>OX621238.1:5775000-11597500 GCA_951640165.1 Pseudoips prasinana
TGCGCGAATAAGATATAATATCTACAATAAAATAAGTAATAAGTAGTATTTAACTGCAAATGAAATATTTAAATGCAAACTGCTACCAAGGCCCAGTCGCTTCGTTCGCACTGCTCGTGCGTTGTATGGCAGCAGTTCTAACTTAAACTACCTTTCTAGTAGTGAAATACATTTTCTGTTACGCCCGGGAAAATTTGATGTACAATCAGTACATTTCATATTAAAATGATTTAATTGATGAATATTAATTCATGAGTGATAAGTTCTATGATGTGCATTTAAAATTTCCCTAAAATAAATATACAGTTTTTTTAAAGGTGAGTGTTAAAATGGTGGACCATAGATCCTCCATGCCATATTAGAGTGCATCGAAAGCCATTATACTAATAAACTAGCTGTGCCCGCGACTTCGTCCGCGTGTTAATTAGTTTATTTCGTTTTTTTAGTGAAATAAAAACTTTTTCTAAAATAAAAGTAGCCTAAGTTACTCCTTATTACATCAGCTACCTGCCAATAAAAGTCCCGTCAAAATCGGTCCAGCCATTTCAGAGATTAGCCGGAACAAACAGACAGACAGACAGACAAAAATTGTAAAAAATGTTATTTTGGTGTATGTACCGTATGTATATTCATATTTATGTAGTAAAAACCGGCTATTTCAATATTACAAACAGACACTCCAATTTTATTTATTTGTATAGAGATTGATTAATTAAAGATGTGGTAGCAGCATGTTATTTTTCTCATTGAAACAAGGTTGCGTAAGATTGTCAGTTCGCAACTACCTCGGCCTAATGTCAGATGCCATTTGGGCGAATGAACTACTTTTGACACTGGTACTACGACTATACAAATAAATAAAATAAAAATGAAGAACACTCAAGTATATATTGCTTTTCACTACCTTATTTCAAAGAGAAAAATATCATCTGGAAATAATTTTTCTTCTTATAAATTTTAATAATCAAGTTTCATATAAAGACTTTCATATATATACACATGTCTGGCGTAGGTTAGTTCTAGGCCCTTATCTATGAAATTGCCATTATATAAATAAAAAAAATATGAATGCCATTAATGTCAATGCTGTTTTTAAGATAATATAAATTAAATAACGCATGCGAATAGTGCTTGCACATCAACAGTCAACGGGTGGTATCTATACTAGGCCAACATAAATGGTCGCTCTATTCTTGGATAATAATAATTGCCTGTAACACTTTTAAACAATATAATTTTGTAATTCTTAGTGTAACGGGAATTGTTAAGTTGGATATTTATTCAAATAAAACGACTAACAATAATATCGACTATTTATAATAATTATTTATATGGCAACACCGCGCGGTGAAGTTAGACAGGTAGAATAAATAGATCGGCACTTTGTTCTGGAGCTCGCAACGAGTTGGTCTTGTCAAAATAAGGTGACGATAGGTTTTATTTTTTGTACTCGTTTATAGAAGTATTGTAATAAACATATAATTTTTACCTACATATGGAGTTTTAATGCAGAAGTAACCATATCCTGGCCTGGTATTTATACTTCCATTGTTGACTGTACATTTAGAAGTTTGTGCTTGACCAACGATCATTTAAAGTTGAAAATTGCGTGCACTTATCAATTTATTTCTACAGAAAATACAAGTAAGTCATTTTCATGCGACCAAAGGATTCCCGTCTATATGAATAATAAAAGAGAAAGCTGTACCAGTTATTATATTATATGTATTGGATGTCAACATACCTAAAATAACAATTTCTTTTCCTTCGTAGTTCTCTTTTCCTCTTTGCATTAAAGTTTCAGTATAAACGAGATCAGCCTCCGAAATATCTGAAAAAAAAATGTGTTTAAATATTTTACTGGCTTATAATAATATATAATTTCCTCCTGGTCGAATTTCGACCACGGCGGCCAGTCAACAACACGTGGGCACTTTCTATTCCACGACGACTAACTACACGACCGGAAAGAAGTCCGGTACAGCACCGACGGCTTACGTATTTTCCGAGACAAGTATACAAATACCGCCTACTACCAGACTCCGGGTTGATACAGAGAAATTTTTCATTAAAATAAACCCCGATAACATTTTTCGGTCCGATCCGAAATTTGAACCCAGGATCAGAACGAGGCAGTCAGTAGTATAACTATAGTCTTTGCATAGCATAGGAGGAAGAGTATAGCGTAATAACGCAAGAGCGAAAGAAGGAAGTCAAGATTATTAGAAACTCTCGTGTTAATGTACACAATCACATATATCGTACTCGCCAGCCGAGAGTCCAGTACTGCTGGACCAAGTTTGTTGTCTATTTTTAAATAAACACTTACAACAAATGTCAATGGCAATTTTCGCATCAAAGTGATCATACCAGACATCATTTTATAAACTTTACATTCGGCATCACCATCCTTCTTAGAAAATACATTTCATGGTATTTTTTAATTATTAAAAAAAATTAAGTCACGTAAATTCGCATGACGTGTCAGCGATACATAATACGAATTTGCAGAACAATTATAGCACAGACTTCGCTACAGCTTAGCTTCTGTAAGATAAATAAGGCGTGTGCAAACAGATACATAGTGAAACACTGCGGACGAGCTAATTTAGCCCTGACCATTGTATGATCGCTGTACCGAGTAAAATAACACTGAGCACCAATGTATTGTAGCTTGGCATCGAAAGTGCCTAGAGCGCCAGGTAACCTAACCTAACAAGCGTATGCAACCATAATATGTACAATTATTAAAATATTTGCAAAGTGCAAAGCAAACTTACTTTGTAAATCATCTAGCACCAGCATATTGCCTAGGGTTTTAGAATGGACGATTTTAACTTTTTGGAATGGTGACTGTTCGTCGAACACAACTTCGTCGATGTCATATTCCATAAGACGTTCATCTGTAAAATAAACACGTCATTAGAACCTTATAAAGGAATGAATAATTAGAAAATACTGTTTTATTACATCATATTCCTGAAATCTTTAAAGGAATCCTGTAACCACAGATTTACGGGGTTCCTTCTTTGTCCTTCAGAGACTAGACGGCTATGCCTGTTTAGATACTTACCTAAACAGACATAGAAATCGAAATCTTACGGATAGCGTAAAGTCAAATGTCCAAAACATACATGGCAACATGGAACTAGTCCAAGCCGCTTAGCCACCACTGCATCTACTAAAACTGGCACAAAATGAGACGGTTCTTAGCGCTTATGACCCCGGAAAATTCTACAGCTGTATTGCTTATGCGGCACATTATTCAAGACGAAATTCAGTGGACACCTATGTTAGAAGACCTATTGAACTAGAGAGACATTGCGATCCCTATTGGGCCAACTAGGATGGATGTAGTTTTAGATAAAGTATGTAAAACTACATCCCACAAGTGCGGGCGCGTGAGCACGCGAGAAAGTACTGAATTTCTATGAAGAACAACGAAAGACTGATCCATGCTCCATACTATTTTTGCAACCAGCCTGACATCGTCCACATGTGGGACATGGCTTGTCGTAAAGTTTTCCACAACGTTGCCAGTTGGACGGGTTTATCGTTATCATCGCGCTTAGCATGCGTGTTGGGGACCGCAGTTTGGTAGTAACTCTAGTAAACATGGGCCGCTTCTGCCAGACTACCATCGCCTTTTACGGCACCAGTGGGATGTAATGGGGAGGGCCCTGTGCGCGCATTGAGTTTTGGTGCTAAGTCTGGAGTAGTCCCATGTGCGTGTATGAGGTAAAATATCTCACGCTAGAAAAACAATGCATTTTGTAAAAGCCAACAACACTTAGCACGATTCCAGATTATTGGAGAAGCAGTGCCCGAAAGAAATTTACATGCGTTTCTTTGCTCAATCACCTTGTGTGCTTACCGTCAAGACGAAAGCCAAATTTAATTAAATAAAACAATAAAGTCTTTTGGCACGTTGGGTTAAGTAAGCCATTTATTTGCATTATATATTACTTAAGCGCATGCTAAAGAAAGGAAACCGTATGGAAGGAAAGAAAACACAATTTACCGGGATATTTGCTTACTTCTTTATGTGGTGCCTAAATTAATTCCTTTGATTTTGTTTTTTATATTTCTTATTATTTTTCTTCTTATTATCCTACTTCTCCCTTGTGAGTTCGTGTCGAATAAATGTATTTGTATTCTATATAATGGTTCCATTTTTCCATGCATAGGTACATATTCCCAACTTAGGTCATTACAAAAAATATCGAATTTTTTGAAATAATACGCGATATAGTTCAATAAGAAATAATGTGGAATTAGACTTCCACAGCAATAAAATGCATTTTTCATTACCAAAGGAAGGCGTCACCCCTGTCGTTGATATAAACATTTTATATTATGTCAGACCTTGAGACAGTTTGTAAGTGTCCTTGTCTCGTAGTATAGCTATAAATAGAGATTGTCCTATGTACATGGTAAAATCAATTATGTACCATTCAAAACGTAGCAATAGGTTTCGCAGAAGTGTGACGTTGCTGAGAGGAAACAATTAAAATAATACTGATTACGTATTTAATGCATGAAATTTAATTCTACTCTTTGTATATACCCACCCGATGTCAGAGTTACGGTTTAGTTTATGGTTAGTTTGTAATAGGATTAACCCCCACACATTTAGAAAATTTCGGCACCTTTGAATTTGAGCCCAGCTATCTACTAATCTAACTAAAATCTACGCAACATATTATATCTACAATATTAATTCAACACGAGCACAGGAAATTAATAAGTACTTACTAAATATTAAGTCAGATTCATGCTATAAAATTTAATAACACATTAACTACCAAAAACAAACACCAGAAATATGTCGATTTTCTGTTGTCACACAGCACACACAAACAACACTAAAATAAGCACAGCACACAACATTAACACCCTATAAAAAAAATATCACGTTCACGGGGGGTCGAATACTGAGGTCGAGACCAGTAATAATATAGTTATTTCTCGGTTTATACCATTTAGTTTACCCTTTCAAGTTTTTGTATTTTACTAATCCTAATAAATATGGCCACACGCACATATTTGTATGTAAAGATACCTCTGTGCATATTTGCAATCACTACACACAGAACTAACACACATCACTGACATCATTATATTTGTTAAAGAATAACATTCTTATAATTATGTTGATTCTAATATTGAGCAATCAATTATCTGTCTTAAAAAAATACATATTTTAAGTTTAGGAGTTAGATTATTAAGTGTAGACATTACATACAACATTTTACTATAATATTTCAATATGCTGATTACCAATAGAGCCTCAAATTATAAAAAGGAATATATTCTATAATAAATGAGTATTTTTCTTTGTAATCAAAGCTTAAGTATGTTTGAGCGTTAGTAACTAACTTAAAAAAAAAAAATACGGAAGAAAAAATAATGTTATAAATATTTTTAAAATATTTATAAATTTAACTATGGGAAGAGCGGTACGCACACAGGCACTAAATCTCTACGTCATTATACTGAGCTAAGATTATATGTACACATTTAGAAGTACATAATTCTATTCTACATACATAAACTAGTACACTTACTAATCTAAAATATCAAACCACTTACCTGACGTGGGGTAATACCTGCCGAACAGGCATCGCTTTATCGGCGCATACGCTTGACATTTTATAATACTGATGTATTTTTTCAGTTGTGTTTCCAATACTCTCGCCGACTATTGAAAAAATAAACGAAATAATCAAAAATAAAGGCAGATTAAACCATGCTTACATCTTCATTGATTATAAAAAGGTCCAGGTATGATTTTAGCATTCTGAATAGAAGTAGCAGTTCATAACTGTTACCAATGATTAAACGTAAAGAAAAGAGAATATTCAAATGTATCTGGAAGATAGACATGAGGTTCTAATGAACTATCGAGAAAATGTCAGCGTTGAGGTGTTTAAGGCCATTGGATAGGCTGAACATTTGCAGGAAAATGAGGAATACGTTTGTATGGGATAATAGTAGCTGGGAATGGCTTGATCTATTATGTTAAATTTAAAAATTATATGTATCAAAATCCATAAAGCTTAGGTCTACAAAGCGTCGCAAGAAACCCAGCGGCGGTTCAGCGAATAAGTCGTCACTAAAACCTCACTTCAAGTCCACGACGCAAGGTGCACAAAAAGCTTTGCTAATTGAAAAAATCTGGACATTTATATCATCAATATAAACAAGCCAAAATGTAAGGTTGAGCGTCTGGAACATCCATTGTTAGTAACTCGTTATAATTGATATCAGGTCAGCAAGCTATGATTGGCACAAGCATAGAAAAATGAGGATGTTCGTAATGGTATTAGGGGCCTAATAGTCCACTACAGACAAAGTGTAAATGGTATTTGTATAACAAAATTGTCTATAATTAAACATTCGTTCTCAGTTCAACCGCATTTGATACAGTATTGTGCACGCACGATATACATACATATACAAAAACTGACATGAATAACATAATAATACTTCACGCAACTGAAGTATGAACAATATATTGCCGTATAAAAGGAAAATAAAAATAGTACTTAAAAAAATTATAAAATCCCATAGCTAGCTACCGTTACACGTACGTAAAAATAATTGTAATAAATAATTTCAAACTATAAACGAAATAGTAAGTTTCAGTTGTTCGTCCATTATGACGAACAACTTAAACTCCGTTCTCTGACCAAATCGGAGACGTTCTCAAGAAAGGACAGGTCAGAAGTACCCTAAACCGGCGAGCATGTATGAAGAATATAATGACAGTAATCGAGGCAAAGGACGTGTGCAAAGATCGTGACAAATGGAAATCCGTTGTCTCTGCCTACCCCTCTGGGAAACAGGCGTGAGTCTATGTATGTATGTATGTCCTTTATGATTGGTCGCCGGAAATGCTTTGACTTTTCTGCACGTTTTTGTATACTTCGAAGTGTGATATAAAATGCTTGGGATGGAATGACTACATGTCATGTTTATCACTTTAAGAAAACCTTTCTACGGTAGGCGCGCGGTGTTGAGAGGGGTGTTAGGCGATTAACTCAATGCCACACACCCCGCTGCATTTTGCATGTCAACGCATCTACGCGCGTACTTCCAGAAGTGCAGATCTGCATTATCGTGTGGGTTTTTTACGGACTCACGCGCGATGTTGCATTTTGTGGATTCATGACGGCTCTGACTCATTTTATTCAACGCTGTTGCCTGGATGAGGTCGCTACAGAGACGGAAAAAGTAAGATAGAAAAGGCGGTATTTGTTAATGTACTATGGTTTGTGGGAAATGTTCAAAGTTGTGTACGTGTGTACCAGTTACATAAATATATACTTATATGTGTTTAAATACTATAAATAACATACATATGTAAATTATATTTCTGTCAAATTAAGGTTATGAAGAGGTTACTAAAAGAAGAGATATGAAGAGAAGTGATCAACATCGTGTAAGCTCCCACATCATCACGGTACGGCCATATTTGTGTGTCATACTTGAGCCGTTCCGTAATAGGAAGTTTATAAATTAGTATTCAGTTGTTTAATCAAAATTATCTTTGTTATAACTATAATACATTGAACCTAAACGAAACGCAGCTCCAGTATACGTAACAAATACGGATCATGTCACGGTGTTTCATTTCACGACTGAATAATTATATGTTGCGAATTATTACGTAAACTACAAGGATTTAGATATCAGTCATCACCGGTAATATTGGTAATTAAGAATCGTTATTAAAAAAGAGAAGACCCATTTTTGGCACGACTTCTCTTAAGTTAGTGTTATGCTTCCTCTATTACTGAGATTCAAGCAGACGAGCAATGTGCGCGGCACATCCCGTGTAGATATCACCCCAATAATACTGAACGCGTGGAAATTTCATTAAACCTCAACTACTTTTGTTTTAAATTATACGTAAGTTATTTTAAATCTAGGATTTCGATGACGAGGGTGCCGACGTTCTTTAAATATTGTTCGCGTTACTAATGTAAACAACATTAGTTGTTGTTGTTGTTGTCAAATTAAATATATAAATATATGATATTTATTCAGCACTTAGGTATTCATATACACTTGTAATTTTCAAAATCGTAATGTATAAATTGAATCTAAGCAATAGAAGCAAATGAATGGCTATCTAGCATAAAGATCATATTATACATATGTTTTAATGGATACTCACTTTGTCTGTTAGCCTCGCAACTCATACTTATTTGCCACTTGGCCAGACTAAGTGGCAATTTAAGCTTAAGTTGCATTTATGAAGATACGTAAAAAGTATAGGAGAATTTTATTGTTTAACGCGATCGAACGACAAACAAGGCAATCAGTAAATACTGGTTAAATACGTGTAAACTTCACCGTGCGGCTAAATATGACACTTCGTTATGTCAGTAGTACTAAATGGTGTATATTGAGTACTGACACGCAAGAATCACGTCTTTTTAGCCAACTGTGACCTACCACATATTGTATTAAGGCCTAGAACTCAGCGAGCTATCTCGGTCATGCATATAGGTATATTATATGATATAATAATTATACCCAGAAGAAGTACCCTAAACAGGCGACCGTATATGAATGAACGATAGTAAACGATACAAAAGAGGTGGGTAAGGATCGTGACAGATGGAAATTAGTTGTCTCTGCCTAACCCTCATGGAAACAGACGTAAGTATATGAATGCATGTAATAATCATATATCATATAGTATACCTAAATGCGTAATATTAATTAATTAACATTTTGAAATATTAGTCTCACAAGATGATCGAAGATCAATTTTCGAAACTGAATACTACAGATACTGAGATGTGAATCATCTCATAAAAATATAAATGAGTGACCGAGATATCTGCGAATTCCAAGAAAAGCGTAACGGACTAACCCGTACCCAATCCCGCAAATGGATATAGAATGTTTTTCTTATAGTGATAAATATGTAATGAATGTTGCATGATTAAACAAGTATGACGTTAAAAATAAGATAAATAAATGGTTTTAATAAAAATCCAAAACAATTTGAACTGCTAACCTGTGCTAGTCAGATAAACATCAAACTTATAGCCCCGTTTGAGCGTCGGTAATAACTTTACACGTCTACAGTCCAAACGCTTTTTTACTGAATTTTGCAGTAGCTTAGAGAGCTAAAAAGTAAATGTTAACGCTCAACCTCCATTTGAAATATTGGGAGTGTGACCTTGAATTGCTATTCGAAAACAGTTACTTCACGTATATAATAGTCTGGCAAAATATCTTCACAGCAGGCTGTATAAGAATCGACAGGAAACGAAACGTGTTCGGCTTTAATTTCTTAAAAGAAACGAAGCGTTTTGATTAGCGAACTATATAACGGCATCAAGTCAACAGCCAATCAAAGCTCTGCATTCCCAACTCGTTCGGAGTTTAAATTTTAAGCCGACAACGTCAATCACGAGCTGACTTTACGCTCGTTTGTCATAGATCCGCGCTCAATCCAAAGATTATAACAATATAGAGAAAAAAAAACTGATAAAGATGTTTTGCTCAAACTGTATATGTGCAGACGCCAGCACATCCACTACCACAATCTGTCAAATTTCTTTATAGATTTTCAACTTTATCACATAAGCATAAGGTTCACTTTCAATTGGAGAAATTTGACAGATTGGGGTAGCTTGATGTGCTGGCATCTGTACTATAAATATAAAACACCCTAAACTTCTTGACCGGCATTCAGCTTTCTTTCGCAAACATAATAAATGCAAAAATAAAATCAAAAGATAATTGGCTGAAATTTTATTGGATAGTAATTAATCGTATTCCAAATTATTCGCGAGTCTATAATCATCAAAGCCGCAAGAGCCGACAAAGAAGTTTTGCGTGCACTATATCTATGACAGCAAACACAATTTTATTGTAAAATCTAATTTCCATTTTCAGTTTCATATGATTTGAACTTTCACTACAAGTGTTAAGGAATTAAATAGAGACTAAGTTTTTCCATAGCATTCAAGGATTTAAGACTTCATGCCTTTGAATCAATAGCTGGAAAATAGCAAGGCATTTCAGTGGAGCACACTGATTATTAAGCAAGCTATTCTACAGGTATTTATTCTAAGTTTTAGTATGTATTTATTAAAATTAATGTCAATAAGAATTAAACATGGGCGCCGCGTTCATAGACCGCGGCAGCGCACGGCGGCGTGGTTCTTTAATGAAACCTTTTCTCTTTAATATGACGTTTCCAGTTAGCCTAGGAGGGTTTTACTACTTCACCGGACATAAAAAAGCGTGCGTCCGTTAATAGTTATGGGCATCCAACGAACAATGGAGAGGGATATGCTCGGAGTTTCCCTGCGAGATCGAATCAGAAATGAGCGAATCAAAGCCACCAAACGACCGCGGCTGGAGTAGAAAGGTCCTCGAGTGGCTACCACAAACTGGAGGACGCAGCGTGCGCACCGCCTCTACAAGATGGACTGTTGATCATGTGAGCTAGATGCCACTGGATGCGGGCACGGCGCCCATGTCTAATAAGAATATGATTGATGAATGAATAAGGGAATTATGAATGACTCAGGTAAGCATACAAAACACAAAAAAATTGTCTACAGGATGGTTCAGCCAGTAACAAAAATATTTTTTTGACATTACTAAAATAAATATTTCGTTTCACATTGCTCTTTAAATAATAATAATAATTATTGAGGAATGCCATATAATCCGCATGCTATTATGCAAATTGATATTCTTGTGCATTTTTAAGGATATTTCAATAGGTAAATATAGATAAAATACAGGTGGATTAAAAAACAATCTCCCCTTTTCGAATTGATTAAAAATGAGAGAATATTTTTAAATGATGAAATGCAATTATATTTTTATTTATTTTAGTTGCACAAATCTCTACGCGTTTTTTTTAAAATAGTCTTCATAACTACTTCTGTCACTGACTGTATATTAAGATAATATAACAGTTTAGAGCATTATAGTATTTGTAAAATTTGTAAGCCTGTGGGGTAAAGGCTATATGGTCCTGAATTTGTAATAACTCTCATTGTCAGTGTATTACACAACATTTTTCAGTACAGTTACAAGAAAATGTCATCAAGGAAGTAGAATTAACCAACACTGTCTCATATGCCAGAATTACAGGAGAAGTTTCACCATAAAATGTCTGCGCTCCTCAAACCTTTGGTCATACAAATTTAAGCTTACAATGGTAAAATGTTATTTGCATGTTTTTACCCTTCTGTATCCATACACAGAAATTAGGTATTTTAGAAATCAATTTGAAACTATAAACCAATAATTGTAATTTAGTTAATGGCAATCCACATTTGCCACACAGTATTTTACCAATGAGAATTGAGAAATTAAACCCTGTAAAACTATTTGGGATAGTAAGTATGAATAAAATACACAAAGATAATCTACAATGAACAGCTAACCAAATCACATTTACATTAACCTTTAAATAGGCTATGGACTATATGAGGCAAGATTAATTTCAACCTTACCACTTTGCAATAAGGTTCCAAATAACAATGAAAAAACTTAAAGCAAAGCCTGGTAAAGGGTTAACATAGAAGTTTCACTCATGACATATGAGTGTAATACAAAAATAAAATTACACTTAAATTTGAGTTTCTAATTGTAATTTATTTAATGGCAATCCACCTAATTCACATGTGTTGACATATTAGTAGGTGCTTTGCATTAAATTATTGTTAGGTTTTCAAAACCTAACAATAGTCAAAATTAATATTGTCCTACATAAACTAAAACTACACCTATACTAATATTCTTAAATAAACCTAGGCTGATCTGTTTAAAAGTGAATATTCTGTTTTGATTTTTTTACTATTGTTTTGTTGATACCGTTTGTTGGATAAAAGATATCTTAAAGCTTTTTATAATTTTTTATTGTTAAAAAGTAATTGGATAAATTAAATAGTTACATGTTTAACCTGTCTGCTCATTACTTAATTTTCATTCTTGTATCACATTAAACACAACGTCATTAATTTATATACTTAACATCAGTTACAAAATAATGTATTATATTTGAAAATGTTTAATTTATCAAGTCAAATAACTTAGAATTTGAACTACTGGACATTTTCACCTATTGATTTTCTTGTGTTTAAAAAGGTTTTATGTCATTCTCATTTTTAAAATTCCCATTTGATGTTTAACACTATTAACTTTTAAGTTTTGCTAGTACCAATGAGTAATTTGTTAAAAAATGGATATATTACTAATTTTTATTACAGTCTCTAGTATTTTTACAGGGAATAAGTCCCATAACTGAACTGATTTTAAGAAATTTACACTATCCAAGTAACTGTATTGAAAAATTATTGCTTTATTATACGCAACATTTTGACTATACTTAAACTTTTTTTTTGTCTGTATATAGTAGTTATCTCTTGTTTACTATTGAGATATTCAGAATATGACCATGAAATGTGAGCTATATGAAGATCTACACCATCACATGTCGCTATAAATGAGAGCATAAAATAGCACACTTACCTTGAGGTTAATTATTGGCTCTTCATTCTCCTCCTTATAATATTCAATGTTTACAGTGACAAGGCCACGATCAAACAGTCTTACCGACACCGTAGTACCTTTCTTCCCAGTTAGTAATTTTAAAGACCCTCCTTCAATCTTTACTTCGGCTGCTAAAATAAGATTAGGGATATACTCTTTTAACACGGTTTCCAATTGACCAAATACAATTTTCTGCCCGCTTTCATCTCCGAGCCGGGCGGGGTCGATTGAGAAGTCTAGCAGCAACGTTTGGACTGACATCTTAGAAATTATCACGAGAATAGCACTTTTAGCAGAACTTATTATTGGACGGGACCGGTTAATCCAAGAGTAGACAACAGAAATCAAAACCAAGCGGCAAGCGGCTTCTTGCTACTTGAGATTGAAATAGCAATGAATTTGAATGAACAGTGTGACCACTTCTATCTCTGTGGCGCTACTCTATGTATAGCTAAATACTACTATTATAATAAATATGTAATAACATTTAAATTAAAAACATATACCCAGTTCTTTCCTGTTCTGCCGTATCGCACAGCAGGCAGCCGGTTTTTCACAAATATAATATCAAAACAGTTTAAGAAACAGAAGTCATCGACTTTAAAACCAACTAAAAGCTTTGAATTATTGCAGCTGTACATACACATCCATCTCTATTGGGGTGGAGTTTTGGCGCCAACGCGGAAAAAGACGCATCGAGGCTATTTTTTATTTTCATAAACTGGTGTAAATTCGAGTTTTTATGTGTAAATATGGTGGATTTTTAGACATAACATCTTCGACAACGTACCCAAGTGGAGGAAAGTGCGATATTGCCGTGAATTGTGATTTTCCGTGTTGTAACCAAAACTCCATAAAAGCCTCTAGTAAAGTCTTCACTGCTTTACTGGGGTACGACAAGGACTACGTATGACTTGACTGTGATGGACTTTACTTGACATGACGAAAATAAATGAAATTAAAATATATTTTACGGAAGGCTCATAAGGCCGGAGAAGACAGAGCCGTAAAACTGAATTAAGAAAAAAAAAATCTGTTGGGGTCGGCTCTCAGCTTGAGCTCAGCTATAGTGATATTAGAATTATCAAACTATTGCCATTTTACTTCTAACCTATGGGAACAAGTAACTGAATTGAACAGAACGGGCACTAGTTTTCTCGTTGTATAGCGATGGCAATATAATAGTCATTGGTACAATGACTATCATAAAATAGATATTTTTTTTCACAAACTTAATTGTTTTTATTACAACGCCCGCACTAGGGAATCTAATCCCTGTGTCGCAGAGTACTTTACAAACATTTAATAGACAGACACAAATTACATCCAGACTCAGAACAACTACTTATGGGCCACACAAATAATTGTCCGGCGCGGGACTCAAACCCGCGACACGATGCGGCGAGGCGACTGTCTTAGCCGCTGCGCCACACGTGCAGTCAACTTACTACTTTTCTTTTGTAAATACATATTTATATAGATAATTACACCCAGACTCAGGACAAACAGACATGTTTATGGGCGTAAATATGTCTCATGGTTGGGAATCGAACCCACTACTTGAGGCGTGAAAGGCCTACCTACCTACCACGTCAACCGGCCCGTCACTGCACATAGTACTATTATTACCTACGGTTACTTACACTGGAAAGATTTGTTTGAATTTACATTGCCATCGCTGACCCGTGTGCCAGAAGTTATGATTATGGCATAATCATCTCAAACTATGCACATAATTTCAATGTTTTCACCTTTAGAAGATGCCTTTGTTCAGCAGTGGAGAAAGAATAAACTATACACTAAAATAATTACATATATTTACTGTACAGTCTAATCAACTATTGAACTATACTTTACGAAAAATCATTGATCATTGTTGTTCCCCGAGTATTACAAACAATGTGATCATTTAAATCTATTACCATCTTCATTATAATATAAATTTCCATATTTTGTTAAAACTACAAGAGCTTTTTGAGTTGCTAAATAATCATGTTTTCGTCTCTTAATCTACCAAAAGGTAGGTATCAACCACAAATGATCACGCTGTTATTAGAATGAAATCTTTTAGATTCTAGGCTAAGACGGTCAAAGTAGTTAGCGAAATAATGCTGATGAGATATTTATTTTGATTATTACAAGAAAGGCGTTTCCATATATCGCTAGATTTCCTTACAAAATTATGACCTGAAAGTTCAGTAACTTTAAAAAAATTGATCCAGTTGATGAGGTTCCATTATCCATAGTGAAAATATTCTCGAAATGGTAACGATTGCACTTTAAAATTTTTAAAGACTTATCAAGCCGTCAAACTTTAGTACTCAAAAGAGTTTTAAATGCAACTTGCAACTGGCCATTAATTTAATGTCATGTGTCAAATAAGCAAATGTCATAAACACGAACAAATAACATTCCCATTCCGTTCAAAAGCTTGCAACATTATGTCCCATCTGTCTTTCTTTTTGTAAAAAAATTGCATCGTGAGATTCTTGTGAGTTGTGACATGGCTGGAAATAATACTGAAGAAGTAGAGGTGGGTAGTTATATTTACTTGTGATCTAAAAAGCATCACCTACCCGTAATCAACATGAATAGTAATTTACTTCCTTTACTTTCGGGGGGATATGCTGATGTGGCTTTGTTAACTTTCACTGTTGCATTTGTTTTGCGTTTGTAGTGTTTTTTGTTGAAAACCACGTTTTACATAACTAAGAAGTCGTTAAGAACCTTTTGAAACATAAAAATATTGTTTATTTTTTGTTGTGGATAGGGTTACTGACGAGTTGTTTTAGGTTAGGATTATAGCTATGACTTGTATTTTCAAGGGGTCGGCGACTACAGAGACTAAAGGCAGCACTAATGCCGAGGTCCCGCCGGAGTTCCTCATCAAGCATCCCCTACAAAACACCTGGAGCCTCTGGTTTTATGACAACGACAGGAACAAGACATGGGAGGAGAACCTTATTGAACTAACTACCTTTGATACGGTGGAAGATTTTTGGAGGTATTGTTATGAAGTAATTATTTACTTAATGCAGATTTGTTTGCATGTTTGTGTAGATGACAATATTTAATTGAGTACTTTTATGAAAGTATATTAATTATAACAGTTTTACTATAATATGTATAATAATCTTGACTTAGTTGGTACAGAGTCCATACAATATACATCAGAGCAACTAAACTCCAAAACAAACTAGTTGAGAACAGTGAGATACAGAAAAATACAAATTTATTATGAATTAAATAAACTAAATCGTTCATGCTCATTAAGGCTCCTATTTTGCAGACGTTGCTCTCTTTAGAGTTCTAACTGCTGGTCCTTGAGACCCTTTTACCATTGGTGTAGCTTATCGGCATTTTATATCTTTAAATCTTAATATAAAAAAGTTAAAAGTTACTTATTGAATCACAAGCACAAAACACATATCTTGGGCAACTCAAAGCCACAGAATACATTGAAACCTCAGAAGAACCATATATGAGTTAATTAAATTAATATACTGTATAATATATTATTATGTATAACCCTCTTAACTGTTTACATATTACAAGCTGTTATCTTGTTTTAACTTTAAAAAGCCAATATACTAAACATGACACAACTCAATGCTTACCTTTGTAACTCTTTAGTTAGGTAATGTAGGTGTGTTTATAGCGGTCTTATGACATCATTATGTAAACTGACATACTGACCTATTTACTGATATTACATAGTTAGCCTAAGAATATCTACCACTAACTAGGTCATTTATCTTAGGTCTTTCTAGTGATTCACATGTACTAGTTATCTACAGAAAAGTGTTGAATTCTAATTTATTTACTGGCCCTCCACATTTTCTGTTAATGTTAGGTGACACCATTTTGTATGGTAAACATAGTTAATTGACGGTTACCATAGCCTAGTTGGTAGTGCTCTTGCCTACGAAGCTGGTGGTCCTGGGTTCAAGTCCCGGTAAGTGCAATTATTTGTGTGAAGAGCACGAATATTTGTTTCTGAGTCATGGATGTTTTCTATGTATATAAGTATGTATATCGTCGCCTGGTACCCATAGTACAAACTTTGCTTAGTTTGGAGCTAGCATGATCTGTGTGACATTGTCCCTATATATATTATAATTAAATAAAGCATAATCAGTTATGTCTAGTGATATAGTCATATGTCATAACTTTGTAGTAAGTGAACTGTAGTTTACTATGAATATAACATTTAAATGAGATGTATGAAATTAAGTTTCCATTTCAAATATGATAATACAAGGTGTAGTTTGATTTGTGGAAGGAAATTGAGGACTGCAACCTACTCATAAAACTGAACAAATTAAAGAAAAATAGTTTGTGGCAGTTGAATATATAGTTTTTTGGCCTGGCAGCTATACTATACAATCTTTCATCATTCTGCTCATAGCTTATTTATTTATATTTGTGGGTATTATGATAATTGATGTTATACATGTTGCTCAGTTTTAGTGTTTCAATTTTGTTACATCTTGTCTACTGTAATAGACTAATAAGTAAGTAAAGAAATAAAAATGAATTATGAATTATATATATAATTATGAATTAGGGCCATTTAGTATAGGTATTACAAATAAGTGGTTTTATTATATTTAATATTTATTTGATTCAGATTTTATTCCTCTGTATTTACAATATGAAATATTTCTAGATATTACATATTACTTTTCACTTGACTTAGCCTATGATGCATGGAACCTCATTATATTTAATGAGGTTCCAAAAATAGAATAACAGATTGCCAAATTTAATCCTAATCAATAAATTAGAATTAAATTTGACAATGTGTTATTGTTATGTTATGTCGAATTTAATTCTAATTTATTAATTAGGATTAAATTTGATAATCTGTTAATGTATTTTTATGTTAATTTGCTAATAAATAAAACTTTCAGACTGTACCACCACATCAAGCTCCCATCTGAGCTGCGTCAAGGCCACGACTATGCAGTATTCAAGCAAGGCATCCGTCCCATGTGGGAAGATGATGCTAACAAGATGGGTGGGCGATGGCTGATCAGTCTCGAGAAGAAACAGCGTAATTCTGATCTTGACCGGTTCTGGTTAGATGTGGTGAGTGATATTATTCTAGTTTACTAAGCCTCTTAGTAAGTCGCACTCTCGACTCCGCCCTTTATACCTCATAGGATGGCATGGCAGTTTTCATGGTAGTTTTTCTTTTAAAATGACGACGCCGGTAAACGGTACCGAGCATCATCTCTTCGTCCATCATTTTGGTGACGTGAACATACCTTACTAATCTCGTCGCGTAACCGCTTTGGCGTCCGACGCCAAAACTAGCCGCCGTTGTAGCCACGCACGGAAGCACTGCTGGTATCACTCTCATCGCATCTAAATGAGATATGGCACTAACCACTCCTGTTTCAGTAATCCAAGACAGCTTGCTTAGCTGGTGTATCATATTCCAGCATAATTATGCTAGGAAGATGGATTTTTTTTAATGATTGATTTTAGAGGAAAATTAGCATCTTACTCTGCAATTATATGCCCATAGAAACAGAGCTAGAGATACTGTTAATACAAGTTGTAACATAAATAGTGGGGTAATTTAATGACGCTGAATTATTTGAAGAAAATCAGTTTGGCAAAGTTGAAAAACAATAATATTACCACTCCATTCATACATCCACTTATCTACAAATTTGTTTAGAAAGTTAGCATTTTTATTGTGTATTTTGACTGGTGATGTTTTGCATGTGCAAGTTACTAGCACTATTTTTATTTAAGTATTTCACCTTTACCTTAAAACATGGATATTTAAGAAGCACAATCTGAAATTTACAATTGTAATAACAAAAGCTCTTCAAACAGATTTTCTACAAAGCTAACAGAGAAGAGACAGAATTATATCCATTATAATTTAAATGTTAACGATTCAGATGATGTACAGCGTAAATTAAAATATTTATGCTTTTTGCAGGTTCTCCTCCTTATTGGCGAAAATTTCGATCACTCTGAAGAAATTTGCGGCGCTGTTGTCAATGTTAGAGCGAAACTCGACAAAATTGGTAAGACATATTCTACGAGAGTGGCGTACGATTTATCAGAATCGTAACAGTAGTTACGTTAATATTATAAAATTGGGGACAATAAAGTCGAAATAGTTCACCTGTAACTAGAACACTGAAAAGTTAATAGTTTGAAATTGACATTATATGACAATTGTTCTGACTGCCTCGTCGTTTTAGCGGCAGCACAAAATGGGTTCGAATCCCGGGTTTAGCCAAAAAGTGATTTTGGCATTTAACGTAATTAACGTACATTCTGAAAATAGTTTGTTCAGAATCGTTTACTGAATCGATTTATATAAATTTTAATATAGGTAATTTTAATCTAAAAAAAATAATTAAAACTACAGAAATTATTTTTATGTACTGTACAGTAAAAACAAAAAGAAATGGACAGCAAGTCAATGTAATAAGACTTTTAAAATCGCAGTTTTTTTGTATTCATATAAATTGCAACATACAATACAAAATGAAGAAACTTAACTTTATTCCAAGAAACGAATTTAGTAAATAACAATGCATATACATGTTAATTAAAAAATTAAGTGCATGTATTATGATTGCAACATAATATTCTAATTTGGGTGTTTTAGGGTGTGCGTTAATTACGATACATGTTGTATAAATGACCTGTGTAGGATGACCTATCTGATTGTATTATTAACACATTTGTGGATCACTGCAATACTAGTCCCAGATTAAATCTGGGATACGGTAAATAGTCCGGTCAATTTAGACATCCGAGGTTACAATCATTCCCATTTAGCTGAAAATTATAGGGTAGGATCGTTCATTACACTATTATAAAGGAAATGTGGAAATTCCTGTGAGAAGCCTTTCAATCAACCATGCAGATTTGTTCTAGGTGGGAATCAAATCCGCGACTTCCTGGGCGCAAAGGTCCGACCAACTAAAGGTTACATTACCGTTCCAACGCAGAAGTCATCATATTTTTAATCATTTTATTAAATAAGGCATCATGATGTCTTTATGAAAATAATTTGCATCAGTGTAATCATTATCCCATCAAAAAATAAATTTGAAATGGGAGCCATGTTCCTGACTTCACTGCCAAAAGAACCGAGATCTATATGGGTGCCAAGTTCTGTGTTCAATGGGGATGTAATTCAAGTTCGAGATTTTTATAATAAATGTACCAAATTTCATGTCATCATATCAGCCGAATGACGTCCACTGCTGGACAAAGGCCTCCCCGAAAGATTACCACAATGGAGTTGTGTCCATCATTTGAAGGGATATCACGCTTATCAGACGGGTTGGCGATCGCAGTATGGTGGTCATAGTACACAGAGGGACGCTGCTGCCCATTCTATGGCAGATATTCATCTGTAAACCCCCACGAGATGAATTGGGGTGGAGATATTCTTTGCTGTCAGCCAAATTTCATGTATGTAGATTAAATAGTTAACGTGTTGTTAAGGGATTAAAATATGCTCGAAATTGTTCTTGTTATATTCTAAACTGCTTGTTGCCAGTTCCGTTTTTTTAACTTGCCTGGATACGCTACGTCGGGTTTGACAGGTAGATGAAGAAAGCCATCCACAAGTCTCCATAGAATTAAAAATATAATATAATAGGTCCATTCCGAAGGCATCGACCAATGGAGAAATCACGCAACATACAAAAGCAACATTGACAGGTTCAGTGGTTAATGACCTTGACTGTTAAGCTGGCTTTCTAAGTTTGATCCCCACCTAGGACAAATATTTGTGCAATGAGCACGATTATTTGTTGTGTCTGGTGACATTTATCTATAATATGTATATATTTTTATATAAATAAAATAAAAGAGGCTATTCACGTAGACTTTAAAAATCTATATATTTATAATAGGTATATTACATGTTTATATTTATAAATGTATAAGCATGTTTGTAAGTTGTCTGGTTGTCATAGTACAGGCTAGTTTGAGATCAGACGACAGTGTCTTAATTGTCCCGGGATATTTATTTGGAGCGATTTGCCATTCATCGCCACATAGACTCGATGACGATCGTGGTGTGATGTTCATAATACACAAAGAGACAATCAATCAATCAGCCTATCGAAGTCCACTGCTGGACATAAGCCTCTCCTAACACGCGCCATTGCACACGGTCCTCCGCCTTCCGCATCCAGTCTGTCCCAGCGACCCTTTTGAGGTCGTCGGTCCACCTAGCTGGGGGCCGTCCTACCTTACGCTTACCAAGTCGCGGTCTCCACTCTAGAACACGTTTGCTCCATCGGCCGTCGGTCCTTCTGCAGATGTGACCAGCCCATTGCCACTTCAGCTTGCTAAGTCTGCGAGCTATGTCGGTAACTTTGGTTCTTTGTCGGATTACTTCGTTACGAATTTTATCCTTCAAAGAGACGCCGAGCATAGCCCGCTCCATAGCTCGCTGTGCGACTTTCAATTTATGGACTAGTCCCACTGTGAGTGTCCACGTCTCAGCACCGTAGGTCATAATAGGTAGGACGCATTGGTTGTAGACTTTAGACTTCAAACATTGCGGTAAAGGCGAGGAGAAGACATGACGTAGTTTGCCAAATGCTGCCCAACCCAACTGGATCCTGCGGTTGATTTCTTTCTCGAAGTTGTTTCTACCCAATTGGACAACTTGTCCAAGGTAGACATACTCCCGAACAACTTCGAGCATCGAACCATCGACGTAGATTGGTCCCGGCGTGACATGTTCATTGAACATGATCTTGGTTTTATCCAAGTTCATGCCGAGACCGACACCTCGAGAGGCTCCATTTAGGCTTTGCAGCATTTCGCTTAACTGTTCCAGTGACTCTGCAACGATGACGATATCATCGGCGAACCGAAGGTGTGAGATGTATTCGCCGTTGATGTTAATGCCCCGTCCAGTCCAGTCCAGCGTCTTGAAGACGTCTTCGAGCGCGTTGGTGAAGAGCTTAGGGGATATTACATCCCCCTGTCTCACCCCTCGACGCAGCTCGATCGGGCTGGTCTTTTGGTCCTGGACCTGGACGGTCATTGTGGCGGTATCATACAGACATCTCAGCACCTCGATATAGCGCCAATCGATGCGACACCGCTGCAGAGCATCCAAAACCGCCCAGGTTTCGATGGAGTGGAAGGCTTTCTTGTAGTCCACGAAGGCCATACACAGCGGCTGATTGTACTCTTCAGTCTTCTGTACAATCTGCCGAACAGTATGGATGTGGTCTACGGTGCTGTAGCCTTTTCGAAACCCGGCTTGTTCCGGAGGCTGGAACTCGTCAAGTCTTCTGGCGAGGCGGTTTGTGAGTACTCTCGAGAACAACTTGTAAACGTGGCTCAGCAGTGAGATGGGTCTGTAGTTCTTCAGCAAGGTTTTGTCACCTTTTTTGAAGAACAGAACCACCGCACTCCCGCTCCACGCTTGAGGTGTTAAGCCCTGGTGAATGACGGAATTAAAGAGACTCGCTAGCTCTTTCAGGATTGGAATCCCGCCTGCCTTCAGGAGCTCAGTGGTGATTCCGTCATCACCTGGCGACTTTTTGTTCTTAAGCTGCTCGAGAGCCACTCTGACCTCGTCCTGGTTGACATCAGAGATGTCTTCCGTGTAATGGCGTGTGAGTGGGGCTCTGTGGTCGTCAGCGCTGGGCCTCGTGGGTTTGCGTACAGGTCTTTGTAGAAACTCTAAATTTCCTCGAGTATCTCGAACTTGGAGGTCACGGTTTTGCCATCCGCAGGTTTAAGTTTCGTCAGATGAGATCTACCTAGCTGGCGAGCAAAAACTTTGGTGCCTCTGTTCTGTTCAATCGCAGCCGCGATGGCGCGGGTTTTGGGACATCGGAGGTCACGTCGCACCAGCTTCCGGATCTTCCGGTTGAGGTTTCTCCCATCCGGCGAATACGCCTGCGTGGATGATATTTCCCGTCTCTGCCTCATAAGTTCGAGAGTCTCGAGCGAGAGTTTAGACTCTCTGTTACCGCTTTTTCCGGGAAACACCCTTCGAGACACATCCTGTAGCGTTTTGACCACTGTGTCGGTTTTCTCGTCAACATTGCCTTCGGTTTCCAGTAGGTCGTAACGGTTTTGAAGCTCAAGTTGGAACTTTTCGGACCCTAAAGCTAATTGAGGCGCAGTAGGTCTGAGAGTAGACTTCATCATGCGACTCCTTTCGGCCCTGAGGTCTATATTTAGAGCGCCTCGAACAAGTCGGTGATCGCTGCCGGTATTAAACCTGTTGATCACGGAGACGTCTCTAAATATAGACCTCTTGTCAGTCATGATGAAGTCTATCTCGTTCCTCGTCACAGTGTCGGGGCTTTGCCATGTCCACTTTCTATGAGGCTTCTTCTTAAAGAACGAGTTCATTAAGAAGAGCCTCTGTGACTCTAGAAAGTTGATTAGCATTTGCCCCCTGTGGTTTCAGCGCCCCACGCCGTGGGATCCGATTACCGTTTCGCCGCGTTCTTGTACTCCCACTTTGGCATTGAAGTCCCCCATAACAACGTTGTAGTGAGCCTTGGTGGTACCATGTAATGCCTTGGCTATGTCTTCGTACATGGCTTCGGCTATTTCGTCGCAGTATGTCGAGGTCGGCGCATATACCTGTACCACCTTCAGGGTGTACCTGTTGGTGATTTTAATTATGAGGTACGCTACCCGTGTCGACACACTACTGACTTCTACAACGTTGCCAGTGAGAGCTTTGTTGACTAGGAAACCAACACCGCCCTGAGAAGGCCGATCACCTTCCCGAAAGTAGAACAGTTGGCCTGACTCAAGGGTTATCGTGTCCTCGCCCTGTCTTCGGACTTCAGATAACCCCAATATGTGCCAGTTTATGCGACCTAGTTCTACCTCGAGTTCGGTGAGGTTGTTGGTCCAGCCGTAGAGAGCGTCCAATATACGTTGCCAGGGTCAGATGTTTTGGGTAGCCTTTTTCCGTAGCCCGGAGATTCTTCGCACCCCCTGCCCCGCTGTTACCGCGACCGCTACCGTGGCTGCGGACAGTGGGACGACCGGGAACTGGGGGCCTTTGTTTTGGGTGCCTTATCATTTGGGTGTTGGAGGTGTTTGGCCTACTATACCACGCTGGCCAGACGGGTTGGTATAGGGTTTATTTCGAATTTTCCTTTTCTGGTTGTTGGTCAGATGCCGATGACATTTCTACCTTTGGTGGACTTTTACCACCAGCCTAGTAGGAGTAAGGCTACTGGGGCATTCGAAGTTTTTCTGCCGCTTCCAGCCCAGTATGGAAGTTAGAGACGCTGCTGCCCATTCTCTTGGATATTTCCAGGTTGATATTCATTGCTGTCAGCCACATAGCCTCTACCAACTTTCTACTTGAACCTCGATTTAATTATGTACAATTAACTTATTACTTATACTACTATATTTCTAGCTACTAGCGCTAGACTATTTACTAGCGCTGGTTGAAGGAGTAAATGAATAAAAACCGTTTTTATTTTAACATCTTACATCATCCTTGATGAGCTAAGCTGATTTGCAGAAATTTGTTTTTTAAAAGAACCTGGCCAAGTGCGAATCGGATTTATATACGAAAATCTTAAAAATAAAATTGTCTACCTATTACGATAAATGATAGCAAGACGTGGTTGACGTGGCTGGTGAATACTTGCCTGACACGCCGTAGGTCATGCGTTCGCTTCCCATCAAGGACAGATATTTGCGTGCATGAACATGTCTGTTTGTCCTGAGTCTGGGTCTAATTATGTATTTACAAAACAAAAGTGATATATGTAGTATATCAACTAACTGGTTTCAATAGTACAAGCTCTACTTAGTTTGGGATCTGTTGGTCGTGTGTGAATAGTGTCCCAGAATATATTGTTATAGCCCGCTGAGAGAAAGACAGACAGATAGTGAAGGCTTAGTAATAGATTAGCTGATACAAGATTTATAATTGTTTTTTCAGGAGTCTGGACAGCCGACACTTCGAAGCAGCACGCTAACATCGAAATTGGTAGAAAAATCAAAGAGCAACTCGGTATCCACGGACGAATTGGCTTCCAAGTACATCGGGACACCATGGTCAAGCACAGTTCCGCCACCAAGAACCTGTACACCGTGTAGAACATTCGTATAACATATCGGCTGTTACAATGCGTACGCGACAACTAGCATTTTGTTTTTTAAATATTTTACATAAAGTACAAAATGCCTTAACACAGACTTGTCTCTTACGTCGTTTGTAATTTGTGTAGCCGAATAATTTTAACACCTGTATGGGGTAGCTAGTAAAAATAGGAAAATGTCTTATGAATGTTGTTTGTTGATTGTTAAAGAATGCGCCAAATATATATTCTGCTTTGAACTTGGGTCCGCGCAGACATTTTGTTCCTAACTCCAGAGCGGTCTAGATGTTTAACGTGATCTATGCGGCTAGGAATTGATTAAAATGCAGGTAGTTTTAATGAATTCATTGGTGCTCGTGAGAAATTGCCCTCCTTTTCAGTTTATTCGATTTTCTGAATGCGAGAAAAGGACAAGTGATTTGTAAACAATATTTGTGAGGAGTGTTGCGATATTTATAAAATAAAGCTATCCCGTACATTTTTGTTGTGTTTTTAACCAGTGGAAGGTATACAATATGTTTAAGCGATAAGTGAGCGCGGTGGTTCATTTCAGCGATACATTTAGATTTCCCGCGTTGAAAACAAGCTTTTTTTTTGGTGTTGCCATGTAAAACAATTTATTGTCATGTTTCTTAAAAGCCACAATGTAATTGGAAGGTATTAAAAGTCGTTTATGTAAGAAACTATTATAGTTGCAGTACATTATTATGCAAAAATCCAATTAATGGTTTCATACTACGTAGATTTTGTACCTAATTCTAGTTAATCTAGAGCTAGCTAATAATGATTAAAACCCAACAAAATGACAGTAGACTGCTATGTTGCCACTCTTACAATATATTTGCAAGATAGCAAAAATCTTAATTCGATTTTAAACCCTATTCTTTCATAATAAAGTACAATTAAGAATTGGCGTTTTACGCGTAACCGACCGAGGACCGACTTTGCTAATTCGACTTAATTCCAAGTGAATATGGTTTAAAATCGAATAAAGATTTTCTTACGTACTCGGATTGCTGTTGATCCATAAGATGTATCATTGAAATGGTAGCTGTGCATGTGATTTTGTATGTGTGGATGTATTTGTAATACGTTACCCGAATGTATGTATGTATACAAGCCCATACAATACCGCGCCCACTTGTAACTTAACCTGAAGCATACCTAACGTATGATATTTAATTTTGATGTTAAGTCGTCTCACATAATTTATATTATAACGTGCATGTTACGAGTCGTGGCTAGGAACTGTTAAATTGGAAGTCTGACTTTGTACAAAATTTGTGCATTAGTTATAATCTTATAGTATATAATGTGTCAAATGTACTAGCGGTTCAGGAATAAATTATTATTATTATAATAATGGAGTAACATATATTTTCTACACCTAGCACTTTATTATATAGAACACTGGCTTGGATTATGTTGTGTCATAGTTATCTGACGGTCATATTGTAACAACATTTCAACGATGCAAGATACTATAAACCATTAAATACAGTTTTGTAAAAAATGCTAATAATGTAGTTTTATTAACGTGTACTATTGCGCGGACTAGCATAAACAAACCCTAACAGGATAAACTAAATTAAAATTGCTTTAAAACTAACAATGTTTATTTTAATACTAGATGAAAAACGCGCTATACCATGCGCTATACTCACTTATGACGTCACTTTACGTGACTACAGACCGACAAGTTTACGTGCGCTCGGAGGCACGGGGGTGACGCGACGTCGACAATTCCCAGACTTCGGGCTGATACTGACAAATTTTCTTTACATGTCATAATAATTCCAAAATCACATTGACTGCCGTTGACCACGCTACTACTGGACCAACGTAGCATTAACAATCGCTACCGATATGTAGTGGTTAAGATGGTTACTTCACCATTATCATTGTGTTTCGGAGATCGCTAATTTTGTGACAATATCGGTTTTCAGAGTCTGGGTGCTTTGTCCGAGAAGTGCAAGTTTGTAAAGATCCCGCAATACGAAGATATTTTTTTATTGCGGGCCGTTGTTTCTTATAACAAATACTTGAAACGTTCTGAACTGACGGGCAAAGAGTATTTAAACCTACAGTACTGCGTCAGTTCAGAACGTCTCGTGTCATCATTTGAAGCAAATCTGACGTATTGTCATGCTTGCTAGTTCTGACCGTAATAATCCAGCATTAAAAAAAGAAAAATTACGGCCGGCGTATTAATTCATTTGTATTATAAAAACTTGGAGAGTAGGTATTATACTATAGTTATTTTTATTGTCCACCATTTGTTTTCGAAATAGTTTTTATTTTAATCTAAGTGACAATCGAGGTTTTATGTCTTTTTAGAGACATTTTGTGCAATTGTCATACCATGTTAATTCACGTAGGACCGTTCGTCCAATTGAAGATCTGAGAGTGCTGTTCCTATTGGGTAGATTACGAACTACAATTTTTAAAAATAGATTTTACGCTTGCAACATTGGTTTTGACGTTCGGGGGTTTCTACACTGGTTCTTTGTGACTCTTTGGGGCGATTGTGTGTGAGTCATTTGCTATCTAAACATGATAATTGTATTCGTGCATGTAAAATAATCAGACTGATATTACTCTATACTTTTATTGTGCTTCAGACGTTGTCAACTCGCAGTCGTCGGTAAGTTACTCTATATATTTCTATTTTTTTTAATTTCACTGTCAATTTTCTTACTCGTTTTCTAAAACGTTATAATTTTGTTTATGTACAGATACCAGCACAATCAAGCTATCCCATTCTGTCAAATTTCCCCAATTGAAAGTGAACCTTATGCTTTTCTGATAAAGTTGAAATTCTATTAAAGAAATTTGACAGATTGGGGTAGCTGGATGTGCTGGCGTCTGAACTTAAACGCGACGTCACGATGAATTTAATGTAATAGGTCTTTACCTATGAAATTGCCGTTTTGTATGAAAAAATTTAAACGAATTTTTTTCATGAATTTTTTTATTTGTATTAATCGAAGTAATCACCCATGCAATCAATGCATCTTTGCCATCGCAGTGGCAGTTTATTGATGCCCTTCTTAAAGAAATCAGCTGGACGGGAGGCAACAAATTCTTCAAAGGCATTTTGTACTGCCTCTCGGGTATTGAATTTTTTTCCCGCCAAGAAGTTATCCAAATTCTGGAAAAAGTAGTAGTCTGTAGGCGCAAGGTCTGGTGAGTAGGGCGGATGACGGAGAGCTTCCAACCCCAGTTCTTGCAACTTGGAGACCGTCTGCTGTGCAGTATGAGGTCGCGCGTTGTCGTGCAGGAGCAGCGGAGACGAGCGATTGACCAATGCTGGTTGGAGATGCGCCAGCTTCTCCATCATTGTGCTCAGTTCTTCACAGTACACATCTGCAGTAATGCTCACCCCGTTTGGTAAGAAGCTGTGATGAATCACACCGGCGCTAGACCACCAAACAGTGACCATCACTTTTCTAGGGGTAAGTTTTCGTTTAGGGCATTGTTTAGGTGCTGAACCAGGATCCAACCAACTTGCTGAGCGCTTGCGGTTATCAAACAGAATCCATTTTTCATCGCAGGTAACAATGCGGTTCAAAATTCCTTCATTTGTGTGTCTGTTGAGCAGTGCAAGGCACGTCTCGACGCGTACTTCGCGCTGGCGATCATTGAGTTCGTGGGGCACCCATTTGTCAAGCTTTTTTACCTTGCCAATTTGACGCAAATGGACCAATATTGTTTTGACGCTAACGTCGAAAGCTGCTGCTAATTCAGCCGTAGATTGTGTATCATCAGCTTCCACAACCGCCTTTAATTCGTCATTGTCGACCAAAGTCTTCGGACGACCGCGAGGTTCATTTTTCAGGTCGAAATTTCCAGAACGGAAGCGAGCAAACCAATAACAGGTGGTGCGTTGGTTTGTAGTGTTAGCTCCGTAAACGTCGTTGATGTTGCGTGCCGCTTGTGCCGCGTTGCTGCCACGACGGTACTCATATTCCATAATTACTCGAATTTTTAACGTATCCATGATGACGAAAAAGATTGAAATGCGATGAAAATGTAACACTAATCAATAAAGAAATGACTACTTTTGGAAAAAAGAATCCATGTTTTTAAAATAAAATTAATTTGAAATTAGAATTCTTAGCCAAACAAAAATTATTTTGATTTGAAATGGCCAGTACTGCAGAACGGCAATTTCATAGGTAAAGACCTAATATTATTGAAAGTTCTTGATTAGTATGTATTATTGATGTCATAATTAATACTAACAGCTCCCTTCGAGACTTTGGGCTGAGATTATTCTGAGAAAATTTTCTTAACAGAAAAATCCCGAAATGGCTCGACCCGGGATTTGAACCCAGGACTACATTACCTGTGGTTTAACACGCTAACGCTAGACCAACACATACAAAACAAGTTTGATGTGTTGATTTTAAATTAATATAAGTGTAAGGACATATAATCTACACATATACCTAATAAAATCGTAGGAAAGTCAAAACTGTTCATTGAATATTTTTTTAAAAGGATACTTGGGGCGTGATCTACAATCGATATCGAAGCCAAAAATATAGTTTTTAGCATTTTTTTCCTGTTTGTCTGTTTGTGTGCCTGTTTATTTCAAATTTTGCATGAATATTACTAAGAGGTCGGGTCGACATATAGGCTACATATTATCACGCTATCACCTACGGGGGAGGAGCTGGGATAATTTATAAAATTTAACGCGGAGCACAGCTAGTTACTAATAAAACGACTCAAAGTCATAATTAAAAACTCGGCCGGGATTTAAACGACGTCGTATTATAATTGATTTCTTTTAATGAAGAGAATAAATCTAAAAATGATTCCGTTTTTCGATTTATTAAGTAGCCCGGTAAAGAAAAAAGAACTTGATGCGATCACTATCAAACTTAACACGATCATATAAAGATAAAATGATTGTTTAAAAATTACATCGTAATCTCTCCAGCCCTTTTGGAATGTGCATAGCGTAGGTACTGGCACACAGCACACGCTATGGACTGGCTGGCAATAAAGAATATCACCACCTCATATCATCCCGTGGGGGGCGTAAAAGACGCCCCGAGGGAATATCTCCTAGAGAACGGGCAGCAGCGTCTCCCTGTCTACTGTAACCATCGTTCTGCCATCGCCCACCCTTCTGTCAAGCGTGGCAACTATAGCTTATCCTATATATGGAGCCCTGACCATTGCACTGTTAGCGTGGGTGTAAAACGTCATGCCGCAGGTTGAAATATGTTTTTCTAGCAGTACCGCGCGGCTTCATCCGCGTCGTACCTACTTAAAAAATGATTGCCAATGTGTTATTCGCATATACATATAAGCAATATTACCACAAAGTTTCATCGAAATCCGTTCCGTCGTTTTTGCGGGAAAGAGTAACAAACACCCATGCATCTAGACATTCATACTCACAAACTTTCGCATTTATAATATTAGTTCGATATGTGTTATAAGAAAGGAAGGAAATTCTAAAAGGAAATCATAGTCTACATTTAAAAAAGACAGTATTTGACACATGTATTTTACCATGCTTACTGTACGGTTGCCAGACTTGGGTTTATACCAATAAAGTCAAACAAAAAATTAAATGTACCCAAACATCTATGGAAAGGAGCATGCTGAAGCTAAGAAAAATAGAAAAGTAAAGAACACACATATAAGACAAAAAACTAAAATAACTGACGCTCTCACACATGCACTCAAACTTAAATGGAGGTGGGCTGGACACATCGCACGCTACACTGATCAAAGATAGACCATAGAAACCACACGATGGAAACCTACACAGGGAAAGAGGAATGTTGGGAGACCTGTAAGACGGTGGGCTGATGACATTATCCATGTGTCAGGAAACGACTGGACAAATACAGGCAAGGACAGGGATCTGTGGAAAAAGCTGGAGGAGGCCTTTACCCAAAAAGGGGTCCATATTTCAACAAATAAATAAACTATAACATTTGAAATGTATCTTGGAAATATGGAATTAAATGGCTTTTTTATTTATTTATTATGTGTTATAAAGGATGTGTATTTTTTATAATATGTACAGACGCCAGCACATCCAGCTACCACAATCTGTCAAATTTCTTTTATAGATTTTCAACTTTATTACATAAGGATGAGGTTCACTTTCAATTGGGGAAATATAACAGATTGGGGTAGTTTGTTCTGCTGGCGTCTGTACAGAATCTATTTTAATCAAGATATATGACAAGCCTAAGTGTGTACAAGGTGTAACATAAATAGTGGACATAACTTAAGGAACACATTCTGCCCATGAAACCAAACAACAGGAAAGCACATCAACCTACAAAATAAACAAAAATAAAATGATTTACATACAAGAATAACGGCCTGCCTTTATGCCTTTTCTATGAGCTGGTATTTTTTTTTACATTTCATAAACTGGTTATCTTCGATTTGTTAATTTTTATGGGTTCATAGGCTCCTTAATTTTCCTTCATTTCTGGTAATCCTTGTATAAATAGTGGGTTACGTCTTACTTAAACTTATGCTTTTGTTTTGGTCGGTAGCTACAACCATGGAACACATGAAGCATCCTCTTGAAAGGTCCTGGTGTTTTTGGCACTTCACAAGCACTAAACAAAAATGGGAGGACAATTTGATAGAGTTGACCACTTTTGACACCGTTGAAGATTATTGGTGGTAATTTTGATATACATAGTTCATATATCATATACACACATCAACACAATCTAGGGATATTGAACATTTCATTGATTATCTAGAAAACTATAAACATTTTGTTATGACTGTAAATGGAAGAATTAAAGATAATTTCATGGCCGATATTTAAACATTAACAACACGATGCGATTTTGTTTTTCTAATTAATAAAAGTCTTAAATTAATTAAGCCATAGAAAATTACTGAGTGAACAAAAACATTTTATTCTTATAAAATTATTCAATCGAATTAAATGAATAAAAATCTTACCAAATCTGATAATCAGTAATCGGTATTTCCTCCTCTAACATTAATCACACAGCGGCAACGATTTTCCATACTTAAAATTAAGGTGTCAATGTCTTGCTGGGGTATGCAGTCCCAAGTTCTTTTTAAATGTTCGAAAAGTTGTTCTTCTGTTGTCAAGTTGGGCGGAAAATCCCTCAATGCTCTTCGCTGTAACATGTCCCAGGCGTGTTCAATTGGGTTTAAGTCTGGCGACTGTGGAGGCCAATCTAATACCTGAACATCGTGTTCTCGAAGGGCGGCCCTCACCAGCCGCGCTGTATGGGAAGGTGCATTGTCATGCATGAGCTGAAATTCTTGCCCCGTTAGGGCCCTGAGCGGGACAATGACACGTTCTACTACCTCCTCACGGTATCTATGGGCAGTCATGCTGCCCTGAATCCAAATGAGTTGGGTTCGTCCGCCGATTCGTATTCCTGCCCACACCATAATTGTCCCGCCTTGGTAAGAGTGGACCTCCTGTGGATGTCGGAGACGGCTGACCCTGCCTGGAGTTCTCCAAACGCGTGTTCGTCTCGAATCTGGATGAAATCCATAGCGGGACTCATCAGTGAACAGCACCAATGACCATTGTTGATCACTCCATGTCAAATGTTCTTGAGCCCATAAAAGTCGCCTACCGCGATTGCCACGTCGCAGCGCTGGGACTCGTAGCGGTCTGCGAGCATGAAGACCAACTTCATGCAGCCTCCTTCGCACGGTTTGGTCGCTCACCAGCAGCTGCTGACCCTCCTGGAGCCTTTGCACTAGTTGCATCGCTGTGATATTGGGTAGTCTTCTGGCGGTCATTTGGAGAAATCGATCCTGTCTCTGAGTGGTAACACGATATCTACCTGTGTGCCGTTCTGCCACATCTCCAGTAGCGCGATAACGTGACCACAGCCTGGATACCACATTTTGGCTTGTGCCCAGAGACTCAGCAACGACGCGTTGAATAGCACCGTTTTGTAACATGCCAACTGCCCGTAACATTTCATCTCGACTCAAATGATGGCGTGGCATGACGCTAAAAAGCTTACACAACCAATTGAGAAAAGAAAATAAAACAATTTATCAGGTTTTCTTCAATTAACACGCAAAAAAAATTTTAATGCAACTTCTTGAAATTAGATACAACTCAAGATTGCGCTGTGCTTTGCGTGTTTTCATTTGTTTCTCATTTTAATTTTTAAATTTTGAATAAAGAATAGACAAGGTTTAAATCTGTAAATAAACTTTTTAAGGAAACTAAATAGGTTTTAAACAATAAAGCCATGTTTGATTTCAAAATAACGTATCCCTAGACTTTGTTGATGTGTGTACTTCTTATACTTAATAACTAAAAAAAAATGTTTGTGAAACCGATGCAAGATAAACTTGGCCTCTTTTTCGGCGTAAAATTAATTTATTGTGCATATATTCGCTTTGTTGGGATTTCCCTCGTTGACCGGTTTATTTGACTCACTAGCTTTATCGTTGTCCATTACGATCAAGTGAACAACAACATTTATATCAATGCTCTAATGAAAACACAAATACCTTGAAGCACTTATAAATAAATGCTACACGGTCACCAGATGCGAACCATAGCCGCCGCCATATTAGTGACATGCGATAGAACTTTAAAAAATATTGTAGACATAGCTAACGGCGCAAAAACAAAGGAAAACCATTTTGCTCCTGATTCCATGTTATACAAACTAAACTACTTTAATATCATTTCATTTTTTTCTAACATACCTAGTTTTTATGAAACAGACCCCCGGGGTATCTTTAGTTGTACCATCTTAGTTTTAGCGCGAAGTACTCACTAAAAATAAGCAACACGGACCTGTCGACTAATTATGTGTGTTTGTGTCCCAATGCGCGTATAGGTACATAGTTTATGCCCCGTTCTTTTCACACGAGCTATATTAGTTTAGTGGTGTAAAAGAGAGAATCGCCAGCATTGTCTGCGTAAAATGACGAAGGTGTGAAGGTAATAGGTGGAGACACACGGTAATTCGAGATTGCGGCGGGGCTTCGTTCGGCTTAATACACAGTGAGCACAGGCATCCCAGCGACGTATACCTGAACCGCTGCCCGTGTGGTTATACAAAATGCGTTCTGTTTCTGTCCGGAATGGCGTCGGCAGCACAGGTCACTCAAATCGCAGCATGCAGTACGACGCGCTTTGCTTCCTCTTTCATCATACTCCCGTGCGTATGCTGTGGGACACTCTCCCAAACGACGTGTTTGTTGACTCATATAACATGGGTTCATTCAAGGCTAGAGTGAACAGTCCGGTGAAATGCCTCTGTGTGCATGCGTTAATTACTGCACGTATGCAGCTTTAAGCTCTATACCACTATATGGTATCCTGCATAGTAAAATTCGCAGTTAGTTGTTACTTGTTAGTTTATTGAACAGGATTCAGTTGACAAAATTCAAACATTATTCATGACTGATGAAATTGAGTGGTGCTTGTATGATGGTGCAAATAGCCAAGTTTTATACCTTTTGTACGAACGTGGCTATCACACGCACAATGTGTAACATGCAGAGTTTAACACTTAAATTTTATAGCATTATTCGTAATGCAAAGCTTTAATTCGATGTTCTGGCACTCTTGTTCATCCATAACGCCGATTTCTCATTTGCAAATTAGAGCCAGACCAGCCAGACCCTAATATTGTATTAATATTTAATCTATTAAAAGCTAAAATATTCACTTTTCAGCCTTTACCATCACATGAAGCTACCTTCGGAATTGAATGTTGGGCAGGACTATGCGGTATTCAAGAAGGGAATCCGTCCGATGTGGGAAGACGAAAGTAATAAGACGGGTGGACGGATTGTGATCAATCCTGATGGAATGAATCGCAAACATATCGACAGTGCCTGGGGGGATACGGTGAGTTATGGTATTCTCCTTGCCCCTTTCCCCGATTCTATTAGAATCTACTACGTAATCAACTTCAATCAAAATGATTTTAGTTTGACAGAATTATTCGCAATGCAAAGCCTAAATACCTACTTACATACTTAAAACTGGAACATAATAAAATAATCGTTTAAGGTAAGGATAGGATATCTAAATAAATATAGAAATCTTCGGTGAATGATCCGGACGCATACATATAAGCAGAGATATCGAAATAATTTTTCAGCTAAAAGTTAGTGTTCTGTATTTTCCACAGGTTTTACTTCTAATCGGAGAAAATTTCGAGAATATGGACGCCATAAATGGCGTCGTCGTGAATGTGAGGAACAAAAGTAAATTGTGTAAGTACTTACATATCTACCTTTTTACTATTTCTTAAGTAAATCAATTAAATCTTAGATGGCTAATAAGCAAAGTTAATAAGCGGTGGTTTTGAAAACTAAGAGGACAAATAATACTCTCACAAAGCTAGCAATGGCTCGGATAAGTGCTAAGAGCTCCAAGCATTAAGCTTCTCGGGTTGGTAGTTCTTTTACACCACATAAATAAATTTGTAGAGTTACCTTATGTTTATCAAATTTTGTTGTCTTCAACCCAGCAGGTGATACGGCTCTTACATGCGCTTCTCTGGTTTCATAAGGGCTCATCTGCATAGGAAGGAGCTATCTAATACAACCTGAAGAGCAAGTGGTGAAGATTAAGAAAAATCCAGAATATCGTGTTGAGTTTCCCTCAACAAGACGAAGCTTTGAAGCCGTTTGTTTAACCTAGTTTGCTCATGTACCATACTTACATAAAATTCCAGAATTCAATAGGTAGACCGAAGTATATTCTTATTCTTCACTCTATTTTGTCCCGTAAGATACTTGTTAGCTTACGCGGGTGGGATTGGCGTTAGATAGAAAACTCTATCTATTCACATATTTGACAATTACTTTTTTACATGTCACATGGACAGTGGTTACCGTAGTGTCAGTTGTTCAAGCCGCCCAGTATGCCTCTTTGGACTGACTGCGTTCCTGTTTGCTTGCTTAACTTAACATATAATTTACAACTGACTGACTATGAGCGCTTCACATTTGACGCTTATAATTGCACATTCTTAACAGCGTACCGAAGCAAGCTAGCGCTTTCTGTAATCTGACACCCTTTGGCCCCATTTATATGGATACTAGCTGTGCTCCGCGGTTTCACCCGCGTTAAAGTAGTTTTGGCGTAAAAGAGTAACAAACATACATGCATACATTTATACTCGCAAACTTTCGCATTTATAATATTAGTAGGATGATTACCTCTAGCGGTTTTGGCAGTGCACGCCGGAATAGCTCGCAGATGGTAGATGTTTTCCTACTTACTTGACACTTATCGTCTTATTTTGGACCATTCACACAATATCTTTATAAATTGTAGCCTATGTGTTATTCTGATGTATACGCAATATTATTGTCATTGAAATCCATTCAGTTTACGTGAAAGAGTAACAAACATCCATCCATCCATACTTACAAACTTTCGCATTTATAAGATTAGTAGGATTGATAGATGCCTATTTTGTTTATCTAATTTGTTTTTTCTTGTTCTAGCTGTGTGGATAAGCGATCGAGTAGCGATTTCTGAGATAAGCAGTAAACTTAAAACACATTTCCATGTGCGTCTAAAGTTTGAGCCCTTTTAGTAAATATTTATTGGTTAAGATTGTTTTTAATTGGGAATAAAATAAAATTAAGTAAGTAAGTACTCGTACGAATTAAAAATTAAGTACCTAAGTAAACAAAATCAAATGATTTGCTATATTAGTGACACATTTTATTTTTATTTTATTCATAATGATACTTGTGTTGTTTTTATACTAAGATTTACATCTTTTCTGGTTTCCATAGTACAGGCTCTGCTTACTTTGGGATCAGTTGGCCGTGTGTGAATAATGTCCTAGGATATTATTAGATATTATTCCTATCCAAATGTTAGTCTACTAGGGTCTGCGTAAACATGGGTGCAGTTGCTACCCTCTCATAAGCCGGTTTCTTCAGAAAATTCTGAGTATTCTCATCTTCTGCGGTAGATCACGCATGGTCTAGCGACCATGAGGTAAGGAAGATGTCAAAAAGATCAAGAAGAATTATTGTGTTAAAATTTGTGAATATACAAATATTTAATTACTACTTAATATTAGTACTTAACAAATGTTAATAAGTATATGAGAGCCAAAATGTAGCAGTCACTAAGCATAGTTAGTGAAATCTTGAAAATGAAGGCGTTTCCATTCTTTTTAATACTTAGGTGTAAACCTTGAATACGTATTGTACCTTGACAGGATGTTTCTGTTTATATTGAGATAAGAATTAATATTATAATGACGGGCCTTGTGTGTATAGCGAAGGTCGCGCTTTGATTCAATTCGCCCCAACGGGGAAGTCCCAGCGAATCAAAAACTCAGCGGGTTCATTTACTACTGGTTTCAGACTGTCCATCGAAACATACTCAAGTGGGCATGTACATGGGAGTTTCCCATTTAAGACCTAATTCTTAGCATTCCATGGATTCACCGTTCGGAAACGGGGTTCATCGCGTGGTAGAGTAAGGAACACTCGACAGAATCTGAGACTTGCGACTCAGATGTAGGTTTAAGCCCCTGTGATTGTATATGCTAACGAATTACGAAAAATAAATGCCCGAGAATCCATTCATCAGTTTCTTTTTATTATTTTGTAGTTCTCTATATCATTTTGTCAAATATGTAGTTTTGTGTTAATTATTCGATGTTTGTCAATTGACGTCACTTCAGTGCATTCTTCAGTGGATTCATTTTTATTTATATAAGAGCGCGACAAATGAACATGTGGGTCACCTGATGGTAAGTGATCACCGCCTCCCATGTACACTCGCATCACCGCTGCATCGGAGCAGTCACGGGTGCGTTGCCGGCCTTTATAAGAGTCAGCAAACCAATGTTGTTGACCCCGATGAGTTCTGGCTACTTTACTCCAACGGAGAAACACAGCATTAAGTTATTAGTGTTATTATTAAGGAATGTCTTCTGTAAGGTAGGAGGTACTTCCGCGGGCGGGCTGCTCTTTGAGCGAATCATCGCTGTGCCCTACCTTAATTTCCCACTTACTACCAACTTATAATTATATGCTGTCAATATTTAAAGCCTTGGTATCCCTCGACGCTGCAACTCACCCCAGTTCCAAAGAAGTAGACAATAAATATTCAAAACTAATAGCAATAATAAAAACTTTATTGAATGAGCTAAACAGTAATGGATAGAAGAGTTAAACATTTTACAATATCGTGCAGGTTCGGGAGCTGGTTTGGTTTCTGATCTCCGTTTCAACTGTCTCCTCGACTTTGTGGATACTTTCCTGGGCGTTGTCGAGGCCTTTGTTCACGTTTTCTGGAAAACAAGGCAATAGGTTATTCATTGTTTAAGTTAGGTAATTAAGATAACTGCACGTATGGGGCAGTGGTTTAGGTAGTCAGCTCGGCGCCCTCGGGTTTTGCGTTCAATCCCGGCACAGGACAACTATTTGTATGAATCGTTTATAGTTGTTGAAATAATCTTTATTTACTCGTAGTATGGTAGTTATCAAGGTGTTTTGTTCCATTGATTTGCACTGTACATACAAGGTGTAACATAAAAAGTGCACGTAACTAAGGGAGCTTAATTTGCCTGTTAAACTGAACGATGTGTAGCATATCAATATTCAAACTACACAACAACAAAAAAAAGATTAGCTTCCCTGATACGTTTTGTATAGGTAGCCAAGAAAATATTTGATTTAGTTATGAGTTCGCAAACCTACTATTTGTTTAGTTTCGTACATAGTGCTCCTTACGTTACGTCCACTATTTATGTTACACCTTCTGTATGTACATGGTATGCCAAATTACTTATAAACTAACATTAAATTGCAATTATTTCTTTATAATGATCATGTATAAATTGTATAATTCCGTATTGTATCCTACTAAACTAATTTAATTGTTTAGTATTACATCTCTCTCTAATGTAGCTCGTGTGAAAAGAACAGGGCATACATGCGCACCGGGAGCATAATTGGTCGATAGGTTCTAGCGTGTCGCATATTTTCTCAGATTATTTCGCGCTTCAACTAAATTGATCTAACGAAAGCAGAACTGTATTACAAAAAAACTATGTTAAATTTGTTTATTTGGGACTTCAAAGAATCCGCTCCAACTTCACTGTCTGCAAACATTGTTTGGTATCCAGTAATAGGAAAAATGGAAGTGGAATTTAACGCTATCATTGTGGATCGAAGACCGGAACGTATCCCCAATAATCCTATATAAATTACCATTCCATACTCACGGTTTCTTTCGAAGCGTAAATCTGACCACAAAACTGGGAAATGATAAATTTAATCGTCTGGCGGGGATATAAACACCACGAACGTATCAGTCGTCCATTTTTCTAGAAATAAGCCAATCTATGGCACCTGTATCCTCCGTAGGAACTAATAGAATTAGTTAATTCATAACGCTAGAGCGACTATTCCGGATTGGCAGAAAGTCTTCGCCGCGGCGCCGGTCAGTTCAATTTATGATTTCCGAGTATTGAGTTAAATAAATTACACTTTATCTTCTAAACTGGTAGTAGGCACATTAGGAATAGTGGTAAATTTTGTTTCCAAGGATTGCGGGCTTTATAATAACACAACAACAGATAACACCCCGCTTTTTGAATCGACGTTGGACATTCGAGAACGGTGGAGTACAAAAGGTATATATTTGTTCTTTTTTCCTTTTACTTTAGGGGCCACGTAGATTTAACTATCATACATTGTTATGTCTATACCACATTTTTATGTAAATAATTTAAAAGAAAATGTGCCTACAGACACTGGAATTAAATTCTACAGAATTAAATTCCGCTTTTGTAAAAAACGAGATGTTGTCGTAGTCTAAAAGTGGCGTTATTATTTACGCACTACAGCCTACAGGCGATGGAAACCGAGAATTGAATTGAATTTGTATTTAAACCGCGCTTGGGCCTGATAACATTGTTTCAGACAATAAAGCCCACAGCCTTATCTAAATTACTTTTGGTTAAATAACCATTCTATGTACCCTGTAGAAATCTTCTACTATAAACAGGCGCGAGACCCGTGACTGTTTACATTATAGCATTGAACTTATACAACACTAGCTGTGCCCCGCGGTTCTACCCGCGTTAAACTTTATAAACTATAGCCTATGTGTTAATCCAGGTTGTCAGCTAACTCCATACCAAATTTAATTAATATCGCTCCAGCCGTTTAGACGTGAAGAAGAAACAAACATACACACTCACACACTTACATACACACACATACAATTTATTTCATAGATTTTCAACTTTATCACAAAAGCTTAAGGTTCACTTTCAATTGGAGAAATTTGAGAGATAGGGGTAGCTTGATGTGCTGGCGTTTGTACAATTTTACAGGGCTAATAATTAAAAAGATATTTTGCCAGAGCAACTGGTGTTTATTACTATTATTCCATTGCCTTAACTACAGTATAATAGGGGCTACACTGTTTTCTATACGGTTATATTGTTTGTTAGGTAGGTATCTATTATTCTAAACAGCCTTCACCGAAGTTGTTCAATATTTAAAACATTAAGTGGATTGGAAAGCGTGTTGAAAATCGTAGGAAAGTCAAAACTGTACATTGAATATGTTTTTTTAACGGATACTTGGGGCGTGATCTACAACCGACATCAAAGCCAAAAATATAGTTTTTAAAATTCTTATCTGTATGTCTGTGTGTATGTCCGGGCTAAACTCAAAACGTACTGCATGGATTTACTTCCAATTTTGCATGAATATTACTAAGAGGTCGGGTCAACATATAGGCTACATATTATCACGCTATCACCTACGGGGAAAGAGCTGTGATAATTTATAAAATTTAACGCAGGTAAAACCTCGGGGCACAGCTAGTAGAGAATAAGTTCTCTGCTACTATGTTTACAGAATTATTGCGCTACCACGCTATAATAATATCCTTTAATTTAATTCCGACTGTTATCATTATAAGTTTTATACAAGGTGTATCATAAATAGTAGAAAAACTAAAAGCGCGTGGAGAAATTAACCCCTGTCTCACGGGGGATTTTGCAACCACACAAATCACCACCATAATGTACAGACGCCAGCACATAAAGCTACACCAATCTGTCAAATTTCTTTTGTAGATTTTCAACTTTATCACAAAAGCATAAGGTTCACTTTCAATTGGGGAAATTTGACAGATTGGGGTAGCTTGACGTGCTGGCGTCTGTACAACCAGACTCAGAACAGCAATGAATGGTTCATATAGAAGATCGAACCCGGCACACGTGGGCGCCGATATAGTCGCGAGAAGACTACTTTAACCACTGCGCCACAGCCAGGTGTACTCGCTAGTTCCCAAGAGACCGGCGAATTTAATCACCTAGGCACGCAGTCAGGCTATAGATGGGTGACCACCAAAGTGGTTTAATTACTGAGCCTGTCCGTGGTTTGGAGGGTACGTTGAGCGGTCCCGCTTGTAGTCATTATACAACAGTCGTTCAATTCTGAGGCCTACTGGGCGCCTTGAACAACTCTAACACTACCGTAACCACTGCCCATATGATAATAGTAAAAACCAACTGCACCACAGGTCGAGTCATAATACTACTTTGTGCTGCCGGAAGATATAGTAGAAGTAAAAGATGCTCGGATGACTAATGCATGTAACTAAATGCAATACCACCGTTATTATAAACAAATCGGGGAATAACCTTAAGTATTGGCGGTGATTGCGGGCTATTCTCAGATTTGTCTATAACAGCATCGATGATTTCCGTTTATATACCTATATATACATAATACCTACATCCTCCGGAAGGGTGTTAGCAAGGGAATCCTAATTTTGATCTGCCAGTGTGTATCGTTCGTAGCTTAACGCAGAGCCGTCGGACGATTAAATTTATGATTTCCCATTTTTGAGATTAGATTATAGGTTTTCTTTGCGAATAATGCTATAAAATTCAAATTTAATGACTTCCGGTTAGTTTTATCACATGTCATGTACATGATTGTGGAAACAAATTCAAATTTAATGACTTCCGGTTAGTTTTATCACATGTCATGTACATGATTGTGGAAACAAATAACTAGAGAAGCGTGGCACTTCATACACAATGCGTCAGCTGATCAGCTTTGGGAAGGGAAAAAGATATTGTACTGCTATCCACCATACGCATAAGAATCGACAGAAATGCTTACTTTTAGAATGACCAATCATTCACTCTTCATAAATGATTTACGGAAAGTTACTAAAAAAGTTACTAAGTTACGAAAAGTTTATGCAGCAGTTTTCGATAGTACAAAAATAAAAACTATCTGGAATCTTATTATACGGTTTAAAAAATAATTAAATAACTAAGAAGTGAACTTACCAACAACTTTTTCTTCAATCACTTTTCCTTTCCCCATACAAGAATGCTCTTTATCTTTAATCGTTTGAAATATTTTTGCAAAGCGCCCTTTCTCGGGTGACTTGTTCACAACCACGTCACTTGAGTCCTGATGGCATTCCTCGCCTGTACCGTCGATGTGGTCTTCACTTCGAACTATCGGCATCACAGCTTGAGTCTTTGTTTTACCTGCTTGAGGGCTAGATTTATCAGAACTACAAGGTATAGTCTCATTCTCTGACTGTCCTGTCTCACTTTTCTGTCCATCATCACTGTGTTTACAAAACCCTGGACTCATCTGAGTTATATCTGGAACATGAAGTAACTCTGGTAGAATAGGAGTTTTGGGAGGAGGCGAATGCGCTATTTCTGACATTTTATCTGGTATTTTTAGAACTTTTTTTGCTTCATCGTGTATGGAGGGAGATATCACAGCAGCTTTTTTAACAAACTCTTCAACGACTTCCACTTTTTCATTCACTTTATCAGTTGCATCGTTAACAAGTTCTTCGACTTTGTGTTCCGCTTTATCCGCCATCGTATCCATACTTTCAACCATATCAGTGAGCTTAGTTGTTGCGATAGACGCCGCCGCATCAATGTTGTCTGTGTTGATATCAGCGACATCGTGCGGGCTTCCGTTTTCGGTCTCAAGGTCGTTTATGTTTACTATATGTGAGCCGCTGACATTTGCCTCTAATGAATCTATCGATCCAGATTCCTCGTTCACATTTCCATTCAAGTTATCGGTGTGGACGTCCACGTTAGAGTTCGTGATGTCTTCGATAACATGGGCATGGTCTTCAGGTTTATTCATCGTGGGCACTTTGAGAGGTGGAAGTTCGGTTAAAGATATCTGTCTTGTTTGTTCGTCGATAATGTTAAAATCGTTATTAGTGAAATCCGCGTTGGAGCCCTTAGTGGCCGTCAGTAATGTATGGCAGCCGCCGCAAGCTACATTGTCTACGATGTGCCCATTCATAGCGGTGACCCGCTTCGGCGTATATTGATTGGGGACGGCATCGTTCGCGTTGTCGGCATCGTCGATTTCCTCCAAACAGAGCTTGGTGTGTCGGGACTCGCCGCAGGTGTAAAGCAAGCCGTTGTCTGTAACAATAATAATGCACGAGTACTTTATACGACCGCCGACGACAAATGGATATCGAATACTGATCACACGCCAGGGGCAATTTACTCACTATTTATGTTGACGTGACAATGAAAATTGGTCAATTACATTAATATCGATGTGTGCCAGTAATAAATGACCGTATTGGATAGACTGGAATAGTACTTTGAAATGGATGTCGTTCAAAGTTATGTGGGTCATTTCCGTAATATTTAGTTAATGCAACATTTAATCAAGGGTATTACGTGAAGATATACCTACTTATTTGCATAATTATTACATGTTAAGTTAGCGGAATACGGGTACTTAACGAATAATTTCTTTAGGAGATTTTAAATGTTTTTGTTAAATTAAAGTGAATATATATTAAGTACGTATGTACAGGGTTTAAGGTAATTGGTTTAATGTGTCTAAATTCGCTATTGGGTATCGTTATTAGAATACGAAAAACATTAAAAAAATACGATGGTAGGTAGCAAAAAAGTCACAAAATAGTTTTGAGATTATTAGCGTTAAGAATGTTGTTTATTTTTTCGATTTCATATGTTTTTATTTTTACTACGGTAAGGTAAATATTTTTTAACTATTACTGTACGAGTACTAGCCGACCGATTTAGTTTATTTTCATTTGTAAGTTTGGAACTTTTGAGATGTAATCACGCTAAAAACTGATAAATAGCCTTCGTCTCAAAACAAAATTCTTGATGGGCACCAAGATTCGCCGTTTAGTTGATAGGACCCTTGAAGTTGTCATTCGCGCCCCATTTGTGTAAAAGGTATATTCAATTACTTTAAACTGCTATCACAAGGCATTCCAGAGCGTATTCGAACTATTATATCCCTTTTTTAGATTATGAACCTTGACAGCCGTATTCTAGAACGTTCGTATAAGGTCTCACAGTATTCGGCAAACTCAATGTGAAAGCTTATTGCTCTGACTATATCTGTACTGCCATGAAACTACCAAAGTACATAATTATCATATTACCAGTTACCATTACCATTTAAATCATACAGGAACCAAAAACTTACTCACTTGTCACTTGTGTAGACCATTATGACAATTAGTTCCAGAAGATCGCAATATACTTCACGAAAAGTATCGAAAGGACGTTGCAAAAGATATAGTTTGCCTAGTTTCGATGAGACCTCCTTTTATAAAAACGGGTAATTATGGGCTACGAGACAACGAATGCGAATCAACAGTCTCCTGTATAGCGTCTCGAAAACTGATCTTAGAAGGCATCAACGAAAATTCTAAAACTTTAATTTACCGACGGAAATTGTATCGAGGGTGGGTGGATAAAGCTCTTATGGTAGTTACGTTAGATAAGGCTCTTATGGTGGTCACGTTGTAGGAGACTACGTAAAAGAAATCCCGATACTTAGAAGCCTGATAATTTTCTAATAAATCACTTATATATAAATTACCCACTAATTACCCGCACCCACAAATATAAACTACCCACTTACCTGTCACGAACGCTGTATGCATCGCTCCACAGGCCACCAATTTCAGTTGGAACCCATCAAACATCTTCTCCATATCAATTTCCTTCGGCTCCGTAACATGTTCAATAGTTTTAGGCATTCCCAGTTGTCCTTTCTCATTAGACCCAAAAGCGAGAATCTTACTCTCGTCCATGGAGAGCAGGAAGGTATGGGCGGCGCCACAACACGCACTTTTCATCGGAGTACTTATAGGTAAGACTTCGGGAACGTATATCGTGGAGGGTTTGTCTGGGATGCCGAGTTTTTGGTTCTCATTGTCACCGGTTACGAAGACTGCACCTTGAGCTATAAAGCAAAGTATTAAGATGTAATTGGAGCCTATTTTCACACTTGGGGAGCTGTTTCCGTAGTCTAATCGAGTAGTTACTCACTACTCGATTATATTACGGAAACAGCTCCTCATTGTAGTGTAGAAGTAGAGTCGTAGAAGTCGTCTCAAAGGGATATCTACTAGAGTAGCCTGTTCTCCGAGTTGAACCGAGAGAGTTCTCCAAAATGTTCTCGATGGCATGTGAAGTATGCCAACCAGCACTAGCCCAGCGTGGTGGACTATGGTCTATCTCCTGACAAACTAATAGGCTATATATGCTATCGCAACTCTTGGCAACAGTACTAATGCCAGTATCGTTGCCGAGTGTGGCGATTATGGCAAATCCTCCAAGATACTCGGAGAAGGCCTTTGTCCAGCAGTATTTCAGCTGATATGATATGATGTAGCTTAAGCAGCTCCTCTAGCAGTTAAGCACCACTAAAAACATGTCTCCTTAAGTATAGGCTCTATTCACCACGAAAACATTTCTAGTCTGTGGTTCCTAGTATTATAGTATAGTATAGTAGATAAGAAATATGATTTATTTAATACCTGTAATAAACACGGTGTGGTAGTACCCACACTCCACAAAGGCGATCTTCTCCATAAACTTGAGCTCAGTGAACTTCATACAGGACCTGGTGTCATCTCCGAGTCCAAGTTGACCTTCAGTGTTGGATCCACATATGAATACTCGACCGTCATCTGTTTACCAAAAGAAGTATACTTTATATTAAGAGAAATTTATTCGATTGACACTGCCTTGCCCTCCACGTATAAGAAATAAAACAACACATTTTTTTTCCTTTTGTAATACATCTTTCGCAATATTAAAAAAAAAATCTAAAAAAATAATTTACAACCACATTTGACGGATACAGGGAATATCCAGACTGAAAGAAACTATTTATATGTCAGGTATTACAAATAGTTGTCCTGTGCGGGAATCAAAACAGGAACATAAGGTAGAAGTGCAGTTAAATAAATCGACTTTTCTTTTCCTAATATTTTCTCTTTCAAAACTGAACTGATCTCAATTTCAGTATCAGTAATCAAACTATAACATGCTATACCTGAATGCTTTAAGTATTCTTTTCAAGTGTCTAGATTTGCTTACGTGACATTTATTTTCGATAGTTTTTATAACTATCGAAAATAAATGTTGGTTTTTTCAAAAACGACTTTGTCAGGACATACCCGATCGTATCGTGCATAAACCATAACGGTCAGCTATGTCCTGGCAAATATATAGTACATTGCATAAAACATATTGTTTTTATCTTAAAATCTTAGGAGGTAAGTAAAAATTGGATATATTGCTAGTAATGGCAACATGTAAGTACTGCCAATATCATCTATGCGTAACTCTCTGCGTCGCGTTGAATTATTTGTCTAAAGTACAGTTTGCGTTCTTACTAGTAAGTATAGCGGTGTGATTGCTGCCAGCTGACACTTGTCGAATAGCCCCGGTTTCGCCTTCCAACTCCACGTACTGAGGGACCATGTGGTGTTCCAAGTCTCCGGTACCCAGTTGTCCCTCGTCGTTGCATCCTACTGTGTAGATGGCATTGGATTCTGGATAGAAACAAATTTATATATGTTTATTGACTAAATATTGGCCTGTTGGTCTAGTGCTTAATTACCTTAGTCACCCACAAGGTTCGACCTCCATTAGTTAACATTAGTTGGATGGTTTCCTAATATAGGCTAGGCTAGAAAAGTATGAGTCAATTTGCAACGATATACTCGTATGATTGCAGCTCATGTTGAAACAAAGCCCTATACCCACCACTGGTATCTGTCTCAATTTATTTTTTATTGCCTCGATGTATCTTTGACTGTTGTGTGTAGGCTTTAGTAAATTGCCTTGTTAGGTAACAAATGCATTAGATAGACTATCGGGCAATAATGTCAGAAAATAAATTGAAGGTTACCTGTTACAAAAACGGTGTGAGCTCTGCCGCAAGCCACGAAGAGAGTTCTGTGTGGCTTCAGCCATTTGACACAGCTGGGTCTTGTCACTTCATCCTTATGGCCAAGACCTAACTGGCCCCACGAGTTTCCTCCGAACACGAATACACGGCCGTTCTCTGAAAAAATACTTTTCGCATAAGTTTAAGTAGATATTCCTCTATGATATGGCGTTATTACTTCCTGGCAGAAAGTCAACCATAGAGCTATCAATGGAGACTACCCATTTGCGCTGGGCTCCTTATAGAGTGGTGTACGTGCGCGTTCTGTACTCTCCTCTGTAGAATTCAACAGGTTTAACAAACCAAAACGACTCGATAGAAAGCAGGAGCAACGGCTTCACGAGTTCTTCGATACATGGACAAATAACTCTGCCAACTTTCTGATATACTAGTAGAAGTTTTTAGTAAAACTTTTTAGTTCAACTCATTTATTGTATCCGGGAACTGTATATCTGAAGATCAAGCCAAAAAAATTGATTGGAATGTTTCTGTTACGTTAAATTCTCACTATCAGATCGAACTGTAGTCTGATCCCTGTGCCTCGGGGAGGGCATAAAGTTTTCGGTTCAGTACCCACTTCTTCCTGGTCACTACCATCGGTTCATAACAGTGTGAGATTAGAAAGTGCATCTGTACTTGTGTACTATAATATTTCCTAGTTTCTAATGAAACTTGGACCTGAATGACATTATCTATGGTTAAAGCTAGGCCATCGGTGCTGTTGTACAAGAAACACCTTTTTGCATACATACAGAAATGTCAAAAATGGGACATCATAAATTAAATCGTCCGGCGGGTCTCGAACCTGCACCATCTACCAATCCGGAGTAGACGCTCTGTGTTAAGCTACGAACGATACACGCTGGTAGATCAAATTTAGGATTCCCTTGCTAATACCCTTCCGCTTAACGCAGAGCGCCCACCCCGGATTGGTAGATGGTGCAGGTTCGCACCCGCCGGACGATAAAATTTATGATTTCCCATTTTTGAGATTAGATAAACCATTAACGCTTTGCATTGCGAATAATGCTATAAAATTAAAATTTAATACAGAAATGTATCCAGAAAGGTACAGACGCCAGCACATGCAGCTACCCCGATCTGTCAAATTTCTTTTATAAATTTTCAACTTTATCACATAAGTATAAGGTTCACTTTCAATCGGGGAAATTTGACAGATTGGGGTAGCCTGATGTGCTGGCGTCTGTACATGGAGTTTCTTCTAAAAATATTTCGAAGCAGGAATTTAACCAATGAGGTTAGATTAGAAACCTAGAAACTACACAGCAACCTTCGGTAATATGGTTGATGGATTTGATTGCAGTGTGTAATTTGACTTACGGCAAATAACAGCGCTGTGCTCATCACCGCAGGAGATGGCGACGATGGGATCATTTTTGATGAAGAAGTGGCTCGGTTCATTGTCAGCAAAATGGGATTTGCCGAATGTGAACACGGCTCCCGTTTCTAAACAAGCAAAAGAAAAAAGTTAATCCAAGTTGGGGAAGATTTAAATAAAATGCCATAGATAGATAGATAGATAACTCTTTATTGTACACCAAGTAAATAAAACATAAAGAACAAGGATGCATTACAGTAATGTACAATTGGCGGCCTTATCACTAAATGTGATCTCTTCCATGCCATAACACTTTGTCACAATGGCACTCACTGGCCAATTTTGGTATTTCCTTTATGTATTCTTTTCTTAGATACCTTCTATCGAATGTAAATATTAGTGTGTATTTTATTAATATATTACCTGTAACAAAAGATGTAACTTAAATGTATGTATAGAATAAAGAAAATGTATTAACACCCATTTACAATATACATATTCTTGTAGTATAATTGCGAGTTGAAGGAACTGACTGTAAATGCCTCTACAAAACTACATCCACATATTCATTAGACGTTAGTGAAAAGCATCTTATAAATTTTGAAATCATCATTCATCATCTGTGATAGTGTATAGGCTATTTTGAACATAGTCACATGTTTAAAATAGCCTATACTTCTGGAGTGATAGTGGTAGTAATCTTATAGCTTTTGCCTTGACTCGATATCACCTAGGTTTTACGCTGTTTTATATAGACGTCTTTAAAGACCTTTTACTAGATGAAACTTTAATAAACAACTTAAATAACTAACTTAAAAAAAAAACAAAAAACATTCCATCCTTGTGTATAAACTGGCCAGCAATATACATATATCTGTATTTGAATTACTTATACAAGGATTGTTGATCTATCTGGTGCATCTATGTGGCCAAGTCAGAAGAATTTGTAGAATTAACAATCAAATGGAATTTCCTAGACGTTTGTTAAGTAGATTTATTTATTTAATTTTAAGTAAGACCAACAGCACATAAAAACAATTATGAAAACTATAAGTAACTGAGGGCCAATTGCAGGTCTCCACGAATGGACAGTGGCATAATAATATGTAATTAATATGTGATCTTTTTTCAATGTGAATTATTTTCTAAGTGTTAAGTTTAGAGAAAACGTCTAGGCTGAGTACTGGTCACATTATTTTAGTTATATTGACAAATATGTCCAAATTAATCTATTTTATTTGTTTATTTAATATATTTTCCAAGTAGCTGTCTTATGGTGAATATTTAATTAATGCGATTATTTACTTTTAATACATTTTTGCTGTACTTTTCGATCCGAGATATATAGTCTGAATCCCAAACTTGGCTAGCATACACAAGTACTCGTATGCTGCGCACAAAAGTACAGTACAAGATTATATGTTTTTGCCACTTAAAGCTACTTGATATTCCCATGACAAATCCTAAGGCCTGGGATGCATTTCACAATATTGTTAATATGATCGACTAACAGTAACTTGGAATCGTCATAATCGTGTGTCACACCTAGATCACGTATAATGTTATGATTTGAGAGCTAGCTAGCCTTAGGTAAGGGTGTATTCAGAAGAGATATTATTCTTTTTCCTGCTATACGTTACTAGCAGTATCCCGCGGTTTTACCCGCTTTAAACTTTATACATTATAGCCTATGTTAATCAAGGGTGTCAGCTAGCTCCATACCGAATTTTATTGAAATCGCTTCAGCCGTTTAGACGTGAAGAAGTAACAAACATACACACTCACAAACTTTCGCCTTTATAATATAAGTAGGATTACAGTACACTCGAGGGGGTTTAGCTCCAGTTTATTCACTTAATATATACAAGGCAAATACTCTTAAATTGCTTGCCGTTTTTATGATGTCAGCCTACTTCCACGTATAAGAAGTGGCAGGAACTTTCCGTCCTTGGCGGTAAGTTACTCATAAATCTTCGTCAACTTGAAGGTTATACACCATAAACCGCCCAATGACGTCAAAGTCGTAGCCAAATCATACACCAGTGGTCAACCACCGTTAACGAAAGTAAAAATATAAAAGAGCCATTAGCATTACCCACGTAACTTCCGCTACATGACCTTGGAGGGTATTGCCTTCAGTTTAGATTTGAAAAGATTAGAGAGTATTGTTTTTTAATGACGATTGTATGAGTAGGGAGGAGTTAAAGGTGTTCTTATACTACCAAGTCGGCGAACAAACATACGGCATATCTGATGTTACCCCCCTCCCTCAGTCTTTATTGCCTCTAGTGTATTCTGTGGTCGCCGCTCACTTCATTCAGTAAAACATAAATTTGTACAGTTGTGTTCAAGAAAAGCAGACTCGATTATACTGTACTTAGTTTCGTGACTGATGACTGACTACCAGACAGGTGAAGATAGAAAATATATAATATTTGGGCGTAGGGAAATGACAAAACGCAGACAAAGTTTCCTTATTTCAGAGGTTACTTATTTAGAAATTAGCGTTTTCTTTTCCTTTTCTCCATTAGTAACAAACTGTTGATTTGTGGTTTACCATAGTAGCATTTCGACTTTTGAAACCAAAGAACATACGAGGCTATGACAGTGATCATGGAGATAGGTCGGACGCTGTAGGGAGACATGAGTCTTCATCACAATGGTAGTTACGTTGGGTGTGAGTAGATAACGCGTGAGTGATGCAATGCTACATACAGTAACCGATCGATAGTATAAACAATTTAAATGGGTTTGGAAAGGTAACTTTCATGGCTCGAATTAAGGCACTTATGTTGCATCCACAGACCCATACACAAAGTTAGATTTTATGTTTCATAATAAATAAATATCAAGGGACAACTGACACACTTCCATTTGATCCCAAACTGCATGCTTGCACGCGCAGTGGCTAAGACAGTTGCTTCGTGTCGCGGGTTCCAGTCCCGCGCCGGACAACCATTTGTGTGACCCATAAATAGTTGTGAGTCGGGACGAGGGCTGTGAGGGGTTGGGAGCTACCCCAATCTGTCAAATTTCCCCAATTGAAAGTGAACGTTATGCTTTAAAGATAAAGAAAAAAATCTATAAAAGAAATTTGACAGATTGGGGTAGCTGGATGTGCTGGCGTCTGTACTATAGCCAATACTCAGAGAGATTGCCTATGGGACACAAAGTTAGATTTTATGTTTCATAATAAATAAATATCAAGGGACAACTGACACACTTCCATTTGATCCCAAACTGCATGCTTGCACGCGCAGTGGCTAAGACAGTTGCTTCGTGTCGCGGGTTCCAGTCCCGCGCCGGACAACCATTTGTGTGACCCCTAAATAGTTGTGAGTCGGGACGAGGGCTGTGAGGGGTTGGGAGCTACCCCAATCTGTCAAATTTCCCCAATTGAAAGTGAACGTTATGCTTTAATGATAAAGTAAAAAATCTATAAAAGAAATTTGACAGATTGGGGTAGCTGGATGTGCTGGCGTCTGTACTATAGCCATTAGTACTCAGAGAGATTGCCTATGGGATGTAATGGGTAGTGGTATTCGTGGCGGTCACCAAACAGCACTTAAGAATAAAAATAACTTATTGTGAGTTACCATCACTCACAATAAGTTATTCTATAGGTAGTCCTTCCACCCTTCACCCTTAGGTATTTAATAATAGGAGTCAATCTTATAGCTGTAAGTGATTGTGTAACACGCGATGTTTTATGCTGGTCATTGTCGGTGCGGTGGTTGGAAAGTCTCAGTAGCTTTCAACTTACTAAGCTGTATTTGATTCTGAATAGTGAACTTGAATTTTGTCTTTTAACGAAACGAGAGTCTCTGAGACGTTTAGGAAAAATTGGCGTGTATATCTATGGAAATGTATATTTGTTTATATAAAAAATATGTGAAATAAGAAGTGGACGTAAGTTACTCAATATGTACGTACAGACGCCAGCACATCAAGCTACCCCAATCTGTCAAATTTCCCCAATTGAAAGTGAACGTTATGCTTTAATGATAAAGTAAAAAATCTATAAAAGAAATTTGATAGATTGGGGTAGCCGGATGTGCTGGCGTCTGTATATGCGTACTACATGAACATGTTAAATACACAAAAAAATACTAACTCTCCATTCATGAATAACGATCAGCTATTGCATTTTTGTAGTTTATGGAGCGCGTAAAAAAATGTATATTACATACTAGCTGTGCCCCGCGGTTTTACCTGCGTTAAACTTTATAAATTATCTCAGCTCCTCCCCCGTAGGTGATAGTGTGATAATATGTAGCCTATATGTTGACCCGACCTCTTAGTAATATCCATGCAAAATTTGAAGTTAATCCATGCAGTACTTTTTGAGTTTAGCCCGGACATACATACAGACAAACAGATAAACAGACAAAAAATCTAAAAACTATATTTTTGGCTTCGATATGGATTGTAGATCACGCCCAAAGAATCCTTTAAAAAAAATATTCAATGTACAGTTTTGACTTTCCTACGATTTTATTATATGTATAGATTTGATAAAAAAAAATATTGTGTTTTAAATTGCGGCAAACTGTTTTATATAAATTTTAAGATATTTGTACGCCTTATTCGGCAGGACATGTTGATACCACAACTATTATTGTAACATCACATGTAAAAATGTAATACATATATCATACGAATAAATGCATATTTATCTGATCTTTATCTTTATCTTAATACATTGGAAAATTAGCTTAAGGTTCCGGTACTTCTAGATTCTATAAAAAAAAACTTAATTAACATCCCTGACTCTAAAAATCATATACCTACTTGAAATTAATTTCCTATTCAGGTGACCCACTTTCTCGTTTGCCATTTTATTATACAATACTAGCTGTGCCCCGCGGTGTTACTCGCGTTAAATTTTATAAATTTTCTTTGCTATAAACCTCACGGAGCCCGAGACCTTTCCAACGAATGCAAAACCGTGGAAATCGGTTCGTGCGTTCTGGAGTTATAGCGTCAGGAAGGAAAACCCGACTTATTTTTATATAGTAGACTAGCTGTGCCCCGCGGTGTTACTCGCTTTAAATTTTATAAATTTTCTTTGCTATAAACCTCACGGAGTCCAACACCTTTCCAACGAATGCAAAACCGTGGAAATCGGTTCGTGCGTTCTGGAGTTATAGCGTCAGGAAGGAAAACCCGACTTATTTTTATATAGTAGACTAGCTGTGCCCCGCGGTGTTACTCGCGTTAAATTTTATAAATTTTCTTTGCTGTAAACCTCACGGAGCCCGAGACCTTTCCAACGAATGCAAAACCGTGGAAATCGGTTCGTGCGTTCTGGAGTTATAGCGTCAGGAAGGAAAACCCGACTTATTTTTATAAAGTAGATATAACAAAATCTGATTTTAGAATCATCTCCATATCTAAGAATGAAGATCTTCAAGCCTAGTTTATCTCTAAATGCGGCCTTTTATTACAAGGGTACTTTACACCAGAAACTAAACGCAATTTAGACTATTTAGGTACTGGTAGAGTTACCATTTTGCGTGACCGATACCATCAGCTATTTCGTACGGTGACATTACATCTGTAACAGTTATGGTAATGTTGGCCTTCTCGTAAAACGTTACTCTAGCACTTCTGGCTTAGTAATTAAACTTATCAGATTTACTATTTCGGACGATTTCAGATTTTTACACCTTCATGTCTGAAATTACTAACGGTGTTTATGCAAATACTTGTGTTCACGAAAATACTAGGGAGTTACCTACCTACCTTATATACAAGTTGTACAAATATAGTGGACGTAACTTAAGGAGGAATATCTTAACCATGAAACTGAAATCATTATTCAAAAATAGTTTGTTAAATAGGAAAGAATATTTTGGCGCCCCAAACAAATTCATCAGTTGCACGTTATTTTTGTATGGCAAGTTAATAAATAATTTGTGTATGTTGCATGTTGATTTGCTACACGTTGTTCTGTTTCATAACAAATTAAGCTCCTTAACCTAGGACCACTATTCTATTCTCAACCTAACGATACACATATAAGGAGTTACCTACCTACTGTATATCGTTATATATGTATATCGTTATACATATATAACGATATACATATATATTTAATAAATACATTAAATTACTAACACACACACACACTCTCTTGGCAGGTTTCGATCTATACGTATACAACAAAACATCAGTAAAGTTTTATTTTATTTTAGAATATTTTTAACTTTCCGTATTATTTCTGTTTCAATTTCTTAGTTTTAATGTTTAATTTAGTTTTAAGCAAAGATGCAGTGTTGTAACTATACATGTTGTATTTGCCTGTAATTATTTGTTGCATTTAGTTTATTATTTCAATAACTATTTTTAAGTAGATGTAACAGTGTAAACAAATGTTGGCAAGTCTAAATAAATAATTTTTTACTGTTTTCGTAGTCGTTTCTTTGTGTTTTTGTGCATCAATTTTTAAAGCTCTATTAGTTCTAGGTCGAACATTCTAGAACGGCGCCCGACCTATATTAACTGTTAATGTCCTCATAAATCCTATGACTATCATTCGATCTCTAACAAATTTATATGGAACCCATTCGAATGAGAAACGGTAGATAAACGCTGGAGCAATTGATGCACACACTAGAAAAGAAAAACTCCTCCATTTTTGAAGTCGATTAATTACATTTACAGATAAAAATATCACTTCTATTTATCCTTTTTGAACCTTTACGCACGCTTGACTTGGGGAGTAAATTGGTGAATGAGTGACGAGAGCGTTCCGAATAGTGTGGTTGGGCGAGGCGAATGAAAGTTGAGAGGGAGATATAAATTAGTGACGATAGAAAGAGAGAAAGTAACGTTTTGCATATTACTGTAGAAGCAAGAGAGGGAGGTGCGAGCACAATTTTTCTTTCTCTCAGAGGCCAGTTACGTTTCGTATATCTAAGCTCTTGAAAACACTGAAGCGGTGTCAGGCCTCTTCTAAAGTTGTAGAAAATTATTGCACGAACATTTTCCTTGGAAAGATTCATTTTCGTACGTATCCTGACATCATTAATCCTTTCAACTGTTTTGAGATTTAAATTAAACACATTCAAATATAGAATAGTTCCAAATTCAAAATTGCCGGGAAATATTGCAACAACAGAACTTAAAAGGCATGCCTAGTACTTAGTACATTATTTTGCATTATAAACACTGAAGTATAGCAGTTATTTATTTCCTAAACAAGATAGATAAATACTCGTAGCGGACGTAGGACTTACCATTGCGTGTATAGTGCATGCAACGTGCATTGCGCTATTTACGCGCACTGTACCTATTCTAGAAACAGCCTAGCAAAGCCATAGCGTGTCAGGACAACTAAAACTTTTTATTAATATATGCTAATTGGACAGAGTGCACGGTCACACTCTGCACTATTCTGCATGGTTGGAATATAATATGACATTAAAAAGGAAGTAGAAGTATAGTAGGTTTAAGGGAAAGCGGAACCTGTGTGGCAAAGTTTTTAAAAAGACTAGGTCAGGTAAACTATGTAGGTTTAGTTTAAATTAAGTATAAGTAGTTAAAATTATCGATTATTAATAAGAGATGTAGCTATACTAGTTATTGATTTTAACTGGTCGTTGGTTTAGCGGCAGCATGTACAACAGCAAATAATGAAGTCCTGGGTTCATGTCCCGGGTCACGCTTCAAAGAGTTTTGGAATTTAATGAAAAACGTGTAGTAGCAGCTCAGTGTCTGGAAGTTGGCAGCGCCCGTGCCTCGAAGAGAAGTTGTAACCATCAAGCAACAGTTATAAGCCATGTTAAGCTACTGGGCGGCTTGAACAACTCTGACACCAGGGTGACCACTGCCTATACGATAAGTAAGTAAGTAATATTTTAGCATACATAATTCATGCCATAATAGCAGATATTAATCCCTAACGGCCTTTGACCTATTATAACTGTTTAATCAATACCTAATACATACATTAAAACACTAAAACTTAGCAGTGGCGCTGGGTGACATCACACAACACAATTAATATTAACAATACAGAAAATAAGTACAGTCTAATTAATGCTTTTGCCCTTGTCATTCCTCCCACTATTGTTAAGGCGACGCATCAATGATATTGTTGGTACTTGATCCATATTTTTTATCAGCTAAGATGATCGGACCGATGTTAAATTTACTAAATATGATGATATAATAAAAATACCGGCCAAGTGCGAGTCGGACTCGCGCACGAGGGGTACCGTATCATTTAAAAACTCGAGCAGAAAAATTCACGTTCGTTGTATGGGAGCCACCTTAAATATTTATTTTATTTTGTTAGTATTTGTTGTTATAGCGGCAACAGAAATACATCATCTGTAAAAATTTCAACTGTCTAACTATCATGGTTTATGAGAAACAGCTTGGTGACAGACGGATAGACAGACAGACAGCGAAGTCTTAGTGATAGGGTCCCGTTTTACCCTTTGGGTACGTATCCCTAAAAAGAAGACACAAATATATGGCTACGTAGGACCTCCTAGTTTGGACCTCGTCTAAAAAGATGACCCTTTGGACCCCTTTGTACCGTTTGGACCTTCAAACTTGGAATTTCGTAAAACCAAAAAATAATAGACATAAGATTTTAAATGTGTCCAATTAAATTGCGGGGAGAAAGTGGGGATGTTCTATGCCGGTCTTGCTTTATGACTGTTAGTAAGAAGATTCTATGTATTCACTTCAATCAATCCTTATGTATTTAAAGATCATATTAGAACGCACTATACCATCATATGAAGTCACTTGTAGTGAAACCATAGAAACTTCTTACTAACAGTTAGTGCTACGGCATGCGGCAATTTGTTTTATATGTTTTTAAAGTACCCCGTGACTAATGGATTAATTTCAAAATCCCGGGCGTCATCTTTAAAAAAAAGTTTGCTTTTACTGTTACGCTTTATTTGTGGCCAGTCTTCATACTAAGATTACAAAACATGTATAAATAAATAAAATAGGTTTTTATTCACGTAGACTTTAAAAAAGCGCTTGTAAATAGTCAGAACATGTTTGTAGTAATATAGTTGTATACATTAGATATTATTTCTAGTAACATAGATATTTAGGTACATCTTGTATGAAAACATTTATAAAATTTATTTTATTACAGCAATGATATCTACATATTGTCAATGGTTCTGTCTATATTAAAGGTATTATTATTATGACGGACCTTGTGTTAATAACGACGGTCGCGCTTTAATGCTACCACCGGATCCAATGCGCCCCAACTGAGAAGACCCAGCGAAACAAACTCAGTGGGTTCATCTACTACCGGTTTCAACACGACCCAGTTGAGACGGTCCGGCGAAACATACTCAAGCGGGCATGAACACGGGATTTGGTCCAATTAGAGTAATTATTTAGTAGGCAAACACAATATATGCTCGATCGGTTGTCTGAATGCTTATTATTTTAGATTATATTTAGGTATACAAAAGAAAAACTTCGAAACAATAACATTATTCATTTTGAGACAGAGTCAATAATTTTAAATTAAGTATATGATAGCAATCTATGTAATCTAGCAATTTATGTAACTCATGTATCAGGTCTTTGACATAGTTTTGTATAGACAAAACTATGTCAAATAGTGCTTAGCACAACTGGTTAACTTTTATAACACATACAATTTATTTTTATATTTTACATGGTAATGAGAGCGAATAACGTAATTATTCGGAAAATATAATTCTAAATCCATACTTACCTCTGTTTATGAGATTTTATAATATTTTAAGAGTAACTATTTTGGCGCGAACCATTGACATAAGCTAGAATGCGCTCCTATTTGCATGCAGTCTAGTAACGACCAATGTCTTTCAGTCAGATTTTTTTATTTGTCAATGTGAAGCCTTGAGGACAACTAACCTAACCTAACATTTTAAATGGCAATATTTTCATAACGCATGGTCCTGGGAAATTCATCATCATCATCATCATCATTCGCTGTGTGGTGACGGCGACAAATATCAGAATCAGAATATCATCACCCCATCTCATCCCGTGGGGGGCGTAATATCTATCTGAGGACGGGCAGCAGCTTCCTTCTAATTACTATGACCATCTTACTGCGATCGCCAACCCGCCTGCCAAGCGTGGTGATTATGGCATATCCCCTCAAGATGATTCTTGATGGAGGCTTGGCCAGCAGTGGACTTATTTCAGCTGTAATGATGAAATTAGTTCGTAGATTAGGCTCGTGTTCCATACTATGTATATAATAATATCGAATCACGGAAAGCCAGTTATCAAGAGGAACTAGCCATTTGAAATGTTATAGTGCACAGGTGTGTACATTGGGATTGGAGAATATTACTGTGTAATAGTATTCTCGAATCCCTTATTCTTTTAATTTAATTAGGCTAGCAGTTAGGTACTCGCCGTGTCATACCCTTAACGGTCCGTAAGAATCGTCTGGGGAATACTCTGTACAAGGGAGACCGCAACAATAGTTTAATTTCTTGGCATCTTGATGATTTGGTATATAGGTTAAGTGTGAGAGCCTTACTAAGTGGCTTGAAAACTCTGACACTCTGACCTCTGGCATTACAAATAAAAAAAAAGCATTAGCTAACTTTCTGGCTCCGACGCGGTATTAAGATTTATTCTTGCCAGTAAAGTCCCATTAACATGTTGATGTCTCGACGCAGGAATCGATTTCATAATCCACGGTTGAACACGCCAGCGATAAGTTAACGAGGCAGTATTTTACGGATCCTTAGACATTAGTATGTAATCAAATACATGGACCAAATACGTGCGATACGAAAAATATTAGTACAAGAACTACATAAATTAGTCGCATAATTACAAATAACTGGCCATTACGGTATGTGGGAATTGGGGAAAAAGGGGGCCACATCACAGAATTGTAGAATGACCTTTTAATAGGCTGTTTTCGTTTTAGCTTACTTTATCGAGCTGTTGATTGGTAGGTCGACCTTTTGACAGTTCATTTCCATAGACAACCAATTTTCTCATATACTTAAATGGAAATCGAATATAATAGAATTAAAATAAAATGGCTATGTGCATGTCGAATAACGCACTCTCAATAACTCTGAAACCTCTGTTTTGGACCTGTGTCTAATATATTTTAGGCGTATTACTCCATTTTAATAAAGAGAAAGGTTTTTAACATTGTCATGGTTAGATAGTTTTGATATTTTAGTTCCCATTGAATGATACTAAAAACACTACCAGTCTTATTTAAAAACGCTACTTAAATTTAAGCCGGCCGCTCAACCATGGTTTATCAAATTTTTCATTTAAAAACACGATTTAACTTTGACCCGCGGTTGAGCCATGTCAAAATTTAAACCACGTCGGCCCCTGGTTTAAAGCTTGCTCAAATATAGCGGATTTTATTTGCATCAGCTGACGTTTTGTTTGACGTTTGTTTGTGAATGGAAGTTTTATTGAAGTTACTAACCGTTTTAATTTTTAAATAAATACTGAATTCCAGTAGGAATCTTATCACAAACTTCAAAATCTACCGAAGAAAATCAATAGTCCTTGAAAATGCACTGTTACGATCATAAATCTATCATTCCATGTCTACCATAGAGCAAAAATCATAAAGTTTTGATAAATAATTCGATTTAGTCGATTAATTTTAATCAAGCTCTATACCAGTCTCAGAAATGTTGACAGTGTAAAATAAAATGACGTTACTTAGCTGAGAAACCTTTAAGTAGGGTTTTTAAATAAAGAAATAGTTGAGCGGGGTTTAAGTGGTTGAGCAGGGTTTAGATGAGACATGGTTAAGCGGCGGATCAAGGAATTATTTTAAATAAGAGTGTACGTGTTTTATGCCTAAAAAAAGGAGGCATATTTAAATAATTGCAATAGGTACTGCTTCTAGTCGAATTTGAATACTAATAATAAAGCAATATTAGTCACTAGTAGTATTAGTTACTAGTCATATTTAAATATTAATAGTACTTAGTCGAATTTTGGCTACAACAGCCAATCTCAACTAACTCTACGCAGAACATATAATGGTGCAGGAGTGAGCGTGTGAACTCGGGGATGCGCTCCCATTCCCATACTCTCATAATCTGATGGGAGGGTTATCCCAACAGAAAGGCTGAATAGGCTCGCTTCTTGAATATTGCCATATCATACCGGGTCGGAAGTTTGTTATGAAACGAACGGTGGCATGGATGAATTTTTCACTTCTGGCCAGACGGTCTGTATATAAACGTGGCGGTAGGTATAATTTCGAACTATTCCTCAGAATCCTAATAATAATAATACCCTGAGACATTATTTACTCACGGCCATCTGATCCCAAACTAAGCAGAGCTTGTACTATGGAAATCAGATAACTGATATACTACATATACTACTTTTCTTTTGTAAATACATACTTATATAAATAATTACACCCAGACTCAAGACTAACAGACAGGTTCATGCACATAAATATCTGTCCTGGGTGGGAATCGAACCCACGACCTGCGGCGTGAAAAGCAAGCATTTTCTAACCACCTCATGATACATTAATTTATATTAGTCGGATAAAAAATATTTGAACTAGCTATGGCCCCCCGGTTTTACCCGCGTTAAACTTCATAAATTATAGCCTATGTGCTTTGATATATAAGCTATATTACTACAGAGTTTCATCAAAATCCGTTTGGTAGTTTCTATATATACATACTGACGAACTTTCGCATTTATAATATTAGTAGGATCTAATAAAGGTGAAAGTTAATAAATTGATCTTAATCGGATTATTTGGTCATCAGGGGCTCTACCGGCTAAGTCGAAGAACATCGATTTCTTAAATGGCGTTCAAATAAATAATGGTTAAAAATGACTTAATCAATCGTTAAATCGGCTTCAACGTTGACAATCGATTCCGGACAATTTATGACGTCACATGTGCTTATGGAAGCCTATTTAAAGACTGATTAAGTCATTTTTAACCTATATTTATTTGAACGCCATTTAAGAAATCGATGTTCGGCGGCTAAGCCGATAGAGCCCCTGAAAATATTATAGTTGTGTGTTGACGTCAGCTGTGTGGTGACGGCTCGCGAATATCAGACAGAATATCATCACCCCATCTCATCCCGTGGGGGGCGTAGAAGTTAACCCGAGAGAATGACTGCCAGAGGACGGGCAGCAGCGTCTCTCTGAGTACTATTACCATCATACTGCGATCGCCAACCTACTGTCTGCCAAGCGTGGCGATTATGGCATATCCCCCCAAGATGACTCTTGGGGGAGGCTTTTGTTCAGCCGTGAACTTTTTACAGCTGTTATGATGATGATGATGAAGATATTATAAATATTATTTAGACAACATGCTATGATTAATAATCGCAGGCTGTTTAAATTATGTCAGTCAGATGACTAATAATCATAATTATTGCATAAACATCTTGATCACAATTATTTTTCTTGAAGGCATAATGCTGACACGTAAAAATATTCCACAATATACTTACATTTTTTTCACAATATACATTTTTTTCAAATCGTTTGTCAATAAGAAAATTGTAATCTGTCGTATGCTTTTAAAGTAGTTTTAAAGTAAGCAGTAAGAAAAATATTTCGCAGAAAATACTTTGTCAATTAACGTGGCGTGAACTGTACCACTGGGAAACAACATTACCAGGTAAGCAAACAAATTAGTGAGAAAAACAGAATAGGTGCTATAGTTGGAAACTTCCACAAACAAAGAAATGTCGACGATATAAAACCTGTTTGTTTTGGTAAGCGGAGCATAGACTAAGATTAAGCTTTTTATTAATATACCTGTACTGTTATTATGACAAGATGTAATAAAATAAATTGATGATGTGAATGACACCTAAACTAAAATATATCTAACAATTCTATTTTCTCGCAATTGGGCCTGTTTTTTTGTAAATAAGTCACGTGATTTCTCCAGGGTTCAATTGTTTGTGATGATTCTTTGTTATTTGATAGAGTTTGCTTTGAACACTGTCCTACACAAATTACATGGATTATAAACTTGGAATGTATATAGGTGTATGGAAGCTAGTCAGTAATATACTTTTAAAACAATATTTATTATTTCAGACCATTTACATCAACAACCAATCTATAATCCACATTCTCAATAATTATATTAAAAGAGAACTGTCAAATGTGTAATACAGGCATAATGGAATAGCGCAAAGATTATTGATTACATAAAACACTTTAAAAAAATTGATTCAAGTAAGTTAGTGCATAATGTTAATATGAAACAAGTTAGGTGATTTGCTACATCAAGTTCTATAAATAGTGTAAATACACTATTTATAGATTCATCGTTATTGTTTTTCAAGAATACGAAAACAAAACCACGATTAATGTATTTCCATATTGCACAAACCAATGGACGCCAAAGGACATCCAAGAAGTAAAGTAAGTGAATAATTCAAAATTGGAACACAATGACAGCTTTTTCCAAAATGGCTCCTTGCGCACTGTCGCAATTCTTTAATATTTCTTTTTTTTAATGGTAATATAACATGGCACAGTCACCTGGTATGTCATCCGTCATGGCAGCTAGTGGCGAGCGTCCATGGCGTGCGGGCGGCCGCGGGGCGAATACTGACCGATGGTCGGCACGTGCCACCCTCAGTAACCACCATACCACGGAGGTTAAATTGCTAGATGGAAACAATCAGGGTGGTGTTTGAACTTGATAAATAAATAAAAAAGGTTTTTATTCACGTAGACTTTCAAAAAGCGCTTGTAAATAGTCAGAACATGTTTGTAGTAATATATTATTATTTCTTTCTTATTGTATACATTATTATTTCTAGTTACATAGATATTTAGGTAAATACATAGACAAATGAGTTTTTTTATGCTTATTGCCTGGTTTTTTCTCTTGTGTAGAAAAATGGAATCTGTTGTTTACCATAGACAAATTAGATGTTTTTGATGATCAATGACGGGGTTACGTTTTGTATAGAAAAGTGGGATCTGATTAGTTGGTACGTCTGCATGTTATTAAATGTTATGTACTGCACATTACATTAAGCGCTTACCCGATCACTTATCACTTAATATAAAACGTAATACTTGAAACTTAACACATTTAAAATGCAAATAACATTATACAATAAAAAAGATATTAAAATATCGCTCGCGTTCTGTTTTATTATTATTTTATATTTGAAATAAATATCTTTATAAGCTTTACCTAATTAATTCGCTTTAGCGCTACCTAATCAGGTATTTGGTAAAATGTAGGTTAATTATATTTTCTTAAAGTTTTATTCTTAGCACCTGTTCTTTTAGTAAAAAATCGTCAACGGATTTTAGCCATAACTATGCTGAATGATGAATATGTGATCATAGGTACGAAACATACCTGGGTACATCTTCCAACAGTACATAATAGTATAAAAATAACACTCAAACCATAGAGCCTTGACGGTTTTGACGGTCGCCATAGCCTAGTTGGTAGTGCTCCTGCCTACGAAGCTGGTGGTCCTGGGTTCGAATCCCGGTAAGTGCAAATATTTGTGTGATGAGCACGAATATATGTTTCTGAGTCATGGATGTTTTCTATGTATATAAGTATTTATCTATCTATATAAGTATGTATATCGTCACCTGGTACCCATAGTACAAGCTTTGCTTAGTTTGGGGCTAGGATGATCTGTGTGACATTGTCCCCAGATATTATTATATTATTATTACTAGCTGTGCCCGCGACTTCGTTCGCGTGGATGTCGGAACTTAACAATGTATTTTTTTGTGTAAAGCGCTGTGGGAGGATACCGATACAATTTCTTTTTTAATTTAATTTAGTGCTTCTTTATTTTACCTGTGGAACCATCTAGAGCGTACACAAAAACGTTATTGGGGTTGTTTACGCGTGAAAGAGCTACGTATAGTTGACCATGGGAAAAGCATCCAATACTTAGGTCCATCCCCGCAACGGATAATGTCTAGCTTTATTAATCGTCATGGCATAACAGAGACTGACTGAGAATTGCACTGGTTTGAAAGAGAAAGGAACGTTTTAAGGAATTATAGGTATCCTTGGAATAAAAACAATATCACCGGCGCCGCAACCTGTTAATATTTCAGCTTCGATAATGTTTTGCTGCAGATTTGTGACTTTGAGCCGAGTGCCGTTACAAAGTTTGGGGGGACATAAATTTCTGAAGAGAATTATTGGTACACCGATTTTTAAAACTATTTTGTGGGCTGGAAGTCCGGGTGTGCTGAGGGAATCCAAAAATTCTACCGGGTAGTGCGTGGCGTCATCTTCTTCCATACCTGTATTTATTGAGCTATATTTTTTACTATTCCCGGACGCATGAGTCAATATTTTGAAATTAATTGCCGCAGCTTGGTCATTGCGGGGAGTCAAAATAGCTCGCTGACATAGCGAAGAACCAGCTTGATTGCCAATGTTTGTGGTATCTCCGTACACAGAAGAAATTAGCTCCAGCTGTGATGTAACGTAAGAGCAGAGATTACCAATCAATATAACTTTTCCATCTTCTTGTACGGGGTATGTGCTATCGCCTATTTTTTTTACAATAAATTGGCAAACTCCTGTGCATTTTCGCAGCCTCTGACTGATCAGGTTCCCTCCTATACTTATAACTATCTCTTGAATAGCCAATAAGGACCTGTTGTGATAAATTTCACGTACCTTGTCATGAATTTCTCCATCAGTATTTAGTTGCACATGTCTCATAAAATCTTCAGCAAACTTGTCATGGTACTTTGCCATAACTGATTAGCACCCGATAACGCACAAAAGGTCAATAAGATGGCAAACAAATGTCGCAAGCGATGTGGACTATCACTCACGCATCCTTCCGCTAGAGCGTCATCCCAATGCTGACCTCCATCTAATAAATGGCGTGCTCGGCAAGCGGCCTGGTATGTGGGATGTTCAATATCATCCATTTTACGGAGCTCAGCTAAAGACGTAGGTCCTCGCACTACATGGACCAGACTGTGGGATGAACTCACACGTGAGCACGCCACGTGAACCTGCCCGCCTTCCTTAAGTCAATTCCAGTTAACTTGAGAGTTGGACTTTGCGATTTGTTGATGGTTATCGCGACACACACTTTTATAGGGAACTACAGTATTTTAAACTGAAAAGGGAGATCATTTGGCACTAACGGAATACGTGACACGAACACTGTTTCTCCCTGGGCGGATCCAGGCATAATAGTAGCCTCTATAATACGATGCAAAGCTTTGACTTGAAGCCTAGTGCCGTTGCAAAGTTTAGGTGGCTTCAAATTCCTCAGAACCATTATAGGTGCGTATATCCCTATGTATGTTGCGTGTGGGTATACCTATAATGGTTCTGAGGAATTTGAAATATTATTTGGAATATTATACGCCCTTAGGGGTGGAAATTCCTAAAATCCTGAAATACAAATTTTTATTTTTAACGGAAAGGCCATACCAATTTTCATGCTTTTCACTTAAAAAATTACGCACTTTTCATACAAACTTACATCCCCTATTTTACGCCCTTGGGGTGGAATTTCCAAAAATTCTAAAATATTTATTTTTATTTTTAGCTGAACTACTAAATATAAGTTTCAATGCCTTTAACTACAAAAATGACGGATTTTCATACAATCTTTCATTCTCTATTTTACCCCCTTAGGGTTAGTATTTAAAAAACCAAAAATCCAAAAACCCTTCCTTAGTGAATCATAAAAGTACCTACCGGCAAAATTTCAAGTCTCTTACCCCAGCCGTTCAGGCTGTGCGTTGATATGTCAGTCAGTCAGTTTCCTCTTTTACATAGGTAGGTATATAGATTTGTGCTGAGAAAATTATGAGAGACAGGGTTAATTTACTACATTCAAATACATTCAATCGGACAGGCTTAATAAAATTCGAATCGTCTGTACATTCGCGTTACAAACGAATCGACAGCACAAACTTTCGATCGACTGACATTATAATTTAAAATTAAATTATAAAAAATCCAACCTTGTACATAATTCAATTTGCCCAAAGAAAACAGAATATTTTAATAACCAATTTTGGACAAAGACATACTTCTAGCCAACCAAGACCTTATTTCGAAACAATTCGGAACATTTAAAGCCCTAATCTTAACACCGCGAGTCAAAAGCAATGCACAACGACATCTATCGAAACAAAATTCAACTATCAAGCACAACGATATCTATCGAAATAAAAATCAACTATCAATAATTTAAAATTAAATTATAATAAATCCCACCTTCTACATAATTCAATTTGCCCAAGGAAAACAGATTTTTTTAATAACCAATTTTGGACAACGACATACTTCTAGGCAACCAAGACCTTATTTCGAAACAATTCAGTACATTCAAAACCCTACGTAATCATGCAATCAGCAAACACGGGCAAATCTTAACACCGCGAGTCAAAAGAAATGCACAACGACATCTATCGAAATAAAAATCAACTATCAACCTAGTTCATTCGAAAAGAGATGTCATAATATGCACAATGACATCTATCGGACAGTTAGGTAGCTCAACTATAAACATTAGTTCATCTTGAAGTAATGAAATGTGTGTTATTTTTCTTCATACTTTAAAATCTAATATCTTTTGATAGACTGAACCGATTGCAATAAAACAAAAACTAAATGTTACCTCAAGTTACGCTCAATCGTTGTGTATAAAAGTTATCTACATTGCTTTAGTATATTTTACGTGATACCCGAACATATAAACAGACAAACAGACACACAGACAAACAGACAAAAATTCTAAAAAGGCTGGAAATGGGTTCTATTGGTTGTTCTTTAATACCCTGGCTATTTTTTTTGGATTTTCTTTTGATGTACAAAAATTATTTTTCTACAGATTTATTATATGTATAGATTAAAGAGCAGATATACTGAAGTCAGTTGATACTTTGACTTACGTGGAGAAATACTTTCCATACAATCTATATCTTTAGCCATTGTTATTGTCGCACAGACCAATGGTAACCAAAACAAAATGAGTCACTCCACCCCGCGGTGACCGTTCAAACATCTACTTTACGTACCCCATCGATAACTTTATAGGGGTCTATTTAAACTGGCCTAAATTGTTATAGTTATTTATACATTTGCTGGAAAAAGTTTTTTTATAGCGTGGTAATAATTATATAGTGATTTTGTGTGATTGGGAGTAATGTGTACATCGAACTTGCAGTGTTGCTATAACCCCCAACAATAAAAACGAGGGTTACAAGTTTGAAGTAGGCAGGTGTGTCTATTTATCTTAAGCTCATTGCTTGCAAGAGGGTGAACAGATTTCAATGTGAATTTTTAGCATCCCGTATCGGGAGGGTGTCATGTCAACCGATCTCAGTTTCTAAACCTCCGCTATCCGTCCGGCTGTCTACATATATGGCAGCAGATACAGTCGCCTTATGAGTAATAATGGGCAGTAAGTTTAAATTTTAGTAATGTGCATTATTACTATTGCCATTGCTATAGCAGCAATTCATTAAAACAGAAATAAAAGAAATTAAGGGAAACACAGCATGACTTTTGCTCAATCTTAACAATCACTGTAAAATCATTCAAGATTGAACAGAACCACTCATGTGGGAGTCAATTTGCACTTGAGCGGTTTTTTCGAGTGATAACGATTACTCTGAAAAAAATTCTGGTCCTTCTTGAAGTACAAAACTGTGATTTGGATTAACACACAACCAATTAATAATTACGAAATGTGTAATTTTCATCACTCCATAACTAAATAATTATGTTTAAAAATACATCAAACCCAATTTAACTTTTCTTTTTGACAATCGATTGGCATAAAAAGAAACCATTCTGCAACTAACCCTGTCGACTAATAAATTGATTATCAGAATCGGTTCAGCTACCACAGAGAAAACTGCCCCGCGTGATATTTTTTTTTTTTTTATTTTGTAGGTTTGATTGTATATTTATTTCGAGTGGCGTCCACGAACTGGAAGACGCATCGTGGAAAGGCCTGACATTAGGTGAATAATGTAAAAAGGCATTATAATAATATGGACCGATGATCTTATGAGGGTCGCTAGAAGCCGCTGGGTGCGGGTAGCGCGAGACCGGCAACTGTGGAGATCTTTGGGAGGAGCCTTTTGTCCTGCGGTGGGCTGCTTTCAGCTGATATGATGATAGTGATGGTGATTGTATCTCACTCATACCGCCGCCTAAGGATGACCGAAGTTCATTGTAGGGCATATGCCCGTTTGTTTCGGTCATACGGTATACAGCATCGATTGTTTCTAGTTCACGACATTCGTCACTGACATTCATACAACCGCATTTGATTTTTGCAATCAAGTTATATTCAGTCGAATTGCAAGGTGGTTTATCACCAAAAGCAGTTTAAAGGCGAGATAAACTTACTACTAAATACGCTTAAAATCTAAGTAAATCATATCACGAAAATTTCATGAGTTATAGTGACTTAAAGACGCAATATTTAAAAAGGCGCCAAAATTTCAAATAGGTGAAACAAACTGTAAAGCGAAAGTTCCATTTTCAAATGTATAATACGTTTCTTAAAATTATTAATGAAAGTGGCCAGTTCCGGATTTTTTCAGTGCGCCCATGTATCATTATTCTATTTCATTATATCTAGGGACAATGTCACACAGATCATCCTAGCCCCAAACTAAGCAAAGCTTGTACTATGGGTACCAGGCGACGATATACATACTTATATAGATAGATAAATACTTATATACATAGAAAACATCCATGACTCAGAAATAAATATTCGTGCTCATCACACAAATATTTGCACTTACCGGGATTCGAACCCAGGACCCACAGCTTCGTAGGCAGGAGCACTACCAACTAGGCTACGGTGACCGTCAATATTATATATTTTATTATATATTATATATTTTTAAAAATGTTCAATTGAGACGTCCTAGCTGCCATTATTTTAATCTGAAAGCTAATTCGATGAATGCATTTCCTAATATTTTATCTTCCATTTATTCATTTGGGCAGTGGTTACCAACCAGAGTTGTTAAAGCCCCCAGTAGGCTTCTGACTTGGTTTCTCGATTGTTTTCTGCAGCCGGAACCTATAGATTAACGTGCACCCCATTGCATAAAAACGCTCAGAAATTAAAGCAATTAACTCCTTAAATAGTGAAGTGACTCTAAGATCGCCAGTTTACAGCCTTATTATAGTGTTGATATAAAAATAATACTTCACAAAGAAACTTCATTAGAAAAGTTTTAACGTTTTCTTTTTTCTATATCCATATTTGATTAGGTACCTAGATTATTAAACGAGCAAATTATACAGTATTCGAAATAACGCTACCAAAATGTTTTATGGTTAACATATCGGGCCACTTATCTGAGTTCAGGCACCTTTAATATGGCAAGTTCATTACCACAAGGTTTCTTCATGCCGCGGTTGCTGATAATTAAGTTGCTGCGTTGTTATTGTTAAGCTACACGTAGAAAGACAAACAACGTATCCTTATGTTGGTTTCGCTCTTTGCCACATTACTCAGATATTACGAAAACCACGAGCCCTGCTGTAGCTAGTCCGATCAGCTTTATGAAGTACTTTATTGTGAAGCGGTTTAACCTTATTTTATTTGGGAAACAAACAATAGTACTGTATATTTTACAGCTAAAATGTGATAAATAAATAAAATAAAATTTATTGTTTCACAAATGGTTGCATTTAGATATTTAAAATGACAGTAGGATACCCTGTGGAGGGATGTTTTACAATAAAACGTGCTTAAAATATTCTCCAGAATTCTGTAGAATTAAATAATTAAAATTAAGTGTTGGTACTTTACATGATAAGGATGACATAGGTTAATTGTACAATCCACGACGTTTCGACGTATTACTGATATGGTACATACAGTGGTGATAGTGTGTTAGGATAGTGTGTAAATAGTATTTATTTTCAAATTATTATTTTTAAGCACTACTTACAGATAGAGATCTTTTAATATTTTAACTAGTTCTTTTAGGTTTTTTGTGTGGCTTATTATATTAAATTACAGTGAGAACGAGGTCTTCTTTAGCTAGTCTGCTGCCCCTCATAAAGTACTTACTTAAATGTGCAGCAGGTTAAATTAATTGCCTAATAAGACCGACAACTTATCCTCATTTTGATCTCGGTCTTTGCTCCATAACTCTGATATTACAGAAAGCACGGGCTCTGCTTTAGCAAGTCTGTAGCCCTTTATAAAGTATGTACTTTATTGTGTAGCAGGCTAACTTAAGTATCTTTAGAGACCGACAATCTATCCTTATATTGATTTCGTTCTTTGATGTATAACTCAGATATTATGGAAACACGATTTCTGCTTTAGCTAGTCCGCTGCCCCTTATAAAGTACTTTATTGTGGAGCAGGTTAAGTGTCGTTAGAGACATACGACCTATTCTCACATTGATTTGACGGTCACCGTAGCCTAGTTGGTAGTGCTCCTGCCTACGAAGCTGGTGGTCCTGGGTTCAAATTCTGGTAAGTGCTAATATTTGTGTGATGGGCATGAATATTTGTTTCTGAGTCATGGATGTTTTCTATGTATATAAGTATTTATCTATCTATATAAGTAGATATATATATCATCGCCTGGTACATGGTTACGTCGCCTGGTACCCATAGTACAAGCTTTGCCTAGTTTGGGGCTAGGATGATCTGTGTGACATTGTCCCTAGATATTATTGATCTCACTCTATGGTACATAACTCAGATATTACGGAATGTGTGAGCTCTTATTTAGCTGGTCTGCTGTGCTTTATAAAGTACTTTATTGTGAAGCGAGGTAAACTAAGGATATTCACCGACGCGGCAACTGTTAGTCTAGGAAGGGATGCTAGTGGACCACGCAGTAAACCTCCAGAGGAGGAAATCTCACAAAATTAAAGTATCGTGAATTAAAGCAATATTAGTATGATATCTTTATAATATCATACTAATATTAAAGTCATTTTATAAAACCCAGAAACGAATTACTTGTACTCTATGGAACGTAAGTATTTTCATGTTTGATATCGATTGGATCTTATCAGCTTCAAAATAAGGATTGTTTTGCTATGAAAATCTTAATATTAATAAGGGGTAAAGCATAGTACCAACGCTATTATTTATTACTTTTCTCATATTTCCGGTTAGTTAATGTTTTAGATTTTTATTCCGTATTACGTGCGTTTAAGTTTAAAAGACGCGTAATAAATTTATTTTTGACTGACACTTATTCGAATCAAAAGATACCATATAAGTATTGAAAAAAAAAAAACACATAGTTAAGACCCACTGAAAAATTCGTCGACAGAGTATTGCGAAGTCCTTATACAATAAACCGCTTCCTTTCCTAGACTACTAGGTATCTGTACCGAATAAATAATACGTAAAACTTTGCATTCTGTGTTCCAATGTCAATTAGAATAGGATAAGTTCAATAAATAACATACAAAAGAACTTCATATGATTATATAAAAAATATTAAAACCATTAAAAATTCGTCGGTAGAGGATTTATTGCGAAGACTTCATATAATAAACCGCTTCCTTTCCTAGACTACTATCTGTACTGTATTCTGTACTGAATTAATAATACTTGAACTTTGTATTCCGTATTTCAATTATAATAGGACAAGTTCATTACCACCACAACTATGAGGCAAATTTTCTTCGAGTGGTTGGTTGGGTATACCGACCTGTATACGATAACTTAGGGAGCATAAATATTTAAACAGTGGGAACGTTCAAATGCCATTGAACTGAATTTGCGTCAGTCAATACGGATTGGACTCCTTTTAAGTTCTTATTGAAACGATAGTAAGTTTTCCTAGTCTTTAATCGATATTATTACCCAGTAAGCTGTATGGTGACGGCATAGAATATCATCACCCCATCTCATCCCGTGAGGGGCGTAGAAATCGTCCGAGGGAATAGCTACCAGAGAACGGGCAGCAGCGTTTTTCTGTGAACTATAAACATCAAACTGCGATCGCCAATCCGTCTGCCAAGCGAGACCATTATTGCAAATCCTCCCATTCCAATTCCATCCCTTTGGGGAGGCTTTTGACCAGCAGTGGACGTACTTTGACTTTTAGCCAGTTGTTCTCCCCGGTCCGTAAAGTAGGGTTTAGCATCTTCTGTGCGTGAATTAGCTATAGATGACTGACCGCATGTTAAATTTTTTTGTGAATTCCCAATACTTCGAAAGGTAGGTAGGACCTGTGGATAGGATGAATATGCGCAAAACATATTTTAACTTTTTACCCAAATCAGCTTTTAATGAAAACTGTAAACAATAGAAAACTTAGTGACGTTAAATTAACAAAACATAAAAATTTAGCCCAACGCTTTAAAATCATTGTTTTAAATTCTAAATTTATCAAAATTCATAATTGTTCTTTTTTTAATTAATGTGGCCGATTTGATAAACAAAGAAAGTCATTTGCTCACATTCGAGCTATTCTATGCCCTTAAACTACGGTTCTAGAAAATGTACCAATTATTCAGTGTACAAGTTTTTCAGGTAGATCTAATATTAGCTAATATTATAAACGCTAAAGTTTTTAAGTATGGATCGATGGATGTTTGTTACTCTTTCACGTAAAATAACCGAATGGATTTTAATGAAACTTTACAATAATATTATTCATCAGAATAACACATAGGCTACAATTTATAAAGATATTGTGTGAATTGTTCAAAATATGACGATTAGTAGGAAAAATCTACCACCTGCGAATTATTCCGGTATGCACTACCAAAACCGCTTGAGGTACACATCTATATCTATCTTTACATATAATAAAATCGTAGGAAAGTCAAAACTGTACATTGAATATTTTTTTAAAAGGATACTTGGGGCGTGATCTACATTCGATATCGAAGCCAATAATATAGTTTTTAGATTTTTTGTCTGTTTATCTGTTTGTCTGTGTGTATGTCCGGGCTAAACTCAAAAAGTATTGCATGGATTTTCTTCAAATTTTCCATGAATATTACTCTAAGAGGTCGGGTCAACATATAGGCTACATATTATCACGCTGTCACCAACGGGGAAGGAGCTGTGATAATTTATAAATTTTAACGCGGGTAAAACCGCGGGGCACAGTTAGTCCTACTAATATAATAAATGCGAAAGTTTGTGATTATAGATGTACATATATTTGTAACTCTTTTACGCTAAAACTACTTTAACGCGGGTGACACCGCGGGCCATAGCTAGTAGCCCATATTAAAATCCTTGTAAAAATCCGGGCAATGCCAATTGTATTGGGGGAATTAATAGGTCCTAGAAGGTCTTTGTACCGGCCGCGGTGTCTTTGTACCAGCCGCGGTGTACCTACCTAGTGTCGCGGCACCCCTTAGGAGTGCACTTTGAGGGGACTTCGAGGCTATGGGTGTGTTGACTGGAACTCAATATATACAATAAACGGCCTCGCGGAGGATTGAGGCATGTTGTGGTCACATGCTGTGTGGTTAAATAGCGAGGTTCAGCGTTACGTAGTGATTTCTTCCGCAGATGAGGTCCTAGGTTCGATTGCATTTTGGAGCTACTGGTTCTACACATGTTCACTCTGGTGCGTGTCTATTTATCGGTCCCATCCTATTTAAAGAAAAATTTAAGATTAAAGATTGATTAAAGATTGAAATTAAAGATTGAGTCAGCAAAGAGTGCACCGGAGTTTCTAGACAGATGGCTATTTCAGCTAAAATTGGTTACGATGACCGAAATACGACCAGGAAGATTCTCGTATTAAGATTAACATTGAGATAAATCGTTTTACAAGAAGCTCGGCTAGGGTAATACAGATCAGACTTCTAGTAATTAGCATTAGACTCGCCACTTGGCACCTAGATTAAACTTCTCTATACATAATAAAATCGTAGGAAAGTCAAAACTGTACATTGAATATTTCTATGACCTACTATCGATATCGAAGCCAAAAATATAGTTTTTAGAATTTTTGTCTGTGTGTCTGTATGTATGTCTGGGCTAAACTCAAAAAGTACTGCATGGATTAATTTAAAATTTTGCATGAATATTACTAAGAGGTCGGGTCAACATATAGGCTACATATTATCACGCTATCATTTATAAAATTTAACGCGGGTAAAACCGCGGGGCACAGCTAGTAAAATATAAGCAACAAACAGATATTTCAATGTTATTTATTAGTAAGTTTAACTAGCAAATTTACTGCTATTTGGGTTTTCTGAACGGACTTTCTGGCCCGACACAGAACATTTGATTTGATTATTAACATAATTATCACGATCTATCGGTATTAACTTCCCCAAAACTATGTCTATTCGTAGAACAGGGTGAATCACTTTGACCCTTGATTGTTCACTGTTGAAAGTGAACACGCGAGATCTTTATCGTTATGACGCGATAATTGGCTAAAATGAACTTCATGCGGATACTTAAGTTTTGTCCGTCTCACTTAAATATGACCGCGGTATTTATTTCCAACTTCAGAAGCAAGATTAAAGGTTATCCATTGGACTGTATTTTTTTTCCTGTTACCATAATGATATCGATTTCAATTTCAATTAATTTATTGCAAATCATGTGTATACAATGTTGTTACAATGGTATTACTTATGTTCTGCCTCGTTGGTCTAGCGGTAGCGTGTTCACCCGCAGAGAACGAGGTCCTGGGTTCAAATCCCGGGTCGGGCCAAAAAGTGATTTTGGGACTTTTCTGTAAAAAGAAAAAAATCTCAGCATCAGCCCGAAGTCTGGAAGTTGGCGGTATTATACCCCCGTGCCTCGGAGAGCACGTAAAGCCGTCGGTCCTGTACCTGAACTCTTTCCGGTCGTGTCGCATAGGCGTCCCATCGGATAATGAGAGTGATGGAATAGAAAGTGCTCCTGTGTTTGCGCACACACTTGAGCACTATAATATGTCCCGCGCAGATGGCTAATCTCTGTTGAGACTGGCCGCCGCCGTGGCCGAAATTCGGCTAGAAGGACATTATTATTATTACTTATGTTTCAACATGATACCCTGTAAGGGCACAGCAATATTAGGTACATATTACATTAAAACTTAATATTTATCATTTAATTTTACACAATATAATAAATATGAAATTAAAGTATTACATAGTTAAATAATAAGAGGAAATAATATAAAAAAGTGTCAATAGAATAAATGTTAATTAATTTTACATTTAATACATTAAATGTCATCTGGTACATCAAATAGTCAGGGAATGTAAAGAGAATGTCATATTATTTGGTTCCAGGTCAGCCGAAAGACGTCCATTGCTGCCCAAAGACCTCCACAATTGCAAGTCCTGCGCTATCCGCATTCAGCAGATTCCAACCACCCTCACAAGATCATCTTGTAGGGAGCGGAGCGTGGGCAGTCCACGCTCCGTCTTACGTTTCGTGGCCGCCATTCGAGAACTACATATATATGGTTAAAATGTAATACTTTCTACACATAGTTTTAGAATATTGGATGACGAGATTAATTAATTTATATTTAACGCAACGCAAGGGCATTTTTGTTTAAATAAAAATAAAGGTTTTTATTCACGTAGACTTTAAAAAAGCGCTTGTAAATAGTCATAACATGTTTGTAGTAATATAGTTGTATACATTATTATTTCTAGTAACACAGATATTTAGGTACACATTGTATTGATTGTATGAAAACATTTATAAAATTTATTTTATTATGGCAAAGATATTTAGCTAGCTCGTATCAAGTTATTGTCAAGAGATTATGTTTAATTATCTAGTTTAAGTCTAATATTTTTACTACATATTGTCAATGCTTCTATCTATACAAGGTATTATTATTATGACGGACCTTGTGTTAATAACGACGGTCATGCTTTAATGCTACCACCGGATACAATGCGCCCCAACTGAGAAGACCCAGCGAAACAAACTCAGTGGGTTCATCTACTACCGGTTTCAACACGACCCAGTTGAGACGGTCCGGTGAAACATACTCAAGCGGGCATGAACACGGGATTTCGTCCAATTAGAGTAATTATTTAGTAGGCAAACACAATATATGCTCGATCGGTTGTCTGAATGCTTATTATTTTAGTTTATATTTAGGTATACAAAAGAAAAACTTCGAAACAATAACATTATTCATTTTGAGACTACTGTTGACTACTACTGAGACTATGTACAGTCACACAGATCATCCTAGCCCCAAACTAAGCAAAGCTTGTACTATGGGTATACCAGGCGACGATATAGATAGATAGATAGATAGATAAACTCTTTATTGTACACCTTAAGAAATAATACAAAGCGACAACATACAAATTACATACTTATATAGATATATAAATACTTAAATACATAGAAAACATCCATGACTCAGAAACAAATATTCGCGCTCATCACACAAATATTTGCACTTACCGGGATTCGAACCCAGAACCACCAGCTTCGTAGCCAGGAGCACTACCAACTAGGCTACGGTGACCGTGACTATGTTTGAACTAAGTACGTAACTTACGCATAATTCTCATCGTAAAAATGCGTCTGCGTTATTTGGTTTACATAACTACGTGTACCTCCCACCGTACTTAATATTTAAACTAATCGAGCAATAATTACACAAACTGACCTACTTTTTACCCTGCTTTAAGCTCTAAGGTCATGTTTGTATTGCAATTACCACGTCGCAGAAGAAAGTGTTGCGTAAATCGGTCGATAAAAAAGCTGTTTCAGCCAGTCTTAGTGTTTGGGTGTATAGCGATTTTCATAGGGGTGATTAAAGTTTAGCTTTAGAAAAAATATCTTGAGATAACACACACTGCACACTTATCCCTAAATTAGTAGAGCCAGGACTATGGCAACCGGACAACTGATAAACATACTTATATGTTTCTCAATACATACTTATTACAGATAAAGTACACCCAGACTGATCAAATAATCGTGCTCATCAGACAATCGTGTCTTGGGTGGGAATCAAACCCATTACTACTGGTTTAACCATCAGGGCATAGTATTGGCGTGGTTGGCAAATGCTAGCTTTTCATGCCGGAGGTCGAAGGTTCGAATCCCACCCAGGACAGATATTTGTGTGCATGAACATGTCTGTTTGTTCTGAGTCTGGGTGTAATTATCTATACAAGTATGTATTTACAAAAGAAAAGTAAAATACATTCAGTCAAAAAAGTATCGGGAATGGATGATTTGTTTATGGTTCCAAATTCAATTTTTTTTATTATTATCTGATTGGCACAACTGTTTTCCATTTTGGCGCGGAGTTTGAGTTGCATTTGTTATTTATATTAAATACAGCGCTGGTTTTAGTAATATCATATATAGTGTGTATTGCGAATTTCATAATGGACAAAAATATCGAACAAAGAGTTTGTCTTAAATTTTGCATCGCCAATGGAATTTCGTGTTGGATGTCACTTAAAATGTTACAGAAGGCTTACGGGAATCGACTTTATCAAAAACTCGTGCTTATGAGTGGTTCAAAGCGTTCAAAAGCGGTCGAGATGTGATGAAAGATTTGCCTCGCTCTGGTAGGCCATCAACGTCTGCAACTGAAGTTAACATCGTAAAAGTGAAGGAAATAGTGACTGAAAATCCTCATTCAACTCTGAGAGAGATAGCCGCCGAACTTTCTGTATCTCACGAGTCGATTCGTACCATTTTAACTAATCATTTGGGTATGAAACAGCTTGCCGCTCGGCTAGTCCCAAAAGATCTGAATTTTCTCCAAATACTCAATCGCATGAAAATCGCTGAGGACATGGTAGAACGAGTCAACATTCATCAAACGCAACCTATGCAAACATAAAATAGAAAATTGCAGAACACTAGCCTTCGCGGACGATACAGCTCCCATTTTCTGGGGTGAATCGTGGTCACACGTAAAGAAATCAGCGGAAACGGGTCTAACAACAATAAAGAAATGGCTCGATTGTAATCTCCTAACTATTAATATTTCGAAAACAAAATATATATGTTTCAGAATCTCTGAAACCACCAAACCACCGACCGATTTTAATATTAAGGCACACGACCACCAGTGTCCCTGGGATACCAAACCAGGTATTACATGCCTTTGTCCTAACATTATCCAAACAGAAACTCACAAATACCTTGGAATTAAAATCGATAAAAACATGAATTGGAAACCGCACATTGCTGAACTTAGTAAACGGATTCGTAAACTTCTCCATGTTTTCAGAAACCTCAGAGAATCCGCTGACGCCAAACTCATTACAAATATTTACCTTGCTCTTGGCCAATCACTGTTGTCATACTGTATACCCGTGTGGGGTGGAGCCGCTACAACGCACCTCCTAGAACTAGAGAGAGCGCAAAGGGCTTTTATCAAAGTTATGTTGCGAAAGCCTAGAATGTACCAAACGGATACTTTATATGAAGAAGCTAACCTCCTGACAATGAGACAACTATTCATATTTCACTCGGTTTTGCGCCACCATAAAGCAATTGTCCCCTCCCAACTACCCCAACTCAAAAGAAGAATACGCACACATGTCCCCTCTTTCAACACCACTTTCGCGCGAAGACAACTGTCATATACTGGTCCATACTTCTATAGATACTTCAATGATTTAAAACCAATCTTTAAAATGAGCAGAATAAGCCTAAAAGAAAACTTGAATAACAGTTTAAAAGGGCTAGGTTACCGTGAAACGGAAAATATACTAAAAGTTATTATTTAAATTTTTAGCAATATTCAATGTGATACAATACACATTCACATTCACGCACACACGCATGCAACACACACACACACACATACACAAACCCACACGACACACACACACACACACATGCGCACACAACCTGGCACACCAACGCACACTCATTTATTTTTATTTTATTTTGATAATAAGGTAAACAGTAATAAATACTAAAAATAAACATGTTTAATTAATACATAAATTTAAATTAATACATACATAATATTAGCATAATTCCTTTCAATGTTACTTTTAAGATAAACTTTGTTACAGTCATAATATATATAATGAAGCAATCTTGTAGCTTGTACCATACACCAAACACTATGTAGGTGCTGTGGTTGACTTTGTCACTTGCTTGCGTCGCATCGGCACGTCGTTATTTTGTAAATTACCTACTAAAAGAAATGTGATCTCAAACATCATATATCATAAATATACTTAAATTAGACATAAGACCATTTACTGGAGTGGAGGGTTGATAACTTGAGACACAGGAACCATCCTAGTTCAGGTATAAACCCACCATAGTATATATTGTTGTGATAAAAAATGTATGTGCACCTTCTGCAAACTGTACTGTACTATGGTGAGAAATAAACGATTTATTTATTTATTATTTATTTATTTATTGTTACTGGTGACGAGACGTGGGTTTATGAGTTTGACATGCAAACTAGTCAACAAGCTTCGGAGCGGCGCCTTCCAACTGAACCAAAACCGAAAAAACCACGCCAAAGTCGATCAAAAGTCAAAGTCATAAGTAGTGACTGTTTTCTTTGACTATCGCGATGTTGTGCACTCTGAATTCTTACCGGAAGGTCGAACGGTAAATCTATACATATAATAAATCTGTAGAAAAATCATTTTTGTACATCAAAAGAAAATCCAAAAAAAATAGCCAGGGTATTAAAGGACAACCAATAGAACCCATTTCCAGCATTTTTAGAATTTTTGTCTGTTTATATGTTCGGGTATCACGTAAAATATACGAAAGCAATGTAGATAACTTTTATACACAACGATTGAGCGTAACTTGAGGTAACATTTAGTTTTTGTTTTATTGCAATCGGTTCAGTCTATCAAAAGATATTAGATTTTAAAGTTATCATGGAGAAAAATAACACACATTTCGGTACTTCAGGATGAACTAATGTTTATAGTTGAACTAAACTGTCCGATAGATGTCATTGTGCATATTATGACATCTCTTTTCTGAATGAACTAGGTTGATAGTTGATTTTTGTTTCGATAGATGTCGTTGTGCATTTCTTTTGACTCGCGGTGTTAAGATTTGCCCGTGTTTGCTGATTGCATGAGTTACGTAGGGTTTTGCATGTTCTGAATTGTTTCGAAATATGGTCTTGGTTGCCTAGAAGTATGTTGTTGTCCAAAATTGGTTATTAAAAAAATCTGTTTTCTTTGGGCAAATTGAATTATGAAGAAGGTTGGATTTGTTATAATTTAATTTTAAATTATTGATAGTTGATTTTTATTTCGATACATGTCGTTGTGCTTGATAGTTGATTTTTATTTCGATAGATGTCGTTGTGCACCGCGGGTTTGCCCGGTTACGTAGGGCTTTGAATATTCCGAATTGTTTCGAAATAAGGTCTTGGTTGGCTAGAAGTATGTCGTTGTCCAAAATTGGTTATTAAAATATTCTGTTTTCTTTGGGCAAATTGAATTATGTACAAGGTTGCATTTGTTATAATTTAATTTTAAATTATAATGTCAATCGATCGAAAGTTTGTGCTGTCGATTCGTTTGTAACGCGAATGTACGACGATTCGAATTTTATTGAGCCTGTCCGATTTCAATGTAGTTAATTAACCCGGTCTCTCATAATTTTCTCAGCACAAATCTATATACCTACCTATGTAAAAGAGGAAACTGACTGACTGACATATCAACGCACAGCCTGAACGGCTGGGGTTAGAGACTTGAAATTTTGCCGGTAGGTACTTTTTATGACGTATGCATTCACTAAGGAAGTGGTTTTTGGAAATACTAACCCTAAGGGGGTAAAACAGAGAATGAAAGATTATATGAGAATCCGTCATTTTTTTAAGTTAAAGGCATTGAAACTTATATTTAGTAGTTCAGCTAAAAATAAAAATAAATATTTTAGAATTTTTGGAAATTCCACCCCAAGGGCGTAAAATAGGGGATGTAAGTTTGTATGAAAAGTGTATAATTTTTTCAGTGAAAAGCATGAAAATTGGTATTTGGCCTTTCCGTTAAAAATAAAAAATATGTATTTCAGGATTTTAGGAATTTCCACCCCTAAGGGCGCATAATAGGGGATGTATGTTGCGTGTGGGTATACCTATAATGGTACTGAGGAATTTGAAACCACCTAAACTTTGCAACGGCACGAGGCTTCAAGTCAAAATTTTGTATCGTGTTATAGAGTCTACTATTATGCCTGGATGCGCCCAGGGAGAAACAGTGTTCGTGTCACGTATTCCGTTTGTGCCAAATGATCTCCCTTTTCAGTTTAAAATACTGTAGTTCCCTATAAAAGTGTGTGTCGCGATAACCATCAACAAATCGCAAAGTCAAACTCTCAAGTTAGCTGGAATTGACTTGAGGAAGGCGGGCAGGTTCACGTGGCGTGCTCACGTGTGAGTTCATCCCACAGTCTGATCCATGTAGAGCGAGGACCTACGTCTTTTGCTGAGCGCCGTAAAGTGGATGATATTGAACATCCCAAATACCAGGCCGCTTGCCGAGCACGCCATTTATTAGTTGGAGGTCAGCATTGGGATGACGCTCTAGCGGAAGCATGTGTGAGCGATAGTCCACATCGCTTGCGACATTTGTTTGCCATCTTATTGACCTTTTGTGCGTTATCGGACGCTTAACAGTTATGGCAAAAGTACCATGACAAGTTTGCTGAAGATTTTATGAGACATGTACAACTAAATACTGATGGACAAATTACTGACAGGGTATGTGAAAATTGTCACAACACGTCCTTATTGGCTATTCAAATGATAGTTATAAGTATAGGAGGGAACCCGATCAGTCAGAGGCTGCGAAAATGCACAGGAGTTTTCAAAATTTATTGTTAAAAATAGGCGATGGCACATACTCCGTACAAGAAGATGGAAAAGTTATTTTGATTGGTAATCTCTGTTCTTACGTTACAACACAGCAGGAGCTAATTTTTTCTGTGTACGGAGATACCACAAACATGGGAAATCAAGCCGGTTCTTGGCTATGTCAGCGAGCTATTTTGACTCCCAATTGGTCATTACCAAGCTGCGGCAATTAATTTCAAAATATTGAGTCATGCGTCCGGTAATAGTAGAGAATATAGCTCAATAAATACATTTATGGAAGAAGATAACGCCACGCACTACCCGGTAGAATTTTTGGATTCCCTCAGCACACCCGGACTTTCAGCCCACAAAATAGTTAAAAAAATTGGTGTACCAATAATTCTCCTCAGAAATTTATGTCCTCCCAAACTTTGTAACGGCACTCGGCTCAAAGTCACAAATCTGCAACATTATCGAAGCTGAAATATTAACAGGTTGCGGCGCCGGTGATATTGTTTTTATTCCAAGGATACCTATAATTCCTAAAAACTTTCCTTTCTCTTTCAAACGAGTGCAATTCCCAGTCAGTCTCTGTTATGCCATGACGATTAGTAAAGCTCAGGTCCAGACATTATCCGTTGCGGAGGTGGACCTAAGTATTGGATGCTTTTCCCATGGTATGGCACGTAGTTCTTTCACGCGTAAACAACCCCAATAACGTTTTTGTGTACCTACGCTCCAGATGGTTCATCAGGTAAAATAAAGAAGAACTAAATTAAATCAAAAAAATTTTTTCGGTATCGTCCCACAGCGCTTTACCCTAAAAAATACATTGTTAAGTTCCGACATCCACGCGAACGAAGTCGCGGGCACAGCTAGTAAAGAATATTATTTGAGCGTTATGCGGTGTTTAAGAGAGCAAATTCGACGAAAAAGGCCAGATTTGTGGAAAGAAAATTCTTGGATTTTGTACCACGATAATGCGCCTTCGCACAAGGCCATCATTGCGAACGAATTTTTGACCAAACAGTCAGCAAATACCATGCAGCAACCACCATATTCACCAGATATGGCTCCAGCTGACTTAGCAGCGTTTAAAAAATGTTTTGATGATTGGATTATTCGTTGGCGTAAGTGTATCGTTTCTGAAGGAGCATACTTTGAAGGTGATAAAATAAATTTGGATGAATAACAAACATTTTGTGTATTATTGATCTTTTCCCGGTACTTTCTTGACAGAGTAGTATGTCGTATATCAGTTATCTAGTTTCCATAGTACAAGCTCTGCTAAGTTTGGGATCAGATGGCCGATGTCCCAGAATATTATTATCTTATCATATATATTAAAAGAAAGGGATCAGGTCAACTGTATGTTTTTGTCTTTGTTTTATTCTGCGTTGTTGTGCACCGATTATGATAAATCGTTTTTTTCATAGATAGGGAATGTTTTCGGACTGGTTCCATATAAATCGTATTGAGTCGGTCATGGACCGGATCAGCACGTCAGGAATACTATAATTGTAGAATTACTAAATGAAAGACAATGGCTAGTGATAGCTGCCTAGTGATATTTTTTTGAAATAATTGCTACTTTTCGGCATGTTTCATTTAACTACTACTTTTAGCAATTTAAACATTTTTGGCGCCTAAAAGTCTGTGAAATACAGACATACACTCTTTTTTTTGCGAGAATTTGTTGAACGCGGTATATATAAAATTGCAATAGCTTATAGATAAAATTTAATGTAATTTAAGTTAGTATGTTTCAAAAATCTACTGTCTGCACAGAGAATGTTAAAAAATATCAATTGTTTTTTCCATGGAAGGATGATTTTACATATAGATCATTGATGTCCCTTTTTAACATTTACAGTTGGGGTAGGAGGCTTTCGCCGCATCGATTCGATTTCCGAGCCGGTCAGCTATTTTTGTGATCTATAAATAGTTGTTCTGAGTATGGGTGTACTAGGTGTCTGTCAATTATATGTTTGTAAAGTGCCGCGACCGCGACACAGGGATTCTTTTACCTAGTGCGGAGGTTGTCTTTAAAAAAAGTGAAAGACTATTTTTGTGCAGTATGGCCGTATTAACACCGATCCTGCTCAACTCAACTACAGAGAAGTAGGTGAATATCTCGTACGAGAGGTAGGCACAGCGTTCTTTCGCTCGAAGAGCAGCCCGACTGGGGAAGTACCTCCACCTTACAGAAGACATTCCTTAATAATAACATTAATAATTTAATGTTGTGTTTCTGAGTGTGAGTAAGGTCGCCAGAGCTCATCGGGGTGGGGGGGAAGTTTCAGCAACACTTGTTGCTGACTCTTAAAGGCCGGCAACGCACCCGCGACTCCTCTGGTGTTGCGAGTGTCCATGGGCGGCAGTGATCACTTACCATCAGGTGGCCCACTTGCTCGTTTGTCGACCTCTGACATAAAAAAAAAAATAAATCTACTTCGTGGTTTGGACGGAATCTGTTATGTTACTATGGTCACACTTTCGTGTCTCAAATGACACGTTAGAATTTAGATTATTGGCTTACGCAGCTTATTATATACATATATATTGATTCCAAAGCAAACTATACTAAATCATTAAACCTTTACTGCCCCATGTTTTAATTTATGGTCACTACCTAATGTTTGGTGGCAGATTCAAGATTGTTTAGCAACTCAATATATTACACTAGGCAAACTTTTTGTAGTACCCATTTCCTATTCAAAACGGACATTATCGCTATAATTTTATATTGATTACATCTTAACTCTTATCTCAGTGTCTGAAAATATATTTTTGCGTGTTCTACTGTTCGACGAACCTTGTTCGGATACTATGAAAAGAAAATTTTGGCACAAAAAATCTTCACGCTATTCATTGCGGGCTAACTTCGACACATATTATCTTCTACCAACTCGTTCACAGCAATGAGTGGCAAACGTTTAAATTTACCTCGTAGAATTTTTATAAATTATATTTGTTGGTAATTTGGTATGTAGTATCTAGATTGTTTGTGGACAGTTACCATAGCAACGGTATCGCAACATCTCGCTGGAAACAACTGATTCGGTCAACGGGTCGTTGCTCTTTGCGGATTTATGATGTTTTACCTACTGGTTTTTTGGTAGAAGTACCCGCATAAATTGTATGTTATTTATACAATGATTTATTGTTCTGAGTCCAATTGCCTTGAACAATAATTTAAGCCCACATGGCAGAAAACTGTAGGTAGAAAAACAAAATTTGCAACACCCGCAACGCTCTCTTTTACTGGGGTGGGAACGATGTAATGGCTAGCTTCCACATATATATGAGACGCAAAGTAGGTCAAGTGTAAGGCTCTAGACAGACGGACCGCATTTCAACTGCAACTGCACGCCGACTGCAATTGAACTGCAATCGGACTGCGCCTTTGTTCCATTGCAGTCGTGTCAACTGCATTCAAACTGCACTTGAACTGCAATTTGCGGTTGAATGCAGTTTAAATGCGGTCCGTCTGTGTAGAGCCTTACCGTGTTCCAGTAGCACGAGTACCGTGAGTGTGAGAAGTTCCTGAAGGATAAAGAGCAGCCTACCTAAAGAATACTTTCACTTTACAGGTAATAGCAGAGCAGAGCAAAGCAGAATACGTGATAGTCCAGTGATTAGACAGTTGAACTGTGAAGTCAGTAGTCTCGTGAAGAAATTCAACGCAGAACTTACTTTTCAAATTCATGTGCGAATTAGAATTAAATCTCATACTTAAAATGCCAAAGAAAAAACATTGTAAGGAAACCTGCCACTGTGAGAGTTCTCCAAAATGTTCTTAATGCCCTGCGAAGTCTCCCACTCTAAGCCAGAGTGGTGGGCTCTGGTCTATTCACTCTAATTTTGAGAAGGGACACTTGCCCTGTACTGGCACAGCAGCAAAGAGCAGTAGAGAAGACCACGAGCTGCTCTTAGAGCAAAATAACGCGTTCAAATGGCGTTCAAATAAATAAACGTTAAAAATGACTTCATCAATCGTTAAATCGTCTTCAACGTCGACAATCGATTCCTGACCATTTATGACGTCACATGTGCTCATGGAAGCCGATTGAACGATTGATTAAGTCATTTTTAACCTTTATTTATTTGAACGCCATTTAAGAAATCGATGTTCGGCGACTTTAGCCGGTAGAGCGCCTGGATTGGAGTTAATCCTTTACACCGCGGAAAGCAAAGCTCAATAATGCCCCCGATTCCATGCAATACTAACTAAACGAATATTTTTTTAAAGACAACGCCAGCACTGGGGAATATAATCCCTGTGTCGCGGGGTACTTTACAAACATATAATAGACGGACATAAATAACATCGATACTCAGAACAACTATTTATGAGTCACACAAATAGTTGTCTGGCGCGGGACTGGAACCCGCGACACGAAACGGCGAGGCGACAGTCTTAGCCGCTGCGCCACACGTGCACTCGATATATCATTGCATTTCTATTTAACGTAGGTCTTTTGAAAAGAACAGGGCGTCTCTCGTTGTACCCATTTACTTGAAGCACGAAATACTGAGGAAAAATAAGCTACAGGTTAGAACTTCTTGTTGTTGTAGTTTGAGGCGCTCACAGCCAGTGTTTTTCACCGGTCTCGTATCGGCGAGGTTAAGCACCTAGGCACGTCGTCAGACTATAGATGGGTGACCTAAGTGGTTTGGTTTCTGAGCGTCTCCGTGCTTCGAAGGTCACGTTAAGCTGTCGATCCCTGTTGTGGTCGTGCCTAATGCGCGTCTTGAACAACTCTGACGCTAGGGTATTGCTTTGCGATAATGTAAAGTAAGGAAAGTAGTTTGAAAGTTCTATGTATGCCTTGTTCTTTTCATACAAGCTATATTAGAAAGGGATGACATTCTTTTTTGTATGTAGATTAAGATAAGATGATGAAATAAATGAAACATCTAATTTAGTTTTGTTTTATCATATCTGGGTTAATAAAGGATAATAATTAAGTTCTAAAGTGCCCGGAGACAGCTAAAGATCTCCAATCACTACTAATGTTTGATGATACCAAATGATACCAAAATAGTGGAAGGTAAAAAGCGTAAAATATTGGAAGCGTTACCTCTTTTTTTTTCTTAGGCCAAAAGGACTTTTTTAATTGTTTTTAATGCATTTTAATCTGTTAGTTATAGTATTTTTGTTTGTTTTTAATTTAAAATAACTTGTATTGTATGTCAACGTTGTCTATGTTTAGTGTGTGATGGGCATGCTTTTAATGGGTGTTATATGTACACCCATTACAACAAAAATATTATAACTAACAGATTAAAATGCATTAAAAACAATTAAAAAAGTCCTTTTGGCCTAAGAAAAAAAAAGAGGTAACGCTTCCAGAACTGAATTATATAGTGAGCTAAGATTTAAATGTTGTGTATGTATACTGTTGGTGTGTCTATAATAAATAAATAAATAAAATTGTTTAGCTCTAAATCACAGTTCAAAGTGACTAAAACCGATTTCATTTAAAATGGAAAAGTTTTGTAGATCCTCGAATTCTAACGAAGTTATTCTTCAACTTCACCCCATCTCATCCCGTGGGAGGCGTAGAAGTTGACCCGAACGAATACCTACTAGAGGACAGCAACTTCCTTCCGTGTACAATGACGATCTTACTGCGATCGCCAACCCGTCAGTCAATCCTGGTGATCATGGCATATCCCTCCACGCTGATTCTCGGGGTAGACTTTTCCTCTCCTGTTGTAATGATTGATTGATATTCTTCGATATGATTTGGTAAAAGCTGCTAATAACTACATAGTTTTTATTCATTATATACCTAAAGTAACACGTACAATGGCCCAATTAGGAGGCTAAGTGAGGAAACCAATAGCCCGACTAACTAACTAATACCTAAAGTAACTCTGTTCCTGTGTTCACTGTCAGTCTGTCTACAGCAGTCAACTCTGATGCAGGTACACGCAGAGTTGTGATAAGACTTTCCGTTTACAATATAATAATGCCGTAAGGCTCTAGACAGACGGACCGCATTTCAACTGCAACTGCACGCCGACTGCAATTGAACTGCAATCGGACTGCGCGTTTGTTCCATTGCAGTCGTGTCAACTGCATTCAAACTGCACTTGAACTGCAATTTGCGGTTGAATTGCAGTTGAAATGCGGTCCGTCTGTGTAGAGCCTAAGGGCTATGTGAATTATATCCAGAGTTTTTATGGGCTTTTGAGGAGACTCAAAGCATCGTTTCTGAGTCGTTTATGTAATAATATTTATGTTTATGTAATATTCCACGATGTTACTGACAAAGTCTCATGGTTAACGAAAATGTAAAACTTTGTTAATTTCATTTAAGTACGTGTATGTTCTCTATATATAATTAATTATAATCATTTTGTTAATGTTTCTTATAGGTTAGTAACCTGAAATAAACGTGTATTAGAATTATATTATAATATGCATTAAAAGCAAAGTGTGAGTCCGGACTTATGAAAAGATAACGTCGTGTTCGATATTTGGCAGTCTATAGGTAGCGATTGTAAAACAAGTTTCTTAATTTTAGACATTCATGAATAATAAATATATTTTTCTTCATTTATGTAAAAAATATAATTCCCATTTACTGGTTTGTGGTACCCTACTGCCATCTTTACTGCTCATTAGAAAAAAAAGTAATATTGCTCGTCGATACTAGAGGGCGTATAAATCAAAATTGAAGTAGATGTTCTTGGCGCTATGTTGTTTTATTATGCTATGTATTTAGATGAGATTATTTATATAACGAATCTTATTAAATTCTGAAATCTTCTATAAATATAAAGTTGAGGATAGTCGTAAATATGAAAATTTAAGTGAAATAATAAGTTCTATTACTTACTTGATAAGATGTCATATAAAATTAGATTTATTTAGAAAGACGTATTATTTTCGGGAGCCATTTTGGCCGGAGAGGTACGTATGAATATAGATCTAATTTTTATTTATTTTACCATATTGGGTCAAAAATAAAAAGCAATGAACATTCTTTACAGGTAATGATAGATAATAGATACCTAAATTTAATAATATTTAATAATTTATTTAATAATATCTAGGGACAATGTCACACAGATCATCCTAGCCCCAAACTAAGCAAAGCTTGTACTATGGGACCAGGCGACGATATACATACATATATAGATAGATAAATACTTAAATACATAGAAAACATCCATGACTCAGAAACAAATATTCGTGCTCATCACACAAATATTTGCACTTACCGGGATTCGAACCCAGGACCACCAGCTTCGTAGGCAGGAGCACTACCAACTAGGCTACGGTAACCTCATACGTTTCTTAATGCAATAAATAATAATAAATAAGTAAAAATTACGTAGTAAGAGTGCTTCAGCAAAATTTCACTGACTTACATATATATATATATATATATATATATATATATATATATATATATATATATATATATATATATATATATATATATATATATATAGTATAATTAACTCATCTGGTATACCTGTCAATATCGTGCAATAAATATAGGTGCACTTTTTTACTTTTGATAAGGCAGGGGGAAGTGTCTGCGGGTGGGTATGTTAACTTTTTTTTTTTTTTTGTTAAGGCAGGGGGAATGCCTTCGCATGCCACCCGCAAAAAGTGTCTGCGGGTGGGTATGTCGGACTTGCACCGACTAAACCTACCTGCCGTGGACTTCTCTTGGCGCCTGATGGGGGAGTCTCGGGAACGCGGGTATGCTGCTCCGGTACCCCCCTTTTGCGCCATGTCCCAGATGGTCGGGACACGTACCCTGGGAGGGCTCCATTGGATTGCCCTCCCCTATTGCCGACTCCTGCCAGTACGGCACAGCGACTGCGCCACAAACAGATCGCTGTCATCCCGGAGCCGCTTGTGCGTGGCGGCAGTTGAGGACACTTCTCATACTGCCACCGCGGCCCCGAGGGGAGTTGGGCTAACGGCTGCCGCCGCCACCCCCACGCCTCCTCCGCCTACGAGCGGGATCGGCTCGTTCCCGATCCCGTTCGGCGGCCTCCTTCTGCAGCAAAACTGCCTCACAGAAGGAGACCACGGCGTCCCATTTAGTGGAGTCGCCAGCCAGCATCGCATACACGACTGCTGGCGGCGAAAGATCCCGTCCAATCTCAGCGACCAGGACTCGTCTCTCGGCCTCCCAGGCCGGGCACTCCTCCAGCGTATGCTGGGCAGAGTCCAGGTCGCTCCCGCAATGGTGACAATGTGTCGTCGCTTCTCGGCCGATCCGGCTCAGATACTCACCGAAACAACCGTGTCCGGTGAGTATCTGAGTCAGTCTGTAGGTGACGTAACCGCCCTTCCTTCCCACCCAGGCCTCGAGGTGAGGCAGGATAGCACCAACGGCACGTTGGCGCGCGTTTAGTCGCAACTCAAGCCGTGCGCGCCACTGAGTTAGTACGCGCCGGTGTGCATCCCGTCTATACTCAATGAGCGTCCGATCTGGCGCCCCCCCGATCCCCTGGCGGACGCGTATTTCGGTAAAAACCGCCGCGTCGACCGCCGCCAGTAGATCAAAAGGTGGGAGGCGCGCCAGGAGTATCGCCGCCTCAAAGGATACCGTACGGTATCCTCGTGCGATCCGTATGGCCACCACACGCTGCAGGCTATTAAGAATAGCTCTGCAGCGGGAGGCGCCCGTCAGGCGTTCAGACCAGACGGGCGCCCCGTAAAGAGCCATGGATCGCACGACACCTCCGTAGAGGCGGCGAACTTCTTCCCGTGGACCCCCGAGGTTCGGCAACAGCCGGTGTAACGCGCCGGTTACCCGGCGCACTCGGGGGGCCAGACGCTCAAAGTGCTCCTCGAAGCCCCATCGACTGTCTAGGGTGAGGCCCAGGTACTTCATGTACTGCCCCACCCTGACCTCTACGTCACCTACCCGCATCGACGTACTGGGTGGTTCCTGCCTACGGCGTAATCCGTGGAACCATAGCGCCTCGGTCTTGTGAGGCGCTACCCGAAGGCCCAGTCTCCTTATGGCCGCAACGACACATGCAACACCGAGTTCGGCGAGCCGTACCGCCCGCTGGAAGCTGACCTCCCGGGCTATAACGAGCGTGTCGTCCGCATAGCAGACGACGCTCACTCCGGGAGGTAGGCCAATCCGCAGGACCGGATCATAGGCGAGGCTCCATAGCAGAGGTCCCAACACGGACCCCTGAGGAACCCCGCAGGAGAGCTCCCTCTGGACCTCAATCCCGTTCCGACCGACGAACTTGATCGTCCTGTCGCGCAAATATGCCCCGACTATACCACGCAGATAGGGAGGCACGTTATGGTGGACCAGTGCCTCCCGTATCGCCCACCAGGGGACGGAGTTGAAGGCGTTGACGATGTCTAAGCTCACCGCCAACGCCACCCCCCCCGCCCGGACGGCGGGTTCCGACAGGGCTCGGACGCGGTTAATCGCGTCCAGCGTCGAACGTCCCTGTCGGAAGCCGAACTGGTTGTCCGACAAGTCGGGGCCAACGCGCGACAGATGCTCGCCAAGACGGGCGGCAATGACACGCTCAAAGAGCTTGCCCGCCTCGTCTAGCAAGCAGATTGGTCGGAACGCCGAGGGAGAATCGGCGGTCCTGCCCGGCTTGTGCAACAGCACAAGCTTGGCTTCCTTCCAGCAGGTAGGGAACACGGTACTACGGAGGCAGCTTGTGAAAAGTTGCCTCAACCGGTCCCCCAAGACTACCAGAGCGTACACCCACGCCCTGCCCGGTATCCCATCCGGGCCAGGGGCGGTGTTTCGGGCTGCAAGTCGCCGTACTGCTCGGTCCAACTCTCCCTCCGTCACCTCAAACTGGTCGTCCCAATCATGGTGCGACGGTGACGGAGAGTCCGAGGGACTGTCCTGGACCCTAGGGAAGAGGGTGTCTACCACTCTCTTCAGAAAATCCGGGTCCAGGGTGCTCGTCAACGGAGGGACCCACGGTCTGAGCTTGCCCAGTACCATTTTGTACGGGCGCCCCCATGGGTCTCGATTCAGTCCCTCGATTAGCTCGTTCCAGGACCGAGCTTTGGCTTCCGCTATCGCAATCGATAGCGCCTTGACGGCGACTTTATACGCCGTATGCGCTCTGGCATCCTCTTCGGCATTGGCTCGCCTCCTCCGACGGGCTCGCTGGTATCGGCGACGCGCTGCGACGTACTCCGATCGGAGTCGCGCGATTTCGCCCGACCACCAATATTGCGAGCCTCGTCTGTCACCCGGACGGATCCGAGGCATCGACATGTCGCAGACGCGAGACATGATGCCGCGGAACCAGTCCGCTTGCGAATTGGGATCGGACGGGATCCTTTCTCCACCTTCACTGGCGCTCCAATGGATGGCAATGGTGGCAGCCGTCAGCATGTCGCGGTCTATGTGACGCAGGGACCAACGCCGCGGTGGGATAAAGCTACTTCGGTCGGGGCCGCCTCGGGGCGGACGGGGGGCCACGCTGAAAAGAATATGTCGATGATCCGACAGCGTGGCCACTTCCTCCGCAACTCTCCACCCCGAGACCAGGTGCAAGGCCGAGGAAGTCGCCCACGTCAAGTCGACGATCGACTCCCCCTGCCAACGCACACAGGTACTGACTGAACCTCGGTTTACAAGACGGAGGTCCAGTCCGGCAGCCCATTCTAGCAGTATCTCCCCACGAACGTCGTCCCGGGCATCGCCCCAAACACCAGAGTGGGCGTTGAAATCGCCCAGGACAAGTACCGGACGGGACTGGTAGCCGCTAATGTGGCTCGTGAGTCCGTCCAGGTACGCCTCAAAATTTGCGAGGCCGCAATTCGGGGAGATGTAGCAGCCCACCACGACTGCTGGTCCCCACTCCACGACAACGAATCCGGGCCCCTTAGCCAGAAGTGAGCAATGGGGGTCGCGTTCTCCCCCCGCCCAGTATATGGCGACGAGGCCCCCATCCGACCCGAACCAACGAGGGTGGTCGGGAACGGAGTGAGGCTCCGCCACTATCGCTAGGGCAACTGAACGCTCGGCAATCGTCTGCGCAAGAAGAGCTTGCGCAGCGATGCAGTGGTTCAAGTTGCCCTGCAAAATAATTTGGGGGGGGAAAGAATTTTTACAACTCCATTGACACCCCAACGGGGCCTGAGCCCGGTTCAGTAGACCGCGACGTTGTTGTTAGATCGGACGTGGCAGGACGTCCAGCTCCTCTGCTCCTAGCCTTTGGTGGCGTGCACCTACCGCTGCCTAGCCGGTGACCAGCCGGCCTGCCAAGGTCGGCACACACAACACAGTGGGGCGCACGCGCCGTGCATTCTTTCGCCTTGTGACCCTGTTGGCCACAGACGAAGCACGACGCGCTCCGGTCACATCCCGTGCACCGAGCCCTGACATGCCCCTTCTCTAGGCAGCGGTAGCATTGGAGAGCTCTTGGTGGAAGGGCTTCCACCCGGACCGACATCCATCCCACCAGTATACGCCCACAAGCCGCTAGTTTGCGGGCGGCCACCAGTGGACACCGAACCCACACCGAACCCAAACCGGACGGGGAGAACCGAATTACGCCGACCTTTATGTCGGCAACGGTACATCCACCCGTCGTGGCCAAGGCTTCAGCCACTTCGGTGGGGTTGACGGAGTCGTCCAGATCTAGCACCCGGAGCTCTCCCATCACCACAGGGTGCGCCACCACAGCGCCCGTTTCGGCTAAGGCATCCTTGAGCCGAGTAGTCAGGGCCTCCGCCTTCGCGGAGCCCTCCGGACCAGGGATTCTCAAAATGAGACCCCCCAGTCAAGGCTCTCTTAGGGCGAAGGCCCGCTTCCAGGCCAAGGTCCTTTAACTGAACCTTGGCCCTCGCCAACTTCATAATCTCGGCCATGGTAGTGGTCGAGTTTGGCGGCAAATTGATTGTCACCGCTGCTGTGGGTGGCGGTCTCGGAAGCGTCGGCGGCCTCTTTTGAGGTGGAGGCGGCGGCTGTTGACTTCCCCGGGCAGCCTTGGCTCTGGCCTTTCGGCCAACCACCTGAGCCCAAGTGCCGTCAGCGGTACTGTAAACGCTGACGGCGCTGCGGACCGAGCAGCCGCTGCTTCCACGGCAGCAGCCCTGCGCCTGCGCTGACGGCCACCTTGTTTTCTACCCACCGCGGCCCCCACGATTTGCGTGATTGTGGGGGGCGCTGCGATCCGAGCAAGCGGTGGGCGGATAGCTCTCTCTGGGAAGATTTCCGCTATCAGGTCGCGGCGCATTTGGACCAAGCGTTGGTCCAAAAGGGCCGCAAACCTCTCGCCTGGCGAGACTGAATCCTCCCGGGCTGGAGCTAAGGGAGAAGCGCCAGGATTGGTCCTCTGTGTTGCCGGGGTCGGTTGCGCTGCTAACAGACGCCTCTCATGTGTCCGCTGCGGCAACGGTGCCTGAGACGGCGACCCTGGCGGAGACACCAGAGTCTGCGACGGATGTGATGGTGTAGACTGGGGCGGGAAAGCCCCCACCTCACGCCGGCGAAGTTCCACCAGCTCGGCTGACATGGTGGCCACTCGCGACTCCAAGGAGGCCAACTGGGAACGAAGCTGCTGGTTCTCCAGTTCCAGCCTATCCCCGCCAGTCCTCCCATGCAGCTCGGTGGCGGCCGCCTGAGCCTTACGGGCCGCCAGTCGCAGAGCGCGGACAAAATCGCCTTTTAAGCGGTGGGATTTTTCCGCCACCATCTCCACCGTCGCCATCGCCTCGTGTATCGCTGCGCCCAGGTCGGCCGTCGGCTGCTGGCGAAATTCTTCCGCCAGATCTTCGACCCGGGTCAACTCCGCATCCTCACTACGTCTGGCTGCCTTGACCTGGCGCCCACAATGCCCGGCGGGGCTCGGTCTCTTTTCCCCCGGAGTCTCCACTTGACACTCCAGAGACTCCATGGACACCGCGGACCTCAGGGAGCTATCACTCTCCAAGTCCGCGGTGCCTCGGGATGTCCCCGGTACAGGAGTGGCCGAGCGGGTACACGACCTCACAGTTCTCCTGGTGCTCCTCCTTGTGGCAGTCCCGGCCTTATTCGTGACGCCAGCCGACATATCATCTTCCCCTACTATATTAGGGCGCACAAAACTGGGCGTGTGCGCCCTATCCGCGATCTCCGCGGGTTGGTGTCTATTAGTGTCCCCCCCAGATACGGTGGGACAGCCGGGTCCCGAAGGACCCGGGAGGGATTCTCCGGCAGAGCCGGTACCCTCCTGGGGTATTGTTAACCTAAGAGACATATTTACCTTATTACCCTTTGAACCGGTTTACCCCCCGGTACCCCCCTCGCCGGGGTATGTTAACCTAATAAAAAAAAAAAAAAAAAAAAAAAAAAAATCATCAAATAATATATATATACCTATACATATCGTCATCTCGGTTTAAACTTTAAAAAGGAATCCCTCAGCGTCATAAAGCTTGGCTATTCCCTTCCGATATAATATGTCACTTTTGGATGAAATAAAACCAATATAATCTGATGATTCTTTATTTCCTTATAACTGTAAATATTAATACTTAAGATACAATAAGAAGTTATTTGTTCCTATGTATAATGTTTCGATCACTTTAAAGATTGTGATACATCGGTGTTGCTAGTCTTCTATTTCTTTTAATTTATATGTAGTATTTACAGACCAAAATATAAAAATTGATTCATGCTACAAAAATATTAAAGATGTTTAACATTTTAATAAATTATTTTAAGAATTCTGAGGTATTAGAGTAATACTATTAACAAGTAAGTATATCACTAGTTTCTATAAAAAGACTAGTTTTTGCGAATTCTAATAGTATAAATTATTACCGCTATGATCCAACATTTAATAACTATAGCCGGATCATTCAACATTTTAACGGAATATACGAGTAATCGATTTCAAATTATATCCCATTGCTGCTAATACCTGATATTTTCATACATTTTAGGCATTTAATTCTATATTATATTTTAATTTACAGCATTGTAGATATATTTATGCACTCAAATAAGTAAGTATTAATTTTAATGAAGTACCAAATTACAATTCGGCTCTGAGGGACCAAAATTTGTATTTTGGTTAGAATTTTAAATTTTCTTTTAGTTGTAGTTTCATGGAAAGTGAAAGTTCACTTTGAATTGTGATTTGATAATATGAGGTCGTCCTATTATCAAATCACCATTGCATTTTGAATATAATGACAAATATGGATAAAAACAAACTTATGAAAAATGAATCTGCTAATGCGACTAAATATTTAAAGTATTTTACGAAAACTTACTAGAAATGTGATTTCATATCATAAATGCGAGGACTACATTAACTGGCAGTTTAGTAAAAATATTAATTTATTAAATTAAAAATAACGAACAGATTGGAACGTAAACTTATAGATCTTAATTAATAACGAAATGCCAATAAAGATGTACGACACTTTCCTGGTTAGTTTAATTTCTTATAATTTTAATAAATATTACTTATCAATGATAAAATGTTAATAGTAATTAATATTATATTGTAGTTTTACAACAACTGTAGAATATATGGTGTAACAAAATTAGCCTTAAATATGTATTTAAGGAACGCAATCATCCCAATAAACGCATCCACTTGCAGAAACACGACGAATAAATTACTTTTCTATACATTTGCTTGGGATTGATTGGGGTGGGATTCTATTTAAGCATTCTGATGTTTTATAAATGGCTTAGTTAATTTTATTACGCAGTATATATAGTTATAGAGCTTATATCGTTCTTTTTTATATTATCAACGTTTTTGAAAACATAGATACGATTAAACACTTATTAGTTCTAGAATTAAATTTTCTCATACAACTTACTGACTAGTACATTATAAATATAAAACAGATTTTACGCACTTATTTTAAAACACAGCATTAAATCATAAAATTAAAAACTTGTGGAATATAAGCTTAAGAAAAAGATGTCAATTTTACATTTCGAATATCAAAATATAAAATTAGTAGAACTCACTCATCTGACTTAAATATAAATATAGATCTATGTGTCGTTAATATTGTAATCTAGTACATATAATAAAAGGAACAGAATTTTTATAATATACAATTAAATTCTGCTTTTACATATAGTAACATTAAGAAGAGACATGATGCAATATTTGCAAAAAAAAAACAAATATATTGAATACGATATAAGAAGGTATCTTGTTTTACATATGCAGCAAAGTGGTAACTACAACTACTTGACAAGACTCACACTGGATAGCATGTATCGATAAAAAGCTTTATGTAATAATAGTCGAGTGGATAAACAATCGTAAGTTCCGACTACTCTAGAAGCAAGAGAAGAAGAACATAGCAACGACACTAGAGCGACTAAAGGTCTACAAGATTCTACAGATATGTACGAGGACATGTCTTTCGTAAATGTAGTCTATATCAACCTTATTATAATACTCAACTTTTATAAATAGGTGCTTCCCTTTTAAATTGATATTTAATGTTGAAAGACCTAATAAAATCGCAAAAGTGTCACAATTATAGTACGGAGAAAAGTTAGAAAATCACAAAGAACTTAGAACTATGAGGAATATCGATTCGATAAGCAATCGAGTTTTACGATTGTTAAAATCGATTAACCACCGTTGGTTGGTTGGGGGAGGGCTATCGGTTGCGGTGGCATCATCATATCGAATTCTTCGACGATTGTTTTCGGATGTAATGCTGAGATGTTGTTATCGACGGTGTAGGTTCTCGCATGAGTTTGCGCGAGGGCTTGTCTGGGTTCGTTTTCGAGCCAGTCGTCTTTTTCACGGAGGCGTTTCATGCGTTGTATTTGTCTGTCGCGCAGGTGGCGGAGTCGTGCGAGGTGTGCGTTGACTTGCTGCGGGGTGAGGCCGGTGCGGCCGGAGCGCAGGAGCTCGGCGTTGCGGCGGAAGGAGCCTTCAGGGTCGCGCCGGTTCCATGTGTAACTGGAATTGAGATGAAGGCTAATTAATATAAATTGGTCACATGATCACATTTGACGATCACCGTAGCCTAGTTGGTAGTGCTCCTGCCTTCGAAGCTGGTGGTCCTGGGTTCGAATCCCGGAAAGTGCAAATATTTGTGTGATGAGCACGAATATTTGTTTCTGAGTCATGGATGTTTTCTATATATATATATAAGTATTTATCATCTATATAAGTATGTATATCGTCGCCTGGTACCCATTTTCATACTACCTAGAACTAACTTCATGCTGTTAAATTTTTTGGCGTCGGTGTGCGCGCGCATCGTAAAAATTCACTCTCATTTTTCTCCATCGCGCCAAAAGAAGTATAACTTCAAAAATATTATTCGACCGCTATTTTGTAGACGAGAACACACCATATTAGTTTAGTTTAGTGGTTACTCCTTCGTATAAAATATGTCAATTTGTGTACATACTGGTACCAAATTCCGTTTTGTTAAACGTTTCGGCTATAAAAAGTCATATCAAACGCTAATTTGATTACACTTATCTTTCTTTGCGAATTTACAGGATTTTCTTTAAATGTTTCAACGTTACGGTTCTGCAATCATTTCAACTTCAACTTTGTAATACACCCAATTATGATATAAAAATAAAGCAATAAACAAAACAATTACAAAAACTTATTAAGCTATTAATCTTAATAGGTGTTATTAGCAATAAATCTTTATTGGTGTTGTCATCAACAGGACGGTATCCAAAGCGTGTGTTTTAATGTGCGGCCGGTGGAAGAATGCTTTCTGCATCTTTCTGTTCTCCTGAAAGCATTCTTACAGCAGCCGTAATAAAATATGTTGTGGCAAGCGCGTTTAATATAAAACGGTGCGCTAATAAATATCTACGAGTACCTAGTAATCGGAATTGTGTACCAAATAAATTACACAAGTGATACAGATGCCAGCACATCCAGCTACCCCAATCTGTCAATTTTCCCCAATTGAAAGTGAACCTTATGCTTTTATGATAAAGTTGAAAATCTTTAAAAGAAATTTAACAGATTGGGGTAACTGGATGTGCTGGCGTCTGTACATTACTATAATAACATTTAACTATATTGAAGAAGCAGCCTAATTCGCAAATATCAGAATCCTCGATCATAAAGATAACAGCATCGATTGCAGTTAATTTGATCTACGTCTGCACTAAATGTACATTTAATGGGTTTTTCCGAACTTTGTTTACCGATAGATTTCACGTCGCCGCCGCGCCGCTTCGGTAATGGTGAAAGTTGGCAACATTAAGTGATATTAATATAATTTATTTTTATTATATGGCTATTTTTCATGGGTCATTTGCTTTATAAATTTAGGGCTGTACTGAGATATTTTAATGAAATGAGTAATAGAAGTAGAAAGAAGAGTAGAAAGAAAAAAGAATAATTCATAACAACTGCCCAAAAACCATTTGACATTAATCAGAGCATTCTTTTTAAAGTCGAGTGTTGCGAACGAGAGCATATTGTCATTATTTAATAATAATAATAAATATCTTGGGACAACTAAAACACTGCCATCTGACCTAAAACTAGGCAGTGTCAGTTCTCTGATATACATACTTTTAAATATTTTTAAAATGAATATATATTTTAGATAGATTACAAGAGATAACAAATAATAATCTTGCTCATCACAGAAAGATTTGTCCTAGTGGCGGATTGACGCCACGACCTCTGGCTTAGTAGTCTCTAACAACGAGTACAACAGGCAATTCTTTTTTTTTTTGACCTGACGCTACAGTTAGCCTAGGAGGCTTTCACTGCTTCACCGGACTATAGAGGCGAGCAGAGGGCTCAAGCCGTCTAGCAATTAAACAACAGGCCAGGCAAAATAAATGTTGTTGATTTTTTTCGGCTTATCCAATGTCTTTAAGCTGTCGGTCCCGGTTGAATATACACATAAACAGATTGAATATACATAAGAACATATGAATATTAAAGATAAATTACACATACGGACTACGGACATAAATATATGTGTCACATCTTGCACGCACTCGTATTTTTGTATGTGTACACATGTTTATGCAAATAGCTTACTTAGTTTAATCTAATAAAATATTATAAATGCGGAAGTTTGTGAGTATAGACGTATGTTTATTAGTCTTTCACGCAAAAACTATTCGTGCTCGGCGGTTTCACCTGCGTTAAATTTTATAAATTGTAGCCTATGTTTTATTCGGATATACCTATAAGCTATTTTACTACAAAGTTTTATCAAAATCTATACCGTAGTTTTTGCGTAACAGAGTAACAGACAGCCATACATACAAAACCTAATCTAATACATTGAACACAATTTTTTTTACTCACCCTGGGAATGGTCTCTTAAGCCGCCTGCGCACCGCGGGCCGCGATCTTTTCTTCAACTCATTCGGCCTCAGATCGTACGCCTTCGAGTTATGGAAACGCCTCGGGCCGTGTCGCTTTGGTAGCCGTGATTGATTCGGTCGTAGATCGTATGACTTCGGATTCGGGTTGGCAGTTACATCATTGAACATCATTGGGTCATTAACTTCTCGGCTAACACTTGGCGCAGTAATCTCGTTGATTTTACCCATTCGTTGCCAGCGGCGGCGCAGGTCCTTGACTTTGGTCTTTGGCAATTTCAGCAGTTTTGTTTGGCAGATGTACCGGCGCGGCTCGATGCAGAGACGGGGACCCCACCTGAAGCAATTAGTGATGAACGTGAATAATTAATGCGATTTGTCAGTCTGACTATAATACTTACTTGCGTGGTGAGGGGTTAATATTTGGCACACAAACAGTTTGGCATGATTCACAGCTAATATATATATTTTTTTTTTTTTTTTTTTTTTTTTTTTACGTGGGGAAATATTTTATGGATCGTCCCGCCGCTGGGGAAGCGACGGGGTATGTCGGACTCCCAGCCAGATGGTAGGGCTGGGTTTACCGACTAAAACCCCACGGTGTTCCTCAGCCACCTTTAGTCCAGACCACGGGATTCGCTCGCGCATTCACCGCAGCCTGGACAGGTGCTGGCTCACTTTTCAGTGAGCCTCACTTTTGTTGGGGACATCCATATCCCCCTCTTCAAGAGAGGCGCGCGCGGAACACGGCGCGCCACCGTCTCGGGCCTATTCTGGTCGGATGGTGGACTGCCCCATGTCCACCATCCGCAGGCCTCTCCTCATGGAGGCCGGAGATTGGCGATATGCGCCCTCCGACGCCCGGTTCTCCTAGCGCGGCTTGGGCGGGAAGACAATGCCTCCCGTTCTCGCTCCGCCACCTCTTTTGCTACCATCACCTCCTCGCAAAAGGTGGCGACGATACTCCAGGCATTCTCGCTCGCAACCATGAATTTGGTCACCGTTGCAAGCGAGATGTCAACCGCACCCATTGCAGCCCCGAGAACACGGCGCTGTGTCTCCCAGGCTGGGCATTCCACCAATGTGTGAAGCGCCGTGTCAACCGGGCCACCACAATGGTGACAACCAGGCGTCTCTTCTCGGCCTATGCGATGCAGGTACTTCCCGAAGCACCCATGATCCGAGAGTACCTGCGTAAGCCGATAAGTGAGGGCGCCGTGCCTTCTCTCCAGCCATTCCTCCATGATGGGTCTTACCGCCACTATTGTGGCGTGCCCCAGCTAATATATTTACTACAACGGCAGTTAACTCGAGTCTAATATTAGCTTAGCAGGGAGACGACGGGGCTACGTTTGTCCAATTAAATGGCAGAAAATTAACTGTTTCCGTGATTTTATTATCTTAACGCAGTAAAGAGACTAGTGTTTATTTTGCCAGCCCTACATGGTGCCCACATTAGTTTCAGTGAAAGCGTCTATCTACCCTGGAGATTCACGTAGAAAATTTCACGAATTTATATTTCCTTCCCAGCTAAATACATTATGAATTCCTTATTTCTGTTACGTTTGAATTTCTTCTTCCCCGAAGAGGCAAACTTACTCAAGCCCAGGATAACAAAATTAACATAACAATGGTAGTATCGGGACACATTTCTCCAAACTTTCTTGCTAGTTACAGTGCGTTACAAAACCTTCATTAAAGTTATTGAAAAACGTATAGCTGACCAATTAGATCTAAAACAACCACCAGAACAAGCAGGTTTCCGTCGAGGATTATCCACCACCGACCACTTACATACAATCAACCAAATAGTCGAGAAATACCAAGAATACAGAATTCCTTTGTATCTTGCATTTGTCGACTATTCAAAAGCTTTTGACAGTATCACACATTTTGCCATATTTAATGCCCTTCTAAAGCAAAACATAGAACCCACTTATATTCATCTATTGTGTAATATATATACCCATAGCACAGCTGCCATCAAATTAGAGAGGTCAGGTCCAAAGTTCGATATTCTCAAGGGAGTCAAACAGGGCGACCCGCTGTCTCCAAAATTGTTCACCAGCACCCTGGAAGAAGTCTTTCAGACGCTGACAGCCAGATGGGAAGAGAGGGGGATTGTCGTTGGCGAGGCGAAATTAACTAATCTTCGCTTCGCTGATGATATTGTTCTTTTCTCTCCCACAGCCACAGGACTAGAACATATGTTGCAAGACCTCAGCGATGCAAGCCTCGAGGTTGGACTGAAGATGAACATGTCGAAGACCAAAATCATGACTAACAGCTCCAAAAGGAGCATACATGTAGGCGGGGAGAAAATACAATATGTCCAAGACTATATCTACTTGGGCCAAGTAATCTCTTTCCAGGCAAGACAAGACAAAGAGATCGCAAGACGAACTGAAAATGCCTGGAAGAGTTACTGGTCCATGAAGGAACTTTTCAAAGGCACTCTGCCCATGTCTCTAAAGAAGAAATTAATGGACATGTGTATTCTCCCCATCTTGACCTACGGCGCACAAACCTGGTCTTTGACAAACATCCAAAAGTCCAAACTCAAGGTTTGCCAACGTGCAATGGAGCGCAGTATCTTAGGTGTTAAATTAACAGATCACGTTCGAAACACCACACTGCGCTCCAGAACACAAATTATTGACGTGGCAAAAAAAAAAACAGTGCGTGAGCACACTAAGTTTCAGATAAAATAATGGGTATTTCTGTAATTTGACAATAGGTTTGTCAATTGTCATGAGAAGTGTTTTATTTACAGAAGAACTTGTTAAATGTTATTATTAATTACATTGATTTATGAAGACATTTGTTTACATTCACTAAGACATTACATTGCAAGCTACATGGACGGTAGTATTAATACTATTGTCCATACGATATAGACTACCATTCACTCAGGTGATTGGTGTGAAATTTCCGAGAAAAATTTCACCCCAAAGCAATAAAACTCTTATAGCTTAGCATTTACCGTCTCTGTCTCTAACAGAATTTTGAACAGCAATCAATGTCATTCATGATTATTTTAACTCATTCATTTGTTTTTCTGTGGGTTTTACACAGAAAAACAAATGAATTGCGACAGCTGATATTTTTGTATCGGTAGTAAATCGTATTTTTAAAGGTTTATGTTCTACATGTTTCGTGTGCAAAATGAGCTCCTTTAGTTTCGTCCACCATTTTTGTTACATCTTGTATAGTAGTCAGAGGGATATTATAATATCAAAAATATTAATATCATTCTATTATTCAATTGATTAGTTGCATAAATCAGATAGATTTGGTCTATCTAATTAATGCAACGGTTGCCTCGAAGAAATTTTGTTTATCTGTCGTTGGTATACAATAAAGAGATCCTTACTCCTTACTTACTACTTCAATATCGCACATAATTTAATTAAAGTTCTAGGTCGATTTCGATGATATTTGTCGTGAATATATATATGAATATTTTATCCACATCTACCCACGCACATGTTTTATCCACATTTACCAACGTAATTTTTTAAAACTAACGCCTAGAATAGAAATTCTCACTTCTTATTAGCAAAATCGTACTTGAACAATTTGTAATGCCCTGAAATTAGTAAGTTTGGCCACGGAATATTATATAAAAAACCAAGGATATCGAAATAATAAAGACAATAGGTACCGATTTGATAAAATAGAAGGACGTGGACGGAGTTAATTAGTTTAATTATGTATTCTCCAAGTAATTGTATGCGAGTTTCACGGACAACAGTCGTAAATCCTTATTACGAGTCACATCACATGTGACTACGTTTAATTTCCTGACACATTTTGATGTAGTGACAATCATAAAAACCATATGTAGTTTAAGTAACACCATAACATCGTTCATGGTATTAGTACGTGTAACCTTGACCGTAAGAATTAGAACAACAATAAAATTAACAATATAGTCCAACACATGTCATGGGTTAGACCATTTTACGGCTGTGATGCTGTCACCGAATTAAGAAGCTGACGTCAGCCAAATTGGATTATTGAAGTAATACTTCATTACACACGCTTGACTTGAGGAGTAAGCTGGTGAATGCGCGACGAGAGCGTTACGTGATCGGGCGAGGCGAACGGAAGTTGAGTTGGATTTGACGGTCACCGTAGCCTAGTTGGTAGTGCCCCTGCCTACGAAGCCGGTGGTCCTGGGTTCGAATCCCGGTAAGTGCAAATATTTGTGTGATGAGCACGAATATTTGTTTCTGAGTCATGGATGTTTTCTATGTATATAAGTATTTATCTATCTATATAAGTATGTATATCGTCGCCTGGTACCCATAGTACAAGCTTTGCTTAGTTTGGGGCTAGGAAGATCTGTGTGAAATTGTCCCTAGATATTAGATTAGATATTAGATATATATAAGTTAGTGAAGAAAGAAAGAGAGCCAACTAACGTTTCGAATATTACTGTAAGGGCAAGAGAGAGAGGTGCGAGCACACATTTTCTTTCCCTCTTTCTTTCATAGGCAGTTACGTTTCGTATATCTAAGTTTTACTTCAGCCGTGTGGGCTAATGCACACTTGTCTTTTTAATGCAAATGTTCAGGTTCGATTCCCAATTGCAAATCCATTTATGCAACTTAACATTTTAGAGATGTCCTTATAGCATACGTGTAAGCGGGCCATCTGATGGTAAGTGACCACCACCGTCCATGGACTTTCGCAGCACCGCAGGGGCCGCAAGCGAGTTGCCGGCCTTTAACAAATGAATAGGCTCGCTTTTTGTAGGTTGCCATATCATACCAAATCGGAAATATCTTAATTGATTCTATAGTGTGGTCGTGTGTGGTAAAAATATTGTTGTGCACCACGGTGGTAGACGACCATTCAACCAGATGATATCGATAAAATTTCCGATTCTGCCGAGAGGTGGGCGCAATGTGGCATCAGATACGGTGTTCGTATAACTCCTCAGCACACCCCCGTGATAAGTCGGTAAAGGACGCTGCGCCTATCCTCAGGGCAAGAGGTTTCCAGACAGTGGAAACTCCGTCTATCGACGATTCATGTTTAAAATGCTCTATTTATTTATTATTATTATTATTTGTTTCTGAGTCATGGATGTTTTCTATGTATATAAGTACATAGAAAACATATGTTAGTATGTACATCTTCGCCTGGTACCCATAGTACAAGCTTTGCTTAGTTTGGGGCTAGCATGATCTGTGTGACATTGTCCCTATATATTATTATATTACTATTATTATATCTAAGTTAGCGATAACGCGATTTTCACACTTTTGTTCACCCAAAATGTAAAAAAAAAGTTTACATATAGCTCATGGCAAACGTGCGGTGATGATGACGCAAGTTTCACGCTTTTTGTTCACCTAAAGCCCAAAAAGTGCTCAAAGTCTTTTAACCTTGTCTTATTGCATGGTAATGTAGCTTTATGCTTTCTACTGTTACTTATTTAAACGCAGAAAATTGTATTATTGATCACGTGGCAGAATAAACGCCGTGTTATATTGGTCGAACGCAAGGGTTCGAGCATACCCTGTCGTCGGAATACAAACTTTGTGCCGTTTCCATAGTGTCGTAGTTCCTTTTAAATTAGATAGTGTGTTAGTCAACCTAAACAATCCATGTGAACCACCTGTTAGTCCACTTCGGAATACTGAATACCTAAATTTCTCAACATTTCCATAAAATCTGCGTTTATCCGCCGTCTAGAAACGTTTTACGGCCGCATAACTAAGTTTAGTGCTGACTAACAAAACCAAAGTTTAGTGCTTAGTTAATATTATACTGCGAAGTGACGTCACACTTAGGCTCGGTCACAAAAAGTCAACAGAAGCTACGAAACGTAAAACGTATTTGATCTCGGAAGAACGATCTTTGTTTAGCTATAATCGGTTTTGGCGGTTTATAGAACAAGACGTAAGAGACTTGACTAGTAACTAATCTTCTAGAGACTTTTACGACAGCAAATAACTGGTGTTCGAGGAAACATTCAGTACCGTATTTATTGGTAATAGCTCTATTTGTTTTATGTGTGTGTCTCGGTGTTACCGGTAGCAGCTACATCAGTTTTTCGGTCACATTCTGGCAAATCATACGCTCACAAGATCGCTTGACCAAATCTTGTGGACTGTCTACTCATAAAAGATAATAATTATATTCCCAAAGATCTTTCCCTATCTAACCTACTAACTAACTATTAACCTAATGGTAGGACTTATCATTAGCTCGAATGTATGAGCATTCTGTAAAAAGGTGATTCGTATAAGGAAGGAATAGTTACCTCCACATTTCAGGACCAATCCTTATGTTATGCGAAAGGAGTCTTTGCAGACATAGTGGAAACTACTTGACGCTGGCTTCACCTGGTGCGGGTGCCCGTTTCATGACTAAAGAGATCATGTGATCACCAGACATAGTGAAGGTTGGCCTTTTCAGTGTGAGACCAATTTAGTACGGATTTTCTAGATTATTAGGATTAATAGAGATATGACCTCAGAACCATTATGATCGGAATAAACATTATTGTCCTAGATATAAGTTTGGAGTGTTTTTCGGGAGTAGTCCTCCCTCTTACGTACCACTGCAACTCCTGCAATCCAGGATCAACAGTGGCACATAATGAAATGACACTGGGCAATGAATTACAGACATGCCCCGGGGAAGGAGACAGAATTATATAACAAGGCTGGAGCCCCATAAAACGTAAGAATTGCAACTAGTACACTTTCTGCTACGTTCATCAGATTCTTGTCAATTATGGCTCATTCAACGCAAAACAGTTGCCTGGATAAGGTTGTTTAATATTGTATTAAAATAAGCTACTTTCCTTGTTTGTATCTATGTTTTTGTATGACTTATTTTTGCAATAAAGTGTACTTCTTCTTCTAGAGCTTAGAGTTTACCGCTAACAGTGTAAGACTTAAACAGATCCTAAACGTCTTTTTGTAATTTAAATTGAAATCCCGATTTCTTGTAAGCCGAAATCCCGTCGAGTCCTTGAACAGTTGAGCACTCTTTTATGTTTGTCACGAAACCAATAACGTTCCAAGAAACCTTCTAATAAATATATATTAGATTTCTATTGTTTATTGTGTTTGGAGTTATATGAGTTGGTTTTGCAAATTATGCTTATACGAGGCACTGCCAGAATTGATTGTATTGTTTCTAGTAAATGTTGGACTCCGAAGTTGTAAGAACAAAGCTGTACTTATCTCAGTTTAAGAACCAATTTAAAATCATGAGTATAATTTTAAGTTAGTATGTTAAATATTTTAAGTCTTATTATTCGTATTTATGTATGGTAAATACGTCTAAGTATTTCTTTTTATTTTATAATTTAGAACAAACTTGAAAACGTTTTGAATAAGTTTTCCTAGGCGCTGGTCTGCTGGAAAACCTTTCTTTTCATTTGTGATATTGTTGTCAGTTAATAGGAAATAGTGTAGATATTCTCGAGTTGAGTGAATTGAGTGTTATACTCAATATCAACTCGAGAATTTTTTGAATATTTATTAATTCATAGTTTTTTTATTATTAACTTGATCACATTTATTATATTTAAACATGCTACACTGAAAATATGTCTAAAGATATCTTTGTCAGGCATCTTTAGATTATATTGAGTACAACGCAAAAAAAATATTTGTATTTGGTGTACCTGTAAAGCAGCTCTGGAATCATTGCAATACAGTGGAACTTCAGCTGGTCGGGGCTCAACTGCTTCATCTTGGAGAAGGACTGGTAGTGCATTTCGCGGAGATCGCCACCCCATCGCCACGCCTTGTACTTGTATTCGTAGACGCCGCCAATCCAGCGACTCGCTTTTACTGAAAACAGGAAAATATTAGGTTGATAACTGTGGATTAGACAGTAAAGATAACTTTCACGTACGTTTATTTTCGTCACGTCTATAACAGAAGTTGTAGATGTGGTCTTTACAGAACGGGCAACGGAAGTCAAACGTCTTTAAAGACGGGGCTGTAACGAAACGGCTAACTGTAGCGAAACATGGGATAAGCTTGTTTATTGCGATAATTCAATCAATACTATACTTCTTTTTAACTGCATACAACATAGCAGTTTTTTAGGTATTCAGAAAGTATCCTAGAGGTTGTTAGAGAGAAAATCGTCATACCGTTGGCCGTCACCGCGACCTCACCCCTAAGGCACGTCAACTGAGTTTCTTAACTCTTATGACTCATATCTCATCTCAACTCATAACTCGTCAACTGACTTTCATAAGTTTTATGTATATTTTTGTAATTTACAATATTTCTAAATCTCTTCTGTTTTTTAACAATGTCACAGCAGTTATAAGAGCTTTTCCGAAATTAAAATACCTAAGGAATTAGAAGATTGAATGTCACCGAAACAATAAGTATACAGCCTCAAATCATATGAATATTACTGATATGAATAATCTTCAAACTTAAATCAAACTTTACTAAGAGGATTATTCGATTTTTCACACATTGTAGGTGCGCTTAACGCTCATCTGTTGCGTGAGCTTTCGCTAAGCTTAAGCATCTAGACGCGCTTTCAGTCCAGATGAATAACCACCTAATTAGTATAATCTATGAACGTCTTCTTGCTTTGACTAAAACTACTAGCTAACGGTCCCAGATTTGTCATTGGCGGGTAGTCGTGAAGCTATGTCAGAGACTTACTCTGCTAAGAGTAAAACCGTGCACTCGTCAAAGAAACAATGTATGGAAAGTATCTTTATTTTTACTTTCTTTATCGAAATTTCCTTTGCTTTGACACAACTTTTGAACATTTTGCATAATTTTCGATCAAGGTAAACGGCGGATTTTTAGGTAACAAATCGTGTCGAAGAAATCAATCCTCTTCGTTGAAAAAATGTATTGCATTCATGTCAACGTAATGTACACAGGCTTCGATTGCGATAACTATAATTTATTTATTTTATGTGTTTTTTCTCTTCATGCTTAACATCAACTGCAGGCTTATTCAAATTCACGGCATATGTAAATAATTGGTTTTACCGGTCGAATTGAGCCTGATAAATGGTTAACCCTTATCACACCGGGTTTTATTACTGTCATTGATATCCTCTGGATGTAATGGTCTGCAATTTGTTTCTAATGGATGTACAGGGTTTCTGCCAAACTAATGGTGGAATTTTAAATGCAAGGTGATTTATTCTGCAAATTAAAAAGTTTTACCAATTGGGACGTAGGAAATTGATCAGATAATTCTAGATTTCTATTTAACTTCTGAGCTATGGCTGTCCTCAGTTCCTAATACAGTAGGAGCCCATTCAGACAATTTAAACCGATCTTCTCACGATTTTTTACGTCTCTAACGAACCCTTGCCGAGGTTTTAACCCCGAAGGGGGAAGGGCTCTGGCGGGGTTTACGTAGTTTGTAGTTTTAATTTCTAGATGGCTGGAGCCACAGCTCGCCTTTATTCCATTGCCAGTCAAGCAGGGAAAGGCCTTCTAGGCCTTAGCCTAGAAACATCATGTTGTATGAAAACTAGACTAGTAGGACGAAATTGTGCAAAATTTATTAAATAAAATTGTTTTTATTCACATAGATTATTAAAAGCACTTATCTTGCAATAATGCAATTAATGTTCTAACAAATAATCAAGTATTGTTGTAGTATTGCAAGTTAATATATATATATATATATATATATATATATATATATATATATATATATATTTTATTCTAAGTACAAATAGATATTATTTTATCTTTATTTATAAGGGGCCTTTCTTTCTTTTTTTTATCTAATAAACTATGAAAATAAAAAGGAGAATCACCGAGAAGACTACTGAATTAAACTATAAATTATGCGTTTAGTCTTTTCTGATTTAGGGTATGCCAACATATTTTGGCTTTTTAAACTCCCTAGTCAGAGATTCCCTTATATGCTTGTTTTAAGCACATTCCATCAACAATGTTGCACATCTTCAAGCTTGTTGCATCTCTCGAAATTAGATGCAGCCTTTCGCATCAAGTAAGCAAATTTTGCCGATGGAAAGTGGCCAGAACGAAGCCTTAACGCTAACTTAACATAACTTCTAGATAAACGTTTATTATCATACCATGGCTCACCAATATATTCAATTTATAATAGTAATGGTTTAGTTAAATAGCAAATTCCTTGAAGTTATGCGCTTTTTAATACTAATTGTCTATATTTATAGTATACTTACCGATGTTGTGTTTGGTGAGATAAGTTCGGAGATTCCTGTCCTCCCATCTCGCTGGAACTGTCAGGTTACTGTCACGATCCTGAAACAAAATATTTTAATTATTAACGTAGAATATAGGTCGTAAAGTCAATCATAATTTGAAACGTTCTCTATAATTTATCAAACAACGGCCATCCAATGCGTCTTTGAAGGATTGTTGTATTTGCGTAATTAAGGACACAGTTATATTTAACTGAAATCTAAGCATTGTTCTTTATTTGGTCAAACGTTTGTGTATAGTGAGTGCCAATTAAATGCCTATAATTTACCTCCTTTTAAGACTCATTGACATCCAACCTAATTTTTGCCTGTGTTGATTTCATTTTTAGAGGATTTTACTCCCGTTATTGTCACGTTCTCTATATTTACGCGTGCAAAAGAAAACTAAACATTTATTTTTCAGTAATCACTCAATCAAGAAAAAAAAATATCTAAGACTGGTTAATCTTTTTTTGTTTCAAGTCATTAACAACACATTTATTTTAACTGCTTTTTGAAACCTATAAAAATAGGCATAACTACAACAATCAGGTGTCATTGTGTCAAATATCTATAATTCATAAAAGAAGGCTCAGGTGTGGTCAGGTCCCTACAAGATCGCCGCTGGATGCGGATAGCGGAAGACTGGAAATCTATGGGAGGATTTCGGGAGGCGTTAAAGTCTTTCGGCTGATATGATGATAATAAAAGAAGCAAAGAATATTATTATTAAAACCGACGTTTTTAATAAAGTACCAAGTATAGTACTTTATATGTATTACAGTCTAGTCTAGAGACTAATAAGTAATTTTATATTAAAACCGACGTGAGATGCTATAATAATGAAAATTGTAATTGGTAACTCACGGAACCGGAACGTGAGTTACCTGTGCGGATGCGACGCGACGTCGTGCGAGTGGAATTTGCCCTGAAGATAATCTCTTAATGATATTGAAACTGTGGGCGAGTTAGTGAAATACATCAGTTACCCGTTACATTTTTTATTACAAAGTGGCCTTGAAGGCCACTTTTTGACTACTTTTTTTCATAGAAATACACATTCCATACATTTGTATGGAAAACTGGCTACTAGTAATTACTCACCACGCATTATGCTTTATTGCCTTTAATGGTACCTACTTATATGATGTATTCCATCTATGTTCTTCCATAAGTTTAAATACCAAGAAAAAACACGTCTTAGCAATTCCATGTACACAAGCTAGTAATAATTATCACGACAATTATAAGTCAGATCAGGGAAACTGATGTCATTCTTGTATCAGTCATGAATAATAGAAGAATATTATAATATTTATTCGTCATATTACACGGTACAAATAGTTGTAATAATAATTTAAATGAGTCACCCATCTCGCCCATTGGATGGCATAGCATGCGAAAATTTGGAGGGTAATCAATTCTAATTATTTTTAGGTAACACACATAAAGTGATACAAATCTATTAAATTGCTAAATTAATACACTATGAGATTAACCTCAGTACTAAAGGTTATTGCGCAATCCTGTCCCACCCTTATCCGAAGAGTATAGAAATGAAAGAGTTCTCATTAATTTTTAAATAATTTTACATTACTTCTCAGTTAATTTGACCAAAATACTTTGTGGGGTTCATTTCTTCAATAATAAAAGATATTTAACGAGATTTCCTTGATTTTTAAGCGTTTACGAAGATATCTGCGCCTATTAATAGTTTAATAGGAATATTTTTTTAATTTTATTGTATTTATTGTTTTATTGATTAAATGAGCTTATGATGTGCAATTAAATATCTAATTATTGACTATTATTCCTTTCTGATAACAAAGTATTGTTCTAGTGATAATTCAATTAACTACTTGTTTATTGTTATGTTTAACAAACCTTGTAAACACTACCAAACATCAAATGTAGGGATGTCATGTTTTTCCCTGGCCCTATATCAATCTTAGTGCTGCCACCTTTTTGTATTCTTTCCTGATTCAGGGTATTATTTTTGGAGGTGGGGATCTTTGATATAATTAATATTAAGAGCATAATTATAGCTAATGATGATACTTTATAGAATTAGCAGTGAATATTATAGCTTAAATATTGATAATCAACCTTGTAGTTTATTTTTAATTCAATTCACACAGCAAAACCGTTTTTCACCTTAGATGTGGTAGCTACTAACCAGGTGGATCAATAAATCCAACCGCCTGGCTGGTTTTTTGTAGACTTTAACAACGTGCTTATCAGCTTGGGGAATGAAAGTACCTTTCGTATACTATCTCGTGCTCACATTGCTTTGGTACAAAAGTGAATTTTTGAAATCTAAAATTCGTGATGTTAATATGCTTAGGTTTGTAAACATTACCTATATTTTTATCCGTTTAATCCATATTAACTAACTGTCAATAAATCCTGTTACATAGATTTAATAATCAAGCAAGTCATGGAGTCTGCGAAAGAAGTAAACGTTCTAAAGTTAGAACGTCATATTAGCGTGTTGGTGACGCGCTCAGATAAGTATATCAGTAACGCGAATCCATAAGTTTTGGCCCTACCAAAAATTACTCAACACTGCTTATGAAGATTTCACTTCAATAAAATAGTAGGTATCTTTTGTTATTCTTTGCAGATTTTTTTAACATTTCTAACAAAAATCGATGGTCAGATTCTTTGGGGATTTTCACAAGGAGCTATGGGCAAACCAAAAGTAGTAGGAGGTTGGCAACATTTGCCAAGACAAATGTCAATTCAATGCCGCTCTAAACTCTAACGACTTCTTGTTTGTGCACTTAACCTCAAAATTGAACATTTGTGGTTATATTTCGGAGAAACCCCACAAAATTAAACAATTATTTTTCTTTCATTGGAAAGTACAATATTTGTTGTCCTAAGTGATAAATTCCGGGTACCATACGGGACCAAAAACAGCGCAACCAATTCCCGAACAATAGTGGGCATTTTCCTTTACATATATACGCCAAGATTTTAAACGAGGCATTCTTTTTGTTTACCATGTATTCACTTGGTTAGAGTATTTGCCAATGTCAAGCAATTTGATAAATCATGTTATTTGGATATGAAATCTACATTATGTAGCGTTTTCATCATTAAGTCAAAGTCAAATAAAGTCTTACCCCAGTAAAATAGTGGAAATTTTTCCAGAGACTTCTATGTAATTTTAGAATCAACCCGGAAAATCAGAATTCACGGCAATATAACACTTTTCTTCATTTGTGTAAGTTATAGAAGACGTTATATTGAAAAATCCACCATTTTAACACAAAAAATCTCAAATTTACCAGTTTTAGAAAATGTACAATGCCTCGATGTGTTTTTCCGCGTTGGCGCCAAAAGCGAATCTTATATTATCTTATATTAGTTCACTGTATAATAACATAAATAAAATAACATAAAATTAAAAAATATTCTGACTTCCTATACATACGGATTAGCGTAAGAAATTCGAATGGAAGTCAAAGTTATTTGTTAAAATATCTCAATTTGCTACATGTTCCAAAAGTTGTTTTGTTAAGTGGACGGGTGGAGCTTCTTATGTGTTTCAAACTTTTTAGAGGTATGCTACACCAAGTAAGTAAGTATATATTTATAGGGAGCTCTCATTAATATTCAGGAGTAGCAATATACAACAACTCGTACCTTTTGCGAATTTTAATGAAGGGCGAAGGTCTAGGTGCTATTTTTATGGCCCATATCACCATATACAGTAGAATGGGATTTCCAAAATTGATTAGCGTCTTGCTTGCTTGCTTATCGTATGGGCAGTGGTAACCCTAGTGTCAGAGTTGCTCAAGCCGCCCAGTAGGCCTCTGACATGGCTTAACGACTGTTGTCTAATGACTACAACCGGGACCGACAGCTTAACGTGCCCTCCGAAGCACGGAGACGCTCAGAAATTAAACCACTTTGGCGGTCACCCATCTATGGTCTGACCGCGAGCGTAGTTGCTTAACCTCGCCGATCGCTTACAGACCGGTGAGAGCATCTAGCTATGAGCGCCTGCTTATTATTCATTAGCGTCTGCTTATTATTCATTAAGGGAGCTCCGCAGAATTACCCGTAAGTCGTAAAATTTTGCTTACGAATTTATATTCGGGTTCATTTTTAGGGTTCCGTACCCAAAGGGTAAAACGAGACCCTGAGATTTCGATGTCTGTCTTCCGTCTGTCACCAGGTTGTATCTCATGAACCGTAATAGTTAGGTAGTTGACATTTACAGATGATGTATTTCTCTTGCCACTATAACAACAAATAGTGAAAAACAAAATAAAATAAATATTTAAGGGGGCTCCCATACAACAAACGTGAATTTTTTGCTCGTTTTTATAGATAACTAGCAGTGCCAGTGGACTTCGTTCCGCGTTATAAGTATTTAGGTCCCTGCCCGTTTGTCCCGCGTTAAAAGTTTGGCATAATAAAAATTATGCTGATCAATCCTATCCTATGACACTCCACAATAACTTAGCTTTCTATTGGTAAAATAATTTTGAAAATCGGGTCAGTACATCCAGAGATTACCCCTTACAACGTCCCAAACTCACAAACGTTACCTGTTTATAATATTAGTATAGATGGTACGGAACCCTTCGTGCGGGAGTCCGACTCGCACTTGGCCGGTTTATTATTATAGAAGGCTTATTAGTATTTGTACTAATTTGAATATTAACTAACTCGATGGGTGGGGCTATGTGATGTTTGACTGTTTAAGGTAAGTCGTGACAGAAACCTGTAATGGCTGTGATTTTAATTTATATATTTTACTTCATTTAATCGGTATCGGTAATCGTATAGGCAGTGGTTACACTAGTGTCAGAGTTGTTTAAGCCGTACAGTAGGTCTCTAACATGGCTTAACAACTGTTGTGTAATATCACAATTGAGACCGACAGCTCCGAAGTACGGACACGCTCAGAAATTAAACCACTTTTTGTTTAACCTATCTATGAACAGATCGCGCACCTAGTTGCTTAACCTCGCTGATCACTTAGGGCCAGCGCAGACAGAGAGGAGGGCAGCGGAGAGAATTTTATTAAGACACTAGAAAATCAACCTTAAAATTAGCTAAATAAAGTGCATGTATGCTTGAACATTATATGCCCGAGACCGCGTGAGCGTTTTATGTCAGGTTCAAGCATATATGCACTTTATTCATATAATTCTAAAGTTGATTTTCTAGTGCCTTAATAAAACCCTCTCCGCTGCGCTCCTCTCGGTCTGCGCTGGCCCTTATGGACCAGTGAGAGCACCTGGCTATTTGGATAATTAATTTATGTAAGATAGGATTTTAACGACATGTTCAAATATTTGTTTTATACTGATTAGAAACTTAGAATTTATAAAGAAAAATGGAGCTAGCTGTATATATATTTTAAAACTAGTAATTATATAATTGTTCTTCTTAACAAGTCGATGGTAATCTGTCGTGTATCGATTCAGGCTTTAGAGACGCGTATCAATAGAATACATACATTCGTTCTAGGTTATTCGGTCAAAACTATGCTCGCATAGATTAGACTAGACCCACATCTAGAGCCGCAGATTTAAAATTAATTAATCCATCAACATCCATCATTCTCCATCAAATCCCCGTGATATAAAAACGATAAGAATTAGGACATACCGACCGCGACCGAACTACAAAAAAGAAATAGTTTTGTGTATATCCTTTAAGATTGTACTTACTACACAAAAACTGCAATTATCTAATATTTAATTTTGTTTAATAGTTATGTTAGTTTCTTCTATATATATATATATATATATATATATATATATATATATATATATATATATAAAAATTAACTGTCGCATAGATGCCTGTGATTTTAATGTTTTGTTTCAATTTTGTAGTTTAAACTTGGCCTGAGGAGCCTGATTGTTCTGTGTGTATTAATTTTGTGTATAAATTAATTTATTAATTTCATGTAATTTGATGTAGCTTTTATACATTTAATCAATATAGATTGATAATATAATAAGATTGACAATATAGATAAGAGATTGATTGATACACTTGATCCGATCTGATTCAATGTAACCCATAAATGTTTGAGTGTACTCAATTGTTGGTGAGCCAAATAAATAAATATATAAAAAAAAATGAAAGACTCACTTGAGAACGGTTTGACCGATTTACATTTTTTTTTTTGTGGAATGCTTTATTATGAGTTAATGTGAAATATTATATAGAATAAAAAAAATAACTGGCCACTGCGAAACCGGTGTTTGTCGCTAATATCTTATTTATTCCTACTTAATATCACTATTATAATTTCCAAAAAATCTCCGTACAGTGTAGGCTTTAGCTCACGCGGGGAGTTAAATCATTATTTTTACAGAAATATTCCAGAATGCTGATCATCAACTGCTTATTAAAATTTTACCTACTTTTAATTATTTATTCAGTTAGCTAGTATCCTGTGGAACAATACATGTGTGTTATTATTTGTATTTTAATAAACCTTAATTGACAAGAAAGTGGTTTGTAATTAATAAATCAAGCATGCTTAAAATGGCGAGGTATATATTTCTGTAATAAGAATTCATAAATTCAATCTTCCGGTGAGATTTCAACCTGCACCTACTACCATTTATTTTATAAGGCTGGGTGAATGCCTACGCACGGCACCTGCAAAAAGTGTCTGCGGGTGGGTATATCAGACTCACACCGACTCATTCTGGCAGAGCGCTCTGTCGGTAAGCTGCGAACTTAACACGACGCCGCGACGTTAGATTAAATCTACCCATGTCCTTACGTAGGATGTAGATGCCATCGGCTTCTTTCCAGAATCTTAGTCGACTAATATGTTCATGTTTGCTTGTGAAAGGTCATATCATTTTGATACCGCAATGTAAAGCGTACATCTGAATTCAATCTTCATTAATTATGTTCAGGGCTTACTGGTTGAAACATTAATTTGCTGCAGTTTTGTGGCCCACAATGCGTGGTCTTCAAACCTACATACGTATAAGTTCCTTAATCAATCGTTGTCACTAATTAGGACTACCTACGCGTGATGTTTATCTTGCTGAATATATGACAGGCTCATAAGGCTGCTTGGTATGTAGTACATCAACGCTATATCAGTGGATACATTTGACTGCGAAAACCGCCCTTACTGAATACATGATAAGGACGCTGTCAAGGTTTAAATTATAGATAAATTCAACGTGACGGCAACTGTACTTATGTTGACATTTCTATTTTATGGTGTTCGATGTAATTTTAAACGATGAGCCTTCATCTGCTGTTCTGTTTGAACTAGAATGATTAACGATGTGTTTTTGCCCTAATTTCCGTTCGTAGAATTGTTAGGTGGATAATTCAATATCTCTCAGTAAAATATGTATATGGTGAATTAATAAATTACTATCCCACTGACTGCCTCGTTGGTCTAACGGTAGCGTGTTCAACCGCAGAAAATGAGGTCCTGGGTTCAAATCCCGGGTCGGGCCAAAAAGTGATTTTGGGATTTTTCCATAAATAGAAATTTTTCAGTATCAGCCCGAAGTCTGGAAGTTGGTGGTATTATACCCTCGTGCCTCAGAGAGCACGTAAAGCCGTCGGTCATGTACCTGACCTCTTTCCGGTCGTGTCGCTAGTCGTCTCATTAGATCCTGAGAGTGATGGAATAGAAAGTGCCCCTGTGTTTGCGCACACACTTGTGCACTATAATATGTCCTGCTTTGTTCTGTTCTGTTTCTGTTCTGGGCGGACACAGTTTAGATTGCCATCGACTCGCTAAGAAGAAGAAGATATGTCCTGCGCAATTGGCTCGTCTCCATTGAGAAATTCGGCCGGGAAGACATCATCTTCATCACTATCCCACTGGAAGGCAAGTGTCTTTTTCACCATAAGAGGTCAAAGGCCTAGTGTTTTTGAGGAACTTTCAGGCATCCATCAAAATCATCTTGGTTACTACTATCTGATGGCAGATGTTTGTTCGTCCATCACACAGAGATTTGTCCTAGATGATCGAAGCCAAAAGAACTAAGGCCAGTCCAAATTAAAGTTGCCGATTTTTGTAGAAAAAGAAAAAATGTGTTTAACACACATTCAGCCAAAACAATGCCCTTAAGCTGTCGGTCCCGGTGGTAATCGTTTGACAAGAGGCCTACTTGGCGGCTTGTACAATGCTGACACTAGAGTACCACTGCCCATACGATACAGTAAAGTAAGTTGGTACAGACGCCAGCACATCCAGGTACCCCAATCTGTCAAATTTCTCTTATAGATTTTCAACTTTATCACAAAAGCATAAGGTTCACTTTCAATTGGGGAAATTTGACAGATTGGGGTAGCTTGATGTGCTGGCGTCTGTACATTGAATTACCGATTTAATTCAATGTGCACACTCATCAAATGATTCAATAGTCCCGCATCCTTCTACCACCACTATGTCATCTAACCTACGATTTATTAACCGCTTTACACTTATTGTGGAATATGATTTATGGTCCAAGTACTTAACATTATTACGAGTCATTGTCTACATAGCAAACGATTACGATATATTAGGGTGAAATTATTTTGATAAATTACCGTAAAACTCTTTCAGGATGGAACTTTTTATTTACCCTAGGAGGCATTTACTGCTTCACCGGATAATAATGACGACCGGGAGCTCAAGCCATATCAACTAGGATAAGATTCCTCTTTATTGTACACTAAGAAAAAAATACAATGACAAAGATGCATCACAAAATAGTACAATGTATCACTAAATGTGATCTCTTCCAGACTAGGCAAGGATTGAAGTATAGAATAACAGAGTTGGGACAGTTGACATGTAAACTGTATATGTTCAATATAACAAATGAATATTAATATATTATTACATTGAAAATAAAATACAGCTCATGTAACTCGCTCATAATGTACGCTACATTACTTTAGGCGAAACAATTTTTCAAATCGGTTAAAAAGTTGTCCAGTTTAACACAAGAAGCAAACATACAAAAAAGCTTCTCTCTTTATAATATTAGTTTCGATTACTAAATCCATCTATTACTAATTCAATTAAACTTTCACCTTTATCTGCCAGAAAGTATTTAGTTTAATAATACCTCGAACCAAGTTTAGATGTGATCTCTCACTAATGACTCATCCTATTTATGGATTTTCTGAATCCCATTAACATGTCAGAGTGAAGTCATCAGACACAAAGGTTTATTGTCAATTGTCCCAGTTTGCGAATACGCGCCATAATCTCTGAAGAACTGCCGCTACTCTGAATTAGGGTTACTATTCAAATGTAAGCTACAATAATAATAATATCCTGGGACGTGGTTCACACACGGCCATCTGATCCCATACAACTGGTACATTATATATACTACTTGTCTTTTGTAAATACATACTTATATAGTATACTAGTAATGCCCCGCGGTTTCCCCCGCGTTAAAGTAGTTTTGGCGTAAAAGAGTAACAAACATACATTCATACATCTGTACTCACAAAATTTCACATTTATAATGTTAGTAAGATGTGTACCTCTAGCGGTTTTGGCAGTGCACGCCGGAATAGCTCGCAAATGGTATATTTTTCCCACTTACTTGACACTTATCGTCATATTTTGGCCAGTTCACACAATATCTTTACAAATTGTAGCCTATGTGTTATTCCGATGTATAAGCTTTATTATTGTAAAATTTCATTAAAATCCATTCACTAGTTTTTACCTAAAAGAGTAACAAACTTCCATCTATACTTACAAACTTTCTTACTAAGGGTTAATCTATTGCGTATCCTCCTAGAGCTGGCGAATACATTGCAATGGGGTAAACGAGTCGGTGCAACCGCTAAACAATTTTGATTATTAGATACAAGAACAGCTATATTAAAAAGGTTAGTTATAAACATACACGGCAGCCGTTTTAAATGTAATATATTACCATTACAAGACCTCTAATATAGTTTGCATGTTATTACTTGATCCGTTCTGTTGTGGGATCGGTAGGGACCAGTTTGTTTGCAAATGTCGTTATTTGGGTATAAAATACACATTTTAATGTTAGTATTCTATTTAGTTTCTTAATGTAATCGTACGGTACTTACGTCACGTTCGACTAAATTGTCTTAACACGTGATCGGTAATCCCGTGCAAGTGATGAGAACCCCATTTCGCATTCCATCTTTGTACTTCAGCGGCCGCCTGAGCTGTGGCCCGAACCCCACAAGGGTGCCCTCAGGTATTAGTCGCTCAAACTAAGCTACTGGTTGAGAGCCTTTGCGCTAGCCAACGGCTCGTTGTTTTCAGTTCTTTAATTTTAATATACTATTGCTAAATGTATCAATAATAGCTTAGTAACTTGCTATTTGTTATTTACTAGCTGTGCCCCGCGGTTTTACCCGCGTTAAACTTTATAAATCATCCCAGCTCTTCCCCCATAGGTGATACCCAGCGTGATAATATGTAGCCTATATATTGACCCAAACTCTTACTAATATTCATGCAGAAGTTAATCAATGCAGTACTTTTTGAGTTTAGCCCGGACATACATACAGACAAACAGATAAACAGACAAAAAATCTAAAAACTGTATTTGTGGCTTCGATTTCGATTGTAGATCACGCCCCAAGTATCCTTTAAAAAAAATATTCAATGTACAGTTTTGACTTTTCTACGATTTTATTATATGTATAGATTTAAGCATTTAATAAAAATATATGTGACGAAACAGACCACACGGACTAATTCAAAACATTTTGTTGCTTTAATTACTGTATTAAACTATGTTTATGTATTGCATTGTGAGCTTGACAGTACAAGTGTATGTAAATACCCAAGTGCTGAATAAATTTCATTATTTCTCCGAATAACTAGAATTAGGTCCTTGCCTGCGTCGGTTTTTGACAAGCAACTGACCCAATGCGTTAATTACAATTGACTGGCCTTTTGTTCTAGTAATTAATGGTTAGTGTATAGTTGCCATTGTATAACATCAGCATGAGCGTCCACAGCTGGACATAGGCCTCCATCAAAGGTTACTATACCATTGCCTTTTGGAGGGGATTGCCGTAGTACTTACTTACTTATCGTATGGGCAGTGGTAACCCTAGTGTCAGAGTTGCTCAAGCCGCCCAGTAGGCCTCTGACATGGCTTAACGACTGTTGTCTAATGACTACAACCGGGACCGACACCTTAACGTGCCCTCCGAAGCATGGAGACGCTCAGAAATTAAACCACTTTGGCGGTCACCCATCTATGGACTGACCGCGAGCGTAGTTGTTTAACCTCGCCGATCGCTTACAGACCGGTGAGAGCATCTAGCTATGAGCGAGCCGTAGTCATTGCTCTTGTCATGCGAGTTGGCGACCGCAGTTAGGTGGTAGTTAGTACACCGGAGCCGATGCTGCCCGACTAACTGCTGTATCCCTTAGTCGCCTTTTACAACACCCACGGGATAGTATGGGGTGGCCCTGATATCCTTTCTAGGCCGGAAACCGGACGCCATTGTACAAGCTCTGCCAATTAATCATTAATGATCAGATAGCAGTAGCACTGCTAGTTAGTAGTTGTCCCAAGATAGATTTTAAGTGGAAATTAGTGGTGTACTCCTGTGCCTTTGTAAGCTCGTAAGGTTGTCCGTCCTACAATATCGACGGTCACCGTAGCCTAGTTGGTAGTGATCCTGCCTACGAAGCTGGTGGTCCTGGGTTCGAATCCCGGTAAGTGCAAATATTTGTGTGATGAGCACGAATATTTGTTTCTGAGTCATGGATGTTTTCTATGTATATAAGTATTTATCTATCTATATAAGTACGTATATCGTCGCCTGGTACCCATAGTACAAGCTTTGCTTAGTTTGGGGCTAGGATGATCTGTGTGACATTGTCTTAAAAAAAATAAAAAATATTCCATCTGATTATGAGGGAGAGGGATAAGACGGACGCAGGCGAAGTTGCGGGCATAAGCTAGTAGTTATATAATGTTTCAGTCATAATAACGTACTTGAGTATATTTATAATAATTGTGAACTTAACTTTATGTTGATTTTATAGTCCTGACGTAAGCTTCACTTATGTTAATAGTGCGATTTATTTTATTACCTCGACCCACATAAGAACAACATTCATAACCTTTCTAGAAGCTGTAAGGTCATAAAGAAACTGCTAAAGAAGTTATTAGCAGCAAATTACTTTTCAGTAGAAATAAATATCAAAAACAGTAATTGACTTACAATATTCCACAAGTAGGTAGAGATATGTTCATATTTGAATTCTACTAAGTCATCGGCACCATATCAGCCGAAAGACGTCCACTGCTGGACAAGGCTCTCCTAAAGACCTCGACAGGTACTATCCGCATTCAACATACTTAAAGTTAGGCGCAGCTTTCACGCAGCACAACATTTCATCAAACAAATTAATAAAATGAGGAGGATCTTAATTTGCTTTGCAGGTTTTTATTTTTGCACAATTATATCAGCCAAAGTACGTCCATACTCCATACGTATTTTTGCATAGCATTCAATATTTTACATACATTACGCTTTTTCACGATTGTTTGCAAACCTATTCTAAAAAATAAATCTATGGAAATTCGGTCTTACATACATCTTGTTCAAATCAGATTATAAACTTACAAAAAAATTTAAGACCAAAATTGATTTATTTTTGCAGATTGTTTAGGCTTAGTTTTGGTATACCCTTGGCTTTTAAACGTGTGTTAAATGAATATTTTTTCCTACTTTTCCTTTCCTTCATAAGACGATCATAACATCATTGAACCGCCAGATGGTACAAAGTACTCGTCGTTTCAAAAGTGCAGAGTGACACAGGCCTAGTCAAACGCAGTAGAGGGAGTCACTCACTGGCCTGCTAATAGCCAGCTAACGCCCCATCTGCGTAAACCGGCAGCAAGTTTTAGTCTATCTGCATTTCAAAAGTAGGTACTAAATTATTCCTACTTGCTGGAATAGGTGTTGGTTTCATATCAGGATCGTAATTTACTTTACTATAAATCGTAGTTTCATGAAGCTATTAATGTACTGAGCGCTCTATACGACTATTGGTCATATAGTAGACGTATAGAGGTCATTTTATGGCCAATTAAATTTGATGTTGCAAAATTTGAGTATCAATTGAGTCAATGACCGCCCACAATCTGCCACAATGTGTGTGGAAATCAACGTAGTAGTTTATTAGGACTTGATTTCCTCATAAAAGAGTTAAGCTTAACTCTGAAATATTTTTCAAGTGAAACATGGGTATATTGTATTTTAGTTTTTCCATCTGTACATATAACGTATGTCCACATAATAAACGAATAAAATTATTCAATGCTTAAATATAATTAACCCAGATATTACGGACAACAACTGCTCTTCTTTCGCAAGTCCGGTATTGCTCGTAAAGTGATCTAGTTACAAGCGGGTTGACCTAAGCGCCTGTAATGAGCGACAGCCCGTCTTAATTCTCACCTCACTCGTACTTAACTTAACCCAGATCCATGGTATGACAGTTACAGCTTTACTGCCGCAAGTTCGCTGATCCTTGTAAAGTGATTTAGAACCAATTTCACCGTTAAAAATAAACGCGATCAATAGACGCTAAACTCAGTTACAGGACGCTGAACTGAGTTTAGAGTTAATTGATCGCGTTTAATTTTAAGGGTGAAATCGGCTCTTAGTATTTTGTTTTTTCTTCCGCTTTGATTTTAATTTAAGCAGATTTGTTCAATGTGTCGTAGTGTTGAGTTTTTCTTCCAATAAGCACACTTACTCCATAGGCTCAGTCAGTTATGGGTGATGATCTTTTACCGGGTTAGCCATTTCGTAGCAGCTGCTAGAATTTCTTAAGCAAGATTATATTGTTTCTGTGTGCAAAATGACCTGACCTGACCTAAGTTCAGCTACAGTGGCATATCCCAATAAACGTGGCCATCCCAAAATACAATATTTTTACCACTACTGTGGCACCTGTGGTAAGAGGCGATAAGGGTCGTGAGCGGGATGAGAGGAGAATTGCTGCATCGATTTGGTGACTTTGAAAGGGGCGATACTCTACAGCCTCATAAGCTAACTTGGCCATTCGGTATTCTCGCAAAAACATTTTCTCAGTGAAACCTAAGTACTTATCCATTTTTATCCCCAAAAACTCCTATACATCAGAATAATTAGAGCTATTTTCCAAACAATCAATAAATCAATCATTTATTGCTGAACATAGTAATTACAATATATAGTACATTTCAAGATGTCAGGTAAATGTAGGTGTGGTCAATATGTTCTGCCTGATAGGGCATGCAAAATATTATAACACAAATTCACAAATATTAAATTTAAAAAAAAATTATATAAATTTAATTTCATGTCAATACAAATCTACACTTAAAAATAACACATAAATAAATCAAAAAGAATTGTATCACAAATCGGACCTACGAAGTATTCGCCTAAATATCTAGCTTATCGGTAAAATACTCTTTTAGAGAATAGTACGCCTTACTTATTAAAAGTTCGAGAAGTTTATTTTTGAATTTGGCGACATTATCTTCTCGTAAAATATTTTTTGGTAGTTTATTAAAAAAATTGGGAGCCATGCCTAACAAATTTTTGTTGTATACTGCCTTTTTATGTGGCCTGCATCTAATTTTTGTTTTATTTCGCATACTATTTAAAGTGTCAAATAGGGAAAAAATATTTTTTACAAACATTGCAACCTCATAAATGTGAAGGCTGGTTATGGTCAATATACGAAGATTAATTAATTAATTAATACGAAGACTGACAAAAATGTAACAAAACCTAAATATGTAGTTAGTAAGGAATTATATATAAGAAACTTATTCTGGACATAAAGCAGACATGTCCCAAATGACGCAATTTAGAAGAAATATGGAATACTTAATGAAAAGCCTTTGTCTGTTAAAGTGGGGTAGGTAACAAGGGCTACATACATAGTTACCTAAATATTATATTACCTATTAGACCCACTCGTTAGCTTCCTTTGTGGCTGAGCGACATTAATAAGGCACAATATTTAAGCACAAAGGAAAATGGACACCGGGAAAAACGACTTTACGCGTTATTTTTTTATACAAAATAAACGCTTGCCGACAATTATTGAAGTAAAACTTCTTTACGCACGCTTGAATTGGGGAGTAAGCTGGTGAATGCGTGACGAGAGCGTTACGAAAAGTGTGATCGGGCGAGGCGAACGGAAGAAAGAGTTTCGTATATTTCTGTAGGGGCAAGAGAGAGAGAGAGAGAGAGAGAGGTGCGAGCACACATTTTCTTATATCTAAGTTTTACCATAGAATAGATACTAGTACGTACTTACGTTTTACTTCAGTCGTGTAGTCTAAAGCACGCCTTTTTTTTAATTATGAACTTTACAGATGCCTAGGCTAGGCTTTCACTGCTTTACCGGACAAAAGAAGCAAGCGGGGGCTCAAGCCGTCTAGCAAATAACACTACAAACTTATTAACCGACGCTAGAGGGTACCAAACTCCTTTGGAGTTCACGTCTCTACTCAGGGCTAATACTGACGTGGAGCATGAGTGGATCCGATTTTTAGGGACATTTGGTGCAACTGTCGATCTATGTTAGTACACGAATAATGGTCACTAAGTGTCATGGGGGCGACGGTGGTTGCGGCGCGTTCACAGTCTCACTCTCTGCCGGCAAGTACGATATAGCAGATTTTGTATAGTGTCACGAGAGTTTCTAATAGTATTGACTTATTCTAGGTAGCTTACCGTTCGTACGATTGTTTTGGCATATTTCTGGAGCTGACTCAATTGTCGTTTCTAATAGTTTGACTTAATATAGTTATCTTACCATTAAGTACGCCGTATGTTTGTTTTGCTAAGTTAGCATATTTTAGGAGCTGACTCAATTGTCTCAGTATTTGGTTATACAACTAAAACAAATACGCCCGTAGCATTTTATTGTAAGTTATACGATCAAGATAACACGCCCTACCGCCCATCTTGTCAATGATGAATGAAACAACAGATTAAAATAAACACAAGTATATTGCTAAGCTTAAGTTTTGCACAAAGTAATGGCATTTAGACTGCACGTGTGGCCCTCGTCTTACGAGTTCGATTCCCATATGGGACAACTGTACTATGCCAATATTATAAAGAGGTAACGTTTGTGAGTTTGTGACGTTCTATGGGGTAATCTCTGAATCTACTGAACCGATTTTCAAAATTAGTTTACCAGTAGAAAGCTACCGTAAAACGTAGCTAAGAAATAAAAAATAATCGGTACATTCAGTATTTATATATTATATATTCAGTATTATATCGGTATATTCAGTGCTCAGATTATGTGTCTATGATTGTAATTAAATTTTAATTTTATAGTATTATTCACAATGAAAATTTTGCGATTAAAATATTATCTCACGTAACAAAAAGGTCAATATTCAAATGCCGGGCTCCGATAATTAATTGCGATACATTAAAACGTAGTGCACGACTCTTCAGTAGATACATTATCGCTACGAAAACCGCCTTTACTGTATGCGTTACAAAAACGCTATCAAAGGCAATGTTTATTCAATCTACTAGGTTTCAACTTCAGTTACAGTCAATAGTTCGGTAGACAAGTTAAGAATAGAACCAAAACGGACGGAGTTGGACCATTTCATAAATAATATTAAGAACTAAGCTACCTATTAAAATAAATATTATTTCATTGATCATAAATATCGTTACGTTAACTCCAAGACACCCACGTATCGTTAAACTCGTCTTCCAGCTGCATCATACAAAATCCTAAAAGCATTATTTGAGAGTTTAAAGATAAAATAAAAAAAAATCTATTAAAACAGCACAATAACTCACTTATGTTGTTTTTGCAACACAAATATCTCGAGATTCAAAGCCAAGGTTAACTAACCGGCGAAGATATCTAAATTGCTTTAGGCGTGACTAAAGGGGTTTGTAGACTTGCTTATTTTAACTATATCCATCTATTTATTTCCTAGTTTATTTTATCCACGGAAAAAAATTATAAAGCAAAAAAAAGTAAAGAAAAAGATTAGAAGTGTACCAACTGGCAGGGGAAGACCTCGTCGAACATGCAGGAGATGTACTCAAGAAAGACCAATTACTCTAAATAAGCATGTATGAGGAATATGATGGGAGTAAAAGAGGCAAAAGAGTTGTGCAATGATCGTGACAAATGGAAATGCGTTTTCTCTGTCTAACAGGCGTGAAGAGAAAAAAATAGAAATATCAACCGGCAGGGGAAGACCTCGTCGAACAAGCAGGAGATGTACTCAAGAAAGACCAAGTCAAAAGTAGTCTAAACAGGCATGTATGAGGAATATGATGGGAGTGAAAGAGGCAAAAGAGTGGTGCAAGGATCGTGGCAAATAGAAATGTGTTTTCTCTGTCTAACAGGCGTATTTAAAAACAAATATTAAATTGAATTAATAATAATATATATACACGTTAGGCTACTTTGAAACAAGTTCGCTGCAGTCCTCTAAAGCCTCAGTCATGTGCCATCCAACTCGATCGGTATTGTCTCCTCGGTATCTCAAAATTTATATTATGGTAGTAAAATAAAAATATATGTATTCGTAAAATAACGTTTTAATTATTTAATACGACATGTAACAATATGTGATGAAACAGACCGCACGGACGGTTTGACCCATTAGCTTAACTACATTATAAGCTTACATTATAATCTAGTTAAGCCGGTGGTTAATATTGTTAGTCTATAAGTTGATTTATATTAGTAAATTATTCATATTTACAATATGTGATTTATTTAAATATTAAATAATTTGTTTATTTTAACAAAAGTTGAATAGGATTAAGCAAATAAACTATTATTAAATAGATATTATAACATTAATAAGCTTAAATGCATTAAACTTTACTAGTAATAATGAACTGTATTTTCATAAAATTTAAGTTATCCAACTGCTGAATACATTTCTTAGTTTAATAATAATAACCTGGGACATTATTCACACACGGCCATCTGGTCCCACACTAAGCAGAGGAAACCAGACAACTGATATACTACTATTTTTGTAAATACATACTTATATAGATAATTAGTATGACCATGTGTCCTCTTACAGATCCCAATACATTGGATGCCTATAATTCGTCACCGCAGAAACCTGAGGGCTCTTACTTCATTGTTTTCTATTCTTAATTCTCCTTCTCCCCCTACGTACCTTATTCCTCATTTTCAATATGTATGCTCTAATCACAACAAAAATCTGCGTTCAACCTACAACCGTCTTCTACAATGCCCTCCACATCGCACTGATATTTTCATGATTCCTTTTTTGTGTAGTCTATACTTCTCTGGAATGCGCTACCTCCGGAGATTAGAATGGCTAAGAGTCATTCTCTTTTAAAAAGAAAACACGTGAGCACATTTTAAATAAAGTCAGAAACCTCTCATCAGTAATCTTATTTATGTATATATTAATGTATGTATTTATAATAATATATATTGTATAATATGTATAGTAAGTAGTTATGTATTTATGCTTATATAGAGTACAAAAGTACCTACAATTTACTTAAACGTTTATTCGTACACCTACCATATTATCTCTGCATCACTCAAAGGTCGACTGGTAGAGCATGCCTTTGGCATTAAATCCGCCTTTGTACAGTTTGTGTACTATAGTTTAAATAAATAAATAATTTACGCCCAGGCTCAGGACAAACAGACATGTTCATGCACACAAATATCTGTCCCGGGTGGAAATCGAACCCACGACCTGCGGCGTGAAAGGCAGGCCAACCACACCAACAGGCCAGTCAGTAAAACAATTAGTTTAAGTACCTCGCATCGTCGCAGTTCACATGCATAGTTTTTAAAACACCAGATTTTTTGCGCCCTAGCCTAAAGTGCCTGTGCCTACCACAAGAGCTAGTAAAACTAGTAGTGAAGTTAGGAGTTGCCTAATATATTTTAATGGTATCTACTGTTTTAGGTCATTTAATAAACCAGTCTTTAAATTTGTCACTCAGAGTAGTCGACCGCCTAATTAAGTTCAAAACTTGCCATAAAATGACGACCAGATTCTGACTAGTCTATAACCATCTTAACCCTGTGCATAACGTACCTCTACATGGCAACAGGCGTCTCGAGAGCAATACGAGAAATAAAAGCATCAGCAATAAATTAAACCTAACCATATTATGTTCTTATTTTAGCCTTAACAAAGAAAGAATTAGAAACACCTTGACCTTTTTGGAGAGTTTCCAAAGCTTTCAAGTCTAGCGTGTTAGTGTGGTGAGTCGAGTACTATTTTGGAAATTAGTTGGTTAATTGATTTAAATGTATTCTGTTTGGAATGGGCTGTTTTGTTTATTTGTAGGGTTTTGCCCTGATGACTAGCTGGTAAACGATTCTATTCTAGAAATAAGCGATGATACAAATAGAGTTAAAGTTAGAATAGTCAACTGAGGATATTTATAAGTCACGTCTCAAAGCCGTAGAGCAAGTAATATAGGCAGCGTTATAGTTCGGATGCAGCCATATTAGCGGGTTACCTAGGCGACACTGAAAGTTTTTAGAACTGGCCACTTGTAAACGAAATAATAAAATATAAGTTCAAATTTTGAAAATGGAACTCTTTGCCTGAGAATGGAATTTTATTAATTTGTCATTTGTTTATGATTTGGCGGCAAATTGAAAATTGTGTCACGTCAGCATGAATTTAACGCGAGAAAATTTTCGTGCACTGATTTTTTATGACTTTCGATGTCATTTATGTCAATATTCATAGGATGCATTTATCACAGGAGCTTTAGACTGCCTTTTTTACCTTTCCACGTTATTTTATTATTGTGTCAATCTTAGTACAGAATGGTTGAATCATCAGAGTAGGTTAGCATCACTCTAAAAACTAAAAGTGGTAGTAAAAAAATAACGCTTACGCTTTCGCTAATAAAAGTATCTATGTATAATGTTATTGCTATTTGATTTATTACATTATTCATTTGGGAAATCCGATTATATCAATCTCAAATGGATATTACAATAAATCATCGCAAACCAACGATCTCTTTCTAAGCAATTTTAGTACTTATATTCGTGTTTAAAATCAACAACGAATCGCGCAAAATAATGGATGGATGCTTCGTGTGGGAGTTTAGTGACGTTTTTATTATAATCTTTACTGTTTGTATTTCAACAGGGAATTAGTGTAGCTTGGAAATAAAGTGGAAAACGCTTTTATAAAAGTAGTAATAAACCATGTTCTAGAATATTTTGTCAGAGTATGTTGTATACAACCTGTATTCTACTTACTCTAATTGGACCAAATCCCGTGTTCATGCCCGCTTGAGTATGTTTCGCCGGACCGTCTCAACTGGGTCGTGTTGAAACCGGTAGTAGATGAACCCACTGAGTTTGTTTCGCTGGGTCTTCTCAGTTGGGGCGCATTGGATCCGGTGGTAGCATTAAAGCGCGACCGTCGTTATTAACACAAGGTCCGCCATACTAATAATAACTTAATATAGACAGAACTATTGACAATATGTAGTAAAAATATAAGACTTAAACTAGATAATTAAACATAATCTCTTGACAATAACTTGATACGAGCTAGCTAAATATCAATGCTATAATAAAATAAATTTTATAAATGTTTTCATACAATGTGTACCTAAATATCTATGTTACTAGAAATAATAATGTATACAACTATATTCTGACTATTTACAAGCGCTTTTTTAAAGTCTACGTGAATAAAAACCTTTTTTATTTTATTTTATTTAAAGAGATTAGAGTAAATTTAATTTTTAATGCGTAATTTTCTACATAAACTCAAAAGTGAATTCCACTCAAGATATGTAAAATTTCCGTGAAGCTAGAAAAAATATCCGAAAAATCTCTCGAATAATGGCTTGATCTCCAAATGTCAATACTTTAGTGAACTAACATTAAGAAGGTTCCTATAAAAAGGTTTCGCCGCTCTAATACTCGAGAATCATGGTTCAAAAAAGGTCATTAGCAAGGTAGCGACTCCAAACAAACCACGTTTCATCCCAAATCCTTCGTGTAAGTCGACGTGAGTGATCGTGTAGTTTGTCAGGAGGTAGAATATACGAGAGTTCACTCGGATTACTGGCATTACTGGGAGCGATTTAAACTGGGTATAACACTTATTGTGAGCTATCTTTGAGTGTTATCTGTGATCATGTAAAGTTTAAAGATCATTAATCTTATAAACTTGAAGAAAAGAGAGTTAAGAAATTGTACTTAAAAATAGTAGAACTGTATGAAAATTCGCCGTTTTACTATGCCGCAACATAGCGCTAAACAAAAATGTTTTTTTCAGGATATCAAAAAAAAAAATGTTGACACTAATTTGAATTGAATAAGATACCATATATTGTAGAATACTATATATGAAAATTTTTAAAATATAATACTTTTCTCTATTCATAGATATTAATTAAAAGTGAATTTCCGTCCGGCGTGTCTAGAATGTGTGAATGTAACCTTTCCAATATAATTATTTTACACACTGCCATCCTACACAAGGCTTTTATCCTAAACTAGGTACTATTGCAATCAGACAACTGATAAATATATAAAATAATCAATCGTGCACATCTCACAAAGATTTCTCCTGGGTGGAGATCGAACCTACGACCTCTGGATTAGCAGTCTGGGTCACTAACCACTAGACCAACTGGCCAGCAATGGTCAAGTTAACATCAAAACTTGTCAAAGACAAGATCTCTATTTTTGTAATATGCATTTTTTTCGTTTATTGACCTTTTTTCCTATTATATCTATCCAATGCAACATTATATAATGACAACAGTCAATGAAAAAATAACAAGATTTAGTTTTATATGCAAAACTAGGAAATCATAAATTTATTCGTCCATCAGGGATCGAATAAACTCTATCAATCTGGGGTAGGCACTCTGCATAAAATTAATAATAATAATAATAAGAAGGCGGCAATTATGTGAACGGCACGATTCGTGTGGAGGTTCCTCACTGTGTCGCCGGGGGAGCTCTGTTTTTTACGTATTTATTTGTGTATTATTGTTTTATATATCGATTTTATAAGAATAAATATGTATTAAATATGAAAATAAATAAATAATTTGGAATAATAATAATATTATCCTGGGATATTATTTTCACAAGGCCTTCTGATCCTAAACTAAGCAGAGCTTGTACTATGGAAACCAGATAACTGATATACTACTTATACTACTTTTTCTTTTATGAATACATACTTATATAGATAATTACACCCAGACACAGGACAAACAGACATGTTCATGCACACAAATATTTGTCCTGGGTGGGAATCGCACCCACGATATGCGGCGTGGAAAGCAAGCATTTACCGACCACGCCAACAGGCCCGTCAAAATTCTTTTAGCTGATTTAGCTATATGATAAGCTATATGATAGGATGATAAATACCTGCATATCAATCAATAATATGATAAAATCAAAATGGAGCACGTAAAAAGCAGTTACCATTTAAATATAAGTAACCTAGTTATTCAAGATTAAGTTTTCATTTAGTATACATTCAGAGAACTGCAGTTTTAAAATGTCAAGCTATGCAACATAAAATATAACAGAAATATGATTATAATAGATCTAAATGTCATGAACGTGCCTGGAACACCAAATATATTAATCGTAAAAGACGCCGCAAGACTTCCATGTAAGGATCATCTTGAGGGGATATGCCATAATCGCAGATGTGTTGGAGATCGCAGTGTAATGGTCACAATAGACAGACAGTACAGAGACGCTGCTGCCCATCCTGGTAAATATTCCCTTGGGACAAAATCTATTCCCCCCATGCGATGAGATGGAGTGGTAATATTCACCGTCATCACCGCATGGAATTTGCCACACTGCATTGACTATTTAAAAAGTTATTACTGGCCAGATTCGCCTACACCTCGTCTTCTTACTTGCCCTTTTTTCACTTCTATTGGGGCAGATTTTCAGTTTAACCTGTTGTGGCTGGACCGACAGCTTAACATGTCCTCCAAGCACGGAGACGCTCAGAAATCAAACCGTTTCGACGGTTATCCATCTATAGATAGACCGCACCGCGTTGGTTAACCTTGTCGATCACTTACGGAGCAGTGAGAGTAATTTGCTAAGAGCGTCGCCGAGAGCTCTGTACACCAACGTCTAGGTAACTCATAGGAATGCATTTTACAAAATTCTATTCTCATAACTTTGCAGTGTTTCAGGCGAAAAGATCATTAACATGTTTCGTCCACAATTACATGTTTTATAGCCGGATGTATACACTTTTCACTAAAATGCCTACGCGCCATGGTTTCTCTAACATGAGACATAGTGCAGACCATCTATTACTAACTTTCAATTTAATATAACAAGATGCAATAAGTGCTAGAGAACTTACGAAAACAAATGTCTGAGATAAACGATGGTTTGTGTGGATCAGACTGAGTTACGAGATTGCAATGATTCACATTCCGACGTCGGAATTAGATAACAGTTGCAAATAATACGTAATTCTTTTATACAGGGTTTATACAGCAATTTATACAGGGTTTAATGTAAGTGATGATGTCCTCCCGGCCGAATTTCGACCACGGTGGCCATTCGCAATGGAGATTAGCCAACTGCGCAGGACATATTATAGTGCACAAGTGTGTGCGCAAACACAGGAGAACTTTCTATTCCATCACTCTCATGATCCGATGGGACGACTAGCGACACGACCGGAAAGAGGTCAGGTACAGGACCGACGGTTTTACGTGCTGAGAAATTTCTTTTTTTACGGAAAAAATCAAAATCACTTTTTTTGGCCCGACCCGGAATTTTAACCCAAGGCCTCATTGTCTGCGGTTGAACACGCTACCGCTAGACCAACGAGGCAGGTATAAGTAAAAATAAGTAAAGTAGTATATAAAGTAAATTTAAATTTGTTTAAAATAACTACTATATTTAATTTCTCTATCATACTTCCAAAAACGGAAGCACATAGCTTTTTTAATATAGCATTCTTAGATCACCTCCAACGCGAGGCGATGCATTAAAGATATTGGTGGTATTTAATTTTTTTTTTGAGGAATTATTAAGATTTTGGAACCGATATTTATTTATTTTATTTTTCAGGTCTTTGGCATGCTTTTGGCCATCTCTTTAAACGGTTGGTTACTTTTGAAACATAGAAAGAAATATCAAAATCTACTCTTTTAAAACAGAATATGTGAAAACTTATTAATATTTTATTCTAAATAATAATATCCTGGGACATTATTCACACGCGGTCATCTGATCCCAAACTAAGCAGAGCTTGTACTATGGAAACCAGATAATAATAATAATATCTGGGGACAATGTCATACAGATCATCCTAGCCCCAAACTAAGCAAAGCTTGTACTATGGGTACCAGGCGACGATATACATACTTATATAGATAGATATATACTTATATACATAGAAAACATCCATGACTCAGAAACAAATATTCGTGCTCATCACATAAATATTTGCACTTACCGGGATTCGAACCCAGGACCACCAGCTTCGTAGGCAGGAACACTACCAACTAGGCTACGGTGACCGTCACAGATAACTGATATACTACATATACTATTTTTTCTTATGCGTAACTATGATTCTAAAGTTAATTAATGCGTAACTATGATTCTAAAGTTAATTCTTAATACGTAACTCTGTTTACAGGATGTTGTAAAATATGTTAAACTATTTTAGCGCATTCCATCAATACAAGCTATATTGTGCGCAAATTTGTATGTATTCTAGCACCGCATGTGGTTGATAGCCTCATCAAGCAACTACGGCAACGCGCATTTCTCCAGCGAGTATTTTTCCACCTAAATTGCTCAAAACAAATCATCGTATCGCCACGTAATTATGACGATTTTATTTTGAGCACTTTGATATAGAACGCTTCAATCAAAAAGTTTTTTATATAACCCATCTTCAGTATATTGTCCAGTACATATGTACCAAACATTTATTCTGTGACGAGAAGATTTTTGTCGCATACAAGAATGCTACAAAAAGCATCAAGGTCTTAACAGTTGGGCCAGAAATAACTCATTACACGTAAGTAATATTTGTATTTAGGCAAAGTTGGGAATGGGAGAATATATTAAGTAAAATGGATTAAGTCAGTGTGACGTATTAATAAAGTGCAAGCCGCGAGGCGTAGCGGGTGGTTGGGGCCATTGCTTGCCCGACTGCCGATAGGTGCGGACGTTCGTGCGCTTCTTGTTGAAGCTATTGCCCGAGTTTCATTTAATAAACCCGACACGGTCATGGAGAGACCTGGCCACCACAGTGAGGATCCGGGGATTGGGGTTGCAGAATACTGGTAATTCTCTTCCCTGTCCTCTGGAGGGTATTCCCTTGGTACAACTTTTACACCCCTCACGGCATGGAGAAGGAGTGGTGAAATCGTCACCGTCACTATGTCGCATATATGTTTGTATCTTATTAGTATCTAGAATTAATAATTACAAACCATACTTCTGCTTCTTTTACTCCGAGATATGTAATAGATGCTTCAACTTACCTGTAAAGAAAGAAAAAGAAATCATAACATAAATGTAGGAAAAAATATGTTCATACAATAAAGAATAATAATAATAATAATATTGTCCTGGATTCAAATTCCGGTAAGTGCAAATATTTCTGTGATGAGCACGGATATTTGTTTGTGAGTCATGGATGTTTTCTATGTATTTAAGTTTAAGTATTTATCTATCTATATAAGTATGTATATCGTCGCCTGGTACCCATAGTAAAAGCTTTGCTTAGTTTGGGGCTAGGATGATCTGTGTGACATTATCCCTAGATATTATTATTATAATAATGATAGATATGATGGCCCGATAATGTGAGAACATAAAATACATCAATAGAGCACAACGAACAATTGTTTATGTCTTTACAAAACACGACAGAATAAAACTATCGCTTATTTTATTTTATTTTTTCTTAAACGCGTGAAAACATTACCAGACCATTAATAAAATGAAGTATACATTACTGTCTGTAGCAGCGAATGGGGAAGTTTATGTGAATTACAGAAGCAACCAGCGTAACATGAAACGCGGTAAAACTTGGGCCTGTATTTAGAATACTAACTCGCTCGCGAGTAACTTCATATTTAAGGAACACAAAAGTAACAATTTTAGTTTATTGTTGAAATATTTTTAACTTAAGTTTTGATAAAAAAATATAATATATTTACGACTTTTTCTACTTAACTAATTACTTGTGGATCTTAATAGTAAATACATTTATATATTATAATAATGTATATTCTTAATAGTATATACATTATTATATATACAATGTCATCAGAACCTGGAGACATTGTATTCCTATATTTTTACCGATTAAATTTTATCTTAAGTTACAACTGTACCTTTATAAAGTTTGAATACATGTTTACAAAGACTAATTATTATAAATAAAATAAATAATTCCTATACATTGTAAAATGGTGTAAATAGTCAAAACAAGAGCTTATAGTAATGTACTCAATTATATCTACGTACTTGATTATTTCTTTGCATATGTAGATATTTAAATATGCTTCTTGTAATGAATCATTTGTATTTAAAATTTAGTTTATTATTGCAATTATTAAGTAAATTATATGTTTAATAACTTTTAATTATCGGTATTTATAGTCTTAGGTATATTTTACTACATAGTGTCTGTAGGCATTCTAAATACTTTAATATCAACAGAACAGATGACTTTATCTCAAAAAAATGTGAATGTGGAATATAACTTGTTTTATAATAATAAAAAATAAGTTATGCTCAAATAATAATTTTAGTTGTATCTATCCACAAATGCCATCTCATAAATTATTTTTCTTTATGCGAAACAAGTATGTTTTAAATGTTTTGAATGACACCGATTAAGAGGACATTTAGAGTCATGAATTAATGAATGAAATAAAATACGTCAAATCAAATCAAATCAAAATAGCCTTTTTTACTGATAATAATTACGTTCGTTTCAAGTCCGTTACAACTTATTATACATACCTAGATTTATAGTATAATACTGAAATATAATGCATACCTATTCTAATACTCTTCTCTTTCACTTTTAATACTTATTTTTTTAGTCTACTAGTTCTAATCTTCGACATCGGTAACAGTATTATCAGTTTGCCTTTTGGCATAGGCCTCCCCTAGAATTTTCCACATATCCCTATCCGCAGCTTTTCTTTGCCATGTTGTTTAGCTACCTTTCTGATATCGTCCTCCCATCTTAATTTTTTGCCGCCCTTTCCTTCTTTGGCCGTCTCGAGGGTACCATTGTGACTTCTTTTGTTTGTAAAATGCGTAATGCACTATAAATATTTTAAATCGTCTACGTGTCATCTTATACTGGTACATCTGTGGTTTATGCTTATTCTAAAATTATACTGATTTGCCGCTGTATGGGTCGGTGAAAATGTTAATCAATAAACATTTCCTTGTTTTGACAGTTTGATTCCTGCGAGTTGCACGTGTGATGTATAAAGCTACGGTTTTCATTTATAATATGTCAATATTATATTAATATTTTGATTAAATAGCTGTAACCAAAAAAATAAAACATAGGTATTTAACGCGAGTATAACTGCGATACTCGCGTTAAATACCTATGTTTTATTTACTACAAAGTTTCATCAAATGCGTTCGGTTTTTATTGCATGATTGAGTAACAAAACATACTTACTCACAAACTTTGTGACTTTTGCTAAGTCTTACACAATTTAACTGATTGGTCTCTTGGCGTGGTTGGTAGATACGCTGCCTTTCATGCCGCAGATCGTGGGTTCTATTCCCACCCGGGACAAATGTTTATGTGCATGAACATGTCTGTTTGTCCTGAGTCTGGGTGTAAATTATCGATTAAGTATGTATTTCTGTTGCCGCTATAACAACAAATACTAAAAAAATTAATAAAATAAATTTTTAAGGAGTCTTCCATACAACAAACCGTTTTTTTACGTAGGTCTTTATATTTCTTTACATCATACATTAGTACTTTTGTAATCCTGTTAAAGATTTTAAAAGAATGTCCAATAAAAAAAAACGTGAATTTTTTGCCCATTTTTATAGAGCACTTGGCCGGTTTTTAAAATGTAAAACCATCAAAAGCCGTGTAAATCTCTATTACACGACGTTACAATTTTAATTAATGTTGCCTTTTCTTGTACCTATAGAATATGTTTTATGCACACTATCAACCTATCCGATGTCCATAACGCTTAGTCCAGGCGAACATTAAACTGATAACAGGAGGTCTATTCTTATGAACGTCTATGATAATACGCTGCGTAATTATTGTAATCGTATGCATATGTCCATTAGGTGTGTGAGGTTATTGGCTAGACTCCCCGCTGGCTAGACGTCTAGACGCGGTGTTTCAGAGTTTCGTATTTAGCACGGAGTAAACATTTATCATAGCTATGATGCCTTTTCTATTACATATACACATTTCTCCAGCATTCGTTATAAATTATATAGTTGAGTTTGACTTACTGTCTGAAATAGATCTTTTCACACAGAATGGAGCTACATGTTTGGGTATCGTACTGAACATTGGAAAGCCTTGATTTGAGATTGTGAGTTTATGTTAGACACTTTTCAATATACGACATTACATTCTCATGTACAATATTGCTACTTCAACTGTGCATTACCGGGCAAAGTTCATATTCCCGTGAAGCAGTTACAAAAAAAAATCATTTATTTTTGATGATACAATACGAGTATATTATGTTATTATTAGCTCACTTCATTATACTTTTTTATAGTGTATATATTTGTGTTATAATTATCGCAATATATTTTATCTTAATTACGAGTCTATTAAATAAAACTAATGTAATGATACAAAATAAATGAAACCTAAATATATTGGACAACATTATTTTACTTATGACTCCAAAAACTCTTTAAAAAAGTAAAAAACTATTGTTTCTTTTTATAAAGGTTAATTTTAATTTAGAGATCTAGCAGATATTTGTTAAAAACTTTTGGTCCTATCATATAAATACTTATTCGGAGATGAACTGTATTGCTTTTCAAACTAAAATGTTTATGTTTTATTATATACAAATTATATTCGCACCTCAATCATAATATATTTTCGACCAAATGCAAATTGGATTAATAGGTATTCCCATTGTGGGGACGATGAGTTCATGATTGCTCAATTTTGGGTTTTAATACAGAAAAGCTTTTATATTTAAAAGCACAAAGTGAAAACAGAATACCAATCTAATGCTCCGTGTAACTGCTACCGGATTTATGAACGTGACACGATTCAAGCTTTTTTATGACTCATTATGTGAATAAATAAATTGTTAGAAAGAGAGTCAATTATTTCTGAAGGTTGTTTATTTTTTCTATTCGTGCAATATAAGTTTTCATCATGCACCATTCTATATTCAATATCTTAGATGCTACCTACGCAAAATTCATCGAAATTCTCTATGAATCACTAAAAATATAAATCACCGTATTTCTATCCTTAAAAACAATCAACCAATTCTATCACTTCTACTTTACAACTATTCTAGCCATTACATTCCACGGCGTACAATTACAATAATTTATATAATAAAATGGCAGCCAAGTTCAGTGTTCCTGTGTTGGCGCCCGTCCAACGCTTTCATACTTCTGCTGAACTTCAAATTATTTTGCAAGATCTAGAGCGAAATGTAAGGCCGAGTGTAATGTGTAATTGAAGTAAAATTTCTACTAGGTGGCGCAAAAGTACTGGCACTAAAGAAAATACTTTTTTTTTTTTTATATGTCATTTTCTGTCATTCTGTTGTTGAAAATTGTGTAGTGAACAAATGTAAAATACACTGAAAATAAACATGGACCGTTTTACTCCCCAAGAACGTGGAATAATTGTGTCAATATTCTTACGGAATAATTCATCAGTGATAAGAACACAACGTGAATTTCGTCGACGATTTCCCCACCGTCCGGCACCGATTGGTCGCACAATTCGACGCTTTGCCACACGCCTTGAAGCAACTGGCTCAACATTGGATAGACCTAAGTCTGGGAGACCAAGAACAGGCCGTTCAGCTGAAAATATCGATGCTGTGCGCGAAGATGTGGAAGAGTGTCCAGAAACATCAACGAGGCGACGTGCCACGCAATTGGGCATTTCCAGACGGACCCTGCAGCGTATTTTGGTGAAAGACTTAAAGATGTTCCCGTATAAAACTCAAATGACTCATCAGCTGCTGCCTGCTGACCACCGAGCTCGTCTAGATTACTGCCAGCGCGTCATAAACCTCAACCTTGAAGAGGATGATTTTCCTTCAAAATTGGTTATGAGTGACGAAGCGCATTTCCATCTCTCAGGGCATGTCAATAAGCAGAATACTCGGTTCTGGGGCACTGATAATCCGCGCATTATTCAAGAAACACCTCTACACCCACTAAAAGTTACTGTATGGTGTGGCATCTGTGTTGACAGAGTGATCGGACCCTATTTTTTCGAAGACGCTGGAGGCAATGCGATTACTGTCACTGGAAAACGCTACAGAACCATGTTACGTGAGTTTTTGATACCCAGTTTGGACGAATTGGGGCTGGAGCACATCTGGTTTCAACAAGACGGCGCTACGGCACACACAGCGCGCGACACTATGGACTTAGTGAGGGACGCTTTTCCAGGCCGAGTTATCTCTCGTTTTGGCGATTTGCCTTGGCCTGCAAGATCACCCGATCTGACCAGTCCAGACTTCTTTCTTTGGGGTTTTTTGAAATCTCGGGTGTATGTGAACAAGCCACAGACTCTCGCAGCTCTAAAAGAAAACATTCGTCAAGAAATAACGAACATATCGCAGGAAGTGTTACGGCAAGTTATGCAAAATGTCATAAATAGGGCTCAAATGTGTATCAACTCTGGAGGTCACCATTTAAAAGACATCATCTTTAAATCCTAATGGTACGAAATTTAATGGCACAAATATACATTTAAAAAAATCTAAATCTAGTTTTCTAATTTAGAAAAAATGTTATAGCTGAACCAAATAGGGTCTTTACTTTTGCGCCACCCGTTATTTAGCTGTAGGCGGGGTGAATTCCGGCACAGGGCCAACCTTTGGACTGGAAGCGAGAATTTAATTTCATTTGAAAGTCATGAATTACGTGAATTATTCACGTCCATGGACTTCCTTGACTCGGATCTATGAGAATATAGATAGATAGATAGATACACTTTATTGCACAACATATAGAAAAAGAAGTTTACAGGAAAAATCTTAATATTCAAAATAATGTACAATTGGCGGTCTTATCGCATAATAGCGATTTCTTCCAGACAACCGAAATATATGTTATCTTAAGTATATTAAGTATAACAAAAGCCCTTCAAAATATACTGAAAAGGGTGTGATGCCTTAAAGTAATTTTCTTGACAGCACGTTCTTAAATAGGCTCACTTTTGTCAGGCCGGTCGACAAAAGTGAGCCTATTTAAGAGTGTGCTGTCAAGAAAATTACGTATTTCTGACTTCCTAGTCTGAAACTCATTAAATGCGTTATTAATATTTAATATAATATTTTTCGTACAACACAATGTACTTAAAAACGTGTGGTATCATAAGACACTAGACAAAAGTAAAACTTTTTAAGAGTGTGCTATGAAATAGGACTTTCTGGACTGTGAGATACTTGAAAATATGATAAGAGTGAGCGATAAAAAATCGTATTTTTGGACTTGTTAGAAACTATGGTATTACAAAAATTTTACAATTCTTCTTGTAACATTCGCAATCTTGCTAAGTTACAGTTTAAAAAAAACATGAAACCGACTTTTACTTGTCTGCTTAACCGATTTCAACAAAATTTATGTGCGATTTATATGTGATATTGATAAATAAACAGCATAACATACGTACAAAACATATAATCGAATTAAAAACCAGCATCTTTTAAAGTATGAAGAAGTATATGGGCTGGTCGGACATCAGATGAAACGTGTACTAATGTTAAAAGGGCTCTGGTGCTTTAAAAAATATTTCTTTTTGAATTCCTAGACCGAGTCCCTTCCAAATATTCAAAGATTTAAAATTTCATAAAAAAGTAAGCTTTCAAAATATGTTCTCGTGCAAACTTCGGCGGGTGATCACTGCTTTACTTAAGGCGCTCATATCTTTACTCTTGCTGGTCCACAACAGCTCTTAGTCATGGGTGATCGTTAATGTGGTTTTATTTCTTAACGTCTCAGTCCTTCGGAGGGTTCGTTAAGCTGACGATTTCCGGTTGAAGTCATCTGACAGCAGCCGTTAAGCCATGTCACGGCGAATAACTGCGACACAGGGAAAACATCGCTTCCACTTTAAATAAACAAAATTCTTTTTTTCTTATTGTTCTACATCTTAAACTGTAGCGTAAGTAGTTTAATTACTTCGTTACCACAAGTTACTCGTTAGACCTGAGCGCATTGACGTTGTTGGCGAAAAAACCATTAGTTTCTGTCCGGTTACCTGTAGGTAACTCGCCCCTGAAGCCGATATGTATCCCACACGTCGGCTTTCTCCTACAACGTCACCGCGCTCAGGTCTCAACTTGTCGCGCATGGGCAGTACACGTGTATGAAAACCGTGGCATCCCGGGAGCTCAATCCATAGCGACAGCTGCTTTCAGCCTTTTATTGTACACTTCCTATCAATTTCTAAAACCTTGGCAACGACCGCAATACGTAACTGAACGGCAATAAATTCGAGTTTCACCTCCAGCTAAAATTCGTACAAATCTCTGTAAAGGCAGCAAAGCTATGTTTACAGTTTCGCCGTGGGAAAGATATCTATTACGATGATATAAATTGTGACACGGCTGTTTATTGCCAACTGGGTCACTGGTCCGTTTTGTAGGGCTGTCTATATTTCACATTATATATTCCAGTATCACAGATGTATTTTAAAGTTCAGAGTCTTATATAAGTGCACTTCATTCCAGATATTACTTTTTAAATGACAGGGTTTATTAGCCAAACCGTTATGTAAGCCAACTTACATCTTAACGGATCTTTATGGAATATAGCTAAGAATCATCTCGATTTAACTAGCTATCAGAAGCTTGAAGCGTTATGGACTTATAAACTTATAGAACTGATTGATTTTATTATTGCGTTGATTTGACTGCACGTCAGACGGAGTGGTTAAGTTACGCTTCGCTATTACCGAAGCGTTCCCTGATGTTCCGGTCTTAGTCTGGGTGTGCGTTGTCTAGGTGAATTACATGTTTGCGCTATATTATATATTTCTCTAATGCGGGTGCTGTCTTCAATTAAATGAAATAACTTTATAATGTGTTCCTGGGCGTGAATACTGGCTGAAAGTTGTTCAAGCCTCGCAGTAGGACACTGATTTGGTTTTACGACTGTTGGCTAATGACTACAACCGAGAGCGAGAGTTTAACGTGCCCTCCGAAGCACGGCGGAACTCAGAAATAAAACCACTTTGGTAGTTAACCATCTATGGACTGCCCGCGAGCCTAGGAACTGATAAGGGGTGCATTTTTTTTTAAAATCGGGATTAGTCCCTCTCTCTTACCCACCACTGCAACTCCTGTAAGCCAGGATCAACAGTGGCACACAATGAAATGACACTGAGCGGTGAGGCTCAGGCATGTCCCGGGGAATCGCTTTAACTGTCTTGGATCCCGCAACGAATTTAATCAGAAAGAAATAAAAGGAGGGGTTAGAAAATGAATTGTTCCACTTCCCTCCAGAGCAAAGCGGGAGACAGAATGATGTAAAGGGGTGCAAATGCTGCGGTAACTGTTAACATTAGATATGTTGTCTACACAAATGTCAAGACAGTCGCCTCGCTGCTCCATGTCGCGGGTTCGAGTCCCAAGCCAGACAACTATTTGTGTGACCCATAAATAGTTGTTCTGAGTCGTGAAGTAATTTGTGTCCGTCGTTTGTAAAGTACCCCGCGACACAGAGATTAGATTCCATACTGCGGGTGTTGTTTTTTTTAAAGAGAAATAAAAAATGTCAGCCCTATGATATTGTAATCTGTTTTTACACTATGAACAAATTGTTTACTGTTTTACCGTTCTCGAATTATTTCCGTTCAAATCGCAATGTTTAGCCAATTTTTAAATAGGATGTATTATATTTCGTTATTGATGACAACTTTTAACTTGGTCTCGGAGATTTAAAATTTTCTTTGTCACGAGGGAGAAGAGACGCGATTGTAGCTAGTAATGAAGGTAGGAAAGAAAGGAAATAATGAGCCTTATACTCTGAAATATTTGCGAATAATAATATACAACTAACATTTTATAGTTTGGAAGTTAGGTTGTTAAAATTTGTCATTTTTCAAAGAAAATTGGCGCCATCTATCGTTGTCGGCTAGCAAGTACTGACGCCAGCACATTCAGCTTCCCCAATCTGTTAAATTTCTTTTATAGATTTTCAACTTTATCACATAAGCATAAGGTTCACTTTCAATTGGGGAAATTTGACAGATTGGGGTAGCTTGATGTGCTGGCGTCTGTACAATCCCTGTCAGTGGACTGAATTTAATAATATCAGAGTGATTTTAAAATACAAAAATATATAATTTCAATGATAAAAACATTGATAGACATGCTTAGACATTTTGTCTTCACCTTTGAAATTACACTATTCAGTCAAGTGAATGAGATAAAAGATGCTTCAAACTAGTCGGTGTATAAATGATTTTATTAGTAATGTAAGAGACATGGAAATAATTATCGAGTAATTTATATAGATCCTACGTATGTACAGGTTTATCGCATGTCATGTAATCGAGTAACAGCATCGATTAAATTATTTATAATCGGATAACCTAGGATAGAAGTTAATGCATGAAATATTACACTTAGAATTTTCCTGTCTTATGTAAAGTACAGGAAAAGGAATTACTTAGAGATTTCTTAAAGGAAATCAATAAATTTAATAGACAATTTTCATTTTTATGAAGCCTAGTTTATGAGAACGCTTATTTCCTTTTGGATTTTATTGGTTCACATCCCTGGTTCATAAAGTTAAAGAATTTTTGACTTTATTACGGTCAAATAAGACTTCAAATTAAGTGAAGGTTTCGTATTACAGTAAGGTTTTATATGGGTCTACATTTAGAGCTATAGTAATTTGTCCTGAGTCGTGGAGATATAGAAGTTTCTTATTACTGAGCTTAGGATTTAAGTGCTATCTAAGATATGTATGTGTACCAGGAATATACGAGCGACTTACTGGATGTCAAGATATATTAGATTAGCTAACTACGTCTAGTAATTGACCTGTCTAAGGAGACTGAAATTCTTAGAAGGTTCTATTTAATTATATTGTATTTTTAGTAGAAGTTGTTTGATGGCTTTGCTGTTCCTGACAATAATTAAGAAACTATTATGTTTAAATAATAAAAGGTTATAATATATTGCCCTGTTTCAAAATCTGTGTAAAATCTTTGCAAAATTACTTTATAGTACTTTATTGTTTAAGCCGCCCAGTCATTCAGCCTCTGAAAATGCATGGAGAGGCACTGAAAAGAAACAATATTGGCGTTCACCTATCTATAGACTGGCCACGTGCCTTAATCACAACCTCTTCGATCATATACGGCCCGATGAGCTCTACTGGGTACTTATAAGTGCCTCAAAAATAATATCTTCCTGATTAATATATTTTATACGTAACTAATATACAGGCAATTTATTAATATTACTTCTAGCTGAATGTATATTTTTGAGCAAGACCGCTATTCGACATGAGCGGTGGCTCAAACCTAAGCAGCTTAATATGTACGCCACATCACGGGCGTATATCACCATCATTTGGCTTGTGACGCAGCGGTTAAGATGGTTAAGTCGCTTCGCCAACCCACAAGACAGAGATTAATTTGCCTGGTGCGAGCGTTGTCTTTTTAAAGACTATTAAGTGTTTTCCTCCCAGATAAATCATGGTACACTTTTTGGCCTGACCCGGGATTTAAATCCAGAAGTTCATTAACTGTGGTTGAACACGCTAACGCTACACCAAATAAAGCACTTCTTATTTAAAATAATAATAATAATATCCTGGGACATTATTTACGCACGGCCATCTGATCCCAAACTAAGTAGAGCTTGTACTGAATATGACTATAACTATGACTTGTGGCGCAGCGATTAAGTCGCTTCGCCAACCCACTACACAAAGATTCATTTGCCCGATGCGAGCTGTTACATCCCTATTTCCGCTGTTTACTGCTGAGTTGCAATAATCGCCGATTGACGCAAATGCCGACTAGCAAATAAATAAAATAAAATAACAAAGGTTTTTATTCACATAGACTTTAAAAAGCGCTTGGAAATAGTCAGAACATGTTTGTAGTAATCAGCAGTAAATACTGTATATAAACTCGCGTTTTTAATATTTCCATCAGTGTATTATTCTCCGGTGAAATTGCTGCCCAGCTACGGAATGGTCATAGATCTGCCGGCTGGCTTTCAGCAAGGAAACTAGAAGTACCTAATATATTCCGGGTTGTCACTCTGCCCTTCACTAGGGCTATCGCGCAAAAGTCCAAATAACAAAGTTATTATTAGAGTTTCCTATTAGTTAAATACAGTGTACTAACTAACACTCTTTAGTTTTTTTTTTAACTAACGAGTCGCACAAACTAACAGCGCGTTGTGTTTAAAGACTACTCAGTGTTTTCTTCCCAGATAAATCATAGTACACTACTTGGCCTGACCCGGGATTTAAACCCAGAAGTTGATTAACTGTGGTTGAACACGCTATTTTTTTTGAACACGCTAACGCTACACCAAATAAAGCATTTCTTGTTTAAGATAATAATAATATCCTGGGACATTATTTACACACGGCCATCTGATTCCAACCTAAGTAGAGCTTGTACTATGGAAACCAGATAACTGATATACTACATTTCTTTTGTAAATACCTACATACGTATATAGATAATTACACCCAGACTGAGGAGAAACAGAAATGTTCATTCACACGATTATCTGTCCTGGGTGGGAATCGAATCCACGACCTACGTGAAAAGCAAGTATTTGCCAACCACACCAACACGCAAAAATATTGTTCAATCACTATTGATCAATTATTATTTATTGCAGGATTAAATACATGTAATAACTTCAGCGTAACATTACGCCTTCTCTTTTAGGGTTCCGTATCCAAAGGGTCAAACGGGACCCTATTACTAAGACTTCGCTGTCTGTCTGTCTGTAACCAGGCTGTATCTAATGAACCGTGATAGTTAGACAATTGAAATTTTCACGGATGATGTATTTCTATTGCCGCTATTTTGACTAAACAACAAAATAAAATAAATTATATTATTATTATATAATTTTATTATTATTATTATAAATAATGGTACGGAACCCTTCGTGCGTGAGTCTGACTCGCATTTGGCCGGTTTTTTTGTGGATTAAAGGCGAACATGAGCCATCTATTTATATAAATCCTAGTAACCTCATTTCAGAAAGGCGACGAATGCCTAAAAATATTGGTGATAGATTACATTCTATTTCAGCGCACGTTGGATGTACTCAAATATATTGTGAAGATTACTCCCAATGATTTAGTATCCGCAGAGTATGTATGTGACTCATGAATGAGTACAGATAGTGGATTTATCCCAGAAGTACATTACATACTTTTGGTACTATATACTGGTGATTTTTCACATAAAAGTATCATCTGTAATGTTCTTTACCGTTGGGGGCGTACAAATCGTTCCGTTGACATATCTAGCAGGGAATTATAGGGAGCAGTATCTCTGGTAATGGCATGGCACACGAAGAGGCTCTTTTGCCCATTCTCTGGTAGATATTCGCTGGGGATTATATTTAAGCCTGTATCTATGCTTTCCAATCGCAGTATGATTACTGAATCAGTGTATTTATCTACGCAAATCCTCCCCGTTCAGTAATGTACAGACGCCAGCACATCAACTTACCACAATCTGTCAAATTTCCCCAATTAAAAGTGAACCTTATACTTATGTGATAAAGTTGAAAATCTATAAAAGAAATTTGACAGATTGGGGTAACAGGATGTGCTGGCGTATGTACATGTTTTCAGTTATGTTTCTGTTAAGATGTCTGTACTTTTTGTTACTTTGTTCTTGGCAATGAAATAAAACCCTTCTTACATCTGTCGCTGTCTTATGTCTTTGCCTCTTAATTCCTCGCATAGTGTTGATCGACAGGCTTTCTTTGATGTCGGTCTGATAGCCGCTTTGAAGTCATATGGCCTATAAATACAATCCCTGGTTCTTATTTACTTTAATATATTGATATAGTGTGTTTATCAATGAACGGTTGATAAAAGAGTTGAATAGTTTCTTTTTTGTTTAGAGTTTCGTTACCGTGTTTAGACTTTGAAATTGTTTCCGAATGCGGAGGTGTATTAAAATTGAGTTTGTTTATCTAAATTGAATTTAATAATTGAGAATTATTAAGAAGCTTGCAGATTAACTTTTCGTATGTTGTAATTTTACAAACTTTCCCGCTAGACGTTGTGTAGCCCTAAAATCTAAATTAACCAGAAATCTGGTTACAGCGCCATCTACCAGGTCCAAGTGTAAATATAAAGTACCATAGACACACCCATTATAAAAAATAAATGGTCGAAAAATCTAGTATCGTCTTGTAGTACCACGCCTCCTACCCGGTCCAATTATTTATCTAAACCATCGAGGGACACACTTAATAAATTTCATCAAAATCGGATTGGTAGTTTTCAAGAGTGCAGTGCCAACTGTCATGTAATGTACGCGTGGAGGGCGGTAACCAATCTATGGAATGACCGCGAGTCTAGTCGCTTTACCTCGCCGATCACCTGCGGACCGGTGAGAGGATCTGGCTATGATGGGAGAGGTGGAAGATAGTTTATTCGTATTAAATATTTACTAATTAACTTTAATTCAAGATCTCAAGCAATTCTCAATATATCCTAAATTATTTATATTGTTTTTGATAATTAATTCGCAGTATCTTTTCGCATTAAGCCCTGGATATTAATTTTGAATATACAATAGCTATAATAAAAAAAAAATAAGCCACTATAAAAACATAGAAGTTTAATATTTTAAACATATTTTAAAGCAAGGTTGTCGACATTATTCACAGAACTACATGTACTAAATATGATTAATTATATTATTTTCGATCGTATGCGGTCTAAAATAGAAATATCTAACGAAAAATTCCAAACAAAATATTTAAAAAACTCGATAAATATAAACGCGTTTATAAATATAATTATAAATAACTACAAGCACCACTAAACCACTAGCAGTTTGAAAGACAGGTGTATTAAAATTTAATAGACCTTTCAAACGACAAAAAAATATAATTGATTTTTACCATTCCAATGATTTTTTGATTATTCTGATATAAATTCATCGCGAAAAGGTCACCATTGCACACATTGCCAGTCCGTTGAGGAGTCACATAATTCTAGTTCTATAGCACCTAAATGAATGTGCACAATCAATTTATTACTATTCCACAATCACTTAATCATTTTATGATTACAGCAATTTTATGAGCGTTCATAGTTTATCAAAATACAGCAACATGCGGTCCTTGCCGTCTCTTAGTATTTCTTTTATTTAAGTATCGGTCGATGAAAGTAGGTGTTGTGTGATTCAGACGGATGCTATATTACAGAATAGAAATGGTCTTATTCAAAACAGGAAATGAAGTCTACAAGGCAGACGAGGAAGCAGACATTTCGTTCTTAATTTTATTATTTGTTATAAAACCAATCCAAAAAGAATTGACCATAAAATGACGTAGTTAAATCTCCATGGGTCAAGTATTAAGGTTATACAACCAAATGCGCATATTTTTTTCTGCTTGTAGCTCTATACTAGACAGAGAGAGAGAGAGAGAGAGAGGGAGAGAGAAATGCCTATACAGGGAGTTAAGCGCTCTTTACTTACGTGCCGATACCAGAGAACTCTTACGGCAAGGGTTAAGGAACTGCGATTTATAAAAACATAGATGTATCAAAAAGAGTATATATGGATTGGCTATAGGAGAAGTTGGAGTTAGAAACATAGGAAAGTTGAATACTTGAGCCTGGCGCTTAATTTTAGATGATGATAATGAAATAATTAAGACAGAGTGGAAATCGGGCCAGCGTTTCTACACAGTTCAAAGTTCGCACATTCTTTAAACAGTCAGATTGCTTCGTGGGTCAACAATCTTACACTATGGGGTCAGGATCCAATGGGCAATATGAAGGTCACTTCCAACTTCACACACTAATTATTCCCAATGAACCTATATTACCCAATTGGTGTACGTCACAATCAATCTCCTACTGACCCTTCTCATCCTAAATCAAGTGTTAAATTATAATATTAACTGCGAAGCTTATTTAGATCGTTGACATATACTAGGCCAATTGGCTGAGTTTTCCATAGGATCACCTCAATATCGTCAATTGGAGTATATGGCGACCTATTTAACGACGTGTTTGCTGATGGCGTCAACTGAGGCGCCTTTGAGGGCTATTTGGCTTATAAGCCTATAGTACAAGTGAATAGCAGAGGCGGGAGAATTTAGGGATTGAATTTTGTACGGGAGTTTGCCGTATGGGTGGAGTAATATGCAACTTCTATGTAATAGCAGGGGTCACTTTATCACTTTGGCTACAGATTGAATGGCGAAATTGTACCTAAGCATAGTTATTGTAAATAGGAAGATTATTACCTACTTCCTAATAATTTAAACACATATATATGGGTATAAACAATAAAATTCATCGGGAAGAACAAATAATTTAGAAAATATATAATAAGATAAATATAGACAAGATATAGTGTTTTGGTTTATTTATAAGTAAAAAGTAAAGTGATGGTTATATACTTTTATAGTACCAATAGTTAATAGACTCCGAATAAACATACATATTTGCTTTATCCACAAATAAATAAGTATTGTACAGACGCCAGCACATCATGCTAACCCAATCTGTCAAATTTCCCCAATTGAAAGTGAATCTTGTGCTCTTGTGATTAAGTTGAAAATCAATAAAAGCAATTTGACAGTTTGGTGTAGCTGGATGTGCTGGGGTCTGTACTACAAAAGTGGTTGTCAGTCCAGCTGTAGCATTTTTACGCATAGTTTGAGATTCTAGGTTCTAATACTGTGTCGGGTCAAAAAGTATGGTAAGATGGCAAAGAATATCACCACCCCGTCTAGTTTCCTTGGGAGTGTAAGACACGTCCGGAGGAAATATCTCTCAAAGAACAAGTAGCAACATCTCTGAATACTATTAATGACTGTCTCTGAGTACTATGACTGACGTACTGCGATCGCCAATTCGTTTGCCATGTTAAGCATGTTTGGAAAGTTCCCCCCGACAGGGCCACATTTCTTTTCTAGGAATTAGTCTTTAAAAAAAGGATATGTCCTGTATAGTTGGTTAGTCACCGCTAAACATTGGTCGCCGTACCCGAAATACAGCATTGCTGTATTTTTTATTGATTGCCCGCTATCGGTCAATAACTTAATCCATTCTTGATATCACGTCTCGTTTCCAATGGGCGCTATTACACCCACAATTTGCGTTCTCGTCTACTTCATGACGACGACCTCATTCATTGTTTTGACGATCTATGGTAATGTATGATAATTATTATATGATCTAACACCAAGGTGGGTCAGTGGTATTTGAGCTTATTTGCGACACGATAAGATTCTTTAGATTACTTTGTATATATTATTATGGATATTTTCCTAGATCGGTGCGCGAATCAAGCACATACGATTACGCAATAACAATAATTCAAATCTTTTATATAGATTTAAGCACAAATTATAAAATAATAATATAGAGATAAATTCGAATCAATCTCCAGTTTATTACACTTTGGATTGTGTACTCTCAAAGTAAAAACTATTATAATTTTTTAAAGATTTATACAAATTTTCATTTAATTTTTAAGAACAATCTCGATACTGGACAGAGAAAGAAATACTATTATGTATTTGTAATATACAACGACTTTCAATTATAGTACAGACGCCAGCACATCCAGCTACCCCAATCTGTCAAATTTCTTTGGAAGATTTTCAAAATTATCACATAAGCATAATATAATGTTCACTTTCAATTGGGGACATTTGACAGTTTGAACATTATTATGCTGACTACCGAAGTGGTATCTTCAGCATTAGATAAAGCAAGGTAATTGAGTGAACTAACTTAATTATAATAAAAAAAAACATTATTTTAAAGCAACGTCTAGCCCTTGTTATTTATAGTGAAATGGATCGCCTCTCTGCATTTATATAGATTATGTTATACTATTTTCACATTCATAAATATATATTCGAATGTAATCTGGAATAACCTAAAATATTTTTACATTTCCATTTACATTATGGGTTTTCCTACATTTCAATATTAGAACAGAATAAACAAGCGCTCTACATACATGACGTAAAAGCATAAGTAACTACTATGAATTTTACCTATGTACCGGCCCATTTTTTAACGCCATCTAAATTGTATCTTCTTTTATTTTACTGTCAAACACTAATTAATTTTATATTTGTCAGTTTTGATCAACCCATTTACATATAAACACGGATCAATGTTTTGTTTATGGCGTTCATTTGACCGGACGAGACATAATATTTATAACTGAGCCGCTGATATTCAGTTTGGGTTTTTTGATTGAGACAATGTTACCCATATTCCCCTTTTTTAAAATGTGTACATGTAACACCTTTACTTCTAAAACACCAACAACCACGCAGTGCTAGATAGATAATACCTTAAGCAACAACTTTTCTTCTACAACTTTTGATAATTTGTTAGACTTTATAAGAAAATAAGTATTAATTTAATTTCCCGCTTGAATGTTTATAACTCTATGAGTATCGCAAAGATGCGCCCACGCGTGAACTTCGCGTAGTCGTGCGCGCATCGTCCTTTCCTTTATGAATGAAACATAGACCTACGAATGTCACGACAGTTCAACAAAAACTTCTAAAATCATTATTTTCGCATATATGTCCGAACTCGTAGAACAAAAGTTGTTGCTTATGATCTCAGCTATTTAGTCCTGCGAGGTTTTTAATACCCTTTATACTACTATGAAATATGTAAGTACAGACGCCAGCACATCAAACTACCCCAATCTGTGAAATTTCCCCAATTGAAAGTAAACCTTATGCTTTTGTGATAAAGTTAAACATTTATAACACAAATTTGACAGATTGGGGTAGCTGGATGTGCTGGCGTCTTTACAATTGACACCACGTTGGTCACTCCTTAGTTTTCAAAGCGTCTTTATTTGGTTGCAATAAGGATGGATGTCCTATTGCAACTGTATCCACCGATGAAGCGTAAATTGTACATTGATTGCTATTTGGTACTAGCGACAGCTTCCTACGTTTGTAAACTTTGACAACAACTGAGGTTGGGTTTGTTTGTAGTTTGTGCGAATGTTACACTCCAGTTGTTACTACGTAGCCAACTACCGGCTGTCCGTTCAAATGATCACTTCATGGTTAAGCAAGTTTCTTGGCTGTGTGTAGCTCTGTTATGAATAATCACAAATTTCCTCGGTTACCAAGGTTTGCAATACCAGTTTTTACATGGATAAATAACATGTAAAAGATTGAAGTTTCAGCAAAAAATGTAATTTCTATTGTAGATAATATTTTTGGCTGCATTCAGTTGAATTCAATTATATTATAGGCCATATAGTTATTCTTTATTTAATACCAGTTGTGCTCCGCGGTGTTAACCGCGTTAAATTTTATAAATGATAGCCTATGTGTTATTCGGATGTATGTATAAGCTATATTACTATAAAATTTCATCAATATCCGTTCCCTTAGCTTGTGTTGGCCTGGGCCCTTGCATGGGCGCGAACATGACTAGCAAAGCCAAACTTCGTTTTGAAAGTCCTGTTGCAGGAAGCACAGTAAAGAAACCCACTTGATTCGTATGTATAATTGTAGGAGGGCTTAGGCTGGGTTTTCCGGAAAGGCAGGAGTTTTGAGACGCGCATGCTCAAAGTTTTCTAGGGTTGATTTGACAGCTAAACTAACTATAGTGGGACAAGGATCTTTATGAACGTGACTGACATTTGTGGGAGGGCGACACTATGCCGGCAAGGGTTGCTTTTAAGAAAATTTAATATTATGGGAAAATTTAACAATGGCAATAGACTGTATCCATTGTATTTTGTAACAATTGTATTCTATAACTTTGACGGGCCAGTTGGCTTAGTTTGTTTTTTTTTATTCCCTCTCAGGACAGATATTTGTGTGCATTAACATGTCTGTTTGTCTCGTGTCCAGGTGTATAGGTATGCATTTACAAAAGTAGTATACGTAGTATATCAGCTATTTGATTTCCATAGTACAAGCTTCACTTAGTTTGGGGTCAGATTAGATGACCGTGTGTGTATAATTTCCCAGGAATATCTAACTCTTAAAGTTTATAGGGTACCCCATATATTATTGATTAATTATTATAAATAGTTTAATAGCACAAGGGAATAAAATAGTCATTTTTATCATTATAAATAAATTTGTTTCTAAATTAATATTTCATTCCGTTACTTAATAATACATTAATGAAAAACTTCAAACGAAAAACTAATACACGGGGCGGCAACTCGCTCGTTAACGTTTTCAAATGGAATTATCAAGCCTTCACTGTGTTTTTCTTTCATGATTTTTACTTTTCTTTCATGATTCATCAACTTAACCTTTAGAACTATTTCTCTGACACCACTTTTTATCAGTTTTGGCATATTGTTAGTGTTTTAAACCAAATAATACAATAATAAACATAGGAACAGCAGTCAGCAAAGCAAGCTGTGGCAGAACTGTCAAAGAGACACTTTACAAGATGGCGGTGTTAGTTCCACTTTCAGTCACGTTCATAAAGATCCTTGTCGCACTATATTCTAGGAGGCTTTTACTGCTTCCCCGGACTATAGAGGCGAGCGTTGGCTCGAGCTGTCTAGCAAATGCAGCGCTCCTTATGCTGCCTCTACTATTTATGATACAACTTGTATATGTGTAGGTCACACAAACAGTTGTCCTATACGGGTATCTACGACGGCACTGAGGCGAAGCAGAAGTCAAACCTTAATTTAATACGATTCTAAAATGCAATTTAATATTACTACGCCACACAAGTCGTAATGAATAAAGATGTAGTTCCTTTTATAGATCTAACGGTGCATATTTTATTCTCTAGCTAGATGCAGGCTCTGATGTCACTATCAATCTGGAACTTAATGTTTAATTCAGGCATTTCAATTAAAATTCCATTATTACCTCCAACTGTACATCGGAAACTGTCTAGATCTTAACATTATCATAGTAAGGTCTATTTTACAATATGGATTTAGTTTGATGGTAGTAGATTTATGTTTGGTAATAGGACATTAACATCAACTTGACATTAACCGATTTTGAGGTCAAAGTTGTGTATGTACAAGCGGGATTAAACCTATATACATATGTGTGGTACGTGTATAGGATTAATACCGATGCTTGATGATTTGAGACAAGACATACAAAAAAGGGTTTTAGCCGAAAATTACCATTATTTTATACTAGCTGTGTCCCGCGGTTCTACCCGCGTTAAACTTTATACATTATAGCCTATGTGTTAATCCAGGGTGTCAGCTAACTCCATACAAAATTTTATTAAAATCGCTCCAGCCGTTTAGACGTGAAGAAGTAACAAACGTACACACTCACACAGTCACATAGTCACAAACTTTCGCCTTAATAATATTAGTGTGATAGCAGTATTGTCTATCCCCCTTGGATCCTCAATTGCGCGGCCCACGTCTTACTGTATAAAAGAGATGAAGATAGAAAGTAAATAATAAAGTCAATATTGAATCATTAAATCAAATCACTTTATTTGCTGGTCTGGGCATTTAGAAAGGAGCAATGAAAGGAGATTGACAAAAGAATTATACCTGACCTGTGTGAAAGGTACAACTGGAAGGGGAAGACCTCGTAGAACATTCTCTGACCAAATCGGAGACGCTCTCAAGAAAGGCCAGGTCAGAAGTAACCTGAACCACCGAGCATGTATGAAGAATATAATGACAATAAACGAGGCAAAAGAGCGTAGCAAAGATCGTGGAACATCGAACAAATCGAATTCCGTTGTCTCTGCCTACCCCTCTGGGAAACAAGCGTGAGTCTATGTATGTATGTACTTTTTTGGTCAGTATGGGTACATGGTACATGTTAAAATAATATATTGTTCAGATCCATATTCTACCTTCAAAAGACGTGCAAAGTTGTGATTATAAATTACGTTATTTAAATTTATTTTTTTTGTAAGACAGTCTTACAATAATGTTTACTAGTTATCAAATACTTGTCAAGCTTATAGTATAACCATAAGTAACAATTTTATGCCAGTCTCATGCAAGAGTAGGCCCAACCTTACCGACTAACATTATTTATGATATTGGTTAAGGTTGGGCCAGCTCTTATACCATGTTTTGCGAGGAGGTGATGATCGCAAAAGAGGTGGCGGAGCGAGAACGGGAGACATCATCCTCCCTGCCAAGCCGCGCCAGGAGAACTGGGCGTCGGAGGGCGCATATTGCCAATCTTCAGCCTCCATGAGGAGTGGCCTGCGGGCGGTGGACCTGGGGCAGTCCTCCGTCCGACCAGAATAGGCCTGAGACGGTGGCGCGCCGTGTTCCGCGCGCACCTCTCTTGAGGAGGGGGGCAAGGGTGCCCCCAACGGAAGTGGGGCTCACTGAAAAGTGGGCCAGCGCCTGTCCAGACTGCGGTGAATGCGCGAGCGAATCCCGTGGTCTGGACTGTAGGTGGCTGAGGAACACCGTGGGGTTTTAGTCGGTAAACCCAGCACAACCATCTGGCTGGAAGTCCGACATACACCGTCGCTTCCACAGCGGCGGGACGATCCATAAAGGAATTCCCCACGTAAAAAAAAAGCTCTTATACCATGGAATTTTACTTTTTTTTATTTTATTTTTGGGATACTTACAGCTAGCAGGTACCTTAAACATAACTAATAGAAGTCTGAAAGCCATTTACAAATTTTTCAAGAAATTTAAACCGATCATTTTTATCTAAAATAACAAGTAAAATATAAACTTCACTAAGTGTATCGCAAATATTCGCCTGCACGTGTTACCCAGTGGTTAAGGTTCTCGCTTTGCTACTACCACAGCGCATTCGTGTTTCGGGTTCGACCTTCACACAGTTCGCAGGTGGCCCATATTAGTAGGAGAGCTGGCACGCATTTTTGGGTAGGTATTTGAGGCAAGCTGAAAACTTGTCCTACAACTCTTCAGACACACCCCAACACGGAAATGCAGACCTGGCAGGCGGGTAGCGGGTCTAAACCAACCTCTAAATTTTTTTTTTAGCCAATAATTGTTTTTAATATAAGGTGAAATTTTGATATGTTGTAGTTTAATGTTTATACAATACAAAAAAAGAAGACAGGCGATTCTGTCGGGTCTTTAGCACTGCCAGCCGTGTGCAAAAATATTTTGCAAAAAAATCGAAAAAATGTATTTGAGGCAACTTGAAATTTTGACAGAATGTTATTTATGTATTGTATAAACATTAAACTACAACATATCAAAATTTCAGCTTGCCTCAAATACATTTTTTGGATAAAAAAAAAGTTGGTTTAGACCCGCTACCCGCCAGCCAGGTCTGCAGTTCCGTGTTGGGGTGTGTCTGAAGAGCTATAGGACAAGTTTTCAGCTTGACTCAAATACCTACCCAAAAATGCGTGCCAGCTCTTGGACTATATATGGTGGGGTCTGGGTGTACTCCACGCCTTGAGTAGGTTAGTTGCATGTTTTTTTTCCATAATAGCAAGCGGTAGATTATTAAATTAACCTTATAAAATTTCATTTATTTCATAGTTCTCTCAGATGCGGATAGTACAAGACCGTTAATTATGGTGGTCTTGATGATAATCTACTCGAAAACTATTGGGGGTAGTTTAAAAATGGCTCTGAGTTCAATCTTTAATCATGGAATGTATTATAATAATGTCCTCCTGGTCGAATTTCATCTATGGCGGCCAGCATCAGTAGAGTCTAACCATATTATAGTGCACAAGTGTAAACACAAGTGCACTTTAAACTCCTTCTCTTTTTATGATCCGAAGGGACAGCCAGCTGAAATGACCGGTATGAGTTCAGATACAGGACCGACGGCTTTACGTGCTCTCCAAGGTTGATTGTATTACAGCGGAAATATTGTACCTATGTAAATAATACGTTTGTATATTATATAGGTATGTAGGTGCTATTTAATATGTAAATATAAAACATAAGCCTATGAGATGTTTGTTATGTTTCTGAGAATCACTGTTGCTAAAATACATAGTTCTAATGTTTTCTTAGTTCGTTCCGGCATCGGGTATCCGCATAGCAAAGGGATATTTTTGTCTGTAGAATAATAAATATTAATATTTATAGCCAGTTGCTATTCAATATTTATTGTAATCTTCGCTATGTATTGTAAAGAAATGTTCCATCTGCTCTCAATTATAAAAAAAAACGTACTGTTATCTCTTATAACTGAACTGTACTTATAATAATAATAATGTCCTCCTAGCCGAATTTCGGCCACAGCGGCCAGTCTCAACAGAGATTAGCCATCTGCGCGGGACATATTATGGTGCTCAAGTGTGTGCGCAAACACAGGAGCACTTTCTATTCCATCACTCTCATGATCCGATGGGAGGCCTAGGCGACACGACCGGAAAGAGGTCAGGTACAGGACCGACGGCTTTACGTGCTCTCCGGGGCACGGGGGTATAATACCGCCAACTCCTAGACTTCGGGCTGATGCTGAGAAATTTTCTTTTTACAGAAAAGTCCTAAAATCACTTTTTGGCGCGACCCCGGATTTGAACCCAGGACCTCGTTCTATGCGGGTGAACCCGCTACCACTAGACCAACGAGGCACTGTACTTATACTGTGTGGGTGACGGTGAAGAATATCACCACTCCATCTCATCTTGTGGGGGCGTAAAAGTCTAGAAGCAATATATGGCAGAGAATAAGCAGCATCGTCCATTATACCTACTGCGATCATCAACCCGTCTGCCAAACGTGGTGATTATGGCATATACCTCCAATCGATGAAGACAATTCCATTGTCTAGATCCTTTGAGGCCTTTGTCCAGCAGAAGGGTCTTTCGGCTACTATGATGGTTGTTCTGGCCTGTTGGTGTGCTTGCTTTTCACGCCGGAGGTCGTGGGTTCGATTCCCACCCAGTACAAATATTTGTGTGCATGAACATGTCTGTTTGTCCTGAGTCTGGGTGTTATTATCTATATGAAAGAAAGAAAGAAAGAAATAATTTTATTTTCATTACAAATACGGGACATACATTTAATGTGGTACCTATACATTTTAATCATTTTTAAATTTATCCGTACTGGTATGAAAAATGAACCTATCTCAGCTAGTACTGCATTTTTGCAGTGCTGATCTTCCGATAGGGCCAGTAGGTACTGGAAGCGTGATACCAGACGAATTTACATTATAATACTTACAAGCTAAGAAAAAATTCTGGATTGATACAACATTATAGGTATATGTATGTATTTACAAAAGAAAAGTAGTATATGTAGTATACCCGTATCAGTTATCTGGTTACCATAGTACAAGCTCTGCTTAGTTTGGGATCAGATGGCCGTGTGTAAATAATGTCACAGGATATTATTATTATATTATTGTTCCTATCTGAATGAAGGCTCTTGAAACCAAAAAATGAAGTAAACATAACGCATCATTTGCTCTAGCCTTTTGAACATGATTAAAATGAACTGTCAGTTTAGGGCGCGACTGACCTGCCTTTCTTCAATGACTTGTTCAGTTGTTCCCATTTCAATATCAATATAATCATTTTGCATACTGTCAATTGTATGTTCTTAACTGCTTTAATAACGTACGGTATCGAATGAGAGCATCTCATGGCCGTGAGTTGCAAGTATGATACATCGTCTGCATGTCTGACTTCTGGCTTCAATTGTTTGCAGGAACATGATGCCAATCGGAGCAAATTACTGCAGTAGGTATCACGATATAGATCAATTCATCGATTTCATACGGTAAAGGAATGGAATGCGAGGCGTCATCTAAATTTTGCGACGAGACAGCGACACTGAATATATCATAGTACTTGGATGCATAGTCATAATAGTCTACTGGCCTGAGAACGGGAGATAATAATAATTGGCGTTCGCAAGCCTGACTTAATATTATATATATTGAAAACTAGACACCGAGCGATACAAGAATTTGGGTGATAATTTCTCTTCAATTACTAATCGTATTATGTATGACTCATATGTCAGTAAAAAGATGTCCTGTGCTGAACCAAAGCGTTTCGGGGGGGATTTGCTTCAACTGCCAAGCTTGGCAGATGGGCTAACAATCGCAGTATGACATTCTTTAGTACTAGAAAAGATGCACTACGGCTCTGCTAAATATTGCCTCGGGATAACTTCTATCCCCTCACCCCACGGAATAATGGAGTGGTGGTATTCGTCACTATCACTAAACAGCAGTGATATGGCGCGTAATTTCGAAAAGTAAATAAGGCTCAAATTTAGCTATCACTAGGCTTCTGCAACATACGGCATAGGTCCAGCTTAGTTTGCTACAGTATGGTCATATCTATGGCTACAATTGAACTGGAGTAAATGTAGCATATTCCCTTAAGCAGTTTGTTAGATAGTTGCGGCCCGTTCACAAATAGTTTTCATAGATGTTCAGTGTTTAGATATTGAGTAAATGAGTGACATTTCGCATTTATTTATTAAAGATATTCTATTCACGAGCCCAGTTTCGATTCATGTGGGTAACGGTATGGACATATTTATCTTTGGTCAAACGGTTTAAACGTTGAACGCTAATAAAGCCATACTGAATGCATTACCGGGCTCCATTCACTGTGATAGTTAAACATACACTATCGTCTTTCCCCAATAAAAATATCTGACACTTCACTCGATGCCGGTTCGTCGTATTACACCTTAATGTTTATATTGACCAACCTTATGTTACTATACAGATAAACATTAATAACTCGTATGTTTTTTAGTTAAGGTTGAAGTTTCTCTGTGTTTTGGTTTCATAGTTACACGGTGGTTGGTAAGTATTGGATGCTTGTAATCTTAGATTACACGAACATCATGTCTAGAGTGACATACGTTATAGTATTATCATTCACGTGGTCTATTGTGATAGCGAAATGATAGACAGCATGGTTGTCATGTAAATACCGGACACTTTTAGTATTAGATGGATAGGTATTAATATTCATAAGCTGATGAAATTGTGGGACTGACAGCTGAGAAAAATGGTGGAAGGAATTTGTTGATGGCGAAATTCTTTGGTGTGGAAATTGATAGCAAATATAAAATAAAGAATGCACTGAGTGAACTTCACAAATTAAATGATGCGGAATAAGATACATCGAGGCATTGTTCCATTGTATAAAATTGGAGTGAATTCGAGTTGTTATGGGTAAATATGGTGGATTTTTAAACATAACGTATTTGACAACATACACAAGTGTAGGAAAGTCGCATATCCGTGTTGATTCCAAAATTCCATAGGAACCTTTAGTGAAATCTCCACTACTTCACTGGGGTAGACTTTGACTAGACTATAACGGAATTTACTTGACTTTTGAATTAATCAAGAAAACGCTGCATAATATTGAAAACGTTAATTTTATAAAATATGTATGAATATTTTTATTTGTAGCGTTTTTGGCAATGCTGTGCTTAAATCTAATCTCAAAAATGAGAAAAAACATACGCCTACCTCGGATTGGTAGAGGGTACTGGTTCGAGGCCTGTCGGAAGATAAAACCTATTACTATTTTTGACTTAAAATGTCATTGAGCTTCTCTAATTCTACTCAAAGCATTATTTAAATTCATAACTTAGTTTATCCTAATAACAATATAAATGTGAATGTTTGTATGTTGGTCACATAATTACTAAAGAAAAGCTAACCAGATTTGGATGAAATTCGGCGTGGCTATGGTTATCCCCTGTTATCCCCTGTACCAACACATATATAGGTTCTGGTTACTATTAATCGCTTAATTCCGGGTGAAATATATAGTTAAGCATTATAATATCTCTATCTCACTTTCGTTGTCTTATTGTATCACATATTAAGCAAACAAGCTGTTTGCTAGATGCTTTCACCGGTCCGTAAGTGATTGGCGAGGTTAAGCAACTAGGCTCGCGGGGAGTCCATAGATGAGTGACCGCCAAAGTGGTTTAATTTCTGAACGTCTCCGTGCTTCGGAGGGCACGTTAAGCTGTCGGTCTCGGTTTAAGTCATTAGACGAAAGTCGTTAAGACATAGATATAGACATAGACATAGATCATTTTATTGCCAGAAGCATGTCAGAGGCCTACTAGGGCGGCTTGAGCAACTCTGACACTAGGGTAACCACTGCCCACAGGATAAGTAAGTAAGCTGTTTTTGTATTCAAAACAGAATATAATTGTTAATTAGTCGTTAAAACCTTTTTCTCATTATAAGTTGATAAAGCTGTTTGTTTTCCTAATAAAAATAAATGAAAAAGAAATCATGGGGCTCAGCTTGTAGTATAATTTCAAAATGTGTATCTCATTTCCTTTCAAGATTCCATTAGCCTTTGTATGACAACATGGAATAAAAACAGTAATATGTACATAATAATACGGTACACACAATAGATCATTCATAATATACATACTAACCTACCTATTGTATACTTATTCACATACAATGAGCATGCGAAATGAGTTGAGGCAAGATCACGGTCAGATTCTTTTACATAATGAATTGCTTTGGGAGGATCTCAAATTACATACCGTGACATTCAATTGTTCAAAATTAAAATAAAATCAATATGTTCTGTTCCTTTCTGCCAGCCTGATGGTCTAGTGGTTAGTTACCATGATGCTAAACCAGAGGTCGTCGGTTCGATGCCCACCCAAGTCAATTTTTGTGTGATGAGCACAATTATTTATTGTAGGGTGTAATTTATCTACTATGACTGCCTTGTTGGTCTAGCGGTAGCGTGTTCAGCCGCAGAGAACGAGGACCTGGGTTCAAATCCCGTGTTGGGCCAAAAGTGATTTTGAGCACGTGAAGCCGTCGGTCCTGTACCTGACCTCTTTCCGGTCGTATCGCTAGGCGTCCCATTGGAAGTGCTAGAAAGTGCTCCTGTGCTTGCGCACACACTTGGATACTATATTATGCCCCGCACAGATGGTTAATCTCAATTGAGACTGGCCGCCGTGGCCGAAATTCAGCTAGGAGGACATTATTACAATTTATCTATTACTTGTATGTATTTAGAAATATATGAGTAAGTTTCTCTGATTGCCATAGTACAGGCTCTGCCTAGTTTGAGATCAGATGGTAGTGCGTTAGTAGTCCTAAAATATTTATTTCTTATGAGTATGTTAAGAGAGTTATACAGACTTTGCCTGCGATTTTTTTATTCATGTTTCTTATAGAAAGACGGAAGGTAGAATGCCATGCCCTACAATGTGATTCCAGACAGATAACAGCAGCGTCTAATATCTTTTGGGCACGTCCGCTCCGTCGTAGACCATATTTTCTCTTACCATAAAATAAAATTGTGGTCAAACGTTAACCCATTAAATATTAAAAAGATTATATCGTAATAGGTGATCTCAAACAGCTATAACAAGACCTCAACATGTCTCTTCGACCGCGCTCGTGAACATATTATAGAGCGGAAATTGGAAAGGTTTGTGCAGAATACTAAATGAAAACCTGGAAAACCTTCCTTGGCATATATAGATTTTGGAAGTATTGTATATTATGTTTTACTTGTCTTTATCGATAGGGTTACCTTAGTGTCGGACATGTTCAAGTCGGCCAGTTGGCCTCTTGAATGGTTATCGACTATTACTACTACAACAGGGACTGACAGGTTAACATGCCTTGGAAAACACAGAGACGCTCAGAAATTAGACCACTTTGGCGGTCACCCATCTATAGACACCCGTATCACAGCATGTGAGCGCCTCAAATATTGTTTAGGTTTAAGTAATAGAGTTTGCCGTTCCTCTGGTGTTACGAGTGTCACTTACCATCAGGTGACTTACTTGCTGGTTTGCGATCCTATTTTATATTAAAAAATGTTTAGGGTTTAGGGACTAATAGAGTTTGGCTGATTTTTTAATTACGTTTCTTTTTCCCAATATTGACTCATGCTGTGACATATGACTACAATAAATGTATGGGAAGGGTAATTTTCGACTAAAGAAACTAGCGTAACTGAGTAAATATTTATTCCTCATATGTTTGGGACCTTAATTTTAGAAGTAGAAGTGAGTAGTGAAGTAAACTCCAACTCTAAATGCTATTTAGTCATAAAGAGAGAGTAAAATTACTTTATGTTCAAACTGCTGTTTCCATAAATTTATTTCTAGTTGGACAAACTAACAAGAGAACAAACCATTTTGTTATAAGACCGTCAATCGTACAATTATAATAATAATATCCTGGGACAATATTCACACACAGCCATCTGATCCCAAACTAACCAGAGCTTGTACTATAGATACCAGATAACCGATATACATACATATTTTTTTCTTTATAAACATACTTATATAGATAATTTACACCCAGACTCAGGACAAACAGACATGTTTATGCACACAAATATCTGTCCCGGGTGGGAATCGAACCCACGACCTGCGGCGTTAAAGGCAGCGTATCTACCACGCCAACAGGCCCGTCATTTCTTTAATGATATTCTCCCTGCAAATTGTATCTCTAGGAGTACAATAAGAGTTTCTCTATCTATATATTTATCTCATGCTGCATCTAATCTTACATCTACCGTGCATCACCTACAAACTAAAAGAGCTGGCAACAAAATCAGAAGAAAATAATTTTCAGTACCTCTACCATGACTCCTTATAGTTTAATTACTTAACGTTTTTATGGATGGGTAAAAAATGTTAGACTCGCGTCAGGACACGTGACCTGATCGAGTTTTCGTAAAACGTTGGGTCTTTTTCTATAATCTCACTGGCCGTTTATACACTCACGTGACAGCCGATTTCCTAAAGATAATTAGTTCTATTTTTTTAATTTATTCCCACCATAGGGAATAAATTAAAAAGAGGGGGAGGGAAGCAATTAGATATTTTGAGTCTTTACCACCCAAAGGTGGGAAGTAGCTTCTTCCACTCGATACTGGGATCAAATGAACACTACTTTCCGAGTATGGGAAATGAAAAAAATGTTTTCACTCCTATCGGCAGTCCCCAAAGACTGTGTTTTTTTAGTATAACCATTTTATGTTAATTGAAGTTTCCGCTGGGTGCAAGCTGCTTGTATGATCGGAGAAATACACTACATAAACATAAGTTTATGTAGTGTATTTCCCCGATCATACAAGCACAAGGTAACGATGCAGTAGTCTTAGAATTATCCTTATAAGAGAAATATATGTTTCAGTGTAATTTTAGATGATGGAGTCCTAAGGTGAACGTTACTATGCCATTTCGATAGTATCTGATACGTAACTCAATATTCTCAGACAGAGATCGATGCCTATCGTTATGGTAGTTGGAACTGTCTGAAATCTGATAGAATCTAATACGCTTTGGTCTACCTATTCTTATACCGCTATGGTTATAAGTCATGAGGTCAGATGGAAATCACTTCCTTAAAAGTTACAAGGAAATATTATATAAATAAATTATAATATATAAATTATAATTATATAAATATATTTGGTAAATGTCAATCTATTGTACTAAATTATATATTGGAAAAAATAATTCGGGGCTATTCTTGTAAAGACTCCCACAAATAGCATGCAGAAAGGAGGTTTTCCAATCCAAAACGAGTGTAAGGTATGGAAACCATATAACTGATATACTACATTGGTATACTACTTTTCTTTTGTAATAACATACTAATATAGAATATTACACACAGACAAGCAGACATGTGCATGCAGTATAATACTGAAGGACAGTGGAAGGTCTTCAGAGTGACAAGATGTCACTGGTGTTTTAATTAAGCCTGACTGAGTAAAATATAAAGTTTGTAATTAAATTTATAGACCTTATATGTTTTTTTATCAATTTAATGTTAGAATATATAAGGTAATAATTTCTCTAAGGAAAATAGTTGATTGTTGCATTGAATGCCAAGTGATTTATTAAAGCACGAGTGTTATGTTGGTGCCCGATCCCATGCGCATGCGCATGTACACTAAATTAACACGAGTGCCTTCATTATTCACTTTAGCGAGGTGCGTAATCTACTTTCCATTCAACTACCTAACCTGATTATACGATACACCCACTGAAAATTTCAGAGTTAATGAAATTTCATATGCAGCTGTTTTTTACTTTCTGGAGTTTAATTCATCTCGCTATCGCTCTATTTTCTTTTTTTACTCCTTGCTAAATATGAAGTATCAAAGTTTTCAATGGTATAAAGTTTCCACATATTTCTATTTTTTTTCTCCTAGTCGGTTTTATTCAGCTGATAATTAATTTCAGACTATATCTTTTTGGTCTAATGTACACATTATATATTAAACGAGATATTAAACCTCCGTGGTAAATTTACTGTGCAACCATGTGATTTCATATAATATTTCTGCACTGTTTTGGTTCTAAGTAAAACAGGTTCTTTGTGATCGATTTTGTAGTGATTAAATAATAACATAACATTAATTTAATAATGATAATTAATAGTAGCTGAAATAGAATACTCTGGTAATCATAAACTGGTATATAAATAAAAAAGGATATTTAAAACTAATGGGGAATAACAAACTGCTTTTGAATATAACACTTTCCTAGTAACTGTATTAGAAATACATTTTACAGTTCATTGCCGAGGGCTAAAAGGACTTCTAACAAAGAGGAGTAACAAAACATCGATAAACTATCATCGAATAATGACACGTGTTTCGAGAACAATGATCCGATAAATAAAGCAATAACAATCGATTGATCGAATCATTCGAATCGCTCCGATCGGACATGTGATCGCCATTGACAGTGTAATCGAATCGAATGAGATCAAGATCACGGTCAAATCCATCCACTGTAATTGCATAATGATAGTTGGTGCAAGTTTAAAGCGAATGACGGGAAATGAAAGTCCATTTCAAAACACGCGTGAATTCTTAAAGGTGAAACAAAATAATATTAGAAATACAAAATGAGATGAGGTCCATAAAAAACATAGAACCGACTTCAAGCCATCTATTAGATAAGACTACAAAGTAATAGCCCGCGTCAGAGGGTACACACGGCTACACATCAAGCTATACATTCCAGTATAAGCTGATCTCGCGTTGTATAGGATTTCCATACAATGAGAGGTCAGGTATTGGAAATGTATAGCTTGATATGTAGCCGTGTGTACTACCCTTTAAGATTCAAATCTCGGCTTAGGGCGGTTTCTGATGTGGAGATGCGTGAGAGGCTAAGATTCATAGGTAAGTTTTGTGCAGCTATCGCTCGCGCCACTTATCCGATTGAAATTCAAAGAGGGCTTTTTATCCATACGAATGCTATGAAAACTGAAATGCACAAATTTTATATGGGTCCCTACAGAAAGCATTTCACGGCTCGCCTAGGCAGGTAGTATAGATGCATCGTCGAAATGGTTTTATATCTTCTCAATATTTAGTTCACAGAAAGAATCTGCTGCCCGTTTACTGGGAGATATTCTCACGGGACGAATTTTATGGGATGTGATGCGGTGATGATTCTTCGCCGTCACCACATAAACACACATGTTATAAAATGGCGTCATCGTGATCGAAAACTAATCTAAACAGTTTCGTGATGTGACTGATGTTTGACTCCTGCTATTAGATATATAGAACTGCATTAAATTGAGATTCCCAGGACAATAGATCGGATAATAAGCGCTACATGTTTAGTGTCTTTTAAATTAATGGTCAGTAAATGTAATAGTTTTATTAGTTGAGTGTTATGGCTAATATTATAACTGCGTGTCGTTGAATATTAATGAAGTTATAAGAACACAATGTGCTATGAGCTTGACATAAAAAAGGACGTGGTCAATGTTTTTTGGACGTTGCTCCACCCATGACATAAATATTGAACATAAGTGAGTGATAGCTTATTATAGTAACATAAATATTTTTTCATTGGTCCACAGGGTCCATATTTATGGTACAAGAGGTGTTATTTTTACGCATAAGTAGCAAGCGGGAAGTGTTTCTATACTATACATCAAGCCGATAGCAGGGTTCTGGATATTTTTGTTACGTGGCCCATTAACCTGTGTAGGTGGAAATGTTTGGATTGGTTGCTAGGGCCTGCACACTATCCACCAATGCGGGTTTTGCCGTTCTTGTGAAGGAGAAGTACTAAACAAACGTATTTGCCATTTATCAATAATTACTTTTACCATTCATGTCGAACAATGAAAATGAGTTGTACTTATAAAATTATAACTTATAATTTCATATACTGGTTAGAAATAATAATAATAATAATAATTAAGCCATTTTATTTCCAAATCTCTCTTATGTCTAAGTTATATGTAATAATAATAAAAGTGTTAGTACTAATGTTTACCATCTAATTGTTAGTATTCTTAAGTATGAGAAATGGATCCCTTTTTGGGTAAAGGCCTCCTCCATCCTTTTCCACAAATCTCTGTCTGATGCTGAGGTCATCCAGTCTTTCCCAGCGATTTGGATAATGTCATCAGCCCACCGGCTGTACGGTCTACCAACATTCCTTTTGCCAAGTGGTCCTTTCCATCGAGTGGTGTGGAGGGTCCATCTACCGTCGTTATTGCGTGAAATGTGACCTGGTTAGAAATAGCAAAACACAATTTGAGAAATATGCGTGTACATTACACGTATATCGGTGTTTCTCCAAATGTTTGCCCCGAGAGGGGGTATAAACTATATTGGGGGTAAAAATTATATAAGTAGTCAATCACTTTTAAAGTAAGAGGTATGAAATTAAAAATGAAGACTTGAAATTGACGTCTACCTATTTTGCCGTTCTTTTTTAAATTCTTTTGTGCTAAACACAGAACAAATAATCATGCTCATAACATAAATATTTCTCCTGGGTGGGCATCGAACCCACGACCTCTGATTTCGCAGTCAGGGTCACTTATAACTAGACCAATAGGACTGTCAGACTCGCGCTCTTCTTATCACTTGGGCCTGGTATCCACTCGCTTGGAAACAAAATCAATTTCTCGGGGCTCATTGAGTTTTTACTTGTATATTTATGTTCGTTGGAACGTTGATGTAATATTTTATCAATGAATATTTTGCTCGATTTGTTCCGCTTACGTCAATATAGGCTCATCGTGTTTGATTTATAATAATAATAATAGGAAAGGGAAAGTGCTTTTCATTAGAGTTTATTTTTGAATATATCATTAGTATTAATTTAAATAATAGGAAATAGATGGCTCAGATCTGGTAGTTCAGTATTATTATTATTATATAATGAATGATCACGATTTCCCACGACCATATCCACAGCGATTAAACCTATAGTATAATTTAGTTAAACTATAGAATTAATAATATCACTATTTAGTTTGTGTTTTGTCTGTCTGTAAGCGTTATTTTATTCACTGATCTCATGTTTTATCATATTTTAAATAATGTGTTAAAGGATACAAATGTGAACAGGGTTATATGCCAGAAATAAATTTATTTGATTTATTATTATTATTTATTTAGACTATATCTATATAAACAGAAAATATTATTTGAATAAAAATAAGGAAGTAAGTAGCTTTGGTTAACTTTTTTAATATCACATGTAATTTTTTGTGTCAGAGTTTCCTCTGACATGGGTGACTGCCGACTGCTGTCTATTGGCTAAATATGTATATAGCCGGGACGTAAAGCTTAACTTACCCTTAGATGTAGAGACGCTTAAAATTAAACCTTATTAGACGGTCACCTGTCTATAAACCGACCTGGCGACTAGGTGATTAACCTAGTCCCTAGACTAGGTAAAACACCTAGGAGATAGCAATTAGATCCAACATGTATGTCAGATCTAAATGCTTACATATTTAGCCAATAGACAGCAGTCGGAAGTTACCCATGTCAGAGGAAACTCTGACACAATTAATTACACTTGATATTTAAAAAGTTAACCAAAGCTACGTCTTTATTTTTGTACAGTGTAAGTAATTAAAGTTTAATTCTGCCTTCTACTTTTCTTTCAATTATGTTCATTATGCAAGTGTTAACCAATTAAGTAACCAACTAAAATTAATAGAGGTGTCAAACGACTTACTAACATTAAACTAATGGTAGGAACATCATTAAAACCACCACATACAAACAGCCAACACAATCTGACAGCAGTTGTCAACATTTCAAATTTCGAACATCTTACGGACGTTAGTTCTACATCATTACATCATGCCAGTCACTTGATACACAATAAATTATCTACTCGTCCATTAATATAGTTAATGCCTTAATGCTTAATTGGTTTACTGTAGAGAAATGAAATATCACTCACTTGTTTAAACGAACTAATTTATATTAAATTAAGACGGCTATCTTTTAAATTGGAACTAATGTGAATGTGATAAAGTAACTATAAATAAATTTAAGATACAGAGCAAAAATAAATATATTGAATAAATAATGTCCTTCTGGTTGAATTTTGACCGTGGCGGCGAGTTTTAATGGAGACTATCTATCTGCGCGGGAACTATTATCGTGCACAAGTGTGTGCGTAAATACAGTGACACTTTCTATTCTATCACTCTCATGATCCGGTGGGTCTATTAGCGACACGACCGGGAACAGAGTACTTCGGGGCATAAGGATGTAGGAGCTGCCAACTGCCAAGCTTCAGGATGATACTGAGAAATTTCGTTAACAAATAATCTAAATGTAACTTTTGGACCAACCGTGGATTTGAACCCAGAACTTCATTATATGCGTTTGAACACGCTGCCATTAGATCAACGAGTCAGTCAATAGCAATTTAAAACGTTAGGCCTTTTTAACAGATTTGGAAAGAATGAGGTTATCAATACGAGTGTATGTTTTTTTTTAATCGAACATACGCTATTAAAAAAATTTGTAAGGTGAAGTTAGAACTACGATTATACAAGGAGATACGAATACAACCTTTATCGCTGAAGGATACTTTTTTTTTGAATGTTCGATTTATAAACCATTCGATATCATGAATGTTCAATATTTAAACATTCGACTTACAGTGGTCCATCAATTGATATTCGATTATTTAGCACAGTGTTTTCTTACCTCTTACACCCAGTGCTGTTTGTGAAGTTTACCTACCTAACTGTGGTTAATTATCAGATTTATACGACTTGCTCGTCCAAATAGTTGTCGAGGAAAAAATCTGGCTTTAGAATAATAATGTGGCCATTTAAAGACGTAACAAAATAAACTATAAATACAAACAGATAGGTGAATGCACTGCAATCAAAATAAATCAATAGTTAACCGAAAGGTATATTTAGCTCGATTAATTACTACATAACGCACTAATGCTTCCGTACAGATGGGATAGGGTTGGTACACTCTCGAATTTCTGAATATTGTATATGTTTCGCGTAGATGGTTAGACCCTGTTAAGACAGCGATGGGTAAATTTTGAATATTGGTTGACATTAATATTTACAGACAGGCTCAAAAATAAAATTTTAAATACAATATTGGGAAATAATTAATGTATTAGATCGGTGGGATCTATTCTGCTTATCGCAATAAGAATGCACCTTCATATCTTGTAAAGATTTGAGAAAGAGAATTTCTAAAAATATTAAAAAATGTTTAATAACCATGAAACATCCATCAACTTTACCTTTAGAGAGCCGATTGGAGCAAAATTTATAAGGACCGAGTTCGGAAGCATTCCCCGACGCGGACGGTTTGAAATATATTGAGAAAAGATTAAGTATTGGAATCAGGCGTCACTTTGCGGAAATCCATAACAATCAAAATACAAAATCAATATGTAGTGTTAATTCATTTCAATTAGCGGAATTAACACCACATATTGATTTTGTATTTTGATTGAGAAAAGATTATCAAAAGCGGTCCACGAAAAAGGAAGAAATCTCGTAAATAAACATAGTCGATTTAATATCATCTCTCTTTTAAAGTCCGTTATGAAGTAGTAGAATTTCTAAATAGATTAAGCATCTCACTTGCAGATTCAATCCCCACATGAGTGTTATAAAATTATATTATACTTTCTTACTTTGTGCTTTACTACCTAGGCAGTGCATACACATAAGCTATGCTTATGATGCTTACAGCACACACTGCCACTTTTTTTCCGAGCTATGGTAATCTTATTAACGCTCGGATCACATGTCCACGAAGATTACTCTGCTTCACCAATTTACTGTATTCAGGATGGTGGAGGTGCATACCCAGGCAAGCTGTCACAAAATCCGGTTTTACGTTTTACACTGCGTAAAACGCTTAAAAACCAAAACTGCTGAATTAATACACGCAATTGTTGTTGTATTTGTATAACATTACTTCTCGAACGTTGGTGTGGTTTACACGTATTCTTTATATTAATATTGTTATAATTTAACTGTACCTAATTTGCATTGTTTATTGTGTCTGTGTGTGCGTATTTTATTTCCCAATTAAATGAATATAGAAATATATATATAGCGTATTTTTATTATAATTTAAATTCTCGGCAGCGCCAACCCTACGGTTACAGTTATGATTTATTGTCCGAACTCTACTCTATATATAATTATTATAGGTGGCTCTAAATTAAATATAGTTCGTTGTTCGGTATGAAATATTCATATTATAACTTTAATTGATGACATGACACAAATATATGGAGCCGGTCACTATTCAACGAGTTCATGTAATATTATGATCTGTTATTTAGTTGACAGTAAATTTGAGTCTCCAGATATTTATAGAAATGCTTCTGTATTTTGTTGCCTGTATTAATCATCTTCATCTGTGGTGACGGGAGGAATATCATCACCCATCTCATTGCGTAGGGGTCGCAGGAGTGGGTGATAACAAGGGGAATATCTACCGGAGAACGGGAAGCGTCTCTGTGAGTACTATGATCATCATACTGCGATCGCTAAGTCATCTGCCAAACCTGGTGTCACAGTGTCGGTAGATGCGGGTAGCGTAAGACCGACCATTATTTTATTTACTTATTATTATTATTTTATTTATTATTATTATTTTATAGAGAACGCCCGCTTTACGGATTATATATCTCTGTGTCGCGGGGTACTTTACAAACATATAATAGACGGACACAAATTACATCCAGACTGAACAACTATTAATTGGTCACACAAATAGTTGTCTGGCGCGGGACTCGAACCCGCGCCACGAAGCAGCGAAGCGACTGTCTTAGCCGCTGTGCCACACGTGCAGTTACAATTATGGAGGTCATTGGAACTGTATCCTTGACTTATTCGAAACTTGTACAAAACGTAGGTACCTAAATATCAGTCATTAACCGCCCTGAGTCTAGATTTGAATCCCAAACGTAATGTTATTATAATGAATTTACTTGGTGTTAAAACACAATCGGGGATAAAAACCACCTGATATAAGAAACCAAACAAACAAGTGTTGAACAAATCGTGACTCGCACATATCGCACAATATACAACGTGTTACTTAAATAGCGTGGGAGCTCAATCTATGAACTGAAATAAATTTATCGAATACGAAAATACTCTATTTTTTCATCTCATGATAATTAAAATTTTTAGATCTGTGTAGAAGATGTAAGTGCCATACATTGGATTTGCTTCTAAAAGCATGGCCGAATGATTTAACAAAGACGTTAGATGACACCTACATATGTACAGACGCCAGCACAACCAGCTACCCCAGTCTGTCAAATATCTATTATAGATTTTCAACTTTATCATATAAGCATAAGGTTCACATTCAAAGTTGGTTTGTAAGTAAGGGAATCTTAAATTTGATCTGCTGATGTGTATCGTTCATAGCTTAATGACAGAACGCCTACCCCTGATAGGTGGAAGGTATTAGTTTGATCCCTATAAAAATTACATTTATCCCTTACTGTATTTTGACATTTTAATTGATAATAATCCTTTAAAAACTAAATAACTTATTAATCTGAAAAACTTATGACTAAACCTAAGAAACTACGAAAAAGTTGTAATTATATAAATAAGTACATAGCGTCATAGTATTCCTCCTAATCCAAGAATACTGTATTTTTAATATTTTACTCTTCTATGCACAGAATGACGTGGTAATGACTGAAAAACAAACATTTCTACTTTGTGTTCCATTTAGTTCTTTTACTAAATGGTTCAGTTTCATGCGTATTTTGCCTCCTTAATATTCGACACTATTCATGTTACACGTTGCATATGCAGCACTTTAAGTGCATCATATATTATTCACATTATGCATTCACACCCAAACAATCCCGCCACGAACAATCAGCGGTTCTTAAATAAATTCCACTCATATTTCACATTCGCAAATCATACGGCTATAATTTCTCTACTGTGGTTCAAAGCAGCTGTTCCAATACATCTGGCAGAATTACACAGTTCTGTCAGATCAGTGCAACCATTAGATTTAGATACGTGCCAATGCTATCGCTCATCGTCGAGAGTGAGCCAGTTCTAAGAAAGCGTGAGAGAAGCTCATGTTTGTGATTTGTTTGAGCGCCTTGGCAAGATTGTTTTGCCCGTGATCTTACCGAGAACTGGCCCTATCGAAAGTCCAGTATTGCAACAAATTTTAGCTATTCTTTATTGCACAATAGGCAGTCTTATCGGACAGCAATCTCTTCCAGACAACCTTAGGAGGGACTGGAGATGATTAAAGTATTAAAAAAGAGACGGAAGCGAAAAACGTGTTAAAGAAAGAAGTAACATGAAAAAAGTAAAGGGTGTGGAATTATTATTCCACACCCTTTACTTTTTCCATGTAGTCTCCAGTCCCTCCTAAGGTTGTCTGGAAGAGATTGCTGTCTGATAAGACTGCCTATTAGACTGACTATTAGTGTGTAGCTTTAAATGTTAATTTTATAATTACGTTCACATATCTACTATATAAAAATAAGTCGGGTTTTCCTTCCTGACGCTATAACTCCAGAACGCACGCACCGATTTCCACGGTTTTGCATTCGTTGGAAAGGTCTCGGGCTCCGTGAGGTTTAAAACAAAGAAAATTTATAAAATTTAACGCGGGTAACACCGCGGGGCACAGCTAGTATTATTATATATGTGAACGTAATTATAAAATTAACATTTGAAGCTACTCACTAAAGCGCGCGGTTGTTTTATGCGGGGATCGCATCGTGAGACGCATGCGATCAACGGATGCGTCTACCTCGTAGGCGTTCCAAAAACAAGGCCTTCTTTTTTTGCGGCAAACGCATGCGCTAAACGCTGCGTCAGCCGCGTAAAACAATGGTTTGTAATTATATTACGTGATATGAAATGATGTGCGTTAATCGCATTGCGTGTAACGCAGCGTTTATCGCATAAAACAACCGCGCGCTTAATACATTTTTGACGGGCCGGTTTACGTGTTTGGTAAATACTTGCCTTTCACGCTGCAGGTCATGGGTTCGAATCCCACCCAGGACAGATATTTCTGTGCATGAACCATGTTTGTCCTGAATCTGGGTGTAATTATCTATATAAGTATGTATTTACAAAAGAAAAGTAGTACACTATGTAGTATATCAGTCTGGTTTCCATAGTACGTTTCCGTAGGAAGCTCTGCTTAGTTTTGGATCAGATGGCCCTTTGTGAATAATATCCCAGGATGACCCAAAATATTATTATTATTAATATATATTACATATTTATCAGAATCTACTGGTCGTAATCTTTCTTGCGTAGAAATATATTTCAACTTCTGTATGCCAACGAGTAGTAGCGCCGATTTAGTGAGCCAGTTCTTTGAAAACGTCATCAACGTCAACATCGTTCATGTTTGTGATTTGTTTGGGAAATTTGGCATGTTTATTTGATCCTTGATCTTACTCAGAACAAGCTCATCGAAAGACGAATGGGCACTGCAATAAAAATGTTTTATTATTAGTTCTGATAGGTGTTTTCTTATTTGCCCTAAAACATATTTTTACCTATATATGTATGTCATGGGTCATTCGATCGAAAGCATGTAACATCGTTCATGTATGTGATTTGTTTGGCCAGTTTGTCATATCTGTTAATTCCGTGGTTTCAATAATTAATTGCCCTAGTTATTTAAGCATCTCCGATATTTCTTAAGTGACCACAAAATAAGCTTGTTACTTGAACCATCCCCTGCGGTTTCACGTCTCTAGTCCGCCTTACGTAATACATATTAATACTCAACATATATTAAATAATAAGAAATAGGTTACCTCTTATATACTGCGGCAATCATTGTTGTAGTGTTCGCTGAAAGAGGTGCTTCTTATTTATCGTGTAATATTTAGCTCCCTATTCTTGTTATGCATATATATGACGATGCTTATGATAAAAGCTTATTAGTTGTACCATACGTCAGTGTCTCATATTTTGTCTATATATTTAAAACCTTGAGCAGGTTTTATCAAGTATTTGAATGTTCAAGACATTCCAAATTGTAAAAAAATCTTAATAAATGTACATCTTTAAGCATCTCCGATTTTTCTTCCGATATAAGCTTATAACTTCTACCATACTCTACTGTCTCATATCTTGCTTTAGAAATATATCTACGACCGACTTACCTTCTGACAAAAATTATAGTCCACCGTTAATGTCGATAGTAAATTTTTAAGAACTATACTTATTTAAATGCTTTTAAGAGGAATAAAATTGTTAACAGAAGTTGCTAATCAAATCTAGATAGACTGGAATGCTAAGTAGATACTTAACATGTTAAAATACTGGTCTTTAATGACGTCATAAATTGAATTTAGAGAATCCAAGAAGAATGAAGACACATATTTATCTTTTAAAATATGGAAATTGATGGGTGGCAGTGACACTTCAATTGTCAGTGGCCTAGTTATTTATAGAAATGGTCACATCATCAGAATTATGATCACAATTAATTTCAACTTTCATTCTAGAGATTTCGTTGGCAGTACTAAACTTTAAACATGAATCAAAATTAAATTTGCACTATCCTACTAATATTATAAGGGCGAAAGTTTGTAAGTGTGTATGTTTGTTACTTCTTCACGCCTAAACAGCTGGAGCGATTTTAATAAAATTTGGTATGGAGTTAGCTGACGCTCTGGATTAACACATAGGCTACAATTTATAAAGTTTAATGCGGGTAAAACCGCAGGGCATAGCTAGTTGCAAATAAACAACAATGACGCCTGAACGATGCTTCCCGTAACCAGCGAGCAGACATTTTTTGGATTAAAGAATCGGGTTGCCATACATCGTAGCAATGCGGTCTGCCTTCTGGACACCAAACCTCAATACTGAGGTGCTGATGCGGTTACACTTTTCCACGCCCAGTAGCTAAATTGTAGTAGTAATTTATTGAGTTTAACCTAGTAGTTTTAATATTAGTATATATTTTATATGGGTAAATAAAAACAATAAATTGATTTCCTCAAATAGGTACCTAATTAAAATTCCCAAACGAGTTTACTTTCTCGTAGCCAGGTTCTGTACTAATGAGAAAAAAGACTTTACACATCATAGGAACATAAATAAACTAGGCAATTTTTTTTTCATTTTATCTCATAATTTATTTAACTTTTACGCATACCTACAACGTATCTTCATTGATAATGCAATAAATAAATAGTTATCTTCTATGGGTACACCTACATGAATCCTGACCGCATTCTATTGTTAGATGCACGTCACGAGATTGAGTTGTTTACAAACGTGTTAACAACTCCGTATCATGACTAATATTGAGCTAATCTAGAACTAGATGCATCTCGTTTTATCACTTTAGACAAATTGTTTGCGTTGGACTGTGAAGTGATGTGAAATAAAAGAAAACCCGACAAGTGCCAGTTACACGCATACCACCACAGTGCTCTAAGCCTATAGCAGTATAAAATATATTTACTTTAGTCATACATCATCATCATGATATCAGCCGAAACACGTCCACTGCTGGACAAAGGCCTCCCCCAATGATCTCTACAATTGCCGGTCTTGCGCTATTCGCATCCAGCAGTTTCTAGTTGCTCATACAAACACTAAAATATATCAACTTCAATTGTATCAAATTGTTTGCATCATATCATATAACTCGACGATACAATTTTGACATTAAATATCCGAATACCATAAACATAAATACCATAATGTCCTCCTAGCCGAATTTCGGCCACGGCGGCCAGTCTCAACAGAGATTAGCCATCTGCGCGGGACATATTATAGTGCTTAAGTGTGTGCGCAAACGCAGGAGCACTTTCTATTCCATCACTCTCATGATCCGATGGGACGCCAAGCGACACGACCGGAAAGAGGTCAGGCACAGGACCGACGGCTTTACGTGCTCTCCGAGGCACGGGGGTATAATGCCACCAACTCCCAGAATTCGGGCTGACGTTGAGAAATTTTTCTTTTTTCAGAAAAGTCCCAAAATCAATTATGGCCCGACCCAGGATTTGAACTCAGGACCTCGTGATCTGCAGTTGAACACGCTACCGCTAGACCAACGATGCAGTAAATACCATAATACATACTCGTATATTTGTTGACATTTCTAAGCATAGGTTGAAAAAATTGCGCATTTACAACAACAAATATCCGTTTTTGAATGTGGAAATTAAACCTCTTCATACTCTACTCGACCGTTTTCAACAAGGTGAGATAAAAGATTCTAAATTTCTGTTTCAGAATTCAGATTTCTAAATTAAAAAAATATGTTTTAGTTCATAATTTAAAAGTAACTCCTTAACTCGGCCGTTTTTTACAACGATATCATAATTTACATGCCGAAATAGGATCGTTCATTTGGTGAAAAGCCCATAAAAAAAAAACAAAATAAAACCTTCAAAGTAACAAACAAGACTTGGACCTATTATTATCTATGTAACGTAATGAATGCGTTGATTACTGTATTATATTCCAGACTGAATAATACTCCATGAATCACAAGCTTGCAACCTTCACAGACTATCAAAGGAACCTTGAGTGAACTTAACTTATAATTGACTTATTTCAGTTGGCCCATATAACTTTTGTATTTATTTTAAGCTGTGGCACGGAGGTCGTATTCATTGCAGACGTCTGTGCAAGCAATAAGCGTCAATATTAGTTTAGCCAATTTAGTATTGGGATTATGTAGTTATAACTTATACGATTTCAAGGACACTGCAAATTGGCTCAGTTTTACTAACACTTGACCTATAATTTTGTTGATACGACGATACTGTACGAAGATCCGCTGACAGTATAAATTTCATGTGATCAAAAATTTTAACACTTAAGTATATAGTGCGTTTTAGTAGTATTCCAGAGATAATAACTAAAATTAGTAAAAAAAAGTATTCTCAAAAAAAATATATAAATATTGCCGATATTTAAAAATTAAGTTAGCATATAATTCATAAGTTTTAGCTCTTATTACAACCCAATAGAGTTTATAATGAGGTGGTAACTATAATAATAGTATATAAATCCAATTTATTTATGTTATACGTTCTAGAGTTTCTAAAATAAATCTGCTAAACGTTGCCTTATAATTAGGGGGATACATACATACTTTCGTGAAAAATAATAATATTTATTGTCAGTTGACATATTTAGGTACTTTTGTCTGGTCATTATGTCAACTGACAAAAAACGAGAAGAAGTACAATTCATTGCCAAAAAGTAATATATAGGAAAAACTAATACAAGGAAATTAATTTATTTGGCGGCCTCATCGTTAAAAGCGGTTAAAAGCGATCTCTTCCAGGCAACCGTTTTGGATTGGATAGATCAGAATTAAAAGGAACTAAATAACTCGTCTTCCTCCTCACAAATTTAGATTGATATAGATGTGTAACTTAATTTGAATGTACCTATTCATGTAAAATCTTTATGTGAGGAGAAATTAACATTTTATTATTAAACAACATTTAATCATATAGAATCAACAATTATCATAAAAAAAATCTACTAAAATAAAATATATTATAATCATGTTTCCAAAATTATTCTATTTGAAACTACAGTACTTATAATCTATAAGCGAAACGGTAGACGAAATTTGATATTGAACAAGCAATAAATGCATTTACATAGATTTCAATTTAAAAGCTATACCATTAACTTAAAAGCAATTCCTGGGTTTGCATTTTAGTAGGAAAGCCATAAGCTATTTCAGATAATAGTTTTCTCGGCATTTTGCAATGAATATTTGATATGATCGGTAGGCTTAAAACTAGTTAGGTATTTTAGTCATTTTGATTAGTAAGTAGGGAAATTTCAAAAACGGAGGATTATCTCTACAGATTCTAAGCTTAGCCGGCATGCAGGTGTTGCGCAAACATTCTGTATCTGTTCGTTTATTCAATATGTTCTATATGCCTCGTTGGTCTAGCGGTAGCGTGTTCACCCGCAGAAAACGAGGTCCTGGGTTCAAATCCCGGGTCGGGCCAAAAAGTGATTTTGGGACTTTTCTGTAAAAAGAAAAAATTCTCAGCATCAGCCCGAAGTCTGGGAGTTGGCGGTATTATACCCCCGTGCCTCGGAGAGCACGTAAAGCCGTCGGTCCTGTACCTGACCTCTTTCCGGTCGTGTCGCATAGGCGTCCCATCGGATCATGAGAGTGATGGAATCGAAAGTGCTCCTGTGTTTGCGCACACACTTGAGCACTATAATATGTCCCGCGCAGATGGCTAATCTCTGTTGAGACTGGCCGCCGTGGCCGAAATTCGGCTAGGAGGACATTATTATTATGTTCTATACTATTTTTTCTTCCAGTGTGATTTCTGATTTTGATCGTGATTGTGATCTCTTCCAGGTTGCCTGGAAGAGATCACACCTCGTGATGAAGCTGCCATTTATACTGTCATTTGGAGTTCCCACACTTTATTGTTTCTTGAGATGTACAATACAGAGTTTTATCTCTCTATCTATATAAATAGCCGGCTATTGGACAAGAGCGTCGAGAAATCTTTACAAGACTTCTCGGGGGCAAGGGAGTGTGGCACTGCCAACTTCCTCACCAGTGGTCACCTAAAATTGTCTTGCCATAAAATTTCAATAAAACTTTTATGGCACGCCCGGTGAGTCGAATCTGAGACCTCATTAACTGCGGTTCAACACGCTACCGTTAGAACAACGATGTAGTTAAACTTTTATTAATGTTTACGGTATGCAGAAGCCAGGTAGAGTAGGTAAGAATAGCGATTTTCGTTTGCCTTGGATCCTGCAAAGAATTTAATCAGAAAGAAACAAGCAGGAGTTAATAAATTAATAATTCCACTTATCTCCAGAGCAAAGCGAGTGACAGAATGATATAACGAGGCTGGAGCCTCATAAAACGAGATAATTGCAACTAGAGAAGCCAGCTGCAAAAGCACCTAGGCTTCATTTCTAGGATCCTAAGTGAGCTGTTATTTTTTATTCCTCTCTGAAAATGCTGCTGTATGGTGATGGGTACAAATATCACTGCTACAACTAATCCCATGGCGGGCGTAAAATTCAAGTACTAACTGAATAAACTTTATTTTTTGGGAGAGGCTCTTGTCTAGCCGTGGAAGTGTTCCAACTGACAAGATAGACATATGAGTAAATCTTTGCCGTGTAATTGTGACCGAGATATGATTTAAGAAGCAACAAGAGAGATGGAATATAATCAGGGTGTTGATACATTTCGATATCTTGTTTAGATCTTAACGGGTTTATGAATGCCTTAATAGTTACCGATAAAAAAGATAAGGTCGATGACCGCATTCATTGTTTTTTTCATTACTGTTATTGTTATCATATATGAAATATTTTTACAGATTTCTTTTTTCTAATTGATAAATCGTCATTGATATCTTAACCCTTTAACTGGTAGGAGATATACTTCTAATTGATTGATTTTGATTCTTATTATAAACCAAGAGAGTTCAAAATGTGGTGGCAACTTTATAATGGTATAATAAATAAAGAAATTGGTGTCCTAGATTTTTCACAAATGCAATTGATGATTTTGATTAATTTGAAGTCCGGTTGGCGTAGTTGGTAGATGCTTGCCTTTAACCCCGCAGGTCGTGGGTTCGATTCCCACCCGGGACAGATATTAGGTCTTTACCTATGAAATTGCCGTTCTGCAGTACTGGCCATTTCAAATCAAAATAATTTTTGTTTGGCTAAGAATTCTAATTTCAAATTAATTTTATTTTAAAAACATGGATTCTTTTTTCCAAAAGTAGTCATTTCTTTATTGATTAGTGTTACATTTTCATCGCATTTCAATCTTTTTCGTCATCATGGATACGTTAAAAATTCGAGTAATTATGGAATATGAGTACCGTCGTGGCAGCAACGCGGCACAAGCGGCACGCAACATCAACGACGTTTACGGAGCTAACACTACAAACCAACGCACCACCTGTTATTGGTTTGCTCGCTTCCGTTCTGGAAATTTCGACCTGAAAAATGAACCTCGCGGTCGTCCGAAGACTTTGGTCGACAATGACGAATTAAAGGCGGTTGTGGAAGCTGATGATACACAATCTACGGCTGAATTAGCAGCAGCTTTCGACGTTAGCGTCAAAACAATATTGGTCCATTTGCGTCAAATTGGCAAGGTAAAAAAGCTTGACAAATGGGTGCCCCACGAACTCAATGATCGCCAGCGCGAAGTACGCGTCGAGACGTGCCTTGCACTGCTCAACAGACACACAAATGAAGGAATTTTGAACCGCATTGTTACCTGCGATGAAAAATGGATTCTGTTTGATAACCGCAAGCGCTCAGCAAGTTGGTTGGATCCTGGTTCAGCACCTAAACAATGCCCTAAACGAAAACTTACCCCTAGAAAAGTGATGGTCACTGTTTGGTGGTCTAGCGCCGGTGTGATTCATCACAGCTTCTTACCAAACGGGGTGAGCATTACTGCAGATGTGTACTGTGAAGAACTGAGCACAATGATGGAGAAGCTGGCGCATCTCCAACCAGCATTGGTCAATCGCTCGTCTCCGCTGCTCCTGCACGACAACGCGCGACCTCATACTGCACAGCAGACGGTTTCCAAGTTGCAAGAACTGGGGTTGGAAGCGCTCCGTCATCCGCCCTACTCACCAGACCTTGCGCCTACAGACTACTACTTTTTCCAGAATTTGGATAACTTCTTGGCGGGAAAAAAATTCAATACCCGAGAGGCAGTACAAAATGCCTTTGAAGAATTTGTTGCCTCCCGTCCAGCTGATTTCTTTAAGAAGGGCATCAATAAACTGCCACTGCGATGGCAAAGATGCATTGATTGCATGGGTGATTACTTCGATTAATACAAATAAAAAAATTCATGAAAAAAATTCGTTTAAATTTTTTCATACAAAACGGCAATTTCATAGGTAAAGACCTATTATTTGTGTCAATATGTCTGTTTGTCATGAGTCTGGGTGTAATTATCTTCATGAGTATGTATTTAAAAAAAAAGTAGTATATGTTGTAGGTATATCAGTTTTCTCATTTCTAGTTTCAATAGTAAGTTCCAGCTCTGCTTGATTTGGGATCAGATGTCCATGTGTGAATAATGTCCAAGGATATTAGATATATTTTATTAATTTCACCTTCTTTTATACCCAATTTGATGGTTTTCATTCACTGAATTTTGACCCCAAGATATTGGCGTGACCTAATAAAATTGGGTGTTATCGGCCACTTTAAGATAATCGGAAAAACCTAACAAAGAACAGTCTTAAATTAAACAAACAAATTTGACTGACGCCTTCTAATATATAGTTTATTTCCAGCATATTTATATTTAGACAGAGGAATGCTTACACAATATCAGTAACGAAAATTATGTGTTACATAAACTATCGAACGTGAATTTATTCAGACTTGATGACATATTAATTTCCTTAGTTGATTCACGTTTATTTCGTAACATTTATAAACTTTGAACAAAAGGTACGTTTCAAAGCAAACATCACACAAAATAATGGTAAATATTAAAACAATGTACGACCTCTGCGGTTGGTCAATAGAACTTGATACATTCGATACACAATTGTTCATTGGATAGGCCCAATGTCACAAATGTGGGTCGGTAACTTGGTACAGTGCGCTCGCGCATCTGTGCAAGCAGTGACGTCATGTCAGTTCAGATGCTATTCACTTGTTATCGAATATGTTTGTTACCTGCCCGTATTCCATGGAGCTGCTGAGTTACACCCAAAGTACGTACCTGAAATTAAATATTTGTTGCATTAGTTTTTAGTAGTAAGAAATTTATTACATGTTCGACTGACCGGTTGGCTTAGATAAGTGACCCTCCTTGAAACCGCTGGCATTTGGAGGAAGAACTCCACTCGTCTTGTATCAGCGGGTCCTGGGTAGAGGAAACCTGCTGTAGCTCAGGTTCCCTAAACACACTTGTGCGTGCTGAGGAGGGGGGAGGCATTCGTACCCTATACCCTATTTTAATATACTTTGTGATAGAATTTCGGAAATATCAAGACTTACAATTATTGGTTACTGCGTCTAACGTGTTCATCATTCTATTTGGAGGGACTGATGTATCTAAGTTAGAGCGACTGCGAGGAAGACTAATGTTTTAAAATTTCTTTGAGATAGCACGAAGCCACTTCGGGAACGTTTAAACGTATTTGTTTTAATAGATCAGGTGTGCAAGTAACACCGTGCATGGTTTTATATAGTATATTTATGATTTTATATAAGTCAGCATGTGCTCTTCTGTCTTTCAGATAAACCATTTGGATTACCCCAATCAGACAAATTTCTTTTATAGATTTTCAACTTTATCACTTAAGCCTAAGGTTCACTTTCAATTGGGGAAATTTGTCAGATTGGGGTAGCTTGGTGTGCTGGCGTCTATATACTAGCGCGCTGGGCAGCCACGCGTGAAAATTTTCTGAATCCGATCTATCCTGTCTCTGTGGGTGTTATAGATTAATATCTTTTACAAGCTATGTAATTAAATACCAAAATATTCAGAAGATATTTTCATTTAAATAAACCCATTTGTCTTTATTTTTGGTGAGTAACAACGTATAATAAAACAATTATAGAATAATGAAACTTATTCCCGAATATTATGGAATACTTTTCGTCAAAGAATGATCGATGTACATTCTTTGAAAGTTCTGACACAATTTTTGTGTTCTACAAACATCTAGTGAGCAAAATTCTAGGCTTTATGTCTACGTTCGACGTAGAAATCGACCCCCAAACGTACATAAAATTTACTATTCATAACCATAAGTAACGTATATCCGTCACAGTAAATTACAAAATTAGTTCAATGTATTTATACAGATGCAAATAGTTTACGAAGTACATGACCCGAATGACTCAAAATGTTGAAATTATACACAATCCATATGCTAAAACTTAAATAATGGTAATTCTGTTTTTGTGTAACTATTGGAACACACTAATGCAAATACTTTGGCTGTTTCTATGTGAAAATTTACTACAACATTGTAAGGATTTAAAAACTTGAATCATGTTTCTCACATCATCCGATGTGACGGGCTAGCCGTTACCGACAGTTCTACGTTTTTTCTGAGGTATACCGGAGCAACATTCCCGGGGCTCCCTTCGCAGTCGTCAGGTGAAGTCCACGGCAGGTTAGGTTTTGTCGGTGCGAGTCCGACATACCCACCTGCAGACACCTTTTGCGGGTGGCATGCGTAGACATCCCCCCCTGCCTTAAGATATTTCTTTCAAGAAAAATAACATTAAGACTTTTTGGCCTGACTTGAGATAGAAATCAAGAACGCATGAACCCGCTACCGACAGACTAACAAGATAACTAGTAATAAACATGCATTTCAGATGTAGTAATACTTAAGCATTACACCTGACAAAGCAAAAAATTACGAAACCACATACAGCTACGGCTTCAAGAGTGAGTTTGCTCTCCAGCAAACTGGAAATATTAGCGATATAAAATAGAATCTAACTGTAAATATCCAAATAACAAAGTATAATAATAATATATTATCTCTGTATCACCCTAAGGTTGACTGGCAGAGAATGCCTTTGGCATTAAGTTCGCCTTTATACAGTTTTGTGCAATAAGTATAAATAAAAAATAAATAAATAATCCACTTGTAATATAATGTAGGATTAATATTAACTTACTCCTATTGGTGAAGTTTGGCCATGGCGGCCAATTTGAAGCCATGACCATACTTCAGTTCAAATTGGTTGCGCAGACGTAAAACATATTAGATTCATCCTTACCCCACCATTGGAAAGAGATGTAATTCCTTCAACTTCCTGACTTCCATCCGCTACTAAGAATATTCTTGCGTAACTAAAGCATTTTCGCCTACCCCAGAAATCGATCAGTATCTGCGGCTGGAGTGTTGACACACTCAATTTAAGATTACCATAGTACCTAATCACCACCAAAGATTGCGCAGTGACATCAGCGAATGGAAAAGCAACAAAAGTACAAACTAATAGGTGTTGTGTAAGCACCGCACTGTGATGAGTGACGACCTGATGATGTCATATAAATTGATCTCAATAGAGACAAGAATGTGACACTGTGCAGTGAGGACGTTAAAAGGAATGATGTATTGATGGGATCGATTGATGGAATGGTTGTGGCAACAGATGACGTCATGCTTCTAGGGTTTGAGAATTGGAGACAGCATATTGCACTTGTTGAATGTTTAGATATTAGTTTTAGCTTGTGGCAGGTCATCAAAAGACGTAATGTTCTTCAACTATTTATTATTATTAAATTTAAATTTTATAGTATTATTCACAATGCAAAGCGTTTTATCTAATCTCAAAAATGGGAAATCATAAATTTGATCGTCCGGCGGGTCTCGAAACTGCACCATCTACCAATCCGGGGTAGGCGCTCTGCGTTCAGCTACGAACGATACACGCTGGCAGAATAAATTTAGGATTCCCTTGCTAACACCCTTCCGGAGGATGTAGGTATTATCTATCGGCTTTGTTTTCTAGAAACATGGCCGACTGATATGTTCACAGTATTTATTATTATATCCTAGGTTGGGTATGTTTTGAAGTTACTAGAGTGGGAGATCCGTTTACTGAACAACAGTGTGAAATGGCAACGTGTGTACCTTTCATACGGAAAGTCAATCCTAAGTAACTTGTAGCTAAGTGATTTCATTCAGACACACCGTGGCTCGCTTGTTACGGGATATCAGTAAGAATGTTTGATTTAAGTCTAAATACTATATCGCCAACAATTGATTTTTGTATGTACTCCAAAATTCTACTAAAATTCCAGATAACGTTCATATTAGCCCAGCGGGTGATGCTGTAAAGTTATGATAAGTTAATCTTATATCAATTATATAATAAAATAAATATATTTATTATATAATAAAGGTTTTTAATACTTAATAAAGCAAAACGTCTCGCCGGATCGTGATGAATTAATTTGAAATTGATATATATGGTGGAGGTCTTTGGGGGATGCCTTAGTCCAGCAGTGAATGTCTTTCGGCTGACATGACAATGATTTGAATTTTACTATTTACAAGATTTGAGAAAGTGAGAAGATGAAGTCTGTTTATTTCTGACAATTTTAAGAAAAATGCGTTATTCCATTTTCTGTGATTTTTAACTGTTTCTTTTTGGTGTCACACCTTCTGGGGTAATGAAAAGTGCCTTGCTATCAGAATTTATAAAGTGATTAGACGCTTAGGGACTCACTAGCCAAGATGGTAGATTAAGTGTCATTATTCTTCGTTCGGCGGCTTCTGGATTCTTTTAGATATGATTTCTCAGTCGTCCTTCTTAAGTCGCTTACTGAATGAATTAAAAATAGTTCGTTTCGGGAATCGAACCTGCGAGTTCCTAGCGACAGCGCTAGCTAAGTCCAACTAACTATTAGAGGACATAGAGGTCGTCTATCTCAAATATTATTTACGATAGTCATAATTTTTATTACCACTTTACGCCTCGCCAAGATTAAATTCAAGAGCATAGCGAAACTGAAATTTAATGCAAACGGATGCAGCGGTGTCCGGTTGTGTTTGGCAATGATCTTGTGCATATTTTTGCCAAATGATCAATTGACATGAGTTATTTTATTAGTTAGTTTCAACATTAATCTTCTTTTCATAATTATGGTTTAGTTCATAATAAAAAAGTATAAAATATGCACATCAGAATTCTCCAAGTACCAAAATATAGGTATGTACAGACGCCAGCACATCCAGCTACCCCAATCTGTCAAATTTCTTTTATAGATTTTCAACTTTATCATATAAGCATAAGGTTCACTTTCAATGGGGGAAATTTGACAGATTGGGGTAGCTTGATGTGCTGGCGACCGCGTAGATCTGTCTGTGATCCTTTATTTTAATTTGTTTTTGGTATACTAGTTTTAGTTTTATCTATAACATTCTCTGTAACAATAGAATGCCATTGAATCGTTTAGATATTTATTTATGTATACACGAACAATTTATTCATATGTTTTTTGTATGAATCTAATACAGAAAGATTTATCCTGTGCGATTAAGTGACTTACTTAGGTATGTACAACATTACCAGACGAAGTACCTACTTTACATTATCTTGATCTTATAACTATTGTTTTGATTAATTATTAATTGATAGAAAACGTTTAATATTGTGACACATACATATCTAACATATATTTAAACAATATTATGAGTATAATATTAACATTAAATAAAATGTATGAAAAATGTATGATATGTAGCATATGATTAATTTCCGCTATATTGAATTCATACATCATTGCCGAATGTTGACACTTGCAATTTCAAGACGCTAGAAAAATTATACTATATTATTATTACTAGCTGTGCCCCGCGGTTTAACCCGCGTTAAATTTAAAAAATTATCACAGCTCCTCCCCTGTACGAGATAGCGTGATAATATGTAGCCTATATGTTAACCCGACCTCTTAGTAATATTCATGCAAAATTTTAAGCAAATTCATGCAGTACTTTTTGAGTTTAGCCCGGACATACATACAGACAAACAGATAAACAGACAAAAATTCTAAAAAATATTCAATGTACAGTTTTGACTTTCCTACGATTTTATTATATGTATAGATTATAAACGGCATTGTTTGGATGTTTTGTTTCTTGTTTTAACGTTTTTAAGATGTAGTAAATTGAGGTTTGGGTGTAATTATATTCAAAAATATGTACTTGGAAAAGAAAAGAAGTATATCAGTTATCTGGTTTCCATAGAACAAGCTCTGCTTAGTTTGGGATTAGATGGCCGTGTGTGAATTATGTCCCAGCATATTATTATTAAATTATGATTGAAAGAATTATATAATATGCTAGCTGTGCCCCTCGGTTTCTACCACGTTAAACTTTATAAATTATAACCTTTGTGTTATTCGGATATATAAGCTTTATTACTACAAAGTTTCATCAAAATTCCTTCGGTATTTTTTGCTTGAAACAGTAAGATATATCCATACATCCACACTCACAAACTTTCTCCTCTATAATATTAGTAGGACGAGTAGGATTATGGCATAAGTGTTGTACACGTCTTGGCTACAATTCTATCTAGATTAGAAATGGCACTAGACTGTAACTAATGTGATTTGATGGGCTATTCGCCATGTTCGCTGTTAATGACTTACTAGATTGAAATATGGGTTCTGAGTACTTTGGAATGCCTTTGAAGCAACCGATATAAGTCCATGTTGCAGAAGTGCGGGCAGAAGGGCATGTCACCGTACTTTGATATTATCGCTCTTGTCATAGCCGCGCCAGTCAGGTCTAATCTCCTAACACATGATGATGGCAGGGTGGGTAAGCTTCTGGTATTTGACGCGATATGATTGGATACTTTAGCGCCGTTACACCTTCCAAGACGAATAACATGTGACGGCCCTGTACTGTTGCTGCTTCAGCGCAAGCCCTGAAGCGGCTTAGGTGTACAAATTTGTAAGGAGCCTTTGAAGATAAGAGGTCTTGAACTGAGTGAGCAAGTTTTATATACAGATATATAATAATTTTTTTAAATTATTTATGTTTATAAGTATGTTAGTCGGGTTATTGTTTTAAATTAGTAGGATAACTAAAATATTAGCTTATTTTGTTTTTAAATTGTCGAAACCGTCAGATTAAGCATTTTTATTTAAGCGACTCGCCATTATATTTATAATTTAAATTAATTCGGTTAAATTTAAATTGATCGGTTATCCGAATTCGCAAAATTTTTAATAGCAACAGACTTTCATTAGGTTGAGAACGTGTTCAAATGCATTGTAATAAAACACTTTGCTACAACAATTACATAAGTGGGTTTGTTATTTGTTATCCTTCATCTTTATTTTTATTTCAGTTTGAATGTTACCAAATTTACATTATATTTCACGCTATTTCTCACAACTTATGACACATTAGTTCACACAATAATATGCTATGTATTACATTTACATGCTTGAAGGTCGGCTAGTAAGTAAGATTGTGTTTCTGTAACAAAATGAAGCGACTCGTTCAGTAGGCGATATTCATAGAAATTTTACATTTTCGGATCGTTGTCATTTAGCGTGGGAATTACGAGATATTGAAGTAAAACTTTACGCCGACTTTGACTTGGAGAGTAAACTGGTGACGAGAAGTGTGTTCGGGTGGGGCGAACGGAAGTTGGGAAGGAGATAAGTAAGTAATGATAGAAAGAGAGAGAGAGAGCTACGTTTCGTATATTACTGTAGGGGCAAGACAGAGAGGTGCGAGCACACATTTTCTTTCGCTCTTTCTCATAGCCTAGTATATCTAAGCATTAAACTTCACTCGTGTGGTCTAAATCATACTCTTTTTTATGTTATTTTACTTTTTATCCAATATATAGGTAGGTAAATACGCGAAAAAAGTTATAGTTTAAATTTATTCGTTAATTGGGTTGGAAATTAGCCTTCTGTGGTACAAGACGTCACAACTATTGAGAAAATGTTGTTATAAACTATAATTAAGATTTCATATTTAATTGTGTTATTGAGCGAGTCGTTCCCAAGCAATTTAAAATTAGCATTATATGCTTACTATACATAGCAATACAAGTTAACTAAAAATACAAGTTACATATGTAATTTTAGCATCAAATATACAGTTAGAATTATAATTTAATTTATGATAGGAATGGTTCAGTTCAATAAGTAATTTATTTAAGTTCTTGTCAAAATGGTTATTTTAGAATTTTTATACTTATTTGTATTTTTTATAAAGACAACGCACGCACTATTGAAATGAAGCTCTGTCTCGGAGTCCTTTCCAAATACAATTGACGGACACAAAGTACACCCGGATTCATAACAACTACATTTGGATCACACAAATAGTTGTCCTGTGCGGGAATCCCACGAAAAGCCGGGATACGGAACGATGAGATGACAGTCTTAATCGCAGTGCCAAATTATATTATAATATATTAAAATTTTAGATACTTACCTATATTATTTTTATACATAATCTCCTTGACAATAACTTAATACAAGCTAGCTAAATATCACTACTATTATAAAATAAATTGTATAAATGTTTTAACATTCCATGTAACTAAATATCTGTAATAAGCAACTAGAAATAATAACTGTATTACTACAAACATGTTCTGACTATTTACAAGCGCTTTTTTAAAGTCTACTTCTTGTCTGGATGAGTCTGTCTATATTGTGGTAAGAAAATCGATAACATTTTATGGCATATAAGGACGGTCGTGCTTTACGGTCACCGTAGCCTAGTTGGTAGTACTCCTGCCTACGAATCTGTTGGTCCTGGGTTCGAATCTCGGTAAGTGCAAACATTTGTGTGATGAGCACGAATATTTGTTTCTGAGTCATGGATGTTTTCTATATATTTAAGTATTTATCTATCTATATAAGTATGTATATCGTCGCCTGGTACCCATAGTACAAGCTTTGCGTAGTTTGGGGCTAGGATGATCTGTGTGACAACATTGTCCCTAGATATTATTATATTATTAAGGGTGCTTTTCCAGCAATGATGTGCTATGAAGCTTTGCTGCGATGATATAAAAGTTAAGCTGCAGAAGTATGTGACCATTTCCACTGATGCTGAGCTATGTAGCGGAGCAAGTAGGGTGTGCTATGAAGCTGTACACTACTCGCGACCATCCATAGCACGCATCCAAGGTACGTATTCAGACCACATCCATCCATATAAAATGTATAGCTTAATTTAACCCGTTCCACCAGTCCTAAGCTATATGGACGAATGTATATGATTGGTGGATATCAAACGTATCAATAGCAAAGTAGCATAAAAATAATAGTGATTGTCTGGAGAAATAAAATAAATAATAAATAAAAATATTTATTTGCCACAAAAACATAAATTACAAAATTCGGATTCTTTACCATGATATATGCAATTTACAAGAGGTAGGTACTAGTCCTGGTTCCCAAACTAGGCTGAAGCCTGTATCTTGGGAGACGGTGCTCAGTCAAAGTTATGATACAATTAACAGACGTGGTATAAAACACAATTAAAAGTAGATAAATAAACAAACAAAAACATTTTTTTTAGAACAGAAATATATCTCTGATCACGATTACATATGAAGATAGTAAATATAGTAATATATATATGTGTGTGTGTGTGTGTGTGTGTGTGTGTGTGTGTGTGTGTGTGTGTGTGTGTGTGTGTGTGTGTATGTGTGTGTGTGTATGTGTGTGTGTGTGTGTGGGTGTGTGTGGGTGTGTGTGTGGGTGTGTGTGTGTGTGTGTGTGGAACCACCTAGGCTAACTGTAAACTAAATGTTAAAAAAACATATCTGTAGGAATTGCAGCCTAATGCTTCCACCGAATCCAATTAGTCTTACCGAGGAAGAACTAACTGTGTGTAAACACATACTTAATAGAAATTCAAAGAATATAATTATTTCCTCTAGGCTGATGACAGCACCACAATAGCCCATTAAAAACTCATTGACAATAATTAAATCGTGAGTAAGTTTTAATATAAACATGTTCAATTGTCGTTTGTCATTAGAATAACAATAATGAAACATATTAAGTACAGAAACTATCTAGCAGAGGCATTTAATGGTTGTTTTTGTTCAAAGTTAGAATAAAAATAATCCTATACAATTACAGACTTTGGTTATGCATTTTTAACGTGCGTTTAACCTTCTTATAGTATAAATGGCAGTGGAAAAATAATATGAGGACATCTTTTTTAATGTTTGATGCCTCGTTGGTCTAGCGGTAGTGTGTTCACCCGCAGAGAACGAGGTCCTGGGTTCAAATCCCGGTTCGGGCCAGAAAGTGATTTTGGGACTATTCTGTAAAAAGAAAAATTTCTCAGCATCAGCCCGAAGTCTGGGAGTTAGCGGCATTATACCCCCGTGCCTCGGAGAGCACGTAAAGCCGTCGCGTCGGTCCTGTACCTAACCTCTTTCCGGTCGTGTCGCTAGGCGTCTCATTGGATCATGAGAGTGATGGAATAGAAAGTGCTTCTGTGTTTGCGCACACACTTGAGCACTATAATATGTCCAGCGCAGATGGCTAATCTCTGTTGAGACTGGCCGCCGTGGCCTATATTCGGCTAGGAGGACATTATTATTACCAATATTTAAGCAGTAAGTAGTCTGGATGTAATTTGTGTCCGTCTATTACATGTTTGTAAAGTAAACCCGCGATACAGGGATTAGATTCCGCAATGCGGGCGTTGGCTTAAAAAAAATACCGCCAATGCATCGCCTTATGTGTGAACGGTAGGTAATGAGATCCTGGGTTTAAATCATGGGTCGAGCCAAAGTGTGCCATCAGTATATAATTTTAGAGCACAATTCTTATTAACTCGGAGCTTGGAAGCGAAGCCCTCGGATCATGGTGGTGAGGTGAGTGTATTTGTGTTTGTGTACAGATTTGTACTCTATAATATGTTCCACCCAACTGGCTAGTCTCCATTGAGAACGACCCCCATAGAATTTCGAAATAATTTCCGTATATACTTGTAAACTGCAAATGCCCCGGCAGCTCTTATAACAACTGCTGTCGGTCTGCCAATATGCCGCCTGAACAGAATTATCATATTGTTAGATCTTTAAATAAATTATTTAAATCAATTAGTAGACTCATAAATAAGACATAAAAAAAATCCTTTATTTCTCTCTTAAAGGTACATGCATTAGTTTTAACAGTTTAGGTTACAAAAATTGAGCTTATGTTAGACCTTTGAGAGAGTTGGAGTCTGTACTAGGCTCGATACTTGTATAACCTGAATTGATTATTACAGGAAAAACTTTATGCTACAGATCTTGACGTCAAGGTAACCAGATCCTACAGCAGTCCTATAACGGTCCCATAAGCTGACGCAACCCCAAGTAGCGCGTTCCCATACCTGGAACTGCCACGATATTGGCACGGCCACATATCGATAAAACTTTACGACTCTTCCTGTTATTTGTGGGACATGTAAACTGGAATTAACCAGATCATCCGATAATTAGGTTAAACAAAAAGTTTTCATGGAACCTGTTTGTGGTCTTTGGTTGATTGCTGGAGATTATCGTTAATGATCTTGGTGGAGTTAATTGATTTTCGACGATCGTGAGACCGATAAGTATGCGTGTAGCCTTAATTGCACTTTGGCCTTTTGTTATTATTGTAGTGACTTACTACTTTTAGGCTTCTGACACATATTTTGTAGTTTGGCCGAGGAAAGGCGATTGCTGTGTGGTGACGGCATAGAATATCATCATCTCATCGCGTAGGGGGCGTATAAATCGACCGAGGGAATACCTACCAGAGAACGGGCAGCAGCGTTTTTCTGTGAACTATGACCATCTAACTGCGATCGCCAACCCGTCTGCCAAGCGTAGTGATTATGGCATATTCCCCCATTCTTTGGAGAGGCTTTTGTCCAGCAGTGGACGTAATTTGGCTGACATGATGAAGGCGATCGCCAAATATGATATGGATGCTACCATTATGGAACAACATAAGAGAGGTCGGGCTTAGACATTTAGCTAGTGCTATGATATTATATTATCAGGTAGGGTTAAATCCTGGGTGATACTATGTGTATTGCAAATGTCATGGGCCTTGGTAATCTCATATCATCAGGTCAACCTGTTGATATATGATTACCAAGGCTCATGTCTCAAACGGTCTCAGACGGCGGCAGACGTGCATATGGTCAACCATATGCATGTTTGCCGCCGTTTGAGACCGAACTGGCTAGTGGTGAAAGTATCACAATCAGTTTGGCGTTCAGTAGATTTACTGTGATTCATCGTTAATTGGCTGACGGCAAAGAATATCGCCACCCCATCTCCCAGAGAATATCCCTCAGAGAAAAAGCAGCAGCATCTCTGTGTGTCTGTGTGTTCTGCGATGGCCAAACCGTCTGCCAAGCTTGGCGATTATGACAAACCTCTCCAAATTATAGACATAGACATGACTCTATTGTGTAATTCTTTGGGGAGGGCTTTGTTTAGCAGTGGGCGTCATTCGACTGACATGATGATGATGATCATGTGAGATATAGAGCTATATAGAACATTCACTTAATATTATGTCCTTGGCCCAATGACATCGTTATAAATTTTGCGTATCCCGCGTAGGTAATCGTTTTTTTTCTTTTTTTAAAGACCTCGTCTGCTCTAGGTAATCTAATCCCTAATAGACATATATTACATCCAGACTCTGAACAACTATTTATGGGCCACACAAATAATTGTCCGGAGCGGGACTCGAACCCGCGACACGAAGCGGCGAGGCGACTGTTTTAGCCGCTGCGTCACACGTGCACTCTACACGTCTCATTAAGATATCGCCATACCTGTGCTTTCCACCAGAACCACACAAACGTACTTGAACTTCTATTCAAGCTATTATTTATGTCTTTTTAAAGCCGTGATAAAGCTGATGTAATATTTTACTCAAAATCATGAACATTGACTTGACGTTGGTAGTCCTAAACTCGGCATTGTACCAACTAAGCCCTCTTTACTCTTAATCCCCCTTGTGTGTCTCGTGCATCTTCAACAGGACAGAACAGGTATTTATTGTGACAGGCAAGAGCCTCAGTGATTATGTAAAGCAATCTATTTTCTAGTAGCATCTATATTTTAGTGTAAAGGTGTTTACCTGATAAGTTAAATGAAGTAATCCAATGCGTATTAACTGCAGTTTCTTGCCCACCTTATCATGTCAGGTGTAAATCTTGTATCTGGTTTCTTACAGACAGTTCTTAGTTATGTGCTGGCATTATGTGTTGCACTTGACTTTTATTATAAATAGGAATATAAGCTTGATAAATACGCTCTTACATTTTAAGAGATCATCGAAATGAACAGGCTTTCTTTCATCCCGAAAAAAGTGAAACTACACTCGCGAGCAACCAAATCGACTCAAGCCTAGACGGCGCACATATACATTGATTTTCCTAAAACGATAAATGGTAATTACAAAAGTGATATGTCATTCGAAAGCTGAAGAATTAGGCTTTCAATTAACATCAATACCTTAAAAAAAACTAAGCGCTGATTTATTGACACATTTTAATTGGCCGTCAGCGTAAATTACCTCTTTAGGAATCCACGACTTGCGCTACCTGCTCCCGCTATAAAACCCCCCACTTCCGGTTTATCTTATCAGTTGCTTGTTACAGGTTGACCGGTACACATCTCCGTAAATTGCATTCCTTGTTTTCGCTAACCCATGGATACCACACCAGAAGAAGCCGCTCAAGTTGTTGCCTTGTTGCAACAAGGGTTAAGTCAGCGAGCAATCGCTGCCCAGCTCCACTTGAGCCAGTCTTCTGTATCCCGAGTATACAGACGGTTCCAAGAGACTGGTGCCTTCAATCGGAGACCAAGAACGAGCCGCCACCGGTGCACTTCAGAGAGAGACGACCGCTTCATTGTCTCAACCTCGCTGCGCAATCGACACCTTACGGGCGTTGATGTGCAGCAAGAACTGAGACGTGTACGACAAGTGGCTGTCAGCGAGTGGACAGTGAGAAGACGCTTGAAGGAAGCCAACTTGACGCCAAAAAGACCTGCGACGGGCCCTAAGTTGACTGCAGGCCACCGACAAGCGCGCCTTCAATTTGCTCGAGAGCATCTCAATTGGAGCGTTGCGCAATGGCGATCGGTCCTGTTTACTGATGAGTGCAGAATGTGTCTGCATGGCAGTGACAGGAGAGGCCGAGTCTACAGGCGTCCGGGAGAACGATTTGCCCAATGTTGTTTCGCTGAAACAGTGGCATATGGCGGCGGTTCCTGCATGATGTGGGCTGGTATCTCTTTAGAGGGAAAAACCGAACTTGTTTTCGTGCCTGGGGGCGGCCGAGGAGGCGGGCTAACAGCTGATCGGTACATCACCGACATTCTACTGGATCATGTTGTGCCCTACGCAGGGTTTGTCGGTGAAGACTTCGTGTTAATGCACGACAATGCCCGCTGCCACACGGCACGAGTCACTCGACAGTTTCTGCAAGAGGTCGAATTACGCACGATGGACTGGCCTGCGCTCAGTCCTGACATGAATCCCATCGAGCACTTATGGGACGAGCTTAAAAGAAGAGTTCGGGCCAGAAATCCAGTCCCTTCAAGCGTAGACGAGCTAAAGACAGCATTATTAGAGGAGTGGGACGGCATTCCTCAAGAAAATGTCAAAAAATTGATAAGGTCCATGAAAAACAGACTGCGGGATGTAATTAGGGCTAGAGGGGGCAATACGAAATACTGATTTAAATAAAATAATTTTATTTTTAATTTTTTTTGTTTAATTTGTCAAATACGAGACACATACCCTTTTTCCTAAATTCCCGTTTTTCCTACTCTTGCATTCAGACATCATTTATTTCAAAAATGATGGATGGATTTCAATGATAATGATATCAAATTAAAGCTGACATCTTAAGCTTTCGAATGACATATCATTTTAATAATTTCCATTCATGATTTTAGTTGTATCAATGTATGTGTGCGCCGACAAGGCTTGAGTCGATTTGGTTGCTCGCGAGTGTAGATAACGCGAGTGAAGCTGAAGCCGGAAAGCTAGTGGTTGTAAAAAGTGCAAACATGTAATTAAATAATAAATAATAATAATGTCCTCCTCGCCGAATTCGGCCACGGCGGCCAGTCTCAACAGAGATTGGCCATCTGCGCGGGACATATTATAGTGCTCAAGTATGTGCGCAAACACAGGAGCACTTTCTTTTCCATCACTCTCATGATCCGATGGGACGCCTTAGCGACACGACCGGAAAGAGGTCAGGCACAGGACCGACGGCTTTACGTGCTCTCCGAGGCACGGGGCTGTAATACCGCCAATTCCCAGACTTCGGGCTGATGCTGAGAAATTTTTCTTTTTACAGAAAAGTCCCAAAATCACTTATGGCCCGACCCAGGATTCGAAACCAGGACCTCATTAACTGCGGGTGAACACGCTACCGCTAGACCAACGAGGCAGATTAGAGAGCGAATAATAAATAAATAGATATCTTCCTGCTTTTTTATCCTTAACTATGCAGAGCCTGGCTTGACAGGCGATTTGGCGGTTTACAGGCGCTTTGGAACAATACTGGGTACCTCATAAGATCTTTGGTCCTTTTAGAACCTAGTACTTATATTTATGACTATAAATAACTACCTACCAAACGATGTTATGAACATAGAAATTGGTTTTTTCTTTGAAACAAAATATAAATGATTAAATACAAAAAAAAAAAACAATTCAGAAAACTGATAAACATACTTATATAAATAGATATTAGGTACAGAAAAATGACACGGACAGAGAACAAATAAGTTAAATATGTGCACTGTTTGTGACCCATCACATATAAGCTCTCACTCTGACAAAGGTTGTGCTGGAAGAGAACTCATAGTTGAGTTAAGCTCGCCTGTGTACATGAGTTATCTAATCTGTTATATTAATATGTATTTCTGTTTGCAATAAAGAATAATGAAAATCATGTGCAAGACACAAATATTTGTCCTAGATGGGGATCGAACCCACGAACTCTGGCTTGGCAGTCAGGGCCACTAACCAAAAGACCAACAGGCCAGTCTATTTATTGAGTTACTGTTGTTAACCTAAATTTATCAAACATTTTATTTGAGTAGCTGTAAGTTTTCCATTAAGAAATAAATGTTCAATAGTTAATAAATGTTCAATAAGTAAATAAATGTTCAATAGTTAATAGTAAATTTTGAAATACATGTATACTTATGTACGATTTATAAGCGTTATAAATGTCTTGGCAACTTCACCATTGTTGTGTGTAGCAAGCCCTAGTTTCATAACAATTTGTATTTTAATAATAGGCACTAAACTGTTTTCTAGATCAATAGCGCCACAGTCATAAATTAATGGCCGAATAATACTCAAAGAAAGGTGATTCAGCTGCTTATGTTGTCACAATAGGATTAAGGTTGTCTAAATATCTGTACCACAGACAATCTCAAATTTTACTGACTTTGTCGAACAAGCAGGTAAAACTAAAATGAGCATTTTGGAGCAGAGGTTTTAGGTTTTAGGCCATGGGTCTAGAAAAGGTCCTTGAAACATCTGTTATTTTTCAGCGAAATATCCAAATGTCCTGTAAATACTACACGCTTGGGCCAGCCCTGTGGGAGCTGGCCTATTTTTTGGGCAGAGATTAAGCTGCTATGCAGCGTGCCAATGCTCTCACACCAACGTTGTCCATCAGAAGTTGTTTTCTCGTTATGGTTTTTATTATTTATAATAGATTTTTGAAGTTATACTTCTTTTGACGCGATGGAGAAAAATGATGAGAGTGAATTTTTACGATGCGCGCGCACACCGACACCAAAAAATTTAACAGCATGAAGTTAGTTCTAGGTGGTATGAAAATGTATGAGAGTGAATTTTTACTTTGCGCGCGCATCGTGCGCGCGCATCGTAAAAATAACAGCATGACGTTAGTTCTAGGTGGTATGAAAATTGATAACTATGTTCAAGTTGTATATTAAGAAGTATAACTTCTAACGCGTGTACATAAGTACACACAAGTTTTTTTTTAAATATTATTTTCTATTTATTTTAATATTTCATTATTTAAAATGTAAATTGGCTAATGCATTTGAATAAACGTAAAGTTACTATTATTATATTATTTGTGTGCATGAACATGTCTGTTTGTCTTGAGTCTGGGTGTAATTATCTATATAAGTATGTATATACAAAACAAAAAGGAGTTTAGGTAGTATATCAGTTTTCTGGTTTCGTGTGTAAATAATGTCCCAGGATATTATTATAATTATGAGAACGGAGCACCAAAAGTTATTGTTGTCAATGGATTAAGAGAAAGGAGATCAGAATACCAAGCTAAATTTAGAATCAAAAGTTACTGTTTGTTACATTTTGATATAAAATTAGTTAAAAAAATTAATTCAAAGTAAGTACTACAGTAGTCGAACATAAGAAGAAAGGTAAAACTACAACGGTGGCAAAAAGGATTCCTACTGAGTTTTCTGGCAGTGTTTCTCCGTAGCTGCCACGTTATGCGCCGCCCACGAAAAATTATATTGACGATTCCATACAATTCACATTTTAACAGAAGAAATTAATGTTTTCTTCATCACGTAGATCTTGACTATGACTCGTATCTTGGAATTCAACTCAATTTGGAGCCATTCTTATCTACAGACCTAAGAGCAGATTGTCAGGGTTCCGTTAAACACGGTTCCTAGTTAAGTCTGATTTATTAATACAAGCTTATGAATATTCTTGAGATTTTTTGGATTTTTAAAAGCAATTAAACTTATCGTTTTTATATAATAGCTCTAACTTCACTATCAGTGGTCAATATCTACTTGAATATGACCTGTATCTAGTAATTCAACTCAAAACTGAGTAATTTTTATGTACCTACTTCGGAAAGATAATTGTGTTATTTCTGTTGATATTGGATGGTTAGTTTATCGAAATCGGCCGATATTTCTGTTAAATGATGTTTCATAATGGCGATTGTGAGTAACAATTTTACACATTTTTGCGACCATGAAAAAACAAAGGGCGCGATTAGCCAACGCTTTTAGCTAAACCACCAAACAAACGATAAACTCTTGAATAATCTTCAAACAAATGTTTCATTTTTTCAGTTTACCATCCTTGATCGAAACTGTTAACTGTTTGTTTTAGTATGTTCGTTATAACAAGAAATAACTGGACAGAAATAAATTATGGAATTCGTCGATGACGTAGCTTTCGCATTTAACATCGGTATACGCGTGTTCGTACGCCTACAGTAAGTAGGCAAGTTTAGAATTATCGAGACCTTGTGACCTACTCATTCTCTGCTATCGTTTTTGAAGCTCGGCTCCGCTCTATCTTAAGAAGAAGAATAAAGAAGTTCTTAATTGCTATCTGTGCGAGTCCGAGTTGGTCCCATCTCAGCACTAGCTGCGACATTAACTGTTTCAGCGCAGGTTTTCTGATAGACCCAAGTAAAATAATCTTCGTCTTCGGAGATACTTCACTCCTGAAATAGTATCTCCGAAGTCGATGTCGAAAATAGAGCGAAGCTGAAGGTAATGATCAGGAAGTCTGATCACTATCATATGGAAGACAGAGAGGACACGTTTGATGACACAGGGTAGCCAAAAAGGAAGTTTAACTCTTCTATTTTATTATTTTTATTCTATTCTATTTCTTTCTACGTGGTGCAATATATTACTTTAGTAAACTAAGGTTTTTATTCTATTCTATAGTTTATAGATATACCAAGATTCCTTAAAAGATATCTAATACAAAACTTATATGAACACATGTACAATGTAACCTTTTTACTGATATTATATAAACCCAGGGAAAACTTGCGTAGTACATGGTAATACTTACCTACATCATTTAGATAAGGAAACTGGTTTAACTTTGCCTTTTTGTGACTTTGATAAATCGGCCTATACGTTAGGCTGCTTTGGAAAAACTGAGCGTCTGATACGTATTTGAGTTACCTTTGTGTTTACGAAGTACTGTCCTTTTTGCATTAAGAAGGTAGAAACTATCATAATCTGACTCATTTTGCATGCTAATATATGTACTAGTTGTGCCCCGCGGTTTTACTCGCGTGGAACTTTATAAATTATCACAGCTCCTCCCCCGTAGGTGATAGCGTGATAATATGTAACCTATATGTTGACCTGACCTCTTAGTAATATTCATGCAAAAGGAGACGGGGATTTCTGGGCCTGACTGTAATAAGTTGAGATATGGTTTAAAAAAAGCGTTACATTTTTCTATTTCAAACTGTAAAAAATTGACCCAATTTACAATCTGGAAAACGAGAAATCTCAAAATAAGTTTAAGTCACGAATTAAATTGGTTGTTGATTACTATAATCGATTAACATAAATGAGTTCAAACAATGTAATATAAAAACTCTTGCACCAGATAACTGATTTAATCATAATAATTATTAAATACATTAACATAATGTCAACAGTAAAAAATTAAATATCAACAAAATAAATAGAAATCATAACATTGGTTATCGTTTAAATCGATTTATTAGTTATTGGCAACTATATTTTTAATCTATGCTGACAGCTGGCTCATAAGGCCGAAGAAGCCAGAGCCGAAAACATCATAAAAAAAAATCTATGCTGACAGTGACTGGTGACAGATTTTGAATCCTAATCTATGATAGACTCGTTTCTTGTATCGTTTAGTGCGTGTGTGATTTGATTATTTTTTTATTGTTTTGTTTATATATCCCTCGACAACTCTATTCTCTCTACGGACTTCTGATATTGCTTAACGTGTACGACTTTTGCTAACATACTGGACACGGATAACTATTAAATAGCAATCGCTCTTAAAAATCAGCTGTTAAGTATAGGTTGGTACATAACCTCTCTATTAAGCAGTGAACGCAAATAAACATGGAAGCATTACTTCAAGGAAACTAAGCTCAAATCTTGACCCAATATTCCAATCAAACTGACACAATGGAATACCGTCTCTGATTGGCCAAAAATATTGCCGCTCAGGTTCACCTTTTAAAAGTAGACATTATGACGTGAAGTTTGGGTCTAAATTGCCATGTTCATGTCATTCGCCGAGGGATGTTTTATGCTATAAAGTGCAACGAAAATAATTCACCGTGACATTGATGTTATTAAAATAATATATAATTACGATAAAATATACAGTTTCTTGAACTTTACGGCAAGAGCTTTTCTTAGGTATTTGGCAAGTAATGGGTTTGTTTGCTATGATAATAAGGTAAATAAAACAAATTTGTGGTCATTTATTTATTATAATTATTATTTACAATTTCCGTATACGTGCTACATACGTTGTAGTAGTAGGTAGTGACCTTTATAGATTCCGTACGTTCAAAGAAAAAAACGGAACCCTTATAGTGACCTTTATAGATTCCGTACCTTCAAAGAAAAAAACGGAACCCTTATAGTATCACTTTGTTATCCGTCCGTCCCTCTGTCTATCAATACCCTTGATATTTAAAACGCGTGGAGGACTCGACTTGAAATTATAGGTGATCAATTGCATTCCTTTCAAAAGGAACGGCTTTCGTCTATAGTTCTCTTCACTTTAGATCTAGTAGAAATCTGAAGAAACCAATTAATTTTAATACCACCATTACTATTCTTTTGAACAAACTCTAAAGCTGCTGAGTATTTTATCTAAGATTATTATAAAATGAATAATTATAATAAATAAAAATATTTATCATAATTTTTGTGTCGAGAAATAAATTGTTTCGTTTGCATAACAACATCACCATATATTTTGTGTGAATTAGATTGACTTCATATTAAATAAATTAAAATATATAGCGATGTACTTACCCGTAATAACTAATTTCAATACTCTTGTTATGCAAATGAGATTTGCATTTTTGTAAATTAAACACGCTGTAACCAATAACTGACAGACGACCGCCATTGATGCCTGTAGTGCGCAAACTCCGCGTCACAATTTTTAAGCCCGTGTCACAATCTGCGTTGGGTCATTTTGGCGAGCTAGGAATGCTTCCATGTTTATTTGCGTTCACTGCTATTAAGTACTAAATCTTTTATAACTCTGCTCACAGATTGAAAAAATCCATGATTTTTTTTGTGATTGGCTGATAATTTATAGACCCAATATTTGAAACCACTTTTATCTTTTTACATCCTAGCCCAATATTGTATGAATAGGTTTCCGTCTCCTTTGAAGTAAATCCATGCAGTAATTTTTGGATTTAGCCCGGACATACAAACAGACAAATAGACGAAAATTCTAAAAACTATATTTTGGCTTCGATATCGATTGTAGATCACGCCCCAAGAATCCTTTTTAAAAATATTCAATGTACAGTGTGACTTTCCTACGATTTAATTATATGTAATATAGATATGCCGATGAGAAAATCTGAACAGCATGTTAATTTAACTTAATATATTTGTGGAAAATGGTTAACTATTCTGAGACGTACGGAGGAAGTCTCTACATGTCACTTAATGGGTACGTCACTGATAATCTGATGTAATAGCACGCTTTGTATATTTTCCGTTCTACAAATGTGTACATCCTTTTAATTGATCCTCAGAAATTTATCGGAAGGAGGAAAAGGAAGTCTTTATACGTCACACATAATCTCACTTATTTCGCAACATTTCGCTTTAAAATAAGACTTAAGAAAATTGAAATAAATAGGTAACCATCCATTAAACTGTTACGGTGTAAACTTTGAACTGGTACACCGCATACGATGGTGATAGCGGTGTACCTACTTAAAGTCATTTGAAAGAAAGAAATAAAAACAAAGCATCTTCATTACGAGGACAGATATAACAGTAATTGATACAATAACAAAAAATCCCTATTGAGAAAGCGCATATAACTTATACACATAATCCATTCTAGATGGAAAGGCCTAGCCCATAAGTTGGTACTTATGGCCTAGGCCTTTCCATCTAGATGTTGTGTGCGCTGATATTCTGATGGCGCTCACTTGTGAGGTTAACAGAAAGTTATCCCTTATTGCATATTATATAAAAATTTAACAAATATTCGAATACCTACTTACTTCATAAATAAACTTAAACAGAATTTAATTCAAATTAGAACATAATATAAAGGTAAAAATATAGCAAATGAATAACAATTATAATCATAGATATATCAAAAAATATGTATAAAATAATTTAATTTAATCACTAAATTAATTTAACATCAAATACACATTCCATACACTAACATTATTATTTGATGCTGGCTGCTCTAGTCGAGACGCGGCAACAACCAAATAAAACTTTAATATGTAGTAGTAGTAGTAGCAGTTCAACTGGTATGGTAATAAATAAAATAAAATAAAACAAAACATTTTGCCGGTCTTCTGACGTCTAGTTGTCTATAAAACCAGATTAATCGCTACTTCTAAAGAAGACAAAGCAAATTAAAACGCGGAATTAAAATATTGTGTGCTAATTAACATACCTGATATTTCGCAAAGATCAATCGGCTTTCAACCACATTAACATCTTTATAGATTATGTCAAGGTTAAGTAAACTAGATCCAACTCAGTGGACTCAATTTAAAACACTTATTCTAATAACATTCGTATCGTTATGCAAGCCATGCAGTATATGTTAGCAGACAAGCTAACAAACAGACATGCTGATCTGCAGACATATGCAACTGAAATAATTTAGTTCCGTAACGTAAACATCTATATGTGGTTAAGGATGACACACAATAATAATTTTATTAAAAAAGAGACTAGATTGGGTTTACGTTTGTGAAAAAAAAAAGAAAAGCAACATCATCTTCTTGGCCTTTTCTTATTTATATTGTGGTACATAAGCTTCTGACTTCCGATTATAAAGGGTATATGCTGTTATTTTATTGCTTTATATTTTTAGCAACTTTAAGATGAATTTGGTTATGAATACGACAGAATTTGTAGTTTTGTGTATGTAATATTTATATATTATGTCAAGGTTAAGTGGACTCAATTTAAAACACTTATTCTAATAACATTCGTATCGTTATGCAAACCATGCAGCATATGTAAGCAGACAAGCTAACAAACTGACATACTGATCTGCAGACATATGTAACTGAAATAATTTAGTTCCATAACGTAAACATCTATATGTGGTTAAGGATGACACACAATAATAATTTTATTAAAAAAGAGACTAGATTGGGTTTACGTTTGTGAAAAAAAAAAGAAAAGCAACATCATCTTCTTGGCCTTTTCTTATTTATGTTGTGGTACATAAGCTTCTGATTTCCGATTATAAAGGGTATATGCTGTTATTTTATTGCTTTAAATTTTTTGCAACTTTAAGATGAATATGGTTATCTATTCGACAGTATCTGTTTTGTGTATGTAATCTTTATAGATTATGTCAAGGTTAAGTAAACTAGATCCAACTCAGTGGACTTAATTTAAAACACTTATTCTAATAACATTAGTATCGATGCGCAAACCATGCACCATATCTTAGCAGACAAGCTAACAAACAGACATGCTGATCTGCAGACATATGCAACTGAAATAATTTAGTTCCGTAACGTAAACATCTATGTGGTTAGGGATGACACACAATAAATATTTTATTAAAAACTAGCAGTGCCGGCGGACTTCGTTCCGCGTTATAAATATTTTTGTCCCGTTTGTCCCGCGTAATTCGGGTTATAAATGCGGGACAAATAAAAATTATCTTAGCCTATTATTTATTATAGCCTATGACACTCCACAATAACGTAGCTTTCTATTGGTGAAATAATTTTGAAAATCGGAAAGAACAACTATTTATGGGTAGTTGTCCTGTGCGGGAATCTAACTGGGTACACGAACTAGCGTGGCGATTATCTCCACCGCTGCGCCACATATGCAGTCAAGCGATTTTAATATAAATTAAATTTGTTTTCAGTATGCCTGGCAGCCCTACGAAATGTATTGTGATCGCCAATGCCTACACGCAGCAAGGTGGTCCAATCTATTTAAATAGTTAAAACCGTTGATTATACTATCAACTACCTATCTCCCTAAATACATCGTTACGTGGGATTTTGTTGTTCATTCTGTCAAGAATTCACGTTAAAGCTTTGACTAGACAGTTTCGGTGCGAGTTTTCAGAAATAAAATGAAATTATAGTATCTATTTTCAGAATTATTAATCTAAATATAAAACCCATGGCCAGCCATGGTCGTTTATTTTACGATATTTATATTCCGTTGACAGCCTATCCAGCGTCAAACTCAAGACATTTATTTCATACAAAGTGTACATTTTATATAGGTGTTTTAAGAGCACTTAGTTCTTTTTACAACCATTGCAATATAGAGTCATTGCAATATACAGCTATAGATACAAAAAATAATCAATTAATAATTTTCTTCTACTCGTAACACTATGGCGTTTATAAATAGCGAATAAGACCAGTAAGCGAAATGTTTTTAATCAGCATTCATTCTAAGCATTGGATGAAGCAAACGCCCAAACATTACTTTGGCTCTACCAGTCACCATCCAAGCCAATTGGTGGTACAGGCGGTCAATTAAACCCTTCTCCGACTCTCAATTAGGCACCGTAGTCCCAGGCACGTCTTAGACGACCCGGACGACGAGATCACCGTTTACCTCGATCAGATCAAGGCAAGAGACTCTCGCAACACTGCTCACCAACCGATTCTTCGACAAGAGCGTATTAACGTAGAGCGAAAGTTGCACAAAGCATCCCCAAAACGACACGCCCCCTCGCATCTCCCCGCCAGTAACCGCCCAGGGTCGAGGTTCGAACCCCTAAGGGGGTGCCATCCGGCGCGGGTACTTAGTTTGTAGTTTTATATTTGCTAGACGATTTGAGCACAGGCTCACCTCTGTAGTCCGGTGAAGCAGTGAAAGACGCAGGCCTAACTGCATACGTCATGTTAATAAAAGTATTCATTCTATTTTGACTGACCTGTTGGTTAGGTAGTGACCTGGACTGCTAAACCTGAAATCGTGAGTTTGATTCCCACCACGGTAAATCTTTGTGTGTTGAGGACGATAATTAGTTCTGTTTCTAGGTGACATTTCTCATGATATGTATGAATGCGGTCGCAACAAATGAGCCATAAGCTTTTGCTAATATAATAATAAGTATAATATTGATACGAATAACAAAATATCTAAGACATATACCAACTGTTAAACAAAACAGCTGTAGAAACGTATAAAACTTGCCGAAAGTGCCTTTATCATTGATTTCAATGCACTATCGATCATGGACCATCTTGGAAGTAAACCAAGAATGTACTTCTAGAACGCGGAATTTAAAAGTTCATCATTACAGCTAAATGAGTCCACTGCTGGACAAGCCTCCCTCAAGAATCGTCTTGGGGGGGATATGCCATAATCGCCACGCTTGGCAGGCGGGTTGGCGATCGCAGTAAGATGGTCATAGTAATCAGAAGGAAGCTGCTGCCCGTCCTCTGGTAGATATTCCCTCGGGTCGACTTCTACGCCCCCCACAGGATGAGATGGGGTGATGATATTCTGATTCTGATATTTGTCGCCGTCACCACACAGCATCTAATTTAAAAGTTACTTCTATTGAAATCCTCACTAATTAGCATTTGTTAAGAAACCGATGAAAGCAAAAGTTTTTATTGGTTTCTTTTCAAATATTTCTAAATGTGCGATGTTAGAGTATTTACTTTACGTTAGTTTACTATTGTCAGCACGTGTGGCGCAACGGCTGAGACAGTCGCCTCGCCGCTTCGTGTCCCGGGTTCGATTCCCGCGCCGGACAACTATTTGTGTGACCCATAAATAGTTGTTCGGAGTCTGGATGTAATTTGTGTCCGTCTTTTATATGTTTATAAAGTACCCCATGACACAGGGATTCAATTGCCTAATGCGGGCGTTATCTTTAAAACAATATCATATATGTACGTTTTAATCTATACAAATAAATAAAATTGAAGTGTCTGTTTATTTGTAATACAAATTGTAATATTGAAATAACCGATTTTTACTACATGTACATGAATATATATACGGTACATACCCCAAAATATTTTTTTTTACAATTTTTGTCTGTCTGTCAGTTTGTTCCGGCTAATCTCTGAAATGGCTGGACCGATTTTGACGGGATTTTTTTTGACAGGTAGCTGATGTAATAAGGAGTAACTTAGGCTACGTTTATTTTAGCAAAATTGTTTTATTTTAGAACATCCAATAAAAAAACTTAATAAGCTAATTAACACGCGGGCGAAGTCACGGGCACAGCTAGTATAAAATAAAAATTTAATATTAGTTCATACAATATTCCTTAATCAACATAGCAAGAAGCTGCTAGATACGGGTAGTGCAAGTCCCCGAATTGTGGAGATCTTTGGGGGGTCCTTTGTCTAGCCGAGGTCGTCTTTCAGCTGACATAATGATAATGATGGTCATATCAGCTCTTTATCATCATTAACTTAATCATCATATCAGCCGAAAGACGGCCACTGTTGAACAAAGGCCTCCCGAAGGATCTCCACTATAGAATTGTGTCCACACATGGGGGAATATGCCGTAATCGTCAGGCAGACTTAAAGCAAAACTAGAATGAATTTCGGCATTTCCTTGTAAGTCTTATCTTAAAAACAAAGTAATCCACCGTAGCTTAGTCGGTAGTGCTCCTGCCGACGAAGCTGGTGGTCCTGTGTACGAATCCCGGTAAGTGCAAATATTTGTGTGATGAGTACGAATATTTGTTTCTGAGTCATGGATGTTTTCTATGTATATAAGTATTTATCTATCTATATAAGTATGTATATCGTCGCCTGGTACCCATAGTACAAGCTTTGCTTAGTTTGGGGCTAGGAAGATCTGTGTGACATTGTCCCTAGATATTATTATTATTATAATTATGTTTCACTTGTCAAATAAATCCCTATATCAGAGTCACTTCAGCCAAAACGGCGTTGCCCAATTTTAGGCATATACAATTGAATTCTTACCATCAACACGATAAGAAGTAAATGCCATTATTAGTTTGTAAGTATTTAGATTCCTACTTAAATAATTCTATCTTGCACTACCCTTATCGTGTTGTCTTTCTATATTTCTGCTTCTTATCCATCCAAAGATTGTCTGGAAGATATCGCTGACTGCGATAAGACCGCCTATTGTACAATTTTCTTTCAATGTTTCCTATATTTTTATCTGTAATTGGTGTGCAATAAAGAGTATTTATCTTAAAGTATTTTATTAGATCAATCAAAAGAGAGATAACACTAAAATTTCCGCTATTTGGCATACATCTGCTGACATAGAATTCGCGAGGACTATACATAATCGTCGGAATAAAATACAATGTCATTAAAACTTGAATACTCGCAGAACAAGGTCATCTTAAAAAAATGCAGTTCCGAAATAATCAATACCAATCATGTTAACCTCTGTGCCCTTATGAAGATTTACAAAAAAATATTAACATGTTATTGACAACTTTCATATGATGGATACGTGTACAACGTGTAGCATAAATAATAAAAGAAACTGATAACTTGAAAAACATTATTTTGGCAAATCATCCAGAACTATTATCACATTATACTAACCTATTATTCATTAAGGTAGAACAAATTACCAAGAAAAGTATGAGTCTCCAAAGTTTTCTGATACGATACTAGATAAGAACTAATTTAAGTTGCATATCATAACCTTTCTATAAAGCTGATATGCAACTTAACATAAATTTTACGTAATTAGTTCTAATCTTAATTTTCCGTAATTTGTTTTAATCTTAATTTTCTGTAATTTGTTTTAATCTTAATTTTCCGTAATAAGTTCTGATTTTTATTCTAATCTCGAATGAATCAAGTGCCTTTTTGAATACACCAATGACCCGCCCCGGCTTCGTGCGGGTAGATAGAATGATAAATAGTGTTTAAAATTAGGACTTTACGCTAAGTAATGAATTTTACAGGTACTACAAGAATATTTTGTTTGTTTTTTACTTATCATCATGATTAAAATGTCTTGGGAGACATTATTGTAATTTTGGCAGTCAACCCGTTTAGAAATAAAAAAAAAATTTAGAGGTGTCAAGGGACACCCGGGTGGAACGAAGTTATTTCTTATTATTTATTATGTACAAAATACCTGTATACACTCAACAAAAATAATCGTCGCGACACCAGACTGTTCAATGCGAAATAGAAATGAAAAATCTGGCTTGCTTTCTCTAAGAGAGAGAGAGACAGACAGAGAAACATGCGCACGCCGCACAGCTGCAAAAAGTGTCGTGACAACTTTTCGTAAGATTTTTTTCCGGCTAGCCCCTTTTCACAACGCGCGATAAGGGACTCCATTCGAATAATACTATTTTCTCTTTATAACATTAGTTAAGCCAACGAATATCACTACCCCATTACTTCACGTGAGGGGCGTAGAAGTCATTCCGGGGCAATATATGTGTATCAGCAATGGCCAGTTCTAATTCCCGTCTGGCAAGCCTGTCGATTACGGCACATCCCCATATATAAACTCTTGTGGGAAGCCTAGGTCCAGGAGTCCTAGTCCGTTTTGGCTGACATGATTAAACATCTTTCTCTATTTATGTTACACGTTTTAAGGCCTGCAGCAATTTCCTGCGGCGCCGCGCGTTTTTATACAAACAAGTAGTAATTAATCCATACGGAGCATTGATTATAATTGCATGATAATGTATAATTAATTGGCGATGTAATTGCATAAGTTTTTCTGTTCGTTGATGCTTTATTGGCCTGCCAACTCAGATACTACCTGTAGTATTTGCATGGAAAAGCTACCTACGTTATTGAAAAACATGTTTCTTGAATGTTATGGTTTGGGTCAAAGGTCGCACTATGTCCTGCTGAAGTTATAGTTGGTATATATATATATATATATATATATATGACTTGGTATGTACTAGTGTCAAGGTAGCCAGTATAACTTAACATGTACAGATCAAAATACAGTGGAGGGAGGGATAAATGTGTGAAAACTTGATCCATTAAATAAGCTTAGGTACTTGTTACCACTTGCTTCTAAAGTCTCAAAAATGTGAAATGGTACGTAAATCAAGATCGAAAATACGAATCACAAATACGAGTATTAAGCAAAATTTAATGGTTAAGAGGCCTATTACAGTCCACTAGCGCCGCCAATCGAAAAAATATAATAACTCGTAAATAGAATCAAAAATACAAAATATGTTCTATTATTACTGTGGAAAAGGCAATAACGTAATTTTATAACACATTGTCAACACTTGAAATATAGCTGTTTAGCTAAATCGTGCATTTGTAACAAAAACGGCCGTTTATGTTTTGAATGCATTTTTTCGATTGGCGGCGCTAGTGGACTGTAAAAGGCCCCTTAAGGCGACTACATGGATCCCTGACCCGAAAATAATATGACGTTCCACGTGCTAAACATCAGTTACCGATTTTTTCTTTAGTCGTGTTAAAATTCTGTCCATTAAGTCCTATTGCAAAGAATAATTATATTTTGAACTGGCGTAACTAAAACGTGTAAATATGCAATTATTTTTCAATTTATAAATTGGGGGCATTTACAAAACTTGCAGATTAGCGTTCTTGTAAATGATTTCTATAATATGATTGATGATGTTGCAAATATATTATATTCATTGGTCTAGCAGAGATAATTGTTCTCTTTGTGATCTTAAAATTGGTCACTTTATCTGGCATCAAACAATATCCCTTGAAAACTTGAACGCAATGACATAATGTAGACGTGACCGATCGCAGGCGCACCTCATATAGTGCGTAAGATTGCGAATATTATGTTTTCCTGATACCTAGGTAATGCGCGGATCGTGACGACTTTAGCTAATAGTAGTGGAGGTAAGCCGTTTTACAACTTTATTATATTAGGTTTTCTAATCTAACCTGTTGCCCCTGTACTAGACTATCAATGAATAAATATCCGGGACATATCCAAACTAAGAAAAGCTGTTCAGCGGTAATAAATACTTTAATACTTTTTTTTGGAAATATACATACAATAGTAGGTGCCTTGGTCTGTGACCAGGACAACTTTATATATTAATGAACAAAAATATTTGTTTTGCAAAGACAGAACTGCAACCTTCGCATCAGAAGGTAGGTTTGCTACTACCTGAGCAAACGATATATATATAACATTGTAATATAGTTTGTACAAAACAATACCGGCAGTTTTCAATAACGACTAATTGAATCGAAATATCGAATAAAGAAATAGCGATAAATCATAAAAATTGATCTCGTATCACGGAAAAACGAATGTACATCACAACGAATAACTTCCTAAGCTACACAGCGTAGAAATAATACAATAACAAAATGATGCTGAAAATTTGGCAAAATGTAAACAAAATATGGATTGATTAGTTAAAACTTCAATTAATAATATAATAACATCTGGGGACAATGTCACACAGATCATCCTAGCCCCAAACTAAGCAAAGCTTGTACTATGGGTACCAGGCGACGATATACATACTTATATAGCTAGATAAATACTTATATACATAGAAACACCCATGACTCAGAAACAAATATTCGTGCTCATCACACAAATATTTTCACTTACCGGGATTCGAACCCAGGACCACCAGCTTCGTAGGCAGGAGCACTACCAACTAGGCTACGGTGACCGTTATTTGTAATGAATTCTGTTTGGGAGTGTAACGTGAGGAGAAGTCGAGAAAATAACTTTTGTCGTGAAGGCGCCAGAACCTGAAACAGGTCAATACAACCGGCAAAATGCGAGTCTTATTTTAAATATGTAATTTGATCTGGGAATCAAGGTGATTAGCATATCGTCTGACGTCAATGTCATGGGGTTTAGTTTTATCAGATGATAACAAACTTATCTAGGTACTCATATATCCGAGTAATAGATAACATTTTTACCACTCTGGGATATTTTTATGTTCGGTAAAGTTCCATAGAATAAACGGAAGTTTAACTAGTGTTACGATACACAACTACAGGAATGTGGAATTATTTTATACATTTTGCATCATAACTGATAGCTTGTCGTCGTCCCTTTTAAAGTACTCCAGTGTCAAGAGGGTTAAATTGTACCCGAGTGTGACTGAGCGAGATGATGAACTTAGTATGCAGGTGTTGTGCTTCACTGATGAAGCGGTAGCATGTGAGGTCCTAAGTTCAAAGCGAAAAGCTAACAGCGATCTCTTCTGGAAGAGATCGCTGTTGGCGATGAGACCGCCTTTTGTACCTTTGTTATATTATTAATTAAATGTCTAAACTATGCTCTGTAAGTGGTGCGCAATAAGGTGTATTTATTTATCCTATCTTATTTCAACGAATTCGTCGAAAAATTGTCGTGTCAAAGAAAAAATGGATTTAAGTTGACTGCACGTATGGCACTGTGGTTGAAGTGGCCTTTGCCTTCGTGTTTCGGGTTCGAGTCCTATCAAGGAAAACAATTTGTGTGACCCTTTGATAAAATTGTTGTTCTGAGGTTGGGTATGATTTATAACCGTGAATTGCCTGTTTGTAAAGTCCTCTACAATATAGAGACTTGTTTACCTACTGCAGGTGTCGTTTCCGAGGGCATATCCTATGAATAGTCGTAGCAGCCGAACGAAGTCCACTGCTGGATAATAATCATCTTGGAGGGGATATGCCTTAATCGCCACTTGGCAGACGGGTTGGCCTTCGCAGTATGATGGTCATAGTACTCATAAAGAAGATTCTGATCTGAAAGATATTCCCTCGGGTCGACTTCTACGCCCCGCCACCACACGGGATGAGTTTGGGTGATGATATTCTGATATTCACTGCCGTAACCACACAGTACTATCCCATCAATAACCTTGACGTAATTTCAGAGTCACCATTGTGTATGAACGATGAAGGGTAACTAAATTAACTGTGAGCAAACATAATGTAAATTTATTGCAGATCAATTGGTAGTTACAAATAATTTTCAAAAGAATCTTCAGACACAAATGATGATGTAGCGAAAAACTTAACATCTTTATTAACCTTCGCAATTGAACACCATTTACTATAAGTATCAATCAGTAAATTTAAATGATCCATTCTCAGAATAATAGTGTGATAGGTCAATAACCGAAATTTAAATATCATTTTGCATCTTTAATTTTTTTTGCATGTCGACAGTACCTAAGAGGTATAACGGAACCTATACTGTCCATATGTCTGTCTGTTAGTCTGAGGCTGCATCTTGTGAACCGTAATAAGTGGACAGTTGAGATTTTCCCTGAGGGTGTATCTCCAATGCCACTATAACAACAACAAGTAAAAATAAAGTAAGTTTACAAAAGATTGATGGTATGGAACCATTCAGGTATCTTGCACTTGGCTGCGTTTATTTTGTTCTGGTCTGGGGGTCTAGGTGTGCACTAAAAAAGGATTTTTATAAATGCGGGTTGCATTTATAAAAATCCTTTCTAAGGAGAAGAAAAGTGGTTTCAAATTTGTATGAAACAACGAATTTTCGTTGTATGAGCGACATAAAATATATATACTAGCTGTGCCCCGCGGTTTTACTCGCGTTAAACTTTATAAATTATCACAGCTCCTCCCCCGTAGGTGATAGCGTAATAATATGTCGTCTATATGTTGACCCGACCTCTTAGTAATATTCATACAAAATTTGAAGTAAATCCATGCAGTACTTTTTGAGTTTAGCCCGGACATACATACAGACAAACAGACAAAAATTTTAAAAACTATATTTTTGGCTTTGATATCGATTGTAGATCACGCCCAATTATCCTTTTAAAAAAATATTCAATGTACAGTTTTGACTTTCCTACGATTTTATTATATGTATAGATAATAGCAATACAAATATGACATGGTCAATGAAAATTACCCCGTAAGGAGGTCAAAGAAGGGGTTGAAACGTTGTAAAAAACGTGATCTAATGTAAGAAACGATAAGAAGTCGTTTTAGTTTCGGACAATAATGGGAAGTCCTAAACCATAGGTAACACAGAAAAGGTTCATTTTAACATCTTCGTTGTCTGCCTAGTATATAAAGCTTTGCTTAAAATTTGATCGAACAAAAAGCTTAATTCAGAACCAATAAGATATTTAGAGTCATTTCAACTATACACATAATTATTATTATTAAAGTATTTTAAGATTTGAAGGTTAATATGGTAATTTCAATATGGTTACTTGTTAGTTGTTTTTAAAGTCGGTGTATTATCTTATAAAACAGTTTTTATATGCATATAATCCGTCCGACTAGCTAGTTTACGCCATTTCATTTGCATCCTAATAAAGGTTGAGCGTCAGATGAGCTCTTAGGAAAGTCACTTTACTCTTTTTTAGGGTTCCGTAGCCAAATGGCAAAAAACGGAACCCTTATAGATTCGTCATATCTGTCTGTCTTTCTGTCTGTCCGTCCGTATGTCACAGCCACTTTTTTCCGAAACTATAAGAGCTGTACTGCTGATACTTGGTAAGTAGGTGTATTCTGTGAACCGCATTAAGATTTTTACACAAAAATAGAAAAAGATCAATATTTTACGGGGGTCGCCATACATAGAACTGAAACACAACATTTTTTTTTCATCGCACCCATACATGTGGGGTGTCTATGGATAGGTCTTCAAAAATCATATTAAGGTTTCTAATATCATTTTTGTCTAAACTGAATAGTTTGCGCGAGAGACACTCCCAAAGTGGTAAAATGAGTGTCCCCCCCTGTAACTTTTAAAATAAGAGAATGATAAAACTAAAAAAATATATGATGTACATTACCATAGAAACTAACAACGAAAATTGGTTTGAACGAGATCTAGCAAGTAGTTTTTTTAATACGTTATAAACCGCAATTTGCTTTCATTTAATCAATTGAAATACTTGCTGCTGCGGAACCCTTCATGTGCGAGTCCGACTCGCACTTGGCCGGTTTTTTGTTTTTTATTCCAACGATACTGATTTAACTAATAGTGATCGGTAGCTACCTAAATCTACAACAATCTTCTATCTGTACCGACACTAACTTTGATAGCAGCTAAACAAGTAAATCGAAGATTACACTATCTGGAATCCGAACCCAATCAATGAAAAGGAAATTAGTATCCGGACTGTGATAGCCGCTATCGGATCTGATTTCAATTTATTAAGGAAGCTAGTGTATTAGATAGTGTATCCGCTGTTTTATCGGTAATTATATAGATTTCCAACGATGACGTGGCGGCGTTTGGAACCGTTGTAACGTTTTTGTTTTATAACTTGACGTTAAGGTGCTGCTTCACTAGACAATATAAATAAATAAATAAAAATCTTTATTGACGTAAGTGATAAGTAATATGCCGCTGAGGATCTGAAAAAGGAAAACTATAAACGAAGTAACCGGTGCTAGAGGGTTTAGAACCTCGACTCAGGTCGGTTACTAATGGTTATTAACGTTCGGTTACTGATGGTTATTAACGTAAAGTGACAGTTTCAAAACGTCCCTAAAATTGATTGTATAGTTATTATGATCGTTTTGTGCAACTGTTGTTCTTCGTTAAGAGGTTGACAACACCTTATTTTACCGCCCGTAAAAGATCGCTATCTTTTACTTAAGTTAAGGTGCTGCTTCACTAGACAATATGACGCTGAAGATTTGAAAAAGGAAAACTATAAACGAAGTAACCGGTGCTAGAGGGTTTAGAACCTTGACTCAGGTCGGTTGCTGATGGTTATTAACGTAAAGTGACAGTTTCACAACGTCCCTAAAATTGATTGTATAGTTATTGTGATTGTTTTGTGCAACTATTGTTCTTCGTTAAGAGGTTGACAACACCTTATTTTACCGCCCATAAAAGATAGCGATGACGGGTCATATAAAGTGAACACCAAACTATCAGAATGAGTAAAAAAATGGAGGTGAAATTGAACAATATAACAAATAGCGGTCAAAATCTATATGATAAGGTCTTCGTGACAAATCAAGATTTTCTAATAATGAAACATATATAAAATAACTGTTAATCTCTATTAACAGTTATTTTATGTATGTTAATTTTTGAGATTCTTTTATTGAATTGAAGAAGTCGAATTAAAACATTGCGGTAAAACACCTTTTTGGCTATTGTCTACGCATTAACCCGCAAAGACGCGTTGCCGCTTATCTGGTTGAGGGTCGGAGCCAACATTTTATTGATACGAATGCAAACTACGGGTCATGGACAGTAATGGTGCAATTTGAGTACATTTAGACTTGTTATCTAATTGTAGACTGCCTCTGAACAACATGCAAATCACGCCAACATATGAAAACAAGCCATTCTCATAACGATACGGAACGAGATTCAATGGACGTAAACTGACATGTTTGACTAGTGCTATTTTGTCAACTAACGGGTATATTGTTCGAACATATTGGTACCTCAGGGCTTATAGAGCGTAAGCGACCTTTTTGGCGAAATTTACTTTTTACTGCTGCTGCAGTCCTACAATTTATTCTATTCTATCGGTCTGATTATTTAAAGACGGGCCTGTTGGCGTGGTTGGTAGATACGCTGCCTTTCACGCCGTAGGTCGTGGGTTCGATTCCTACCCGGGACAGATATTTGTGTGCATGAACATGTCTGTTTGTCCTGAGTCTGGGTGTAAATTATCTATATAAGTATGTATTTACAAAAGAAAAATAGTATATGTATATCAGTTATGTAGGTTAGTATTAGTTAGGTATGGTTTCCATAGTACAGGCACTGCTTAGTATGGGACCAATTTTTCTGTTTTATAGTAATCCTGAAAAAACGAGTTTTGGTGCTTACGCTCTTTGAGCTGGAGGGTAACGATATTGTTCGAAAGACCGTGAAATGCATTTGCATCATATTGGCAGTTTGGAGGCAAGTGGTCCCATTTCTTGGATATTGTTATGATAATTTGGTGTATATGACTGTTTGTTTAGTGTCTTTAGTTTAGTAGACCTGTCTGTTACTAAAGCAAGTCACATTTTAAATGAAATTAACTTCTCCCTGACAGTTTAACTTAATGTATCTTTGTAGGGACGTCAAGGATCAATAATTACCAATGGTGAAAAGAAATGCATTGATATTATTATTAAAAATGGCGTGAGGAGCTATAACGATCTGCTACTTCAGTTGCCTTCGGGATCTTTTGATATTGGAATAAAACGTAGGGTTAGATTTTAGTTGGACTTATATTTTTATCACTTTACTATAAGCACGTACATAACGCTCCCTACCAAGATTCTGTCGTAGACTGACTGTTAAAAAGAATTTTGTTTTCGTTTGAAATATTTTCAAACGATTTCTTTTTAATTATTTCTTTTTAAAACGTTTTTTTGGACGAACGAAGGTGTGCAACCAAGAAGGTCGTCACAGAGCTAACATAATGAATGAGACTGGACGCGACGTCGTGCGGGTCGCATTCGCCCTGAAGATGACTTTCTGAATAAGTTGAAACTGCTGGCCGAATCCAACTTAAAATTAATTACGTGAGTTACCCGTTACTATCTTTCAAAATGCAATGATATAAAAATTTGTTGAGTTGTCTAGTTAGCCGAGTCGTTCCCAATAATAGGACTCTCCCATTACATCCCGTGGGTATCGTAAAAGGCGATTAAAGGTCTCTGCACACAGCGGGCGCGGCGCGGCGGGACGGGACGGCGACGCGACACTGTGGAGTTGTAATGTACTAGATATTACGGACGACGCCACACAGAGCCGTCGCGTCGAGCGGGACTGGGCGGGACGGCTCTGTGTGGCGTCGTCCGTAATATCTAGTACATTACAACTCCTCAGTGTCGCGTCGCCGTCCCGTCCCGCCGCGCCGCGCCCGCTGTGTGCAGAGACCTTAAGGGATACAGCAGGTAGTCAGGCAGCAGCGTTACCTGTGTACTGGCTATCGCTTAACTGCGCTTGCCAACTCGCATGCCAAGCGCGGTGACTACGCCAAATCCCCTCCAAATGGCAACGTTATAGAAGAACTGCCTCGCTGGTCTAGCAGTAGCATGTTCAACCGGAGATAATGAGGTCCTGGGTTCAAATCCCGGGTCGGGCCAAAAAGTGATTTTGGGATTTTTCCGTAAAAAGAAATTTCTCAGTATCATCCCGAAGTCTGGGAATAGGCGGTATTACACCCCCGTGCCTCGGAGAGCACGTAAACCGTCGGTCCTGAACCTGACCTCTTTCCGGTCTTGTCGCTAGTCGTCCCATCGGATCATGAGAGTGATGGAATAGAAAGTGCCCCTGTGTCACAGTGTCACACTTGAGCCTATAATATGTCCTGCGCAATTGGCTAGTCTCCATAGAGACAGGCCGCCGTGGACGAAATTCGGTCGAGAGGAAGGATATGGACGACATAAGGCTGATAACATTGGTATTTATGTTTAGTATTGAGGCGCTCATAGCTAGATGCACTTACTAGTCTATAAGCGATCGGCGAGGTTAAGCAACTAGGCACGCGGTCAGTCCATAGATGGGTTACTGCCAAAGTGGTTCAATTTCTGAGCGTCTCCGTGCTTCGGAGGGCACGTTAAGCTGTCGGTCCCGGTTGTAGTCATTAGACAACAGTCGTTAAGCCATGTCAGAGGCCTGCTGGGTGGCTTGAGCAACTCTGACACTAGGGTAACCACTGCCCATACGATAAGCAAGCAATATTGGTATTGCATAGAATCGGGGGCATTGGCAATGGAGAAAACGTAGGACAGAATAAAAATATACTGTATATTTGTCTATTTTATAGATGTACGCAGAATAAACAGATACAATGTCGGTAATCAAAAAGTATGACACAATATAGGCGTAAGGCGTTAATTGCGAACGAGTGGCAATTTTGTTTATTTAAGGATGTGCGTCAATGTTAACAAGTACGTGTGATTGTTTGCAATATCAATGATATTGAGCAATCTCATTTTTGCGTTGACTAAAACCCAGCCTTAAGGTCGTGAGTGAAATTTGAGTATAGGATTGAGAGGGAATGATCTCCTAACGACATGTTAGGTATTTCACAGGATGCGTCGAAAATGTTGTGGGATTTTCATTCCTCATATTTGTTACTAGCTGTGCCCCGCGGTTTTACCCGCGTTAAACTTTATAAATGATCACAGCTCCTCCCCCGTAGGTGATAGCGTGATAATATGTAGCCTATATGTTGACCCGACCTCTTAGTAATATTCATGCAAAATTTGAAGTAAATCCATGCAGTACTTTTTGAGTTTAGCCCGGACATACATACAGACAAACAGACAAAAATTCTTAACACTATATTTTTGGGTTCGATACCGATTGCAGATCACGCCCTAAGTATCCTTTTTAAAAAATATTCAATGTACAGTTTTGACTTTCCTACGATTTTATTATATGTATAGATTAAGTTAAATAATTATACTTGTAATACTGGTGTGTGGCTGACGGCGTAGAATATCACCACCTCACCTAATCTCATCCCCCATGGGATGAAATGAGGTGGTTATCCTATTTTTAGGCCTCTGACATCGCTTAACGTCTTCAACCGGGACCGTAGGTCACCGTAGCCTAGTTGGTAGTGCTCCTGCCTACAAAGCTGGTGGTCCTTGGTTCGAATCCCGGTAAGTGCAAATATTTGTGTGATGAACATGAATATTTGTTTCTGAGTCATGGATGTTTTCTATGTATATAAGTATTTATCTATCTATATAAGTATGTAGGTATATCGTCGCCTGGTATCTATAGTACAAACTTTGCTTAGTTTGGGGCTAGGGTAATCTGTGTGACATTGTCCCTAGATATTATTATAAGAAAAAAGAACCGGGACCGTGTCGTGGCACAGTTATTCAGGACGGCTTGAAAAATGCTGACTCTAGGCGACACATTGCTCGTATGATTACTATGACTAAAGATCTTGCAGCAATTGATTTAAATAAAATTAATATGTATTACGCACTCGTAGGTTCTGCACATTAAAACTCCGAGATACTTTCCACACACAATATTTAATCGAACAGAGTAACGTTCTCATCTACCGCCGTACAAAGAATGCCTCTTTAATAATTCTCCTACCCTATTTATATTTTTATCAGTGACAACCATTTGAAAGTCTACTATTGATTATTAATAGTTATAAGATGTAAAATTATTATAGAATTATTATAGTAATTAATAAAATGATAATCACTAATCAAATAAATAATTACAGTGTAAAAATAGTATTATAACATAGCAGCTACGTCATAACCGTTGCGCGGCTATTGAGTACTTGATAACATATGGGAACCTATACTATCGAAAAATAATGTTCTATTTAAATCGGTTTACAAACTTGGTCTTTTAGTCTAGTGTTTACTGCGAAAATACGCATACTAATTTAGTGTAATTAATGATATTATATTTATTATCATATTATAGCGCCGATTGTCACCTACAATTAGTATAATGATAAAGTGCCACTTAATCATTACTAGTACAAAAAGCTTATGTAATTAATTTACATGAGCGTTTTGTACCATAATTGAAGTCAATATTTATTTACCATATTTAATTAATGTTTGTAGACAAATCAACGGTCTATAAATATTGTACTTATTAAGAGAAATATAGTGTTTTGCATTCATAATAAGCAGAAATCTAAAGCCAAATATTATTTGTTAGACGCGTGGATCTACTACCTTGGTGTTCTCTTGTTTAGTGTTAGATCCCCGTAGAACAACTATTTGTTCTCCAGTGTGAGGATCCAGTGGTGGGCTTTGTGTGCGTGAATTACGTGTTTGTTATACATTTGCAATAGGGGTTTATTTCAGCGTAGTCTTAGAAAATAAAATATGGCCTTACAATATATCTGTTTACGCCGTCTCTATGAAAATGCTTGTATCCCAAGAGATTTTAGGGAAAGTTTTCTTATACTCTTGAACAAATATTTGTGGGTCAGGATGCAGTCGAATCATATAAAAAAAATAATGGTACTCAAAGGTTAATAGAAACCCGCATAGTTATAAATAGGTTTAAATCCTTGAACCCTAATGATGGTACAACTGACATCGCCTCGGCAACGAAAATAATATCCTTTTGGTATCTATGGAGACTGGCCATATTGTGGTAATTAGACAAATGCAGCCCGCATTTGTCTAATTACCACAATATGGCCAATACAGGTGTACTCTCATGATCGACACGACTGAAAAAAGATGCCGAGTTGACTGGCTGTACCTAATTTTACTTTTTCGAGCCGACTTGGGATTCGAGTCCGTGACCTCAGTATCACGTCATACTCGTGAACGGGTGCTGCTTGCGGTAACTGGTCGAACCGCTGTTGGGGTACTCATAATATTTAATTTTTTCATACAGTCGTTGCCTCTGGTTGACTTCGTGTGACTTGTTAATTTTGTAAATGTACGCGGATGAACCCACCGTTTTTTCTTCTAGCAAGAGGTTATTCTTATTGTTTGAGTGAAATTAAATGTTATTGTTTATTATCTCACAATTTTTCGATTCATTAGATGACAATGGTTCTGTGCGTGCATTAGCCTACATAACGCCCATCCCAATGTAAGAAAATACATGATTTAAAAAAAAAAAAACGAATTCAAAAAGCAAAAGAAGACGAAAAAAGCAAGCCCGGAGTTTCTTTGTGGCTTTCTTCTCAAGGTCGTCCACCTAGGTAGCTAGAGAAAGCCGCAGGTTAGCTAGGGTGGGCTCCTCAGCGGCGAGGATCGCTTTGGCCCCTTAACACGTCATTGGTGATCCCGAGCAACTGATCACACCCTCTCTTAGAATTCTGTCTTTTTGCTTCAGCGGCCCCCTGAGCTGTGGCCCGAACCCTAAAAGGGTGGCCTCGGGTATTAATCGTTTAATATAAGCTACTGGTTAAGAGCCTTCTGCGCTAGCCAAATGCTCATTGCCTTCAATTCTTTAATTTTAATATTGTTCAACTAAATTTCAAAATAATAGATTAATTTTTTTAGACTAATTATATTTTTGTAATTTTTATACTGTGTTCGACTATGTTTGTGTACTGCATTTTGAACTTGACAAGTACAAGTGTATGTTAATACCCAAGTGCTGAATAAATTTCATTATTTCATTTCATTTCAACAGTTAAACACGATACCTACAGGTGGGCCAAAGAGCTTATTATTAAAATAAAATTGTAGCTATAACATGCTATGATATACACATTTTTGTAATTAACATTTTATGGACAGGAAGGGTCAGAAATAAATAATAATTTATTCTTAAATCCAATTAAAAAACAAATACAACATTTATAATAAATTTCGATATTATAAACTAGCTATCCCGGCAAACTTTGTCCCGCCATATTTTTTCGTGGCAATACTGTCTAAAGTCTAATATTGTAAAGCAATGTCGTATACAACGTTTTTCGTCTTTCCATCCGAGAAAACGAATCACAAAAAATGCTCGCAGATAGAACATCCGAAAATTCTCCTGACTAACGAACATATAAAATATTTATCCAATTTGGTGCAGTCGTTTGGAAGTTATGAGCTTACAAGCTTTTCGGTGACTCATTTTTATTTATGTATATAAATTATTGGTGCCTAAGAATGTGGTGTGGTGTAGGCGCGCGAATATCAGACAGAACATCATCACCCCATCTCATCCCGTGGGGGGCGTAGAAGTCGACCCGAGGGACCTACCAGACCTACCAGGGATCTACCAGAAGACGGGCAGCGTCTCTCTGAGTACTATGACCATCATGCTGCAATCGCCAACCCGTCTGCCAAGCGTGGCGATTATTGCATATCCCGCCAAGATGATTCTTGGGGGCGGCTTTTATCCAGCAGTGGACTTTATACAGCTGTTATGATGAAGAATTCTTCGGGAACATGTATAGGGAACCCAATCTTGTGAATATTATAAGGATTTTTTATATGTTGTTGTAATAATTATAAGTTGTAATTTCCTTTCAAATTTTATACGGAGTGTCATGTCATTTGGGGAATTAACTTTTGATAATTACCTCTCAAGGTCTAATAGTAGTTCCTTTAGTTCATTTACTACCGCTAAAGGACACAGCCCGTGCCGTTTAGTAATGAACACAATTAGCAGCGTCAAGTGATGGCGTTTGTAAAGTTTGCTCAACTACTCAACAGTACAAATATGGACAATTAAAAGTAAACGGAACGTTGCTAAACTAAATGCTTGCCATTTTTTTTTAAATAAATCTAAAATAAGTCTTTCCTTCACAGCTAAGGAATATCCAAAAATGCAACTTGACTGGTTTTTTTATTGGCTAGAATTAACAGTGAAAGCTCGGACAGGTGACTGTCGGATGTGTAATATTTATATAGAATGCTACATTTGTGAATAGTTTATTTTTCTTTGATATGGTCTCGATAAGATTATTTTCCAGTGTCAATTAATTTTATAAATCAAATTATCTAAGCTTAATGTCGAATTCACGTGAATTCAACATTAAGCAGCATAGTCATAAGTCAAAGTCAAGTAAAGTCCGTCATAGTCCAGTGAAAGTCCTACCCCAGTAAAGTAGTGGAGACTTTACTAGAGGCTTCTATGGAATTTTGGAATCATCACGGAATATCGCAATTCACGGTAATATGCCATTTACTTGACTTACGTCGCGTCATCAAAACGTTATGTTTAAAAATCCACTATATTTGCACATAAAAACTCAAATTTACACCAGTTTAAGAAAATAGAACAATATCTCGATGTGTCTTTTTTTAATGGTTCCCTCGTATAGAGTATTTGCCAGTGTCAAGTGATTTGATAAATCAAGTTATTTGCATGTGGATTAAGTCAAAGTCAAGTGAACGTCGTACCCCGGTAAAGTTGCGAAGACTTTTATAGTATTTAACTAAAAAATGTAAATCCTTTATGACTAATGCTGAATAAAGCATCTAATTATAGTAGATACACTTTTCAACTAAAAGTAGGGACAGACAAGAGAACATGACAATTTATATTTAGACTTGAATTTGTAACTGTGATATCATTTCAGTCAAATGTTAAGTACCATTTATTTTTACTAATCTAAACTATTAAAAAATATTAATTTACATACATACAACGGTATTTTTCTCGCAAATAAAAATGCCGCCAAGTTACATCTTTCACTATTAATAAATAAACTAACCGAGATCCTGAATTACTCATATCCATTGAAAGGCAATCAAACGAACATTAATATATTATTATATCGTTTTCGAATGGTTTATCGTTCGGAAACCTATTTCAATTAATACTTTTACATTCCTGAATCTATTTTGGTATAACGGGCGTTTTGAGCTTTTATTAGATTTTATTGGTGGAATGTTTTGAAGATGTATCTGCTTTCTTGGTAGTTCCTTTAGATATGATTAAGGTATCCTAGTTTTTTTATTTATTCCCAGACTAGTTGTGACCCGCGGTTTTACCCGCGTTAAATTAAAAAAAATATCACAGTTCCTTCCCCGTAGGTGGTAGCGTGATAATATGTAGACATTATGTTGACTCGACCTCTTAGTAATATCCATGCAAAATTTGAAGTAAATCCATGCAGTGGTTTTTGAGTTTAGCCCGGACATACAGACAGATAAACAGACAAAAATTATAAAAACTTTATTTTTGGCTTCGATATCGAATGTAGATTACGCCCCAAATATCATTTATAAAAAAATATTCAATGTACAGTTTTGACTTTCCTACGATTTTATTATGTGTATAGATAACAATATTGTATTTACGTTATTTTACTTTATGGTATGATGATGCAGCCCGTTATTGTCCCACTGGAGGGCAAAGGCTTCCTCTCACAACGAGGGGGCATAGGCCATAAGTCCATCTCACAGCCCTTAAGCGGGTTGGCAGACTTATCGTATCAGCAATGGTTTAACCTAGTAGAGTTCTCAGCAAAGTCTCAGGTTTAACAATTACAATCAGGACTAGTGCTTTAACATGCCTTCCGATGCTCATAAATTAAACCACTTTGGAGGCCACCCATCTCTAAATTGACCGCGCGCCGCCTAGGTGTTTAATCACTCCAACCACTTACCAACGAGTGAGCGTAACTATCAATGAGTAGATCTTTAAAAAAATCTTTAAAAAGTACGTGCTACAGTAATTACTATGTCAATGCAAGCTAGCTAAATATCAACTACCATTATAAAATAAATAGTATAAATGTTTTAACATTCCGTATACCTAAATATCTGTAATGAGTAACTAGAAATAATAACTCTATTACTACAAACATGACTAAAACGACAATAAAAACCTTTTTTTTAATTTTTAATTTTTTTATCGAATGCTCATGATATTAACAAAAAAGTGTTGTTAAATATTAATTCCACTTATACTATAGATATGTTTCAATGTTTGTTGATCGATGATACAAAAAAGGCTAAATGGAATGGGATGAATTTTGAATTTCAAAAAATAATCTACCCTGCATTGCCACTTAGGCTACAAGAAACCACTTAATCCTGGGATACCATACCATAGGGGACACAGCTAGTTTTTAAACTGCAGCACCTAATTTTGTAGATACTAACTATTTCAAAGCTACAAATATTTTCAAAGTTGCCATACATAAAGTCCCGCTCTACAGACACGTGGTAATAAATACGTATGTGTGGAGAGCGCAACAGTCTCGGCAATAGGAAATCTCTATCTCCAACTACCTTTTGATGAAAAAAAAACTGAAATGGATACAGTCGCTCTACTTTTATTCACTCCTTTTCGCTATCTAGGTAAAAATCTAGCTCTAGTAAATGGTTTTATAAAATAAAATAAAAAACAGTTTTTATTCGCCTAGACTTTAAAAAAGCGCTTGTAAATAGTCAGAACATTTTTGTAGTAATATAGTTAAGTATACATAGTTATGTCTAGTTACATATAGATATTTAGGTACTTACACGGATTGTATGAAAACATTTATAAAATTTATTTGATAATAGTAATGATATTTAGCTAGCTTGTAGTAGCTTTGTGTTTAAGTATAACTATCGAAATTTACAGTTTTAGCTATATTTTACTACATATTGTCGGAATGGTTCTGTCTATATTAAGGTAAGAATTCAATGTTATTATTATGGCGCGGCGGTCGCGCTTTAATGCTACCACCGGATCCAATGCGCCCCAACTGAGAAGACCCAGCGAAACAAACTCAGTGGGTTCATTTACTACCGGTTTCAACACGGCCCAGTTGAGACGGTCCGGCAAAACATACTCAAACGGGCATGAACACGGTATTTAGAAAGTATAACATAACCAACTAAAGACGTAAATAAATGAGCTTAATTTACTTATGAAACTGAACAAAGTGTAGCACATCAACATGCAACATAAACTAAAAACAAAAATAAACTTTTAATTAAAGAAAAATTATAAGCTGATAAAATATGTATGGGTCGCCAAAAAATTTTTTTGTTCTTTTCATTTAAATGGAAAGACAACGCTCCTAAAGTAACGTCTACTATTTATGTTACACCTTGTAAATACAAATGCAAATAGTCATGCATTGGATGACTGTATTTCATTTTAACGAGATCACTATGCAAATCTTTTCAATTAATAGTCTGGTACTTGTTATTGCTTAATAGGATCGTCATTGGCTTCATAATAATATCGTCCGATTAAATTGTAGGTAGGTACTAATACGATCAATTTGGACTGACAATAATTATACTAATTCAGAATATTCATAGTAACATTTGCGATGTAAATCGTGTCTTATTGCTATTGACTTAGGGGTGTGAGTGTTACGATCAATGTACTGTTGATATATTAGGTTGTCAAGTTCTTGATTCGAATTTATGGCAAACACTGAAGTAAAGTGGTATGTCCTTAACATTACGAGCTTCTGGCGGCCGGCTTAGTTAACCGGCACCTTGACATTACATTTCATTGCTTGAGATAGTTTAATTCAATAAGACTCATAAAAATTCTTAGTCATAAAAATAATTAATTCTCATAAGTATCCAGTATTTACTGATGAGAGTAAAATTTTATTTATGACAGATTAAAATAGTACTATTATCAAAAGCTTATGAAACTTTTATAGTTGATTTTTAAATTGTCATCTCTAATTAGTAGCACAATATGCTACTGCATATTGTGCTATGTAATGCTATGTTATTATACGCCTGACGCGACGTAGCATGATACTTCATAGTGCAGCGCTCCCGTTCTTTCGCGGCCTGCATCTACCAGGGCATAGTCAACGGAACTTATTAAACATCGTAATTTTCATCGTACATTTCATTGCTTGAGATAGTTTAATTCAATAAGACTAATCAAAATTCTTAGTCATAAAAATTATTAATTCTCATAAGTATCCAAGTATTTACTGATGAGAGTAAAATTTTATTTATGAAAGATTAAAATAGTACTATTATCAATAGCTTATGAAACTATTAAAGTTTATTTTTAAATTGTCATCTCTAATTAGTAGCACAATATGCTACTGCATATTGTGCTATGTAATGCTATGTTATTATACGCCTGACGCGACGTAGCATGATACTTCATAGTGCAGCGCTCCCGTTCTTTCGCGGCCTGCATCTACTAGGGCATAGTCAACGGAACTCATTAAACATCTTAATTTTTTCTTATATTTTGTATACGGCACATATTTTGTGTCCACAGACATGAGCGCATAGTGCAAAGTTTAAAATAATAAATAATACTTTATTAAATCTGACTAGATAAATAATCTATAATCTTTAAACATGGCTAATGTCTTTATTTTCAAAACAGGTTGGTGCGAGCGCAGAGTACCGTAGTTTTTAGCAAGATAATAATTATTTACAAAAAGCTAATACATATATAAGACTTGCAAAAAATTTAAATATCTGCTACTATAAGATAAAGATGTTCGCTTATTCATAAAAGGAATTAACAACTGTATTTCTTAACTATATTAAATCCAGAGCGTAACAAAGGATTGACGCGTAACTGCATTTACAATTAAAACTTGGGAGTGCACTGAGAACTCAAGCTCGGAGGAAAAATACTTTACTTTTTAATGAGAGACAGTAAAGCAGTAACTACCATAGAGTTAATAAGCTCACTTAATAAACACAACGGTTTGCTTTATTTTTTTATTTTAGTTTTATGTGTGTTTCGAAGTGGCCAGTTCAATTTTCGAATACATTCTTTTTTTTTGAGTAGATCTCTATGGAAATAATTCCATACACAATTTTGTTAAGATTCTAAATTCAAATGACATTATTCAGCAGCCAGTTATACACTACAATGCTATAAAAACTTATTTTATACTAGGTTGGTATGACGCAGGTCAAATTGTGTCGAGTAGGTGGTGATAATGATATTTGTATAGCTATAACTTACCGTGCAAGCGAAGAAGGCATCGTTCCACGTTGCCTCGTTCTCACTGAAGAAGTAACAGCTATGCCCAAGCCTGATGAAATCCGGCGGGCACACGTACGACATCTTTGTATTATTCCTCTGAGCTTCAACGCCCCTGCCTGCAATTTTAAAAGAAGTTTTTATTGTATGACAAGTATATATGGAACAGTAATTTTTCGTGCTATATAAATCTAAAATAAAGATTTGGCGCGGAAATTGAAAGCAGACAAAGAGATAGAACGGACTTTGTACTGGATTGCAAAGGTGTATTTTCTATTCAAACATTCGGCAATTTTACCTTCTAAAAGGAATAAAATTCAAAGCTAGAAGCTTCCGTCAACTAATGGTGGTCGGTATCTACGGAAACAAGATATAAATCCTTTCTTAGCGAAGCCGTATCTTCAGTAGGTACTTCCGCCCGCTACTCTATCTCTCCATCCTATATCTCGCGAACTGGAGCGAAAATGCTCTAGTTCTTAAACAATTAATGGCTGCAGTACTAAAGTTATACGACGTTCGAATGAACTCTCCAGGGTATAAAGTTAATAGTTGTGTAAATTGTGTGAACTAAGGACATATAAATTGAGCACTGCTGTAAATATGTTTGAAGAACATATTGAGATGGACGATCTGATCGGTTGTAAAACTCAATTTAACATCGTTAATTGTTTCGTATCTATAGTTACCAGACCGCTTACTAATCTAGGTAGTCGCAAAGGCGCACGTGATTCTGAAACCAGACTTTATTATCTCCAGTAGTGTTAAAAAATCACTCATCAATTTTACTTTGATATTAAAGTAAAAAATATCAGTAGTAAGTAATATAAGTTATAGGACTGACCTATTAATCTAGTGGTTAGTAAGGTCGACTGTTACGCCAGAGGTCGTGGGTTGGATCCCCAGGACTAATCTTTGTGCGATGAGCACGACTGTTTGTTCTGTGCCTTGATATAATTTGTCTTTAATATGTATATGTATTTTGAAATATATAGGTATTATTATCTGTTGTCTGGATGCCCTTGTACCGATTCTGCCTAGTTTAGGATCAGCTGGCGGTGTGTCAGTTTGTCCCAAGATATTCACTATTTATTATTATTATTTTTGTAGAAAGTACTGTTACCTAATTTAGAAACAAACGTAGGACACCTATATACTACGTTTCTATTTGTACAACACGAGTAAACACCAAAACAAGCTATCTTCATTGGAAATCCAAACATTACGTAACCCATAGCCTTCAACTTTTTGACCAGAACAGCCATTTAGGGTATCCAAGAAGTTATCATTGACAATATAAGTACGCCTTTTGAATTGTGGCCTATTGTTTCCTTATCGCACATCTGAAACGGTAGCTTGGATACAGCCTACAGTTTAAGGTTCATCCAGTGACAGAGGAGATACTTCAGTGGAACAATAAGTTTCAATTCTGAAAGGTTTTTGGTGTAAGTAACTCTATATATTACAGAGTACTCGAGTGAGCAGGCTGATATTAATAGCTAGTAAAACGCGTGTTGAGAGAGAAATGATAACTTAAACAAGGTTATTAATGTTTTTAAACTTTCGCGATTTGTACACATTTTTATATATTGTGGACACGGGTCTCAATCGCGATAACGATTTAAGGCAAAACATTACCTTTAGGTTACCCGACGTTTCGGCATGGATTGCACCAGCCGTTATTCGAGCTAACAATTTCTTTTCTGACTTGAATATTTCAGGTTTTGTAACAGATCATAAAACAATAACCCAGAAATATACGTATCCCTAAAATCAAGTTTATAATCTATAAACTAAAAGAAATATGAAAAACTGAAAGCCCAGAAATAAAACGAAGTTGCACCTTATCTTTTTATTACTTTATGGCTTTTGTGATAGTTTTTATTCGTTCTGTTTTTAGTGCAGCGTTTACATATCCAAACACAGAAAACGACCTCCCACGCTCGGAAAAATATTGTTATTAGGATTTCTCAAAACAATAATCACGTATCCGTAGCATTTGGCATCAGGAATCTTTGTATACTTGTTTATAATAACATAGAACAGTATTCCTCTACATGAGTGAAACTGTCGATCCTGTACCTGGTAGTACAGACCGAAGATTATTTTTCACTAGCTGTGTCCCGCGGTTTTACCCGCGTTAAACTTTATTAATTATAGCCTATTCTTACCAAATTTTATTAAAATCGCTCCAACCGTTGAGCCATGAAGAAGTAACAAACAAACACACTCAAACAATCACAAACTTTCGCCTTTATAAAATTAGTGTGATTTTTGTCTCTTTAGATTATAAAAGCTATAAGAAGTGGACATGGGTTTGGGTACCGTATACTGCTGCGTCGAAGAATTAGAGTCGTACGTCTTAGCCGCTGCACCACACGTGCAGTCAACTTATAACCACACATTTTTTGATTCCATGTTATATGATTGTTGTGGAAATAATTATGTCAGTTGACCAGCTATTCTTCTTAGTATGTGTACTGTAGGTACTATTATGAAGCTTCATGTGGGCAGTGTACCAAAATTTGCGAACGAGTTCTTGTCCAAGGCCAGGTAGGTATATTTAGTTTTTATCTAGACACGTTTTATACATAAAGCAAAGAATTTGAGGCAAAAATAAAGATGCAGAAATAACAATAGACGTGGAAGTGGCGATTGACATTTACAAATAAGATAAAATGAAATACGTGTCGTTAATAGATGGAGCAAAATGTTTAGACTTGACTAATGGAATTAGTCGCGGGTGGTGACTAAATGCTTGTATTTGTACTTTAAACATAAATGCTGAGAATATGTTCATATTAATACGTCGTTGCTCCTGACAGCAGCAGCTGCTGGGAATTTTTCATCAGTTCATTTATACAATTTGTAATATAAATAGTGTAATAACAATATATATAAATTCAGATAATAGATACGTTAGAAAATATGTTTTTTCTTCACATGGGAACGTCGATAAAGTTTACGCACATTGTAAGCAGACACAAAAAAGAAATAGTATTTCGTTATTTTTTTAAGTTGGCATCAGTTTACATAAAATATATTACTGACACAGCGCACTAAAATAAATATAACGTAGTGAATAACTGAAAAAAAAAGGCTTTTGAACCATCTTTTTTCGTACAGTTTACTATAATCATTAGTTTTCTAAAGATTGAAAGAAAAATTCTGAATCTTTATAATAATTATTCAACTGTCTATTTGTTAAAGCCTATCGGTTTGTCGTCTTTTAATTTTTATTTTTATACTTAGTTTCTTTAATCGTTTTTAGGGTTCCGTAGCCAAATGAAATAAAACGGAACCCTTATAGATTCGTCATGTCTGTCTGTCTGTTTGTCCGCATATCACATCCATTTTTTTCCGAAACTATGAGTGCTGTACTGTTGAAACTTGGTAAGTAGATGTATTCGGTGAACCGCATTAAGATTTTTACACAAAAAATAGAAAAAGAACAATAATTTTGTTTACACAGAACTGAAACTCAAAACTTTTTTTTTTTGTCGTATCCTTACATGTGGTGTGTCTATGGATAGGTATTCAAAAATGATATTGAGGTTTCTAAATAAATGAGTGTACCCCCCATTTAACTTCTAAAATAATAGAATGATAAAACTAAAAAAAATATATGAATTACATTAACATGAAAACTAACAGCGAAAATTAGTTTGAACGAGATCTAGCAAGCAGTTTTTTTTTAATACGTCATAAATCGATAACCGCAATTTGCTTTCATTTAATCAACTGAAATACTTGCTGCTACAGAACCCTTCATGGGCGAGTCCTACTCGCACTTGGCCGGTTTTATGATAGGAAGGCAAACGAGCAAATGGCTAACCTGATGGTAAGTAATCACCCATGCATATTCGCAACACCAGAGGGGCTGTAAGTGCGTTGCTGGTCTTCAAGAAAGAAAGAGACTCGCTTCGTTGTCATTCTTCTTATTTCCTTTAATTAGTTTCATGGATCTTTACTTTTATCATCTTAATTCTTTTTATTTGTTTTGCTCACACGAACACTTAAGAGAAATACTAGATGTATAAAAATGTATATAGTGTAATAAACAAAACGTTTCCGCTTCTTTCTAACCAAGGTAAAATAGCGGTTAATCCAAACAAAAAACGGAAATGTGTTTTCTTGCTAACATATTCGTTCCCAGCGTAGGCATTTGCAAAATAGTTAGCAATTTCACGCGTCGATGTGTCAAGAATATTAATACGCATCTTCCCGAGCAATTACTAGAGTCAAATGCGCGAAACATAACGTTTAATCATCATAAGACCGTCGTAGGCTAGATTATATAACACGCTTGAGATTCCTAGTACACACAGCCACATATCAAGCTATACTGTCCCAATATAAGCTGACCTGTCATTGTATGGAAATCCTATAGAACGCGAGATCAGCTTATACTGGAAGTGTACAGCTTGATGTGTAGCCGTGTGTACAGTCGACGTCGACATGGAAACCCTTTAATCACAGCAGTGATTTTATTACGTAAGTCGTAAGGACTGTTTTTATAGTACTCGTGTATTCACTGACGTAAGGTCGACTGTGTCTAATTTATTTATGTCAGTAGTTGAGTATTCTAGTTTATATTCCGAGATACAATGACATTAATTCTCCTTTACGTGATTTTCAGATAAGTTGAATGTTATCTAGAAAATTTATATTATCAGAGAAGTACGTTTGTTGCCTATTTGTTTATTTAAGGATCTTCAACGTTCCATACAAGCACACATGAAATTATAAGGACACACACGTACATACTTGAATACAGCAATAATTTAAAACAAAATCAAAATCAGAATATTTTGTATGTATGACCTCTTTATATACCTATGTTAAACAAATAAAATTGATTGATATATTGAATATGAAACTGATTCTGATTCCGAAGACAACTACAGCACTCGAATTTTACATTAATAAAGTTATTTACAATTAATTAATTAAAAACTTCCACTTCAAAAATACTTATAAAATATGCCAGTAAGAATATTTTTCAAAGTTATATTCAATAATTTTAATGACCTTACCTCGTAGCTGTAATATCCGAAAACTCTTGGACGTTATTTATTATTTCTATTCGCATCATAGAATTATTTAATAATGTTCAATAGTCAATACAACACTCAAATAGAGCACGAAGTTCGAAAATATAGTTCCTTGGTGAATATTTTACAGACTCTAAGTCCTAAAGTCGAAGTTTATACATCTGATATCAAATAAAGTCGCGAAGCTAGTATACTCTTGCTCCATTATTATGTACGAATGCATTAAGAAAAAAATTAAATAAATATTCTAACCGAAAAACCTCTCCATATAAAAAAAAACCTGGAAAATTTCCCACATATATTCGTAACATACAGGTAAGCGATCTGCTTAAACTTCTTCATTTAAATGATAAAAGTCAAATTTAAATCGTATGGTGTCTCAGATCGACATGAGCAAACATATTTTATTGGTACGTCAAAAAAATTCTTGCGGCTATATTTTACTAGCTTTTACTGGATTTAAATGATATAAAAATAAATTTTAACAGACAATCATTGAGTGTAGAATTTTGTCGTTGAATCTTGCATTATCTAGTTTAGTAGCGGCAACCGTGACGGGAGAATTTTGCGTTGCGAACTTTTAGTATCATAATAGAAGTATATACTTATCTAGATTTTGCTAGATTTTCCTTTATTTTCCTTTTCCCTCAATATTAAAGTTTAGGCAGCTTGGAAGTTCAGGTAATATTCTGGTCCTAATTTGAATAATCTAAACATCACATAACTCCAACTGGAAGAACGGCGGTGTTTATATTTTTTTTATATAATCTAGCCAGTAAGGCAAAAGGCCCACGGAATACCAATATCTTTTCTAGCTTTTTTTGGTATGTATACCTACAATAGATATAAAAATAAATAAATTTAAATGAATTTTATTTCGGATAACTATACATATAACTATCCATATTTTGTTAGTAAAGTGACTTATGAACTAATGTTGGTAAGCAAAATTGATGATAAGGTATAATAAATTAAGGTGCAGAACGCAATAAAGCACCCTAACTTTATTACCCTCTGCACAAAGTCTCCTACAATAGGTGTAGCTGAGATGCGAATTACGTCACAGAAGTAATTTGACTTCGAAAACTATGAATTTTCAACGACCACGTGTCAATTTTACTAACCTATCTGATACTTAATCCAATGTTCTAATCAGATAACCGGCCACTTACATATTACATTTATAAATATCGTGCAACGTGTTTGTGTTGACGGTGATTAATATTCCAACTCCATCCCTTCCCGTGGAGGCGTAGAACTATTAGATTCGTCCGAGAGAATATTTACCAGAGAAAAGGCAGCACCTTTTGTCTATGACTGTGAACGATCATAGTTTACAGAGACAGACATATCATACTGCGATCGCCTACCCGTCTGCAAAGCGTGGCGGTTATCTCATATCCAACCATTCTTGGGGGAGGCTTTTCTCCAGCGTTGGACGTCATTTGGCAGACATGATGATGATGATAATGCCTTCTAGATAACATCTTGTTGTTATGTATCATTATATTGTGTGTAGCGAGTAATACTAAACATGTAAGTCAGTAATTTTATTTATGACCTATCCAAACAAACGATATTCTGTCTTCTTTGGTTTATTAGTCCCCATTTAATTAAATGGCTAGATTATGGTCTTGCTACAATCGGACGATTGTTCATCAAAATTTAAGTAAAACTTTGACACTATATACAAAGTAGGGCAGAGCTAAACTAATGTTCTAACTAAAGCTAAAACAGTCTGGGTCGTTAAGCAAACTGACATAAAGTTTGAAATAGGGCAGTAAGCATAGAAATAGGTATTATGAACACGGAAATTAACGGGTGACCTGACTCCGTTTCGTATATTAGCATTATAAATTTTGTAAAACATCTTTGAGCTAAATTAAAAGATAAATAAAAGACGATGTGAAATTAATGTTTTCTTTCGATTAAAATGTTTTTTTTAGTCGGAATAATTTTGAAATTTTTAATCTGACCGATATCACAGACAAGGCTGTAAATGTACGTCACAGCCAATGATTATATCAATATGCCTTGATATGGCATAGGAGTGGGAAAGCTCAACAGTGCTCATTGATTTCAGATAGAAAACGAACTACTTAGGTAAAATATTGGGCACACTTCGACCAGTATTTAGTGGTCAATTCAACAAATAACCCTAAGGGTTTTATGCCGAGCTCTCAGGGTGAGTGCTCGGCGTCGTGTGGCTTGAGCTGAATAGGATATAAGAGATCAACATCAAGAAATTTTTCAGATGGCCTAGGGAAATACACTGTCTGGCAATTATAGCTTATATGCGTTAGATACGGGTAGCGAAAAACCGTCAATGTAGGAGATCTTTGGGGGAGGCCTTAGTTCAGATGTGGAATTCTTTCGGCTGATCATCATGTCAGCCAAAGTACGTCCACTGCTGGACAAAAGCCTCCCAAAATAATGGGGGGATATACCGTTTGATGGTCATACTTAACAAAAAAAGCTGCTGCCCGTTCTCTGGTAGATTTCCACGCCCCCCACGGGATGAGATGGGGTATATTCTATGCCGGCACAACACAGCAACTCAGTCAACACGGCTGATAGTATGATGATGATATTGCTAAAAGCAATCACACTAGTATTATAAAGGCGAAAGTTGGTGAGTGTGTGATTGTGTATGTTTGTTACTTCTTTACGTCTAAACGGCTGGGGCAATTTGAATAAAACTTGGTAAAGAGTTAGCTGACACCGTAGATTAACACATAGGCTATAAGTTATAAAGTTTAACGCGAGTAAAACCGCAGGGCACAGCTAGTATGATATAATTATGAGGAAAATATTAACTAAGTACTTACATTGCGACCAAAACATGATGAACATGATGGCAGCAATAGCCATCAGTCTCCCCCTCCGTTCCATGGCTTCCATTTTTTTTATATTTGAGTCCGCACTACACAAGCACAACACACACTAACACTGTTATTAGCTGGAACTATCCATATTAAACAATCACTCGATGAATCCGGAAATCACGTCATTGCTGGTACCAAAACTTGTATCTTCCGAATATGTCTTGAAGTTCAATATCGAAACTGCACCTGTAACAAAGAAATAAATATTATTATTAGGTTTTTGATATCGATAGCGCTTTGTGGTGATGCACAGTGGAACGAATGTATGGGAGCGGTTGGACGTAGACATGTCCGAAAAATAAGAGTAAAATTATGACAAACTAATGATGCCATCTTATTCGATTACTTAATGCCTTCATAAATTGTGGTGATGAATTTCTTCATAACTCCCATATTTCGGGAGTAATTTGAGAAAATGTGAAATTTTACTATGAAAATGAGTGTATCGAGCTCTCTCCCTCCTGATTCCGGGCTTGTTTCAAGTAGCGGTCTCTAATATCGTAATGCTATTACTAAGAGCTATATTTAATACTAAGACACATAGTGCGCCAAATGTGCACTTTCTGGGATAAAAGGAAATGAAAATTAAAAAAAAAAAACGTTTTTTCCCCATTTGTATTTACTTTAAACCGCAGACAGACTTATTAAGAGGTCTATAAATATATTATATATATACAGAAATATATATTAACAAAAATATTCACAAGAACTGATGAGAGTATGACTTTTAAGTAAGTTGAAGATTTACGAGGACTAGGATGTGTATCGTCCATTTTTTCTTACTTGTCTTATTTGGTACACAAACACTACTCGGCACGAAAATCACTAGTTTCGTCATCAATCACGCACTTTTAGTTAGGTATGAACATCTTGATTGTTGGAAGAAACACATACTATATAAATAACACCAAAAACTGCTTCAAATTAACCATCCAAACACATTAATTCTCTTAAAATCAAAATAATATCAGGATCCATTTTCACAGATTAATAATTATATTGGCAATTTGACATTTCAAAATGCTAGTTTGTCTTCGGAACTTAGAGAAGGGAAAAGCGAATGAATGATTCTGACCAGTGTGAACTGTATAATTTTAATGTAAAAAACTGAATAAGCAGAATGTTTATATATATATATATCTCAAATTATATGTGTGTATGGTAATGTAAGGCATTATTTTTAAAAACTAAAGTTTTTGTTGTAACTGGTCGTAGACTAAAAGTATTATTTGACAAGTGATTTTTTTTGACTTGACGGGATACGTCCTGTCATTCGTCTCGTCGCCTCGCTTTATGTTGTACTTTACGGGTGCTCTCTGTGTGTGTTTGAAGTGTAACGATTTGGCTTTCTACTGGACTCTGTTGATTCTTTCTGTGATTTGGACGGTTTTATTCTTTAGACTGACGACCTTTGGCTATTCTTCAAGGACATCGATATTGCATACGACTGTTATTTTAGTGCAATTGTTTTGTTTAAACAAGGTAAGTAAATTAATCTTTTTTAATGTTATTTATTCATATTGGGAATTCTATAAACAATCCTGAATAACAATAATAATTGGATTTTATTTAATTATTTCTCACCGTAATCCAACATAAACCATAAATAAAAAAACATACTTATGCTACTTAAGCTATGCAAGCATTATGGTTTGTGGATAAATAATTAAAGAAAATCGTGTTATCGAACATTTATTAGCTCAAGATGAAAATAAAATAATGGAATTATCTGCATTACAGGTTTGAAAAAATTTTGAGTAAAGTGGTACCTGGGTCGGTTATAGTACTAGACAATGCACCGTGCCACTCCAGACTTGCAGAACGAGTGCCAAACATGAGTTGGCGGAAGGCAGATATACAAGCGTGGCTACAGGAGGAACATAACAATTTTGAAGAGAATGAGATAAAAGCGCAACTTTTATCTAAATTTAACAGAAATCTATTTAATACAAAAGTTGTGGATCAAATGGCGGCCCGCAAAAATGTTATCGTTTTACGCCTTCCGCCCTATCATTGCGAATTAAACCCAATTGAACTGATATGGGCGCAGTTAAAATCTTATGTTGGCAAAAATAATAAAACTTTTAAAATGGCTGAAGTCAAGGAGTTACTAAAAGAAGGCTTAAGCCAAATTGGTACGCAGTCTTGGAATAATTGTATAAACCATATAAAAAAAGAAATTATGCAGCTTGACGGACTTCTAGATGCTGCAACAGATGCACCTACCCAGGGTTTCATTATACACCTGTCAGAATCGGAAGACTCCAGAAGTGAAGATACACGTAGTGAATCAAATGAATAAATAAATTAAAAATAGTTTTGTTTTATTTTTTATATAGGCCAACGATATATTTCAGGAATTATTTCTGTGATTAAGATAATGTGTGATATTCTGGCAGCTTACTACAAAATTATCAACGCTAATTTATTCCCAGGGCCGTAACTAAAATTTTATTTGTCAGGAAATCCTACATTACTAATATCATTCGGTTGCAGCTGTATGAATTCGTTCAGTCCTTCATTCGATAATTTCCCAACTCTATCAATTGTCTTTGGTTACCAGTACGCCATGTTTGTGTACTAAATAAGACAAGTAAGAAAAAATAGACTATACAAGTTGAAGCATCAGATTTAGCAGGAGAAATTATGGGCTCGATGACGTCACTTATATTTTCTGTAGAAGGTTCCATATTTTCATTCTGTAATTCCGGCCATTGAATTGCAGCCTGTAGCCAAATCTCATGTTTCTTCCGAAACTTATCTGTGCTTCTTCCAGACTTTGTCCATTTTGCATAAATGCGGTAGCAAAATCGACGACACCAGTCTTTTAAACTTGTTTCAGCACTTTCACATAACTGAACACAACTGTTATCTTTTAAAACACTGAACAAATAGTTAAAGTCGCGTAAATCTTTATGTGCGCGTGCGCATAAAGCAACGTGAATATCAAGATTTGTATTAAAATTTGGAAAATACATTGCGAGATTAGCTTGGATACAACGAGGTGTAAATCAACACTGATTTTAAAGTTACTAATAGTGACCTATTTATATAAAATCCAGGTATCCCAGGTATCCTTTGTTAAATATTGCAAGGTAATTAGTTATTGTGATAATTAGTAAATGATGCATGCTAAATTAGTGTATTAAGAGCCATTTAGTAATTAAATAATAGCAATGTTCTTATCAGTAATCATTAGTGCATCAGTTTTATATGTAAACCTTAAGTCCCTAATTATATATCCTAATTAGCTTATATCTTCTCTAATTGGCTGCTCAGAAATGTTATTGTAATAAGGTAAACCTTTAGAAAAACGGTTTTAATCAACAAAATAAACAAAAAATAAAAAAATTGTGTTATAAAATAAACATCACTCTTTATCCCAGAAAGTGCACATTTGGCGCACTATGTGTCTTAGTATTAAATATAGCTCTTAGTATTAGCATTATGATATTAGAGACCGCTACTTGAAACAAGCCCGGAATCAGGAGGGAGAGAGCTCGATACACTCATTTTCATAGTAAAATTTCACATTTTCTCAAATTACTCCCGAAATATGGGAGTTATGAAGAAATTCATCACCACAAGTTATGAAGGCATTAAGTAATCGAATAAGATGGCATCATTAGTTTGGCATAATTTTACTCTTTTTTTTCGGACATGTCTACGTCCAACCGCTCCCATACATTCGTTCCACTGTGTGATGGTGCCAAATAGCATCACCCCATCTCATGCCGTCTTCAATGCTCGAAGCATCCCGTGGGTAGAAGTCGACCCGAGGGAATATGTACCAGAAGACGGGCATCAGCTTGTTTCTTAGGACTAAGACCATCACGTATATGACGGCGCAGCCGTGGCGCTACCAACAGAACTGCAAAGATAAGAGTGATAGGTCGGTGTCACTCTGGTGGAACGTCGAACGGGCGGCCATCTTGACGTCACTATTGCTAGGAGACGTTATAGTGGTCGCATATTATCGACGGATCGCCGTAATTGAAATTATAATCTAACTTAATTAGTGATTTGGTGACGCATTAAACATAGTTGATTGATTTTGCTGAATAATTGATTGCTAAGGAAGTGAAGTCCGCCTATATTTTTAAATTAACTGCCTGCATAACCTCACCTAATAATAAATGATAAATTAAGAAAATAGTGTTCCAGGCATGTCTCCGTATACCCCAGACGCGCCGTTATATACATATACGTGCGCTTCGTTCATATCTACCCACCGCAACACAAAAAAAAAATATAATGTAGTCGGAAAGAATAGATGGAATATGTGTATCTGTTATTTGTAAAATTGTTTAGGTGTTAATTTGTCTTGTATATTTTAGCAGTTTGGTAAGTAGCCACGCTTGGCGTCTTATATTAAGTATGTAAATAATATTTGTCTGTAAGTGTATGTATAGTCTTAAGAGAAAATAAATAATCTTTAACCGTATACTGCGATCGGCAGCCCGTTTGACAAGCGTGGCAATTATGGCTTATCCTCCCAAGAAGATTCTTGGGGGAGGCTTTTGTTCAGCAGTGGACTTTTTAGCTGTTATGATGATAACGCCTGATATCGATGTTCCTAATTTTGAAGAAATGTTATTGTATCAGTATCTATTTTGATAATATCTTATCGCTGGAGGCTTATCTTTTAATATATTTAGGGATTCGCCTCTTGAAAGCCTCTGTAATAGATAACTAGACAGTAGACGGTAGGTATTTTGGTTTGTAGATCATCGTGCGGTAGAGTTGCGTGTAGATATGAGCATCATATATGTATATTTGTGTCAATGTAATGGGGGTATGGAAAACGGCTCTTACTATTGCGATAACTTTCCCTGTAAATGCGGTAATACAATTATATGCGGGTAGGGGTGTGTCATGTCAGGATCAGGATAAGCTCGAGAAAAACTAGTAGAGCCCAAGTCGCGTATTTTGATAAAGAAAGTGCCTATATCTTTGGACACATTATTAGAAATGGGCGACATTATTAAAATGTACCAATTCGGATTTGGATCGGCTTCTGACCAAAAAACTATAAAAATATAACTAACACGTTCTTAGAATTGTGCTCCCTCATAATTGTGTTTTTTTTTTGTTTCTTGTTTTTTATTTCATTATCATCATCATATCAGTCGAAAGACGTCCACTGCTGGACAAAGGCCTCCCCCAAAGATCTCCACAATTGCCGGTCTCGCGCTATTCGCATCCAGCAGTTGCGTCTGTTTTTTATTTATTACCATAAGTTCTTTTACGAGTATATCTTCTCTATACACCATTTTTATGATCAAAAATACGAACGAATACGAGCTATGCGCCCCTCCAACTACCACTACAGCTTGATTATGATGAATTGCTTGATATTCGTATACGCCCCATACTTTTTGTTGCTATTGTTTGTTGATATTGAGTTATTTCCAATGCCCTGGATCTAGCTCAAAGACTGTGACATAGCTCAAATACTGCGACTTCAGCAAGGACTGGTTATGTGCCCAATGAAGCATAGACAAGTACAAGACCTCGTCGGTCGAAAATCAATGGTACTGAATAAACACAAGAAACACATGACAACAATAACATAATATGACCTTTGGATTTTATGTTAATTAATAAATGTTATTAACCTGGCTATAATTTTAGACATCTCAGCAATTTCAGTAATATGAGTATTTTATACCACCTGGTTGGTTTATTGTTAATTTTGCACTTTCTCGTCACTATTGACGTAATAGGTGCGTTATACATTCATAGACTAATTGTTACTGTGTTTTTTACATTGGAGTGAGACTAAATCTTTACCTCCGTCGAAACAGCTCTAAACTTTTAAAATTTTAAAGGTTAGTTTTAAGAACCTCGACTTAAAAACTCAATTCGAAAACATGAAGCACAAGTGGGCAAAGCACGTAGCTCTTAAAACCAACGGTCGCTGGGACAGAAAGAAAGGTTCTCGAGTGGCGACTACGAACTGGAGGACAAATTATAGGGCAGACGCATCACAAGCTGAGCCTGGCGCTGGAAGCCAAGAACGAGTAGCACAAGACCAGAAATGAAGGAGATGTTTGGGGAAGCCTTTTGTCCAGCAATGGAGGTCTTTCGGCTGACGAAATGATGATGATATTCGCATAAAACTCATATTTTAACTAAAACTTTTTTGGCAGACGCTATTTTTACCTAACGGAAGTCCAACTCGGACAACGCTGCTAATATTAAGCAATTTACCTAGTTATATGCACCTAACGATCTTTTTAATTGACCTGTTTTAGTCGTCCAAGTGATTCAGTTTACGTTGCCAGTTTTATGGCTTACATCTAGATTTCTCTACGGATAGAGTTTCTGACCCAGTAAAACGAGGCTTAGGAGACGTGTTAAATATTGAGACATCCATACTAAACGTGCATAATTCGATAACCGTACTTTAGGTTATTCAGCAGAAAATTAGTCAAGAGCGAGTCGGCCTCGGGCCAACAATGAATACTTAACACTATGTACTGTTTTTGGTAAAATAAACGTTTTTATATATGTTTTAAAGACGACACCCGTACTAAGGAACTTAACCGTGAATCGCTGGACTGGAGACTTCACAAACATAAAATTAGCGGACACAAAGCACCCCCAGACTCACAATAATTATAAATGGGTCACAAAAATATTTGCCCTGAAACTATAGAATAATAGACTACATTAATCTTTTTCATTCTAACTGAGATAACAAACAATTGTGTAAATATATGTTAAAATATAAACTTTCTAACTATCTCACCGTACTTTATTGCTAAAAGAACTTTTCTATAATTACGCAGTTAGCACCATTATCCTCAGAATAATATGAATACAAAGAGGTTGTAAAGTAGACGTTTCTATTTTTTGTTATACACGTTTTTATTTTTTCTTCCTAAGGCTATAAAACCTAAAATAAATACTTAATCAGACAACTGATCGAACAAATATTGTGTTCGCCTGCTAAATAATATCAGTAAGTGGACCAGATCTCGCGTAGGTATATGCTCCCTTGAGTATGTTTCGCTGCATCTTACTGAGCTGTGTTGAAACCGGTAGTAGAGACACCCGCTGATTTTGTTTCACTGGGTCTTCTAAGTTTGGGCGCATTGGATCCGATAGTAGCATTAAAGCGCCACCGTCGTTATAAACAGAAAGTCCGCCACAATATTAAATTAGTACCTCAATTATAGACCGAACTATGTAGTAAAATATATCTAAAACAATAAATTTCGATAATTAAACCTATAAATAATCTCTTTGACAATAACTTAAATAAGCTAGCTAAGTAACTAAATCATTACTGTCATAAATGTTTATTTAAATGTTTTCATACAAGCCGCATATCCGAATATCTATATGTACCTCGAAATAATACTGCATACTATGTACTATTACAAACATGTTATATAGTCAATACAATCGTTTTATTGAAGTCTACGTGAACCTTTTTTATTTTGGTTAAATAATTAATGTTTTGTGTAGAATTGAGTAATCATCATCATATCAGCCGAAAGACGTCCACTGCTGGACAAAGGCCTCCCCCAAAGATCTCCACAATTGCCGGTCTTGTGCTATTCGCATCCAGCAGTTTCCAGCGACCCGCACAAGATCATCGGTCCATCTTGTAGGGGGCCTGCCCACGCTGCGTCTTCCGGTTCGTGGTCGCCACTCGAGAACCTTTCTGCCCCAACGGCCGTCGGCTCTACGAGCTATGTGCCCTGCTCACTGCCACTTCAGCTTGGCAATTCTTCGGGCTATGTCGGTGACTTTGGTTCGCCTGCGGATTTCGACATTTCTGATGCGATCCCGCAGGGAAACTCCGAGCATAGCCCTCTCCATTGCTCTTTGGGTGACCTTGAGCCTTCTAATAAGGCCCATAGTGAGCGACCACGTCTCTGTTCCGTATGTCATCACTGGCAACACACACAGGTCGAAGACTTTCGACTTGAGACACTGCGGTATTTTGGACGAGAAGATGTTACGTAGCTTCCCGAACACTGCCCAGCCGAGTTGGATTCTACGATTGACCTCCTTCTCGCAGTTGGACCTACCTAGTTGGATGGTCTGTCCTAGGTAAATATAGTTCTCTACAACTTCGAGTGCAGAGTCACCAACTTTCAATTGAGTGGGTGCAACATGGACGTTTGATTTTCGTCTTATCCATGTTCATTTTCAGACCCACTTGTTGAGAGACTCTGCTGAGGTCATCGAGCATTGTACCGAGGTCTTCCATGGTCTCAGCCATGACTACTATATCATCGGCAAATCGAAGGTGAGTGATGTACTCGCCATTGACATTGATGCCAAAGCCTTTCCAGTCCAGAAGCTTGAAGACGTCTTCCAATGCAGCGGTGAACAGTTTCGGAGATATAACATCTCCCTGTCTCACGCCTCGCTGCAAGTGGATAGGTTTCGAGATCTGGTCCTGGAGTCGCACTGACATAGTGGCGTTTTCATACAAACACTTTATCACCTCGATATACCGGTAGTCAATTTGGCACCTTATGAGAGACCTCAGCACGGCCCATGTTTCGATAGAATCAAAGGCTTTCTCATAGTCCACAAACGCTAAGCACAGTGGCTTGTTATACTCTTCGGTCTTCTGTATAACTTGCCGCAGCGTATGTATGTGGTCTATGGTGCTAAAGCCTTTTCGGAAACCGGCTTGTTCGGGAGGCTGGAAGTCGTCAAACCTGCCCGCGAGACGGTTCGTAACGACCCTCGAAAACAACTTGTAAACATGGCTCAGCAGTGTGATGGGTCTATAATTCTTCAATAGGGTTTTGTCACCCTTTTTGAAGAAGAGCACCACCACACTTCTATGCCATGCTTGTGGCGTTTGACCATCTAGTATGACGGAGTTAAATAACTTCTGAAGGGCCCGTAGGATTGGTGTACCACCCGCCTTCAGAAGCTCTGCTGTAACTCCATCATCACCAGGCGCCTTGTTGTTCTTGAGTTGTTTGAGAGCCATTCTAATCTCGTACAGGCTGACGTCCGGGATGTCTTCGGTGTAATGTCGGGTTAGTCGTGCTCTGGGATCTGAGGCATGACTTTTGACAGGTGGCTGTGTTGTCGTATATAACTGTCCGTAGAACTTCTCGATCTCTCCCAGCAACTCAGGCTTAGACGTGACGATTCTACCATCCTCGGTCTTCAGCTTCGTCAGTTGGCTCTGTCCAACAGACAGAGCTCTTGCGAACACTTTGGAGCCTTTGTTCCGCTCGATGGCCGAATTGAGTAATACTGTAAATAATTAAATAATAATTGCGGAGATCTTTGGGGGAGGCTTTTGTCCAGCAGTGGACGTCTTTCGGCTGATATGATGGTGATGATGATGAATAATACAATGAAAAACAAAACTCTAAACTAGAAGTAGCAATTCAAATAGTTACTATAAAATTTTGTTAAACGGAATTTTTAAACTGATTTAGAGTTAAAAGGAGTCAGACAATATTTGTGAAATTAATATTAGAAGATTTCATGATTCATCGAAATCAAATTCAATTCAAATCGAGCAAATATGCAATCTGAAATTATCAACTGTCTGCCTGTTACGGTCCACGGGATACACCCCGCTGGGTGGAACTATTATAACCTAACAGCGTACTATATGTAATCTAAAACTCCAGTAGTCTGGAACACAACTAGTTGTTGGCACAGGGTAGTAAATTCTTGACGACTACGAGGTTGAACACACTAGTCTAGATTTAGATTAATAAGCATGTTAAAATTCCGACGTCATGATTATGTATTACATATATGCATATATAAACATAGCTCATATCATTATCTCATGTGGCTTATTTTAGTAAAAGTATCACAATAATATTATTGTTGATTTTGTGTAACTAGCCTATTTGTCTATTAGTGACCTTGATGATGTCCTCCCAACCGAATGTATGTACACCCCCTTGCCTCGGACAGCACGTAAAGCCGTCGGTCCTGTACCTGAACTCTTTCCGGTCGTGTCGCTAGGCGTTCCATCGGATCATGAGAGTGATGGAATAGAAAGTGCCCCTGTGTTTGCGCACACACACTTGAGCACTATAATATGTCCTGCGCAATTGGCTAGTCTCCTTTAAGTCTGGCCGCCGTGGCCGGATCTCGGCTAGGAGGACATTATTATTATTATTGTGAGAACCAACTAACTAGTTCTTCGATTTACGAAGATTTGAAGGATAAGAATTTCGAGGGAGCCGGATTCCTCGTGAGATAGAAGACAGCGCCTTGACATCATCTGGTACTAACAACGTCACTTATAATAGCTTATAGGCCCCCAATACGAGTTTAATTCACCTATTGGATAACGTTGCCTATATCAATCTATAGTAACTCGATTACTTTTATCATTTCAACTTACGTCACGGCATTTCGTTTTAATTTATCATTCCACAATTTTAATTTATAATTAAATCAGATAATTTGAATGTTAATTAAAACCGAATCGATCAGCCATGGAAGAAATTAGCAACATTATCTTGCCAGTAATTTAGTTAATGTTATGACATTAAAATCAATGTTATCCGTACAATATTTATAGCTGATAATAAAATTTGCCCATGTAAAGGCTGCTTCAGACGTGATGGCTTTGTAATGAAAAGTACATTTACTTTATTTGTAGTACGTCTGTGTTTATGTGGCTTTTCTATTCATAGTTCAACTAAGCCTTTTCAGATTACATCAATAGTATCTTCTGTATATCTATATATGTATATACAGAATATACTTACTTTCCTACAATTATATTATATGAATATAATTGTAGGAAAGTCAAAATTGTACATCGAATATTTTTTTAAAAGGATACAAGGGGCGTAATCTACAATAGATATGGAAGCCAAAAATATAGTTTTTAGATTTTTTGTCGGTTTGTCTGTATGTATGTCCAGGCTAAACTCAAAAAGTACTGCATGGATTTACTTCAAATTTTGCATGAATATTACTAAGAGGTCGGGTCAATATATAGGCTACATATTATTACGCTATGCAAAGATCGTGACAAATGGAAATCCGTTGTCTCTGCCTACCCCTCTGGGAAACAGGCGTGAGTCTATGTATGTATGTATTATTACGCTATCACGTACGGGGGAGGAGCTGTGATAATTTATAAAATTTAACGCAGGTAAAACCGCAGGGCACAGCTAGTAAATAAATAAATGTCTTAAGTCAACTAACACACTGCCATCTGATTCCAAATTAGGCAGAGCCTTTACTATGGCGACCAGACAACTGATAAACATACTTATATATTTATAAATACATACAGGTAAATTACGCCTAGACACGTAACCAAAAATCGTGGTCATCATATAAAGATTTGTCTTGAGTGGGGATCGAACCCACGACTAGTAGTTCCTCTAACCACTAGGCCAATGGCTCAAACGCAATGACGGTTTAAAAAATACGTACAACCGACTTCAACTTTTCATAACAACGACCGATGTAAGTAAAGTAAAATACTCTTTATTGTACACCAATACATAGCATAATAATTGAACATAAAGTTATTAAAGTACAACGGGCGGTCTTATCGCTGCTGCGATTTGTTCCAGACAACCTTAAACGGAATATAATCCAAGGATCTAAAAATAAACTGGGTAGTGAAGGTGTTTGAATAAATTAAATGTATGTGGTGCTTTTATGGAAACTATTTATTTTGTAATAAAAATATTTAACAAAATCGGTACCCAAAAAATTGAGAAAACGCGTAACATATATACAAAAAAAGAAGCTATATAGCCTAAAAAGTATGTCTAACATGTTATTTTATACAGTAGGAATATATTTTTTAAATCCTTCATATACAATGTGGATCTGGAACTACGACATTAAATTAAAACGAGCACAGTACTAGTCCATCAAAACATTTTAAGACACGAAGATTAGTAGTAAATGGAAAATTAAAAAATTGCAATTTTCAAACAAAATAAATAGCAGAATCAACTAGATAAAAAGTAAACACGCTTTATCTACGAAAAGTCACTGACCTAGTGCGCGGCGTGGTGCGGCGTGCAGCGTGTCGGCGGTGTTGGCCGTAGGTACTTTAGTCGGAGAAGAACAAATCAGCGCAGCGGCACAAACTCATTAAGTTGCGAATTGTTAATTAATAAAAGATCACTGATTGGATAATTAATCACATAATATCACATCACATGTTTTCAAAATGTTGTAATATCCGGTCTTCGAGACTTGAATTTGAAGACACACCTTCTCCTTGAGGAACCAAAGGCCGATTCTCTCGTTTTCTCACGTTCTTGTGTTACCATATCTCTCCCGATATCTACGCAATGCTAAAGCCGCATTTTGGCGACATTCTCCGTACATAAGTACCATGTCGGTGTACTCGGCAGCTGTATACCTTATTTGAGGCATAATTATTAAACTATACAAACCTAACGTAAATCACAAAACTAATTACCTAATAAATGCCTAAATATCTTATATTACACTAACACCTAACAATAAGTCACACAATGCACTAATCCAACTATCATAAATCGTCTTTGATCACAATAACCACAAACTTTTCATAAAATCACAACAATGCGCGCGCGGCTAGTCTTGTGATAGAAAAAAGTATGCGTGTGCTCTCCTCAAAGGGCGCCGCTATGCACTGACTGACCTAGTTACCGAGTCAAGGACTATTTTCCGAAAAAATTCCGCTCACACACACACTCGCAATTTTCTATGCACCACTAATGCATTATTTGCGTAAGTAATATTTCTTTTTCTTTCTAATTGTGGTATTTTGTGGGAGAGGGCGGGGCGCGTCAGAGTAGGATCGTATGACACCTTTCTCTGTCTTTCAAGCATTTCGAGACGTAGAGAGTTTTTTCGAACGTTACAGGTCCCTGACCTTACAATGTTTACCTATTATTACGGACTCCGATCTACATCATGTTGAAAATTATGAAAATGAAAAATAATTTCCTGTGGCTAAAGTATTCATTGGATTTGATTGATTTTTTGTATACGGGTAAAGAGCATGCCATTCTTTACGTGGTTAAGAGGAATGTCAATCGTCCTGCTCCACATTGTATAATTGGTTAATGTCACCATGTCATCGATCTCAGTAACCTTTGTTGTTTTAACATTAATACAATCCATTATATCGAATGTGTTGTATTCATGGTGGGCGGGAAAGATGAACATACTGTCCGTGGTGGGCGGTAAATGTATAGACATTAATTAAAGTAATAAACCTTAGTTCCTTCGGTGAATAACAGATGGCACTGTACCGGTCCGCTGAATCTCGCTATGTTTTAGTTCATTTAGAATATACGTACAATACAGAACCAAATTACAGTATCGACTTGAAACTGGAAGATTCACGGTTAGAAATAGACAAAACGACCGCCATAAGTGTTTTAAAATATACGAGGATATTCTAAACCAGCTATTTAAATGGAGTCTACATGAATGAGTGGTTCCATCAAAAGATTCCTACAGAACATCTCGCTTGGATAGTTCTAGGTATTTTATTGCATCTTTCACAATGAATTAATGAATATTAAAATCATTCGTAAATATTCCCAATGCAGTTGTTAGGGTGAAAACTGATCAGAAGCTCAATTTGAAACTTCCAAATGGAATTTATTTGCCGAAAAGCCCAGGATATTCATTTACCGCGTATACTCCCTCGAAAAAAATAAAGAGGAACTAGTATGTGAAATAAAGGATACTATTCTTCATACAAAATTCCCTTTTATTCTATTTTCCAAGATGATGTTCTACGCATTTCTTCGTTTCATAGAAAAGTAAGCTACTTAAGTCAAGCCCCCAAGCCTTGTATAGACATTGTACCTCAATATACAATAACACATACTAATTTGGGATTTCACGTAGATTAATTGTAGAAGAGCAAAGCAATTGTTTGGGCAGTGTTCGACTTTTGTTAAATATTAAGCTGCAATATATGTAACCATTGACTATACCACCAAAGCAAATTTTTTTAAAGACAACGCCCGCACTAGGGAATGTAATCCCTGTGTCGCGGGGTACTTTACAAACATATATTAGACGGACACGAATTACATCCAGACTCCATACAACTATTTATGGGTCACACAAATAGTTGTCCGGCGCGGGTATCGAACCCGGTACACGACGCGGCGAGGCGACTGTCTTAGCCTCTGCGCCACACGTGCAGTCTAAAAAAGCAATTAAGTCGTTGGAAAGTTAAGAAGGTAGACATAAGCAGTCACTCGTAAATAAGACGAAGGTTTCCTTTTTGCCCATCACTTCCCAACTAATGAGCGCCTCTAGTACATTTCGGACTACATAATTTATAAAATGGATCACCGTTTACATTAATATATTTATTCTCACATCAGTCTGTATTAAGCTTTATAGTTTATACACTCGAGGCAATATTACCATAATGCCGAGCATGAAATTGCAGTTCCTCAGCTTTGTAGGTACCGCTGGTTTAATATATGCCTTAGATAAGTTCAATAACGTCTACGTTATAAGTGTACATACATTATTCAGATGCTATTTAAATTACACAAGTGTGTTGCCAATACCTGTGAGCTATGTAGAAATTGGCAATACGCCGCTGGGGACTAAAGCTTCTTGAGTGGTGACCACGAACCGGAAAATGCAGCTTGAGCCGGCCCTCTACAAGATAGACCGATGACATTGAGATGGTCGCTGGAAGCTGTTAAATGTGGGTTGCACATTTAACAGCTTCCGGCAATTGTGGAGATTTTCGAGGTCTTTGTCCAGAAGTACACGTCTTTTGGGCCGATTTAATTATGAGGATGATTGATGATATCTACTTTGCTGTGTGATGATGGTGCGGAATATCACTACCCCATCTCCCTCCGTGGCGGGCGTAATAGTCATCTTGTGGTTGTAATTATAGTGTTAGAAAAATGACTGAACTATTGCATTTGATATAACATAAATTATAATAATACTTAAGATCATCAACGATTAAGTTATATTTTTAGTGTTTTTTTTAATTAATAATTATAATATAGTTATTTCGCAAGCATCGTTTTTCATGACGGTTTGTTTCTACATTAAATAAATAAATGTATTTATGGCGGTATGAATTTGGCTATAATACTTATTTTTGGAGGGATGTATGAATAGATTTTCAAGCCATTTTTTCTTTTTCGATTCAAAAAGAGTCTGTAGAATTTAGTTATATTTTGCTAACAAGTACATTTAGTTTTATAGAAAATTATATCCCAATCGTTAGTCAAAGTTTTATAAATGTTTGCGAAAAAAAACTGTATTTTGCACACATTCAACTTATCCACAAGTGTTAAGCTTTCGGTCTCGGTTGTAGTCCGTTAATGCCCGGTTCCTTTATTTTACGATCCGTCATTGGACCAACGTTACCATCCGTAATTCAGCTACCGATACCGATGCAAAACTAGTGTTCCACAATGCCCTACCTGCGACGAACATCCGTAGTTTAAACCACCTACGACTCGTTCGGCGATGAACCTCTCGCTCCTCTTCACGATTAGTTATAACAAAACGTCTACGTCAATTATGCAACTAAAATCATTTATTATTCTGTAATATTATGTGAGTAATAGTACAAATTACTGTACTTATAGTTACAGTAATAATTTAATTTGCATTTTAGGTTTAAAATATTTATAAATCATTAGTATTGAAAATTTGATGTTACGAGTGCACGGTGTGAACAAAACGCGTACCATGAAAGCGCATGGCGCATGCGTCTGTCGTCTGACGTCTGTCCAGGAGTATTTCATGGTTTCTAAATAAGTTTTTAAATTGAGTATTTAATCTAAGGTTTGTGGTTATGAAATCTTAGAAGATAGAAAAATAATCAACCCTTTCTAACGGAAAACAAAGCCATGAATTCTCTATCAGTTTCAGAGCTAGACATCACGGAAATCTCCTCAAACACTATGTTAACTACCAAAATAAAATACAAACGACTGGTAAACCGACCGAATTCGACTAGTAATCAAAGCAGTAACGCCTCGTTATTTTGACAGTTCCGTGACAGTAGAAAATATTTATAGGAACACTTTCGAACGCATCTCCATACAATAAGCTTACTAACGTCCTCCCATCCGTTAGTAACCAGACGTTGGTTATTTGGATAACGACTAGTATTTTTTAGGAACGGTTTTGCGTTACGGCTGGTAGAAATTCTAGTAGTAGAAACGATTCGTTTTTGGAATATAGGAACCGGGCGTAAGTCATGTAAGACGCCTGTTAGGCGACTTGTACAACCTTGACACTAGCTAACCACTGCCCATATTATAAGTCTGAAGTAAATATTGCATACTACGGGTAGTAAGACTATTAAGATTGTTCATTGTTAAATAGTTTGCAATGGGAATGTAACTACCGTTGACTTTCTAAGAGAAATGCGCTTTATATAGTGTTTGCTTTTCCTCTGCAGGCCGTGTAATGTATAGTTCCATTATATTGTCAAAGTGGACCATAAATCATGACGATCCAGGGCTGTTAAATTGAAGGAATATATTCGTCGTTGAGTAACTGAGTCCCAAACGGAGCAACACATTTCCATTCAGTTTTCTTTCTTCAAATTCTTGCTTTAGTTTTATTAAGTCTATTGTGAATGTAAATATTGCATTATTTATGCAATAATATGCAAGTTTTGCCAATTAGAATGCTCCATTCGCATAGTAAGTTGAAATTAAACATTTTGTTTTCTGTAGAATCGTACTAAGCCTACTGCTGATGTTCCTTATCCAATACAATTAGTTCTATATTTAACAACTGACCATACTAGTTAAATATTAATAAGTAAGTACATTAATTAATAATATATAACTACAGATTGCACATGTTCTAAATTCGAACATTAAGTTTCTATTGGCAAAGACTATCTTACATATAATAAAATCGTAGGAAAGTCAAAACTGTACATTGAATATTTTTTAAAAGGATACTTGGGCCGTGATCTACAATCGATATCGAAGCCAAAAATATAGTTTTCAGAATTTTTGTCTGTGTGCCTGTTTGTCTGTATGTATGTCCGGGCTAAACTCAAAAAGTACTGCATGGATTTTCTTGAAATTTTGCATGAATAATACTAAGACGTTGGGTCAACATATAGGCTACATAGTATCGCGCTATCACCTACGGGGGAGGAGTTATGATAATTTATTTAATTTAACGCAGGTAAAACCGCGGGGCACAGCTAGTAGACAAATAATATTAATCTGCTCGGCTTTGACACAGTTTGTCATCTCTTCTTAGTTTGTCAGTGTGTCAAAAGCAGTAGTTTGTTAGTGTGTGCAATATGTTTGTATTAAAATCATTTACTTCTAATGCCGATTAAATAAGAATGTTACCTATATGCGCTTCTTCTCCATATGAATTTTAACTGTTCCAAATTTCGTAGTCTTGCGTTCGCGCAGTTTTCGTTAAAAGGGGTACAAAGTTTTTGCTTCACGTATGTATTATTATGATGATTCGAGCTTACTATGTGAATGTTGCCATTGTGACTCAACATACGCGACGATCTACGGTCGACGTGTATGCGAAGATACCCGCAAAGACAAATGTATAGAATTATATGAGTCTAGTAACGGCCTTGTCTCCAAAAGCGATATCTTTCAGACAACCGTTGAAAAGACAAACACTTTTTTCTTAGAAATGGGGGTATTTATCTTACTAAATGAGCACTTGGAATGTATTAGGTTATAGGTAATTAGTGTTAGCCGTCCTAATTGCTTGTTCGTAATCGTAATTAGATCACAATTAACATTTAAATTACGAAGAAAATAAGAAACGTGCGAGGACTGTCGATAGGCCTAAAAACTATTTTTTACTCTTCTAATCTAAATTATCTGCAATATAATAGTAGACGCTTGACATTGAAATATACTCTTTGTATATATGTATGTATAGTAACGCATGAAGGCATATATCTATGTACAGACGCCAGCGCATCAACCTACCCCAATCTGTCAAATATCCCCAATTGAAAGTCAACCTTATCCTTTTTTGATAAAATTGAAAATTTATAAAAGAAATTTGACATATTGGGGTAGCTGGATGCGCTGGCGTCTGTACATACTTGTATACACAGTATTTATATAGCACATGGAAAGCGTCCGGTGACTATGACGCGAGTTTCAGTTTTTTTTCTTCACCCAATAAGTTCTTCAGGCGGGTTGCTGAAGAACTTTTCACTTGAAAAATATAGAGGAAATTCGGGTAAAGGAAAGTTTCAATCGATTAAAAGCTAGTAGGTAACGCACAAACGTAAAAATTTATATATCGCAAGACGACTGAAAAATATTTCTAGAAAAAGCGTACTATAATTTACAGTCTTATAATAACTTCCATCAACAATAGTATACTAATATTAAATGCGCTAACTGAACAGCTGCACCTAGTATTATTCTGGGTCGGGAATATTTCCAAACATTCCACATTATTAAGAATATATTTTCCGCCCAATGAGCTCGCTTTTTCTTGCTATTCAGTATATATTTACTCAATAAAAGTTCTAAATACACATTGTATAGTTCAATAAATTATGAACAAATCATCTTTTAAGGTCAACGCCGGTAGTAGAGCATATTAATCCCAGTATCGCGGCGATATTTATAAACTCATAATTAATGGACATATGGGTCACACAAACAGTTGCCCTGCTCGGGAATCGAACTCGGAATATGTGGGTCCTGAAGCAAATACCATCACTGCGCCACACTTACTGTGTTAATAAGAGTCTATAAAAACCGTCAAAATGCTTTTCTAGGTACCCAACATATTATTCTACTGCGATAATGCCAACTAAAGACAGCTGATGCCATTGTTTAACTCATGTCTCTGATATGCGAGTCGCTTAAGATAATATGTATCGTATGATAATTATTAATAAGCCGATTTACTGAAGATAGGGAATTAAATTTTTCTCAGAAATTATATAAAAGTCAGAACTGCGATTTTTGTCTTTTATTCATCAGGTATTAAGATACTTTTATCATAAGCTTTGCTTGATTGTTTACTACTTCTCTTCAAAACAGATTTTACGAATAGTTAACTCCAAGTCTTGTTTCTTGAATTTATAGCTTAATAATACAGAAGTCCTAGATAGAGCTAGAAGTTAAATTGAAAGTCCTAGATTCGAATAAAAATATTACCGACTAAAAAACTAAAGTAGTAACCTGGAGTGGGTTTTACAGACCATACATATCTAATTGTCATCGGTACTGTAAGATGAATACATATTGCACCTGTTAGCACAATTCCTGTGTAGTTGACGATTTTACAGAGACTTCTTAATATTAGAGGGCGACAAACGAGCAAGTGGATCACCTGATGGTAAGTGATCACTACCGCCCAAGGACACTCACAACACCAAGGAGTCGCGGGTGCGTTGTCAGCCTTGAAAAGAGTCTGCAAACAATTGATGCTGACTCTCCCTCCTCCCACCTCAATGAGACTTGGCGACCTGGAGCTCTACCAGATAAGACGCCGAACATCGATTTTTTAAATGGCGTTCAAATAAATAAAGGTTAAAAATTACTTAATCAAACGTTAAATCGGCTTCAACGTTGAAAATCGATTCCGGACCATTTATGACGTCACATGTGCTCGTGGAAGCCGATTTAACGATTTATCAAGTCATTAATAAGTCATAAAAAATCGATGTTCGGCGACTTAGCCGGTAGACCCCCTGACTCACACTCAGAAACACTACATTAAACTATTAATGTTATTATTAAGGAATGTCTTCTGTAAGGTGGACGTCGGTCATCGGTACTGTGAGATGAATACATATTGCTTTGCACAATTCCTGCGTAATTAGCTGTTGTGGTCGGTTTAATTAATATATCATTATCGCTGAATGACGTCCACTGCTGGACAATATCTCTCCTAATTACCGTTCTTGCTATCCTCTTGCAACCTCACGCTGCGTATTCCGGTTCGTGGTCGCATCTCACAAACTATTTGCTCCTACACCTAGCAGAACCAACGCTGGCGAACGAGCGCCTTAAGGCGGATAATGAAAGGTTACAACGATAATTTCACTGATATTGATATATTTGCTTTGTCTATATATTAGTTTAAAAACAGTTATTGAATAAGTTTGTCTAATTTAAATATTATTACCGTATAAATACCTATTATTAACACTGTATAATACCTAACTCACACCTACTGTATGCTACCTAGACTAAGTTAATGTTGTTGATTGCCTATAGTTTGCCATAGTTGCTTGTTACTAGTTTTACCGTTTCATATGATCTGTTGCTGTGTGGTGACGGCCTAGAGAATATCACCACCCCCTCTCATCCCGTGGGGGGACGTAGAAGTCGTCCCGAGGGAATATATTCCAGAGAATGGGCAGCAGCGTTCTCATGAGTACCAATTTCTACCTTACTGCGATCGCCAACCCGTTTGCCAAGCGTGGCGATTATGGCAGATCCCCTCAAATGAAGGACACAATTAAACCGCGGCCCCCAGTCCCCGGCAGCCCTGCTATTCCCAGCCGTGGTAACAGCCGTGGTTACGGCAGGGCAGGGGGTGCTAAGAATCCCCGGCAGATTCCGCGTTACCAAAACCGACGACCTCTGGCCCTGGCAACATACAACACACGCACACTGCGGACCGACGAGAAGATGATCGAACTGGAGGAAGAATTGAGCAGGTTACATTGGGACATAATAGGATTATCTGAAGTCCGAAGAGAGGGGGAGGACACGATAATCCTGAAATCCGGGAATCTGTTCTATTTCCGGGAAGGCGACCAACTCTCCCAAGGTGGTGTTGGGTTCATAGTCCACAAGTCCCTCGTCCACAACATAGTGAAAATCGAGAGTGTGTCGACTAGGGTTGCGTACCTTATACTCAGAATTACCAAGCGGTATTCGTTGAAGGTCATACAGGTTTACGCGCCGACTTCGACGCACTCCGACGATGAGGTTGAGGTCATGTATGAGGATATTTCTAGAGCCATACATACCTCGAACTCTTATTTCACTGTGGTCATGGGGGACTTTAACGCGAAGCTGGGTAAACGATTCGGGAATGAGCTGAAAGTGGGGCAATTTGGAACTGGAGACCGGAATCCCCGGGGCCAAATGTTGGCCGACTTCATGGAGAAGGAGGGACTCTTTATGATGAACTCCTTTTTCAAGAAGTCGGAAAACCGCAAATGGACCTGGGTAAGCCCCGATGGTAAAACAAAAAACGAGATAGACTTTATCTTGTCGACGAGTAGACAGGTGTTCAATGACGTCTCAGTGATCAATACGGTTAAAACCGGGAGCGATCACAGACTGGTGAGAGGCTCATTGAACCTAAATGTCAAGCTCCATAGGTCCCGACTAATAAAGTCGACCTTTACCCATCCACATCCAAAACCCTGAACCCTTTCAGCTCGAACTGCAAAACCGTTTCGAATGCCTAGCAGATTGCGAGGAAGTGGACTCATACCATGACAGGCTCGTAGAAGCTGTCCATACGGCTGGGTCTAAGGTCTTCAAGGCCCACCGTACAAACAGAACCAAAAAGATCTCTGACTATACCCTGCAGCTTATGGACGAAAGACGGAAAATGGTTCTGACATCCTCTGATGATGCTACCAGATACCGGCAGCTCAACAGACAGATCTCAAAGTCTTTGACACGCGACACGCGCCAATTTAATACAAATTGTATTAAAGAAGCCATTGAGCGGAACAAAGGCTCTAAAGTGTTTGCAAGAGAACTGTCTGTTGGACAGAGCCAACTGACGAAGCTGAAGACTGAGGATGGCAGAATCGTCACGTCTAAACCTGAGTTGCTGGGAGAGATCGAGAGGTTCTATGGACAGCTGTATGCGAAAACCCAGTCACCTGTCGATAGTTGTGCCTCAGATCCCAGAGCACGACTAACCCAACACTTCACCGACGACATCCCGGACGTCAGCCTGTGCGAGATTAGAATGGCTCTCGAACAGCTTAAGAACAACAAGGCGCCTGGTGATGATGGAATTACGGCAGAGCTTCTGAAGGCGGGTGGTACACCAATCCTACGGCCAGAAGTTATTTAACTCCGTCATACTAGAAGGTCAAACGCCAAAAGCATGGCACAGGGGTGTGGTGGTGCTCTTCTTCAAAAAGGGCGATAAAACCCTCTTGAAGAATTACAGACCCATCACACTGCTGAGCCATGTTTACAAGTTGTTTTCGAGGGTCATTACGAATCGTCTCGCACGCAGGTTTGACGACTTCCAGCCTCCCGAACAAGCCGGTTTCCGTAAAGGCTTTAGTACCATAGACCACATACATACGCTGCGGCAGGTTATACAGAAGACCGAAGAGTATAACCAGCCATTATGCTTAGCGTTTGTGGACTATGAGAAAGCCTTCGATTCGATCGAAACTTGGGCGGTACTGAGGTCTCTCCAAAGGTGCCAAATCGATTACCGGTATATCGAGGTGTTAAAGTGTTTGTACGAAAACGCCACTATGTCAGTGCGACTCCAGGACCAGAAGTCGAAACCTATCCACTTGCAGCGAGGTGTGAGACAGGGAGATGTTATATCTCCGAAACTGTTCACCGCTGCATTGGAAGATGTCTTCAAGCTTCTGGACTGGAAAGGCTTTGGCATCAATGTCAATGGCGAGTACATCACCCACCTTCGATTTGCCGACGATATAGTAGTCATGGCTGAGACCCTTGACGACCTCGGTACAATGCTCGATGGCCTCAGCAGAGTCTCTCAACAAGTGGGTCTGAAAATGAACATGGATAAGACGAAAATTATGTCAAACATCCATGTTGCACCCACTCTAGTTAAGGTTGGAGACTCTGCACTCGAAGTTGTAGAGAACTATATTTACCTAGGACAGACCATCCAACTAGGTAGGTCCAACTTCGAGAAGGAGGTCAATCGTAGAATCCAACTCGGCTGGGCAGCGTTCGGGAAGCTACGTAATATCTTCTCGTCCCAAATACCGCAGTGTCTCAAGTCGAAAGTCTTCGACCAGTGTGTGTTGCCAGTGATGACTTACGGAACAGAGACGTGGTCGCTAACTATGGGCCTTATCAGGCGGCTCAAGGTCACCCAAAGAGCAATGGAAAGGGCTATGCTTGGAGTTTCCCTGCGAGATCGAATCAGAAATGATGAGATCCGCAGGCGAACCAAAGTCACCGACATAGCCCTAAGAATTGCCAAGCTGAAGTGGCAGTGGGCAGGGCACATAGCTCGTAGAGCCGACGGCCGCTGGGGCAGAAAGGTTCTCGAGTGGCGACCACGAACCGGAAGACGCAGCGTGGGCAGGCCCCCTACAAGATGGACCGATGATCTTGTCCGGGTCGCTGGAAAACGCTGGATGCGGATAGCGCAAGACCGGCAATTGTGGAGATCTTTGAGGGAGGCCTTTGTCCAACAGTGGACGTCTTTCGGCTGATATGATGATGATCTGTTGTAGATAACGATGCTGGTTGTGTGATTAACTAAGTCTTTTCTAAGAAATACTGTATTAGTATTAAGCAAATTACGCAATTGTTTGTTGTCTCAAATAAAATAAAATAAAAAATAAAATAAAAATCTCGATAACCTTATCATTTTTGGTTTTTTTTTTTAAGGACAACGCCCGCATCAGTGAATCTAATCCCCTGTGTCGCGGGGTACAAAGGGTCACAAAAATAGTTATCCGGCGCGGGACTCGAAACCGCGTCACGAAACGGCGAGGCGACTGTCTGTCTTAGCCGCTGCGCCACATGTGCAGTCGAATATAACTGAAATAAATGTTACTTCTCATTACATGGTGAAGTTCAATAGATGCATGATGAAGCACCTAATGATGATATGGCATTTTAAGTTTCTTATTACATTTAATCTAATTATTAACAACAAGTGAGTTTAATTAGCACCTAACTCCAATAGTCGTTGCGGATCTGAGAATGTTCGGTTAGTCTTCTTATCGCAATGTATACTCATTTCGATAGGCAGTAAAACGCTGAGCTATAATTAGGTCTGGGTTTTATTGCGTTTTTCATAGTCAAATACTTTCATTAAAATTAACCACGTCTATATTTTTTGGGGTCCGCACGTAAGTTACAGATATAAATTACCTATATTATTATACATTGGATATTGTAAGGACAAAATCTAGGGAATCTAATCCCTGTGTCGCAGGGTAATGCATGGTATGCATGTATGAACACAAATTACATCCAGACTCAGAACAACCATTTATGGGTCACACAAATAGTTGTCCGGCACGGGACTCGAACCCGCTGTCGCCGTAGCCGCTGCGTATCACGTGCAGGCATAATTAAAAAAAATGTGAAGATAACGATAAAATGACTTAAAAATTACCGGCCAAGTGCGAGTCGGATTTGCTCATGAATGGTTCCGTAATATCGTTTTTTATGTATTTATTTTGAGCTTTATTATTTTTATATATAGCGAAAAAAATACAATAAAACCTGTTGAATAACAGAAGAATAGACGGTGAAAGCTTAGTATAAGGACTCCATTGGAATATATCCGGTAGAGAACTCAAAAAAAAAATATTTTTTTTATTATCTGCCTACCAAACACCAGCTTTCTAAGGATTCATAGTTCCTTAGAAGTTCAGTTTATTAGTGTTAAAGAGCATCATGCCATTTTTATAGGACCATAAACACCGTCTACTTGCGCCAATAGATGTTTCACATGAAAAATATACATCACTAGCTGTGGCCCGCGGTTTTACCCGCATTAAACTTTATAAATTATAACCTATGTGTTAATCCAGGGTGTCAGCTAACTCCATACCAAATTTTATTAAAATCGCTCCAGCCATTTAGACGTGAAGAAGTAACATACATACACACTCATACAGTCTCACACTCACAAACTTTCGCCTTTATAATATTGGTTGGATTATTTATCCCATACAGACCGTACAGCCGGTGGGCTGATGATATTATCCAAATCGCTGGGAAAGACTGGATGACCTCAGGATCAGACAGAGATTTGTGGAAAAGGATGGAGGAGGCCTTTACCCAAAAAGGTATCCAATTCTCATAATTAAGAAAATACCCTAAATACTAACAATTCGATGATAAAACTTGTAAACATTAATACCAACCTTCTATTACTATTACATGTAACTTATACCTAAGAGAGATTTGGAAATAAAAATGGCTTAATTATTATTATTATTTATCCCATAACGTAATTGAAGGTTTAAGAGCCGCATTCTCAAAACCGTTACTCATGAAGGCAGGGTCATACACTGTGAAGGATTTCCTTGAGCTTAGCTATATACACGCACAATCGGCGCATAATCTGCATTTGATTATGTCATCCATTAGGTCATTCACTACACAGATTTGTTACGGCGCGTAATTTACGACGTATACGATTAGAAGATCTAATGCACGTATTTACTAGATTAACATAAAATACGTAAGCTCTGTGAATTGCCTTGAATGAAGATCATAAAGATTTTTGGACTCGTGTAGGAAACGAAGCGGTTTTAGAAAAGAACGTTTTAAAACGGGACCCTATTACTAAGACTTCGCTGTCTGTCTGTCCCTCTGTCACAAGGCTGTATCTCATGAACCGTGATAGTTAGACAGTTGAAATTTTCACCAATGATGTATTTTTGTAACCGCTATAACAACAAATACAAAATAAAATAAATATTTAAGGGGGCTCCCATACAACAAACGTGAATGTTTTGCTCGTTTTTACAGATAATGGTACGGAATCCTTCGTGCGCGAGTCCGACTCGCACTTGGCCAGTTTTTTAATATGACGTTTTCGCAATAAATCTTCAGTCGACAAATCTGTTCTGGGTTGTAATACACTGCTGGCTATTATATGGTGTGATTTCCAGCATAGAAAGTATAACAGTGACCCTGTTATCCCCCACACTATCCGTAGGTGTCGTAAAGGGCGACTAAGAGATCACGAGAGTGATGGAATAGAAAGTGCTCCTGTGATGGCTAATATCTATTGAGACTGGCCGCTGGGGGCGAAATTCGGATAGGAGGACATTATTATTATTTAGCGCCAAAACTAAGTTGGCACAACTAAAGATTTATTTATTCATTTATAATATTTTACACAATATTGTACAGAGGTGCACTTAATGCTGAAGGCATTCTCTATCAGTCGACCTGGTGCCATGTCCCTTTTATTAGACATATGTTAGAAAGAAATGCGTCCTGTATATGATCTGTCCCGGTCATATTGAACAGCTACCTCGACGATTATGAGAGTCAGGGACTAAAGAGTGCCTCTGTGAATGTATACACAACAATAGGCTTTGCTTAGTTAGCCAGTCAACATAGAAATTGGCCGTCATCGTAGCCAAAACTTGGCTACCATTATTACATTAAAATATGTTATTTTACTTTATTGTAAGGGCATCGGTAATCCTAGTGTCAGAGTTGTTCAAGCCATGACTAATCGACTATTGTCTAACGACTGCAACCAACACCAGCAGTTTAATTTCCCTCTAAAGAACCGAGATGCAAAATCAAACCACTTCAACTGCCAACTATCTCTAAACTGACCGCGTGCCTAATTGCTTAACCTAGCCGATCACAAGCCAGTGGCAGCATCTAGCTGTGACCGCATAACAATCTGGAGTAGTGATAGATACAAGTATGTTGATAATAAATAGTATCTCTAATATTATGTATCAATTTACACCTTGTCATAGTCACAGGTGGTTGATTAGCTGACGTCAAGTCCTCCGTGTAACTCAACCCAACCACAATATGGGCAAGGAATGAAGGATTCAGTTTGAAAAGGAATGCGTTCTTATTTCTGATATTGAATACTCATAGATAACATGGCTATGAGACGATAAGAAAAATAAAACACGTGATGTGATCCAATTTCCTATACATTGTTATAGTTAGTGGCTGGATATAATGTATTATCCTTCAGATAGATTCCGTGGTTAACATTGTTTAGGGTTCCGTACACAAAGGGTAAAGCGGGACCCTGCGGGAAGCGGCTTCGCTGTCTGTGTGTCCGTCTGTCACCAGGCTGTATCACATGAACCGTGATAGTTAAACAGTTGAAAGTTTCACAGATGATGTATTTCTGTTGCCGCTAAACAACATATACTAAAAAACAAAAAAAAAATATTTAAAGGGGCTCCCATACAACAAACGTGAATTTTGTTTTTATAGATAATGGTAAGAAACCCTTCGTGCGCGAGTCCGACTCGCACTTGGCCGGTTTTTAATCTTTCTATTTGTGACTTTTAGATACAGATTTATTTTATTGCAGCTGTAGCGTAGCTTGTACAGAAACACACCCGTAAATTTAAAATATCTAGCTAATACGGTTCAAGAGGTACAGCCCGCTGACAGACAGACGGACAGCAGAGGCTTGACAATAGGGTTCCGTTGGCATCTTTTGAAAATGAAGATACTTTGGCCGTAAAATGCAATTTTACGGCTTCAATTCTTAGTTGTATACTTTCACCATGGCGCTTCTATCCGGTTTAGTGGATTCGCAAAAACCATAACTGAGTTATAAATGGACAACAATGTTGCAAACTTTCATCCACGATCGCAAGCGAGTTAATTGGAATAATTGTCACGTGCCAAGCTTTATCGCTCTATGTTTCAATGGGAGAAAGTTTTGTGAAAAGTTCCAAATAGAACAGCAGACTTTTTTTTAACATGTCGTTTACAGTAAGTCTAGGAGGCTTGGGAGGAGCCTATATTGAGACGCATAGATGTAACGGTGGTGGTTCGGGATGGCAATCTTTTCGAGTTCCTGGATCCATTACTATAAGCATCTAGAGGCTAGTCTGCCGTGGTGGTTTTAGTGGCTAACCCTGTGGACTCCCACATATCCCGTCTCCCCAAACGGCGTGGGCCTATAAAAGGTTTCCACCACGAAAAAAAAGGAGGCTTACACTGCACAGTCGCTGTGCCGGACTGGCAGGAGTCAGCAATTGGGGACGGCAACTCAGAGTCCTCCCAGGGTGCGTATCCCGAGCATCTAGGAAACGGCTCTAAAAGGGGGCACCGGAGCAGCATACCCGCGCTCCCGGGGCTCCCGCTATCAGGCGCCAGAAGAAGTTCACGGCTGGTTAGGTTGAGTCGGTACGAGTCCGACATACCCACCCGCAGACACTTTTTGCGAGTGGCAAGCGTAGGCATTCCTACTGCCTAACCAAAAAAAAGGCTTACTTCACCGGTCAATAGCAGACATTTTAGCCGAATTATTTCTTTTTATATCGTATCGGGCAGTGGTGGGGATTGTCGGAATTGTTCAAGCGTATCAACGAGTATGAGATCTCTTGATTAGCAAAACTTTATTTATTTATTAAGAAAACCAACAGCGATACAGATACAATATAAAGGGAAGGCCAATGACATATTTACCTTAGTATGACATTAAAAGTGTAGTTGGCTAAAAAACGGACAAAAAATATAATGCTGACACCAATTATTTATCAGACATTGATGTGGTGAGATCTACATCAAGACTACTGCACACTAATGTACGCTGTAGTCTTGATTAAGTAATACAATAGGAGCTGGAACTAGTCAGTATTTACTTTGATATAAACTCATATGTCCTCAGTAGGCCTCTAAACTGGGTTAACGACTGTTGTCTAATGAATACAACCGGGGCGACAAGTAATGTCTACACTGTTTACAGCATGCTGTCAATTTCCAATGGTTAGACTACATCATTGGTAGATCGGTAAGCTATTCAACCGGCAGAAAATGAGGTCTTGTCTATTTTGGGTGGTCTTGGGTTTAAATACTGGGTTGATATTGGGGACTAGCTGTGTTTAAAGATGGCTGAATAGGAGTTATCATATATATGCCAGGTCGAATTCTTCTTATCGTGTCGATGGTAAGAATTATATTATTATTCTTATAGTCTAATAAAAATGTCCGATAAATAATGCCGAAATAAATAAAACTTCTAAAAATTTGTCTTAAAAAAAATTGTGAGTCGTTCTAATGCAGTATACAGTACAATAATACGTTCAGGGTGTTGTTGGCTTTCCGCGTTATTGGAGTGCATTCTGTATGTTCGCAGAGATGAGAATAGATGGCTTTCATCATGCGCAAGAGTCGCGCGTCTACTATGGGCAGGGTACAGCATCCTAAAAGCTATAGCTGATAGATACGACAGTCCCATACTGGGCCATTGGATACGCCTACATGCCACAGTGGCGTAGTTATTATGTTTTTTTTTCCGGGAAATGTAAGTACTAACACTCGTCATTATTTTTATTTATTTATTACCTATTTAAAAAAAGTGATAAGAGCCCATTTAAAGATGCACTCCGTACCTGGGGGGTGGTCAATCTATATATGGGTGCATATATAAATTGACCACGTACCTGGGTGCTTAATAGTGAAACAGTGAAAGCCTCCTAGGCTAACTGTAAACGTCTTGTTAAAAAACCTAGGTGCTTAATCTCACCGGTCACGTGCGACCTAGTGGTGGGAACGGGCTATGAAAATGAACTGTAAACATATTTTAGTTCTAATGTTGTTAAAATTTTCATTAGTGAATCTAATTATGGGAAAAGTTTGGAAATCTTTTGTCAGTTTACAATGGTTAGAGTACCGTAGTACTACCGTAGTACTTGTTTGTAGATCGGTAACCGGCAGAAAATGGGGTCCTAGGTTTAAATCCTGGGTTGATATTGGGACTAGATCTGTTTAAAAATGGCTGAATTAGAATTATCATACGCCAAACACTTCTAAAGTACTCACAATATGTAATTTTATATCTAATAAACGTTATAAAACATCTGACATCTGCTCAGTTTTTTATCGTGTTCTTTTTTATTATAGTACACCCTGTATGTGTAATGTATTTAATCAATTAATTGGAATATCCGTTTTATTTACGATGCTTTAGTTCCAGTTGGACTTAATCGTTAATCTATCTCAGCAATGTATCTTTGAATATATTTCCAATATGTCAAAACATTATTAACTTCTACTAAAGGTGTTATAAATGTCAGCAGATTTTGATTTGTCTTTAGCACCTTATGTTCGACATTAGCGAAAGTAGATTTATAATCCGATACTGTTAATAAACGATCTAGTCAAAGCAGATGTTAGCTTGACAGTAATTGGTGTCATGTGAAGCTTAAAGCTTGTTTGCCATCTTAGATGTTATCATACAAGACACGACAACATTATTTTTACTTTCATGTGTTCTTATAATAGAACTATTTGAATCGCTATAAATGTTGCTATTTATATCTTATAATAGGTCTTTACCTATGAAATTGCCGTTTTGTATGAAAAAATTTAAACGAATTTTTTTCATGAATTTTTTTATTTGTATTAATCGAAGTAATCACCCATGCAATCAATGCATCTTTGCCATCGCAGTGGCAGTTTATTGATGCCCTTCTTAAAGAAATCAGCTGGACGGGAGGCAACAAATTCTTCAAAGGCATTTTGTACTGCCTCTCGGGTATTGAATTTTTTTCCCGCCAAGAAGTTATCCAAATTCTGGAAAAAGTAGTAGTCTGTAGGCGCAAGGTCTGGTGAGTAGGGCGGATGACGGAGAGCTTCCAACCCCAGTTCTTGCAACTTGGAGACCGTCTGCTGTGCAGTATGAGGTCGCGCGTTGTCGTGCAGGAGCAGCGGAGACGAGCGATTGACCAATGCTGGTTGGAGATGCGCCAGCTTCTCCATCATTTTGCTCAGTTCTTCACAGTATACATCTGCAGTAATGCTCACCCCGTTTGGTAAGAAGCTGTGATGAATCACACCGGCGCTAGACCACCAAACAGTGACCATCACTTTTCTAGGGGTAAGTTTTCGTTTAGGGCATTGTTTAGGTGCTGAACCAGGATCCAACCAACTTGCTGAGCGCTTGCGGTTATCAAACAGAATCCATTTTTCATCGCAGGTAACAATGCGGTTCAAAATTCCTTCATTTGTGTGTCTGTTGAGCAGTGCAAGGCACGTCTCGACGCGTACTTCGCGCTGGCGATCATTGAGTTCGTGGGGCACCCATTTGTCAAGCTTTTTTACCTTGCCAATTTGACGCAAATGGACCAATATTGTTTTGACGCTAACGTCGAAAGCTGCTGCTAATTCAGCCGTAGATTGTGTATCATCAGCTTCCACAACCGCCTTTAATTCGTCATTGTCGACCAAAGTCTTCGGACGACCGCGAGGTTCATTTTTCAGGTCGAAATTTCCAGAACGGAAGCGAGCAAACCAATAACAGGTGGTGCGTTGGTTTGTAGTGTTAGCTCCGTAAACGTCGTTGATGTTGCGTGCCGCTTGTGCCGCGTTGCTGCCACGACGGTACTCATATTCCATAATTACTCGAATTTTTAACGTATCCATGATGACGAAAAAGATTGAAATGCGATGAAAATGTAACACTAATCAATAAAGAAATGACTACTTTTGGAAAAAAGAATCCATGTTTTTAAAATAAAATTAATTTGAAATTAGAATTATTAGCCAAACAAAAATTATTTTGATTTGAAATGGCCAGTACTGCAGAACGGCAATTTCATAGGTAAAGACCTAATATATTGTGTCTGACGAGTCGTGGGTAAAAGTTAATATCCAACGGGAACCAATAAAGTCACATGTCCCCGGGGTAAGACATGGCGAAGAGTTCAAAAGGTTAGCCCCGTATTACCACTAAATAGAAAACAGTGGATATATGAGATAAAGGCCTTTGCCCTGCAATATTTTACCGGCATGTCGGTCTTGTGGTTACTTAACCTGACTGCTTAGCCACAGGTCGTGGGTACGATCCCCACCTAGGACAAATATTTGAGTGATAAGAGCGATTATTTCTCCAGTGTAATTTGTCCATAGAATAATACTTTCTATATTTAGAAATATATAATCAGCATTAGTTATGATCAAACCTAATCTGGAAAAATAAAAACAACAAAAATAACTAAATTAATTTTACTGCCAACTCCGCACTATGGTAATTATGTCATATTTATATACTGAGGAAAAAATCTTATCATCAATATGTGAGTGTTGAAATAACGTGGACGTATCTCGGACTATTAAGTTAAGCTTAAGTTCTTAAGCTACATGCACCTTATAAGGATAAGAGAAGGATACAACTTTCAAACTTGCACAATTTCTAGTATTATAAAATAATGTTTAAGGATTCTAATCTACCCAGCTTTGTAGCGATGGCGAGGAATACCACCAGCTCATGACATAGAGAGGCCTAAAAGTCATCATCGAATAATAAGAAATATCTTCCAGAAAAAGTGAGTATGATCATCAGACAGAGAGACGCTGTTGGTCTCTTACCGGTCTGTAAGTAACTGGCGATGTTTAGCAACGAGGCTTGCGGTCTGTTCATAGATGGGTGACAAAGTGGTTTAATTACTGAGCGTCTCGGGGCACGTCTAACTGACGGTCCCGGTTGTAGCTATTAAGCAATCGTCCATAAGCCATGTCAGAGGCCTAATGGGCGGCTTGAACAACACTGACACTTGAGTAACCACTGCTCATATGGTAACTAAGTAAGTATAGCTATAGTGTTATTCGGATATATACACACATCAACACAATCTAGGGATATTGAACATTTCATTGATTATCTAGAAAACTATAAACATTTTGTTATGACTGTAAATGGAAGAATTAAAGATAATTTCATGGCCGATATTTAAACATTAACAACACGATGCGATTTTGTTTTTCTAATGAATAAAAGTCTTAAATTAATTAAGCCATAGAAAATTACTGAGTGAACAAAAACATTTTATTCTTATAAAATTATTCAATCGAATTAAATGAATAAAAATCTTACCAAATCTGATAATCAGTAATCGGTATTTCCTCCTCTAACATTAATCACACAGCGGCAACGATTTTCCATACTTAAAATTAAGGTGTCAATGTCTTGCTGGGGTATGCAGTCCCAAGTTCTTTTTAAATGTTCGAAAAGTTGTTCTTCTGTTGTCAAGTTGGGCGGAAAATCCCTCAATGCTCTTCGCTGTAACATGTCCCAGGCGTGTTCAATTGGGTTTAAGTCTGGCGACTGTGGAGGCCAATCTAATACCTGAACATCGTGTTCTCGAAGGGCGGCCCTCACCAGCCGCGCTGTATGGGAAGGTGCATTGTCATGCATGAGCTGAAATTCTTGCCCCGTTAGGGCCCTGAGCGGGACAATGACACGTTCTACTACCTCCTCACGGTATCTATGGGCAGTCATGCTGCCCTGAATCCAAATGAGTTGGGTTCGTCCGCCGATTCGTATTCCTGCCCACACCATAATTGTCCCGCCTTGGTAAGAGTGGACCTCCTGTGGATGTCGGAGACGGCTGACCCTGCCTGGAGTTCTCCAAACGCGTGTTCGTCTCGAATCTGGATGAAATCCATAGCGGGACTCATCAGTGAACAGCACCAATGACCATTGTTGATCACTCCATGTCAAATGTTCTTGAGCCCATAAAAGTCGCCTACCGCGATTGCCACGTCGCAGCGCTGGGACTCGTAGCGGTCTGCGAGCATGAAGACCAACTTCATGCAGCCTCCTTCGCACGGTTTGGTCGCTCACCAGCAGCTGCTGACCCTCCTGGAGCCTTTGCACTAGTTGCATCGCTGTGATATTGGGTAGTCTTCTGGCGGTCATTTGGAGAAATCGATCCTGTCTCTGAGTGGTAACACGATATCTACCTGTGTGCCGTTCTGCCACATCTCCAGTAGCGCGATAACGTGACCACAGCCTGGATACCACATTTTGGCTTGTGCCCAGAGACTCAGCAACGACGCGTTGAATAGCACCGTTTTGTAACATGCCAACTGCCCGTAACATTTCATCTCGACTCAAATGATGGCGTGGCATGACGCTAAAAAGCTTACACAACCAATTGAGAAAAGAAAATAAAACAATTTATCAGGTTTTCTTCAATTAACACGCAAAAAAAATTTTAATGCAACTTCTTGAAATTAGATACAACTCAAGATTGCGCTGTGCTTTGCGTGTTTTCATTTGTTTCTCATTTTAATTTTTAAATTTTGAATAAAGAATAGACAAGGTTTAAATCTGTAAATAAACTTTTTAAGGAAACTAAATAGGTTTTAAACAATAAAGCCATGTTTGATTTCAAAATAACGTATCCCTAGACTTTGTTGATGTGTGTATTTATAAAGTTTAACGCGGTTAAAACCGCAGAGAACAGCTAGTACTAAAATAATTGAAAATAAACAATGTCCAAACGTAAACAACTTTCCTTTTCTTGAATTACTAAAAAAAATATTATGATTCAGTTTTGAAGGAGGAAATCAGAGATAATGACACCTCCAACGATTTCGCTGCGTTTTAGTATGGTATATTTTTTGCTTTTAGCATGATGTGGAGAGCGTGACCGTTTCAGCGGCAGTAATGCCTCTTGACGTATTCATTATTTTTCTAGGCAGGTATATTTTGACTATGTTTACTTCGTACCTTAATATACACAGAACCATTCAGACAATATGTAGTAAAAATATAGCTAAATATTTAAAATTTTGATAATTAAACCTACACATGATCCTTGACAATAACTTAATTTAAGTTAGTTACATATCGTTACTGTTATAAAATAAATCTTATTGTAAATTATTTCCTACAATCCGTGTACCTAAATATCTATATGTACCTAGAAATAATTATAAATTAATTATATATTACTACGAACATGTTCTGACTATTTACAAGCGCTTCTTTAAAGTCTACGTGAATAAAAACCTTTTTTATTTTTATTTTATTTTATTTATTTACTTTCCAAATTAAATCATAGAAATACAATTCACTTAAACTTTTAATGTTATAGTTGACGCCCTATAAACTGTTACGTACAATTACATAAACACGCGTATAAACATTACAACGCGTACAAATCAATAAAACATTAAAAACACGACCCATGTATTTTACGTTAGCTGTTCATTCATATGTAGCGTATGAGACTTGCATCTTGAGCATACGTATGCTCTCAACACTATCTTATTGTTTCGGTTTTTATTGTTGTGTGCACTTCGTTCTCTCAGAATATACATATAAGCTCCCTCTCTCAATCTCTCTTCTTCATGAATTTATTTTCTCCTGTGTAAGAAAAAGTGCCTAAACAGAACCCTTCTTAAATACCCTCAATTTTTTCAAGTCAACATAATGCATAAATTATCGTAGCCAAAAAGATTTCATTAAAAAATGTCTTTGTACCGCAGACGATAATATTTTTACCTTCTACAAATATGTGTGTGGTAAGTATTGCTGCATGGTATCTGATCCCGTGGGGGCGTAGAAGTCGTCTCTAGGGTATATCTACCAGAGAACGGGCAGCAGCGTCTCTCTGTGTACTATGATCACGACTGCACGTGTGGCGCAGCGGCTTAGACTGTCGCCTCGTCACTTCGTGTCGCGGATTCGAGTCCCGCGCCGGACAACTATTTGTGTGACCCATACATAGTTGTTCTGAGTCTGGATGTAATTTGTGTCCGTCTATTATATGTTTGTAAAGTACCCCGCGACACAGGGATTAAATTCCCTAATGCGGGCGTTGTCTCTAAGAATAATAATAATAAAAAAATCATACTGCCATCCCCAACCCGTCTGCCAAGGATGGTGATTATGACATATCCCTCCAAATAATGGACATAGATCTATGATAGAAATCTTTTGGGGAAGTCTTCGTCCAGCACTGAGCGTCAGTCGGCTAAACGGCTGACACATAAACTCTGTCCACAAATAACGAACTGTATGGTAGTTATTTCTACCGGCCTTCAAAGAATAATTAAGCCTTTAGATTGGATTACTATAAACCAAGTGTATATTAAAATATTATTGGAATTGGCTAATGGCCATACGAATAAATAGCAGTGGTCGGATGATTTTGTTTTGACATTGAGCGAGGATAACTCCTATTGAAATATTACATAAGCTAATTATGTTATTAATTTGTCGGTAAATTGGGTAAATATTGCATTTCACAGATTTAAAATAATTTAATTTTTTTTTGGAGGAGGCCTTTGTCCAACAGTAGTCGTCTTTCGGCTGATATGAACATTTTTTTAATTACTAGCCTAAAGATAGCACTCTGAAGTGGAAGTGGGCCGGGCACGTGTAGAGGCGACGGCCGCTGCGCTGGGGCAACCATGCATCCGAAAGGCGCGTAGGCAGCCCCCCCAATAAGGTGAAACGACGATCTTGTGAGGGTCGCTGGATGCTGTTGGATGCGAGTTCTTTTGCCAAAGAATGGATCCGCTAACTAATCCGCGTTGAGACTTTTGATAGCTCTAATGCCATTTTAGTGGATACATTTAATTTTTCCACTCACCGTAACGTAACGATGGACCTGTTGGCGTGGTTGGTAGATACTACCCTTTTACGCCTCACGCATTGGGTTCGATTCCCACCCAGAACAGATATTTGTGTGGATGAACATGTCTGTTTGCCCTGAGTCTGTAATTATCTATATATGTATGTAAGTAAATAATAAAGAAAGGTTTTATGTAGTATATCTGTTATCTGGTTGTACAAGCTCTACCTAATTTGGGATCAGAATATGGCCGTGTGTGAATTATGTCCCTGGATATTATTATTATTACAATACTTTAATTCAAATATAACACATGATCTTAAAATGCCCTTTATAGAGAGATAAGGTAGGTTTTAATTATGTCCTTATTCCCGACATTGGAAATTGTTCCAAATAAAAAATATTAATATTTTAAAATAATGTGTATTATACACATTATTTTAATTGCCAACGATCCCTACGATATGTATAAGAATTATGCTTTTGGCGAAAATAGATTCTCTCCATTTACTACACTTGAAACACAAATATTTCCTCTAATTTGTAACAATATTCTATTGACACAGAAAAAGTGAATTTGAAAGCCAACTACACTTTAAACTTTACTTAAAGATTTTACGATATTATAACCTATAAGTACATATAATAAAACAAAACTGTATAGTTATTGAATATTTTTTAAAAAGGATACTTGGGGCGCGATGTACAATCGATATCGAAGTCAAAATATAGTTTTTAGAATTTTTGTCTGTTTGTCTGTGTGTATGTCCGGGCTAAAAATAAATAAATTATCACAGCTCCTCCTCCGTAGGTGATAGCATGATAATATGTAGCCTATATGTTGACCCGACGACTTCTTCGTAATATTCATGCAAAATTTGAAGTAAATCCATGCAGTACTTTTTGAGTTTAGCCCGGACATACATACAGACAAACAGATAAACAGACAAAAATTCTAAAATCTATATTTCTGGCTTCGATATCGATTGTAGATCACGCCCCAGGTATCTTTTAAAAAAAATATTAAATGTACAGTTTTGACTTTCCTACGATTTTATTATACGTATAGATTGGGGAGCCACATAATTAAAAATATCGTTACCGTGCATTTTCGCAACCGTGCGCTGTTTCGCTATCTACCATTAACAAACTAAATCAATGAGATATCATCCCTCTAGATTCCACGGGGGCATCCGGAGGAATTTTTGCCATAGGTCTTTAATTTAGCCGTGTTAATAATCTTATTTGCATTGCCTTGCCTATAAACTACCTATTTACCAATTTCCAGATTTGAAATAAAAGCAGGTTTTCTATGTTTAGTCAGTGAGTAGAGGGTATGGATTCTTCCGTATCCTTGCCAAAACTTAATCGATTGGAATTATTATTTAATAAATTAAAGGTCAAGAAAGTAGGCTCGCCTGACTGTTTTAATCTATTTAGATTTAAATCGTGATAATTGTTTATCAAATTTTTTTTAAGGGTGAATAGAATTTTCATCATCATCATCATCATCATCATCATATCAGCCGAAAGACGTAGAATTTTAGAAAGATATAACTTCTACAAATATAGGTATGCCAAAATATTAATCTATATTTAGATTATCGTGGGGAAATGAAGAATACGATTGTATGGAATAATAACAACTAGTGATGGCTCTTTAAACCGCAAATAAAACATTTGAATCGGTTCAAAGATCTTGGTTCAACCCATTTATTTTATTATACGTATGCGATAAGCGCCTAGTTTTAAATAGGTAAAGAAATATTAAAATATCAAAGGAAATAGATACAAAAACATTTTCAATGATAAGATTTGCTATTTGAATAATTTAAGATTCTTATCTGGTGTTAGAAGATTTCGACTTGAAGGGTAAGGAATGGAAGAATTTAATTCTAGAATTTGCATTTTTTTTTTGGATTATGATTTTCACGTAAATCCGTATAATACTTTCATTGCAAGCTCCGCATAAGTCAATATATAGAGAATTATAAATAAATAAACAATAATAAATATCTGAGACATATTACACACTGCCATATTTCCCAAACTTGGCAAAGCATGTACTGTGGATAACTTAAAGAAAACGCATAGAAATATGTCTTTACTTTTTTTTGTAAACAAATAGACATGTTCAAGTACAGCAATACTTGTCTTGTGTAAGGTTGCGGGTTCGATCATATTAATTTTGGTTCAGAAAGTAGATTGACTACAAACTGAAACAGGAATGTTATAATGTATATTAGGATATATAATACAAATTCTGAAACAGAGTTTTAGCGAGCCTATACAAATAATAAGAAATCTGTTGTATCATGTTCCCTTTCCAGAAATTTCAGTTTTTCTATTATCTCTCTCTCTTTCGCACTCTATCTCTTACTGTTTATTCTTTAGGTGGAAATAAAGATTGTATAACATAACACAAGTTCCTTTTTGTAAATTTTCCCATAATTTATAAAACAGTTTTTCTAAAGAAGAGTTCCACTTATTAAATAAAAAAATCAGAAAATTAATTAATGATAATTCTGAACACATTTAACAATATCCCCAAAATTAAACGACCAAAGTGTGGTTTTTCTCTTCATATAAAACGCCCTTCACCGACTTCAACAAAATGGTGTCCACACAAATTGCATTATCTACTGAATTAAAAAAACAATGATAAAAAAATTTACGTTATCCAAACATACATAAAGTAAGTGTCTATACATAGTAATAACATTTATTTATAATTACTATTTAATTAAGAGTATACCCAAAAGTAATATTCCAAATTCGATGAAAACCATATTCAGCGAACACTAAAAACAACAACAAAACTTGACGAATAGATGAACGGAATTATAGATGAATGTCAACTTGTCACTATTAGCATAGCCAAGGTGGGAGGATGCGCATGTCAAGTCAGCTAATGCCTATCATTTAAAAGCCAAATAAGTAGGCGTCGACAAAAAGCTTGCAATTTTTTATCTAACATTGAGGTTATTGACCAACCTATATTGCCTATAGTGCGATATGAGCTGTGGTTTATTATTTTTTCAAGATTTAAAACAAAACCTTGGTTAAAGATTTTGTGCTTTTCCAGCCAAGGAAGCTACACTTTACCCATTCCTGGATGCTACTGAATTTAATGCCAGGAAATCTTAATAATATTTTTTTGCGTAACCCGGGATTAGAACCTGGGACCTAATTATCTGCTGTTGAATACTTTACCACTAGACCAACGCTGTAGTCTATAATAATATAATAATAATATCTAGGGACAATATCACACAGATCAACCTAGCCCCAAACTAAGCAAAGCTTGTACTATGGGTACCAAGCGACGATATACATACTTATATAGATAGATAAATACTTAAATACATAGAAAACATCCATGACTCAGAAACAAATATTCGTGCTCATCACACAAATATTTACACTTACCGGGATTCGAACCCAGGACCACCAGTTTCGTAGGCAGGAGCACTACCAACTAGGCTACGGTGACCGTCTATAAATATTTAGATTTTAACCAGTTTATTCACACTGGTATGTTTTACGGTATAATATGTATCAGTCCCGGAAAATGAAGAACTATTTATTGTATTTAAATAATTTTTTTGTAGAAAATTATAAAAAAATATAAGTTATATTATATAATTATACTAATATATATATATTGTATACTTTTTTAAATTAGCTGTTTTTAACGTTTATTTGTTTTTTGGATTCAATGAGAAAATTGCCCAAAATTTTGAAATATCTCACAGAACGTGATTTGGCAATCGTAGTATTAAAAAAAGCATTAAAACATAAATAAATTGGGATCCATTTTAAAATAAAATAAAAAGGTTTTTATTCATGTAGACTTTAAAAAAGCGCTTGTACATAATCAGAACATGTTTGTAGTAATATAGTTGTATACATTATTATTTCTAGTTTCATAGATCTTTAGATACACGGATTGTATGAAAACATTTATAAAATATATTTTATAATAGCAACGATATTTAGCTAGATAATATTCACTATATTTTTTATTTTATAATTTAAAACTAAATTAATATTTTAAGAGCGCAGCGTACGTAAAAATAGTTTTAACTAATAAATTTTTGTGCAACTAATAATATAAAATTTTGCAAGGTCAGGATTCCTGACCCAAATTGGTGTCAGTCAGATTATATAAATATTTTTTTACTTTATAAATTACTTCCAAACTTACCTTACAAAGTTTAAAACTTAAAAACAGAACACAAGAATTTTAAAGTTCCAAAAACAATATCAACTTTTTAAACTTTCACAAAAACCTCGAGACAACGAGTCCACTTCAAAAGTTCTGGTCTTCGAATTTCAAACGAACACTCAAGATTATGAACACTTGAAATCGAGAGGTGCGTTCGGAACGCACTTACATCACCGACTGCTATCCTTTGAGACGATCGCTCTGTTTTGTATTTCACGTCGTACTGGTGAAAATATAACACTGACTTCACAAACTAACCACCTACTAAAGATATCTACGTAATATTACGTGTGAATATAGGTCTCTCGGTGAGCAAATCGGAGCAATTTTAGCAAGCTTAGGGTTGGCGGTTGGCAATAATATGTCAACAATGACATCATTGACTTAAAACGTCACTGCCGTCAACTATTCGTCACCAATATGACCTATTCGATTGAGAATGCGACTATGCTAGACTTTGTAAATGCAAAGTGAACCGTGCAATGTTTGATGGAATTCGTATAGCTTGCTGGTAGAGTTCAATTATTTTTATAGTCGCGCAGAATTTAATAAAACTAATCGTAAAAATATAAAACTAGTTTTCGTGCAATTCGTATGGAATGACATTAAGAGAATAGATAGACAGATTGAGATGTTTCGTCGCGTAATGGGAAAGTAAAAAACAATACAAAACATATTAATTCCGTATACAACTACTGATAGTTTATTATATACATATAAATACTGATAGTTTATTTTCTGTTTAGATTGACAGTTATGCCGAACCGATTTTAACATTAGACGGTCCTGTTGGCGTGGTTGGCAAATGCTAGCTTTTCACGCTGGAGGGCGTGGGTTCGATTCCCACCCAGGACAATTTGTATACATAAACATGTCTGTTTATCCTGAGTCTGGTTGTAATTATCTATATAAGAATGTATTTACAAAATGAATAGTAGTATAATATGTAGTATATCAGTTATCTGGTTTCCATAGTACAAGCTCTGCTTAGTTTGGAATCAGATGGTCGTGTGTAAATAATGTCCCAGGATATTATTATATAATACGTCCTTCAATGGATAGATGGCGCTGCGATTAGGGTCCAGGTTCTTTTTCTATTTTCAGGGCAGAACAGTCCGCCGGCAGAGACGTCTCGCCAGTTTGCGCGAGTTCGATTCCCGTACCGGAACAACACTGTTTGCATTACCAATAAGTAGTTGTTCTGAGTCTGAGTGTGTTTTCGTTTGTGCGTTGTCTATAAAAAATACCGTAAGTATATTTAAAAATGGCACTTATTTTTATTCAAATTACACGTATATTTAATGTTTTAAATATAAACACACCTTTATATGTGTATTTGTATATAACACAGTCAGCTACAATAAAGTAGGTAAATGAGGTTTATTTAGCGTGTAGGTATTCACTTATACATATAATTATCACAATCATAATGCAGAAACAATGCAATGCAATCTAACCGATGTCAATATTTATTTTATATGTATATTAAAGGATTACTTAGTCTGTCCGTAAGCCTTGTATAATAATAATACTTAATGTAAAATATAGTAATGAAGTTGAATATAAAAGTATAAGTCTGATATAATAATTTATCCTACTTTATGAGCGTAATATTAAGTCTTTTTTAATTTATGACTAAACTTTTAATAAATATACTTATTTAAATTCGCATTAAGTCAAATATGTAAGTCTGGTGTGTTATTCGTAATTAAGTAGATTCTTTTTATAGCTAATACATGTTTTTTAATTCAATTTATTGTAGCATAACGGCATTACCTTGGTGTCAAAAGATGTTCAACCCGCCAAGAAGGTCTCTAAAATGATTTAACAACTGTTGTCTCATGACAAAACCCGGGACCTATAAGTTATTGTACCCTCTGAAGCACGGAGACAAGGGTCAGAGTAAACAAGCTTCCGCTATACCAAGAAACAAATATTAATAACAATAATTTAAGTTAATTTTGTACCTAAGAATTATGTTGAAATTGTTGTGGTGACCAATAAAATATCAACAACATCTACATATATAAATCCTAACTAATATTATAAATGCGAAAGTAACTCTATCTGTCTGTCTGTTACTCTTTCACCCCAAAACTACTGAACGGATTTGAATGAAATTTGGTATACAGATGGTCTAGACCCTGATAAAGAACATAGGGTAATTTTTATAGTTAGGTTAACACATAGGCCATATTTTATAAATTTTAACGCGGGTATAAAATAAAGTCTGGCTATTTTCACTTTTTATGTATAACTCAAGAATAACCGAACTTCATGAAATTTGTATGTTTGAACTGTCTCGGGTCCGAGACTAACCACTTGACAAGCGGGTCAGGCCAGTCTAGGAGTGTCCACTTAAAAAATATATCGATATTTCTATTCGATGTAAAACATTGGATCCCAACATCGATGTTTATCGATATATCGGTAGAAAAACATGGATAATTTTCCACAATCGAATACTTTCCACAAAAGTTTAATATTACCTTTTTCCAGTGACACGCGCAAAGTTTGTGCTCGTTTTTTTTTTGATAAGTCAAGATTAATGCCTTCGCTTGCCGACCAAACCTAATCTGATGGGGGGATCTCAAGAAACGTGGGTTTACTGCACTGAAAAGTTTGTGGTAATTGATTTTGTGTCAATGTCAATCATCATGTATGTCATGTGTAATAATAATTATTTTCTATGAATGTTACTTGAATAGAATTGTATTTCTAAGATAGCGGTGAGATGACTAAGATGAGCTATACCTACTTTAATAAGCGAAATAAAAGCGACAAATTAATAGACATATTTTATAACATACACACAAAACTTCAAAAGAAAAATAATACATATTTAGTCCTAGCCTTAATTTAGGTACCTGCAAAATTTTACAGTTACTTTACCTATTTAGGACCAATGATCTTTAGACAAACTTTACACAAATAAGTTTACTGAATCTTTTACCTTTCATACTATATATATTTTGATTAATGATTTAAGCAGCCTTCGAAAATAAACGTTCGGATGTAACAGAAGAAAAAAAATGCAAATATTCGATGTTATGTGATGATGTGTGTATATGACGATACAAATTATTGTCTCAAAAAATCGAATCAATCCGATATATCGCATGGAAAACATCGAATAAATACGATATATCGATGTTAAGTGAATATCCCTAGTCCAGTCCAGATTTTAATTGTAAGACAAGACAGCGTCTGGCAGGACATCTAATTAATTAATAATACTTTGATTTATTATTATCTCATCAGAAAACATTGCTTACGACATACATGATTGAAGAATAATACATGAACCTGTCCACAGTGTCCACGGATGGAAAAAGAAACAATATTATAATAATTAGTGGCACGGGATATCAAAATATTGATAATTTTAATATACCTCGGATGACCAACAACTGCGCTCAGCGGGCCACCCATGGACGATTGGTAAATAGGAGGAAACAACATATTTTGTGAGAGACTGGTGCCTGATGTAGGTTCCAAAGAAACTGAATTACAGGTCACCACGTTTTAATTACCTGTAGATTTCTGTCCAATAACTGTAGGCTCGACGTGCCAAGAAAATTACATTCAATTCTGTAATAATTTGGAAGTGGAATTAGGTTGAATAAACTCCTTTTATACGTTTTTTGTGGCTTATTCTACTTGTGTAAGCTATTAAATAGATTTTACTCAATGAAGATAAGTTATAAGACAGCCTTGTACAATTTTCATGGTATAAGGCCATTGCTCTATCGAAAAAATACGCGACGAATAGGCGCATATCTAGTTTCCGGGACAAACTACTTTGTATTTTTTTGACGAATTAGCGTTTTTAATGGTAAGAATGCTTTACTAAGGCGCTAACAACAGCCAAATAGATTATCTTTTCGTAAGGTTTTTGCCAACAGTAATAGGTTGTAATAAGTTATTTAACTGCATGTCAGACGCCTTGGTTAATGTTCGATCCGTGTACAGGAAAAACGTTTATATATCCATTATATAGTTGATAGATGATATCAAGATGATTGGAGAGACAATCTGGTCCAGAAAAGCAACCAATAGAGACGAAGGGAAGCAGCTGGAAGAGGCCTATGTGTCTCTGGACACGCTGACCACTGAACCGGGAAACCCAATTTATTAGATTTAAGTTTTTACTGTTTCTAAACCATTGTTTAGTATTAGCAATAAAGTCTAATAATAAATATAGTTGTTCTGTTAAAGGACAGAGTACTCGCTGGACGAGAGAACGACTCCATGACCCCTAGTTTGCATTTGAATCGATAAATGGCCTTCTTCTTATCGTGTCGATGGCAAACTCATTATTTTTGTGGCCCAGAACGTGGTCTCACTGATTGCCCTGCTTGTGGAATTCCTAAGATCCCGCCATGAACATGTGACAGGGCAGGCTAGGCACGATGTTAGGTGGGCTATGGAAAGTGGTCTTTCCGAACTTAAATTGGATGTCTTCACTTCGCGTATTAACGTAGAGTGTCAGTTGCATAAGGCTCATCTACCTCATAAAACGATGTTGTGGAACTCTGTAATTGGCTTAGTATATAATTATGCTAATGTATATTCTCTAATGAGTGTGATGGTCGAAAAGCTGTTGAGTTTCCTTAAATACATAAATAAAACATTCCTAAAACGATATTAACCTCTCATGCGGGCTTGCATAACCCCAAGTACCCCAGTAACCATCCAAAGTCTAGGTTCGAACGCAAAAGGTGGAGCCATCTGAATTTGAGCCCATGTTCACCTCTATAGTCCAATGCAGCAGTGAAAGCATCACAGCCTAACTGTAAACGTCATGCATGAAAAGGGCAGAGTATGATCTTAATTCGATTAATGTAACCAAAATTACATTTCGCGGGATCATTTTTATTTTTATAAAAGGAATGCGGTCATTAGTATGCCAACTTCTTTCATTCATAAAGGAGAGCCTGTTTTACGGGTATTGTCTGGCGCCTCGTTCTGACCTTCGCTTAACGGTGGTTAGGGCTGCCGAGAAGAAATTTACCGAGTGGATAAGCTCTAAAACCTCGATTCGTACCTCGGCGATTACTACGAACTCGATATTAGTATAGTATTATAAAGACAAAATATTACTTTCATTATTCAGCTGTTGGCGTGGTTGGCAAATGTTTACCTTTCACGCCGCAGGTCGTGGGTTCGATTCCCACCCAGGACAGATATTTGTGTGGATGAACATGAATGTTTGTCCTGTGTCTGCGTGTTATTGTATTATATTATTTGACTGCACGTGTGGCGCAGCGGCTTAGACAGTCGCTTCGCCGCATCGTGTCGCGGGTTCGAGTCCCACGCCGGACAACTATTTGTGTGACCCATAAATATTGTTCTGAGTCTGAATTTAATTTGTGTCTGTCTATTACTTGTTTGTAGAGTACGCCGCGACACAGAGGGATTAGATAACATAGTGCGGTCGTGGTCTTTTTTTTAAAAAAAAAGTTATCTGATTTCCATAGTAAAATGTGTTAATAATGTCCCTGGATATTAGGTACGTATATTTAGCAATTTTTTTTTATTTTAATAATTTACTATAAAATTACCACTCTTATCAGACCAAACTTATTTATGCTTTTAACTTAGTACTGCGTTTAATTGAGAAACAAAATAATTATTGTTTATATGGATTTTTGAAGTGATTCAAATTTCCCTTTAAATCAGGGAGTATATAATTAGAATGCACCGCGACTAGGCTCGTGGCACTGATTAAATAAATTGTAATTGTAATGGATATTGTGCCATAGTCGAGTTACGAGCTTATTTTTATGTATCGATTGGAATGGCCAAGATATGACAATAAAATCGACTTATTATGTATTTTGTATTCAGCGTAAGTATGTATATTGGCTACAAATAATGGTTTATATATTTGCATTTTATCTTACAAGTATCTATTTAAACATGTTTTATATTTTAATTAGACATTAGAGACCACGTATTTTTTAAATTTTTCTGCCGGCAGTACTGATACTAGTGTCTGTTGAATTGATTGTCCTTGGCTCCATCAGAAAACCAGCACTGCCACATTTAATATTGCAGTTAGTGCTGAGATGGGACCGATTAGAACACGTACAGAAAATATTTGTGCCCATCCTTTAACTATCAGATATTTCTGTATATTGTATCATCATCATCATCACCATATCATACGAAAGACGACCACTGCTGGACAAAGGCCTCCCTCAAAGATCACCACAATTGCCGGTCTATTCGCATCCAGCAGTTTCCTTCCAGCGACCCGTACAAGATCATCGGTCCATCTTGTAGGGGGCCTGCCCACGCTGCGTCTTCCTGTTCGTGGTCTCCACTCGAGAACCTTACTGTATAATCATATATATTTTATTTATTATTATCCGTGTTAGTTTACCGAATAAATGTGTTTTCTTCTTCTATTCTGTCGCTATGTAGTTATGTATACGTCGCTCTTTTTTGCTTCATTTCCGTGGCGACGCCTTCTTCTTTTCTCTTATGTACCGAGATGTGCATAATCGTACGTTAGGTTTACGATCGTTGATGATCGAATCGCCGTCTCAGTATTTTCACTTTACACAAACATAAAATGAAATAAATATCGTACTTTTACTAGTAAAGTACATTGAATTCTTTCTTCGTTTTCCATGGCGCAATGAGAGCACTTGACCCCGTTATGTATGCACTCGGTAACATAATCCCTCTGATAAAACATATGCATCGCTGCATTACTGAAACTTACAGCGAGCCGGTGCAACGATTACGTAACTTATGAGTCATATAAACAAATTGTTACTTTAATTATTCGAGAGCTGGCTGTGGTGATACATCATTATTTTTATTCTGACTGGCCTGTTGGTCTAATGGTTGGAGATTCTGACAGTTAAGCCAGAGGTTACGCCCCACCCACGGCAAACATTGTGTGCACATTTTTTTTTTATTTCAGAGGGCGACGAGCAATTGTGTCACCTGATGGTAAGTGATCACCGACCCCCCCCCCCCCCCCCCCCCCCCGATGAGCTCTGGCGACCTTAATGACACGCAGAAACACAACATTAAGTTATTAATGTTATTATTAAGAAATGTATTCCGTACGGTGGAGGTACTTCCCCAGTCAGCCAGTGTTATTATTCAACTCCCTATAGTTCCTCTTCGATAGAGGTTCTCGAAGGTCAAAGCCTCTATCTGAGAGGAACGTATATTAAAGTTTTGGATTCATATAGTTGAACAAGGGCTCAGCCGTATTAAACCGCTATTTCTTTAGTCACGTCATTAAAATAATATATTCCCACACAAACATATACCATAGAAATTTTGCCTATGTTTTGCAGCCATGGCTTTCCATACATTTGGAAAAATTCTGATGTCCTCTTAGATAAAGGTCTTGTTCTTGGAACTCAAGCAATTTCAGATAAGATAAGACATGACTTCAGTCCTTCCTATTTTTATCTAAGAGGAAAGTATATCAGAGTTTGGCCAAATACATTCACTTTGTTAAGTATGTCATTAAAATATTTTCAGAAGAATATACAGTACTAAATTTGTCCGTATTTTCCGCCACTTTCAGCCCAAGTTTTCAAGGTGTTTGTCAAAACTCTGATATAGGTATTTTCCTTTTACATAAAGGCCTTAGAAGGGCTTGACCAATGCCTACTCGTATGAATCGTTATTTTATCAGCCACGTCACTAAAATAATATATTCCCACATATCCACCATGACCTTCCCACATATACACCATGACCTCGAAGGGCACATGACGAACATTACTCGAGTATTTTAGGTTTTGTCGTTAAATGTGTTACGAGTACAACCATTACGTCACTCAATTATTTTGAGTAAACATCAAATTTGTTCGGTGTCAGTTTACATACTTGAGTTTGTTACTGTGTCTGTGGTTTGTTTTTAACCTCGTACGCAAAGAAGAAGGAAGTTATCGATTCTTTTCAGACTGTACTTTTCTTTTTTTTGTATGATGCCCATACAAACAGTTAGACATTAACATAGATCATATGCAGAAATAAATTCATTAATTAATTTTGGCCCAACGTCATTAACTGTTGAACAAAGATATCTATCTATATATTGAAAGGTATCATATTTATAGCTATGCTAGTACTCAGAGACACGGTGCTGTCGGTGCTGAGGTAGGCATTCCGTCGAAGTAGTGCCCCTATAAGGTGAGATAGGGTGATGATAATTGTCGCCATGCCACGATTACCAGGCAATCCGCCTTCGACCCACAATGGGTGGGCATGTGGATCTGATTGTCCACACTCCTAGCCCTCCTCCCTATTGGCACGCCGCGCACGGTGCGGCTTCCTCCGTGGACCTTACTTGAAGTAAGTGTAATCTGTCCCGCTGTCTCTATGTGTTCTTAGTATTGCAACACATTTGACAATAATTCAGTTCAAAGTATGAACAACTTTGAATTGGAATACGATACGAAATTTAAACATGATACCAGCTCTATATGAGCATACTTTAAATAGCTAAGCAGACGGTGGTAAAAGGCAGAATGTCTAATGCAATCCCTGTGCATAAGGGCTTAGTGTTTAGGAACGGATTCTGCCATTCAAAGAAGGCCGAAACACCAAAACCAAAATACAAAAGGCTTTGAAATATTCAAATACAAGGTAATAAATAAAACGAAATTAAACGTGGAATATTCTTATTGGCAGTGATATTTAAATACGCAATGATATGAAAAAATGTACGTTATAATATAAAAGGGAGCCTAATGTTTCCCGAGTGGTTGTAATTGGTTCTTTTACGTTTGATACCTGCCTCAGATTTGTTAAGATGCTTGTATAAAATGCTGGAGATGTTTTACTTACTGTGCAGAGTGTAAAGCACAGCCTAACGCTTTAAGATCCAGATTTATATACGTATATAAGTAATAAATAATTGTTCATAACCAAACCCATTGCAGTAATTATTTTTATAAATTAGTTCACGCCTTGTACTAATAGATGGCATTACCGTGGAGTAAGCGGGCGGTATGGTTTCGTTCAGAAACGAAAGGGACTTTACCCGTTTCATTTGCTCTAATAAACCAGCTTCAGATCAATAGTCAGCTGTCGATTTATTACTTCAATTTGCTGAATATACACTTCGGCATTTAACAATAATAATGGCCTTTTTTTGATAAGGCAGGGGGAATGCCTTCGCATGCCACCCGCAAAAAGTGTCTGCGGGTGGGTATATCGGACTTGCACCGACTAAACCTACCTGCCGTGGACTTCTCTTGGCGCCCGATGGTGGAGTCCCGGGAACGCGGGTTTGCTGCTCCGGTACAATAATAATGGCCTGGTTTTCAAATTCAGACATGGCATTCTTTTTCGGATACTAGCCATGAGTTTGGACGACAGAGGGCACGAGTAGTGTATGGGCAAAACGAACGCACTCTGTATGGCATCTCCATAACTCGCACAAAAATACATAAACCCTCTCACTGAAGACAGCTCCGTGGCACGAAACAGCCATTTTTCTGTATTCCTGTTACGTTTTAGGTAGATTTTTTTGGTAGATGACAGCGCCTTAACGTGAATTTACACATATTATCATAGTAACACATAAACACAAATAGTTAGAGTGCATTACCAATGTACTACCTGCATATAACTATCTATGTTTGCGTACTCATTATATGCACCGCACGTGGCTAACCTTCTCGGAAATTTGCCGCATTACCCGTAGCATCGCTAAGAAATCATTTAAGACTAATATAGGAGGTCACCGTAGAGGTCTGGATTGAAATGCTCAGCAATTAAAATCTTTTTTTAAACGATTACTACAAACGAATCTTGTTCATGACATCATGACCAATCTTGAAATCAGGCAACGTGTAGTATAAATAGTGTAAATGATATAAGAAGACTACTTTGTCTTCACGTATGGCACAGTGCAGTTACCACACAACTACCTCAGCATCCACATGTTTCAGTATTGTTCTATGCACAGCACATTTATTCGTGTGACCCATAATTAGTCTGGGTCTGCTTTGTTTTAAAATTTGTAAATTGTAGGTTAGTAAAGTAAAGAGTCAGTCATCATCTACTTTTCAGAATATACTATCAGCTAAAACCTATAAAACAAACACTCGAAACAAATAACGGAAAAATTAGGTTGTTTCTTTACAAGAACAAATTAGGTATCGAAAACATACTTAAATTTATCAAGGCTGTTGATCGGTAATCGGTACCATTGTACAGACGCCAGCACATCCAGCTACCCCAATCTGTCAAATTTATTTAAAAGATTTTCAACTTTAACACAAAAGCATAAAGTTCACTTTCAATTGGGGAAATTTGACAGATTGGGGTAGCTTGATGTGGTGGCGTCTGTACTATTTCTAAATCAGAAGTAATTTTATTATCATTTATCATAAATAACGGCGTCAGTACTACGTTCAGCCACTTATCAATATACACATTTGTATACAAGACCAGTCCTTATTTCTAAATAAATACCGTCCAGTCAATATCGTTCAGGAGGAAATAACTTCCATTATTATATTATTTTTTATAAAATATATTAATGATAGTTTATCGTATTGTAAAGTTTAATCATCTGAGGGTTTACAGTGAGGCATGTCAGCTTTCTTTCCTAGACTATAATAATGTCCCTTCAATCTCAACGGATACTAGCCATCTGTGCAGGACCTTATACTGCACAAGCGTGTGTACTTTCTTGCTGATAGGACGACTGGCGACACGACCGAGGTCGGGTACAGGACCGACGGCTTTACATGCTCTCCGAGGCACGGGGGTATAGTATCGCCACACCCAATTCCAGACTTCGAATTGATGAAATTTGTTTTTTGTAGAAAAATTTCTAAAATCACTTTTTGGCCCAAACCGGGATTTGATCCCAGGATCTCGTTATCTACTGCTGAACACGCTACAGCTAGACCAACGAGGGAGTCAGTCTTGTACTACAGGTATACGTATTCGATAAGGAAATAATATTATCGAGTTTTGGGCCCCCAGTATCCCACACTATCAGTGTTACACATTGTATAGTCATTTATGTTGATTTATCTCGCTTGTGTGGTCCATGCTTCGTCATAAAACCATGACCCTTAATAAGGGCTTGCTATAAAATGTCAACTAAAATCATCTCGATTAGATATTATTAAGTTCCTGTCTAACAGTTGTTGATTTATTAACTTGGATCAAACGTTCAGCTCTAACATCGCTCTGCTGATGTCACAAGTTGTTGACAAGAGTGACATACTGATGCAGTTGTTAAAGAGAAGCTCCCGAAAAATTATGTTTTGGGATCCGTACACTATTCTGATTACATCATGTCATATTCAACTTCAACTTCAGTTTGAGCATCTTTGGTTGCAAACCAACGTCCCAACAGAGGTCACCCTGGTGGTTGTCATCCATTTATACTGCATAACTGCAGTCCAGTACCAACCGTGTAGAAAATGCTTAATATGCTCCTTGAATGGATCTTCATCTTAAATGATATTTAATTAATAAGTTTGTAAACCTTGTCCTGCCACTCGCAGCCACCTCACTACCTGATTTAGATGTTTTGGATCCTATTAAATAATTGAGTACTTCAGCGGCCGCCTGAGATGTGGCCCATAAGGGTGCCCTCAGGTATTAGTCGTTTAAATTAAGTTACTGGTTGAGAGCCTTTTGCGCTAGCCAACTGCTCGTTGTTTACAATACTTTAATTTGATATACTATTGCTAAATGTAACAATAATAGCTAAGTAACTTGCTATTTATTATTTATTTAAGAATATTAAAAATACATGTGACGAAACAGACCGCACGGACGGACTAATTTAAAATATTTTGTTACTTTAATTACTGTTTTTAAATTGTGTTTATGTAATACATTGTGAGCTTGACAAGTACAAGTGTATGTAAATCCCCAAGTGCTGAATAAATTTCATTATTTCATTCAATTCAATACATTTTCAAAAAATGTGCGACAGCCATCTTGTGAATGCTGTGAATATTAAAAAAAAGTATATATTTTGATATTTTTTTACTCACGGATGCAATTACTGCATTACATATGGCGCAGCGGCTAAGAAAGTCGCCTCGCCGCTTCGTGTCGTGGGTTGAAGTCCCGCGCGGGACAACTATTTGTGTGACCCATAAATATGTAGTTGTTCTGAGTCTGGATGTAATATGTGTCCGTCTATTAGATAGATATATAACACTTTATTGCACCAAATCGGAACATACATTGAAACATAAGTTAGCTTACATTATAAGGTACAAACGGCGGTCTTATCGCTAATATAATAGCAATCTCTTCCAGAGAACCGTTGGATGAACCAAAGCAATGCAGGGACACAAAGTATTATATGTTTGTAAAGTACCCCGCGAGACAGGGATTAAATTCCCTAGTGCGGGCGTAGTCTTTAAAAAAATACAATTATTTATTTATACGCGACCTAAATTGTTGCGCGCTGATGGATCTTAATGTATGTATGTTTGTAAGAGATTTTATCTAACATTAAAACCTATGTTATATTTATTTCATAGATATGCACAAGTGTTATGTTTAATATGTCATGTCACAATGACATGACGTTCAGACATAACAAGAAATATTATTGAAACTGTAAAAATGATGCATAATGTTTTCAAGTGAAAATAAAGAAAATGCTTATACCATACTTACTTACTTATCGTGTGGGCAGTAGTTACCCTAGTGTCAGAGTTGATCAAGCCGCCCATTAGGCCTCTGACATGGCTTAACGACTGTTGCTTAATGGCTACAACCGGAACCGACAGCTTAACGTGTCCTCCGAAGCACGGACACGCTCAGAAATTAAACCAATTTGGCGGTCACCCATCTATGGACTGACCGCGAGCCTAGTTGCTTGAACTCGCCAATCATTTACGGTCCGATGAGAGCATCTAGCTGTGAGCGCCATAATTCGATTCCAAACATTTTAATTTTATGATAAATCTAAGAATGATACCCCTAAGTTTCTAGTCACATAGGTATTAAAAATAGACGACGAGGCATCATAAGAAAATATATTCATTTTTACGTGCAAATCCGAAAATTACCGTAGTAAACGAAAATTTCTGCAGAATCAGCATTCAGAATCACACAAATAGGGTACATATAGGTCTTAATCTAGAAAATTCATGGTGGCTATCTTTTCTATGGTAGAAGTCATGTGAAATTATTAGTGGTAACTACATATTGAAATTATGCATATATGGTAATAAAATTACGGCAGAATTATATAAGTCGATATGTTAATGATGGGTCAACATGCAAATCAAATAAATAACAGTACATATCATAATAATAATCTTTTCTACGAATATAGTACTCAACTGTACCTATAACTTTTCGGTAGTCTACCACGCACTCGGTACCATATTGATATATTAAATGCTCTAGTCTTCATAAATCATGCAACATTCGCATAGTTCAAATTTAATCAAATTGATTTATTTGTTTTAACCGAACGACATGTCTGTGACACAATAAAGTAACTAGATACTTTATAAAGAAACGTGTTAAAAAGTATAGAAACCAACCAAGTAGTAGTGCCTCGCTGTATAAGGGTGTTTGTGCACACACCGAAGTCACGACACAACATATCAGTTTACTTCTTTTGAGAATCGTAAGCCTTCTGGAATAACGTAGACGTTCTTAGTATGTAGAAATGACAATGCTGGCAATACTTTCTTAAATACCAGCGAACGCACACAGGTCTCTACTGTCAATCAGGGAGTTTTGGCGTCAACGCGGAAAAAGACGCATCGAAGCTATGTTTTATTTTCAAAAACTGGTGTATATTCGAGTTTTTATGTGTAAAATATGGTGGATTTTTAGACATAACATCTTCAACAACGTACACAAGTGGAGGAAAGTGCGATATTGCCGTGAATTGTGATTTTCCGTGTTGTAATCAAAACTCCATAAAAGCCTCTAGTAAAGTCTCCACTGCTTTACTGGGGTTGGACAAGAACTATGACTTGACTGTGACGGATTTTATACTTTATACTTGACAATGACGGAAATAAATGATATAAAAATATATTTACTGAAGGCTCATAAGGCCAAAGAAGCCAGAGCCGTAAAACGGAATAAAAAAAAATACCAGTGAACTAATTTGAATGCCATTACTAGTGATCGGAGAAGGTAGAGCTATTCACTTCAAATGTATGTATTATTAATATAATACCTTGATCTCAGTTTTAAATATGCACAAATATGGAGAACCGAAAGGCCTGCGATCATGCCTATTATTATATGCACCAATGGAGTTATTCTTAAATCCCTGAAAATCAACCTTGCAAGTTTAGGACTTGATATCTGGCTGGAGAGTTACATGCAGAAGGCGGTTTTGCTGGGGAATTCCAGGATTGTGCGGAAATTTCTCTCCATGTAGCCCATATATTGTATGAGTTGTATTCGGTATTAAACTACCCTTGTATAATGTCGTGTAAATAATATTGGTAATAAACATGTGAGAATAATAATGTCCTCCTAGCCGAATTACGCCCACGGCGGCCAGTCTCAATGGCGACTTGCCATCTCCTCGGGACATATTATAGTGCTCAAGTGTGCGCAAACACAGGAGTACTTTCTATTCCATAACTCTCATGATCCGATGCGACGACTAGCGATACATCCGGAAAGCCAACGCGACCGGGGGTACATTACCGCCAACTCCCAAGGTACGGGCTGATGCTGAGAATTTTTCTTTTTACAGAAACGTCCGAAAATCACTTAGCCCACTTTGAACCCAGGACCTCGTTCTCTGCGGGTGAATACCCTACCGCTAAACCAACGAGGCATAAATGTGAATAAATAAATATATATAATAAATAGTGAGTTTGGATCATATTCTATACGTGAATAGCAGTGAAATAAATAACATTATTATACAGTACGGTGTACTCGTTAAGCGAAATTTACAAGACGTCTTCTCAGAAACCGAGCACCTAATTGCAATTTGAATATCTCAACATCTTTTGATGTAAGTATGTTCAGGTTTTTGTACATTTTACCTTAAAACTGTTATTTTGGGGAAATGGGTTCTAAAAAATCCTTATTCATGTGAGCCAAGTAGGTACCTACTCAAGCATAGGTTTTTTGGGATGTAGATACATATTTACTAAAGTCGGCAACAGAGTGATGCGGGGAAGCGGCCGGGCGGACTTCACGGTTAAATTTCAAAATTTGTTTGTAGCACTTATCTTTAGAGGCTTCTCCATAGACATTTAAAACCTTTCCGCGCGGTCATAAGCTCGCTCTCCCGCCGGCCGCGGCGTGTGATTGTGACGGATCAATTAAAACAGTTATTTTGTGAGAATGAGGTCTCAAATATCCTTATTCAAGTTAAATGGGTACTAATGGATAGGCCTTTTAGGAAGTAAATTTTATACATATTTACTAACATATATGCTGGTATTGCAAAGACTATGTGTGACAGCCTTTCTTTTGGGTAACATGATCGTTTAATTCTTTAAAACTGCGCTCTAGGGGCTGCTTGTATGGACTGTAAGAACACACTCGTGTGTCAGCAACACAGTAATGCTGGGAATTGGGCGGGCTGTTTTCACGGGTAAATCTCAAAATTTATTTGAAGCACTAATATTTAGAGGTTTCTCCATAGATATTTAAAACCTTTCCGCGCGGTCATACGCTCGCTCTCCCGCCGGCCGCGGTGGCTAACTATAGTTATCCTCTGATATAACCTGTACTAAAAATGGACATTATATTACTACTGGCCTGTTGGTCTAGTGGTTAGTGACCTCAACTGCTAAGCCAGAAGTCGTGGGTTCGATCCCCACTCAGGACAAAACTTCTGTGATGAGTACTATTGTTGATTCTGTGTCTGGGTGTAATTTATCTATAATATGTATGTATTTAAAATATATAAGGATGTTTATGCGTTGTCTGATTACCATAGTATAGGCTTTACCTAGTTTGGAATCTGATGGCAGTGTGTTTATTTGTCCCAAAATATTATTTATTTATATTTATTTGACATAAAAATGATTACAGTACCTGAAGTATACCAAACTTAAAAGCAAATCCAAATTTAAAAACATTTAGGTACCATCAGATGCTTGTTTACTGATATGTATGAAAAAAAAATTCGTAAATTCGTGAGATTTTTATCTAAAATGTCAACATGTTTTCACAAGCACAGATGTTTTCATCACGTCAAAATCCCGAGTAAATCTAAAAGATTCTAAATCTTTCCCTAAACTGTCATCCCTACAAATGATGTCATTTATACTCTTTACATGTTTACACGTAATTACGCACTGACCACATAATTCACGACCATTAGCGGACATTACGGACCCCGCTTGTGGTCTTTTATTTATGGCCGACGTTTTAGGGTTAAACAAGTAAAAATGTGTTAAAAGTCCTTTTGATACCCCGTTCTCGTTAGGGATTTATGATATTTTTATGTAAATAGCTAGTACATTATCATATTTATAATTCGTTTTATGGATATACAGGGTTTTACGTCATTACTGCCCATGTTCTGTACAGGTTAGTCAGGATTGCTATTTTAACATAATAAAGGTAAGAAGATCAGTTCACGTATCTTTCGGAAGAAAATCTATACTGAAATGTGTTTTATGTCATAACTGCACATTTTTTTTAATATAAGCAAGCGACAAACGAGCAAGTTGGTCACCTGATGGTAAGTGATCACCGCCGCCCGTGTACACTCTCAACACCAGACGGGTTGCAGGTGCGTTGCCGACCTTTATAAGAGTCAGCAAACCAGTGTTGCGTTTGTGAATAATGTCCCTGGATATTATTTTTATTCTTATTTTATATAACATTACTTAAAATTAAAGCTTAGAAAATTATGTACTGTAAATAGTACACGTAAAAAAATTACGAACAGCAATTACCTAACACCCTGTAATCATTTACTTGTAACGTCATTTAATTTTAAAACGTCCTTTGATATTACGTAGCTACTCTCATTTTCCTTCCGAAGGCATTATTTTTCCTAAAAACATCGTAAAATGTCGGTCCTTCGTTTGTTTTTAAAGGCATGTTGTATCCATTACACAAACCTTTGTAAATTAAAATGAAATCTAATTAGAGATGTGATACCAGCTGGAAATTCTTCAAAATGTTGTGAAAACAGACGAAACGGTTCCTCTCAATGTAATTATCTCGTGATTCAGAGGGATAGTTACATAATTTCTTTGAATTAATACTTATTTAATGTTACATTAATTAAATTAAGCTGTAGGTACTGTCTTACTTTGTCTTCTATTTTTTTTTATTAAAGCGCTTTCCTGGATGTACGAACACGACCACGTCGCGACTACCATCACCTTCCAGGATCCTTAATTTGCCATAGTTTCGATAAAATATCCTCTCCAACCCTCTATCTGATTTTCGGGACGAATTTTTGCATATGTAATAATGTAGCGCATAGTGTATAATGTAGCGCAATAGTTGCAAAAAATGCCGCCATGAGTCGAGGGCTTCAAAGGCGCGTCAACGCGTTGATTTAGAGTAACTTAATTATAATTTCATTTACGTCATTTATATAGTAATGACTAAATGACTGAAATGTTTCAAATGGGAGGAGATATTATAGAACATAACTCCAGCATTTAAGCATTTCACTCAAGAATAGATTTACCTTAGAAGTACTTCGTCGTTGAAAACTTGTGTGTGGGTGGCTCTTTATTACAGCAAACTCAACCGTAATAAGAGCTTTGATAGATGCTTTATAGGTCCTTACCTGAAACAAGGACAATAATTTAATATATCATTAAATTAGTTCCAAAGGACTAGACTACCAAGAAACCTTAAATTAAGTCTTGAAGTACAGTCAATAGGACACCATTTTAAACTATCTCACTAAAGAAGTTAAGATGTCATTACCAATATTCTCTCGAGACCTTCAACGCGACTCGTCTCGGTTTTCTAATGCGTTACTAATATGAAAATTTTCTTTGTCTGGTTCATCTAATGAAAGTTTTGCTCATAGAGGCATATAGTGTTTTATTATATCTACCTACAATCTTACAAGTAGTTTCAAGAACAGAGCAAATAAAAGGAGTTCAGTATATGCTTCTGTATTTTTTGCGATATCATGTTAAACTAGCTTCATTGGCTACGGTATTAAATTACTAATAGTGGCCCATATTCTTGTTTGGCGATTTGATAGTATACAAGATAATATTTAAGTGATATGAATGACAAATAATGAAGTAGCCCATGACGTGTCATTAAAGTATCGCAAAACCTTCAAATTGGTAGAGCCAACTTATTTGAAGGTTTTGCATAATCTTCAAAACTGGAATTAACCGGAAATGTTCCAAAAGAATTAATAAGTTAGTGTAAATAAATTTTAATAATCAAGCTTTTCGCGGCAGCGTCATTAGCAGTCATGGAAACAGTTACCGTTATGAAAATCTATAAAGTTCAAATAATAATGCCATTATTAAAAAGAAAATAATAATTTTTCAATTTAATTATGAATTAAAATGTTCGGATAGACAACATTAAGAGTTACGTACTCCCGTTGAAGTATGATGACATATACGGCTATTCAGATCACGGACATACTCATGAGTTAAATCACTTTGGCGGTAACTCACCGAAGAAATATTAGTATAAAAGAAATTTATGAATATTAGCGTTATGTATCAGATTTATTATTTAGTTTCGATCGTTAGTATAACAACATTTATGAAAACAACAAACATTTGTCAGTATTAACCAGATGTATTATTATTAGTGATATTATGAATCCTTTTAACTATGAGTTTCAATCTTTAGTATTAAATATTTTTAAGAAGAGTGATCATTGTGATGTAAGATGATACTAGAACAATTTTTGGACTTGCTATAATAGGACTTAAAAGTTATGTGAAAAAATTACAAATAATCAGCGCTATGCTCTGACCGAGAATTCGAATTATAGCTGTCATTTCGTTTTGCGTCGACTCATATTTTTGTACGAACACCATTTGCTTTTGTAGTTTTCCTAAAACAATAAACCGTTTCTACGTAAAACTTAATTCTTTACACAAACCACAAACATCTAAAACGAACTTGGACACTAAAAGCTCTTTAAAACTAGACAAAAACTATATTTAAATTTATTCAGCGTCGGTCATAAATCTAACAAAAAGCCAAATAAAAAGAAAAGAGGTTTGAAAACGAACATTAAAACTTTAAAGAGAGTGTTTTAGTTCAAGGCGCATGTCTAGATTTTGCACTATTGTGTAACTTTAGTGCTACCAGAATAATCTTACCATTCCCTAACTAAAAGCCACCAGATTCTCGCCCTTTTCATCAATGAAATAGGGTTCTAAAGAGGATTATATATTTTACTAGGAATGAATAAAGTTTGTATGACTTTGAGTGGGTGTACACTAAAATGCTACTAAAACAATATTATTTATAGCTTTTACGCACAATCGAGAGTGTTGTAACATTGACAATAATTTTATTGTTACTAGTCTATCAAAAATGCTAATGCATGTTTTATGATAGGTTTTATTAATTGTTTTGGAATAATAAAATTAATGGGGGAAACTGCTTTGATGTTTTTGGGGCACCATTTTTTTTTTTTTTTTTTTTTTTTTTTTTTTATTGCATATATCTACATTAAATGCTTAAAACTACAGTGTATCCACAAAATTTGCATGGACCATGTTATTTTAGGCTATTTTTAGCATGTTATCCGTACCCTCTGAACTAGTTAAGACTGTGACTCAGAAGGTAACTGTTCATTCGTGCTAATAATATCCTAAATTACAAGTATGTGCAGGTGGTTGTTAGGCATATTACAGTATCAGATTTAGAAAAACAAAGACATTTCAAAGGTTGATGGAAGGATGTACATTAAGATACATACGACCATAAAACTGACCAATGTGTAGTTTACTATACTGGCGTGCTAGTCCAGCGGTTAGTGACCCTGTCTGCTATGCCGAGATCGAAAATTCGATACCCATCCAGAACAAATCTTTGTGTGATGCGCACGGAGATAGTACTCACGACTCACGACCTCTGGCTTCACAATCAGGTTCACTAACCACTAGATCATCTGACCCTTTGGTAAAAATAAAAGGTAATATAGTCCTTCTGGTCGAATTTCGGCCATGGCAAATGGAGACAATCTTAAATGGAGACTAACCATCTGCGCGGGACATACTACAGTGCACAATTATGTGTACAAACAAAAGGCACTTTCTATTCCATCATTCTCATGATCCGATGGGGCGACTAACGACACCACCGAAAGAGGCCAGGTTGAGGACCGACGGCATAACGTGCTCTCCGAGGCTCAGGAGTGTAATACCGCCAACTCCGAGTTACTGAGAAATATTCTCAACACAAAAATCTTTAAATCAGTTTTTGGCTTACCCAAGATTTGAACGCAGGACTACGTTATGTGTAGTTGAACACACTACAGCTAGACCAATGCAGCAGTGAATATGAGGAACAGTTAGTACCTAATTTTCTTACCTAATTACACCATGAGAAGTGTGGTTATTACTGATCGAAGGCTACATTATTGAAGCAATATATCAACCAATACTTCAGTAACTATCTGAGTTCTTATTAAAAAGTCACTGTTTCTAAATCGCACCTGTCTAGACATTCGCTAATGAATGGCTCTCAATTTACGAATACTTCAGCTTGCGATGAACATTCCCATAGAAACGAGTATTGCGAAACTTCTACTGTTTCAAATTCAATAACAGATAGGGTAATTACGACTATTATTTATTCGTTTTCTGTCATTCAGTATCTACCAGAGGCAAGTGATATATTCAATAAGTAAATCCGATACCTAGTGGCTTTCTCTGGCTTTTAAAATCTATTTAAAAAAAAAAACTAACTTCTCAGGTCGCGTCGATAAACCATTCCATTGGATTAGAACATAGAAGTATGTAAACTAAAATGAACATAGAACCTCATTTTATGCTAATGTAATTTGTGGTTGACTGCACGTGTGGCGTAACGGCTACGACAGTCGCCTCGCCACTGCGTGTCGCGGGTTCGAGTCCCGAGCCGAACCACTATTTGTGTGATCCAGAAATAGTTGTTCTGAGCCTGGATGTAATTTGTGTCCGTCTATTATGTTTGTAAAGTACTCCGCGATACAGGGATTAAATTCCCTAGAGCGGGCGTTGTCTTTAAAAAAATAAATACTATTTACCCTAAAATCCAATGGAACGGTTTATCGTCCCGACCTGAGAAGCTAGTTGTTTTTTAAATAGGTTTTTAAGCTACTAATTGGTAGCCTTTAACTAATTTCAGCGACTTATTTAATTATTCTTTATTATAGCGGCCAATGCGTTATTGGAATAATAAATCATTCGGTTTCTCATAGCACAACTGATTAAAAACATTGTCGCAATTGGCGAATTGAAGCAATTGAAAATGACACTTTGAAAAGTCAATGCCCTTCAGTGTAATTTCATTAAAAAAGTATGCGACGTAATTCAGAATTGTCTTTATTCATCTTCAATTCTTCTTCGAGTCAATAAGGGTCAAATATTTTGATGGGCTGGTTAGCGTGGTTGGTAAATGCTTGCCTTTCACGCCGCAGATCGTGGGTTCGATACCCTCTTAGGACAGATATTTGTGTACATGAACATGTCTGTTTGTCCTGAGTCTGGGTATATAAGTATGTACATATGTATGTATATAATAAGTATGTATTTACAAAAGAAAAAGTATCCATAGTAAAAGCTCTATTTATTATGGCATCACGGATCGCCGTGTGTGAATAATATTCCAGGATATTATAGGATATTATTACATTTCATTAAAATGTTGACGACTTAACTAAATAGGATTAATGTTCTAAATAGGATTAAATAGGATTAATGTTGCTGTGTGGTGACGGCCTAAGAATATCACCACCCCCTCTCATCCCGTGGGGGGACGTAAAAGTCGTCCCGAGGGAATATATACCAGAGAACGGGCAGCAGCGTTCTCCTGAGTACCATGTCCACCTTACTGCGATCGCCAACCCGTCTGCCAAGCGTGGCGATTATGGCAAATCCCCTCAAATGATGGACACAACCAAACCGCGGCCCCCAGTCCCCGGCAGCCCTGCTATTCCCAGCCGTGGTAACAGGCGTGGTTACGGCAGGGCAGGGGGTGCTAAGAATCCCCGGCAGATTCCGCGTTACCAACACCGACGACCTCTGGCCCTGGCAACATATAACACACGTACACTGCGGTCCGACGAGAAGATAACCGAACTGGAGGAAGAATTGAGCAGGTTACATTGGGATATTGTAGGATTATCTGAAGTCCGAAGAGAGGGGGAGGACTCGATAATACTGAAATCCGGAAACCTGCTCTATTACCGGGAGGGTGACCAAATATCCCAAGGTGGTGTCGGGTTCATAGTCCACAAGTCCCTCGTGAACAACCTAGTGAAAATCGAGAGTGTGTCGACGAGGGTTGCGTACCTTATACTCAGAATCACCAAGCGGTATTCGTTGAAGGTTATACAGGTATACGCACCCACTTCGACACACTCCGACGATGAGGTCGAGATTATGTATGAGGACATATCCAGAGCCATACATACCTCTAACTCCTATTTCACTGTGGTCATGGGGGACTTTAACGCGAAGCTGGGCAAACGATTCGGTAATGAGCTGAGAGTGGGGCAATTTGGAACTGGTGACCGGAACCCCCGGGGCCAAATGTTGGCCGACTTCATGGAGAAGGAGGGACTCTTTATGATGAATTCCTTCTTCAGGAAGCCGGATCACCGCAAATGGACCTGGGTGAGCCCGGATGGTAAAACTAAAAATGAGATAGACTTTATCTTGTCGACGAGACGACAGATGTTCAATGATGTCTCCGTGATCAATGCGGTTAAAACCGGGAGCGATCACAGACTGGTCAGAGGCTCATTGAACCTTAATGTCAAACTCCAGAGGTCCCGACTGATAAAGTCTACGCTCCGACCTTTACCTATCCACGTCCAAAACCCCGAACCATTTCAGCTCGAACTGCAAAACCGTTTCGAATGCCTAGCAGACTGCGAGGAAGTGGACTCATACTATGACAGGCTCGTAGAAGCTGTCCATACGGCTGGGTCTAAGGTCTTCAAGGCCCGCCGTACAAACAGAACTAAAAAGATCTCTGACTTTACCCTGCAACTTATGGAAGATAGACGGAAAATGGTTCTGACATCCTCAGATGATGCTACCAGATATCGGCAGCTCAACAGACAGATCTCAAAGTCTTTGACTCGCGACACGCGGCAATTTAATACAATTAGTATTAAAGAGGCCATCGAGCGAAACAAAGGCTCTAAAGTGTTCGCAAGAGCTCTGTCTGTTGGACAGAGCCAACTGACGAAGCTGAAGACTGAGGATGGTAGAATCGTCACGTCTAAACCTGAGTTGCTGGGAGAGATCGAGAAGTTCTACGGACAGTTATATACGACAACACAGCCACCTGTCAAAAGTCATGCCTCAGATCCCAGAGCACGACTAACCCGACATTACACCGAAGACATCCCCGACGTCAGCCTGTACGAGATTAGAATGGCTCTCCAACAACTCAAGAACAACAAGGCGCCTGGTGATGATGGAGTTACAGCAGAGCTTCTGAAGGCGGGTGGTACACCAATCCTACGGGCCCTTCAGAAGTTATTTAACTCCGTCAAACTAGAAGGTCAAACGCCACAAGCATGGCACAGAAGTGTGGTGGTGCTCTTCTTCAAAAAGGGCGACAAAACCCTATTGAAGAATTATAGACCCATCACACTGCTGAGCCATGTTTACAAGTTGTTTTCGAGGGTCGTTACGAACCGTCTCGCGCGCAGGTTTGACGACTTCCAGCCTCCCGAACAAGCCGGTTTCCGAAAAGGCTTTAGCACCATAGACCACATACATACGCTGCGGCAAGTTATACAGAAGACCGAATAGTATAACAAGCCACTGTGCTTAGCGTTTGTGGACTATGAGAAAGCCTTTGATTCTATCGAAACATGGGCCGTGAGGAGGTCTCTCATAAGGTGCCAAATTGACAACCGGTATATCGAGGTGATAAAGTGTTTGTATGAAAACGCCACTATGTCAGTGCGACTCCAGGACCAGATCTCGAAACCTATCCACTTGCAGCGAGGCGTGAGACAGGGAGATGTTATATCTCCGAAACTGTTCACCGCTGCATTGGAAGACGTCTTCAAGCTTCTGGACTGGAAAGGCTTTGGCATCAATGTCAATGGCGAGTACATCACTCACCTTCGATTTGCCGATGATATCGTAGTCATGGCTGAGACCATGGAAGACCTCGGTACAATGCTCGATGACCTCAGCAGAGTCTCTCAACAAGTGGGTCTGAAAATGAACATGGATAAGACGAAAATCATGTCAAACGTCCATGTTACACCCACTCAATTGAAAGTTGGTGACTCTGCACTCGAAGTTGTAGAGAACTATATTTACCTAGGACAGACCATCCAACTAGGTAGGTCCAACTTCGAGAAGGAGGTCAATCGTAGAATCCAACTCGGATGGGCAGCGTTCGGGAAGCTACGTAACATCTTCTCGTCCAAAATACCGCAGTGTCTCAAGTCGAAAGTCTTCGACCAGTGTGTGTTGCCAGTGATGACATACGGAACAGAGACGTGGTCGCTCACTATGGGCCTTATTAGAAGGCTCAAGGTCACCCAAAGAGCAATGGAGAGGGCTATGCTCGGAGTTTCCCTGCGGGATCGCATCAGAAATGTCGAAATCCGCAGGCGAACCAAAGTCACCGACATAGCCCGAAGAATTGCCAAGCTGAAGTGGCAGTGGGCAGGGCACATAGCTCGTAGTGCCGACGGCCGTTGGGGCAGAAAGGTTCTCGAGTGGCGACCACGAACCGGAAGACGCAGCGTGGGCAGGCCCCCTACAAGATGGACCGATGATCTTGTGCGGGTCGCTGGAAATCGCTGGATGCGGATAGCGCAAGACCGGCAATTGTGGAGATCTTTGGGGGAGGCCTTTGTCCATCAGTGGACGTCTTTCGGCTGATATGATGATGATGATGATTAATGTTCAATCTTCTTCCTTAATATGAACAATTCCCATAAGCATTTGCAATTTTTTGGATGCTAGAAATAGATTGAATCAAGTGACAAAGTATACGTGGGGGTGTCAAATTAAGAATTCATGGAATTAGTCCTTAATATATCGGTGTGTCCGCTGCAAGAGTATGGTCGACTCTATCTCTAAGTAACGCAGGTTCATTCCTAGCATGAAAATAGAACGGGCAAAACTTGCCCACCGCTGCAGGTAGTTACAGTTTCTTTTGTTGGTATTAGCTGGTTTTAGGTATCCTACTTATATTATAAAGGCGAAAGTTTGTGAGTATTTATGTTCAGCAAAGACTACTAAACGGCTTTTGATGAAACTTTGTAGTAATATAGCTTATATATACCATAATTTATAAAGTTTAACGCAGCGCACACTAGTATTACATTATTTTAATTCAATAGACTCATCACACTGCTGAGCCATGTTTACAAGTTGTTTTCGAGGGTCGTTACGAACCGTCTCGCGCGCAGGTTTGACGACTTCTAGCCTCCCGAACAAGCCGGTTTCCGAAAAGGCTTTAGCACCATAGACCACATACATACGCTGTGGCAAGTTATACAGAAGACCGAAGAGTATAACAAGCCACTGTGCTTAGCGTTTGTGGACTATGAGAAAGCCTTTGATTCTATCGAAACATGGGCCGTGCTGAGGTGTCTCATAAGGTGCCAAATTGACTACCGGTATATCGAGGTGATAAAGTGTTTGTATGAAAACGCCACTATGTCAGTGTGACTCCAGGACCAGATCTCGAAACCTATGCACTTACAACGAGGCGTGAGACAGGGAGATGTTATATCTCCGAAACTGTTCACCGCTGCATTGGAAGACGTCTTCAAGCTTCTGGACTGGAAAGGCTTTGGCATCAATGCCAATGGCGAGTACATCACTCACCTTCGATTTGCCGATGATATCGTAGTCATGGCTGAGACCATGGAAGACCTCGGTACAATGCTCGATGACCTCAGCAGAGTCTCTCAACAAGTGGGTCTGAAAATGAACATGGATAAGACGAAAATCATGTCAAACGTCCATGTTGCACCCACTCAATTGAAAGTTGGTGACTCTGCACTCGAAGTTGTAGAGAACTATATTTACCTAGGACAGACCATCCAACTAGGTAGGTCCAACTTCGAGAAGGAGGTCAATCGTAGAATCCAACTCGGCTGGGCAGCGTTCGGGAAGCTACGTAACATCTTCTCGTCCAAAATACCGCAGTGTCTCAAGTCGAAAGTCTTCGACCAGTGTGTGTTGCCAGTGATGACATACGGAACAGAGACGTGGTCGCTCACTATGGGCCTTATTAGAAGGCTCAAGGTCACCCAAAGAGCAATGGAGAGGGCTATGCTCGGAGTTTCCCTGCGGGATCGCATCAGAAATGTCGAAATCCGCAGGCGAACCAAAGTCACCGACATAGCCCGAAGAATTGCCAAGTTGAAGTGGCAGTGGGCAGGGCACATAGCTCGTAGAGCCGACGGCCGTTGGGGCAGAAAGGTTCTCGAGTGGCGACCACGAACCGGAAGACGCAGCGTGGGCAGGCCCCCTACAAGATGGACCGATGATCTTGTGCGGGTCGCTGGAAAATGCTGGATGCGAATAGCACAAGACCGGCAATTGTGGAGATCTTTGGGGGAGGCCTTTGTCCAGCAGTGGACGTCTTTCGGCTGATATGATGATGATGATGAATTCAATAAAGCTATTATTCATATAATTATATAGGTGTGGCTGACAAAGCAAGTCGAGAAGAAACGCCTTATTAAAGCCCCTTACAACTGGTACAATCATATTTATTTCCGACTTGAAATTATTGGCAGATACTAACTCTATTTATTTGTATTGAACATTCGCGAATAGACATACTATATGTGGCTACAACTGATTTATCGTAGCTAAACTATTTTTTATGCTGTTATACATTATTTTTTATTTTAGATGTTTATTTTGGCTATCAGTTAAAAGCCCTTGAAATAAGAAACAATCTTGAATGATGTTCCAAACCTGTGAAAACATTAAATTATGATTTATAGCGTTTTTGTTGTATTTCAGTTTATTTTATTGGGTTATAAAATGGGTTCACGTAGGGTGTTTTGCATATGGATTGACCCAATTCATTTCGGGGCAGAGGTGATTATTTTACATCTTTCTCGCATGGATCCGATGTTTTAAGTGTGATTCAATTGGTAGTAAAACGTATCAGAGTTTTCTTTTTTGATGACAATTATTTAAAATCTAAAATAAGAATGTAAAAATGTAAATTAAACCTTCACGAGTATGATAACGCATTCAGGATCCTATTAGGACTGCCGCCATTAGGGTCGCCATTTATATGTACTGAAGCGTTAACAGACAAAAATGCTTTCAGCTTAGAACATTTTACGTCAAATTTGAGAACACCGGAGGTGTCGCGGGTGCGTTGCCGGCCTTTAAACGTCAGCAAACAAGTTTTGCTGACCGTTTCCCCCACCCTAATTAAATTGAAAGAAAACCTTATGCTTTTGTTATAAAGTTGAAAATCTATAAAAGAAATTTGACAGATTGGGATAGCTGGATGTGCTGGCGTATGAACAGTTTTTGCTTCACATTGTATACTTTACCATAAATAAGTATGGATTTTGTTGTACTAAATAAAGATAATTATAGTAGATTTAAACATTCCAATGATACAGTTACATCTATACACTGATAAGATTCGTCAACCCATGTGGAAAACACCCAGAATATTGTGTTGTATAAACTTCGCATGTTTGTAGTCGTAAAATTATAATACAAACTATCGGACATGTGACTCGGTAGGGAAAATCAGGTCGTGAACAACGACACCAAAATGTTTTGGGTTATAAATTTATGATGTTGATATAGGCTAGAGCAGGAGTGACGTGCGCGTGCGCTATTATTATATATATTTACATTTAGGTATTATTGAACTTAAATTACAACTTAAATTAAAACTTCTTAACGCGTGCTTGACCTGGGGGAGTAAGCTGGTGAGTATCTTGAATCCCGCAATAAATTTAATAAAAGAAACAAGGATGAGTTGGAACATATGTTTATATAATATTAGCGGTGCCCGCGCTTTTACTCGCGATATGCTTTATAAAATATAGCCTATCTGTTATTCGGATATATAACCTACCAGAAATGTGATAAATGAAGAACCGCTCGACCGATTTTGTGCAAACTTCACATAAACCATCAAATAAATAAAAATCCTGGGACATTATTTAAACACCGCCATCTGATCTCAAACTAAGCAGAGCTTGTACCTTCTATGGAAACCAGATAAATGATATACTACATATACTACTTTTCTTTTGTAGATACCCATTTACATAGATAATTACACCCAGACTTGCGTGCATGAACAAAAGACATGTTCATGCACGCAAATTTTTGTCCTGGGTGAGAATCAAACCCACGACCTCCGGCGTGAAAAGCAAGCATTTCCCAACCACGGCAACAGGCCCATCAAAATCTGAATACTATGACAAATTTATGGCAATGAAGACGAGCCATTTAACAGGGAATTCATTGAAATTTTGTAGATTAGATTTAGGCTTTGATTTGCGAATGATTCTAGAACTTTAAAATTTGCACCTACTAAAATTTTGCACATGCAACTGCGAATATTTCAGTTGTCCATGTTTCTAGAAAAGAAAGGCAGTGGATGGCTCTGTTAGGGTGTGTCCAAGGCAATCCTAAATTTGATCTGTCGGTGAGTATCCTTCGTAGCATTCGGGAGCGGAGGGCGTTGTCGGTTAGAGCGAACATGCTGGCTCGCAGGTTTGCACGATGCTCACTTGAAGAGAAAATCACGCTCTTTCGAGCCTACTGTACTTTTTATACGCGCAACCTGTGGGCTAGATATACGAAAAAATCGTACATCGCTCTCCACGTCCAATATAACAATGTGTTTACTTGTGGGGCTGCCCCGTTTCTGTAGTGCGTCAGGGATGTTCACAGATGCGCACGTAGATTGTTTTTATGTTACAATGCGCAAAAGGTGTGCTTCGCTGGTACGCAGGGTGTGGGGCCTCCCCACAGCATCTTAAGCATGGTTGCCAGTAGACTGGACTGTAAATACGTCGGTCTCTGTTGTGCGGTCTCGGTTCATTTATTTATTTACGTGTTCCTTGTTTTTGTTTAATGTCTGTTTTTACTAACAATCGTGTTGAGTCTTGGATACTCGAATAAAGAAAAGTTCTATTCTATAACGGCAGATCGTCTACCCTAGATTGATGCTGGTTGTCCAACTGACACCAATCGATGTCGGACGGTGTATGATTTCCCATTTTTGAGTTTAGATTAGATTTACGGAGCGTGAATAATGCTGTAAACCCGTTTGTTTTAACAATTAACGTTTAAAGAAAGTGGTGAGAAAACTGTGTATCTATGTTTACTGTAGACATGTAGTCAGTCTACAGATAAGGGTATTATCAAGAATCGATAATATAAACCGGTATGATTAATTGCGTTATGTGCTCTATCTATTTAATCTTTTATAACCGACAACAGCCAAAAATATTATGTGCGAGTTATTTGTTTAAAAACATCGCTTGCACAACGGATATTAAATCCTGTAACCCAGGAATTTGACAAATATGAAAATCAGGGACACAAAGCATGCTCAAACTGAAACCGTAAATGGTCTGAACTGTAAAAAGGAACTGTAAAATTAAAGCTCTGATATAGCCTAGTGGTAAAACCGTTGGACAGTGGAGGCTCGAGTTCAAAGTGTTCAAACCCGAGGTGCGTTCTGGTGTTTAAAATTAAGACGAGACTATAAGGCTGAGATCTATAGAGCGTACTTAGACTTTACTCAAACTTAATTATATAAGCTTTATATGCTAAGCTTATACATTGATTTGGTATTTATAGACTTTTGACGTTTAGATTATGCTCAGCATAAGCTAAGACAGACAAAGTCAAAACATTTCGTTTGATGCATTAACTTCTTAATAAATTTTTGGAAAACATTTAATAACAGTAATGATTATAAATAAAACATGGTGCGCATGGTTCCTCTGTGTATTATTATTATTGAACTATTGAGAAAAAGACGAGTGAGACATAAAAATATATTTATTAATGATGAACAATCGACATTAATTTTTATTATGAGAAACGGAACATTGTAGTGTCAGCTGTCAACGCCAGTTTAGATTTCTCTTCGTATCTAAAATTCCCCGAAATTTTGGTTTGAACACATAAATAAATAATAAATACATGATAATGTCAAATTATTTTTACTTTCTGTATTTTAGAAATATTTATGAATATATCTGTAGTATTCCTTCGAATACAAATTCCGTGATTTCCAATTTCTCTGGAAATCCTATACACTGGGCATCACTGTCTCTGATAATACGGAAAAATTAAAAAGTCATATAAGTTATGGTGGTGAAGTATATTATTGACTACTTTATTTTTATTTGACTTATAAGTCTAAGTTTTTACTAAGTCACCGATTTAGCGGACTTCAGCATTTGCTAAGCATGCACTCAAAGGGATGCGAAGATTGCTTTATAAATACCGACTTTGACTCAAGTCGAAAGTAAAGTCTGAGCAAAGTCTAAGTACGCTCTATAGATCTCAGCCTAAGTCTCAAACTGGACAAATCTCAACTTGGTTAAGTTCACATCCTCTAAATGTTCAAACATGGAACAATTTGGCGAGTCCGACTTTTAAACTAAACGCTTGGATTTTATCAGTGGCATGTATTTATCTCTCTACCGCGGGCGTCTCAGCTGTGCTAGAATTAAGCGGGGAGGCACGCAACGATGGGAAGAGACCGCATCGTATGTCTTTGTTGAAGATAGGTAGCCCACTGGTGTGGGATGAACCTGTGTCGACACCCTCTTGCCTTCCCATCTTCTCCATACGCTGAATCTGCAGATACTGCTGCAGCATCGGCTAAGGCCCTTAGGCCTCTAGGCTTAGGCCCGAAGCAAATATACTCGCCTCGTTGGAGTTAATGCATTTGAAACGTTTGGGGTCGCACAACAATTGGTACATGGCATTTTACGTGACCAAAAGGCTGGCCTTTATTTTGGGCAAATAATTAATAGGTATTGCCATCCAAAGTGGCAATGTTGTCGGTCTTCTGGGCACGTTCCGAACGAACTTTTTGACGTCATTTAGTTTTAATTTAATTTGTATTTATGTAGTTTTAATTGAGTTACAAATTGTTACTTATGTAGCTCTATCGAATATAGGTCATTGATGAATTTATACACAAAATATAATCATAAAGTATAGAATTAATAATAATAAAAGAAAATTTTATAGACATACACACATAATGTCTCTAAGCTATAACAATTAATTGCCTTCACAGATGGATTTATTTTTTAAAGACCACGCCCGCACTAGGGAATGTAATCCCTGTGTCGCGGGGTACTTTACAAACATATAATAGACGGACACAAATTAGATCCAGACTCTGAACAACTATTTATGGGTCACACAAATAGTTGGAGTCCGGTGCGGGACTCCAACCCGCGACACGAAGCGGCGAGACGACTGTCTTAGTCGCTGCGCCACACGTGCTGTCAAAACATTGGTAAACCATGGTACGCTTAGATGTCTTTAAGGTTCTATATCACACGCCTTTATTTATGGAGTTTCTAATAAAGTCAAATTCCAGTTATCTTAATTATTAGCGTTTCGTCAGCCTCATTTATTAACCAAACTCAAAAAGTAATATAATAGCTGCGCTTGCGGTTTGCCCACGAGATAAAAATTGATTGCAAATTCCCAAGCCACACGTGGGCTAGTAGCTTGGCAATTTGCTGTGTGGCTGACAGCAACAAATATCATCATCCTATTGGGGCGTAGAAGCGTCTCTCTGTGTACTATGACAGTATATTGCTATCGCCAACCCGTCTGCCAAGCGTGGCGCTTATGATATATCCCACTTCCAGATGATGGACATAACTACATTGGGCAGAACTCTTGGGGAGGTCTTTGTCCAGCAGTGGATATCATTCTGCTGATATGATGATGTGTCAATTCACATAGGCCTATACATATGGACCAAACCGCTGGATACGGGTAACATAAGACCGGTCAGTGTGGAGATCATTGGGGGAGGCCAATGATCTCCACGGTCGAAAAACGTTCACGTTCAGAGTAAAACTGTTTTTGCATGATTGAGTGACAAATATCTAACCATACATCCTTTTTTATTTTAGTAGGTTACGTGTATTCTTCTCTAGAAGTCTTATGAATTTGGTTTTGTAATATTATGTAGAGATTTTATTGAAAGGAACAGAAAGAAAACATTAATACTAGTGGAACCAGAACGGCACGTGATTTACTTCACAATACATACAGACAAATTACTGGCGCCGCCACATGCTCTCAAGCGTGCGGTAACCATGGATTGCGGAGTACTAAGGAACTCAGTTTAGTTTCCCACACTCTTTTTCACTTCTTTTTCAGTGCCTCTGCCTTTAATTTACTTATTTTAAAATAATAACTGCTGTGTTAAAGAACAAAACAAAATATATAAGTGAAATCCAAAATTAAAAGAACCTGAAAATTTACTAAGGCTATGTAAAATACGAAACGCACAAGTTTGTTCGAGGTCTCGTTAAGCATGCAGCGCTATTTGCAGAAATCTTTATAATGAGTGGTATAAATTGAAGTACGCAGTGGTTAACGCACATGGGGCCGGATACCTCGCGTGGTTCATCGGTTCGTTTTACACTCGCAATTAATTTATGTGCGAGTGTAAAACGAACACATTTTTAATATACTACTTAATATTAAAAATATGATATTCTAATCGATCTATCGAAGATATTGTGTGTAAGGAAAAGCTAACAGATGTTACATCCAAAACATTTACAAGATTAATTAATCTTGTAAGTGTTTTGGATGTAACATCCGTTAGCTTGTAAGATTAAATGAATAAATAAATATAGGCATGTATGTACCTAGTAACATACGCCAACAAGATATTTACAGATACACTTATAAAAATTGTAAAGCGATCTTTTTCTGCATTCATTGGACTTCTGTTACAACAGGGTCAATCAGGGAAATCATTTGAAAATTGATGTATTAAAATAAAATAACTTGACACAGGTTTCCGTCAAGATCATTGATCTAGACCTTGAACGTAACAATTATATATTTTTAAGTTTTAGAAGTCTACTACAATTGTTTTAAATAATTGTCGTATCGTGTAGTTAGACTTTTATTACCACCAAAAAGTAAAGCAATGGTATTTTTCTGTTAAACAAGCAAGTTGACATTTCCACTGGCCTTGGCTGTTGTTTTGAAATGATCACTTCATGCTTATTTACCTAATAGTGTGGTTTGCAACTAGGTGCTATTTTAATAGTAAAGCTGTTAATGTGCGATTGTTTTAGAGATAATGACTGTACATAAATGATTCGAACACAATATTTAAAAGGTACAACCTCTCGTCATTTGATCACCACTTTGTAATTTTTATATTTATTCAGTTGTACGAGTAGGTTTGTGACTTTTGTCATGAGCGGTATAAGTATTTAAGTCCGGTCTAGCTCGCCGTAGCGGGAATCTTTGTGTAAAAAAGGAATTCGTTTTGAACTTACCTTAAACGGCCCCAACAATGATGTGAATGGTAATTTTAGAGCAAGTATGTGTATACACTTGTTGTAGATACTTAGATTAATCTGTTTGTTACTTTAGCACTTTATAAAAGTAGGCAGACTAGTGAAAGACATACTAGGTGAGTGATACTTGCGGTATCGGCGTAAATACTGGCCAAAACTTGCGGAATATCTCAATTTGGCTGTTCAGTGTCGAATTCATATTTATTTGATTTCTCCACGGTTGTGTTGGTTAGGTTAGGTCACCACATCGGCTTGTATAAGTGACGGAATAGAGAGTGCACCTCATACACTTGCGCACTGTTATATGCGTTTTATAGATGGTTTGTCTCCGTTAGCATTTGTTACCATAGTAGAACTAATATGAATAATTTTACTACATATCAAAACATTTTATAAATACTTCAAGAACGTATATAAATTGAAACCTAGTTTACACTGGCATTCATTTCTATTAGATATTTCGAATATTTAATTTTTTTTCCAATTAATCTGTAATAAACTGCGTATTACGTAGTTTTTGTAGAATAAGTCGACAACAATCGCTCTAAAATTAGATTTAACGCGGAGTAGTTTTGACGCCTAGCAATAAAGACTCCAAATTGTTTTTAAACACATTAAGGTATAAAAAAATTATGATTAAATATTATAACATAATTCGAGGGATAACAAGTTCGAACAACTTTATGAATAAAATTTTCATATTAATTTTATACTCTGTATCGCAAATAGGTATTTCACGAAGAATGTCTCTCCCAATCTCAGAACCATTGCTACTCTACAGCAAACACTCGTATACATTAATTTCAATTAGCTTGGAAATAGTACGAATGTGCGACCTTGAAGGGAATTATCTAGGAATTATCCCATAGCATGGCCACCTGCGTCTGATGGTACCAGTGGAATGCAGTGACGTTCCATTTCGCGCAATTACTACTTCTAAATTCTTTACTTTTACCAATATTTTGTTTTAAAAGTCTATTTGTTGTAAGTGAGTTACCGACATTTGTTTGAAATGCACGTAACGTCCATGATTAACGAAGGAAATAGTGTGTATTTTCTTTACACTCCACTGAAAACCGGATGATAAGAGATTTGAACCAGAGTGCCAGCCACAAAGTGGCTTAATCCCATGGAATTTTGTAGGAATTCAACAGATTTTATGTAAGACAGAAGGGAGTTATGTTAGACCAACGATTAAATATCTTGCTAATGTGGTAATGGCGCCGAGTGGATCAGCAGTGGTCGACCCTATTGTTGCACTTTTCTTGTGAGAAAAGTGTAACAATAGAGTAGGCGAGAAAGGTTCTAGAAGAAAAGAATATGGTAATAAAATATATATATTTAACATTAAAATTTTACAAAAAAAGAATTCTTATGCCAAATAAAAATCCATCACGAGGATAGTGTTGATGTACTAGTATAAATTGTATCAAAGTGGGCAGCGTCTTCCTTCTAAAATTGTCACAGCTCAATACATATTTAAGCAATTTTCAAAACCAAACAAAACAAAATACTAACGAAAGAATTATGCTAAATACGTAAAGCGAATACTAGGTAAAATTATCTTAATAACAATGTGGTCGTGTATGTGTTTAAACATTTGCAATTTTTCTGTTTCAATATAATTTAAGCGTAAAAGCCAGTCCCGCAAAATAATCTTGCATTTATAGATCGAAAGTGCTTAGATCTTATTTACTTAATTCATGGTGTGTAATTTGCGTGTATTGGTGTCGAGTGAGTGTAGTTCTATGGGGGATCATTCTGCGAATCTTTGTTTTCTTCCATTTTAGAATTTGTTAAAACCCAATAGTTTTATCCTAACAGAGAACAGCAACAATAATAAAAGCTATCTGGTGGTCAGTATCGCTCATTCCCTGTACAAGAGGTCAGAGCTGTATCTTCGGGATCTTCCAAGCATGACATTCAATTTTGCCCTATGTGTATATTCTATTGGAAGGAGAGAGGTTTTATTAATTCTACCTCAAACAATAATACAATATTGCAGCAAACTCTGAGCAAGCAGTCAAGTTAAGTCATCAGTAGTCAAGCAAGAATCCTACACAAATTTTCACGAAATCTACCCTTTATAAATTAATTAAGGAGTAGTTAAATTATCGTTATACGTCAACAATTAAGTGTGCGACTTGCTTTCACATTTTCTTACTAATTTAATCTTTCACACTACATAATTTGTACACCCGCTACTAGTCAAACTAGTTATTAATAAATACCTACAACAGAAATCGATTATCGTCAATTAATTGAACATGGATTACAGAAATCGATAAGTCAGCATCTCATCAAGAATGTCAACACTATTGTAATCCGCGAAAGTGGATCACTAGACTAATGAATTCGAATAACATATTAACAGCAAAGGAAATTTAATAACGCAGTCAAGTACGAGTCATGTCTTGTTATGTAAGGGTTCTGAGCGAGATGATATGACACCTTACTCGTACAAACGCGTGCTGGGAGACGATTTACCTTCATGCGCAAGCGTAAATTGATGATGACGTCTTAATAAGCAAAAACAACGTTTAAATTGAGATAATTATTTTAAGGAATTTTGACAATTCCCTGTATTAAGATGTTTTTCTGAAAGAAAAGTTATAAAATGAATTTTCACTTCATTATCAACTTAAATAAATTTACTTGCATATTAAATCAAATATTCAGTTTTAAGTTAATCATTTTTCACATAAGCTGCAATATTCAGGTCTATTACTAAAATTCAATGCTCTAAAACTAACTATTTTTTTAATTTTATTTTTAAAAGACAAGCAGTAGGGAATTTAATCCCTATGTGGCGGGGTATTTTACAAACATATAATAGACTGACAAAAAATTACATCCATACTCAGAACAACTATTTATGGGTCACATATATCGATTTCTTCTGTAAAAGGAGCGATACACATAATGTAAATACTAGATATAAGAATAATCTCATATTGCATACTACCCATCTCCACAAAATAAGTAACTCTTTTATGGGGCAATGTATAAGATTCTATAACAAACTTCCCAATGATATTAGAGAATTGTCTACGAATAAGTTTAAAAGAATTATTAAAGCCAAATTGTGTAGCAGGGCATATTACAAAATTTCTGATTATTTAAGTGATAAAAGTGCTTGGGATTGAGTTGTTCTGAGTCAACACACATGATTGTAATTAATCTTAAGTATATTTTATTTTAAAAAAGGATTCCTACAGAGTTTTCTGGCAGTGTTTCTCAGTAGCTGCCACGTCATGCACTGCACGGTAGGGTAAAAAAAATATGACGATTCCACATAAATGTAAAATTTTTACGGAATAAAGTACCTTTGACTTTGACACAAATGGTTGTCCGGCGCGGGAATCGAACCCGGGTCATGAAGCTCCAAGTCTTAGTCGCTGCGCCACACGTGCAGTCAAGGCTCCGTTTTGAACTTGCTTAGGGAACCCAATAAATATTTTAATTTAAAAGTGCATAATAATAAATAAGCAATAAATATCTATTGATTTTATTATAACGACAGAAATATAAACTGTTAACTCGATTTTGTTTCTAATAGAGTTTAGTTTCATCAATCATCTAATCACATGTTTTCGCATTAATTATCAGGTGAGTAATTAATTATGCTTGAGAAAGTTATTAATTCGGTTAATCAAGGTATTAGTGAAAATCAAATTAAAAAGAAAACTCATTAAGTATCATATCATGTCAGCCAAAAGAAGTCCGGTGCTCTACAGACGCCAGCACATCCAGCTACCCCAATTTGTCAAATTACTTTTATAGATTTTCAACTTTATCATAAAAGCATAAAGTTCACTTTCAATTGGGGAAATTTGACACATTTGGGTAGCTTGATATGCTGGCGTCTGTACATAGGCCTATTCCATAATACCAGTAGCAACGCTGGCAGACGGGTTGTTGATCGCAGTATGATGGTCCCTTATACTCAGATAGAGGCTTTTGCCCTGGGGATAAATTACATGCCCACTGGATGGGAGAGGGATGGTGGTATTTAAAGTCGACACCATACACCTAGTCGTTCTGGACCAGGATGTAATACATAACCTAAATTTGTGGTGGTTTAAACGGTTGGTAGAATCTCATGATATATTGGGCTATGGGAATTTATTCAATAATGCATACAAGAAATAACAGAGATCTAAACGAAAAAAAGCACCAAAAATGTTTACATAATTACAAATAACCAAAAAAATAAATAAATTATCCTGATTGATAATTTATTTATAATAATAACATTTATAATAATAACAATATATCATGAGATTCTACCAACCGTCGTACTTAAAGTTGCAATAGAATAAATTGTGCCGTTGGACAAAACTTTTTACCCCGGATATTTGGGTGAAATTGTTTTATTTTCCCGGACTCGCTGACTGTTTTAAAGTTGAAAATATCGTAATTCTCATAATTTAATTCATCACACTCCTCTGAAACAAAAAGTTTCCAGGTTTTCCGCAACACTTTTTGAATATATCCTGCTAGACGACTCTAAACAAGGATAAATTTTGGGATTTCCGAATGAATGGCAGCCTTAATTATACTGCTGGTATCTGCTGGCTTAAAGTTTAACAGGACACGTTTTAGTCCAGCGTTCTTTACGAAAGTTTTGTTTTCTACGTCGCCGTTATTGAGTGAAATTTGTAAATGATTAAAGTTTCAGTTTGTTACTATGTAAAAGTCTAGACTAGACCTTAACTAAGCTGAATTTTGATACAAAATTTGTATTCAAATGGTACGTATAAACGTGTGAATTTATTTTTAAATTTCATTTTTTTGCATGGGAAGTGGTTACCCTAGTGTCAAGAGTCATTAAGCTGCCCAGTACGGTTCATAAATGGCAAATCGACTGTTCTGTTAAATAACAGTCGAGATGTGTGCACCGAAGCACTCTACGTATTCCGAAATTTAATTACTTCAAGGAAAAAAGTAGTTTAAGCATCTTAATTTCTCATATACTACTTAGCTTTCATATAATTGAAACCTTCATAAAAAATTCTGTGTGTACTTATGTACACGCGTTAGAAGTTATACTTCTTTGGCGTATGGAAAAAAAATAATTAAAATGCAGTAGTGATTAACGATAAATATTAAAATTATAATAAATTATTCAAAAAGATTTTATTTAAATAAAAAAAATACTAGAATATACAACTTGAACATAGTTATCAATTTTCATACCACCTAGAACTAACTTCATGCTGTTAAATTTAGGTGTCAGTGTGCGCGCGCTTCGTAAAAATTCACTCTCATCTAGAACTAACTTCATGCTGTTAAATTTAGGTGTCGGTGTGCGCGCGCATCGTAAAAATTCACTCTCATCATTTTTCTCCATCGCGCCAAAAGAAGTATAACTTCGAAAAGGTTTCCGAAAACCTTTCAGCTTTAATGGACTGCGATCCGAGTATTATTTAATCGGTTAAATGGATGTAATTTTAATAAATTAATGAGAATAACCCTAAAGCTATGATTACCGCAACAACTTGATTGAATGAGAAGCGGGTGCACCTTGTGTATTACGCCAATTTAAATTTTATGCTCGCATATATTATTCTTGGAGTAAAGGTCGCGTTTCTAGGGCGAATGACGTAATAATTCAATAAAGTCATCGAAACAAATTTTTATTAATCGATCGCTGTCCATCGATAAAGATCCCTTTGTTATCGATACATCTCAATCCTAATCGAAGACGATAAATGATTGGCTTATTAATGAATGATTATTCTGTTTTTATTCACTGTATAATTTAGGTTATTACGGCGGTCAATTTTCGGCTATATAAACGTCTTTGAGATTAAAAGACTTGGAAGTAGAAATAAATGGTTCTCAAAACATTGGTCATAAATTAATCGTACAGTCGACGCGTTGTCAGTATACACTATAGCTTTGACTTCGTCTTTATAACGTACGAATAAAGGTGTTTTTCGTAGCTAAGGGGTATCCACCGACATGACGGTGATTATACAATGCCATTGTTAAATATTTATGTTTGATTTTCTCGTTGTTCCGCGAATTTCGAGAAGTGTATGCCAATGGACAGAGGCCGTAAAATTAATTAGTTGGCTGGTGAGCTCATACGTCGAGTGATCTTAATTTTATGTTCGTTAGGTACTACTAATCGCTATTCAAGGACATATCCGCCCTAAACTGAGTTTCATTTATGATCATCTTGTCAGCCGATTGACATCCATTGATGAACATGAGACTTCCCCAAGAATGATAACGTTACGTCAAGATCGGTAAACGGGTTGGCGATAGTACTATGGTGGTCATCGTTCACAGAGAAAGGCTGATGTCCGTTCTCTGGTAGATAAACGCCAGGACGACATTCTTCGCTTTTAAATGGATAAGAATACCTATCACCACTCTGGTGATAGGTATTCGTTACCGTTACAGCACAGACTTTCATATGTGCACTATATATATAGTTAGAAACAATGATGTTATAAGTAAAAAGGTGTAGATAGGTTTCCAACACAACATTCGATATTCAAAAACGGCACACCAACGCACACATAAATAACTAAATATTGCAATATCACACTACATTACGTTAGACGTCAAAGTAAGATGGCATGATTCAATAATCGTGAGCCAAAACGAGACAATTGTAATTTGCGATAGTGCGTCGTTGACACTAGCGACGCGATACTGAATGAAGTAAATTCTGGCTGCCACATTTCAACGTGACGTTCCCGGAGCGCTTTTAACCTATCTACACCTTTTTACTTATAACAATCATTGGTTAGAAAGCTATACGTGTGGCAATACAAATCTGATTTCATTTTAGGACGTTAGAGGGTAGTTTTCACTTTTATCAGATTGGCTTGTTGGTGTAATGGTTGACTTGTGTGCTACGTCGGGTTCGATTCCACCCAAGACAAATCTTTATGTGATGAGCACGATTATTTATTCTGTGGCTGGATATTATTTATCGATAATAGGTATGTATTTAGAAATATAGGTATATTTATCAGTGATCTGGTTGCCATAGCAAATGGTCTGCCTAGTTTCGGATTAGATGACAGTGTCTTAGTTTTCCCAAGATATATAATTAAAGTGAGAAAAACACAGATTTTGATAATAAAAGGCTCCGATTGTAATATTTATGATACGGAATCAGGCAATATTATATTGATTCTGGATAATGTAGTCAATAAAATAAAATAAAAACTATTTTAGAATAATTCTTTTAATTTTTATAGAATATAGAAAAACTCTATTTAATACTAATTCATAGGCAAGGTGGTTGAAAAGCATTTTTTTTATTAGGCTTTACTTTGATATAGTGATTGTACACCTTTTACCGAAATATTTTGTATGTTTTTATTTATATTATTATTATTTATTTATATTTTCTTCCGATATTTGGTAGGTGTTAGTAGTATGTAGTATAAAGCAACTTCATAATAGTAGCCAATAAAATTTTATTTCAACCATCATGGTCAGTGAATCTGATGTTATTTATTGTAACACAATTACTACAATAGCTAAGGGCCAATTAAAATTCCTTACAAGTAGGTTAATAGCAAGAAACTTTACTTGGAAAAGCAAAAGTATACTAAAGAATACTAGTAAATTTTACAGATATTATTATTTCTTAATATTGTCACGTTTGGGCTTCGAACCCTAGTGCTAGTAAGGGTTTTTGGTAGCTTTTGGAACAGCGCTAGAATGTTCTAGATAATACCATCACATACATACAAAATTCTTAATGTAAAAATTGACTTTAGATGTGTCCAGAATAATTAGAAAGAGATAGAGCGAGTTTTACGAATGAAAAGAAAGAGATAGGTAGATCGAACAAACAACAAGGGCACATTACAGAAGCATTACGACTAATCTTTCATACAGGCGAATTTTCTAGAATGAAAAATATGACTTACGCAATGTTTTGAATTTGGAACAATTTACGGGTATATAAGCGTAATTTAATTTAAGTGAAATCGAAGGCGAATTATGAGGAAGAAATCTAAGTGTAAAGCTGAACAAGTGCAAGTGATCAGTGACAGTAAACAGTGCCAAATGTTCGAACTACAAAATGTGGAGTGTGCCGTGTACGTCGGAACTTTAACTTTGGCAGTGCTCGTCACGGGAACCATGAAGTGTGGTACGTGTGGACTCTAACAAAGAGCTAGTCGCCAGGACTCTAAGCACGTGTGTTCCCTGATCATAGTGGTGAACCAACTGTCACTGTCGACGCCAATAAAAGTTCCTATGCAAACACTAGTTTATTTTCCAATTCTCTGATCCACTGCTCGCCACAATATAACCACAAAGATCTAACTTCGTTGTAAATTTCGGTTAATAGGTTTAGTATAACAGGATACGTTATGTGTAAAAAACTAGGCAGATGATTGATGTACTGATATGTATGTATGTGATAATATTTAGATTATTTTGTTTATATTTCCTTGTTTACAATTTAAAAAATAAGTTAGATTGTTTAAGACTTAAACTCGTAACGCAACGCTTAGAACCAGTATCTAATACAATTTGCAATTCATTTTGTCTTGGTATTCCATAGGGCTCAAGAAGACATCTTGCTTTGATAAGTATTTAACATTTAAGTATTGGCGTCGGTTACCTGAGTGCACGAGAAGAGAAGTAATAATTAGCTAGGGCGGCAGAGAGGAATGCCATTAACAATGTAGTGGACGTAATCGAGATGTCTAGTGTTCCTATAAAAAAAACCGGCCAAGTGCGAGGCCAACTCGCGCACGAAGGGTTCCGTACAATTATCTATAAAAACGAACAATAAATTCACGTTTGTTGTATGGGAGCCCCCTTAAATATTTATTTTATTATATTTTTTTGTATTTGTTGCTATATCGGCAACAGAAATACATCATCCGTGTAAATATCAACTGTCTAACTATCACGGTTCAAAAGATACAGCCTGGTGACAAACGGACAGACAAACAGCGAAGTCTTAGTAATAGGGTCCCGTTTTGCCATTTGTTTGTCCCCAAGTAAGATCTTGAGTATTTATGTCATAATCCCCATTTCTGGCAGATAAGTTGGCAATTATAGTACAACAGAGAGAATGCTGTTCTTATTTTGGTTGGTTTAGTTTCCTTACTCTGGCTGACTTCAGGCCTAAATGGTGAATATAACCGATCTTTAAGAGTCCTCACGTAGACTTGGCTATAAGCACTACATAGTTTATTTCAGTTGGCAAATCATTCAATATTCATTTGAGTCACCGAATCGATTTTCGTTGTAGCAAATTTCAAAATCATATACTTAATAGGTTAATAATTCGAATTTCTAGTCGATTAGTCAGTGACTTAACAGCAACAGCTCTATTATAATAAATAAATAAAAGAACGTGCTCGCAGAACGAAATATTTGTATGTGTATGAAAAAAATAAAAGCTGGATCTCATTCAATGTGGACTAGGGAAGTGAAACATACTTTTTATGCCAAAGTCTTTTATTTGCTTTTTGTTTTAATACTTCTGGGACAGGGTCCGCACTCTAAAATATTAAAGTTGGAGGTCTTAGGTTGTAACTTTACGTTTTCCCTGAAATTTTACATATTACTTTTTATTCTACCATTTTCATAAAAATATAATATTTCAGTAGAGTACAGTGAGCGATATGAATACAGAAACACTTTCACTCTAAAAGCCTCTAAATACGTAGTAATATCGATTTTGTAGCGCAAGTAAGACTGTCGATTATTGGTGAAAAGTGAATTTTGCGTTATAAATGTATTCCGACTAAGTACTTAATATATATAAAATCTTATCCTCATATAATTTGCTTCCACATCCTTCTGCGAAATAAATAAATACGTTGCAATACAACTTTCGTTAACATTCAATGACAGATTAACGTTGGTTTCACTCTCAAGTTGACAAACAACTGACAACAATGTATGAGCGGGATCACACCTTAAATGGTGCGTTTAAAATGTCTGTGTATATTTAAATAAGCAATTATGATATTTGACGAGTTATGTAACTCCAATTTCCAGTTTCAATTGTTATGAGTAAGTTTATATTTGGATTCAGAAACTATGGCGGGTGGTGTACGTCTCCCACGATGGTTTATCGGGATCTAAGTAGGGGGGACAATTAAGTAAATCATCATGTGGGTCAAAAGACCTCCTCACTCCTTTAATCATCTCCACAATGGTCGGTCTTGCATCTGACGCATCCATCTTTAAACTCTTTAAGTGTAAAACAATTTAATTTTATAATTTTGTATTTTTGGACTGTCCAAATGCTTTTGTTCTTTCTATGAAAATAACGAATACTGAATAATTGCATAATATTGTATGTCCTTAAAGCTATCAGTTGTGACACATTATTTTGACAATTATTTGCTGACCCGATAGTAATAAGCCAGTTAATAAACACACGGCTATATATATATACTAGCTGTGCCCCGCGTTGTTACCCGCGTTAAATTTTATAAATTTTCTTTGCTATAAACCTCACGGAGCCCGAGACCTTTCCAACGAATGCAAAACCGTGGAAATCGGTTCGTGCGTTCTGGAGTTATAGCGTCAGGAAGGAAAACCCGACTTATTTTTATATAGTAGACTACCTGTGCCCTGCGGTGTTACCCGCATTAAATTTTATAAATTTTCTTTGCTATAAACCTCACGGAGCCCGAGACCTTTCCAACGAATGCAAAACCGTGGAAATCGGTTCGTGTGTTCTGGAGTTATAGCGTCAGGAACGAAAACTCGACTTATTTTTATATAGTAGATATACCGTACCTGTGATCGCGTTGCGCTTGTCCCCTAAAACTATTAGAGTGTATTTTGCAGGTGGAGGTGTTTCCCTAGTCAAGCGGCTCATAGAGCAAATGAACGGTATATTCTACTTCACTGGTATGTTAGTACCGTTTAGCGCTCTCTAGGGGTCACACGTATCACTAGAACTGAAGTCTATGGAAGCAGTACCATTCGACACTATAAAGTTAATACTCACCCCTTTTTACTGCACTTGTACAGCGTAGTGGTTGAAGTCTCGCTACTACCTCGATGCCTTTATATTTTGTGTTCGTTTCCCACACATTTTACCGATAAAAGCATACTTTGACTCTCAACAACTACAATTTACGAATGAAAAGCACGTTTTGACTCAGGACAACTAGAATTTACGATTAAAAAGGACATTATGGCTCACGACAACTATATGGGTCACACAAATCTATACTTACATATATTATAAAGAGGTAACGTTTGTGAGTTTGTGACGTTGTAAGGGGTAATCTCTGGAACTACTGAATCGATTTTCAAAATTATTTCACCAATAGAACGCTACGTTATTGTGGAGTGTCATAGGCTATGGATTCATCATCATAATTTTTATTTATCCTGAACTTTTAACCCGAAGTATTACGCGGGACAAACGGGCAGGGACAAAAATATTTATAACGCGGAACGAAGTCCGCGGACACTGCCAGTAGTTGATAATATGTGTTACTCATATGTCAACTAGGTACATATGTGTCAAAATGTGCTTTTTATCTGTGAATTATATGTTTGTTCCCACCTGCGGATGTTATCTATTTGACCACACAAAAAACAAGTGCTGAATAAATTTCATTATTTTCGTGGACGCACTGTGAAATATAGTGAAAAGTATTCGTTTAAAGACTTTTTGTAAAATTTCTCTCTCAATTATTTTATTTTTGTATTCAGTCACGGCTAAGGTCGCCGTAAAACAGAAGCAAAACATCCGCGATTCAAATAAAAACAAAGTAGCTATGAAAATTCTCTAAAATGAGTGGGTTTTAGGCAGTTTATAAGTTGCCTTACCACTAGTAAGGCAACTTATAAACTGTAACGCGCTATAGTTTGTGAACACAGTATATAAAATAAATATATATGTATGTATATTATAATAGTTAATTTGCTATTCAAGAGTTAAGATATTTAATGCAAACCCATTCTGCCGTATAAAAATAGTGTGTTTTTTAGGTTAGAGTAGGAAATAATAGTAAAACTTTTAAATATACATATATTACTAGCAGTGCCCGCGGACTTCGTTCCGCGTTATAAATATTTTTGTCCCTGCCCGTTTGTCCCGCGTAGTACTTCGGGTTAAAAATTCAGGATAAATTAAATTATGATGAGGAATCATAGCCTCTTTATAATATAAGTATATATTCACCAATTATGTAATATACAGGGAAATTTTAATCGAAATAGAGTGAAAAACATTAATAAAAAAGACGATAATTGATCGGTTATCGAGCGGGATGAAAAACTATTAAATTACTAAAATGGCTATTAAAAATAGGGGTTGGTGATAAAAAGGTAAAAATTTAGGGTTGTATGTATTTTTAATGCCACAATATAGAAAAAAAAAAACAAAAAATGTTGTCCAATAAGTACAATAATGTTAAGGGTGAACAACACTTATCACTTAGGGGTATGAAAAATAAATGGTAACCGATTCTCAGACATACTGAATATGCACATAAAATTTGGTAAAAATCAGTAAAGCCGTTTCGGAAGAGTAAGGTAACTAACATTGTAACACGAGAATTTTATATACCTATTAGATAGGTATTATGTTCTACACGGAGTTTTGAATGCCTTTGTGCCTTTAAAAAATAGTCTATGCCACTCCAACGTAATAGGTGAGTACTTCTGACATTATGTTTTAGTTTATCAATATCATGAAGTCAAATTCACAAACTTGTAATCATTTACCATACCCAGTTGCTTGGAAACTAATTGATTTGATCGATATCAGTATTGACTGAATCGAATAAATCGTACGCTAATTGTTCTTTGTTTAGATTCTTATCGAGGACGGATCAACGGTATCTTGATTCTGGTTTAAATAGACAAGGAGCCTCGCGATTAGATTGGAATCGCTGACGCTATGTTCATCTTCTCGGTCTGTGACAAAAGCTCAAGATAACATGACTTTTGAACATTGCTCAGTTTGTCGATATTTGGTCTTGTTCGCTCATTTTACTAATCTTGTCCAGCGCGATTTTCTTTAGCATATTTAATTGAACTTGCTGGACAATTGTCTATCGTGATGAAGATATAAATTAGATGGAAAAAATAAAGTAAAGACCCAGAATATTTCCATGTACGTCCTAGTCAAAAACGTTAGACCTGGAAGTAATTCTTCGCACCGCTATCTACAGGCAACGTGTCCCGAAATCTGGGAGCGTTGCCTCACTAAATAACAATGCTGATCAGGTGTTCTAGATAAAAGTCAGCAGCTGTGTCGAATAGGCGTTTAGAAATTCTCGTCTAAAAATCGAGGCAGAGATTACGCGTACTCCAGCCCCATGGCCTCAACTTCAATCTTGTGATATGTGTGTATTTCTGTAATAGCCCTACTACTTTAAAAAAGCCGTAAGCCGTAGTACTGTAAAATCATCATCATAATGAAATGTATTACCACTGATCTGTACATGCATTTGCAGTATAGAGTTAGTAAGTCGAAACGGTTAATCGTCGAATGTAACTCGGCTCGGCAGCGTACGGTAAGCTACGTAACACATTCTCGTCCCATATACAGCAGTGTCTTAAGTTGTTGTAAACTACTACTATGTAAAACTAAGGATGACTGATGACTTATGGAACAGAGTCCTGGTCCTACAAATGTGCCATAAGAAGGCTCAATAGTCCCAAAATTTCCCGACATCGAATCAGAAATATCAAAATCCGCAGGCAGGGCTATGTTGGTTACTTTGGCAAGCTTGGCAGTTCTTCGGGATTGCAAAGCTGAAGTGGCACGGTGGCATAGCCCTAAAACCGAAAGCTGCTGGAGCATATATGTAGTCTCTCGAGTGTTGACCACTAACCGGAAGCCGCAGAATAACAGCGCAACCAGACAGTACCGAATGAACCGACGACCTTATCAGGGTCAAGGAGCGCATTAATGCAAGTAGCGCGAAATTTGTTATTATCGATATAATGCTGAATTGGAAATAACCGCAAAGATTTTAAGCATGTAATGGAATCTATTGAGCTGGAGTTTAAAATTTAAATGATCTTTCAAGTACTGTTGAAAGCTCGCCGACTACCCTTTGAAAATGCTCTACGGAGTGGCTTCACAAGTTTGGATACCCAAACTTGTGAAGCCACTCCGTAAGCCACAATGCAATTCTAATTCTTATTATTTCTATAAATTACTTGATCTATAATGTTATTTGTGCACCCCAGACTAACTGCTATATGGCGGGATTTACGTTATATAATCTAGTTTACCTGCGTGTATTTTGTAAAATGACCTTCATTTTGAAAGTAATCATGTGATTCTGTAGCCAGAAGAACGTGAAGCTCACCGTTTGTTTTCTGTCTATCACTTCAGACATTCTTATTACTGCGTGGGCCTCTACATAGATATATTAAGATCAACATTTTCAGTGAAATTAATGGACTCATATTTTAAAAGTTGTATAAAATTATAACATAACTATGGTTTTACTATTTATTTTATTGCTCACTTTCAACGGGTAACAAATTAATTTTGAGATTTATTTGGAAGCGATGACGCTTTAGAGATATATTTTATCGTATAGTTTCATCATCATCGTCTTCATATCAGCTTAAAAACGCACACTTCTGGATATAGGCTTCCCCCAATGACCTCCACAGTTGCCGGTCTTGCGTTATTCGCATGCAGCTGCTTCCAGCGACCCTCACAAGATCATCGGTTCATCTTATAGGGGGCCTGGCCACCCTAAGTCTTCCTGTTCGTGGTCGCCACTCGAGAACCTTTCTGCCCCAGAGCCGTCGGTTCTAAAAGCTTTGTGCCCGTATCTTATAGTTTAATTACTAGAAAATAAAAGTGCTCCTAAGGCAGCCAACCTTAACATAGACACTCCTGCTGTATAATATGTTCTGAAGTTGGCTAACTACAGAACATATTATACAGCAGGAGTATATATGCAAAAACTGGTCATTAATCCTCACACTCGTCATCCAACGCAACGGCTATTTGTCACGACCAAGGAGATAGACAGCTCGTTCGTTACGTACTCTCCAACGACTACGGGCGTCTAACACCTCCAGCTCTAGATTCCGGACTGCATGGAACTGGCTGTTTTGGCGCGACACAAGATTTGAAATCAGAACGTCATTAACGGTGACTTAACATGATATCATTAGACTAATAAAGCAATACGACGGGCCTGTTGGCGTGGTTGGCAAATGCTTGCTTTCCACGCCGGAGATCGTGGGTTCGATTCCCACCCAGGACAAATATTTGTGTGCATGAACATGTCTGTTTGTCCTGAGTCTGGGTGTAATTATCTATATAAGTATGTATTTACGAAATAAAATTAGTATATGTAGTATATCAGTTTATATAGTACAAGCTTCCATAGTACAAGCTCTGCTTAGTTTGGGATCAGATGGCCGTGTGTAAATAATGTCCCAGGATATTATTATTATTATAATCAACTAGTAAGTATCTAAGATTTAATTACATAAATACCTAACAGTGCACTTACGCACCGCGCCTTTATCTGAATTCTGCACAATGCACAAAGGGTGGGTTTTGTGAGATCATTACGGTAAGAGACACAAGTTATACGCTTATATAGAAATGTTAAAAATGCTTTATTTTTCTAAACAAATAGACTAAAAAAAAGAAGCCGTTCGTAAATATGGCTATAAGGAGGTTTTAACTTAATTTTTCGCGCTAAACTGTAACGTTAACGTCAAGGCCTCTAAGAAAGTAGTATCTCAAATCCACTATTTGCCAGAACATATATTGTCTGAACTAATATTAAAAAGAGGAAAGATTTCAGTTTATGTATGTAGTAACATACAAAAATTCTCATGTTTTTAATGAATAATATCTATTACAACTAAAACTGAGTTTAAAAATTCATACATTTATAGAAACTTACAATACCGTAGTAACAAAAGCTGTTTTTACAAAACAAAAAAACGAGGTTGCTTTAAACCATGCGACGGAAGTAAAACTTAGATATAAGAAACCTATGAGAGAAAGAGAGGAAGAAAGTGTATTCACATCCCTCTCTCTTGCCCCTAAAACAATATACGAGGAGTAACTCACTAATTCCTTTCGCCTCGCCCGATCACACTTTTCGTAACGCTCTCATCAAGCATTCACTAGCTTACTCCCCAATTCAAGCATGCATAAAGAAGTTTTACTACAAAGATAAGGGTATACAATACTGCCTATAAAAGTCAATGTCAAAGTGTATCCAGAAGCACGTGACGGTGAACTGCTCATGCGCATTCGTTTTCATTTATTGCATGGTTGGCTAATGTAACCCGATCTACATTATCCAAAATTAGTACTTATATCTGATTGCACATCAGTTTTTTCACCTCCTGTGTAAATTGATCTATGCGCATCAATTTACATGACTATACTTGTAAAAACCGCAAACGTTTTATAATCTCCATCTATTATGAGCGTTGATTGCATAAGTGTAAAGTGTACACTAAGTTTTAATACGGCTCAGTACGATTCTGTGTCATAGACTCTAATTAGAAAGAGAACATTTTTAATGAAATATTTGAGCATATAAATTTTGGCAGAATCAGCTCAATAGTATTCTCATATTTATTTTTAATATTATATACATATATAGGTATATATTTATATATGTTTATACTTATATTTATTTATAAATATATATTAGCTTATGTAATAAGTATTTATGTATTTTATGTAAGTACGCATCTTGTATATTAGTATAGGATTTTTACCTTCACACATTACAATTTATAGTGCACCTACCAAGCTTTTCTCTGCATCACCCTAAGGTTGACTGGTAGAGAATGCCTCTGGCATTAAGTCCGCCTTGTACATCGTTGTGCTAAAGTTTAAAAAAAAAAAAAAAAAAAAAAATAATATAATGTCCTCCTAGCCGAAATCTGGCCACGGCGGCCAGTCTTAAAGGAGACTAGCCATCTGCGCAGGACATATTATAGTGCTTAAGCGTGTGCGCAAACACAGGAGCACTTTCTATTGCATCACTCTCATGATCCGATGGGACGACTTGCGACACGACCGGAAAGAGGTCAGCTAACGCTAGACCAACGAAGCAGTCAGTATATCTAGAATATCTAGAAAGAGAACATTTTGATCTCTCAGAATCTTAAAACCGTCCGTTTTATACAGAATTCGCATCAAGGTGTAGTGCGTAAGCGCACTGCTATGTTTCTATGTTGTTAAATTTTTGACACTTACTCGGGACTTTTTTCGGCAAACAACCTCTTATTAAATGCATCAAATTCTCATTATCATACTGTACCAATAGTTACACTTAATGAGACCGTAATTTTGGGAATGACACTTGATTCAAAATTGCAATAGGCTCAAATTGAAAAATTAGCAGGTAAATTAAGTTCGGCTTCTTATACTGTTTGGAAAATAAGACAATTGTTAGATGAACAAACTTGGGTCGAGAACCTCATTGCCTACAGTTCAACACGCTACCAATATACCAATGAATACTCCCAGCAATACATTTTATTTCTTTAAAAAGAGAACGCCCGAAATAGGTAAATTAATCCCTGTGTCGCGGGGTGCCAACATGTATTTTTTTTTTAAATGCCCGCACTACGGAATCTAATCCTTGTGCGACGAGGTACTTTACAAACATATAATAGACGGACACCAATTAGACCCATACTCAGAATAACTATTTATGGGTCACACAAATAGTTGTCCTGCGCGGGAATGGAACCTGGGACACGAAGCGGCGAGGCGACTGTCTTAACCGCTGCTTACTTTGGTGAATAAATGTATCAGGCGTATCAAATAGAGCTTGTACCGTGTACTTAGCCCTTAACCTTCGTATACCCACGGGCACAACAATTTGCATACCATTCATTTATTCCTACAACAATATCCATTCATGTTTCCGAGAATAACTTTATCGATATGCTAAATCTATGTCAAAAGGTTGACGATGTTGATAGATGGGTTAGTTATAAATAAACATGAGCATTGAATACCCATACAAATATATAATCACACTAACATTATAAAGGCGAAAGTTAGTGAGTGTGTGACTGTGTGAGTGTGTATGTTTGTGTCTTCTTCACGTCTAAACGGCTGAAGCAATTTTAATAAAATTTGGTATGGAGTTAGCTGACACACTGGATTAACATATAGGCTGTAATTTGTAAAGTTTAACGCGGGTGTAACCGCGGGGCACAGCTAGTATAGAATAAAAAGTAAATAAAAACTATTTTTATTGACATAGTCTTTAAAAAGCGCTTGAAAATAGTCAGAACATTGAATTGAATTTAAGTATTACTAATTTACTACGGTACTTACGTAGTAAATTATAATACATAATACAATTAGATTACTATATTGTGAAAAAAAATGATTAAATATATAATCATTCTTAGAACACACACAAAATATTATTATATAATTACCACAATTTCTTTTTCTCTTTTCTTTAATAATGTGAAATCCAATCATTCATTACTTATTACTTTCCTATCTTTGTAACTTTTGAACTTTATTAATAATGTTTTCAATCTAATGTGCTTGCATGATAATACTAAGCTATGCTAAATAGGTACCCTTAGATTTCTCACACAAATGTAATGTTGTGCCTCTGGTTTATATTCCTTAAATATTATTATCTCAACCTGTGAAAGTTTAGAATTAAGTACCTAATTCTCAATGGATATCTGTTTGATTTCCCGAATAAATAAAAAAAATAATATATAAGTATATGTATTTGATCATTTTTTTTATATAAAAGGCAGCCGAGCAAGCGCATCACCTGATGGTAAGTTATCGCTGCCGCCCATGGACACCTGCAACACCAGAGGCCAAAGATCTCCACAATTACCGGTCTACCGACATCCAGCGGCTTCCGGCGATCCTTACAAGATTATCGGTCCATCTTTCTTCTTTTAATCACTACTATTATAGATCAAGTGATAATGATTAATATCTTTTATCTCATCGATTACGTCACGGTAAAAATAAAAATAATTTTGTTGTATTTATTTATTATTGACGGGCCTGTTGGCGTGGTTGGGAGATTGCCTTTCACGCCGCAGGTCGTGGGTTCGATTCCCACCCGGGACAAATATTTGTGTGCATGAACATGTCTGTTTGTCCTGAGTCTGGGTGTAAATTATCTAAATAAGTATGTATTTACAAAAGAAAAATAGTATATGGAGTATATCAGCTATCTGGTTTCCATAATACAAGCTCCCAAACTAGAAAAGTTTGGGATCAGATGACCGTGTGTGAATAATGTCCCAGGAATGTATTTTGTATTTATAGTCTAGTGTTGAGTCTAGCCTCGTTGGTCTAGCGGTAGCGGGTTAAACGCAGATATTGAGGTATTAGGTTTAAATCCCAGATCGGGCCAAAAAGCCAAAAATAAGAAATTATGTTACGTATTTTACAATTTTCCAGTATCCGCCTAAAGTTGGCGGTATTACAACCCCCGTGACTCGGAGAGCATGTAAGGCCGTCGGCCTTCTACCTGACCTCTTTCTGGTCGTGTCGCGAGTCGTCCCATCAGATCATGAGAGTGATAGAAAAGAAAGTGCCCCTGGGTTTAAGCACACATTAATGTACTGGAATATAAAATAAAATAAAAAAGGTTTTTTTTCACTTAGACTTTAAAAAAGCGCTTGTAAATAGTCAGAACATGTTTGTAGTAAAACAGTTATTATTTCTAGTTACTTATTACAGATATTTAGGTACACGGAATGTTGAAACATTTATACAATTTATTTTATAATGGTAGTGATATTTAGCTAGCTTGTATTAAGTTATTGTCAAGGAGATTATATTTAGGTTTAATTATTGAAATTTATATTTTACTACATATTGTCTATTTATTATTACGTATTATTATTATAACGGACCTTGTGTTTAAAACGTCGGTCGCGCTTTAATGCTACCACCGGATCCAATGCGCCCCAACTGAGAAGACCCAGCGAAACAAACTCAGCAGGTTCATCTACTACCGGTTTCAACACGGCCCAGTTGAGACGGTCCGGGGAAACATACCCAAGCGGGCAATATAATATGTATGTCTCGCACAAATGGCTTCAAATTTGACCGGCCGAATTCAAACTGGCCGGAAATTTTATCGACCCTTGAATCGTACGTGAAAGACGACGCCACACTAGCAGAAAATAAAATAGAGAGTGTAGTCTTGAAACTAATTCAATTACAAACAGATGATTCATTATTTACCCTCAGAGTCTAAAAGCGTGGAAACCGTATAACTCGCCTGTAAATATTGCAATATTGTGCTAAATGTGCATTCAAGGTAAGTTTAGATTAGGTACATCAATATGTAAGACTAGGCTTCTCGGGAAAGCTAAATGTATATGTTCCATCTGTTTAGTTACGTATCTTCTTACCTAAATTCGCCCTTCCACTGAATTTAAAGTAATATAGATCGAGATATTAATAACTATGTTGAGACAACTAACACACTGCCATCTGATCCCAAACATGAATAAATACAAGGGGACTGGTCCCTCCCTCCTACCTACTGCCACAGCAGCTTCTGTACCCCAGGCCAGGATAATAATAATAATAATGTCCTCCTAGCTGAATTTCGCCACGGCGGCCAGTCTCAACAGAGATTAGCCATCTGCTAGGGACATATTATAGTGCACAAGTGTGTGCGCAAACACAGGAGCACTTTTTATTCCATCACTCTCAAGATCCGATGGGACGCCTAGCGACACGACCGGAAAGAGGTCAGGTACAGGACCCGCGGCTTTCCGATAAACATGGCCAGGACAAAAGTGGCCCAGAATGAAATTACACTGAGTGGTGAGGCTCAGGTATGTACCAGGGGATTGCTGAAACTGTCTTGAATCCCGCAACGTAAATTCGAAATCTATTTAATAATAAAGAATCAAGGAGAAGTTTGAAAAATCAATTTGATGATTGATCTCAAACTAGGCAGTGCTTATACTTTGGCAATCATACAAATGATACATTTCTAAATACAAACATATTATGAAAAAGATTTGTCCTGGGTGGGCATCAAACCCGTGATCTGTGACCACGGGTCTGATCCCGTCTGATCCCCACCCAGGACAAATCTTTATGTGATAATCACAATTATTTGTTTTGCGTATGGGTTTCATTTTCAATTTTGTGTTTTTAAATAAAATGTTTGTATTTAGAATATTTCCATCACCAGAATAATCCAATCATGTAGAATTCCAACCATAGTAGCATCTACTGCCAGCTGCTACAACGAAAAATATATTTTATGGAACAACTGTGTGTGCAAACTGTGCAAATATTGGTTTATTATCTGTTCCCTCTCTAAACTAAAGCGACGACTAGAGTTAGAAGATGCGCAGGAGCGGCAGCTTTACATGCTCTTCGAAGCACACAGTTTATAATAAGGTTTTCTTGGAAAATAATCAGAACAATGATTTTTGTTCAGTCCTAGAAATCAATGGTTTATTTGATCTACCAGAAAAATAAAAAAAAATTAGTCATGAACATTATACGAATTAAGTAGGTGGTCTTATCTTAGACTAGAAGGAGTTTTATTCACTCATAATTGTTTAAAGAATCGTAAAGAACATAAATTAGTTAACACATTCATTATTTAATGTTTCCACAAAAACTTGGAATGCAAAAAAGTAGGTAGGTAGGTAGGTAACTATTTTTTATTATTTATTCGGAAGCAAGGAGGTTATGACTCACAGCAAAATAAAGCTTTTTTTGTTCACCCAATATTAGTCGGTCGTAATAAAAATACAGAGATTTCTTTGTGAGCAAATCATAACATCGGATATTTCTTTATTACTCGAGTCAAGGCCGATAACGATGTTGCTAGCTGCCTAAAATACTTACATATTTACGTTACAAACTTGCAATAGTTTTTAAATAAATCACGACGCAACGTAAGTTTACATTACGTAAGTATCGCGGGAAAATATGAGTACTAATGGGTAACATTTGCACACGCTATGCTTTTAAATTTGGAATACGAAAATGCACTTGTAAATAAACAAAGCTACTCGTATTTTGAATTTCGAAAAGGTGTTTAAAATCCGAAATAAATGAATTTTAACTTACTTAAAAATTGTGGCCAGGCATATTTGTAAAAAACTTTAAAAAGTTTGTCCCACGCAGGTAAAAGTGAAAACGTTAAACAAGTATTTTTCTATTCGTAACGTTTTCTCGAGACTTGTCGATGTGGTTCCACTTTGTTACCACATATTACAAAACACAAAGTATACCACATATCACACTGTTCGATGACACAAAGATTGTTTATAGGACCGACTAAACACCTTTGGAGAAATAAAAAAAAAGTGAATCGGCACGCAAATGACGTCCACAACACATATATGTACGTGCTTATGGGCAGTGGCTACCTAGTGTCAGAGTAGACATATCGACTGTTGCTTAAAGAATACAACCGGGACCAACAGCTTAACGTACCCGCAAAAGCGTGGAGATCCTCATAAATTAATCCATTTTAGCGGTAACTCGTCCATAGGCAGTCTTACAGACCGGGAGGAGCAACTGTGATCATGAACTAGCCTTCAAAACTTAGAATGTTTTGAAGGCTAGTCTTATTCACGAACATTTTTGACTGCACGTGTGGCGCAGCGGCTAAGACAGTCGCCTCACCTCTTCGTGTCGCGGGTTCGAGTCCCGCGCCGGGCAAATATTTGTGTGACCCATAAATACCTAGTTGTTCTGAGTCTGGATGTAATTTGTGTCCGTCTATTATATGTTTGTAAAGTACCCCAAGGGATTACATTCCCTAGTGCGGGAGAAGTCTATAAGAAAAAAAAACAAAAGAAACAGTATCTAGTGACTTTAACTGGCAGATTGCAAGTAGCCCATCTTATGCCATCAATCTATTATAAAAATTGAGCACATCAGGCATAATACACGTAACAAAAGTTGTTGTGAGTCGTTAACTAAAACACCGTAGCTTTCGTCGGATTCATTTTGCATTTTTGGGCTATCCCAAGCCTACGCGCATGGTGATGTCACCTAAAGTATGTTTTCCACGCTGGTGCAATATATTATATGTGTTGAGAAGTGCTAAGTAGCAATCAGTTTGTGGTCAAGGTTAATTTAAGGATGTTTTTTTAATCCTACATCAAAACAACATCAAAATTTCAGAATTAGACACAAGCCAAATATGCAGGACACATTGTATGGCATAAATACAGATACCAAGCTAAGCTTAATTTAAACTACTATGATACGAAATTTACTTATAAATAATATCTAGGGACATGATCATCCTAGCCCCAAACTAAGCAAAGCTTGTACTATGGGTACCAGCACGAGTTCCTGCAGTTTACTTACTCGATCACACGTACAGTTTCTCCCATACATTGAGCACCAGCGCCTCTCGCGGAAACTATTAAGAACTAAAACTCTGGTGCTCAATGTATGGGACGAAACTGTACGTGCGATCGAGTAAGTAAACTGCAGGAACTCGTGCTAGAGGCACAGGAGACGATATACAAACTTATAGAGATATATAAATACTTAAATACATAGAAAACATCCATGACTCAGAAACAAATGTTCGTGCTCATCACACAAATATTTGCACTTACCGGGATTCGAACCCAGGACCACCAGCTTCGTAGGCAGGAGCACTACCAACTAGGCTACGGTGACCGTCTTGCCAAAGAAATACCAACTGTATATTTTTATTCAACCCAAAATTTCAACCCAGGTACTCATCATCTGCGATAGTACAATCTCTTGACCGACAAGTCATTCGATTTTACTTGGGTATTGTCTGATAGATAATGTGGAGTCAAATTAGTCTTCCTAAACTCACTTTAGGCAATTATGTAACGTCGTTATGTTTGATAAGTATTACCCAAGAAACCCAGTCCCATGCCGTATACTTATGACAAATCCAAAAGCTAGGACATTTCCTAATATCGTCCCACACCAAGTTCTGTCCACCTTCATGCCTCTACAATATTCCGCAAATTAAGGCACTGACATTAACCAAAAGCATGATTTCACGTAAGAAGACAAATAATATGACCATTAGGTTAAAAAAATATATGTCAAATTTCATTAATGTCCTCCTGGCCGAATTTCAAACATGGCGCCAACTGCTCTGGACATATTATAGAGCACAAGTGTGGGCAAACACAGGGGCACTTTAAAAGAAAGAGGTCAGGTATAGGACAGACGCCTCTACGTGCTCTCCGAGGCACGGGAGGTAAAGATACTCATTCACCTATGTACCGAATGTCAAAAGGTTGCAATGCAATCCAAAATGATATTGATATTTTCAATTGTTCCTTTGCCTCTCTTAAGCATAAACTGAAAATATTACTATAGTATTTTTGCTGATCTAACTGCAGGTAATAGTTTTGTTTAAACTTAGAATAAGTACCCCATAAGATAAGTTAAGGTTTTGTCTAATCTAGCAAGCTGTGTCTACATCAGAGAAGGGATTTGATAGACTTTATTTTTTATAAATCGATGTTGTCTTATCCAATATAGTCTATATCCAGTTTTGTAGACCAATAAACGGAAAATTTTTCCCCGATTATACATAATTTGAAGATCCCAAAACATTATTCAACTACTTCGCTTGATAGAAAAACTGCAAAGTGACCTATAAAGAATGCTTAGTACAAAATTATCTTGAAAATATATAAAGCACTAGCGGACCTGTACGTGCTTCGCTACGTACAAGGCATAGTAATAAAAATGATTATTAAGTTCATTTATTCAAACAAAAAAATATTTTAAATTGCTAAACGATGTAGATTTTACACTTTTTCAAGACTTCTTTTAAATTTACTTTACGTACAAACCTTCCCTGGACTTCCACGAATAATTCAAGACCAAAATTAGCCAGATCGGTAAAGGGGTTGTTGAGTTATAACATTACAACGAAAAGTGGCATTGATTTTTATATATATAGATTTGAAATTGGTATTATAATTTGAAGTCCACTTTATAATTAGCAAATACTTAGCTGTAATATTTTTTAATTAATTTGTTACTGCTTTTTTTCGTATTTTGATGTTTTCTGTTACCTCAATTTAGCTTCTACGGGCGACACTAATGTGACACGATAAACTTAGGTGTAGTCAGCTTCTTAAGCCAATAAAGTACACTCCCTCGTTATCAGCCAGTGTTTCAATCACGATATGCTGCGGTAAAACCAGTACGGAGGTGAAAGCCTGCGGATATAGGCCAGTGTCTTTGCCGCAGAGTGCAAGAGATGCCGCGATAGTACAACAGGCTTTTGTTTCCTGGTGAAAATATATGGGGCCATTTTGCGCATGGGACCACAGAATATAATCAATTATTTATATAATCCCACAATCTGTGTTTAGATGGTACATACTAAATTTAGTTCATCGTGGACCCTATTGGGCATGGCAAAGAAGGAGAGATGAGAGCTTATTATATTAAATGTATGAGTTATGTATTTATTATTCTAGTTTTGGGATCAGATGACAGTGGGTTAGTTGTCCCAAGTTATTTATTTATATTTCCTTTATTTACTAATAAATGCTCTTAGTTTAGTACTAAAAAAGTTTGCTGAGTAACAGTTAGTGTTGAGATTATATCACTAAGCTTTCCTCATAGAGCTAACACGAAATACTGTTAAAACCGTTACTGAGATACATAACACTTCGGACAAGAAAGTGTGATTTACGTTTTAGTCTTGTTAATACCTCAGTATCCTCGTGTTCCAGGTTAGATTCCCGGATTGGACAACTGCTTGTGAGGCCTATTTTCTGTAATTGTTCTTAGTATCCATAGATTGTATATTTGTATGTCCCTCAGGAAACCTGTATCGATTACCATATTTCGAGCGTTATCATAAAACATACAAACATGAATGATATGCCTAATGAATTAATAAATTTCTTCCGTGAAGTTGTGTTCTTTGAAATCACCCGATGAAACTGACTCGCGGTGTAGCTTTGGCACTAGTTTTGACTCATGATGCACTAATAAAATTTGCGTAGGTACTGTTTACATCTTGTTTTGTCGTTTAACAATTTTTTGTAATAATAATATTTGAGTTGCATTATTGAGGGCAAGCCAATGACAAACACACTCAAGGTTAACTTCCTATACAATATCTAAATATATTTAGAACTAATCATAACTTGTAAAAATGCAAAGATATGTAGTCAGTCTACAAAATTTGTAATGCTGTGTTTTATGCCACATGCGGTACATTCAATATTTACTCTTAACTTATCTGTATCCACTTGCGTTGCAAATAATACTAAAGATAAGCTGTAATTATAATGGCCTTTCCTTTTCTTAGAACTTCCATATGCATGCCTTGAGAAAATAAAATATGCGTATTATGGAATTATAATAACGTTATAGTGTAAGTTTGGCTATACTAACCAATCTGAACTAGCCAACATTTTTGCTGGACATTATATTGCATGCACAAGTGTGTGCGCAAACACAATTGCTTTTTCTATTTTTTCTCCTTCTTGTGGGTTAGCTGACTCTTCCAGAGAATGGTTAGCCCCATCTTCAACATCAAACTAACTTCCTGGCTCGGGGCTGCTACTATAAAAATATATCTTGGCAATATATCCCAATAACGCTTTTTGGCCCTTCTCAGAATTGAAACCCAGAACGTCATTATTTATTTCAGTATACATATAGAAATTAAGCGTATGTAGTTAAAAATTATATCTATCTACTGTAAATGAATTGATTTGACAAAGGATTTAAATTATTATACTCTTTTAAATACTTAAATAAATAATATAAAAACTAACTATTAACAAAAAAATATTAAATTGAGGATCTCATTGTCCCATTGGTTTCGTGTTAAAGATGGTCGAGTGGAAGTTGCTTATCTATCGAGTAAATAGCCGCAACATATTAGAATGGGAGTCAACAAAATGGGAAGAGGATAATAAAACAATGAATGCATGAAAAGATTGCTTAAATAAATTTAAAAAAGTACGCACACAGATACTTACTGATTGGACAATCACAAGGATTATTCGTAGTCAACGATGTTTGAGTCCTTATTTATTTAAATTTCAATTCGTGACCGAATCGATCGCATTATTATCCCGTAAATTTCTAGCGAGGTATCCATGGTTTAACGTGAGCAAGTCCAGATCAAATTACACTTTAACTGGCTGCTTTGTTGTCATTATAGTTTATGGATTTCAAACGATGCTCAATAGTGCATAATAGACAATAACGGTTTATAGACAATATTAAATGGTCTTTTAACGCGTTCCGTTTAGAAGACCTTGATTAATGAGTAAATAGGAGCAGTATCATGATTGCAATGACAGACGTCGGTTGTTCAATTGGTATAAAGATAGTCATGAATTTGGGCTCGTTGAATCTGTCAGCAGCGGAAATATTTAGTAACTATTTAGTTACCAACAGCTTTGTTGTAACGTTATTATAATGATTGACTAAAGTCGGCCGTTGACCAAAGTTAGTTTAGTTCGTAAAACTTCCTAGCTATTGAAGGCCCTGAATCTCACTTGAATAATTACTTTTTAATCGCCTTCAAAAGAAGGCATTTGTCAATTTGACTAGGTTTTTTGTGTAAATTTTGATAAGTAATGGAATCAGGCGTTAAATTTAGATTTTTATTTTATTGATAATAAATCCATTTTATTTTTTATAAAATTGAATAGGAATCATAGATTTATAAGTAAGAATTCAATTCAGCTGTGTTGTGTTTTTCTAGACGGTAACTATTAAAAAAACACAACAGCTCCCAAGTTTTCTTAGGAACGGTCAATTTTAACAAAATATATAGATGCCAGCACATCCAGCTACCCCAATATGTCAAATTAATTTTAATACTATTTCAACTTTATCACATAAGCATAAGGTTCACTTACAATTGGAGAAATTTGACAGATTGGCGTAGCTTTATATGCTCGCTTCTGTACATATTATATGGGACCAAAATAAAAATAGTAACATACATATACATACAAATTGACAACAAGCTTCTTTTTTCTTTGTATAAGAGGGAAACAAATGAACAAGTGGGTTACCTGATAGTAAGTAAGATCACTACCACGCAGGTAATGCGGGGCTATTTCGTCTAAAAAAAATACGTTTGAAATCCAATTGTTTGCTGTTTCGCCACGGCAAACTATAACAAGAAATGAGTAAATGCATCATAAAAAACGTTTATTGGTTAACAGTTACGGTGTATTACTAGTTAATAACACGAATATTTTAATTATAAATTAAGGAAAATTATTTAAAATTCTGGAAAACGGCTGAATAGCCCCGATGTGGGGCTATTGCAACCTTTCACTGTATCTCTGCCATCTATGAACCTATTGAGTAACTACTTAGTACTTCGTAAAATTAACGTTGATATGAATGTCATTCTAGACTCTACAATAAGCCAGGAGGGTTTAATTTCCAGTAAAATAGTTTTGAAAAAACAGTGGGGCTATTACGTCTAGTCCTCATACATGCTAGTGATGCGCCATATGCTTCGATAGTTCTTAATTAAACAATATTATTCAGTTCTAATTTATGGATAATTCAACTACATAGTTTTGTTTTATTTTAATAGGTGGTATAAAATCAAGTAAATTATAAATACCAAATTATTGTTTGTTGGCAAAAAAGAAATATAGATAAAATTAAAAGATAGACACTGTATTACACTAACAAATTATCAAACAGTCTTCAATTTACAGAGTATTATTTCTTACCGGAGATATAATATTTTATGTTAACTTTGAAGTCAAAAACACTTAAAACATAGATAATGTAGGTTAACGATTTTTTTTTAATTATTTAAATTTTAGTACATCGAGAATGTACAAAGGTGGACTTAATGCCAAAGGCATTTTTCGAATTCAGTTGTGAACACTGTCGGATGACCGGCAGATACATGAACACACTGTAGTCTTGTTTTAAGTGTTGACCTAAGTATATTATGATACTTCGCCGCTGCGTACGTGGTCATTCGATTGCTTCCCACATCATCGAAAGCTTGTTGAATAGTTTGTTCTGAATAGGTCTTTTCTCGTCTCCGCTTGTAATGACGGACCATCTATAACAATGAATATGTATAATATAGCACACACATACCGGCAAACTTTCCGCATTTATAATAAGTATTAGTAAGATATACAACTTTACTAAAGCTGAGTTTAAAATATATTGAAAAGCTATGGTGGCTTTTTTATTTTCAGCAAAAGTAGGCTCAGCCCGAAAAAACTCCGAGGTCAGAATAATTGATAATGACAATGTTAAATTCATCGTAATTTTATCGACGCTAGGACATCACTGACTTTTTGCAATTTCATACTAAAATGTTGGGGCTATTGCGTCTTGTTATTTTGGTTGGAATAGCCCCCTTCATAGAATTTGTGGGGTTATTAAGTCGCATCACATTAATCAGTAAAAACAAAGCGCACAGTAAAACTAAATAGCACAAAAGATTCATCTGTTTTTCGTCTCCTCGCATAACATTAAAAGCCTTAAAAAAACTAAATTTTACTTACCTTTGCTCAAAAATCAGCGGAGCATGATCTTGACCGCACTTGTCAAAAATGGCGTCCTTTAGAAAAATGGGCGTCAATCAAACAATTCATGCGCTAGCAATACCATCTATATACCGATCTAAGAAAGAGAGTTTTCGCTTTCCATTCATAGATATCGTTATTAGTAAAACATTATGAAAAAAAAGTTATAACCAAAAGACGGAATAACCCCCTAGACGGGATAGCCCCGCATGACCTACTTTATACTGACGTTAACAATAAGCCTATCAAAATAAAATAGCAAAAAAGTAAATACCAAGAGGGCACTCCGTTTGGGGTTTGAACATCGACTCAAGGCTCATTATCCTTTTTTTAAAACCAACTTTACAAAAATATAATATACGGACACAAATTACATCCAGACTCAGAAAAACTATTTATGGGTCACTCAAATAGTTGACCGGGGCGGAACTGGAACCCGCGACACGAAGCGGCGAGGCGAGTAAGCCGCTGCGCCACACGTGCAGTCAAAATATGCTCTGACTGACGTGAATATAATAGGTCTTTACCTATGAAATTGCCGTTTTGTATGAAAAAAATTTAAACGAATTTTTTTCATGAATTTTTTTATTTGTATTAATCGAAGTAATCACCCATGCAATCAATGCATCTTTGCCATCGCAGTGGCAGTTTATTGATGCCCTTCTTAAAGAAATCAGCTGGACGGGAGGCAACAAATTCTTCAAAGGCATTTTGTACTGCCTCTCGGGTATTGAATTTTTTTCCCGCCAAGAAGTTATCCAAATTCTGGAAAAAGTAGTAGTCTGTAGGCGCAAGGTCTGGTGAGTAGGGCGGATGACGGAGAGCTTCCAACCCCAGTTCTTGCAACTTGGAGACCGTCTGCTGTGCAGTATGAGGTCGCGCGTTGTCGTGCAGGAGCAGCGGAGACGAGCGATTGACCAATGCTGGTTGGAGATGCGCCAGCTTCTCCATCATTGTGCTCAGTTCTTCACAGTACACATCTGCAGTAATGCTCACCCCGTTTGGTAAGAAGCTGTGATGAATCACACCGGCGCTAGACCACCAAACAGTGACCATCACTTTTCTAGGGGTAAGTTTTCGTTTAGGGCATTGTTTAGGTGCTGAACCAGGATCCAACCAACTTGCTGAGCGCTTGCGGTTATCAAACAGAATCCATTTTTCATCGCAGGTAACAATGCGGTTCAAAATTCCTTCATTTGTGTGTCTGTTGAGCAGTGCAAGGCACGTCTCGACGCGTACTTCGCGCTGGCGATCATTGAGTTCGTGGGGCACCCATTTGTCAAGCTTTTTTACCTTGCCAATTTGACGCAAATGGACCAATATTGTTTTGACGCTAACGTCGAAAGCTGCTGCTAATTCAGCCGTAGATTGTGTATCATCAGCTTCCACAACCGCCTTTAATTCGTCATTGTCGACCAAAGTCTTCGGACGACCGCGAGGTTCATTTTTCAGGTCGAAATTTCCAGAACGGAAGCGAGCAAACCAATAACAGGTGGTGCGTTGGTTTGTAGTGTTAGCTCCGTAAACGTCGTTGATGTTGCGTGCCGCTTGTGCCGCGTTGCTGCCACGACGGTACTCATATTCCATAATTACTCGAATTTTTAACGTATCCATGATGACGAAAAAGATTGAAATGCGATGAAAATGTAACACTAATCAATAAAGAAATGACTACTTTTGGAAAAAAGAATCCATGTTTTTAAAATAAAATTAATTTGAAATTAGAATTCTTAGCCAAACAAAAATTATTTTGATTTGAAATGGCCAGTACTGCAGAACGGCAATTTCATAGGTAAAGACCTAATATATTTATGAGAGTCCTTACGTGTCCACTATACAAAGATTTTCTTGGGTAGGGATCGAACCCACAACCTCTGGCTTCACAAAGTCACTAACCACTAGCCTAACAAACTGATACCGTAAACTTATTTTTATATTAGCTAATTTTTTATTTACTATCTTGCAATTATCTAATCAGCGCACTCAAGCGGTACCTTATAAAGTTGTTTTAATAGCTATCTTGTTAAGTGTTTAGGTTTATCTGTGTATCACAAACATTGCTAATCGTCGCCATATAGGCCCGTGTACTAATTGCCATGGCCTTAGCAGTATCATTAATGACAAATGTACATCGTATCTAATTATCACCTCATCTTATTGTACTCAGGTTTATGCTCAATGCAATAGAAATTCCTCGCATTTTTTTAACATGACGTTATCCTAGGAGGCTTTCACTGCTTCACCGGACTATAGAGGCGAGCGAGGGCTCAAGCCGTCTAGCAAACTACAAACTAAGTACCCGCGCCGGAGGGCACCTCCTGTGGCGTTCGAACCTCGACTCTGGGCGGTTACTGGCGGGAAGATGCAAGAGAGCGAGTATCATTTTAGGGATGTTTACATGTGTGGCGCAGCGGCTAAGACAGTCGCCTCGCCGCTTCGTGTCGCGGGTTCTAGTCAAATATTTGTGTGACCCATAACAACTGATTATATTTCTGAGTCTGGATGTAATTTGTGACCGTCTATTATATGTTTGTAAAGTACCCCGCGACACACGGAACAGATTCGATAGTGCGGGCGTTGTCTTAAAAAAAGTACAAATGTTGTTCGTTTATAGTAAAGGGTTGGACACTCGGCAGCCACAGAACTTTATATTTAACTAAAGATAATTATAGGCCAAATCAACAACAAAATAAAAACAAATGTTAAAACCCTTTGAAGATACGGATGTTTACATTGCATTGACCTAATTGGCTAACAAGACGTGTCTGTCAGCAAAAAAATAAAATATTATGTCACTGTCAAAGTGACGTGGATGAGTGCTATGTGTTAAATGGCGGGAAATGTGCCCTTGATTTGTGAATGAAAATAAGTCCGAGCCATAAGTGTTCATTGAAAGTGATTAATTTAATTGGTTCGCTTTTATCTATAATTAGGTTTATTATTGACCAATGTGAGGATGTTTAAATGAGTAAAGAAGTAATATTTTTATAATAACGTCATATACCCCTCCGTTCAGTATACAAAAAAATTTAACCGCAGAATATATTCCTATTTTGTGAGACAGAATTTAAGTAAAGCCCATAATTTTAAAGATTTACTAACCGACCTTGTAACTGCTGGATGCACATAGCGCTAGACCGGCAATTGTGGAGATCTTTAGGGCAGGCCTTTGTCCAGCAGTGGATGTCTTTCGGCTGATATGATGATGATTAACCGACCTTCAAAATCAATATTTTTGAGACTTTTTGACTGCGTCAGGTTTTGTATTGCCATATTTACTTTGCCAATTATTATAATTTAATACCTATAAGTAGCTATGAAACCGTGTAGTTCATGCTATTACTATTTTGTGGCATATATCAACTTTGAAGGAAAACAGGTCAAAAATAAAAGGGGCAACCGCCCCTTTTATTTTTTACGTCTACAAATGAACGAACGTCTAGAAGTTCAGAGTTTATTTATTTAGTACTAGGTGTGGCCCGCGGTTTTAACCGCGTTACATTTATAAATTATCACAGCTATACCCCCGTAGGTGATACCTTGTTAATATGTAGCCTATATGTTGACCCGACCTCTTAGTAATATTCATGCAAAATTTGGAGTAAATCCATGCAGTCCCTTTTTGAGTTTACACCGGACATACATACAGACAAACAGACAGAAATTCTAAAAACTATATTTTGGCGTCGATATCGATTGTAGTTCACACCCCAAGTAGCCTTTAAAAAAATAAAATTTTGGTCGTAATATTTATTCTGGTAGCGATCGAATTGAAACAGATTTTTGTATGTATAATAATGATGAAAACTGCTGACCTGATTTTGATGAAATTGAGAATGGAGATAGATTATTATACACAATAATAATATTATATACTACAACAAAAACAAGTATCATAAAATATATGTTTATATGTATGTATGTTCCTTATGCACTCCGAATCGGTTGTTAGAGTTTTCTTTGATAGCGATAGGTTGAAATCTTTTTTAGTTTTTTGATGAGGAATTGCAACGCATGCGAGGTAGGTACTATGCTAGTAATCTAAATTCACATATCTCATTTAGGCAAGCTATAAATGTTTTTATGAGAAATAGAGTCCTTTAATCCTAAAAGGTTTTAACACGACCATAACTTGCCCGTAATACGGTCGATTTGTGATAAGAAAATCAATTTTCCACTTCGCCTTTCTACAGTTCAGTAAATAATATATACATATAGTTACGTTATTGCAGTGATTAGGCTCGGAACGGTTTTGTTGATTTATTAGGTATACTTGGCTTCTCGTGGATCTAGGTCAAGTGTGGTTGCATGCAATATAACTTCTATGCAAGATAGTTCTAGAGAGAGATAGACTTGGTTATCGAAATGAAATCGTTTATTGGCATCGGACTGAATTTTGACTTAAAAATATTTTTACCCATCTTATTGCTTGGGCTGTACAAAATTAAATGAAATGCTAATTTTATCTAGCGACCGGATCAATTTCATCAGTCCCACACAAAAAGTAATGACAATAGGTGGTCTATTCATATTACGTGATTTATTCCAACTTAACATTGTTTATACAAGAGCTGAATTCATTAATGTTGGTATCAACGAAGTACGATATATCAGAAAGGTACAATGGAAGTGAAATTCCAGTTAGTAAAAATATATAATAACACTTACATACGTATATAAATACGATATCTTACGTTAAAAAAATATACATTAATAGAACTTGCAGGTCTGCAAATGCGAACTATAAAATGGTATGGTGGCTTTCCTTTAACTCTTTCTAGAGAAAAAATGTTGAGTTTATGACGGCGGTGAACATTATCTCTTCCCATGGGGGGTGTAGACGTCGACCCGAGGAATATCTACCAGAGGAAGGGCAACAACTTCTTTCTGAGTACTATGACGATCATACTGCGATTGCCAACGCGTCTACCAAGCGCACCGATTGTGGCATACCGGACAGGTAGATGATTCTTGGGGGAGGTTTTTGTCCAGCAGTGGACTTCATACAGCTGTTATGATGATATAATGAAAGATAGCAACGGGTAACTCACGTAATTCATTTCATGTTGGATTCGGCCAACGGTTCAACTTCTCCTGGAAGTCATCAAGTGTTATGATGAATTGTTTGGAGGGTCCTTATAAAAAAGTTACTTCGTAATTAATTTAACGATCGTCGTATTTATTAAGAACAGCATTAATTATAGATAGAATTAAATTAATTACCTTCAATGTACACTTAGGGCTTGGATTTACTTTCATTCAATAATCAAGGGCATTTTCCCGCCTTTTTACAAGTACCCATTCATCCACGTCACTTTGACAGTGACATAATATTTGCCAGTACTTTTTAGATCTGTACATTGCACATGCAGTTGTTTGTACCTGTACATTCACTCATTACAACCTATTGATTATTCTGCTAAGGAATCACTACTTAAGCTAAAATATTATGCTATAACAAACCAAATAATGCGAAATTCCAATCAGGTATCGTAGTAACGGTGTTTTGTATGCGTTATTCATTGCGACCTTCCTACTCTTTCAACAATGCATCGTATATTACCACTTATTTCTTTGAAATAGCAAAGAATTTAAAAACGATCACGATCAAGCGGGAATACTACACCTCCACATTCAAAAACGAATAAACATCAATGCTCATTGATAAACGACATTGATACTTATTTAAATATTTCACGTTCTTCTTCATTCTCATAAAACATACACATACAAGCATACATATAACAAATTTTCAAAAGGATACAATAAACTAAATTAAATCGCTGAGCTTCTTTTAAACTCTTTCATGAATACTCTCTTGGCGGGTGCCAAGCAGTCTACGCTTCGTGTATGACGTAAGATAGATATGATCTAAAATACTTTTTCGATGTGATGAATCACAGAATATAAAAATATCAGCCAAAATCTAGAACTATTTAGAATGCATAAAGATGAGGAGTGGAATAAAATATTGATAACATCGTTATTATTTCGCAGAAAAATTAGACATGTAAAAGATTTTATTTTAAATTCTGTTGATACCTAATCATTTAAACGTGTTCTAAGTCAAACACTCTACATGAAGTTCTAAGAATCTATTGTATTTGAATCTTAATTTAAACATTGTTTTAAAAGATCTAATGGCTATTCGATTGTCTTCATGCCAGTATTAATAGTTTATTCAAATAAAAAGGTTGCTATGTGGTTTTCTAGGCATTTTCGAAACCAGACCTGATTGTTTTCTTTATAATGTGTTAGATACATTAAATTATCACAGTTTGTTATGCTGCATTACTTCAATAGTGCTGAATAACATGAGGTTGGAGAAAAACCAATAGTTTCAACAGCAGTGACTAAGTTACTGTTTATTTTTAAATAGTTTCTTTGCAGACACGAAATTTTGCACGCTTGTACTATGGCAAAAAGTTTTTTATGTAAAATGGATGAAACAATGTAATATAATTTTCTGATAAAGTCATGAAAATAACTGCAACAAGGTAGTTAGGTAACTCAAAACCTTTTTTACGTCAATTTACCTAATTTACGTCGCAACCGGACCTGGAGGTAGCAAAGATCGCAGAACCAGATCTATGTAAAAGATAATAAAGTTTCGCCCATATACGCCTATAGAAATATATGTTGAAAGTTTTGAACTTCGTAACTAAATTCTACGGAGCATCATGTCAGCCAAAGTACTTCGACTGCTGAACAAAATCCTCCCCAAGGAATGGGGGGATATGCCATAATCACCACGCTTGGCAGACTTGTTGGCGATCGCAGTTTGATGGTCAGTATTCACTGAAAAACGATAATGCCCGTTCTCCGGTAGGTATTCCCTCGGTATAAGATGGGGTGATGATATTCTATGCCGTCACCACACGCCATACACCACTACGGAACAAGTTGAGGACAATTCCGTTGATGATGGTCTACTACAAGATTTTCATTCTTCCAAATCGTAACATTCCCTCCCTGCTACGACATCGAGTACAAAACCTAATATAAAAATACCAAAAGCATAAATTGCTCGTTTTTCCAGATATCTAAAGTTACGGACGAAATTTCATACCATTTTTAATTTATTAGTTCATACAAATACTTCTTTTAACCGAAACATACCGTATGCATTATCTTTTGACTAGCTTATCATGTGACGCTTTAGCGATGTTTCGTACCTTCCCCAACACGCTTAAAATCATTCGCCACATGATTTTAGACGTGTTCTTGGCCTTTTTAATGAAATCTCGTCAAAGTATACTAGTAAGTAAGAATTGCAAAATTTAAGTGGCAATGGGCGAGGCACATAGCTCGTAGAACTGTCGGCTGCTGGGGCAGAAAGGTTCTGGAGTGGCGACCATGAACCGGAAAAATTGGCGTGAGCAGACCCCTTATACGGTGGACCGATGATCTTGCAAGGGTCGCGGGAAGCCGCTGGATGCCTTAAGACCGGCCATTGTGAAAATCCTTGGGGAGAACTTTGTCCAGCAGTGAACGTCTTTCGACTGATATGATTCTGATGATGATACTAGTAAGTGGTCAAATCGTGTTGCTCGTAGCATCTGAGTAGTTAAGTAGCATAAAGCGAGGTAATTTTGTAGATAATTCACTGGCTACAACAATACTTTATATAATGTGAATTGCATCCTGCTGACGCTCGTAATATTTGAGTTAAGTCTGTTGACAAATTACGAATTCCGTACATGCATAATACTAAAATCTGATGCTTTCCTTTGGATAACCAAATCGGTTATCATAATTTGTCAACATACTTAACTCAAATATCACGAGCGTCAGCAGGATGCAAGTCACATTATATAAAGTATTGTAGTAGCCAGTGAATTATCTACAAAATGACCTCGCGAAGGTGGACATTTCACGTGTAAAACAGTTCATGCACCTTGATTCGCATCCAAAAACGGAAGCACTTTGTCGTGAATAATAAATCCAAACTACACACAAAATTCGTGTATATTGTGTAACTATGCCCACAATCTATTTATCGTCTAGTAGATAACTAGCTTATCTTGTTTGCTGACACATTATAGGACACCCAGTCACCTACATTAGATCATGCACCTAGAAGCATACGCTTACAACGTACACACGCCGCACTGTCGGGCTATACCTTTAGCATATCTATTAATAGATTTGCCATTATTATTGAGAACTGACACGGGACTTAAAAGTGGCAAGTAAATAAAAAACTGAAAATAAGGGTTGTAACGGTTTATTATAATAAAAAATCTATTCACTCCAATCATAATAAATTAATCGAAAGAGGTTCCTGTTTCTTCGCACAATTATATCTTGACATAGATTTTACTTTATATTGAAATATTAATAAACGGAACGAGTAAAAATACGGGACGTGATACTTAAATACGGTAACAGTCCCGTATATATGGGACGTATGGCAACCCTACATATAGCCAGTTATTTGGCGAGAGCGAGTAGAACCTTTAAGAGGCCTATTACAGTCCACTAGCGCCGCCAATCGAAAAAATGTCATAACTCGTAAATAGAATCAAAAATACAAAATGTGTTCTATTATTACTGTAGAAAAGGCAATAACGTAATTTTATAACACATTGTCAACACTTGAAATATAGCTGTTTAGCTAAATCGTGCATTTGTAACAAAAACGGCCGTTTATGTTTTGAATGCACGATTTAGCTAAACAGCTATATTTCAAGTGTTGATAAGGTGTTATACAATTACGTTATTGCCTTTTCCACAGTAATAATAGAACATATTTTGTATTTTTGATTCTATTTACGAGTTATGACATTTTTTCGATTGGCGGCGCTAGTGGACTGTAAAAGGCCCCTTAATACTTGTCAAAAGATTGGTATTGGCCTTTATTCCAACTCAGTACTGTACCTAAGAAAAACACTTATTTTAAATTTTTTGTGCAAAGCGATAGCCAACACATCTCTATCATCTCTTTCTCACTGCGTCTACTAACAATCCTAACACGGCCTAATGCTAAACCAATGCATATATGTGAAAACTTGTAATTGGGCTTTTGTTACTATTGCTAGTTCAATTTGTAACTTCTAGCTGAGATTTTCTCCAGAAGCAAAAAAGGAATATACCTACATTATATATTTACAGTGACTTTTTTACTTAAGCGGGAAGAAAGGTTTTAGAAGTGAAATTGTATAAACTAATGTGGTTTTGTGCGAACTTGGGTATAAATAAACAGTATAGCAGAAAAAACCTAGTCGTTCTTCCTATTGTTTGTTGAAACCAATTTTGAGAACTGCACATGTGGCGAATCGGTTACTATGATTTACTAACTCAGCTCCCACTTTGAGTTCGATTCCCACATAAGATAATTATTTATGTGATACAAGTATATTTTTTATTGTTAAATTATATAATAAGTTGTATAAATAAGTTGGTATTATTTGTGTGCATGAATAACATGTTATAAAGTTCCCCGCGATAGAGAGGTTCATTACTCTGAGGAGGGTATTGCTCAATATAAAAAGAAGCACCCAAAAAATAATCCTTCTAATCCTATTGATTTTATTCTATTAATGAAAAGTCTTTTTATGTTTGGGTGTTGGATCAAATTTGGCACATATATAGTTTATTATCTGGATTTATACATAGAATAATTTTACCTCGGAAACATATTAGGCTCTTGATCAACTTTGTTTCTGTATCGCAATCTTTTAAGTTTAATTTAACCTCGAATACAGCAGAAAACACAGAAGATGGCATGGCAAAAGGAGACGTCAATCATTCAATGTTGATTTACCTAAAAGGTAACTTCTATTGAAAGGCAGACTTCATAAAACAGTGTATAAAAGTTACCTACAATAGGGTCTATATTAAATGTGCAAAAGAACAGTTATAATTTTTGGGGCTAATCTCTTTTGAGACCTTACTTCTACTACTTAAATGTTATGATTTAAACCATAGTCCGAAAGTTCTTTCCTCCTTCCTGTACTGTAAAATGTTGCTCTAACTGGCAAAGCCCATAATTAGTCATTAAACAGATGACACCTATTATAACATGACTTGGCAGACTTAATCTTAAGACAACCTCGATACAGACATCGCCTAGTGAATGCTTATTTTTGTTAGTTCAAATATTTGTGAACATTATGTAAATCATCTAGACTTTGGTCGATCCGATCCATCATCCGATCTAATTCGACCGTAGCTGTACCTACCTAGCTTTATTTACAAACGCACTATTAACCCACTGAACTTTACCAAATCTAATATTAAAAATAGCTCTTTTATTTACTCTAAATTTCAACTACCGGACATGTAAATCAATATCTATTCGTCTGTATTTCACTTTTCCGCATTCTCAGTACTCGTATCGGCTTTCAAAGGGAATCAAGTTTTATTACGGAGGCTTAAAGTTGGTTTTGGATTGGTATAACTTTGTGATAAGAACAAATCGACCGATTACAGAAGCATTACCAGTCAACCATGGTATAAGGTGAATTATGCTAACCGATATGAACTAAGATTACCCACTTAGAGTGTATTCTGGTTAGTAAACTAGTGTTTTAACTGTGATATAACGGCGATCGACTTATGTGAAACGTATAAAATGCATTATTATTTGAAAAATGTATAATTAATTAATTGTAGAAAACCAATAAGTAAAAGAACAGATCTTTTATTATTAAAACAAATGTTACTTTATATAAGTCTTCAAAAAGGGGGAAAGCTTCTTCTTTTTGATTAATTGTTTTTTTTATTAATTAACAGATATAGCCCTCGTACACTCGCAACACCAGAGGATCGCGGGTGCGTTGCCATCTTTTTAGAGAGTCAGCAAACCAATACTTCTTCCAACTTTCCCCTACAGCTACCCCAATGAGCTCTGGCGACCTTACTCACGTGCAGAAACACAACATTAAATTTATAAATGTTATTATTAAGGAATGTCTTCTGTAAGGTGGACGTACTTCCCCAGTCAGACTGCTCTTTGAGCGAACGAAGATGTGCCCTACCTATCTTAACTTGGAACATTGCCGTGCACCAGATAACTTTCATTGATTTTACACCACCTTTTAGAGAAACCTGGATCCCTGTTGAGGAACACGAGTCTTCGTTACTGTGCTAGGGTCGACTGGACTTACCTATTCTTATAGCCGATGAAGTGGCGGACCTCATTTATATTTGTTGCATACATAAAAAGATGTGGATAATCGTCAAGCCGTGAAATGTTTAGTACCGCAAATTTCGCAGTATGTTTATCATTTTACTTAAACATTTTTAGACTTCAACAATAAGTTGAGCTTCCGTGAATTTATAAAAATAAAAATTTTGATATTAAGCTTCCAGAAATTATTTCTTGTTTATTTTTAATATTTTTCCTGAATTTAAGGGGTTTACGTTACGATTACAAAGAGGATTTACTGTTACTTAGGCGATGTTATCGGAGTAAATGATCAGAGAGTTCGGATTTTTCTGTACTCAAAGGGATTTAGAATATTTTTCCAATATCTAATATATATTTTGTGCAAATCTTTCTTGATAACTGTATTGACCTGGTTTGTTTCGGCATCAAACAAACCGATATTATTATATATCTATTTACACAATATACATACATGTAAGTATATAAATAAAAAACAAATAAGAAAATAAAAAAGGTTTTTATTCACGTAGACTTTAAAAAAGCGCTTGTAAATAGTCAGAACATGTTTGTAGTAATATAGTTGTATACATTATAATTTCTAGTAACATAGATATTTAGATACACATTGTACTGATTGTATGAAAACATTTATAAAATTTATTTGATAATAGTAATTATATTTGGCCAGCTCGTATCAAGTTATTGACAAGAGATTATGTTTAAGTTTAATTACCTATCTAGTTTAAGTCTAATATTTTTACTACATATTGTCAATGGTTCTGTCTATATTAAGGTATTATTATTATGACCGACCTTGTGTTACTAACGACGGTCGCGCTTTAATGCTACCACCGGATCCAATGCGCCCCAACTGAGAAGACCCAGCGAAACAAACTCAGTGGGTTCTTCTACTACTAAAATAAGTATATGATAGCAATCATATTACAGACAGAATAGTTCATAAGAACTGATCCATGATATAAGAATCACTTCTCGTATATCTATTACATAATAATGTATACTTCAGTCATTCACGACAATTATGATAATTAAGCAAGCGTGAGGTGTGCTGCACTGTTCCACTTACTGAAGATAACTTACATTCAACTTGCGACACGTAACGGTAAACGTACTATCGTTAAAATCTTTTTACATGTTCTTTCAAAGTGTCCGTGTTAAAGGACTTTCTTTTTGAGCTCACTTACTTTGTTCAGTACTTGTTTTATGTAGCCTGTAGGTATTTGTTCGGCTATTATATTAAATTATTATTGCTTGCCGAAAAGAGATCGTTTATAGCAATTAGGCCATAAGGACATTTTCTAATAATTAAATGTATCCTGTTAACAGTGTATTTATCTTATCTTATCCACTCCTGTTAATTCTCTACAAAACGTGTATATAGGTATATTGCGCTCCTTTAAAAGCCTCCACTGTCTACAAACTGACTTTTCTTGAGTTTCTTGAGTAGGTACCCAGGAAACTCAAGAAAAGTTAGTTTGCTAAATAAACAAAGATATATTTTGGATTCTCATACAATATGCATCAGCTAATTGACATTTTTCCAAGGGAAAATTGTCTTTTTTGGGGAATTATGCTAGTCGATACTTTACCTATTGTAAAGTTTCATTAGCAAAGTATCCAAAAGATTCATCCATGCCATTTATTTTACGGTTTTTTTAGTTTTTTACTTGTATATAATTCCTTAATAGCTTTATAAAGAATTCTGTGAAATTACTGTGTGTGCTAATAAATACCTGATAGCGTGCATTCACTTATCGGTTGAATATATACCTGCAATAAAAAGCAAGAACGTTAGTTAATGTCGACATAAAAAAACAAACACTAAAATCATTAATATTAAATGAAACAAATGAAAAACAGTTTACCAGCTACTAATTTAAATTTATAAACAAAAAACTTTTTTCATAGACGGAATTAATATACCAAAACCTAAGAATAGTGAATTTTTATTTCACTTGTTATGTATTTCTTAATCATATACTAACAAACTGTCTATGCGAATAAAACCTTTTTAATTTCCAACTATTCTCATAGGTTAAAATCGTCATTTATTACTGTTAACCCTAACAGTAAAATATGACGATTCCACTTTTACGGAATAAATGAAGCGAAAACAGATGAATTTACTATAAAAAATACAAATAACCCAAGAAACAAAGGCATTAATAATTTCAATTTGAATACGAAGTATGTTTAATTTATGCAAAACGATGAAGAAGCCAGACGACTAGCAAACACTGACGACTCATTAAGCGTTCACTTGACGAAATTTGGTTGACGTGTCGAAAGATGCGCATTCTGATTTTATAATAGACACAAAAATAGTTTTTTTAACCGAGTAAGAAAGAAAGATGTTATCAATTCGACTGTATAGATTGTTTGTTACGCGATTTCTTCATTGTTTTAAACAGTTTGTGAAAATTCTTAAATTATTGGATAGGGAATGTGATATGGTCCTGTAGCAGTCGACGTCTTTCAGCTGATGATGATCTTCACAGAACCTTAAATGATTACTGTTCAAAAAAATAAAACTGACTTCAACATCTGGACGCCAACCGACTGGTGGAACAATATATTTTGTTCCATTTTGTTCGTTGAAATCGGTTTTTTTTCCTACGACTTCCCGAGACCCCTTTAATATCGTCGGTCTACCTTATGGCAGAAAACTTCGATACCTCAAGGTAAAGGACATAAAGATCCTTCTGTATAACCGCCAATACTCTGGTTTTAGGAACACATGCAGGTATTCATTTGATATTAATATCACATAATCAGTTCGACAATCGCTTGCAAATGTTAATAGAAATCAAACTTAAGTCAACGTTATTGAAATTTGCAGCTGTTTCTGCCGCATATTTTAACAATTAACATGTACTAATTCTACGTTTTTACTTATTACTATATGTGTTCATTTTACTCCTTTTAGTTGATGGTTAACGATCACCATAGCTTATGGACACTTAAACACCAAGAGCATCAATCAGTCGAAGTATTGAGAGTCCTTTTTTGAAAGTTCTTTTATTGTAGTCTACTTGGTGAATTGTGTAAAGAACCTCATGTCACAACTTCAACGTATGTGAGTATAAGTTTCTCTGATACTGTATTGTATCGGATATACCGAATTGAAATGGAGGTTTTTAAGTAACAAATAACTGCTGTTCCGATTTACAGAGATTATGTATGACTGGAACAATGGCTAAAACTAGCACCGGAGTACTGACTAGCCATGAGATATAGCCAAATAATAAGAACAGAATCTAAAAGTTCACTTCATTTCAAATTACGCTCGTGTTTTTAGTTCAATGGTGTTCGTTGTGTCCGTGAATAACATGTTTGTAAAGTATATATACTGGTACATGTATTTATTCCGAACGTTATATCCTAACATCTATCCTTACCCTTACATCTTTAATTCAAGTCGTACAATGCATATCTATACTATAAATATAACTATACTAGAAGAAAACATTAACAAATAACAAGAGCTTATTGAAATAGTCTAACAAGAGAAATCTCATTACTTTTAATCCAGTAATATCCGTTAATTTGTTAAACCAAACGTTAAATTGGCAGCCAAACTGACATCCGGCGCAAGTAGCCGGAATTAGGCAGCCATTAGTCTCTATAATCAATGAACTAGACACAGTCTAGACTACCTGTCAGAAGATGTTTTCGTAACTGTCATTTCTATATTTAAATTGTTAGAACAGTTCCAAATTAATTATTTACAGTTTGACGGGCCTGTTCGCATGGTTGTCAAAAGCTTGCTTTTCACGTCAGAGGTCGTAGGTTCGATTCCCACCCAGGAAATATATTTGTGTGCATGAGCATGTCGATTTGTCCTAAGTCTGGGTGTAATCTACTTTATAAAAATAAGTCGGGTTTTCCTTCCTGACGCTATAATTCCAGAACGCACGAACCGATTTCCACGGTTTTGCATTCGTTGGAAAGGTCTCGGGCTCCGTGAGGTTTATAGCAAAGAATATTTATAAAATTTAACGCGGGTAACACCGCGGGGCACAGCTAGTTATCTATATAAGTATGTATTTACAAAAGTAGTATATGTAGTATATCAGCTATCTGGTTTCCATAGTATACAAGCTCTGCTTAGTTTGGGATCAGATGGCCGTGTGTAAATAATGTCCTAGGATATTATTATTGTTAAACTTGATTTTAATTTACGTGTTTATCTTCTTTAACATCATTTTAAAGGTGCTGCGATGCTGCCCAGTGTATCCCTTAGTCATAATTAGCCTTAGTCTTAATCATATTAAATACAAAACTAACATAACTGTTAGTGATTTGAGTACTTACACTCCCTAGTGTGAAGAATCGACTAACAGGCAGATGAAACCAACTGTCCTTTCTCACCTAATTACACACGTCAAAATTCCAATTAATTCCTCATTTAAATTAAGGAAGAACAAGACATCATTAACAAGCACCCGTTAGATAATTGTGGATCCCCCATGTTCTAGTTGTTTCATTGCGGTAGTCACGCGATCGGGTGGAATGTTTAACTTATTAGTGTTTGCTTTGTAGTGTTAATTGATGATTAGTGTTGGCTGTTCTACTTTGAGGGGTTCTAGAGCAGCAGACACAATGTATTATCCTTAAATAACCTTTAAGAGATAATAGCTAACAGTAACACTTGCCCTTTCTTCATATTTTGAAGCATCATCTATTTGGTGATTTTTACGGTTTATTCCCATTATCACCCGCATGTCTGCCCCCGAATGGGGGATAATGGGAATTTTTGTGTCAACATCCACCGAATTTGGAATCGGGGGAAGTTGGGAAGTACTGTTCCCATCTTCCCCCGAATGCGTGCCCCCGAATGGGGGAAAATGGGAATGCTTGTGTCATCTTCCCCCGAACTTGAAATCGGGGGAAAATAGGAAGTGAAAGTTGCATTTGTCCCCGAAATATTTTTAACAATTTTTTTGTATTGTTTGAATGAAATAAACATGCTATTTTTACAGGAATTAATACAACAAGATTTTGATTTCCAACTTTTTACAAAACAAATAGTACCGATTTTTTTTTCGTTTAACAATCAGTAATATAAAAATTTACAATAAATGCTCTAATATCTATCAGCTAAATAAGATAAATCAGCTTATTTACAATAATTTACGAAAATGAATTTAATGTTTTACAAAGTCAGCCGCCATTTTGATTTATCTCTAAATGGCGGGGCAGGCTAAATTAAAAATATAATATAAAAATCAATTATGGCCGGTCGGGGACACTTAAATGTCGCTATGTCTTGCACCGTATCTAAAGTTATTAACACATTAATGACAAGCAACATACTCCTAACCCGTGTAATAGCAAACTTATAAAATACATTGTATCAGTACAGTAAATCGACAATGTCGTAAAAACACAAAATTCACTACCTCACACAACTAAAGAAAACAGGTAACTGCTGGTTGAATCCTATCACCACCCCGTCGCGGCACGACACAGGATGTCTCACTCTGGTCTCACTATCTTTCTCGCGCATGTTATGGAAAACAAAGCACCATCTAGCTAAAATATTAGAAATTTTCAATGGCTTTCTTTCACCACAAGAACGAATGATATAGCTTTCTCCAAAAAAAATCCACGAAAAATAAAATAGAGTGCGCCGGTAACCCGAAATATTAATTGACCTATCATGGTCATGTACAGTTTAGAGTTTCGTTCTGGTCCTAACTTTGGACGTGGCCGTTTAGAGGGCAGGAGATCGCCAACAATCTGAGTCAATGGGCCATAAATCTTTCTTGAATATCTATCCCGCTCGCACTCGTTACGCTTACGGAGCGCTGAATTATTGAAACGAATTTTTTTTACCAGATCATTTACTGACAAAATGTACTTTCATCTAAACTACAGTTGAAATTTGTAATATAAAATGCTTATTATTTATTTGGATTGTTATAAATAAAAATCATGTTTATTTCATCAAACAATACTTGGGTGGGGTGGAACAAAAAAAAATTGTTAAAAATATTTCGGGGACAAATGCAACTTTTACTTCCTATCTTCCCCCGATTTCAAGTTCGGGGGAAGATGACACAAGCATTCCCATTTTCCCCCATTCGGGGGCACACATTCGGGGGAAGATGGGAACAGTACTTCCCAACTTCCCCCGATTCCAAATTCGGGGGATGTTGACACAAAAATTCCCATTATCCCCCATTCGGGGGCAGACATGCGGGGGATAATGGGAATAAACCATTTTTACCTAGTGGTAGCTTGTTTTGTTGCAGATAATGACGTTTTGAGATCAATGCCAGGGTTGGTTTAAGGTGATGGTATTACTTTTAAGGAAATGCTGTTATTGGTTTACATGTAAGTATTACAATTATTGACATTGTACAACCCTCATCTTCATTAATTTTTGCTTCGTGTCCATCCAAAGGCTGTCTGCAAGTGATTGCTGATTACCATAAACCCCTCTTGTACAATTAACTTTAAAGGTCTTCATAACCTTTGAACAATTCTATTTGTACGATAACTTAGATTGTTGTTTTCTTTTCGTACAAGTCAAATCATTCTCAGTGGCATCTGAGTTAGAAAGCTGGTGAGCTTTCTTACTCAGGGATACTGAGAATAAAGTACTCTTAATGGGTGCAACACCACTGTTACCTATAAGAGTACTTAGATCTGTTATTTGTGTTCCTGACTTTTTTCGGTAATGTTGACTTGCTCATCCCATCGGAGTTTAAGAGTGAAGCAATAAGGACAGCATCTGCGATTACGGCCACACTTGTACTCTATTATATGTATCACCATATTGGATTTTAAGAACATGAGAGAAACATAGCAATTTAGTTGTTTACAATATTTGATATGTACGAAAACACTGCAGGTTTTATAAGACTAAAGACAACGAAGATCCATCTCTTGTTTGAGCAAACTTCATTGCCGTTAGACTTGCTTCTGTGATTAAAAAGACTTTACTTTTCTTCACCATGGTAAGCAACGTTGGGCAAAGAAAGATATAAATTAAGTTTGTGAGTGATGTTTTAGCTGGCCTGGTCGATTGGTTACCCCTCGATCCCCAACAACGACAATTGATGTTCGTGTGATGAGCACGATAACTTGTTCTATGCCTGGATGTAATATTTCTACAATACTTATGTAGGTATTTAGAATTATATGAGTACGTTTACCAGTTGCCTGGTTGCCATAGTACAGACTCTGCCTAGTTTGGGATCAGTTGGCAGTTACTTAATTGTCCCAAGGTATGTCTATAAAAATACCTTTAGCTCGCAGCCTATGATAAAAAAACGAGTGTACGTATTCTATTCTTGGCGACAATCTCTAATGTACGCATGAATGCGATAGCTATAGCCGCTATATCGCTGATACGGCCTTGACAGTGACCAAGTTCACGTTCTAATGTCTTGTGCCGAGCCACAAAAGGAAGTTATCTATCACTCCCAAAGTGTCTTAGTTACTACAATTGAGAAAATTAAATGTAAATATTTGCAAGTAAAATGAAGGGTTGACCATGAACTGAGCTTTGGTCAAGTTGCTGTTAGAATTAAAATCTTAATTGTTTTTTATTCTTTGCTTTTTTGATTCTACAAATAAATAAGGTTTTAATATCGCATAGCCACTCATTTTAAAGAGTTTTAACATATTTAGATATGCATTATTGTAAATTCCTGGTTACGAAATGCCTAAGTTATTATCATTGATAAAACCCGTCACCAAACTATTATAATTGCAAACTTGTCTATTATGTAAATATATGCAAACAAAAAGCAGTATTGACCATGAATCTTAATTGTTTAAACTATAATAAAATTTCATTTCTATATTTACATTACTTAGTAATAAAATAAATTATTATTACAAATAAAAACAATATACTAAAATAAAATTAAACAATTACTAAAAAAAAGAAACGGTAAAATAATATTTTACAATATATATACAAAATTACTTGTGCACTTGGTCACTGCACGTGCGGAGCCGTAGTTAAGACAGTCACTTCGACACTTCGTGTCCCGAGTTCGATTAGAAGAAACAAAGAAAAAGATTTATTCAGTGCACAGACAACAAGAATATAAGATAACATAATCTATACATCTTCTATACAATCTATACATACAAATAAATAAAATTGGAGTGTCTGTTTGTAATATTGAAATAACCGGTTATTACTACATAAATATGAATATATATACGGTACATAAACCAAAATAACATTTTTTACAATTTTTGTCTGTCTGTCTGTCTGTTTGTTCCGGCTAATCTCTGAAATGGCTGGACCGATTTTGACGGGACTTTTATTGGCAGGTAGCTGATGTAATAAGGAGTAACTTAAGCTACTTTTATTTTAGAAAAAACATTTATTATAGAAAAAACAAAAAAAAAACAAAATACTCTAATTAACACGCGAACGAAGTCGCGGGCACAGCGTGCAAGCCTGAAATGGCACCATCTCAGCATTAGCTAGAACATTTTATTTTTCTAGCGCTGGTAATTCTGATGGTGCCAAGTGACTGCCACGGAACATTAACTTAAATACTTAAGATACAAGATACAAGTCACGGACAAATCAATGATAAAATAAGAATAAAACAAACACAATTTTTAACAATTAAACAGAACAACATGGTTTCTACACCCTAAGTAAATAAATTAAATAATTAAAAACTGGTGTAATTGGTATGCTAGACGCGCAGGACTGTGACCCATAAATAGTTGTTCTGAGTCTGGATGCACTTTGTGTCCATCAATTATATGTTTCTAAAGACCCGGTGACACAGGGATTAATTTCTCCAGTGCGGGCGTTGAGTCATGCTTTGGCGTAGAAAAAAAATTGCGATCGCTTCTTCTTAATTGTTTTTGTGTTATCTGCTTTTTCCATTCTAGAAACAAAACAGGTTTGAATATCACATAGCCACTGATTTTGAAATGTTCTTACTTTTAGATATGCAGAATTGCAAAATACTGCAAATATAAAATGCCAGACAATTTTTAGCATAACAAGAACTACATTTGGTTTATCTTGATGACATTATGCTAGGAATGCTAACTTCTAAGCGGATTTACAACAATGGGAGTTTTAGTGCGGAAGATTGCAAATAAGGTCTGAATTTACGATTATGGCTGTATTTGATTCTTTTGTAGGAGACTATTGTTTTGCATCTCTTTGTTGAAGCCGTCCCACAGAGATGTTGATATGGACAAATCCGGACACACATAACGGACCATTCTGAGAACGCTTGAGAAAAAGCAAGCATTCAAAATTAATTAAGTAATATCCGTGCTGCGATTGTGTCAAAATATAGCAGTAGACATTTTTTATAAAATAACTGGCCAATTGCGAGTCCGACTCGCACACGAAGGGTTCCGTATCATCAAAAAAGGGTTCCGTATTATTGTCAGTGATCGAGGACAAGATAAGAAAATTTTACGTAACTTGACCCCTTTTAAATTTTAACTTTATTTGTTGTTATAGCGGAAACTGACTCTGTGCAAATTCCAACTGTCTACCGATCGCGGTTCATGAGATACAGCCTGCTGACAGACAGATCGACAGATGGCCGACGGAAGCTTTGTAATTGGGTTACGTTGGCACCATTCGGGTAAACAGCCTAAATAACTAAGACATAACGATATATGAAACGATATACGAATAAATAAGACGGTGCCTTGTATTGATATTCATAGCACATATTTTTAATCGTCAAATTTTTGATCTACCATGAATGACCATGAAAGTAGGAACTTGTGAGAAACACTGCCAAAAAAACACTCCGTAAGTACAAATGAAACACCAAACAAAAAAAAAACAGTTAATAAATAAATATCTTCAAGAAGCGAGCTTATTCTTTTCTTGAAGGCCGCCAACGCACTTGCGGCTCCTCCGGTGTTGCGAGTGTCCATGGGCGGCGGTGATGACTTACCATCAGGTGACCCAATATTTGCAACCCCTAACGTGTTGCCATCTGATCCCAAACTAGGCAGAGCCTTATACTATGGTGACCAGACATGTGATAAACTATACATACAACTGAAGTTTTAGAACAGATAGCCCTGTGTGTCCCGGACAGGTATGTTTGGAGAAGGAGACGGCCGCGATTGCTAGTGGAACCGCGTGGTCGGACTAATCTTGTACATGAGGCGCCCCTGACGCGTGCTCTCCGTACACTTAACCTTATAGCAGCTGAGACTGACCTATTTGTGTGTTCTCTGAGTGAGTTCACGAGAAGTGCATTATGTATAATTTGTTATAAGTAAATTTGTGTAGTGGTATAAAATTGTTATATACTTAGATAAGCACTCTAGCGCATTGGACTTATACCTGTAAAGATAGATGTAAGAGGAAAATAAATAAATACTTATATATTTCTAAATACATATATAGTTTAGACAAATAACACCCAGACATAGGACAGGATGGAATCCACGACCCCCTGCTAAGCAGCGAGGGTCACTAACGACTAAACTCCAACAGCTAGTCATCCAATTTAAATGCATAGTCTAGAAAACGTATATCTTTTACACTAATAGACTGAGAATTGTAGTTTTGCAACTTATCCCAAGTCAAATTAATCTAGTATCAGTATTATACGGCAACATACAATCTCGGCTGCAGATCGAAACATGTTTTCGCATCACGCCTAAACACTGTAGTTGGCTTTGGTTCGAACCATGTAATCTCCCCTTAGTTCCGGGCTCGGGAACAGTTATCTTTAAGCTTGCTTATAATTATTAGTGTTTCATGGTATATGGCAATTCGCTTTTGTATTAAATTTAAATTATATGCTTCTATGACAAACTAGCTGATGCCTTTAAAATTTTATTATATTTATTTATTTAAACTTATTGCACAAAACTATACAAAGGCGGACTTAATGCCAAAGACATTATCTGCCAGTTAACGTAAGGATGATGCAGAGATAATATAGTAGGTGTACATTATATGTTTATTATTTATTTGTTAAGATTTGTTTATAACATAAAAATCTAAGACATCTAGGACTTTTTGTGAACATTTTTTCAAGATAATATAATGATATGAATTTCTGTTAAAACCTTTGTCAAGATGAGGTAACTAAAGCCTCATTCTTAGTCCAATTTTATTTCATAACAAAATAGACAATGGATCTTATATTCGTTTTCCACAGCTTATTTACCTTCCATACAACAATTATGGAAAAAATGTTACTGAATGTTTAAATAAAAAAAAGGAATTCCAACTTATGCCTACGTCTTTACCAGTCCTAATAGGAACTAGCTATCTGCATAGGAATGCCAAAGTGAGTACCTAATCACAGTCGCTCTTCGTCGTCAAAAGAGGTCAGGTGCATAACCGACGGTTTGACGTGCTCTCCGAGGTATATGAGTGAGTTGAATGTCATGCTCGGCAGACGGGTTGGCGATTGCGAGTGTACGACTAAACGCAGACAGACATTACGCCGACAGACTGTACACCGATAAGACTTTACTTTGACTGTACTTTTCGCCGACAGAACACTTCACTCATACTCAGAGAGAAACATCTACCAAGTGTAATATAGGACCGAAGACTTTACTTTGACTGTACTTTTCGCCGACAGAACACTTCACTCATACTCAGAGAGAAACATCTACCAAGTGTAATATAGGACCGAAGACTTTACTTTGACTGTACTTTTCGCCGACAGAACACTTCACTCATACTCAGAGAGAAACATCTACCAAGTGTAATATAGGACCGAAGACTTTACTTTGACTGTTCTTTTCGCCGAGAGAACACTTCACTCATAGTCAGAGAGAAACATCTACCAAGTGTAATATAGGACCGAAGACTTTACTTTGACTGTACTTTTCGCCGACAGAACACTTCACTCATACTCAGAGAGAAACATCTACCAAGTGTAATATAGGACCGAAGACTTACTTTGACTGTACTTTTCGCCGACAGAACACTTCACTCATACTCAGAGAGAAACATCTACCAAGTGTAATATAGGACCGAAGACTTTACTTTGACTGTACTTTTCGCCGACAGAACACTTCACTCATACTCAGAGAGAAACATCTACCAAGTGTAATATAGGACCGAAGGCTTTACTTTGACTGTACTTTTCGCCGACATAACACTTCACTCATACTCAGAGAGAAACATCTACCAAGTGTAATATAGGACCGATTCGGTTCTTCTGGCGTTGTGGTCACAGTTCTAACCTAACCCAATAATTATGAATACTGTCGGCAAAGTGTTCTGTCAGCGAAAAGTACAGTCGAATTAAAGTCTTGTCGGTGTACAGTCTGTCGGCGTAATGTCTGTCGGCGTTTGCAGTATGATGGTCATAGTGCACAGAGACACGGTGATGCCAGTTTCCTGTTAGGTATTTCCTCGGGTCGACTTATACCATGCCACCATTCTATGGCGTGACCGTCAACCACACAGCCACGAGAGTGCAAAATCGCAAAGTTCCCGACTTCGGGATGATATAAAAACCCATTAATCACTTTTTGACCTGACCCTGGATCCAAAGACCTCATTATTTGCGGTTGTAAACACTATTGCGAGACCAAAGAGACAGGCAGTAAATATTATAACATAGGCAGTAAATATCATAACATATAATAGTTATCGTCAAAATCTTGTCTATCAATCAAATTATAATCAATCTCGATATTTCCAATCGCACGTGTTAACATGTAAGCTCATTTTTTGCTCCGAAACTTGTCTCGCCCGAGGATTACTAAGGATCACTCCATAAAAACTCACGTTACATAAGATCACCTTTATTTTTTATGCAAAAGATAGTTCAATCTTCGGTTTCCATTACAGTTACTTGTTCAATGACCTCTTTGGCGCCGTCTAATTGAGAACCAGGATGCTTTCAGACCATTTTTTGCTTAAGAACGCGTAATGCATTACTAATGTTCTTATTATCTAGTCGAAGCGAATTTTGTTTTAAGTTTCCATTGTCTTATCATGGTAACGACTTACAGTTATTCGATACGCAAGTTCCTCGTTCTAGGACGAAGTATTGTTTGCTATGACGTCAGTTTTTTCATACCAATGACTAGCTGCGTGTGGTGACGAATATTACCACACCATCTCATCCCGTAGATGGCGTAGAAGTCGTGCCCAGGTAAATGTAACAGATAACAGGCAGCGATGTCTCTATGAGTACTATGACCCTCATACTGAAATGAAATGAAAAAATTAAAATGAAAATGAAAAACATTTAATTCAGCACAACACACAAGAAAATGAGGAGTAAAAGTATACAACACACAGTTCTACAAGACATAACATACATAGATTTGAAGAAAATGCACACACAATTACGATTCTTGCATGTTCTGCCGAAAGGGTCACCACCTCAGCACTAGCTAGGTGGGTTACACCTAGCGCTGGTTTTCAGTTGGCAACCCTGGAAGTCACGCACGGACGGGGGTAGTGCTAGTACAATACTAAATGTTTACATAATATAATATAAAAATATATAACGTCCGACGAAAGCCCGTCTGAAAAGCGTGGCAATTACGTCATATCCCCAAAATAATTGTGGGTAGCTTTTGTCCAGAAGTGGACTTCTGGTAGACGAATAGCTTCCACCCGCAGCTTTTTCCATCGAAAAGTTATTTTTTTAGTTTGTTAGATATCTAGCCAGGGAAAGTCACATCAAAATTGGTTCAGCCGTTATAAAAGTTAGCCGGCCAGAAAGTTGTTATAAATCAAAATTAAGTCAATATAACAGCTGTTTAGTAAATGCATTATGATAATATAGTATCAGAATAATGCTTTTATTAAGCAGATGTTATTTTGACATTACGAACAAGACCAATACAAAGAGTTTAATTTTATTTATTTGTATGTTCTAGACATACAATTACAATGTATAGATTTATAGAGATTACTTAATTTGTTAATATTATAATATTCAGATATTATGACATGCCTTGATCAACGTCCTTGACGTTCACCGTATTCTAGTTGGTAGTGCTCCTGCCTACGAAGCTGGTGGTCCTGGGTTCGAATCCCGGTAAGTGCAAATATTTGTGTGATGAGCACGAATATTTCTTTCCGAGTCATGGATGTTTTCTATGTATTTCAGTATTTATCTATCTATATAAGTATGTATATCGTCGCCTGGTACCCACAGTACAAGCTTTGCTTAGTTTGGGGCTAGGATGATCTGTGTGACATTGTCCCAAGATATTATTATTATGTATAGATTTCTAGAGATTACTTCTATGACCAGATAAAATAAATGCCTTGTTATTTGTTAATATATTATTCAGATATTATGAAATGCCTTATCAACTTGCTATTATCATAATCGCTTAATAAGTACCATGAATATTATGAACTTTATGTCATAAAAACTCATAAACTACTAAACTTAAACGATCGATTTACGAGTTAATAGCATGATCATAAACGAATCGATTCTATATCGATGTTATTTTTTTCTGTTTTATTAGTACTAGTTGCGTGGCCTACATAATACATGCGCATACGCTAAGTCACGTTCATACTGTTCATACCTGTGAATTGTGTTATGATAACAAAGTTGACATAATTATAATCTCTTTTGCTAGTTATTGTGTAACTTACTGGTTACTTATCGTATGGGCAGTGGTTACCCTAGTGTGAGAGCTGTACACACGGCTACATATCAAGCTATATAACTATACATATAATAAAATCGTAGAAAAGTCAAAACTGTACATTGAATTTTTTTTAAACGATACTTGGGGCGTGATCTACAATCGACAACGAAACCAAAAATAGTTCTTAGAATTTTTGTTTGTCTGTTTATCTGTATGTATGCCCGGGCTAAACTCAAAAAGTACTGCATGGATTTACTTCAAATTTTGCTTGAATATTACTAAGAGGTCGGGTCAACATATAGGCTACATATTTAACGCTATCACCTACAGGGGAGGAGCTGTGATAATTTATAACGTTTAACGCGGGTAAAACCGCGGGGCACAGCCAGTATCCAATATAAACTGACCTCTCATTGTATGGAAATCTTTTACAACGTGGGATCAGATTATAATGGTAATGTATAGCTTGATAAGCAGCCGTGTGTACAAGCCCCGCAGTAGGCCTCTGATATACCTTAGGGACTATTGCCTAATGTAGTCATCGCTGTAATAGTTTACCGAGGCTGAGAGCTTAACGTGCCCTCCGACATAAGGAGACATATGAAAATTAAATCAGTTTGGCGGTCACCCATCTTTGCTTAACTTCGCCGATCAAATGCACCGGTGAGAGCAACTGGTTATTTTTGGAACGAAGTTCCTTATCGCGCGTTGTGAAAGGGGGCTAGACGGAAAAAATTCTTACGAAAAGTTGTCACGACACTTTTTGTAGCTGTGCGGCGTGCGCATGTTTCTCTGTCTGTCTCTCTCTCTCTCTCTTATAGAAAGCAAGCCAGATATTTTCATTTCTATTTCGCATTGAACAGTGTGGTGTCGCGACGATTATTTTTGTTGAGTGTATACAGGTTTTTTGTACATAATAAATAATAGGAAATAACTTCGTTCAATCCGGGTGTCCCTTGACACCTCTCAAGTTTTTAACTTTTGTGTCTTCCTTGTTTAACAGTAAATAATGAGGACCTGGGATCAAATCCCGGGTCGGGTCAAAAAATAATCTACCAACAACGCCAACCGGCGCCCATCAATTAATTTATTTGTTAGTTGGTAATATTCAAGAAGTTACAATTTCTTCAAATCCAAGATATATAAGAACTATAAAACCACAGACTGCATCAACTTCATGTAAGCCAAATTAAGTCCACTGCTATACTAGAGGCTCCCAAAAGAATGGAGGGATACCCCCTATTCGCCACGATTGGTACACGGGTTTGTGACGGCAATATGATGGTCTGAGACACGGCTGCTGTTTTCTGGGAGATGCTACTATATACATACTTGTATATAGTGTAAATAGATAAATAATAATATCTGATTATTTGATGCCGAAACAAACAAGGTCAATATAGTTATAAAGAAAGATTTGTACAAAATATAATATATTAGATATTGGGAAAACATTCTAAATCCATTTTTGTACAGAAAAATTCGAAGTCTCTGATCAGTTACTCCAGTAAAATCTGGTAGATGGAATGACCTTTACCACAGAATAAAAAGTACTTACGTGCCTTTACGCCCCATCACGAGATGAGATGGGGTGGTGACATCAGAAGACATCCATTCACATAAGTATTTACTCGTACTCCTTCATCGGACAATAGGGATCTCAAGCCATGTAGCAAAATAAAACTACAACTTAATAAATAACGCCAAAAGTCACGCCCTTTGAGTTTCCAAAACCTCGACCTCAAACCGTCGGGTCAGTTTTAGGGACGTTTTGTGCAACAATACGCAAATCTGTTACTAAAATCCATTCATTATTACATGTAAGTACAGGTATTATATATAATAACGGTACATTGATCTTTAGTTGGTTGAACCGGTCGCCGATAAGTTTATCTGCAACCGGTATTATCAATCAAATTAATTTTACATTGGCCGTACCCTTAATAAGGGCAATGCGAGTCTTTAATTTAAATAATTAAGTGTCTTCGACACCGTGGTGTTGCAGGCCTTGAGTTCTCTTATTTAAAAAATAATGGTGAAAGTATTGAGTCGTGACTGCACCGATCTCTCTGATATCGATATGTTTTAATTAGGCGGGTATGTAGTTGCAGTTTATGTTCTTTGGTAGTAAATGTACAATGTCCTCCTAGACGCAATCCGGCCACGGCGGCCACTCTCAATAGAGATGAGCCATCTGCGCGGGACACATTACACACACAGGACACACATTGTGCACAAACACAGGACAACTTTCTATTACATCACTCTCATGATCTGATGGGACGCTTAGTGACACGACCGGAAAGAGGTCAGGACCGACGGCTTTACGTGCTCTCCGAGGCACGGGAGTATAATAGCGCCAATTCCCACACTTCGGTCTGATGCTAAACAATTTTTATTTTTACAGAAAAGTCCCCAAATCACTTTCTGGCCCAACCCGGGATTTGAACCCGCAGAAAACGAGGTCCTCGTTTTCTGCGGGTGAACACGCTACCGCTAGACCAACGAGGCAGACAATTTCTATATTATCACATATTTTGCAGCTTAACTTTATACTTGTGAAGCGGAATAACCAATCAAGTTTACGAATGTCTTTGGAATGGAAATTTGAACTTAACTTGGATCTCAGAATAGAATTAATTTAATACGTAAGTATGATTTTAATTTATATGCTGCCCGCTGTATTTTATTCATTAATTTTTTTTCGACAATGTAATTGGATTACATTTTATAATGTATAAATTGTGCTTAATTATATTTAATGGATTAATAATCAATGTATATCCGTTTGTTTTCCCAAATAAATAAATAAATATAAATAGTTTTATAAATGCCAAATTAATAAAAATATTGTCGCTCTGAAATCTAGTTCATGTATATTTTCTAGATGTCCGAGTAATTGTTAATATGTTACTAGTCTTTTTGTAGATTTAAGTGGTGAGTGAGTTTAATAGCAGTTCTTTTCCGGTTCATTCATTAGTCCCATTCAAAATAACTCTTTATTATGAAAAAAATATATCATAGATGTTATCGTTTTCAGCCACGGCAACCAGCCTCAATAGAAACTAGACATTTTATAGGAAAATACCAATACCACTTTTTAACCTGACCTGTATTTGAACCCAGGACCTCAATACCTGCGGTTGCAAGCGCTACCACTGGATCGACGCAGCACTAACATAAGTTCAGTCACTGAATTAATTTGTATTTTCACTATTACTTCCAATCATTATAGAGAATTTATTTTTGATTTTACGTACGTTCACCTAGTAAAAGTGAACATTAAATACACTAATTATCTCATTAACGAGTAATTGGAGAACGTGACTCAATGTTTATAGTGGTTTCTTCATTACACTTCCGAAGTACATTAAGGTCAAGTTAATAGAGCCAGCTACTGGAACTCAGTTATCTACTGTTTCGATCTTTGATCTATAGATAACGTTAACATGATAAATACGTTTGTAAAAACTGTTTTGACTAAATCATATGAATCAACATTTTTTGCCTTCTTGCTGTCAGCTTGACTGCACACGTGACGCAGTGTTTAAAAAAATGTGTAATCTAACTTATACGTAACATAACTTTTTAGTGCATTATTTTTGTAATCTACAAAAGCTGTAATTCTCTTCCCAAATTGGATATTCAACCTATTATGTAACATTATTATATAGTAGGTACATTCTTTTTGGACAGTATAAAAGCTCTACCTCGCCTTTTAAAATTGCGTATTCAACCTTTTGTGCAACATAACTTTTCAGAAGGTACATTATTTTTGTAATCTATAAAATCACTATCTTTTTTGATGTGAAACATCGAGCCGCACGTAAAACAGATTTCTGGCGTGGCGACGCATGCCGTGACGCGTTCGCAATCGACTTTTTATTTTATCATTATGACATATTTAGTTCCTATCACAATATGTTCTTTTCTGCATATTACTTTTACAAAATAATGTCGATGTTTCACATCTGCCAGGCGTCCCGTGACGGCTCACATTTTTTTTTTATAAAAATGCGTATTTAATGTATTCAATTGTAATTTAATGTAACATACTTTTCAGTGCATTCTCGTTATAATCAATAAAAACTCTACATTTCCTTTTAAATTTGCGTATCCAACCTTTTATGTAACTTATATTTTTAGTAAATTCTTTTAGTGATACGTAATATGTTAGCAATTTACTACTCGGTTTACGAGCTTAACGTAACCTTGAACTTCTAATAGATGTTATTATTGAGAACAAAGTGTAAAAAAGAAATTAACGACTCATTCAATAATGGGTGTATAAATGTTTTAATAGTTCGGTAATCATTGCGTAGTTAACTTTGGTGGATTGGTTGGATCTTTTTGTTTATTTCTTGTATGGTTCAATGTATGGTATTTTATTCTCCATTATAAAAGTTTTATTGACGGTATGAATATTCGATTTAAAACTTATTGGAATTAAAACGTTATAAGTTACAAGTTATTGAAAAAATTAAATAAAAGTTACAGCAATATTTTATCCGATAAATTCCAACACTTCAACAGCGTGAAAGTGTTCCAGTTTTTAAAGTGTTAAGGGCAGGCCTTAAGAAACCTTCCCCAAGGTTTATTAAAGGTACCTTCATACGTGCCAAAATGTGATCGCTTTCATAACTATATTGAGTTAAGCCACTAGCTTAAAGGGTAATTATAATTACGATGTAAAAATCTTATTGATTTATTGGTTCGCCTTTGGTAATGACTCAATGTTATGCAACACTGCAATATTTTTATTCCAAGTCGATTTTATTGTACGCTAGTCATCCACTTAGAATTATTTCGTTTTTTTTTGTGATGGAAACATTTTATCTGTCACGTCGATAGGGAGGTGACGGAGTATGTGGGAGTCCCACAGAACAGAACAAATAATTGTGCTCATCATCATCATCATCATCATCATCATCATCATCATCATCATCATATCAGCCGAAAGACGTCCACTGCTGGATAAAGCCCCCCCCCCCAAAGATCTCCACAATTGCCGGTCTTGCGCTATTCGCATCCAGCTGTTTCCAGCGACCCGCACAAGATCATTGGTCCATCTAGTAGGGGGCCTGCCCACGCTGCGTCTTCCGGTTGTTCATTGTGCTCATCACTCGAAGATATTTCCTAGGAAGGGATCGTACCCACGACAGTCAGATCCACTAACCGATAGACCAACAAGCCAGACAAACATAGTATAGTAAACATAGTATTGTTACTATGTTTACTATACTATGTTTGTCTGGCTTGTTGGTCTATCGGTTAGTGGATCTATCATATGTATAAGTACTTGTGTACTTATACATATGGTAGGCTTTGAAGGGTTCTCACCATAGCTACAATAAGCTATTGTTACCATCAAACCATATTTCATTTACTCAAGAATACAGTTCAAAGAATAAAAATGTAAGAGGTTCAAACGAAAACAGTACGAAATATCATTCAAAGACCGTCCGTAAATAACTAAGTAGCAAGTAGATACGTACGTATCTCTTTAACCCTTTTGATCTTTCAACATCTTGAATCTTTTTAGCCATCAGAAACCTATTGAATTTTGCACTCCTCCTAAATCTGCAACATATGCTTTTCTTTTTTAAATTACTTTAAAATAAAGGAGGTTATGAAGCCGACTACTTTATAAAAATAGTATTGGATATGTTTTCGTTCTATATATTTAGTCGGGAAGACTACATGATAAACAGTATAATATATTTTATAATAAGAAATAAAAAACCGTCCAAGTTATGTTTACCTTTATTTTATTTTTATCATTTGTTTTTTGCGACAATTACACACTCTGTATAATTTCAATTTCAGTTCATCAGACGGGCGGATAGTCGAATGGACAGTGGAGGCAGTGGAGGCTTAGTAACAGGGAGGATTCCGCTGGTGACCTGTTTTTTTAATAATATATTTATGTATTCTATCATCCCAAAAGGTTGATAGAAGCGTACAAAATTTAATAACATAAGCATACGGGAGGCGCACCGCAGCAAGTTCGCCGCACTCTGAGTGCACCTTTGGGAATGGAAACCTAAAAACAGTAAGTTACCTTAAGATATTTTATTAAATACTTTTTGTGTAGTTTCTGTAACGTAAATAGAGTTTTCTTTAAACCATGATATATAATTCTGTTAGCTAAATCTAACAAAATCTGAAAATATTAGAGTTTCTTAAAAAAATCCATTAATTTTTCATCACCAACATCCATTTTAACGCTAGTATTAGTTCTTACATAGCATAGGCAATGTTATCTCCCTTATTTCATGCAGAATGATGTACACTATAGCTAATTATTATATCCAAATACCGTTCATGTCAAATTAAAGACAAATTATGCACAAAAAGTGACCCTAAACATTAAACCGATTAGGCGATTGACACACGTCATAGTAATGAATGAACGAACTATGAATGAACATGTTCATTCAGTCGGTCATGACACTGTGACATCATTATGTCAAGTTAAAATGATGATGATTGATTGTCGTTACGTTACGTTAATACCACAGTATTACTCAAGACAATCAGAGGAGAAGAACCCTATTTATAAATTCTCCTACATTAGAGCAGAGCTGGACAGATCAAGTATGAACTCTCTCAGCTGTTTCTTGAGTCAGGTTTTTTATACGGGCAGTTATTAAATTATTAATTGTAAATAATATTGCAGAGTGAGAGCTGTCATAGTGTATGTGCCTACACACCCACATTGCATGACATCAAAGGTACAGAGCTTATCCCGTAAAATAAAGTTTACACCTCGTAGATAATGCGTCATAGTGACACCAGCCTCAACGCTAGAAAGTTTGTATGGCTACTTTTTTGTGATAATTACTTTCCATTTTTTTTAAATAGTTTACTTTCTGTGTATCTGATCTCCTGTGTAAATACCTAGATAGCTTGATATAAAGATGTGGGTATTATTGATAAGTTGAGTAACATAACTGATTAACGAAAGCTGTTATGATTATTACAAGCTTCACTGTGTTTGGAGAGGCCATTACAGGCAAGTTTCTTTATGGGAACTGGATATTTAAAAAAAAGTAAAGATGGATAAGGTCTTTATCCAATATCAAATACAAGCAACTTATACAATAAAATAAACTCATCTTCAAAAAAGATTACGAATAAAGAATTATTATACGATTACTTTAAGTACTGCCAATCATATATGTCGTACTGGTGCCAATAATTAATCAATGGCATATGCTTATATTATTCGATTAATCAGACAAACAAGGCCCTGTTTCATTATTATTTAGTAGTTCTCTGTGTTTGCATCTTCTATGTTTGACGGGTCTAAGCCGGTCGAGCCTTAAAGGCATTGGCTATGTGCTAAGTCGCAATGTTTGCAAAACACATTTTTCTTTATTCGATTCCACACAAATGTAATATTTTAACGGAATAAATGACTTTTCATTTTCATTTTTCATTTATGTCCCAAAATTGGCAACACGAATAAAAAATCTAAACAATAGAAAAGTTTTTCAATACTCAATGTTTTATTTGCATTCCACAATGTTGATGTAGGTGTTACAATTATAAATATATGGTATCATTATGGACCCTGTCGGGCACAACAAATGTAGAAGAGAGGAAGAGGGCTTTAGTTAAACATACATAGTTAATTAATTACAAATATATTATCTATTTATTATTATTCTTATTTTTTATATACATATATTACTACATTTGGATATTATTAATATTATTACCTACATACTACAATAATTTATCAGTGAAGTATTCATTTAGTTATCCATTTTTTATTTATGATTCTATTTTATTATATTTTATATTTATTTTGATATTATTAATACTATTGTCTATATATTTTGATATTATTAATATTATTGTCTATAATTTACCTGTCAAGTATTAATTTAAATTATCAATTTTTATTTATTATTCTATTTTATTATATTATATATTCATAGTATTATTACCTGTACAACTATAATTTGTCAGTCAAGTATTCGTTTAATATGTAATAGCATTTGCTTAATAGGAGCGATTTTGTTTTATTTATGAATAGGTTAAACTTGGTTTCCTTTTTGATTACTTCAGGAAGTTTATTATAATTTTTTACCGACATAACATATTTGAGTGCAGTTTTAAGCGTGAATTTGGTAAGTTAAGTTTAAATTTATGGCGTAAAGTGTACTGTAATTGTTTATCTTTCCTCTTAGTGAAAAAATGTATATTTGTTCTTACGAACTTACATATTTCCAATATAAATATGGCGGGCAAAGTTAGAATATTATGTTCTATAAAATGGGGTTTACAGCTGTCAGTATATATTCACCAGTATTCTTATTAACTTTTTTTGAAGTGTGAGTGGGTGCATCTGTACTATTGCCCCACAGTATTATGCCATAACTAAACCATTCGTACGCGTATGCATAATATGTAGTTAGGGCAGTTTGCAGGTTGGTGGTCTTTTTCACTTCGATGAGAGCGTATGTAAATTTGGAAATCTTTGCTCTCAATTTCTTAATGTGCGATTTCCAATTTATATTGGTGTCTATTGACAAGCCACCAGTTGACAAGTGCAACAGATTTGCACGACTTTTGATGATTTTATATTCTTTTTAAAACGATGGTATTGGGCTGCAATTTTCTGTTGACAATTTGAAACCTCACATACACATATATATACACACATTTCTTGTCCAGCAGTGGTCACCATTCGGTTAATATGATGAAGTTTTTCATATATTCCTAATGAAATAATGTCAATAGCAACTAAATGACGCATGATTTTATTTTAAGAATTGAATAGTACACATTAGCCATGCTGAGTCTACTCTTTGTACAGACGCCAGCACATCCAGCTACCCCAATCTGTCAAATTTCTTTTATATATTTTCAACATAATCACAGAAGCGTAAGGTACACTTTCAATTGGGGAAATTTGACAGATTGGGGTAGCTTGATGTGCTGGCGTCTGTACATAAACAGTTGAGTACTATATACTGCACTCTGCGCGCTCGCCGAACTCTTCAAAAACTTCAGAGCAATTTTATTACTTAGATACCTACTACTCGTAAATAATAGTCAAATGCGCTCATATGAAACATATCGTATGAGACGCTCATAGCCAGATGCTTTCACCGGTCTAAAAGTGATTGGCGAGGTTAAGCAACTTGGCATGCGGTCAGTCCATAGATGGGTGATCGCCAAAATATCGGTCTGTCGGTCGTTGCCCTTTGGCAACAGTCGTTAAGCCATGTCAGAGGCCTACTGGGCGCCTTGAACAACTCTGACATTAGAGTAACCACTGCCCATACAATAAGTAAGTAATAGTCAAATATTATAAACGTGACAAGTAGATAGTAAAATATCTAAGGACTAAGTATACTGTGTATGCGAAGTCACGCGCCTCCACTGACACAGTTTGCTCGTGGCGCATAACAGCTAAGAACCACCGCTAGCTAATACATAGGTAACATGTGAATCAGTTTCAGTGAACTTATAAATGAAACTCTAATATCATCGAATGGCTCGTTTAATAGATTACATCTAAGCTTAAGATAAGTAATGGAATCACGCTTTACTTTGCGGAAATCCACAACCATCAAAATACAAAGTCAATATGTAGAGTTATTTTTTGGAATGAAGTTCCTTATCGCGCGTTGTGAAAGGGAGCTAGACGGAAAAAATTCTTACGAAAAGTTGTCACGACAGTTTTTGCAGCTGTGCGGCGTGCGCATGTTTCTCTGTCTGGCTCTCTCTCTCTCTTATAGAAAGCAAGCCAGATATTTTCATTTCTATTTCGCATTGAACAGTGTGGTGTCGCGACGATTATTTTTGTTGAGTGTATACAGGTTTTTTGTACATAATAAATAATAAGAAATAACTTCGTTCCATCCGGGTGTCCCTTGACACCTCTCAAGTTTTTTTTAGGTCTAATGGGTTTACCTTGATGCTTGACCATGATCTCACCTGATGGTAAGTGAAGATGTGGTCGAAGGTAGACCGCGCGTACCCATAAGCGTTCACTCTATCCTTGAATAAGCCCACGTTATATGAGTCTGGAAACACGTCGTTTGGGAGGCTGTTCCACAGCTTAGCCAATTCCGCCAATTGTCAATTTAATCATACCTGTGTGCAATTCGCCCTCCCGCCTGCAAAAATATGCTCATGAAAGAAGGACAATATAAACAAGCAAATTACAAGCGCCAGTATGATACCCAACACGTGTTTCAGTCCTCCACGGACCATTCTCAAGGGATGCTAGCATCACAAAAACAATTGGTGGAATTAACACTACATATTGATTTTCTATTTTGATCTAAGCTGACTCTTGAACAGTTCTTCAGGACAAATATTTGTGTGATGAACACCTGTGTGTGCAACTGTATTTGCGCCACACTTGTATATTACAATGTGTCCCACGCGCATGGCTAGTTATCGTGAACACTGCCTTTCTTCGACGAAATTTAATGGTGAACTCTTGAAAACTGCAGAACAATTTAATTATTATTATATTAATCTGGATACTAAATCATAGTGTGTAAATCAAACGTGTAGTGGAGGGTCCTAAGATCTGTGATGAAGCCTGGTACTTGCTGATAAGAGACATAAGCGACATGAAAGCGGCTCGGCACCAACCACTGCAAACTTCTCTTGTCAGGCCTGCGGCAGGCTATGTCGCTCTCGCATCGGTTTTTTTAGATACAATAAGAAATGTCTCTCAGACAATGCGCCGTAAATCGTCTGTAACAGACGCAAAGGCCATTTAATATATATATATATATATATATATATAATATATATAATAAATCATAGGCAAATATTGTACGCGGATGTAGTAGTATAGTAGTAGATTTCAAATGGCTAAGGAAAATGCATACCGAGCGTAAATACGAAGGCATGCTCTTTCACTGACATAATACTTTATTAGAAATAAATATGGTTATAATGCCCCTTATACTTACATCCTCAGAAAATATAATGAATTGATTTATAATTGCGATCTCGGTGTTTTAAAATAATTGATAAATAATTAAAAAAAAAATTATAAAAAGCCATTTTCAAAAATATGTAAAGCACGCTGTTGTCTGTGTACAACAACAAATACTTAATATCTACTGATGTAAGTAAGTTTCTCTTTTTTTATTTATTATTTTATCTCGTAGCTGTCGTAAAAATTTAGTAGCTGCATGGTTGCCGGCTCATAAAGAATAAAAGGGCCATCCCAGATCATCTCGTAGCTGTCGTAAAAAATTAGTAGCCGCATGGTTGCTGGCCCAGAAAGAATAAAAGGGCCATCCCAGATCATCTCGTAGCTGTCGTAAAAAATTAGTAGCCGCATGGTTGCTGGCCCAGAAAGAATAAAAGGGCCATCCCAGATCATCTCGTAGCTGTCGTAAAAATTTAGTAGCCGCATGGTTGCTGGCCCAGAAAGAATAAAAGGGCCATCCCAGATCATCTCGTAGCTGTCGTAAAAAATTAGTAGCCGCATGGTTGCTGGCCCAGAAAGAATAAAAGGGCCATCCCAGATCATCTCGTAGCTGTCGTAAAAATTTAGTAGCCGCATGGTTGCTGGCCCAGAAAGAATAAAAGGGCCATCCCAGATCATCTCGTAGCTGTCGTAAAAAATTAGTAGCCGCATGGTTGCTGGCCCAGAAAGAATAAAAGGGCCATCCCAGATCATCTCGTAGCTGTCGTAAAAATTTAGTAGCCGCATGGTTGCTGGCCCAGAAAGAATAAAAGGGCCATCCCAGATCATCTCGTAGCTGTCGTAAAAAATTAGTAGCCGCATGGTTGCTGGCCCAGAAAGAATAAAAGGGCCATCCCAGATTATCTCGTAGCTGTTGTAATAATTTAGTAGCCGCATGGTTGCCGGCCCAGAAAGAATAAAAGGGCCATCCCAGATCATCTCGTAGCTGTCGTAAAAAGCGACTAAGGGATGTAATAAACCAGGTAGTTGGGAAGAAGCGACTCCAAATAACTGCGGTCACCAACTCGCATGCCAAGCACGGTTACTACGGCAAACCCCTCTAAATGGGAACATTATAGAAACCTTTGGGGAAGGCTTATGTTCAACAGTAGACTATATGCTGATGATGACGAATCAGTTTCAGTACAACGACACTGACTAATATTTAATACACTTGCGATCCTGTCCATATGGTAGCTGTATCTATATAATATTATTAAAACTTGATGAACTAACATAGTGAAAACTGTAAAGCGTAACTCAAGTAATTAAGAGCGTGTCGCATCCGCCCTGAAAATGATCTTCTGAAGAGATTGAAACAGTAGGCCAAGTTCATGGCCAAGTGGAATTATAGTACAGTTTTTATATGTTTCTATCTGTCTACTCAACTGATAAACGGAATAAGAAGGTACACTTGTGTGTACTATTATAGTTAGCCTTGGAGGCATTAAATGCGTCACCCAACAATTGAGACAAAATAAAACTAGCAACTAAAGAATCCACGTGGGAGGGAACCCTTTTTAAGTTCAAATCTAGAGTCAGGGCGTTTACTGGCGGGTACATTCATTAAAGGGTCGGTTTTTAGGGACGTTTTGTGCGACTTGAATCCTGCGCTTCATTATCTATGGTTAACTATATACTGCAGTCCAACGAGTTAGTCAATTTATTACTTAATAGTCGGTCGAATGAAACAAAAAGAATCTCTCTTCCCGACCTACTTAGATCAAAGCGATTAACACAAGGTGTTCTCGTATCTAGTTACCAGGAAGTATGTGCGCCATTGCATCAGTGCATCTGGCGCATTGATGCACCCATTCCGACGCACCATTACTAGTTCATCTACAATTAGATAACATGTTTATCTATCATTCATACTAATATCCTTCTAATATTATAAATGCGAAAGTTTGTGAGTTTGGATGTATAGATGTTTGTTTCTCTTTCACGCAAAAGCTGAACGGATTTTGACGAAACTTTGTAGTAATATACATAGCTTATATATCCAAATAAGACATAGGTTATAATTCATAATGTTTGGCGTCGGTAAAACCGCAGGGTGCAGCTAGTTAATAATAATAATATCCTTAGACATTATTCATACAGGGCCATCTGATCCCAAATTAAGCAGCTTGTACTATGGAATAAACTACCAGATATCTCTAACTCACTGATACTCTACATTTTTATAAATACTTGCTTATATAGATAATTACATCCAGACCTAGGACAAACAGACATATTCATGCACACAAATATTTGTCCTGGCTGGTAATCGAACTCTGAACCTGCGCTGTGAAACACAACCAACCACAGCAATCGGCCCCCCAATTACGATATTAATTAAATAACAAGCTGGCAATCAATTTAACTACCTAACTAATGATTAGCGGTTACCATAGTTCAAGGGCATTGGATAGGCTGAAAATATTTCTTTTGTTTCTTTTTCTTCCAAAATAAGCATCATTTAATAAAATATAAACTACAATTAAAAAAAACTGTGCAATGGCTATTGCACGACTTCGATAAATTAAGAATTGAAAAATAACTAATGGATTGGACTACAATTTGCTTTAAAACAACCTACTTCTTAGCACTAACTAATTTTAGGTGAAAAAAATCATATTTCATGCACAATTTCTCTATTGTTTACATTTTAAATTAATGTTGATAATTTAGGTTTAAAAAAGGAATAAATGCACACACACAGCCTTTTCATTGCCCTCAAGTACAATCGTTGTTCTGAGTATTGGTGTGCTTTGTGTCCGTCAATAATAACATGGCAGGGTAGTTTCACATGGATGAATTCTCATAGTGCAGGCATTGTCTTCCGTTCCATCAAATGTGGCTATCTTTTAAGGAGACCTTTGTCCAGAAGTGGAAGAAATTCAGCTGACATGATAATGAGGTTCTATTCTTGGATATTATTATAGAGTGAATCAATTTCAGGTAAGTTTTAACCGTTGTTCTCGTATATGCTGTGGAGTGCTTGGCACATTTTGGTTTGAAATCTATACCTGGCTGTGGAGATTACAAGATAAAGCTTTAATTCAGGAGCTCAAGAACTAACAATTCTGATAGCCGTACCTTTATAAGTCTTCAAGGCTAGATATAAGATGAAAAGCGCATATTGTTGTTTATAAAAATTAATGAAGCGTTAAGTATTAAAAGTCTTTGATCAGTCATCACTAATATATTAAAGAATGACGTACATTGATTTAACGTATTCACGGATGTTTGTTCAAAGTAATAGGTAACATATTGATGAACCAGAAATATCTTCAAATTCAAAATTCATTTATTCCGTTAAAATTTTACATTTATGAAGAATCGTCATTTTTTTGTCCTACCGTGCAGTGCATGACGTGGTAGCTACCGAGAAACACTGCCAGAAAATTCAGTAGGAATCCTTTTTAAAATAAAATTAACTTAAAATTAATAACATATTCTTTTATGTGTGTTGACTTAACCCAACTCGATGCCATGCACTTTTGTCACAAAAATCATCAGAAATTTTGTAACTCCGCTTTTGTAAAATTTGGCTTAAATAATTCTTTTAAACTTATTCGTAGACAACACTCTAATATCATTGGGAAGTTTGTAGTATTTATATTATGTGTATCGCTCCTTTTACAGAAATAATCGATTATTTTGTACATATTGTAGGTATTTAGATATATACTGAGATACTACAGTTAGAATGTTAACTTCCTGGAACTTTTCCCTTAGAGACGCTCTCGGGCCACCCCAGAGAAGAATTTCATAGTACATTATCCTATGAAAAAAACTGAAATAACCTATGTTTCAGACATCTTCAAATGAATTATTCAAGCTGTATCAGCTGTATTTAATTTGCCTGACAGTTTTTCTATTTGTGGGCTCCATTGCAGTTTTGTGTTGTGATACCCAAGAACACAGTTGTCTCATCAGGGGCCAACCTAGCTCTATTAAGTCGAATATTGAACTAAATACATCTAATTCCCTCAGGTGACAACTGAGGGAATTAGATGTATTTAGTTTTAAAAAACCAATGAACAACATTAGAGATTGCAGCAGTTATATCGACCAAATTATTGGTTTAATTAATTTAAATTTAACAAAATCCCATGCTTATCTCTTATATATAATAATACCTTTAATATAGACAGAACCATTGACAATATGTAGTAAAAATATTAGACTTAAACTAGATAATTAAACATAATCTCTTGACAATAACTTGATACGAGCTAGCTAAATATCATTTCTGTAATAAAATAAATTTTATAAATGTTTTCATACAAGATGTACCTAAATATCTATGTTACTAGAAATAATATCTAATGTATACTACTATATTACTACAAACATGTTCTGACTATTTACAAGCGCTTTTTTAAAGTCTACGTGAATAAAAACCTTTTTTATTTTATTTTATTATTTTATAGTAAGATAAATCATTTATATAAATAAAAACAAGAATGGGCCAAGAATTTACCCCTGTGGGACGCCCATTACTGTTATTACTTACACTAGTTATTAAGATGTATTACTAAAAAATAATATGGACTATGTCTAAAATTAATTATCTACTACTATTTTTATTATTATAAGTAACGCAAATTTTTAAATTAAAGTCAGCCCCAACAAATCTGTAATAACCAGACATCTTAGTAAACAAATTTAAAACCCTACCAGACAATTGAGTCATAAATTTCGCAATATCGTTTCAAGTTGGATCGGGGCGATATGAATGCAAGTCGTGTTCCCCAGTTTGTTGATACACTTCGCGTGCAGAATAGTTTATGGCTTTCGTAAGATTGTGCATAATGCCCGTGAATCAGCATTGACACTGTGACTAAGGAGATGACATACTCAGTAGACATACACGTCGCAAATACAGGGTGAATATTTAATGAATAGGAACTAAATTTTGTGTGAGGTCATGTAGCCAAGTAGCCATTGATGATTAAGTATGTCCGACAATGTTGAGGATTATACGTGATTTATATTTATTTATTCGCTTATTAGAATTCGCTACAAGTAACTTTTAGATCGGTGCTACTTTTGTTTTACTGATGGTAGTTTCTTGACGGTTGATATAGCGGATAGGACCTATTTTAAAGAATTCGCATAAAAGGAATATAATTGGAGAGTACTTTACTTGTTTTGTTATATCAATAGAGGTGCATATGGCCAGTTGCTTTGAACAGTCCGTAAGTTATCGGCGAGGTTAAGCAGCAGGTTAAGCTAGGCACGTGGTCATTCTTTAGATGGGTCATCATCAAAGTGGTTTAATTTCTGAGCATCGATACATGCATCGGAGAGCACATCAAGCTGTCTGTTGCGATTGTTGAAGTGAGACAACAGTCGTTAAGTAATATCAGAGGCCTACTGGGCGGCGTAAAAACTCTGACACCAAGTTAACCAATGTCCATAGGATAAATAAAGAAAGTTATATCAATAAAATTGTATGCTTTAATTTTGCCCTTTTGGGGCGATATAAAATCTGTGAAGCAGCATACCCGCGTTCCCGGGGCTCCTCCCATCAGGTGCCATGAGTCCACGGCACGGCGGGTTTAGTCGGTGCGAGTTCGACATACCCACCCGCAGACACTTTTTGCGGGTGGCATGCGTAGGCATTCGCCCTGCCTTATCAAAAAAAGGGATGTATGGATGTTTGTTACTCTTACACGCAAAAACTACCAAACTGATTTTGATAAAACTTTGTAACAATATAGCTTATATATCTGAATAACACATAAGCTAATAATATATAAACTTGAAGGCGGGTAAGACCAGGGCATGGTTAGTCTTTAAATTATGTTCAAATTGTGTGATTCTTCCGTCGCCTAACGATCCAAACCGCGTATAAGGCATAAATGCAATGTTTAATAACAAGATTATCGCGGATTATCGACGATAAAAATTGTTATTTTCCAATAAAAATATTAAAGAATATTTACGACTTTATTTTTAAAGCATTTATTTCCATTTTGCAGTGATTATATTTTAAGAGATCCTGTATATTATCGCATTCGGAAGGAGTGACTGGCGCACTAAAAACAGGATGTACCAACTCATATTATGCAAATTGTAGATATTGGCAAACTGCATCAATGGTTTTACGTCGTAACGGAATAATAAACAGACACATTCCTGGATTTTCCTCTGACTATAGAAGCAGAACTAAATCGTGATGACATTGGCTAGCAATCGTGACGATGAAAGACTATGATAGATTTACATCTACATGTCTACCGCTAGAATGCAATGTCATGAAATCTTTTGGTAATTTTTCTTAAGCCTACTAATATTATAAATGCGAAAGTTTGTGATTATGAGTGGATGTATGGATGTTTGTTACTCTTTCATGCAAAAACTACCGAACGGATTTCAATGAAACTTTCTAGTAATATAGCTTATATGCCCGAATAACACATAGGCTATAATTTAGAAAGTATAACGCGGGTAAAACCGCGACGCGCAGCTAGTCCTTAATAAATGTTCATCCATATTTTCATTTGAGCGGGTATAAATTTAAATGCATATATTTATTGTTAATTTTAAGTGATATACTTAAACTACAGTCTATTTCACCGGCTAGGATTGCGTTGGCTCCTTAAGCCCTGATCGGTGATCCCGTGCCTGTAGTCCGTGCCATTGATCACACTTTCTTTTAGAATTTCGACTATTTACTTCAGCGGCACCTTAGTTGCAGCGCACCCATAACGGCGCCCTCAGGTATTAAACTACTGGTTGAAAGCCTTTTGCGCTAGCCAACTACTCGGTGTCTTCAATTTTAATATAATACTCGTTGTATTAGCTAAGTAACTTGTTATTTGTTATATATAACTACCCGCCGTACTAACTGTACTATGTCATAGTATACATATGTACATATTTACACTTTTTTGACGGTCACCGTAGCCTAGTTGGTAGTGCTCCTGCCTACGAAGCTGGTGGTCCTGGGTTGGAATCCCGGGTAAGTGCAAATATTTGTGTGATGAGCACGAATATTTGTTTCTGAGTCATGGATGTTTTCTATGTATATTAGTATTTATCTACCTATATAAGTATGTATATCGTCGCCTGGTACCCATAGTACAAGCTTTGCTTAGTTTAGGGCTAGGATGATCTGTGTGGCATTGTCCCTAGATATTATTATTATTATTATATAGCTCATGGGAAGCGTGCGGTGACGATGACGCTTTTTGTTCACCCAAAAAGTGCGGACCGAAAGAAGATTTCACTTCCCAAAGATTATCTCTACTATATAAAAATAAGTCGGGTTTTCCTTCCTGACGCTATAACTCCAGAACGCACGAACCGATTTCCATGGTTTTGCATTCGTTGGAAAGGTCTCGGGCTCCGTGAGGTTTATAGCAAAGAAAATTTATAAAATTTAACGCGGGTAACACCGCGGGGCACAGCTAGTTATTTAATAAATGTAAAACCACGTCATTTCATTTATAAAATCAATTATACCGGTACCTACGAGAAGTGAAAACACACGTAAGTGGAATGTAATAGTGACAAGAATTCTAAATTATTTACTCTCCGTATTCCTTTGACACGGTGACCATAATAGCTGAGTGACTACAAATAGCTCTTAAACGGCTCGTATCTGAGTGAGGTATCACCTACTGTCATAATTCAGGCGTATACTTGTACTATGCTATTGAGTAATCTTGTGAATTTCTAACGATTAATCACATCCGTAGTAGAGAGACCCGCTGAGTTTGTTTCGCTGGATCTTCTCAGTTGGGGCGCATTGGATCCGGTGGTAGCATTAAAGCGCGACCGTCGTTATAAACACAAGGTAGGAAAGTCAAAACTGTACATTGAATTTTTTTTAAAAGGATACTTGGTGCGTCATCTATAATCGATATCGAAGCCAAAAATATAGTTTTTAGAATTTTTATCTGTGTGTCTGTTTGTCTGTATGTATGTCCGGGCTAAATTCAAAAAGTACTGCATGGATTTACTTGAAATTTTGCATGAATATTAATAAGAGGTCGGGTCAACATATAGGCTACATATTATCACGCTATCACTTACGGGGGTGGAGCTATGATAATTTATAAAATTTAACGCTGGTAAAACCGCGGGGAAAAGCTAGTATTGAGATAAATACAGAGTATCACGAGTATTATTTTTATAATATTTGACCAAGCTTAAAATTATTAAAGGTATAATTATAATTTATAACATATTTAAGGTACATTATAATTTATAACACATAACGTCCACGTTTTCACTTTGAACAAATGACACCGTAGGTAGATATTAATAAAAATTATTGAGCAAATTTAAACAGATCTGTTAAATAATTAACATAAATTAACGTATCAGACAATTTTAATTCGCAAATGATAAAGATAAAACACGTGAATGATACACCACTGTTTATGACATGACACTTTTTCCGAATGTTTCGATGTAAGCAGACGTAAAGAAACGTGATAGCAAATCCTATTTATGTATATAATAGCTATGTCCCGCGGTTTTACCCGCATTAAAGTGTGTAAATTGTAGCCGATGCTAACATCCAGGGTGTCAGCTAACTCGATACCAAATTTTATTAAAATTCAGCCAGCCGCTCCAGCAATCGTTTAGACGTGAAGAAGTAACAAATATCACACTCACACTCACAAACTTTCGCCTAAATAATATTCGTGCGATTTGTTTTTACTTAGTGGCGATTTTTCTTTTCATTGAATTTTGTAATCACAAGAGCGCTAAAGAAGCTACAATAAAAAAAAAATATATGAGAACAAAACGCTAATCTAACGAACTAAAATGAGAAAAATATTTAATTTAAGCTTCAAAATATTTTAACAACATTATACCGTTTTGTTGGTTTTGAAGTGGTTTTAATTATGTTCTATAAAAATATTTTATTCTTTTTAGTAATCCTTATTAAAAATATACTAAAAGCGTATTATTTCAACGGCGCTCACATGAAATCTTATTATCTTATAAATCTAGATCAGATTATTATCCGATCTTGACAGAATTCACGGGACTTCCCAATAATAAAATAAATATAACTGTCACAGATTTATATAATCTTTCACTCCATCTAAAATAAAAAAAAGTTGAATGCATGACATAATGGCGACCGTGTAAAATTTTGTGAAATTTTTTATTATTAGTGTTTTTAGTCGTTGTTTTTTAATGTTGTGCAGTATTTCAAGTTTCGCGTAGTAATAATGGAACCGTTGAAAAGGAAGCGTGCCCAATTTCGGCGTGAATTTACCGTCACTGCAGATTTGCTGGAAATAGCGCTGCAAACCAAAGACGTCGAAATTGCGGAAACCAAATACGCTACCCTTATCGACTGCGCGGAGCAGCTGTTTAGTTGTGAAGTTTCCATTCGGGACATGTGGTGCCAAGCTGACGACTTCGATGAGCTCGAATACCAGGCTGACCAAGATAAGGCACTACTATACAAAACCCGATGGTTACAGCTGAAGACAAAATGTGACAAGAGCTTCAGTAAATCCAACAATAATGGTAACTGCGATAATGACAACGACTCCTTAGTGTCTGCAAGGTCTAGCTGCAAAGCAAGTCAACATGAGTGCAAAATAAAAATGCCGAAGCTAGAGATAACAAAGTTTAACGGAGAGGTAAAAATGTGGCTTTTATTCTGGGGTCAGTTTAAAAAAATAGATGAGAATCCAGCCATTGACAAAGCCGACAAATTTCAATACCTACTTCAACCTATGGAACCTAATTCTAGCGCCAGGCAATTAGTTGAGAGTTACCCGCCGTGTGGTGAAAACTATACAAAGGCACTAGGTGTAAAATCCAGGTTTGCCCGTGACGATATTCTAATAGAGACTTATGTCAGAGGACTACTTACTTTAATGCAAGACAAGCTAGTACCAGGAGCCTACCCGCGTTGTACGACAGCCTTCAAACGCACTTACAAGCGCTTGAAACTCTAGGCGTTACCAATGATAAATACGCGTCGATTTTGTTCCCGATGGTAGAGTCTGCCTTGCCTGAGGAGGTGTTACGTGCGTGAAATCGTAATAGAGCTGAAGACAACTGCAAAAATGATCTATCCAAGCTTGTCAACTTCCTAAGATTAGAAGTGGAATCGGAAGAACGCATATTATTAGCCCGTCAAGGTTCGTCCAAGCTCTCTGCGCTCGAACCTAAAGCACCTACTTGTTGTTTCGTCGCTGAAAACAAGCCAAACAACCGCAACAGTGTTATTCTATGCATCTGGTGCGATAAAAGCATCCACTGTAGCGCTGAGTGTCACAAAGCGGCCAAAATGTTACTTAAAGAGAGAATAGATCACTTAAAAGCCAAGAAGGCGTGTTTGATCTGTTTAAAACTAAATCACATAGCTAAAAGGTGTAAAAGTTTCCCTAAGTGCCTACTATGTAAGAAATGTCACACTACTCTGATTTGTCCTGAGATTCCAGAACAAAGTACCAGTAAGAGCTTGAAAGAGCCAGAAACCGCCAGTAGCCTACTATGTGGAATAAGATCAACAACTCTGCTGCAAACAATTGTCGTCCAAGTTGTGTCGAACAAGAAGACAGTTAAAGCAAGGGCCCTCATTGACTCGGGAGCGCAGAGGTCATATATCAGAAAAGATCTCATTGAAGAGTTAAGTCTAAAGCCTAGTAGAAAAGAATTTTTAACTCACTGTTTGTTTGGCGGAAAGGAAGAAAAAGGGGAAGAATGTCAAATTTTTGATATTTGTCTAAAAAGTGTCAAAAATGATTTTAGTTGCTTTCTCAATGTTATTGAACGAGAAAATATTTGTGGTTATTTACCAAAAGTTAGGTCTAGCCAACTATTACAAAAATTAAGACAAAACAATGTGAATTTGACTGACTCTATTGACTCTCCCGACGAGGTAAGACTATTAATTGGTGCTGACTGGAAATTTTGTGTACATATATTGACAACGGTTTGACAGCAATCAGAACTAAAATGGGGTGGACTGTACAGGGTTCCATCACGGGGATATATAGTTCCACACTGTCCATAACCACAACGTTACATTGTCTAACTAAAATCGATATTTCAGATTTATGGAGTCTAGAAACCTTAGGTATCAAAGACCCAGCCGAACAAGATGTTAAGGCAAAACACGACGCTATGGTCCTCGAAGCGTTTGAGAGAACCATCACGGTGAATAGAGATCATCGCTACGAGGTGTGTCTGCCATGGTGTGATGTGCCACGTCCACAAATAAACTACCAGGTTACCAAAAAGAGATTACTTTCGACTACGAGCCGACTTTGTCAACTAGGTAAGGTTGAACAATATAATGACGTTTTCCAACAATGGCTGGCGCTACAAATTATCGAGGTAGCCCCCGATCAAAATGTCAAAGAACATTACTTACCGCATCACGCCGTAATAAAAGAATCCAACCTTACAACAAAGATAAGGCCTGTGTTTAATGCTTCAACAAAGGATGCAGATGGCATATCTCTTAATTCTTGTTTAGAAAAAGGTGCCAACTTACTTGAACAAATTCCTCAAATTTTAATAGATTTCCGTAAAGAAGTAATAGGTGTCACCGCTGACATCGCAAAGGCATTCCTTCAGATTTCACTTTTTACGGGCGATAGAGATTATTTACGCTTTTTGTGGTGGAAGGATGTAAATGATACAAGCAAAGGCATTATTACATATAGGCATAATCGTGTTGTCTTTGGAGTGGTTTCGAGTCCTTTCCATTTTATTGCTACCATCAATCATCATCTCGGTAAGAGTCCAAAAGAACTAATGGAAACAGCTACGAAATTGAGAAAATCTTTTTATGTTGATAATTGTGTCACGAGTATCAAGTCTGAAGAAGCTTTACAGAAATTTGTTAACGTATCAAAAGAGCTAATGGAGCGAGGTAAGTTTGACTTGAGAGGATGGGTATCAAGCCCAGTGAAGCAATGTGATCAAACAAAATCAATCTCTGTTTTAGGTATTATATGGAATATCGGAGAAGACTCGCTACGATGTAATGCCGACTGTTTGGTCGACACGCAGTCAAAACTCTCGAAGAGAATTTTGTTGTCAGTCATGCAGAGAGTGTTTGTCCCCATCGGTGTAACTTGTCCCACTACTATCATACCAAAAATGATGCTACAGAAAATATGGTCAAGGAAGCGCCAGTGGGATGAAGAGCTACCTGCAGATCTTTCTGCTGAGTTTAAATTATGGCTAGAACAAGCACATTTTATAAATTAATTAATTATTCCAAGGCGTCTCTCGAGGCACTGTTTAGATGAGAGTGAACACACTCCATGTTTTCTGCGATGCGAGTATGGATGCTTACGCAGTTTGTATATTCTTAAAATCAAAGAAAGGCGATGAAATCGACTTAAACCTTATCCTAGCTAAGTCAAGAGTGACTCCCACGAGTAAAATAAAAAAGATTACTATTCCAAGGCAAGAGTTGATCGCAGCTATACTGGGCACAAGGCTAGCTAAAACTGCAATAGATTCGCTTGCCCTAAAGGATTGCCCTGTTCACTATTGGTCTGACTCTAGTGTAGTGTTGACTTGGATAAAAGGCAATGGAGATTGGAGTACCTTCGTTTCTAACAGAGTAGCTGCAATAAGGGCTAACACCTCTCCATCAGCATGGCGACATGTTCCTGGCAAGTTGAACCCGGCAGATTTGCCCTCCAGAGGTATATTCCCCAAGGGCCTAGTAGAAAGCCGCTGGTGGTATGGTCCTACCTGGCTACGGTTAGAGGAGAAAGATTGGCCAGTCGCTGCGTTTGAAACTGATTTGAACGAAGTTAACCAAGAAAGTAAAACTGTAGTGAACGCCGTACTTACCGAGAGCGGCTCGTGCATGTTAGACCGACTGAGTTATTTTTCAGTATACTCTAAGATAGTACGTACTATAGGCTGGATCTTAAGAATAAAGCGCAAGTCAGGATTACAAATCAAAGAATTAACATTTGAAGAGTATGAATATGCAGAGTACACTCTCATCAAGTTAATACAAAATAAATATAGCGATAGCATGTTGCAAAACAACAACTTACAAACCTTCACAGACGATAAAGGTGTTGTACGGCTTAAAACTAAGCTGGATTTAGGTAAAGAAATTTTTAATTTCAAGTTTCCTATAGTCTTGCCAGGCATCGAATCTATAGTTCAGCGCATGGTTCACCAACGGCACGTAGTGCTACAACACGCTGGTGTACAAACATTATTATGTAATTTGCGGGAACGTTTCTGGATTGTTGGCTTAAGAAGACTATGCAGGAAAATTGTGAACAATTGTATTAAATGTAAACGTTTTAAGGCGAAAGCCATGTCAACCTGCTACTGGAAGCCTTCCTACAGGACGCATGGAAGCAAGCTCTGCTTTTGAAGTGACAGGTGTAGATCTAGCTGGCCCTTTTTTATTGATATCAACCAAAAAGGTATGGATCGTGTTGTTCACCTGCGCTACCTATCGAGCCATCCACCTAGAGATTGTTGAAGGTTTATCTAGGGCAGAGTTTATAATGGCTTTGAGGCGTTTTATAGCTCGCAGAGGTCGAATTACGTGCCTATACAGCGATAATGCAACCAATTTTCGTGGGTTATTTAATGCGTTTAAAACTTTAGACTGGAATGAGATTTTGTGCTTTTCATCTATCGCTAGAATTAAATGTAATTTCTTGCCTCCCAGCGCACCTTGGTGGGGAGGGTTCTACGAGCGTCTTATCGGAGTTGTAAAAGAAGGGTTACGAAGAGTTCTAGGCCGAGCGTCGGTGTTGTTAACTGAGCTTAGCACGGTGTTATATGATTGTGAGGCGACTATCAACAGTCGTCCCCTTACTTACATAAGTAATAGTGTTGACGAACTGCGGCCCCTCACCCCATCTGATCTTTTTGCCAAAACGATGTAACTGATTTGGATCAGATTGACCATAATTGTTTGAATTCTCGGGTAGTTTATTGTCAAGCGCTGCGCCTAAGTTTTCGTCAACGTTTTAGGAAGGAATATTTGAGTACTCTTGTTCATTCAAAGGAGCGTAAACCCAAGAATATTACGTCAGAAGTTGGTGACATTGTTTTAGTCGAAACCGAAGACCACAGAAGGACTAACTGGCCTATTGGCCGAGTGGTGAAAGTTTACCCCAGCTCTGACAATGCTGTTCGAGTAGTGAGAGTGCGTACTGCAGCCGGAGATAAGGTTAGACCCTTACAGCGACTTTATCCTCTTGAGTTACCAAAGAGTTCAACTGTTTTGAAGACTCCTTTACCTACTTCTACGACATCTGAAAATAATACGACTAAAGAGACAGACTCTGACGAACTAAAGTCTGAACCAACAAAGACTCGAATCGGACGTGTCTTGAAGGTTCCGAAGGCCCTTCAGGACTACGTAACTTAATTTATATATCTACTGTATATATATCTGCTAGCTATAATGTTTGTATAACTAGGAACTTTTTAAGCAGTAGTATGTTTAGCAGACCTTCCGGTCTTTTTGGCCGCGGAGTGTCACAGATTTATATAATCTTTGACTCCATCTAAAATAAAAGAATGTTGAATGCATGACAATAACCTAAATCGTGTCATGGACGCCGGAATATACGAAAAACAAAATACTAATTGAATTAAAAACCTGCCTTCTTTTTGAAGTTGGCTGAAACACATAACCTTATAAGTTTTGGCACGAATGTTTAACGTTCCTCTATTGTGTACCTCATTTGCCGAAACCTGTAATCACTTCTCTGAACATGCATAGAATTTATTACCAGCCATGATTTCCAAACATTTCCTTCGAATCTTCAGATGAACGATAAATTTAAATTGCGTACGTGTTTCTAAAACATTATAGACCATTAGTTTTTGCTTGTCATACTAAACGGTTTGATCAGAGTTTCTAAGAATTTCTTAGGTACAATCAGGGACTTCAATCGTTGAGACTTAATGTAACCTTGTCAAACATCGTATCAGTCGAAAGACGTTTCGTATGTTGGACCAAGGCCTCCGCAAGTATCTCCACTATCGAATTGTGTCCAACATTTGGGGGATATGAAATAATCGCCACTCTTGGCAGACGGATTGCGATCGTAAGGTGACCGATCATAAGGTCGCCTATATGAGAGACACTTTTGCCCGTTCTCTGTTAAAGATACCCTCGGGATGACTTCTACGCTTACAGATGGGTTGTTATTTATTGTTGTACTATAAAGTGAGCAAATACACATAAGGGCCACGCTACAGTAACATTATACCTGGTTATAAGCCCTTACTATAGCGTGGGCTATTTCTTGTTTCGGCAGTAACTGCAGATATGCGGTAACTGCGGTTATACGGTAACTTTGGTTATGCGGAAAATGCTAATAATCAGATAAACAGTGACCGTAGCCTGTGATCCTTGGGACAAACATTGTGTCACTCCGTAAAGTCACGTATTATGTAAAGAGATAGTTTTCTAGTGCAGCTAAGTGCAAAAAAATATTGGACGATACTGTTACGGATTGGACGGCAAAAAATTTAAGCAGTTCGAGAACAAAAATAACCACTGCAGTTAGTGAGCGGATATGTCCCACGGTGGGTGCCAATCCTGATCAAATGTGATGTTTCTAAGAATATTTCGTGTTAGCCAACAGAAGCAAATAAGAATTTCCAAACTGAAGTGGCGGTAGGTACAGAAAATTGCTTGAAGAACCGGCCGCTGGGCAGGCTTGAAGACGCAGCATGGACAGGTCTCTCACAAGAAGAACCACTGATCGTGTGTGGGTCGCTAGAAGATGCTGTATGCGGGTAGCGCAAGACCGGAAACTGTGCAGAATTTTGAGGTAGGCTTTTGTTCAGCAGCTGAAGTCTTTTCGATGGTAACACTGTTTGCCCCGACTCAGGATTCCAACGTAACGCTAGTCAAATTAAACATAGTAGAGTACATAAACTGAACTAAAAGTTAACTTAAACTAAATCCTTAGTAACATAACACAAAAAGAGATATCACTGCATTTCTTCTGCGTTCTATGTATACTTGTCTTGTGGTATATTTAACCTAATGTAACAGGTCCTGGGTACAGAACCTGGGTCAGGCAACAAAGTGTTACAAGGTCTTCTCTGGCCAGAAAATCAGCTGGCAGTATTTCAACCCAGTGTCTCAGTGGGCACGTACAAGCTGTTGTCCCCACGTCTGATCTCACCACAGACGTGTCAATTAGTGTGTATTAGGGTTGTAACGGAGGCCTCTTAGCGGAGGCGGAGGCGGATGCGAAGATCACGGATTTCACCTCCGCGGATGCGGGGGTTAACGGATGCGAATGCGAAGATGAAAGTGGATGTGAAAAAACAGTATTTTATGAGTTATATTAATATTTTTTAATCTCAATAAATGAAGAATGAGCTGAAAGTGGGGCAATTTCAATTTGACTTCATAGAGAAGGACGGACTCTTTATGTTGAACTCCTTTTTAAAGAAGCCGGATAACCGCAAATGGACCTGGGTAAGGTAAAACAAAAAACGAGATAGACTTTATTTTGTCGACGATAAAACAGATGTTCAATGACGTCTTTGTGATCAATACGGTTAAAAGCGGGAGCGATCATCGGGGCTCATTGAACCTTAATGTCAAGCTCCAGACGTCCCGACTGATAAAGTGTATGCTCCGACCTTTACCCATCCACGTCGAAAACCCGGAACCCTTTCAGCTCAAACTGCAAAACGGAGTGGAGTCACACCACGACAGGTTCGTAGAAGCTGTCCATACGGCTTGGTCTTTAAGGCCCGCCGTACAAACAGAACCAAAAAGATCTCTGACTAAACCCTGCAGCTAAAGGAAGAAAGACGGAAAATGGTTTTGACATCCTCTGATGATGCTACCAGATACCGGCAGCTACTTCTTTGACTCGCGACACGCGCCCAATTAATACAAAATGTATTAAGAAGCCATCGAGTGGAACAAAGGCTCTAAAGTGTTAGCAAGAGAACACTCTGTTGAACAGAGCCAACTGAGGAAGCTGAAGACTGAGGATAGCAGAATCGTCACGTCTAGACCTGAGTTGCTGGGAGAGATTGAGAGGTTCTGTGGGCAGCTGTATACGAGAACCCAGTCACCTGTCGATAGTTGTGCCTCAGATCCGAGAGCACGACTAACCCGAGACTTCACCGAAGACATCCCGGACGTCAGCATGTGCGAGATAAGAATCCCTCTCAAACAGCTTAAGAACAACAAGGCGCCTGGTGATGATGGAGTTACAGCAAGTTACAGCTTTTAGCTCTTCTACGGGCCCTTCAGAAGTTATTGAACTCCGTCATACTAGAAGGTCAAACGCCACAAGTATGGCACAGAGGTGTGGCGGTACTCTTCTTCAAAAAAGGCGAAAAAACCCTCTTGAAGAATTACAGACCCATCACAATGCTGAGCCATGTTTACAAGTTGTTTTCGAGAGTCATTACAAATCGTCTCGCACGCAGGTTTGACGACTTCCAGCCTCCCGAACAATCCGGATTCCATAAAGTCTTTAGTACCATAGAGCACATAAATAAGACCGAAGAGTATAACCAGCCATTATGCTTAGTGTTTGTGGACTATGAAAAAGTCTTTGATTCGATCAGAACCTGGGCCGTACTGAGGTCTCTCCAAAAATGCCAAATCGACTACCGGTATATCGAGGTGTTAAAGTGTTTATATGATAACGCCACTATGTCAGTGCGACTCCCGGACCGGAACTGGGAACCTATCCACTTGCAGCGAGGTGTGAGACAGGGAGATGTTATATCTCTGATACTGTTCACCGCTGCATTGGAAGATGTTTTCAAGCTTTTGGACTGGGAAGGATTTGGCATCCATGTGGATGGCGAGTACATCACCCACCTTCGATTTTCCGACATATAGTAGTCATGGCTGAGACCCTAGAAGACCTCGGTACAATTCTCAATGGCCTCAGGATAGTCTCTCAACAAGTGGGTCTTAAAATTAACATGGATAAGACGAAAATGATGTCGAACATCCATGTTGCACCCACTCTACTTAAGGTTGGAGACTGCACTCGAAGTTGTAGAGAACTATATTATTTACCTAGGACAGATCATCCAACTAGGTAGGTCCAACTTCGAAAAGGAGGTAAATCATAGAATCCAACTCGGCTGGGCAGCGTTCGGGAAGCTACTTAATATCTTCTTGACCCAAATACCGCTAAAATAATTTTGTCCAGCAGTGGGCGTCATTCGGCTGATATGATGCATTCTCTGCCAGTCGACCTTTGGGTGATGCACATGGTTATAACCGAGGTTTATTTAAATAAACCTCCGTTATAACTCCGCAAAAAAACAGCGGAGGCGGAGGCGGAGGCGAAGATACGATTTCATGCGGAACTTCCGCAGTAACGGAAGCGGAGGCGAAGATCCGTTACAACCCTAATGTGTATGTATGTTGGCACATTAACCCGTGCACGATAATAAGTGTTAGTTTTGGTAGTCCCTGTTGCAATTTTCTACCGTATTCTAATTTCATTCGGGAACCCTATATAGTATGCGTTGTTTTAATACTTCGTACAAAATGCCAGTCATACCTTATAATCCATATCTTTGACTGCCTTGTTTGCTTAACGGTAGCGTGTATGATGTTTGTTGATTGGGTTAAAAACCCGGTTCGAACCAAAAAGCGATTTTGGGATTATTGCGTAAAAAGAAATTTCCCAGTGTCAGCCCGAAGTATTGAAGTTGGCGGTATTACACCCCCGTGCCTCGGAGAGCCCGTAAAGCCGTGGGTCCTGTACCTGACCTCTTTCCGGTCGTGTCACTAGCCGTCCCATCGTCATCATGAGAGTGATGGAATATAAAGTGCCCCTATGTTTACACACTTGTGCACTATAATATGTCCTGCGCAATTGGCTAGTGTCCATTGAGATTAGCCGCCGTGGCCGAAATTTGGTCGGGAAGACATTATTATTAATCTATATCTAAATATAGTCCCATTCTTATTGCTTTAAGTATTCAAATATAGTCCCATTCTTATTGCTTTAAGTATTCAAATCTCACACTAAACATAAAAAAGAACATGACAGCTTTAGAAGACAGGAAGATGGATCGCCGATCCGTCATTAGCGATAATAAAAATACAATATTGTCTTCTACCAGTCCAGACCAGACAGATTCATTATCATAGCAAGTGATTTTTTGTATACTGTGTTGCTAACGTAAAGGGATTCTCCCTAACTTAAAGGAAATTATAGCTCTGATACACAACTCTTAACATAATTGTTTTGAAAAATAATTATTTCTCATTAAATGACCTTCATTATGAATAACATTGATCCATTTTTGGATTATACAACAAAGCTTAAAAAAATCTAGTGTTAGTTACATGAATTAAAATAAAAGTGTAATACGCCATAAGAGACCAACAACTGACCACAAGAGTGGATATTTTTAATTGTTCATTCATTCAATCGTTCATTGCGGAATTCGTGAAGGTGACTCTCGATTTACTTAGTAATAATTAATAATATTGTTCGCATTATCGCATTGGGTACAAAACCTGTAACGTTACTGTTTAGTAGCTTAAATAAATAAAATAAATAAACAAAAAATCTTTCATTAATCAATCTCCTCTTGAACTTCTTCAAAAAGAGGTGAAACTCTGCCTCAGTTTTCACAATACTGTTGGGACTGTATCTCACTCGTCTAAGGAACGGTGTGGTTTTTTGCCAATGATGGCAAGAAAGGATAGCTTTCGTGCCATCATATGAGGAAAGCATTTGTAATGAACAGGTTACAGTCTATAGTGACGGCTTACGGAAAAGAGATGTGTTAGCGAACTATGGACCTCAAAGAAGGCTCAAGATTATCCAAAAAACAATGGAGAATTAAACAGTGACCGTCGTCATAATCCCGAAGTTTGCTCTTATTTTAACATCCTGAAAATCCACCTCAATAAAGATAAGAAATTAAATTTTTAAACACTTAACGATGATTATATAATAAATACATCTACCGAGTTTAACTAACGACAAACTGAATACAATAAATAAAGTATGGCGGAGCAGCTAAGACAGTCGCCTCGCCATTTCGACAACTATTGGTGTGACCCATAAATAGTTGTTCAGAGCCTGGATGTAATTTGTATCCGTCTATTATATTGTAAAGTAGCTCGCGACACAGGGATTAGATTCCCTAGTGCGGGCATTGTCTTTAAAAGATATATATATATATATATATATATATTTACAGGCCTCTTTAATGGTTTGATGTGGAAAAAAAAGCATTTATTTAAATTCATTAATTTCATTTTCTCATTTTGGGCGTAAATCGTAAAAGCTCCCGAAAATTCATAGTTAGATCAGATGGTAATACCAGACATCTAACTGGGCAATATCGTGTCGAAACAAATATCATGCCAGTATAATAGCAAGTAATTTTTTGAGTATCTTAATATCAGTCGGTATGGAAATGCACCCGAATCACGTTCGCCATTGTTTCAAGTATGAATGCAATATGAGTTTTGTCTGTTTATGTCACGATTTCTGCATAACACTGTGGGCAAGCATTAGTTTCAGACGCTATTATAATATTTATGAGTTGCATTGTTCATAGTAATACTATTTCAGTGAATACCTATCCTCAGTAATTGTGAAAACAGTGAAGTAGATTTAAAACATAGAAAACTATATGGTCTTTTCGATAAGATACTAAATATTAATAATTAAAATGTCGTATGGTTTATGGTGCCGTGTTGTTTCAGGCCCAGAAAGAAAAGCAGGTCCACCTCATACCCTATTCCGTGGGTTTCATAAAAGGCCAGTACAGGGATACACCTGGTAATCGGACAGCAGTGCCATCTGTGTACCAGCTACGACCTAACATTCTTGTTTCTTTAAAAAAAAACAACGTCGGCCCTAAGCAGATGCATTCCTGTGTCACGGGGTACTTTACTAACATATACTTGTAATTGATCGACACTAAACACACCCAGACTTAGAGCAATTATTTATGGGGCACACAAAGGGTTCAATTCCCGTACAGTACAACTACTGTATGGGAATTGAACCCTGGACAAGACGCGACGAGGCTACTCTCTTAATCGCAGCGACACACGTGCAGTCAAACCGAATCACGATTGCAAAAGCTTCTTTAAAATCCATTCGAACTTCGAATCGACATTTTGATTGTTGTGGAAATAGGTAAATTATGATCATAATTAAAAACCGGCCAAGTGCGAGTCGGACTCGCGCACGAAAGGTTCCGTACCATTATCTATAAAAACGAGCAAAAAATTCACGTATGTTGTATAGGAGCACCCTTAAATATTTATTTTATTTTGTTTAAACTGTCTAACCATCACGGTTCATGAGATACAGCCTGGTGGCAGACGGACAGACAGACAGACAGCGAAGTCTTAGTAATAGAGTCCCGTTTTATATATATCCTATATCCTTTGGAACCCTAAAACATTTTGAGTTCTGAATACGAACAGTGCTTATCTGCAGGTATTGGGGTAGAAACCCTCACACACTACCATTTACTCAGCGATTTAATTTGTATTATCTACCCTCGCCGCCGGGAATTGTTAATTTGCAATAAATTTGTGTTTATTGGTGTCGCAATGTCTTGATCTTGTGTATGTTGTACGGCGGTACGGGCACATTACCTACAACAAATGTTAAGTTCAGACTCAACAAAAACTCAGTTCAGACTTATTGACGGCGTTTGACTTGATATCAAGGGTTGGTATTGGTGTACGCAATCTTTATCATAGTTCAACTGTTTGAAACTCGTTGTGCTGATCTAGCAATATTTTATTATAACGGTTTTCATTATTTTTTCTAATAATGCTTCTTCATCTTATTTTTTTGTTACATATATCATCTCAATTAAAGCTTATAAAAATTTAGAAAATGTGTAATTGATATAAGAGTCTATATCAGTTACTCTTTTTCTAAATAACTATAAATATTTCGTAATGGTTCTCATTATGCTATTTCGAAATAAATAAAATTCAAAGTTTACAAAAAAACAATTATTAAATTGCCAGGAATCAAAATACAAATAAAGGTACCACCAGAAAAAAAATAAAATAAAATCGTATCCGTGCTAGACGGAAATGGCTTCACCACAGCAGCTACATTTTACTGTTGTAGCGCTGATAATTCTAATCTAGTCTTCAAGTATATTTTTGGAAATTAGATTGAGTCAATGTTTGGCATGGTTTGACACAACATTTGTACACCAAAAGATGATCGATAAACCACCAAACGGCACTGACATATCAGGAGTGCTAAATTTTATAAAAAAAATATATCGTGGCCAATGCATAACACTTCACCGAACACACTGCTGTACTAGGCTCTAGTCAATTGGGGCAGTAGTTGAGATTCAGCCAGAAGCTCTCTCATTACTAATGTATATTAGAATACTACATATATAGTAATAAGATAGCAAGGCCCCCTGTTCTATGCAACACCAACTAAAGTAATTCTAATATCATTGCATTTCTATCTAACATATTTCCTATGAGAAGAACGGGGCATATTTATGGGTCATTTTGTTCAAGTTTTGAGGCGCTCATAGCTAGATGCTCTCACCGGTGAGGTTAAGCAACTAGGCTCGCGGTCAGTCCATAGATGAGTGACCACCAAAATGGTTTAATTTCTGAGCGTGATTAGGATGGCACGTTAAGCAGTCGGTCTCGGTTGTAGTCATCAGATAACAGTCTTTAAGTAATGTCAGAGACCTACTGGGCGGCTTGAACAACTCTGACACTAGGGTAACCACTGCCATACGATAAGTAAGTAATTTAGTTTAGGAGAGAATTACTAAAGGAAAATAAGCATCAAGTTAGAATGTGTTGACCAATTAAAGGCCCTCTGGGTAGTAAGTGCGCAGTTTGAGTAGTTTGACAGTTGTATCTTTGTCCTGTTCTTTTCATACAAGCTTAGTTAGAGAGAGATTCAACAACATTAATGAAGTACATGAAAAAGTTGATATATTCTCACGTAATTTGAGTGAATTTGTAAAGATCCTGTTAAATGTAGTTAGTTACATGGATAGCTTAAAATTTAGTTCAATAAGGATTTTATAATTTTAATACCAACACTATCGCATTAGGTCAAAACCTGTAATGATAGATGTTGAGGAGAGAGATAAATAAATAAATAAACATTTAAATTAGTTTAGTGGTGTAGAAGACAGAACTGCCAACAGTATTTTTCTTTTCAATATGTGTGTGCCAAACAAATCTCCTCCAATCTTTCGATTGATTTGAAACTGGCACACTCTCTCCATTTAAGCAAGTCGGTATGTCAAAATGGGCCGGCAAGGTCACCATATGTCCTGAAAGATTGGTCACAAGGCTAACACACGAATTGTTTATGCAATACATAATTGTCTTCAGTTATACGTTGAAATAAAAAATAAATATCTTTAGACAACAAGCACACTTCCATCTGATTCCAAACTAGGCAGAGCCTTCACTATAGCAACCAAACAAGTGATAAATATACTTAAGTATTTCTAAATACATACATCTTATACATAACACCCAAGCACAGAACAAATAATCATGCTCATCACACAAAGATTTGTCATGTGCGTGTTTGTGTCCTGGGTGGAAGCTACGACCTCTGGCTTGTAGTCTGCGTCGCTAACCACTAGACCAATAGTCTAGATATGTACAGACACCAGCACATCAAGCTACCCCAATCTGTCAAATTTCCCCAATTGAAAGTGAACCTCCTGCTTTTCTGATAAAGTTGAAAATCTATAAAAGAAATTTGACAGATTGGGGTAGCTGGATGTGCTGGCGTCTGTACATAGGGAACGTGTAACTGACTGACTGACTTATGATCAGTGATCGAAAATTCGGGTGCAACTGTTCACTTTTTCCCACGAAAAAATAATGTGGATATGCTTTTCTGGACAAATATTAAAATATGTATACAAAATTCGTAGTCATAGAGTATAGAGGTCGCGGGTCGCTAGTGAATTATGAAACGTGGTTTCTGTAGAATGAGATAGAAATAAAAAAATACAATAACTTGCGCTTAATTAAATAAAATATACAATTAAAGAGGCATTAATACGAATTGTGAGTATCTCGATGTACGAACCCTCCGTGTGCGATTCCAATTTGCACTCGGTTTACTTTGTTTTAAGTCTAAATGGTGTGATGTCCAATATTTAATAAATATTCATTAATAAAAGCAGAAAGTAGTAGCTTGGCAACCCTGCCCTCCTTTACAATAGGAACTTTAAATTAATTGGATCTGTATTAGGTACGCTTTTTTCATATTTAAAGGAAAGCGTAGATGCCTACCTACTTTCCTAGTTAAGTATAAATGTAATAAAAACAAAATGACACAACTAAATTGTTCTAAATAAAACGTTCCGACCACTTATTTAATTGAAATCGTTAAGCGAATAGTTTCTGTATCGTTTCACCTATACGTATTCTTAGAAAAACAATATTAATGCCAACAAAAACAACCTCTTGTCCGTTAACAAGCATCTGTGTTACGCGGTTGGGTTACAAAATAAGCTATTTGACATGATACCACAAAAAATGTTCGCTACCTCTGTTTTTTTTAAACACGTGCGCGCTAGATATTCTCCATTTCTTCAAAACATTTTATCAGATCGTGACGCATAGATTAAATCCTTAACTTTTTTTACAAATTGACATTTGTCAAAAAAGTTGTCCATGTCGACATGTCGACCACAATATTGTGGTAAACAAATGACGCAATTTTTTTCAAAATTGCTCGTAGGCGTTAGTCAGTAATATTATCATAATTAATAGGTATGCTTTAAATATTGTTACCAGATAAGATCCCTGTAAAAAGGGCAATCTATAACCATCACGTACGAGCGTCATAAAATAAAATAAAAAATTCGAAATACTACTTAGAACAGTTGTATTTTATATCGTACAAAATATTATGTTTAGAATGTCTGTCAACACCTGTTTAAAGGAGTTGGCATTTGATTTAAAAGTTGGCAAACAAAAACTCTATTTTGCTCCGGATGTGACCTATTAATGTTTCGCTGAAATAATTTTAAACAAGACATTTTAAATCGGCGATTTAAATTATGATCACATATTGTTGGTATAAATTCATCAGCCATATTGTTTGTTAGGCAGTAGATAAATTAGATAAGTAGGTTCCAACCATTAATTTCATCAAAGGTCCCTTCCAACTAATGTCATTCTCAGAGTATAGTCACAGATATTTTAGTATTACGAGATCAGTGACATAATTTCTATATATTTCTGTTAAATAAATTTTTCTTTATAATTTAAGTCACAGGAATAATATGGATGCGCCAGGTTCCCAGTTATTAAAATAAAAATTAATTGGTATAGTTTGTTTTTTTTTCCTCAGTGTCTCGAGGTTACATATTAATTTAGTAGGTATGAGTAATGCAATTTGGTGGAAACGTTGTTAGAATAAACATATAAGCTAAGGTTAGCTGCCTTCTGAAGCCTACAATAAAATTTCCCTTAATGAAAGATAGTAACGGGTGACTCACGTAATTAATTTTATGTCGGATTCGGCCGACAGCAGAGTGCGAGACGATTGCGACGTCGTGCGGGTCGCATTCGCCCTGAAGATGACTTCCTGAAGAAGTCGAAGCTGTTGGCCGAATCCTACACAAAATTAATTACGTGAGTTACCCGTTACTATCTTTCATTATGTGAGCTCCTCACGTCAGTTTTAATAATAATAAAATTTCCCTAGTTAGCAAGTTGAAAATGTCCACGACGTGTATTCAGCCCATTATGACCTACATACAATGATTAGTCTGGTGTTAACACACGCCGCTTCTAGGTATATCCTCTCCAAACGCGTAAAATTCGGTTAATGCGGCGTGCCGTGGGTGCTCCATGGTAGGTTCTTAATAGAAACCTTCGCGCCGATGTCCAGTTGCCTACTATCGAGTATTGTAAGAAGAAAACGTTAAAACGCTATTTTGACTGAGTCTCGGCAGTCAAACTCACCTAGATCGTTAGATCCGTCACCCCAAGAATATCTAGGAAGATGCGGATGAAGTTATCGCGACGTACCTGGAACAAGTGAAGGTAACATTGTAAACAAATTCATACATATAACTTGCCAGCCGGTAGTACGCACAGCTACACATCAAGTTATACATTACCAGTATAAGCTGATCGCGCGTTGTATAGGATTTACATATAATGACAGGTCAGCTTATATTGGAAATGTATAGCTTGATGTGTAGCCGTGCGTACGACTATAAACGCGACACGACCACCCTATCTCTCCATGATATTCGTTCGCATTCATATCGAAGAAATCTCCCCACGGATACTCCACCGGACAAGTAGGCGCCCAAGTAGAAGCCCACAAGTAGAAGTCCAGACGTTTGCGTATTACGGTAAAATCACAGTTGAAAGAAGACGTCCCTCATAACCGACCTTTATACTTTTACCGCGTCACTAATAACAGGGAGCCGAGGTACGATCCTTAAAATCGACCTTCTTCATCACGTCACTAATTACTCTGAGCCGAAGTACGAATCTCAAAAGAGAATTACTTAGCTTACAGTCTTATTATCTAGACTGTTTGAGCCCCCACTCGCTTCCATTGTCTGGTGATCAGTAAAATCCTTCTATACCAAATAAGTAAATAGAAAATAATCCTTTCCCCTAAAAACACCTGTGTTAGAGTTTTGAATTTTTGGTTTTAACACCTGCGTGGAAAGCTAAATAGTCAATATAGCAATTACTCTTAATCGTATTTCATATACTAGTATACATACATTTTGTCTCTGCACGACATACCTTAGGCGGTCCATTGTGAATTATACGGTATTTTATATTACAAATTATACGATAAATAAAACGTTTTTGATATCAATCTACGTACTGTCAGGATTAACAATGAGATACCTACATGTGATATACGGGGTACCAGTTTTACAAGCATGAGTATATTTTTTAGAGGCTTTATTCAGGATAACATTAGTATCTAACGAATCGTACAGAATGTATATGGGGAAAGAAGGCAACGATCCAGAATGGGCATTGTTAAAAGAAAATAAGCCTTTCTCATATCAGCCGAAAGTCGTCCATAGCTGATCAAGGCCCTACCCAAAAGACTACCCGCATCCATTGGCTTCCAGCGACCCTCACAAGATCATCGGTCCATGTTGTAGGAGGCCTGCCCACGCTCCGTCTTCCGGTTCGTGGTCGCCACTCGAGACCCTTTCTGCCCCAACGGCCGTCTTCTTAGATCTTTGAGTGATGAGCGCGACTATTTCGTCAATGTCTGGGTGTAATAAATCCTTACTAAAATGTCTTATAAATGCGAAAGTAACTGACTGTCTGTCTGTGGCCAAACCGATATAAAATAAATTTGGTACTCAGATATTCTAGAGCCTGAGAAAGGACATAGGCTACTTTTAAACGTGAAAAATGGGTTATATGGGGTTGAAACGGGGGATGAAAAGTTTTATCGTCATTTTTAGAGAGCTTTACTCTCAATTTTAGGCTGTCGATTCGATATAAATAAATATGACATTCAAAATTTGTAAAAGTTTTATTTAAGGGTGTAAAATAATAATAGGGAATTAAAGTTTGTATGGAAATATGTAAGGTTTATGTGAATGTTTTATAAGTTAGTGACAATATATTAGAGATATTCTGATGTAACATTTACGAATTTATTAAAAATGTGCCGTTGAAGTCGCGGGCATACTATAATATATATAGCAGTGTGTTAGTTGTCAAAGATATTTATTTAATTCTACTCTATAAAATAAATATTTCATTAATGTAAGACTATACTTTATGAGCGAATTAAATTCCTCTACAATAATTTCTCGTCTGTGGTATAAGACAGGTGTTCTTCTTCCCACAAAACGATTCTTATTCCAGTCTGTAATAATGTTTTTAAGTCCAGGATCCAAGGCAACCGAATATTTTTGCGAATCATATTATTGTGTTGAAAACATCTTGGGAGGTATATACTTGCATGAATAAAACATCTACAGTTTAAATCATTCATTCATGAAAGGTAACAGGGTTAAGTTATATGTGGTAAATATTTATAACGTATTTATTGATGTGTTTAATTCATCACATAAATAGTTTGGGATAGGGAGCTTACTCATAATGCTCTCACCGGCCTGTAAGTGATTGGCGAAGCTAAGTGGTTTAATTTTAGAGCGTCTCCGTGCTTCGGGGGGCAGGTTAAGCTGTCGGTCCCGGTTGTAGCCATTAGGCAACAGTCATTTAAAGGACTAATGGGCGGTTGAACAAATCCTGACACTAGGGTAATCACTGCCCATACGATAAGTAAGTAATATTTATAACGTATTTATTGATGTGTTTAGTTTATTTTCATCTTACCTCACATAAATACTTGAGGATACTTAAGGAGCTTACTCATAATAATTACCATATTATTATATTTATATTCTATATACTGACTTCAAGTTTTGTTTATACCAACCGACCTAAAACGTTGTATATGGAACCCGTACTCATGGAACAAAAAATATTATCAAAGTTTTAACGTTTAAAATTGATACTTGCAGGATAACTATTTCTAAAATAAATGAAATTAATTAGCTACCTATACTAATTCTGGTTTCAGTTGATATACTTTATATAGTAGGTATTATAATTACATTTACAAAACAAATTACACAATCGACTTCAACTAATATTTAAAACAACCCTTTTGAATAAAAGTCAAGTAAAAAAAATACATACCTACTTTTCACTTATCAATAGACTTCTTATGTAGGTGAGAGCAACTGACTAAGCAACTGCCTCGTTGGTCGACTGGTAGCTTAGTCAACTGCAGATAACGAGATACTGGGTTCGAATCCCGGGTCATGCTAAAAAATGATTTTGGGTTTTACAGTAAAAGAAATTTTCTCAGTATCAGCCCGATGTTTCTAAATCGGGGGTATTATATCCCCGTGCCTCAAAGTGCACGTAAAACCGTCGGTCCTGTACCTTTCCTCTTTCCAATCGTGTCGTCAGTCATCTCCTGTGTTTGCACACACACTTGTACACTGTAACATATCCCGTGCAGATGGCTAGTCTCCATTGAGCCTGGCCGGCGTGGCCTAAATTCGGCCACGAGGACACAGTTATTATTAGTATGAGCGACTCAAATTTAAGTAAGTATATCAAGTTGGACCGGTATCTGTTTAGTATGAATCTAATATTTGAGTGACAGCTGTCACTTGTCACACTTCTCACTTTTGTTATCCATATGTTGAACTTTCCCACTGATAGTATCTACTTGCTAGCAATGCCTATTGAGTGTACGACTAAACGCCGACAGACATTACGCCGACAGACTGTACACCGACAAGACTTTACTTCGACTGTACTTTTCGCCGACAGAACACTTCACACATACTCAGAAAGAAATATTTACCAAGTGTAATATAGGACCGATTCGGTTGTGGTATTCGCAGGCCAATGCCGCGGCACGCTCGCTTCGCTCGCTCGGCTCGAGCGTTGTGGTCACAGTTCTAACCTTAACCTAAACCAATAATTATGAATACTGTCGGCAAAGTGTTCTGTCGGCGAAAAGTACAATCGAATTAAAGTCTTGTCGGTGTACTGTCTGTCGGCGTTTAGTTGTACACTTATGCCTATTGGTGTCTTCATGAGTATTGGACATAAACTGAAAAAAACATTATTTCTATAGTACATGCAACGCTCACTGCACTCTATGTCTGTATGTCACTGTATTCACAGTTGGCATACCTTAGTGACGTCATCGTTTGTGGGTCAGGGCCCAGTGTAGGCAACGCGCCGTATTAAATACAATTAATAAATCATGCGGTCATTATTGGATATTTTTGTGATGAATTATGTATATAAACATTGTAATCGGACTACGTACGACGTTCACGTAAGTTGACTAGACTCATTATCATTATCCGTTAAAATAAAATTGACCAGAAATTTCAAGAAAGGTAGGGCATAGCGTTCATTCTCTCAAAGAGCAGCCCATCTGGGGAAGTCCCTCCACTTCACAGAAGACATTCCTTAATAATAATATTAATAAATTTAATGTTGTGTTTCTGCGTGTGAGTAAGGTCGCCAGAGCTCATCGGGGTGGGGGGAAAGGTCAGCAACACTTGTTTGCTGACTTTTGAACGCCGGCAACGTACCCGCGACTCCTCTGGTATTGCGAGTGTCCATGGGCGGCGGTGATCACTTACCATCAGGTGACCCACTTGCTCGCTTGTCACCATCCGAAATAAAAAAATAATAAAAAATTGGAGAGAAATACTGAAGTTTGGTAGAGAATTTGACAGAACCGTGAGTGTTGCTAGCCTAACTCGAAGAAGTCCCCGTGATTTTTTTTTTTTTTTTTTTTTTGTTTTTTATAGACAATGCCCGCATTAGGGGCCCGCATAGGGGTCAGGATTGATCTGAGCGAGGTCATATAATTTCATAATGATCCGTCTTGATCATGTTGTGAGGTGGTTATACTGCGCGCGGATATTGAAATTAATAAAAATGTTTATTTTTTAATAAAAATAATGCTAATGGTAAAATTAAATGATATTATTACGTAACTGGCCTGTTGGTCTAATGGTTAGAAACCCTGACTATTAAGGCAGAGTTCACGGGGTTTGATCCCCACCCAGGACTAATCTTTGTGTGATGAGCACGATTATTTGTACTGTGTCTGGGTGTAAATTATCTAAAATATGCATGTATTTATAATATCTCGAGATCTTTGGGGAAAGATTTAGTCTAGCAGTTGACGTCATTCGGCTAATATGATGATGATATATACATACATTTAATTCGTACCTTAATATAGACAGAACCATTCAGACACAATGTAGTCAAAATAAAGCTAAAATTTAGATAATTAAACCTACACATGATTTTATTAGCTAAATATCGTTACTATTATAAAATAAATATTATTTTAAATTATTTCTTACGATCTATATGTACCTAGAAATAATTAGAAATTAATTATATATTACTACGAACATGTTCTGACTATTTACAAGCGCTTTTTTAAAGTCTACGTGAATAAAAACCTTTTTTATTTTATTTATTTATATAATAATATATAAGTATGTTTATCAGTTGCCTGGGTGCGATAGTAAAGGCTCTGTCTAGTTTGGGTTAAGATGGAAGTGGGTTAGTTGCCCGAAGATATTTAAAAGACGTTCTTTTTTATATCTAACCCTTAAATTATCGAAGTGCCTACACGAGTAATACGTACTATAGAACTATTATGAATTTGAGTAAGAAGTCAAATTTATGATTTTCTACTTTCGAAATAAGGACAAAAACAAAGAACAGCATTATCTATCGAATAAAAATTAAATTGACTATAGAACAAATTCTATTTTTTAATAATTAGTTTAAATACAATGGAAAAATCGTGATAGGTACGTACCTACAGAAATAAGCATATAGTCGAATTAATAACATTCTTTTGAAGTCAGTTATAATGGCATTCAGGCAAGATACATTTAACCTAATTTTATCCCTTACCGTACGTTATAAATATGTGCAGAATAATTATCCAATTAAAATACCGCAAAATTTATTTATCAATAAATTATAAAGATAATAACCCTAAACGACGCGGCGGCATGATTTAAGTACGTTCTAAAAATTCTAATAGCGACCATAAAAGTTATCTTTACAAGGAGTAACAAATAATAATAAGTATGACAGTGACGCAAGACGTCACTTTCTCTCGTATAGGGCTGCCGACAATGGAATACGATATGTCACTCACTGATGAATGAATGTCACCAAGCCTAAAAGACGAGAGCCCAGTAATCCTACCTTTTTGTGAATATGGATATATGGATGTCTGTTAGTCTTTCACGCAAAAACTACAGAACGGATTTCGATGAAACTTTGTAGTAATATATAGCTTATATATCCGAATAACACATAGGCTATAATTTATAAAGTTTAATGCGGGTGAAACCATGGGGCATTGCTCGTTACAAATATATTGAGTGGAGCTGTATAAATATCCAAATAATAGAATTATGCAAATCAGTAGCGGCGTTAGGGTAGGGCGCGGTTGGGCGACCGCCCAGGGCGCCGGGCATAAAGGGGCGCCGCAGGCGCCCCTTTGTGAATGGCGTTTATATATTTATACGTAACTTCAATCAATTAAAAAAAAATGTGCCAAAATACAAATTCTAGGTAACATTAGCACTGTTGTTTCGGATATATCTGATCCAGCGAATTGGCCTCTTACTCGAAATAGCAAAGAATTTGATCATATAATATCTAATGACCCAGTACAAACGTACCTATATTAAAAATTATCCGAAGAATGATACAGGGCGACATATCTCTAATTCCCATTTCATAAAAAAAAACCTTCCAATAACGAAACAATTCAACGTCGTTGGTTAATGTACTCCGTTTCGAGGGATCGAGTTTATTGTTTTTGTTACCGACTATTTGATAGTGTAAATGTTAAGAATTCATGAGAATAGCATTTCTCATAAGAAGTTTTACCTTTCATGGATTGCTACAGATTTACGATTAAAAACAGGAAAAACAATAAGTAGATGGACAAGAGCAAAAACTTATTAGAAAAGAAACTACAATATGGAATCATGTTTTGTCTGTGAATGTTTTGAAAACAATATGGCATTTAGAGGTGCTTCCAACAAACTATATACGCTATACGCCAAATAACGGAAAACTCTTGGGATTAGTACAACTACTAGCCAAATTTGATCCAGTTATGCAGGAGCACTTGCGATTGGCCATGAAGAGTGATGTTTCAGACCACTATTGCAGTAAATATATTCAAAATGAATTGTGTTTCAATTCATTTTAAATATATATACTGATAGGCGAAAAAGTTAAGTCCGAAATTATATCGCGCGCAAAGAAATCGAAATATTATTCTATTATAGCTGACTGTATTCTTGACATTTGTCATGTAGAACAACTTTCACTGACATCATGATTTGTTGATTTATCATCAGATGAAAATAAAATATCAGTAAAAGATGATTTTATAGAATTGATACCTGTCAATGAGTCGACTGGTGAAAGACTGACTGAAGTTCTACTGAACTTTTAAATAAATACGGACTAGAATTTAACGACTGTAAAGGTCAGGGTAATGACAAAAAATATTGGTGTTCAAAGAAGAACTTTTGACTTAAATCCCTTAGCTGTTTATGTACCATGTGGCTGACATAGTAACAGTCTTGTACTATGTGATGCAGCTAAATCAACAGTAAAATCAGTAACTTTGTTTGGGGGCCTTCAAAGGTTGTTCTCATTATTTACAGCTTCTGTTCATCGATGGAAGATTCTAACCGATCACTTGGGATTATATACTATAAAAAAGCTCAGTGATACACGTTGGGAAGGAAGAATAAGTAGTGTTAAAGCAGTCCGTTATTAAATTAGTGCCATCCATGACGCATTAATTACTTTGGATACTGAAACTCAGAAAACTGATGTTCAAATCTTTCATGAGGCCACTACTCTTGCCGAACCATTAAAAGATTTCAGCTTCATAGTTGCATAGGTTGTTTGTATGACATACTTTTTCAAATTAATATCATTAGTAAATCTCTTCAATCAACGGACATGCATCTTGGTAAATGCACAGAAATATTGAAAAAGTACTGTGATTTCTAGGAAGGATATAGAAATACTGTCTTCAAAAGCGCCATTTTAACAGCGAAATAATTGGCTCAGGAACTAGAAATTGAACATGTGTTTAAAGACTCAACAAAAATATGTTTAGCGTCAAGCTGCTAAAACTACGCTCGATGAGCCTATAACTTCACCAGAAAAAAAATTGAGGTTGAATTTTTCAACTGACTTTTAGATTCTACATCATTTTCATTCTTCTTTTTGCCTGATCAGAATAAAGAAACCTACTCCTGTTTTTGTTTTAAATTTTATCAAAGATCGCAACTCACCAGAACTGCATGTATCGAAACGCATGGATAGCATTGCGATTATTATTCACTATAGCTGTATCAGTTGCTAGTTGGGAGAGGAGTTTTTATAAGCTTAAGTTGATAAATACCGGCCAAGTGCGAGTCGGACTCGCCCATGAAGGGTTCCGTAGCAACAAGTATTTCAGTTGATTAAATGAATGGTAAATTGCGGTTTACGATTTATGACGTATCAAAAAAGAACTACTTACTAGATCTCGTTCAAACCAATTTTCGGTGGAAGTTTGCATGGTAATGTACATCATATATTTTTTTAGTTTTCATCATTCTCTAATTTTAGAAGTTGCGGGGAAATTATTTTACTACCTTGGAAGTGTCTCTCGCCCAAATTATTCAGTTTAGAAAAATATGATATTAGAAACCTCAATATCATTTTTGAAGACCTATCCATAGATACCCCACATATGGGTACGATGAAAAAAAAATGAGTTTCAGTTCTATGTATGACAAACCCCCAAAATTATTGTTCTTTTTCAATTTTATATCTCGATGATATAATAGTATTCGCCTGCCTATAACGGGAAATACCTATAAAATATTGGGGAGGGGGCGCCGTATGAATCTTGCCCAGGGCGCTGGTAGTGCTAAAACCGGCACTGATGCAAATTATATTTGGAATTTGATTTCGATTTTGCATTTCGTTGTTAATTTCTGTTACGCAACACTCGGGGTTCAAAAAATTTTTTTTTTATTATTATAATTTAAAATTCAAAACATTTTTAAAAATATTTTATCATTTTTTCTATTTTAGTACTTGTATGCTGCCACTGAAAAAGTTACAAAAGGAGTTAAAAACCAGTTTTCACTATACTATTAAGCGATTACAAAATATTTTAGCTTGCGGTGACCCTATACTACCCAAAATAGGAGCTTTTGACAGGAATATTCCACATCCCGGTAGCAGAATCATATGACAGCCCTGTAGTGACGTTTGACAACCTGTCAGCTAGTCCGTCAACACCGAACTAATTAGTACACCGGTGACATGTTGACAATGCCCCGACACACATCTTTTGTACAAAAACAAGGCGAAATATTTTACATTCATAAAACTTAACTGTTGTACATTTTTAACTAGGTATTATACCGTGTTTACTGTTGAAATGCTTTCTTTTCGTCTCTTCAGTGACCAAAGATTTAAAAGCCTTTGTAAAACTGACGTATGTCTACCTTATATTCTTGTTTTTAGTACTTCTAAGCCTAGTATTCAGGGTATCATTTTTTTATTACAAAGTCCGCAATCTGTAAATAAGTTACTGTATTGCGTACGGGATCCTTTCCTGACAAGTAACACAAGAGACATCAGAACGCAGAGTATTTAATTTCTGTAATCTTTCTAATATTATGAATGCTAAAGTTTGGGAGAATCGTTTCCGTAGTCTTTGTGTCAAAGAGTTTTGACACAAAGATTACGGAAACGATTTTGATGAAATTTTGTAGATACTAATATTGCTATACCTTTTTTTTTTATAAGGCAGGGGGAATGCCTTCGCATGCCATCCGCAAAAAGTGTCTGCGGGTGGGTATGTCGGACTTGCACCGACTAAACCTACCTGCCGTGGACTTCTCTTGGCTCCTGATGGGGGAGTCCTAGAAACGCGGGTTTGCTGCTCCGATACAATATTGCTATACCTATATACCAGAATATCTAATAGGCTATAATTTATAAAGTTTAACTCTGGAAAAACTCAGTAGGCATCCTTTTTAGGGTTCCGTAGCCAAATGGCAAAAAACGGAACCCTTATATATTTGTTATGTCTGTCTGTCTGTCCGTCCGTATGTCACAGCCACTTTTTTCCGAAACTATACGAGCTGTACCTACTGTTGAAACTTGGTAAGTAGATGTATTCTGTGAACCGCATTAGGATTTTCATACAAAAATAGAAAAAGAACAATAATTTTGTGTCCAGGTCTTCAAAAATGATATTGAGCTTTCTAATATCATTTTTTTCTAAACTGAATAGTTTGCGCGGGAGACTCTTCCAAAGTGGTAAAATGAGTGTCCTCCCCGCCCCCCTCCCTGTAACTTCTTAAATAAGGGAATGATAAAACTAAAAAAAATATATGATGTACATTATCATGTAAAGTTCCAACGAAAATTGATTTGAACGAGATCTAGTAAGTAGGTATTTTTGATAAGTCATAAATCGTAAACCGCAAATTTTTCTTTAGATTAATGACATATTTTTTTATGTGTGTAGACTTAGAACAACTCGATTCCGGCCACTTTTGTCACTTTAATAATCAGAAATTTTGCAATACGTCCTTCTACACAATTGGTTAAGGTCGTTTTTGTCATTCAAGAGTATCCATTGAACAGCTGTCGACTGCACGACGTCAGCCTAGTCTGATTAAGAAAAAACTTAAAATTAAGACTAACAGGTACTAAAATTGTTATACTTAGGTAGGTACTTAATTGTAAGCGTGATGCTGTTTTATTTATTACTGTGAAGTGAAAATTAAAATAGGCACACTCCATTCTCTTTGTATACATCCTACTAATATAATAAATTCGAAAGTTTGTGAGTATGGATGTGTGGATGTATGGATATTTGTTACTCTTTCACGCGTCTGTTTGTCCTGAGTCTGGGTGTAATTATCTATATAAGTATGTATTTACAAATAAAAGTAGTATATGTAGTATATAAGTTATAGATACCTATAGTCCAAGTTCTGCTTAGTTTGGGATCAGATGGCCGTTTGTTAATAATGTCCCAGGATATTACATATATACGTAGGTACATATATAATAATAATAATATAATATTAATACTGCTTGAAATAACTCTTTGTTTGAGTCATCTTCAACTCGTTCAATTAAACGCATTAGATCCAACCTCATAAATATTCATAGCAAACAATTTGCTGAACAAAAACGGAAACGCTATGCTAATCAAATCACAAACTTAATATAAAAATCACAATGACGTGAATTTTAAATTGATATGACATAATGCAAAATGTCAGAAATGACAGCTGAGTCATCGATTACGAAAGGAATTAACTTAACATACCCACCATAGAGCAGCACTAGTTAAGCATTTAAATTTTTTAACAAGTTTTCTTAGTTATTTCTAAAGTCTTTAAGAGGTGTATTATAATAATAGATCTTGCTTATTTTAGTATTGTTGAAGGCATGGAGCTATTACAAAGAGGAGACGGCCTAAGCAACTGAGCACTGTGATTTTCAACTGAGTCTAAACGTCATCATGTAGGCGTGGCCTAAGTCAATGTATTGTTGGCTTTCGTCCTGTGCACAACTACGTCACGTTCACAATTTACAGCTATATTTGCGCTAGAAGATAAAAATAATGAAGTGTTGTGTTTTATCTTGTAAAAACTACTCGGACAGACGTTCTAATGCTATGGACGGCATCAAATTTCATTTGTAAGTAATTTTATTCGATTTTTTATCAAAATTGTTCTAGAAAATTCCCTTAACGTCGGCGTTTCGAAACATAATTCTACACGACATTAGATGGCGATACTTGGGCTCATGGGAATAAAAAATATTTAGGTACGCAGAGCTCAGTACTATCATAATCTAATAATCGTATGTACTGAAATTTGTTTTACATTCATTCGTAAAACCCCTTTAATGGCCAAAATACATTTATTTAGCTTTTAATATAATTTTTAAAAAAAGAACCGCCATCTATCGTACAAATATGAACATAACAAAAACAGGGCCGTAATTAGGATCCAGTTATTTTACCTAATGTCCCGCAGCTGTATCATAAATAGAAAGTACTTAAACATGGAATGCACTGCACAAAAAAAATACAATCTCCTATAAATTAAATATTCTATGTACAGTAATTTAATTAATGTACCTACTTCCCTTCATTAGTATGCTCGTTGTTTACTTAATTTAAATTAAGTACTTTAAGCCTACCTAGTTTATTTAGTCAAATTTTAAAATTATGAATGTTATAGATTGCCATCTGAAGATAACCTTAGACAAAAATGGATAGCAAAAATTAACAGACAAGACTGGTCTCCCTCTAAATATACAAAAATTTGTTCTTGCCATTTTAACGATGAAGACTTCGTAGTAACAAAAAAAGGCCTTAGAAAATTAAAGAAGGGAACTTTACCTTGTTTAAAACTGGATATATCGGTTCGTAACAATGCATTTTTTTACCCATAAAATATTTAATTTTATTTGCAATATAACATGAATAACAATTCGGAATATTAATAATAAGTCTTAATCAAAATCCCATAATCTTCATCATCATCATCATCATTCATCAATGACCTTTTTATTCTCACATTTATTTTATAATAATATCACTGTCAATAAAAAAAAGATATCATTATGGTTCGCAAAAGTATAAAAAAACAGTAGGTACTCCCTGGTACGAAGTTATGAGTCCGGCCCTGTTGCATCCTGCACTGTGTGACATCTAGTGTAAAAAAGTTACGTTACTACTAATTATAGTCACAAAACATGCGAATAGTTTACCTATTGACCGGTAGATGTAAACAAAGAAATAGGCGGGATCTAACACCCTCTCCACCCCGCAAAATGTCACGCGTCGTTTCATAGAAAAATCGAATTACAACGTCTCCTCTTTGTAATAGCTCCATGGTTGAAGGCTACATATACATATATTAGGACTCTTATATACTAAGTACAGACACCAGCACATCAAGCTTCCCTAATCTGTCAAATTTCCCCAATTGAAAGTAAACCTTTCAATTGGGGAATTGGGATTGCGTTTGTGATAAAGTTGAAAATCTATAAAAGTAATTTGACAGATTGGGGTAGCTGGATGTGCCGGCATCTGTACGTTTATTAACCGTTACTCAGCTGTTTTCAACTCCTGAAATAATCAGATTGTCGTTGGATAGGTCTTGAGAAATGCAATCAAAGTTCTCCAAGATCTCTATAGGATGTGTATAAATTGTTTCAACAAAAATTGATCTAAACAGTCTACGTAAACCATCAGTTACAATCAACCTATTCGTGTCCGTTTTTAGACGTTATGAGCCACAGAAGCCGTTAACTTTAGCTATTAGAGCCTATACACACTACGTGTTTTAAACACGCCCTCGCCACGCGTTTTAAATAATCGCGTCGACGCTGGCGCGCTTTTATCCTATAGAGTAGTATGTTGTCCTTTGTAACTTGCGTGAGTATCGCGTCTGTATCGCTAGAAAAGCGCGTCGACGCCGGCGCGTTTGGAAAACGTAGTGTCCATAGGTCCTTAAGTGTACACATTACTTAATACGGATAATTGTGATAGGCGATTGATAGTCGGCTTGAGCCTTCACTCACTTTTATTGTCTAATAGACCAGTGAGAGCCTCCTAGGCTAACTGTAAAATTAATGTTTAAAAAAACGAGTATGGAGACCACACGACTAAATTAAAACTTCATACGTCACTCCCTACGAGAGAAAAGGAGAAAAAAAATGTGTGCTCGCACCTCTCTTTCTTGCCCTTCAGTAATATACGATATAACTCTCTCTCTTTCCATCTTCACTAACTTATATCTCACTCTCAACTTCCGTCGTCTTCGCCCAATTAAATTTTTCGTTACGTTTTCGTCACGCATTCACTAGCTTACTCCCCAAGTTAAGTGGTTGTAAAGAAGTTCTACTTCAACAATATTCAGATTTCATTTTTCACGATCCCGCGCTGAGTCTAAAAAAATATATAATAATAATAATATCTAGGGACAATGTCACACAGATCATCCTTGCCCCAAACTAAGCAAAGCTTGTACTATGGGTACCAGGCGACGATATACATACTTATATAGATAGATAAATACTTATATACATAGAAAACATTCATGACTCAGAAACAAATATTCGTGCTCATCACACAAATATTTGCTTTACCGGGATTCGAACCAAACAGTGCAAAGGAGCACTACCAACTAGGCTACGGTGACAGTCAGCACATTTCAGTTTACATATATGTAAAAACGTCGAGATAACGCTAGTGTATAAAAGCCCTTACTTTTTAATTTGACGAAGACCTTCAGTTTTGTGATGATTTCTTTCATTTTCCGTGTATTTACGCGTATTTGGTCGTCCTGTGTCGGTGTGTGTAGAATACAATAATTTGCTAGAAAACGTAGGATGGTAACAATAGTTTTCAACACTCGCCTGTTAAATATTTTATTATTGCTTCACCTTGAAAGTTTTGACATCATCAATTAAGGTGTAATTAAAATTCAACATGACACGGTGCGGCCTCTGTGAAAATAATTTACGGCGGTCCTCCAAAAAGCTATAAAGGCAGTTTAGGTAGGTAGTCATTCTATTGTATTACCTACATTATATAATTTAATGCCAAATACGTGGAAAAACTTAAGACAGAAATATTTACGATTCTGTTCTTTTATTTCAAGCGTCCGCCAAAATCAGGGATGCTGATACACTATCTATTTGTCCGTTTGTATGCTCCATCATTATGCAGGCAGAAACGAAGGCATCGATTTATATACTCGTACAGTTTAATAGATATCATTTTATTCCTTAAGTGTCTCTCTTAACTACCAGTTGGTCTTCCGGCAGGGCATTCAACCGCAGATAATGATGTCCTGGGTTCAAAACCCGGGTCGGTCCAAAAGTGATTTTAGGATTTTTCTGCTAAGAAAAACTGCTCAAATAGCCCGGAGTGTGGAAGTTGGCAGTATTTACACCCCATGGAGAACACGTAAAGCTGTCGGTTCTGTATCTGAACTCTTTCCGGCCGTGTCGCTAGTCGTCCCATCAGATCGTGAGAGTGATGGTATAGAATGCTCCTATGTTTCCGCACACACTTAGGCGCTATAATATGTCCCGGGCAGTTGGCTAGTCTGGAGTCTCAACGCCGTAGCCGATAATCGACCAGGTGAACATTATTATTATTTAATAGAGATAATTTTATTTAATAGAGGTAAAGGGAATCGAATCGCTACTACGTGTTTAGCCGTTTGAAGATTTCAGCTCTAGTCCTATATAAAGTAGGTTTGTTTGACGGTTGAGGGCTTAATAAGTTACGTTAACCAAAATCACATATCAAAGGCATGATAAAGAACTGGCTGCCAGTCCCTTAAACTTCCAAAGTGCCAAAATATGACGTCATTATTTTATTCTTCTCATTATAATGGCTGGTTGGTGGTTTTTTTTTAATTCTAAGCAACTCTAGTATTCTGTTAAGTGTTAAGTGTAAGAATAAATAAAGATACATTTCACAAAATTTTAAGTACAGACGCCAGCACATCAAGCCCCTCTCTGTCAAATTTCCCCAATTGATAGAGAACTTTATGCTTATGTGATAAAGTTGAAAATCTATAAAGTAAATTTGGCAGATTGGGGTAGCTGGATGTGCTGGCGTCTGTACTTCTTGCAATTACTTCGGATGCAGTCATGCTATATGAGCGCAAATAACTCGGGAGAACGGTTTATTAGCAAAAAAGACCTAGCTTCTAATGATTTGAATTGACACTGCATCATCGCTTAGCAATGTAACGGTTCAGGAATCACTCAAAACGTGAAAACTGCAACGTGTAATTTGCGTCGCTTGACGTATTATACAAGGTGTCAGATAAATAGTAGAGTTAAAATGCGCAGTTTACCCATGGAACTAAACATTTTAAGAAAACCAGTTTGTGAAATAGGCAAAAAACAGTTTGCGTCCAAAACAAAACGCTTTGCCTTATTTATATTTATGTATCGGAAGATAATTATTTATTTTCGATTTTCTTATTTTGTTTAGTATCATGGGTAGATTACTCTCCCTAAATACGACTAAGATATGAACCAGGTGTAGTGGGTTTGATTCACACCCAGGAAAAATCTTTGTGTGATGACCACGAATATCTATGTTACTAGAAATAATAATGTTTACAACTATATTACTACAAACTTTTTTATTTATTATTTTAGCTTTTTTATTTATTATTTGTTTTGATTATAAATTATCAATTTTTATCAGTTATCAATTATCTATATAAGTATGTATTTACAAAAGGAAAATAGTAGGTGTATTTAGTATGTCAGTTATCTGGCTTCCATAGTACAAGCTCTTCATAGTTTCGGATCAGATAGCCGTGTGTGAATAATGACCTAGGATATTATTAGTTCTCTGGTTGCCATGATACATTATGGAATGGAATATCGTCTATCACGATCATCTATCACACAATACACAAAATATTTCTTCAATATTTTATTCTATTTAAAATAGCGGTGAGACTTCTTTCTTATTACCCAAATTACTAGCTACATTTTCATTCATTACATCAAGTTACCTCAATCTGTCAATTTTCCCTAATTGATAGTGAACCTTATGCTTTTGTGATAAAGTTGAAAACTATAAAAGAAATTTGACAGACTGGGGTAGCTGAATGTACTGGCGTCTGTACTTAACGAATATTCCCGTGACAATATTGCACTGGAAGCTTTCAAAGCACGTCCAAGTATTTACTTAGTTCCACGTGTAACACTTTGTTTCAATCCGTGTTGACACAGATGCACTTAAATGCATACAAGTAAAAAGTTAAATAAAATTGTCACGCTTTAAAATAGTTTTAATATTCATTAGTTGAGTTTATTATTTTAGGAGCGTTCAGAATTTGGTATTTTTTTTATGAAGTGAACGGTTTTGGACGTGGTCCAAGATGAAATAGAAAAAATTGAACTAGTTTGACGTTCTTTTATTCAACAAAAAGGGAGTTATCAATTCGAGTATGTATTACTATAGTGGTATATATTTATATATATATAGTTTTTGAACTAATATTGATACTAAATGATATATCCGCTTTACTTTTTTCCATCTTCATCAACTTTGCGACACGAGTTATTTCCGCTAATTTTCATCTCTACGCAGACGACATGCAGTTATACCGTCATTTTACATTAAATGAAGCAAGAACCGCCATTGCTGCTAGGAATCAAGACCTAGGTGCTATCAGTCAGTGGGCTAGATCGTTCGGTCTTCAATTAAATCCCATCAAGTCCCAGATTATTGGCAGTAGGCAAATGCGTGCTGGTTTTGATGTAGGCTCTTTTTCTCCTATTCCACTAGACAATGTGCATATTGCGTACTCGGACACCGTTAAGAACCTCGGGGTTATTATTGATCGGAACTTATTCTGGAATGCTCACATTAATGAAGTCAGCAAAAAGGTCTATTTTACCTTTCACTCCCTTAGGTGCCTCCAGTACTTTTTGCCCTTTGAAACCAAAATAACTCAAACTCTAATCCAGCACATTCTGGACTATGCTGATGCCTGCTATCTGGATGCTACTGAAGAGCTATTAAAAAAACATGACCGTTCGCAAAATGTATGTATACGTTTCATATTTAATCTCCGAAAGTACGACCATGGCTCAGAATTCCGCAACAACCTCAAGTGGCTCCCAATCCGCCTTCGCCGGAATACTCGAATATTATGTCTCCTTTTCAATATCCTACATAATCCCGCATATCCCTCTTACCTACAGGAACATTTTTCCTTTAAACATTCTCCCAACACCCGATGTAGGTCACACTTAAGAAGTATTTTGACATTCCCATCCCATAGAACTAATCTTTCACTGTTCAGGTGGTTAGGCTGTGGAACTCTCTTCCGCCTAACATACGTAATTGTAATACTACATATTAAAAAAAAGGTTAAAAAATGAATCTGTATCTTTGCCGAAATATATAGCTTAGCTACTGTTTATGAAAATCTGTTATAATTAGCTACTGCCCCGTAAATTTATTTTGCCTAAATTTTCTATAGGCCTATAAATTTTTAAAATATCTCTTGTATAGCACATTAATATAAGTAAGTGAAGGGCTTATTTATGATGCAATATTATGTATCCTCTAATAGCCAAGTAGTCAATACATCAGCGGTCACACTTAGACTACCAAAATCACCCTTAACTACTACTAATACATAATAAGATGCTGTAAAATGTAAAACTGTATCTATCGGCGTGACATGGCGTCCGTCTTTTAATAAATTAAATAAAGAGTGATATTCGCTGTGTACAAAACGAAGTAATAATAACATTTTAATTCATTCAGAAGCAAGAAGTAATTGTTCCTGCTGTAATAATTATTTTTCACTATCTGTGCCCCGCGGATTTACCCGCGTTAAACTTTATAAATTATAGCCTATGTGTTAATCCAGGATGTCAGCTAACTCCATACCAAATGTTATTATTATCGCTCCAGCCGTTTAGACGTGAAGAAGTAACAAACACAGTCACACACTCAGAAACTTTCGCCTTTATAATATTAGTGTGATTAAAATCTGTGTAATATCTCTCTTAATTGTAAAAAAGTGGTAGCGTAATATCCAATTAATAATTAATTATTCTGTACAGCTAATTGTTTATATCTCTGCTGTATATTTTTTTTAAGGGACGATATTTTAAACATAAATTCCTGTCTTATAAATTTATTCCTTTTTACTATTTCTAATATTTTCTGAGCAAGTATCTAACGGTAAACGTTGAACCAATTAATATCCAAAATACCGATCGTAAGATTCCATCCAAATTCCTATAATTTCAGTTAATGAGCTCTTTGTTAGCTAAACCTTGTTAGGAATTTAAATTCCCCTCAAGCTTTATAGTAACAAAGGGCTTGAAAAATAGCCAGGTGCGATACTCACTTCGATATTAAATAATAATGTATAAGATTCTATAACAAACTTCCCAATAATATTAGAGAATTGTCTACGAATTAGTATAAAGAATTATTAAAGCTAAATTGTGTATTAGGGCATATTACAAAATTTCTGATTATTTAAGTGATAAAAATGCTTGGGATTGAGTTGTTCTTAGTCAACACACATGATTGTAATTTATATTAAATATATTTTATTTTAAAAAAGAATTCCTACTGAGTTTTCTGGCAGTGTTTCTCGGTAGCTGCCACGTCATGCACTGCACGGTAGGGTACAAAAAAAATGTCGATTCCACATAAATGTAAATTTTTTACGGAATAAATAATTTTTGACTTTGACTTTGACTTATGCCTTGCTTTTATGTATGTAATCATTACTGATGTTACATGTAGTGTGTAAATAATGTCCCTTTCAATGTCTCGAGTGACTCACGTCTATAATTTAATTTAAGCTTTATTGCATACATAGTGTGTAAACAGATATAGTCCATATTTATTTGACCGCTTCATTGGTCTAGCGGTAGGGGTTTTTTCTGTAAATAGAAGTTTCTCAGTATCAGCTCGAAGTCTCGGAGAGTACGTAAAGGTCCTACAACTGACCTCTTCCGGGCGTGTCGCTAGTCAATCGTCGCATCGCATCGGATCGCGAGAGTGATGGAATAGAAAGTGCACCTGTGTTTGCACACATATTGTGCGAACTGTGACTAGTCTCTATTGAGACTGACCGGTGGCCCAAATTCGACCAGGAGGACATTATTTATTATATTTTCTTACCAGGATAGCGACAGTGAGATTTGTTAGTAGAACATCAAGTAAAAAACATCGAAAAAGCAATGAGCGCTTTAGAACGAATACGTCCCTAAAACTAACCCTCTCAAGAATTTAGACCTCAATAACCGTCTTGAGAAGATGTTGGAACCCTAAAGGAGTGGTCTTCTGGCACGGGTTACTTATTTTGAAGTTTTATTTGGACGTCTAGGCCCCCGTTTGCTACTAAATAAAATTCGAAAAAGAGAGCAGTTCGAGCTATATATAAACTTGGCACTCGGACCTCCCTTAGGGAAATATTCAATGACATAGACATCTTAACTGTCGCATCACAATACATCTATGCCAATATTTTGCAAGTTTGAAAAAGTTTACACTTGTTAGAAAAGAGAAGTGATGTGCACCAAAGGAACACACGCGATAAACACAAACTGTGTTCATATTCTCACCGTCTACACAGGGTGCACGGATCCTTTGTGGGGCTAGGTGTGTACGCTTTTATAATAAAATACCCATCGACCTGCTTAACTTGCCGTTTGATAAATTATATTTACTATGAAGCATATTTTAACAAAACAGGCTTACTACTCGGTTAATGATTATTTGAATGATAACGACGCTTGGTTTTTACTAAGCCGAATATAACAAAATTATAATACTGACATTTTGTGACATTTAATATTAATATTTAGTATAGTAAATTACGTAGAATTTTTTAATGGATGTTTTTAATTTTTATTGCATTTATGATATTGTGAATATATAATAATATTATGTTATCTACCTGCCTATATTCTATTTTAAGTTTTAATTTATTTTCCGTATTGTGTATAATTTTAATTATTGACGTGCATAAGTGAACCATGTGTTCCTAAGTGCAATAAATATTTCTGATTCTGATTCTGATATGGACTGGTAAATAGTGATACTGCAAAGTTATTTTATTCATTGAGTAGGTATTCTACATTGACGGGGTCAAAAGCTACCTAGGGTCCGTAGACTTCTGGTCACGAAAAGTTTATTTTTTTCAAGAGATATAATAAAAAATATGATTTAAAATATCAGAAACAATGCAAACTTCTCGCACTTAACGGAGTTAGGTCGACTTAACCTGTAATCCTGTATAGTAACTTGATTTAATCCATTTGTTACCACAGTTCTTTATAAGGGATATTAGTCAAGCTCGGGTACACGGTACTGATATCCTTAGTATCACGATTCATTCAAGGACGTCCTTAAGTTTTATCGAACATAGATGTGTAGCTATTTATAGAATCCAGTCTAAACATTATATATTCTACGAATATATTGCCAATATCCGCTATCCTTCTTGATAACGGTATCTAATATACCAAAATGTCAACCGGACGTGCTCCTAATGCCGCTTTGATCTAAAGACAAAGTATAAGGACGGGTGACCTTAGAGGGCCGGTGACCTCAAACGGCCCGCCAATCCCGAAGGTCCATGTTTTTTTTGTACAGAAGTTGATACAAAATCGAGTTAATCCTTCTAGAATCTTGTACACAGTATATTAATGCTTCTTCTTCTTATCGTGTCGATGTTAAGAATTAGATTTTATATTGCCAAAATTGAGCAACGCTGATTGCTTTGACTGAAGCCTCATACAAGTCCTGAAGGGAACAAGAGACTGGACAAGAAGGACAATCAGATAAATGAGCCATACTTTGGGGTGACCCGCCGCACTCGCAGATGTTTTGTGATGTGGGAATGTAACCCCATTTGCACATGTTTTCCTTGGATCTAGCAACCTGGGTACGTAGTCTATTAAGAGTCCTCCAGGTTGGCCATGGCAAATTATATCCCGGAGGTAATTTTTCCTTTGGCGAGACAAACAGAGGAGGAGCAAATTTATCTCGCCATAAGGTTGCCCGCGCTTTCTGTTCATCGATCGTAGCTGTGGTAGTGGCCAGACGGCGACGTGGCGATTTTACGACTTTTCAATCGTTGGAGAGCTGGAGTAAAGTTATAGAGAGAGTGTTTTTTATCGGTCTCCTGCTTATACCTCTCAACACCACTAGCTACTTCCCTTCTAACAGCGGGGGGCGCGATTCCTGCCAGCGGATACAGTTTTTGAACTGGCGTGGGCTTAAGGCATCCTGTGATGATCCGGCAAGTCTCATTTAGAACCACATCCACTGATTTGGCATGGGCAGATCGGTGCCATACTTACATTTTTTTATTTTTTTTTATAATAATAATAAATAATAATAATAATAAATTCATTTATTCACAAATTTTTTATATACAATTTCTTATGAAGTCCCTGACTTCTGAGCTAGGTAAGAACCTGTATTACAGAAGTCAGTGCCCTCTCCCAGTTTCGTTCGTTTACAAATTGTGAATAAGAAAATAGTGTGTGTGTGCGTGTGTGTGTGTGTTTGTATATATGTGTGGGTGTGTGGGTGTGTGTGTGTGTGTGGGTTGTAGGGAATATTAGTTTGTCAGTAATAGCGTTTCAGTTTGGTCGTAATCTAATTGAAGTAACCAGTTTTTAATTTTATTTTTGGTTTCTCGAAGGGTAAGTGGATGAATGTTTATTATTTTATTTATTTTATTATATAAGTAGGAAGACCTATAAGATTGCTGTCGTCTAGCCGTAGCTGTCCGACATCCGACATCCAATAATATGTTTATTCACATCTCACAAGGAATTTACAAATAAAAATATCAAGTTAACAATTTTCGTTGCTATAAATCGGTCCTTGTGAGAGTCCGGAGTCTGAACTAGGTCGAGACCTGTACTACAGAACTCCAGGCTCTCTCCGGAAAATCTAAACAGTTTATTCTATGACATAAAACTAATATAGGTTATTGTGTGTGTGTATGTGTGTGTGTGTGCATGTGTGTGCCTGTGTGTGTATATGAGAGTAAGATCACGTAATCCTGTATATTTAATAAGTTATGGTACTAATTTATTTTTGATATTTATTTAATAATATTTATTAGGTTTTTGGTATCATCATATGATAGTTTTAGAAGCCAGTTGATGAATTTTCTTTTGGCTTTTTCTTTTTTGTCCGAGTATATGCAAAGTTGCTTATTTGCTTTATTGTACAGAAATGCATCAATGCTTATACACAGTAATATAAGAGGTGGTAGATATTGATGTCCAGGAAGCAGTTGCCAACCATTAATTCCGGAAACCTGAAATTTCAACTTAAACGCAATGTACCGTTTTGCCGCCACATACGCAGATGTGTGGCGTAGTAGTTAAGAAAGTCGCCCCGTCGCTAAGTGTCCCGGATTGCATGCCAACTACGCCATCGGGCCCGTCAAATAGATCGAAGAGATTAGAATAGAGCGAAGTCAATATTTGGGTTGGTTGGAGGTTGGATCGTCGCACAGCAGTCATCAAAGGCACTTAACTTATTTGTAACAAAAGCTTAGCATACTTAATAAGAGATTGCCTGACCTGTTAGTCTTTTAGTTAGTGACCCCTGGGGCCCTAACTGCTAGTCAGAGGTCGTTGGCTCGACACCAACCCAGGACAAATCTTTGTGTGATGTGTGTCCATCATTATTTGTTCTGTGTATGTGTGCAATTTATCTATAATATGTATTTATTTAGAAATATATAAGTACGTTTTAAGTTGTCTGGTTGCCATAGTACAAGCTCTATCTAGTTTGAGATCAGATAGCAGTGCGTTAGTTGTCTCAAGGTATTGATTTATAATAATAATATTATAAATCAATACCTTGTCGAAATCGAAACGAATATCTTACCTTGTACCAATAGTCGTTTCTGCTAATGGATAAATAGCAAAGAGCCTCGAAAAACACCTAAAGAGGCTGACGCTAGGCGGTTGGGTCAAGAACAAGATCCAAAAAGCGGTGCTTTTGGACACGGCTCGCATTGTCAGGAGGTTCCTGTCTCTAGAGTCGTAACCTCCGGTAGCATAGACCCTGTTCCTGCTGCCGGTTGCAAATCCTATTTTTTATATTTTAAAATGTATATTTCTGTTTTTTATATATTTTAAAAAGTAATTAATAAGAAAAATATTTGAATAGATGATAATAATATAATATCTAGGGACAATGTCACACAGATCATCTTAGCCCCAAACTAAGCAAAGCTTGTAGTATGGGTACCAGGCGACGATATACATAATTATATAGATAGATATATACTTATATACATAGAAAACATCCATGACTCAGAAACAAATATTCGTGCTCATCACACAAATATTTTCACTTACCGGGATTCGAACCCAGGACCACCAGCTTCGTAGGCAGGAGCACTACCAATTAGGCTACCGTGTTATAGCTGAATACTGAGAGGTTACATCCTGCTAATGCGCGCAGTATGTGGCAAACTTAACTTAAGGAGTTTGTCTTCATTGAAATAAGGTTGATAAAAGCTTAATTTATATTCAAGAGATAAAGATCGAATGAATAGCTATTTAATACTTAAATATGAATATAATAAAAATTCCTGAATTATGTCATCACAGAAAATACTATGAAAACCTGACAGGTTACATTAAGAAGCTGATTCAGTTTTATTACATTTTAAATTATAATAAATTCATCGTTTATTAATGTTTGTCTGCATTCTGTTTTTATAACGTAAACGTTCGGTGTATTTAAGGCTTCAGTCGTTCGGTCAGTCTATAGATGGGTGACCACCTAAGAGGTTAAATTTCTGAGCGGTTCCGTGCTTCGGAGTGTACGTCCTGGTTTTAGATTTTTTTATATATAGTAGGGCGACAAACGTGCAAGTGGGTCACCTGGTTGCAAGTGATCACCGCCGCCAATATCAATACACTCGTAACGCCAGAGGGGTCGAGGGAGCATTGTCTTTAAAAAGTCAGCAAATCAGTTTTGATGACCCTTCCCCCACCCCGATGAGCACTGGCGACCTTACTCAGACGCAGTCGGGCTGCTCTTTGAACAAATCAATGTTGTGCCCTACCTCTCTTTAGACTCAAAACAGCAGTATTTAAAATATGATAGAAGCTTATTGGGTGGCCGAAACAACTGGAATATTAGAGTACAGGGGGTACTCTAATATTCCAGTTGTTTCGGCCACCCAATAAGCTTCTATCATATTTTAAATACTGCTGGCTTTTTAGGTCCTGGTTGTAATTTTTTTTATATATAAGAGGGCGACAAACGTGCATGTGGGTCACCTGGTTGTAAGTGATCACCGCCGCCAATATCAATACACTCGTAACGCCAGAGGGGTCGAGGATGTGTTGTCTTTAAAAAGTCAGCAAATCAGTTTTGATGACCCTTCCCCCACCCCGATGAGCACTGGTCACCTTACTCAGACGCAGTCGGGCTGCTCTTTGATTAAGACTCAAGACAGCAGTATTTAAAATATGATAGAAACTTATTGGGTGGCCGAAACAACTGGAATATTAGAGTACCCCCTGCATAAACGTTAAAGTAAAAAGTAAGTGAACGTATTTAATTATTTATATTCTCATATTGATTATTTCATTTACATTCTGCGCCCAATAAAGGAGTTTCATCTATAGCCCAAAATAAAACCTAATGGCGGTAGTGCACGCTGAAGGCACATATTGTTTGGATGTGCTACATAGTGTGAATGTGTCACTAGTACGAAATGAGAACATGTGGACTACGCTCGTAAATCTGCCTGCGGTGACACTATTCGGGACGTACAAAGCGGTGTGGTACAATGCGTAAGAGAGCGAGTGAAAACGAGAGAAAATAGTTAAAAATATCCCAATGTACAACTGCCGATGCGGTCATAGCTAGATGGTCTCCCCGGTCCGTATGTGATCGGCGAGGTTAAGCGACTAGGCTCGTGGTCAGTCCATGGATGGATGACCGCCGAAGTGGTTTAATTTCTGAGCGTCTCTGTGCTTCGGAGGGCACGTTCAGCTGTCGGTCCCGGTTGTAGTCATTCGACAACAGTCGTTAAGCCATGTCAGAGGCCTACTGGGCGTCTTGAACAACTCTGACGCTAGGGTAACGACTGCCTATACGATAAGTAAGTATTTACTGTCGATGGACATTGAAATATTCGTAATAACTATTTTATCGGTTTTTACTGATGTTTGTGCTATTAGACTAAAACTATGCTGAACATCAGGTCTATTAATTTAATTAGTTCTGTAGTTTTCTTGAGGACAAAGCCTAACTTAAAGCCTAACCTAACCTATCTTGATTTGGAAGAAGCCTTATTTCACCCTGCGGCAAATACTCAAATACGTAATTCGATTCCACATAAATGTCATTTTTTACGGTAATAATACGGTAAATGATTTTTGACTTCGACTTTCACAAAACATATAATAATATCCGGTACATAAAGAATTGTTGTCACCTTTATAAATATGTTGTTACTACCAGATACTAGACTGGAAGTCTTGATGCATCCATACATGAGCTACGAGAATTGCAGACGATCCTTAGCTTACCGCAGTATTGACACTTAAATCCGAGAAAATTCAGATTTCTTATTTTTTCTTTCACTCCACTTTTACTGAAAAACAACCTATGAAACAAAGTCAAACTTGACGTCACACACATAATAAACTTGATTAAATAAATCAAAAATGGGATATAATTCATTTTTTTGCAGCCACACTATGAGTTAGTTTTTGTACTATTCCGGAAGTCTGCGGCTCTATAGCAAAATACCTATCAGAGATTCCGAACACTTTATCACACATAGCTTAGGAGGCATTTTAATAGGATAGTGTTAGACTTACAGTTTAAGATACGTCTACATTTCTTGTGATACGAAAATACATCTATAGCTCTTGCATAATTATTTACATGTGCAGGTTCTGCCATGCTACTAAAATTATGGCTATATTCGGAAGAATTGTTTGATTTGATGCCTACGGTGATAGGATATTAATGATTATTATAGTTTTGTTTTTTATTTTTTTTTTTATATCTGAGGACAATGTCACACAGATCATCCTAGCCCCAAACTAAGCAAAGCTTGTACTATGGGTACCAGGCGACGATATACATACTTATATAGTTAGATAAATACATAGAAAACATCCATGACTCGCTCATCACACAAATATTTGCACTTACCGGGATTCGAACCCAGGACCACCAGCTTCGTAGGCAGGAGCACTACCATCTAGGCTACGGTGACCGTCAAATCATAACTTTTACCAACTTATTTGTGGTTTGATTTTGTTGTATTTTGTTAATAATATACAAAATGAATTTTCATAAAAAAATAAATAGTGAACCTAACAATATCTCGCCAGCCGCTCCGCTACATCTTGTCGCTAGACCAAACAAACTTTCACAATTAATTTTCGCAAAATGATCTCACCAACCTTGGGGTTGCATTTATAGCTGCAATAAAACCGCCGCCATTTTTGTGCACGACAATGAGTACACTTAAAGTAGTTTAACCTCCATAGTCCATATAATGGGTAATTGACGTGTGGCCACCCATATTGATTTTCATGGTGAATATATACTTAATATATATGAAAATAATATAATAATAACAACGCCCGCACTAGGGAATCTAATCCCTGTGTCGCGGGGTACAAACATATAAAAGACGCACACAAATTACATCCAGACTCAGAACAACTATTTATGGGTCACACAAATAGTTGTTTTCAGTAATTAGTGCTCATTCTCCTGATTTGCTCTTCATCTTTATTACAGTATCTAGTAGCTACTTAAATAGAGAAACAAAGATTGTTTTTATATATTTCTACTATATAAAAATAAGTCGAGTTTTCCTTCCTGAAGCTATTACTCCAGAACGCACGAACCGATTTCCACGGTTTTGCATTCGTTGGAAAGGTCTCGGGCTCCGTGAGGTTTATAGCAAAGAAAATTTATAAAATTTAACGCGGGTAACACCGCGGGGCACAGCTAGTCTACTATATAAAAATAAGTCGGGTTTTCCTTCCTGACGCTATAACTCCAGAACGCACGAACCGATTTCCACGGTTTTGCATTCGTTGGAAAGGTCTCGGGCTCCGTGAGGTTTATAGCAAAGAAAATTTATAAAATTTAACGCGGGTAACACCGCGGGGCACAGCTAGTCTACTATATAAAAATAAGTCGGGTTTTCCTTCCTGACGCTATAACTCCAGAACGCACGAACCGATTTCCACGGTTTTGCATTCGTTGGAAAGGTCTCGGGCTCCGTGAGGTTTATAGCAAAGAAAATTTATAAAATTTAACGCGGGTAACACCGCGGGGCACAACTAGTTTAATATAAAAACTTTTTTCCCCTACTTAGTTTTTTACTTATTTTAACAACATATCTGCCTTATTATATTTCACGATCATTTATAGATAGCTTATACAAGTATATTTTATGCTAATATGTTTTAAAAAATTACCTACTGTTGCTACTGTCTCAAAAAACATAAAGTCTACTTTTCTTCATGAAAACCGATATTAACTAAATTTACAGACACAACTACAAAAGCATTACAATGGATACCTATCAAATAAAACTGCACGGGTGGCGTAGCGGCTAAGACAGTCGCCTCGCCCTTTCGTGTCGCCGTTTCGACCCGTGTTTATTTGTATCACCCATAAATAGTTGTTTTGAGTCTGGATGTAATTTGTGTCCGTCTATTATATGTTTGTAAAGTACCCCGTGGCACAGGGGTTAGATTCCCTAAAGCGGGCGTTGTCAAGATGTCGCTGGTGCATATATTGTAAATGATTAATATTAATAATTTACTTACATATGTACATAGTCTCACGCCTGTTTCACAGAGGGGTGCGGGCGTTGTCATTAAAAAAAACTTTTTTTAAATCTGTCCACAAACAATGGAAAAATCGCGTAACAGAAATATGTAAAAAAATTTCCTCTAACCTCCCAGACTAACTGTAAACGTCTTTAATTCGTAAGTAGTAAGAGTGATATTCGTAGAACAAGTGTCTCAACCGTCGTGGTGACTTGATGTATACTTAATTATTTTATCATTCCGTAATTAAATTATTCAATATTTTATAATATCGAGTTTCGAACAAAGATTTGATACGAAAAGAAATAAAATCCTCGACCTTCACATTCACAACAGATAGAATTACCTACCATTTGACAAAAATATTAATAAAATACGGGGTATAAATTATCAATCTAATTGTTAACACTTAGCAGATGGAGATATTGAATAAAAAAAATTAAAACACTTCAAACAAAAATAACATAATTATATGTATTAATAACAAGTAAACATTAAAGTTACTTAAATATGTAAATGAAACTCAACACTCTAACTACACTACACTATTAATTTTATTTATTTATTTTGATAAGAAACGGTCATACAGAAAAACTTAAATATTTCATTTCTTACTTAAAGACCTATAGTTTCCTCATGGATTAACAAAGTATTAGTTGATGAGCTAAGTTACTTATGAAATTTAAAAAGGTTATACTAAAGACAAAAACATTTTTTCAATGATGTTACTGTACAACAGAAAACATCAATGTCTGCTAGTTTTTCGCTATTATTATAAAGTTCACAGACACGCCTTACAAACATGTTCTTACAATAACAGGTTCTACTTTTGGGGATAGAAAATAAATCTTTTTTACGGCATTGACGCTCTTGTCCACAAGGTACTCTAAAAGAGTACCTCGTGGACAAGAGCGTCTACACTAACTACACTCTAACACTCAACTACCTTTTTGTACAACATAGAACTCCTCCACATCATTGTCAGGGAATGATTTAAGAAGCTTGACAGCATTACCACGCTGGATGGCAATGCTGTCTCTTTAGACAAAATAAATGTCAGCCTTCTGGTCACATGACGCGTCAATATCAATTTTGCCACATCTGGAAAGACTATGCGCCTATTTGCACCCCATGGACCAAGCTATTCGACCCCAAACAGATCAAATACATAACGTCCATCAAGGTTAATGTTAATAGCTCCGTTTTAAGTCCTTCGCCGATTCAGCAATGGATGGCCATACTGAATCTCAAACCGTAGTTAAGGGCAGTGTTCAGTCACGTGAAACGTGAATTATAAAATTTTCGACGTCCCTAATGGTAGTAAACGAGGTTAGTGTATTTGGCGCTTTCTGCACGTGTGGCGCAGCAGTTAAGACAGTCGCCTCGCCACTTGGTGGCCCGGGTTCGATTCCCACACAGAACAACTATATGTGTGACCGATAAGCAGTTGTTCTTAATCTGAGTATATTTTGTGCTCGTCAATTATATATTTGTAAAGTACCTTGCGACACTGGGATTAATTTCAAAAGTGCAGACGTTGATTTTAAATAGGAAATAAAGATAATATTGTATATTCGCTATTGTTTTACTATTCTGTCAGAAAAGGTACTGTGTAACGTATTAAATGGCACACATAACTAACACGATTGTTTAAAGTATTGAGTAGAAGATAAATGCATATACATAGATTACACTTGATACTGATAGTCTTATAAGACATGTTAGGTACAAAATAGAGTATCTATCCTACATTGTACCATGTTTTACTACGCTGTAATATCTCAGTATCGAACCTACACTAACCTGATAAATGTTGATTCTAATGTAAACAAGTGCAACGTGCCGCACGCCACCGCTATAAAATCGTAATGCGGCCGATACATGTGTGCCGATCAAACGCGAACAGGAGTGATGACGAACACAGTCATGTGCTAAATAAACTCGGTAGGCAATGCATCATACTTTTGGTCCATTATCATTGTAAAAATGACGCGTCATCTTCAAAAGGGTTGTTCAGAATCGTTAATATACCAACTTAATATAATACATAATGTAATAAACCGGAAATGCTTTTCTCCGGGTTTCGGGTTATTTGATACGATTCGATTGTTTTTGCAAACCAACTTGAAATTTTAAAGCCGATATAATTTTAACGAAAAAAATTCCATAGCATTGCGTAATCATTACCATCATCATCATATCAGACTTAAAATACCCACGGCTTGACTACATCCACCGGCTTCAAGGGAACCCCAAAGAACATCGATCCATCTTGTATGAGGATCGCCCACGCTGCGTCATCCGGTTCGTTGTCATCATTCGAGAACTTTACTGCCCCAGCGGCTGTCGGTTCTACGAGCTATGTGCCCTGCCCACTGACACTTCAGCTTGGCAATTATTTGAGCTATGTCGCCTACTTCTACATTTGCAACTCAACATTTCTGATCCGATCTTGCAGAGAAACTCCGTGTCTGGGTAGAATTTATATGTAATAATATAATATTATAGTAAATATATATTTAGAAATATATCAGTATTTTCACTAGTTGTCTGGTTGCCACAGTACAGGCTCTGCCTAGTCTGGGATCCAATGGCAGTGTGTTAGTGATTCCAAGATTTTTATTTGTTTATTTACTTTTGCCGCTAACTTTACAAGGTGCTCGCCTTGACTCCGTGAATCGACACGCATATGTGTCAGACACTTAAGATCATAAAATGAACTCGTCTAATTATAAATTTTGTATGGTATGAAGATCATAAAATCTGGGTTATTAAATTCAAGATGAATGCACTATATGGAATCTTAAAATATCAAGGACTGTTTGGAATATTGTTTAATAAGTTCTCTTGGTTATTTGGTTTTAGATACCATTAATCTTCTGCTAGAGGCTTAAGGGAAGTATGTTTAAAGACTCGTAACTTGGTATTAATATCTTAAAATACTAAACAGCTAGTATTCATAAAGAGTGTACCACAGGACACCTTGTTGTGAGTTAATAGTGAGTAAGCTTGTTATCATATAATATGCTTAGCAGCTTTATTTATTAGTAATAATATGGTTTGGGTATACTCTGCATTCATATGAAATGCAAACTAACACAAGTTTATAATGTTTTAACGATATCAATATGCGGGCGACTTTCTCTTAATTTTGGATGCCGAATGTGTGCAAAACACATGTATAGACGCCAGCACGTCCAACTACCCCAATCTGTCAAATTTCTTTTATATATTTTTAACTTTAACACATAAGCATAAGGTTCACTTTCAATTGGGGAAATTTGATAGATTGGGGTAGCTTGATGTGCTAAAATTTAAACAATAGAAACGTTGTGCAATGGATTGCATAAATTTTGATAAAAAAAAACTAAAATCTATTGCACATTATCTGTATTATTTTATTTTTTAATGAATGTTGCCAATTTTAGTAAAAAGGAAAAATGTGTTTGACACACATTCAGCCTATACACACATTCGAAATGAAAAGGAGAGTACCGACCGTCAACTAAATACCTACTCTCGTCGATCGATTGAAATCCGGTAAAAAAGTAACAGAAGTGAAAATGTTTACGATAAATAAAACACGCAAAATTGAGCTTTAAGTTTGCTGACCCCAATGAAAACTCTATGACAAAAACTCATCCTAAACATGAGACTTAGCTACTAAATTGACTTTCTTGTGCATGAAAGTTAATTTAGTAGCTAAGTCTCAGACAGACTGACACCTGATCTGTCACTGACCTGTGACAAATAATATATAAAAAATGTTAAATATATACTAGAGAACGACGAAGCATACTTCCTCTGCTATACAAAAGAATATTATAATAATAAATATTAAAGTTGATTTTCGAGCGTTTTGTTTTAATAGTTGTTAGATATTGACACTTCACCGTTGAAATGTAACGTATACAAAAGAAATTATTGACAACTGCTGCGTCACCTGTATGTGGTAAGTAATATCTTTGTTGTTATGATGTACTCGATCCTTACCTGCAATTAAACGAGATTATGAAATAATATAGTTAGGTCAATTATCTAATAATATATACTTAATTATCTTGGTACTAGCCATTTGCGCGGGACATATTAAAGTGCACAAGAGTCTGCGCAAACACAGGGGCACTTTCTAATCCATCACCGTCATGATCCGATGAGACGACTACCGACACGACTGTAAAGAGGTCAGGTACAGGACCGACGGCTTTACGTGCTCTAGGCACGGGGGTGTAATGCCGCCAACTCCCAGACTTCGGGCTTATACTGAGAAATGTACTTAACAGAAAAATCTAAATCACTTTTTGGCCCGACCTGGGATTTGAACCTAATTATCTGCGGTTTAACATGCTACCGCTAGACTAATTTTAATACGAACCAATGTAACCAGTACAATCACGGAACCCTAAAATATGACATGACATAATGATATGATTCACATATTGCCCAACTGTTGACCGGAACTATCTGATTAATCCAAGAAGATCATTACTTTTGAATAATGACAAATCAATGTCATACTTATAATTTCCGTTACTAATAAAAACTATCAAAACACTATTATTTATTAGACAATCCTAATCCTACACAGCTATTAAACAGAAAAAAAAGAAATTAAAATGTACGACGGCCATTTATCTCGTAAAATATATCAATGAAAACTCTTTTGTTGTTATGAAATTGAGTCAACATCAAAGATGGTCCACTAACATGTATTAGTGGACGAAAATAACACGAAAGCATGAATGAAGTTTAAAGCCCAGAGTGAATCACTCATATTCATTCATTTTTCTAAATTAACATTTTGTAATTCGAACGGTTGCTATTCTATATTTAAAAATGGTCGATATGGTAATAACGAGATTGTAAGCACTGACAGTTTTAAATATGTATTAAACAATTGCACTACGATAGGTGAAAAACGAAACTTAGCTATAAATGCAGCAATAAAATTTTTAAATGTATTTTTTACCGAAAATATAATATAATAAATCAATAATTATAAAGGTTTATACCGAACAAGCACAGATAATCCTTAACTTAGTTTACATCTAAGACGATAAATAACTAATCGCGTTTAGTTTACATAATAATTCTTATGAAGCATGCAACATTATAAGTATAGGAAAGGCGTCTACCTCAGGAAATGCTACAGTAAATAATAATTATTACTGTAACGCTTCTTCCGATAGCGCTTAAAAAACTACTTTTAAAACCAAATCTCAAATATATTTAATACTACTTACTTATCGTATAGGCAGTGGTTACCCTAGTGTCAGAGTTGTTCAAGCCGTCCAGTAGGCCTCCGACATGGCTTAACGACTGTTGCCTACTACAACCAGGACCGACAGCTTAACGTACCCTCCGAAGCACGGAGACCCTCTGAAATTAAACCTCTTTGGCGGTCACCCATCTTTGGACTAACCGCAAGCCTATTTGCTTAACCTCGCTGATCACTTACGGACCTGTGAGAGCATCTAGCTATGAGCGCCTCAATATAATTATGTACCAATTTACATCCAAATAGATTATCACTTAAAAACGCGTGGTGCTTTAGAAGCAATTTCATATTTACGTGGATTTTTATACAAACGAGCAAGTGGGTCACCTGATGGTAAGTGATCACTGCCACCTATGAACACGAAGATTGTCAAATCATACCAGATCGGAAATACCTCCGCAGTTAATTGATTCCATAGAGTCGTAGTGCGCGGTAAAATGTTTCTTGTGAAATTTCCACTTTCACTTCCATTTTCAGTTTCATAGATTTGTTTTGTGCTCCTTAAGTTTTCTGAACTAGATTTCGGCTAGCCGCAAAGTGCGTAGGAGGCCTATCTGTCTTCAAAATAAGTGTTTATGCACAACAACGACACACTTATCACTAGAGTGATAAGTGATTAGTAAACGTTAATACGCCGATGAGTGCTAGTGCAGTGAAACAGCGTTTACTGTTAATAAAATTTCCCATTATCAACCCGAAGTTTGGGAGTTGGCGGTATTACACACCCGGAGAGCAAGTAAAGCCGTCGGTCCTGTACCTGACCTCTTTCCGGTCGTGTCAATTGTCGGAATGGAATAGAAACGTCTCCTTAGTGTCACGTACCAATACAAATTTTAATGCAGCTAAATATTGCCAGCGATTCTGTATAACGATTGTTCGGAATGTACTTTCGAAAACACTCGTAATGATTTCTGGTTAGTTGGGAGTTCATGTTGTAACTTAGAGACATTAAAATAAATAATAAAATACAATATATTACTATTACAAGGCTTGTAAAATCACACTAATATTATAAAGGCGAAACCGCGAAAGTTTGTGAGTGTGTGAGATGTTACTCTTTCACGCAAAAACTACCGGACGGATTTGGTGAAATTATGAAGTAATATAGTTTATCTATTCGAACAGTACATGGGCTATAATTTATAAAGGTTAACGCGGGTAAAACCGCGGGTCATCGCTAGTTTTATATTTACCTTCTTCGATCTCATCACCAAACAGCGATGTCTTTCAGACAAACTTTTACTGAGCAAAGAAACTAAACATAGGAACCGATAATCTGTGGTCTATACAACATGTAACTTAATTAATGCACATCCTGAAAATAGTTTGTTCTGAACCGTTTACTGAATCAATTTATATCACTTTTAATATAGGTAATTTTTATTCCAAAATAATTAAAACTACGGAAATTATTGTCATATTAACCCTGTACAGTCAAAACAAATTGAAATGGACCGTAAGTCAAAGTAATAAGACTTTTAAATTGCAGTTTTATTTGTGTTCATACAAATTCCCCCATACAATACAAAATAAAGACAAATAAACTTTATTCCAAGAACCTAATTTAGTAAATATATGCATATACATGTTAAATAAAAAAATCAGTGTATGTATTATGATTAGAACATTATATTCTAATTGGGGTGTTTGAGGGCGTGCGTTAATTACGTTACATGTTGTATAATATAGTATCTAAGCATAGTACTTTATACATCTGTAAAAGTTACATATTATGGAAATCTCTTCATTCCAACTTTTAATTGTTTCTTTCTGATTAAATTTATTACGGGATCCGAGACAGTCGAAACAATTCTGTGCGACATGCCTGACCCTCACATATCAGTGTCATTTCATTGTGTATTAGTTTCACTTCTAATAATAATATCCTGGGACATTATTCTCACACGGCCATCTGATCCCAATCTAAGCAGAGCTTCTTTTGTAAATACATACTTTGATAGATAATTACACCTAGACTCAGGACAAACAGACGTGTACACAAATATCTGTCGTGTGTGGGAATCGACCCCACGACCTGCGGCGTGAAAGGCAAGTATCTACCAACCACGTCAATGGGCCTTCCAATAATAAGAATTGTTAGCCCAAAAAATTTAATCGACCGGCCAGTCTCCACCCACCTACAAAGTCGATTAATAACACCTTCATCGTCCGAAAGGGGTTTAGCAAGGGACTCCTAAATTTGATCTGCCGTATCGTTTATAGTGTAACGCATAGCCCTACATAGCCTACCCCGGATTGGTAGAGGGTGCTGGTTCGAGACCCACCGGACGATTAAATTTATGAAATTTGAGATAAACATTAGTTTGTGTTCCGATTCCTTAACTTAACCTCAAAGCCATTCAAAATATTATTTTGGTCTCGAACGGTAATGTGTTGCCCAATTTTGCGGTTTCGACTTGAAAGGACTGTTTTTGTGGCCAGTGTGGTGGCAACTGTAGCCCGAATGTTTGATGATACGGAAGGCACAGAATAGACAGGAAGACATTATTATGATAATAAAAGATCCTTTTGTGGCTGTGGCTTGTGAAAAAAAAGGTTATTTTTTAGGTGGGTAGGCTACTTTTTTCTTACACTGTGGTTGGCCTTTATTGTGTGAAGTTGGCGGTGATGAATATAAATATTTTATGACAGTATAAATTAAAAATTACAAACTGGTATAAAGTAATAATAAAAACAACTGGTGCAGATACCACCACCCTCAACCTGTCAGGGGTAGACGTTCTGCCGTTAAGCTAGGAAAGATACGCTGGCATTTAAAATTTATGAGTTTCCTTGTTTACACACTTAGGAATACCACGTGGTACAACAGCTAAGACAGTCGCCTCGCCACTTCCTGTCCCGAGTTCGATTCCCCCGCCGGACAACTATTTGTGTGACCCATAAATGGTTGTTCTGAGTCTGAATGTAATTTGTGTCCGTCTATTATATGTTTGTAAAGTACCATGCGAGACACGGATTAGATTCCCTAGTGCGAGCGTTGACTTTTTAAATAATAGTTATAATAAAAAAAATCATTTAAAGTTATTGAACAAGATTTGCGAGTCCGAGTCTGTTTAGTAGAAGATTGAGAATTTATAATAATATTTTATTGGCATTTAAAGTTAGTACATTGTAATATATTAAAGCACATGCCAAGTACGTAAAGATATAGTTCTATTTAGATATTATAGTTATATTCTATTAACTAGGTTAAAGAGTAACCTGTATTAAGAAGTGTCTGTTCCGTTCTCCAATCGGTTACATAGAAAGAAGGCTCAATATATAAGTACCTGTTATTTATTCATTTATACTTATTACTGATGAATATCAAAAGAATTATGATAATCAAAAAAAATAAATAAGAAAATAAATGATGAATATGTTACACTTTATAGGGTGGCCGAGGAGTTGACGTTGAAACGCAAAATTTTGATATTTTATGATGAGGAGTATCCAAATCACCCCCATGTATGTTCTACGATTTTGCGTAGTTTTCGAGATAGATTATTTTTAATGATTTTTTTCGTAAATTTCACCTAACATAGGATTACGAGTTTTTCTCGTTTTGTTGAATATTTCTGTTTCAGTTTTTTTGTGATCACTAATTAGCATAGTTTAACCTAACACCCTAAACAGTATAGAATAATTGCAGAACTGTCTTAGACTTTGAAGTTTGACCTCAGGACTCATAAATTATCAAAGTATCAAAACAATTAAAATGTGGAAATACATGGAGGTGATTCGGATACTCCTCATCATTAAGTATCAAAATAAATTTCAATCATTAAACCTAAACATAATCTCCTTGACAATAACTTAATACAAGCTAGCTAAATATCACTATTATAAAATAAATTGTATAAATGTTTTAACATTCCATGTACCTAAATATCTGTAATAAGCAACTAGAAATAATAACTGTATTACTACAAACATGTTCTGACTATTTACAAGCGCTTTTTTAAAGTCTACGTGAATAAAAACCTTTTTTTTTATTTATATTTTATTTATTTTGCGTTTGAACGTCAACTCCTCGGCCACCCTGTATATCACATATACTACTACTTGTTACAAGAATATTAAGAAATTACAGCCAATTGATATAATGTGCGCCATGCATTCGAAAGTAACACGCTTTCGAAACGCCTAATTACATTTGCAATAAAGAGGTAAGTTTATGAAGCTGTACTCAATTATTGAGTATGCAAATATTAAGGCCTAGACAACAGCGCATAGCCATCTCAGCACGCTTAGATGTTCAACATGCTATAAAATAATTGTATCTATTTCAGGGTTTGAACTTAAGTACCAGTAAGGGTTTTTGGTGGCTTCTGTACCATTTCGAGAATGTTGTAGTTAATATTAGAACAAAATAAAATTGGATAGCTGATGGAAAGGACACAGAGCAATCTTGCCCAAAGTAAACAAAACTTGTACTATAGATACTAGACAACGGAAAAAAATACTTGTATACCTACTTAGTTAAAAGTGAAAATAGATACATATCTACAATACACAAAAAACATTGAACCAATTGACATGTTCATAAACTCAAATAATTGTTTTGTGCGAGGATTGAACACGCAACCGCTGGATCAGAAGGCAGGTTCAATTTCACTTGGCTTAATACAGGTCACGGCGGTCGTCTAAAAATGAACTTTTTTGTGTGATTAATATTTCAAAGTACTTAAATCAAGTTGTCATTTTAATTTAAATTAAAATTATAAATTTCCTCGACATATGTGACAACGCTATGTATACGCCCAAACTAGGCAAATCTTGTATTATATGTACTAGACAACAAATAATAATATTTTATTTATTTATATAAGAAAAATAGGAAAAATATATAAATATAATTGTTTTGTAAATCTTAGAATTATAATCTCAAGAGATTTGCCATACAATTAATTTATCCAATGTTACATCAAATGAGCCAGCGCGACGGCTGCGCGCTAGTCTGGGCCTTAAGTGTGTATTGTGAGTTTATCACAATATGCAGACTTAAGATTATAACTACAACAGCTTTTGACGTTTAAGATTAGCTTCGGCTAGTAAAATAGGTAGTATATTGGCCTACGAGTACTACATTACCTATTCTAATAGGTGAAGTTGACTAACAATTATGTTGTGTGGTAACGGCATAAAATCACCCCATCTCATCCCTTGGGGCGTGCGCAGAAATCTTCCGAGGGAATACCTACCAGAGAACAGGCAGCAGCGTTTTTCTTTGAACTATAACCATCAAACTGCGATAGCCAACCCGTGTGCCAAGCGTGGCGATTATGGCATATCCCCTCATTCTTTGTGGAGGCTTTTGGCCAGCAGTGGACGTACTTTGGCTGAAATGATGATAATGATGATGAACAATACATACATACATACATAGACTCACGCCTGTTTCCCAGAGGGGTAGGCAGAGACAACGGATTTCCATTTGTCACGATCTTCTTTTGCCTCGATTACTGTCATTATATTCTTCATACATGCTCGCCGGTTTATGATGAACAATAATAATGCTAAGTGGTCATTGTAGCCTATGGATATAGTTAACACATAGTGCTGCTTTCCTACCAGATTTACCTCATTGCCCCCATCGTCATAAAATAACTTGTAAGTTTATGGTGATGAATAATAATGTCCTCTAAGTAGAATTTCGGCTACAGTAGCCTCGATTCTTTTGCCTCGATTACTGTCATTATATTCTTCATACATGCTCGCCGGTTTATGATGAACAATAATAATGCTAAGTGGTCATTGTAGCCTATGGATATAGTTAACACATAGTGCTGCTTTCCTACCAGATTTACCTCATTGCCCCCATCGTCATAAAATAACTTGTAAGTTTATGGTGATGAATAATAATGTCCTCTAAGTAGAATTTCGGCTACAGTAGCCTCGATTCTTTTGCCTCGATTACTGTCATTATATTCTTCATACATGCTCGCCGGTTTATGATGAACAATAATAATGCTAAGTGGTCATTGTAGCCTATGGATATAGTTAACACATAGTGCTGCTTTCCTACCAGATTTACCTCATTGCCCCCATCGTCATAAAATAACTTGTAAGTTTATGGTGATGAATAATAATGTCCTCTAAGTAGAATTTCGGCTACAGTAGCCTCGATTCTTTTGCCTCGATTACTGTCATTATATTCTTCATACATGCTCGCCGGTTTATGATGAACAATAATAATGCTAAGTGGTCATTGTAGCCTATGGATATAGTTAACACATAGTGCTGCTTTCCTACCAGATTTACCTCATTGCCCCCATCGTCATAAAATAACTTGTAAGTTTATGGTGATGAATAATAATGTCCTCTAAGTAGAATTTCGGCTACAGTAGCCAGTCTCAATGGCCATCTGCACGGGATATATAATAGTGCACAAGTATGTGTGGAAAAATAGGGCCACTTTATACTCCATCATTCTTATGTTCCAATATATAGGTTATACTTGCGAAATATACTTTTCACTTTTATCGGCAGTCACCAAAGACTGCCCCGCATTTTTTTTAAATCTTATAGTTAATTCTTCAAACAAATGATATGGACAAGTCATGTACCTACTACTATTTTTTGTACATACATTTTTCTGGGAATAGGTACCTAGAGTATACCTAATGTTTACTTACACTAGGTAAACTCTGAAATATGCCACTCAACAACAAAGAAATCTACGCACCAGTCATCTAACCTAACGTGAAATTGCGCTTAGTAAGCTCATAGCAGTCTTTGAATCTGAAACTCTGACGTTCTCGAGTTAACTTTCCACTTATCAATTATATAAAGAAAGCTTTATAATTTTCAGTTGGTAATGCCATAGTAACTCTACCCTTTAGCCCCAGATCATTTTACGTGGAACAAGGTTTAATAAACTGATGCCTATTCAAAGATTATGATATCGTTAATTCAGCTTAATGCTTTCTTAAGCCATATGAATTGGTTACTAAGAAGCCTATAAGTTTATGATTCATACTTTCCATTGAAGTTAGTGATATCAGGCAATTGGCTTGTATGCTATAGTGCTTTATAACTTTTCACCGACTTCAAAAGAAAGAGGATATAATGCGACGGTATGATTTTCTGTGTTTGTTACGCCTTTTTCCGTTGCCTGTGGACATATTTTCATTTTATTCAATAGGGAATGCTTTCGCAATACTGTTGTTAAATGTTGTTCAAAGCGATCATTGCTAAAAAAAGTTGAAGTCGGCTGCATGTTTATAACCGACTACAAAAGAAGGAGATTATTTACTCGACGGAAAGTTTTTGTCTGTTTGTCCTGTCCTGCAAACTATGTGCCCCCATAATATCCTCATCAGTATCCATAAAAATATAGCTATTACTAGCTGTACCCCGCGGTTTTACCCGTGTTTAATTTTATAAATTATCACAGCTCCTCCCCCGTAGGTGATAGCGTGATAATATGTAGCCTATATGTTGACCCGACCTCTTAATAATATTCATGCAAAACCTGAAGTAGGATTTACTGCATGCAGTACTTTTTGAGTTTAGCCCGAACAAACATGCAGACAAAATTTCTAAAAACTATATTTTTGGCTTAGATATCGATTGTAGATCACGCCCCTAGTATCCTTTATAAAAAATATTCAATACACAGTTTTGACTTTCCTACGATTTCATTAATATAATAGATATATACTTAAGTCACATTAACGGTTTTTTATTATGAATCAATCAAAACACGAGTAACACAAAAAATAACGACTTTAGTGCAAGGAATTGTTGATATCTTTTATTTGCCCACTTAAAGTGCTAATATGAAATGCTAATTGAGCTAGGTTTAAACGAAGCTCTTTCATGGCGAGTCATGTACATATATAATCCTGAATGGCTGAACAGTTCTATTTAAAATTTGACACAGTTGTAGTGACCATACTGGTCAGTGCATATATCTGAATACATAAAAATCAGACACCACATGGATTAATAATCACAGAAAAAAACAAATGTCACATTGATATCAATGTAAAAGTAAGTATAGATATATGTTTAACTACCCTCAATTTAATATTTGCTGCACGTGACTGCACGTGTGGCGCAGCGGCTAAGACGGGTTCGAGCCCGCGCCGGACAACATTTTGTTTGACCCATAAATAATTGTTTTGAGTCGGGATGAAATTTGTGTCCGTCTATTATATGTTAGTAAAGTACCCCGTAACACAGGGTCCAGATACCCTAGTGATGACGTTGTTTAAAAAAAAAACTTGAGAGGTATCAAGGGACACCCGGATGGAACGAAGTTATTTCTTATTATTTATTATGTACAAAAAACCTGTACACACTCAACAAAAATAATTGTCGCGACACCACACTGTTCAATGCGAAATGGAAAAGAAAATATCTGGCTTGCTTTCTATAAGAGAGAGAGAGAGAGAGAGAGAAGAATGCGCACGCCGCACAGCTGTAAAAAGTGTCGTGACAACTTTTCGTAAGATTTTTTTCCGTCTAGCCCCTTTTCACAACGCGCGATAAGGAACTTCGTTCCAATATTTGCAAGCAACAGAATTCCTGGCAGAGCTAGTTTATCTTTCTACCTAAATACTCGTGTCGAAGTCAGAGCCGGTCACTAGTCAATATATAAAATCATTGACACTATCTACAGCTAACAAAAAACATCACTGATGCAACCTGATACACCGTACAAAAAAGGCAGGCAAAAAGTCGGCGCGTACAATCGCCAGCTGATCTATCCAAACTTGATTTATCTACATTATGGACATCTGTTGCGGGGTGTGAATTGACAATGTGACATTTGGCGACAAATGGTCTACCAGTCGTTTTGGTGTCATGTTACGAGTAATGATTTTTAATAGGTGATACGGAATTAATAGAAACTTTGTGATAGCATTTTTCGATTAATTTCGGCCAGCCTTGTTAGTCTACCGGTAGCTGTGCAACCGCAGACATCATCATCGACATCATACCAGCCGAAAGACGTCCACTGCTGGACAAAGACCTCCCCAAAGATCTCCACAATTGCCGGTTTCCAGCGAAAAGATCGTCGATACATCTTGTAGGGGACCTGCCCACGTTGAGTCTTTCGGTTCGTGGTCGCCACTGGAGTCCCTTTCTGCGTACTCGTTCTATACACTCTTGTGAATTTTAATATGGCTTGCGTGTTAGTCACCATTGAGAATGACCGCCGTAGCCGAAATTTCCAGTACCTACTATATATGAGTATCGACATAATAATAACTCAACCTTTATATTATGTGACTAGCTGTGCCCCGCGGTTTTGCCCGCGTTAAACTTGGGGTGGCTGGTAACTGTACCAAATTTTATTAAAATCTCTCCAGCCGTTTAGACGTGAAGAAGTAACAAACATACACACTCACACACTCACAAACTTTCGCCTTTATAATATTAATGTGATGGCTTGGAACATATCTGATACGTTATAGTATTGTGGTAGTTTCAAGTGCCTTTAAAGTAAGTTAAGTATTTTTTCGTTAAAGTATTGGTACTTAATTTTAAAGTCCTTTTTTAACGATATTAAACTCAGCTTTCATTTGAACTCGTTGCGGATAATGAGAATGTTTAAATGCAGACTGAGTGTTTAATTTTGTCATGTCGTTTCATGAAAATAGAGGGATTTTTAATCGCATTCATCCAGCAGAAGTAAATAGTCATTTGTTTTAATGATCTAATAGAAAGACAAAGGGCTGTTTTTTACGACGTTATCTACGTTAGAAATATTGTCTAGTCTATTTAAATTATCATTAAAATTTTAATAAAAACTAACCTAATCCAGCAACCTGATATTCTTTTTTGAAAATGGGACCCACTGCTGTAGTCAGACCTACGGCAAAAATCTCTACAATAGACGGTCTTGCGCTACCCGCTTCCAGGGGCTTCCAGCGACCCTCGCATGATCATCGGTCCATCTTGTGGGGTCTCTGCCCGCGGTGCATCTTCCGGTTCGTGATCGTCCCTCAAGAACCTTGCTGCCCCAACGTCCGTCAGATCTACGAGCTATGTGCCCTGCCCACTGTCAGTTCAACTTGGTAGTTCTTCGGGCTATGTCAGTTACTTTTGTTCGCCTGCGGATCTCAACATTTCTGATTCGATCTCGCAGGAAAATTCCAAACATAGCCCTCTCCATTGCTCTTTAAGAAATTTTAAGTCTACATGGATTATAAACAAAAGCAGAAATAAACACCAAAGAATTAAATTTGATTATCCTAACTCCCTTTTATTCCAGCCGACCTAAAGTTGAATTAGCATAGGATAATTGATACGTCAAGTCAATTTGGTAGTCGGTAAACTCACGTTATTTCCACTGACTGCCCACTTGGAATCCCTACAGATCTTATCGACTGGAAGGGTAAGTTGTCCTAAATGGTGAAGGGATGAAAGGGTCAGTTGATATAGAATTTAATAGTAGGCACGCTTTCAAGGTTAAGGGAAAAACGAGAGTCTTATGCCTATCATTCTGAACGAATATTTAGCATAGTAATTAAAATATCCGACTCATATCACAACCCAAACTAAGCTTCTATACTTTTTTGTAAATCCATACACATAATAAAATAGAAAAGTCGAAACTGTACATTGAATATTTTTTTAAAAGGATACTTGGGGCGTGTTCTGCAATCGATATTGAAGCCAAAAATATAGTTTTTAAATTTTTGTCTGTATGTCTGTTTGTCTGTATGTATGTCCGGGCTAAACTCAAAAAGCACTGCATGGTTTTACTTAAAAATTTTCATGAATATTACTAAGAGGTCGGGTCATCATATAGGCTATATATTGTCACGCTTTCACCTACGGGGGAGGAGCTGTGATAATTTATAAAATTTAACGCGGGCAAAACCACGGGGCACAGCTAGTATATCATAACAGTTAAAAGAAGTCCACAACTGGACAAAAACCCGCGTCTCACACGGGTTAGCGATTGCAGTATAATCGTCATAGTACTCAGAAAGGAGCTGCTGCTACCGTCTTTACGTAGTTATTGCCTCGGGTTAACATCTACACCCCCCACGCGATGAGATGGGGTGATTATATGCTGATATTCGCCTCGTTGGTCTAGCGGTAGCGTGTTCTTCCTCAGAGAACGAGGTCCTGGGTTCAAATCCTGGATCGGACCAAAAGTGATTTTAGGACTGTTCTGTAAAAAGAAAAATTTCTCAGCATCAGCCCGAAGTCTGGGAGTTAGCGGTATTATACCCCCGTGCCTCGGAAAGCACGTAAAGCTGTCGGTCCTGTACCTGACCTCTTTCCGCTCGTGTCGCTAGGCGTCCCATCGGATCATGAGAGTAATGGAAAAGAAAGTGCTCCTGTGTTTGCGCACACACTTGAGCACTATAGGTAATATGTCCCGCGCAGATGGCTAATCTCTGTTGAGACTGGCCGACGTGGCCGAAATCCACGGAGGACATTATTATTCTCCGCCTTCACCGCACAGCAAATAGTTTAGATTATGCTATTAAGCAATTCATTACAAATGACATTATAAAATCCAATCCCTAACATAAGCTTTGCTGCATGAATGGGACATCTGTTAAGTCCGGATGTCAACATTAGCGTGTTCGAATCGAATAGCCGCTCCGCTAGGGTGTCATATTGCAATATTGTGTGCAACACTAGTAGAGATTTGTTATGGGGACATTGCTTTTATTTGTATGAGGGTCTGTATGGCTTAATGGGGTTGACGGTTTAAGTGGTAAATTTATAACTTCGGACGTAAACAGGGACACTACTCAACGGTTTTTGTGCACATTTACTGCATAACCCGTTTAAGTTACCTACTGTTATCTGTGATCTATTCAACCATAGATTAAAAATACAATATTCTATTTTCAATCTTTGGTTTTAGGTGAGTAACTGTTTTACAAAACACAGAATTAACATTGACTATATTGTACATAATACGTTAATACGTTCCAGTAGCGAATTTTTATTATCTTAGCCCCCAGGTATGACCCGCGTTAAAATTTATAAATTGTGTTATCCGGTTTGTAAGCTACATTACTGCAAAGTTACATCAAAATCCTTTCAGTAGTTTTTGCATGAAAGAGTAACAAACATCCATATTCACGAACTCTAGTATTTATAATATTAGTAGGAAGTAGGATCACATGACTGCTCCTGGCAAAATTTATCATTGTCGGTGTACAATATTTCCCCGATGGTTGCAACTGATATCATTCAGCTAATCTATGCTATCTGCTACGGTCATATATAACAAGTGATTCATTTAATTTAAGATATCCAAGTCGGTTCACAAACAACTGAGGATACGCATAGAGTGAGTACACCCACAAAAACATACAGCCGAATTGAAAATAGGTTTGTTAATAGGTAATAATGAAAAACAGGGTGGATAGAGGTGAAGACAATATCCATAGATAAGTAAAATTTGGTTCCCGTCCCTTTTTACTCCGTTTTATGGTACTATAAACATGTAGTATATCAAGGGCTTTTGCAACGCACGCCAAATAGGTGACTGTATAATAAACTAACCTAATAGACAAATTTTGGTACAGATTATCCAGCACTTCCAGCTAACCCAAACTGTCAAATTTCTTTTATAGATTTTCAACTTTATAACAAAATCGATTTTAATAAAATTTGGTATGGAGTTAGCTGAAACCCTGGATTAACACATAGGCTACAATTTATAAAGTTTAACGCGGGTAAAACCGCGGGGCACAGCTAGTTAGTTCGTAAAAGTAACGAACTGAGCACAGCAGGCATAGCCCATAGTGAAACTATTGAAACCAATAAGCTCTGTTGCACGAAACGTGAGGCAGGGTTCAAATAGCAACGGGTGGAGTTGCAATACACGCGATCACATAATTGCCACTATCACCTGGCCATCTGTTTGAGGCAGAATTAAGCACTTCCGTGTCGTTGAATATTGATCAAATATATTATGTACATTGAACGACTTACGTTACAAATTACAATTTCTATTTTGAAATAAACTTTGAATAGACTGTATTTCATATTTGTTTATTTGCATTCGTGGTTGTTTACAAATGTTTTGGTATCAACATGAAACCCTGTAAGGGAACTTAGAAACTAGGGCTTATAATTTCTTACATTGTTATATATGTATGTCGCAGATTCAGATGGATTAGAATCAACGTCCACGAGGTCCGTGTCCGCCATGTTGTATTTTTAAAATCGATCAGTGCGCACACCGGCGCAGGCGACGGTACTAGAACAAGTGTCAAGTCCAATCGCACTACTGACAGATATTAGTGCATTGACAACGTCAAATGTCAACCCTTCAAATCACGATGACACGTACAACAGTGTTGCCACTCCATTATTATGATATCCACGATTTACTAGTGTCGCCACTTCATTCTTATAGAATCGTGCATAGATTATTTATTATTCTCCGACACGGCCATTCTGATAATCAACGCGCATTTGCGTTGTCACTTACTAAGCACACGGTACTTAGGTTTCTTAACTTTAACCCAAGCGTCAATTCGCTCATCGTCTATACGGTTCCAACAAGGCACCACCACTTCCAACATGAACTCAAACTTTCAGCAAAGCGTTGAAGCTTTCAGCATAAAATGCAACACATAGCAAAGCGTTACAGCTTTCAGCATAAACTGCAATACACAGCAAAGCGTTGAAGCTTTCAGCATAAACTGCATCACACAGCAAAGCGTTGCAGCTTTCAGCATAAACTGCAACCCACAGCAAAGCGTTACAGCTTTCAGCAAAAGTTCAATTACTCGGCAAAGCGTTACAGCTTTCAGCATTGCACAGAGGCAGCGCTTAAAAAACGCTGCAAAACGTTGCAGCTTTCAGCATCAACCTTGGGTCACGACTAATGAGCCCAACCTTACTGCAAAGCGTGATGGCTTTCAGCAGGACATCAGGACAAAGCGATAAGGCTTTCAATCCACCCTTCAATAAAGCGTAGTAGCTTTCAGTTTAAATAAAACATTTTATCAATCAGCAATATAACATAAGTGTTTTATCAACACAGGTTTACGTTCAAAAAAACAATGTAATTATCGTTCAACTCAAACAATGATCATGATTTAATACAGAAATTCCATCCAAATTACTAATTACACCAAATTACCAAATTAACCAATACAATTTGTTCCATAATTAAATAAAACTATTCAATTATGGGTTCTACAGGATCAAGACATTCTGCCAATTCAGGTAAACTAGCTGGATATTTACGCAGTCGTTCATGGCACACATATTGGGCCCGTCCCGCAGATACTGGTTCCACCCTATAACGCTCATTGGAACACACTTTAGCTACCCTGTAAGGGGCTTTTCTCTATACTTTTACTTACAGTACAATTCAAAACGAGTTTTACTTTGCCTAAGACAGACTTCCAGGATTCATTTTTATAATTTTCGGCCACTGTAAAACAATTTGTTAAGGTGGACATCATTCGCTCCACCTGACCATTAGCTCGGCTAACACCACAAGCAATCTCGTGGAACTCAATGACCCAACCTCGGCATAAATCCTGAAAGTCTTGACCAGTAAAAGATGTACCTTGATCAGAGATAATTCGTTTCGGGGTTCTAAATATGTGGACAAAGCTACGTAGTGCTTCGCAAGCAGATCGTGATGTTAAATCTTTGACACACATTGATTGACAAAATTTCGTAAAAGCATCTACGATGACTACCACATACTCCTTAGAGGTCTTGCTACAAGTTCAAAAATGTTGTTCTCCACCCTAGAATATTATAGGTTAGTGCGCAATGCAGCGTCACGAACTCAAAGCACGAAGCTTGCGATAGTCAATTGTCACAATCACGAAGCGCGGAGCTTTCAATACTTAATCGTAGTAATCTCGTAACACATTCATTTTTAACCGTCTTAAGAAGCAAGTGGTAATCAACTCGACCGTTTGTTTTTTTTCTATATTTATATGGACAGTAGACCGCTAAACCGTTAACAACACTTAATTAAATAACTTAAAACACATATACTCCTTGTGTATTTAAGTACCGTAAAAAGACATATTGTCGACATCTCAATTTACCCCGCGAGATCTTTTCATCCCATTTTACAGTTACGTGATAAAAAATCCGACAAAGAGAGAAAGAAATATTAAAAATATTACATATCATGCACATACAACAAAGGGAATCATTGGGGAACTCAGGGGAACATTTATGATCGCTTCTTTTTTCTTAAGTGACATTAGAAGCGCTCATAGAGGCTGTACCACTTCTAGGCCACAAAATCATCCAATCAAAATATATATTGGCAACATCTCCAGATGTGTACATACTCTAAATAAATGTCATATATCATAATTACGTTGGTAAGAACATTTCTCCATCAATTGTTGTTAGTGACCCACAGAATTGGTGTTGCACAGAGATTCAATTGGAATAATAAGTGATTGCCGACTGTCTCATTGGTCTACTGGTAGTGTTCAACTACACATATGGAGGTCTTGGGTTCATATAGCCCAGGTCAAGAGGTCCTACTTAAGCGGGACATTTTGATAGTAAAACTTTTGAAGATAACCTTTTAGGCGGCGATTTGATGACCTAGGTGACGAGGTTCGAGAGTAAAATTTAAAGGACGCGTCACGTTTAAGTACAGACGCCAGCACATCAAGTTACCACAATCTGTCAAACTTCCCCAATTCTATAAAACAAATTTGATAGATGGGGGAAGCTGGATGTGCTGGAGTCTGTAGGTACATATACCTCATTAGACAGAAAAATATGATGTTGAGACATACGATTCGCAATATTATGTTAATAATATTACCAAGCTTATATATTTTTTTTTTATATTAATACACAATATTAAATTTCGTATATTTGCATATTTAAGATATATTATAAAACATATTCAGATTCTATGTTGTCACTTTGTAGAAATGACACGACATTCAGGTATACATAAAAATATTTGTCAAACTAACACACACGTGTTAAATAATTTACATAAATTTATTAACCTACATATAATACGCAAATTTATGCGAAAATATAAAACACTTGAATGGATACACTACGTTGTTTACGACATGATACATTTTTCGAAGTCTTCTCAAAGCAGGCGCAAAGACACGTGATAGAATTTTAATCTATCTCATTTTCTCGCAAGCTAAATCTATTTGTAAATATACTTGTCTCATTTTACTGTCGCTATTTAGTTTCATCGAATTGTCAAATCACAACGGGGCTAAAGAAATTTCACCTCAAAAATGTTATTGCCGCATTAAAACTAATATAATAATGATATCCGGAACATTAATGACACACGGCTATCTGATCCCAAACTAAGCAAAGCTTGTACTATGGAAACTAGATAATTGATATACTACATATACTACTTTTATTTAGTGAATACATATTTATTTAAATAATTACACCCAGAATCAGGACAAACAGACATTTTCATGCACACAAATATCTGAAAATGACATCCAATAAATCATTTTTATATTTTTATTTTTTATTATTTGTCCTGGGTGGGAATCGAACCCACGACCTGCGGCGTGAAAGGCAAGTCTCTACCAACCGGCCTGTCTCTAACTAGGGTGTGCTCTGTCCATTTTACGAAAAAAAACGCTTATCAAATGCTATTAATTCACATTAAATTGTTAAATAAAGACCAAATTATATATGACGGAGTGTGATATTTTTAGCTAATAGTATAAGGTTGCATAAACTTTGATATTAAGACTTCCGTAAGTTCTTTATTAGAACGAGTATCCAAAGCGGCGTTATTAGGATCTAGCCAAATTTAGGAAGAGAAGGGATAACTGAGAGACGGAGAAGGTGAGCGTTGATACATCAAAAAGGGCCCTATATCTGAGTCGCAAGTCTCAGACTCTGTTGAATGTTAAAAAATTATTAAAACGAGTATAATGTTTTACCACTGCGTACAATATCAATAACAAGTATAATAATTTATTCCCATGAATTACATAGTTCATAACCCAGTGTACATTTGTGTGAGGTTGCGAGGGGTTATAAATAAATAAATAAAATAAAAAGTATTTATTTGACACTAGTTAAAATACATTCACAGGTGTAAGGTTTAGTTGACACAACAGTTTTGTTTTACACTAAAGGTACTGGAAAGGTTTGGGTATTTTGGATATTTTGGTTCCCTCCTCTATCACACGATGAACCCGGTTTCCGCAAGGCGCATCCATGGAATGCTAAGAATTGGGTCTTCGTTAAGGGGAGTCAATCGGATATATGGGTAGCACAACAAACTTACTTCATTCTATGTGATTATTTGAAACAGTTTAAGTAATCCAACAATATTTTGCGCGTCCTTTACTATTTTATAGCCAAAGATGGATCACACTAATATTATAAAGGCGAAGCTATGTGAGTGTGTATGTTTGTTACTTCTTCACGTCTAAACGGTTGAAGCGATTTTAATAAAATTTGGTATGGAGTTAGCTTACATACTGAATTAACACATAGGCGTTAATTTATAAAGTTTAACGCGGGTAAAACCGCGGGGCACAGCTAGTTTTTAATACAGATAATAATACAGGTATACCGCAACATAATCCAGTGTTATTTCAAGAAAATCGTCACTATGATGTTCGTCCATATCATGCTGTGACATGGAGGTACCATGTCTGAGCATGATATGGACGAACATGATAGTGAAGATTTTCTGCCCGCGTCTATATATATATTGACAGCCTGTTATTACTCGGACACACCAGTTGTCAAATATATATCTATAAATATTTATTAATACGGACATTTAAATTCTCTTAACGTACTTCATAACTACGCCTATGATTGTTTGTCAACAGGAACTGAACTTGTTTTAGCTGTTCGATACTTTACGTGTGAATAAATAAATATTTTTTACATACAACTCATATGTAAAAAAATCACAATCTGAGTTCAAAATATCCTAAAAGTACCTTGAATATAAACATCTTCAAACTCAATGTCACGATATTAAAATCACACTCATTCAAAATCAATTGAGTGCCACCTCTATACAACATCTATGTCTAGCCTTCAGTAGACGCATTCATTCAAGTTAATGTCGCAAGCGCACGTATAAAAGAAATGCGAACAGAATATGACTGATTGAAACGACATATACCTAGGCGCTCATACTTTTTACCGTACCCAAAGACTAAAACGGGACCCTATTACTAAGACTTCGCTGTCTGTCTGTTTGTCCGTCTGTCACCAGGCAGTATCTCATGAACCGTGATAGTTAGACAGTTGAAATTTTCACAGATGATGTATTTCTGTTGCCACAATAAAAAATATAAATCACAATAAAATATATATTTAAGGGGGCTCCCATACAAAAAACGTGAATTTTTTGCTCGCGTTTATAGATAATGGTAAGGAACCCTTCGTGCGCGAGTTAGACTCGCACTTAGCCGATTTTTTTACACTCCCCGGTCCGTAAATGATGTACGAGGTAAAACTTGGAGAACACGTAAAGCCACCGACCTTGAACCTGACCTCCTACCAGTCGTGTCCGGTAGCTGGTACCATCGCATTATTAAAGTGAGGGAGTAGAGTCCAGTGCTTATGCACACACTTTTGCTCTATAATAGATGATTAGATTCTATTGAAACTGGCCGCCGGGGCCGAAATTCAACCAGCGAATAGTAGTATTATAAAATCGAGTCTGAAATTTTCTTTTTGCAAAAAAATTTCAGGTCAGACAATTGAGCAGAATTTTTCATTATAATACTCTTATATAAACCGCCTTACTTACCTTTAAGTAATCAATGAATTCATTCAAGCAAATGTCGCAAGCGCACGTTTATTAAATTGAATTGAGAACAGCATTTGACAGATAGATACTACTAATATTAATAAAGTACGTAAATTATTTCGTGAAACTCCACTCAACAGCGTGTTCTCATAATCAAAATAATATTTAGATTTCATTCCATTTTAGCGTTACATATTAAGATGTTAATAAACCTTTATGGTACGACTCAATCTGTCTGCCTATCTCAGGAGTCTATATTGGCGTCTTCTAACAATTTGTAATTTAAAGTAGTTTGCAATTGTATAATAAATGCAAATATGTATAAAATGTTTTTTAAACATTCCGAAATAGGAAACGATTAAGGCGAGTCAAGGTCAAAAAGGTTAAACATATAATTTAAAGCGATTTATAGTAGGGTCAATTTAATCGATCACATTTAACATCTGTGAGTTACTAGAAAAGTGAATTGTAAAATGACCTTATTTGGTAATGATTACCATAAAGATAAATCGTAATTGAAAAAAAATATATTTTTATTTAAATATTTAAAAACCTAAAATAACCAATTTGACAATAACTTCAAGAAAAACCTATAATGTCCCAGGATATTATACAAGTGATTACTAGAGCATGCAGCCATTTCTCTATAACCGTATAAATATAAGCGCATCATTTTTGTCCGTACCTTTTAACACAAGACCATTATTTTTAAGTCTCAATATTGCTACGACGATAAAAAACCGCTTCGTAAGTATTTGTAAATAAAGTATTACTATAGATAGGATATTACCGTTTTGTCCGACCCGGGATTTGAAACCAAGACCTCATTATCTGCAATGAAACAGAATACCGCTAGACCAACGAGGCAGTCAATACAATATATACCGTATTGTCTAGCCTTCAGTATTCAATGAACTCATTCAAGTCAATGTCGCCAGCGCACGTAAATCAATTATATCGACAGTTAACGGTGCCGCCATCTTTTCGGGGTGACGAAATTTGTGACGTCACCGTTAGATGTAGAAGGCTTGCGAATGGGCTGATTTGGGTTTAATTGGCTCAACTGTACTTAAGAGGCTGACAACACCCAATTTTATGGTATTGATCGCACGCGAATAAGTTGATGATCAGGAAACAGGGAATTATGAAATATAATAAAAGCAGTTTTTATTTTGCTTAGAATTAATCCAAGTAAAATATTAAATTACTGACAAAGTCAGGTCTGTGACCGTAGTTGGTAGATACTTGCTTTTCACGCCGCAGGACGTGGGTTCGATTCCCACCCAGGACTGATATTTGTGTACATGAACATGTATGTTTGTCTTTACAAAAGATAAGTAGTATACCTATGTACAAGTTACCTGGTTTCCATAGTACAAGCTATTCTCTCCAGGATATTACAATCTAAGCGTATAAAATACACTTCAAATAAAATATAAATTAAGATTGAGTCTCAAATTTTAAGGATTCTTTTCGTTATCATCATGAGGTCAGCCAAATGACGTCCACAGCTGGAAATAGACCTCCTCGAAAGATTTCCACAATGGAATTGTGTCTCTCATTTAGAGGGATAAGTAATAATCGAGATTCTTTTCTTTTAAATGCTTTTGTGCGAGATTTGTGACTTTTTCATATTTTATCATATTACTTTGACTTGACAGAAATAGTCACAAAGTTGAAAGCTATACCTATGTTTTTGAATAAGATAGTGCATCTTGTTTAAAACGTACATGTGTCACACATTCAAACACATTTATTTATGTCTTAACTTTGTGTCTTTTCTTTCTTTTCATCATCGTGTGAGACGAACGATGTCGAATACTGGACAAAGGCCTCCCCAAAAGATCTCCACAACACAGTCGTATCCATAATTTGGAGGGATATGGGATAGTCGCTACGCTTGGTAGACGAGTTAATGGTCATCGTATGATAACCTTAGTAAACAGAGAGACGCTGCTGCCCGTTCTCTAGGAGATGTTCCACGTTCCTAGAGACTACACCTCCATTCTACACCAACCACGGGAGGAGATGGTGTGGTGATATTTTTTGCTATCAGCCATATATCAGCAGCAGAACGTATAAATAACAAATATTTTGCTTTTTCATTATGGGCCCATCTCAAGACAGATATATATTTATATATGTAAAACTTGATTTTTTAGTCCTTGGCACTCAGTTCTAGTATCTCCAAGCTGGCTAAAATAATAGCTTGAAATCGACACAATATTTTATTTCTTTTTCAGTTGTCATTCCTACGAGCTGAAATATTCATATTTATAGAATAATAATTTTCTACATCGTCTTCTTCTAATCTATTCTTCTCTGGAACGCGCTACCAGTATGGCCAAAAACCTCTATTCACTATTTATGAAAAGAAAGTTCGTGAACATATTAATAATAAGTTACAGGTAGTTTCTCAGTCGTCTAATCAGTAATCCTGCACTACACAGGCAAAAACGCCGTAATGAAGTGATTTTTGCCATGGAAAATGCTTCTGTATCCAACCTTAATAAAGTGTTATTTACCTTGATATACGCTTTTCGGTAATGGCGATTTAGTAAATGCACGGCAGAACCATTGTTAATACCATAACTAAAATTATGTTGACAAGGTGATAAGCCAATCTGAACCAATCAGATTAGACGGAACAGAACTGACGATGCACGGTTAATGCTCTCCAAAGCACAGGCTGTTATGTTACTGAGATTATTTCTAGGCAGGAAAAACCAAGTTCAGCGATTTTTGTCGGACCCGGAAATCGAACAATTAAATACGACTGCACGTGTGGCGCAGCGGCTAAGACAGCCGCCTCGCCTCTTCGTGTCGCGGGTTCGAGTCCCGCGCCGGACAACTATTTGTGTGACCCGTAAATAGTTGTTCTGAGTCTGAATGTAAATTGTGTCCGTCTATTATATGTTTGTGAAGTACCCCACGACACAGGGATTTGATGCTCTACTGCGGGCGTTGTCATAAAAAAATACTAAAAAAAATAGAGCAACAATGAAGATCGATTACATCATCAGCAGGATCACCACTGTTGACAAATGCCTCCCCCGAAAGTTTCTATAACGTTGCCATTTGGACGGGTCGGACGTATTCACCGCGCTGGACATGCCGTGTTGGCGACCGCATTTAAATAGTACACAGGTGGTAGCTTAGTTCACCGTGGTCTCCTTCTGTGAGGCAGTCTTGCTGCAGAAGGAGGCCGCCGAGTGGGATTGCGAACGATCTGATCCCGTCGAGGAGGCGTCGGGGTGGCGGCGGCAGCCGTTAGCCCAAGTCCCCTCGGGGTTGCGGCGGCAGCGTGAGAAGTGTCCTCTACTGACGCCACGTACAAGCGGCTCCGGGAAGACAGCGATCTGTTTGTGGCGCAGTCGTTGTGCCGGACTGGCAGGAGTTGGCAATAGGGGAGGGCAATCTCTAGCCCTCCCAGGGTACGTGTCCCGACCATCTGGGACATGGCGCAAAAGGGGGGCACTGTAGCACCATACCCGCGTTCCCGGGGCTCCTCCCGTAGTCGCCAAGAGAAGTCCACGGCACTTTAGGTTTAGTCGGTGCGAGTCCGACATACACACCCGCAGACACTTTTTGCGGGTGGCATGCATAGGCATTCCTCCTGCCTTAAAAAAAAAGGTGGTCGCTTAGTCGCCTTTTACTACACCCACGGGATTGTATGGCCTTGTTATCCTTTCTGATTATGATAGCTGTTTAGTTACATTATGTAACATACTTTAGGCCAACATATCGTGTAAACTACTCCTTAATGCTTTTTTAAATTATGGTAATATCTTTTTTATCTGTAAAACTACCGTATAAACTAAGAACAGACTAATAAAAGGAGATAAACATAAATCAATAACCTTAAATAGTATAAATACCGTAGTGATCAGTTATACTTGTTTTAACTTTAAATGTCATTCCCATAAATGACACACATATTTATGGCTTTAGACATTTAAATTTTGTTAAGAATTTACCTATTTTTATAATATATTTTCAAGGCCTTCCAATGTGATATCATGTTTGGCGATTCCTGTTTTCATCGGCCCATTTTTGCATAATATTTAAAGGCGTTATATGGGTATACTCTTCCGTATACCTCGTTGGTCTAGCGGTAGCATGTTCAACCGTAAATAATATGGTCTTGGGTTCAAATCAATGGTCGGGCAAAAAGTAATTTTGGAATGATTTCACGGTCATCTGATTCCAAACTAAGCAGAGCTTGTACTATGGAAACCCGATAACTGATATACTACATAAACTACTTTTCTTATATAGAATACATACTTATATAGATTACATACTTATATAGATAATTACATCCAGACTCAGGACAAAAGGACTTGTACATGCACACAAATATCTGTCCCGGGTGGGATTCGAACCCACGACCTCTGGCGTGAAACGCAAGCATTCCCCAACCACGCCCACAGGCCCGTCAATAATGAAAGTGATGGAATATAAAGTGTTCCTGTGTTTACGCAAACACAATTGGCTAGTCTAGACCGAAATTTGACCAGGAGGACGTTAAGTATTATTAACAGCCCTGGGCCGAGGTTCGAACACCAAAGGGGTTTAAATTAAGGGCCCTCTGACGCGGGCTACTTAATTTAATTCTCTCATTTGGTTGATGGTTGGAGCCCCCGCTTGCCTTTTATTGAACGGTGAAGCATTGAAAGGGTAACTGTAAACATCATCATAGAATATCTACTAGAATTTCTGTGCGCACCCCAAGCTTATAAAATGTTATACAACATAATATTGCATATTATTCAGTGCTTAAACAGCCTAGAAATTCCCCAATTCAAAGTGAACATTATGCTTATGTGATAAAGTTGAAAATCTATAAAAGAAATTTTACAGATTAGGATAGCTGGATGTGCTGGCATCTGTACAAAATAGGGGCCTACCTACACTTGAGCCTTACGTTTTGTATTTATTTTTCTTCTTCTAACTTCCAAATCCTCTAGCGTCAATCTATCACGATGAATTAGTACACAAGTACGTACATAATGACAATCTATGTCTGCGTATAAATGATAGATATGGAATCCCAATAAAACTAATAGCCGTGCAATAGTTCACGGTCGTCCACTGGTCCGACGGTCACCTACGCGTTAAATTGTAGAGTCGACGGCACACTATGATTTTGACACTATGAATGTGACACTTTATTGCCCAGCCATTAAAGGCGCTTTTAGTAGTGCAAGTGTTACTAATGATGTAACATCGAATTTACAAAACTGTGACAAACGGCCACCCATTCTGCTAAATTAGCTGTTAGGCAATTGTTTACTAAAAATGTATGGGCACATGCTATATACGGTCAGCTGGTGATAATAAGTGATTATGAATGAATTGAAAGCAGTTCTATGATATTTAGGTAATTACCAAACATCTGCGCGGAACATATTATAGTGCACAAGCGCAGCGTCTGCGCAAACACAGGGTCACTTTCTATTCCATCACTCTCATGTTACGATGGAACGACTAGCTACACAACCGGACAGAGGTACTCGTAAGTATATGTCCGATGGCTCATCTGAGGCATGAGGCTTATATGTATACAGAGTTTTTTTTCAGAAAAATACAAAAATCACTTTTTAGATCGATCCGGGAATTGAACCCAGGACCTCATTATCTTCAGCTGAAAACGCTAATGCTATACCACTAGACTTAATCAGGTGGATTAACGCGCTCTGCAGCAATTAGAGCTGCGCACGCCACTATACAGGAACGCGCCGGTGTAAATCACGCCTATGAATCTGCTCGGCTACATCAATACCATACCACATCCCGTTGGTGTAGTAAAAGGCGACTAAGAGATACACCAGGTAGTCGGGCTTCGGGTGTACTAGTCAAGCCCTTTGATTTGATACCCAATGCGAAGGAGAAGTGTAAAAATAAGTTGTCTGCCATATTATGGCGGCGGCCATCTTGGATTGATTTTTATCTAACATAGCACTCCCGACTAATTGACCTTTCAAATAAAATAGATTAATTCCAAATCGGATTATCCGGTCGAGAGCTACGATGCCTCAGACAAACACACACAGCGCCTCCTGGGGCTCTACCAGCTAAGTCACCAAACATTGTTTTCGTGAATGGCGTAATGGGTAGAGCTCCTGTGTACTTACCACCACCTAAATGCGGTCGCCAACTCACATGCCAAGCGCGATGACTTCGGAAAATCCCTCCAATTGGCAACGTTATGGAAATCTTTGGGGAGGCCTTATTCTAGCAGTGGACGATATCGGGCTGATGATGATCAGCGTAACGTTACACTTCAGTCCGCGACAGTACACAACTTTGTGTTGCATCGTGATGAATACGATGCAACACAGACCTATAGATTTTATCACAAATTGATAAAGTGTACATAATGCAGATTTATCGACGGGCCTGTTGGCGTGGTTGGCAAATGCTTGCTTTTCACGCCGGAGGTCGTGGGTTCGATTCCCACCCAGCGCAGATATTTATGTTCATGAACATATCTGTTTGTCCTGAGTCTGGATGTAATTATCTGTATAAGTATGTATTTACAAAAGAAAAGTAGTATATGTGGTATATCAGTTATCTCTCTGCTTAGTTTGGGATCATATGGCCGTGTATAAATAATGTCCCAGAATATTATTATTATATTATCATCTGATAACAACATAAATAAGAATAAGTAATATACCATAATGTCATTTACATCAATAAAATGTATGCTATCATTGTTTTCCTACTGCCCTGCAATCGAACTTCTAGGAAAGGTAATCACTCCATCGTCTGATACTCAATTTGATAACAGCTTAGTGACAATGTGCAAATTTAATCGCAATTCCAATGTTACGATGAATGCTCTATCGTATTTATTGGCTTTATATAAAAATAATGATATAAAACTCATTTCACTCACGACGTTTTTAGGGTTCCGTAGCCAAATGGCAAAAACGGAACCCTTATAGATTCGTCATGTCTGTCTGTCTGTCCGTCTGTATGTTACAGCCATTTTTTTCCGAAATTATAAGAGCTGTACTGTTGAAACTTGGTAAATAGATGTATACTGTGAACCGCATTAAGATTTTAATACAAAAATAATAATAATTTTGGGGGTTCCCCACACATAGAACTGAAACCCAAAAATGCATAGGTCTTCAAAAATGATATTGAGGCATAATGTATTTTTTTCTTAACTGAATAGTTTGCGCGAGAGACATTTCTAAGGTGGTGAAATGAGTGTCCCCCCCCCCCCCTGTAACATCTAAAATAAGAGAATGATAAAACTAAAAAAAATATATGATGTACATTACTATGCAAACTAACAACGAAAATTGGTTTGAACGAGATCTAGCTAGTAGTTTTTTTTAATACGTCATAAATCGTCAACCGCAATTTGCTTTCTTTTAATCAACTGAAATACTTGCTGCTATGGAACCCTTCATGGGCGAGTCCAACTCGCACTTGGCCGGTGTTTTTTTAATTCTACTTGTTGTTATTGCCGCGTTTTATCAACTATCTTGAGAATCGGATGTTATCTATACAGCTTAGGCTGTATAAATGCCAGTCAGTGTCTTATAGATTATTATTTGGTTTCCTGGTTAATAGCTGCAGCAGTAAAGGCATCCAGAGGAGTTCAGGAAAAGTGCCATATCAGCGACACCACATTAGTTTAACGTTTGCTTGGAACCACCGAAGGTTAGAATAGGTCACTGAATTTTAAGTGATTTTCTAGATGAAAGATTTCTGAAACTGAGAAACTATGAACGTAAACATACGGACGGAATAGAACCTTTCTTTTAAATTATTTTACCAGCAAAGGGAAACATAAATGGGCGTAACTGGATCGAAGAAAGAAGAAAGAAGGATCCTAAATTTCCCATTAGACTGAACAAAGTGTAAAATAAAAAACATGCAAAATACTTACACAAACAAAATATTAATTTGCCCTACAAGAATAACTATTCATCATGTTAGCCAAAATACGTCCACTGCTGGACAAAAGTCTCCCCAAAGAATGGGGGGACATGCCATAATAGCCACGCTTGGCCAAGGGTTGGCGATCGCTGTTTGATGATCATAGTTCACAGAAAAACGCTGCCGCCCGTTGTCTGGTAGGTATTCTCTCGGACGATTTCTACGCCACGGGATGAAATGGGGTGATGATATTCTATGCCGTGACCGCGCAGCGAATAACAATTAGCTGAAGCATTTGTATGGGCGGATAAAAAAGTAATTTTCGTATTTCTTAAACTACTTTTGTTTAGTTGGTTCAGTTTCATAGGTAGAAGGCCCTATTTAAGTCTCATCCACCATTTATGTTAACAGGCAGTTAAAGTACCCTGAAGACATAGCAGTCCGTTTTTTGGTCTTTAAAAGAGACAGCTGTACATTGTTCATTTTTCTCACATACGTACATACCATACCTTGACTTTGTACTAACAAAGTCGGTCACATCATTGCAACAAAGTTCAAGAAAACAACCACCAGACAATAAGTGTGCGAAATCGGTCAAAACTGGCCTAACGCCCTCAAATCGGTTACAATCACGTTTGCTTTGTCACGACGACTATGAAATTGATTTAAACCCTCATTGTAACGCTGTTCCATCATTTTGAATATGGGCACAGAACATTACTTGGGCACATTCATAAGGAAAGTTCCCAACGCGTGGAAACGTCCCCACTCAATCATATTTTCAACTAAAATTGAGTGCTAATAAGAGACAATACGACTCAAATTGGACTAAACTTGAAATAGTCCGCTTTCAAGTACTAGGGCGACGATTTATCATGAAGTGATAAATGATTATTATGTGTATCATGTAAATACCAACAATAGGTTGTGCATGTCCATATTTGGATACCCGTGCGTGAAGAGCAAATGATCTTCTTTCGGTGACTCAATAAAGAAATCAAACCACACGTGCATTTTGTTCGTATGTTATCTATTATAGCTTAAAGTAACTGCGCTGAATCGGGAAATATATGCATCCTAAAAATATAAGTCGGTGGCTAAGTACGAATCAGAGACCTAGGTCTTGAAAATTCTCCTACAAAACAGACGAAATTCTAGTGCGTATTTTACATCTGCGAATTAATTATGTTTAAACGCATTACATCCTAGATACATTCTTGTTACACCAGGGTGATGTTGGTGTAACAAGTCACAAATCTGGTGACGTTTGTATGTCCAAATAAATATATTGAGAGGCTAAAATAGGCTAATGATGTACAGACGCCAGCACATCCACCTACCCCAATCTGTCGTATTTCTTTTATGGAATTTCAACATTATCATATAAGCATAAGGTTCACTTTCAATTGGGGAAATTTGACAGATTGGGGTAGCATGATGTGCTGGCGTCAATACATTGTATCACGAGGGTTCGAGAATTGAAAACAATAGAAGTCGACATGAGCGAATATCTCCCAGAGAATATCTAAGAGATATTCCCTCGGGTCGACTTCTACACCCCCCACGGGATGAAATGGGGTGGCGTTAATCTTTGCCGTCGGTCACACAGCAAAATAATTAATCACATATACATACGTGCCTTATTCTTCTCTGCATGCAGCAGCGTCTCTCAGTGTACTATGACCATCATACTAATATAGCCTGCCAAGCATGGTGATTATGATATATCCCCCAAATGATGGTCACAGTCCTTTGTGGAAATCTTTTGGGCAGGCTTTTGTCCAGCTATAGACGTTATTCGGCTGTTATGATGAACATTTTTTGGTGAAGTAGCGGTAACTGATAAGGCTTTGCAAATTCAGTAATAATCCCGTTGAAGTACTTCCACGAACCTTCTTACTTATGTGATAACTAGGTAGGTATTTGCATAGGTAAATGTAATAAGTTAGCAGGAAAAAAGTAGGAAATTAAACTCAGCAATACAAAAATAGATAAGTATTTATTTTAATTAAATTATCTGTTTCAACAGACTACCTCGTGCGTCTGTCAGACTTGAAACATAGATTCTATTGATTAATTACCTATACTAAGTTTATCATATATTTATATTTATCAGTATAATATGAACTATACTGTCCGACCAAATGGCCAAAACAGAAGGCTTACAACCTGCACTTTCATAAGTACCATAGTTCCGTAGGTTACATGTTACATGTACCGTAAAGATTCAGGACACCGTTACATTTTTCCATTGAGACGTTGTGATCGCTGGCTCAGCCTACAAAAACGGGATCACAGATCAAGTACAGGAAGCTAACCAGTCTTATCTTACCTAACCTGTAGTTTCACTGAAAACCGAAGTGTACGACCTGGAGAAGAAACCATAAATTGGTTTGCTTTTTTCTTCGTCAAGACCACCCATATTTTAGGCATGTTCTTGTATTTTGGCACACAAGTTTAATTCAGTCTCATTCGTCTGTGCAATTAACAAGTTCTCTGACAGCTGCTAAGATCAGATAATAAAGTTCCATGAATTTGCAAAAAGGAATAAGACTTTGAAACCAATTCCAATTTCGGTTTCCGAACAGGTGTATGCAAACATTTTGTCAAAGGAAATGAATGTCGGTGAAAAAGGTACCTACGTCATTAACGAGAAATGAGAGACGAACAAAAGACAGGTGAAGCGAGATGATGAATCGAAATACCTAATTGGGTGTCTTTTTATTGCAACGAACGAAAAAAACGAACCGAATCGTTTAATAAGACAAGAAGTAGGAATAAAAAATATATGTATATGTCGGCGATTCGCCAGGGTTTCCACGTTCGGACTCCATCATAATAAAAACACTCGCATGAACTAAAATCACTTTAATTTCACACTACTGTTCGCACCAAACTCACAGAACTAACCCACTTAACAAAAATCAACAGCTTTATATAATTCTTACAACACATCACATAGCTATAATGACTACAAATACTTTTATGACAAAGATATGAAATTCCTTCAACATAAGTATTGAAACATAGTCCTATATTCAAAACAAATATTTTAATGCATTTAATATAAATTATATGCCACATGTTATCAAAATATTGAAGTAGTCAATACAGAGTTTATTTATATTTAGAGAGCTTAATATTTACAAATAAATATTTGGATGTCAATTTTAATGTGATTCAGTCATTATTATTACAATATAATAATAGAAAACGATATAATATAATTATTGACGCCACATGGCGACGTGCGCCCATATATACTTTGCATGATTTTACTGTCTCGCTTGCCTAGGAGTGGGTGGGTTTTTAATCATAAGCAATAAGATCCTGGGTTCATTCATCAATTCTAGGATCGAACCAAAATAAATATTTTTAATACAGTGCCAATCCGGAGTCTGAAAGTTAACAGTTTTACTCCCCCTTGCCCCGTAACCCAGCTATCAATCCTGCACCTAATCTGTATAATAATGTGAAAAACAGAAGAGAAGAGTTAGGTTGCCGTAACCGATATCGGCCGGTACCGAGCAAGTATTTTACTATAGTTTCCCGCCTGCACACATGGCCACCACAAATAATTAAATCCCAAGGTTTCTTTTGATAATTGAGTACAATAACATAGATTAAATATAATCTAGTTTCGAAGTTTTTCTTTTGTATACCTAAATATAATCTAAAATAATAAGCATTCAGACAACCGATCGAGCATATATTGTGTTTGCCTACTAAATAATTACTCTAATTGGACCAAATCCCGTGTTCATGCCCGCTTGAGTATGTTTCGCCGGACCGTCTCAACTGGATCGTGTTGAAACAGGTAGTAGATGAACCCACTGAGTTTGTTTCGCTGGGTCTTCTCAGTTGGGGCGCATTGGATCCGGTGGTAGCATTAAAGCGCGACCGTCGTTATTAACACAAGGTCCGTCATAATAATAAACCTTTAATATAGACAGAACCATTGACAATATGTAGTAAAAATATTAGACTTAAACTAGATAATTAAACATAATCTCTTGACAATAACTTGATACGAGCTAGCTAAATATCATTTCTGTAATAAAATAAATTTTATAAATGTTTTCATACAAGATGTACCTAAATATCTATGTTACTAGAAATAATATCTAATGTATACAACTATATTACTACAAACATGTTCGGACTATTTACAAGCGCTTTTTTAAAGTCTACGTGAATAAAAACATTTTTTATTTTATTTATTTTATTAGGTTCATGTAAACGTATCTCTATTACAATCAACTTTGTGACATAAAAATATTTGTACATATTTTGCGCTCAATTACATACAAACGAGCAACGTTATTGAAATACGTCGTGTACATTTTCATGGTGTATTTCTCCATGACCGCTTAGATAAAAGGATTTTATGCTTATTAGATAAACACGTATGTTTATTTAAACATTGGGTTCTGTCCGCGACAAGTCCCCAGTTTTATTAAAAACACAGTATAACAAAATAAAAACGCACGCGATACCTGTGACAGTCTTCGATGTTCATTTTCGAATCCGTCCAGTTGGTCCTGGGTTAAGTTCTCATCAATAACATAAACGACTAGCAGTGCCCGCGGACTTCGTTCCGCGTTATAAATATTTTTGTCCCTCCCCGTTTGTCACGCGTAATACTTCGAGTTAAAATTGCAGGATAAATAAAAAATATGATAATGAATCATGACCTATGAGACTCCACAATAACGTAGCTTTCTATTGGTGAAATAATTTTGAAAATCAGTTCAGTAGATCCAGAGATTACCCCTTACAACGTCACAAACTCACAAACGTTACATCTTTATAATATTAGTATAGATAAACACCAACTCGATGGACATTATTGGACATAGTACGCCCCATTTCCAGCGCCAGATTCTGGGGCTCAATACCAGATCCGTCGATCAGTCCTATAAAAAACTTGAACGATTGGCCCAATCTCGATTCTCTCTGGTCCCCTAATTGTTTTTTAGTAAGTTTTAAAACAATAATTAAAACAGACCGCACTATCGCATTAGGTGATGAATTTGTAATGAGAATTATAAGATAGATCCTGACATACTTTTCATAATACCGTCATAATACAGACGTCAAGCTATTCCAAATGCTAAAAATCTGCTTAAATTTTATAAGAAGATATATTTATTTATTTCCAATTTATTTACACATTAAAAGTATAAAAGAAAGAAAGAATAAAACACAAGTTAAGACATTGCACAAAGGTACTACTTATTTTTAAAGAAATCTCTTCCAGTAGACCTGCAGGAGATATATATGTGAGTATATATTGCTTCATTAATCTATTTATCTAGAGTGATGGGTGTTGAAACGAAGAGTGGAGTGGGAGTGGAGTGGGAGCGGTGTGAAGAGTAGACAGGAGGCTAGAGAAGTTTAACAACACAAATACGTAAGGCAAATTATCAAAAAAAATAAGTTTAAAGTTCTTCAACCAAGTCGAAGATATTCTTGAAGAAGATCAAGTTAATACAGGAAACTCTACGTGCTAATATTGATTATCCCCTTTTTTAATGGGAAAGATTGACACGGCCGAAATGGCGCGAACTTGTCATGAGGCAAATACGAGGCAAAAGCTGAGGTCGGTATAAAACGCGATGAGCTGAACGCCCAACCACCCGCGACTATTCAATACAATTATGTTGATGGGAAACTCACGTGCGCTCAGTGTGCACGACTGTTTATTATTTGTCTTTGACTGTTATTAAAGATTGGCTATGGCAGCTATCTTCGGGCGCATCAACGCCGTACCGACTAGGAGTTGAAGTGATCCCCATGATCCGGTATTGGTCAGACCAATCATCCTTCATCAATATCGTCAAATACAAATACTTTAATGTGAGTGAAAGAGGCAAAAGATACCCATAAGCTCGTGGAGATCCGTCGCTAGTTACTAACTTCCCCTCGTAGCATGTTGGCGTGGTTGGCAAATGCTTGCTTTTCACGCCGGAGGTCTTGGGTTCGATGAACATGTCTGTTTGTCCTGAGTCTGGGTGTAATTATCTATATAAGTATGTATTTACAAAAGAAAAGTAGTATATGTATTATATCAGTTATCTGGTTTCCATAGTACAAGTTCTGTTTAGTTTGGGATCAGATGGCCGCGTGTTAATAATGTCCCAGGATTTTATTATTATTATAGCTAGATGCTCTCATCGGTCCATAAGTGATCGGCGAGGTCAAGCAACAAGGATCGCAATCAGTCCATAGATGGGTGACCACCAAAGTGGTTTAGTTTCCGAGCGTCTCCATGCTTCGGAGGGCACGTTAAGCTGTCGGCCCGGTTGTAGTCATTAGACAACAGTCGCTAAGCCATGTCAGAGGCCTGCTGGGTGGTTTGAATAACTCTTGACACTAGTGTAACCACTGCCTATACGATTATTAAGTACTTCCCCTCTGAAATGAGACTTTGTCTATAAATGTAGATAAACGGACCAAATCCAATGTTTTGTATAGATATCAAGTTTACTTTAAATAATTATTAAAATAAGGTACGTTCTTTTTTACACTATACGTCTTTAGTGTTTTTTACCATCGTTATAAATATTTAACAGAAGATTTATCGCAGATAGATATTTCAATTACCGATAGCAAACGGCGATAAATATTAATAAGAGTTAATTTACACTCTTTAATACGACATTGATATAGTTAGTGGACTGCAAAAATCTTGACATTTTGTCACCACAATTTTACATTGACACGCTAGTCAATGTGAAACAATTGGTCTAGTTGTTAGAGACCCGACTCCTCAGCGGAATGCTCGGTCCCCACCCAGGACAAATCTTTATGTGATGAAAACGATTATTTGTTTGGTGTCTGAGTGTAATTTATCTGTAACTAGCTGTGCGGCTTTACCCGCGTTAAACTTTGAAAATGATAGCCTATGTGCTAATCCAGGGATACAGCTAGCTCCATACCGAATTTTATTAAAATCGCTCCTGCCATTTAGACGTAAAGCAGTAACAAACATCACATACACACTCACAAACTTTCGCCTTTATAATATTAGTGTGATATGTTTGTACTAAAAATTAATTGTTTTTAGGATTTATTAAATTTTACATTGATATGCCATCAGTGTAAAATTAAGTAAATCCTAATAACAATTGGTCTAATTGTTCGTGACCAAACTGCTCAACCAGAGGTCGTGGTTTCGGTTCCCACCCAGGACAAATCTTTGTGTCATGAACACGATTATTTATTTCGTGTCTGGGTGTAATTTATCTATAATATGTATGTATTAAGAAATATATAAGTATGAGTATCAGTGGCCGTAGTACAGGATCTGCCTAATTTGGGTTCAGATGGCACTGGGTTAGCTGCACCAGGATATATTCATATGTAACACAACATCCAGCAGCTTCTTTAAACTTATGATGGCAACAAAACTCCTCGATAATATTATAATAAATACTGGCAACTGAACTAGAAAGCATTTATAGCAATGTTGCCATTAAATGTCAGGTTAGTAGCTGCCCCAGGATATATTCATATGTAACACAACATCCAGCAGCTTCTTTAAACTTATGATGGCAACAAAACTCCTCGATAATATTAGAATAAATACTGGCAACTGAACTAGAAAGCATTTATAGCAATGTTGCCATTAAACGTCAGGTTAGCTGCCCCAGGATATATTCATATTTAACACAATATCCAGCAGCAGGCAGCAGCTTCTTTAAACTTATGATGGAAACAAAACTCCTCGTTAATATTAGTATTATTCTACGAAAAATGGTTTCTAGTACAGTTGCCAGTGGGCAACTGTACTAGAAACCATTTATAGCATTGTTGCCATTAAATGTCATGAAAGATGAATTTCGTAGAATTTCAATTGCGTTACAAAACAATAATAACACTTTCTAGTCACGCTAATATAAACTAAGACATGTCGCTTGATATGATGCAACAGATTTTTGCGTTTTTGCCAAACGGGATGATTTATTTGTATTTGCGTACTTTTACTATCTCACGTAATTTCGAATTTCCAAGATGTTCAGTGGGTAGTGTTGTGGATTGTGATATATTTATTCTTAAACTTGTCGAGATAGCCTAGTAGTTAGACGTTTGGACTATGGAGACAGAGCGCGTGCGCACCACTGACTTTTAAAATTCATGTGCGTATATTAGAAATTAATTATCTAGTATACAAAACAGGGCGATAAAGTTTGCGAGGACAACTGAATGAAATTTTAATTAACCAAATTTAAATATTAAAACACGTTCTTCTTTTCTATGTATGTATCTACTAGCCGTGTCCCGCGGTTTTACCCACGTTATACTTTATAAATTATAGCCTGTCTTTTATTCGGATATAAGATATATTACTACCAAGTTTCATCATAATCCGTTCAGTAATATCAAAAAAAAAAAAAATATCCGTTCAGTAATTTTGGCGTAAAAGAGTAGGTAACAAACATACATCCATACTCACAAACTTTCGCATTTATAATATTAGTAGGATGTGTACCTCTAGCGGTTTTGACACTTATCGTCATATTTTGGATAATTCACACAATATCTTTATAAATTGTAGCCTATGCGTTATTCTGATGTATAAGCTGTATTATTGTACAGTTTCATTAAAATCCATTCAGTAGTTATTACGTCAAAGAGTAACAAACATCCATCCATCCATACTTACAAACTTTCGCGTTTATAATATAAGTAGGAAGTGGGATAAGTACTAAAATATTTGAATAATGATTACTTAAGGTTACTACGGGGAATTAAAAATATTCCTGCAAAATAATGATTTTATTTTTTATAAAGCAGAACGTGTTCATAGGAGTACTACTTGTGTGACCCATAAATTGTTGTTCTAAACCTGGGTATGCTATGTCCATGCATGTTTTTAAAAAATAAAACAAACTACAGAGGCAATAATGATGATTTTAACTTAATTTCATATTTTAATTTTACTTATGTAATTTCATTTCTATATATGTTTATTGTGATTAAAATGTCAAATATATATTATGACCTTAAATGTATTGAACTGAAGGATATTTGAATTTGAATGTAAGCCCCCCGCGATTTAGGGATTCAGTAAAATAGTTTCCTGTATTAGCATAGAAAAATGGGTTTTGGGGAATATGTATTTTAAGAAAATGGTTGCTAGTAATTGCTCTTAAACTGTACTCAAATATGTACGTTGCCATTAATAATGATTCCGCCTCCATAATTGAAAACATATTTTCAATGTCAATACTATCTTGGTAAAGTTAATGACCCCATTTATTAAAAAATTGTAACTAACACTTGACTTATCAACGTATTTATAATAAATTCGACATACAAATTCAATATTCTCGTGTTCCCGCGGTGCTCTCTGATAAATAGAGCAAGCGATTGAGGTCTGGTCGAGATAATAATTATTTTGGTTTATGTTCATAGCTAGTTATATCGCAGTTTAGCAATTTGGGAGTAAAACTTCTTTACGTAAGCTGATGAATGTGTGGCGAGAGAATTTTTCATTTGAAAATATTCATTTTGACACTAGGCACTGCAATATTGCTAGATACCTACGTACGGAGCATAGCTCATCTTTATGCCACATCTCCTGCACTATTTTTAAACACCCTGTTTAACCATTTAGTGACAGTTTAAGTCATAGAAAAATAGTTTCATACATTTTGTCACTAGATGGCGTTAATTAATTTTTAAATGTCGCTATAGAGATTTTCCGCCGTTTATAGTCCAGTAGTCCCTGTGCTAACATAATTTTATTGTTAACAAGATCACCCGTTAGTAAGATATGTGGTGAAACAGTATAAGCGAATTCTTGTTATCCAAACCAATGTGATCAGTAGTCATAAGCACTGTAACTTTGGTAATTGAAAGAAATCAAACGGGGTGTTGGTTCCACTCCCGTATTCACTGATCTTTTTGGTGTTATTCTAACCCCAGTAAAGGACCCTAGTCCTAGGGTTCTTCACACCCCATAAGATAGATTTATGAAGACTAATCTATATGTGATTCGGATATATTAGCTATATTGCTGCAGTTTTATCAAAATCCGTTCCGTTGTTTTTGGTTGAATGAGTAACAAATATTCATAAATCCATACTTTCGCAGTCATAATATAAGTAGAAAGAGTCGTCCTTGTCTTGTCCTTGAGTGTCCTTGTTTGAGGAGGAGCAAGTATATAATATTATATTAATAAGCATTATCTCAATACGATGGTCCCAAAATAAATGCACAAAGATTTCCAAGAAACCATCATGATGTTTAAACAATGGCGTGTAACTTCTAAACGCTATAAAGGTATAATATATTACTTATTGTAATCTTAAGCCGAATTCTTAGAAGGAATTTAATCATTTTAGTACATCTATGAAGGTACTTATTATCAAATACGAAATGCTCGGTGATCGCTACTTCCAATTTACAAGGTTGCTGATTTATTTTATGAGCTCGCAGCTAAGCCAGAAACATTGATTTTGGGGTTCCGCCCCTAAAGGTTACAAATGGAACCCCATTATTAATCCTCCGATGTCTGTCAGTCAGGCAGCGGGCTGTATCTAATAAACTGTAACAGGTAGACAACAAATTTTCACAAAGTGTGTATTTTTTATTACCGCTATAACAACAAATTATAAAATTATTAAGTTTAAAATAAATATAAAAACGTGTCTCGATGGGACGGAACCCAATGACAATGAAAACATGAAACCGACAACATAATTCTTCTCAGTACCTTATAGTACAACTACAATAATATTACCTTTTATCTACTTTGTAATTAAATAATGAATTCTAAACTAATCTTACTTATTGTATGGGCAGTAGTTACCCTAGTGTCAGAGATGTTCAAGCCGCCCAGTAGGCCTGTAACATGGCTTAACAACTATTGTCTAATAGTGCTCAGAAATTAAGCCACTATGGCAGTTACCCATCTATGGACTGAACGCGAACCCAGTTGCTTAATCGACGATCACTCGTAAGTGATCGTCGAAGACCGATCGATCGTCGTCCGTAGCATCTGGCTATGAACGCTTCATTCTAAAATAATTATAACTATAACATATAAAAATTTACAACAGTAATCTGAACATCACCTACGGTGTCAAAAATTGTCCCAGTGGAAATTGTGCCTAGAATCCTGATAACATTGCCACTCTGGATGGCACTGCTTAATGTCTGCCCAAATTATTTGTCAGCCTTTTTTGGTCACATGTTGCGTTGACCAAGCGTTTTAATATTTCATGAAAAATATTGGACCTCTTGGGTCCCGTGGACCAAGACTCAAATGTGTAACATTTTTCAAGATAATTGTAATTACAATGTATGAAAATTTAGAGTAAGATGAAGTAGATCGATCCCATAGAAGGCCTCACTCCAAGACTAAAACTATATTTAAAAATACAATACAGCTGAAGATACGGCATGTTTACTCAATGATACATATTTACATTTGTATATGACAATACATAGTGAATGACATCATTCTCCATTGAACTTAGTTTCACACTGAAAACTAGTGATGTAGCTACCTATGTAAATCTCACTTTTCAAATATTCTTTGTCAAATATTCTGTGGTTTGATAAATGTACATATTCAAAAATAGATCTGTTCAGTTTTATGGTATATTCGAAAACAAAATTCATTTAAATAATTATTTGCGGACTGATTTTATAAAATAGAATATCATATATTTAATTATAGAATGGTAATGTTTTAGATTGCCATGGAAAGAAGCATGTTAGGGTTTCGTAATTGTTATCTTAAACTGTAACCCATCTTGTTCACATGCTCATAATAAAACTGTACAGAGAATGGTTTCAAAATTAATATTCAAGTTAGGTTTTAATTTAGCAGATGTTACTGAATAGTTACATTGACGAGTTTCTTAATGAGTGAAAGTAACAGTTTTAAATATGACCGCAACAGAAATGGTGCCAATTTGAAATTGAAAGCGACTGAAAATCGTCTTTAAGACAAGTTCTTTTAACTAAGTGCCTTGTTCTTGACTCTCGTGTAAATCAACTAATACTCAACGCTGCAAAAAGTCGGTCTTCACTCGGCGGAATAATTTGTTATTGTTTTAAAATTTCAACTTATTTTTATGAAAAACGTGAATACTTCTCAAGCTTCAATCTCGTTTGTTGTTGTATTTTTCAAAATTACCATGATCTGTTAATAGTGGTTAGTGACCTTGTTTACTAAGCCAGCGATCGATCCACCCAGGACTATTCTTTATGCGATGAGTTCGATTATTTGTTCTAAGTCTGGTTGTAATTAATCTCTATATTATGTTTGTATTCGGAAATGAAATATATTTACTAGGTGTCTGGTAGTTAAGGGCCTGACTGAAATGTTTTACACAATTAAGGAATATCTATACATATAATAAAATCGGACGAAAGTCAAAACTGTACATTGAATATTTTTTTAAAAGGATACTCAAGGATCTACAATCGATATCGAAGCCAAAAATATAGTTTTAAGAATTTTCGTCTGTGTGTCTGTTTGTCTGTATGTATGTCCGGGCTAAACTCAAAAAGTGCTGCATGGATTTACTTCAAATTTTGCATGAAAATTACTAAGAGGGCGGGTCAACATATAGGCTACATATTATCACACTATTACCTACGGGGGAGGAGCTGTGATAATGTATAAATTTTTACGCGGGTAAAACCACAGCTAGTCTAGAATATAAGTCGAATAATAATGTAATTGAATAGATAAAGTTTCACAACTATATGTATATTTACACGACCTCAGGAATATGTTGAATATAACCTTTTGATTAACACCGTATGTCCCATGTTTAAGCAAATTAAGATTTGATTTTGACTAGTTTAGGATGAGATGACAGTGTGTTAGTTCTCTCAAGATATTTATTATTTGAACAAGCAAATTCGGCGATGAGCCCTCATCACCTAAAACGCCGTATTATACTAGCAACCATAGCTGTGGATAGTTAACTTAAGTAGTTGTGGATGTAGCATGAAAAATGCGCACATCGGAAACCGGAGAGAGTAAGAAAATATTTTCAACATCTGCATAAAAATAAGTCGACCGAAAAATTGTGCCGATTCGTAAGTGGCACGCGTAAATTCTGGTAAAGGTTTTCGCTAAACATTTCGCAAACATTTAACGGTAATTTGAAACTATACAGCCGCTATGGTTGGTTTTATAATCATTTTGACAGTCAACGACAAAAGTAGATGACCAAAATTGGATATTCAATACTAATAACGAAAAATTGCTTCAAAATAGTGTAGCAGTGAAGTGTTTATAAAGTACGAAGTGTTAAGACTACCAAATATTATATAATGCTATTGCTGACAAATAACCATGATTATTCATAATCCCGAAATCTCTCAACGATTTCGATCATTTACTTTTGCCGTTGACTGTACTTTCCTTTACTTCTTTTCTGTAGATTGTCTTTTATTTTCTTCTGTAGATTTTCTTTACTGTAGATTTTATACAGGTGTAATGCAGGTAGGTGAAGTCATTAAAAGTCCGATAAGAATCCGTTTTTGACACGCTTTACTAGTTTCACTAATAACTCGCAAACTAACTGGATAACGAACTATATATCGTCCCCGTAGTTGGAAAACTAAATAAGTCCGATTTTGGCGATTTTGACTTTTTCCTATTTTCAAAACACCTAAAACATGCCGCATATTTGAGCCTTACAGGCATTTTCGTGTCTTATTCCGTTCCAAAGATATAGCCATTTTTGTCAGACAGGTCATGACAGATGGAATAATAAATCTCTTCAGACAAACACAATTTTTTTAAAGGAAAAATAAATAACTCAGTATATAAATGAATAACTGTGGTCAATGAAAAGATGAATGTCGAATAAGTTAAATAACTTGAGTTGTTGAATTTTTCCTCAACTTAAAAACTCTTTTACAAAACTAACTTAGTTCTAGGAAAACTAAATAACTCTATTTATTTAATTCTGCTATCCAGAATTCTGATATAACGTATCTAATTTATAAATATTTGATGTTATTTATTTCTTCTACAACTAGATAAAGGTTAATTAAAAGATGCTACGCAAACAAAATTAAATAAATTAGGTTGTCATCAGAGGAAATCAGAGGGTCAAGTCCCATTTCGGGTATCAAACCAATGCCACCTTCAACAGATGAGGAACCTTTTTCTGATTCTGGATCTACATGGATTCCGGACACAGAAGAAGAAAATAAAATAAAGACGTAATTAGCTCTTTAATTGACATCAATATTTCATTGGATAAGAAGAAAAAAAGAGTAAAGAGATTTGAACGAATAAGCCCCATTTTGTCCAGAGATTCTGAAGATGAAACAAATAATATTATAACAACTCGAGCTATTATTGAAACCCTTATTGACCAAGTCTCACCGGGTTACCCTGAAAAAGAATCATGGAACACAATATTTCGCTGAGACAATAGATTCAGAGATAGAAACAGAAAATAAGGAAATAGAAATCGGGGTGCTAAAAACCCCCGGCAGACGCCGTTTTACCAAAACCGACGACCTCTGGCCCTGGCAACATATAACACTCGCATACTGCGGACCGACGAGAAGATCATCGAACTGGAGGAAGAACTGACCAGGTTACATTAGGATATCATAAGATTGTCTTAAGTCCGAAGAGAGGGGGAGGACACGATAATCCTAAAATCCGGGAACCTGCTCTATTCCCGGAACCAACGGCGACCAACTGTCCCAAGGTGGTGTCACCTTGGGATAGTTGGTCACCCCACCACAGGGTTCATAGTTTACAAGTCCCTCGTCCACAACGTAGTGAATATCGAGAGTGTGTCGACTAGGGTGGCGTACATTATTCTCAGAATTACCAAGCGGTATTCGTTGAAGGTAATACAGGTATACGCGCCGACTTCGACGAACTCCGACGATAAGGTTGAGGATATATGTAATATAAGCCATACATAGCTCTAAAAACGTTTTCACTGTGGTCATTTGTGAACTTTGACGCGAAGCTGGGCAAACGATTCGATAATGAGCTGAGAATGGGGCAATTTGGAACTGGAGACCGGAACCCCCGGGCCCAAATGTTGGCCATGGAGAAGGAGGAACTCTTAATGATGAATTCCTTATTCAGAAAGTCGGATCACCGCAAATGGACCTGGGTGAACCCCGATGATAAAACCAAAAATGAGATAGACTTTGTCTTGTCGACGAGACGACAGATGTTCAATGCGGATAAAACCGGCAGCGATCACTGACTAGTGAGAGGCTCATTTAACCTTAATGTCAACTTCCAGAGGTCCCGACTGATAAAGTCTACGCTCCGATCTTTACCTATCCACGTCCAAAACCCCGAACCATTTCAGCTCTAATTGCAAAACCGTTTCGAATGCCTAGCACTTGGTAATCTAATCCCTGTGTTGCTGGGGTACTTTACAAACATATTATAATAGACGGACACAAATTACATCCAGGCTCAGAACAACTATTTATGGATCACACAAATAGCTGTCCGGCGCGGAATTCAAACCCGCGACACGAAGCGGCGAGGCGACTGTCTCAGCCACCAAGCCACACATGCAGTCAAGTGGACTCATACTACGACAAGCTTGTAGAAGCTGTCCATACGGCTGGGTCTAAAGTCTTCAAGGCCCGCCGTACAAACAGAACTAAAAAGATCTCTGACTTTACCCTGTAACTTACGGAAGAAAGACGGATAATGCTTCTGAAATCCTCAGATGATGCTACCAGATATCGGCGGCTCAACAGACAGATCTCAAAGTCTTTGACTCGCCACACGCGTCAATTTAATACAATTAGTATTAAAGAGACCATCAGGCGGAACAAAGGCTCTAAAGTACCTTGGATCCCAGAGCACGACTAACCCGTCGTTACACCGAAGACATCCTGGAAGTCAGCCTGTACGAGATTAGAATGGCTCTCAGACAACTTAAGAACAACAAGGCGCTTGGTGAGGATGTAGTTACAGCAGAGCTTCTGAAGGCGGGTGGTAAACCAATCCTACGGGCCCATCAGAACTTATTTAACTCCACTAGTTGTTGTTAGTTTGACCATCTGGTCAAACTAACAACAACTCCACAAGCATGGCACAGAAGTGTGGTGGTACTCTTCTTCAAAAAGGGCGACAAAACCCTATTGAAGAATTATAGACCGACACTGCTGAGCCATGTTTACAAGTTGCTTTCGAGGGTCATTACGAATCGTCTCGCACGCAGGTTTGATGACTTCCAGCCTCACGAACAAACTGGTTTCCGAAAATATACCACATACATACGCTGGGGCAAGTTGTGTAGACGACCGAAAAGTATAACAAGCCACTGTGTTTAGCGTTTGTGGACTATGAGAAAGCCTTTGATTCTATCGAAACCTGGGCGGTACTCAGGTCTCTCCAAAGGTGCCAAATCGATTACAGGTATATCGAGGTGTTAAAGTGTTTGTATGAAAACGCCACTATGTCAGTGCGACACCAGGACTACAATTCGAAACCTATCCACTTACAGCGAGGCGTGAGACAGGGAGATGTTATATATCTGAAACAGTGAGAGACGTGGTCGTTCACTATGGGCCTTATTAGAAGGGGCAAGGTCACCCAAAGAGCAATGGAGAGATCTATGCTCGGAGTTTCCCTGTGGGATCGAATCAGAAGTGTCAAAATCCGCAGGCGAACCAAAGGTTCTCAAGAGGCGACCACGAACCGGAAGAGGAGAGAGCGTGGGCAGGCCCCCTACAAGATGGGCCGATGATCTTGTGCGGGTCGCTGGAAGACGCTGGGTGAGAATAGACCGGCAATTGTGGAGCTCGGCTGATATGATGATGATGATGTTTATTTTTTAAGTTTGTGGCAAGATAAGTATCTGATAACAATACATATTTTCTAAACGTTTATTATTGTTTGTTATTTATTCCTTAATATAACTTTATTAATATCATAATACAGCGTTTATTTCATATGAGACCAACAAAAGTTTAAAAAATATCAAACTAATAATAACATACATTTATTATTATTTAAAAATATTTCTAGTATGATAAATTCAATAACTGCACTTATTTCACCAAATTCTACTCTACCAAATGTATTTAGCTTGTAGGAAAACTAAATAAATAGCCGAAATAAGTAGCTAATTGCAGTTACGTTATAAATAACAGTTGTGGCAAAATTAAACAACTTGATTTTTTATTTGTTATTTAGTTATATTTAAAGAGAGAGTAGAGTTTGTTAAAGCATAACGTGAAAAGTTATCAGGTCCACAAAATATAAAATTGCCGACGGCAAAATTGTCTCACATTTTCTTACAAATGTACATTAACTAAAAAAAAAACACTAAATCGCGTTTATCTCAGAACTACAAAATCAGAGTTATTTAGTTTTCCAACTACGGGGACGATATACACTTTTGAACTGCGCTTTAACTCCCTTAATTTGGACCTTTGCAAGTTTATGTTATTTAAATGATGATATAATTAATTTGTGCTGATGATGTAGACAGAAGTTGTACAGAAGCTATTTATAAAATCTATAAATTGGTTTGATTTAACATACTACAGACATCTTTGATGGGTCGGTTGGCGTCGTTGGTAGATACTAGCCTTTGATGTCGCAGGTCGTGGGTTCGATTCCCATCTAGGGCAGATATTTTTGTGCATGAACATGTCTATTAATTTAGATAATTATACCCAGACTATAGGTATAAGTAGATATGTATTTACAAAAGAAAAGTAGTATATTTACTACCTATATCAGTTATCTGGTTTCCATAGTAAAAGATCTGCTTAGTATGGAATCAGATGGCCGTATGTGAATAATGGCCCAGGATATTACTCATTTAGACAAAGGCTTCAAATCCTACTAATATGATAAACGCGAAAGTTTGTATGGAAGTGTGGATGTTGATGAAACTTTGTAGTAATACGGCTTATATATCCGAAAAACACGTAGGCTGTTAAGTTTAACGCAGGTGAAACCACGGGGCACAGCTAGTCGGATAAATGCAGATGCTCCTGTTTGATATATTTTTGAAAATGATTATCTCTCCATTGTCTGAATGTTTAATATCCAAAATTTATCGTCCAGTGATCTGTCTGATAAAGATAAAAATAATATTCACGATAACGATTAGATATCAATGCAAATCTATTAATGTTTTCGTATTTTATTAAAATATGCTAATGAGGTACAGTTTGGTGAACGGCGAACGTGACCGTGGGGAGAAGAAGATCACTGAGGCAATATCTACCCGAGTATGGGGAACAGCGCATCTTTGTTTACCATGACTTTGATTTCCTCGTTGGTCTAATGGTAGCCTGTTCAACCTAAGGTCGTGGGTTCAAATACCGGGTAGGGCTAATAAGTGATTTAGAATGTTTTCTGTTAAGAATATTTCTCAGTATCAGCCCGAAATAAAGGAGATAGCGGACATCTCCGTGCCTCGGAGAGCATGTAAAGCCATCGATGCTGTCGACAATCTATTGGGCGAGTTCACTCGATACAAAGGTACAACTGCTTACACGAACATCAAAATTAAACGTATTATAATGCATGTGAAAGTGTATCATTGAAATATTCAACACACTTACTAATGTAAAAAATTTAAATACTTTTCTTAACTCTTAATATTGTGTAAAGTCAAGGTTAAAGCTATTAACATTAATGTGATTATAAATATTGATTAAGTTTATAATTAAGTTATGTAACATAACATTCAATTGCGCAGGTCAATCCTTACCTAAATCAAAGTCGAAATACATGTATTGTATGTACAGACGCCAGCACATCAAGCTACCCCAATATGTCAAATTTCCCCAATTGAAAGTGAACCTTATAATTTTGTGTTAAAGTTGAAAATCTATAGAAGAAATTTGACAGATTGAGGTAGCTGGATTTGCTGGCGTCTGTACATGTATTTTATTTATTGTATTTTATAATAATTATTATAAAAAGTTCAAATTATTATTAAATTCCTGCTTAGGAATCAAGACAATCCATCGTAGTCTTGATTTCACGTGTGGCGCAATGGTTGTTGCCTGGCTACTACTTCGGCGCCCTCATGTACCTGGTTCGACCCCGCTAGTACAGTTGTAGCAATTTAACCCGTATTCAAAAATACCACGTATAACTATGTGTGGAAGTTTTAATTACGGGTGTGCTTTCTTTCCGTAAATTGGATGTTATTAAAGTCCTCCGCAATACAGTAGTTTCTTTCATACATCCCTATATTCCCTAGAAAAGTAATCTATTTTCGAGGAATCCAATTATCTAGCAAAATAAATCGCTTCAGGAATTAGCAACCTAAAGTCGGCCGAGAAAAGACCTCCCAAAAATCTCTGCTAATGGTCTGGCTGGTCTTACTTTTCCTAATTAGTGGCTTCCAGCGACCCTCTAATGAGTGTCTGTTCAGCTTGTTAGGGGTCTCCTCACGCTGCCTCTTCCTGTTCGTGGTTGCCACTCGAGAACCTTTCTGCGGCCGTCGGTATTTTGAGCTATGAGCCCTGCCCATTGCCACTTCAGCCCAAAGATTCTTTCGGAAAAGTCAGTTCACCTGCCGTTATATGATATGCCAATCGTTAGTTATACTATATTACTTAACAATACAGCTGTTTGTTTTAACGTCGTATGTATGTTTATTACACGATATCCACAAGTTGCCTTTAAAACAATTTTAATAAAATGTTTTTTTATTTGATAAAAATGCTTTCGAAAGGTTCCGATATAAATTTTGTTTGAATCGGTCGCCGTAAATAAAAGTTGAAGATTGCAATAAGATATTACCATCATCGCTGCCGTAAGAATTCCATTGTTCCTCCTCAAGAATCATCTTGGGGGGATATACCACGCTTGTCAGACGCAGTAAGATGGTATATGGTTATAGTACTCAGAAGGAAGCTGCGACCCGTCTTCTGGTAGATATTCCCTCAGGTCGACTTCTACGTCCAGCACGAGATGAAATAGGGTGATGATATTACAATATTCGCCGCCGTCACCACACAGCATATTAGCTTCTTAGTTCTTTAGATATAATATTCTCATTATAGTATTCTTAATCAGTATGTGTTCATATTTATGACGTACATTTCCAAACTCTATAAAATATGTAGATACACAAGCATTGTCTTTGGAAACTTCTAACAAGTTATTACATTGTTATGGAAATATATGAAAAGGACAATATCAGTTATTTACCTATTGGAGTAGTAAATTAGTAAGTAATTCGTTGCGGGGTCAAAGATAGTTAAAGCGATGCCCCGGGACATGCCTGAGCCTGAGCCCAGTGTCATTTCATTGTGTGCCGCTCTTGATCCTGGCTTACTGGAGTTGTAGTGGTTGTCTGGGAGTCGTAGTGATAAAAGGGAGGGACTAGTCCCGATAAAAAATATTGGAGTAGTAATACAATTTGACGTCGTTTGATCTATTTTTACATCCTCTTAAAATCTGATTATTCTCAAAATCCATAACTCTACACTCTTGTTTTTACGTCCGACGCTCGTGCGAACAAAAATGTATTTTTCTTCATTTGCACCTTAAGATGTTTTATCTTTAGTTATATTTGCTTGTACAAAGATCTGTTTGAAGGTTTCTAAAGTATTCTGAAGTCTTTTCACTTCAGTTACATTACACAACAGGTGGCTGTTATCATTATCGCTGCTATGAAAATACAGAAGTAAGTGTAATGGGTTTAGTACTGTACGTAAGACATTTTAGTTCTGGGGTGGCTGGTTTAGTTAACAGCTAGTTTCGCTAATTTGTGCTGATTTCTTTCATAAGCAAACTTATTAGCATCTTTTTAGAGTACTCTTTAGACTAATCAGGAGTATATTTAAAATAGTTGTATTTAACGTTATCTACGTAATTAACTAGCGAAGATGTCATCATATATTTATAAAACTCAACATTATCATCTAATAGGTACTTAAAACATAATAATATATTTTCTATTAATTTGATGATCTTCAAGTTTTATCTATTATAGATAAAATTGAGCAGCATATTTATGTGTTTAATTAATTTATCTTAAAGTCCAACTTATATAATAGACAAATTTAATATGTACCTATGTTTTGGCCATAATGACTAGAATCGAGTTTTATGAATTAAAACATTTACTTTTTTACGTAATTTTTTGTAGGCTGAAACCAATTGGCGGAATCATACACCAAACATGAAAACGCCATTTACGATTCGGTTTACATTATATTAAACATGCTTTAAATTAGATACTTAAGTAACATTTATTACCTTAGTCCAGATGATGACAGCAAAAAGCACTGAACTTCACTCGTAAACACTGTTTTAATGTTGGAAAACTTGAAAAATGTTACGCGAAATATGTGTTTTGTGTTATGCCGGCGCGGCGTGTGTTGAAGACGTGTACGTGCTTCCACGACGAATGCAACAACCCAACTGGCGGCCGGCCGGCATAAACCCTTGAAATTGGTTTTCTCTTCAGCATAATCAGTAGGTATGTTTTTATAGTACTGATATCAAACTCTTGGTAACAAAAGTAGTTATTTTCAAGTTGTTTTTTTTTTATCAAGGCTGTTCAGTCCATTCATGAAATGTTTTGAAATGTAGAATTAATGTGGCTTATAGTAGATTCAATATTATACAGTAGGTTAGTTATTCAAATACTATTTATTGTATTCGTACTGGACTTCTGTGACTCGTTGGTTTAGCAGTAGCTTGTTCAACCGCAAATAATGAGGTCCCGGGTTCAAATCCAGGATGGGGCCAAAAACGGTTTTTAAGATCTTTCTGTAAAAAAAAATTACTCAGTATCAGCCTGAAGGCAGGGAGTTGGCGGTATCACACCCCCTTTCCTTGAAGAGGACGTAAAGCCATCCGTCATGTACCTGACCTCTTTTCGGTTGTGTCGCTAGTCATCCCATCGGATATTGAGAGTGATGGAAATTGGAATAGAAATAATAATAATAATATAATAATATGTAGGGACAATGTCACACAGATCATCCTAGCCCCAAACTAAGCAAAGCTTGTACTATGGGTACCAGGCGACGATATACATACTTATATAGATAGATAAATACTTATATACATAGAAAACATCCATGACTCAGAAACAAATATTCGTGCTCAGCACACAAATATTTTCACTTACCGGGATTCGAACCCAGGACCACCAGCTTCGTAGGCAGGAGCACTACCAACTAGGTTTAGCTTTACACACATATGTATTATAATATGTCCCGCGCAGCTGGCTAATCTTCATTGAGACTAGCCGGCGTGGCCGAAAATATGTTAAAGTGCAATAGGTAGTGTGTATGAAAATACACACTCATCCACTCACATCACTTAAACATCTACCTGGGTAGTAGATTGGGCGCTGTAATGCTGCAATGGGGTCTAGAAGAAGGTCAGTCATATTATACCCATTGCTGGACAAATGCCTTCCTCAATTAACTATGGGATATTCATTTGGAGGACATGCCATAATGACTACGCTTGGCAGACGGGTTGCCGAACGCAAGAATAGTAGGCATAGTATTCAGAGATGCTGATTCCCGTCCCCTGATTGATATTCTTTCTTTTTTCTCGAGATCAAAAGGATAGTCCTGATCAGATATATCACATGTTGATAATCCTCATCGACACCACATAGCAATTACATTAATAATACTAGATAGACCATAATATTGAAATACTATATCTGAAATAAGTAATATTAAGAAAGAAAAGATTTTAAATTATGTATGTTTGTTTGTAATGGATAAGATCGCCGAAGACTATTCTTTTATAGATCTCCAGGTGGCCTCGAACAAATAGACCGCCTAACTCCAGCGGCTGAAAAATGGCTGCAGTATGTTGCTGTGTAAGTTAAGGATTCGAACAGAATATGAAAGCCATAATATATAATGTACAGTGTATTTAAAAAAAACATTCACCGCTGGAAAGCTGCGTTATCAGCGAGTAACATAATACTTTGACAAAACTTTGCCTAGAAAGATCATTATTTGGCGAAGGTACGTTGCCAATAGTATTTCGATACTACATACAATATCCACGTGTATTAATACTCATCATTACCTACCAGAATCATTATCCGTGAAGTTATGTGTATAAGTATTATTGTCGGATGTTACTAAGGAGCTATTAAATATACTTGAGCGATCGCAAAATATATGTATACATTTATCTTCGCAAATACGACATAACTCTCCATTTCGTGAAAAGCGTCACGTGGCTCCCTAACCGGTTTGGTCCTTAATACTAATCTATCCTACAGCTGTACCGTACAAAGCTGGGTCAAGTCTCTAGTGAAATAAAAGTATCATACTAAACAATTTACATATTAGTGATGCGATGACTCTACTCTATTTCTTTGCCTGTAAGTAATTATCACGTCAGCTAAAGAACGTCCACAGCTGGACATAGGCCTCTTCCAAAGAATTTCCTCCAGAATTGCCGGTCTTACCTTGCACTACCCGAACCCAGTGGCTTCCAGCAACACTCACAGGATCATCGGCTCATCTTATAGGAGTTCTGCACACCCTGCGTCTTCCAGTTCGGGGTCATCACTTTATTGAGTGTATTAAATTTTAGTTTATTTCTTAATATTAGTTAAATAAAGGTATATCGCCGGCTGTACTGCAAGGACGCGTAACTAAATATGTTTGTTACGTAACTGTAATCTTGGAGAAGTGTACCGTGCACTTTAGGACACTCGCACCGTGGTTGTTGCTGTGACTCTAACTACGTGTGTTCCGTGATCTTAGTGTTGCACCAACTGTCACTGTCGATGCCAATAAAGTTTCCTTTGCAATCACTAGTTTTCTTTATAATCGCCACAATAGCAAAGTTCTTTTCCAAAACATCATTCAGTTTTATTTACCTACCGCACGCATATTATGCAAATGGTTAAGCCTTTGCCAACCGGTTTTAAGAAATGCCTTTAAAATTGGCCAGCCGAAGTAACCTCTGGTTTGATGAATGAACTAATTAATTAAAAAACTTCAATTTGGTGGATTAAATTAAAATTAACCAACCAAATTTCGTAAAAATGATGATATATTAACTGCTCGTGTAGCGGAGTAGTTAAAGTCACATTGGTAACTCCAGCGCGTCTTTATGCTTCGGGTTCAATCCCTGCACAAGACAATGAACATTTGTGTGACCCATATATTGTTGTTATGAGTCTGAGTGTGTATTATATCCGTGAATTACATCTAAATATCTTGGGACAACTAAAACACTGCCATCTGATCACAAACTAGTCATAGTCTGTTCTATTGTACCAAACAACTGACAAACTTACTTATATACTTCAAATACATACGTATTATAGATGGCCTGTTGGCGTGGTTGGCACATGCTTGTTTTTCACGCCGGAGGTCGTGGGTTCGATTCCCACCCAAGACAGATATTTGTGTGCATGAACATGTCTATTTGTCCTGAGTCTGGGTGTAATTATCTATCTATATAAGTATGTATTTACAAAAGAAAAGTAGTATATTATGTGGTATATTAATCATCTGGTTTCCATAGTACAAGCTCTGCTTAGTTTGGGATCAGACGGCTGTGTGTAAATAATGTCCCAGGATATTATTATTTATTTATATTTCACCAAGACACAGAATGAAAAATCGTTTTCATCACACCAACATTTGCCCCGGGTGGGAATTAAACCCGTGACCTCAGGCTTAGCAGTAAATGTCACTAACCACTAGACCAAAGCCAATCGACATCTTCAAGTTCCCGCGATACATGGATTTCCCTAGTACACCGTTGTTTTATTTTTAGTACAAATAAAAAATATATATTATATATATTAGTAATATTTTACAAAATATGTATGTATGTTTACTTTAGTTGAGTATCATTACTTTTTTTTAATAGACTACTCCCGCACCAAGGAAATTAATCTCTGTGTCGCGGGGTACTGTACAAACATAATTGTCGGACACAATTCACAAATTAAATCTTGAGTAATCTAATTGAATGAAATACACTTTTCTATCTTACCATCTTCTGAAGGTAATAATTTAATATAGTACAGTCGACGTCTTTGGTGTATACCCTCCATGGAGCTCCATGATACCCTCACTTCAACGTTCATAGCGTCAGGGTTACGGCGCCGACTGTACAAGAATACCTTTGTTCCAAGAACCGTAATTATAATAAAGTTTGCAATATTTAGTAGCTCTCTGAAACAGCTAACAAGATCTGCTGGATTTACTAATTAGCTTCCAACACGTATGTTGTTAAGTTTCTGAACATCACACGTTTTGTCCAAATTGGATTGGCGTAGTGTTGGCAGATCTAACTTTAGAAGGTTTGAATTAAAATAAGTTAGGTATTTTTTAGCATAAAATATTTAATAGTGAGGAGATCACTTCTGTTTAATACGCCTTTATTAGCTTTATACGTATGTTAGTATGTAAAGGAAATTTTGAACTTGATTTTGTTCTCCTTGAAAATGTTGGATTATCTTGAAAGGCATAATTATCAAGCACCGATGACCATTCAATAACTTAAACAGTTAGACCCGTTGTCCTGTTTAGGATAATCAGGATTAGCGATTTATGGTTCCCCTATAATTGGAAGGGTCCTAGTGACAAGCAAGTGTTGTAGATAAATAAAAAATAATAGTTAATAAAACTGTAAAACACAAAACTAAAAAAAAACAAACTACAAAATTTATATAAAAAAAGTAAAATAAAAGCATTATATTTTTAATAAATCATGGGGTATGTGGTGTCCATAGCTATAATTATTATATTGACAGATATGAGTAGAAAAATTAACAATTTGAAAATATCTTATAAACACTCCACGCTTTTTTTACAATAAAATGCATTTATATTATTTGATTTTTTTTTGTCTGGGTTTTTTATATATCATATCAACACATGTGAGTCACCTGATGATAAGTGATCGCCGCAGCTTCCCATGATAAAGGTATCTTCGCAGAGCAAGAGGGTCAAGCTATGCAGTGTGTCTCTCGTCGCCAATGACAATTCATTGAATGCGATCAAACAGAAGAAGTTGATACTGTGTTGTCCCCTCCATACTATGACAATAGTGTGTTAGCGAATACTATATAGATGTGTAGATAAGTATAGATATAGCCAGATATGCCAAGCTCTAAAATATAAATTGTTATAAATAAGATTACTTTACACCGTTAACCAACAACAAAACATCATACTTTATGTATCATAGAGGTGTTATATGTGTATAATGAAAACCAGGAAATCTATTATAAGGTATATTTATTAACCATATAGGGAAATAATAATTTGAACATAAGAAATACAAGGTGAACATATTATTTAATAAAACAAACCACATTGTGACATAAATATAATACAAAGTTTACTTAGCTTTGAATCACTCTGTCTGTTCAGTACGGCAGTTCCAATAGAATCGACATAAATAGTATAACTGTTAATTTAAATTTGTTCAAACGGAATCGTCCCTCCAACCACCGAGAGCTCCGCTCCGGTCAACGTTTCGAACAAGAATAATGCTCAAACCGATCGGGACACACCTTTTATAATAGACGACAAACAGATGTGAAACATGTTTTGCGACAAACAAGTATGACGTACACCCGCCCGTCGCCAGGCTAAATGTTAGGCTACCGCTGTTTTATTAATACCGTATTTAACTATAAATCTACTATTATTTTATCTACTAACTTGTAATATATATAGTTACATACTTATTATATCGATTCCAAGCTAACACGGCCATACTGACAATACTTCGTCCACGAAGTATTATTTAATTTAATTTCATTATATTTTTATTTTACTATTTATTTCATTTTATTATTTATTTTATTTTATTAGTAAAACAAACAGGATTAACAACTTATGATAAGAAACAGGTTATAACTAATTTCACCAATGAATACAAAAAAAAAGCTTGTTTGTCTAATATGAGATACAATAAGATAACGAACATATTTAAGAATAGACTGATTACTCTATTACTAGAAAGCTGCTACTATTCAGTTACGGCTTTCTTAAATGGTTCATTCGAATTATAGTTTTGTAATTTAATTTAATTAGTTAGAAATGTAATTTAATAAGTTCAAAAGAATTATTTAAGTCAAATTTGTGCAGCAGCACATTACAAAAGTTATGACCTTTTTTGTGACGAATGGGCCAGAGATCAAGTCGCTCCAAGTCAACACACATTACGATTACACACAAAGGCAACATTTTACGGAATTATTGATTTTTGAATTTTAATATTGATATACCATAAAAATAACATTGTTTCCATTTATATGTCATCAATTATAAGTCTCATAATTATAGGTTTCGTTTTTAATTATTTATATAGTTCAATAGACTCTTAACTGCCAACTACATAGACATGTCAGAAACGTTCACCCGCTGCTGGTGAGATATCTGACACCAAATAGAAGGCCGACCAGCGGTTATTGACTCTTAACTGCCAACTACATAGACATGTCAGAAACATTCACCCGCTGCTGGTGAGATAACTGACACCAAATAGAAGGCCGACCAGCGTTTATTGAATCTAACTGCCAACTACATAGACATGTCAGAAACGTTCACCCGCTGCTGGTGAGATAACTGACACCAAATAGAAGGCCGACCAGCGTTTATTGAATCTAACTGCCAACTACATAGACATGTCAGAAACGTTCACCCGCTGCTGGTGAGATAACTGAAACCAAATAGAAGGCCGACCAGCGTTCATTGAATCTAACTGCCAACTACATAGACATGTCAGAAACGTTCACCCGCTGCTGGTGAGATAACTGACACCAAATAGAAGGCCGACCAGCGGTTAGAGTTTAATTCCAAAAGATGGTCTCTCAACTGACCAACACCAAACGTGTAAGGTCTACAAATCTTTGTCAGACTTTATCAATATTGACACCAAGTAATTGACCGACTAGCGGATTATAACAGAGACTGTAACATAGACATGCTGATCTCTTTCATCCGCTGTTGATGAGAGAAATCAGCACCAAGTCACGGCATAGAATTAAAAAGATTAAAATCTTTGTCATTTAAACGAATTTAACTTTGTAAAAGCAACGTAATGTTTTTAATATCACGAATAGGCCACAATACTATATATGCATTTTAAAATATACTACACCCATGTTATTACCAACTAAAGTTTACTTTATCAATAATGACCGATCCCATAATGATACTACGTAATAGTACTTGTATGGAAAAACTATGTACTATATATTCCATCACAATAAATGTAAGCGATTTTTTTTTTCTTTTTTTTTTATGATTTGTAATTACCAGCAAACCAACTCAGTTTCAATTGCTGAATTTGCCACTCAAACGAGATCAAAGATCGTAACACAGTAAAAGAGATGAAGCTATAGTGGACTCCATTCTTTTATTCTAATTATGTACACAATTAATTATTAAACTTCGGCCATTTTGACATGTACTTCGTCTCGAAGTACCTAAGCGGAATATAAAATGTTTTGAGATATTTATATAAAAACACATCTCTGCAACACCCTAAAACTCTACTTGATACGCTAATTGACATCAATGAGAAATGTTTCTTCATTTCTTTAATTTTAATCAGGTTAGCCCCAAGGTTACGATAATAACCTTAAGATTAATCAAAGTAACCAAACCAGTGAAACTACAAATCAAATTTGTGAATTAAGTTATTATTTAGATAGCTACAATGGGGCCCACAAATTTAAAAACCATGAAGCAAATTAAGTTATGAATCTGCTCACTGATCCTGGCACAGCTAGAATGGCAAATTTCAGGTACTTTGTGAAATGTAATATCAAAGAATTTTATTTTGGAAATACTCATTAAGATTACTTTAATCTAATCAGAAATAATATCTTTTGCATGGTCAATATGATAATCTCAGAACAACCAGTATTCCGCAGTCTCCACTATTAATATTTTGTAGTCACTACTTGTTTAAATTTCAATAAAGAACCGATAAGATAACAGAATTTTCATTGGGATAATTAGATGGGAGGCTATTAGAATTCAAAAGCCAAATATTTCATTTTATAAGTTATTCAAAACCAATAATGTCCAACACCCATAGCTCAATGACTAAATATTATTTTCTATTCCGGTAACATCCATCTGACCACTCATATTATTGGCACCATCTTATTCACTGGTAGATGGTGACATTATTTTTATTGAACCTTGTACACCACACAAATAGATATTTGCAATGCCTACTGGTGCATGGAATAGACTAATTATTGATTTTAATAAACAGCAATACCCTTGTTCACATAATAAATTATTTTCGGTAACTATACTTCAGATCTTTCGCTCGGTCATACTGACAATTATTATGCATAAGTTGGCAATGGCACCTTTGCAACTTTCTTCTAAATCTTATTCAACATTTGCAAATCTGACCACCATTTATTAAAGCTAATCAGACCCACAAATGCCAAATTCTCACATAGTAATGTAGCATATAATAAAGCATACAGTAATTATTATCATTAGATATTTCTAATAATGCTTTTCACTGTCAAATACTATTGAACAGCTTTCATTAAAAATCAAACAAAAGGTAATTAACTATTCAAATAACAATTTTCAAATAAAAAATCTACAGCTGTTATTCTTTAAAAGGCTTTCTCTCACTACTCCACCGGACAATATATCACCATTATATTCATGGGGCACTGTTCACATAACATGACTCCTCTTTATGCTTTTTGTAAAACATATCGAATCACCACAACAGATTTACAACTGGAAACAGTTCATTTACTTCACTAAACCTACACCATTTGATACACTTGTAACACTTTTTAACACTGCACTTTATCTTTTTATTTATAATGCTTGATGGATTAATGGACAAGCTTCACTGAACAAAGAATAGCTTGCATTAAAGCTATTTGGCAATGCTGCCTCGGCTTGCTGCAATCTCTGATCAGGATCGAACCAGGCCTATCAGGAACACAGGAAATGTCAGGAATACACACGTACTACTGCAAAAACATATGATTAAATTATGGGGCGAATTCTATCCCACTTCTGATGTTAGCGAATACTATATAGATGTGTAGATAAGTATAGATATAGCCAGATATGCCAAGCTCTAAAATATAAATTGTTATAAATAAGATTACTTTACACCGTTAACCAACAACAAAACATCATACTTTATGTATCATAGAGGTGTTATATGTGTATAATGAAAACCAGGAAATCTATTATCTATATAAATAAAAAGAGAAGTCCTGACTGACTGACTGACTCATCAACGCCCAGCCCAAACCCTTGGCCCTAGAAAGCTGAAATTTTGCACAGATGTTTTCTTTATACTGTAGACAAGGAATAAGGAAGGGTTTTTCGAAATTCAACCCCTAAGGGGGTAAAACGGGGGTGCGAAGTTATTATGAAATTTTGCCGTTTTTGAAGTTAGAGGCATGAAAGTAGGTATTTGGCCTTGCAGTTAAAAATAAAAATATATGTTTCAGGATTTTTGGAAATTTCACCCCCAAGGGCAAAAAATAGGGGATGTAAGTTTGTACGAAAAAAGTCCCAATTTTTAAGTTAAACGCATGAAAATTTGCATTTGGCTTTTTAGTTAAAAATAAAAAAAATATATTTCAGGATTTTTGAAAATTCCACCCCGAAGGTCATAAAATAGGGGATGTAAGTTTGTATGAAAAATGCGATATTTTTGAAGTGAAACGCATAAAAATGAGTATTTGGCCTTTCTGTTAAAAATATATAGCATTTATTTCAGGATTTTTGGAAATTACACCCCAAGGGCGGAAAATAGGGGATATAATTTTATACTGCCTGACTGACATATCAACGCACAGTCTAAACGGCTGCAGTTAGGACTTGAATTTTGACAGTAGTTACCTTTTATGACGTAGGCATCCACTGAAGAAGGGTTTTTGAAAATACCACCCCTAAGTGACTAAAATAAGGGATGAAATATTTTATGAAAGTGCTTAATTTTGATGTTATAAAGGCTTTAGTATATAGACTTGCAGTTAAAAATTAAAATATATATTTCAGGATTTTTGAATATTCCACCCCCAAGGGCGTAAAATTGGGGATGTAAGTTTATATGAAAAAAGTGCCAACAAGTTTCAAGTTAAACTCATGAAAATTGGTATTTAGCATTACAGTTAAAAATTAAAAGTATGTGTTTCAGGATTTCCGAGAATTCTACCACGTAGGGTGACAAATAGGGGATGTTTGTATGAAAAATGTGACATTTTTTTAAGGTAAACGCATGAAAATTAGTATTTCGCCTTTCATTTAAACATTATAAATATATCATCAGGACTTTTGGAAATTCCACCCCTAAAGACGACTAAAATAGGGATGTAAGTTTGTATGAAAAACTGTTTTTTTTTTTGGAGTTAAAAGCATGTAAATTGGTATTTCAGTTAAAAATAAAGCAATCAAGGGAATAATTTGTTGCTAAAAAAGGTAATCCATAACTGATTCAATAGGTCAACACCAAAAATGTACGCCAACTTAAATTATAGAGAAATTCGTTCCTTATTGCTTAAAATGTTATGTTTGTTGTCGTCTAAGTAAAGATTTAGCGTTTTATAAGATTTGTAACTTATTTTTTTTGGTATTTTTCATAACATATTAAAAAACGTCAATTTAAGAAAATTGGGATAGAAAAGTCATTGACCCAAAATTCGAGTTAGCGTAGTATAAATTGTTAGTGTCGAGATGATCGCACCCAAAAAATATCATCTTAATTTTACTGATCTACAAGTTCACAATTTTGTAACTCGATGGCTTTTATATCGGTTAAAATAAATAAATGCTTGAAGTAAAAGGTAGTCCAAAAATGAATCAAAAGATGATCGCCTAAATCTCACCCAAAATATATGCCCACATCTTAATTTCACCGCTTTACAAGTTTATATTTTTGTTAGTAGATGGTGTAATCATCGTTTTAGATCGCGCTATGGTTTCGTTCACAAAATGTGATATTAGACATATCAATGCCGTGGTCGCAACCTAAGCTAATCACCTTGGTGATTAATGCATCGTTGATTACTATATTACTTTATTTGACTTACTGACTTTACTTAAGGACAATTGATATGTATTCTTTGATATTTTTGGGTTTATGATATCGGGTTTTTTTTTAAATAACAGTAGCAAAGTAGTCTTTAGTTTATTTCTTAACTAGGTTATTTATAGGTTAGGTATTCTTAAATTTATATTGCTTATTTCTTTTAAAAGTATTTTTTTTTTAGATTAAGCTAGAAGTAAGTAGTTACATTGGTAATCATTCAAAGTCGTCGCGGACGAAGTCGTGGGCACCAGCTAGTAAGGTATATTTATTAACCATATAGGGAAATAATAATTTAAACATAAGAAATACAAGGTGAACATATTATTTAATAAAACAAACCACATTGTGACATAAATATAATACAAAGTTTACTTAGCTTTGAATCACTCTGTCTGTTCAGTACGGCAGTTCCAATAGAATCGACATAAATAGTATAACTGTTAATTTAAATTTGTTCAAACGGAATCGTCCCTCCAACCACCGAGAGCTCCGCTCCGGTCAACGTTTCGAACAAGAATGATGCTCAAACCGATCGGGACACACCTTTTATAATAGACGACAAACAGATGTGAAACATGTTTTGCGACAAACAAGTATGACGTACACCCGCCCGTCGCCAGGCTAAATGTTAGGCTACCGCTGTTTTATTAATACCGTATTTAACTATAAATCTACTATTATTTTATCTACTAACTTGTAATATATATAGTTACATACTTATTATATCGATTCCAAGCTAACAAGTGCAACTAAAGTTAATTATTTAGCAAACAATAATCTACATATAGACTAAGCAAAACTAATAAATCGTTTTTAGGAAATTGTATTAGGTTTTATAACAAGCTTCCTACTCAAATTACTGATCTTCCTGACACAAGTTTTAAAACACATATTAAACGTGTACTTATGGCTAGGGGTTATTACACCACTAAAGAGTACATCGATGACAAAGACGTCTGGCTCTCACTACCTACCTGCACATTGCTCGCTGGAGATCTTGTAGCCATATTTTATAGACATGACTGATCTGCTGAGTTACGTGAACTATCTGTAAATGATTGCTATCATAATAATATACTTAATTTAAAATTATTGACTCTGTCTCAAAATGAATAATGTTATTGATTCGAAGTTTTTCTTTTGTAGATAAACCTAAATATAATCTAAAATAATAAGCATTCAGACAACCGATCGAGCATATATTGTGTTTGCCTACTAAATAATTACTCTAATTGGACCAAATCCCGTGTTCATGCCCGCTTGAGTATGTTTCGCCGGACCGTCTCAACTGGGTCGTGTTGAAACCGGTAGTAGATGAACCCACTGAGTTTGTTTCGCAGGGTCTTCTCAGTTGGGGCGCATTGGATCCGGTGGTAGCATTAAAGCGCGACCGTCGTTATTAATAAATCTTAATTCTTCCTACCACCTTTATGCAGATGACCTGCAAATATACACACAAGCCGAGCTTAACGATTTGCCGATGGCCATTGACAACTTAAATGAGGACCTAAAACGTGTTTGCACTTGGAGTATACAATACGGACTGACTGTTAATTTCAAAGATAGCTTGGTCTCAGGTTCCACCAGTTTATTTTAACAACATCACAATATCTTATATGGAAAATGTTAAAAACTTGGGAATTTATATTGACAGGTTATCCTGGGATCTACAGCTGCAACCGGAAGAGGAAGACCACGTCGAACATTCTCTGATCAAATTGGAGATGTTCTCAAGAAAGGGCAGGTCAGAAGTACCCTAAACCGGCGAGCATGTATGAAGAATATAATGACAGTAATCGAGGCAAAAGAAGTATGCAAAGATCGTGACAAATGGAAATCCGTTGTCTCTGCCTATCCCTCTGGGAAACAGGCGTGAGTCTATGTACAGCTGCAAGAAGTTAGTCGTAAGGTTTTTGCGTCTGCAGGGATCTTGCGAAGACTACGCAACTTTCTACCCACTGCCACAAAAATTGCGCTCGCACAATCTCTCCTTCTTCCTGTCCTTGATTATGCTGATACCAGCTATCTTGATCTCAAAGAAGCACAACTTGACAAACTTGAGCGGCTTCAAAATGTCAGCATAAGGTTTATATTTGGATTACGCAAATATGACCATGTTTCTGATTATCGCCGTCAGCTCAAGTGGCTTCTTATTCGCCTTCGCCGGAACACTCATATTTTAGCCCTTCTTTATAATATACTGTTTAATCCTTCATCACCATCTTATCTTTAAGAACGTTTCGTGTTCCTACATGACACACATTCAAGATGCTTGAGGTCATCAGAGAACCTAAAACTTAAAATGCCAAGTCATTCCACCGATTATTACGACAAATCATTTAGAGTGCAGGCTGTGCGCCTGTGGAACGCACTGCTCCTAACAATTAGACAAGCGCAATCATTAAATATTTTTAAAAATAATGTTAAAAAAATGTATTTATCTGCCTAGATTACCAAGCATATTTATTTACCGCTGTCGCCTTTGTTTTTTTCGCGCATTCCTGCTTTATTAGACTTTTTAAATTATTTTATGTATTTCATTTTTTTTACTTTTTAGTATAATTTTGTATTAGTTTAAGTTTACATTAAGTTGACCTATTGCTACACCTACCTACCCTGTTTTCCCTTTCCTTAGTCTATCCACTGCATAATTGGTTGTATGGAAGAAATCGCAGTAGCGATAAGACCGCCCTTTGTACCTAATTTATGTATGCTCATTTTAATTTTAAGTTATGGTGTACAATAAAGAGTATTTTACTTTTACTTTACTTTAACACAAGGTCCGTCATAATAATAATACCTTAATATAGACAGAACCATTGACAATATGTAGTAAAAATATTAGACTTAAACTAGATAATTAAACATAATCTCTTGACAATAACTTGATACGAGCTAGCTAAATATCAATGCTATAATAAAATAAATTTTATAAATGTTTTCATACAATGTGTACCTAAATATCTATGTTACTAGAAATAATAATGTATACAACTATATTACTACAAACATGTTCTGAGTATTTACAAGCGCCTTTTTAAAGTCTACGTGAATAATAACCTTTTTATTTTGTTTTTATTTTTATACTATAGACCAATTCGAAAAATGGAGTTAATTACCTAAAGCTTCGTATGAGTTTTGTCTAAACTAACTAACAATGATATCATCTTATTTCTGATTCCAGCTCTAGTTTTGAACAATCAGCAATATATGAGTATTTAAAAACAATTAAGGGCCAAAAATAATATTTATCGAAAAATTTGTAGCTATGACGAAGTGGCAACACTGGGCGGATGACTGCAGGCAATATTCATTTAATATTCGGACAGGTACACCACTAAGCTCTTGGACTTATTCCTAATATAGGAACTGAGCATGTTCCTTTCATTCCAAATGAATTTGTGGCTAAAATATAGTAGGAGAAGTTGTAGATAGACGTACCGTAAAAGGATTTCGTTGGCTGCTAGCGCATGTTGAATAAGATATTATTACGGCTGAAGGGTCAGAGTATTTATCTGTTACAAGGTGTGGCGAAAATAGTAGTCGTAATAATTAAAGCGATATACAAAGGGAGCTATCATTTTGCGGAATAATTGAATAGAAGATTGCCGGTCTTGCACTATTCGCATCCAGCAGTTTCCTGCGACCCGCACAAGATCATCGGTCCATCTTTTAGGGGGCCTGCCCACGCTGCGTCTTCCGGTTCGTGGTCGCCACTCGAGAACCTTTCTGCCCCAACGGCCGTCTCGTCGGTTCTACGAGCTATGCCCACTGCCACTTCAGTTTTGCAATTCTTCGGGCTATGTCGATGACTTTGGTTCGCTTGCGGATTTCAACATTTCTGATTCGATAGCCTTCTACATTGCTCTTTGGGTGACCTTGAGCCTTCTGATAAAGCCCATAGTGAGCGACCACGTCTCTGTTCCATAAGTCATAAATACACGTAAATAAAATAAATTTAAAATTTAAAAGCATGAATAATTGGAAATTTGACCTAAAATAATTGATTAATAATAAATAATATTTACAAAATAAAAGACTTGTATTCCCGAGATGACTTGTTTAAATGCCTCGTTTGTCGCTAGCGGTAACGTGTCCAACTGCAGATTATAAGGTTCTTGGTTTAAATCCCGGGTCGAACCAAAAAAATATTTTAGGATTTTTCTATAAAGGCAATCTCAATATCAGCCCAAAGTCTGATATGTGCCCAAAGCCTGACCTCTTTCGATTCGTGTCACTAGTCATCCCATCAATCAAAATAATTGATTGATGGAATATTGATTGAAATTAAAGTACAGGGGACTTTCTGTTTGGGCACACACCTGTGCACTATAATATGTCCCGCCCAGATGGCTAGTATTCATTGAGACCGGCCTCCATTACTGAAATACTACAACGAGGACATAATTTATTGTATATAAGATGATGAGGCTTTCTTATTGTTTAAAAATGGTGTATATTTTATTCTTATTCAGTATTAATCCCTTTATCACCTCCATTTTTCAAAATTACATCCGGTAAAAGCCCGTATAGGTTGCATCATAAATAAACCTACGTATAATCGGTATGATTTTTGGTCATAAGAAGAAATCATATGTTTATGTCGTTCAGCTAATAGACAACCATACTGTACGTAATCATTTATTTATGTGCATACGTATTTGAAAGAGTTATGTAATATTTTTGCTCTACTATTTTGAGCGTCTCGTGATTCAAAACACCCACTCAAGACGTACATTATTCAATTCAAAAGATAGAGACGTGATGTCTGCGTACCAACTCTACTGTATCTCTTATACTCTTGATCTGTTACTAATGTAATGCGACGTAATATTTCCACCAATGTGATACGAATAGTTTACTACCCAATAGTTTACTCCCCTCTACTCTTCAATACATAGCAGGTACCCTAAAAAGAACATTCAGATCGTTTTCACCAATTTGTAGGCATGATCAATGTGTATAACCATACCAAATTACAGCTTAGGTATTAGTATCAAATATTTTTGAGTAAACCGATGACAAACATACGCTATACATATTTTTACCATGGAACTCTTAAGTTTACTTTGAAAAAAAAAAACGATGATCCAGCCCTTTACTTTCCCAATGCTTGGCAAGGGCCTACTCTCACAATAAAAGAACGGCACGCTAGCCGACTGCAGGTTGGTAGACTTCACATGCCATGAAGAACACTATAGGGGAATTCTTAGGCATGCAGGTTTCTGCACGTGTTTTTCTTCGTAGAAGAAGGAGAAAATTGTAGATTATTAACATCTTGCTCATCACACAAAGATTTGTCCCAGTTGGGGATCAAACCTCTGACTTTGCAGTACGGGTATTTAACCACTAGACTAACAGGCCAGTCTGGTCTCCATAGTCCAACGATGTAACCTAGAGGCTATCTCAACTTGAGAAAAGTAAAACATGTAAATATATTTCAGAGAAAACTATTTAATTTTATCACATTCTATGACTCACTGTTGCGAAAAAAATATAAATATCCATCACAGCTAGAGCCACGCATCATTTTATAATGGTGTGTGTCATTTTACAAACGTTACCAAAGACGATGGATGAGTTTAGTGGCCTACATACTTCGTGAAAATTAGCCCAATGCTGCCAACTCAAGAATGAGTAATATACAAGATGAGTTAATAAAGTGGTTACATATTTGAAGTGTTCACACGTAACGCTTGCTACAACTAGCTGCTGCTAGTTTTTTACAACTACGTAAAACTCAGCAACAATTAATACGGCCAGCCTGTCATGGCCAGTCCTTTCAAGCCTTACTAATGCCCTTTAAAAAAGTCTCAAGCCGGCATACAACGAACTTTGTTAGAAAATTCACTCAACCTATTTATCTATTGTGACTCGTGACAACCCGGTGGTTAGAACCACTAGGCTGCCTCGAGTTATGAGTTTATATATAGATAGATAAATAATAATTGAGTGAATTATTGAATTAATAGATAATAATTAAAGATACGTATTTAAATATAACTTCACTCAACTCAAGACTGCCTAGTGGTTCTAAAACCAATACGCTGTGTCGAGATATGAGTGATTTGTCCCCACCGGCAATGCACGAAATGGGATGCTGTGGTCTCCTTATGTGAGGCAGTCATGCTCCAGAAGGATCGGCAGCCTCCTTCTGATAGACTTCTGCAGACGGAGGAGGCCTCAGGGCGGTGGCGTTAGCGGGTAGCCCAACTCCCACTCGCCGTTACGATGACAGTAAGAGAAGTGTCCTCTAATGCCGCCACATCGTAGCTCCGGGAAGACAGCGATCTGTTTGAGGCGCAGGTGATGCAGGACAACACGTATTTGTTGTCTGAATGAACGTATCCCATACCGCATGAGACTTGGCGTTAAGAGCACGGGGCAGCATTCCGACGTTCCCGGGGCTCCCCCAAGCCAAGAGAAATCCATGGCAGGTTAGGTTTAGTCGGCATGAGTCCGACATACCGATTCGCAGACATCTTCTGTAGGTGGCACGCGTAGGCATTCCCCTGCCTAATAAAAACTATAAATCAAGTATTGATTACAACCGGTACTATTTCTAGTTTTCTATAGAAATAAAATAAATAAATAAAAAAGGTTTTTATTCACGTAGACTTTAAAAAAGCGCTTGTAAATAGTCAGAACATGTTTGTAGTAATATAGTTGTATACATTAGATATTATTTCTAGTAACATAGATATTTAGGTACATCTTGAATGAAAACATTTATAAAATTTATTTTATTACAGAAATGATATTTAGCTAGCTCGTATCAAGTTATTGTCAAGAGATTATGTTTAATTATCTAGTTTGAGTCTAATATTTTTACTACATATTGTCAATGGTTCTGTCTATATTAAAGGTATTATTATTATGACGGACCTTGTGCTAATAACGACGGTCGCGCTTTAATGCTACCACCGGATCCAATGCGCCCCAACTGAGAAGACCCAGCGAAACAAACTCAGTGGGTTCATCTACTACCGGTTTCAACACGACCCAGTTGAGACGGTCCGGCGAAACATACTCAAGCGGGCATGAACACGGGATTTGGTCCAATTAGAGTAATTATTTAGTAGGCAAACACAATATATGCTCGATCGGTTGTCTGAATGCTTATTATTTTAGATTATATTTAGGTATACAAAAGAAAAACTTCGAAACAATAACATTATTCATTTTGAGACAGAGTCAATAATTTTAAATTAAGTATATGATAGCAATCATTTACAGATAGTTCACGTAACACAGCAGATCAGTCATGTCTATATGGCTACAAGATCTCCAGCGAGCAATGTGCAGGTAGGAAGTGAGAGCCAGACGTCTTTGTCATCGATGTACTCTTTAGTGGTGTAATAACCCCTAGCCATAAGTATACGTTTAATATGTGTTTTAAAACTTGTGTCAGGCAGATCAGTAATTTGAGTAGGAAGCTTGTTATAAAACCTAATACAATTTCCTAAAAATGATTTATTCGTTTTGCTTACTCTAAAGCCTGGCATGGCTAGTTTGTTTTTATTCCTAGTATTTATATTATGCAGTTCACTTTTCTTTTTATAATTATGAATATTTTTTCTAACAAACATTATATTCTGATATATATATTCCGATGGCACAGTAAGTATATTTATTTCTTTAAACAAATTTCGCAAAGAATCGCGACTGCCTAAACCATAAATGGCTCTGAATGGCTTGAATCTTGATGTTCTATAGGAGTCCTAGCCAGATCATATTCTATTCTTAGCTATTTTGCAGAAATACGAGTAATGCATTGAAATAGAGACATCTAAGTGCGCTATGATGCAATACAGCATCTTTTGCGGTTTGTGATCATTGCAAATAGATAGGTACATGAATCATATTATGGTACTAGTTTTCCCTGTGCGAATGTTTAGATTGTTTTTTTGCTATGTCGCTGACGGCATAGAATATCGCTGTCCCATTTCATCCCGTGGGTGGCGTAGAAGTCGACCGGTATCTATACTCTCAGAGAACGGGCACAGCGTCTCTGTATACCCAGCATCATCTTCATAACAGCTGTTAGAAGTCTACTGCTGGACTTAAGAATCATCTTGCGTTCCCCTCGGGATTAGATGAGATTAGATGTTGGATTATAACCTCTTCATTAAGACCTTATGTTATCTATATAAATAAAAAGAGAAGTCCTGACTGACTGACTGACTCATCAACGCCCAGCCCAAACCCTTGGCCCTAGAAAGCTGAAATTTTGCACAGATGTTTTCTTTATACTGTAGACAAGGAATAAGGAAGGGTTTTTCGAAATTCAACCCCTAAGGGGGTAAAACGGGGGTGCGAAGTTAGTATGAAATTTTGCCGTTTTTGAAGTTAGAGGCATGAAAGTAGGTATTTGGCCTTGCAGTTAAAAATAAAAATATATGTTTCAGGATTTTTGGAAATTTCACCCCCAAGGGCAAAAAATAGGGGATGTAAGTTTGTACGAAAAAAGTCCCAATTTTTAAGTTAAACGCATGAAAATTTGCATTTGGCTTTTTAGTTAAAAATAAAAAAAATATATTTCAGGATTTTTGAAAATTCCACCCCGAAGGTCATAAAATAGGGGATGTAAGTTTGTATGAAAAATGCGATATTTTTGAAGTGAAACGCATAAAAATGAGTATTTGGCCTTTCTGTTAAAAATATACAGCATTTATTTCAGGATTTTTGGAAATTACACCCCAAGGGCGGAAAATAGGGGATATAATTTTATACTGCCTGACTGACATATCAACGCACAGTCTAAACGGCTGCAGTTAGGACTTGAATTTTGACAGTAGTTACCTTTTATGACGTAGGCATCCACTGAAGAAGGGTTTTTGAAAATACCACCCCTAAGTGACTAAAATAAGGGATGAAATATTTTATGAAAGTGCTTAATTTTGATGTTATAAAGGCTTTAGTATATAGACTTGCAGTTAAAAATTAAAATATATATTTCAGGATTTTTGAATATTCCACCCCCAAGGGCGTAAAATTGGGGATGTAAGTTTATATGAAAAAAGTGCCAACAAGTTTTAAGTTAAACGCATGAAAATTGGTATTTAGCATTACAGTTAAAAATTAAAAGTATGTGTTTCAGGATTTCCGAGAATTCTACCACGTAGGGTGACAAATAGGGGATGTTTGTATGAAAAATGTGACATTTTTTAAGGTAAACTCATGAAAATTGGTATTTGACCTTTCACTTAAAAATATGTATTTCAGGATTTTTGGGAATTCCAGCCCTTTAGGGTGACAAATAGGGGATGGAAGTTTGTATGAAAAATGTGACATTTTTTTAAGGTAAACGCATGAAAATTAGTATTTCGCCTTTCATTTAAACATTATAAATATATCATCAGGACTTTTGGAAATTCCACCCCTAAAGACGACTAAAATAGGGATGTAAGTTTGTATGAAAAACTGTTTTTTTTTTTGGAGTTAAAAGCATGTAAATTGGTATTTCAGTTAAAAATAAAGCAATCAAGGGAATAATTTGTTGCTAAAAAAGGTAATCCATAACTGATTCAATAGGTCAACACCAAAAATGTACGCCAACTTAAATTATAGAGAAATTCGTTCCTTATTGCTTAAAATGTTATGTTTGTTGTCGTCTAAGTAAAGATTTAGCGTTTTATAAGATTTGTAACTTATTTTTTTTGGTATTTTTCATAACATATTAAAAAACGTCAATTTAAGAAAATTGGGATAGAAAAGTCATTGACCCAAAATTCGAGTTAGCGTAGTATAAATTGTTAGTGTCGAGATGATCGCACCCAAAAAATATCATCTTAATTTTACTGATCTACAAGTTCACAATTTTGTAACTCGATGGCTTTTATATCGTTTCAGATCGCAGAACTCATTTGACATATCGGTTAAAATAAATAAATGCTTGAAGTAAAAGGTAGTCCAAAAATGAATCAAAAGATGATCGCCTAAATCTCACCCAAAATATATGCCCACATCTTAATTTCACCGCTTTACAAGTTTATATTTTTGTTAGTAGATGGTGTAATCATCGTTTTAGATCGCGCTATGGTTTCGTTCACAAAATGTGATATTAGACATATCAATGCCGTGGTCGCAACCTAAGCTAATCACCTTGGTGATTAATGCATCGTTGATTACTATATTACTTTATTTGACTTACTGACTTTACTTAAGGACAATTGATATGTATTCTTTGATATTTTTGGGTTTATGATATCGGGTTTTTTTTTAAATAACAGTAGCAAAGTAGTCTTTAGTTTATTTCTTAACTAGGTTATTTATAGGTTAGGTTTTCTTAAATTTATATTGCTTATTTCTTTTAAAAGTATTTTTTTTTTAGATTAAGCTAGAAGTAAGTAGTTACATTGGTAATCATTCAAAGTCGTCGCGGACGAAGTCGTGGGCACCAGCTAGTGTACCATATTTGAGCAAATAAAGATTTGATTTGATTTGATTTGATTTGATGATATTCTGCTATTCGCCCCCGTCACCACACAGCAAACTCTGTATACTATGACCATCAGACTATCGCATAAATTTTTACTTTTTATTTTGTTATTTATTTATTTCACAAAATGTTAAGTACATGTTACTTACAGCAATGATGTCTACATAAGCACGCAGGTCTTGCAGACAAGACTGCGATCGCCAACCCGTCTGCCAAGCGTGGCGATTATGACATATCCTCCAAATTATGGACACAACCCCAATGTGCATATCTTTTGGAAAGGCCTTTGTCCAGTAGTAGGCGTCACTAGGCTGACATAATGACGATGATGATTATGAATGTTTAGATAGGTATTTAATATGAAACAAGACATAAAATATGACTAAATACTATGCAATGATTAAAAAATATATAGTGAAATTAATGGCGCAGAGGTTAAGGTTTGCTACTAACCGGACCGAAAACCAGGGATTTGTCTCGTACAGAACAACTATTTGTTTGACTAATTGTTGTTCTGAGTTTAGGTTTGATAAGTGTCCGTTAAATGAGGACGTTGTCTGTTAAAATAAGTGCGAGTCAGATTCGAGCACGAAGGGTTTTCACGTTTGTTGTATAGGGAGCCCCTAAAATACTTTTTATTTATGTAATTATTTATTCACGGTTACCGTAGCCTAGTTGGTAGTGCTCCTGCCTACAAAGCTGGTGGTCCTGGGTTCGAATCCCGGTAAGTGCAAATATTTGTGTGATGAGCACGAATATTTGTTTCTGAGCCATGGATATTTTCTATGTACATAAGTATTTATCTATCTATTTAAGTATGTATATCGTCGCCTGGTACCCATAGTACAAGCTTTGCTTAGTTTGGGGCTAGGATGATCTGTGTCACATTGTCCCTAGATATTATTATTATTCCAAATTATTTATTTCAAGTTCTTATTTTTTACATATTTATATCTATAAAATTGAATTAAAAAAGAAAACAATAATATATAAATAAATATGAAAAAAATAGAGGTCCTCCAGCGGCGAGGTTTGACGCCCTAGGCCGCCGGTGGTCAGGGCGACAGAGTAAGGAACCTTCTCACAATGCGTGCCGTTCCCATTATTGCCGCCTTTTGTATCCGACCCTTGAGCCAGTGATCTAGCGAAAGCCTCTTAAGATGTTGGTCGAGGCTCTTCGCTATGAGACCGTTTACGGAGACGACTATCGGAACAATTATTGTTGAGTCCACATCCCACATGGCGGTAACCTCGTGAGCCAAATCTAAGTATTTTGATAACTTGTCAGTCTCGGCTCTTACGAGGTTATCGTCAAATGGGACAGTGATATCAACAATAAATGCCCGGCGCTCCAACCGGTCTACCAAAACGATATCAGGCTTATTGGCAACAATAGTCCTGTCTGTAATGATAGACCGGTCCCAGTAGAGCTTGGCACGACCGCTTTCGAGAACTGGTTCCGGTACGTACTTGTAGTACGGCACTTCGGAGTCTACAAGACCATACCGAAGAGCAAGCTGCTGGTGGATAATCCTGGCAACTTGGTTATGCCTGTGCAAGTACTCGCCGTTGGCAAGATAGGAACAACCGGAAACAATGTGTCTGATGGACTCTCCGGGACGGTGACACGCCCGACAAATGTCGATGGTACCGTCCTTGAAGATGTGCTTCCGATAGTTCCTCGTCTTGACAACTTCATCAGCAATTGCACAAGCAAAACCTTCAGTTTCACCAAATAGGTCACCAAAACGTAGCCAGGCCACAGATGCTTGTAAGTCCACATGAGCACTATGTAGGGCCTGGTGGAACCTACCATGAAGCACCTTGCTCTTCCATACGTCAATTCGATCCCGAGTGCTAAGTACGACGGGCTTTCTCCAGTCTTCTTTAGCCAAGGAGAGCGGCGTGAGTCCGTTGTCAACGGCGGCGACGTCTCGATGCATCCCACACTCAACACCAAGGAAATATTCCCTGAGATTGCACACCTCACGGTTGTGTAGGTTCTTGGCATTGAGGAAGCCTCGACCCCCACACTTCCGTGGGATATACAATCTCATTAGTGAAGAGTGTGGATGGTGCATACGGTACGTCGTTAGGCGTTTCCGGACTTTTCGATCCAGGGCATCTAACTCAGTTTGAGTCCACCTTAGTATGCCGAAGGTGTAAACCAGTAGAGGCATTACCCAGCCGTTGAAAGCACGCACTTTATTACCACCTGACAATAGACTTTTCAGTACTTTTGTCAAGCGGTTAAAGAAGCGTTCCTTCACCAACTGCTTAATGTCCCCATCTGGGATATTTAGACACTCAGACATACCAAGGTATTTGTAGGTTTCGGTTTCAGAGAGGGATCTGAGAGACATACTCTCGGCGAGTTGTAAATTATCAGAGTTTACAACTCTGCCCCTCTGTACATGTATGACCGCACATTTATCTACACCGAACTCCATTCCAATATCACTGCTAAATCTTTCTGTAAGGTTTAGTAGGGATATCAGGTTTGGTTTATTCGGAGCATATAACTTGAGGTCATCCATATACAGAAGATGAGAAATGGTCTCACCCCCTCTCCGCAACCGATAGCCTAACCCGGAATCCCTCAGCACAGCGCTCAGAGGATTCAAGGCCAGGCAAAACCACAAGGGACTCAAACTGTCACCCTGGAATATGCCTCGCTCAATCCTTATAGGTTCGGATATCGAAGGAGTCACTCCGGTTCCTGAAAGACGAAGAACCGTGGTCCACTGTCCCATACACGAGGTAAGAAAGGCGCATAGAGCTGCATCAACTTTATACAACTCTAGTACCCGCCTTAACCATGTATGGGGCACCGAATCATATGCCTTCTTATAGTCAATCCAGGCAGCGGAGAGACTCCTTCGACCTTTGCGAACCTGTTGGCTAACGGCCATGTCTATGAGGAGGAGCTCCTTAGTACTACGGGACCCAACCCTACATCCATTCTGAGCAGGATCTAAAACGTGATTGGCATACAAATGCTCATTTAATTTTGACACCAGAATGGATGTAAGGAGCTTATATATAGTAGGTAAGCACGTGATGGGTCGATAATTCTTTGGATCCGTGGTACTACCAGTTTTATGGAGCAGAAAAGTGATACCGTTTGTCATAAAAGGTGGGAGGGAGCCAGAATCGATAGCTTCTTGGAATTGAGTAGCCAAGCACGCATGCGAGCTTCGCAACCACTTTAGCCAGAAATTATGCAGTCCATCCGGCCCAGGACTTTTCCAGTTATGAGTCGGACGAACCGCATTCCCCACATCAGAGGGGGTAATTTTAATAGATTGCATAGGTTGCAAATGTTCACATGAGCGCTTAACTACATCAATCCATTGTCCATCGGTGTGACGTATGGGCGCTGACCAAATATTTTTCCAAAATGAGGACATTTCATCCATATTTGGTAAACAACCATCAGTCACACTACTAGAAGTTCCCTCCCACCTTCGATACACTTTTCTTTGGTCACTTTGGAAAGATCGATTTTTGTGATACCTATCCGCCCGTTCTTTGTAACGCCGTATACGGTTAGCCCACGCAGAAACTTTCTGCTTCAGGTAGTCTATGCGTTCCGTGACACAGGCAGTATAATCACGCGGTATTGTACCTGTACCGGCGAATGCCTGTGTCACATAACGCATAACTCTCGGGCGATTGTTTCCCGACCTAAAGCAGATTAGCTTGCCGATGGTCACCCTAGCTGCTGAGATACGTCGCTCGATTCTTTCTTGACATGCTGGTTTGCCGGCGGTGGGTCGCGTGGACTTGTTGGGTCCTGGAAACCCAACATGGGCCACCCGGCACGCTGCGACTGCTGCACAGTAAAGAATCGAGTGCGTATCCGCAAGATTTTGGCTAGATTCAAAATATGGTTCTAGCATGCAATCTAGGGCGACCACTAGCGCCATATTATGTTTGTGCGTGGGATAACGTGGTAACTGCGGTCTATCACAGACGGATATATCCCTATATTCCAAAATCGCACTTTCCAAAGCCCTCCTCAAATGCTCATTATCCTGGGAGCTTACCTGGGTAGCATCCCCAAAGTCCACCGTCTCGGGGCTCGGCTCCGCCTGCGCGATAGCAAATTAGGCAGCGGAGCGGATATATTATTCCGATTGGCGGTAGACGTGGAGATGACAGCCTCTGCTCGCAGCCGATCAAGTGTAGATCCATCCAGCATATGGTTCCGCTGGATGACCCGCACCTGATCGGATAAGCGTTGCTCCGAAACGGTCAGATCTGGTTCAAGGGCCTGAAACAACAGCAACATACGGGAACGGTAAGCGGTGAGATTGGTTCCCCCCTCTGTCGCCCCATAGTACGCTCGCATGACATTCTCATTATTTAATACTGTCCATCGCATGCGGCGCACTAAACCACCGGTAGCGGGGATCCCAGTCGAATCTTCAACCCGACGTACTCCCAAGCCGGCCGGAGGTCGTCCCCGCCGCCGTACAGGTGGTAGCGACGACGGCGGAGAAAAGAACTCGTCGCCCGAGCTCGACGCTACTGCGGAGGTCGGTGGTGCGGAGACTGCAGGTACCGACGACTGCGAGGCGGAGCTGGGTAACGAGTCCGAGGGTGGTAGGCGTGCGTTATTCTTTCTGGCTCTTGTTATCATCACAAGTCCGTGTTTTTATAATTTTGAAACGTTTTTCATGGGACTTGACGTTTGTTGTCAAATCCCAGATAGCAATGAATATTTTTGCATTTTCTTCACATTAAATTTTCTTATTATTATGAATATGAATCTGAACTGTATTTTGAATTTCATTTTAAAAATAACACTATTTATAACGGAATTTGGCTTAAAATCTGTGATAATTAATTTTTATTCTTTATTTTTGATTTACGCGGACTTGTCTTGTTGAGTGTTGCCATTATTATTAATAATGGTGTTACGTTGGATTGATTTTTGTCAAGGGTTATAAAAATGGTGTGCTAAAGTAAACATTGTGAATCTAATATAATTATTTTAAATAAAATCAGTGATTGTTTGTGAATACATGTGTTATCATTGAGAAGATCTCCCTAGATCCCGTATAGAAATACCTCTTGCAGCTGCGAGTGTGCTTACATGGTTATTATTATTATTATTATTATTTTTAAGTTAATATATAACTAAATATTCTGTGAATATTTAATGCATCTACCTTCTATCCCATTCCTTGCGACACACATAACTTCACTTATATATTGCCTACCCTTGTCTCTCCCCGATGAGCACTGGTAAGCTTAGATACTCACACTCAGCACACACCTCAATATTAACAGTAACTAAAATACTTTTACCTAAAGTGCATAATTCTTCAGTTTCCGGTAGCACTGCTCATAGAGCATCTCTTGCTCTATGAGGGAAGTGGAACTATTCTATAACCTATGAACTATTATTGTGGATTAAATTCGTTGCGGGATCCAAGACAGTTCAAGCGATTCCCCAGGACATGTCTGAGAGTTAGCGATCAGTGTCATTTCATTGTGTGCCACTGTTGATCCTGGCTTAGATATATTTATATATATGATATAAGAGATGCAGTGGTGGGTAAGAGGGAGGGACTTGTGCTCATAGAGCAAAAGAATTCTATACGGTAACTCTATTTGACGTGGTTGGTAAACGCTTGATTTTCACGCCACAGGGGCTCTACCGGGTAAGTCGCCGAACATCGTTTTCGTGAATGGCGTTCAAATAAATAAAGGTTAAAAATGATTTAACCAGTCGTTAAATCGGCTTCACATGTGACGTCATAAATGATCCGGAATCGATTGTCAATGTTGAAGCCGATAAACGATTGATTAAGTCATTTTTAACCTTTATTTATTTGAACGCCATTTAAGAAAACCCCTTAAGAGAGCCCCTGGGGCTCTACCGGCTAAGTCGCCGAACATCGTTTTCGTGGCTCATGGAAGCCGATTTAACGATTGATTAAGTCATTTTTAACCTTTATTTATTTAAACGCCATTTAAGAAATCGATGTTCGGTGACTTAGCCGGTAGAGCCCCTGGTCGTGGTTTCGATGCCCACCCAAGATAGTTATTTGTGTGCATAAACATGTCTGTTTGTCCTGAGTCTTGGTTTAATTATGAAGTATGTATTTACAAAACAAAAGTAATGTATGTAATATATCAGTTATCTGCTTTCCATAGTACTGCTTAGTTTAGGATCAGATGGCCCTGTGCGAATAATGTCCCAGGATATTATTATATGTTTAACGCATTTCATTACATAAACCCTTTAACTATGCATATTCATTTGTATACCCATTTAATGAGTACATTGCAATTTTATGACTTAATTAAAAGCAACAATTGTGGAACGCATTGCGATTTACCCGACGATGAAGTCATTACCTACATCATAACGGCACTATAAAAAGCATTGTACAATTCTTGTATTATTACAGTTCACTATCAAAATACAATGTATGCAAGGTCACTTTATAAAGGTTCTACCAGACGGAATAGGAATCATTCCCGTATACAAAACAATAAAGGCCGGCAACGCACTTGCGGCTCCTCTGGTGTTGCGAGTGTCCATGGGCGGCGGTGATCACTTACCATCTGGTGACCCACTTGCTCGTTTGCCAACCTATTATATAAAATAATAATAATAATTAAATACCAGACTATAATACTATACCAGACTAACAAAATACGTGTAGTAAATTTTGATAAAGCTTGCAATACTTTGTGTTAGAATCTAATAGTCCGCCTGGCTAACTATTGTCTAAGTCCATTAAACTCCGATACAATGCAATGCTACGCTATGCCTGTATAAAAGAACATTATAATATTAGTACGTGAAGCAAAAACTTTGTACCCCTTTTTACGTAAACTGCGCCGACGGAGGTGTATGAAATTTGGAAAAGTTAAAGTTCATATGGAGAAAGAGTGCATAAAGTTAGTATTTTTATATAATAGGCATTAAAAGTAAATTTTAATACAAAAAACACACACTGGCAAACTGAAAAGAGATTGCAAACTGAGTGTCAAAACTGAGAACAGATTAATATTATTTATCTTCTTTAATGTCTATAGTCTTTGACCTTAATGGTTGAATTTCGAACAAGTGTGAGTTTACTTTAATTGGCGTTCTTTCTCATAGAACCCGTTTATTTTTATTTATTGAAAAATCCTTGTATTGCGGGGTCTCTACAAACATGCTATTAATGTCACAATGTATACCCGGACTCAGAACATGGGGATAACTCAAGCATTACCTCAGTCGGTATCGAACTAAGTCTTTATTCTTAAATACATAAACACAATTCATAGTCTATTCATAGTCATAGCCGCCATACTCAACCTGAGGCCCGCCGCCGAGCCTTTGTTATTGGCCCATCTGAAGTTCCAAATATTCAATCAATTCCAAATATTCAATCAATTCCAAATATTCAATTCAATAGCTCCAAATGAATAAAGTAGCAATATCGTTAACTTGAAATTACGTTTTAGACCAAAATAATTTTTACTTGAGGCCCTCAACAACATGAAAAGGTTGAGTACGGCTGGTCTACAGTATGGTTCTTTGTTAACTTGGTAGTATACAAAAATGTTACACGTTGTATAGCGAAGTATTCCCCTAATAGATTAAACTGTGAATATGGGACCACCTTAACACACTGCATTATATTGACGGAGCATGACTGCGTTTATTTTCAACTGCATATAACAATGCTGTGTGACACAATAAAACATTTTCATTTACGACACTAGTGTCTCCAAATTTATTTTTATATTGAGGACGATCCTGGACTAAAATTGGGATTATTTAACTTGGTAAATGTTTAATCACCACTTTGCTTATTGATGTTTAGCTGAAATTGTGATAAATATCGTTTAATGACTACTATTTCTGCACTTTTATAGGATTTGAAATGAAATGTTTGAAATGAAAATCAACATGCTATATTAAAAAAATGAATATAGCATGTTGTGTGCTATAAAAGTGCCGATAATTTTTTTGAACGTTTTGTTTGGGTAATGTTGAGATTTTCCCAAATTCAGCAGGCCCTAAAATGGCTTATCAGCTGTTGTCTTAAGACAACAACCAGTCCTGACAGTTTAACGTGCTCTCATGAGCACGGAGATGCTCATTATGAACTGACTGCGTGGTAATTTACCTCGCAAATCACTTAGAGACTGGTAAGTTCAACCGGCTATGAGTGCTAAAGTTTATAGGTAGGTAATATATTTGTAACTTTCAGTTTTAATAAATTGCATGACACATCTTGTAATTCATCGGAACATAATAATATTTTCCAAATGCCATTGATATTTATTCGAGTTTCCAAAAAATAAATAGTTCCTCAAAAACCTGGATAAAGTGTGGCACCTCTACGCACGCGACACGATTCGTTACGTCACAATTAAAGTAAAACTTTTATATGTTACGACGTCCCTTTGATATTTGCCGCGGACCTACTGGTACCATGTATGGTCGCTTTGGTAGTGACAATGTAGGCTGTCATATTGTAGAGACATACCTACTATACTTAATATTGAACTTGTTATTTTACCTTGATTATTTTTACACGTTTTATATGGAAGATAGCAGGATTAATAAAACTTCATTGCGTTAAATTAATAGAACATCGAATGGATTATAGAAATTGCACCACACCGAACTAATAATATACATATGCATATATAATCATAAGTTCATGCTAAGCAGAGTGCGGCCCAGCCGAAACTCCGTCTTGGCCGTCATAGGAAACAGGCTAGATTGCCCTTACGTCAGTCACTGGATCGGTCTGCATGTGCAGCTGTGCATGCAGCACTGACTTACGCAAGAAGCCATTAATGTTAGAGTTGTGAATGTTAAATTATATTGTACTAACATAATTTTTAAAATTTATGTTTTACTAACAAAATGGATATTTGTTATCCGAATGAAAATAAATTTATTATTATTATTATAATAGTAATAATGTCCTCCTAATCGCATTTCAGCCAAGGTCAGTCTCAATGGAGACTGGCCATCTGCGCGTGACATATTATAGTGCAGAAGTGTGTGCGCAAAACAAAGGAGCACTTTCTATTCCATCACTCTCATGATCCGATGGGTCGACGAAGAGCTCTCCGAGGCACGAGGGTATAACACCCCCAATTCCCAGACTTCAGAATTTTCTAATGACTGACGGGCCTGTTGGCGTGGTTGGTAGACACCCTGCCTTTCACACCGGAGGTCGTGGGTTCGATTCCCACCTAGGACAGATATTTGTGTGCATGAACATGTCTGTTTGTCCTGAGTCTGGGTGTAAATTATCTATATAAGTATGTATTTACAAAAGAAAAAGTAGTATATGTAGTATATCAGTTATCTGGTTTCCATAGTACAAGCTCTGCTTAGTTTGGGATCAGATGGCCGTGTGTGAATAATGTCCCAGGATATTATTATAATGTATAAACATTAGAAAAAACTTAGCATTTATGTAATCTAAATTTCAGTTCAAAGTGCGGCCAAGTGCGAGCCAGACTCGCCCATGAAGGGTTCCGTAGCAGCAAGTATTTCAGTTGGTTAAATGAAAGGTAAATTACTGTTTACGATTTATGACGTATTAAAAAACTACTTACTAGATCTCGTTCAAACCAATTTTCGTTGTTAGTTTACATGGTGATGTAACTACATCATACATATTTTATATTTTTAATTTTATCATTCAAGTTACAGGGGGGGGGCGCTCATTTTACCACGTTGGAAGTGTCTCTCGCGCGAACTATTCAGTTTAGAAAAAGAAATATATTAAAAACCTCAATATCATTAAAAAAAGGAAACATATTGTATGGGTACGATAGAAAAAACATTAAGATTCAGTTCTACGTATAGGGAACTCCCCAAAAACTATTGTTGTTTTTCTATTTTTGTGTGAAAATCTTAATGCGGTCATCTACTCACCATGATTCAACAGCACAGCTCTTATAGTTTCGGAAAAAAGTGGCTGTGACATACGGACGGACAGACAGACAGTCTTGACGAATCTATAAGGGTTCCGTTTTTTGCCATTTGGCTACGGAACGCTAAAAAGCGTTTTCATTACAATTATTGTATACTAGCTGTGCCCTGCGGTTTTACCCGCGTTAAACTTTATAAATTATCACAGCTCCTCCCCCGTAGGTGATAGCGTGATAATATGTAGCCTATATGTTGACCCGACCTCTTAGTATTATTCATGCAAAATTTTAAGTAAATCCATGCAGTACTTTTTGAGTTTAGCCCGGACATACATACAGACCTACAGACAAAAAATCTAAAAACTATATTTTTGGCTTCGATATCGATTGTAGATCACGCCCCAAGTATCTTTTTAAAAAAATATTCAATGTACAGTTTTAACTTTCCTACGATTTTATTATATGTATAGATTAGGAATGTAAGGAAAACTTGAGCTGTCACAGGGCTCTTAGGTACAGGGGGCCGTTGACAAACAATGTGCCAAAACGGGTTATATCAATACAACTTCCGCTGCAACCGCCACCTCTATGCAACGGCTGCGTCTGTAACAAACTGTCAAAATAACGAAATAAAATTGAAACTTTGTCAATAAATCTCTCAGTACGACACTTGATAAGATCTAAACAAATACAAGACCAGTAATCCTTTGTTTCCATCAATATAAATGTTTATTTATAGTAATGTATTAAATTTATTATATTTATATTGAATGCAAGTGACGAGCGAGACGTCAATGTGCATTATATGGAAGTGCGTTTGAATTTAGAATGACGTATTGTACTTAACTTGAGACGTATCAACACCGATACTGAGCGACGTGATATAGAGATGGAATTTAAATATGAGTGCCTATTCTAATTGTTTTATACGCTATGTGGTACTCATGCCAGATACTGTAACAAAACAATGGCGCAAGCTATATTGGCATCTTGTCACCTAAACGGTATACCTTTGTTGGTTCTTTTTATATTATATATACCATATTTTTACTATGACATTTAAAAAATAAATTATATCCTGGAACATTATTCACACACGACCATATGATCCAAAACTAAGCAGAGCTATGGAAACCACATAAATGATATACTCCTATTACATATGCTATTTTGCTTTCGTACATACTATGTTGTACTATAGAAACCAGATAACTGATATATTACACAAACTACTTTTCTTTTGTAAATACATACTTACATAGATAAAAACAGACATGCACACAAATATTTGTCCTGGGTGGGAATAGAACCCACGACCTGCGGCGTGAAAGGCAAGCATTTACCAACCGGCCCGTCATTACTTAATTACTTTTCTCAAGGGTATTGTTTATCTTAGTGTCAAGAAGCGAGTCTTATCCTTCCTTAAGGGGCAGAAACGAAATTGCGGCTCCTCTGATGTTGTCAATGTCAACGGTAATCACTTACTATTAGATGATTCAGTTGCTCCTTAGCCTTACTATCATATGAAAAAATGTGAGCCGTCACGGGACGCCTGGCAGATGTGAAACATCGACATTATTTTGTAAAAGTAATATGCAGAAAAGAATATATTGTGATAGGAACTAAATATGTCATAATGATAAAATAAAAAGTCGAGTGCGCATGGCGACGCGTCGCCATACCGTACACACTACTATCGTATAGCGTGGCGACGCGTCGCCACAGCATGCGTCGCCACGCCAGAAATCTGTTTTACTTGCGGCTATAGATGTTTCACACACATCAAAAACTTCTCCGTCCAGTAGTCCAACAAGGCTCAACGAATGTTGTCTATAGACTCCATGGGACTGATATCTTGACTTGCCTTCCGAAGCTCGGTGACGTTCAGAAATCAAATAACTTTGGCGGTCACACATCAATCCACTGACCGCGTGCTTAGGTGCTTAATCTCGCCAATACCTTATGGTCCGATGAGCACTGTGGCATTATCAACGTATTCATTCAAGTATTGGTATAGAAATATTCTATTCCTCAGAAATAGAAACAATTTAAAAGTAAAACGTTGGTATGAGGTTTTCCAAAATATATGGAGGTTTATGATTTGATATGGTTATGTTCCTTAGGTCGTCGATGATCTCGTGAAGTGCGTTGGTCTAGGCTAATGGTCAATGCTGCCAGCGTTGTCCATTCGCCATTGGCCTAGCAGTACCGTGATGAAGTACTAGGTTCAAATCAGGTCGAGACATAAAATAATTTTGGGATTTTCCTCTTAAGAAAATTTCTCAGTTTCATCTTGAAGTTTGGGTGTTGGTGGTATTAGACCCCCGTGCCGCAGAGGGCACGTAAAACCGTCGGTGACGTACTGACTGTACCTAACCTCTTTCCGGTCGTGTCGCTAGTCGTCCCATGGGATCATGAGCTGATGGACTAGAAAGTGCCCCTGTGTTGGTGCACACACTTGCACTATAATATTATTATTACAATATGTAATCTTTAAAAAAAAAAAAAAACTATATGTTCCGCGCAATTGACTAGTCTCCATTGCGACTGGCCGATTATTATTATTTTCATTAATTGATGTAGGTCATAATATACACGATCTTTATTATAAATGTTACGACTGACATGTTGGCGGAAGATTCTCATTGCCGACTATAGTTTCAATACAGACAGACAGACAAATGAGGAAGGCAAATAAAACTTTTCTATCTATCTCGTTGCATAGAGAGCGTAAGAAATCGATTGCGCATTGGTCCGTGCAGTTGCAATCGCTTCGATTCAAGTAATATGCATAAACGTGAATTTATTGGACAAATTATATCCAGACGGATCACCAAGAATACTTTAGCGTCTCAAAAGATTTGGTTTGAATAAGATTGATGTTCACTGTGTTATCTATGGTCAAGAAAAGTAATCTATTTTTATGGAGATGAAGTATATAGTCCCTGAGCCACCAAAGACCGCATGTTTTGTAAGATACGTAGCCAAATCAATATAAAAAACTGGACAAGTGCGAGTCGGACTCGCGCACGAAGGTTTCCGTACCATTATCTATAAAAACGAGCAAAAAATTCACGTTTGTTGTATGAGAGCCCTATATTTATATTATTTCGTTTTATAGTATTAGTTATTTCAACCGTCTAACAATCACGGTTCATGAGATACAGCCTGGTGACAGACGGACAGACAGACAGCGAAGTCTTAGTAATAGGGTCCCGTTTTACCCTTTCGGTACGGAACCCTAACAAAGACCAGCAAGTTACATAATAAATTAAGGAGCTGAGCCTGGTAGAAGATGCAATATACCTACTATTGTAAGCTTTGTCATATTCATTATCAGCATCATCATATCACCCGAAAGCCACCCACTACTGGACAAAGGCTGCCCCAAAGATCTCCACAAGTGCCGGCCTTGCGCTACTCGTATCCAGCGGCTTCCAGCGACCCTCATAAACCCACGCTGCGTCTTTCGGTTCGTGGTCGCCACTCGAGAACCTTTCTGCCCTTTTTTGTCATATTAAGCCCACTTATTTCATAATACATATAAGTGACAAGTTGATCGTTCTGAAAACACAAATAGATATAAAAAAAACTCGATCAAAATTAATTCCAAACGCATCTCTGAAAATCAAGAAAATCCTAATTTTATGGTTTGCTGGTTGCGTATGATATCTTTCAAAAATATCATCATAATCTTCATGTCAGCTTAAGGACGTCCACAGCTGGATAAAATGTGAAATGGCAGTCTCTAGATTCATTCTGCTAGGTAACAACAAAAACAGTCTTACCTGTTGCAGATTCTTGCACTTACGGTTCTTTCTTACCTAGTACACCATTCCTATAACGACTTCAAAAGAAATAAAATAAAATAAAATAAAAAAGGTTTTTATTCACGTAGACATTAAAAAAGCGCTTGTAAATACTCAGAACATGTTTGTAGTAATATAGTTGTATACATTGTTATTTCTAGTAACATAGATATTTAGGTACACATTGTATGAAATCATTTATAAAATTTATTTTATTATAGCAATGATATTTAGCTAGCTCGTATCAAGTTATTGTCAAGAGATTATGTTCAATTATCTAGTTTAAGTCTAATATTTTTACTACATATACATAGAGGAAGTCTAGAAAGAAGATTCTTATCAGAAAGCCGAAAGACGTATCTTGCTGGACAAAGCTTCCTCCAAGAACTCGACACTGGAATTGTGTCCATCATTGGAAAGAATATGCCATAATCACCACACTTGGCAGACTTGGGTTAGCGGTCGCAGTGTAATGCTTGTACCTACATACATCTGGTTCATACATATTTGAGACGATTACTACACCCCTCACGGGATAAGATGGGGTGGTGATATTCATCCCCGTTATCACACAGCACATACACACACGATCCATGATAAACATTTTGCTGAAATACATCTAATATGCACCCACCACACATGTATAGATGTTTTGAATATTTGTTAAAGCTGGGGAGGAGGGAGCGGCGGAGGAATACGTAGGATATTTTTTTTATTAATGACAACGCCCGCACTAGGGTATTAAATCCCTGTGTCGCGAAGTACTCTAAAACATATACCTAATTGACGGACACAAAGTACATCCAGACCCAGAATCAGAACAATCATTTATGGCTTTCACAAATACTTGTCCTGCGCGGGAATCGAACCTGGGACACGAAGTGACAAGGTATTTTGACCACTGCGCCACACGTGCAGTCCAGTATTTAGAATAGGATATTTTAAACAGCTTGATTTAATAAATTAATTTAGTAAATTAATTTAATTTAATGTCTTCCTAGCCAGTCTCAATGGAGACTAGTTATCTGCGCGGGACATATTATAGTGCACAAGTGTGTGCGCAAACACAGGGGCACTTTCTATTGCATCACTCTCATAATCCGATGGGAAGACTAGCGACACGAACGGAGAGAGGTCAGGTACAGGACCGTCAGCTTTTCATACTCTCCAGAGGCACTGAGGGCATAGTACCGCCAACTCCCAGATTTAGGACTGATACTGAGAAATTTTTCTTTTTTATAGTAAAATCCCAAAATCGCCTATGGGCCAGACCCGGGATTTGAACCCAGGACCTCGTTATCTCCGGGTGAACACGCTACCGCTAGACCAACGAGGCAGACAAAGTTCTCTATTAGTTCTCACATAACAACCATAAACGGATAGCAAACGGCATAAGTAAACGGCATAAATTAGCTGTCTAGTTTGTGAATCTAGCTGCAAATTAGGTCTAGTTGCTAGTCGTTCGTTGAATAACATTCAGACAATAACCCACTTCATCCAAGATAGATAAGACACATTTCACAAATATCAGAAAACGTGTTCAATTTTGAACTCAATGTCCTCGATATAAAGGCTTTCAAGCTAAATATAAAGTTGGTAAGGCCATGCATTTTTGTCCGCTTAGTTAAGAGGATATCAGTCAGTAGGTTAGTGCAGTGTAAATATTAGTTTGGTGATATGGTGAGGCAGCTATGTCGGTTATAGAGAGGTGACGAACTAAAGTGAAATTTTGTTTGATTTAGTCCATTTTTCTCAGCTTGTTGTGGAAACACTGATAATTGTGATTATTTATTGAGTTTGGGCGCCAACGCGGAAAAAGACGCATCGAGGCTATGTTTTATTTTCAAAAACAGGTGTAGATTCGAGTTTTTATGTGTAAATATGGATTGTTAGACATAACATCTTTGACAACGTACACAAGTGGAGGAAAGTGCGATATTGCCGTGAATTGTGATTTTCCGTGTTGTAACCAAAACTCCATAAAAGCCTCTAGTAAAGTCTCCACTGCTTTACTGGGGTTGGACAAGGACTATGTATGACTTGACTGTGACGGACTTTACTTGACAATGACGGAAATAAATTATATAAAAATATATTTACTGAAGGCTCATAAGGCCAAAGAAACCAGAGCCGTAGAACGGAATAAAAAAAAAGATTATTTATTGTATATATTTAGAGTTTCCAACTTTAAAATTTGGCAACCAGGACGTGAAGACACGTGAAAACCCCGGATTTCAGATCGCAGAACCCGGACATGTCAAAAGTCATAACCGTCCTGTGAGTCACTGCCAGTGCCAGTATAAAAATTTTAATTCAAATATATTATTTCCTATAAAATCTACTTAGAAGTATATAGGCATTATAATATACTTCAAATTAGATTTTTATAGGACTAGTCGCAAAACTTTTCTCACAATTATTCTGTAATTTTTTAATTATAAAAACAGACAAAAATTCAATTTTAATTTATTTGTGATGTATGATGTCTTCCAATGTTTACAGTCAATAGTAAAAGGTACATTATAATTCATGTCCTATCATTTACAATAATTATTAAATTTAGTATTACATAATTGAATTGTTATCAATTTATTTTTGTAAGCATGGTTATCTTTAGGTATACGTCAATATAAATAATTGCTCATTAAAATAGGTTTGTTTTAGTCAAGGTTAGTCTCTATATTTTCTATTTCATTTATTGACTTCAATTAATAAAAACTAATTACATATCTTACTTTTATGCCTATGAAAGTAAAGGCACATTAATAAAATTACTAGTCCAGAGCGGATAAATTATTCAAAATGTTCTAACTTGGTGCTTATTTTCCCTTATTATACATACATACATACATAGACTCACGCCTGTTTCCCAGAGGGGTAGGCAGAGACAACGGATTTCCATTTGTCACGATCTTTGCAAACGTCTTTTGCCTCGATTACTGTCATTATATTCTTCATCCATGCTCGCCGGTTTAAGATACTTCTGACCTGTCCTTTCTTGAGAACGTCTCCGATTTGGTCAGAGAATGTTCGACGAGGTCTTCCCCTTCCGGTTGTACCAGCCATACTTCTTTGGTCAATCGTCTTCCATTCATCCTTTCTAAATGGCCAAACCATCTCAGAATGCCTTTTTCAATCTTTGTGACTACATCCTCTTTCACACCACAACGCTCTCTTACATCAGTATTTCGAATTCTGTCTCTCAAAGTCACACCACACATACTTACTTCCCTTATTATCACACAGTTTAATTATTTACTAATTAATACCATGTTCATTATATATATGAGACTTACTTTATCCACATAAACGATATTAATAAGTTAGTTTAGTTGGTGATAATCCGAAACTACCGAGGCCAATAATAACGTATTCCCAGTGAAACTAATTCTTCTTCTTGTCTGAAAAAGACAACGCCATCGCGGGAAGCTTTGAAAACATGCAATCAACGGGCACGATCGGCAGGGCTTTTTTTTACCACCCCCACACTAGGGAAATGTATCTCTGCGTTACGGGGTACTTTACAAACATATAACTGACGGACACAAAGTACATCCAGGCTCAGGATAACTATTTATGGGTCACGCAAATAGTTGTCTTACGCGGAAATCGAATTCGGAAACGAATTCGATTTCCGCGTACACGAAGTGGCGAGGCGATTGTCTTGACCGCTGCGCCACATGTGCAATGTCCCTTTTCTACCCAGTTTTTCGCTTCATAACTAAAATGGTCCAATAAATGATGCCCTATCCTTTTCTTAAGAACCATGTTAGAAAGAATGGCAATCATATTAAAATTTATTTATATGGTATTGCATAGAATCGTGGACATTAGCACTTCTCGAAACAAAAATTAATTGATACTGCTACTGAGAAACACTACTAGAATATTCAGTAGGAATTCCTTTTTTCCTTTTTTTATATCAGAGGGTGACAATCGAGCAGGTGGGTCACCTGATGGTAAGTGATCACCGCCGCCCATGTAAACTCACAACACCAGAGGAGTCGCGGGTGCGTTGCCAGCCTTTAAGAGTCAGCAAATAAGTGTTGCTGTCCCTTTTCCCCACCCCAATCAACTCTAGCGACTTTACTCACACGCAGAAACACAACAATAAAATTATTAATGTTATTATTAAGGAATGTCTTCTGTAAGATGGAGGTACTTCCCCAGTCGGGCTGCTCTTTGAGCGAACGCTGTGCCCTACCTCTCTTTCCTCCTCATGTTCCCCTCGATAGATATGGGCAAACTCAGGTGGAGCTGGACAAACTAAGTTCCAGTAAATGCTATGTTTCGCTAATTGTAGTTAGGTATGTCACTACGTTCGTGTATGTAGCTTTCTAAGAATAATAATATAAAAGTATTCCACGATTAAGTCACATAAGCACAGACATAGTTTTCTAGCAATGACATGGTTACCCTCCTCATTAATGAGTTCCCCAGTTTTATTATTAGATATGAGCAGTATTGAATAAAACAATATATCTGTTCCAGCTGTGCCCCGCAGTTTTACCCGCAGTATACTGTAGATACCTATTGTAGTCTAGGTAGGTATGTATACTACAAAGTTTCATCAAATCCCGTTCGGTAGTTTTTACGTGAAAGGGTAACAAACATACATAAATCCATAGTCACAAAATTTTCCCATTTATAATATTCATCATAACAGCTGCAAAAAGTCCACTGCTGGACAAAAGCCTCCCCCAAGAATCATCTTGGGGGGCCAAAAGATTTCGCTTACCAGTTTAAAATATTAAATATGAAATAAGTGCTGTACGTGAATTGATCATACTCGTGAAATTTCCCTCTGTTTTATAACATTAATTACTGAAATTTGGCGGCAAAATAAAGCTATTATTATAAAAATAAACGAGGGACTTGACCGTAAGGCGCTTAAAAATTTATTATAACAATAGATTTTATACAACTAACGCCCTCTAGTGTTTACCTATAGAACTCATTAGTAACTCTACTATTATACAGATGGCAGCTAAATAAATAGTTTATCTACTTGACGACAGATGGAAGTAATGATGTTTCTTTAGTGCCTTTCTACTTTTATATTTTGGCATAAAATACATAAAAAACAAAACCTTGAACAATCCGTAATATTATAAATAAATTTAATTTTATCTACTTTGCAGGTTTCCGAAAGCGTGGAGTGGTAATCCAGATGGTAAATAGACCAGATGTGTAAACTTGCTGAGGAATACAATATATTTATATATAAACGTTTCCAATATCGTGCACGGTTAGCTCATTTTGATTGAGTAAGACAGCTGTGTTACCGAATAACTAATTGATTAACATTATCTCTGGGTATTCATTATAAAAGTACCGAGCACTGTTCTTTTTGCTTCCAATGCCAGCGACTATCGCGATCGCGCATACCTATGGCAGAAGTCTAGCGACTCGATAATTAGCGCAGTGATTGGTTATTAGCTATATAAGTATAATACGAATTTGTCATGACTGGTAAGTGATTGATGAACGTATAGTTTATGAACAGTGCCTCTAGCACGAGTTCCTGCAGTTTACTTACTCGATCACACGTACAGTTTCGTCCCATACATTGAGCACCAGAACTTTAGTTCTTAATAGTTTCCGCGAGAGGCGCTAGTGCTCAATGTATGTGACGAAACTGTACGTGTGATCGAGTAAGTAAACTGCAGGAACTCGTGCTAGAGGCTCAGTTCTTACATAGCCTATTGACCTTTGGGTAGTGCTAATATGTACATATATGTATTACAGTAGCTAATATTGGTATCATCATCAAGTCAACCAAATCATCTATTGCTCATCAAAGGCCTCCCCAAGGCATCATTTGGGGGTAACGCTAAATCGCCACGCTTCACAGATCAGATGGCTTGCAGAGTGATACTAATACCTAAGAACTTCTTGACATACCCACGTACAATAATAATAATAATATCTAGGGACAATGATACACAGATCATCCTAGCCCCAAACTAAGTAAAGCTTGTACTATGGGTACCAGGCGACGATATACATACTTATATAGATAGATAAATACTTATATACATAGAAAACATCCATGACTCAGAAACAAATATTTGCACTTACCGGGATTCGAACCCAGGACCACCAGCTTCGAAGGCAGGAGCACTACCAACTAGGCTACGGTGACCGTCACAATGTCCACTTAATACAGAAAAATGTCCTCCTAGCCGAATTTCAGGCACGGCGGCCAGTCTCAAGGTAGTGCTAAACGGTAGCAGCTTTTAAGTGAGGTTGAGTTTAGTGTTAATTCGATCTATGAACAGTTCAACTGACTAGTACACACGGCTACACATCAATCTACACATTTCCAGTATAAGCTGATCTCGAGTTGTATAGGATTTCCATACAATCAGAGATCAGCTTATAGTTGAAATGTATAGCTTGATAGGTACCCGTGCGTACCTACCACCTTACAGAAATTACTTCAGACAATCATCATCATCATATCAGCCGAAATTACTTCAGATAATCATCATCATCATATCAGCCGAAATTACTTCAGATAATCATCATCATCATCATATCAGCCGAAATTACTTCAGATAATCATCATCATCATCATATCAGCCGAAATACGTCCACTGCTGAAGAAGGTCACCTCTAAGTTTAATGGCGAAATTCCGATCATCCAGAAACCTTCTACCCCTTGGCACTATAGTAGAAAGTATCTTAACTTGCTTATCTTATCTTAATAAGCTAATTTTCTTGTTGTATCCATTATTTTGTATTACTTATTTTTGCAATAAAGTGTACTTCTTCTTCTTCTTCTTCTTCTTGTCACGGTGGAGACCAGGGTTTTATTTCCAAAAAAACTAATAAATTGAATTCCTTTTTAGGGTTCCGTAACCAAAGGGTAAAACGGGACCCTATTACTAAGACTTCGCTGTCTGTCTGTCACCAGGCTGTATCACAGATGATGTATTTCTGTTGCCACTATCACAACAAATACTAAGAAATAAAATAAATATTTAAGGTGGCTCCCATACAACAAACGTCAATATTTTGCTCGTTTTTATAGATAATGGTACGGAACCCTTCGGGCGCGAGTCCGACTCACACTTGGCCGGTTTTTTCTTTACGTGGCATTGCAATAAGTACATGCCGGGTGCGAGCAAGTACAAGCTTTTTAATAACAACTGATTTGAATAAAAAGTAGAAAGCATTTCGTATCGAATAAAAACCGGCCAAGTGCGAGTCAGGCTCGCGGACTAAAGGTTCACAAAAAATTCACGTTTGTTGTATGGGATCCCCATATATATTTATTTTATATTGTTTTTTAGTATTTGTTGTTATTTAGGCTACAGAAATACATCATCTGTGAAAATTTTAACTGTCGACTATCACGGTTCATGAGATGCAGCCTGGTGACGGACGGACAGACAGACAGCGAAGTCTTAGTAATGGGGTCCCGTTTTACCCTTTGGGTACGGAACTCTAAAAAGCATTACTCAAATCGTGGGGACACATCATTGTGGGGATCTTTTGAGAAGGCCTTTGATTAGCAGTGGACATCATGATGATGATGAATTACTGCTTTTATGTATGGATTATTATAGTATTATACCTAGTTATTTTAAAAATCTTTACGGATACTAAAAATGGAAACTTTTAATTCTTGTCTCCTTTTTCGCCATGCAGATCATTTAGTCAAGTTAGACACGCGTGGAGCCGCGTGCGGAAGATAGTATATGATATTACTCCTTTTACTATCAGCTATCAAAATCAGTACAGCCGTTTCGGAGTTTATCCGGAACGAGTATACAGACAAGATATTTCCTGATTGATTTGATTGTTATAAGTAGCGTAAGTTGTATTTAATAAAAACCTTTTATTAGACATTATAGATACCTACATTATAATTACATTAATTTTTTTGTTAATGTATTGTATACTAGCTGTGCCCCGCGGTTTTACTCGCGTTAAATTTTATAAATTATCATAGCTACTCCCCCGTAAGTGATAGCGTGATAATATGTAGCCTATATGTTGACCCGACCATTTGAAGTAAATCCATGCAGTATTTTTTTAATTAAGCCCGGACATACATACAGACAAACAGACAAAAATTCTAATAACTATATTTTTGGCTTCGATATCGATTGTACATCACGTATATTCAATGTACAGTTTTGACTTTCTTACGATTTTATATAATAAATAAACAAAATAAAAAATGTATCCATATTCATACGTATATATGTATGTACCAAATTCGAAGCTTCGATATATTTCGATAAATATCCAGCTTATAGCTTTAAAGTGAAATTCCACGCAGCTGGTGTACTGCGCATGCGGTTAGCTAAGCGAATGACCTCTAAGGCCGTAGCGTAGGCGACGTCATTATGAAGGCATGCACACACACACACAGAGCCTACCAACCTCATAAGTGAATTAATTAAGCAGTTATGTGTCAAACTGAAACTGAAGTCTCTATAAAAGATTAATGAGATGCTTGTAACTCCGCTAAAGCGACGAACAATTATTAATATGATAGATAAGATTTATTTACCAAAATTATTTACATATTCCTTAACTATTTTACATATAACAGTGAAATTACAATTTTGTAATGTAACAAAAGGAAATATCTTTCATTAACTTATGACCTCCACACTAGGTCGAGCCTGTCTCGTGGAGACCAAATGCTAAACTAACAAAAGCAACCTAAGTTGGTTGGTAGTACCTATATTAAAAGTTATATTTTTTATCATATAGTTTCATTACTTAGGTTAACATACATAAGATCAAAATAAAGAGTTAATAAACGAAATTAATATTTTTAAATATCGTCGCAATAATTAGTAGAAACTCATTTTTAACCCCCGAAACAAACAAGGGGATGTTATAATGTAACGGCGCACGCTTGTAAATTAAGTTGATTTACTATTTGGTGCTGTGTGGTGCCGGCATAGAAAGCTGTAGTGAAGGCTTTCACCGCTTCACCGGTCTGTTTTGTGCAACTTTCGCCCTACGTTAATAAGCGATGATGAGAGCCGCCACCTGATTGAGGATCAGAGGGGGTGAAATTTGACCATTTTTTTTAATTTATTTATTTATTAACTCTTTCCAATAAAACATGAAAATTATACATTGTCTCACAAAACCGTATAAACGGTTTGTCTGTGAGAACCATCGAGTCACAATTTTTGACTGGTTATACAGTAGACCATACAAAATACAGTGAAAGTAATCAAATCCATACATCTTATGTCAGATAAACTTAATTTTAAATATTCATTTGTACATTGAGAGACTTTCTAGTAAATAATATCTTAGAGTTTTCATAAATTTTCCTTTTATTGGTTCATTCCTTATACTCGTTGGTAAGGTGTTTAGAAGGTAAGGTATACGTTTCTGTAAGGTTCTATCTCCATAGTAATTACCTACTTTAGAAACCTCGAACTTACGTTGACTTATTGACCTAGTGCCTTTGTTGTGTGCCATTACTGGGTTACGCTCCCAACTGCCATGACTATTAGTGAGAAGTAAATATTTATGTTTTAAACTGACTAGGGTTCTGTTGTCAAAGACTATAGACATTAAATACAAATAAAATTAATCTTTTCTCAGTTTTGAGATTCAGTTTTTCAGAGTGTCCTGAGTCATAATCTTGGTAGTGTGTGTGATGTTTTTTTTTTTATTAAAATAATTTACTTCTAATGCCTATTATATAAAAAAAATAACTTTCTGCACGTATTCTCCTTGTGAACTTTAACTTTTTCAAATTTTATACTCCTCCATCCTCGATAGTTTTGTAAAAATGGGGGCTAAAAAGTATTTGATGTGAAACATCTATAGCCGCACGTAAAACAGATTTCTGGCGTGGCGACGCATGCCGTGGCGCATGCGCAATCGACTTTTTATTTTATCATTATGACATATTTAGTTCCTATCACAATATGTTCTTTTCTGCATATTACTTTTACAAAATAATGTCGATGTTTCACATCTGCCAGGCGTCCCGTGACGGCTCACATTTTTTCGTTAAAGGCGATTGAAGATTTATAAAAAGAAAAATAAATAAGTAAATAAGAATAGATACTTTTTTTGCTTCACGTATCAATACTAGACTATCATAACAAAAATCACTGTAAAATCATGGGTAAGTATTACAGTTCATTAGATATTATACATGTGGAGATCCTTGAGGGAACCCTTGAACATTTTTCGGCTGATATGATGATGATGAGGTATTATAGACACCGACGCACAGCGGAGGTTTAGTAGTATGTTGACAAAGCTCTGTAGTAATTGACCCATCAATTATTTAATAATTACGAGGCTATCGCCACATTTGCAATTAATGCATTGTTAATTAGTTTCCCAATTAACATACGACCTTTCACTTTGTGAATAACAATGACATGACTAATCTTACTAGGTGAGGTCTTAGAACATGTACCGTGCAATATAGCGACAACAACATATATATGGATATATCTATGGAGCGCATTAAATTTAGTAATCTAAACAACTAGTAATATGCCGATATTAAAAAGAAATAATAAATAAGCAACATCTTAAGAAGCTCTCAGTGGATCACTGGGTCAAGGGTCGGATACAGAAGGCAATTGTGTGAACGGCACGCACTGTGAGGAGGTTCCTCAGTCTGTCGCACTGTCCAAGGGCGTATAACTCCGCCGCAGGAGGAGCTCTGTTTTTACGTATTTATTTGTATATTATTGTTTTATGTATCAATTAATACGAAAATAAATTTTACCGTCTGTTGCGGGGTACTTTACAAACATATAATTGATTGATACACAAATAGTTGTGCTTTGCGGGAATCGAACCTGAGACACGAAATTGCGAGGCAATTGTTTAACCACTGCGTTACCTGGCAACAAATTTTCCAATAAATCAGTAGCGTAGTTACTAGAAATTTAGGGTGAGATCCGATGAATAAAATAAACTTGCGTGTTTCGTTGGAAGTTACATGGTTACAAACGAGGTCAAGGTTACAGCTATATACCTATTGTACGGCTTAATGTACAGACGCCAGCACTTCAAGCTACCGCAATCTGTGAAATTTCCCCAATTGAAAGTGAACCTTATACTTTTGTTATAAAGTTGAAAGTCTATAAGAGAAATTTGACAGATTGGGGTAGCTGGATGTGCTGGCGTCTGTACCTTTCAGTACTAAAAATAGTGAATGTACCCAAACATTTTTAGACTAATACTTTGTACACTTTTAGTGGCTGGATTAGGAATCAGTCAACTTTTATTGATGATAGGTTATGGTGTACGTGTATCGGCTTATTTTACAAATGAACGCCTGGCAATAATGAGTTAGCAATGTGTCACTTAATGACAACTTATTATTTATTATTTGTTATAGGGTTTAGGTATTTAGTATTGTTCGCATACGTGGGTTTCAGCTTTATATTTAGGTACAGACACCAGCACACCAATCTACCCCAATCTGTCAAATTTTACCAATTTAAATTGAACTTTATGCTAATGTGATAAAGTTGAAAATCTATAAAAGATATTTGACAGATTGGGGTAGCTGGATGTGCTGGCGTCTGTACATACATGGTAATTTATGCCATAGAATAAATTAATTGTTCGTACTTAAATTCCCTTCGTCGAGACTAAGGGTGGCTTTACGTAAATAATATGTCTACCTTTCACTTTATATGCAATTAAACGCTACTTACCTCTTTCATAATATAATTTATTTAAAACACACGTAATATTTCACATGTGCATCACACATGTGAAATATTACGTGTGTTTTCTGATAAGCAGAAAGAACTATTAGTTTATATACTATCTATTATATACTATATACTATATTGAGGCATTGACTATTGAGAGCAGTATACAGTAACTTCTTATTACAATTTTATCTTTTTCTAATATTATGCAGTAGATACATAATATTAGAAAACTTTTCACTTTATTTTTTTTTTTTAACATGGTTAATTAATTAGCTTATTATAGTATAGTATAGTACCTATAGATTATGTATATAAATTATTATGATTGTATCACTTATTGTGCTTGGAATTATCTGTTAGCAATAAGATATCTGTAATAAATAAATAAATAAATAAATAAATAAATAAATAAATAAATAAATAAATATAACTATTAGTATAACTCCCATTAGATTAGGTGGCGACCATGGCATTGATAGGTCTAATATCACATTTTGTGAACGAAACCACAGCGCGATCTAAAACGATGATTACGCCATCTACTATTATTATCTCTAAAAAAAACAGATTTTCATACAAACTTACATCCACTATTTTAGTCGTCCTTAGGGGTGCAATTTCCAAAAATCCTGAAATAAACATTTATAATTTTTAAATTTTTACTGAAAAGCCAAATACCAATTTTCATGCGTTTACTTTAAAAAATGACACATTTTTCATACAAACTTCCATCCCCTATTTGTCACCCTAAAGGGCTCGAATTCCCAAAAATCCTGAAATACATATTTTTAAATTTTAAATGAAAGGACAAATACCAAGTATCATACGTTTACCTTAAAAATGTCACATTTTTCATACAAACTTACATCCCCTATTTGTCACCCTTAGGGGTGGAGTTCTCGGAAATCCTGAAACATATTTTTAATTTTTAACTGAATTGCTAAATAACAATTTTCATGCGTTTAACTTAAAACTTGTTGTCACATTTTTAATACAAAGTTACATCCCCAATTTTACGCCGTTGAGGGTGGAATTTTCAAAAATCCTGTAATATATATTTTAATTTTTAACTGCAAGGCCATATACCAAAGCCTTAAATATCAAAATGAAGTATTTTCATAAAATCTTTCATCCCATATTTTACTCCCTTATTCATCCGGCATCCACTGAAGTAGGGTTTTTGAAAATACCACCCGTATTTTCAAAAACCCTACTTCAGTGGATGCCTACGTCATAAAAGGTAACTACTGTCAAAATGTCAAGTATCTAACTCCAGCCGTTTAGGCTGTGCGTTGATATGTCAGTCAGTCTGTATAAACTTACGTCACCTATCTTACGCTCTTGGGGGTGGAATTTCCAAAAATCCTGAAATAAATACATATTATATATTTTTAATAGAAAGGCCAAATACTCATTTTGATGCATTTAACTTCAAAAATATCGGATTTTTCATACAAATTTTCATCCCCTATTTTACGCCCTAAAGGGCTCCCAAAAATCCTGAAATACATATTTTTAACTGAAATGCCAAATACCAATTTTCATGCGTTTAACCTCAAGTCTCAGTTTACATAGAAACTTACATCCCCTATTTTACGCCCTTAGGGGAGAAATTCTCAAAAATTCTGAAATGTATATTTTTAATTTTTTACTGAAATGCCAAATCCCAATTTTCATGCGTTTCTCTTAAAAATTGTCACATTTTTCATACAAACTTACACCCCCTAATTGACGTCCTTGGGGCTGGAATTTCCAATAATCCTGAAACACGTAATTTTTAATTTTTACTGGAAGGCCAAATACCAATTTTCATGCGTTTAACTTCAAAATTGACACATTTTCATACAAACTTACATACCCTATTTTTCGCCCTTGGGGGTAGAATTTCCAAATATCCTAAAACACGTAATATTTAATTTTTAACTGAAGGCCAAATACCAATTTTCATGCCTTTAACTTCAAAAACGGCAAAGTATCATACTAACTTTGCACCCCCGTTTTACCCCTTTAGGGGTTGAATTTCGTAAAATCCTTCCTTTTTCCTAATCTACAGTATATATAAGATACAGAGTCACGGCGATCGTCAAACACAAAAACACTAAACAAACTAAAAGAGAAGAACCCCTGTTACTACAAACTATATATATATATATATATATATATATATATATATATAGCTGGCTTAAAAATAAATAAAATAATTTATTTATTTATTTTATTTTATTTATGCTTATGCTTAGCTGGCTTCACGTATCAGTTAAGTCCAGTAGTCCAAGAGACGTTGAAAGTTCTCATGCGCCTCTTGCACCGTTTTTGCATCGATCTGGAACTTTGCCCATTGGCAACCTACGTTTTGGCAATATAGCAGTATGCGTGCTGGTGTTTCCTCAATTCCTAAGTAACCTCTTTACAAGGTATGCCCATGAAGCTAATCTTGAAGAGGTGCTAATTTAGTAAGTTATTAAAGAAAACATTAATTGAATCGCCACAATTATTGATATTAAAATAATTAAAATTGTGAGTTTTTTTAATCAATACTGTTGATTTTTTTATTTAATTCTATGTATTTACCAAATTGGTATCCTTTACTTCTTCTACATGCATGTATATAGTAATATGAGGATTCTATTGGCCTAGGAGGCTTCCACTCCTTTACCGTACAGCGCGAGAAGACACAAGCCGTAGTAAGTAAGACTACATATTTCGTCCCCACCCCGGATAATATACGAAACTTGACTCTGGGGGCTATCTGAACATGAGGACGCATGAGAAGCACAGTGGTTTTTAAGGATGTTTTGAATAAATGTCACTTTACCCAGTTTCTTAGCTCTGCCTAATTTGTGATCAGTTGATAGTGTGTTAGATAAGATAAGAGAAATACACTTTGTGGCACACCATTTACAGAACATAATTATTCATATAAAATTTAAATAAATAAGTTATTATTAAAAAAGGTACAATTGGCAATCTTATCGCTTACTGATCTCTTCCAGACAACCATCAGTTAGACCATATTGTAAGGAATTGTATGGTGGTAATTACTTAACACGAATAGTGATATTTATTTAATTGTATCTTATATGTATTAGTTTTCTCAAGATATTTATGTATAACTTAAATAGCGCTTATTTTATAGCTACGAATGCATATATTAATGTTTCCTTAAGGCGAGGCTAGACAAATCCCACGTAAAAGCCTTTATTATAGAATAACCACTCAAAAGTGAAGGCAGTAAACGACTTAAAGTTGCAAATTTTGAAGCAATAAATGTTGTAATAGTTGAACTTTAGTATACTTAATATGCTATTGTGTGATACTGCAGCTTGGTTGGGCCGATCTATTATTCATCTCTGAAGTCTGTTCTAGCTGAAATTGCGTTGAATAAAACAAGTAGTGTTCACTTGAGGTTTCCATTCGGCTTTAACAGGATATGTATTTGTATAATGTAACACTATGTAGTGAGGGCGAAGAATATCATCGCCCTATCGCATTCGGGCCGTAGAAATTGTCCCGAGCTTATACCTATCAGAAAACGGGCAGCAGCGGTGATCTGTGAACTATGATTAACAAACTGCAATAGCCAACCCGTCTACAAAGCGTCGCGATTATGGCATATCCTCCTCGTTTTTTGGGAAGGCTTTAGTCCAGCGGTGAACGTAATTTGGCTGTCATGATGATAATGTATTTGGAGTGAAAAATAAAATAAAAAAGGATTTTATTCACGTAGAGTTTCAAAAAGCCTTGTAATTAGTCAGAACATGTTTGTAGTGATAAAGTTAAGTATACATAATTATTTTTAGTTACATATAGATATTTAGGTGTTTTAACAATCCGTGGTTAAAACATTTATAAAATTTATTTTATAATAGTAATTATATTTAGCTAGTTTGTATTAAGTTCATGTCAAAGAGACTATGTTTAGGTTTAATTAACGAAATTTAAGTTTAAGTTATGTTTTACTACATATTCTCTGAATGGTTCTGTCTATATTAAGGAACGAATTCAATATTATTATTATGGTGGACCTTGTGTTTCTAACCACGGTCGCGCTTTAATTCTACCAATATATTATGCATACCGAGACAGACCTATTCTTATATTATCACATCTAAGTATAGGCAACCTTTCTTTTAAACCAATTTTAGGATTCCAAGCCAGTCTCATCCCATCCATAATGGTCTTTGATATTCTTCTATAGGAATATTATTCTTTCTACCACGGACTCTGCGGCATCAAACGAACATCGTTCTTATAAAACGTCCAGCGCATTTCCACCTCTACCATGAATTTGTTTCTAAATCGTATTTATCATATAATAGTAACACTCCCAGATTGGGCTTTTAAGATCTACAATGGCATCTTTCCTAAAACGATTACTAAAATCCTTTACGTATACCATGGAGTTTAGCAAAACAAGACATACGAAGAGATACGATAAAATAGAACGCTAGAATTCAGCAATTCATTGGAACCCATGTTGCCAATTGGTTGGGTAGAATAACCAATTATGGTACGCTCTATAACCAAATTTTTTTTGGCAATTATTAAAAATAATCAAACTACAACATTATTCCCATACGGCCATCTGATCCCAAACGAAGCAGAGCTTTTACTATGGAAACCAGATAACTGAATACTACATATACTATTTGTCATATATATATATTATATATGTATATAGTAGTATATAATTACACCCCGACTCAGGACAACCAAACATGCACACGTTTATTTGTCTTGGGTGGGAATCGAACCCACGACCTACGGCGGGGAAAGCCAGCATTTACCAATTATGGCAAATGTCTTGTTTTTCTCTCTTTACACTCCATAACTTAGTAGACTTTCGGTTTCTGCGTAGTGTTTACACTAATAAAAAACTTACGTGTTTCTCAGGGAACAGTGTGTCGAATTCACTAAAATTGCCTGAAAGCTCGATGCCATTGGTAAGTATTACTTAAGTAGTTGTTTTTGCTCAATCCAGTGAACAAGATTCTTGGAATATTACGGTTTAACAAGTGTCGAACCGTTATTGATGATGACTAACAAAATGTGAGCGGCGCAGAGCAACAAACTGCCTTGATCAGATAACTGGTGCCTGTACCTGAATGAACTATATTAAATCCAATTTAATTGGAGATTACATACCACTAATTGACATTACAACAGTCTTACAAGTAATGATAAGCAGTTCCAGTAACATTCATGATAAAATAATAAGTTCATAATTGTCGGGCCTGTTGGCGTGGTTGGCAAATGCTTGCTTGTCACGCTGGAGGTCAGGGGTTCGAATCCCACCCAGGACAGATATTTGTGTGCATGAGCATGTCTGTTTGCCCTGAGTCTGGGTGTAATTATTTATATAAGTATGTATTTATTTAAAGAAAAGTAGTATATGTAGGATATCAGTTATCTGGTTTCCATAGTACAAGCTCTGCTTAGTTTGGGATCAGAGGCCGTGTAATAATGTCCCAGGATATAATTATTATAATCGTAGTCATCGTAATAGTTTTTAAATTGTTAGTTAGTTTTGAATATTGAGGCGCTTATAGCCGGATGCTGTCACCGGTCCGTAAGTGATTGGGGAAGTTAAGCAACTAGGCTCGCGGTCAGTCGATAGATAGGTGACCGCCAAAGTGGTTCAATTTCTGAGCGCCTTTATGCTCGGTTCCGATTGTTGCTATTAGGCGATACTCGTTAAGCTATGTTAGAGGCCTACTGGGCGGCTTAAACAACTCTGACACTAGAGTAACCACTGCCCATACGATAAGTAAGTAAGATTAGTTACCTTACTAAAGCTTTCTTTATAAATCATCCTACAGCAGTGGACGTAAGCTGTCGGTATGGTAGTTCTTAGTAAGCAATTACTAAATAATCAAGGTATTTTGCGACAGTCCAAGAAAGTTAATGAAGGCAGTGTACCTCAAACGAGCTACTGTTTCTGCCCGCGGATACAACACAATTGCCATAACTACGAATAAAACATCTGTAGGTAAACAATAGTTGTTGAAAAGTAGGTCACACTCACTCTTCACTTCACCACGTCGGTACATAAAAAACAAAAAACCAGCCAAGTGCGAGTCGGACTCGCGCACGAAGGATTTCGTACCATCACACTAATATATAAAGGCGAAAGTTTGTGAGTGTATATGTTTGTTACTTCTTCACGTCTAAACGGCAGGAGCGATTTTAATAAAATTTGGTACGGAGTTAGCTGACACCCTGGATTAAGTTTGACGCGGGTAAAACCGCGGGGCACAGCTAGTTATCTATAAAATCGAGCAAAAATTCACGTTTGTTGTATGGGAGCCCCCTTCAATATTTATTTTATTTTGTTTTTATTATTTGTTGTTATAGCGGCAAAAGAAATACATAATCTGTGAAAATGTCAACTGTCTAAATATCATGGTTCATGAGATACAGCTTGGTGACAGACGGACAGACAGACAGACAGCGAAATATTAGTAATAGGGTCCCATTTTACTGTTTGGGTACGGAACCCTAAAAAATCTATGGCTAGCTGTTACTCATCAAATCCAAGTTACAAAAAGATTACAATAACTTACAATCACAATTTGTTTTTGTTACATTTTATGTATCAAACTCTACGTAAATAAAAAGTTAAATTTACATTTTACAAACAACGATTTCATTCTTTTGCGGCATAAAATGAATGTGTCGTTTGCACATCGCGAGCGAGCCGCCAACATCTAAAGTGCGCCCGAAATTAATTTCAATTTGTCACATAAAAATAAAATAAAACTCGCTACCAAATTTTAATATGGAAAGCCCAAACTGGGTTATGTTTGAATGATATTGTTACATGTACTGTCATATACCCTGACGGTACAAAGGAATTAACTATGTGTGCATTTGATGTGTACTGTACACCAAAGGAAAATAAATACGAACTCTGGCAATTTATACGATTTTGAAATTTAATAAATAATATCCTGGGACATTATATTTGACGATCACCGTAGCCTAGTTGGTAGTGCTCCTGCCTACGAAGCTGGTGGTCCTGGGTTCGAATCCCGGTAAGTGCAAATATTTGTGTGATGAGGACGAATATTTGTTTCTGATTCATGGATGTTTTCTATGTATATAAGTATTTATCTATCTATATAAGTATGTATATCGTCGCCTGGTACCCATTGTCCCTAGATATTATTATTATTACATATACGCACGGTCATGTGATCCAAAACTAAGCACAGCTTGAACTATGGAAACCAGAAAAATGATATACTACATATAAGTACAAGTTTTCTTTTGTAAATAAATACGTATATACTCGTAGATAATAACACCCAGACAATCAGGCAGGTTCAAGCACACAAATATCTGTCCTGGATGGGAATCGAACTCACAACCACCGGCGTGAAAAGAAAGCATATGCCAATCAAGCCAACAGGCCCGTCAAATTGGATTTAAGGAAAATTGGAACAATAAGTTCCAAGAGTAGTATGTTTTAGGGTTTATAAGCGTCCCTTATTGTATTCCATCTTTTGTGTGTACAATGAATTTATAACTGGTCAGGTTCTATCCAGTTAATTTTGTCTCAATTTAATTAATTTTAGCATTTTAATGTAGTCACATTGTAATGAAGCTCTATGATGAAGCAATGCAAGATTACATCTCTTCTGTGGTCTCCGAATTCGTCAGTTAAGCTATTAAATTTGTCCTCCCTGTGATCACCGATACTTTATTGGAACGAAGTTCCTTATCGCGCGTTGTGAAAGGGGGTTAGACGGAAAAAAATCTTACGAAAAGTTGTCACGACACTTTTTGCAGCTGTGCGGCGTGCGCATGTTTCTCTGTCTGTCTGTCTCTCTCTCTCTCTCTCTTATAGAAAGCAAGCCAGATATTTTCATTTCTATTTCGCATTGAACAGTGTGGTGTCGCGACGATTATTTTTGTGGAGTGTATACAGGTTTTTTGTACATAATAAATGATAAGAAATAACTTCGTTCCATCCGGGTGTCCCTTGACACCTCTCAAGTTTTTTTCGATGATTACCGAAGCTTGCTAATAATGCTGTCATTTCAGTAGTACCCGAAATTTGACGATAAAGTTATTAAATTTGTCATACCTGCCATCGGCCATCGAAGCTTGAGGATAACGCTATTACAAGTTATCAAAGATAAAATTATCAAAGCCGAAACCACTGTGATCCAAAAATCACCACGATATAGCTATTAAACCCCAGTGATCCTTGAAACTTGATGTTAAAGCTCTAAAAGTGGCTACACTTTGGTTCTGGAAGTGCGATCAGTGCGATGTTATCATATCACTTCCAGAACCAAAGTGTAGCCACAACTGTCATTAAAACTGTCACTCCTGTCGTTACCGAAAGTCGATGATAAAGCTGATAATACTGTCACCGCTGTGGTCCCCGAAGCTTAATGAAGCTACTAAAGTAGTCACACGCTGTGGCTCTCTAAACTTTATGATAGAGTTATTAGAGCTATCACCCCATCTCGGAGCTTGATGAGTTATTATAGCTGAAACCCCGGTGGTACCAAACCATAATTATGCTATTACCTGGACTGTTTTATGTAAAGTGGTGGTACTCCCTAGTTTAACGTATAAGTTTACGCTTTACGCTAAACTAAAACGAGTCGACACGGCAACATTTGACCCCCCAATTTAACCATAAATAAATACATAAGCAATTGAAAATTTACATTAAATAATAGCTAATACATAACTAATGATTTCATGCTATGTCTGACGGCATAAAATATCGACATCCTATTTCATCCCGTGGCGTAGAATTCGAGTCGTGGGTATATCTCCCAGAAAATGGGCAGCAGCGTCTCTCTGTGTACTATGACCATAATGCTGCAATTGCAACCCGTCTGAAAAGTGTGGCAATTATGCCGATTATCCCTCAAATTATAGACATAACTCCATTGAGGAAAACTTTTGAGGAGTACTTTGTCCAGCAATGGACGTTATTAAGTTGTCATGGTGAGATTGACTCAAAATATACGTAGAATTCGTGTTGCCCAAAATTTTTTGGGTTTATTTAAGCGGGATATACTTTCTGGGTTACCTGTTAAATCCCGGTTGTCGTCAAAGCATCTTTAATCCCATACAGAGGTAGTAGTAAAAACACACAAATCTAAAATTACTAACTTTCGCAAGCTTGAAATTTAAATTCCTGGCAGGTGAAGCCTTGGACTTTATTTAGTCCTCGATCTAGATCAGGACTGTAATGTCGGGATAAAAAGGATGTATTGTTAAGCGCAGTACACACTTAGCTTAGCCAGGCGGCAAATGAAACGAATATATGTAGACAGATGTTCGACAAAAGGCCGCCCGTCTTAGCCGCACATTTACAGTTGGGTAAGCCTTGCCGAGCAACAGAGGCTTGGCTTTTATCGCAACTTTTATATATTAAATAATGTTTACTAGTTAGTCAGGAGGCTTTCACTGCTTTACCGAACAATTGAGGTGAACGGGGGCCAACTCAACTGACGACAAACTAGGTAGTCCGCACCAAGGGCACCCTGAGTCTGGGTGGTTACTAACGTGGAAATGCATGAGATGACGAGGAGGATTTTTAGGGACGTTTTGTGCAACTGCAGCGGTCGCTGGTCGGACTTTCGGCCGACAAGTATGATATATCGGATAGTGTACAGTATTACGAGAGTTTTACATAGCGGAATATACATATATGTTTCTTTATAGGTAACCTTATGGTATGGTCCATAGACAAGTGCGACACCAGAGTACTAGATTGGCCTGTCAGAAGGTCCCCCTTGAAGTTTGCCATGGCATACCGTATTGGAAATACTTACGTAATTCATTGATTACATAGAGTGGTAGTGTGCGGTAAAAAGTTTATTGTGAAACGTACAATGGTAGACGCACAGTCATCCAGTCATATAATATGGATGAAATTTTCATCTCTGGCGGGTTTGAACAATTTTTCGGAACACTCACCGAGATAAATGCGGTAAAGGACACATAGAGTCGCCACGTATCTCCGCAGAGCAAGAGGATCATGCCAAACAGACCTTCGTTGCTAACGATGATTCGAGATGCGCGACGTAGAATGCGATCAAAAGGAAGAAAAAACATTATAGCATCACTCAATAGTCTAAATGGCTCGTTTGCTTCGAGCTGCCCTAGCCGTTTAACTAATCTGCCGAACTGAATATGCTGACCCGCTTACATGTGTATTGCCCCTTACTTACTGTGTACCTAACCTCAGGTGTGCCTCAGGGTAGCAGAAAGGGTTCAAATACTCCTTTATTTCAGAACATTTAACCTTTTCTGTTTCGACTCCATAAAATTTTGATTCTGAATTACCATTGTAGTCATGTTTGCTAAAAAAATAGAATAACAAGGGTAATGTTTGTTGGAATTATAACAATGTTACAACTAACACAGCTACGTATGATTGTTTCAAACAAATGTTGTATGAATACAGGGTTACTTTTCAAATTTTAGTTTTATACATACATACATCAAGTGTAGGTATAGGGATCAAATAAATTTAGAACTAATAAAAAAAATTAAAATTGTTAGGATTGTTATTCATTCTTTTTAATGAATTTGAGTATTTGAATATAAAATTTTCATAATTTTTTTGGAACTGAAAGCTTCTTTAGCACAGTTTTTTGGTATGGGTAAAAAAAGTTAACTCGCGTCAGGACATGCGACCTGATCGAATATTCGTAAAACGGAAGGTCTTTTTTTAATGCACACTAGCCGTTTAAACACTTTTTTTAATTAAGTATGTTAGACTTTTTACAGCCCACTGCTTAACCAAATTTAATTACTTTTTATCCATAGGGAGGGAAGCAATTACTATTAGTCTTTACCGCCCAAAGGTAGGTAGTAGCATCTTTCACTCCCTACTTTGATCAAATAAACACAATTTTCCGAGTATGAGAAATGAAAAATCCTGCTTCAATTCTATTGGCAGTCCCCAAAGAATGCCCCGCATGTTTTTTTTCATATAAGTAGACCATCACTGTCAGTCAGGATACAAATAAAAGTGTGGAATAGTATTTTGATGTGAAACATCTATAGCCGCACGTAAATCAGATTCTGGCGTGGCGACGCATGCTGTGGCGACGCGTCGCCATGCGCAATTTTTATTTTATCATTATGACATATTTAGTTCCTATCACAATATGTTCTTTTCTGCATATTACTTTAACAAAATAATGTCGATGTTTCACATCTGCCAGGCGTCCCGTGACGGCTCACATTTTTTTACACAAGTTACATTTCTGCATCAGAATTAATACAATTGCATCGATATCAAGTGACGGTTTTATCTCTTCTTGTGTGATGTTACTAAAGAACAATGATGCCGTCGGCTGGTTACCGGCAACGTCTTGTGTCTGCCGGTCTTGCCACTACACATGGTACAGTTCGATATTTTTTCATGAAATAAATATGTAGTTGTCGAGCTTTGAGTCGGCCTTGTGCCAAACCAATAAGTAAAAAGTATCTAATAAATCGATTTTGTACTTTTTCCATAATATATGGCAGTAATTTATTGACAACTGTGGATCGACGTGTTACCTATATAATTAAATCCTCGGATGATGTGAAGGTGGACAAAATTACCCCTAAAACAAAAAGGGATTATGCCTCATTTATGATCGGAGTACCGGAGTCCAAGTTTGATCAAGTGAATTGCCCAGATAGTTGGCCTGTTGACACTCAATTTAACGAATGGGTGTGGTTTCGCAACTCTCAGAAGCCCCCCAAGGCAAAAAACTAAAGAGTTTAAATGTCTACAAATATATTACCAAAATGTCCGTGGACTACGAACGAAAACTGAATTGTTTTACACTAATCTGTTGGCATCAACTTACGACCTTCTTGCAGTTACTGAATCTGGTCTAAATAGTTCTATAAAAGATGGTGAACTTATTCCACCGGGATACAAGATGTTACGGTGTGATCGAGCTGACGGCAGGAAGCAAGGAGGTGTATTTGTAACTGTATCTTCGCGGTTTGATATTAATCAAATCTGTATTGACAATGTGGATACGGCCTTATTTGAGTTAGTTTGTGCCAAGATCAGTTGTAGTAATAAGTTATTATTTTTGTGTTGCGTGGTGTATATCCCGCCTAAATGTAATTATAATGAATATATGAGGTTATTTCACATTCTAGAAAATGTTTGTAGTAACTATAAATCAGTTATTGTGTTGGGTGATTTTAACATGCCATCGGCGGCGGTGGAAGTGCAAAGTTACATGGAATATTTTACAGCGTTCTGTGGATTTCGGCAGGTAAATGAGATTTGTAATATTAATAATCGTACTTTAGATTTAGTATTGACTACGCTATTGGCGAGCGATATTGAGGTAAAACTATCGGATGATCCGTTAGTAAGTATTGATACTTATCATCCTCCTTTACAAATTTGTGTTACATTGCAATGTAATAAAATGGTAGGGCAAATAATGTTGCAGGATAGTACTGACATACTTAAGTGCTCCCATACTAATTGGCAATTTTATAAATGTAATTTCTTTAAGTTGTATGAAACATTTGGGCGGCTAGACTGGAACGCATTGTTTGAAATTAAAAATTCAGAGGACGCGTTGACCTATTTCTATAATACAGTCAACGGCGCCATTAATGAACATACTCCAATAAAAAATAAATTTAAAAAAAGTGACAGATACACCTACCCAGAATGGTATACACCCGATTTAATACATGATATTAAGATAAAATCGAAGTATCACAAAATATATAAAGCGACAGGTTCACGGTGTGACTACGAGGCGTTTTCTCGGTACCGGTTGTTAGTAAAACGTAAACTCAAGTCTACGTATGAGGCGTATCAGCTTAAATTAGAAATAAATATTAACAGTGACCCGAAATCATTTTGGAATTATATTAAAAGTAAACAGGTTAAACGAAACAAAAATGTAATTAAGAAAGATGGAAAAGTGTTATCTAATGCAGAAGGTGCCGAGTGTTTTGCTTCATATTTTCACTCGGTATATAGTAAAGAGCGTCCTATACTAGACCCGACGCGGGCGGAGACTTCGGCGGGCTCGAGCGCGAGCGCGGCTCGGGTGCATGTGGGCCAGCTCAGTGAACGCGAGGTGCGCTCCGCGCTCAACCGGCTCAAGCCCAAACAATCGATAGGGCCTGATGGTATACCTCCGTATATGGTGAAGGACTGTCGTCAGGTATTTTGGAGACCCTTGTTACACGTTTTTAATCTGTGCCTGATGGAAGGAGTTTATCCAGAGCGATGGAAAATCACCAGAGTTATACCAGTTCCGAAGGGTAGTGGTAGCGATGATGTCAGTGGTTATAGACCGGTGGCGGTATTATCGGCGTTCGCCAAAGTATTTGAATCAGTTTTACACACCTGTATTTATGCGCAAGTAAGCTCTCAACTGGCGGAAGCTCAACATGGTTTTCGCCCAGGTCGAAGTACGGCGAGCAACCTCCTGTCGTTTACGACTTTTTTAACACCTGTCATAGACGCTGGAGGCCAGGTAGACACCGCGTACTTCGACTTCCGAAAAGCTTTCGACACCGTAAATAATGACGTCCTGTTGTCGAAGCTTGCTGTACTAGGTTTCACGTCAAACTTACTTAAATTCTTCGCGAGTTATCTAGGCGAACGCCGACAGTACGTAGACTATGCAGGGTACGAATCGCTGCCATATTTTACCTTTTCTGGGATTAGTCAGGGCTCGAACCTTGGGCCATTGGAATTCATTTTAATGATAAATGACCTCCCAGCAGTCGTACAGCATGCTCAATGTCTCCTTTTCGCAGATGACCTTAAGGTATATCTGTCGATATCAGACGCTTCGGACGCAGAACGATTGCAAAGAGATGTCGACCGGATAGTGCAGTGGAGCAATGACAACAAACTTTATTTTAATGTAAATAAATGTGGAATAATGAGCTATACTCGCACTAGGGTTCCACTGCATTATAACTATGAAATGGATGGCATATTGATTCCTCGGTTTAGTGATATCAAAGACTTGGGCGTCGAAATGGTACCTGAGCTTACGTTCCGTAAGCACATTGTGAATAGTTGCAAGAAATCATTTCGAAATTTAGGATTTATATTAAGAAATTGTAAGGACTTCAATAACATGTTAAGTGTTAAGGTTTTATACAATGCGCTCGTTAGAAGTCACCTTGAGTCGACAGCTATGATTTGGAATCCCCATGAGGTTAAATATAGCCTCATGGTGGAGAAAATTCAAAACAAATTTACTCGATTTTTATACCTCAAGGAATATGGCGTGTACCCCCTGTACCCGCTAATGTACCCAAGTTTGTTTGTGCTCGGAATGGTCGGGTACGTGCGCCTGAGCGTGCGGCGCGACCTCTCGCTGGTGACGTACCTGTGGCGTGTGCTGCGCGGACAGATACACCACCCAGCCGTGCTGGAGGAGTTGCGCCTGTGCGCCCCTACTGATTATGTGGGTAAACGCCGCCGCCCTTCCACACTCTGCCCGCCAGTTCCGAGGACGAACCTACTTAAGTTTGCCTCTGTGTCGCGCGCCATACGGCTCATTAATATTATAGCTATGGAAGTAGATATATATAACTGTAGCCAGCCGAAATTTGCAGAAGTTGCACAAAGTTGCATTGTAAACAGTGCCATATAGTGGTCTAATACTAGATATTAAGATATAATTATTATGTTATATTTAGCTTACAATATCGCTTTGGAATTTTCTGTAAAGGTGTTGTAAATGTGTTTCAATAATAAATAAATAAATAAAAATAAAATCTGCGAAATAGGTTCACAATTTTCAGTGATTGTACTTATTCATGCGCAACTAGTTAACTTTCAATGGGATAGCTGAATAAAAAAAAATTAAAATCAAATAATAAATGAACATTGGGACAATACCAAACTAGGTAAAGCCTGTACTTTGGCAACCAGACAACTGATAAAAGGCCAGTCAAATGACGAAATAACACTTTCCGTTGTTTGTGCATCAATGTTAATAATTCATTTTTATTCGATTTGGAATGCTTTCTGTATCACTATATATATCACACCATATGTATATTTTTAAAACCGCCTTTTATAAAGGTATGGCTGTATGTGTTATAACACAGCCTAGCTCTGCTCCTCTTAGACAAGCGGAATTCAACATAGCCATTAGAGGTATGTATATATATTTAAACTGGATAAGCAGTCAAGCTTTAATATGTATTTTTTTTAAAGAAAATGAGCCTATATGTATATAAGGAGGTTCTAGAATTAAAAGCTATGTTTGCTTTACAAACATATAATAGAAGGACACAAATTACATCCAGACTCAGAACAATTTATGTGTCACACAAATAGTTGTCCCCGGGACGGGACTCGAACCCGCGATTTGAAGCGGTGAGGCGATTGTCTTAGCCGCTGCGCCACACGTGCAGTATTTATTACTTAGTTTGTATTATTTACTTTCTTTTATTTGCTAGGCGCTCGTCTTTATTGTCCGGTGAGTCAATGAAAGTCTCGTAAACGTCATGTTAGAAAAAAAATACTCTACATAACTATGTAAAGCCCATTATTATGTCAACATTTAAGTGTGCAGTTCACTCTCAAATGTGTATAAAATTACAACAAAATAACTACAATAGTTAACTACCTGTACTTTACAATATTAAAGATGGAGATTCAATACATACATACATACAAAAGTCATTTATTGCGTTAAAATATTACATTTGTGGGTAATCGTCAATTTTTTTTAACCATACTGTGTAGGTAGTGCATGACGTATCAGCTACTGAGAAACACTGCCAGAAAACTCCGTAGGAATACTTTTTTTTTACATTTAATTCTTAATATAAAATTTATACTGTACTTAAATGTGTTAATCAGGAGCGACATAGTTAAAGTTATTATTAATAACGGTCACCGTAGCCTAGTTGGTAGTGTTCCTGCCTACGAAGCTGGTGGTCCTGGTTGTTTCTGAGTCATGGATGTTTTCTATGTATATAAGTATTTATCTATCTATATAAGTATGTATATGGTCGCCTGGTACCCATAGTACAAGCTTTGCTTGGTTTGGGGCCAGGATGATCTGTGTGACATTGTCCCTATATATTATTATTATTATATTATAATACTGTACTCAAATGTGTTAATCTAGAGCGACATAGTAGTATTAAACATAGCAAAATTTAAGCTTTTAGATTCTTAAGAATCTAAAAGCTAAAGCTAAGCTAAGTTTAGGTAAGATTTTATTTGTAAATTCTGATTTTTAGGGTCACACAGTAATAGGGTCCCGTTTTACCCTTTGGGTACGGCCCTAAGGGTAAAACGGGGCCCTATTACTAAGACTTCGCTATCTGTCTGTCTGTCCGTCTGTCACCAGGCTGTATCTCATGAACCGTGATAGTTAGACAGTTGAAAATTTCACAGATGATGTATTTCTGTTGCCGCTATTTAAAAAAAAAAAAGGTTTTTATTCACGTAGACTTTAAAAAAGCGCTTGTAAATAGTCAGAACATGTTTGTAGTAATATAGTTGTATACATTAGATATTATTTCTAGTAACATAGATATTTAAGTAGGTACATCTTGTATGAAAACATTTATAAAATTTATTTTATTACAGAAATGATATTTAGCTAGCTCGTATCAAGTTATTGTCAAGAGATTATGTTTAATTATCTAGTTTAAGTCTAATATTTTTACTACATATTGTCAATGGTTCTGTCTATATTAAAGGTATTATTATTATGACGGACCTTGTGTTAATAACGACGGTCGCGCTTTAATGCTACCACCGGATCCAATGCGCCCCAACTGAGAAGACCCAGCGAAACAAACTCAGTGGGTTCATCTACTACCGGTTTCAACACGACCCAGTTGAGACGGTCCGGCGAAACATACTCAAGCGGGCATGAACAATAAATACAATATAACAATAAATACTAAAAATAAATATTTATGGGGGCTCCCATACATCAAACGTGAATTTTTCCACGTTTTTATAGATAATGGTACGGAACCCTTCATGTGCGAGTCCGACTCGCACTTCGCAGGTTTTTCTATATATATATATATATGTATATTTTATTTATTTTTTAACCCAAAACTAAGCAAAGCTTGTACTATGGGTACCAGGCGACGATATAAGTAAATACTTATATAGATAGAGAAATACTTAAATACATAGGAAACATCACAATATTCGTGCTCATCACACAAATAGTTGCACTTACCGGGATTCGAACCCAGGACCACCAGCTTCGTAGGCAGGAGCACTACCAACTAGGCTACGGTGACCGTCAAATTCGTTTATTGATTGAAATAACATTATATTTCTGATTTAAGATCGATCAATCACAAAATTCATTATGTTGTTTATTATTTATTGCGTTTTAATAGCGAACTAAGTATTCATAACGACATAATAATGTTGAAATAGACAAGTTAATGTAGAAGTTGCATATAAATATGCAAATTACTGTCGGTCCACTTCTTAGTATATTAGCATACTAGATTTTACCTGCAACTTTAACTTTTTTGCTAATTAGCAGCCGTGTGGTGTCTGGCCCAAAAACAATAACAGGGTCAGTCCAACCTTCCCGTAAGTGTCTTTAAAGGTGACTTAGGGATACAGCAGGTATTCGAGTAGCAGCGTATCCTGTATATTAGCTAGTTAGTTAGTTAGTTGGGCGATTGGTTTCCGCACTTAGCCTCCTAATTGGGCCATTGTACGTGAACTTATTTGGCTACTCAAACCATTTTAGTTCCATCCAGAAGTCCAAGAGGCCTCGAAAGCTTGGCTTGAGTACTTCCTGCAGTGTCTTCGGATCGTTTAGGAACTTTGCCCGTTGGCTGTTGGCTGAGTACTAGCTGCCACCTAATTGCGGTCGCCAACTCGCATGCCAAGCGCGGTGACTATGGCAAACCCCTTCAAATTGCAACGTTATAAAAACATTATTACTATTATAATAACCTCTAAAAGTTTGTTGGAATCTAGACATAATAAGCTGTTCAATAACATACATACATAAATACATAGACTCACGCCTGTTTCTCTGGGAAACAGAGAAGGGGTAGGCAGAGACAACGGGTTTCCATTTGTCACGATCTTTGCACACGACTTGTGCCTCGATTACTGTCAATAAAACGTAAAAAATTATATTACTAGATAAAGCGTATTATAATATAAAAGAGTTCTTATCTGATAATTTGTGATATATTAATAATATAATATAATATTCTATTATAAATTGTAAATATCTTGACATGATCCTTATTATTATTATTTTTTTGACATATTTCTGACATTGGTTTCTTTTATTTTATATTTATTAATTTTGACATTTCTTTTTTCTTAATTTTTAATTTCATATAAATTATAAAAATATTTCATATATTTTAATGGAGTTGTTAGGCCTTTGTGTCAAGTGAATTAAAAGATAGTGGTGAATGTCATGATATGAGTAGTAGAGTTAGACTGGCGTAATTAATATATAATTGAATGTATGGCTGCCTAAATAAATATGTAATAATATCAATGCAAAATGTGATAGGTGACAACTGTCTTGAAACAATTTGCACACTTTAAAGGTAAAATGTGGTCTAGGACAAATTATATGTAATAACTTAACATCTACTTATATGTACCCATATTAAGCAAATAAAGAGATTTTGATATTGATTTTTTATAATATAATCGTTTATTTCTTTCAGCTTAAGCGTACAAAAACTAACTTTAATCTGAAATCTTTGAGAGAGCTGGAGTCTGTTGTAGGCTCGAGACCAATGACAAACTCCAGGCTCTCTCCTCCCTGCAGCGATTTAGAATAGTTTTTGTTATAAACTACAATTAACTTGTTACTATACTGTACATAATTGAGAGACAATATTCGGGTACATACAACATTGTGGAAAACATGCAGGCATATGACTGAGCTTGTGTGAGTGTGTTTGGCTCCCCCAAACACTCACACACAAGCTCATTCCTATGCGTAGCTAGATGTCCAGCAGTGGACGCTTTCAGGCTGATGATAATGAACCCTTTCTTCAGTTAAAGTAATATTCACATTGTATAAATTAGAATATTTAGAAAAGCCAATACTTTTAGAGGTCTCCGAAGTACGGAGAGGAACTCTCATCATTGGTTCTATCGACTTTCCTGATAATCTATATTATTAATATAAGTTGATGCATTGTTAAGTACCAAAGTCGGTCAACTTTCATGGAAACGCAACCCTTTAATATTCTTTCCTTCGAAGTTTCAAGCATTCTTGACGGAACTCGGAAACTACGGAGCATCTTGACAAGAAATTACATATCTCCTGCGTGTCTCTGAAAGGCCTTCATAAGTTCGGTTGTTATTCGTTTCATCCCCCACCCTACCCCCCCTTTCACGACCTTACTTTGTTTCATAAGTTGAGTTGTTATTCGTTTCACTTGCTCCCTGACCTTACATAATATTTCTTCAGTTGACAGCACGTGTGGCGCAGTGGTTAAGGTAGTCCCCTCGGCGATCTCATGATCCGGGTTTGATTCCCTCTCACAACAAGTGTTTATGTACGCTATATGTACTAGTTAGAGTCTGGAATTTCATCTTTCGGTTTCCATGAAACGGCATTATCATGCCGCATGCATTAGCATTTTCTAATGGTAGCAAATTAAGGAAATTGTATTAAAAAATCAAACCACGAGTAGAAAATAAGTGTTTTGTAATTCATGGAACAAGTTTGCAAAAAAAGGAAAACAAAATGTTGTACTCCCATACCATTTGTATAAAGTTTTTAAGAACACCTTATGTGGATCGACGGAAGACTGATTATTAAAATGTTTACCTTTCTGAAGCGGAAATCTATAAAAGTTTCCTCCCACAGGCGTGGTCAGTGAATGCTATTTCTCTTTCCACAAGGGCGGTCTTTAAACTTTGAGTGTAACTAATGTAAATCTCGCCTCGCAACCATCTTAACTTAAGATACAGATTTACGAATTCCAACTTAAAGAGGATTTCAGAGATGAGATTCGTTAATAACTATGATGACTATGTTTTGACTAGCCTGTTGGTCCAGTGGTTAGTGACTCTCACTGCTAAGCCAGAGGTCATGAGTTCGATCCCTACCCAGAACAAATCTTTTTTGTGATGAACACGATTATTTGTTCTGTATCTGGGTGCAATTTATCTATATTATATGTATTTATGTGTATTTATAAATATAAAATTCTGTTAATAAGTGGTTAGTATAGTACAGGCTCTGCCTAGTTTGGGGTTAGATCGCAATGTGTTTGTTCTCCCAAGTTATAGGATATAAACAGTACTCTTTAACCCAGATCTTCTGCTCACTTCAGACAAAATATTTTCATAATCGATTCTGTTTTATATTAGACCTATCTCAATCCTCCTATTATATAATAAATGCGAAAGTTTTTGAGGATGGATGTATGGATGTTTGTTACTCTTTCACGCAAAAACTACCGAACGGATTTCGATGAAACTATGTAGTAATATGGCTTATATACATATCTGAATAACACATAGGCTAAAATTAATAATGTTTAACGAGGGTAAAATAAGGCACAACTTACACGGCTATGGTAAAACAAAAATACTAATAATAGTATATTAAAGATTCTGATTTATCTAAATGCATAATTGTAAAACTTAGCTGCAGCTGCTAATTACTGCCATTATTTCTAGAACTACGCAATGTAGACGGTTATACGAGTATAACTGTATTCAAAGTAATTCAACAAAGTAATCTAACCACCAGCGCAAAAATAAATGGTTGTTAAAAAAGCTGTCATCGCAAAACTGACGTGGCTTTGGGCGGGTCGCATCATACCCGATACTGATTTTGTTATATTTCCCCCTGCTTTTTCTCGTGTTTTGTTTTCTGTTCATTCCATTTCGTACTTGGTAGTTTATTCGGGCGAGACTAGTATAGTAGGATCAAATTAGGTGGCTTATTTCGCCTTTTGTGTGTTACTCAATACCTTCTCTGTTATTGTTTGTCTGCTAAATTATTTCAGTAAGTGGACCAAATCACGTGTATATGCCCCATTTAGTTTGTTTATCTGGTTCTTCTTAGTTGGAGCGCATTGAATTCGGTGGTAGCATTAAATCGCGACAGTCGTTATGAACACAAGGTCGGCCATAGTAATAATATTGAGTTCTTACCTTAATATAGACAGAACCATTCCGACAACATATAAGTAGTAAATTACAATTAAATGTATTATAATAACCAATTATAATAATATAATACATAATCTATTTGACAATAACTTAATACAAGCTAGCTAAAATAATAATGGAAATCCGTTGTATCTGCCTACCCCTCTGGGAAACAGGCGTGAGTCTATGTATGTATGTAAAATAATAATTTAGAAATAAAATAATATTTTATTTCTATATGTTTTCATACAAACCGTGAACCTAAATATCTGTATGTAGAAATAATGACAAACATGTTCTGGCTTATTACAAGCGCTTTTTATAAGGTGAATAAAAACCTTTTTTATATATATTTTTTTAATTGTAGTTAAATAATGTTGTATCTCAGTTACAGCCACACTGAGCTACCGCTAATATTTTATCTTCGCGTCGCTAAATCTGAGCACGCGATGTCTTCTAACAAACAAATAAGTGATGTTTTTATGATGTTTGCGCGCAGTAGCCGTGCACATCGGTCAAGCTAACGGTATTTTATGGTTTATTAGATAGCTAGTACGCTGTGGATAGGAAGCAAGTGATCTAAGAACACTTAACTTGATGCCACTGAATCGTTGGGACCTTTAATAGCAAAACCGTTAGGATATTTACTTTTGTCAGCCATTTTGTTTATAATCACGCGCTTTGGAAAGGAATAATAATAAAAACATCATCATCATATCAGCCGAAAGACGTCCACAGCTGGACAAAGGCCTCCCCCAAAGATCTACACAATTGCTGGTCTTGCACTATTTGCATCCAGCGGTTCCCAAATATCCCCACAAGATCATCGATCAATCTTGTAGGCGGCCTGCTCACGCTGCGTCTGCTGGTTCGTGCTACTCGAGAACGTTTCTGCCCCAACGGCCGTTGTTCTACGAGCTATGTGCCCTGCCCACTGCCACTTCAGCTTTGCAATTGTACAGTTCAGTTCAGTTGTTAATCACATGCCGTAGCACTAGATACAACTGACCTAGAACAACCCCCCAGCGCTTGATTGTGCTGTAAGAACTAATGGGCGATCAGCGATATGTTCAATATATAGACGCGTTATCTATACATATAATAAAATCGTAGGAGAGTCAAAACTGTACATTGAATATATTTTTTAAAAGATACTTGGGGCGTGATCTTCTATGGATATCGATGCCAAAAATATAGGTTTTAGAATATTATCACGCTATCATCTACGGGGGAGAAGCTGTGATAATTTATAAAGTTTAACGCGGGTAAAACCACGGGGCACAGCTAGTACATATAATAAAATCGTAGGAGAGTCCAAACTGTACATTGAATAATTATTTAAAAGGATACTTGGGGCGTGATCTAAAATCGATATCGAAACCAAAAATATAGTGTTTAGAATTTTTGTCTGAGTGTCTGTTTGTCTGTATGTATGACCGGGATAAAATCAAAAAGTACTGCATGGATTTACTTCAAATTTTGCATGAATATTACAAAGAGGTCGGGTTAACATATAGGCTACATATTATCACCCTATCACCTACGGGAGAGGAGCTATGATAATTTATAAAATGTATCGCGGGTAAAACCGCGGGGCACAGCTAGTGATTAATATGAATTGCGAGCATCGAACTCAATACAGTCAATAGACAGCAAACCACTAGGGTCTAACACAAACATCAACTATGTAAAGCTAATAGCAGTTTGGATGCAATGAAGTATGTACCAACATCAAAACTTAAATTGCTTACACTTGCAGGTCGATGTACTTATATGAGAACAACATTCAATGCAATTAGCTCCAAGTTTACTGATTCGGTACAATGGAACCTAGCACTTTCCATTACATCTGCAATTTTACTGTAGGATGAACGCATCAATTTTATTTCGTTTTATAATATCTGATAGGGCTTTTTGAATAGCAACACTTTTATCGGTATAATTTTAAGAACGAATTAAATACATCTGATGTTTTAGATTTTTAGAAACGGCCGGAAAAAACTAAATTTGTTACAACTATCCCTACTCCTAGGGTTAGTTCTAACAGTGTAAAGGGATAGTGGTATCTAATATTTCACATTGAACCGATGTTATATGTTGTTATTGTGAAGTTTTACATTACTTTAAAAAAAAATTGTTTTATGTATAAACTATCATAACATTTAGAAAACGTAAAAATCTTCTATGGAAATCAACATAATATTTTTTTATACTACTTAGTTGGCAAACAAGCATACGGCCACACTGATGGTAAGTGGTCACCGTAGCTTATGAACGCTTGCAACGCCAGGGTCATTATTAGCGCGTTACCGACCCTTAAAACTTTAGAAAACGTAGGTATAATTCCCTTTTTAAAAACAAGATGTCAATCAGACAAAAATAACTGACACACAAGTTTTATTTCATTTTTAGTGCAGTCTAAATGAACCCAGCCGTGTAGCCTTGTGGTTTTTGGCCTAAAAAGAATTACAGGGCCTCCCCATATCAACCAGTGGACATCTTTCGGGTGATATGATGTTGATGATGATATTAGCTTGAAATTAAGAAATCAATTTATTAGGAAACTTTCATTCCTAACGTTAATATGACTAACACATGCCTATAACTCCGTTTTTTTTTTGTGCAGGCAGGGGGAATGCCTACGCATGCCACCCGCAAAAAGTGTCTGCGGGTGGGCATGTCGGACTCGCACCGACTAAACCTAACCGTGGACTTCTTCTGGCGCCTCATAGGGGGAGCCCCGGGAACGCGGGTATGCTGCTCCGGTGCCCCCCTTTTGCACCGTGTCCCAGATGGTCGGGACACGCACCCGGGGAGGACTGTGGGTTGCCCTCCCCATTTGCCGACTCCTGCCAGTGCGGCACAGCGACTGCGCCACAAACAGTTCGCTGTCTTCCCGCTGTCTGCCTGCACGTGGCGGCAGTTGAGGACACTTCTCATACTGCCACCGCAGACCCGAAGGGAGTTGGGCTAACGGCTGCCGCCGCCACCCCGACGCCTCCTCCGCCTACGAGCGGGATCGGCTCGTTCCCGATCCCGTTCGGCGGCCTCCTTCTGCAGCAAAACTGCCTCACAGAAGGAGACCACGGCGTCCCATTTGGTGGAGTCGCCAGCCAGCATCGCATACACGGCTAATGCCTATAACTCCTAGAAACTATAACTATATACTATAACTGTTAGAAAGCTACCGTTCCAAAAATAGAATAACGAATAGCTTTAGGTTGCATTTCAAGTGCCAACTTGCTTACCATACTAAAAACAATCACAAGTGAAAGAAAGATAATAAGCGGTCTGTTCTTGCACCTGTATTACGTATCTTTCAGAAATCTAGCGCTAGAGAAATTCGCGCAACAATGGCTCTTAAATTTTTCCTTCGTTTTATTTATCGCTGACATGCCAAACAGATATGGGGCTAAATACCAATTGTCGCGTAAATTTACTACTAAGCTTTGCAAGGAACCTAGATAGAGCAAATTTCTCGAACGTTATTCGAGCAAGTCATAATATGTACACACGGCTACATATCAAGCTATACATTTCCAATATTGACTGCACGTGTGGCGTAGCGGCTAAGACAGTCGGCTCGCGGGTTCGAGTCCTGCGCCGTACAACTATTTGTGTGAACCATACATAGTTGTTCTGAGTCTGGATGTAATTTGTACCCCGCGACACAGGGAATGGGTTTCCTAATGCGGGCGTTGTCTTTTAAAAAAAACAACAACGTACAATATAAGCTGACCTGTCATTGTATGGAAATCCTATGCAACGTGAGATCAGCTTATACTGGAAATGTATAGCTTGATATGTAGCCGTGTGTACACTGTATCAATGTTATCGATACTAACTTGTTTATTATATTTATCATCATCAATAGAAACATTTGAAATTCTCAAGTGCTTGGACTGAACTAGAAATAAACAATAAGTACTAAATGTTAGGCACATGTCGTGACTTGTGACAGTAAAGCTGTCATGGAAATCTAAAATGAATTTTAGCAATACATACCTAGTACTTGAAGAGTTATTTGACTTATCTTCAGATCACATGAGACAATACTAAGACTATAAGTATAAAGACTTGTATATAAAATTTCTCTGTTTCTAATTAGAATTCGAAGCAATGTCTCTTGTAACTTTTGCAGTAGAATGGGGTGAAAAAAAATGAGTACATAAGTAAAAAAATCCATCCCATCCGTTCATTCCGTATTCAGCCCGGGATTTCTATTCATACTGGACTTCTATTCACTCCGGAGTACGATGATGCTCAAATATTAAACCACTTTGGCGCTCACCCATCTATAGACCTACAGCAAGCCTCGATGCTTAACCTCGCTGATCACTTACGGCTGCTGAAGCAACTGGGTTTACGCGCCCTGAATACATAAATGTAAAATTTAACAAAATTGATTTCAGATAATGGTAATAAATGACCTAAAAACCCTTTAATAAGTGTCAATCTATGTATGTGCATAGCACGCTGTATAATATCGACAGAGACGCATCGGACTTGTGACATTCTTGAAATGTCAGTATCGGTTGCAACAAGCGCACACATTCTAGCGACAATAGTTAAACAATGGTGCATGTCGCATAAGCCGTTTGTGAGTTGAAGTAGTAGAAATTTTATGCATGTCAAGATTTATAGATGACTGTTCTCATCTGTGAATGATTTGGAACTCAAATCAAATAGAATATTTATTTGTGAAAACATGGTTTTAAAAGATTTTCTGCCGTTGAGGACGTGCAAATTAAATAATATACCTAAATAATTATTTTAAGACTAGTAGAAAAATAAATAACAATTCTCGGTAAATGAATTAAAACATTTCTAAAATGGTCTTTAACTTATCTGTCATCATCGTTCTCTGGGAAAAAACACATATTGTAATACGAGTACTATCTAATAGCATTAAGATTCTACTGCTGCCACTTCGCAGCTCCTGGAAGACTCTGAGATCTGTTTGTAGCACAGTAGTTATGCTTGACTATTAGGAGTCTGCAATCTAGGAGGACAAACCCCTAGAAATCTCCCAGCGTAAGTGTCCCAACCACCTTGAGCAAGACGCAAAAGGGGGGCACCAGGTGCCAAGAGAAGTCCACGGCAGATTAGGATCAGTCGGTGCGAGTCCGACACATCCTTCCGGAGGCACTTATTACGGGTACGCAAGTACTTAAGCTAGGCATTATAGCCGTGTGGTTTTCGGCTCAGAAAGCATAACAATGCCCTATACTATCCCGTGGGTGCCGTAAAAAGGGATACACCAGGTAGTCGGACAGCAGCGTCTCCTATGTACTAGCTACCAATAAACTGCGGTTGCCAAATCGCATGTCAAGCACGGTGACCGCGGCAAACCTCTACCAAATGGCAAGGCAAAATTATAAAAACACTTGGGGGAGGCCTGTGTGGACGATATGAGGCTGATGATGAAGCTAGGTGAGAAACACACTGTTCTTAGTATTGTGTGATATACACATAGCAAGATTAATAACAGAGAGACGAGATATCCTAATGGTTAGACCGTTTGACTGTGTGTAGTCAGTTCAAACCATATTTGACTTTATGAATTAACTAGCTATGCCGCTGCGGTTTCACCCGCGTTAAAATAGTTTTGGCGTAATAGAAAAACAAACGTACATCAATACATCTACTCACAAACTTTCGCATTTATAATATTAGTAGGATATCTGTGTTAGAAATAAATTTATCTTGTAATTAAAACGGTGAAGGAAACTATCGTGAGGAAAGCTGCATAAGCATACCTGACTGTTCTCTTAAAGTGTTATTGATGGCATGTGAAGTCTACAATCCCACATTAGGCCAGCGTGATGGACTATTGCCTCTTGTTGTTAGAGGAGGCCCTAGCCCTACAGAAGGCGTTCGTAATGGGCAGATTTTTAATACAATCTATTTGCCACTCAAATATATGGCACACCTGATGCCTATAAACGCTTGAAACACCAGGGGCATCGGTCGGTAGTGTGTTGCCGACCGTTTAGAAACCTTATAACTCCCTTTCTGAAGGGCCTCATGCTATAGTCTCTTGGGAATTGTTAACAGGTAGGTGAAAAATGTATAATAATAATTATATGCATACATATCTTACAATGATATGTAAAAAAGAGAAATAACCCTAACCTTTATTAGCAAATGAAATTACAGCTTGTGGTTGCAACATAATTTAAATTTATGGACTGCATTGTGCTAATCAGATCATTCTTAAATGTCACACTAACAGATTTAGTAATCCAAATCATTTTACGTTTGCATTCTCAGACTTTGTGTTAAAATTATGGACCTAATATTTATACAAATCTTTCTAGATTCATATTATTCATAGACAATCTTAATAAGTCAGAAGTTTTAAACGTTTTGCATTGCAAATATGTCATTGTGTGGATAAGCCTTCTTCGCAATGCAGAACATTTAATTAGACTAACTATTATTTGGCTTAACGAAAATATTTTTAAAATTCAATTATCAATATGTTTAAATTCAATGTAAAAGATTCTATTACAAACCTCCCAATGATATCAGAGAAATGTCTGCGAATAAGTTTAAAAGAACTATACAAGCCACTTTGTATAGCAGAGCAGAGCTACAAAACTGTCATTGAGTCGCTCTAAATTAACACATTTCATTACAATGTAATTTTATATTATTTTATATTCACCATCATCATGTCAGCCGAAGTACGTCCACTGCTGGACAAAAGCCCCTTCAAAGAAACGGCGGAATATGCCATAATCGCCATGCTTGACAGACGGGTTGACGATCGCAGTTTGATTGTCATAGTTCACAGAAAAACGCTGCAGCCCGCTCTCTGGTAGGTATTCCCTCGGACTAATTCTACGTCCCCCACGGGATGCGATGGGGTGATGATATTCTATGGCGTCCCCACGCAGAAATTTTATATTAAGAAATAAACGTAAAAAAAGGATTACTACTGAGAACTCAGTAGTAATCCTTTTTTTACATGTTTTTGCAATGTTTCTCAATAGCTGCCAATTCTATTAAAGGACCTTCTGAAATGAAAATTCAAAATTCAGTACTTACTCCGTTAAAATGTTGCATTTTTGTGGAATCGATATATTTCACCATGTCATGCATAATGTGGCAAACATTATGCACGATATGGTAAAAATTTACGTATACATACATAGTAGAGCACACTGATATGGTTTGTCATTACTTTTAAAGTTAAATTATATTGATAATTAATACCTGTACCTTTCTCCAACAGACTAAATACTGTATCAATAAATTCGATAAAAAATCTAGAAATTGTCTTATATATCTTTCTTACGCCCATAGCTCGGGCGAGGTTAAGTAACTAGGCTCGCGGTCATGCTACAGATGGGTAAACGCCAAAGAGGTTTAATTATTGAGCGTCTCCGTGCTTCGTAGGGCACGTTAAAATGTCGGTCCCGGTTGTAGTCATTAGACAACAGCCGTTAAGCCATGTCAGAGGTCTACTGGGAGCGGCGGCTTGAACAACTCTGACAATAGGGTAACCACTGCCCATACGATAAGCAAGTACTTTATTCCTGAAAAGAAAAGGTTTGCTGTGTGGTGAGGACGGTAGATATCATCGCCCCACCTCATCCCATGGGTGGCGTAGAAGTTGACTCATGGGAATATCTACCAGAGGACAGGCAGCAGCTTCTCTCTGAGTACTATGACCATCCTACTGCGATCGCCAACCCGTCTGCCAAGCATGGTGTTTATGGCTTATCCCTCCAAGATTATTTTTGGCGGAGGCTTTTGTCCAGCAGTGAACTTCTTACGGCTATGTCAAAAAGTATTAACCCTTTTCCTGCTGATGGTTTTGAAGCAAGATTGGTTTTTGATCGAATTTATCGAGACAATTAGAACACTATTTCTGATTTCCTTCGAGACGGGTGCTTGCGGGATCGACGTCTTCCGGGAATAGCCCCTACTTACTCTTTGTGAAATCGGTGATAGATAATAAGGTGAAGAAAAGGAATGTAACAAATTATTTCTTGAATAAAAGCTATAAAACAGAAATTTAACTCAATCAAAAACTGTCGTTAATAAGATGGACATCCTTTTTGAGAACTTTTAGTAATGGCAGAGTAGAGAGCTTCTCGCTTCCGTACATTATCTGTGGTTCCAAATAAAATAAACATTGGGCTCCCACACAACAAAAGTACTTTTTTTGCTCGATATTGACAATGGCAACAGCTAGCTACCTGTTAAAATATTCAGAGAATATTTAGTTATATTTACATAAAAATAGGTAATAAAATTAAAATAAAAAATAATATTTTAGAGGGCTCCCACACATATTAATTTAATAAAAGCTTATTATTTGATTGACTCCTGTGATCTGCAAAAAGAACTATATTTATTTTGTTATTATTTTTGTTGTCACTTGGTTCACGATTGAAATCGTAACGATAAAATAGTTAAATACTTATTTATTTTAGCAAAACGTCTATGTCTAAGAATTTCGGTTGTCTATAATGACGCGATTATACAGCTTTCATCTCCCGTATCGAAACCTAATTTTTTTAATATTCGATCACCTTCTTCTCTTTACTGCTGACAAGACACTCAGAAACTAAACCAATTTGGCAGTCACCCAACTATAGACCGACCACTTGCCTAGATGTTAGATCACTTACGGACGTATTAAATTAGCAAGCAAAAGCGCCGGCGGTTTCGCTGGCTAATTTAATATAACTCGGTAGGTATGGCCTTATATGCCATACTCATGTATCAACGCAATTTCCGATAGCGCACTTTAGAGGAGGACTATAAATAGACATTGTTGACAATATTGCACGGTCGCATTCATTACGTAGAAGGGCAATATCTCTTCCGCAGGAGGTCATGACTTGGCCGCGTCCCTGAATAATTATAGTATTATGTTGTATCCTCATGGTTCTCGAGGCCATTTTGGGCAGGACCTTGTTTGATTCCCACATCAAATCATTGTTATGAAAGAGTAGCTTATTTGTTAGGAGACTGGCCTTTGTGGCTTGGAGAGCACGTTAAGATGTCGGTCCCAGTTGTCATGAGAACATCATTGCGTTGTCAGAACTTTCATAGAATCTAACACCGGCCTGATCTTTGTTACTGATCTTCCATAGGTTTCAAGGACAGGGAGGGTACCGCCTAGTTCACCGGTCATCGTGATTGTGCATCGGCATTCAAATAGATGAAAAATTAAAATATAGCTAAAACCATTGAGTTAAATAACTAGAGAAGCAAACCTCATTATAGCGAGTCGCAAAAAGTGTAACCACTAGTTAAAAGTGACGACGTAGCTTTGAAACCACTAGACATTTTAAAGTTAACATATATCTATCTTACTTACACTGGCCGCAATGACAATACAGTCGCTTAGATTAGACAAAGACAAAAGCAAAACATGCATCGGCCGGTTGGGGTTCCTTACCATATAAAAAGTCCCCAAAAAATATATTTTAAATCAAGTTTATTTTAAAGATAATTTGTAATAAAATAAATTATTTAAAGTAAGTATTTTTTATTAAATAAAGTAAGCATGACTAAATAAATACAGGTTTTGTTGCAATATTTTTTATTATACCAAAAAATGGAATGTTGGATTATAATTACAAATAAAGTTTCCAAAATGGTGAAAAGAATGGAATGGAAACAAAAGTAGATTTAAATGTGGAAACTGATGAAGAAATGCATTATATATTATTATATAGAATAAATAGCAATATAGAATTAAGTATATAACAAATTTAAAATCATTACAAAGAAAATGGAATAATTACATCAAACACTTGCTACACATTAATTTGAGTTGTATTAAAGCAGTTTGTGGCTGTGGGAATTTTATAAGAAGTATTTTTAGACCAATATTACCTATGTTCTGACAATATTTATTACCAAATTAAACCTTTACTTACAAGAAGCATTGGAATTTCTACGTTAGACAAATAAACACGGCCACAGTCGCTTTTTGGTCCTAGTTTGTCTTGATCCCGGAAGTGCTTTGAACAAATAACAGACGATTTAATCGGTTGCCAATCAGTCTGCTTTCTCAGCAATCGAATAACTTCCTCCCACTTCTCACGGCGTGATGCATCTTATGCCATACTGCAATTAATATAAAATTGGTTATAAAATATACTAGACAATTGATTATTACCCACTTAAATTAAATATTTTATTTTAATTAAAAAACAGAGGTAACAACGTTAAGTATTCCCTAAATTACAAATTCCCCCAATATTATGGGAAAACTAACCAATGGTTTAGTGGTAACACTGAACCTTAAATAGAATATTAAATGTTTTAATTCAATTTTGGCGTCATTTACATTCTTTGACTACACATTTACTCATTTTTCTCTTGGTTGAACACGGTTGGCGTCTCACTAATCACTGAACTGACATTAGCTGCACATAAGGCTGTGGCCTTATGTGGAGTGGTTACGCATTGGCGTGGTTATTACTAATCTAGTAGTTTATATCAATGGCTAAAACTATAAATTGTGATAATTAAACTTAAACATAATCTCTTTGACAATAACTTAATACAAGCTAGCTAAATATCATTGCTATTATAAAATAAATTTTATAAATGTTTTCACACAATCCGTGTACCTATGTAACTAGAAATAATAATGTATTCAACTATATTACTACAAACATGTTCTGACTATTTACATGCGCTTTTTTAAAGTCTACGTGAATAAAAACCCTTTTCATTTTATTTTTATGAAGGTTATAAATGACTAAATCATTCGTTGAAACGGCTTCTATGAGCACATGTGACGGCATTAATAGTCCGGAATCGATTTTCGAAAAAAAAAATCGAATTGAACGCCGGTCACGATCACGATTATGGTCGATTTAGGTGGTAGGTCCCCTGATGTTAGATTGCAAAACAATAAGCCAAATAAAACCCAGAATGTTTTCCCTGAAATTGTTTTCGAGCGTTGCGATTTGGATATTTTTAAGGCAGTAAGCATGATTTAAAGACTCGGTTATATCCTTGCACTAGTCTATAACTGCTATTTATTTTTACTTGTCCTTGTTACATTAATTTACAGAAGTAACAGGAATAAAAGCCCTTATTTTGGCAATTGTGCGGGCGGTGTTTTTGATATTATTTTCATAACATTAATTTCTTTTCTTGGAAAGAGTACATAAATAAGTTAATGGAACTGCGATATGTTTGTCTAATTACATTGTTTGTACAAATCTGTTTTGTTTTTCTTGCCACAATATGCTGAGGTTAGCCTATCTTCTCGTTTTCTTTGTACCAGCGTAAATTATATATGTTTTGACTAATAATCAGTCAAACCTTCGTGCTTCATGTTTTGCTTCTAGCAACTTTGCTTCACGGGCTGGTTGCTGTTACGAATCAAACCTATTTTGGAACACTTTATATTCAAAATTCTTGTGCTATTGTAAAATTTGTTTGTTGTCAATTGTCAAAAGTTCACAGTTTCTCCTTTTACCGGCGTATTATTGGTATATGCTTAATTTCCTTCCGATATTTAACACTTGCCTTTTACGTCGCGTGCGATTCCCACCCAGAACAGATATTTAAGTGCATGAACATGTCTGTTTGTCCTGAGTCTGAATGTAATTATATATAAAATATGTATTTACAAAAGAAAGGTAGTATACGTAGTATAACAGTTATCTGGTTTTCATAGTAGTAGTAGTTTTTTTTTTTGTTTAGGTTTTTTTTTGAAAAGACAACGTTCGCACTAGGGAATCTAATCCCTGTGTCGCGGGGTACTTTACAAACAAATAATAGACGGACACAAATTAGATCGAAACTCACTCAGAACAAATGGGTCACACAAATAGTTGTCCGGCACGGGAATCGATCCCAGGACACGAAGCGGCTAGGCGACTGTCTTAGCCGCTGCGCCACGCGTGCAGTCTAGTCTTCTCAGTTTGGGATCAGATGGTCATTTGTGAATAATATCCCAGGATATTATTATTATTAAGTCCTCGTGTATAAAAGTGTGAGCAGATATCAGTAGAATTGGGTGAGTCTTCTCTATGTCATATATGATTAAATTGTCAGATCTTACAAGTTAAGGTTTTTTTAAGTTTTTCATAGTGGTAGCTTAATTTTGAAATAATCTAAGGTAAATAATTTTTATCCAACAAGACCCCAATATAAATCTACATACATTTTATATTGCGGATGAAGAAGCTTCCCGACGAGTTAACAAAGTAGCGTCTCATTCCTAGTATTCAATCCATCTCATCACATGTTCTATTTCATCACAGTCGGTTCAGCGGTTAAGTCATGAGAAATTAACAGACATACAGGTGCGACTTATAATCGTAATATCTCCCACAGTTTTCCCACCAGACGGTTTATACCGGAAGGTTACAGAGGTCAGAAACTTAAAGAATTAACGACTGTTTTCCTGAAGAAATATTTCAATTCAGTCCATAGCAACTGACCTTGACTTCTTAATGACCTCTTTAAGTAACTACCGTAGTCGACGGTCCCGATATTGGGCTCTAGGGGCTGCTAAGGACACCGCGTGACAACACGCTACTAACTTTATTGGTCTGACCTTACAAGACTCAGGAGACTAATAGTGATTATTTTTAGATGGCAGAAGTACTACAATTTAAGATTAAATACAGTACTTTTATGTAATTTTCATCTTTACAGTTCTTTACGAGCGGCGTAAGATAAGTATGAGGTAAAAACTTTGTGGAAGTCAAAGATGCGATAACTACTGGCTAAGCTGTTAGATACCAAAAAATTAGATACCCTTTTAACCAACATCAAAAATCTGATTTGGTTACACGATTACTTCGTGGTTTGTTAACTGATTTTGAATATAAAAAAGTAGGGATTGCTCTGGGAATGGTTCCTTATGCCTTTGTTTGTATCAGTAGTTCTTAATAAAAGTTGAATTAAATATGTGTATTTAAACAGTAATCTTGTTTAAAAAATTTGAGCCCTCTTTGTTTCGATCTTTGTAACGGTTTTGTGAATTTTAGATAAATTATAGACGAATTCAAATTCTGTTCAATTCGTTTATAATCTATCTAATTTATATATTTTTGCATTTATGTTAATGGATATTTGTTAATGGATATAAGAAAATACATGCATTGATTTTACCAATTACACCGAATTGATCATTAATGAATTATAGAAAAAGTGGAAGTAAGGACGAATAAAGAAGGCCATCAAATATCCATTAGCATATGCAAAATATATAAATTAGATAGATTATAAAACATATTGAAAATATTGAACAGAACTTGAATTCGTCTTACAAACGCGTAACTATTTTCACCAAAATGGTGTAAGAGCGTTAAATAATTATGATAGAGAGCTGTCAATTTTAACTTTGCAAAGAAATTCAGAAGATTCAGAATTTTGAAACCTTATCTTCCTTTTATTTTCTGAATGTGACATAATTTTGCAATCCTAAGAAACATAGATGAAATAAAATGTTTTTGCGTTCTTTTTATTTCGGCAATAATAATTTTTAATCATAGATAGGGAAGGGATTACCAGCATTGTCTGGGTCTAGCCCTATCATTTCGCAAAGGTGACAACTTTTTAGGGCCTAGAAATGTCAGATATAATTTATAACACAATCTATGGGTAATATTGGCGCCATCTATTGGTCTCAGAGTAAAATTGGAATATGGCTAACAATAATAATGATTTGAAGTTAAAAGATGTGTATTAGTGTGAAACTTTAATCGATTTAATTTAATGGCGTTTGCCGATTAAATTCGCGCTATGGTTTCTTTAACTGCCAATTTATAACTATAGTCGTAAAGAGTGACTCATCAGTGCAACTGCAAATTAAAGGCGTATTCATATTGGGGTAAAAATTAAACGCTTAATATTTACTTTAACCAAGTTTCATCAAGAAAATATATAATTTCTACTAGCTTTCCTATGCTCTTAGATATTTTCGTCGCTATAATGTAACGATGTCGTCTCTTTCTAGTAATAATGATTTTCTGTTTCGTAAAATCGAAATTATGCTCGTGGAATATTTTCAATCAATCAATCAATCAAATTATTTATTTGCCAGAATATGGTACAAAAGATTTTACATTATAAGATTCCGCATATTCTGCCACTTATGGCGTGCAAATACATTATTCAGATTTTTTTTATAAAATAAATTGTTTACAATGTCAAATAGATAATATAAATATAAATATGTCAATGATGTACAATAGAATAATAATAATGATAAAAAATAATAATAATAAAAATACGTCCATTTGTAATATAAAATAAAAATGTCAAGTACCCCTTCCTACGTTAACAGCTCTATTCTATCGTCAAAGAAGTTTCTGATATTATAATAACATTTATTTAATAGAAGCCGATATATATATTTTTTGAATAATAACATTGGTAAATTAATTAGATTTTCAGGTAGTTTATTATATATTCTTATGCACATACAATTGACATTTCGTTGAAATAGCTCTAGTTTAATTTGAGGTAGGCGTAGTCTATTTTTATGTCTTTTACGAGGGTAGTACGTTTGAACGGAGGACTATCTAGTAGCAGTAGTTTGTAGGCCTTTCTTCAGCTGGTCAACGTGAACAAGGCTTTCTAATTTACTATGGTCTAATGAATCGTGGCTAAGCTGAGTGACAACGATGACTCAATATTTTCTTCAGACAAATACACTATAGTAATAAATGTTTTGTGTTGGAGGAGACGGAAAAATGGTGACTAGTTAGTCGGTTACAGTAAAGTAAATATATAAAAAAAACAATTGTATTTTATTTCAGTCACCGTAGCCTAGTTGGTAGTGCTCCTGCCTACGAAGCTGGTGGTCCTGGGTTCGAATCCCGGTAAGTGCAAATATTTGTGTGATGAGCACGAATATTATTGTTTTCTGAGTCATGGATGTTTTCTATGTATATAAGTATTTATCTATCTATATAAGTATGTATATCGTCAGTCTGAAAGTCAGTTCTGTTGACCAGAACCGTGCGTAGGGATTCCTCCAAATGTAATAGGAGCAATCCTTAAAATGAATCCACAGCTAAACACGATCAAATGTGGACCAAAATCAAGGAATTAAAACACTCAAAGCAACTCATAAAAGGTGTAGACAAAAGCTGGTCCAAAAAACTTTGGAAGTACAGCAGAAACCAGCTACGACTAATAGTAGCAGTATTCACGGGCCACTATGGCACCAACTATCACCTACACAAATTGGGACTGTCGAATAGCCCGATCTGCAGGACCTGTAGGGAAGAACATGAAACAATGCTGCATATAATATGCAAATGCGATGCATTGGCAAGACACAGAATGGCCATCCTGGGGCTGGCATATCCAGAACCAGGAGACTACAAGGACCTACCCCTAAGAAGCGTACTGGATTATGTGAAGACTTCATTCAGGGCTTTAGGGATAGAATAAAAACCAGTGGGGGATAGTACAAAAGATCCTGAAGGGTCGAAGTGCTGTACGCAAGTACACCCCATCAAAGATAAGATAAGATAAGATCTGTATACTTACCGCGCGTTTTGATTCTTCACTTATTACTTTAATATTGAAGAGGGCTACTGACTGTTAGCGTTACTGAGGTCAGTGTTCCTCCTGTAAGTTTCAAAGAGGGTGGATCAAAAGTTTACAAGTGTTCACTAGTGCCTACATAGAACGAACTCTAAATCCAGGCAAGCAACAAGTTGCGAGTACTTACATTCAAACTAGTTTCAATGGAGAAAGTTGGAGAGCTTTCTACGAACCTTTTACTGAGCACTTACTGCATGTAACGCGATAGTTGTCTGATTCATACAGCTTATTTATATAGCAAATAAGCTATTTGTCTGTCATTGAGCTTGTAGTAACGTTATCAACGGCAGATTAATCAGTCTTGGGTTCGGTTTGGATACAGTATATAATGTGATCCCGACCAAATTTCAGCCAAGGCGGCCAGTCTCAATGGAGAATAGCCAATTGCGTCGGACATATTATAGTGAACAAGTGTGAACGCAAACACAGGGGCACTTTCTATTCCATCACTCTCAGGATCCGATGGGACGACTAGCGGCACGACCGAAAAGAGTAGGTACAGGACCGACGGCTTTACGCACTCTCCGAGGCACGAGCTTTGGGCTGACACTGAGTAATTTCTTTTTACGGAAAAATGCCAAAATCACTTTTTGGCCCGATCCGGGATTTGAACCCAGGACGTCATTATCTGCGGGTGAACACGCTACCGCTAGACCAACGATGCGTTGTCACTTATTAAAAGAGCAAGTAAAATAGTCGGTCCTGCACCGGATATTTCTCCTCATGGATTAGTTTTCCCACCGCATAAGATTAGGAGAGTGGTAGGGAACAGAGTCTGCATGAAGGTTTGTACAACATAACCCATGTCCAAAAACGTGAGGCGATAAACTAAGACACATTTTACTTTGTCATACGACCGTACAAAACCCGGAAATAATAATATACTCACTACACAAATGGCTATGTATATAGATCATCAACCGAGAGTTGCCTCTAGGATCCTTTTTTCTTAATTTTTCCATACCACAGCATGGTAGAATAAATAAATCATCATCATCATATCAGCCGAAAGACGTCCACTGCTGGACAAAGGCCTCCCCCAAAGATCTCCACAATTGCAGGTCTTGCGCTATTCGCATCCAGCTGTTTCCAGAATAAATAAATATCTAAGTAACACACTGCCATCTGATCATAAACTAGGCAGAGCCTGTTCTATAAGAACCAGACAGCTGATCAACATACTTTTATATTTGTAAACATTATTAAATATAATAAGATACATTACACCCAGACACATAACAAATAATCGTGCTCATTACACAAAGATTTGCCCTGGGTTGGGTCGAACCCACGACCTCTGGTTAAGTAGTGAGGTCACTAACCACTGGACTAACAAGCTAGTCATACTCACGCCGGAGGCTTCGATTCCCACCCAGGACAAATATTATGTGTGCATGAACATGTCTGTTTGTCCTGAGTCCGGGTGTAATTATATACATAAGTATGTATTTACAAAAGATAAAGTAGTATATGTAGTATATCAGTTATCTGGTTGCTATAGTACAACCTCTGCTTGGTTTTGGGATCAGATGGCCGTGCGTAAATAATTTCCCAGGATATTATTATTATATTATTAAAATACAGAACATGACGTTTCCCACTTACGACTTAGTTTTCACAAGTTTAAGTCATAAATCCGATAGTTGCAAATTCGGGAATGAAATATTGCTGCTAATTCGGTCTACAAGTAGATACAGTTAATTAAGCTATGCTTACTATAGATATTTGAGTGTGTAAAGTCAAATATCTATAGTAAGCTTAGCTTAATTAAACACGGAATAAATAAATGCTAAAAACACCAGGTCTGTCCTGACAGTCCTAGTTGAGGCTGGTAGATTTAGAGGTCTCTAACGTTACCTATCTGTTCACATTTACTTCAATTATCCTTAGACCTTATTTACCTAACAAGGTAGTCAAACAGCTGCAGAAACCCGCACATTCCAGCCAGTCACCCTGGTCCCGCTACTTTTACCTTGCTTATTAGAATATCGCGACTGGTCGGCCAACTGGTTTGCCAACCTGCACGCCTCAGGTATTTACGTTGTCGCCATTCATGGTCAAAGGAATAAGGTTTTTGTGGAATGAAATGCAGAATTCGTATCGGTGTATATATTATGTAGCTATTAATACAGGAAGACATTTTTACCTGCTTTCTTATTTTTTTAGCATTCGCTATTATTGAAATACCTAGATTTAGCGTCAATCCTTTTTTAAAACAATGATTTATTTAGAACTTATGGGAAATTGTAGAAATCATTGCACGGAAAAAAATCTATTAAAATCGGTTAAGAACGGGGAAATTTTGTAAAATTAAAAAACAACCTTCCCGCGAGTATGGCGAGGAAGGCAATGACTGGCCTGTCATGCCAGGCCCTGACCCATGACTAACAATGACCACATTTAACTGAGCGAGAATAGCGCTCAAACGTTCTATGGGATGCACGCCTGAAGATGTTAGCCACATACAAATTATACTCCAGGCAATGAGATTATCATATAATCTCATTAATTAATGTTATGGCAATATGTCAAGTATTGTGAGATATTATCTAAATATTTTATAAACTATTTAGGTTTACACAATATGTCTTATTACATTTATCTATTCTTCACGATATTTTATTGTTAAGGCTCTTCCTGTCCATATCCTCATCCCCTTCCTCTATACGGTGGATTCCTTATACTCACAGGGCTATGCTCGCATACATCCCTAAGGCGACGTCCTGCGTGAGCGATCTAGACGCGAACACGAAGCGGCGCGGCGGGGCGCGGCGCGAAAACAACAAACAGTCGAAACCTATTGAAGTGTCCTACGTGACCAAACGCGAGTGCGGTGCGGTGCGGAGCGGCGCGACATGAAGCGAACGCGATCAGTTGGCTTGATATTTTCGCGCGAACTGGATGCGGTGCCGTCGTGTTTTTGCGGCGTTGGTCGGTGGCGGCTTCGCGAGATGATTCGCGTGCACGTAGGACATAGCCACCGCATCGCACCGCATCGCATTGAATTCGCGTGTCATATAAGATGTAGGAAATTTCACATTTTACCCTTACATGAACGTAGGCGCATCGCAGACTTAACATACTTACACAAAATTGCAAATGGTTCAATTAACTGTCCCGAACTTTTAGAAAAAATAGGTTTAATAGCGCGCACTATACCATTACGGAAACCTCACATAATCTTCATTCCCAGCGTTAAGAGTACATACAGGCAAAACTCATTTATTATACGTACCAGTAGGATTTTCAACAAGCTCTCTTGTGTATATGATCTTGACCTATTCAATACCAGTGTTTCCAAGCTTAAACATACATTAACGCAAGTTTATTTCTCGTAATTTCGCATTTGCTAACCGACCTTTAACCTAATTTATTAATGTAATATCTATCAGTGGAAACTTGTAAATGGCTTTTAGATTTCTATAAGTTATGTTTAAGTTACCTGCTAGCTGTAAGTATCCCAAAAAATGTAAAATAAAATAAAATAAATAAATAAAATCTCTTCATAATCGCGTTCGCTTTGAACCGCCTACGTAGGACGTAACGTAACACTCTGTCAAGTTATTAATATGTGTCTAATAAGGATTTTATTCACGTAGACTAAATAGTACATAGTCAGAACATGTTTATAGTAATATTAATTTATAATTATTTCTAGGTACATATAGATATTTAGGTACACGGATTGTATGAAAAAAATTACAATAAGATTTACTTATAATTGTTATGATATTTAGCTAGCTTATATTACGTTATTGTCAAGGAGATCATGTGAAGGTTTAATTATAGAAATTTTAAATTTTAGCTATATTTTTACTACATATTGTCTGAATGGTTTTGTCTATATTATGGTACAAATTACATATTATTATTATGGCGGACCATGTGTTCATAACGACGGTTGGGCTTTAATGCTACCACCGGATTCAATGCGCCACAACTGAGAAGACCCAGCGAAACAAACTCAGCGGGTGTCTCTACTACCTGTTTGAACGCGAAATAATGTACTGAAACTTTGTAAATAGATTAATGAACATCCGATTGCATGGTTTTGTTTGCGTCTCGCAACTTTTAGTATTTACACGAGTGACTGTAAATTAAAGTTTTAAGTGACAAAAATAATGAAGTTACGTTATAGTATTACTAAGTGAGCGTCTGACTACAAGTGACGAGAAATCAACAGAACAGCAACTAACAAATATTAATTTGAGTTACTTAAAATACAAAATGTGAAGCTTCATAATATTTGAGCGACCTAATGTTTCTTCGCTTTGACCAATCAGAGAGATCAGAGGCTAGTGCGGTGGACTTCAAGCGCTATTGTTTTGTTTAGATTTGCATTGTATGTCTCCTGAAAAAATCAAAAAGCTCCAAAAAAAAATTGGATTTTTGAAAACTTTCCACCAATCTTCACTAACAATAGTGTCTAGCTTGATGGTCACAGTTCTAACCTAACCTAACCCAAATAACTTCCGGAAAACTCGTCTCTATCCTAATAAGGAAGTTGCCCTCTCTGTATCTCTAGTCGCTCAATTAGTAATTTAGTCGCACGGCTAGAATTTTGATATCTGAAATGGATAAATTATAACCAACTTTTTGTAAGCTCGTTATGGATTTTATTATTAATCAATATTCGTCGTTAGTTTAGTTAATTATTCGCTTACTCAAATTCATGCCGCTCAAGTTATTAAAACAGTATCTCAACATCAGTCGCTAAGTATTTTTGTATTCGATCGTTTTATAATTCCCCCTTTTATATGGCGCAGTCGGTAGGATTCAAACCTACGCTTCCAAAGCGAATGTAATTGTGAATCCTTATTCGTTAGGTGGTTTGAACCAGTGATTTAAATTAAAATTTGTTAAATCAAACCTCACCAGATTGCACGTTGCAGAATTGAAGTAGGCAGCAAAAAAAATGATTAGCATATCCGATGATATCTTCAAGGTTGCTACTCTGTCCTTGTGGACGTCAGCTGTTATGCTTTCGGTCTATCGTTCTTAAATGATTAACCGACGCATCTAATTAGTTTGCAAATTTATTCTTATTTTTATGTGCATAGGATTCAATTTTGAAGACGTATTATTAATATAGGAGGTACTTATGCATTCGTAGCACGGTTATACCCATTTAGTATTCTGACAACAATTGTTGTGAGTGGCGCCTGTACGCAGAGTCTCGTAAAACATTGTGACTGGTAACGGGTGGTTTGAGTGCCAAATTATGTGGTCTGAATTAAATTTCTGCTAGCAATGGAACGAATTGTTTATTCGGTGCACGAAGTGCAGTGGTTAAGGTACTCACTTCCCTACTACTTCAGCACCCACGTGTTACGGGTTCGATCCGTATGGAGTCGTTGTGAACTTGATTTCATAATCCAATAGGACGATCCGTCATAACCGGGAAAAGGTTTAGTTGTAGGATTGATAATATTAAGTGTACGTCGAGGCATAGTTTACTATGGTATTATTAATCATAAGAAAAACAGAATCAGTAATATATTTATTGCACTATTATTATTTTATTTTCTGTATTGTGTAATTATTGACGTGCATAAATGTACCATGTGTACCTAACATGGTGCACTTATGCACTTCAAAAATAGACAATAACAAAACTAAAATAATAAATTAAAAAAGATCACTTAATATATATTCAGAAAGAATACGTTGACTTTGGGTAACGTTGAGAGAGCTCTATCGTTCTATGATCAGATTGAATGGGGCAGAATATCTGCTTTACAGAAAGCGCTGTAAGGTTGAACAACTTTGTGTAACTTAAAATGGGTTGAACATTAACATAATAATAATAAACATTAACATTAATATGTTAACGTTCAAAGTGTTTGTAAGGTCGCTAAAACTCATCAGAGTGAACCAACGGATTAATTTTAAGTGCTGCCGTATGTGATTCAAACGTCATAGGCTATGATAAATACGATCATGAGTCCAGTAGCAGTTTTCTGAGGCAATGTAATTTTATATATCATTCTTGTAATTTTGACTCCCAAGTGTTTAATCAAAGTAGTCAAGTAGTAGAGTTTACTTAAATTTATAGTTTTTCTTATTTATTCATAATTTCATTAACCTATAAAATCTGCTGGAATAATAAAGATTAATTTACTACCTATAGAGTGTATCTAAACAAATGGTGTATACCTATAATTAGATGCGCAATTAGAATTAAGTTTTATTGACAACCAGCATTTGTACGTGAAATTCGTAGCTACGTAAACCTAATAAATAAAATAAATAGTCACTTCAAAAAAATAGTATTGTGGTCAGTCGTTCTAAGTCACATTATTTTAGTTTTTTCTGTTTTCCACTTGAAATTTCCATTATGTTAATACTGTGTATGTATTTAATTTGTACAAAACAAGCAATATTTGTTTCCTTAGTTTTGTAACACTGTCTCGGAGTATGTAATGATGATATTCTTTGATAAATAAAATAACTGTTTGACGATTGTATGCAATCCGTAGTGCATATATTTCAGACTGTTGAAGAATATATTTTCGATACTTTCATTCTTTTTAACGGTTGACCATGTAACTCATAATTAGAAAAATTGGTACTGGCGTAATCAGTATTCGCATTGTATGGGTTTATTTGTAAAAATATTTCTTGTACAAATCATTGTGACATTATCCCGTACATGTACCATTGTACGGGATAGTGTCGAAATAATGTTTTGATTGTATTTTTGTATTGTAATTTAATTGTTCTGTATGTTATTTTAAGTATTGTATTGTATTAGTGTATTTTTATAATTGGTCATTGTTGGCCTTTAATTTAAAAAATAATAATAATCGGATCTTTTCAACTGCCAGTGCAATCTTGATTGCTTATCGTATGTTTACGTCTTCAACTGATTGACTGTTGTTATAAGAAATGCAGATTACAATGTTTGACTAATGTCACAAAGATGTATGCTACTTCACGTACACCTAACATACGTCCTGTCTCTATATTACAAGTACAAGTGTCTATCAATTTTGTTGTAGCTATGTCGTTACTCTGTCTAGACATAATAGTTGATAACAGCAATTTTATCATCTGAATACATTATATACATAATAAAGAACTGGTTTGTCCAGTCCCATATTAAGGGTCATATCTGGGCTAATTAATTTCATCATGATACATAATCGTATTATTATCTACTAGTATAATTACGTACTGTAGAACGTGCCAATATGCAATTATTGTACTCTATCAATATGGAAGAAGGAATTTAAGGTCTTTCTTGTATTAATATTAGTTGTTAAAACTTCATATTAGTTGTTTCTCACCTATTATTAGATTTTTTTAAGATAATGGTCAAAAGCTATTACTTACTCTGTAAGGCTGATTTCAGAGTCGCGCCGGCTAGCGGCGCCGTCAGCCAGCGCTGCCCGAGCTCCTCTACTGGCAGCTAGCGTTTCAGAGTGACGCGTCTCGCACGCGCCGTTGCGTACTCTTAACATGGCTGTTGAGACGCCCTGGCCTCCGGCGCGTGCCGCGCGCGTCACTCTGAAATCAGCCTAACTTCTTTATTCTTAATTTTCTCTTGTCCTTTTTAATATGTACATATGTATTCTATGTATTTATTTATATATTAATAAAGTACATATGCTGTGTGGATGACAGCATGTGGTCGTGGGCGACGTAGAACGCATCCCGTGGGAATATCCACTACACAAACACCGGAGAACGGGTTGCAGCGACTCTCTGGGTACTTTGCTGAGTTGTTCCTTTGTCAACTATTGTATGCCAGGATTACATTATAAAGATATAATAGATAAATTAATTCAGAATAAACACAGTGCCAAATCATGTATAACTCTAATGGTAGGAAATTGTAAGAACTTAAAGAAAAAAGACATTACAGATAGTTTCACTAAGATGTTAGAATTAGATTGTAATAAGATAATATTGTGTGCCTTCCCCTATGTGTCCAATGTGCCTGATAGTACAAATAATTATATCCACAAGCTAAATATGCACCTACAGTTTTTGGTTAGCCATTATAGTAATAAATTTATATTTTTGGACACAAATAGTTTTATAGATTCTTGTAGGGTAACCATGAGTACAGTTACTGTCTCAAGAAAATTTTTGAACATACTTGCAACTTTAGTAGCGGCACATATTAACTCAGTCATAAGTGGTATGACGAAGTCACTTTTTATACCATCTTCTAGTAATGTTATTAAAATCAATTTAGTTAGTAGTTTAAACATGTAAGCATGACAATAGAGAAGTGTGATAACTTTCTAATTCTATCACATCAAAATATAAACCGCTTCTCTAGCAAAATTCTAGACATAGAACTTTTTAATGAAAAGTATGAAATAGATATCCTTTGTTCAATTGTTTTATATAAATGTGTTACGTGAACTATCTGTAAATGATTGCTATCATATACTTAATTTTAAATTATTGACTCTGTCTCAAAATGAATAATGTTATTGTTTCGAAGTTTTTCTTTTGTATACCTAAATATAATCTAAAATAATAAGCATTCAGACAACCGATCGAGCATATATTGTGTTTGCCTACTAAATAATTACTCTAATTGGACCAAATCCCGTGTTCATGCCCGCTTGAGTATGTTTCGCCGGACCGTCTCAACTGGGTCGTATTGAAACCGGTAGTAGATGAACCCACTGAGTTTGTTTCGCTGGGTCTTCTCAGTTGGGGCGCATTGGATCTGGTGGTAGCATTAAAGCGCGACCGTCGTTATTAACACAAGGTCCGTCATAATAATAATACCTTTAATATAGACAGAACATTGACAATATGTAGTAAAAATATTAGATTTAAACTAGATAATTAAACATAATCTCTTGACAATAACTTGATACGAGCTAGCTAAATATCATTGCTGTAATAAAATAAATTTTATAAATGTTTTCATACAATATGTACCTAAATATCTATGTTACTAGAAATAATATCTAATGTATACAACTATATTACTACAAACATGTTCTGACTATTTACAAGCGCTTTTTTAAAGTCTACGTGAATAAAAACCTTTTTTTATTTTATTATTTATTTAACTTTCACCATCATATTGTGATCACCAACATGTCTGCCGAGCCTAACGATTAAGACATATCCCTCCAAATTATAGACATTACTTTATTATGGAAATCTTTTAAGGAGGTCTTTGTCCAACGGTGGACATCATTTGGCTGAAATGATGACACATGGTATAAACCAAAAAAATGTCCTTTCGCTTAATATGGCAACATCATATACCCAACTGCTTTTTTAAAATCACCGGTTCTCTTTAAAAGATCGCACCTATCGATAAAGCAGCCATTTGTACAATCTTGTTGAACATCTAAATATTTAATTGGTTATAATTTTCACATGCCTTTTTATCTAAGAGGCGAGCTGTAACGATTTTATAAATGCTCTCATCTCGACCCAGACCGATGCTTTGACGTATTCTCCAATACACCGATGGTAGCATCGGTGTATTGGAGAATACGTAAAAAAATCGTTACAGCTCGCCTCTTAGATAAAAAGGCATGTGAAAATTATAACCAATATTTAGATGTTCAACAACAAACATTTCGACCCAGACTCAGTCCTCAACCAATCAGACCGACAAATCTTTGTTTTCTCTTGATTTATTATATAATCTTGTTTCTACTGCGGAAATTGAAATTGTGACCTCCCGGGAGCAAATGCCCAAACATACCCGTACACGACCTGGACATGGGACCTAAAACTCATCATCATCATCATCATATCAGCCGAAAGATGTCCACAGCTGGACAAAGGCCTCCCCAAAGATCTCCACAATTGCCGGTCTTGCGCTATTCGCGTCGTTCTACTAAAACTCATATGGGCATTAAATATATAAAATATGGGCATGAACATTACTTGAAGCTATTGGTCTATAATTAGACCTTGTCTAGGATTAGTTTATTATATCGAAGTAACTTGATAATTACTTAGCTTAAGAGGATCTGGGAAATAATGTTTATATATTAAGTATTATTAAATAGGGTTGTTGATCTGATGATTGATAAAAGACTGGAGATTTACACTCTGATTGGATTCAAACCCATAATGTCTGCTTTTACACTACTTTATTTCTTACTTGATGATAACATCAAACCCGCGTATTGACTAGTTTTAGTCGAGAATGCGTGACGTGGCCTCTACATATTTGTATTATTCTTGTAGAGTATGTATAAAGAGTTTTTATAGTCAAATAAGGTTAAGTATATTCCCAACTGTTTTTAATACGTTCTGTTACTGAGTATAAAAAAATATTTTCAATATATTAAATTGTCATCATCATCAGGCTGATATCGTCTACTGCTGGACATGCTACTACTGTTTCTTTTCTTTTTATTATTATTCTCAAATCCTTACATGTGGTGTACCTATTCTTATTTATTTATAGTATGTATGTATATGTTGATATGTATAATATATTATTATGTATTGGAGTATCTACTTAAATCGAATTTAAAGTTATTTTGCAGTACATTGCTAGCCACTTTTCTCAATTGCTAATCTACCTAGTCCATCCAACGGTTGTCTGGAAGAAATCGCTCTTATGCGATAAGACCGCCAATTGTACATAAATTGAAACTATCTAAACATGTCTATACATCAAAATTGCAATGATTGCCGGGTAATTGTTCTTTATTCTCTTGGTTTGAACTTAAATTCCAATATTTCAATTGAATTTTTTGCACATAATTATTTGTGTGGTGAAAGATATATTAGATATTATTTATGATTTAATGTTCTTCTTAAATCGATTATTCCAAATCTAATGGGTAGCGTGTAAGTGCGTCACTATTTCTAACCATATCGAAGTATCAAAAAGATAATAAACAAATAATAATAACGAATAATTTGGTTTAATCTGCTATAGATTTATTTATAATAATAATAATATCCTGGGACATTATTTACACACGGCCATCTGATCTCAAACTAAGCAGAGCTTATAATATGGAACCCAGATAACTGATATACTACATATACTACTTTTCTTTTGTAAATACATACTTATATGGATAATTTACACCCAGACTCAGGACAAACAGGCATGTTCATGTACACAAATATCTGTCCTGTGTGGGAATCGAACCCACGACCTCCGGCGTGAAAAGCAAGCATTTGCCAACCACGCCAACAAGCCCGTCGATTTTGTATAGAACGCTGTGCCCTACCTCTCTTATAAGAACTCTCTTTTAAGTTGAATTATGTTCTTTAATAGTTACTTAAAACGGCTCATAGAAATATGGATATTCAACCTTGAAGAAGCTGGCAATGTACTTGCAACCCCTCAGGTGTCCATTGGCGGCTGCAATTACTTACTATACTAGATTATTTGTTAGTAGACAATTTTAAAATATGTATATATATGTAAAATAAAAGTTGGCAACCCTAGTTAAATTAAATAATGTAACTATATTAATATTTTATTCAATATGAATAATGAAAGTTTGAGTTAATTTTCACATGAATAAATAAACTAATTTATGATGCTAATTAACTTTGCTTGTTTCAGCCTTGAAATATTTCCGACAAAATTACCTGTGTTACATTTTCAATACTACCTATATAAAGCCGAGTTTTCGCCAAAAATTGCGATGAACTTATGATTAAAAAGGGTTAGAGGAAGCGTGTGGCTATTTCAATCTGATATGTAGGAGGAACTGGTGTGAGAATGTGAGAAGCCTTCTAGGCCAACTGTAAACGTTATTTTAAGAAAATGAAGGGTATGTGTAAACTGTGAAATGCTGCGACTGTTTTTAGAAGATATGTGCGAGGAAGTTTAGTGGTGCGAGGATACATAGCACTCTCTGGTTAAGTAGAAAAAGCCTTCATAGCAAACTGTGCGATGGTGTGTATGTTTCCACCAGGAACTTCAGAGGTTAAGCGATGCGGGAATGCGTAGCAAAGCTGTGTAGAATCAAACTCTAGACCTCCGGCTTGGCAGTAAGGACCACCAACCACTAGACCAATAGGCGAGTCAATTTCATTGGCACTAGCTGAGATGATAAACAGACAAGTTGAGACGTACCACTAGCTAATATAACGCTCAACTACCCCGCAAATCTAGTGGAACGCAACCTTAACAATTAATTACTGATTTTAGTTAACGGTATTTGATGTTAGATTGTCATTTTAATTTGGTATGGATTTGTTTGTATTTATTAGAACCAAAAGGCTTATCATCGTAAATATGCAATTTAAAAATAAAATTATCTAAGCTATTCAATTTCTATCCCTTAGACATTTGGCTAAGGACTCAGAATATTTAATCCTGGTATAGAATCCACATATGAACGTAGATTATCCTCTAAGTAATATAGAGTTAACAAAATCGAGAGAAATATGGTAGAGTGATGAATAATGTAAGCCTTGACAGCTCTACATATTTGAGTTTGCGCTTAAATCAAGACAAAAAAGCATCGCATAGCATGACGATCAGCACTTAAATCAATAGTCAGCTCTATTCTGGAAATTAAGGAGAACTATTGGTTTTCCTATTTAACTCAAATGATCCAAGTAGCTATGTTTTGTTTTACTTTTGCATAACATATCTGCACACCTCGTTTAAATATAATAAAATACCGCCTTCAAAAATACTTACAACAATATTTTATTAAATAAAATTACATACTATACTTAAAAATATTACATAAATAACATTCAAGAACTTAAATTACATGGCCATCTCACGCTATACGCCGATGATACCTGCCTGTTTTATTTTGGCTCCTCTATTCATTCAATAATTTCTCAAGCACAAGTAGACTTAAACGTTTTGCACTTATGGTTTCAACATAATTTACTAACTATTAATATTTCTAAAACCTGTTACATAATATTTAAAGCAAAGAACAAAATTATACCTCCACACACATCATTATTAATAAATAACGAACCCTTGCAGCAAAAATCATGTGAAATATATCTCGGATTAAAAATTGACAGTAATTTATCATGGCATGCTCACTTGGATCACATAAAAACTAAACTATCGTCACTACTGGGATCACTTCGGAACATAGTTAAATGCATTCCAAACAAATTGCGCCGCAGTATTTACAATGCTTTAGTTAAACCTCACTTACATTATCTAATAGAAATCTGGGGTAATACAGTTAAGACAAAATTAGGAGAGCTACAAATAATGCAAAATAAACTTATAAAATAAATTTTTAACTATCCACGCCTTACTCCAACACGTAAAATCTACGAAGAAACTAAAATTATGAATTTAACACAATTATTTACGTACAACACCTGCATTTTTATTCGGAAAGTTCTTAACAAAAATATTAAATCTAGTTTATCTTTCATCAAAATCAAGCACACAACTCAACGTAGTACTCGCCGGGCGAGTTTTTTGGTCTTACCTAAGATTAGGACAAATTATGGCAAGAAGATGCTGACTTATCAAGGGGCACAGATGTACAACAAACTACCACCAGACATTAAACATGTACACTCATCTAATGTATTCAAAACCCGATTATTTCAATATGTACAACAATCTTACTTAATATCCTAACCTCGGGAAAGTGGGTACATTAGGTGAGTACCACACCTTATCATAAGAATAATGTATGTACTTAGGGAAACTACGAACTCGACTTTATGTAAATTATTATATATTGTTCTCAAGTAAGTGACTTATTTGTTTTTATTGAGAATAAAGAATCTTTAAACCTTTTTAAAAAAAAAAAAAAATTTATTAAAAAATGAAACTAATTGTTACGTCTCAATAGATTTAGGAGAATATTTTATGGGAATGTTATTTAAAAATAATATACTTAACCCTTGTAAATACAAAGGAAGTGGGTTGTTTGTGTAATAGTCCATTGCATTGACACCTTGCACAGAGATAATGCCACCCGTATGTTACAGGCCAGTCACATGTCGCCGACCACATAACACCGCTGACGACACGACTCATCGACGACACGACACGCCAATGACACGAAGATTGGCAGCTAGGAGAGGCATCGCCACTCGAGGTTAGAGGGGTGAGTAAGATATATAGATTAGTAATAGTTACGAGGTTATTACAATGGGACTATGATCTATCATAACTGGGGAGAGATCAGGCGATTTGCGTATTTTCCTTGCGGTAAAACCGTAACACAATAACACTTTTTTGTCCAATACGTGATTAGAATCGAATCGTCTGCGGGCGACGTCACCGCTAGCCTGAGAAAGTCTTTTACCTAATATTACGTATATTAGGTAAAAGAGTTTCTAAGGTTAACTGTAAAAATAAAAATATTGTCCTCCTAGCCGAATTTCAGCCACGGCGGCCAGTCTCAACAGAGATTAGCCATAGGCGCGGGACAAATTATAGTGCTCAAGTGTTTGCGCAAAAACAGGAGCTCTTTCTATATAGAATAGAAAGAGCTCCTGTTTTTGCGCCTTTCCGGTCGTGTCGCTTGGCGTCCCATCGGATCATGAGAGTGATAGCACTCTCATGATACGATGGGACGCCTAGCGACACGACCGGAAAGGGGTCAGGTACACGACCGACGGCTTTACGTGCTCTCCGAGGCACGGGGTTATAATACCGCCAACTGCCAGACTTCGGGCTGATGCTGAGAATTTTACATTTTACAGAAAGTTCCTAAAATCATTTTTGGTCCGACCCGGGATTTGAACCCAGGACCTCGTTCTCTGCGGGTGAACACGCTACCGCTAGACCAACGAGGCAGTCAAAACTGTAACAACACCTACTAGTTAACTAGAAAGGGTGACTTTTTAAATCTGGAATTAAGATATTTCTGTGGACACAGATGTTAACTTAGAAACTGACATTTACGAAGCATGACGTGACGGAGGGAGTAAAACTACCTAAGCCTAAGTTGTAGGTATACCTACTTACTTAATACACGGATAAGAATTTCAAAATACGTTGACAAATAAGTCAAAGATATGTATATTATTCAAGTTCAACAGTCACGCCACCCAAGACAAGATCCGCAATAATTGTCCCATCTTGCGATAAAAATGTGGGGTGACGTCATCGTGGCAAGCGCACGATTAACCAGCGACCAACTAAATATAGAGAGTAAACATACTTTAAGTGATTCATGTGCGCTCACTTCAGCTGTAGTAAGTAAACATTCGTGGCAATGAATGTACGCAACATTGTTTAATTACAACGCCTATTTTGTAAAAAGATTTTAATTTCATATCATTAATTAAGAATAAAAGTCAAGAGAATAATTTACAATAAATGTTTAACCCTCTAATCGCCGCGTGCATTTATATAACCTCCAAAATACTTGGTCCATTGTCCGGCGCATGGCGCGTAAAAAATGCAAGTCCGTGTGCCCGGCGCTGCTTAGTACGCACCTAGGTGGCACGAGAGAGCGTCGCCCGTTCCAGTCGCACTCGAACAGCGAGTCTAACTGCTCGACTCTCCGCACCACCCGGTCTATACTCACAATATTTCTCGATAACTTATCAACAAATAATAATAACTGCATGAAGTCATCGATTAAATTACGACTCGTTTATAGCGCTCTTATTGTTTTTACAACAAGTTTCTTAGACGAAGTAAAGTTCCGAAGGCTATGCTAAAGTTTGACAGTGAACTCTACAAGTGTCCGTGAAAAAAAGTTTGTGCGATCGGATTGGTCGGTTTGTTTTTGTTTTGTTGAGACGTGTCCGGTAGCAGGATGAATGGGACGCCGACTAGGAGGCCAAAGAGCGCCTTTTCTGAAATGGTGAGTTCGATACTTGCTTCGATATAGAATATAACTTCGCCAAATTATCTATAGACAACTATTATTTGGTTTTAAATAGATAGAATTTAGAGTCTACACGAACTTATGGTTACATTTCTACGCTTGGCATGTAGATTTTACGATTAGTCCACGGATGTGTCCCTCAAATTTTATAGCACCCTGCGTTCCCGTTGATTTGAAAGGGTTAAATCATATGATGAGTAAGGTTCTGAGGACGAACCGTTCATAGCAAATTAATTGCTCAATAAAATCGTTTCGTGATTTATTGGTTTGTTTACCATTTCTGTTCATGACTAATGGGGAAATGTTGATATCGATAATTTCATTGCTTTTGCATCGTTTTCATATAAATTTATAACAATATATCAGACGGGGTAGGATATACAACTATATATTATTCAATTGGTATTACTTTCTAACTGAGTTTAAAAAGAAGCCAGGTATCAATTTGTAGAGTCCCATATGCCTTTTGTTTAAATCGACTTAAAGGTTGAAATCGATTCAATGGTTTTTAAAATGTAATTGGTGCTCATAATTTTTTACATAACTATTTTAGATTTATTGTTACTTTTACCTCAATCCTTTTATAATTGGATTCGTTATAGTATGGAATCATTAGTATAATATGTTAGGGGGTAAGTTACAGTGGTCACCCACATCGGTATGATATCATCTTGTGGCGCCAATTTTGGGATTTTACTATGATGAGGAGATGGATTTTACCTGAATCGGCCCAAAATCTGGAAGTGGGTGGAATCAGACTGTACTTGACCTCTTCTTGATCGTGTCGCTAGTCATCCCATTGGACCATGAGAGCGATGGAATAGAAACTGCCCGTGTTTGCGTCCATACATTTGCACTATAAAATGTCCCGTGCAAATGGCTAATCTTCATTGAGACTGGTCGCCGTGGCCGAAATCGTCCAGGAGGGCATTATTATAATAATTTATGGAGTATGTGACTGTCTCATTGGTATGACAAACTGAATAAGGCTGCAAGGTAGAGTTGTGTTCCCACACGGTTTGTAGAGAAACCGGTTTTATTTTTGATCTTATTCGAATTTGGATTGAGGTTGTAGTAAGCATGCCTACGTACATACTATACAGCCCATAGTAATCAGAGAGTGGGTAGATAGGTAAGTCACAATCAGAATCATGTTTAGAAGAGTCCTTTGATCACGTATTATCTGTGAAGCCATTAGTAGGCCGCCTATTATGCTCGACGATTGCCTTAGATATTTATATAGACATCTGAAGCATTACTTGGTTTTAATTCATGTATATATGTGTGTACATAGATATTACCTGATATACAAGGTATAACATAAATGGTCGAAGCTTACGGAGCATTATTTACCTATGGAATTAAAAACGTAAAGATAACTTAATATGGTTGATACGAAAAATATAATCTTTGACTCTCCTTATACTCCGCAATGTATCAGCTGATCGTTACTTTTGTAATGGAAGTTTATCTATGTTTGTGTATTGGGTATATAGATGTGCTACTTGTCTTTTATTCCATTTGCAAATTAAGCTCTTTGAGTTACAACCACGCAGGTTCGATTGGCGAACCCTTCAAATCTTTGTATGAAAACGAGATTTGAGGAGACCTCACACAAGTTCTATTAGTAAGTTAATCGAACAGCCTCATTTATGTATGATCAAAATGTAGTTATATTAAATTTAAAAGAAAATATGGTCCAGGGCCTGTTAGACCTCACTCAGTAAAGGGTTCATTACATACTAGTAATTGATACTTCTCAATTTCCAAATTTCCGTTGAGGAAGTAAATTAAAATTCTATTTATTTGTGAACATCTTTCTTTTACTTTCTTCGTGAATAATTTTCACAGATTCTAAAACAACAGTTTACTCAGGGGGGTAGGGGCTCTTAATATTTAGCTTTGAGTTATTTTTAGGTCCTAAATACTGACTGAAAACATACGACTCGAGAAGCTTATAGGGGTTCGTTTTTACAATGAAGCCACAAAGCGCACTAGCTGATACATCTTGAGGAAGGTCAGATGCATATAACCAGGCAGGTGATTTTTTTTTGGCGTGAACTGTCTGTTTTTTGGTCGCAAATTTTTGATCACTTTTCGTTCAGTTGTCACTTTTTGACGAGTGCACTGGCTTACCAGCTATGACCCCTTGCCTCAGTACAAGGAGAAGCTGTGAGAATTATCAACGATCGCGAGATTTTAAGCCGTAATGAGGCCCTTAGTCTGAGGAGAATCTTCTCTGTGTTCGGAAGAATTGTTAGATTTGAGGTACATGACCAACATCTACTATTGCTCTTCTCCTCGTTTATGGGGAGCTCATCCCACACTCCTTCATCATCTCGTAGAGTACAGGGTCTACAAACTTCCTCTATAAAAAAACATAAGACAAGAGAGACATGATAAAAATCTACTGAATCAAATACCGTAAAGATATAGAGTGTAGGTGATTTCCAAAAGTAAACAATGACGAGGTTAAAAACACAGTTGTACCTGTTGAAAGGTAGACAATAGTCCATACAAGTATTGACAAAACACAAACAAAGGATCGAATCAATACATTCTTAACTCTACTTAAAGACATTGGCTACAACGGCGGTGAGCACTTATGACTCTATACAACGTTATCCCAAGAAAACACACAATTCTATGAGTGCGAGCTTGGAGATTGGTCAAACTCTGTAGAGTGAGACGAGTCTTGGTCCCCATGATACTCGTAGCTCGGATGATAGTAAGAGAGACCGTAGCCTGTAAAAAGGCGCGTAAAGCAGTCTATACCAACGTTAGACGTTTAATGTAACTTAAAGAGTTTAATTTGTATATAGAAATAAAAACAAGTGAGTAAAGAAAAGATTAACTTCCCTCTCAAAAGCCTTATCGTACGTGGATTATTATTTTTTATAATTTTTTTTCGAAAATAACACCCGTACTAGGTAAATGAAACCCTGTGCCTTGGGGTACTTTACAGACAGACACAACCCATAAGTAGTTGCTTTTCATGTCGTGGGTTCGATTCCCACCCAAAACAGATATTTGTGTGCATGAACAAGTATATTTATTCTGAGTGTGGGTGTAATTATCTATGTAAGTATATATAGTATATCAGTTTCATAGTACAAGCTCTGCTTAGTTTGGAACCAGATGGCCGTGTGTAAATAATGTACCAGGATATTATTATTATATTTGTACGTGCGCAATAAAGGCAAGCGTCGGCTCATCCGTCTAGGACTAGCCCACGCTTGCCTCTATAATCCGGTGAAGGAGTGAAAGCTTAAAAAACAAGTGCGTTTGCAAATACGGTCGGTCATCGACATAAAATATACTTATATTAAATAATACATTAAGCCAATACTGAGATTCTTAAAAATACACTTAATTTTTATACAAATTTGCACATCTGAATTAATTTACATGTCATTGGAATTTCAATATGTCTATTTTAGTGCCTATTATATAATATAAGTATAATATATTTTACGAATGTACTATATAATTTGTAAAGTCTTAATAAAATGAGAAAAAAATAACGATATGGCAATTATTCACGTGGGTCAAAAGGAATAATTTCTTAATGGTTAGAGTGTCTGCATATATTCAATTAATATCTGTCCTAATTTGCTTACATTACATTTTTTTATTTATAATAATAATAATAACATCTAGGGACAATGTCACACAGATCATCCTAGCCCCAAACTAAGCAAAGCTTGTACTATGGGTACCAGGCGACGATATACATACTTATATAGATAGATAAATACTTAAATACATAAAAAAAACATCCATGACTCAGAAACAAATATTCGTGCTCATCACACAAATATTTGCACTTACCGGGATTCGAACCCAGGACCACCAGCTTCGTAGGCAGGAGCACTACCAACTAGGGTACGGTGACCTATATTTTAAATATTATATTAAGATTAAACCTAAAATTTAGTCCATTAGTTAGTTTTATTAGAGTTTTATATTTACTAGATTATATTAAATTATTTTCACTATCTGGCCTTCGTATTACGTATATAACCTTTTACTAGAGCTTAGCGATAGCAATATTTCTGCAACAATTGCTCTTCGAAAACAAAAACCTATTATTAATCGATGATAAACAATGGATGAATGAACTCTTCAATACTTGCTCATTACCTACACACAATCCTGTTCAACCACACGCGTGGCGGAGAGATGAAGACGTCAAGTCCCGGGTTTGATTCTGGGTGTGCTCTATGTCCGTCAATCATACATGTTTGTAAAGTTCATCGTTGCACAGAGATCCATTTCCTTACGTGCGATGTATTTTAGTAATATAAAGTATGAGAGTATGACTTGTATTTGTATAAAAGATATGTATTTATTTTAAAACTTTTGCACATGGATGTATAGAGGCGAACTTAATGCCGGTGACATTCTCTACCAGTCTACCTTATGGTGATACAGAGAAAAATGATGTAGGTGCACTTAACATGTCGTGTGTGGAGGTGATGAACTTAAAAATACAATAAAAATTTATGTAAAACTAACCAGATAATAAAGATACCTTTGTATTATATGTAACTTAATATTGGCAATAAATATATATTTATTATCAATATCTGCCTTTCTAGCCGTGTTTTGGCCGCGTTTCTAGCCGTTTTTTATTATCACATGATAATAAAAAACAAAACGAATTTTCTTCCATAATTGCTTTTAATTTTTTTATACTGTGCCGATTTTGGTAGACATACAAAAATGTGTTTTGATTCATTCAACCCATCCAAAGCCGTTAATATTACTTGCCCAATCTAGCGGCTAGAAAGGCGGAAAAAATCAATCCTTACATTACTTATGAACATTTTGTATACATATCATAGCTAACTACAAAACATACACAGACATTACCAATGACATAACTGGCAGTTTTTATCGTCGCTAAATACTTGGACTTACGTGTTCCGAGTTTAGTTGTTGACCGTGAACTGCTATTACTGGACATATAAGGGATCTATCTTGAAATTCCAAGTATTGTATCGCACATGGCTTTATACAGTACAAACGAAAGTATACCTTATTTTCTATTTATTAAGGTGTAAGTTGCAGTGTGATAAACCAGGTAGAAACAAGTCTAAAAGTATTAGTGAGGTCTATTGAGGAACAAATTAAATCTTGGACGGAATTCTTTTACGTTGAAATTCAATTGTCTTCAGTGCATCAAGGGCTCGCTGGAAGTTTAAAAAATATTTTCTTATAACGATTTTTTAAAATACCACAGTTTCTCTTCGAAAAGTGTGTATTGCCATTGAAGACTTACGGAACGTGGTCGCTTACTATGAGCCTCATAAGAAGGCTCAAGGTCACCTAATAAACTATTCTTGGAGTATACCTGCGAGATCGAATCATAAATATGGAAATACAGGCATAAAAAAACCCGAAGAATGGCCAATCTGAAGTGGCAGTAAACAGGGCACAGAGCACGTAGAATCAACATCCACTGGGGCAGTTCTCGAATAGGCAGGTGGACCGATAATCTCGTGAGGGTCGTTTGAGACCGCTGGACACAGGTAGCTTAAGACCAACCATTATGGAGAATTATGGCTCGGACTTCATCCTGCCGTGAATTTCAGCTAACATGATGCTGGTGAAGGCACTATCTGTTAATTGGCATTGGGAATTTGGATGTCATTATTTTGATTTTATTTTATTACTTCAGGCGCTCTATACAGAAAACTGTGTACATGGATAATTATTAATTGACAATTCGCTTAACCATAAGTGCGCAGCATTAGTAGATGTTAAAGTAGACGGAACTCTGCCAAATCGGAGTAATAAAGCTATTGAAGATAAAGATAAAGAGGTTGTTATTTTGTACTGTTCCCGTGAATAGAAACGGAAACAATAAATAATGTTTAAAAAGTATCGTTATAGTTTTTTAAAAGCATTTCATGTTAATAGTATTTCATGTATATTAAGTAAAAATTTGTTAATTCGACATTCGTCTCAGTTCATATCTTATAAATATCAAGTCAATTTCGCAGTGTCTCTGGTTGTTGCAAGATAGATGGTTAAGACATACTATCAAACTTTTTTACTACCAACATAACGACTACATTACATTAGTGCCGGATTATCCAATATGGCAAGTAAGCTGCTAGCCATGTATAAGGCTCGGAAAATACGGCGCATCAGGAAAGTACTCTAAGTTTCTTCACCATCTTCACAAAAAAAAAGTCTCTACAATTTGCGAAGCACATGCTGGTGCCAATTAGAAAATAACGAAGAAAAAAGTAGGCAGGTGTATAACAAACGTATAACCAAACAAACAGAATTTAGTCAATAGTTGTTGAATACGGTTTATCTAATCAGATAATATACATATCTACACTTTATTTATAATATATATACACTCGGAGTATAGAGTAATACACTGCAATTTTCATATCGTCGATAAATACATGTCCAAATATTGTGTACTAAAACCTAGTAATAATATCCTCCTGGTCGAGATTCAGCATTGGTGGCAAACCTCAACGGAGACAGACAACTGCGCGGAATATTTTTTATAGAGCACAAGTCTACGCAGAAACGTAAGTACACTCCCATGATTTAATCAGATGGGTTTGCCGACACGTCTGTGGAGAAGTCAGGTGCAAAACTAAAGTCTTTGCAGAACGATATGTAACACTGCCATCTTCCTTTCGATACAGGTCTGCTAGCGAGGGTTTTTCTTTTCCAAAAATCCCAATTATGTTTTTAGGTACGAGCTGGGATTTGAACCAGGCAGGGTCTCATAATCCACAGCCAAAAAGCAGTATAGCATAGATTTCTATCACTTTACAAACAGTTTGAATGAAGAAGCTCCACCAGCTTACAGAATACATTGCACGTAATAAATTGCATTATTGTGGTCTTCAGCTCGCTAGACTTCATCGAGAACTGATTAGGAAAATTAATCCCCGTGTCGCGGGGTACATTTAAGTAATAGACACAAAGTTCACCCAGACTCAGCACAACTAACATAAATAGTTGTCTTGCGCGGGAATCAAACCCGGGATATGAAGTGGCGAGGCGACTGTCTTAATCGTTGCGCCACACGTACAGTCAAAGGGTTGGCAGCGCGTGGTTGGGACTGCTTGAGATATACTGAGCTGCAGTTTTTTAGACACAGACTTAATAATTTTCTGCTTTTTTATAGATATTGTAGCTATACTTGTCTTAACTGTTGTTTTCTTTAAAAAAGACAACGCCCGCCCAAAGGAATTTAATCCCTGTGTCGCGGGGTACTTTACAAACATATAACAGACGGACACAAATTACATCCAGACTCAGAACAACTATTTATGGGTCACACAAATAGTGGTCCAGCGCAGGACTCGAACCCGTGACACGAAGTGGCGAGGCGACTGTCTTAGCCGCTGCGCCACACGTGCAGTCGTTTTCTACTTGTTTGATTTCATTTAAATTTTAAACAAATTATTTTTTGTTCTTTATTTCTTCTTTCTTATCATCAGGTAGACATCAGATAGGTAAACAAGATTACCTAGGCAGTATAACCTACTACCGCTAACAATATCACAACACAAATCAATAATATGAACTACAATTTTATATTCAAAAATCTTACCAATGATTTAAATTTTTACAGTTCACGGCGAACGGTCAGAACGGTAGAGGAAATATAAAACAATATTTAAAGCTATCCAGTATCCTGTTTATTCGATATCATGCACGGTTATTATATGTGACTTCGGTACCGTAGAGATTTTAAACTAAACATAAAACGTTTTATAGCTTATGACTAACGAAACATTCACTATGAACTTCAATCCTCTAGTCGGAATAGCTTAGTGGTTAGACCGTTGGGCTGTGCCATCAGTGGTTTTGATTTGTAACTCCATCCCCAAACTACTGTCTTTTCGAATTCACGTGCGTATTACAAATAATATATTGGAGGTAGATTTAATAACTAAGTATTAATATTTAACTAGTATACCATTAAAGGTTAATAGAGACTGTCTAACTACGTAGGATATATTATAGTAGTAGAGTGTGAGCGCAAGCGCAGGTGCACTCTTTTTACTCTAGGACAGTGAGCTGTTACACCCGGTGAGAGATCAGACGCTGGACCAATATACGTGCTTTCTGAAGTACAAGGGTGCCGCAATAACGCCAATTCTCAGAATTTAGGCTTACTAACATAGAAGTATTTACCTGACGCGGGATTGAAATCTAAGTCCTCATTATTTTATTTTAAGTTTTCGAAAACTTACAGCTAACAGGTCACAATTTTTTAGGATTCATAAAAAAAGAGATGGCCAATTAAATCTGCGATTCAATACTCTACTGCTAGACTAGAGTGGCAGTGAAAGGCGAGCTACATAAAAACTTTATCAACGGTAACCTGTAAACTTAAATGTCACAAACGTTATAAGTTGCTTCAATTTCATCATATATGTTTTTTTACTCATAATACGTTCAAGGTAAACTGCGCAGTCTTTTAATTAACAAAAAGAAAATTATTCCCAGCCATTAAGTATATCTACTTTTTTATTTTAAAACCCAACAGCAACAACTACAAAATAATAACCTTTTTATATATAAGTGATGAAACGATTATTATGATAAGTTAAATTATTTATGCAACAAGTATATTATAAGTAACACATAGCCAAAAACAAGGTCTTTACACATTTTCAAGTAAAAACTACTAATGGATTTTAATGAAACTTTACAATAATATAGCTTATACATCAGAATAACACATATATTACAATTTATAAAGATATTGTGTGAATTGTCCAAAATATGACGATAAGTGTCAAGTAAGTAGGAAAAACCTACCATCTGCGAGCTATTCCGGCGTGCACTGCCAAAACCGCTAGAGGTGAACATCCTTCTAATATTATAAATGCGAAAGTTTGTGAGTATAGATGTATGGATTTGTTAATCCTTTACACCAAAACTACTTTAACGCGGGCGAAACCGCGGGGCATAGCTAGTGTAGAATAAAGTACACCAAAAGTCAAACTTGATGCATATTAAATTTAACTTATCATACTAATAATTTCATTACTACATATTATAATCAGAAACAACTTCACCTATTAAGTAACTGTTCTTGTGCTGTTAGTGAATAAGGCAACCAGACTTCACCGAGGAGAGACAGAGGTCGGAAATGCTTTAATGATGTATTCCAAGTAATACTACGGTAACTCCTAGAGGTAATCTATAGGCCGACTTAATTGTATAAAAAAACCAAAAGGGGAAACCGAGAATAATCAAGTTATTCGTTACTGTTACGTAGGTTAAAAGATTGTAATGCATTCTGTAAACAATCACTTTCAAGTTGTGCCTGAATAAATTGCATGACAATTTGCAGTGAGTGAAGGTCAAATACTAATCATCAGGCATGACTCAGGATGCTGGTGACCCCAATTCGAGTTTCGTCGAAGGAACTATACTGCTGGCTCTATAATATAGACTTCCTGAGAGTGCACCGAGTACTTTGATCAAATAGCATCCAACAATATACTGAAATCTCTGTCCTGGCTAACCGAGTTTTTACTCGAGGAGTTTTTAGCGAAGCAGAATTATAACGATATTGTCTGGGTTATTTAATAAAGTGCGAAATGAATATATTATACTATAAACTCTCAACTTATCCTGCTTTATACGTTGTTGTGGGTTCGATTTCAACCCAGGACAGATATTTGTGTGCATGAACATGTCTGTTTGTCCTGAGTCTGTGTGTAAATTATCTATATAAGTATGTATTTACAAAAGAAAAATAGTATATGTAATATATCAGTTTTCTGGTTTCCATAGTACAACCTCTGCTTAGTTTGGGATCAGATGGCCGTGAGTAAATAATGTCCCAGGATATTCATTTATTATATCTACCACAGTGCATGGTGGAGTTGACAAATGTTTTTCTCGGTGTGATTAGCATACATTGCAGTGTCACTCATTTTGTTGCCCACAATATTTCTATAGCAAGATATATGTCAGTATTTCGTAAACAGAATACTAGTTTAATCAAAACTCATGCTATCCTTATTGTCTGGGTTATTTATATGTGCGAGCTGAATATGAAAATAGGTGGACACTATATATATACTTAACTTAGCCTGCTTCTTACTGTACTAGTTTATAAAAGACAGAACACTAGCTAAATCAGAATTCATCCTATCCGTATTTTCTGTGGAAACCAGTGGTGACAAATTATACACTCTTAAATTAATCTTTTACTTGCTGGAATATTTTGTAAGGCACATAGTACTAGCTAAGGTAGAGTTAATACTCTACGGAATGTATGGTTTATTTAATGAAGTGCTAGCTTAATATTAAAATAAGTGGTTACTTATTATAGACATTGAACTACGTACATAACCTGCTTGTTACTTGAGTAGTTTCTAAGGAACAGAATAATACGGACAGTATGAACTCTACATTCATATAAAGTAGATTATTAGAGTCTGTATTTTCAAGTTTATTTATGAGAGTGTATGTTCAATGTGAAAATAGGTTACATACCAATAATTATAAACCTGTTATCCTGTTTATTACTATAGTAATTTATAAGACAGATATCTATCTAAAGCAGTGCTCATGCTGTACGTTACTCATGCATTACCTGGGAAATTTCATAAAGTGGGACCTCAATCTAAAAACATGTGTTCGCTTATTCTGTAATAATTCATATGTTCATTAACTCGTCGAGGTCCTGGGTCCAAATCCCGGGTCGGGCCAAAAAGTGATTTGGGGATTTTACTGTAAAAAGAAATTTCTCAGTAATTATATAATTATAGGTATTACACCCCCGTGCCTTGGAGAATACTTAAAGATGTCGGTCTTGTACCTGACCTCATTACACCCCCGTGCCTTGGAAAGCACGTAAAGATATCGGTCTTGTACATGACCTCTATCCGGTCGTGTCGCTAGTTGTAGTAGTATGGAGTGATGGAATGGAGAGTGTCACCTTTGTTTGCGCACACACTTGTGCACTTAAATATGTCCTGCGCAATTAGCTAATCTCCGATGAGACTGGCCGCAAAATTCGGCCGGGAGGACATTAATAATTATAATGGGCCAGCTAACTGAGTAAGGTAGAGCTTATGCTGGACGTATTGTCTGGATTAAAGCAGGAGTAGGCCTTCACCATGCCTTAACTAATAAATTGATTTTGAGAAATTTTGAAGAAATTGACAAACAAACATTAGTAGCTTCTTCAAATTAAAATGATGTTGTGACATCTCAAGAATGTACGAACCATCTCGTATAACCTGATAACCAAATTCTTATGTAAAACTACTGACCAATCCTTTATTAAAATTAGTTACCTTATACGGAGTAACATTGATTTTAGTATATGTTAACTTTAAGTGGTATTTTATGGTTCTATTGCTGGCAATTAGGTATTTCATTATTATATCTATTCCTTTCTTGGCAGTCACGGAATTTGTGGTTGCGGCCCCTCTGGTTTTGGGAATATCCAAGGGTGGCGGTGATGGCTATCAATGTAGCATCTGAATATAGAACCATTCATACAAAATGTAGTGAAATACATCTAATGCTATAAATGGCGATAATTAAAACTATTTAAACCTATTTAATTTAAATGTTCACTTTGTCAATAACTTAAATAGGCTGGCTAACTAACTAAATCATTTCTATCCCAAATTAAATGTTATTACTAAATTATTACATACAAATCAAAGATATAAATATGTGCATCTAGCTATAAATAATGATATATAGTTAAAAAATGATCAAAGTAACCCGAAGAATTACCAAGAGTAAGTGGCAGTGGACGGAGCACATAGCTCGTAGCACCGACGGCCTCTGGGCAGAAAGGTTCTAGAGTGACGACGTCAAACCGGAAGACGCAGCGTTGGCAGGCTTTTGTCCAGCTGAGGGCGCCTTTGATGAACTATATTACTACAAACAAGCTTGTGAATAGTCAATTCACAAGCCTTTATTTATAGTCTACGTGAAATAAAACTTTTTTATTTTATTTATCAGGTGATCCCATGCAATATAAAAATATTTATTGATGTGATTATTTTAAACGCTATTGTATCTCTTTCTACAGTCTACGAAGCGATCGGAGCTTTATCGTCAGTTATACATATATGCTACTTCATATATGTATAACTGACGATGAAGCTCCGATGTGATTATTTTAAACGCTATTGTATCTATTTCTACAGTCTACGAAGCGAACGGAGCTTTATCGTCAGTTATACATATATGCTACTGCATATATGTATAACTGACGATAAAGCTCCGATGTGATTATTTTAAACGCTATTGTATCTCTTTCTACAGTCTACGAAGCGATTGGAGCTTTATCGTCAGTTATACATATATGCAGTAGGAGTGCATTCTGATATAACGACATCGTTGTGAAATCACAGCTACTCTTAGTAAATAAACAAACTTAACTTAAACTCATGCTTAAAAACATGGATTCTGCTAAAATAAGCTGTTGCAATAACGGCTATACGGAATTTAGCTGATACAAAACTGAAACCGCAAGATCTCTTTTTTTATCATTCGTGTATAAAATGTAAGTTACTTAATTACTCCAAACGTATAGTAGTACTTTACTCTAAAAGTACAAAATTGGCGTAGTTGATAGACGCGCCGCAGGTCGTGGGTTCAATTCCCACCCACCCAAGACAGATATTCGTGCATGAACATGTCTGTTTGTCGTGAGTCTGTGAGTAATTATCTTTGTAAGTATGTATCTATAAAATATAGTTTCAGTTATCTGGTTTCCATAATACAAGCTCTGCTTAGTTTGGGATCAGATGGCCGTGCGTGAATAATGTCCCAAGATATATTATCTGTATCTATTGTTTTTGACCACACGACATGCTCCTGTAGTTAAACAGTGTGGATTTCATTTCGTGTACATGTAAAACAAATATGTACGTAGGTCGTACGTCGTCCTCAAGCTTAAATGCCATTAAATACTAAAACTACTATATGAGTCATGAACAAAAAAGCGGCACATTATTAAAAATAATGCTACTTAATAACTAAAACTCATATTTGAGACTTTGAACTACTGATTCATAGATCTCAGGAGGCACGTTCAAACAACGAAACTTTAATTATAAGTTCATATTTTAAAGTACTTATATTTAATTAATAAGCCAAAAGCTTCTCTCCTTAGTATTCTTCAAATTGTCTATTTATAAAACCACGACTATGATGCCATTGAGAATGACTTAACGGCATTTTATTTTTAAAGACAACGCCCGAATTAGTGAATCAAATCCTGTGTGGCGGGGTACTTTACAAACATATAATAGACACAAATTACATCCAGACTCAGAACAACTATTTATGGGTCACACAAATAGTTGTCCGGCGCGGGACTGAAACCCGCGACATGAAGCGGCGAGGCGACTGTCTTAGCCGCTGCGCCATACGTGCAGTCAGATTTTAGTGTATGGTTGAGTTTTATTTTATAACCATTTACGACACTTAAAAACACTTATTATTTCTAAACGTGACCCGAAGGCCGGCGATAACTCAGGGCAGAGAACCCAACGAGGAATACCCACCAGCCGTCTGGACACGTTACCGGTGGATGACTGTACTGGCGAGCACTTTAACGCTCAAGGCTTCTGATATTTAGTTATATTTAGATCATTATGTTTTAACGGGGTACAAAAAGGAGGAAGATTTACAATTTAATGCGTATTTTTTCCCGTGTATGTATTTACATCTATTACTCCGGTGTTATTGAACAGATTTAAGTTGAGACATAGTATGTAGAGGTACAAAATAAAAGCATTTCATGTATCTGATTGCCATAGTACAAGCCCATGCTCAGCTCTCAGATGGCCGTGTGTGAATAATGTCCCAGTATATAATTATTATTATGTCCTGGGACTTATTACTACGTGTATATTTTTTTGGTTTACCATAGACCAATCTCAATAAAAGCATCGTAATAACAAAACATAACAAGAGTAGTCGCATCTGTGCAACAGATGTATGTAATAGACGACCATTTTCTCAGAGTTAATAATGGTTAGTCGAATATGTGATAACTGATATTGATAATATCTTTTCTCTACTTGGTGAAGTACCAATTTCTTATAGTAATGTCAAGAACGTAGTACTACGATTATTTTTCAATAAATAAAATAAAATAAAAATGGTTTTTATTCACGTAGACTTTAAAAAAGCGCTTGTAAATAGTCAGAACATGTTTGTAGTAATATAGTTGTATACATTAGATATTATTTCTAGTAACATAGATATTTAGGTACATCTTGTATAAAAACATTTATAAAATTTATTTTATTACAGAAATGATATTTAGCTAGCTCGTATCAAGTTATTTTCAAGAGATTATGTTTAATTATCTAGTTTAAGTCTAATATTTTAACTACATATTGTCAATGGTTCTGTCTATATTAAAGGTATTATTATAATGACGGACCTTGTGTTAATAACGACGGTCGCGCTTAAATGCTACCACTGGATCCAATGCGCCCCAACTGAGAAGACCCAGCGAAACAAACTCAGTGGGTTCATCTACTACCGGTTTCAACACGACCCAGTTGAGACGGTCCGGCGAAACATACTCAAGCGGGCATGAACACGGGATTTGGTCCAATTAGAGTAATTATTTAGTAAGCAAACACAATATATGCTCGATCGGTTGTCTGAATGCTTATTATTTTAGATTATATTTAGGTATACAAAAGAAAAACTTCGAAACAATAACATTATTCATTTTGAGACAGAGTCAATAATTTTAAATTAAGTATATGATAGCAATCATTTACAGATAGTTCACGTAACACAGCAGATCAGTCATGTCTATATGGCTACAAGATCTCCAGCGAGCAATGTGCAGGTAGGAAGTGAGAGCCAGACGTCTTTGTCATCGATGTACTCTTTAGTGGTGTAATAACCCCTAGCCATAAGTATACGTTTAATATGTGTTTTAAAACTTGGGTTCGCAGCTTTTGCAATATATTCAGATTTTTTAAACTTATGACCGCACATTTTTTTTAGATTATGGGCAATAGCAATGATTTGTTGACTTAACATAATATAATTATTATGTAAGTCATCAAATCATTTGTGTTTAAAAATCTTAAAACCCAAATTCAATTTTCTTTACGAGTACTAATTTGAACAAATTCATAGGGCACTGTACTGGATTTATATATGTACAAATAATAAATATATATACATGGATTATTATAGGACCAATTACTACACACGCCAGCACATCCAGCTACCCCAAATCTGTAAAATTTCTTTTATAGATTTCAACTTTATCACATAAGCATAAGGTTCACTTTCAATTGGGGAAATTTGGCAGATTGGGGCAACTTGATGTGCTGGCGTCTGTACATGACTTTTCTTTTGTAACATATTACTTACATGAATGTTTCTGTGTGCAATATCGAACAAAGTATTTTCCACTGTTATTTTTATTATTATTTCACAAAACCACGGAGAAATTGCGTAACCTCCTTATTTTTGAAGTTGGTTGAACGTAATATATTTGTTTTAACAGATAACTTATTTAATCCGTCGGTCTCATATCACCTTTAATAAATGAATATCAAACCAAGTAGCACATACTAAAGGCTCTTTCATAACTCAAAGGTCAAGGCCCATGACACAGGGCACCGCTGAAGTCAAGAGACAGGTTCAGGTAGGTAAACACAGACAAACGCAGTCCTAATCGGCGATGACCCTATTTTAGCTGACATCCAGTTTTCCTCAGTTACCTAAACGAATAACGTTCGCTCTGGGTACTAAAAGGATGTTTGACGCTCTATCGAGTGCCTAAAATCCCAATCTCAGAAGCTCTATAATAGAGTCTATGAAAAATCAATGAAAACATAAGGATCGTTTCAAAGGATTCTCTATTTATGACGTAGCAGCTCGACTAATCGTTACCTACTTTCTATTGAATATTATAAATTGGCATTTATTATAATATATATAAGGACAATGTCACACAGATCATCCTAGCCCCAAACTAAGCAAAGCTTGTACTATGGGTACCAGGCGACGATATACATACTTATATAGATAGATAAATACTTAAATGATGATGATGTCCTCCCAGACGTATCCGTCGACGGCGACACCCTAAGAAAACGTCCATGACTAAGAAACAAATATTCGTGCACATCACACCAATATTTGCACTTACCGGGATTCGAACCCAGGACCACCAGCTTCGTAGGCAGGAGCAATACCAACTAGGCTACGGTGACCAAATACGGTGTTCAATCAATCAATTCAATTAATTATTGAACGTGAAAGTTTATTATATTTACCGGATATATCCCCGGTCGTTGTGAGAGGAGGCCCTTGTCTTGCAGTTGACTGAAATGGGCTGTATTTTATAACAGATATTAATTAATAATTTTAGTATGGCAATAATATATTGGTTTCTAAATGCTGTTATCACCTGATAAAATATATAAAATGATTTGATGAATCTGTCTGTGCTCAACTTCCAGTAACGAATATGAACAAACTGCTCACCACATCATTTGGGAGTGTGATCTCTGGCAAAATCAGCGAGATATTATGTTAAACAGCTTGCAACCAATATCTGGAGTAGTTTATTGTACGGATCTTGTAGCAACAAGGAACAACTTCCGTGCGTTTAAGCGCTTTTGCCATACCTACTATTGGAATCAAATATAACAGCTCACTTAGGACCCTTAAATTGATCCACGGTGCTTTTGCAGCTGGCTTCTCTAGTTGCAAATCTCTCATTTTATGAGGCTATAGCCTCTTTACATCATTCTGTCTCCCGCTTTGCTCTGGAGGGAAGTGGAACTATTCATTTTCTAACTCCTCCTTTTTCTCTTTCTGATTAAACTCGTTGCGGGATCCAAGACAGTTAAAGCGATTCCCCGGGACATGCCTGAGCTTCACCGCTCAGTGTCATTTCATTGTGTGCCACTGTTGATCCTGGCTTACAGGAGTTGCAGTGGTGGGTAAGAGGGAGGGACTAGTCCCGATTAAATATAAAATGATTTTTCATGTTTTTTAGCCTTTTAAATTTTGCTTTCAAAATATTGGAGATCAGTAATAAACTTATAGTGATGTATCCAGGATATAAAAATGTTTACTTCTACATGTCTATAATACTCATCATTGCTCAAAAATCTATTCGGTAGCTTATATGTCTGGCTATTTATATATATAACTAGCTGTGCCCGCGACTTCGTCCGCGTGTTAATTAGCTTATTAAGTTTTTTTATTGGATTTTCTAAAATAAAACATTTTTTCTAAAATAAACGTAGCCTAAGTTACTCCTTATTACATCAGCTACCTGCCAAAAAAAGTCCCGTCAAAATCGGTCCAGCCATTTCCGAGATTAGCCGGAACAAACAGACAGACAGACAGACAAAAATTGTAAAAAAAAAATTTTGGGGTATATACCGTATATATATTCATATACATGTAGTAAATATAGGTTATTTCAAAATTACAAACAGACACTTCAATTTTATTTATTTGTATAGAGTATAGATTAAGTCGCTTTTTGTTCAAATTAGTCAAACAAAAAACGATAGAATGCAAAAGGAATTATTTTATATTCGAATAAAGTAATCATTTAAAAATACTGTATACTATTTTATTTTTATCCACCTGTGCAAGGCCGGGGTGGGTCGCTAGTATTAATTAATACTAAGGTAGTTTAGAGTTTTTGAAGTGAAAACTACTATAGACGCGTTGAGCACTTTTTGGTTGAATAAACATCATGGAACTTGCGTGATCGTCACGTTACGATTCCCGTGAGCTATATGGATACTGTGTATACATATAGCTAGCTATGTATTTAAGTATTTATCTATCTATATAAGTATGTATATCGTCGCCTAGTACCCATAGTACAAGCTTTGCTTAGTTTGGGGCTAGGATGATCTGTGTGACATTGTCCCTAGATATTATTATTATTCCAACTTATTTATTTATTTTCATATTTGATACATATTTATTCTTATAAAATCGATATATAAAACAATAATACACAAATAAATACGTAAAAAACAGAGCTCCCCGGCGGCGGGGTTATACGCCCTAGGCCACCGGTGGTCAGGGCGACAGAGTGAGGAACCTCCTCACGATGCGTACCGTTCCCATAATTGCCGCCTTCTGTATCCGGCTCTTGACCCAGTGATCTAGTGAGAGCCTCTTATTATTATTATTATTATTTCCATTATATATGTGTAATTTAAGGTGAATAAAAGCGTGACACTCGCATCATCATTAAGTTACGCTTCCCAATAGTTATACATGTGTAACTATTATATTGTAGATTAGATAAGGAGTGTAAAAAATTGTTTTCTCTTCTGTCGGCAGTCCCCAAAGACTGGCTCCAATTTTTTTCCGGCTTCTATTTGCAGAGTATACTGCATATATTGTAAACTTCAATGATCATTAACACGATACCATGTCAATCTATATTACAATCCCTACAGTCAGGTGCATAATAATATCAAAATTGACCCATCCCACTTGCTACACAGAAGGGAGTCACGGCTCAGAGATTTTAAACTGATTCATATACCTGCTCCGTAATTAAATTCTGATCAATGCGATTGCATGTGCATTTAAATTTGGGATTACTCATATATATTATAATTTGGATGTATTCATGGTTATATGATGACAACAGATCCGTCAGCGATTGGCGAGGTTAAGTAACTTGGATCGCCTTCAGTCCATTGATAAGTGACCACCAAAGTGGCTTTTTTGAGGGTCTCCGTACTTTGGAGAGCACGTTAAGGCGTCGGTACCAGTTAAGCCATCTCAGAGGCCTATTGGGCGGCTCGAATAACTCTGACGCTAGGGTAAACACTGCCCATAGAATAAATAAGTGAGTATTGGAGTTCTTACGGAGAGTATTATGCTGGATTCCTTGTATACGGTGGATAGACAATCAAGCTAGGAATTGCCGTTACATACATGCGGGTAGCATAAGAGCGGTCATTGTGGAGATCTTTGGGGAGGCCTTCGGACAGTACCAAAAATGAATACAATAAGACCTACTATGTTGCATTTTTCCTTTCATATTAGGTTCGGGTCTCAGTCTAACTAGAACTACCGACCATTGCCAGAATTACTCTTTCGACTGGCATCAGATTATAATAGGCTTCTGACCACCTGTACGCGATTGTCATAGATGTTTTATTTTACAATCTAGCCCGCAAATAAGTATCTACATACCTGATAGTGAAGCGGTCATAGCTAGCTAGCTTGGCAAGTTGAAGCAACTATGCTTGCGGTCAGTCCATAGATGGGTGACCACCAAAGGGTTAAATTTCTGAGCGTCTCCGTGCTTCGGAGGGCACGTTAAGCTGTAGGTCATGGTTGTAGTCATTACACAACAGTCATTAAGCGTACTGGGCGGCTTGAACAACTCTGACACTAGGGTAACCACAGCCCATACGATAAGTAAGTAATACCTGATATTAAGCGATTACTGCACCCGTCCCTTTCCCCATTTCCTATTAGCTTTAGTGACATTATTCAAACTCAGGAGTAACCTGGAGTGTATTCGTTAGGGGGATATACTTCCCCAGTTGAGCTGATTATAATCTAGAGCCAGATCCTATGGATATAGTACCATGCGGGTCTCCAAGTCACGGAAGCTAATTCCTTAACAAACCAAACTCCGATACAAATCATTTCACACGAAGACTTAGTTGTGCTACCGCTTATCGCCACTCAGGAGTCACGTGTAGGGGAACTAGACCCGGAGCCCACGGATGCGGTAGCATTCGGCTCTCCGATTAACGGAAGCTAGTCTCTTTACAAACCCAATACCGAAACAAATCGTTTCACACGAAGATTTTTTGGTGCGGGAATCGAGTCCATGACCTCCCTGGTACAAAAGCCCAGTCCTGTCAGCTTACAACGCTCAAATACAGAGGTCGTCCACTACTTAGAACTTGAATCATAATTGAGTAACCTGTTTGTAAGTCATTTATTCTTATGGGCCATTGCCTGTCAAAGTTCTTTAGGCGCCCAGTACTACATATTACAACTGTTGACCGTCCTCAGAACCGCGGAGACGCTCCGAATTTAAAAAAAAACTTGTGGTCAGTAATCTAAATACTATCCGCGTGACTAGTTACTTAAGGTTATCGATCACTAGCTGCCCACGGTTTTACCCGCGTTCAATTTTATAAATTATCACAGCCCCTTTCCCGTAGATAGCGTGATAATATGTAGCCTATATGTTGGCCCGACCTCTTCGTAACATTAATGTAAAATTTGAAGTAAATCCATGCAGTACTGTTTGAGTTTAGCCCGGACATATATACGGACAAAAGACAAAAATTCAAAAGTATATATATATTTGCTTCGATGTCGATTGTAGATCACGCCCAAAGTATCCTTTTCAAAAATATCAATGTTTGTTCAATTCAGTTTTGACTTTCCTACGATTTTATTATATGTATAGATTTTCAAATCGATGTGGGACAACAGACTATGTACGCCTCGACCTGTTTGTTTTCATGCCATTTATGTCATATATTATATGTAGCGTGATAAGCTTCGACCCCGTCACAAAGGCCAAGTTCAATACCCTTGCGTAAAGGTTTCAATTAGTGTCAAAAGGTCTTAAGTTTTAACCAAGAGATTTTCACTTGAAAGGGTTGTTTTAGAGGTTGTTAAAATTTAATGAGTACCTACCTACTTAGCTGATAAATAGTATTTGTTTCTTTATAAGAATATCTCGCCAGTGGAAATCCCCTGACCGACCGCTCGCCAAAATATTTACCTATTCAAAAAATTATATTAATTATACAACTAACAATAAAAGAGCCTAATTCAAACTTAATGCTTCGCCTTAAAGCTTAAGTTAATGTATTGCTTTAAAACAAAAAAAATAATAAGGTCAATTGGTATTGCACGTGTGGCGCAGCGGCTTAGACAGTCGCCTCGCCGCTTCGTGTCTCGGGTTCGAGTCCCGAGAGTTAGTTAATCTGAGTCTGGATGTAATTTATGGCCGACTATTATATGTTTGTAAAATACCCACAAAATTACAGGGATAAGATCAACTAGTGCGGGCGTTGTCTTTAAAAAAATACCTGGAAAAATTATGGAAAAAATAATTAAAATATGTTTAGTTTTCAAAGAGAAAGTAGGCAGTATGATTTTGTCCCTTATTTATATCTTATTTCTTAAGACTTAATAACCCTTAAAATACTTTGAACGTATTTAGCGCAGAACTATTAATAAAGCACAATTAACTCTGTATAAATCATTTAAACCACGCTAATGGCTAGTTAATGAACTGTGCTCTTATTAATCACAATAGCGCTCAACCGATACGAACACCGTATGGAGATGTATATACATCATAATAACATCACATTACAGTGCGTAATTCAAGGTAAAATCAATAATTGAGTATGTAGCTTCATAAAATATCGCTTGTTCATAATATTAGGTTTTTTTATTTATGATATCATTTATAACGTAGGCTTTCAGGCTCGGGGTGTTGAGCGTGGACCGTAGGTGACACGGATGAAAGGGAAGCGGACAGTTTGGTATCTTTTTCCCAGGTTGGTTTTTCAGAAATTTCTGCGGTAGATATCCTGGCTTGTTTTACTTTTTGGCAGTTTTTGGCTTCATGACGTCAGTGCCGATGAGTGATATACATATTCTGGACAAAAAACCGAAAAACGGATTAAAAACATGTTGTTGACACAACCCATTAATCTGACGAAATTATAGAAAACCAGTATGCAAAATATGAAGATTCTTTTTGTCTCCCTATATAAATTTCTTCAGCTAATGGATAGTTGTCAAGAGAAAATAGTTTTATTTTTGTGATAAGTTGATGGTCGGCGTGTTGTTCATTCCATAAGGAAATTAAGCTCCTTATGTTTTGTTCGATACTTATTTTACACTTTGTATAGCCAATCATGCTAAAATGGGCAGGCTTTCAAAATGCAGCGAAAAGAAATGATATCACTAGCTTTGCCACATGATAACCTCTCAAGAATCATAAAATAGTTGATATTTATTGCATTTGTATTGTAGGTTTAAGTAATGTAACACTCGCGCGCCGTTTGCCACAAGAGGTCAGCAGAAATTTCAAGGGGACTTTATAATTACCAACCACTTCAGATTCATTATTGCATTAAATTTTTTATAAAAATTTATATTATAGTTATATATAGCGACTCCCTGTCGATAATTTTCTGTCATAACATTATTTTTAATCTGGAATTCAAATACGTTCTAACTTTAAATCCTATGTACAGCGATTTAAGAGAATGAAAATAAATTCTAGCTTCTAGTTCTAAAAAGAGGTTGTAAAGGAGGGACATATCATTACAGTACTTAACTTCCTTCAGCAAATAGGTGAACAACAGTTACACGAACTGAGCGCTTCAATGATCTTAGTAGATGACATCAGAGTATTGTTTTGGCTAATGATTTTGCACTATTATTTCCTCCCGGCACATGATTCTAGTTCCTATGCGACTTGCTAATTATATATTCATCGCTTATGAATCGCAAACAGTTTCTGTGTTTCATTTAAGTAGATCACTAGAACTGAATGTGACGCCCAGATTTTAAAACATCAACCAATGCCCGGAGCCAAATATATATTGTTTTTCTTTTTTGGACAGTTAACAGTTATTGATTCTAGCTGGCCATTCGTACTATTCCCCATTCTGTGACAGGTTTTCAGGTTTGTTTCGAGATTTATTATAAATATAATTTTATTGTTAGAAGTGGAGTCATTGTTATTGTGTTGCTTATTTGTCTGTGATAATTTTATTTTAGATTTCATTTTAATATTAAATTTTTTGTTTACATCGGTATGAAACCCTTACATAAGAACATGGCCCACCAAATAGTAAGCGGTCACTTACGCGTTACAAACTATTGTCCCTTTTCAATGTAATTTGGTGGGTTACCGATCATTAGGTTCGAAAAATATTAGACCGAATTTCATTTTACCTAAAACTTTTCAACTATTATGGTTTCATATTTTTTTACTTCATCGAAGTCACGACTGCCGACTGGACGATTTTTTTAGTTTCTCCAACGTGTCTTTTGGTCGGAATTTTTTTTACGAAGTTACTCATAGTCGATATAACTTTTGTTGGAAGTATTATGTTTCCGTTCACTCATGAAGTATGCAAATAATGAAGGTTTCTGCAGGCATGCAGGCATGCAGCATACAAGCAAGCATGTTGAATGAAAGTAGGCATATGGCAGCATGCAAGCAAACAAGCATGCAACATGCAAGCAAGCATGCAATATGCAGGCAAGCATGCAACATGCAGCAAGTATTGATTCTGTTGAGGCTTTGGTGGTACTTTGTTGACACTGAATGAAAGTTTTCTTTTTAACGTTATGCTGTAGCCGAAAGTAGCTTTAAATGTTTCGTGTAAATAAACGTACTGCAATGTGGTACAAACTGGCCTGCAATGTGGCCACGGCGCCGTGTCTCTAGATTAAATCATATCCCGGAAAGCGGCTCTTACAATTTGAATAAAATTTACAGAACAGGTTTTTGGGGTCAAAAACACAATTTGGGACTAATAGTTTCCGGGGGTAATAAGCAATATTAGTGGAGCCCGATAGCCTAGGTTCTTTAGATTAAACTGGATTAATCTAAAACCAGTTTATACATACAAATAAATAGAATTTGATAGTCTATTTGTAGAGTCAAAATACAATTTTACTAAATACATATGAAGGTATACACGAAACTTATACCATGAAAAAAACAATTTTTATTGGCTGTCTGTGTGTGTCTGTTCCCCCTGACCTCCCACATGGCTGGACTGATTTTGAAGGAACTTAGTGGTAGGTAGTTTATATTATAAGGAGAAATATTATATACTATCTTTCACCCGCGGCTACGCCCAAAATGTTACGATATGAACAATATTTATTAGACTGCCATTCTAATAAATATTGTTCGCTATCGTGGAAACAGTAATACTAATAGTAGTTACATCTAGAATATAGGATATCAAAAAAAAGTTTTCGCTTCCATATAATTTACACGGGCAAAGCCGCGGTCAGAAGCTAATAATACATATATTTTTGATCAACAGTTGTTTATTTCAGTTTTCCTCCCACACTGCAAGTTATAAGCTTCAATATTCCTGATTCGACCGTCAAACACAGTATTAAATTATACTTGGCTGGGTGACGATGACGCGGTGACGTAACCTGATATAGTCTAGAATTGGTACAGTTGACGCCACGTCCGAGGATACACTTCAAATAATTAAATCATTTCATTTATTCAGCACTTAGGTGGTTTCAGACATTCCTTAATAATAACATTAATAATTTTAATGTTGTGTTTCCGAGTGTGAGTAAGGTCGCCAGAGCTCATTGGGGTGGGGGGAAAGGGTCAGCAACACCCGTGACTCCTCTGGTATTGCGAGTGTCCATGGGCGGCGGTGTCACTTACCATCAGGTGACCCACTTGCTTGTTTGTCGCCTTCTGACATAAAAATAAAGAAGGTATTAAGACGACGCAGTGAAAACAAAAATAAGCGGGGTAGTGGGCTCTACTACACTACATAGTACTTGTGTCGAAAGTATTTAAAAGTATTTTTATAAGAAGTTTTAAATCTTCACTTATACGCATAATAAAAGCTTATGATAAAAGTAAAGTTATTTTTAGTGGACTAAGCTTATTATAATAGGTATTACAGATATTTTTAATGAAAATCCCTAAAGGTATAGCTAAAAATCTGAATCTTCTAATCTTTATCTAATTAATTGTGTAATTTAATTTATTGCTAATAGGAGATACCAATTATTATTATTTGTATTTGAAGAATTGTAAAATTATGTATGTTGAATGATTGTGTGTTACTATTGTTTTATTCTAATTGGTGTAATATTTGCATAATTTGTGGTGATTTCACAAAATCTCAACTACATAATGGTTATAACAGTATAATGACGAAAAATGTTAACTATATTGGAATTGTTGTTATAATATGCAGTTTACAAACACTTTGTTTTACTAGATTTATCATATAGATTATATTTATATCTACACTTCACTTTATTTTGACTCATACATAGTACTTACCTACACGGGCCGGACAATTGTCTTACGATAAAATTCTACTGTTAAGTACGAGATAATTATTTTCTTATACGTGCATGAATTCGAAAACTAAGTGCGCGCCTTGGTTTAAACTCGATACCACTGATTCCATAGTGCAAAGGTTAAGACTCTAGATCGTTGGGTTGTGGAATTAGTGCCATCTCCGTTAGACTATCTCGCCTCCAGGGACATTATTCACACACGGCCATCACATCTCAAACAAAGCACAGCTTGTACTATGGGAACCAGATGACTGATATATTACACAAACTACTTTTATTTTATAAAAACATACTTATATAGATAATATGATCCAGGCTCAGGAAAAACAGACATGTTCATGGATACAAATATCTGTCCTGGGTAGGAATCGAAACCACGACCTGCCGCGTGAAAGTCAAGCATTTAGTGGCAAGTGGCAAGCGCAGAAAACTATCAGTTGTTTGTTAATATAACCGAAAATCATCTAAGGGCACCCTTAGCGGTCCTTACCTTGTCATGATCTTTATTACGTAGGCAACAAGGACAACTTTCGTATTGCAATTATTTAAAAGACGTGGCGACGACTGTACTTGTTTTCGTAAAATTGTGATATAAATAGACAGAATGGTTCTACAAGTTTCTGAGAAACGCAGGACTTGTTTTGCATTAGTAGTGGTCGAGAACTAGTGAACTGAATGCCTAATGAAGGCTTTAGAAGTGTAATAATTTGAATTTTTGTGAGTGTGGTATTTAATAGTAATATTATTTTGTAAGATACGTATGCGTATCTATGATTGCCTCATTGCTCTTGCAGAAGCGTCAGCTGCTGTTAATGAGGTTCCGGGATAGAATTTGGTCATACCTCAAAGGGTTATTCGCGATAAGATAAACTCCCAGTAGCAGCCTGGAGTTCGAAAGTTGGCAGTGTTAGACCCCCGTGCCTAGGGAAGGACTTAAGCCGTTGATCTTACGCCTGATCTCTCTCTTTAATCGTGTTGGATTACCATCACCTCAGACGATAAGTTTGAGACATTAGGACCATCTATCTCTAAAATTATGTGGGTTGATTGTATGGACGGACCTTCAAAATTAAAATGTTAAAATTAATCATACAGATATTTTCTTTCTTTTAATACTCGTAATACTCGATAATAAAATATTCAAATGTGAAAAAAGAATCTTGCAAGTGTCAAGGGCGAATAAAAATCATGTCACAAATATTTGACAATTCAGTCAAACTGGTCTATTGTCATATTGGTTGGTGTGACCCATTGATCCCATGAAGCCAGGTGTCGTGAATAAAAACATACAAGTAACATGTTTATCAGTTATCTGGTTGCTTGTGAGTCTGGATTTGTTATTTATCAAACATTTTTTGACTAAAACAATTATCATTCTCGCTATCACTCTTAATTTGATATCGCATTTATTTTCTTTTATATATTATGGAGTTTTAAAAATTATTCATAATAATTAAAAAACGTAATAAACATTCGTGTAAATACACATAATACATAAAAGATCTATTTCTGTATCCCCCATATGCGCCAACGGTCCCGGAGCAAATTCATGGAAGGATTAGCCATACTCAACTGTGAAATCTGCAGTTATTGTATTATGACAAACGTGCAAGCGAGTCACCTGATGGTAAGTGATAACCGCTGCCTTAGTACACTCGCAACACCAGAGGGGCGTTGCCGGCCTTTAAGAGTCAGCAAACAAGTGTTGCTGATCCTTCCCCCCACCCTGATGAGCTCTGGCGACCTTACTAACACGCAACAACTCTACATTAAAGTTATTAAAGAATGTTTTCTGTAAGGCGGAGGTACTCGTACTTCCCCAGTCGGGCGGCTCTTTGAGCGAATGAACCCTGTGCCCTACCTCTGTTTAATGTTATATTTAAAGGAGGTAAATATCTTTTATGGATATACATAATACATAAAAAGCATCTTTTCCTGTTTCGGTACATTAGTCGCCCCATACGCGCCGACGCTTCCGGATCAAACGCATGGATGGATTAGCCATGCTCAACTGTGAAATCTGCATAGTGATTCGGAAATGATTATTCATTGGACATTTGATTTTGTGGCATACCGCTCTTACAATAAGGCTCCTTACCTTAATTTTTTACGACATTCAAAAAATCATATTGCGATAGAATTCTATCCGCATAATTGAGTTTTTTGTAATAAGAATTCGGCAAACAAGCATTCAACGCTGGCGTACCGCATAGCTTAGCATAGCTTTTAACTTCTTAATTCAAATATATCTTGGTAACACAATCACGTTGAAAACGGCAGGCTGTCACAAAATATATTTGGAGAATAGGTATGTAGTAATCATGTGCTTTCGCTGACTTAGATAGTATTCGTTTATATAGGTAGACGCCAGCACATCCAGCTTCAACAGCAAGAACTTCCGTGCATTTAAGCGCTTTTGCCATACCTACTATTGGAATCAAATATAACAATTCACTTAGGACCCTTAAATTGATCCTCGGTGCCTTTGCAGCTGGCTTCTCTAATTGCAATTCCCTCGTTTTATGAGGCTATAGTTTCTTTCTATCTCCCGCTTTGCTCTAGAGGGAAGTGGAACTATTCATTTCTAACTCCTCCCTTTTTTCTTTCTGATTTAATTCGTTGTGGGATCCAAGATAGTGAAGGTGATTCCCCGGGACATGCCTGAGCCTCACCGCTCAGTGTCATTTCATTGTGTGCCACTATTGATACTGGCTTACAGGAGTTGCAGTGGTGGGTAAGAGCGAAGGACTGGTCTCGTTTAAAAACCACATCCAGCTACACCAATCTGTAAAATTTATTTTATATGATTTTCAACTTTATCACATAAGCATAAGGTTCACTTTCAATTGGGGAAATTTGGCAGATTGGGGTAGCTTGATGTGCTGGCGTCTGTATGTCGGTAATGACTATATCCGGAACTAGCAGGCCCTATGAGGCACGAACGTATCTAGATGCTATAAGGTGGATGTTACACAGATATTACCTATTAACAGACTATTCTTGAAAATTACTAAAAAGTACATTCAAAGCAAGTAAGTCTTGGGCGATATAAGAAAATTGGTGTCGAGGAGGACTACATGTTGCGATCGTAAACTTACTTAACAAATAAGGTGCTTTTCAATTTTACTACAGATTTAGGTTAATTTATTATCTACATTATGAAAAGTACGTGATGCCATATAAGCTATCATTTAATCCTTATTTTATTAGTTTGTTATCGACTTGGTTTGTTTATTATAAAACGATCAGGCAGTATAAGTTTGAAAATTATATATAAATACATTTTGTTTGTTGCGATTATTTGTTTATTCTATATCAGCAGCTCGCGTTAATTAATAATAATAATATCCAGGGTAAAATTCACTCGGCCATCTAATCCCAAACTAAGCAGAGCTTGCACTATGGGAACCAGATAACTGATATATTACATATACTACTATTTCTTTTGTAAATACATACTTACATAGATAATGACTTGCAGACTCAGGGCAAACAGAGACGTTCATGCACACGAATATCTGTCCTGGGTGGGAATCGAACCCACGACCTGTGGCGTGAAAGGCAAGCATTTACCAACCACGCCGACAGGCCCGTACATTTTGAAGTAAGATACGTTGTTATGCTGATAATTCTATTTCATATTATAAAGTTTGATCCATTTTTGAAATCGTGTTGTTGACTGTTTATCCAATCGTTACCAAACTTTACGGATTTACACCGTAAAGTTTGGTAACGATTGGATAAACAGTCAAAACCAAAACCACATGATTTTTAGCAAACTTTACGGTTTCAAAACCTTTTGTAAAACCGTAATGTTTGGTAACGATTGGATAAACAACCAAATCCTCACTTTTTTACCAAACTTTATTTATATTTTTAGTCATTTTACTTTGCGTGGATTGGAACGCATGCCAGGTATAGCTTTATAAACATAGAATTGAAATTAAAGATGAACATTTTGGACCTACCAATATAATCAAAGTAAAATAATATCTTAATCAACACTCATCAATAAATCTATAGATCATACATAATTGCTCTTGACCTCCATCTCACATAACTGACAGACATAAACTAAATAGCAGTCAATCTCGATAATTGTGCACTCGTTTCTAGGAAGAGCCGGCTTCATTAACATTACTCATAGCCATCAGTGCTCCAGATTTCTCGCACTGGGATTACTTTCACTGCAGTCTCTCGGGTAGAATAGTTACTTATTAATACGGTTTCGACCACACATATATATAATGCATAGATCAATCAAACGAAACATGTATGCATTGTTAACACAGTACTTATCTTTGGTCGCCTGCCTCGTTGGTCTAGCGGTAGCGTGTTCAACCGCAGAAAATGAGGTCCTGGGTTCAAATCCCGGGTCGGGCCAATAAGTGATTTTGGGTTTTTCCGTTAAAAGGAATTTCTCAGTATCAGCCCGAAGTCTGGAAGTTGGCGGTATTACACCCCGTGCCTCGGAGAGCACGTAAATCTCGGCCCTGTACCTGACCTCTTTCTGGTCGTGTCGCTAGTCGTCCCATCGGAACATGAGAGTGATGTAATAGAAAGTGCCCCTGTGTTTGCGCCCACACTTGTGCACTATAATATGTCCTGCGCAATTGGCTAGTCTCCATTGAGAATGGCCGCCGTGGCCGAAATTAGGCCGGGAAGACTTCATCACTTACCTTAGCCTCGTAATTTAGTGGAAGATACAGAAAAATGTAAATACAGATTCTAAATCTATATATTACTTAAAAAAAAACTATATTGTCCTAGTACAGTCAATTTGTCGACTAATGAAAAGATCATAAGGTAGAATTCATCATCATCACCATGTCAGCCGAACGATGTCCACAGATGGACAATGGCCTCCCCAAAAGATTTCCACCATTCCATGGAATTATGTCCATCATCCGAAGAATTGCAAAACTGAAGTGGCAGTGGGCAGGGCACATAGCTCGTAGATCCGACGGCCATTGGGGCAGAAAGGTTCTCGAGTGGCGACCACGAACCGGAAGACGCAGCGTGGGCAGGCCCCCTACAAGATGGACCAATGATCTTGTGCGGGTCGCTGGAAACTGCTGGATGCGAATGGCACAAGACCGGCAATTGTGGAGATCTTTGGGGGAGGCCTTTGTCCAGCAGTGGACGTCTTTCGGCTGATATGATGATGATGTCCATCATTTGTAGGGATTTGTCATAATTGCCACGCTTGGCAGACGGGTTGGCAATCGCGGTAATACGGTCATAGTACACAGAGACTCTGCTGCCGTTTTCTCAGAGATATACCCACGGGACGACTTCTACGCCCCCCTATAGGATGAGATGGGGTGATGATAATTTGATATTCGCCGGCGTAACCACACAATAAATAACTTAAGTGCCGTGGTTGTTGAATTCTTTAATGTTTTAAAAGAATTCCAACAAAATGGTGTTACACTATATTTGAATCCTTACGGTTTATTTACCGTATCTTATAAAGACCAAACCGTATCAGCCGATCGATGCAATTCAAGTAAAGTTTATACTTAAGTAATTTTCTTACCGTTACCATAATGTTATCTTACCGTAATAAAATCGGTAAAACATGTCGATGTATGCGAATCTTACCTATATAGTATAGATATAAGATCTTTACTCGATGCAATCCTGCAAAGATGCTTTTGAGTAATCTAGAATAAGGTAAGTAATAGATAAAAATAAAGTAACAATGATAATTTTAATACTGCTAAAAACACCTTCTTAAAAGGCTAACAATACTCACTTTTATCGTACCACAACAGAATAATAAGTACGTACCACTCTAAACAACCACGTATTGATCAAAATAGAAAGAGCATAAAACTATCAAAACACGTAAAATACAAGTTGAAATATAACAAAATCATTCAATAAATGATTTTTTACGAGAAGAGACCTGTATGACAAATATAGTACAACTAAGTTATTGTTAATCATAAAATAGACTATATATTTAAATTGAGTTTTGACTTTCTTTAAAGCATTCTTTAGTGGACGCCGCTGAATGAGGACAGCGTAAGAACGGGAGTTGTGGAGATCTTTGGGGGAGGTCCAGCAGTGGACGTCTTTCGGCGTATATGATGACGATTCTCTGACTTACTTATCATATGGGCAGTGGTTACCTTAGTGTCTGAGTTATTCAGGTAGCCTAATGGTCACAACCGGCACCGATGTCTTAACATGCCCTCCGAAGCACTAAGACGCTCAGAAATTAGACCACTTTGGCAGTAACCCATTTATGGACAGACCGCGAGCCTAGTTACTTAACCACGCCAATCACTAAGGGACCGGTGAGAACATCTGACTATGAGTGCATGATGATGATAATGATTATTATTTAGTAGCAATTTGTTTCCTAACTAGGGAAAGAAAGAAAGAATCGCCTTTTTGGATTATAAATTGCAGAAAACACGGATTAGGCTGATGTCAATACCTTAATATAACGCAAATGCACTTGAAATTGCGGATTGAAATGTTTTACCCAATTGATAAAAAATGAGATATTAAAATTTTATTCAGATTTGTATCAGTAGTCTCAAATCTCAAAATTTTTACGTTTGATATTACTCATATTCATTGAAAATGAAATCTTAATGTGTTAATTAATATTAGTTTGCTACAGAGATATTGATAAACAAATGACTCGGTGCTCAAATTCATACTTATTTTACTTACCAATGTTATAGGTAATAGAAGAGAAAAGATGTTGGGAGACTTGATACGGAATGATTTTTATAAGAAACATTATGGAACGAGAAAGCAGACCAGACTTTGGAGATCAAATAAAAAGTGAAAATAGTCACAAATCAGAAGACAAACGCTTCCAGAGGTAGAAAGGAATGGAAGAAGCTCTACCAACAAACCATAGTCAGCTAGAACCATTGACCTATATGTATCCTACTAGACGCGCAATCCCATATTGAGAATTTGCTCACTGAGTTGCAGCGCCCGCGCCCTTCACCTCGCGCACAGCCGGACTGGGACAGAGTTTTTATTCGAAACAGCGTGTCTAGTTATACATATAAGTCAATGGCTAGAACAGAAAAAATAAATAATAAGATTAAGCTCGCCTCGTTGTCACCTCGCGTTCCGTAGTGTTTCGTATTCGACCCTCTGATAGAACTTTTTTACCATAGCATTTACAGTTAGTCTAGGCGGCATTTAAAGCTTCACCGAAGAATAGAGGTGTACACACACGTGTAAGTAAGGCTACCAGAGAGGCAGAAAGAGTAAATTGATATGTGTTTCACTTTAGTATGAGTTTAAAAGAAACTAAACTTAGGTAGTTGGGCCAATTGGGCCATTGTGCGTGATACTTGTTTGGCTACTCGAACCATTTTAGTTCCATCCAGAAGTCCAGGAGACCACGAAAGCCTGGCTTGAGGGCCTCCTGCAGTGTCTGCGGATCATTCAGGAACTTTGCCCGTTGGTAAGCAACACTCTTGCAATGTAGCAGTACGTGTGCTGGTGTTTCTTCATTTTCAATGCACCCTCTGCACAGGGGGCTGTCCGTAACGCCAATCTTGAAGAGGTGTTTGTGAAACTAAACTTATGAACGCGTTCAAGTTCTCGACGGGCACGTTCCCTACGATTGGTTACTGTCATGATAACGTGACAAGTTTTGCATCATCAGATTGCTTCGTTGCCATCATAAGCTGGAATTTGATCATACATTTCGTTTTCTTTTGAATTAAACTCAGTACCGACTTTTTATTCAAATTGAATTAAATTGGAACGTGTAGGCATAACGCCCTTTGATCTATAACATACAAACATTAAGTAGCTTATGTTTATTAATAATCATATAAATTATAATTGGCGTAGTTCATTTTCATGTAACATACATAAGTATACGTAATCTGATAAGCAATAGAATCTAAAGAAGGCTTTACTTTCCGGGAAACCATGACAATCAAAATACAATATTAATATGTAATGTTACTTCTACAAATTAACACTAAATATTAATTTTGTATTCAGTTGGAAAAACTTAGTAATATTATTGCATGTTTCATGTCACGCACGCGCTTATATATAATTTATAATGTATTAAATGTACGTATGTAATTGTTAGGGTAAATTAGTGTAAAAATAAATAATGTCCTCCTAGCCACGGCGACCAGTCTCAATAGAGATTAGCCATCTGCGCGGGACATACTATAGTGCACAAGTGTGTGCGCAAACACAGGAGAACTTTCTATTCTATCACTCCCATGGAACGACGGCGTTACGTGCTCTCCGAGGCACCAGGGTATAATAAGCCAACTCCCAGACTTCGGGTTGATGCTGAGAAATTTTTCTTTTCATTGAAAAGTCCTAAAATCACTTTTTGCCCGATCCGGGATATGAACCCAGGACCTCGGTCTCTGCGGGTGAACATGCTACCGCTAGTGCAATTAGTGTACCTTTCTACTATTAGTAATACCATTTTTGTTTGAAAATACATCGGTGTGTGAAGGTAACACTATCAATTTGTTGAAGTAACTTAGAAGTAACTTATCCATCCATGTTTCAACTCACGGATAAATTTTACGTGTAATTTGTTAAAAATTTTGGTTCTTCACCATCGGGGTAAATTAGTGTACTTTTGTACTATTTGTGTGCTAAGATAATCAATGCCCATTTGTTGAGTTAACTTGGTAATATCATTGCATGGCTCATGTCACGTTCGCGCTTATATATAATTTCCTCGTACTGTGTTATCAATATAGGTACCTTATTATGGGGCAAAATAGTGTACCTTTATACAATCGATATTTTTTTTTCCTGGGACATTATTTACACACGGCCATCTGATCCCAAACTAAGCAGAGCTTGTACAATGGAAACCAGATAACTGATATACTACATATACTACTTTTATGTTGTAAATACATTACTTATATAGATAATATCTGAGGACATTATTTACACACCGCCATCTGATCCCAAACTAAGCAGAGCTTGTACAATGGAAACCAGATAACTGATATACTACATATACTACTTTTATGTTGTAAATACATTACTTATATAGATAATGTGACTTATATAGATAACTAGCTGTGCCCTGCGGTTTTACCTGCGTTATACTTTATAAATTATAGCCTATGTGTTAATCTAGGGTGTCAGCTAATCTCCATACCAAATTTTATTAAAATCGCTCCAGCCGTTTGGACGTGAAGAAGTTAAAAACATACATACTCACGCAGTCACATACTCACAAACTTTCGCCTTTATAATATTAGTGTGATTACACTCAGACTCAGGACAAACAGACATGTTCATGCACACAAATATCTGTCCTGGGTGGAAATCGAACCCACGACCTCCGGCGTGAAAAGCAAGCATTTACCAATCACTCAACAGGCCCGTCGAATCGTTATGTTAGCTTAAAAGTTCACTGATGTTTTAGGGTAACTACTGCCTATTTCATGTTTTAAGTTAATAACGTCATTCCATGTCCACATATCATTCACCCACCTACATAACATACATTTATTAACATACATTAAGTAACTCTTTTATGGGGCAATGTATAAGATTCTATAACAAACTTCCCAATGATATTAGATAATTGTCTTCGAATAAGTTTAAAAGAATTATTAAAGCCAAATTGTGTAGCAGCATATTCCAACATTTCTGATAATTTAAGTGACAAAAGTGCTTGGGATTGATTTGTCCTGTCTCAACACACACAATTGTAATTAATCTTAAGTATATTTTATTTTAAAAAATTGTTCCTACTGAGTTTTTGCCAGGGTTTCTTAGTAGCTGCCACGTCATGCAGTGCACGGTGGGGTAAAAAAAATGACGATCCCATATAAATTTAAAAAAATTACGGAATATATTATTTAAATTATTTTTAAATTTGATACAATTTATTCGTGGCATGTTCTAAATGTAGACCGTACTATATTATCGGGGTAAATTAGTGTACCTTTATAAAATCGATAAATCGTCATGTTAGCTTGAAAATTCAGTGATGTAGGGTAACCACTGGCTATTTCATAGATTAAGTTAGTAAAATAATTCCATGTCCTCATATCACGCTCGCACCTTTATTCAATTTATTCGTAACAGGTTCTTAATGTAGGTACTTCATTATCAGGGTAAATTAGTGTACCTTTATACAATCGATAAATCGTCATGCTAGCTTGAAAATTCAATGATGCTAGGGTAACCACTGGCTATTTCATAGATTAAGTTAGTAAAATAATTCCATGTCCTCATATCACGCTCGCACCTTTATTCAATTTATTCGTAACAGGTTCTTAATGTAGGTACTTCATTATCAGGGTAAATTAGTGTACCTTTATACAATCGATAAATCGTCATGTTAGCTTGAAAAATTCAATGCTGCTAGGGTAACCACTGGCTATTTCATAGATTAAGTTAGTAAAATAATTCCATGTCCTCATATCACGCTCGCACCTTTATTCAATTTATTCGTAACACGTTCTAAATGTAGGTACTTCATTATCAGGGTAAATTAGTGTACCTTTATACAATCGATAAATCGTCATGTAAGCTTGAAAAATTCAATGCTGCTAGGGTAACCACTGGCTATTTCATAGATTATGTTAGTAATATAATTCCATATCCTCATATCACGCTCACACCTATATTAAATTTATTCGTAACAGGTTCTTAATGTAGGTACTTCATTATCAGGGTAAATTAGTGTACCTTTATAGAATCGATAAATCGTCATGCTAGCTTGAAAATTCAATGATGCTAGGGTAACCACTGGCTATTTCATAGATTAAGTTAGTAAAATAATTCCATGTCCTCATATCACGCTCGCACCGATATTGAATTTATTCGTAACACGTTCTAAATGTAGGTACTTCATTATCAGGGTAAATTAGTGTACCTTTATACAATCGATAAATCGTCATGTTAGCTTGAAAATTCAATGATGCTAGGGTAACCACTGGCTATTTCATGAATTAAGTTAATAACATAACTCCATGTCTTAATATCACGCTCGCGCCTATATTAAATGTATTCGTAACCTGGTCTAAATGAAGGTACTTCATTATCGGGCTTCATTATCATTATAGTATCGGTAAATCACCATGTTTGGTTTAAAATCCACTGGTATGCTGTGTACTGAACATATTAATCAACGCGACCGCAATGTATACAGATTTGTTACGTCATGTTTACATTGGTTTTTTTTCTCAATAAACAGCTCGACTAGGGTAGTACCTCCACAGAAAACATTCCAGGTAACGGAATTCATTGATTGAAAAATGTACATTGTAGTAACATCTTCCCATCCCAAATATTGTCTCATTTTTCCGTAAAAAGAAATTTCTCAGTATCAGCCTGAAGTCAATAATAATACATGAGACAATGATGTCTTCCCGACCGAATTTCGGCCACGGCGGCCAGGCTCAATGGAGACTAGGCAATTGCGCAGGACATTTATAGTGCACAAATGTGTACACAAACACAGCGGTACTTTCTATTCCATCACTCTCATGATCCGATGGGACGACTTGCGACACGACCGGAAAGAGGTCAGGTGTAGGACCAGCTTTACGTGCTCTCCAGCCCACGGGGCACAGTGGAACGAATGTATGGGAGCGGTTGGACGTAGACATGTCCGAAAAAAAAGAGTAAAATTATGCCAAACTAATGATGCCATCTTATTCGATTACTTAATGCCTTCATAACTTGTGGTGATGAATTTCTTCATAACTCCCATATTTCGGGAGTAATTTGAGAAAATGTGAAATTTTACTATGAAAATGAGTGTATCGAGCTCTCTCCCTCCTGATTCCGGGCTTGTTTCAAGTAGCGGTCTCTAATATCATAATGCTAATACTAAGAGCTATATTTAATACTAAGACACATAGTGCGCCAAATGTGCACTTTCTGGGATAAAGAGTGATGTTTATTTTATAACACAATTTTTTTATTTTTTGTTTATTTTGTTGATTAAAACCGTTTTTCTAAAGGTTTACCTTATTACAATAACATTTCTGAGCAGCCAATTAGAGAAGATATAAGCTAATTAGGATATATAATTAGGGACTTAAGGTTTACATATAAAACTGATGCACTAATGATTACTGATAAGAACATTGCTATTATTTAATTACTAAATGGCTCTTAATACACTAATTTAGCATGCATCATTTACTAATTATCACAATAACTAATTACCTTGCAATATTTAACAAAGGATACCTGGGATACCTGGATTTTATATAAATAGGTCACTATTAGTAACTTTAAAATCAGTGTTGATTTACACCTCGTTGTATCCAAGCTAATCTCGCAATGTATTTTCCAAATTTTAATACAAATCTTGATATTCACGTTGCTTTATGCGCACGCGCACATAAAGATTTACGCGACTTTAACTATTTGTTCAGTGTTTTAAAAGATAACAGTTGTGTTCAGTTATGTGAAAGTGCTGAAACAAGTTTAAAAGACTGGTGTCGTCGATTTTGCTACCGCATTTATGCAAAATGGACAAAGTCTGGAAGAAGCACAGATAAGTTTCGGAAGAAACATGAGATTTGGCTACAGGCTGCAATTCAATGGCCGGAATTACAGAATGAAAATATGGAACCTTCTACAGAAAATATAAGTGACGTCATCGAGCCCATAATTTCTCCTGCTAAATCTGATGCTTCAACTTGTACACATCCTAGTCCTCGTAAATCTTCAACTTACTTAAAAGTCATACTCTCATCAGTTCTTGTGAATATTTTTGTTAATATATATTTCTGTATATATATAATATATTTATAGACCTCTTAATAAGTCTGTCTGCGGTTTAAAGTAAATACAAATGGGGAAAAAACGTTTTTTTTTTTTAATTTTCATTTCCTTTTATCCCAGAAAGTGCACATTTGGCGCACTATGTGTCTTAGTATTAAATATAGCTCTTAGTAATAGCATTACGATATTAGAGACCGCTACTTGAAACAAGCCCGGAATCAGGAGGGAGAGAGCTCGATACACTCATTTTCATAGTAAAATTTCACATTTTCTCAAATTACTCCCGAAATATGGGAGTTATGAAGAAATTCATCACCACAATTTATGAAGGCATTAAGTAATCGAATAAGATGGCATCATTAGTTTGTCATAATTTTACTCTTATTTTTCGGACATGTCTACGTCCAACCGCTCCCATACATTCGTTCCACTGTGCGGGGGTGTAATACCGCCAACTCCCAGACTTCGGGCTGATACTTCTTTTTACGGAAAAATTCCAAAATCACTTTTTGGCCCGTCACGGGATTTGAACCCAGAACCGCATTATCTGCGGTTGAACACGCGACTGCTAGACCAACGAGGCAGTCATGTTATGTATACACTAATGTTAGTCGTGAGTGTAGTCGCCAGAGCTCATCAAGGAGCAAGGAAGCATTGTCAATGGCTGGTGAAATCCATGTGTGTCTCTTAGCTACAGGTTAGCCATATCATTGTTCATAGCATAAAAAACATGGTTAAAAATGTATAATATATTAATAGTGGCCAGGGCTCAATATAGCGTGATTTTTCTCGTTCAGAATAGAACAGAATATCCTTATTATACATACAAAAATAAAAAATAACAATTACTTTACTTTTTCCTTAACCAAGAATGCCACATTGTTAACGGTGCGGTGTACAGCAGCATTGTAAATTTAGAGATTCCCCGTTAATACCTTCCCCGGCAAGTCAGTGGATTCTTTTGTGTTATGAAATTTATCCTTACTACCTACGTAATAAGAACGCTTTCAAGGTCAAAGGATGGCGTCGGCTATACAAAACTTCTGCACCGCAGGTTGGCAAACGAGAAGTACTGAATTAACTCTACCTTAGAGAATATCAGAAATCAAAACTTTTGCACAAAAAATATATAATATTAAGAAGATGATCAATATCTTAGATTGTATGCGGTATGGTCATATATTGCTTTATACAGAGCGGCAGTATCATGAGATAATATAAAGTAATATATCTAACATAAACATAACATATAAATTATAGCCTTTGTGTTATTCGGATATAAAAGCTATATTACTCCAAAGTTTCATCAAAATCCGTTCCGTAGATTTAGCTTAAAAGAGTAACAAACATACTATACTCATATCAACTTTTGCATTTTCAATATTATCAGGATTAGGAAGTAGAACAATCACGAATATTAGTTTATATTAATTTAGGACACCTTCCTACAGCTCACTACCACAATATTGAAGACGAAGCAAATTAAGGAAAATTAAAAAAACTCGAGTGACCAAAATAACTGGAATTTTATATTATTATATTAATTCCCTGTACAATAATTTTATAACCTCAAACGTTCCCGTGTGGTTATTTAATTATTCACCACAACCACAATAGCGCAGAAATTGGACCAATGCCGTTGAAAAACAAAAATAATTTGGAACGAGGCTATACGACTGCAATACAGCTATTAACTATAGCCACCTGTGGTCAGATTGCAGTAGAACACAAAATATATAATACCGTAGAAGGCTCTGCTGCGGTATAACGTGACGTAATTTGATTACCACAAAATATCGTGTAAAGTATCTAATTACGATATAAACATCTACAACACGTAACTTAATTCGCGCATATCCTGAAAATAGTTTGTTCAGAATCGTTTACTGAATCGATTTATATCATTTTTAATATAGGTATTTTTTATTCCAAAAATAATTAAAACTACGGAAATTATTGTAATATTAACCCTGTACAGTCAAAACAAATTGAAATTGACCGTAAGTTAAAGTAATAAGACTTTTAAAATCGCAGTTTTATTTGTATTCACACAAATTCCGTCATTCAATATAAAATAAAGAAAAATAAACTTTATTCCAAGAAACTAATTTAGTAAATAACAATGCATATACATGTTAAATTAAAAATTCAGTGTATGCATTATGATTACAACATAATATTCTAATTGGGGAGTTTGAGGGTGTGCGTTAATTACGTTACAATGTTGTATAGTTGGCAGCGCTAATACAGCTTCGTTGGTCTTGTCCAACCACAGATAATGAAGTCCTGGGTTCAAATCCCGGGTATGGGTAAACAAGTAATTCTTGGATTTTCTGTTAAGAGTATTTCTCAATATCAGCCAGAAGTCTGGGAATTGGTGGTATATATTACACCCCTATTCCTCGAAGAGAAAATGTCCAACATTTTATTATTCTTTGTGGGATTAATAAGCTGAAATGAGTTCGTCGAAATATTAATATTTTGTTGTTAATTGCAATGTAATAACGTTTCTAAACTACTACATTGGAGCGTTGACATTAATTACCTAATACTTTGGATACTAAGAGCAGAGCCTTTTTAGGAAACAATTCGCGAATAAGTATATGAAATACTTTTGGTGAAGTTTATATTTATTTCTTGTTTCATTATCACCATCATCATGCCAGCCAAATCACGAACTCTGCTGGACAAAAGCCTCCCCAAAGCAACAAAGCGACGAATTTAAGCAGAAAGAAACAAGAAGGATTTGGAAAATGCATAGTTATTGCGTCCACTATTTATGTCACTGTCAGTTGTTTAAGCCGCCCAGTAGGCCTCTGACATAGCTTAACGACTGTTGCATAATGGCTACAACCGGACCGACAGTTTACGTGCCTTCGAAAACACGGAAACGCTTAGAATTGAATCCACTTGTATGTACATGAACGTTCAACATACGAAATATCGACATTTCAAAGCACACCCAAATTATACGAGAAAAACCATCGATGCGAATTGTAGTGGCAAGCTGCAGCCCACATTTTACAAGTACCCAGCAAAAATGGCGAATAAAATGAAAAAATCTGCAATTTATTTCTCTTTGCAAATAAATACATACCCAAACTTCTACACATCAGCTGTTTGAGGTCGGGGATTAATTAAAATGTTTTTAGCTTAGTTAATTAGTGTGTGTTAGTTAACGAGGTAGGCAGGTGGCTATATGTGTGGGATTTACCAGCCTTGTGGTTCAATCTTAGTAATGTATGTCTACCTGTCAATTCGTTTGCTGAATTATTAATATATTAGGTAAACGGACCTTGTGTTTAAAGCGCGACCGTCGTTTTAAACACAAGATCCGTTATAATAATAATACTGAATTCATACCTTAATATAGACAGAACCATTCAGACAATACGTAGTAAATATAAATTTCAATAATTAAACCTAAACATAATCTCCTTGACAATAACTTAATACAAGCTAGCTAAATATCACTACCATTATAAAATAAATTGTATAAAATGTTTTAATACTACGCTACTGCTGAGTTGTTTTTATATAATCTCATAATTTCAATATAAATTTAAATTGTACCAACGCGTACATCGTTATAAAAAACGCCGTATATCTATACATATAAAGTGTGTTAGTGTTTAAACCCCACTTGGGGTTTCTTTTCTATGGAGTAATCTTACCGCCTATAACTACTCCACGGCTCCGAACATCACTCCACCTCATCAGTTCCGGAACTCAATCTACAGCCTTAAGACTGCGCCGGACATCACTACACTACTACCAGGGGAGTGGTATTTTAAATTGTCAGATCGTACCCGCAATCGTGTGATAAACCTACGACCCTCCTACCTAACCTTTTTATCTTGACACGCGGCAGCGTGTCGGGCCAAGTTTTTTTTTTTTTTTTGGTAATTAAATTATTTTTTTAAATTGCTCTTTAGTCTTTTTTTCTTCTACCTACCTACAAAATTTTCTGTACTTCGTGGAATAATAACTGTATTACTACAACCATGTTCTGACTATTTACAAGCGCTTTTTTAAAGTCTACGTGAATAAAAACCTTTTTTATTTTTTTATTTTTCACGATCTTTGCACACCTCTTTTGCCTCGATTAAGGTCATTATATTCTTCATACATACTCGCCGGTTTAGGGTACTGTACGATAAGTAAGTAACTGCATACTTACTTATCGTATGGGCAGTGGTTCACCTGTCAGTTGTTTAAGCCGCCCAGTAGGCCTCTGACATAGCTTAACGACTGTTGCAAAATGGCTACAACCGGACCGACAGCTTAACGTGCCTTCGGAAACACGGAGACGCTTAGAATTGAATCCACTTTGGCGGTCCCATCTATGAACTGACCGCGAGCCTAGTTGCTTAACCTCGTTAATCACTTACAGACCGGTGGGAGCATCTGGCTATGAGCGCCATGCAGTTAAGCCTTTGGATCTACGTTACTGCGCGAAAAGGTTCCTCATCCAATTGATGATCACAGGTGGTATTAAGGGCCATATGGGTAGTGGGTCATTAGTCAAGGCACATTCGCGATGATATTGTGGCAATATCTCTGTGCACTGCGAAGTTACCTGGTCTCCGTTGAGAATGGCAGCTGCCCTTAAATTGATCCTCGGTGCATTTTCAGCTGGCTCCTCTAGTTGCAATTCTCTCGTTTTGTGAGGCTATAGTCTCGTTTCTGTCTCCCGCTTTGCTCTGGAGGAAAGTGGAACTATTCATTTTCTAACTCCTCGTGTCTTTCTGATTAGGTAAATTCGTTGCGGGATCCAAGACAGTTAAAGCGATACCCCGGGACATGCCTGAGCCTCACCACTCAGTGTCAATTCATTGTGTGCCACTGTTGATCCTGGCTTACAGGAGCTGCAGTGGTGAGTAACAGGGTGGAACTAGTCTGCCCTTAAGCAAGGTTGAAGTTCTATTATAAGTATGGAATATAGTACTAGCCTATTTATGAGTTTCGCGAAAATACATTAATTCGTTTTATAAGAAATTTCTCAGCATATCAAAGTCATGCGGATTATTTTCATTAGGCAACCAATTAGTAACAAACAAACTATTAAAAACAAACTATTTTTAGTATAAGGTTAATTAATGACATCATTTGTAACATATTTGTTTTATTATAATTAAGTTAGCTACGTGTTTCCTTAATACATACATAGGCTCCCGCCTGTTCCCCAGAAGGATAGGCACAGACAATAGATTCCACCAGGTTACAGCACCAATATTTCTTTTCAAATTAATCCTCATATCTCGGGAGACTTTGCGAGCACATCATGGCATTAACAGACACAAAACATACTCGGGCTTCGAACAACCATAAATGGGTCACAAAAATAGTTGTCCTGTGCGGGGATCGAACCCCACAAGGACGCCGCGGTAATAGCGAAGAGACTAACTTAACCACTGCTCCAGAAGTGCAGTCGTGGCACACCACTTTTGCCTTCTTCACTACTACACTCTCCTTGGTTTGCGAGGGCCTGGGTTCAAATACCCGGTCGTCCTCAATAAATAGAATCCGTTGACAAATAACATTTTCTATTACCAAAATAATTCCAATTTATTTTTTTATTTTTTTTGGTATAGATCTTGTTACACACCTACTGCTATTAGTCTAAGTTCAACTCTGTTATAAATTCTATTCGATTATAAATTTGAGCTTTCCCGTACTATTGCCCGCGACTTCGATCGCAGCGATGCAGCTAAATCTAATAAAACTAACACTCTACCATCATTTCTTGATACCCCAATTCTGCTATTCTAATGGTGTTATTGAAATTTTTCCTTGTATACTTCTCAGTATTATACATGTTATAGGTTAAAATTATAACTGACTCAACTTACCAATAAAATGATGCTAATTCATTATTTAACCTTTGCGTATAGTAATACCTAGGTGCTGGTTTGTACTTTGGGTGGTTACTAAGTAATGCATGGGTAATGATTGTTCAGTGGTTTATATTTGGTGTGCGCCATTTCTGCGAATTCGTTTTTTTAAATCTAATACGTACAGTTGACGTCGCGTCGCTAGGTACAATTCGACTTTAAAAGTAACTATATTACGAAGACAGTAAGATCGATTTTATAGTGCTACTGTTTCCACTAATGTGACGTGGATATACAAGGAAAAAATGGGAGTAAACAATATGAAAAATGTAACGGGGAACTCAAGTAACTAATTTTATGTTGGACTTGGGCAACCATTATCCATGTGGTTTCTGGCCCAGAAAAAGTAACTAGGCCACCCCTTACCACCCCGTGGGTGTCGTCAAAGGCGACTAAGGGATACGTCAGGCAGTCGGGCTGCAGCGCCACCTGTGTACTAGCTACCACCTGCGGTTGCCAATTCGCGTGCCAAGCGCGGTGACTAAAGCAAACCCCTCCAATTTTTCTTTTTTTTATTTTAATTTAATATTAAGTAAGACCAACAGCACATAAAAACAGTTATAAAAAGCTAAATAGTAATTGAAGGCCAATTACAGGTCTCCACGAATAGACAGTGGTATATGTTAAAAAATGGCACGTTATAGACACTTTCAGAAGAGGCTTATATCCAGCAGGCTGACGATGATGGCCAACCGTTTCAGAAGATCATCTTCAAGGCGAATGCCGAGTTCCCCAAGTCCGGCAGAAAAGTATTAACGTGAGTTGCTCGTTACAGTTTTCAAGCTAATCTCGCCAGTTTTAATAATATAATAATAATAATATCCTCCTAGCCGAATTTAGGCCACGGCGGCCAGTCTTAATAGAGATTAGCCATCTGCGCGGGACATATTATAGTGCTGAAGTGTGTGCGCAAACACAGGACCACTTTCTATTCCATCACTCTCATGATCCGATGGGACGCCTAGTGACACGACCGGAAAGAAGTCAGGAACAAGACCAACGGCTTTACGTGCTCTCCGAGGCACGGGGGTATAATACCGCCAACTCCCAGAAATTCGGGCTGATGCTGAGAAATTTTTCTTTTTAGAGAAAAGTCCCAAAATCACTTTTGGCCCGACCCGGGATTTGAACCCAGGACCTCGTTTTCTGCGGGTGAACACGCTACCGTTAGACCAACGAGGCAGTCTAATAACTAATAATATTATAGGTAGTGTAGTGTAGACATTTTAATAAGTTGACTACACGTGTTAAAATACTCGTAGTCGTCACCTCGCTACTACCGCGGTGACCTCATGTTTCGAATTCGATTCCCACCCAAGACACACAATTTCCACAACTATTAGTGTAGCCCATTAATTTAAGTTCTGAGTATTAATAATAATATCTCGGGACAATGACACACAGATCATCCTAGCCCCAAACTAAGCAAAGCTTGTACTATGGGTACCAGGCGACTATATACATACTTATATAGATAGATAAATACTTATATATATAGGAAACATCCATAACTCAGAAACAAATATTCGTGCTCATCACACAAATATTTGCACTTACCGGGATTCGAACCCAGGACCACCAGCTTCGTAGGCAGGAGCACTACCAACTAGGCTCCGGTGACCGTCTATTGACTCCGGAACTTAAATTTCAATCAGTATCAGGAAATAAATGGACAAAAAGCACATATTGATGTGCTTATTGTCCATTTATTTACTGATATCAAGAATAAAAAAATATATAGTGTAACCATATCTACAGAGCATGGTGGAGTTGAAGTGTTTTTTTCAGTGTGATTAGCATACATTGCAGTGTTATGCATTTTGTTGCCCACAATACATCTATAGCAGGATATATTTCAGTATTTCGATCAACCTGTCCCAGGGCTTTCAAGGGCAGTGTTGATTGAGTGCGGTAATGACATTACTGATTGCATTGTACGTTACAACGCAAAATATATCGCACATCAGAGCAAATTGGTTTAAACCCACGATACACTCACACCCGTGAACACAAGTGCACCATCATGATTACTGTATTACTAGCAATGCGCATTTTTACCCGCGTTAAGCTTTATTAATTATCACAGCTCCTCCCCCGTAGGTGATAGCGTGATAATATGTAGCCTATATGTTGACCCGACCTCTTAGTAATATTCATGCAAAATTTCAAGTAAATCCATGCAGTACTTTTTGAGTTTAGCCCGGACACATACATACAGACAAACAGGCAAAAATTCTAAAAACTATATTTTTGGCTTCGATATTGAATGTAGATCACGCCCGAAGTATCCTTTTTAAAAAATATTCAATGTACAGTTTTGACTTTCCTACGATTTTATTATTCATTCATTCATTCATTCATAATCTTTATTTGTGAACACAGGTACATAAAAGGTCTTAAATATACAATATTATTGTAGACGAACTCTATGCTCTACCAATGAAATTGGTGTACAATTTATTATATGTATAGATAATAAAAATACTGTATCAATTCAAAGTTTATAAATTGATTGAATCAACATTTATATAGGATTATCTATTTAATTTATTACACGCATTTAAAATAATTTTACAATGTTTGTAATTTTTTTGTGAAATCTTCTCAAGGCGCGTTGAGCACTTCTTGGGTAAACAAAAAGCGTGAAACTCACGTCATCGTCACCGCAAGCTTCCTATAAGCTATGTGTATACTATAATATCTCGGGACAATGTCACACAGATCATCCTAGCCCAAAACTAAGCAAAGCTTGTACTATGGGTACCAGGCGACGTTATACATACTTATATAGATAGATAAATACTTATATACATAGAAAACATCCATGATTCAGAAACAAATATTCGTGCTCATCACACAAATATTTGCACTTACCGGAACCCAGGACCACCAGCTTCGTAGGCAGGAGCACTACCAACAAGGCTACGGTGACCGTCAATATAATATTGTGTATATACATAGATATTCGGATGAATAAAAAATTGCGAGGCAGATTCTGAGGACCACCGATAGAAGTGAAATATATTTTTGACACTTCTAATAAATAATCTACACTATAATAGTTGACACTTCACATAAAACGGATGGATATCCGTGTCAAAAATTATTTTCAATTATATTGGCAGTTCTCGGAGTCTACCCCGCATTTTTTTTCCAACATTTTGTAAATGAGGCATAGTATTGGTAGTCTTTACATAACCTTCTGTTTTACGCTTCATAGAGCTCATTCCTTGGTAGAGATTTTTTTTTGGAATAGCTTAGTTAAATGTCAATTACCATCTTTGGCTCCATTAAATTGTTTAGTTAACATCTTATTTCTATAAATAATATTTTAGGTTAGCTTCTTTGAGTTTATTAGTAAAACCGTTAAAAATTGTTTATCAAAACAACTAAATGATTACTGATTACTGAAACCCATACAAAAACACTTGCCCAGTAACTCTTGCAAATGCTTTTCTATCTATATGTTCAAAGATCTATTGATAATGGCCTAGCAATCCTCCAGGGATACATAATCTTTTCCCTACTGGCTCTACTAAGTTTCCATGGCTTTGTGACTGATATCCCTACTTATTGCACTAAAAGTTTTGATTCCTATATCCTTATTTACACAGCCCACCTGTTAATTCGTCTCCCGGACAATACTTTTTTATATAAAAGTTATGGGCATGCGCTGTTTACCTAAAATCATATCATCATCACAAATTGTATCAAATATGATTTACTAGAAACGTGTATATCAGTAAGATATAATCTTCAACATCGCAATAGCACCGCATAAAGATTGCCTACTTTCGGCTTAATGAGTTATTATTAATGTGACGTCATCACCTTGTGTAGATAATCAGAGCGTTACTATCTCACAAATCATAAGGTTTTGAAGATAAAGCCGTATTTTAATGTGTACTGGATTTCCGGTGAAGTAATGTATCATTGATAATGAATTATCAACGTGCAACAAAAATGAGTACTTGTCGTATCACTAAACTGATTAAACTTATACAGTATGCAAATTGGAAAATAAATGACTTGATTTGCAAAATTATCAGGTGATTCGTTTCAAATAGAGAGTAATGGATCCATCAGCATCAGGGGAAAGACCCAACTTACAAAATATGCTGCAAATATTAGAATTATTATACCATATTTAGGTCTTCTTGCGTGTTAGTAAGGTCTTGATCAGGAAGACGAAATGTCAGCTACACGTGGTGACGCCAAGTGTACCAAGGCTTTTGATAACTGCTAACCCTCTAGCTAGATTCATGCATCCTTGTTACCCAAAGACGTAAATAAATATATTTTGAATTTGAGTACAGAAATGTGTATTTTATGTTAATAGCAAAGCATCCATCACGCAAGTTCGAATAGCACTTGTCAGATTTTTTTATAGTAACAGTGTAGTAAAAAACGTTAGCATACACAACAAAATAAAAACTTCATAAATGTTTCCGGAAAATATTTAACCTAGTTTCCGCCCGCATCTCAACCCATGTGGAAATTACTACTGAAAAAAGCAAACAGTTTTACGCGAAAACTGTTATCCTATACTTTGCCATATAAGCACCTTTGTTCCAAATTAAGGGGAATTCGGTTCGGTAGTTGAAGCGTGAAGAGGTAATGTAGATGTAATCAATAGAAATCCAGGTCTGAATAGGCACGAGAACCAAATACACTAGGTATATATCCTGGGACATTATTGACAAATGGCCGACTGAGCTCGAACTAAGAAAAGCTTGGACTATACTACTTAGCTTCTGGAAAATCATACTAACACATGTCAATCAATCATGTAAACTAAGTTAAGGATTATCTGTGCTTGTTGGGAATAAATTTAAACAAAAATATTAAAAAAAAAAACTTTGATAATTAACCTTGATAATTAACAACCCGACTCAGAACAAATAGACATCTTCATGCACAAAAATATCTGTCCAGGGTGTGAATCGAACCTACGACCTGCAGCGTGGAAGGAAAGGTTCTACCAATCACGCCAAACGGTTCGTATGGAAATTGTCCCTATCTTTATGTATGATTGAAATGCTAATTACCCCGTTTTACCTAATGACCAAAGAAACTCACTAACAATTAAACGGACACATTATTGGAATTATGATATTAATATGAATTATCTAGGATCTCTAAGAATGAAATCACTCTCAGATCCCACAATTCGTACATATCATTCTTTTGAAATATTGACTTTTAATTTAGTTTTATGATATACCTATTCAAAATAAAGCGAGACCGATCGAGCATATATTGTTTGCCTGCTAAATAATTTCAGTAAGTGGACCAAATCTCGTGTATATGCCCCATTGAGTATGTTTCGCCGGAGCGTCTCAACTGGGCCGTGTTGAAACCGGTAGTAGAGACACCCGCTGAGTTTGTTTCGCTGGGTCTTCTCAGTTGGGGCGCATTGGATCCGGTTGTAGCATTAAAGCGCGACCGTCGTTATAAACACAAGCTCCGCCATAATGATAACATCTAATTTGTACCTTAATATAGACAGAACCATTCAGACAATATGTAGTAAAAATATAGCTAAAATTTATATAATTAAACCTACACATGATCCTTGACAATAACTTAATTTTAGTTAGCTAAATATCGTTACTGTTATAAAATAAATCTTATTGTAAATTATTTCCTACAATCTGTGTACCTAAATATACCTTTTTTAAAGTCTACGTGAATAAAAACATTTTTTATTTTATTTTATTTTATTTAAAGATCTCAATATACCAATGGAGAGAGCACTCCGTTCCGATCTTTTGGTCTCTTTTGACCGGTGAAAGAATAAAACGCGCTGTGATGTTATTAAAAAAAACATGTTATTCAGTCAACAGAAATAATCCAGTAAAACGATATTGATTCTGATTTTTGCTCACACACTATGTACACAATTACTTCAGCGGCAAATATAACCACTTGTCATATAACCTCTTTACGTAATGACTCACAGTTGAATATAAAAAATATTGAATGAATCCACATAACTCTTCAATAAATAGGCTTCCATCTGGTTAAATATACAGCTTGCTAACTTAGTCATGTCAAAACGGTAAACCTCTAGATCTACTACTGGCTTATAAGAGCCATTATACAACTAATTTTTGGTTTATTATGTTGTATAATGTTTTTCTGGTCAAATCACATTATAGTGCACAGGTACATTCTGAATTTCCTCTCTGAGTGAGACGGGATATCCGTCATGACAGGAAAGAGGTAAGGTGCAGGACTAACGTCTTTACATGCTCTTGCAGTTACGGGAATGTAACACCGCGAACATCCAGACTCCGGGCCAAAACAAAATAATTCGGATTTTTTGGATAAAATATCACAAGTACCCAAGCCGAGATTTCCATTCAGGACCGAAGTCTGCGATAGAAAATAATAGACCAACGAGGCAGTTAGAGTAAAACGGTTCATAAAAATCTAAAACCTTTTTTGTTCACCACTAAGTCAGTTAACGACCATAGGCCGTTACAGCCATTTCTACTTGCCATTTCACACAAATCTTGAAAATTAAGTGACAGAGCACACAATCCGAAATATCGTACTCACTGGCCGAACGTACGACCGCGAATTTACTGCGACCACCAACGACATCCATCATCCTAAGTTCCAGAGGAGCAAAACTATTGCACATAACCTAACCGTTAAAAAACCCCCGACTCCAACTCCAACTCCAACTCCCCCGGTCCATCCGTTTGAGCTACAATGCCACAGACAGACACACACACAGACAGACAGACATCAACGTCAGACTTATAACATCCCTCTTATTGCGTCGGGGGTTACATATTCCCCAAAAATCAACCCACTAATATGTACAGACACCAGCACACCCAGCTACCCCAATCTGTCAAATTTCGTTTATAGATTTTCAACGTTATCACATAAGCATAAGGTTCAATTGGGGAAATTGGACCTTATTGGATTGGTGTAGATTGATGTGCTGGCGTCTGTACATTGTTACGCCAGTAAACATTATGAGCCAAATTCGAAGCCCAAAGGGACACCCCCTTTGGGCTTTCGCTTTCACTCGAGTTACTTAGTTGTAGTTTTATTGGCTAGATAACTTGATTCGCTTGCCTTCATTGTTCAGTAAAGCAGTAGTATACTCCCATGTTATATGTTTACGTCTTATTAAAACAAAACAGATATGATTGATTACGCGATCGATGAGGGTGATAGGAGGACAATGTTATACTCGCGCTAGTAATACCTTTTACTCTACTCAGCTTGCATCCTGTATACTACCAACATGGGCGATGACTTCATACGATAATATGAAGTCAGTTTGGAACTGTGTAGGCTTGAAGGCCAATTGTTGGCGAGTAAATATTGATGTGTAAGCCTTTTCGCTACTTCTTCCATTATTAAATATACGCTCATAAAGTATGGCAGCCAGTACAAGGCCTTGTATCCGCAAAATAACACCTGTATATATCGCTTTAATACTCTCGGTTGTCTTTTTATACCCTCATTACTGCAATTTAAACCCCGATTCACTCATTTTTAGGGTTCCGTAGCCAAGTTGCAAAAAATGGAACCCTTATAGATTCGTCATGTCTGTCTATCTGTCTGTCCGTCCGTATGTCACAGCCACTTTATTCCGAAACTATAAAAGCTGTACTATTGAAAATTTGTAAGTAGATGTATTCGGTGAACCACATTAAGACTTTTACACAAAAATAGAAAAAGAACTATAATTTGGGAGATCCCCATACATAGAACTGAAACCCAAAATTTATTTTTTCATCGTATCGTCTTCAAAAATGATATTGAGGTTTCTAATATTTTTTTTTCTAAATTGAATAGTTTGCGCGGGAGACACTTCCAAAGTGGTAAATAGAGTCCCTCCCCCCTCCCCGCAACTTCGAAAATAAGAAAATGATAAAATTAAAAAAATACATGATGTACATTACCATACAAACTAACAACGAAAATTGGTTTGAACGAGATCAACCAAGTAGTATTTTTTTAATACGTCATAAATCGTAAACCACAATTTGCTTTCATTTAATCAACTGAATTACTTGCTGCTACGGAACCCTTCATGGGCGAGTCCGACTCACACTTGGCCGGTTTTTTAGCATATCTACTCATCATCTTGAGTCTATCCAAAGGTTGTCTGGAAGAAACCGTTCAGTGCGATAAGACCGCCTTTTGTACTACTTTGTATTGTAATACTGCTCTCAGGTCTAAATCTAATCAAATTGATCTTATATGAACACACCAAAGAGATGTACATACAATATTTTTTACAACATTAATTTTAATAGCAATTTACATCAATAGAATTTCTATAATATCCTTAATATATTCCGGATGTATATATGTAATTCCATTCCATACATGAAATCGTTAATAAACATCATTATCATAATTTGATAATTAACAATGCCTTTAGATATTATATGCCAAATCTCATAATTAACTTTGATGATAATTTGTCACAAATATATTACCAAAAAGTCATTATATTTATACATCTTTGTTATTTATACAATCATTTATTGAGAATGTCATGTCATGTTGTTTACAGGAAGGAACCTTTGATATTTTTCTTAAAATGCCTCATACTGTTCTAATCTTAAATTAATTGTAACAGAGAGCTCATTCCACCGCGTCTGCGTGCATGAGAGGAACTTCTATTAAAAGTATGGTTTTAATGGAAGTTCCTCTCAACAATGGGAGTTCATTCATACACATTAAAACTTATACTGTATGCAGTATGAGACCCCATAAGTTTTAAAGTGTATGACTGAACTCCCAGTTGATGCTAAAGTGCAATAGGAAACAAGGACCGTGAACATACTCGTACAACAAAAAACCTTCCAAACACAGCAGATTATATAGGTAAAATTGCATTCTGCTGCAACGCTCGGTATTCGCTGTTCAATTCTGCACATACCCAATTCTTAATCGACTCATTAGTACGAGCACACCACGGGCATGCAACGCAATGATCGTGATAAATTTTATCGATCACAATGATTAGTTTCCATTAGGAATTCGAATTAGGCTCGTACTGCATGTACTCGTAAGTTATGAACGAAGTGCTTCATTTACATAACCTGAACATACGAATCCTTTCTTGTATAAATGTATAATATCCTGGGATCTTATTTACACACGGCCACATGATCCCAAACTAAGCAGAGCTTGTACTATGGCAAGCAGACTGATATACTACTTTTCTTTGGTAAATACATATTTAAACAGTATTGTTTCTAGTGAGGGTGAGATTGCCTCTTAACGACTGTTACCCAAGGACTTAAATCTGGTACGACGGCTTACGTGTCCTTCTAAGAGCATATCGTCAGAAATTAAAACATATAGACACTTACGCATCTATAGACTGAAGGCACGCCTAAACGCTTAAGAGACAGTAAGAAAGAGAACCTGTCTATGATAATATGGAGGTCACAGACGCCAGACATTAGGTTCAAAATAACAATACCCTTCTTTTGTGCTAATAAAAGATTCTTATTTGTGGTAAGTAAAATGTAAGGTTATTTTCCAAGGATAAGAGAAGTTTAACGGAAAATAAACATCTTATGCCGGGAGTGCAGATGGCAATAACGTGGAAGAGTAGGTGGGCACATTATATTACACAGAAATATAACGCTGCCAAAATATATACAAGTTTGGCAAAACCTGATGTTATTTAAATGCAACACAGTGAATATACAAATTACTTAGATATAAAAATGACAGGAAAACATTGTTTTCCACAGAAATATTACATTTTTAAATGTTTTCAGTGGTCGTAGATTTTCATTTAAATAATATGCAAGTGAAAATTTCAACTGCCAGCCAAATACGGTCCGATGGCAAACATACTGATAATCGGATAAAAAGACGGAGGACTGAGGCTTAATAATAGGCCTCAACTGAATATCGACCCTTTGTCGATATTCAGTTTTTAGGGCTTCTAAAAAGAATTATCCTCCCGTAGAAACCTAAAAAGAATTATCCAAATCGGATCTCTAACAGGGGAGCATTCGCGTAATCATCATCATCATCATCATATCAGCCGAAAGACGTCCACTGCTGGACAAAGGCCTCCCCCAAAGATCTCTACAATTGCCGGTCTTGCGCTATTCGCATCCAGTAGTTTCCAGTGACCCGCACAATATTCTCATCATTCGCGTAATATACATACACATGTATCATATCACATATAAAAATAACTTACTTCCTTTGTCTTTTCAATCTGGTTCATCATCATTATCATCACCATATCAGCCGAAAGACGTCCACTGCTGGACAAAGGCCTCCCCCAAAGATCTCCACAATTGCCGGTCTTGCGCTATTCGCATCCAGCAGTTTCCAGCGCCCCTCACAAGATCATCGGTCCATCTTGTAGGGGGCCTGCCCACGCTGCGTCTTCCAGTTAGAAACATAAATTGTTATCTTTGTACGTCATCACCACCATCAGCCTGTTATCGTCCACTGCTGGACGTAGGCTTCCACCAAAGGTTTCTATAACGTTGCCATTTGGAGGGATTTGCCGTAGTCACCGCGCTTGGCATGCGAGTTGACGACCGCAGTTAGATGGTAGTTAGTACACAGGAGGCGCTGCTGCTCGCCTACCTGGTGTATCCCTTAGTCACCTTTTATGACCAGGGGATGGTATGAGGTGGTCCTATTATTCTTTCGCGGCCGGATTTTTTTTTATTGCTTGTTGAGGCAGACGAGCTAGCGGCCAACCTGATGGTAAGTGGTAACCGCTGCTCATGGACATTCGCAGTGCCAGGGGGCACAGCAAACAGCTGCCTGCCGAGAGATTAATATTCTTTTTAAACTTAATTTAATAATAATAATAATATCTGGGGACAATGTCACACAGATCTTTCTAGCCCCAAACTAAGCAAAGCTTGTACTATGGGTACCAGGCGACGATATTCATACTTATATAGATAGATAAATACTTAAATAAATAGAAAATATCCATGACTCGGAAGCAAATATTCGTTCTCATCATACAAATATTTGCACGTACCGGGATTCGAACCCAGGACCACCAGCTTCGTAGGCAGGGGCACTACCAACTAGGCTACGGTGACCGTAAAAAAGGACTTGTCGTAGCGCTGAGGAAGCACCGCAGCAGGTAATTATAAAAAATACACGGCTAATTAGTAATTATTCATTTCTTCTCAAGCTCAACACCGTTTCGTTTAAAACTTATCAAAGCAATCGAATTAACAATCGGTCTAACTACTTGGATCGTTCCTTAGCTTCAATCCAATCAGCTGTACAAAAGATACTGTTTTTTTTTTCTACTAGGAGTATACCACGGTGTTGATGTTTATTTTATAGAAGCTGCTTAACCATGATAATGGTGGCTATATACTCTCAATTTTATGTGCGTCGTTAACATTGGCTTTCTTTTTAACGCGTATTTTATGGGAAAAGGCGCTAATGGTATATAAGAGAATGCCATCATGGTTTTAATCGGACAATGCATACGACGGATTTGTGGGTGGATGAAAACATGAATTGAACTTAATATACTGTCGTATAAATAATTTGGGATGCTTAATATGGTACCCTTAATCATAATAAATAATGACCAGGAGATATCACATCCCTATATAGCCTAAACTAAGTAGAGTTCGTACTATGGATAAAAATGCTTATAAACTTTTTGTATGTTACAAATATACCTCTAGTGCGAGGATCGAACGCGCAATCTTATGATCAGAAGACTGCTGGACAAAGGCCTTCAAATAAAATGTCCACAATGGAGTTGTGTCCATCATTTGGAGAAATATGCCATAATCATAACGCTGGGCAGATGAGTTGCCATCGCCCATCGCAGTATGATGGCCATAGTCATAATAGACTTCAACGCTCGAAGAGCAGCCCGACTGGGGAAGTATCTCCACCTTACAGAAGACATTCCTTAATAATAATATTAATAATTTAATGTTGTGTTTCTGAGTGTGAGTAAGGTAGCCAGAGCTCATCGGGGTGGGGGGGAAGTTTCAGCAACACTTGTTGCTGACTCTTAAAGGCCGGCAACGCACCCGCGACTCCTCTGGTGTTGCGAGTGTCCATGGGCGGCGGTGATCACTTACCATCAGGTGACCCACTTGCTCGTTTGTTGACCTCTGACATAAAAAAAAGACAGAGAGACGCTGCTACCCGTTCTCTGGTATCTAGATATTCCCTCGGCACGACTTCTACGCACGCCACAGGACAAAATGGGTTGGCCATATTTAATGCCGTCATGCATATGCATATTATTATGCTCAATAAGAAGAAATATTCAAGTTTTCAAGGAACATTGAAATGTAGCAATATATCCCGACTCACTCACATTGAAAACCAGTGCCAACCGACTTCGCATTAATTTGCGCATAATTCAATGTCTTACAACATCTTCCACCGTGGCACCTTCGCGGATATAACATTACCTGAAATTCTAATACAGCTTGAAAAAAACCTGTTTCTTTAAATTAAAGTAGGTGGTTGGCAATAGATATGACATTCAGAATTCCCAGAAGGATTAATAGGCAACTTAGGTGCAGTCGCATTCCTAACAATTTTCTAATTAACAGCCAATTGAATGAATGTGTCACTCGTTTCTTCAGTATAAAGGAACAACATATGAAACTTACTTATTTTGTATTTTTAAAGAGAAACTTTTATTACATAGCCTCAAATTTTTACGTCCATCTATCGTATGTCGCAATATGGTGGCGCCCATGGCTCGTATCAGCTGACCGTGAAGCATCTACTTTATCACTCATTTGTGCAACTGCCCCACGGAATTTGTTTTAAATTATCAATATTGTTGTTCACTTGATCGTGATGGACCATTGTCCATACAGCTAGTGAGTCAAATAAGCCGGTAAACGAGGGAAAGACGAAGAATAATGTGAAAAATCTGACAAGTCTCTGTCCGTCCAAAACCTGAAACTTCACTTCTTAGACGGTTTGAGCCCGAGCTCGCCTCCATACTCTGAACATTCAACTGCGAAAGTGACCAAATTGTTAGATTACTTTATGAATACATTTAGGAAATAAGTATGCAGACAGAAGCAGAATGTGTATCAGCTAAAAACCTGTTGTGGGTGGGACACATAACTAACATTTGTTTAAATGAGATGTGGCACTATAAAAATCTAATTCCGACCCACACCAGTTTTATTGTCTTGACCTATTCACACCCAACTACTGACATAACGTGAGAAGCATGTACTACATATATTCTACAAATTAAGGCACTGAGACCAATTAATATTTTTTTCATAAAATATTGTAGTTGTGCACTACACCATTAAACGAAATAGTGTCTAGTGTCTATCATGTGTCTAGTGTCTGTCTAGTGTCATCGTGTTAACAAAACATACATGTTAATTAATTCATTTCATTATTTATACTTTAAATAATGAAAATGTATGAACACTTTTTACATTATTCATAGTTTTAGTAAGTAATCTAAAATTTATAACAAAAGATTAACAATTCATATGACATTTGTCAAGTTAACACTATGAGTAATTTGATGGGCCTGTTGAAGTGGCTGGTAGATAATTGCTTTACGACGTTTTTTTCATGTGTTCGGCACCAAGTACTGATTCTTGTGTGCATGAATGCTTGTCCTGAGTTTGGGTGTAATTATCTATATACGTATGTATTTACAAAATAAATGTATGTATAGTATATCAGTTATCAGTCTGGTTTCCGTAGTAAAAGCTCTGCTTAGTTTGGGATTAGATGGCTGTGTGTGAATTAATTTTACGCCGTTTCACTAGCATCGTGGTTTCATAATTCAAGTTGGTGTTTTATAGAATAGAAAAGCTAAAATCAGTTGTACGTTTTTAGAAAAGTATACTAACCAGCTTCCCCAATCTGTTAATTTTCTTTAATAGATTTCTACTTTATCACATAAGCATAAGGTTCACTTTCAATTGGGGAAATTTGACAGATTGGGGTAGCTTGATGTGCTGGCGTCTGTACATATTGACTATGGTCACTTCAAAGAGTTGAGTGTCCGGACTATAAACGTGATTTTCATAACCGCATTGTAACGACACATTGAGTTGAATGAGTCATAGCCAGATGCTCTCACTGATCCGTAAGTGATTGGCGAGGTCAAGCAACTAGGCTCGCGGTCAGTCCATAGATGGGTGACCGCCTAAGTGGTTTAATTCCTGAGCGCTTCCGTGCTTCGGAGGGCACGTTAATTTGACGGTCCCGGTTGTAGCCATTAGGCAACAGTCGTTAAGCCATGTCAGAGGCCTTATGGGTAGCTTGAACAACTCTGACACTAGGGTAACCACTGCCCACACTATAAGTAAGTAATGAGTTTAGTTTGCGGTGATGTTCAATAGTAACATAGAAATGGTATGTATTTTCTTTATACCTATTATATAAGTATTCATTCTTGTAACACGGGATACTAACAGAGTGTGTGTTATATTTTTACATAAATATAACTCCGAAGTATTCATGTAATAGACCTTTTATCTCTGTAAACATCTTAGCTAACACGTTCAGTACAGAAGAGTGAAATATCAGAAGTTTATTTCCGTCGCGACGTAAGATCTAACTGTATGTGACATAGGTGTGGCTAAACAATGATCTTACTATTTGACACTGTACATGTAACAAACAATATCTACATATTTGGAAAATGCTAATAATCCTTATTTTATACTACCTCAGATAATTGTCACTGTATATTTCTCAAATAAAATAAATTAACCGTAGCCTAGTTGGTAGTGCTCCTGCCTACGAAGCTGGTGGTCCTGGGTTCGAATCCCAGTAAGTGCAAATATTTGTGTGATGAGCACGAATATTTGTTTCCGAGTCATGGATGTTTTCTATGTATTTAAGTATTTATCTATCTATATAAGTATGCATATCGTCGCCTAGTACCCATAGTACAAGCTTTGCTTAGTTTGGGGCTAGGATGATCTGTGTGTCATTGTCCCTAGATATTATTTCAAAAAAATAATATATATATATATATATATATATATATAAAATATTTAGTATCTCATTGCTTTCTCTCATTGCTTTCAATAATGATCTTGACACTTGACACTGTACAATGTACACTTTTACATTACAATTTTTTAATCTTTTATTTTAATTTATTTATTACTTTTGTGATGAAATTGATGTTAACTTTAAATTTGGGTCCAGAGAGAAATAAAATTTGCAACACGCATAAGATCGCTCACGTTTTGCCGGGAGGCCTTTGAGTTCCATAGTAGAACTGTATATACATATGTGTCACTACTACTTTTGCTTGGAATTATATCCCAATCAGTTGACAAATCAAAAGTTTAATTTTTTATTGAGGGTCAGAAAAAAAACGGTTACACCAGTACGAGTCTACGCAAAACGAAACGTATAAACAAATTTAAGCTTTTGATAGAAATGAAGCATTGTAATTGGATAAACTTATCACGCCATCGTGACAATAATCAATCATAGCGCTGCAAGCCCGTCGAGAGCTCGAACTAAATTATACATTTCAATTTAAGAAAACTCACTCTATAGCCTCCGTAGTAATATTCTCTTCAGGTCACAACTTACCATGACCAATTTAGAAAAAGGACCAGGTTACGCACTGAAGTTAACTTTTTTTTTTTTGTAAGAGGGTGTCAAACGAGCAAGTGAGTAACCTGATGGTAAGTGATCACTGTCGCTTATGTACACTCGCAAAACCAGGGGGGTCGCAGGTGCCTTTAAAAGAGTCAGCAATCCAGTGTTGCTGACCCTTTCTCCCACCCCGATGAGCTCTGGCGACCTTAGTCACACACAGAAACACAACATTAACTTATTTTGTCTTCCCGGCCGAATTTCAGCCACGGCGGCCATTCTCAATGTAGATTAGCCAATTGCGCAGGACATATTATAGTGCACAAGTGTGTGCGCAAACACAGGGGCACTTTCTATTCCATCACCTCATGATCCGATGGGACGACTAGCGACACGACCGGAAAAAGGTCAGGTGTAGGACCGACGGCTTTACGTGATCTCCGAGGCACGGGGGTGTAATAACGCCAACTTCTAGACTTTGGGCTGATACTGAGAAATTTCTTTTTACGGAAAAGTTCCAAATCACTTTTTGGCCCGACCCGGGATTTGAACCCAGGACCTCGTTTTCTGCGTTTGAACATGCTACCGCTAGACTAACTAACTTATTAATGTTATTATTAAGGTATGTCTTCTGTAAGGTAGTTCCCAAGTCGGGCCGCTCTTTGGTTCAATCTTCAAAACAAAGTTCCAATATTAGAGTACAGATTACGACAAGGAAGACCAACGCCATTATGGCGGCAAGTCACAGACAGACACATTTTTTTAAGGCAGGGGAAATACCAACCGCAAAAAAGCATCTCCTATGGTGGGTATACATATATACATGCGAAGGTCATTAGAATGGCTCCTTCTAAGCCCAAATAGCTTTAAACATCTCAACTAATATTATTAATGTGAAAGTGAAAACACTTACTGTTCCCATGGCAACTAAAACCAGAAAAGTGCAAACTTTTCACGGGAATATTACCCAACGGAATCCAGTATTCCTATAAAATGGAACAGGAGATGATGATAAGAATAAGACAATTTAATTTGTTTATTTATTTTAATACTACAAGATGGACCAATGATCTTGTGCGGGTCGCTGGAAACTGCTGGATGCGAATAGAGCAAGACCAGCAATTGTGGAGATCTTTGGGGGAGGCCTTTGTCCAGCAGTGGACGTCTTTCGGCTGATATGATGATGATGAATACTTCCTTACTGCCCGCTGAAAAACGTCCAAAAAATATTTACGGGTGGATATATCGCTCCGCACGAATATGTACCATCCACACGTCCGTCACTGTCGTGCGCCAAGCAGTTTTACAGAGTCTTGCCCTGTATGTGAAATATTCAATAGCCTTACCATTACATCGTTTTCATGGCGGAGCTATTACACAGTTGTAAGTTGTCTATGACGTTTGCAACAACCTGAAGTCAGACTTTTCACTTTATCGTAGTATATGGGTTGTCCAAGCTGCCCAGTCGGCCTCTGATAGGGCTTAAGTACTGTTTCTTACGACTACAACTGAGGCCGATAGCCTAGCGTTCCTTATAACCGACCTTTTTATGTATTTTTACGGCAATATCTATACATATAATAAAATCGTAGAAAAGTCAAAACTGTACATTAAATATTTTTAAAAAAGGTTGCTTGGGGCGTGATCTACGTTTTTAGAATTTTTGTCTGTGTGTCTGTTTGTCTGTATGTATGTCCGGGCTAAACTCAAAAAGGCCATGGATTTACTTCAAATTTAGCTTGAATATTACTAAGAGGTCGGGTCAACATATAGGCTACATATTATCACGCTGTCACCTACGGGGGAGAAGCAGTGATAATTTATAAAGTTTAACGCGGGTAAAACCGCGGGGCACAGCTAGTTGTACATACAACCCGGAGCCGAAATAAGAAACACTAAAATTAAAACAAAAGAACGCCTAGTTAACAAGTAAAGCTTCCGATGTCAAATGAAATCTAGCTCTATCTTAGCAAACTTATTGTAGTTGCGCATGTTATTTTTATTTAGGTAAGTTCGATGACTCCTAATGGCAAATTTCTTGCTGTTCTTAAGTAAAAAGTGGATTACTCGATGTGATTACAATGAACGTGACTCATAAGTTTTGTGAACTGATTGAATTGAAAGATGAGTCATTAGCGCTGTCAATCTGTGTAAAACGGATGAATATATTGTTTGTTTTTCTTGTTACAGGTAAGGACACATCTCTGCTAACCAAGAAAATTTGAAGTTCTCTACTTAATTGCAGTCATTGAGTTGTAGACCCTTTTAGGAGTAGAGAGTAGAAGAAAACTTTGAAGGGGTAAAAGGTAATAATAATAATAAATATCTTAGGTCAACTAGAACATTGCCATCTGATCCCATACTAGACAGAGCTTGTACCTACTATGGCAAGTAGACAACTGATAAATGTAAATACATACATACCATAGATACATTATACCTAGACATAGAACAAATAATTGTTATATCGTACCCATAATGATTTTTCCTGGGTGGGGATCGAACCCACAAACTCTGTTTTAGCAGTAAAAGTTTTACCACTAGACTAACAGATTACTTTGAAAGTGGCTTTTTGGCTACACTGTAGCTTGTGTCAGACGCTTAACAACATTCTAAGTTGTACCAATTTAAATAAGTTTCGTAAAAAGGGATAAAAAAATTTGAATCGCGTATTAATATCATGATTAAAGCACGACAGCAATTTGACAATATATTTTAATAATTTGAATCTATAAAGTCTGTCACGTTTTATTCGATTCGATGTGTGGCCAGTAGACCGTAACAAAAATAATCTCTTTTCTACCTTTCCTCTAAGTGGTCACTTCAATAATTGTTATGGAATCGCCTCGAATATTAGCACAGAATGAAGACTAGTAGTTTGACAATACACAATTGTCTATGATCTTATTGATCCATGATTGTGGATTGTCGTTGGCATGGTTGGTCTATATTGGCCTTTCACGCCGCAGGTCGTGGGTTTGATTCCCACCCAGGACAGATACTTGTGTGCATGAACATGTGTTTTTGCCCTGAGTCTAGATGTAATTTTCTATATAAGTATGTATTTACAAAAGCAAAGTAGTATGTGTAATATATCAGTTAGGTACCTGTTTTCCATAGTACAAGCCCCGCTTAGTTTAGGATCAAATGGCCGTGTGTGAATAATGTCACAGGATATATATACCTAATGATAAGTGTTTACAATAACTGACAACCTGTCCTCATATATGCAAGGTGTAACATAGGTATTATTAAAAACTTAATCCATTTGTTTCTCAAATATTTCATAAGGCTAAGTAGACTAGCTGAAGCAGGGCTCATGCTGTCTGAAATAACCATATACTGATGATACGAACACCATCTTCTCTTAAGATGCAAACATTGCTTCTTTATGATTTTACGGCACGGTGTAGAGACAATCGTGGGGTACGATTAGGGACGCTGTCAGCATCTAAAGAATTGTATCAATGGTGGCAGTTGAAGCCGAAAGATTTACTCGTGCAGTCACAGTCTAATCGACCTTTGGTTGATAACTATCCTGATTCAAACTGGAGAAAAATTTGAACATACTAATTAAGAAAAGGCGGATTTGTATTGTATTAGGACGACATTGACATGTTATTTGTGTACAAAGTCCTTTAATAAAGATAAAAAAGGCGGATTTACATTGTACACTTTAGTAAAGTACTAGCTGTAGACAAGGGAATTGTAGCTGTAAGAAGAAAATCTGACATAAGTATAAATGATGAAAATGTGCATTTCAAAGAACGCTTAAAGCCGCCGATCCTGTATTGCTTTCCTATGATTTGAGTTAAATTACGAGCTGAGGTCAATCTCTATCGATGTTCAGCGACTTAGCCGGTTGAGCCCCTGCTGGTCTAGAGCGTAGTGACTGTGAATGCTATTCGATCCTTATTTCATAAGATCTATGTAAAAAAGGAATGCTACGATATTCAAATTAGTTAGATGGCCTAGAATCGTGAGCAGATTCTTCTAAAATGTTTGGGAGTCCAGCCTCGTATCAATAATCCTGCAGCATAATTAAGTAAAATGCTCTAAACAAGTTATTTGATCAAAAGAGTCGTGGGTGTGTTAATTACACTAATTGGCCGCAGTATTCCTGGTGCGGCTTTTTTATGATTCGTGTTAACGGTATACTATTAGGAACCATAGACAGAAACAGAGAGGTAACTTTTTAGTTTTAATTATATTACGAGAAAAGTTTTTCAACGTTTCTTTGCTAATCATCATCATGATCATCATATCAGCCGCAAGATGTCCACTGCTGGACAAAGGGCTTCCCCAAAGATGCACAACTGCCGGTCTTGCGCTATCCGCGTTCACTGACTTCCAGCGACCCCCACAAGATGTAGAGGGCATCTTTTTGCTAATATCAAGTGAAAATTTACATACATAATGGTATTTTAACCTTTTGACCCACATGCCTGTTCATGTCAAGGTTAAAGATATTAAGCATAGTAAATATGGATATTTAATGTACATTACTATTATCAAAGATATAATCACGTGTATTTTCACACTTGACTAACGATACACTTACTCAGGGCTGAATAGATGACTGTAAACCATAATTATTTTAAGACATATAAGATTTCTAAACATATTATTACTTCATCTGCAATTTTATTATTTTTAATAGAAAGTAATTTTTATAAGATAAATTTATCAAACTTTACACAACTTTATAAGTAAAAAGCGTCGACTGTACGAAACCTAACAGGGCTCGAATGTCTCCTTCGAGCACTCGACGAGTTAGCAGCCCTTGAGAATGGTCCGTGGAGGACCGAAACACGTGTTGGGTATCGTACTGGCGCATGTAATTTGCTTTTTATATTGTCCTTCTTGCATGTGCACATTTTTGCGGGCGGGAGGGCGGTGCGAATTGCATCCCAGCATGATTAAACTGACAATTAGCGGAATTAACACTAAATATTGATTTTGTATTTTGATTGTTATGGATTTCCGCAAAGTAACGCCTGATTCCATTACTTAAGATTATATGTTCTTAAAATTGTATTAATTGAACAAGAAACGGCATTGTATTTCTTCTCTTCAGTTCTATATTTTTTTAATGTACATGATTTTCTGCTGGAGTCTCTTAATAAACAATTATGTTAATAAATGAAAATATCAATCAATGTTTTATTATAGAAGGTGTAACTTTAATATTTTAAGTAACTTAAGGAGTTAATTTGCCTATATAAACTGAACAATGTCTAGAACATTTACAAGAATAACGATCAGGTGATGCATTTTGTATGGAGCGCTAAAAATATATATTTTTCGTATTGAACAAACTGGGTTTGATTAACGTCTGCTATTTATGTTACACCTTGATATTCTTATTAATAACATATTCTTTGCCAGTTGAGTTTTAGATTGGTTAAGTTTTGTCTCAACGACCGTTCAATTTCTACGATTATACTTTACGTAAACAGCTGTCAACAATTAATTGTTCAACAGTTTGCGGAGATCAGGAGTCAACATAGCTTAAAAAATGTTAATGCTTGACCTTCATCATATTAATAGGCAACAAAATCCTGTAAAAATCTCAAAGCTTATCTTTCGATAAAATTTTCCACTCGGCCATGTATTCCAATAATTTCTACAGCACAAGTACTTAGACTAGATTTCACCGAAAATTAACCACTTATATATACTGTAGTTCTTAATGTTAAATAAAAAAAAGAACTTTGATCGGTAAGATTTTCTACCTTTTTATGCCATTCATATAGGAAATAATAAAATGCATTCATAATTTGAGGTTTCATTTTCATTTCATTTCGTTTATTTATTGATAACAATAGTTACAAGTCATATCATCACAATTTACAATTATAAATTTCAATATTTTTTAAAATAAATAATAATAATAATAATTCGTTTACAAAATAATTTGTGTTGCAATATTAAATATGTAATAGGTAGTAAATTAAGTCATCGGTAGCTTCATAAACTCCGAGTCAAAATCGTAGCATTCTACCAGTCATTAAAAACTAATGCAGTGATTTCAAAACGATGATTCATGATTATTTTGCTCGCAGTTTCCTTCCTGTTCAATGTATATTCTGTGGTCACATATAATCATTGGCAATTTTAGCTGTTTTCCAAGTGTGATTGTATTCTTTGGTCCAAGGTAACTGCTAATTTTATTGTAATTTCGTTGGGATTTAACTGTAGATTGCATACTTGAATATTGGCGTAAATATAGGCGTGATATTGTGAATTCTGAAGCCAAGTAAAAAAAATAACATATGAGCGTAGAAGGGAATTCATTTCATTAAGTTATTATACAAGTTGTATTTATCGCTTAAACTATATTGCGATTAAAAATAAGGAAATTTATGCAATATTTAGTTAGTTTATTTTAGTTTATAGCATTATAGTTAAAATTTCTTATTAAATAAATTTCTTCTTATTAATAACAAAAAAAAAATGCAATATTTATATATTGATAAAATTTCGTTATTTTAAGCGTCTTGATAAAGATACTGTATTTTTTTGTTAGTACATACATATGTAATGTTATTTCTACGTTGCTTTGATAATTTTTGATACGAGTAAATGACCTCCCAAAAATCGTTTTACAACAAATAATCGTGCTCATGGAACAAAGATTTATCATTGGTGAGGTTCGAACCCGTAACCTCTGGCTTAGCAATCTGGGTCACTTACCACTAGACAAACAGTAGGCTTAGTCTGGTGGCCGTTATGTAATAAAAAGTATTCTTTATTCTTTATTGCACACAGAAACATACATTTAAATAAAACTTTACAATTACAGGTCATGTACAGACGCCAGCACATCAAGCTACCCCAATGTGTCAAATTTCTTTTATAGATTTTCAACTTTATCACATAAGCATAAGGTTCACTTTCAATATGGGAAATTTGACAGATTGGGGTAGCTTGATGTGCTGGCGTCTGTACATAGGCGAGCTTAATTCATTAATGAATTTTCTTCCAGCAAACCATTAGGAGAGTGAAATTATTATATAATGGGTACAAGCAGTAAAAAGTATTTAATTTTCAACATTAAACTCATACATATTATGCCTTTATAATTACTGTTTTAAAAAACATATAACTATAACTTCAACTTACTTACAATCGACCAATTTGAATAAAATTTTATCGACAAATTCTGAATGCATTCCCTATCGAATAAAAATAATCATCAAAATTGGTTCACTAAAAACGAAGAACCCGCGCAACATATGATAGGTACACACGGCTACGTATCAAGCTATACATTTCCAGTATAAGCTGATCCCGTATTGTATAGGATTTCCATAATATGAGAGGTCCGCTTATATTGGAAATGTATAGCTAGATATGTAGCCGTGTGTAAAAGAAAATAAAATAAACAAATATACAGTGGAACTGATAACCTCCTTCTTTAGAATTCAGTTAAAAATAGAAAAGAGACTGGACCGTATGACTATCGAGGTAAACTTAATAAGTAGATAATAATTTTAATCTGTAATTATTTAAGATTACAATTTAAGTATTCAAGACACTTAAATAGTATTCATTATGATTTATTTGTTACTAGCAGTTTACCCCTTTTTGAATTTTATAAATTATAGCCAACATATTATTCGGATGTATAAGCTATATTACAACAAATATTCATCAAAATCCGTTTCATAACTTTTGTGTGAAAGAGTAACAAACATCCATACATCTATACATCCACACATTAATACATACAAAAGAGAATGGCAGAATTCGTATCGCATACTTCCGTTGTTGTTCAGCTATATAATTTGTACCACTTGTTAAGACAAATAAGGTATTGATTTTAATGTAAGTATAATATTTTTAGAACTTGGGATTAATTTATAAAATCAAAAAGAATATTTCAATTATATTCAATAAATAAACGTATTAAAATCGTAAACTAAACGCAGTTACGTTTACAGAAATTGCCATGTGTAAAATAATATAAATGGGAACAACATTACATATAAATCATATAATTATAGACTTATTTATTATACATAAGAAAGCACAGTAGTTGCATTAAATCGTAATAATTAATGATTTAGAATAGGAACGATTTTCGTCGTCAATATTTTTTTGTTCATGGCAATTATTTATTGATTGGCAAAGACAATCTGTCAGGTATTTATTGCTGTTGTTTTGATACATGTCATCAATTTAGCAAATAATCTTGCAGATATTACGTGAGTTCAGCATCAGTTCCTCCGTGCTATAATATATGTCTGTAGACAGTGGATTCACGAAAAGACGCTTTATCATTTAATTATAATGACGAGTTTGCAATGTGTTAATTGCAACATTCGTTTGCCCCGACTAAGAAGACAAGCATTATCCGAATGAGTGAAGTTCTCAATAAACCCAATGTTGCTTTGTGCTATGTGATAATTATTATTGTTTGGTACTTATATGAAGATATTCTTAGATGAAGTAATACTAAGGATAAATTAATAATAATATCAATAAAATTAATGTAGTTACAAAAAACAAATAATCTATTGTTTTATTTACCTCCACTCAAAACCTCATATATAACCCCTCGCAACCTCACACAAATGTACACTGGGTTATGAACTATGTAATTAATGGAAATAAAGAACTTTTCATTATTTCAACAAATAATAGCTGTTTGAATCTTCCTAACCTAACTCGCGAGCCGTTTAGGGTTTTCGGGGCAGGTTCGGAATAAATCCATGTAAAAAACTATAAAAAGAGCTACAACATTAACTTTATCACCATTATTACATTTATTACATAAACCAATGTTTATAATATCTAGGGACAATGTCACACAGATCATCCTAGCCCCAAAATAAGCAAAGCTTGTACTATGGGTACCAATACTTATATAGATAGATAAATACTTAAATACATAAAAAACATCCATGACTCAGAAACAAATATTCGTGCACATCACACAAATATTTGCACTTACCGGGATTCGAACCCAGGACCACCAGCTTCGTAGGCAGGAGCACTACCAACTAAATATAATATGTAACAATCTTCATTGGTACACTAGTTAACACTAGCATTTCATTGCCACATCAGTAGACACACTTTGATATTTACAGTATCTTTATTACTTAGGCAGTAAGAGTGATTTTCGAACTACAATGTTTCCACGGTCATGGGGTTGACCCACAGATTACCAAACGTAACTTTAAAATAAAACTGGCTATAACTTTTATATCCCAAGTTCAAAAAATCTAAGAAATTAAAAATGCCTTTTCTATCACATTAACCACCAATTAAAACATAAAATATCCCGTAACACGAAATACTAGCGGTACAAAAGCCTCATACATTCTTGCCGTTTGCCTTTCGAATTTATAATATTAGTAGGAAGTTGTTTAGATTTTCATATAAATGTGCCATCGGTGAAAGTTGTTAATTTTTTCTCCCATTGAGGTCGAAACGATAGGTCCTTGGGGCCCAGAAGTAGGGTCCTTTATCACGGAGTTATCGAATACTCTGGTGATCAGAGAGCTGGCACGTACCTCGGCTAAAGCCTTGCCATCCAATCAGGCAACGTCGCTAGCTTTTTGTGCTTTTTCCCGCTGATGGAAAGCGGTTTTTTTTATTTGCAAGCTGTACTTTTTTTATTATTTTTGTAGTTGGATTTTGAGTTTATGACAACGGTTTTAATTTATACGTACGTACCTATGTATGATTCATTAGATAAGATAAGATAAGATCATTGTTTATTTCCCCACATAACATAAAACTATAACAATAATAGGTGCGTACAGTTAAAAGCAATACATTTTTACATAATAAGATTGATTCATGAATGTTTTATTAGACATTAAGAACGTTTATAAACATTAATTGAAATTACGCTGTTTATTTCACATACAGTTACCTCCATGTTCAGTTAATATTTAATTTGCAGGTATAATCATCGGCAATTTAACTGTTTTCGAATTATGATTGTTTTCTTTGGGTACAGGTATGTAACTGCACTTTTGTTGTAATTTTATACAGATTTGAATGTAAATTGCACACCTATTTGTTGAGGTAATTACAGGTGTCATGTAGCGTATGATTAAAATAAAAATAATAAAAAAAATTGTTTATTTTCACACAAAACAAAGAATTTAAAAAGTTGTAGTTCCTGATTCCCAAACTAAGTAAACTTGTATCTTGGGAATCAGGGCACTCTCCTTAACGTACTTAATTAATTAATATTAATTAATTAAAATAGGTAAAACTTAATACACACAATAAAAGAATTTACAAAAATATTAAAAAGAGACTAAATATTACAAAAAATTACAATCATATGAAAAAAGAAACTTAAAATAGCAGTAAAATGACGATACCATTACTAACGAGTTAATGTGTCAGTAAGTGAGTGTGTGTGCGGTGCGCGCGTGTGTAATGTAAGTGTAAGTGTGCGCGCGCGTTTCAGTAGGTAATACAACTGAAATTAAATCAGCAGTTGCTCTGTTTCATTATAGCTGCAGTTCATAAGCCAGTTTCTGACAGCTTTTTTGCATTTAAATTGATTTAGGTCATCAAGTTTTATTTTTTGGTGCATATAGTTGTATAATTTTATACTAACTGCATCAAATTGCCGTTTACTAAAAGTTGTATTACATTTCAGCCCGCGAAATATGTTTCTTAAACTACGTTTGCTGATAAGACGGTTTAAAGTGGGAAGTTGGGAATGATGCAGGCGTAAGACCGATCGGAGAATATAAAGTTTCCTAACCCCTAATACCTTACATTCGGAGTAAAGCGTATGAGTTGCGTATCTACGTGGTTTGCCAGTCATAACCTTCAAAACCGCTCTTTGAGCCCTTTCCAGCTTTATAAGTAAGGTTTTACCACATCCGCCCCAGGCACAAATACATTAGGTAATTAAGGATTGGCACAAAGAGAAATAGACTATTCTTAAAGTGTTAATGTCTCCGCATTTATTTAGTTTCTTAAAGATGAAAATGAGTTTCCGAATACGCGATGTCAGAGTATTTATATGTGGAACCCAAGACAGTACCTCATCTATGTGTATTCCCAGGTATTTGACATTCTGGACTCTTTTCATAGCTAAACAATTGCAGATTTGTGGCGGTGTACACGTATGAGCTCGTAGAACTAAAGTTTCATAATATGGAAGAGATCAATTTTTTAAAGAGAATGGAACAAACTGGGACTTAGCTATATTGAGTGTAAGCTTATTATTGGTTAGCCATGACATAACAAGTCTGAGAGCATTTTCTGCATTTGACTGCAACTCCGTAAAATTGTTTCCACTTACTATGAGCGCGGTGTCATCGGCATATGTGTAAATGTTGCAATTTGGAATATTTAATTTACAGAGCTCATTAATATAAATGAAGAATAGGGTTGGGCCCAGGATTGATCCTTGGGGCACTCCATAATTTAATTCTATGTAATCACTCGTATGACATCCTATTTTAATACTTTGAGTCCTGTTATTTAAATAGTCCTTATATATTTTGAGTTGATCACCACGAACTCCAATTTGTTCAAGCTTGTTCACAAGGATGGGAATAGAAACAGTGTCAAAGGCCTTCGAAAGATCCAGAAAAATAGACATTAACGTTTTGCATCTAAGTGGTTAGTTATTTTGGAAGTAAGGGCAAGCACTGCATCTTCTGTGGAAATACCTTTTCTTAAACCAAACTGATTATCACTAATAATATTAAACTTATCTAGAAACGATATTAACCTTTAGTTGAGAATATTTTCTAAAATTTTTGACAGTGATGGCAGTACTGAAATTGGCCTATAATTATTGACACTGCTTCGGTCACCTCCCTTTTGAACAGGATGAACAATGGCTTTTTTAAAACATTTAGGAAACTCGCCCCTTGTTAGTGCTAAATTACATAAGTATGTAATTATAGGAACTAATTTAAAACTACATGCTTTTAGAATTTTGGAAGGAATGTTATCACAACCAGCAGCACTATTACTTCTTAAGTTCATAAGTATCGATTGTATTTCAGATTCATCTGTATTTAAGAGTACCAGAGAATTACAGATGCTAAGTTGGTTACGAGATGAGACCAAGTTGTTAGGCTGTTGATCAGAAAGTTTTGAAGCCAAATTTTTACCAACATTAGAAAAGTGCTGATTGATACCATTTAGGGACTGTTTTACGTCTTGTGTTATATGAAGAAGTTCATTGGCTGGGTTATTTCGATTTGTCGAAATATTAGTAATCTTTTTGATAGCGTCCCAAGTAGCTTTCATATTGTTGCCAGCCAATCTAAGTGTGCTGGAGTCATGTTCCGCTTTCAGTTTATTTAGGAGAGCATTACAATAATTTCGGTATCGCAAGTAGGTGACTTTTAGAGTTACGTTATTCGGATTATTTTTCAGTTTAAGATGCATTTTATCTCTATTTTGTATACACTTTAAAAGACCTGGTGTTATCCAGGGTTGTATAATTTTCTTTTTTCTAGAAACACGTATATCGGAAGTATGTTTGGCGATTGTGTTCGAAATAGTGTCGACAAGGAACTCAGCTGCTTCATGTGCTGTATTATAGAAGTATATAGGGGAGAAATCCAATTCATTAAGATCTTTTATGACCATGTCAAAGTTAGTTTTTTTATACATAGAAGAGTTCAGGTTCTGTCTAGGTAAATGGGATTTTAAGCATATAAAAGTTGGATTATGGTCGGTAGTGTAGTTTTCTATGATAATAGTAGTCGAGGAATTTTTAGTTTTCAACATTATATGGTCAATACATGAATTACCGCGGGTAGGTAGTTGGTGTGCAGGTAAGAGTCCATGAAAGGCTGTGAGGTCTAAGTACTGGGAGGAAATATTGTCATTGTTTGTAGGAGAAATGTTAATATTGACGTCACCCATGAGACATACAGATTGATAGTGAGGGATTGTTTGAAATACGCTGTCTAGGCTATTTAGAAAGTTATCTATATATTTATGTGAAGGAGATCGATATAATGCAATCAAAGCTACGCAACTATCTATCTGGCATACTAAGCAGTTTCCATAAATGAAATTTGGTTCATATTGTATTGATTGATTCTTCTTGTATGATGATGTTTACAGTTAGCTTTGGAGGCTTACTCTGCTTCACCGGACTATAGATGCGAGTGAGGGCTGAGGCTTTTTAATAAAAAAGAGTACACGCTAGGTTACCAGATTATGGCTATACTATCTAGCGATATACCTTGGGGTATCGCTAGAGAGTATCCTTTGGAGTTCAAACCCTTGCTCAGGCCAGTTACTAACGTGGAGATGTATGTGATGGTTGGGACATTTTGTGCAACTAAAGCTACGACATATACATTATGCCATTCTTATTATAGTGCACAAGTATGGGCTTAAACACTTTTGATTCCGTCACTCTAATTATCCGATGCGACGAGTAGCAGCATTACAGGAAAGAGGTTTACGTACTCTCTAAGGAACAAAACTGTGATATCGCTAACTTCCAAATTCAGGGCTGATACGGTGAAATTTTAGAAGAAAAGTCTCAAAATCTCTCTCGACACGCTACCGCTACACCAACCAAGCGGTCAAAGCATGATATAGCGATACATGCATTTAATTAAATAGCCACGTCATTTTCTTTGTTACAGCAGTTTTAGTAGCAAGACTGTAATATAATTAAAGTTAAATAATAATATATTGCTATAAGCAATATTTGCTCATTTCTGTCTTAATCACCAAAATAATCAAACCAATAGTTGCACCTGTAAGGAACTGCAATCAGTAAACACTGTTAAATATCTGGGTGTAATAATTGACAAAAACTTAAATTTTAAAGCTCACGTAACTTTATTAGCAGCCAGAACTAGAAAATTGATATACATTTTTAAGAACCTACGTCACGTCGCGGACACACAAATCTTAAAAGTAACCTACCTTGCATTATGCCAAGCTATTTTGACGTATTGTATTACATCCTGGGGCGGTCAATCATCAGGTGCTAAATCAACCCTGATAACGTTAGAACGAGCTCGAAGAGCAGTTCTAAAAGTGGCAATGTTCTTGCCTATTTTACACCCCACGACTGAACTATACCAGAAGTTCAATCTCCTAACGGTACGACAGCTTTTTATTTCTGGTATGGTTCTCAAGTGTCACTCTCAAACTTATTACGATCCTCTAATGAACGAATCAAAACGCCGTAAGCACATAATTTGCCAGGCTGATACAATATACAGAACGACTCTTTTACACAGATTCTATTGTTTTTTGGGCCCATATCTGTACAACAAAATTAACTCTATTCTTTCCATTTACTTCTTGAATAAATTCAAATTGAAAATAAAGTTAACAGCGTGGTTGCATTTATCATACAATGATACTGAAACCTGCTAACTATGTCGATCTAATTAAATAATAAGTAAGCTAAACGGACAAACAAACACTCACTCACAAATTCTCACTTGCACACACTCACACACACACACTCACACTATACAAACATTGTAATTAGTAAGTTTCATTTTTACTATATTCGTTATTTTATAAAGTTACGTATATATATAGTATATTTAGATTAAGTACATAGTATTGTCAATAATTTGTAATTATCGCCAAAATGTGACCCAGAGGTGGGAGCCAGGTGATCTGTAACACAGGTCTTGAGACTTGAGACTGGCGTCTATAGTAGTATAGACGCCATTCTCTCACAAAGGTATCATAGTTTATTCTCTGTATTTCTTTACATAATACTCGTATGTTCACCAAACCTTTGTGAAAGAGATAAATAAATACATTATTATTATTATTATAATATTCCCATATCAAAATATATGTGAAGAATCTTCTTAAATAAGTTTTCAAATTACTACCAAAATCTTTGTGGGAAACCAACAATTTATCTAAGTACAAGGTCATTAGCAGTGACATCAATGTCGCAATCTATTTACGTAAACGATGCCGCTGGCCTATATAACCTGTCGAAATAAGTCGGGTCACGGCCATGGGGTAGTGTGGAACTTGTTACGAGTATTGTAACTTATTTTTATACTTCACCGCACAGCTATCGAACTAACAAATATGAATAAGTAATTGAATATCTATTATAAAATGTGCTCCGGTCGTCTTGTGAGATTCATATTCCAAAATATTCAGAATATGTTTTATATTTGATACTTTAAGGAGCACTAAAAATGAGATAAACGGTTTTATCCTATTTATTTCATATGACGCAATGTTTTTGAACAGTAGTCGCACAAATAGACCGCTGCTATATTTTGGAATACCTAGTAAGCCCGGAAAATTACTGATGCTGTATTTTGGAAAATTAATCCCACAAAATGACCGATGCTATATTTTGGAATAGCAAACCCACAAAATGACGGATGATATATTTTGAAAAAGTAGTCACAAAAAGTTACCGATGCGATATTTTGGAATAATAATACCACAAAATGAACCATTCCCTATTTTGGATAAGTATTCCTACAAAATGACTGATGCTAAATTTTTAAACTTCTAAATACGCAATTGAGAATTTTATATGATGTTATATTTTGGAATAGCAATCCCAAAAAATTACCGATACTATATTTCATGTAAATCTTCTAAATATGTGAGTGAGATGGATTTTATATGATGATAATATCTTTTGTAACAGCAAACCCACAAAATTACCGATCATTTCATTATCCTACTAATAGTTAAATATAACAGGGGTACGTCAAAGCAGTAAAATATAATCTATTCCAATATGTATAACTTTTATACTCACTTAATCATAACTTGTATAGCCACTCAATCAAATAACATACCTATTTAATCAAATCAATCATTTAACATAATTCACTTATGCCAATGAAGCAAATCGGAAATTAGATGACATCATTTTCCCTAGCAGTTTAAATAATATTATTATAGGAGTGTATAATAATAAGTTCGATAGATCTGTTTTCCCTTACATAAATAGACTGAATTTCTCACTGGTGTAGTAGTCATTCATATCTTTTGAATCATAGACAGTCATTGGACACTAATTATTCGGATTCAGCGTGGAAACATACTTACAATCATTTGAACCTGAGACGATAGAGGAATTTAGTGTCTGATATCTAATGCAGTATGCAATCACTTGATGCAAAGGAATTAATAATAAAACTATGTTGTGTAAGGCCCAATTTGTAAATAAACAATAAAAGCTCATTTAATAAATTAAATTTATTTTGGGACTTACTACTTACCTCACCACTTAAATATATTTTTTCAAGTCATATGTGTGTCTAAAACGAACGTGCATGTTGCTGCGTAGGATCTAAGCGGTACCTATCTATAGTTATGACCGCATCTTGTTAAATAACTATGTATATTCCCCGCTGATGCGCCAATGCACGAAGTTAATTTATTTTTATTAAAAACTAGCTGTGCCCCGCGGTTTTACCCGCGTTAAATTTTATATATGTAGGTGATAGGGTGATAATATGTAGCCTATATGTTGACCCGACCTCTTAGTAATATTCACGCAAAGTTTTAAAATTTTAAGTAAATCCATGCAGTACTTTGTTAGTTTAGCCCGGACATATATACATACAAACAAAAACTAGCTACAAACAGACAAAAATGCTTAAAATTATATTTTTGGTTTCGCTATCGATTGTAGATGACGCCCCAAGTATCCTTTAAAAAAATATTTAATGTACAGTTTTGACTTTTCTACGATTTTATTAAATGTATAGATAGATATCATCATCATCATAACATATTATGTCAGCCGATTCACGTGCAAAGACCTCCCCAAGTTGTGTCCATAATTTGGAGAATTATGCCATAAAAGTCACGCTTAGCAGACGGGTTGGCGATCGCATATATATATGTATATATACTTAACGAATTAACATAATGCTTTTAATAAAGTTAGATGTGCTCCTTCACTATACTTTAAGTATAATATATTTGAACTAATTTGGAACATATTGGGATGACGAGGAAACGAGACGAGAAAACATTAAACCAATTTCAATTTCAAAGTTTATATTGGATTATACCAAAGCATTACCTAAAAACAAATAATGAAATCGGTAGTCATATCCAACAGATTTCATTATTTTTAATGTGTTCCTTCAACACACAAAAAAGGCTTATTATTTTTATTTGCTTATTATTTTTAATCCCTGTTCTGGGAAATAAATGTCTTCGTACTTTCCTCCATTTATATGTACATTGAGTCACGTTGTTATTCTGAAAAAGCATTAGCTGTACATTATAGAAAATCCAGTTAACGGGGTTTTCCTACTGATTGTTATTTTTTTTATTCAAGATAATTTTCAGATTTAGTAACAATTTATCAGAATAACCAATAATTTTTGACAACATAATATCCTGGGACATTATTCGCACACGGCCATCTGATCCCAAACTAAGCAGAGCTTGTACTATGGAAACCAGAAAACTGATATATTACATACATATACTGCTTTTCTTTTGTAAATACATACCTTTATAGATAATAACACCCAGGCACAGGACAAACAGACATGTTCATATACACAAATATCTGTCCTGGGTGCGAATCGAACCCACTAGCTGCGGCGTGCAAGGCAAACATTTACTAAATACGCCAACCGGCCATAGCTTAACTTCAGGTAGTTATTAAACTCAGTGGGCTAGGGTAGATCTCAAAATAAAGTACCTAATCCTATGAACGAATTCAGTGCTTTTATGGTTGCCTGTGGCATGTGTTTTATTGAACAAAAAGTGATAAAAAGAAATCTAAACTAATAGCTTCGCAAGTATCTGGCTTTTTGCCAAGCCGACTAAGATAAGTAAGCTCTTAAAACTATTTCTGGCTAATCTTCGGATCTTTTATCTTGGTAATTAAGTTACCTACTCGTACTTATCCACTGTGTGACTAAATAAGTACTTAACGTTAACTTGTTCATTAGTCATAAAAGTGTAAGCATCTACTTGTTTAATATCAGTAAGCTACTTACTGTAGATTACTACAATGTACAGTCACCTTCACATCCAGCTACCCCAATCTGTCAAAGGCGACGGAGACGTTTTCATACAATATTCGTCTGGTGTAAGAGTTTTTATATTACATTGTTTGAACTCATTAACATTAATCGATTATAGTAAACAACAACCAATGTTTAAAAAAGCGTTATTTTTTTCTATTGCAAACTGTAAGAAATTGGCCCACTTTACAATCTGGAAAACGAGAAATCTCAAAATAAGTTTAAGTCACGAATTAAATTGGTGTGACTTAAACTTATTTTGAGATTTCTCGTTTTCCAGATTGTAAAGTGGGCCAATTTCTTACAGTTTGCAATAGAAAAAAATAACGCTTTTTTAAACCATATCTCAACTTATTACAGTCAGGCCCAGAAATCCCCATCTCCTTTCTTCTATAGATTTATCATATTGACATTGACTTTATTACATAAGCATAAGGTTCACTTTCAATTGGGGAAATTTGACAGATTGGGGTAGCTTGATGTGCTGGCATCTGGACAGTGGACAAACTTAACACTTGATACCACTTAACTAAGTGGTATCAAGCATTAAATTTACCTCGTCTACTAACCCTAAATCCAGTAAGCTTAAAGGAATAGCATTTCATTTACAAACCCCTTTAAACATTAAATCTAAATAACCATTGACATTCATTCAAGACAATCTCGTATACATATAAATGCAATTATCTAAGTCGACTTGGAGAACTGGCTTCATGCGGTCAATAATAGTACTGAGTAGACTATAAAGTTCAATATTGAATAACTAACGACACACTACAAGATCTACTAATTAGCGGCCGACAAATAGCGACGAAACCTACAATTGTGGTACAGTAGTACAGAAGCCAGCACATCCAGCTACCCCAATCTGTCAAATTTCTTTTATAGATTTTCAACTTTATCGCATAAGCTTAAGGTTCACTATCAATTGGGGAAATTTGACAGATTGGGGTAGCTTGATGTGGTGGCGTCTTTATATCAAATAGCGTCTGAATATAACATCACTATAAACGTATAGTGTTGCGACGAGCAATTTGCTTTATTTTGGACCTTAATCCGCTTCTTACGATCTTTATCCGCAATAAGCAGAACTGGAATTAATTTATATTTATAAATTATCCCAAGAGTACACGACAGCCAGGCCTACTTTGTTTTATAAAAGCTGAACGTTTGTCTGTGCTTGTCTCCGCGTCATGTCATTAACGTAGAGCGAAAGTTGCACAAAACTCCCTAAAATGATGATCTCTGCCCTCTCTCCGCCAGTAATCGCCCAGAGTCGAGGTTCGAACCCCACAGGGGGTGCCCTCCGGCGCGGGTTATTTAATTGCTAGACGGCTCGAGCCCTCTGCTCGCCTCTATAGTCCGTTGAAGCAGTGAAAGCCTCCTAGGCTAACTGTAGCGTCACGACAAATGTTCTTGTCTCCTATACAGGTAAGCACGATCAGCGACTTTGGAGTTTGGGTTATGGTTACTTTTATAGGTAGTAAATGTGCATAAAATAGTACCTATAATTCGTTAAAGAATAAAGCTCATTTTTTTATATTTTCTTCGAGATAACTTTCGAAATCTCTTCACCAATTGTCGGACACTTATGACAGGTGCTGCCCCCATCCAGACACCCCTAAACTGTAATAAGTTATAATTAAACTTTCGTTATAGTATAAAAACTTAATTTTATATGGGTTACTTAGGGACCTATAAAAACCTGTTATCTCAATTGTCGGACAGTTTAATATCAGACATATTGAATAGCCGTTTCTCGGGATACTATAAGCTACTCTGGAATAGCTTCCCGATAGGATCCCGATACACCTTCGTCCTAAATTTATGTTTATAAAGTTTTATGAAGGAAAAGCAAGAGATAGGCGAAGACAAGGACGGAAGCATTGCGACTAATCTGTCATAAAGGCGAATTTTCTAGAAAGAAAAATATGACTTACGAAATGTTTTAAATTTGGAACAATTTAGGGGTATATAAGCGAAATATTTAAGCAGAACAGTTTAGTTTTAATTGAAGTGAAATCGAATTAAAAGGAAGAAATCTAAGTGGAAAACTGAACAATCTCATCAGTGACAGTAAACAGTACCTAGTGTTTCCAACACAGTGTGAAGTGTGCCGTGTACGTCGGGACTTTAACTTTGGCAGTGCTCGTCTCGGGAACTCTAAAGTACTCTACATGAGGATTCTAACAAATAACTGGTGTAAAATAAATAGTATGATTATGATTGTGAGTATGTGTTCTAGTGGTGAAACAACTGTCACTATCGACGCCAATAAAAGTTCCTGTGCAAACACTAGTTTCTTTTCCAATCCCCCGACCCACCGCTCGCCACAATATCGTCATACTATAACTTGGCCGATTGTGTAAAGATGAGGTCACTACCAGTCGACACTTTTGGAACATAAGTACCTGCGTCCATCATATCCTCATAAGCCGCCCAACACTACCGCCAGAATCACTCCACTTTAGTCACTTAATAGTTTGGTACAAGTTACAAGTTCCAGACTAGTAGCTGCCACTTTCTCAGTAGCTGCCACGTCATGCACTGCACGGTAGGGTAAAAAAAATTACGATGCCACACAAATGTAATATTTTAACGGAATAAATGACTTTTGAATTGAATTGAATTGAAGTAATAGTTATTCCGATTGATCATGTTTGAAGCGTTTGGCGTGGTTGGTAAATGCTTGCCTTTCACACCAGGACAGATATTTGTGTGCATGAATATGTCTGTTTGTCCTGAGTCTCGGTGTAATTATATATATAAAGTGTACCTATATATTTACAAATAAAAAGTAATATATCAGTTATCTGCTATCCATAGTACGAGCTCTACTTAATTTGGGATCAGATGTACATACATACGTGTGTGAATAATGTATAAAAAAAACTGCACGTGTGGCTAACCTAGTTGCATCAAAAAGTTCTACTTAGCATATGTGAATGTAATTCGAGAGCTATAGCACTCGTGATTCGGGTTCAATCTCCGTACAAGACAATCACGTAATTGACCATTGGTCAATTATTTGGTTGTTCTGTTTGTGGGTGTGCTGTTCGTTCAATTGGTAAATATTAATTAGTTGGTACATGGATTTATATCCCTAATACAGAGGTTATCTCTATATCAAAAATACTACTGTGTCTCAATAATGTGGTTATACTTTGGTCAATTGTGCTGCGATGAGGTCACTACCAGTCAACACTTTTTGGAAATAAGTACCTGCGTACATCATATCCTCGTGGGAAGTAATACATTGCAAAATCACTTCGCTTTAGTCACTTGACAGATTGGTTCAAGTGACAAAGCTTAGGCTGGTATTGCTTTGAGTAGTTTAATTAACTTGATAAAGTATTCATAAAAAGCTTATATTTTATGTAAATTTAATTGTGTTTTATCATATCGCATAATGCAATGATATAAAAAAACATAATGTTTGCTATAATTTATGTTAAGTATTTCCATAATAGTAAAATAATATTAGTTATTAACTTACTCTAAAATATGTTTATATCTCTTAACTCTTCATAAATTCCAATACAAAATTGATAATCAACCGGACCAATTTCTATGGGGTCTCAAAAAAAATTGGTAAGTATTTCACAAACTATCGGTAATATTTCATGGCCTTCAAACCGTGTTATTTAAAGTATGTACTAATGAATGTATATGTATGAATTCCCACAAAAGAATCACAACAGTCAATAACACTGGAAATAAATTATACCGCTCCCGCTACCTCTCATCACCAGTACCACTCACAATGAATCAGTCACTTGTATACCAAACCAATTCATTAACAGCTACACTTGTTTGCAAATTAGCCTTTGTGTACGCAATAGGAACGTTGTATCGAATGGTGTACTGGTTTGAAGTGCATAAGGACAGGTAAGTGTGATGATGTAAGGATATTTTTTTTTTTATTGTCACATATTGTCGGTCAAATCACGAATAGGCGTATTTTATATAGTGATTACAAGTGTGTAACCACTGGCACGGACTTATAAATTAGTTACTATTTACTATATCACAGAATAAAAAGTACTTGCTTATATAGATAATTACACCCAGACTCAGGACAAACAGACATGTTCATGCATATAAGTACCATAATCCTAACTAATATTATAAATGAGAAAGTAACTCTGTCTGTCTGTCTGTCTGTTACTCTTTCACGCCAAAACTACTGAACGGATTTGAATGAAATTTGGTATACAGATGATCTAGACCCTGAGAAAGAACATAGGCTAATTTTTATAGTTAGGATAACACATAGGCCATATTTTATGAAATTTAACGCGGGTAAAAGCGCGGGGCACAGCTAGTTAGTTATAATTATGTTAAAATATTATATAAAGCCGTTATTTTGTGCGCATGTGGTGTTAACCTGTAATTAATTTGTTGCACTTGTAAATGTTACCCTAGCCTTTAAGTTGTAAATGTTTATGTGTAAACAATTGTTGGTTAACCTTAATAAATAAATTAAAACAAGTGTCTACCAACCACGCCAACCTGATTTGACTGCGTTCATTATGTAGTATGAACTAAGTATAAGCCTATGAACGCTTGGAAGCTAAAGTGGTAGTAGGCAGGGCACATAGCTCGTAGAGCCGACGGCCGCTGGAGCAGAAAGGTACTCGAGTGGCGACCACGAAGCAGAAGACGCAGCATTGGCAGGCCCTCTACGATATAGGCCGATGATCTTTTGAGGGTCACTGGAAGTTACTGGATTCGAATGGCTAGGCGCTCATAGCTAGATGATCTCACCGGTCCGTAAGCGATCGGTAAAGTTAAGCAACTACGCTCGCGGTCAGTCCATAGATGGGTGACCGCCAAAGTGGTTTAATTTCTGAGCGTCTCCGTGCTTCGGAGGGCACGTTAAGCTGTCGGTCCCGGTTGTAGTCATTAAACAACAATCGTTAAGCCATTTCAGAGGCCTACTGGGCGGCTTGAGCAACTCTGACACTAGGGTTACCACTGCCCATACGATAAGCAAGCAAGCAATGGCGCAAGACCGGCAATTGTGGAGATTTTTGGGGGAGGCCTTTATCCAGCAGTGGGCGTCTTTCAGCTGATTTGATGATATTAACGCTCGGTATACCAGAAACATCAGTACCACGTTGCTGACCCTTCCCACTTCTCTACACCCCAATGAGTTCAGAACACCTTACTGATACACGCACTGTGTGGGAGTAAGATGTAATGACATCATCATCAGCCTAAAGCCGTCTACTGTTAGGTGGGAAATAGTACAAGCTGGTGCCCGTCTACCTGATGTATCCTGTTAGTAGTGTAGTCCTGTTATTCTTTCTGAGCCGGGAACCACACGGATTCAGAAATATGTGTTGACAACCTGAAGATATTATCACTGCATGTACTTTGTAAGATGGAGTTGCTTTCCCAGTTAGGCGGTTATACAATATGTTTTTGTGTGATGAGCGAGATTATTTGTTCTGTATTTGGGTGTAAGGTAATTAGAATACTGCCCTGCATGAAGCAGCGTAGTGCGTGAGTGCGTGTTCTAACGTTGCTTGTAAGTATCTCCGTTTGTATAGAAAACACGCACAGTCCAACACAGAACACGCATCTGCATGAACGCGCTTGGATGCAGTTTCACTGTATTGGACTGTGCGTGTTTTCTGTACAAGTAACATTAGATCACGCACTCACGCACTACGCTGCATCATGCGGGGCAGTGTGCCAATCGCCTAATTTATCGATTACTAGCTGTGCCCCGCGGTTTAACCCGCGCTAAACTTTATAATTTATTAAAAACTAGCGGTGCCCCGCGGTTTCACCCGCGTTAAACTTAATAAATTATCACAGCTCCTCCCCCGAAGGTGATAGCGTGATAATATGTAGCCTATATGTTGACCCGACCTCTTAGTAATATTCATGCAAAATTTGTAGTAAATCCATGCAGTAATTTCTGAGTTTAGCCCGGACATACATACAGACAAACAGACAAAATTCTAAAAACTATATTTTTGGCTTCGACATCGATTGTAGATCACGCCCCAAGTAACATTTTAAAAAAATATTCAATGTACAGTTTTGACTTTCCTAGATTTTTAATAAACTTTATAAATTATATTCCAGGGTGTCAACTAACTCCATACATAATTTTATTAAAATCGCTTCAGCCGTTTAGACGTGAAGAAGTAACAAACATACACACTCACTAACTTTCGCCTTTATAATATTAGTGAAATAAACTTTATAAATTATAGCCTATGTGTTAATCCAGGGTGTGAACTAACTCCATACCAAATTATCAATAGTAACAAACATACATACATACTCACAAACTTTCGCCTTTATAATTTTAGTAGGATACGGTTCCGTAAACAATTTTGGGTACTGCGACTCTAAAAAGAAAAATATTAGTATACAACAGAGTAATAAAAAAGATATAAAAATGAAATTAAGAACAACTGTACTAGTGACCGCGTTAATATTATTTTTATCTCAAAGATAAATGGATTGAATTGTTTTTCATCCATCTATCAGTAGGATTAGCAATGATTAAAATTATTATTATGATTAATTTCACAGAAGCAATCATGTCCCATGACTATTACAACTGTTATTTTAAAAGCATGATACAGCGATTGTCTGAAGCACATGTCTAACTTAGTTCAGATAAGATGCTAACTTTAACTTAGACTAAAAATTAAGCTTATATTTTAATATTTATTTAAGTAATAATGTTATTTTTAGTATTTTTCTAGTTTATCTCGAGCCACTTTTTATTAAACTTAAGCTATAATTTATTTGTATATCTTACTACCTAAAGCTATGAATTAATCTAGAATACCAATGTTAATCTTTGAACAATGCTCCTGCCTACGAAGCTGGTGGTCCTGGGTTCGAATCCCGGTAAGTGCAAATATTTGTGTGATGAGCACGAATATTTGTTTCTGAGTCATGGATGTTTTCTATGTATTTAAGTATTTATCTATCTATATAAGTATATATATCGTCGCCTGGTACCCATAGTACAAGCTTTGCTTAGTTTGGGGCTAGGATGATTTGTGTGACATTGTCACTACAAAAAAAAATTGTTTGTCCAAACATTATAATGATATTATGTGATTTTGACTGCCTTTTCACCTTTTCGTGTTCAACTAGTGTCGGCTAGTCATCCCATCGGATTTTTAGAGTGAATGAATAGAAAGTGCACCTGTGTTTTCGCACACACTTGTGCGCTATAATATGTGGCTAGTCTGGCTAGTCTCCATTTAAGACTGATCGCAGCGGCTGAACTTCTACTACGAATAATAATATAATAACATCCTGGGACACATACATACGGCCATCTGATCCCAAACTAAGCACAGCGTGTACTATGAAAACCAAATAACTGATATACTACATATACTACTTGTCTTTTGTAAATACATACTTATATAGATAATAACACAGGACAAACAGACATGTTCATGCACACAAATATTTGTACTGGGTGGGAATCGAACCCTCGACCTCCAGCGTGAAAAGCAAGCATTTGCCAACCACGCCAACAGGTCCGAAGACATTTTTTTTATTATATACCTAAACTCACTTAAAAATATTTTTAATATACTCTACAGAGGTGGTAGCATTATTAGTATTCCGTAGAGCTTGACTCTAGAAATCCTATAAGTGACCCCTAGACTAAACGATCGCAGAACTTGACTAGGGAAGTACATCAGCTTTAGAGAAAACTTGCAGTTGCAATACTGCAAACTTAAACACATAATACAATAGATATTTTGTTTTTGAGTAGTCAGACCTTCGCAGAAACGTACAAACTTGCTATTAGGCGCATATTTTAAAAACGACATAAAAATTAAAAAAATTCCAGCCCAAATACGAGTACGGGTCACTACTCGTATTTGGGCTGGAAATTTTTTTACACGAACACACACACATAGTCAATATTTTTAGTAGTTCACGACAGTGTCACTTCCACTCAGTGTGCACGACAGACTTCTCATAACTACAATCAGCATAAAATTTGCACCTTACCTCTGGTAATGTAGCTCATCATAACTAGCAGATTCGAAAATACCTAGAAGATAGAGTCCTTGATAAGTGCCGGTCGGTTGCTGGACCAGTCCAATCCAAAATTTTAGCGTGCGTTGTCTGTTTCAATCGAGATAATTCTACTGAAATTCTATTGAAAAATAAAATATTTGTAAGCGTATTTCAAACGCAATACATCACTTTCATAGGTAACATTTTTCAAACAAGCTTTGATAAACGTAAAACCCGAGTGAAGGTAAAATTAATAAACGCTGTGCAGCTTTTGTAAACGGTTTTAGACGCAATTTGTACGAAGAAAGCCCTGAGAATGTTGCAACGAAGGAAACATAGTGACAGAAAGTTGCCTCGGAAACGCTACGTTTTACATTAAAATTTATTGGGACACTTAGCACTATGGTAACCAAATAACTAATAATAAATACATACATAATATAGATAAATTCCACCCAAATACCAAACAAAACTTCGTGCTCAATACACCAAAATTTGTCCTGGGTGGGAATCGAACCCATGACCTCTGGCTTAGCAGTCAGAGTCCACTGGATCACTAGACCGACAGGCCAGTATTACTAGAAACACGCTTTTAAGTATTGTTTTAAGTTTATGGTGAATCAGACCATTACGGTCCCACTACAGGGTAAAGGCCATAGTCCACCACGCCGGCGTAGTGCGGGTTGACAGACGGCGGTTTTAGTTTTGTAGCTTGGATATTATGTCCTATGAGTTAAGAACTACTTATATCGTGGGAAGATTACTCCCATAAGACGTAAATGATAATGGAAATAATTTGCATAATATTGCAGACGAGTTAGAATGTAATAATCTACGCAGAAGTTATATTGCACAAAAGAATGCAATAATATGGAATACTGGCTGTGCCCGCGGTTATAACCGCGCTAAACATTATAAGTTATAGCCTATGTGTTATTCGGATATACGATATAAGCTATATTACTACAATTTTTCATCAAGCGGTTGGTAGTTTTTGCGTGAAAGAGTAACAAACATCTATCCATCCATCCATACTCACAAATTTTCGCCTTAATAATATTAGTGTGATTAGGATTTGCGTGATCCGTGGATACGAAGTTCTGCGTCTGAGTGTGATTTGTATCCGTGAATTGCAAGTTTGTAAAGTACCCCGTAATACAGAGTTTCTCTAGGTCGGGCACTATCATTTGAAAGAAAACACCTACATACTATTTATTCCCTTACTGTTTTAATATGTATAATGGGAGAAACGTAATGCTGAAGGAGCGACGGAATTATGTTCTCTTCGAGACACGAGGATGTGCTCTCCCAACTGCAAACCGCGTCAAGATGGTTTTAGCCGCCAGCAGACGTTAACGCGTATTGACTTCTGGAATCTGACAACTTAACATGACCTCTAAAGTCCGTTATTTTAAACCGGCGTGGTGAAATCGAAGCAGTAATATTTTACTCAACTGCGTTTAATTAACAGACAACTTCTGAGTAGTTTGTTAATTAAACGCAGTTGAGTATAGCCGCCGCACTTGTTTTGATAAAATATTATCCTGTACATTTTCAACGTAATTCACGAAGTCCTAAAAATACAAAGTGTTTTTATATAAAAACTCCGAGTGCACCTAATAAAAGTTGTTCAAAGGCGCTAGTTTAGACGAAATGCTTTTCATTCTAAAAATAGCTGCGAAAAATTTCGCTCAAAGAAAATAATAAATCAAATATTGGAATTCTTACTAGTTTCTGACTTAGTCTACTTTCACACTGAGGCGCGGGCGTAGAAAGCGCTCGGCGTAAAAAAATATGTTCGAGTACATTCGATTATATGCCATATACTTTAATATTACCTGTAGGGATTTCATCTGTTATTATTGCTATATAGTGACCCGCTCCATCTTTACACGACAAGATAAATAGAAAGATAAATTAATGCCAAATAATCACCCTAACAGGAGAATTTTCGATACTTTAGGTTACAATGGTTCATAATGGTAACAAATTCTTGTGCAATCTGATGACGTCCTATATCACAATAGTGTTTTGTTCTTGTATGTGAATAAGGTCCTTAGAGTTTATCACGGAGGGGTCGGCAACGTGTGAGTGATGACAAGTGCCATAAGCTACAGGAACCATTGACCAAAATGGAAAATAACTATTAATTCGTGGATTTTTCTTTTAATATTGCCAGAAACCGCTAACACGGTTCTCCGATACGCCTGTTACACTTGGCTGGGCTACCGCGAATGAAAACCAATTTAACTATATGTTATAGCTACTTTTCGTTGCACTAGATTGTAGCCAACTGACTTTTATGAACATTTTATGAGCATATCAGATAGAGTCACATTGTTGTTCTTCCTAAATATTTATGAAACCTTCCTAAATTTTTATAGTCTGAAGAACTAACTCAGGGCCCAAGTCAGTACAACTATAAGAGTCAAGTTTAAACACTCGAATGTTCATAATATCGAATTGTTAATTAATCGAGCATTCACTATAAGAAAATTAGGTTAGGTTCTAACTGCGGCAATACAACGCACGAGCCGATCAAGCGAAGTGAGAGTGCCGCTGTAGCGACCGCCGAGTGCCAGAAACAAATTAATCGTTTATCGCAAACGAATAATTTTATTGAAAGTTAGATTTATTACACAGTTCGATATCGTCTTTATTGAATTAAAACTGGAAACCTGGATCACCTGGATGAATGGTCATCTACCACCGTGCGTTTCACAAGAAACTTTTTGCCGCGCACTACCGCTCTGTGGAATCAATTAGCTGCGGAGGTATTACCGATCAGGTATGACATGGCAACATTCAAGAAGCGAGCCTATTCTTTTCTTAAAGGCTGGCAACGCACTTGCACTCCTCTGGTAGTGCGAGTGTCCATGGACGGCGGTGATCACTTACCATCAGGTGACCCGCTTGCTCGTTTGCCATCCTATTTAATAAAAAAAAATATATAAGTGTCATGGTTAATTCAAATTAAACGTAAATGATCATAAAAAGGATGAAAAATAACAACCAATTTATAACTTCTAGATCCAGGATTACAATTTAGAACTCGGCATCAAAAAATAAAGTCGATAGGTAAAGGACCAAAGTCTGAAATAAATGTCTTTATTATTATTATTAAAGTACCAAGAAGGCGGAAATATACAACTGAATTTAAGAGAAAACTTTTAAAAATAATCAGAAGTAGCTCGTTATAGGACATCTCAAAGTAAGAAGTCTCATACGGGAATATAAAAGATATTACAATGCAAACACTATATTTCTCTATTTTCCAAAATGGCCATAAAGAAGATAAGATATCTTAATGTATATTTTTTTTTTTTTATTATTAATTGTTACAATAGGCTCCCCCGAATGTATCGGAGTCTTTTTACATAATTTGGTGATTTTGTTTACATAGCTATAAGTGGGTAATTCTTATTTTACATATACTTACATAACTATTTCTTCTTAATACTATTTTCTTTATTACTTATATATATACACATACATACATACACACATATATACATATATACATACACACACATAAAATACAAGAAAACAAAAAGTATGCATGGCAAGTCTTATGCATATTTGTCTTATGCATAACCTTACCATTACTTTCATACTAATAAATCTATTACAGATCTACTTATATAGTTGGCTATACAATTCAAATTTCTTATTTTACCTATACTTACATAACTATTTCTTCTTAATGCTATTTTCTTTATTACTTATACATACACACACTCATAACTAATATATATATACATATGCTTACATATATATATATACAGGGTGTCCCAAAACTCAACGTCAAGCCGAAACGGGGTGACAGGATTGATCATAACCATCACGAGAAAAATCTGAAAAAAAATCTATCCCATGCAGTTTAAAAATTATGGGCATTTTAAGAAAAACCTAGAAATTTGATCAAACTGTACCATTTTTCGGTTATTGTGGTTATTCTTTTTTATTTTTGTTCATTTGAACTTTGGAAACGTAATTCTAAATAACATTTCTAGAATCCCAATAAAAAATAATGACACAATTGCCTCAAGTTTCCGAGAATTGAGACTATTTGTTAAACTACGAATTTAAAATTTTCAAGATTCGTCGACTTTGACAGGCCCTCCTATAAAAAAAATGTACTAGAGTGCCTTGGCAAGTGGCATTAAAAGTTGGCGCATTTAATCAGAATTCTAAAATGGTACAATACTTGTTAGTTCCATACAATAGAAAAGAGTAAAAAAATTAAAACCTCAAGTAACCCGATTTTTGCTATCTCATTTTACTCAGTTAAAATGTTTTTAATTCACACAAGCTCTAGGTAGGTTCTTAATTTTAAGACAAAATGATGAGAGAGATGGATAATGGGTATGTTCGCCATGAGTGAGCGAGACAGATAGTGACGCCACTTTTACCAAAGTGAAAAAAAGTTAGTAAAATTAGTAAAATAATTAGGTTTGTTGGAATAAAAGTCAGATGATAGAGAAATAACGTTTTTTATTAAAATAAATGTTCAAATTGTTTACCATCAGCCTCAATACAAGCCCTACATCTTCTTAAAAAAGATCTACTTATTAGTCGGGCATATCTTCGAGAGTTGATCGCCTCAGCTGCTTGAGAAATGCGTTCACGCAGGTCGGCTACGTTCTCAATGGGCTTTGAGTAAACTTTTTCTTTGAGAACTCCCCAATAGAAAAAATCCAGGGGATTTAAATCTGGTGAACGGGCGGGCCACGAGATAGTGCCCGAACGTCCAATCCGCCTTCCCGGATATTCCTGGTCAAGGAAATCTCTTACTTGCACTGCGAAATGCGCTGGGCAGCCATCTTGTTGAAACCACATGTCGCGAAGATCTGCTAGTGGTACGTCCTCTAACAGGGTTGGTAAATCTTCTCTTAAAAAATGTAGGTAATTAGTTCCATTCAAGTTCTCAGGCAGTTCAATAGGCCCAATAATTTTACCGTTTAAAATTCCGGTCCACAGGTTTACTTTAAAACGATACTGGGATCTATCTTCTCGCATTAAATGTGGATTCTCCACATGCCACTCGTGATAATTGTGCAAGTTCATGTAACCATCTTTTTTAAATGTCGATTCATCTGACCAGAGAATTTTTTGGATGAATTGGGGATTCTCATTATGCCTCTGTCGCACTCGTTTAAACGACGCATCTCCGTCTCAATGCGTGGCGTCACTATCTGTCTCGCTCACTCATGGCAAACATACCCATTATCCATCTCTCTCATCATTTTGCCTTAAAATTAAGAACCTACCTAGAGCTTGTGCGAATTAAAAACATTTTAACTGAGTAAAATCTGATAGCAAAAATCGGGTTACTTGAGGTTTTAATTTTTTTACTCTTTTCTATTGTATGGAACTAACAAGTATTGTACCATTTTAGAATTCTGATTAAATGCGCCAACTTTTAATGCTACTTGCCAAGGCACTCTAGTACATTTTTTTTATAGGAGGGCCTGTCAAAGTCGACGAATCTTGAAAATTTTAAATTCGTAGTTTAACAAATAGTCTCAATTCTCGGGAACTTAAGGCAATTGTGTCATTATTTTTTATTGGGATTCTAGAAATGTTATTTAGGATTACGTTTCTAAAGTTCAAATGAACAAAAATAAAAAATAATAACCACAATAACCGAAAAATGGTACAGTTTGATCAAATTTCTAGGTTTTTCTTAAAATGCCCATAATTTTCAAACTGCATGGGATAGATTTTTTTTCAGATTTTTCTCGTGATGGTTATGATCAATCCTGTCACCCCGTTTCGGCTTGACGTTGAGTTTTGGGACACCCGGTATATACACACACATATACACACATACATGTATGGATATACACCCAAAGGTCATACATTCATTTATTTCTTTTTATTACTTTTTTAATGACATTGACACCGTATTTAATAAAAATTCTTCTTTTTTCACTATTCATCATTATTTCGTTTACATTTACCTCGCTAACTGGGCCACCCAACAACTGTTCCATTTCATATCTATTTAGACCAAAGACTGGGCACTCAAAAAGTAGGTGTTGAACTGATTCTTCCACCCCTGGGTCACAAATGCACGATGGGTCGTCTTTACGCTTAAATTTATATAAATATTGGGAAAATCCACCGTGCCCCGTTAACATTTGGGTGATAGGACCAGTAAGCTCCATATTTTTTATGATACTGTAAGCGTCGACGGCATCCGGGAAGAAGATCTTTGTTGTTGCAGCGGTTTCCCCTGATTTGTACCGTCGGTTCCATTCTCCAAGAGACTCCTTACGGATTTGTCTCTTGACGTATGAAACCGGACACATATCATAATCCGGGGCCCTTTTAAGGGTCATTGCGGCATTTTTGGCCAGTTCATCGGCGCGTTCGTTGCCCGCGAGTCCTGCATGAGCCTTTATCCAGAACAAGGATATATCTTTCCTCTGGGTAAGGGCCGCCCTCAGATTTCTCCGAGCCTCGACTGCCAAAGTATGGTGACTGCCAGGGTTTACAACTGTCTCCAATGCCGATTTTGAGTCGCTGTAGATGCCTATACTCAACTTCGTGCTTTTTAGGGCTTCCTTAGTGGCCCTGCATACGGCCAGGAGTTCGGCCTGGTAAACTGTGCTGTATGATGGTAGCTTGAGTTTAATGACTTTGGTCTCAATCTCTCCTTCCCAACACGATAGTGCGGCACCAACCTTGTCGTCTAATTTGCTACCATCCGTGAAGATACGTACAGCTTGTGTGTTGTTTTCTCTAAATGATCTTTCATCTACCAGGCTCATGAACTTGAGGCTCGTATGCATTGCGGGATGGTCGTGATCAACAAAGTTAGCTCTCTGTTCAACCTTCCTACCCGCTAATTTTGGCTGGGGTACTCCCCTTTTTGCCTCATATAATGCCGCTGCCTCTTGTATTCGAAGATCGAGTGGTAAGATACCAGCAAGAAGTAAAGCTGCGTTTAAGGAAACCGTTCGGTACGCTCTGCTGAGTTTCTGTGCGAAACCTCGTTGCAAAGAGTTCAATTTTTTTCTCATTCCCATCTTACAAGCCGCCGGCGCCCAGGCGCTTGCTGCGTACATGATTACGGGTTCCACTACGGCGTTATAAATAACCCGAATAACTTCCGGGTGGAGGCCCCAACTGACCCTAGCCGCTCTCGACAGCTGCTTATATATATTAATTACTTTCTTACATATATCCAATATATGTTGATTAAATGTTAAGCAGCTGTCGATAGTTAGGCCTAAGATCTTAATATGTTTAGACATTTCAATGCTAACCCCTCCCATATTAAGAAGTGGTGGATCAAACTTAAGTTTTCGTGTAATTATCATCGCTTTTGTTTTATGCGGAGCAAAACTTAGTTTATTTCTGATACCCCACTCCCGAACATAGGAGAGGGCATCATTGGCTTGTCTTTGCACCTCTTGTCCAGTATCACCATCAAAAATCAGAACCACATCGTCAGCAAACGCCTGGCAGTAGTCACCCCTGCTTTCTAAACCCTTTAAAAGTGGATCAAGAAGCAGATTCCAAAGGATTGGACCTCCAATGGAACCTTGGACGCACCCCTTATTTGTGCTTACGGAGTGTGCTTCCCCACCGTATCTCACTTCCACACTCCTATTTCGTAGGTAACTAGCCATTACGCCTCTAATGTTACCTGGGCATTTCTCCTCCATCAATCGGACGTTAATAGCTGGCCACCAAGCGCTATCGAAAGCTCCCTCTATGTCGAGCGATATCATAGTTATAAGCTTCTTTTCTCCTATCTTTCTATTTATATGTTTCATAAGGTCATAGAGGGAGTCTTCGGTGCCCTTCTGGGGCATGAATCCGTATTGACGAGGATTCATTTTGGGAAGGAGATGCCATTTGAGCCTCCCTATGACCATCTTTTCTAGAATCTTTCCTAGAACCGGTAATAAACCAATTGGCCTATAAGACTTTGGGTCCTGATAATTGTCCTTAGCGGGCTTTCTGAGTACTACAACTGTAGCTTTCTTCCATATATTTGGGAAATACCTTAGTTCCAGACACTTATTAGCCGGAGCCAGGAATGTATCTGGGTCCCCCAGGATTACTTGTCTGCAAATATCTGCAGTAAAGCCGTCCGCTCCAGGAGCCTTTTTTGGATTAAAGCTTTCCACAGAGATCCTTAACTCTTCTGCGGTAAAGGGAGGGTCATGTTGATCATCATGACAACTCTCAACTTTCTTTGCAGTTTTTCTAGTTTCCCTGTGGTCAGCGTTATCCTGGCTTTCGAGATCTGTGGGGTAAAAGACTTGGGCTAAGAGTTTCACCGACTCACTGTAGTCTAATATCTTTCCATCCTTAACTAGTGGCAAGTCTTCTTTCCGTGTTTTTGTTTTCCCAATGACCCTATATATCCCCTGCCACACTCCTTCTTTATCTTGTTTTTCGCAAAATATTTTCCAACTTTTAATTTGAGCGTCTTTGGCTTTCTTTTCGTATTCATCTTTTTTCTCTAAATAATCTTTAACAACACCATCCCTTCGCGTCGGTGCTGCGCAGCGGATTCTTCTCTTTCTGGTGGTCACCATTTTTTTCAAATTAGTTAGTTCATCAGACCACCATGGCAATATTAATTTTTCGTTTTGTACTTTCTTTGGTATGTGTTCTGTACATGTTGTATTTATATTTTCTGTATATTTATGAATAATGTTTTCTAATTGGTCACAATTTGTAATATTATCAATATGTTTTTTATTAATTTCATTATCTATTTGTAATTGGGACAGTTTCTCATGAAACTGTTTCCAATTAGCTTTTCTTGTATTAAATATCCTAGTCGTCCTATTTATAAGAATTCCTTTTGACCGCTGTATCCTAATTTTAAAACATATGCCATTATGGTCTGAGCTTGTCATACCAATATCCACTCGCCAGTCCTCCACCAGGTCAAGAAGATCCGAAGTGCACGCAGTCACATCGACATTGCTGGTGTATGTTTTACCGCCTCGTATTGTGTCAAATGTTGGGATATCTCCTTCATTTAATATCTCCATTCCCATGTTGTTCAAGGTACCAATCAATTCTTCTCCCCTTCCATCAGTCTTTTTACTGCCCCACCAAACACTTTTTGCATTGGAATCTCCTCCAATGATAATTTTCACAGGCCCTAATTTGGTTTCAATTTTTTTAAGTTGTTCAAGGTATGGTCCGATGGGTTGGTCAGGCTCAAAGTAAAACGATGCTAGTGAGATCTCCCAAGTACGGGCTCGGATTTTTACGACCACAATATTGTTCGTGGTAAGCTCTGGATATTGCAGGACGTCTAAGTTGTGATCAAAAACTGCGATTGCAGCCTTTACCGTGCCTTCCCCGTGTTTGATATTTTGGAAGATCCTCACACCCGTATAAGATTTCATATTTCTTACCCTTCCCACATAGGGTTCCTGGAGCAACGCTAGAGCAGCCTTTCTTTTAGTCGCTTCTAACATTAATTCATTGGTAGCTAACTGCTTTCTTTGTAGGTTTGCCTGCAATATTAAGTATGGCCGTTCGTTACTTTTGGGAAATGTGGGGGTTATATTGTGATTTTGTCGGAGTGCTGCGTTATACTGATGATTTCTGTTTATAGTTGGGGTGCCCTTAACAATACGCAACGCTTGATCGCGCTATTTGATCCCATTTTTTACGAATTGGACAGTCCATACTAAATGCATTATGCTCTGTTTCGTAATTTCTTGCCAGGTGACAATTTCGACATTTGGGAGGATCTCCCGAAAGGCGGACTGGGCAATCGCCTTGCAAGTGGGGTCCACCACAGTGCGAGCACAAATCTACCGTCTCTGTGCACAGCTTTTTGCCATGTCCGTAGCCCAGGCATTTTGCACATTGCACCAATGGAGTTTGGTCAAAAACCCTAACTCTCTGTAGATCTATATGTATGCGCCCTGCTTCGGTCAACCGCTGCCACATCAGAGGAGACACCTGAACTACTACGTGACTTTCTAACGAATTTCTGGCTCGCTTTCTGTAGCGTACCACTATTCTAATATCTTCTTCCTTAAGGTTTCCCAAGAGATGTTCATTTTGACATTTTACTGCCCTGATGATATCCTCATCCGTGTTGTAATTTAACACGTCTTTGAATACTAACAGGGGATCTTTGTTGACAGCTTGTTCTACTTTGAGCTTTGCGTCAGATTTATTGAGTTTTTCTGCTACTTGTGCTAAGTCTTTTTTGTTACAGCAACCTATAACAACTTTCTGTAATCTTGCTTTCCGCAATCTATCAACCCTGATACCGGTCGTTTTAGCGTCTATCGCCAACCTTATTTTTTCTATAACATCTGTACTGGTGTCCTGGTCATTCTCTGATGTGACTATTAGCGAATGAATTTGTTTCGCGTCTGCTCTATGAGTAGCTGCGACGCTAGCATATGTTGCCGTATTTTTGGGTATAAAGGGAACGCTATTGAGTTCTTTGGTGAGTGCGCGTGTATATAGCGCGCAATTAGCCATGTCTTTAGAATGCTGCTCCAAAACACCCAAAAGTTGCTTTGTCAGAGTAATAGATTCTCCTTCGTTCTTAGATATCTCTAATACTGTGCCTGAGGTGTCCACCTTGCTTGCCGGATCTTTTACTGTGGAATCCTTTTCGACTATATTTTTCTGTAACAGATTTTTCTCTGCCAGTGCCCTTAGTTTTTGGGTGGTTTGAAAGAGACCCGCCATATTTCCCAGTACGCGTTCTTTTGTTTCCTTTTTTAACTTCTTTAATTCTTCCATGGCCTCTCTTGCGCTATTATAATGTTGAATTCCTATTTCCATTAGAGTGTCTGGTGTATCCACAACGGTGCGCATCTCTGTTTCAGGGTGTCGAATGGGGAGTGTGTCATACGTGCGATTTAGGTCATTTCCCGTCACAGTTGAGAGACGCCTCTCCCATTGTAATTTTTGGGCTCCCACGGATGGCGTACCGCTTTCCCTGCATTCCGCCGTCTTTATCAGTTTCAATTTCGGGTTAGGAAGGGGTATTACCCGCGTACCTGGTTTCGAGATAGGAGATATAGATTTTTGTACTTTTGTCGGAGTTTTCTGACCACTAGTGGAAGCAATAGGCAGTTTTTTCTCCGTTTCGAGTGGTTTTGTATTTGAACCAGCAGGTACGTCTTTTTTGGGGGGCGTTTGGAACATTTTTGCGAAAAAAAAAAAAAAAAAAAAAATATATATATATATATATATATATATATTATCGATACAATAATAATTAAAATGATACTTTAAACCACTTTTTGTTCAATAGTGTAGGCTCTCAAACGGCACCTCAAACTATGTAGATAATGTCAAAAGTTAACTTGACAAAATCGCTAATCAATAAAACAGGTGTTGGGGACCGTAAGCGTTAATATTCTCTTAGATTATGAAGTTCGACTGCCACTCGGTCCGTACAGTAATCTAGTTTGTTATATATATTTATACATACATAACCCGTCCTAAATAAAATTCTGCATATAACTATAGGTACCTATACTTTATGTCAGTTTTATTGTTAAATATCTTTATCTACACACACAAGGTAAAGTATTCTTAATATATTAAAACAGAGATTCAATCACTTAACCATTAAAGACAAAAGAAAAAAAAAATGTATACAATTTTCCCTTTCTTAAGAATAATTATGACGTAAGTATTGTTACTTTAATTCTAAACTTAGTTAATTATGCATATCAATACTCTGTCTACCCACCTTGCGGCGATAAACGGCGATATTGATGTTTGTTGGAATATTTTTAATTTATTATATTTGATTTGCTGGTACCTGCCACCAACTAGTATAAGCGCGTATGCGACTTTAGTCCGTGTGTGAATCACACAAGGTTTATTTTACTATTAGCTGCTCTTGTTAGACCGCTTTAAAGTAATTAATTATACCTTGTGTTTACGTAACCGTCAGTATAAAAGTTCTTAAATTTTTTGTCAATGCAATTGTTTTTTTTTTTTTGTCCGTGTGTCCTATACTATTTAATTCTACGGTTCGTGCGACATCCAGTCTTACATTCAGGATAGGCCGAAAGCCACCGGTTCCCACGTTCCTCTCGCGATGGCTGTATCTTCGTAGTTCCTGGATAAATCGAAGGAAAAAGTGATATGTGTAAGAGGATCACTTTGGAATGTCCGTGATATAAATAAAAGAATGGGGCCACGATCCTTCTTCCAATCGGCGCGCGGCGTTCCAATAACACTTTCTGACCGCCAAAAAAAAAATAAGCAATAATTTGTCGCAAGGGTGATGTTTCAAGTTAGTCTTTACTGTTAGCACTTTTGGAGCACTGTCACAATCACTTGTGTAGAATTATTTCGTAAATTGAAGCACTTTTACTAATAAAAACGATTATTTTCTTTACGAATAACCACCGGTAAACACGTCTGCAGTTGTAAGTTATGGAGTATTCTCTTAATGTATATTGGATATGGATAAAACGACAGGAAGAATGTAAAATATCTTACGGTATATGCTTATGCCTATTACTGTCTCGTTGGTCTCGTAATAGTGTATCCATCTAGAGATAATCTAATCCTGGGTTCAACCCCTGTTTTGGGTTAAGTTATATTGGATTTCTTATCTTAAGAAGAATTCTCAATATCATCCTGGAATCAGGATGTAGGTGATGTTAGACCCCATATCTCGGAAAGTACGTAAAACGATTTCAGTGAGTTTCAGCTGTGACTGAAATTTGACCAAGAGGACATTATTATTATAGCTGAACCACTTAACATGAACTATATCTTAAAAAGAATGCTTGGAAATAGTTTCAATTCTTAAATCCATCAAACGCTCACACGTTTCAACTTTGATCTTTTCAATCCCGTGGTAGAAATACCTGTAGAGGTAGAACTTCACTATCCACACCTGAGCGTGACATTTAGGTAAACGGTATATTTCGCATCGCATAAATATCATACCCGTATTAAAATGCTGCATGATTTTACAGTACATGTTAGTATTTTTTTACAAAAGTTAGGATTTTACAGTACAAAATACGCACATAGAATTTAAACAGAACACATGAAATATTCAAAGATTTAATCATTCAATCAAATCCGGAACGAATTTTGTACAAATACGTTGTAATTGGTTAATTCCTAATTAAAATGAAAACCGTTATTAAACTTTCTATTGTTTTTTTTTTTCTATTCTTTTATACCTATACAGAATTTAAGAGGCCTATTACAGTCCACTAGCGCCGCCAATCGAAAAAATGTCATAACTCGTAAATAGAATCAAAAATACAAAATGTGGTCTATTATTACCGTAAAAAAGGCAATAACGTAATTTTATAACACATTGTCAACACTTGAAATATAGCTGTTTAGCTAAATCGTGCATTTGTAACAAAAACGGCCGTTTATGTTTTGCGGCGCTAGTGGACTGTAAAAAGCCCCTTAATACAAGAAATCGTTTAGCGCCATCTGTGTATCTAATAGCACCTGACTACAGCAAAACCCGCCAAATGATAACGTTATAGAAACCTTTGGGGAAGGCCTACGATCAGCAGTCGACGATATAAGACTAATCTATACAAGTATTTATTTACAAAAAGAAAAGTATGTAGTATATATATGTAGTATATCAGTTATTTGGTTTCCATAGTACAAGCTTCGCTTAGTTTGGGATCAGATGACCGTGTGTAAATAATGTCCCAGGATATTATTGTCACATGTTTATTACCAATATTATATACAAGATATCATACAAGGATATTTTAATAGAAATACAACTCGTACAATATATGGGCTATACTCGTGGAATATGTAGCCCATATATTGTACGAGTTGTATTTGTATTAAAATAGAGAAGAAAAAGAAAAGTGAGAAATTTCCGCACAATCCTGGCATTCGCCAGCAAAACCGCCTTATGCATGTAACTCTCCAGCCTCCAATCTCCAAGATTATTATGATGTGACGTGTGTGAAATCTTTTATTTATGAATAAATGATTTCATCTTTTAGTAATACACACATTTTTGGTTTTCATTTGTTTTCAATAAAGTAAATATTAAGATTATTTCTGAAACATCTACAATCTGCATGAAAAAATTCAATTTACACGATATATTTCCTAGCAAATCGCCAATCAAAGTTTACCTTGTCTTAGTAGAATTTCTTTAGAAGGAAATAAAAAGATCTTAGTGCATGTTGGGTCACGCACTGTATGAGATTCCGCGTAATTGATTTTGTATTATAAAAAAAAACTTAAGTAGTTTACTACTTAGCTTAAGTATCGAGGCAACTGCAATACATGTGCGTACGGGTGTAACGTTAATACTCTCGTACGGACATAGTCTCAAACACAGAGGCACTTCCTGTTCCATCACTTTCATGATCCGATGGGACGACTAGCGACACGACCAGAAAGAGGTCGGGTACAGGACTGACGGCTTTACATACTCTCCCTGATTCCATAACACAAAATTTTGTTTTTGACACGGGGTTTAAAATACTAAGTGTCCTACAAAACATTGCACTTAGCAAACTTCGACAAGGTTCGACTTCAGCTTTGCTAAATGAACAACATATCAATAAACACAAAAACATAAAACAAATATATAAACATATATATGAGTCAAGTTTGAAAGTATTCCCTAATTTTAAAAAACGGTTCACAAATCCGGGAAGATTTGGAGTTTGGAGTCGTCTAATAAGCCTTAATTTCTAAGCATCAGGTAGCATTTTGCAGGTGCCCTACTTTTTAAGTAGCAGTGTGCGGTCTGAGTGGGCGCTCAAACGAAGTAAATCTTTAATTAAATGTTAGTATTCAGTTCCAGAACATTGTGTAATTGTAGCATAAAATATGCGGCTTGAAAATAAAGTCTAATTTGGTTATAAATGGAACTATACGTCAATAAATCGAAGCGTGGCAATGAAGTAATGAAATTTATTCAGCACTTGGGTATTAACATACACTTCTACTTGTCAAGTTCACAATGCAGTAGATAAATATAGTCGAATACAGTATAAAAATTACAAAAAATTAATTAGTCCGTCCGTGCGGTCTGTTTTATCAGATATATTTTCTTAAATTTTAGGATTTAAATATAAAATAACAAGTTATTAATCTATTATTTTGAAATTTTGTTGTACAATATTAAAATAAAGAATTGAAGGCAATGAGCATTTGGCTAGCGCAGAAGGCTCTTAACCAGTAGCTTTAATTAAACGACTAATACCCGAGGCCACCCTTTTGGGGTTCGGGCCACAGCTCAGGGGGCCGCTGAAGCAAAAGGCCAGAATTCTAAGAGAGGGTGTGATCAGTTGCACGGGATCACCGATGACGCGATAAGGGGCCAAGGCGATCCTCGACGCTGAGGAGCCTACCCTAGGTAACCTGCGGCTTTCTCTAGCTACCTAGGTGGACGATTATGCCATTTCCCTCCAAATTATGTAAAATTTTTAGGGAGGCCTTGGTGCAGCAGTGGACGTCATTTGGCTGACATGATGTTGATGATGGATAAAAGAAGTTCTATATTAAAAAAAAATACTGCGCATCCTATGACCCTTCATTTTCATTCGTATCGCTGAAATTAATGATACGATCCTCTTTCAAACGAGCGATCCCAAGCGGTAGTTGGATAACAAAGCGGATGCACTCTAGTGCACCTACTTAGTTTGTAGGATTTTTTGATAGAAGGCTTGGTGCCCCACTTACCTCTATTATCCGTACAAGAAATGGAACATTAATTAAAATACCAAAAGAAGAATAATAATTATTTGATGCCCATGGCCACTTCTTACCATATCGCCTGCCGCGCCATAGGCAGTAAGTTGAAACTAGAACCTTTACAATGTAGGATGGTAGAGTTTCAGCGGAACTTTTTCTAGTGTAAACTGAGATACGCGGGTTTTCCAAGAGACTGCAACATGGGTCTCATCAAAATTGTATTGGTAAGGTCCCATAAGGTCGGCAATGCGCGAGTGATGCCCCTGATATTGCAGGGGCTCATAGGTCCGGTGACTACTTACCATCAGGCGAGAATTCAAAACCACACATGGATTAAATGCTGATACTAGAAATGACTGGCCTTTTGGTCTAGAGGTTAGTGACCCTGACTAAGCAAGGAGTCGTGGGTTTGATCCCCACCCGGGACAAATTTTTTATATGATGAGCGCGATTATTTGTTCTATGTCAGGGTGTAATTTATCAATCATAATATATATGTATTTAGATATAAATAAGTATGTTTATCAGTCGTCTGGTTGCCACAGATATTTATTAAATACGAAATGAACAAATCATATAATTGTAGCTTTACATGTGAATGCTTATATTACTTCGAAACTTCGTAATCTCATATAATAGTTTTACTGGACTCGTAAACTTGTATATTGCCTAGTCAAGTATAAAATACTAATAAAAGTGTGGGGTCGCGGTAGCTGGCATGCGGAAACCCATTGTGCAGTGGCATTCCATACTCGTACTACATGCACCGTATTTAGTAATGAGCAAATAGTTAACTGATATAAGCATGATATATTTCTCATTGTAACAAGGTTGAAAATGGCGTGCAATATTTGATAATGAGGGTTTTCTTTAAATTGTACGAAATATATATTTTTTACAAGGTGGACCGACGACCTTGCAAGGGTCGCGGGAAGCCGCTAGATGCGGGCAGCACGTGACTGACTACTGTGAAGATTCTTGGAGGAGGCCTTTGTCCGGCAGTGGACGTCTTTCGGCTGACGGGATGATGAAAGCGATTCCCCGGGACATGCCGCAGCTTCACCGCTCAGTGTCATTTCATTGTGGGCCACTGTTGATCCTGGCTTACAGGAGTTGCAGTGGTGGGTAAGAGGGAGGGACTAGTCCGTTGACGGGATGATGACTTAAATTTTATAAAAAAAAAACATTTTATACTGCCATTCCCTACTACCATCACATGAAGCATAATAAAGAGCAACTAGTAAACTCATACAAGAATGACATTTTCTTTTTTATTCTAAAAATAGTAAAAAATAACGTAAAATATTATACGACATTATTTAATTTTGTGTCTCTTCTTATATAAAATTAATATAAAGTAGGTCCATTCGGTATTTTTGAATATCTAAGGGACTTTATATAAAAATCATTCAAAATTAAAGCATTTTTAGTAATTTTTACAAATAAATTTATAAGCCAAAATTACAAATGTAGTTCGAAATATATAAAATTAATAAAAAATAGACCCATTCGGTATTGTAAAATACCTAATGGACTTTAATTACAAATCGTTTAAATATAAACATTTTTACAGTTGGCTTCCCAAATAGATTTACAAGTCTAAATTACAAATGTAATTGTATGATTTATTGATTGAAATATATCAATTTATTAGTATATTCGTGGTTATATATGTAAAGTAAACTTGATTATCGTCTGCTCAAAGTATAATTGGGTTTAGCTGGATAGTTCTCAGTTAATAGACTGACTGAAATTGGCTAACATGACAGATAAATGACTTCGGGTCTAGAAACATTATTATGAAAGGAACTGTGTGCTCTAATACGAATACAAAATGATGCAAATAATGCACTTAATGACCCAATATTATTATCGTGCAATTATTTTAATTTAGACCCACAGTACCTTTCTGTGTGTTTCTGTATTTATTTGACTACTCTTAAATTAGACATACGACCTATGTCTTCGGATTTAGTTTTCGTCTCATACAGATTTTTATACTTATATAGGAATTAGAGAAATATCATCGTCATCATCATATCAGCCGAAAGACGTCCACTGCTGGACAAAGGCCTCCCGCAAAGATCTCCACAATTACCGGTCTTGCGCTATTCGCATCTAGCAGTTTCCAGTGACACAAGAGCATCGGTCCATCTTGTAGAGGGCCTGACCACGCTGCATCTTCCGGTTCGTGGTCGTCACTCAAGAACCTTTCTGCCCCAACGGCCGTCGGTTTTACGATCTATGTGCCCCGCCCACTACGACTTCAGTTTTGCAATTCTTCGGGCTATGTCGGTGACTTTGGTTCGCCTGCGGATTTTGGGAAGCAGCGTTCTCCTGAGTACCATGTCTATCTTACTGCGATCGCCAACCCATCTGCCGAGCGTGGTGATTATGGCATATCCTCCTAGATGATGGACAAAAGTAGATAAATTTTATTTTGTTACGCTGCCTCTAAGACTTGTTATTGAATTCATAGTATATTAATAATATTATATTATATTAATATTAATATTATAAATACTTATATGTATATTTTGTCTTCTTACAGGTAATTATATCTATATGGTGAAATCAACATACGAGTAAGTTAAAACGGAACTAAATAAGAACAACAAAGAATATTTATTGTTACGATATCTGCAGAAGATTGTTAAATTGTGACGCTGAAAATTGCTGGTAATTACAGCACAGGATATAGAATAGAATAGAATACTCTTTATTGTACACCATAAGAATACATATTTCATAGGATATTACATAAACAAGTTGTACAAAGGGCGGTCTTATCGCATAAAGCGATCTCTTCCAGACAACCTTAGGATGGATAAGAGCTGAACAATAACTAATAGCAGTAGGTGTGCAACAAAACATACACCAAAATTGTGGTATATCCATAAAAAAAGATATTTAATAAATTTACTGTTAAAAAGAAAGAAATGTAAAAATAAACATAATTAAATAACTAAATAAGAAAAATACTTTATTTAACGTAGGTACTATAAATGATACAGACAAATAGTGTTCTTATACTAGCTTTTTAAAAGCTGATATTGTCTGGGCACGTTTAATTTCGATAGGCAAGGCATTATATATGGCAAGGATATATTACAGTACTAGCTGATCAAAGGTAAGATCTCCGTTAGCAAGAACCGCTTTAGCCCCTGCCCCAAAAGCTGCGAGCCCGTACCTAAGTAATCTAGGCACGCGATCACACCCTTTTTGTAGTGATCAGACTCTCCACTCCAGTGACCCCTGAGGCTTAGTGCAAACTCCATAAGGTGTACGGATAAAGCAGTGTTTTTCAACCTGTAGGTCGCGACCCCCTGGGGGGCCGCTGCATAGCCAGCGTCATCCCTATAACGCTCGTTGCATCTCGCTTACTCATTCCCTCAACTCGCATTTTAATTATGTATTTATCCGAAACCTATGAAATAGAATAAAAATGTTGCATTCAATATATGTCACAAAATAAAAGAAACATGAAAAACAACGGTAGGGGTAGGGGTAGGGGGGTCGCGTCACGAAAAAGGTTGAAATACACTGGCATAAAGTAATCAACTACTGGTTAAAAACCTTTACTACTCAGATTTTAACCGATCAAAATTTAAGCTTATTAACACCGCCACCTTTCTGAATGCGTATTTTTCTTTTCAGAAAAATCCTATGCCCACTTTTTGGCTGACTCAGGGTTCAGCTTGTTTGCTTGCTTATCGTGTGGGCAGTGGTGACCCTAGTGTCAGAGTTGTTCAAGCCGCCCAGTAGGCCTCTGATATGGCTTAAACATTGTTGTCTGATGACTACTACTGGAACGATAGCTTAACTTGCTCTACGACGCACGGAAATGCTCAGTATTTAAACCATTTTAGTGGTCACTCATTTATGGACTGACCGCGATCCTAGTTGCTTAACCTCACCGATCACTTACGGACCGATGAGATCACCTAGCTATGACGTTCAGCTGCCTCACGCTTATCTACGGTTCAACACGATACCGTCAAACCTAAAAGAAAATCATAATAAATAAAATAAAATAAAATAGATTTTTATTCAGGTAGACTTTAAAAAGCGCTTGTAAATAGTCAGAACATGTTTGTAGTAATACAGTTAATAGTTCAGGCAATGTATAAAGCTATTTATATTGCTACACAGAGACTGTAACCCAGGCTTATTCAACGTTCCCCTCGGGGTTGCGGTGGCAGTATGAGAAGTGTCCTCTACTGCCGCCATGTGCAAGCAGCCCCGGGAAGACAGCGAACGGTTTGTGGCACAGTCGCTGTGCCGTACTGGCAGGAGTCGGCAAATGGGGAGGGCAACTCACAGTCCTCTCCGGGTGCGTGTCCCGACCATCTGGGACACGGCGCAAAAGGGGGGCACCGGAGCAGCATACCCGCGTTCCCGGGGCTCCCCCCATCAGGCGCCAGAAGAAGTCCACGGCAGGTTAGGTTTAGTCGGTGCGAGTCCGACATACACTTTTTGCGGCTGGTATGCATTAGCATTCCCCCTGACTTATCAAAAAAAAAAAAAAAAAAAAAGGCTTATTCAACGTCACCATTCGAAATCGGAATTTATGGTTCGAAAGGATAAATCGAAATCATTTAGGTTGATTAGGTTTAGTTTAGGTCTCGCACGATTTATTAGTAGTACGTTCTAGCTTGTCAATATACAGTTTAATTACGAGAAAAATAATTCCAAATCTACAATTTAGCAATTACCAGTCAACGGGGAGGACGAGTAATGTCTACAACAATCAAATAGAAATTTTATAGTAATACTTTAAATAATATACGTGTGGCGCAGCGGCTAAGACAGTCGCCTCGCCGCGTCCCGCGCCGGACCACTATAAATAAAAAAATAAAAATAAATAAAAAACGTTTTTATTCACGTAGACTTTAAAAAAGCGCTTTGAACACGTTCGTAGTAATATATAATTAATTTATAATTATTTCTAGGTACCTACATATAGATATTTAGGTACACGGATAGTAGGAAATAATTTACAATAAGATTTATTTTATAATAGTAACGCTATTTAACTAACTTAAATTAAGTTACTGTCAAGGATCATGTGTAGGTTTAATTATCTAAATTTTAGCTATATTTTTACTACATATTGTCTGATTCCGGTTCTGTCTATATTAAGGTGCGAATTAAATGTGATTATTATGGCGGACCTTGTGTTTATAACGACGGTCGCGCTTTAATGCTACCACCCGGTCCAACGTGCCCCAACTGAGAAGACCCAGCGAAACAAACTCAGCTATTTGAGTGACCCATAAATAGTTGTTCTGAGTCTAGATGTAATTTGGGTCCGTTTATTATATGTTTGTAAAGGACATCGCGATGGATTAAATTCCCTAGTGCGGGCGTTGTCTTAAAATAGTCTTCTACGCATGACCCTTTTTAGTACATAAATGGGTGCATAACCACGGGTGCCCTCTTTTGTCCTTATCCTTCATAGTCTGATGTATATTATAGTTTGATGTATATGTATATGTATTTTTAAATATACTAATAATGTCCTCCTAGCCCAATTTCGGCCACGGCGCGGCGGCCAGTCTCAACAGGGTTTACATATCATTTTAGACATATTATAGTGCTCAAGTGTGTGCGCAATCACAGGCGCACTTCTATTCCATCACTCTCATGATCCGATGGGATGCCTAGCGACACCACCGGAAAGAGGTCAGGTACAGGACCGACGGCTTTACGTGCTCTCCGAGGCACGGGGGTATAATACCGGCAACTCCCAGACTTCGGGCTGATGCTGAGAAATTGTTCTTTTTACAGAAAAGTCCCAAAATCACTTTTGGCCCGACCCGGGATTTGAACCCAGGACCTCGTTCTCTGCAGGTGAACACGCTACCGCTAGACCAACGACTATATACTCGACAACGAGTATAGTCTACTTGCCATAGTTTGGGGTCAGAGAGCAGCATGTTAGTTGTCCTAAGATATTATAATTAAACAACATCTACATATCATGGTCATGTGGAATAATCCCGATCACCTTTCATATATTCGACTCGCAGATGACGTCATTAAGAGACGAGATCAACGGAGTTATATTGCATTTGCGAATGTTACACGATGCCTTTCAACTAACATAATTATATAGCCTAGGTACTCAGTTGTGGCGAAGCTTCTGTGTAACAAGAGATATCTCTACTTCTCATTAAACTATGCAAATATCAACGAGCCTCGAGGGCATGTGTGTGATTTTAAATTAATTACGTCCTATATTAATAGAGGTGTGTCTCATATCATGTACAAGAAATGCAGATATATTTTTATTTTAATAATAGTTACTGATGTGGCATTGGACGGGGCACATAGCTCGTAGAACCGACGGTCGTTGGGGCAGAAAGGTTCTCGAGTGGCGACCACGAATCAAAAAGACGCAGCGTAGCGTGGGCAGGGCCCCTACAAGATAGACCGATGATAACGTGTGGGTCGCTGGAAACTGCTGGATGCGTATAGTGCAAGACCGGCAATTGTGGAGATCTTTGGGAGACGCTGGCGTCTTTCGTCTGATATGATGACGATGATGATGAATAGTTACTGGATATGGTAACAAAATAAATAACTATAAATTATATAGAACTACTAATAATGTCTTTTTCGGTCGAATATTGGCCACGGCGGCTAGTCCAAATGGTAACTATCCATCTTTGTCGGGAAGCAGCGCCACCTGTTCACTAGCTACCACCTAACTGCAGTCGCCAACTCCCTTGCCAAGCGTGGTGACTACGTCAAACCCCTCCAAAAGGCTACGTTATAACATCACGAGCAGTGGACGATATCAGGCTGATAATGTAATAATAAACAGCTTTATTGATGATAATTAAAATCTAGAAATACCAAAATAACCCGTAAATGGTAGTTTCGAGTCTGCGTGAGCTGCGTCCGCTTATTGCAGGAACTTAAGGCTAGAGATTTATTTCCCTAATACGGGCGTTGTGTTTTATATAATAATAATAATAAAATATTGAAAAAGTTTACATAACTACCACCCAAAATCTATTCCTAAACTCTCATAAATTCTAGAATCCAAACCCAAAAATAGGTCCTATTCACAGGACAATAACCTGATCGATCAGAAACGTGGCGCTTACAAAATATGCTAATGTAAATCTGCCGTTGCGTCGTAAAGGACAACATTCAGAACGATTATAGCACATAATTGTGAATTTTGCACTTGGTTTAATGTTTGCAGGGCCGGACTTAGGTCTGAAAGCTGGGGCATATTATATGTAAATGATTTCTGTTCGCCAGCCAATAATCATAGCATGTGCGCATAGTTGCTCCCACCGATCCTCTCTCTGAACGCCTTCGTCCTTCGGAGGGCACGTTAAGTTATCAATCCTGGTTATAGTCCTTAGATAACAGTTGTTAAGCCATATCATAAGCCCACTGGTTGACTTTAACAACTCTGACACTAAGATAACTAATGCCCATATGGTAAAGTAAAACCAGCTAGTGTTCCATGTACTCATAGCCTTCATTCGATCGGGTAAATGGTTTGATTGCTTAGTCTCCGTGATTCTGAGAGCACGTTAAGCTGTCTGTTCCCATTGTAGTCGTTAATCTTTGTCAGACGTAACATTAAAGAAAATTGCTAATAAAATCAGCCTATAAATAAATAGGAATATCATCAATGATATATCTCACCTGATCAGACCTAAACTACATTCGAGACCCTTCTAATAAAATGTCGTCAAAGACAGTTGCACGCTAAAATATTAACATTTCGATTGTTTGAGTTTCACGAATTGCCTTGCATTCCTTCTCTGTGATAAAGTTGGAATATGTGTACCATATTCTACGTTAAGATAAACTATATTATATAATCTATAACTATAATGTATACAAAAATATATATGTTCCTTAATTATAATATTATCATTGACTTATCTCATAAACTGCATCACAACAATGATTATCTATTCCCAATTATATTTTGATAAAGTTTAGTTGAGACGAAAGAGCTGGGCGAAATAATCAGTAGTAATAGTACTTAATAGTATGTAACATTATTTAAGTTATTTCTCCTCCATACGCCTTAGTTTACACTCTTATTAATACAAAATCCTTCTTAATCCTCAATCGGATGAGCAGCTCTGAATCTTCACGTATCAAAATTGCACATAAAACCTTCCCTTAATCTGACCCACACAAACATATCTTCCTGTCAGTAACCGCCCTGAATATATTTTACTAAATAACTTGGGCCCTTCCTCGAAAAAAAACTTTAATTTGCCCCAACACATTCCCCAAATCCGTCCCTAAAAGGCCAGAACACGAGGGCTTACGAAGCGTTGACTCATCCGAATGTCCCAACTGAAAGCCGTACAACGCTTCTCCGCGCATTATGCAAATGTGTTCATATCCTTACTAAACGATAATGAACACTATGTAGGTGTAATTGTACTGACATCATAATCTTGTAAACATGATGTTTTGCTTGAAAAATAAATGTTTACCAACCCCAGACATTATGTACCACTTGCTGACTAAGAAGTTTACAAATACATAGGACAAGTTTAAAATGCGTTGTACGACTGTGAGACTGGGGAAACTGGAACTTTCGTGGGTTCTAGTTTCACCAGTCTCACAGGGTCTCCGGGTACCCATGTAGTATTATATTCGACAATAATGTAATGATATTACGTGATATTGCTCTCCTACACAACCTTTTTTTAGAATTTGAAATTAAAATCTCCTTTCATGCTTCTGAATAGCTGGATATAAGATGTAAAGTTGAAAGTGATTGAATTCCAGAAATAATTGATAGATTCGCAGATGTGTTGAACTAGGGTGAAAACCGGTTTTGTAAAATATAATAATGTTATTGAATAAATTGCCGTGGTTACATTTTTAACAATATAAGTATTTAATGTTCTGGAAATCATTTATTTCAGTAATTAAATTAAATAAAATGAAATTATACGCAAAAAATTAGATAAACTACGATACACTATTTACCCTAAAAGGCGTCCAATAATCCCTCCGCATCGCTTATGGGAAAAGTGCCCAGAAGGTTGGCCGCATTGCCACGCTGGATGGCAATGCTGATCCTCTGACCCAAGAATAGACCAGCCCTCTGATCATAGGAAGCGTCGATCAAACGTTTATCGGGAAATATCCCGAAATATTAAATGTGCGCTTGGGCCCCATGGTCCTAAGGTTTCTACCCCAAACGGCTCAAAAACAAAATATTTATTAAATATCTCCTTGAAATCCCTGGTGCTGTATCTCTCGTGGCGAACTGCGTCGAGTGTTACAATACAATGCGATACTGCTTATTGTACACCAAATATTGATGTAAATATAGCTACATGTACAGTCGTCTAGCTATGTATCATTCATCCTGACGACTGGCCTAGAGTAAATTTACATGGACCAAAATTTTTATCGGTCGAAGAAAATTAAATTAATTTTATATTTAATATATAATTTTATATTTAATTTTATTTTTAATTTTTTAATTTTTATATAATTTTATATTTAATTTAATAACAAAAATCAAAGAAAATATTGATAAAAAAAATTATGCTTTAGGGATATACATTGATCTAAAAAAAGCGTTCGATACTGTAAGTCATAAACAACTGTTACATAAGTTAGAGAACGTAGGAATCAAAGGCAATGCATTCAAAATGCTAAAATCTTACCTAACAGATAGATTTCAGGTAGTTAAGATAGATGACTTTGAGAGCAGTGCTTCGCCCATTACGTGCGGTGTCCCGCAAGGGTCCATATTGGGGCCATTACTATTCTTGATTTACATAAATAACATCACAGAACTAAGCTTACGTGGTCATTTGACTTTGTATGCCGACGATACATGCTTATTTTACTTTGGAACCAATATACATGATCTAATTTCGCAAGCTCAAGAAGATTTGAATATTCTGTCTGAATGGTTTAAATACAACTTACTGACAATAAACATTTCTAAAACTTGTTACGTAATTTTTCGCGCCAGGAACAAAAAAGTGCCTTTTCATAGCACATTAATGATAGATAATATTCCACTAGAACAAAAGACATGTGAAAAATATCTTGGTTTGAGAATGGATAATCACTTAACGTGGCACAATCAAATCGAGTATATTAAGAACAAACTGACTGCACTCATAGGATCACTTCACAATATGAATCAGTGTATACCAAAAAATGTACGTTACAATATTTATAATTCCCTTGTTAAGTCACATCTATTATACCTTATAGAAATTTGGGGCAGCGCGGGCCAAACGAAATTACAAGAATTGCAGAGAGTTCAAAACAAAATTATAAAAATATTATTTCGCTATCCATACTTGACACCAACTTACAAAATCTTTGAAGAGATCAATCTAATGACTATTAATCATCTATATATATATAATACATGTGTTTTCATTAGAAAAATTTTAGACAAAACCATCAATACCAAAATTTCATTTATCAAAAAATCTCAAATATCAAAACGAAGCCTTCGCCGCCCTAGTTTACTTGTCTTGCCAAAAATACGAACAAATTATGCTAAGAAGAGTATTACCTATGAGGGAGCACAACTATTCAACCAATTACCCTTCTATTTAAAAAATGTTAACTCATTCGGCAGTTTTCGTACTCAGCTGTTTGAATTTATAATGGAAAATTACCCTGTTAAATCTACAGCGTAATCTCAACATTTGAGATGAAAACTGTGGAGTGTCTATTACACATACCTTGCTGAAAAGGATATACCTATATTATGTATATTTCGGTGACGGTTACCTTTATTAAATTTGCCAAATGTATAGTTATATTCTCATGTAAGTGGCTCTGTCTTTTATGAGAATAAATGATTTAAACCTAAACCTAAATCTGAAATCAGATTGCCTATTAGTTGGTGGCTTTTAACATATTGCAGTACGTTTCCTGTGAAACTAACTAATGAATAAAGTTTTAACAGCGCGTGCTTCAAATGGATGTCTGGAAAGTTTTTCGTTATTGTCGTATGAAAATAACTAGAGAAAAATGTAAAAACTAATAAAAATCAAGGTTTTATGGCATTTGGTAGTAGAACTGAATCACATTCAAATTATTTCTATAGTACGTAAATTTTATCGTCATTACTCTAACCACTAGTCGGGCAAACTACGGCATAAAAATATGCCGTAATCTTACGCTACGTGTCGCTGTAACACATAAAGGTCCCATCAATATCAATGACAGGTCTCAAATGATAGCATCAATATTACACAGTCCAAAACCAAACTGTAAAATGGTACATTTATAGGGAATCGTCAAATTTTTGACTCTGGCACTGCATAATTTGAAAGCTACTTAGAAGGAGGCTACTTTTAAGAGAGGTACGGCACAGCGTTGCGTCGCTCAAAGAGCAGCCCGACTGGGGAAGTACCTCCAGCTTACAGAAGATATTCCTTAATAATAACATTAACAACTTAATGTTGTGTTTCTGCGTGTGATTAAGGTCACCAGAGCTCATCGGGGCGGGGGGAAGGGTCAGCAACACTGGTTTGCTCTCTCTTATAAAGGCCGGTAACGCACCCCTGACTCCTCTGTTGTCGCAAGTGTACATGGACGGCGGTGATCACTTACCATCAGGTGACTCATTTGCTCGTTTCTCTTGTCTATAAAAAAACCCTGCCAGATAATACAATAAGGATCCTTAAAATTGCATTTTTATTCTAATTGCGCATCCTAACGTTGCTAACTTAAGCAGACCCCCGCCAATGTGTATTCATCCGTAATGTCCCTAATAACCAAAACATTATGTACATAATAATATGTTATATTGGTGGCGATAATTTACATAACCTTTGAGGATAAGTTTAGCCACGGTGCTGACCGTAATGCTGACATTTTAAAGTTCATTTGTTCCTATTTTTATTCTTTGCTGACGAAGAAAGGGAGAGTGTTCTGTTTGTTCATATGTATATGTGGGGATTAGGGGCGTAATATACCACCTACCCTCTGGTTAGGACATACAAATGGCAAAAAAGGAGCAGACGATTACACGGTATGTTTTCCTAACAATCGCTATCATTTAATTTGAATTTTCTGATAAGGCTGTCAGTCCAGATAATGACAGCACTTTGTTGTACAGACGCCAACACATCAAGCTACCCCAATCTGTCAAATTTCCCAAATTGAAAGTGAAACTTATGTTTATGTGATAAAGTTGAAAATCTATTAAAGAAATTTGACAGATTGGGTTAGCTGGATGTGCTGGCGTCTGTACTTTAACTAACAGCTTGATAACAAAGAACAAAATAAATGTAATTTGTGTCCGTCTATCATGTGTTTGCAAAGTACCCCGTGACACAGGGATTAGATTCCGTAGTGCGGGCATTGTCTTTAAAAAAAAAGAACTAAGTCCCAAACTGGACCAACTGCCAGTAAATGTTAGCTCCAGACTGAATGAAGTTCGCTACCTAGAGTAAATTTGATAAAAGTAGTTCAAGTAGTTTTTGCTGATATTAAAGGCAAATACTAACCCAAGAGTTTAACGCCCCCACCTCCATTCCTTCAACAGGTAACAGTTTATGATGGTGTCCTCCTGCTTGTGGTTAGCACGCTCTGCCTTTCCTTACTCACACGGTCTAGTTATGGAATTTCCTCTCCGACAACGTGTTGCAATAGAAATTTCCTTGAGCGTACTTACATTGTACCATTTTTAAATGTAGGTATGTTATTGTATTCTTGTATCCTGTAATGTTTTGGTGTACAATAACGAGTTATCTTATCTTATCTTACATCCTACTAATATTATAAATGCAAAAGTTTGTGAGTATCGATGTATTGGTGTATGGATGTATCGATGTTTGTTACTCTTTCCCGCAAAAACTGCTGAACGGATTTTAATGAAACTTTGTAGTAATATAGCTAATATATCCAAATGACACACAGGCTATAATTGGTAGAGTTTAACGCAGGGGAAAATGAGGGGCGTAGCTAGTTAAATATAAAAACAAAGTAGATGCACCAATACAGTGTGCAAGTAGATACATCATGGCGTTGTGTAATCATTCATTGGACGACATCTCCAGCCCTGAAATAGATTATAACGTTGACCTTCTTCCAGAATGGATGTATATAACGAAGCGATACGTCATACGTGAACTTTATTGGGACACGTTTTGACAACTCTTCAGGGTGTGGGTAGATAAAATTTGAGATTTACGCTGATAAGATATCAAAGTGTGGGTTGATAAGATTTCGAAAATTTCTGTAATGATTTGTTAAATTGTGTTACATCACGATTACGGGTGAGATTAAAATAAATGTATAAAAAATTATAATTTTAATTTTGATTTTAAAATAGCACTGTAGCTAATCAGGACATGATTGTAGTAATAAAGATAATTAAAAATACCTAATTTAATTAATAACGGTAATCTACATAAATCAATCCAGGTCCACTTAAATATTTGGATCTACTGTTCCAATAGAATCATTTAGAAATAAAATTTAACTTAAGAATGAACACTTAAGTAAAGATTTAAACCATAATTAAAATATTAATACGTTACATATACATTTAATAAGTTATTGATGGTTAAGTTAGTAAGCTTTTTTAAGTTATTGTCAAAATAATTATGATTTATAAGTTTAAATATATATATATATATATATATATATATATATATATTTTATTATATATATATATATATTTAAACGTTTGTTACTCTTTCCCCCAAAAAATACTGAACAGATTTTATTGAAACTTTGTATTAATATAGCTAATATATCCAAATGACACACAGGCTATAATTGATAAAGTTGAACGCAAGGGAAACTGAGGGACGTAGCTAGTTAAATATAAAAACAAAGTAGGTGCACCAATACAGTGTGCAAGTAGATACATCATGGCGCTGTGTAATCATTCATTCGACGACATCTCCAGCCCTGAAATAGATTATAACGTTGACCTTCTTCCAGAATGGATGTATATAACGAAGCGATACGTCATACGTGAACTTTATTGGGACACGTTTTGACAACTCTTCAGGGTGTGGGTAGATAAAATTTGAGATTTACGCTGATAAGATATCAAAGTGTGGGTTGATAAGATTTCGAAAATTTCTGTAATGATTTGTTCAAATTGTGTTACATCACGATTACGGGTGAGATTAAAATAAATGTATAAAAAATATTTTTTAGATTTTGATTTTAAAATAGCACTGTAGCTAATCAGGACATGATTGTAGTAATAAAGATAATTAAAAATACCTAATTTAATTAATAACGGTAATCTACATAAATCAATCTAGGTACACTTAAATATTTGGATCTACTGTTCCAATAGAATCATTTAGAAATAAAATTTAACTTAAGAATGAACACTTAAGTAAAGATTTAAACCATAATTAAAATATTAATACGTTACATATACATTTAATAAGTTATTGATGGTTAAGTTAGTAAGCTTTTTTAAGTTATTGTCAAAATAATTATGATTTATAAGTTTAAATATATATATATATATATATATTTTATTATATATATATATATATATATTTAAACGTTTGTTACTCTTTCCCCCAAAAAATACTGAACAGATTTTATTGAAACTTTGTATTAATATAGCTAATATATCTTGATAAAGTTGAACGCAAGGGAAACTGAGGGACGTAGCTAGTTAAATATAAAAACAAAGTAGGTGCACCAATACAGTGTGCAAGTAGATACATCATGGCGCTGTGTAATCATTCATTCGACGACATCTCCAGCCCTGAAATAGATTATAACGTTGACCTTCTTCCAGAATGGATGTATATAACGAAGCGATACGTCATACGTGAACTTTATTGGGACACGTTTTGACAACTCTTCAGGGTGTGGGTAGATAAAATTTGAGATTTACGCTGATAAGATATCAAAGTGTGGGTTGATAAAATTTCGAAAATTTCTGTAATGATTTGTTCAAATTGTGTTACATCACGATTACGGGTGAGATTAAAATAAATGTATAAAAAATTATTATTTTGATTTTGATTTTAAAATAGCACTGTAGCTAATCAGGACATGATTGTAGTAATAAAGATAATTAAAAATACCTCATTTAATTAATAACGGTAATCTACATAAATCAATCTAGGTACACTTAAATATTTGGATCTACTGTTCCAATAGAATCATTTAGAAATAAAATTTAACTTAAGAATGAACACTTAAGTAAAGATTTAAACCATAATTAAAATATTAATACGTTACATATACATTTAATAAGTTATTGATGGTTAAGTTAGTAAGCTTTTTTAAGTTATTGTCAAAATAATTACGATTTATAAGTTTAAATATATATATATATATATATTTGCAGTTTTTTTTTCTGTAGACGATACTCACTCGATAGTTAGATATACCTGAGTCATCCCTAACGATGTTCTCTTTGTTAATACAGAGCATGCATTAGAAAATAAACCAAATAAAACATAATATTGGAGTTTTCTTTAAGATATGCCTGTTTATTTACTAACTCCAATATTGAAGGAAGTAATACAGTAAGCGTTAATATGGCTTATAGCACTTGCAACACCAAGTGAAATGGAGAGCTTAGTATCCAATGAGCTTTGGGTATCTAGGAAGGAGTAAGAACGCCTCAGTGGTGCCTTGTTAGTAGCACCATCATCAGGCGTTATTATGTCTTCTAATTTACTATCACTAATGACTTATTACCCCTTCCCAGATATCTGATTAACTTAAGTGTGTTAGGGTAAAACTTCGGAAATATACATACAAATGCACAAATGTAGGTTGAGGTAAAACATTTTTTTATTTTTTTTTATTTAAAACTTTAGTACAAATAATATTGTACATAGGCGGACTTAATGCCATATGCATTATCTACCAGTCAACCTTTGGGTGGTGCAGAAAGGCTAAGGTAGGTGCACTAAAATTGTCAAATATAAATTTAAGAGATTCTTATTGTGGTTTAATTATATAAATAAACACTAGATATAACATAATAATACATACTATTTCTACATATATACATGCTATATAAGTACTTACATACATAAATTTACTTGTATATATAAATACAATATATACCACTGTATGATTCTTTTTTGAAGTATAAAAACACTTTAGACTAGAATAAACATAATTCTACTTGCATCCTACACTAGATACATACTATACAATAACATTTAAACTAGTATTAAGATCACGCCATTAGAAGTCAAATGGAGCGGACAAATGGACACGTATAATTTACATACATGAACGTTTAAATGAGAAGCTTTAGTTCATAGAATGCTTTAAGTGAGGGAACGGAACTAAAATGAAATGAGGACGACATCTAGATTGGAATGCTTCTGCTTCATTTAGTCCGGATTCCTTATTGGTCTAGTGACCGCTGATAGTAAGATGAAGAGTTAAATAATAATAATAATCTTCTGAAGGCTGAAAAATACAAAGAAATTCAATATTTAGATGTTGCGCGGGAGGTTGTCAGCATATGGGATGTTGACGCAGTCTGGGAGTTGGCGTTAAGACATCCACGTGTCAGGCATGGGGATGTAATACTGACAACTTCAGGATTTCGGGCTATTACTGAGTCATTTCCTTAACGGGAAAATCCTAAATTCACTTTTTGGCCCGACCGAAAATTTTTTATTTACGTAATATTACACTTTATTAGTTACCTAATATCACGCAATATCCTCCCTTATCGTATGGGCAGTGGTTACCCTAGTGTCAGAGTTGTTCAAGGCACCCAGTAGGCCTCTGACATGGTTTAATGACTGTTGTCCGACAGCTTAAGGTGCCTTAAGAAGCACGGCGACGCTCAGATATTAAACCACTTTGTCGTTCACTATCTATGAACTGACTAGGCTAGTCAGTTACTTAACCTCGCCAATCGCTCACGGACCGTTGAGAGCATCTAGCTAAGAGTGCCAAACACTCCGATATTCCGCCAAAGTGCATGAAAAATGCCCACCTTTTGCGCTAGACTTTCAGAGATTGGTATAACGTTACTTTTTTGTCGCATTAAGGACAATTGAATAAGACTGGGGCAAAAGACAAAGATAAAGAAACAGAGCATTATTCCTAGGTCAATTTTCATGTCATTAGATACTTGATATAACCAAGAGCTCGGAAGAGGCCAACACTGCAATATCTACGTATAATGTCCGGAGAAACCCACCTGCATCATACTTGGAACGTTATTGCTTTTCATATAATAACCTCGTAGGAAGGTATACTTAGCAAACGTTCTCAAGGAAAATGTTATAGCTAGTGGAATTTCTACGGTATTTTCTGTTATAAAGTTAGAAATATATTTATTTAGTTTGTTTTCAACCGATATCAAAAAGGTAAACGATTCTCAGTCGTTGCGTATTTTGTTTTAGTATATGTATAATGATTTCTCCGGTGTTTGTAAACCAATTCTGTACCTATATTATTTATTTGAATGGAAATAATTGCGAGGTGTTTAAATTTTGTTGGGATTAGTAAATAATCTTAATATTAAAGCATAGCATTAGATAAGACCGGGCACCAGATATTTTTCTAGATTATATGCACAAAATACGTTAAGACTATTAATTTATTCTATTACATAGAATGTACCTGTCCTTAAACCTAATTATTATTCGAGAAACTAACTATAAAATAAAATAATAGTTTCATCATATCAGCCGAAAGACGTCCATTGGTGGACAAAGACGGACCGGCTATTGTGGAGATCCAAGGATGTCCACAATAGCCGGTCCTGCGCTGCCCGCTTCCAGCGGCTTCCCGCGACCTTTGCAAGATTGTCGGTCCTCCTTGTTAAAATTTTGTGTACATCAAAAAGTTTTCTTTGGCTCTGCGGTTTTCACCCGCGTTAAACATTATAAATTATAGCCTTTGAGCTACTATATTACTACAAAGTTTCATCAAAATCCGTTTAGTCGTTTTTGCATGAAAGAGTAACAAATATCCATACATCATTAAGATGTTTTGTTGATTAAAACCATATTTATCTTACTATTTTAGTAACTTCGTCAAGTAATACAAGTATTCATTTATAAACGAAATTACTTAATAATTATAATAATAATATATATAGGCAAAATGTCACACAGATCATCCTAGCCTCAAACTAAGCAAAGGTTGTACTATGGGTACCAGGCGACGATATACATACTTATATAGATAGATAAATACATAGAAAACGTCCATGACTAAGAAACAAATATTCGTACTCATCACACAAATATTTGCACTTAACGGGATTCGAACCCAGGACCACCAGCTTCGTAGGCAGGAGCACTACCAACTAGGCTACGGTGACCGTCAATAAATGTTTTGACTAACGTGTGGGGCGTAGTGGTTTTCCTCTACTATCTTCACGTCCTCGTCTTTTGGGCTCACACCATGAGTCACACAAATTGTGATCTTGAGTGGGACCACTCCTAGTAAATAGTTATTCTGTATCTGCCCATACAGGAATTTAAATCCAAAAAAAATAAATATAATCAATGCTGATTGAACAGGCGTCTTATGAGTAGGTACACGCGAAGCGCATATTATACCAGATTTACCTCTTACCAGATTTTCACTTACCATCAGGTTAGTCCGTGGTCTAGCACTACCCATTCAAATTAAAATAAGACAAAATAGGGTTTCCCAAAACGCGTATTGTTTGTAAATAAGGTAAATGCCCAAGGAGGTGATCATTACCAACAACGTGTCGGTGCCATATGAATAAATAAAATAAAAATATAGAATGCTTGTTCCGCGACTTTTTTAAATAACCTGTGTGTAAATGAGGCATTGGACGTGACAAGCATTGAACTAAAGAAAAAAGTTAGAATAACTTATCATTTTAAAAATTATCATTTTTTAACAAACCAACCTTCAAACACGACACACATTTCAGAAAACCTTCAAAAGTTATAAGACGAAGGCTTAAAAGTATTTCCTACTAATTGCGCCCAGTATCGAGTTACGTCGTTATAACTTTTAAAGTTCAAAGTTTTGCATACAAAATGTTTTTGTTTCGGACCCGGTTACTGAGCTTTAGTTTCTTTTCAGAGCTTTTAGGATGAAAGGATTTATTTTTAATGATTATGGCCGTACGTACTGTCAAGTATCTTTCTAAAAAAACTTTATAGTTTTTAGTATGGGATTTTTCTGAGAAATACAAAACGCTTGGTCGCGCTACATGTGACCCGAGAACTGGCCAATATTTTGGACCGAAATACTGACAATACTGCCAACAGTGCCAACATTCTCCACATGATGTCGATTGGAAGCAATTGGAAATGGAAATTGGAGCATAAAATAAAACGCGCTATGATTTTGAAGTTACGTACACAATTAGTTAAATAAAAACACAAATGAGAGAGATAAGTACAATTAGCGGTCTTATCACTAAGCATGATAAGATTGTATGAATTACTAGACTATACGTCTAGGAAATGAAGAAAGGATACAGGTAGGTACAAAGTGTCTAGCTTAAATTACTCTTGCGTACAGACTAAACAATAAAAAAATACATCCTCACATACATCAACATCCAAAAAAAATATGCATTCTGTGGATCTAAAAATGAATTTAAAAATTCTAAGTTTAACCTACTGGCTAAAATATGTGCGTCATAGTCATGCTCTCGTCGGATCTCGAAGTGCTTGGCAAGGTTAAGCAACTAGACCTGCAGTCACTCCATTGATGGGTGACCGGGATACGTTAAGCTGTCGGCCCCGGATGTAGTCATTAGACAACAGTCGTTCAGCCATTTCAGAGGTCTTGAACAACTCTGACACCATGGTAACAACAGCCCATACGATAAGTAGGTACTAGTAAGTAATTACTTATATATACTTATTTAGCTGTAAGTATACAGTTAGATAGTGTCCAAGAATGTATGCCAATCTAAACGAATCGGATGTTAGTCATCGCGTGAATGATTTAATGATTGTCTGCAGTGTCTGGCTGTCTACAATTCATTCATATGATACGCTTCTAAGAAAAGTTATACACATCGTGCGTATACAGCCAGTTTAATGCACCTGCATAGAATAGAACTAGTCACTTCATTCGCTACAGTAGTCCATCTTCCTAACAACAGAGAAAAATGGAGATGGCTGGTTAAGGGTTAATCTGATACCACCATAACCATGACCTATATTAATAAACTAGCTGTGCCCCGCGGTTTTACCCGCGTTAAAATTTATAAATTATCACAGCTCCTCTCTTGTAGGTGATAGCGTGATAATATGTAGCCTATATGTTGACCCGACCTCTAAGTAATATTCATGCAAAATTTGAAGTAAATCCATGCAGTACTTTTTGAGTTTAGCCCGGACATACATACAGACAAACAGACACACCGACAAAAATTTTAAAAACTATATCTTTGGCTTTGATGTCGACTGTAGATCACGCTCCAGGTATCCTTTTTAAAAAATATTCAATGTACAGTTTTGACTTTCCTACGATTTTCAGTTTTGACTTTCCTACGATTTTATTATATGTATATTTTTGGCTTTGATGTCGACTGTAGATCACGCTCCAGGTATCCTTTTTAAAAAATATTCAATGTACAGTTTTGACTTTCCTACGATTTTCAGTTTGGACTTTCCTACGATTTTATTATATGTATATTTTTGGCTTTGATGTCGACTGTAGATCACGCTCCAGGTATCCTTTTTAAAAAATATTCAATGTACAGTTTTGACTTTCCTACGATTTTCAGTTTGGACTTTCCTACGATTTTATTATATGTATAGATAATTAAGGTTATTAATCCTATTTTATAAATGCGGAAGTTTGTGAGTATGGATGTTTGTTACTCTTTTACGCATAAACTACAGAAAGGATTTTGATTAAACTTTGTAGTAATATAGCTTATATATCCGAATAACACATCCTACTAATATTACAAATGCGAAAGTTTGTATGTATCTATAAATGCATGGATGTATGGATATTTACTTATCGTATGAGTAGTGGATACCCTAGTGTCAGAGTTATTCAAGCTGCCCAGTAGGTCTCTGACATAGCTTAACGACTGTTGTTTACTACAACCGGGACCGACAGCTTAAAGTGCCCTCCGAAGCACGGAGACGGTCACAAATAATAATAATAATATCTAGGGACAATTACACACAGATCATCCCAGCCGCAAACTAAGCAAATGCTTGTACTATGGGTAGCAGGCGACGATATTCATACTTCTATAGATAGATAAATACTTAAATACATAGAAAACATCCATGACTCAGAAACAAATATTCGTGCTCATCACACAAATATTTACACTTACCGGGATTCGAACCCAGGACCACCAGCTTCGTAGGCAGGAGCACTACCAACTAGGCTACGACGGCCGTAATTAAACCACTTTTGCAGTCCCCCATCTATAGACTGACCGCGAGCCTAGTTGCTTAACCTAGCCGATCACTTATGGACCGGTGAGAGCCTAGTTATGTATGGATGTCTGTTACTCTTTCAAGCAAAAACTACCGAACGAATTTTGATGAAACTCTACAGTAATATAGCTTATATATCTCAATAGCATAATCTTACTTACTTATCGTATGGGCAGTGGTTACCCTAGTGTCAGAGTTGTTCAAGCCGCCCAGTAGGTCTCTGACATGGCCTAACGACTGTTGTCTAATGGATACAACCGGGACCGACAGCTTAACGTGCCCTCCGAAGCACGGCGACGCTCAGAAATTAAACCACTGTGGCGGTCACCCATCTATGGACTGACCGCGAGTCTAGTTGCTTAACCTCGCCGATCGCTTACGGACCGGTGAAAGCACCTAGTTATGTATGGATGTCTGTTACTCTTTCAAGCAAAAACTACCGAACGAATTTTGATGAAACTCTACAGTAATATAGCTTATATGTATATCTGAATAGCATAATAACTGCTATGATTTATAAAGCTTAACGAGCGTATAACCTCAGGGCACAGCTAGCTAATGAGTAATAAAGGTAATTATTCTACTTATACATATTATTAATGCGAAAGGTTATGAGTATATGGATGTTTGTTATTATTTCACGCAACAACTACAGAACAGATTTTGATGGAAACTTCGAATAACACATAGGCTATAATTTATAGAGTAGGTTGAAGTTGAAACCACGGGGCACAGCTGGTATAAGATAATTACGTAATTTAATTTACTCAAAAACATCAGAAGCTTGCAATTGTTTGTTAATTAACAATTTATTACATGATGAAATCGTTTCTATCATCAACCGCCGTTGTCATGGCAACACCGTTAAAATTTGATATTTCCAATTTTAATATAGTCGTTACCATGCCATTAAATGTATTACGGGTTATTTAATTGATTTAGTAGATATCTAGCGATTGCGATAATTATCAATACAAAGGGTTTTTCAACAAGAACTTAGTTTTGTGAATCAAAATAAAACATTTTATTAGGATGATACAAATTTTTATTGCATTAAAAAAGTAAAGTTTGGCATTTATGATAGAAAAAAAATACATATAGTCAAAAAAATCTACAAAACATGCTTTATATAGAAAACCAAACTAAAAAATAGAAAATAAATTTTAATTAAGAATAATGTTAATTTTTTTAAGCAATACAAATAATAATATCCTGGGACATTATTCACACACGGCCATCTGATCCCAAACTAAACAGAGCTTGTACTATGGAAACCAGATAACTGATATACTACATGTACTATTTTTCTTTTGTAAATTCATACTTATATACGTAGATAATTGATACCCAGACTCAGGACAAACAGTTCATGCACACAAATATTTGTCCCGGGTGGGAATCGAACCCACGACCTGCGGCGTGAAAGGCAGCGTATCTACCAACCACGCCAACAGGCCCGTCATATTAATAATAGTGTTAATAATAAAAGCTGTTTTTATATTAAAAAAGCGTGGTGTGCTTTTTAAGATATTATTGAAATGTAATCCTTCTTCTCAAATCTGTCAATGAAACATTTATAACTTATGACACCATGCACACCAGGCTTTTTTTTTGAAGACAATGCCCGCATTAGGGAATCCAATCCCTTAGTCCCGGGGTACTTTACAAACATAATAGACGGACACAAATTACATCCAGACTCAGAACAACTATTTATGGGTCACACAAATAGTTGTCCGCGGGCGGGACTCGAACCCGCGACACTAAGCGGCGAGGCGACTGTCTGCCTGCGCAGCGGCTACGCTAGTTTTAAATATATATTTTTATTAAATACCCGATTAATAATGTATATTTATTTTTAAAATTATTAATTAAAATTTATATTCTATTTTTAGTTTGGTTTACTATATAAAGCGTGATTTTTTATTATTTTTTAACTTTTTAAATTCTCTTAGACATTCAAAAATGATTTAATATCAGATAAGTCGGTTAAAGATAATGATTGGAAATTAGAATTATCATCAGTTCCTGCCTTATCAACTATAGGTAAAATTTATATAAATTAACAAAAATCTTATTTTGATTTATAAATTGAATTATGGAACAATCTTATCAAATTAGTGTATTGTCACCGGTCTTCGATATACAAAGTTTGAATGAAATCTGACCGTTTAAAGTGGGTCAAAATCACGCCCAAAAGAGTCGGTTACAAACAAACAAACAAGTGAAGCTAATAAAAGTGTGTAATGATATTTAATAAATTTTCACATCAGTTACAATCTCAATTCTTTTATCAAAGATTTAATCACTATTTAGCAAAATGGTGGTTCTATTTCGTTAATCACTCCACTAATTTTGAGCTTAAAAAGCTGCAAGCGTAACCCCACAAAAAATCCCAGCGGTATTAAATCATGTGATCGATTCGGCCATTTAACAGCTGAATATCGTGAAATTATGCGATCGGAAAATTTGGTTTGCAATAAATTCATGGATTCGGTGGTTGTGTGTGGCGCCCTCATGTTGAAATCGCAGGTTAGTCATAATCAATAATAGGCCAAGATTGAGTTGTTATTATCTCTCGATACTCGATAGCGTAATCTATTGACCGTAACAGCATATATAGCAGAAGACGACGTGCTTGCTCTGCACGCCGCAAGTCGTGGGTTCGATTCCCACCCAGGACAGATATTTTATGTGCATGAAGTTTCCATAGTCTGCTTAGTTTGGGATCAAATGACCACTAAGCAAGTAAAGACTTCTGAACAATCTTCAGTCTTGGATTTTCAGAAGCTCAAATGCGAAAATTATGTTTCTGGACACACAACAGTCAGGGACACTAACCACATTTTTTTGATACGGCAGGAGAAATGCATAATGAAATAATGAAATTTATTCAGCACTTGGGTATTTACATACACTTGTACTTGTCAAGCTCACAATGTATTACATAAACACTGTTTAAAAACAGTAATTAAAGCAACAATTTTTTTGAATTAGTCCGTCCGTGTGGTCTGTTTCGTCACATATATTTTTAATATCCTTAAATAAATAATAAATAGCAAGTTACTAAGCTATTATTGTTACATTTAGAAATAGTATATCAAATTAAAGTAAATAATTTAAAACAACGAGCGGTCGGCTAGCGCAAAAGGCTCTCAACCAGTAGCTTAATTTAAGCGACTAATACCTGATACCCATGCCTATCTGTGGGTCAGTCAGTACGAGTCCGACATGGTCTTGCACCTACTAACCGACCTGATTAGGTTTAATCGGTGCAAGACCATGTCAGACTAGTAACCTGTTTGTGCAAAAGTTTTGAATAAGTAAATGAAATGAAATTGACGCTTTTTTGTATCCTGAAGATTTATTACCTACCTGTTAAAAACTTATACCTGTGAAAAAATTGTATTGCGCACATGCGGCATCCAAAATAAATAAAATGAAATAAAAAAGGTATTTATTCGCGTAGAATTTAAAAAAGCGCTTGTTAATAGTCAGAACATGTTTGTAGTAATATATAATTAATTAATTATTATTTCTAGGTACAAACAGATATTTAGGTACACGGATTGTATGAAAAAAGTTACAATAAGAATTATAATAATTATATTTAGCTAGCTAGCTTATATTAAGTTATTGTCAAGGAGATCATGTGAAAATGAACATGTGAAAATTCACCTTAACGTGCTTCGGCTAACCAGATTCTGAAACAAATATATTTTCTTACACAAGATTGGTCGGTGCGATAACTCAGCCCGTGATATCCCAGGAGTCCAACCTGCTTACATCACTCGAAAATATAAGTCATCTAAAAATGCTATGATTATGTTTTAAAAAATACCACACGAATAAATATTAATGTTTAAAAAATCAAAAACTAACTTTAGCTTTTAAGATAGTTAGGGCACAGCGCTCATTCGCTCAAAGAGCAGCCCGATTGGGAAAGTACCTTACAGAAGACATTCCTTAATAATAACATTAATAACTTAATGTAGTATTTCTGCGTGCGGGTAAGGTCGCCAGAGCTCATCGGGGTAGGAAAGGGTCAGCAACACTTATTTGCTGGCTCTTAAAGGCCGGCGAGGCACCCGCGTCTCCTCTGGTGTTGCGAGTGTAAATGGCCGGCGATGATCACTTACCATCAGGTGAACCACTTGCTCGCCTATCACCCTATGATATAGCTACGCTTAAGTTTACTAGGATCGACTTAAACCAGAATTATATGCGACTATTCTAAATCATTCCCTATTGAATAAAATAACAATTTTCATAAGCAGTTCACAAACAACAAAGAAATTGCGTAACACACACATAAAAAACATACTTGTTTACAGTTGAATTGATAACCTTTGCAGCCGTGTAGTCGTGCAGTAGGTTATAATGAACTACTGCGAGTAATATATACATAATCCTACTAATATTATAAACGCGAAAGTTTGTAAGTATGGATGGATGTTTGTTACTCTATCACGTAAAAACAAGAGAATGGATTTTAATAAAACTTTACAATACTATAGCTTATACACCAGAATAACACATAGGCTACAATTTATAAAGATATTGTTGTGAATTGTCCAAAATATGATGATAAGTGTCAAGTAAGTAGGAAAAATCTACCATCTGCAAGCCATTTCGGCGTGCACTGCCAAAACCGCTAGAGGTACACATCCTACTAATATTATAAATGCCAAAGTTTGTGAGTATAGATGTATGTATGTTACTGTTTACGCCAAAACTACTTTAACGCGGTTGAAGCCGCGGGGCATAGCTAGTGTTCTATAAATTCAAACTGATATATTAATATATTCTGAGACATTATTAACACACGGCCATCTGATCCCAAACTAAGCAGAGCTTGTACTATGGAAACCAGATAACTGATATAATACATATACTACTTTTCTTTTGTAAATACATACGTATATAGATAATTACACCCAGACTTAGGACAAACAGACATGTTCATGTACACAAATATCTGTCCTGGGTGGGAATCGAACCCACGACCTCCGGCGTGAAAAGCAAGCATTTGCCAACCACGCCAACAGGCCCGTCCCCGTTGCCCATATTCGTTGTAAATATCTGAATAAATAATTCAGATAGGTATTCAGTATGTAGATACGGCGTAGGTGTATCTAATATATCAGAAATCATAAAAAAAAAACTATAGTTATTACCATGAAATGCTTTAAAGTCACGCGTCTATCATAGTCACGCTAAACCGTGCTGTGGCGTGACAAAAACTGTTAGGTAATTGCGGGTGTGGTTAATTCTTTAACTAATTAAGGGCTTAGAGGCACTTTAGCGATCTTTGTGAGTGAGCCAATGTAAACACGGACGCTTAAAAAGCTCGGCGTGAAAAGCGTCGGGTCGGTTGGATTCTCAGCCCTTTTTGGTAGAAAGAAGGTTACTTAGGCTTTGTAGACGTTCTCAACAATTATAATTACGAGTTCTTAAGCCAAATTTTATTTTATTCCTCCAAATTTATTACGATTGTAATTATTTTTTAAACAAATTAATGGCTTAGAATTACTTTCTAATGGGCGCTTTAATTGTAAGGTAATAATCAATCTTTGTTCCATATTAGCAAAGATCCTTAAAGCGCTCGGCGTAAATAAAACCTTCATTGTACTTTTAATCCTTAATGGCAGGATGGGTGTTGAATTGGATTTGTAGGACTTTTAACATTTTAGTTGGTCATTAATAAAGCCAAATTACATTTTGTACCCACAAAAACGAAAAGGTAATTACCAGTGTGGTTAGTATTTTAACTAATTAAGGGCTTAGAGGTGTTGCCAGTGATGACTTACGGAACAGAGACGTGGTCGCTCACTATGGGGCTTATTAAAAGGCTCAAGGTCACCCAAAGAGCAATGGAGAGGGCTATGCTCGGAGTTTCCCTGCAGGATCGAATCAGAAATGTCGAAATCCGCAGGCGAACTAAAGTCACTGACAGCCCGAAGAATTGCAAAACTGAAGTACCGGGGCACATAGCTCGTAGAACCGATGGCCGTTGGGGCAGAAAAGTTCTTGAGTGGCGACCACGAATCGGAAGACGCAGCGTGAGCAAGCCCCCTACAAGATGGACCGAAGATCTTGTGCTGATCGCTGGAAACTGCTGGATGCAAATAGCGCAAGACCGGCAATTGTAGAGATTTTTGGGGGAGGCCTTTGTCCAGCAGTGGACGTCTTTCGGCTGATATGATGATGAAGGGCTTAGGATCACTTCCTAGAGTGGTGTAATTGTTCGGTATTAAGCAAACTTTGTGGGCCCCTGTATGCACGGACGCTTTAAGCTCGGCGTGAAAAAAAATTACCTTATTTATTTAATCCAATTAGGCCTTTTGTACATTATTGTTATTTACATTATTCACACAGTTTAATGACAAAATCAAACAACGAGCGCATTTTCCGTCCATGCAAACATACCCTTATGGCAAAGCTAAACTGTGGTTGCCAGTCAGAATAGAGAATATGTTCAGTCAATGACGGTCACCGTAGCCTAGTTGGTAGTGCTCCTGCCTACGAAGCTGGTGGTCATGGGTTCGAATCCCGGTAAGTGCAAATATTTGTGTGATGAGCACGAATATTTTTTTCTGAGTCATGGATGTTTTCTATGTATATAAGTATTTATCTATCTATATAAGTATGTATATCGTCGCCTGGTACCCATAGTACAAGCTTTGCTTAGTTTGGGGCTAGGATGATCTGTGTGACATTGTCCCCAGATATTATTCGATATCATTATTTATTGCTAGATACTCTCACCGGTCCGTAAGTGATCGGCGAGGTTAAGCAACCAGGTTCGTGGTCAATAGATAGATGGGTGACTGTCAAAGTGGTTTAATAACGTTAAGCTGTCGGTCCCGGTTTTGATCAATAAACAACAGTCGTTAAGCCATGTCAGAGGCTTACTGGGCGGCATGAACAACTCTGCCACTAGGACCACTGCTCATACGTAGTATGTAACTTATCTGCTAAAGCTATATAATCTATTAACGCACTTAGAAATTACCGCAAGCCTATTTACTTCTAATATATATTTACTCCTAGATTACTTTCAATGTAGAGTTAGGTTAGGTAAATCATTCACTATTAAATTCTGTATTATACGTCAAATCGATTTAAGATAAGTTTTTTTGTTGACATCGTACAATGTCATACAATGTCGTGCAAAAATTTTATGTAAAATTCAAAGTCATACAAAACAAGAAACAGTATAAAAATAAAATTATTAATCAAAAAAGTAATTGTTAACTTGTTTTGTCTCCTATATTACTTTAAATGTAAAATTAGGTTAGGTAAATCATTCACTATTAAATTCTGTGTTATACGTCAAATCGATATAAGATAAGGTTTTTTGTTGACATCGTACAATGTCATACAATGTTGTGTAAAAATTTTATGTAAAATTCAAAGTCATACAAAACAAGAAACAGAATAAAAATATAATTATAAATCAAAAAAGTAACTGTTAACTTGTTTTGACCCCTAGATTACTTTAAATGTAGAGTTAAGTTAGGTAAATCATTCACTATTAAATTCTGTGTTATACGTCAAATCGATATAAGATAAGGTTTTTTGTTGACATCGTACAATGTCATACAATGTCGTGCAAAAATTTTATGTAAAATTCAAAGTCATACAAAACAAGAAACAGTAAAAAAATATAATTATTAATCAAAAAAGTAGAATGATAGATAGATAGATAAACTCTTTATTGTACACCAAAGAAATAACAAAATAAAAACAATTAAAACCTTAAAAGTATACAATGGGCGGTCTTATCACAAAATGTGATCTCTTCCAGACAACCAAAGTAAAGATCGGAGAATGGAGTTATTGAGAGGGGCAGTTGTCGATGTACAGATAAAGAAATAAATAAAAAGAAAATATGAACATTTTACAAATAATAAATACATATAATATATTATGTTCCTAATTGTGTTGTGAGTCTTGTAGTGACAGATAGTGATTCTTGACAAGTCTTTGGAATTCTTGCAAACTTTGGGCACGTCTGACTACTAAAGGCAGTGCATTCCACAATCGAACACTTTGTATGGAAAAAGATTTGTCAAGAAAATTTGTAGAATGCGCTGGCATTTTTAACTTGAGATTTTCTGACGATCTCAGTAATCTTGAATGTGACTCATGTAAGAATGAAAAGCGATTTTTGAGATAAGAGGGAGCGGTTGGACTAAAAATAATGTTCTAGAGAAGTGTAAGAGTATGAACATTCCGGCGAAGGCGTATAGGGAGACACTTGAGCTTAGTACGTAATTCGGAAACATGATCATATTTACGGAGCCCAAATATGAATCTTATACAGACGTTTTGGAGACGCTCAAGTTTATCAAGCTGGGCCTCAGTGAGATCAAGATAGCTGACATCTGCATAATCTAGTATTGGAAGAAGAAGCGATTGTGCGAGGGCAGTTTTGGTGGTAATAGGTAAAACATTTATTAACCTACGTAGAGATCCAAAGGAAGCGTACAGTCTACGACTAACGTTCTTCATTTGGATATCCCAGGATAGGCAGCGGTCGAAAAAAATGCCAAGATTCTTGACGTTATCAGTTAAGGGAATTATATTGCCATCGAAATTAAGCTGTGGTAGTTGTGACGACGAAACCCTAGATATCATCCTAGAACTACCAACTACCATGACCTAGATTACTTGTCTCCTAGATTACTTTAAATGTTACTCTACATTTTTAGATTTTTTTGTTGCTCTAGATTTTTAGGTTAGGTAAATCATTCACTATTAAATTTTGTGTTATACGTCAAATCGATATAAGATAAGATAAGCCCAATTTATTTGATCGATTATTATCATTACAGGTCTTAAAAGTTATAATGTTTGGCTACATGTTTAACCGGATTGGTATGCAAATATTGCACAAATCATAATGCATATGTTTACTAAAAGTCCGATATTTAAAATGATAATAAATTTTATCTTAAATATAATCAGTCATAGTCATGATTATAGTATATATAGCGAAGCGTTCAATGAATATACAAAATTGCACTTCAAACAGACAAGTTACGTTTTTCAACACTATGATATTACTTAACAGCCAAAGTTTGACCAGGCTTGTATAAGGATAATTATATCTATCTAGGGACAACGTCACACAGATCATCCTAGCCCCAAACTAAGCAAAGCTTGTACTATGGGTACCAGGCGACGACATACATACTTAGATAGATAAATACATAGAAAACATCCATGACTCAGAATAAAATATTCGTGCTCATCACACATATATTTGCACTTAGCGGGATTCGAACCCAGGACCACCAGCTCCATAGGCAGGAGCACTACTAACTAGGCTACGGTAAATAATAGATACATATTTGTGATCGTATCCGAAAATAAACTAAACTAATTCCATTTTTTTATATACCTACACAACTAATTCTGCAAATACGGTTACGGCTAATCCAATTATAAGCAGTCGCCATAGCAAATTGACTCTTGCAACATCCCAAGGAGCATCCCGAATGCTCGGCTTTTTAAAAATTTTATTTTATAGGATACCATGCTTCGTGGCTGGGAGTTCTTTCCACAACTCTGTCTGTGTACGTGTGAAGAACGACGGTCGGTTTGACGGTCACCGTAGTCTAGTTGGTAGTGCTCCTGCCTACGAAGCTCGTGGTCCTGGGTTCGAATCCCGGTATGTGCAAATATTTGTGTGATGAGGACGAATATTTGTTTCTGAGTCATGGATGTTTTCTATGTATTTAAGTATTTATCTATCTATATAAGTATGTATATTGTCGCCTGGTACCCATAGTACTAGCTTTGCTCAGTTTGGGGCTAGGATGATCTGTGTGACATTGTCCCTAGATATTATTATTATTATAAGAAGGTATTTTACAAACGTTCCCCACGAGATTAGATTCCGACCACACAAAAAGACCGTGTATAATAAAAATTTCTTGGGTATGGCCCTAAAAATTTACAATAAATTACCCAAAAACATTGTATTACAAGATCTTAGCACAAAATACAGAAAGAAACTTCTTAAATTGTTCATAAATAAGGCATACTACTCTATAAAAGAGTATTTGATTGATAATTTAGAAATTTAGATGAATGCTTTGTAAGTCTGATTTAAGTTATGATGTTGATTAATTCTATTGTAAACTAATATCAAGTGTGACATAATGCTAATAACATACTTTAATAAGTTATTTAGTGACATTAACTTTGATGTAATAATGTAATACTTTGCATGCCACATCAGGCAGAACATAGTGAACTAAGCGCCTTTATTTGTCATCTTATATTGTACCTACCTATGTTCAGCAATAAATGATTTGAGATTATAAAGCTTCCAGGATGTGCTGATGAAGAGGTGCGATGCTTTCTAATACAAAATTAATGCATGTAGCATTAAATGAACTCGTTCTAGCCGATATTAATTTCTCTTATTGTGTTCAAATAGTACGTTTCACGTCACGTTACGCAGTTCTATGCTCAGCGTTGCCGCTTTCAGCCCGACACATAAAAGCTTTTGTTTGTAGCAGAACGTATTTTCGATTCATTGGTGCTGGAGTTACGCGGGCTAGTTAATGCGGAATACGATTGTAAACGACTCCAAAAATGGAATTGTGTACATCCTTTTTCTAAACGATTTATTATTAATATATATTTTTGTAAAGTCACCTATTGTCTAATATAATATTTATGTTTTTTGTAAGTTGTATAGTATGCACTGTATTGTATTATTACATAGTATTATGATATGTATATATATTTATTTATATGTTTATTTTATTCATGTTTTTATACATATCTACTTTTTCATTTTACTATTTTTAAAATAATTACAGCTCCTATCCATCCAAAGGCTGTCTGGAAGAAGTCGCTTGATGCGATAAGACCGCCCATTGTACATAATTGTGTCCTATGAATTTGTCGTGTGTGAGTGTGTACAATAAAAAGTATTCTATTCTATTCCATTTTTTTCCATAACAGTTACTGTTTTAAATGACATATGTACAACGACTTCCACTTTACTTAGCGATATGATGATAATGATGACAACTATAGGTTTTCTGCTGATCTCAGTAAGCCCGAATGTGTACTTTTTTTTCTTTTTAAAAAGACAACGCCCGCATTAGGGAAATTTTTCCCTGTGTCGCGGGGTACTTTACAAACATATAATAGACGGACACAAATTACATCCAGACTCAGAACAACTATTCATGTGTCACACAAATAGTTGTTTGGCGCGGGACTCGAACCCGCGACACGAAGCGGCGAGGCGACTGTCTAAGCCGCTGCGCCAAGTAGGACTGTTCTATGCTAATTAAGAAAAATAGCAATAATTAGAATATTATGCATATTATTGTGAAATATATAAACTTGCAAGGTTGATTTTCAGGGATTTAGGAATAACTCCATTTGTGGATATAACAATAGGTATGATCGCAGGTCTTTCGGTTCTCCAAATTTGCGCATATTCAAAACACAGATCAAGGTATTTTGAATTTTTTTCTTTTTCTGCGTTAGATATGCTTTCATCATACGGTATTGTTATATCCACAAAGGATGTCTTTTTCGTTTGTTATTATTATTATATTATTCCGTTGATACCCTTTTGATACAGAACTCTTAAAAGAAAATCGCAACCTTGGTTTCGTTTTGCGAAAGGGAAGTAATTTCACTAATGTCAGAGCCTTAAAAGCTTTGTACGGAGCACTAGCGAAAAGTCAATTAGAATGTAAAGTATCCACGTTATATACAGAATTACTTTGACTTTGAAATCTAAATGAAGCTAAATGGAAAATAATGTCGGAAAAAATATAGAATAGAATTATAAGATTCTTATACAGACGCCAGATCATCCAGCTACCCCAGTCTGTCGAATATCTTTTATAGATTTTCAACTTTATCACATAAGCATTAGGTCCAGTTTCAAATGGAGAAATTTGACAGATTGGGGTAGCTTGATGTGCTGGTGTCTGTATTTTAAGTTACCAGTTGATACATTATTCAATCTAGTTTTTACCTTCACTGCCCTTACGATAAGTTTTACTTTTACAAGCCTGTCTTAGACTTCTGAACGGAATTGGTGGCGCACAATGGCAATTTATTGTATAATATATTTATGTATGTATTAGCTATAGTATTATATATATGTTTAAGTTGTATATTATTTATTATATATATTTATGTATATATCTATTGATCTCATATTCCATTTTTTTTTTCTTCTACCGTACCGTATCTTATATCGATCTGTACCTAATGCACCTATCTAATTATCTCTGCACCACCTTAAGGTTGACTGGGAGATAATGCCTTAGGCATTAAATCCGCCTTTGTACCCTATCCCAAGCGCCCTACACGCTTACTATCAAGTGACATGTACGCTTGAGAGGACTTGGTATTATAGAACAGAATTACATGTCCAGTTTCATCACAATTCTGCGGTATTAAAATTTCATTGGTGTTGTCCCTAAGCAAATGGAAAACATTTAAACAAAGGAATGCGGATATAATATAAAATTATGGGTAGCCCAATAAAATATGATGTTATGTTCAATTTACATATTATAAAATAAAAATAATTTATTACTGACTACATGGCCCGAATTTGTTAGTAACAATTTGTACTTAAGCGCTATGTTAGTAAATGATAGAATAATACAAACAGCAATATATAATACAATGAATAAATAGAAGATTATATTATTTATAAGGGCGGATGCCCCCACGCAGTAAGTTTACAAGACTCCTCGCGGTGTGGAGTTCTGTAAACCTACTGAAAAGCACGATATCCGTTCTGTCCCCCACCATTTTCAGTATCTTTAACTTTCTTGCGCATAATTGCATAAAAGTCATCAACTGCAACATGTGATGACGAGAGTGTGTAGAATTACCCCTATATATACCTGCCACACTGCCATTTTCAAAGGTAAAAAATAACGAGTGTGTTTTAGACCTCATGACTGAAGTAAAACGTAGGTCGTGGGTTCGATTCCCACCCAGAAGAGACATTTGGTGCATGAGCAATGAATGTATGTTTGTCCTGATTCTGGCTGTAATTATCTATATAAGTATGCATTTACAAAAGAAAAGTAGTATATGCTGTATATCAGTTATCTGGTTGCCATAGTACAAGCTCTGCTTAGTTTGGGATCAGATGGTCGTGTGAATAATGTCTATTTATTCTAAATGAACATGTAATGACCATCCGATTATCTTGCAACGGTCGCAAGAAGCTGCTGCCGTTAGCGGTAGACTGGCCAATGTGAAAACCTTGGGGGGTGCCTTTGTCCAGCAGTGGATATATTTCGGCTGACATGACAAAGATAGCGATTGGAGCTCATTTCAATGCATTCATAACAATGTGTCAATGCCTACTTTGTTCCTGCCAGCTTTCTGCTCAAATGGGTTGATCCGGGTGACTGACATCTGTCACGAAGCAAACATTTTGTACATTATATTGCAAAACACATATTTGTAAAGTCTAGAATGAATTACAGCAATATTTTATTTCGAATTTAAATATAACTTAGAATATATAGAGGTTCATATCCCACTAATATTATAAATGCGAAAGTTTGTGAGTAGGGATGTTTGGATGGTTCTTACTCTTTCACGTAAACTTTGTAGTAAAGGGCTTATAAAAACAATATCATCATATCAGCCGAAAGACGTCCACTGACGACAAAGGCCTCCCCCAAGGATCGCCACAATAGCCGGTCCTGCGCTGCCCGCATCCAGCGGCTTCCCCCAACCCTTGCAAGATCGTCGGTCCACCTTGTAGGGGGCCTGCCCACGCTGCGTCTTCCGGTTTGTGGTGAAAGAATCTAAAAAGTCCAAAGAATTGCCAAACTGTAGTGGCAGTGGGCAGGGCACATAGCTCGTAGAACCGACGGCCGAATGGGCAGAAAGGTTCTGAATAAAAAAATAGTTCCACATCGCTTCCATTGCGTTTATAACAAAACCTATTTCGATAATCTATACAAATAAATAAAATTGAAGTGTCTGTTTGTAATATTGAGATAACCGATTTTTACTACATGTCTATGAATATATATACGGTACGTACTCCAAAATATGTTTTTTACAATTTTTGTCTGTCTGTCTGTTTGTTCCGGCTAATCTCTGAAATGGCTGGACCGGTTTTGGCGAGACTTTTATTGGCAGGTAGCTGGTGTAATAAGGAGTAACTTAGGCTACTTTTATTTTAGAAAAAAACTTTATTTTTGAAAAATAACCAAAATAAACTAATTAACACGCGGACGAAGTCGCGGGCACAGCTATATAATAACCGAAGACAAGACAACATCCTAACCATTCGTATTATTTGTCAGCATGCAAGAAAAGTTGAAGTCGGTGGTCTGTATTTTAAAACAGTATTTTTTTATAAATTACTATATTTCTAAAAATTCACGCAGATAGATTTAGATGCAGCAGAGCAGTGATAGTGTAGTATAAGACCTAATTCTTAGCATTACATAGATTCACCAAACCGGGTCCATCGCGTCGTAGAAGGAACGTTCGACAGAGTGTGAGACTTACGACTCCGTGGTAGGTTTAAGGGTCCCCTTGTGATGCATCAACGCTCACTCGGTGTTCCCCTCTTCCTAGCCAAATTTGGTACGACCCTAATAATGCCACTTTGGATTCTCGTTCTAATAGAGAACTTACGCAAAGAGGTTTAGTAACACAAAGTTCTGACCGTTTGCCAAATTATTAAGTATGAAAACACCTTTTCGGTGTAGCAATTTCCACCTCTATCTACCTAGGGCCATTTCCTTTCCCTTTTTCAAGAACAAACTCCCGTACTAGGTAAATTACTATATAATAGGTTTCATAAGGTTAGGTGGTTGATGGTTGATGGTTGTTGTGGGTACATAGGCGTAACAGGTAAGATTAGAATCAACTGAAATAGGTCCCCAATCTGTTAATGAGAGTGATAAACTCTCATTTTAATTGCCGATAACAATAAATATTTATTACTAAAATAAAGTTACTGACAAAAGTGACTTTCGTTTATCCTGTCACACCTAAATTATGTCCACCGTTACTGTACTAAAAAAAGTTTAACCAAGTGTTTCAGTAAATTCTTGGATAAATGAAACAGTACCGAATGTCAGTGACTCACCAGTCGCGTCCTCATAAGCGCGGTCATATTACCTCCGTCAGCTGAACACATGTTCCGTATTTGGGTAGCGATTTATAAACAAAATGTTCGTTGATACATTACGCGTGTGATTCGCAAGGACGGCGCAAGTCATGGGAGCCAGAGTGATTTTATTATATTGTGCGATTGAAATAATGAAGTAACATGTATTCATTTCGATTTGATTTTAAGCTAGCTTTAGTCGGCATCAGCAATCAGAAAACAACGTTAGGTTTTATTCTGATTAAATTTATTTAATCAGAATAAAACGTGCTCTATAAAAATATTCTAGGTTATAGACGGCAAGAAGTTGAATTCGATATTTTGTTTGGAACACCAACAGCACTTAACTATATAGAGATTGTAATTGTAAATAGAAAATAGTAGACCAATTACAGGTCTCTAAGTATTTCCAAAAAGTTTAGAATAAATCTAGCCTAGTCTATATTTCCTCAAAATGCTAGCTTAAAACTATTTTGTAATGCAAAATTGCCTATTTACGATTAAACTGTTAACTTTTCTAAATGATTCTAAGATTTCATATATACCCATAATAATTGTTCTTGCTGTAATTTGTGTCCGTCTATTACATGTTTGTAAATTAACCCGCGACACAGGGAATAGATTCCCTAGTGCGGGCGTTGTCTTATTGTAAAACTATATATTTCTTTTTTTTTATTGAATAACATAACGGTTATAATGAAATGAAATGAAATAATGAAATTTATTCAGCACTTGGGTATTAACATACACTTGTACTTGGCAAGTTCACAATGCAGTACATAAACATAGTCGAATACAGTATAAAAATTACAAAAATATAATAAGTCTAAAAAAATGAATCTATTATTTTGAAATTTGTTGTACAATATTAAAATTAAAGAATTGAGGGCAATGAGCATTTGGCTAGCGTAGAAGGCTCTTAACCAATATAATATGTAGGTTACAATATAATTTATTCAAATACTAGAGAGATGCATACCCGTTATTTAATGTATGTAATAGCAACAAATATCGATTACATTAATGCACTAAGCTATTAAAGCAAATAGTGATATTTGGCCGCTTCCGCTTATAGATTGCACCATATCCGCTCCACCCTATTTGGCGCCCAAGGTCGGCATTATTGCGTAATCGAATATTTCGACTAGTGATGATGGTTATTAACGATGACATACCTAGGCGTTTACCTGACGATTTATTTGGAAATAATCATAGAAGTTCTACTGGTCAACTTGTTGACCATAGCGGCCATTCTTAATGGAAACTAGCCATTTACCCTAGTATCAGAGTTGTTGCCTAATGGCTACAACCGGGACTAAATTAAACCACTTCGGCGGTCCCCCATCTCTGAACGGACCGCGAGCCTAGTTGCTTAACCTCGCCAATCACTTACGGACCGGTGAGAGCTTTTGGCTATGAGCGTCTGTCCAATTATGTCCTATTTTTTACTTTTGTCCTTTATTACAATTTTTATACGTAAATATAAAAAGGACTTTAAGTAATAACTAATAAGTTCCTTTAATACTGTCATTAAAGTGATTTACAACTACTCCTACGCGAAACAAGACGAAAAGCTCACGGAGGTAATGGCCACACAACGACGGCCAACAAAAACTGCTTGATTGTTTGCGATTATATTCAATGGGGGACTTGACCTTATCATTATCTCTATTAATTTTGTTGGAAATCATTTGTACGTGCCTGTAAGTGTGGGCGGACCGTGATGACTACTATATTTTTAGTTAGAGACTCTCAAGATCGAGCTAAGTTTGGGTCCGTGAGTTGCATGTTTGTTAAGTTCGCGATCGTCATCATTATCATTATTTCCACCACAAAACTACTGAAGGACAAATGCCTCCCCAAGGATGTCCATAATAATCGGTTAGTTTCCCGCAACCCTGGCAAGATCGTAGATTCACCTTGTGGGGGCATGCCTACGGTCTTTTCTTTCTTATCCCAATTGTTACTACGTATATTATAAGGACGAAAGACAAGATTAAGCAGAGCTCATCCTACCCGTAATATCTGGGTATTTTAACGAAAAGCAATTTCAATATAAGGATAGGTTATCGCTCGTTACAAACACTTACCCCCATTTATTACTATAGCACGATAAAAGACAAGGTAAGGCACAGCTCAAGCTACCCGTAACTACTGTGTAAGTTAGCAAAAAGCAAGCTCGATATAAGGATGGGTTTACGCTCGTTACAGACACTTACCCCCATTTATTACTATAGCACGATAAAAGACAAGGTAAGGCACAGCTCAAGCTACCCGTAACTACTGTGTAAGTTAGCAAAAAGCAAGCTCGATATTAGGATAGGTTATCGCTCGTTACAGACACTTACCCCCATTTATTACTATAGCACGATAAAAGACAAGATAAGGCACAGCTCAAGCTACCCGTAACAACTGGGTATTTAAGCAAAAAACAAGCTCGGTATAAGGATAGGTTATCGCTCATTACACACTTATCCCAATTATTACTATAGTACGACAAAAGAAAATCTAAATCACAGGTCATTCTACCCGTAACAAGTGGGTAAGATAGCAAAAAGCAAGCTCAATATAAGGATAGGTTATCGTTCGTTACAAACACTTACATCAATTATTACTTTAGTACGACAAAAGACAAGTTAATACACAGCTCATGCTACCCGTTACATCTGGGTAAGTTAGCAAAAAGCAAGCTCGATATAAGGATAGGTTATCGTTCGTTACAGACACTTTTATTACTATAGTACTTCAAAAGGACCATCAGACTACTTAAAGCAGAGCTTTGGCTAACCATAATATCCAGGTTAACATAATTATAGATTGGCAGCAAAGACCCGACCGAACTGCAAAAAGGTCACAGACATCGCGGTCATATAAATAAATAAACAAAAATCCAAAATGTCTGTCCAAATAAACCTTAAGCTAAAATTAGCTCCAATATACTGAGTGACAGCTCATTTATCTCACCGCGACTTAGAATATTTAACAGCACATTAGCTACAAATAATTTGGGCTGTTTTTTGTTCAACAACAAAAAACTCGAGACAAAAACTTGGCAAGACTAATCAAGTTACACGGACTTAGAAACTTAGGCGACAGCAACGCAGGTGTCAATTATTCGATTTAGAGATTATCAAAACAAAATCAACCTGAAGCTAAGTAATTACTTTCATATGATCCCTCCGCCTCACATGGAAAACGTCGGTACAACCCCGTAGATCGTACAGTAAACTTTTCGACTCAATTCTCGAATCGTTTCTTTTGTCACCTAGGTGGCTTTCTATATAACAAAATTAACAGAAAATTATATGTAGCTAAACTTACAAAAAACGTGTGCAAAAAGAAAGTTACTGCTTTCCTTCATGAACACAATTATGAGGATACTGAGAAATTGCTTGCAATTACTGAGAACTGAGAAATGTTGTAACTAGCTACCTATTGATATATGAATTCTTACACAAATACACAAACACACGCACACACCCACACACACACACGCGCACACACACGCGCACACACACACACACACACACACAAACTAACGTAATTACTAATTCTTACTACAAAATGTTTGTTATTGTATTCTTTCTTACTCTTTACTTTGTTAACTTAATTATTCTCTTTTAAACCAAATTATGTACATATGCATGTGATCCTATTTTCCTAAGAATGTATAATAAATGTACCTCTTCATTAAGCGTGGAGACCTGGTTTCCTGAAAAACAGGCCTTGAGCCTAGTTTAGGCACCAGTCTCCCACAATATTATAATTGTTACCTTTAACTAATACACCTTATACAATTTATTCTGTAATATTGTGGTGAGAGAATAAAACATTATTATTATTATTATAATTAGAAAATCTTGCATTTTTGTCAAAAGGAATAATGATCCCATTGTTTTTATTCCTTTTCAAGGTGCTGGTTCACATTGATGGCCTTGCCATGCCATTATTTGACTGGCCTGTTGTTCTTGTAGTACGTGACACTGACTACCAAGCCAGAGGTCGTGGGTTCGATTCCCATTCAGGACAAAAAATCGTGTGATGAGCACGAATATTTGTCACATAGCCCGTAGAACCGACGGGCTCTGGAGCAGAAAGGTTCTCGAGTGGCGACCACGATCCGGAAGACGCAGCGTGGGCAGGGCCCCTACAAGGTGGACTGACGATCAAGGGTCACGGGAAGCCGCTGGAAGCGGCCAGTGCAGGACCGGCCCTTTTGGAGATCATTGGGGGATAAAGGCTTATCATGCAGTGGACGTCTTTCGGCTGATATGATGACGATGATGAGCACGAATATTTGTTGTGGCTATAAGTAATGTATAACATGTATGTATTTAGAAATATATAATTATGTATATCAGTTGTCTGGTTGCCATAATTAAGGTTCTGCCTAATTTGTGATCAGATGACAGTGTGTTAGTTGTCCCAAGATAATACGACAGATATTTTTTTACCGCCTAACATATAAGACTACTAACTACGGAATCCTCGCTAGATGGCATCCTATTTGGGGTTGGAACCCCGTCTCAAGACTGATACTGACGTAGAGTTGCATGGAACGGTCAGATTTAAGGGATGTCTTGTGATACTTTCGCTCTACAATACTAAATGGATGAATTTATCAGTGCGTATCTATCAAAACCCTGTTTCTCAAGAAAGCATCGTAGTATCAAGCAAGCTGAAATTAACCTAGAAAGATACGAGATAGAGCTAGATGCATAAATTGCAAAATCAAATTTATCGTTCGACAATCCTAGGTGACTTTTGAAACTTAGTAATACCATCGAGGTCGAAAACAAAAACAGTAGTACTAAAAAGTCGGTCTCAGTCTTATTAAACTTTTGCAGTGGAATACGAGTTAGTGTATCAGAAGATTGATTGTTTCAGAAACGAATTGAATTTAGAACTTGGTTGTTTATGATTAATTAATTATGCGAACTAAAAGTTTTAATAGGTACTATAGAAATAAATACTATCTTAATACGATAGATTTCTTTTTAACATGTAAAAACAGTTTAACCAATATGTATGCCTAGTAAAAGAGACAAGTGTATGTCTGCATAGAAAGGGTTCCACTCGAAATCTCGAGCGATAGATTTCTCAACGGATACCTTGTAAACAAATGACTGCACGTGTGGCGCAGCGGCTAAGACAGTCGCCTTGCTGCTTTGTGTCGGGGGTTCGAGTCCCGCACCGGACAACTATTTGTGTGATGGTCATCATCAGATCAGATGGTCATATCAGTTATCTGGTTGCCATAGTACAAGCGCTGCTTAGTTTGGGATCACCCAAACTAAGCAGCGCTTGTACTATGGCAATATATAAAAACATACTTATATAGATAATTACACCCAGATTCAGGACAAACAGACATGTTCATGCTCACAAATATCTGTCCTGGGTGGGAATCGAACCCACGTCCTCCGGCGTGAAAAGCAAGAATTTACCAACCACGCCAACATGCCCGTCATATAATATAATATAATAATAGTTGTTCTTAGTCTGGATTAAAATTGTGTCCGTCTATTATAAGTTTGTAAAGTACCCTGCCACACATAGATTAGGTTACCTAGTGAAGGGGATGTCTTAAAAAAATCTAACTCTTAACAAAATAACCTACAGTACTTATTTTGAGGTGGGTGAGCATAGAACCCAACACACGGCGGCACCAGAGTATTAGCGAGACGGTTACCTAAACCTCTGCGCCACACATGCATTTCATAAATTTAAGCACTAATTATTAAATTTTATTTTTATAGCATTATTCGCAATGCAAAGCGTTTATCTAATCTCTAAAATGGGAAATCATAAATTTAATCGTCCGGCGGGTCTCGAACCTGCACCATCTACCAATCCGGTAGACGATAGATAAACCGATAGATAATACCTACACCCTCCGGAAGGGTGTTATTCGCAATGCAAAGCGTTTATCTAATCTCAAAAATTGGAAATCATAAATTTAATCGTCCGGCGGGTCTCGAACCTGCACCATCTACCAATCCGGGGTAGGCGCTCTGCGTTAAGCTACGAACGATACACGCTGGCAGATCAAATTTAGGATAATCTTAAGCACTAAGTTTTTAAAATAGTTCTAACGTGCATAAAATCTACTCAAAACACAAATAGTACAAATCCTTGCACATAGTAACCAATGGAAGGTTTATAAAACACGTCCAGGTAATCTTGAAATCCTTTGTTTAAATGAAACAAAAGGTAAGATGAAATGAAAACGTACAATATTCTCCTGAACTTACCACCGTAGTTAATAAAGCTGGATAGCTACCTTTTATTAATCCACCTTTATTTCTGCCTCGACCAATCTAGTTGTAGAGTGCTCAACTACAGCCAATGAGGTCCTAGGTGCATACATCTTTCTATTTTCAATAATAATATAATAATATCTAGGGACAATGTCACACAGATCATCCTAGCCCCAAACTAAGCAAAGCTTGTACTATGGGTACCAGGCGACGATATACATACTTATATAGATAGATAAATAATTAATTACATAGAAAACATCCATGACTCAGAAACAAATATTCGTGCTCATCACACAAATATTTGCACTTACCGGGATTCGAACCCAGGGCCACCAGCTTCGTAGACAGGAGCACTACCAACTAGGCTACGGTGATCGCTATCTCTCGCACTGGGGAAATTAATCTCTGTGACGCGGAGTACTTTGCACACATATAATTCACGGACGCAAAGTACATTCAGACGCAGAACAACAAAAGCATACCAATAGTTGTCTTGCGCAGGAATCGAACCCGGGACACGAAGTGGCGAGGCGACTGTCTTAGGGTCAGCGCAGACAGAGAGGAGCGCAGCGGAGAGGATTTTATTAAGGCACTAGAAAATCAACTTTAGAGCTATAGGAATAAAGTGCATATATGCTTGAACCTGACAAAATGCTCGCGCAGTGTCGAGCATTATAATGTTCAAGCATACATGCACTTTATTTAAATAATTTTATATATATATACTCTCCGCTGCGTTCCTCTCTGTCTGCGCTGGCCCTTAACTGCTACGTAACACGTGTAGTTATTACTTAAACTGCAGATAAGTTGGCCGTGCTAGTGGGCACCTCATTTGGTTTGAACTCCTGCTCAGGCCCTGTAATAGCCCTGAGGACTGGGGAAGGAGAGCGGAGCTTGGTCATAGTTTACCTCCGTTCACGTGGGCGTATAATCCGATTAGGGAATCGGTTTTTCGAGCTGTTTTGTGAAACTGTTACTCTATGTTATTACCCTTAAGTCTTAAGTAAGTAAGCTCTTAGGAGAGGGGAACTCAAGCTTTCCTTAGTATGGACTAAATAGCGCTGTATGATATGCCCCAGATATTTATTTATTTCATCAATGAGGCAGCTTGGGCGCGGCGTCAGCCGGCGATTACGACAGCGAGTTGGCAGACTCGTGCGCTTTCCATCTCGAGACAGTCAGGCTACTGAGAGACCTGAGAGCTATCTCCGCGAATTGACGACACAACAGCTTGAGGCCCCAACCCCGGAAAGGCCAGCGTATCGTGTGTCCACAGTGGGGCGGATTTAGTGCAGCTCCGCCCCGGTCTACTTCACTGAGGCGCTCATAGCTAGATGATCTCACCGGTCTGTAAGCGATCGGTGAGGTTAAGCAACTACGCTCGCGGTCAGTCCATAGATGGGTGACCGCCAAAGTGGTTTAATTTCTGAGCGTCTCCGTGCTTCGGAGGGCACGTTAAGCTGTCGGTCCCGGTTGTAGTCATTAGACAACAGTCGTTAAGCCATGTCAGAGGCCTACTGGGCGGCTTGAGCAACTCTGACACTAGGGTTACCACTGCCCATACGATAAGCAAGCAAGCAACTGAGTAGAAACGGACATCCTCATCATATCAGTAGAAAGACATCCATTACTGGACAACGGCTTGATATATTTAGCGGCTATATATATATATATATATATATATATATATATATATATATATATATCGACGGTTCCTACGCATAAAGTCGGAACCCATTTTTTGAGTAAATTAACATTTTTGCACCATTATAACCATTAATACCATAGTAAAAAAATCACTTATTAAAAATATTCATATCTTCTTTAAATAATGAGTTTTAGAATTGAAAATAGTCTTATCATGCGAACACTCCCGCGCATACGGTCGCGCCGCTAGTTTCGACGATGTGCATCGTACTATTGGCCGGCGCATGACCCGATGACAGCACAGTACCGACGTCGTATGACACAATCGATGTCACAATTGTGAATTTTTAAAATAATAGTGCACGAATGTTTTATTCACTGTTGTTTTTCGTTACTATTCGTTGCTAAGACTTATACAATAATAAACTCAAGAGATGAGCAACCTACGTTTGTCAAAAAATTTGAAATTAGTGTGTTAAATAATCCAAATCCAGACAGCGAAGTTTCAACGGCCGGTGAGCATCTTAAAAATGGTAAGTTTCATTGATCTTTTGTATATTATTATGAAATGTACTTGTTGTGTTTTTATCATACTAGCGTAAGGATAAATTATATTAATATGTATTAGTGTTCGCATGCCATGGACAGAAAATAACTAGGTTCCAGCGCATAACGTCGCAATATGTTTGTTACGGCTGTATGCGTCGTTAATATTTCCTAGCAGGCGTCAGTTAAGACTTTATACTACAAATGTAGATATCTCTAGGAGTCGTAACTTTTACTAACGACTATATGCGTGGTTGCAATTCAAAGTTAAGCAAACGTACAAAGGTGTATTTTAAACATAAGACTATATGCTTTGTCATAAAATAAACATACAACTCTTTGCCTTTCGATAATGGTTACAAATCTCATTAAAATTGTATTTTGTAGTACTTATTTAATTAATAAGATGTTTATATTTTCAGAATCACCGAATTTATTTGAGGCTGAGCTTCAGTGGGATTTGTACAAGACTATGTTTGGACAACCATTTAATGACAGTGGCAGAAGTACTGAAAATAGTTTTACGGCTAGTCACCAGGTAACACCTATCACTTCAAACATTATTAGTACAGCTGCAATATTACCCTTTACTTCGACTTCGCCGCCATATGAAAACTCTGGAACATGTACAGGTTTAGAGCCTGCTAAATAAATTAGGCACGAAAGAGCTGATATCATAGAAACTTCTTTGGATTTAACACCAATACCCTCTCCACATAACGCTTTTTTCGAATATAATGAGGGTACTTCGACTACTCTGCTGAGCAATGTATCTATTGGTGATGCCGATAATTGTTCCTCTAGTAATGTCAGTAGCGCCAATTCACCACAAGTTAGTTACGTTTCAAGTCAGGACTCTTCTGTTTGTTCGTCAAGTGAAAGTACACCGTCTGGAAGAATTGGAAGAAAATGACAGCGGCGTTATGATCAATGGAAAGACATAAAAAGGAAATACTTAAAAAAAATTGGAAAAACTTATTTAAGTAGAAATGGAGTTCATAGGGATGCAACAGTTTTAAAACAACCATGTCCAATGACTTGCCGTCTTAAATGCTTTCAAAGGCCATTAGGCAAATTAATCCATCGAACGTATTTTTTTTTTTGGCTAATGGAGATTATTGTAGACAGTGGGATTACATCGTCAATCATACTGTGCCTAGACGTAAGAAATTGGTCAAATATTTCTTGCCTTTTATTGAATCTAACGGTATTGTGCCTATTTTAAGGTGGTCGTCTGCAAAACTATGTTCCTGAATACACTGTATATAGGGGAAAGAACAGTTCAAACAGCGTTGGCAAACTGGCGCTTAGGTGGTGGGTCTATTTCTCCTGATGGTCGCGGTGGTACCAGGACTATTGTAATAGACGATATCATGAAACAAGGAGTTTTAAAGCATGTCAAAACATCTCAGCCAGTTGGATCTCAATAATATTGAGATCTAACTGGCTGAGATGTTTTACATATTATGTACGCAAAGATTCCAGTAATCTTTTCCTAGAAAGCGATCTTACATTTACAAAAATGTTTTCAATGTACAATGAGTGGTTGCTGTGTGTATGTATAATGTTGTGTTGCTTAAAATATAGATACAAAAGCAAAGCCGGTATAGATAAACGAGCGCGGGCATACCCAAAATGAAGCCAACTCTGTCCTTGCTTTGATGGAGAGAAATGCTAAAAATAAGCTTATATATATCCCAGCACAATGGTATGCCGTAGTAAGATGGTCAAAAGTTAATCCCCCAATTTATAATGTCATTGAGATGAGTGTTACAGATTTTTACAACTATAAAATTTTACTGGAAGGCAAAAATTGGAATAAAAATTCTATAAAACCAAAAAGTAGGATGGACTAAAATTAGAGAATTACAGGTACTGCCAAGTGAACCATATCTTTTAAACTATCGTTACCACTTTCAAGAAGAATATCTGAGCTTAATTACTAAAAAGGGTTATACATCAAGAAGAAAACATAATAATCCATTAAGTACAGAACATTTGAATCCAGGTTACACTAATTATTTACCTGTAACAACAGCAAAATATAAAGTTTTACTAAGTCTTTGAAGGTATAATACCCCAAGAGTATCATAATTTTTATCTACAATTGTCACACAACGGCAATATTGCTGAACAGGAAAGTAGCGATTCGTCTGATTAATCTATAAATGCATTATTTAATCCCTTATTATACCGCCATAAATATTTCGTACTAAACATCTAATTATTTCATTATAACTGAATTTGATTTAATTTAGAAAAGGTTGTTTTCTTTACTTTGTGTTAGCTGATTATAAAATAATGTTAGTTACCTATTTTTTGTATTATGTTAGAAATGCGTCTGTTTCATTTTTTATTTCGTTTCATTTTTATAATCAAAAATAAACCCAAATAATGAGCCTAGTATCATCAGTACAAGATATTTTGTCATAAGAATAAAATTACTTTAAATGACATCAGTACTTGCCTTTACTTAGAAAGTACTTTTAGATTGATAAAAAAGTGGATCATTACATTCATATAATAATCGCAGTGATGTACCTATGATAGAAGTTATTTTAATTAAGTTGATTTGAGAAAAAATATTTTGGTTTTTGAGCATCAAGTATCATTATACAACCTTTTCCTTTACAGCCAAAGCAATTTATACGAAGCAGATAGTCGTAATTTTAACATACGACTTTATTTTTGTTTCTACTTAAAAGCATAAGGTCGTAACAAATAGATACGACGATTTTGTGAGTAGTATAAGGTCGTAAGTTACAAAATTAGGCAATTTTTAAATAAATGTGTCATTTTATTACATCTTGAGTATAACATAATGTTTATTATCAAATTATTAATTACATAGTGCAAATTACCGGTTGAAATATGTTTCACAAATAAACTATATCAGATAATTCCACAAAAATTGCTCTCCTGAAAAATACCATTATTCGTCTTACGACCTAATGCGTGGTAGCCGTCGATATATATAATAGAAGCTTAGGAGCTACATATGTATACATATATACAATGTTACATAGTACAATATATGATGGAATACCAATTACAATAAATAAACACAACAAGTGAATTCAATTCAGTTCATCATCATATCAGCCAGAAGAAGTCCACTGCTGAACAAAGGTCTACCTCAAAGATCACATAATTTGAGGGGATTTGCCATAATCACCATGCTTGATAGACGGATTGGAGATCACAGTAAGATGGTAATAGTACTCATATATATGCTGCTGCCCGTTCTCTGGTGTATTTCCCTTGGGACGACATCTACGGCCCCCTCGAGATTGATACGGGGTGGAGACTTTAGAAACAGCCTTAATAAAAATCGCATAGCAGTTTAAAATCTTCCGATTTATATAAATTGTAATTAACTTCGAATGTGTCTCCATACCTCATAGTTTGTTCACTGGTCGATATCTCATATTTGTACTTTAAGTCCAAATAATAAAAAATATATATCAAGTATATTCTTGGCTTTATGACACACAGACATCAATTCAATCACACACTCGTATATTATTCTGTATAAATCTAAATTAATAATGTACGGACGCCAGCACATCAAGCTACCCCAATATGTCAAATTTCTTTTATAGATTATCAACTTTATCAGTAACGCATAAGGTTCACTTTCTATTGGGGAAATTTGACAGATTGGGATAGCTTGATGTGCTGGCGTCTGTACTATAGCGCATGATTATGTTATCAAAAATTAAACGATAACTTGATTAACTACTAAAATATGCTAATCCACAATATTATAATGATATAATATTGTGGATTCGCATATTTTAGTAGTTATTTTATATATTATATAACAATACGATGTAACTGTGATAATCTCCGCGACAAAAAATATGGGTAATAAACTAATAATATGTATTTACGGGCCAGTTGGCGTGGTTGGTAAATGCTTGCCTTTCACACCGCAGGTCGTGGGTTGGATTCCCTCCCAGGACAGATATTTGTGTGCTTGAACATCTATATAAGTATACATTGCCAAAAGAAAAGTACTGTATGTAGTTATCTGGTTTCTATAGTACAAGCTCTGCTTAGTTTGAGATCACATGGCCATGTGTGAATAATGTCCCTGGATATTATTATTATTAACATTTGTCCTGTCTGTCAAGTCACGTCAGTGTGTTTTAACTTGTCTTTTGTCGTACTAAAGTAATAATTGATGTAAGTGTTTGTAACAAACGATAACCTATCCTTATATTGAGCTTGCTTTTTGCTAACGTAAGTTAGCAAAAAGCAAGCATCCACTTGTTACGGGTAGAATGACCTGTGATTTAGCTTTTCTTTTGTCGTACTATAGTAATAATTGGGATAAGTGTGTATAATGGGCGACAACCTATTCTTATACCGAGCTTGCTTTTTGCTTAAATACCCAGTAGTTACGGGTAGCATGAGCTTTGCTTTAACTTATCTCTTTTGTCGTACTATAGTAATAATTTGGATACATAAGTGTTTATGGAAAAATCCCAAAATCACTTTTTGGTCCGAACCGGGATTTGACCCCAGGACCTCATTATCTGCGGTTGAACACGCTACCGCTAGACCAACGAGGCAGTGTCTGTCAAGCATCGTAATACCAAAACGGATTCAGCATGTCTAATGACGACCACTGCTGGACAAAGGCCTCTCCAAAAGATTTCCACAATGAACACTTGCGTCCATAATTTCGAGGGATGTGTCATATTCGCCACGCTTGGGAAACGGGTTGGCGATCGCGATATGATGGTCATAGTACAGACAGAGAATCGCTACTATGGACAGTAGCGATTCTCTGTCTGTACTATATAGTCCCTCTAGCTACGCCTCCCACGGAATGAGAAGAGGTAGTGATATTCTTCGCCAGTCACCGTAGCCTAGCTGGTAGTGCCAGTACTCTTTATTCTGTGGTAGTGCTCCTGCCTACGAAGCTGGTGGGCCTGGGTTCGAATCCCGGTAAGTGCAAATATTTTTGTGATGAGCACGAATATTGGTTTCTGAGACATGGATGTTTTCTATGTATTTAAGTATTTATCTATCTATATAAGTATGTATATCGTCGCCTGGTACCCATAGTACAAGCTTTGCTTAGTTTGGGGCTAGGAAGATCTGTGTGACATTGTCCCTAGATATTATTATCATATTCTATGCCGCCTTGACCACACAGCAATGACGGGTCGTACTTACTTACTGTATGGGTAACCACTAGCCATACAAGAAAGAACGGTAAGATGGTAGTGACATCTATGGTCACTGAGTAAATAACGAGATGAATCAAATCTTGTATGGAATTAAATATTTATGATCGTAGGTGTGCTATATTTACTAATTTATTTATTTTCATTAAATGTCGTACATAAAGTTGGTAATAAAATCTTTATAATCAGTACAAATACACATTAAAAAAGCATGCATAACTATGGTTGAGTCACAAGTATTTAAATTGATACAATATGTCAGCTACATATTTTAAATTAATTTAGCAAAGAAGCATATTAAATTGGGTTAATCATACCAACATTTACACATATATCACCACAAGTCAAGAAATAACGAAGAAAAAAACAATTCATAATATAAGCTAGTCAATAAGAAATTTTAATATACCTACACACGGTTCATGCATAGTTTCGATTTACGTGGGTTCTAACACACTCCTTTTCGTGATAATTATGTTGATTTTGCCACTATCTCTACTGTCAACTGTCTCACCACGAAGAACACGAAGACGCAGAATTGGTTCACAGACTAACCACGGTGCGGTTACACACTCCTAGAACTACAGAATCTGACAGCTGTTGTCAGATTACGTAGGCCTTTGTCTATAGACAATGGGCTTACTATCATCTGTCAGTTTAGCGATCAAATCGTTTATGTTCAAAGTACCATAATCGTAATATGAATCGAAATTAAATCTGACACTTCAACTGGCGAACGCTAAAATTCCTACTCTACAGATGGCATTGTGGAGTATTGTCTCTGGAATGTGTGCAACTAGCTGTGATAAACGTTACAAAGTTATGCGTACTTTGATTCTCTGAATAGATTGTGGAAACGAGCATGTCTAAGTAATTACAATTTTCTATTGGACTGGATAAGATGTCAAGATGGCACTCGTGATATTGAGACGCTACGACGAATATGGCTACGATGATATGATAATCATCGTTAGTCTCGCGGTAGCGTGTTCAGCCGGCAGATAATTAGGTCCTGGGTTCAAATCCCGGGTGGGGACAAAAAGTAGTTTTGGAATTTTTCCGTGAAAAGAAATTTCTCAGTATTAGTCCGAACTCTAACCTAACTGCGGTCGCCAACACACACGCCAAGCGCGGTAACTACGCCAAACTCCTCCAATTGGCAACGTATGTATGTCCAGTAGTGGACGAAATCAGGCTGACGATGTGATGATGATATGATGTGATATATAAATAACACCCAAACACAACAAATAAACGTGCTCATCGCACATAGATTTGTCCTGGGTGGGATCGAACCCACGCACCTGATTTAGCAGTCTTTGTCACTAACCTCTACACCAACAGTCCTCATACTCCATCTAACATCTGGGTTAATATCTAATAAATAGGTAGACTATACGTTCGCGTATGACATATAAACCGCCTTTAGCATTATTAATATGTATTACATTCATATTAATAGAGTGATTAATAGCACGTTCTACATACACACTTGTACCTAGATGGACTATCATTCCCCGTAGAATTAGACGAGTCCATTGTACGCCCACACGGTGACAATGATTCATGATGATAGAGTAGGTAACTTAGGAAGAAGTTTAAAAATGTAACACTATTTTTTACTTCTAAAGGGGTTATCAATTTTATTGAAGTAAAACTATTTTATGCACGCTTAACTTGATGAGTAAACTGGTGAATGCATGTCGTGTGCCTTACGAAAAATTTAAAGTTACGTTTCGTATATTACGATAGGGGCAAGAGAGTGAGGTGCAAGCACACATTTTCTTCTCTCTTTCTCTCATAGTCAATTACGGTTCGCATATCTAAGTATTACTTCAATCACCGCCGGCCATGGACACTTGTAACACCAAGGAGTCGCGGGTCCGTAGCCGGCCTTGTAAAGAGTCCGCAAACAATTGTTGCTGATTTTTTACCGATTGTACATATCGCGGTGTTAAATATTTTTGGTTTATTGTTGGTCTTGCTTGTAGTCATCAGACAACAGTCGTTAAGCCGTGTCAGAGACCTACAGGGCGGATTGAATACACAGAAAAGACATGATGACAGTAAAGGTGTCGTGAGTTCACGTGTTTTTGCCCATCTCAAAAATGACCAACTTGACTAAATAACTTTACAGTTCCAAAAACATCTAAAGGAAAGCCAAATTCCGTGCGTGTTCAGACAGCCAGCACATCCAGCTACCCCAATCTGTCAAATTAATTTTATTGATTTTCAACTTTATCACAAAAGTATAAAGTTCACTCTCAATTGGGGAAATTTTACAGATTGGGGTAGCTTGATGTGCTGGCGTCTGTGCTCACCCATTAGTTGTCATCCTATTAAGGTACTATGATTTACTACACTATTAAATTAAAAATAAAACGGAAGATTTATATACGTATGCTATAAAATTCCTTAACTATTATATTTATAATGTCCCAATACCTTTATTATTTGACCAAATAAGGCAGTTTTAAATTGGCAATAAAAATCTAGTCGGAGTGGCAAACAAAGGATTTCGTATCATTGTCCAAAATTATTAACCATAGAGTAAAACCGTTGAATTAACAAAGTTTCTTGTTAGTGGACACTTTTTTAATTCATAAGTAAATATTTTTTATAGTGGCAATACATAAATATACACAATATATACGTGTGATACTACTATATGACTTCTACTAGTTTTTTGTTTATCGTAAATTCTTGGTATTACTTTAGACACAATATGGAAATAAATCCCTGTACCTAATACGCCAACATACAATTACAAACATACATATAATTCCAATACAAAGTTTACTCTAACGCGGCAAAGAAATATCAAGGCATATCAATACATTATATGTATATCCCATTTTTGGAATTACTTTTCACGCGTTATAGAATTCCAAGGAAAAGTTCCTTCATTATTCATTATATCAGCCGAAAGAGATCCACTGCTGGACATAAGAGCAGGAGCTCCACAATAGGCGGTCTTGCAATGCCTGTATCCAGCGGATTTCCGCAACCCAAGATAGTTGATCCTCCTTATGGGGGCCTGACCGCGCTGGGTCCTCTCTAAAACAGCACACAAGTGGGAAAAAGAATACAACTTGTGGTTACATTCTATATTTTCAGAGGTGATAAACTATAGACTGCACGTGTGGCGCAGCGGCTAAGACAGTCGCCTCACTGGTTGGTGTGGCGGGTTCGAGTCCCGCGCCGGACAACTATTTGTGTGACCCATAAATAGTTGTTCTGAATCTGGATTACCCGCAAAACAGGGATTGGATTCCATAAGGCGGGCATTTTTATTTTAAAATAAAAATAAAATAAATATAAGTATGTCGTAAATATTTTTCTCATGACAGGTGTAGCCTAATTAGCCATCCTTGAATTTATTGACTTTACGTATTACGTCCGTTATTGTTACACGTACAATATAGTAAATATAGTAAAATATGGTAAATATGTTGAATATGGTAAATGTAGTTAAATAGAAGTATATCACGTCACGATACAACCATCAAGAAAAAAAGGACAACGTAATCCACAAAATATTAAAATAAAATATGTTTATTATGTCTTAATACAGTACAAACCAAAACAAATTGAGGCAGTCCCATTAAAGTGACTATGCCCGGTTCCTTTATTTTACGATCCGTCATTGGACCAACGTTACCATCCGTAATTCAGCTACCGATACCGATGCAAAACTAGTGTTCCACAATGCCCTACCTGCGACGAACATCCGTAGTTTAAACCACCTACGACTCGTTCCGCGATGAACCTCTCGCTCCTCTTCACGATTAGTTATAACAAAACGTCGTACGTCAATTATGCGACTAAAATCATTTATTATTCTGTAATATTATGTGAGTAATAGTACAAATTACTGTACTTATAGTTACAGTAATAATTTAATTTGCGTTTTAGGTTTAAAATATTTATAAATCATTAGTATTGAAAATTTGATGTTACGAGTGCATGGTGTGAACAAAACGCGTAACAGGAAAGCGCATGGCGCATGCGTCTGTCGTCTGACGTCTGTCCAAGAGTATTTCATGGTTTCTAAATAAGTTTTTAAATTGAGTATTTAATCTAAGGTTTGTGGTTATGAAATCTTAGAAGATAGAAAAATAATCAACCCTTTCTAACGGAAAACAAAGCCATGAATTCTCTATCAGTTTCAGAGGTAGACATCACGGAAATCTCCTCAAACACTATGTTAACTACCAAAATAAAATACAAACGACTGGTAAACCGACCGAATTCGACTAGTAATCAAAGCAGTAACGCCTCGTTATTTTGACAGTTCCGTGACAGTAGAAAATATTTATAGGAACACTTTCGAACGCATCTCCATACAATAAGCTTACTAACGTCCTCCCATCCGTTAGTAACCAGACGTCGGTTATTTGGATAACGACTAGTATTTTATAGGAACGGTTTTGCGTTACGCCTGGTAGAAATTCTAACTATTCGTAGTAGAAACGATTCGTTTTTGGAATATAGGAACCGGGCGTAAAAGTACCTTCTTGTGTTGGGGTTGAATCGCTACTTCCTACTCGCTATTTCTAGTATCTATGTTTGAGACAATAGAGAAATACAAATTGAAATAAAATATAGGTATAACAAAGAAAATATTGCATATTATATTGGCAAGCTTACGATTGCCAATATTCCTTCAGAGTTGAAACAACGCGCTTGTCTGCGAGCGCCCCATGTATCTTTTATCTCAGAAGATATGTGAGCATTGTTGAGATGATTTTGGATTTGCTATATTACCTTTTAGATTAACGCTTCGATGCGCTTCGACTCTGCGTTAGAATGAATTGACCCTAATCGAATAAAATGAATTATCAAAATCGATTCACAAAAACTTGAGAAAAACATGCAGTCTAATTAAGATCTTCCTTCGTTTTAAGGTCGGTTATAATTAAGAAAACAGGCAACGTGGACTTTGTTTGCTTTAGACTACTAGTTATTTTTGACAATAACTTAATTTAAGTTAGCTAAATATCGTTACTATTATAAAATAAATCTTATTGTAAATTATTTCCTACAATCCGTGTAGCGAAATATCTATATGTACCTAGAAATAATTATATATTACTACAAACATGTTCTGACTATTTACAAGCGCATAGTCTACGTGAAGAAAAACCTTTTTTATTTTATTTATTTAAAAAAACTACAACATTTGACGCGAGAATATGGTCGTTAATAGGCACGTGATCAGCTGGGTTACGTCTACCAGTCTACATACTCAGTGCCTTAGAAAAGATACAGATTGTATGAGGGAAATTAGAATGTATATGCATAGTTCGTTACCGTTGTGCAATTTAATAAGACGTATGAATAGCGCTAAATAGACCGCAACTTCATTTGTAAACATTACCATTATCACAAGTGGGCAGTCGTGCTGTATGCTGCATGCCGTGCCACGTATAATTGCATCGTGTAAAATAAGTATTTTGAATTGTAGTAGTTTTGCTGCCGAATAGTTCGCATTTAAGAAGGAAGTGTGAATTAAATTATAATAACGTTATAAAAGTTAAAATAATAAACTGCAGTGTGATTTAACTTGATCTGAAAATGATGACTACAAGTACTACAAAAGTACGACAATATTCCGTGATGGCGCTAGTACGAAGTTGTGGCCAAACCAATGAAAGACTGTCCCGGTTTGAGTATTTTGGCAATAAACAACGTCCACATAATCTGTAAATGTTTATTATATAATTTCTCATATTCTTAGCTATAATGAGATTATTTACTGGTAAATTGTTCGGAAATTAATAATGTATAGTCCTACTACTCCCCAAGAGATGGCGGAGTCTTCGCTAACTAAGTTCAGAACTTTGAAGCATGACACTTACCGTATAGGACCTAGTTCAGATCAACTCAACTAGATGGCGTCATGTGTGGCATTTATTTTTAGAAATCTTTTATTAGTTTGTTTATTTATGTTTCATTTTGTTTTAAATAGGACAAATTAATGTTCCTTTTGTGAACCGTGATTAGTGATACACGTTAACAAAGCAGACAAATTTATCCCTTGTTTACCTACACTAATTACCTACTGTGATAAATCTGCTTATACTGCTCATAACCCAACGTAATGTCAGTGACCTCAGCCTCAAATAAGAGAGCTAATAAGGGTAGAATTTAACAGGCAATACTTCCCAAGGGTGTTGCAATTTGTCGAGCCATTTACTGTGGACACATTTAGATCTGTTTGCATGACCGTAAAGAATCCACGCCCTGACTATAAACATCCACCGTAGCACCAATATACTTTGATCCCTCCGGTGTGCTACATTAACCAAGAACAACGGTAAAAATCTCATAGAACTCAATGGGTCTATATAATCTGGTTTAGAAGAACATTGTCCACCCATTGGCAGGTGACCACGATCACGTCACCATCGGAATCGTATCGTAAACGTAAAAGTCAACTAGTTTCCCTCAGGCACCGGCATAGGAAACTGCCCCATTTCCTGACAAGATCATTTAACTATAAGCATTGTTTTGGATATATACTTACAAAATGATTTGAGACAATGAATTGGAATTCTGAAACGATCTTAAGCACGATAAAAAGATATTTCGCTGCCCGTTTGTGTAGAAAAAGCAAAAAGATAAACAACATGAGAAGGAGAAGGGAATCTGTAGCTTCTGTTTATAGAAAAACAACAAAGTTTCTAACTTCAAATACACCGAATTTCCTTAAGAAGGTACCAAATACTAAGAAATGTCAACAAATGGAAAATACAATTAAAGATTCTGGAGATAGCACTGATGAATACGGAAACAAACCTGGTAGCACCACTGAAGAGGATGACGATTTGGGGGAAAGAGACTTAGATTACTATCTTGGAGTTAGAAAGAGAGAGAACTACTGGAGAGATCCAACCGGCAAAGAACAAATAAGAAGAGACTATCTCATAAATCATTGCGGTATCACCGAAGAAGATTATGATAAGAATTACAAGAAAACTGTCATTTCAAAAGTATCTTACGTAATACAACCGAGATTAAAACAAGTGCCTTTTAAAATTCATCGAAAAAGACGAAATGGAGATTTGAAAGACGATTCTTGGAGGGAAAAAACGGGGATATTCAGAATATTTACATATAGACGTGATAGTGAATATTCTACTTCAGATAGTTACAGCGAATGTGAATCTAATGAGGAGATGAAATCAGAAAGGATACGGTCCAGCAATGAAGAGGCTCTAGAAGATTCGATTAGTTTTTCTAATGAACTTGATACTGGATGCGATGATAGGTACACAGAGGTTCGTTTTAGTTAATAATAGCAGATATAATAATGTGAATTTATATTTCTACCGGGTTTGCCTGTTAAGTTTTGATACATAAACTACTACATAACTCACACACGCAGTGTTTTTTCTTTGCCAAACTTGGCTGATGCACTGCCGCGTCTCTAGATGTTATAGATATGGTTTCTTTGGTTTTTTAAGTATTATATTAACTAAAACACAAACCTCCTAAAGGCAAAGTCAATAAGAACTTATTTGCTCTTTGATATCACCAAATTCTGTGTATCTGCTAAATCACGTTTATTTTATTTATTTAAAGAATTCTATCGGTCTATGTTTTAACGAGCTCCATATTGATGTTGTTCACTTTAATCACTTCGCTTTTACCCGCATCTTCGTCAGTATCGGTCAGAACGTTCCTTTTTTCTGGATTAAGCTATTCTGTGTCTTTTTCTGTACCCGGACAAAATATCTGCAAAATCTCTCATGTGTTCGGTTCCATAGTTAAGATATGAGAGCGTTACAAACGAACTCTCATACATTCGCATTTAAACCTAATAATAGTAAGGATTTGTTAAGGGACTGGCCTGTTGCTCTAGTAGTTATGGACCCTAACTACTAAGCCAAAGGCCGTGGGTTCGATCCCCACACAAGACAAATCTTTCCTATCTACTAAGCCAGAGGTCGTGAGTTCGATTCCTACAAGACAAAATCTTTGTGTAATGAGCAGGAATATTTGTTATGTGTCTGGATGTTAATTATTTATATGTATGTATTTCGAATTATATCATTATTTTTATCAAAGTCTGGTTACCATAATAGCTCTGCCTATTTTAGGATCACATGGCCTGTGTTAGTTGACCCAATATATTTATTATTATTATTATTATTGTAGTAACAAAGTTAGTTGACGTTTTCCCAAACTCTACTATATCAATATAATTATTACATTGATTAATAGTCATTTCTATTATTTCAGGGTGTTCGAATAAAAGAAGTATCAGAAGGGAGGCCGTGCGACAACTGTCCCGAGCTGTGTCCAGGCTTCATTCCGCACGCATGGAGGTAAGTGATATATCTAATCAGCCTTATATAAATATGATTCGTGTTTTTATGTCCATAGAACTCAAATTGGAATCGTCCACTGGACACTTATGATCAATGGACGACACGGAAACTGCAGCATTTATAATAGGCACCATTATCACCTTCCTTTAACCCTGATAGCGTGCTTCATGCATACAAATAAAGAAACTTTTCTTACTTCGACATCACATCTGTCCTTTACGTGTATCTACTTCTTCCGATGACTTGTATGTTTCGTTTCATGGTCTTCTTTGTTGTTAGCTCTATATGGTGTCAACTATTTTGTTTTAGTTTATCTATAAATTCCAAGTGGGAAGAAGTGGCCTTTGATATGAAAAATATCTTTTGCAAGTTTCAAGAACACGGAAGAAATAAATAGAACTTACATTACCGTATCATTACCTCCAAAATGCTGTGAGAACTGAATTTCCTTTTTTTATTATACACAAATTCTTAAGAATTGTTTGTGACGTACTAATAGATGGTTTTCGGTGAGAAAAAAATTAGAACTAGCTAGGCCTCATGTATAAACAGAGATCAATAAGATAGCTCTTTTATTGACAAGGAATGCTCAGTCGCCCATGTACTGTTTCATAATAAACGATTCTTAACATTCCCAACACTAATTTAAACCTACAATCCATAAACAAAACATTGCTTAATATTTGTTTACACTTATTCTAATCTCATTAAAAGAAACCTTACGTACAATGACCAAACCTATTACGTTATCGACATGACCCGGTCAGCTAAAGATACCTTATCAGCAGTCATTCACGCCAGACACATACGTGATCGAAACCGAGTGGATAATAAGCCTTGTTGGGAGGTCGCAGGCGCATCGCCCAAAGAATTACATTCATTACAGCTGCCGCGGTCAATTGGAGCGGACGTGTTGCGTTCCACCAATCTAACCAACAGTAAATAAAAATGTGTCTCTCATTGAAGCAATTGGAGTGGGCGGATGTGTACCGCCGCATAACGGGAAGTGATAAGGAACCGGTCAAAGAAAATGAGAGAAAAATACAAAAGTTTCCTTCTAGAGAAAGGAATTATGCTTTAAAGAGAAGAAATAACAACAACATGAGGTCCCATGTGAACTGTGAAAGTTGCGCAAGAGCTGCGGAAAAAGAAAATAGATGAGGAATCTGAGAGAAAAAGGATCTGTGAGAAAGTGCTTCAGTGGATTTTATATCAGTGATTGTTCTCGTAAATAACATTGTAATACGTCGGGGAGACAATGCACTTGTTTACTTGCGACACCTAGTTTATTTATAACATTATAAATAACTGTCGGGAGCAAAGTGCGAGCACTCTTTGTTATTTGTTGGTGTCCATTTAGCTGTACTCATTCCAATAATGTGTTTGCTCAATTTATTCTGAAATTTGTATACGTTGTGTGAATATAATAGCAGGATATTCTTTTGGGACTAGAATGTTTGATAATGAGCATTGTATGCAGTAGCAATTATATGTATAGTCGGTACGTAGTCCACATATATGGATCGCGTGATAGATTGAAGTTTATAATAGAGATATAAAAAGGTAATAATAACTTTATCGATATACATTGGTGTGTCTAGTTCTTTCTTATCATTGATGTCTTATGTTAAGTTACTATGTATACGTTGATGCCCAAAATTGTACCAAAAATGTATGTATGATGGCCCTTTTGGTGTGGTTGGCAAATGCCTGCTTTTCACGCCGGATATCGTGGGTTCGATTCCCACCCAGGACAGATATTTGTGTACATGAACATGTCTGTTTGTCCTGAGTTAGGGTGTAATTTTCTATATAAGTATGTATTTAAAAAAATGTAGTATATCAGTTATCTGGTGGTTCCATAGTACAAACTCTGCTTAGTTTCGGATAACATGGCCGTGTGTAAATGATGTCCCAGGATATTATATTCCATTCTTAGTGTAGTCTTTTGATTGGAATAGGCAGATACGCCAGCACATCCAGCTACCCCAATTTGTCAAATTTATTTTATAGATTGTCAACTTTATCACAAAAGAATAAGGTTCACTTTCAATTGGGGAGATTTGACAGATTGGGGTAGCTTGATGTGCTGGCCTCTACCTTCCAAGTTGTGTTGTATTATTTTGTTCTGTTTTGCCAATGACCCGAATTGCTAGCTGAAGCGAAGCGAATTACTTGCTGTTTCAATTAAATACAATGTGGGTATTTGTGATTGTAATTGACGTTGTGTGGTAACGGGATGTGGGCTCATAGAAAGGTTTTATGAATGTGACATACATAATGTAATATACTATGCCGGTATTATGACCTGGAATTGAAAACGGCGGCATTTGTTTTTTCTTTTAAAAGGACGCCCGCACTATGGAGTGTAATCCCTGTGTCGCGGGGTACTTTACAAACATATACGTAGACGGACACAAATTACATCCAACACAACTATTTATGGGTCCACAAATTTTTGTCCGGCGTGGGACTCGAACCCGCGACACGAAGAGGCGAGGCGACTGTCGTAGCCGCTGCGTCACACGTGGAGTTATTTGATTGTATTGTAAGTTTAATACTATGCTGTTTATTTCCAACATAAATTGTAGTGTGTGGTATGTTATCGTTGTAAGTTATTGGGTCTAAAGATCCCGGATACGAAACTTTTACTGTGTATTAACTCTTATGAACTGAAACATACGACTCAAATTTGCATAAACGTTTATTAGACACCGGTTCCTTATGTTTAGCAAAAACAGAAAAGTGTTTTGAAGTGTAAAAATAAAACAATTTGAATAATGTAGAGGTTATGTTTGAAATTTAATAGCTTTGTATGAAATATAGTAGGTACTCTGTCAATCTTAACAATAGATATACAAGATAATATATTATTATATACCATATAAATAATATTTAATTTATGTATAGTTAAATAAAAGACTTCATATGTTCATGACTTTTTCATTTATTTCAGTCTTGCCTTATCAAGTTGATTTTTTTATATTTACTAAATCATTAACATAAATTAAAATGATGTAATCACTCTGTAATTAATATAACAGATAATATACAAAACGTATCTTTTCTTTATTTTCTGTAAACATCTTATCTATACATATAATAAAATCGTAGGAAAGTCAAAACTGTACCTACATTGAATATTTTTTTTAAAGGATATTAGAAAGGCGTGATCTGCAATCGATATCGAAGCTAAAAATATAGTTTTTAGAATTTTTGTCTGTGTGTCTGTTTGTCTGTATGTATGTCCGGGTTAAACTCCAAAAGTACAGCATGGATTTACTTCAAATTTTGCACGAATATTACTAAGAGGTCGGGTCAACATATAGGCTACATATTATCACGCTATCACCTACGGGGGAGGAGCTGTGATAATTTATAAAGTAAAACGCGGGTAAAACCGCGGGGCACAGCTGGTAAGCTATATTATTATTTGCAGACAACGGCCATTAAGTCAGGTCAGTGACTGGGTGGCTGAACAAGTCTGAAACTTGTTGTAGACTGTTGTTGATTATTCATCATCGTCATCATGTCAGCCAAAAGATGCCCACAGTTGGACATAGGACTCCCCCAAAGATGTTCAACTTCAGGTCTTGCGCTAGCGGCTTCCAGCGACCTTCACAAGATCATCGGTTCATCTAGAAGGGGTCTGCCCGCACTACGACTGCTTTCGTCTCCCGAACCTTTAGTCTTATTTTGTAGAATAATGGAATGAAGAATGTATAGTCCTATTTTATAGATAACAGTGCTCAGTATATACTTATTAGATCGTATGAAGACTCGCACTGCAATATAGTGTCTTCATTTAGCCTCATTTCTAACAAATGAAAAGGTTGCCACAATATTCATGCCATGGTTGGATGCGGCTAGGGCTGCCCATCATCACTTATATCTATTTTATTTTTTTATCTGATTATCAAGTTTTACTGTACTTACACCGCTTAACATACTAGGTGCTAGCACAGATAGTGACCGCCCCTGATTCGCAGGTTGATAGACAAAGTAACTTGAAGACTAATTAGCACTTAATGCCTTTTATACCTTGCAAGTAGTAGTAGTAACCTTGCATGATGGAAAATGTATTTAATAACTGGCATATTAATGATTCTTTATATGGGCTTCACTACCATACACATCTACTTATATTTATAAGTATAATTACTAATTGCAATAAATTATTTTATATTTAAATAAATGTAGAAAGTAGGCAGGTTATTTTTATTGTAATTTATATAATAGAATTTATGTAATAAAAAATAATAATATAATGAATAAGGAAAATATTGACTTGACTGGCCTATTGGTCTAATGATAAGTGACCCTGACTGCTTATCAAGAGTCGTGTGTTCGATCCCTAACCAAGTCAAAACTTTGCCTAATGAGCATGATTATTTATTACTAATTTATCTTAATATGTATCTATTTATCGTCTCTGTCCTTGTTTGGCGTCAGATTGGAGTGTATTGGTAGTTCCAAAATATTAATTTATCTATATTTAATATCAGGGACCATCATTATCAGCACCATCTAGACTATAATAAACAAAGCGTGTACTATGGCTATGACAACGGATAGAAATATGTAGAATACACAGAAAACACCCAGATCAAGACAAATAGACATGTTCATGAACACAAATATTTGTCTTGTGCGAAGATTGAACGCACAACCTACATATATTTTTACCTTCAACATCTCCATGCAATTTGTCAAGTCAAAAAGAAGGTCATAGAACATTTTATATTTTCTCAATTACAGTTGGCAATCCTAGAAGCAAGTGAAGTTGGACATACTACATTATTGTTTTAGCTTAGCACTGCATCAGTTGAAGGTTCAAGTTTCGTAACCTTGGTTGTATCTGACACTTGCCAGTTACTATTCTTAGTAGGCAAGCCACTTAATGTTCGATTTTCTGAAGGTGTAACTAATTAATAAACAGTTGAATGCAGACTTTTGTAAACAAAACAAATAATTACTGAGGTCACTGCACATTTTGGTGCTAACTATATTACTATGTGCGGTAATAACTGTTGGCGTGGTTGGCAAATGCTTACTATTCACTCCGGAAGTCATGGGTTCGATTCCCACCCAGGGGCTCTACCGGCTAATAATAAATAATAATACTAATAATAAATAATCGGCTTCCATGAGCACATAAATGGTCCGGAATCGATTGTCAATGTTGAAGCCGATTTAACGATTGATTAACTCATTTTTAACCTTTATTTATTTGAACGCCATTTAAGAAATCGATGTTCGGCGACTTAGCCGGTAGAGCCCCACGACAGATATTAGTGTGCATGAACATGTCTGTTTGTCCTGTGTCTGGGTGTAATTATCTGTATTTACAAAAGAAAAGTAGTATCTATACATATAATAATATTGTAGGAAAGTCTAAACTGTACATTGAATATTTTTTATAACGGATACTTGGAGCCTAATCTACAATCGATATTGTCTGTTTGTTTGTATGTATGTCCGGGCTAAACTCAAAAAGTACCTACTGCATGGATTTACTTCAAATTTTGCATGAATATTAACTAAGAGGTCGGGTCTACATATAGGCTACATATTATCACGCTATCACCTACGGGGGAGGAGCTGTGATAATTTATAAAGTTTATCGCGGGTAAAACCGCGGGGCACAGCTAGTATGTAGTATAGCAGTTATCTGGTTTCCACAGTACAAGCTCTGCTTAGGTTGGGATCAGATGGTCGTGTGTAAATAATGTCCCAGGATATTATTATTATTATAACTTTAACTTGTAATTCAACTTGTAATAAATAATAAATATCAGCGGACAACTTACGCTTTCTCATCCGATCACATCACGTTGTACCAACATCTTTTTGAAGGCGTCGCCACGACGCATTGATAAGTTATGATAGATATTAAATGAATCTTGGTGCAACGGACACTCTGCCATCTGATCCCAAATTATGCAGAGCTTGTACTATGACAACCAGATAACCGATAAACATCATCATGTCAGCCAAAGTACGTCCACTGCTGGTCAAAAGCCTCCCCAAAGTATGGGGGGATATGCCATAAGCCCACAGGGTGATGATATTCTATGCCGTTACCACACATCACTATCTATGTTACACCTTGTTGTAACTGATCTATGACATCAATTGATTGTAAATTAACATTTAATCACAATTTAGCTACGCCTTACTTGGTAACGGGAGCCATTGTTGAATGTAGGTTATTCGCTTTCCAAGTTCGGGACTGCTACCGAGAATTGTAATTCAGAAAACCCGGTAACACTTTGTCTTATAATTAAGACAATAAATGCGAGTGTATATTATAGTGAGGTCCTGGGTTACAAATCCAGGGCCGGGAGAAGTGATGTTGGGATTTTTCCGTTACGAAAAATTCTCAGTTATAACCTGTTGTCTTGGCGGTGTTACACCCCCGTGCCTGGAGTAACACATACAGGCGGTTTAGTACCTGACCTGGCCTTTACCAGGGCCTTTGTTTTTATATAATACTAGCTTTTGCCCGCGGCTTTGCTCGCGTTAAGAATATTATTATTAATTAGGTATCGTTTTTGCGGCTATCTATGCACTATGCACAACAATGGTTAATTCAAAGTTCTCTCCAAAATAACTCAATGTAGATGGCGCTTACAGAAATTGGTATATTTTAAACTGAAAAGTTACTAATCTTATATAGCCTCCATCTCAAAGTCCTTTCTTAGGGGATGCCTACGTCATAGTAGCTTTATGCATGCAAAGTATCAGCTTAGACTGACCTGTTGGTGTAGTGGTTTCGATCATGGAAACGATCGAACGATCCCCTCCCCACCCAGGACAAATCTTTGTATGATGAGCACGATTATTTGTTCTGTGTCTGAATGTAATTTATTTATCTATACAATAAAATCGTAGGAAAGTCAAAACTGTACATTGAATATTTTTCAAAAAGGATACTTGGGGCGTAATCTACAATCGACATCGAAGCCAAAAATATAGGTAATAGAATTTTTGTCTGTTTATCTGTATGTATGTCCGGGCTAAACTCAAAAAGTACTGCATGGATTTACTTCCAATTTTGCATGAATATTACTAAGAGGTCGGGTCAACAAAGAATCTACTTATTATCTCGCAATCACCTAAGGGGGAGGAGCTGTGATAATTTATAAAATTTAACGCGGGTAAAACCGCGGGCACAGCTAGTATATAATATGTATGTATTTAGTAATATGTAACTATGTTTATCAGTTGTCTGGTCGCCATAGTACAGGCTCTGCATGGTAGTTGTACCAAGATATTCATTTAATATCTGTCATTGCTTATCAAAGCGTCGCCTTTAAAAAGACGTTGCTTGGTACAACGTGATACAACATACGTGCGTATTTCCTCCTCCGTACCCACTTGTTAATTCACAACGTGCCATTAAACACTTATTAACACGCAACACGTGTGTTTTGCGGCATACTTGTCATGTCATCCGTCTTCAATTTCTTTAAACTATTCATGAGTGAATAAACATGTTGAGAAATATTAGTACAGACGCCAGCACATCAAACTACCCTAATCTGTCAAATTTCACCAATTGAAAGTGAACCTTATGTCATTGTGATAAAGTTGAAATCTATAAAAGAAATTTGACAGATTGCGGTAGCTGGATGTGCTGGCGTCTGTACATTCGTTAATCCTTATAATATTCCTGGGACACTATACACTCACGGCCATCTGATCCCAAAGTAAACAGAGCTTGTACTATGGAAACCAGATAACTGATATACGACATATATTTTTTATTCTTTTGTTTGAATATAGATAATGTACACCTAGACTCAGGACAAACAGACATGTTCATTGTTCATGCACACAAATATCTGCCCCGGGTGGGAATCGCACCCACGACCTGCGGCGTGAAAGGCAGTGCATTTACCAACCACGTCAGCAGGCCTGTACCTTTTATGCGAAAGTAACTTTGTCTGTCTGTATGTCGCGCTTTCACGCCTAAAACTACTGAACCGATTTAAATGAAATTTGGAACTCAGATAATCTAGAGCCTGATAACGGACATTTCAGTTTAAAGGAAATAAGGCCACTGCTGGACAGGCCTCACCCATTTATCATCTTGGTGGGTATGCCATAATCGCCACGCTTGGCACATGGGTTGGCGATCGCTTTACGATGATCCCGTTCTCTGGGAGATATTCCGTCGGGACGACTTCTACGCCCCCCACGGGATGAGACTGCTTGCTTATCGTATGTAAATACGTAAATTATTGACTCTGTCTCAAAATGAATAATGTTATTGTTTCGAAGTTTTTCTTTTGTATATCTAAATATAATCTAAAATAATAAGCATTCAGACAACCGATCGAGCATATATTGTGTTTGCCTACTAAATAATTACTCTAATTGGACCAAATCCCGTGTTCATGCCCGCTTGAGTATGTTTCGCCGGACCGTCTCAACTGGGTCGTGTTGAAACCGGTAGTAGATGAACCCACTGAGTTTGTTTCACTTTGGGGCGCATTGGATCCGGTGGTAGCATTAAAGCGCGACCGTCGTTATTAACACAAGGTCCGTCATAATAATAATACCTTTAATATAGACAGAACCATTGACAATATGTAGTAAAAATATGAGACTTAAACTAGATAATTAAACATAATCTCTTGACAATAACTTGATACGAGCTAGCTAAATATCATTTCTGTAATGAAATAAATTTTATAAATGTTTTCATACAAGATGTACCTAAATATCTATGTTACTAGAAATAATATCTAATGTATACAACTATATTACTACAAACATGTTCTGACTTTTAACAAACGCTTTTTTAAAGTCTACGTGAATAAAAACCTTTTTTATTTATTATTATTTTATATTTTTATTTATTTTATGGGCAGTGGTTACCCTTATGTCAGAGTTCTTCAAGCCGCCCAGTAGGCCTTTGACATGGCTTAACGACTGTTGCCTAATGGCTACAACCGCGACCGACGGCTTAACGTGTCCTCCGAAGCACGGAGACGCTCACAATTTAAATCACTTTGGCGGTCACCCATCTATGGACTGACAATCACTTACGGACCGGTGAGAGCATCTGGCTATGAGCGCCTGGATGAGATGGGGTGATGATATTCAGATGTTCTCCGCCGTCACCACACAGCTTAATAAGTAACATAGTCCGAGTTATTCGATACTTAAGTTTAGGCAATAAAGACAACCGCAATCGACTTCAGTATAAACATTACTTAGTCCGTTTATTATGAAATCCATGAGATAGTAAAAGCAGGTTAAGTGTAAAATAGAGATGAAGTAATAACTGGTTGATAACTACCTGCATAGTACCATCGAGGACATATCTAGTTAACCACCGCTGCTCTAGCGAGGTGGGCCGATAAAAATCAACGAGAATAAACTAGACAAGCAGTCTATAAATGGGTGCCTACAGAAGTGGTTATATTTCTCACCGTCCCCATGGTCCGACGGGCGTGTTAAGCTGTCGGTCCTGGCTGTAGTTAGATGACAGTCCATATCAGAGACCTACTGCGCAGCTTGAACAACCCTGTCACTAAGGTAACTGATGGATGACTGACTGGATTTTAATAAATTAGGTGTTTTTAGGATATATAATAAACAAATATCATGTGACAACTAACACACTGCCATCTGATCCCAAACTATGCAGAGCTTATACAATGGCAACCAGACAACAGATAAATAATTATATATTTTAAATACATATATATTACAATAATAGCATAAAGGTAAAAGTTTGTGAGTGTGTATGTTTGTTACTCTTACGCGCAAAAACTACCGGACGGATTTTGATGAAACTTTGTAGTAATATAGCTTATATATTCGAATAACACAGGCTATAATTTATAAAGTTTAACGCGGGTAATACTGCGGGGCACAGCTAGTAATAGATAATTTACACCCAGACACAGAACAAATAATCGTACATCACACAAAAATTCGTCCTTGATGGGTATCGCTCCGACTGTTAAGCCAGAATTCGTATATTGGCGTAACAGTCGGAGCCACTAACCACTAGACCAACACGCCCAGTTTATTAAAGTAATAAATTGGACCCAAGAAAGAATAAAACAAACGGGGTAAGCTAAATAAAACCGTTTAAAAATAACAAAGCCTCATTAATTCATATCCATGAAGCCGTTTATGCTAAAGAGCATCTAAAAAACCTAGCGGTGGTGTAGCGAACATTTCCTTGACAGTATCTACTGCAATCTAGTTCACATTCCTAGCAACTAAAAGTTAGTCTAAGTGCAGTTTGGAATTGAGTCGCTCACGTTAACGAATATAAAGAAACATTACGTTTAAAAAAGTAAAGTAGAGTAAAAGTGAGTTTTTTTTGGCTGTATTTCTCAACGCAATGTAAATGTTCCATATAAACTGAATATTTTTTCCTATTGTATTTTACGTGGCAGTGGTCAAACTATTTGTCTAATTCATTGATTATGTAATAATTATCCTATCTGTAAATTTGAATACTAAATAAATGAATAAACAGTTTTTAGTTGGTAAGAACTAAAGAAACTTTGCTCTTGGTTTGAACTAAAGTTCCAAGATTTCGACTTAATTCCTTCCAAATAATTAAGCATGGAGTCATAGATAATATAGCATGAAATCGTTAGAAAAAATTAAAAAACAATATTTAAACTAAAAATATTTCGATGTATTAAATTATTGAAAGTTCTTCTAACTAAAATCGATTATTATTCCAAATCGAATCGAATTGTTTACGTGTGAGCGCGTCACTTATTGCCAACTGTCAAAAAGATAATAATCGAATGGACAGACTGTAGTTATTCCGAGTCTGGGTTTACTTTGTGTCCGTGACTTGTATGTTTATCAAGTACCCCGCGATAGAGATCAAATATAGTTTTCTTTCTAGTGGAGACACTTTGACCTTGAAGAAATCTTTAATATCTAGGCGGTAAGGGTGATTATCGTAGTGTAAGAGTGTTGACTAACATAGTGTCAACTGGAAATCTAAGAATTTGTTTGTAATAACATATGATGCTACCTGATAATTATACGCTAAATATATGTATTGTTGACTTTTCCAATAAATATGACTGGTCTTAAGAATTGCTGCATTCATTTATTTTTAGAGGGGTCCTAAGACGCTTCTGATATACCCACAACTATTTTATAATAAATGTATATTTACTTCTAGTAATATCCAATGTTTATTTATTTAAATATTATAAAAGATAAACTCATAGATAGATGGTCTTACTGGTCCGTAACTTGTTAGTGATCGGCGAGATTAAGCAACTAGGCTCGCGATCAGTCCATAGATGGGTGATCGCAAAAGAGGAATAATTTCTGAGCGACTCTGTGTTAAGCTGTCGGTCCCGGTTGTAGTCATTAAACCATGTCGGAGGCCTACTGGGCGGGTTGAACAACTCTGACAGCCCATACGATAAGTAAGTAAGTAATACAAGCTTACCAATAGTTGGCCTTTTACTTACCTATTAACAAAAAACTGGTCAAGGTTCCGTACAAATGACAACGCATCTATCCATGGAAAATATTTTGTTTTATTTATTACATAATCTTTGTCATTAACGAAAATTCAAGGAAGTTATTTTAAGACTCGGTCTCACAAATTATTATTTATTGAGTATTTTGGGTTACAGTATGGCAAGCTCTAGCAATCTCATTCACAGCCAGGATTGACTTTTTTATATAATAGCGCTCTCCTCCTGGCGTAGTTACGGCTACATGGAACAATCTCAACGGATACTAGCCAAGCAGTCTACACTCTGGCTGTACACATAGTTTTGAAAAATATAGGTATACATCGAATTTTCCTAGATCGGTATTTTACCATTTACCCAGATAACGAGTTAACACACGTAATTAATTTTTATGTAGCATTTTTGGGTCGCATTCGCCCTTTCTGAAGATGCATTCTGAAGATGACTTCCTGAAGAAATTGAAACTATTGGCCGATCCCAACATAAAAATTTATTACGTGACCGTTACCCGATACTATCTTTTATTACTGTAATAATGTTTCTAATATCATCTACATTTAGAGTAATTTTCTATCGTTGGATAAAACAACCAGTTATTTTTTGAGCCTCCTTCCTTATTGCTTGATTATAATAATTCAAGTAAGTAACAACATTTTGTCATTATTTTTTCCAACGGAATTAACTGTCAATTAAGTATCCAAGGTCGTTATAAATCTTGCAAACAATGTGTTAGGCCTCTTATTGGGAAACTTACTTTGGTTGGCTAAATAGTTTTAGATGTTAATTCTACCGCAAATCAGAATAAGGTCAGTATTTTAAATGAATCTCATCATACAGTTAAAGTTATATAGAAAATATGTCTTAAAGGTATATATGTTGTCAAAGTCAAAAATAATTTATTCCGTGAAAATTTAACATTTATGTGGAATCGTCCTCTTTTTACCCTACCGTGCAATGCATGACGTGGCAACTACTGAGAAACACTGCCAGGAAACTTAAGAAGGAATCCTTTTTTAAAATAAATATACTTAAGATGAATTACAATCATGTGTATTGACTTAGAACAACTCAATCCCAAGCACTTTTGTCACTTAAATAATCAGAAATTTTATAATATGCCCTGCTACACAATTTGGCTTTAATCATTCTTTTAAACTTATTCGTAGACAATTGTCTGACATCATTGGGAAGTTTGTTATAGAATCTTATACATTGCCCCATAAAAGAGTTACTTATTTTGTGGAGACGGGTAGTTTGCAATATGAGATTATTCTTATATCTAGTATTTACATTATGTGTAACGCTCCTTTTACAGAAGGAATCGATATTTTTATGCACATAAAGTAGGTTTTCATATATATACTGAGATGGCACAGTTAGAATGTTAACCTCTTTGAACTTTTCTCTTAGAGACACTCCCGGGTCAAGATTATAGATAGCTCTTACAGCTCTTTTTGCAATATAAATATGGTGTTAATGTCAGCAGAGCTACCCCAGAGAAGAATCCTAAAGGACATCACACTACGAAAATAACTGAAATAAACCACTCTAGCTGTGTCAACCTAGCTCTATTAAGTTGTACATTGGTTGTCGCCTGTTTCACATTCGGTGTAGTGAATTTTATGACTTTAGTTTTCTTATCATTAAGCACAAGATTATTGGCATTAAACCAATGAACAACTTTAGAGATTGCGTCCTTAACATCGTCAAACTTGCTTAATTGTCGAATTATTTTGAACGCCAAGGAAGTATCATCTGCAAACAACACAATCTCATGCTTGGGGATATGCAATTAGCTTTTAGGTCGGTATAGCGCTAATGGTACTTGGGGTAGTTGCCAACGTCCGTAGGCTACCGAGACATAGTTGTTTTACTCGTATGCTGACTTAGCTTAATGTATAGATACAACTAGCAACACGCACGAAAAGAAGTCAGGTCTCTTCAAAGAGACTTCGACGAGGATATAATACCGCCAACTCCCAGACTTCGGGTATATACTGAGAATTACAGAAAAACTTAGAAAAATCCTAAAATCACTCTTTTATGACTTTACCCGGTAATTGAACACAGGACCTCAGTATAGCAGTAGAACGCGCTACCGGTAGACCAACGAGGCAGTCAAATGTGTTAAATACATATTATTCAAATCCAAATTTCCCAGTGAAGTTCGACACTGGTGTTAACTTTTCAACATCCTAATATGTATACAGAAATGTATGATTTGATAATTAACATGTTATATTCAACTATCTACCAGTGGCCATGTACCATGATTCCTCTTGGCTTATTTTAAGGAACAATTACAATAAATAGACGGTCACCGTAGCCTAGTTGGTAGTGCTCCTGCCTACGAAGCTAGAGGTCCTGGGTTCGAATCCCGGTAAGTGCAAATATTTGTGTGATGAGCACGAATATTTGTTTCTGAGTCATGGATGTTTTCTATGTATTTAAGTATTTATCTATCTATATAAGTACGTATATCGTCGCCTGGTACCCATAGTACAAGCGTTGCTTAGTTTGGGGCTAAGATGATCTGTGTGACATTGTCCCCAGATATTAAATCATTAATTTGTTTATTTTTTAAAGACAATGCCCGCTCTATGTAATCTAATACCTGTGCCTTAGTACTTTACAAACATATAATAGACGGACACAAATAACATCCAGATTCAGAACAACTATTTATGGGTCACACGAATAGCTGTCCGGCGCGGGACTCGAACCCGCGACATGAAGCGACGAGGCGACTGTCTTAGCCGCTACGTACAGTCGCACACATATTTATTTTCGTTTCTCCAAGGCGAATAGTTTCATTGTACACACAGTATCCTTAAGGTAACGTACTTATTTAGTTAACTTTGTGAAAGGCTGGCGCCTGATGTAGGCATGTAGGCTTCACCGGAGCAGCATACCCGCGTTCCCGGGGCTCCCCCTATGAGGCGCCAGAAGAAGTCCACGGCAGGTTGGGTTTAGTCGGTGCGAGTCCGACATACCCACCCGCAGACACTGTTTGCGGGTGGCATGCGTAGGTATTCCCCCTAAATTATCGGAAAAAAAAAGGCCTGAAGGCTTGTATCTAAAAACTGTATTAGGCAGTAGTCCAACGTGTTCTAACTTTGTTATGTAAAACTGAAGTAATTATTTCGAGACATTTCCTTCCGTTATTATATTCTTCATAAATGCTCGCCGGTTTAGGTTATTTCTGACCTGGCCTTTCTTGAGAACGTCTCTGATTGGTCAGAGAATGTTGTACCAGGCGAAAGAGGTGTGCAAGGATCGTGACAAATGGAAGGCCGTTGTCTCTGCCTACCCGTCTTGGAAACAGGCGTGAGTCTATGTATATATTTCCTTCCGTTTAATATTTACGTCTTTCGAATAATAAATACGGATACAAAGTAAATGCCATAAAAATGTTATCGCTTCTCAACTTCGTGTTAAAGTTGTACACAATTCGTGTTGTCTTTAGCACCCATTAAATTTCTCGTTTGCACGTGCCTTATTTCTTCTTTATGGGACTTCCCTCTTACTCACTGCGCCAACTTCTATAAACCAGGATCTAAATTAGCACACAACCTAACACAGCGTTCAGGCTCAGGCATATTCCGGGGGATCCCTTTACTTTTCTTGGATCCCGCAACAAATTTACAAACAGACAAACATTTATTTATTATTTAGAAACAAACAGTCATACAAATACATGCTTACAGAATAGATATATTATAATTATAGACCTTTAGTTTCCTTAATGATATACATAAAAAAATGCTTGGTCGATTAGTATTACAATCCAGTGCAATATTTCAGTCGTTCATTTAGACTTACAATTACATGAGATTAGCTTGTAAAGATTAATCTGATCTAGCAATATCATTCCAGTTCCATACAGGAAATACACTTTAAAGTATTTTTCTTGAATGCCCTTTAGGTTTCATTACAAATATCAACGTTAGACAATTTTTCATTATACAATCTACAAGATCTTCTAATAAAACTATTGTGAGCCTAACAAGTTCTACTTACGGGAATGAAGAATAAATGTTTTCTACGACAAGCTCGTTCACGTCTATGAGGTACTCTAAAGTTAATTGCATATAATAATGCGGGTGCATCAACAAAATTATTTAACATTTTATAGAGGTACATAGCGTCAGTTAAATCACGGCGGTTATTCAAAGGAGATATTATACCTTTTTAAAGAAGTATCATAACCGAAATAATTTAATCAGGAGTTAGGAATTAAGTAAATCCAATTATTAATTAACTCTTTATTGCACACCAAACCACCACCAATAAAAAATAAGGCAACCACCTTGGTTGCCTTATTTTTGTTCCATTTGACTATCTTAAGTAATAATAAAGTAGCTCGAAGTGTTTTGACTATTAGGTATACCAACACACACAACACTGGCTTAGATTGTTTGTACATATATATACTTTTTGAACGTCTGAACACGGTTCTACACAGTGCAAAGCCTACAAGATTTACTAGAGTCTCCAAAATCCAAAGCCGTTGCTTATATTGTGTCAATATTTTGTCATTCGACGGCTTAGCACGGCTTTAAAGATACCACTACGATTATTAGATTAAAACTGGACATGTTTATCAGTTTCAATATCAAGAAAATATATGGCTTTTATTACATCTTGCTGACGGCATAGAATATCACCCGAAGATCACTGAAGTCAACCCGGGGAACATCTCCCAGAGAACGGCTAGCAGCTTCGCGAACAACCCGTCTGCCAAGCGTGGCGATAGTGGCATATCCTTCCAAATGATAAACACAACTACATTGTGGAAATCATTTGGGGAGGCCTTTGTCCAGCAGTATATACCATTCTGCTGACATGATGATAACATAAGGTGTCGCAATTTTTTTTTTCACTAGGCCTTTTTCAACTATTAAAGCAGCTCATTCTGTCTGACATACATGGGTTATGTAACAACGAGCGCTTTAAATAGATTTATTTTTTATTGAACTTAATGTTTACAAGTAGCCTTGACGGCTTCACTACTTAACTGGACATTAGAAATGAGCGTGATCTCGTCGTAGATATTTGGATAGTACCATAAATAATAAGAAGTTATAAAATCTTGGGACAACTAAAGAACGGCGCAGACGGACGTCGCGGCACGGCAAAGGTTTTATTGTTGAACAAGTTATTTACTTACTTACCTATCGTGTGGGCAGTGGTTACCCTGGTGTCAGATTTGTTCCCAGTAACTCTGACATGGCTTATCGACTGTGGCCAAATGACTACAACCGGGACCGACAGCATAACGTGCCCTCCGAATCACTGAGACAAGAGGCAAGACACCGTATCACGTCATGGCTTGCCGTTTCATTACACGGACTGTAGAGGTGTGCATTATGACGTCCCGCAACTGCCCGCAAGTAAATAAGTCAAAGGACTATGACAGCTAAACTAATTGAAAAAAGGTTTCAAACGGGTGCGGCGCGCGGTGAATTACAACGCCGCTACGTGACGTGGCATGCCGTGTCATACCAAAGCGTCCTTCTACCTGCCCAAGCACGCCGTGTTGTGCCGCGACATACGTCTGCTCCGGCCTTAACACATTGCCATTTGGTCCCAAACTAAGCAGAGAAAACTAAAACTAAACATACTTATATATTTCTAAATACATACAGATTACAGTTATATTCCACCCTAACACACAACAAATAATGAATATACAATGATAAAATACATCGGATACGTTCCAAAATTACCATTGATAATACTGATTACTATCCTGCATGAATCAAAACCGAGTATGATTAAAACTAGGTATTAACTCGTTAATCATCCCCGATAATTCAAATCTATCAATGATTTAATCAATCAACTTTTTACTATTGCCGTTTCAATCAATTTAATGAAAGCAATTTTTGTAATGCTCTAATCAGTAAATGCTTTTCCGTTAGGTATATTTTTTATCGCAATACGGCGCAGTGGGATGACCTGCATCTGTTCCACGGTCGTTCCGTGATTAGAAGTAGCTAAGTAGTTAAAAGGAAAGAGGTCCAATCATTAAAGACTTCTTAAACAAAGAAGCTCAATTTCATTAATAGAATGTTCATAGAATGTTGTTTCCCGCAAATGGGAAATGGTGATTGATTCTAGCCAACTACACCGACGTTTTGGTGCATAAAAGTGTTTGATCAAATATACTGTTATCTTTCAATTATTATTTTAGTGCATAAAAGTGTTTGATTAAATACTTACTGTTTTCTTTCAATTACTGTTTTAGGGTATAAAAGTGTTTGATGAAATACTTGCTGTTTTCTTTCAATAATTATGATATAATAATATCCTGGGACATTATTCACACACGGCCATCTGATCCCAAACTAATATACTATAGAAACCAGATAACTAATATATTACATATACTACTTTTCTTTAGTATATATATACTTATATAGATAATTACACCCAGACTCAAGCCAAACAGACATGTTAATGAACAAAAATATCTGTCCCGGGTGGGAATCGAGCCCACGACCTGCACCGTGAAAGGCAAGCATTTACCAACCACGACAACCGCCCGTCAGTTAGATCAGTTACTTGTTTATTTCTTTTAATGACTGTTTTACTCATAATGTTTGAGTAGACCACGTGTGGTGGTCGCTCTCGCGTTCCTCGCGCTCTCATGTTCGGGGTCTGTCTTTTTAAGCTGATGGTACCTGTCTGGACTTATAAAGTATGTTGATACAATATTTCATACTTAATATGTTTCTAACTACACATATTTCTGACAAATAAATATACCTTTATCCCTCTTTTATCTTTAAACAAAATTAAATAAAAAAGAAATACTAACAAAGGATATTGCTAGTGTGTGTGTGTGTGAGTATAAGTGGGTGTTGTGTGTTTATGTGTCAGCAGTGCAGTCAATAAGTAGAAATCTCAAATTAATTTGTAGAAGACATATGGCATTCTTTTCTGGTACGCCAGCAGGAAAAGTATACCTATGGCAAACCTCCGGAAATATTAACGACATGACAGTTCATGTCGTTAATATTTCCGGAGGTTTGCCATAGGTATACTTTTCCTGCTGGCGTATTAAATCATATTAAATCACCCTACAATAGGTAGTGCATAAAATATTTATTGATGGGTTGTAAGTGGTATACCCGGGAAGTTTCGAAGTGTGTCAGACTAGCGCACCGCACCGTATTAGACCAATGTGCGTGTTCGATATGACGACGGAACATTATTGCGATCTTCCCATCTAATTGTACGTCATGGTTGTGATATGTGCACAACCATTAAGTCATTGTACCTTATATATGGATATGGACCCTATAATAATAATAAGGAGACGGCGCGTATTGTGAAGAGGTTCCTCTCTCTGGAGCCTTGACCATCGGTAGCATGGACCCTGCATCCGTTGCCGATTGGATCTCTATTTTTTATATTTATAAATATATATTTTTTTGTAACTATATATTTGTAAATGTATGAAATAAGAAAGACACGGAATAAAAGAAATAATAATAATAACATTTATTTTCAAAAAACAACAATACAACATATTGAGTGTGGTCTAGTCCTCGCACTAGAATACGCGAGAACTAGGTCCTTCTAAGTGGTAATATGTAACATGAATTATGTAACATTATGATAACATTAAAATAACCATAAAATAATAATATCGAATTATTTTAAGGTTATGGTATACAGCAAACAATTTATGGGTGTTACACAGCTAATCTAATGGGACGGAGATCGTACATGACCGGAGAGAGATCAACTGTCGGTCTGAGAACTTTGATTGCTCTCCAAGGTTATCCTGCGTTAAAACCCCGGATTGAGTCAGAAAGTGGAACCCAGATTTTTTAAATTGTGCCCCGGTGTTGCGGAGAACATGCAAAGTTATCAATCCCGCGTCTGATCTTTGCCCGATCATGTTGGGTCTCTGTAGGCTACACCTGTGTTTCCGTATTCACTGATGTACAGACGCCAGCACATACACAGAGCTACTCCAATCTGTCAAATTTCCCCAATTGTAAGTGAACTTTATGCTCTTTTGATAAAGTTGAAAATCTATAAAAGAAATTTGAAAGATTGGGGCAGCTGGATGTGCTGGCTTCTGTACATAATATAGGTAATGTCTTGTGTCTACCATTTCTTTCTTGAAATTGATCGCTGGAGCTGAATTTCGGCCTGGTGCACATTACAGCGCCATCTAGGGCAAACTTGTACAAGCAAGCTTTTACTATGGATACCTACTAGACAATGGATATAAATACAAATTTACTTTCTTTATGTGAATATTTTATCATTTTATTAATTATATTTACGTTAGACATGACTACCTATTATTGACATCGTTTGTGATATCTATACATATAATAAAATCGTAGAAGAGTCAAAACTGTACATTGAATATGTTTTTAAAAGGATACTTGGGACGTGATCTACAATCGATATCGAAACAAAAAATATAGTTTTTAGAATTTTTGTCTGTGTGTCTGTTTGTCTGTATGTATGTCCGGGCTAAACTCAAAAAGTACTGCATGGATTTACTTCAAATTTTGAATGAACATTACTAAGAAAGAGGTCGGGTCAACATATAGGCTACATATTATCACCACCTACGGAGGAGGAGCTGTGATAATTTTATAAAGTTTAACGCTGGTAAAACCGCGGGGCACTGCTAGTTATAAATAATCGACGTGAACATTTTCGACATGTAATTAACATTACCAATAAATTACTAGTGACTAGTGACTATATATACATACATACTTACACTAGGTACACAGAAACACTAAACCAGGACAACTGTGAAGTGCGAGAATTGAACACATAACCTTCGGATCAAGACATCTTCACTACGAACTGAGTTACGGCGGACGTTATAAATATGTTACATATGTATGTATGTATATCAGTTTTCTGGTTGCTATAGTAGGTACAGGCTTTGCCAAGTTTTGGATGAGATGGCACTTAGTTGTCCCAAGATACCTACTAAGTATTCAAAAAGTGTATAAAAATAATAACAATAATTTTCTCCGGTAATTGTGAGCTGATTCTGATAATTATTTTCTTACCTACTCTAAAAAGTTTCATTTTCAATGTATTCACTGCAAATCATGTGTATACAATGTTGTTACAGGGACAATCAACTTTTAAAGTGCTCCTTTCAGCGGTTTGAACAAGATTTTTTTGAAAATATACTTTTACATATTTTTATAAACTTATTGTGCCGTCACTAAGGAAATATATTGAATTTTATGTTTTTCGTAGTAGCTGCGAAGTTTTTGTTATATTTTCGGATATTTTTTATACTTTATGATTATTGATCTCTCGCGTTACTAAAATTAAGACTTATTATTATGGAGTAAAACACAACATATTACTTATACAAATTGTATTATTGGTTAGAGATATTCAAACAGTAGATATTAATATAATCAGACTTTCTTTTTCATTATATTATCACATAATAAATGATGTTTTAAGGTCTACGGTGTTACCATATCCATTGCGACAGCTTATTTTTTAAAACAAACATACTTGAACATAATCAGTATGAATAGTTATATAGTATGACAACAAGCAGGTATTAAGGTTTACATTTTGATAGTTTTTATGTATAAATGAGTGAAAATCTTGTAACAAACTACCAAAACAAAATCAAAAAGGTAGGGACATTTAGTAACGCTAGAGAAAACTATTTGGTAACAACAGAGAATGTGTTGAAAATCCGCATGTTAAAAATAAATGAGATCTAAGACCTAAAAGAGATCTAAGAAACCATTATAAAATAAAAGCAAAGAAATAAATCTTCTCAAATAACAAATACTTAATATAACCTTCTTCATTATTTTCTAAACTAATATTTGGCGAGTAAGATCAACATAAAATAAATTTTTGATTTTAAATTTTGTAAGAATCTGCCTAAATGTTTACGTGTAGATCACCAACTTTAGAATTTTCTTCATTGTAACTTGAACAAGGTTGTTCATCATCAGAAGAATATATCGTCATATCAGCCGAAAGACGCCCGCTGATGGACAAAGGCCTCCCCGAAAGATCGCCACAAAATCCGCATCCAGCGACCATCGGTCCATTTTGTAGAGGACCTGCCTACGCTGCGACTTCCGGATCGTGGTCGCCACTCGAGAACTTTTCGGCCGTCGGTTGCTATGTGCCCCGCCCACTGTCACTTCAGCTTCTCTATTCTTCGGGAATTTCCCTTTCCACCGCTCTTTGGGTGATCTTGAGCCGTCTGATAAGGGCCATAATGAGCGACCACGTCTCTGTTCCGTAAGTCATCAAAGGTAACACACACTGGTCGAAGACTTTCGACTTGAGACACGGCGGTATTTGGGACGAGAAGCTGTTACGTAGCTTCCCGAACGTTGCCCAGCCGAGCTGGATTCTACGAATGACCTCCTTCTCTAAGGTTGGACCTAATTAGTTAGGTGATCTGTCCTAGGTAAATATAGTTCTCTACAACTTCGAGTGCAGATTCTCCAACCTTAAGTAGAGTGGGTGCTTCATGGATGTTTCAGACCCACTTGTTGAGAGACTCTGCTGACGCCATCGAGCATTGTACCGAGGTCTCCAAGGTCTCAGCCATGACATTGATGCGAAAGCCTTCCTATTCCAGAAGCTTGAAGACATCTTCCAATGCAGCGGTGAACAGTTTCGAAGATATAACATCTCCCAGTCTCACACCTCGCTGCAAGTGGATAGGTTTCGAGTTCTAGTCCTGGAGTCGCATAGACATAGTAGCGTATCCAAACACTTTAACACCTCGATATACCGGTATTCGATTCCTTTGGAGAAACCTCATTACGGCCCAGGTTTCGATTGAATCCGAGGTTTTCTCATAGTCCACAAACGCTAAGCATAATGGCTGGTTATACTCCTCGGTCTTCTGTATAACTTGCCGCAGCGTATGTATGTGGACTATGGTACTAAAGCCTTTACGGAAACTGGCTTGTTCGGGAGGCTGGAAGGCGTCAAGCCTGCGTGCGAGACGTTTCGTAATGACTCTCGAAAACAATGTGTAAACATGGCTCAGCAGTGTGATGGGTCTGTACTTCTTCAGGAGGGTTTTATCACCCTTTTTGAAAAGAGAACTGCCACACCTCTGTGCCATGCTTGTGGCGTTTGACCTTCTAGTATGACGGAGTTAAAGAACTTCTGAATTGGTGTACCACCCGCCTTTAGAAGCTCTGCTGTAAGTCCATCATCACCAGGCGTCTTGTTATTCTTAAGCTGTTTGAGAGCCATTCTAATGTCATACAGGCTGACGTCCGGGATGTTTTCGGTAAAGTGTTGGGTTAGTCGTGCTCTGGGAATATACCTCTTCATATATATTTTGCGCCTCTTATTAGTAATGTCCTGTAGTTCTTTGGTAAATTTGAGAACAACCAAGGGTTCATCATCGTTCGAAGATTTAGCTGTTTGTCAAGATTGGTGAGCATCATTATTTACCGTATCATCATCGGAGTGAATATAAAAATGTTTATCATTTTCTGTGATTTTCCGCGTTTCTTAGATCGTAATTTCACGTCTCCGAAAACTTGGCGGTGTATTTTCCAAAACTCTGTTCGTTATTTCTTTTGGAGTCAAATCTTTGACTAATCTTTATCTTTCGGGATATCGTTCCCTTGGCTTTCTTTTTGCCTCTTCGTAACTTCCGGAATTATTTTCCAATCGTTCTCTATAAAGTTTCTGTTTTTCAGCCGCACTAATTGACATTTATACTTTTTGTTTTGTATTTTATTTGAATCTGAAATTGCGAATAATACAGTTATTTAAATATTTAGTTCAAATATTTTAAAAATAATAGAAATTTGACGTTATTATTACAAATAAAGACTAATTATTATGTTAAAATCGGTATCACCTTTGCCATACATTCTCTAAAGTTACCTACAACGCCAGAGAAATTTACAGAAACGCGGGGGAAAAATTAACAGAAAATCGATTATAAATTCACATTTACGGAATGAAACGAAATGATAGTGGTCTAATTTTAAAATTAGAGCTAAAAGGCTTTAAATTTAAATAACAAATGCAACTAATTATAAAATCTTACCCAAATTGATGCCGTAACTTAGTAGAGCGGTAATAAAACCACGCACACCTCTTGAGAGCTTGTCGCACAGTGATGGCCGACCTGTGAGACATTGATCTTGCTGCGGCTTGCCAACGTAGTTAGAGACAATCACTCCCGCTAATAACTAAAGCTTAGAGCTATCTCTCGAGAAATTTTGGATTTTTTTCATATAACGCAGTAGAATTGATGTTTTAGATTCTCTTTGGGGACAAACACTTAAAAAAATAAAAATGTACGTTATAATTAAAAAAATATGTATCAACTGTCTTTTTAGCTAAGCTTACTCAAATAGCTATCTGATAAAAATATTAAAAACCTATGTCTCTAAGCACCTAAGCCGAAAAAAAGGCAAATGTTTGTTGTGACCCATACCTGGGGACATACTGTTTTTGTACGAATATCGACAGTGTTCCCCTGCGTTTTTACAAAAAAGCGACTAATAATTTAAAAAGTTGTACATATAAACATAGTAACATAACATCTAAGCATCTTATTCCATAATATAACAACAATATTTGCAAAATATTCATATTTAATATTGTTTTTGGATTTTAATTTCATAGGGACACGAAAGGAGTACTTTAAAAGTTGATTGACCCTACAATGGTATTACTTATGTTTCAATATGTAGGGCACAGCAACATTAGGTACATATTACTATAATACTTAATATTTATCATTTAATTTTACACAATACAATCAATAGAATAAATATAAAATTACAGTATTAGGTACATAGTTAAACAATAAGAGGAAAAAAAATATAAAAAAGTTTCATGCATGTCAATAGAATAAATGTTAATTAATTTTACATTCAATATATTAAATGTCATCTGGTACATCAAATAGTCAGGGAATATAAAGAGAATGTCATATTATTTGGTTCCAGGTTTTACCTTCTAGCATTAATTTTATATTTCTATTTATTTATTTAGGCTGGCTGTCATTTTAGAATTCTTGTAGCGTATAGAAACTTTTCTGGATTAAATAGCCTTTGAGTTGTCTAATGAAAGAATCACATAATTGTTCGTCTCGTATAACTTTTGGTAGTGTATTATATATATTAATAACACTAGCGTAATACCACAATGTTGCCATAAAAATTATATTGAAATCAGATAATGATCTTAGTAAGGAATTTAACTGTTTAAAAATAGCGGCAAAATAATTAACACTGTTTGCATTAAACAGTAATAAGTATTTATTATCTGTATTTAAAGAAATAAACATTGCTTGGTACTAAATTAGTACTAATGTTTATTAAGTTTGTTTATGTAAGTGGCAAATGATCACTAATTGACGTGTTTCTATAATAGTGTTGTACGTAGTAAGTATTAAAATATACCATTTAACGAGTGTGTAGCTTATTTATAGCAGTTAGTAACTGTACTATTTTCGTGTTTTATTTAGTTTTAGGTACCTACCGTGGCCTGGCCAATCTCAAGGAAGAATAGCCAACTACACAGAACAGTATTTAGTGCATTAATTAAACTGCTTGGTCAAATAGGTACTGGATGTTTTATGTATAGTATGTAAATATACTTAATAGAGAGTGATGCAATAATTCTGGTAATTCTTTATTTTACACTTAAACGACATTTCATTAAAATGGAATTATAATTAAATTAGTTCCTTTGGTATTTGTTAATATTGTCATCATTGTCGTGGTAAATATAAAACGCCACAACTACCTACCTACTATTCCCAAATAAGGTAGAAGTACATGAGTATGAAGGACAAAGCGATGCTACTTATGTTCCCGATTGTACCTACTCTTTGTTAATTTATTTGGAACGAAATAGAATTATATATATCGAATGTAAATAGATATACAAGTAAATAACTACGTAGCGATAACAACCGGACTTGTAACATTTGTTATCAAAACGATGGTAATGAATTTCACTTTTACGATGCGATAATAAAATACGCCTTACTTATTGTTATTACGAAAAGTGATGAATCACAATACGAAACAGGACAATGAAGCTACGCACTGCCTTTGTTTCAAATTACATTGAATTCAACAAATTACTCATTATAATTGCCAAAATTAAACTAAAAATATAAATACTTAGGTCGGCTGTTGCGCCATCTTGCATCGAATAGCAGAACTAAGAGTAACATCACCCATGAAGGTTCTTTACTTTGTTATACGGTCAGCTAATAGATGGCGCTAAACTAAAATGTATGTGACATGAAATGATTTAAAATGACAAAGTTTTGTATCAATCAGCTGTTTTCAAACTTGTTTATAGATTTGTATCTCTATGCAATACTTAAGTACTTTAAGTTAACAGAAAAACAACATAAATTGGTTAGTAAAAACAACATTTTATTCGAATGTTAATAAACCCAGTGAAGGTATTATGCCAAGCCTAGCATTTGTCCTAAAGATTCTTCATAGATTAATTTTGGACTACACTTGTGGCGTAGTGCTTAAGACAGTCGCCTCAGTATTCCTCGGATTCAGTTCCCGCACAGGACAACTATTTGTGTGTTCCATAAATAGCTGTCATAATTACGGTGTGTTTTGTTTGTATCCATTAAATGCATGTTTTTAAAGTCCCCGGCGATATAGGGACTTCCAGTCCTAGTGTTGTTGTTCTTATAGTTTCGGAAAAAAGTGTCTGTGACATACGGATGGACAGACAGACAGACATGACGAATCTATAAGGATTCCGTTTTTCCATTTGGCTACGGAATCCTAAAACATATGAGCTCAAAATACCATTATTATTTAATATGTCTATGCTACACATATTGTTTTGTTTAAGGATTTTTTTTGTTTTATATTGCTTATAATATTTATTGCGTATAATTCAATATTATGTTTAATTCACCGGTCACCGTAGCCTAGTTGGTAGTGCTCCTGCCTACGAAGCTGGTGGTCCTGGGTTCGAATGCCGGTAAGTGCAAATATTTGTGTGATGAGCACGAATATTTGTTTCTGAGTCATGGATGTTTTCTATGTATATAAGTATTTATCTATCTATATAAGTATGTATATCGTCGCCTGGTACCCATAGTACAAGCTTTGCTTAGTTTGGGGCTAGGATGATCTGTGTGACATTGTCCCTATATATTATTATTATTATTTCACCCTGCTGTAATAATAAACTGTCAAACGATCTTTTAAGTCGTTACAGACATACACTGGTGCACTATAATGTCCCGCGCAGATGGCAAGTCTCCATTGGGACTGGCCGACGTGGTCGAAATTCTACCAGGAGGAAATAATTATAATTATGTCACCGTTAAAAAAAATTGCCCTTAAAGTTGACGACAATAACAATAAAAAAAAACATGCGGAGCAGTCTTTGGGGACTGCCGATAGAAATGAAAACTATTATATTTTCATATCTCATACTCCGAAATTCAAATTCAAATTGTTTATTTGCTTTAAACAAAAAGAAAGTAGTGTTTGTTTGATCCAAGGAGCGAGTGGAAGATGCTACTTCCCTCCTTTGGGCGGTAAAGGCTCATAGTAATTGCTTCGCTCCCTATGGTGGGAATAAATTTAAAAAATAAAACTAAATTTGGTTAGGCTGTCAGCTGTAAAAAAATCTAACATAATTAAGAGAAAAAAGTGCAAAAACGCCGTCACGTGAATGTTTCAACGGCCAGTGTGAATGAAAAAAACCGGCCAAGTGCGAGTCGGATTGGCCCATGAATGGTTCCGTAGCAGCAAGTATGGCAAGATGTAACATACAATTTAAGACGTATTAGAAAAACCGGCCAAGTGCGAGTCGGACTCGCCCATGAAGGATTCCGCAGCAGCAAGTATTTCAGTTGATTAAATGAAAGGTAAATTGTGGTTTACGATTTATGACGTATCAAAAAAAAACTACCTACTATAGATCTCGTTCAAACCAATTTTTGTTGTTTTTTTTAAATAAAATAAAAAAGGTTTTTATTCACGTAGACTTTAAAAAAGCGCTTGTAAATAGTCAGAACATGTTTGTAGTAATATAGTTAGTGTTAGTTTACATGGTAATGTACATTATATATTTTTTTTTAGTTTTATCATTCTCTTATTTTAGAAGCTACAGGGGGGGGGGGGGCACTCATTTTTCAACTTTGGAAGTCTCTCTCGTGCAAACTATTCAGTTTAGAAAATATTATGAATGGAATGAAGAATATATTAAATATGTATGGGGAACCCCCAAAATTATTGTTCTTTTTTTATTTTTGTGTGAAAATCTTAATGCGGTTTACAGAATACATTTACTTACCAAGTTTCAACAGTACAGATTTTATAGTTTCGGAAAAAAAGTGGCTGTGACATACGGACGGACGGACAGACAGACAGACAAACAGACATGAAGAATCTATAAGGGTTCCGTTTTTTGCCATTTGGCTACGGAACCCTAAAAACTACTTACTAGATTTCGTTCAAACCAATATTCGATCAGGTGACTTGTCCTGACGCGAGTTTATCATTTTTTACCCATCCCAAAAAAGTTAACAACGCCGCTAAAGAAGTTTTCGCGTCAATAATATTTCTTGATTACAGAGTCAAGATCCATAAAACAATTTACATGAAATAAATAATTTAATTAATTAAGTTAAATTATCACTAGGCAGTTGCTTTGACTGCACGTGTGGCGCAGCGGCTAAGACAGCCGCTTCGTGTCGCGGGTTCGAGTCCCGCGCCGTACAACTATTTGTGTGACCCATAAATAGTTGCTCTGAGTCTGGATGTAATTTCTGTCCGTCTATTATACATTTGTAAATGTAACTAACTGTCCATGAACGATGCTATAGGAGTTCTCTGGATAAAAATATATAATATAATAATATCTGGGGACAATGTCACACAGATCATCCTAGCCCCAAACTAAGCAAAGCTTGTACTATGGGTGCCAAGCGACGATATACATACTTATATAGATAGATAAATGCTTATATACATAGAAAACATCCATGAATCAGAAACAAATATTCGTGCTCATCACACAAATATTTGCACTTACCGGGATTCGAACCCAGGACCACCAGCTTCGTAGGCAGAAGCACTACCAACTAGACAACGGTGACCGTATATGATGTATAGGAGCTCTCTGGATAAAAATATAAAAGCACTGTTATTTTTATTATTATTATTTACGTTAAGCCACGTTGAGTGAGTACTCATACCACATACCTTCGGCTTTAGGTAACCAGAAGAGATAAAGCTATTTATTTTGCAGGCAAACAGTAACACCCTTATTTAAAAAAGAAGTCTAAAGTTAAACTGCAGTTGAACTATGGATCAAGCAATCTCATTGGATTATTTTCGACTAAACCAAGGATCAACTGCGGTTCAACTCCAGACTTCGTTTTTAAATAAGGGTGTTAATGTCACGATAACATTGAGATAAGATAGTGGTGGCCCAATTTCCGACTAGTACATTACTAATTGTACTATTAAAAACCGATTGGAAATTATATTTCAACCACGAGTAACAGCCATATATTGAAAGGTACATGTTGAATGTAAAATTCATGTATTTGAACTGTCCATACACTAATGTTTAGCATTTAAGGGAGGTAGGGCATAGCGTTCATTCGCTCAAAGAGCAGCCCGACTGGGGAAGTACCTCCACCTTACAGAAGACATTCCTTAATAATAACATTAATAATTTTAATGTTGTGTTTCCGAGTGTGAGTAAAGTTGCCAGAGCTCATTGGGGTGGGGGGAAGGGTCAGCAACACTTGTTTGCCGACTTTTAAAGGCCGGCAACGCACCCGCGACTTCTCTGGTGTTGCGAGTGTCCATGGGCGGCGGTGATCACTTACCATCAGGTGACCCACTTGCTCGTTTGCCGCCCTCTGTCATAAAAAAAAAAGAATATAGGTGTGTGTTCCCAATAGGCAAACTGTTAGCGGCCGACTGAGTTTGCGGCGTATCGTTGCGGCTTATTACGCCCTTCCAATTTGAAATTGAGTGTCCACAATTTCCTAGTTTTGAGCTCAATTTGATGATGTCCTCCGCGACGTGTCCGTCGAGTGCGAACCCTGCTATGATTTTTTGTTGTGGGCGCGAATATGGCTCGTAAACCCAAATTTAGTTTTAAACACTCTACGAGTTGACGGTCACCGTAGCCTAGTTGGTAATGCTCCTGCTTACGAAGCTGGTGGTCCTGGGTTCGAATCCCGGTAAGTGCAAATATTTGTGTGATGAGCACGAATATTTGTTTCTGAGTCATGGATGTTTTCTATGTATATAAGTATTTATCTATCTATATAAGTATGTATATCGTCGCCTGGTACCCATAGTACAAGCATTGCTTAGTTTGGGGCTAGGATGATCTGTGTGATATAGTCCCTAGATATTATTATTATTATCATTTAATCAAACATCTTTCTTATTAAATACATTTTAAAGTATATAAAAAAAAACAGAAATATACATTTTAAAATAGAAAAAATAAGATTTGCAACCAGCAGCAAGAACAGGGTCTAAGCTACCGGAGGTTACGGCTCTAGAGACAGGAACCTCCTGACAATGCGAGCCGTGTCCAAAATCACCGCATTTTGGATCTTATTCTTGACCCAACCGCCTAACGTCAGCCTCTTTAGGTGTTGTTATTATTATTAGTTGTATGTAATTCGCTAATTCTACGCCGAACGGGGATGACTGGCATGGAAACCCTACTTATTAGCGGTCAACTTAGGTGGTGTGGGCATCTTTTTCGTATGAATGAGCTCACTTTAGACAGTTTGCAGCGTTACGTGCGCCAACTGTCTCAGTTAGTGGCCGACTCACAGCAAAACCGGTTCCAGTCGGTGGCGGCGATGTTGTTCGCCGGGCGAAGTGAGTCCGATTGCCGCAAACTATTTATGCGGACAGTTGGAAAGAAGCTATCGACGTGTTCGGACATGTTCATGCTTGCATAGCTTACACCTAACTAATCTCTACACACATAGGGTTACCATCCGGACTTCTAAACCTTTGACCGGATTTCGAAAATCGTGGTAGATCGTGGTAGCACTGGTCGCCGACGCAATGGGCCGCGCGTAGCGGGGGATCCCCTTACCCCGCAACCTTCCCTCCCCTCGCGAGCGTCTACCGTACCGGTACCAGTGCAGTTTAGCTAAGTGAGTAATGTTTGCATTTTATGACTAAAGTGTCCGGACCTTTATTGAAATGTCAGGCTTTTTGTCAGGACTTTTCTAATTTCTAAATATACGCACACACACCACAGAAAATAACAACAACCACACCCACTCACTTCGTACAACAATAGTAAAGTGAAAAATCAGTCGGTCGACCTAAATAAGCGGCTAACTCATAACAGTTTGCTTGCGAGGCACGAAAATTGATCTGTGCCTCTAGCACGAGTTCCTGCAGTTTACTTACTCGATCACACGTACAGTTTCGTCCCATACAGAGTTTTAGTTCTTAATGGTTTCCGCGAGAGGCGCTGGTGCTCAATGTATGGGAGGAAACTGTACGTGTGATCGAGAAAGTAAACTGCAGGAACTCGTGCTAGAGACTCTGAGTTTGCAGCCAAGTCAAGTTTCAGTTCGCCACAAATTTGCGGCTCACACAGTCGGCTGCTAACAGTTTGCCTACTGCGGACATAGCCTAAGACTAGTTAGTTACTTAAATTTATATCTAATTGGCCAATCAGGACCTTAAGAGGGGGTGCACGGTTGAGAGTTCAGTTATACTAATAAATACGGACCCATTCATACGTCTTGGACTGACCCCTCTTAGGGGATTTCCCGGAGATTTTGTGAGGGAGAGAGAGAGTGGTGCGGCGCGGCCGGCGCTTCACTTAGTTCGGCGTATAGTCAAACTTCTCGTCACGCGCTGCAGCTTCGCGTCGATATAGTGGTGGTGTCAAAACATGCCTTATTATAGCAATAAGTACAGTAGATGTAGTAGTTGTAGATATGTAGTTAATAAACTAAAAGACACTGAATTCATAAAACAGATTCAGTTCGTCACCCAGCCAACTTGTGGATCTGTGGCTTATACCTACTCAAATAAGCTCAGTGCCTCTAGCACGAGTTCCTGGATCGTACAGTTTCCTCCCATACATTGAGCTCCAGCGCCTCTCGCGGAAACTATTAAGAACTAAAACTCTGGTGCTCAATGTATGGGACGAAACTGTACGTGTGATCGAGTAAGTAAACTGCTGAACTCGTGCTAGAGGCACAGATAGGTAGTTCAAAGTTGAATTTACAAATTATAACATAAATAGCATTAATATATAAAAAAAACCCGGGTTTTTAAATATACAAATGGTGAATAGTGAACTGAAGATATAAAGAATTTATAATACTCCACATATTTTATGTACTGACGCCATTTTTCAGTTAATTCAGATGGTTGTATTGGAAGGTGATCTTTATATATGTATTTAGCACGTTGATCTTATTAACGTTTTTCTTTTTCTAAGGTAAATACTTAAGTTATTTTTGTTGCACTTTGTATAAGTATCTAACGTACAGACGCCAGCACATCAAGCTACCCCAATCTGTTAAATTTCCCCAATAGATTTCCCCAATAGAAAATCGCGCTATATTAGAACAAAAAGGTACTTAACAAAATGTTTTTGTTTAAAAATAACTCTGATATCACTATAAACACACTAAAATAGCTAGGTAGTATCAGTAGGTAGGTACTTAGTATGACATCATCACCTTTGCTTCCGATATCAGCCTTTAATCATTGGACGTAACATCAATGTAGCAAAAGTAATCAACTAACTAAACAACATTATTCTAAATACTCTAAAAATCAAACAAACAAACGCCATGCTTGACTGGACGCTCCACATATTATTCCTAATCCCTTGACTGCAAAAAGGAGACCAACTACCATTATAACATGAGTCGTAATATGCCAAAAATTCGACACAACCGGAGGTCTTGCTTGGTTAGACGGCGAAGCTAATCCCTTGAACTTGAGCGAACGCAGCGGAGGTAAACAAACGCCGGGTAACTCGTTGACGCGCATTTGTCATTTGGAACGCACGCGACTCGCTAGCGCCAGTGTGGAGCGCGCTCCGCGATTTCCGAACGCGGCGATAAATTCGCATTTTAAAAAAAGTTTTGTTTTCGTTCGTGTTTTCTTATTCGGTTTTTGAATTTTAACCGTAGTGCATTCAGCCAGTGTATTTTAATAGTTAATTGTGTTTGTTTTCGTCGATGTGAGTGTTTGTTTGTGTTCTATGTTGTCATTTTGAAGTCATTGTTGTGGTCCATGAAGGAAATGACTGCAGAATGACTGATAAGCGGCTGATACAGCGAAGTTACGTTGTTGAATACACAATTTAGAGATTTCGTTGGTAATTATTTGTTTGTGTCTATTTTTTTATTTGCTTTAACTTTGTACCCATATATGTTATTTTAAAATAGAAATCAAATTTAGTTATTTTATGTATTTTGAAAATCAAAATACATACCCGCCTGTCGTTTAGGCTGTGATTACGTGTGTTATCAATATGATAACAATAATCGAATTTGATTTTCGAAAACCTAGGTTTTTTATCTAATAGGCAACTGAGTAGGTATATACCTATATATATAGGTTCGGGAATACGTGTAGGTAGTGGTAGTTAATGTATATAGCTATATACATATTGCAGGTAAGTACGTAGCTAGTAGCTATAAGTAGATTGATATTAATTTAAAAATGAGTTCGTGAATATTCTATATGAACGTACCTATATTCATCATACCGACAGTTATGTCAATTTAATAACAAATAAAAAATGAGGAACTTGTCAATGCGATTCTATAGTTTTTATGTATATGTAACCTACGACTTTCTCTGTTGTTTCTGAACCAGTTTTGATATATTTTTGTAGAATGGTTAGATGGAAAGAACAATATAGATTTCAACGAAGTCTTAAAGAATAGTAGGTATTTAATTATTTAGGATAAATAATTATTTTTGAGTAAATATATATTTTAATTAAACTGGCATACGAGTGATGCGGGTCAAACACAGGTAGGTTAACTACCTAGGAATGAATCAATATCGATTAACCTAGACCAGATGTTACCAAATTTATATCATAGACAACCATCCATTTTTGGCTAATAGATTTATTTATCTGCTATAAATTTGTTACTGTCAAACTCAGTAAGTATATGTTATACTTTACGATTTTAAAATAAAATACGCAATAATTACTGCTTATAAAAATAATACCAAAATTTAATATCGGTTTTCAAGCAATTGCGTAGTATACAAACGAATAAAAATTCTTTCGGAAACTAGACATGACAATCCAATGGAGCAAATAGTGTTTGTTCTGTGCTGTTAATGTGTAAATAACACTCGGCCAATCGTTGTCTATGGCACTTGTCGATGGTACATCTCACGATGCCAAAATTTGATGATCGCTAACAGATGATAACCGAATTCTGGACGGTCTAAGTAGACCTTTATCAGCTTTAGTAGTAGTTCTCCATTAAATTAATTTATTACACACCCGGAATTCAAACCCGCACGTGCACTCACGCGTCCACCCATATTTACCAAGTAAAGTCTACTTGTTAGGTAAGTAGGTACGTGCTGTATCTCAATGTGTCATGCTCGGGCATTGCTCTTAAGTTGGTGACAATAGCTGAATAAGTGCAGAAAGCTAATATTTTTATATTATAGGAATTAGAAGTAAATCATTTTAATTAAAAAAGAAACATTACAGTGTGTGTAACAATGATATTATATTTAAAAAGAGGCAGATATGTTACTAGCGCGAGCTTCGTGAAGACTCAAAAACGTCCCAACTGGGACGTTTTCTCTTACAATCCATGCCTGGATTATGATTAGAAGCGCAATTGTTTAAATGATAGCTATCTCTTTTATTTACATGTTTATCCTATCTTTTGTACTATTCATTAGTGCAACTTGTCAAGATGTGTGCACTATAGGTATGTTTATACCAGCGGGACCATATTTTAAATGTCGGTTACTATGAACGTAACGTATCTTGAATCAAATATCTATGGTAAATGGTGTGTGATGTTTCTTTTTTAATTAAAATAGCATGCTTTTGACATATTGACAAACTGCGAATAGATGAAAAAGTGAGTGTCAAAACTGAGAACAGAATATTATTTATCTTTAATGTCTCTATACCTAGTCTGACAAAATAAATTTAATGTACGAATTTCGAACAAGTGCGATCTCTTGTCAGAAGAATTATGAATCAAAGTAAGTAAGTAGTAGGTAAGTAATTTAGGTATTGAATGGAGTAACGCTTTTGACTGACTATTAATGTTTCCTTACCGGTAACATATAAACCTATTTATTTGGGAAAACTAGAAACATGATGAGTATTGTCCTTTTCTCTAATCTTCATGAATGAATTGAGAGTATAAAAAAATAAATTTCAGTCAGAATATTTGTTCTGACAATCCTGGGCAGATAGCCTTTGATTGCCAGCACAAATGCTAGGATTTAGAACTTGATTTACGCTGGAATTGAACACAGTGTTTAAATAACTGTTGTGAGTGCTGTGAGACTCATTAAAATCAGAGATAGTTAAATAATAAATAATATCATAGGACATTCACACGGTCATCTGATCCCAAATACTATGGAAACCAGATAATTGGTATACTACATGTACTAATTTTCTTCTGTAAATCCATACTTATATAGATAATTACACACAGGCTCAGGACAAACAGACATTCATGCACACAAATATTGGTTCTGGGTGGGAATCGAACCCACGACCCGCGGCGTGCAAAGTAAGCATTTACCAACCACGCCACAGGCCCGTCAATCAATTAAATATTATCAGCCTCTTAAACCCGGGTAGCGTACGGAATACCTAAGTAACGATAAATCTAGACTTATCAGTTGGAGTGAGTCATGGCAGGTGACATTTATGTGCTTTGGAACGGGTAACGATCTTTGATTGACATTCGATAGGTCACGCGCTCAGTTCAAATCATGGCATTTATGTGTAAACCCATTGAATTTAATGTAAGTAGGTAAACTTCCTATTAGGAAATTTTGTAGTGATTGTGACATAATGAGGCTGAATGGCAATTTTCCGTCGCAATTTCGGAATTTCTTTAAATATACTTAAAGTGGTTTCGCACTACGTCAGATCCTGAACCGATCCGAATCCGAAAAATGAAGAAGTTGACGCTTCAACGCAACGTCGTGAACGCTTTGCTGTGGTTTTGTGTAAAATGACGTCGTTATTAATCATGGGTGCCGATCGGAGCCAGTGCAAAAAGGAATATCCGAATACGGTCCGAGAGACACTGAACAACGCGTAGAACATCAACTTGCGAAATATGTAAAAATATCAGCTTTCCATACAAAAATGTTAATCAGTTAATTAATAATCGTGAATGAGGGTCTAAAGATATTTTATTTCGTTTTTAATTACTAATTTTTAGGTAGAACGTGATGTTTTCAATTTCTTCCACTATTTATGATACATTGTCTATATACTTATTTGATCTTATAATTATTTAATGGAAAGGTCGTAAAAATGATTTCGCGTAAAATGACGTCGGTATTAATCATGGGTGCCGATGGGAGCCAGTGCAAAAAGAAATATCCAAATACGGTCCGAGAGACACTGAACAACGTGTAGAACATCAATTTGCGAAATATGTAAAAATATCAACTTTCCATACAAAAATGGTGAATGAGGGTCTAAAGATATTTTATTTCGTTTTTAATTACTAATTTTTAGGTAGAACGTGATGTTTTCAATTTCCTCCACTATTTATGATACATTGTCTATATACTTATTTAATCTTATAATTATTTAATGGAAAGGTCGTAAAAAAATTCAAAGTGTAAAAAGTACTAATACAAAGAAGCCTATGACATAGTGCTTGTTGTTTGAATTTTTAACGTAAACTAGTATTATAAAATGAGTAAATATTACTCATTTTATAATACTAGTTTATATACATTTATTTTGGCCTGTATACAATATCTACTCGTCGTACGCATATCACATCGATAGTCTTACAGCATTGTGTTGTCTTGTCCACTCAGATGTCAGACACTAGTCTCGCCACCATAAATATACAAACATATAAATTACATTAGACCCTATGATGATTGGAGAGTAGCCAACATGCTCCCCTGTGCCACAATATTTATTTGTTGGTTTTAACTGCAGCTTAAATATCAGATAGAGTTTGCACACTTAGTTAGCTAGTGTGATTAACGATCCAGAACAAGCCTTAGTTTCAGCCAGGGCTTATTAACGTTACCAAATTCACACTCTTTGTATCGTTAAGTGGGTGACGAATAAAATGTAACGTGTCGACTAACGATAGTTTGATATCGATTCAAATATAATGATGTTAATACTTAACTTTACAAGTATCGATACTTTTTTTTTGTTACTTGCGTTGTTGCCAACTAAAGTCTAAATAATAATAATATCTTGGTACATTATTTACAGACGGCCATCTGATCCCAACCTAAGCAGAGCCTGTACTATGGAAACCAGATAACTGATATATTAAGTAGGTACATATACTACTTTTATTTTGTAAATACATACTTAAATAGATAAAATTACACCCAGACTCAGGATAAACAGACATGTTCATGTACACAAATATCTGTCCTGGGTGGGAATCGAACTGACGACCTCCGACGTAAATAGCAAGCATAGCGGCGTAAAAAGCATTTGCCAACCACGCCAACAGGCCCGTCAAAATCTGTAACCTAAACTGTAAAAACTTTCAGCTGAATTATTCCATAGATAAATAGCATAAATAATAATTATTAAATTAGAAATTAATACCTTCAATATATCTTTGGAATTACAAATGAAGACCTGGAGCTCTACCGGCTAAGTCGACGAACTTCGATTTCTTAAATGGCGTTCAAATATATACGGGTTAAAAATGGCTTAATCAATCGTTAAATCGGGTTCCATGAGTACATGTGACTTCATAAATGGTCCGGAATCGATTGTCAACGTTAAAGCCGATTTAACGATTGATTAAGTCATTTTTAACCTTTATTTATTTGAACGCCATTTAAGAAATCGAAGTTCGGCGACTTAGCCGGTAGAGCCCCTGCTTTCTTTGTTTCTTTATCGTATTGAATGGTGGTTACCCTGGTGTGTGAATTCAAGCCGCCCTGTAGGACTCTGAGGGACCAACAGCTAAACTTGCCCACCGAAGTGACCGACCACTAGACCAATTATGTGCCCGTAAATTTTTGAACCAAAACTATTTTCACCGTCTATTATCATCTTGGAAATCAAATATTTCTACGTCCACTATAGTTTATAAACGACCACAAGTTTGTCAAACACCACTTTCGCGTTTTCACGTGTTTAGAAAACATACAAGCACGCTGTCAAACAAATGACAAACTTGACGTCACTAAACCTATTACGAAAACTACGTATTAAAATTTAAGAGCGTAAGGCTCACTTCACACTTGTCGCTAGAAGAATTTAGGTAAGAATGTGGACAGAAATGATACTGTTTCCACACACGCAAATTTCCCGGATTCCAATCGCTAAAAAAACCTACAAAACTCGGTGTACAAATCGAGAATCCTAAAATTAGAATCTTAATAGTTTAACCTGTGAATCCGCACGCCTTCACTTTTCCATGACACTCTCACCTTCTTGCGAGATTCTCACAAGATTTATGTTAAAATTTAAAAATAGATTCGTTTTGAACGAGTTCTTCTAGTGTGTCTATAATACGTAATAGTGTATGCTATTTCGTTTACTTACGAGGAAGGAAATAGGTGTCCTTGGCCAAGGACATTTTAAAATCGTGTAAACAAAAAGCTTCATGCTTCCCCGATTTATTTAGAATTTGTTGCTCAAAGAGCAGGCTCATCAATTAGAAAACTGTACTTCTGATAATAATTGGTTCTCTGACAACGGCTAATAAAAAACTAATAGCTTAGGACGTACATCTAAAAAATATGGGTATGCACAATCTCGGTTGCTAAATCGGGTTGACATAATAATTGAATGAGTTTAGCTGTAAGATGGATTTTTATCAAATATTTTTTCATAGTAAGACCTATAAATAGTTCACATTTAAATATGAAATTTTTTTATAGTGACGAATTTAAAGGAATTATTGATAATAAATATAATACGAGAAGTTACAGAGAGCAAAGACTAGTTAAACACAAAGTAAATAACTACTATAAAGAACTAATTTCCTAATATTATTTAATTTTTAAAATATTCAATATAATTGATTTATTTGACAGTATTGACAAAACAAATTAAAGTTTGGTTGCTGGATGAATAAACACACACATTGTATTACATTTATTTACGCTCTTGGTTTGTTCAATAATACATTACATTGATAGTTAAGTTAGGTTAAGTTATGTTTAATATAGAGCGTGTCTCGTCATTAAACTTCAACGTTTGGCGATTAGGTATTTCAAAAGAAAAACGAATCCAATAAGATATATCAATCAATATGTAACAATAAAGTGATGACGAGGAATACATCAAATTATCAGCACATACTTCGGAATTGTTTCTATTGAGGGCATTTTATGCTATTGTTTTTCCTTCCTGGCGATATTAGCATGTCGTCAGAAATGAAGTTATATAATATAAACCAATAAGTGAATTTTGTAAACGATAAGTACTTCTAAAACGTATTTATACCATTAATACTTAAAACAGCGTCTAACACCATAAAGGAAATACCTCAAATATTTTAAATTACGAATTTGTACAAAGAAAACAAAAGAGCATCGAATCAACGACAAGAATTTCAATCGTTTCGAGCCAGTCACAATATGAACTTTCGAACCTTTTTGTATCAAAACAGTGTTGAGTCAGAAGAAAGACAAAAGAACGTAGCTAGCGGGTTATCGAAAAATCGGAACTAATACCTACCATGGGCATGGCAGGTGACAAGCACGAAATAGTAAATTAGAAATATATTTTTCAATCGGGATAGTGGGTAACAAGCATGACCAACACACAAAACTAAATATAAAGCGAAGTACGAGTTTGAGAAACTATTAGTGCCATATTTTGAGGTGATCTCAGCAGATCCTAGCACGCAGTCACGCTATAGATGGGCCAAAGGGGTTTAATTTCTCAGTGCTTGCCTCCTTAAGTTGTTGGTCTCTGTTGTAGACATCTAACAGTGCTATTTTTAAGTACTGTTATCTATAGTAAATAAGCGCTTTGGTTCGGTTTATTCGTTTCCCATAAGTATAATTCTAACCAAAGAAAGTGTCGGACAGAAAATTTTTATTAATCAATGCACCTAGCTTCAGTTACGTAATAGCTTTGAAAAAGTTATTTCCCTACAACAATGGTAAATGTTCGTATTACTTCGTATATGTGGACACCGGTCTCAACCGCGGTTCAGGGTATACCAAAGGGTAAATATTGTCGCGATCGAGACCCGTATGCAGAATATGTGATAACAATACTAAAATTATAGGCCTAGTATAGCGTATTTGAGAAACTATTAATATCATCTTCTTTGTCAGCTATCAGTGTCAAAAGTACTCATTGGAGTAGTTGGTAGAAACTTACCTTTCACGCCGCAGGTCGTGGGTTTGATTCCCACGCAGGACAGATATTTGTGTGCATGAACATGTCTGTTTGTCCTGAGTCTGGGTGTAATTATCTAAACGAGTACCTATGTATTTACAAAAGAAAAGTAGTATATGTAATATATCAGTTATCTGGTTGCCTTAATACAGCTGTGCTTAGTTCGGGATTAGACGGCCGTGTGTCAATAATGTCGCAGGTTATTATTATAAATGTGATACTGACAGCTGACTATGCTTTGTTTTATTAATTTATCTATATGTATAAGTTTAATCTAAGAAAGAGTCAGTCGGGAAATCTAAATTAATTAGTGCACCTAGCCTGAGCTACGTAATGACTATCACCAGGTTATTTCTGTCCATAATTCGACCAATAACAGTGTGCATTGCATGAAGAACGCGTACCGATTTGAGTCATGCTTTCACGATTCTGACTCAACACTGTTTTTGTACAAAAAGGTTCGAAGGCTCATTTTATGACTGGCTAGAAATTATTGAAATTCTTGTCGTTGCCCTTTTATTTTCTTTGTACAGATTCTTAATTTAAAATATTCGCGGTATTTCCTTTGTTCTGTTGGCCGCTGTTTTAGGTACTAATGGTACAAAATATGTTTTAGATGCACAATATATAAACTGTTTGTTACAAAAATCACAAAAAAAAAACACTTATTTTAAGGAGTTTTCACATTGATATATAATATCAATGTATACCTATATAATATAAATGGGAGATATAATATCAAAGGGTTTTCATTATTACAATATAGTAATAATATCCTGGGACATTATTTACACACGGCCATCTTTTCCAAACTAAGCAGAGCTTGTACCATGGAAACCAGATAACTGATATACTACATATTATATAATATTTTTATTTTGTAAATACATACTTATATATCTACATAAGTATGTATTTACAAAAGAAAAATGTAATTATCTAATGACACCCAGACTCAGTACAAACAGACATGTTCATGCACACATATGTCTGTCCTGGGTAGGAATCGAACCCACGACCTCCAGCTTGAAAAGCAAGCATTTGCCAACCACGCCAATAGGCCCGTCAAATAAAATAAAATAAAATACACTTTATTGTACACAAAAAAATAAAGGAAAATTTAACAATGAAACATTAATTATAATGTACAATGGGCGGTCTTATCGCATAAAGCGATTTCTTCCAGACAACCTTTGGATGGATAGGATTTAAATGTGTAAAAATGCCGGGGAGGGTGCAACAAAGTGTGGTACATAGGTAAAAAAAGAACAAAAGGGATAATTAAAAAGGTATACTAAAAACTAAAAATATTATAATGATCATATTATTATTACACATACATATACGTAAATAAAATACTATATTATACTATACTATAAAAATAATACTATATTAAAATAGTATATTCATATAAAATAAATTAATAATTATTATAATAGAGACAGATAGTGGTCTTTCAAAAGTTTTTTGAAGCTTACTATATTCTGAGAGCATTTAATAGTAAAAGGTAACTCATTCCACAAACGAGCTGCTTGGACAGCAAATGATTTGTCCAAAAAGATGGAAGAGTGCGCTGGAATGTGCAATTTAAGGTTTTCTGATGATCTTAAAAGCCTCGAATGTGTGTCACAAAGGAATTCAAAACGTTCTTTAAGATATGAAGGAGTACTGGGGTTAAAAAGTATATTGAATAATAAAGCGAGAATATGGGCATTCCGACGAAAGCGAATTGGCAACCACTTGAGCTTGGCACGAAACTCTGAAACATGATCATATTTGCGTAAGCCAAATATGAATCTGATACAAAAATTTTGGAGTCGCTCAAGTTTATCAAGTTGTTCTTGTGTGAGATCAAGATAGCTGGCGTCGGCATAGTCGAGAATTGGTAAGAGAAGTGATTGTGCAAGGGCAGTTTTAGTGGTAATGGGTAGAAAGTTTCGAAGACGTCTTAAGGAACCAGCGGATGCAAAAAGTTTTCGACTCACTGTCTTTAATTGTGGACCCCAAGATAGAGAATCCCCATTTAGATACGATTAATTTTACAAGTCAGTTTGGGTTTTGGAAAATTGTAACTACGAATTATTTATTTATTGTTTCTCTTGTAACGTGATATTAATGTGGCATTTATGATAAATGTTACAGGAAATTTATCGACTACAGGAAATTATACATCTTAAACTTACGGCTATCATAATTTACTCATTGTTGAACTAAAAACTAGTGCCCCTGTTTCCTGGTATGTATTATCGCGACTATATTTTACCTCCGTCTATTTCATTTCGTTTAAACGATAAGTATACTACGAACCGGAAGACGTGGGCATGCTCCCCACAAGATGGACCGATGATCTTGTGCGGGTCGCTGGAAGCTGCTGGATGCGAATAGCGCAAGACCGGCAATTGTGAAGATCTTTGGGGGAGGCCTTTGTCCAGCAGTGGGCGTCTTTCGGCTGATTTGATGATGATGAAACGATAGTTTAGTTAGTGTCTCTTAATTGTAATTTTACAAGGATTTCGTAGGAAATTCATTCCTAATGGCGGCCGCTAAACGTGTTTGTGTTTATTTTATGTAATATATCTCTAAAGTCACACCCATTAATTTAATTTCAGACAACATATACCTAGTAATTGTATCATCATCATATCAGCCGAAAGATGCCCGTCCACTGCTGGACAAAGATTTCCAAAATTGTCGGTCCTATACGCTATCCGCATCCACCGGTTTCCAGCGAACCACACAAGAACACAGATCCATATTTTAGGGGCGTTCCCACGCTGCATCTTTCGGTTTGTGGTCGCCACTCGAGAACCTTTCTGCCCCGGGCCCCGACGGCCGTCTGTCCTACGAGCTATGTGCCCTACTGCCACCTCAGCTTTGCACTCTTCAGGCTATGTGACTTTGGTTCCTCTGCGAATTTCGACATGTCTAATTCGATCTCGCGGGGAAACTGCGAGCATAGCACACTCCATTGCTCTTTGGGTGATCCTGAGCCTTCTAATAAGACTCCTATGAGCGACCACGTCTCTGTTCCATAATCTGTATACATGTTATAAATTATCATGTACACACGGCTACATATCAAGCTGTACATTTCCAATATTAGCTGACCTGCCATTGTATGGAAATCCTATACAACGCGAGATCAACTTATACTGGAAAGGTAGGGTGAAGTGTTCAACAGTGAGCCAGTGGTACTCAGTGAACCAATCATCTTAACTTTGTAAGCGCTACGTTGTCAGCTCGTGCAACGAGCGCGAGAATGCTTGACTTTGACCGCCCGGCCCGGTCCCCAGTCGCGAGCGATCCAGAGCCACAGACGCCCGCGCAGTGGAACGTACCGCGATTTTGAACGATAAACCAAAATAAAATGTAAGTCCTATCATTTTTGCTTATTACGACTAGGTAATTATTTACAGAGTCAAATTTTTTCTACCTCTGTTGTGATTGTCTGTTTATCGTTTACGAAAACTGTATCTACTTTAAATCTTTCCGTTTTATTTTTACATACCCTAAAATATCGCATGGTGGATGTGGTACACAGTGAACCAATGAGGTAGCTTGAACAGTGAACCGGTTCGCTGTGTACCACCTTCGTATTGCAATGTTATGTTCGTACGTATTTTTCATTTTAAATGAAATATTAGACTTTTCATATATTTATTAAAATATATTTTTATTCATTGTTAACTATGTTAAGACATTTACGTTACTATTGCTTCAGAATGGGGCGAATCAAAACTGAAAAGCGAAAAATTGGTAACCATACCAACGAAGACATGCTACGGGCTATTACGCTCGCGCTGGTAAATAATGGACAGTCCATTCGAACAGCTGCAAAAGAATGCAGTTTAGCTTACCCAACTTTAAGAGGATATTTTAAAAAATTTGAGAGTGATTAAACTATTAACTTAGTTCCAAATTATGAAGCAAATGCTGTGTTCAACCCGTACCAAGAAAATGAATTAAAGAAGTACATACTAGATTGCTCGAGCAAATTTTATGGCCTTACCTGTAAAGAAACACGACGTGTAGCGTATCAAATGACTATAATTAATAAAATTAAAGTTCCTCCGTCATGGGAAGACAAAAAAATGGCAGGAAAGGAATGGTTGAGGTCATTCCGAAGAAAGCACCAAGACTTAAGTCTAAAAAAACCTGAACCATGCAGCTTAGCGCGAGCTTCGGCGTTCAATAAGATAAATGTTGAATCATTTTCAAAAACTTAAAAGAAGCAATGCAACGGTCGCCTAACTTCGGCAACGGTACTCGTGTTTATAATTTGGACGAGACCGCCACTACAACGGTACAACGCCCGCAAAAGGTTCTAGCTAGTAGAGGTAGCAACAACGTCTCAAAAGTTATTAGCGGCGAAAGAGGCATATTAGTCACAACATGCTGCATTGTTTCAGCTTGTGGTCAAGCTTTACCACCGGCAATGGTCTTTCCGCGAAAGAAATTTAAAACACACATGCTTCATGGCGCTCCTTCGGGGACCCTTGGCTTAGCTGCATCAAGCGGATGGATGAATGCCGAGATCTTTGTAGACGTCATGAAGCATTTTATAAAACACACCTCCGCATCAATAGACAATCCAGTCCTTTTGATACTTGACAATCACGAGAGCCATTTGTCATTAGGAGCATTGAATCTAGCTAAGTCTTCCGGTGTCACATTACTTACGCTGCCTCCTCACACAACAGGAAAACTACAACAGTTAGATGTGGGATTAAATGGTCCATTTAGAACCTATTACAACTCTGCTGTAGATTCATGGCTACTTCGGATCCCTGGACAGACAGTAACTATCTACCACGTTGCTGAATGCGCTGGAGAGGCCTATCTTAAAGCTATGACTCCAATAAACATTACTAATGCATTTAGAAAATGCGGTATTTATCCATACAATGAATCGGTATTTACAGAAGAGGATTTTATACCGAGTACTGTGACAGATAGACCAGAACCGGGACAAGACATTGACGAAACAGATGCAGAGATTGAGATAGAAAAACATGATTCGGATCCTACTCCTCCTACCTCTCCTTCTATTTTAGTGGAAAAGCCATCTCAGCAAATCCGATCCGCTAAGTTTAACTCACCACAAGTAGAACTATCACAAGAAGTTCATAACTTGACCACTGTAAACTTTGATGAGATACCTCAACAACAGCAAGCTTCCACTTCTAAATACGTAAACAGTTTTATTTCGCCACAAAATTTTAGACCACCTCTAAAAACCGGCCCTAGGAAAATCAAGAAACGGAACAGACCCTTGGGAAGAAGCATGATAGCCACTGATACTCCAGAGAAAAATTTAATAGAGACAAGGAAAAAGAAAGATAAAGATAAAGTGAAAAAAGTAAAGACAGGAGATGGAGATATGTTTAAAGAAAACAAGAAATCTAAGAAAAAAAGCACTTTAAACATTGATGATGATTCTAGCGCAGAAGACTCTTTTAACGCAAGTGGATCTTCGTCTGGTGGGACCCAGTTCATAAGTGATAGTGAAGATGATGATATAATATTGACCGAAGACTTTCCACCTCTACTTAGACACCCAAAATCAGGAGATTTTGTTATAATTTTGATTGAATCAGAGATACAGAAGAATAAATGCTATTACGTCGCGAAAATTTTAGAAGAGTCTTCCGAAGACAATTTTGATTATTCCGTTTCTTATTTGAAATTAAAAAGTAAAGTGTATCACCGTTTTGCTGAAACCGTGGAACCAGATATGGCAATGGTTACAAAAAATGATATCAAATGTATATTAATGGACTCCAAAGTAGAAGGCAGTAGTCGCCGAACTGCAACGTTTAAATTTCCAGTAAACCTGTCACTTTTAAACTTTCCTTTTTAATTTCCTAAAACCTCGAGGAATAAAATTCATTTATTTATTGATAATAAAGATAGTCTGATTAGTTAGTTGACTTAGTGTAGGATATTGACAAAGGCTAGACTGATGTAGATATGGATACTGTATGCCACAAACTAGACCGAATTGTAATAAGTTGATCGAATGATGGATCTCTGTAAACCAAAGACTTTAATGCTTTATGATCCTAATAAATATTTAAATTGTCTTCTTGGAGTTTTCTTCTATGATTTAAGACCATCCCTCATCGTAAATCAATAGGATGATTCACTGTGTACATACCGGTTCACTGTTGACCTACCCCCTGGTTCACTGGGTCCCATCGGGTGGACAGAGTGAACCATTTCCCATTTTTTTAAAAAGCTGAAATAAACTCAATTCTGGAACAATAAGGTCTAAAATGGAAATACACTTTAGAAGTCAGATAGACTGTGAGTCTGTTATTCAAAAATAAACTTTATTTTATTCAAAATGAGTTGAGTTTCGAATGTTTAACTTTTTTGTGGTTCACTGTTGAACACCTCACCCTATAGCTTGATGTGTAGCCGTGTGTACCTACCCCAACCTAAATAATGTCACTGCCCCCGAATCTATGCAATACCAGCTAAACGAATTTTAATATAATCGCAATTGTTTCTAAAAAAATGTTAAAGATTTATCTGTGTCACTGGTGTTTTGCCGCCAAATACTGAGAGAAAATAAGCAACACTACCAACAGTACCAACCAAGAATAATTGCATGGCGCGTAATTGTTGCGCGAATTATACAGTTTTAGTAGCTTATATCATATAAGCTAAATGAAATGTCATTAAAAGAACATATACGTTATATGCCATGTTATTTAATGACTTTTCATTTAATTTAGTAGTGTTAAAGACATAATAGCCAGCACTGAATAACATTATCTATAACGTGTATAATAATTGAATATATTTCTAACACAATGAGGTAAGGCCTTATTTATTTAAAAAGTAAACATTTCAGTGTTTAGTTTCTCCAGCTAATTGGCGCCAAAGCTATTTGTTCTAAGAACAGTGAGAACCAATTCATTTGTAAAACAAATACGGTAGAGGTTATTATATATAGTTGTTCAATGCGTTCTTTATTATGCTGTTAGCGATTAAACAAATTGCACTTGGCGTAGTACCCTTTTAAACCATAGACTACAACTTACAAAGACGAAACGAAATAAATTGGAGCCGCTGGATTATTCGCATTGGTAATGTTTGGCAGCTGTACATTCTCTCCAAGGAGGATGTAACACTTGACACTGGGTTGTCAGGCTGGCTACATTTTTCTTGTTAAAAACGTCCTAGTGACTCTTTTCGCTCAACTTGTGTTCTAACCTGGTACTATAGTTTTACGCGGTTCAAGCAGTTAATACAAGGAAAAACCTGTTCCTTTAAGATTTTTGGCCATTTTGGCATATGAAAGTCTACTTCTTTATTTAATACTTATAAGTTCGTACCGTTTAATGTAGGATCCCTATAGTGAAAAAAAGGAAAAAAAATGTATCCCCGTTCACATAATAGTTATAAAACGTTTTAAAACAACGCAACAGAAGCATGACGTCTCAGCTATTCATCTGTAGAAATTGAGGTGTATCTACATACATTCATTACGTTTCTTAATCTGTCGCTTTGTATAATTGCGTTTTACATATATACATTGGTCTCAGCCCAGTCCTGACACGTTCTTTAAACAAAGTTCAAGTTTTTCAAGTGAGATTATTTCATTCTTCAGTAAGTTCTTACTCGTTATAATAATGAGCAAAATGATCTTGAAAATTTCACAGTGTCCTGTCTGTCTGCGAGTAATCTCGTCAGTCGTCTCGACAATCGATTGTTAATTGTTTAAACTCGTCATCCCATCACTATTCATGTCAATCATTAAATGTTTAAAAAAGAACGTCATACAAAATGATGATCTCAACAAACTGACGAATCAAAGATGAAATTGTTTACAAAGCTGTAGAAAATATTTACGTTCAGAAATGATTGAATAAAGCAACTCTTTATAAGAATAATGTTTGATGATATATTCTTTGTTTGATCTTTGTTACGGAAAATTAGAAACGCGCTTTGACAGGTTTTATGACAATTTCTATTTTAAATAGTTTTAATTAATAAGTACAAAAATTAATAATAAAATCTCCTTGTTATGGTTATATTTAGCGCGGAAAAATGGTTTTAATTAACTTGACACTATTTTAGCAAAATAATTTATTGTGGTCAAAATATAATATTTATGAGGAAATCTAAAACATAGTTTTCCCTAATCCTGTTTTAAGTATTTTAGACGAGATTGTGTGTTTTTTACTATTGAGGTAGTAGTTGAATCGTGTTTTTGGATCAATGAAGTTCTGTCAAATATATTCAAATTTGAACCTAGTAGTATAAGACAAACCAGTTTGGCTGTCTCAGCCTATAATGGCTAGGATAGGCATAGGCTGAATTGGTGCAAAACACATTTAACGAATTAAAATTCTTAATAATAAAAAAGTTGTGCATTAGATTGGAACGACTTTTGATGATTTTCGTTTTTATTTGAAACCTTTCAATAGGCTAGCATTTGCTAACAAGTAGGTTGTTTTATGACAAACTGTGGCCCAACCCTTTAGTTTTTTTTTAATCGTAACCAATCAGACTCCGTGCGTGTTTATGATTTAGACTTTTAATTAGTGTTGCCACAAGAAGCTCTTATTTCGAACGTAAGCTGGGCTGTCTCTGTTCCCCTAATACCGACTTAAGGTTTAATGACAGAGCAATATGTAGTATTAATATGATTACCAAAGTAGATACTTAACTTGTTTTGACTTTCAACGAACACGTGCACCGTTGTATTAAACGGGTTAAATAAATCTTAGGCAGTTAAAGTGTCTTATTTTGTTTTCCGAGACAAAACGTGTATATAAATAATGTGAGACATTTAAATAAAGAGCGTTTAAGTTCCCAAGGAACTGGTAGAACGTTCTGGAACGTCGCTGCCAACACTGGACGACTATTTAGTTGGCCAGTCCAGTGATCATGTCCTTCATGTTATCCGGGTTATTATATCCGCGTATGACCTTCTATAGTTCTTCTGTGGCTTCTTGTGTCAAAACTATCAAGATACATAAAATAATGTACAGACGCTAGCACATCCAGCTACCTCAATCCATCAAATTTCTTTTATAGATTTTCAACTTTGTCACAAAACCATGAGGTTCACTTTCAATTGGGGAAAATTGACAGATTGGGGTAGCTTGATGTGCTGGCGTCTGAACAACATGTTTATAATAGGTACCCATCATTAACCATCCCTAATTTATTTTAGCTCAGTCAAAATAACCCCTTTTTTATCATAATGTACGTGTCCTATACCTGCATGAGTGGTTGTAACGTTGACGATCCTTAAATAAATAAATAAATAATCAAAATAAAAAAAACATTGTTTCTATTCTTCCAAATAAGGCCAATGCCTTATTGGGAAGAATAGAAAAAATGATAAGTATACATATACTTAACCAATGTTACTGGGAAATACTTAGCATGATGTGAGTTACTGTCAATTTTCGCTAATTACCTCGCACCGAACATGCGTAATTAGTATAATCACGCAAATTCACATGACATACTGACACCTAAGAACATGCAATATAGTATGTTTCTGTATTTAATAAAAATCCCTATCTATTTGTATGTTTTCGCGTTTGCATTTCTAATTAATAGCACTTTCTAATAAACGTGATAACATTGTTTTTACAACCACATTGTCTGCACCTGTAGAAGGAGTCGCTTCTTTAAGGCATTGCGTAGGCTGAGTGTGCAAAACATATTTTTGAATTTATATTAAAACTGGCAACATCAATTAAAAATGTACACAATATAAAAGTTGTGCAATAGATTTGCACGACGTTTGATTGTCATTTTCTATTAAACTAATAATCTACAATTGCTACAATTGCTAACAAGTAGATTGTTTTATAGCAAGTTTAGCCCAATAGGTTTTAAAAATCTTAACTTGTCAAAAGTCGTGCAAACATATTACACAACTTTTGTATTGTTCACATGTCTAACAAATAAATATGAGTTTAGCGCATTTCTAAAATCTTCAAAAACCTTTTTTTTTATTGGTTTCCAAATCAATCCAATTCACTATCGATAGGTTCTTTTCATTAATTTGTAAAAACAAGGTTGGTAATTGAATTTATTATGTCGGCCAAAATACGTCCACTGCTGGACAAGGGCGGGAGGCTTTTTCCATTGGCGAGGGCCAGAGTATAATTTGGTTAGATATGTAGGTCACTAGTACATAGGAGAAGCTGCTGTCTATCTCTGCTAGATAATCCCGCGGGGCGATCTATATCCACAACGTGACGAGATACGGTGGTTATATTCATCGCCGTCTACACAGCACAAATAATTTAACATATAATTGAATTAAATCAAGTATTAGTTGCCTAAAATTACTTGTTATATATTTATTTATATGTATATTATACATCGCATAAAATTCTACTAACCTAACGTAAACATCCTTTTCACTTATATAATTATATAGCGTTGCTATCAATCGCTTCCACGTCACAACTCCATACCCAATGACGTTTCAGTTATATGGACCTAGTAAACATTGGTCCAATCTATTGGCCCAATCTTGTAGCCATTGTGAACATTGGCATACATAATAATGTTGGGTGTATTAATGACCTCCTGGCCGAATTTCGCAGCGGCCAGTCTCAATGGCGACCAGCCATCCATCGATAGTACACAACGGGTTGGGCAAACACAGGAGTAGATTCTATTCCATGACTCTCATGATCAGAAGGGACGACTGGAAATAGTTAAATTGAATGTCCACACCGCGACGAAAATACCATAAAATAAGATAATATTTTTTTTTGTATGCTGAGGATTCATTCCTAAAGGTGATGACATAATAAAAATAAATCTTATAATTTGGTTATTCATAAATATATAAAGGCACAATAAAGGCATATAAGTGTCACTTATAAATTGATAACTGATCAACTCATTAGGCTCGAATAGCATTAATAACATAATGATTGATTGAATAGTTATTAGTTCTTAAAACAGGTATACTTACATCATTCTAGGTCAGCATTGTCATCAATCGTTTGTATCCTTGAAGATATAGATAATAGAGAGCCTTAGCTCATCGGCTATTAAGTATACTTCTAATGAGTGTGTGAATGCAATTGCAATGTCTAAACACATGCATTGTCTGTTAAACCATAGGGTTGTCAGTTTGTACAACATATACCTACGTGACTTGCTTTGTGGCTGATGGGGACAAATATTGCACCCAGGCAGTAGTAGTAGTGTAGCATTCGTCCCGTAGAAAGACCTACCAAAAACAGGCAGCAGCGTCCTTGTGAGAACTATGACCATCATACTGCAATCACCAAGCGTGGCGATTATGGCGTCTTGGGGAGGCTCGTGTCTACATGATGATGATGACTATAATAAAGGCTACAGATGTGTCCAAATATAGTATGCAGTGTAGAACTATAACATTATTGCGTTTGACCAATGAAATCAATGAACATTGTCACTGAGCTAGAGCTTTGAGCCCCATGCTCGCCTCTCTTTGGTCTGGTGAAGAAGTAATAAAACAACTAACATGCTGATAGATCGGCCTACGTGGAATACAGAGTATTATTACTTATACCTTGAAGAGAAGATGGACCCAAACCACGATGAGTCTATTTTCAGTCGATAGAAATCACCCTAAGTCAGGTCTAAACATTTCAAAGTTCTCCGGATGATATGAACTAATCTGAATTGGACATTTAAGATAAGCACTTAGCATATTTTGTTAAATTTCGCAATGAGTTTGAACACGATTATCAAATAATTGCATAACTAATCTCGGAAATGCATGAATTATTAAAACTGAATCCGATTATATTACAAACGTAAGCCAATATACAGGGGTACATTTTATTTTATCAGTAAATACTCATGTGTGCATCGTTTCTATGGTTTCACGGTGAAGTCTTCACTCTTGCAACGAATTACGTTGACAAGACTGAAGTCTAACCGGAGATTACGTGATCACCTGGGTAGTGTCCGAGTTGTTCCACGTGCCTCGGTGCTTAAACTCTTTTCTTTTTTTATTGTTTTCTTTTTAAACAACGCTCGCACTAGGGTATCTAACCCCTGTGTCGCGTGGTACTTTACAAACACATAATAGATGGACACAGATTACATCCATATTTAATTAAGTACCCTTATATGTATTACAATCTTGTCTAGAGACTAATAAGTAATTTTATATTAACCTTAACTTCTACATATTCCTAATTAATTCTAAGAATCAGTCCACCGACTTTCCTTAGTCATATTTGTAAAGGAGAGACACTTTGTTCATGTGTTATTTCAATAAATTCACTAATCACGATACAATTATAATATGGGTTTTGTTATTTTTAATCGTCTCACTAGCTCTGTAATATCGAGTAGCTGGATGGCCTCGACGTTCACATGATGTTGAAGCTTTTGTTCATGAGTTGTACCTCTTTGATCATATAAAATTCATTGCCGGTTTCTGAACTGCGTCTTTCTCCTGGCAGACAGTAAAATATGATGTCCTCGTATCGAACCATATCATATCATCCAACGAAAGCGCTTGCTGGTTCTATCTCTCCTCAGGGTTCTCACCTCAATTAATCGTCCAAAGACGCTAAGGTCAATGTATTGTTGAGTGATTGATATGACAATTCAATAATGCTCATTGATAATGTTCTGATGGTTCAATTTTTGTTATGGCGGCCAGTCTCAATGGAGGCTAGCCATCTCCGCGGGACATATAAATACATATTTTGGGACAACTAACAAACTGCCATCTGACCGCCAAATAGGAAGTCTGTATACTACTGCAACCAGAAAAACCACAAACATACCTAGGTATCATCATCATCATATCAGCCGAAAGACGTCCACTGCTGGACAAAAGCCTCCCCCAAATATCTCCACAATTGCCGGTCTTGCGCTATTCGCATCCAGCAGTTTCCAGCGACCCGCACAAGATCATCGGTCCATCTTGTAGGGGGCCTGCTTTACCTAGGTATATATTTTAAAATACATACATATACTCTTTCAGTTGTCTAAGCATTCTGGCACACTAACCACTAGAACAACAGGTGATTCAAATATAAAATAGAAGCAAAACTCTGCATCAAACCAGCAAGTTGTTCGTTTTTTTCTTCAGACATCCACTCGCATATTTCAGACAGAAACAAGGCCACATAGTGTAATTATATTTTAAATATCTCGCTGTTTCATGAAGTGGTTTTTAATCTTTAATCTGATATACCCCGATGACAGCTTTAATTACATGCTGTCAACATAGTCTGTCAACTTCACACTGTAACAGTGTCGAAAAATTATTAAAAGTTTAATTAATATTGTGCTATTTTTAATTAACTACATACACTACAAAATATGATCAAGAATATGACAAGTTTGTTACTATTTCGTAAATAAATAGATAGTGTAATTTGTAGCGCTGCTATTTGCACTTACTTATGGGTGAACGATCAGCGAGGATTCCCTTGCTAACATTCTATGTTAGCAAGGTAATCCTGTCCTGAATCCTAAAATTGATGTTATTGTATGTTTTACTGCACTGATTTAGTTGAAATTTGGGATGGACCTATGTTATGCCTTGAATTTACACTTAAACAATTGCTTGACGCAGTGAGTTCCTAATAAACCTGTACAAACATTAAGAGTATGTTCATATATCAAGAACCCAAGAGTAATGTGTAGAGAGTAGAGGGTGATCACGAAAGCGGTACATGTCCCGCTTTGCTGAACATGATAAGTATAATAATCACTCACCTGATTACCTCTTTACTATAGCGGTAGCGCATTTAACCACAGATCTGTGGTGGTAGAATGTGCTCCTGTCATACCGGATTAATTGAGAAAATATTACCCGCTTTTTTTTGGAAAGTCATAATCGCACTAACAGCCAGGCGTCAGAAAGCTTTGGAGAAACACGTATAGCCTTATGCCCGGCACCTGACATTTTCCTGTCGTCAGATAACTAACTTATCCAGGAAATATATTGGGCACGTATGTATACGCATACACTAGTGTACTAATGTCCCGTACATAATTCGACCAGTTCAGTTACCGTGGCAACGGAAAATCATGTGTCTGTGCAGCGTTCGACTAATCAGCCTGATCACAGTCTTATCTAAGATTTAATCGGTCGTAGTCCTCTGTAGAGAGACGACTCATCGTCACTATGTTCTAGCAAAGCTGAAAAAAACATAGTATTTGACATGATTACCTATTTGTAGTTGTATTAGCTACTAGCTGTGCCCCGCGGTTTTACCCGCGTTAAATTTTATAAATTATCATAGATCCCCCCCGTAGGTGATAGCGTAATAATATATAGCCTATATGTTCACCCGACCTCTTAGTAATATTCATGCAAAATTTGAAGTAAATCCATGCAATACTTTTTGAGTTTAGCCCGGACATACACACAGACAAAATTTCTCAAAACTGTATTTTTGGCTTCGATATCGATTATAGATCACGCCCTCAGTATCCTTAAAAAAATATTCTATGTACAGTTTTGACTTTCCTACGATTTTATTATATGTATAGATAGATACGGCTTGATCCCACTCACGCGTCTATTGTCTGGTAAAGCAGTAAAAGCCACCCAGGCTAACTGTAAACATCATGTTAAAATCTTGCTTACCTAATATATTACCGTAGTCATAATGTCAGTCGAAAGACGTGCACAACTGGACATCCTTTCCCAAGGATCTTGAGGGGATATGCCATAATCACTACGCTTGGCAGACGGGTTAGCGATCGCAGTTTGGTCGTTAAACTGCTTGTCTGTGCACTTTAAATAGATTAATGTCTTGGGACAACTAAAACACTGCCATCTGATCCTCAAGTACGCAGAGCCTGTACTATGGCAAACAGACAACTGATAAACATACTTACTTATTTACTTATCGTATGGGCAGTGGTTACCCTGGTGTCAGAGTTGTTCAAGCCGCCCAGTAGGCCTCTGACATGGCTTAACGACTGTTGCCTAATGTACAACCGGGACCGACAGCTTAACGTGCCCTCCGAGGCACGGAGATGCTCACAAATTAAACCACTTTGGCGGTCACCCATCTATGGACTGACCGCGAGCCTAGTTGCTTAACCTCGCCAATCACTTACGGATCGGTGAGAGCATCTAGCTATAAACATACTTATATATTTCTAAATACATACATATTATAGACAAATAACATCCAGACACGGAACAAATAATCGTACTCATCATACAAAGATTTGTACTGGTTGGGAATCAAAGCCACGACCTCTGGCTTAGCAGTTACCGGGACTAACCTTTAACCACCATACTGCGATCGCCAACCCGTCTGCCAAGCTCAATGTAATCGGCATATCCCTATAAGATCCTTGGGAAAATCTTTTGCCATCTGCCGCTCGTCCTCTGGTATATATTCCTTCGGGACAACTCTACTCCTCCCAAGGGATAAGATGGGATTATGATATTCGTCACGCGGCAAATTTCCGTAATAGGTATATTGAAAACCTTGCTATTTTAACAAATACACGGAATCAATACAAAAATATTAATGTTTACCCAAATCTTTCAAACAAAAGCTTTAAACAGGAAATGTAATACATAAAAATAAATATTGGAAACTTTCAGTAAAACATTCCTACCTATTTGATACGGAACTTGGCGGGAAAATAGACAAAGTGGCATCCATTTTGTTCACAGGCGTTTTATTAGTAGGTATGACTGCCTCACTGGCCTAGCAGTAGTGTGTTCACCCGCAGAAAACTAGGTCCTGAGTTCAAATCCTGGGTCGAGCCAAAAGTGAGTTTGGGACTTTTATGTAAAAGAATAATTACTTCAGCCCGTAGTCTTCGAGTTGGCGGTATTATACCCCCGTGCCTTGGAGAGCACCTAAAACCGTCAGTCCTGTACCTGACCTCATTCCGGTCGTGTCGCTACGCGTTCCATCGGATCATGAGAGTGATGGAAAGTGCTCCTGTGTTTGCGCACACACTTGTGCACTATAGTGCACAATATTATAATATATCCCGCGCAGATGGTTAATCTCTATTGAGACTGGCCGCCGTGGCATAAATTCGGCTAGGACGACATTATTATTACTAGTTAATAGCGTTTCTGGACGAATTGTGTGTGCGGTAGCCAATGACAATGCAGACTAGCCAACTATGCAGGACATATTATAATCCACGAGTTTGTGCACTCTCTATTCCAACGACACGAACGAAGGAAGTCAGACACAGGAGTGACAGTTGTCACTCTCTGGACTACAACTAGGTGATTATTTGCCTAAAAAAGTGATTAGGACTCAAAGCCTCATTATATGTATATACCTATATTATATACTAGCTATGCCCCGCGGTTTTACCCGCGTTAATCTTTATAAATTATCACAGCTCCTCCCCGTAGGTATATGTTGATATACCTATATGTTGACCCGACCGTAACAATTATGTCATATTTGAAGTAAATCCATGCAGAACTTTTTGAGTTTAGCCCGGACATACATACAGACAAACAGACCAAAATTTTAAAAACTATATTTTTGGCTTCGATGTCAATTGTAGATGACATATACTCCCATAGGCCCAAGTATCCTTTAAATAAAAAACAATGTATAGCTTTGATCTTCCTACGATTTTATTATATGTATAGATTATTCAACTAGGCAGTTACATACAGGCGCGATAATGACGTCACAAATCAGACACACACGGAATTAATTTAATAAAACGTATTCATTAATTATAATGAAATATGTCTGGGTGTCTTCAGCGGGAGCCAAGGCTGGCCACTCCCCGGCATAATAATATAACGTTATTTTTATGCTTGTTTTTATTAATTCTGGGCTGTTAACGTTGTCACTTTAGTATGGCGTTAAATCTGATTATTCAAAGGGACTGACGATTTTACGATGTAGTTTATTACCTACTTGCGAAAAAGTATAACTGCGTCAGAGATAAAATATGGCGCGACGTTCTCATTGACTTTTATTTGTAACTGACATGTAAGTTCTAAATTTGACGGTAGTTTGAAAAAAAAAGATGTATCGAAGTTTTTCAAGTACCTAAAACTTTTTTACACACGCCTGTCTTTGCGAGTAAGCTAGTGAATGAATGACGAAAGCGTTACGTAAAGTGTGATCAGGTGCGAACGGAAGTTGAGAGGAAGGTATCAGTTAGTGAAGATAGTAAGAGAAATTTAAGTTTCGTATATTACTGAAGGAGCTAGAGAGAGAGGTGTGAGCATACATTTTCTGTCTCTTTTACTAGCCATTTACGGTTAAAGTTTTACTTCAGTCCTGCGTCTAAAGTACATTAGTTTTTTTTTATATTTTGTCCGTAATAATTACGTATAGATTTACGCGTTGTACAGACAAAGTAAACTTTAAACTTTTTAAAGCTTACTGCCAGAATCTGTACACAAACAATCTGTGGGTCAATTATTCCAAAGGATCGTTAAATGTCTAACGCATACAGTATATTAATGCTCCCAAAATCCTATTGATACTGCCATCTGCTCGGCGGATATTATAGCGCACTAGCGTGTTGGTTAATACAGATGCACTTTCTATTCCGTCTGATGATCCGATCTGCACTGAACTCTTATCTGGTGGCGCGGCGTCAGCTATCTGTCCCAGGTGACACGACCGGTTAGGCTTCAGGTACATGACCGATGGCTTTACGTGCTCTCCGAGGCATGGGCTGTAACTCCACCAACTTGCAGACTCCAGGCTGATACTGAGAATTTTTGATGAGACCTGAATTTGAATTCCGAATCTCATAATCTGCGGTTGAACATATATGGCCTTTGCGTCTGTTACAGACGATTAACGGCGCATTGTCTGAGAGACATTTCTTTTGGTGGCTAAACAAACCGATGCGAGAGAGACATAGCCTGCCGCAGGCCTGACAAGAGAAGTTTGCGTTGGTTGGTGCCGAGCCGCTTTCATATCGCTTCTGTCTCTTATCAGCAAGTACTCCGAACCAGGCTTCGTCACAGATCTGACGACCCTCCATTACACGTTTGCGCCATTCAACTCTATTTTCAGCGAGCTTTTCCCAGCTACAGTGGTAAATTTTAAAAGCAGCAATATCCCGCTTCGTGCAGTCTTTAACATAGTGTGGTTGAACATAGTGTCGCTATACACAACACTCAACAAGGCGGTAAAATTGTGATTTATTAATTGCAAACATTTTACCATTTTATTTTAAATATTTATACGAATCGTGTTTGTCTAATGTTTTTGTTGTCTTGTATTTCAGTTGTCGTATTGTGTTGTCTGTCTGTCTGTCAATCACCAATTTAATGGCATTTCAATTACCAATATAAAACTACCGAACGGATTTTGTTGAAACTTTGTAGTAGTACCTACAGCTTATTTATTATTAATATATACCGTTTAACGCGGTTAAAACCGCTAGGCACAGCTAGTGTTATAATATATATATAATAAAATACGACTATCGCGCTTTAACGCTACTAATAAAAAAGACGAAATTAATCCAACGAATTAGATGGCCGTACCCATTTACTTGTATATAGGCAATTTTTCAAACGAAATGGCCACTAAAACTGGGTAAAGGCTAACTGAGGAAGCGCATGCTGTCATGATAACATGGCGTTTACGGCTACCATTAATCAAAGTCTTTCAGAAAGCTATTTTTGACGTCCTTCACAGCCATGTTTTCAGGGTTTAGAGGAGGACAGTTCTTCCTTCCATAGATAAACGTATGATTATATGTTCGGATTGAATAGTATAGTATAGTATAATATTATATATATATATATATATATATATATATATATATATATATATATATATATATATATATTAGGTCTTTACCTATGAAATTGCCGTTCTGCAGTACTGGCCATTTCAAATCAAAATAATTTTTGTTTGGCTAGTAGTCATTTCTTTATTGATTAGTGTTACATTTTCATCGCATTTCAATCTTTTTCGTCATCATGGATACGTTAAAAATTCGAGTAATTATGGAATATGAGTACCGTCGTGGCAGCAACGCGGCACAAGCGGCACGCAACATCAACGACGTTTACGGAGCTAACACTACAAACCAACGCACCACCTGTTATTGGTTTGCTCGCTTCCGTTCTGGAAATTTCGACCTGAAAAATGAACCTCGCGGTCGTCCGAAGACTTTGGTCGACAATGACGAATTAAAGGCGGTTGTGGAAGCTGATGATACACTATCTACGGCTGAATTAGCAGCAGCTTTCGACGTTAGCGTCAAAACAATATTGGTCCATTTGCGTCAAATTGGCAAGGTAAAAAAGCTTGACAAATGGGTGCCCCACGAACTCAATGATCGCCAGCGCGAAGTACGCGTCGAGACGTGCCTTGCACTGCTCAACAGACACACAAATGAAGGAATTTTGAACCGCATTGTTACCTGCGATGAAAAATGGATTCTGTTTGATAACCGCAAGCGCTCAGCAAGTTGGTTGGATCCTGGTTCAGCACCTAAACAATGCCCTAAACGAAAACTTACCCCTAGAAAAGTGATGGTCACTGTTTGGTGGTCTAGCGCCGGTGTGATTCATCACAGCTTCTTACCAAATGGGGTGAGCATTACTGCAGATGTGTACTGTGAAGAACTGAGCACAATGATGGAGAAGCTGGCGCATCTCCAACCAGCATTGGTCAATCGCTCGTCTCCGCTGCTCCTGCACGACAACGCGCGACCTCATACTGCACAGCAGACGGTCTCCAAGTTGCAAGAACTGGGGTTGGAAGCTCTCCGTCATCCGCCCTACTCACCAGACCTTGCGCCTACAGACTACTACTTTTTCCAGAATTTGGATAACTTCTTGGCGGGAAAAAAATTCAATACCCGAGAGGCAGTACAAAATGCCTTTGAAGAATTTGTTGCCTCCCGTCCAGCTGATTTCTTTAAGAAGGGCATCAATAAACTGCCACTGCGATGGCAAAGATGCATTGATTGCATGGGTGATTACTTCGATTAATACAAATAAAAAAATTCATGAAAAAAAATCGTTTAAATTTTTTCATACAAAACGGCAATTTCATAGGTAAAGACCTATTATATAAAGTATAATATAGTATGTATTGCATTATATAGTATTTTAAGGTTGACTGGCATTGACTGCCTAGGGCATTAAGTCCGCCTTTGTACAATTTAATGTGCATTAAGTGATAAATAAATAAATAAACTTCCTTACATTAATATTACTTTAAAACTTACTTAGACACCGTTTTTATGTTTTGTGGAGGCGCTCATAGCCAGATGCTCTCACCGGTCCGTAAATGATTGGCGAGGTTAAGTAGCTACGCTCGAGGTCAGTCCCATAGGATCGGTATCGCTAAACTGATTTCTGGGCTTCTCCGTGCTTCGGAGGACACGCTCATTAGACCTCTGACATGACTTAACGACTGTTGCCTAACGCCTACAGCTGGGACCGACCTGAGCGGTCGGTCCCAGCTGTAGGCGTTAGGCAACAGTCGTTAAGTCATGTCAGAGGTCTAATGAGCTGCTTGAACAACTCTGACACTAGTAGGGTAACGACTGTCCATACGATAGGTGTTTATATAAGTATATGTTTTATCTGTAATGTTGACGTATTAACGATACCTCGACTTCACGTCACGTACTAAATTTTACACTAAAATCAGTATCTTATTGTTGAACTATAATTATATGTTTAAATAATAAAGATACTGTATGCCGCTGCCCCAAAATCGTAAATGCCTTTGTTGTTATGAAATTGCTTAATCGCTACCAGTTGATTTTATAGAAACTAAACTTTATGCCACAAGTACCAAAGCTTATTTCGAAGGTGGTCTGGTGATCAGCATTCATTGACTCTTTTTTAATAACTCTTAGCCAGTTAATAAAAATGTCCTCCTGCTCGAGTAATGGCCATGGTTGCCCTAAACTCGAGCAGGAGGCCTTTTTTTAACTGGCTAAGAGTTTTAAAGCCCAAATCTCTAAAAAGCATTTCTAGAAGAAATCTTTTCTAGTAACCTTGAAAACTTTTTGGTACCAATTTTATCAAATAGTCGCCTTGCATACATATCTGATAGCAAACACTAAACAGGAACGAGGAAGACTTAGGAGTGTTGTAAACTCAATAATAAATCATATTTCAAGGCACGCAGCTAAAATAAATCGGTGAAATAAAAATGTTAGGTACTGTACTGTGTAAAATGTTGTGATCAGACAGAAGATCCGTAGATGACCTACGATTTTATTGAATTACGTTAAGAGAGGGGGAAAAACAGCCTGAATAAAATTTACAGAGAGCCTGAAGGAGAATTAAAGGCAACTGTTATAAAGAAATGAAGTGGCAAGTGCTGGACACTTAAATTTTTAATATCGGATGTTGTAAAAACTGCTGAAGTCGATTCCATGATTTTTGATTACTTTATTTATATAATAAGATAAGTTGTCAACGAGCGTTTGTCGGTTTTACGTAACATTGCATCGGTGGAAATATTTTTGATCTTGTAAGCGGTCTTATTACGAAAATATTAAGGTAGTTTACATTCTGCAAGTGTAACTACTGATCTGGCGTCAAACGTACAGACGCCAGCACATCAAGCTAATCAAATAAATCTGTCAAATTTCCCCAATTGAAAGTGCACCTTATGCTTTCGTATAAAGTAGAAAATCTATAAAAGAAATTTGACAGATTATGGTAGCTGGATGTGCTGGCGTCTGTACTTGAAAGCCATCATTTCCAACATTGAATTGATAACAATTCCGAAATTACTGAATAACTCTGGTACCTAATCAGACAAATTGGTTCAACGTAGAGCGACAGTTTCATTAAACGTCCCTTAAACCGACCCTCTCATGCATCTCCACCTAATTAACCGCTTAGCTAAGGTTCGAACCCTGAAAGCGATGCCTTCTGGCGTTGGATCTTAGCTTGTAGTCTTATTAGCTGGACGGCTCGATCGCCGCTCGCTTCTATAGTCTAGTGAAGTAGTCAAAGTCATCCTACTAATATTATAAAGGCGAAAGTTTGTGACTGTGTAAGTCTGTATGTTTGTTATTTCTTCACGTCTAAACGACTGGAGCGATTTTAATCAAATTTGGTATGGAGTTAGCGGACACCCTGGATTAACACGTAGGCTATAATTTACAAAGTTTAATGCGGGTAAAACCGCGGGCACAGCTAGTGTAATCTAATTGTAAACGTCTTGTTTAAATGTGTTACTCGATCTCTCCATAAAACGTTTTAAAACTCAGTCGGCTGTAGGTATTTCGTATAATGCATGATTCCATTTCATTCCTCGTGCAAAAAAATATAGCAAATACAAAAATATTGAAATAAAACATACGGAAGCTATTAAGCGCAGCCGACATATTGTACTTAACGCGATGTTTGTTTTTTGTTAATAAAAGAAAACCCAAACAAAAGTTCCGATTGCAAAGTTTTTGTTTTAAATATGTTGTTTAGTCTCTATGCGTTCTCAATGTCAGTTGTCAATTTATGAATGATGGAAATGAAAAACGTTTTGTTTCCAACACGTTCAGTTATTTCACCACCGTGCATTGCTCGCATTTATTATGATGAATAAATTTGTTTAGGTCTTATAAAAATATCGTGAAGTTTGATTTTATTACGGGTTTGGAAGAATGGATATTTTACAAGGTGTTGCAGAAATCGTGGATTAAGTTTAAAATGCGCAATCTACCGATGAAACTGAACAAATTAAACTTTTACAGCTGATATTTACAAATAGCTAGTTATAATAATAATGATAATATCTCTGATCGCAAACTTGTACTATGGAAAATAAATAACTGGTATATTACATATACTTCTTTTCTTTTGTAAATACATACCTATATAGATAATTACACCCAGACTCAGGGCAAACAGAGATAAAAACCAATTTTTGTATGATATTACAGTTTTTAGAGGATGTGAATTATGTTATAAAATCTTAATGCTAACAAAGTAATATTGATAAGTGCAATAGGTTTGAAGGAAATCATCATCCTCATCATCATATTAGCCGAAAGACGTCCACTGCTGGACAAAGGCCTCCCCTAAAGATCCTCACAATTGCCGGTCTCGCAATACCCGCATCTAGCGGTATCCAGCTTTGTAGCTTTTTAATAAAATAAGTATACATAACTAAATAAAATCATTGCCGCTGGCCGCCATCATTACGCTATCAGAATGATATTCATAGATTTCGTGTTTACTAATGTTTAGCTTTTCGAGTATTTTAAACGATCATTATTTTTACGTCTTTGATCGTAATATGAATTATTATCGTAATTTTTATCGTCTCATTAAAGATTGTATATGATCCCCACTGTCGAACATTTATGATTCACCAACATAGTGCTCATTAATTGCATTCTTTCTAGAAAAAAAAACTTGCCAATTAATTTTCAAATCAAAGTAGAATGAGAAATTATCCTCTACAAAATGCAGGTGATGCTCATGCGGTGCATTTTTTATTCGTCTATGATTCATTTAATGAATACTTACTAGCACGATAAACGTTAAGAACGTCATAAATATGGATATGTTTTCCGATTACACGTAATGGTAAGTAAATTGTGAGTATAGTTTGTTAACCGACTTAGAAAAGAAATGGGGTGTCAATTCAGCTGTACGTATTTTTGTTTTTAATTCTGTACGTATTGTCTGTCTGCTGATTGTCATAATTCTTTAAATTCCTTGGAAACTCTTTCCGCTTTGAATTCGACTCTGTGCTCTTTAAAACAGTCAAAAAAGCTACTTGTAAAAATCTCTCAGGTACTAGCCCCGCGGAGTAGAATCCCTGAGAAGAACCTCGCTAAGAATTTACTAATGTTTAAGTTAGGCGTTTCTCAGATATCTTTGTATGATTACATTCCTAAAATTATTAACAGATTCATTCACCGGTCACCATCGCAACCTCTTCTTAACCGTATATCTAATAGTATGCTAGCCTACCTAATTGGATTCAATCAATCAACCTCGTCTGACAAACACTCGCATGTACGCTCAAAAGGTTTTCCGCCAAACCAATGCCAGGAACACTTCTAAAGTGTCCTTCCACAAATAATTCAACTCGCTCGACAACAACAATTTTTAATTACTACGCATGATGTGTTTTTGCAAGTCACCTCAAGGGCAAGAGGTCATGACAGTTCTTTTTCAGGTCATAGACAATACTATAGACAAAAATGTTGCCGGACGTTAATACGTTCCAATTCACAACACAGTACTTACTTATTTTCAGTTCAAACGATATATATATATATATATATATATATACATATAGGTTATTTTTAATACGATTTTCACTAAATATCTAGAGGTAACTTTAGGAAGGTCTGTTGGTAAGTTGTTAGTCGTAATTAATGCTGAAATGAGAAACATAAAATTGTATTTGAAGTAATAAACCTTTTAACATGCAAATTTTATTTCATTAGATCGCCAATACAAGATCACTCTTATTTTAATTTCTCTATCAAGAGTTTTAATGGTTTAATCATCACAGATATGAGCTCATTCATGACCTTCATATGTATTTTTTCGGTGTTCTATGCCAAATCATCAAATAACAATTGATCGACGCGTCTTATACTCAAATGTCCATGTTGTCGAATGGTTAATAAATCGAACATTCGCTACTAAAAAAGTAGGTTAGGTCAGGTTTGAAATGCGACCCTATGGCCGAAAATACATAAAAATATGAAAGTGAATTGTTGCTATGTACAAATCAATCGTTTATCGCTAAAGGATACATTCGACTGAATGTTCGATTTATTAACCATAGAATATTATGAACGTTTGAGAATTTAGACATTCGATTTATATTGTGTCAATCAATTGATATTCGATTATTTGGCATTCGACTTGATTTGTTATGGAACAGTTTTACAGGACTCTAGAATTAACTATGTTTAAAGGTAGAGGTTTTAATATGAGTTTCCAAAAGTCAGCATCCGACGGGCATACAGTGGTATGATTGGTTACTGTCGTGATAGCGTGATCACTTTTTCCAATAATGCTTCAACTCCATCGTTACGGATCTTGAAAAGATTTAACTAAACAAGATTCGCAATCATTTGTTTGTTTTACTAACTTCGATAAATTGATCTATAGACAAAGTTTCTCCAATTCTACTTTATCAATCATATTTTTTTCAGTATTTATTTTGAGGTAAGTATTCATTACTATTTGCGGAATAATTTGTAATCTCTTTTATCTTGACTTAGAAATATTAATGTCTTAGTTTAAAATTTTCCCGACACATGACCTACTTCGACCGCAGTAGCGAGTTGTAAAGACACAACCGTTATAATCTTTATAGTAAAAGAAAACTGCAAAATTTTACAGTCATCTATCAAGATTTACTTTCAAACACTATTAATCATTCTATGATCCGGGTATTTTTCTTTTTTAACCTATTTATGTCTAATACGGAGTTTCATTGAATATGGGTCATGGGTGTCATCTTCTCTTAGAATCTTAAATAATTTAGATGAAATTCTCGCGTCACCTTTGTCAGGACCAGTTTCATTTCATAATATATTCTGACTAACTTAACTTGTCTTTTATTTTTTACTTTTACCAATATACTAACTTCAATAAAATCTAAGTAAGATTTTAACTTTATTGAATTTAGTAGTTTTTTTGGGCCCATTGCAAAAATTGAAATAGAACCCTTTTCCCTTTGGGTGTGACTCAGTCCTTCCGTCTGTCACAGCGGTAGGTATATCCTTGGTACTAATGCAATTAATTTGAATTGTATTAGCTTTATTATTATTTATAAAAGGCCGAAGTGCAGTGTGAAAATTCTAAGCACGTGTGACTGAGCAAGTGAGCATCATAAAAGGGGCTTCTATTGAATATTGCTGAATTAGTTTGTACGCTGTGATCGACTTATGTTTAAAAACGTTCCTTTCTTAAAAGCCGTACTTGGGCCCTCTCGTGGGCGGTGGTAATCACTTACCATCAAGAGACCGGCTTGCTCTATTGCCTTGCCAATCAATAAAACAGGTACAATTCAGCCCATTATCTCAGAAGTTTGTGCTGCAATAAATCTGATGAAATTACGGTTTATAAGTATTTACGTATGAAAATAGAACTATTTTCCTCCCTAATCTTTTTGAAATTATCACACGTTGGACACATAAATACTTAGATAGAATTACGGTTCGCCTTTTAGTGGTAACTAAATAACTTAATATGCAACTAAGGAAGTTACTAGCTTGACTTGCTCTTGGCAATACACAACTATAATTCTTCGGAACGAAATCCAAAATAAAACAAATTAATCTTGATCTACCCACGTTAAGTTAATTAGCGAGCAGTTGAAGATAGATTAAATCTCAAAGCAATTACTTACATTATACTTGATTCCAGTAACACGTGCCATTTATTTAGGTACGTATTCGTCATTTAGTGAATGTTATGCTTAATACGTGTATATTGATTTTATTCAAAAATAGTCCCGCTCTCACTTCGCACGTGTATTCAAAAAGGTTATTGAGACTTATTTAAATATAATAGTTAGATCTTACCTTATCGATTTGATGTGTTTTAAGTAACTACTGAAAAACCTACAAAAGAACAACATCGAATAACCATCGTGGATTAAAAACAAACCGACTTCTGTTAATTTTTTGGGCTACGCGTCAATTTGTCGGAGGGCGTAATTTTATTTTTTAAGATATCAAGGGGGACTAGTGTGCAAGTTTAAAGTTAAACCCAAGCTTGTGGGGATGCAACTCTTGTCCCACGTCCGCCATCTTGGAAAAGATGATTGGTTTATCGGTATCACAAAAAAATGTTAACAGTTTTTGTTGTAAACTAACAAGATTATTTACAAACTTTGTCAAGAACTTTTAGTTGTAGTTACAAATTTGTTACTACCGATTCTAATATAATTTATATGTCATTACTCCAAAACTATTCCGTATAGTATATAAAAGAATTATCAATATTGCCGTCCAAACAACATACTATATACATTTGTAATGTACATACAAAAAAAAACAATTGATAACCTCCCATATTTGAAGTCGATTATAAAGAAATTTGTACATGGAAAACCCAAAACAACATTGTTAATATAACCAATAAAGTATCTAACATTAATTCCTTATTCATTTACTATTTACCAGTTTTCCCTTTCGCAATAGTAAGTTTCCTATATGTTTGTAAATTCCAGTCATAGTGAGGAATTAGAAGCGGCTGACCTTGGCCAGCTAACAACAAACTTTTGTTGTCAAACTCACGATGAGGTCACGAGTTGAAGTACAAAAATCACATTAGAATTAATTAACAGGAATAATTAAATTTAATATTTCAAGATCGTTACGTTGGAGCATAAATAATGCTGACCTCATTGGTTTAACTGTAGGGTATTCAATCGTAGGTAATGAGATTCAAATCCTGGATAAATTGAGATATTTCAGTCAATACAAATCTCCGGTCATGCAGGGAATATGGTACTTGGTGGTATTACACCCCTGTACCTGACCCCTTTCGGTCATATCGGCTAGTTGTCCCTTCGGATCATAAGAGTGAAGAAATAGAAAGTGCTGTGTTGCTCTGCACAGTGTTTTAAAATACTTAAGACATGGACAAAATAATAAGATTATTTAAACCTTCTTAAATCATTCACTCCAACTAATAAAAAACTATGCTGAGGATATAGGAACCTATCTCAATTAAAAAACATATCAATTGTAAGTGTGTGCGCAACACACTTGCGGACATATCCTGAGTGGCTGATTAATCTCCGTTGAGACGGGCTGCCCTGGCCGAAATTCGACTACGAAGACGTAATTATTACCTTTCTAAACCCCTAAAAAAGGAGTCTGTTGTAAATTTACAAGCATGTGTATATATTTGTCTGTCTGATTTTAAACGTATTTTTTACAATTGATACGATTTTTTATTGAGATAATTTCCTATATCCTCAGTATAGCGGTTAATTACAGATTTTTGACTAGTTGGAGTGAATGATTTAAGAAGGTCTAAATAAACTTAGTATTTTATCCACGTCTTAAGTATTTAAAACACTGTGCAGAGCAACATCTTGATACCATTGAGATGTTTATCGGTATAGGTGTGACGACGAAATATTTTCATGACATTGAATTTATTTGACTTCATGTATTTTTATATTACATGCGAAATATTACTTATGTGCGAATTCTTTACTTACATTTTAAAATTAATGGTAACATTATAAATACGGGACATTGACCCCTTAGTCTGTTAGAAATAAACTAAGTTTATATATTCTTTACTTTAATATATTTATAACAAGCCTAAGACCATTAAGACATTCGTAAGAACTTGTAAGCCACTTTCAACTCAGTTTTAATACCTCGCAATCACGTTAAATGACAAGGTTAAACTTAGATACAAATCGAATCTGTCATACACGACCTAGTTGCAGTGAAACCTTATATGTATGCTATGTTTTACATAATATCTTAGTTCATATCTTCAGTACAGCAAAAGAACAAACAAGCACACCGGGCTTACCTTTACCAGACAATAGAATTATCATTATCTGTTGAAGCAGTTAAAGCCACATCATATTAAGCAAAACCTAATTTTTATTGAATATACACTAAATTGGATTCGAAATTCGAATTTAATACAGCAGCGGCACTAAGCAGGCGTGAGCGTACTTTTTATCTTGGTGTAGTAGAGTTGTTCATGTCGCCTAGTAGGCTTCTGAAAATGGCATAGCGACTGTTGTTCTGACAACAACCGGGTCGTCCGAAGTACGGAGGCGCTTCGAAATTAAACCACTGACGGCCATCGATCTACATATAGACCCGATCACTTACGGACCGCTTAGTGCAACTGCCTACGAGTATTAACGCCTCACTCAGCGTTGCATAAGAAGAAAGAGGGTTAGATCTTTTGAAGGTAAACGAAATAAATAAAATATTTTAGATGTAATTATATCCGATAGCATAACGAACTTCGAATACAGGACCCCTCTCCTGTATTCGAAGTTCGTATATTTTTTGTTACATTTTCAATCAACTACACGAAGTAGTCGAAAAAATTTGGTATATGATAGACCAAAATCCTCTTTTTGAATGTTCCAATAAAGCATTCTTTCAATATGCCACTTGATGCAGTACTTGCCTCATTTTATTAAAGAAATTTATTTTTTATCCAATTCGGATTATTAAATTAGATTCTTAACTTAACTAGTAATAAAGTAATTCCTAGTATACATCTAAAAATATATTAATGCATTTGAAATTCGATATAAGATGCTATACTTAAAGTTGTAATATAATTTCAAATAGTTAAGTAACTGTATAATTATCCTAATTAGAGGTAGGAGTAAAAGGAACTATCTATTTCAAAATCTTCACTATAGTGTGCACTTACATGTGAAATGCATTAACCTAAATTAGTTTCTTGGTACAGCTAATAGCTATTGATATGAATATCATTGGGAAACTCCGTACACTATCTAGAACTTAGAAATAAGAACTATGCAACGATATTGACTTGCACTCCACCAATGCGTGTAAAAAAGAAAACAAAAACATGCCACAATTAATTAAAAATTACAAAAGCACTAAATCTACTCCACGATTAAAAAAAAACGTTGTGACAAATTATTTTAAGTTACCTGATTGCTGTTAAAAAAAAAACAAAAAACCGACTTCTATTTTTAAAGATTAAAAATATACTATAATAAATAAAAAAAATATCATCGGCCTGATATCGTCTACTGCAGGACATAGGCTTGTTGTTTGGGGGACCAAACGTTTCTATAATGTTGCTATTTCGAGAGGGTCGCGGCACGGTTCGCACGGCGCCGCGGCGAGTTGGTGACCGCATTTAGGTGGTAGCTAGTACACAGGTGGCGCTGCTGCCCTGGTAGTCACCTAGTGTGGTACCCACGAGATGGTATAGGGTGGCCCTGATTTTCTTTCTAGGCCAGAAACCACACGTCACATGTTTATAAAAATTAAAAAAATATAATTATCAAAATCGGTTCACAAACACCAAAGTGAGTGACATACTCGTACATAAAAAAAACACCATTCTTCGGAAGGCACGTTAAGGTGTCGATTTCGGTTGTCATTAAACAACAGTCGTTAAGCCATGTCCGAGGCCTCATAGGCGGGTTGAAAAACTCTGCCACTGCCCCTACGACAATTAAAAAAATGTCGACTTCATAACCTCCTTCTTTTGAGCTCGGTTTAAAAGTAGTCATCAATACGACTGTGTGTTTTTTCTTGTGATTCTATTTATATTACGCGATTTCTCTAGTAGTTGTGAGCCGATTTTATTCGATTCCGGTTCGTATATTCGATTAATAATGCTTTCGAAATGGCACAAACTAAAAAAACCTTTCAAATCATAATATAAATATATATTTTATATTTATAAACGAAAGGTTAAGTTCGTTATTTGTTTTATTTTGCCCAGTGTGTTAATAGTCTTTTTATTGACTTTTGGTGGATCGTAACTATTACAGAAATTGATTTACAAATACCTATGAAGCGGTTTGTTATAGTCGTAGCAGATATTTATATTGAATCTTAAAATTAATGGTCTTGTGTTATAAGGTATGGATAAAATGATACGTTTATATTTATATGATTATAGAAAAATAGCTGCATGCTCTAGTAATCGTTTATATTAGCTCAATCGTCCCATAAACAATATGTAGAATAGCAGTTTACAGAATACCCAGGAAAATTAAATTTTCCTTTCCATGGGCGACGGTCATCAGTTATTATCAGGTGACCCACTTGCTCGTTCACCTTGCTAATCCATTTATATTATTTCACTTAAAAATAGGGTACAATGATGGTCTTAGTATTAGGTTAGTCTCATCTATTTTACCTATGAACAGCATGTGAAATGTTTGATTGTTATATGTCAAATTTTCATTATATATAAATCACTGATGGAATATAATGATTTTTTCGGGAGCCACAGTCTAAGATGGTTTTTGAACTGTGCGGCTGAAACATCTCTAATATTCTGCGGCAAAGCATTAAATACTTTCATTTCACACACATAGCATAGGAACTTTTTTGTAATAGTGTTGTGTTAGGCTTACAATTTATGATAAGTATAAATACCAAAAAAAAACTTATGTTTAAAAAAACTTATTTGACAATTATTGAATTACATTTTTTTTATAATTCTCATGGTATAATGATATTCATAGTAGTTAATTAATAATGTTAAATTTATTTAAAGTTATTATATTTACCTTTTATATAATTTAAGATTGGTATAAGAAATATATTTACAACACCCTAACAGGGTTCATGTTTGACATAAATTATGTACATTATGCATTTTGTATTAAGAATTAAAACTGTTTGATGTGCCTTCCTTAAACTGATGCACTTTAATATACTAGTAGGGATATATATACGAGTGAGGGCTATATTATATATGTACGAGTATGTATAAGTTTCCTCGTAAGTACTTATGACTAAACTGTGACCTCTGACAGACACCTATACATGCAGGTTGTCTGGAAGAGAGCACATTCGTAACTTTTAATTTTACATTTTTCGACTTTGACAAAATAAAAAGCGAAATAACGCGCGGGCATTCTCGTATTAATTACAATTATGTATATTTAATAATTGACGGACACAAAGTACATCCAGACTCAGAAAAACTATTTCTATTTCTATGTCACACAAATACTTATCCTATTCGGGAATCGAACCTGGGAAATGAAGTGGTGAGGCGACTGCTTTAACTGCGCTGCGCCACTCGTATATATACGTGCATTCTTAACGTATTCTATAGTACTATGACCAACATACATACTGCGATTGCCAACCAATGATCATGAAACGTATCTTAGCCTATTTTAGTACGATTTTATGTTAATTATAGTTAAAGCACTCTAAGCCGTTGTATTATTTCTTAAAAAACGTTGTATTGTATTGTGTGTATATGCGTTTTATTTTCAATTTTTATTTTAATAACCTTTAAATTACCCTAAGAAGATTTAACTGCTAGATTTACTATATATCTCCTAAGGTTTACTAGACATATTTCACGTAATGCTACTTACTAAGAATTATGACAAATTTGAATGTGCCAAAAAATTTGCTTGCATAAAAATTACAAATTATACTAGATAAAGACGACAGATATACGCTACGAGGCAATGAACCCGCTTGAACAAGACGACAGTAGTTTACATTTCGTCTAAGCTTTACTAAATACATGTTTTAAAATTAACTCCTTCCCACACTTCATTAGTTAATCCTAGTGAATGGCTCTAATATTTACTCGTCCACCTAAATAAACATCGGGGTCATGTTAAAAATACTGACACTAATCACCCAATGGTTAGAACTGCACATTTCGCGTCCCAAAAAAATAGGATGAAAATTTTGACAAACATTGACATTTTCATACATTTAAATATTAACACATCCATATTTCATATTTTAAATATGCGACAATTATGATAATTTAAATAAAATATTGTACGATGAATCTACAAATATGCAAATATTTTTATTCCGCGTGAAATATTGTGACGTGATTCCGGAACGTTGTAAAAACTTTTTGTCGCCTATATTTTGTTTCATATGAATTGGATTTTATTTTTTCAAATCCATTTAGACACGTTGACATATTTTTATTCTGTTTATATTATGAATAAGCCATTAATGTAGCACGATGTTAACGTCACAGAATAGGGTAGAGATCACCCATTATATTTAACTTATGACATAGGTAGGTTTGCTGTTAATAAACATTCGTTTTAGTGTTAATAGTTCGACATCTAAAAATATATAATACTAGCTATGTGCGTGACTTCGTCCGCGTGGAATAGTATCTTTGGGTAGCATTTGAAAATCAGTATTCGGTTGTATGTGGCACTGTCGTCTGCTCTCACGTGTCTGCCCGTTCTGGTAAGCAAGCTTGGGCATATTTCCTCACGCCGCGCCCTTACACACCTTACACCCTTGAGGGTAAAAACTTTTACAAACTTTGAATGTCATATTTGTTTATATCATCAACAATAATCAACGGCCTATAAAATATATTTCAAGCTTCTAGTGACGGTCGTTTTCTTTAGAACTAAGAATTTCCGTTCCTTAGGGATATTAATGGAATACTATATGTAATTTACCATCAATCCATTGGAAGCCTTAAACTGTAATTAAAATTAGTGACATTTTCCAGTGACGCCTTCAAACATTGATTAATTTCTTGTTTTGCCGTAAGGCGTCGATTACTTGCAAGTGTTAGAAAACTTAAGCAGTGGTTCTATGTGCAAAATATTTTGATAAATTTCGGTACTTTTTATTTGCATGATTTATTAGAAATACTTATCTAAACTTCTTAACTCATATTAGAAACAATAAAGGTTGATTTGATCGTAATCGATAAATCTAAAACTTTTTGCTCAATTTTAAAAACATTTCATCTATAGGATGCTATACCTACTCATATCGTCAGGGTGTAAAATTAAAATGTAGCAATAATTTATATTTCTACCAATAAACTCGTCTGAAGACAAGTAGTGTCACAGTATTAGTCAAAAAAATAACAAGCATAGAAATTTATTAAAATAAGAAATATTTTTTTTATTTTTTCATATATTTCATAACTTGTCTTAGATTCTTCACGCTAAAATTTCATTTTTCGCCAGATAACTAACTAACAAGACTCATGATTTATGTACAAAATGCAGACAAATTAATATTTCCGTCTGTAAATCATAATGACAGCTAGTCTCAATTCGCGGCTGTGGCGCTAGTGTGAAAAATGTATAACATGTTTTACAGTGCAGTTAATTATACAGTGGCGCGAGATATTTGAAGTAAATTGATGTCGATGGGATGACTAGGCATCTGAAAAACAATTAATATTAGTTGGTCAAAAATCATTTTTTTCCACGTATTCTTTAAAAAAGCGCTTGTCAGAACATCTTTGTAGTAATGTATAGTTAACTAAACATAATTATTGCTATGTCGATATTTAGAATTGCGGTTTGTATCAAATTATTTAGGAATAACATTTAAAAACCTAATGATTGAAATTATTTAGTTATTTAGCTCAAGTATTCCCACCCAGGATAGATATTTGTGTGCATGGATATGTCTGTTTGTGTAAGTAGGTATGTGTATGTAAGTATGTATTTACATAAGAAAAGTACTCTATGTAGTATATCGGTTATCTGGTTTCCATACTACAAGCTCTACTTAGTTTGGGATCAGATGGCCGTGTGTAAAATAATATCCCAGGATAAAAAAAGTTACTCGTAATTTAAGACCCGCTTGTAGCGATGTCTTTTCCATCATACATTTTATACATAAATATAAAAAACTTTTTGAAATAAATAAAAAAATATTAGGACATTTTTTCTAAAAAATCCATAGGCTATGTGTATCAATGTCTATAACGCTCTACCGGAACTTATTAAAAAACTAAACCTTTCCGCTAAACTAGTTCAAACAAAAACCTAAAGCATGGCTCTTAAAAAAATCATATTTATATACAATATAGGAATCATAGACAAAGAAAGAAGAATTGACATGTAACTATAATTTATTTATTATAATATCTCCTGACATTGTTACGTTAATTTTGTATCATCCTAATTTATTAATGTCTTAATTTTATTGTAGTTTATAACTTCATCGTATTATGTGATTTGAAAATCACACTAATATTATAAAGGCGAAAATTTGTGAGTGTGTATGTTTGTTACTACTTCACGTCTAAACGGCTGTAGCGATTTTAATAAAATTCGGTATGGAGTTAGCTGACGCCCTGTATTAACATATAGGCTATAATTTATTAAGTTGCTTGCGGATAAAACCGCGGGGCACAGCTAGTATGTAATAATTTCACATGTTTTCTACCATAGCCAAGATAAGCTGTATGCATTTTCTACGAGTAGATTAAGACCTATATGTACCCTATTTTGTGAAATAAATGATTCTGATTGACTGTATAATTAACTAATTTAATGCTTAATTGTGATTATGCCTACTATTACCACCATTATATATCAACTTGATATATCGGACATGTTAATTAGTTTTACGCAATGAAGAGTATGAATATGTTATTATTAACGTCGTCTTTACCTGTGATCAAACTAAGCTAGTTTTGCCACACAAAGTGACATAATTTAAGTAAAAAGTAGTAAATAAAACAGGTTGCATTAAAAGGGAATTATAGTTAATTAAACTGTAATAATACCAAATAAAGAGCCCAATGTACCACCTAATAAGTCTACACCTAACGATAAGGATCCGATTTATGTTCTTGCGTAACTATAATATATCTTTATTTGGATATTAAACTTATTTTAATTCAATCAATTTTCCGCGGTCAACGATTACATAATGCCATTAATGTAAGAAATAGAATGCGTGCGCTTACGCATTGGAGTTAATGCGAGTGACTCAATGGTTCAAGTTCACTCGAATGGGCTTGAGTTGAATTATTTATTTATATTCAGTGCAGATGTAGGTTGGAATTAATTTAAAATATTGTGGAGCAACTGTAAGATTTGAATACAAATCGTGTCCTAAAAGTAGCAGAGCAAACGATGTTTTTATGTAGAATAAATATAAAAAACATATACAACACCAATATTGTTACATAATTTCCGATGTAAATAAACCACAAGACCGTGTAGTTTCCTTCCCCGTTGAAACTTGGTGATTTCCGGTAGATTACTATTTATTTATACATTACTAACAGCGCCCCTTGCGGAAATTTTAGTTGGCCTAAAATTTCTACATACAAAAACAGTAAGTTTCACCAAGGAACGAAATTATAATATTGATAAATTACACCCTGAAACGAAACAAATAATCGTGTTCTTCACACAACATTTTGTCCTGGGTGGGAATCGAATCCACGACCTCTGGCTCAGCAGTCAGGGTCACTGACCACTAGACAATCAGGCCAATCAGCGATTGTTTAAGATCACGTATATAAGTATGTATTTACAAAAAAAATCAGTATTTATTTACAAAGTATGTATCAGTTATCTAGTTTCCATAGTACAAGCTCTGCTTAGTTTGGGATCAGATGGCAGTGTGTGAATAATGTCCCAGGATATTATTGTAGTAATTGGTCCACCCGAGAATTTCTATTTTGGAATATATATCTATAATGTGGATATTATATCATTTATTCATTATATCACACCTGAAACTAAGTATCAGACAATATTTAAGCAGGTGTAATTAATTTTTTAAATATACTACATTTTTATTCTCTGGTAAAATCGCCGACTGAGGGAATTAATGATTCCGTGCTTGTGTCATATTCAACATATTTAGTACCCAAGTCACGTACTAGACTGACCACATATCTAAATATAAACATACCTGTTTGTATATGCCTAATTGCGTGCCTAATATAGAGCTCGTTACTATAATCACTACTAGCTACCAGCTCGGCAAGATCGCCACAGAGTTTTTGAATGACAAAATGACAATTTATTGGTTGGCATGACAACAGATTGCAATTACTGTTGAAGCTTTTTAGGGTTTCGTAGCCAAATGGCAAAAAACGGAACTCTTATAGATTCGTATGTCTGTCTGTCCGTCCGTATGTCACAGCCACTTTTTTCCGAAACTATAAGAGCTGTACTGTTGAAACTGGGTATGTAGATGTATTCGGTTAAGATTTTTACACAAAAATAGAAAAAGAATAATAATTTTGGGGGCCCGATACATAGAACTGAAATTAAATATTTTCTTTTCATCGTACCCATATATGTGGGGTGTCTGTGGATAGGTCTTCAAAAATGATATCGAGGTTTCTAATATATTTTTTTTTAAACTTAATAGTTTGCGCGAGAGACACTTCCAAAGTGAGTGTCCCCCCCCCCCTGTAACTTCTAAAATAAGAGAATGATAAAACTAAAAAAAATATATCATGTACATTACCATGTAAACTAACAACAAAAATTGGTTTGAACGAGATCTAGCAAGTAGTTTTTTTTAATACGTCATAAATCGTAAACCGCAATTAACTTTCATTTAATCAACTGAAATACTTGCTACTACGGAACCCTTAATGGGCGAGTCCGACTCGCACTTGGCCGGTTTTTTTTGTTGTAGTAGGTACTACATTTGTTGTAGTACAACAAAAAATCTTGGACAGTAATTGCAATCTGTTGTCACTACGAAGGTTGTTAATTTGATACATTATGTTGAAGATATTTCGGTTTCTGTAAAATATGCAAGTCATTTTTGACTTGTGGGAAATAAGAATCGTTTAACTAAACTGTTTCCTAAAACCTTTCCTAGAATTGTGTTGATTAAAAACGTCATTTTGTATATCGTCGTTGCTAATTTAAGACCTATGTAATGTGATAAAACGAATACGCGAATTGTAAATTTGAATGAGTAGTATTTAAACGAGTAACTGTAAATTAAAGTTTTATGTGACAAAAATTATGTATTTACGTTATAGTATTACTAAGTGAGCCACTGACTGCGAGTGACGAGAAATCAACAGAACAGCAACTAACAAATATGAATTTGAGTTACTTAAAATACAAAATGAGAAGCTTCATAATATTTGAGCGACCTAATATTTCTTCACTTTGACCAATCAGAAAGATCAGAGGCTCGTGCGGCGGACTCGAAACGCTATTGTTTTTGTTTAGTTTTGCATTGTGTCTCCTGAAAAATTCACAAAGCTCCAAAAAAATGGGATTTTTGAAAACTTTCCACAAATCTTCACCAACAATAGTGAAGCTAGCGCGCTAGATGGTCATATTTCTTACCTAACCAAACCCGAATTATTTCTGGCAAAATCGTGTCTATTTTAATATGGAAGTTGCCCTTTCTGTATTTCTAGTCGCTCACTTAGTAATTTAGTCGCACGGCTACCATTTTGACATCTGAAATGGATTAATTATAACCAAATATTTGAAAGCTCGTTCTGGTTCTATTCGTCGTTAGTTTAGTTAATTTTTCGCTTACACAAATTCATGCCGCTCGAATAATTAAAACAGAACTCATCATCAGTCGCTAAGTTAATTTTTTGTATTAGATTGTTTCATAATTCCCAAATTTGAATTAATAACAGTTTGTATCCAAGTCAATATGGAAACGAATTAATTATAGATTGAGCAGATTGCGGGGGCTTAAAGATATATGTTTAGGCTTTAAATAAATAAATTGATGTGATCACGTGTATCACGTGCTCGCGTTAAATTCTTAGAGAGTATGTTACTAGCGTGAGAAGCATGACGTTAACAACTGAATATTATACTCCAATTATATGGCTGCAGAAGACAAACAGCTTCTTTCAATATTAATGGGAAAATGTTAAGAGTACGTAAACTGTATGACTATTTTAATGACGTCGCTTATTTTACTGCTTTTACGTGTGTTGCATGTACATTATCCCTCTTTTACAAAGTTATGGATAATCAGTGCCTCTGTGTCTATCTCGTGACACTGTACACAATTCGATTGTCACCAGCCGAAAGTACGATCGCGACCGCACTGTGGCCACCATCGCCCTGGAAATGCTTTCCCCAATCCTCAGTCGGACGATTGTATTAACGTAGAGCGACAGTTGCACGAAACGTTACTAAAACCGACTCTTATGCATCTCCACATCTGTTCACGAGGTTCGAACACCAAGTAAAGTGCCGCTTGGTTCTATTGTCACACAGTGAACACTGAACACCTCCTAATATAATTAAGTTATATTTAAAAAATCCGTGCCTACGGTCCAATTTGTCTGTAAATATTACCTAAATCCGGTTATTATTGGATCACTAACATTCATGTGACTATTTTATACATTTAAATAGCTACTATTTTATACATTTGAATATCTATGATACAATAGCTACTATACATTTAAGTTACGTTTTACTTTTTTTTTGAAGATGGTGGATGTGTGCCGCTTCTCCAGCATTTGTGGCTATCTTTGAGGGAGGCCTTTGTCCAACTCTGGACATCTTTCATCAGAATTATGAAGATGATTTTTATTAAATTATTTTAATTTCGAGATTATTAGTCCCCTAATAGTAGGATCGTAACTTTACAAAGTACACATATGTCTCAGCAAATAAATACGTATCCTAATCTTTGTTGAAATCCCGATGGTGAATATAGCAATTTCTCTTATGAATTTTACATCAAGTCCAATGTCATAATTATACGCACTAATACACGTAACTTATTATGTGATTAAAACGAACCACACGGACGGATTGATTCAATTTTTTTTGGTACTTTAATATTGTATTTGACTTTGTTTCTGTACTGCACAGTGAGCTTGACAAATACAAGTGTATGTTAATATCCAAGTGCTGAATAAATTTAATTATTTCACAATATTATATCCACAATAAAGTAACCCGCTCTTTGGTAAGTTCAATCATACATCAAGTTACAATATATACATCAAGAAATTAGCTACTGTTCTGTACAATCTTATTATTATACTCGTAATACGTTACAAGCAATATTTCGTATGTAAAACGCGAAACACTACCTCTTTGTCCAAGAGACAATGGCCATGGCATCAACAGAGAATTGTTTAAATTAGAACTTCCGACGCGACGCCGGGAGGTCGCGACTCGTGGTCTGGCGGTCCACTGCGCGCCTTGCGTAAGCGCAGCGCTTCCATTATTCATTTGATTAATTGATGTTTTGTCAATATGTTACGTAGCGTCATTTGACCTCGGTGTAACAGAGCAATTATATTAAAAGTTGACCGTCTTAGTGCATCTCGTTATATTAAGAGGCCTATTGCATTTATAAATGGCCATCAAGAATTTCTTAAACATATCAGTGAATTGAAGGTAGTTAAAGAACATAAATAGTAGAAGAAAACAAAGAATTTATGAAATTAACAACGATTAGCATCTACATACAGAATACACCAATAAGTATTAAGATTTCCCACTAGAACGTCAATAATCTAATGCATTTTGTATAGGGAACCAAAAAATTGTTTTCGTATTTCACAAACTAATCTTCTTTTTTTTTAATTTCATGAGGAGATTTGGGTCCTTAAGTTTTCTCCACTAATTGTGTTACACCGTGTACAGTAGCAACTTACATGACAACAAATATGTATGTACATGTGATACATTTATTAAACACAAAATGATATATGTACTTATAATAATAATATCCTGGGACATATTTCACACACGGCCATCTGATCCCAAACTAAGCAGAGCTTGTACTATGGAAAACAGATGACTTATAAAATACAACTTTTCATATGTAAATACATACTTATATAGATATTAACACCCAGACTCAGGACAAACAGACATGTTCATGCACACAAATATCTGTCCTGGGTGGGAGTCGAACCCCCGACCTGCGGCGTGAAAGGCAAGTATTTACCAACCACGCCAACCGTAACACGGCAAAGTAACAAACGTACACACTCACACAGTCACACACTCACAAACGTTCGCCTTAGTAATATTAGTAGGAGTCATCCTACTAATATTACTAAGGCGAACGTTTGTGAGTGTGTGACTGTGTGAGTGTGTACGTTTGTTACTTCTTCACGCAAAAACTACCGAACGGATATTGATGAAACTTTGTAGTAATATAGCTTATATATCCGAATAACACATATACTATAATTTATACAGTTTACGCAGGTAAAACCGCGGGGCACAGCTAGTTAATATATTTTGTTTTAGCTAATTTTGTCCAAACTCTCGTTACACTAACCACTATGTGATTTGTTAGCTACATCACGCTGATTTTACAATTTTTGCATGAAGACTGACTCCAGACATTGTGTCATTAACGCTAATTTATGCAGCCTTGGTGTAAAAAACGGAAACATGCGTACTGTTATTTATAACACCAAATCTTCTGTATTTGTGCAATAAATTGTGATCAAATGTCACGGGGACGTCAGCCCCTGACAATTTAAAGATGACAGTTATATAATCAATGATAATTTTAATTGAACCTAGAAATTTAAATATGTAATTAAAATTGTCATTGATATAAATTAAATTAAATGATAATGATAGAAGGTTTTACTAACCTAAACCCATTAAGAACACCAAGCCCAAACACCTAGGTACCTACCTGCTTTGTACCTACAGTTTATGCAAATAAAGAATATTATAATTATTATAAAGAATTACCGACGGCCGTTGTGGCTGAAAGGTTCACGAGTGGCGGACCGTTAGACTCAGCGTGGGCAAGCTCAGCTCAGCTCCTTCAAGGTGTACCGAACGCTCTTGCGGGAAGACACTACGCGGACTGCACAAGACCGGTAATTTTGGGGATTCTTGGGGAAGACCTTTGTCCATAAGTGGACATCTTTCGGCTGATAGGATGATGATACTAAATTGCGTAAATTCGGTAAACTAAATATTACGGGAATCTGACGATAAAGGACTCACCGTTCCTTATAAAGTAATCTCGTAACGAGCAAGACCTTATAGCAATATCTATAAGAACAGTAACCCATGCATACCCCTTCTATCTCCCATCTACAAGTATGATGGTATGCAAATACAAAATGTTCACGAAGATGACTGTATTTGTTGACTCAACTGTCTTAAATTTGTGCCGAGGGATATTTAATGCGATCACGTCAAAATTCAAATTTTTTGCAGCACATCCCTCGGGAATAAGGCCTCCATCAAATGGTGCATATTTTTAATTTTTGTTCATAAGTCGAATGCGAGGCGGCATAACGACAAACAAAAACCTGTACACTACACACTGCTATCTGTTGCCAAACTACGCAGAGCATCAGAGAAGTAGTAAATATACATCATCAGCCTGATATCATTCACTGCTGGACATAGGCTTCGCCCAAAGGTTTCTTATAGGTAACCATTTGGAGGGGTTTGCCGTAGTCACCGCGCTTGGCATGCGAGCTGGCGACTGCAGTTAGGTGGTAGCTATAGTACACAGGTGGCGCTGCTGCCCGCCTACCTGGTGTATCCCTTAGTCGCCTTTTACAACACCCACGGGATGGTATGGGGTGGCCCTGTTATTTTTTCTAGGCTAAAATGGTATACATACTTATATATTTCTAAATACTGAAATATTATTGATAAATTACATCCAGCCACAGAACACCTAGTCGAGATTTTGACTTAGACAGTCGCCTCGCAAATTCGTGTCGCGGGTTCGAGTCCCACGCCGGTCAACTATTTGTGTGACCCATAAATAGTTGTTCTGAATTTGGATGTAATTTGTGTCCGTCTATTATATGTTTGTAAAGTGCCCCGCGAAACAGGGCATCAATTCCCTAATGCGGGCGTTGTCTTTTTTAATAAAGAAAGATAAAAGAAAAGAGACACAAATGTACTTGGCACAGATTTGTTTTGGGTGGGGATCGAACCCACGACCTTTGGCAGTGGTTAATACCACTAGACTAACAGGTCAATCAGATTAGTAATGCGTTTTTATTCGTATCCATTACTCATGCGGAGCGCGGCACATCTGAGAGAGGAAATATACACCACTTAGACGGTACTTTTGTGCTGATACGCAATCTATTGCCTGCAGTTCCATTTTAATATCACAGCTGTTTCATATTTAAGCTACCATATTGATAAGTTCCAGGCATAACGGCTTCCATCAATAAAAGATTAACCACAATGCAACGAATTATCTTTCCGAGCGAATTGGTAATCAAGTGAATGAATCGTTACTATGGAAAACAGTTCAAGCGGTGCAAGAACTACATGTATTTTAAAGCATAACATAAAAATTCTCTTATTCACCGACATCGAAAGGTTTTTGTGCACAAATCTCCGATTTTTACTTGTGGTGTTACATTTATGCAAGCATATTGTCAACAATCACGAATAACAGTATTAATGTAGACAATTGTTGGTTAATCAAATAAATAAAAATCTCGATATGTTTTTTTAAGACAACGCCCGCTCTATGAACATATTATGTAAAGCCCTGTGTCGCGTTATAAGTGTTAAGTTTCATAGCTACATAATGCTTCTTACATTTCCTCTATTATATGTTCTACACCTTGTATTTAGAAAGATTTCAAATCAAATCTTGATTTGCTCAAACATGGTACATAATTATGTACATAAGGGTTTAATTAAAAGGTTCCAACATCTGACCTGAGGTCGTGCAAATGTTTGGTTGGGAAACTTAAATCTATTCGATTACATTATTATTTTAACTTATGATCTAGATATTTCTTATTAGTATTATAACATTTCTTTCTGAGGAAATTAAACAAATTCCTCCTAAACTGAGGTAATGACATTTTTTTTTATATTTAAGGGAATATATTTTTCGCGACTCGAGAACCTTTCTGTCCCAGCGGCAGAAAGGTTCTCGAGTGGCGGTATTTTAATGTATATGGTGATTAAAAAATCAAACAGTATTACAGTCTTTAAATGATGTCTACATATGCTTTCAAAGTTTAGAACGATTGTGGGCGGTGTTTGAACACTTTTAAGAGTGTATTAGATACTTTCAACAGGCTTTTTCATCTCCAAGTCAATGTCCTTTTTCGCATACAAACTGATAAATACAATATCACGCATATTCCTTTCATATGTCAATCACGCTTGTTGTGTCTGATTGTAACTAATACGGTGTAGGCGTCGGCTTGGACCGAAATATTAGTGACCAGCGACTTAAAACGGTTAAGAGTGTTTAACGAGAAATATAATCCTTCCTTGTGTTGTGAGTTTTTGTGCCACTATTGTGTACTGAGTTCTTACTACTAAGATGAGTTTTTACTATTAGTTATCGTTATAATCATGTACATCATGTATTCCTTGTAAGGTTAACATATATTATCGACGGTGATGGTACACCCCCAATTCTATGCAACACCAACTAAACTTATTGTAATATCATTGTATTTCCTTCTAACATAGTTATTATGTAAAGGACAGGGGATTTTTTGTTGTGTGTATTTAGTTTGGATAATGTTGCGCGAAAATAAGCGGCACGTTATAACCTGTCAAGAAATTAGACTGCACGTGTGGCGCAGTGGTTAAGATAGTCGCCTCGCCACTTCGTGTCTCAAGTTCGAATCCCGCACAGGACAAATATTTCTGTACTCATAAATAGTTTTTCTAGATGTACTTTGTGCCCGCTAATTATGTTTGTAAAGTACCCCGAAACACAGGGGTTCCTTTCCCTAGTGCTTCATTTTAAATAAAAGAGAAGAAGATAAAGAATTATTTCGGCTATGACGTTTAGTTGTGTGTTTAAGTAATGGTGTTGGATAATTCCTAATACGCATATGAATTCTAAAAGTCGGTGGTGTGCGCCTTATGTTTGAACTCCAGACCACTGACTACAGTCCAACGTTCTAACCGGTGGGCTATCTCTTTACCTTTAATAAAAAAACTAAGGCAAAAAAATATTTGATCAACATTTATATAGCACCATCATGAAAGCACCGTTTTTTAAAACTGTTTCCAAAACGACGGAGAATTGAGAAATGTTACACAATTTGAAAAGAGAGCTTCTTCCTTTTTGAAATTGATTAAATTTAACTAGAACTTTATACTCATCACTAATTCCTATTGAATTTTATTGATTTAATATTCTGCCGGATTTGAGCTCGATTATTTCATCAGTAATATGTCTTTTCAATAAAGGTCAAGCTTAACTATCTTTGTTCGTTGTGAGTATCGTAATGCAATGTTTTGATTCCTAGCCGCTGAAGATTTTCGCCACAATGGAAGGGTTGTATTCGGCTTGTAAAACCGTTTTACGACAGTCATCTTCTGTACAACGTTCAAGAAATGGACTATTAATCTAGTCACGATAGGCTATTCACATTGTAGCGATAATATGCACTACGAGTATCGCAGTACCTATTAAAATATACCGTTGATATTATTTTCAAGGAAATAAGTATTTAAAGATATTATTATCTTGGGAATTCAGTTACGTTATAATAATTCTCAACACGTGCAGGTTAGTTCGAAATTTTTTATATAAGTCATTTATTTTCATAACAAATACATTTGTGTTGAAAATTTTAAAGCTAAATTTACAAATTTAAATACTAAACCATTAATTCCATTATTATCAATTTTATATTATTATGTACGTGTGTCATACCAATTCATTATATACTTAGGAAGTCATTTGTCATGTATAAATGCTACATTCTACAGACTAACGATCAAGAAATATTACCAACTCGGGCTTGTTCATCACAACTTAGTACTAATTCCCTTGGTTAACAGTTGGCTTTGGCCCGTGTTCTCCTTACGATACCGTTGAAGACCCAGAAACTAAAAAGTAATAATAATAATAATATCCTAGGACATTATTTACGCACGGCCATCTGATCCCAAACTAAGCAGAGCTTGTAGTACATACATACTTACATATATAGATAACTAGCTGTGCCCCGCGGTTTTACCCGCGTTTAATTTTATAAATTATCACAGATCCTCCCCTGTAGGTTATAGCGTGATAATATGTAGCATTTATGTATGAAAGTCGTTCTTAGTAATATTCACTCAAAATTTGAAGTCAATCCATGCAGTACTTTGTGATTTTAGCCCGGACATACATACAGACAAACAGACACACAGACAAAAATTCTAAAAGCTATATTTTTGATATCGATATCGATTGTAGATCACGGCACTAGTATCCTTTTAAAAAAATATTCAATGTACAGTTTCGACTTTATTATATGTATAGATTACAACCAGACTCAGGTCAAACAGACATGTTCATGCACACAAATATCTGTCCTGTCTGAAAAGCAAGTATCTGCCAACCACGCCAACCGGCCCGCCAATTTGTTATGTTACGCTATAAAGACTAGTAATGGTAAAATTAAGATTTTACCTTTTTCAAGACATCGAAATAAATACTTAACTGCTCTCGTTACAATGCAATAAAGTTCAATCTTGCGTGGACACTGAAGTTTCTTTCTTACATGACGTATCCTAGGAGATTATTTTTGAAGACGAACGAGGGCACAATCCTTCAAAATAAAACTACAAGCCACTTCAGACAGCAGACTTCCCCTTTCAGGTCCCAATTTCGAATCAGGGGTTACGGGTAGAAGCATGGGTTGATTTCGAGGGACATTTTGTGCAACTGTCGTCATTTAGCCAATGGATCGGCCAGCCTTTTTTTTATCGATGTAAGGGATACACAGTATGCTCCGTTTGTATCTAATCTTTACGGCCTAGATTTGTATACTTTGACCATTGTTCTATCATTCCGTCTCGGTTTCACTCGCAATAGTAGTATTGTAGTTCTGAGCAGCGTTGTTGGTCGTACCGAAAAAGCGGTGTGAAAACAGCTTTTTAAAGAAGTCACTTATGTTTGACCAACTTACCAACGAAATCTCTAAACTGCAAAAAAAAATCCTATAATATCATTCTTAATCACAGCCGATGTCAATGACTGTTGTTACCAAAAACTGTGACCAAAGTGAACCAAAGATAACCTATTAAATGCCTCCGACGGAGACTCCGGTTGACGGCATGTTGTGCCTGTCGAGACACGAGAACTGCCCCTGGGGCGAAGCCCTGAAGACTGCGGAAGTCAACTGGACGGGCTTGCAATACACTTGCTTGAAGGTGCTACATTTGTACTGCAAAGTTTTCGAGCAAGAAGATGTCTTGGATATGGTTATTAGGTGAGTATTTTGTTTTTAAAGGGCACTGTCTTATTTTTTTAGGCTTAAGAAAGGTCTTAAGTTTTCATGAAAGACCGGGATGCATCCAAGCTACCGATATATTTGGATTACTACATTGAATTGGTAGTCTAGTGCCAGAGTTGTTCATGTTGCGCAGTAGGCCTCTGTCATGCCTTATCGACTGTTGTCTAACGACTACGAGCGGAAGAGACACCTTTAAGTGCCCTTGATAGACGCTCAGAAATTAAAATTGCTTTTGCGGTGACCTAAATACGGTATATAAAGACTGACCGTGCGCTTAGGTGTAGGTATAATCTCCCCGATCCTTTAAGAACTAGTGACGGCAATTAACCATAAGCACCTCGAATTGAATCAATTAATGAATCAAATTTTATTTTACTTCAAATTTATTTTAATTAAAAAAAATAAAGTAAATGTTACTTTCAGCAATGGTTTCTACACTCAGCATGCAAGCTTATCTTTCAAGAACCAAATATTTTACAAGAACTTTACATATAAGGCTTAAATGAACCTCGGCCAAGGATGCCAAAAAATCAAAACAAAAAAAATGTGGCGCGATAAAATATCTTCTTTACGCCTGCGAAATTCCATATATGAGTTTTGATAAGTTTCCGGAAACAACCAAAATATATTACTTAGTTCACAAATAATGCATGCAATAGAAATACGAATTTGGGATACAAGTTTTATTTAAAATATTTTTGACAATTTATATTCTATACTTAGCCGTAGGTTTTTACTCATATTTAGAAATACACTAAATTATAATATATATGGAACTAGTCAGGGGAAAAGACGATGTTATAACACTTACGTATAACTATAACACGCAACTTTGTCAGATAAAGGTACAGATTTGTTTTTCTTTCAAAAAGCATTCCGTATTACATTTGAATTCAACCACCATTTTGAAAAAAAATTATATGGATAAATTTTCTTCAAAATGGTGGTTTACAACCAAACGAAAGAAACGCTGAAGCTGGTTGTTTGTTTATTATTCAAATGTAAATCTGTTTTTGTTGAGTAAAACATAGGTTGGAGACTATCCAGACAGAAACCAGGCATCTCAACATAAATAATAGAGCAATAACAAAACACTTTCTCGTTAACATTTTATTGTTACGTTTATGGCTCTAATTGCATCGTGCACCTCCTTTATGGCACCATTATAACGCTCTTTATCGCGCTGCCATCAAATTGGGCAGTACGCGAGCACCCACGCCCTGACCCAGGATATGTAACTAGCTATAATCGCAAGTTCCTGTCAAATGACGTTGCTTTATTTAGATAATGTTGCATTTATGTTTTATTTTTGTACGATATGTTAGACGCATTCACAAGCAAATGTGAATGAAACCTCTGGCAACTCATTTGAACGAGCACCCTGCGTCTTCGCGTTTATGGTCTTTAAAAGCTCTCATGCATCGCCACGTCAGTAACGATCCTGAGTCGTGGGTCAAACCCCAAAGAAAGTGCCCTCTAGCGTGGGCTACTTAGTTTGTAGATTGTTATTTATTATGATTTGCAACGTAAGGGTAGGTACTTACTGTTTTTTATTGCTGGCAATACTGATTACTGGTTTCTGCATTGTAATCAAATTCTCCAAATCATTGCAATTCAACTTCATAATTTATTCCAACCTTTTTTACCAGAATACGTTACAGACGATAATTCAACGTTTTGGCAATCATAGATCCCTATGCCATAGCTTCATGTGTCAGAGTATGAGTAGAAAATGTAGAACACTTACAGTGCCCTAAGTTTTATTTATATTGCTGGCGATTAGGTACAGGGTATACTTAGAACTGTCAAACTACTAAAACAGCTAAAAATACGCACAACGAACGCGTTATTCAACGGTCGCCAGGGTTTAATATGTCGTTTGTTTTTCTTCAGTATTTCGCGCCTTAACTAAAGATCCCCCTGTCATTATCATAAGTACTAAGGTGTAAAGAAATACAATGATTTTAAAATTAGTATAGAATCGGGAACATTATCAAACTTTTGTATTAGTTACGAAATTTCCAATTTTATGTCACATTTGCATCATCTTTATTTTAATTTTGTTTTTGTGTTCATACCACATAATCATCGGCTAATGGTCTAGATAACTGTGTCCACAGTCGTATTTTTACTACAACCTACTTATTATTAGCTACTATTTAGCATATAGTTGTCAATATGGACCTATTACTATAATGAGTTCTTAATACACATACTGTTGTTGTACAAGCTACGATGCAATATGTGCGACTCATGATTTTGTTGTAATAATATTAGCAATGTATTCTGCACGTGCAAAATTTAGTTTAATTATTATAAGTTCTACCTTTAGTCTTTGACGGTCAGTCAGCAGACTCAGGTCTACGATAGGCCTTGTAATTTTTAGGATAAGTTTGCTAATACGTGATAAGTACAACCTTGTATGTATGTCAGGGTTCACAATATTCAGTTCAAAATCTTCATCTTTTACAATGCAGAAAACAACTGAAAGTTGTTACATTACGAAAATGATATACTGTATAAAACTTGGCTCAATACCTAATATTTTTTGTATTCATCATCATCATTATGAAGACAAGCAAGCTAAGCGTCATGGAGGGTGATAGTGGGCGCGACGGGTTCGCGGTTTTACTCTCGGCCGGCGAGTGCGATATATTGGTCTGTGTATACAACATGTAACGTAATTAACGCATATCCTCAAACACCCCAATTAAAATATTATGTTTCAATCATAATACAAACACTGATTTATTTAGTTAACATGTATATGCATTGTTGTTTACTGAATTAGTTTCTTGAAATAAAATTTATTTTTCTTTATTTTGTATTGAATGATGGAATTTGTATGAGTACAAATAAAACTATGATTTTAAAAGTCTTATTACTTTGACTTACGGTCCATTTCAATTTGATTTGACTATACAGGGTTAATATGACAATGATTTTCGTAGTTTAATTATTTTTGGGATAAAAAATTACCTATATTAAAAATGATATAAATCGATTCAGTAAACGATTCTGAACAAACTATTTTCAGGATGTGCGTTAATTAAGTTACATGTTGTATATATTAATTGAACATTAATCTATAAATAAGTAGTTAATTGACCTTAAAGAAATCGTGCCTTGTAACTTCAAAGTATATAATAATATGTATTAAAAATGTAATAAGACCTTTTCAGGATCTTCGTTTACAAAAATAAAGTGATGTCGCTCGGCAATTTCTTTTTGTAAACTAATTTACTGAAAATGTATATTCTTACTTGGAACATAAATTCTGTCCCCGGACTTACTGAATATTCGAATCCTGATTTCTTCAAATAATTCCATATTTTACTCCCGAATACTAAAGCTACAGAATGCCGAATACTAAAGGGTCCGAATGTAAGCTACATATATACGGGGTTTTTATCTGCAATTAAATAGGTAACTACTATATTATATTTCTAGATTTAGCTTGTGCTAGATCAGTTCCAGAATCGTATCTAGTTCGGTGTAACACGTAATATGACATTAAAATAATTTAGTAGGAATAAACCGTCAACAAAACTGTAAACCGTAAACAAGAACGTTGTTTACTCATATAGAACATGTTGTTTTATGTTAGCATTTAGTCAAACATATCTCCTACAATCCCCGTACATTGTTTTTATTATATCCACATTTTAAATAGCATTGGTGTAGGGCTGCCGCCACTTCGATGTAGCCTATCATTACTGCACAGTTAAGTAAATTAAATTTTTGTATTGTTAAATTTGAGACGTATTACTTATTTATCAATGTATGTTTATGATAATAATATTGCTTTTATATTAATATTTAGATACTTGCAACTCAGTCGCGCCTTATTTGCAAGTAAACTGTGTGGTGGGCCTGGTGACCTGTAATTCCGGTTTCACGAAAACCTACAGGTACCACTCTGATAAAGGTTAGGTTCTAGCTTATTACTATTTCAACCTGACAAATAAGTTGTATAACTTACAATAGAGGCTCTGTTGTGTGTGTCTCATTGGTCTAGCAGTAGCGTCATCCACCGTAGATAATGTTCAGACGAAAAAGCGATCTTTCTCTTAAGAATATTTCTCAGTATCTGTAAGTCAAAATGTGCTTCTAAAACTAAATATATAATTATATATACCTAGTAAATCAGCCAGCTCCATATAATTAATGTATTGCTAAGTGGAACTCCGTTCAAGTATTTTTTTTTTGTAATTGGAATCCGGGGTTCAAAATAAATTACTCATTAATGTACAGAATGATTATGCGACGTGGCAACCCTATATCATGGCAATGCAATGTTTCGTGATCTTTTGTGTAAATAGTTTTATCTATCCAACACAATAGTGAATAGATAGATTTCTATTGAATTTTTAGTGTCTATTTATGCGGAACAGTTTAATGAAGATTAATGAGTTGCCGATCTGGTTGTTACTTGAAATTAAGTAATTTAGTGCTAATTTTTGTTGGCCTTCTCATTGGCTAATTACCTGCGGGTAGAAGGTTACAGATATCTTTCATAAGATACCTTTGACAATTGTGATATCAACTAAAGTCATTAAATATAATTTAGAATTAATAGAGAACTCGAAGAGGTTCAGGATACATTTTAAGCTCTTTTTCTGAATGTGTCTCTTTATGACAAATTAATCAATAAAATAATATATGTTGAAATTAAATAAACAAACGCCAGTACATACCATTCCTTGACGTAAACTAGTTTTTATCTAGTACAAAGTAGTTACAGGATATAGACATATCTAAAAATCATCTTGTTTAAAATAAGTTCAAATTGATAATTCGCATTGAAATAATTTTACTATTTCAGAGAAACGATGCCCAAGACAGGTGGGTACAGACGCCAGCACATCAAGCTACCCCAATCTGTCAAATTTCCCCAATTGAAAGTGAACCTTATGCTTTTGAGATAAAGTTTAAAATCTATAAAATAAAGTTGACAGATTGGGGTAGCTAGATGTGCTGGCGTCTGTACATAGATGTTATAGGAAACTGAAAACCGTTTGTAAAAGTCTGCGTAAATGCGGAACCTTACAAATGCATGCTGCTTAAATATATATTTTATAGATGATGTATGTAGCATTCATGTTGAAGGCCTTTGATTGGTCATTGTATATGCATTAATTTCAAACGTAAAATATGTATCTTTCTTATATAAGGCGTTAATTTTCGGCCGTGGACTCTTTATCTAGGGAAAGATATTAAAGTTATTTTCGAATAAACTGACCACCATTAGTTTTTCTCGAATAAACTAATGATAGGTTATCTCCCGACCGTGCATTCCAAAAAGTACGTTAATGTATGTACTGTAGTAAATTATCAAGAAAAAACCTTGAAGGAAACTTATATTTAATATGTGAAACATTTATTTTCACAAACAATATCAACCGAATCACAACAAAGACAAAAAATTACAAATAGTCACTAAAACCAAATACAACTAGCAGCTAGCAGTCCTGTATAATTAAAAAAAACGAATTAACTCTTCTCTGAAAATTTCTATTTACTTTTAATCATTGCCAAAATTCCTTTCATATTTACAGAATGAGTAATTCTTTTTATCATACATTGAAATCTGGTTTTATGTACGTTTATAAGTAGGTACTATTTAAATTTTAGTGTAGTTTTCGCTATCAAAGTCCTGGAATAGATTTAATGGTGAATAAATCTGTTATATTGTAACATTTAGTGCGACAGTTTCGTGTTTATATTGATATACTAGAATATTCAAAAGAAGTATTGAACAGAAAAGCATTTACGTTTAAATTATTTAACGCCTGAAAAACTTGAACGGTTTAAATGAATAGTAGCATATATTTTAATATTTTTTGTGTTCACTATACATATACTTAAGGGCATTTTTGTACCATACGACGACACGACACGACAAAAGAGGGAGTACATGTCAGTAATCATTAGTTTTTAAGAATTTTTGTAAGCCTCGTGCACTGATGACGACATTTTTAGTTTTACCGACGACTGTATTGTCTCCGCTAATAGAAATCCCCGTTGTTGCACAAACGCGTTAACAGAAAGATTCCTTTAAAGGGTGCATTTGCAAATCTTTTTATTACTTTAATAATGCATTTGACTATAAGTACTAAATTGTGAGCTAGACAATTACAAGTGTATGTTAGTACCTAAGTGCTGAATAAATGTATTTATTTCATTATTACATTTATATATACCAAATAAAAACACATTTCCCCCACTTTTAAGTATGCTATTTCAGATTTGACACCATTTTCTATGCTCCTTACTTACAGCATAGTAAACGCTATTTCGATAATTTTATTTTAATTAAAAAGTCATAATATGTCGTCCTGAGTCTATATATACTTGTGTCCACAAACTCTCTGTATACAGGGTGGCTGAGGAGTTGACGTTCAAACGCAAAATTAAGATACTTTATGATGAGGAGTATCCGAATCATAAACCATAATCTCCCCATTTTAATTTTTCTTTGATACTTTGACAATTTATGTGTATGAGTCCTTAGCTCAAACCCTAATTTTGAACTTTCGAATTAATTCTAATTTCTGTAATGATTTTTAGGGTGTTAGGTTTAACTATCCTAATTAGTTATCACAAAAAACTGAACCAGAAATGTTCAACAGAACGAGAAAAAAATCGAAAGCTGATGTTAAGTGAAATTTTCAAACAAAATTATAAAAAGAAAAGTTGTCGAAATATTATATTTCGACAACTTTTCTTTTTATACTACTTTATAATTAGTAACTATTTGTAATTTACGCAAAATCGTAGAACATACATGGGGGTGATTCGGATACTCCTCATCATAAAGTATCTAAATTTTGCGTTTGAACGTAAACTACTCGGCCACCCTATATGCCCCTCGGTACAGAGATAGATTACACAAATGTGGTTTTCTTTTCTTACTAATATGGCCAAATTACTTACAGCCAGCCTTTCCTATCATCTAATAGCTCCAATCCAGAATTCTGTATCTATTTCCGAGTAATAACACAAAAATGCATTAAATTAAGTTTAGTTTTGAAAACAAGTTCCATTTCAGTCGTGTCTTAATTTCAACTGAGCTAATATTTTAAGTCCACAGGAAATTAACTTTCAATTCTCTTACTTAAATACACCAATGGGAGTATGGAGTACGTCAAGAGAAGTTTTTACGCTAGAAAAAAAAATATTACCTTTGGTCTACCCGAAATCTTACCTGGGACCTCGTTATCTGCGGTTAGACACAATACCGCTAGACCAACTACGAAGCTAAATTTCATTCTTTCATGACTAACTAACTATGTTTTAGAAAGATTAGTCTAGATACACATCAAAAGTATTAAATCTCATAAATTTCAAACACCTTGACTTTTCTTTGAACTACAAATAAATTGAGCGTAACATGTTTATTAAACATCTATTTATATTTAATTACCGATTTTTATTTGTTTTCGTTAATTTAACCATTAACCGATATCAAATGGGTAGTAAAACGGTTTTGCGGGTAATAAACCGCTGTTATCCGCGATAGGTCGATCGTAACACTTTATGATGGAACTATTAACCGTGGCATACAGTTAGACGGAATTATAAAAGATATATGGGTCGAACAGGTGGTGCCGATGATTGGTGAAATTACCCTGATATTGTGGATTTAATGAATAATGGGAATTTAATTTTTAAATATGGTTGTTTCTGAACCATCACCACCAAGCAATACTTCTAATTGCATACTATCTCTTTTACTCTTTTTGTGTTTAGAAAGAACTCTTTTTCTTTCTAATTTAGGACATTAGTCATTTGAGTTCAGTTAGTATTTTGTGACTAAGCGAGTTGCCTCCAGGGTTCCAAACCAAAACGAAGGGTGCTGAGGTAGGACGGCACCGTCGGTTTTGGGTTCGTATCCCGTACAGGACTACTAGTTGTGTGTAAATAAATAGATATTCTGAGTCTGGATGTGCTTCGTGTTCGTGGCTAACATGTTTGTAAATTGCGTGTATAAGACCAATAAGATTCTGCGGCTATTAGATTTGTCGGAAAGTGTCCTTTTTAATTTCATTTGACAACGAAGACGCCATGGAACTCGTGGACCTATAGCCCAAGTCGCCGATCATGTTGATCGAGATCGGCGTTCAAATAGATCAAGATTAAAAATGACTTAATCATTCGTGCTATCGGCTGCCATGAACACTTGTGACGTCATAAATGGTCCAGAATTCATTTTCAACGTTGAAGCCGATTGAACTATTTAATAATTTTTAATCTTCATTTATTTGAACGCCGATCATGACTACGATGACCAGCGAATTAGGCGGTAGCTCCCTGGATGTTAGGCAAAAAGTACACAGGCCAGCACATCAAGCTTGAAAGTGAACCTTATGCTTTTGTGTTTAAGTTGAAAATCTATAAAAGAAATTTGACAGATTGGGGTAGCTGGATGTGCTGGCGTCTGTACTTCACCGTGGCATCCGCCGACACGGGTATGGATATGTACTTGTAGCTTTGTTCCAAATGCGTTCGTTTGAGTTCGTCACCTGCTACTGATAAATTTATCAAGTTTACGAGTATTCGATACAGTTTAACGATTTCTATTTGCATGGCTAAAATAATCCATGTGAGTTTTTAAAATAAGCTATTATTTCTATCTGGAGCGGCGAGGAAGATTTGAATTCAAAACCGTCGTCACAGGGGAAAATCAACATTTTCCACGGCCAAGGAAAACTCTCTTAGTTCAGTTTACCTGCCAAGTTTTCTTTGATATCTCTGTTCAATGTTTAGTAGTATTGGATGCGCAAACAAACGAAGGTTTGACAGCTTTATAATACACAGTACTGACATCCCTTGATCATTCGTGGATCAATGATGTTTTAGACAGGAAATTAACTGGTTTATTGGACATTTACAATGGGTAATTTGGTTTTAGAACTTCAGTTATGTTTAACGATAGTTTTCATGTTTATATTTATTTTAAATAGTCGCATTCTATGCAACATGCAAATGAGACAGTACGTTTAACATGTGAAGCATGACGCGAGATCATCTATTCTATTAACTATCCTATGTATATTCCAAACATAACAATTTGTATCTTTATAATTTCAAAAATTAAATACAGGAAATTTATCAGCTGGAAAAATGATTTTACTCTTTCGCATACACGTAACATAAGATTTCTCACAAGCGGGTTTGTGTCTCAATATATTTATGGGAATGTGGTGAACAGTGAGACAAATGGTCTTTAACGTCGGTTCTGTACCTCACCTCTTCCAGTCGCTAATCGTCTTGAGAATGATGGAATTGAAAGCGACCCTATGTTTTCGCACACACTTCTGCACTATAATATGTCCCGTGCGGATAACAAGTCTCCGAGCCTGGCCGCAATGGTCCAAATTCGACCAAGAGAGCTTTAAATGTTATGACTTTTAGTAAACAACTCAGTATGATTGAGAAAATCTGCATGGAGTTAGAAAGCATGTGGTTTGCTCCCGGTGCCTCGTAGAGAATATAAGGCTAAATGTACCCCACCTCTTTTCATTCTCAAAAAATATACAAGTGTCTCTGTTTTTTATGGACTATGACACGGTTCACGTGATTAAATTCCACGAGGTTTAAGATACCTTTTTAATCCTTACGCAGTTGGTCGGCTCATCATTTACACACCATTCCCACGCGTTATATTCTTAAGTATATATCTCTTCTATTGCTAATTATTTCAATTTCTTTTTTACAGGTAAGTTCGGATGACCTTTTTCCAACTTTTGAAGCAACAGCAAGGTAGTTAGTTATTCATGGTTGAAGAACAAAGGTTTATGATTAGCTCAGAGTATGCCAATACACTTAAAACCAAATACGATATAGCGAATGCAACAATTCCACTCTGTAGAATCAATTAACTGCGGAGGTATTTCCGATCTGTTATGACATGGCAAACTTTAAGAAGCTTTTTAAAGGCTGGCAACGCACTTGTGGCTCCTCTGGTGTTGCGAGTGTCTAAGGGCGGCGGTGATCAGGTGACCCACTTGCTCGTTTACCATCCTATTATATAAAAAAATCGATTATAATATGATATGAACTTTGTTCTGTCTACGTATATCTACGTACGGGCCTGGAAGGGCCCGAGCCTTATTAGCAAGAGTATTTTCATTGTGAGCAAGTTCCCAATTCCTAGCTTGCTTGCTTGTGATTCTAGCTTATAGGAGTGGCAGTGGTGCGTAATATCTGTGCGTGTAAAATTTTGAGTGCCTAAGCTTTGTGTCATATGTACAGACGCCAGCACATCAAGCTACTCCATTCTGTCAAATATCCCCAATTGAAAGTGAACCTTATGATTATGTGATAAAGTTGAAATGTATTAAAGAAATTTGACAGATAGGGGTGGCTTGATGTGCTGGCGTCTGTACATAAAATGAGTGATATAATGTTATTGATTTACTTATCACTCACATAAAATGTGAACAAAAATAATGCGACCAAAATATATCCAGACTTTTTAATCTGTAGAAAGTCCGTAGAAATTGTGACAATTACTATAACAAATAGGCATTTGTATCAAATCAATTTCTCTGTTTATTTCATTAGTGAAATGGAAGGCTCTTGTAAAGGTCACTGAAAGGTCTACGTTGAGTATCGATGTAAATGTATAGGGTTAAAGATAGGGTTGGCAAATTTCTTTTACTTGACATTTCAAGGTTCTTGGCTATTTTATCGGTATACTAGCTGGAATATTAAAATAGTTACACTTTTTCGGTTTTTTTTCTTTAATGACTACCTTTAATGAATTTATTTATTCAATAACAAGCCCTATGTGCTTCACGACTGTTGGCTGTGACTACGGATTAGACAGGTGCTAAGAACCGAGACCCTTGATTACCTCGCGTCTGCAGATTGACTGCTTACTTTTGTCCTTGACTTCATCACACCAGTTGCTATCAACTGGTTAAGAGTGCTGTGAGTGTTATGATTTACTTTATAATAATACATTCTCAAAACTATTTATTATTCATATAAAGAATCCAAAACAAAATTTTCCACTGCAATATAAAATATTGTAGTCGTTCATTGATAAAATAAACGATTTTGTTTACACAAAAACGATAAAAAATACTTTTGATTACATGTTTAAATAAACAGAACATTAGATATGAACAACATGAATAAATCTTCATGCAAATATTAGTAGTACAGAATTGTTGCTGCATTTAATCATAACAGTGATACAGATTTTAGTTATACCTTGTTGATAGTGTCTTGTTGTATGGTTTCTGCTCTTTGGTGGAATATCTTAAGTTGCAAATAATGAGTTCCTGGGATTCAGATTCGCGAGTCAGGGTGCAAATATTAATGGGAATATTCCTAAGGCAAAGAAAGCTAAGGCAAAAGGAAAATTTCCGGAATCACATAACTGGCAGAGTGATAATCCTCAAAGAGCATGTAGACCACTGGCCCTGTGTTTCTCTTTAATCGTGTCAGGTTCAATCAAATTTTGAGAAAAACAGAATAGAGAGTGCACATTCACGTTTAAATACTTGTGCCCGACCTAAAATTCATCCTACGCTGTTAATTACGACTGCAGTTTAATTAAGAAGATATTCATCCTTCTAATAACTACTAAACTATACGTACGGACCACTTCTGATATTATATCTATTATAGACAAGTACTAAAATAGTTCCATTGCTTGGCCTTTTCTATAGTTAACACAATCTCAATTTCAACACGGATCCATATTGTCAAAATATTTAGCGATACCAAACTCAAAGATATTTTTAGCAGTTTATTATAACCTAATGAAGGTCCCGACCGTCCACGTCTACAATATCGCTATCAAAAACTCGCCAAGTTCAATGAAACTGTTGCGAAAATATACAGAATGTAAGAAACATCAAACGATTTTCGGCTTTGATGATAAATACGTCAATATAATGATGTATATACGTAATTGAATAAAACTTACTTCCGTGATATAAATAATGGGAATTGGTTATGATGAAAAATCTGTGACTTTTTTATTACTGTAATTTAAAGATATTTTCTCCACCCCGCGCGTAGTGACAAATTTAATCATTGAATGACTTAAGTAAATATAACTTTCAAATGTCATTTTAATTTTATGTAGTGACCTTTTAATGTGACCATTAGTCTAATTTATACACGGTATAAAATAAATTATGCATGTAACTTAAGAAGCTTAATTTGGCTATGGAACTGAACAACGTGAGGCACAGCAATAAGCAAAATACACCAAAAAGTAATTAATTTCCTATATAAGAATGATTATGATGAACAGTTGCATGGGTAGCTAGTGCTCCTTAAGTTTCCTCCACTATGTATGTTACACCTTGTATAATGATAATACACGCGTGATTTTGCTGATGACAAATAACAATTGAAAATCTGTAAGTTCTCAAAGAGATTCATTCCATTTCACTTCCGAATTATTTCCGATTAAGATTCCCAGCCTATTACTTTCATAAAGCTGGCAAGTGCTGGCAATGTGGCTTGCGAATGTCCATGAATGAGGATGATCGGTGATCACTTACTATCAGGTGATTCGCTAGCTCATTAGCCTTGCTATTCTCTATAAAAAAGATTCAATTAATTATGCAAACAAGGAATAATAAATACGGTTATATAAAAATTATTATTAAATATACACAACAAAAGCCACAACAGCAGGTAAAACCTACCGATAAAATATGCCTCTTAGAAGGTTAGATCCTTAGGACTGTACGGACTATATTTGATTAGCAATACTTTCTTCCATCCCATTGTTTACATAGGAATTCATTTACGTAACCATTTCTCATTTCAATCAAATTCAGCCATTAACTGCATGGAATCAATCCAATAAAGTAATAGTTTATCTGTGTTTTAATGTGGTTTTATGTTCAAACGAGTGAAACTCATAATTTTAGTTGAAATTTTCATCAGTTTATAAAGAACTGACACGCATGCCTTACATGCTACATATTACATTGTTGTACATGTCACGCCTATCTCCACAAAAACTGAAATTTATCTATTTTCCTACATTATAGCCGTAGGTAAGGTATTCCGGTAGACTGTGGCGTCGATGCTATCGAGTTGAAGCTCAAGGCTCACACTGACTTTATAATTCATGTGCGTATTAGAAATTATTCCACTCCATTACACCATAGTAACCTACATTGCCCGAAGAAATGCCAAGCTAATATCTATAATAATAATATCTAGGGACAATGTCACATAGATTTTCCTAGCCCCAAACTAAGCAAAGCTTGTACTATGGGTACCAGGCGACGATATACATACTTATATAGATAGATAAATACTTAAATACATAGAAAACATCCATGACTCAGAAACAAATATTCGTGCTCATCACACAAATATTTGCACTTACCGGGATTCGAACCCAGAACCACCAGCTTCGTAGGCAGGAGCACTACCAACTAGGCTACGGTGACCGTGAAGCTGAAGTGGCAGTGGGCAGTGCACATACATAGCTCGTAGAACCGACGGCCGCTTGGTCAGAAAAGTTCTCGAGTGGCAACCACGAACCGGAAGACGTAGCGTGGTTCCTGCAAGATGGACCCCGATGATCATGTGAGGGTCACTGGAAACCGCTACGTCTTCCGGTTCGTGGTTGCCACTCGAGAACTTTTGTGCAAGTGGTGCAACTAAGGAGATCTTTGGGGAGGCCTTTTAATTGTTATCTCATACTTAGAACGGTGAAGGAAATAATCATGATGAAACCTACATGCCTGAGAGTTCTCCAAAATGTTCTTGATAGTATGTGAAATCTGTCAACACACAATAGGCCAGGGTGGTGGACTATGGCCTAACCCCTCTCATTGTAAGTGGTGGCCCTTGCCTTGCAGTTGGAGGCTGCACTAGTACTCATATTAGACAAGATATCTAAATTTTGTCAAAATACAAAATCAATATGTAGTGTTAATTCCGCTAATTGTCAGTTTAATAATGCCGGGATGCAATTTGCACCGCCCTCCCGCCCGCAAAAATGCAAGAAGGACAATATAAAAAAGCAAATTACATGCGCCAGTACGATACTGACAAGTAGCGGAATTAACACTACGCATTGATTTTGTATTTTGATTGTTATTGATTTCCGCAAAGTGACGCCTGATTCCATTACTTACCTAAATTTTGTTTTAAATTATGAAGTTGGAGATTATAGAAATCATAACAATGCTGAGGATTGAGTATCTTTAAGTAAATGCGATTTTGGTTTGCCAAGCGTGGCGATAATGGCATAATATCCCTTTCAAATGATGGACACTACTCTATTGTGGAAACCTTTTGGGGAGGCATTTGTCCAGCAGTGGATGTGAATAGCCTGATGTGATCATAATGATGATGAAGTAAATGCAGCTAATTAAATATTTGTAGTAAATTTTAAAGCTAAGCTTTTATATATAAGATTATTTTTAGTAGGAAGCTGTCACACACGACACGGTAAAGTAATAAATTATACAACATTGAAATTAAAACATTTATGAAAACGAACTAGTCTGTTTTGAAATATTTCTGCGTGTAGCAGTTAAACAATTAAAAAAATATGTCGTAGCAGCTTCACGCGTCGATATCGTGGATCGTAGTGCTCTACGAACTAAAACTGCTACGTACGTAGTGCGTAACGTAATCTGTATGAAAATTTAGACAATATACCTAAAGATTTTATGAAAGAACAATGTCTGAAGTAATGAAAGTATAAAAATAAGTATATGTTTATTTCTCGTGCTTTTATCAAATTTTGTATTCAGCACTCCACCTATAATCTCAGAAATTAAACACAGCTTATTTAAAAATTCTAAAAGCGCCTTTGATACTTCTTGATACGTTAAATGTACGTAAACACTAAATCTTTATTGAAGTTTCACAGGCTTTACGTCATACGTAATGATGAATTTCCGACAGGTGCTTCTATAAAAAGATAAACAAAACCAGGAATAACTTAGTAAAACTGCCACATAGATAACCATCATACAGAATAGAATAGATAATAAAATGATGATGACAGTATACCTAGACTTTATGACGTACCTACGAATTATGTCGTATTAAAATATATTTAGAGTTATAACTCTGAGTAGATTTGGTTTATGTTTCCGTTATATGAGAGCAAAATGACTTTGCTATACTAATAGGTCTTTACCTATGAAATTGCCGTTTTGTATGAAAAAAATTAAACGAATTTTTTTCATGAACTTTTTTATTTGTATTAATCGAAGTAATCACCCATGCAATCAATGCATCTTTGCCATCGCAGTGGCAGTTTATTGATGCCCTTCTTAAAGAAATCAGCTGGACGGGAGGCAACAAATTCTTCAAAGGCATTTTGTACTGCCTCTCGGGTATTGAATTTTTTTCCCGCCAAGAAGTTATCCAAATTCTGGAAAAAGTAGTAGTCTGTAGGCGCAAGGTCTGGTGAGTAGGGCGGATGACGGAGAGCTTCCAACCCCAGTTCTTGCAACTTGGAGACCGTCTGCTGTGCAGTATGAGGTCGCGCGTTGTCGTGCAGGAGCAGCGGAGACGAGCGATTGACCAATGCTGGTTGGAGATGCGCCAGCTTCTCCATCATTGTGCTCAGTTCTTCACAGTACACATCTGCAGTAATGCTCACCCCGTTTGGTAAGAAGCTGTGATGAATCACACCGGCGCTAGACCACCAAACAGTGACCATCACTTTTCTAGGGGTAAGTTTTCGTTTAGGGCATTGTTTAGGTGCTGAACCAGGATCCAACCAACTTGCTGAGCGCTTGCGGTTATCAAACAGAATCCATTTTTCATCGCAGGTAACAATGCGGTTCAAAATTCCTTCATTTGTGTGTCTGTTGAGCAGTGCAAGGCACGTCTCGACGCGTACTTCGCGCTGGCGATCATTGAGTTCGTGGGGCACCCATTTGTCAAGCTTTTTTACCTTGCCAATTTGACGCAAATGGACCAATATTGTTTTGACGCTAACGTCGAAAGCTGCTGCTAATTCAGCCGTAGATTGTGTATCATCAGCTTCCACAACCGCCTTTAATTCGTCATTGTCGACCAAAGTCTTCGGACGACCGCGAGGTTCATTTTTCAGGTCGAAATTTCCAGAACGGAAGCGAGCAAACCAATAACAGGTGGTGCGTTGGTTTGTAGTGTTAGCTCCGTAAACGTCGTTGATGTTGCGTGCCGCTTGTGCCGCGTTGCTGCCACGACGGTACTCATATTCCATAATTACTCGAATTTTTAACGTATCCATGATGACGAAAAAGATTGAAATGCGATGAAAATGTAACACTAATCAATAAAGAAATGACTACTTTTGGAAAAAAGAATCCATGTTTTTAAAATAAAATTAATTTGAAATTAGAATTCTTAGCCAAACAAAAATTATTTTGATTTGAAATGGCCAGTACTGCAGAACGGCAATTTCATAGGTAAAGACCTAATATTTTAGAAAAGATTACTATTTAAAAACACAAAACGGACTTAAACTATTCTTTTAGGCACAGAATTGAAGAAAATTTACACATGGGATCATTTCAAAAGCATAACGAATAAAAAGACAATTGCCTTGATAACACGACAATCGCTTTTTTCGATTTCTTCGTTATTTACGACGAAATCATTTAGATAATTGTTTTTAAACAATTTCAAACGAAGGAGGTTATCCTCCCTCGGGTGGAATTGTTAAAAATATAGAAGAAACTCCTTAACCTTTTCAATGGCAGTAGGTATATTTATTATTGATTGGATTTGAACTTTGTTCCATGTCAATAGAGTTCAGAATACGATGGCGACTATAGTGCAACTGCATTTAAGAGTTTTAAACAATGAATAACCAACTGTTAAGATACTTATAGCCAGTGCTATTGACCGGTCCGAAAATGTTTAGTGAGTTAAAGCACCTTAACATGCTGGCAGTCTATAGACGAGTAACCGCCAAGTGGTTTAATTTCTGAGCGTTTCCGTGCTTTGGAGGGTGCATTATGCCCTCGATCCCGTTCGTAATCGTTAGACAACAGTCGTTAAGCCATGTCTGAGGCCTACTGGACTTGTACAACTCGGAGTCTCATATTTTGTGTGGTGTGAGTCGTGGGTTTGATTCTCACCCAGTACATTTCTTTGTGTGATGAGCACGTATTACTTCTTCTGTATTTTCGGATAATTTATCTATAATTTCTACGCTTATAGAAATATATAAGTATGTATAGAAGTTCTTTGGTTGCCATTATACAGACTCTGCCTAATTTGGGATCAGATAACTGTTTGTGTTAATTGTCCCAAGATATTATTTTTTTATTTACCTGTTATCTATTGCTATGTACTAAATAATCAACGTTAATAGTGAACTACTAATTGATTAAAGCATCCTTCAACTCTAAGCTATTAAAAGTGTAAGTCTAAGGCAATGCTGTTAAACAACCCGCCCAGTTACTTAGCGATGCAAACTAAATGGGTATGGGCGCGACGTTCCATTAGATGCGCCCTCGGGGCGAGGAGTAACCTGGCCTAGAAGCGGTAAAAGGTTTTCTTAATTCGAGCCGAGACACTGTGATACTATTATACTAAATGACTCATTCTTAAATGCATTGATTGATGGATTACATAATAAATAAAATCCTTTATTCAGACAATAGGCAAAAAATACAGATATTAAGTTTTTAAAGAAGTACGAATTACAAATAAAATCTTAAAATTATAACTACGACGGTGTCTTCAGACAATTATAATAATTACAAACTCACTTTTACATTCGATTATTATTATTATTTTTATTTATAGTGTTTTTTTTTAGTTTTTTACGGATTAATATATTCAATTTCCATGCATTATTTAAAACATTTTTTTTTCTCCTTACTAGCTATCAAGACACCGGTTGTCGTTGTCTGTTTGCACTTTGGCATAGGCCTCCACCAACTCCTTCCATTTTGTCCTGTCCATTGCTATCCTTGTCCACAGAAAGGATAGCAATGGATGGATGAATGGATGGATTACATAATCATGACCAAATACGTAAAAAAATTAACATAGTGTAGAGTACGTATAGCAGTATACTGATAATTGCTAGGTCGAAGTGTGGCCAGGACACAATTACAGAGTACAAGAGTGTGTAAGTATACAGTTGCACTCTATTCTCATGGACTGATGGGACGGGTTATCCGGGACGGGAGGAGACGGGTCAGGTGCAGGACCAATAGCTTTACGGTGTCTCCTAGACTCATGAAACTACCTAATTTGTCACCCCGGGCTGCTGACAGAAAAATATTACATCATATGTTGTCGTAACCTGAGATTTGAGTCGAAGGTCTCATTACCTAAGATTGAAATGGGCAGTCAATAGATTAGGTATATATCTCCTCCGTTTGAAAATAATTACATAGGCAGAAATCTGACTTGAATACTATGCATTTATTCACATATCACGGGTAAGTGTTACGACCTCCTTTATCAAAGCAAGAAAGCCTTTTTAAGAATATGACCCACCGTTACACGCACTGTAGCAACTTCACTTTTTACTTTAATCATAAATAAATTTATTTAGAAGATAAATAGAAAGTAAAAAATATTTCTCCTCTTTCCACCAGACATGTAGAGGCTAGAGCCTCATATAAGTAAACAGTTGCAACTTAAGGCTAATGTTTTACTGTTATAGTTTACCCTTACAATAGTATTTTCAATTCATACGAAAAGGTCAAAGAAACCAAAAGAGGAATGGAGAGGGCTCTGCACGGATTTAACCCGCCCTGCCTGAATCAAAGTATATGGCATCGGGCAAAGAATTGCCAAACTGAAGTGGCTTTGGATGGAGAACTGAGTGATTCCTTATGGAACGGACGGCCGTGGGAGCAGAAAGGTTCCCTAGTGGCGACCATGAACTGGGAGATGCAGCTTGTTCGGGCACTCTACAAGGTGGACCGACACGGGTATGATGCGGGTCGAGCAAGACCAACCATTGTGAAGATTATTGAGGAAGGCTTATGTCCAGCAGTGGCCGTCAATTGGCTGATATAATGATGATGATGTCTCAATAATTTACCCGTGAAACTGAACTACGCAAGTGTGGCGACTATTTTACGTAAGTGGTAAAGGTGATTTTGGTAGTTCAAAAATTATTAATAGCCGTGGCGTCAACTGTACACACTGCTACATATCAAGCTATACATTTTCAATATAAGCTGACCTCTCATTGTATGGAAATCCTATACAACGCGGGATCAGCTTATACTGGAATTGTATAGCCTGATATATTATGCTTATTAGTCAACTATGAGCATCGGTCATCGGTGTGAAAATATCGAACGCACCTGTTTGCGCAGACACTTGTGGTAAATCTCCTCCACAGGCGAGCGCTACGCCATAGATCACTTGCAATAATTACGTCTATTGCATACCGAGGTTATTACTGCATATGAATTAGAGTAATAAAATTAGAACCGATAACACACGATACTTCCAAAGGAGAAGGAAAATATGTTCATTCGGGCCCATCTTTCCATCTAATTTTGATTTTGACATTTTTAGATTTACAAACATATGAAAAACCCGTTTTCGCGTACTTCTTTCGATGAGTAAAAACAATAAAAATGCAAACTGATTCTGAATATTATGGATTATTAATCTCATAAGATGACTGAAGTACATTTTTAGAAAGTGTTTACATACATACAATTATGTGACTACTATAAGATGACTGCTCTGAACGACGCCCGTCCTAAACGTGATTAGAATCGATACATCGGACAATATAATTAATTATTCCTTGCCTATCTTTTAGCGCGTAACCGTAGCGTAGTATTTTTGATATTTAATTTTTTTCTATTTACCAATAATATATATTCTATTATCTATTTACCAATACAATCGCTGTGCCTCACTGGCAGGAGTTGGTAATTTGGGATACCCTTTGCGGGTCGCACGTGTAGGTCTTAGCAAAAAAAGGATAGGTACATTGGCTAAAACGGATTTAGTGATACGGTCGGTTGTCGTAAGTTCATATGCGGGCAAAGCATTCTCTGGCTGAAACAATGTTCTATCTGATTTGTCTTCTAAATGGCTGTTCCGTGCGGCATTGAATGTCAGCGTTATACAAATAATGTTCAATTAAGCTATTATAATACTCCTACTTAGATAATTGTAAGTTGTCAAGTATGTCACCTTTTCCAAAAAATTGGGATAATATTTGCCACCAAAATATGAACTTAACTAGCTTGTAATAAAGTTGAAAAGATTTTTACATTGTTCTGATCAAAGTCGCGACCTCCCGAGGTCTTGTCGTCCGAGGTCGTCTTTCTAAACTGTCAACTGTTTCCAAGAATGCGACGTAAACATATTTGACGATGATATCACTACGCATGTCACCCTAAGCCAGTCTTGATAAACCAGGGCGTCTACATCAACGTTCTAGGAAATTTATAAACACTATAAATATTTGCCGTGCATAGTACAAAAAGAAAGTATGATTATTTGAGGAACGAGTGACAAATCACATTCGTAATACAAAAGAAGAAGTAAAAATGATCAGCTAATTTAAAAAGACATGTTTCTCTATGCTGTTTTAAGATTCTTATTAAAATTATGGTAATTTTTTGGGTACCATAGTACAATGGTAAAAATTAAAACGGGACTAGTGCGAGTCGGACTCGTGCATGCTCCCCGTCACACGTTTTCGCGTATCCACGTAGAGCGACAATTAAACAAAACGTCCCTAAATCCAACCGTCTCATGCATCTCCACGGCAGTAACCGACTTGAATCGAGTTTTAATTCCCAAAGTGGTGCCCGCCACTTTGGGAATAAGGACTCGACACGGGTTACTAAGTTTGCAGTCGTATTTACTAGGTGTGATCCCCCGCTCCCTCTTTTGTCCCGTAAAGCTGTGAAGATATCGAAGGTTAAATGTAAAAGTGAAAAAGTTTGCTTTAGACCAGACGACTAAGGCCCGGCGCCCACCATCGGTCGGCATCAGTGCGGCTCGGTCGAGCTCGGGCGCTTTACGGTGGCTTCGACCGCCTGAAAGCTGCCTCGGCAATCGTAAGGACGCCGTAGCTGATTTTGGGTAGCCACAGAATAGATCGGGCGGCAGAAACATCGCAGAGCAGTCGTAACGTTACGTGAAAACCGTTGTGCGTGTGTATTTATAACGGTAGATTGGGACTTAGTTCTCATTGTTCGTCTTGCTGAAAAAGAAGAGAAACTTGGATCCTTAAGGCAAAGAAGAATATTTTGCGTGCTTACGGCTGCCGAGGCAGCCTGAAGTCGCTCGACGCAGCTCTCAGGTGCCCGAAGCCGCCCGACGCAGCTCTCAGGCGCCAGAAGCCGCCCGACGCAGCTCTCAGGCGCCCGAAGCCGCCCGAAGCTGCTCTCAGGCGACCGAAGCTGCCATAAAACGCCCGAGCTGCACCGAGCCACACCGTTGCCCACCCATAGTGGGCGCCGGGCCTAAAGAAAAACTTAGATATAGGAAACATAAGTGGCTATGAGAGAAAGAACAGCCCCCTACAGTAATATATATAACACATATCTCCCTCTCAATTTTCGTTCGCCTTGCCCGATCTCACTTTTAGTAACGCTATCGTTAGATTGCTTCCATTACGACAGGCCGCCATGACCGACATTCAAATAATAGGAAATTAAAATTGTTCTGAGCCAGGTTTTCATTGTGTTTGTGCATTGTATGATTGTAAAGTACCCTTGACGAATAAGTTGTTGAGCAACACAGCAAACTCATAGTTACTCATAATTTCCTACCTTCTTCTTAGTCGGCAAGGTAAAAATAGAGCATGAAGTGGTATAATTTGCCGCAAAAGTATCGTAGTCATATCCTTATTGGATCTTTCTACGCACCACCTACGGAACCACCGACGCTACAAATCTACAGTAAAACCACAAACGTAGAGTAAACAAACTGACATTAATCACATTTTGTACCTTAAACTTCTGCGTATAAAGTACAATATGTTAAAATGCGTGTTTGTACTTACGCCGTTTGTCTAGGCCAGTCAATTTATATTATTCGCATAGGTAGTGACTGAACGAAAGACGTTAGATTTCTTTATTAGTGATTGTAATCAACTGATTTGGTTTAACGAGTTTCGAGGTATTTTAACTGGATTTTTATTAGACCCGGGATCAATGGGAATATATTCTTTTTATTTAAAATTTAGCTCGAAAAATATTGTAGGTACGTAGGCAGACTAAACTATTAAACAGTCGGTGGACTATACGATATCACATCAATTTTAACCTTATCTCTTTGGCATAAGGATGAAAATCAATGAAAAATAATATTGCAAAGCCTGGTTAAGAGTTAATGTAACAGGCATTCCATTTCTCTCCAATATAACTCGTTTGAAAAGAACAGGGTGTACATAGAACTGTCGAGCTATTCGTAGTAAAACTGCACACTCATACGCGCACCGATATGACAAGTTTTAACGTGGCGCTTATTTTGACTCAGTATTTCATGCCAAAATTAAAGATGAGCTGTTCTGTTAAGAACTATTTTAGAAAGAAATGTTATAATGAATTTAGTTCGTATTGCATATAATTGAGGGCATTACTCACCAAGAACGTTTGGGTGGTGCATCGAGACCTATTTACTCTGAACTTACTTATATAATAATCTAGCAAATCGAATACCTTCGAGCAGTGTTTCTTAAACTTTTTGCGGTCACAGACCCCTTCCATAATTGAAGCAATGCCACGGATCCCTGTCACAATTGAAACAATCCCACGTACCCCTACCAAAGAATATTATGGCAGAAGAAAACAATTCATATATTTAAAAAAATACACTTTTATTGGTATTTTAAACTTTTGCGATCTGGCATATCATATATTATAGACACGGGTCACGATCGCGATGACAATCTAAGGCAAATCTTTGTAGGCTTTCGGTTAACCCGACGTTTCAGCATGAATTACACAAGCCGTTACCTAAGTTACCTGATTGAAGTTAGTGGCTTTAATGGGAAAAGCTGTGTTTAGTACACAATGAACAAATAAATATATTAAGTGTTAACTATCTAACTGTTGCTACGGTCGCTACGGACCCTCAAGGGGTCTGTGGACCCCACTTTAAGAAACCCTGTCTAAGAGGAAATTAAATAAAAACGCTAAATTGTTTTTTGCTGAAAATTTATCATCATCATCGTCGGCCTGGGGCTCTATCGGCTAAGTCACCGAACATCGATTCCTTAAATGAGGTTCAAATAAATAAAGGTTAAAAATTACTTAATCAATCGTTAAATCGGCTTCCATGAGCACATGTGACGTCATAAATGGTCCGGAATCAATTGTCAACGTTGAAGCCGATTTAACGATTGATTAAGTCATTTTTAAACTTTATTTAGTTGAACGCCATTTAAGAAATCTATGTTCGGCGAATTTGCCGGTAGAGCCCCTGATATCGTCCACTGGTGGACATAAGCCTCCAGGCAGGCAGACAAAGGTTACTAACGTTGCCATTTGGGGGGAATTAGCGTAGTCACCGCGCCTGGCATGCGAGTTGGAGACCTCAGTTAGGTGGTAGTTATAACACAGGTGGCGCTGCTGCCCTGGGGTATCCCTTAGTCGCCTTTTACGACCCCACGGGATGGTATGGGGTGGCCCCATTATTTCTGAGCCCGGGATTCACACGGCAAAAATGTGTACTAAACGAGAATTGGCCTTTACGACAGAACCATTATAGGAATAAGAATAAGACATTTTTATAGCTTAAAAATGTGTATGCATACAGAATTAAAAAAATACATGCATGCAAGATCTTAAAATAATAGTGACTCATGACATGTCTGCCATTTTCCATGGCGTGCAAATATCTTGGGTATTACACAATCATTACTAAATACATATCATCATTGTTACTACTACGAATTAATATATACATTAAATATCAGCAATATCGTTATATATCATTGATCTTTTTTTTTAACATTCAATTTCATATTTACATTATCAAATTATTTATTTTTTATTATTATTATAACTACTATTCCTATTATATATACCTATTATTATTATATATACTATTAACGTTTATGATAATTACTCATGATGTGATGGGACAGTTAGCTGACCCGTTCAGCTACATAGTCGTCGGCTTTATGGGCTCTCAGAAGCACTGGGGCCAAGCAACGCCAACTTCAAGACCTCGGATTATAATTAGAATTTGTTTTGGAAGTAAACTATCAATATCGCTTGTTGGCCTAATCTGGGATTTGAATCCAGTACCTCATTATCTGCGGTTCAATACGATACCACTTGAACAACGAACGCAACCACTTGCATGATTGGTTGGGTTCGTTGTTATATTACCTGAAGTAGGTCAATGACCTGATGAAAAATTAAATAATATATACAAATATTATATAATATTTGCTCCGAATTTTCCCTACCGGGTGACCATTAACAGCCGTTAAAAAATGTATCGCGAATAAAATATTTCTTATTTAATTGTATAGAACTTACTAAGTCCTAGTTTAGTACTCACTTTAACACAACATGTTATTACGAAGTACGCAATTCGCAGCCGCAAGACCGCAACTAAATAATAAGCAGAAATATTAATTTACGTTATACTCGTATTATATGACAGAATGGCTCGAGGAAACTTGGGAACAATTTATTTATTGGTTTATTTACCTGTTCTACAGATAAAGTATTACTCGAATGGAGAGCAAGTAGCTGTGGATAGGCATGAAGTGATTAATAAATAACTCGTCAGTTTTAAAAGCACTCAAATATATCGCAGTCAAGGGAATCCTAGCAATGGTTACACATATAGGTACAACATGTAACTTAATTAACGCACTTCCTGAAAATAGTATGTTCAGAATCGATTTATATCATTTTATGTAGATAATTTTTTATTCCAAAATAATTAAAACTACGGAAATTATTGTCATATTAACCCTGTACAGTCAAAACAAATTCAGATGGAACCAAAGTCAAAGTAATAAGACTTTTGAAATCGCAGTTTTATTTGTATTCATACAAAGTCCATCATTCAATACAAAATAAAATAAATGAACTTTATTGCACGAATCTAATTTAGTAAATAACAATGCATATACATGTTAAATAATAAATTCAGTGTATGTACTATGATTACAACATAATATTCTAATTGGGGTGTTTGAGGGTGTGCGTTAATTACGTTACATGTTGTATAGAGAAATCGTAGCAACTAATACCTCCTTGGCTAGCTGTAATTTGCTTGCTATGTGGCTGACGGCTGCTGTGTGGTTGACGGCATAGAATATCGCCACCCCAACTCATGCCGAGGGGGGGCGTAGAAGTCATCTCGAGGGAATATCAACCAGAGAACGGGCAGCAGTGTCTGTCTGTGTACTATGACCATCATACTGCGATCCAACATTGCCAACCCGTCTGTTAAGCTTGGCAATTATTGCATATCCCTCCAAATTATGGACGCATCTCCATTGTGGAAATCTTTTAGGGAGGCCTTTGTCCAGCTGTGGACGTTATTCGGCTTCCATGATGACTGCAAATGTCATAAAATTTTAGTTTTATAACATGTCATAAATGGGCTTTTGGGGTTTAAAACCCACCGAACGATTTATATGTATTATTTTTGTGATTATAAATGTCATGTTACAAAAATAAACCACTCCCCCCTCTCTCCCCTATTTTATTTCCTTCTTATTGGGCTAATTCCAAGCCAGGACTTTTGGAACGTTGTTAGAAAATATTATCTATATAAATAAAAAGACAAGTCCTGACTGACTCATCAACGCCCAGCCCAAACCCTTGGACCTAGAAAGCTGAAATTTTGCACAGATGTTTTCTTTATAATGTAGATAAGGAATAAGGAAGGATCTTTCGAAATTCAACCCCTAAGGGGGTAAAACGGGGGTGCAAAGTTAGTATGAAACTTTGCCGTTTTTGAAGTAAGAGGCATGAAAATTAGTATTTGGCCTTTAAGTTAAAAATTAAAAATATATATTTCAGGATTTTTGAAAATTCCACCCCGAAAGGCATAAAATATGGGATGTAAGTTTGTATGAAAAATGTGATTCTTTTTAAGTTAAACGCATAAAAATTTGACTTTGGCCTTTAAGTTAAAAATAAAAAATATATATTTCAGGATTTTTAGGAATTCCACCTCTAAAGACGTAAAATAGGAGATGTAGTTTGTATGAAAAATGCGATATTTTTGAAGTTAAACGCATGAAAATTCGTACTTGGCCTTTCTGTTAAAAAATATAAAATATTTATTTCAGGGTTTTTGGACATCCCACCCCCAAGGGCGTAAAATAGGGGATGTAAGTTTACACTGACTGATTGGCATATCAACGCACAGCCTAAACGATTGGGGTTAGAGACTTGAAATTTTTACAGTAGGTCCTTTTTATGACGTAGGCATCCAAGGGTTTTTGAAAATACCACCCCTAAGGGAGTAAAATAAGGGATGGAAGATTTTATGAAAATCCGTCATTTTTATGGTAAAGACATGTACTTTGGAATTTGGCCTTGGAGTTAAAAATAAAAATTTATATTATAGCATTTTTGAAAATTTTCACCCTAAGGGCGCAAAATTGGTGATGTAAGTTTGTAAGAAAAATGAGACAATTTTTAAGTTAAACGCATGAAAATTGGTATTTGGTATTTCAATTAAAAATTAAAAATATATAGGTATTTTAGGATTCTTGGAAATTCCACCCATAAGGACCAAAAATATGGGATGTAAGTTTGTATGAAAATCTGTTCTTTTTTGGAGTTAAACGCATGAAAATTGGTATTTCAGTTAAAAATAAAGCAATACATGTTTTTAAATCAAAATTCAGGGAAATTCGGGTTGTTAAAAAACGGTAATCCAAAACTGATTCAATAGATCGACACCAACAATTTACGCCAACATGAATTTTAGATAAATTCGTTTTTATTTTTATTTTTTGTAACTTCTTTTTTTTTGTTTAGTTTTTATAACAAAATAAAAAATATCATTTTAATCAAATTGTGATAAAATCGAATTTACCTATAATTCGAGTTAGCGTAGTATAAATTGTTTGTGTCGAGATGATCCCACCCAAAAAATATCATCTAAATTTTACTGCTCTACAACTTCACAATTTTGTAACTAGATGGCGTTAATATCGTTTCATATCGCGGAACCTATTTCGCATGTAGGCTAAAATAATTAAATGCTTGAAATAAAAGGTAGTCCAAAACTACATCAATAGATGATCGCCTAAATCTCACCCAAAAAATGTGCACACATCTTAATTATACGGCTTTACAAGTTTATAATTTTGTTGGTAGATTATAGACGCAATCATCGTTTTAAATCACGCTATGGTTTCGTTCACAAAATGTGATTTTAGACTTATCAATGCCGTGGTTGCAACCTAATCTAATGGTAGTTGCCTTTGTGATTAATGCATCGTTGATTATTATTTTACTTTATTTGACTTACTGTCTATCCATATGGACAATTGATATGTATTCCTTGATTTTTTTGGTTGATTATATCGGGTTATTTTTTAATAACAGTAGCAAAGTAGTCTTTAGTTTCTTTCTTAGTTAGGTTATTTTAAAGGTTTTCTTAAATTTAAATTGCATTGCTTATATGTTTTTAAAGTTATATATTTTAGATTAAGCCAGAAGTAAGTAGTTACATTGGTCATCATTCAAAATTGTCGCGGACGAAGTCGCGTGTACCAGCTAGTAAAAGATAATACTAGATCACCCTTTATCAGAAATCTGTAAAGTTACAGATTTTGTTAATATATTATATCATTGGCTGTAAACAAAATGTCAGCTGCCTAGGACTTGTGAAAGTAATCTAGAGGCTTTGATGAAATCAGTGAAAGAGCGTCCAACGGTTTTATGTCGGACTTCCGACTCGCTCTTAGCTCAAGACGCACAATATTTCGAATTAAATATACTATTTTCGTCCATACGTGTCGATCAGCTGACGCACGATGTATAAACAGCCAAAATAATTACATACAATTTGAATAAACAAGAAATACCTAAATGTTGTTCTACAGTTTCAGAATCAATTTAGTTGTCATAATATGAGTACATAATTCAGATGTTTACATGATTAAATGATGAGTATTAAAAAGTTTATCATCATCATCATATCAGCCGAAAGACGTCCACTGCTGGAGAAAGATTTCTACAATTGCCGGTCTTGCGCTATTCGCATCCAGAGAAATACCTAAATGTTGTTCTACAGTTTCAGAATCAGAATTATTTATTTGTCATAATATGAGTACATAATTCAGATGATTAAATGATGAGTATTAAAAAGTTTATCATCATCATATCAGCCGAAAGACGTCCACTGCTGGGCAAAGGCCTCCCCCAAAGATTTCTACAATTGCCGGTCTTGCGCTATTCGCATCCAGCAGTTTCCTGCGACCCGCACAAGATCATCGGTCCATCTTGTAGGGGGCCTGCCCACGCTGCGTCTTCCGGTTCGTGGTCGCCACTCAAGAACCTTTCTGCCCCAACGGCCGTTGGCTCCACGAGCTATGTGCCCCGCCCACTGCCACTTCAGTTTTGCAATTCTTCGGGCTATGTCGGTGACTTTGGTTCAAAAAAGTTTATACTATAATACAATAAAACTTATATTCATTATCATCAGCCTGATATCGTACACTGCTGGACATAGGCCTCCCCAAAGATTGCCATTTGGAGGGGTTTGCCGTAGATGCATGCCAACTAACTATATTCTATTACGATTAATTATTATTAACATATTTAAATTTGACATTTTCATATTTTTTATAGTAACGAAATGTCATTTTAAAAGTTTTTGATGGACAAAGACTTTTATATTAAAAGGGACGTGTGTTTAGTTTGAATAGCATGGAATCCTGGCCACTACAGTATATAATAATAGAGTTCCGGGGCGAAATTCGGCGGCTAATTTATATGGAGACTAAGCTATGTAATATTATAGTATAGGCGTGTTCGCGCCAATGCAAATACATACACTCACTCTTATAATTCGATGGGACGGCTATCCGACACAACCACACAACCTACGAGAGATCACGCATGCGTTATACAGACAACTTACTAACTGAATCCGGGCCGCTGCTGGGTGTTTTCTTGGCAGAAAAATTCCAGTGACACTTTTTGCCTGACCCGATATTTGAATGCATGGCGACATACCAATGAGGTATCCAATTTCAAGAGTGAAAAAATATTATATAAGAAAATTGTAGAGTTATTTTATTACTCATCATTTTCGTATTTGGTTTGTTCAGATTTGTTCTATTTACGTTTACTTGGCTGAGCTAACAGCTGTCACCTAATAGCGAGTATTCGTGACGTTGCGAGGCTCAAGGGATTTTATTAGCTTTGCACATCGTAACGGAATCTCATGGTGTCACATTTTTTCACTCTCGAATTCGAGAAACGACTGGTGTAAGTCACATGTAGACCTAATTGGCTTTGCCAGTAACTCAGTAAGTGATGAGGTGATGGTTTTGTCGAATTGACTTATGATGTTATAATGCTCTTTTTCGGGGGTCCTTTTTCGTCCCTTATGCGGTAAGACGCATAACTGTCTTGCCGTTCGTCTGTCACAGCTAATTAAATAAATAAAATAAAAAAGGTTTTTATTCACGTACACTTTAAATAAGCGCTTTTAAATAGTCAGAACATGTTTGTAGTAATATAGTTGTATGCATTATTATTTCTAGTAACATAGATATTTAGGTACACATTGTATTGATTGTATGAAAACATTTACAAAATTTATTTTATAATAGCAATGATATTTAGCTAGCTCGTATCAAGTTATTGTCAAGATGGATTTAGGAACTACAGGATAAAACAAATATTTTGGTAGTTACTTAAGAAAATAACCAAAAAATAACCAATTGAATTGCGTTAAGTTGATCGAACAGCACCCATTAAAATACGAGCGATACACACCGAATGATAAAATAGCTTACTTAATTATACTACAAACATGTTCTGACTTTACAGACGCTCTTTTAAAGTAAACGTGAATAAAAACCTTTCTTATTTATTTTATTTATATCATTCCCTTGCAACACTCTTACAAGCGCTGCCATCCATTGGCTTTAGTTCTAAAAACATGGCCGACCGATATGTTCACAGTTGCATGTGAAAGATCATAATGAACTATAAGTTATCAGTAATGCAAAGCGTAAATCGAAATTCAAACTTCTAGACAACTATACAGTTTCATAAAACTAAAATAGTATATAGTGAAATACATAAACGCATATAGGTGTGCGTTTAAACAGACCGGTGTTAGCCAATTTGTCCTCAATAAATAATGATAGAAACAATTAAATTTAATGGCAACAAGTACTTACAAGGTAAAATACACATATATACCTAAGTGTGAACTACTTAATAATAATAACACATAGAACACAACATATAAACCAACTGTTTGCTTACTCGTGGTAAAGGCAAAAATCCTGTCAACGTACCCCAAGTCAAATCGTTTTAAAAATGGGAAATTTTAAATTTCAATTTAGATGATAAGGTTGCCACGTGTAGAAGGTTTAATTTTCAACAGGGAAAATTCATCTACATTTTATATAAGGTGTAACTTTGATTGATGACCCATTTATAGTTATTCTGTGTCTGGATGTATTTTGTGTCTGTAAATTCTTTTTAAAAACCTCCACAACATCGGGTATTAATTTCCACAATGCGGGCCTTGATTGGCGTTGATTTTTTAAGAAAATGGAAAAGAGTTTTTTTTTTGAAGATTATTATACTGTAAAGGAGAATCCTGCAACCCAAATCTCTATTTTATTTATTTGGTCTACCAACAACTTAAACATTAACATGAATCTTTAAGAATAGTACAATATTTAAAATCTAAATGTCTAGTTACTTATAGGTAAACATTACATTCAAAATTTTATGAGCTACTTTTACAATTATTTTTCTATTTGTAACTAAAACCTTAAGAACTACTGATAGTTTTCCGAAATAATCCTAATGAGACGTGGTGGATATCAACCCTGCCACTGCATTCGTCATATAATTTTGTCATTCGGCAGAGAGGTGAGTTTGAGCCAAGTAATGTTCTACGTAGTGGAGGAGCTAAGGGAGTTATCGGTTTTCGTGGAATATGGAACGGAACTCTAAATCGTATCCTTTGTAACAACTCAGGGCAATCAATTTTATTTCTTAACAATTTAAATAAAATACCATATCAATTACATCCCTCCTCTTAGAGAGTTCCATCATCTTAAAATAATGTAACCTGGTTTTATAATCCACTTTTTTCCCCCCCAATCCCACCGAGTATGGTGCCGAACAAATCTCTTTTGAATACGCTCGATTCTGAGAGAGTGAATTGCAAAGTGGGGACGCCACACAACAGCAGCGTACTCCAGAACATTTCTGACAAGGCAGTTATATAAAATTATTTTAGATTTAACATTCCGAAAGTTTTTACTACTTCTAATTAAAAATCCAAGCATCTTGGAAGACTGCTTCAGTGCCCTCTCGATGTGAAGAACATACGTGAGTTTTCCATCCATTAAGACCCCCAAATCCCTAATGCTCTCAGTCTCTGTTAGAATGGTATCACCCAACATATACGATGATGCTGTCTTGTTATGCTTTCTTGAAAATTTTATATGAGCGCATTTTTTTGCGTTTAAGTCAATACCATTTTGTACGCTCCAGGAAAGCAATGAATTTAAGTCTGCTTGTAGATGCTGAATATCCATTTCGGAGTCTATTACGTGAGCAAGCTTCAGGTCGTCAGCGAACATAAAAGGTTTTGTGTATTTCAAGTATAACGGAAGATCATTGATGAAAACATTAAATAAAAGAGGCCCTAAGTGAGATCCTTGGGGAACAACAGATGAACTTGGATATGATACAGAGTGATAACCGTTAGCAACAACATAAAAACTTCTATCAGACAGATACGACTCCAACCATTTCAGTATAGGTCCAGTGAAACCGTAATGATTTAACTTTCTAAGGAGCAAATAATGAGGGATCCTATCAAATGCCTTACTGAAGTCAGTGTAAACTACGTCAACTTCTTTATTATTATCGAGCGCTTCTATTAAATATTCTGTAAAACATGTCAAGTTGGTGCCCGTTGACCTACCTTTTACAAAACCGTGTTGTTGAATTGTTAAATTCAACAACATTCTATAACATAATTGTCTACAAAAAATTGTATGCCATTATTTTATGATTAAATATGTTAAGCTACTATTGTGCTACCAATGTAAGATCTTCTAAAACTATATTTATTTGCAAATAAATCTTGGCTTTGACTTTGAGGGATTCACGATATTAATTCTAGTTATATTATAATTCTTGTTGCATTTGTTAATTGAAACTCGAGAGTTTAGGTTACAGTAACACCAATTTATTAGTCTGTAGGCCACATTGTAATAATAGTTAGCGACGTAGTTAAAATAAATAAAAAAATAAGACTTATTCAATGTACCTATAATACAAATAATGTTGCATATCTAAGTACCTCACTCGCGATAAGACTCTTCAAGCAGAACAACTTGTAAAATACCATTTTGCGTATTATTTAATCGAAGCTTCTTTTTCATTTCCGTATGATTATGTATGTTTTCTATTGGATTTGGCGGCCAGCCTAAAGAGTTAAACTAATGGCTGTCTGGCCTCGAAACCCAATATTTTATCTTAATTACGTATAGACTTGAAAAGTTTCTTACCTATAGGTCAATTAAAAGTTAAACTCGAAGTGTTATGAACAGTATGCATATGATATTATCCCAAAATCCCCCCAATAGGACCCGTTGGCCGTTGGATGTGGAATACAACTACGACGTAGCGGGTCTCAAAAACTACACAGCTACGCCGTAGCATGTTCGGTGAGGATAGACGTACAATTTATTAATATGAATATCGCATTCTTCGAAGCTTGTCGTAGAACTTGTCCATGAACTGAAAAAAGGGCTTCATGTCATGACCCTAATACTTGAGCGGTCAATCCACGTCTAACATGGCCTTCTTGTTAAAATCCACTTTAGAATTATAGGTTTTAAATTAGATGATGAGGCTTATCCTGTTCATCTGATTCTCACCGGACCATAAGTAATCGGCGAGGTTAAGCATGTAGGCAAGCGGTTAGTCTATAGATGGGTGCCCGCGTTAGTGGTCTTATTTTAAGTCTCTGTGCCTTGGAGGGCATGGTAAGCTGTCGCTACCGGTTAGACACATTGATTGAACCATGACCTACTTTTCGAATTGAACAACTCTAGCACTAGGTTAGCCACTGTCCATGCGATAAGTAACTATATCTATATCAAGTATCTATTATCCAACCATTTTGGTTCAGCAGTGTATACTTGAAAACATAATAGAGTTACTTCCATATTTATAATATTAGTATGGATTTGACCTCTTTTTAGGGTTCCGGGTAACCATCAACCCTTTTACTAAGCTTCCGTTGCCCGTCCATCTGTTTGTCAGTCTGGCAGCGGGCTGTATCTCATGAATCTCTGTCATCTGTGTCAGGTTGACAGTTAAATTTTATGACAGACCGTGTATGAATAATGCCGATATGACAAGAAATAATAAAAATTAAATAATAAAATCGTCTCGTTGGTACGGAACCTACGTGAGCGAGACCGGCTCGCGATTGGCTAGCTTTCTGAGTTAGTATTACTCAAGCTTCCTGAAAGACGCAAACCACATTGCTATGCGCGCACGCATCGCAAATTGTTTCCGCTAAACATTTTTTCTATACGGTGACCATGACATGAGGAAAAGCCTTGAGCGAGAAATTCCCCCAAATATCTCCATCTTACCGACAGGAATCACGACATAGATGGGAAGCAGTGTTGGGCAATCCGCCAAATGTGTGCAAACACATTATTCTAATGTACCCAACCTACCAATATATAAAAATAAACGTGTCTGTTTGTTGGGGTATGGATAGTGTCAGGTGAAGTTCACTGTATTATATATACATTATATGTATTAAGGTGTGAAAGGACATGCGTTTGACTGATCGGGTAAATAAATAGTGGTTACGTATTCGGATAACCTCTCGATCGTAGTGAAAGATTTGAGTTTCGTAAATAAATTGACGGGGATTAATTGCTACTGCCAATAATTTGACGGTCACCGTAGCCTAGTTGGTAGTGCTCCTGCCTACGAAGCTGGTGGTCCTGGGTTCAAATCCCGGTAAGTGCAAATATTTGTGTGATGAGCACGAATATTTGTTTCTGAGTCATGGATGTTTTCTATGTATATAAGTATTTATCTATCTATATAAGTATGTATATCGTCGCCTGGTACCCATAGTATAAGCTTTGCTTAGTTTGGGGCTAGGATGATCTGTGTGACATTGTCCCTAGATATTATATTATGTATTAATAAGATAATTTATAGTCGTTTGCTTCCGTGTCTAGTGGTAGCGTGTTCAACAGCAAATAATAAGGTTCTGGGTTCAAATCCCGTGTCGGGTAAAAAAGTGATACTCGGAATTTTTGCCAAGACAATATACGGTCTATTATAATTAGACCCAAAGTCTGAAACTGAAAACTGCACGTGTGGCACAGTGGTAAAGACAGTCACCTCGCCACTACGTGGTCCATGTTCGATTCCCACACACGACAGCTATTTCTCTGACCCATAAATAGTTGTTCTGATTCGGTATGTTCTTTGTGTCCGGGAACTATGTGTCTTTAAAGTATTCCGCAACAGATAGATTAATTTACCTAGTAGACGACGTTTTTTACAAAAAAAAATAAAATTCAAATAAATCCGGATTGCGCCAAAATGTTGTCTTAGGATTTTTCTGACTAGAAAAATGCCATAGTAAAAGCTATCGGTACGGGGCCTTAAGTCTTCCCGGTCATGTGGGAAACCCAGCAGATTAAAAGATAGTGCCAATAGAGAGCGCATACCCAAGACAACTATTTATGGGTCACACAAATAGTTGTAGTGCGCGGAAATCGAACCCGGGACAAGAATTGGCGAGGCGAATGTCCACATGTACAGTCCAAATCCTTTGTGTAAAGAATCTTGGCATGGATGTTTTGTGGATGTCCAAAAAAACCGACAATATTCTAAAACGGTATTAAAATTAGGATGGAATTAAAACATATGGTATATAAAAACAAAAAACCCTTAAAAAATATTGTAGATTACATATATTATCATACATGTAAAATCTGCAATAGAAAGGTGTAGTAAATAAATATAAATATGCCAGAAATAATATATATACATATATATATATATATATATATATATATATATATATATATATACAAACATAAAACAATCAATAGCATGTTAAATAAGTAAGTAGATAGATAAATAAGATTTAAACACACCCTATGAAAGCATATGATTCAACTTTAACTGTATAATTAGAACTAAGTATTGAAATAAGAAATGATGTTAAAAAATCCCGATCCTGTCGGAGGAATTAAATGTATATAAGTAATAAAAAAAAACGGTAATCTGTTCAAGAATTAAAAAGTTACAACTCTTTTTCTAGTTGAAATCGTGGGTGATATTTACAACGTCTTTGTCTCATAATAAAGTATAATTAATGGGCACACACAATGTCCCCATGTCCCAAACAAATAGACCAATCATTCGGTTTAATGACAGCAACACTCACGCATACTTCCGTCGTCAAAAATAAACAATATAGGCCATGTGGTTACCAAGCCAAGGGAAAATTCCGTCTCTGAGATTTTGATGGGAATATTTACACCTTCATGCAGTTTTAAAAAGTTATAAAAGCTTTTAAAATGCCATTGACAGTTACCATATTACTGCGTTTCAGGACAAAGGGCAAATTGCCTTATCCTAAAACGCAGTAAATTACCTGCCTCCTAAATAGGCTAAACTGAAACTTACTAGTTACTGGTTAACTGACATTCGGGTTGTATGATACAGATGTCAAAATTTTCTTTTCTACAAATATAGGCACATTAATTTATACCTGATGTAGCTAAAGAGAGGGAAATCTGAAAAACCAAGGGAGACTCCTTTGCTTAGTAGTGAGACACAGATAAAGAAAAAATATTAAACTGTATACATTCGAACAGTTGTGCAATATCTATCTATCCATCAGAAAACCAGCGCTGCAACAGTAATGTCGCAGCTAGTGCTGAGATGGGACCAATTCGGACTCGCACAGATAGCAATTAAGAACTTCTTTATGTGTACCTAGGTATATATTATTATTATATGTGCTTGTTTACGGAATAAATATTTTTTCTTTCTTTCAATATGTTTGCACGACTATTGATAAGATTAGGATACAAAAAAATAGAGAATTGGACTACAATTTGCGTAAAATTTTAAAAATAAAATGCATTGAAATAAATAATAATAATAAATAAATAAAAATAAAATGCTAATTTGCAAATTATAGCCTAAAGGCCGGCAGACTGACGTCGCGGCACAGGACGGCAAACAATTATATTTTTAATCAATTAATTTTTACCGTTATTTCATTGCACTTTTCATATTGCTTTATTTCGGTACAATTATACAGCGGCACGTGGCATGCCGCTAGACACCACGTCACGTCGTGGCATACTACAGAACGTCGTGGCATGCCGTTCCATTACGTGGCGTCCCGCGACTGCCCGCGAGTCACATAAGTTACAGGATTATGACAGCTAAACTAATGGAAATAAGGTTTGAAACGGGTGCGGCGGTAACTGTGGTGACGACGCTACGACGGCACGCTATATGTCGCGACATACCATTTAAAAACGAATGATAACCAAAAACATTTTACCATAGTGTTGCCATCTTAAAAATGTATAGGTAGGTATTTGTTTATTTTTCCTGAGGTAGGAACAAAAAAAATTAATTAATGTATAATTGTCAACAAACAAAGGGTTTTCCGTTTATACGCCAAGCCGTTCAAAATGTTAACGGCGTCCAAAACTAACATACATAAATCTGTTTCTAATTTACAATAGTCATTTATTGCTCTACGTTAATGTATCGCACAAATTGTAGTTAGGATTTGTAGTTATAATATCGTTTTTCTGCCTCTGCCAATGTCTGCCAGACAGACAAAGATTTGCCAACTGTGCTACAGATCTAGCCATGAAAGTAATGAAAATAAATGTAAAAAAATCTGTTTATATAAAATATGCAAAAAATTATAAAAAACAGATTTACTGTGTCAGACTCAACGCTACAAAAACAGCCGGATTTTAGGTAATTTTAGTAGATGCAGCGACATTTCTAACAGACTACAAAGTTATTATTGACTTAAAAACTTCTCCATTGCTTGTGAATTGCAGCTGACTTCTTTATTTACAAATCGTAAATTACTGATTAAAAACCACATAACGACTTCCACTTTTCGTCTACACAACCGATTGGAACAAATTTATCGGGGGACTAATCTATGGATTAAAAAAATCGGTTCACAAGCAACGAAGAAATTTGACTTCTTCGTAAAATTTTCGCTACTTCCATCACCTGGCCCATAGATTTACATCTCGGTGTGCCCCTCTTTCTACTGCCTCAATTTTCGCTTCTGTAATTTTGGTGATGAAATGGTAGTGTCAAATTAAATGTCCAATATTATTTCCTCGTCTACTCTCTATGTGCTTTTGTATTTTTTTTTATATATGTTTTTGCCTTTTCTTATTTTTTTGTATCTGTATGATATTGTTATAACCATAACTTTTGACGGTAACCGTAGCCTAGTTGGTAGTGCTCCTGCCTACGAAGCTGGTGGTCCTGGGTTCGAATCCCGGTAAGTGCAAATATTTGTGTGATGAGCACGAATATTTGTTTCTGAGTCATGGATGTCCATCAATATAAGTATGTATATCGTCGCCTGGTACCCATAGTACAAGCTTTGCTCAGTTTGGGGCTAGGATGATCTGTGTGACATTGTCCCTAGATATTATTATAGATATAATTATTATTATTACGAAATAAAATAAAAAAAAATATTTATTTGTTTCAGGTAAGTTTTTGGCTACATGTGTCTCAACAATTAACAGCAGCAAAGTAGGTGGAATCATAGATCAAGTAAGTTAATAATAAACAAGCTTAAGGTTTTATTCATTTATCAGAGTTGTTAAAGCCGCCAAGAAGGCCTCTGACATAGCTTATCGACAGTTAGACAACTGTCGACTATCTCTGTACATAATAATAAATATATACCTGGGCATGTTCTCATCCCCTGAACATCTTTTATTTGTAAAATGAGCGATGCTATGCCGCCTCCTGAGATTTTTCTATCATTCATAAAATTTAAACATATACAAAGTATGATTGACATTCGAACGTTCGAATCTTCGTATTTGAATTTAGAACAGTTTTCTTTTTTAAATAAGTCTTTAAAGCAACAGCACTGGTTGGTTAGATAGTTTGTATCTCTCAAAGGAAACCCAGGTGTCCTTGCAGCATGAATGCATGACCTAATTACAGGCAATAAAAATAGCTGAAATATATTTTATGACAACACGCCGCTCGTGTTACACCGGACCGTGTATAATGGACATACAACTGACCGGTAAAACACGCAATTTGAAAGAAGACAAACATGTAAATAGCTTTGCAAATCAAATCAAATCTTTTATTAGCGAAAATGGGTGGTTTACATTAGTTATTACAAAGGTAGTAGGTATCACCATAATCAGCTTTTAGGCATGCAAATATTGAAAAAAAAATGCTCGCAAAACAAACATTTACCTAAAATTACGTAATATAAATGTCATAATTAAAAAATGACTGTCAAGAGAATTACAGAGAATATAACGAAGAAAATAACGAATACCTTACAAATATAAAAAATACATTAATACAACATGAATTATAAATATTTATCCGTCAAATAGTCTTTAACAGCATAGTAGCACTTTTCAATAAGCCATCTCTTAAGATTATGCTTGAACACGACAAAGTCTAATGTTTCAAGCAGTTGTGTTGGTAAGTGGTTATAAATTCGAGGGGCCATGCAAAATATGCTCTTATTTAGTAATGCAGTTTTGTTTAATGGAAACCGTATTTTATTGTTATGTCTGTGATTACTTAATTTTTCAAACATATTTATATTACGAGTACTTCGAGTAAATAGTACTACTTCAAGGATATAGATGCTACGTAGTGTGAGTAAATTAAGTTTTTGGAAAAATTGTTTACAACTATCTATTGGTTTTAGTTTACAATGGCTCCTATACATCTCTTTTGTGCTTTGAATGCTGTGTCCTTATCTACACATTACGCAGGTTGCAGATTGTAGTTAAAATTGGATTTACGATGTTTGGCTGGGTTTAAGAACTCGTCTGACTTTGGCAAAACATATTTATTAATTACACGCTACGATCGCTGCTTCACAACCGTTAAAAAAAGTTGACGCATCAAACTTACAAACGTCCTAGAAAGCCAGATAGAAAACAAAAAACGAGTGAGCTTTAGAGACTAAAGTAAAACTTCAAACGTAACTGGATATGAGAGAAAGAGAGAAAGAAAATATGTATTGCACCTCCCTCTCTTTCCCCTACAGTAATAGATAAAACGTAACTCTCTGTCTCTTTCTATTTTCACTAACTTATATCTCCCTCTCAAGTGCCGTTCGCCACACCCGATCACACTTTTCGTAATGTTCTCGTCACTCATTCATCAGCTTACTCCCCAAGTCAAGCATGCGTAACTCGGTGACCCAAAAACAGGGTAAATAAAATATTATATATAACAAACTTTCGCCTTTATAATATTAGTGTGATATACTGATTACATTGAAAACTACATATAAAAAGTCTATGGTTTTTAAAGGAAAATAGGAAATTTCTCAACATTTGTGCACATGAACTTCATTTACATTGACGTATGGAAACCTCTCCACGCGTGTTTAACTCGCACTTGTCTCATTTAAATGATGATGTCCCGACCGAATTTCGGCCACGGCGGCCAGTCTCAATGGAGACTAGCCAATTGCACAGGACATATTATAGTGCACAAGTGTGTGCGAACACAGGGGCACTTACTATTCCATCACGCTCATGATCCGATGTGACGACTAGCGACACGACCGGAAAGAGTTCAGGTACAGGACCGACGGCTTTACGTGCTGTCCGAGGCACGGGGGTGTAATACCGCCAACTTTCAGACTTCGGGCCTTTGCTGAGAAATTTCTTTTTACGGAAAAATCCCAAAATCTCTTTTTGGCCCGACCCGGGATTTGAACCCAGGACCTCATTATCTGCGGTTGAACACGCTACCGCTAGACCAACGAGGCAGTCTCGTTTAAATATAATCTAATCTAAAGAAGCAATCTCCAACAAGGCCACTAAACTATTTTGACGGAAATAATTGTAAGTACATACCTTGGATGCGTCACAGTCATAACATAACTCATAAACATTTACCTGCACAATGTGAAGAGACGTAATTTCAATATAAATGAATTTCTCGGTACTAAAGTTACGACCATGCTTCTGTTTCAATAATGTCCGCTATTAGGAGGACGTAAATATATTTATATATTTACAAGTGACTTACAATTTCCGTAATTTTCATTTTAGGTTGCCTATAACGAGCTAACCTTATTGAAAAGAATATATTTACAAAACAATAGAGGTAACTTTTTTAATAATTCTTAAATCGGTGACCCAAAAACGTGGGTCACTTATGGGAAAAATTCAGAAAATGAAATTTATTCAGCACTTAGTATTAACATACACTTAAATAAATAAGATTCCAAAATGTTTATCAAACGAAAGATTCTGTGAGCTGGTGTCCTGCGAATATGTATTATTTTTTAATCGTTTTGAAGTTATGAAAGAAAATAAGCGAAAGTTATCATTTCACTACCTTTATCACCAAATGACTGGACCTAAAAGGAGACGGATACCTTTTCATACAATATTGGGCTTGGATGTAAAAAGATAAAAGTGGTGTCAATTAATGGGTCCATAAATTATCAGCCAATTACTACAAATTCCATGGATTTATTAAATCTATGAGCAGATTTATAAAAGATTTAGTCTTAATAGAGAGGTTATGTACCAACATATACTTAACAGCTGATTTTTAAGGGCGATTGCTATTTAATAGTTATCCGTGTCCAGTATGTTAGCAAAAGTCGTACACGTTAAGCAATATCAGAAGTCCGTAGAGAGAATGCAGTTGTCGAGCGATATATAAACAAAACAATAAAAAATACTCAAATCACACACGCACTAAATGATACATGAAATGAGTGACCGATCATAGATTAGGATTCAAAAACTGTCACCAGTCACTGTCAACATAGATTAAAAATATAGATGCCATTATCTAATAAATCGATTTAAACGATAACCGATATTATGATTTCTACTTATGTTGTTGTTATTTTATTTTTTACTGTTGACATTATGTTAATGTAGTTAACAATTAGTATGATTAAATCAGTTACCTGGTGTCTGGTGCAAGAGGATTTATATTACATTTTTTTTTTTTTTTTTTTTTTTTTTTTTATTTAGGCCCGCAAACTGGCCGTTACGGCAAAACATACATTATTGCATTATACATATGAATAAATGACAGCCAAACAGCCTTCTAAGTGCGAACACAGCATGCTCACGAATATCTCGCTTTCACAAACATTTACAAACTTAATTTTAATAATAACAAACTTATAATAATTGAATGACAATAATAATTGAATCTACACTCGCGAGCAACCAAATCGACTCAAGCCTTGTCGGCGCACACATACATTGATACAACTAAAATCATGAATGGAAATTATTAAAATGATATGTCATTCGAAAGCTTAAGATGTCAGCTTTAATTTGATATCATTATCATTGAAATCCATCCATCATTTTTGAAATAAATGATGTCTGAATGCAAGAGTAGGAAAAACGGGAATTTAGGAAAAAGGGTATGTGTCTCGTATTTGACAAATTAAACAAAAAAAATTAAAAATAAAATTATTTTATTTAAATCAGTATTTCGTATTGCCCCCTCTAGCCCTAATTACATCCCGCAGTCTGTTTTTCATGGACCTTATCAATTTTTTGACATTTTCTTGAGGAATGCCGTCCCACTCCTCTAATAATGCTGTCTTTAGCTCGTCTACGCTTGAAGGGACTGGATTTCTGGCCCGAACTCTTCTTTTAAGCTCGTCCCATAAGTGCTCGATGGGATTCATGTCAGGACTGAGCGCAGGCCAGTCCATCGTGCGTAATTCGACCTCTTGCAGAAACTGTCGAGTGACTCGTGCCGTGTGGCAGCGGGCATTGTCGTGCATTAACACGAAGTCTTCACCGACAAACCCTGCGTAGGGCACAACATGATCCAGTAGAATGTCGGTGATGTACCGATCAGCTGTTAGCCCGCCTCCTCGGCCGCCCCCAGGCACGAAAACAAGTTCGGTTTTTCCCTCTAAAGAGATACCAGCCCACATCATGCAGGAACCGCCGCCATATGCCACTGTTTCAGCGAAACAACATTGGGCAAATCGTTCTCCCGGACGCCTGTAGACTCGGCCTCTCCTGTCACTGCCATGCAGACACATTCTGCACTCATCAGTAAACAGGACCGATCGCCATTGCGCAACGCTCCAATTGAGATGCTCTCGAGCAAATTGAAGGCGCGCTTGTCGGTGGCCTGCAGTCAACTTAGGGCCCGTCGCAGGTCTTTTTGGCGTCAAGTTGGCTTCCTTCAAGCGTCTTCTCACTGTCCACTCGCTGACAGCCACTTGTCGTACACGTCTCAGTTCTTGCTGCACATCAACGCCCGTAAGGTGTCGATTGCGCAGCGAGGTTGAGACAATGAAGCGGTCGTCTCTCTCTGAAGTGCACCGGTGGCGGCTCGTTCTTGGTCTCCGATTGAAGGCACCAGTCTCTTGGAACCGTCTGTATACTCGGGATACAGAAGACTGGCTCAAGTGGAGCTGGGCAGCGATTGCTCGCTGACTTAACCCTTGTTGCAACAAGGCAACAACTTGAGCGGCTTCTTCTGGTGTGGTATCCATGGGTTAGCGAAAACAAGGAATGCAATTTACGGAGATGTGTACCGGTCAACCTGTAACAAGCAACTGATAAGATAAACCGGAAGTGGGGGGTTTTATAGCGGGAGCAGGTAGCGCAAGTCGTGGATTCCTAAAGAGGTAATTTACGCTGACGGCCAATTAAAATGTGTCAATAAATCAGCGCTTAGTTTTTTTTAAGGTATTGATGTTAATTGAAAGCCTAATTCTTCAGCTTTCGAATGACATATCACTTTTGTAATTACCATTTATCGTTTTAGGAAAATCAATGTATATGTGCGCCGTCTAGGCTTGAGTCGATTTGGTTGCTCGCGAGTGTATATTACTACTACATGTTAAATTAATTTATAATTTAGTGTGAAGAAATGTCTTGATAGTATTGACAGATACACTGAACGGATCGAGTTCCTGATAAATTTCGTTAAGGGTGGAGCACATTCGATAAAATGACGAATGCTGAGCGTAGTTAGTGTGACATGATGGTAGGTTAAACAATTTACGGTTGTGTAAGCGGCTTCCAGTTCGCGGTATATGTATTTGTAGTTTTCCCAACAAATCCGGACTATCTATTGCACCATTAAGGATATTAAACAATAGAACAACATCAGATACCTTGCGTCTATGGGCAAGAGGCAGTACTTTGAAGTGTTCTAGCCTAGCTTCATAGGAATTTAACTTGCGACAGAGATTATTTGCGTAAGTTAGGTGGTATAGAAATTTCTTTTGAAGCCCTTCGATTCTATTGATATGAACTGCATAAGATGGGTTCCAGATTGGGCTGCAGTATTCCAATAAACTGCGAACATAGCAGTTGAAAAGGATGATGGGAATTATTGGGTCTCTAAAAGTCTTGGTTTGCCTGATAACAAAGCCAGATAGTCTTGCCCCCTTTTTAATAATGTGGTCGATATGCTCGTGGAAGTCCAATTTTTGGTCCACAATTACTCCTAAGTCACGGGTGCTCGTAACTTCATTCAAGGGTGTATCGTTTATGTGATATGTTGCACTGGGTGAGTTTATTTTTCGGGTAAATTTTATATATAAACATTTCGCCGGATTTAGTATCATTTTATTCCTATAACACCAGTCACTTATGATATTAAGATCCTTTTGTAGACATTTGATATCGTCATTACCGTTGATCACTCTATAAATTTTTAAATCGTCAGCATACATTTTAAAGCTAGAGGTCATGGTGGAGCCAAGGTCGTTAATAAATAAGAGGAAAAATAAAGGTCCGAGATGCGAACCTTGCGGTACACCGGAAGGAATCATTACGGCTGGGGATTTGAAACCACGAATTGCTACGATTTGAGAGCGATTACGGAGATAGGATTCACACCATCTTAGAAGTGTGCCGCATATGCCAGCATGACCAAGTTAATTGTTTGAACTCATTAACGTTAATCGATTATAGTAATCAACAACCAATTTAATTCGTGACTTAAACTTATTTTGAGATATCTCGTTTTCCAGAATGTAAATGGGTCAATTTTTTACAGTTTTGAATAGAAAAATATAACGCTTTTTTTAAACCATATCTCAACTTATTACAGTCAAGCCCAGAAATCCCCGTCTCCTTTTTAATATAATACCGATGAGATTTTAATACTAAATATTAAGACTGGCCTGTATTAATAAAAATAATTTATTTAATGACAGGCAACAAGGCCCACTTGTTAGTAACTAATTTTAACTTAAAACTAATGTTAGTAAATACAATTAAAGATAATTACACACTCACAATGACACAAACAAAACAATTATTATAACTTTACCACTGCTACATTACGCATATGTTTTATATATGCAGCATGCAGCAGTGGTTCACGTATATACAGTCAAGTCAGCTTGCAAACATTTTTAGGATGCTGTTGTTGCTGGCTCTAACCTTTCACACAAGTGACTCGCCGTTTCCTCATTGTAGCATAAAAGTAGTCTACACGAGCGTCTGCAAACATTACGGAGGCGCTACATAATCGAGGCAGCCGCAACAGCACCCTAAATGCATTATTATACTGCACTCGAAGGGCGCTGTACGAAGATTGCGTATAGCTCGCCCACAGGCTTTATTAAGACTGGTCATAATTAATCTTGACAGTAGAAACTAAATTAAAATTGATTCAAAACAAAAGAAGTTATGCATTTAAATAGCACGTTAGAAAAAGAACGCTCTATATTTATATAATTATGACGTCACTTGTAGAGTAGCCCTAGAACCTGCGTAAGATCGGTTGTCGCCGCCAACAACTTAAAACGCTTACTACTATGAAGTTTATCAGCCGATTCTTTAAACATTTTATTTTATGAGTCTATTCGTGGGTATCTTTTGACCAGTCTACAATAAATTTCTCTATAATAAGTTTCATGTTTAAAATGTGTTGTATATATTTAAGTGCGGGAGTGAAAACGAACCCTTAAACGAATGGTATCCGGCTCCATGTGCGTTAACCGCTCCGCCTCCGCAAAATTTATGCAATACATTCGATGTAGATAGATGTTCCATTACCATAACGCGACGTCCTGCGTGAGCGATCTAGACGCGAACGCGAAGCGGCGCGGCGCGGCGTTAAAACAACAAACAGTCGAAACCGATTGAAGTGTCTACGTGACAAACGGAGCGGCGCGAAATGAAGCGAACGCGATCAGTTGGCTTGATATTTTCGCGCGAACAGGATGCGGTGCCGTCGTGTTTTTGCGGCGTTGGTGGTGGCTTTGCGAGATGATTCGCGTGCACGTAGGACACCGCCACCGCGTCGCACCGCATCGCATTGAATTCGCGTGTCACCGCTTCATAATCGCGTTCGCTTTCAACCGCCTACGTAGGACGTAGCGTAACACAACTAAGACGCTTTCAGGTATAGAACAGACAGTTTAAAAAACGTATAATAAGGTCATATTTACAACTTGGCTGTGTGGCTGACGGCCATAAAGAATATCGTCACCCCATCTCATCCCGTGGGGGGGATAGAAGTCGTCCCGAGGCAATATCTACCAGAGGCCAGCAGCATCTCTCTGTGTACTATAACCATCATACTGTGATCGACAACCCGTCTGCCTGTCTGCCTGTCTAAATGATTCTTGGGGGAGGCTTTTGTCCTTTGACCTTTTACAACTGCTATGATGATGATGATGAATTACAACTATTTCTGCCATAGTAAGTAATAATAAACAAGCAGTCAAGATCTAAATGTATCCACCGATGTAGCGTTAATTATACAACACTTAATCTCTAAGCACATTGTATGGAAGTAATTAAAGGGCCATTAAACAAATGCACAGGTCATTGACCAGCAGACGATGCATACCAATTAAGTGCATTACTATTGCAGTGCTATTGCCATGGGAACCTTCTGAATTAGTCATAACTAGTGCCTTGATGCAACTTAGATTGCAACTATTTCCAGCTATTTATAGAGAGACGTGCTTAGTTTCATAAATTATGAAGCAAGTTTTATCAGAATTTCTATACATTTATCCATGAATGTCTTATCCTATAGCTAATTTCATGTTATGGTTCTTTTTTAGGGTTCCGTACTCAAAGGGTAAAACGGGACCCTATTACTAAGACTTCGCTGTCTGTCTGTCCGTCTGTCACCAGGCTGTATCTCATGAACCGTGATAGTTAGACAGTTGAAATTTTCACAGATGATGTATTTTTGTTGCCGCTATAACAACAACTACTAAAAAACAAAATAAAATAAATATTTAAGGGGGCTCTCATACAACAAACGTGAAATTTTTGCTCGTTTTTATAGATAATGGTACGGAACCCTTCGTGCGCGAGTCCGACTCGCACATGGCCGGTTTTGATTTTTGAAGTTATACTCCTTTTGGCGCGATGGAGAAAAATGATGAGAGTGAATTTTTACGATGCGCGCGCACACCGACACCAAAAAATTTAACAGCATGAAGTTAGTTCTAGGTGGTATGACAGTGAATTTTTACGATGCGTTCGCATCTGCGCGCGCATCGTAAAAATAACAGCATGACGTTAGTTCTAGGTGGTATGAAAATTGATAACTATGTTCAAGTTGTATATTAAGAAGTATAACTTCTAACGCGTGTACATAAGTACACACAAGTTTTTTTTTAATATCTTAGAATAATCTTTTAGAATAAGAGTTATATAAAACAAAATGGTCAAACTGTGGAACTATTTGCTGGCGATAGTGGCGCTCTTTAGTACACATCAACCTATACATTTCCAGTATAAACTGATCTCGCGTTGTCTAGGATTTCCATACAATGAGAGGTCAGCTTATATTGGAAATGGATAGCTTGATATGTAGCCGTGTGTACAACTGTGTGTTTTCAAATTTAATCTTAATGCTAGTGGGTATATCGTGTAATTCACAATAGTATCTTATATAATTTACATATGTAACAAACCAACCGACAATCCTTTAGATCTTAAGAGATAAAATAATATGATAACGTCTTGTCTGTAACTTAATTGATTCCCAAATATAAATATGGAATTTTAATGCTATCATCATCATCATCATAAATCAGTCGAAAGACGCCTACTGCTGGACAAAAACACCCACAAAGATCTCCACAATTACCAGTCTTGAGCTATCAGCATCCAGCGACATCCAGCGACCCTCACAAGATCATGGGTCCATCTTATAGGGGGCCTGCCCACGCTGTGTCTTCCGGTTCCTGGTCGCCACTCGAGAACTTTCTGCCCCAGCGGCCGTCGGCTCTACGAGCTATGTGCCCCGCCCACTGCCACTTCAGCTTGGTAATTCTTCAGGCTATGTCGTGTACTTTGGTTCACCTGCGTATCTCACCGTTTCTGATTCGATCTCGCAGGGAAACTTAAAGCATAGCCCTTTCCATTGCTCTTTGGGTGACCTTGAGCCGCCTGATAAGGCCCAGTAAGCGACCACATCTCTGTTCCGTGAGTCATCACTCGGAACACACACTGGTCGAAAACTTTCGACTTATGACACTGCGGTATTTGGGGACGAGAGGATATTTCCGAACGCTTATAATGCTAATTGATGCCAATATATTTTCAGATATTTTAGATCTTAAATGATAAATAATCTTTTAAATATCGTTCCTCTATGCCTGTAGCCAATCCATCATACCCAGTAATGCATATCGAATTCTAATTCTTAATGGTGCCAGAATATTTCCAGATCTTAAATTGTATCGTAAAATTGCAAAGTAATTGCCAAAGTCATACGCCATCAATCTACGAGTAAATGTTTATTTACTCTTCAAATCGCCGGACTTTGAAGTGTGCTTTTATAAATATTTTGTGTATTTAATCTCTGGTAATTGATCATCACTATTACTAGCGTCTAGGTAATACCGGGTTATTATTTAGGATGGTTTCCAGAAGAGATCCTAAGGAGTAATGATATCATCAGTGCTCGGTGCATTGAACGCGCTCTAGTGTTTCGAGTTCGTTTCCTGCTGACGACAACTATTAGTTTGGCCCAAATAATGTCATCCTAGTCGAAATTATAGCTATAGCTATTTAAAAATATAGCTACGAGTATCTGCGCGGGGTATATTATAGTGCACATGAGCCTCCGCAAACGCCCACGCCGGTGCACTTTCTATCCTTTTACTCTCATGATCCGATTGGACAGATGACACGATCGGTAAGAGTTCAGGTACAGGACGACGGCTTAACTGCTCTCCGTGGAACTGGGGTGTATTACCGCTAACTTCCAGACTGCTCGCCGATGCTGAGAATTTTCTCAAAAGACAATCGCTGTTTTGGTTCGTCTTTATTATCTTCGGTTGACCTACGAGGCCCCTATGGGAAACCCCCATAATTATTATTCTTTTTCTATTTTTGTGATACAATCTAAATGCGGTTCACAAAATACATCTACATACCAAGTTTCAACAGTACAGCTCTTATAGTTTCGGAAAAAAGTGGCTGTGACATACGGACGGACAGACAGACATGACGAATCTATAAGGGTTCCGTTTTTTGCCATTTGGCTACGGAACCCTAAAAATATGTGATCCTTTCTTAAAGGCAGCGCATTTGCGGCCCCTCTGGTGAGTATCCATGGGCGGCGGTTATCACGTACTATTAAGTGAGTCACTAGCTCGTTTGACTTGTTATTAAATAAAAAAAACTAGACCCATATATGATTGAGATGCCTTTTGACTACCTCATTAGTGTGTTTAATCGTAAATATTGAGGGCTTGGGTTCAAATCGCCGGTCGGGCCAAAAAGTAATATTGGGGTTGTCTGGGAGTTGGTCTTGTTATGTTTTATTACGAATATTTGTTTCTGAGTCATGGATGTTTTCTATGTATATAAGTATTTATCTATCTATATAAGTATGTATATCGTCGCCTGGTACCCATATTACAAGCTTTGCTTAGTTTGGGGCTAGGATGATCTGTGTGACATTGTCCCAATATATTATTATAATAATATTAATATGTCCCGCGCAGATAGCTAGTCTCCATTGAAACTAGCCGCAATAGCCGAAATTTGACCAGAAAGACATTATCTACATTATATCATTATCTTTACGCGTGTGGTCCCGATAAATACCTGGCGTAACCTTCTTGCCTACCGATTCTCCAATCGGTATCCAATAATAACCGTATATAGTTCATGGTGAAGGTTGATACCAGCCATGGCCCTCGGACAGTCGTATAGATAAGAGTTTTATGTGGAGCCAAGGTGACGGCCGTTTTATGGAGAGTGGATAAAACTCTTGAGTAGATGGAAGTGGTATCGATGGAAGCTATAATAAACTCGTAAAAGAAAACAGAATATATTGGTTATATTTTTGTTACTTCTGTATTTATATTTACTGTATCGTTGGACTAAAGGTGGCCTGATCAACCGCAGATAATAAAGACTGCACGTGAGGTGCAGCGATTAAGACAATCGCCTCGCCACTTTTTGTCCCGGGTTTGATTCCGGCGCAGGAAAACTATTTGTGTGACACATAAATGGTTGTTCTGAGTTTGGATGTACATTCTGTACGACAATTGTATGTTTGTAAAGTACACCACGTAACAGGGATTAATTCCTTAGTACGGACGTTGTCTTAAAAATTTACTTGAGTAGATGGAAGTGGTAATCTATGTAAGCTATAATAAACTCGTAAAAGAAAACGGAATATATTGGTTATATTTTTGTTACTTCTGTATTTATATTTACTGTATCGTTGGACTAGAGGTAGCCACATCAACCGCAGATAATAAAGTCGGCACGTGAGGTGCAGCGATTAAGACAATCGCCTGGCCACTTCATGTCCCAGGTTCGTTACCCACGCAGGTCAACTATTTGTGTGACACATAAATGGATGTTCAGAGTCTGGATGTATATTCTGTCCGACAATTTTATGTTTGTAAAGTACACCACGAAACAGGGATTAATTCCCTGGTACGGACGTTGTCTTAAAAGAGGCCCTGGGTTCAAATCCCGTATCAGACAAAATGTTACTGATATTTCTGACAGGCAAATTATCCAGTAGCAGATTATGATATTAGCCAGTATGCGTATTTTTGAGCTGTTCTATAGGATTTTGAGAGTGAGAGATGAGAGAAAGAGTGCACCCGTGTATAGACACCCCTGCACTGTAATATACTCATTAATTTTTTAAGAATTTAATTTCATTCAAAACATATTTTTTGAAGAAAACCTGCACTTTTTTTCGTTCATCAATTAATTTCCATATCGTAGCAGCTACTGAGAAATATTGCTAATTTACTCAATTTAATTGATTTAGAATAAGCCAATCCCAAGTATTTTTGACGTTTACATAGTCTGATATTTTATTAGTTTGATGACTTGCCTGTTCTATCAATTTTAAAATTATGTATTAATAATATATTTTACCAATGTGTTCCTAAAGCGATCTGAAAGAAGGAATCAACTATCATCACTTAATACCGACTACCTAAAAACCTATATTTCTTTGTGATCCATGATTCATTTCCTATCAAGTATTTCGTCATAATTCCTAGTACTATATAGAAAACACTTGAAAATTCTTTGTCAAATTTCCTTAAAACCATGAGTAATTCGATTTCCTTAGTAATTCTTGAGATATCTTTTTAACTGGCCTGTTTAATGCAGCCTACATAACGTTTACGGGCCATTCATTCATTATGTTATTACTCATTCAGTCTCATTCTTTTATGTTGTTTGAGTTTAATGTTAAGAAATTACATGTAGGATGGAATTTATGAATTACATTGTGAGTCAGATCATTGTTATTTATTTAAGCTTATGATTCCTGTTCTAGTAGACTTGTATTTTTATAATACTGATGTTATTCAAATGCAAACTATGATAAGTAGATTCCTGCGGACGGAATGAGTTCCAGGGAAGAAAGGTGCTTTAACATATTTGAAATGATGTATGGAAATTTCCTTAACTTAACCCCAAGTAAGTGTGTTTAATTAACCCGATCTTACGGTATGGTCTTACCCCAATTAGGTGTGTAAATAAATAACAAATTTTCCACAACACTGCTAAATAATCTAGTACTTCATTGCTGTCAAAGTTCTTATTGACATAAGTTCGAAATAAGACTATGTAGGTTCGCAACATATGAAATCCGGAAAACCATATGAGTATTGGCGAACTCGGAGTAACATAATAGACCGATCTTAATCCTTTTATTGTCTTACCCCAATTAGGTGTGTTGGGGTAATACCATACCGGCTTAGATCGGATTAAATAGCGATATAATTATATCGCTATATTTTGGGTTATTTTGGACTATTTGATAGATAAAATATATTAACGCGATATTTTTTGCGTTAGTCCTATAAGTTTGCGTTTTAGTTAACTAAGCGCAAAGTAGACTATCCGAGTTTTTTACTTGGTAAGAATGATTTGTGTTGTTTGTTTATTCGACAGTAAAGACTATCACCACTCCATCTCATCACCTGTGGGTGTTGAAGTCGTCCCGAAGGAATAACTACCAGAGAACTAGCAGCAGAGTCTCGCTGCATAAAGCGTTCGTCAATCTCTTTGTCATGCATGGTGGTTATGGCATACCCCTCCAAATGATGGACACAATCCCACTGTGGAGACCTCCTTTGTTTAGCTGTAGAGATCATTCATTGGGTTTTCATAGTGCAAGTGAATATACTGTCGTGGTGTGGACTGTACTTAATTCGTTATAAGAATAACATGTATCTGTTACTTAAAATCGAGTCCTAATTATATGACAATAAGAAACAATAATGTGTGTTATTAGTGCATAGTCCATGATGTTACATATAATCCTGTAACCGGTTTCTTACAAGAAATCTTTTGTTATATATTTCTCACTTCTTCGATGTCTTATCGAAATTTAAAAATATAACCTCTTGAAATTATATTATGAAAAGCATTCTTCCTTTGATGTCTTCATTAAATAATTTATTAGCATTTTGGTTTATTTGTTCCACATTGTAGATTTTATTAGTCTTTGTTGTTTCAAAATTAGTTTTACTATGAAATTAATTTAGTAAGTTGGTTCCGTCCACGGTTCTATTTTGGATACTAATTAATGATCGGCCTTCATACCTATGTGACTCTAGCGCCAAATAATTTTAATGAATCAGTCCTGTTAGAGAAGTGGCACTTATAGTAAATTGTTTTTTGGGATCTGGCCTATCTCTGGTCCTCACGAAAAACCTTTATTTTTCAAATAGATATGTAACTTATTCATTTTAAAAGTATGTACCACACCATTTTTTTATAAAGTAATAAAAATAAATTCAATTTTTTTATACACGTCCTCACTAGGGAATCTAATCCCTGTGTCGCGGGGTACTTTACAAACATATAATGGACGGACACAAATTACATCCAGACTCAGAACTATTTATGGGTCACACAAATAGTTGTCCGGCGTGGGCTCGAACCCGCAACAAGAAGCGGCGAGGTGACTGCCTTAGCCGCTGCACCACACGTCCAGTTTAGTAGATGGGTACAGAGATTTGACAGCTCTTCTTAGCTTAGAGAAACGACGTATTTTTCTACACATCCACCACCCAAATGTGTTTTATACACATTACCCGCAGTCCTTAAGTCATCCTGCGTGCAAGTGCCAGGACACGCGTGGTCAGCATCGTTTCAGTTACACAGCGCAAACAACCCATATTAGTAGTTCCATAAGTGAATCTCCAAACGAACGAGTCCAAAGATTTGTCGAGCGACATTCTCTGATGTTCTAAACACAAAAATGTCCTACATGTTCCTTCATCCGCCGATCATACCACGATATTCATCTCAATATGAAACAATGCTCTTATTAAAAGTGCAATGACGGCAAAATATCAATCTGTCTGTCTGAAGGACTTGTCCCTCCCTCTTAACCAGCACTACAACTCCTGTAAGCCAGGATCAGCAGTGATACACGATGATATGACACTGAGCGGTGAGACTCAGGATTGTCGCAAGGAATCGCTTTAATTGTCTTGGACCCGCAACTAATGTCATCAGAAGAAACTGGAGGAGTAAGAAAATAATAATATCCTGGACATTATTCACACACGGCTATCAGCAAACTAAGCAGAGCTTGTACTATGGAAACTAGATAACTGATATATTACATATATAATTACATACACAAACAAGCCAAATTAGCTGCACGTGTGGCGTAGCGGCTTAGAAAGTCGCCTCGCCGCTTCGTGTCGCGGGTTCGAGTCCCGCGCCGGGCAACTATTTGTGTCACCCAGTCTGGATGTAATTTGTGTCCGTCTATTATACGAGTATGTTTGTAAAGTACCGCGCGACACAGGGATTAAATTCCCTAATGCGGGCGATGTATTAAAAAAAAAGAAAGCTCCATAAGTGGATCTCTAAAGAACATAAATCCAAAGATTTGTCGAGCGACATTCTCTGATGTTATAAACACAAAAATGTCCTACATGTCCCTTCATCCGCCGATCATACCAAGATATTCATGTCCACTTATCCTATTAATTCAGTAGCGTCCTCTGAGTGAGTCAATCGACCAGTCTCTTCACTTAGCATTTCAATGAGATCGTGTCGTGGCGGGAGTGCAGTGGCGCGCTGCATTACATTCTGATTGATTCGACCATTTGTGAGACAATGAAATGAAACTTATGGGCATTATTTGAAAACTAACTGTGACCCGCGGTTTTTCCCGCGTTAAATTGTATAAGTTATCACAGGTCCTCCCCCGTAGGTGACAGCGTGATAATATGTAGCCTATATGTTGACCCGACCTGTCAGTAATATTCATGCAAAATTTGAAGTAAATCCATGCAGTGCTTTTTGAGTTTAGCCCGGACATACATACAGACAAACAGACACGTAGACAAAAATTCTAATAACTATATTTTTGGCTTCGATATCGAATGTACATCACGCCCCAAGTATACTTTAAAAAAAATATTCAAAGTACAGTTTTGACTTTCCTACGGTTTTATCATATTATATATATTGACGATCACCGTAGCCTAGTTGGTAGTGCTCCTGCCTACGAAGCTGGTGGTCGTGGGTTCGAATCCCGGTAAGTGCAAATATTTGTGTGATGAGCACAAATATTTGTTTCTGAGTCATGGATGTTTTCTATGTATTTAAGTATTTATCTATCTATATAAGTATGTATATCGTCGCCTGGTACCCATAGTACAAGCTTTGCTTAGTTTGGGGCTAGGATGATCTGTGTGACATTGTCCCTAGATATTATTATTATATGTATAGATCATTCAATGTATTACCATGATTTCATTTAAAAAAAAAAGAGCGATCTTTAGACCACATATAGTAAATGGAGAGATACGAAACTAACTGGCTAATAGAGAACGAAAATGTATGCTTGCACCTTTCTCTCTTGCCCCTAAAGTAATATACGGAAAGTAGCTCTCTTTATATCTTCACTAACTTATATCTCCCTCTCAACGTTCACCTCTCCTGATCACACTTTTCGTAACGCTCTCGTTACGCATTTATCAGCTTACTCCCCAAGTCAAGCGTGCGTTAAGAAGTTTTACTTCAATAACATCAAAGTCCAGTGGCCATTGCAGTTTCCATGGAGATAAGCCATGTGCGTGGGATATGCATACACAAGTGTGTTCGCAAACACATACCTATGCACTTTCTATTCATGATTCGATGTGCCATCACGATCGGAAAGAGGTCGGGTAGGTACGTTGTGGTTTACGTGCTCTCCGAGGCACGGTGTGAACGCCACCAATCTCCAAAATTCAGGGTAAAACTGAGATTTTTTCTTAACTGAATAATTACGGCCTTTGCCTGGTCTTCTCTTTACGATATACTTACCTACTTATCGTATGGGCAGTGGTTACTCTAGTGTCAGATTTGTCCAAGCCGCCCAGTAGGCCTCTGACAAGGCTTAACGACTGGTATTTTTTTTTTTTTTTATAAGGACTAGTCCCTCCCTCTTACCCACCACTGCAACTCCTGTAAGCCAGGATCAACAGTGGCACACAATGAAATGACACTGAGCGGTGAGGCTCAGGCATGTCCCGGGGAATGGCTTTAACTGTCTTGGATCCCGCAACGAATTTAATCAGAAAGAAAAAAAGGAGGAGTAAGAAATGAATAGTTCCACTTCCCTCCAGAGCAAAGCGGGAGACAGAATGATATAAAGAGGCTATAGCCTCATTAAACGAGAGAATTGCAACTAGAGAAGCCAGCTGCAAGAGTTGTTATATTTGATTCCAATAGTAGGTATGGCAAAAGCGCTTAAACGCACGGAAGTTGTTCCTTGTTGCTATAAGATCCGTATAATAAACTACTCCAGATATTGGTTGCAAGCTATTTAACATAATATCACGCTGATTTTGCCAGAGATCACATTCCCAAAGTATGTGGTGAGCGGTTTGTTCATATTCGTTACAGGAAGTTGAGCACAGACAGATTGGTGGAGATACTAATTTGAAACTAAACAATTTACTTTTAAAATTGCCGTGTCCGGTAAGAAATTGTGCAACACAATGGTCTATGATTAGCCAAGTTTTATTTAACCGTTCGCGTATGTCCGGAAAGAACTGGTGCAGATGGCGACCCTTGGTTGAGGTATTCCATCTACATTGCCATTCATTTAGCAGTTCGTCATTTAAGTTAGCAATTGGCATAAATAGCCTGGATATTTTAGCACGTTCGCGTAATGATAAGAAATCATTATTTAAATTTTCTCGCGTAGAATAATACATCGCTGCTCGTCTTTGAACCTCAAGATCAATCGGAAGTACACCCGCTAGTACAGGTAGGGCTTCTGTGCTTACTGTTCTATAGGCTTTACACAAAAATATCAACGCCAACCTTTGGCTTTGTGGTAATTTACGGCGAGCAGCTCCGATGGTAGCCCTATCAGCCCACACAGGCGAGCCGTAGCATATACACCCAAGATAAGTCGCTCCGTAAATGATTCTAAGAGTATTGAAAGAGAGGCCCCACGTTGCCGTTGATATCCTTGTAAGTGCAAAAAAGTTTCGCTTAGCCTTTTCTCCAACTGATTTAATATGTTCTATAAACGAGAAGTTCTTTTCTAAAACTAAACCCAAATGACACGTGGATATCTTACGTTTAACAGTAACATTATTCAGTTTTACGCTCGGGGGAGATTTTAGTTCACCCTTCAGAAGGAGTTGGTAGGTTTTATGGGGAGCAAATGTAAGGCGATTTCTTTTACCCCATTCACTTATCATACTTAAACAAGTTTGAGCCAGATTTTCCAACTCTCTCCTGGAGTCACCCTGTATAAGTAAGAGGCCATCGTCGACATATGCCGTTAGAGAGCAGCGTGATGGCAAGGGCAATGTCAAGAAATCATCAAAACCCAAGTTCCAAAGATACGGCGCGAGCACGGAGCCCTGGGGGCAACCCATGGTTAACGATTTAGTGACTCTGTAGTGACCAAGCTTAAGAGTTGCAGAGCCATGTACAAAATAAGATGTGATTATCGAATATATATTACTGTAGCAACCGCGTAACTTCAGTTTTTGTAACAAAATTGGCCACCACGTGTTATCAAAAGCCCCTGAAATATCTAGGAATATGACCAAAACGTATTTACATTCGGACGAGTTTACAGTTTTCCTCACCGAGATAGCTGCGTCTACTGTCGATTTACCCGCAGTAAAACCAAATTAACGACTGTTGCCTAATGGCTACAACCGAGACTGACAACTTAACGTGCCCTCTGAATCACGGATTTAAAGGAAATTAAACAACTTTGGCGGTCACCCATCTGTGGCCAGACCGCGAGCCTAGTTGCTGAACCTCGCCAATCACAGGGTACCCAAGTGACAGAGTGACGAAGTTGAATGAGTCGTTCAAGCCGCCCAGTAGGCCTCTGACAGTACGATAAGAAAGTAAGACACAACTCTATTGTAGAGGTCTTTAGGGAGACCTTTGGCACGACGTTGGGACAACTTTTCGTTAACACCAACGTTGGCTTAGTAACACCACGCGTTCATGTGAACTTATTGAAAGCGTGTTCAAAATAACCTTAAGCCAGTTGACTGCAACCTGTCTAGCTCCATGCATTGCTGACCTCATAGTATTGCGTCAACGTTTTAAAATTACTTTAAATTAATACCTAAACCACTATTTTATGTTTTATGTTCCACACTAAAGCAAAGCAATTTAAATCTCAATATGACCGAAACGGCTGTAAAATATGAAACAATGCTCCTATTAAAAGTGCAATGACGGCACAATGTCAAGCTGTCTGTCTGTGGGACTAACACCCCCCCCCCCCCTCTTAACCACCACTGCAAATCCTGTAAGCCAGGATCAACAGTGTCACACTATGAAGTGACACTGAGCGGTGAGGCTCAGGAATGTCTCGCGGAATCTTTTATTGTCTTGGACCTGCAACGAATGTCATCGGAAGAAGCAAGGAGGAGTTAGAAAATAATAAGCTTGTACTTTGGAAACGACATAGCGGATATATTACATATACTACTTTTCTTTTGTATATATATGTATATAGAAAATTACACCATCAGGACGAATAGACGTGTACATGCACACAAATTTCTGGTTCCTGGATGGGAATCAAACCCACGGCCTGCGTCGTAAAAGGCAAGTATCTTACAAACAACGCCAACGCAACGGCCCATCTAAAAAAATTAATAGTTCCACTTCTATCCAGAGCAAAGCGCGAGATAGAATGATATAACGAGGCTGGGGCCTCATAAAACGAGAAAATTGCCAGAGAGCCAGCTGCAAAAGCACCGCGGATCAATTTTACGCCTTACCTACCTTCAAAATTGCTTTGGAAACTAGCAGCTTTCCCAGCTTTCCCTGGATAGCACCAGAGAATTGACCTGTCGATCATCACAATCTACATGATTCGTTTTTCTCCTCGGAGAATATAATTTTATATATCTATATATTCCTGTGCATTACCAGCTACAAATGATGATATTTTTAATTAATAATATACCTAAAAAGCCAAGAAGAGCTATCAAATCTCTGTATTACCTAACTATGATAGTTCACCAATATCGCCAAATTTGTAGGGTGTTACTAAAATAGATGTCGGTATCCCTAGCTTGTTAGATTTCATTGCTTTTATGACGTGTCATCTTTTACGACATGGACACAATACGGTCGCCTTGTTATAGGGAAGGTGAGAGAAAAGGCATGGAATGGTATATTTCTATAATATCATTTCATGTAACACGACACATATTGGTGTTGTAATTATAGTCCATGAGTGAAGAAAGGGCGAAGAGGCAAGATATAAAATATCTTGGGACCGCGAACACACTGCTATCAGATCCCATAGTAGGCAGAGCCTATACTATGGCCACCAGACAACTGATAAACATACATATATATTTCTATCATACATACATAGAGTCACGCCCGTTTTGCAGAGGGTTAGGCAGAGACAACGGCTTTCTATTTGTCACAATCTTTACACACCTCATTTGCCTCGGTATAGGGTACTACTGACCTGGCCTTTCTTGAGGACGTCTCCGATTTGGTCAGAGAATACCGTTTCTGACAGGTGTTTTATGCATATTTTACCAATAATATAAAGGCAATTATATGCAGGTCATCATTCAAAACGAAACTTCCGTTTGCTGAACTTCTAAGCTCAAATACACGTAGCCATTCTGAGGAATCGATTGGGAGCGTAGTCACTAACTTCCTTAAACTATTTACATTAAAGGTTCCCAGGATTACAGTAAAGGTCAAGCTGTCAAGTTTCTGTAGAAGAGTATATTCTTCTACACAAGTGCCTGCTAGGGAATTACTGGAAATAATTAAATTATATTATTACTTTTACTAAAAAATAAGTTCAACACCCGATAAAATGCGTAGATAAAGCAAGATATGCAGGAGATATTAATGACGTATTAAAATAATTATAGATTGGATGGGTTCTAATAATCTAATTATCACTCTACATAAAACAAAAGTTATACATGTTTACCATTGCATCTATCCTGACACCTTAACTATTAATTTTAATGGACAAAAATGCAGACAAGTCAAATCTTGGCAAGTTTCTCGGTGTAGTAATAGGTAATCTATTGAATCGTCATGGAATCGTCATGGAAAAGAAGTCTATAAAAACTGAGCTAGTTAGCTTATATTCTATGTAATCTAAGAAACTTCGTATTAACTCTATCATCACAGCTTATCATGGTCTGGTTGCCTGTGTCCTAAGATACGGGGTAATACTTTCGGGAAACTGCAACAAAGGAAAAAGATTATTCAGAGCCCAAAAATATATATAAGACCAATGACTGGAATTTCTGCAACATACATATAGATATGTTCCTTTGTACCGGAATCGAAATCCCTACAAATTCCGACAATGCCATCAACTTACGTTCTGGAAGCAGCATTGCTTGTTAAAATTATTCAAAGTCTATTTTATCTATGGTTGATCATATGTCAAGACGGGCACTAATAAGCTCTCAATATAAAAATGAATTATATACAGTTACAAGACGGCCCTATTAGGGAAGAGACTTTTGCGAATGGTACCCGTTATCTATAATAAAATACCTCCAAATTTTTAAAATGGCACAACAACACATAGTTTTAAAAAATGTCACTACTGGTGGAAAAGTACTATGTTATTCGGTCAATGATTTCCTAAGCGATGATTCTTTAAAGCATTATTGGTTGCCAAAAAAGATATTATTGTATACCACAAGTATTAATTTATGTTTAAGTTTTATTTCTAATTATAATGAATAAACATGTTCCGGGATAGTCTTTAAGGACTGCCGATAGAAGTGAAAACTATTTCTACACTTCTCATCTAAATAATCAACAGTATAATAGTTGAGCTTTACTCTTTGTATATTTATACTGTATACTAATAACGCAAGGACGTATATCTATGCATATGTATACACACAGTATACATATAGCTCATCGAAAGCTTTCGGTTACGATGATAATGATGTATCAAGATGACGTATTGAATTTGACAATTATTTTTATTGATTTATATACTTAATAAATAATATTAACATTCTTGTATAATTTAGCATGATGTTATGGTAGAATTTATTGGATTCTATTTTTTAACGCTAGCAACATAAAATTATATGATTTGCTTTAGAGAGTTTTGGCGCCAACGCGGAAAAAGACGCATCAGGGCATTGTTTCACTTTCAAAAACTGGTGTAAATTCGAGTTTTTAAGTGTAAATGTGGTGGATTTTTAGACATAACATCTTCGACAAAGTACACAAGTGGAAGAAAGTGCCATACTGCCGTGAATTGCGATGTTCTGTGTTGAATCTAAAACTCCATAGGAGTCTTTAGTAAAATCCTCACTGCTTTACTGGGGCAAGACAAGGACTAAGACTTGACTGAGACAGACTTTACTTGACATTGACTTGACGAAAATAAATGATATAAAAATATATTTTACGGAAGGCTCATAAGGCCGAAGAAGCCTGAGCCCTAAAACTAAATTCCAAAAAAAAATGATTTGCTTTAAAATAAATTTAATATAGATTAAACGTGGTAAAGCGAAAATGACCACTACTATAAATCACTCAAGTTATTGGTTAGTTTATTAGTAATATTCTACAACACGATCCACACGAGATGATTGTCTCGAGATAACCAATGTGTCTTTGTCACGCCATCGAACAAAGCGGCTATTTATAACCGTGTTTACTGCAATCGGGTTATGGCACTCGGCTGCATGAGCAGTTTGCTATTATGATGGAAATTATACGGGCTCTTACTTTTACATACCTACTTAACCCAGACATCAGCTCAGCGTTAGCTTGTCTGCTGTTCTACATAAACCATTGTAATGACAAATGGGTTAGTTAGTTAATTAGTTGGTCCATGGGCTATTGGTTTCCGCACTTAGCCTCCTAATTGGACCATCGTGCGTAGAATTGTTTGGCTACTCGAACCATTTCGGTTCCATACAGAAGTCCAGGAGACCACGAAAGCGTGGCTTGAAGGCCAAATGAAGTGGTTTTGGATTCAGTGACAAGTGTGTTAAGTGTCTATGTAATCGATATCCTATTTTGATATTGAGCTCGTTTTTTAATGAGCATCTCAGATGCTGCGAAATGCAGGATATCTTTATTTAATTTTTGTAACGAATTGTTCTTTTATCAACAGGAAAACATGCAAGTCGTGCGGCTGCGACCGGCTGAAGCACTCAGTGTACCACGAGGAGCTGGGGTCCGTACGGGACCGCCTCGGGCTGCGCGAGTCCAAGATCAACCACCATTCCTACGACAGCCCGCCTGGACTCACCGCTAAGCAGGTTAGGATATGTCATTTGTTTTAAACCTGCAAACCCGTAGTAGATGAACCCGCTGAGTTTGTTTCGCGGGGTCTTCAAGCGCGACCGTCGCTATACGCTATATTTCATAACTCAATATAAACAGAATGGTTCTGTTTATATTGAGTTATGAAATCAATATTATTATTATTATTATTAAGACCTTGTGTGTATAGCGACGGTCGCGCTTTAAGACCTAGAAATATATCTACAACTTTATAAAAAGAGTTCAATGTTTATAACCATTTTGACAATACCTTCAAGACATTAGCCATTTAAGTAAACCATGACTATTATATATTAAATTATAAATCCCTATGATAAAATATAAGACACGATCTAGTAATCTATTTGCATCCTAGAATTAATATATAGTTAATTTTTATTAATACAATTTTTACCCATGGTCTGTCAAAATAATTATCATACTCATCACACAAAGATTTGTTTTGGATGGGGTCGAACCCACGACTTCTGGCTAAGAAGTCAGGGTCGCTAACTACTAGACTAATAGGCCAGTCAAAATATTGTTTTAAAACTTTCGGTAAATACTGATTTAGCTGACGACAGCCTATGAAGTCTTTGAGAAAACTCTGATGTTAATACTAATACCGATGTCTTCGCATACCTACTCTCTTTTATACTGTATAGCTGTGCTAGCTGTGCTTACCCGCGTTAAACTTTATAAATTAGCACAGCTCCTCCCCCGTAGGTGATAGCGTGATAATATTAGCCTGTATGTTGACCCGACCTCTTAGTAATTTCATTCATGTAAAATTTGAAGTAAATAAATGCTGTGCTTTTTGAGTTTAGCCCGGACATAGGTACAAACAGACCAAAATTCTAAAAACTATGTTTTTGGCTTCGATATCTATTGTAAATCACGCCCCAAGTATCATTTAAAAAAAATATTCAATGTACAGTTTTGACTTCGACTATGTTTATGTAATACATAGTGAGGTTGACCAGTACCAGCGTATATTACCCAAGTGCTGTGTAAATTTCATTATTTCATTTCTTTATTTCTCCGAGACACTGAGTTAATTTCATATTCTAACAAATCTCAGTTTTTACACAAAGATTTGCGAACCTTCTATTGACCTCGCGACCATCTGGGCACCGTATAGCACGACCGATCGGTTCAAACGCTCGATCGAGGTCATCAACAGCTACAATATAAATGTTGCCAGCTGATTTTGTAAATCAGTATATCTTATTCTATAAAAATATTGAGACATTTCAAGTACCCGCGCTTACTGCCATCTATCGGCACATCAAAGCAATCTCAATTCTAAAATGCATAGACTATTTTTGTGTCATTGAAATAATAATACCTAATATCTCGGGACAATGTCACACAGATCATCCTAGCCCCAAACTAAGCAAAGCTTGTACTATGGGTACCAGGCGACGATATACATACTTATATAGATAGATAAATACTTATATACATAGAAAACACCCATGGCTCAGAAACAAATATGAGCACGACATCACACAAATATTTGCACTTACCGGGATTCGAACCCAGGACCACCAGCTTCGTAGGCAGGAGCACTACCAACTACGCTACGGTGACCGTCAATAAAATATCATTTAAAAACAAATAAGTAGAAGATGGAATTAATTTTTTAGTACAGTGATTTAGTTCCTATTCACTGTCCCCAATGGCATATCACCGATATGAATGCAAACTAAGACTCGAGGAGGACTAAGTTCTGGGTGCTTCTGTGCTTTTTAAATACGGAGATGTAAATTCTAAATCCAATGAACACCTTTACTATTTAAATCTATTTTTAACACCGTCTAAATTTGGGATCAGTTGAATGGAGATTCATACGCAACTGCAGTGTGATATGCACCTGCTATCATTAATCCGCTGGCTTAGAACTGGTGACATATCATACTACAATTACTGGGTATCTAATCGATTATTTAGGTGTGCCGTGTAGCGATCGATCTAGATAACATACACTGTTTAGCGCCATTAGGTATCATTTTGTATAATTATAATCTACTTATATATAATACAGAAAACCTTTAAAATATGTGTCTCTATTTTTTCCAGACTGAACTTTATTGGTCGTCATTGGCAGAACGCGCGCCCACTGGCTTAGGTGGCGCTACTGGCGCCGCTGCATGGCGCGCGTGGCGAACTAGAGCTTTAGCTTCCCAATTACCGAAGCAAGATCTCTCGTTAGCACATTGTAGACATATCGACGAAGATCAACGAAAGCAATATGAAGACTTTGTCGCTGCAAGGAATGAAATTGCACTTGATATTGGTAATTATAATAACTATGTAGTCGCTCTAATAGTGACATCTAGTATCGACTAGTGGAACTTTATACGAAATATTTGTCTTTCAGGCGTTGCAAGTCAGTATCACGGTGCATCAATTGACTGTATGGGGTGTAATAAACCAATTCGAAGTGGAAGTATTACGGTTCAAGCACCGCGAATAGGTGAAGAAGTAAGTCTCTATTATTGTATTACCTTGTTTTTTCTATTTCGAAACTATAGCGCCATCTGCTTTCAGTGAAATAATAATATATACAGTTAACTCGGATGAAACATCTAACGTTCGACTATTTGACGGTAGATGGCGATTATAGTTTCGTAAGAACTTTCCGTCCTACTATATTATTCGAAAAACACGTAACATTCAATGTTAATATTTTTTTATGTTTGACTGCAATACGATGGTATCATGGACAAGAAATTGGTGAAATTTTGGTATACCCTATAAGTAATTATTCAGGACTTATTTCATCTCAAAAATATTTCCTAAATACTGCAATAACACTCAACTTGGACTCATCCTTGACTACAAATTTGAGGTGTTGATTTGTCTTGCCCCTTATTTATACTGAGCCTTAACCATGCTACATCAAGGCTATGGATTTCACCAAAAATCACTTTGCTAACGTTATAGATTAATACAAGCGAGGTTGATTGTAGGTATGTCACGATTACGGTTGCCAAATATACTGTTTTGAACATTGTTATACTGTTTTTCACTAAATTAGACTTATAACTGTCGAACAAAAATAAAGTATACGAAATACTGTTGACATTTATTTAGTCAGAGGGCGTTAGCTGCTCAGTGCAGCGCAGCCACAAAGGTTGTAAATTAGTAAGTACGCTCTAAAAATATGTATTTAAAACAAGAAATTAATAAAATACTGTTCAGTTTTCTAAAATACTGTTTAATATTCTTCATAGACCTGAATATGCTTTATTTGCAGTAAAAAAAGTTAACAACCCGAGTCAAGATATTTAGTTAATGTAGCTTATTTGCCAAAATGTTAACAATATTATTATAGACAAGCCATTATTCTTTCTTTCTTTCTTTATCTAATGGGCAGTGGCTACTAGGGTGTCAGCGTTGTTCAAGCCTCAGAAGGTTACAGAATCAAAGCAATATATTTCATAGTGATGGCAATATACATGTGTTCTGCCTGGTGGCGCATGCAATAGAGGTGCGGATATTTTTTTAAATTTGGCAACATTCAATAAAGCATAATAGTAAAAACAAATTATCTAAAAACTAACGAAGTAATAAACATTAAAAATCTTGTTAGATAAAGAACACTTGTAGTTGAGCAATAGAAGCTTTATACTAAGAGTCTTTTTGCGTTAAAGAGACAGTATTATCTTTAGTAGCCGATTTTTAATGTATTGGTTTATGATTTACCTTTATCCATAATCAGTCTTATTATTGTTCAAGCCTGCAATTAGGCGTCTGACATTGCCTAATAGTTATAGCCGGAACCGACAGCTTAGCGTGCCCTAACACCGAGACGCTAACGCTACGTCCTAGGTAGGCGGTTCAAAGCGAACGCGATTATGAAGCGGTCACACGCCAATTCAATGCGATGCGGTGCGACGCGGTGGCTATGTCCTACGTGCACACGAATCGTCTCGCGCAGCCGCCACCGACGTCGCCGCAAAAACACGACGGTACCGCATCCTGTTCGCGCGAAAATATCAAGCCAACTGGGCCTCTAGCACGAGTTCCTGCGGTTTACTTACTCGATCACACGTACAGTTTCGTCCCATACATTGGGCACCAGAATTTTAGTTCTTAATAGTTTCCGCGAGAGGCGCTGGTGCTCAATGTATGGGAGAAACTGTACGTGTGATCGAGTAAGTAAACTGCAGGAACTCGTGCTAGAGGCCCTGATCGCGTTCGCTTCATTTCGCGCCGCTCCGCACCGCACTCCACGCGCGTTTGGTCACGTAGGACATTTCAATAGGTTTCGCCTGTTTGTTGTTTTCGCGCCGCTTCGCGGTCGCGTCTAGATCGCTCACGCAGGACGTCGCGTAAGATATTAAACAACTTTGGCTGTCACCCATCTTTGGACTTATCGCGAGCCTACTTTCTTGAACTCACCAATCACTAACTGACTGTGAGAACTTTAGGCTATGAGCGCCACCGTAATCTACTGAACTACTGATATTCTTGAAAAATATATTGCAACAAAGTTCCTTAAAGCGGATTGCGGCAGCAGTTGATTGGTAGAAATGGTCACGTAAGGGAAAAGTGTTGTACCCCTTTCATGCTACATCTGATTTTACGTGATTATTATTTTCCCGAGCATTAATAAGGCCGATGATGCTCTCACCGGACCGTAAGTTAACGGCGAGGTTAAGCAACTAGGCTCGCGGTCATTCCATAGATGAGTAACCATCAAAGTGGTTTAATTTCTGAGCGTCTCCGTGCTCCGGGGCACTTAACGTGCCCCGGAGCACGGAGACGCTGTCAGTACTCATTAGACAACAGTCGTTAAGCCATGTTGGAAACTTACTGAGCGACTTGAACAACAATGACAGACAGGGTTTCTTTAACTATTTGCAGTCACGGACCACTTTCTCAATTTAAAAAATTCCACGGACCCCTGTCAAAGAATATTTTAAGTAAAGAAAACTCCTTAGAAGTTTAGTCTTCGTTCAAACTACTCATGTTTTATGACTGACAATACGTTCTCGTCGCGGTGAGTTATTGACTTAACCTTTACGGGATTGTTAAACTATTTCCTAGTAAAAAGATTAAAAGTTAAATAACCTACTGCGGACTGATGTACCCCACTTTAAGAAACCCTGCACTAGGGTTACCACTGCCCATACGATAAGGAAGTAATAACTTCATAAGTTTAGCATGGCTCCGAACTAAGTTATATCTTCAACCTATGTGTTACCTACCTACTAGAGTTTTACTTATCACGCTTTAATCACGCCTCGTTGGTTTAGCGGTAGCGTGTTCAACCGCAGATAACGAGGTCCTGGGTTCAAATCCTGGGTCGGGCCGAAAGTGATTTTGGGACTTTTCTGTAAAACGAAATAATCTTAATATCAGCCCGAAGTCTGGGAGTTGGCGGTATTATGCCCTCGTCCCTCGGAGAGCACGTAAAGCCGTCGGTCCTGTACCTGGTCTTTCCGGACGTGTCGCTAGTCGTCCCATCGGATCATGAGAGTGATGGAATAGAAAGTGCTCCTGTGTTTGCGCACACACTTGAGCACTATAATATGTCCCGCGCACATGGCTAGTCTTCTTTAAGACTGGCCGTCGTGGCCGGATCTCGGCTAGGAGGACATTATTATTATTATTATTATTAATAATATAAGACAATATGTAGTAAAATTTAAAAGTTTGATAATTAAACCTACACATGCTCGTTGACAATAACTTAATTTAAGTTAGTTAAATATCGTTACTGTTATAAAATAAATCTTATTGTAAATTATTTCCTACAATCCGTGTACCTAAATATCTATATGTACCTAGAAATAATTATAAATTAATTATATATTACTACGAATATGTTCTGACTATTTACAAGCGCTTTTTTAAAGTCTACGTGAATAAAAACCTTTTTTATTTTATTTTATTTTAATCACCAGGCGTATTTTCACCCGTCGTGTTTCTCGTGTGCGGAATGCGACGAGCTGCTGGTAGAGCTGGCGTACTGCGCGTTGGACGGGCGGTTGTACTGCGTGCGGCATTACGCGGAGCGGTTGAAGCCAAGGTGTCATTCGTGTGATGAGGTAAGTGAACATCTATGGTAATAACACAGATTAACTATGCGGCAGTTTTGACACCAGGTGGATGAAGTGGTAAGGTTATCGTCATGTTTTCACGTAAAAACTACAGAATGGATTTTAATGAAACTTTACAATAATAATATATATTGACGGTCACCATAGCCTAGTTGGTAGTGCTTCTGCCTACGAAGCTGGTGTCCTGGGTTCGAATCCCGGTAAGTGCAAATATTTGTGTGATGAGCACGAATATTTGTTTCTGAGTCATGGATGTTTTCTATGTATATAAGTATTTATCTATCTATATAAGTATGTGTATCGTCGCCTGGTACCCATAGTACAAGCTTTGCTTAGTTTGGAGCTAGGATGATCTGTGTGACATTGTCCTGAGATATTATTATTATTATTATATAAGTATGTATTTACAAAAAAAAGTAGTTAGTATATGTAGTATATCAGTTACCTGGTTTCCATAGTACAAGCTCTCCTTAGTTTGGGATCAGATGGCCGTGTGTAAATAATGTCCCAGGATATTCGGATAAGTATATAAGCTACTACAACATTTCACCAACATTCTTTCCGTAGTTTTAGCGTGAAAAGTAACAAACATTCATACATCGATACTCCCAGACTTTCGCATTTATAATGTTAGTAAACTGGCCGCCGCGGCCGAGGCCGAAATTTGGCTAGGAGGACATTATTATACTACCTTCATCCTTTTATTCATGTTTCGGTAATTATGCCAGTGTTTGTATTATTAAACTAAATTGCTCGCAACATGCAATAACAATAGTTTGCAGCTCATTAATTATATCTTAAAGCCAACTTCTATTATTAATAATGCGTTCTTCTGACGTACATAAATATAAATAGTTTATTTGTATGCACTAGAACTAGTTTAGACTCAGGCACATAGCCTGGAGATTACCACTTCGTAATCGATGGGCCTGGTTAAGTCCCTAGCCGCGTGGTCGGTATAAAAATATTAGACTTAAACTAGATAATTAAACATAATCTCTTGACAATAACTTGATACGAGCTAGCTAAATATCATTTCTGTAATAAAATAAATTTTATAAATGTTTTCATACAAGATGTACCTAAATATCTATGTTACTAGAAATAATATCTAATGTATACGACTATATTACTACAAACATGTTCTGACTATTTACAAGCGCTTTTTTAAAGTCAACGTGAATAAAAACCTTGGCTACCTTCTTCCTTAAGAGGGCAAGCTAAGCTGTTGGCTAAACAAAACAGAGTACCTTAAACAACTCTGCCAGACGGGTCCACTGCACACAGGGAAAAGAGACAAGACTATAGGCAGGCACTAGAGACATAAAATAATAAACTAAAACATAAAAAGGTTTTTATTCACGTAGACTTTAAAAAAGCGCTTGTAAATAGTGAGAACATGCTCGTAGTAACATATAATTAATTTATAATTATTTCTAGGTACATATAGACATTTAGGTACACGGATTGCAGAAATAATTTACAATAAGATTTATTTTATAACAGTAACGATATTTAACTAACTTAAATTAAATTATTGTCAAGGATCATGTGTAGGTTTAATTACCAAAATTTTAAATTTTAGCTATATTTTTACTACATATAACACAAAACAAAATATATTATTATTATGCATACCTATTATAGATAAATATATGATTACCATCATTATCATATCACTGCCGTCCGTTAACTTAAAGGGCGCAAAGCCACAAAAATAAATTATGCCACTTAAAAACCATACCTATGGTTTTTAAGTGGCATATTTATATTATAACTCAAAATTTAATTTTGCGGCTTTGCGCCCTTTAAGTTAACGGACGGCAGATCAGCCGAAAGAAGTCCACAATGGCCGGTCTTGCGCTACCCATGGTCCAGCGGCTTCCAGCGACCCTCATAAAATCATCGGTATATCTTTTAGGAGGTCTGTCCACACTGCCATAATAATAATAATAATTATTATTTTGACCGCGTTAGGCAGTTGGGTCAAGAGCCAGGTTCAGAAAGCGGCAGATTTAGAGATGCGCGTATTGTAAGGAGCTCCTCTTTCTGAAGCTTTGACCATCGCTAGAGTGGACCCTTGCTCATGGGGCCTCCATTTTTTATATTTATAGATGTTTTTTTTGTTATTAACAACCTATATCTATATCTGTACATGTAATAAAATCGTAGGAAAGTCAAAACTGTACATTGAATATTATTTTAAAAGGATACTTGGGGCGTGATCTACAATCGACATCGAAGCCAAAAATATAGTTTTTAGAATTTTTGTCTATTTGTCTGTATGTATGTCCGGGCTAAACTCAAAAAGTAATGCATGGATTTTCTTCAAATTTTGCATGAATATTACTAAGAGATCGGGTCAACATATATAGGCTACATATTATCAGGCTATCACCTACGGGGAGGAGCTGTGATAATTTATAAAATTTAACGGGGGTAAAACCGCGGGGCACAGCTAGTATTTATTTAAAAATGTTTACATTTACGTAATAATATCCTGGGATATTATTCACACACGGCCATATGATCCCAAACTAAGCAGAGCTTGAGTACAAGCACTGCTTAGTTTGGGATCAGATGACCGCGTGTGTAGTATAAGATACAGACAGTAGTAACGGAAACTAGATAACTGATATACTACATATACTACTTTTCTTTTCTGAATACATAATTATATAGATAATAATCCCACTAATATTATAAAGGCGAAAGTTTGTGAGTGTGTACGTTTGTTACGCAATAACTACCGTACGGATTTTGATGATACTTTGTAGTAATAATATAAATAAATAAATAAATATCTAGGTACAATGTCACACAGATCATCCTAGCCCCAAACTAAGCAAAACTTGTACTATGGGTACCAGGCGACGATATACATACTTATATAGATAGATGAATACTTAAATACATAGAAAACATCCATGACTCAGAAACAAATATTCGTGCTCATCACACAAATATTTGCACTTACCGGGATTCGAACCCAGGACCACCAGCTTCGTAGGCAGGAGCACTACCAACTAGGCTACGGTGACCGTCAAAATTATAAAGAATTAATAATTACATATTATTATTATTATCCAATGCGTTCATCGTTAAAGTGTTTATAAACGCGACGCTCCACACCGCAAATAATTAGTTGCGTGCTATTCAAAATGAACAAGAAAATATATCACTTGGTTATTCCTGTCGTCTTCAGCATCGCTATCTGACGGCTGACATTTACCAGCGCCGGTTATGTAATGTCCATCTAATATTATAAAACTGAATGTCTGTGGTTACCTTTCGATAGTACCTAGTTACTGCTTTAATAGAAGAAGTAGAAAACATGGTAGTATGATAAAATAAAAAACTAATATCTCTTTACCATAGGTTTTAGTGTCCATAGTTTTCTTAAGAGGCCTATTACAGTCCACTAGCGCCGCCAATCGAAAAAATGTCATAACTCGTAAATAGAATCAAAAATACAAAAAATGTTCTATTATTACTGTAGAAAAGGCAATAACGTGTAAAAGGCGTAAACGGCCGTTTATGTTTTGAATGCACGATTTAGCTAAACAGCTATATTTCAAGTGTTGACAATGTGTTATAAAATTACGTTATTGCCTTTTCTACAGTAATAATAGACCACATTTTGTATTTTTGATTCTATTTACGAGTTATGACATTTTTTCGATTGGCGGCGCTAGTGGACTGTAATAGGCCTCTTAAGATTGGGCGTAATCTATTTCATACAGCATGTATGTGAGGTTTCCATGAGAAGTTATCAATAATCGGACAAGTATTTATGTATTTACTTGCTCTATATTCTCTATTTTAGTTTATTTTATTATTAGTCTCAGTTGGGGCGAATTGGATCCGGTGTTGGTATTAAACCGCGACTGTCGCTATACACACAAGGTCCGTCATAATAATAATATGGAATCCTTACCTTAATATACAGGGAACCATTCAGGTGAGATGTAGTAAACTATACCTATCTAAAACATCGATTATTAAACCTGTATATAAGCTTGGGAAGAACTTAATATAAGCTAGCTAAATCATAAAATCACCATTTTTCATACACCCCGTGTACTTAAATATCTATTATATTAAATAACTAAACATTTTTTATTTTATTTTATATTATATCGAGTGACCTATAAATATGTTACTAAGTTTTTTTGCGTGAGTATTATAGTAAATGCGAAGTATGGTGAGTTACTAATGTCAATATACTCACCCATACTCCATACAATTATATATTGTTTATTTTTTTTAAGTTACACTCGCACTATGGTTATGTATCCCTGTACCGCGGCAATTTTCAAAACTGTCAGTCACGGACACAGCAATAACCAGTATCAGAACAACCATCTATGCTTCACACAAATAAATAAAATAAATTTATTTAAATAATTTAATAAATATCTCGGGACAACTAACATACTGCCACTGGACAACTAACATACTGCCATTTGAACCCAAACTAGGAAGAACCTGTACCTCTATCGCGACTACAAATAGTTTACTTACTCGATGAAACTTACCGTTTTTTAGTACTTACCGTTTCCGCTAGGGGCGGTGCTAGTTAATGTTCTGGAAAAAAACTGAACGTATTATCGAGGAAGTCAACTGCATGAACTTGTCGTAGCCATGCCATACTATGGTAAACACACATTTGATAAATTACACCCAGACACAGAACAAATAATAGCGCTCATCATACAAAAAATTGTTCTGGGTGGGGATCGAACCACTATATTGCCGGTCACCATAGCCTAGTTGGTAGTGCTCCTGCCTACGAAGCTTGTGGTCCTGGGTTCGAATCCCGGTAAGTGCAAATATTTGTGTGATGAGCACGAATATTTGTTTCTGAGTCATGGATGTTTTCTATGTATTTAAGTATTTATCTATCTATATAAGTATGTATATCGTCGCCTGGTACCCATAGTACAAGCTTTGCTTAGTTTGGGGCTAGGATGATCTGTGTGACATTGTCCCGAGATATTATTATTATATCAACATGCATATAAAAGTGTACTAGAGAGAATAAAAGTAGAGGAACTGCAAGAGGAAGAAGTGGCAGACGAGTACAAAAGTAAGTTGGTTGAGAAGTTTGAGGGATCTGAAGACATAAGAGAAGTAGAAGAGCTATGGAAGGTAGTCAAAGAAGGTGTGGTGAGTGTAGCTGGTGAAGTATGTGGTGTAATAAAGAGAAGAAGAGGAAGAAAGATGAAGAATATTTGGTGGGATAAAAGTGTACAAAAAGTTGTATGTGAAAAGAAGAAAGCGTGGTTAGACTGGCTAGCCACCAGAGCAAACGAACGAATGAATAAGGCGACGAATGAGGATATAGAAAGGGCCTGGAATGATTATAGGAATGTGAAAGTAATTGTAAAGGATGTGGTGAACGAAAAGAAAAATGAACAAAAGGATAATTTTGATAGAAGGTTGTCTAAGGATTTTCAGACGAACATTAAGTTTTTCTGGAAATCCGTTAGATCAGTAAGAGGCATAACTCAAACCTCAGAACTGAAATCCATACGAGACCAAGATGGAAATATAGTGAAAGGGGAAGAATGCGTGTTAAAACGTTGGAAGGAGTATTTTGAAAGTTTGTATGAAAGAGGTGTAACAGAGAGTGAACGTAGTTCACTAAGTATAGACGAGAACAAATGTAAAGATGAAATTGGTATGGATGAGATTGTGAAAGCTATTAAGGGTATGAAATCAGGTAAGTCATCAGGGTATGACAGGATAACTTCCGAGATGCTGAAGGCTGGACATGGCGTCATAGCGAGTCAGCTGTACAGCCTTTTCAATCTATGCTATACCACCGGCCAAGTGCCAAGTGATTGGTGCAAGGCTGTCATTGTACCTCTTTACAAAGGGAAAGGCTCACGGCAAGACTGTAAAAACTATAGGGGCATTAGTCTGCTCAGCGTCGTTGGTAAGTTGTATGCAAAAGTATTGGTTGAAAGAGTTGTGAAAGAAACCGATGCGAAAATATGGGATGCACAGGCGGGTTTTCGGAAAGGAATGGGATGCACGGATCAGGTCTTTTCTCTGCGAAGTATAGTAGAGAAGTTTTTGGGCAAAAACCAAAAGGTCTACTGTGCCTTCGTAGACTTAGAAAAGGCCTACGATAGAGTGTTGAGGAATGAACTATGGTCGGTACTGTCCATGTATGGGTTGAACGACAACCTTGTTCAAGCACTGAAATCTCTTTATAGGGATTCCAGAGCTTGCGTGAGGATTAACGGGTCATACACCGAGTGGTTTAGCATCCAAAAGGGTGTTAGACAGGGATGTGTAGCGTCACCGTGGTTGTTTAACCTATTCATGGATAGCTGTTTAAAAGATTTGAAAGAAAGTGAATGCGGTGTAAGGATGAATGAGTTACTCATCAAATGTCTGCTTTACGCTGATGATCAAGTTTTACTTGCATCATCGGCGGACGAGTTGCAGGTGATGGTAACAAATATGTATGAATCCTTTGAAAGGAAAGGGATGAAAATGAATGTAGGTAAGACGAAAGTAATGGTATTTGAGAGGGATGAATACACGACAGCGTGTGATATTGTGATTGGAGGAGAGAAAGTCGAACAGGTGAATGAGTTTGTATATTTGGGAACTTTGTTTACGAGAGATGGGAAATATGAAAAAGATATTGTTAGAAGAGTAAATGCGGGGAACAGAGTGAATGGGGCACTACACGCCTTTATGAGTAGCCGGCAAGTATCAAAGAAGGCCCGACTAGCCGTGCACGATGGAGTGTTAGTGCCAACTTTAATGTATGGAAGTGAAAGTTGGGTATGGCAGAAAAAGAATGAAAGTAAAATAAATGCAGTGGAAATGAGAGCTCTGAGAAGTATGTGTGGTGTGACTTTGAGAGACAGAATTCGAAATACTGATGTAAGAGAGCGTTGTGGTGTGAAAGAGGATGTAGTCACAAAGATTGAAAAAGGCATGCTGAGATGGTTTGGCCATTTAGAAAGGATGAATGAAAGAAGATTGACAAAAGAAGTATACCTGGCCTGGGTGAATGGGACAACCGGAAGGGGAAGACCACGTCGAACATTCTCTGACCAAATTGGAGATGTTCTCAAGAAAGGGCAGGTCAGAAGTACCCTAAACCGGCGAGCATGTATGAAGAATATAATGACAGTAATCGAGGCAAAAGAAGTATGCAAAGATCGTGACAAATGGAAATCCGTTGTCTCTGCCTACCCCTCTGGGAAACAGGCGTGAGTCTATGTATGTATGTATGTATGTATCAACATGCCAGACAAATAAAGTCAAATGTAATTATCTTAAATTGCACTATTATGTCTGTTACCTAAATCCACGGAAATATATTAAGATGGATGTCGTATAGTTTAATCCAATCACAATTATTTAATCTACCTACACAGACGATTTCATTTGCGAGCATGATTCAAATAATCTTCCTATACTGGAAGACTTGAATTTTCTACTACTCCATCAATCAGGGGCTCTACCGGCTAAGTCGCCGAACATCGATTTAGTAAATCAATCGTTAAATCGGCTTTAACGTTGACAATCGATTCCGGACCATTTATGAAGTCACATGTGCTCATGGAAGCCGATTTAACTATTGATTAAGTCATTATTAACCTTTATTTATTTGAACGCCATTTAATAAATCGATGTTCGGCGACTTAGCCGGTAGAGCCCCAGGGTCTAAACAAATCTTTTTTTTTTTTTTCATAAAGCTTGTTCTGGAATCGAACCATCAACATTTCCATATAAATAAGTTAATTTGTTTAATAATTTTGTACTACCCAAAGCAAAGAATAATTAAAAAGGAATGTTGTTTCTTTGAAATCTATATTTTTAATCAGATTTTCCAATTAAATCGATAAACTACTTGGTAAATTCCTAGTCACTAACTACCTCAAAGCTCTGCACTATCTTGATACAGATAAAATATTAACGCCTAGCATTTCAATATTTTGGTACTAAGTTTAATACTGTTTTCAAAAACAGACATCAATTTCAAATTCATTTGTTACTTATTCCATTTGGCACCAGTTTCAAATGTTATAATTTTATGTAGGTATAAGTGAAATTATTTAATCCTTTTTAGTTCATTTTCTTGTGTGTATTCTTGTTTTAAAAACACTTTCAAACACAGCAATTCAAACAGGGGCGGCTTGCACCATAGCACTAAATACTATTTAAATCCAATTTAAATTAAAATTCACGTTTAAGGCATTGCAACGCCGTGTACCATGCTAATAAGGGCCGATTTCACCGTATCTATACAAAACCGAGTTTTACAAAACTTAGTTCTGCTTAATCAAGTTTAGTAATGTTGGTTTACGACAATCCGATTCCACCAGCCACATTGTAATCTCGTTTAAGAAAACGAAGTTTACATCGACATAGAACGTAACGGTCGCCAAAATCATGTATGTCATAGACAAAATACTATGCGTTTTGCAAGTGCATTATGTGACGATGACATAATGCGACGAATACGGCTTTAAAAATAATAGATTTCAGTAAACTAAACGTAGTTATCAACACTGTCATATCATGACAGTTTATTAACATATTTACAGGGTTGCAAGATCACTAACAATTTTTTCAATATGGGAAATTTATTAAAATACAAGTCTAGATATGTTTTGATAGAAATTTCTTCTTAATTTATTTTTCTATCTGACTCAAAGAATTAATGCATATATGTATGTGTCGCTCGTATTTTGACAACCTTGGTACAAAATCAACAATGCAATGTCCGAGCTGTCAATTCATACATTTATCTTCTAGTAATTACAAAAATTGCAAATGCAAAACTACTGTATTATATGTGCAATGTATTCACTCTAATCTTATTCATTAATTAACAATAAGAAAGTACATGATGTTTTGTCAATCAACGTGGCAGCTTAAATTAGACATGAAATAATATCACATTACACACAGTACCATTTTAATACTTTTGTGGGACCTGATGAGATTATGAATACCAACGATCTTAAGTCAAAAAAACGGTTTTATTATATAAAAAAAGTTGGTAAGTATTCATTTTGTAAATGTGACAATGTGAAAATTATGAATATTTCCCTAATAAAAACCTATATGTAGTGTATTATAAACTAAGTGCTGTATACAGTTGTAATTGGACTTTGCTTAAAACAGAAAATTTATAAAGCTCTAAATAATATGTAATCTGCTTCTGTACCTGCGATGTAAAATAAAATGCTTTCTGGTATAACTACCCCATTCACTTTATGTGAATTATTATTAATTTATGCAATAAAATAAAATCAGTTATTTCAGACCAGTAGACTATGTTAGTAGGTACCTATTCATGACAATATCACCCCGAAATGTTCGGTAAAATACATCATCATTTGAATGAGCCTGGCCAAATATTTTATTCTAGGTATGCGAAAGTAATCCAGAAGAAAATACAAGACCATCTGCATTTTTACTTTTTTTATATTCCCAAAGACCGCTGAGATAATAGCAATCAAAGTACGCATTTTCGAGCGATATTATTTCAAACCGCAAGCATCGTTTGATCGCGCTGTGACGTCACGTAGCCTCTCACGCAGCGCGCCGGCCGCTTTGCGAGTACAAATCTAGGTACTATTCATTTAATGACCGGTGCTGGTGACTCGTACTTGCGATTTTATTACGAGAAAATTATTAGAAAATGCTGTGGAGTGCCCAAGAGTTTTAATTCAAATGTTAACACACCCAAAAAGTGTTTTTAGTATACCTAAAAATCCTGTGATAGGGAAGAAATGGATGACCGCAATACACAGACAGGATTCAATAGGACTGAAAACTATTGAATTTTGTTATGAATATTATTTTGATGTCAATAACTATTATATTTATACTTTTCTCATAAATCACTACGTTATCTATTGGTGCTATCAACTTCTGACAAAGGTAGATAAACTTTTAAGTTTACCTACCTTTGTCATTTAAGGATTTTACAAATTAATCTTATAACAAATAGTTTATTGATTCTTCTAAATAAGAGACATTTTGTAATTATCTAACAGGAACCTTGACATCAGGATGTTATAATAAATATATAAACCAACCATGTCGTTTTTTTTTTAATGAGAATAGGTGAATACTACCTAACCTAATACTGACCTAGATTAAACATGGGATATTTGGAAAAAATATATAATAACCACGAAATATTTTACCTACTTATACAATATTTCGTTATTTATACCTTTGACTTTAACCACTAATACTTAATAAGCAAAAATAGGTATGTTGAATATAAGTGAAGTAAAATTGACTGCAAGTATGGCGCAGCCGCTAAGACAATCGCCGCTGTGTGTCCGAGGTTTGATTCCCGCACCGGACAACTATTTGTGTAACCCGTAAATAGTTGTTTGTCTGGATGTAATTTGTGTCCGTCTATTATAAGTTTGTAAAGTATTATAGTTTTATTATTGTCTTTGAAAAAAAACCGTTAAGAATGACAGTGGTATTAATCTACAGCTGTTAGCGTGCCGCTGAGTATAGTACTTACCTGCGTACGTTAGTATACTTGGAGATGGTATACAAAATTTTACAAATATTTTGCTAGAAATATAATAGTACCGGCCCTCATTTTATCCTAAATACTAGACATATCGTTAACACTTTGAAGATTTACACTGAGTAAGTTTATCCTCTGCCGTTTGGTCTTATTTTGGTCGTCTATAAAGGCATTAAAATTTGGAATTATATATAAATATAAAAATGCATCTACTTATATTTTTATTTTATATTAGTTTATTTAGTTCTTTATTAGATTTAATAAAAAAGATACTGAAAACAAAAAAATAAGTCGAGAGCATTATTGGTAGATTAAGAAATTTTGGATTCTTGACGCCGCATGCTAAAGTCAATCAAAGTTTGTCAGTCGTGTAAGGAAATTTTCCTCCCATGTAACCCTCTTCCAGGGTGCAGATATATGTAGGTAACTCACAAGGTATTTAACAGGTTGGTGTAATACAATAAAAACAAATTAATAAATAAAGCTATGATACAAGTACAGCGCGCGCGTCTTCACTTCAATATTTCATATAGCGCGGGGCACAAGCGCACGGAGCGACCGGCACCGAGCCGATAACTGACGTCACCTTAGAGCGCGCGATATCTTGGAAATTTAAAAGTGCTCAATACTTCTCACAGTCATAACTTCCGTAATACTGCATTGATTTACGTGAAATAAATTCTAATCTAATGTACGTAATTTAATCTTTATTGTTAAGTAGCTTTTAGTGCAATATTCGCATGTGTTGGTCACCCTCATTAAGCTAATTATTATTGAGTAAATTTTGTGGGAAAATTCACGGAGTCATCTAGCAACACTTTATTCCGTTACTGTTTGATTGTTGGTATAAATTTGCACCACTTTGTATTTTCTTTGTTTCGTGCGACTGTTATTTATGATATTATTGCTTTTTCTGTGACCCTGCTTTGCCTACTGGACTTACGAACCCTCTACGAACGCGACCAACACCTTCTGAAACGGACTGGATTCTTGCATTAACGATCGACCAAAGCTTTGATTAACGGACTGATTTTGTATACCAAGTGTCATGTCGAAACGAAAACGAGACCCTACATTTACCGCCAGCGAAAAAATGACTCTCATTGACCTGGTGGAAAAACATTTTACTATAGTAGAGTGTAAGAAAACTGACGCGGTCAGTATGAAAAACAAAATACGGGAGTGGCAAATCATCGCCACGGAATTTAATAGTTTTTCTAGTATTCATCCCAGAGATTGGGCCGTATTGAAGAGCTGTTGGGAAAATTTAAAGAAGAGAGCTAAACAGGAAAATACTATGCGCAACCAACATCATCGTGCCACAGGTACACTTAAAATACTAAACTAATAATTATTTTTTATTGCATGAACAGGAAGAGGGCCACCAAAAAAATTTGGAGGAGATCCAGCTATCGCTAAAGTTTTAGAGCTAATTCACAGCAGGATTTCTGGCTTTGTGAATCCTTATGACTCGGACAGTACTCTTGTATTATGCAAGTATTTTCATTTAGATTTGAGTTTGAATCACTCAAATACAATCTATATTTATTTTGAAATGTCAATGTTATGTCAATTCTTTTTTTCAGCTTCAGGTAGCTATGTAACATCACAGCAGCCAGCAACAGAACCAGCTAATGAAAATGTTGTGTGTACAGTTGGTAAGTATTCTTTGTTAAGAAATCATATTTATTCTTAAATATATTACACAAGCTTTCTGTGTGTAATGGTTTAAGTGAGCATAATTTTTTTCACCCCATTATAGTTCTATACACAAATAAATTTTTGTTTCAGTCTCTGGTGGCACTGTACCATCACAGGATCCAGTTTCTGATCATATACAGTGTACAGTTGGTAAGTACTCTTCATTTAGATACCGTATTTGTTTATATTAGCAAAGTTTTATGTATGTTAACATTGTCTGTTACTGCTTTTTCAGATACAAATTTTGTTGAGTCGCAGGATAAAGATTGTGAAACAGCAGAGACATCCACCATATTTGCAGTTGTACGTGAGAAAAACTATATATATAATCATTTGTATATTCACTTTTTATTACTCATACAATTAAAATTACTTTTTTTGTGCAGGACTGGTCTCAGTATACTCCAAACATGCTGAGAGAAGCTAGAAACCCAGCTTTAGCCGCCACACCAAGCCCATCTAATATACAGCTCAGTGTGGACCAGCCTATACCAGATTTAAATCTGGGTATTGCTCAAGAGCACCCGCAAAGACATAATACTCCACTGTGAGTGGTATATCATTAATTTTTAGATGAACTTTTGTTATAAACTTCAAATGAGAAAATTTTAATAATTCCTACCAATATTTTCCTAACTTATACAGTGTAGTGAATGGACAAAACACTTTACATTTTTTTAATTTTCAGAGCTGGTACACAAACAAACAGAAGTCGTAGGAGGCCAGTTGTTAGGCAGAGGGAGACTCAAAATCTCATGATTGAAAAAATTAATTTAATTTGTAAAACAAACTTGCATGCAGATGAGCAGCATGCAATCCAAATGGATATTCTGCGGATCCAATTAGAAAGAGAAAAGGAAATATTGGAGCAGGAAAAACTGAAAACAATGCAAGAAAAGCTTAGGTTAGAGTTACTTGAGAAATTAAAAGATTCTTAAAACATAATTTTTTAATTTAATCCTTATTGTATATATTATTATATCATAATTTTACATAAATGGCAGTGATAGATGGCATTGATAGTACAATCAATGTGATTCAAATATGATTGCGAAGTAAGTAGTGAACCTTCTGACCAAAAGTTAGATTTTCGCTCAAGACATCTATTTATTCATGTACACGTCTCATGGTAATCTGAAAAGGTAGGAAGAAATTATATTATAGTAACCTTATTGTAATTTGTAATAACTGTCCTCAGTTTCCTTGATGTTTAGGTTATAAAAGTTAGTAAGGAGTTAACAAACTCAGAACTTGTTGAAAGTTGCAGCTAGCAACAGTACCAGCTTCATGATTGAACGTTTCCATTTATTAACAAAAACTGGCTGTCTGTCAACAAATCAAAGTTGTTGGATCAAATGTAGTCAGGTTTCATTTTATTTTCTGCCAAGTGCCATCACAATTGGTTTACTTGTGAAAAGATACCAAACAGTTAAGTACTTCAGCATTTATAGTATTACTATAGACAAGAAAGGACTTGAAAGAAAGAACTTAGACTTAGCTTAAACTTACCGAGCAAAATAATTTGTTATTAATTCATTGCGCCTTGTGTAATTTGGATTGGTTCTTGGTGTTCTTCCTGCATTAATATTCTCATTACTCATATTGCCTTGAGCTAATATAGCATCCCAAGAACCAGGATTTACCACACGGCTATCATTAGGAGGTGTGGCTTCACCACTTCTCCTAGCAATATTATGTAATACAGCTGTGGCTATGATGATTGCATATGCATTTTCTACAGAAACTCCTAGACCGAGAGCCATGGCTGGAAAACGCCTTTTCCACACTCCAAACAACCTTTCTACACAATTTCTTGTGCGGATTTGGGACTCATTATATAAATTCTCAGCAACATTATTGCACAGTTCTAATGGAGTCTTCATGTATCTGTTACATGCATAACCTGCATCTCCAACAAGTACAGCATTTCCATACATTCCATTTTGAAACAATAATTTTCTATTACAGTTGTTAAATATAAATGCATCATGTGTACTCCCTGGCCAACGAGCAACCACATCAGTAAACTCCAGATTTGCATTACAAATGGCCTGTATGTTTAAAGAAAAATAATGTTTTCTATTGCGAATAATCTCTGGCTCCTCTCCACCTAAAACAAAATCTGTGCTATAAAATATATAATTACTATATTAATATAGTAATTTTATAATAAACCTAGAACCATAGGTACCTACTTTACCTGGTGATTTAATTAACTTCACATGCGTACAATCTATAGCACCTATAACATAAGGAAATCTAGCCCTCTTGTAGAATTCTATTTGAGATTTTTGTATCTCATCCGGCAGCTCTGGAAAATAAATGTGGCGTGGTCATAGTGAAGCGATCGCTGCACTGACTCTGTGCACAATTCTGTGTGCAGTAGAGGTACTAAACCCACATAAATCTGCAGCAGTCATTTGATAACAACCAGTGGCATAGAAGCGTAGTGCACATAGCAACTGATTGATCGGAGACACGCTGTGATTTCTGGAACAAAAATAATATATTTAAATCAATTAAGAAAGTTGTTTACTAGTAAACAATACGAATGGGTTTGTATATGAATACTTGCATATTTGATGGAAACTCTATTTTATCTTCAATAGACTCCAATACAGAGAGAACTGTTGGTTTCGTCAGACGAAATCTCATGACAAAGTCTTTGTCATCAAGTGTCTCGAAGTGTTCTTCTCTTTCGCGAATCCATCTTGGGCGTCGAATAACATTATCCTCATCAAATGAATCATCAAATATAACTTCCAACGCTCTGTTCATTTTTAGAGGTACCGGAACAACGTAAAATCTCTTCGTCTTTTTATAATAATAGGTAATAAATAATAATATGTAAAATCTCACTGACGACACTGGTATTTGACATCTGTCAATCAACCCCTAAACGCGTTTAGATACGCTAATCGTCAAAAATCGGGCGTTTAGAATTAAAACTAAGTTTTGGCTTAAACTTTGTTCAAAGTTGTTGGTGAAATGGAAACTTGTGCTCTGAACTCAGTTAGACGCTTTATCTGAGTTTAGCTTCAACTAATCGCGTTTAATGTTAATGGTGAAATCGGCTCTAAAAATAAGTCGCTAAACGCGTTTAGAGAGCTGTCAAAGTTAAATACCCATGAATAGCTATTTAGCGCCGCTAAATGCGTTTAGCAAAAATTGACATTTATTTTGAAAGGTTATGTTTCCATGACATGAAGGATTCAATTTACGCACATTTTCGCGCAGATAAACGTATTTTTTGTTTAAAAAATAGTGTCATTTGTTACTTACTTATAACGAAATGTAGGGGAACTGCTATACCGACACACGATAAACGCATTTAGTTAAATGAGTTTCGAAACGGCTTCGTGCAAGAGGTCATTAAACGTAATCATGTTAAACACATTTATAGATATATTTAAACGAAATTTCGTGCAAGCCGCCCTTAAAATACTAAACAAATACGTCATTAAATATCCTTTTTTATATCGCCCTTCTTGCATATCATATGTTTGTGGGCGGGAGGGGACCGTGCATATTCCATTCTGGCTTAATTAAACTGACAATTAGCGGAATTAACACTACATATTTATTTTGTATTGCGAATGTTATGGATTTTCGGAAAGTAACTCCACTACTCAAATAGTATTTAATAAAAAAATACAACGTTAAGTATTACAATATACATAGATACTTTCATAATAAGTATCTGTTAGAAATGCACCGCTGCACCGTGCCGTGACATATTAGATTACAACCACAAGCAATTGTAGACGGACAGTAGTCGTTTTTGATTGTATTACATAATGCAACCTAATCTTGAAAATATATTTGTTTATTAATTATTCACATGGCTTACATACTAGGTAGTCGAGTTCTGTAGTTTGGGAGGATCACCGTAGCCTAGTTGGTAGTGCTCCTGCCTACGAAGCTCGTGGTCCTGGTTTCGAATCCCGGTAAGTGTAAATATTTGTGTGAAGAGCACGAATATTTGTTTCTGAGTCATGGATGTTTTCTATGTATATAAGTATTTATCTATCTATATAAGTATGTATATCGTCTCCTGGTGCCCATAGTACAAGCTTTGCTTAGTTTGGGCCTAGGATGATCTGTGTGACGTTGTCCCTAGATATTATTATTATTATTTCTTGTCACAACAAAAACATTGTCATTTTCTACATTCCTTAAAACAGGTTGCCTAGCAACCTAGTTAAGAGCGATTTCCATTATTTTATTTTTACCAATTCTGTAACATTTAACTATAGATATTTGTGTGCTGAGTCCTGAGTCTGGGTATAAAGTATATAAGTATGTATTTACAAAAGAAAAGTAGTATATCAGTTATCTGGTTTCTATAGCATAAGTTCTGCTTAATTTGGCATCAGATGGATCATTGTGAATAATATCTCAGGATATTATTATTATTATACTGTCTCAATTGGGTCGTGTAGAAGCCGGTAGTAGATGAACCCACTGAGTTTGTTTCGCTGGGTCTTCTCAGTTGGGGCGCATTGGATCCAGTGATAGCATTAAAGCGCGACCGACGTTATTTACACAAGGACCGTCATAATAATAATACCTTAATATAGAAAAAACCATTGACAATATGTAGTAAAAATATAGCTAAAACTATAAATTTTGACAATTAAACTTAAACATAATCTCTTGACAATAACTTGATACAAGCTAGCTAAATATCATTGCTATTATAAAATAAATTTTATAAATGTTTTCATACAATCCGTGTACCTAAATATCTTTGTAACTCGAAATAATAATGTATACAACTTTATTACTACAAACATGTTCTGACTATTTACAAGCGCTTTTTTAAAGTCTAGTAGTCTACGTGAATAAAAACCTTTTTATTTTATTATTTGTTTGTACTGAGTAAACTCATTTTATTAATTTAAAAATAAACTATTCATTCATTCACTATTGTTTGGTGGTCGTATATCGGATCCATTAGTATTTTTCATAACTCATTAGGTACCAAGCTGATCACGCTATGCTATACACTAAATCAATCAGTAAAAACAGAAAGAAAGAGTAGCATCGTGATTTAAGTTAGTAATTATGAAATTTGCTTTAAGTTATCTAAAAGCAAAATTATGCTATGTTCTTACTCATGATAAAATCAACATATCATCTACTTTGTATCTAGTGTCAAAATAGTTCTATATTATATGTCGCCCAAAGATATTAACCCATATATTTCATAGAGTAATTCCAATAATCTAACTATATTACTTGGAAACGTCAATTCTGAATCAATTGCGCTTGTTCGTGCATCCGTCATAAATCTATAGGTATCTATACATCTAATAAAATCGTAGCTAGAAACTCAAAACTATACATCGAATTTTTTTAAAGGACACTTCGGGCGAGATCTACAATTGATATCGAAGCCAAAACATAGTTTTTAGAATTTTTGTTTGTCTGTATGTATGACCGGGCTAAACTTAAAAAGTACTGCATGGATTTACTTCAAATTTTGCAAATCTACTTGTCAAATACCTGCTGGTTGGCGTGGTTGGTAAATAAATGCTTGCCTTTTACACTGCAAGTTGTAGGTTCAATTCCCACCCAGGACAGATATTGACAAAAATGTCTGTTTGTCCTGTGCCTGGGTAAATTATCTATATAAGTATGTATTTACAAAATAAAAGTAAAATGTAATATATCAGTTATCTGATTTCCATAGCTCTGCTTAGTTTGGGATCAAATGGCCGTGTCTGAATAATGTCCCAGGATATTATTATTAGTTACCGCATTTGTCAGAACAAATGCGGTAACTGACAAGTAAATGCTTTTTAGAGCAAATGTTGTTCTTCGTTAATACGCATTCTTCTTCTCTTCTTCCTCTTACATTGCGTCCGATTGGGGCTCGAATACAATCTAAGGGAGAGTGTGGCACAATCGTAATCCCTGCCGGGAAAAGTGTCTAATCACGATTATTCAATGTTCTTCAGTTCATTCCCTATGTCTTATCCCATTGGAGTTTGCTCTACTTCTAATTAGTTTTATATACCTACTTAAGCTCTTGTTAGAGTAGCTACGTAAGTAAGTAATGCAACCGCATAATAACACAAAAATCTGTGACTAGGAGTATGGGCATTGGTCGGACCCTGTAATCTTTAGACTTCCTTGCAAATGGTTGTTTATGATGGACATCCGAGTTAAGAAGTATGTTTATCAATTATCTGGTTATCATAATACAGGCTCTGCCCAGTTTGGTACTATGACGATCTGGACTCCAGATGCCTTCGGGATCTTTTGATATTGGAATAAAATACGTAGGTTTAGACTTGGATTGGACTTATATTTTCTTCACTTTTACTATAGCACGTACACCATGTTCTCTACTAGGATTCTGTCGTAGACTGAATGCCAAAAATAAATGCTTTTTCGTTTGAATTATTTTCAAACGATTTCTTTTTAATTATTTCTTTTTAAAACCTTTGCTTGGACGAACGAAGGTGTGCAACCAAGAAGGTCGTCACAATACCGTAGTGTGTTAGTTATCCCAAGATATTTCATCATTATGAGGTATAGAGTTCCCTTGACTCTTGGATAGCGATTCCCGCTCAAGATTCATGTCATTGAGGTCTTCTTACTACATGCTCTAACCACATCAGACGTATTTCATTAAGGATTTCTTCAATTAGTCGCATAATAAACATACTCGCATGTACACAATTCTGAGCCTATAACGGTAAGACGTCCCACCTTTTTTTCACCCTTTTCGGCGTCTTCATCTCCGTCGTGTGGACTTCAGCACCATGCTTAAGAGCTGAGCTCCCCCGCAGTTTTATACTAAAAGTTCTCCATGAAAAGTATCTAATTTTAGTTGATTAATTTTACTTGTAGCAGCCAGATAAAATCTGTGTCACCTCAATCACAATATTGATGTGTGCAACTGTTCGCATTCATTCATTCATATGCACATTTTGTAGAATCATTATTGATACTTGAAATGCGCATGCAATAATCTGTAGCGATACATCGTATCGCTCTAAATATGTCAGACACTAAAAGATTGCAGTAAAAGTGGAATTAAGATGTGCAATTCAACCCAAAAATTGTCTCGGGTTACCAAGATACATGCTGTGACTAGTTTGGGAAGCTCTGTTAATTGTATATGGTGGTGAACAAGGTAAGTTTAAAAAAAATGGTACACATTAGATTACTCAATAATGCGCATGCCTGGCAATTGTAGAGATCTTTGGGGGGATGCTTTTGTCCAGCTGAGGGCGTCTTTCGGCTGATATGATGATGACTCAATAATTTAAATACAAATATTTATTGGAACCAAAAACAGATATCTAATATACAATATTGTGTGTACGTTAGCAGCTACATTAGTTAGGAAAAACTGTGTCGTAGCTGTTAGCGCCTACCTCCGAAATAATGAAAATAAAATAAAATATAATGAAAATTAAACAGCTTTTATTAATTTGTACTCGTTAAGGTCGCATGTAAATAGACAAAATATTAATTGTACTATTCAAAAATATATAAAAAATTGCTGGCATATTTCATATCAGCCGAAAGACGTCCAATGTTCGACAAAGGGATATTACCAAAAATAAAAAATGCGTTTTAAAATATATGGTTAAAGAATATGATTTAGTATTAAGTCACGTAAAAGATTCGTTCATACGCAGTTTTCTAAATGGCTATTCTTTTTTCATTCGTGTAAACATCCTTATAAGTTCAGACAAATAGCACAAACACTGTCTAGCTCTGGATCAGTAAACTAATCGATGAAATATGTGCGGTATGTGGTTACAGAACAAAAATAACCGTTAACTACTGCTGAACATTGGTTCACACCTTACCTTAGTCAGTACATATATACACCCACCGCGTTTGCGCGCCTTTTTTGATGTCAAGTCTATGGCGGTTAAACAGTGATTGTTCGAAATTCAAATATTCATTTTAAATTCGGTGAGTATTTTACTTTTAAATTCATAAATGTATTAATGTTGACCTACAATATATTTATAGATTATCGCAAGGAGTATTAATACTAATTCACTTTGAACCATTAAAGTAAATTACGGGTTACTTTCAAATGTACGAGTATATCGTAATTGAGGCGCCTGAAGTGGCTGGCCTATATTTTGCAACGAACGAAATTATTGCGAATTGATCTTCATAATATTATCAGTTACGTTTATATCTTTGAGTGGAATAACAATAACAAATGGTGGAAAAGTATTAAATGAAAATCGAATTTGCACCTTGACTTTTATTGAGATAATTGAGAGTTAATTGTATGCCATAAAAGAGGGCTTTTGATGTTCTTGGCTGCAAAAATCGATTTTGTCTCGATCCCTTAGTATTGACGTCGATAATCTGTTCAGGGGATATCCATCTATTTACCAAAAATCGATCGATCTCTTTGAAGTATCTGTCGCCCAAGCTTGTTTATAGTTACTGGCTGATGTAATAAATATAATTGACGCGCACACGACAAGGACCATGTCTTAACGGGACAGCGTTCGCCAACTGTGAACTCAATACTCTTTCGACGACTACTGAGGACGTATCGCCTCCAGCGAATTTAATTAAAAGTAAAACTTTTTTAAATTTATTGTGCATAAAAAAATATTCCTAAAAGTTTTTAACGAACACGACGATCGCGTAGTGCATTGTTTGGAATACGAATAAGCGCGCGAATTTTTTCCCGCGTTCGTGTGATTGGGCGGAACAAGAAGTCAAATTGTTGTGAGTGTTTTGGATACATAATATGTGTGTGAATATATTCGAGTCTACATAAAATAAAAAAGACCTATCATCTCCGAAAAATAAAATAAGTATTAACAGTTACAACTTTTGTAAACATGTGAATGCCTATGTATTTTTTAATAAAAAAGGAGGATTATACTTAATAGAAAATCATTCCATGATTTAATAAAAACGATTGCCAGCTACCAATATTTAGACTAACTTTAAGTTGTCAGGGTTTATAACTTTCACCAAAAAAATATCTTATTATAAATGCGAACGTTTGTGAATATGGATGAATGCATGGATGTTTGTTACTCTTTCACGCAAAAACTACCGAACGGATTTTGATGAAACTTTGTAGCTTAAGTATATATTCGAATAACACATAGGCTATAAATTTTAAAGCTTAATGCGGGTAAAACCGGTGGACCCAGCTAGTACAAAATAAATAAATATATATTTATAAACTTTCTAAGTAGGTAGGTATTTAAATTAGTACCTTCTTATGGTATTCTAGTTTAACGGCGCGGTTATTGTAAAAGTAATATATATAAATTCAGCTTCAAACATGACACACTGGGATTTTTGATCGTATTTAGTTGTATGATAAAGAAAAGTGCATTTCAAATATAGATAAAGTTCACCTCAGCTCGAGCCATCTCTGTATACTACCAAACAACTAGTACGTAATTATGAAGGTTTAGAAAAAGTACGAAATAATTTCGCTACTTGACAACAGATGGCGCTACTAGGAAGAAAAAATCTTTGTGAAATACCGATCTTTTCTTGAAGTTGTATAGTAAAACCAAACGACGAAATAAAGTAAATTAAACAATTATTTATTTAGATTAGCGACACTAGGCTAAATTAGTTTGAAGGGCAAAATTCCATAATCTACAACGATGTTTCATCATTGAGTTGGATTAATAATTGGCACCATCCATTTCAGACTACCGAATTTACCAAGTCAACACTTCTTCACACTAATCGCTACATAGCCTTTCTGACATGATCATTTAATTCCATAACTAAAATAAGATCTTTAACCCAACATATTAGAGTTCCAAATCCCGTATCAGTTCACAGTCCTTTGTAGCAAGTATTTTTGGCGTCTGACAGATTAATTTCCACGTAAGATTGGCTTTGCTAAGCCCGTGATCATTCTTGTCTTACGCCAAAAAGACATCAAGTACTCACGATAATGATAAGTACGTATTACCTATTGGCGTCAAATCCGAAATTCCCCATTGACGTCAAATATACCTATAACTTTTACTTACTTAAATATTATTAATTAAAACAATCTATTCAATGAGTCTTTAATTCTTCAAAAAGGCTTCAGCTGATCGGCTTGAAATGCCTAGTATTTTTTCACTTAAACGCGGTTATGATTTCGGTGTTATGTTATTTTATTTTATTTTTTTATTTATAAAACAATTTACATTGTATCTGAATTGTGATTACATATTAGTGAATTAATTAAAATTAAATATATGAATTACATTTACATAGGTCAGGTACAAGTCAAACATATAATTGAATAAAATTATAAAACATAAAAAACAGTCAACATAACATAAATAAATCTACGCATAATTTTATCCTACATTATGTTTCTACTTTTTATTATTCAAATAAGACTACTGCCTAAAACTGAATTGTTAATAATTTTTGGTCACTGCGACACAAGCCATCAGTGCTTAGTGTGGAGACCGCAGATAATCATATTACCTAATTGTAATTATTTTCTGCCAATAAAGTATTATCTTATCTATCTTAAAAATTGATCGCCTTGCAAAATTTTCTTTGGAGAATTAATCCTGATCTCGGTTTGGATTTGATATAAAAATATACATATAATTGACATACTATCTTTTTTATAAGTAATATTTTTATAATAATAAATATAAGTAAATATTTTTTACGCGCTTAACCTCATCTGATGACCTATTTATAAAATACCTAAGCCTAACTCGGAGGCGTGCTTAACTTCGCACTTAAAAATCGATTAATCAGCTTTCAGAAACAAATCCTTTATGCAAATAAGCCCCCGCTTCAAGATTTTATTAATTACTAAATACGGACCTAATTGCTGGCAATTCCGTTTTTAAAACTACTTGAATAATTTAAATGTGTTTCCATTTCTTTCTATAAATGTAGTATTTATTTTGTAACACTCATATTCCAACTTAAAAATATATTATTAAAACAAAAGAGTCCCACTGGCTTCTGTGTGATGTCAAAAATTGAGGTTATGTTCGCAAATATCTAACTGAACATTAAAAAACAACAAATAGCAATTAATCATTGCTAAAGCTTTCATCTGAGTATTCTTTAATGTCATCTGTCCAGTGGAGTCATCGACCTACCTGTAGCGATGCCAAATATTTGTTTACGACTAAATTAGAATGCACCTTTATAGCGGGAGCTTTTGGTTATTGAATATAACAAAAACATGTTATTTGATTTGCATTTCTCTCATTTCTATTGAATCCAACAGAGTCTTAACTGTTGTGAATAGCTACGAGAAATTATATTTTACCTCGCAACCGCTAGGGCACCAATAAATTTTAAATTAATACTCACTAATTATTAAGAATCCCATTTTAAACTTAACATAATTTAATATAGTTTGTTAGAGACCGGTGTCTGATTGAATGCCTGTATTATAAGTCACAAGCGCCTTCCCGCAGTTATAGCATACAACTAGACTGTTTCTGAATCTTATATCAACATATACATAGACTCACTTCTGTTTCCCAGAGGGGTAAGCAGAGGCAACGAATTTCCATTTGTCACGATCTTTGCACACCTCTTTTACCCGATTTGCTGTCATTATACATGCTCGCTAGTTAAGTGTACTTCTGATCTCGCCTTTCTTGAAAAATCGGATATTTGGTCAGAGAATGTTCTACGAGGTCTTCCAGTTCCGGTTGTATTCAATTATTGCATAAGGTTTATATTTGGTCTATGAAAATATGACCATGTTTCAGAATTTTGCACCATACCTAGTATACATACGGATGGTCACCGTAGCCTAGTTGGTAGTGCTCCTGCCTACGAAGCTGGTGGTCCTGGGTTCGAATCCCGGTAATTGCAAATATTTGTGTGATGAGCACGAATATTTGTTCCTGAGTCATGGATGTTTTCTATGTATTTAAGTATTTATCTATCTATATAAGTATGTATATCGTCGCCTGGTACCCATAGTACAAGCTTTGCTTAGTTTGGGGCTAGGATGATCTGTGGCATTGTCCCTAGATATTATTATTATATTATTACATAATAGATTCCTCAAAATTCATTTCTTTTTGATAGTAGGAGATTTGAATAGGATTTTATATGCCCATCCATCCGTAGTAAGGAGAGGCGGTCGCTAAACTTCGTTTAGTAATAATTATCTTCTGTTTAAACAAATATCAGACCTACTTCAACTTAAGATAGTCGCCTCGTCGCTTCGTATTCCGGATACGATTCCCGCGTAGGACAATTTTTATTTGTGTGACCCATAAATAGTTATTCTGTTGGTTTGTAAAGTACCCCGCTACAGAGTTATTAAATTTCCGATTGCCGCGTTGTCAGTTCAGATGTAATGGAGAAATCGGAGTATATACTTACAGAAAAAAATCACACACTTAATAATAATAATATCCTGGGACACTATTTACACACGGCTATTTGATCCTAAACTAAGCAGAGCTTGTACTATGAAATGAAATGTATTTATTTGCTTAGAATGTAGGTTTACAGTTCAGGTTTTATATTTAAAAACAGCGCCTTGTACATTCTACCTTTCGGCATGCAAAATTTCAAAATAAACAAAATATGACACAGCAATTGAATAAAAAAGTAATATATAAATTGTGTTCTTATAATTAACAATATAAAGTACCTATACTTATAATAAATTGTATTTGAAATTAAGTATTAGCAAACGAATTAAGATGTCATGATAAATAAAAATAATGTCATTACAATATAGAACAAAGACAAAATAATAACGAAAGTATGGAAACCAGATAACTGATATACTACATTTACTACTTTCTTTTTGTAAATACTACACACTTACTACAGACTCAAGACAAACAGACATGTTCATGCACACAAATATCTGTCCTGGGTGGAAATCGAACCCATGTCTTCCGGCGTGAAATGCAACCATTTGTCACCACGCCAACAACTTGAATTGATTCTTCGTTTTAGGAAGATATAAATTTTATTAAATTTTTTTGTCAAATCTAAGGTTAAAATCGTACTTATGTTTGTTTAAACAATAATTACCTACTAAACAAAGTTCAGTGATCCGCCTCTCCATAGTAGGGGCACACAAAATACTGTTCAAATATCCTATTAAAACAATTTGGAGCCCCCCATTCAAACTGCATCAGTTGATCGTTATTCTTGTATGGGGCGTTACCATTTTTTTGTCTCTTTTGCAAGTTTATATGATGCACGTTGATCAATTTTATAAGCTCCTTGAGTTAAGTCCACTATTTAAACTACACCTTCTATATCCCACGCAGTTGGTTGGTCTTCTTCCATTGAGTTTGGTCGCCGCGCCGTGACCTATTTTTTTCCCTGAAATATACTAGTACTGTTTAAAGTCCACGGCTCAAATCAAGCATCAAGGCTATAAGCATTTTCCGCTGATTAAAGTTGATTACCTGATTAGTTGAGCGCCTAATTGGATAACAATAGTAACCCGGTTAATGGTTACTTAAACGAAATTCAATCAATTTGGTGTAACCGTCGTGCTTACGTAAGACTTAATCTTTACTTATTTACTTAATTTTATAAAACTTAACTTAATTACAAGTGAAATTTATTTAGGGTAGAATTCCATACATGCATCGGAGCAGTATTCCCGCGTTCCCGGGGTTCCCAAAGCGCCAAGAGAAGTCCATGTTAGGTTAGGTTTACCCGCAGACACTCTTTACGCGCGTCCTGCGAAGTTATTCCCCATGACATGCGACAGTGAAAAAGAAATAGAATTCTGTCTCGCCCTTAGATAAATTTCACTTCTTAGGATTAGAGAAGTTAAATCATCTGGTTTCCATAGTACAAGCTCTGCTTAGTTTGGGATCACATGGGCGTGTGTAAATAATGTTAAATCAGAATACGTGGCAGCACCAACAGCATCCTTCGCATGATCGCTAGTAGGCTAGACTGTATTTACGTCAATCATTGCTGCGCCATTTCGCATGGAATGACGCAGCAATGAATGGTAAATTTGTTAAATATTTTAAAATACTTATTACTAACACTAGTTTATAAGAAAGTTGTTACTTACTTATTGGACTCTAATTTGGTCTGGAAATAAAGTCTATATTATTATTATTATTATTATTAAACAAGTTAAACCTACCGTATGCATGATGAAATCGAAGCATATCAAATAAAAAAAATGATTGGCCTCTTGGTTTAGTGGTTAGTGACCCTGACTGCTAAGCCAGAGGTTGTGGGTTCGATCCTCACCCAATCCGCTCAAAAACAACGGAGAAATTCAGAATCAGTCGAATTGATAACCTTCTTCTTTTGTAGTCGGTTAAGTGAAATTTTCGACTATTACTGGTAAAGTTTGACGGGCCTGTTGGCGTGGTTGGCAAATGCTTGCTTTTCACGTCGGAGGTCGTGGGTTCGATTCCCACCCAGAACAGATATTTATGTGCATGAACATGTGTGTTTGTCCTGTGTCTAGGTGTAATTCTGTATATAAGTATGTATTTACAAAAGAAAGGTAGTAGGTATATGTAGTAAGTATATACTTACTACATATACCTACTACCTTTCTTTTGTTAGAGCTTGTACTATGGAAACGAGATAACTGATATCAGTTATCTCGTTTCCATAGTACAAGCTCTGCTTAGTTTGGGATCAGATGGCCGTGTGTAAATAATGTCCCAGGATATTATTATTATTAAAGTAGACGTAAATAGGGATTCCGATAGGGATTCTCGGCGTCGACATCGAGAGTGACGTCAAATTTCGCGGTCATCTGGAAGACAAGGCCAAATTAGCCTCCAAAAAGCTGGGTGTCCTTCGCAGATCTAGGCGATACTTTGCATGGGCCCATCGCCTCCAATTATATAAAGCGCAAGTACGGCCGCACATGGAATATTGCTGCCACCTCTGATCGTATACAACATCGTGCAGCTCAAATGGTCGTTGACGACGGGAGTTCCACTATTTGGCTTGATCCTGTTACTCTGCGGAGAGACGTGGCGTCTCTATGTGACCTCTACCGCATATGTCACGGGGAATGTTCAGAGGAATTGTTCGAGTTTATACCTGCCGCCACATTCCGCCATAGACCCTCTCGCCAAAAGTAGAAATTTCATCCTTATCACCTGGATGAATGGTCATCTATCACTGTGCGTTTCACAAGAAACTTTTTGCCGCGCACTACCGCTCTGTGGAATCAATTAGCTGCGGAGGTATATCCGATCCGGTTATAGGACATAGCAACCTTCAAGAAGCGAGCCTATTCTTTTCTTAAAGGCCGGCAACGCACTTGCAGCTCCTCCCTCAGGTGTTGCGAGTGTCCATAGGCGGCGGTGATCACTTACCATCAGGTGACCCACCTGCTTGTTTGCCATCCTATTATATATAAAAAAAAATGCTGTCTAGTAGTGAGGAAGTCTTCTATTCCAGCCCATCCCCACACGGCAATTCTAATTCAGTTTCACCTTGACATTCGCAATCTAGGCGTGTTACGTATTAGTTACGCACAATTACCTACTGTATCTATTCTCTACTTTACCCACTTTCGTCCTGTTTACATCACACGATCCGACGTAGACAGAGCCGCGTGCAAAACATTGTAGACTATTTATTTACATTTAAACTAAGCCGGGTTACACATTATATCTGCGTAATTCACTAAAAATAATGTCATCTCGATCGAATTTCGGACAGGGCGGTCCGACTTAATGGAAACCCGGATTTAGTGCTCAAAGATTCGACTGCGCGGAAGCAAAAGCGCAGTGGTTTCATGTTTCGGTTTTGATTCCGTACAGGACAACTTTTTGTGTAGCCCATAAATGATTGTGTTGAGTCTGAGTGTGCTTTGTGCCCGTAAAAAGCTCGTGTGGCGCAGCGGCGAGACAGTCGCCGCGCCACTTCGTGTCCCGTGATCGATTCCCGCGCAGGACAACTATGTGACACATAAGGAATTGTCCAGAGTCTGGATGTAATTGGTCTCCGTCAATTATATGTTTCTAAAGTACCCCGCGACACAGGGATTCTATTATAAAATCGGGCATTGCCTTTAAAACAAAAACAAAAACAAAGAACTGAATTTCGAACATGGCGGTCCAACTTAATGGAAACCTGGGATTTAGTGCATAAAGATTCGACTGCGCGGAAGCAAAAGCGCAGTGGTTTCAAGTTTCGGTTTTGATTCCGTACAGGACAATTTTCTGTGTGGCCCATAAATGGTTGTGCTGAGTCTGAGTGTTTTGTGCCTGTTAACTGCACCTGTGGCGCAGCGGTTAAGACAGTTAAAATAAATAAATAAAATAAAATAAAAAAGGTTTTTATTCACGTAGACTTTAAAAAAGCGCCTGTAAATAGACATAACATGTTTGTAGTAAATACAGTTAATATTTCTAGTTACTTATTACAGATATGTAGGTACACGGCATGTTAAAACATTTATACAATTTATTTTATAATGGTAGTGACATTTAGTTTAGCTAGCTTGTATTAAGTTATTGTCAAGGATATTATGTTTAGTTGAAGTTTTTATTATTATGCATTGAAATTTAAAGTTGCTGCGCCACTTCGTGTCCCGGGTTGGATTCCCGTGCAACTATTTGTGTGACCCATAAATAGTTGTAATGAGTCTGGATGTACTTTGTGACCGTTAATTATATGTTTGTAAAGTACCCGCGACACAGGGACTATATTCCAAAATGCGGTCGCTGTCTTGAAAAAAAATACTTAAATACTTAGCGAAATATAAAAAAAAAATAGTTTTATAAGCAAATAAAGCGGCTTAACGTACATCTACTACTTATTGTACACCTTGGATATTAGTATTACTTAATATATATATACTATATTACAATAAAAAGAAGTAGTGAATACTTGAGGAGCCTTATCTCCCTTTAAAAATGAACGACTACAAGACTACCCATTTGAAAGGTTCAAAACCCGGGTCTGCCCAAGATTTTTCTGTTAACAAAGTTCTCAGTATCATCCTTATTTAGAGCCCCATAGACCAAGCAAAGTCGTCGGTCCTATACCTGACGTCTTTCCGATTGTATCAGCTTTCCGCCCCATTGGATCATAAGAGGGAGAGTGTAGTAAGTATTAAGTCATGCACATGGCTAATATCCACTAAGACAGGCCGCCATGGCCGAAATTCGACCTGGAAGACATTAAAACACATGTTTACATCTCGCGAAACGACGAATACAGAGACGCGTGCAAAATCTACGATACTACAGTAATGAAGATATATTTTAGTCCATCCTAAAAGACTTGTTTTGTTTAATAATGTGTTGCCAACTTACGGCCGATTGTCTCCTCTTGCTCATTAATTTAAATCTTTAATTGCGTGTGTTGAAAGGGATCTGATGGAATGTCTTCAGACAAGTCTACCCATATTAATTATAAGATAAAAGATCATTCCTCGTTTGATATGGCTTGAAATTTGGCACAATAAATTGACATAAGATAATAGTAATATCATCATCATCATCATATCAGCCGAAAGACGTCCACTGCTGGACAAAAGATCCCTGCGGGATCGAATCAGAAATGTCGAAATCCGCAGGCGAACCAAAGTCAACGACATAGCCCGAAGAATTGCAATCCTGAAGTGGCAGTGGGCGGGGCACATAGCTCGTAGAACCGACGGCCGTGGGGGCAGAAAGGTTCTCGAGTGGCGACCACCAACCGGAAGATGCAGCGTGGGCAGGCCCCCTACAAGATGGACCGATGATCTTGTGCGGGTCGCTGGAAACTGCTGGATGCGAATAACAATATACTAGGACATAATTTATACCCGGCTAACTGAAAAAGAAAAGTAATATATACTATATATATTACTTTTCTTTTGTAAATGCATTAGATAATTACACCCCGACTCAGTACAAACATACACGTTCATACACACAAATATCTGTCCTAGGTGGGAATCGAACCCATGTCCTTTGGCGTAAAAAGCAAGTATGTACCAACCACCAATTATCGTGATATCGAATTGTTAATAAATCTACTAGAATAGCAGGTTAGGTTAGAACTAAAACCAAACCAAGCGTGTTTCGATAAAAGATACATTCGACTGAATGTTTGATTTATTAACCATTCGATATTATGATCGTTTGAGTATTTAGATTATTCGATTTACAGTGATATTCGATTTGATATAGTACGGTATTTTGCAGGTGACATTGCTTAGATGAAGCCGATAACAGTTCACTGTACACGGACATGCAATTTTTATACACATACATTTTTATCTTATTTTGAATGGTACAATTAATGTTTATTGAAAAAAAATATACTTACTATTGAGTAACATGACATAATTTAATGAATCTAATTTTTGAAACTAAAGTAGAATTTGCGTACATGTCATTTAAAACTAATAATTAGAGAAATTAATTTTATAATAATTAACTTCTTATATTACATTTTATTAACTAAAACTATTTAATATAAGAAGTTAAAATTCTATGAACCATTTTTTAGACTGTTTTTTTTTAATTGTTTCCATCTAGTATTTTACGAGTAATAAGTATTCATAATCGTAAAATTACGAATATATTTAGAAAAAATTGAAAGCACACACACACACTCGCTTACACAATCACGTACACACACACACTCGCACACATACACTCACATTGGAGCTTTAAGTAATGTACACAGTAGAGGGAGCACAAGAAAATACTAAGGAAATGAGTTTTAATATATTGCATACCAAATAATTGGTAGAGAAAAACTCAATACAAAAATCTTCTCTAGAGCTTAACCACAAGTGATTATGTGAGTGGCATGTTTCATCACCTTGCTTGATTGTGAGGGCATGAATCAATCAAATGAGCAATTTCGAATGATAGGCCCTGTTAACTATCGCACTGATCTTTTGTACCAACATATTTTTATATACTAATTTTTTTTAAGTTATTGTTTTATTTATATTATTTTAAGATACCCGCACATAAATCTCTGTATTGCGGCCGAATATAAACATGTAATTTACGGACCCAGCATACCCAGACTCAGGACAATAATTTGTGGGTCACATAAATAGTTGTCAAGTGGTAGCGAAGCGACTACCTTAAACAGTTCGCCACACGTACGGATTAGGTATTATTTTTAATCGTAAGGAGAAAGAAATTGTTTAGAAGCTTGTACTCGGATGACAGTTCTTAAAGATTAAAATAAAATTAAGAAGAATTCCTACTGCCGAGATTATTTCGCTCTTAACGCATACGAGTGTAATAGAAAACAATACTAAAATTCACAAAATCGAGGGTTCGCATTCTCCTAATACCGCCTACAAAACTAAAGCGATTGCTATCACAACGTCTTGAAATAATTTAACAACAATAACAACACAACACTATGCATACAGTTCGAAAAACGCTCAACTCGAAATTTGAATTTGATAAATTTCAACGTACTTAAAATCGTTCGGTGACTAATTATTGCTTACTTTTAAAAATTATCTTATATGGACAAAACTAATGTCCAACTGCAATACGCAGATCAACGAAGCAGCAAAACCTAAGTCAGATTGTATACTCGTTCTAAAAAAATATGTCATTAATGTTGTTTTTGGTCCACTCAAAATTCACAGGTATGATGCACTATGGATTTAAAAAATATATGAAGCCACATCCACGTTTAATTAAAATAAAGTAATTCTTATCTGTATAGACGCCACTTAATCTCTCTTAATTGCGGAAAACAATTTGCTGAGTAAATAAATGTATTTTTATGGCTTTCTTTGGAATTGTACAGACGCCAGCACATCAAGCTACCCCAATCTGTCAAATTTCCCCAATTGAAAGTGAACCTTATGCTTTTGTGATAAAGTTGAAAATCTATAAAATAAATTTCAAGGTTTGGGGTAGCTGGATGTGCTGGCGTCTGTACAATACAAATTGTATTAGTTTAGTAGCAAACATTGTAACGAAAGTTACTTAGTGCATTTTAATATTGTAACCTATCGTAATTGTGTTTCACAGATAAATAATAATAATAATATAATAAATATTGTTGGGCCACCTAACACCCAGCCATCTCATCCCAAACCAGGCAGGAATAATAAATTGATTTGTTTCTGATCTATTTATACTTATAATATTAAGTAAGTAGCCTTTTGTGTCTAAGGTCTTATATTTATATCTTATTGTACCTACTTTACTTTTATATTGTATTTTTGGTAACGAGTGCATGTTTCCGGAATAAATAAATAAAAGATTTGTCCTGAGTGGGGATCGAAACCACCACCCCTGGTTTAGTAGTTCGGGTCCCATCCCACTGGAGCATCACGCCATGCAAGTGACGCAATAGTGCGTTAGCTTTAAAAGCAAAATATTTGAATATTAAAATGATAACACGAATCATGAATCAAATAAACGAATTAATCAAATTTGTAAATTCATAAATTACGGCTATAATTTTAAAACAAAGATACCAACGGCTGCGCTTGCGTTCATGTTGCCAACAACAAATAAAATGGTTGAATGACTTCATGCGTTAATAGAAGTAAAGTTACTTGTTAAAACCGCACTTAAGCTCGCCACTGACGACTTATGTAGATATATGTATGAAGTCGTCGTTGCGTCTTTAAGACATCATATCCGTCAGAACCACTTCTATGAAAAAAGTTATAAAAACCGAATAAATGGATAGGGTTCCATACATCAACTGTATAACTAGCAGTGCCCCGCGGTTTTACCCGCGTTCAACTTTACAAATTATCATAGCTCCTCCCCCGAAGGTGATAGCGTGATAATATGTAGCTTATATGTTGACCCGACCTCTTAGTAATATTCATGCAAAATTTGAAGTAAACCCATGCAGTACTTTTTGATTTTATCCCGGACATACATACAGACCAACATAAAAAAGAAATAAAAACTATTCTTTTGGCTTCGATATCGATAGTAAATCACGCCCTAAGTATCCTTTTTAAAAATATTCAATTTACAGTTTTGACTTTCCTACGATTTTATTCGTATCGACTCGCAAAATGGAAAATTTTTCTACGTCACTCCAAAATTTGAGAGGTCAAAATCAAAGCCACACCATGTTATCAAAACGGCAGAATTGTAAAACGTCGCTCCTCATTTAAAAATAATTGACAAGGAGGAAAAAAAATATTTTTGTACTCTTTGTCATTAATTATTATAATAATTATTGTTGTACAATCAGCAGCATAGTATACAATTCCAGAAATATGCTCAAAAGTTTTTGTGTTAGTTAAAAGTTTATTTTGAAAAAGTACAATACTGGCTTTCTTTACCTTTTCAACGACATTTAAATCTGAATGATGGTGACAATATAAATCCTGTCGAAGAAATGTATACATATTATTAACAGTTGCGAAGGCGTAGATAAACATACCGACACATCAACACGCAGACTACAATAAACACATGACTCTCTTTTTAATCGGGCAGGTCGGGTAAAAATATTCAGCCTTCGGGAACGCCCCGGGCTTGCCAATAAGATCATTCAAGTTCAAGTGGGTGTATGAATGGACAGATTTCAACTTTTCACGTTTTACGCAAACTATTTCTATGTTCTCGTCATATGAGTATTAGTATATTATTGCGAGATATGTTATTTTTACTGAACAGGTTTGTACAGACGCCAGTACATCAAGCTACCCCAATCTGTCAAACAAAGCTAGTTTTGTATTCGGTGCCAAGTACAAAACAAGTAAGCAAGTACAAAACTAGCTTCTACCTTATGGTAGAAGCTAGTTTTGTATTCGGTGCCAAGTACTAAACAAGTAAGCAAGTACAAAACTGGCTTCTACCTTATGGTAGAAGTGGGAGCTAATCTCACCGCGAGAGAGTATGCGGCGTCCGCCCCTGGGACCGCTGGCGTTTGGAGGAGGGGCACTCCACTCGTCATACATAAGCGGTCCCGGGAAGAGGTAACCTGCTGTAGCTCAGGTTGCCTAAACGCGCTTGTGCGTGCTGGGGAGGGGAGGAGGCATTTGGCCCCCTCCCGTCCCCGGAGGAGAGTCTCAGACGCTCAGTGTACAGCGGGGGTACTGGCGAGATCGTTCACGAGTACCCAGACCCCCCGCTACAGGCATTGTGAGGCTGGCTACCATGGTGGTTTTAGTGCGTATCCCGGGACTAGCCCGGCGAGTCCCACATAACCCGTCGCCTCCCCAAGCGGCGGGTATGCGTAAGTTTAATGCATTTCCACCATGTAAAAAAAAAAAAAAAAGAAGCTAGTTTTGTATTCGGTGCCAAGTACTAAACAAGTAAGCACGTACAAAACTAGCTTCTACCATATGGTAGAAGCTAGTTTTGTATTCGGTGCCAAGTACTAAACAAGTAAGCACGTACAAAACTAGCTTCTACCATATGGTAGAAGCTAGTTTTGTATTCGGTGCCAAGTACTAAACAAGTAAGCACGTACAAAACTAGCTTCTACCATATGGTAGAAGCTAGTTTTGTATTCGGTGGTTGGGTTATCCCAATACAACGTCCTCAGCCGTATGAACACCCCGTGACCTTTATCGGCCTTTATGACGCTTATCTATAAATTCTCAAATGGGTTCGAACCCTGGTGTTGGTCTAACCTTCTAAGGAGACATAAGTTTTCGTTGCTATGCTTGCTCAGCACTCCTTGTTTGTTTTTTAAAGGCCCATAATCCGACCCGGTTCAAAAATGTTTTTGTACAAAAACGAAAATGATGGCAAATAATGCAGGCATAGCCCACTGTTCATTATATGTAAAAAGAAAAAAATAATTCAATGGAGAGATCTTGCAGTAGACCGAACAAAATTGGATAATAATTAGCTGCACCAGCGGTTTCGCCCGTCTCTAAATTATTTTATCCCATGGAAAAATGTCACTGGGCGTCTACAAATCTAATATGTATATAAGATATATTTTTTTGTCTATTCATAGGAATTTGACATGACATGATAGATAAAAAATAATTAAATAATGTATTTTCTTAATCTATGCTATGCACCTAAGGTATTAAACAAATACTCATTCTTTACATGTATATCTCTACGGGGCAAGCAATTTAACCAAAATCGGTTCAGTAGTTTAGACTTGAAAATGAAACAAGCAGACTTACTTTGCCATTGTTTTGTTAAATAAAAATATCATCGTGACACTTAATAAGCAAACTCGTTCGGTCAGGTAATAAATAACACGTATATTGCTGTCTCGGTCTCACCCGAGCTTTGTTGCGGTCGCGCAATAATACAATGTATTATATTTTATTTCATGATCCCCATCGGCCACAGTAATGCACCACTTACCATTGAAAAGTATAATCATTTGTCTTTGATTCCCCCCATATTTCATTTCTGTACGCCGTAGGTATATTTTTCATACTAAATGGGCCATTACCTTTATTTAAATTTCATATAGATATAATTACTTACAATGGCGGACTTAAAGCTTAATGCATTTTCTCCAAGTCAAATTAAGGCGGTGCAGAAATGACAAGATATGTGCTCTTGGTAGAGATAGAGGATTTAATCTAAGTGATATACCTATTGGGACTTAATCTTTTGTAGCATGGACACTAATTGCATAGGTACTACGAAAGAACTACGGAAAAGTGCTCAACCGTAGATAATGAGGACATGGGTTTGAATCCCTGGTCAGACCTAAAAGTGTCAGTTAAGATAACAAATAAAACCGGCCAAGTGCGAGTCGGACGATAAGTTCCGTACACGACACGAAAGGTTCCGTATTATCTATAGAAACGAGCAAAAAAATCACGTTTGTTGTATGGGAGCCCCCTTAAATATTTATTTTATTTTGTTTTTTAGTATTTTTTGTTATAGTGGCAACAGAAATACAATATCTGTGAAAATTTCAACTGTCTAACTATCACGGTTCATGAGATACAGCCTGGTGACAGACGGACAGACAGACAGCGAAGTCTTAGTAATAGGGTCCCGTTTTACCCTTTGGGTACGGAACCTTAAAAAGTCCACCTGCGTTTGAGCACATACTTGTGCACGATGATATGTCCCGCGAAGATGGCTATGTTCTCTTGGGTTCAATATGTGTAAATTTGTTTGTCGTCAATTCTCTAGATGGCCTTACCGTCGAAATAGATCGCGATATGGTTTCGTTCGTAATTGTGGACGACCTATCGACGTTTTAATATTGTGAAGTAGGGACCAGCTTCAGATCAATATACAGATATTTACACCCTTCTAGTATATACACTCCCGATGAAGCTTGGTCTTTAACACCTTGAGACTAGCCGCCTTGCCGATCGGGGGGGCTACCGGCTAAGTCGCCGAACATCGTTTACGTGATCGGCGTGCAAATAAATAAAGGTTAAAATTTACTAAATCATTCGTTCAATCGGCTGAAACATTGACAATCGTTTCCGGACCATTTATGATGTCACATGTGCTCATGGAAGCCGATTTAACGATTGGTTAAGTAATTTTTAACCTTTATTTATTTGAAAGCCGATCACTAAAACAAAGTTGGCGACATAGCCGGTAGCCCCCCTGAACGATATTATTAATACGTACGTTTTCTATGTATAGACAAGCGGGAGCTTGAAACGCAATGCAATGTAAATGGCGTATGACAGGACCTGTCATTCGAAATTGCTCGTCTAATTAATTCATGACACGGTGATTAAACATGTCACTCACTCACACAATCACTTGTGGTCGGGTTTTAGTACAGATTTACAGTTAAATTGATTTTTATTTTGAATTTCACGTACGCAAAGTAAACCCAGTCTCAAAGAACTACAAATGGGCCACACAAATAGTTTTCGTGGCGGGGATCGAACCCGAAACGCGAGGACGCCTAGATAGAAGCGAGATGACTAAAATATAACCTCACCACACGTGCAGTCACTTTTCTTAGATATTCTGTCTCACATGATAACTGTTAATGACGACTTAACAACGTGCTTTCCAAGGGACAGTAGGACCCTTCAAGCAAACCCCGGAAAATTAATTTTTTCAACGCAAAGCTTGTTCGGTACGGTAATAAACCTGCCATTTCCCGGGCATAAAAGCTCGAACTAATGGCTTACACAGCTCAGAAACAACGGGCGTTATTTAAACCTATCATAAATCCAAAAGTATCTTGGTCTGTCTTCACGTTCTCACAACTAAATTGATAATTAAACTTAACAATTATTTACTTATATTTAATCACACTGTTGAGCACAGTTTTATTTCCTTGATCAAAATTTAAATATGTGATAGACACAAGCGTAGCAGCCGCCGCAAAGCTACTTTTATATAAACATTGTATGATTTCGTTACGGCATTACGTAACGCCTCATAGTCAGGTGCCAAAGTGGCTTAATTTCTCAGCGTCTCCGTGCTTCGGAAGCCACGCTAAGCTGTCGGTCCCGGTTATAGCCAGTAGGCAACAGTCGTTAAGCCATGACAGAAGCCTAATGGGCGGCTTGAACAACTCTGACACTAGGGTAACCACTGCCCATACGATTAGTACGTAGTAAATATTACCGAAACCTACTTCTTCGAAGTTGAAAGCAGAAGAGAATCTGTAGAACGCCTCCTTACTAATAGACCAGGGAACGATTGGCAATGGGTTAGTAATGTATCGTACAGCTTGTTTGCTGTCGCGATTATATGTAAAGGTATGATTTTTCAGACATCTTTCAAATCAATTGTATAAATTTCAAGTGCGGGTGGGAATCGAACCCACGACCACGGGTTATCCGGCGTGCGTTAACCGCTCTGCCACAGCACCGTGGTACTGACACTTCGAATTTTACAATCCATTCGATATTTCTTAACCCATTTAAGGCGCTTATAGGTATAGTAACAGGTACAGTTCTACTCCAAATGTATCTTATTAAATTCCATCATCATATCAGCCGAAAAACGCCTGCAGCTGGACAAAGGCTTCCCCCAAAGATCTCCACAATTGCCGGTCTTGTGCTATCCGCGTCATGCGACTTTCATTAACAAACTTAAATAATGTAAATTAGTAAAAGATATTAAGCACCATTAAATGGTTTTGTAATTTTTACCGACTACCGTTCCCGTGGTTCCTTTTCGTAGTAGTCGTCCCGCCGCCGCTTGCGCACGGCTCTCGCCTACGTCACCGCGTATCGGGTTTCGGCCAGTCCCGTACTCCCGTACTCGGCTAACTTTCTCCCGACCTTGTCTTTGACACGGTTTTCCACTATTTGGGGAAGGATTGTTAGTTTTTAGAGGTTAGTGTTAGGGCTAATTAGGTGTAGAAAGACAAAGTAAGCGTATGCATTTTTAACATAATTATATATTACTAGATAATCTACATATATATATAAGTGAATACTTATATGTACTACTTTCATGAAATTCAAATATAAATAAAAAAATCTTAAAAAAAAATGCTACGCGTGTCTTAAAACAGTAATAAATTTTTACCCGCAGTTTCGCCCGCATTATCTCTCGGGAAGAGTACTTTTTTCTAGAAGTTTTCGGTACATTATGTCCTTTTCTGTACCTCGGACACCGTGTGTGCTAATCGAAAAAAATCATGGCGATCGGTTGAGTAGATAAGATAACATTTATTTGTCCAAACATGTGTTGTAATACATGGCGTGATGCACATTAGAGATGGAACATACCCATTTGAATCAACACGCTTCACCGTGAACGGTATACAAATATAAAAAATTGGTACAGTAGAGAATTACACAATATAAGGACATGAATCATTAAATAAATTAAGTATATGAAATTTAGATTATAGTTCGAATACATTTCATGATTACATTCTTGTACAATTAATACATTTACATTACTTTCTCTCTCACATTCGTATTAATAATATCGAATAGAATATTTAAGCGACTAGAAGTAAATGTCTATATCTATTAGAGTACGTTTAAAAAGGACATACAAGAAACTGTCTAAATAATAAAATTTCTCAGGTTCTGAGTTAACAGCTTCAAACTTTACTCGGCTACTATATACATACATACATAGCATCACTCCTGTTTCCCAGAGGGGTAGGCAGAGACAACGGATTTCCATTTGTCACGATCTTTGCATACTTCTTTTGCCTCGATTACTGTCTCGCCGGTTTAGGGTACTTCTGACCTGCCCTTTCTTGAGAACATCTCCAATTTGGTCAGAGAATGTTCGACGTGGTCTTCCCCTTCCGGTTGTCCCACTCACATAGGCCAGGTATACTTCTTTGGTCAATCTTCTTTCATTCATCCTACTACTATATATTGGTATAATAATAATTACTGTTTAAAAACACAAATCGGAATTCTAACTACATTTTAGACATTCAATTGAAACAAAATTTATATTGGAAACCTCCGAAAGCGTTCTCCATCGATTATGAAACGAATTACCCATAAAGGTTCACGAACCATAGAGAAAACGGATAACATATAAAAAATATGAAAGAAACTATGTACCTACATAGAGCCTGCTTGATAAACCTCCTTCTTCTGAAGTGTACTAAAACATAGAACCGAATACAACTTTGCTATATGGCACGAGATTTGAACAACATGTATGTGGGAAAGTTACCCCTTTCACAAAAAAAAATATTATCAAAATCGGTTCTTAAGAATCATGTAACTAAAAAAACTTCAATGTCTACTATGTCTCAAAAGCAGAGGGTTAAATCTGATGGTAACTAATATGACGGTCACCGTAGTTTAGTTGGTAGTGATCCTGCCTACGAAGCTGGTGGTCCTGGGTTCGAATTCCGGTAAGTGCAAATATTTGTGTGATGAGCACGAATATTTGTTTCTGAGTCATGGATGTTTTCTATGTATATAAGTATATATCTATCTATATAAGTATGTATATCGTCGCCTGGTACCCATAGTACAAGCTTTGCTTAGTTTGGGGCTAGGATGATCTGTGTGACATTGTCCCCAGATATGTAATGAATTATAAAATACATGATAATATTTCAAATGTCCCTATTTTTGTCCCAACGGTTATCAGAAGAAAGGAATAAAGAGTACATCTGTGTAGTTGGCATGTGTCCGTAAAGAGTGGCCAATCCGTTTAAATCCAGATATCTTAAAACCACGGCATATATTTCTCGCGTAATCACGAAATATCTCATATATTCAGCGCAATACTACGATTCCACAGTTCTTATATAATGATAGAGAAGAAAATAAACATGACACAATGTTTATATCTGAGTTTACCGACTCCGCTAGTGTGGAGTAATGTGTTTGACATACGTGGGCGAAGTTAGTGTGTTCATACTTTCGATGTTTTTCTCGTGAAAACTATTTTCATAAGCCTTAGGTGTTTTGTATTTTACGAGTTGGTTTTCCCCGTTAGATATTTATTTCATTCATAGTTGTTTTTGTATTCTAATGGCCGTGTCATTTTAAATAATAGTCGGTAGCAAAACATGTTTTCTGCAATGGGTAATTTAGCCGATACGACTGGAAAGAGGTTAGGTTAGGGTCCGTCAGCTTTACGTGCTTTCCGAGGTACGGGGGTGTATCATCGCCAACTTCCAGACTCTGACGCGGCAGGTCGTGGATTAGATTCCCACCCAGGACAGATATTTGTGTGCATGAACATGTCTGTCTGTCCGGAGTCTGGGTGAAATTATCTATATAAGTATATATTTACAAAAGAAAAGTAGTATATCTAGTTTCTATAGTACAAGCTCTGCTTAATTTGGGATCAGATGGCCGTGTGTGAATAGTGTCCCAGGATATTATTATTATCTGACTTTTTTCTTAAGACATGACATGCCACTGACATGGGCCTTCTTCCGCTAGTTTTTAAACTCTTTTAATAGGTTCAGTTTGTTTAAAAAGATATACGGCAAATTGACTATATTTCAGATAGAATCCCGAAACACTATTCAACTACTCTCGCTTGACAGAAAAAATAACAAAATCACCTCAATTTTTTTTAAACCAGCGAATCCCGATAAACGAATCCCCATTTTAAATTGTTATAATAAATAAATAAATAATATTTAACACTTTATAATTAGCAAACACATTTTTGTATTAGATTTGTCCTAAATATTATATTTCTTCTTGCAATTAATTAAAGGTTATGGTATATTTCACCCTATTTTCATGTTTTGAAAGTTTTCGTTAGCTCTATTTTGACTACTCTATTTTACTTAATAGCTTTTACAGACAAGACTCGTGTAATACGAGAAATATGTATATATTACTTTTTGGCCTGACTTCAGATTATCTGCTGGTAAACTCATTACCGCTTGACCAAAGGGGTGGAAAATTATTTTTCACTACTTAATGGGGTACTAGATCTGAATACTACAGATGCTGTTGCACTTGAATTCCAATAAAAATTAGCTACATTTATTTAATTTAAATTTTCATCATCATCATATCAGCCGAAAGACGTCCACTGCTGGACAAAGGCCTCCCCCAATGATCTCCACAATTGCCGGTCTTGCGCTATCCGCATCCAGAGATTTCCAGCGACCCGCACAAGATCATCGGTCCATCTTGTAGGGGGCCTGCCCACGCTGCGTCTTCCGGTTCGTGGTCGCCACTCGAGAACCTTTCTGCGCCATCGGCCGTCGGCTCTACGAGCTATGTGCCCTGCCCACTGCCACTTCAGCTTGGCAATTTAAACTTTAGCACAACAATATTGTACATGGGGGCACTTAATGCCAAAAGCAGTATGTACCAGTCAACCATAAGCATTGCAGACTTTGGTAGTTGCACTAACATTATTGGTTATTGGTGTATAGTCAGTTAGTTAATATCATAGCCTAGTTGGTAGTGCTCATGCCTTCGAAGCTGGTGGTCCTGGGTTCGAATCCCGGTAAGCGCAAATATTTGTGCGATGAGCACGAATATTTGTTTCTGGGTCATGTTGTCTATGTATATAAGTATTTATCTATGTATATAAAATAAAAAAAATAAAATAAAATAGGTTTTTATTCACGTAGACTTTAAAAAAGCGCTTGTAAATAGTCAGAACATGTTTGTAGTAATATAGTTGTATACATTAGATATTATTTCTAGTAACATAGATATTTAGGTACATCTTGTATGCCTACCTTGTAACGCCTGGTACCCATAGTACAAGCTTTGCTTAGTTTGGGGCTAGGATGATCTGTGTGACATTGTCCCTAGATATTATTATTATTATTATCATACTAAGATTATATTCTAATTCTATAAATTAACACACTACTACAGATAGCAATAGTTTGAAATTGGACAATTAGGTTCTATTGTCGAAGACTTATGACATTAAAGACAAATAGAATTTATCAGTTTTGACACTCAGTATGTCATGTCAGTGTGTCCAAAGCATGGTAGTGTGTTTTATGTTTTTTTTTATTAAAACAATTTACTACTAATGCCTATTATATAAAAATATTTGCTTTTTGCACTCCTTATCCATATGAACTTTAATGTGTTCCAAATTTTATGCTCCACTGTTAGCTCGATTTTAGAAAAAACTGGTACAAATATTTTAATCACGTATTAATATTATGATATATAATAATCGATAAACATATATGCATATGTACTTGTTATATAATACATACATTACTCTACTGCCTTCCTTGTTGGTCTAGCGGTAGCGTCGCGTGTTCTACCGCAGAAAAGATTGTGATGTTTTGGGATTTTTCTATTAAGAAAATTTCTCAATATCAGCCCGAAGTCTGGGCGTTGGCGGTCTCACACCTCCCGTACCTCGGAGAGCATGTAAAGCTGTTGGTCTTAAAACTGGCTTCTTTCGTACCCTCGGATCAAGAGAGTGATGCATTAAAAAGTGCTTATGTGTTGTCTCTATTCAGACGCGGCGCCGTGGCCGAAATTCAACCTGGATGACATTATTATTATTATATATTCGTACTCATTCTAAAAGTGCTCTAATTCTTTCATCGAAAATATTTTTAATGCATATCATGAGTGTTTCGTTCGCCACTTGTTCGATGCATTTCTTACTTATAGATAAATCAGTTTTTTTGTCGGATTTTTTCGAGATGATTATACGTTCTAATTTTGTGAGACGTATACCAGCTGATATTATTCTTGTTCTGCTTTACGTAACAACGTAAAAGTAGGCAGACATTTTTATAAGTGTAGCGTAGGAAAACTTAGTCATACACAAGTTAAGATAAATACCCTTTCTAATCAACTTCAAAAGTAAGAGCTTATCATTCGATTGTAGATTTTTTGATAGTTCGATCCCCACCCAGGATAAATATTTATGATATACCTAAACATGATTAAGTTAATCTGTGCCTGGGTGTAATTCATCTATAACATGTATGTATATAAAAATATATAAGCATCTTTATCAGTTGCCTTGGGTTCAGATAGCGTGCGCGAGTCCGACTCGCACTTGGACGGGTTTTTATATACACTTCGGAAGGGAGCGAGAGCTCTGAATGTGCGCTCGCTCTCATTCTTGGCACCTAGGAATTCCTCTTAAATGGAGAATCCTCGTTCTTAATCAAAAAGCCATAACTCAACCACGAACCGATTCCAAATATAAAGCCCACACGTTATCCGTAGCACTGATTGTAGCCTCAAGTGCAAAGCTCTAATTACGGTAACGTGACGTCACGCTGACGTACGCCTGGACGTGCCGAGGCAGCTTCGCCGTATGCGTCTATTTTAGCACCATTTGTTTGATTTGCTCGCTTATGTAACAGTACGGGGCGCGGTCCGGAGATAGGAAACCTGTAATAATTAGCTTTCATATATATCAAACTAGCTGTGCACGCGGTTTTCCCCGCCCTAAATTGAATATTGGATTACTACAAAGTTTTATCAAAATCCGTTCGGTAGTTTTTGCGTGAAGAGTAACTAACATCCATATATTCGACTGCACGTGTGGCGCAGCCGCTAAGACAGTCGCCTCGCCGCTTCGTGTCGCGGGTTCGAGTCCCGGGCCGGACAACTATTCGTTTGACCCATAATTAGTTGTTCTGAGTCTGGATGTAAATTGTGTCCGTCTATTATATGTTTGTAAAGTACCACGCGACACAGAGATTAGATTCCATAGAAAATACAACCATACATTTAGACATCCATACCCACAAACTTTCGCATTTATAATATTAGTAAGATTTTAGTATAACAGTATTTTGTGACGCGATAAGTACTTGTTTTGTGAATTATATGTTTGTAAAATAAACTGGGACACAGATATTCATTATCCTAGTTCGGTCCTTGTAATAAATAAAGAACTGTCAGGGTTAGTTTATTTTCTGTTAATTTGATAGTTTAAAAAAAATAGTTTATTTTGAGGAGAATACAAAGGTTGTGAACAAAAACTAATTTATAATTCTATTGAAGATGCCTAAAATATGGCTTCAGTTTATTCCGATTATAATTTCTCTTAGTAGCAGTTTCTCATCGAAACCAATTACAAAATGCCTCCGATCCGAAAGACGACATTTAGATTTCTAGATTCTTTATGACAAACTCATTAAAATTTCCATTTATTTATAAATGAGATGTTTTGTTTTTACTTATTTCTGTTCAATCAAAAATATTTATTCAACACAACATTTCCGAAGTAAAGCAAACAACAAATAAAAACATAAAAATCTTGTCATATTAATCTTATAATAATACGGCATAGCAGTAATAATATTGCTAAATTACTAAGCAGTTTATACCAAAATTTTCTGGCATTTTGACAAAATATCACGTTGTCTCCCGCGTGGAAAGCTTTAGTTAAAAAAAAACTGTTTTGTTTTTAAAGCAATAGTTACGTGTGCAAGACTTTTTGTAAAGGTCAACGACACTAGCAAAGATAATATAATACTAACCACATAGCTATCATCTGGTAAATACTACCGATTATTTGGTTTAAGAACAATTTCTTTTTTTTAATATGGAGTGGCCAGGCAATGGGCCCTAATATTTTCCGCACTCGGTAATTAATGCACTTCTATATTCGAATGCGTAAATAGTATGAGGTTATGTCGAAAAAGATCTGTTATTAGATTGGGAACAATTAGTTTTAGTAGATGGTGTTACTTTATCAGCTTGTTCAGTCAAAATTGAGGGTGTCTGATCGATCTATTATGGGTATTTTTTTTTGTTAGCAATATATCTAGTAGAGAAAATATGATACACAGTTATATTTGCTACTTATACGTCATTGGTATTAGCCGAATGTTATTATTTTATTAATTTTATGATTATTTGTCTTGTCACGTTTTATTTTGTCTTTATTATTTTCGTTTTGTTGTTTGTGTCACTTTGGCTGGAGCTGAAATCATTGGTGCAGTAATCTGTAGCGCAATGCTGGTCTGCAACCAATTAGGTACATCATACCGGTACATTTTCAATCTCTCTGGTATTTTATTGGTAATCGAGTACCTAATAAAGATATCTTATTCTTCTATTCGGAAAAACAAAGATCTGATTCTACATAAACACTCGCTCATTAATATCAAATTTTTTGTCAACAAATCTACACATTTTATTGAGTGACGGGAAAAATAAATTACCTAATTAAAAACAAAAACTAACTAATGTAAATTACATAAGACTTAGTTCACTCAAATGTGTTTTTGGGAACGGCTTTAGATTCAAAATCGCAATGGGGTCCTCAGAACCGTAAGTTAACCTGCCAAATTAATTACGGCTTCTTGTGATGTATAGAAGATCTATTAAAAATTATACCTTAACGACTGAGAGAAAACTAATCGTCCATGTAATTGTGCTTTATTGCATGAAACTGGATTTATTTTTGGTTTCCAGATCATAGTTTCAATGTCAAGATTGTGCCTACGCTTTTATTCTCGATGATAAAGTAGAATAGAGACAGAAAGAGTTGCATTAGATGAAGGATCGTAGTCTTGCTAATAAGAAAGATTGCGTAAGAAATGTCAAAAGATAAAATTGAAATGAGAACGAAGTTAATATTTTTAGAGATAGCTTTCCTGAACTTTTTCTACCAAGAAGGAAACATCTTCGACTATCGCACAAAACTACTCAGGGTCCAGATGGTATACCGCAATACATTGTAAGAGACGGCTATGAAATTTTCACAAAACCCCTACAGTATATATTTAACCTTTCTATTAAAACAAACATCTATCCTACAGAATGGAAGACCTCTAAAGTTATTCCAGTACATAAAAATGGCCCTAAAGATAACATTAAAAACTATAGACCGATAGCAGTACTGTCTGTATTTGGAAAAATATTTGAGTCTATTCTGTATAAAAAAAATATATAATAAAATGCACAGATGGTTTTCTGAGGAACAACATGGTTTTCTGCCTAATTGCTCCACAACATCTAACCTTCTCAACATTGTTACCCTACTCGCTAAAAACCTGGATAAAAAGAAACAGGTGGATGTGGCCTATTTCGACTTCCAAAAAGCTTTTGATAGGGTAGATAATGATATACTTTTAAATAAAATGGCAATAGCAGGTTTTTCTGATAAGTTGCTGGAGTATTTCTCTAACTATTTGCTAGACAGGAGACAATATGTTATATATAAGACAGCTAAATCGGAACTGTACCCTGTTACATCAGGAATTGGGCAAGGCAGCAGCCTCGGCCCACTACTGTTCCTCATATTAATTAATGACCTCCCCACTCGTGTGACGCACTCCACTGTCCTTATGTTTGCTGATGACGTAAAGCTTGCACTCCCAATATGTAACACAACCGATGTATCCTATCTTCAAGACAACATAGATAACATTTATGCTTGGAGCGCCGAAAACAGGCTGTGTCTGAATGTAAGTAAATGTGCGATTATGTCTTATTCCAAAGCAACACAACCCCTAAATAATAGTTACACTTTAGGGAATGAGCCTCTTAAACGTGTTTCATCTGTGCGTGATTTAGGTACTTACTTTGATCCAAAACTTACATTTAACCAAAATATTATTCAGACCTCCAATAAATGTAGAAGAAACCTCGGATTTGTCTTACGTGAAGCTAAAATATTTAATAGTCGCCAAGCCATAACCATACTTTACAATTCGTATGTTCGCAGTTTGTTAGAAACAAACAGTGTAATTTGGAACCCTCATGAAAAGTCATATACGCTATTAATTGAGAAAATTCAGAAATCTTTTGTCCGCTATCTATATTTCAAATTATATGGTTACTATCCTTACATGTATCCTACACCATTCGTGTTAGGTATGGTTACTTACCAGAGTTTAGAGATAAGAAGAAACTTTAATCTTATCAAGTATTTTTTCCGTCTTGTTCGTGGATCATTATCCAATTCAGCTCTCTTGCAAAGTATCCCCTTTAATGTACCACCACCTATCAGGTATAGTCTTCGGCCCCGGGTTCGTCCTCTATTTGCAATACCTCAAACTAGCACAGTAACCCTACTTACAAGCCCATTGTGGTTAGCTCTCACTCATATCAATAAAGTTTTAGAATATGATCCATCCTTGGACTTATTTACAAGCACGGAACCAAGATTTCTAGCTACAGCCAATGTTTATTTAGAAACTAATGCTACTCCTAGCTCAATAACCGGGTGATTGTTTTCGGATAGTGATACTTATGTCATACCGTTACCGCAAAATGTTTATTTAAATATTATTGTATTCTCATGTTTTATGTAAAATATAACTATTCATTATATTATAAGTTGTAAATGTTAGTAACATTTGCTGAATATGTAACCTATAACTTATATGTTTGGTCTAACCGTTAATGTAAGTTGGTTAATAAATAAATAAATAAATAAATCTTTCTGGGTAGGTAAAGTTAAAGAAACTAATTTCTTCTTTATTTCTCGTGCAGGGTGTGGTTATCCGTATGTCAAAGGTCAAGTCACCCATTATGTTTCTGACACTGCGGCACACCGACTGCTTAATGTACCTTCCAAAGTTTGGAGATTCTCATAATTTCTATTTACCACATAGTCGCGCACACATCTATAGGCTGACTGCGAACCGAGATGCTTTATTTAAAATATTTTACATATACCTATAGGTCGTACAATACTCCTTGACCGGAATTCTTTGATCCTTACATAGTCGCAACAATGCATGCACGGCTTTACGTGCTGACAGGGGATGCAACACTGTTAATCTCCAGACCCCGTGCTGATACTGAGAATTTATCTTAAAATCTCACTTTTTGGACTCACCCGGCATTTGAACCCAAGTCCACATTACTACCTTGCTACCGCTAAAGTAACGTGGCAGTAAGTTTACACGGCCATATGTTCCCAAAGTAAGCAGAGCTTGTACTATGGAAACCAGATAACTGATGTATTTTCTTTTGTAAATACATACTTCTATAGATCATTATAAGTGCGAAAGTTTCTGACTATGGCTGTATAGATGTTTGTTACGCAAAAAGTATCGAACGGATTTTGATGAAACTTTGTAGTAATATAACTTATATATCCGAATAACACGTAGACTGTATTTTTTTAAGATTAACGCGGGTAAAGCCGTGGGTCACAGCTAGTTTGGACATTAGGGCTCATGGTTATAATACACAGATCAAACCTTTGTCCTTTTTGTTGCAACCATGAGTGTACATAAAAACGATCCTAAACCATTTGCCAATTTGTCACACAATTCTTGGAAAAACTGTAAACAATCTATTAGTATTTGTAAATATGTATCTGTCTGTGTTGCTGTCTGTTTGTTAGTGTTAGCTGTTGAAATGGGATTGACGGGTTTCAGTGTCCAAATTTCTAGGTTTCAGATTTCTTTTAAGGCTAATAACATGACTCCCACGTCAGTAACTAGTAAAATACAACGTGTTCATTATATTTCACGTCTCGTCTGAATTTGTTGACAGTTCTATTTTATTTCTTCAAAAGCAATGTATATCCGGTAATACTGTATCTATTAGTTAGGCCGCCTTCACAGCTTCAAAATAAAATAAAATAAAAAAGGTTTTTATTTACGTAGACTTTAAAAAGCGCTTGTAAATAGTCAGAACATGTTTGTAGTAATTTAAATGACAATAGTCAAATAATAATACAATTGACAGCACTTATAGTACTTGTGATGTCAATTTTAGCCATTTGCGTGCACTATATGCCCCGTGCAAATGGCTAAACTCCATTGAGAGTGACGGCCATTAGGCATTGATTTGGCATGGCATGACAATTTAAGATAAATTATTTCCTACAATCCGTGTACTTAAATATCTATATGTACCTAGAAATAATTATATATAACTACGAACATGTTTTGACTATTTACAAGCGCTTTTTTAAAGTCTACGTGAATAAAAACCTTTTTTATCTATACATATAATAAAATCGTAGGAAAGTCAAAACTGTACATTGAATATTTTTTAAAAAGGATACTTGGGGTGTGATCTACAATCGATGTCGAAGCCTAAAATATAGTTTTTAGAATTTTTGTCTGTGTATCTGTTTGTCTGTATGTATGTCCGGGATAAACTCAAAAAGTACTGCATAGATTTACTTCAAATTTTGCATGAATATTACTAAGAGGTCGGGTCAACATATAGGCTACATATTATCACGCTATCACCTACGGGGGAAAAGCTATCATAGTTTATAAAATTTAACGCGGGTAAAACCGCTGGGTACAGCTAGTTTATTTATAAAAAAACTTAATATTCATCGTCAGCCTCATATGTTTCACTGCTGGACACAGGTCTCCCCCAAAGGTTTATAAAACATTACCATTTGGAGGGATTTGCCATAGTTACTGCGCTTGGCATGCGAGTAGGCGACTGCAGTTAGGTAGCTAGTACACAGGAGGTGCCCAACTACCTGGTGCATCCCCTAGTCGCTTTTTACGCCACTGACAGGATGGTATAGGGTGGCGCTGTTCTTCTTTCTGGGCCAGAAACGACTCTTTATATTACTACAATAATATATTAATATTGACTGCATGCGTAACGTAATAAAAGTCAAATAATAACATACATACTCGTGCATACACAAGTGCCAAGTGCAGTGAATTTTAGGCATCTGCTATGGCTAAACATATAATTAAGAGTGACAATCATAAGGCCATACATGATGACGTTAAGTATTATATAGTAAAAACCTTTTTATAACTATCATAATTCGACGGTCACCGTAGCCTAGTTGGTAGTGCTCCTGCCAACTTCGTAAGCTGGTGGTCCTGGGTTCGAATCCCGGTAAGTGCAAATATTTGTGTGATGAGCACGAATATTTGTTTCTGAGTCATGGATGTTTTCTATGTATACAAGTATTTATCTATCTATATAAGTATGTATATCGTCGCCTGGTACCCATAGCACTAGCTTTGCTTAGTTTGGGGCTAGGATGATCAGTGTTACATTGTCTTATTATAATTGGAGAATGCGCTCAAGACCTCCATGAACTTATCCCTCCTTCCCCCCGTCCATCGGACTACTAGGCATCGGGAGGGTTTTCACCGCTTTGTTGTTGACATCCCATTCTGCCGTACCAAGCGCTTTGCTTCCTCCTTTATCATACGCACGGCTAAGCGGTGGAACACCCTCCCGAACGACGTGTTTCCAGACTCATACAACATGGGTTTATTCAAGGCTAGTGTGAACAGGCATCTTATGGATACGCGCGGTCCATCTTCGACCACATCTTCACTTACCATCAGGTGAGATCGTGGTCAAGTGCAAACCCATTCGGCATAAAAAAAAAGAAATTATATGAATATAGATTGCACCCGTGGTGCAATGTTTAAGATGGTCACCTCGCTACTGCCTCGGCGTACCCTCGTGTTTCGGGTGCACAGGACAACATTATAGTGAATTTCATAATATATAAATAATGCAATATGATAATATATAAATAATAAAGGAATGCACTGTTGTGGGCGTTGTATTTAAAAAAAAGACAAAAGAATCTATTTTTGATAGATTTTTTTTGTTCTTTTTTAAAGACATTTAAAATGTAATTAGTCTTTTACGTATTTACGTAAATAATTTGTTTTATTATTTATAACACTTGAGGGCCGCTTACAGAAAATTGGCAACAATAATAATTAGTCAGCGGCTAAACTAGGACTATTAGTAAAACTAAAGACTTGTTGTTTGGAGACAACTGATTTCCATTTGTCACGATCTTTGCATACCTCTTTTACTGTCATTATATTCTTCATACTTGCTCGCCAGTTTAGGGTATTTCTGATCTGCCCTTTCTTGAGAATATCTCCGATTTGGTAAGAGAATGTTTTACGAGGTCTTCCCCTTACGGTTGTACCATTCACTCAGATCAGGTATATTTTATTTGTCAATCTTCTTTCCTTCATACTTTCTAAATTTCCAAACCATCTTAGAAATGTTTAACATGTACAACTTTAATAACCAATATGAAGCAATTTAAAGGTAGTTTCATGATAATATCGGGAAATGAAATTACATATGTCAGTTATCTTATCTATACATATAATAAAACCATAGGAATGCCAAAACTGTACATTGAATTTTTTTTAAAAGGATACTTGGGGCGTGATCTACAATCGATATCGAAGGCAAAAATATAGTTTTTAGAATTTTTGTCTGTGTGTTTGTCTCTATGTATGTACGGGCTAAACTCAAAAAGTACTGCATGGATTTACTTCAAATTTTGCATGAATATTACTTAGAGGTTGGGTCAACATATAGGCTACATATTATCACGCTATCACTTACGGAGGAGGAGCTATTATAATTTATAAAATTTAACGCGGGTAAAACCGCGGGGCACAGCACTTTTATTATAGATATAGATAGTAATAATCGTAATACACTCGAGGTAGATACTGTATATACCTGCTGCTTGTAGTCGATAACATCATATCAGCCGAAAGACGTCCACTGCTGGACATAGGCCTCCCAAAAGACCTACACAATTGTCTTATACTTGAATGATGAAATGTTGGACATGCAGAATGCGTGCGCTGTGTCTTTGCTCTATAAAATATTACATCAATTCACTCGTTGGTTAGTAAAATGACGAGCACTTTGCTCGAAGTTTGAGCACCTGAAAGTAAATGCTCTAGTGTATATTCACCTTTAGACACAAATGCGCAAACAGGTGCCAACTATGTAATGGAAGTCAATTAAGTAAATATCTTAGAGGTTTTAATTTAGATAATTCGAGTTTTCGTGTTAGTTCATATAAATATCTTGGAGGACCTAACACACTGTCATTCGATACCAAACTAGGCAGCGCCTGTACTATGGCAACCAGATCACTGATAAACATACTTATGTATTTTTAAATACATACGGATTGTAAATAAGTTAGATCTGGGTTCAGAACAAATTATATTTCTGGTTAATGAATTAGGTACATTTAGATTATAAAGTAATAATAAAAATTTGTCTAAAATGCTAATATAAACTACACTAAATAAAATAAACTATAGGCAATCTAATACACGCTCCGCATTGGCATCAAAGGGCATCGTGCCCAAAAGACTGGCAGCATTGCCACCTTGTATGGCAATGCTTATTTTCTGTGCTAAAAATAGACCAGCTCTCGGGTCGCCTCGTAAAATTTTTGCAATAGTTAACTAGATTATTTTTTCTGGATAGTTCTGGATACATACATTTGTCCTAGGTGGGGATCGAACTTACCTTTATTGAATTCTTTAGTCCATTAAAGAACGGCTATAGATATTTTATATATTATGATCCTCTTAGCGCCGGGCAAATTACTTATCATGCTGCTGTAATCTAGCGATAGCATAATTTTCATCATAGGTTCTTCTTCTTTTTTATATAATAATTATAGTATACCACCACAGCTCTCCTAAAAGTGACTGGCGATATTAGGGCTGGTATGGAGGACACTATGGTCACAATTCTGGTCTTAGTTGACTTCTCGAATGCCTTTAATACCGTCAGTCACGATGTCCTATTATGTATCCTCTCCCATCTTAAGGTATCTGACGAATCTCTGGTCTGGTTTACTTCCTATCTTCGTGGGCGTCAACAGTCTGTTCGCGTCGGTGAGAATTTATCAAACTGGTGCAATTTGGACAATGGCGTCCCACAAGGCGGTATCCTTTCTCCCCTTTTATTTTCAATATTTATTAATCTCTTATCAAAGAATTTTCTCTGTTCGTATCATCTTTACGCCGATGACCTGCAACTTTATGCACAGACGAGCGTTGACAAGATACCGGAAGCGTTTGATAAGGTTAATAGGGATCTAGATTACATAAACGAATGGTCCAACCAGTTTGGACTGACCGTTAATCCCTTAAAGTCGCAAGCCATCTTAGTGGGTAGTTCCCGAACTATGTCTAAAGTCGATGCCGGTACTCTTCCCCCTATAATTTTCAACAACACTGTCATTCCGATCAGCCAGAATGTCAAGAATCTTGGTTTGTTGATGGATGATACCCTGAGCTGGCAAAACCAAATTGCCTGCGTAAGTAAGAAAATAACCGGAATTCTGCGCTCTCTGTACAGACTCAGGAAATTCTTGCCATCTGAGACCAAAGTTACGCTCGTGCAGGTCTATAGTTTTGTCTGCATCACCCAAAGGTAGACTGGTAGATAATGCCTACGGCATTAAGTCCGCCTGTGTACTTAGTGTGCATGAAGTTTAAAAAAAAAAAAAAAAAAATAGTTTGAAATTTGTGAGCGTCGACTGTAAACTTTCGATTTTCATGTATTTGAAGGGCAATGATTGCATAAATACAGCTATGGTTAGTTTTTAACCAACGACACGAAAAGAGGGGTGTTATAACTTTGACGTCGATGTCCGTCTGTCTGTGTGTGTGTGTCTGTCTGTACCATCGTAGCTCTCAAACGGATGAACCGATTTTGATTTTTTTTATTTGAAAGGTGAATTACTCGGTAGTGTTCGTAGCTATGTTTGGTGAAAATCGGTCCAAGATGGCCGCCGTCGCAAAATTGCTAATTACATATTTTATTTCATAACTCCCTCAGTATGAATATCAAATGAAATTGCGTGACTAGTAGAATACTATTCAATAAAAACAAATGAAGGCGGGAATTTTTTTTTATTTATTATGTGCTACACACTAAACTCTCATTCGGAAAATGGTATAATTTAAATTATAAACTCTATTGTGTTGAAATAAGAGCCAAAACGATTCGTAGATTTAGAATGGCGGAAACGGGCCATTAGAGTCCCGTGTTCAAGAACCTTCAGTTATTGACTGGCTGTATGTACTGGGAATAGTTAACAAAACGTTCTTTGTACTGCTGGGTACCAAGAATATATTACGAAAAAATAATAATAATAAGCTTCAATACTATCAAAATAAAAATAAATCCATTTATGTGTATAAAATAAAAAATATTCAATGTTTTTAATTGGACTAAGCCTATTATAACATGAACCGGCTAAGGTTTTCTATATATTCACACTAAACACAGATCGTTTATATTTTTATAATTTATATAAGTAGCCCTAGGTTCACTTTCTGGGATCACTTCAGCATTACAGCTTTTATCAAATTGCATCATAATAGCCTCTGTATAAAACACAACAAAATTGCAAAACAGACTTGGCGCACTTAACTCTTTAACTAGACGCATACGTACATACGTACGTTAAGCAGCCGTATAGTGCTGTCATTAACAACCGCCATAATTCACTGCAACATCAATGCGGGCCACCGCCGTACAAATCAATCATGGAATTAAACATTTTTACAGTGTCGTAAACCCTGCGTCGACCTTCGTCCAAATGATCGACCGAGACATAAAGCTAAAGTCTGGCTACAACGCCAAATGAATTCTAAAAGCGGACACAAAAGTTTGGCAACTATAACACTTTAATTTCAGTTGTTCAAATCTTGTCTCAGCGTAATAGCGCTGCATCCGTCCCGCTCCCCTGAGACCCTTTCAAAGTACCCCTTTTCCATTCCTTTTGATAACAGCCGTGTTTGTTCGAGGACTCGCAATGGGATTGCTACTATCTGTCGTTATCTCGTACGCCGGCGCGCACGAAGCCATCGAGTGCGTCAAACATATAATGAGTGGCATCATCCCCAATTCGGAGCCCGACTTTCAAGATCTTGTTGAATACTACACGATGCAACTCAGAAAAGCTGCCAACCCGTCCTCGGCTAGAGACTGGACTAACGAATGCGGTCAAGGATATCTATATTTGACAGAGGACAAAAATGGAAAGCTAAAGTCAGTCGCCGTTAAATACTACGACGGTCAATCGGACTCCACGCCTATACTGTTCTCGACAAAAATCTCCAGCTTCGGTCAGGACTCACTCGAGGAGTCCAGCCCAGCAAACGGTGACTACAGGAGCGACAGGTACATAGCGCAGAAAACGACAACCATACTAACGAACACTTCCGAATCGTACAATGACGGACACAGAAACAGATCACCTACGTCTCGTGACAATATTTCAGATCCAATCCGCTCAGTTCAATCTTCAAGTTCTGTCGAGCTTGAGGACAATGATGAGAAAATCGGGGTAAATGAGAAACTGACCTGGCATTACCGTCCACTGAGTCCCACCCGCTCCCCGCAACCACTGCCTGAAATACATTTCCAATCATTCGACGACGACAAAAAAGGCGTTTACAGCGAAGACTTCCTCAGGTTAATATTCATTGATATCGGCGAGACCATCTCACACGTCACTCATGCTTTCGGTACGCTAGTAACCTAGCTTATTCCATTCCGCCATGAGTGATCATTCGGACTCCATCGACATATGCACGAGTAGACAGCTAAATCATGGCACCATCTTTCACCTGTACTATACCGATTCATAATATGTTATGAATTTGTTTAAGATCACTTGACGGAATAAAGTTCCGACCGTTGCAACGACAAGACCCGAGTGGCAGGCGACGGAGCTTCAAAAAACGTCATTCTTCCTCATCGAATTCTTCCAAAGAGTCCCGCGCGTCCCGGGAGGAGGAACTTAAGATGTTTACCTCACTCGAGGAAGCCGAATTCGAGCGTATGAATAACGGGAAAATTGGAGAATTCGGAAGCACTCCTAATCTATCAGCGCGTTCTTATTCCAGAAGTCGATCCAGAGAAACCTCGAGGGAGAGGAGAAGTGACCACAGGAGCGCGGAACCGGAGAGCGCAGCTCCCGTTGACGATGAGTCAAGGCCGCAATTGAAAGACATTCCGAAACTCAACTCTTTCGAAGAAGACACGAAAGAAACGAATGAGGTAATTGAAGAGGAGGAGATTGATTTTTGGGGTAACATGGAAGATTAGCTTGGAGCCTAACGCACGAACGCACTGGTTATTTGAAGCTTCTGTAAGCATGACTGAATATTAAATTATTATGCCCCGGTTTGTGTTGTATTTTCTTTGAGAATCCTTAGAAATAACTGGACAGTTGTGACATCCAGGCTTTAATTGTTTGGCTTTCTTAGACAGAAAAATGAGACACCCAGTTCTGTAAGAGAATTCTTGATACTGTGAATGTGAAAGCAACATTTTTGTGATAGTATGAGCTGGTTTTATTATTAGACTGTTAATTGGCTCGCTTCCTTGATAGTACGAGGCGAGGGAAAGATTACAAACATTTATACACTTTAAATACAGCTTTTAATATCCTCATAAATAACTTAGTCAATGGTATTCTAGTGTATTTGAGTAGATTTCTTCCTGTAAAGACCCTTGATTCCATCATCCGTCGCCACATCGATTTCCAGGTTAAGGGAGGTGTAATTGGGGCAAGGTTTTCCTCTCAACGAATTCTCAGTAACAGCTCGGTGGTTGGAACTGTGCCCACCAGATGGCAATAGCCTCGCAATCTGTTACATAACAGATTGGTGACATATTATTCCAGTTCCTTTAAGATTAAGTGGAATATTTTTGTTAAATATAGATTGGAACATCACACAACCTTCAACCAAATAAATTGTATGCCAAATTAAGTAAATCATAAAATTAGGACGTGAAATTAAAAGTTTGGTTTTCCACGACATCATTTTCGTATAGATGCTGTAAATCAATAATAAACAGCATCTGAAACCAAGACAAATGTTGGAAAAAATAAATCAAAAGAAAATATTTTTAACATAAAATATAAATTTTTCTTATGAAAATTGGATTTTCTTGATATTGATATTGATTAAGCCTAAGAAGCCGATAGAATTTTATTTCTAACAGAAATGTCTTTTTTTTATAAATATATGAATTATGACATATTACGATAACAGAGAAGCAAACCTTGATTTAGCCAACGAATAATTTTTTTCTCCCCTCCTGCATAATCTTGTATTAATTTATTGATCGCAAACAAGACACAAACACAATTTAAATCACCTGAAATCTTATGAAAACATAGAATTTATCTTTGATTTATCGAAGATGATCGCCTTTATTTCTCAATTTCCAATGTTTTTTTAAGTAATAACAAGACAACATCAAAATAATATATTAACAAAGAAGGGTGTTGCGTTATTGTGTGTTTGGGGTAGAAACCTTAGGACCATGGGGCCCAAGCGCACATTTAATTATTCTGGAAATAGCTAAACGTTTGATCGACGCTTCCCATGATCTGAGGGCTGGTCTATTCTTGGGTCAGAGGATCAGCATTGCCATCCAGCGTGGCAATGCGGCCAGCCTTCTGGGCACTTTTCCCATAAGCGATACGGAGGGATTATTGGACGCCTTTTAGGGTAAATAGTGTATCTGTAGTTTATCTTATTTTTAGCTTATAATTTTCATTTTATTTAATTATTTACTATTGAATAAATGTATTGAAAAAAAGAACAAAGAAGTTATCTTCGCTTTAGCAAGACCTTTTTCAACAATATCATTCTAAGGGCCTTTTCACACCACGTTTTATAAACGCCGTCGACGCGCGCTTTTATCCTACAGAGCAGTTTTTTGTTACAAACGCGATGCTAACTCGCGTGTGTATCGCTACAAAAGCGCGTCAACGGCGCGCTTAAAAACGTGGTGTGTATAGGCTCTTATGGTTACATACATACGACATGGTGACAATATGAATGGCCTTTCGACTAAATATTATATTTATTCAAAGAAACAAAGTATAAATAGATATGAAATAACTTGTAGTAGTTAATAGTTTTAATATAATGTTTATTAGTGTTTTATGCTGTGTTCCATTAGTGTTGTACATAATATATTGGTTTTATTTCTGTTTCGTATGATATATGTCTCACTGTGTTTTGAGGTTATGACTCATTTCATTTTATATATATTTAATAGTTTCTACAAGAATTACTTAAACATGTTATTATTAATCTGCATCTGTAAGCACAGAAGAAGAAAGTTCAAATTGCGTTTTTATTTAACACTAGCTGTGCCCCGCGGTTTTACCGGCGTTAAATTTTATAAATATGTAGCCTATATGTTGACACGACCTCTTAGCAATATTCATACATTTGAAGTAAATCCATGCAGTACTTTTTGAGTTTTGCCCGGACATACATACAAACAAACAGACAAAAATTCAGATATCACGCCTATAGTATCCTTTTTTAAAAATATTCAATGTACAGATTTGACTTTCCTACGATTTTATTATATGTATAGATATAGATCATAAATTTGAAGTAATAATTGATTCGCGGATTACCGCGAATCAATTATTTTTTATTGCTAACCCACTATATTAATAGTGGGTTAGCAATAAAAACCTACTATTGAATTATTTGGACATTATACCATTATTAGTATAGACGGACTGTGGATGAACAGTAATAGAATTTCATTTGCACCCTTCGGGTACGAGAATATAATATAATCGGATCACTGCGTAGGGTACGCAGCGATCCGATTTTAGCGTCTATTGATAGAGTTGAAAAATAAACTTAGATTCCGCACTGACTTTATGTAACGAATATCACGAATATTATTTTATTTTCGAAAATAATGCGTTACGTATAAGTCAATAAAAGATAACGGTCTAATTCTACTATTACTTATCGCAAGGGCAGTATTTACTTTAGTGTCGCAGTTGTTAACCCATCTTTGCAACGACCGCCTGCCTAGATGCTTAACCTCACCGATCACTTACGGAACGGTGAGAGCAACTGGCGGTAAGCGCTTCACAATCGAATTGATAACATCACTCTTTCGAAGTTGGTTAGAACATTTACCAGTAATTAGTACACAGGTTTAGAAGTCTATGAAGCGGAGGGCTTCTCATCATGTTTGTACAGAACTCAGTTATTCACATATCAGAGGATTATTTAAAATTATGACCCGTTATTCAAATTACACAATAGTCCCAAAATAAGCTCCATAGACCTCGACCCAGATGTGTCTCATTAAACACTCCGCAGTTCATTCGACCTTTGTTTTAATGCCATCTAGCGAAATGCCGGAGAAGTAATCTTATAAACCCAAAATAATTTATATAAAAAACTATATTTTAAAATTCGATTTCTATAAAATACTTCATTTTAATTATAATTAGTTGTGCAAGAAGATGCAATTACAAATAAGAGGTATCAACAATCTCTTCATACCTCTTCCATAATATATTATCAGAGAGTAACAATGACATAAGTATTTGACAGTTGTGGCAGTTACAAACATGTTTGTTATATTCTCTGTGGTTACAAATTCGAAAATGTAAATTCCAGTTGTAAGATATAACTTTATTAAAATATAAAAAAACATAGAAATTAAATATCTCTTAATAGATGATACGTTACAGTAATTATAATAGAAGAAATTGCTATCAATAGTTACGTTATACAGAAAGAAAAATGATAAAAAATGTTCTCTCGATCAAGAATATGGAATGATACTGCGACTCTCTTAATAATATACCTGTACGAAATGAAAACCATGTAATATGTACAAATAAATCATTATACTGACGATAACATCATAGTAAAAAACAAACAAGAGTCAATAACAAGACATAATTCACCTAGAAATGGAATTGGAGGACTTCTTGCCTGAAAAATGTGTATTGCCCAAAAAATATAGAATTAATCTTAAGTAAGTAACGTCTCAAATTATAATAATATTATGGGACATTATTCACACACGGCCATCTGATCCCAAGCTAAGCAGAGCATGTACGATGGAAACCAGATAACTGATATAGGTACTACATAATATACTATTTTTCTTTTGTAAATAAATACTTATATATACACCCAGACTCAGGATAAACAGACATGTTCATGCCCACTAAAATCTGTCTTGGGTGGGAATCGAACCCACAAAATTCGGCGTGCAAGGCAAGCATTTACCAACCACGCCATAGGCCCGTGTAATGTCTAATAATAATGGTGTAATTTACTCTTATTTCCGTGTCCTTTTGATGCGACAAATTTACGACTAGAAAAGGGTGCATCTGGCGTAAGGGTAGTCCTTAGACATCTCCAAAGAGAGATAACGAATGACAAAAAATACATAAGCCATGTGCCCTGTAATTTGCGTGGCTGCGTTGGACACTTGCCACAGTCTTAAAAAGCTTCGTAATGAAGCTCTATTCATTCCCTTTGTTGTAAGAAGTAAACATGGTAAAAAAACCACATGATGTTTAAGGCGCTGTGAATGAACGATATTATTATATCTGGAAATATTATTATTCCCAGATACAGAAATAATCTTAAGTAAGTAACGTCTCAAATAATAATAATATCCTAGGACATTATTTACACACGGCCATCTGATCCAAAACTAAGCAGAGCTTGTACTATAGCCAACAGATAACTGATATACTACATATACTACTTTTCTTTTGTAAATACATACTTATATAGATAATTACATCCAGACACAGGACAAACAGATATATTCATGCACACAAATATCTGTCCTGAGTGGGAATCGAACCCGTTATTAAATTAAGGTTGAAAATTGCGGGGCATATATCACGATAGTAATCAATCAATACACTAACAATAATAAAAGTTTTAAAGGTAAGGTATATATTAGTACTCTGTGCATTAACACTAATGGTGTGCAAAATTTGAAAAATTGCATTATACAAAATTTTATTTTGGCCTAATTTATCAGCCTGGCCATGTTATCAGTTTTTAATTTATATTATTCTATATGTATATTTTTTTACATAATTTTGTGGGACCGTCATTATCAAGTAACTGCAAAAATGCATATTTATTTCATTAAAATATTCAATATTCAAAATTATTATGGCCTTGTTGAAAATCCCGCGTATTTGTACGCGTGAACTTATAACTCTGAGTTAATTTGTGTATTTATTGTATACACCTCAACATTATATAAAAGATGAAAACGGTTAAGATTTTTCAGAAAATTGCACTGACAACAAAAATACAATGTAATGCACAAAAATTAAAAAAAAACGGATAACACTTTGTTATCCGTATAAAATGGATCAATATTAGCATTTGCTACTAAATTATACTTTTGGGCCACACTTGAGGTTCAAAAACATTTTCACAGCGCCTTAACTCCTAACACATGCCTATGGCTGAGTGTGTATAGACTCACACAGATCGTAGAACTCAAATAGATACATACATAAACTCACTCCTATTCCCATAGGGATAGGCAGGGATAACGGATTTCCATTTGCTACGGTCATTGCACACGACCATTCACACTTATAATATTTTTCGTGCATGTACGTCAGCTTAAGGTACTTTTTACCTGCCCTTCATCTCCAACAGGTGATGGATTTGAATACAGTTAAATGTTAGTCAAGTCTGGACAATCTCTGGTCCATCGGTGACCACTACCCACTAGTGTAAATCCACTGCTATGCCGATTGATTAATAATAATGTCCTCCTGGTCAAATTTCGCTCATGGCGGTCTTTCTCAATGGAGACTAGTAATCTGCTCTATTATCGTTCCCAACCATGGCACGTGGGTGTAATACCCCCAACTCTCAGACTTCAGGCTACTGAGAAATTTTCTTAATAGAGAAATCACTTTTTAGACCGACTCAGGGCCTCAGATTCTGCGGTTACAGAACACACACAATACGCACGGATTATGGAAATGTCAAATGTGAGAAAAATCATACGTTGAAATATCAGACATAAGTTATTCTCGTTTTTTTTACGGAGTTGATAATTATGTTATAAGTATCATAACTTATCAGCAAAGATTCCAATTTCCCGAGCACAAGATAAATTCCATATTAAAACCGCAGCTAGAGAATCTTACTATTGCGGCCGTCCAAGGTTGACACTGAATAAACCACAGCATCCCTCCCGTTGTATAAACAACAAGCTTTACGACGGGAAACTCTTTGATAAAAACTAATTTATGTGGACGCACATTTCTTTTGTCTTTTTTGTCATCCCAAATAGATTTGACGAATGCTTTTGATATCTTCATCATCAATTTTATCGTACATTTAGAAATAAGCTAGATTTTTTGAAGTGTCGTATGAATCATGATACTGATGTTGAATGAAAGTCATCTATTTTGGGTATTTTTAAATATTATTAAATTAAAAAATGATCTCTAAGACTGTAGCAAGGTGAAGGTGGTAATTGATTTTGTATTTATAAGCCAGTGTCTGTTTTGAACGACAAACTATCGTCATACTAACATTATTTATGGTATATAAAATATTACCCAAATTACGTTAATAGATTTTGCTTTTTTAAGACTGTATCTATTCTGAACGGGCACCTATTCCCATATTGAGATCATTTATGTTAATTTGGGTAATATTTTACCCAAGTTATGTTAAAATAAACCTGTTTGTGCTTTTTATAATGGTTTATTTATGATTCAATCTTAATTCCCAATTTCATTCGGACATTTGATTGATTTAGAACATTTTAACTAACGGCGTAAATACCAACAGAAAGTTGGGAATTCATTAATTTTATTAGAAGCTGTGATATTTATTATTTGAATTAAAGTTAGTTACGTTACGTTCCTTCACCGAGACGAAAATCACGAAAATCAATCCACGTAATAGGATTAGGTTTTGATCCTAGGTAGGGCCTGATGAACCTAGGGCACAATAATCGTGTGGGGGCGCTGATATATAATTTATATTTTTAAAATATTTTTAAAATTAAACCCCAGCGACACCTATTGGCCACTTTAAATATTAAAAATACAGTTGTAAAGATTTTCAATAACGCTTTTCTTTAATGTAAGACTATAGACAACCAAGCAAAAAAAAAACATACGGGGCAGATTCCATTCCATTCCATTTTTATTCACCCAGAAAGTGCTCAATGCGCCTAAAAGTCTTCAAGAAGAAGAGTTCAAAAATTTTTTTGGCAGATATCTTGGAATCTATGCAGTTTAGGTCAAAAATTATTGAGACAACTAACGTAGAGAATAAAATTTCGCAGCTTTTATTTCCTATAAACTTTTTGTAAATATTACCGTTTACGATTTATGGCCCATTTAATGAACCAGTTTTTCTAACTCGGCCGATTACTCTTAAAATATTGCATTAAGCAATAAAATCCATCCATCCATTTTTAAATATGGTATGGTATGGTTTCATCTTAGTTTCCTAACATACTTTAATTATGTTTGGAAATAGATTTTTTTAGTTAAGATCTGAAACATAAACTTCTGTGTATTACGAGTATATTATTGGTATGATTATTACAATCTTCAATACAGTTTACAATAGAAAATTAAACTACATTTTTACTTAAATATTCTTATTATTGTTACAATAATCAGTTTATTTTACATTTAAAGAGTATCTTATTTAATTTTAATTAAATATCCAAATTATTACGATAATAAGCAATATAGTTTACGTTAACCAGACGAAAGGGATTTATCTGAGATTTTTTTCACACTTTGTAAAAGTTAATAATAATGATGTACAATAATCAGTATGGTTGCATCATTAAAACAAATCACTCGCCATTTCTATATTTATTAATATGGTATGCTTGAAATTCTAATTATAATTTCTGTAATTAGAACATTTGTAGCGTAGGCAGAAACTGATATATTAGTTATATCTGTTTCTGCCTACGCATCATCAGTATATATTAGTTCCTCCCAGTGTCCGTACCTAAATTATGATTGTCATCACACTGTCCGTTCAGTGTACATCTCTTTTGTCCATCCCGTGACGTCACTTGTCTTGCATTAGTAAATCTATTTCATATGAGAGCCAACAAACCATCATGCCATTTTTCACTTTCATATACCATCTAGATACGTTTATACTAGGGATTGCAATACGGCAATACGGTTTTTAATCCGGTCGGATCCTGCCCGATTGATCAAGGTATGATTTCGCTTTTCTGGACAAAATTAACTATTAGTGAGATAACCCTTAATCGGACAATGGTATAATAGTTACCACCTCATTTTAAACTCTATTGTGTAGTAATAAGAGCGAAAGCATTGAATTATGAACATTAGCCAAACCTGATTAAGATTATTAATATTACTTCATAGTAAAATATATTATATAAAATAAATGGCAGGGGAAAGGAGAGCGACGTACCCATGAAACGGTACAAATAAAAAAAAACAGTTACTTAAATACGAAAATTTACCTTTGAGTTCCCATACAATATACATCAACTGATCATTATTACTGAATGAGAAGTTAATCAATTTTGATGTATTTTCCATTCTGATGAGCTATCATTGTTCAGTTTCATTACCAAAATAAGAGCCTTAAGTTACGATTACTTTTATGTCACACCTACTAGAACAAATTTTAGTGTTACCGGATATCGGATCCGGTGAAAGATCCGCTTGATCTCCGAATCCGATTTTGCGTATTGCAATCCCTAGTTTATACAGACAGGTTCTTTCTATTTTCTCGCACCGAATAACATTTGGAGACTAATATTAGATAGAAAACGTTGCCAACCTCACTCCAGCCATAGAAAAATTTCTTTAATATCTACTTGCTGAGAATTCCGACGAGAATGGAATCATATTATTTATTTTCGGAGACACAGTCATAAGTAAAACATTTTGGTAGATACCTACCTCATGTTTTAGGGGATATAAAGATATTACAATTTAAACATAACAGCATTATTATGTAATTTCACAGTTCTCATCCCATTTTTTGTACTGGCAATCTTAATTCTAGTCATAAATCATTTCTGTCGTAATAATTTAACGGTACTTTAAATCAATGTCTCGAAAATCGTTTATTTTTCTTGCTTATTTAATTTGAATTAAGAACGTCCATAGACTTTAAAATATAGTCTTGGTGGCTAATGTTTAAAGAATTACGCGCATTATGTCATGCGGCGTATTTTGAAATCTAGATCGCAATACTATAATCACACCACACGATCAGAATATACTTGCATACCGAATTTACGTCACATCATTCAAATATTCTAGTCTTTCAACATTCATTATTTTCTTGTTCTGTGAATATCACCACCCCTATGTCATTCCGTGGAGGGCGTCGAAGTCTCCCGAGGAAATACCTACCAAAGAACGGTCAGCAGCGTCTCTCTGTGAACTATGACCACATTTCAACCACCAACCCGTATATCAAGCGCGGCGATTACGGCATATCTCCGAATTCTTGAGGGTAGAGCATCTCCCGGGGTACACGTCCCGAACGTCTGGGACATGGCGCAAAAGAGGGGCACCGGAACAGCATACCCGCGTTCCTGGGGATCCCCCAACAGGCGCCAAGAGAAGTCCACGGCAGGTTAGGTTTAGTCGGTGCGAGTCCAATATACCCACCCGCAGACACTTTTTGCGGGTGGCATGTGTAGGCATTCACCCTACATTAAAAATAAGCAAAAAAAAAGGTTCTTGTCCCACAGTGGAAGTCATTCTGCTGACATGATGGAACTTCTCTGATGCCAGAAATTCATTTTATCTAGCGTTAAAACTAGCATTATACAATTTTTCGCTAAACTTTTTATAATACTTATCTCACAGTTGGGTTTTTGGTTCTTCGAATTTTAATGCTTCGACATTGTCGTGGGCGTGCAGACACATGTTTTACACCTATCTATCAGTAACATTTAAATATACATACATATAATAAAATCGTAAGGAGGTAAAAACTCTACATTGAATATTTATATACAAAGTAATTTGACTGTGCGTGTGGCGCACGGTAGAGGCCTCGCCACTTTGTGTCCCGGCTTCGATTCCCGCGCAGGTTAATTATTTGTGTGACCCATAGATAGTTGTTATTAGTTAGTCTTTGTCTGAATGTACTTTGTATTCGTCAATTATATGTTGGTAAAGTAACCCGCGAGACACGGATTAATTACCGCGCATAATTAATTATTCTGATTTATAATCTATATTACTCCAAAGTTTCATTAAAACCCGTACAGTAGTTTTTGCGTGAAAGAGTAACAAATTTTAAATTTATAACTATATTATTAAACTAGCTATGCTATTGCATAGCTACATATTATTAAATAGCTAGTTAATAAATATGATAGAAAATTACTTCTAAGACGGCCAAACAATTAACGCGGGCGAAGCCGCGAACGGAAGTTAGATTTAAATAATCTCGTTGCATCTTGTATTATGAGAGCCATTAATTATTCTATAAACTACATAAGCTGTGGCAACCCCGAGCCGAATGAATACTGACAACCTCATATATTACTCTCAACTGAGTTTATTAATTGATAACGCCATTGTGACGACTTGATTAATTTATGATTGATTGGCCAAATTAGATTAAATCACTGCAGTCGTTCATATTTAAACTGAAGAGTTATTGTCAACGTAAACAAACAGACATCAATTATACACCATGTGTTATTACTGGCGGTAAATATGCTAACTTTACGCCAATTGGAAAATTGCAATGGGGAATCATAATTAATAATCTTGTGATTATTTACAGACGGCCATCTGATCCTAAGCAGAGCTTGTACTATGGAAACCAGATAACTGATATACTACTATTCTTTTGTAAATACAAATTTATATAGATAATTACACCCAGACTCAGGACAAACTTCATGCACACAAATATCTGTCCTGGGTGGGAATCGAACCCACGACCTGCGGCGTGAAAGGCAAACATCTACCAACCACGCCTACGGGCCCGTCATAATTAACCTATAGCACTAAAAAATATTCCTTCGCGTGGGTAAAGCGCTTACTCCGAAAGCCAAACGGGTGATCAGTCCGGGAACAGTTGAACAAAACTTTTCTAAAAAGGACGTACAGTCGAATCAATAACCTCCTTCCTTCGAATTCGGTTAATAGTTAGCCGATACGCGTTGCGACTGCACGCTGAGAATTAGTCACTTGTATAGAATAAAATTTGAAAACGGAATCAATAAAATATCACTGTAGTACCTAATGAAAAATTAATATATTATTAAATAGTTTGACACCTGTCAACTATTTTAGTAGACAAATTTTTGTCACAAGTTTTACGTCCCAATTATATTTTAAATGGTCTATAGTAATTATTTTTTTCAGTACCATTATGTCGTAACGTAAAAATACTAACAAAATATTTAATTAAGCCTCTTATAAAATGTCAGTTAACGACAACACATACCTACCTAAAAGTTTTAATTAGTTCCACGAATTTCTGCGGTCCAGACTATACAATCAAACAGAAAAACAATTGTCTATGTTTTCAACGAACGTGTGCGAACGAAAAATACTCGGTCACTGCGTGTATTATGAAAACTTGAAAAATTCAGGTGATGAAAATAGGTTAACACACAAATAAAATCTTGTGCAATAAACTCGTTTTCAACGATGAGCCCTAGCTGAGTAGCCCAAAATATTTGCGATAATTTGAGCAAAGCAACAGTTTTGAAATGATATAAACAATTTTAAAACTGTTTCATTAAATCACTTATCTATATAAATATTACCAAGAGCATAAGTTTGACATATTTAATGCTAGACCAGAGGCAGTACGACGGTTACTTAAGCTTTTATTTCAAAATATTCAAACTAATTACGACTTATATTTGTGGTAGTACTAGTTCAAAACAATCTTAAAATATTGCCTATTAGCGAAGAATTGGCTTTTGTCGCTTATTATATTGTTATCTTTGTTAACATTGTATAGCAGTTGGTCTTCCAAGAATAAATTTTCCGAGTACGTATTACTAAGCTAATCTAACTTACTTGGGGAAGGGATGCGCTTTATCGTAATCCCAGCGGATGGTAAACCAAGATCTGCTCCAAAATGGACCGCGGTTACCCATAAGATGCCAGTTCACCCTGGCCTAGAATATTCCCATGTTGCGTGTAATTCGGGAGGGCATTCCACAGTTTCTTTATGGTAAATACGAACACAATTTCATTGCTCTGGCTAAATAAGTTACCTGTTGCTATATATATCGAAATCGAAAAGGAAACACACACTGGGCAAATCCCAGCGTTTTGTGGGATCTTAGAAACATACATTTCATGGACTCACCTCGACTCGTAAGAACTAACTAAAGGTATGCGGAAGATCAAAGGTCCTGTAATCTTTCCGCAACACGAGGGTGCATAAAAATCTACTAGGTGGTCTACTTTAAGGAATATACTGTATTTATTTCAAACTTTCTATAAATGAAAGGCAACTAAAATCAACTTCCTACTCCGTCATCTCTTCGTCACATCTTTAAGACCGCGTTCCAATTTTTAACTAAATATTGATTTCAAAGGGTGCGTCGTACAGGTAGAATAGTTGGAAATGGAACTAAACCATCTTAAATATAGATCTATGAATGGAATGACCAAGACCTCGGTCTGAAGGTTCTGTAAGACATCGACCTACTTGTCTAGACGTTGTGAAGGCTGTGTGTGCGAAAGACGAACGGTTAGAAAGAAAAGCTTTGCGTAAAATGAAGCTGATGTCATTACGGGAAATAAAATTGCCTATCTTGTTTTTTTCATTGCTATAAAGCTAGTTCTATATAATTCCTTTAGCTCTATTTTTTCTTCTATTGTTCTATCTGATTTTTGTTGTAAAGTGTGCCTTCTCGATATAAGTGACTTGATGTTATCGGATAATGTAAAGGTTTCTTTCGGTTTTGATACTTGTGATTCAATTATGCTTTCTGTTAATGATTTTTCTAAGATATCATATAGTTGTTGTATTGTTAATTTTACTTTGTCGGTTGATTCACGTTTGTAAAGTTTCTCTTTCAAAATATTCTTGTATCTTTTTTGCTCTCTTATTGACTGTAAATTTGATCTTGGTTGTGTATATTTCTTTCTGCTTTTTCGTTTTTCATTAATTATTATATAGAACAATACCAAGAACAATACAGGATGACTATGACAATTACAAGTTACAACGATATGAGAAATGTATAGAACAAACTAGCGGAATAAAAAGAATTCATAAAAAATTGTATAATAATAAAACATGGATACCGAAATTGAAAACATTACAAGCAACTACAGAAGATAGAATAGATCTAGTACAAATGGCCACAGATTTCTACCAACACCTATACAGACAAAAACAAGAAACAAACGAAAGAATAATTATTACAGGATAAAAAAAACGCCAAACTGAAAACGAGAAACCACAACATTTTACTGGAAAAGAAATACAGTTATCTATTAGAGATCTAAAAAATAACAAAAGCCCCGGACCCGACTTTATTACAAACGAAGCGTTAAAATTAGGAGAAGAACAATTATTAGGACTAATAATAAGATTATTTAATGAAATACTAAGAGAGGAGACGGTTCCAGCTCAATGGAGTGAATCGGAAATAATTTTACTCTACAAGAAAGGAGACCCTTCTTGTGTATCAAACTATAGACCAATAAGCTTAATGTCGAATCTTTACAAACTATTTTCGCAATGTCTCCTGAAAAGGATCGGTCCACAAATTGACGTCAAACAACCAATAGAGCAGGCCGGCTTCAGACCAGCATTCTCCACCATTGATCACATCCATGTGCTATGCCAGTTAGTAGAGAAATACAAAGAATTCAATATGCCTCTATACCTAGCCTTCATTGATTATAAAAAAGCTTTCGATTCTATCTCCCACAGCGCTATAGTCAAAGCACTTAGGTATCATGATATTGAGGACACTTACATCAATATAATAATGAATATTTATAGTAAGTGCAGAAGTAGAATAAGGTTGGACAGAAAGGGCCCATGGTTCGCAATTCAAAGAGGAACTAGACAAGGAGACCCACTGTCGCCAAAAATATTCATTGCAGTACTTGAGCTTATACTACACGATATAAACTGGAAAAGGGGAGGCATCAATATCAGAAATAAAAGGCTAACCCATTTAAGATTCGCAGACGACCTGGTTCTTCTAAGTAATACCGCTAGAGACCTACAAGACATGCTGACAGCACTTCATCGGCACAGCGAGAAGGTCGGTCTCGAAATAAATTTCGAAAAGACAAAAATTATTACAAACCATACTAAACCTACTCTCAGAGTCGAAGGCGAAGTAATAGAGTACGTTGAAGAGTACATTTATTTAGGCAAACTGATTTCGTTCAGAGAGATTGACTCGGAGGAAATAGATAGAAGAATGGCGCTGGCATGGAAACGGTACTGGTCCCTAAAAAATCTTCTTAAATCTAAGTTACCTATTGTCCACAAACGGAGACTCATGGACTCTATCATTCTACCTACACTTACCTATGGCAGCCAGACTTGGTCTTTAACAGAAGCCAACGCAAATAGACTGTCGGTATGCCAAAGAGCCATGGAGAGAAGTCTCCTAGGGATAAAACTTAAAGACAGGGTCAGAAACGATGAAATTCGGAAACGTACCAAAGTTAGAGATGCTATACAACATGTCAGAAGACTAAAATGGAAGTGGGCCGGTCATGTAGCGAGACTTGAGGATGGGCGTTGGACGAAAGTGGTCACAGAGTGGAAAGGACCAGAAAAAGGAACGCGCAAACAAGGTCGTCCGCTCAAACGCTGGTCAGACGATATACGCGAGACCGCAGGCAAACACTGGCTTGGTTTGGCACAAAATAGAGATAAATGGCACAACCTGGAGGAGGCCTTCACCCGCACGGGGGTTCCTATGGAAGAATTCCGATAAATTTTACTTACTAATAAATACTAACAAAAATTACTTTTCTTCCATTATAATTACTAACCCACTAAACAAAATGTACTGTTAATGTTAGTTCATAGGAGCAAATAAAAAGGCTTTTTATTTTTATTTTATTTTTATTTATAAAGCTAGTGGAAAATATTTATTTCGGCGATTTGGTTTGAGTAATTTTCCTGTTCTTTTTTTGTAATCTATGCGTGGGTAATATTTCTTTGGCTTACGAGTTGTTTCATGACACAAACAATGACTGTATCAGATTATCATATTCCAGGATTCTAAGTTTACTAAATATAAGGTTAACAGTGTCTTATATTAACTTTTAAACTTTTATTGCGTGTTTTGCATCTAAAATAAATAAAAGCGTACATTAAAAGCATTCACATAGACTTTAAAAAGCGCTTGTAAATAGTCAGAACGTGGATTGTAGTATTAGGTTTTAACTATATTATTTTATATTTAATTTTGAGTACAAATACATTATTATCATAATTGTATGTTTTATCATATAGAATTATAATTTTCTTTATGTTATTTGGTTTCGTCAAATAACTAATTTCTTGAATGTATATGGAATGTTGACTAGTAGGTATGTCTACTTTCAACACGCGAAAAATATTCACTTCATATACAAACACGACGCTAAGTATGAACCGACAAAATTTTACTATATTTTATTTTAACTATTGTAATCCACATCATACACAGTTTGCTAATGTCAAGTGAGAATTGATATGCTTGCTGGTAATTTTATAGACATCTGGCATAGTTAATTTAGATTACCTACTCGTGAATGAGACTGAGCATTAGATTGTAAGTAACATTAGTAATCAGCATTAGCAGTTTGGAAGGTTAAAAATATCTACTAGTAGGTATATCATTTGTTTTCTAAAGGTAGGAATGGCATATAAAACCCCCATAGTACTCCGCTACGCGGCGCTACATAAGCAGGTCATTCAAACTTCAACATTTATGACAGATTTCAAAATTGAAATACTGTGAAATTTACAACGTAGCTGTTACCTATTTGACATATTCCATCATTTATTGGAATATTATAGCAGTTTTAGACGGCATTGGTTTTCAATTTGGATTTAGAATGGCCATAAAGATATAAAAATGTAAGTTATTTTGTATGGTTTTATGTTTTTATTAGAATTGGAGCTGTTTATGATATGTTGGAGAAAGGGAAAACTTAAGTCACAGCTATGTAGGCTAGAAAATGGAAACTTTGTCTTTAGGGTCACCTGTACCTGTACTTTTCATTGACACCAAGTTTTTATTTATAATAGGTACTTCGTCTTGATTACTTTCCTAACATGTTATTATATGGTGACGACTATTCTGGAAACGTTTACATGATTGTATAGTCAGTGATTCAGTTTAGCTATTTGCTTGGGTATTATTCATTTTGCGACGATGATTTGGTCCCAGTTCTTGTAAACCTCTCACTAAACTATTCTAATTATTCCCGAAATATGTTTGATGAGTTATGACGATGATGTTTGATGCGTAGGAGGAAGCTGTTCTATTTAAGGTTTGAGGTTTTAATGGTATTTTTTATACAACTTAGTCACAAAGACAAGGTTCAGGACGTTTCATACTACACTGCTCAGATGGCCATCATGAACTGACATGGATAGGATATTATGGAGGATCCGATGGTGGCCTCCAATTGGGCAGTAAATATGACCTCATTTGATCATTACAATTTATAATTATAATATTTCAGAAAATAATTATGTGGTAACTAGCGTAGCCTATACTTACGATCACTCGCGACCCTTGCCCCTCCTTGATTAGGTCTGACGATCTTACTCACACCCAGAACAACATTAACATTATAATAACATCTTTCTAGTCGAATTTCGTCCATGGCGGCCAGCCTCAATGAAGACTAGCTATCATCACATATTTCAGTACACAAGTTTCTACTAAAACACAGGTGCACTTTCTATTCCACCACTCCCATGTTTTGATGGGACAACTAACTGCCATGATTGGAAAGAAGTCAGGCACCGGATCAACGCCGTACCGTACCGAAGCATAATTATGACGTTTGCAACACTTGGGAAACCAGTGAAACCTTGGAAACTCTGCAGAATTTTTCACTCCTTCTTTTCCCTAAAACGACAGTCTCTTGTGTGATCCGCGACTGGGATAGCACTTCACAGTGTCAGCCTACTGTGAAACCATAAACTATAAGATCGTATACCTAGGTTCTAGGGTGTAGAGACGGAATCCTTAAGCAAAGCGAAGTCAAAGATTCAAACCAAGACCAAACAGTACCTAACTTATTTTTACAATTTTAACTGCAGTTATACATAAACTTTGTGTCAATATTTAAATACATGAGCCATCATGCCATCAATCATACTGGCCGCCGAAAGCGGACGCTTTTATACTAAAATTGTAAAAAAAAACATAAATATTCTCTTGAAGATGATACAATTTTATGTGTTGTTTTAACTAATATGTGTTTTGCTAAAAGTCTTCAGTTCACTAATGAAATCATTGACGATCTTAAACGTAGGTTTTTGTTTCATAAGAATTGTAATAAAATTACATTTCTGTTACTGGAAAGCTTTTGCTTTGAGCCTCGTTTTCGAGACGATATTGAAAAATGTTAGTAATAATGTGAAATAAAAACAAAATATTACGATAACATACTTAAACATTATTTAAACCGGATATTGCCAGTAACAAATTTTAATATCATTGCTTCTCTTTCCAACATACTTCAACTTCAACACTTATGAAAAGGATAGGGCATCTTTAGATGTGACATTTTAGTTTTGGCGCGAAAATCAATCCATCATCAGGTAATCCAATGTGTTATCTTTAGTATTTACCATCCAATGTTTTATATTTACATGTTACTAATGTGATGTTGTTAATTCTCGGTAACATATTATATGTCAAAAGCCAAATATAAACATCAATAAAATTAATCTATGTCAAACACATCAATTATAAATGTGAACCGCGCCATTTTGCCCCGCAAACACTCGAGTTTAATTATGCATTTATAGGTCGGGTCGTGAGCTAAACTGAGATTGTTTTGTTCTCTATACCTTACCATTTTATGCATATTAGTATATTCTTTTTAACCAATTCCAAAAGAAGGAGGTAATCATTTCGATTGCAAGTTTTTTTTTGTTTAAAAAGATAACGCCCGCACTAGGTCTAGACAATCTAATCCCTGTGCCGCGGGGTACTTTACAAATATATAATAGACGGACACAAATTACATCCAGAGTCCAAGTCCCATATATTTTGTTCAAATCGGTTGTCTAAGGAGTAGATGAAGTCGGTTCTAAGTATTTTGAAACACAGATTATTTTGGCTAGTGAAACGGTTTTGATGACTTTTTTTCCTTTCTGTATGGTCTAATTAAATATAATAGAAATGTGTTAAAACAGTTACATCTAATATCGAGATAGCGCCTGCTTGTCTTTGTAATGTTCATATTTCACGCGACTAGGTCGTCGGCGTCAGCGCAAAGCGTATCGCTTTCAGCCGCAGGAAGGATAGTCGGATCTCGGAGGAAAGCGCGGTTCTCGGGTCGCCATAGTTCGGAAACGCCGCCCGCGCACCTGCCCTCTCCGTCACTCTTCCAAATTTAAATCCCAAACTCCCCCCACCGTCCCGTGCGCTAAACATTCTGGAATAATTCCTCTGATTCGGCCACCGTTGCTCGCCATTCGAATTCGGGTCGCGACCGCGTCCGGTGATATTGTAGTTCGTATCCTAGCTGAATAGAAACCAAGTGCCATGGCTGACGTCGACGTTCAAGTCCAATACACCACAACGGAGCGCAAGACCAGGAAGGTCAAAAAGACTTCCAAGCGCAGGGAGTCTAAGGATGGCGAAGTTACCGTCACCGAAGTCGAACAGACCAACACAAGCACCACCAACGACGATGGGTATGTGTAGTGGTGGCCAAATCCTCGTGTAGTGCGTGACGCAGTGTGTCGTGTCAGACAAGTGTCGATTACTGTCAATATCCGCGCTCGACCCTCGCAGTGACATGGATAGCGTCGACTTTGTTTATGTTATGTACTTGGTTAGGCGTCCCTTGGCCACCCTCACATACCCAACCTAACTTGAGGTACCTATCGTGTTTTATATCGATACGGAGTTTCCAAAACGTATTTTACAAATGAATAGCTATCTTGTTAGATCAAATTGATATTAAATATTTGACTTCGGGAAACATATAAGTTTACTTATTAACTCCTAAAATTGGTTATTTTTGCCTAACGTGAATAACATAATTTATAAACCCACTGGAATAATCTCCATAAAATGTGGTCAACGAATCTTAATAGCTTTAAACGAGCTACTGGAATTAATTCCTTGGAATCTTCTCAAAAATCTGTATTAGCTTTAAGCAAATTAAAGCTTTAATAAATACTTACAATATGATAAAATCTTAATAAGTGAATTATAATTTTTTAAAGCCAGATATTCGCAAGTTTGTTTAATCTTTTAATGATAACTGTAATCTGTAACTATTCAAATCACGGTCGCGTTCAAATGGTGAAACTGAATGAAAACACTTTAACCCCTAAATTGTAATAATCTATCTCCTTAACTAAGCCTATCTTCTTTCCACAGCTTATTTTCAGTGGCGAATACACCAAGGCAATGAACAAGGACTGGCACAGTGGTCACTTCTGCTGCTGGCAGTGCGACGAGTCACTGACTGGCCAGAGATACGTCCTCAGGGATGAGCACCCCTACTGCATCAAGTGCTACGAGAGCGTCTTCGCCAACGGCTGCGAAGAATGCAACAAGACCATCGGCATCGATTCTAAGGTAAAAAATAACGATATTTTTTCCTGAAGCACCTTTTAAAGTACGTAGTTATTTTGCAATTCAAAGAAACAAGGAGATAGGCAAGGAAAATCTAAATTCCTATTTCCAATAAAATCTTGACCAATATTTACTATACATAATCTTCGATGTATCTAAAACAAATCTCCAGACCAAATATAAGATTTCGCGGGTCACAAATAGAGTTGAATAAGTCATTTAATATTTATATACGAATTTGAAACTGATCTAAAATATTTACATAAAGCAATTAGACACGTATTTGAATGAGTAAATAATGACAGCTTAGCGAGTTCTGCAGAACAGAGTAATAAATGTGAATTGGCAGAATGACTGGATTGCGACAAGTGGATTAAGAACCTATTGTAAACAAACATCAGGATTAATTGTGATAATCCTTCTTAATCGATATCATATGTTATACCAGTTCAATAAATATGGAAAGAGTAATATTTGACATTTAAATGATCATTGACACAGATTGCTCGTCCATTCGTAACTGAAGTTTAAATAGGATTAGAATCCAAGGCATTCGTCAGCTTTGTTACACCGATCAAATTTAGTAATGTCACTCCAGCCGGCCCAGATTCTTCGGACGCACCTCTGCACACGGCCCCAGACTGAACGCTGCCAAGCCAACAACGCTAACGTTACGCCAAACATTATACATTTATCTACCTACAACACATACGCAGCTGCAAACATTACTGCTAAATAAACTATTGTTTAACTCCAAATAAATGTACAATAAATTACGTCTAACATTCATTGGTAATATTATCTCGAGCATCGCCAAGAAATCCACTCGACATATGCACGCAAATTGCATTATTGAAATGAAACAATTCATAAAACTATAAATTAATGCGCCAATAAATGATGGTGCTTTAATAGATAAATAGAAGTTTGGACATTCTTGGAAATAATTGTTGTTACGAGTATTGTTCCTTTGGTTGATACAATTTATTGCCGCAGCAGAAATCGCATTAGCTGTATGTTTACCTCAGACGAGTAACCTGCCAATATTGTTAGCATTATTCCAACTGTTAACCGATGCAGCCGGGACTTTAACAAATTGACGCCCGCTTACAGAAAATAAATCGCGTGTTAGCACAAACTAAACTATTTCTGGGTCGGATACAGTATTTTGATGTTTTCGTTTAGAAACAACCTTGAAAAGCTTGGGTGGATCCGTCAGACGATTCTTTTAAAGATTTACGCGATACAAGAAGCTCTAAGAGTTTCGTAATCGGCCAAAATAAACATTCATATTTTATTGACATTACGACATTCAGTTTTAAATACGTTCTCTCGGTCCTCGCACCGGCGCCAGGAATAGAATCCAGAATGAGGGGAGATTTATTTTGAAACTTGAACTAAACACGTCAAATGCGATGTGAGAGAATGTATTAGATTTTATTTAATTAAATGGTAATGTTTCAAATGATTGGAGAGATTGAAATTCCAATATTTTAACTGTTGCGCAGATCCCGATTTTCGCAGATAGCACCCGTTATTTGGTCACTGAACTTGATGAGAATATAACAAATAGGATCTGCACTCGAGTGTTTATACTGAATCGGAAATTTATGTTTATGATTCACAATCTGAAATATGTTTATAGTCGAGTTTGAAGCAAGAGATTTGTAGGTCGTTATGCAATAAGAACAGATATTGTGGCACAGTAGAGTTAATGATAATGTCGTCCATATAAGTAAAATCTCGATGGCAATTGATTAGTCTTATTGTCCCATCAAGTTGAAGGTTATAATTACCGCCTACACTTGGCTAGAAGAAACATCTGTTGTAGGAAAATCGTTTTTTACCTGTATTTGTTATGTTAGGGATTTCCATTGAAGAAGTTTTGTCTGATAGTCGCCGTAATGCCTCTTGATTAATGATGCCGGTAACAAATTTGGGTATATTAATTAATTATACTATCTTGATTCTTCGGTGTTCTTCTTCTAAATCACGCCTTTATTTAAATGGGATTTTGTCATTGCTATTAATAGTGTTGTTTTACTATTTGTGTACACGAGTGTTGATATTATTTATGTATTTTTCGGAGGTAGCTATATCTGTCAACTTTTTTGTTATTTAAATAACGATGGACGACAATAATAGAATTTAAATGTAAAGACGTGTAATGTTTTTGTATTGTGATCACGTAAATAAAAAGAAATATCTAAGTAGGGCCAAGCTTCGGTAGCCTAGATATTTTGGATAGCATAAATTTTAATTTAGCTAATCTGCTGCTTTTGTTGAATGAACTCCATTATAAAGTACTCTGAAGAACGGGCAGGTTAAGTATAAATCTATTATAAAAGATATAATTAACAGTCATAGACGTCGCAATCTCTATTACAATCATAAGTATTGTGGAAGAACATAGTAGTATGTATAGCAAAATAATGTTTTGACTATATACTGCTCAGTATATGGTCAAAACATTATTTTGGTACATTTTATGAACGTCGGTACATTTTATTAAAGACCATAGCCAACTAAGCTGGATATATTATATAGTATACAAGTGTTTGCGTAAACACGGGTCTTATTGACTCGTTTCAGTACCCATGGTTCACATAATTCATCAATGCACGTTGTTGTAACACGGGGAACATATCGTACCAGAAAAATCCAATAACAGTATTGGGTCCGACCTAGAAATTAAACGCTTTAGTTCACACACAGCTTCAACACCAACAGTCTTAAAGAACATATTATTATACCTACATAATGAAATTATAACCGACTTATTGTTGGCTATATAAGGAAGAGCTTGAACCAAAGTTTGAAATTATTTTAGGGTACAAACTAACCAGACTAGCCTGTAACGTACTGGCAGCAATATCGAGTAATACTATACAATAACCATATGCTATGAGTTTATGCTGGCGTTTGAATCAAAATCCGCTTCTAAATACAATGAGGAATAGAATATTCTATTACCCAACCTTCTGGAACCTTATAAATGTTGCCAGTTTCTTATATTTAAATGTACGATATCAAAGTGATCATACAAAAGCCAACAAAACCATATTGAAATCTAAACCTTTTATATACTTCTAAATTAATTATTTCGTAAAGCAGTCGGTCCCAGTTGTAGTCATAAGCCAGATCAGAGGAGAAATAGATAAACCACTGCCCACTAGAGATAAAAGAAAAGCTCCACTCGTTCTGCAATTGGATCTCATTATTCTGTTTCTATTGTCCCCAGGATCTGTCGTACAAGGACAAGCACTGGCACGAAGCCTGCTTCCTGTGCGCCAAGTGCCGTGTCTCCCTGGTAGACAAGCAGTTCGGCTCCAAGCTCGACAAGATCTACTGCGGCAACTGCTATGACGCGCAGTTCGCTAGCCGTTGTGATGGATGCGGCGAGGTGTTCCGTGCTGGTGAGTACACCTTTATGATAATAACAAAGTATATAGTATTTAACCCTATAAACTTTTTACAATGTTGAGCCAGTGATGTTAGAATCGAATAACATTTCTATTAATATATTACTATAAATTAAATAAATTGTGATATGTAGACTTCATTGACGCGGAATAACGTTAATTATTCGCGAAATATTTTCAAAAGAATCCTATACAAATTGTCATCTACATCGAAATAAATTTGAAGATCAGAACGAAAAAGTTAAAGGAAAAGACATCATTAAAATTGTTTCGGAAAGTTAAAAGGCTGTCTTTCCCTACTCAGTTTCTCGCAAGTTAACGTCAAATCCCAATTGAAAGTTATTTTAACGGACACAACTAGTATTGTTTAGGAAATAATTTGAGCCAAATTTTCTAAACGCAAAGGGTATTTGCATCGATACTTGGAAAAGGATATGCAGACTCCATAATAAATAGCTAAATTAAACTTTGTTAAGGACTTAGGTTACAAATACTGCCATTTAAAGTAACTTGACAATAATTTTATTTCTTTATTAGCAACCTTATGAACATTATTTACACACACACACACATGTACGGTGTCTTGGTGTGCACCCGTGCAGTATCAGCATTAGAACTCAGTATAATATTACACCGCTCGTACAAAATACTCTTTAGGGAATAGGAAATTCGTATATAGTGTGAGAAATATTTCACATGTCGCTCTACATAATTATGTACCTTCCGTACTCACGTAATAAGATCGAGTACACTGGGTAAGGGCTTCTGATTTGATTATAGCATCAAAATGTATATTTAAAAAAAGACCTGGATAATACGCAAATACCAATGACATTGCATTTCATTCTAGCATAGCTCTTATGAACAGTACATGTCGTCTTTAGTTGTGTCAACTTAATTTTGACGCGAAATACTGAGGAAAAATAAATTACACATTACAACTGTTCGACCAATTATGCGCCCGGCGCACATGATTGATGCGTGCATTGTAAGCAGTTTTAGTAGTTTGACAGTTCTACGCATGCCCTGTTCTGTTAGAGAGAGAGAGATGAAATGACATTTAGTTAGATTAGTGGTAGAAAAGAAGAATCGCCAGTAATCGTCAATACACATCGCCACATAATATATTCTGGAATAATTAATATAAATGATTTGACCAAAAATTAAGTCAAACTAATCATGTAAAAATATTATAAAACATAACTACTTTGCGTTGCAAATAAAAAACATTTCTGTCTAACCTTTTGTTTATTTATTATATTTGCAACGCACATACTAAAGTTATCTTTTTATAATTAAATATTCTCGTAAAAATTTGATTGTTTCGCGTTATATACTAGGAAGCTGTAATATCTATTGGTAGCAGTTCAAGTTTTATTTGTCTTTTTAACTTGCATTACTTGGTTACTCAGTTTGCCCTATTCTAAAATTATAGTTTTCATTCTGTAACTATATCAATCAATTATTGCCGCTATGTAAGGTAATGTACTAATATAATATGTGTAATGTGTCGCATATATCCTTTGCAGATAATTGCGCATAACTCAAATACCTGGCAACACTTGCTTATTATAAGGATACGTGAGGAAATGTATATCTAAGGTTAATACACCATTTAATATTTATTTTGAAAGTAAGGAATTACAAGATTTTCTCTAGTACATAAATGTGAAATGTTCTCTTTAATAAATACATGTGGAGGTCGGAAATTAATTCTCAGTAATTTGACTTAAGACCTCCACATGTGTTTCTCAAGGCATATATAGAACTGACAAACTGCTCGAAATATGCTCACAAATTATGTACAACTGGCGCAGTATTGGTCGACAGTTTCTAAATTGCTGCTTATTTTCCTTCAGTATTTCGCGAAAAATCTAAATGTACACTACTATATATACTACAATTCGTTTAGTTAGTCTTGCATTTAAATCGGGGGAAACTAAAATCACATTTTAAATAAAAGCAACAGCAGAGAACTATCACAATTTACGACGATATTTAGAAAAAAACAACCATTATTATCTAAGTAATTTTATCAGTCGCACATCTGCAGATCTTATTGCGAAGTTACCGTATAAGGTGCGTCATTACCCTCCTCAATACGGCAGTAGAAGGTGATGGACAATAAAAAACGGCCAGTGTCATTGCCACAACCTCGTCGCCTCCATGAACATGTGAGAACGAAATTTTGAATTTCGATATGGCAACACATACGTAATCTTTTAGGCTGAAAAGTAACATCTGGTGCTTTGTTAAAGCATTTTAAGTATCATGTTAGCTTCATTAAATATTAGGTCTTTACCTATGAAATTGCCGTTCTGCAGTACTGGCCATTTCAAATCAAAATAATTTTTGTTTGGCTAAGAATTCTAATTTCAAATTAATTTTATTTTAAAAACATGGATTCTTTTTTCCAAAAGTAGTCATTTCTTTATTGATTAGTGTTACATTTTCATCGCATTTCAATCTTTTTCGTCATCATGGATACGTTAAAAATTCGAGTAATTATGGAATATGAGTACCGTCGTGGCAGCAACGCGGCACAAGCGGCACGCAACATCAACGACGTTTACGGAGCTAACACTACAAACCAACGCACCACCTGTTATTGGTTTGCTCGCTTCCGTTCTGGAAATTTCGACCTGAAAAATGAACCTCGCGGTCGTCCGAAGACTTTGGTCGACAATGACGAATTAAAGGCGGTTGTGGAAGCTGATGATACACAATCTACGGCTGAATTAGCAGCAGCTTTCGACGTTAGCGTCAAAACAATATTGGTCCATTTGCGTCAAATTGGCAAGGTAAAAAAGCTTGACAAATGGGTGCCCCACGAACTCAATGATCGCCAGCGCGAAGTACGCGTCGAGACGTGCCTTGCACTGCTCAACAGACACACAAATGAAGGAATTTTGAACCGCATTGTTACCTGCGATGAAAAATGGATTCTGTTTGATAACCGCAAGCGCTCAGCAAGTTGGTTGGATCCTGGTTCAGCACCTAAACAATGCCCTAAACGAAAACTTACCCCTAGAAAAGTGATGGTCACTGTTTGGTGGTCTAGCGCCGGTGTGATTCATCACAGCTTCTTACCAAACGGGGTGAGCATTACTGCAGATGTGTACTGTGAAGAACTGAGCACAATGATGGAGAAGCTGGCGCATCTCCAACCAGCATTGGTCAATCGCTCGTCTCCGCTGCTCCTGCACGACAACGCGCGACCTCATACTGCACAGCAGACGGTCTCCAAGTTGCAAGAACTGGGGTTGGAAGCTCTCCGTCATCCGCCCTACTCACCAGACCTTGCGCCTACAGACTACTACTTTTTCCAGAATTTGGATAACTTCTTGGCGGGAAAAAAATTCAATACCCGAGAGGCAGTACAAAATGCCTTTGAAGAATTTGTTGCCTCCCGTCCAGCTGATTTCTTTAAGAAGGGCATCAATAAACTGCCACTGCGATGGCAAAGATGCATTGATTGCATGGGTGATTACTTCGATTAATACAAATAAAAAAATTCATGAAAAAAATTCGTTTAAATTTTTTCATACAAAACTGCAATTTCATAGGTAAAGACCTATTATTATACTAAAGAAATCGTGTTTATACTGACTTATATCAAATTGTGAACTAACCCTCTCCTATATGTAGCATTTCGGTTCTACATTTATATGAGTGGTAGATATTAATATATTATTTAGCTGTGCCCCACGGTTTTACCCGCGTTAAACTTTATAAATTGTAGCCTATATATCGGGTATATAAGCTACATAACTACAAAGATTCATCAAAATCCGTCCAGTAGTTTATGCTTGAAAGAGTAACAAACATACACACTCACAGAACACAAACTTTAGTTTTCATAATATTAGTGTGATAAAATTAGTAACTGAAGATTTTGTGGTAATGTTCTCTCATTCATTTAATTCAGCATAGATACCATACCTATTGCTTAATTCAACATCACATCGATTCCGAACCATTTATGACGTCACATGTGCTCATGGAAGCCGATTGAACGAATGGTTTAGTCATTTTAATCTACATCTATTTGGCGGTAGGTCGCCTGGTGGGTCATATGGTCATAACCTGACGCTTGTTTACCGACAAGTGGCATAAATAATGTTAAAGTACCTAAGTACTTAAATAATTATATATTTCTATATGTTAGAAGATGGAATTATCTGACCCATACGCACCACAAACAAACAAAATAGCACTTAAAATAGATCGTCTTGGAAAAAAAAAAATTGTATTCCAAACATACAAAACGTATATACAATACGTAATCCTTAGCCATTCATCATCCCAAATTAAACATGTCAAGTTTACAAATCTAACATATCTAGGTACAAAAAAGCCAGACGTTCGCAAATTGGACAAAATAAACTTTGTAGGCAGCCGTCATTCTGTAAACACTAAAATTGATCGCGACAATCAATTACAGTAATGATGCCGTACAAGTTACATTACGTAGATGTACGGGTGCTGTAATTGGAAGATAGGAATGGGGTCTGATTGATTTGGCCTATGTTGGTAGGGTGGCAGTTATGAGGGAGGCCCCACCTAACAGCGAAATCTAATAGACCAGATTGCACGGATGTAAACCGCGCTCATAGCTAGATGCTCTCACCGGTCCGTAAGCAAGCACCTAGGCTCGTGGTCAATCAATAGTGTTCCACCAAAGTTTCTGAGCGTCTCCGTGCTTCGGAGGGCACGTTAAGCTGACGTTCCGGTAGTCATTAGACAGCAGTCGTTAAGCTATGTCGGAAACCTACTGGGTGACTTGAACAATTCTGACGCTAGGGTAACCATTGCCAATACGATAAGTAAGTATGGTTACCTATAAAGAATCGATGACTCTGATGCACGGACTAACTCTAATGAGTTTATGATTGCATCAAATATTAAGTAATTAGTTCAAGTTCTCTTTATTATTTCTTTCCTTAGTTTCTATCCCTTCTACTGTGAACATGCCAACGAAAGGTAGAACATATAGGTAGCATTCTGACATGGAAATTCACGCCATAAACAAAAAGTTCTTTATTCAAATTGATAAAATTAGTAGATTGGAGACGCTGCCGTCAACAAGCGAGTATCAGTGTTGCCTATGCAAAATAAAAATTTACATAATTTGGCAGAGTTATGTTTTTTTAATACGGATATGGATCCTTTTTCGAGTCTTAATCTATCTTATCTATCAGATGGGAAGGAGATTCACCGCAGGCTCTAACTGTGTGTTACTAAAAGACGCCAGATTTCTTAGTGATCAAAAATCGTGACAAACAGACAATGTTGATGCCACAGACAAAAGAGACTATTGATAATTTTCAACAATCAAAGGTTTTCTTGGAACAATTATTAATACAAAATGAGGTGAAAATTAATGAGTTTCTTCGTATAACGGAGCCAAAATTACGGGTAGGTACTCGTACAACCAGTACATCAGATGTTTTTTGCGGTTTATTCTAAATTACTCCCACTTGGCTAATGGACGCCCAATGACGCCCATAACGTACATACTAAGTATAAAGCTGTATAAATAGATCAAACCGTGTAATTTGATATTTTAGCACTTTGACAAACTTGTAAAGATAAAGATAAATAAATATTTATTTGCTTAATATGGTGTGTACGTGATACAAAAACGTATAGGTACATTATATAGAACTTGGGTATAGTTACAATATGTTTTGCCATATTCGGCGTATATATTAGCGATACATCATGTCAATTTGTAATATTTTCATGATGTCGGACACGTTAAAGTAAAATAATTATTATGTAATTATGATGCGTCAGAAATAGATAAATGACTCATATTATACAAACTTGCAGCGATATTTTTTTTAATTAAAAGGCTACAAACATTATTATCTTAAGCTTTTCCAATTAAAATAGTAACCTCGCCACTTCGTGACCTGGGTTTGATTCCATCCCTTAAAAATAAATTTATGTTATATGAATTTAATTTAATTATAACATAAGACCTGGCCTGTATTAGTTAATCACATAATGCAAAGGTCATAAAATAAAACTATACATAATTATTTTTTAAATAGAATGGCTGTATGCTTTCAATCTTACAGTATACAAAAATTATAAGAGGCCATCTTGAAAGCGTGTCTATCAAATCAACAATAATTATCAAAATCGGTTCACTAAACTATGAAATCTCAGTACAATCGATAACCTCCCCCTATCTAATGCACACTGAATCACCGTCCGAGATCATAAAATATTAGTTGTACTATTGCCGTCATTAACGCCCTACTCTAGACATGATAATTTTATCATCCATTAACATTCAGTGTTCGATGGCAACACATAATTATTATTGCCGATGACATAATTCCTTATGTCAGAGTGACCAAGTACCAAATCCTCCGTCTACATTTGATAAACGGCACCTTATGAGCTAATCATTGTCAAATAAAAAACATAAGTAACCTTTAATATTAGTCATAGAGTCACAAGGCCCAAAAGGTGACAATTTGCATTAAAGTCTGCAATCATCATTGACTATTATTGAAATTATCCTAGTTACTGCAAAATCAGATATTTATCTTTAATATATGATATTTATGTTAGCAAATAATTGACAAAATAAAAAAGGTTTTTATTCACGTAGACTTAAAAAAAGCGCTTGTAAATAGTCAGAACATGTTTGTAGTACTATAGTAAAGTATACATAATATTTCTAGTTACATATTATAGATAATTAGAATACACGGATGGTTAAAACAGTACTAACATTAATTTTATAATAGTAATGATAATGATAAAAAACGGTATTTGATTTTAAGCTCATTGGCGCTACCTAAAGAAAGTATTTTTTGTATTAATATTATCTCAAATCCTAACTGATTAAATCATAATATCAATAAAAAAATAAAAAGGAAGCAGTTTAATTACTGCCTCTTTTTTTGGCAGTGCTACTGCTCTTTGTCTTTACAAAAGTGGCATTTTCCCAATTGTATACTACGAACTAAAACATTTCATTTGGCAACACTGGTTGCGATACTTTCTAAGAAAATTGAATTAACTGTTCGAAGGATATACCACCGCGGCACCGTTAGAACTGTAGAGCGATGATATATGTATAAAAAATGTGACCGTTATAACAGTATCCGATTTTGATTTCTATTCATTAATTAATCTTTGTTTGAAGTGTGTTTGCCGATGTCAGATCTATCGCACAATCCCCATTGTGGGGATAATTTAATAAATCTGGTTCGATGGACTGAGTAGTTCACCTAGGATTAATGAGTACAGATCAATCCTGAATCAGCTGCGCGGCTAGTACTCTTCCGTCCTATGCGTACCCTGAGCTCTATTCATGCTTGGGGTACGCTGTGTCTTTTTAATGTGCTAGTGAACTATTCTCTGTATCTACTGTCCCTTGTTATTGACTCTATCTGTAAAATGTACATCTGTACATATGACTGGTAGATTTAGAGAGAAATAAATAACACGTCAGTAGATATTTATGGATTGTTCTTCAATAACTATATTATACTAGCTGTGCCCCGTGGTTTTGCCCGCGTTAAACTTTATAAATTGTAGCCTTTGTGTTAATCTAGGGTGTCAGCCAACTCCATACGAAATTTTCTTAAAATCACTCCAGCCGTTGAGACGTGATGAAGTAACAAACATACACACTCACACACTCAAAAACTTTTGCCATTATAATATTACTGTGATTACTATATAATTTCTCATAAATCACATAAGAACATAGAAACACATTATCAATTTCAAGTATAATAAAGATAATAATTTAAAATTAAATTAAATATGAAACAATTACAAATCTAGTATGTGCTACTGTGCGGATGCTAATGTCACCGGCTTCTTAAGTGTTTCATAAACATACAAAAGACCCGTTAATTGGCCTGAAGATAGAAAATAAACAAGGCAAGCCCACACGGTATAGCTACTCTTAACTAGAGTGAAAAAAATACAATAGTCGAAACCACGCCTCAATTTAAATATGATCATCATTTAGCTGACACCGAGTGTACGTAAATCTTGACTCATCCAGTGTGGGTGACAACACGCGATATTTTGCTTCATATTAAAAACTACTTACATTAAAGACACCTCTTCAACATCAATTTTTAACGGATTTCCAAAAAACAGAAACACGTCTGCACGTGTGGTGCAGCGGTTAAGATACTCGCCTCGCCACTTTGTGTCCCAAGTTCGATTCCCACGCAGTGCAACAATTTTTCTAACCCATAAATAGTTGTCCTGAGTCTGGATGTACTTTGTGTCCGTCGATTATATGTTTGTAAAATACCCCGCGACACAGCGATTAAAAGTAGAAGTCGATGACTATATATCTCTTTGAAATTTAATTTTTTTAAGCTTTAGCCAATCATGATGGTCCATGATATAAAATGTAGCACACGCAAGTGGAGCTGCAGGCGGAAAGGCAGCTATAAATAATCTCAAAGAGTCAATAAAACAATAAAACGGTGATTATATAATTATGCACATTAATTCTATGTTGTAGAATCATGACAACCATTTTCTTCTAGTGTAAAACCTATTTTATTCCAAAAACAAATATAGCAGAGACAAATAATATCCACTTGAAGTGGTCCTTACAGAACTCTAAAAACAGCGTGCTGTTGATTATAGATTTCGAAAAACGAACGTAGCAAAATCTATAATGTGCCACAGTTACAGTGGCCAGTAAGATTTGATTTCTACTTCTTATATTTGACACTTACCAGTTTCTTATTCCATCAAATTGTATAATTTGGCCGTGCGGTCATCAATAATACGGTCATCTTTAATACTTTACAACTACTGAACAGCCTTGCCGCCCATGCCCTTATATGAAGTATTTCACGATCTTGTACAGTATTCTGTGAATCACGGAACGTAAATAAAAAAATATATTTAACGCAACCTTTTTAATAATCGGCAAAGGTCGTTTTATTTTATATAAGCAGTCTTTATGGTTCCGTGCATTAAAATTAACAGTTCAGTCTTAGGTCTTATATCAACAAAGGTATTTCTCAAAAATTTTAAAAATATACTGTATTTATGACGCATACAAATAATACATACACGGGACATGTCATAGTAGTCCACAAGTGTGTGCGCAACCACAGTGGCACTTTATTCCATCACTCCCATGATCCGAGGGGACGACTAGCGACACGACCGGAAAGAGTATGATAGTTTGTGACAATATATTATGTGTTTGCGCATACATATGTGCAATATAGTTAGTCCTACCTAGTCGGTAGTTTCCATTAAGATTGACTGCCCTTGGCCAAACATGGCCAGAAGAACAGTAACCTTATATTTCACTTTGTATCACATCTAGGTAGATGCATTTCGTGACTCATGCCATGATGTAAAGTTTCAGACATTCCAACCAAATGTTGGAGATAAGACATGTCTTAAGAATAAACCTTTGAACTTTACATTTAAAACACGAGAAATGCCAAACTTTGTAACTAAATAATATTTTATTTGCCAGTGGCGAAAGGATATTACAAGAAGCAGATAATAAGCGTCTTGATACTTACAACTATATACTGCGTTGAACGAAATTAGTTGACAAATCTTTCGCTGGTATAATTATACCAATAATTTATTACAAAAATTATACTTGTTTGGAAGAAATCGCTATTATGCGATCAGACCGCCAAATATACATTATTTTAGATATTACGTTTTTTACCTGTTAACTGTTTTTATTTTTTGTGCAATAAAGTGTATTTTACTTACCCACTTTTACTGAAAACAATACAATAAAATATAAATATTTTTAATTTGTCTCAGGATCCACCGCTAACCGAGAAAATAAATTGAAAAGTCTATTATTTTTTGTAAGATATATGATAAATTGATCAATGCAGCCGAGCTCTAAATCAGCCAGGCAGACTTAAAACTCGGACGAGAACCTGACACTGAATCATTGAGGTTCGAATTAAATAAATGTTTATTTACAGACCAATCAAAGCTGTCTTTACTCGCTAAGCTTAAAATTTCATTTGCAGCGAGAATATGTGCCTTAATTTGGTCCTGTGAGCATTTATATTTGTTAGACAGTAAGGCTACATTATTCTCCAGTTCATTTACTTTTCCATTCAATTTCTTTGTGTCTAAATCATATGTTAAGTTACATTGAGAAAGATGATAACTAGTTATGTCTAAATCAGACTGTAATTCCCTATGTTCCCTAATTAAATTACTAATATAGTTATAATTATACCTTTTACAGTAGCTGTATGATTTTTTGAGTTTCTTAATAGTGCTGTTGATTTTTAGGTATTTCTTGATCTTATTATGACTTGTCATGGAACATGGAACATTTGTGCTTGTGTTATTGGGTTTTGACTCAACAAGTACTTCAAACAGACCCTGGGCAGCATCCCTATTGTGTGTATCTATTTGGTGTTTCAGATTTTCAATAGTTTCATTAGCCTTTATTAGACTACATTCTAACACAGAAATGCGGTTCAAGGCCTGTTCATGAGTACTGATACACTTGTCATATGAATCAAGTTTAGTTTGCAAGACATCACGTGCATTAGATACATCTACAAACTGTGTGTAAAACAAAGACACCTGTTTTTTGAGGGATGCATTGTCATCCAATATTTTTGTACATTCCATTTCGTCATCTAGGCATAACTTTTCCAGATTCTTACATTCTTCTGTAATAATTTGTAATTTTTTGAGGGCCAGGTCTAACTTCATCTCCATGTCCTTGCTAGCAGCCTTACGGGTCAAGGGCATAGTGTAGGCCGTACAGAAACACTAAAACAGTAATAGTTAACTAAGAACAAAGTATATAAACACAAGTAAAATAGATTTTAAGGGAGGAAAGTGACAGTTTGTATAGTATTACAAAGTTTAAAGATTGTTATACAGGACTTAAAATACAATTACAGTGAGTTAAAGTTTACAAAGAATAGATGTAGAGGTTAAAGCGGAAGACCAGAAGGAGAAAATATAAGAAAATATTAAGCAAACTTAGATTTTGTTCTTATTTTATAAAGGTGGGTAAGAATCTATGTGTCGGTTTAGTATAATGTTAACATGACGCTTTGGGCACAAATTATGAAAACGGCACTTGGTATGTAGTATTTGTTGCCCAGGAATGCTAACGGGAGGTGGTATTATGTAAATAAATTATACTCCCTGCGATATTTTCAAAAAAGACACCGCCTTGCCGGTGCTGTTTCGTCAGTCACACTTGTTCGTATATTTAGTTGAAAACACACTTTTCAACAATTTATTGGTTATTCCTTACACTTATCAGTTGTTATTTTATAAATTAAAACACTATTAAACCATATAAACACAAAAAACTATTTAAAATTGAATTAAAATCGTCAGCTGTTATTTGACAGGTGTTGCAGCTCAGCTGATCTTTTTTTGCTTATATTTTTTTCTTAAAGGTGTAAGACCCAACGCCGCTGCTATTTGCTACGGTTGTAATCTTCTAGTTTTCAGAATGACTACTTGGCATTGTCACGACATTTATTAGGTACTAGATTATGGCGTTTAAAAGTGTTTTGTTACTTGTTGTCATAACACGAAATACTAAAAAATAATTAAGAGGTGAACTTTGTAAATTTAATAAAATTATTTCGCAGTAGAGTTACAAAAATAACAGTACTTGAAGCCACTTCAGTGACTACAGTTTTAAGCTCGTGCTTAGAGATTAGAGCAGCCATATCTAACTCGATTCTTTACACGATTGACTAGGTTAAACACTTAGGAGGGAATTCAACTTATAGATGGTTGACCCCGTTTGAAATCTAATTAGGTCGAATTATTTCTTAGTTATTAATGACCCTTGAAACTGTCCGTATTCTAATGTCAAAGGTTATATTACCCCTATATAAATGTAACAATTGAATAAATAATTATAATTATCCGGATATATCATACAGCGCCATCTCGCCCAAACTAAGCAAAGCTTATACTATAGATACTAGACAACAGACCGAAATACTTAAGAGCTTTTCTTTAAAATGTACTATACCTACACAGAAAGCACACAGACCAACAGATAGACATGTTCATGAACACAAATATTTGTCTTGTGCAAGGATCGAACCAGTAGCCTTTGGATGAGAAAGTAAACTACCAAATGAGACACGGCAGTGATCATTCATAAAAATATAATAAATTAAAATCATCGCACATTCTAATGAAAACAATGATTATATTTTACATCTCTATCTATCAATGTGTAATACTAAAAAATGTCTGACTTAATCCTTCCAAATTACTTAACAAGTTTTTTTACTAAACGCCAGATCATTGCCATTTAAAAGATATATGATGTTACGTAAAAGTTTGATTGCCAGGATTTAATCATTTTCTATGACCAATGCAACGAACATTTCATACAAGATTTACAATTTTTTCTTCTTTTTTATAAAAGCGTGTCCCTTGTTAACACCATTCCATTGTTCATGCTCCTCTTGGCACTAGTTAGTACTACTGCTACTACTACTACTGAGAGGCTTTCAGTGCTTCACCAGACAATAGAGACGAGTGCAAACTCAAATTACCTAAAAGTATAATATTAAGGATAATACTTATCAGTTATGAATAAAAATACGCGAATAAAAATCAAGTTTGTCTTAATTACTGCACGTATACACGTGCAATGATTAAGACAGTAGCCTGTGACCCATAAATAATTATTCTGAGTCAGGATGTACTTCGTGTCCATCAATTATATGTTTATAAACCCCGAGACATAGTGATTCTATTCCATAGGGCGTGTGCACTAGTCTTAATAAAAAAATATGCTCCCCGTTAGATTTTTTTTATTCACTTATGGGATTTATTTTTCGTGTTTTGCCTGTTGTTTCATAGGATAAATAAGCTCGTTATGTTACTTCCACTATACCTAGATATTTCAAGATCCTTATAAATAATTGTATTTTTATACAAATTTCAATCCATTGTTCCCTCACAGATGCGCAAACACTAATTGGTCGTAGGCAGCAATGTCACGTATACTAGGTCTTTTCAATATAAACGTTATCTTCAATTATCATTTATAATCTCAAGTACATCAGCCATTAAAGTACCACCTTGCAGGTACCACCTACTGATTATTATTTGATTGTCTATTAATTCAATAAAGATACGAACATAATTATAATTATTGATTTATAAAACCTGCATTGTGTCTTAATTGATCCTTAGTTTGTAATTAAATTTGAATGTACCTAATTTATTTATATGGTCCCACCTCGAAAACATTCCTTATGAGACCCGCCCCGGCTTCGCTCGGCGAGATAGTTATAAAAGTTTTAAAAAGGTGCACATATGTACACTATTCGTTCAGAATTGTGTACTTTTGGCCGAATCGAAAGAATGGCCTATCAATATTTTATCTTTTTTGCCGGTTTTCATAAAAGTACTCTTAGTAGAGACGAGAGCTACCAAATGATACGGAAAAAAGGACATAAACGAACTGTTAATTACACAGGAATTAACAATTAATTATTACCTGTCAGGAAATAATATAAGAAGCAGATTTTACATAACTCCTCATTAAGTGAGCGGTAAGGCAAGTAAAGAACTTTGTTAAAATTAAAGTCACCCCAAATCGCATCTAAGCTAATTTTATCTCAGCGTTCACCCTCGAACTGAAGGAAGCTTCCTTTATAACTCTGTTATTCCGCGTTTTATTTATTCGTAAAAGAGTACCTATGGAAACGTTTCTGTGTCTTAAACCTTAATTAGGCATAACCATATATAGTTACCTCCACATTTTAAACTATATTTATCTACTATATACAAATAAGTCGGGTTTTCCTTCCTGACGCTATAACTCCAGAACGCACGAACCGATTTCCACGGTTTTGCATTCGTTGGAAAGGTCTCGGGCACCGTGAGGTTTATAGCAAAGAAAATTTATAAAATTTAACGCGAGTAACACCGCGGGGCACAGCTAGTTTGTGATAAAGTTCAAAACCAATCTATCAGAAACATACTTACAGCCTTATAAATGGGTGTAACATAAATAGTGGAAGTACTTGTTAAGGTTGAACGGCAAATCTATGAGGTTAGAGCGTGGAGCACTATCCCGGAGTCATGTATAGGATAACTAGAGATTTGCCGTAAAGACGCGGCATCATTCGACCCCCTTATATTAAATATCGGATTATTAGTGTGAAAAAATAGATAGTGCTCCCGTTTATGTCGATATTCTCCTAGAGTACGTAGTAGTAGACTGACGTAGGAGCACTGGTATATTAAACTTTTTGAAAATATTAAACCTATTATTATGCCCCAGTCATATGTATAGTAGAACAAAAGTGAATTACAGATTTATAATTTAATATCCTATTCTTAATCAGTCTAACCAAAAACAAGCAAAGATCTTTTGCTGAAACTTTACTTATTACACAGCTGTCAGATACTAAGATGTTAATCATCTGGTTCATGAGTTTGTGGAAACTGGATGTAAGCTGGTTCTAGGTAACTGTACAATAGTCTCTTTGTGTGGCATCAGATCTGTTACACGTTTTCAAAGAGATTACATGTCAAACGAGGTTTAATTTCAACACTAAAGGACACACATTTCAAAGAGGTTCATTATTTAGTTTTTATTTTTAATGGCGATGTCACGATCACGATTAATATTTTAAATAGAAAATTAACAGTATACCGAGGTTATAATTTATTAAAATGAAGATAATTTATTGAATAATTATTATAATAGATATTATACGTTGCCAAACATAAACGTCAAACACTACACTATGGTAAGCAAGCGTAGCTATGGTTTTTTTAATTTATAGAACAGAAGAACAGACAATTTAAATGTTATTATTTTAAGTAAATATTCTTAGAATTCACATGTATGTAGGTATGTTGGACCAACGTGACATTGGTTAAGAGTGACACGTGCATTTAGTGTTATCAGTTACGTGCCATTCATAAAGAGCCTTTGTTTTTAAACTACACATGTTGTTAAGTATGATTATTAGATACTCTTTATAAGTAAGAGTTGTTCCAAAGAGTTTTAATTTCATTCTTTTTCTGTCACATATGCACATGAACTATCGAAAGAAATTATATAAAAACTACCGAAATGATAAAGTTACATTACATTATAGTCTCCCTATTCGGACAATGAACGCCTGCGATATTTCCTCAAGATATAAGTATCTTTCAATAGAATCCGAAACATTTCATATCGTAGTAGATCAATTAAGTCAATCGACAGACTCTTCGCCTACACAAACATGTTCCCTCGGCTCCGTCACTCAGTCAGTACCGCACGGTTAGCCGCGAAGCCTACTCGTATCCGAACGTGGTAATTGTCTAACTTCCCGCGGATTTATTCGTTTTTTAACTTTAAACGTAGAACGACGCTCAATTTTTTTTTTACACCTGTCACATTCTGCGCTATTTTTTTTTATTATAACGTAAATCAACCGAAAATGTCAGCGGACGTTTTGAGTGAGGATTTAAAGTCTCGTCTGCATTTAACCACAAAAACAGTGGGACAGGAAAGAATACGGAGAGCGCGGGAAAATAATGAAGATGTCGCTATATTGTCTATGTTTCTACCGAACGCCACAGCTGACAGAGAAAATAAGAAGTTTTGTTGTGCGTTACGAGAACAGTGCCTCCTTGGAGATCCGAGGAAAACTACTGCAGGTGTATATTTTTTTTTAATTCTGCTTACTCTATTTTAATTGTTTACAATGTCTGTACATGATTTATTCAGGCCAACAATTTATTTTTGCGTAATGTTTATTAGCATATAACCGAGGTGGAGGCCTGGAGAAATGTTACATAGTACCGGCTCGAGTCTCCACAACATATCTGTACAAACTATTTCTAACCTGCAACCTTATAACTTGTACTTTATCCTAAAATATTCGTGGAGAAAATAAACGATATTTATTAATCTTTATGTACGAAATTAATTACGCATAATAATGAAATAAAATCATTGCGGATGTCCGAAAAGCTGGCAACTCCATTTTGACATGATTAAGAAAAAATAAATTATACATTTTATTGCTACATGTTTATTCAATCGTCCTGATTCTAAACAGTATCCATGAATACATTAAGATAGCAATACTTTCTATAAACAACTTTTCACAATTATAACAGGTTTTAAAAGCGCCATAGACTAGACTAATGACCTGCTAAACCTAACGCCTAGAAATCTTTGTTTCCACGAAAGTCCTAATAAAGCAACATAGATATAAACGTATACAGCATGCAGCAGAACGGGCCTGTTGGCGTGGTCGGCAAACGCACGCTTTTCACGCCAGAGGTGGTGGGTTCGATTCCCACCCAGGACAGATATTTGTGTGCATGAACATGTATGTTTGTCCTGAGTCTGGGTGTGATTATCTATATAGTATGTATTTACAAAAGAAAAGTAGTATATGTAATATATCAGTTATCTGGTTTCCATCGTACAAGCTCTGCTTAGTTTGGGATCAGATGGCCGTATGTAAATAATGTCCCAGGATATTATTATTATTTATTTATTTCACACAGCAACTAACGTTTATGTATTATTATTTTTTATTAGACTCACAATAAATATCTTTATACAACTAACACACTGCTATTTGATCCCAAACTAGGCAGAGCCTGTACTATGGCATGCAGACAACTGATAAACGTACTTGTATATTTCTAAATACATACTATATAATGTATGGAACCAAATTAATTGAGTTCATCACACAAGGATTTTTCCTGGTCGGGAATCGAACCCACGACCTCTCGCCTACCAGTCAGGGTTTCTAACCACTAAACCAACTGGACAGTTAAACTAACTTGTGAACTAATGACAAATTGAGATGGCGGTTAAAATCGTGACTATAGTTCTAGAAAATATTTAAATCATTTGACAAAATCTATGTAGCTTTAAAAATTTGCATACTAAAACAGACAATGCATTAAAAATTCTTGAGAGAAAACATTGACACGTTTTTTTATATATTTTTATATCTTTATTGTTTTAGCCTAACTACAGATAGATTATCTTGTCTAGACACAGATGTTTGTATCCAATTTGCTAACAATTCCTAACTGTAATAACTTTTATTGTGATAGAAGTTTCGTCGCACGATGAAAACATTTGTGTTCAGCTTAATATGAGCATTCACAATATATCATGTGTGCACGAAAATATGTTTATACCGATTTTTAGTCCCTTTTTTGAGACCTACCTATATCTGACATATAACATATCAGAGCAGTTCAAAAACTTCAGATTCGACCTTATTAGACCATTTTATTTAATAGTGTGATCATTATCGGCACTTAACAATTTTTTAGAGTGTAAATTAATATATATACGGATGGGATGGGATGAGTATCCCTCTCATCCTTGTACTCGTATATACAAGGTGTAATATATACATATATAGAGGACGAAATTTGTAGGAATTAATTTGCCTATCAAACTGAACAACGCGGCAATGTGTAAAACAATGGCTTCTAAAATATATAAACAAGAAACAAGATAAGTTTCCCATACAAAACTGAAACTTCCTACACAACTAAAGATAAAGATAAAGATAAAAATCATTTATTTACATGAAACATGGTTTACAAATTATAGGTGTTGTAATCATAGTAAGGTTTCACATGCTTCGCCATAGAGCTATATTAATAGCCATAGAATATATTAAGATATTCTATTCTATTCTATTTTGTTGCATTAATTGCTGTATTAAACTATGTATTGCATTGTGAGCTTGACAAGTCCAAGTGTATGTAAATACCCAAGTGCTGAATAAATTTCATTATTTCGTTATTGTACACCAAAATTATAATGTTTGATAGATTGAATAGATTATAAAAATAGCGCCCTTATCAATAAGTTGCAATATCTTCAAACCAAGCATTAAGTAGGATTGAAGAGAAGGTAGTTGTGTATTTGTTGGCATATTTAGTGAAAGGCCTTTCTCATGTTTATCCTTTTCTTTTTTGTAGCATGTGTACTTTTAATAATATATAAATAGATACATATTTACATATAAAAAAACGAAAAAAAAAAATCTGACGCAAATTGAATTAGAAGCTAAATATATTTTTTATTATTATTTCACATACTGGTTTTCTTTAATTTATACAGTCCCGAGGGTAGATTGTGCTAATTGAATTCCCTCCACTATTTATATTATATATAGGGAACATATCTCTATAATATAAGTACCTAATTTTATGAGCTCTACCCTAAACCTAGTGAGTAATAGGCAAAACGAAAACTGTAATGACAAAAATTAATCATACAGTCGCAGAAAAGCCTTTCTACTTAATCCATCTCTGAATATCTGAATAATAAATGAATACATTTACATTTATAAATATAAAGTCCTTAATTCATGCCGCCATAACCATTAGTTCATTCGTTCATTAATTGAATGAACAAAGAACGCCTCTTATCTTTTCATTCAATTAATCTTGTCCATGGAGGTCAGTTTTAATTCGGTGAATTCGTTTGAACAGGTCGCCATTTGCTAAAGTAAATGTTATATGAACAAACGAATATGGTTACGTTTAATTAGTGATACCTACAGCAATATGTATTATTATTTATTATGTACATAATTAGTACATGCTTATTTTGTGTAGTGATTTTACTCATAAGTACCAAGATTAACTTACAATGTTAGTGCTTAAGTATCAAAACACATGAGAATAATGTACGATGTAAATAATGATGTAGGTATAACATTGACTTTAAAATCAATTAGTTACGTACATATATTTACTTACTAGCCATTGAAGTATATTCACATAACATATCGAGTAATACCGACCCTATTCCTTAGAAGGCCTCCAATCTAATTTATGGAGCTGATTGCCGTGTTACAGTGAACGATTTCGACGTGACCTCCGCCCCTCATCCTTGATTCCGGTCGCGACTGATCACGACTCCCCTAAGACCCTTTTCTGTAACGCCCTGAGCTACTTACTTGGATCAAGGCGTCTTCAGACATCTTCCTTGAAACACTTTCTGAATTAGTTTCACCTGTCTTACTGATCTCACCAGTAGACTGGCTTCCTGGAGACTAAATCATTTGGTTTTTATGACAACATATCTCGTTTTTTTTTTAAATATCGCTCTCTCTATAGAATCAAGTCCCTGAATCGCGTGGGACTTTACAAACATGTAATTAATAAACACGAAGCAGATCCATATTTAAAATAATTAACATTTATTTGTCTCGTGCGGGGATTGAACCCGATATACGAGGGCCGCCGACTACCATTTCCACTGCGCCATACGTGTATTCGGAAAGTAATTGAAAATTACTTCTCATGTACAATGTGGCTGATTGCAATATGATTGATTCACTTATAACTTGTGGACAGAATATCAATAATCGTTACTACTGAAAATACTGAAGCATTCGATATTGTTATAAATAAGAATTTTACTTTTTCCAAGGGTATCAGAGAAGAAGAAGCGCGCTTGTAAAAGTAGAAATTTAACGGGTACCAAATTGATAAAAATCTTTTAATACATCCCAGGTTCTTACTAAATTTATCGGCTAAGCAAATAATATCAATAATCATAAATTTCTTGCGGCGTTCTCTCAAGGTAGTGTATTATTGCCCACCTGAATTACGGTGATTGATTACTTTTCTCAAATATTAAGGTTTATAGATGTCAAGGTTATAAAAAGATACTTAATATATATGGTCGTCTTAAAAATAAAACGTAATATTTGCTTATTGGTTCTTTTAATTACTTAAGCGAAAAGTATTTATGTAAACATATACATAAAATATTAAATGTTTGTATACACGGCAAGTTTTTATCCTTCACCCAGATAAGAGATCCAAGCTTCCTTATAAAGATGTTTAAGACGAGAAAGGAACCATTTAACTTGTAATATTTATGTAGTATAATAAGTATTTGAGAACAAGATTCCATGATACTTCCATTCTAGACCCATTAGTTATCTATTTAATATATATCCAAGGTAAAATTAATCGTTGGGCGATTTTTTACAGGATATGCTAGGTATAATGTCTATGTATAATACATATTGTCTAGTATAAATAACTCAATGTATACAATACATTTAGTTTTTTTACTGTTAGCCTAGGAGGAGGTTTTAACTGCTTCACCAGAGGCAGATACGGCTCAACTCCAAAGTTGGCCGTGAGCTAGCATCGATCAAAATATATTTAATTTTTATTAGATATCTTTTAGGCCATATTTGCAAGTGCGCTGCACAGCTCAATAGGTTTAAAAGCTAATCAATAGTACCGTACAGATATGTTTTACGACTTATAATAATTTATATACTTCAAAGTAGAAAGCTTCTATTTCAGAACAGCCATCCGCGGTCGGAACCGGATATCGACCTATATATTTATTGAGGTACCGGTTGAGGTTAATGAATTCTCAGGAAATTGATATGAAAAATGAATGTTTTAACAAATCAACTGAATATTTACTTACGTTAGGTTATTGACTTCTTGAGTTTAGAGTTGATATAATATTTATTATCTGTGTGTTTCAAGCACCATAGATTATAAATAGTCATTGAGTGTCATTTACCATCGAACCGAGGGTCGTTGGCTTGATTGCAAATTAAAAAAAAACATATATAAAAATCTAGGTCTGATTGCATTTTGATACTTGATTGATACTTACTGTAGCCATTTTGCACTTTACTTTCTTAATTTTATCTTCTTAAGAGGCTGACAACGCTTTATTTTGTCGTACTGCGACAATCAAGACAAGTTAAAAACAGGGTTCTAAAACGAATAACGTATTTTCCTAATCTTAAAATAATGTATTCAATATTAACGATTACAATTTAAATTCAGTTGTAATTTTATGTGATTCTTTTATTTTAAGTTTTGCTCTAGGTTGTAGTAGGTATTGCGGTATAACTCAATTTAGCTGTTGTTAGTCCTATAACGCATTAAATATTTGACGCGGCCTCATATTTTAAGATATTTTAACAAATTAAGACGTATACTACATTACTAGTGCATATTTCCTGTTTTACCTACCAGCGAAACAACCCTCTATATATAAAACCGAGTTCAACCAGTCGAAAACATAAACGATTCCGTATAATTCCGTAATATCCGTTTGCTAAAAACGTTATTCTACGGCTCTCAGACGAAACACACCCACTACATTACCTCTGCAACGCAAATAAGTAAGCACTTTGCTTATCCAAGCGCTTTTAAAAATATGACGTCATTTTTATAAGGGGCTTGAAAATATAACTGTCAGTATTTATTTTACAGCTGATGATTTTAGTAACAGTGATGTTTTAATTTTATGATTTTTTTTTATTGACGCCAAGCGCAAATATATGCCCAGCTTTATCAAAATTAAACAAATGAAGACGCGTGTCTATCCACAACATTAGACAAATCCCAAATAAGAAAAGCACAAATAAGCTACGTAAATACAAATCCACAAACGAACCACGTTTTTAAGCGAAATAAATACTTACACTCTTTTTCTAAAATCTAAATAAATAATCGATAATACGTTTTCCTTATTATAAATATAATTGCCACAATACACAACACGTACGTCAGACGATATATCACAAACCAATTGTGCAATTACACATTTCAATGATAATTATAACCATGACACGTGTTAATTTACCGTATATTCAATGTTTAATTAAAACAGATTTCAATAAAATATTAAAATTATGACACCCAACAACAAGATCAAGGCAATCCAGAATGACGTGAATTACGTTTTATTGACAGGCAATCAATATCGACGCGTGGGACTTTAACTGTCAAGTTTAAATTTAGAACCACAATTTTTACGCCATTTTTAGAATGTTATAACATTTTTTATGTTTTCGTTTTGCCAAATACATATTTTTATTGTTATATTTAGAGCAGATCGCACAAAATATTCCACTTTACAATATAACGTTGCCTACCCTATTATAGATCCATATATTAGTGTATTCGTCTCTCGAAAAAGGCAAAGACCATTGCGATATGATTTCTTCTGGAAACCGAAATATTACCAGTACGTGAGCGATCAAGAAGCGTGTAAGGTATTATTCATCCCTTATTCCGACCTCATTCGTTCACGACACAAATTATACAAGAATTCCTACCTACACTTACAACTATACTCACATTTGGCTTCGGCCCGTGTTCGGCAGTCAACCAGAGACTTCCCTCCCATCACTCATCACCTACTACAACAAGCACATAAAATTCCTACGAACGGAGAAAAATATTATTCATCCCTTATTCCAACCTCATTCGTCCACGACACAACCCATACAAGAATTCCTAGTTACACTTACACCTTATACTCAAAGTTGGCTTAGGCCCGTGTACCACAGTAAACCAGAGACTAGCTCCGAGATATAAAACAAAAAATATACAACTAAATAATATACACTAAATATAAATAACAGTATATCAATTGACCCACTTAATTATCTCTCGTAATAATTTGTCTTAAGTTCTGAACTACATTTACATAATTGAACACCTTTTTTTAATAAATATGCAAAGTAAATAATGTAACATTTCATACATCGTAAATTTGTCAGGGGTTAATTGGATTCGATAACGACACTGAAACGTCAATAAAGTAAATTGCTCGAATTTGTTGTTCATCAGAGCGCAATTGTCTCGCTTTTGATTATATTAAAGGATATGAAATGCACTTTCCAAAAATGTGCGTAGGTTTTATTGAGGTTGAAATTCAAAAAATTTCATTAGCTAGTTGTTAGCTTATTTTTGAACATAATAATAGGATAAAACTCTATTTCATGTTTATTGTGATCATTAAAAATACTATGGGAATGGAAACTTATTCCAGATATTATGGAATATTATTCTCACAAGATGGCCGAATATTATTTTTGGACAAAATAGGACAAAACCGTTTTTCATGTTTATTGTGATCATTACAAATAATATGGGAATGGAAACTTGTTCTGCATATTATGGAATATTATTCTCACAAGAAGGCCGAAGCATATTGTTTTGACATGATCGAGGTAGTCGTGCGCTGAAGTCTAGGCCTTAAATAAAGCACTGGAAAATCGAACGATCCTTCAACTATATACTACTTTCATTCAACCTTAAGTCACGGTTCAAGGTCCAATTAATAATTTCTCGGCACAATTATGTCGAAAATTATGACGTCATTCAACCTGATGGACGGGAACATAAAAATAAACCCTACATTGTTCATATAAGGTCGAAAATACTTGTTATTGACAGTGATGCATTACGTCTGTATATAGATGTAGGAACAGATGGTGGATTACCATGACCTTCGGGTCCCTTATCTTGTTGCTTTTAACCTCACAAGTCATCTAGTAGAGAGACCTTTTTATAAGCACACACGTGTTCACACGTAATGCGAATAGGTAACATTCATGCGGAAGTATATATTCTCCATTTAACCATAGACATTTAATCACTTTATATATAATTCTTGTCTTTGACTAGCAATAACTCTTCATGTGCTTGGTACGCGAGGAGTTGAACTAGAAAAAGATAAAAACTAGGTCGACGGTCGACAATAAATCAGTATGATACGTCTATCAAAGACAATAACGGAATAAACGGAAGTTAAGTAGCGTGTATATAAAACAAATGGTACCCTTCGTTTTATAAGATGGGCTGTAACCTTAGAACAAGCATATATTACTATGTAAAAATTACTATTTTCTTTATGAAACAGAATATATCAATTTGATTTGGCAATTCGATAATTTACGTAAAATGCAAGTCAAGTAATTGAGATAAAAATTATCTAACTTGTAGCACGCTTGATACGACAGCGCGAAGAGTTTAGGGCATTGGATAGGTTGGAGATGTTCAAAAGACATTTTAATTTTTGTACAAAATCTGGCAACATTAATTAAAAATGTAAACAATAGAAGAGTTGCGAAATATAATAATAAATAATTTTTAACACATTAAATTAGGCTACAATTTGCAACAAATAGGTAGTTTTATAGCCTTATCATTTTTATTTATCTAAACTTAACTAAAGTCGTACAAATATTTTGCACAACTATTCTATTGATTACATTTTGAGTTAATGTTGCCAATTTTGTTAGAAAAAGATGTGACCTTATTATAGATGACCCTTATTTAAAAACGAAGTCTAAAGTTAAACTGCAGTTTAACTGTACTATAGATCAAGCAATCTTATTGGATGGTTTTCGACTAAACCAACTGCAGTTTAACTTTAGATTTCGTTTGCACACATTGTTGCTTATCCAATGCCCTTAAACTACTATATGACAAAAACTAGTTGCAGTTATAAATCAGTATGCTATGTGTATCACAGACAATAACATCGTACGGAAGTATTGGCAGCCTGTATGTTAAACACATGGTACCCTTCGTTTTGTAAGGTGGGCTGATATGCGTTGTGGGTGCTTTGTTTACAGTATCTACTCGAACTGTACGATTTACGACCGAGGTCAAGGGTAGGAATACACGAGGACCACTAAACTGACAACCTGTTCTATAGCGTGCTACCAATATCTGGAGTCGTTTATTATATAGATCTTGTAGCAACAAGGAACGACTTCCGTGCGTTTAAGCGCTTTTGTAATACCGAATAAAATACATATAATTAATTTGTAATGAATATTTTTGCGTGGAGACCTATTAATGGCTCTCTGTCATGAATAACATAAAAGCTAAAAGGTGGCGGAAAGCTGTTGGAATCCCTAAGAAAATAAATAATAAATAACGGCTCAGTTTATAGGACCCTTAAATTTGTTCTTGGAGCTTTTGCAGCTGGCTTCTCTAGTGGCAATTTTCTTTTTAATGAGGCTCCAGCCACATTTATCATTTTGTCTACCTCTGTGTCCTCATGTTTCGGATTGGAGTCGTGCACGGCACATATATTTGTGTCATCTATAAATTTTGTAAGATTTCGAATCTGGGTGAAGAATTGCGTGTTTTGAAAGTGCCCTGCGACTCAGGGGTCTGATTTTGATCTGATCTTGGTCTGATCTTTTTAAAAAAACTTATTATTAGTATTATAATAATGTCTTCAGTTTTGAAACACTGGTGTACTTTTTAATCCCTCTCTCTCTCATAATCAGACGGGGTGTAGCATGTCGACATTACCGAAGAGAGGTCAGGTGGAGATCTAAGAACGTTACATGCTACTAAGGGATACCTTAGTAGCATGTATCGGTAACCGAGACCGGGATTATATTATCTGCGGTTAAAGGCTTACAGTCATAACCGAGTGTATAAACTTATATTTGGATATAGTGGACGGGCATTAAAAGATATAATAATATCCTGGGACATTATTTACACACGGCTATCTGATCTCAAACTCAGCAGGCTATATATAGTACCCAATACTTTTCTTTTGTTATAAAAATATTTATGTAAATTATTCTTTTTTAATTAAATAAAATAAAATAAAAAAGGTTTTTATTCACGTAGACTTTAAAAAAGCGCTTGTATTTACAAGCGCTTTTTTAAAGTCTACGTGTTCTGCTAAACATGTTCTGACTATTTAGTCAGAACATGTTTGTAGTAATATAGTTGTATACATTATTATTTCTAGTAACATAGATATTTAGGTACACATTGTATGAAAACATTTATAAAATTTATTTTATTATAGCAATGATATTTAGCTAGCCCGTATCAAGTTATTGTCAAGATATTATGTTTAATTATCCAGTTTAAGTCTAATATTTTTACTACATATTGTCAATGGTTCTGTCTATATTAATTAATAACACTCAGATTCAGGCCAAACAGGCATGTTCATGCACACAAATATCTGTCCTGGATGAGAATCGAACCCACGACCTGCGGCGTAAAAGGCAAGTATTTACCAATCACGCCAACCGACCCGTCAGATGCATTAATATCAATAGGTACTTACAGTCGGCGTAAATTGATTTTTACACGGTTATTAAAATATAATCGACTCCAATATTATCGAGATTTACGTCAAAACAACGGCAATATGGAAATCGTATTGTGGAAATAGTAGTGATACATCAGCTCTATTGTACCCACTGATTGGATGTTTTAAGACCCGGCTGTACAGAAGTTGATCATTATTGGACCTACATACATAATAACAATATCGGCCAATCTCCTACACGCGTGCACTCCCTATTCTCATAATCTTTAAATTAGATGGGACTGTATGAGATCGTTGTTACTGGGGTTTGCTTTTCAAGAGAAATTGAAATATTAACTTCCCATATCAATGTAACGATCAAAAATAGGGTGGCAAAAATATTTTTAGTATACATAAACTGATTTTCTTTCATTTGTTAAGTTTTATGAGAAGATAGCGTTTCTTAAGTTATATCCACTATTTATGTTACACGTTGTATATGATATACTAACTGTGCCCCAAGGTTTCACCCGCGTTAATCTTTATAAATTATAGACTATGTGTTTTTCGGATATATAAGCTATATTACTACAAACTTTCATCAAAATCCATTCCGTAGTTTTTGCGTGAAAGAGTGATAAACATACATACATCCATACTCACAAACTTTCGCATTTATAATATTAGTAGAATATACAGCATCCAGTAATAAACGCAATATACCCATTCGTATGCGTATCTGCACGCTACTGAATTCGAAAAGCGATAAAATTTCACGTTTGCAACCGAAACAATGGCAGAAAATCTTATTATCAGATTTAGAGGCAGGCGTAACATGTGCACTCGACACATTTCCAAACACGTGCATGTCAATATAGGAACAAATGAATATGGCGGCTTGCTCCGCTCGGAAAATTCGATTTAACAATTCGCATGATAGAATTTTATTCCCATGCTTTATAGCGACTATAAAATGAGAAACGGTTTAGTATTTCAGTTATTCTATTACAAATTGGATCGTTTTGGTATTCATTATTATTTCTGAGTAATAATAGCTTCGATTCCTTTTACGTGAAAATAATTTTTAGCATAATCTTCAACCATGAATTCTTTAACCGCAATTTTCTTTGTTTATTGAATTCGGATTGAAGTTCCCGCGGCCCCCACAAGCCACTTACAAGGGACAAAGGGAACGCAAGTTTGGAATGATTCCATTTTCAAAGGGACAGTACCTACCTAACTGCCAGTTAACCCGGAGATGAAGGAATTTTAGTTCTCAATATGAAAGGGACGTTCGAAATTCAAAATGTTTACGTACTTCCTCAAAATGACGTCATAGTGTTTTTTTTTCTTATGTTGATGCGACGAACATGATAGCTATTATTCCTGTGTATACATTGGAACAAAACATTGGCATTGACATTGAAGTCAGGAAAATTACAAAACATTTCTATAAGTATCACTTGAAATCTTTACAACATACAATGGCGTGTAAATTTTCATTAGTCATGTATGGGATGTATTCGTTAGCATTTCAAAACAAATCGAGTGACGTTGTTAAAATAATCGATTTTGTAGTTCAATGGAAATATTCAGAATCGCAAGGGAAAATATGGATTTGTGTAGTATATATAAATACTATATATGCTATACTATACCAGAACTGTTATAAACAGTTTAACTGGTCACATGTAAAAATATACTGTAATATTACTTCAGCTGCAACTTCTACAAATGTTCATATTCTATGCTGGTAATTTTTTGGTGCAGACAAGCTGTAGATATCTCGATTTTATAATATTGCTATCTTTTTATTCTCAAAAATTACCAGTGTTCAAAATAATTGAAGACCTGCTAAAATTCAGTTACAAATTTTCATAACGCTTCTCCATACATTCAAAAATCATTTAACAGGCAACAAGGAGAACAACGGCTTAATAAAATTTCATTTTAAATTCACATTTTTACGAGTAACGATGTCTCCGTAAAATTTTACATAGTTAATGAAATTGTTTTCCGCTGCGTATATATCAGCGGAAAAAACCTCTGCGATTATTCAACGTACGGCTGATTCGCTCGCGCATTGAAATATTTTATAGGATATTAAATAATTATTGTCAGCTCTTCCATCAAGTCGTTAGCTATGTGGTTTCCGACTCAGAAAGAATAACAGGGTCACTTTACTTTGTGCCTTTTACGACACCCACGGAATGTTATGGAACATTCCGTGGGTGTCGTAAAAGGCAATAAAGGGATACACCAGGTAGTCTGGCAGCAACGCCTTCTGAACCAAACCCCTCCGGCAACGTTATCGAAACCTTCCACATCGGGCTGACGATGTACCTACTTCCGTCATGTGCATTGGTCATTTTATACGGGATTTTGTTAATCAAAATTATTTTAACAAAACCGTCACCACGTAAGTGATCGGTGAAGTTTAAGCAACTAGGCTCGCGGTCTGTCTATAGATGGGTGACCACCAAAGTAGTTTAATTTCTGAGTGTCCCGGGCTTCGGAGGGCACGTTTAGCTGTCGGTCCCTGTTGTAGTCATGAGACAACATTCGTTAAGTCATGTCAGAGGCCAACTGGACGGCTTGTTCAACTCTGCACTAGGGCAACCACTGCCCATACGATAAGTATTATTTTTATATTAGTAGAGCAGTTTTAATGTGTTTCGCGATGATTACCGTCCATAACACGTTATATTACAAATCGTTAGTTTGCATAAGCCCACACTTGACCGTCTGACATCATCGTTAGCCTTCATAACTCACTCGTATTTTGATCTTAACCACACGCTAATAACTTGTACCTACAATGCGCCTACAATGCATTATAATATGAGTTTTATGGGGTGTGACCATATTCACATAAATCAAGAACACCTTTACATCCATATTCCAATAAAATAATTACTTTCAATAAAACACACAATATCGACTTGAAATTTTCTCGGTGACAACCGATGGGATCATAGTTTATATGGGCAAATGCCGAAAGCCAACCCTATCGATTAAAAGAATTATTGAAACAACACACATACAATTAAATAAATACAGTCGACTTGTTAACATCCTTCTTTTGGAGTCAGTTCGTTTTAAAAAACTTAGCTTCTACTACTTAGGTACTACATAACGTAATAAATAATAAATAAATATTAATAATATATATATATTTTAAAGATGTCTGAAAATGTAATAAATAAATAAATCGTTTTTATTTTCATTAGGTCAACTTTACCTAATTAACAATATTGTTGGGCATACCTTTTAGGAATAACATTAACTATATTCAACGTAAGCTTTTTAAACTTCAAATAACACAACCTGTTATTAATAACCGTTTGGTACATTTTGGGTACGAAACCTCTGCTGCTCGAAAACTAAGCCTCTGCTGTTTTTGAAGTCGGTTTAGAACTAATTTTTCAAAATTAAAGTAGACGATACATTTAGATTATAAAGATTAAATATGAAAATAATGCGAATTGGTACGGCTAAATACAGATCTTCATCAAGGGAATACATACAAGAAAATATTACCTATTATATGTTTCTGTTTAAATACAAGTATACAGTTATAATAACGCCCTGGTTGTTACAATTCCTTTTATAGGCTCGCAATCTACACAGGCGCAGATTAAAATCATAAATATTTAATACATCCTGATCCCACGCAACAGAAAACGGCGCAAACAACTTTCTTAATAACAAACCTAGCCTAACGAGTTTACTAATTATCATTACTGATGCACTACTGGCCCACACCTACTTTGCTGATATTGTATCGTAAATGTTTAGAACTAAAACTATTAAGATAAAGCTAGATTTATTTTATTGACGCAATGAAAATAACGCCGCAGTTCCGTTACAATCAATATCTATGCATATGGATATAATTATTTTTTTTATCGTAATCAATAACACATACCTACTGCCCCGAATGGAATACCAACTAATAGAATTGAAATATCGTTGCATTTCTTACTAACATAACGGTAAAATAGAGATGGGAACAATATTCATAGATAATATTTTTCTCTTGCTCTACAACTGCTTCCTTCTATTCACCCCGTTTTGCGGTAGTTCTTATGAAAAGGACACAAGTCAGTAAACGGTTGTTCATGTATTCTCGGCGCAATCGTAACAATTTGCAAATGGAATAGCCCAGTTATTGTCCGATGGTTGCAGTGGGCGTAAGGGCCCTTTCTCTCACAATGAAAAGTGGAACGGTTTAACTGTATTGTGTGCACAGCTTTATTATAGATGCAAGTCATGTTTTATTCAATCTAAGCGTTTCAGAGATTGGATACAAAAGTTTTATAGTGTATTGTTTCAAGCAATGAAATTGCTTGCTTGCTAGGTTTTTAGGTGGTTTATTCAAATATCGTATATCAGTACAATTACTATGTATTGTATATATTTTATTTCACTACGTGTTTTTGACGTAATTATTAGTATGATATATATAATGTCATACATAATATTATTATTTGACAGTGATATTGGCAAATGGCAAAATGATTAAATGTATGATAGGTAGGTTTTTGTAAAATGTAATAAAATATTTACATAAGTAAAAACAAAATCACAATGACCTAAAATTTTACTTTAAACTGACTTAAATTCGTCCATATTTATGGTTAGCTAAAATACTCTAATAGTAAGTAAAGTACAATATCGTCAACTGGAAAAATGCCAATATAGGGCAGACGTCATAATTTTTCATCTGTTATGAATGCCGCTAAAGGTATTAAAAAGCTAAGCTTTAAACGGATAATTTAACAATTATATCAAAAGAAAGTATTTAAATTTCAAATAGTCTAACATAGACCTACAATCTCAACATAAGACAACACAACCCAAAACATCGTAACTCTTAACATAAATAGGCAGTAAACAACCGCATATTGCAACGTTCTCCAATCGATATGAAATACGATATAAAAGTTCACAGACCTCAATGCAGAAACTGAACACCGGTCACGAAAGTTTCCGTCGTTTACACGCGATAATATAGTAAAAGGATTTAAATAATGAGTTTGGGTAGGCGATCAATTTTAGGAAAATAATTGTTTAGGCGTATTTTGACATGTGCTCGTGCCCTAATAATTTACCTGCGTCACTAATGCGTGTTCGATTTTTGACAGCTTTTTTTTCTTTTTTTAATTTTGTTTCGTAGCAATCTGTTCCACCATACATAACAATAAGGAAATCAGCTGGCCGATGGTAAACATCGGTAAAACTGTTAGTGGACAGCATCGAATGATACTTCTGTCAGTGAATATCCTGGAATCCCTCTAGCCTATATCTATTTCTTTTAATCGATCAAGATAAATAAGAATCTGTTTCGTTTTGTTATATTGAACTGCTTATCAGTTTTTGTTACACTTTATTTAATTTTAATAAATTTACTTTGTAATTTGATTGTAACAAAAACATTAATTCCGTTCAACGAAACCCAATCAAGTTCGTACCAACTTCCATCGATTAAAAAGTTTAAAACACAAGTTTCTAAAAGAAACAAGTAACTAACTGTCTGAAACTGCGGTGATATCTGATAGAAAAGTTTTTCCATTTAACGAAACTACAACGATTAAGACTAATGTGCCTTTTGTTGTGTGCGCAGAAATTTCTTGAACATTATTAATTATAACAAACATTATTAATTATAATTATTTCTTAAACATTATTAACATTATTTAACCTGAATTGGTAATTTAGGTTAGATATGTTAACAAGGGAATGTGAAAATTATATATTGATGATATTAGTAGACCTTGGCAAAACCTTAAAATTTTTGGGGGCCATTAAAATTCACCCAAATTTTGAAAAATTTCTTTCTAATGGATCGGTATTTAAATCTTAAGTGACTTCTCTAGCTCTATTTTCAAAAACAGTCAGCTAACAATCCATGACGACGATCGATAGTCTGATACTAACTTTTTACGTGATTAGAAATTTCTCAACTGACTGGTTATATATTTTAAAAATAGAATTCGATAAAGAAGTAGTTCGAATAGATTATTTTTCCAAACAGCTCTAGTAAAGAACGGCTGGAACGAAGCTTCAGTGAAATAAATAAGAATATTTTTCTCCAATACCGAAACGGAAATATCAACGGACTGAAATGTCGGTGCAGCATTCCCAAAAATCTATCAATATACGAAAAAGAATTAGACAGGTAGATGGTGGTACCGATTTCGTCACTATTTCGTTTCCAACGCTAGTAAAATGAGTGATATCGAAATGAAATGCATTCACACTTTGCATTACACCGATAACAATGCATCTATCGCGTGCATCAGCCAAATATCCCGTATTTTCAATGTCACATGTTAAACTCAAGGACACAAAAATACTATTCCATGTCAAAACACGCGATCAATGCCGGTTTACGATCACATAAAATACCTAACACGAGTAACGAACTTTGAATATCTACCTAATAGTTAGGTACCTAAATTCATTCTGTATTCGATAAAATGAACAAATCCATCAAGAACCCGAATAGGTATTATGATTTTCATTTCTTTCCAAATCAAAGTCATTATAAACATTGTTTACCAATGTTTCGAATTTAAATTCCAATGTAAAAGGAAACATGGAATCAGCCAGTTATAAATTCAAATTAATTTAAACAAAGAGTTATGAGTTCCGCGAAGTTTCTATAGCGTTGCTTGAAAGAGCTTTCTAGTAAAAGAAATTACATGCTTTTGAAGAGATATTATAAACACTTGTGAATTAGCGCCCGTGAATCACCTTTGAAACTTGGTGATAAGCATTGTAATATAAATCCTATTTTATGAGTTATTTAATAGCTTTAGAAAGGCCTTTAGTGTTTGAGAAATATCGTATATGTAGAGAACATCGTAACCAGATAAGTATGAGACAAACATTTTGAAAATAAATAATTATTGCCGATATTTTATTTGTATATGTATATACCTATTACAGCATTTTTCCAGTGTTGTTGAAACAAATTAGTTTTATAAATTAGATTTTATATCTTATTTATTTATTTAATTATTCGGTAATCACAATTAGAAATATAACGTTTATTACCTTATAAATCCTAAGATAATAATCTATATATTTCACGGGACCTAGGTTAAATTTTTTGTTAAATTAACGTTGAGTCAAATGGATAACTTCCTTCATTTACCTTTTTTAAAGACTAACTAAGATTGTATTAAGTAAAGTAATTAATAAGTATAATCGAGGGCTCATGCTTGCAAAATTGTTTCGCTAACATTTTATTTTAATTCGAAGACAAAAAAAAGCTATCCCGCCGTATATATTAAAACATAATAATTAAATAAAATACTGCTTTATTTATTATAATTTGATTTTTGCTATTATTCCTTTAGCGAAAATTTGTTCCATATTTACTTGAATAAATTTCATTTTTATAACATATATATGTTTGTAGAGATTATTATATATTTTAACTATATATTGACTAAATAGTGAGTTCACTTTGTCTGCAATAAATATTTAAATAAACAACTAGAATTGAGAGCCATCTTTTAAAATCAGTTAAAAACTCGCAACAAATTGAAGACCTTGACCTGACTTTGACCGGTAAACTATTACGTAAGCACTGGGCAGTTCCTATAATATCCTATTACTGGCGAAGATGGCTATTTTTATTGATGTTTAATATGGTAATTTTTAAAAACATTTCATTTCGGTAATTATAGGTTCTCAAGATTGTTGTACGATGTTAATTGCATGTATAGACCAACCCACTTACTTTTTGATCACTTTGAACGTCGATATTTTAGGGTTTTGTATCGTCAAAATAGTAAAAACCTAACCGGTAGAAAACCCCCGACTCCAAATATAATTACATCATTTTAGACAAGAGCTGATACTCTTACACTGCTGGGCCGATATTAACAAAACATATCTAAGAATAGGCTTTTAAAATGAAAAAACATCCCATCGAAATCGGTTCTTCCGTTTGAGAGCTACGATGACACATATACAGACATCGACGTCAAACTTACATCACCCCTCTTTTTGCGTCGGGAATTAAAAAGCAACCTTTATGATGAGCTCTACAAATCCTAGCGATATAAAATACAAAAAATTAATAGAGTACACTGTAAGTGTTATAATTTTTAAGTATAACACTTACTTACACGGCTTACTTTGCACCTTACAAAACCTATTTTTTTATGTCGCATATTTTTCATTTGAAGCATATTATTCTTTCGGCTCATCATTAATTACATTAAGCTGTCTCTCTTTAGCGAAATAACTTTACATTCAATTTCTCGACAAAATGTGACGAGACGTCTCCAATTCTACTGTAGCTTCTTTGTGCAAAAATCTACATAAATAGGCCGATGAATATCCGACCTCTAATTATAATATACGTTTAATTCGTGATTTATTGCTCAAGTTACGCGTAACTTCGAGTAAAAAACTTGTTTGCGTGACTTTCAAGTATTTCATTAATTTGAAACTTCAAGTCGTTGTCCTCAAAATAAGGCTTAATGATATTGAGGAAGATTTGCCAAAGTCCCTTTAATTTTGGGAATAGATAGTAAACTTTTGCTTCTGATAGCTATTGACAGGGATATTAACATTGGGCGTAGACTTTAAATAATAGATACCTTGGGACAACTAACACACGGTCATCTGATCCCAAACTAGTCAGAGGCTGTAGTATGGCAACCAGGCAGCTACAAACATACTTATATATTTCTAAATAAACATTATAAATAAATTACACCCAGCACAAACCAAATAATCGTGCTGATGACACAAAGATTTGTCCTGAGTAAAGATCGAATCCAAGACCCCCATCAGGGTCATTAACGACTTGAGCAACATCGCATTTATAATATTACTTGTACCCAAGTAATATAATAAATTCTATGGAATTCTATGAAATACATTTCATAGAATTCCATGATGATGAAAATGCGAGTTAAGAATTTATAGTCAGGTGGCAAGTACGAATAGTTTAACACAAGAAATGATTGTATAGGAATCACAATTGGTATATAGAAAAAATACACTGACCTAAAAAGCACAAGTTCCGTATTAAAACAATGCACTTTTCTCTCCATAATTCCTGTATTCAAGTTGACATTGTCATTCATTTCCGTGTCGCCCTGGCCTTGTCCATCAGATTGTAATATCAAGCAAGGACAATATCTACATATACTACGGCACATTGTGTCATTGTGATCGCATGATTACCTGTAATACTGAAATATTGGTTGCGTATTAAGTACATTCAAACGAACTGGATGCGGATATGAAACTAGACAATGGAACGAATAGTAAGAATAAAGCTCCGACTCAAACTCGTAAAAGAGATGTAACTTTTCAACTAATAACGGTTTATATCATAGATATTATAGAATTTCTAGGCGTTGCTATTTCCTCCATTTTGCATTGGGGATAGATTGTAGAAGCGTTACTAGCACGTTTTCAAGTTTTTGACCATAGAGATAGATTTTACATGAGTTGTAAGGAATAAAAATATTTGAATGAAACAAAGTAAAATTGGTTAATCGAAGCAATTTCACCTTCATTCACGATAATGAAGGTGTCGATTAAACTCGTAAACTTATAGACTAATTATCCTTTAGTTTGTTAATTAAACCTATGATTAAAGAATTTCAAAAACAACGCTAGTATATAAGATTTAATTTTAAAAGTACGTGTTGTAAACTTAGCATGAGTTCTTAAAAATACGCAAATAACATTTTTGCCTTCATCACGAATGAGCGACTGTTGATCGGAAGTGACATTTATTTCCTGAACTGATGTTTTCTAGATTGTCCAGTTTCATGAGACTACAATGTAATGTTTCTGACTCAAATTGATAAATTGGTCTGTAGATGCTCTTAGCAAATATATTTTCTAATTCACTGGCTCAACAACTTGATTACGATTTAGATTTTTGCTACTGTTTCTGCGTAGAAACCCAAAAATATTGGATTTTAATATGTAACCCAAATTAAACCAATACTTATGTTCTCTTTTCTTTGGTTCAGGCACCAAGAAGATGGAGTACAAGACACGACAGTGGCACGAGAAGTGCTTCTGCTGCGTCGTGTGCAAGAACCCCATCGGCACCAGGAGTTTCATCCCCCGCGAGCAGGAGATCTACTGCGCTGGCTGCTATGAGGACAAGTTCGCTACCCGCTGCGTTAAGTGCAACAAGGTAATATTCACCAACATCTGGAACTGCATTGACAACAGTCTCCAACACCCACCTGCAAGAAATCTACTGTGCTGTCTAAAGTGAAATACTGTAAGATTCACCAACCTCTTTGTATACGTTAGAACCGCATTGACACCAAGACTCGATCCCCTTAGCTGTGATAAGTTCACTCCCCGCTGCGTCAAATGCAATAAGGTGACGTAAATAGTCTCTTCCGTTATCATCAAGCCGCATTGCCGCTAGGACGCAGTCAATCGCGAGCAGGAGATCTACTGCGTCAGTTGCTATGGCGGTACCAGCCTTTATCCGGTCGTGTCTCTAGTCGTCCCATTGGATCATGAGAGTGATGGATAAAAAAGTGCCCCTGTGTTTGCGCACACACTTATGCACTATAATATGTCCTGCGTACTAGTCTCAATTGAGATTGCCCGCCGTGTTCGAAATTCGACCTGGAGGACATTACAATTAAAGCTTTTCTAGAAAGATTGAAAGAAAATCCAAATTCAAATGTACGATATATGATGATCTCGTATGATGATATGTCTTAGCCAACTTCAACAGTATTTCTATAGCAAAAACTACTTCTCTTCTCCTCAGATCATCACGCAAGGTGGTGTAACCTACAAGAACGAGCCGTGGCATCGTGAGTGCTTCACTTGCACCAAGTGCAACACTTCGCTCGCAGGACAGAGGTTCACGTCTCGCGACGAGAAGCCTTACTGCGCCGAGTGCTTCGGCGAGCTGTTCGCTAAGCGCTGCACAAGCTGCACCAAGCCCATCACCGGTCAGTAATAGCATCTTAATTACTACATCAGAATTCTTTCATGAATGTCTCATTGTTCTTCTAAATTGATATCTTGTTTGTCTTGTACATTCCGATTCAAGACCAATAAAAGCTTTGAAGATATTTCACTCACGAAATTTCACAGCAGTATCAGACTGTGGACAGAATTTTGGATTTGGATTGTGTTTCACCATCATCATATCAGCCGAAAGACGAAGGACAAAGGCCTCCCCAAAGGATCTCCACGATGGACGGTCTTGTGCTGCCGACATCCAGCGGCTTCCAATCCTTGTGTTTGGAAAACACCAATGGCCGTCAGTTTAGAATACGACGGCTTGACTCTTGGACACTGCAAAACTAAAACTAATTTACAATTTCTATTTGCTTGCAGGCATTGGTGGCACCCGCTTCATCTCATTCGAGGACCGCCACTGGCACAACGACTGCTTCATCTGCGCGCAGTGCCAGAGCTCGCTGGTGGGCAAGGGCTTCATCACCGACGCACAGGACATCATCTGCCCCGAGTGCGCCAAGCAGAAGCTCATGTAAATACCACCAACGACTTACTAATGCACCAACCTGGCCACGAATACAGCTCATCACAATTTAAAAAAAGATCAACTCGAATCGAATAACCAATTAGTCGATTTTAAACTTAAAAATCGATTCAAATTATGGTTAGTCGATTCTTTAATTTAAATAAGTCGAATTATCATTGTGACTAATATATTTTTGTGTGCTTTATAGCGAAAAAACCATTCTACCGGTTGTCGCTAACGCCAGAGATTGGTGCTTCTCCCAAAAGCAGGATACCTCCAGCCATATCCTATTCGACCTCGTTGATAACCTTAACTTACGCAAATTCAACGTGAACCCTTAGAAAGTTAATTAGGAATCTTGTTGATAATTATTTTTATACAAAAAATAAACGAAAATCACAAAAAAATGTGAATGCACAAAAATGTGTTGTCAAGTATTTAATGATTATTATTATTATTTTGCTTTTTGAACGTCTTCTATTTATATATATTGACTATTTAGTTTTGAACACTAATTCAAGCTGTGTATGTATTGTTATGTATATATTTACGTGCTAATTGCCATATAGTTTTGCTTTGGCTGTTCTCTTATATGATTATTATGGTTAGTCTTAGACTTATATTGTCAATTTACCTAGTGCGATTCACACGATGCCTTAATAACATATCTAAGTCAATTTTGAAGGTAAATATAATTTCTCAATGTATAACCACTTTATTTATAAATTTTGTGATCGAGTCTTGCCTTTCTTTGTACTTGTAAAAGGACAATCCTATATGTTCAAGATTTATAACTAATGAGGTCCTACAACTTACTCTGGTGTTGCCAGATATATTATAATTTCTTTTTATTAATAGACATCCATTTGGATATGTAAGTGCTTGTCATGTAACATAGTGTTTAAGAAATTTATTGACAGAGTAATGACGTGTTATATTTTAAGTATTTATTTATACGGGAGTACGCACTTATTATATTTGTGGGGACGCCGATGGTGTTGCCGTGTCACATTGGAAAATAAATGAGATTTTTAGATGTAGTGTTGCCATATACGCCATCGGTAGGTCGCTACCTAACACTAATATTAAGTGACATCTAGTTTTACTAATGAAAAAAATAATAATATAAAATTATTTTTGTTCTCGAATAGAAAACAATCATGTTACAATATAGTAATTGAATGTTATCGATATTTTTACATGAATGATAAATATTTTAGCGCTTAGAGTCGTATAGTAAGTGGGTAACATCTGTGTTTAGATCGCGGGAGCGAACCGACCATTTATTGATTGGGGAACACTTTATAAACGTTACTTGTTAAGGATTAAATTATTCGAATGTTGAATTATTAATTTATAATAATCGTGTAAACTTAAAACAACCGCTTAGCTGTGTGATCTGATCTAATTAAATATCTATCCATAGATTGTAAACTATGAAACTGGAATAAACGATTTAAAAGTAATTTTATTGTTCGTTGTTTATTTGTGTTATATTCCTATCCACACATTCACTATACTGTATGTTGCCAAGCTCAGGGCAGAAATAATTTAGATTCTAAATGGACTCGCTAAGAAAACACACACACACAAACACAATGACATATGTACCTACATATACGGTGCACATACGTACGCTGTTAAAAAGAATAGTCATTGTCATAAATTTTTATTATCAGGAAGTTTGTTGTAGAAGCGTAGTATATACGCTTCTACAACAAACTTCCTGATAATAAAGTAAAAGAGTTAGATACTAATTTTATGGAAACGAGTAAGTAGTACTTAAGTATGCTAATATTTAGTATTTAAATTATAACATTTACTTAAAAAACTTTACGGCTATTCTAACTTGGACCCATGAATGTTTATTATTTATTAATAATAATAGTGTCCTGGTTGAATTTCAATCACGGTGGCTTAATGGAGACTAGTCATCTGCTTGTGTGTGCACAAACACAGGGGCACTTTCTATTGACTATCTTGATCATATGGGGCGACTAGCGACAAGACCGGAAAGAGGTCATATACCGGCTCGACGGCTCTACGTGCTCTCCGTGGCACAGGGGTGTAGATACCGCCAAGTTCCAGGCTTGGGGCTGATACTGAGAAATTGAAATGAGAACGCTCGAAAAGAAACAGGCAAAAGTGATATTGTCACAGTTGATTTTTTCTTATTTTGATATACATTATGTACTTTTCTAATATAATTTCTGCCAAATGGCCGCCGCAATGCGCTTAAGGTGGCCGTCGTTATGGACAAATTTTGGATATCTCCGTATATATATCAGGCACAGGACCGACGGCTTTACGTGCTCTCCGAGGCACGGGGGTGTAATACCACCAACGCCCAGACTTCGGGCTGACACTGAGAAATTTCTTTTTACGGAAATATCCCAAAATCACTTTTAGTTATTGAGTGAATTGAACTTCGTAAGGGAAAGCCCCTTGCTTCGTAACGTATAATCCCTCGCAAAAAGGTATTGGCTTTTTTCTCGCATACTGTCCGCCTTACTGTGGCATACAAAGTCACATTCATATCATCGGCAACCAACCAACGAAACTAAGGAAAAGGAGAGTTATGTTTTTGACAGTCTATATATGTATGTATGACTTATCTAGACACGCGGCAGCGTGTAAAGCCAAGTTCAAGTAAAGGAACTGGCTAACCAGCGCCGAGTGTACGTTGGTACCAAGTGACCCTTCTATAACTCAAATCCTCTTTAACGTTATCACATAAAACTACGTGTGTTTAATTATATCCATAAGAAAATCTAGAAGCCCAAATTTCATGAAGCTAGCTCAAACGGTTATACAGATATGAAGGTCAAAAAGTCGTAAATTTTAGTACTGACTGACTGAATGACCTAGATGAACGAAATTTGGAATCCAGCATTTTTATTTTAGCTTCTGAACCGTTACAAGCAGATATTTAAAACTATATTTTCTATATAACAGAAATATAAAAAATAAATATAAGTAAAAAAAAATTTGGTGGTGTCCCTATAGAAAAAACTTGATATACGCGCTAAACAACGCGGCACCACATAATTATACACAGAAAAAAAGTAAATCCACATAAAAGCGCTCCCGATCAACACATAAACGTAGGCACCACTTACGAATACCGATTTAGTTATTTATTGTTTTATTATATTTATGTTCATCCTGCTTCTTTCTCAACGATAAATTAAATGATTGTCATACTATGACCCCAAACGTTCATCGTGCCTAACCAGTATAACAGTATAAAAGTGAAGTACATACATGAGATTCAATGAATAAATAAATATTTTATACAACCCGTTCGCTATAAGTTTGCCGCTGTCAACTGTCAAGCGTTTAGCGTTGTCTCACTCACTCAGATTCAGATCCAGTGTGAAAACGCTATACTGACGTCATTTGATAGCAGCAAACTTATGTTGTAGCGACGCCCCAGCCAATCAGCGTCACTATCTGACGAATGATACAAAATTATAAGTGGTAGCGATTTGGTTAAAATTTAGCCGATCGCTTGGTTTATACCTGCATGGTAGTGACGGAGTAGGTATACCTTATTAGCCGGCGCTGGGATCTAATCCCAGCGCGTGAGAGTATGCGGCGTCCGGCTGGCTTCTCCCCGGCTTGACGTCGCCCCTGGGACCGCTGGCGTTTGGAGGAGGGGAACTCCACTCGTCTTACATAAGCGGTCCCGGGAAGAGGTAACCTGCTGTAGCTCAGGTTGCCTAAACGCGCTTGTGCGTGAAGGGGAGGGGAAGAGGCATTTAGCCCCCTCCCGTCCCCGGAGGAGAGTCTCAGACGCTCAGTGTACAGCGGGGGTACTGGCGAGATCGTTCACGAGTACCCAGGCCCCCCGCTACAGGCATTGTGAGGCTGGCTACCATGGTGGTTTTAGTGCGTATCCCGGGACTAGCCCGAGTGAGTCCCACATAACCCGTCGCCTCCCCAAGCGGCGGGTATGCGTAAGTTTAATGCATTTCCACCATGTAAAAAAAAAAAAAAAAAAAAAAAAAAGGTATACCTTATTAATCTAAACCCTAGTCAACCGGCGCTGGGAGCTAATCCCAGCGTGAGAGAGTTTGCGGCGCCTGGCTGGCTTCTCCCCGATTGGGCGACGGCCCTGTGACCGTTGGCGTTTGGAGGGGGGAAACAAGTGGAGTCAGTCACGCTCAGTGTACGGCGGGGGTACCCAGAACCCCCGCTACAGGCACTGTAAGGCTGTCTACCGTGGTGGTTTTAGTGGGTCGAACCTCACACCACGTGCGACTAGAGCATTTCCACCGCGTAAAAAAATATACCCTAGTCAAATTAAGGCACAAGATAGTTCTATAGTAGAATATAACCGCCTGAGATCGTCATATGGCCCGGACTTGGCTAATTTAAGCATAATCAGGAAGTGTATTAAAAAGGTAGCAAATAATGAATGGGCAATGCAAATTCATGACTCTTTTTAACTAATGCCCAATGTCTTATGTCGCTTCGCAAGGATTCCAAAATTGCCCTTTACTCCAGATGTGCAAGGTTCCAACCCCGCACAGGATAACTATTTACCTAACACCTAAACTATTTTTCCGAGTCTCTTTGTGAAGGAAGTCCCCTGAAAGTTACGGGGATTAATTTCCATAAAAAATCCCCGCCAAATTCGCTGTAACCCGAGTATATGTTATCATTACATTTAGCTTTAGCTCTACCAAGATGGCTATACACTGTCGAAGTGCGAAATGGTTCAATTTCTAAGACTTTCCTAACTTCTGGCGATACGTTGGCCTGTTGTTTCAAGCTGTAGTCATAAGACATATCAGATCGAGGGGCTAGTGCGCGGCTGGAACAACTCTTTGTCAGCAACCACTGTCACATGTCACATCCGAATAAATAAATAAATTAGAACTATCTGAAGAGACGCCATATCTATAAGGCCTCGGTCACGTTGTCAGCGGGGGCGGGGTGGCAACGCTGTACCCGGTCCCAAAGCTCATAACACAACTCATATAAAAAATAACTAAATGAGATTACAAACTCTTTACTTCAACACTCCTCCTTAATCTCATACCAACTGGTTCTCTACTCTTCACTCATTAAACGCTCAACCCCATGCTTCTCACACACCATTCATACTTACCTCTCAACAACGCCTTGGTCAACACATCTGCTACCATTCGCGCTGTCTCCTTGTATGATAATTTTATAACACCATTTGCTACTGTCTCCCTTACGAAATGATGTCGTACGTCAACGTGTTTGGTACGTTGATGGTGCACAGGGTTCTTGGCTATAGCCATTGCTGATTGACTATGCTATCAGTGAAAATAGCTATTGTAGGCAAGGTTTGTCCCATCTCTGATAAAAATCTTTGTATAAATATCGCTTCCTTTGCTGCTTCAGATAGCGCTACATATTCTGCCTCCGCAGTTGACAGGGCTATGGTTCTTTGTTTCTTGCTTTCCCAAGATATTGCTCCTCCTTGACACATAAATACCCACCCTGAATTAGATTTGCGATCATAATCTCCAGCATGATCAGCATCTGCATATCCAACAACCAGATCTACATGTTTACCTCTTGTATATCTCAATGAATACTTAATTGTGCTTTTAAGGTAGCGTAGAACTCTCTTTGCCGCTATCCAATGTTCATCTCCATAGCAACTGTTAAACTGGCTTAATTGGCTTACTGTGTGAGCAATGTCAGGTCGCGTACAAACTGCCAAATACATTAATGATCCAATTAATGCCCTATATGGAACACTTTCCTTTAACTCTTGATCGGGTTGCGGCCTCTCTAGACGTTGTCCTGACACAGCTGGAGTAGCAACTGGTTTACAGTTATCCATATTAAACACTTTTAAAATTTTCTCTATATACCGATCTTGATCCAACTTAATTCCTTTGTCGTCTTGAGTTATGCGTATTCCTAGCATTAGCTCAGCTCTACCTAGGTCTTTCATCTCAAACTTCTCTGTAAGATCTTTCTTCACCTTGCGCAGAACTTCCGCATCATTCCAAAATATTAAAATATCATCAACATACACCGCTATGATGATGATTTTTCCACCGTTAAATCTCGTATAACACACGGCTCATTTTCAGATCTCTTAAACTGGAGTTTTGTCAATTCATCATGAAGTCTTGTATTCCACGCTCGTGGAGCTTGCTTAAGTCCGTTTAGCGACCTTTGCAACCGACATACATGACTCTCTTTACCTTTTCTTCAAAACCTTCTGGCTGTTTCATATAAACAACTTCCGTTAAACTTCCATTGAGAAAAGCTGTTTTTACATCCATCTGATCAATCTTCAGATTCATATGAACTGCTAGCGCCATCAGTGTCCTCAGTGAGCTATGCCTCACAACGGGCGAGAAAGTCTCAAAATAATCGATGCCTCGTCTTTGACTAAAACCTCTGGTGGGTCTAACAATTTCCACGTTTGGTTTTTCTTAAGCGCGTCCAGCTCCTCCTTAATAGCAGCTCTCCACATTTCTTTGTCTCTACGAGATAATGCCTCTTCTACAGTTAGTGGATCATTCTCTTCCGTAACAGTTTCGTAGGTAATATGATCAGGAAATTCCATAGGCTTCCTGTTTCTAAGCGGATATCTCCGTTCTTCCACTACAGGATCTGCTTCGATTTCACTGAGAACTCCTTCATCTGGTCTCTCTTCAAAGGATGCCCCCTGTTCATCTTGTTCATCATATTCAACTACTATGCTATCTCTATCACTTTGTAAATTGACTATGGACTCTTCTCTGGGATCAGTTTGACTAGCATCATTGTTTTCCAGGTGAATAATTCCAGATTTCCTTAATTCTACAGGATTCTTAGTGTGACGCATCTGGTTTTCGAAAAACACTACATTTCGGGCTCTATGCATTTCTCCATTCATAGGATCAATTAATCTGTATCCTTTGGATTCGTTACAGTATCCTACAAACACAAGTTCTTTACTTTTCGCATCCCATTTTGACCGTTTCTCATCAACAATGTGCATAAACGCTTTGCAGCCAAATACTCGAAGATTGGATAAATCTGTCTTTTGACCACTCCAGACCTCTTCGGGTGTCCTGTTTCTAACAGCAACAGTCGGGCTTCTATTCTTTAAATACACTGCTGTATTTACTGCTTCTGCCCAGTACTGAATAGGAAGTCCCGCTTCTTGAAGCATTGTTCGTGCTTTCTCTGCAATAGTACGGTTTGCCCTCTCGGCTACACCATTCTGCTCAGGTGTATATGCGATTGTAAGTTGATGCTTGACACCATGTTCCTTTAGAAACGCATTAACTCTTTTATTGACGTATTCACCTCCATTGTCTGTCCTCAAAACCTTTAGTTTCTTTCCGGTTTGAGTCTCAGCAAAACTCTTGAACTCCCTTATTTTATCAAAAGCTTCACTCTTCTGCTTAATAAAATATACAAAAGTATTACGTGAAAAATCGTCAATAAAAGTTATATAAAATTTAGCACCTCCAAAAGAATTCTCCGACATTGGTCCACTGATATCAGAGTGTACCAATTCCAATAACTCTTTAGCTCGCGTAGCGTTTTCTCAAAAGGCTGCCTTGTTTGTTTACCTTTAAGGCAAGCTACACATTCTAGTTTACTAGTAGTATGTTTAAAACTCACGCCAGTTGCCATCTTATCTCGCAATAAGGTTAAGTTTCGTACGCCCAGGTGTGCCAGTCTCTTATGCCATAGCTCCATATTTTCACTCTCGCTAGTTGCTAGTGCACGTGCCTGTGAGGATAAAATTATTTTATATACACCCTTCTCAAGCACACGACTCACCAGGTTGTCCTTTCGTGGAATATTCGCTTTCATTAAATATCTCGCACCCCTTATTTGAAGAAATTACAACCTTACCTTTTTTAACAATACTACTTACACTTAGTAAGTTAGATGTAAGTTTTGGTATATACATGACATCATACACCGAAATATTCTCGCTTGATACAGTGCCATACCCCTCTCCATAAACTTTACCTCCATTCGCACAAGTACTTCATTCTTACGATCTGCCTCTACATAATCACTCATCCAGTCATGTCTAGTACTCATATGTCCCGACGCTCCTGAATCTAATATCCATGAGTTATCTTCATTGTGATTCACTTGATTCTTTGTAACGAGTGCTGTTGCCGTCGTGACCACATGAGGTCCTTTTTTAAACTTCCTTGGATTATCTGGACAGTCGTAGGCTTTATGTGATCCTTCACAAATGAAGCATTTCATATTATTTTTATTTACTTTAGTTTTGTTCCTCTGAACAGGCTTATACGGATTTCTTGTTTTTGTTGTGAATGTACCTCTCTCTGGGTAAGCATTACTTGAACTTGCATATTCTATGCAACCACCTGTCTGCAACAACTTATTCTTTACATAATCAGTTGTTAGACTAATATTAACGTTCTCCAACGCTAATCTCATTGGGATATACTCATCTGGTAAGCCTTGTAACATCAGTGCCGCCAAGAGTTCATCATCAATATCTTTTCCTAGATCGGCTAGCTGGCTTGATACTCTCATAAGCTCTGTTACGTAGTCGGTCATCGAACTGAACATGTTTAGCCTAATACTCAGCAACTTAGATAGTAGCCTACACTTATTGTTTATGCCTTTATCTTCATAGGCTGCCACGCCTCATGAGCTGACTTAGCTTCCCTCACGTGTACTTTGCAATGGTTCTCTATCAATAAGCACATTTTTGCTAGCGCTTTTTGATCACCTCTAACTATCTCTTTGTCCTCATTGTTCTGGGTTATGTCACTCTCTACATCTCTCTACACAAGTCATCGTGAACAAATATGCATTTAAGGTCAAATTTCCAGGTATCGAAATTGCAACTCCCTCTGAGCTTTTCGATTTGGAGACCTGACCCCGTTGTTGTACTCATATTTATATACTACTTACGCAGGAGAGGATGCTCTCATCAACGCACTCTGATGCAAACATCAATACACATTTCTCGGTGTAACACTTAGATGCTCGTGTCTACGCAGCAGTGCCGGTCCATAACCTGTTAGATGGTAGGGTTTATTGGTCCTACCAATATAAACTCAAATGTAAACACGAGTGATCTTTTACATTTATATTATTTTATAATATTACACAGAAAATAAATCAACAGCTTGACAAAGAAAAAAAAGAACATTTTTTTTTGTTTCTTATTATTTTTTATATAATGACACATTGTCAAAACCCATATAAAAAATAACTAAATGAGGTTACAAACTCTTTACTTCAACACTTCGGTCGTTCGCAAAAAAAGGAACTAAAACTCAACCACGTCAATGCAGACGCGCGGGCACCACTAGATTGGTACGCCCCGCTCGTACGCCGCACGCCGCTCCGCTCCCGCTGACTTCGAGACCGAGGCCTTACAACTGCAACCGCATCCATAACCGTAAATGAAAATCAGATTTCTAGCATTAGATTTTTATTTACAAACGAGAAAATTGTGACTTAAATTTTCCATTAAATATGTAAATCCCTTACAATATCACATATTCATATTTCTACAATAAATAGATTGATTTTATTTAATACTAAATAAAGAGATTAGGTTAGCTATAAAAGCTTTTACTTCAGCCATTTCATTCATTTAAGGAGTTTGGTCTCAGCTTTACATTTAATAAAATGTATATCAAAAATGTACATAATAACTTATTCTTAATAAGAAATGCTCTTAAAATAAAACTTATTTCTTAATAACTATTGCCTTTTACCTATCTTTCACAAAACAAGCCATAGTTATAATTCCGCAATAATTTTGTGTCAATCAAATGGAGAACATACGACTTAACAGCGATACATAATAGGGATTCGCAAGTGAAGAGCAATTATTGCAGAAATATCGGTATCTTAGCAAGATAAGCAAAGGTATAATAATATAATATCTGGGGACAATGTCACACAGATCATCCTAGCCCCAAACTAAGCAAAGCTTGTACTATGGGTACCAGGCGACGATATACATACTTATATAGATAGATAAATACTTATATACATAGAAAACATCCATGACTCAGAAACAAATATTCGTGCTCATCACACAATCATCTAATAATAATAATAATTGTCCTCCAAACCGAATTTCGGCCACGGTGGCCAGTCTCAACAAAGATTAGCCATCTGCGCGGGACATATTGTAGTGCTCAAGTGTGTGCGCAAACACAGGAGCACTTTCTATTCCATCACTCTCATGATCCTACGGGACGGGACGCCTAGCGACACGACCGGAAAGAGGCCAGGTACAGGGCCGACGGCTTTACGTGCTCTCCGAGGCGCTGATGCTGAGAAATATTTCTTTTTACAGAAAAGTCCCAAAATCACTTTTGGCCCCACCCAGGATTTGAACCCAGGACCTCGTTCTCTGCGGGTGAACACGCTACCGCTAGACCAACGATATACTGTACGAGTAGCATTAATATGCAAGTTTAAGAAAATGTTCCCGCGTTTATTTCGCAAAATTGTACGACGAATCATATGAATTTACAATTAAAGAGCAGATTTTTCGCAAATTTCACTATTACTGGTCTTCCGCGGATAATGACCCGACGGAAGTTACTTCTCCTTATGGGAAAGGTACTAAAAGGAGGAACAAATTTGTGACCCGCCCCCTTACTTCACGTACGTAATAAGTGGGCGGGTCATAATTAGCTATGGCCACCCTGGAAGGCTATTGATAGTCTAAGGCTGAGATCTATAGAGCGTACTTAGACTTTGCTCAAACTTTACTTACGTAAAACTTTGCTAAGCGTATGCTAAGCTTATACTTTGATTTAGTATTTATAGACTTTTTGAAGTTAAGATTATGCTTAGCATAAGCTAAGACAGACAAAGTCAAAACACCAATTGTAATTTCGTTACATGCATTAACTTCTGTCTAAGTAAAGTCTGAGCAAAGTCTAAGTACGCTCTATAGATCTCAGCCTTAGACTACTTAACCAGGTTCTTACGAGTATTAACGAGGTTTAATTCCTACAACACAAAATATCTCCGTAAGTGTAATCCATTTGTCTGTTTGTCCCTCCTTCTAGGAGTTATATTTGGCAACATGTAACGCTTTTAAGCAAGGCCAGTTGGCGTGGTTGGTAAATATTTGCCTTTCACGCTCCAGGTCGCGGGTTCGATTCCCACCCTGGACAGATATTTGTGTGCAAAAACATGTTTGTTCAAAGTCTGGGAGTAAAACTTACAAAAAAAGTACTATATGTAGTATATCAGTTATCTGATTTTCATAGTACAAGCTTTACTTAGTATGGGATCAGTCGGCCGTGTGTGTGATATTATAAGAAAAAACCATCAACAGAATTATAACAAAAAGTAGTTGTTGTGCGTCTTAGAAGGCAGTTAAGATATATACGTTATATATACGTTTGTGCGTCACCACAGAATAAACAGAAATGGTACGTCTAAACTAAAAATGAACGGGTATCATTACATAGGTAGACATAGGCCTCCCCCAAAGATCTCATAATATCCGAATAATAAAGTTACTTCTGCATAATCGTTACTTTAGAGGGGGCAATTTGAAATTCTTCTAGTACAAAATCAGCTATAACATTTTAAATAGAATTGCTAGAAATTTTTTTACTAGAATAATTTCATATCGCTCTCCTATAAAGTTGACTGCACGTGTGGCGCAGCAGCTAAGACAGTCGCCTCACCGATTCGTGTGACGACTATTTGTGTGACCCATAAATAGTTATTCTGAGTCTGGATGTAATTTGTGTCCGTCTATTATATGTTTGTGAAGTACCCCGCGACACACGGATTAGATACCCTAATGCGGGCGTTGTCTTTGTAAAAAGTAACGATTATTCAGAAGTAACTTTATTCTATGGATAGGTCGATATATTTACACTTTTTTCTTCCATACTCGTATGGGCAGTGGTTACCCTGGTGTCAGTGTTGTTCAAGCCACCCTGTAGGCCTTACCGACTGTTGTCTAGTGATTACAACCGCTAAAACATTGAACCACTTTAACGGTCACCCATCATTTAACACCGCGTGCCTAGGTGCTTTACCGGTCAGTTAGGGCAGGCTAAGAGCGTCCCACTTGGTTATACTCATATTTAAACACGTCAGTAACCTCTCTGATTCGAGGTTCGAATCAGAGGCCGTGCCCACTGGCATTCAGGGTTTCATATTATATCTTGCATGCACATGTCAAAAAAGCCCATGTTCAAATTTAATTTACGTTCTAATACTGTTATGTTCATAACTCGGAAATAATACTTCAAAAGTAATACTACGTTCATCTTTAAATTAGACAGCCCATAGCAATTACTGTCAGTACATTAATTATAATAAATAATCCAACTATTAAGACTGCTTTTGTTATCATTATCATATCAGCCGAATGACGCCCACTCCTGGACAAAGGGCTCCCCCAAAGATCTCAAAAATTGAAACCAGGACCTCGTTCTCTGCGGGGGAACACGCTACCGCTACACCAACGGCGCAGTCGAAACTATATACAATTATATTGGAAGAACATTATTTTGTAATACTATGAGGAAAGTCAGTATTAATCCTGGCGAAAGTGAAATGGCTGAAGAAAAATTCGCTACTAAACTAAAATTAAGTAAGTTCACGCTAAGCTCAAATGCGTCTTCATATCAGTCTGTTCCGAAGTACTTCTGTCCGAAGTGGTTGGGCGCTACGGGGTGCAGCTCGGAAGTCAAGATCTTCATCTTCGGCACGTAGTCCACGACGGCCTGCGCTGCCGCTGGAGTGCAGAACAAGTTAGAGAGGATAATCCGCTCTTCTTTCACGCCGTGCTGAGTTAATACGTTTACGGCCTGGAAAGTTACATGTGATTTAGAAGATAACACAAAAAAAAACTTTAAAAAGACAAAATTATTTTTCCTTGGAAACAAAAGTAGCAGCGACATCTGTCATCGAGTAGATAAACTAATCTTACGTATCTCAAAATGAGTGTACGAAAACTCGTATAAAAAATAAGCCAGAATAAACACATTGAACAGTTTTTTTTCTCATGGTTTTTGTCACTTCATTACTTACTATATGGGCAGTGGTTACCCTATTGTCAGACTTGTTCAAGGCCGCCCATTAGGCCTCTGACATGGCTTAACGACTGATACCTAATGGCTTCAACCGGGACCGACAGCTTAACATGCCTGAATGTGCGAAGCACGGAGACGCTGAAAAATTAATCCACTTTAGCGGTCACCCATCTATGGACCGACCACGAGCCTAGTTGTTTAACCTTGCCAATCACTTATGATCGGTGAGAGCATCTGGCCATGAGCTGCATTCATTTACATCATTATATAGTGGAACGGTTCAAAAACGCCATCTATTATCCAATAGCTGAACTAGCGTACGTAAAATTACCATAGAGTACAAGTAACATGATTCAAATTATTCTACATTTTTGGTTACATAAATAGTATATAATAAAAAAATTTAATTTACTCACGGAAATATATATGTATATATTCTACTATATTGTATAGTAATAAAAAATAGAAGAAAGAAAACCATTTGTTTTGTTTAGTTCTATACACACTCATAGAATAATGAAAAATAAAATCTATTTCATTTCATATGTCTAGTATTATGTTAGCAATTCCTACAAAGTTTCATTGTATATCTAAAAGCCTGTCTATTTGTAGCTACACACACATTACCACACCATCCAACCAATTAACCGTTAACTGGGCACATTACAATGCGCACTGGAAAACAGCTAGTTACAAATACAACTACTTGTGTTATACGCTACCTGTTTGACAGTGTTGCCCGTAGACATGATAGGGTACATCAGCAGCACTTGCCTCCGCGCGATATCCTCGGGGAACTTGGCGTACACCACGTGCGCCTCGTGCGTATCCGTGTCGCTCTCCACGAGGATCTTACCGATGCGGATCGACCGGCAGCAGTCGCGGAGACCCTGGAATTGTTAACAATATTTATTTAAAAAAAAACTTGAGAGGTGTCAAGGGACACCCAGATGGAACGAAGTTATTTCTTATTATTTATTATGAACAAAAAACCTGTATACACTCAACAAAAATAATCGTCGCGACACCACACTGTTCAATGCGAAATAGAAATGAAAATATCTGGCTTGCTTTCTATAAATAAGAGAGAGAGAGAGACAGACAATGAAACATGCGCACGCCGCACAGTTGCAAAAAGTGTCGTGACAACTTTTCGTAAGAATTTTTTCCGTCTAGCCCCCTTTCATAACGCGCGATAAGGAACTTCGTTTCAACTAGCTGTGCCCTGTAGTTTTAGCCGTGTGAATCTGTCGAAGATTGCTCATACCAAGTCAAAAACGTTTGTGGGCTTATACACAACACTTTCCTGAAGATCATCACATGATCAAATGCATAGTTTACGAATCTATAAAGGACATACAAACATTAATTTTTATATAATAATAATAATATCTGGGGACAATGTCACACAGATCATCCTAGCCCCAAACTAAGCAAGCTTGTACTATGGGTACCAGGCGAGGATATACATACTTATATAGATAGATAAATACTTATATACATAGAAAACATCCATGACTCAGAAACAAATATTCGTGCTCATCACACAAATATTTGCACTTACCGGGATTCGAACCCAGGACCACCAGCTTCGTAGGCAGGAGCACTACCAACTAGGCTACGGTGACCAATATAATAGATATTTGCACATTACTGTACAGAGATTGACTAAACACTAAAGGACACTCAACCTACGGGTGATTCTGAGATAATGTAGTAGGGGCACCAAAGATATACAAATGAAAATTACTATAATAAGGTTTGGATAATATAAAATCGTTGTCATCATGCCACCCAAAAGATGTCAATTTCTCTCGACATAGACTTTCCCCAAGTTACCCACATAAGGCAGCTGCTAATGAGGGTTGATGGACTTCATCAACCCTCACTAGATCATCGGGCCTTCTTTTAGGGGGCCAGCCCACAATATAAAACACAATTATATAAAAACATTCTTAAGTAGTAGTAGCGTATCCACAAGGTATTTAGTATATAGAAATATACTCTATACTGTGTGATACTCATTACTTTTAAGAACAGGGTTCCATATTAAATATTACATAAAACTTGTATTTTGGCTGTCCATGCAGTAAAAAAATTTACCTGCAGGTGCAGTACAAATCCAGTTTAGTCATAATGCAGCACTTTTTATTTTATCTTACTTAAAATCTAATGAATCTAATGGAAAAGAAATGATAATGGGGATGTGTCATTAGAATGTTTCATGGACATGTTGCAAAAGTATTTTATTAATCACTACCTATTTTAAGCCTGTTTTACTTTCTTCTATGTGTATATGGACAAACTCACATAGACAGAGAACTTGTCTCTGGAAACCTATTTTCCCATATCATAACAAATATACTGCTTACCTGTTCCATAGCTTCACCAGATCTTACAATAGACACTCCACAATTTCCAGCACCATATTTTAATCCCTTGTACAATGCTCCGGTGGGTGTAATGACCTCACAGTCGGTGAAAGGCAATTTGTTCAGACTCTCTTCAATCACAAGACGAATCAAACGGTCAGCATAGAACTTAAAGTCACTGCGTGATGTGTTTCTGAAATCAATTGTAATTTGTTTAGTTGTAATGTGGTTGTTTCTCTTGTTTCAACTTCACAAGTCCACACCTGTAGAAACCTTATATTTCCTCTTTCCTAATGTGTTTAAAACCTATTTTATTATTATCCTAAGAGACCTTCTGCAGCTGAATGGCCCTGAAAGATTTATTTCACCGATGACCCAGAGTGGTCTTGACCTACTATTTACTGTGCTACATTCAATAATTTATAAAATATTGATTTCAATATAATATGATATTACTAGCTGGGCCCCACTATTTCACCTGCATCAAACTTTATAAATTATAGCCTATGTGTTATTTGGGCAAATAAGCTATATTACTACAAAGTTTTAACAAAATCATAGTTTAAGAATGCAATAGTAACAAATATCCAATCCAATCCATCCAAACTTATGCATTTAATATTAGTAGGATTATTTAATATTGCTTTTGAAACTTACAAACAATTTTATACAGACACTTTTAAAGATGTCTGACAATTGATTAGTGGTAAATAGTGTAAATGTTATTAAAACTATGACCAGCTCTGGGTTAGTCAGGTGCTTGCAGTGGTGTGTGATGTACTAAGAAGTAAAGCTCCATTAGAAATCTGTACTACAATTGCTTATATGTAAAGGGTCTATTTTCATGTTAGGCTCTTATGTATTTATATATTAGCATACCACTGAAAACATGGTGTCTGTAATGAATTAATGAGCAACATATTAATAGTTATAGTTCCCATGTTCTAGCAGGGTTGCAGGAAGCTGCTGGATACAGGCAAGAAAAAACCAGCAATTGTGGAGATCCTTGGGGGAGGCCTTTGTCTAGCAGTTGACATCTTTCGGCTTGTATGATGATGACAATATTAATAATTTTATTACAGATTTTAGATCTTGTCTAACCTAACATTTGTTGAGTGAGGAAACAGGCAAATTATTTATCCTTAGGCCTAATTGCTGGTTTTCACCAGGAAGGGAAAGAAATAACTGCATATACAACCAAGAGACAAAGGCAATTATGAGGCTATATTCAAGAAAACTGTTTAATTACTTCTCAGGAGCATTAAAAACATCCCCAAGTGACTGCACCATTTTAACAATACCTGGCAAACAATAATACAGCTTAACAACAAAAACGTAATACATTATAACATTTTTCAAAATGATCTTTTGACCTCTTCTTCTTCATTAATTTAGATTAATCATTACGATGTATTCAGCCATGTGAGCCCAATATTCGTAACCAAATAAACATTTAGACATGATTCAGCCACAAGGCTGTAACCTCACTCACTTGTCTCGAAGAATAGTCTGCAACTCTTTAATGTTGTCGTTGAGCGGCAGCAGCGCCAGATTATCACCAAACTGCTCCTTCACGTCGTTCGCATCCAGTTGCCTAATCTCGTTATCAAGCAAATCCATAGTTATTACTTGACAAAATAAACAAAGCGTGCCACACCGAAAGCAAAATGTTTCAATTGAATTTTGACATTTGTGCCAATTGTGACGTTCAGTAAATGTCAATAAAATATTGCCAGTTGCGTGTCAACATATTGTATAGGGGAACACCCAAATACTCCGAAATATTTTATTCCAAAGGTAATGGCCCATTTAGTATGAAAAATATACCTACGGCGTACAGAAATGAAATATGGGGGGAATCAAAGACAAATGATTATACTTTTCAATGGTAAGTGGTGCATTACTGTGGCCGATGGGGATCATGAAATAAAATATAATACATTGTATTATTGCGCGACCGCAACAAAGCTCGGGTGAGACCGAGACAGCAATATACGTGTTATTTATTACCTGACCGAACGAGTTTGCTATATAAGTGTCATGATGATATTTTTATTTAACAAAACAATGGCAAAGTAAGTCTGCTTGTTTCATTTTCAAGTCTAAACTACTGAACCGATTTTGGTTAAATTGCTTGCCCCGTAGAGATATACATGTAAAGAATGAGTGTTTGTTTAATACCTTAGGTGCATAGCATAGATTAAGAAAATACATTATTTAATTATTTTATATCAATCATGTCATGACAAATTCCTATGAATAGACAAAAAAATATATCTTATATACATATTAGATTTGTAGACGGACATAGTAAACTTTTTATCCCAGTGACATATTTCCATGGGATAAAATAATTTAGAGACGAGCGAAACCGCTGGTGCAGCTAATTATTATCCAATTTTGATCGGTCTACTGCAAGATCTCTCCATTGATTTATTTTTTTTGTTTTTACATATAATGAACAGTGGGTTATGCCTGCATTATTTGCCATCATTTTCGTTTTTGTACAAAAACATTTTTGAACCGGGTCGGATTATGGGCCATGACCTTTTGTTTGATGTTCCGATTTTCAAAAGTCCGAATTTCAAAAGATTAGATTAGTAATGTATCTTACCGAAAGTTGTAAATGCGATTTGTTAGTTTTCCGATGTTCATACGTTCTAAGAGCCAAATGCTCGAAGGGTTCTCGGTCCGAATTTCAATATTTCGAATAAACTAAAAGCCAACATGTTGTGCAACAAAATTTTGTGACAGAAACGAATCGCTGCAGAACAGACTTCACGTAGTCTTGTCAGCCATACCCTAGAGTGTAATTTAAGCCCGCTTAGGCGCGGAGTGGTGCGGCGGCCCGCGAGCTGAGGAGCAGATAGTTTGAAAGGTGATGAGCGACGATAAGCTCGCGTGGGGCCGCCCAAACCCCGCAGCGCCGTAGCCGTGACAGAAACAATGCTTGCTGCATGTTGCATGCCTGCTTGCAAGTTGCATGCCTGCTTGTTTGCTGCATTCCTGCTTGCATGTTGCATGCCTGCCTGCTTGCATGCTGCATGCCTGATTGCATGTTGCATGCAGCGGCCAAGTGCTAGATCCCCTCTATTGTTGGTAAATCATTTGGGTTAGGTTAGATTAGAACTGTGACCGGGCTAACAAAATATTTTTATTTTTATTTTGAGAATAGTAATTATAAACGTGAGGAATATTGAAATTTAGGAATGATAAAACTAGGAGTGATGATAAGTCGGAGTTGTAATATTCGGAATTTTCTACCATTAGGAATTTAATAAAACCTAAAACGCACGATTCGATAGGTGAAAAATGTCCTGTTTTATATCCAGAGAATAATTGTTGATTAATTAAATGAGTGAAACTTGTGAATCAATTAAAAAATTATATGCAAATTTGAATTTATAAACATTAAAATCAGTAAATTTTAAAAAATATATGTTGTAGAATTTAAATACTTTTTTGCCTATGTTGTTTATTGGCTATGAAATAAAACTTGCGAAAATTCCACATTCCATTATTCTCGTACTCCTGCTCGCTCTGAACAAACGGTCAGCCTGTGGAACTCGCGTTCTCCAATATTCGCAATGTAATTCCGTATCCCAATTTTTTGGTCTGTCCATATTGTTTAAGCTTTATACACTAATTCTACTGGATAGATTAATTTATAAGTTCGGCATTAGGATTATTTCTGAAAATAACATTCAATCTAACAACGTAATATAGTTTTGCTGACCATAGGAATTGTTTTTATACACAATAAACAAAGCTAAAACCAATCGAAAACCCATCCATCACTAGTTTAGTAAAGACGAAATGTCTCTCTTTATTATGCACGAAAATTTAATGCAGTATAGTAACCGAATACAAATTGCATTGAACAAACGTTATAATTAGTAGTCGTTGCATAAAACTTTTATCTTGCATATAACCTTATTACAGCTCTGAAAACGGATAAACATACCACAAATTTTGTAGATTTTCATAAATTCAATAGAGCTGGCAATACTAATGACATTCTCAATCAGATGTTTCGTTCTTTTTTCGTCATATATTTCGACTCACATGTATTTAGAACAGTGAACGCAAATAAACATGGAAGCATTACTTCAAGGAAACTAAGCGCAAATTTTGACCCAATATCCCAACCAAACTGACACAACGGAATACCGTCTCTAATTGGCCAAAATATTACCGCTCAGATACACCTTTTAAAAGTAGACTTTATGACGTCATGTTCGGGTCTAAATTACCATGTTCATGACATTCGCCGAGGGATGTTTTATGTTATAAAGTGCAACGAAAATAATTCACCGTGAGATTGATATTATTAAAATAATAAAGAATTATGATAAAATATACAGTATCTTGAACTTTACGGCCAGAGTTTTTCTAAGGTCTTTAAATAGAGCAGTATTTGGCGAGTAATGGGTTTATTTGCTATGATAATAGGTAAATAAAACAAATTTGTGACCAATTATTCACTAATTATTATTTACAATTTCCGTAGGTATACATAACACTTAAGTATTACTTTTTAGGGCCCCCTTCACTTCTTTATCCATCCGTCCTTCTGTCTGTCAATACCTTTATCTTGAAAACGCGTGGACGAATCGACTTGAAATTATAGGTGATCTAGATATGCAGGGTTACTTGTTAAATACCAACAACCTCGCAGGACTAGGAAGCTAACACCATAAGCAACAACTTACTCTACGGTCATCGCAAAGATTACGCAAGCCGCCTGGTTACATATTATTTACGATGCACGTAGAGTTATAAACATTCAAGTTAATTAATATAGACTTTTTACAAAAAAAAAAATACAAATTATCAAAAGTTATAAAATAAATGTTGTTGCTTATGGTATTAGCTATCTAGTCCTGTGAGGTAATTGGTGCTTTTCAAGTTGCCATGTAAATATACACTCGCGAGCAACCAAATCGACTCAAGCCTAGACGGCGCACATATACATTGATTTTCCTAAAACGATAAATGGTAATTACAAAAGTGATATGTCATTCGAAAGCTGAAGAATTAGGCTTTCAATTAACATCAATACCTTAAAAAAAAATAAGCGCTGATTTATTGACACATTTTAATTGGCCGTCAGCGTAAATTACCTCTTTAGGAATCCACGACTTGCGCTACCTGCTCCCGCTATAAAACCCCCCACTTCCGGTTTATCTTATCAGTTGCTTGTTACAGGTTGACCGGTACACATCTCCGTAAATTGCATTCCTTGTTTTCGCTAACCCATGGATACCACACCAGAAGAAGCCGCTCAAGTTGTTGCCTTGTTGCAACAAGGGTTAAGTCAGCGAGCAATCGCTGCCCAGCTCCACTTGAGCCAGTCTTCTGTATCCCGAGTATACAGACGGTCCAAGAGACTGGTGCCTTCAATCGGAGACCAAGAACGAGCCGCCACCGGTGCACTTCAGAGAGAGACGACCGCTTCATTGTCTCAACCTCGCTGCGCAATCGACACCTTACGGGCGTTGATGTGCAGCAAGAACTGAGACGTGTACGACAAGTGGCTGTCAGCGAGTGGACAGTGAGAAGACGCTTGAAGGAAGCCAACTTGACGCCAAAAAGACCTGCGACGGGCCCTAAGTTGACTGCAGGCCACCGACAAGCGCGCCTTCAATTTGCTCGAGAGCATCTCAATTGGAGCGTTGCGCAATGGCGATCGGTCCTGTTTACTGATGAGTGCAGAATGTGTCTGCATGGCAGTGACAGGAGAGGCCGAGTCTACAGGCGTCCGGGAGAACGATTTGCCCAATGTTGTTTCGCTGAAACAGTGGCATATGGCGGCGGTTCCTGCATGATGTGGGCTGGTATCTCTTTAGAGGGAAAAACCGAACTTGTTTTCGTGCCTGGGGGCGGCCGAGGAGGCGGGCTAACAGCTGATCGGTACATCACCGACATTCTACTGGATCATGTTGTGCCCTACGCAGGGTTTGTCGGTGAAGACTTCGTGTTAATGCACGACAATGCCCGCTGCCACACGGCACGAGTCACTCGACAGTTTCTGCAAGAGGTCGAATTACGCACGATGGACTGGCCTGCGCTCAGTCCTGACATGAATCCCATCGAGCACTTATGGGACGAGCTTAAAAGAAGAGTTCGGACCAGAAATCCAGTCCCTTCAAGCGTAGACGAGCTAAAGACAGCATTATTAGAGGAGTGGGACGGCATTCCTCAAGAAAATGTCAAAAAATTGATAAGGTCCATGAAAAACAGACTGCGGGATGTAATTAGGGCTAGAGGGGGCAATACGAAATACTGATTTAAATAAAATAATTTTATTTTTAATTTTTTTTGTTTAATTTGTCAAATACGAGACACATACCCTTTTTCCTAAATTCCCGTTTTTCCTACTCTTGCATTCAGACATCATTTATTTAAAAAATGATGGATGGATTTCAATGATAATGATATCAAATTAAAGCTGACATCTTAAGCTTTCGAATGACATATCATTTTAATAATTTCCATTCATGATTTTAGTTGTATCAATGTATATGTGCGCCGTCTAGGCTTGAGTCGATTTGGTTGCTCGCGAGTGTATAAATAAAATTGAATTGAATTCATTTCCAAACGAACCGTTTTCGTCCATAGTTCTCTTCGCTTTAGATCGAGTGGAAATTTGAAGAAACCAAGCTGTTTTAATACCACCATTACCATTCTTTGTGCATACCCTAAAGATGCTGAGTATTTTATCTAAGATTAAAATAATTGGAATAAATAAAAAAAATTGGTCATAATTTTTGTGTAGATAAATAAATTGATTCGTTTGCATAACAACATCACCATATATTTTGTGTCAATTTGATTAACTTCATATTTAATAAAATTAAAATATTTAGCGATGTACTTACTCGTAATAACTAATTCCAACACTCTTGTTATGCAAATGAGATTTATTAATACACCACTTCACTGCACAGCAAGGCATTTTTGGAAATTAAACACGCTGAAACTAATAACTGACAGACGACCGCCATTGATGCCTGTAGTGCGCAAACTCGGTCCCACTCGGTCCGCGGCAAATTTTTAAGCCCCGCCTACCGTGGCACAATCTGCGTTGGGTCATTTTCGCGAGCTAGGAATGCTTCCATGTTTATTTGCGTTCACTGATTTAGAACGAGAAACTAATCCCAATCAGATAGACATGGGCAGTGTCACTTCACAATGACATGTCATTTGGTTGAAAATATTGATATTGTATTGTAAATGTACCTACATATCTGGATGAGCTAAAGCTTCATGACTCTTTTCAACCATGTGACACACTTTGCTAATGTTTTATGATTTTACTGCTGTTTTACTGCCATTATTTATAATGATTCCATAAAATTAAACAAAATTCTGTATTCGAATTCGAATGCGGAATTTTTGATAACTTTTAGCACCATGAGCTTATCTCCACTTTTGGTACAGAGCCCTAAAAGTGTAGGTAAGTAATCATATCGCCCGGACACATCTAATTCCAGACCAAAACGTGATGAAAAAATAACACAAATTGATTACGCATAACTCTTTATTTGCCCAGAAAATACAAATGAATGATTGCAAGAATATTTTCACTGTAAGTTGTAGATTACAATGCTCTGTCGCTATATTACAGTAACCTTAATTTGTTCTGCATGTTGTAACCAGAAAACTTTGATCACAAAAATATATTTTTAAAATATTTTATTGATAATGGAACTGCTAACCGTTAATTAGTTCTATTGAGAACAGATATAGAACAACAGTTTTCCTTCGTAAATATAAAATTCATATTAAATAAATGAATGCGTTAACATGACTGATAATAACAAAGGTTTGTGACCCCATTTCTCATAATGAAGTAAGGACAATGATACTCATAATCATTTAATAGATACACGACGAAAAAAACAGTTTTAATTCTGAATATGTTCAGAATATAAAAAGATTATTAATAAAAAAAATACAAAAAAATTGATGTATTATTTGCATTGATAACCCTCCGTGATCTGTATTTCCTGTGTTTGTTGCGTCTTACAAGTGGGATTGCAGTAAATTATAATATTTTTCGAAGCCTTGATATAATATTATGTAAGGAACAGCATACCGAAAGTTCAATTCCAATTGCAGTACTGTGCCAAGTGAACGATTTTCGCATGGCAAATACCATTACAAAACCGATGACTTGGGATTTGAATAATTAATGTTTAGACATTCACGACCAATAATTTCCTAGAAGATTCCGACATTAAATTTCATAAAAGGAAACCATATCTCATAAATTATCGTTACGCTGTTCCTTCATTCCTGTTCCATCCTGTATAAGTCATGGCAATAAATAAAAAAGTTCCTTGACTCCCATCAAAAGAGTATTTATTTAAAACACACACCACAGGGGTCATATTCAAGCGAATTTGCTTTTCGTTAACAACATAACAAAATTAATAAATATCTCAATAGATCCGATGTTCTGTTACAAAAAATAAATTCCGTTACAAAAATTCTGTAAAACATGATAATGATGACATGACATAATAAAATAATTAAGAAATAAATAATATTACAAAATAAACTCTTCACAGTGTACTTTTTAGATCAGGTGGCGAGTTAAGGTCGCCGCACACTTAACAACTTCGCTATTACTTAACTTGACGCCAGCTTAGAGCTCATCATAAAAAAAAATACCTTTTCCATATGTAGTAGACCCAAACTAGGCCCAGCCTGTATTTTAGGCCCCAAAACATTTAATTTAAATATATACAACATAATATTAGCTATGGATATATTTGTGTACGATTCCCACCCGCACTTTTCTTAAACATCATTTTATTTGAATGTAATTTAATAATATTTATCTCACAGATAAAATACAGTTTAAAGAAAATTCCTGTATGTTCTTATTTAAGATGTCATTGACAACGCGTGGGAAACCCGTTATCGACGCGTTCTCAACTAGAGATAGCTATAAAAGTACTGACAGCACTTGGTCCAGATGGGTGGTGGCGGGTTTGAGGCGAAATAGAAGACAGAAGGAATAATAAGAATCGAGTTCGTCAAATTATTGACGATCCACAGTTTGCAACTCACCTCGGACGCAACTTATCAGCGAAGCATTAACAACTTACTTATTTGAAAAATATGTTATATCGATAAAGTCGTCAACGCCTCCATTACAGACAACTTTTCTTTTAAATTATCAGATATAGAAGTTAATTTTATTAGTATATTTTTGGTATCGATAATACATTACAGAAGATAGTAGACTTTTTGTCGACGCCGAGACGTCCACTTAATATCACCGAGCCGTCGTCGACGCGTTGACAACTAGTTGGATTAGGCTCAGCTATTTTGCCTTGGATAGTTTTTTATTTTATCTATATATTACTATCCTAATATTTAAAAATATAGAGGCCAAATCTTCAATTCTCACTTGACATTGGCGTAATCGTGCTTGGAGAACTTAGAATTACATTATGAACGGAATAGATAATTCGTTGACGCCAAGTCGAGTAATTGCTCTGTTAGCGCCAAGTTTCTAAGTGTGCTTCGACCTTAAGGCTACGTAGGTCAACTGCATTTTAGTTCGCACTAAGTACCTAAATCCCGTACCCGAATAAACCTAGTTTTCATTCCCCACCTTATTACAATGAGTCCAATTATTCTAAAAGTATATCTAAACCGCGGTTAAAAAGCAACGTACTGGACTAAAATAACAGCCTATTTTCAAATAGCTTATATTATTAAAAATTGTGATTTCTATATTCGGTACTAGATAAATTGACCTTGTCTAATAACTATACTAGTTTGCACACTGATAGGCCCAGCGGGATTAGGTCGCTTTAGCGGACTGTATATAGTACTAAAACCATAATATACTAATTTAGTAAGTGGTTTAAAAAAAACTATCTCCAGCATTGAGATATCGACGGTATGTACATTTTTTTAAGAGATGAATATTTCAAATATCAATGTATGGTCTTGACGGTATGAGTCGTCATATACATATATTTAAACAGCTGTTGTTCCGGTATTTTTATGAGTACCTAAGTAATACATACATGTACCTACACCTCACACATTTTTAAAAAGTATACACCTCATAGTTTCTTAAATTTATTAAAAAAACTATACTAATTAAGGCAAAAATATTATGCCATGCCGGTTCCAATGATGAGGACCAATTTTGTACCACTGTTCTTGCCTCCAAGGAAGCTTCAATATAATCCCCAGATGTACTTTGAAAAAGTAATATAATATTCCGGCGGGAATAGAACCGATCTTCTTCGGAGGGTTCGTTCATGAGTTCTGCGTTGACATTAAAAAAAAACGATTGTTTAGTACTAAATACAGTATAAGAAGCAGTTAAAACGCGGGCCTGTTCACCATAATTATAAGGTCATTTTATTATTGGCGGATAGTTACAGGGCATTAATCTATACTAAATTTAGTAATAGTGTAGTTAGAACATCGCTATTTACCTCCCATTCGTTTATCCACAGCTTTCGTGTACTCCATCAAACGATTTTAATGTACAGACGCCAGCTCATCCCACTACCCCAATCTGTCAAATTTCTTTATAGATTTTCAACTTTATCACTTAAGCATAAGTTTCACTTCCAATTGGGGAAAATTGACATATTGGGGTAGCTTGACGTGCTGGCGTCTGTACATGATATTGTAGTGACTGGCGATGTTCATCGTTTTTTAATCCAGACGCAATTGGACAATACGAGTCAGTTCAGATCGCGAAGAAAAATCCTGAACCAATTTACTAGCTCAATTGAAATATAGGCCATATTACCATAGCCTAAAGTAGAAAATTGTAATAATATCAACATATTCAACAAATACTACCCAAAGATGTTGATTTTCATACAATTTTCGACTTTAGACTATGGTAATATGGTCCATTTTCAATTGGTAGAGATTTTTTCCTCTCGTTCTGAACTGACCCTAAGGCGCCTTATAACATAATTTGTATGCGTCCAATATTAGCGTCGTGGACTTTAACCAATTAAGTCTACGTTGAAAGTGGCCGCGCTAACGTTACGTAATGGCATCGTTACAGACGCTTTCACGGCAACGTTAACGTACGAGTTAACGTTTGTGTGTTTATTTGACTTTCACTCGACATCTATTGTTTCCCGTGTCCGTAAATATACAAGGCGTAATATAAATAGTGGACGACACTTAACCCTTAATCGATCTTAGCATACGTTAATAATTCATTCATTTTAGCTCTTATTACAACGCAATAGTGTTTAAATTATCCGTCGAAGGGTTAATAAGCTTAATTATGTCCGCATGATACTGAACAACTTGTAATACTGACGCGTAAACGTAGCACCGTCCTTGGCTCCAACCCTGTGATGCATCTCAATCGCCCCGAGCTGAGGTTGGAACCCAAAAGGGGAAGGTACGCTCTAGCATGAGTTACTTAGTAGCCTTAGTAAGACGGCCTGAGGTTTAACACGCCGCCCTTGTCAGGTGAATCACTGAAAGCCTCCAAGGCCATCTATTACAATCAATTTAAAAAAATATAACCTACTTGGGACAACACCCACGGTCCAAGGATGGTGCTAGCGTAACTCCTGCCATTAAGATTCTGCTATACATCTATGTTGCAGGCTTAGGCAGTGAAGTTCATTAGAATAGGGTGCCAGTTTTCTGATTACCATACAGGCCCTGCCTAATTTGGGATCAGATGGCAGTGTGTTAATTATCCCAAGATATTCATTAGCTTATTATTAGTTAAAAAGGAACACGACAGTTTATCGTTGAAAGCAGGACATTTGGGGACAGGAAATCGCTGCCACCAACATAATATTTGATCTTCTTAAATTTGTTCACGGTTAGATTGTGCTCCTATAGCACTATTTATGTTACACCTTGTACTATGTATGATGTACACCTAATGTTAATTTTGTTCAAATGTACATACATAATTAAACGCGGCAAAACGGCTATGTAAACTAATCAAAATACAAAACTAATATGTAGTGTTAATTCCGGTATCATGCTGGATTGCAAATTACTAGATCCGCCACATGTTTCATTCATCCACGGACCATTCTGAAAGATTGAAACGTCGAGCGTTCAAATGTGACTAAAGGATTCTCAAATTGCATTCCGGCTTGATCAAACTGCCATTTAGCGCAATTAATCCGCTTGTTACTGCAATACTTCATAGGAGCTAATAGACTAGCTACAGCAGAGCTTGTACAGTCCCATATAGTCGGATTATCTAACGTAAAGCGAGGTCAATATAAAAACAGGCGATCGCATCGTTACCGAAACATAATTTAACCTGTTTGTTACTAGAACACTTCATGAGGGACAACAGATTAACTAGAGCAGAGCATGTGCTGTCCGTTATTCTGGACTATGTAACATAGAGCGAGGTCAATATGAAAACACGCGGTCGAATCGTTATCGAAACATAATTTAATATGATTGTTACTAGAGCACTTCATAAGAGACAAGAGACTAGCAAGGGTAGAGATTGAAATGTCCTTTACATGTGGGTTACGCAACTTAAAGCGAGGTCAATATGAAAACTGGCAGTCGCATCGTTACCGAAACATAATTTAACCTGTTGGTTACTAGAACACTTCATAAGGGACAACAGATTAACTAGAGCAAAGCACGTGCTATTCGTTTTATCTGGGTTATGTGAAACATAATTTAACTTGTTTGTTTCTAGAACACTTCATAAGGGAGAACAGATTAACTAGAGCAGAGCATGTGCTATCCGTTATACCTGGGTTATGTAACATATAGTGAAGCCGATTTGAAAACAGGCGGTCGCATCGTTATAGTAACATAATTTTACCCATTTGTTACTGGATTACTTCATAAAGTAAAACAGACTAGCTAGGGCAGAGGTTAAACTGTCCGTTATATATATATATATATATATATATATATATATATATATATATATATATATATATATATTCGAGTCTTCGCGTATTAACGTAAAGCGACAGTTGCACAAAACGCCCCTAAAAACCGACACTAATGGATCTACCTCTAGTGCGGGTAACTTAATTTGTACTCTTATTTGCTAGACGGCTTGAGCCCCGCTTTATTGAAGTTATACTTCTTTTGGCGCGATGGAGAAAAATGATGAGAGTGAATTTTTACGATGCGCGCGCACACCGACACCAAAAAATTTAACAGCATGAAGTTAGTTCTAGGTGGTATGAAAATTGATAACTATGTTCAAGTTGTATATTAAGAAGTATAACTTCTAACGCGTGTACATAAGTACACATAAGTTTTTATTGAAGCAGTCGTACCATCCTAAGCTAAGTCTAAAACCACATATTACTTTTGTATTTTGACTGTCATGATTCCTCAAAGTAACGTCCGATCCCATTACTTAAGTTAAACGAACATTGGATTTATTAATATTGCTTATTCCACTACCAGGAATTACATAAATACACTTTGTGCACTTGTTTGACAAGCATATCAAAGTATTACACCTACGCACCGAGCACGCGCGTCCACACGAAGCGTTAAACATCGTAACATTTACAAAGTGTAAACTAACCCTTTAAATATAAATTATTAAAAAAAAATCACTAAGTTTTTTTAAGTAATAAATACGACACAATAACAACAAGGTATAGCTTTTATACAGGTCTTGATGAAACAATCATTTAGGAAAGTGTACAATGGCCCCGATTCTATCTAACAACGTCTAAACTGATTGCATTTCTTTCTAACGTAGTACTTATGAAAAGGACGGGGCAATTTACTTCTGTCAGTTCCAGCGTTCCCATATTTGCCAAGAAATTTCCTTCAACATATGTACGATTTATTAAGTCATTATCCCATTATTATTTTCACTTATATATTTATTGAAAAACATTTTTTTTGTTTTACTATATACATTTTCCTTTAAGGTTGTTGACCTTCGTGTGTAGAATAAATAATACTTAAGTTAGAATCTTAATTTACTTATTAAAGAAATACGAATTCTCTGTATTCGAATGCCATCAAAGATAGCGAGGATGTTTTAACTTTATTGCGAAAATCTTAGATAATTGCTCGGGATCATGTGCGAGCTAGCTCTACAGGGAGCAATTAATCACTTATATAATAAGCATCACAATACTCTTGGGACAAGCACTTTTGTAAGTTTGACAGTTCTAAGGATGCCCTATCCTTTTCTTACGAAGTGCAATAGAAAGAGATGTAATAAAATTTAAAACAGTTTAGCCGTGTAAAATACAGAATTGCCAGCAATATCTATCATATCAAAACATAATTTCTAAAAAAAATCTCATATAGTGGGAATGTATTTTCCATAATGATCAAGATTTGAACAATTTAAAAAATTAAAATCTTACAATAATTAGTCAGGGTCCTTTAAAACAAAATTCCTAATACTTTTAATATTTAGCAAACTTAAATATTTTTATTTTTGTAATAAATTCATAATTAAAAGACCCTGTGTAGTAAACAATTCGTCAAAAATATAATAACTTACATTTTTGTTTACAATGGCTCATTTTTCTCACTCAATACATACTAAAAATAGAATAATTTGTGATTCTCAAACTAGGACTGCATCGAAATTCTATTCTATAAGTAACGTCAGTATCAAAAATACCAAACATTATTTTAACTGCTCAGAAAATGTAAAACAATTGTTTTGATAGAAAAAAAATACTGGGTTACATTGAATTGCGAGAGCGGGGACGCTGGGTATCGATTACACGCACAATTTTAATTAGCTAAACAATAATTTAAATAAAAAAAACACAATATATTTAAATAATATTTCTTGAAACGAAATATTTCTATTTTTTTTTTTTACTTTGTAGCATTAAATTATTCTTAGACTTCAAATCACTAATTTCCGAATGTAATTTAGACTTTATTACGCAAAAGCTAAAGCCTCCTTCCATCTTATGTAACATGATATTAATTTATCTATTAATTTTTAGTATTACATGTATATTTTACTAGATGAACTCGGACACAATAAGACACAATAGTAACATAATTGCTAGCCGGTCGCCTTGCATCTATCAAACACATCATCGATACCTTGCATTCCAGCGATTTTTTCTCATTAATTTGATTTAATCTTATACGCTAATCGTAAGTAAAATCGTTTAACAATACGTAAAAAATGAAAAATAGTTTATAACTTTTTTGAGGTTGGTGAAGAAGTAGGTATTGTTTAATTCGATGCAGTCATCCCATCCATACACATGAAGCCCTAAATCATCGAACAAGGAGCCTATATAAAAGCATGTATCCGACATTCGAGGCCGTCGCCGAATACAATAATCGATGCACCAACGATTTGTGATCACTGTCCAAACGTATTGTAAATACTAGTTAAGTGATGTCTTCAAGATTATGTACAATGTAGAGCATTGATGAAATAGTGGATGTTATATTAAAATCTAAATGTACTTTAAATATGGCGGTATTTCATCAAGCTGAATTTTTTTGTATTTTTTTTCTATCTCTACTTACAATAAATTTTTACAGTGATATGAAATCGTGGGTATCACCAATATGAGCCATGTACCGTCTGCAAAAAAGCAGTGTAACAGGCATGGAATGTAACACGCGACGACGCCTCCACGTCGTGTGACCACATTTGGACTTTATCACCGATTTTTCCAGTCTATGTATTAATTATCTACCTACATTAGATTATTTTTAACTGTATCTTGTAAGTAACCGATAGACAATACTGAGACTTTAAAATTACGTTAAAAGTGCTCAACCTCAACGGAAACTAGCCGGCCGCTCCCACAACAGGGGTAACATCAACTTTCCGAGGCTGGGTTGTATAACACCGCAAGCTTCCTGCTGCTACTGGCTGTCTTTCTAGAAAAATCTAATAGCATTTTTTGATCCGACCCGTTATTTGAACCCAGGACCTGATTAACTACGGTTGAACATGATACTACTAGTCCAACGAAGCAAACATTATAATGTTACTAAGAAAGTCACTACCAGCTACGAAGCCTAGTATAAAAACATCGTAGTTAATCTTCGAACTGAGCGCGGTTCCAAGAACTTGCGCCCACAGTAAGAATAAAACGGGCTGAAGGTACACAGATGTAGCAATAATTTTCGTTCGTAAAGATACGGTATCAAATATTACGCAATTGGAAAGATGTCAAAATGCAAGCCAAGACTAATCTTGATGAACCCGTAGCCACTGGCAACTTGTACTGTTACAGATCACGTAAGATTCTTGTCTGTCAGCTTACTGTAATAATGATTTGAAAATGAGAAAGTCTTCTATCAACTACACGCCAGGACTGGACGACTTTTCAACTGTTCAGCTACAAGATTTTCTCTAATTGCAATCGGTAAGAAAGCCCAATCGTGGTCAAATAAATAACAGCCATAACCTGTACAATACAACTAGTATTATCACAATACCGCCTAATGGGCGATTACGCCGTTCCTCTGCCGCGGATAACCATTGTTGTATACCTTCTTAATTGTACCAGTTGATGGTATATCGGGTAGAGGTTCGGATTTCACTTTCTTATTCGTTTTAGGGGAAAGGTATGCTTTATAGAAGAACTGTGCGAAGAGTACGAAGTATGAGAAATACATAGCCATTGAGAGTTTGATGTTGATTTGGCTGATGTGGCAGGAGTGTTGGGGGGCGGTGGTGAGGTAGTTGTGTGCCCAGATGTTGATCGCGCAGCCGACGATCATCTGTGTGAGCTGGAGGAAGGTGATGGTCATGGCGAGGAACTTCGGAGGGTACTTGCCCATGCTGACGAGCGCGTAGTACGAGTACATCACACTGGAAGAGAAAACACAATATTGTTATTTAAAATAAAATACGATTTTTATAACTAGTCTAGGGAAGGAAGAGGTTTTTAAATGAAGACCTCGCATTGTATCTTCAGTCAACAACATTTTGGACAGAGTAATATTTCAGCGCGGCTTAATGCATAGAATATCGTTACTCCATATCACCCCGTGGGGGAAGTAATAATAATAATATAAATTACGTTTATTGTTCCTTCCACAAACTTAAGGGTAGATTATAGCTATGAATGAGTGAATATTATTTACATTTGTAAAGGACTGGTGCCTGAAATAGGTTGGGAAAACCTGTGCCACAGGTCACCAGGCCCCCCTAATGAAAAAGTAGTAGGAACATAGTTTAGGCACTAGGTACACAGGCTTAAAATTATATTTCTAGCGAGAGAAGGGATGCAGAGAAGTATGTATATGACAGTGTGTATGTGTGGGTGTGACCTCTACTTTCACACGTACATTCACGTGTGAAAGTAGAGGTCGTCCCGAGGCAATATCTATCAGAGAACGGGCAGCAACATCGCTCTGTCTACTGCGATGGCCAACCCGTCTGCCAAGCGTGGCGATTATGGCATATCCCTCCAAATGATGGACACAACTCCATTGTGGAAATCTTTCGGAGAGGCCTTTGTCCAGCAGTGGACATCATTCGGCTATCATGATGAAAATTTCAGTCCACAATATAATTTAGTGAACAAGTTTTTAACATCAATCTGTTACGTAATAAAAATCCAAAACTTTATTTATTCGTTAGAAAGCCATAAATAACGGCACCAATACTATACTGAACCACTCATCATTATTACCGTTGTATCTAGCCCTAACTCACTTAAAATGTTTTTGTCTAGACAAAAACATTTTAAGTGAGTTAGGGCTAGCGCAAACGGGCCACCGACCACAGCCACTGGTGGCCAGCGACAGCCACATAACATACTTTTTAATATATTTTGATTAGACGCGCCGCACACGTGTAGCCGGTGGCGGCCACTCGCTACAGCAGTGTCCGCGACGCGCCACTAGTGGTCGCTACAGGCCACACAAAACGCCCACAGCCGCCACTCTCGTACTGCTCCACCCCCCGCGCAGTTAACCGTTACACATTCTACGTATCGCACGCGTCACCATGGATCACGACGCCTCAATGGACACCAATCACCGGTGGCGACTTCCAAACACCGGTGGCTGTCGCTTGCCTCTGATATTGTTTCAAATGAGGCGGTAGCGCGCGACAGCCACCGGTGGCTGTGGTCGGTGGCCCGTTTGCGCGGAGCCTAAGACGCCAGCACATCAAGCCAACCCAATCTGCCAAATTCCCCAATTGAAAGTGAACCTTGTGCTTTTGTTATAAAGTTGAAAATCTATAAAAGAAATTTGACAGATTGGGGTAGCTGGATATGCTGGCATCTGTACAATCAATATACCTTAGGTGAAAAATTTGTGCAATTGATTAACCACGCAATTAGTAGCCAAAGAAACTAGATTTTACCCTTTAAATTGATTAAATTTTTAATTTACTGATTTAATCTTTAAGTACAAGTTTACCTGCTCAATTTTTTTTATATTATATAATATATTTTTATTATAATAACAAACAGTAGGTAATTAAACTTATGTAACAATAAAAATAAATTTTATATGACCGTGGCGATTAGGTAAAATCCGTGTCCTGTAGACCAAATAATGATACTATCATTATAATATATAGGTAGCAACAACTACCTTAGTATGCTTTTTTAGGGTTCCGTAGCCAGTGGCAAAAAAACGGAACCCTTATGAATTCGTTATGTTTGTCTTTCTGTCCGTCCGTATGTTACAGCCACGTTTTTTCTGAAATTATAAGAAAAATACTGTTGAAACTTGGTAAGAAGATGTATTCTGTGAACCCCAGTAAGATATTCACACAAAAAAAAATTACATCAAACCCATACATGTGGGGGTATCTATGGATAGGTCTTCAAAATATTGAGATTCCTAGTACCATTTTTTTTCTAAACTGAATAGTATACGCGAGAGACACTTCAAAAATTGTAAAATGTGTGAGACATGTAACTTCTGAAATAAGAAAATGATAAAACTAAAAAATATATATGGTGTACATTACCATGCGAACTTCCACCGAAAATTGGTTTGAACGAGATCTAGTAAGTAGCTTTTTAATAAGTCATAAATCGTAAACCGCAATTTACCTTTCATTCAATTAACTCAAATACTTGCTGCTACGGAACCCTTCATAGGCGAGTCCGACTCGCACTTGGCCGTTTTTTTGTTATCTTGCCGTTTGGTCTACAGGACACGGATTTAACCTAGTCTGGCGGTCATATTAAATATATTATATTTTTTGGTATAAAATTTTAATTACACTATTGTTTGTTTAGATAATAATTAAGGAATATTTTAAACAATATTTTGTGCAAATCTTTATTATTAAACTAAAGATTACCACTGATAATAACCCCAAGACGGTGCAACAGAGCGAGGAGTTACATGATAAGATTTATCGTACCCTTTACGGTACCTTTTTGAATCGGCCTCCACCTATAAACCTGGCTACAAACCGGTGACCTCTTTAACAAAACTGAGGGGTAGTCTTACAATAAAAATACTGGTAACTTAGTGACTGGTAGCAGTGAGCATAAATTAATTACCTAATTACTAGCGCCATTAAATAATTTAGCTTCATATTTAAATACGAATTATCATACAATTCTCGGTGTTTCATTTTATTTCGACGGATACATTATTAATGATATCTGAACTCAACGTTAAAATAGTGACCATTAACTTCTTTTAGAGAGATTTATTTATTTGAATTGGATGCATAGTAGTGCATGCAGTTCAGATAGTAAAAATGAAAACTTAAACTTAACCATTTCATAATTTTACTTTAAGTAATAACTCGAATAAAAAGAATTAAAGACTTTTAAAATTAGTTTATCATATAGACAAGCCTTTGGACATCAAATTCATATGCTGCAAGCACAAAAGGAATCGCTGGAAGCCGCTGGATGCGAGTAACGAAAGACCGGCAAATGTGGAAAACTTGCTCACGGAGGGGACACCTGACTCCGCAGTAGGTACATGTGTACGAGGTTTTGCGAACTGAGGGATAGCACAAATTTTGATTACGAAATTGAACTCACAAAACGGGAACATTTGCAAAGATGATGAATATGTTCCTGTGTTGTTGCAGGAACATATATACAGTATGCACCTGAGTCGGTTCTAGATAATAAACTAATACCTTATGCTGAAATCTGTACAAACACTACGGTTGTGCCTACCGAATATTCTGATGGCAGAATGACAAGACTGATGATAATACCGCTTGTAAATCTTGAGACATAAAAAAAATACAGAGACCTAGTACGTATGCGAATTTGCCCGCATATATAATGTTGGCTAACACAGGGCCAACAATGTTTCGATCAATGCATTAAAACCCAAGATCCTAGAATCCATCTAAATTCCAATTCAAGACAATTTAGTCGTGTTGCGAGAAACTGAAGGAAAATTGTGCAAACGTTAGATAGAACCTGTCGATTATATACAGCTTGAGTAGTTCGCAGTTCTATACAAGCTCTGTTATCTTCATATAAGCTGCATTAGGGAAAGATGTAATGACATTTAAATTAGTTCAGTGGTGTAAAAGGCAGAATCGCCAGCAGCATATACATTATCCTATATATTAATTGTAATAGTTTAATCATCGACTATAGGCGAAGATGGCTTAAACCAATCCACTACAAAGGTCTTGACAACAATAAAGCTTTAGTTCAATCTGTACGCTCTCCAAGTCTAGATAAAAATGCTTTCAATTAAGATGCTATCGATATTATTGGAACTCAGTGGGATATTTATTACACAATTAAATAGCCATGTCGATCATAAATGGCACTTCATTCTGTTTCTATTTAAGGATAAAATAGACGTCGTAAATGTCTGACTAAATGTTATCTTCTAACTCAAAGCAAGTAAGGCTGATTTTCAATGCCTTAACATCAGTGACTTACAGGATGATGCCATTAATTTTCAGACAAACCAGCAATTTGAACAGTATTAAAACAATATCAGCGACTAAACGGGTTTTATCGCAAGCGATACCTATCTAGACCTTTAGCGTTGATGCGTTAATACTGAATAGCCCATCATCAGGTACCAAAAGGAACTTGACACAAGTTTCATCCAACCAATCAATTTTTATTTGACCGTTCTATTCAGTTTTTATGTCGTAAGTTATCGCCACTTATTCTCAACGATTATTCTTCTGCGTCTACTCAATCTCCTGAAGTTTTATCTAAATTCTTAAGGCCAAGTTAAAACGCCGTATGTAAGTACCAATTACGGATTTAATTTGAAACTAATTTCACGGCTCGTCTTTTTCCTTTCCCTAGAAAATAAATCATCCAACGTCCACAGCTACAAATAAAAGATGCATACTAAACGGAACATGTTAGATCGATAAGAAACTTTCCACGAACTCCAATTTTACGATTCGTGACTTTTATTGTTCCAATTTCCAGGGTTTGGAGTTCATCGCAAGTTCCTTTATAGTTTGATTCTTATAATTGTAAACGCATAGTTATAAGTTAAATCAGAAGAAATTACTTCTTCGAATATACCTGACTCTGGGGTAAATAAAAGGGTTGACATAAATAGTTAAAGAAGCATATTTTGCCAATTTTTAAAACTGAACATCGCGTAGCATATCAACATGCAAAATACACAAAAAAAAAGATTAACAGCCCATACAAGAAAAATGCAAAAGAAGAAAACTGGTTTTCTTTAATTTATTCAGTTTCATGGCTAGAGCTCTTTAAGGTTTCTTAACTATTTATGTACAGACGCCAGCATATCCAGCTACCCCAATATGTCAAATTTCTTTTATAAATTTTCAACTTTATCACATAAGCTTAAGGTTCACTTTCAATTGGGGATATTTGACAGATTGGGGTAGCTTGATGTGCTGGCGTCTGTACATAGATAACAGCATGTAGACATATATTTTTAACTGAGGCTCAGGCTTTTTAACTGACTTAAAAACGGACACGTGTCAACCCATTTTGATATTTCTTTAGTTTCATATGGTAAGGTTCTGAAACAGTTTAGGACGTCACCCATCTATAGTCTAACCGCACGCCTAAGTGCCTAAACTGCCGATCAATTACAGACCGTAAAGACATATTTAAACACGTCTATTTGGCTAATTTCCGTCCAATTTTATGGAATATTTGTCTTATCTATCAACAGGTACAGGAAGGTCACCCAGCACCATATACACTGAACTCATACCAGAGATATAATTCAACATAAGCAACTCACCTATGCACACAGTAGTTCATGACGACGAACCAGCGTGCCGAGGAGGTGTACTCCGTGAACGAGTACCAGGTGTACAGCAGGACGGTGATGTGGTGGTACCAGTGCAGGAAGATCAGCGGCTTCTTGCGCAGCACTATAAACACCGTATCTCCCAGCTCAGGAAGCTTCGACAGCACGAACATCCATGTCCAGAAACCGGACACTTTGTCTGCTTCGATGAAACTGGAAATAGAAAAAATGTGACGTTAGAAAGTTCGATAGCAATCTATCCAGCTATTGCAGAAGATACTCTAGAGCAATACTACTACTAGACTTTAGGAATATAGAGCACACGTGTAAGCAACACACGAGCAATTTACCCATGAGTTTTATTTAAACATAGTCATATAATTGGCTTGACGTGGCTCTGAGAATCATTGCCAAAAAACTCAGTGGGAATCCTTTTTCAAAAAAGCAAACCTTAATTAAATTACAAGTTTTTCTTAATTCTTACGATTTTTGTAATCATTTTTTGTCATTTACATAAATTGAAATTTTATAATACTAATTGAAATTTAAATTCGTTAACTAACAATTGTCCAAGATCATCGGGACGTTTCTTGAGGAAACCGATACATTATCCCATAAAATAGTTACTCATTTCGTGAAGACGGGAAGCATGTACACTCAACGGTAAAAGAGTCTAACGTCTACGTACAGTACCACCGCGGCAGAAATATGTGATTATATGTGTATGGTTGTTATATAATCGTACTCAACTTCAGTGGTTACCAATTCGTCAGCGTCGTTCCTTTCGAGCTCTGACCACTCTTTATACTATTCTTGATTCTCCTTTTTCTCCTTCTTATTTAATAACTCACTTTCAGTATCTCTGCAGTAACCACAATAAAAATCTCCGTTCAACTCATAACCGTTTGCTTCAATGTCCTTCTCATCGTTCTGTCCTTCTCCACTCTTCGTTCTTTATTCAGTCTATTCTCCTGTGGAATGCACTGCCATTGGAAGTCAGGATGGCCAAGAGTAGTTTTTCTTTTAAGAATAAACTACGAGTACATTTACTGGGTTCCCTTAACAATGTGTGAGCTGAATCAACATATCCTTTCGTTATATATATATATATGTATTTATATATATATATTTATTTTATAATATATATATGTATGTATTAGCTATAGTATTATATGTATGTTTAAGTTGTATATTATTTATTATATATATTTATGTATATATCTTTTGATCCCATATTCCTATTTTGATTTTTTTCTTCTACCATATCTTATATCGATCTCCTATATCTGTACCTAATGCACCTATCTAATTATCTCTGCACCACCTTAAGGTTGACTGGGAGAAAATGCTTTAGGCATTAAGTCCGCCTTTGTACCTATATGTGCATAAAGTTTAAAATAAATAAATAATTGGAGCTGGTAACCCTATGCGCGGCCTTGTTTTAATACATCCATCTTTTCTAAAAGCAATCTTATTCATATACCGCTCAATAAATTATGTAACAGTCCAGTAGGACGTTGTGGAAAAATGCAAAACTGGCACAATGAGTCCCTATTTTATGAACACAAACAAACGATAAATCTTAGCCTACAAGAATAATGATAAATGCTTTCCTCTGCCAAGATCCGAATGCAAAGTTATATTCATAGTAAAATTCTAACAAACAGCTTATTGTATTGGTTTTGTAATATATTATTGTGTAGTCCGGACTGTTTATAATGACTGGGTATAATATCTTTTTATTAACATTATGAATTACTAGACGGAATTATCAACAATTTGACTATTACTTAAATTAAATCAAAAATATTTCCTTGTCGACCTCTTTTATTTCATGATTCCAATTTTGACGGCGTATTATTTCCATTCACAAAGTGATTTCTGCTGGTCGGCGTGTTTGGTAGATACTTACCTTCCACGCCACAGGTTGTGGGTTCGATTCCCGCCCAGAACAAATATTTGTGTACACTATGTTTTGCCCTAAGTCTGAGTGTAGCTATATAATAAGTATGAATTTACAAAAGAAAAAGTAGTATATGTAGTATTCCAGTTATCTAGTTTCCATAGTGCATGCTCTATTTAGTTTGGGATCACATGGCCGTGTGTGAATAATGTCCCAGGATATTATTATTATATTAAGAATTTTTTATAGTCTAATAATCACATAGTATCAGAAGTGTCTTTACGTGTTCAATTCGCGGATACAAAGTACATCCTTAATCCTTATTCGGAAGGACTATATTTGCATCACACACAGATACCCGGCGCTGGTTCGAACCTACATGCATGTTATGATCTTGCAGAAAGAAGAATTGACCGCGAGATTTGGGCAAGTATCCCCCTTTAATTGCAAATTCGCATTACGTAACACTACAAAATTAGCCAGTCAAAAGCAATTCTACAACGAATTCATCAATCGCTTGGTTTCTAATAAGCCTGCCAAAACATCTGGATGAAAACTAGTCAGCCTGTTTTGCCCTAAAGTTCAATATATCTTCTTGCCAAGTTTGATCACGATCAGTTCAGCGGTTTAGTGATGAAAATATCACTTTCCAAACGTGTCTTCACGCTCAAGGTCAAGGTCAGCGAAAGATTTACTTTTACATTTGTAATATGATGACCCACCAAAAGATTTGACATTATATACAGACGTCACCACATCAAGCTACCCCAATCTGTCAAATTTTCCCAATTGAAAGGGAACCTTATGCTTATGTGATAAAGTTGTAAATCTATAAAAGACATTCGACAGTTATTATTATAATAATATTTAAATAACAGATTTAGTTTACTAATTAAAAAGTAGTCCTGTATAATAGAGGTATAAGTGTATATAATAGGTCTTTACCTATGAAATTGTTTTGTATGAAAAAATTTAAACGAATTTTTTTCATGAATTTTTTTATTTGTATTAATCGAAGTAATCACCCATGCAATCAATGCATCTTTGCCATCGCAGTGGCAGTTTATTGATGCCCTTCTTAAAGAAATCAGCTGGACGGGAGGCAACAAATTCTTCAAAGGCATTTTGTACTGCCTCTCGGGTATTGAATTTTTTTCCCGCCAAGAAGTTATCCAAATTCTGGAAAAAGTAGTAGTCTGTAGGCGCAAGGTCTGGTGAGTAGGGCGGATGACGGAGAGCTTCCAACCCCAGTTCTTGCAACTTGGAGACCGTCTGCTGTGCAGTATGAGGTCGCGCGCTGTCGTGCAGGAGCAGCGGAGACGAGCGATTGACCAATGCTGGTTGGAGATGCGCCAGCTTCTCCATCATTGTGCTCAGTTCTTCACAGTACACATCTGCAGTAATGCTCACCCCGTTTGGTAAGAAGCTGTGATGAATCACACCGGCGCTAGACCACCAAACAGTGACCATCACTTTTCTAGGGGTAAGTTTTCGTTTAGGGCATTGTTTAGGTGCTGAACCAGGATCCAACCAACTTGCTGAGCGCTTGCGGTTATCAAACAGAATCCATTTTTCATCGCAGGTAACAATGCGGTTCAAAATTCCTTCATTTGTGTGTCTGTTGAGCAGTGCAAGGCACGTCTCGACGCGTACTTCGCGCTGGCGATCATTGAGTTCGTGGGGCACCCATTTGTCAAGCTTTTTTACCTTGCCAATTTGACGCAAATGGACCAATATTGTTTTGACGCTAACGTCGAAAGCTGCTGCTAATTCAGCCGTAGATTGTGTATCATCAGCTTCCACAACCGCCTTTAATTCGTCATTGTCGACCAAAGTCTTCGGACGACCGCGAGGTTCATTTTTCAGGTCGAAATTTCCAGAACGGAAGCGAGCAAACCAATAACAGGTGGTGCGTTGGTTTGTAGTGTTAGCTCCGTAAACGTCGTTGATGTTGCGTGCCGCTTGTGCCGCGTTGCTGCCACGACGGTACTCATATTCCATAATTACTCGAATTTTTAACGTATCCATGATGACGAAAAAGATTGAAATGCGATGAAAATGTAACACTAATCAATAAAGAAATGACTACTTTTGGAAAAAAGAATCCATGTTTTTAAAATAAAATTAATTTGAAATTAGAATTCTTAGCCAAACAAAAATTATTTTGATTTGAAATGGCCAGTACTGCAGAACGGCAATTTCATAGGTAAAGACCTAATATAAACTTGCACACATGCAGTGTGCAAGTTTATATTTTTTTTTGTCGTATTTCATTTATGGATATGCTTTAATTTCTTTTTAATTGTTCACCGTCGTACAAATATCATAACACATAGTTGATGATAATATGAACGATGCTGCGCCGCGCCTTGCGTATAGGCTCGAAATACAGCTACACTTAGCCAGCAGACACTCGCAGCTAGGAGGTAATATCCGCAACCCAATTCCATTCTTACGAAACTTCACAAATTATTGTACTTATAGAGTAAAGATATTACAACCCCTTTTCATATCCATGAATGAATCTTGGAAGTCATATTTTATCCAAATGATACACAATATCTTTATTGATATAGGAATAACTCAATAGGTCTTGGTTATATTTGAATGTAAGTATCATTGTTCAATAAACAATGGCTCAGAGCCAAGCCAAAATTATGCATGCTAATATTATTAATTATCAAGAAGTGGGCCAAGTTATTTGTATCATTAATATTACATTATTTAAAAAAAGCATGCATCTAATATTTTGTAATACTTATCGCGACTTTGTTAATTTTATTTTGTTTTGTTATTTTGTTTTTTTCTACCAATTGTATTAACCTTCCGTCAAGCTCCACCTAATATTAATTATTTAACACGTGGACAATAGTGTGGGTTATACGTTAAACAAATGTAATTATGAAAAACTGTAACTAATTGTAACGTGTAACTGTTTTTTGTCCCAAATAAAATAAATAAATAAATAAACCATAGATTGGATTATATTTCTGTCACCTTACAATTTTCAATAAAATCTTTAAGAAAAATATACAAAATAGACAACTCTGAAATGAATCCCTGAGTCGCGGGTTACTTTACAAACTTATAATTGGTGCACACAAAGTACTTATGTGCCACACAATTAGTAGTCCAGTGAGAGAATCGAACCCTGGACACGAAGTGGTAAGGCGGCTGTCTTAACTTGTCTGCCACACGTGTATTGAATGTTTTTATAATCAAGCCATCGATAATGGTGTTTTAAACATAAACAAACTAAGACCACTTGCCACTCAGTGGGTCAATCGAAGGCGTTCGATGCGTAGCCACACCATCGCTTGCGCATAATTTCTCGTAGTTTTGACGTAACATACCACTTTCTATTTCCAAGCGGGCTATGGTCAGCCGTGACGTAATAACTTGGCAAAATGGTGTTAACACGGTTTTTTGACACCGATTTAGTTAAAGGGGTTTATGAGGAAGTGTTATTAAAAGTTTGTAGTATGTAATAAATGAATTAAAGCCCTGGCATATCTAAGCATAGAGGTCAAAGATAGTTGTGTAATTGTATCGGACTTCGGCTGCTTTTCTACCAGAGATACATAAAGTGGTGCGAGGATGCGCAGTGAAGCTGTGAAACAGTGGTACTGTTTCCACCATGGATGTGTAAGGAAACTGAGCGGTGCGTGGATGCGTATCGAAGCGTGTGTAACTTTATACCTGACGTTTACTGTTAGCCTAGAGGCTTTCACTAGTCGGCTCTACGGCGCCAGTCGTCTAGCAAATAAGACTACAAACTAAATAACAGACTCCATAGGGCACCTTTTGGGGGTCTAGAACCTCGATTTAGGTCGGTTTTTAAGGACATTTAGTGAAACTGTCGCTCCATCTTCGTACGCTCTTACTCGCTCGAGGATCTGAGTGGTCTTTTCATCGGTCGAAACGAATGCAAACTAAGAGTAATGGAGAGCAGTGTTGGTCGCCGGGCGTTCGTGGCCGTTAGGTAGGCCAGGACGTCCGATATTTTGGATATACTTAAAACATATATACTTTGAAAATTTCGGTTTCTATTGTAAATTGGACAAAAACTTTTTCGGATTTTTCTGTTTACAAAAACAGTTTTAATTTTCATTAAAAGTTGGTGAGATATGTATATCCGTGTATCAGACAAACGGCTGAATTTAATATTGGTATGAAATGGAATGAATTACCTAACATACTACGTGCTGATAAAAATTATATGCAATTCGTATCATACGAAAGCAGAACGCTGATTGGTTATTTACAATCATACCATAAAAGAGCTTTATCTCTAGAATTATTTATTTTTCCTTCTTATTAGGCCAGATCGATAATAGCATAAGACCATAATAAAAAAAACAGTTTTTACGATTACTAGTAAGAGATACGCAATTCCAGACAAAAAATGACTTCAATTTTGGTGGCCGCTTTTTAGTGCCACATCTTAAAAAGGTACAAATAACACACACACAAAAATCACAATTACATTTTTCGTGAAAATCTAAGAAACTATATTAATAGATATAAGCATCAAAATATTTAATAAAAAGCCTGATTACTAGTTACATTGCTCATAAGCCAGATGATCTCACCAGTCCGTAAGTTATTGGCGAGGTTAAGCAACTACGCTCGCGGTCAGTCCATAGATGTGTGACCGCTTAAGTGGTTTAATATCTGAGAGCCTCCGTGCTTCGGAGGGCAAGTTAAGCTGTCGGTCCCGGTTGTAGCCATTAGGCAACATTTGTGAAGTAGAGGCCTACTGAGCGGCTTGATTAACTCTGTCACTATGGTAACCACTGCCCATACGATAAGTAAGTAGTACTAGTTACACCCGTACAACTATTAATGCTATATAGCACCGATAACAATATTTTTGTATAATCTATACATGCAAAACACACTGACTCACTGTCTGACGCATCAGCGCCTAGCCCAAACCAAGCAGACTGATATACTACATATACTACTTTTCTTTTGCAAGCTAATAAACAGGGTAAAGACCATCTTCATGTTTCTGCATCAGGTAAAATAAAATAAAAATAAAAAAGTTTTTATTCACGTAGACTTTAAAAAAGCGCTTGTAAATAGTCAGAACATGTTTGTAGTAATATAGTTGTATAAATTATTATTTCTAGTAACATAGATATTTAGGTACACATTGTATGAAAACATTTATAAAATTTATTTTATTATAGCATTGATATTTAGCTAGCTCGTATCAAGTTATTGTCAAGAGATTATGTTTATAATAATTATCTAGTTTAAGTCTAATATTTTTACTACATATAGTCGATGGTTCTGTCTATATTAAGGTATGTATTATTATTATGACAGTATGGCCGCATGTGCCACACTCGTAGCATCTGTGTGTAACTCTGTAGGTATTCTTTGGTTATAAATTTTCAAAATGGAAGGACTTACCAACTTATCCTTCAATGTAATGAAAGTCTGTCTTTGTTCATCACCAAAAATGAAGTTATTATCCTATCTCAACAAATCTGTCAAGGGCTTAGCTTGCAAACTTATACATATACATAATTTCACCCAAATATCTCCCCTTGGTGGGAATCGAACACACGGCCTGACGCGTGAAAGGCAAGTATTTACCAACTACGCTAAACGGCCCGTCATTTATGATATATATTCATAATGTAGACCTGGGACAAAGCAAGGATTAGAATAAGACCACACGATTAATTAGTACTTACTAACTTCTCGTCTGGCAGAAAAGGTGTCTAATGACGACTGCAGACGAGTATGCCCGATTCATCCATCCATCATCAACCCGAACGTGACGTAGGCATTTACTTACGTTCACTCCTCAGCGAAACCGCTCCTAAACAAGTGTTAACTTCCAATCACTTAACCAAACGGATAGAAGGATTTGACGTTTAAGACGCGGCACAAATACAAAAGCATTCTCTCCTCGAATTCTTCTTGTTGGTGAAAATTGCGTTTTAATAAATTAATTTACGATATCGACTTCTTTAAATTGTCCGAAATATACAAAAAAAATACGAAGTAATCCAATTGTTAAATGATACAGCTGGACATCCGGAGTTTTATATGCGTGAACTTATTTTATGGTGCCATTTTAGGCATTTTACTGAACAAATAAACCAAATATTTTTTTAATATTATCTTCGGTGATTTAATTTTTGCCTATCAACAGAATTTTTGCAATCTTTTGTTAACACTCGACACTAGATGTGAGATGAACCGGATATCCAGTAACTATCTGGTATCCGGTCATACCGGCCCGAAGCAACGACTAATCAACTAATTTATACTAAGCGGTAGGTAGGTATATTTTTCGGCTGTCATATTAAGTATTCGTGAGTAATGGTGCGACTCACGAATACTTAATATGACAGCCGAAAGTATAGAAATCGTCCGAATTGATCCGATCGCGTTCGCAGTGGTGTTCGCGGCCGGCCTTGCCGTTCGCCGAATATTCGGCATCCGCTATCCAGTACGTGTCACGTAGGCACATATCGTTACATGAGGAAGATGAAAGATATGATGTCCTGCGCGATCGTGTTACTGACCGTCCTATAGGATTATGAGTGTAGAGGAATGAACAGATTGTTTATGAACACACTCCTGAATATATCCTGCGAATTCCTGCGTAGTTGGCTTTTCTCTTACTATTAAAGGGACCTTTGACGTGTTCTTTTTGTAGCACAGTCGTTCCATGTTAGTAGATACATTTGGATTACAGAAATCGTTATTAGAGCCTACGACATAAAGATGCTTTCAAATTAAAAATGTACCCAGCTAGTACCGCGGCGTCGTCGCTTATATAGATTTCCAAAAATACTTTCGAAGGTCCCTTCGAACTATCATCTTAAACAGTCGTCATTTTGGGTCAGGATTTTTCGTCATGATGGCCAATAGCACGGACATGAAACTTAGCGTATAAACATGCATTTTTTGTTATTATTCGGTGAAGCAGTGAATCCCTTGTAGACCATTAGTAAATGACTTGTGACATAAAAATTGGAGTGAACAGTTCTGAAGTTATTTTATTTTATATCGAAGTAACAAACAAAAATAAATGTAAAATAAGTTTTACACCGTGCTAAAAGATAGAAATAAACCTAGTTATTGCTGAGGCATTAAGAAAATGACACCCACACGTCATGTACGGGTTTACTTCCTTCTTTATAGCACGTTGTAATAAATTATATTTATTAAATTACTATCCTGGTTGCTACGCAACCCTAGGTGTCCTCTAATAAGCGTGTATCGAACAGTCCTGTACGACCGGGATTTGTCCCTGACCGTGACTCCACGCACGATACAGCCTGCAAATACTTGCCCGAATCGATATTTGTGTAGGTCTCGCTATGTTGATTTTGGAGAAAACTTAACGGGCAAGCTTATTCCGTACAAGTTTATCTATTAACAATAATACCGAAAAAAACATATACAACTTTGCTGAGTCAAAATAGTTCTGGTTTTTTTTATTCAACTGGTTTGCTATTTTTCTCTTGTTCAACTGATGGTATAAGCCATGTTGTGTTTTAAGGTGGACCGCGCATATCCATAAGATGCTTGTTTACTCTAAACTTGAATAAACCCATGTTCATATGTGTATGGAAACACGATGTTCGGGGTCAATTCGAGAAGAATGTAAGCCGTACTAGACGTTATACCTTAATCTAGATTAATTTAACAGTCTTGAATTGATTAAATTTAGTGCTGTCTCCTAACCGAATGCTAAAACTATGATGACAACCCTACATCGGCCACGATCCCAACCGGTTGATTGTAGAACTCAACGATGCCATACTCCCTTTGTTTTATGATTTCAATAAATCTACATTAAGAAGCAAAGCCCCTGGTTCCACTGCTGAATGTAGCTTTATATTTTCTCCAGTCACGATACAAAAAAGTTAAATGCCCGCTCTCCACAATTTCACGGCCTTGGGCCATGCATGATAAGTTCACATGATAGGACTCTCGGATATTTTTCCTGAAAATTCATGTTTTTATTACCTTGGCCTTTAATTTTATTTACACAGATACAAAACAAATACTAGCAAATTAATATTACGGCATGAATTTTACAACAATAATCATAATGCAGTCCGAATAACTGAAGCTTACTCACAGTAAGTCACAAAGATCCGACGGCAACATTATGATGTAGTGTTGCTTTGTTTAAGGGAATCCAAACGACAACTACAGTAATATAATTGTAATCGATCAAATGTACCGTATGCTAGTTTAGAGACTTGAAAGAACAGAAATCGAACTGCCGAAATGATACTTATTGAAATACCCACCAAATAATAATAAATCATTCAACAATGAATAAAAACATCACGTTTTGTCCGCCTCAATGGACAACAAAAACAATTTAGATGGGCGAAAACATCGTATCTTTGAATACGCATGAGTGGCTTTACGAATATAAGTTCTGAATGTTCAGATTCAATATGGAAACATCTAGGGAAGATGATTTCCCTGGCAAGGTGCCAATGTCTAAATGACGTAATGAACACATACTGAACCACTTGAAGTTTCGCTCCCCCTCGGAATACCACGTATCGAATTTTTTACGTTTATACTTTGGGAAACTGTTAATCTACGCTAAGACCGGAGAGACCAATCGATTCGATTGCAGTTCCAAAGCTGTTCAAATTGAAATTAAAATAAGTTTATTTGCATTAAACTGCAGTGGTCCATTTACATTGTACCTTCTCATTATGGTGTGCAAATGTTTGGCTTTTAAACACTACAATTTTAATATTTTGCAAGCAAGCAACTCATTACTTATTGATGAAGTGTGTCATAATTAATTATTTGACGTCACGGGCCCATTAATAATACTATGTTCAATTCAGTACTATTCATTATAATGATGATGTCAAATAATAACGAATGTCAATAGAATAATCTATTATAGAATAATGTGCAACATTATTCGCGATTCCTCGGGGCTTGCCTGGCCCTCACAACTCAGGGCCACACTTTTTCAGTATTTACCACTGTAGACCATATATAGACAGCAGGAGTTATAAAGCTAATTAGGTGGGAGGTTGTCCAGTTCAGTAGTCAAAGATTCCGAATAAAATTTACTCGTTAGATTATTGTTGGGAAAGTGAAAACACGTAGGCAAACTACAGTGAATACACATGCTCTACGAACACCACCCTTATTATACAGACGTAGGTAAAAGTGTTATTTTCGAACTTTCTTTGGCAAAGCGATACTTTATTACAGTGTTTGTCTATTCTGAATTTGTGAGGCTACTACTAATAGGTACCTAACTAACTGCTGTAACTACTTTACAAATAATGTAGAAGGAAAACTCAAGACCATTATACATATTATCTCCCAAATATTTGTAGATCACTTCACTAGTAATATTAGCTTGTTTACATGTTCTCTTAGTTACGTAGATGATGTCGCATGTAAGTGAGGACTATGGACCTCTTCTCAATTCCGCAAATAACCAGCAACCCGCTGAATTTTGATCCTGACTAAAGTCTAACTTTATTTATGATCAAATGACAGCGGGTTAATTCGAAATGATTTATGTTAACACAGAACTATCCACTTTTAAATGATTCCATTACAATTTCTGGCTATTGCCTTTTCGTAAGAATAGCATTATTGTTAATGTTGTAGAGGTTACATAGTCTCAAATTAAATAGGCACTCTCTCATCCACATAGAAAAGTTGATTTTCCATAACATAAATGTATTATTTCAAACAACCTTTGTACGGTGAAACATCTTACAAGAATTAAGAATGTAAAGTCAGTCTTAAATAATAATACTGTTATGTGTCAGAAACTCGCGACTCCACATAGAAAAAGAGCTGTAACTCTGGACAGGTTCAACGGATTTTCATGAAACAGTTACGAACCATTAAAATAGGCTTTTATATAAAACAGCTTTCAGGTTGGACAATACGTTTCCGTCAATCGGACAATACGGATCTTTAGACAGACACGCAGACCAGAAGTTATAAGTTGAAGCTGGTCTGTCACACGTCTCTTTTTCTCTTTTCTAACAGAGTTGTCATACGTCTAATACCCAAGTATAAGAAATACGACAACTCTGTTACATTAACAATGTAAAAACACAAATGATTGATTTCAATTCTTACAATCATCCGCTGAACCAGTGAAAGACTTTAAGACTAACTTATAAACTTTATTAAAAAAAAAACATCATACTTAAAAAGACCATTTACGGAAAAAAATATCAGTATGATCACACAGTGTCCTAAGTGATTGGTTTTATGTTTATTTTATGACATCAGAATAGGGTAGTATACTAGCTAATGTTATTTTCACAATTATAATACCGAGAGGGTGGGGCCTAGCAGGTTTATTTATACTGGATAAGCTATCGGTTCCGGTTGTAGTCATTGGAGAACTCGTTAACTGACGTCAGAGGCTTACAGGGTGGTAAGTCAGTACAAATCTAACACAGGGACAACTAATGCCCACACGAGAAATTAAGTTGCATCTTTTCGTACTTTTAATCATAAAGAATTATGAAGTACTTCATATTGGGACACAATATAAAAGGACAGTTTTTTTTTGTAACATGACGTTTACAGACGATACGAGGATATCAGTTCTTCACCAGGCAGTAGAGGCGACCGTGGGCTCAAGCTATTTAGCAAAATAACACAACGAACTAAGTACTACGCCGGAGGGCACCCCATTTGGAGTTAGAACCACGACTCTGAGCGGTTACTGACATGGAGATATATTACATAATTTAGATATGACATGATCTTTCAAATGCAACTGTGAACATACCAGGCGGTCTATCTGATATATAAATTTTATATACAAGGGGTCGGTTGTTTCTGGGAGGTTTTGTGCAGCTATCGCTTTACCGCGAAAAGGCAGGCCATATACTAATGCAAACTAAGGGTTATCAAGGACGCTGGTGGTCGAGACATGTGCGCGACGCGGTCGTACTTTCGGCCAGCGAGTATTTCGTACTCGCCAGCCGAAAGTAGTTGGGTTTCTAATAATCTTGCTTCGCTCCATGTAAGTAGTGATCTCGTCATCTGGATCGAACGAGACGTTCCTAGCACGGCGGTGCTTACGTTAGAGCATGATTAAAGTACAGTGACAACCCTAACTATTTAACTATTACCCACTTTCCTACATAATCGTAACCAAGATGAAAGTAAAAGTAATGTTAATGACTTTGGCCAAGTTTCTAGATAGAATGGAGGCAGATCTAAAGTAAAAGCAACCGGTTTTTCTATACCTTAACAACATTTCAGTGAGGTAGAGCATGGCAATATCCGCTTTATGAGCAACTCGACTGGAGGAGTACCTACCTTCATCTTGCAGAATAATAATAATATATAGGGACAATGTCACACAGATCATCCTAGTCCCAAACTAAGCAAAGCTTGTACTATGGGTACCAGGCGACGATATACATACTTATATAGATGGATAAATACTTATATACCTACATAGAAAACATCCATGACTCAGAAACAAATATTCGTGCTCATCACACAAATATTTGCACTTACCGGGATTCGAACCTAGGACCACCAGCTTCGAGCACTACCAACTAGGCTACGGTGACCTTAATATACTTCAGTTGGGCCAGATGTTCTCATCGGTACATAAGTGATTGGCGAGGTTAAGCAACTAGGCTCGCGGTCAGTCCATAGACGGGTGAGCGCCAAAGTGGCTTAATTTCTGAGCGTCTCCGTGCTTCGGAGGGAAGGTTAAGCTGTCAGTGCCGGTTGTAGCCATTAGGCAACAGTCGATAAGCCACGTCAGAGGCCTACTGAACGGCTTTAACAACTCTGACACCAGGGTAACCACTGTCCATACGATAAGTAAGTATTGGGGTCTGTAGACTCGAGTTCAAGCCCATCGCACCATGGACTTTTCGAATTCATTTGCGTATTAGAAATTAGTTGTCTCGTATTTAAAAGGGTGAAGGAAAATATTGAGAGGAAACGTGTATGTTTCTTTTTCTTCCTTAATTCCTGTTAAACTTAAGATATTTATTACGTCCATGCATTATCTATAAACTGCTTCCTAACTCTTTCGTCGTGTGGATTATTTTTTAAATAACATTTGCAAGTTTCTTTCTAAATTAGGTTATTTTAAAGATTTTCTGAAATATATATCGCATTGCCTATTTGTTTTTAAGTAAGTAGGTAAGTAGTTACATTGGTCATTATTCAAAATTGTCGCTAACGAAGTCGCGGGTACCAGTTAGTTAGTGATAAAAATATATAAAATTTCTCTTCTCTATATCAGTTGTTTTTTACATGGGTATTTGGGGATGAAATGGGGCCGTATTAGCCCAACATGCTACTTCTGGGTAATTCTAGAGATGGAAGGGCCTTTTGGCTGAGGTAGATCGTTCTTTCTGTCGCTCTACTATCAGATCAAACATCGAGTACCTCCACTTTACAGTAGCCCTATATGCATGAGCTCAACTGAGGTAGCACATCCATCTTACAGAATACACTCCATCCAGGCAATAGCATTATTATGTTTATGCAACGGTGTGGATTATGTGGTCACCAGACCAGGGAGGAAACTAGTTGCAGGTTTTACAATAAAACAAGTTCAATATTAGAAAGGTACCTTTCTCATTTTGGACTTAAATATTAGTCTGAACACAAATCTATAACACGTACAAACCAAAGGAACAATATTAAATTTAATATAATTTGACTCGGCATCTGACACAGATATCTGATCTCATAATGTCAAAAGCCACAGACAATGCCTACATAGTAGTATAGAAAGTTCTGTATTCCCAACAGTTTCACGGCCTTATGTTACGAATCTAGGCTAGACGGCAAATGTTCCTATTTTAACCCCGCCTCGGGGGAAAATAAAACTGTTATGAAGAAGGTTTTATAAGGCTATATTTTTGGTGGAGCGCACTTTTTATTAGATCTCTTAAGCAACCCGTCAGACGAGATTTCTTTGGATATATAGTAGTTCTGAGTTTGGGGGTACTTTGTAACCATGAAATGTTTGTAAAGTCTACCGGGGTACTGAGATTTATTTGCCTGATGCGGTTGTTGATATTTTTAAACGACTACGGACAGGAAGAAGGCTCTCTATTAAACAAGATAGTGAATCGATATAAAATAATAACATAAAATAATAATAACAACATGTATTTTTACAACTAATGTTTGTAAATACATTCTAAGCAAATAAAGATATTCTATTCTAATAAGTATTCGAATAAGTATGATTGAGAGGTAATTTTATTTCTTACTAGCTGTGCCCCGCAGTTTTACCCGCGTTAAATTTTATAAATTATCACAACACTTCCCCCGTAGGCGATAGCGTGATAATATGTAGCCTGTATGTTGACCCGACCTCTTAGTAATATTCATGCAAGATTTGAAGTAAATCCATGCAGTACTTTTTGAGTTTAGCCCGGACATACATACAGACAAACAGACACACAGGCAACAATTCTAAAAACTATATTTTTGGCTTCGATATCGATTGTAGATCACGCCCCAAGTATCCTTTTTTTTTAAATATTCAATGTACAGTTTCGACTTTCATACGATTTTATTATATGTATAGATGTTTAATTATATATGAATCTTAGGATTTGACGAAAATTACCAGTTAAAATTTCATGGGCCGTTATTTCTATTTCCTTTTTTTATATAATGGCAAGGCAAACGATCAAGAAGGTCACCTGATGGTAAGTGATCACCGCCACCTAGGACACCCGCAATACCAGAGGTGCCACATGTGCGTTGCCGACCTTCAAGACAGGACTAGGCTAAATAATACGCATTAGTATGAATAAAATAATAAAATAAAAAAGGTTTTTATTCACGTAGACTTTAAAAAAGCGCTTGTAAATAGTCAGAACATGTTTGTAGTAATATAGGTTGTATACATTATTATTTCTAGTAACATAGATATTTAGGTACACATTGTATTGATTGTATGAAAACATTTATAAAATTTATTTTAGTATAGCAATGATATTTAGCTAGCTCGTATCAAGTTATTGTCAAAAGATTGTGTTTAATTATCTAGTTTAAGTCTAATATTTTTACTACACATTGTCAATGTACCTTTAAGAGAGAAATAAAGGTACATTGACAATATGTAGTAAAAATATTAGACTTAAACTAGATAATTAAACATAATCTCTTGACAACAACTGAGAAGACCCAGCGAAACAAACTCAGTGGGTTCATCTACTACCGGTTTCAACACGACCCAGTTGAGACGGTCCGGCGAAACATACTCAATTTGGGATCAAGTCACTAAAAGATTAAAAACAAAACCGTTAAAAAAATCAGTTTCTCCTATTATTGCTGGCACCAACTCCAAATGTTATTATAATTTAGTGTAAAGCTAAAATTATATTAATTAAACAAACAAGTTCAGTTTATTGCGTCAAGTAGATTACAGTCAAGAAAAATAAACACCAGTAATGTGCATGCAATAGGCGGCCTTATCGCTACAAGTTATCTCTTCCAAACAAAGTGTTTTTTATTAAACAGTTTTTATTATAAATAGAACTGAAAACAAACTTTATATAATTAAAAACGTTCTTTTTCGTGTCGTAAGGTAGGCTTTACATATTAGTAAAATAAATGTCCTCCTAGCCGCATTCCGGCCACGGCGGCCAGTCTCAATAGAGATCAGCCATCGGCGCAGTACATATTATAGTGCACAAGTATGTGCGCAAACACAGGAGCACTTTCTATTCCATCGCTCTCATGATCCGATGGGACGCCTAGCGACACGACCGGAAAGAGGTCAGGTACAAGAACGACGGCTTTACGTGCGCTCCGAGGCACGGGGGTATAATACCTCCAACTCCCAGACTTCGGGCTGATGCTGAGAAATTTTTCTTTTTACAGAAAATTTCCAAAATCACTTTTTGGCCCGCACCGGGATTTGAACCCAGGACCTCGTTCTCTGCGGGTGAACACGCTACCGCTAGACCAACGAGGCAGTCATATTAGTAATGTATTACTAATAAATGTTTGTTCGGTTTTTAGGTATTATATTCTGAATAGATCTTATATTAGGACGCCGATGTGTATTTTTTTATTATATGATGTGTCAAAGAAATATTTTTAGCATTTAGAAAATGAGATTTTGTCTTGCAATATATTCTTTAAAATCACAAACATTGCCTTGGAAGTGGTGCATTTGTAACGAGAGCTACGTTGCCACAGACAATTAAACTGAGATTAATGAGTGTGTCACAGATTAATAACTACACTATTGGCTGAAATACCAAACTACAACAAGCATCTTCATGTCAGCCGAATCGATGGTCACAGGCCATAATCACCACGCTTGAAAGACGGGTTGGCGACCACAGTATGGTGGTCACAGAGAGACTCTACTATTCCCTTGATCCGACTACTATGCCTCCCGCGGGACGATATAGGGTGGTTATATTCGTCGCCATATATCACACAGCATATTCATAATAAGCATATATGAGAGGAGATGTGAAGATGATAGAGTATACTCTACCATCTTCACAAATCTACTCATATTACTCACGGATTTAAAGAATATTTCAGTGGAGACTTTCTCACTACGGAAACCGCCCTTAACGCCTAAGTAATAAATTCTCAGTCAAGGTCACAACAAAACTACTTCATAACAGACGTTGTAATAAAACCGTAAATTGCTTAGCCGCACAGTGCAATCAATGTTATTACGTTGTCACCACACCCGTAGTTGATACCACGCAACCGCTAATTGTACCATTATCATGTAAATTACATGTAATTTAAACCCTCTATTTTTATTATTCAACTAGCTGCTGCCAGAGTCCGTCGTCTCCGTAATATAAAGTAGAGGGATCGCTACTGTCGAGATTAAACGCTAAGACAAACTTCCAGGTTTAACTCACTCCGAACAAGTTATCAATGGCTACGACCGCAAAACTGCAAATGAAGCCCTCGCACTTAATAGGAGGAATTTATCCATCATAACTAGGACGTTAATGGGACATTGCCGTCTCAGGAAACCCCTGACTACGGTGGGCATCGGAGACTGTAGAGTGTGTAGGTTCTGCAATAACGCGGACGAAACACCTCTACACCTGCTCTGCCACTGTGAACCACTGATGCATAAACGTAACACCGTCCTGGGCCAACAATTATGGCACCAGGACGATGTTATCGATACTCCTGCCAAAAAGATTCTGCAATTAATCTATGTTGCAGGGTTGGACAGGGTAGTTTACTTGGAACGGCGAGCACTATAGTGCATCGGTGGACGCAGTGTTACCACGACCTCCGGGGACTCGAAATAGCCGCCACCAGAAGAATAAGAAATACTCTCGAGATCATCTCTCTCCCTCCAGCACACACATCAACAATCGCCCTTCATTAGCCTGAGTTTACATTCGTGTTGAAAAAATACCCTCTTCAATCCTTAATCGCACTAGTGAAAAATGCACAAAACGTCTTTAAATGCCGGCACTCCCGTGCATTTCAACGTGAGTATCCGCCCTGATCCGGAGTTCAAGTCCCAAAGACGGCTCCAGCCCTCGCACGCTTTTACCGTCTGGTATAATTTCAATCACTACCGTATAGTATGTAGGTTGGATATAAAAATTTTCATTTTGACTTTTCTTTCGCGTGTTGCCTGAAATTTACTTTTCATTAGTAAAATTATATCGCTAACATGGTAAAAGCTTCATCACACTACCAAGTGAAATCGTGCAGCGAGGGTTCCGTGTTTTCGACATATAAAGAGTTTTAGTTAGTCAAATTATTATTAGGCACTGAAGCCCGCAAAATTATATGCCTGCGGCAAGCTATGTCGCTCTCGCATCGGTTTGTTTAACCACAAAAGAAATGTCTCTCAGACAATGCGCCGTAAATCGTCTGTAATAGACGCAAAGGCCAAATATATATACATCGGTGTTCAGTGGTGCTTTCATCAAAAGTCGTTCACATATTACAAACTTTACGCATTTTACTTTAAGTATACGATTTAAGATAGAGAAAAGAAGAGGCAATTGTTTTTTTGTTTATTTTATATTGTCGAAAGCAACGCAGCGTAAAAAATAAATAAATTCATATAAAAGACACAAATTTTGAGCACGATCATTATTCAGTTTCATCCAATTTAATGTCAACTAGGTGCCCTGACTTCGTCCGGTTTGAACAATTATTAATGTACACATACAAAGCACTTATCCAACGAGTATATCCGGGTAAGAGGTCTTACTATTTAATTCTATGTCACTTGACTCGCCTGTAGGAATAGATGTTAGTAGCCGTGAATACTTAGCCGGAGGTCGTATATTCGATCGCCACGGATAATTTTTTGTGTGATGAGTGATTATTTATTGTGTCTGCGTCCAATTTATATATAATTTAATGTTAAATATATAGGAAATGACAGACGACAAGTACACATTATTTCCAAAGGCCCGTCAAAGCCCCTTTTTGGAACCGCATAAATAGATGTAAATTTTTGATTGCTAAACCGTTTTTTCATAAAACAACAATGAATCACCGATTTAACCAGCTTAAATGTGAATAAAAACCGCATTAACAATTTATCCAGACAGTCGGAGTCCGCAAACATTGCACCGACCGATCAAAATTTACATGCGCCTTTTGTGCCGGGGTTCATAAATTGTAAGACAATTACGTAGATGTAATTAATTATAAATGTTACCGTGTAACTAATTGTTAAGACCACGTGTTTTGTATTTAATGAGTACAATTTAATAAATAATGTTGGCACAGGTTAAATACAATACCACACAATTATACATTACGTCAATGTAATGAAGAACAACCTCATGAATAATTTACATTATTTAAACGAAATTATTCTCTAATTGGATATGACCTTTTCATGAAAACACAAAAAATGTGTGTAATAAATTTGACGCCCGAATTTTGTATTTCAAAATTACTTACCTATATAAATAATTGTAAAAATAGAATTTAAAGTTATTTTACAATACATTACTAGCCACCTTTCTCATTTGCTAATCTAGTCCATCAAACAGTTGTCTGGAAGAAATCGCTCTTATGCGATAAGACCGCCAATTCTACATAAATTAAATTAAATTATATTATATAAATTTTCTGTGATGTGCAATAAAGTATACCTATCTATCTATCTATATATAAATAGCATGTGTTCGGCCACGGTGGTGAGCAAGCAAGAGTTTGATGGACATGCGAAAAAATCCATTTTTTTAAATACATTGACTTATACAGTTAGCTTAATAGGCCTCCGATCGTGGCAAATTTTTTTGAAGTACATATTGTTCTTCATTCAATTTTCCATTCAAATGTTCAAGAAACGTTCGCCGACGGCGTCGCACTTATTTTTTACATAACGTATAAAGTTACAGTTATTGAAGCTTTCAATGCTTCCTCGGCTAACAGTAAACGACAATCCGCGTGGCACTGTAGCCGAACATAAATTATTGCAACTCTTAAACTTAAATTATAACACAAGTTCTAAATTGTATTGTATTGTCTGTCTCTTTGGTCTAGCGGTAGCGTGTTCACCCGCAGAGAACGAGGTCCTAGGTTCAAATCCCGGGTCGGGCCAAAAGTAATTTTGGGACATTTCTGTAAAAATAAAATTTTTCAGCATCAGCCCGAAGTCTTGAAGTTGGCGGTTTTATACCCCCGTGTCTCGGAGAGCACGTTAAGCCGTCGGTCCTGTACCTGACCTCTTTTCGGTCGTTAGGCGTCCCATCGGATCATGAGATTGATAGAATAGAAAGTGCTCCTGTGTTTGCGCACACCATATATCCCGCGCAGATGGCTATCCTCTATTGAGACTGGCCGCCGTGGCCAAAATTCAGCTTGGAGGACATTATTATTAAATTGTAAATTAAGTCAAATATGAAAGTAGGAACGGATATCCCGCCAAATAGGGTTTAAATGAAACAAATTCAAGTGCCCATTCCAAAAGCAGATCCTTACCTTTACCCCCGTTACCTCTAAATAGTTACAGTTGACATATGTATGTAAATATTGAAAGAAAAATAAGACATTCAATATAATCTTTGAAAATTCATGCATTCAACGTAAACTAAGCAAATTATGTATTACAAGTGTACTTTTGTTTATAACCAGAAGCTTGTATAGGTATTCAATTACAATAAAATTATTATTATTTTTTTAGCTGTAGTATTATTTGCTTATTCTAATGTTACTGTTCTACTCATAATATGCTATGACGCCTTTTTATATTGTATATTTGAATTCGTATGTAATGTTGAAATAAAATAAAACAATAGTTATATATAAACGTAATACAAAAAACCATACACTTGTAATACATAAATAGCTTTATTTACGTAGTATGCATTAATAATATAATAATATCTGGGGACAATGTCACACAGATCATCCTAGCCCCAAACTAAGCAAAGCTTGTACTACTTGTACTTGTACCAGGCGACGATATACATACTTATATAGATAGATAAATACTTATATACATAGAAAACATCCATGACTCAGAAACAAATATTCGTGCTCATCACACAAATATTTGCACTTACCGGGATTCGAACCCAGGACCACCAGCTTCGTAGGCAAGATCACTAAACTAGGCTACGGTACCGTCAATAACTTAACTAAACCAACAACCACTCACACAAACTCATGCCTTTATAGGTGGAATTTTTAAAAATAGTTTCTTATCTTGTGTACTCTCACCGGTCCGTAAGAGATCGGCGAGGTAAAGCAACTAGGCTCGCGGACAATACATAGATAGGTGACCGCCAAATTGGTTTAATTTCTGAGCGTCTCCGTGCTTCGGAGGGCACGTTAAGCTGTTGGTCATAAGACAACATTCGTTAAGCCATGTCCGAGGCCTACTGGGGGCTCGAACAACTCTGACACTAAGGTAAACACTGCCCATACGATAAATAAGTAACAAACGTGGCCCTTGTCATAATTTCAGGGTTGTAGTCACAGCGTTTTATACTTTTCGGTGATAGATCAATCAGGCAGGACATCCCTGTTTTTATAAGGTGAAACATAAATAGTGGATGTAAATTAAGGAGCTTTAATTGCCTTTGAGACTGAACAACATGTGTCATATCAACCTACAAAACATTCTATAAGAAAAAAAATGCATTTTGTATGGCTTACAAAAAAAACTGGTATTCTTTTATTTTTTCATTAGCACTATTTATGTAACACCATGTATATGTTATTGACTATTTCGGTACATGATAATGTTTCGTAGAAAATACCCAAATAATATCGCAAAACTATGACTATTTATAGTCATTGCCAAGACTCTAATAAAAAGTTCAAATGATTACTTCGGAAAAAACCGCAACACGTCCGCGCTGTGTGCAAGGAAATACGCTTCGCACTTTTGTGTCGACAATATTTTGTCGGCTTACAGTTTGTGACAACATAAAATAAACACACCGTTATAAATAGAAAAGAGCCACTCCTAGTTGCCATTTTCTAGTTTTCCTTCCATAATTTGAAGACCAAACCTACTTTTACTGAAGCTACGTTGCTACGTCTACGCCTCACTGTACGTTAGCTTTGTGTATGAATCTATTTTTGTTCAAGTTATGACCTTCCATAAATCCATAAAAAACCTATTTAGAACTGCCGAAAATATTTGTCTAGTAATACAATCTGAAGACTTCAAACAAAAAATGAAACGGTTACGTACGGAACATCTTTATTTTTTATATATGGATGGCAAACGAGCAAGTGGGTCACCTGATGGTAAGTGATCCCCGCCGCCTATGGACACTCGCAACACCAGAGGAGCCGCAAGTGCGTTGCCGGCCTTTAAGAAAAGAATAGGCTCGCTCTTGAAGGTTGCCATGTCATACCGGATCGGAAATACCTCCACAGCTAATTGATTCCACAGAGCGGTAGGTAGTGCGCGGCAAAAATTTTCACGTGAAACGCACAGTGGTAGATGACCATTTATTGAGGTGATAAGGATGAAATTTCCACTTTTGGCGAAAGGGTCTGTGGCGGAATGTGGCGGCAGGTATAAGCTCGAACAATTCCTCTGAACACTCCCTGTGATAAATGCGGTAGAGGACACATAGAGACGCCACGTCTCACTGCAGGGTAAGAGGATCAAGCCAAATAGTGGGATTCTCGTCGTCAACGACCATTTGAGCTGCACGACGTTGTATACGATCAAAAGGAAGAAGTTGATACTGTGGTGCCCCGGGCCATCTTCTCGTGTAGTTACTTCAGTTCAGTTTAGAGAAGAAGGAGAATATGAAACCTCCATTTTGTCGATTTAACATTGTTTTCTTTTCACATGTATCCATAAAGAGTGAGACAGGATCAGCAAAGAACATGTGTCGCAGCGCCTAGCCACTTCGTGTCCCGTGTTCCATTTCCGCAGAGAAAAACTATTTGTTTGACCCATAAATAGTTGTTCTGAGTCTGATGGGTGTACTTTGTGCTCGTCAATTATATGCTTGTAAAGTACCCTGCGTCACAGGGATTCATGTCCCTTGTCTTTATAAAGCATTGCATCGCAGGATAATCGACGATAGATACCTAACCAGTAAAATTATGCCACCTCTCCTGATGATAAGTGAAGATGTGTCGAAGGTGGACCGCACGTACCCATAAGATGCCTGTTCACTCTTACCTTGAATAAACCCATGTTATATGAGTCTGGAAACACGTCGTTTGGGAGGGTGTTCCACAGCTTATCCGTGCGTATAATGAAAGAGGAAGCAAAACGCTTCGTACGGCATAATTTTCGTCATCGTGGTCAAGCGCAAACCCATTTTGAATAAAAAGAAAAAGAAGGATTCCTCTTAAGTAATAATTGACAAGTTTGATTTTGAGACAACAGGTAAATAACTAAAATTAGATACACGGTCGTAATTGGTTAATGACCATCATGGCGTTTTTTAACCACAATTTATCATGGTTACGTTAGTTCCGTGTGTAGATATGTTATGAGCGTAAAAAGACTTGGGTGAATTGATCAAATTGATAAAATAATCACCTGTATTGTACGTATGAATAACACATGTGTGAGCGAACATCAGTAGACTATTACGTTTTTGATCTAAGACGATCTACACATACACCAATAAACATATATAATAAAAATAATAATATCCTGGGGCATTATTTACACACGGCCATCTGGGGCACTACCGGCTAAATCGCTGAACATAGATTTCTTAAATGGCGTTCAAATAAATAAAGGTTTGAGGGGATTTAGTGTTATTGAAACAACTGCATTCGATTAATTATGATTTATTACTCTCCTTAGGAATGAATAACATAGTTTTATATTAGATCTATTACACACACATACTACTAGATAGATACTAAGATACACACATACATATTACTACACCTCACCTCGGGGGTGAAAAGAAAAAAAAAAATGTTGTAACAATATTTTTTTTTTGTATAAATTTTATTATTGTATATAAAAGTTTTATTATTGTTATGTTATATATGGTTTTGTTTTATTTTTATGGATTACATAAGGTTTATTATTTTTCATAATTTTAACATTAACACCTAAATCCTCCAAAACAACAAATGGTCCAAGCCATTTAATATCTAACTTACTTGCTGTTTCATTTTTAATTAATATTAATTGTCCATTATTATATGTTACATTATTGACATATTTGTCATAAGAAGACTTACGATTCTGCTTACTTAATATTAGGTTATTACGAGCATCTTGTTGTGCTACTTGCAACTTATATTTAAGGTCTAAAGGATAGCTTTCTGGGTTATATAAAGGTTCTATGCATTGACTTACTCTAGATGGTATTACACTAGGCCTACCAAAAACCAATTCAAAGGGCGTATATTTTGTTTCCGTATGAACCGTATTATTAAAACTATAGCACCAAAATGGTAACCAATGACTCCATGTATCTTTTTGACCATTACAATGTATTCGCAAAAATGCTCCTAAATTTTTATGTGTATTTTCAAGTGCACCGATAGATTGGTGATGATATGCTGTAGAAGTCAATTTATTTATTTCTAAAATTTTACATACCTGTTCCATTACTGAAGAAACAAATTCGGTTCCACGATCTGTCGCCATGGCATTTGGTATTCCAAATCTTAAAATAAAATTATCAACTAAAGCTTTTGCTATACTTACGGTTTCCTTATTTTTTAAAGGATAAGCTTCAATAAACTTGGTTAATTCGCATTGTATTGTTAAAATATATACGTTACCTTCAATGTCTTTCTCAAAAGGACCTACGACGTCAAGATAGATCTTTTCAAAAGCATATGAAGCCGTTGTAGTTATCTCCATGGGCGCCTTGATATACCTACAATGCTTCATTTTTTGACATTTAACGCATTTAGCTACAAATTCTTGTACATCAATGTCTAAACCAGGCCAATAAAATTTTCTTTTTATATTATTGGTCATTCTACGCACACCTGCATGTCCCGCTGTGGGTAGTAAATGAAAATCTTGTAAAATATAGTTTCTTTCCTCCTTATTATCAATTCTCCTAACTCCTCTTAATACAAAAATTCGGGGACCGGTCCAATTATTATTATCTTTAATTCCTCTTAATAAATCTTTTATAAAGTCTTCATATTCTTTATTTCTTACTATGCATAGTTCATTTATATTTATATATTTGCAAAAATCATCTAACTTAGTCACAAATTCGTCTCGCGTAAATTGTGCTCTAAAGTTGAGATTAATAAACAATATTTTCTTATTCTTATTGTAAATAAAGCATTCCTTTTCTTCATTTATATTATTTTGAGCTCTTAATTTTTCCAATTCGTCACATCCTATAAAAGTCATTTCCACAGTATTACTAGGTATTTGTAGCACCTCAACTACTCGTGGTTGATCAGGCCACGCCTCATTGGGCTATTCTAGATAACGCATCAGCAACGCTGTTGTCTTTGCCCCTTATATATAAAATTTTAAAATTATACTCTTCTAATGCTAATCTGAATTTTAAAAGTCTACTTGATGGATCTTTCATTGAAAATAAATATACTAAAGGTCTGTGGTCAGTCATAATTGTAAATAATTTACCATAAACGTAAGGCCTAAAATATTTCACTGCCCACACAATGGCAACTAATTCCTTCTGAATGGTGGGGTAGTTAAGTTCAGCTTTATTGAGTGGTCTACTTGCGTATGCAACTGGTTTCATATTTTTATTGCATAACACTGCGCCAATGGCTGTGCCAGAAGCGTCAGTTTGTATAACAAATTCATTATCATCAGAAAAATCTGGAAAATCTAAAATTGGTGGTGTCATTAACTTATTTTTTAATTTTTCAAATGATTTTTGACAATCGTTAGTCCAAACAAATGGTTCAAATTTACGAGTTAACTTATTTAATGGGCACGTTATGTCTGCAAAATTTTTAATAAATTTCCTATAATAGTTACAAAATGCTACAAATCTTTTCACTTCATCTGTGTTAGTTGGAACTGGGTAATTTTGTAAGACTTTAACTTTTGATGGATCGGGTAAAACTCCATTTTCAGATACAAGATGGCCTAAATAAAGAATTTCTTTCTTCAAAAAGCTACATTTATCTGGATTCAATTTTAAGTTAGTTTTTCTTAACCTTTCTAACACGTCTGTCAAATTTTTGTTATGAATATCTAAATTTCTACCGAAAACTACTAGATCATCTAAGTATATGAAACATCTATCATGAGTGAGTCCAGACATGGCTACTGACATTACTCTACTGAACGCGCTGGAACTGGTCTTGAGACCCATAGGTAATCTCTTCATCTTGTACTGGCCAGTGTTTGTAGTAAACGCAGTAAACTCTCTACTTTCTTTATCTAAAGCTACTTGGTAATATCCTTGATTAAGGTCTAAATGTGAGAAATAGATAGAACCCGAAAGAGAATCTAAAATCTCTGTAATGTTCGGCAATGGGAATTTGTCGTCTACAATACAGTCATTTAATTTCCTGTAATCGACAACTAAACGCCATTTCTTTTCGTTATCGCTTTTCTTTGGCACCAGCAAAATAGGACTAGACCATTCGCTTTTCGCCTCTTCTATAATATCATTGTCAATCATTTTTTGAATTTCCTTATCCACCTCATTTTTTAATGAGTGTGGCAAACGATACTGTTTCACATAAACCGGACTTATGTTTGGTTTTAAAGTAATCGATTGCTCATAAACGTTCGTAGTCGTTAACTTATCACCGGGTAAAAAGAACACATCTGAATACTTAGAGCATAATTGTTGAATAGAAATGCGCTCTTCTACATTTAAATGATTTAATTTTAAAATATCTAATAATATTTTTGCTCGCTTTAAATTATTTTGATTTGATTTGAAATCGCAAATATGATAATCCTGAATTGAATGCATCTCTGGTTGAAACATTGGTAAAGATATACTATGTTCATTGCTGTTTAAAATTTTTACCGGTACTCTATTGTTTTTTATTCTACTAATACATCCAGCTAAAAACACATTTTCTGCCAACTGCTTGCTAGGGATAACACAATCATTATTAGCTAAAGCATTATTTAAAAGTAAATAGTGAATTGATTCACTCCGTGCAGGAATATGTAAAACTTCATTCGAATAATCGACCGTATCACGAAGTAATAAAGAATATTCCATTCCATATTTAGAAAACGTTATTTATTATTAATCATTTTATTTCAGTCCAACAAAGGGTCCATTTTGTTAGTAACAATACACTTATTCTATGTTAGTATCAATATAAAATCAAATAAAATAATATTAAAATAAAATAATATAAAAATCATGTTAGTTACAATTACATTAGCCTATGTTAGTACTTAATATCTAGAACAGATTTGATCTTTTGGACCATTACCCACACAATTGGGCTGTCAAAACGAGCTGCTATGGAGCGCAGCAGTTCATTTTGACTATTGCGTAGCCTGTATAGTAGTGATACTACTTTTTTCCGCAGTAGTGCGTCAAAACTGTCATTATGCGCCTCCGCAAACATCAGCGACGCGCTGCAGAACTTTGGCAACCGCAACATGGCCCTAAATGCGTTATTATATTGGATCCGTAGAGCATTATAGGACTTTTGGGTATATCTAATCCACAGAGCCCCCGTGTATAACGAGGTGCAATATGCTTTAAATAGCATCACTTTAATTGCGTCTGTACATCGGGAGAATCTACGAACCAGCATATTAGCCCTGACCGATAATGCTCTACGTTCCCTCTCCATGTCCAAACTGTCATTTAAATCCTCTGTTACCAAATGGCCCAGGTATTTAAAATGGCTTTCTCGTTCTAGAGCTATCCCATTAAGGCATATGGGTGGTACATGATGGGGCTGTTTGGTACCAGACTTAAAGACCATGTACACGGACTTTTTACTATTGTAAATTAGGCCATGTGACGTAGCGTAAGCTTCACACACGCTAAGCAGCTTACGGAGAGCGCTGACAGAGGGAGCGAGCAGTACCATATCATCGGCGAAACTTATATTATTAAAACATACATTATCAATGAAACAGCCTACATGTGTACTGCTCAGTTCCTCAATCAGCAAATTTACGTACAAACCGAACAGTAAAGGCGAGGTCACCCCCCCCTGCCGCACCCCACATTCCATCCTGCACGATTCTGACAGTGTTCCCGCCCAACGCACACGACTCTCCTGATTTAAATACCAGTACTTCAGTAGAGTTACGAGCTCTGGCGGTACCGATGTCTTTTTAAGCTTTTCCCAGAGCAAGTCAAACGAAACTAGGTCGAAAGCTTTGGATAGGTCTAAAAAACACGCATAAATCGGTGTTTTCCTGTCCGTATAGTACCTGACAGCATGCTTCAAACTCAAAATGGCGGTTTCTGTGGACAGTCCTGAACGAAAGCCGAACTGAGCGTCATGAAGCTGGATATGCCTATTAAGATGTGAGCTGAGCACGCTGTCAAGTACCTTAGCCACGATGGTGGCAAGCGAAATAGGCCTGTAATTAGACCTATCTGAGACATCTCCCGTTTTGCTCTTTATCACCGGTACTACCAGTGCCCGCAACATGTCAGCTGGTAGATAAGAGTGGCATAAACATAAGTTGAAAAGCAGGGCAAGGACACGAGGTAAGTGCGAACCTGCATACCTTAGATGTTCGATGCTGAGACCATCGCACCCAGGAGATTTCCCTCTTACCATACACCTTATAATATTTCTAATATCTTTTGTTAACACCACAGTAGGTACCTTTACAGTATGAGGCTCAGCATCGAACTCCCGGCTAGGCGGTCCCAGCGGCGATTTTACAGCGAAATGGGTTTTAAAGATTTCTGCGATGTCTTCAGGTTTGGATATTCCGTCAATACTCACAGGAACGCCAGGCCGAGGGTTCAGTTTGTTGGTGTTCTTCCAAAACTTACTAAAATCAGAATTAGCATGATGTTTTGCCAATAAATCCATTTTTATTCGGTCTTGGTTATTTTGACACCACTTTAATTTTCCTTTAAAAATTTTCCGGGATGTAACCATGGCACTATGTATGGGGCCAACGGATGGTTTCCCGTTCAATAACCAATTTCTGAACTCTAGCCTGGCATTCATGTGAGCCTCCCTCACATGTTTATTCCATCCCGCCAAAGGTTTTTTCTTTTTATTTCGCTGATGGCCGTACGTGTCCGTGGCGCATACTGACAATATACTCACTATGTCTCTATACATATTATCTTTCAGATCTTTATGGCACGTGATGTTACAATGTGTGCCACAGCATTCCACTAATTCGGCTGGTAGGTCTATATTTTTTAATTTCAAATTACATAGCTTTTCATACATAATACATTGTTCAGCATTTCTTTCCCCCCATTGAATACTATTATTGGTACGACATTGTATCGAACTTTTTTGTCTTACAACGTTAAGATCACATGTTAATACCAGAGGCAAATGGTCTGACCAGTAAACATCATATTTTACTTGAATATCCGTTACACAACGCAAGGCCGCATCGGTTACCACGCAGTGGTCCAGCCATCGCCTACTCCCATGAGCCTCACTTACAAATGTGAACGTATCACTACTTAAACCCGATGTATTAGTGTCTATACAAGTCCAATTTTGTTCTACACAAAAGTCTATAAGTTCTGTATAAAAGCGCTCGCCTGGGTGCGCATTAAAGTCGCCAAGAATGAACACCGACTCTATACTGGTATCGTCTACTATCGCACTTACCGCACTCAAACAGTCCGTGAATTCTGGCATGTTGTCTGCGCAGTCCGTTGGCATATATACACTGATAGCAATAAGCGATCTATCCTGCGTCGTGACTCGTATTGCCGCTATGCGTGGATTATCACACGGTATCACTGACACACACGGGAACACTGATTTACGCCACAGGAGCGCAACTCCTCCGAAGGGTCTTCCTTTGAGAATACCAGCACTAGTATCCACTGCCGAGGTTCCTGTACACCCGAAGTCCTTGTGTATGTCCGACAGGATAGTTAGTTCGCCCGGGAGTAGCCACGTCTCTTGTAAGGCAATAAGATCCGCAATACTACACAAACTTCTTATTCCTTCTATGGACCTTTTTAAACTTTTACAGTTAAATGTAACGAATGTCGTGCTTTCCATTATTTTAAGTGTGAATATTCTTAACTTTTTCTCCTTCCGACTGAGGGTTTATATATGCTCTGAAAGGCCTACACGTGACACCGGCAGGCCATAACTCGCTACTGAGGTACATTTCTAATTTATTATCCGACACTATCATTCTGAATGCATTGTATTCCTTTTCAGATTTCATTTTAATTTTATTTAAAACAACTTTTTCGCCTATCTTATAATAGATGTACTCTGCTATATTATCCTCTGACGTATCTTTGTGTACGTTAGACAAGAAAAGCGCTGTTTTAATACACGCCGGCTTGAACTTGTCCTGGGCCATGAATGCAGCTTTACCTCGTACGCCCTCATTTTGTAAACGTTGATTTCGGGTCCTCCGTTTTTGTATAGATTTCCATTCCCCGCTAGGACTTAACTGCTTAAATTGACCTTCGCGCGCTATCTCCGCAAAGGATTTGTTAACATTGGACTCGTTAGTTTTATCTGTCGCGTCGATAACGTGCGATTTACTCGAGTTCATAACAAACCGGTTGTGTGCCGAGCGCAGCGCTCCGTTATCGGCCTGCGAGTCGCAGATCGCCCCTCCTATTGCACTAGGCGGCGACACCTGCGCGGCGGCGACGGTCGGCGGGGACTCCCGTGCGACGACGGTCGCCGCGCCATTCAATACAGTGTCCGTGTCAGTAATATGAATATTACTTATTGGCGTTGTATGGATATTACAGGCAGGTGTGATGACGGTGTTATTGATGTGATTATGCAGTGCCGATGGAGTACGCCAGACCAATTTTTCTTGTGATGTGGTATTTTCGGGAGTGCTAATGTGATTTATTTCCTGTACATTAATAATACCAATAGGCCCACTATCGCGTCCAGTGTGCGATAAGAACGGCGTCCTGTTTTTAGTTACATACGGCATAGAATTCTCACAGTTGACTATCGATGCTAACTTCATATGATTTATTTCTTCCTTTAGCTCGTTAAGTTGTATATTGGTGGCACAGTTATCTTTGAGATTTCTAACGTCAGATTTTAATACCGCCAATTCCTTTAATAATAGAGTGATATCAATATGATCGTAGGATATAGGAGGCAATTTACTTAGCTCTCTTGCGACAAAGATTGGTGTAATATCCGGTTCTGTATTCTTAAGTAAACCAATTATATCCTCGATTCCCTTCTGTTCTTTTTTCTTGCGACGGGAAACATTGCGGGTATTTGTGGGTACGGACTCGAACAATAAATCTTTAGCTATGGCGATCTCTTCGGCACTATAGAAACCCATGCATAAAAGGACTAAACTTTCTTCGTCCATCACATTTATCTTGTTTTGCACTAGACACAACAACTCATTTATAACTATGTTACAATTAGTACACTTGACTTTCGTGGGAGCCATTTTGTTTATTTTCGACACCCGAACCAACATTACATTTCTTTCCAAATTAATATTCGTCATGTAATGACACAGAAAATCTAAACCTAATATTCCATCCGCCTTTAAAGGTATGGTATCAAATACATGAAGTTTGATATCAAAATCAACACAGTGTTGGTCATCACGATGTGAGATTAATAAATCCTGATGACTGAATCTGACCCCCAATACCATTTATGATAGTTTCGTCTCGAATGATGCAACTGTTGCTAGGTACAGCATCTTTCTTTATGACGGATAATGATGCTCCGGTATCAACCAACCAAAAGTATCTTCTATTACCATTATACAAAGTCAAAAATTTCGCTTTACCACTTAGCGCTAAAATGTTATGTTTCAGATCGAAAAAACTGCATTGGATTCGTATTGGAACTTACAGACTCATTATTGCTAGACTGATTTGAATAAAACACTCGATGTGTATTACCCTTACCACGATTCTCGAACCTCGATCGATTTTCACTCGACGTTTGATGAACTCGTCCTCGCTGTGTGTTATTGTACGAACTTGTACCATTAGTACGGGCATGATAATATGAATTATTACCGCGAAAATTTCCTCTGGCAAAATTGTTAAAATTACCTCTAAAGTTACCTCTTCTGAAAGTATTAAAATTATTTGAATTCTGACGATAATTATATCGTCCTCGTTGTCCACGAGACTGTTGACCGAAGAATTGGCCTTGCTGGAAACTATTAAATTGAGACTTACCTCGTCCACGATGAGAAAACTGCATGACATTTTCACCCGTCGAAGATGATGCCGATGTCAACTCTTCATCCTTGGCGGCCTGAATCGCGTCTTTCAAGCTGTCGTAATTACGCGCTGCGATTATTGTGCTGAGTCGGGAATTACTTAACCCATCTGCAAATCGTTTAATGGCCATTTTCTCATTTAACGGTTTTAATACACCATAATTTTCAGAATTGCCATTTGCCTGAGCTATGGTTAAATTGGTGAATAGTTTTTCTAATTCGGTACCAAACTGATCTATTGTACGCCAACCCTGAGTTGTACTCTGTAACCGTGATTGTATAGCAGTGAACGATTTTTTAGGTAATAAAGTGTCTTTTAATTGCTTAATCAACTCTGTTACCGACTTGTAATCATCACACATGCGTAATTTTGCATTTTCGGACAGTCTACTTTTTAAAACGAATTTAATCAGTAATAATTTTCCCGATTCCGATAACATATCGGCATACATTTCTACCGAGTCAATGATACTTTTGATGTTACTTTCATTACTGTTCATAATCGGAATCAAACTACAGGCCGTTTTTAAATCGAACTCCATGATTAAATCTGGGTTTGAGCTAGTTTCACAAAAATCACTTCCACTACTGTCGATATCAGAAACTACTTTATTTTCGGAACATAAATCAATAATTTGTAAATAATAAGATTTTATCCCATTTTGTATTAAAATTAAAGATTCCAAAATTTTTGATTTTGAGCCTTGTTCTGAAGACAAAAATTGAATTATTTCCTGACTTCTATTATAAATTTCCTTAGTCTCTTCTAATCTATTTTTAATAACATTTCCTTTAAATCTTAATTTTCCTTTCTTAATTAAATATTTTCTTATACTCTTAAGTTCTTTTAAACATTCAAGTAAATCATCTTCCATTACCTTACAATAAATACATAATTACTTAAAGAATACATACCACAATCTCACTAAGTCACAGTGAGTTACCGTAGTAGGTGTTGTAGAGTGTAAGTCGATCCACGATACATTGAGACGATTAATGAGCAATTACAATAAATTGATTTGGTATTACTTTAAACTTAGAGTCTATAGAATCATTATTTGGATGTCCATTATTCTTGAGGTTAATTTTAAAATAAAAAATGAAGCATTAATACTATACATTAAACCGCACTTTATCGCACTTTTATAGTAATTTGACGCACTTAATTCAACTAATTTTGGCTGCCGCCGCACGAAATACTATTTACTTAGGTATGTCTCTCATCGGGATACGTAGGTCGCGCTCGCGCTCCTCTCCACGTACATCTCTGGACCGGTTAAATGATCGCCGAAAATTATTCTGCATTATTTGGTCTCTGATTCAAGTATGGTGGCATTTCCTATACTGTTTCCATACGAAGTATAATGCACCAAGACCCAACAGAGTAGCGATGATTATGAGGACAATGCTGATACTTGACATATGCAGCTTAAACTGCTCCACATGTGCATTGTTTGAACCCGCAGCATTCTGGTTCAAAAATATCTGCTCTTTTTCATAGTCTGAACGGCACATTTTATACGATGATTTTAATTCGCGCACTATTTAACAAAAATATATGTTAAATAAAATATATAATATATACTGTTCATAGTTTACACTTATTTTACATGCCGCATCCGAAATTAACTTCACTTTCTTGATTCATTGTTCGATTCATTTGGAGCCGTAACACCATACCGATACCGTATTCGCGTCGCGAGCCCCAATCCTGGCAGGGTCGCCATGAGGGGATTTAGTGTTATTGAAACAACTGCATTCGATTAATTATGATTTATTACTCTCCTTAGGAATGAATAACATAGTTTTATATTAGATCTATTACACACACATACTACTAGATAGATACTAAGATACACACATACATATTACTACACCTCAGGTTAAAAATGTCTTAATAAATCGTTAAATCGGCTTCCATAAGCACATTTGACGTCAAAAATGGTCCGGAATCGATTGTCAACGTTGAAGTCGATTTAACGATTGATTAAGTCATTTTTAACCTTTATTTACTGGAACGCCATTTAAGAAATCGATGTTCGGCGACTTAGCCGGTAGAGCTCCCAATCCCACACTAATCAGAGCTTGTACTATGGAAACCAGATAGGTAACTGCTACGATATATGTATCGTAGCAGTTACCAATCTGTAACCTACTTTTCTTTAGTAAATACATACTTGAATAGATAATTACACCAAGACTCAGGACAAACAGACATGTTCATGCACACAAATATCCGTCCTGGGTGCGAACCGAGCCCACGACCTGCGGCGTGAAAGGCAATCATCTTCCAACCACGCCAACAGGCCCTTCAATAATATGTTAATAATGGCCGGCTGTAATGCGACATACGATAGATGGAAGAAAAAATTGGAGCGATGTAAAAGTTTCGTTGTCCGGACGGACAACGAAACTTTTACATCTACGTCTATCTGTCAAGACCGTTACACAGCAACGCCATACGCGTGTCGAGTCGAAATTAAAATCATTTATTAGATAAGTCAACGCAATTAAGAAATACGGCCTTTAATGATGTGGGCAGCCGTTGTGGCAATCCTTGGGGAGGCCTTTGTCCAGCAGTGGAAGTCTTACGACTGTTATGATGATGATGCCGCATATTTAACACACAAAATGGACTCAAAGCCTGTAAAAGACAAATCCAAAAAATGCGGGAATTTTCTTCGAAGATTCCATGCCACACAAGTTAGTTGTTTACGCGGCTAATTCGTAATGAGGGTGACCTACACATGCGAATATTGCACTAAAAGCTACTTAACAATAAAGATTAAATTACGTACATTAGATTAGTCTTTATTTCACGTAAATCACTGCAGTATTACGGAAGTTACGACTGTGAGAAGTTTTGAGCACTTTTAAATTTCCAAGATATCACGCGCTCGACGCGTGACGTCAGCTGTCGGGTCGCTCCATGCGGTCGTGCCCCGCGCCATATGAAACATTGAAGTGAAGACGCGCGCGCGCTGTACTTGTATCATAACTTTATTTATTAACCGACTTCCAAAGGAGGAGGTTCTCAAGTTCACCGGTATTTTTTTTTTTTTTTATGTATGTACACCGATTACTCGGAGATTTATGATCCGATTTACGTCATTCTTTTTTAGTTTGATGCGGAATAGTTGCCATTTGGTCCCATAAAAATTTTATAAAGTTTGGCCCAGTAGTTTTCATTTTATGGACATTTTTGTATGAAAATTTTTGTTTATGTGGACGATGTTATGTCTTTGGCACAGACGTTTTTAAATGTTAGCAAGTCTAGCTAGACTCATGTATACTTTTTAGTTTTTGAAGTCGGTTTTTTTAAACGTAGTTTTGATTATTAATTTGTTATTATTTTATTACATCAACCTGTTAAATACCTTGTGAGTTACATATATCTGCACCCTGGAAGAGGGTTACACGGGAGGAAGATTTCCTTACACGACTAACAAACTTTGATTGACTTTAGCATGCGGCGTCAAGAATCCAAAGTTTCTTAATCTACCAATAATGCTGTCGACTTAGTTACTTACTTATTTTTGTTTTCAGTACCTTTTTTTATTAAATCTAATAAAGAACTAACTAAAATAAAATAAAAATATATGTAGGTACCTTTTTATATTTACATATAATTCCAAATTTTAATGCCATTATAGACGACCAAAATAAGACCAAACGGCAGAGGATAAACTCACTCTGTGTAAATCTTCAAAAGTGTTAACGATATGTCTAGTATTTAGGATAAAATGAAGGCCGGTACTATTATATTTCTAGCAAAATGTTTGTAAAATTTTATACAGCATCTCCAACTATACTAAAGTACGAAGGTAAGTACTATACTCAGCGGCACGCTAACAGCTGTAGATTAATACTACTGTCATTCTTAACGTTTTTTTTTTCAAAGACAATAATAATACTTTAATACTTTACAAACATATAATAGACGGACACAAATTACATCCTGACTCTGAACAACTATTTATGGGTTACACAAATAGTAGTCCGGTGCGGGAATCAAACTTCGGACACACAGCGGCGATTGTCTTAGCCGCTGCGCCACACTTGCAGTAAATTTTACTTCACTTATATTCAACATGCCTATTTTTACTTATTAAGTATTAGTGGTTAAAGTGAAAGGTAGATAATAATAACGAAATATTGTATAAGTAGGTAAAATATTTTTTTCCAAATATCCCATGTTTAATCTAGGTCAGTATTAGGTTAGGCAACATTCACCTATTCTCATTAAAAAAATACGACATGGTTGGTTTGTATATTTATTATAACATCCTGATGTCAAGGTTCCTGATAGATAATAACAATATTAATGTCTCTTATTTAGAAGAATCAATAAACTATTATTTATAAGATTAATTTGTAAAATCCTTAAATGAAAAATGCAACAATAGATAACGTAGTGCTTTATGAGAAAAGTATGAATATAATAGTTATTGACATCAAAATAATATTCATAGCAAAATGCAATAGTTTTCAGTCCTATTGAATCCTGTCTGCGTATTGCGGTCATGTATTTCTTCCTTATCATAGGATTTTTAGGTATACTAAAAACACTTTTTGGGTGTGTTAACATTTGAATTAAAACTCTTGGGCACTGTACTGGATTTTCTAATAATTTTCTCGTAATAAAATCGCAAGTACGGGCCACCAGCAGCGGTGACCAAACGAATAGTACCTAGATTTGTACCGGCAGCGCGGCCGGCGCGCTGCGTGAGGGGACACGTGACGTCACAGCGCGATCAAACGCCGCATGCGGTTTGAAATAATATCGCTCGAAAATGCGTACTTTGATTGCTATTATCTCAGCTGTCTTTGGGAATATAAAAAAAGTAAAAATGCAGATGTTCTTGTATTTTCTTCTAGATTACTTTCGCATATCCAGAATAAAATATTGGCCGGGCTCATTCGCGGCTTCTTTTTTAATAATACCGATATGACATTTTACCGCCACTCTGGGCATTTATTTCATTCGTTGTATCAGCACTATTCGTTGGTCTGTCCTTGCGTAACGACCATGGTTCATAATTAAATCGAGGTAAACAAAAATGGCAATGTACCATCTTTACCTTGAATTAATTCATTTTATGTTTATTTAGATCGTGCGAAATCCATAAATTAATTAAATTCCTTGCTACTGGTATAGATCAACTATGTACACAGCTGTCATTTTCGCGGCGTGACGGTCACCCAAAAGTCAATAAATAGTAAGCGTAATGATAGTCTATTATTTCGTACGTAAACCTTTGGGAAGGTACTTAAGCCTTGTTGTTAATATTAACAAGGACTTTGTATACCGATCTGATTCATGTCAGCCAAAGTACGTCCACTTCTGGACAAAAGCCTCCTGCAAGAATGGGGGAAAATGCCATAATCGCCACGCTTAGCAGACGGTTTGAGGATCGCAGTTTGACGGTCATAGTGTAGAGAAAAACGCTGCTGCCCATTCTCTGGTAGGTATTCGCTCGGACGATTTCTACACCCCCCACGGGATGAGATGGGGTGATGATATTCTATGCCGTCACCACATAGCAACCGATAACTTTCCTTATTCTATTCCTGTCAATTCCTTAGTTAAGTAGAAGAGACAACGTGTTAATAATAAGGCTATTGTTTGTATTTTTTAAGTCAACGTCTTAAAGTTAACTTGAGTATTAAATATATGTACCCCGGGGGGCTCCCACACACACATGTAATTAAAGCACATCCTGACTTAGAACTACCACGAATGGTTCACACAAATAGTTGTGCTGTGATCGCGCGTCTAAGTAGTAGCGAGGCGACTACCATTACCACTGCGCCAGACATTCACTGCGTAATGTTTCCATTGGTGTAATAAAGAATTTATCTATCTGTATGTATTTACACTGTGGTTCTTGTTATGTACTGGTATTTCTAGATATAGCGACGGTCAGGTTCGTACTGGAAATACCACAATCAGGTTTCTTTATAAAAGCTTATTTAAGTCAGTCATAAGTGTTACCAGTGTCTAGGTAAGAAATGAATCGTATTTGTTTTGCCCTTGGCCCTTGACGCAAATTGCGCGCTTAATATTGGCAGGAGCAGTAAGTTGCTTAAGATTTAGACACAGTTCAGTGTGAACGCGTCAGCACATTCCGTGTAGTGTGGTTTTATTATTATAGGAGATGAAGCATCGTCTGCACGTTTCAGCACAAGCGGCACGTGCGTGAGCACGTCTATGATAAATCTTAAACACATAACATTTGTCACTTATGCGCCCTGGTTACATTTATAGAATGCTTAAAATGTCTGTCAATACTGTATATACTATGAAACTTCAACAACGCTGCTAATGTTAACTATTCTTTACTTCATTTTTTTAAAGAGATGTAAAGCGAACCTTCATTCTTCATATAATAGTATTATAATGTTGATGGTTTAGTCATCGGTGTAAGGTCACCGGAGCTCACCGGGAAGGAAGGGAGGCACGGTATCATGTGATGCAATGTGTATAGCAAGCTTCATAGGCTACGGTATCCGCCGTATGTGTAGGTATTTCCCGAAAGGGTGGTATAAAAATCCAGAAATAATAGAAACCTTATCATCGACTCGATAAAAGAGAAAACTCTAACGTCCGTATTTATAAGTCACTCTGATATCACACTAATAATATAAAGGTGAAAGTTTGTGAGGGTTTGAGTGTGTATGTTTGTTACTTCTACACGTCTAAACGGCTGGATCTATTTTAATAAAATTTGGTATGGAGTTAGCTGACACCCTGGATTAACACCAAGACTATAATTTATAGTTTTACCCGCGTTAAACTAGCTAGGTAGCTGCTTTATAAATACGGACCTAAACCTATGTGACGCCTTGTCCGATGCGTAAATGCTTGCCAAATATGGTGTGCACCTAAAACAGTTTCTCTTTTGGTAAATGCGCGAACTATCTAATTACAATATAGGTACATACGGTTTCAGATCGTTCAATTGTTTGGGATTCCCATCAATTAGAGTTTGTTTGCGAGTTATTTTTGTAAACACTCTCAATTTTAAACAAATATGAACTTTATTCTGATGGCGCTAAATAAGTATTTTATTTGGATTGCGCGTGCATACTGAGAAAGAAGTTACTAGGCTATTGATGCAAATCAATATGTTACGATTGAAAGAGCCATAATGCGATTAATACGGAATTAATTATGGAAATATTATACGAATTTTATTAATCACACATTTAGCATTGCATATCTTGTCTTAAAGTGTATGGAAATAAATTAACACAAAGATAAACCGGGATATCCAATAAAATTCGATCAAGACAAATCGATCTTGAATTCGGCTTGATCGATATGTTTGCCCATGGTCGTGTCTCATGGTATGGGTTGAGTTGATTTGGGTTAAAAAAATATGTTATTTAAACTTCGCAGGAAGCCTATGAGACAGTAGACGACAAGGTTTTGTTTAATTTAAACAAATTAAAAATATATTTAATTTTGCAGGTCTCTGCTACGGTAAAGAATATCACCACACCGTTTTATCCCGTGAGGGGAGTAGAATAGAAATAAAATAATATCCTGGGACATTATTCACTCGCAGCCATTCATCCCAAACTAAGCTTAGCTTGTTCTATGGAAATCAGATAACTAATATACTACATATAATCCTTTTCTTTTGTAAATACATAATTACGCCTAGACTCAGGACCAACGGACATGTTCATGCACACAAATATCTGTCCCGAGTGGGAATCGAACCCACGACCTGCGGCGTGAAAATTAAGGATTTACCAACCACGTCAACCGGCCAGTTAAAAGGTTAGTCACGTTAATACCTGTCCTACCTACAATTTTTATACAACACTAGCTGTGCCCTGCGGTGTTACCCGCGTTAAATTTTATAAATTTTCTTTGCTATAAACCTCACGGAGCCCGAGACCTTTCCAACGAATGCAAAACCGTGGAAATCGGTTCATGCGTTCTGGAGTTATAGCGTCAGGAAGGAAAACCCGACTTAATTTTATATAGTAAGAAGATTGTTTTTGTATAAAAATTGCCAAGTCTAATAAAAGCAAAATTAGAAAGAATCGTGGTATATGGACTCCATTCTAAGAGACGGGATAATGTTTCCTAAACGGACTCAGTCTGTAAATAAAGACCATAGAAGCCATTCAACATTGTGAAGTTAATTGGAGTAATAAGGCTCTATTGTATGCATGTTCCAAGATAATTGATACTAGAACAATGCGTTGTCTTCCACGTCTGGGAACTGTATTACGTAATGATCTATTGAACTGTAAATAATTGGGTATGCGCTGTTATATATTAATTATGTACAAGTAAGTTTACGTATTGACAATACAATATGACAAACATATCAAGAGTAATAATATCGTGGAACATTATTCACATACGGCCATCTGATAACAAAGTAAGCAGAGCTTTTACTATGGAAACCAGATGACTGATATACTACATACATATACTACTTTACTATTGTAAATACATACTTATATAACTAGCTGCGCCCCGCGGTTTTACCCACGTTAAACTTTATAAATTATTGCCTAGTTGTTAATCCAGGGTGTCAGCTAACTCCATACCATATTTTATTAAAATCGCTCCCGCCAAACGGCTGGAGGTTAGCTTAGACGTGAAGAAGTAACAAACATATACACTCACAAACTTTTTAGTGTGTTGTGATTACACCTTGACACAGGCCAAACGTGCATCAGGTACTCTCGGGGCATGGCTGCTTCGGGAAGTACCTGTGTCGCATAAACAGGGAGCCGGACGCCCGGTGTCACCACTGCGTCGACTGTCGGGAGGACACGGCGCTGCATACGCTGGCAGAGTGTGCCGCTTGGGTGGAGCAGCGCCGTGCCCTCATTTCTGGGGTAGGCAGTGACCTGTCGCTGCCGGCCGTCGTGAATTCGATGGTTGGCGGCGAAGAGTCCTGGGACGCGGTGGTTTCCTTCTGCGAGACAGTCATCTCGCGGAAGGAAGCTGCGGAAAGGGAGAGGGAGATCACATCCTCTCACCCAGCCCGCAGCAGACTCACCGGGCGTCGGCGGAGGGCGGATAACGCCCTCTTCCAGCCCCCCTAAATGGGTCCAGGGGCGACGGATTCGGGGGCGTCCGTCGCCCACTACACATCTGGACCCGAGTCGGCGGCGCGATGTGTTCCACGCGCGCCCCTCTTAGACGTTGCGGGGGGAGTTCAACACCTCACTCCCCCCACTAATGCGAGGAGGCCCGCAGACATGGGCCAGCACCAGCTAGGGGTTGCGGAAGTATCGTTTGTTCCCGCGACCCCCGGCGCAGGTGTGAGATGGAACTCCGGGGTGGTTTTTAGTCAGTAGGAGTCTGACAGACCCATCCGCCTCCCCCAAGGCGGAGGACATCCATACAGGATTTACAACCCCGGCAAAAAAAAAAAAGAAAAATGACCAAACGTGCATACAGATATCAGTCCTGGGTGGGTATCGAAACCACGACTTGCGGCGTGGAAGGCAAGCATTTACCAACCTCTGAACGAGCCCTCAAACCTAGGCTCAGGGTAGTTAATAACGGTGCTTGCGTGAGAGGGTCTGGATTCGTGCAACTGGCGCTCTACTTTTAGGGCATTGGATAGGCTGAATGTGGGTTAAACAACATTTTATTTTTTTAACATAATCGGCAACATTAATTCTAAACGTAAATTATAGAAAAGGTAGACTGGCCTGGTGGCTTAATGGTAACCCTGAGTGGTGACCCAGAGTGGTGACCCAGAGGTCGTGGGTTCGATCCTCGCCCAGGAAAAATCTTTGTGTGATGAGAGTAATTCTTAATTGCTGTGTTTGGGTGTAATTTATCTATAATATAAACATATGTATTTAGGAATATATAAGTATGTTTATCAGTTATCTGCCTAGTTTGGGATCAGATGCCAGTGTGTTAGTTGTCCCAAGATATTTCTTTTTATTATTTTATTAGAACAATATGGCCTATCTGACAAACTGTAGCACTGAGTTTGATTTTATTCCATTTTTCTTTAGGTATAAAGCTAAAATCTGCACGGTTATCATTTTGTGGCACTTACTATAATTCAATATAACCCAAGAGAATTTCTTCGAATGAGAATTAAGTGCAGGTGTATTCACAGCTAACCGCTATTAAGTATTAACCTTTATTGATTTTGGACCTTGTCCTAAAGTGATAAGGTTGAAATTGAAACTATCTGTTTTTATTGACACTCTGTTTTAAGAGTTAAATGCGACACTACCCGCGATGTTATCTTGGCTCTATCCTCTATATACCTTTATGGGCTTATTTAATTATCAGAGTTCAATCATCGGAAAAACCTTGGCCGTGGTAAACAAGTTTATATTCTCTCCGCAGGGATTCTGGTGAGAAGTAATTGGATTGCTGTCAAACGGGCACAGCATTTATGTAGAGATGTAGATTTCCTAAATGAATTGGGATGTATTAATAGTAGTTAAAGCAAAAATGAGAGAATTTAATTAACCTATTTTGTACCCTACTCAGCAGCCTCTACACATTATGATTGTATCTAAAGCAACTATGCAAATTTTTCAAACACCTTGCGTGCTATAATTATCGGGATTTAACAATGGAGGCCGAAAAAGACGCCAACTGACTTTTCACATCTAACGTGTATTAAAATGTTGTGTGAGTTTGAATTTACAAATATAATCTGGAAAATAATAAAAGAAACTTATATGACATTTAAAAAGGAAAATTTAAAAGTATCTGGAAGATAATAAAAAGAAACTCTAATGTTAGATAAAACGGATGATTTTTAACAAGTTATGAAACGATTTTGACATTTTCTGGCTAGGTACTCGCTTTTGGATGTTAGCTCATAGCCTAGGAGGCTTTCAGTGCTCTAACGGACAATACAAGCGAGCGACGACTAAAGCCTACTAGCACAATAAAATCAAATGAAAGTTTCTGTCCGATTCACTATAAGATAAACCTGTCTTAGATAACATTTGAAAAGCGTGTGTTATAAGAAAAGTCACGTTATTTAAATAAAATACCGTCCTTACCATCATTCATAATGCACTATTGTTTTACACTTTATCGGAAATTACTTAGATAAAATTATACCTACTAGGGAATAAGTATGTATTTTTCTATGTTTCCTTAAATACGTTAATCTTGTTTAAACTGCAATGTACATGTGAATATTTTATGTATGTATGTATTACGTTTTCTGAGAAAACGGCAACATTATTGACACACGCGGACGTCATTGGCCAGTTTGTTTGTTTATATATCAACTTCGGGTGGACGGAATCTGATGGAGATCTCACTGTTGTACATTTGGAATAATAGCGGATTAGTTCATTCGCCATTAATCCAAATGTACGGCTTCAAAGTTTCATGATCAGGATAGATACTAATTTCTGTTTTAAAGACATACAAACGAGTTTAACCATTACTAACTTTGTATGAGTATACCATATTAACCTAGTTAAAATGGTCCGGAAAGCATTCCCATAAAAAAACATATAAACGAGTTTAACTTTTACAAAATTTGTATGGGTACACATATAAACTTTTTCCAAATTAGTCCCGAAAGCATTATCTATCGGGAAAAATAAGTTCACAAACAACGTAGAGTTTGCCCAAGGAGCCATCATATCGACTCGATTTTTACTGAAGTCTGTGAAAATTTGTCTAAATTAAATACTTGTAGATTTTGAGCAATTAAGGTATTTTCATCGATCATTATTCGAAACAACTCAGCTTAAGACGTTACTTAACCGTAACCGTATTTAGATGCAGGGAGCTTCATTTGTAATACGATTTAAGTTAGTATTATAAAATTCTAAATATTTAAAATTATCCTAAAATATAGTACCTACTTGTTGAAACGCAGTACTGCTATATACGAAGAGACTGATGGACAGACGTTCGTATGTTACAGTACTGATTCCATAAGAATTTATGGTAAGGAAAAAAAAGAGGCATCGAGCATTCTATCGCTCTAAAACGTTACGAACAACTCGGGAGTTACAAAATCAGACTCACGTTTTTATTACATCTGCGGGGATTTTATACATTGCATATAAATTTAACTAAAATATAAAAAGATTATATGTAATATTAGCAAAACATTGTAACTTTGAACTTGTCTAATATTTACTTTAGTTTAGTTGCTTAACTAAAGTAAATATTAGAGACTAGAGTGCTAGTGCGACTCATTATTACTTTACTTACATCAAATAAACGATACATATGAGTTCGTCGTAGACTATAATAAATATAACTAAGAACATGATATCATTAGCCAAATTAATGCCATGTTTGTGCTTTTAGTTAATAGGTGGGGCAGCCCCATACTGGGGCCATAGGATACGCCCACTACTGAGGCGTAGACAGTTATAATTTATTCCTGTTAGAATTAAGTACCTACTAACTTCAGTTTTTAATATTTGTATCAAAAACTAAATAAAGTAATATTTATATTATAAAAAAAATAATATATTACATAATAAAAGTATTATAATAATAAAAAATATATATATGTATATTAACGTAATGGACTTACGGTCTGAAATAAAAACGTTTATTATTATCATTATAACGGACTAATCAGCAGTTTTCAAGAAATAAATAATTATTTATTTCATGAAACTACTGAGTAGAGTCCGTCGTCTGTCTCAATCGGTTTATGATTATTCATAAACCGACTACAGCATTATTTTATCGAGTTAAAGGCTTACAGGTAATACCGCGAAAAATTAGGAAGCTTTTCGCGAAAGGTTAGGAAGTTTTTACTGATTAACCGAACGATAGAGGCAAGGGGGGACACAAACAGTATAGCAAATAAGAATACAAACTAAGTTACCAGCAAAAGAGAGCTATTTTGGAGCTCGAAACTCGACTCAGGCCTGTTACTGACATGGAGATGTCATAGGGTCGGATTTTTGGGCCTTATAGCGATGTCGTTCAAAATATTCCCGGATATTTTAAGATACAAACGGAACCCTAGTTGTCCGTCCGTCTGTGTCTATGTCAGGAGGCTGTGTTGACATTTTCACAGAGTGAGTACTTATATAGCAGCAATAACGACCAATAAAATATAGCCGAAAAAAATGTCTAAATGTTACGAAACCCTATCTGTGCGCGCCCGACTCGTAATTGGCCGGTATTTTTGTAGGTCAGTTTCATAAATAGTTTAAGGATTTCTTCCCTATTCCCTATCCCACACTGTTTTTTTTATGCAATATGGATTTATATGATCGGACGATCGGACCTGAAGAAAAAAAGAAATTGAATCGCCTTAATGCATCCAAACTATCTAACCTCAATCAATAAAAATATTTATACGACATTCTTGATAGTGAAATCACTTAAACAATTATTAGAACATTGACGTAAGTTCAATAATCAAGGCTGCAGTAGTGAGTAGTTTTTCCGCACAAACATACTAATGGAATAACTCCACGCTTTAATAACTTGTACACACGGCTACATATCAAGCTAAACATTTCCAATATAAGCTGTAGTACTGTATAGTAAGCCTCTCATTGTATGGAAATCCTATATAATACGGGATCAGCTTATACTGGAAATGTATAGCTTGATATGTAGCCGTGTGTACCTACGTCTCAAATTAAACACGATATCGATTCAACTCGTCATTACTTATGTACAAGTATGTTACAAAACTCGAGCAGGTTACTACCGCAAAGTATAATTATTAATACGGATAACATTATATTTATGTATGTGACTTTTTAAAAATAAGCATGACTATGCATTAACGAATATTTATACCTCCTCTCTAAACTGTAAATGGTATGTAATCTAGACTTCAATACAGAAGGCCTAATTCTTAGCAATCCATAGATTTACCGTGCGGAAACCAGGTCCATCGCGTGGTAGAGGGAACGCTCGACACCAGAGTCTGAGACTTGCAACTGAGACGTAGATTTAAGGGGGGCGCCTATGATGCATCAACGCTCACCTTCTCTGTCTCTCAGTGTTCCCCCCTCTTCTTAGCCAAATTTGGTATGATCCTAATAATGCCGCTTTGGTTACTCGTTCTAATATAGAACTTACGGAAGTTCTTGATAATCCTAAGTCTTAGAATAGGTTGCAAAGAAAAAAAAAATTGTATTTTGTGTATGTCGCATGTCGGTTTGACTAAGTTGCCTTTCGATCTTTAGATCGAAAGGCAACTTACCTTTAGGTCGCAGTTTCGATCCTCGCACAAGAGAATATTTTTATAAACATGTCTATTTGTCTAGGTCTGGGTGTTTTTTATGTAGGTATTGTACGTTAATTATTACAAAAAAAAAGTATTTTTATCCGTCCTCTACAATCCAAGCTTTGCGTAGTTTCAGCTAGATGGCGCTATGTGATATGTCCCAGCTTTTTACTCATATTTAATTATATTAGTGAACTTAAAACCGCAACTGCTTTTAAAAATTCTATCACCTATATAGAGCTATGTGCTCTATATTTAATTTTCATATCAATTCTTTAATTAATTTCCATCAATTTCATAAAAATTTGAGATCCCTCCGAATCGTCTAATAGTGTTACCCTAGCTATCGTTATTATTTCGCTTGGCCTACGGATACTGATACATAAAATAATGTACTAGAACTAGATGTGTATAGGGCTCATCATTACTCATGGAGTAAGAGAATCATGGAGTTAAATGTTTAACTATTATAATTAAAGTCACAATAACCGCTTTAGTTCGAAATCTATCTTTAGCGCTAGTAATATGATAGTTTGCATATTGAAATAGGTTGACAATAGCGTACCTAACACATTTGACGATTTTTGCGGGTTTTCTTGAAAATGTGCTTGGTCATTTCATTAGAACGATTTAATTAATAAATAAAATTACTATGTTGACGTCACGGAAAATATGGAGCTTTTGGACTAGTTTAACGGGTTTTTGCGGAGATCCTCATCATGCCAGCCGAATGACGTCAGGTGGACAAAGGCCTGCTCGCAAGATTTCCATAATGAAGTTGTGTCCATTAATAAGCGGAATATGCCATAATGACCACGCTTGGCAAACGGGTTGGCTGGCCATGACGACTTCTACGCCCTACACGGGATGAGCTGGGGTGGTGCTATTCCTTGCAGTCAGCCTTACCCACGCGAAGCTGCTAGGAACTTGTACCTCGTGAGCGTTAAATGTAACAAATGTAAGTTTCTAATATAAGAGAATGTTATTTTTTTTTATGTATTTACTGCAATCCGTCTCCTACTCTGGAACATTCAGCAGTATGTGGGGTGTGTTACATTAGATGTCTTGCTAGGTTAATGACCATTGTCAAGCCCTATTCTTTATTTTGCAGTATTTGTGACTGACTGGTTAAGTCCTGGGTTATTCTTCGCTTAAGTCGTCGCGTATTTTGTTCTTTGTCCATTAATGCCTGCGCGAGGACATTCGGATGTCTTGTTATCCGTCTTTTGTACGATTTCGTATATCTTATTATTTCTTCCCTTGTTATAGGCATCTTTAGGTCGTTTTGTAGCTGATCATTAGGCACGAACCATGGGGCGTTGGTGATTATTCTGAGCATTTTATTTTGAAATCGTTGCAGGATCTCTATGTTTGAGTTGGAGGCAGTGCCCCAGAGTTGTTATTCTTATGAGAAAATAAAAACTCCTTAAATCGTAACATCAAGATGTTATCCTATCGTTCTTCTCTTCTTCCGTTTAGTATCAAACGTTTCATCAGCGATATACCGATAATAATTCCATTTATCACTGTGTCACTAAGCCTATTACTATTAGCGAAAAAATATATACGAAACTAGCTGTGCCCGCGACTTCGTCCGTACATTTTGTAATGATTCCGTAAATGTTACATCAGAATATCTCTAACTTATAAAATATTCACATAAACCTTACATATTTCCATACAAACGTTCATTACCTATTCCCTATTGCTATTTTACACCCTTGTAAAACTTTAACAAATTTTGAATGTCATTTTTAGGGTTCCGTGGCCAAATGGCAAAAAACGGAACCCTTATAGATTCGTCATGTCTGTCTGTCTGTCCGTCCGTATGTAACAGCCACTTTTTTCCGAAACTATAAGAGCTATACAGTTGAAACTTGGTAAGTAGATGTATTCTGTAAACCGCATTAAGATTCTCACAAAAATAAAAAAAAAACAATAATTTTGGGGGTTCCCCATACATAGAACTGAAACTCAACATTTTTTTTTTCATCGTACCCATACATGTGGGGTATCTATGGATAGGTCTTCAAAAATGACATTGAGGTTCCTAACATCATTTTTTTCTAAACTGAATAGTTTGCGCGAGAGACACTTCCAAAGTGGTAAAATGAGTGTCCCTCCTGTAACTTCTAAAATAAGAGAATGATAAAACTTAAAAAAATATATGATGTACATTACCATGAAAACTAACAATGAAAATTGCTTTGGACGAGATCTAGTAAGTAGTTTTTTTTTAATACGTCATAAATCGTAAACCGCAATTTACCTTTCATTTAATCAGCTGAAATACTTGCTGCTATGGAACCCTTCATGTGCGAGTCCGACTCGCACTTGGCCGGTTTTTTATATATATCGAATCAACAGCCTAAAATATGAAGCTTCTAACTCCAAAAATGACGATTCTTTTTCACTTTAATAAGTAGCCAGTGTCATGTCTCAGGGTCTACATGATCTATGTACTAAATATCATTTAAATCGGTTCAGTAGATTTGACGTGAAAGCGAGACAAACAAACAGAGTTACTTTCGCAATAATAATATTAGTAAGGATTATAACTACTTTATCTAAATAAAAACAGCCTTTTATTGCTTAATATAAATAACCTTACGGCCGCGGCATAGCACTATCACCGATTTCCTGTTCATATCAGACAGTTGTTACATAATATTATAATCAGTCATTTGTTTAAAGATATATGCATATATATATATTACATTGTTTACATACATGTGCCGATAAAAAGAATATGCATTATTTAAATGTCCCTGTTTTTAATAATATTAAACGGTTCAAGTTCACGATGTGACCTTCCGAATTGCTGTTATATCATTTCTTGATATCTGCATTTCCAGCTATTTTGTTCTCGAATAACTATTGAATGTTGAATAATAAATTTATTAAGGCTCACACTGTAAAGTGCCGCGATCTTGTTCGTACATTAAGATTACATCTATCTACTATATAAAAATAAGTCGGGTTTTCCTTCCTGACGCTATAACTCCAGAACGCACGAACCGATTTCCACGGTTTTGCATTCGTTGGAAAGGTCTCGGGCTTCGTGAGGTTTGTAGCAAAGAAAATTTATAAAATTTAACGCGGGTAACACCGCGGGGGACAGCTAGTATTATATAATAATTGCATGCATTTTCCGTGCATAAAATTAGGTATATACAATAATTATATAACGTGTGTATATAATGTGCTTCGGTTATCTTTTGAGATTAATATAACAAAATATTCATAATAAGTTTATACAACATGTAACGTAATTAACGCAAACCCTCAAACACCCCAATTAGAATATTATGTTGTAATCATAATACATACACTGAATTTTTAATTTAACATGTATACGCATTGTTATTTACTAAAGTAGTTTCTTTGAATAAAGTTTATTTTTCTTTATTTTGTATTGAATGATGAAATTTGTATTAATACAAATTAAACGGCGATTTGAAAAGTCTTATTACTTTGACTTACGGTCCATTTCAATTTGTTTTGACTGTACAGGAAAAATATGACAATAATTTCCGTAGTTTAAATTATTTTGGAATAAAACATTACCTATATTAAAAATGATAAAAATCGATTCAGTAAACGATTCTGAACTAACTATTTTCAGGATGTGCGTTAATTAAGTTACATGTTGTATATGTTGATATTTTTTTCATTTTTAGCTTATACTGCTTCAACGGACAATAGAAGCGAGCGTGGGCTCAAGCCGTCTAACAGTATAAAACTACAAACTAAATACCCCAATTACGTTTGAACCTCGACTCTGGACGGTCATTAACGTTGAGATGTTTCAGAAGTACTCCGATCGCCAATCCGTTTGCCAAGCGCTGCGATTATATAATATCCCTCCAAATGATGGACACAACTCCATTATGGAAATCTTTGAGAGAGGCCGTCATCCAGCAGTGGACGCCATTTCGACATGATGACGCGTGATTAAAGACACCACACTTCATCAAGGAAATGTGGGTAATGCGTGAGGGATGCCGTTAAAATTAACCCTCTGGGGTAACTCTACACGCAGCTTTTGAATGATGTAAAATATAGCGTTAATAGCGTTCTTTCGTTATATGAGCTTGCAACCACTATCTAGAGTAGTTTATTATACACAACTTGTAGCAACAAGGAACAATTTTAGAGCGATTAAGCATACAACCATACAATTTATCTCCCTCTTTAGACGTCAAATGAGAGAGTCATGAACAATAGTACGGTAGATCACTCAACGGGACGGATGAAGCAATAAAATTTTGTCAGAATCCATTGATTATAAAAAAACGTATTTTCCATGTTTTTTTATTTACAGACACAACAAGTCCTGCATTACTTACTATTGGAATCAAATATATCACCTCACTTGATAGCATCCTTAAAATGTATCGCTGTATTTATACAGCACGACCAAAAAAATAATCGTGCTCGTCACACAAAGCTTTATCCTGGCTGGGGATCGAACCTACGACCTCTGGATTAGCAATCTCGGTCACTAACCACTAGACCGACATGCCAGTCAATAATAATATTAAAAATATTCATCAAAACCTTCGTAATCAGTGACACAATGACAGGGTTGACGAAACTCCGTAGTAAACCAACCACGTGAACTTTCGCTTCGGACGTCCATTGAATAACTTGAGCAAAACACGCGGAGGTAAGGCATGTTTAGAATACCTACGCGATATCGAACGATACGCTGATAATATACGTGACGATATCAGTAAACATACTATAGTGATAGATAACCGATGCAGTTTTGTGCGAATTAACACGTTATATACATCCTACTAATAATATAAACGCGAAAGTTTGTAAGTATGGATGGATGGATGTTTGTTACTCTTACACGTAAAAACTACTGAATGGAGTTTAATGAAACTTTACAATAATATAGCTTATACGTCAGAATAACACATAGGCTACAATTTATTACGACGTTGTGTGAATTGTCCAAAATATGACGATAAGTGTCAAGTAAGTAGGAAAAATCTAACATCTGCGAGCTATTCCGGCGTGCACTGCCAAAACCGCTAGAGAGATACACATCCTACTAATATTATAATTATGAAAGTTTGTGATTATAAATGTTTGGATGTATGTTTGTTACTCTATTATGCCAAAACTACTTTAACGCGGGTGAAACCGCGGGGCATAGCTAGTATAATAATAATAAATATCTTGGGACAACTAACACACTGCGATCTGATACCAAACTAGGCAGAGCCTGTACTATGGCAACTAATAATAATCGTGTTCATCAGACAAAGATTTGTTCCGGATGGAAATGGCACCCACAACCTCAGGCTTAGCAGTCAGATTTACTGGCCACTAGAGCAACAGACCAGTCTATACATCATCAGCCTGATATCGTCCACAGCTGGACATAGGCCTCCTCCAAAGGTTCCTCCTATAACGTTACCCTTTGGGGCGTTTGCCATGATCACCGCGCTTGACGTGCGAGTTGGCGACCGCCGTTAGGTGGTAGCTATAGTACACAGGTGGCGCTGCTGCTCGACTACCTGGTGTATCCCTTAGTCACCTTTTACGACACCCACGGGATGGTATAGGGTGGCCCTGTTATTCCACGCGTTATAGTCACAGAAAATAAGTTTTGGAACGAAGCTCCTTATCGCGCGTTGTGAAAGGGGGCTAGACGGAAAAAAATCTTACGAAAAGTTGTCACGACACTTTTTGCATCTGTGCGGCGTGCGCATGTTTCTCTGTCTGTCTCTCTCTCTCTCTCTTATAGAAAGCAAGCCAGATATTTCTATTTCGCATTGAACAGTGTGGTGTCGCGACGATTATTTTTGTTGAGTGTATACAGGTTTTTTGTACATAATAAATAATAAGAAATAACTTCGTTCCATCCGGGTGTCCCTTGACACCTCTCAAGTTTTATTTTTCCTTTTTGGGTTCTGTCTCCAATAAGGATAAAGTTACCCATATCCTGAGTCCGTCTGTATATCTGTAAAAACCCTTTTTTTTTCAGAAAGCGTGAAAGTATCGAGTTGAAATCAATATCACATACTAACGTGGGCATTCCCTTGGAGCTGTAAAAATCAATCCGCCGCATATTCTGACACTCGCAAGGGAGTCAAAACCGACAATTCCCATTCTCATAGAATCATGACATTTGACAAGAAGCAATAGGAAAATTACCAAAACAGTAATTTTTTGTTACATCACAAAAATAGCGGGAAAACCTTCGAGACTCGATTCCCGTGAACCTACCTATAAATTTTCAAATTTCCACGGAACCCTTGATGCGCGAGTCCATCTCGCGTTGGATTTATTTTTCTTTTTTATAGGCTTAAGGCAAGGCCATTGAAAGAATTACTTATACAATACGACTGAATTTGCTGGCTACAGATGTGATGAATGGTAATATAACAATAATATTTATGGTTACTATTATATCATAACCACAAACAACTTAGTTAATGTCAAAGCCTATTGAAGTTGTATGGCTTGAACGCATTCATCTATTCAATATGGTGTCAAAGGCGGCCATGATATACTAATGAAACTCTATGACAGTTGGCCAATTGTAATGAATTTTCATTGATAAATCACTAGCTACGATAAATAATAAAAAGTACGAAAAATGCTATATTGATAGCAAAAACGATGAATGCAAAGTATTATTAATGAATGGAAATCTAATGGCTACTTAAATAAAAACACTTTGTATTTACGTCTATAAATAGAATTCTAGTTATTGTTAGTATTCGTTTCGAACTTGAACTGTTGATCTGTTATGAGATCTATAGAGAACTAGCTTCCGCTCGCAGCTTTGCCCGAGTGAATTATTTGCCAGACTTAACGTTATTTTTTATTAATTGAGCATAGTTGGTACTTTCTGGATGGATGGTTGTATTATATTACTCCTTATAACATCAGCATATGAAATGTTATTTTATAACTATTGTATTAAATATTTTGTTTGTCTAGGTATTGCTTTTTATACTTTACTCTAAGATTTGATGATTATTTGGTCTCACCTTCTTGTTATTAGCAATTAAGGGAAGAAGCGAGTCAACCCCAACACAACTAGTAATTTAGCTATAAATGAATAAGATAAAAATTAAGATCAAATCAAATCAAGAGCTAATGAATTGAATTATGAAAAATACTTTCCTACATGATAAATAATGTAAACGTAGGCCTCTTATGTAGACAAAATTAACAAAAAAATAGCTATCTGATAGCGAAAGTCCTGTCAAAATTAGTTCAACTCTTTCGACAATTAGCCGAAAGAAACAAAAATAAATATCACTTTTTTCTTCTTTTTTTTTGCTAAGGCACCTTGGTGGTAAGGTACTTTGAGAAACTTCATTTCTAGTCGTATAGATATGAGGTAGTATTAAGTTATAATAAGTTGGTGATGAACACCTCGTTTTTGTGATTACAAAGCCTTCTTGATCGGTGAGGTTAAACATCTAGGCATGCGGTCCGCTTGTAGATGGGTGACGCAAAAGTGGTTGAATTTCGTGAACGTCTCCGGAACGCTAAACTCTCGGTTCCGGTTGTAGTGACAGAGGCCTACTGCGCGCCTTAAACAACTCCGACGCAAATTTAGCGCCTTTATTAAATCGAATCTAATGAGCCTAAACTCGAGAGGTATACTAGCTAGATGCCAGTAAGGAGTTCTACATTATCAGATCAGTTCGAAGGGCCTCAGTAGGATATGTCAAAATATTAGTATGTTACGATATGCTCTGCTTCTGCTTTTCAGAGTCGGAGCTTATTGTTACATTCTTTTTTAGAAGAGTTCAGTAATTTCTCAACATTCATTCATTCGAAGTACGTGGGAGGAACCAAAAAAAGGAGGTGACCAAATCTGGATTGTATAATAAACTTGAAATGTTCAAGTTCATTAAAAACTAGTAACTCAAAATGGATATTGTGAAACTTTATAATGGATTGTGAGACTTTAAAAAAAAAGAACTGCCATGTGCGAGTTGCATACAAAGAGTTCCATACTATCATCGTACAAGGTTGTCAGATATCAGGAAAAAACATCGAAAAGATCACGTTTCTTGTATATCTGCAATATTAAAAAACACTGTGTGCATATTACAACTGTTTATCTTTTCCGGTTCATCAGATACAGCCCTGCACACAGACGTACGGACGGAGAGCGGAGGTTTAGTAAGGTTCCGATGCCGCCCTTTGGATACGGAATCCTAAAAAGCTCAATCATTAAAATGGTCCGCAAATTATCTCTCTGACTAGTTGACGTTTACCGTGAACTTGCTGGCCATGGCCATGGTATAGTCATGTCAATTGTGTTAATCGTTACTTTGAAATTCAACAATTAGCTATAGGTACGTGCAGTGAGACTGGATAATCTTTGATATAATATGGCTGGCTTAACTGTTATTGGATTAATAACGAACATAGCTACACATGTAGTCAACAATATAGTCAGCCTTTTGGTAGTCGGGTAGCAGGTACAGAATTATTCGCAAGGAACATTGAATAATACATTCCGATAAGACGAATGCTCATATCGGAATTCTATATGCGTATGCGAATACAGGTAAACACAAACATAGGTGTTTTGAATATTGCATTACCATAAATTGATAGCTTTCAAGCAATCATTCAACGGAACCGGATCTGATGCGTGTATACGCGAGCAGAGCGTTTTGACTCGCTCAATGAGCAGCCCGATTGGGGAAGTACCTCCACCTTACAGAAGGCATCCCTTAATAATAACATAAATAACATAATGTTGTGTTTGCATCCTACGTCTTATATAGGGGTTAAACTCTCTGCCGCGTGGTGGGCGTGGTGACCCGTGATTCAGGTTTCTCCAAAACCTACAACAGGCAGCAATCTTTCACAAAGTTAGATTCTTACTTAGTATCCCAACCACAACTAATCTGTATTTGTTTTAAAAAGAGCCTGTGTTTCTTTGTGAAGAGAAAATAAACGAATTATGAATTTTAAATTGACTTTATGGGGCCTAGGATATAGTTTATGCACTATTGCGTGTTACCTAATTGTGGATGTTGATTTATGACGATGAAGACTCATGTCTCTTGTAAACTGTTTGCCGGCAGGACATCCAACCATGGCATATCAAGAAGTCCCTAAATATACTCCGGACTCAGGTGGGGTGTGCATACAATCGCTGTATTACTAGGACAGGTAAAAACAGTACATTTTTTTTATTTATTCATAACTTACATTTTAAAAGCGTAATAAGTGTCTGATTTACCCGATTTGATATGGATATTCCAAATAAAAAATAACAATCCCATTAAATATTGTTTACTGCATGTGAAAATTCTAAATCAAAGTAACTTCTCCAAGAAACTACGTAAAGTCAACGGCATAAGTATATGATCAAAATCGGACGAGAGGTTTGGGTTTATGCATGATTATGAATATTGGTTCGTAGTATCACTAGCTAATATTTTTTACACTTAACACTCACGCACTTTAGAACACTTCACCGCTGCACTATGTTGACACAATTTACAATCTTTATTGAATATGCCATTTTGATAATCTAATTTTGCCGTGAACTGTACGAGTGAAGTAGTTATGAGATTTTAGTAAGGTAGCTTATTAAAACTTCTGTTACAGTTGGGGTACTCCTTGAAGTTAAATTAGTTTCTTTTTACATTTTACACAATACGGGCCCAAAATACGTCTGGACTCTTGGAAAACTATTATAAGTTTTGCAGCAATGACATCTGGTCACATTTATTTTTCCCTAGAAATTTTAGTCTAAGATTGTTTTTTTGCGGACTTATAACCGGAAAACATATAACTTGTAAAGGGGATAGTAAGTATCTCACGATTAGTCAATTGCGTTATGAGGGATTTACATTAGTTAGCGGGCGAAACGGGCAGTTCCATCATCAATATTACAATATACGCATAATACATTAATATACACGATTTATTTCACTAAATCAATGCAGGCACGGAATATCTGGTAAATATCAGAGTGGTTTTCCACTAACGTTAAAGCGATGTCCTAAAACATAGCTTGCGTTTAAATTACGCTTTAGAGAGAAATGCTTTAAAACTGTAAATATGATCTTTCACATTCAACGGTGAGTGCACATATCAGTCGGCGAAGTATCTAGTAACAATGCCGATGGATGGCACTTCCGTAGGGGAGTTAACAGGAGAACTCGTAAATTTGAGCAGCCGGTGAGTATAGTTCGTAACTTAACGGCATAGTGCCTATCCGGGAATGGCAGAGGGTGCAGGTTATTATTCCCAGTTTTGAGCTTATATTTCCGTTATTTGCGAAATTGCATTGTGAATAATGTTATATATTCGTTTATACACAAAAACAAGGGATGAGTTAATTGTAACCGGTAAGTATTCACCGAGGTACCAGGGTGTAATACCATCTTTTTAACCGACTATTTAATCTGGGCTGCTACTGAATTTGATCTTTGGGTTATTGTACATTAGATTATTGGACTTACCTTGGCACACATATGGAGTGATAGATCCCATAATTCCGCAACACATGGATGAACTCCGGGAGTGTCCGACAGGCACCCATGATGCTGAAGGCGGCCAAGGAACAGTTCCATATCATCAGCGTCCGCCGTAGCTCAAATCTGAGGAGAAAAGAAAAATTTATAAGTTAAGTTTCTGCTAGTTAACGAGTAGTTTTGATGAGTTCAGGCGTATCTAAATATATAAAATCTTGCCTGTAAGAGCATTTACGTGTTTGAGTGATTTTATTATCTGTGCTTACCATCAGGGATGAATGTGATTTATGGAAATCATGAGAAAAGTAACTCTGCTTCAAAATCACGTAAATGCCGCTTCGGAACCGAAGTCGTACGATAAATACGAAATAATAATAATATCTAGGGACAATGTCACACAGATCATCCTAACCCCAAACTAAGCAAAGCTTGTACTATGGGTACCAGGCGACGATATACATACTTATATAGATAGAGAAATACTTAAATACATAGGAAACATCCATGACTCAGAAACAAATATTCGTGCTCATCACACGAATATTTGCACTTACCGGGATTCGAACCCAGGACCACCAACTTCGTAGGCAGGAGCACTACCAACTAGGCTACGGTGACCGTCAAATAAATGCGTTTAGGAGTTATCCTGTCACAGATAAAAACAGGATTCAAACTTCTGACACCTAACGATAGGCGTTATGTCGTAAGCTTAAAACTTAAAGGGGTCTACTACATTACACATTCATTAGGGTGGTACAGTCGACGCCATATCAATGGACACATATTAATCATGACAGCGTCATTATTAATTAGGCAGTAAGGTCGATTTATACAGTACAAGTGTATAAACTTATGTCACATCGACTGTACCTACCGCAGTCGTTAAATAATACGTTCAGTGTACCAGTATAAAAATAATGAATGTTCTTTTGATATGTACGTAAAACATTCCAGTGACAAAAAAAAATAAGCACTGGCATTCATAAAAAATGTAATTTGGAAGCGGAATTCATATTTAAAGTCGGTGGCATTTTGGTCGTTTTGCTTCAATGTTGCAGACGTATTAAGGACTCGTTAAAAGCGAATATCGCAGAAGGAAAAGGAAATGTTAAGAATTTTATTAAGAGATTGTAAGAAATGGACTGAACTTAATTCGTAATAGAGCTCAGATAGATACCCAGTCGAAATAAATAAGTACAGACGCCAGCACATCAAGCTACCCCAATCTGTCAAATTTCCTCAATTGAAAGTAAACCTTATGCGTATGTGATAAAGTTGAAAATCTATAAAAGAAATTTGACAGATTGGGGTAGCTGGAGGTGCTGGCGTCTGTACATCACCATGGATAATGTTACATCGTTAGCATTTAAAGCTTTTTACAAATGATTGCCTTTTGTATCTAATTGGGATCTAATTAGTTGTTAGATATAACATTATCCGAACCAATAATAATAATGTTGATGATGTCATTGGGCTCAATCTAGCCGAAACAGGAAAAATATATTTCACAATTTTACCGGTCCATTTTTCTATACAACATTAATGCACATCCTGAAAATAGTTTTTTCAGAGTCGTTTACTGAATCAATTTATATCATTTTTAATATAGGTAATTTATTATTCCAAAATAATTAAACCTACGGAAATTATTGTCATATTAACCCTGTACAATCAAAACAAATTGAAATGGACCGTAAGTCAAAGCAATAACTTTTAAAATCGCAGTTTTATTTGTATTCATACAAATTCCATCATTCAATACAACATAAAGAAAAATAAACTTTATTTCAAGAAACTAATTCAGTAAATAACAATGCATATACTTGTTAAATTAAAAATTCAGTGTATGTATTATAATTACAACATAATATTCTAATTGGGGTGTTTGAGGGTGTGCGTTAATTACGTTACATGTTGTATAAAATGATATTCATAATTACAAAAAAAAAATATAATAAGTAAATTGCATTAAATAAACTTATTGTATAACCAAGCCGCTCCCAAAATACTATAATCAGTGTTGCCAAGCGGTATCGTAAATGGTAATGCTTATTATTGGTCAAAATATATGCCAGTATTTCGGGACACGTCACACGAGAACACAACGTAACAAAGTCGTTGTCTTTAATACACGCGGAAATTGTCTTTTTTTAAAACATTCGCCAACTTCAAAACATATACTAAATTATTTTTTTTCAATTAGCTACTAACTACTATTTTGTGTATAGCCTTATCATTTATAGCATAAAGGAAAATAAATATACTCTTAAATGTGACAACACAAGGTACCATTCATTGGTTCGCCGTTCCTGAACTTAAAACATTTAATTTCTTGAACGGATCCCATCAAAGCCATAACGGCAAGCCAAGCCGTTAAACTGCTTATATGTATATTATGTAAAACTTCGCTTACCAAAACCATTTAAAGAAGATAGAAAGTGACGGAACTGGAAATCTTGACATTATGTATTTAATAAATTCTATAAATACTAGGCCACACCACACTTTTAATGTGTTTATAGATCTTACTCACAATATCAGAAATCTTTATTGTTTTGTTGTTATGAATACAACCTACAGTTATATTTCCTTCAAATATTCATCTTACTTATTTAATTACTTACTCGTATAGGCCGTGGCGATCCTAGTGTTAGAGTTGTTCAAGAAGGCCAGTAGGCCTCTCACATGGCTTAACGACTGTTGCCTAATTGCTACCACCGGGACCAACAGTTTAACGTGCCCTCCGAAGCACGGAGACGCTCAGAAATTAAGCCACGCGTTGCTTAACCTCACCGTTCAATTACGGAACGGTGAGAGCATCTGGCTTATTTCATTGCCAAGTTCATAAGCAGCAAAGTAGATCATACATACAACACTATATAGGAGTACATCGATATTTTAAAGAATACAGTTCTTTAAAATATCGATGCTTTAAATTATCGGTCACATCTAAATCTAAATAAGTCGAGAGTGGGTCACTCTGAGATATGGTTTTTCTCGTACATACAGATGTAAGATCAGATTTGAATGAAATACAAAATGAGTCTCGGCATTTTTATAAGTAAGTGGTCAAACGACCTTGGGAACCTGATATAGAAACCAAATGATAACACGATTTCACTAAAAATATTTTTTATTTTAACACTAGCTATCCCGACGAACGCCATATTTTTGCCGTCTATTCCTAAATATGTCTATAGTCTACGTCTCACAGTCTTCTTCACATATTCACTTTGCGGTTATTTTTTTAATTCAAATTCATTGTCAGGGGAAGGTCCCTGACAATAACGAAACAAAAGAAAGATTTATCCAATTTGGTGCAGTCGTTTGGGAGTCATGAGCGTATAAACATTTCTTTAGATTATTTATATAGATAAATTTAGCTATTGATGCTTTCACTGCTTTGCCAGACTATACAACTCCAAACCACGTAACCAGGCCAAAGGGGGGTGTCCTTTGGTCATTTGAGATGCGAACTTCGACTAGGCGGTTACTAACATGTAGAAGCGTGAGAGGATCAGTTGTTTAAATAAAATCGTGTATAATATCTACAACGAATTGACGGTCACCGTAGCCTAGTTGGTAGTGCTCCTGCCTACGAAGCTGGTGGTCCTGGGTTCGAAACCCGGTAAGTGCAAATATTTGAGTGATGAGCACGAATATTTGTTTCCGAGTCATGGATGTTTTCTATGTATTTATCTATCTATATAAGTATGAATATCGTCGCCTGGTACCCATAGTGCAAGCTTTGCTTAGTTTGGGGCTAGGATGATCTGTGTGACCTTGTCCCTAGATATTATTATTATCATCTTATTAGAAAGCAATGAAAAGATAATATATAATAAGTTTATTCAATGTAGATTAAAATCGGAGCCATTGTGTGGGAGACAGGACGTAATTGCGAAAATTCGCTCATTGTATACTAGTACAAAAGAACCCTTGGATGTGAAGGAATGGACAATAGAATAAACATTGTATTGTAAAACTATTACAATGAAAATAATACATAAAATGTTCATTTTGATTTTACACAACAGTGTTTTGTACGAATTATGTAAATAAGTGGCACATTACGTATGTAAGTATCGCTTACATATTTAACTGAACACTTCTTGTGTTCAGTTAAGCAGGTACATTTTGTTAGAAATTAGACCGGAGATATGTTTTTTTTTTTATCGGGACTAGTCTTATCCACCACTGCATCTCCTGTAAGCCAGGATGAACAGTGGCACACAATTAAATTACATTGAGCGGTAAGGCTCAGGCATGTCCCGGCGAAACGCTTTAACTGTCTTGGATCCTGCAACGAGTTTAATCAGAAAGAAACAAAGAGGAATTAAAAAATAAATAGGTTCACTGACCTCCAGAGCAAAGCTGGAGACAGAATGATATAACGAGGGTAGAGCCTCATAAAATAAATAATAAATAAAATAATCTTAAAGGACATGCATTAGTTTTAACAGTTTAGGTTACAAAATTTGAGCTTATGTTAGACCTTTGAGAGAGCTGGAGTCTGTACTAGGCTCGAGACCTGTGTGTCAAATCTCCAGGCTTTCTCCAACTCGCATACAAACTAGTAGCTGTAAAAAGTTACTAGTGCTAAAATGAGAGCATTCCAAGTAGAGAAGCCAGCTGCAAAAGCACAGAGAATCAATTTAAGGGTCCTAAGTGAGCTGTTATACTTGATTCCAATAGTAGGTAGTACGGAGATAGCAAGGACCTTAGAAAACGAAAAGTGGTAATCAATCAATGATCAATTAGTTAAGCATAGGACAGGTACAAAATAGAATACAATAGAACATCCGTTCCTAATAAAATTAAATTTAAGCAATGCCGGAAAATTATGAATACTCACGGCATTAAAAATACTTATATATAAAATAATATAAATTATACTTGACACGTTTTTTATTTATGTTACGGAATTTTCCGTTGCAAAATTATTACGTTTCCGTTGTTAATAAATAAAAATATCAATATCACACCCGTTATTGATAATTTTATTTATTATATTCGATGGGAAATGTTATCTTGGTAATCTGGTATCTATTAATTCTAGAATTAATTGTCGTCATTATAATCTGTCTGATGATGTTCATAGCTGGACATAGACGTCCCGCAAAAAATTTCACAACATTGCCTTTTGGATGTGTTTTCCGTAGTCACCGCGCGAGTTGCAGTTACATAACTAAAACACAGGTGGCGCTGCTGCCCGAATACCTGGTGTATCCCCTAGTAACCTTTTACGACATTCACATGGTGGTATGGGAGCTCCTGTTATTCTTTCTGCGCCGGAAACCACACGGTACATTCTACAATAATTAATTTATGTATAATCAGCTTATTACAAGATTAGTCGTAATTGTCAATGATAACAATAATAATCACGTACATCGAACGTTATCGCAGTTTAATGTAAATAATATTGACAAATTAATACTTGATTTTGATTAATGACCGTAACCGCCGCGTCGTAATGGCCCGATCGTTTTTCTAATAAGCAATGGGATATTAATATTGGACATTTGTGAATCAAACAATTTAGTTAAAACAGGAACGGGACTAGGCCCTCCCGCTTACCCACCACTGCAACTCCTATAAACCAGGATCCACAGTGGTACACAATGAAATGTCACTGAGCGGTGAGGCTCAGTCATGTCCCGGGGAATCGCTTCAACTGTCTTGAATACCGAGACGAAAGTAATCAGAAAAAAACAAGGAAGAGTTAGGAACTAAAACGGGAACAATAAAAAATATATACACACCATTTGAACACAAATTTAATTTTTCATTCCAACCGGATCTAATTGTAAATCCCACGACCCACTCAAAAAAATTTAATTATCAAAATTGGCTTAGCCGTCAAAGAGAAATTCAGTGACAAATACAAGTAGGTAAATTCTGATTATAGGAACATAAAGATAGATAGCTGCCTACTAAAATAAATGCGTTCACACTTTAATATTGCCGACTCTACTTTATTGAAGTTGGGCGACGCCCGGTACTGCGATCTTCCATAGGCTACTGTAACCGGCTACTTTTATGGGGGCTGTACCTTTGCTGTTTTGACTTAGTTATATAAAACAGTAGGTATAGGCTTGTTATAATATCTATATATTTCCTTATTTTATATTTATTTTATTTTCAAATTTCGAAATCTTACAGCTAATAGGTTTCAATTATTTCAGATTAATAAAAACCGGCCAAGTGCGAGTCAGACTCGCACATGAAGGGTTCCATAGCAGCAAGTATTTCAGTTTATTAAATGAAAGCAAATTGCGGTTTATAACGTATTAAAAAAAACTACTTGCTAGATCTCGTTCAAACCAATTTTCGTTGTTAGTTTCTATGGTAATGTACATCATATATATTTTTTAGTTTTATCATTCTCTTATTTTAGAAGTTACAGGGGGGGGGGGGGGGGGGACTACACTCATTTTACCACTTTGGAAGTGCCTCTCGCGCAAACTATTCAGTTTAGCCAAAAATGCTATGAGGAACCTCAATATGATTTTTGAAGACCTATCCATAGACACCCCACATGTATGGGTACGATCAGAAAATATTTTTCGAGTTTCTGTTCTATGTATGGCGACCCCCCATAATTCTTGTTATTTTTCTATGTTTTGGGTAAAAATCTTAATGCGGTTCACAGAATACACCTACTTACCAAGTTTCAGCAGCACAGCTCTTATAGTTTCGGAAAAAAGTGGCTGTGACATACGGACGGACAGACAGACAGACATGACGAATCTATAAGGGTTCCGTTTTTTGCCATTTGGCTACGGAACCCTAAAATAGAGATAGCCAATTAAAAATGATGTTCCATAAAATCAAAATGATTTAGTCAAACTGTCAGGCAGCGCTTCGACGACTCAATTCTCGGTCAATAATGCACCAGCAATGTTTACGGTCTTATAAAAGAGTTAATTAAAAATATTAATCGATTTAGCAGTTTAATGGATTTTATCTACAGTTTTAATCGATTCATACTTAGTTATGAAGCCTTTACTCTCGGCCACAGTACGGAGGCGGGAAACCAAGCGGGAGAGTAAAACATCGTACGGAGAACAAATGAAATTTTTTATTGCATAAAAGTTTAATTATTTATTAAAAACGCCGTCACGGTCGCTCGCCCGCACGGCAATTTTAAGGCCCAGACTTCGTCACACAGCCATCTCGTTAACAGAATGCATTTTATTAGAATGTGCTTCGGTCATCTTGTGATTGCCGAAGCATGATGAATATTATATAAATAAATATCTTGTAACAAATAGCACACTGTCACCTGGGATTGGCGTTGAAATCAATAAAGGTTAAAAATTACTCAATCATTCGTTCAATAGGCTTCAATTTCAAAATCATTGACCATTGATTCCGGACCATTTATGACGTGACATGTGCTCCTGGAAGCCGATTGAAAGGTTAAAAATTACTAAATCATACGTTTAGTAATTTTTAACCTTTATTTATTTGAACGCCGATCTCGAAAACGATGTTTGGCGACTTATCCGGTAGCCCCCCTGGACTTGGGATCACTCTTTTATAAGACCGCTGGTGTATTACTAATCGAGAATTGATCATGAACGCGTAGAAGTATTAAATTGCAATTCCTATCAAATACTCAGGTCTACAATACCTTTAAGCTGTAGGTAGGTACTACAGGTTTGTACGGAACCCTCGGTGCGCGAGCCCGACTCGCACTTGGTCGGTTTTTATGTACACGCTAACATAGCACACAACATTAATTTTCTGAGGCATTGAATGTAGAATAAATACATAACATATCATAGTCAACTATCATAGTTGTCTTGGGACTTAATTTATCTTCTACTATATAAAAATAAGTCGGGTTTTCCTTCCTGACGCTATAACTCCAGAACGCACGAACCGATTGCCACGGTTTTGCATTCGTTGGAAAGGTCTCGGGCTCCGTGAGGTTTATAGAAAAGAAAATTTATAAAATTTAACGCGGGTAACACCGCGGGTAGTTAATGTATAATTGTTGGATTTTATTGAACACTTTTAAATATTTCATGATGCCGTTTAAACGTAAGAAATGTGACGTCACAACGGCACTTTTATTCCGGCCTTCATGAGACCAAGCCAACTATGAAATAACGAAATTTATTCAGCACTTGGGGATTAACATACACTTGTATTTGTCAAGCTGACAATGCATTACATAAACATAGTAGAATATAGTAAAAACGCAACAAAAAAAATATAAATTAGTCCGTCCGTGTGGTCTGTGTTATCACATATATATATATATATATATATATATTTTAATCCTATAATAAATAACAAGTTACTAAGCAATTATTTTTAAATTTAGTACTACTAATATACCTAGTATGCGTTGAAAAATAATTTGCAAGCGATTTAATTAACTTTTGTGCATTGGGGCAAGAATATGGGTATTTCAAGTATGGGTTAATTCCATGATGCATGTTATTGACAAAAATAAAGGTGCAGCCATACTTTACCTGCTGGTATGCAAAAACTTAACATCAATAAATTGCTATAAATGAAACATTACATCAAAACAATTATAATATCTATATGTCAGCCCACAAAATAACAATAAGCAATTACAATCTCTCAATGTCAATAAATTAAATAAGCAATACGGTGACAATAAATTAAATAATGAATACACAGTAAATTAAAAACTCGCAATAAATCTATGGCATATGTTTTGTTTATTTGAAACTAAGTTGAAGTAGTTTGAAATTTAAGTAATTACGTAGATAATACAACTAGCATAGTACTAAGTCAGAAAACAAAATAGAAGGGTATTGTACACGCACATTAATACATCTGTATGTGAAGCTATATCAGGAGACATAATGTACCTATATTTAAAATCAATAAATCTTATTGATTTGATTAATTGACTGAATCCGAGAGTCAATGGGTTATCAAGACGTTTGAGCGAAGCAAATGGTCAACAACTTTGCTGATAACTTTTAGCATATCTATAAAAACACTGGTATTATGGATTTAAAATAATTTTGCACTGGTGTTGTTTAGTGACGGCGAGGAATATCACCACCCGATCAGTTTATTGATTAAGTCATTTTTAACCTTTATTTATTTGAACGCCGATCATTATCCCGATGTTCGGCGACGTAGCCGGTAGCCCCCAGATCCCGTTGCCCCCCAAAGGTTGAAGTCGTCCCGAGGGAATGCCTACTAGAGAACGGGCAGCAGTATCTCTCTGGATAGTATGAGCCGTCTGCCAAGTGTAGAGATTTATTTTACTTATAGATTCTTGCACATAAATGTACAGAGCTGGACTTTATGTTAAATAAAATAAATAAAAAAGGTTTTTATTCACGTATACTTAAAAAAAGCGCTTGTAAATAGTCAGAACATGATTGTAGTAATATATAATTAATTAATAATTATTTCTAGGCACATATAGATATTTAGGTACACGTATTGTGTGAAAACATTTACAATAAAAATTATTATATAATAGTAATGATGCCATTAAGTTATTGTCAAAGAGATCATGTATAGGTTTAATGATCGAAATTTAAAATGTTACCTATATTTGTCTGTAAGGTTCTGTCTCTATTAAGGTAAGAATTCAAATTTATTATTATGACGGGCCTTGCGTTTATAAGGACGGTCGCGCTTTAATGCTACCATCGGATCAAATGCGCCCCAAATGAGAAGACCCTGCGAAACAAACTCAGCGGACATACGGCCGGACATGCGACAGCGGAAAGAAATTCTCTCCCCGTCAACCTTTGGGTGATGCAGATAACTATAATATCTAGGGACAATGTCACACAGATCATCCTAGCCCCAAACTAAGCAAAGCTTGTACTATGGTACCAGGCGACGATATACATACTTATATAGATAGATTAATACTTATATACATAGAAAACATCCATGACTCAGAAACAAAGATTCGTGCTCATCACACAAATATTTGCACTTACCGGGATTCGAACCCACCAGCTTCGTAGGCAGGAGCACTACCAACTAGGCTACGGTGACCGTCTAACTATGAATTAGGATATAAGACAAAGCTAGTTTAAAAGACACAAATAAAAATTACAAAAAAATGTATGGCTTTTCCCCCAAATGATAGACACAATTGCATTGAGAAGATTCTTATGAAGATTTGTCCGGCAGTGAAATTCTTTCGGCTGGTAACAAGACGATTGTTAGTTCTAAATGAACTAGTTATCTAAAATTATAACATGTTTGTTATGGCCCTAGGTGTGAGCAAGGTCACCAGGTCATGTGGGGATAGGTCGGCGACGAGTGACTCAAGCTTCAAAGGGTAAGATAACCTCATATGACCATTAGGTTCATAATATGCTTATTACTGGTTTACAGACTTGGTAGTATCTCCAATGACAAGGTCACGAGTGTACGTAATTAATTTACCGAAAGAATTTAAAGCGTCGCGTCGTATTTATACAGATTGTCATCGGCAAACAATTTCAGTAAAAAGACGTAAATGTTTCTGAAATTATGGAATTAGGTAAGAATAGCAAATATATACACATACATACATACATGGGCAATTGCTTACGTAATTCAAATAACCGCGTACGCATAAATTTTGTGATCGTTACTTATCGTATGGGCAGTGGTTACCCTAAGGTCAGAGTTATTCAAGCCGCCCAGTAGGCCTCTGACATGGCTTTACAACTGTTGTCTAAAGACTCCAACCGGGACCGACAGCTTAACGTGTCCTCCGAAACACGGAGATGCTCAGAAATTAAACCACTTTGGCGTGCACCCATCTTTGGACCGTACGCGAGCCTAGTTTGTTAACGATCACTTACGGGCCGGTGAGAACCTCAATCTTGTGTGTGTTACTATTTTAGAATTATTAAATAATTATTACCCTATAAAATAAACAAATCCGGCCCCACATTGACAAAAAAAAACGATTTTTATTCACACTTTAAAAATCGGATTAAATAAGTCTTTTTCTAAATTTTTTAATAAATCCAATAAGCTTTTGATGGATATGTTTACATACTATCTGGAACCTGGCCAAGAAAGCTTGCTTTAGAAATGTATTGGTGTAGGCGAAATTGATATTTAAATACCCTATTAAATTTTTAACAAAAGCTTCTAGATATGGTTAAAACAAGAAAAAGCAGCGTATGCGTGTCATTGTAATGAATGATTGTATATTCCTATATTAAAATAAAGATATTGAAATCCGCAGACGAACCAAAGTAACCGACATAGCCGTAAGAATTGCCAAGCTGAAGTGGCAGTGGGCAGGGCACATAACTCGTAGAGCCGACGGCCGCTGGGACAGAAAGGTTCTCGAGTGGCGACCACGAACCGGAAGACTCAGCGTCGGCAGGCCCCCTACAAGATGGACCGATGATCTTGCGCGGGTCGCTGGAAATCGCTGGATGCGGATAGCGCAAGAACGGCAATTGTGGAGATCTTTGGGGGAGGCCTTTGTCCAGCAGTGGTCGTTTTTCGGCTGATATGATGATAATGATGCTATTAAAATAATCTGATATCCATCATCACGAAGGACACGTCCTCAAGATGTAGAAAAAACGTCAATCAAGCCAGCCACAGTTCAATGACCCTGCCTATAAAAAAAAAACAGTATTTCCTCATCGTTATTCCAAAATAACTGCAGGTTGCAAATGCAGTTTGTGGTTAAAGAACTTATGCATTTCCTGGTCACCTTTTAAAACGTTTTTCGGACTAGGAAAAAAAATTATATACTTACCTACTATATATAGGTTTGTATCAACACTTTAAAACCAGCAATAATTTAAAGAATAATCTGTAATTTTATTTATTACTATTATAATGATATTATGAGACTGGAATCATCATAAATCAATATTAAGGAATCAATATTAAATAACTTTACGAAAATTGCGCGGACGGAGTATGTAATTTGAAACAATTAAAGATTTAATTCTTTGGGCTATGTCAATATTATCAGAAAGGTTCTCGAGTGGCGACCACGAACCGGAAGACCCAGCGTGTGCAGGCCCCCTACAAGGTGGACCGACTATCTTGCAAGGGTCGAAGGGGAAGCCGCTGGATGCCGGCAGCACAGGACGGCTATTGTGGAGATCCTTGGGGGGGCCTTTGTCCAGCAGTGGACGTCTTTCGTCTTATATGATGATGATTATGATAAAAGTTCATTCCGACATAAATAAAGAACTTTTTTTTTTCTTCATCATATGAGCAGTGATGTCAAGAGTTGTTCTGCTCAGTACACCTCTGACATGGATTAAAGACTATTGTATAACAGAGACGCTCATAAATTAAACCACTTTGGTTATGACTCATCTATAAGGTGACCGCGGGCATAGAAACTTAACCCCACCGATTATTTACGGTGCAGCCAGTGCAACTGGCTATAGATGCCACAAACTATTTTATTTATTTATTTTATTTAATGATTAGTACATAATTGATACTTAGGCATTAGAAGGGACCGTATAATTTGATTATCTATACATATAATAAAATCGTAGGAAAGTCCATTGAATATTTTTTTAAAAAGGATACTTGGGGCGTGATCTACAATCGATATCGAAGCTAAAAATATAGTTTTTAGAATTTTTGTCTGTGTATCTGTTTGTCTGTATGTATGTCCGGGCTAAACTCCAAAAGTACTGCATGGATTTACTTCAAATTTTGCATGAATACTACTAAGAGGTCGGGTCAACATATCGGCTACATATTATCACGCTATCACCTACGGGGGAGGAGCTATGATAATTTATAAAATTTAACGCGGGTAAAACTGCGGGGCACAGCTAGTATTAAATAATGACATGTATTTAGCACGTGGGTACTCTCAACCACTAGCTTATTCATTGCAGCGACGTTCACCTTGCGCACTCACATGGGGTCTGGACCAAAGGTCAGGGGATCGCTCAAGTCAAAAGACATAATTTTAAGTCGAGGTTGTGGATGTTGCTGTGTGGTGACGGCAGCGAATATTAAAATATCACATCCCGTGGGGGCGTAGAAGTCGACCCGAGGGAATATGTACCAGAGGACGGGCAGCAGCTCCTTTCTGAGTACTATGACCATCTTACTGCGATCGCCAACCCGTCTTTATTAATATATCAAATTAGTTGAAATTGGATTACAAATTTAAAAATTTGCTTAGGACAGCATATAAATATGTAAAATTCCAAATAATCTGTACTCTTTTTCAATACCTATGAAATAAAACAAATAAATAAAATTTTCAAATGCTATATCTCGTTCCCAGTCCGATAATATTAATTGTTTAGTACTTTCTACTACACTTGTCCAATTTTCAGGGGTGACGTAGTTACACGTATCATTCAGTTATCCCAGTATCTTCTTTGCTCTTTCACATTCGTAATCGTTCGATTATAACATTAATATTTGATTGCAATCACTGGCCTCATCTGTCTAAAATTATCACATTATCTCCTTCCCAATCCGATAATATTAATTGTTAAGTAATTTCTACTACACTTGTCCAATTTTCAGGGGTGACGTATTTACATGTATCATTCAGCTGTCCCAGTATCTTATTTGCCCTTTGACATTCGTAATCGATCGATTATAACATAATCTATTTTAATATTTTCTTGCAATCACTAGTCCATCTGTCTAAAATTCAATAACATGTTGAAAGCTGTCAATATGGTATTTTATTCTAAGAACTCTTATGTTATAAAGTAATTATAATAAAGGTCATTAACCAAATTAGTTAGTTATTTATTCACATACGTTATCGCTATAAAGCCCGCGTATGCGTATTCGCCCCCTGCCAAAATCTTGCTGGTTGCGTGAGTTTAATCTGAAGAATCGAGTGTGTCGCGAGCCGGATATTGAGTTATTACTACTGCTATTAGATAACGATAAACATAAAGGTGCTGTGTGGTGACGGCGTCAAATATCAGAATATAATCAGCCCATATCATCCCGTGGGGGGCGTAGAAGTTGACCCGAGGGAACATCTACCAGACGAAGGGTAGCAGCTTCTTTCTGAGTACTATGATTATGTTACTGCGATCGCCAACCCGTCTGCCAAGCGTGTCGATTATGGTATATCCCCAAGAGGATTCTTGGGAGAGGCTTTTGTCTCGAGGCGGACTTCTTACAGCTGTTAGATTATTAACCTTCTATTATAATATAATAATAATAAATTTTATTCAAGAAATAATGTGTACAAAATTATATCTATTTACTTTAAAAATAATTAATACTAAGCTATAGACAATTTGTGCCTGTTCTAGGTTAAACCTGTACCACAGGCGTTCTAACGGCTTAAAAGGTATACTTATCCTTTATTAAAAAATTAAACGATATTTAATTATACAAATTCAAAAACCTAAGATATAATGTTTAAAAATTAACTTATTTTAGAATACTAAATAATCCATCAGTCTCATTTCATATTATATATTTGTACGACAACAAAAAAATACGATTACCCTAAAAAAAGACACCAAAATACGATTACCCTTTATAGAGAAATAATTTTCAAGGAAATCCGTGCTGCAAGCCAGTTCTTACGTGCTTTACCGCTCTTATCCAGTTGCTCTCATCGGTCTGTATATGTTTGGTGGGCTTAAGAATATAAGTGCGCGGTGATTATATATTTGGGAGACCGCCAAAGTGTTGTACTTTCTGAAGCGTTTACGCGGTTCGGATTGAATGTTAAGGGCAGTTGGTCTCAGATGTAGTCGTTAGATAACGGACCATGCCACAGTAGGCCTTTAACATGGCCATGTAGACGCCTACTGTGCGCACAAACCGCTACTCATACGATAAAACAGAAAAATAGAGTCGACATCACGTCCAGCCGAATGACGTCCATTACTGGCCAAAAGCTTCGAAGCTCGCAAATAGGGGAATATGGCATAATCACCACACTTTACAGACGCTAGCGTTTATGATGTTAGCGATCGCAATATATAGGTCATAGTTCACAGAGAGACGCTGTTGGCCGTTCACTGGTAGATGTTCACTCGAGATGTCTACTTGGCCACTCACGGGTTCAGATGGGATTTCATTACATAGACTCACACCTGATTCCCAGAGGGGTAGGCAGAGACAAAGGACTTCCATTTGTCACGATCCTTGCAAAAAAATTCGCCTCATTTACTGTCATTATATTCTTCCTACATGCTTGCCGGCTAAGGGTACTTCTGACCTGGCCTTTCTTGAGAACGTCTCCGATTTGGTCAGAGTATTTTATATACGAGGTCTTCTCCTTCCGGTTGTACCATTCACACAGGCCAGGTATACTTATTTTGTCAGATGGGATGGAGATAATAATAACTATTAATATAACATAGTGGCACAGTGTCGAATCATAAGGCAACGGCAATCTAGCCCCGATAAACTTTCAGAAACATTACATAAGTAAACTTGTCATAAATTATCACAAAGATACAATTTATCGTATGATAACAAACTGTACTGATAAAACAACGCTATTCTTAACTATAGGTATTTGTTTATAACTTAGTCGTTGTTAGAAGCCTTCCAACCAAACCATATATATCTGAAGACTTATGCGACTATTCGATAATTGATCAGTAAACGACAATTGAGACTAAAATTATTGGGTCGCCGTTTAGTTACCTGAAGGAAAAATAGAGATATGACTCGGAGGATGCAAAACAAAAGAGAGCGACGTATATACAACGATACAAAGCGGCACATGCGTCTGTTGTTGATTTACGCCTCAGACGCTACCTATGGACACAGAGGTATGCGTACGTAGTGTTAATTTAAGAAGTTTCACTTCTATGGTGCCGCACGTGCAAGCCTGATACAATAGATTAAATGTTTTAAATAAACTAGAAAATCAAGATTTTATTAACAGTCTACATTTTTTTATTAACTATGAATTAACACGTTTTTATTAACATTCAATAGATGTTTACAAACAATCAAGACATTTATATGACAAAATGAAATTTATTCTCCACATGGGTATTTAGCATACACTTGTACAGTAGCCGCCACGTAATTCAGCGGACAAGCACTACATAAAGCTGCCCTTACTAGGCATGTAATAAAGGTGCTGTCGGAGTGCCAGGAAGTACAGTTGTCATCGTCTGTATTTTTAAATCTCTTAATTAAGCAGTTATTTCCCTTATAGTGTATTGGAACCAATATAATAAAAACTTAGATCAGCGGTTTGTCCTAATTGTCCGTGGAAGAGAGAGAAATTACCATCATACTGCGATCGCCAACGACGCCACCCCGTCTGCCAAGCGAGGCAATTATGGTATATCCCCCTAAGATGATTCTTGAGGGAGGCTTTTGTCCAGCAGTGGACTTTTTACAGCTGTTATGATAGATAAAATTTGTATTTATATGGCACTATATTGGGAGTCGAATGCTAGCGCGTTCGGTTTGTTAAGCATTGGTATTATTTGGTATCCATACACTATACCACAGAGTAACGCTAAACGGTAGGACCATCTAAGTAAGGTAGCACACAGCTACCTTCAACTATAGAAGTATATCAACTGGGGCAGTAACTACACCTTACAGAATAAGCTTTAGGTGTTTAGCTGTGGTCCTCCAGCTGGGGCTACTCGGGAAGGGATTAAGGGCAGACAAGGCAAGTGATGCGATGCGAGATGAAGAGTCATCGGCTACGCTGACCACTAACCATTACCACGTGGACCGTACGCTTGAATGCCAACTTAGTAGTGTAAAAAAAATTACTCCAACAGTTTTGTTGCGAAGCATGACGATCAATAGTGAGCTATACTGAACATTACTCAGTAATAGCAAAACATGTATTAATTGTAGGTTCTTATGAAAAGGAATGCAATTTCATTAGTTGCAATTGAAGACGAACATAACAGTGGCGGAGGCTCCTCTTAACTCTATTCTCCTCGGGTTGTTTTTATAAAACATTAGCCACCCGACGCGGATGTAAATTAGAAAAAAATAATTGAAACTTGATTTTATTATATACTTAAATAAAAACTTTATTAAGTTTTATTATATGCATAAACTTTAATTCTAACTGATGGTAAAAGAATCGCATTCAAATTCGTTGCGTGGTTTAGGAGGAGTAGACGGATATACAGACAGACGCGGAAAGCGACTTTATTTAATGTAATGATTGCATACCCGCGCATCTGTCGCTAACGTCCTCGTAGAGGCCGCGTTTATTGAAATGGAGTAATCAAACAGGTGCGCTTACACTCTTAGGAAACCACAACATGTGTTTACATGTAATTTATTATAAACACAAGTATAATAGGCTACTTAACTATATTATTACAAACGTGTTCAGACTATTTACAAGGGCTTTTTTGAAGTCTACGTGAATAAAAACCTTTTTATTTTATTCACACCGAGACTTATTATAATTTTTTAAATAAGATGTATTATTGTATAATATTTGTATGTTGCGGATTAGCCATAAAGCTCTTTACTTTTTGTGTATCAAATAAATGTCATAGTTTCTATGCTTATCTTAGTGCATAAATAGGATAAGGCGTAAGGACTTTCGCATTTATAATTTACTAGATTGATTTTAATGAAATAATGTTCCGCGTGTTTTATGTTATCAGCTTCCCTAATTAAATAGATCACACCACCGCCACTGGAAGATAGCAAAGGCGAATTATTTTAAATTCTCTGAGCGTCGTATCAATCACTAGGCATTAGGTCTTCGAATACTTTAGCCAACAATAGTTGCACGTAACATGGCGATTTTGTTATTTTCACTTTTATTTCACTATCTATTCCGTGGTACATTGAAAGTAGGTGCTATTCATTACATTAATTAAAGGGGCATATATTTTCACGATATCAATGATAAGTCATTTAGTTAAAAGCGTAATTGGTGATATTAATATTCCAGATGCATTTTTTTATTAATTGTTTAGTTTTATTTTTATTAATTAAAATATTGTTTTCGTTAATTTGCGCATACGCACGCATACATGCCTTTATAAATAAATTATATAATTGATTTTAGTTAATTTTCGAGGTAGTTTCTTAACGAGCGAAAAAGACAGGACGATCTTGCGATGTTAAGAGCAGAACGAAATTAAATTACTTAGTACTATACTATACTCACTATTCACGCGTGTTTAGGTAAATAAAATAAAAGGTATAAACACAGTTTTTGCCTTTGAAGAGCGCACATTCAATAAATTCAAGGCTTTTTACTTTAATGTTATATTCAGACACAGAAAAAAGACATTTTTCTATTAGCCATGATTTTAGCTCCTTGCAAAATATTGTTGTATTGTGTAATTCAGTTTTATCTTTAGGCAACTTACTGTAGATATACAACATGTAACGTAATTAACGCACACCCTCAAACACCCCAATTAGAATATTATGTTGTAATCACAATACATACACTGAATTTTTAATTTAACATAACATATGCATCTTATTTACTAAATTAGTTTCTTGGAATAAGTTTATTTTTCTTTATTTTGTATTGAATGATGGAATTTGTTACGGTCTTACTTACGGTCCATTTAAATTGGTTTTGACTCTACAGGGTTGATATGACAATAATTTCCGTAGTTTTAATTATTTTGGAATAAAGAATTACCTATATTAAAAATGATATAAATCGATTCAGTAAAGGATTCTGAACAAACTATTTTCAGGAAGTGCGTTAATTACGTTACATGTTGTATATGTTTGAAGGTCATGCCTGTGTGTCTTTCTGGCATCGAAAGTACCAAACGGATGCTCCAATTAAGGTTTTTTATCTAGATTAATAATGTGAAGCTAGATTTATATACTCTCGCCTTGCCACTACCGCGGCTCCCTCGAGTTCCGACAAGAAAACTATTTTTTTGACCCATGAATTGTTATTCTGACTCTGAGTCTACTTTATGTCCTTGAATTACGCTTTTGCACTCTCCTGCGTAAAAGGATTTAATCCTCTAGTGTGGTGTTGTTCTAAAAAAAAAGAGTGAGTATTTAAAATCAACTTGAGACTCCCGTAAGCTTAAAAATGGATGTAATATCGAATGAATTCAATCATATTCAAAATGATGTAAGAAATAATGGTACGCGTGTTTTAGTAAATAAGATAGAGCTCGGGTATTTTTATTTTTATTACTGTTTTTATTACCACGCTGTTATAATCTTTAATAATTACTCTGGCAAAAAACACGACACACGAGATAAACAACCGGATTACCAAAATCTACTAAGGTTAAGGTTAGTCAGTCGCTTCGCAACAACCTCGACCAACTCGTGTTTTGGGGTTCGATTCTCGCATAGGACCATTTGTGTGCCCCATACATAGTTGTTCATATAAACACGGATGGAAATAATGTCCCAAGATATAGGAATTTATAGCACTAAGAGGGTTAGTGCAATAAATTCTTCTTCTTCTCTTCTCTAGCTTTCAGATAAGTAAATACTACACAACACTGTTAATTTGGAAACTACGATGCCAAAAGCAGTCATACAAACAGACACTTATACTTCAAACTAATATATTACCCGCCTCTTTTTGTGGCGTTAAAAATAACCAGTAACATTAATTTTCTTTAAAAATCGATATAAAATAATATTAATCTAATATTTTTATAACCTCTGCATGGGTTGTAACGCAGTTCACACTTGTTTACAAACATCGATCACGTCTGTTGTCGTGCTACCCCATGTCAACCCATGTCAGGTTAACACAACAAGTTATGTAAACATTCACAAATTTGCATTTTATTGCTATTACGTTGCGTTTAAATCAATTAAGATAATGCTATTATGTAAAGAGATTAAGTAGCAGAATGAAATAGGTGGATATTTGAAATGAAAACTTTTTGACAAAAAGAAACCCTTAGCAAAAATAAAACAAAAATTTAGTTGAGAGTCAAAAAGGCCCCTATCTCAGCATAAGCCTCGGCAACACATAGATATATTACTGCAGCGCTGATCTTCTTCTTATGGAGTCGATGCCAAATACCTACACTACGAAACCATCTCCGGAACCATAGTTACCGCAGGCATACTGTATTGGAATAGGTTTAGCTATGGATACCACACACAGACAGACACGTCAAACTTGTGTCAAACTATTTGCGTCGGGGTTTAATATAGTATCCATTTTAATTTATTTCGGCTCCGTGCGCACTCTTATAACAGATTAACACCAGGAGGCATCGCAACCAAGGTGTAGTCGGTGAGACTCCAACATACCCACCTGCAAAACCTCCTTCCTTTGAAGTAACTTACTTCAAACGGTACTTGCGATTTAGGTTATTCTTTTTTAGTCGTATAACTATGTTTGCGAGCTTATATATAAATCTAAAAAAAAACTGATAAAAAATGTCGGCCCCGTTCAAATACTTTGGAATAATTGGAATATAATTCGCAAACAAGACCTTGTAACTAGTTATTAAAAAGAGTAAAATAAAAAGTGTTAAACAATAAACAAAACACTCATTTCATTACTACTGTATCGTCACAACAGGTATATTTTGTGGAGCCAATTAAAGTTTACGCTTCATATGTTGACGTAATCATCATTTGACAGCATTATACCGACGCCAATACTAAATAATGAAATCCTCTAGCAGCAAATAATAAAATTATTATTGATTTGGCCCGTGCCTCAGTTGATTGGGGTTAATTTGTTGTTAATAGTCTCTGGTAACCTCTTTGGTAGAGTTTACTGTTTTACTCCAAATTAGAATTATATATTGTTAGCAACTTCAGACTGAAGAGTGGGACGAGCATCGTTGCAGTCTATATAAGCCATCGGAAACCAGTGCGCCTCCTATTTGGCCGACAGGCGTACGCTCGATAACATTAACGTAGAACACCGTGTATTATTTCTTGTCATTTTGTTAAAATAATTTTTGTGTAATAAGAACAAGTTTATTCGTGCTCATTTTTGTTTTTTTTTAATTAATTAAATTAAATTCCTAAGAATATAATATATCAATGAGTTGGTGGCACTACCTATGAATGAAACCTTGGTTAAACCTTCGCCTGTTCTTTATTGTCATCAAATTGCAGGTAATTTTATTACGCAAATACATACATCTATCTATATTCTTATACCCGAAGATCAACAACTATTTATTTTACCAGTCATCGTCATCATCGTCATTTCAGCCGAAAGACGTCCACAGCTGGACAAAGGCCTCTCCTAAAGATCTCCATAATTGCCGGCCTTGCGCTATTCGCATCCAGCGGTTTCCAGCGACTCGCATAAGATCATCGGTCCATCTTGTAGGGGGCGTCCCCACGCTACGTATTCCGATTCGTGGCCCCTCGAGAATCTTTCTGTCCCAACGGCCGCCGTTTCGAAGAGCTGTTTGGCCTATATTTTAATTATTCATCGAACATTACCCAGCAATTATTCGTTTGAATGCGAAAGGATTTATTCTTTGTATCTCTTAATTTCACAATATATTGCATATTTATTTTGATGGACCGACAGACTGAATTTCATGAGCTTTCTCTGATTGGTTATTATGGCTCAAATGTGATTTCAATGACCCGGTGGCGGTAAGAGCAGTGTCTTCTACTGCCGCCACGTGCAAATAGCTCCGGGACGACAGCGATCTGTTCGGTGAGTCGGCAATACGGGAGAAGAACATAAACCCTTCCAGTGTACATGTCCCAAATACCTGAAGCATGGCGCAAAAGCAGGCAGATCCACCACCAGGCCAGATCAGTATACTCGCTTATATACCTACTACTAGGTGCCAAGAGAAGTCCGCGAGAAGTTAAGAGAAGTCGGCTTATCAAAAAAAAATTATAGGCTACAATTTTCTGCTATAACAATATATACCTTTGCATGTCCAAATCCCACAGCGCTCATAACAATCCGTCAACAATTCACAACAGTATTTTAGTGGGACATACCCGTATTTCACGAATGACTTCGTCTTTTCCCCATGGAGATATTTTCTCCTAAAACAGAGCTCCTTTACGTAAAATTGAAATGGTTACGACGGAGAAAAATACTGTTATATTATAAATATCCGATATAGCTGGGCAGTTAACCTCTAAACTTTGGTGCCTCTTTGGGCTAGACCAAAGAGGCCGCAAAGTTAGCGGTAGCGTACTTAACCTCAGAATGAGGTCATGGATTAAAATTTTCAGTTTAAAGGGTCCAGGTGTTTTCGTGGTGGAGCTATAGGATGTAAATTTTGCGTCACAAATTGTTACTAACTGACTAAGGGTTTGAAAATTAAACTTCACCCAGTTTGTATTTTTATACATTAATAATTTCCGGTAGTAATATTTGGCGAAGAGGTTATTGTTCATCTAAAGACCCAAGTTCGATGAAAATCCATCTTAACTGTCATCCCGTACAAAAGAACTCTTCAATAGCTCAACCAACAATAAGGTCTCCAAACTTTGTATACATATTTACTGAAAGCTTATTTCAAAGTGTTTTTGCTTACGTTCGTACAGAGTCAGACTGTGTTGAATTTTGAAGCCTATCCAGTTCAAAATAAAATAAAACTTGCGTTGTAGACATTAACTCCATCCAAAAATTTGAATAATGCCTGTAAGGCAAATTCGACTTTATTTATGTTATGAATATAAGGCTTACATTTGAACAAAGAATATATTTTGCGCAGAGAGCTTTCCATGTACGTGTGAATATACATAAGTACAAATAAGGGTCACTGGTCATTTAGTCGTACTGTCGGATAGCTGTACACGAATACCCAGGTCATAAATATTCATATTATAAACGGAAACAAAGTATTAACAAGATTCTTCGAGACGCGGAAGGCAATTAAAACGGTTTGTGTACAATATGGTCTTGAACCTTAGCAGTATTCTCTGTTAACATAAAAAAAAACATGTACGTAGTACTATAAGTGTACGAATTAATCTGCTCGTTTTACGTATAAGTTATGTTTTCTTTTTCTACCAACATTGGCAACATTATTGAAAACAATACCTATAAAAGTTGTGTTGTAGATTTATACAACTTTTGTTGATGTTAATATCTGGGGACAATGTCACACAGATCATCCTAGCCCCAAACTAAGCAAAGCTTGTACTATGGGTACCAGGCGACGATATACATACTTATATAGATAGATAAATACTTATATACATAGAAAACATCCATGACTCAGAAACAAATATTCGTGCTCATCACACAAATATTTGCACTTAAGGGATTCGAACCCAGGACCACCAGCTTCGTAGGCAGGAGCACTACCAACTAGGCTACGGTGACCGTCCTATGTTCTACACATTCAGTTTCCTACACGAATAAAGGTCCTTAAGTTTCGCTCATTATCTATGTCACAGGTCTGAGGACCGTACGACAAATATAAAAAATGGAAAAAAAATATGTTGTAAAGAATTGTGCAACAATTGGAAATTAATAAAATTATCTTATTTATCTTAGAAAGAAGTTTGTTCGGGTTAGTTCAGTTCCAGAACTTTAAGAACAAACATGAAAATATTTTATTAGCATATTTCTATATGTTTATTATGACTTAATTACAATTCGGTACCACTAGTTTAGACTGTAAACAGTATTACCTAAAACCATTTGGTCATTGTTTTACTTTATTGTCTGGAACTTGAACCGCGCAACTTTATACAAGAACATACAAATTATGCTCGTTTAGTAGTATAGGATTACACTGAATTCATTGATCATAATTGTATATGAGCGGACTTATTAAAGCGGCCGCAGCCCGAACCAATTGACGCGTATTTAGATGTAGAACATCTGAGTAATAATTATTCATGTGCGTTATTTGTTCACGAAATCTAAATGTATACTATAGTATATATAGACATATCTATAGGCACCAAGATCGAACTAGATAGAGATAGAAAACCAGAAAATGTTATTTTAAGTTGTAAATAATATTATCTGCCCTTAAATCAATTTAATCCTGTAGTTTTCGTGATATATTAAATGGACTTCTCTCAATTATGGGTATTATGAGTCGTCCTCCTACTCAGCAATATTTATATTCAATTAAGTAGTGTTAGATTAAACGTATAACAATAAGAAACTTACCTAATTGAAAAACAAACGCAAAATACCGGTTTCATTTATTTCTAAGCTAAACACAATTTACTTACCTACGAGTACTTATCGTCTGGGCGGTACCTATCAGAATTGTTCATGGCGCTGTTGCCTTATGACTACAACTGGGACCGACAGTTTAATGAAGCCTAAGATCCACAAAGATGCTCAGAAATTAAACCACTTTGAACATCACCCATATATGAGAGCTACGAGCTATGAACGCTCCTCTTATAGGTTATTAGTGTTTCAATAACTGTTCTGCCGCAACACGTCAAATCGACGAGTAAAACAAAAGCGAAGCTAGTCTTATGAGCTATTATATAAGTATTAATTTTCTAACTCCTTGTTTCTTTCTGATTAAATTTGTTGCGGGATCTACACTATGGACAGTTAAAGAAATTTCCCGGGACATGCCTGAGCGTCACCGCTCAGTGTCATTTCATTGTGAGCCACTGTGATCCTGGCTTACAGGAGTTGCAGTGGATGGTAAGAGGGAAGGACTAGGCCCGATAAAATAAGCCGGTCTATGAGGCAGGCGTATATGGGTATCTTACTACTCTGCTGACGCTTTAAAATGTATAATAACAACTTTACGGCGGTTTTACTTGTCAAATCCGCTATCAAAGTGACCAGAACAAACGAAAAATAAAAAAGTATTCCAGTCTGTACACATTGTACAGAAAATCAATACATAGATACTTATATAACTCTCACAACAAACACTTGGGATTCAGTATTATACCCAACAATAAAGTTTTAGATACGTTTTAAATACGTACCGTATCTCAAATAAATACTCCCAGCGGATTGTTCTGGCCTTGGCTTTATATCGAATTTAAGAGCCATTCCAAGCTACAATTTTGGCATTCAAAATGGATTTGAAGGCTGGACCAATATTATTTTAAGCAAAATATCTTTCATGATTCCGCTTTTCTTTTGTTGATGCGGATAAAACAATTTTTATATGTCAGGCAAAACCTATTTTAATGTCATTGAATTAATAAAAAAAATCGGTTCAATTTGGGCGGTACAAATAGGAAAATACGAAACCTCAATTTCGTGGATTATTGTCTTTTGAGCAAGCATGAGTTGAGAGCAAGACAGTATCAGCAATAGGAATTCTTCTTAAGGCTTCTTTAGATAACTTGTAGTACCAGATACGGCGACACTATTTATACACTCATGTACAGACGCCAGCACATCAAGCTACTCCAATCTGTCTTATGCTTTTGTGATAAAGTTGAAAATCTATAAAAGAAATTTGACAGATTGGGGTAGCTAGATGTGCTGGCGTCTGTACATTGTAGGTACATGAATGTTACAGTTGAAATGGATTTTTAAGTGAAACATCTAGTATCGCGCTTTAGGCATCAGACAGAGTATCCGTTGAAGGCTAACGGCATGACGCACACTCTAGAACATGGTTTACACAAATGAATAAATTCTATCCTAGGTGATTTCCTGTAGTCCTAGAAATCTGATTCTTTTTAGCGAGTCGATGGCAATCAAAATTGTGTCCGCCCAGAACTTGGCCACGAGAATCGCAATCTGATTCTTTGTGGATCCTACTACTACAATTTAGTGGTTTCCTGTAATTTATATTCTCCGGTACAATTTTCTCGTTTCACATATGCTAGAGGTCCCTTCTCGTGACGGCCATTTTTTTTGGAGATTAATAATTAAATTATAATATCCTGGGACATTAATATCACACGGCTTTCAGATCCCAAACAAAGCAGAGCTTGTACTATGGAAACCAAATAACTTATATAGTAAATATACTATTTTACTTTTGTAAATACATATTTATATAGATAATTACACCCAGACACAGCACAAACAGACATGTTCATGCACACAAATCTCTGTCCTGGATGGGAATCAAACCCACGACCTGCGGCGTGAAAGACAAGTATCTACCAACCACGCCAACCAGCCCGTTCATTAATATCACAAAGCTTTTTAATTAACACTAGCTGTGCCCCGCGGTTTTACCCGCCTTAACCTTTATAAATTATCACTGCTCCTCCCCCATAGGTGATTGCGTGATAATATGTAGCCTATATGTTGACCCGAGCTCTTAGTATTATTCATGCGAAATTCGAAGTAAATCCATGCACTACTTCTTGAGTTTAGCCCGGACATACATACAGACAAACAGACAAAAATTCTAAAAACTATATTTTTGGTTTCGATATATTCGTTTCTATTATCGTTTGTAGATCACGGCCCAAGTATCCTTTTTTAAAAATATTCCATGTACAGTTTTGACTTTCCTACGATTTTATTATATTAGGTCTTTACCTATGAAATTGCCGTTCTGCAGTACTGGCCATTTCAAATCAAAATAATTTTTGTTTGGCTAAGAATTCTAATTTCAAATTAATTTTATTTTAAAAACATGGATTCTTTTTTCCAAAAGTAGTCATTTCTTTATTGATTAGTGTTACATTTTCATCGCATTTCATACTTTTTCGTCATCATGGATACGTTAAAAATTCGAGTAATTATGGAATATGAGTACCGTCGTGGCAGCAACGCGGCACAAGCGGCACGCAACATCAACGACGTTTACGGAGCTAACACTACAAACCAACGCACCACCTGTTATTGGTTTGCTCGCTTCCGTTCTGGAAATTTCGACCTGAAAAATGAACCTCGCGGTCGTCCGAAGACTTTGGTCGACAATGACGAATTAAAGGCGGTTGTGGAAGCTGATGATACACAATCTACGGCTGAATTAGCAGCAGCTTTCGACGTTAGCGTCAAAACAATATTGGTCCATTTGCGTCAAATTGGCAAGGTAAAAAAGCTTGACAAATGGGTGCCCCACGAACTCAATGATCGCCAGCGCGAAGTACGCGTCGAGACGTGCCTTGCACTGCTCAACAGACACACAAATGAAGGAATTTTGAACCGCATTGTTACCTGCGATGAAAAATGGATTCTGTTTGATAACCGCAAGCGCTCAGCAAGTTGGTTGGATCCTGGTTCAGCACCTAAACAATGCCCTAAACGAAAACTTACCCCTAGAAAAGTGATGGTCACTGTTTGGTGGTCTAGCGCCGGTGTGATTCATCACAGCTTCTTACCAAACGGGGTGAGCATTACTGCAGATGTGTACTGTGAAGAACTGAGCACAATGATGGAGAAGCTGGCGCATCTCCAACCAGCATTGGTCAATCGCTCGTCTCCGCTGCTCCTGCACGACAACGCGCGACCTCATACTGCACAGCAGACGGTCTCCAAGTTGCAAGAACTGGGGTTGGAAGCTCTCCGTCATCCGCCCTACTCACCAGACCTTGCGCCTACAGACTACTACTTTTTCCAGAATTTGGATAACTTCTTGGCGGGAAAAAAATTCAATACCCGAGAGGCAGTACAAAATGCCTTTGAAGAATTTGTTGCCTCCCGTCCAGCTGATTTCTTTAAGAAGGGCATCAATAAACTGCCACTGCGATGGCAAAGATGCATTGATTGCATGGGTGATTACTTCGATTAATACAAATAAAAAAATTCATGAAAAAAATTCGTTTAAATTTTTTCATACAAAACGGCAATTTCATAGGTAAAGACCTATTATGTATAGATGATATAGCTTGGTTACCTGTATAAATATGGCCACAAGTAGTTATTATAATCTTATTTTTCTTCACCGGATTCCAACATTAGCATCAAAATCAATCAATTCAAAATGTATTTGCTGAGATCTTTCAATATTGTCTTTAGCGGACGACTTATTTAGGGTCGCAGAGTCTGTACACATGTGTTATTTTCCTTTGATAGCCTAAACTAATGTTATAGAAGTCAATTAAAAATGTTTATTATTTTTGAGGACGCTCATATAACTTTTGTAGATAGGTAGTCACAGTACAATTTGGTTAAAACAATTTCACTATAATACAGAAAATACACATTTTATCGAAAAAGTCAGATGAACGTAAAAGTCGTGTTGTCGTATCTCGTATCTGGCCTTATTGGTTGTTATTTTATATTATTATTATACTATAGATTTTATCTTTTTGAAATTAATTTTTTGGGACCTACGTGTTTAGGTCTGAGTTTGGCTCACAGGTCACTTTATCGTAACGAGAAAATAGTGGTTATCGCGGAGCTAGTAATCCTTATCTTTCAAAATAATATTATGTAAGCGTAGAACACCCAAACCACAATGATATTCGTAATTAGATTGCTGTAGTCATTAGCATCTGTGTAGATGTTAGTAGCAGCGCTAGTGTGTATAAATTTGAGTTTAAATTACCGTTTAGGTTCACCGTAATGCCAATTTCGATATTACGTAACATAGATAAAACTAATTGTTTTGAAACCAAAATACGGGCTTCAAGAGCAACCAATAGTATAAAATTATTTCAGGTATAAACGAAATGATAATATATAAAAGTTGGTGCCAAGTTGGTACAAGGATAACAAACGAATGTACAGACGCCAGCACATTCAGCTACCCCAATCTGTTAAATTTCTTTTATAGATTTTCAACTTTAGCACATAAACATAAGGCTCACTTTCAATTGGGGAAATTTGACAGATTGGGGTAGCTTGCTGTGCTGGCGTCTGTACATACATAATTATAGGCAAATTCAATGGGATCACCTCTCAAGCATATTAAGAATGGACAGTCATAAAAAAATATTAAAATCGGTTATAAACACAGTAATAATTGATGGACATACAAGAAAAACAAATACGTACTAAACCTTCACCTTTTTCGAAGTAGGTTAAAATACCAAGTGCAATTGTAGCAATTATTGTTCCCAACAAATATCGTTCTAATAAATGGTGCCGTGGTTTAGTCACTATAATCTGTGGCCATACTCTTTTACTCGATATCAGGACACTTTTGACCATTTCCGGTAATGGACTAGGGAACTAAAGCAACATAAGTTATTCAAAACAAAGTCAAAGTGGGCTATTATTTTGTTGTGAATAACTTAAGTCTCCTATTTGACGAGTTATGTTAGTTACGGGACCCGTATAATGTGATACTTGATTTTATTACTACACACAATGGTTAAGTAAAGGCGTATGTTATATTCTGGCACGCAACAGGCACCACTGGTTGAGTAAAAGGTGTAAAACATACAATAATTCGATGAGAGCCGAGATTATTAAGTTATCCACGTAACCAATTCTCTCTGACCTGTCTTTACGATTGCAATGTGTCCTCTGGATCGGAGCTATTTCGAGATTAATTACTCCTGTACTGAACTCCTTCCGGAGAGTGATGGAATAAAAAGTGCTAGTCTCCATTGAGACTGGCCGCCGTGAACGAAATCGGCTAGGAGGACATTATTATTATTATACATAACTATGTTATACATTCATTATTTTCAGTATAGTTGCCCACGTGCATTTCGAAAAAAAAATACATCAATCGCGATGATCCAACGTATGACATCATTATTACCTAAACTTTATTTTGGGCCGTATTACTTATATGCAATGTATTCTGATTCTTAACAACCGCTTGGAATTTATGCGTAAGTATCTATTTGTTTTTAACTTAGCTTTATTTTTTTTCAAATCAGTTCCCACGTTCTATTTAATTTAACATAAAATTTAACGTAAATGTTAAATTTAACGTTCGCTCGTGTAGCAAGAGAGGAATGACTCAAATATTGGAGCAAACTAGGTGATGACGTACAACATGGACGCACAAACATTCTTTGGCTCGTATTTATAAATAAAACTAAACTTGTAGCCATGGTTAAGGACATTGGAGATGGTGAGTATGTTCAAAACACATTTTTAATTATGTTATAAAATTTACAAAATTAATTAAATATTTAAACAATAGGAAATTTGTGCCATAGATTTGCACGACGTTTGATGATTACAGATTTTTTAAAAGTAATGTGTGCTACAATGTGCTATCAAGTAGTTTGTATTGCACGCTTTCAGCCCTTAATATGATGCTGATTTTGGAGTTAATAATCAATCAAACTTAAGGATTTGTTCCGTTCCAATTTGTTATGATGTTAAGCAAAAGTTAAATATAGTTAGAATCAAAATCCACTACGAATCCAAATTTAGCAGATGTAAAGACATACTAAAATTTCAATTAGCTTACGAAAACTTGTCATGTCCCTGACTTAGGCGCAAGATTCAAACCATAAATGTAAAATTTCAAAATACATTCAGGTTTGAATATACATAAGCTGATAACGTAACAGGCCGACAAGCAAATATTCTGGAAACATAAATCTTTAACTTCACTTGTTTAAAAATGTAGAGCATTTTCATGACAGAGTAGGAATAATATGACCCCAATCTGCCTGATCTTATCATGCTATTTACAAATAAATCCAATGAGAATTCAGTACCAGCCGATGCAGTAAACTTCAGATGCGCGCACAGACATTCTTAAATTGTGATTATCTAACGCCAACTTGGCAAATTCTGATTTCCTTGATTTAAGCCGAAGAATATATCGCCTTAGATGAAAATATCTTCATAATCCATTAAATAATAAATAACAAAGATGATGTCAAGGCTAATGGATGCCCACCGCTCCACGTCACATACTTACACTTTGACCTTGAGCGTCTCAACTAAGTAGACAGGGCGGTTTTCGTAGTGCAAGTCTCCCCACTGTCATGCCGCTATCAATATCTATTGAGCATTGTATACTATACTAGCTTTATACTAGCGATTCGAGCCCGTTGTCCTACGGGAACATTACTTTTTTTCTGGATGAAAGGTATCCCATGACCTTCTTTGTCCCCGTCATGTGTACAAAATTTCATAATAATCGGTTTAGTAGATAAGGCGTAAACTCACATCCGCATTTAGAATGGACATTTACGATGACGTAAAGAGCAGACACATAATCATTCTTAAAAAGGCCGTTAATCTTACGCCTACTTTTCCTGGCCATGACTTTGGTGAGTTTATTTCAAGAGTCTACTGCTTTTATAGCACAGTTATTTTTGTATACAATGTTAATGGATACTATGCTAATATAACAATTTCTGTGTCCGAGCGGTGTAAGCAGAGCTTTTGAAACCAGAGAGAAGGTCTCGGAGTGTGTAAAAACAGTCATTTGTTTTTGGGTCTGGTTGGACGAGGACCAGTATCCGTGCCTCGGAGAGCGCGTTAAGCCGTCGGTCCCGGTTGTCTAGGAATATCAATTACAATCATCACCTACCTAAAATTAATATATTAGGCGTCCCCCACATTTGGCGTGCGCGATCCTCGGGCGTGCGAGCTGCACGGACGCAGCGCGCGCGCTACACACGGCGTCATACGGCGGCAACACTCGACGCTCGCGCAGCGCGCGCGCTGCGTCCGTGCACCTCGCACGCCCGAGGATCGCGCACGCCAAATGTGGGGGACGCCTTATACTTAGTTCATTTTTAATACTACAATTTATGTCCCTATTTACAAGCGCCATGTGAATAAAAACCATTTTTATTTTAGCGAAATAGAATTTTTATTGTTACCTGCTGGTTCGAATGGAGCCGAGCTCGTTTTATTGTTACCTGCTGGTTCGAATGGAGCCGAGCTCGTCCTCAGCCGAAACGGGTCAGACTGAGAGACACCATTATAAATTGGAAAAGACACTGAAGTTGAAGATAATATAGGTCACTGCAGCATATGCTGTTACGTAAGAATGATATCATCGACTCAACAAAGTCAAGTTTAATTGATGTAATAATTACTAGTTGTATACTTCTATTTCCATAACATGTTGTAGAAATAGTAATAGGTCAGTAACCTTATTAATGTAGTAAGCTACGTGGTAAGGTTTTAAGCCGATTGCGGGAATCAAGTACTGGCCGACAGGTGCACGGATCTACACCCTCCGCGTTTAAAGTTCGAAGCGGAAGTGATTTTGTCCTCCAGTTTTCTCTTCACAATATAATAAAATCGTAGGAAAGTCAAAACTGTACATTTAATTTTTTCTTAAAGGATATTTGGGGCGTGATCTACTATCAATATCGAAGCCAAAAATATAGTTTTTAGAATTTTTGTCTGTGTGTCTGTATGTATGTCCGGGCTAAACTCAAAAAGTGTCGCATGGATTTACTTAAACATTTGCATGAATATTACTAAGAGGTCGGGTCAACATGTAGGCTACATATTATCACGCTATCACTTACGGGGGCTATGCTATGATAATTTGTAAAATTTAACGCGGGTAAAACCGCAGGGCACAGCTAGTAATTTATAACCGTCCTAAATATTAGCCGTTTGTAACTTATTTGTTTATAATGCGATATACAGGAATTTAATATTTATTGAAAGCCGTCTAGTATTCCACATATAAACCACAGCCGTGCGTGTATGCATGTACTTTTAAAATTCCAGAACAAACTATAAAATGGCGGTCACAGAATGCAATAGCATGACGAAAGAAATATGAATGGACTCACGTGCCCCGCTGAGAGCATTCTCGGGCACGTGAGTCCATGATTGAGAATTCATTGTACTCAACTACAATTGTGACGCCATGTATATAATGGGTATGTAATATGCAAACAGAAGAAACCTAGATCATTAGCACTTTGTTGCATAAAAACGACATGACTAATCGACAAATAAGTAATATCATTATATCTAAATGTTTTACATAATTCATTAAATCAGTGACTTTTTAGTACCTACTGGTAGTCTGGTAGTGCTGTGCCGGATCGTTAAAAATGTACATATATCCGTAAATACGGATCCAAATACAGATATTTGGTGTCAAGATCCGCGGATACGGATCATAACTGTACTCAATTGGTGTCGGTGAGTCATTGTCATTGTGGTCAATATAAATATATTTTAATTAGTAATCTATCAAAAGTTCCCCTAATAAGTGTTTAAATTAATGGTATTTTAATAACACTTGTCACAAAGAATTGTGACTAATCTCATTATAAAGATTTTAGTACCTTTGAGTAATCTGAATTGAATTCAATAGAGTTTCATCGCTACCTTATCACTTTTATATACATAGAATTTCTACGCATAGAAAAATAATAGGATAAAAGGTCGTAATGGATACGAATTTATGTTTTCCCTCGAATATATGCGAGTACGGATAGGGCTATCCGGCACTTTACTAGGAAAATTTTTGATACCTTTTGTTATATGGTTGTAATTCCTAAAATCACTATTCTTTTCTAAATAAAATACCTATAACCCAAGACGGGTTATAGGTACTGGCAGATAATAATAACTGTAGATGTAAATATGTAAAATCAGTTATGTCGTTTCGAGTTCATCCGTAACAAACTAACTATAAAAATCTAATCTTTTCTCTTTATTATATAAGTTTATATATTGCAACTTTTGTTATCACTAGCCGTCAAAATGCGGAATAAATAAATAATGCCGGAATAACAGAGGCAACTCTGCCTAACTTGGATATTATGTACGAATACACTGGGGATTACCAAAACCACCTTTATTGCGTACGTAATAAAGTTGTCGTCAATCTCAATATATTCATCAACAGGCAAGGTTCGCTAATAACTTATAGACCCAAGTAATCAATAAGATAAAGGAAAGAAGAATGGTATTATGTGGAACCTACAACACTGACATTAATTATAACTTCGAAGTTTAAAAGTGGCAAAACGTCGTTTTCCGAGAATTGGTTTGCTAGAAACACTGCGACCCGACGCGACGGCCAAGTCCTCGAGTTTCAAGAGCGTTCATTTGAGGTAGGCTTTGTTTCCAGAAAACTTTTCTACAGTATTATATAAGACAGTTTACAAAAGAAACACTCATGAAGAGTACTAGGAGGCTAAATACGAATATAATCCATATCGGCACTAAAGAAATAAAACCTGCCAAGTGCGAGTCGGACTCGCGCACGAAGGGTTCCGTACATTATCTATAAAAACGAGCAAATGGATCACGTGTCTTGTATGGGAGCCCCCTTAAATATTTATATTATGTTACTGATGTCACGAGTGTCATGAATTTGTGCATGTTGTGACACCTTAATAAACTGTGCATTTGATTTTAATTATTAAGTGTTGTATTTAGACTAGCAATAATGTAACAGTTACTGGTTGTCCTAAATAAATAAATAGTCTTTATATATGTATATGTTATAGCGGCAACAGAGATACATCATCTGTGAAAATTTCAACTGTTTAACTATCACGGTTCATGAGATACAGCCTGGTAACAGACGGATAGACAGACAGACAGCGAAGTCTTAGTAATAAGGTCCCGTTTTACCCTTTGAGTACGGAACCCTAAAAACGATGTGCCGTCTGTTTACACAGTTCTGTTTGCCGTCCAGTAGGCGAGACTCCTGATCATGTCAATAGAATAGACTACGTTATATACAGGCTTTACGTAATTAGTGTTCAACGTTCATATTGGTTGTTCGCATCTTATTATTTTAAAATGTTTGCATTGTTAAGCAAATTCTTAATTCTATTCAGATATTAAAAAAATTACATCACAGACATTATTTGTACGTGCATTTTGAGTTAAAGCTTCCAATAATTGCCAATTAAGAAGCATATTTTTAAATAAAACAGCGGTTTTTTGTATGAAGAGCTCGCAATAAATGTTAGTTCTAGACTCTAGACAAAAAATATCGAATCTAAATTACGATAGATGTTTTTATTTCGATAAAATAGAAATACCTATCTTATTAATTACATAATATAATAATAATGATTAAATAAATTTAATCATTATTATTATATTAATTTGAAATTTCTCAGTCCAAAATTAATTTACTTGACTTGATTTTAAATATCAATCTATAAATTTATAATTACTTTATTTATATTAGTAGTACTCGTATATAACGCTGTCAGTACGCTCAATACTCATCAATATCAATATTTGCACAGAGAAATTGGTGGATAAAGTCCAACCAATAACATTTCGGTGTGAATACTTCCGTTATAATCCGGGATATTCGGGGTCTTCACTTTAATTCAAGGTCGAAATAGAAATGAAAACTTAAGCCCGCAAAACTGGGTCACAGACACGTTTCTCGTTAGTAATTTCCTTGGTTCTCATTAAAATTAAGTAATAAACTTCACGTTCATCAGATTATGTCGTCGGTAGACACGTCTCATAAACCCGAAATTATACTAATGCCATTAAAAGTGTTCCTTAGGATAAATTCTCTACAAAGATAGAGAATATTTCATAAGCCACTCTCTATTATATATATATATATATATATGACTAGCCTACTAGACGGATGTGTTATTCGGATGTTTAAGCCATATTACTACAAAATTTCATCAAAATTCGTTTGGTAGTTTTTGCGTGAAAGAGTAACAAACATCCATCCATCAATACTCACAAACTTTCGCATTTATAATATTATTGGGATTAGGTATAATTATGTTTAGTGAATAGTTATCTAAGCGACCGATAAGCGATAAGCTAGATCGAGCCTAATGATAAGCCGTCACCGCATCTCATAGACGTTTGAAAACATTTCCCTTACCCACGACAGGAAGCTAATTTCTCAATCACAGCGTGCTGTTACTACCTCAAAATGTCCGTAAAGTTCCTTACTAAACTTTTGATTGAGCTGACAAACTCGTAACACCTTCAAACCCAAATTCAATTAGGCCCGGCGCCCACTATCGGTCGGCATCGGGTCGGCTCGGTAGAGCTCGGGCAGCTTACGGCAGCTTCGGGCAGTCATAAACACGCCTAAGGACGCCACAGCTGATTTTGGGTAGCTACAGAATAGTTCGGGCGGCAAAAAGCCGACCGATAGTGGCTTTAGTCAATAAGTTTGAGCTTGTCCCTCATCCACTATCCATTCACTGGGATACCGCATCCAGTCTTCTTTCCACTGTCGTTTAAAGTGTTTAAAATCAGATTTATATATAACGTAATAGAGATTTTTATGACATATTAGACCTCGTAGAACATTATCTGACCAAATCGGAGACGTTTTCAAGAAAAGCTAAGCCAGAAGTACCCTAAACCGGCGAGCATGTATAAAGAATATGACAGTAAACGAGGCAAAAGAGGTGTGCAAAGATCGCGACCAATGGAAGTCCGTTGTCTCTGCCAACCTCTCTGGTAAAAAGGCGTGAGTCTATGTATGTATGTATTGGACCCTTGTAGAATTACTTAGCAGATATTACCTCGGAATTCGAATAGGCTGCAAGGTGCGGGGATGAACTCCCTGTCACCGGTGGTACGAGTTCCGATAGTAGAAATAGACCGTGGCTATCAAATCGAACAATTCTTGCGAATACGGCCCGTTAAGCTGCCTCTGTCTGACCCCTCTACCGTATTTACACAGATTTACCGTAACTATAGAATAACGCCTGTTGGCGTGGTTGGCAAATGCTTGCTTCTTATGCCGGAGGTCGTGGGTTCGATTCCCACCATACCACACAGATTTCCCACATGTCTGTTTCCCCTGAGTCTGGGTGTAATTATCTATATCAGTATGTATTTACAAAAGAAAAGTAGTATATGTAATAAATCAGTTATCTGGTTTCCATAGTACAAGCTCCGCTTAGTTTGGGATCAGGTGGCCGTGTGTAAATAATGTAAAAAAAACTTCTTCGTAAAGTAAGGTTTATGCCGCATCCTATTAAATATTATGTATGGTTAATTATTCAGATGCAATTACACTGCTTGTATAAATTTTCTACGGATTCAACAGAATGATACGTAGCATTGAATAAACTCTGTGTGACATCGAAGCATGCGGATTACGCTGAAAATAACTGACATACACCTTGACATAGTTAAGACATGATTGTTTATAGGGTTCCGGACCCAAAGGGTAAAACGGGACCCTATTACTAAGACTCCGCTGTCGGTCTGTCCGTCTATTACCAGGCTGTATCTCGAAAACCGTGATTGTTAGACAGTTGACATTTTCACAGATGAGGTATTCTGTGCCGCTTTAACAAAAAAAAAACAGAATAAAATATAAATATTTAAGGGGCTACCATACATGACACGTCATTTTTTTGCCGTTTTTATAGATAATAGTACGGAACCCCTCGAGCGCGGGTACAACTCGCACTTGGCCGGTTTTTTATTGTACATACTATTCCACCTAATAGATACTATGGGAAGGGCTAGTTACAAAATTATCAAAGTATTCCTACAATATTCACTTTAAAGCTTCATCGATCGCGGTCACGCTACGGGCTAACTGCCCGTGACCACTATCAATGAAACTTGGTCAAAACGTATATGATTTTACTGGTCGGAATCTGTAGAGAGACAAGACTATACCGCCATCCTATCTACTCAGCCTGAGTATATATATATGTATAAGACAATACAATGGCAATTAAATGACCTTGATCTTGAAGACTGAAGTGACGTAATATTTGTGGATGTCGACCAAATCGTGAAAAATTGGCACCATGGTGATACTAACTTCCGCCCACACAATACCAAGTAGTAATTGTTTAACTTGTTTGGTTTGTCCCTTATAACATTAACAAGAGAATGATACTACAGGCTACAATGTCCTTTCCATCCAGTGTCGTTTCCGATAGTCAGCACACGACCAAGTAAAGGGCTATGTTCAGGTAGATACCAAAATGTACTAATAATAATAACAATGATTACGGAAGAAGGGTCACGATGTGCACCTTCTCCCATGTACTAAATGGTTTCCCAAAATCATTAGTTAACCAAATAATTACAAAAGTAAGAACTGAACAAGTAAAAAACTTATTAAAAAATACTTTATCTGTGATAAGTACTTGCATGTCTGGGTCACTCACTATAATCATCACAATATAATCTTTTTAAGATTTAAGTAGGCCTCATAATTGTATTTAATATTATTTACTTTATTTGAAATAAATTACATTTTTTTTAAGAGCAGAATATTTCTTTTTTCAAGGTAAATGGCACCAAGATAGAAAATCTTTTCCCTCTAGGGCATTCAGCACGAAAAAACGGCTTCGGTAGATTTCAATAATCGGAAGCTACGAATAAAAGCAATTTATTGTTATGCGCGTGAATAAGGTCGCTTAGATTTCCTCAGGCATATACAGTTGAATGTTACCGCATCCGAGTCAGAGTCTCGCATTATATAATGATTATACTACAGTTGGACGTATGAAGATACATTAGGGCTTCTAAAAGTGAAGAGTGATATTCCATACGTAATGAATAACAAGTGGATGGCTGGAATAGATGTTCTATGGAAGGCAATAGTGGCCGGTTGGCGTGGTTGGTAAATGCTTGCCTTTCACGCTGCAGGTCGTGGATTCGATTCCCACTCAGGACAGATATTTGTGTGCATGAACATGTCTGTTTGTCCTGACTCTGGGTGTCAATTTACAAAAGAAAAGTGGTATATTTACATATATCAGTTATCTGGTTTCCATAGTACAAGCTCTGTTAAGGTTGGGTTCAGATGGCCGTGTATGAATAATGTCGCAGGATATTATTAACATCAGTACAGTACTATAATGATATTCCATACGTGATAGTAAGTGACTATGTATTGCGGACGACTGGACTAGATGTTCTAAAATAGAGGAATATTGGAAGATCAGTTCCGTAGTATTAAAATGTTTTGTAAAAGGCAAGCCGAGAGAAATTATAATATATTAACTATTAGTCTCTACTATTTAGAGCAAATAGTACAAATCCAGAGATAATTAAAACCATCGATTTCTCTCGAATGGATTCCTTCCAATGAGGGATCCCATATTGATTGGCATAGTGGAACATACATACTGTGACGTCACAACAAGCCTGTGATTGTCAGTTAAACTTTCACCGTCTGACCACCTCGTTGGTGACCCGTAATGTGTTTAACTGTAGAAATAACACGCCGTGTTCGTTTCTCGGAAAGAAAACAGGTGTTATTGGTATTTATCTGTCAAGAAAACCTCCCATTACTAAGGAAGTTACAGGAACACGTCCATGAATACCAAGCAATAATACTGCTCATAGTATAAGAATTGGTGTGTTGGCGATATATGGTGGTGGTGTTGGAGGTACTGTGCGCGATATGTTTATAGATTTTAAATATGATGAAAAAAATATGGGCGGTTTTCCCAGTAAAAGTGTGTCTACTGAACTGACGTCGACATTAAATAAGTAATATTTAAAATTTTAGAAAGTCATTGTTTTATATTTTTGCCTACACATATACTAGTAATATTGATAAAACTTAATAATACTTTTTCTTCTTCTTTTCTTTCTTTTTAAAAAGACAACGGCCGCACTAGGGAATCTAATCCCTGTGTCGCGGGGTACTTTACAAACATATAATAGACGGACACAAATTACATCCAGACTCAGAACATCTATTTATGGGTCACTCGACTCGATCCCGCGACAAAAAGAGGCAAGGAGACTGTCGTCTTGGCCGCTGCGCCACACGTGCAGTCACTATAGATAATGTTAATATAATAATATAGAATTTATTTTATTAAATGTTTTGAGTCAGAGAGAGTTGGACAGAGAGTACACGTGCTGTTTTTATTAAACCACAAATATTACTTACCGCATAGTTGGTTACTCTCCGATGAGATTGGCCGCCGTAATTGAATTTCGGCCGGGAGCGCTATTATTAAACTTTCACTTAATTGGAATTGGTGCCGAAAGTCAAAGGAAAGTGATTTGAGAACCATTCATCGGTAATACCAATCATGTTTAGGGTTGCCACCCGTACTTATGACATACAGTACTCTTTATTGTACAGACGCCAGCACATTGAAAGGGAACCTTATGCTTATGTGATAAAGTAAATTTGTCAGATTGGGCTATCTGACAAATTTACTTTATCACATAAGCATAAGGTTCCCTTTCAATTGGGGAACTTTGACAGATTAGGGTAGCTTGATGTAGTGGCGTCTGTACACCAAATTAATTAAAAAAATAGAACATAAATGGTAGCATAATAATGTACAAAGGGCGGTATAAGCGCTAGCTGCGATTTCTTACAAACAACCTTAGGTTGAACAAGAGTTGTATGAAATGAAATCATGTGAAAGGTGTAACAAGTTCAGTAAAAGAAAAAAGATTAAAGAAGCAGAAAAGTAGGTATCAAATATTAAGCTAACTAAACTAACTCAAAGTGTAAGTGTATTCGAATCACTTACACTTTGTAGGTGGATATATAATTATCTAAAATACGATGTATCCGTAATTTATATGTAATGCATGCACTGTAGTATATATTGCATGCATTATATACAAATAATGTAAAATGCTAAACAAGAGACATAGTTATATTACTTACTTACTTATCGTATGGGCAGTGGTTACCCTGGTGACAGAGTTGTTCAAGCGGCCCAGTAGGCCAATGACATGGCTTAACGACTGTTGCCTAATGGCTACAACCGGGACCGACAGTTTAACGTGCCCTCCGAAGCACGGAGACGCTCACAAATTAAACCACTTTGGCGGTCACCCATCTGGAATAACCGCGAGCCTAGTTGCTTAACCTCGCCAATCACTTACGGACCGGTGAGAGCTACTGGCTATGAGCGCCTAATATTATAAAGACATCCGACAAAATATTTTTGGAGGAAATAGTACATATTTCGACTGCTGGACAAAATGACCTCCCACAAAAATCTCAACAATGTCATGTGCTACCCGCATATAGTAACCCTCAAGGTTATTTTAACAGACTTTTATTAATAGGGAAATTTAATTGACGATGAACTGGGTTTATTATTATATACCTAGACATGGCTATTATATAGCTCTATGAGAAAATTTAATTGACGATGAACTGGGTTTATTATTATATACCTAGACATGGCTATTATATAGCTCTATGAGAAAATTTAATTGACGATGAACTGGGTTTATTATTATATAATTAAACATGGCTATTATTATGATATTTATATTATTATAGCTCTATGAGAAAATAATTTTATATAAATAGTTTTAATATTACAAATAATAATATATTGACTTGCAATATCCTAACCCAAAACCTTAAATTTAATAAAAGGCTAATCTAGTTCATTCTTAACTAAATATAGTTTTAATCTCTAAATATTATGTAACCAATTTTATTTATATAGGTAGCTTTAATATCATAAATTATATATTGAGTTGCAATCCTAGCCTAAATATGAATACGTTATTTAATTTACAATGAACTAGGGTTATGGTTTTCTAAGTATTGCAGATAATATCTCAAAATATAACGTAAACATTTTTTTTGTACCTAATCAATCTTACATAATACAAATAATATTTTGTATGCGATATTTCTATAACCTAAATCCTGCAGTATTTAATAAATGATAAACCTAGTTAATTGTAATTTCGTATTAATCCTAAAATGCAATGAAGCAATTTTGTATACCTACCTAAGTAGTTACAATAGTACAAATAAATACTTAACTATGTAAAAAATCTTTTAGTTTCACTATTTTGAGGTGAAACCCTGTAAAAGCAATGCAAGAAGTAAATGGAAAATAGTTTAGGTTATAATCCCTACCACTATACAGCTATATGAATGAGTTAGTGCAACGATCGTTCAGATTCATGAAAGCGTGCCAAACTGTTACGTAATGTTGCAGATCAGATGCGGAGTTTCATTCATAAGCTCCTTCCCCCCTCTCTCTCCTCCCTACCCTACCTCGGCCCTCCCAAGAACGACTCGGTCACCCACGCTAGGCATACTGACTTTGTAAACATAATATTATATGGAATTAGGTAATCTTTACAAAAGCATATTTAAGACGTAATCAGCGCAAAACTGTAGAAATCTACGAGTTATGAAACTAAGTATAATAAAAACACAATGAGATTGGATTCTAGTCTTAGTATTCTAGGTCAAAAACCGTGTGGTGTCCGGCTCAGAAAAAATTACGTGTCCAATGCATATCATCCTGTGGGTGTCGTAAAAGGCGACTAATAGATACTCCAGGTAGTCAGGCAGCAGCGCCATTTGTGTACTATGTTTTAGACGGGACTAGTCCCTCCCTCTTACCCACCACTGCAACTCCTGTAAGCCAGGATCAACAGTGGCACACAATGAAATGACACTGAGCGGTGAGGCGCAGGCATGTCCCGGGGAATCGCTTTAACTGTCATGGATCCCGCAACGAATTTAATCAGAAAGAATTAAAAGGAGGAGTTAGAAAATGAATTGTTCCACTTCCCTCCAGAACAAAGCGGGAGACAGAATGATGTAAAGAGGCTATAGCCTCATAAAACGAGAGAATTGCAACTAGAGAAGCCAGCTGCAAAAGCACCGAGGATCAATTTACAAATACTTGTGTACTAGTTACCAACTAACTGAAGTCCCAACTCGCATGCCAAGCGCGGTGCATACGACAATTGGCAACGTTGTGGAAACCTTTGGGTGAGGCCTATATCCAACAGTTGACGACATCAAACATCGTTACGGCGTGGCGGCGTTCATAGGCTCACATGTGACCCCTGGGTTATTGGCTCATTGCTCTTAAATTTAATCATGGTTCGGACCAAATATGAGTGGCCCATGAATAAAAGCGTTGGTTAAATAAACAACAAAGGTGGAATATATTGGAATTTTTTTGAACCTGATGATTGCTCTTCTCTTCTTTAGTCAACACATAGCTAATACAAAGAGTAAATTCGAATGGTACCGCGTCTGCAGGCTAGCGTCAGTAACCCTGCCTGTAGGCCTGCAGGTAACACTGCAGGTCACCAGAACTCATTGGGAAAGGGGGAAGAGTCGGCAACGCGTGAGGGAACCTATGTGTTGCCGCATGCATGCTTGATAGGAGGAATAGTCGGCAACACCTGAGTAAGTGTGTCACAACACGTGTAGTCGCATGCTTGTTTACAGCCTTGATAGTAAAATAAAAACCCAAATTTAATTCAAATTCTTGAATGCGAATTGGGTAGGTAAGAATACAACAATTAAAAATCAATATATTGTAATAGATGCGATTTCCGTGTCCAGTAAGCATGAGCTGTCTGTAATGTATCCGGGAGGTCACGGGTTCAAGTACTTGACAAATATTTGTACAAAATAAAATATTTGTTTAGGTTTTATTGATTGAGGGACTAATAACGATCTCTTGACATGCATCACCTTTTCAATAACTGTCCTGAGCAGAGGTCCTAAGCCCAAATGGAACGCCCTTGGGCGCAGGTTGCTTATCCTATTCGCTAAAGGGTTTCGGCGATGGTTAGCGAATGCATACCTTTATTGTACGATAAAGCAGTCGACTCCTAAGCACACAGTGAGTCATATAAGTGAAAGAGTAACATCCAATCATTAAGAGACCACGTTAAACCGCGCATCACTGTCCTTATGAGAACAACTGTAAGAAATGGCCGAAGATTAATAAGATCTGACGCTAGGGCCTGTACCACCAACTGTCTTTAGCTATATCGTTTTGGTATAACTGTGAATTCTATACGTTCAATAAGGATGTACTCATAGTCAGTTCCTTTCACCGATGCGTAAGTTTGAGATGTAAAGCCCTTAGGCACACAGTCTACACATGGGTGACCGGCAATTAGGATTAATTTGTGAGTATATTTGGAAGGCACGTTAAGCTTAAAGTTGCTTGCAAACGAGTTGGACAAAAGTAGTTCCCGTTCCCTCCAGAACAAAACGAGAAACACGATGACATAACGAGGCTAGAGCTTCATAAAACGAGATAATTCCAATTAGATAGACCAGCTGCATATTGAACTCACTACGTTACATTTTTGCATTATAAAGACAATGACAAATTATTCATTTTAAGAAATGAAAAACAATCTGAAAGGTGTTATTAGGTTTTAACTGCTACTTAATCACCTATACCTATATATAGAAATTGTATTGAAAATTAAAAAGGTCATTGATCCGCCAATAAAAGACTGGATACGAATACGGATTTTTGTTCACCCTCGGATATTTGCGAATATCGGGCACATCACTACTTAAAATTCTTTTAATTTCGATATGATTAATGAAAAATGCAATTTGTCAAAAATTAGTTTTGATTAAATTGAGAAAAGTATAAGGCCGCATCGTTAATACAGGTCGCAGTCAAAGGCTAATTATCGGCCGCGACAGTTACACCTTGTATATGAAATTTATATGGGTTCTAAGACTTGTACACATTTATACTTAACTAGCGGCCCGGTACGTGCTTCGCTACGTATAAGGCATAGTAATTAAAAAAAATATTATTAAGTTCATTTATTCAAACAAAAAATATTTTAAATTGCTAAAAGAAGTTGATTTTACTTTTTTTTTTCTCTACGTACAAACCTTCCCTAGACTTCCACGAATAATTCAAGACTAAAATTAGCCAAATCGGTAAAGGCGTTGTTGAGTTATAACATTACAACGAAAAGTGGCATTGATTTTTATATATATAGATATGTTCTAGTTGAGCCACTAATCTCAGCCTTAGTGGGTTAATGTCTCATTGTGGTTATTTGACCCCAATGATACATTAACCAATTACATGTATTCCTATTAAACATATTCCAATAATAATAATAAATGCAAACATATTTAAAATTGGAACCCACAAACTATGGGATATCTGGGCCCCATATGCATTAGGAACCAGTTCATATCCCAGTGTTTGAACTTAAGTATAGAAACTAATTGATCCTGCATTAATGGAATAAAGATGTTTCCAATTACATTAAATTTGAATTTAATAGCATTATTCGCAATTCAAAGCGTTAATCTAATCTCCAAAGTAAGAAATCATAAATTTAATCATCCGGCGGGTCTCGAACCAGCACCATCTACCAATCCAGGGCAGGCGCTCTACTTTAAGCTACAAATAATACACACTGGCAGATCAAATTTAGGATTTCCTAGCTAACACCCTTCCGGAGGATGTTTAAAACGAACACCCTAGGTCAGCTGGCATGTCAACACTTAGATCAGTCCATTACCAACAGATATTACCATTTTTATAATATGGCAATTTTATCTAACTTGTATATAATAAAAAAGTTAAATATTATAATTTTATTCATGATTATGCCTGTTTAGATGTTTTGTCATAAAAACTATAGTCGCAAATAATTTTGATGTATGTAAATACCCTTAAGTAGAATATAATTTTTCTGTTATTGAATGAAATAAATCTCAACATTTATATTATGTAATGAAGGCATGGTAACAATGATATACTATTTGTAAACTACTATAACCTATCTACCAAGCTTGTGCCATTTAACAATTTCAATACCAACATACAAACATATTGAAGTGCTTGCCCAGGCCAACATGGCCCGATCTGTATACCTTAACTTAACTTGTGTTGCTCTCTCAAAGGTTTCTATAACATTGCCATTTGGAGGTGTTTGCCTTAGTCACCGTGCTTGACATGCAAGTTGCCGACCACAGTTAGGTGTTAGCTAGTACATAGTAGGCGTAGCTGCCCAACTAACTCATGTATACCTTAGTCACCCTTTACGACAACCACAGGAAGATATGTACGATTTTATAATAGTGTTGGCGCTGTTACAGACCGCCAACCTATACAAGAGGAGAAGTGAAGAGTGTAGGGTCATGGCATATACATATATATCCTCCTGACCGTATTCGGCCACAGCGACTGGCTACTACCTATTGAAAGCTTCGTTTATGTGCTCTCAGGTGACTGACGTAACCTATCTTTGGAGCGCACGTTCGACCACATGCGCTACAAGTCAGCAACCCTCCGACATAACTATAATATATGGCCGCAGGTGGTCGGACCTTGAGTTTGTCTCGTTTAGCATCGAGCTCTTCTTTCCGCTTCTTCTAAACTCAAACACCTTAGTGTGTACACACCACTGTTATGTAGTGTCTAATTAATCTCAATACACAAGTTATTGTTATGTAAGTCGCCTATTTAAAATCTATATTCCCATATCTAACAAATACAATAGATCACAATAATTACACTTGCTGATATAAGGTACATCTAGAGAGTAGATATACATAATAGGTATACATATGCTGCTTGTCTACCATGCCAATCTAGATTGATATTGATTAATAGATATGGAGCTCGTTGATTGATATTGATTTTAAACTGTAGCAAGGGAAACAGTGTGATTGTGCATTTTGGTTGAGATATTTAGTAGAAGTTAATTTCTCAAGAAATTAAGTTTTAGATCTTTCTTTGGAACATGAATAGTTATATTGTCACACAGAGAGTATCCAATTGAAATGTAGACCATTCTTTCTGTTCTATATTTTTGCTATAAGTAATTACTAACTGGTATCAATTGTCAGACTGTTACAGCCAGCTGTGACAAATAACTCTTGCAGTAAAATATATAACAGTATGGATACATAGATAATCTAATAGTATGAATATAAAATGGATACATTAAATATATTAATTACTGAATCAAATCTTCTAAATGAATAACAGCTAATTAACTATTTACATGCATTGGTACTCTAATATTAAGTAGTATCGAGGAGGATAAGGTAAAATTTTTGTTACATTGTCCAAGCTCTATTTTGCCAAATTGCAAAAAAAGAATTAATATTCTGGGTGGTATTTTTAAAGATAATTAGGATAGTAAATGATAAAAAGGATAAATTGCTGCCGTGTTGGTTTAGGAGACACTGCCCACTAAGCCCAGAGGTTGTGAGTTTGATTCGCACCTAGGGCAATTATTTCTGTGATGAGCATGATTATTTGTTCTGTGTCAGTGTGTGAGAAATATGTATATCTTGAAATATACAAATATGTTTATCAGTTGCCTGCTTGCTATACCTAGTTTAGGATAGCAATGTCAATTATCCCAATATGCTTATTATTATTATTTCATTATTATTTATGTCTGAAGAACTCACCATAATTTTAATCAATCAATTTAATGTTCTAAAATAACTAGATATAAACATGATATATAACAAGTAGGTGGCTATCATAGTAATAATCTTGTATTGCTAATTATCTATTGTATATTATAGTTTAATACTATAACTGTATCAATAAAATATCTCCATAAATTACAAGAATAATAATAAGTTTGTACCTATTAATCATTATGACATAATAAGGAAAAATAGGTATATAAATATTTATATTGTAACCTAATGCTATAAATAATAACAAAATGTAACTATTAATAAATAAGGAACATTCCTCAATAAATTATTTAAATAAATTAGGGTTTTTGTGTAACTTATTGAAGTAACTTAAACTTTACTAATCAAGTTATTTGAATCACTAATGTTTGGCTGCTGTAAGAATAATTTCATGACATCTGACAATTCAGAACTTTTTACATCAAAGTAAATAAATAAATATATTGGGACAATTGACACACTGCCATCTGATCCCAAACTCGGCAGAGCCTGTACTAAGGCAACCAGACAACTGATAAACTTAATTATAACTGATTGTTATATTTTTGTTTATATAGTTTATTATCACTTTAATTTTATTACACTTTGTTTTGACTTAGGTTATTATTTCTATTTGTAAGTGTTGGTTCACCTCTTATTGGCAACTGTATAAGACCATAACTTGGTACCAATCATTATTTTAAATGTTATATACAGAAGCTGTTGGTGTACCTTTAAATAAATAAATTATATAAATACATACATGTTACAGATTAATTACACCCAGAAACTGAAAAAATAATCAAGTTCATCACACAAAGATTTGTCTGATTGAACCCAGAACCTTAGCTTAGCAGTCGGGGTCAGTACCTATTCTATTGTTAAGACCTATGTAAACCGTTGAATGCAATAAATAAATTGAAATTGAAAAGTACCACTAGACCAGTCAAATACTGCCAGTAATTTAAGCAAATTTCAACAGAACATTTTATATTCTATTTTATCTTCTCAGTTGGGGCCATTGGATCTGGTGGTAGCATTAAAGTGTGACCGTCGTTATTAACACAAGGTCCGTCATAATAATAATACACTAATATAGACAAAACCATTGACAATATGTAGTAAAAATATTAGACTTGAACTAGATAATTAAACATAATTTCTTGACAATAACTTGATACGAGCTAGCTAAATATCATTGCTATACTAAAATAAATTTTATAAATGTTTTCATACAATCAATACAATGTGTACCTAAATATCTATGTTACTAGAAATAATAATGTATACAACTATATTACTACAAACATGTTCTGTATGTATGTGAATAAAAACCTTTTTTATTTTGTTATTTATTTTTATTCTGAGCATATAAAATGTTATTTAAATAGCTTATACTTACTGTTTAAAGTTATAAAGGTATTATAACATAAACAGTGGAGTGCTGTGGACTCATGACACTAAATAATTAAAAAAAATAACAGTTACTGAAATAAAAAATATTTTTATGAGTCTCTAAGTTGATCATTAATCTTTTAAGGGGACTAACAAGAATAATGTTCAATTTAGAGACTCATAAAAATATTTTCTTTACCTAAGGATCATTATTCTTGTAAGTCCCCATACAAGATTAATTATCAACTTAGAGATGCATAAAAATAATGGGTTAATATCTCAAATCAAGTTGCCTTCAAACGTAAGTGAATTGAGGGGGGTGGGGGCTACCCTCCTGTACCACCCCCACAACGCGGAGCCCCATGGTTATGGAGATATCCATGGTTAATGTTTTTCTGGAACTTTAAATAGATTGGCAATATAGAAATTTGAAAAAAAAGCCATCTTCTTTCAACAATCTCAAGTTTGTCAAGTACAAACAACAGTTGCATGCCTATGAGAAGTGGATTCAATTTGTGTATATTTTATCTATACCTTGAAGGTATTCGGTAAGGGATTAATAATTACCGTAAAAAAAAACATATATACAAATCCAACTGTTCTATTCAACAGAAAAATAATATATATTCAATATCACACACAACTAAGAAATTCCATCACATATATGTACATACCTAAAAAAATTTAGTCAAATTGTTAAATCTATTATTTTTCAATTTCTAATATTCCAACCTCAACTCTCGCTATCCTCTATAAATTTAACTAAAGAAATCTTCATTCTCTCAATAAATTCACTAGTTACTCATTAATGAATTGAGATTACTAATCTGACCTAAGAGTATTAGTAATCTGAAATCAATGTAATGTGTGACTAACTGTGTTTTCATCACCTACTGAGTTAGATAAGAAAATTACATTTGTAATCTACTCTCAGTTTCTCTCAAGTGTAGCAAATATGATAATATTGTTGTCATGTATGTAATACATGACAACAATGTCTTACATACAACATGTAATACATATATACATGTCTTACTACAACATGTAATAAAATAAATAAAAACGTCATATCAAAAAGTGAACTAAAACCATTGGACAAACATCTCATTTATTATAATAATCTAGCAGAATCGTAGAGCATACCTATACTTATTTATCTTATTATCTATATTGTTACTATAATTTTCGAGTTACAAAATCAACAGTCACATTATTAAAGAGAAAAGAAATGAAATCATCAATTAAACAGAAATAAACAATTTATCTAACTGATAACGTGTAAGAATTCCTGTGTGTCTTCGTCTATATGGTCCACTGGCACACTGAACTTGAGGTACAAGAAAACATTTATGGATCACTCACCTGGGTCGGTTCTGCATGTAATATTGACCGCCGAAAATAAACGCCATATACACCCCCACGTAATAAAACGCTACAGTCCAATTTTCTGTCATCCATTTCCTATAATCGTGATGGATAAATTCGCTCTCGAAGTCGAAAATATACGAGTAATTCGGTGTGATATCCAAACCGTATGCCATCACAGGAGACTCCATTTTACTCGATAGTTCAACACCGGTCACGAGATATCGCGCACAATAATAAGAATCCTCAAATGTTGCACTGATTATCACATGAGAATTTTAACCTAAAATTTAAAAACAGGATACCGCTGTATCGTTATATCACAGATGACTAAAAATGACAATATTTCGAATGGGCGGTGAGGCGTGCGACCTTTAAGCCACTAATTTTAGTAATGATCACGAAATGTCCTCGGTTTAACTATTTATTCGCGGTGACGAGGCGTCGGCTGGAGCCCGAACTTAGTTAACTCGTCACAGCGGCAAGAGGAAAAGAGGAATGAACTCGTATCATGCCACGCCGTGTCTCGACTTCATTTTCTATTTGACAGAAGAATCCGCCCGCCGCCCGCCACTACCGCTCCGTGCTGTGATGTTGCCATTATGGTAGTAGAAAATGGTAAACTTTAGGAGTTGGTATGGAAACCTAAATTAAGATCAAAACGAACAAAAGATGAAATAAATAAGAATGGAGTAGTTCTTACGTATCTTGAGTAGCATGGGTTGAGCACAGAAAGTACGCACTATTTATTTAATATGATCTTACTAATATTATCAATGCGAACGTTCGTGAAGATGGATGTATGGATGTTTGTCACACTTTCACGCAAAAACTACGGAACGAGTATAGCTATTAATTAATAATCATAAATTCATTAAATCTCGATAACAAGCTATCAAACAATTCGTGGTCACGACAAAGCTATGGAATATACTCGAAAATGTTCTAATCCACAATGACACTGTATGTTTGTGTAACAACAAATTGTAAGGTAATAACACGACTGTTTTTATTGTATACTAGCTGGTCCCCGCGACTTCGTTTGCCCATGATTAGTACTTCGATCGATCTTTATACCAAAATTCATCAAAATTCGTTCAGAGATTAGGTTGTAAAGGGGTAACAGACAAACAGAGTTACTTTCAGAGACCTTTTTTAAATATTGCTGACGTTATTTGTGTTAAGAACGAATTGCAATGACTAACTCTCCAAAATGCTAAAGTCATAATTTTTTCCGACAATACTGCAGTGATATTCCCTAATACTTTTAACAAATTAAGCTACACTAATGCTACACTGGGTGTCGAAAAGAAAGCTATATGGTTCAATGGCATTCTGCTGTCAAACCAGTAAAACCACGTAAAATAGAATACAATACTCTTTATTGTACTAATATCATATAAATACACGTGTTAACATATAATTTTAATAAGACGTACAATGGTCGGTCTTACAACAAAAAAGCAATCTAATGTGATTTTGAGGAAACTTGAGTTATTACGTGATGTGTTTTCACTAGTTTGTATGTTTATAACTCCTTGTGTACAACTTTACATATAGTTATAGAATAGAATATTTATTTATTTATTTAAGTAACTATGACTCATATATGTTAATAGAACTGACAGCTATATTAGTAACATACATTATTACACAGCAACCGTCATCCCTGCAATAAGCCATGGGAAACGGGACAGCAATGACTTATGTTATCCAACCTACTCGTTCGCACCCTATGCACAAAAGAAACATCTTTTAGGCATTGTTGCATATAAGCAATCTACATGATCAACTGCGAACATTTACGATGCACTACAGAATCGGGGCAGCCTCACCCCAACAGCACCCTAAACGCGTTGTTGTTGAAAGATCTCTGAGTATATCCAGCCCACAAGATTCAAGTGTTGTGCAAGACAAAAGTTAGTATAGCAGGTGAATTTTTACAAATTTCCTTGATGTGGCTTGATGTAGAGATTCACAGGCAGAAATCTTTGAGTAAGGAAAAAGCATATTGCCTTCTCCATGCGATTTTCTATGCCTATCTTTCATATATGATTTATCACTCACAATCATTCGTATATTCATATATACGAGTGATTGTGTTCAGAGATTTAAGAAGTCAAAAGAAGTAAGATTGGACTCGTGTAAATTTGTTTGTTAATACTTCATATACTTCATCCCTGAGCGGTCAAAATAATAAGAAAATTAATAAAATATTTATAATAATTCTATCATTATTTTTCAAGATTATTTTAAACATTTACAGTAGTATAATCGCTAAAATGTTTACAATGTATGGCTACACTGACAATGGATACGTTCATTTTGTCAAATTGATTCATTCAAATGAATTAATATAGGTTAGTCATAGGAACCAAATTTTAATAACAAATTAATTTGCATCTTATTTAGTGTGGTGACGCAAGTTGGATAATTAATTTCATCCTATGGTTATCTATGATACGACGATCTATGTGGGTCAAAAATTATTATATCCTCCAAGGTAACATGTGGGTATAAATTAAAGGTGAGCTGATCGAATATTTATTTTGTTCAATTTCACGTTATCTTGAACGTGTTTTGATAGATTTCGCATCACTATTATATATTCATCATTGAACCGTGATTGAACCGTAGCCTATACGAACGGGCGAATTCGAAAATATAATTTAATGCTAAAAACCGAGTATGCTTTGGACCACAGACTGAAGTCAATCTTAGATATATATACGCAACTCTCTCTTTCTATCCTCACTAACTTATACTCCTTCTTAACTTCCGTTCTCCTCGCCCGGTCACACTTTTCGTAACGCAGCTTAGGTACGCTCCAAGTCAAGTGTACGTAAAGAAGTTTTACTTCAAAAGTAAAATAAAACAATAAGTAACAAATGAGGCAATTAATTTGTAATGCAATTGGCGGCCTGCCAGGTAACCGTTTCTCGTTGGATGGACCAAAATTAGAAGGTATCAGATAAAGATAAAGTAGGTATTTATTGAAGTCAACGGAAATCCATAAAATATTATTACCGATGTCATATATTTCAATTTATTTCAGTAACTTTTTGGTATATGACGTCATTAATAAATTAAATATTGCAAAGCATGTGTTGCCATGTCTGTGTGACCGCGTGATTAAAATTATGGATAATATAATTAACGGATAGCGCTTTATTCCCTTTTGTATTGTGGCCGGTTCCTCTTCTAACCAGTTCCCCGATTTACAAGGAGATAATTGAAAGTTATCGTTTGATAATATGATAAATCTGGGTAAGTACATAGGAGTAGTAGGCATACAGTTAGGTAGCTCAGAGGTACTACATTTAGAGATTTAGTGATATTACTTCCAACCCAAGCAGCAAAATGTGGTCTAGTAATTGTCCTGGAACCACCATTTCATTAGGACTATAACGGAATAGTAAGCAATTATAACCACGGAAAAGGGCCCAATTTATAGGCGTATTTTAGCTAATTAAATATCTGTAGTAGACTTGGTGAATACCATTTTGACCAATAACGGCCATATAGTTGGACTATGTAAAACTATTTTCTCCCGCGAAGCCAACTATCAGCGCTTAATGGAACCAATCACGACAATAGTAACCTTATAGTTAGACCACGTAGAACTATTTGCTCTCGCGAAGCTAACTATGAGCGCTAAATGGAACCAAACACGACAATAACGTACACAGTGAATATCTTACAAGCTCATACAAAGTGATGTGAATTGGTGAATCTTGCTATGCACATTTGTAAAGATTAATTAATATTGATAAAGGTTAGTTATAATATTTTATAATAAATATTATCTAGAATAAGAGTAGGGTGTTAGTTAACAATAAGTGAAGCCGTGTTTGAATGTGCATGGCGCAGGTATATTTTCGGTGAAGTGTAATAAGTTTTTTGTCAAAATTTTTAAACGCCCCTCGAAATTCACGTTTTCATTAAGTTGAATTTTAAAATAATGTTGGTTTCAGTAAGACATACAACGAAAAGTCGCCATCTTGACAAACTTGGTCTTCCCAAATACATTAACAAACCGTTATAGGCGTACTTTGTTTAAAAATGGTAAATATCAGAACTATTGCTTGGCCATATTGTTTGGAATTAGAGTTCCGCAAATATTGTAATGTTACTCTATGTTGTTATTAGGTACCGATGTCTTATTTTCATATTTTTGTTTAGGCGTCAGGTGTGAAAATGGTAATGTTTCTGGACGTCGATAGCTTTTAACTAAAAGGGATTTTCGAGCTTTAAAAATTGTTTGAAATATTTTCTACTTCTATTTTTGTGCTTTCCCTTGCTAACTTGGTTTATTGTTTCACAGAATCGTGATCAAGACCAAATTAGTGAGATGCCAACGGTCTCTCGAGAAGATACTCGTTCAAATACTACAAGATCACTTCATTTACAACAAAACTCGGCTACCATTCAATCCGGTTCAGCAATTTTACCTGTATCTTCTTTTGTCGCGCAAAACCCTCAACTTGTCATAACAGAAGCAGAAGAAACACTGTCAGATGTCAGTTTAAATGCTCAACATTTCGTTTTTTACAACACGGATAACCAAATACAGCCTGTCGAGGATGGTCAAATTCCACAACTTCAACATGAAGTAAAGTCAATCAAAGAAGACATTAAAACCATCATACCAAATCAAAATGCACTTTATGAAATACAAACTAACATGTGCTGAGTGCTGTGTCGAAGAGAGATTCAGAATGAATTAAACTCGTACATCCAATGACCGTTTCAAGAAAGCAAGAAGACGTAGATGTAGACATGTTATAAGAAATCTAAGAGAACTTGAAGAATTTGAAACAAATACATTTATTCGAAATTTCTAATAAAGAATTGAATGCCGCATGTCGTATTGTATTCTACAGCCCATTTTCTAAGATCGCTATGTAGTTGAAAATTGGAATAGTTTTCAATATCGCATTCATCTTCTTGTACAGGTTTCTCACTAACACAATCTTCCAAGTCTACATTTAAAATTTCTTTTATCGATTAAACGTTTTTTCGTGCAGAATCATTAAAATAAACATTTTGTCTTAAATTTTCACAATAACAATTTTGTACGGAACCTTTTCATATTTCTACGATTCAACAAAATCAAAATATCCGTACTGAGACTATAACAGAATTTACAAGACCATTATAAACCAATGTTTTCTTGTTCAGGACACCACGGATATAGTTTTGGATACTAAGTATATTATATTAAACCTTTATAAGCGTGTTAAGATTATAACGATATTGGTTTATACCACTATATAACCGCTCCATTTTACTGATAATTGTTCTGTAAAGTAAATTTATAAACCCTTATAAAACCAAGTACTAAATGCAAATAGTATCCAGAATGTTTAGTTCTGTTTATCACTCTTATTGGTGTACTTTACTTATAGTGGTTCTATAATGTTTCTTGTTAGTAGTTATAAGCATAGCTTACCAGTTTATCTGCTCTTGAGTGCGTTTACACCCTCGCGATACTTTTATAGGTCACCCAAGCTTATATTTGACCTTTAATTTCGGCCTATAAGTAATTATAAGTTAATGTATAGGAGGAGATATACTATAAGGCCCAACTAACTCCATGCTTGCTATTATAAGCGATGCAGCAAAAACTAGAACCCTTAAGAGAACATTAAAAGTGCTGGAGTCCTATAACGTCTGCACTATAGGATAATTTTGCTGCTTGGGAAACCAACGTCTGGACCCGTTCTTGTCGTAAGATATACCTAATCAAACTCGGGAGTTGCGAATCTAGCCCCAGTTGCGGCGTGTTACTAGAATCAAACGAGCGTTGCCACCAGGTCACGAAAGCAAAAATGCTAGTAACTAAGGCGGTTATACAAGCAACATCAGCTCCGGCAAATGAGACACCCAGGTCTCGACCTCCAATCGGCTTCAACGTTGACAATTGATTCCGGACCATTTATGACGTCACATGTGGTCATGGAAGCCGATTTAACGATTGATTAAGTAATTTTTAATCTTTATTTATTTATGTGAACGCCATTCAAGAAATCGAAGTTTGGCGACTTAGCCGGTAGAGCCCCTGTACTGACAATCGTTATTAAGGAAGTCATTCATATTAGAATCTGTCCCCAACGTATTTGGCCTCTCTGGGCCCGAACATATTTGATACGTTAGATAAGGCCGAGACCTGGATGCCTCATTTGCCGGAGCCCCCCAGCGCCGAAGGCTGAGTGTGCTTGCACGGAGATTGACTCCCTTAACCAAACAGACCACATTTTTTTTGTACAGACGCCAGCACATCCAGTTACCCAAATGGGTCAATTTTTTTTTATAGATTTTCAATTTTACCATAAAAGCATAAGGTTCACTTTCAATTGGGGAAATTTGACAGATTGTGGTAACTTGCTGTGCTGGCGTCTGTACATAAATGTGTTCTCAGTACGTATTTAATGAGGCCGAAAGAAAATTAAAAGTTCATTTTTATTTACAATGTATAAGTTATGTAGCTAGGAATAATTTAGCTCAGATAATATTTGAAAATCCATATTATGAAACATTTTAACAATATGATACATTTCTTTATTTCCAGATTTTCCCGACTGCAAAAACAGATTCGGAGTCACGATCTCATCTATTTATATTAAAGGCGATTGCATTGCAGTAACTAATACTTATAAGTATAATATGGCCGACATTTCTTGGGTTATGACAGTATTACCTAACTCATAGTGTAAACGGTATAATATATCATCATCATCATATCAGCCGAAAGACGTCCACGGCTGGACAAAGGTACAATATATATAAAAATATATATATATATATATATATATATATATATATATATATATATATATATTCGCATCCAGCAGTTTCCATCTTTGGGGGAGGCCTTTGTCCAGCAGTGGACGTCTTTCGGCTGATATGATGATGATGATGATGATATATATATATATAAAGGTACAATATATAATATATATATATATATATATATATATATTTATATATATTGTACCTTTGTCCAGCTGTGGACGTCATTCGGCTTATATGATGATGATGATATATTGTACCGTTTACACTATGAGTTAGGCATATTTTTAACTGCGATAAATAAATTTCTGGGGTTTTAAACCTAACGGAAACAAGCCAATGAACAAAGTTTAATGTATTGTTAGAACGCTATACGATCTATTTTTGTAAAGGTTGTATTTATTAAGTATAGTTTAGGTTCGCTACGCTATCCAATTCGAAATGTATGGACTAATTATAATTTTCAACTGGCTTAAAAAAAATTCGTGTATTTGAATTTAATGGTGCATTTTCCGATCTGTTTTTTGACTTCTATTACAAAAATGAGTTTATTCGATTGGGAATACTTTCGCCGTATAAATTATGTTCAAATTTCGTTAGTTGTTAGGAAGAAAAGTTCAATATATTTGATTAAACAGTAATTTATACGCATTTATTTTTGGAATTTTGGAAAATACAAAGCATTATCACGATACATTTAAATAAGAACACGTAGTGCTTACAATTCACGATACATGCAGTTAATTATTTAGGCAAGTTACACAAAATTTTACTAAACCCAATATGTTTGTAGCTATCAATTTGCCAAACACAATCATGTTCGTTAATCTCAGAAATAATTCTCTTAGAATGGGTAGTTTAGCTCTTGCCAAACCCACATCATTATCCAAAAGTATTTGTGTGCTGTTATAAAAGTGATACATGTAGAAAGCAGGGTTCTGCCCAATATTTATTACTTTATGAAAAGTTCCCGGGTTAATGTGTATCTTGGAGCTGCTGGTTAATTTGTAGGACTGTCCAATTTGGTTGTCGGTCACCAAGGGCTCGTAGGCTACCTCTCCTTCCAAAACGCTTAATGTCACGTTTCTGAATTCCTCCGGGATGAATTTTTCTTGCTCGTATCCTGTCGAAAAATCAATCGAAAAAATATAAATACTACGAAATCCACAAGTTCTATCAATCTTGATCTTTCCATCTCTACGATAAAACTTACTTGAGAAATATTAATACTAGGATTATGCATTTTATAAATAAAAATAATTTGAGGAATAGAAACAAATATAAAAACGTGATGCTGGCGAATGAACAAAACCTCCAACCCAATGCTCCCGAAGTAGAATAATAAAATGATTCTAGTAAAGATACTGGCCCATATTAAAAAGCTATGAAACACGAATTTAATTAAATCTTTTAAAGAATATAAAGGTCAAGTTTGAAGTGATCAGACCAAGAAAACACATTTCATACAAACTTTGCAACCCGTGTTCACCCCCTTACGGATTGAATTTTCAAAAATCCTTACTTGGTGCACACCTACATCTCTTAAGGAATATTTGTAATACTTCACATACCATCAGGAACATTTTGGAGTTCTCTCAGGCACGCAGGTTTCCTCACGGTGTTTCCTTCACCGTTTTAAGTACGAGATAATTAATTTCTAATACGCACAGGAATTTGGAAAGTTGGTGATGTTCGGTTTGGATTTGATCTCGACACCACTGACTTCACAGACCAACGGTCTACCCACTAGGTTATCTAGACTTAACTAACCACTAAACTAGTTCTATCGGATGAATACATCGAAATACCTATTGTAGTTAAGCTTGTGGAAGGTTATTTCTATTTAATTTGACCGCTTATTTAATAACGCACAATAGAAGGGTCTCTATATGGAAATATCGCATTGGCAATGACCTTACTATATCTATCTCCGTTTAGATGAATGTACCTCTTAAAACTTATCCATACTTAAGCTTACAATGTTTATAGGTATAAGCCATGAGGCTAGTAGCGTTAAATATAAGCTGACGATATTGTAAGTACGGAATAGTCAGGAAAGATTGTGAAAAATTAAGATATTAAATTTTTTATACCAACCTGGAAAATCGGCATAAAACACAACATCGCTATAATTGTTCCATGAATGAACATCATTCCTAATTTTATCTAGATCCTTGCGCCAATGTTCAGCTTCGTCCAAAAGTGGCATCAAAAAAGAGACTTTACGAAACGGAGACCAATTCACTTGCAGTAAGTCAACTTTCGAATCAAACATTCTCTGAGCGAATCTGCCGTTCATTGAACACCAGATCTCCACATAAATACTGATGTTAGTAGACAAAGGCCGCGATGGATCATTCCTTACTGACGGGTCCGCTTCTAATAGCAAGTTTTTCTTCAGACAATGCGCATATTGGTAGATCATGTCTCCATGCCTCGACCATCGATCGTTGAGGGTGTAAACATGAGGGTCTATGTACAGTTCTTCTTTTCTGTCATTGTCTACGACTTTGATGGTAATAGAGCTACTGTCCCACGTATGGACCATCATGTCCCAGGAATAGCCGTAGAGACCGTTCGTCCAGTTGTTGTACCCCTAGAAAAAGATATAAATTATACGTACTATTATAACCATATTTATGCAAATATATATGTATGCCTTGCAAAATATATAAGCGTTCAATTCAGACTTTACCGACTCTGTTGAAATCACGATAAACAAACTTTATTAAATTTTGTAGTCGGGCTTATGCAACGTTTGCATTTTTTTTTTATTCTTTGAACTTCATATAATACACTAAAATTACTGTACCTTTGTAATAAAATGTGAATATGGTAGGAACGCTTGAATAAAGACATACAATCCAATCATATATATTGTTATTATTTTCCTTTTAGTGTTATTATTATTAAAACTCGGTTCATTTTTCTCATCTGAATTGTTTTCAGTATTATAATAGACATCACAATTTGAATTAATCATATCATTTTCACTAATTACTTTGCTTTCTTCCTCCGTGTTGTCGCTACAATCTGTATTTTCATATTGTTTATTGATCGATTGCTCAGTAATATATTCATTATTTTCCATATCTGTAGGACTGTTTCCGTAATCATCAGTTTCAGCACGCTGATTGTTTGTCAAATTTTTGATGATTTCATTACAATCTTGGCAATTAGTAACAACTCTCTTCGGCCAATCAAATGGATAAAACAAAGGCATTGTAGCAAGACATACCCAAGGAAACATTCCTGAAAAAACAGTTCATCAAAATCATCATCCAGTCAGAAGACGTTTACTGGTGGACAAAGATCTCCATAATTGCCCTGCAGCGTGGTCGCCATTCAAGAACCTTTCTGCCCTAGCGGCTGTCAGTCAGTTCTCCGAGCTATGTGCCAATAAATTTTAAATAATGTGTATATTTAATCGTCAATTAGGTAATGTTGATCAGATCAGATTTGTTAGTGACAAATTATTTGAAAATGTGTTTTGTATGATTCTTGTAAAGATTTCAAATCATTGACGTGGAATCGTAATTGTTTTTGTTAACGTGTTGTGCATGACATGACCGCAGACTGCTGATGTAATAAGGCACGAGTATTACGATATTCTTTAGTACAAAGGTTAACGTACAAGGTACGTAACAATTTTCATTCTTAGTCTGACGGTTGAAAAGTATTTTACAAGTATGAAATGTAAACTACTACGATAGAGTTAACTAAAATCTTACTATTACCTTGGGGTATTATTTCTATATATATAGGGAATTATTTCTCAACTGTGGGTCTTGGTTTGGACCAAGACCAACAGTTGAGAAATAATTCCCTATGTCGTGGGGACTTCAAAAACATACATTAATAGTAAGATTATTACTCTTATTCTATTAGTAATAGATAGTAAGAGATAAGGTTGTAACGACTGCGCAGGAGTGGGTAGGCCTGTTATAAAAAATATCCTTAAATCCTTAATTACGTCAATTTTATGAAGATAGTCAATAGGATTTGTTAGAGTTGAATATTGTCTTCTTAATATAGGTGTGTCTTCGTAATACAAACCAATTCTAAATAGCCTGCTGTTCATAAGATGGAAGAGTGCACAGAAAACCATGGCGACATTGCGCGTGTAGGACCACATCATCCAGAGCGCCACAGTGAGGTCAAACAAGAAAACAAACCAGTGTACCACCAGGTAGTCTGTCTGAGGCACCGACAGGAAATATCTGAAAATTAGGACTCATGTAAATTGACACCGAGACTGTTAAGAATCATGGGATAACTAAAGGATAACTAAAGCTAAACACCATAGACGCATTCGCCGGAAGTGCGGGATCAATGGTCAGGAGCCTTTATTGATATGTAAGCGATCAATGGTGTTAAGAACCTTGATGTACGGTCAGTCTATAGATGGGTGACCCAGTTGAGGTGAGGGCACATTAAGCTGCTGCTCCCATTTGTACACATAAGACAATGGACGTTAAACGTTAGAGGCCTACAGAGCGGCTGTAACAACTCTGACAGTGGGTTACCTATATGATACAGTAAAATTTAATGGGGTCAGTATGAAGATAGGTGACCACCCAGGTAGTGTCATTTCTGTGCGTCTCAGTGTTGTAAAGAATGCGTTAAGCTAGAGCCTCGCTGAGAGGCTTAAACAAACCTGACTCTATCATACACGAAATTAAAATATTCCTTTTTTTCTATCAAAGTTAAATAAAACAACCCTAAAAACCTTTGACATGGCTTAACGAGTATTATAGCCGAACCCGGAGATTGGGGTCTCATGCTCATGGACACAAATATCTGTCAAAGGTGGGAATCGAACCCCCGACCTTTGGCGTGAATAGCAAGTATTTTCTTACCACGCCAACCGGATCCAATTAGGTAGAATAATTATCGTGAAAAGGATGAAGGTACATACCTTATGTCGAATACTTACTTAAAAGGATCAAACACCCAGTGTTCACTGAGCTTCTGCACAGAATATCCCGTCAACCATTCAGCAGTTCCCTTCTTCAACCCCGCCATGAAGTATAAAATGAAGAACTGGTACTTCAGTATGAAGTAGTTCCAATAGGGCACTGTTTGCTTCTCTTTTTCAGGTTCCAGGTAGGAGTCTATAGACCTGAAAACATGATGATAATATATTTATAGAGGATTTCTACGCTGAGAGGGCGGGGATATGACGTGATCGCGATATAGCGATGACGTAGCAAGGGACGTGGAAGGGGTGATGTTACGTCAACAGCGCGGCTCATTACCACCTTTCATTATTGCTCGATAGCTCGTGTGTGACGGATGTGTCTTAGGAACTCTATTTACAATGTATTGTGTTTTGTGATAGGTACTTGATAGGTCGTTTGGTATTTTCTATTTGAAAATCGTATAAGCTTCTGATCCTGAATAATATGGTATTTCTAAATCGTTCGTGTTAAGATTGACTTTAAATAAACGCTAACAGTAAAAACAAGATGGGAAATGCGTTAAAAATAAAGCATTTAAAAGCATTAGAAAATTGTGTTAGTGGAAGAACGCAATTTAATTTACTAACTACCTATTTATTCAAACCAATACAACGGCATAAAAAATATTAACAGAATTATTATTATATATTATATTAGAATTAACAGAACTTGGCTATATTCTTAGCGAGTCAATGTCAATCTTAAATTGTGTTTGGCCCGAACTTGGCTATATTCTTAGCGAGTCGATGGCAATGTCAAATTATGTATGACCAGGTCTTGGCTATATTCTTAGCGAGTCGATGGCAATCTTAAATTGTGTCTGGCCAGGACTTGGCTATATTCTTTGGGAGACAAGGGCAATCTTAAATTGTATATGGCTAGAACTTGGCTATATTCGTGGCGAGTCGATGGCAATCCTAAATTGTGTTTGGCCCGAACTTGGCTATATTCTTAGCGAGTCGATGGCAATGTTAAGTATGTATGGCCAGGACTTGGCTATATTCTTAGCGAGTCCATGGCAGTCTTAAATTGTGTCTGGCCAGAACTTGGCTATATTCTAAACGAGTTGGTGGCAAACTTAAATTGTGTCTGGCCAGAACTTCGCTATATTCTTGGCTAGTCGATGGCAATCCTAAAATGTGTCTGGCCCGAACTTGGCTATATTCTTAGCGAGTCCATGGCAATCTTAAATTGTGACTGGCCCGAACATGGCTATATTTTCAGCGAGTCGATGGCAATCTTAAATAGTGTCTGACCAGGACTTGATTATATTCTTAGCGAGTCGGTGGAAATCATAAATTATGTCTGGCCAGGACTTGGCTATGTTCTAAGCGAGTCGATGGCAATCTTAAATTGTGTCAGGCCAGGACTTGGCTAAATTCTAAACGAGTTGGTGGCAAACTTAATTTGTGTCTGGCCAGAACTTCGCTTTATTCTTAGCGAGTCGATGGCAAACTTAAATTGTGTCTGGCCAGAACTTGCCTATATTCTTAGCGAGTCGATGTCAATCTTAAATTGTATCTGGCCAGGACTTGGCTATATGGAATTCATGTTATGACCATTGTATGGATGGATACCTAACTATTAAATTCTATCGGTTAGGTACCGCTAACTCACACAGAGAGTTTGAAACTCATATACTTACCCAATTTAAGTTTATTATACGTGACCTATAAGGTTACTTATTTAGCTACTATTAATGTATGATAATGTACCTGAATAATTATGTATAAGTGCCTAATTATTATTACTAGGTACTTAAAATAATCAATATAAATTCCGATAGTTTTCTTTACATAAGTTAAATAAACTTGCAAATCTCAAGGTTCTCCACTTTGTTTTAACTGATTTAATATTTACTTTAAATTATTAAGTATTTACATACTCCGACTAGCAGTTTAATGGTGATGGTAAAAATAATATAATTTAATTAATGAGCACTTGGGTGTTAACGTAGTATGTAACAAAATAATAAAACAAAATTTTAAACTGTCATCCTGCTGAAATTTCGACCACGATGGCCAGGCTTAGTGGAGATTAGCCATCTACATCATCATCATATCAGCCGAAAGACATCCACTGCTGGACAAAGGCAAGGCTCTCCACAATAGCCGGTCCTGCGCTGCCCGCATCCAACGGCTTCCCGCGACCCGCACAAGATCGTTGGTCCACATTGTAGGAGCCTGCCCACGCTGCGTCTTCCGGTTCGTGGTCACTCACACGCCACTCGAGAGCCTTTCTGCCCCATCGGCCGTCGGTTCTACGAGCTATGTGCCCTGCCCACTGCCACTTCAGTTTGGCAATTTTTTGGGCTATTTCGGCTACTTTGGTTCTCCTGCGGATCTCAGCATTTCTGACTAGCCATCTGCGTGGGACATATTGTATTAAACCACCCTCTATTCCCTCACTCTTGTGATTCGATAGGACTGTTTAGCTGTTTATACATTTACATATGCTATTTATCTTATGGAGGTAACTACATACTATATAGATAATTACACCCAGACTCAGGACCAACAGACAAGTTTATGTACACAAATATCTGTCCTGGGTGGTAATCGAACCTACGACCTACGGTGTGAAAATTAAGTATCTATCAAATACTATTATATTACTCATGCAATTAGACTTTTTGGCCCAACTCGAGATTTGAAGCCGTAAGGGTTTAAATCTCGAATTGGGCTCAATACATGCGGTTGAAAATTCTCCCGCTAGATCAACGTCAGAATAAAAGTGCATAAAGAAATGCTGAGCGCCTTCCCTTATTGAAGAAGCTAAGGGATAACGTAATTAGTATAATATTTTGTTTTCAATGCAATGTATGGCGTAGTTATCTGCGTCACAAATAGTCACAATACGTAATTGCAATAGAAAGTAATGATTGCACTAATTTCGCTACCGCTTGGCTTCTGCGATGCACGTGATGAGGGAGTCGGTTGTATTTTAGTTTTAAGGGTTTTTAGGGTTCCGTAGCCCAAAGCAATTAACAGAATGGATTCGTCATGTCTGTCTGTCTGGCCGTCCGTACCTACCTATGTCACATTTTTTCGGAAACTATACTGTAGAAACTTGGTAAGTAACCGCATTAAAATGTTCACACAAAAATAGAAAAAAAAACAATAAATTTTGAGGGTTCCCCATACTTATAACTGAAACTCATATTTTTTTTTTTCATCCATCCCATACTTGTAGATATACAACGTGTCAGGTAATTAACGCACACCCTCAAACACCCCAATCAGAATATTATGTTTTAAACATACAGTGAAATTTTTAATTTAACATGTATATCCATTGTTATTTACTATATTAGTTTCTTGGAATAAAGTTAATTTTTCTTAATTTTATATTGAATGATGGAATTTGTATGAATACAAATAAAATTGCGTTTTTTAAAAGTCTTATTACTTTGCTTACGGTCTATTTCAATTTGTTTTGAATGTACAGGGTTAATATTACAATAATTTCCGTAGTTTTAATTATTTTGGAATAAAAAATTACCTATATAAAAAATGATATAAATCGATTCAGTAAACGATTCTGAACAAACTATTTTCGGGGTGTGCGTTAATTAAGTTACATGTTGTATATGGATAGGTCCAAAGTATGTGTCACCCCTCCCCCCCTGTAACTTCTAAAATAAGAGAATGATATAAAAAAAATGTGATGTGATTACCATGTAAACTTCAACCGACAATAGGTGAACGAGATCTAGTTTCTATACGAGATTATTTTTTTGAATACGTCATACATCGTAACCCGCAATTTACCTTTCATTCAATCAACTCAAATACTTGCTGCTACGGAACCGTTCATGGGCGAGTCCGACTCGCACTTGGCCGCTTTTTTAATAATTATAATTTGAAGGTTTTTTTTTGCATACCTCGCGTGAGATCTGAGCGGGTTGGTATTATAATTATCATGAAAATCGTGGATCGTGGATGCGTGAATAAATAAAAAAAAACAACATTATCTTTATGACATTATTAATACGTCAAGCAAAAACTTTGTACCTACCTCTTTTTACAAAAATTGCGCGAACGGAGGAGTATGTAATTAGGAACAGATAAAGTTCATATGGATGCGGATAGCGTAAGACCGGCAATTGTGGGTATCTTTGGGGGAGGCCTTTGTCCAGCAGTGGAAGTCTTTCGGCTGATATGATGATGATGATGAAAGCTCATATGGAGAAGGAGTGCAGAAAGCATATATTTATATACAACAGGCATTAGTAATAAAAAATAATTACACACCATGCTCTCCATCTCTTTTCAGTTTGTCTGTGTGTCAAACACAGAAACTGAGAAGAGATGACCTACTGAGTGTCAAAACTGGGAACAGATTAATATTATTTGTTTATAGTCTTTGAGAATAGAAGCTTAGTGTTAGAATTTAGAACAAGTGCGATCCTAGTTAAAATAAAATACCCTTTTTAGGGTTCCGTAGCCAAATGGCAAAAAACGGAACCCTTATAGCTTCGTCATGTCTGTCTGTCTGTCTGTTGGTCCGTATGTCACAGCCACTTTTTTCAGAAACTATAAGAGCTGTACTGTTGAAACTTGGTAAGTAGATGTATTCTGTCAACCGCATTAAGATTTTCACACAAAAATAGAAAAAGAACAATAATTTTGAGGGTTCCCCATACATAGAACTGAAACTCAAAAATGTTTTTTTCATCGTACCCATATATGTGGGGTATCTATGGATAGGTCTTCAAAAATTATATTGAGGTTTCTAATATCATTTTTTCTGAACTGAATAGTTTGCGCGAGAGACACTCCCAAAGTGGTAAAATGAGTGTCCCCCCCCCCCCCCCGGCCTGTAACTTCTAAAATAATAGAATGATAAAACTAAAAAGAATATATGATGTACATTACCATGTAAACTAACAACGAAAATTGATTTGAACGAGATCTAGTAAGTAGTTTTTTTTTAATAACCGCAATTTACCCTTAATTTAATTTACCTTTCATTTAATCTACTGAAATACTTGCTGCTACGGAACCCTTCATGGGCGAGTCCAACTCGCACTTGGCCGGTTTTGTAATTATTATTGTGTTGTTTAAAATATTGTTTTAGTAAATTAAACATGTTTTAAACACCATTATTTCAAGTAAATCCTATTGCCTGGCCTGTCGGTCTAGTGGCTAATGACCCTGACAGGGGCAGAGGTCGTGAAAGACAAATCTTATTGTGATGAGCACGATTATTTGTTCTGTGCCTGGGTGTAAATTATCTTATATTATATAGCTTTTTGTATTATTCAGCTGAAAGGCGTCCACTACTGGATTGCCTTGCCTTCCACAAAGATCTCCACAATTACCGGTCTTGCGCTACGTGAATTCAGTGGTTTCCAGCGCTCCTAACAAGATCTTCGGTCTATCTAGTAGGGGCCCTTCCCACGCTACGTCTTCGTATTAAGCTGAAGTTATTATATACTTTTTAGTTGGTGTTTGCATTGAGTCAATCTAGAAACGGTGGAAAGATTACTCGATGAAAATTCAGGCAACACACGTCATCCGTATTCGAATGTCTGCGCTTGAAAAAGTGACGTCAGTAAAATATTCGCCAGTAGGGCCACAATAAGCACGTAGGTGATGCATCAGGGGCGTTATGTATTGAAATGATTCATCTCAGAGGCGAAATCTTCGCCGTTCTGTATCTCTTTGCAAATCCATCTGAACAATATTTGCCTTTCCATCTGCATCGATAATAATTTCATGGCCCTTAAAGGACCTCAAAACATGGTGCAAATTATGGAAGTGGTAACGTCCTGTATCTCTTGAAGAATATTTGCCATTTAATCTGCATCAATAATAATTTTGTGGCCTTTAAAGGTCCTCAAAACATGGCGCAAAGGATGAAGCGACAGGTTCTTAATACTGGAAGTAAGAGCTCACTATGTAAACTATCTCGAATGGGGACGATATTTCAGCGACAGCACAGTGTGACGTCATAAGGTTTCGCATAGTGCGCTCACTGTAAAATTAGTACGCGAGGCGCAAGGGCAGACCGTGATCCGATGAATACGTGCAGCGATCTATCTATTATTCTATGCAGGCAAACTTGGAAAATAATTTTCTATCATACTACCACCGTACTAAAATTTCCAGGCTATTTATGTCAATAGCTGACGTAAATGACGATATGCTAAATGATGGAAATCTAGACGGAATATCGCACTACATAGGTATTTATATAATCACTTGCATCAATTATTTTCAGATTTTCGCGAATAGTTAAATAAAACTTGGCTAATCATAGATCATTGTGTGGCACGATTTCTTACCGGACACGTAAATTTTAAAAGTAAATAGTTTAGTTTCATAATAGTACCTGCACCAATCTGTATTTGCTCAACTTCCTATTGCGAATATGAAAGAACCGCGGACCACATAATTTGGAAGCGTGATTTTTCGTTAATTAGCTCGCAACCAATGTCTGGAGTTGTTCATTAAGCTGACCTTGTAGCAACAAGAAACAACTTCCATGCGATTAAGTTAAAGTAACTTTTGCCATACCTATTATTGGAATCAAATATATTAGCTCACTAGGATACAATGAAATATTTACATATTTAAGATAACTATATTTTTGTATAATTTAATAACTACATTAAACCTACATGGATATAAAATAAACTAAATCTAAACTGCGTCAAAAAGTCCTCATTGTCGTCGGGAAACGTACCCAGAAGGCTGGCAGCATAGCCACTTTGTATAGCAATACTGATTCTTTGAACAAAATAAAGGCCAGCCTACTGGTCCTGTGAAGCGTCAATTATCAATTTTGGGACATCCCTACCGGCTAAAATACATAACCTTCAACGAGTTTAGTGTACCTATTTGCGCCGCTTAAGAGCCTCAGCCAATGCAGCAGCAGTACCTGCAGACTCCGACGTATAGGGAAGATGGGAAGGCGCAAGGGTGTCGAAGCAGGTTGAGTCCTACACCGATGGCCTACCTATCTTCCATACCACCCGGTCTCTGTCCATCGTCACGTGCCAGACCGCTTGGTTCTAGCACAGTTAGGACGCCCGCCGGTGGTGAAGAGAGCCCTACGGATAATGTCGTTAATGCTACTGTGACGTGGGAATCTACCCGCTCTCCTACAGCAAGACAGACCATGGTGTCCTAATTGATCAACCGACACTCCTAATAATAGGATCTTTAACTTTTATGCTTTATACTAAGCAGTTTAGTCTCCACGAAGGTGTACTACAATTCCTATTGCTACCGAATTTTTATGTCATAAACAGATCTAGAGATTATATTCAATGTTAATTCCGTCAGAGTTTCTACATGGAGTTCATCATGCGTAATCAGATTTTATTTGCATCAAATATGCCTTTTGATAGTCATTGTTAAAGATAATATTAAATAAGTAATAAAAATATCTTTGGTGATTTTGCAGCTGGCTTCTCTAAGATTAGGCTTCTGTATATTTTAAATATTCTTTTATCCTTTTTTTATTTTATTTAATTGTAATAACTTTTTCTGTTAAGAACTTTTTCGACTATATTTATATCAGGATGTATAAAATCTATAGGTATATTATATAAATACAGAAATCTAAATAAACATAAATAAGGTTTGTATAATTATAGTTTGTAGAAGATACCCCCTTTCCCTGACCTCCATAGAATATATAAATGTAATTGTGTTATACTTTATAAAATAACAAAGAACCTAAATAAACTTATGAATACACATAACTACCTACATTAGAAAGAAAAACTAAATCTACGAAAAAGTAAATTATATACATAAGCTAGCTGTGCCCCGCGGTGTTACTCGCGTTAAATTTTATAAATTTTCTTTGCTATAAACCTCAAGGAGCCCGAGACCTTTCCAACGAATGCAAAACCGTGGAAATAGGTTCGTGCGTTCTGGAGTTATAGCGTCTGGAAGGAAAACCTGACTTATTTTTATATAGTAGATAAATTTTAACTAACTACAGCTGTTGGCGCCGTAGTATTCCTCCCAATCGAGGCCATGAGAAAATGGCATCGATTTATAAAATTAAATGCTAATTAACTAAACGTATGTAAATATTGTTATACATAAAAATTACTCCTATAAAACTTACCAGTAACAGGCAGCCTGTGTGCAGCTCAGCAGTAGTGCCACCAAGCCAAACAGGTAACTGTGGTTGTTCCAAAAGCTCTTCTCGATAAGGAACAGGTACCAGTAGCAGATAGTGAAAAGGGGCGCCGTGTAGCGGTACTTGTACCCAAGCATTATCCCTAGAGCGCCTGAAAAATAACGAGTAAGATATAGAACAGAATAGAATTTTATTGAGAAAACCGGCCAAGTGCGAGTCGGACTCGAAGGGTTCCGCAGCAGCAACTATTTCAGTTGATTAAATGAAAGGTAAATTGCGGTTTACGATTTATGACGCATTAAAAAAAACTACTTACTAGATTTCGTTCAAACCAATTTTCGTTGTTAGGTTACATGGTAATGTACATCATATATTTTTTCGACTATTATCATTCTCTTATTTTAGAAGTTACAGGGGGGGGGGGGGGACACACACTCATTTTTCCACTTTGGAAGTGTCTCTCGCGCAAACTATTAAGTTTAGAAAAAAATGATATAAGGAACCTCAATATCATTTTTGAAGACCTATCCATAGATACCCCACATGTATGGATACGATGAAAAAAATTTTTTTGAGTTTCAGTTCTATGTATGGGGAACCCCCAAAATTATTATTATTTTTCTATTTTTGTGTAATAATCTTAATGCGGTTCACAGAATACATCTACCTACTTACTAAGTTTCAACAGTACAGCTCTTATAGTTTCGGAAAAAAATGGCTGTGACATACGGACAGACAGACAGACAGACATGACGAATCTATAAGGGTTCCGTTTTTTGCCATTTGGCTACGGAACCCTAATAAAAACATGTTACATAAAATATTAACCCACCAAACTGCATTGCTATGCAGTTTGTTGTCGGCGGGATTAGCGCTCGTTAACACAATGGCAATAATTATATCAATAAATTCAAATACTAAAATAAAAAAGTAAAAACGAATACTAACTAAAAATAATAATAACTAATACAACAATTTAAATGTAAAGGTATATGTATAGCAGAGAAGAATCATTATATATGAAGACTATTGTTATCTTATTCTGTGGTCGTTCCAAAAGCTCTTCTCGATAAGGAACAGGTACCAGTAGCAGATAGTGAAAAGGGGTGCCGTGTAGCGGTACTTGTAACCGAGCATTATGCCTAAAGCTCCTGAAAAATAACGTGTAAAGTATGTAAAGTTACTTAGCGGAGAAGAATCATAATATATGAAGTCTATTGTTATCTTATTGTGTGGTTGTTCCAAAGACTCTTCTCGATAAGGAACAGGTACCAGTAGCAGATATTGAATAGGGGTGCCGTGTAGAGGGACTTATAGCCGATCATACATACATAGAACAGAAACTCAATTTTTTTTTCATCGTACCCACATCCTACATGAATTTCTAAACTGAAGAGTTGACGCGAAAGACACTTCCAAAGTGGTAAAATGAGTTCCCCCCCCCCCCCTGAAACTCCTAAAATAAGAGAACGATTAAACTAAAAAAATATATGATGTACAGACGCCAGCACATCAAGCTACCCCAATCTGTCAAATTTCCCCAATTAAAAGTGAACCTTATGCTTTTGTGATAAAGTTGAAAATCTATAAAAGAAATTTGACAGATTGGGGTAGCTGGATGTGCTGGCGTCTGTACATTACCATGCAAACTAACAACGAAAATTGGTTTGAACGAGATCTAGCAACTAGTTTTTTTGTAATATGTCATAAATCGTAAACCGCAATTTGCTTTAATTTAATCAACTGAAATACTTGCTGCTACGGAACCATTCATGGGTGAGTCCGACTCGCACTTGGCCGGTTTTTTTTTCTATATGTTCTACAAGTTGATGTATTACACATTGTTTGATGTTCAGTTTCATACTTAAATTATGTGTCCACTATTTATTTTACCCTAGGGTGCCGAGGAGGAAGCGAGACCAGCTCCTTAACTATTGTGCCACACGTGTTCGCAAATATCATAATCAGCCATTGACTTATATGTATAACTAGACACGCTGTTTCGAATAAAAACTCTGTCCCAGTCCGGCTGTGCGCGAGGTGAGTGGCGCGCGCGCGGCGGCCAAAATTGCTTACTGAGTCGCAGCGCCCGCGTTGCAATTCGGTGAGCAAATTCTCAATATGGGATTGCGCGCCTAGTAGAATACATATAATAGGTCAATGTAATCAGCACGTAAATGTTTTATTGCCCTATAGTAGAAATAATCAGCAGTTAATTGTTTTAGTGCCTTGTGGTTGAGAAATGATGATAATTAGTGATTATTACGTATTTAGATAGTAAAGTTCCGGGTATACCAGGAGGGGCTTTACGTGTCATTAGAGACGACACATTTGAGGCAAATTCATATATTTTCTATTTTATTTAGTCGCCACATATGTAAAATATGATCCCTGATACTAAGCGGTTACTGTATACTACGGACGTTTGCTAATCTCATAAATTAATAAATATACATACTTCCTTAATATTAACACACAAGTAAAGTGTGATTGAGTGTTGATTTTCACGCCGGAGGTCGTGTATTCGATTCCCACCCAGGACAGATATTTGTGTGCATGAACATGTCTGTTTGTCCTGAGTCTGGGTGTAATTATTCATATAAGTATGTATTTACAAGAGAAAAGTAGTATATGTAGTATATCAATTACCTGGTTTCCATAGTACAAGCTCTGCTTAGTTTAGGAACAGATGACCGTGTGTAAATAATGTCCAAGGATATTATTATTATTAAGTAGGTACAGAATAATAATGTGTACATACATAATTAGGTTTTACTGTAATCTCGTAAATATGTGATAAGTGCTTTCCTTCTATTTTTTAATTTGTTTTGTGTTACTTAGTAACTCAATGCTTTCTCACTATTCTAGTACTGCAAGGAAACTACCATGTCTAATAATAAGTAATAATCTTTGTAACTTCTATTTCTATACGAATGTTTGTTTCTTCTATACAAATAAATAAAATTGGAGTGTCTGTTTGTAATATTGAAATAACCGGTTTTTACTATATTAATATGAATATATATACGGTACATACACCAAAATAACATTTTTTTCAATTTTTGTCTGTCTGTCTGTCTGTTTGTTCCGGCTAATCTCTGAAATGGCTGGACCGATTTTGACTGGACTTTTATTTGCAGGTAGCTGATGTAATAAGGAGTAACTTAGCCTACTTTTATTTAAGAAAAAGGCTTTTATTTTACCAAAAAAACGAAATAAACTAATTAACACGCGGACGAAGTCGCGGGCACAGCTAGTTAATAAATATATATCACACTAATCCTACTAATATTATAAATGCGAAAGTTTGTGTCTGTGTGAGGGTGTATGTTTGTTACTTCTTCACGTCCAAACGGCTGGCGCGATTATAATAAAATTTGGTATGGAGTTAGCTGACACCCTGGATTAACACAGGCTATAATTTATAAAGCTTAACGCGGGTAAAACCGTGGGGCACAGCTAGTAACAAATAAATACTAATTCACTGCCATCTGATCCACGAATTAATTGATATTTGTTTGTGTTTATATGCTACTCGTGGTTCTTGTTGTCCTCAACTTACGTCCATTAATCTCAAAAATGGGAAATCATAAATTTAATCGTCCGGCGGGTCTTGGACCACCACCATCCAACGATCCGGGGTAGGTGCTCTGCGTAAAGCTACGAATCATACGCACTGGGTACTTAATAACTAATTAATATATTATTATATATATTTTAATTATTTCTTTTTTGATTTTAAATTCTATTGTTATAAATTTCCTGCCTGTCTGATTTAACTTTTGCTCATGCTGTTCACACATTAATAATTATATTTTTGTTCATCTTTATTATGTATTATGTCTTAATAAATAATTAAATATAATGTTTAGGGTTCCATACCCAAAGGGTAAAACGGGACCCTATTACTAAGACTTCGCTGTCTGTCTTTCCGTCTGTCGCCAAGCTGTATCTCATGAACCGTGATAGTTAGACAGTTGAAATTTTCACAGATGATGTATTTCTGTTGCCGATATTACATAAAATAATAAAAAACAAAATAAAATAAATATTTAAGGGGGCTACCATACAACAATCGTTATTAAATTCTAGTTTTTATAAATAATGGTATGGAACCCTTCGTGCGCGAGTCCGACTCGCACTTGGCCGGTTTTTTACGACTGCTATGTTACAAGATTACAATAGCGGTTTTTTTGGAACCTGTCAACGCTCGTTTTAATTCACGGCTTGGCTATTTGAGTATACCTACGGCATAAATATATTATACCGTGGGTATGTAGAACTATCCAAGCCACTCTTCAACTATTTATACTTATACAGTGGGCTTTGCTTAAGAAATTACCTTCGCCATTACTAGCTGATATATTTCTCACACGACTGAAGTAAGACCCCGTTTTATTCCAAATATAAGATCGAGACATAATACCAAGCAAAGAAAATTATTAGTTATTATTATTATATTGGTTGGCTTTACATAATATTTTAAATATTGTTTTAATTATCAGGGATTATTTTATTAAAAGAAAACATTGCGATTATTATTGTTATCTAGTAATTCTAGTTCACATCAACAGATTTCATTTGACATATTTCTTTTATGTTCTTGTTGTACCGTTTGTTTATGGGAAATATTGAAGAATAAATATGTCTGAAATAATGAAAAAAAAAAAATTACTTACATCATTTTTTTGGGAAAAGTTACTTACTTATCGTATGGGCAGTGGTTACCCTAGTGTCAGAGTTGTTCAAGCTGCCCAGTAGGCCCCTGACATGGCTTTACGACTGTTGTCTAATGACTACAACCGGGACAGACAGCTTAACGTGCCCTCCGAAGCACGGAGACGCTTAGAAATTAAAACACTTTGGCCGTCACCCATCTATGGACTGACCGCGAGCCTAGTTGCTTAACCTCGTCGATCACTTACGGACCGGTGAGAGCATCTAGCTATGAGCTATATTTACTTAACTTTAACATTAATTGTGGGCAAAATATATAAACCTTTTGGCAAACCACAAATTTCTTTCTATAAAATTTTAATAATAGTTTAAAAGACATGCTTTTAGCACGCACTAAAAATCCCAAATGCATTTCAAATAGCCTGTCCGCCATCTTGGACGTCCGCCATATTGGATTTAAGTCACGTGACTATTTTCTTCGTATTCCTGACAGCAAACCCTTTCATTTGATACCCATATCATGGGGGTGCATTTCAAGTAGCCTGTCCGCCATCTTGGGGAGGCCGCCATATTGGATTTAAGTCACGTGACTATTTTCTTCGTATTCCTGACAGCAAACCCTTTCATTTGATACCCATATCATGGGGGTGCATTTCAAGTAGCCTGTCCGCCATCTTGGGGAGGCCGCCATATTGGATTTGTAATGACGTCATGTATTGTCATCAGAACTCAGAGTGTGTGCAAAATTTCATCCTAATCGGAGACCGGGAAGTTAGTCAAATTAAGAATCCAAGATTTTCTTACTTACATAGTTACAAGTGAAGCTAATAAAAGCTGTAGAAAATGCATAATAACAATTTAAGATCTCAGTCACGTCTTACCAAACCACATAGTTGCGTACACGACTGCCATGTAGGGCAAAGGGAGACCTTGCAGCACGGGGAACAGAGGGAAGTGGCACGTTTTGGGGTCGCCCCAGCGCCTTTCGATGCTAGCGCCGCCGCGCTCGTCCGGTATGTCGAACAGCATCGCCAGACCTGTATTTTGTGGAAAGATAACAAATATAAGAAATCCGGCCAGTCTCAACGGATATAAAGCAATGATGATCTCATTAATAATAATAATTTCCTCCTGGCAGTATTTCGGCCTAAGCGGCCAGTCTCAATGGAGAATATAGTACCAACACAACTGTGTGCGCAAGCACAGGGGCACTTTCTATTCCATTACTCTCATAATCCGATGCGACGACTAGCGACACGACTGGAATGATGTCAGGTAAAGGACCGACGGCTTCACGTGCTCTCCCAGGCTTCGGGTGATAATGAGATTTTTTTTCAAGGAAAAATCCCGCAATTCCTTTTTGGCCCGACCCGGATTTGGACCCAGGACCTCATAAATCTGCGGTTTAACACGCTACCGCTATAGCAACGTGGAAGTAAATAATATAATAGTGATCTCATTACACACTAACCAACTATGCAAGGCATGTTACAGTGTATTTATTAGCGAAACATGTGCAATTCCTATTCTTTAGTTACTAAGCCTGATGAGACGCAAGTCCGACCCGGCCAAGTTACTAGCAATGCTCAAAAATATTGCTCTATAACTGCCCCATGTTTGCAGTCATATACTCGTGAGCTCTTCAGACGGTGTTTAGTGACACTGTGCCCGTCGCAAAGCCTCCTATGCTAACTGTAGATATTATGTTAAAAAAGTAGATGCTGTTAATACATCGTTAATTTTGGGGGCTTACCATCTAGACATATAATAAAATCGTAGGAAAGTCAAAACTGTACATTGAATTTTTTTTTAAAGGATACTTAGGGCGTGATCTACAATCGATATCGAAGCCAAAAATATAGTTTTTAGAATTTTTGTCTGTTTGTCTGTCCGGGCTAAACTCAAAAAGTACTGCATAGATTTACTTCAAATTTTGCATGGAGCTTTCCTAAGAGGTCGGGTCAACATATTGGCTACATATTATCACGCTATAACCTACGGGAGAGGAGCTGTGATAATTTATGAAGTTTAACGCGGGTAAAACCGCGGGGCACCGCTAGTTCATAATATTTTGTGGGTGTGTGTAGTACGACCTATATTGAATATATTAATATATATAGTACTTATTGGTGAGAAGGGAAAACCAATCATATTGAAATAGCCTCTGATTATAATATTTTTCCTTACCACATAGTTAACTTTACGTATCAATCGGAATAATTATATTTATAGCATTGCAAATAATCATACCTAAATACCATGAAAACATTTTAATTCATGGCGTCGTTTTTCTTGTCTAATACGAAATATCACTTCTTACGATCACCGTAGCCTAGTTGGTAGTGCTCCTGCCTACGAAGCTGGTGGTCCTGGGTTCGAATCCCGGTAAGTGCAAATATTTGTGTGATGAGCACGAAGATTTGTTTCTGAGTCATGGATGTTTTCTATGTATATAAGTATTTATCTATCTATATAAGTATGTATATCGTCGCCTGGTACCCATAGTACAAGCTTTGCTTAGTTTGGGGCTAGGATGATCTGTGTGACATAGTCCCCAGATTTATTTATCGTCAGGTTGATATCGTCCATTGCTGGACAGCCGCCCCTAATGGTTTCTATAACATTGCCATTTTGAGGGTTTCATCTTAGTCACCGCGATTAGCATGCGAGTCGGCAATCGCACTTACTGTTACGAAAACCACACGGCAAAATAAATAAGAAATATATATCGTTAATTGCGGTAAAACACATAAAGTAATCAGTTCATAAAGTAGTTTATCATCTATAATATTAGACTTAAACTAGATAATTAAACATAATCTCTTGACAATAACTTGATACGAGCTAGCTAAATATCATTGCTATAATAAAATAAATTTTATAAATGTTTTCATACAATGTCTACCTAAATATCTATGTTACTAGAAATAATAATGTATACAACTATATTACTACAAACATGTTCTGACTATTTACAAGCGCTTTTTTAAAGTCTACGCGAATAAAAACCTTTTTTATTTTATTATTATTTTATCTCGCTCAGATTAGCCCAGGGTCAGGGCCAGGGTCCCTTAATTTTATAGGTAGACCCGGAAACCGTAGATGTGCCGCAAATAGCTTAAAAGCTCTTACCAAACAAAATCCTGGTTACAGCCAAACTTGAGGAGTCCTTGGGGGAGTGCATGTAGTCGACAATCTTGTTAAAAGTAACATTTCTCAAGTTGAACCCAAACTGTGCTTCAAAACTGTCGCCCATATTCTGATAAACATTTAGTAATTTTCTCTTGATGGCTTTCATAGTCTGTAATATTAAATTGAAATACATAGATGAACTCGAAATCTGTTACTTATATTGAGTGATTGATAATAATGTAATTGCAGACTATACAACATAACCGCTCTGTGTAATCAATTAGCTGCGAAAGTATTTCCGATCTGGTTTGCCAAGGCAACCTTCAAGAAGCGAGCCTATCCTTTTCCTAACGGCCTGCAACTCACTTGCGACTCCTCTGGTGTTGCGATTCTCCATGAGCGGCGGTGATCTCTTGCCATCAGGTGACCCACTTGCTCGTTTGCTATCCTATTTTATATAAAAAAATTACGTAAATACGCAAACGTGTACCCCTTTTTTGGCAGATTTTTGAGGAACTCATACCAAATGTTACATACCAAAAATCGCACGAATTGAGTTCGAATTGAGTTTGCACATATACATGGCTTTGTGGTGAATACGTCGATCGAATAACAAGTATGTATACGGATATAACAAAAAGCTCCGGATAGCAAAAGGCACTATTTTAAGATAACATTGGTTTGGTATTTTAGACATTTATCGCCATTCAAAGCCATTCAACAACACCTCATCCTAAATCTATACTAATAGCTTTCTTTCTTTTTCTTTATCATATGGGCAGTGGTTACCCTGGTGTCAGAGTTGTTTAAGCCGTTGAATAGGCATCTGTTATGGCTTAATGACTGTTGTCTAACGCCAACAACCGACCGACGCGACGGCGACAGCTAAATGTGCCCGGCCAAGCATAGCGACGCTCATAAATTAAAGTTCGATGATCACCAATCTATGAACTGACCTAGTGCCTACGTGCTTTACCTCGTCGATCACTAAAGGACCGGTGAATGCAACTGGCTATGAGCGCCTCCAATAATAATTATAGCTTTATAAATGAGGAGTTTTGACTCCACGTATGATGCAGCGGCTAAGACAGTCGCCTCGCCGCTTCGTGTCTCGGGTTCGAGTCCCGCGCCGGACATCTATTTGTGTGACCCATAAATAGTTGCTCTGAGTCTGAATGTTATTTTTGTCCGTCTAATATTAGGTCTTTACCTATGAAATTGCCGTTCTGCAGTACTGGCCATTTCAAATCAAAATAATTTTTGTTTGGCTAAGAATTCTAATTTCAAATTAATTTTATTTTAAAAACATGGATTCTTTTTTCCAAAAGTAGTCATTTCTTTATTGATTAGTGTTACATTTTCATCGCATTTCAATCTTTTTCGTCATCATGGATACGTTAAAAATTCGAGTAATTATGGAATATGAGTACCGTCGTGGCAGCAACGCGGCACAAGCGGCACGCAACATCAACGACGTTTACGGAGCTAACACTACAAACCAACGCACCACCTGTTATTGGTTTGCTCGCTTCCGTTCTGGAAATTTCGACCTGAAAAATGAACCTCGCGGTCGTCCGAAGACTTTGGTCGACAGTGACGAATTAAAGGCGGTTGTGGAAGCTGATGATACACAATCTACGGCTGAATTAGCAGCAGCTTTCGACGTTAGCGTCAAAACAATATTGGTCCATTTGCGTCAAATTGGCAAGGTAAAAAAGCTTGACAAATGGGTGCCCCACGAACTCAATGATCGCCAGCGCGAAGTACGCGTCGAGACGTGCCTTGCACTGCTCAACAGACACACAAATGAAGGAATTTTGAACCGCATTGTTACCTGCGATGAAAAATGGATTCTGTTTGATAACCGCAAGCGCTCAGCAAGTTGGTTGGATCCTGGTTCAGCACCTAAACAATGCCCTAAACGAAAACTTACCCCTAGAAAAGTGATGGTCACTGTTTGGTGGTCTAGCGCCGGTGTGATTCATCACAGCTTCTTACCAAACGGGGTGAGCATTACTGCAGATGTGTACTGTGAAGAACTGAGCACAATGATGGAGAAGCTGGCGCATCTCCAACCAGCATTGGTCAATCGCTCGTCTCCGCTGCTCCTGCACGACAACGCGCGACCTCATACTGCACAGCAGACGGTCTCCAAGTTGCAAGAACTGGGGTTGGAAGCTCTCCGTCATCCGCCCTACTCACCAGACCTTGCGCCTACAGACTACTACTTTTTCCAGAATTTGGATAACTTCTTGGCGGGAAAAAAATTCAATACCCGAGAGGCAGTACAAAATGCCTTTGAAGAATTTGTTGCCTCCCGTCCAGCTGATTTCTTTAAGAAGGGCATCAATAAACTGCCACTGCGATGGCAAAGATGCATTGATTGCATGGGTGATTACTTCGATTAATACAAATAAAAAAATTCATGAAAAAAATTCGTTTAAATTTTTTCATACAAAACGGCAATTTCATAGGTATTATAATAATATGTTTGTAAAGTACCCCTCAACACAGGGAGTAGATTTCCTCATGCGGGCGTTGTATATAATAAAAAAAAGAAGTAAAATAAGTTCAAAATTATAGCTTTATAAATGAGGAGCTCAAATTATAATTTCATTTCCCGATATCTGCCAAAATACCTATAACACGACACTACTCTAAATATCCCTGTTTATTTAGGTGTTTTTGAAATCAACCTACAGTAATAAAATATCTTGACATTATTTTTCTAAGCATGGATTTACTTATTCTACGATACAGTAACACCTGAGTCTACTCAATTCATGTATTTCCGGAGATTTTTCCAAATGTAAGAACAATATGTTTTTTAAAGACAACGCCCGCATTAGGGAATCTAATCCCTGTGTCTTTACAAACTTATAATAGACAATAGACGGACACAAATTACATCCAGACTCAGAACAACTGTTTATGGGTCACACAAATAGTTGTCCGGCGTGGGACTCCAACCCGCGACACGAAACAGCGAGGCGACTGTCTTAGCCGCTGAGCCACACGTGCAGTCAAATATAATAAAATTATAAAAGTAAATATATATTTTGACAAACCAATTCAGTCGTAGTGGTTGGTAAATGCTTGCCTTTCACGCCGCAGGTCGTGGGTTCGATTCCCACCCACGACAGATATTTGTGTGCACGAACATGTCTGTTTGATTTTGTCCTGGGTCTGGGTGTAATTATCTATATAAGTATGTATTTACAAAAGAAAAGTACCATATCAGTTATCTGATTTCCATAGTACAAGCTCAGCTTAATTTGGGATCAGATGGCCGTGTGTGAATATTTCTTCAGGTTATTATTATTATATAGGTACCTAAAAACGCTAAGGGTGGGGTACCGTAATTGTAGTTATTTTATAGTGCCTATACTAAGCAGTCATAATAAGTGGTAGTTGTATCATAGGTACGTACCTCAAATACTCTGCCAGACTGCACAAGATGGTTGAAGATACTTCAAGACTTCAAAGGAATGGAGAGAGCTTTCCCTATGAAATCCAAAGCAAGACTGACGATAGAAATCTAGGAGATAAAATAAATTGTCTCTTGAGCATGTTCCATTTAACGATTATGTCGAATTAATTATGTGTGCAATGATGTGGGAACATGTGAGTGGCGTTAAACGTGTAGGTAAAGTTATTGACAACATTACCATAACCTACGATTATGGTAGGTAGGTAATGTCGTCAAGTTAAGTTCGAAGAAAGCAAACAGGGTGATTCCTTTCTTGTCGCTACGCTTGTTTTTTTTTTTCGGGACTAGTCCCTCCCTATTACCCACCACTGCAACTCCTGTAAGCCAGGATCAACAGTGGCACACAATGAAATGACACTGAGCGGTGAAGCTCAGGCATGTCCCGGGGAATCGCTTTAACTGTCTTGGATCCCGCAACGAGATTAATCAGAAAAAGAAAAAGGAGCAGTTAGAAAATGAATAGTTCCACTTCCCTCCAGAGCAAAGCGGGAGACAGAATGATGTAAAGAGGCTATAGCCTCATAGAATGAGAGATTTGCAACTAGAGAAGCCAGCTGCAAAAGCACCGCGGATCAATTTAAGGGTCCTAAGTGAGCTGTTATATTTGATTCCAATAGTAGGTATGGCAAAAGCGCTTAAACGCACGGATGTTGTTCCTTGTTGCCACAAGATCCGTATAATAAACTACTCCAGATATTGGTTGCAAGCTGTTTAACATAATATCACGCTGATTTTGCCAGAGATCACACTCCCAAAGTATGTGGTGAGCAGTTTGTTCATATTCGTTACTGGAAGTTGAGCACAGACTGATTGGTGAAGATACTAATTTGAAACTAAACAATTTACTTTTTAAATTGCCGTGTCCGGTAAGAAATTGTGCAACAAAATGGTCTATGATTGGCCAAGTTTTATTTAACCGTTCGCGTACGTCCGGAAAGAACTGGTGCAGATGGCGACCCTTGGTTGAGCTATTCCATCTACATTGCCATTCATTTAGTAGTTAGTCATTTAAGTCAGCTATTGGCATAAATAGCCTGGTTATTTTCGTACGGTCGCGTAATGATAAGAAATCATTTTCTAAATTTTCGCGCGTAGAATAATACATTGCTGCTCGTCTTTGAACTTCAAGATCAACCGGAAGTACACCCGCTAGGACAGGTAGGGCCTCTGTGCTCACCGTTCTATAGGCTTTACACAGAAATATCAACGCCAACCTCTGGCTTTGTAGTAATTTACGGCGAGCATCTCCGCTTCAATCGCTGCGCTTGGCGGTCGGATTGGCGAACGCAATATGATGGTCATAATAGGTAAACAGAGAGACGCTGCTTCCCGTTCTCTGAGAGACATGCGCTCCAGACGACTTCTACGCTCCCCACGGGATGATATAGACTGGTGATATTATTTGAGAGCCAAATATACTTATTACATACACAGGTATCCTCCGTAAACGTGCACGTGTGGCGCAGCGGCTAAGAGAGTCGCCTCACCGTTTCGTGTCGTGGGTTCGAGTCCAACTATTTGTGTGACCCATAAATAGTTGTTCTGAGTCTGGCTGTAATTTGTGTCCGTCTATTATATGTTTGTAAAGTACCCCGCGACACAGGGATTAGTTTCCCTAGTGCGGGCGTCTTATTAAAAATCTTATCCTCATTGTTTCAACTAGCGACAGATCTCCTCCAATACCGGCAGCTTTATGTCCTTCCGCAGAACGAGTCAGTAACACCACCGAATTCCTGGTTGTATATTACTACTGAAAATTTACTAGCTTGAAAATTTCTATTAATCTTCACATGATATAAAATAAAATTATTGAAAACGATTTAAAAGCAATGCTAAATTAACATCTCAGTATCATTTTATCGACTCCTTATTCTAGAGAATTATCAATTTATCATACTATTATTATAAAACTCAAAGTTTGTGAGTGTGTATGTTTGCTACATCTTCACGTCTAAACATCTGTAGCGATTTTAATAAAGTTTGGTATGGAGTTAGCTGACACCCTGGATTAACACATAGGCTATAATTTATAAAATTTAACGTGGGTAAAATCGCAGGGCACAGCAAGTATAGAATAAAATTAAAATGTAATTAAAAAAGTGATTAAGTGCGTTTTATGTTTTCCCACTTTTTTCTGATATATCTACATAAAGGTTAAATTGTATACATTATTATTAAAAGAAATCTAACGAATAGACAACTTTAATGCTATCTATTTATTTTGTATCTAATATTTTTATTGTTAATATTCAGCTGTGGGTGATTTAGGTATAATTAAAATGTAATTAAAAAAGTGATTAAGTGCGTGTTATGTTTTCCTACTTTTTCTGATATATCTTTATGAAGGTTAAATTATATAAATTATTATTAAAAGAAATCTAATGAATAGACAACTCTAATGCTATCTATTTATTTTGTATCTAATATTTTTATTTTTAATATTGAGTTCTGGATGACAAACTACGTTAGGCCTGTATGTTGGCCTCCCTTAGCATAAAATTACCATAAATACGTCTTGAACACGTACGTATATTAGAGGCAGAGATTTTCAGCAACAAATTCATGTTGATAAAGAGGATTATTTTAAAAATCATTATCTTTCCCCTTGTGAGGTAGAATATAAGACTGCATACGGTACGCCGGCAAAAAAACGCGTGTTGTAATAGGCAACAAAAACCTTAGTGATCTGTATATGTAAATTGTGTTCTGATTCTCTGTCTGGCTAGCTACCATCCTCACATATTAGTTCTACTGTAATATTATATATATAATATCCTAGGACATTATTCACACACGGCTATGTGATCCCAAACTAAGCAGAGCTTGTACTATGAAAACCAGATAACTGATATCACACTAATATTATAAAGGCGAAAGTTTGTGAGTGTGTATGTTTGTTAACCACGTCTAAACGGCTGGTGCAATTTTGATAAAATTTGGTATGGAGTTAGCTATCATACCCTAGATTAACACACAGGCTATAATTTATTAAGTTAAAAGTTAAAACCGCGGGGCACAGCTAATATTACATACATTTTCTTTTTTGTAAAACATACTTATATAGATAAGTACACCCAGACTCAGGGCAAACAGATATGTTTATGCATACAAGTATTTGTGCCGGGTGGGAATCAAACCAACGACCTGCGGCGTGAAAGGCAAGTATTTACCAACCATGCCAACCGGTACGTCCGTTCCGTGCGTACGTATTGTTGCAACCCGACTCCACTGCAGTTATCATCACCACCTTGCAGAATAATGGTGGGCTAATAACATTAGGTTTTGGGTATTGGTAAGGTTGCTGGAGTTTGTAGAGGGGAGGAATAGTTTTGTTTCGTGTTAGTCATGTCCAGGATTGCAAGCATCCATTTCTATGGATCTCGGACACAAATATACTATATACAGTAACCGCTTATTATCAGGGTGATAACTTTTTATGCTAACTATATTGTGTAAAAATTTTAAAACAACAATTAAGATTCATTAAAATAATTGATAAGAAAATAGCGGCGCTTCATGTTTGTAAAAGAATTATTTGGTATGAATGTGTTGTTCTGGTTTGACGAGTTCTGTTGTTAGTTGTGTCTATTTGTTTAAAAAGGCAGGGGGAATGCCTAGGCGTGCCACCCGCAATAAGTGTCTTCGGGTGGGACTCGCACCGACTAAACCTTAGCACCCGAGGACTTGTCTTGGCGCCTAATGGGGAAACCCCGAGAGCGCGGGTATGCTGCTCCGGAGTCTCCCTCATACACCATATCCCAGATGTTCGGAACACATATCATGGGAGACTCTGGATTGCCGTCCCCATTTGTCAACTCCTGCCAGCCGGCACAGGTCGCTGTCTGTCGCACAGTCGCTGCGGAGTAGAGGACACTACTCTGGAAAGGGAAGAAGAGCCGGTAGCCCGACGGCTCCAGCGTCGGCTCTCTCCCGATCTCACTCGGCGGCCTCATTTTGGAGACCACGGCCTCTCATTTGGTAGAGTCCCACAGATCCACAGACAGATTGCGACCAAGACTCGCCTTGGTCTCCCAGGCCGGGCACTCGGCGAGAGTGTGCTGAGCAAAGTCTAATTCGTTCCCGCAGTGGTGACAGTGTGTCACTGCTTCTCGGCCTATCCGGCTCAGATACTCACCGAAACACGCGTATCCGGTGAGTATCTAAGTCGGTCTGTAAGATGGTCACCACACGCTGCAGGCTATATTGAGTATAGACCTGCAGCCGTCTGCCGTTCAGCTTCATAAAGGGCCAAAGATTACACGACCGTAAAGACGGTGAACTTCTTCCCGAGGACCACCTACACTCGACAGAAACAGTAGGTTAGTATTCTAGTTACGCTCAAACCACAAGGATTTTCAACGGTAGGAATGCTCGATCGTCTGTTAAGAAAAGTTGTCAGTATCAGCTCGAAATCTCGTTGACGGTATTTCACCCCACTGCCTCGGAGAGCACATAAAGCAGTCTGTCCTGTACCTGACCTCTTTCCGGTGGTGTCGCTAGTCGTCCCATCGAATCATGAGAGTGATGAAATGGACTACCTATACTATGTCCCGCGCAAATGGCTCGTCTCCATTGAGATAGTGACTGACCGCTGCGGTTGAAATTCGGCTAGCAGGACATTATGTGTAATCTATAAAGAAAGTTCATATCTTATTAGCCATTTATAGAGCACTTGTGACAAATTCAAGATCAAACGTATATTATAATGCCGCTGTAGTCATCTATACATATAATAAAATCGTAGGAAAGTCAAAACTGTACCTACATTGAATATTTTTTTAAATGGATATAAGACCGCTTACTAACAAAATATGGATTTAATTTATAATCTATACATATAATAAAATCGTAGGAAAGTCAAAACTGTACATTGAATATTTTTTTGAAAGGATACTTGGGGCGTGATCTACAATCGATATCGAAACCAAACATATAGTTTTTAGAATTTTTGTCTGTCTATCTGTATGTATGTCCGGGCTAAACTCAAAAAGTACTGCATGGATTTACTTAAAATTTTGCATGAATATTACTAAGAGGTCGGGTCAACATATAGGCTACATGTTATCCCGTTATCACCCACGGGGGAGGAGCTGTGATAATTTATAAAATTTAACGCGGGTAAAACCGTGGGGCACAGCTAGCTAGCTAGGAACAAAACAAAACTCAAATATTTCCTGAAATATGCATTTATTCATTCGTCAGAGTAATCGATACAAGTTGTTCCTAATTAACATTTATTATTGTCAATCATATCATATTCGGCCATAACAACATCTACATACTAAATCTAATTTGATTTTCAAGTTGCCAACAGTTTATCTAAAATACAATTTTTTATATAATTGTTCTATCAAAATGGCGTTGTTCAAGCGGGGAGACAGAATTAGTTAGTACGGGCGAAATTGAATAATTGACACAGATAAGGTAGGATAGGTTAGTCGATTTTATTGTTATAACTACGGTTTGTACTCATATATTCTAATAAATATATTGATATAGTCGATTACTAAGTATCTATTACAGTACAGACGCTAGCACATCCAGCTATCCCGGTCTGTCAAATTTCATTTATAGATTTTCAACTTTATCACATAACCATTAGGTTCACTTTCAATTGAGGAAATTTTAAAGATTGAGGTGGCTTGATGTGCTGGCGTCTGTACATTATATGGCTACCAAAAATAATTATTACTGAAAATTTGTTTTTGACACGGGCTCCAGCTCGCAGTTTCAACGATATTTGAGTGTGATGGTTAGTGGTTTTGGCTCTCATTGCTGCAATTGTGAGTAATTTTTTTTTGACTTTAGTCTAAAACCCTAACATCACTGATTTGCCTCAACGGCATTTGTCAGCTGGGGACACGTTTGTCGTTACACACAAAAAACAACTCATAGTAACGAAGTTATGGTTGCTGCAATTTTATGAGTGAAAGGTTTACGCTCCAATTATGCTTTATAATATGGTATGCTTGGCAATTCTTACGGCTACGAGAAGAAGAAATTGCCAAGCTGAAGTGGCAGTGGGCAGGGCACATAGCTCGTAGAACCGACGGCCGCTGGGGCAGAAAGGTTCTCGAGTGGCGACCACGAACCGGAAGACGCAGCGTGGGCAGGCTCCCTACAAGATGGGCCGATGATCTTGTGCGGGTCGCTGGACGCGGATAGCGCAAAACCGGCAATTGTGGAGATCTTTGGGGGGAGGCCTTTGTCCAGCAGTGGACGTCTTACGGCTGATATGATGATGAATATGGTATGAGTAAAATTTCGATTATATTAATGAGAAAGCTGGAGACAAACACACACTTGTGGCTTCACACATTCTACAACGTTGTAGGTGCAGACGCCAGCACATCAAGCTACCCCAATCTGTCAAATTTCCCCAATTGAAAGTGAACCTTACGCTTTTGTGATAAAGTTGAAAATCTAAAAAATAAATTTGGCAGATTGGGGTAGCTGGATGTGCTGGCGTCTTTACCTTAACTACGTTTTACTAATGATATGATTTGTAATAAAATGTCTGAAGACCTCCGAGCTATATTTGTGCAAATCCCATTTTAGGACTGTGGTCGTAGATTTGATTGCTTTAACTGCAATCTTTTTTATAGAGGCCTCAAACACATTACAGTCATATTGTTGTTACTTTATTAATGATATATTCAGATGTGGCAATAAATAAGGCCTGGCGGGCCGCAGGTTGAATATAGCGGCTCTAGGTGATTAAGGCAGAGTCAACCACGTTAGCGCATCGGTCTCAGTTATCATGAGAGCATCTACGACAATTATTATTACAGAAATTCGGAAGCAGCCTAACAGAATTCCACACTTGGTCTAATCATCTTGGCAGTAGTTTGTGTGATCATGGGATCCCGCCCCATTATAAATGGGTAAAGGTAATGACTGTAAATAGGATGACGCTTTAGAATGATTTCGTCATTAGTTGAGCTTTAACCCTTTAACTAGTAGTAGGTATGTATTTAATTGATTGATTTTGATTCTTACCAAGAGAGTTCAAAGTATGGTAGCAACTACATTGCCACTACCATTTAGCGGGTTAACTAATCGTTGTAGGGAAGTATGACTACACTCCAATTAGCGCTGCAGATCATGATGTAGTAAAGAATAGTATTAATTGATATTCACAAAGGTCTAATCTACAAGTTATAAAGAAGCTCTAGTCCAAATTGATATTCCTTCAAAATCCTGTCTATATAACATTTCCCTCATATTTGAGCAGGAATATAAAGATAAAAAATAAAAAAGGAAAACTTAAAATAAAATGTTTATTCCAAATAAAATCAAATGAACAAATCAAAGGAACATAAAATAATATTTTTAACATTTTTGTGAGGCTTACAATGACTTGATGAGGATTTTTGCTAACAACTAAACAATAACATTAATTGGTTAACGCGTAGCTATCATCATTACACTTACATAATATGATAAAAATAATCTTTAGTAATACAAAGGTACTGATTCTGTTATTGGGAATTAAACTAAATAACCACTTGATGGCATGTCTTTTTATAAGATATAGATTAATAAACAATGTATATAAATGTATATAATGTATAATAATAATAATATATAATGTATATAAACATTTTATTGTGAGAATAATAAATACCACTCACAGGAATTGAACCGGCAAGCTCTCGGCAAAACCAATTTATTTTCCAATTTAGATATTTATTACTCTTGCAATATAATTTCGAAATAATATTTCAAGTATGCATTTAAATATCTTTTAAATGGCTGACAGAATTAATATTTTTATTTGGATTAATTTCAATTTAATAATTGGAATATCTTTTAAACTCCTTTGATCACTCCACCATGCTAGTAAGTTATGGTCAAAGCAGAAAGACATGACATAAATGAGAAGTTTATTCAATATATAACAACAGGATCACAACCAATGCTCTTCAGTTAAATCAACATGGTATTCGTAAAATAATTTTCTTAAATTCTTGCCCAAAGGTCTTGGTTTCTCGTATTGGCAGTGGCTACCCTAGTGTCAGAGTTGTTCAAACCACCCAGTGTCCTCTGAAATGGCTGTGCGAATTTTATCCAATGACTCGGGCTGGGACTGACTCCTTTATATGCCTTCTGAACCACAAAAACGCTAAAACACATGAACGGTCACTCATCTATAGGTTGACAGCGTGCCCAAGTGCTTAGCCACTAGGGTTGCCAACTTCTTTTGACTAGAAATAAAGTATATTCAGGTCTATGAAGATTATTAAATAGTATTTTAGAAAAATGAACAGTATTTTATTGTTTTAAATACATATTTTTTTAAGAGCTGCTCGCACAACTTACTAATTTACAATCTTCGCGATGCACTGAGCAGTGAACGCCCTCTGACTAAATAAATGTAAACAGTATTTTGTATACTTTATTTTTCTTCAACAGTAAAGTCTAATTTAGTGAAAAACAGTATAATATTGTTCAAACAGTATAGTTGGCAACTCTAGCTGGGACTGACCCCTTAACTTGCCATCTGAACCATATGGGCGGTCACCCATCTATAGGCTGACCGCGTGCCTATGCTCTCAGCCACACCAATCGATTACGGACTTAACCAGGCTGTGGTGTGTTAATTTTTATTGTTTGGTCCATAAACAATAAAAATTATTTATATAATAAATATTATTCCAAAGTAATAAAGTTGAAAGTGAAGTGATCTCATATATGTAGTACTCCGCCGGTAAAAGATAAGTTTCTTTTTCCACAAATACCAGATACGAACAGCCATAGTAAAGTAACTGAAGGACAAACTTAACTTACGTAGGAACTTCTATACGTAGACGTAACAACCGCCGTATATAATTTCGTTTATAAATTAAAATCTCATTACTGTAATATAACATCACAGTTTGAATCGAACTAAATTTTAGAACATAATAATAATATACACCGCGCTATAGTTTGTTTGATAAATGGTTATGTAACGCGGTGAAACGTTGGACTGCAATATCCAGTGGTAACCGTTCTTTACTCATATACAGGTTTTGTGTAATGTTATCTGGGACTGTCATAAATATATATACAGCTTGTCAAACTTGGAATAGAATTAGGATTAGATTATTTCCGAAAATATTATATGTAGTTACAGTATTTTTAACCAGATTTGTTGATACTTACTTTACTTATGGGCAGTGGTTACCCTAGTGTGAGAGTTTAACTACTGTTGCCTAAAGGTCTCTGCACACAGCGTCTCGTCGAGCGGGACGGCTCTGTGTGGCGTCGCCCGTAATATCTAGTGCATTACAACTCCTCAGTGTCGCGTCGCCGTCCCGTCCCGCCGCGCCGCGCCCGCTGTGTGCAGAAACCTTAATGACTACAACCGGGACCGACAGGTTAACGTGCCCTCCGAAGCAGAGACGTTCCGAAATTAAACCACTTTGGAGGTCTCCCATCTACGTACTGACCGCGAGCCTCGTTGCTTAACCTTGCCAATCACTTACGGACCGGTGAGAGCATCTGGCTATGAGGGCCTCAATTGGTTGATAATTACTTAGTACACAAGCACTCCTATATCGGTTGCTAGGCAATGACAGTTATGATTAGTATTCACGATTGGTCTGTTTGTTAATTTTTGGATCAATTTTAGTCCAACGTATCACGCGCGTTAATAAGCGTCAATTCCAGGCTTCTGTCTAAAATAATTTATGTTTTACGTATTAGAAGATAAATATAATAAATTTACATTTAAACAGTATGAATAAATGCTGTAAGTGCAGCACACTTAAAGTATATGACGTATTTGTGTGACACAAATACTTTCGATCCCACTCTGTTGAGGTAACTAAGATTTAAATTGAAATAATCATTATAATAAAATTTCTAATATAATAGTAATAGTATTTGGCTGGAAAGTGGTGATAACTCATAGAATTATCATTAATTATTATTAATCTATTATTGTAGACATATCTTTTTAAATAGTTTTATTTTAACCATTGCAATTTTTTTTCCTAAATGCTTGGTTTTTATCCTGTCGTTGTATTTTATTTCTTTACAGTCAGTAACGTCTGAAATATTAACGTCTGATATAATATTAATTATTATTATTAATATTAGGGGTGTAACAGACTGGATGAGTGCCGTTCTATTTCATCTCCAGTTTAAATAGGGTATAGTTAATATTTGAGGATGGACTTAGAATTTAACCAGACTAAATTATTAAGACAGTTTGACATCTTTTTTCTCTTTTGATTTGAGTCTTGCACTTTACATAAATTAAGATAGTTCCAACTCAGCCATTTTTATCTCCAAAATCAATAATTGATTCATTGAACAGTTCAGAAAGGACGTCTTTACGGTCAAACACCTACACCTTACCACCTTATACATTTTATTTCACATTCAAAGCCTAGATATTCTTAATTTATTATTATTCACTAAGCATTTCTACTGTTTTAATATCGATAATTGGCATATTCTGTTCAAAGTTAAATGTTTTATTTAAATTTAAGCCTTAGTTATCCCAACAACCCTTGCATGTTAAATAATAAAATCCATAGAATACTGACTACATACCGTTATTACTTATCTAAAACAATAACATTAAAAACAGATACAATTTTAACAATGTATTGAAATTCATATGACACTGCGAGATCACTATCAGGTATCCGCTGTTTAAAAAAATATACATTTTAAAATAATACCACTGCTAAATTTTACATTTAAAATGTAAAATTGGACAGTGAAGTTATTTTGAGCATTGTTTACATTTTAAATTAAAAGATAAAATTGACAGTGAGCTCACTGTCATTATTTCATAATTGGCTTCATATGTCAGATCTGACATTTAACATCTTAAACTTTAGAAATGTCAGATCTGACATTTAACACTTGAAACTTTAGAAATTATTATCATTAGATTTGACCAACAGATAAGTATGAGAATAATTGATGCTTTACAGTAATTGAATATTATCGTTATATTTATATAACAAGCATAAAAATGATTAATGATACTTTCTACGTAACATTACACTTTTTTAACTTTTGTCGCATATGGTAAATAGCAATCTACGAATAGCTTTTTTGGCGTAGGATATGTAAATGTATGAAAATCCTCTCTAAAAACGCAATAATGACCAAAAAGTCTAAAAAAACGGAATGTGATTACACATAAAACGATTATATCAAACAGTATACTTTCCTAAAATAACATTAAAGATCTATAACGTCAAACCAATCCATTGAAAATATGTTCCATACAAATAATGCTTAATTTTTTTTTGGTTTTTTCAGCTGCCGTACCTTCGCGTCCATTGAAACGTTTTTAAATATTACTTCGGGGTTAGGGATTTATATTATTTGTGAAATAATATTTATACAATCTCTAACACATATCCTGTACAGTGCAATCTAGTTATTGTCTGTCCTATTCAAACCTTAACGACAAACTATTAAATTCAGCCCAAAGAGAAGAAATAAACACATTTGAATCATATATTCTTCAGTTATTCTTAACAGGTTTTTCTGTATGGGTTTTCATTTCATTTCTAAGTAGTCGTTCTCTATATTAATAATGTTATACAACACCGTAATATTAATGTTAACTTTGCTGTTGTAACTTGAAACTTGCTACGTAGTAATAAGATCTATTTTTCTTTAAATAGTATTAACGCTGTTCTAACGAAGCGTCTATGTAACGGCTACTATGCTCGATCTAATGTTCTACTGAACATTTCCATTTCGACTTTAGGCGACTGCATTGTTAATGAACTGATTTTAAAGAAGTTTTATTTGTATGACGATCTCGTTCTAATAGTTGACTTGATTCTGATTTTTTTTAAATTTTAGTTGATTTCATGCAGTCACCTAACTGAATCGAATAGTGTTCTCTGATAAGATACTGGAGTACATCTGATGTCTGTACGTGATCAGTGGTCGTACACGACGCCGCCGGGCCCGGGCAGCGCCGAGGAGCCGCTCAGGAACACGTCCACGGCTCGCGCCGCCTGCCGCCCCTCGGATATGGCCCACACCACTAGAGACTGGCCACGACGACAATCTGAGGAGTACAGTACCTTCTATAACTTCTTACTAGAATTATATGGGACTTTTTATATGTAAGATGGAATACTGTCTGAACAGGTCGTTTAGATATCACACTAATATTATAAAAAAAAGTAGGAAAATTTGTTAGTGTGTATGTTTGTTACTACTTCACGACTAAACGGCTGGAGCGATTTTAATAAAATTTGGTTTGGAGTTAGCTGACACCGTGGATTAACACATAGGCTATAATTTATAAAGTTTAATGAGGGTAAAACCGCGGGGCACCGCTAGTTACATTATATGTTGGGAATTAATATTTAAAAGTTAATACCTCCAGCAGCAAATACGTTGTTTACAGGCGTCTTGTAAATGTTAGATTTTTCAGTTTCCACATTGCTACGAGCGTCCAATGGTAAGTCTGTGGACAAGAACATAAAAACACTATATGAATACAGTAAACACTATTCTGCAAGGTGTAATAGGAATATTGAAGTTACTTTTGTACCAAATCGAAATTTACATATTTTAAGCAATACTCATGTTAAGGGAGTTGAAAGGTGTCATGATTTTATCAATTATATTTTAAGTGTGTGCCATCTTAAATAAATAAAAAGAAATAGAGGTGTGAGTGCGTTCATTAATAAATTAATACTTTACCTAGAAATATTTATTGGTTAACCGTTTATTTGACAGTGATTACGTTAGTTTTACTTACTAAAAGTACTGTAATTAATTAATTGAGTTATAAAACCTTATAACTCAATGAACTCAAGATGATAACAATTTCTTTAAGAAACCTGCTTCATATTATGCTTGAATAATTTTATTCGTCATTAAAAGTAGTACTCGATATCATTATCTTAATTAGCAATGATTACATAAGTACAATAGAAAAATCTACCGAATGTGTATTATGTAAAAATTTAACGATACAAGCGGAAGGCTAAAGGTGCAGTAACACCAAACGTATGGGTAATTGTATGCACGCACCGAGCTGGTTGGCGACGTATCGCTCGGGCCCCAGGAAGCCCATGGCCAGCAGCACCAGGTCGGCCTCGTACACCTTCTGCGTGCCCGCCAGCTCCTTCATGTCCCAGCGCCCGCCCGCGCCACGCGTCCACTCCACCTCCACGGCCAGCACGCCGCGAACGTTGCCTTCACCTGGGTACCAATAACAATATATTTCAAATATAATGAACATGTTTAAAACCATCGCTAGTAGTATCTTAACAGGCACACAATATTGCTGAACATAAAGACCAATAATTAAAAAAAAAACATATAATCAAAAGCTTTTCTATACAGTAACCAATTTGAAAAAATCATAAAATGGTACCAATCCATAAGTATTCCCTATCGAATAACAAAGAATGACGCAATTCAGTTCTCAAACGAAACCCATATGAAAAAAAATAAGTTAAAATATCTTTGTATTATATTTGTTATTGATGATATTTTATTTTATGTAAAGTTTCATTTTCTAACAATTCTTTTCCCACTAGCTGCCGAGCAAACTACATTTAAACAGTATATAAATAAATAAAATAATTTATAACAGACTACATGATTCAACAGTGAGAGTTCATTGTGGATCAACTTGTGGGAAAAATTATGTTGGATGAAATAATATACCTTTTAGGGTACTCTGAATCTTCTTCATTTCGAATATTTTAATTATTCAACAATGATGACACATATGTGATGAATCTTGGATTACGGATGAAAATTGAAAATACTTCTTATTTCTTCATGCACAATTCAACAGTAAGGATGCTTAATCAGAGACAATATTAAGAAACTTAACAAAAAATTTAACATTTTCCTTGGAAAGAATACTGTACATTGTTATACTTTGTTCCACAAACGTCTATTGCCTAAAAATATAATTCGTACTTACCGTCATCTAAAAATTCTTTAGTGAGCGTCGAAAACCTCCTGGGGTCGTTTCCGAACTTCACTTTGACTTCTTCGTGGCCATAGTCAACCCTGAACACAGAATATAAAAATATTTATTTTTTATTGGGGGCAACTTGCAGTTTAGATTATTGTAATCTTACCTCGATTCTCATTTAATTACATTCGAGGTAAATGATATAATTCACAAACTATGTCTCAATATTTGCAGAAGACTGATGATTGATTGAATTAAGTCATGCAATCAGACCATGTGTATCTTCCCGTTTAGTTTTAAGACCTATATTAAGAGCTCTTATACCCATATAACTAGCAATAAATTGGTTATTTAGTTAGGTCTAACTGAATTTGAACGGAATAAATGGCAAATTAGAGTTTATATCAAAACTATTCAATATAGATATGGAATAGATGTTGTATACAAAAGCTTACCTGAAGACTCTGGGCCACTGCGGCCACGGGTTGTCCTGTCCACGCGTGGGCTTGGGCTCCGGTAAGATCTCGAACGTCGTGATGCTCTTGGCGCCCTGACGGAGCGATGTGGCTATGCAATCGCAACTGACGAACAAAACGCATGGTTAGATCTGTACTTCAGTTAATAGTCATGTTTACATCTCTCAGTATGCTGACGATTTTGCGTTATACATCTCAGAAAAAAATATACATGAAGCCCATGGCCGTCTCCAAGGTTCATTAGACTTACTAGTTAATTTATTACAAAATTTAGGCTTAAGAGTATCTGCTTCTAAAAGTAAAATGTGTGTCTTTAAGAAGGGTACTAACAGACATAATGTTAATATTACCATAGATAGCACCCCTTTGGAAAAAGTCGATAGTGTGAAATATTTGGGAATGTGGTTGGACCGTTCTTTGAGATGGAACAAACATATAAATGAATTGTATGTGAAAGCACACAAGTTTTTAAATATACTAAAAGTTTTAGCCGGACCAGGGTGGGGAGTACACCCCAAACATTTAAGGCGTATATATATTTCGATTATTAGAAGCCGCTTAGATTACGGTAGTTTCCTGTATGATAACTCTAGTAAATCAAAATTATATAAATTGGACAAAATTCAAAATGAAGCCATGCGTATAACTGGCGGTTTCGTACGGAGTACCCCCATCCACGTGATGGAGAGTGAATTATGCGTTCCACCTTTACAAATTCGGCGGGTCTATCTGGCTGGTAAATTTTGGTTAAAATCAATGTCACTCTGTAATAATAACACCATTAACACGGTTAATACATTAAGTTTGCTTATTTCGCATAGATATTGGCGACGTAAAAAATACCGATAATTATAGAAATACATTTAACTTTTCAGAATATTAATATAGATAAAAGACAATGTTTGGGGTTGTACTCTCTAGACTATTGGGTAAATTGGTATGAACTTAATAGTAAAATTAAGCATAATATTGAAGGTTTGTACAATGCCAAAAGAAAATATGAAATTTGCTCACTTAGACAAACATGTTCTGAATATTTAGGAAATAATTATTCTAACCATTACAAAATATATACGGATGCGTCAAAAGATAAAATATCAAATAACGGTGCCGCATTCTTCGATCCTCAAATTGATAGAGGTATAAAATATAGGATTTGCTGTGATGTGTCTATAATGTATCTTGAGCTAATAGCTATTTCCGAAGCACTTTCATACATAAAATCAATTGATTTTAATAGATTTGTTATTTTAACAGACTCGAAAAGTGCTCTCCAGCATGTGGCTCGGTGTACCTCTTGTCTAAGAGGCACTCCGATAGCCTACGACATTATTAAATCACTGGATGAATTATCTTCTTTCTCTAAAGAAGTGATTCTTCAATGGATACCCTCACATATTGGCTTGATTGGCAATGAGGTTGTAGACACATTGGCAAAGGAAGCTACTACCGACGGTGTTACTTTAAATATATTGCCTTTTTTTACTGATTGTATACACTTGATACGAAAGCATTGTTTTAAGTTGTGGAAAGTTCATTTTGATGAGCGATCAGTAGAAAAGGGTATATGGTATAAAACTATGCAGAATGAGCCTTGGAAGACCCCATGGTTTGATAAATGTAATTTTAAAAGAAACACATTAACCACCGCATTTCGACTTCGTTCCGGACATATTCCACTGAACAAGTTTGCCTACATGATGAAGAAAGTCCCATCACCACTGTGCTCTGAGTGTGATATTATAGAAGACGCATATCATATTATGATGGAATGTGCCCGGAACGAGGACCTCAGAAACGATGTGCTCCAGGTTGCCCCGGATGTTAAACAACTCGGTGGCTGTAACGTTATCTTAGCATATCCACTTTCTGAAGCTGCTATTGTTTTATATAAAATTGTAAGTAAGGGTATGCGACGACGTAATTTATGTATTTGATTTAGGGTTTAATTTAGATTTTTTGATATAAGGTGTATGTATTGTTCTTACGGAGTGGCATAGTCCTAGAAGACTAAAACTCCTTAAATAAAGAAAAAAATATACTTTTGTTTAAATATATCCGTTTTCCTTATGCTATATTTTTGAAGTTGAAATTATAATAGTAATAAAAATCTTTAAAAAATTTTGCTCTATTTGCAATTACCGGTGGGATGGGTTAGTAGTCGGCAGAGAATATCCTCTGCCGACTCCTAACCCGACGTCAAAACTTTGCGTAGCCAATTCGCTGTTATTATAGCCAAAATTTATATTTTTGGACCCTAATTATGACGTTCTTAGCCGGCCCTTCTATCGAGTATCTTGCAAGTCACGCAAATATATACAATACAGATATCCAACCTAAAAATACAACGTAAAAAATTAATATGTACCAATGATACATAATGGAATTATGTATTGTGGATATTTAATACGATTACACAATTTAAAAACAAGTACTGCATGAACTTCACTATTGTTTAGATTCTGCAAGATACGTAATAAAAGAGAGAAAGATATACACACGGCAAAGTTAGGCGCTAATTTACGGTTAACTAAAAGAAATCTTGTCTGGATGTGTGATCGTTCAAGTGATTTTTTTAACAAATTTTCTGAATGCTTCCAGGCTTAGGAGCTACTTTCAGTGTAGTCCACGTTTATATCTACTAATTACCCAACAGACATTGAGCTATGTCTTTGATTAAGCAATACTCCAAATAAACAAAACCTCAGTATTCTCACCCAGTGTCACCGCCCCCAATAACCAGCACGTGTTTATCCTTGGCGTTGAGCTGCGTGTTCTCCTTGGCCTGGTGGTGGGGCGTGGCGCCCATCTGCTTCTTCTGCCACTGCTCCAGGAACTCCATGGCGAAGTGGATGCCGTTGAGCTGGCGCCCCTTCAGCGGCAGGTCGCGCGGCCACGTGGCGCCCATGCACAGCACCAGCGCCTGGTACCTGGGGGAGGCGGGTTACGTGGCTGCCGATGTTAACTCTCACTAGTATGTCCTTTATAAAGTACAGTCGTAGCAAGCGGGTACAATGTACGTATGGTATACAATGTAACTGGGCTTAAACAGACATGTATTAATAATAACCTTTTCCCGTAAAAATTTCACGCTAAAAAACCTTGATCTCTCAAATGCAATATTACATCATTCAGGCATAAGCTGAGTCTCCTAAATCACTATCTAAAACGACGGTAGGGTCCCAACCATCTAAAATAAAAATGGATAGTTTCAAAAAACGGAATGGCTCGAGACTGTGCCATGATTCTACAAACATGATTTTCAAGAACACAATGCATACCCAAAATCAGAACTACCATTTATAGGTCACAAAACACTATTCCTATGCGAGGATCAAACCCGAAACACGAGAACGACGAGGTAATAGTTAGTCAAACCGCTGCACTACTCAAGCGGTCTAATTTAATTTAACAACATAGTAATAAACTAGATTTTACTATACAAACGGTAAAGCTCACAATCGACAGAAATATAGCACAAAATTTAAACTCTTGAAGGTGAGCCTCGCTTTTTTATTATCGTTTAACAAAAAAAAAATACAATGAACACGCTCAGAGTATCAATATTAAACATAATAATGTTGTATTATTGTTATAATTCTATTACTAGCATAGTGTTGTTAACTTACGCTAAGTTAAGTTACATTACATACATTACCATGATTAAGCTTTTGAACGCCATAGACATGGCTATGTAGTCGCAAATGTTGGTATCCTCTTCAGTTTGTTATGTATGTATACATGACGGTTAAAAGGTTAAAATTCCGTTTTGATATTTGCTTCTCAGACTCTTCACACTGATCAAGTAAGTAATTTAGAACTTACTCGTTAGCCAGGTCATTGGCAGAAATATCCTTGCCGACGTCAACATTGCACTTGAATGAGATGCCCTCAGCCGTCATCAGTTTGACCCGTCGTGCTACTACCTCTTTGCTTAACTTCATGGTGGGGATGCCGTATTGTAGTAGACCTCCTGGACGGTCGTTACGTTCGAATACTGTTACAGTGTATCCAGCCTGTGAAGGAAATAAACGAGAACTTTATTTCGGAAATTATCTTAATTTAATCATTTAATACGGACCTAGAATAACATACAAACATAGACTCACTGTTTCCCAGAGGGGTAGGCAGAGAGACAGAACAGAATATTGTGCCCACCTGGTGGATGCTCTCACCCTTCCATAAATGATGAGCAAGGATAGCAACTCGACACGTGGTCAGTCCATAGATGAGTGATCACCAAAGTGGTTAATTTCTGAGCGTCTCCGAGCTCGGCACGTAAAGCTGCCGATCACGATTGTAATCATTGGACAAGTCGTTAAGCCATGTCAGAGGCCTACTGGGCAGCTTGAACAGCTCTGACATTAGTGTCAGGTAACCACTGCCCATACGATTAGTAAGTAGTACCAGATGGTAAGCAGTTACCGGCTCCTAACATAACCATACATTGGCGACCTGTCTCATTCTCCGATGAGATTTAGCGATCTTTACACACACTTAAGAGGTCGGACACAGCACCGGAACTGCCAAATTTCAGTATCTTGGCTGATACTGAGAATTTTGCGTAACAGAAAACGTTTGAATCCAAGAATTCTACGGTTGAACGCTCTTCTGCTAGATAAACGAGACAACTTAGGAATAAATTAGAGGAAACCCAGATGTCTCATCATTCAAAGTAGGTACATGAATAAAAATGATGATGGAATTGTAGAGTTTTTTTTTTTGTGTGTGGAGGTTATTTATATCGACATGATAAAATGGCTATGAAAATTACCTTGTTAAGCTGGTGTGCAGCCGCTAAACCAGCGGGTCCGGATCCTACTACTGCCACCGTCTTGCCATTCCTATGTTTTGGTATCTGAAAATCATCAATAGAATATTATATTAATAATTTTAAGTCATGAAGTAATAAGAAGCTGTTATGCGTGAACTTTTATTCTTCTTCATTAAAAAGTAAAGAGCAACCCAACATATCAAAAATGTACCTATAAAAGCCATTAATTATATGCTACGAAAACTTTTGATAGTACATAAAATAATGTACTATGTGTAACATACATAGTGGAGGTAACTTTAGGAGGGCTATCTACACATGTAACTGACCGAATTAAATAAAATCTATTTGAGAACCAAACTAAAAATATTGTTTTGGCTACACAAAAAATGCATCAGCTGATCGTTATGCTTGTGGGAAGTTATATTTCAATATATTATAATACTGTTTCTTTTTAAGTATTTTGCAGGTTGAAAGGTTTCATGGGTATGTGAAGCTCCTAAAGTTATGTCCACTAATTATTGTGTATTTTGTATGGTAGTCATAATTACTGTTTCTGTTGAACTATTATAGTTAAGTCACAAGTAACAATAACCAGTTTTTGGTCAACATATTAAATTAAATTTTATTGAGGGTTTAAAGCTGGAGTGACAGCGTATAAACTAAACTTAGAAATTTTTATGTAAGTAGATAGGAAATTACCAACTTCTATCCTGATTTTATACAATTGTTTTTTTAGGAAAGTGCAAAAGACAATAGAAACAATTTATGGGTAATTGATTATAATTGTCGTTTACCTAAAAAAAAATTGATCAAAATGTGCCCTAAATGAACATACATATAAACAATCCCGTTTACATACCTCGGGCTTGATCCAGCCACTTTCGAAGGCGTGGTCGATGATGGCGCACTCGATGTTCTTGATGGTGACGGGCGGCTCGGAGATGCCCAGCACGCACGCGCCCTCGCACGGCGCCGGACACACGCGCCCCGTGAACTCTGCGGACAAACATATTCCATAATAGATAAGCGCTTTCAACAGAAATTCTCTCTCTTCATCTAATAGTTACTCTCGTAACGACACAATACAGTTTAATCCGGCTAGCTACGCCTGATACCAGGTCGTTCCACTTGGGGATGATGTTCCCGAGCGGGCAGCCGTGCGAGGACTGGCAGAAGGGCACTTACCGGGGAAGTTGTTGGTCTGCAGCAGCTGGTAGAGCGCCTGGTGCCAGTCGCCCTTGTAGATGAGGTCGTTCCACTTGGGGATGATGTTCCCGAGCGGGCAGCCGTGCGAGGACTGGCAGAAGGGCACTTACCGGGGAAGTTGTTGGTCTGCAGCAGCTGGTAGAGCGCCTGGTGCCAGTCGCCCTTGTAGATGAGGTCGTTCCACTTGGGGATGATGTTCCCGAGCGGGCAGCCGTGCGAGGACTGGCAGAAGGGCACTTACCGGGGAAGTTGTTGGTCTGCAGCAGCTGGTAGAGCGCCTGGTGCCAGTCGCCCTTGTAGATGAGGTCGTTCCACTTGGGGATGATGTTCCCGAGCGGGCAGCCGTGCGAGGACTGGCAGAAGGGCACTTACCGGGGAAGTTGTTGGTCTGCAGCAGCTGGTAGAGCGCCTGGTGCCAGTCGCCCTTGTAGATGAGGTCGTTCCACTTGGGGATGATGTTCCCGAGCGGGCAGCCGTGCGAGGACTGGCAGAAGGGCACTTACCGGGGAAGTTGTTGGTCTGCAGCAGCTGGTAGAGCGCCTGGTGCCAGTCGCCCTTGTAGATGAGGTCGTTCCACTTGGGGATGATGTTCCCGAGCGGGCAGCCGTGCGAGGACTGGCAGAAGGGCACTTACCGGGGAAGTTGTTGGTCTGCAGCAGCTGGTAGAGCGCCTGGTGCCAGTCGCCCTTGTAGATGAGGTCGTTCCACTTGGGGATGATGTTCCCGAGCGGGCAGCCGTGCGAGGACTGGCAGAAGGGCACTTACCGGGGAAGTTGTTGGTCTGCAGCAGCTGGTAGAGCGCCTGGTGCCAGTCGCCCTTGTAGATGAGGTCGTTCCACTTGGGGATGATGTTCCCGAGCGGGCAGCCGTGCGAGGACTGGCAGAAGGGCACTTACCGGGGAAGTTGTTGGTCTGCAGCAGCTGGTAGAGCGCCTGGTGCCAGTCGCCCTTGTAGATGAGGTCGTTCCACTTGGGGATGATGTTCCCGAGCGGGCAGCCGTGCGAGGACTGGCAGAAGGGCACTTACCGGGGAAGTTGTTGGTCTGCAGCAGCTGGTAGAGCGCCTGGTGCCAGTCGCCCTTGTAGATGAGGTCGTTCCACTTGGGGATGATGTTCCCGAGCGGGCAGCCGTGCGAGGACTGGCAGAAGGGCACTTACCGGGGAAGTTGTTGGTCTGCAGCAGCTGGTAGAGCGCCTGGTGCCAGTCGCCCTTGTAGATGAGGTCGTTCCACTTGGGGATGATGTTCCCGAGCGGGCAGCCGTGCGAGGACTGGCAGAAGGGCACGCCGCACTCCATGCAGCGCGCCGCCTGCACGCGCAGGCCGCGCCGCACGTGCCCGAAGTTGTAGATCTCGTCCCAGTCGCGCAGGCGCTTCTCCGCCGGCCGGTACAGCGACGTCTCGCGCGGGTACTTGATGAAGCCTCTGCAAATTGATTTTTTTTACGTTTTTTGACGTTAATTCGTTTTTATGCATGCTTTTGCAATAAGGAATAATTCAGAAATTTAACGACCTCAATAAGGTTCGTATATCATCTACTGTTAGGCAGGAGCACCAACCTACCACCATGGGGCCCTTTAATCTAGCTTACAAGCCGTATTAAAATTCTAAGACTGAGGGGAGACTGTGCCTCTTCTGTAAGTGTCTTGCCCCCTGTGCAGTGGGATGACTTCAGGAGTGCTGTTAGATCTGATGGGTAATTGGGTTTCCCAAGAGCCTATAGCAAGAGGCCTTTCAAAAATAGAGTAATCAGGTCGAAATCGCGACATAGATTGAGAGTGAGAAGAGTTGCAAGGGCCGGGTTAGGTGAGCCGTAATCTTTTTTGCTGACGTAGCTGTATAAACAAGTCATACCAAGCACTGACCTTGTCTTATCAAGGATCTTCTCCAAATTCTTCTTATCTAATTCAACGTCTCGGATAGTTTCTTCGATGTCTAACACGCCATTTTCTTGCTTCCCGTTGCTGATCTTCTGTGGTACCGGTTGCGCAGCGCCCATCTGTTTGAGCGCGCGCTGATATTCGTAAGGGAATACTTTGATGAATTTCTTAGCGGGTTCCGGCCAGGTTTTGAGCATTTCTTCGGCGATTATTGACCTGTAGGCAAGATACCATGGTAAGTAAGTATAACAGAATACATGATGATTTCGGGAGTTTTCATCAAATATAATTTTGGAATATTACACTCAAACAGATATATATATACCTTATAAGAACCTTATAAGAAGGGATAGATTATCGAAAGCATACGAGGGCCGTGAGTAAGACAATAACTGCTACTCTACAAAAGGCTTCGGACTACATAACAAAGTTCTCGATAAAAGTTCGCGTAAAAGTTCTCCTTTAGCTTACACAAACTCGTATTAATTAATTAACATTAAGTTGCTTAGTGTAGACTTACCCAGTATATTCGACAAACTCGACTAGTAATTGCTTAACATAATCCAAATCATCTTGCAGTTCTAGAGGCAGCAGCTCTACCATCTCATGGTTACACTTGCCAGAGAAGGAGCCGTCGATGTCGTACACATACGCGATACCACCTGTGGAAAGAAAAACATTTTGTAATCTATATCAAGATCCCTGGATTAGAAAAAAGGCTGATTACATAAACGCTTCTATAAGTATAAGAAGAGCATAAATTGAATGGAATGTCGATGATTCTTATAATTTAAACTACCATATTATCAAAGCCGAAAGTTTTTGAGATTGGATGAATGTTTGTTACTCTTTCGCGTAAAAACTGTGAAACGGATTTTGATGAATCTTTATAGTGATATTATAGCTTATACATCCGAATTTACATTAACGCCGGTGAAACCGCGGGGAACAGCTAGAATAAAATAGTAAGTTATTTGATTTTTAAATCAATTGAACAAGAGCAATAGAATAGCAAGGCACACAAGCAGAGAGTGATCTAAGATATCACCGCCGCCCATAGACACTTGCAACTTGCAAAAATAAGGTTAGTGTGTGTCGTCATTGGTGGCAAAAGAAACAAGAACTCTCAATATCACTTTTATTGATGATGAATCAGGTATGCGTTGCAATGCCATATAGTGACAAAATTACCAAAAGTCTAATTATAAAAACAAAAAAAAATTATGATTCGATTACATGTGGAGCGTATGTTCCACATGGACAGCAATTTTTATGAAATTTTCACACTCTGTAAAGTTTGGTAGTGTCTATGGGCGGCGGCGATCACTTACATCAGGTCACTCTCTTGCTTGTTTACCTTGCTATTCTATTGCCCTTGTTCAATTGACTTAAAAATCAATTAACTTACTATACAAACATAGATTAGCATATATATCTATATCCTAAGTGTGTCGGCCTTCATCGCTTTTCTATAGTAAAGGTTGCTGGTTAAAGTATTTTAATTTTTTTTAGTGCATAGTAGTAGGTACCGCTCATGCCGGCCGCGAAGTTCCTGCCGGTGAGCCCCAGCACGAGGCACACGCCGGCCGTCATGTACTCGCAGCCGTGGTCGCCCACGCCCTCCACCACGGCCACGCAGCCCGAGTTGTAATATATGGCAGTACGCACCGCTCATGCCGGCCGCGAAGTTCCTGCCGGTGAGCCCCAGCACGAGGCACACGCCGGCCGTCATGTACTCGCAGCCGTGGTCGCCCACGCCCTCCACCACGGCCACGCAGCCCGAGTTGTAATATATGGCAGTACGCACCGCTCATGCCGGCCGTCATGTACTCGCAGCCGTGGTCGCCCACGCCCTCCACCACGGCCACGCAGCCCGAGTTGTAATATATGGCAGTACGCACCGCTCATGCCGGCCGCGAAGTTCCTGCCGGTGAGCCCCAGCACGAGGCACACGCCGGCCGTCATGTACTCGCAGCCGTGGTCGCCCACGCCCTCCACCACGGCCACGCAGCCCGAGTTGTAATATATGGCAGTACGCACCGCTCATGCCGGCCGCGAAGTTCCTGCCGGTGAGCCCCAGCACGAGGCACACGCCGGCCGTCATGTACTCGCAGCCGTGGTCGCCCACGCCCTCCACCACGGCCACGCAGCCCGAGTTGTAATATATGGCAGTACGCACCGCTCATGCCGGCCGCGAAGTTCCTGCCGGTGAGCCCCAGCACGAGGCACACGCCGGCCGTCATGTACTCGCAGCCGTGGTCGCCCACGCCCTCCACCACGGCCACGCAGCCCGAGTTGTAATATATGGCAGTACGCACCGCTCATGCCGGCCGCGAAGTTCCTGCCGGTGAGCCCCAGCACGAGGCACACGCCGGCCGTCATGTACTCGCAGCCGTGGTCGCCCACGCCCTCCACCACGGCCACGCAGCCCGAGTTGTAATATATGGCAGTACGCACCGCTCATGCCGGCCGCGAAGTTCCTGCCGGTGAGCCCCAGCACGAGGCACACGCCGGCCGTCATGTACTCGCAGCCGTGGTCGCCCACGCCCTCCACCACGGCCACGCAGCCCGAGTTGTAATATATGGCAGTACGCACCGCTCATGCCGGCCGCGAAGTTCCTGCCGGTGAGCCCCAGCACGAGGCACACGCCGGCCGTCATGTACTCGCAGCCGTGGTCGCCCACGCCCTCCACCACGGCCACGCAGCCCGAGTTGTAATATATGGCAGTACGCACCGCTCATGCCGGCCGCGAAGTTCCTGCCGGTGAGCCCCAGCACGAGGCACACGCCGGCCGTCATGTACTCGCAGCCGTGGTCGCCCACGCCCTCCACCACGGCCACGCAGCCCGAGTTGTAATATATGGCAGTACGCACCGCTCATGCCGGCCGCGAAGTTCCTGCCGGTGAGCCCCAGCACGAGGCACACGCCGGCCGTCATGTACTCGCAGCCGTGGTCGCCCACGCCCTCCACCACGGCCACGCAGCCCGAGTTGTAATATATGGCAGTACGCACCGCTCATGCCGGCCGCGAAGTTCCTGCCGGTGAGCCCCAGCACGAGGCACACGCCGGCCGTCATGTACTCGCAGCCGTGGTCGCCCACGCCCTCCACCACGGCCACGCAGCCCGAGTTGTAATATATGGCAGTACGCACCGCTCATGCCGGCCGCGAAGTTCCTGCCGGTGAGCCCCAGCACGAGGCACACGCCGGCCGTCATGTACTCGCAGCCGTGGTCGCCCACGCCCTCCACCACGGCCACGCAGCCCGAGTTGTAATATATGGCAGTACGCACCGCTCATGCCGGCCGCGAAGTTCCTGCCGGTGAGCCCCAGCACGAGGCACACGCCGGCCGTCATGTACTCGCAGCCGTGGTCGCCCACGCCCTCCACCACGGCCACGCAGCCCGAGTTGCGCACGCAGAACCGCTCCGACGCGATGCCTCTGTAGGGAAGCGCTGCACATTATTATGCTAGAACACCAAAGGAGCTGCCCACCCACTGGCTGGCTTGGCACTGAATTGCCACGGCAAATCAACCATATGCTATGTAGAAAGGTTATTGAAGTCACTACCCTCATTACATCTCACCCTCACTACATCTTCGGCCACATTTTTTATTGTTCTTTTATTTTTATTTTATGGATTGCGGACGTCGATTACATCGCATTATACGACAAGGTCAATTGAACACGTCAGCAGAACTCAAGAGAGCTTGGGCGGTGCAACAATTCGTAGGCAAGTTTTCATTCCAAAATCAGTGAGTGAATTAGGTCTGATATTAGATGGAAATAGAGAAGTTGGTTAGTTCTCTATTTCCATCTAATATCAGACCCAATTCACTCACTGATTTAGGCATTCACATTACAAACTGAATTTAGTGTCTTAATGACCCGAGACAGGGAAGAATAATTTTAAAATAAATGGTTGTCTATAACCATATCAAACATAGTTGTACTATTTGTCGCTTTTGCGAATCGAAATTGGTCTACATTATTTAAAAAATAAATGGTAATTTATAACCATACCAAACATTGTTTTAATATTTTGGTAATTAGATAATTGTAGAACTATATAAATATAAATAATACCTGAAATAGGCGCGTCCAGTAGTAGCTCCATACAAGCACACATTGCCCACAATCACATTCAGATGAGACTCGAACGGCGATACTTTAGGTGGGTAGATGATGATTTTACCTCCCGATAACCCTTTGCCTGTAAACAAAAATATTTTGCCGACGTAAAGTTTTAACAGTAGGCATGGCTAAAAATGCTGGTGAGAGAGATTATGGCGAATAAAATATTAATCTTTCCCGATTTTCTTCTGTCGTATATAGTTCTATCTAACCTAGATCTTATGAAAAGGACGGGACATATGTAATTGAGACATTTTAGTTTTGGCGCAAAATACTGAGTAAAAATAAGCGACACGTCGGATCTGACGACTGAGGCAATCAGGTATATATCCTCTTCTTCTCATACGAGGTATATTAGAGAGAGATGAAAGAGGAAATCTAAATTAGTTTAATGGTGTAAAGGAATCGCCAGCAATGACACCACCAATGTGGAATCGTCAATTTTTTTTACCCTACCGTGCAGTGCATGACGTAGCAGCTACCGAGAAACACTGCCAGAAAACTCAGTAGGAATCCTTTTTTAAAATAAAATATCCTTAAGATTAATTACAATCATGTGTGTTGACTCAAAACAACTCAATCCCAAGCACTTTTATCACTTAAATAATCAGAAATTTTGTAATATGCCCTGCTACACAACTTGGCTTTAATATTTCTTTTAAACTTATTCATAGACAATTCTCTAATATCATTGGGAAGTTTGTTATAGAATCTTATACATTGCCCCATAAAGAGTTACTTATTTTATACGGGTATATATTTATACGGGTACTAGTTATCCAGGTAGTTACTAACCGACGTAATCATTCGCATCGCCCTCCAGTGTAACAGTGATTCCTTTAGAGAGGAACGCGCAGAAGCTCTGTCCCGCCGACCCCGTCAGGGAGATGTTCACCTTTGTATCGTCTGGCAAACCATCGTCACCGAATTTCCTGTGATACAAAGCATTTTCACATTTCAACTTAGCTGCAACTTATGCTTTAATCCATGAGTGTTGTTAACTAGTATATTATACTGATTATAATTAAAAGATAGGGGTCAAATTCAAAAACGTCTGTTTCCACCCTGTGACTGTCCCTGGAGAGAAAGTAGTAGACGCAGCGGACCGACCTCTATAGGATGTTTCCGCTGATGGGAGGGAGTAATCAACTTCATATCGACTAGAGAAGTGATAAAGGATACACGGGCTAAAGACAAATAGGAGTATTACATATATACAATCTACATAGACATACGAATATGGGTCAGCGTTCAATAAACTAGCAAACACTGTACTACATCTACAGAAAGTCGGTGCAACAAAATATAACTTGATGTACAGACGCCAGCACATCAAGCTACCCCTATAGAAAGTGAACCTTATCCTTATGTGATAAGTTGAAAATCGATAAAAGAAATTCGACAGATTGGGGTAGCTGGATGTGCTGGCGTCTGTAGCTCTGAATACAGAAGTATTCCGGAAGCTTATGATAGTCGGGACTACTTACATGGCAATGTGATAAGACAGTGTCGACGTGAACGCGCGGTCCTCATTAGTGATCCTCATGCTGATGTCCACATGTTTCTGTGACCCGTCCAGAATTCCAGCGCATTGCTCGATCAGCTGGTTGTCCAAACGTTTCTCCAGTTGGAAGTCCTTTAAATGAATTAATTATTAAGTTGGTTCAAATAAAACTACATTGGATGCATGTATTCTTTAATAAATATAAAAAAAAAACCATGAATTTGACGACTAATAAATAATGACAAGTCTATTGTAACTCTATTGGACTTTGGCCATTCTATTCTATCAATAAGATAGTGTAATAAAGCTGTAAGATCAAAGATAACAAAAAATAAAAGGATTATTGTAAATCCTGAAAAAAGGAATATTGTGTACCTTCCGTGTATAATTTCACAAGACTTAAAATTCTTGTAATATTTATATTATCATTTAATATAAATATTACAAGAATTTTATTAAAAGGAGATTATAAAAGTCCATTCTTGAAAGTTGAATGGGAAATTACAACGCAACATATTACCTCTTAATAATTAAATACCGGTATAAAAATCCATTTTATTCCCACGACGAGAACGAAAAACGAAAAAGAAATGTTTGTAGCTCTATATTACATAATACATTTTAGGTAAAACTGGATATTTAAAGCTGCTATTAGAATTTAACCATCAGTTAATGATAACTATTCAGTTATTGTCTAAATGGTTATTTGAAAGTTTTTGTCAATATTTATAGTTTTAAGATAAGATAAGATAAGATATTTTATTTCGCAAATATGGGTACAATACATGGTGTTATACATTATACAGTTCAGCCATATTTTACCATAAGGCATGCGAAAGGTGCAAGACCAATAACAATCGCCTAAAAACAAAGACGAACGACTTTACATATTCAATATACGTACATATATCACGTAATTACATTACAAAAAATAAACAACCATAATCAAACAAATGCATTATTTTGTTCTGAAAAGTATTCAGAGATATTGTAATAAGCTTTTTTTACTAAGAAGTTACTTAATTTTTTCTTAAATAAAGGTACGCTTAATGCCTTCCAAGATATCGGTAACTTGTTGTAAATGCATGGGGCCATGCAGAAAACACTCTTGCGCATGAGTGCTGTATTTGCTGTCTGCAGACATAGCTTGCTATTGTCGCGTCTGTTTCGTGGAACTACCTCTGCGCGACGTGTAAAGCGATCAGGATTAGTTTTGACAAACACAGCCACTTCAAGGATATACAAACAAGGTAGAGTCAGTATATTACATTTTTTGAAATATGGCACACAGATGTCAGTAGATTTTAGTTTAAACATAGACCGAAGGCATCTTTTTTGGGCTTTAAATGCTGATTCTTTCTCGGTCGAATTGCCCCATAATATCAGACCATACCGGAGATGTGATTCTACTAAGCCATAGTAGGCAGTGAGGAGAGCATCTGTAGATATAATAGGTGATAGGCAACTTAAAGCATATGCTGACTTATAAATCCTCTTATTTAAAGACTCGAGATGTGTTTTCCAGTTCAAATTTTTATCAATTTGGAGTCCTAAAAATTTTGTGTTTTCTGTTTCATGTATAATAATAGGTCTTTACCTATGAAATTGCCGTTTTGTATGAAAAAATTTAAACGAATTTTTTTCATGAATTTTTTTATTTGTATTAATCGAAGTAATCACCCATGCAATCAATGCATCTTTGCCATCGCAGTGGCAGTTTATTGATGCCCTTCTTAAAGAAATCAGCTGGACGGGAGGCAACAAATTCTTCAAAGGCATTTTGTACTGCCTCTCGGGTATTGAATTTTTTTCCCGCCAAGAAGTTATCCAAATTCTGGAAAAAGTAGTAGTCTGTAGGCGCAAGGTCTGGTGAGTAGGGCGGATGACGGAGAGCTTCCAACCCCAGTTCTTGCAACTTGGAGACCGTCTGCTGTGCAGTATGAGGTCGCGCGTTGTCGTGCAGGAGCAGCGGAGACGAGCGATTGACCAATGCTGGTTGGAGATGCGCCAGCTTCTCCATCATTGTGCTCAGTTCTTCACAGTACACATCTGCAGTAATGCTCACCCCGTTTGGTAAGAAGCTGTGATGAATCACACCGGCGCTAGACCACCAAACAGTGACCATCACTTTTCTAGGGGTAAGTTTTCGTTTAGGGCATTGTTTAGGTGCTGAACCAGGATCCAACCAACTTGCTGAGCGCTTGCGGTTATCAAACAGAATCCATTTTTCATCGCAGGTAACAATGCGGTTCAAAATTCCTTCATTTGTGTGTCTGTTGAGCAGTGCAAGGCACGTCTCGACGCGTACTTCGCGCTGGCGATCATTGAGTTCGTGGGGCACCCATTTGTCAAGCTTTTTTACCTTGCCAATTTGACGCAAATGGACCAATATTGTTTTGACGCTAACGTCGAAAGCTGCTGCTAATTCAGCCGTAGATTGTGTATCATCAGCTTCCACAACCGCCTTTAATTCGTCATTGTCGACCAAAGTCTTCGGACGACCGCGAGGTTCATTTTTCAGGTCGAAATTTCCAGAACGGAAGCGAGCAAACCAATAACAGGTGGTGCGTTGGTTTGTAGTGTTAGCTCCGTAAACGTCGTTGATGTTGCGTGCCGCTTGTGCCGCGTTGCTGCCACGACGGTACTCATATTCCATAATTACTCGAATTTTTAACGTATCCATGATGACGAAAAAGATTGAAATGCGATGAAAATGTAACACTAATCAATAAAGAAATGACTACTTTTGGAAAAAAGAATCCATGTTTTTAAAATAAAATTAATTTGAAATTAGAATTCTTAGCCAAACAAAAATTATTTTGATTTGAAATGGCCAGTACTGCAGAACGGCAATTTCATAGGTAAAGACCTAATATTATTATCGTGGTGAATATTAAATTTACTTTTTAAAGGATTTCGTTGATTGAAATAAATTATTTTAGTTTTATTTAAATTGATATTTAAATTGTTATCATCTAACCATCCCACTATTGAAGTTAAAGTTTTATTGATATCATGTTCGTATGTTTCTACATTTTTGCAGTCTATAGTTATAGTACTATCGTCAGCAAACAGTGTAAGTGGATAGTATGTACATTTGGGAAGATCATTTATATACAGAATGAATAAGAGCGGCCCCAATACGCTGCCCTGTGGGACGCCAAATACGACTTCGCGTTCTAAGGACTGGTAAATTTCTTCTGTTTTAGTTGTAAAATTAATTGTTCTAATTTCTGTAATTTGTTGGCGTTTGGTTAAATAAGATTCTATGAGTTTTAAGACATTGCCTCTGATGCCGTAAGCTTCTAATTTTGTCAAAAGAGTAGGAAAATGCACATAATCAAAAGCCTGCGTCATATCGCAAAATATTAGGTCTTTACCTATGAAATTGCCGTTCTGCAGTACTGGCCATTTCAAATCAAAATAATTTTTGTTTGGCTAAGAATTCTAATTTCAAATTAATTTATTTTAAAAACATGGATTCTTTTTTCCAAAAGTAGTCATTTCTTTATTGATTAGTGTTACATTTTCATCGCATTTCAATCTTTTTCGTCATCATGGATACGTTAAAAATTCGAGTAATTATGGAATATGAGTACCGTCGTGGCAGCAACGCGGCACAAGCGGCACGCAACATCAACGACGTTTACGGAGCTAACACTACAAACCAACGCACCACCTGTTATTGGTTTGCTCGCTTCCGTTCTGGAAATTTCGACCTGAAAAATGAACCTCGCGGTCGTCCGAAGACTTTGGTCGACAATGACGAATTAAAGGCGGTTGTGGAAGCTGATGATACACAATCTACGGCTGAATTAGCAGCAGCTTTCGACGTTAGCGTCAAAACAATATTGGTCCATTTGCGTCAAATTGGCAAGGTAAAAAAGCTTGACAAATGGGTGCCCCACGAACTCAATGATCGCCAGCGCGAAGTACGCGTCGAGACGTGCCTTGCACTGCTCAACAGACACACAAATGAAGGAATTTTGAACCGCATTGTTACCTGCGATGAAAAATGGATTCTGTTTGATAACGGCAAGCGCTCAGCAAGTTGGTTGGATCCTGGTTCAGCACCTAAACAATGCCCTAAACGAAAACTTACCCCTAGAAAAGTGATGGTCACTGTTTGGTGGTCTAGCGCCGGTGTGATTCATCACAGCTTCTTACCAAACGGGGTGAGCATTACCGCAGATGTGTACTGTGAAGAACTGAGCACAATGATGGAGAAGCTGGCGCATCTCCAACCAGCATTGGTCAATCGCTCGTCTCCGCTGCTCCTGCACGACAACGCGCGACCTCATACTGCACAGCAGACGGTCTCCAAGTTGCAAGAACTGGGGTTGGAAGCTCTCCGTCATCCGCCCTACTCACCAGACCTTGCGCCTACAGACTACTACTTTTTCCAGAATTTGGATAACTTCTTGGCGGGAAAAAAATTCAATACCCGAGAGGCAGTACAAAATGCCTTTGAAGAATTTGTTGCCTCCCGTCCAGCTGATTTCTTTAAGAAGGGCATCAATAAACTGCCACTGCGATGGCAAAGATGCATTGATTGCATGGGTGATTACTTCGATTAATACAAATAAAAAAATTCATGAAAAAAATTCGTTCAAATTTTTTCATACAAAACGGCAATTTCATAGGTAAAGACCTATTATGCCACAAACAGGCGTCCGTCTATCCACGTTTTTTGAAATGTTGTATAAAAAATCGTATATAGCCATATTGATTGTTTTGTGTTTTCTAAAACCCTTCTGTTCCTCGCATAGTATACGATTATTTTCAACATAATTGTATATTGCCTGGTAGATATATTTTTCAAATATTTTAGAAATTATTGGGATTAATGCGATGGGACGATATGATTGCAAAAGATTTCTATTGTCTTTTTTAAATATGGGCTTTATGATAGATGTTTTCAAAGCATCTGGGTAAATACCCGTGCTGATACTAAGATTTATTATATGGCTGAGGTGCCCGCAAATCTCCAATGATACGTATTTAAGTATCTTGGTATTAAAACCGTCATAGCCCACGCTGTTAGTGTTTTTTAAAGATTGTATGTGTTTATGTATGTCATTTGGTAGACAAGGAGACATAAACATTGAGTTACTACAGCTGCTTGTCACATATGATTTAGGTTTGCTATTGGCAGGAAGTTTAGGTTGAATTTTATCAATGAAATAATTATTAAAAGCTTCAGCAATTCTTAGAGGGTTTGTTTCAATTTTATTATTCAATTTAATTCTATTAATAGTACATTTCGGTATGTTGTACTTTGAACGGTTTATAATCTGCCAAGTTGTTTTGGATTTATTACAAGATGCTTTAACATTAAAATTATTTTGTGATTTTTGAGTAAGATGAATAATTTTGTTATACAGCTTCGCATAGTTTCTGAAAATTATTTTATTTGATTTATTAGGGTGTAGTCTAAACTGCCACAATAGTTTTCGTTTTTTTTTATTGCATAGTTTAAGACCTTTAGAAACCCACTTTATTCTTCTAGTAGTACTTATTTTAATTCGTTTGTTAGGAAAACACAAATCGTATATGAGTTTAAAATCAGAAATAAATTCGTTGTATGCTAAATTAGGGTCATCTGTATTATATATATATGAGAAAGAAAGGTCGTTCAAGTACTTTTTAAATTTTATAATATTTTCCTTATTGTAATCTCTTGTAACTGCAAACCAGTAGCTAATATTGCATATTTTCTTGACCGGGCAGCGTATTAATTGAGCTGTGTGATCAGACAATGCAAACTCGAGCACATCAGTCTGACATTGTTTATTAAAATTATGCGCGAAGTTATCAATACACGTTTGGCTGGCCAAGCGGGTCGGTTGTTTTAAAGCTAGTTTCAAATTATAGCTCATGAGAAGATATTCAAATGCATTTGTTTGACTATTCTGCTTTAGCATGTCTATATTAAAATCTCCAGCAATTACAATATTCTGACTTTTAGTAGGTCTTAATAGTTGCATAAGAGATTCAAGTTTATCGAGACAGTCATTGAGATTGTTAACATTCGGCACCCTATAGATACAAACAATAATTAAATCGTAATGAATAAGCTCTATACCGCAGCATTCGTGTAGTACTGATAATTTCGATATTTTAGGCATTTCTTTCCATTGTAATTCTTTATGAACAAGTATACACGCTCCTCCACGTTTTTTATTTTGTCGGCAATAACAAGCTGCTAGACTGTAATTAGGTATGTACAATTGATTTTGATAACCTTCCATAATGAAGTGCTCGGTTATGCACAACACGTCTACATTAATTGATTTATTCCTTAAATCGTCTAAACAAATAGTAAGGTCATTAGATGAGGTCAAATGATGCCGTCGACAAGTGCATCTATTGTAGTCGACATGTCGAAAACCACTCCAGAAAAAATATTGGCAGAAGTGAATGAAAAACTGAGCATTGTATTTAAAATGAAAAAGACGTTGGAGGGTATGTCAGAAGATATTAGCTTCTACGCCGAAAAATATCAAGAACTAATAGAGGAAAAAGAGAAAAATGATAAAAAATTTAAAGCCCTGGAACACCGAAATACTCACCTGGAGACTAGTAACAGAGCCCTGGAAGAAAGGATAGCCTACTTAGAAAATAAAGAAAAAGAAAAGAATGTAGAAATAATTGGATTGGAGGAACACGTTAATGTGGACTTGGAGCATACAATTAAAACATTGGCGAATAAATTAGGAGTGGATAGTTCAGAGATTTGTGAGGCAAAGCGGGTAGGTGATGTGAGTAAACCCAGTTCGGGCGCCGCAAACGAGCAGCGCGAGAAAAAGCCGCGACCAGTAGTCATCACACTTCGGACACGTTCCGCTCGGGACCAGTGGCTTGCAACAAGAAAAACAAATCACTTAACTAATGAGGATGTGTATGACAATGGAAACAAGCAACGAATCTACGTCAACGAGGATCTAACAAAGTATATGCGCAACTTGCTCTGGACTGCAAAGAACGAGCTTAAACCAGCATATAGATATATCTGGGTTCATAACGGAAGAGTGCTTATCAAGAAAGATGACCCAAAGGATGCTAAAATAAGAATACTCCGCACACTAAACGACATCAACGTGTACTCTAACCATGAGTAAAGGCGCCTGTTTGTGTATATGTGTGTTGCCTACTCATTCCTGATTAACTAATTATATAAAATTCGAAGACGAAACCTTAGAAATACAAAATACTTTTCATTACAACAAATATTCTGATATAAATACCTGGCAAGGAGAACTTAAGAAATATAATTCTGGTTTGAACCTTATTCATTTAAACATAAGATCATTACGAAAGAATTTCAACCAACTTCAAGTACTTATTCATGACAGTTTAGAAAACTTAGATTTTATTGCGTTAACTGAAATAAATATAAAACGACAGGAATTACCGTTATACCAGTTATCAGGTTATGATACCTATATATCTACAAGAGAGAGAAATAGGGGAGGCGGAGTCCTGTTATATTTCAAAAACAAGCTCAATTTCACCGCGAATGTAATACATGCTAACCACGCAGAAATAATACACGGCCAGCTGTTTCCAGACGGTAGAAGAACTGTCCATTTATTTATTATATATCGGCCACCGAAAACAAATAAACACGGATTTGTAGAAGAAATTCATCAGCTGTTGTCCAAAATACCTAACAGTTCCGAAATAATTTTAATGGGCGATACGAACGTGGACTTACTGTGTGAAACCGGTTCTAGCACCGTGCGTAGCCGCTATACAAATAAATTGTGTGAAATAGGTATGGAGTGCGCGATCAGTGACGTAACGCGAGAGGAAGTGTGCGGTGGCGTAGTGACACGGACGTGCATCGACCATGCATGGGTTCGAACCCAATGTCCAGTTTCCGCGTATGTATTGACATGTAAGATTTCGGATCACTATCTCATTGGTATAAGTATAGCTAATAACATGAACTGCTTAGATAGTGGTAGGTCTCGCCGTACGGTAATAAATGATAAGAGGTTGTCTGAAATATTGCAGGAAGAATCATGAGAAGAGCTTATGAACTGTAAGTGTCCTTTACATTTATATGATAAATTGTGTGAAATATTTTCTAAATCTTACGCTGAGGCTACAACTAATTTGTCTGTAAGTAAAAAAAGAAAATGTAAACCATGGATCTCAACAAAACTAAAGAATATGATTAATATAAGAGATAGGTTATTTAGGTCGTGGAAAACTACACCAAACGATATGAATTTAAGACTACAGTACAACAGGTATAGAAATAAGGTTAACAAATATATAAACAGAGCAAAAAACAATTATCAAAAACAAGAGATATTAAAATGTAATAAAAATGTAAAAAAGATTTGGGCTAAGATTAACGCATGGACAGGACATGACAAAAAAGGGGTAGATCAAATAATTTTAAAATATTTAGGAAAAACAGATAGTACAATAAATATATGCAATAACTTTTCTGGCGCTTTTACCCAAGAAATATTAGATATTAAACATATATGTAGTGCTAAGTTTCTTGATAGATCTAGCTATATAATAGGCAGTGACGTATCTTTAAAGTTTCAAAAAGCTCGGCCAGTTGATGTCCTAAAAATTATAAATAACTTAAGTTGTGATAAATCCCCAGGAATAGGCACAATTAGAGTAAAAGACATCAAATTAATTAAAAATGAGATTAGCCCAGTCATTGCGTTATTCATTAATCTCTGTGTTGAAAAGGCAATATACCCCGCGAAACTCAAAGCAGCCCTTATAAGACCATTATTTAAACAGGGTTCGCATAGTGTTTACTCAAATTATAGACCAATTGCAATCTTATCGATTATTAACAAAATAGTTGAAAAATACATTGTTAGTCAAATAAATACATTCTTAGAATCGTACAATATTCTATGCGACGCGCAGCACGGGTTCCGGGCGGGGCGGAGCACGGGGACGGTCTTAGCACGTTTCACTGATGACGTCAATGAGGGTCTGGACCAGCGCAAGCATGTTGTGGTGGTGTTCATAGATTTTAAAAAAGCGTTCGATACCCTGGAACATCATCAACTTCTTCAAGCCATGGAGGAATGTGGGGTTTCAGGCCCGCTAAACAAGTGGCTCCGCGCGTATCTTACTGGTAGAACGCTGCAGACTGTCATCGACGGTGTGAGGGGTGACCCTTCACACATCAGTTGTGGCGTGCCGACCGGCTCAGTGTTCGGCCCCGTTGGATATATAATGCACGTTAATAGCATGTGTAATGTCGTAAAGAACTGTCGTATCTACATGTATGCGGACGACACTTGTTTATTGTATATGGGTAAGGATTTAAATATAACAGAAAACAACATTCAGGAAGATCTTACAAATATCATAAAATGGGCACACGATAACGGCATTGTTATCAATTTAAATAAAACTAAATGTATGCATATTCACTCTCCATATCTTAAAGTTAGAACTCGTGAACCGTGCATAATTGGTCACTGCTATGAATGTTTGCACAGAGGTTCTGTTTCATGTACCTGCGAAAGGATTGAGGTGGTGGGGGAGTACAAGTATCTCGGCCTAGTCATAGACAGTAGTTTCTCGTGGAAAACACATATCACAGTTTTATGTAATAAACTAAGGTCAGTACTTGTAAAATTCCATCACCTTAGTAGCATACTGGACAGGGCGACCTTGTATTTGGTCTACTATGCACTAGTAGACTCGCTGCTTTCTTATGGACTGACGAGTTATGGTCGTACATTCAATACATATTTGGATAAATTGAAATCGTTACAGATCAGATTTATGAAATTTTTAGTTGACAAAAATACAAAACGCCGTTGTAGAAATACAGATTATGAACTTTTATTTATAAAATGTAAAATGCTTCCAGTCCATGAGAAAGTCCAGCTACTGATAGCTGTTGAACAGTTCTGTAGCGTAGAATTTAAGATCCGGGTAAAACGTACAAGGCCCAGTAGAGCGAATAGTGTACCTCTATTCAAAATCCCCACATATAACAACTATTTTGGTAAAAGACATAGAAGTTACATAGTGCCTAAACTGTATAATAAATTTCCCCTAACCTTAACTAATAATGTAAACATGAGTAAAAATATGTTCAAGACTAAAATTAAAAAGTTTCTCTTAAAGCATGTAGAATCTGAAATATTAGTAAATAGTACCTAAGTATTATATTATAGTTATATAAGAAAATTGGAAAAAGGGAGCTTCATCTGCCAACAAACTGTTATGCAGTTTGGCAGAAGTATAATATCTGTAAAGAAGATTTATTAATTGTGAATAAACATTTTTTCATTTTTTTTCATTTTCATTTTTCAGATTTGTGTATTAGGCCTGCAATGTTTTGATGTAATACATTGATACATTTATTAGAGAAAAAACTGTTCAGTAACGTCTTTTGTGCATTCTGAAGAAGATGATAAATTGAATGCCGCGTTAGGAGAGTCGTGAGTAGAAGGATACATAAATTCATTGATCATTAGTTTAAGGTTTACAAATATACTCGCAATGCCGTTATTATTAACTGTGCCACTTTTGTATCGAAACATTTCATAATCATAGGTCAGATAAAAGTTAGAGTCGAACAGAGACGCGTAGTTATGAGTACATGCATCCAAATATAACAGGCTATTAAAAGTTTCTATTCTTCTGTTGAATACCATAGAATAATTATCCATTCTAAACGTAGGGGCACATATTATAACATTCGTATGTTGTATTTTTAGCAAAGTCTCGCGTATATTTACAATTAGGTCGACGTAGTTGTTTGTTCGTCTAAAATCCTCTTCACCGACGAAAATTAGGCAGTAATCATCCAATGTGTAATGCTTTAATTTTGCTTCAATGTTGCCAATAAGACACGTCAATCCGCAACCCGGTGTTAAAAAGTGACATACTTGATAGTCAGCGAAAGTGTTCTCTGCTATCGATAGTATTTTGTTCTTGTTATTGCTGCTAATTATACATATTTTATGTTTGTTTTTATCCTGAACTTTTGGAAGTTTGGTTTGTTTGTCCTTAGATACATTTAGTTGTGTTGTGCCGCTAGTATTCTTCTTTGTGATACTTGGTGTGGCTACGGATTTGGTTACTTTTTTCCTTGGTGTCATGCTGCGCTCATGAATAATATCCGTACTTGTAACTTTTTTGTACATGCTAACAATCTTATCATATTCATTTATTTTCATTTTTAATGAAATGTTTTCTTCATTAAGAGAAGCCACTTCAGAGTGAGCTATCTCAAGCTGGCCTTTTAACTCTTCAATTTGCTGCTGTAGATCCATGAGTACAGATTTATCGCATAGGCCCGTATTTGGCATGCTTGACCCAGAGAGGTCATTGTAAGTAGTGGAGTTAAATAAGTTATCTTGTGTTGCAGATAGGTCACATAAATTTTCGTCAGATTTGGAGCGCTGTTTCAAATCATTTCTTGGTTTCCTTTGTGTAACATTATATGAAAGCATTTTTGTAAATTAGGTTTTTTTTTTTTTTTTTTTTTTTGTTTTTTGATGCTCAGTGATAAAATTTTAATGCTTAAGTGTTGACCGGCAGTTGAACAACCACAAAAAGTGATTCAATTAGGTGAGGTTCGAACTCGAGTTAACAGCTTCGCAGTCGATGTCTTTCCAAAGTCGCCACGGCTACTGTTGTTGAAGTTGGCCAATTTGTTGAGTTGTTTCTATTTATTGACTACTCTGATAGTGTAAAATAGTTCCGATTCGCGGCACCAGTCCGCAACACCGTTCCCTGTACTTGGATACGGTTATTAGCCGGCTAGCTAGTTTGCTGGTTTATGGATTGTCTAATAGATGTCGCTGTACGTAATCGACCGAAGGGAGTGATACATTACTTTTTATTTACAAAATGCAAATTCACTGATATTGTTATTTCACTGTTTTATATCACAAAAGGTTTGGTGGGTTTGTTATAATTTGTCCATATAATTCCTGTAGAAGCACTTTATTTCACAAATCTTAGATGTATGTTTAGACGTTAAACGTTATTTTTTGTTATTTAAAAATATACTGTATTATACGCACAGCTTTGTGTGTACTTTACTTTTTCTATGTTTATTGTTCACTTTTATACACTTTTAGACACAGACTCAGTTATTTTAATCACTTTTAATATTTTTAAAACACAATATTACGGGAGCCCGATGTTAGCCGTGACAAGCACGTCTACCCTCTAATATATTTTACTAAACAGTGGCTGTTCAACTGATAAGTAGGCACTGTTTCCTGCTAAATTCTAATAAGACACATGCAATAGATATAAATATATGAATTGCAGAAAGGTCTTACCTGTGACTTCGATCCGCCAATAATATTAACGCCAGGCCTCATGTGCAACGCGTTCTTTAATATAAGGCTGAGATTGAGAAGGCGCGCTTTAGGGTTGTCGTTGTTCTCGCGCACCTTCAGCAGGTCCGTGCGACCGATCAGGTCCTGGAAACGACGGACGCCCACCTCGGCCATGTGCTGACGGACCTGATTACGATGGAAATTTACTTTATAGGTGATGGTCACGAATACGAGTGCTCTCTAAAGCCATAATGGCGTATACCGACCCAGCTATGAGTGGAGCGAAATTATTTAATCGTGTCAGTCTACAAGCAATTGATAATACAAAGAAGCAAAATATAGCCGAAGTCAGTTATTATTTGCAAGCGATCCCCAAATGGGTTCCCCAGTATGAATGAATGTTGAATGAACATGGTAATCGATTGGAGAAATTTACGAGCGAGCGTCTTTGCTGAATAGTAGATGATGGCCTAAAAACACTTCGATCTCTATACCTCTATTTTCATCGATTTAGTTAGGGTGCATCTGAACCAACGGAAGTTGCATGAACAGAACGTAATATGGTTTGTGAATCAAGGTTCAAATTAGACGGGGAACCGACACTATGAAAAAAAAGGCAGAGACAAGGTTTATAAAAACTAAAAGCACAAATCATTTTCATACCTCTTCAGCCAACATGAAGAGGTAGTTGATAACATGTTCAGGTTTTCCGGCGAACTTCTTGCGCAGTACTGGGTCCTGTGTAGCGATGCCCACTGGACACGTGTTTAAGTGACATTTCCTCATCATAGTACATCCTGGAAAGTACGTTATGTTAGAAAAAAGTATCCCACAGGTTCCTTCCTACATTTCGATCGCACAATTTCATGGATTTTTTCTTTCTGAATTATTCTTTCAGATGATACTTGTAAACTGTTTTGTTAAGTATTAGCAGTGGCGACAAAAGGCTAGTAAAATTCCTTTTTTAATTTCTTATCTCTACAGGAATGATTGGTTACATAAAGGGAGGTAACGTAACCTTTATGTAATCAATCATTCCTGTAGAGTCGCATTCATTGAATTTACCCGTATTCGTCATGTTAACAATATTAAATGTAGATACCGGACTGGAATATATTTTGCTATAACCTAGCAAAAGACAATTATATATTTGTTTAAAATGTAAATGCTGCATTTTACAGATTGATGCTTCTAACTGAGCTTTAATGAAACTGAGAAAGGGGATTATGGAATTACCTAAAGCAATGAGAGGTGCGGTACTGAACCCGAACTCGTCAGCGCCGAGCAGCGCCGCCACCATCACGTCGAACCCGGTGCGGATCTGGCCGTCGGCCTGGACCACCACTCTAGAAACGATTCATTGGATCATTTAGAAGTTTTATTTAATTCAACGAAAACTAAATAACTTGTATGAAATAGCAAAGATACATATTAGATCTTCATACCGTTGTCAACGTTAAAGAGCCGTGCGAATTGCTGATGAACTGATTTGCAGGGGCAGTCAATTTTGCCAGGCAAAGTTGCAGAAGTGGCTAAGGCTAGTGGGATAAACCCCTAAATATAATAAACTGTTTATGTTACACACTATATAAAATCAAAATGGCCACATCAATGGTCTGAAAGATATCGCTGACTGTGATAAGACTGCCTATTGTACAGTTAGCTTTCAATGTTTCCTATATTCTTTATCTGTAATTGGTATGCAATAAAGATATTTATTTTATCTAATTAAAAAACATAGGGATGGACTTATGCTTGTACTATACCTAGATCTCAAATCGTTGAGTACGAGCACTTGGTGCGTCTCAGCCACGCCCAGCTCCCACGGCAGGCCCGCGCTCTTAATGCCAGTCCACGAGCTAGCGCCGGTGCCGCCGTCGTGGCCCGAGATCACGATGTGCTCCGCTTTACCCTGGAGATTATAACAAAATCAAAATTACGGCTAGTGCATTTTACTAGAAGATGTTTTCAAGGTTAAAGAGCACGATAAAATGACAGACATAGGTATTATAAAATCACCGATCATCAGGCATGCATGCGAACCCCACAGTGTCTTTTACCATTGACATGAAAGTTGCAGTTCGGAAACGCATTAAGGCAAAGCAAGTGACGCTTACTTGAATAATCAATTCTGATTACGAGCATTTGTTATTTATATTTGTTGTTCTTAATTATTTCCCTCTGTATCATACTGTTAATTTTTATTGTTCTATATTTTATTTTATTCATAATAATAATCGAATGTATTTATTATTTATAATATTATTTTTATTGTATCTTGTAATTCTGTCTGTTATGATTATGTAATGTTGTCTGTTTGTGTTACTTATTTCACGAACCAGTACATACTGGCCCTACCGTAAGATCAGCACTGCGTGCATGTAGTACTAGCTGAGATAGGGCCATTTTTCATGCCAGTACGGACATATGATAAAACTAAAAATATTAACTAAAATTATTGTATATTTTTCGTATGTGATTTAACAATAAAAGATTTTGTTATTATTACTATAAGATGGTCGAAAGAATAGATACAAACCTTAGCCACGCCAGAAGCGACGACACCCACGCCCACCTCGGACACCAGCTTGACGGATATCCTGGCGCGAGGGTTGGCGGCCTTGAGGTCGTAGATGAGCTCGGCCAAGTCCTCGATGGAGTAGATGTCGTGGTGCGGCGGCGGAGAGATCAGGCCCACGCCCGCCACCGAGCAACGCGTTTTGGCGATATGCTCCGTCACCTTGTAGCCTGCACACGGAGGAAATGCGTTAAACTATGCTTGTGTGCCAACTACGTTGTATATATAAAATAAACTCAATGAAGTTCACTCACTTTCATACAACAATGTCACGGAAGGAACAGTAGAGGCAAGGAGAAGTCAAGGCAGACAAAGGATAACCTAAATGGATCAAATCAACAGAAAAGTCAAAGTAGGATCGAATCAGAAATTCATAGCGCTTGCCGAAGATAGGGAGGAATGGACTACGTTGCACCGAGAAGAATACAGCAATTAAGTTTCATTAAGCTGTTCGCCAATGTTCAGAAATAAATTGAAGTCCTTGCGTGTATCTAATTCGCCAGACATATTGTCCTGTAAATCAGATACTGGCTTATAGACCGTGATTGTTTCTGTAGGTGACCTTACTATTTCATACTATATTTATATATACCACATTATTACATATACACATTATTTAACCACAAACACTATTATTAAAATTAAATGAACAAGCATCGCCGCGCGATACCCGTAGTATGCAGTAAGTGGGCGCGGCTTAGCTCGGCAGTCGGCGCGTGCGCAGAGCTTACCTGGATGCCGGCCACCAGTTGCTAACGAGACTACCGCGGAACGCATGTAATTTTTTTATATTATACACAGTGTCGAAGTCGAAGTATTTATTTACTTTTATCATCACCCAAAACAACCAAAGTTTCATTCTGTAAACGCTTTAAACCACGGGATCCGCTACCTTATCTTACGCTACGCTACGTTATCTAATCTTAACATTTTTGTGTAGCCGATATAGATCGGCAATGCCATAAGGCATAATTCATTTTACGCCACTTATTAAACACCGTGAAAAGCCTGGATATTTTTGTATGGTCGCTTATTTAATAATTTTCCATGTTTGAGCATAACCAATAAATCAATAAGACACCAATTAATGTTCAAACGATTCTAAAATTCCTAGTAATATGAATCAGATGTATTTGCAATCAGACGAGACTTCCCGGATATTGTTAATTTTAGGTAAATTTACAATAGACGCGAAGTCTATAGAATTAAACTGCTCTCAGAAAATTTACAATACCACAAGGGTTGAATTGTGGTTTTTCGGTGAACACTTTTCACGTTTCTATAAGATTTCTGATGCATTATTAAAAGAAGCCAGTAACGTCGACAGGATGTTCATAAAAAAATACTTTAGTTATGCAATAATAATAAAAAAATACTACTATACTATAGTCACCAGATACTTTTATGGCTACTGAAACCATTAAAGTATCTGGTGACTTTCAAAGTTGTCTAACAGTTGATCTAGTATAGACTTTTTCTCCGATCAGCCCGAGTTGAAAGAATATACGTATAGTTACCAGGCAACTCGCCGCCCTCCCCCGGCTTGGCGCCCTGCGCCATCTTGATCTGCAAGTCGTCGGCGTGCGCCAGGTACGACGCGGTGACGCCGAAGCGGCCCGACGCCACTTGCTTGATGGCCGAGCGCTTGTTGAACTCGGGGTCCTGCCAATGCGAACATACTCTATTACGACATGTTTAATATTCACCAATTATGTACACAACGTTTATCATGGTTGGCACAGTCACCAACATGGTCTTACGTAATGTTTTTTTTTACGTAGTTTGTTTTTATTTTATTTAAATTTAATGTGTGGACTATTGTATCGTATTATTTTATTTTGTTGTTTTGTTATCATTTCAATTTATTGTTTTTTCTATTGTATAATTTAATTAATATGTATTCTATACAGATTCAAACACAATTCAAATTGTTAATGAGTAAATAAATAATTAAAAAATAAATAAATTTAAACTTTCTGCAATCAGTGAGGGCCACTATCACATATACTTTAAAAAAAAATTTAAGTGTTCAAATTCGAAACTGTCATTTATATTTTATCATCTTTTGTTTTACTTCATTAATTTCTGTAAGCTAACTCATTGACGAAGTACCATTTGAGTCGTTTATGATTATTGGCGTCGGTGATAACTACTGCAAGTTGGATGCAACGAATCAATACACATAATAGATAAAAAATGCTCCCGAACAGCAACGAAATAGAATAGGTAGCAATACAAAAGAATTGTTGCAGGAAAGAAATATGCATATAGCGACAATATCAAAATTGTAACGTAACTATGAGTACAGAAGACATACTTCAATTTACAGTCATTAGCGCAAACAAATTACGGAACTAATGTTAAAACTTCACAAGAATCCTTAAACTAGTCTACCAGATTACTAGATGTTTACCTAGTTATATTCATTTATTTTCTGAATCTTTTTTATTCTATACAAAATTACCTGATTGAGATATCTGTCAGCATTTTCGCCTCCCTCTCCAGTGTTTGATTTACCTCCAATTCTGTTCATAGCAATCGCGAGCGTTGTGTGTGCTTCCAGAGATATTGAGCCGAACGACATCGCACCTGGGAATTATTCAATTTGATAAGTATTTTTTACTGCTAATCGATATTCATTACCCATATAGATAACAAAGGAGGACTTTATCCTTATGAGATAGTTGCGTAAATAATGCTTAAAAAACGAAAATTACCTGTAGCAAATCGCTTGACAATTTCAGCGGCTGGTTCCACTTCGCTTAAAGGAATAGGTTCGTCAAGTTTGACGAGCTCCAATTGTCCACGCAGCGTGCAAGCTCGGATAGACTCTAGGGCACTCTCTCTGTAGGAGAAAAGTTAATATTAAATTAGGTTTCTATAATGAACCTTATTTTAAGGGAATTTATTTAAAACTTATCTTGAGGGAAGATATCAGCGTAAACCTTTATGGCTACTGGTTCGTTACAGAATTATAATATAAAAAGCAATCTCTTCTAGACAATAATTATGATTCTTACTAATTCACTTATTCTTTTAGTATAGGCTTAATTTTGGTTAAAGTGTGGTCGCGGAGCAGAAAGAATTTCGTACATTAACCTATCTCTGTCATTCCTGCGCAAATGATGATAGATGCAATGAAGGACATATTAATGGATAGCGCATACCTTTAACTGTGACAGTGTCTGTTTTTCTCAATAAATATTTCATGAAATCGCAGCTCACACTAAAATGTTTCTGACCATTGTCAGTGACTTAAGAGGTCATTATTTATTTATTTAGAACAACTAACAAAACATACACTAATACATTGATTACATACATGTTATAAAATTACGTGCTAAATGTTGCTTTACTTACAAGTCGCCACGGCCTGCGGATTATACGGATTTCTTCCTACTCCGCGATCACACTTTAGAATTCCACTTGGATTCCGACTATGATTTCCAATATTCTTTAAACTCAACTCAAAGTATTAATTTAATATTGTATTATATTTAAATTAAATTTACCTGTATTTATCGTAAGCAGATTTGGAGTTGTTTACAGAAGCTTCTTGTAGATTAGCGATAGACGTGGGGTCGTTGATGTGCTTCTCACCTCCCGCACGCCAGTGGTAGTTGCCGGGATTCCTAGGAAACATAAAAATAAATCAAGTGTATTTGTGGTTTATATAATATGGCGTAGTTAAATAACTGATCCTTAGTTATTTGCGTCTAAAACCGTTACTTAATTTCGCTACCTATCGCTACACATTGCTAATAACCTCAAAATCAATAACAGGCAATAGAAGTCGTATTGGTACTGGCTGTGTAGGATTTATTTTGTAATTAGCTTTTGCTTTCTGTAATCAATATTGACGTAACCACAATTTGTAGCGCTGCTATGTTAGCATGGTGGTTTTAGACGCCCTTGACTCAATTTATTTTTTTAACTGAGCAATTTCTAGACTGTTTGTTTGGAGCCCGTTTACATCAAACCTTACAATAATGTCGATAAACAAACAGTCTCGCACCTTTTGCAAAAGTTCATTATTACTAATAATTACCATGTAATATTTACCTCAGCACTAACGCATCTTTGACTTGGCCGAAGGTCAACGCGTGCCTGTCGAATATTTCCTTTGACAAAACCTCAAAGTTGGCACCACCTGTAAAAAAAAAAACAAATTACATTAAACGCGGTTATAACGATTAATAATATTGCTTTTGGCCAAACTCGAAAGAGAATATTCAACTGCACAGCACATTAAAGTGGACTATATAGTGTGTGCGCAAACACCCTCTATTCTTCTTTAAATGGTCAACCAACATTAAGAAGGAGAAAATTTTATGCTTGTCACGATTACATTCGAAAGCCCTTAAAAATATTGTTAAGTTACAATTTGTTTTTTCAACCTTTATCCAAATTATATAGGCAATATTGAAAGACTCTTAAAAGAAATATAAATCATCATACTACTAATAACTTCGAATTTCATATCTGAATATTTTAGTACAGAGTCAAAGAAGAATAAAAGATTTGTTTTTATTTTTTGAGTTTGAATCTGTGCTTCTCTCAATTGCCCCCAAAGATATACATATTCTTTTCATACTAACAAGTCAGAAAACAAGCATACGGCTCACAGTTGTGGTTACCGTAGCCTATGACGCTCGCAACACACATTGCATGACGTGTTGTCGATTTTTCACTCCCCCCAATAAGGTCTGGCGACCTTAACCACATAATAATACTATCATCTGGTGTGTATTCAGTAAAGTGTAGTTCCATCCCCCATTGAAACGTCTATTGCTGGTCTTCACAAATATTGATACCGTTTAGCCCTACCCAGGGATCACTTGTAGCGTCTCTAGAGCTGAAGCCTTTGGACCCCGTAGCATTTCGACAAAACAAGGAAGGAAACAAATATTCGTCTAATGGCGGGTCAAAATCTCACAAGCAAAATTTCCTTACCAATTCTGGACTGTGTTCCTCTGAAGCACTTATCAATGACTTCCTCATTCAAGCCCACGGCCTCAAAGATCTGCGCACTCTTATAGGATTGAAGAGTACTGATGCCCATCTTAGCCATAACTTTGGCCAGCCCAGTCTCTATGGCCTTCTGGTATGCTTTGTAAATGTCTTCGTCGGTGAGCGTGGGGTCGATGATGTTTTCGTTGCGGAGCGAGAAAGCGAGCTCAAAGGCAAGGTAGGGACAGATAGCGTCGGCACCGTATCCTGAAAATTAAACAAAATGGTAAGTAAATGATAAGTCGATGACAATGTTACTACCACACAGTTAGGAAGATTGCCTAGCGGTATAACAGCAGATAGACCGCCAGAAATGATTCACTTTATCTAAATTTGTTGAACTATGTTAGTATGCTTTATACTTACCAGCAGTAGATTTGCAATCATAAAAATCTGCCAACCAGGATAAAATACGTTAAAAACCCCAGTAAATAATAAAGCTTTATTGACACAGAACATTTTTTACATATTTTAGTTACGATTTGATTAGATGAATTTTATGCTTATAATGTAACACAAATACAAATATTCCTAAAATAATGGTTCGGCATAGTTTAGATTTTAGTGCCCATATCAAATTGTGTATTTTTATTAATTTGTGTAGCATGGGCATGTTACACAAATGATAAAGCTGCAATGATACTCCACATTTAGAATATTACCAATGTTCTAAATCTGGAGAAACTTTTGACATGTGTGCTAATATCTGAACTAGGCTGAACCAATGTTGTTGGGATATTTGTGTTAAATAAAAAGTTCGATCTTAAACTGTTTATTTGCATATCACAGGTTATAATGTGTGGTAACATTATTATGAATGTGCATTCGACATTATTTTGGACATAGGTGTTGATTAGCCTCACTAAATTGTATTACAAGAAAATTTACCATATTTTGTTTTTTGCATTTATTTTCATCTCAAAAGAGAAGCTTTAGAGAGCTTTTTGAGAGTTGTTCTCACTGGCCCCAAAGAAAGGCGGTCTTTATAATATAATGCCGCCCATTACTCTCCTACTGCAGGGATGGGCCTCCGCTCACAATACAAGGTAATAGGCAATCCACTACTGCTAGACTAGTGCGGGTTGGCAGATTTCATATGCCATGAAGAACATTTTCAACATGCAGATTTCCTTAATTTGTTGTCCTTCAACGTTTAAATACCTATCTGATAATTAATTTATAATATGCATATAAATTCGAAAAGCCAGTGGTTGACGTCGCGCCTTTAGTTTGAACTAGATATTGCAAACTCGAATGTAGACTTTATTACGTAGCTAGTAAAGGCCATTTTTGTAGCACAAGTATATCCACAGAAGTGCTGTTGATTGTCCAATGCTAGATTCATGACGTCATATATTAGTATAGTGAATAACTCACCGAGTAAGACGCACATGTGGTGCACCTCTCTGGCTTCAGCGGTCTCCAGAATGATACCCACTTTCATACGCTGGCGTGTTTCGATCAAGTGATGGTGGACGGCGCCTGGAAATTATATCATTTAAATGTATTTACATATATATTTCCCGTGTAGGGGGGACATGGAATGGGAGCTTCTTTTATAGCAGTGTTGGTTTTTTAAGGGCTACGCCCGCATAGGTAACTGAATACCCATATCGCTGGGGACTTAACGTATATGTAAGTCTCAGACAGAGAGGTCAGGATACAAATATATTTGTCTAATGGATATAATTTACAAATTTAAAAAAAACAGTTATTGAAACACAGAAAAAGGAAATCGCTTACACATACAGATTGATTCAGGTGATCAACATTTTTGCATGTGATGTTAATCTATTGTTATGTATATTTTATACAAATAATTTACTGTCCCTTGTGGAAAAGGAACACGAAAGAAGATATGGGATGGCGATATACTTTGCCGTCAGCCACACAGCACTTATTAAGGAATATCAAGATTATGAACATTGCGATATTTATAATACTAAGTTATTTTATAATACCCTTCTCGTGTTGTAACAATTACAGACATCCAAGGCATTAAAATAAACGCTTAAAATAGGCATAATAGGCGCTCATAGCTAGATGCTCTCACCGGTCCGAAAGTGATCGGCGAGGTTAAGCAATCGCGGTCAGTCCGTAGATGGGTGACCATCAAAGTGGTTTAATTTCTGAGCGTCTCCGTGCTTCGGAGGGCACGTTAAGCTGTCGGTCCCGGTTGTAGTCATAAGACAACAGTCGTTAAGTCATGTCAGAGGCCTACTGGGCGGCTTGAACAACTCTGACACTAGGGTAACCACTGCCAATACGATAAGTAAGTAAGATCGCAGGAGTTGTTAAGTTGTTCTTAGAGCGAATAGCTACTATATTCTAGTGGAACAAAAGATACTACAATATATATAATATATAGTGACCTAAAGCCAGCAGCATGCTGACAGGAACACGATCTGGTCCAGCGGCGTGGTCCGACAGCACCAGCAGCTGGTAGCCACTTACTGCGGCCGCGTAGGCTTCACTGGATATTTGGTTCAGTGCGGGTTCGAGTCCTGTTGGGCCGTCCTGGTATGAGAATGTGCAGTCTATGACTTTGGTCTGGAAAGAGAAATGACAGATTTATAAATGTACAGATTTCCGCAGCTATATACGACTAAAATGTTGGATATAATTTATTTTTTTATAGACAGCGTGTTTTTTTTAATTTATTATGCTATTAAATTTGAAATGGAAGTGCCAATATTACCGTTTTACACAAACTTCATAGATTCTATTATGTTTGAACTACATACAAAAACTGGTCTAGTTTGCTGTAAGCTTTAGTCTTGTTTTTACATGTAATAAAACTATTGACGGTCACTGTAGCCTAGTTGGTAGTGCTCCTGCCTACGAAGCTGGTGGTTCTGGGTTCGAATCCCGGTAAGTGCAAATATTTGTGTAATGAGCACGAATATTTGTTTCTGGGTCATGGATGTTTTCTATGTATTTAATCTATCTATATAAGTATGTATATCGTCGCCTGGTACCCATAGTACAAGCTTTGCTTAGTTTGGGGCTAGGATGATCTGTGTAACATTGTCCCTCGATATTATTATTATTATTGTGTGAACTATTCCTGAATATTACCTTTTAGATATTAGAAAATGTCCACAACTCTTTCCCGACGAGACGGGAGGGTTAACTCTCCGATAATCGAAATGATGAACACAATTCCACGACGTAAATCATTTGGGGAGACTTTTGTCCAGGAGTGGAATTCGTTTGGTTGACATGATGATACGACCATGATGGACAGGCCGGTTGGCGTGGTTTGTAAATTCTTGCTTTTCCCGCCGCAGGTCGTGCGTTCCCACCCAGGACAGATATTTGTGTGCATGAACATGTCTGTTTGTTTTTTTTTTATATCAGAGGGCGACAAACGAGCAAGTGGGTCGCCTGATGGTAAGTGATCACCGCCGCCCATGGACACTCGCGACACCAGAGGAGTCGCGAGTGCGTAGCCGGCCTTTTAGAGTCAGCAAACAAGTGTTACTGACCCTTCCCCCCACCCCAATGAGCTCTGGCGACCTTACTCACACTCGGAAACATAACATTAAAATTATTAATGTTATTATTAAGGAATGTCTTCTGTAAGGTGGAGGTACTTCCCCAGTCGGGCGGCTCTTTGAGCGAATGAACGCTATGCCCTACCTCTCTTGAGTCTGGGTTTTTTGAGTCTGAGTTTGTCCTGAGTCTGAGTGTAAATATCTATAGTATGTGTAATATATTAGTTATCTGGTTTGCATATGCTTAGTTTGGGATCAGATGGCCATTACATATGTGAATAATGTTCAAGGATTTTTATTTATTATTGTATTCATTTATTTATGATTACATTACTTTTCTGCTGGTGTGCTAAATTAATAAATAATACAAGATATTAACTTGGCACAAGTGTTTAAAAATTATTGCATGTAGAAAGAAGTGTTGGGGAGAGTGTGAATTAGTGAGTGTAAAACTTGTAGAGCGTACCTTCCATCCCCGATGGTTGGTGTGCTTAAGCGCCTGCAAGTCGGGCAGCGACAGGATGGGCTGCGGCAGGAACAGGCGGTGCACGAACTCCGCGCTCGGCTTCAGGATGTTGGGCGCGGGCCCGATGGGGCACAGCAGGGACATTACTATCTTCTCCCTGATTTCAATTAAACACAATGTGCTAGTTATAAATAAAAGATTATTAATGAAATCTAAACATATAATAAAATCGTAGGAATGTCAAAACTGTACATTGATTTTTTTTTTTAAACGATACTTGGGGCGTGATCTATAATCGATATCGAAGCCAAAAATATAGTTTTTAGAATTTTTGTCTGTTTGTCTGTCCAGGCTAAATTCAAAAAGTACTGCATGGATTTACTTCAAATTTTGCATGAATATTCATAAGAGGTCGGGTCAACATATAGGCTACATATTATTACGCTATCACAGCTGTGATAATTTATAAAATTTTACGCGGGTAAAACCGCGGGGCGCAGCTAGTGTCAAATATAATGTCGAGTAAATATAATAAACAAAGAATTATGAATAACGTTGATGGGATCTATTTTATTTAAAAATGTGTTCTTCCATATTTGTATATGACAAAGGGTTTAAGAAATTTGACTGCACGTGTGGCGCAGCGGCTAAGACAGTCGCCTCGCCGCTTCGTGTCGCGGGTTCATGTCCCGCGCCGGACAACTATTTGTCTGACCCATAAATAGTTGCTCTGAGTCTGGATGTAATTTGTTTCAATCTATTATATGTTTGTAAAGGAGCCCGCGACACAGGGTTTAGATTCCCTAGTGAGGGCGTAGTCTTTAAAAAAAAAAGATTTATTCCTCTAAAGGAATATAAAATATTTAGTAACACGAGAAAATCTGATATAAGATGTGTTAACACGGCACAAGAACGAATCATTATAATTTAATTAATCAATGATTATGATTTAATAGTTTTTAGAAAAAATAATGTTGAGGATACTATGATGATATTAAGCTCAATATTTTTTATCTTAAAACTATTAAATCATATCTCAACTTACCTGAATGGATCGATAGGTGGATTGGTGACTTGAGCGAACAATTGCTTGAAGTATTCATAAGGCAGCGGTTGAAATCGTGACAAGCACGCTAGAGGTGCGTCGTTACCCATGCTGCCCAACGCTTCTTTTCTGTAACACAAATAAATTATTTAGTAACACTAAAATTTGACGACCCCAATATTATAGAATACTTAAATATGTTTGTAAAGTTCCCTACGACACAGGAACTAGATTCCCTATGCCAGCCTCGATATTTCATAACCATTGTATTTAACAACATCAATTTTAGATAACCATTGAATTTGTTAACATTTTTATTGGATATATATTGAGTTTGACGACCTCAATATAACACTTGAATTTGACAACTTTTATATTAGATCACCATTGAGTTTGACGACCTCAATATAACACTTGAATTTGTCGATCTAAACTTTAAGATAACCATTGAATTTGATGACCCCATTATTAGATAATAGGACATCATATCTCTTTCTTTCTTTTCATCTCAATAAACTTTGAATTGAACTAGACAATATAAATATGACATAAATTCGTAGACAATATAAATATGACATAAATTTACCCAGAATACAAAACATGATTTATTATAAAAGTACTTATATATTATATATAATATACTTATATCTGCTATTCGTGTGTATAACCACTTACCATCTGATATAAAGCAATCAAATGGAACATTGTTTCAAACGAAATTTAAGAATATGTTAATAGAGAATGTTTACTATAGTTTGCACTAAGAATAAATTAGTTAGTAAACTTGTTTGTATTGCATATCCGATAGGGGTAGACTGTTGATCCTAAAAACTGTTATGTTATTATAAGACCTTATTGTACACAGTTACGCAATAAATAATTCTTTATCTTTATCTTATCTAACTTCCTCAATATTCGACAAGCATTGAATTCAAGGTCCTCAATACTAGACAACCATTGAATTTGACAACATCAATATTAGTTAACCATTACCTATGTTGGTTCTAATGGGGTAAATACAACATGCTTTGCAGAGATCATTATGAGCATCATTATCTCCAATACCTGCGTTGGGAGCAACTATGTATGAGTAGGTATATACATCAATAAGCAGTCCAAATACTTACTTATCTTGTATCATAGGCAACAGCAACATGTTGATGGACTCCATAGTATATCCAAAAAGTCCGAGCCTCATGTCCGCCAGGCCTGTGATAGTGTCATTCGAGTGTCCGTTAGTGCCGTTGGTGCCGTTCGATACAAGGGCGCTGCCGTTCTCAGCACTCACTGATTTGTGGATATCTTCCATTGTTATCTGGAAACGGAAGTCAGTAGGTAAAAATTCGTTAGTCTAGAGAATACAGCCAGTTTTTTTATTCTGCCAAATAATTAATTGGTTTATACTATTCCTAATTCCATTGGAAACTGCACTGCATAGCCTTGGTTTTTCGTTTTCAAGGTCTTTTATGAAGAAAAATATTCATTATATGGTAGATTCAAATGGAAATGGGAGGAGTATAGAAAGAAAGAAAACAAGGAAGCGACTAATATCAAACACCAATCTGCAAAAAAGAAACAACTCCTTGAAGATAGTCCTGTTTGAGGCCTTGAGAGTTTGTTGAGGTAAAACTCTAGTTGCTAAGCTTTTAAATTCAAATGATATTTCGATTTCCCTCATCTTATTCTATAAATTAAAATAAAGTCAGTGAAAAATACTAAAATTGTTGAATTGAATTATTCTAAATCCATTGAAATATGGATTTAGTGCGGCACTAAATCCATATTTCGATTTCTAGATAGAACATTTGTGAGTTAAAATACAAGATGTAACAGTAGTGGAGAAAACTTAATACCCATTATCTAACCATAAAACTGAACAAATGAAAGATAACTAGTTTGAGAAATACTTAAAAATATTACGCTCTAATAACAGGCGGCAAAGAGACTTGCAAGTTGCACCGCTTGTAAATGCTCAAAACAGTACAAAATATTTAATAAACTGATCTAAAGACTAAAAGGTATTTTATAAACTTTCAAGATAGAGCTTATAATTTTCTTGGTAAAAAAATGCTATTATAATGTATTCTACCATTTAAGTAGAAAGTTATGTATTTATGACTTTTTATATGGTCCATTGACATTATTATTTCACACATTGTTTTTAATTGATATTATTTTAATACTTTTGCCATTATTTTCCTATTATGGAAATTATTGTTTACCGTTTTCTTTAATTAATAAATAAATCCGTGGTTGCCATATACCAACTGCTTTAAATGCTAATTATTTTCTACTACCTTCAGGTATGTCATTAATATTGAATAAAAATAAAGAAACTTAATGCCTTATGTTAAGGAAGAATATAGAGCACAATACCCAACACGTTAATGTAACAACTTTTGTGTTTTAACCTATTTTCTGCGAATTTCTATACAAGATGTGTTATCAACATTTTTGTAAGTTAATCTAACATTCATTAACATTGATTATATTAAAAGGCAAATTAAACTCCTTAAGTTTTGTCTTCTATTTATGTTACAATTTGTATAATATAAAAAGTAGCAAGAAACGCTATTTAGGTTTTTATACCTAAATAGCGTTTCTTGCTATTTAAGTAATGAAATAAAATGAAATAATATTGTTTGGATAATTATAAATTGAGTTTTTTTAATTAAAATAATACTGCCCTTTTTAATACTTATTTACTGTAAATATAAAGTCTACCTTTTCCTTACATTATGTTAGGCAACCATCCCTCTACTCATATTAGCTAAAATTCATTGATGCATCTCATTTTGGAACTGTGTTTAACATCACGTGCTTGAGAAAATGATTAACTAATAAATACGTCCTATGAAACATATCCTAAAATATATAAACTAAGATAATTAAAAATTAAAACTAACTCAAAGAGGAATGTTTGGGGAATATGATGAATTCCGCTAACACTTAAAAGAATCTAATTTAATAGCATCTAAATGTGGTAGCTAGCGAATAAAAAATACTGTTTGTGGCGTTTCCAGACGTAACGAGTTTGACACATGTCAAGAAACTTTTCACGGTTGTGACTATTGTTTTATTACATAGTTGTTAGAAGATTTATAATTTATCTAATAGTAATAGTACTAATAATTTTACACAACACTTTCATTGTTCATAAAATAAAAATTTTCTTGTAACTATAACATTGAATGCCAAATTGCGAAAGCTTTTTGACATTTGTCAAACTCACGTAGTCTATTACATCTGGAAACTCCATATGATATCATTAAACTCGTAGGTAAAATAATAAATTTGCAGTAAAACTAATAGCAGTAATAAAAATCAATATATAACTATGGTATAGATATACGTTTATATAATTCAAAGACATCAAAGTACCTTCATATATTTGTTCGCTATTTTCAGCGGCAGATTTTTATTAATTTTCTTGCTAAAACCAATTAAATTTAAAAAAAACAAACTCATTTACGTTAATGTAAGCTAGCTTAGTTAGTACATGCGAACGGTACGGCCAAATAAGTTCTAAGCGATTTTGTTCTCACTGTCCGGTCCGTGCTCATCATAACTCACCATCTGATATCATTTAATTTTATCCCCAGAACGGACGTATGCATAGAAAAGAGAAACAAATGTTAAATCATGAATATTTTAGCCGTTAAGCAGTCAATAGCAGGCTCGCCGCAAAAGTGGTTTAACTTCTTAGCTTCTCCATGTTTCGGAGGGCACGTTAAGCCTGTAAGTCCTGGTTGTAGACTTTAGACAATAGTCGATAAATTCTATTGGTGGTCTCCTGAGTGACTTAAACAACTCTGACAATACAGTAACCACTGCCCATACAAACGAATGAATAATTATGAATACAGTGTGTAATGATGTGTAAATAATTGTAATGAGAGTTGGCAGGAATTAGAAGAATTTGCCCCTAATGTGTAGGCTTTTAATATATATCTTATTTGTTTCTGGGTAATGGTCACGGAAGCCAGAGAATTATAAATAACAATCAGTAAAATAATATTCAACGAAGAATTGAAATCTCACGGTTTTAGAATATAATTTATTGCTAATTTATCAAAAAATGTCGTGTTTCATAAATATTTGTTATGAACAGCATTTAATAACGTCATATGTGGTGTATATTATTATGTGTAACAAGAATGATAATTTATTACTGACATAGTTACTATATATTATGTAAGTATGTATAAAATAATTATGTATATTGCCAAGACGCTAAGTAATTGTAATGGATGTATAAGATGGGATTGTAGTGGAAATATGAAGTGTTACCTTGTCTTGAAGCCACTGTGAATATGGCCGTCTTTGAGCAATTTCCATCTTGAGTTCAACATCCTGAATAATTCTCTTTTCTTCTGTGTCGACCAGCAACATACGACCGGGTTTTAGACGACTCTGAATTTAAGAAAATATATTACACTGAAGAATTCTGAATATTTTTTTTTTCTCCTTGGGATACGAAGGGACGAATACGAGCTACTAGAAAAAATATTAAGTACTATAGGAATCAATGGACAAATTTATTTTTGGTTAACAATGCTATTAGTTATATGTGTTACTGATCTACTTGATATTTAACTAGAAAACAGTTTAGATAACTAAACTTAATCATAGATTCAAGTCTTGAGATAACTCGAAGCTTAAATCTACTGTAGAAGTAACACTGTAACGGCGAGTAAGGGGATTCCTTATAAGCTAGAATTTCTTATTATTTATTTATTTACATTTAATTGAGACCTAGTTGAAACATAGTGGCTGTTGTGTGCGTTCAAACGGAAGTAGATTTTAGCCCACATCTGCGCTTTTCTTTCTAATGTTCGCATATGTAAGTCTATGAGTCCAAGCACTAAATCTAATACTCACCTTGTGTATGACTTTTTCAGGGTCCACATCGTAAACTCCAACTTCAGAAGCCATAATCAGGATATTCTCGTTAGTCACATAGAATCGGGACGGGCGGAGACCATTCCTATCCAGTATGGCACCTGAAAATTATAAGGCAGTAAGAAAGACTGAGCAAAAGGAATGGCTGGCTTCTGAATGAATTATACATGAGAATTGTAAAAACAAGGCTCACCAATATATCTTCCATCGGTAAAAGACACGAGGGCAGGTCCATCCCAGGGTTCCATAGCTGATGAAGCCCACTGGTAATAGTCTCTCTTCTCTTTAGGCATGGTGACATCGTTTTGCCAAGCTTCTGGCACCATTGTCATCACCGCCTCGGGGAGAGAACGTTGGCCACAATGGAGAAGGAATTCTAAGACGCAATCCGCTGAACCAGAGTCAGACAGGTTGGGTTCTACTACTGGGTACAGTTTCTTTAAGTCTGAAAACAAAATTAGAACAATTAGACCACAGTCAAAAGGCTTATTAGGGGCCTTGAATTACTCTAAAGCAATGATTACCACTGTCCATTCTAGGAAATTTAAATAAATGAAAATATAAACCATGATATCTGCCAGAGTAGTACCAGCCTTCACTTTGAGAGCAAAATGGTCCAACAGCAGCTATCTGCCATACGTGGCTATTATAACAGCCACGTATGGCAGACGGGTTCGGTTGGCGATCGCAGTATGATGGTCATAGTACACGGAGAGACGCTTCCCCCAATTCTCTGGGAGATATTCTCTTGGGTCGACTTCAACGCCACCCACGGAATGAGATGAAGGTGCCTATATTATTTGCCGTCAGCCATACAGCAATTTCAAACCTTCTTTTAGTTCGGTTATTTAGTAATAGTACTCACCATCTCCAAACAAGTCGCTTTTCATGACACCTTCCCGAGCTTTCATCAAGTTCACATTACCTCGCAACGTATTTATCTCGCCATTGTGGGCAAGAACTCTGCGAAACAATATATTAACCGTTCAGTTCCCGAAAGATAGAAATACTTTACCATTAGCCTACAAAAGTTAGGATACATAGACCACATGAACTTTCACTATAGCTTCGATATCAGAACTGAACCTACCTCAAAGGATGTGCTCTTTCCCAGCTGGGGAAAGTGTTGGTAGAGAACCTGGTATGAACCAGCGCCAGGTACGTCGTGAAAGCTGGATTCGTCAAATCCTTGAAGTATTCCTGGGTAGAAATCAATTCATGAGACACAACATTCAATACTTCCATAGGTTAATCATTATTACAAGTTCTACTTACCCATAGTTGATTGGAAGTGAGGAGTCCTTTGTAGACAACAGTCTTCAGTGAAAGACTGCAAATATAGAATCTGGCTCCTGGCACCACAAGCTCATGGGATGCACGCTTCCTCAGCACAAATATCTGAAAACATGGGCATAAAATCCAGATCCCGAAAATACTATACGCAGAGGGACGCCAGCATGGAAAAGACGAATTTTAAGTTCTAGGTACAAAATACAGCATTTTAATATCAGCACAAATTCAAGAAAAACCTAAAATCGTCATTTCAATACAAGCACCCCATTGGAATTATGATAGGGTATGTAAAATTTACGTTTGTCAGGAGTGGGCGTCCAGGCGGCGAGACTCGCAAGCATCTGAAAAAATACCTAAAAGAGTTCCTTTCGTCCTATACTGTGTCCTAAAACTATATGAGAATGAATTTGCAAGAGGTTAATTGCAAGTTCATACTCCTCAGGTGGCCTTACTCAGTGTTTTGGTAGTTCCTCGGTAGGTGCAACGTCTTACCTCTCGGGCTAGTTGTTCATCGTCGCTATCGCCGGTAACAAACACTTGGCGCATATATGGCTCCGAGTTACGGGCCACTTGACCTGAAAGCGAGCCAAAACAGCCCATTACTTACTTCACCAGGTTTTTGCTAAAGGTTATTTATGTGCAAAGACTTTTTGTAGTGATGCAGTACACATCTTGTTAACAAGCCAAGTCATGTTAGAGCCCTATTAAACAACCGATAAAAGTCCATAAAATGTTAGTATCCCGTTAATTAACTAAGGTAGTCGCTCCAAAAAGTCTTTGTATATAAAGATCACATAGACTAATAAAAATATTTTATAAGACAAATAGTTACAAACACTTTAATGGCAGTTGATATAAATCGAGCGAGCAGTTGATTTAAGGACGTCATAAATGTTTTATGAATTCAAATGTAAAGTATTGGACATTCATGACTTGTAACTGCGAATTATGTTTAAAAGTCGATGAAGTAAACACCATTTAAGCGTTATCTAATGACAATGACAGCTGAGTTATTTAGACTGTGACGAATTTATAGCTTGAGACTCATAAGTAACTAAGCAATATTATAAAATATTTGAATCTCAAGATAAAAGTTATTTAGAAATCATTTATAAAACGTCACAGCCTAAAAAGTTGAGTAAATTTAATAAATAATCCAAAATATTGACTCTTAAAGGATCCACACATTTGCAGATCATCATTTTTAGGTTTTACTAAACAAATAATAATTGAGAAATTATTACTATATAATAATTTATTTAATAAATGACAGGATTACTGCAAATGTAGTAGATACGTTAAAAAAAGATAAATTTATATACTATGCGTAAAAGAATCGCTAGAAAATAATGAAAATGCGCTGTAACACAATTTTCTTTGCCTTAGTAAGATTAAAGATAGGAAAATACTCTATTAGTAATAGCATAATATCATACTGGCAGAAATTTGTACTACTGATTTAACGACTCAATTACGCATAGTTCCGAAGGCAGAAAAAATAATTGGAAGAAGTGGCACATTCTAACATATTATTTTATATATCTCAAAACTAGGCGATATCTTTACGTTGAGCACCTAAGGGGTAGTATCAAGATTACAATACAATAATTTAGCATAATATAATAAATCAGATTTATTCTCAATGCTTATTTCATTATAAAGATGTGTCAACTTCTATAAATGTGGAACTTTAAAAAATGGATATTCTAAGACATGCCACTTCTACCTATTTATCTGTTCTATGGTACCGAAACTGTCAAATCGAACAAACCGTTTGGTCAAGCATCGCTTAACCGCGTTCAGCCGCGTATAAACGACCCGACTTTACTAGTACGACCTGCAATGATAGTCGCAAACAAAAATCGCACTGCCTCAACTGGGTGGGCAACCTTATATCGAACGAACGAATATTGGACGTGGTTGAGGGAACAATAATATTAATGGTAATGTCTGATTTCTGAACTGAGAGCCTTTCTATTGATAACCAATAATAGAAGTTGCGTTGAAGCTTTTGTTATGAAAATGGTTTATTAGAATGATATTAATTATATATTTTATATTCCATACAATGGGCACATAAAAAGACTCTCAGAAATATGTATGTTGATGCTGGTTGTACTGATTTCTTTTTAGTAAATGATAAATTAACGTATTGAAAAACAAAACGTGTTTTGTGGTCACAGGTTGCATTTGATAAATGTTCAGTATAATAAAGTAAACCTAAACTAGAGCTACTGTTTTCAATTAGCAGCAAATCACCAGGTGACATGGTAGGCACTGGTTTACATAAACTGGTTCGTACGATCTTAACATTTAATTAATAACGGTAAGCCTTGCTACTATATACCAGGTTATTAAATTAATAAAAGTTAATGACTTTGTCCTATAATAGTATTAACCTAGACTCATTAATGCTTGCCTTTGAAGCCTGGTTTTATTCATCATATACAAATAATATTAAGTAGGTATATAACGTGTAACAATAATAGAGTCAAATATTTTTAGGGATACTTAATTAAGCCATTTCCATCACAGGTAAATATAAAAAAATGAAATTATTCTAGACTGTTGAAAATAAAAAAAACCATTGCAATATCTGTCCAACAAGTCTTTTAATTTAATCCAAAGTATTTTTCCCTGAAAACATATGACACTAACATTTTTTCACGTCATGTAAATGACGTCATTTAAATTTATTTTACACATTAAATAGTTTAAGTGAACATTGATCAAATGAAACCCATCCAAAGGTAGTCGAAACATGAAGTCATTCAAAACATTTTTCACTATGAACCATGAACCAACAACATTGACTGAACAATAAAAAGTAATAAATAATAACACTGGGGTAATAATATACAAATTAATCCCTAATACAATGTCCTAAGACTAAATAATATTAAAAGTAACAACAATAAGACATCATAAAATTGATTAAATTTCGTAACTGCAAAAATGTATGGAATTGAATTCAGAAATTCTATCATAGTAAAATTGGACTAGTATTCTAGTAGTTTCTTACCGATGGTAGAATTATGGGTAGGTACAGTGCGCCAACATAGCACTTTCAAGCCAAGACTCTCGGCTAGCTCTCCAAATTTCTTCTCGATATCCTGATGATGAAGTTTGTCCAAGAAGAAGATGCCGGTGGCGTATCTACCGAACGCCGGCAAATCGATTTGGTGTGTATCTCTGTGGACAAGGGAGAGGAAAATTAGAGACCTGTGTCTTGCAAAATTATGGTCGAGCGAAGCAGGATATCTATTGTTGGTCCATAATAGCGCTGATGGATAAGTTTCGGATACTAGCCAACTACGCAGGACATTTTAAAGTACGGGTGTATGCCCGCAATCAAAGGTATTAACTCTGTTCATACGTTTATTATCTATTTGACAGGTCGAGATGGTCGAAATTAGTGACCCCCACACGCATAACCGGCTCGATATAAAATAATAATAAATTATTTAAAAACTCTCAATCGATTTAATGCATGGATTTTTTTATACTACATATATCTATGACTCCATGATTAATTATTTGCAAAGAATTAAGTCGAAATCGTGGACTTTTAATGAAGAGAAAGAACATTGTACTCTCTCCATTCATTTATTTTCCATTTCTTGTTAAATTTACAAATAGAATACTTACATAAAGTCAAAATATATTATAATATGAGCGATTTATCATATATCAAGACCTGTTTTTTATAGCCTTTGCTTGTCTTTTATGCACAGGGCATGTCACTAAGTGGGCATTACCCGTTAATAAAGTACGACATTACTGTAGTACAATATTTCGAAAAAGACAAACGGTGTGACAGCTCACGCCTATGAAAGGCATGAGCTGTCAAATAGAGCATAAACGAATGGACAGAGAATAGCGCTCACTGCTTCGAAGCGACATTAAAAAGAACTGTGTAGCAAAGTTACCTTTATATTATTATCATATACATATAGATTTTTTTCTATATGTTGTTTTGTAATACGTTACGGAGCAGTCATTGACATGGCGGTTATGTAATTGCAGTTTCTATCTATTTTATACTTGAGTCCCTCCTTGCAAGTATAAAATAGATAGAATAGTATAAAATTGATCAGCAACGAGTGAGTGACGTTGTGTGTTGCTAGCGTCATTCAAGCATTTAAAATACTTAAGCATTGGATGAAATAAGGCGTAGCAAACATTATTATTTGCGCGGTATTGCAGTTTCCCCGACGATATGCTACGGTAACCGCTTACTATCAGGTGTGCTGTATGCTTGTTTGCAGACTTGATAGTTTTTATTAAGAAATAACTTGGTCTTATAGATATGGGATTCGTAAAACTATTTATCGTGAGCTATAACTTTCGAGCGAGGTACGGATAAGATATAGAATCTATATAGTCTCCCCCTATTTAATCTCCAATGAATAGGGGACTGTGATAGTTCAGTCCCTGTGAAGGTACCATTGCAGACTTCGATATGCGATAAAGCGCAGTAACAGTTTACTCTTAGCGGTATCTGATATCTCAGAGGTCACACGGACGACTGCGCGCGCATCGTGACGTCGTCTCCAGCCGCAATATTGACCAACTACGTGTGATGTCTATAGGAATGCAAATCTGTGCTGTGAAGCTATTGTAGTTTTTCTTGTGTATTATGAGTTATAACCATTTGTTCACTATGAGAGCGTTATTTAGGTCAGGAAATATTCACCGTGATCTTTGGAACTGTGCCCGAATAAGATTTCGCGGCAGCATTTACTAATATGAATATTGGAGCTACATCATCAGCGTGTCAAGAATCGAACACACTTTTTTACTAGCGAAGAAAAGACGTACGTTATGTTTTCTTTTTTAGCACTAGGTACTTAAATCTCTGTATCTTGGGCGTTTTTACACAAATGTCCAAAGTCAGATTTACTAACTCAAATAACATCTATTTGAGTTAGTAAATCTGACTTTGGACATTTGTGTAAAAACGACCAAAATACAGAGATTTAAGTACCTAGTGCTATGTGCTAGTGCTAATGCGAGAATCAAACCCGCAAGACGAGAGCTTCAAGTTCCTAGCCAAAAACCTTTACCACACGTGCTGCCCAGGTTTAGGTTATGTTTATTTTTATTTTATGTTTACCTGTGGTGTGCTAAGTCCTGATCAATTTAATGTTTAGTATCATGTACGAGGTCATTGTGTAGGTAAATTAAAATATATGTGATTGTTTTACCCAAAATATTCATAGCAATACTATGAAATATAATCTGTCAGTCTTTGTGTGGCTTCATGGCCCGAAGAGCAGCGCTTGTTTTGAAAAAAAAGGCACAAATATATGTTGTAGTTTTGACACCAGAGAATAAATCTAGGCTCTTTAAATACTGCTCACACGGAAACAAAACTTTTAATGGGATATTCTAAACGGCTGTACTGATTATTATAGTATATGCCCAGAAAGTTTATCCTACTAATATTATAAATGCAATAGTTTGTAAGTATGGATGTTGTCATTTTCACGCAAAAACTACTGATGTAATATTGCTTATACAATATACATATATCCGAATAACACATAGGCTTTATTTATACATTTTAAGGCGGGTTACATCACACCTTGTATATCATTTGATTAAATGGTGCAAACGGTTCAGACACTACTACTTAGTATAGGACTTAATCCTAAATTATCTATACATATAATAAAATCGTAGGAAAGTCAAAACTCTACATACATACATAGGGAGTGATCTACAATCGATATGCCAGCCAAAATAAAAATTTTAGACTTTTTGTCTGTGTGTATGTTTGTCTGTATGTGTGTCCGGGCTAAACTCAAAAAGTAGGTACTGCATGGATTTACTTAAAATTTTGCATGAATATTACTAAGAGGTCGGGTCAATATATAGGCTACATATTATCACGCTATCACTTACGGGGGAGGAGCTAGGATAATTTATACAATTTAACGCGGGTAAAACTGCGGGGCACAGCTAGTTTATTAATAAAAAATATCAACCGAAGTACAACTATGATACTTTCCGAGTGCCGCCACCATTAAACTTAATTGAATTCAATTGTTTGAACATTGAATATTATGGTTATTGATTATAATTTAAGGGGCAATAATAAATATGGGTATAAGCATTGAACTGAACAGAGTGTACGGAACGATACCTATGTAAAGAAAGCTGATTTCAGAAGATTCATTGAATAAAAATTGATTTCATGTTGAATTTTCATCTTGTTATTTTTTTATTTTCTATTTGAAGATGGATGCAAATACCAAGTATCATTTTATATTGAAGTAAAACTTCTTTTCGCACGCTTTGGGAGTAAGCTGATGAATGCGTGGCAAGAGCATTATGAAAAGTGTGATCGGGCGAGGCGAACGCAAATTGAGAGGGAGATATAGGTTAGTGAAGAGGGAGTCTGAAGATTACTGTAGGGGCAAGAGAGAGGTACGAGCCCACATTTTCTTTCTCTCTTTCACTCATAACCGTATATCTAAGTTTAATTTCAGCCATGTGGTCTAAAGCGCAATCGATTTTAGTATATATAACATGTTATTAACATTTAAGGTATGATATCCATCTACATGTCCAGGCCTTTGTCCAGCAGTGGACGTCTTTCGGCTGATATGATGATCCATCTACAATTTTGTGGATTGGAACTTATGTGGGTATATGTAATGCAAAGAAACAAACAAATACATGAAAATGCTCGATAGAAAGAAAAATGTTGCCTTCCATTAATTCATAACAGTATTGTTATAAATTAGTTGAAGTAACTAAAAGTAACTATATTTAAAGCATAGTAAATGCGCATATATAATTACCAAAGCATTATTTTACTGCGTACCGTAGTTTATGTTTTACGCTCATAGCTAGATGCTCCCACGCACCGGTCCGTTAGTGATCGGCGAGGTTAAGCAACTAGGCTCGCGGTCAGTCCATAGATGGGTGACCGGCAAAGTGGTTTAATTTCTGAGCGTCTCAGTGCTTCGGAGGGCACGTTAAACTGTCGGTCGGTTGTAGTCGTTAGGCAACAGTCGTTAAGCCATGTCTGGCCATGTCATAGGCCTACTGGGCGGCTTGAACAACTCTGACACTACCCATACGATAAGTAAGTTTATGTTTTAAGTATATATAATATGTTGTTTTCGTGAATTTGCAAATTAACGCGCAATACGGATATACTCTCACAACATGCGGTCATGTAATTAGGTATACCTATCATCCCGCACAAATCGCTCGCTTCTTTTTCGAGGAAGGCCTTAAAATACCTACTTTTCCTACTTTATGCATTTCCAATAATCATCTTGATTATGTCGTAAGAAGTCATATCAACTCCTAAAGCAATTAGTAAACCTTACAGACGAGTAGGCACCCGAAGTAGATTTAATCTGAAAAGAAACCCCACAACAGACATTTAATAAAAAGCCAGACAGTATTCGCAGAATCGAGACGAAAATAAAATTAACGAGAAAAGTCTCGGAAATAGTATCGCCAATCATGGGTTTACCTCAAATGTTAAAGTACGATGTTGACTCTCTTTTAGAATAATAAAAATATATTCAGCCTATTGTTAGGAACGTACTTACCGTGGCACCGCCGATTTCGGCGATCATCGTCATCAAACCGTGTCGGCGGCGTTCAAATAGATGGATATTAAAAAATTACCAAATCATTCGTTCAATGGCCCAAAACGTTTACAATCAAATCCAAACCATTTATGACGTCAAATGTGTTCATGGAAGCCGATAGAAGGAATGATTTAGTATTTTTTTGTGGATACAATAAAAAAGAATCGTTTTAAGCTTAAAAGAAATCCTATACCTAGTTAACGAAAACTTCAATGTGTTATTATACCAAGAGATTTTCTAAGGATTGTTACTAACTAAAAACCGTTGTTTTCTTTATAAAATATTATATAAATTGTGTAATACACCTAATCAACTAACTAAACAACTTTCCAAAATAAATGTAAAGACGCCAGTACATCAAGCTACCCCAATCTGCCAAATTTCCCCAATTGAAAGTGAACCTTATGCATATGTGATAAAGTTGAAAATCTATAAAAGAAATTTGACAGATTGGGGAAGCTGGATGTGCTGGCGTCTGTACATCATTTATGTACGTTGAACAACAGTACTCCCCTATCAATTTGGTACCATTACTACCGCAATAGGGGCTTTCAATTGGTCAAAGATTTAACAAATTATCAAGAAGCTGCTATAGGATATCTGCCTATAAATTAGATATATTGTTTACTTTTATACGCCCGCAATTTCGTCTGCCTTTGCCGCATCCCGTCATACTTTAAAAATGCGGCTTTCTTGTCTACATCATATTAAGAACCTCTGAGCAAAATTTTATCTAAGTTTTGGTGCTGTCGTTAATGTAATGGTAAGTAAATACGACGGGACTACTGTTTTTATACATATATTTATGATCCTGCTTCAGGGAGAGGTCACTTTAAGCTGTAGGTTCTGGCTACGGCCAATAACGGACAAAAGAGGCGCTTATAGCCATTTGCACTGTAAATGATCGAAGAAATAAAGAACAAAGGCACGCGGTCAAAGTATAGATAGGTTACCGTCAAAGTGGTTTGTTTTCTGAGCGTCTCCTTGGAGGGCACATTAAGCGGTCCGTCCGGTTGTTACGCTAGACAACAGTCATTAAGCCCTGGCAGAGACCTACTGGGCGATTTGAACAGCTCAGATTTCAGAGTAACATAATCGTTCATTAATTTATGTGTTTACTGCCCACAACGATGCTGATGTTGGGAAATAAAAACACAACGCATCTTGCTGGAGGTACACACGGCTACATATAAAGCTATACATTTACAATATAAGCGGACGTCTCATTGTATGGAAATCCTATACAATGCGAGATCAGGTTATACTGGAAATGTGTAGCTTGATATGTAGCCGTGTGTACCATAAATTTGTAATCACTATAAAATTTATTATTATGTTTACAAAATTACCAAAAAAAAACAACCGTTTAATTATGTTTAAGTTTTTAAACAATTCTATCATGGTAAAGGTGCAGTAATTTTCCATGCACTTATTTGGTCACATCACTTCAACAAGATAAACGTGGGACCCAGCAATTTCTATAGGTAGGTCTCTCATTAAATTCTTTGATGGGGACTGGTTATGACAGAACGGGTATATATTGCCTAGTTATATAAATAACTAAACTGGTTCTAAGGTAGTCGGGATTAAAGCATCAGAGGGTATATAACTTCTGAATGATTCCAGGTTATTTTTAACCGCCGATAAAAGTACCTAAAGATGTGTTGTAAGTTGAGCATATTATTATGCCTGAGTGGCATCCAAGCTCCTTAACAGATTCATGTATTTTAATTAAGTATATTTGATTGTAAACACCTCTGCGACTCGTATACCGTGATGGGTCACTTATAAAGAAAGACGTCTACTCTGGACATAAGTCTCCCTAAAATAAATTTGCAAAGTCCGGTCTTGCCCTATCCACATCCAGCGGATTCAACCGACCCTTGAAATATTATCTGGACATCCTGTGGGGGCTTACCCACGCTATCTTCCCGTTCGTGATCGACACTCAATAACCTGTCTATACCAAAACCTAAAGTTATCTTATAGTTTTAGAAAGCACGAAATAGGAAGACAAAAATATATTTACAAAAAATTCTACTAACAATTATTTTTTTTATTGCAGTAACTATACAATATCATGTTTAACGTCTGTCGGATGTATTGTGACGGCCACATACTCGTAGTTTTATTCCAAAAACAATTCTGATTGAGATGTTTCTTAACTATGCTTAAAGTCCAGCCGTACCACCATTTAATATTTGGAAATTTTTATTAGGTACAGTCGGGGCTTTTGATGGTGAAGTGAGTTAAAATTTGCAGCTCAGTTGATAGGTTCACACAATGACGTACGACATTCCAAACACATAGTTACTCGTGCTAGAAATATACAACATTCTTCATTAAATTGTTTGCGTGTTTGGGAGAGAATTGTCGCTGAAAGTATTTTGGTTCCAGACAAATTGGGTAATAATATTATTCATCCATCATCATTATTCATCGCGCACGTTGAATCGTTTATCATAAAACCACAATGTTGCCGTTTAGAAACTCATTAGACTAGACAAGTCATTATGCAACGATGATAATGCAATTTTATCATAGTAACTAACTAGCAACAAAGTTGAGCACAACACAAAGTTCATCAGTTTAATTGAATTTGCTTATAAGTACGTTAGCATAAAGCGCTAAGTGAAAATTTTCCTTAGAAAAGAAAACATAACAAAATTGATAGGTGTCAGGCATAATTGGACTGGATTTCCAGCGAACTCTAACTAGAGGAGAAATGTATGTCGATTGCTGCTGGTAAGTTCTTGTCAGGTTATTTACCAGGGCTCTGTCCTGATAGCAATGCAGTGAAGACATATGTTGCTCTACTAGGTTTTGCCCATTCATTGGCATAAAATTGTAGTTTAGATCACGCGATTGAATGATGCCGCATGATATCAGAACTGATTTAAATAAAGTAGGTATGCCTTGTGGTTTTTTAACTCCCGGCTAAAATGCCTACAATTAGACTTTGTTCCACTACATAGAGTTTAGAATCTGCGTTCGCAAGGAAACAGCGTAACAAGTAAATACCTTACAAATTCCATCTATAAACCGCCTAATGGTCTTAATTTTTTGCGAAAGCATTTAAAACGAAAAGTGGTATACATTTCCTACGGACGGAGCAAGAAACAAGAGCACAAGCTTGGTGATATGATGCCTGTTCGAGACAAATTCCTATCCACCAGTGGCGGCGGATTATATATCTCACACATAAGTGAAGTCAATTAACTTATAAAGCAGATGCTAAGGGACAGGTTGCTTTCATTCAATGTAATAGTAGATATCCAGACTCGTCAACAGATAGTCACGGAACGCGTGTTGATGCAAAGACTGTGTCTAAGAGTGTGGGATAAAGTGAGAGACTTTATCCCACACGCTCTTAGACACCGAACATGTTTTGTAGAAGGTCAGCTGTGAGCAATCGTTTTATCCGGATCGCTACAGAAACCTGTGAAAATATGGTGGTCACCTTACGAGGTTAGAATAGGCTTGGAGAATTCTAATTCTGGCATCATTCATCAATTTGGTAGTGTATTACTGCGGTGATGTAATGACAACTTTAGCTTTTTGATATTATCTGCGTACTATAATTATTATCACATCCGTCCTTCTTGAGTGCATCGCTGAGTAATTTAGTGATGATGTATTAAAGACTACACTTATTTCAATACTGTGGCGAGAGGTGAGTCAAGGGATTGGAAAGAAAACTAATGTTCGCAAACGGTACCTTTATTGGGGTCGACACTTTGACAGTGATAGTTAGTGCAACACCAAGGGTCCCAGCGACAATCACTGCGTCAGAGTTCACAATTGGAGCCCTTCAAAGTGCCCGCGACGCGAAACCGTGCGAAAGTCCAAAGTATATTGAACAAAAAAAAGAAGAAAGAAAGAAGAAAGAAAGAAAATACATTTATTCAGTAAACGAGCACAGACAATCATTATAATATATATAAATAGGTACACATACAGAAGTCCTTATTGGTTATCTGTGCGAGTCCGAATTGGTCCCACCTCAGCACTAGCTGCAACATTAACTGTTGCAGCGCTGGTTTTATGATGGAACCATGTAAAATATCTCACAGACAATGATGTGTTAGTACAGCTCGCAGTTACATCTTCAAAGTACCTGGACACTAATATTATAATAACTCATAACTAATTAAAATAATAAATGTATGGAAAAACGAACTTATACAATAAAACATTAATAAATTAACACTAATTTCTAAATGCATATCAATCACACACAGTATCTAAAATAAAATGATTGTTATACTCTCGACATGATTGTCATACCTTGTTTATAACAATAGATACACCAAAAATAAATAATATCAACTATGTCACAACCAGTATACATTACATATTTAATCCATGTTATAAGCTGATTCTGTCAATTATATGCTCTCTGTCAGATTAGGTTTAATTACTCTTTGGGTCAGATGAAAGAAAAAGGGACGCGGAATTTAAATCAATTGAAAAATCTTTATGAACAGTAACTCATTGTGATTCCTAAATACAAAGTACTAAGTTTATAGCTTAAATATGTTTGATGAGTAGGTAATAGTGGTAATTGGTAATTTTCGATATAAAGGGTGAATTAAGTATGAAAACTACTTTGATGGAGTAATGGCGTTGCTATTATGTCGGAGTTCATCGCTGCGTGAGCGTCAGGGCATTGTTGTGTTCAGCTTAAACAAGCCGTTAATAGTGTGTGGTTATCTTGCGATACTCCTTCCTACAAAAGTGTGAAACAGAGACGGGTAAGTTCAGCCTTGATAAAATATTAAATTAAATAGTATTTGAACTGAGTTTGAGAGATTATGAGTTCAATTTTTGTCGCATCAACAATTCTTTTTTGTAATTGGCATTAAACGTATATATTGTTCGTAGGCACTTCAACGGAGGAGGTATATTGCACCAGACCTTTGCGGCGGCGTATTTAAAGGATCCACGAAATGCTGCAGTCCTATGTCTCGGAATTAGGATCAGGTGAGCTGAAGACCTGGTTCTATAACTATTGACGTCTGTTGACCAAGTTAATTTCCTGTACAGATACTCAGGTCTTTTGTTGGCAATCACACCAAATACTAGAGTTGCCAAGTGAAGTAGTCTACGGGCTGACATTTTTAACATGTTTCCACTATTTATGTGCGTTGTTACATGTGTTCGTGGAGGTACATTAAAACAGAAACGAGCACAGGCATTTTGTATCCGCTGGACTAGCCTTTGTGTTCTTGCCAGTAGACAGGCTCCATATACTGTGTCAGCATAATTTAGTCGAGAGAGAATGAGTGACTCACATAGTAATATGCGTATGTCGGTGTTTATATAAGGTCTTATTCGATACAGCAGTTTTAGGCGATAAAAGCAATTTTGAACTGCACTTGCCACATGCTTTTCAAACTGTAATTGTGGATCAAAAATAACACCTAGGTTGCGAGCCTCATATACCTGACCTATAGTGTTTCCATCAATTTTAATAGTAGGGTGATACTGCTCCATTCGACTTATGATGTTTTTTGACCCCATAACCATAAACTTTGATTTTGATGGGTTTAAGACAAGTGAATTTTCACATGCCCATTTAGATATTCTATTTAAATCATAATTTATTTTTGTTACAGAGTCAAGACAGTCTGTGGGATGGCATGAAAAATACAGTTGCAGATCATCTGCATATTGATGGAATTTGCAATATGTTATAGAATGGACAATGTCTGCACTGTATATCAGGAACAGCAGAGGCCCGAGTATTGAGCCTTGTGGCACGCCCCTGTTTACTTGACGAAGCGAGGATGAAGCTTCATGACTATTTTTGTTACCACCAATCCGTACTAATTGGTATCTTTTTGTAAGGTAACTATGAAACCACTTAACTGTCTCCACATTGCACCCATAGTATGTCAGTTTGGACAGTAGCAGTGAAATATTTATACAGTCAAATGCACGAGAGAAGTCTAGTAATGTTAATATTGTTCCCATGCCCTGGTCCCTGGCCTGGAGTATATTATCTACTACATCAATTAAAGCTGTAGTTGTGCTATGGCCTTTACGGAAGCCTGATTGTCTAGAAGGTAAAATACCAAATTGTTCTACATATTTGCTTAATTGGTCACATACCACCCTCTCCAGAATTTTGGATATACATGGTAATAAGCTAATTGGGCGAAGATCTTTAATATCATTGGGACTATCTTTTTTAGGTATAGGTCTTACAATAGCAGTCTTCCATATGTCGGGGAAAGTTGATGTTGACACTGACCTGTTTATGATTCTCGTGAGAGTTGTCAGTGTTTGTGGCAGTGTTAGTGTCAACATGTCTAGTGATATGTCATCTATTCCCATGGCATTAGACCTGAGGTTATGGATAATCTTTGATACCTGCTCCTCATTGACAAACTGAATTTGAAAACTACCACAGCCAAACCTGCCAAATTCGAACTGGGTAAGATGGGATATAGTTACTTCATCACTGCCAGGTATGTTTAAAAAGTGATTGTTTAAAAGATCAGGATTATTGCAGTGCTGTGGTAACTCTTGGCTTTGGGTTTGGTGCTTTGTAAAATTTTTTTTAATGGACTTCCATAACATTTTAGGCTGTTTTATTTTGTTGTTAATATGAGTCTTAAAGTAGGCAGTTTTTTCTCTGTCAATGGCTTCCCTTACTTCATATTTAAGTCTTTTATAGAATTCTATATGAATGTCAGATTTGGTCCGCTTAGACTTAGTGTGCTGTTTGTCCCTTAATTGCATCATATCTTTAATAGTGGTGGTGATCCATGGATAAGATGCTTCTTTAACCAAAATTCTTTTAACTGGAGCATGTAGGTCAAATAAAGTTGTAATGTAGTTATTTAGAGTCTCAACCATGCAATTGACATCTCCTAGCTTGCCTATAGAGTCCCAGTCTATACATCCTAAATCATACTGGAATGGGTCTTGCAGTATGTCAGTTAATGGTCGATATCTTACCCAGAAGGGGGCAGGCTTACAAACCTTAAAGTTAAGTTCAGCTGTGGCTATAGCATGATGTCCAAGGTCAGGTATGTGGTTTACTGATACTCCACGGACAGAGGCATCTGTACAAATCAAGTCAATCAAGGTCGCGCTGTGATCAGTAAAATGAGTTGGTTCCGTAATTATATTAATGAGATTGGTGCTGTGTAGAAAACAGTTGAGTAGCTTCACTTTGTTATCGGAGGTATCAAGTAAATTAATATTAAAATCTCCGAGTAATAATATTTTGTCAACATTCCGGAAAGAAGTAATAGAATCAGTAATGGCGTCAAGAAATACGCTGACATCGAGCCAGGGCGGCCTGTACGCCGTGCCGACGACCACCGATTGTGTGTTTACGCTCAGCCGAAGCCACATCTGCTCTACAGTTGGTACAGACGGGTGTGGCAACGCGCGGACACGCAGCCCCCGACGCACGTAAAACCCAACGCCGCCGCCTCGCGATCTTCCCGAGATAGCTGTACGTGGCATATGTTTTAAACTAAAGTTAGGAAAAAGTATATTTTGACTCAGCTATGATAACACATAACATATACATAACTTTGTTTAAATAATGATGAGTACTATATATATAATATAGTACATTATTCTAACTTCCGTAGGGATGTCTGTTTTTTTTTTTTTTCGAAATAAAATATATTTCATGTCAGTAGCTGATAATGTAAAAAATCAATACAGTAGTTTTAAAGTTTATCTAATCTATTCCCATTATAATATTAGCCCAGATGGGCTTGTGACTTGGTGGATTCATTTGGTATGGTATGGAATTCTTATTTTTGCTTGCTTGGAGCACAGAATTTTTTAGCACTAGCTTCACTCGTGCTTAGTTAAGTAGATAACGATGTGGGTTACTCATTAACAAATCCTATAAACTATAACTTAGTTATTAAGAAAAGTGTGTAACCGTTTGTATTCCCGAACAAATAAATAAATAAATAAATGAATTACTTACTGATGTCTTTTTTACCCAGTATTACGCGATTAAATGAAATGGTCAGAATTAAGTATACATGTCCAGTAATTTTCTAAAGAACTTCTCAAGACAGGAATGCAATGATATTATATTTATCTCATGTCAGTTATAATCAGGACCTGTGTCTGTCTGAAGTTGATAAAATATGTCAAACAAATCTAAACATAGGTACTATTTTTATACACACTGATAGCTGAAACAAAAATATTGATGAGTGCGAGTAATACAATGAGAAGACGTAATACGATACGTTGAATCTACAGTGTTACCAATATAAGGAAAGGCCTCCCTTACGACTTGCATGTGGTCATCCATTATTCGAATTGCATTTCGTATTTTTTTATCGTAGGAGTATGTAATAGGGTTCCATTGCACTCTGCGTTTACCTTAAAGTGTTAATTGCTGTGAAAAACAATTCACACAAGAGTCTGTGGTAACTAGGAGAGTATAAAACTAAGTGTTAATTGCTGTGAAAGACAATTCACACAAGAGTCTGTGGTAACTAGGAGAGTATAAAACTAAGTGTTAATTGCTGTGAAAGACAATTCACACAAGAGTCTGTGGTAACTAGGAGAGTATAAAACTAAGTGTTAATTGCTGTGAAAGACAATTCACACAAGAGTCTGTGGTAACTAGGAGAGTATAAAACTAAGTGTTAATTGCTGTGAAAGACAATTCACACAAGAGTCTGTGGTAACTAGGAGAGCATAAAACTAAGTGTTAATTGCTGTGAAAGACAATTCACACAAGAGTCTGTGGTAACTAGGAGAGTATAAAACTAAGTGTTAATTGCTGTGAAAGACAATGCACACAAGAGTATGTGGTAACTAGGAGAGTATAAAACTAAGTGTTAATTGCTGTGAAAGACAATTCACACAAGAGTCTGTGGTAACTAGGAGAGTATAAAACTAAGTGTTAATTGCTGTGAAAGACAATTCACACAAGAGTCTGTGGTAACTAGGAGAGTATAAAACTAAGTGTTAATTGCTGTGAAAGACAATTCACACAAGAGTCTGTGGTAACTAGGAGAGTATAAAACTAAGTGTTAATTGCTGTGAAAGACAATTCACACAAGAGTCTGTGATAACTAGGAGAGTATAAAACTACTGGTTAACGCATGACAGTATAGACTTATATTGGTACTTAAAGATCAAAGTCAGGTCTAAACTGCGCTTAACTTCACACTTAAGGAGCTCTTTGGCAACACTGCTTGGTTTATCAGACCCTCAAGGAAGTTAAGGATTCCGATACTCTGAGAAGTTGTAAGTGTCTCTCTCTAAACATTAGTCTTGCATTCGAGCAAAGAAAGTAATATTGTAGTTGCGCTACTAATAACGATTTTACTATATGTATATGTATATTATTGGTATTATCCTCGAGAAGTGGTAAGTTTCAATATTGACTAAAACATATCAGGCCAGGAATATTCATGAGGAGTCCTCACTTCATAAATTAAGCTCGCGAATTACGGTTCTATAGGTGGGTATAAATAATTTATAAAGGGATCGGGGTCCCCTAATAGCTAGTTCCAGTGGTTCATCATAGTAGATCGAAGTATTTTCTATTAAAGATTCGAAATTCAAGGTACATTTATTCTTAACTCTTTTAACAGTGGGTTATTTCTCACTAAATAAGTTATATTGTATATATCATTCTAAATAAACAGTAATTTTAGGTTTAAATCTTCACTGCCAATTTTCAAGGTCGTAAAAATCGACAAGAAAAATGTAAATTAGAAAGCTCGCAAATGAACTTTAATCACTAAGAACTTTGTTGGTCCTCGGGCCATACACCCTATACATATTCTAAGACTATATTAACAAAAGAAAAAGAGGGCATTTTGAGAAATGCATATAGCGACTGCAATAAACAGATTGCCAATTGTCTTGTGCAGTATAGAAAAAATAGCAACTTGTCTATGTGATCACAACCTAACGCTAGAGAAAACATTTAACCAGAAGCCAATGCATCTGTATGCGCTGAGCCTAGCATCCGCCGATAAAGGATTGAAAGAGAGCCATATTATGTGATACGAATTGATAACGAGTGAACATAAAGCTTTCACAGTTCCGCTGATATAGAATTATACGTATTATTGTATTTAGGGTTCCGTACCATAAAGGTAAAGAGGAAAATAATGGTTCTTTTTCTTTTTATACTTCGCCCGTCCGCCATTCACAGCGGTACATGCTTGCAACGTTAGCAGTTGCTGACGTATACCGCTGTGACAGGCGGACGGAGGTTGTTCCCAGACTGCGTGTGTATTGTGTCTGTTATTGGCATGTGTGTAAAGTCCGAAGGAAGGATATATTCATTTAATTTGTTAGTCAAAAACATACAATTTCTTTTACTTGGTTTAAATTTAAAATTTCGGTAGAGTTATTATTAGGAGTATATAAATACTTAGAAATATTTGTGATAATGCGTTCGTATTTTTATTTTAGCCTGTTCATAAGTCCAGGTAAGTAACGGAAACATTGACGCGAGAGTGGAATTAAATTGTTTTGCAAAGTGATTCAATACTTTATATTTATGAGTGCATAAACAACTATAGAGTAATGTTTACTTGACCAGACCAGCGGTATTCCGATGTGACAACGCACATGGCGTGATCTATGCCGCCATGAGGCAGACGCTTTGCTGAATGCAAATTTGGCTTTTAGCCAACATGGCGGACAAATCGGGATGTTTACAATTATGTTTAGTGTCGCCGGACGCTGAACTTTGTGTGATCAATAAAATTAGATAATGGATGACCTCGCTGGTCGAGTGGCTTACTCGTAAGTCAGCCCTCACTTACTAATTTCAACCGAGAAGAGCAAATAATCTGAGGTGCCTTGAGCAAATTAAGCAGTCAGAATTGGATAATTTGATTTTAATAATAGGCAAACAAGCAGGGGTAATAAAGGCAGTGTTGATTTGAACGTCTTTATTGCGTAGATCAATGAAAGGATGGAATGGAAAGTTTTTCTACAGCGGCCGTCTTGTGTTCATAGCCTTGTTGACCGGATTAATGTTCGTCAGGTTTCATTACGGTTGTACTTGGGTAAATTTTGCCAATCACATAGTAAAGACCAACGTCTGTCTACCACTCAGGCGATCAATACCACAATAGACATGGGTATTCCTTAGGTAGAAAGATGATATACTTAGATCGGAATGTGGCAGAGGACCCTCAAGTATTAGATATGAGACGACGAATTAAGATATTTCTTATCGCCATCTTTCCCCTAGTTTTTACAAAAAGTTTATTAAAACTGTTTAGATTATATCGACGAATTTTAATATACCTACCTGGGAAGATATCTTTACTTGACCTGATAAAAATAAATTACATGACACCGACATAAATTGATAAATGAGCTACATTCTGCTTAACATAATGGATTGATTGATTACTTTAATATGATTTTGCTTCAAAGCTATGAATGTTCGCCGATATGTCAAGTATAATCACGTAATTTTAATTTTTTCATCCATTAAATGGTTGAATGTATACCAACCTGCAACGTTACAACAAAAAAAAAACAGTGGTGTATAAGTATCACAAAGAGGGATATATATTTAACAATAATTATATTGTTAAAGTAATGCATAAGTAAGATAGGTCTCAGTACAAATTTTAGATGGTACACAATACATAAAATCACGAGAATCCCACGAACATATTCGTCGTAAAATAATATTTAATCAGGTGTGAACGGATGCATTAACGTCATTGTTTATTTGAATATTGTTTGTTAGCTTCAATATGATATTGTATTGCAAAGATAGAGCATAATAGTAATAACAATAATCATTAGGTAAATAAAATAATATGTAAATAAGAAAGACACTGCTGAGATAAGGGACGAGATAAGGAGCTATATTTTTGTTCACACGTTCGTATGGATAGGTAATGCAATATTAATAAATAAATTCTTTGCCCCCGCTGCACATACGGGTATTTGATACAAAAAACTGGCCAAAAGTCATTTTTACAATAGTAACCGCGCAGCTATCCTTTGTTATGTTTTAACAATGGGACACTCTATTCATTAAGAAACCGGTACCCAGAAGGGGCTAGAGCGCTCCATGCGCCCTCAACGTCAGTCGGAACTCATCTGTTGTGCTAGTGACACGTTTGTTTTCTCGGCGCTCGCAAATTTCAATTGCTGTTTAAGACTAATCATACTGTTGTGTTTAGTGCAAACCCCAAAAACCATCATGGAATCTTCAGGCACAGGTATGAACTTTATTTTGAATCTATTGTGCTACTGTTAGGATCACTTTTTCATTCTTTAATTGTACCATAAAGTCATGAGTATTTTTATGCAAAAAAAAACACGTAAAATAGGTTTCCTTCGTCAAATTAAGTATCAGATAAACATAGTTAAGCTAAAGTTTATACATAATCGTGTTCTTTGAACCTTCTAGATTTCATATCAAGAGAAAAACCTTCCGCCTCTTTCCGCCCCTATGAATTATAGCCTCTGAACAAAAATAGGTTTTTTTCGAAAAAAAAACAATACTTTGTGTTTCTTTGATTTTAACATAGATTTTTTCTTGTTGGCAGGTCCTTATGATGAGTCATCGATGACAATAACAAGAGAGGATATGTTTAACGTAATAAAACAGTGCGACTACAAAAATTTAGATAAAAAACTGGACTTTCTTGAGCATAAACTAATTGAAATGACCAAATGCCCCGAGGACAAAACTAAAGTACTCCGCCATTGCTTAAAATCATTTAAACATCATTACAAGCTAAAATGGACCTCAGCAAGCTACAAAGAATGTCGTTTCCGAAAAACTAATGAACAATGGCTTAAAGAAAAAATTTCTCTACCTGTTTGGCGACACAATAAACCCGGCCGACCTCTTAAGGAATTCCAAGAATGTAGTGAAAGAAGCAAAAGGCGCAAAACAGAGAAAGTGAGATCAGAAATATCGCATGAAGAGTTGACGTATGCTGCTGTGATGAGTGAACGAGCCGCAGGCAACAATGATTTGTCTCAAATAATAAAACAGGCTTCAGCGACTCCGAGACGAGCCACTAGATTCCGCAAAATCATAAGTTCAGCCGACAAAAGTTCAAAAAGCGGCAAGTTAACGATAACACAAGCACTGATTAAATACGTGGAAGCCGACCTAACGCGCAAACAATATAATGTGATAAGAGATGGGCAGGAGGATATATACCCCTGTTATTCTCTCCTACAGAGAGCGAAAACGGAGTGCTATCCTAAATCTATTGTCTCCGAATCGATAGCAGAAATTACTTTACAAGATCTTCTTGACCACACCACTCAACGCCTTTGCCTGTACCTCCAGAAAGTGTTAATGACAGCAACAGAAATTGAAGGGCAGAATATGGAACTCATTTGCAAATGGGGATGTGATGGCTCGAAAGCACAAGAATTTAAACAAAAATTCCAAGATGAGTCAGGCTCCGATGCCCATGTTTTTATAAGCTCATTAGTACCCCTACGACTGACAAGTAATGTGAATGGCCAACTGAAGATTTGGTGGCAGAATCCAGCTCCTTCATCTTGCCGATTTTGCCGTCCTATAAGGATTCAGTTTGTGCATGAAAATAATGAAGTGACTCGATCCGAAATAGCACACATTGAAAACCAGGCACAAAACATAAACCCCACTGAAGTTGAGGCTGACAATAAAGTCATAAAGGTGTCGCACACACTTGTGCTTACAATGGTAGATGGTAAAGTGTGCAATGCCGCAACTAATACCACGTCAACAATGAAGTGCTACATATGCAAGCAGACCAGCAAAGATTTCAACAATCTTAAAACCGACGACGAAAGTTTGATAGATTCGAACTCGCTCAAATTTGGACTATCAATATTGCACGCTCGGATTAGATTTCTCGAAACATGTCTCCATATAGCCTACAAACTACCTATCAAAAAATGGAGGCTTAACAAGGAGGAAAAGCAGCTTTCGGCAGATAAAAAGAAAGAGATTCAAGAGGCCTTTCGAGAGCAAATGGGCTTGCTTGTAGACGTGCCGAAAGCTGGCTTTGGAAATACTAACGATGGAAATACTTCTAGGAGATTCTTTGCCGATCCTGTAACAACTGCCTCAATAACAGGGATTGATATAAACTTCCTTAAGAACCTCAAGTTGATTCTAGAAGTTATTTCGAGTGGGTTCTCTATTGACACGGAAAAATTTTCGGTGTTTCTGAAGTCAACAGCCGAACTATATGTGCAGTTATACAACTGGCACCCCATGACGCCAACTTTGCATAAAGTTTTGTGTCATGGGGCTTTGGTAATCAAACATGCTCTTTTGCCGATTGGACAATTATCAGAGGAGGCAGCTGAGTCGCGGAATAAACATTTCCGCCTATACAGGCAAAACTTTGCAAAAAAGTTTTCGCGAAAGAATTGCCTCCAAGATGTCATGAACCGCCTTCTTCTGACCTCTGATGTCTTTCTTAGTAGCAGCAGCAGAATGCAATTCAAAAGGAACAGGAAACCACTATCGCAAGAAATTCTACAATTTCTTAAAGTATAATACGAGTGTCCCGCGGACACTGACACTGATAATGCTGACCCGGGCACTAGTACTGATCAAGCAGATAGCGATAGCGAGTCTGACGAATATTAGCTGTATAAGTTTCTCTGTAAATATTACAAGAAAATGTATATTTAACTTTTATTTCGATGTAAATTACAGTTTGTACATAGCTTTTCATTTATGTATTTTGTAAGGTTATGTAAAAAGTAAGCGTTATTTTTAAATCATTGTGTATTTTTAAATGCTTTTTTTATTAGTTATTGTACAAATAAATCACCATAATGCTTGAAATAGAAAATAATGTTTTATTTTATTTCGATTTTATTTCACACGTAAGTTCCTTTGGAGAAAAGGGTATAGAAATGATTGGGTTATACTAAAATTAATATGAAAAATAATTAGGAGGCACAATTGACCCAAAATTACCAAAAAAAGGTTTTGGCCAGTTTTTTGTATCAAATACCCGTATGTGCGCTGCCTCTAACAGTTCGTGGTCGCCACTGAAGATACCTTCTATCCTAAACCTATATACTTCCCAAAGTTCTAGAAAGGACATAATATGCATATCATATTTTTGTTTACTTTACTATTTATTTTTTTACGTGAAATCTTCTTTAGGTGCGTTGAACATACTTTTTTGTTGAACATAGCATAGCGTACATTCGTTCAAAAAGCAGCCCGACTGGGGAAGTAACTCCACCTTACAGAAGACATTTCTTAATAATAACATTAATCATTTTAATGTTGTGTTTCCGAGTGTGAGTAAGGTCGCCAGAGCTCATTGGGCTGGGGGGAAGGGTCAGCAACACTTGTTTGCCGACTTTTAAAGGCCGGCAACGTACCCGCGACTCCTCTGGTGTTGTGTCCATGGGCGGCGGTGATCACTTACCATCAGGTGACCCACTTGCTCGTTTGTCGCCCTCTGACATAAAAAAAAACATAAATCTTCCCATGAGCTAAATGTTTACTGTGTTGATATGCGTACAAAGCGTGAAACTCGCGTCATCGTGGCGTCACGCCATTGTAGATTGTTTAGATTAGTAGTGTAAAACATAGTTTTATGATATGGGCAGTCCCCAAAGACTGCCCCGTATGGTTCTTTTTTCATTTCTATGTTTATATGACACCTACTACATCTGTATTCTGTGTCTGGACGTATTGAGCTAGAAACATAGTTTTATCCAAAAATAATTCTGATCAATATGGTACGAGTACATAGCTATGATTTAAGATAATCTGTGCACACATTCTATAGTTCTATCTAATTCTTAGGTAAAGACGGGGTTTTTATAGTGAAGTTATATAATAAATATAAATAAATATCTTGGGACAACTGACACACTGCCTCTAATCCAAACTAGGAGCACTAGTACCAGGACTACCAATGGACTTGTATAGGGCATGGTTTAGACGCTTGTTTCATACAATACTTGATAGTAGGCAATTGCAAATCAGTGTGAAAGTTTTTATTGCGAGCGGACTACGGCAAGCCCCAATGCAAACAAGCGTTTGGAATGGGTATAAAAATCTATTAGCGGCATGAGTAAACACTGGACTGGCGTAAGTTATAATTGGTCGAATGCACGTCTTATAAATTTTCACCTTGTTGGCAAGTAAGCATTCATTATGGCTACCACTACAACTGATGACCAAACCTCATTTATAGACTTTGCATATAGATTATGTAACGTGCGAGTGAGGTGAGGAGCCTTAATCGAATCAGAAGATATTCCATCAAACTGTCGGTTTAGTTTAGCTTCGAAAACATTGCCTACGCTGGAATTTGCTGCAAGACTAAATACAACACAATATCAACATGCCATTTTACTATTTACTGGCGACGTCGGAATTTATCTGGTAGATGAGCAGAATATCTGCGATCTAATACCGTGGAATTAAGAATGTGTAATCTTATTTCAAATTTTTACTCTACAGCGATCGGCTGCGCTGATGGGGATTGGTTTTAACCAATACTTCGTCGCCATGGCAACTATGCTAGAAGACTTTTGATGACGTGTGGCTCAACAGTCACCTCGCCACTTCATGTCCCGAGTTCAAATACCCACAGGATAACTATTTGCGTGACCCATAAATATTTATTCTGAGTCTGGGTATGATTTGTCTGTGGAACGCATGTTTGTAAAGTCCTCCGCGATAAATGGACTTAATTTCCTAGGACGGGTGTACTCTTTCAAAATATTATATAAAAGGCAGTTGAATACAAGATAATGGTCATCAGTTATTTACAATAATAAAATGATGTAACGGAAGTCAATGAAATCGATACATGAACCTTTACAGGTTATCGGTGTACGGTGATCGTTGAATGACCGACAATTGACCTAGATTCCACAAATAATATCATAAATATATTATTATTTTATATGCGCTATTGAAAGGAAAGAGGCCGATGCTGCAAATCGCTATAAAAATTGGTAATGAAAACGTGTGCAAAATTGAATACCTATCGTCAATACTGGTTTTCTAAGTAATTGTGTTCATGTTGAATTCGTAAGGCACTTTGTTTAGTTTACTAATAAATTTGGTACAAGTGCTATAAGTGCTAGTCGAATCGGGCGATTGCGTGCCGTCCATAGGATAAATTTATTAAAATTTTAGTTCTATAGCTAATCTTAAAAATAGAACATAAATTTAACCACGTGGCGGATATCAAACGAGCACCCTTGGGCAGCAGCTTCCAATCCGGGGTAGGCGCCCTGACGTTAAGCTACGAACGATACACACTGGCAGATCAAATTTAGGATTCCTTCTTAACACTCTTACGGAGGATATAGGAGTTATCCATCTTTGTTTTTCTGGAAACATGGCATTATTTGTTAAGTGTTATTTTTTCTTATTAAAACCTGCGAGTGTATAACGTAGTTTGTTTGTGATGATGGCCAAAATAACATTTTATTTTCCTGTTATATTCATATAAAACTATTAACTACACAACAACAACTATAATTAAATCATATTACTTGCATCAGTCGCTCAGGTAGGTAGATTGGAAAGGGATGGTATTTTTATTAATCATACGTTAAAAACAACACAGCTTTAGATTTAAAATACTTGGCTTTTATGTGGCTTATAGTGAGCGACCAAGATCTCTCTCAGGATACACGTGTTTTCTCAAATACATAAGCAACAAAAAATAAAATGACTCCGAAGTGAAGCTTACGTTCTAGGCACGTTTAAATAGGACTAAAGTCTGGATCAATACACCATTTCTCCATAACCAACGTTAATTCAATAAAGTAACCCTTAAAACCCACGTAATAACTATAAACGGAAAATAATACCCGTCATAATACCGCAACGCGATTTAATTAAATGCTATACCAGTAGAAGAGTTATACGTCATACTACAGGCTAAAATTGGCATGTTCCAGAATATGGAAAGGTCATAGTTGAACCGAAACGTGTCGCCAAGCTTCAGTGGGAAACACGCTGTTTGTGAAATCTTAAGCCATGTTTAATTATAGAATAGCGATTTGTATCAAATAAAGCTTTACCTTTAATTAATCGTATGGACAGTGGTTACCCTAGTGCCAGAGTTATTCAAGCCGCCCAGTCGGTCTTTGAAATGGCTTATCGACTGTTGTCTAAGGGCTACATCCAGACAGCTTAACATGCCCTTCGAAACACGGAGCCGCTCAGAAATTAAACCTATAAATAGAGACTGATTACTTACAGACCGGTAGTATTGATAAACCATAAATTACCTATCATATATTGAGGACACGGGTCTCGATCGTGATAATAGTTAAAGGCAAATCATTACCTTTTGGTATACCCAACGTTTCGGAATGGATTGCACAAGTCGTGGTCACGGGTCGACAAAAGGTAATGAATTAATGATATGCCTTAATTATGTGTGCAAATCGCGAAAGATTAAAAACGTTAATAGCAAACCAGCAATTGACCATAATCTAATTAATTTCAAACAAGTGATTGATTTTGTGAATTTCGTATCCTCATCATCATGTCAGCTGAATGACGTCCACTGCAGGATAAAAGCCTCCCTAAAAGAAAATCACAATGGAATTGTGTCCATCATTTTGAGGGATACGCCATAATCACCACTCTTGGTAACCGGGAGGCGATCGTAGTATGATAAGAATTTCGTTTGTAGCATTCTAAATAATAGAAACCGCAGGAAATTAGATAAGATAAAATTAAACTAATTAGTGTAGCTTGTGATTATGTGGATGCACTCTGTACTACAACGTAGCGTTGCAGCGTTGTACACTATTGTATGTAAGATAATATGCGACATAACAATATGTTGCAGGTAAATTGTTAAATCAAAATTGAGTATGTTTCGCCGGAGCGTCTCAACTGGGCCGTTGAAACCGGTAGTAGAGACACCTGCTGAGTTTGTTTCGCTGGGTCTTCTCAGTTGGGGCGCATTGGATCCGGTGGTAGCATTAAAGCGCGACCGTCATTATAAACACCAGGTCCACCATAATAATAAAATTTAATTTGTACCTTAATATAGACAGAACCATTCAGACAATATGTGGTAAAAATATAGCTAATATTTAAAATTTCGATAATTAAACCTATACATGATCCTTGACAATAACTTAATTTAAGTTAGATAAATATCGTTACTATAATAAAATAAATCTTATTGTAAATTATTTCCTACAATCCGTGTACCTAAATATTTATATGTACCTAGAAATAATTATAAATTAATTATATATTACTAAAAACATGTTCTGACTATTTACAAGCGCTTTTTTAAAGTTTACGTGAATAAAGATCTTTTTTATTTTATTTAGACATTCTATCAGATGGCAAGGCAGCTAATTGAATAACTGGCATCCAATTAAACGGTCAAATAGTGAATGACAAGTTTACATGCCGCATGCCGAGACGATGGCTAGACTATTTCAATAGTGTTCGTCAAAGCTGTTCGCTCTGTATATCACGTCTTACCGCTATCACATAACATATTTAGACTCCATTTAAAATATACGTTAAACAATCTCTGAAGACCAGAGAGCCGCGCGTTGTAAAGACAGATAATTAAAATGTAGTGACGTTTTTTCACTCGGCCAAATGGAAAACGCTAGCCTTCAGCCAGAACATTGACTTCGAAAGTTAATCGCAATTAAATAAAAGATAATTAGTAATCTAGCCATTCAATTATACGGTTCATCCAACCAGTTGGCTGTGACATATTTAACGTTATATATATAAACATATACACGGCAGAAATCTATCTCTATCTCTAGCAAGAGATGGGAAGTACAGCCTACGTATGTTCAAAAATAGACTCAAGAGTCAACTCATACTTTGTCTTGTAAAATAAGAACGCGAGAAAATAGACGCCACCGTGGTAAAAAACCTGAGGCAATGCAGAATTTGGTTCAAATATCAACCCACCACTAGAAGACATCGTTGTTATGGCCAAGTTTTTATTTTGCATATGCATAGGCCAGTAATTACTTGTATTGTCTGGTTAAAGATAGTAATAGATTACAGTCACAACATGGCAACGACAAAGACAATGCGTATAACACGATTCTCCTAGGTTACGCGACGATGCTGCACATCAGTATATTATCGACATATTCAAATTACTGGCACTCTACCGCTTCTACTGCACAGAGTCATTTGCTATTATGTGCGCTGACATCAGCCAAATTGGTGTTTGTCCGCAAGTTTTTATCCACCGCTACGAGGTTCACCTCCTTGTAAAAAATATATGCGCCGACTTTGACTATATTTTACAGAATATCATTGATCCCAAAACAAATTTGCCAGAGCCGAGCGGTCTCTTAGCTATCATTTATTGTCTTACCATATATACCATACACACATGCGACGCACCGATCCTACAATACTGCAATTGTGAATCCATAAAACGAGTCAAAAGCACGAAGTATTTAGGGATCATCATAGATGAAAAACTCACCTTCCGGGAGCATGTAGCAGCCACGTCTGGTAGAGTCAGAAAACTTATATATGTAATGAAACATTTGCGCGACGTGGCTCCTGCAGGCTTGCTGAAAACAGTATACCTCACACTTGGTCAGTCTCTCTTGGAATACTGCATCCTTGCCTGGGGTGGCACGGCCACCTCTCATTTAATTCAGCTGGAGCGTGCTCAACGGGCAGTGTTAAAAACCATGATTGGGAAATCTTTTCGTTACCCAACCTCGGCACTCTTCCGAGATTGTCAGGTTCTTAGTGTTAGGAGGCTGTTCTTTAAAAATATTTGTTTAACCGCCCACAAAGACGTTCTATCTGCAGAAAAGTACGAAGAGATGATCAGAAAACGCGTCTTTAGTCTCCCATATTACCCAGTAAAGACAGTTTTTGCAAAAAGATTCGGCGCCTTTCTAAAACCATATATTTATAACAAAATAACAAAAATGTACAACCTGCATACCTTGTCCCTCCGAGAAGTAAAAGCTAAATTAAGTAAAGAACTCATAAGTTGGACCTATGAACAAACTGAAGACCTTTTAAAAATAATAATATAAATTGACTTGGCAATTATATCGAAAATTGTACGTAAATTTACAATAAGATCATATATATTTATTTTAGCACTGGAATAGTTATATTTTCAATTAGTATGTATATTCTTTATAATGTAACATCAACTGTTTTGTCCAATACTTTTATGTAACCAGATGTATTTTGTAATCGAAATACATTTACTCTATTACAACTTTGTCTAAGCTCCCCGCAGGACAGGCTCAGCCTAGTGCAGGGAGTTTCGCATTTTCATATTTATATTGGCAAAAAAAAATTGTATACTTTATTATAACAACTCTGTATAAATGTGTTAAATTCTTGGTTAATAAAGTTTATTCTATTCTATTCTATTATATACGAATTGGATACAACTAAAATTAATTCAAGCTACAGCGAGGACATTTAGAGTACATCTGTAGTAGAGCTCTTAAGCAAACTTCTTTCCGTTGCAATTGATTCAATATTTAATTAGATAACTCGCTTTAATTGTAAATAGTTGATAATTGTTGCAAGATAGGCAAAACTTGTATTTAATTTGTAAACAATTGATAAATAGCTTTATTAGTTCTATATCTTCTATTATTATGTAGGTTTTTTGGGACTAGGCGCTCCCTCCTACCCAACACTGCAATTTCGGTAAGCCAGGTCCAACAGTAGCACACAATGAAATGACACTAAGCGGTGAGGCTCAGTCACGTCAATAGGTATGGCAAAAGCTCTTAAACACACGCAAGTTGTTCCTACAAGATCTGTATAACTATTCCAGAGAGCTATTATATATCACGGTCGTTACGCCAGAGATAACATTCCTACTATATGTTGTTCCACTGTAGATTGTCGACTGATTTAAAATTTGAAATTGAATTGAATTTAATTTGAATTTTATTGTCTAACAGCCATAAAACAGTTATCATTTGTGGAGATTTTAATATAAACAGTTTGGAGAAAAGCACAATAAGTTGCAATTTATTAAATTTATTTAAATCCTATAATTTATATCACAATTTTACAGAACCAACTAGAGTTACTGCTACAAGTGCTACATGCATTGATAATATATTTAGCACAGTAAAACCTTTATTTAAATCAATAATCAATAAAATTCAGTCAGATCATTCAGGTCAGTTGGTAACTTATTCAAATGCTCCAAAAATTAAAAGAAAACTTATAAGCTATATTCCATTTAGTGAAAACCGCTTAGAAAAATTTAAATGTAATATAGTAAAACAAATAGCATGGCTGCCCTATCATGATAATCCGGATCACTTGTACAACTCTTTATTCAATTTGATTAATGATGAGTTCTGCACAATATTTACACCCAAACAACTCTCTGTAAGTGACCGTCTGGTATTCAGTGATTGGGCAACTCCAGGCATCTATAAAAGTCGGAATCGGTTGTATGAATTGTATGAAGAAAGATCCCATAATCATAATACAGCTTTTCAAGAATATGTGAAACAATATGCTAAAACATTTAGACGAGCCTGTACCGCTGCTAAATCTTTGCACATAAAAAATATACTTAAATCTTCTACAAATATAATCAAAACTACTTGGAAGATAATTAATGCTGAGACAGGTAAAACAAAAATACATAGTCATGATTTTAACTTAGTAATAAACAACATAGATATTAAAGGCGATTTGGAGATTGCGACTGAGTTTGAAAAATATTTTTCCAATATTCCAGTCATAATTACTAACTCTCTTTCATGTTCTTCTACATCTGCTGAGCAGATACTCAAGCAAAGCGTAGGGTCAAGTGACACAGTTTTTGAATTTTCGGTGGTTAGCCCTAAAGATATTTTAAATGCTTTCAAAAGTATTAATATGAAAAACACAAAGGATCTGTGGGGTCTATCTGTTAAGTCTGTTTCATCAATTATTACTATAATCGCCCCACACTTAGCTACTGTGTTCAATTGCTGTGTTGCATCAGGTGTATTTCCTGACTTGATGAAGTATAGTAAAATCATTCCTTTGTTTGAAGCTGATACTTCAGACCCTTCAAATTTTCGACCTGTTTCCGTGCTGCCCACTATTTGAAAAGCTTATGCTTAGCCAGCTGCTCAGACACTTTAATATACATAATTTACTACACCGGAAACAGTTTGGATTCACAAAGGGTTGTTCAACCATAGATGCAGGGGTCAACTTATTAAAAAGTATATTCGCGGCGTGGGAAGACTGGCAGAATGCATTAGGTATCTTTTGCGATTTGTCCAAAGCGTTCGATTGCGTTCATCATGATACTCTGGTCAGAAAATTACACCACTACGGTATTAGGAACAAGGCTCTCGAACTTCTGACTTCTTACTTGGGCAAAAGAATTCAGAAGGTCGAAATAAACGGTAAAATATCTCCGGGATCTCCAGTGGTAATGGGCGTCCCACAGGGGTCAATTCTTGGCCCATTTTTGTTTTTAATTTATATAAATGACTTACCTTACTATGTAAGGGATAAGCATGAGATTGTGTTGTTTGCAGATGATACTTCCCTGACGTTCAAAATAAACCGACAACTAAGCAATTTTGACGATGTTAATGATGCAATCTCTAAAGTTGTTCATTGGTTTAATGCCAATAATCTTGTGCTTAATGATAAGAAAACTAAAGTCATTAAATTCACTACACCGAATGTGAAACAGGCGACAACCAATGTACAACTTAATGGAGCTAGGTTGGACCCTGTTGAATCAACTGTATTCTTGGGTATCACTATTGACTCAAAGCTACAATGGAGCCCACAAATAGAAAAACTGTCCGGCAAATTAAGTTCTGCAGCATATGCAGTGAAAACTATTAGACGGCTGACTGATGTTGACACAGCTAGAACGGTTTATTTCAGTTATGTTCATAGTGTAATGTCCTATGGAATTCTTCTTTGGGGTAGCTCTGCTGACATTAACACCATATTTATATTGCAAAAAAGAGCTGTAAGAGCTATCTATAATCTTGACCCGAGAGTGTCTCTAAGAGAAAAGTTCAAAGAGGTCAACATTCTAACTTTACCATCTCAGTATATACATGAAAACTTACTATATGTGCATAAAAATATCGATTCCTTCTGTAAAAGGAGCGATACACATAATGTAAATACTAGATATAAGAATAATCTCATATTGCATACTACCCGTCTCCACAAAATAAGTAACTCTTTTATGGGGCAATGTATAAGATTCTATAACAAACTTCTCAATGATATTAGAGAATTGTCTACGAATAAGTTTAAAAGAATTATTAAAGCCAAATTGTGTAACAGGGCATATTACAAAATTTCAGATTATTTAAGTGATAAAAGTGCTTGGGATTGAGTTGTTCTGAGTCAACACACATGATTGTAATTAATCTTAAGTATATTTTATTTTAAAAAAAGGATTCCTACTGAGTTTTCTGGCAGTGTTTCTCAGTAGCTGCCACGTCATGCACTGCACGGTAGGGTAAAAAAAATATGACGATTCCACATAAATGTAATTTTTTTACGGAATAAAGTACATTTGACTTTGAAATCACATTCTCAGTCAAAAAAATATTCTTCTGTAGGTACGCCATTGTCAACTGCACCTAGTTTAGTAAGATGATGATAATGCCAAAAAGTCCATATAAAACCAAGTGACTACAATGGAAAATCTGGTTTCTATTAGTACTTACTAGATGTTTTGGTACGATCTTGTGTAAACAAACAATGGTGGTCTTTGCCAACTAAGCTAGACTCCTCGCTCAATACATTGTATACAACTGTATGTACCATCACGATACAATTATAATAATTTAATGTATTTATTTCGGAATTAAAATTTGAAGGAATTTTGTTGTGATACTTGAAAGCCGTTCTTACTCATATAACGGGATGATCGTACTTTGGCTGACATGATGGTAGTTAATGTCGTCATCATAGTATTACTTATATTCTGACTGTTATCAGGAATCTTCTATGGCCACTCATCATCATCAACATATCTGCCGGAAGACGTCCACAGCTGGACAAAGACCTACCCCAAAGATCTCCACAATTGCCGGTCTTGCGCTATCCGCATCCAGCGACCCTCACAAGATCATCGGACCATCTTTTAGGGGGCCTGTCCACGCTGCGTCTTCCGGTTCATGGTCGCCACTCGAGAACCTTTCTGCCACAGCGGCCGTCGGCTCTACGAGCTATGTGCCCTGCCCACTGCCACTTCAGCTTGGCAATTCTTACGGCTATGTCGGTTACTTTGGTTCGCCTGCTTATCTCAGCATTACGATGGCCGCTATAAACTTGTTAATCTGATTATTGAATCCGATTAAAGCATATTGTGACCCAAGACTAAAACGTCGGCGTTTAACAACAGACGCCAACGATAACCAAAACATAAGAAGTTATAAGATAGTAAAATATAGCAAAAAAAAATGAATGGCTACAGAATAAAATACATATGTACTTACACAAGTACACGAATAACAACGATTGATGACGATTTAAAGTATTTATATAATGAATCAATATACGTAAGTAACTTCATCTATAAGAAATCTTTTAGTTCCAAAAGATTCCATTGCGCCAATCTCTTATCTCTAACACTCAACAATACAAATATTTTAAAGAGATAATGTTGATGACATTACAATTACGCGTTATCGATTCTCTACGCTATAACCCTTTACACCCGACTTTATACAAGCGTGCAAATAACTTTGAAAAAATCTAGCGCTTGTTTTAATTTGTTTCTCCGAACGCAACCGGCATCGATGCATCGTGCATGATCATACGCGTTCAATTAAAAATATTTTGACAAGTTACGACGTGTTAGTGAGCCGCAGTGCATGGTGAAAGATGGCTGCGTTTTTTGGCGGGAGAGGCACTTCACGTGAGTATTTAATTTAGCAGATATTTACTTCTAAATTAAGAACTAAATTAACAAAAAAGCTTTATAACGAAGTAATGAACGTGTTTTGTGTATTTTGATGTAATTAAATTAGATAGTTTTTTAATAATTGATTATTTCATTTGAAGATGCACGTACGTGCGTGTTAGGGGGCAACGGTACTTTTCGTGTGTAATAACCTATGTTTTAATGTGTAATTATGATGTATTATATCCTTGTTAATTTTGTTGTTTTAAGATGTTCTTGGCGAAGAAGGAATTATAAATGCCCTAGGAGATGGAAACGAGTCAGAAATCGAAGAACTCATTGATGACTATGAAGATGACAACCTGGATTTTAATCCAGCTGTTTTTGATAGTTTAGATGAGCAAGTACATAATATAGAAGGTGTTTCTGATCTTGTGCCTTCCACCAGCTCACCGCCAGCAACGGTACCAACTTCATCACGTCCTAGTCGCTCCGGTTCCCGTCCACGTCGCTGGAGAGTCACTACGTTTGCAGAAAAGACACATACCTACCCCGATCGACCTGTTTGTGCGGTGAGATCACCCATTACTTACTTACAAGATTATTTCGATGACAATTTTTATGAACTCGTTAGTCAATGCACTAATTTATACTATTTGCGAAAAACTGGCCGTGAATTAAAAACCTCTGAAGCTGAGATTATGAAGCTTTTTGGTATGCATATACTCATGGGTTGTATTCCGTATCCTAGATTACCAATGTACTGGCGTGCTGGAATATCCTTAGACAAAATAGTTAACGCTATGAGTCGGGATCGCTTTATTCAATTAAGAAATGCATTACACGTTGTGAGTACCGACACAGCTCCACCGGAACAATCTCAAAACCCTTTGTGGAAGGTACAACCTATGATCGACTATATTCGAAATGGATGTTACAAACAGGAACGTGTGCCCGGATATTTTTCTATTGACGAACAGATGATCCCATTTACCGGCCGTTGCCCACTAAGACAAGTTGTAAAAAACAAACCCCGCCCTGTAGGACTCAAAAACTACGTTCTTACAACAAGTGATGGGCTTATGTTAGACTTCGATATCTACCAAGGCGCAAACACAATGTTTGGAAACACCACTCTTGGCCTTGGCCCATCAATAGTCTTACATTTATCTAGAAGTATTCCTGCCAATAGTTGCGTGTACCACGACAGACACTTCACAACCATTCCATTGATAGAAGAAATGCAAAAGCGCAACCTTCACAGTACTGGGACTATTATGTTTAACAGAGTGCCCGATAGAGCTACCCTCAAATTTAAAAAAGATTCGCAAATGTCACGCGGTGAATGCCAGCAAATGGTTAGGGAACCTGCCGTGCTAGTCAAGTGGAAAGACAATAAGTCTGTTCTAATCGCCTCTAACTGCACTGGATCAGATAATACTGAGACAATTAAAAGATGGGACAAAAAAACGCGTTCTTATATTAACGTTACCGCTCCTAAAGTAATTCAAAATTATAATAAATACATGGGAGGGGTGGATGTCCTTGACCAGCAGATCGAGTATTACAGGACTTTCATTAAAACCCGCAAGTGGACGTTGAAAGTGTTGATACATTTCATGGACTTAGCACTCGTTAATGCTTGGCGTGCTTACAAAATTGATTGTACGTCTAATCAATTCCCACGAAAAAAAATCATGGAGTTACTGGATTTTCGTCTTGAAATCTCTGATATTTTGCTCAGCACTCCCCAAAAACGACGTGGCGAGAGTCTGGATGAACTGGAAAATATCATGCCAAAAAAGTTCAAGAAAGCTTTGAGACCGCCAGATGCTTTGAGACACGATGGATACGACCATTTGCCACATTTTGATGATTTGAAGTCACCAAGATTTTGCCAACTAGAAACTTGCAAAAGTCGTACTAAAACACGATGCCTGAAATGCAATGTGTACCTTTGTATTAGTAGAGGACAAAATTGTTTCCAAGACTACCACAAAGTCAAATTTTAGATATTTCTACTTATTATTATGCAAATAAGACTTATTACTGCTATTTTTTGATAATATTTTTTTTAATGGGTATCTAGTACCAAAGAATTATGTTGTTATGTTTAAAACTAGGTGATTACGCACAGATAGTTCCTAATTATTACCTGTTGAGACTGATTACGTAGACATTTAGCATTAGTTCATAATTTGTTTACTTACAAATTGTTGTTATGATTAGTTAATGAAGGGACTAAACCCTTCAATATATATTAAACATATTTTTTGTACCTAATTTGTTTAATTTGCTTGTAAAAATTGAAATCATATAAAGATGCACGATCATGCATATGTCAGATTATACCTAAAGTGCACGATCGTGCAGGGAAATTCCCGGGAAATTATGCTTTTCCGATTTTTTTCTTTATTTTTCCTAGATCACTGGGCTCACTAATAGTAAGTATATTGTGTTAAGATAGCAAATATGAAAAAAAAAACAGTCAGGTTGTAAAGGGATAAATAATATAGTAGAAATAACATTGTTCCGAGTCGCAATCAATCTTCATACTTGAGAGATAAAAGATAAGTAATCTTATCTAACAGATACTTTAGCATGTGTTATCATAATGCAATAAACTGATAATGGTGAATTATCCCCCATATCGTTAAGATAAAATTCGAGCTTTTTTAATTTGTCCGAAATGACTTTCAGTCAAGCTTATATATGAATGTCTAAACACTAAAAGGGCATCTGTCACGCATAAAAAAAACAAAGTAAAATTTTACAGTAAACAAAAAACCAACTATTTCTAAACCTTTTACTATAAATACTTTGGTTTTGATTTTATGTTATAGAGTATATAACAAGGTATAAATCATTTTGGCAGAAAACTGCGTAAGTAGGTGTTGCCAAGACGTTAAAAACAGTATTTTGGGTAAAAATGACGTGATATGTGCCCTTTTAGTATTTAGACATTCATATGTAGATGAAAGATTCTCAAATATATTTCACCGAGACGTGCAATTTTTTTCTTTTTTAGTGGACTGTTTTGACACTTTACACAGTGTTAGTAATTTAATCAATCGGACCATTAAGTTATGATGTTTTCATAGTCTTGCTCCATATCTTCGTATATATATCTAAACATTTATTTCATTACATCTCTCTCTAATGTAGATCGTATGAAAAGAACAGACTATAGATAAATGTAACTGTCAAACTACTTAAACTGCGCACCGGGCATAGAATTAGCGACAGGTCCACTTATATGTATTTATAGCTCAATGGCCAAGTGCGAGTCGGACTCACACACGAAGGGTTCCGTACCATTATCAAATATTATACGGCAAAAAATCACGTTTGTTGCATGGGTTATTTTAAGTAATTTAAGCTACGAGTATAGCGGCAGCATCAATATCTGTGAAAATTTCAACTGTTAAACTATCACGGTTTATGAGATATTGCCTGGTGACAGACGGACAAACAGGCAGACAGCGGCAGATATCGCGTTAAAACTACAATTTTACAACTAAAGATGCCACGTCCTTTTCATGAGAACTAGGTTAGAAAGAATGGCAAGGCAAGGAAAACTAAAATTTGTCTATTTGGTATTGCATGGAATCGGGGGCATTATATTGCTTTACTGTATACTTCCATAGAAACCCAGTTCTTAAATGTTTATAGTCATCGTAAAATTATGTAAACAAGCTGATTTCTAACAATACTAGCTGTCCCCGCAACTTCGTCCGCACATTTTGTATTGACTCCGTAAATATTACATCACAATACCTCTTATATTTTGTCTCTATACAAACTTTCATCCCCTGTTCCCTATTGTTATTTTACAACATTGAGGGAAAACCTTTTACAAACTTTGAATGCCATATTTATTAATATCGCATCAACATCCTAAAAAGTAAATTTCAAGCTTCTACTTCAATAAATGACGATAGTTCCATACAACTTTTCATCCCCCGTTACGACCTCTCACAACCATTTTTTCTTATTAAAAAGTAACGTATGTCCATTCTCAAGCTCTACCCCAAGGAGCACTACAAGCTGTATAAAAGCTGTATTTTAGTTTATTTTTATACCACAGGCTGTATAGTGAGGCTGTACAAGGGCTGTATCAGCGCTTATACAGCCCTTATAAGTAAAAATTGGGCCCATTGTTATACAGCCTAATGCGTTATTATGGCTGTACAGTAGCTGTAGAAGTAAAAAATAGGCTGTAATATAGCTGCAGTGGAGCTGTAGTATGGTGTAAAAGGAAACCACAGGAATATAGTTATCTTCTTATAAATGTCTTTAAAAGATAACGGTTCTTAATCGGTTTTTTAAGATAATCACAAATGGAAAATTTGTGAAACTTGTCAAATATTTCTATTTTAGATACATAAATGGCGAACGATTAATATTTCATGCAAAATTATAAATCAAGTTATATATGATCTTGGACTTTCTGTGTGATAATTTGTAGATTCGACGAGCCGATTTAATTTTGTTGTGAAATTGTGTATAGTTTTGTGTCAAAATATTCACGCGCCCGCAATATAATCAAGATTAAGTAAAAAATATAACTAAAACGGGTAAGTAAGTTTATGGTTTTGAGGTTAGAATAATATAATATGCTTGAAAATACTGCATAATATTAGAGTACACTCATTATTTTAGCTGTAAAATTACGATAGCAGCTGTAGCTATTGTAAAAATCGTTTGATTTGTATTATGTTTTTTTTTTGTTTTGTTTTTGTTTATTCAAAAATGGCGATAAATATTAAACAGCCTAAAGTATATCTGGAGGGTATTATAGGTCCTGTAGCTTTACTACGCAGTTTTTAGATTCCATTGTACAGCTATTGCCTTTAAATAGGCATTATATTAGAATATTTTTAATATTTAGGCTGTATATCAGTTTTCAAAACATAAATTGTACAGCTCATTGGGGATACGTATTCAAAATGAAAAACCATGTATAATATATCGCTAGCAATTGTTAGATTTCGCCGTTTACATCGCTCGCGGCTTACACAACGTGTTTTCTAAGTGTGTAATATGCCGAAGGCAAATTAAAGCAGTTTGATAGAATCAACAGACGACGCACCTACTGATAGACACATTACTTGTAAACAAACAACCGTGTAGGTAACATCGTCCATGAACACACACACACAGAGCGAGACAGCAGCGTCACATTACAAGCAACGCGATTAGTTTATAGATAGTGCCTGGACAGCGTGCACGCATTTATTTGTTCTTTTCGATCCTTTGTTTGCCACGTCGTAAAACTCGTAGATAGGTCAAAAACAAAACAAAGCGTTAGAAAACGGTAGTTCGTTTCAAAAAAAATATTTTACTAAGAACTATGTGCAGTAGTGCTTTTATAGTGTGTGGTGTTGTGTGCCTATTTTTTTTCATATGTTTTTCAATATTTTTCAGGAAAATATGCCGTTCAAAATAATTGAAACAATAGAAAAAGGCCAAAAACGACTGTGCATTATACCTAGTTTTTGGGAGTCTAATGGTATTTTAAGATGGCCAAAAAAGCGATTAGATATCAATAAATTGGTCAAGGACGAATATTCGCAGCCTGTAGATAATTGGTCTTCTTCACATTGCTGTGTCAAAAGACAATTATTATCATCATACGACGAAGCAACACGAGAACTAGATCTCATGCTACAAAATAGCGACACCGAATTTGATAATCAGACAGAAGTAATCACAATAAATAGTAATATTAACTTCAGTAATTACAATACTCTAGCTGGGCAATTGGTAAGCATTATTTTGTTACTTCATTATTAGTTAGCCTTCCCCGCATGTCTATTAGACGTGACTTTATGAGTGTTTATATATGTATAGTATACCTACATACTTACTTAACATTTTGGGCCAACTCCATATCCAGACTACGGTCTCTCTAAAAGTCAAAATGTTTGCATAGCGATTGACAAAACATCATTAATCCATTTTTTGTGTGATTTCAGGTACTTAATCAACCAGAGAAGTCATTAACTTCATCTACAGCTACAACATCCACACCGGTTCTTCCAACAACTGCAGCTGAATACGTTATTCAATATATAAATGACTCTGATGTGGCAACACAAAATACTAATTTCGAAACACCAATTCCAACACAAATACATCAAAACACTGATGTGAATCAGATTGAAAATTACCTAAAATTGATTTTAGACAATCAAATAAATATGACACAAACAATAAATGTTCTAATGGACAACCAGAAAAAAATGTTACACAAATTGGCAAGTCTATCAGTGCAAATAGATTACGAATTTTCCAAGTGTGACCATACTAAAAATACAGACGTGGTTACACTGGGCAAATCCAACGAGTTTGAAAATGATACTTTTGTCATAAAACCTATTGATTCAGTTAAAGAGCTAGAAGAATTGGAATCACTTTTAACTGACAAGCAGCAAAAAAATAAACTGCTGAAGCAATACTCTTTCATATGTTCACAATCGGATGGAGGAGGTGGAACCTGTGCATACAAAATATTAGATATGTTTTTTACTCGTGATTTCTTATGCAAGTGTTCCTGGACTGGTGGTAGTAGAGGTAGTGATAACGTAAAAAATCCTCTAAAGGCTTATAAAAACGTCCTTAAGTTTTACTACGAACTGATACATATCTGGGACCAAACTTATACCATTAAAAATAATGAAAACTTTTTTAAAACTGTTCTTAAAAATTCTGTAAAGAGAAAACTCAGCAAGAATGAAAGAGCATCAACAAAACGTAGGAGAACAAAAAAAGACACACTTAAAAATTCCAATCAAACAAATCAAACCACCAACCAAGTTTCTCAACTTGGTTGGTGGTTTGATTTGTTTGATTGGAATTTTTAAGTGTGTCTTTTTTTGTCATGATTGTTGCAGACGACGACGCTACAAATGAAACAAAAAATACCACGGAAGATGTTACAGAGGAAAGAGAAGAAGACGAGGAAAAGGAAGAGTCCCTTTGTTAGATCACCCATCAGAAAAAAATCTCTATCTTAATAACTAAATTTTCATTTATCTTATCGGGCAATGTTATCGTTAATAATTTTATTTTATTAACTTAACCAAATCTAAGTTTATCATAAAAACTTGTTTCTTTTTTGGTTACCTAGCTTTCTAAGAGTGCTTACGTTTACAAACTACATTTAAATCTTACTTGGCTAACGACAGGTGTTGATTGCAGAAACTGAATCTGCAGGTGGGGTGTGTATTATGCGGAAACTCTTAGCATTTATAAAAACACGTAATCTCGTGACTGTGATTTTGTTGCCTATCTAATAACTCAATATGTAAAAATTTAAAGGACCATGATTGTCCGTGCAACAGTGTAATAATATAAGTTAGCATTTAAGAAGAAACTACGTAATCTCGTGACTGTGATTGTCCTTAAGACACCAAATTATGTGACTGTTAAATTGCCTACCTAGTAAGTAAGTATAAAAAAGAAACTATTTGATTATGTCCATGCGACAGTGTTTTATAGATAAGTTAGCATATAATAAGAAAACACGTAATCTCGTGACTGTGATAATTATATTGTCCGTAAGACACCGAATTACCTATGTGACTGTTTTATTGCCTATCTAGTAAGTAAGTAGAAACTATTTAGTATGTTCATGCGACAGTGTTTTATAGATAAGTTAGCATTTAAGAACAAAACACGTAATCTCGTGACTGTGATTGTCCATAAGACACCAAATTATGTCCAGTGGTGTATGTTTATAGTTCTTTGAACATCTGCGGGTTTTGCAAAGAATAAAAATAAAAACACATTTTCTTGATTCCAAAGTGTTTTATTTCTCTTTTAAACTTAAATTTAATTAATTTAAACTGTATGCAAAAGGGGTATAAAGTATAAGTATTTTTTGTGTTCAGTACATACTAATTTAGATTTTATATCTTTAGAACTAACTACGGTTTCTGTCCGCTTGATAGTAGATAATTTGGCTTTGAATATGTTTAAGTATGATGATTTAATTGGTTCTTCAAAAACGTCGATTAAGCCACTAATTTTATAGCCAATTATCTTTATTTCACTGCTAACAACGGTTTCTATTTTTTTCACTTCCAAAATGTCACTATTGTAACATATAAAATATTTATCCTGTGGTTTCAAAGAAATTTTAAAATCTTTCAAATGTAGTATATTTAGTTTTCTGCTATTGGTAGTAACAAAGGGTTCAACATAATTATGTGATTTGCTGATTTTGTCTGCTCTTGCTCATTTCTAATCCTGAATTTTCACTCAATCTTTTTGCTACTTGAGCAAGAGGTTTGTTGCCATGCCTTAGCATCCTTTTTAACAAATACAGCTTGTTTTCAAAAGGATAAGCACTAAATGTATGAAGTGGACCAAATCGCTGTACTTCATCTGTGAGATGCACTACATTATGGACATTGCTAGTTATATAATCTGATCCATAAAAGTCTTTTTAATGCTCAACAAAATATTTTAGAAGCTCTTTTGCCAATGGCAGAAAATGATTATAGTTTTTGCTAGAGCATATTGTAATACCACAAAAAAATGCCAGGAAATGTGAAAATGCATCGTGTTGTAATGCGTCTGGAAGTATTACAATGCTCAAATAAAGTAAAAAAGATCTATATTATGATGCTTTCCAATGAGAAATACAGTCTAATCCTCTTACTGACCTATGAATTTCAGATGGCAATTTGCGTTTAATAAGAAAATTTGAAACTGTTTCGGTATCTCTGGCACTCCATTTGGTAATATATTTTCCAAAATTACCGTTACGCCAACCAACTAATAGCCGCTTCATTATTCCCAAATTCACGAGGTGTAGAGAATCTGCTACCGGGAAGTCTTGTATCATATCAACAGGCAACTTCAGTAGAGGATAATCTTTTTTATGGTGAGGCCCATACTTTTTTTCTCGAAATTCTTGGTCTGTTCTAGGGCGGCAAATAGTTTCAGGAAATGTCACTGTATGTGATAAGTGTGAGTATTCTCCTACTGTGACACATTTTAAGCAACCATGTTTTGCATTAACGTTACATACACCTGAAAGTTAAATATTACAAGAATTATTTTAGTCGAATTATGGTTGAATGAAACTACGAATGAAGCCACATTTATAATTTTATATAACCACATTTGGTATAGTATAGCAAACCGATTGTTTAAAAACGAAAAGTAAATTTCAAACTGTGCATATCACCTTTATACTCTCCCGCGAAAACGTAAGTCTTAGAAAATTAAAAAATCACTAAGCCTACTAGGTATGTGATTTTTTTAAATAGGCTAAAGCCGTAGTTTGTTATAAGTTTTTATATACTTTAAGTACCTTTAATGTAAGCTCTCGTTGGAGAATCACATATAAAACATCTAATTTCAATAGATATTTTTCTATCTTCGATACAAATTCCTTCTTTAATTAAATTTCCTATTTCTTTTACAAAATCATCTAAATATTGATCAATTTCTTTTGGTTTTCCAACTCCAAAATAGATACCAATAACAAATGGCTCTATATCAGGTCTTTCAAATATATTACATAAAATTGGCCAAAATTCTTTATTGGAGCTTTTAAATATTGGGAGACCGGCGAATTTGAAATTTAATTTTACTTTGTTTGGAACATCTACCCAGTTTTCCAATGCTTTCTTTAGAGATTTAGTGAGGCCATTATGCCAGTATTCTCCTTGTTCTATAGTCTTGATATTATGTATTTGTTTGACAGTACCTATAATTGCTCTAGCGTCCCGTGGTAATATTCCCGGAAATCTAGAATTTAGTATTGTTGCTAAATCACTAAGAGCCTTTTGAGATATATTTCTTTCTATAGCCCATTCCTTAATTTTACGACGGAACAGTAAATTTTCTGAAAATTCGTCTTCTTTACTTGTACTGCTGCATGAAAATATGTCATTATCAGTTTCCCAAGGTTTTATTAAATTTTCACTTTCAATATCAATGTTTGACGTTTTTGCTGCGGAACCTTCGTAAGACGTCGACTGAAGTGGCGCTTGACTGTAGATTGCTCGATTCATGACTACTGTATTCTTTTCATTCTCTATAAATGACGACTCAGTATCACTAATTTCATTTGGTTGGTAATTTGTTATATTTTTATATTCTCTTTTAATCTTCCTTTTGACTCCACCGGACCTATTTCCTTTTTTCCACATATTTTAATCCAGAATTACACGTTTATTTACTATTGCAAAGATAGACGACTGACAATAAAACAGACTAAAGCTGTGCTATAGAATTAATTTATTATTATAGTGTTTTAACATCATATTTGTCAGAAGTCATAAAACTCTAACACTTACAAGGGTGTATAATTACGCAATAATAATAAGTTTTATACAGGAGTTTGCATATACCATTAAACAGAATCAAGTATAGAGTGATACCATATTAACACATAAAGCTGTCGTAAGTAAGTGATCACATGCAAAATACAGCCTCTGTGCAGCTTGAATAATAAACATTAGCCTAAAGTGTCAAAAATTCTTAAAGTTTTAAAGTAGGGTTTTAATATTCCGTTTTAACACCTTTAGTTTACGCGGATTCTTTTATAAAGATTTAGTACAGCTTGAGCTGTATAATAACTGGTAAATCAACCTTATAAATATAGAATCTTTTCTTGACACCCTTGTACGTCTCCAAAAGAACTCTAAGTTCTATAAATGCTGCATATTTGATGTCGGTAACGCCTAAGTGCTCCTTGGGACACTATCAACGTACCAAATTTCATTTAAATCGGTTCAGTAGTTTTTTTATAAAGACAACGCCCGCATTAGGTAATCTAATACCTGTGTCCCGGGGTACTTTACAAACATATAATAGACGAACACAAATTACATCCAGACTCAAAACAAATATTTATGGATCACACGAATAGTTGACCGGCGCGGGACTCGAAACCGTGAGTCGTAGCGGCGAGGCGACTGTTTCAGCCGCTGCGCTACACGTAAATTCGAATGTTCAGTTTAACATGAAAGCGCGACAGTCAGACATAGTTACTTTCGCATTTATACCTAATATTAGTAAGGATTTGCTAAGGTAAATAAATAAGCACGGATTATGGACACTCCGAATACCAATACAGGTAGCCACAGAAACGATGTAATAAACAAACGAATCGCCAGATTACGTTAATCTAGATGATAATTGACGATTTTTAAGCGTAGACGAAAAGATAAAGTAAAATAAAAATGAAGATAGTGAGAGCCACGCGACGACCACACAGACGCCTTGTGGTTAGATACTAAAACCTTATCTCTAACAATAAAAGCAAGTACGTAATCGAATCATTCTCAGGAAACTACAGTATGATACCAGTAAACTACAAATCCGTCAAAACCAACGGATAAAAAAAATTTAAACTGTTGTATTCATATTGACTTTAATTAAATATATTATTTAATTCTAGGTACAAGTAGATTATTCATTCGAGCGTGACTTATATTTGTCAAATTGGTTATTTATGGTTTTTAAATAATAATTGTCAATACTTATAGTTGTAGGTATATTTAACTACATCTTGTCTAAATTATACCTACTGTGTATATGGATATGTCATTTAAAATATTATTATTATGACAGACGTTGTGTGTATAGCGCCGGTCGCGCTTTAATACTACCAACGAACCCAATGCGTCCCAACTAAGAAGACCCAGTGAAAAAAACTCAGCGGGTTCATCTACTATCGGTTTCACCACGGCCCAGTTGAGACGGTCCGGCGAAACACTCATGTTTGATAATATATTGTGTATATTTGCTTCTTTAAGTAAAAATTACAATTATCTGGACATTGAGGTATTACAAGTCGGTGTCACATCAAACCCAACGATAGCATTGCGTTGAGAAATTCGCTCAAATACCTACCAAAATAATTCAATGGCTCTCTTTTCACTTTGGCACACGCATTCATGCACATAGAAGAATTCACACAAGCAGGCAAATACGCCATCGTGTAAAAGCTACCTACATGGTTAAGTAAGAAACACAGGTACGCTCAAGTCTGTAAATATTATTATGAGATTTTGTAGGTAATAAAAAAAATACAAAAGTAATTAGAGAAATGACTTTTTGCCACTTCTGTAATCATTTTGGTATTCTTTTTGTTATCCACTGAATGAGAGAAGTGCGTGTGTGTATGCTTTTGCGTGTATGTTATATTATGTTAAGTAATTAGCTCGTGGTTCAAATCAGTAGCATTGACGAAATCATTAAAATGGATGTGTTCGAAAACCACCAATAGTATTGAGGCAAGAGCTCTACATTGGCACAAAAAAAAAACAAAAATTATTATTATATTGCATGGCTCGAATGACGTGTCGTGATCGTCGATGTCTGAAAACAACAAGCCACATTAAATCAAAAGCAAAGAGCAACCTCGAAAGATTTAATATTGGTATTGAATATGAAACGACAACAGAAGGGAGATCACAGAGCGGATGACGTACTGTATGTGTTGAAAATGGCAACGTCTCGGTGAATACCCCACGCGTGAGCCACGTGCTGACGAACACCGGTGTGTTGTGGTTGACACTTAATCTATGACAATAAAACGATATCACCAATCAATCGATTTGAAATATTGCTACTGTTCATATTTCAGTCTTTTTAATACAATACATTTAACTGTGGCAGTATTGAGTCAAGGAGACAACACTACTTGTTATTTTATATCGAACTTAAACAGATATCTTGGCACAACTAACACACTAATCCCAAACTAGGGAGAGCCTGTATTAAGGCAGCCAGACATCTGATAAATATATTATTATATATTTCTGAATACATGCTTATTATAGATAGATTACACACAGACAGAACAAATAATCGTGGTCATCAAACAAAGATTTGTCCTGGATGGGAATCGAACCCACAATCTCCGTTTTAGCATTCAGGGCTACTAACTACTAGACCAACAAGTCAGTCAACTTAGCTGTACCGTGGGCAGTTGGAGTATTGTGTTTAATCAAATTAATATCTGACTAGCTACTAAAATGTTATGGCCAGTATTGACATAAATTGGTGTCAATCTGCAGATACTCGTAGCTAATTTTATTCCAATTGGTACAAGAAGAAGTAGTACACTTTATTGCAAAAATAAGTAATACAAAAAAATGGATAGGTACAAACAAGAAAATTTTAGTGCAATTGGCGGCCTTATCGCTAAAAGCAATCTCTTCCTGGCAACCGAATCTAGAAATTTCAATATCTATACATATAATAAAATCGTAGGAAAGTCAAAACTGTACATTGAATACTTTTTAAAAAGGATACTTGGTGCGTGATCTACAATCGATATAAAAGCCAAAAATATAGTTTTTAGAATTTTTGACTGTGTGTCTGTTTGTCTGTATGTATGTCCGGGCTAAACTCAAAAAGTACTGCATGGATTTACTTCAAATTTTGCATGAATATTACTAAGATGTCGGGTCAACATATAGGCTACATATTATCACGCTATCACCTACGGGGGAGGAGCTATGATAATTTATAAAATTTAACGCGGGTAAAACCGCGGGGCACAGCTAGTCACTAATAAAAACTGAATGTAAATGGAACAGAGTGTAAGATGAATCAATTACTGTAATGATATTAGCGAGAGCTTACTCGTAATTTAATGATAAATGTGAATGGAACAAATATATATTATCACTTATATTCTGGCTACTTGCCTACAAATACACAGGTATCTAAATCAAGCCATTTGATGACAAGTTTAGTCTACTTAAAGTTTTAAATAACAAATCAGTTGTTACAGATTTGGCAACAATAATTGATTTATCATTGCCTCAAAGATAAATGCAAGCCAAACCACATCTCGGTCTAAACAAAGATGATACAATAGTTTTCAATAAGCCTCAAAGCCTCCAAAAGTAACGATATACTCGTATATTGCTATTCCTGAGATTAATAACGAAATAGCGAATACACAAAATCATAGGTACGTTTTACAAAAAAGGAAAAGAAATATTTTTTTACTAGAATATCAATCCCTATTTAAAATTACACGTTTAAACAGAGTCTCGTATTTTAATGATTTTATTAAGGTATTTACTCCGCAACGGCCCACAAACATACATACAAATATCTACAGCCCTTTTAGTTGTAAATCCTTTAAGCTGTAAATCGAAAAACCCCGTCTTAAAAACTATGGTTTATACTTATACACACGAGACTTTTCTGATATTTTAACTATATATCTGATTTATATTCCTACTTCAGATACTCGCCAAAAACTGGTTTCATCTACGTAAACCTACAGTAATACCTATTCAGGGTTCCATACCCAAAGGGTACCGACGGAACCCTATTACTAAGACTGTCTGTGAGCGGGCTATATTTTAATGGATTATGAGAGTGACAGAAAATAGAATATAACGTGTTCAATGGTTGGCCTCTACAATTTTGCGCTATATTATATCCATCCTGAGGGTTTATGAGAGCTTACAGACAGATGGACTGACGGGTGAACAGCAAAGGCTTATAAGGTGATTTGGGCCCACTTGAGTACTCTTAAACTGGAAATGAAGCTCTATAATTACTTAAAAACACGTAATACCAAACCATATAGATATATAGAGTATATATACTTGTTGATAATTATTATTCCTACTTCATGAGACTCTTCTTAACCCAATTTCATGAACATCATTTCAAGGTTCCGTACCCAAAAGGTCACAACGGAACCCTATTACTAAGCCTCCGCTGTCCGTACAGTATCAATACAGAGGCGCCCATAGCCAGTTGCACTACGACCGGTCCGTTTTTACCGTTATCCGAACGTCGGTCTGTCGGTCGGTATGGTGCCGATGTGTTGTGGCACCGAACACCGCTAGGCTTCTGTGCCACATGCTTTCAAAAGCAAACGACTTAACAGTGGACTCACCCTGAAGTGGTACAGTGCACATCGAACAACAAGGTCACATTACAGTAGATTCGAGGGCACAGTGAAGCTCTAGGAAATGTCACTACGGACCTGTTAGCAAGAAACGACAACAATGGGATTTGAACCAATTGTGACCACGCCTTTTAAAAGCCTGAGCGGCTTGAACTCTGACATCATCAAGAAATAATATTTAAGACCTTCAGATATTCAGGATGTCTGTATTTCTATTACCACTATAACAACTATAGTCACTAGATGTAATGGAACCCATCGTGAGCGAGCCGGACTCTCACTTTGCCGGTATTCTACTAACTCAGTATATCTATATAACTGTAACATTGATCTAGGAATTCATTATATATTTATAAATTAATTCAATTTTTTTTGCTTCTCTGTTAATAAGTTCTCCAGGTTCTCAATCTGTTACTGCTACACTAGAAGCAGTCAAGATTCCACACAGCATATACACATAGCTTTAAGGCATAAGGCATTTAAAGCATATATATTTAAGGATTGTGTTAAAGAGGTTATCACGAAACTACAGCTTCGCGTCTTCACCATAAACATGGCGATTTATGCCGTTAAAGAGGTTATCACGAAAATGACAGATTCGCGTCTTTACTACAGACGTGACAACGTATTCTCATACACAGTATATAAAATGTATCGGAAAGGTATAACTAGCACAGCACGTGAACAATGCGTGATTTGTGTCACCGACAATCGACAACGTGATCGTGTCTTGCAGTAATGATCCTTTATCAAGGCCCAACTCTTCTAACAGAAGTTCATTCACATAGGGAGAATTAATTGTAATACGATTGAGTTGTTCCCACTTCATAAGAAGGCGTTTATCAAGACGACTGTAATGTTTTTTACGCGATTTATCCGTTCTTTGTGAACCGATTTTGCTAATTCTTAATCGATAGGGAAAGCTTTCAGAATTGGCCCATATAATTTCTGTTGTTACCAAATAAAAAACATAAGTAGGTTTTAGGATTTATAAAACAGTAATTATCATAATCAATGGTACGTTGCTAGTGGTGTCTACATCCATCTGACCCAGCTGAATCTATACAAATAAATAAAATTGAAGTGTCTGTTTGTAATATTGAAATAACCGATTTTTACTACATGTATATGAACATATATACGGTACATACTCCAAAATAACATTTTTAACAATTTTTGTCTGTCTGTCTGTCTGTTTGTTCCGGCTAATCTCTGAAATGGCTGGACCGATTTTGACGGGACTTTTATTGGCAGGTAGCTGATGTAATAAGGAGTAACTTAGGCTACTTTTATTTTAGAAAAGTCTTTTATTTTTGAAAATAAAAACATATAAAAACAAAATAAACTAATTAACACGCGGACGAAGTCGCGGGCACAGCTAGTATCTCATAATAATCTAATCTTGGCGATTTGGACATGCACTTCGAGTGCATTTTAGAGACCTACATCTATACAAATAAATAAAATTGGAGTGTCTGTTTGTAATATTGAAATAGCCGGTTTTTACTACATAAATATGAATATATATACGGTACATACACCAAAATAACAGTTTTTACAATTTTTGTCTGTCTGTCTGTCTGTTTGTTCCGGCTAATCTCTGAAAGGGCTGGACCGATTTTGACGGGACTTTTATTGGCAGGTAGCTGATGTAATAAGGAGTAACTTAGACTACTTATATTTTAGAAAAAGTCTTTTATTTTACTAAAAAACGAAATAAACTAATTAACACGCGGACGAAGTCGCGGGCACAGCTAGTACATAATAATTTTTACTATTAGTTGTTATAGCCGAAATAGAAAGACACACTCCGTCTTAATTAAAAAAATACTTGTATTACGCATATCTTTTTGTCAAAGAAAAGGTGCCGATAATGGACCGGAGTTGGTACCGGAGAAGGAGACGGTATTACACCCAATGTTACAAAGAGTACGTAAAGCTGTTAATCTAATATATAGGTTGTGTTGAATATCTAGCTTAAAGGATTATGAGAGTGAGAGGAACATATAGTGCCCTTGTATGGGCCTCTACAATTTTGGATTATAATATATCCAGTCTGACGCACGGTTCATGAGAGCACACTGACAGACAGACGGACAGTAATCGCTTAGAATTAGACATAAGGATTGTATTAGGACACCTTGGGTAGGTACTCTAAAAATGGAAATTGGCCCAAAATTGACGGTTACAACCTGTAATATGTACCTTATTATTGGTTGTAACCACCGCAGGTCGTCGGTTAATTCCCCACGCAGGGCGGATATTTGTGTGCATGAACATGTCTGTTTGTCGGGATGTAATTATTTATATAAGAATGTATTAACAAAAGAAAAGTGGTACATGTAGTACATCAGTTATCTGGTTTCCATAGTACAAGCACTACTTAGTTTCAGATCAGATGGCGGTCTGTGAATAATGTCCCATGATATTATTAAACCTTACAGACATGGCAGCTTTCGGGGTGAAACAAGAACGGGGGTAGCAATACGAGGTACTTCACGTGGAGTATCTGCTATGAAAGGGCTTTAATTGCACATTGCAAAACATGTCTTTTGTACTGCGTTGTTAAGTATTTACCTATGATAAATACCCGACCCATGCGCACTTGGCCGGTTTTCTTCCATTACAGCGGTGACAAATTGTTTGTTATTCTCAATAATATTCTTGTAAAATCAGTATTTAAAGGGCAAGTAACTGACCATGTCAACTGCGAAAAGTGTGATCGATCAATCTCATCCACAGACTTCAAGTAAAGAACATTCTGATTAGGAATTAATTGTACTTATAAAGTTATCTGTGAAGACTGATTTAAATCCTGACTGCACGTATGGCACCGTGGTAAAGGAAGTAGCTACTACCACGTATATCAGGTTCCATTCCTGCCTAGGACAAGTATTTGTGTGGACCATATAGTCTATTATAGGACAACTATATGTATAGCACATATAGTAAGGGCCATTGTTCTGAGTCTGGGTATGTTAGTTGTTTGTAAAGACCTCAGCGATAAAGGGATGATAAAGATGGGCGGTAAAATTAAAAAAAAAAAAAACAATAATCAACCCAAATCGGCATAGTCAATGGGAAGTTGTTTAAAAGCTTATTGTAAACAGAAAGGTAAATAGCCACGCGAAGTATGCGTGATTCATGCCACCGCGCAATGCCATATAATCCTTTATCAAGGCTGACGGTAATATAATCTTTACGTATACCCTACTGCTTCATTAAATAACTATCTGAAAACTCTACTTTTTTCTATGAAATGAAGCGGTTTCTCCATGAAGACCTTCCAACAAAGCCTCATAGATAAGGTCTTCTACAACCTTACTGAATTCTTTGACCATAAGGAGTGAATTATTGACATATTCTGATTATTGATTATTTATTTTTATAATACTATGATGGTCTTTTCTTATTATTATGTATTAGATTATATTACAATAATTAATTCTATAGTTATTAAGACTACATGTAAAAATATATATTCGCATGTCTCTGTAGACAAAATGTGTGAACTTAAACCTTATGTAAACATCCTGTATGTACCACGTTTTTGAGCGAAATAAATACATACTTACTTACTCAGTCCACGAAACTGAGCTGAATTGATGTATATTGTATACCCTACTGAATTAATTATCTAAAATCTGTACTGTGTGTATAAGTTTATAAGAATACAGTACAAGCTGCTTATTTTAATAGATACGTTAAAAAAACGTTATTGTTGCAACTTAATATAATCATCTCCGGTCTTAAAACAGTCACTTTAAGTATTAAAGAATAAATCAAGCCTTTTCTGTACCTCCAACATTAGAGAAACTTGTAGGTACCAAAAGTTGTAATTGAACAGAGAAGAAACTTAATGGACAAGTTTATTTTTAATCGAACGGGTAAATGTTTCGAATAATATATTGAGAATAATGACATACTCTTCTAGTAAATCCATCTTTGAATGACTGATTTTACACTTATTTTATTGCACTGATTTCATTACTATATTTGTTGCTTTTAATAAACCTATACCACTTAGACCTATGACCTAATTCTACCCTTAGAAATTAGACTACCGGCGATGGGACGTAGACGGCGGCGTAGTGTGCTCTTTAGTTTAGTATAAAAATTAAGCTGCTTAAGTTATGTACACTATTTGTACTATATATATGTTACCCCTTCTTTGACGATAGATATAATATTGCATCGTAAATCTATTCTAAAACATATACAAATATTAGTACCGGCAACTAAACAACAACACACATTTATAATTTGAACAAATCCAATTGAGATCTTTATGACCGCAGAGATTATGGCTGCAGTGTTTCTAAGTAAGTAGTCATAAAGATACGTGATACGTGAAATGCCATTGTATGTTCACGTGAACGAATTATTGAGAGAATTATCGTAGTACACATAGGTACTGCAGTGAATCAGGTAAAACGGTGACGAGAAATAAAGGGGTATAAAAATAAACAAAGGGACAATTTGCGTACAGTATTTCATCATATTCGTTCGTTCCGTCGCGTCGTAGGTATGTAGTGTACAGAAGATTTTATTACAATAGAAACTGGGCGCGTATTTGTAAGTCGAAGGTGAATCTTTAACATTCTGGATTTGCGTATTTTTTTATGAAATATGATTTATTCCATCAACACATTGATTTACGCCAAACTGCATAACAGTTTGTTGGCAGATGTTTTTAGGGTTCCGTAGCCAAATGGCAAAAAACGGAACCCTTATAGATTCGTCATGTCTGTCTGTCTGTCCGTATGCCACAGCCACTTTTTTCCGAAACTATAAGAGCTGTACTACTGAAACTTGGTAAGTAGATGTATTCTGTGAACCGCATTAGGAATTTTTCACAAAAATAGAAAAAGAACAATTATTTTGGGGGGTCGCCATACATAGATCTGAAACTCAAATTTTTTTTTTCATGTTATCCATACATGTGGGGATTGTCTATGGATAGGTCTTCAAAAATGATATTGAGGTTCCTAATATAATTTTTTTCTAAACTGAATAGTTTGCGCGAGAGACACATCCAAAGTGGTAAAATGGGTGTCCCACCCCTCTAACTTCTAAAATAAGAGAATAATAAAACTAAAAAAAATATATGATGTATATTACCATGTAAACTAACAACGAAAATTATTTGAACGAGATCTAGCAAGTCGTTTTTTTTTAATACGTCATAAACCACAATTTGCATTCATTTATCAACTGAAATACTTGCTGCTATGGAACCCTTCATGTGCGAGTCCGACTCGCACTTGGCCGGTTTTTAAACTTATTGTGTATTTAACATTATTTGCTTACTATTCTTAATTTATACATTGCTTAAATTATCGTAAAGGTTCTTGTGAACAATATCTAGTAAGTAATATCTCAGTTTCTTTTCTATCTAATAAGTAATATCTCAGATTAGTTTGAGGGGGTATGTCCACGTTATGTCACAATTAATGTCTCCCGTGAAATGGACCTACGCCGGATATCGGTAATCAATCACCGACAGGGTCTAAGATGGAGCACATAAATTTAAGGTGATTAATTTTTAAAGTGTTTTTAGAAGCACACGGCGGTACACTGCAAACCTTTTACTACCAACATTACTGGGTTACGTTTACGTATGATCCGTGAAGGAATAATCTAACTTTATCAATCAAGGTCCCGATCCCAACGTTTTTATTGCTGTTACATATCGACTCAGTATACAATTTTGTCCATACTGCGCAGTATTGTGCCGAGCGCTATGTTGTTGACATCTGATCCCTTCGGGTAACTAAGTGCTATTGAATACAGACTATTGATGTCATCTGCAAACAAGCTGCCATCTTTACGGAATGCTACTTGGAAACTGACAAGGGTGTATGCTTTGCGATTAGTTTTAATCAATAGGCTACATCTTGGAAGCGTATCTATGTAGGTATGCCGCCAATTGCCAAGCTAGCATGAGAGCGAAGACTCACGTCTCTCTACAGCGTTTGACCAATCGCTATGGTCGCAGTCAAGGACTTGTGTGTTTGTTACAGAGAAGTTTTCGCCAGAAAAATTTCTAAAACACATCGGCTTGGCCCCGGAACTCAATATCTGCGGTTTACCACGCTACCGCAAAACCAACGAGTCAGTCAGCGTAACTAATAATTTATCTACACAGCGTAATTTGTTTCGGCGATAACAAAATGCATGCTAACTAAACGTTTTTGTTTCCAAGTATAGGAGGATAAAGTCAAGTATACGAGGTTTAACATAAATAGGGGACGTAACTTGAGGCGCGCTATCAATCCATGAAAATAATTAAACACAACCAGTTTGTTAAATACGAACATATTTTTATTTGTCGTTTTATACAATATCCATCAGCTGATTGTTATTCTTGTATGGGGACTTAATATTTATTTTTTGTGTATTTTACATGTCATGCACGGTTTGGTTCCAGCGTTCATATGTACTACATCCGCGTACGTGCAGACTCTGGAATTAATTATATGCTGAGGTGTTTTCTCAGCGCTACGACATGTCCTTCTTTAAACGAGGTTTAAAAAGAGTACTAATCTCACGTTAGGCAGCGGTTTGCTGTGCCCCCTGGTATTGCAAATGTCCATGAGTAGCGGTTACCACTTTACTTCAGGTGGGCCGCTAGCCAGTCTCGAACAGCAAAAAATGTGCTACATCTGTTGACATTAAGCTCCTTAACTTACGTCTACTATTTATAATACACTTTGTATATGTATTATCAATTGGTTGGTATATATAACTACATAAACATCATCTGGTTCTATCCAGACGAGTTCAGACAAAACTAAAAAGGTTATATTTTGAATTTTATAGCGTCATTTTGCTGTCATATTGATATAAATATACGTAAGACGATTACGATAATTATGTGAACTAAAAACAGACTCTTGGTGATAAGGATGGTAGAGGCATCTTACAAAGGGTTACCTATACATAAATTGAAGCCGTCAAAAACTTTAGATATCTTGGTAATTTGGGTGAAATTCTGTTTTCCCGAACATCGTGGACAGTTACTGGGCCGCCAGAGCTATATTTATGAAGAGAGTTATGCAGTTTTCTGTTACGATTTTTAACTCGGTTTTATTTTAATTATTTTTTGTCATTTCACTCAAACGTTTGGGTTTCCCTCAAATTACCCCCGGACGCCCTCTACATCATGGTGAATCCGGAGAATCTTAGTCTGATGGCAACCCTAATCTTACATAAAGAAGTCGAAATTCAGAAAGTTCTCAGCACTAACCAAGTCCGTAGACGAGTGACAAGTGATTTAATTTCCAAGCGTCATGCGTCAGCCAGTCAGATCCCAACTGGGACAGATCCCAACAACTCTTATACTGGTTTATCCTAACCAGGTGCTCCCTTACGGAATCAACGGAACTCTATTACTAATCTTCCGCTCTCCATCTGTCTGTCACCGGACTGTATCTCAGGAACTTTAATAGCCAGTTAAAATGTCTCCGATGCTTACTGAAATAAGACGTATAGTTAAAGGAATTTCGTGCTAATTCCATACTCCTGGTGTGAAATTCTCCATGACACACACAATACAAACAAGAGCGGCGGCCTTGTGCGAACTACGCAATACCATTTATACTTGCACTTACCACTAATGGCTACTAATTCTTTTAGTACATTTGGCTGTATATTGAAAACAAACTGTGACAAATGCATTTCAATAACAACAATGTAAGCTACCTATTTATGTTTTCAACCACATATGAGGTAAATTTTGCGTATATTGTTTACTTATTCGGCTCTTTTCTTTAAAATCTGCTACTGCTTTATAAATTTGTTTCTGATTATATTCGTTTCAAGTTTAACGTTAGAGCAATGTTTTTGTCTTAAAGCACGTCTAAGCGAACGTATTACAAGGCACAGATAACGTGAGTTTGTTAAAGGCCTGGATTAACTGGCTGTTTATGGATTAGTAATTATGTAATGTTATTTTACGTATTTCACAGGCAAAACAAATACAGACGAGTATGGACATATTCCTTAATTTTTATGCCATAGTTAATATAATTCCTTTAAGGAAATTTGAATTAATGAATAATTTATTTGCTTAGATTGCAGTTACATACAGGTCTTTATAAATATATTATTTAGGATCCTGTACAATCTGCCAATCTAGGCATGCACATTATGAGATATTTATACTTACATAAAAAATAGAAAACCTAATAATTATATTATATATATAAATATAAGAAATTAAAATTAAATACATATATTTATTATGTCAAAGTTATTGAGTGCTTTTTAATATTATTATTATTGTCTAAATTATTATTATATAATAAGTATTAATACCTAAGAATTCTTGTAATTATATGTTAGTTTTAGTAGCTAGTTAACCCTTTGAGGGTTTGACAGCTTTAAACATATGTAGCGTAAATTGGAATAAATTAAAAGAAAAATGGACGGGACGAGTATAAGATATTCTTATATATCTGTCTATGTTTTATGACCTTCATCAAATCATTGAAACTAAGCCTTGAACTGCTCCATAAGATAACATAGTTGAAGCAATGTAAACAAACACACAAACAAAATTAAATATTGCAGCAATTACATATTTATATAAGATAACATCAGAACAGTTAAACTTAAGTAAAACTAAGAGATGAAGAACTGAAGCTTGGTGTAAATAACTAAATCTATGAAGTAACACTTAGTGTTAACTAATCTATCAGCATACCATAAATTGATTTTCAAAGCTCATTGCAAATATTGTTAGATAAATATTGAGTGTGTAACCTGTAACCAGTAAGGTATTCGTGGCAGATAAGGCAGAAGACTCTATAATTATTTTTCATGACTCTGGTCCGATGGTACCGTTTACACGCTAAACGAATTGTCGATCGAATTATTGATGACAATGGCACTAACGTATTCAAGTTTCGTTTTGTTTGAGGATGCAATAAAAAATGGTCATCTTTTGGTTTGTCAAATGTTATGTCAGAAAGTCACAAAATTAGGGAGGCTTCCTGATATTACGTTTGCTACATTATTCTCGAACAGGAACGGCTAAAGGTAATATTAACTTTAATTAAGGTAATATTGACTTCATATCTACTACTTCATTCCATAAAGTTAAATATACTTGCTTACTTAAATTTATTAACTATTTATAAAATCTATCCAGTTAAAATACTAACAAAATTTTTGACATAAATAATGTAAACACTAATAAGATACAGTGGTCAGTAAGAAAATAAATCCTAATTAATAATTCCCTTCATAATATTTTTTTAATAACGTTATTACATCGCTGCCTATTCAATAAAGAAAAGACATAAAAAACACACTTTACAGATATTCACAATGCTATTTTATTGTATTCATTTTTAAGTTTAACATGTGAAGTTTTTGACAAAAAATTATTTGTAAGTATATTGTATTGTTGCAGTGCCCTTACAGGGTTCATGTTTGGTACTGTATTATAATATAAAATACCTATGTAAAACCCATGAAAGCAATAAATAAATTGAAATTAAATTAACGTCCTTTATTTTAGGACTAGATGAATCAAACCGGTTTGTAAGCGGTCATGGCATACAAAAAGGCAAATTCTATTATCCAACCTCCATTACATACATCTATATTTATCTATACTAATATTATAAAGAGGTAACGTTTGTGAGTTTGTGACGTTGTAAGGGGTATCTCTGTATCTACTGAACCGATTTTAAAAATTATTTCTCCAATAGAAAGCTACGTTGTTGTGGAGAGTCATAGGCTATGAAAAAAATTACCCCAAGTATTACGCGGGACAAACGGGACGGGACAAAAAAATTTATAACGCGGGACGAAGTCCGCGGGCACTAGTAATTGATATTTTACACCTTCGTACCCGCCCTCTTCAAAAGAAACATTATTTTTTCTTAGTGCGCGTCGTCTATCGCGCTAATACAGAATTTATAATATACAAAGGTAATGGCCCATTTAGTATGAAAAATATACCTACGGCGTACAGAAATGAAATATGGGGGGAATCAAAGACAAATGATTATACTTTTCAATGGTAAGTGGTGCATTACTGTGGCCGATGGGGATCATGAAATAAAATATAATACATTGTATTATTGCGCGACCGCAACAAAGCTCGGGTGAGACCGAGACAGCAATATACGTGTTATTTATTACCTGACCGAACGAGTTTGCTTATTAAGTGTCACGATGATATTTTTATTTAACAAAACAATGGCAAAGTAAGTCTGCTTGTTTCATTTTCAAGTCTAAACTACTGAACCGATTTTGGTTAAATTGCTTGCCCCGTAGTATACATGTAAAGAATGAGTATTTGTTTAATACCTTAGGTGCATAGCATAGATTAAGAAAATACATTATTTAATTATTTTTTATCTATCATGTCATGTCAAATTCCTATGAATAGACAAAAAAATATATCGTATATACCTACATATTAGATTTGTAGACGGACATAGTAAACTTTTTATCCCAGTGACATTTTTCCATGGGATAAAATAATTTAGAGAAACGGGTGGTGAAACCGCGAACCGGGCGAAACCGCTGGTGCAGCTAATTATTATCCAATTTTGATCGGTCTACTGCAAGATCTCTCCATTGAATTATTTTTTTCTTTTTACATATAATGAACAGTGGGTTATGCCTGCATTATTTACCATTATTTTCGTTTTTGTACAAAACATTTTTGAACCGGGTCGGATTATGGGCCATGACCTTTAGTTATATATTACACTAGGAAAATAAAGAAATAGGACTTCTTAATGTTACCAATTTAATTTTTGATTAACTAAAACAATTAAACATAAAAATAGTTAAAATACATTCTACACATAAAAAAAATTGCCTTCAAGTCGTCGTCTGCGGGTAACTTGGGAACGAACGAATCTAAACTTCGGAATAATAACAATATAGTTTAATTTAATACAATGTTAACATGTTATAACAATGATGTGAAAAGTTTAAAGAAAAAGAATTGTATAGATTTTCCCCACACAAGAGGAAACTATCGAAAATGTTGAAATACTCTGGCTTGACCGTACCGTCTTCAGTGGACGATACGGCTAAGCCAGAGTCATCTAAAACGCTGTGCCGACCTTCAAAAGCGCTAATCGATATTAGCGTTGATACTAATATTATATATCCTAGTTAGTGTCAATATTATAGCTGATGATACAAAGGATCGTTTGCGTTGCTTGATCGATTTGGTTCAAGCCAAACATTATCAAGTTCGGGTTGCGTAAGCGGATTAGTTAGGCACTGGGTATATTTAAACAGTATTATGTTAGTGGTTTACTTTAGCAGCTACGTTTTTCGTATATTTTTGACTTGACAAAAGGTTTTATCTCGGACTGGTAGTTCGGATATCTGTCTTATTTTGGTGTTCTTATTTTGTTGGCGATTGTGAATTTTACACGAATAAACTGAAAGAAAATAAGCAACACATAATTGACAGTCTAAGCTAAGATTGTCAAATTAATAAAAGTGCTATCAGGCGCTAATTATTGGCCGACCGTCTAAGCTTAGACTGTCAATTTAAAGCCTAAGCAGTCTAGAAGCTAGGATAGTCTAAGCTTAGACTCTCAATTTAATAAAAGTTCTTAGCAGGAACTAAATATTGGCCGACTTTTTGGCCGATTCTCCTGGTTTTGTACACCTTACATATATATATATATTTTTAATGGTAGCATACTTTCGAATATGCTACCATTTAAAAAACATATAAGTTTTGTTAAAATCAGCCAAAAATCTTCTATATACAATGTAGTTGAAGTTTTTAAAGAAATTAACTTGCCTACGTCACTGAATAACACAAAGCAAGTCAACATGCAAAATACAAAAAATAATCTTCATACAAGAATATCGATCATCATCATCATGTCAGCCAAAGTACTTCGACTGCTGGACCAAAGCGTCCCCAAAGAATGAGGAGACATGCCATAATCGCCACGCTTGGCGTCGACAGGTTGGCGAACGCAGTTTGATGGTCATAGTTTAAAGAAAAACGCTGCTGCCTGTTCTCTGGTAGGTATTCCCTCGGTCATTTCTACGCCCCCCACGGGATGAGATGGGGTGATGATATTCTATGCTGTCACCACACAAGAATATCGATGCGCTCATGCTATTCATATAAGGACCAAAAAAATTTTAATAACGTATTTGTCTAGCAGTCTTTCGGCTGATATGATGATGATGATGACTAACTATATATGTAGTTTTGTTTAAATGTAGATTGCGTTTCTAAAGTACTTACATATTTATGTTACACCCTGTATAAATGAGAAAAATAAACAGTTGAAAAAGTTAAAATCGGTATTTTTATTTATGAATCAGTAATTATACCATGACTATTACGATTTGATTTCTAATTTTCCGTGGTAAACCACTTAAAGGTCGTATAAGAAACTATCTTTGAAGGCCGTCCGTCTTTTTCTGCCTATGAAATTCAAAGTAGAAGCATGTATTGCGTTGTTGTTATCTCATTAACTTAGTTATGACATTATAGTTGCAAGAGTCGTGTGAAGATATTTAATAAGTTCAATTATCGTATGTATGTTTGCACACGCGTCATAAACTCAACGTAACTGCTAGTATATGCCAGTATTTAAATTTAAAACGCAGTCGATAAGGAAGAATATTGATTGGGATATCTAGTTACCGCGTATAAATCACAAAACGTATAATGTACCTAACGTGCAAAAGTTAAATCATTTGAATGTCATCCCTATCTGCGGGAAATAATAAAATCGTAAACTTATTATACCTAAGTATGATTTCTTCGGGCATATTTTTTGGTAATTTTTAATATAGGACATTTTGTTGCGTGGCGTTAATAGGCACCGACCATGTTTTTGTCATCAAGACGAGGAAGAATTTGTGGGTAAAATGATTGATTTTTAAATTCCTATTCAACCAAATATTATTATTTTTACTAACAATCTAGATATTCTTATTCTTTTAGTCATGACCTCAGGGTCATGACAGAATATGTTACAAGTCAAAAGAATTAAATTTAAATTCCGCCATGCTGCACCATGGCGTTAGCATGCCATGTAGAGTGTGTTACAAATTTTTACGACTCCAGGATTCACCGTAGCTTATTTGGCAAATCATTGGGGGTAATGAGTGATGACGGCGATCAATATCATTACCAAATCTCATCCCATGGGGATCCCGATACCGAGAGAATATCTGACATAGAACGGGCAGCGGAATCTCACTGAGTACTCTGATAGCAATATGTGCGATGATGGATGCAGTTTCAAATGCCGTCGATGGTATCAATATTGCATTCCCTGAATTAAAATTTGATAATGCTACGTTTTTATTCTGTAAATACCTAATGGGGCAGTAAATAAGTAAATATTATACAAAATGAATTCTTTAACTACTAAGATTTCTGATTCAATATAGAATTATTCAATCGGAAAAGCCAAAGTTAAGGAAGACAATAACATTTACATATATTTGAAGAGTTTCAGAACAAGTAATTGTTAAGTGGCCACTTCATGATAAACTACTTGGATAAGTTGATGAGATATGAGTTGAATTTGTATTTACTATATAATGAGGTGATATAACTGCATGTGTGCCTCAGTACTACTTACGGTAGGCGCCACCACCTCGGTGCCTTCATATTTCAAGTTCGAACCCCGGGCAGGACAACTATTTGCGTGACCCATAAATAATTGTTCTGAGTCAGACATTCATTTACATATGACGTTATTAATAAAATAAAAACTGTCTCAAAACCTACTTGAATTTAGCTGAAGGCAATATGGAACGAGATGTTTTATAGCATAGTTCGAGGTCGTGCCATGTAGCAGCACCAGTTTCCAATCGAACAACGCCAAGAAGTGAAATTGTGAAAATTCACTACCGAAATGGTAAGAGCGTAACAATAACGCATAGCGAATATCGCAAATTTTCCTGATCATCTTTATATAGCATTCGAAGACGCTGTGGGAAGTTTATTAATACAGTTGAAACTGTTTCTCCTTTTTCTATTTAGGACATTAAAGCAGGTGGATGTCTTTGCACGGATTAATCGCTTCCTAATATCTCCAGCCGTTCTAGACATTTCGGTTTAGTTCTAGATTTTGATATTTTCTAAAGAGCAAAAAACATTCCATTGCAAAATCGAAGCTCAAAACGAAAATTCTATGAGATATCGACGAAATTTATCCACATCTCTGACAAATAATTATAGAAAATATCGTGAAGAAGTACGTCATTTTCAAAAAAGTGGGTCTTTGCCGGATGTTCTGTAACCTACACAATCCGTCATTGCTGAACTATTGTGACTGAATGTCACGTAACGCATTAAAAAAACATACATAATAGGTTTCGAGACATCCTTATTATTAAATTATCAATAATATAATATGTACATATTATACTACACTAAAAGCTATTTTCGTAGCACAGTTGAGGCGAGACATTACTTTATAGAAGTAAATAGAGTACTACACTATTATTTTCTAGTTGCCAAGAAATGAAATGCGTCATATCTTGGAATGTCTGACATGAATAAGTAATTGTATAGAACTAGGGATGTGAATGAATAGCTTCTGTAACCTGTAGTTTGCAGTCTTGTGTATTAATTAATAATAGTTACAAAAATACTATAACGCCAAATACTAGCTGGGGATGGTATACTTCATAATGATAGCGCGATGTCGGCCTCATTAAATCTAGCGTCCTTTTAATTGTTTGGTGTCTACACCCCGACTTGGGAATGAAATCCTTGTATTGTGGAAGTGTTTAAAAGATAAAATTCCTGGATACATAGTATGAGTATAAGCAGATATGTATCCAGGAATTTTCAGAAAATCACAACAATATATTATCAGGGTCCTACAAATAGTTGTGCAGTGTGTGTGTTATATTTTTATAGATTTATTGTGTGTATAACACACACAATAAATCTATAATTTTTCAGTTCATTTATTTTATTATATTTTATTTTAATTAGTTTTATCTATTATAATTACTATATAGTTAGTTAAGGTAATATAAGTTTAGGTCTTTGTAACCTTTTGATGAAAATAAAAATACATAATTTCGATTTCTTGCGGGCTTAAAGGCGTCACATACGATCTACCCGCAAGGTGCCACCGGTCTGTTATGTTTTATAAAAATTCACCCGAAATGATTGTGTTAATTGGACCCTCCACCACTGGCGCTTAGAACGATGTGAGGAAAGTGTAGCGAAGCACAGTAAATTGATTATATCATACACACTTTAAGAAAATAAATAAATAAAAATTGACACTTCAGCTGTACAGTTTATTCTGAAGGGTAGCTTCAGTAGCTCTAGCTCCCGGCATCACCTCAAACAACCTCCCCGCTTGCATCCCTCACTAACATCCTTCACACGCGGTATGTGTACTCAATAGCGAGCAATGTGTGTCGTCGATAAACTCAAGTAGAGATCAGTGGGTAATTCGACCAATCCTTTCTGCACTGTCGTGTCGTCGAATAATTTTCGCATTTTCGTTCCGTTACACTGATTCCGCGGTTTCAGTGTGTCGCACAACCGTTGTAATCGAACTATAGTGCGTCGTAGAACAGTTTTATCGCACAAGCATTAATCGCACATCCATTTGAGTAGCTCAGCTAGTGCACTCTTTTGACACTCGTCCATAGATAGTTGACTAAACTACTGGTTAAACATAAGAAACGTACTCTTTCAGCCATCATATTTATACACTTCACTTATATCATACACTTATACACTCCACTTATTACTTAAATAAGTCGACATAGAACTCCATTATCTATAAGCACTCAAACGAGGAAATAATTCATATAAAGCAGTAGGTATTTACGTCTGTTATTTCACAAGATGCAGTTCAAGGTCTAACCAGCCCTATTACAATAACAAATAACATTATCAATTACGTGGAACTAGTATATTGTGTAGTACAAGATATGTATAGAATGCAATACGAGATTGGAAATACTATACCTAATATAAGAAGTAACGAACTTAAACAAGTAAAGTTCGATTCGATTTTTGTATGAAAAGCTCTTGGTTATATAGGAAGAAATACTTTATCAGGTAGTTTACTCCATCATACAAGCTAGACTCTCTTTAGTACTGGATGGATACTGCAATACGAGATAGGAAATACTAAACTCTATCTAGTACTAAATATATAATGCAATACGAGATTGGTAATACTATAATATGAGAAAACTACCTTAAACAAGTAAAGTTCGAGCATTTTTGTATAAAAAGCTCTTGGACATATAGGAAGAAATACTTTATCAAGTAGCTTAATCCGTTATACAAGGTCGACTCTCTCTAGTACTGTATGGATATTACAATACGAGATTGGAAATACTACTCTCTCTAGTACTAAATATATACTGCAACACGAGATTGGTAATAATATAATATGAGAAAACTACCTTAATACTATAATATGAGAAGAAATGACCTTAAACAAGTATAGTTCGAGCATTATTGTATAAACAGCTCTTGGATTTAAAGGAAGACATTCTTTATTATCACTAGGTAGACTATCTCTAGTATACACCGGCACAATCCATTTCAAATTATTCAGAAAAGAAAAGATTGGGATGCACGGGAAATAGAATAATAAGATAAAATATATATAATATATCTTTCTATCCATATACAGGCGGATTGAACACGTGTAATGTTTGGTTCAATGTCTAGCTATGAGATGGTATAAATTTAATATTATTAGTACTTGATAGCATGTGTAGGTTGAATAAAAATTGTTTACTAGACAACAATTGTGTGGTAGCGTGTATGATGATAATACCGCAACACGCTATCATTAACCGGGTGCATCGTTTAAATGAACTGCTAACTGAAAGTTCCTTCAATAAACGGAATGTTTATACAGAGAAAACTCATAAACAGATGAATGTTTTGATAAGATTATGTTTGAAATGTATATAATATGTCTATGAAACTGAACATTATATACTGCATCAACTTGCTAATATATATAATATAACGTTTACTGGGTTTTAACTATGTAGTAGTGTGTCTTTTAGATAATATACCGCAGCAGGTTATCAGTAACCGGTAACGAAGTTTGAATGAATTGCTAAACGAGAGTTCATTCAATGAACTGATTCAGAGATAACTCATAAACAGATGTATGTTTTGATAAGATTATGTTCGTAATATATAAATAAGATATATAATATGCCTATGAATATGAACAACATGTACACACGGCTACATATCAAGCTATACATTTCCAGTATAAGCTTTCGCGTTGTATAGGATTTCCATACAATGAGAGATCAGCTTATACTTGAAATGCATAGCTTGATATGTAGCCGTGTGTAGTACATCAACTTGCTAATATTGTTTACTTGCTTTTAACTGTTTAGTATCGTGTCTGTTAGATAATATACCGCAGCACGTTATCATTAACCCGTAACGACGTTTAATGAATTGCTAATCGAAAGTTCGTTCAATAAACCGAATGTTTATACAGAGAGAACTTATAAACAGATTAATGTTTTGATAATATTATGTTGGAAATGTATATAAGATATACAGGGTGGTCGAGGAGTTGACGTTCAAACGCAAAATTTAGATACTTTATGATGAGGAATATCCGAATCACCCCCATGTATGTTCTACGATTTTGCGGTTATTTGATACTTTGAAAATTTATGAGTCCTGAGCTCAATCCCTAATTTTGAACTTTCGAATAAATTCTAAGTCAGTTCTGCAATGATTCGATAAACCATACTTTTAGGGTGTTAGGTTAAACTATACTAATTAGTTATCACAAAAAAACTGAACCAGAAATGTTCAACAGAACGAGGAAAAAATCGAAAACTGATGTTAAATGAAATTTACGAAAAAAATCATTAAAAAATTCTATCTCGAAAACTACGGAAAATCGTACAACATACATGGGGGTGATTCGGATACTCCTCATCATAAGGTATCTAAATTTTGCGTTTGAACGTCAACTCCTCGGCCAGCCTGTATAATATGCTTGTGAATTTGAACGTGTCTCTTAGATAATATACCACAGGACGTTATCATTATCGGTACCGTCGTCGTTTAAACGAACTGTTAAATAGAAGTTCGTTCAACAAACTCAATGTTTATACAGAGAGAACTTATAAACAGATCAATGTTTTGATAAGATTATGTTCGAAATATATATACGATATATAATTTGTCTATGAACTTAAACAACTTGTATAATGTATAAGCTGTTCAAGTTTACTTACGTGGCGTTAACTATGTCTGTTAGATAATAAATATATAGCGGTATATTATACCGCTGTACGTTACCATTAACCGGATTTTTTTTGTAAAAGACAACGCTCGCACTATGGAATCTAATCCCTGTGTCGCGGGGTATTTTACAAACATATTACAATTACATTATATCCACACAGAACAAATATTTATGGGTCACACAAATAGATGTCCGCCGCAAGACTCGAACCCGCGACACGAAGCGGCGAGACGTCTTTCTTGGCCGTTGCGTTACACACGCACACAATATTAACGTTAAAATGAAGTGCTAAACGAAAGTTCCTTTAATAAACTGAATCTTTATACCGGTGGAACTCAAAACCAGGATAAAATCTTGAATAAACTTGATAAAATACGCAAAAAACGGTTCGCTTACGTTTGCGTGGCGCATTTTGTATATGTTCAAACATACAAATATTTTAATAATGTTGTTGCGAACTTAATTTTGATAGAATATATCCATTAACGTCTATGTATCTATACCTATACCCGTCTTCTATATACCTATCTCCTTATCATAAACATTATTCCTATTCATCCTTTTCTTAAATTTGAAATGAATCAGACAGGATATATGTAAATCTGACGTACGAACACATATTATGCCGCGGCTGTATACAACTGTATGTATAGTAAATCAGACAACTGCGTATTTCAATGTGCCGGCCATTATCTATTTGCCGGGCTCGTGGTGGAGTGAATAGGTGACTGGGTCAGGAGCAAATTGACTGACGATTCTCATCATATGGGCGTGTTTGCCATGTTATGAAGATTGGTCTTTGGACTTAGCAATTCATTTTGATGGTGAGTGACGCTCGTATATGGCGTCTTGTTTTTGTTATTTTGATTGTCAGTGAGCTATTTTACATGGTTCCATCATAAAACCAGCGCTGCTACAGTTAATGTTGCAGCTAGTGCTGAGATCGTATCAATTCGTACTCGCAAAGACAACCATTAAGGAATTCTGTATGTGTCCCTATAATATATCTGTGGTAGTTTACTGAAAAATGTATTTTCTTTTTTTTCTTTCAGAAGCTGGTGAATGCTGTGACGCTTACAGGTTTTCACTGCACGAGAGGCGTAATGGTTATGGTGGTCGCTTCGCTACTACCTCAGCGCCTCCAAAGATAGCTAAATTTTTAAGAACTTATATTATTGCTGGTATAATAACAAATAACATAAAAAATAATAAGTTACTATTTAGTTTTTGGATGCTACAGAACGACTTGCACTTGGACGGTTAAAAAGCTCTATGAGCAGCTCGACGGGGATAGTACCTCCTTTTAACAAAAGTAGTGAAAGTTCTTGTGACGAAAATATGTTGGTATATCAGATATTAGAGGGGGATAGAGCAGATAGAGTGGGTGTTGCGCTGTGTGTTACAATCTTATCGACTTTATAAACCAAAAGCTCTACTAATTCGTACTGAACCAATAAGCTTATTTTGATATTCATCAAGTCCCTTGATGCTTTAACCACCGCACCGTGCTTTAACCCTATAGAGTTGTAACAAAAAACCGATGCAATGTGATACCGTGAAGTCAGGAGACATCGCTTGATTATATAACTAATCACGTCTAAATAGTCTCTACATTTGTAAAGAGAATATACTATAAATTAATCGTCCAGCAGGGATTGAAGCTGCACCCCCTTCCCATCTGGGGTATCGCTTTGCAGTTAAGCTCCGAACTCCGAAATTTTACTCTTACTACTACCGTACACTCTTAAGGCAGATATATATATGCCATCTTTCCACACTTTGCAAATAATGCTAAAATAAAAATTTGATACTTCGGAACATTTCGGTCTTTGACATGTAACTGCGAACATATCAGTCGGCCATGTTTCAGGATGGATGACATCAAGATCCTCCATAAGAATGTACTGCGAACATACTAGTCAGCCATGCTTCTAGAAACAAAGCCTATAGATGGCAAATACATCCTTCGTAAGGGTGTCCTGCGAACACATCAGTCGGCCATGTTTCTAGAAACATATCCGATGGATGAAATCTATGTACAGACGCCAGCACAACCAGTTACCCCAATCTGTCAAATTTCTTTTATAGTTTTTCAACTTTATTAAATAAGCCCACTTTCAATTGGGGAAAGGAGATCATTCTTTTTGGGCCCACTGGTAACGGCTGCGTATATTAATCACATCAATCTTAAAAAATATACCGAAATTATTACAACAAATGAGTTCAAACTTATAAAGATATGTAACCGGAACAAAGAATCATAAAAAAAAGTACTTTTTTGATATTCAGCTTTCGGCTTTGATATTCGGCTCATCGCCATTTATACCAACAAATGGCGAGGATTGGCAGCTTTTAGGGAATTCCCTAATTTTCAGGAAATTTGAATTGATTTGTAGCCTTCTGACACGTGAACTGTTTAGCTCCTTAACAGTTAAATTGTTGCGATTTCATACTTATGTAAATATATATAAAACGGATGGGAAGGATAATAGTCCTCTCAACAATGGATATATGGTTATTTGGGTATTTGAAGTAAAATAATCTTTAGCGGCGTTGAGCACTTTTCTTGGGATGGGAATAAAATGTTAAACTCACGTCAGGACATAATATTTCCAGTCCATTTGTATACTTGCCACAGATATGTACGTTTGTGAATGGGACAATCGAGGAATTATATAATGATCATTGGCAACCCTGAACACTTAACGTCACGTCACTCTTACATTTTCTTTCGAATTGCGTGATTATATTTTTCTTAGTTTCTCGTATTTCTTTGAAATATTTGTCAAACATGGCTTCAATAAGTTCAACTCTTAGCGAACAGAACCGTTGTGTCAGTTTGCTGTACGGTTTCAACGCAATGTGCAAAGACAATTACTGTCCGAGACAGCTGTAGTTCTGCGACAACTTGCTTGTATGTGGATTGCATGTTTAAATAAAATTGTCATATTTCTCAGGATTCCGGTTAGACATCCTAAAACTAATACTACCCCATTAATCTAGAGATCATAAGGAACAAATTGACATAGGTTTCATTAAAAACGCGAAAACTTTTGGTGGGCCCATCCGTCATAGAAAAAGAAATGGTCTCCTTTGACAGATTGGGGTAGCTTGATGTGCTGGCGTCTGTACATCCTTCGTGTTGTCCGTACTTTTGATAGAATAATGAGAAGAGAAACAAAATACGATAGATATACAAATGGAAATACGACTGGCGATGACAATAGAGGTATATTTAAATATAATTGACTTCGAAGTAGGTCTAAATATCTCATATTAGCGCGGACCTGTTTTTAGTACAAAAACAATTAGTAAAACTGTGCTAATGGTGAGATGGATTTTTTGCTACACAAATAATATTCACTGGACTATGTATAGTCGTTGAAATTATTACGCAGTAGTTAAAATTTACAATACACCGTAGCAAATGTCAACCTAGAATAATAAAATGAGCGATAAAATATGGGACAAGCAGTTATATAAGTAGGTCCCTACTTAAAGGTGTCGTTCGAGTTATTGTTCCAGTGATAATTATAGAATCGATTGCGTCTCCCTCGGTACTTGCTAGTAATTTGCACAAAAACTAGTAGCACACAAACAGGTTTTATTTAAAAATAAAATACGACTTGACCTATATGTACGGTAGATGGCGTTACTGTATATACTGTATAATAAAAGTAGCAAGCGTTGTGTTGATAATAGTATCGACTTCTAGGGATTTCTTCAGAACTTAAATCTAGTATAGAATCTGCCGGTGAAACATAGAGAACCTCTCACAATAAAAGCTATCGGTAAAAGTCATGTTCAAAAAGTTGACAGGCATAATATACCTAGTATAATGTTATAATAGCAATATTACATATTATTGAATTAGGACCATTGAGGTAACCATAATGTGTCACTAGGTGTAAATTTAGATTATCCTTGTGTTCTTTATATATAAACACAAATATAAAAACTATAATAAACCGTGCCAGTGGGTTATGTTTCCAGAATACTTGGATATTTTTTTATTTGCAGACAATGCTCGCAATACCTTGTTATATTTCTGTGTGTCAGAGTAGGTACTTTACACACATACATCATCATCATATCAGCGGAAAGACGTCCTCCGGCTGGACAAAGGCACAAATACATAACTGACAGACACTAAGTGCAGTGCAAGTAGAGTCATAACAACTACTTATGGGACACACAAATTAATGTCCTGTGCGGGAATCGAACCCGGGACACTTAGTGGCGAGGCGACTGTCTTAACCACAGCGCCACACGTACAGTCACGTTGAATGGTAATGCTTAGCTCTTGACCACAATATGTTGCCTTAACTGTGCGCGCTGCTGCCTCTATTTGTACAAAATTTTGCCCTGCGGCTTTCACGGCCCCTAATGTTTCGATACAAGTATACTATATCTTTTGGTGAGTTCTATAATAAAGGCACAATGTGATTTGTCACTTTCCCCTCACTTGGTCAAGGCTTAGTACGTGTAAGAGTCTAAAGAAAACGAAACGTTTCAACGAATCCGGGCTCTTAAGCCCTTAAAGTTCCGTAATCGATAGGCAAGGTTAAGTGAGAAGCGGTTTAATTTTTTTATGTCTTCGTGCTTCGGATGGAACTGCTATTAGTCCATGTGGTATTCATAAGACAACTGTAGTTAAAGCCCAGAACTCAGCACGCAGCTAACTCTCACTCGCGCATTTTGACATTTTATTGGATGTAAAATGATATTACACATTGCTAAAAAAATTTGTTTCGGACTCTTGTGGGTTTAATATTATATTATCTTGTATTTGCTTTTCTATTTAGCAATTGAAATGCAAAACATGATGAAAACTTTGTGCTATTTTGGGAAAATGAATGCCAAAAGATGACCGGAAACTTTTTAGTAGAGTTCAAATAATAAGTTCATCTCCTATAAAATGCAATAGGAAGACAGATGCGCTATTCGTTCAGGATCTTAAGTCATCTCAAGAGGTTAGTGGGTGGTTTGAAAACCTGACACAACGGTTACTACTGCCTACACAAGAAATAAACAAATGTCTATATCCCGTTTATCCTATATTGTTGCTGGGTGATCTTATGACGTGATGAATGCCACAAACATTATGCAGCCGTCATCAAACGTAATCTGTTTATCGTGTGTCTGACGTCAAATGGTCAGTTTTTCGTGCAGACATTTCGTCTATGCTGAAAAAATCTTTTTAGTTCAAGTCATATCGATTTTCAGTATTCCTGGCCGGGTGCCAAGCGTAAGGCTACCATTACATGGTAAGACTACCGATTTCCAATTGTGCTGGATTGGAAGCTTGCCAAATAGAACGGTGTTATGCAATTAACTATGTGCTGAATTGTTTTTAATTGTTTGATTTATAAGTACGTTGTTAAAACAAACTTAAAAAGGGGATGGTTCTAGACTTCAACGTTTGTGAACCGATTTGATTATACTTTTTTTTTTTATTTCAATGATGTCTATTTAAATGGGACCGATATTAATTAAGTGTAGATCGGTCGATAATAGTTTTAAACCTTGAGAAGGAAATCAACCGTTTATAGACCGGCGCCGGTGACTTATGAACATTTTCTTCAAATTTTGTAGGATTTTGATGGTTCCCACTCGATTTCGAAACTAGTCGTACAATAGGATATGATTAAGTGCGTAGTTATTAAATAAGCTAACAGTATCATACCTGAGTTGAGCACAGTAGAACTGATGCGGTATGGCGATTAGCACTCCAGCGCCGTCGCCGGTGTCGTTGTCGCATGCGCACGCGCCGCGATGCTCCATACGTTTTGCGAGGACCTCGGCATCTCGAACGATCTGGCGAAGAACAGTTACGTCATGACTTTGGAGACACACAGCACCAAATATTAATAAATACATTTGGTGCTATCTCCATTGTGGTACATATACCTAGTTGTGTGGCCAACGGCATCGCCACCCCATATCTCGAGACAAAAGTCGGTCCGAGGGGAACACATGTGAGATGTTCCCTCGGAGCGACTTTAGTAATGTCTTTCTGTGTATCAGATCATCAAATCCGCCTGCCAATCGTGGCGATAATGGCATATCCTTCTAAATGATGTACACAATTCCATTGTGGAGACATCCCCATTGGCCGTAATTTAGCTGACATTACGATATAAACATAGCATGCATGGTTGAGTTACAATTGCGAAACAATTTTCGTTAAAATTTATAGCACTGCTGTATCTCTGGTGCAGAAACAATAGAAATAGAAGAAAAGTTCGGATACCCGATAATTACTTTATATTATAATCACTTTTTGGCCGAACCCAGGACCTCATTATTTGCGGTTGAACACGCTATCATTAGACCAACAAGGCAGTCAGGCAAGCCTAGATGAATGCTAGCAAAAACTTGCGTGATGTGATGCAATCCTTAACTAAAAATTTTATGAACAAGAAGTCATACATTAATAAAAACCGGCCAAGTGCGAGTCGGACTAGCCCATGAAGAGTTCCGTAGCAGCAAGTATTTCAGTTGATTAAATGAAAGCAAATTGCAGTTTACGATTTATGACGTATTAAAATAAAACTACTCGCTAGATCTCGTTCAAACCAATTTTCGTTGTTAGTTTGCGTGGTGGTATATCATATATTTTTTTTAGTTTTATGATTCTCTTATTTTAGAAGTTACAGGGGGGGGGGGGGGGGTGTCACTCATTTTACCACTTTGGAAGTGTCTCTCGGGCAAACTATTCAGCTCGTAAGAAAAAAATATATTAGAAACCTCAATATCATTTTTGAAGCCCTAGCCATAGAAACGTGTGGGACGTATGGGTACGTTGAAAAAAAAATTGAGTTTCAGTTCTATGTACGGGGACTCCCCAAAATTATTGATCTTTTTCTATTTTTGTGTAAAAATCTTAATGCGGTTCACCGAATACATCTACTTACTAAGTTACAACAGTACAGCTCTTATAGTTTCGGAAAAAAGTGGTTGTGACATACGGACGGATAGACAGACATGACGAATCTATAAGGGTTCCGTTTTTTGCCATTTGGCTACGGAACCCTAAAAAATATCTACCAGTATTTTGTTGAAGACAAAAACTATTCGTGTTTATTAGTACCAGTTTTTTGTACAGAATTAATATCAACAAAATTGCATTTAAATTGGACCCGATGCTAAACGGGAATATAAAACGTAGACTACAAAATAAAAACTACATTTGTCTAAATTATAGTGCTATCAATATAAACACTGCAAGAAATACATATGTTCGCTTTGACCTTGATTAACATAAAGAAGAAAAAACTGACTAGGTAATCATAGGCTTTGTAACCTATTATACCACATGCCTATTCAATATAATTTGATGTTCTACGAGAATAAAAATCAGTATACAATTTTCTTTGATGGTGAAACTGGAAGGCCCCTTAACTCACCCAGGTTGGGCGATTCCTATACAACAATGCAAATGAAGTCTGCCATATAGTAATTAAAAAAACCTGCTACTGTTGAGGGGAAACCACAGAGAACACACACAACGCACCCATGTCATATTCGCCACCTCTAGTCCAATTTCTTGCCCTGTGGAAGATTGGAAAGATTGACATTATATCAAAAACTACTACGATTAGAGGTCACACTAACCAACGAAATGTCTTCAGAACTTGAACTGCTTTCAGTTAACATCGAAAGCAATATAAATATGATTCTTATCAGGGACCCAGGCTTATCATGTTCCAAAGAAACGAATAACTGATGTCATTAGAGCTCGGTTATATTATATCTAAAATAGCACCTACACCGTAAGATAATGTTCCAGTAATAACTGGGATTTTTATCGACATTGTAAGCTACGTAAAGATGGTAATTAGCAGCTTTAGCCCATAGAATTGTCAAGATCCGGGAAAAATAATATGGTTACTGCTAATCTCACAAAAGTTTTCTCTTCTAAGATCAGTACTAGTAAACTAGATGTTCCGCGTTTTGTACGCTCTTGTTGTAAGCTAAGTAAAGATGGTAATGAGCAGTATGAGCCCAGAGGATTCTCAGAAAGCCGCAACTGCCTTAGGGTCAGCGCAGACAGAGAGGAGCGCAGCGGAGAGGATTTTATTAAGGCACTAGAAAATCAACTTTAGAGCTATAGGAATAAAGTGCATATATGCTTGAACCGGACAAAATGCGCAGTCTCGCGCATTATAATGTTCAAGCATACATGCACTTTATTTAAATAATTTTAAAGTTGATTTTCTAGTGTCTTAATAAAATCCTCTCCGCTGCGCTCCTCTCTGTCTGCGCTGGCCCTTAGAAGTTGGAACAAATATATGAGTTTAACAACAGGCTTTATCGTGGGTTTCTATTTAATATCTAATATTCCAATGATAGAAAGAGTATCTATAGATCGCTGATCAGGTCATTAACTTATAATTACATTTATACTTTAATAGAAGCGAATGACCTGCTTAGTGATCGTGATTATTTAAGTATCCTTCATAATTGTTTCACAAAATTCTACTCTGAACTTGGCAAGACCTCGCCATTGCAGTATGTTGCATAACACTATGCATTTTCCGCCAGCAGTAACTAATTTCAAAGTGTTGCGCCAAGAAAACACCATAAAGACGTAGAAGTCTATTTAATATTCTACAAAGCAGTTTAAGTCAGGGAACAACCGGTTTATTTCTGCATAAATTTCTATTAGTGCTTGGTCAAGAACTGCTTGCTTGCTTGATCCGTTTTCAGACGAAACGTGGGACAAAATTTAGAATTTCGATCATCTTGTTTAACTGTTTTTCACTATATTTGTCGCAGTATTAACATTACGCTTGGGGCGCTTGTAAGCATTTATTGGATACTTACTTTATGGGTGCGTTTTCCGTCGATAGCAACTACAAAACCAACTCCACAGGCTTCGTGCTCGTTCTGAGGGTCGTACAAGCCTTGCTTGGGCGGCCCTTCCCACTCCATACCTGCACAGAACATGTTAATTATTATACCAGGAGATGGTTCGAATGGGAGGTGAAACAGTGCAATATCTTTCTACTGAGTTAGAGCTCTAAACACCTACTCTCCGACTTAAAACTGGCACCCTAAACGCAAAAAATGCATGTAGCTAAGCTTAATTTAGTGCGTCATCATTAAGAAGATAATAATACGATCATGGTCGAGACAGACGCACATACAAAAAGTTTCGATTGAAATGAAAGATTATTTGTTTATTTATTAATTTAAAATAAAACAGCAATAGAAAAAACGAATTAGAGATCCAGCCAAACACACAAATCGTTCTCATCACGCAAATCTTTGTGTGATGAGGACGATTATTTGTTCTGAGGCCGAGTGTAATTTATCTATAATACAGAAATAAATATAAGTATGTTTATCAGTTGTCTGGTTGCCATAGTTCAGGCTCTGCCTAGTTTGGTATCAGATGACAGTATGTTAATTGACTCAAGAATATTTATTTATTTTTATAAAGTTTCTGAGGCCCATCAGCTTCCTTTTCTAGATTTTATGGTGACCATATAGACTCTGTAGTACTTTTGAAATTATGTCAATTGGAATTTGAAAAAAAAAAACCACTTAATATAATACTTGAATAAACATTTATGATTTTATGACAAGTGTATATATGTATATTTAATCTTTGAGCAAACACTGTGAATTTTCCCAGACATTTTAAATTTTATGGCCAGACATTCTGTCTGATTTTTATCTTAATTATTATGGTGGTAGGATTAAATTATAAAATAGGGTTGAGGTCGAGAAAAGAGGTAAGCCTGATGCATTATATGGTATTAACAATACTACACTATGGATCAAGGCTTCTTATTTTTTGTTTATACAAGATTATATTTTTATGAGATTAAGTACACAGTGTGTTAAAAGTTCATAATCATATCATAATATGGCAATTTGCTTTTTCTATAAAATATGGCTATCCTAAATTTTGATATGTCTTCTCTTGAATATCAATATAAATGGCAATTGTTCAGGTTATAAAACAGTTGAAAATGGTGTTCACATTTCTCTACAAAAATAGCTAGCTGTGCCTTGCAGTTTCCCCCGCACCTTAATAAATTATAGCCTATCTGTTATTTGGAAAGTTTCATCAAAATCTGTTCCATCGTTTTTACATGAAGTATTTCATATTCCTAAATTTCAGTATTTATAAGTAGGAATATGTCCTAGCTCAAATATCAAGGTTTATAATGATTGATATAGTTAATTGATCAAAATGGTGGCTTTAATAAGTTCTTAATAGAGAAATATAATTGAATGGTCCCCCCATTCAATTCTCACAGATAGTGGATTATGTAAACAACCAGAAAAAAATCTTAAAATGGGCAGATACCTTTTATATGGTTGATTATAATAATATCTTATGGTAGGTAGTATATTTTTACACTTTGCTAACAACAACTAATATCAGTACAATGGTCACAAAGTACACTTTGTGATCATTGTACTGTTATTAGCAGCACATTCCACAGTCAAAAGCTCTGAAGTGAGAAGGGCTTATCAAGGGAATTGATGGAAGGTGTTGGCATTTTTATTATTTAGTATTAAAACCATAGACTTCCTGTCTATGACTGTACAGAAAGGATGAAGCAAAAACATACTGTAGATCTATGAGAGTTTCTGAGTTTTCCATAACAACATTTTGAGACAATTGGTAGGCACTAAAGTTTATTAAGCTGCTTGGGGCAAGATGGGGATAAGGGATTGTGTAAGCACAATTTTAGTGATCAGGCAAGATAGGCAGGTAATATTGTTTTCTTTTCTTAATATATAATAAATATTCCTTTAATAAGTAAATTGCAAGAAGGTGAATGGTTTTTAGTTACATATCAATGTTTTGAGTACTGTATTTAACTTTAGTATAATAAGCATATAATGGGAAATATAGAAACTTAGCTGCATTCATTGAATTACCGTATAATATATATAGATTCGTACAAGTACAAGTTTATGTGAAAACCTCAGTGCTGAATAAACTGTAATTTGGACCCTAATTCTGTGACATATAATTTGATTCAACTCGTGTGCATAAAGCGCCACTTCAACAGCACATAATACTTTGTAGCTTGATTTAGCGGTAGTGGTAGGCTGAAGTCAAAATACTGTTGGGATTACTTCACAGCTTGAAGTTAGGAATAAGGCAGGGTAACCTACATATTACAGAGAGCGAACAACAATTTGAGTGATAGTGCTTTTGAGATTATCACTTTAATCAGAATTCAGGTTTATTTGTGTAACAAATGTTAACAATTTTGAAGCAATATTTTTTTACTCTGATAAATTAAAAGAAATTATATTGATAAAAAAGAAACCTTTTGACCTTCATGGTTAAGATAACCATGAAGGTCTGTTCTATCAATATAGCTAATACTGGTTGTCATGGAGGGTTTATAGTTATCACTGTAATCCATTTTTTATTACACATGGGAAAGTAACTCTGTCCATTTTGTTTTCTCTACTAAACAACTGTGATGAACCGACACAATGATATAGATTGAATATCATGCACTTAAGCTACTGTTTATTGAAATCTAAAACTTCATATATTCAAAAAAAAAATGTATTCCTTTGTCATAAAGTAGTTACATATGTATTATAGGCTGACAACTGAAATAATGCCTTCTTGGTGTCTGTTAATAGGGCATACCAAGATTTAGCTAAATCTATATGTATATAAAAGCCTGGAACATATTCTTGCAGCAGCCGAACTTTGTGAGAAACTAGTGCTTGCTTTAGGTATTTTATATAACTTGTTTACAAGTCACCAGGATTATAGGATTATATATTATTATATATATTATTATATCAGGATTATCTTAATAAAACAAGTGTTAATTATTAGATTTTTTAAACTTCCAAGATTTGATTAGAAATTAAATAATAATAATAGACATAATAGTCAATGTGGTATTATTGTATAGATGCTGTATGTTTTATTTATTAAATTATTCAATTACTTTATAATAATTAGTAACTTATGTCATATAAATTAGTATGCCGACAAATTAGCGTTACATGCTGAACCGGTACAGTTTTATATGATTTGAATGTTACACCCTGTAAATGCTTCACCACAGGACTGTTGGGACATTCACAAGCAGATGAGCCAAAATTTATTCTGTTTAACAGGATTGTAGACCTTTAGTTATATGGAAAAATAGACTTCATATAGGACTCATTTAACTGACTTCTCAAAAACGATGTAGGTACTCATAGGTAACAAATTAGTGCATACAATTCCACCTCAGCAGAGTCCATACTCTGAAAGTATTAAGTTTCTTATAATATTATAGTCTTTGATTTTAGTCTTTCCTGTACCATAGGTAACCACACTTGGATACTTTAATTATTATAATTATGCTATACTTGCAGTATTTAAATGTTAGGAAATTACTAGTCTGTAGAAAAATAATAATTATCAGAATGTAAACAATCAGAGAGATCAATGACCGTCCAAATCTCATTCTATAGAGGTCATTGCTGGCGCTTAGCAAAAGCCGGTTGTAAGAAAAAAAAGGTGAATCAATTGAATTTAGAATGGATGGATAACTGTTTTTATGGTGGCCTTACACTTAATTATGTCTTAGCTATGATTATTATACCAGCAGTTTTACGTTCTTTTGTTTTATTTACTAAGTAATTTCACGAGGCAGGTGGTAATGATTAAACTATGAAACAGGTAATTTAATATTTTTCATCATCTCAACACAGACTAGCTCCAGTTAGACAGCAGGAAAATAGGATCATATAATTTTCAGTAACGCCAAGCGGCTACAGTGTAAAAATATTTTATTTATAAGTTCACTTTAACCGGCTAATTATACGTTGGATAATATTCTTTTCTACTGTAGCCATAGATGTTTCACCACGTACGCATTACACGTGGAGGAGAACTGCAAGCTTGCGAAAGACGTGCCAGACATAGCCCATGAAAAATGAAAAAAAAATGCCACAAAAATCCTCACCTCAAAGTACTTTAGGGAAATTTAATAAACTGTTCTTCGCCTTCAACTTAACGTTCTCACTGTCACACACAATTGTTATAATTTATTAACAAATGTGCAATACTGAGAGTTTAACGATTAAATGAGGACACTGAAAATATACCGGTGATCCGTAGTAACCGTACTACAGTCGACTACAATTACCGGCGGTACACGAATAACTGAATGAGTGAAGAATTAAGCGAGGAATATCGGACACCGATTTTGGATTGGCTCAATCGACTGAATGATTGAACGAGTTGGAGGACTGAAGCGTTTGTAATTGGTCAAATACTTTGGGGAGCACGGATTGGTTAATAGCTACAAAGATGTATTGCCATATTTTTTTCTCAATTTAGTACAAATAGAATTATTAAGCACAAAAATATAACTATTCTAACGTAATGTTAATGGCAGACAATATTAATGGACTTAAGCCATATTTTAGTCAGTCATTCACTTTCTATTCCCTGACTTCCTGAATCTTATGTGACGGCTGTCAACATAATTGCAGAGAGATTTAAAAAAAAAATTAAGCCCATAATTTAATTATGTACTGAAGTGTTACAAATTTTGAATCGAAATAACGAATCAATAATAATGAATAACAAATAATGTCAAATATACATTTTTTTGTATTATTTCATCAGTGCAACATTAAAAATAAAGCTGTATCTACACAGTCAAACCATATATTTACTTATTCGAGATATTTCCTTATTTTTTTTTATAATATAAATTTAATTTTAGCGTTCCGTTTTTTAAATTTCGTTAGACTATTTCTTCAAACAAAGTTCGCATAAAATCGCAACAGCCTAAACTATAAATGACTCTAACTGCTCTATTAGCAAATCGAAAATAGTACCTATGTCAGCCGCCAAACCCCACAGCAAAATGCCATAGGAAGCTATGACATGCTATGAAAGAAAGCGAAATATACTTATTTAGCAGTTTGTTCATCTGACGATTGTCTTATTTTCCAAACAGCATTGGAAGCCGATTTAAATTTACCTACTAACTTTTCAATCTGAAGAGTCCATTGCATTTTTTTGTGTATAATCTATGGAACTAAATCCAATACTTTCTCATTAAGTGAAACTGTTGGTATAATGTGAATCACATTCGGTAGGTAATGAGAATTGAATGCATTACGTTTTCTCTCCTTTAACACGTAAATGTAAATCTCTAGTGTAATAGTATCAGAAACTAACGTCGAATAACTTGCACCTTCCTCAAACCTTTAAAATAACTTTTAGTCAAATACATACTATCTATACTTGGTGAATGCATGTATTTTGATGCATATTTACCACATCGTCATTTTGATCTATTCATTTGTCAAACTCAGAAATAAATAAATAAATAAATCAAATCGCGCTAAAGTGCAAGTCTAACCTTTTTGTTACAAAATTGTAATTTCACTGATATATGTAAAATAGTTAAGGAATATGTAAATAATTTTGGTAAATAAATCTTTATCTTATCTTTATCTTATCTAACCAAAATATTTTGTCATATCACAAATCGTAGAAACAAAAGAATGAACGGCTTGTTAATGTAACCCCAGCTTTATGTATCTTTCACATTATTCCTCATTCTCCAAAGACGTCACTTCCTATTTAAACTTTCGTACATCCGTCTCATTCATTCAGTTAAACATTTGCGCGCGAAATCGCTGGACGGCTGCTATTTGTCTTTATTTAATTATAAGAAATAAGCTATTTCGTGCAATATTGACCTTAAGTTCTATAAATCTTACAATTGTAATATATTTTAGTGCAATTTGGCACGTTATTAGTGTTTAAATTATTCATCTAAAACTTATTGAGAAGTGCAATTGTTCAATTTTATCGGTTAAATAAAATAAATTGTTTTCGCGCTTTCGAAATTTGAATTGCGTATTCCTTGTTCGACGTTGGTGCTAAAGTTAGCTAAGAAAATGAGTTTAAGCCGTTTGTACAGTGTTGTGAGGAGCGATTTAGTGAAAGTTCAGTCATCTGGTGCGTTGGTTTCGAAACTTTGGGGACCTTGTGGTACAAGGGAAGTGAGTACATGCAGTACGCAACGAGCAAGCGTTGCACAACATAATTCTAAGCCGGATTGGAACAGAGCTGTTAGCGAGGCGGAGAAGATAGTCGGATATCCGAACTCCTTCCTGAGTCTACGTTGGGTATTGAGCGATGAAATAGCCAATGTCGCGCTACACTTACGCAAGTTAGTCGGTAGCAATCATCCCTTGCTGAAGACTGCTAAGTAAGTTTGCTGTTCAGCTTACCAATAAAATTATTTATGTATAGGTATATAGCTAATACAAGTGGGCTTGAAGATTTTTATGGTATCTCCATTGGGGTATATCTGTTATCCATACTTTAAAATTACCTACACATGGGAAAGTAATTCCGTGTTTCCTTTTTACTAGTAGGTAAACAATTGTGATGAGCTATCAATACATATATTAAATATATCATTTATTCCCTTATCACAAAGTAGTTACATATTTACATTACAGTTGCTCTCATCGGCCCGTATCTAAGTGATCGGCGAGGTTAAGTACCCAGGCATACGGTCAAACTATAGATGGGCGACCATCAGAGTGGTTTAATTTCTGAGCGACTCCTGTGCTTCGGAAGGCACGTAAAGTTGTCGGTCCCGGTTGTAGCCTTTAGACAACAGTCGATAAACCATGTCAGAGGCCTACTGGACGGCTTAAAGAAATCTGACCATACTGCCCATACGTTAAGGTAAACTAAACTATCTGTGGTTGTAGGTACTCGTCCAGGCATACTATGAGAGCCTCTACCAAGGATCTGGAATTTAGAATATAGCATAAACGCTACGTTTGGCAGACTGGTTGGCAATTGTAGAATGATCGTCATAGTACACAAAGAGAAGCTGCTCCCCGTTCTCTGGTAGGCATTCTCTCTGGGCGTCTTCTACGCACGCCTACTTGATGAGGAAAAGTGGATGTTAGGTGTCCATTTGACTTATATGTATAATAAGTTCATAACATATATGTATAATCTTATATATTATACATAATGTTATGAACTTATTCGAATACTACAAAAAAGTTTTACAATATAAAAATACTGACTGAAACCTTCCTTTCTATCGTTTATTTTTCCGTATCAATTCCACATAAACATTATAACTAAGACAAAGAACGGGGAAGGATATTTACTAGGTTAAATAATAATTATAAGCCGAAAAGTTTGCGGTATAAAAAATAAACACAATTGTTCTCGAATCAGCATAGCAACTTTTTCATATAATATCCTACGTGACTTGATATCCGTTATTTGAACATCTCCATTTTAGTCCCTATTAAAAAGATAGTTACTATTTTAAAAACATTAAATAAATATGGCTCGAAAAGCAGCAGCGAAAAGTAGGTATAAATGTCGGCCTTCAGCCTTAACTAAAGAAAAGTACATTGCCGTTCGGAATCTCAGCAATAAGATGTGTAGGAATGCACAGCGCCAAAATATTCATAAATCAGTTGAAAATGAAGATCCGGCAAGGATTTGGAAATTTCTCAGATCATTAGGAGTGGGAAAAAGTAAAGATTCAATTCCTAAAACATTAAATATTGATTCGCTTAATCAGCATTTTTCTTCTGCGTCATCCAATTTTAATGGAACAACCAAAACTAACACTCTTAACTATCTTTCATCTATTCCTACTCCTACTTACTCTCCATTTGTTTTTAATCAAATTACAGATTGTGATGTTAAGAAGAGCATTCTGTCGATATCATCTAACGCGGTTGGAACTGACAATGTCACCCGTAATATGGTTCTTCCTATCCTTGATGAAATCCTTCCTGTTCTCTCCCATATCTTTAACTATTCCATTTCCAGTGGCTGCTTCCCGACAGCGTGGAAAGCTGCCCAAGTCACTCCTTTACCCAAAACCAAAAATCCTGAATCATTTTCAGATTACCGTCCCATTTCTATACTCCCTTTCCTCTCAAAAGTCCTGGAACGCCTTGTTTCCAACCAACTTAGCTCCTTCCTTTGCAGAAACCATCTCCTCAACCCGATGCAATCAGGTTTCCGTCCCGGCCATAGTACCGTAACTGCCCTTGTTCATATTACGGATGACATAAGAAGGGCCATGGAGGATGGGAATCTAACAGTTCTCATTCTTCTCGATTTCAGTAACGCCTTCAACTCGGTAGATTTCGACATTCTCCTTGGTATTTTAAACTCTCTTAACATATCTCCAACTGTAATTGATTGGTTCCGTACTTACCTGTTCGGCCGCCGGCAAAGAGTTCGCATTGAAAATTGTTTTTCTCCATGGTGCAGTACAACAGCCGGCGTGCCTCAGGGTGGCGTGCTTTCTCCGTTACTCTTCGCAATTTTTATTAATACGATCTCCCGACACCTAACCTCATCCTATCATCTTTATGCTGATGATCTCCAAATTTATACTCACACTCCATTAGCTACACTTACGGAAACTATTAACTTAGTCAACAAGGATCTCGCTAAGATATGTAAATGGAGTCAAGAGTATGGTCTCCGAGTTAATCCATTGAAAACCCAGGCCATTGTCGTGGGCAGCTCTCGAATGGTTTCCAGGGTAGATTGGTCCCGAATCCCCCAAATTAATTTTGATGGTGTTCTGATCCCATTTAGCAATGAAGTCAAGAACTTGGGGATAATAATAGACAACACTCTATCTTGGGGTCCACAATTAAAGACAGTGAGCCGAAAACTTTTTGCATCCGCTGGTTCCCTAAGACGTCTTCGAAACTTCCTACCCATTACCACTAAAACTGCCCTTGCACAATCACTTCTCTTACCGATTCTCGACTATGCCGACGCCAGCTATCTTGATCTCACACAAGAACAACTTGATAAACTTGAGCGACTCCAAAACTTTTGTATCAGATTCATATTTGGCTTACGCAAATATGATCATGTTTCCGAGTTTCGTGCCAAGCTCAAGTGGTTGCCTATTCGCTTTCGTCGGAATGCCCATATTCTCACTTTAGTATTCAATATACTTTTCAACCCAACTACTCCTTTATATCTTAAAAAACGTTTTGAATTCCTTTGTGACACACATTCGAGGCTTTTAAGATCATCAGAAAACCTTAAATTGCACATTCCAGCGCACTCTTCCACCTTTATGGACAAATCATTTGCAGTCCAAGCAGCTCGTTTGTGGAATGAGTTACCAACTTCTATTAAATGCTCTCAGACTATAGAAAGCTTCAAAAAACTTGTGAAAGACCACTATCTGTCTCTATCATAATCATTATTAATGTATTTTATGTGTATATAGTATTTTAATATAGTATTATATTTATAGTATAGTATAATATAGTATTTTATTTACGTATATGTATGTGTTATAACAATATGATCATTACATTAGTTTTTTAGTATATCTTGTTAATTATCTATTTTCTTTCTATTTTTATCTATGTACCACACTTTGTTGCACCGTCCCCGGCATTTTTACACAATTAATTCCTATCCATCCAAAGGTTGTCTGGAAGAAATCGCTTTAGGCGATAAGACCGCCCATTGTACATTATAATTAATGTTTCTTTGTTAATGTTCTTTTTTATTTTTTTGTGTACAATAAAGTGTATTTTATTATTTTATTTTTTTTATTAAATAATTAGGATATATACAACTGCATTGCTATATACAACTATTGGCACATACTGTGCTATTGGTTAGTGATTCCATTTAAACAACCTTTCCTACTGGATTAAAAAAATGGCGACATCGCGTAATATAAACTATCAGCGCGAGCGGCCCGGTACGTGCTTCGCTACCTACGTATAAGGCATAGTAATAAAAAAAAAAAGTTCATTTATTCAAACAAAAAAATATTTTAAATTGCATAAAGATGTTGATTTTAGACTTTTTCAAGACGTTTTTTTTAATTTCCCAACCTTCCAAGTGGAAGTCCAACGAATAATTCAAGACCAAAATTAACCTTCCAAGTGGAAGTCCAACGAATAATTCAAGACCAAAATTAGCCAAACCGGTAAAGGCGTTGTTGAGGTAATAACATTACAAAGAAAAGTGGCATTGATTTTTATATAATTATATAGATATAGATTGGACGTTACTTGAAGAGCTTAATTTGCGTGTTAAATTGAACGACGACGTGTAGCACATCAACATGCAAAAATCATAAAAGAGTGATTAAAGTCCCTTACAACCTTTATCACCTGATAAAAGTTTGGATGGGTTCAAAAAATATTTTTCAGATTTAGCAAACTGGTTTCTGACGGGCCTGTTGGCGTGGTTGGCAAATGCTTATCGCGCCGCAGGTCGTGGGTTCGATTCCCATCAAAGACAGGTATTTGTGTGCATGAACATGTCTCTTTGTCCTGAGTCTGGGTGTAATTATCTATATAAGTATGTATTTACAAAAGAAAAAGTAATATAATATATGTAGGATATCAGTTCTCTGGTTTCCATAGTACACAGGGCTACATATCAAGCTATACATTTCCAATATAAGCTGACCTCTTATTGCATGGAAATCCTATACAACGCGGGAGCAGCTTATACTGGAAATATATAGCTTGATATGTAGCCGAAATATAGAAAAATAATATTGGAGGATGATACTCAGCTATTAGTAGGTACCTAATTCTTTGCATTTCGAGACTTAGTAATAGTACCGTCCCAGGAGAAGCTGCTATATGCCATGCCTATATACATATAACGTGTACATAGAGGATATATAATAAGTTACCTTTAGAATTTAAAAGCATATAGACCAAATATATTCAGGGACAAATTAAAAACTATTTATTGAAGAAAGGCTTTTATAGTGTAGGTACAAGAATTTATAAATGGCAAATGAATAATATAAAATTGATAATAATGTAATTAATGGTTTAGTATTATAATTTGTAAATTTAGCTTTAAAAAAATTAACACAAATGTATTTGTTATGAAAATAAATGACTTATGACTTATGATATAGCTTCACATACAATTATCACGAGAGTTAATGAAAACAAGCCTGGTGCCTTACTTTAAATGCTCTTAGCGGCACTTATAGACAGATGCTCTCACTGATCCGTAAGTGCTTTTTTTTTATTGGGTAAACTAACAATATTACTATATAATAATGTTTAGGCTATACAATATAATTAATTATGATATCCACACCGTTTACCACAGATGAAGTTAAAACATGAGTAAGTTCAAATTGAGAGTCGAACAATTATGCAAAAATAAGAAAAGATAGTATGAACAACATAATACATCAACAATAACGTTGCCAATCTTGATGTTATATACTTTGTGTGTTTGAAGTGATACCTAGTAACTACGCTTGCGGTCGGTCCATATATGGTTGACCGTCAAAGTGGTCTTATTTCTGAGCGTCTCTGTGCTGCGGAGAGCACGTTAAGCTGTAGGTCCCGGTCTTAGTCGTTCGACAACAGTCGTTAACCCCTTTCAGAGGCCTACTAGGCGGCTTTAACAGTTTTGACAGTAGGTACGGTAACCAGTGCCCATAATAAGTAAGTTTTAGCGGCACTATTTCATTTAAAATATACTCTTGCATATTCCCCAGCCTCACCTCGTCCGCAACATCTACTGTTAATAAATTTATGAACGTACGCCAATTGTTAGTGATATTAAAACGATAATCGTCTGTAACAGACGCAAAGGCCATAGGTAAGGCCAAGGGTAAATTATCTGTATAAGTATTTATTCACAAAAGAAAAGTAGTATATGTAGTATATCAGTTATCTGGTTTCCATAGTACAAGCTCTGCTTAGTTAGGGATCAGATGGCCGTGTGTGAATAATGTCCCAGGATATTATTATTATTAGTGGCCAAAATTATAAATTATTAGTAGCGTATAAAAATCTCAAGTTACCATTGTAAGACTCATCTTATTTGATCAGCCCCCGCAATGTAACCAGCGATTTAACAATTTATTTAAGCGTATGTGTTTGTTGTGTTGTTTTAAATATAGTTTACATTTTCATTATCGTGAAAATCGGTTCAGTTTTTGCGTGATTGAGTAACAATTATCACATTTAAAATATTTGTAGGATATCTTACAAACCTACGACATCATTAAATTGGGTTAAAGGTAGTCGAGAATATTATTTAGAACTTTAATACAAATAACACATTAACTCACAATGTAGCAGTAATGCACTAAAGAATCTCCATTTCTGGTCACGCAATCACTTCTTATTTGAACTGTGGTCCTCACTAAACACCTGCGGCTACACATCAAGCTATACATTTCCAGTATAAGTTGATCTCTCATTGTATGGTAATGAAAAGGTAGGTACCTAACACTACTCGTATAAGTAATCTTACTAAAACTGAGACTAGTAGCGAAGTAAACTGTTCGAAAGTATATCTTGATGTGTAGCCGTGTGTACTAGTAGTCAATTGTTTTTGTAAGCCAATAAAAGAAATAATTGTCCATAACAATTTTAACTTTCCTTTTACTGTTATAAATAGTTATTATAGCAAATTGCTGTAGATTTAATTGTTTTTGTATGTAAATCCCAATGTTTAAAGACTCGAAAGTCTATAAAGATCAAATATTTAAATCTTTGGCAATGAACATAAATTTCTAAATTGTTACTACCAATTATTTATTTAGAAAATCAGGTTATCTCTGTTCCATAGCAATATCAATAATGTGTTTCTTTGTAATGTCAAAATAACAGCTTTTACAAAAGGCATATGATAGCATATAATAATATATGTATAACAAAACATTTTTTTTAAATATTCGACTGTCTGGTTCTGATAAATCTCCGAAACTGCTGGACTGAGTATGACGGTACCTTCACTGGCAGCCAGCTGATGTTATAAGGAGTATTGTGTCTTTGTGACAAACTGTTCTCCCAGAAAGTTCTGATCTTTGTAAAATCTACAGAAGCTTATAAAGTTGAACGGACAAATAAATAAAGCACCAAACTTGTTTGTGTCAGTGAAATACAGGTTAGCAAGTTCCAGGAAAAGGCGGGGTGAAAGTACGGGTATTGGATAGCCCCGGGAGAAAGTGAATCCCGGGTAAAGCCACGAATGACATTGATAATTTAATTTTAACTATAATGTCCTCCTCCTCAAATAGCGGCCAATCTCAATAGAGTAAAGACGTCGCACGCGACGGGACATATGATAACGCACAAGTGTATGCGTAAACACAAGGGCACTTTCTATTCCATCACCCTCATGATTCGTTGGGACGATAGGTGACACTACTTGGGGTACTATTTGCTTGACGGATAGATCTCGCTGTTATATAAATCGACTATTTGAATTGGACACATAATATATGATGCTGACCGTACCCATGTGCTGTGTGGCTGACGGCATAGAATATCGCCACCCCATCTCATCCCGTGGGGGGCGTAGAAGTCGTCGAGGGAATATCTCCTAGAGAACGGGCAGCAGCGTCTTTCTGTGTAGGTACTTTACCATCATACTGCGATCGCCAACCCGTCTGCCTAGCGTAGCGAGTACTGTAAGGTACTTACTTCCAAATGATAGACACAACTCTATTGTGGAAATCTTTTGGCGACACCTTTGTCCGACAGTGGACATGATGATGATGCTGTTGACTATATCCACGTCGCTTATACCTACTTAGTGCAAAATTTTAGAAACTCAGTGTACACCCTCATAACTAGAAACCACAAAATTGCGTATGTTGACCTACGCTAGATACCAGACATAGTATCAAGTCTGTCTGGTATTTAGCGTACTATATTCTAACAATGTAACCTCTACTGAATGCTACACCTCTACGGTGCTTGAATATCACAAGCACCGTAGAGGTGTAGCATTCAGTAGAGGTTACATTCAATAAGTATTAATTGGAGACCTATATTGACGGGCCAGTTGGCGTGGTTGGTAAATGGTTCGGTTCGGTTCCCATCCAGAACAGATATTTGTGTGCATGAACATGTCTATTTGCCCTGTGTCTGGGCGTGGTTGACGCCAACTGGCCCGTCAATATAGGTCTCCAATTAATACTTATTGAATGTAACCTCTACTGAATGCTACACCTCTACGGTGCTTGAATATCAATGTTTGAATACTCGCAGCAGGTATAAATATAAGTTTGAAGCAACAGTCAAAGTCACATATTATACAGTTAAACTTTAACTTTCACTTGTCTATTTCAATTACACATGTCAACTGCTGGCTCGTAGGTGCTCCGTGTTTATGGCCTAAGTGTGTCTGTTCGGTGGCGTCTAATGTCCAGATTGTAGTTAAATAAATAAATATCTTACGATGACTAATAATGTCATCCTGGTTGATCTCGTAGACTTTAAAAAGCGCTTGTAAATAGTCAGAACATGTTTGTAGTAATATATAATTAATTAATTTATTATAATTTATTTCAAGGTACAAATAGATTTTTAGGTACACGGATTGTATGAAAAACGTACTACGATTGTACAAAAATGTACTATTCCATCACTCTCATGATCCAATTGGATGGCTAGCAACACGAACGGAAAGAGGTCAGGGTCGATGGCTTTACGTGCTATCCTACGCATGGGGCTGTGATACCGGCAATTACCAGACTTCGGGCTGATACTAGGAAATTTTCGTATCAAAAAATTGACCCGGGATTTGAGACCAGGTTCTCATTATCTAGGGCTGAATAAGCTACCACTTTAGGTTATCTCTAACAGGAAGCAGTCTAACAAGAACGCCTGCCGTCTATTCCCAAACTAGGCAAAGCGTGCACTATGCCAACGAGACAACTGATAAAAATACTTGTAAATACATATATTTTTTATAGAATTATTCTATAATATAAATCACACCCAGACACAGTACAAATAATCGTGCTCATCACACAAAGATTTTTCCTGGGCCTTCCATGACCACATGTGACGTCGTAAATGGTCCGGAAACGACTGTCAACGTTGAAGCCGATTTAACGATTGATTAAGTCATTTTTAACCTTTATTTATTTGAACGCCATCTAAGAAATCGATGTTCGGTGACTTAGCCGGTAGAGCCCCTGGTTGGTGATCCTCACGATCTCTGGCTTAAGAGTCAGGGATACTAACCAACATACCAGTCGTAATATTATCTCATACACACTTTTCCGACACGTAAAAACTTTTCATGCGGGTAGTTTAGAAACTAAGTGGTTTCTTTGTTCTATTACGGCGCAGGCCGGCGAGCGTTCAGACGAGTATATTATATCTCAAAAATTATATTAATTGCGAACGGTTCTTTTCTACACGTGTTGAGGTAATACCCATGGTTCAGCCAGTGTGCCTAGCTCTTATTTAAAATAATGCCGTGATCCGCCACTTAACCACGTCTCAGCTAAACCCTGCTCAACCACTTAAACCCCGCTCAACTATTTCTTTATTTAAAAACCCTAATTAAAGGTTTCTCAGCTAAGTAACGTCTTTTTATTTTACTCTGTCAACATTTCTGGGACTGGTATAGAGCTTGACCAAAATTAATCGACAAAATCGGATTATGTATCACAACTTTATGATTTTTGCTCTATGGTAGACATGGAATGATAGATTTAGGATCGTAACAGTGCATTTTCAAGGACTATTGATTTTCTTCGGTGGATTTTGAAGTTTGTGATAAGATTCCAACTGGAATTCAGTATTTATTTAAAAATTAAAACGGTTGGTAACTTCAAAACCTCCATTCACCAACAAACGTCAAACAAAACGTCATCTGATGGAAATAAAATCCGCCATATTTAAGCAAGGTTTAAACCAGGGGCCGACGTGGTTTAAATTTTGACATGGCTTAACCGCGGGTCAAAGTTAAATCGTGTTTTAAATGAAAAATTTGATAAACCATGGTTAAGCGGCCGGCTTAGATATAAGTAGCGTTTTTAAATAAGTCTGTTAGAGATCATTTAGGGAACTGAACACAGACAATTTCGTTCATTCACTTCCTACCAGGTTCACCTTGTCATACAACATATATGTCAAATTTGATTACATTTTAATAAATTTAATTGATCCCAAAACACGATTCCACTAGTTTGACCGCACATGTGGAGTAGCGGTTGAAACAGTCGCCTCGCCACTTCGAGTCCCGTGTTACTATTTGTCTGACCCATAAATAGTTGTCCTGAGTCAGGATGTACAGGGTACAGACGCCAGCACATGTCAAATTTCCTTTGTAGATTTTCAACTTTATCACAAAAGCATAAGGTTCACTTTCAATTGCGGAAATTTGACAGATTGGGGTAGCTTGATGTGCTGGCGTCTGTACTTTTTCTCCATCAATTATATGTTTGTAAAGTATCCCCCGACACAGGGATTAATTAACTTTGTGCGGCCGTTGTCTTAAAAAAATGTTTTCCTCGATAACTCACTTCTTATTCTCTAGTCGCAAGTCCTCCGTGTAAAATATTATTTTTTTCATGTAGGTATTGAGTTATGTCTGAACTCGTAGAACAAAAGTTGTTGCTAATAGTGTTAACTATTTGGTGTTGCAAGGTTGTTGGTGTTTTACAAGTAACCCTAAAACTACAAGTATCTACTTATAGAACGGTCATAATTTTTCCCTAATACGTTAGACGTATCGCCCCTGGTCAATTTAGAAAATATGATAAAGGACTTAAATTAAATTCATATTCAAACGTAGATTAAACGGAAACCAAAATATATTCTATCTAGATATTGTAAGCCTCTTAATTAAGTCTATCATTTGTATTCTGTTCATGTCGGTATTCGGTGCTATCAGAGCACGTAATCGAATCATAGTTCCTACGAGAACGTCATACCCCCTTTGTGCTTATGACTGATGCTCGGTGAGGTTAGAACTACTCATTAGTCTAGTATAATAATATCCTTGGACATGATTTACACGTCTGATCCCAAAATAAGTAGAGTTTGAACTATAGAAACCAGATAACTGATGATATTACATTTACTACTTTTCTTTTGTAAATACATACATACATACGTAAGTACACTCAGACTCATGAGGTCATGACAAACCGACATATTCATGCACACAGATATTTGTCCTGGGTGGGAATCGAACCCACGATCTGCGGCGTGAATGACAGGAACTGGCCCGTCAGTCCCTGAAGTCAACGGTAGCAAAGCAAATTATATATGCCACCATCTTTTAGTGGCGAGAAGGTTGCTGTGGCATCGTAGCTCTTAAACGTATGAACCGATTCTAAGTCGGTTATTGCATCTGAATACTTATTTAATAACTAGCTGTGCCCTGCGGTTTTACCCGCGTTCAACTTTATACATGTCTATGTGTTAATCCAGAGTGTCAGCTAACTCCATACTAAATTTTATTAAAATCGCTCCAGCCGTTTAGACGTGAAGAAGTAACAAACATATACACTCACACACTTTCACCTTTATGATATTAGTAGGATTGGGTTTTTAGACAGAAATACCTAGGCTTAAGACTTGAAATACGTTTCTTCTTGATTCGGGTTTAAAAGCATAAGACACAAAGTACGACACACGAGTATTAGGCAGAACGAAATGAACCAGAGGGATCTATACCAAGTGTGCGATTAAGAAGTATTGTGTTCTATACGCACTTCTGCTTACATTAATACATTTCTAAATACCTGACCTAAAATGAGGCTTCTTTTCGGATTAAAACCGTACATTGTCCACATGTAGCAACACATTGTGGTTTTGTCAGTTGCACATCAACCTTGCCAAATTGCTCTTATGAAATGGCTTAACATAATGGTAGACCTCTATATATTTTTTCTTATTATATAAGCATCCAGTATCACTGCATATAACAGAATATATTAGTATCCTTATCTTTAGCAAGATATTTATCATCTATCTAAATGTCTTTGATATCTTCAGGAACCTCATCTACAATGGCAAGAACAACATGCACGCATGGGGCCTCATCGTACTACTGGTGTCCAAAGCTGCAGGCCACAGCCCTGAGATTCCTGACTTGGAGCAAGACAAAGCAGCTGGCGTATTGCATTGGTAAGTGGTTCCTGTTTGTTTTCGCTACATAGTAATACTTTGTCTGTAGTACGCGTGGAAATGAAAAGCGGTTGCCGAAGTTCTGTGTCAACACTCGAAAAAGAGTGAAGAGTTGAGTGTCTATGAAATGACTTCGGATAATGGTACCTGTGTTTATACGAACGTGAGATAACATCTTGGAAACTAAATAAATGAAATCGGAAGGCTTGCTGGTCCATAATAGCTTGGAAAACTTTATTTTTGAGTGAACGCCTTGTCAAAAGCAGGCCGAATATATATGTATGTATAATCGCAATACTTTTCATTACGTGAGAGGGCTGGCTTGGTACCGGCAGCCCTCTTACATTACCCTTCCGATTCCTTCTGGGAGCATTACAGAATAGAGCCCCGATAGAGCTGATGCAACGATGGTATACGACTCTGTAATAACATATGAGCCCTGCGATGTTCGAAAACCTTCTGCGAAAGCCATGTATGTACTTTTGTGAAACGTGGTGCTATAGTTCTGTGCAGGCGCAAGCTAATGTGTTTTTAAAATTTTTATGTATAACAACCTCGTGATAATTTAGGGAGGTGTTTCAACTAATTGGCCGAGTTGATCAGATACTCGTCGCTTGTCATTTGCTGTGAAGGATTTCCTCACTTGAAAAAAGTATCACTATGAAAACAGTGTCTTATACATATTTTTTTATTATGAATAATTGGAATGCTTGTCATTCGGGAAGATGGCAATGCTCGATTCTTTGCTTTGCGAGTAATTATAATGCCGTCCCTCATGCACCTGATCTGGTACCGGTTCTATTCGATTACCGTCCCACCGATTTATGGAAGATATCTCACATCCATTGAGACTGCTTTTACCAAATGTCCGACAAGTACCTACCTTTGTACAGTGTATTATAATGAACGCTTATAATAAGGTAGTAAGAGGCTACTTAACTGTGCTGCACCTAGGTACAAATTACCGAAGGGGCATCGACCGGCCGAAGGTTCGAAAGTGAACCTACTGGTTAGCACTTCCTTAAACAGCCCATCAAACTATCCACAAACTTGATAAGTGCACCGGGTACGATAAATTAATCATGCTTATAACAGGTCCGGCCTTACAAATTGATATGACACTTAAGTTCGTCGTCCTTGTAGACTGTAGGTGATTTATTTTGTGATGATCGACAGAATAAGTTAATTCGATTAAGTTCTGAACTTGACTAGTTTCATTGCATTACATTTTCATTGCATTGCCTTTCAAACCTATTTCAGGCACCAGTCTCTCTCAAAGTTGGGGCTAGTTGGACACATGCTTTATTTGTTGAAACGTAATCACCTATGTATTAAGTAACCACATTTGGGAAGAGATAGTAATGGATTTATTATTATTATGAGTTTACGTTTTTATTTTTCTCAGACAGACAAGACCAAAGAGGTTTATCCAAGGGTGATTTTGTTAAGAAGTACGGTACGGAGTGGCTTATATCTGGTCATGCGATTCTAACTGTAAAAATTTTCTCAATATCTGACAAGTATTTAAAATCGCAGCTTTTTGAAGAGTTAGATAGGTATAGGGAGAAAGATCAAGTGTCTTTAGACTATTAAATAATTGTCTGTTGGGGCTATAGTAACTTTATTCATTTTCCAAACTCTTCAAATTTCTTCTTGCAATTCTGTATACTTTCAATTTTTTTCACTAATTGTTGTCTTATTATTATTTATTATTGAAGGTATACTTATAATTGATGATAATACTGTATGATGAAGACGCAGTTGTACCTTAATTTATCCTGTATAATTCCATACAAATTATAACTTTGTTCAAAATTCTCTGAAAAAAATAGTGGGTAGTTATGTAATGTAAGTACCTACTCACAAAATTATAGGTCAAATTGACTACAATTACATTTTAAAAGCCTAATCATGTAGTGAGCCATAATTTGCACAGTAGGTACAGGATGTATACTATATATAATATTATAAATGTTAATTTAAAAAAAAATACGGTTTTTATTCACATAGTCTAGAAGAATTATTTTAAGATTTAAATATAATTTACAGACAGCGGCAGGTTAAATATAATTTATATTATTAGATAATTTACATTTTTTTCAAGACTGCCAGCATTAGTGAATTTCATCCCTGTGTCGCGGGGTACTATACAAACATAGAATTAGACGGACATAAATTACATTCAGACTCAGTACAACGATTTATGGGCCACACAAATAGTTGTCCGGCGCGGGACTCCAACCCGCCACACGAAGCGGCGAGGCGACTGTCTTAGCCGCTGCGCTACACGTGCAGTCAAATAATTTACTTGAATACTTACTTATTGTATGGGCATTGGTTACCCTAGTGTCTGAGTTGTTCAAGTTGTTAACGACTGTTGTCTATTGACTACAACCGGGACCTACAGCTTAAAGCGCCCCCCGAAGCACGGATACGCTCAGAAATTAAACCACTTTGGCGGTCTACTATCTCTATAATGACCGCATGCCTAGATGCGTAATCAACGATCACGGTGAAAACAACTGGATATGAGCACCTGTTTAGTGCTTAAGTGTTTGATATCTGAGTGTCACCGTGCTTCGGAGGGAACCTTAAGGGAAGCGATATACTCTACTATATAATCTACCTCATTATGTCGGGTGACGGCGTAGTTATTAGCTGTCCATAGCTGTCAGAGGCGTACTATGCAGCTACAGTAACTGAAATATGTGACACCGCTACTTTTATTTTTGTGGACAGTATACTTAAATGAAAAACTTGTGGATAAAGGAATAGAATAGTCTTTCGAAAGTATACGGCAATTGCTGGTGACTCATACTTAGTTAGATACAATTGTTATTGACTCGATAAAGGTGCGAAAAGAATGCTGCTTATGCAGCAACATTTTGAATGTTAAGAGGCTCTCACTTAATACTCACTCAATTGTACTTTAAATACTTAATACTATTTGTAATGTAAAACCAAAATTTTATGAAAAAGTACCAAATAATTATAAAAACGAATTGTAATAACTTTAAGCGATGTTATGAATCCTAAGGTACTTATTATATTTTTTTGTGTATTTTTTTTTTGTGTTGATGTTACCTGATTTCTTGTTTTTGTATACGGATTTGATCGCTATACGAGTACGCCACGTGTGAACTCTCACTCAGTCGCCAGTTCTCTAAGTGTGTTTGTGTTCCATGATCTTATTGTTGCACCAATTGTCTCTGTCGACGTCAATAAAGGTTCCTTCCGCAATTACTAGTGGTCTCTCTAGTCCCCTGACCCACCGCGGAGCAGTGGGTTGAGTGGTGAGTTGACCTAACTGATTATTATTTTTTATACTACCGCAAATGGAGTGGAGAGTCCTATATAAATATTCGAATCGGTTTTAAGTTGGTGTCAGTCTTTTGAAACTTACTAAATCGAGCTAAGACGTCGGGTTCGCGAGGTTTTGCGACATCGTTGATATGGCTTAAACTTTAAACACTCCATTCGCATACATTCGCGTGGAGTCCATATGGTTATTCGACACAAGAATTCCGTTACCAACTTTCTATAAAACCAGTACCATTCTTTGACGTTTCCACATTTGGGCCTCTGACAATTATAACGGTAAAACAAAAGTGAAAGAGGACCTGTGATCCTACAACGATTACCTTCTTTCTCACCCGACCATTTATTGTTCATTTTCGCTAACATATTTCAGCACTCTATTCAGGACTTATAATATCAAGCTATAGAAGAAGAATTAAATAGGTACCAAAATGCCACCGACTTTTTTCGAGTTTTACGAAGATACTTAAACAAAACAAAGCGGACACATAATCTGTTTTGGAATGTGGATATTGAATGATACCCATGATTTGAGATTATGAAACCCCACTACAGTCATTTGACTAATTAAAATCCATTTGCTTATACAAGTGGGTAAACAATATTATAACAATTTCAGTCCGCTAGCATTTGCTTGCGTTTATGAAAGATGGACGGACTGAAGACGAACTCTTATATAAATATGTTACGCAGATACGGGCGAAGAGTTAATTTCGCAAATCCGCACGCTCCAACTTGCCTATCAAATCACAAGTTCCTGCTTACTTCCAATCTATACTAATATTATAAAGAGGTAACGTTTGTGAGTTTATGACGTTGTAAGGGGTAATCTCTGGATCTACTGAACCGATTCAAAAAAATATTTCACCAGTACAAAGCTACGTTATTGTGGAGTGTAAAAGGCAATGAAAAAAAAATATCCCGAACTTTTAAACCGAAGTATAACGCGGGACACACGGGCAGGACAAAAATATTTATAACGCGGAACGAAGTCCGCGGGCACTGCTAGTATTAATTATATTAGGTTTTTAGAGAATTTGACGGGCCTGTTGGCGTGGTTGGCAAATGCTTGCTTTTCACGCCGGAGGTCGTGGGTTCGATTCCCACCCAGAAAAAATATTTGTGTGCATGAACATGTCTGTTTGTCCTGAGTCTGGGTGTAATTTATCTATATAAGTATGTATTTACAAAAGAAAAGTAGTATATATGTAGTATATCAGTTATCTGGTTCCCATAGTACAAGCTCTGCTTAGTTTGGGATCTGATGGCCGTGTGTAAATAATGTCCCAGGATATATTATTATTATTAATTTAAATATGGTGTGGTCGTGATATTTTAGTGAAAATTAAATATGGTATAGCTCTTTATTCGTTTAACCAAGAATTCTTTAGAATAATTACGTCATCAGTTCATAGGAAAACGTGGTTGGCACACAAACAAACTGGCTTCCATTAGATAGTTAAATTCGAACTGATGAAATAATATGAATAAATGTATAATGAATAAAGGTTCTTAAATAATACCTAATTCATGTATATAAGCCGTTGTATAGTATTATGCATTATCCATGTATTTTGTTTTGTGTAGTTTTTAACAGTCCGATTCAACGGATTTATACTTACATTTTTAATATGTGGTACACAGGGATTATTCAAGTATGTACATACGCCAGCAGATACAGCTACCCCAATCTGTCAAATTTCTTTTATAGATTTTCAACTTTATCACATAAGCAAAAGGTTCACTTTCTATTGGGGAAATTAGACGGATTGGGGTAGCTTGATGTGCTGGCGTCTGTGCTATTCAGGAGCGAAACATTTGCCTGCTTTAAAAATAAGTATTAATGCATTAAAATAAATAATATAAAGGCGCATACGTATCTAACTAAAGACCACGAGCTCTAAAACCGTCCCTACATCTCGTTAAACTATACTAGAATAGTTTTCAGAACGCGCTCGAGTAATACTTAAGTAAATAGTATCGTTTCTTAATTTGAGTTTTTTGGCGACACGTGTAAGGGCTATATCGAAATGCATACACCAAGATGTTCCAATGTACAAATTACACGGAAATCTTAAGGAAATTATCTTCCGCTAATTTCCTTAAGACTTCCGTGTAATTTGTAGTAAACTTTATTAGCAGAGTGCAGCAAAAGGAAGGTAGGTATAAACGTCATGATTAGTGTCCTTGCCATCGTTGTACCGTTACTGTTCAACTTTATTTAACAAGTTTTAATGCAGAACAGGTTTTCTGGCCAAAATCAGTACGGCAAAATGGAACGCATGACACTAATGTGGTCATACTTGTTTGCTGTGAAATATACATTTTGTACTGCACATATCCGCTTGAGTTCAATGGAACTATAAGTTTCGTTTATATGCGCATAGCTTGTTTTACTTGTCGGAAATAGTAATCAGACTCGGGTATCTACCCTAAATTCTTGCACTTTGTCAAAAACAAATCTATTTGTCCACTTGTTTAAAAAAGTGTTATGGGAATGGCTCCTGTTATTTTTAATGAAATTCCTAATTCAATTAAGGATCAATATTAGAAATTTTTAAAAAGAGACCCACCACCTAATTTTGAATAATTATTACTCAGTTCGAGAATTCTTATATCATCATTACAGCTTAAATAAGTCCACTAATGGACAAGCCTCCCTCAAGAATCATCTTGAGGGGATATGCCATAATCGCCACGCTTGGCAGGCGGGTTGGCGATCGCAGTATGATGGTCGTAGTACTCAGAAGGAAGCTGCTTCCCGTCCTCTGGTAGATATTCCCTCGGGTCGACTTCTACGCCCCCCACGGGATGAGATGGGGTGATGATATTCTGATTCTGGTATTTGTCGCCGTCACCACACAGCAGAATTCTTATATATCCTCTATAAATTAAATTTTTATGTTACTAACGTTGTATTAGTTTTACTTTACTGTGAGCAAATGTCGCTCATAAATGTTTGTATGCCTAAATAGGCAGAATGTACAAGGATTCTTTATATATCTGTAACACCAATTGTAAATACCTACATTCTATGCAAATAAATGATTACTTACATACCATATAATGTAATGGCCGGCTAATCTTCAATTCAAAGAATAAGCATTTCCATTTAGCGTGTTAATGCTGGTAGCGTTTGGAATACACAGATTACTTAGACGCTCTATCTACGATAGGATTTGTTTAAAGCAAAATAAGTTATATAGTATCTTACCCAAATATTACGGATAGCAAAGTGCGCTACTTCAGCTAGTCTTCTAAAGGTAAATCTCGTAACAAATAAAATAAATAAATAAATATCTTGGGACACCTTACACATTGCCATCTGACCCCAAACTCCGTTCCTGTAATATGGAAACCTGACAACTGATAAACTGTCTATATATTTTTAAATACATTATGGACGAATTACACCCAGATAAAGAACAAATAATCGTGCTGATCACATAAGTATTTGTTTGGGTAGGGATCCAGCCCTCCGGCGCTGGGAGCTAATCTCAGCGCGAGAGAGTATGCGGCGTCCGGCTGGCTTCTCCCCGGCTTGACGTCGCCCCTGGGACCGCTGGCGTTTGGAGGAGGGGAACTCCACTCGTCTCACATAAGCGGTCCCGGGAAGAGGTAACCTGCTGTAGCTCAGGTTGCCTAAACGCGCTTGTGCGTGAAGGGGAGGGGAGGAGGCATCTGGCCCCCTCCCGTCCCCGGAGGAGAGTCTCAGACGCTCAGTGTATAGCGGGGGTACTGGCGAGATCGTTCACGAGTACCCAGGCCCCCCGCTACAGGCATTGTGAGGCTGGCTACCATGGTGGTTTTAGTGCGTATCCCGGGACTAGCCCGAGTGAGTCCCACATAACCCGTCGGCTCCCCAAGCGGCGGGTATGCGTAAGTTTAATGCATTTCCACCATATATAAAAAAAAAAAAAAAAAAAAAAAAGAAGGGATCTAGCCCTAGCTTCGCAGTTAGCGTCACTAATCACTAGACCAAGAAGTCAGGTAACAAGTGAGTTAAGTTAATGTCTATACTGAGTGATGACTTATCCTTATATTGGCAATGCTCTATGCAATATAATCCAGTTATTACGGACAGAAAGAGCATAGCCTTAGCTAGTCTAACTACTCTCGTAACGAGCGAGTTTAATCGTAGCGAGCAAGCCATATTTTAAGCTTTTTCTTTGTGACGTACTTACAAAATATAATAAATAAGCATCGACAAGTGGAAGTACCAAAACCATGTATTTTAATTTAAAAAAAAATGGTTTTGATGTCTATTAGATATTATATGCGCCAAACATTCTATCCGATCAAATGAAATAATATTTATAAAAATCGGTTTACAAACAACGGATAAACCGCCTAACATTCACACAAAAAAGCAACATACTGTTGACTCTACCATATCTTTTTGATCAAAGTAATTGTATAGTGTTTTTGTTTTAGCCAACGCGCCCTCGCCGAAGTAACCGAAATGATCCGGACCTCTCATCTGGTGCACAAAGGACTAGTCAACATGAACTCTCGCCAGCCAATCGCGGCGGACCCCGATGACATGATGTTCGGTAACAAAATAGCTTTGCTCAGCGGGGATTATTTGCTTGCACACTCATGTTCGGAGCTGGCTAATTTGAGGTGAGTTTCTTTTTCAAGTTTTTTACTTGTACCGACAAAACTCTTGTGTCCTCTTCGGCATTTATGGAAGGGCGGGAGAAACAATGGAAGGCTCAGTGCATCATGCCGGTTCGCAACATGAAGATGCATTTCTTGTACAACTACTACAATGACCTAAGACCACACAACCAATTTCCGCCCCGTGGTCCCATAAACCTACGAAAATAAAGATGTTGTCTTATTTTGAGATTGACATTTTAAAATCGTACGTTTATCTTTGCGTTTTACTTGCAGATGTTATTTAAATTTATCACGAAAGAATGAAGAAATTGTCAGAAAATCTACAGTTTTGTACTTATTTGATATGCTCTAAATCTTTGAAAAATGAGTTTGCCTGTATATTTACGTACATTCTAGCAAAATTATGTATATTCACAGTTGATCACAGTGTTGAAATCATTATCACGATTCGTTATACACCCTCTTTAAGATCACACAATCTTGTTTTAGACACTGACATAAATGATTAGCATAAAGACGTCTACGAATTTCTAAATATCTAGGTTAGAGATAGCATAAATCCATAATATTATGTGAAGTATACATATTGTACACGTGATTATTCGCTTTTAACTTGATTACATATTATTCAGTTGCAAGTACCGCTGCTGATGTTATTTTACATGGTTTTATGGTTTGAAATCTAATGTGCGTTTCACACTGTGTTTGTCAGCTTTTTGCGTTCAGAGAGTCCTGGTGAAATTTGCAAAACAACGATGACACTGTCTCTCTCTTAACGCATAAATGAAAATAAGGCAACCTACATATGATATACCTACATATGTCCAGTAATGTATATCAAGCTGATGATGACTGACTTGCTGAGATACCTAACGACAACGTAAACATGCTTATGTTGATATATACTTCATATCGTCGGCAAGCTTTTAGACTTCATGATCCTACTTTCTGCCCCTTTCTCTTTAATTTGATGAGAATACTCTGTCGAAGCCGGCATTACTTCAGGACACAAGTATTTGATATTGATTTATAATATGTAGAATAGGAGGAGCATCATTGGTTCAGAGTTACCCTTATGTTAATTATGGACGCAAGGCGTTAGGTCACGGGGTCACGTGTCATCTTATTATTGACTCTCAATGTATTTTGCCATTATTATGTTCATTTTTTTTATATTTTCAAATATAAATCCTAAATTAGATGAATGAGTGAAATTTTGCATGGTAGCGTGAAACATAGATTACATAATAATCGATCATTCTAGGTGTGGGGCCCAGAAGATACTGAAAAATACTTGGTTTTTTAAGTGGTCTTTTCTAAATTTTTTTTCAGGCAAAGACGCTTCTTTACTTTCCTACTAATGAGTACTTCAAACTATCTACTTTTTGATTTTGTTGCGACTGTTACTGGGCACCAAATTCTTTAGGATATGAGGCCCACCATTGCGCTTACAGTATTATTATTTATTCTAATATAATCAATATCTGCTTTCCTGTGGGGCTGATAGGGCTACCATTACGGCTGCTCGCCGTAAATTTCTATAACGCCACCGGTTGGCATTGATGTTCTCGTGTAAAGCCTATAGAACAGACAATACTGAGACTAGTCCCTCTCTCTTACCCACCACTGCAACTCCTGTATGCCAGGATCAACAGTGGCACAATGAAATGACACTGAGCGGTGAGGCTCCGGTATGTCCCGGGGAATCGCTTTAACTGTCCTGGATCCCGCAAGGAATATAATCAGAAAGAAACAGGAGGAATTAGAAAATGAATAGTTACTTTACACTTAGTAGAAAGACCCGGACAAGCGGATAAACTTCCAGTTTCTCTTGAAGTTTGTTGATCTTAGAGACGTCACCTGAAAACTTGGAAAATTATTTTCTATCATTACGCGACCGTACTCATATTTCCAGGCTATTTATGCCAATAGCTGACGTAAATAACGATATGCTAAACGAATGGCAATGTAGATGGAATATCCATATAAGATGCACCGCCACTTACATCAATTATTTCCGGACGTTCGAGAATGGTTAAATAAAACTTGGCAAATTCTAGAACATTGTGTGGCACAATTTCTTACCGGACACGGAAATTTTAAAACTAAATGTTTATTTTCAAATTTGTAACTTCAACAATCAGCTTTCCTCAACTTATTATTGCGAATATGAGCAAACCAACCACCATATACCTTGGAATTGTGACCTCTTATATAACGAGTGTGATATTATGTTAGTATTCAGATCCTGTAGCATCAAGGAACAACTGCCGTGCTTTCAAGCTCTTTTGCTATAGCTTCTATTGAAATCACATATGACATGCATTTGCATCTGGTTTGTGTCCCTAGTTGCAATTCTCTCGTTATATTATTCTGACTCCTGCTTTGCTCTGGAGGGAAGTGGGACAAATTTTTAGATGAATGATTTGTTTTTATTACTGATGAAATTCGTTACGGGATTCGATATAGCTAAAGTGATGGGACTTGCTTGAGTCCCACCGCGCAGTGTCATTTTTTTGTGTGCCACTGCCTTGCAAGACTTGCAGTGGTAATAAAATAAATGTACTTTCCTGTGATATTTTGGTCCACGCTATTATGTCGGGCCGGTTGGCGTCGTTGGTAAATGCTTGCCTTTCACGCCGCAGGCTGTGGGTTCGATTCCCACCCAGGACAGATATTTGTGTGCATGAACATGTCTGTTTGACATAAGTCTGAGGGTAATTATCTATATAAGAATGTATTTACCTAAGAAAAGTAGTATATGTAATATATAATTTGTCTGGTTTTCATAGTAGGTACAAGCTCTGCTTGGTTTGGGATTAGATGGCCGTGTGTGAATAATGTCCCAGGATAATATTATATTATTAGTAAAATACTATTACTTGTAATGTTTACTCTAAGGAGGAGGTACTTTCCGAGTCAAAAAGCTTATAGAGTGAAGACGTGCTGTGCGCAATATTGCTATATTGCTACCGTTTAGCGCTACCCAGGGGTCACATTTAAGGTTAATAGAGCTACAGGGAATGCGGTATTGTTATCGAATTAACTACAGGTTTACACTGCATTTAATTCGATAAGGAATTCGGTTTTAAGTCATCACATTCTCTTAGTTTTAATATACGTTTCATAATATGTATAACTGCGGATTATACTTGCATCGATACCTACTAAACTTGACACTAAACACCGCACCGGTTAGCGATGCATAATCCGGTTTGGTTATTATAACTTACGCATTACGTTAATCTTACGCAAAGCAACGTCACGCGTGAAGCATGTGCTTCATAATAGTGAAAGTAAAGAATTCACGATCTTCATGTTAATGTGAATAAGTTAACAATAGGTACTAACTCGCAGTCAAACCGACTGATCGGTTTTGTGGGGTATTTCCTATACTTGTGTGTTAATATTAAGGAAACAATAAATAAAATAAATAAGGGGTATCCCACCCCATATTTATTTTGTTTATTGTTTCCTTAATATCAACTTCTTCTTTATCATTAAATTCCTTGCGGGATCCAGGACAGTTAAACCGATTCCCCGGGAATGCCTGAGCCTCACCGCTTAGTGTCATTTGTCATTGAGCGCCTCTGTTGATCCTGGCATACAGGACTTGCAGTGGTGGGTAAGTTACGGAGGCTATATATGATTTACTTCTCAGCCAGCGAGGATGTTCAGTGCGCCTCATGAAGAGTATAAACATGCGCTTATAGCCAAATGCTGTCACCGGTCCGTAAGTGATCGTGGTCAGTCCATAGATGGATTACCGCCAAAGTGATTTCATTTCTGAGCGGTCCTTGCTTCGGATGGCACGTTAAGCTGTCGTTCCCGCTTGTAGCTATTAGGCGTCAGTCGATAAGCCATTTTTTTTTAAATCAGTAACTCTGATTTAAAAACCGAGCAAATTGGCCACCTGATGGTAAGTTGTCTCAAGACACTCGCAACACCAGAGGAGTCGCGAGTGCGTTGCCGGCCTTAAGCAAAAAAGTGTTGCTGACCTTTCCCTCTCCCCGGTGAGCTCTGGCGATCTTACTCACACGCAGAAGCACAACATCATAACTATTAATTAAGGAATGTCTTCTGTAAGGTGGAGGTATTTCCCCAGTCGGGCTGCTCTTTCAGCGAGAGAACGCTGTGCCCATCCTCATCATCAACTCTTAAAAGTAAGGCCTAATGGACGGCTAGAACTACTCTGACAATAGGGTAACCACGATAAGTAAGTTAGTAAGTGTATAAAACTAGCCAAGCGCGAATCCAATATCAACTAGACTCATTTTAATAAAATGTTCAGTTCAATGTATGTTCTTTTCATACGAGCCATATTAGAGAGCTGTAATGACTTTTATATTAGGTTAGGAGTGTAAAATACAGTATCGCTAGCAATATATAATAATATCCTGGGACATTATTTTCACATGGCCATCTGATCCCAAACTATGTAGAGTTGTACTTTGAAAACCAGATAACTGATATACTACGTATACTACTTTTCTTTTGTAAATAGATAATTACACCGAGACTCAGGACAAACATACATGTTCATGCACACAAATATCTGTCCTGTGTGGGTATCGAACCCACGACCTCCGGCGTGAAAAGTGAGCATTTGCCAACCACGTCAACAGGCCCGTCAAAACATTGGAGGATTTAGACCAAGATGATATCAATGTGTATTTCATATATTATTTTGTTCAATTGTGCGAGGAAAACTAAGCAAGGATGCGAGATAGAAACTTCGATTTCCAATTCCAACCTTGATGAATGAATCGTGACGTATGATTGGGTGGTCGTCTCATATTTGTATCGTAAGTTACACATATTTGGTTTCCAAATCTAAAAGTGGATGATGTTGATCCAGTCTTCATGAATTAAGTCTGCAATCGCTGAAGTGTTCCTCAATTTATTCGACAAGTGATAATAACAATATAAGTGACAAAAAATATTAGAGCTTACAGTATTTAAGAAATCTATGTACAGACGCCAGCACATCCAGCTACCCCAATCTGTCAAATTTCTTTTATAAATTTTCAACTTTATCACATAAGCATAAGGTTCACTTTGAATCGTGGAGATTTTACAGATTGTTGTAGCTTGATGTACTGGCGTCTGTACCTAAGACGTTAAATAAAACAAATGATTATTTATACAGTTATCTAAATCAATGAAGTAACTGCGATTACATTTATTATTTATACTTTTTAATTTATGACTTAAGTTTATTGCAGCGGTAAGTAATAATATTATTTATAAATTATTCATACTCATATTTGTTACCTAAGTTCTTAGCAAAATGTACGATGCTATATGAATTTTAATGAAATTATTTGTTGAATATTATTCTACTACTTCATAGATAACAACATTAATATTAGAAAATTAAAAACTTTGATTGAATACATATATGAATATTATGTATGGCTTTTAGGGCAGATGTAAAGTATAAAATCATTTCTTTCAGTGTAGTCTTCGTGATATGTGGCATAAAGTTGGGTTGCAGTTGTCTATAATGTAACTCAACCGATTGAGGAGTAGTCCTCGATAGGTTGAGTTCTCACTCAGAAGTATTTTCCACAGATTACGTAGGTAATCTGTAGTATTAGACACTACCAAAACCAATGAAAGCTATCACTGGTGCTCTATCAACAAACTAGAATCATACGTCCACTTGTTGCATAAATTAATTATTTTCTTCTAGTACATCTTCTTTCTGTCTGAATAATCTATTCTATTTTGGCATTTGGATTTCCGCACGTCTTTATTGGGCGTTTATAAAACAAAGAAATTAAAAATCTGCTTTGACCAAATCATTCATAGCAGGGCGCAATTTACTGGTATTTGGAACCTGTGATTGATTGAAATTGATTAAAAAAGTTAATTCGGTACATTATTAAACACGATAGTGAAACAATGGCGTCTGCCATATTTTTCTAGTATAACTAGTTGAAGGTCTCAGATGAGCAATTTGGAAACCTCGTTCTATTTCTTCCATAGTATTTAAGACAGAATAAATTATCGACTGCTGTTATTTTAGAATATTCACTTGAAAAACTTCAAATTCAACTTCTAATTTGTAAAACTTCTAATTTGTACTCGCATCACGGATCTTCTCTGTTAGGGCGTATTGGATCCGGTGGTAGCTTTAAAGTAAAGTAAAGTCGCCATATAGTAATAATATTGAATCGTACCTTAATATAGACAATATAGACAGAACCATTCAGACAATATGTAGCAAAAAGATAGCTAAAATTTAGAGAATTTCAATTTAGATAATTAAACCTATCTCTTTGACAATATCCTAATATAAGCTAGCTAAATAGCATTGCTATTATAAAATTGGTTACCTGGTTTTAAAAATGTTGTTTAAGATAAGGTTTGTAATTTTTTGTGGTAAAAGTTAACCTATCATGTAAAGCTATAAGCAGTACTATTTCAAAGACCTGATAAATAACATACATGAATATTAGTTCAGAAAAATATAAAAATATGAGAAAAATTTAATTCCGTACCGATAATATCTTCAATGCATTGCCTTTAACTAAACCTGACATTGAATGGGCTACGATTTGAAAGCAAACAATAGTCATCTCAATTTGGTAACCTGACCTCGTGGCAAGTATGCAAAGCCAAAACAAAAAAGAGAAAGTGATAAGTATTATCTTGTAGATAGCATTTTTACGTACTGTTATAAAGCTCCTCAGTCATAGAAGTATTTTCTAAAAAAAAACATCTTTCTTTTATGAGCCTAAATCTGGGTCCGACCAGAAAAGAATAGAAAGAGTTCGGGCCATCACTCTACTTCCACTCATACCCATCACGGGTCGTTTATTTTAAGAGAATCCAATTTTTTTTCTACGTGTGGGAGTCAGAGAAAAGAGAGTCCATCTTTGTTTGCGAACTCTCTATTGGTCCTGCGTAGTCCTCTCTGTTAAGTTTGAAATTCAGCCAGCAAGACTATTATACCATTACAACGCCGTAGGAAAGGACCACCAATTGTACATTAGATTGTAACAATTGTTGTACATATGTCTACTAAGTACGTCTCACTATAAAATCATATAGCAAATAAACACCTCGGCATTATTGAGCGTGTATCTCATCAAGTTGTTAAACAATAGGAACTCAAGTCCGTAGGTTACAGTGACCCAATGACCCAGCTGGCTACGCAACATCTCGTGACACGAGATGTCGAACAACCTGACATGCCTCACGCTTGATACACGCAAGTCTGTTTACACACCATATTTATGGTTAAGTACTAGCTAGAGTCTACTTCAGCACTTGTAAAGGCGGTAAACTTGTTTTAGAAGTAACACGTTTTATACCAGTTTCAGATATTCGTTCTTAGGTTACCGGAACCAAAACAGTTAGAACTAATCAGAGCCTTCTTGCAGTCAGTATGCAGATTGTATCATACTCAGAAATACTTGGAATATATAAAAAAGAACACCGAGAAAAGAGGCCAAAAATTTAAAATTTGAATTCATGCGTAATATAATCTACTAGTTTACTTTTCTGTACAGGATTCTCCTATAGAATCGGAACTTCCAGATCATGACTTAACTAGAGCAAGATAAGATTATTAGAAACTCTCGCTCGCTCTCAAAGGATCGCTGGAGGTTGCTGGATGCGGATAGCGCGAGACCGGCTATCACTTTGTCCAGCAGTGGGCGTCTTTCTGATATGATGATGATGAAGTGTGTTATGTAGTATATTCTAGGAGCCATGGGGAATCTAGTATTCTAGCCATGGATATGCTAGATCATGCTTATTTGTGCAATTTTCTCTAATTCTTAGTACACACGCAGATTAGTGGGGTCACGGTACTTCAGAACCTCAAAATGGCATTTCGTGTTTAGTATGGTGTTTACACGCTTTCTTTTTTTTAATTTCATCGTATAGACCACAGCTTTCGATGGTCGTTAAGGTGTTATTGTATGCTTAATATCAATAAAAAGCTGTTGTGTGACCCAAAGAAACGAAGTGTGATGTTTCGATTTCTATTGGCCATTTTGTGTGGGTTCTTCTTGTATGTAAATTTTAGTTTATATGTTCACATTATATAACCATAGCCAGATGCTCTCACCGCTTCGTAAGTAATCAGCGAGGTTAAGCAACTAGGCTCGCGGTCAATCCATCGATTGATGACCGCCATAGTGGTTTAATTTCACAGCGTCTCCGTGCTTCGGAGGGCACGTTAAGGGACGTATGTCCCGGTAGTAGCCGTTAGGCAATAGTCGTTAAGCCATGTCGGAGGCCTACTGGGCGGCTTGAACATTGACATTAGGGTAACCACTGCCCATACGATAAGTAAGTAAGTAAGATTTAGCCTAGTGGTGTGACCGTTGGACTGTAAAATCACATATAAATAACATCTGCTCAAAAATCAATAATATGTATACGCTCTTCGAAATTTAAGATTTGCAGCTTCAAAAGGCTCAGCAATTATGGCTTACCACGGCTATGTTGGATCGATATTACGGTACGGTTTATTGTTGTGGGGTAATTCTACGTTAGTCAATCAGGTATTTCTGTATAAAAAATGTGAGCCGTCACGGGACGCCTGGCAGATGTGAAACATCGACATTATTTTGTAAAAGTAATATGCAGAAGTCGAAGTCGAAGTATAAGTCGAAGTCGAAGTATAAGTCGCAGTCGAAGTCGAAGTATAAGTCGCAGTCGAAGTCAAGTCAAAGTCAAGTCAAGTCAAGTCGAAGTCAAGTCGAAGTCAAGTCGAAGTCAAGTCGAAGTCAAGTCGAAGTCAAGTCGAAGTCAAGTCGAAGTCAAGTCGAAGTCAAGTCGAAGTCAAGTCGAAGTCAAGTCGAAGTCAAGTCGAAGTCAAGTCGAAGTCAAGTCGAAGTCAAGTCGAAGTCAAGTCGAAGTCAAGTCGAAGTCAAGTCGAAGTCAAGTCGAAGTCAAGTCGAAGTCAAGTCGAAGTCAAGTCGAAGTCAAGTCGAAGTCAAGTCGAAGTCAAGTCGAAGTCAAGTCGAAGTCAAGTCGAAGTCAAGTCGAAGTCAAGTCGAAGTCAAGTCGAAGTCAAGTCGAAGTCAAGTCGAAGTCAAGTCGAAGTCAAGTCGAAGTCAAGTCGAAGTCAAGTCGAAGTCAAGTCGAAGTCAAGTCGAAGTCAAGTCGAAGTCAAGTCGAAGTCAAGTCGAAGTCAAGTCGAAGTCATGTCGAAGTCAAGTCGAAGTCAAGTCGAAGTCAAGTCGAAGTCAAGTCGAAGTCAAGTCGAAGTCAAGTCGAAGTCAAGTCGAAGTCAAGTCGAAGTCAAGTCGAAGTCAAGTCGAAGTCAAGTCGAAGTCAAGTCGAAGTCAAGTCGAAGTCAAGTCGAAGTCAAGTCGAAGTCAAGTCGAAGTCAAGTCGAAGTCAAGTCGAAGTCAAGTCGAAGTCAAGTCGAAGTCAAGTCGAAGTCAAGTCGAAGTCAAGTCGAAGTCAAGTCGAAGTCAAGTCGAAGTCAAGTCGAAGTCAAGTCGAAGTCAAGTCGAAGTCAAGTCGAAGTCAAGTCGAAGTCAAGTCGAAGTCAAGTCGAAGTCAAGTCGAAGTCAAGTCGAAGTCAAGTCGAAGTCAAGTCGAAGTCAAATCGAAGTCAAGTCGAAGTCAAGTCGAAGTCAAGTCGAAGTCAAGTCGAAGTCAAGTCGAAGTCCAAGTAGAAGTCGAATTCTGAAAGAACATATTGTGATAGGAACTAAAAAAAAAAACCACGGCATGCGTCGCCAACCCAGAAATCTGTTTTACGTGCGACTATAGCTGTTTCACATCAAAAAAAATGTATTCGAGCAATATGTAATGTCGATTCTCTTGACTCATGAAAGCCACTTTTTAAAGAAAAAAACATACTGACACTAACTTCACTCTATATCCTAGAGATTGGACTATTTGTTAGAAAACATCCACAACTATTTCAAAAAGCCAGTGAATATAGTCTGCTTAGTCGAAGAGATCCAACAAAACTCAAAATAATAAAATATAGAACTACACTTTATCACCAGAACAGCATCTTTATGTGTATAAAGGTATAAAACAAAATCCCAAAACCACTAAGAGAACTTCCCCTAAGAATATACAAAGTTAAAATAAAAAAATGGCTAATTGATAAATATTTTTACACTGTTCAAGAATTCTACGATTTGAAGGGATTTTGATTGGATTGTTTTTATATGAATGTATGATAATTAATTTAATTTAAGATTTTAATAATAAATATAAATGTAATTTTATTCGATGTATGTAAATGTAATTATTGTACTGAATTATTATGTTTTAAATAATTTGTATACCAGTCCCTGTTAAACATATTTTAATTTTAAGACCTGTAATATATTGACCATGTTTAATGCAAATAAATATATTCTTATTCTTATTCTTAAAGTCAGAGTTTAAATCGAAGACAAAATCGTCTACCACTGACTTTTCGAATACTCTCGTACTAAAACGGCCAAGGAAGCTTCGCGCCTGAGCGTTTTCCGAATTGCTCTTGATGGCATGTGATGTCTACCAACCCACACTAGTCCACTGTGGCGGTCTACGGCCTATCCCTTCAAATTGTGGGACCAGGTCCTTGCCCTGCAGTCGGATAGTAACAGGTTGCATTATCTCTATAATGTTTGTCTGTATGTCCTTTATAGAATCGTAAACTAATCATTCGGTCACGTGATGATCTTCAGCAGTTTGTTGTGCTTGAGCCTATAAAAGTTTCTGAGTTGGTACGATGAATCTTTGACAGATGGTTCCACTATCATTCCAATGAATTTCATATATTGCCGTAACAATGCGCGCAGGATATAGCTAGTTATTATATAGAGGTAATATCAGCTGACTCTGCTGACGTAACAATATGAGTTTTTATCACTTCCCTTTTATTAATTTAACCTAGAACGTATAAAAAAGATATGTTTTTCTTCCTCTATCAGAAATCAAGAACTGGTAGAGCTGATGTCCTCGGCGGTTCGAGATTTGGCTGAGGCTGAGTTCCTCGGGGAGAGAGACGATCAGAACAACCCCTTGCCCTCGAGACCACTTCCTAAGGATGAGATTCAAGCTGCATCAGGTAATATCTACTATATAAAAATAAGTCGGGTTTTCCTTCCTGACGCTATAACTCCAGAACGCACGAACCGATTTCCACGGTTTTGCATTCGTTGGAAAGGTCTCGGGCTCCGAGAGGTTTATAGCAAAGAAAATTTATAAAATTTTACGCGGGTAACACCGCGGGGCACAGCTAGTTATTTATATTTGTGACTAACTGCGCCCCATGGTGTTACCCGCTATTTACTAAGCCGCTGTTAACATGCCTATGTGTTCATTTAGGTTATTATAACCTATCTTTAACCTTACAGAAATCTTGGTTTATTGTAAAATTCCTATACAAGGTGTGTCATAAACCGTGGACGTAACTTAATATGCTTATTAATCTGAACAATTTGTACATCAACATGTGAAAATTACAAAAAAAGAATCTCTCCATTGACGAATAACGATCAGCTGACACATTTAGTATAATAAAATCTATGTTACTAGAAATAATAATGTATACAACTATATTACTACAAACATGTTCTGACTATTTACTAGCGCTTTTTTAAAGTCTACGTGAACCTTACCTTTTCATTTATTTTTTTAAATTTATAATAAACAAAATAAATAATCATCTTTTTTTTGTTAAGCTTCATGGGTAGGTAGCGCCCCTTAGGTTACGTCCACTATTTATCTCCTTCAGTATCTTCCAGTTACATGACTTAAATATTCCCTTGTTGAAGAAATGTTTTCAAGTTTGTCAGGTTTTCATATCAGACATGAAGTCCTCATTACCATTTTTATTTAAATATATGTTTCGGGTACTTTGCAAACATATAATTAAAGAACACCTAGACTCAGCACAACAACTCGTACTTATGTGTTACATAAACTGTTCTGTGCGGTAATCGAACACGGGACAAAATGGCGAGGCGTCTGTCTTATCCGCACGCAGCCACACTTTGTTCAGAAATTGTAACTTTTGAGGATTACGCGTTGTTTTATGTATTTAATTTTATTAGGTAATTACTTAATTTCCAAGTATATCCATCATTCATAGTTATATAAAGATGGATCTGAGCTTACGTGTGTTGTACTCTGCTAAAGAATGAGTTATGTTATCACGGATGTGTACGTTTACTAATTAGCTATTTGCAAATATACACAAGTGAACAAATCTAGGTGTAACTATTTGTACAATAAACTTGTAGCGTCAAGAAAGAAGATGTACATGCCGTATCCTAGTTTATCGGTTTAATTAATTTTGATTATTGTACATTTTTATCGAGCTTCAGCCAAATTTGCGAATTTCTGCTTATCGTGAAGTGTGCGCGGAACTCATTTCTCTGTCTCTCTATAGTCAATCATCATCCTCATCAGGCGAAAGAGTCATTTTCCATTAGTCATTAAATAATATTCAAAGCTGATGATCTTATACCAAGTTCTTCGGATTTCAAATTTATATATTTTTGTCGGTTTTCAGGGATTAATGTTTCGATAGTTTAAATGTTTTCTTAAGTACATACGCCAGCACATCAAACTACCCCAATCTGTCAATTTTCCCCAATTGAAAGTGAACCTTATGCTTAATTGATAAAGATGAAAATCTATAAAGTAAATTTGACAGATTGGGGTAGCTAGATGTGCTGGCGTCTGTACCTAACCAAGGTTGGCGGCCGACCTCATTTTACTATATAAATATTCAAAGGTTCCCCTTTTTAATTTTGCTATGCAATTGAAAAGTCTAACGCGTGAATAAGCAGAATAACGGAAAGTTATAGAAAAAAGTTTAATATTCTTGCGACTGTTAGACACTTTTGTAGGTATAATAAACTAAAATCACGTCGAGTGTTATAGGCAACCATGATAGCGCGCAAGGGTGCGCTATTTGATTTGACTATATAGCACGCGCGCTGGTGAGAGATTGTTGTGGTGGTGACATAAGTCAAATGGTACCAACCGATTTTGCGTAAAATTTGTATCACGACGTATTGTCGCCCAATTTAGTGTATGCGATGATAATTTCGACCAATCACATTATGAATAAATTGGCTTCACATACATTTAATCTCAATTTTATTATTCGGAGTTATAACATGTCAGATTTTACATATCATATGCGCCTACTGTAGGTAAGGCTCGTACCTACTTAAATCCACCTATATGGAGAAAAATATTTTGCTGTATGTCGCCTGTTAACCTGTTTGGGGCGTAGAGTTGTCCCGAGGGAATGTCTACCAGGGAACTGGCAGGAGTGTCTCTCTGAGTTGTAATCACCATCAAACTGCGGTCGAAGAACCTGTTTGACATGATGATGATGAAGGTAAAGCTAGTATGTGCTAAAGACTTGTGGGAACAAACCAATTTAGATGTTGATGTATGTTTAGTTTTTCGGTCAGTGACTAGAAAAATACCTAAAACTTTTCGGAACGAAGTTCCTTATCGCGCGTTGTGAAAGGGGGCTAGACGAAAAGTTGTCACGACACTTTTTGCAGCTGTGCGGCGTGCACATGTTTCTCTGTCTGTCTCTCTCTCTCTCTTATAGAAAGCAAGCCAGATATTTTCATTTCTATTTCGCATTGAACAGTGTGGTGTCGTGTATACAGGTTTTTTGTACATAATAAATAATAAGAAATAACTTCGTTCCATCCGGGTCCCTTGACACCTCTCAAGTTTTTGTTTGATGTTAATCAACCCTTGAATTCTATTAGAATACATCTTGCGACCACTACTGATGACCTCAGAGAAAGATCTTTGCTTTTGCTTTGCTTCCACTTTTGTTTCACCCACGGCTAAGTTGTGGAACACCCTCCCGAACGACGTGTTTCCAGGCACATATACTATGGATTTATTTAAGACTAGTGTGACAGTCTTATGGGTACGCGTGATCCACCTTAGAACACATCTCGCTTCCCATTAGGTAATATTGTAGTCAAACGCAAACTGGTATAGCATATAAAACGCGAAAGAGTGCCCCCATAGGCAATGAGCCATGTCAGGCGCCCGTAAACAATACTAATTATGTCCGTATTCAATTATATTGAAGAACCATTATCCTATGGCGGAAATCTTAGGGTGTGCCCTAAGATGGCTGGTACAGGGTAGGATATGATGACGCCGCACCTAGTAGGAGTTGAAGTTGCTGCCATGACCGAAATGGGTCGGACAAATAATAATTATCATTTAATTATATCTATAATACCTATAGTAAAAACATATATCGGTTAGTTACGTCTTCACACCATAAACTACTGAAACGATTAATTTAAATAGGAGAACAAAGATAAAATTACAGAATAGCAATTTTGGAAATTAGCGAATAGCATTTCATTCCGGAACCTGGCCCTGAATGTTGCTAATACATATTCTACTTGGGAATACCTACACCAGTGCGTTAAACGAACAAAGCAAACATTGGAAACTATCGCATTCCGATTGACTAGGTACACCAATACTAATATAACAATATTAGTATGCGTACCGCGTAGGCAAGGAATTGTGTCCGCGCCCTGAATGTGGACGTGACGGGTCAAACAATGGAAGGCAGATTCTATGTAGATTTCCATCTACGTTTGGGCTTTCGGTTTTGTTCCGTGTGCATCGTGCACTATGATTTAAAGAGTAACCATTTAAAAAATGTTGCACCCAAAAATAATGAGAAATTAAAATAAATATACATACATCTCAATACATGCAGTGCTATCATTGTTCACGTGATATAATGCTTCCGTTACTTTATTGGTCAAGCGCGTGATTATTTTATTTTTGACATGACGTATGCAGTTAGCCTAGGAGGCTTTCACTGCTTCACTACGGACTATGGAGTGATTTGAGTCTACACTGTCATTCTCAAAACCGCTAGGTCAAATAGCTAGAAGTTTTAGTTTAATTTTGTTTTGCCTACTATACATATCTTCTACCTACATCATACAGAAATAATATTAGTTAAAATATCTAATTTTGTTCTTGTATAGTTATATAAGTACATGTGTGCGGTTAGATATACATACATAAATTTAAATTTCATAACTCATCTTGAACTAGTTTCAGGTGAAATATTAAATTGCATTTGTTTCGCAAAATTAGATTTGATTTAAATATAAAAACTATATGTATATTTTTTGCCAGTCATTATATATTTTTTTAAGCTTCTGACCAACTAGGGATAGTCATAGATTTTCTCATGCCAACCGAGATCGACGGCTTACGGAAAGTAGTTGGTCAATTAACCAAACTCAAATTTACTTAAATTCGTGCCGCATCGTCGTTGGTGAAAGGGGTCTCACTGTTTGGCTTGATCTCTTGCCCTGTGGAGAGACTTGGCATCTCTATATTTCCTTTACCGCATTTCTCATGTGGTTTGCTCTGACAAATTATTCATTCTGTAAATCCGCTCGCCAGAAGTGAAAATATCATCCTTATCACCTGGAAGGCCGTCCACCACCGTCCGTTTCATAATAAACTTTTACCTATACGACCTTTCCTTGGAATGAATTAACAGAGGAGGTATTTCCGCACTGGCATGACCTTCAAAAAGTCAGCCTTTCTTAAAGGCTTGCGGTCCTCTGGTGTTGCGAGTGTCCATGGGTGGTGGTGATTACTTACGATCAAGTGAACCTCGTGTTCGTTTGCATTGTCGTTCAATAATTACAATCCCGACACAAAGCTTTGTAGCTTTTCGGGGACGGAACTGAATCGAAAAACCTACGGCAATTTAAATAATTTTATCGATATAAATAAATAATTAATCAGATGCTGGTGTCATTTTACAGTACCATTTGTATGTCCATTACAATGCGAAGAACTTTATATGTAATATTTTATTGTTTATTCATACACTTCTTGCTTGTCTGAAAATGAAATTCCTCCTATTACGGAAATGACCATCTATGGAAACCGGAATTGACATTCAACACAGAGAAAATGGCAAACGAATATGAATCCGGTTGACGGTTGCATGACATTATGATCGGAACAGTGGTCACCTGCTATACCAATGCAAATGTTAGTGAGTTAGGTCCGGTTTGGTATTTGCGATAACGAAAAGTTTTTCTTATATAGTGCTATCTTTATCTAAAGCTTCATTATAGACATGTCCAAAATTTATAAATAAGAAATAATTACTTACCTACAAAAATTAAATGAAACCTACATAGAAAAAACTGCGATCAAATCGTCGCCTGCAGGCAAGCTGTAAGCTGGCAACATTAAATAGGTGATAGGCGCCCGGACAACTCTCTGATGAACCCCTGTGCTTCTGGGCCCCAGGGGCCCATTGTATCATGCATCCATCAAATATATTAGACATATTTCTTCTGACTGAGACCCTCTACGGACTCTTCCGTCTTAATATGAGTGTTTATACGTAATGTATAAGTCATACATTACGCGTATAACCACTTATAATTAAAAAATATAAGTATGAAAATAAAACGAAAAATACGACGTGCCATAAAAGAAACAACATTTGATTTTGCAATGAACAAAAGAAGCCATTTGAAATAAAATGTGCCAATTCATGTGACCCGTGTTTTGAAATTTTTCAAGGAAAATATAATTCTGAACTTTTATGTTGAAATAAGTTGACCTATGCCTACTAGTCTTATTTTCTGAACTTTTTAATTCCCGACGCAAGAAGAGGTGTCTTTAGGTTTGACGTGGATGTCTGCCTGTGGTATCGTAGCTCTTAAACGGATGGATCGATTTCTATACGATTTTTTCATTTGAAAGCCAGTTTCCTTGCGGTGATTTTTAGATTGATTGGTTAATATTAATCCAGTAGTATGAGAGTATCAGCTCTTTTCCAAAATGATGTAATTATAGTAGGAGTCGGGAGTTTTCTAAGTCGGTTAGGTTAGGTAATCTGTTTACTTATTCTACTTGGATATTCATATACATATAGAAAACTATTCTGAATTAGCATAAGAGTCTCTGTGATTCCTGATATGATATCCATTGGTGTTGTCGCAGACCGAGGGACGGAATTATTAGGTTTCCTTTCCAAAATCGAAATCCTAACAAATCAAGCAAAATAATTATAGAAAGTAGACCTGCTCGCGTAAGTAGAGTTGTGATCGATGACTTTACGTAGTCACATGCAGTTCCGATAAATCTTGTTAGTGAAATCCATGAACCTGCCTTTCAAAGTAATAAAAAAGAAATAGTAAATAGATTAAGATGACACTTTAGATAATACATTAATAAATTAGGTTCAAGGTCGGTTAGCAAATGCGAAATAAATAAATATGAGGAATAAACTTGTGTTAATGTATGTTTAAGTATGTTTTTACAGCTGTTATGATGAGAAATAGATTTTTTCAACATTAATAATCTCTTTATTGTACACCAAAGAAATCAGCAGCACAAGACAATGCATTAGATAGATTAATACAATTGGCGGTTTTATCAATAAATGTGATCTCTTCTAGACAACCTACCTAGGAAAAGGAGAAAGGATAAAGTCACGGGTAGTTGTGAGGTACAGAGCGTCTAAGAAGATACTCTTAGGTACATACTACATAATACAAAATACAGTGTAGGTACATAGTAAAATATCTATTAGTAATATTCTAGATTAGAATAGAACCTTTATACGTTTAATTTTTATATTCGCGATTTAGCTTGACATAATTTTGTTGGTTAACAGGTAATTCCATAGAGATTTACACATTTAATTCCAATTCAAAATTAATTTATTCTACCGTCAATTTTTACCCTACCGTGCAGTTTAGGTCCGTGGCAATTGTGTTTAAATGTAATAATTTCGAGCGACTCAAGCTCTTTTTTGACATAAATCATCAGAAGTTTTAGTGCTTAAATAATTAATAATTCGGCTTTTAAAGTTCTTTTTATACTTATTTGTAGACAATTCTTTTATATGACTTGGAAGTTTGGTATAGAATCTTATACATTAATCGTATTAATGAAGAGTATTATACTGCTTTTTACTAAATTATACTTTTTACGGCTGAACAGAAATAAAGTGTACAACTACTTTATTTCTAGTAAATAAAGTTGGCAACCCTATGGGTAGTATGTAACATAAGGTTATGCTTGTATCTAGTATTCATATAATGGGTATCGCTCCTTTTACAGAAGGAATCTTTATTTTTATGCACATAAAGTCGATTTTCATATATATATTATTTATTTCAGAATGGCACACTATAGTAGACCCTCTACCAATGAACGGTGTAATCGGTTGCGCTGGTCGCGAATGGGAAGCGCGACATGTGTTAGCGGCCGGGGCATTATTAGGCAAGAGTTGTTCTGCTGCTTTAAAACTAGCAGGACACAAGACACAGCTGCAAACCCAGGTAAGCACTCCTACTGGTAATAGGCTGAATAATGTAAGCTGCTAGTCAATGATAGCACGACGCATATAAGCCGATGATGTGCATTGTTAGGCAATCGTAGTTCTGCTGCTTTAAAAATAGCGGGACACAAGCCACATCTGCAAACCTAGATAAACACTCCTACTGATAATAGGCTTTATAATGTAAGCTGCTAGTCAATGATAAGCCGGCATGTATAAACGGCCGCAACGCATTATTAGACAAGAGTCGTTATGCTGGTTTAAAACTAGCGGGACACAAGCCACAGCTGCAAACCCAGGTAAACACTCCTGCTGATAATAGGCTTTATTATGTAAGCTGCTAGTCAATGATAAGCCGGCATGTATAAACGGCCGCATCGCATTATTAGACAAGAGTCGTTCTGCTGCTTTAAAACTAGCGGGACACAAGACACAGCTGCAAACCCAGGTAAACACTCCTGCTGATAATAGGCTTTATTATGTAAGCTGCTAGTCAATGATAAGCCGGCATGTATAAACGGCCGCATCGCATTATTAGACAAGAGTCGTTCTGCTGCTTTAAAACTAGCGGGACACAAGACACAGCTGCAAACCCAGGTAAACACTCCTGCTGATAATAGGCTTTATTATGTAAGCTGCTAGTCAATGATAAGCCGGCATGTATAAACGGCCGCATCGCATTATTAGACAAGAGTCGTTCTGCTGCTTTAAAACTAGCGGGACACAAGACACAGCTGCAAACCCAGGTAAACACTCCTGCTGATAATAGGCTTTATTATGTAAGCTGCTAGTCAATGATAAGCCGGCATGTATAAACGGCCGCAACGCATTATTAGACAAGAGTCGTTCTGCTGCTTTAAAACTAGCGGGACACAAGACACAGCTGCAAACCCAGGTAAACACTCCTGCTGATAATAGGCTTTATTATGTATCCTGCTAGTCAATGATAAGCCGGCATGTATAAACGGCCGCAACGCATTATTAGACAAGAGTCGTTCTGCTGCTTTAAAACTAGCGGGGCACAAGACACAGCTGCAAACCCAGGTAAACACTCCTGCTGATAATGGGCTTTATTATGTAAGCTGCTAGTCAATGATAAGCCGGCATGTATAAACGGCCGCAACGCATTATTAGACAAGAGTCGTCCTGCTGCTTTAAAACTAGCGGGATACAAGACACAGCTGCAAACCCAGGTAGAGACACTCTTACTGATAATAACCATAATAATGTAAGCTTCTAGTCAATGATAAGCACGGCGTGTATAAAACGCTGATGTGCATTGTTAGGCAATCGTAGTTCTGCTGCTTTAAAACTAGCAGGACACAAGACACAGCTGCAAACCCAGGTAAACACTCCTACTGATAATAGCCGTAATAATTTTAGCTGCTAGTCAAAAATAAGCCGGCGTGTATAGACCGCTGCATCGTATTATTACCCAGGAGTTGTTTTGCTGCTTTAAAACTATCGAGACACAAGCTACAGCTGCAAACCCAGGTATACTCTCCTACTGATAATAGCCATAATAATGTAAGCTGCTAGTCAATGATAAGCCGGCGCGGCGTGTATAGACCGCCGCGTCGTATTATTACGCAAGAGTTCTTCTGCTGCTTTAAAACTAGAAGACACAGCTGCAAAGCCAGGTAAACAGCCATGATAATGTAATCTGCTAGTCAATGATAAATACAGTGTCTATAAACCACTGATTTGCATTGTTAGGCAAGAGTTGTTCTATTGCTTTAAAACTAGCGGGACACAAGCCACATCCGCAACCCCAGGTAAACACTCCTACTGATTATAGCCAAAATAATGTAAGCCGCTGCTTTAAAACTACTTATGCGGATATAGGCTATGTTACTTGAAAGATTCATCAAAGTCCGTTCCGTAAATTTTTCGTGAAAAAGTAACAAACATCCATACATCCATGCTCACATATTTTCGCATTTATAATATTAGTAGGAAGTACTGCGACGTCTCAGTCACAGGTTTGATCAAATATGTTACATCATTTCTTATTTCAGGGCTACCTCTTCGGCTGTCACTTAGCCCTAGCATGGCAAGCCTTCCTGGACCTGGAAGCGTTCACCGGCCCCGAGCCCGGCAGCTTCTCCCTGGTGGGGGCGCCGCTCGCCTTCACGCTGGAGGCGCGGCCCGAGCTCTACGAACATATCGAGGCGGGGAAGAGGAGCGTGCAGGATGTCGACTATCACGCTGTGAGTGTATTGGCTATAACTAGCATACGTCACATTACAGAGGCGAATAGTACGAACATATCGACACGGGACGAAATACTGTATACTTGTTATTGGTATTTTTCCTACCACTAACTTTCTTACCTCTATATATAAATAATATTGTGGGACATTATTCACACATCTGATCCCAAACTAAGTAGAGCTTGTACCTACTATGGAAACCAGATAACTGATATATTACATATACTACTTTTCTTTTGTAAATACTTATATAGATAATTACACCCAGCCTCAGGACAAATTGGCATGTTCATGCACACAAATATCTGTCCTGGATGGAAATTGAACCCACGCCCTGTGGCGTGAAAGGCAAGCATTTACTAACATATAGACAGAACCATTCCCATTCCAATGTTAATAAATAAAGTTCGAAAGCTATATGAACATTACGAGTTATTGCGGACCTAGACGGCACTATAATGATATTTTGTTCTATTCCCAGCTATACAAGGCGGTGCTAGAAGGCGACGGCATCGAGCAGACCAAGCGCCTGCAGCGCGAGCACATCAGCCGCGCCGTGGACGTGCTCGACAGCTTCCCCAACTGCGACGCGCGCACCGCCCTCGCCAACATCATCGTGGCCATGCACCACGACCATCTGTGAGCGCTGCCGCCTGCAGCGAACTTTCCAGCCAAAAGTAACTATTATGGAAATTAGTGAACATATAGGCCATTTATGAACAGTGACATTTTGTGAACATAGTGAGCATTTGTGAACATAGAGACCATTTGTGAACATAGGGACCATTTGTGTGCTCTGAGACCATTTCTGGGCACTGTGATAGTAATACTTAAATGTTTATTGCTTCACTGCTTGCAATTTATTGTTTTCAAGTGAAGCAGACAAAGGCTAATAAGAGTGAATCTGAACAGTTAAAAACAGGGTAAAATTTAACTAAATCTTTATCATTTGACCATTTTCGCGTGATTATCGTGATATTTCATTTTCCCATTAGTGGATATTAAACTTCAGACTTTTAACTCATTTATGTAATTAAAGCGTAGAAATGGACTCTACAATATGTAAGGACGCGCACCATACCATAATTTTAAGTTCTACTTATAATTATAAAAATAAGGTCATAAATCCAATATTATAACGGGAAGATTATTGACTCAATTTAGAAAATTATAAAAAAATTAGACGTTTTTAGTTGATAAAATAGTATTTTTTAAGAATTTTGTACACACGGCTACACATCAAGTTATACATTTCAGGTATAAGCTGATCTCGCGTTGTATAGGATTTCCAAACAATGACAGGTCAGCTTATATTGGAAATGTATAGCTTGATATGTAGCCGCGTGTACCTACATCATGTTAGCCAAAAATACTCAACACATTATACTTCATACCAGACAATCCTGTTATTTTATTAAGATTTCACTAAAGGTTTCCGGTCTACCAATACGAAATTAGGGTCATCCAACATGTAAGTTTTTAATCCAGAAATGAAAAAAATAACATCATTTGCTACATATTTTATCCGTCCAGTATTTGATATGACCCACCCATTTATCGGTTGTTTGGAAACGATCACTACATTAGCGATATGACTGCTATAAAAGTAATTTCTTGGCGATTTATAAATATTAACAATAATATATTTTTCTTTAAAAAATCGCCGGTAAATAGACAAAAAAAATGTTTAAAGAAAATAATACTTTTATGGTTTTTATGTGAAAATAGGAAAATGTCCTACTCTTACTACTATAGTAAAACACAAAAAAAAATATGAATTTCAATTAGATAATTGTATGATTTTTACTGCATAATTTAATTGTAAGTAGGTAAGTACTACAGAATTCGAAAGTAATAGGTATTTGACAAGTATTCGAAGGTATTAATTAATAAATATCTTGAGACAACTAACACACTGCCATCTGATCCCAAACTAGGCGAAGCCTGTTCTATGGCAACCAGACAATTGCAAACATACGTAATTTTTTTCTAAATACATGTTATAGATAAATTGCACCCAGAACATATTATCGTGCTTAAATAAGCATGATTATATGTTCTGGATATGTTGGTCTGATAGTTAGTGACCTTGACTACTCAGCCCCCACCCAGGACAAATCTTTGTGATCAGAATGAAAGATTTGTTCTGGGTGGGGGTCGAACCCACGACCTGTGGCTTAGCGGTCAGGACCACTGAACCATTACACCTACATGTAATTAATGTATAATTTTGACAATAATTCCCCAACGTAATTGTTAATTGATACCTTTATCTACTTTATACAAATATTGAGGTATTGATTCGAACCTATGAACGAGATACAAATATAAAACATCTCGTTCATCAGATCAATTATACTTTGATTGACATTCGTGTGACTATCTTTCTATTTTTATAGGCAAGGGGGTAATTGTTTACTTAAGTTACATCAGTTACCAATAATATAACTGAAACAAATATGAAATACATAATAGTATATTAAGTAGGTAGTAAACAATGCTCAAAATGTAATCCAATCGAATTTTATATTACTTATATATTTTTAATACACTTAAATCAAGGTATTCGAATTTAAGTGTAAAAATAAAAATCCCAATCTTCTTCATATTTAATATATTAACGAGATTGTTAATCTTACTCGTACATACGAGTATGTTGTTGAAAGTTGTAATATGTATATGTACAGACGCCAGCACATCCAGCTACACCAATCTGTCAAACTTTTTATTTTATAGATTTTCTACTTTATCACATAAGCATAAGTTCCACTTTAAATTAGGGAAATTTGACAGATTGGGATAGCTTGATGTGCTGGCATCTGTACGCCATTATTCAATCAAGTTTGCTCAATCAGTGAGTCAGTGTTATTTGTAATTTTGTACTGTACATTTGATATAATTATACTTAATATTAATATTTGATTGATACTCGTTTTATTTCTTAATGTAATCTTATAGATTCAACTATGGAATCTCTACAAAGTCAAATAAGGGGGTGTGAAAATGAAAATGGATGAATGGATGAAAATGAACATGTCGAACTTTCATGTGGCAATCACTCAGATGAAGGTAGTAGACTCTGCACTTGAAGTTGTAGAGTATGTTTACCTAGGACAGACCATCCAACTAAGTAGGTCCAACTTCGAGAAGGAGGTCAATCGTAGAATTGTTGTTTCTTTCTGATTAAATTCGTTTTGGGATCAAAGACAGTCAAAGCGATGCCCCGCTACATACCTGAGCCTCATCACTCAGTGTCAATTCATTGTGTGCCACCATTGATCCTGGATCACATGAGTTGCAGTGGGGGGTAAGTAAAAAATAAAAAACTTGAGAGGTGTCAAGGGACACCCGGATGGAACGAAGTTATTTCTTATTATGTACAAAAAAGCTGTATACACTCAACAAAAATAATCGTCGCGATACCACACTGTTCAATGCGAAATAGAAATGAAAATATCTGGCTTGCGAGAGAGAGACAGACAGAGAAACATGCGCACGCCGCACAGTTGCAAAAAGTGTCGTGACAACTTTTCGTAAGATTTTTTTCCGTCTAGCCCCCTTTCACAACGCGCGATAAGGAACTTCGTTCCAATAAATCGTGGCATCCAACTCGGCTGGGCCGCGGTCGGGAAGCAACGTAAGATCTCGTTCCAAATACCGTAGTGACTCAAGTTAAAAGTCTGCAACCAGTGTGTTGCCAGTAATAATATAATATCTAGGGACAATGCCACACAGATCATCCTAGCTCCAAACTAAGCAAAGCTTGTACTATGGGTACCAGGCTACGATATACATAGAAAACATCCATGACTCAGAAACGAATATTCGTGCTCATCACATAAATATTTGCACTTACCGGGATTCGAACCCAGGACCACCAGCTTCGTAGGCAGGAGCACCACCAACTAGGCTACGGTGATATCTTATCTTAGGACTCATAAGTAGGCTAAAGTTGGGTGCTAACTCCAAACACTTACTAAACCTTATTAGGATAAACTGTTGAATTGACTACCTTGTAGGAACCTAAAGCGGAGGTGTGATTAAATTATTTTGAGGTCCTAGGTTATATCAAAAAGTGGTATTTTGATTCTTCTGAAAATAAAATTAACTATTGCTGCCCGGGGGCAATGAATCGGCGTTACACCCCTGTGCTCTCGGAGAACAAGTAAATTCGTCGGCCCTATTGGATCAAGACAGAATTGAAAGAATTGATGTTTGCGGCGTACTTGTACCTACACTATTCCCACTTGTACACTAATGGATTATACACACTTGGGCGCTGTTGCACTGTTCACACTTATGCAATATTACAGATGTCACACTTGTGCACTATAGTACATTTCACAATTGTGCACTATTGCTCTATTGCTGACCGGCCGGTTGGCGTGGTTCGTAAATATTTGCCATTCACGCCGGAGGTTGTGATTGCCACCCAGGACAGACATTTGTGTGCATGAACAATGAACATGTCTGTTTGTCCTGAGTCGGTATAATTATCTATATAAGTATGTGATTACCAAGGAGAAGTAGTATATGTAGTTCATCAGTTATCTGGTTTCCATAGTACAAGGTTTGCTTAGTTTGGGATCGGATAGCCGTGAGCGAATAATGTCCCAGGATATTATTATTTTTTTTATTATTCACATTTGTGCACGTACTATTGACACTTGTGCTCTACTATGTGTCCCACGCAGATGGCTACTCACCGATAATACTGGCTGGAATTCAACCAGGCCATTACATAAATAAAAGTCAGCAACATTGATGGCAATTGGATCCGGTGGTAGCATTAAAGCGCGACCGTCGTTATTAACACGAGGTCCGTTATAATAATAATACCTTAATATGGACAGAACCATTGACAATATGTAGTTAAAATATTAGACTTAAACTAGATAATTAAACATAATCTCTTGACAATAACTTGATACGAGCTAGCTAAATATCATTGCTATAATAAAATAAATTTTATAAATGTTTTCATACAATCTGTACCTAAATATCTATGTTACTAGAAATAATAATGTATACAACTATATTACTACAAACATGTTCTGACTATTTACAAGCGCTTTTTTGAAGTCTACGTGAATATAAACCTTTTTTATTTTATTTAAAAAAATGGTATAGACGAATAATGATAAAGCGTGTGCCATAACATGTCTAATGAAATAGTCTGATTATTACCAATCTAGAGAAGTTCCGCTCTGCTGCAAAACCAACAACAGTATCCCAATGGTAAAGATGCAGAAAATATGACGATATTCCATCTCTTCAGCTCAGAGAAACTTGATCGAGCATCATGAGAAATAAGATCTGAAAAGACTCTGAAGAGTTTGCTCGCCAACCTTCGTGGATGGGACCGATGGGGCTGCCAATGACGATTACCTACAACTACAGGAAACAATTAGGAGACTATCTTGCTGTCATATAACCTGGCATATCAGTTTGGACTTGAAGAAGCCAATTACTTATTTATCGTATGGGCAGTGATTACCTTAGTGTCAGAGTTGTTCAAACCGCCCAGTATACCTTTAACATGGCTTAACTACTGGGTACAACCGGGACCAACAGCTTAACGTGCCCTACAAAGCACGGAGACGCTCATAAATTAAACCACTTTGACGGTCACCCATCTATGGACTGACCGCGAGCCTAGTTGCTTAACCTCGCCAATCACGTACGGACCGGTACAAGATTATGCCAATTAAACAACGCCATATAATTAAAAAATAAGAGAGAGCTGAGATTGTTGACAGGTTCATTTTACGCAACTTCTAACACCAAATCTTTACAGGATCCTCCAATATAATATTGAAAGCTAACCTTAATACACACCATATTGTAGCGCTTACACAAATACACCTTCGCGCAACTTTCGCAAGCTACAGTGATAAATGGACAAGATGGACCGATGATATTGTAGGGGGCGCTGGAAACCGCGAAACTACGCCACAATGATACGCATACTTTCCAATGATTACCACTGCGATGCCCGTTAATAGGAAGGTATTGTACCTACAGCATATAGCCTATGTAGATACTCTGACCATCACACTGAGATCGCAAACCCGTCTGCCAAGCGTAGCGATTATGGCATTTCCCTCCAAATGTTGTTCCAATGTTGATATCTTTTGGGGAGGCCTTAGCTGGACTAAAGTCTCTCCAAAAGATTTCCATATCGTATAAGAATTTTTAATTGCAGTTTGGTTTGAATTGTCATACATAAGAACATTCTTATAAGTCAGGTGGTACGTAAATAGTAAAGGAAAAGTAAAAAGCTTAATTTGCCTTGGTACTGACTACGATGAAGAACATCAACTTTCAAAATAAATCGAAAAAAGATCAAGCTCCAATACAAAAGGTTGATTGGATGACGTATTTTGTATGAAGAGTCGTGAAAACTTTCACGGGTTGATTTCGCTTCTAAAATCTGTATGTTACACCTTCATAATGTCCCATTACAGCCTCAGTGCAGTGCAAGGGCCTTCTCGCATAAATGGGAGAGGATAGGCCATAGTTCACCAAGCGGGCCTAGTGCGGGTTATTTTCAAATAACTTAAAAATGTTTCCCATACGAAAACTTGGTTACAAATTCTCCACACAACAATCTAGACGTGACATATGGGCTGATTGGCTGTCGCCTTTGTTCACGTCGTCGTCTTTGGCTAAGTAATATCCTTAACAATAAATAATCCCTAGTTATCGACTGTACACCTACGCGATCGAAATTATACTGGCATCGCTGCTTTAAGCGGGGCCCGGACGGAGTAGGCGGGCGCACGACGCCGACGCGGACATCCGCGGCGAGCACCCGCTTAATGCAGCGAAGGCCGTTAGACTTTATTCCATCAAAAACGTTTTGGAGAAATCTTAGGCCACCAGTACCATTTAATTAATTTTTATACGCATATGGATTTTAACCACTATATAGCTATCTCGTACGTAAAACCCATTCGTTCACTTGCTTGCAAGTGTAGGTATAGTTCTTTTTATTTAAGGTAAGACAAGGTTTAAGAAAATAAAACATTTTACTTTTTAAATTAATTGTATTAATAAATAATGGTAGTTCTATTTACATGACACATTCGATTACTCTTTTGTTTTGGCAGAAGACAATAAAAATATTGTTACACAATAAGTTCGCCTAACTCAAATGCGACGGGCACCCCCGCACAACCTAACATTCTTAAAATGACATTGGTAATAACCCATTTAGACATTATCACGTAAAAAAATAACATAAAAAACACATTTTTGGTTAAAATCTGACAATACTGGTCGTTTTTGGTTTGAAAACTTTTCATAATTCGCAACAAGATTGCATCGAGCTTCATGTCAATCACACTGAAGATAGACATACATACAAGCAGACACGCGTGAGTTAATGTATATCACAGGTTTCTACTGTCACCTAAATGATACAATCGTCTTACAAATGAAATCGCCGAGACAATTTATAATTATACAGTTAGCTGTTAATAGTTTGCCTGCGGTTATAAGAGTTTACAAATATCTGGACTGTACGATTCTGTTACATGTTACTATGATTTACAAATACTGTGATTGCTTTTGATATGTCTTGTCACACAATGCGTTGAGAGTTGAAGTACTACTTGGCAACTATACTGGCAAGAATACAGGGCGTGTTACCAATGCTATACACGAATAATAACCGAATACAATTTAGGCAAATTTTGGTAAGTTACCCAACATGAAGCTTTACCATAAGACCGTCGAGAATATCGCACCATTCGTTAATTTTAATTTTTTTTTCACTCCTACGTTAAAATGTACATAGACCCCGATGTCTATTATTGCTTAGTTTTTATAAGTTTTGTTATATCCAAAACTTTTACCTATAAATAATTTTCACGTCCCTCCCAATAAATTTACCATTCAATAAATACGTACACGTAAAAAATATAAACTATATCAATAGTTTAATCTTTAAAACAAACTTTTCCTTACTTCTAATTATATATTAATAACTATTCATCAGTATGTTTTCATTCATTTTCAATAATATGCCTACTTTATAATCTTTCCAAGCGCCTGAAAATTGTTTTTTAACCTCGCAAATATTCTATCTTATATAAACGTATGTAATTTTAATATTCATCTTTTATTGTATGGTATCTAATTTATAAAATTTTATCGTTCCTAAGTTAGAAGAAAGTTCGTATCGATGCAATCGCAACTCTAAAAATAAGTTCACAATTTATATTTAAAATAGAGAAATCAGATTCATCATAATATCAATCAATAGACTTATTATAGCCAAACATACAGGCACTCGACTTGACAAAATATAAAGAAGGCGTTCTTGAAACATGCTCAAAACAACTGTAATAATTTAATGATCGAGCCGTAAAGCAAATATATTAAATATTAACGTCTACAAGTAACACTAAATTATTACAAAGAAAATGATACGATAATGGTTCACGTAATACAATATAAATAAGTTAAATATTCTAAAAAGTTAAAAATACACACGACTTAACCTAATAGAAAAGCACTCGTATCTTGTGGGAATGCACGTCGCGAGATCGACGTGATTCCATCATTTATATCCTTTAAAATATAAGCCAAAACGAACTTCAGAATTACAGGAATGGTAAATAACGTTACAAATATAATAAATCAACTAAAGACAGACAAAGGTACAAACATATCAGTAAACGCGACCGCCGAACGTGTCCCCGCGGCCCCCGTCGTCAATGTAGCGTTTTGTACTTTTGTTCTGAATAATGTTACGTAAATGTAGGGTTAGTAGTTATTGAGATCATCGCGTCGCATAAAACTTTCGAATATGCCCTTAGTTAGAAAAAAATACCGTCAAAATATGCAGACAAAACATACATTAACGTCACTTATACAGAAATTATAGTCTGTTAAAATTAAACTAACCGACCGACGATCGGGTCGACGTCGTCCAACTTAATATAAGACAAGAATATACAAAAAAATCTACACGATTACGGTCACTTTGACATTACACGATCGACACTAACGTAACGTAAGACTAGCTGAAATGCGATAAACACTATTTAAAATTAAAACTTAAACTTACATCTTTGATTAAAACTCACTCAGTATACGTTTTAAAAAATACTTAAAAACGGTACTCAATTCCGATCTTAAATGCATAAAAGGAATCTCCGAACAAGATCGACGTCAGAGACATCGCCGCGCTACATCTAACATCATAAAATCGAGGAACTACAAAATATATTCGGGAACGCGCGGCTCTATTCGACGATTAGAAAAATTCTAAAAATGGAAAGGCAACACAGAGCTTACTTAGCTAGGGGAGCGCGGGCCTTGCGTCAGGTGCTGGACTCTTGGTACGGGCCCGTCACTGTGCAAGGGTGCATGGGGAACAGAGTAGTCCACGACATTGTCGTGTGGGTGTCCGTGTGGAGTAGCATGGACCCGCTACGCCGTGCGGCTACGGTGGCCTGCACCAGCGCGGCCAACGAACTATATCCGCCAGGGATGGCGTCGGTTCCCGGTTTCCATTTCTCTGCAGGCGGTCGCTCGGGCCCCGGCGTGCTAGCTGGCGATGTCGAGTTGGAATTCGGCCCTGGAGTCCCGGGCGTTGGTGGATTTAATCCCAGTTTTTTCAACCTCATCTTTTCTTCCCACTCTTCGAGTCCGTGTTTCGGTCGGTTCAGGTTCCTATGTTGGTAGAATACCAGAGATATCCGTGTGGGGTTGACTCTGTTTGGACTTCTGACGGCGGTGGTGGAGTGCATCTCGTGCTTGGCGCACTCGAATAGAACACTCCCGTGGCCGAGTGCGATGGCCACCCCGCCCATCTGCGCGTCCTTGAAGCAGTCCAAGTTGTCGGTGAACTCGGTTACCTCACCAATGGGTTCAGCTTTTGGCGGCTCTGGTGGATATGGAATAGAGAATGGAGGCGGATATATGCACCAGTTTGGTGACGATTGGCACCAATTTGGACTTGGATTCTGATAAAAATTTGGTGCAAAATTTGGATTGTACTGGTATCCATACGAATTGTAGCAGTGAGGGTTTCTTAGTAACTCTTCCCTTTTATATTTTTCGGCGTTATAGTACGCTAAGCTATTGTAATCGTTGTATGTGTTCTCGTACGGGTTAAAGTGTCCATAAGGATTCGTTGGAAATGAGTAGGCGTTAGCCACCTGAGGGTAGTTGCCATAGCTTTGAATTTGTGCTTGGTTTCCGTAGGTGTTTTGATTGACCGGATGGAAGTTATTGCCGGTAAACTCGGCAGCTGGTTTATTAGCCGTCACCATGTTTTGATCCTCGTGACTGATCGTGAAATTGCTTTGGGCTGTAGTTGCTGGTGGTACATTGTTGTTTCCATTGTATGGACTCCTGTGATCGTATCCATGGCTTAACTGTGGCCTTTCTGATGGTGGGTATGGCTTCAAAAATGTTGAGTTTTCGATACCTTCAGGCGGGTTTGTGTTTTGCGACCTTGATGGTGGTCTTGCCTTAGGAACTCTAAATAACGCATTCTCATTTTCTGGTGTTGACTCTTTCTGCTTGGGGTCCCAATTCTTAGAATCAGGGGACTTCCAGACACTTTTCCGAACATCAGAATTAAGCATTTCGTTATTAGGCGACTTTAGCTCTGGGATTTGAGAAGAAGCCGGTGACGCAGGTGTGCTATGTGAGTTTTGCGAGATTTCAGTCAACCGCGGTGAACTGGGCATATCAAATTCTGGCACTTTGTTGGCAATATCGCCGATCAGATTTCGTTTGTCTGATACCGTATTAGCTTTTTGTAAAATTTGTTCAGCATTACCTTCGCTTCTACTCGAATCGGGACTGTAATTGTTTGGAGGAACATTTAAATGTGCCGTGGTAGAATCTGGGTCTTCTTTTACCACGTGGTTAAACATTTCAGTATTCGCAAAATCTGGCCACTGATTTTGTGGAGCTAACTGATTAGGATATTGTTCTTCTCGCTTTTGTAGTCCTGACGCAAAACTAGGTAATAGGCCTGGGTTGGGGTTTGGGTTTGGGTTCGGGTTTGAATTAGGATTAGGGTTAAGATTAGGATTAGGACTAGGATTAGGATTCTGATTCTGACACGCATTGCTTTCAACTGCTATCGGAGATATATGATTAGGATTATACAACGGATTCTGATGATGTAAGTTATAGCTCTGGTCATATGGATTGTATGGCGAATCAAGGACCGTACTGGATATCTGATTACTCTGGAGCTGGGCATCAGTGAAGTTGTCTATCATAGTTGCCATGTCTAAGAGCGCTGGGTTACCCATATTTGGATTGATGAGGCCTGGATTTTGGTGTTGCATATTCGGGTTGATGAATGCTGAATTGTAATGTGAATTGTTGGTAAATGCTGATGGATTTGATTGGGCCAACGCTGGCGTATGGGCTCTTGGGGATGCACTGCTTTGACTTCTTGGACTGGCGTTGTTTCTTGCATCTGTTGGTTGAGGAGTCCTAGGTGCAGGTGATTGCTGGGCTTTCTTCTGGTTATTGGGACTTTGCGTGTTGTTGTTGGAAGAGTTATTGGATTCATTATTGCTATCGTCGTCTTTCCGCTTTTTGCCGTGACGACGGCATGGTTGGAGTGGTACGGAGCGGACGCGGACTTCCATTGGGTATCTGAAAGTAATAGAATCTTGTTAGTACATTGATTTTATATTTCGTAATACTGAAGTTGAAATGATAGTCTGCAGAACAACTAAGTGCCGGGTAAGTAGATTTTTTTTTATAAGATAAAGAGATATCCCTTGGGGTACTTATATTAATTTGTGTATAATATTAAAATGTGTTATACATCACCACTCACTTATCAAGAATCTCTAAGGCACCACTCTTGACTTTTTCTTCCTGTCCATCCTTGGAACCAAACTCATCCGTAGTATCTAAGACGTAAAGTGGAAGCACATGAAGTTGTTCGTCGGAAGGCTTGTTGAGCGCCCGGTGTTTGGCGAGCGTGACCACGGCCGTGCAGCCGTTGTTCATATTGTGGAGGTCTCTGTGTGCGTGTGCGCAGAAGTCTATGCACGCTGTTACACCTGGAATTATACATAATATAAATTAATAAGAGATGCAATACAAGGTAATACGATGGAGGGAGCTGAAATAACGCAAGCATGCCGTAAATGAAACGGTTTTACCGTTAGAAAAAATGTATTTGATGCTTAGATGATCTGGCTAAATAGGACATTATCCATTAACCCATAGCGTGTTCAACTGTTGTTTATAAGATCAGGGATTTGAACCCTAGATTAGGCCAAAAGGTGTTATTAAGATTTTCTGTCAAGAATAGCACCCAATAGCACTCCGGAGTCGGAAAGTTGAAGATTATACACCCTCGTGCCTCAGTAAGCACCTCACTCTGTCAGTCTGTTATCTTCAATGTCATGTCAGATCGCCACCTTACCACTTATGTTATTAAGGGAATTTAACCTACCTTTCCGCACCTGTGCTTTTGCACACAACAATATTATATTGTAGTTGTAGTAGTTGAATAGCAACCTAACTAGAAAAAAGACTATCCGTGGGACTAATCAGCTATTGTAATAAGGGTATTTCCCTTTAAGTAATAAATACTAACCAGAAAACGGTCGTCCCGGCTTGAATCCCAGCCGACAATCAGACGCCTCCTTTTCAAACTGACACTGGTTCTCAAAGGCCTTCGGCGCAAGGTTCATGTACAGCGGGCTAAGCAAAGTCGCTAGCACATGGATGCGTTCTTCTATCTCGCTTTCCTCCGTCTTCACAGACAGCCGAAATTTGCGAACAGTTTTTGAACGGGCGTATTTGCATCCATTGTAGTACATCGACCAAGAACAACCGAAGCTGTAGGATGCGCCACATGTCTCGGGGTCTAAGCCTGTAAGAAGAAAAAAAAGAAATCTCAATAAACTTAATTTCTCATTTTAACGGGAATGGGATAATTGTTCACCGTTCACTGAATAACAGGAGTTGTTAAACTAAAAATAGGTGCGTTTGACCATAGGATGGACGTGAAACAAGTTTTCACGTCTATCGTAGGTGTAGTTAGATCGAAAGACGTGACGTGGCGTAAAATATATATCAGCACAAACTCGCCTGGTAATAATATCCCACCTGTCTAGCAAGCAACCCGCGTGTAATATCGACAGCAAGCAGAGTTTTCATTTAGATCTATCATGTCTTTATCAACGATTTTTTTTGTTATCTACTCGCATGCCTAAGCAAACCCCTCCAAATGGCAACATTATAGAAAACCAGGGTGGCCTATGTCCAGCAGTAGACGATATCAGGCTAATAATGATGATGATGATAATTTTATTAACAAAATAATTTGGTAAAATTCAGGATACTCTACTTACCTTGACAAGCACAAGTTCTATTCTCATTGGTTGCACACCTCCTCGTAGTAGGCAGACCATATCGGTTCAGCTTATGTGACAGTAGGGTGTAATCCAAATCTGCTTCCGATTGAGGAATACCTTCCCAAGCTACCAGGCAGACGACAATCCAGGAAGTAGGACATTTGTGACCGTTACGGAACTTAACAACTACTAGCACCTTTTCTGTGTAGTTGGCTCTTCGGATTACCTGCAATTAAGAGATTCAGATATGAGTAGTGATAACGACTAACGTCGGTAAGATTGTGACAGTATTACTAATTACTAGAGCCGGAAAAGGAACACAGATAGTTTCTTATAGCTGCCTAGTTTAATAACGTTTTAGTAACAATATTGTATATCTAATTATAAAATTCCCACTGTAAGTAAAGTGCAGTAAAACAAATTTTGGGATCCATACACTCACCCACTTAGCCATCGGGCAGCCCTGTGCTGACTTCCCTTCCTTCCCTGTGTAACAGATCTTCTCTATTCTCAACTCTTTTCCACTGAGTCCTGTCCGGGCTTCCAAGTCCTTTCGTAATTCTGCTAAAGTTGATGCTGCACCTATAAAAGAGAAAAGAGGTGTTATAAAGATTCGTTAATTTTTTTCGTCCAAATTCATTTAGAAATATATCTTACCTAAGTGCGTATAGTAACTGCCCGGTTCTGGAGGGTTTTTATCAGCAGGAAAACAGTTGCAATCTGGTACTTCTGTTCTAGAGTTATTTCGTAACCTTTCTAGGTTGTCTAAATATTCTTTAGAGTAGTTAAACTTGTTCTCTGTCGGCCTGGCCAAATCTGGTACTGGGGTGCCAGGCTTAGATGAGCTTTTGGAGTCTTTATCAGCATCAGGATCGTCTTCAAGAACTTCATCTTTGGTTTGTAAACCTGGACAGGCACCATCTCTCAGGTGTTCTGGTGGAGGTTTCTTAGTGGAACCTTGCCGACAGCAAGAGTATCCAACTTCATTTCTTATAGCAGCCGGCCCACCGTCTCCCGGGAATAAATAAGGCTCATTTCTCGGTGGAGGATATTGAAGATTCTTGTAAATCTTATGCCCTGGTGGAGAATGTTCGGATTTTATTTGCTCGATATAGAACGGTGGTTTTGGTGCTGCTGGAGTAGGTCTTTCAGCTTTTTCTGGTTCTTTGCTCAGCTGTAACTTTTGATCATTGAAATTGCGGATGTATTTCTGAAAACCTATATTTTCTTGCGCCCGAGGAATTTGTGCGTAAGTCTCCGCCGGTTCAAGTCTCCGAGATGGTTCATATGGAAAATTTTGGAAGTTTTGGAAGCTCTGCGATTTGTGACCGAAGTTTTCTTGCTTTATCGTCGATATTGGTGGAAGGACGGTATTCTGCTGGGATCGTACTAAGCTGTTAGCATAATCCCTGTAAGCGTTATTTACAGGCATCTCGTTTGGTTTAGCATAAGCAGTTTGAGGCACTAGTCTTTGCGGCTCGTTTTTCATTAATCTATCGTCTTTTTGATACTGATACGTATCAGGTGTCTCTAATTTAGGTATTAAAGGTGCCGAAGGATGTCTAAACTTAGCGTCATATGCTTCCCTATCATAAGCTCTTTTTTGTGCGTTTGTGTCACGGGGCGGGTTACAATTTTGTTGATTCATCTCGGACACTGGTCCAATTAGCATTTTTGATTGAAAATCTTTACTATCTTGTTGAGTATAACTTAAACTATCGCTACCATAAATTTCTGCATACTTTTGCGCTTCATACGGCACGTTAGCGTATGTTCCGTACTGTCCCCGCATGTCCGCATAAGACGCCAATTTTTGAGGAGTTTTGGATACATTCTTAGATGAAGCTTGTTTATCGTAGCTTCTCGGGACATCTGTCCCCCCCTCCCATACGTGGTGGCCACCACCTCCGAATTCACCCGCGCCAAAGGCGTGGGTATTCTGTGAATAATTACCAGCGACAGGATACGCCTGATCGCCTAAGCGGTAATTATCTCGGAGATGGTGGCTATACGATAAAAAATGACCGGTAGCGTTTCTATCATCGTTGACGGAGACGGCTCCAGTCTTCCTATCGTCCATTACCCGAGGCGGCCCCTCTCCCGGGTCTCCTTTGTCCGGTGGCGTATTGGTGCCATCCCGGGTATGGTTTTGCTTGTTTAGTATCATCGTTTTCAGTCTCGAGTTCAAATTCACCCTGTCTGATTGGGAGAACATCTGTTGTTCAGCCTCCTCCTGTCTCTGCATTTGTTGTTGATTTTGCATCTGCTGGTTTTGCATTTGATTCTGCAATTGCTGCTGCTGATTTTGCAACTGTTGTTGTTGTTGTTGTTGATTTTGTAGCTGTTGCTGTTGGTTCTGCATTTGTTGATGCTGATTTTGCATTTGTTGATTTTGTAACTGTTGTTGTTGTTGATTTTGTATTTGCTGTTGATTTTGCATCTGTTGATTTTGTATTCTTTGGTTATGCTGCCACTGTTGGTGTTGCTGCCAATCATTGGTGGTCGTCTGGCTTTGTGGCTGTCCGTTCTCTCGGAACTGTCCGCCATTATAGGCGCCCGGATACCCGCTACAATCGAGTGAAGCTCGCGGACCGTTGCTCCCCTGCAGGTACCCAGGCTCGGCGTTTCCCGAATGTTGTCCATTCGGCGTATTTTGTTCCTGTCTTTCGCTATCGTTGGTTGTATCTCCCGTACCATTGTCAGAACTGTATTCTTCTTGATGTTCACCAGAGTATTCTGAGCGTTCGTAGTTTTGTTGGCTGACTGTATAGACAGGCGCTGCTGTGGTCGGCACTGTGTTTTGGTAAGACGCGGCGGAAGCCGGCCGAGAATCGCTGCCGGCGGTGGCACCGGGAGTCTGAGCTTGTTGCGCGTACTGCTGCTGGTATTCGTAGTGCGGCGCTCTTGGCGACGGGACGGGTGTATAGGCACCGCGGTTGGACGGCGGGCGCTGCGCAGGTACGGACTGAACACCAGCTTGGTAGTAGGTGTTGTTGGTGACATCAAAGGTAGTGGCGACATTCTGGACGGTGTACGTGGTGTTAGCCTGGTAGTGAGGCGATGTCGCGTACGCTGTGTGGTTGCCTTGGTAGTCAAGCGTCGTCTGGCCGGTCTGCGTTGGTAGCTGTTGAATGAACTGGTTCTGCCAACCTGGAGAAAGAACTTCATTGAGTTTAATATATACACAGAACTAACGGTACAAAATCAAAGAATAAGCTATAAGTATTAGGGATTTTACCTTGGGAAGGATCTGTCTGCCACGTTGTTGGAAATCTGTTGGGGTCGCCTGCGTAGAATGGCATCGGCGCCTGCAACAAAATATACTATTTTTTAATTTCATATACGGTCTATTTTTCTAAAAAAATATTAGTAAATACCTAATATCATATTATGTTCCAAGCATTTGTGCGTTAACCGATTATAATTCTAACATTGGACGTCTTAATTTATGGGCAACTTAAATAGCTTTGTCCTCGTAGCATTTTTACAATACGTGTATTATTTAGATAATTAGCGCACACGTCATATTATATTGTGTGTTATGTGTGTCGAGGTGACTCGGACAATGTTTACTACATTATAGCGTCCGTGTGAACTGCGTCTAACGTAATCACACGTTGACCGAGGCCGGCAATCCGTTTAGACCATGAGCCCATGAGCTAATGTAAATACATAGTGTTATGAATTTATTGGAGTTTATGTTAAGCATAGTTAAGTTCTATTAATAGTACATACGAAACAGCAAGATATAGTTTAATGAGGTTCCAACTATTAACATAGCCAATAAGTGTGTGCGCAAACACATGGGCACTTTCTATTCCATCACTCTCACGATCCGATGGGACGGCTAGCGACACAACCGGAAAGAGGTCAGGTATTGGGTCAACGAGTTTACGTGCTCGAGGCACTTATTGTCCCGACCCGGGATTTGAACCCAGGACCTCATTATCTGAGGTTGAACACCCTACCGTTAGACCAAAGAGGCAGTCAATCTATGTATTACATAAATACATAGTAATTATATGTAATCAATCGAGCCGCTGTAAATTGTGCCCACAAAATAGTAATACTAGCAAAAATAAAATTATCACATAAAAAAAAATCTAATCATTTTCGTATGCTAAAGTACTTACGTACCTAGTCCAATATTACTTTACCTTGATTTTTAATACACTGTAAATATGAAAATGATTTATTTTCTATATTTAGATCCGAAAATAAAAAACAGTCCATTTCAAACGGTACCAATAAGAGTAAAACTGAGAGTTGCGTTCACACTTAATTGTAATTCGCAAGTACTTATAATTTTTTTATGTAAAACAAAGAGCTTATTGCTTAAAATTAATATGCCCAAAACACACCCTAAGTCAGTCTGACACGTAATTAAAAAATAAACTTACGACCAAAGTTTTTATAATAACCGCGCATAACTTTGAAATTATTAAATTACAAACTTATTCATGTAAAGCTCTGAAGCAAACATGTTAAAATGTTATTACAAATAATGCAGGTACAGTCAACAAAAAGAAGTAATCATCACAAAGTTCATATTACGAAGGGTACCTAAGATGAGTTTCATTTATTCTTTTTATAAATTTGGGTATGATGGCGTTAAATTTTTTTTAAAACTATTGTATTATTTTTTTAAATTTATTGTAATTTTATTGTATTTTTAATTTTGTAGAACAATACAAATAAAAATTTAACATAAATAATATAGAGACCTGCTTGTAGTATCCTAGCAGAGCTGGCCGGTTTTAGTAATAAGTCGGAAATGTATGTAGACACATTCATACAGACTGCTTTTGGAGAACACTACATACCAGAACTTATATAGGTTGCTGCTGTATCGTTATATGTCATGAATATAAGGTGCTTCAGTATATATAATATGATATAAATTATCTCAGTATCTAGTATAAGTTATTGAAATAAATAAATAATTAAATATTACACTCAATCATAATTGATTGAGTGTAATGTATTGGAATTATTTTATGGATATTACTGTAAGGTTTGATCAATCCATCACCATTAGTCTGGGGAAACGGCCTATATACATATTCGTTCGATAAGCCTACGAATTATTAATATGCCACACAACTCCTATCCGATTAGACTTTATAAAACGTGTCAGTTTATTGCTTAATAAGTCCAGTGGGGATTTAATGCCATAGGCATCTTCTCCCAGTCAACGTACGTCATGTTGCCCACGTTTATAATTAAATGATCTAATGATATTGAAATGTCTTCGAAATATTATTTAGAAACCAAATAAAGAACCCAGCTTCAAGGCCAGTACTTCAGGCCAAATTTGATTTAAATTCCGAATTAACCGTAAAAATCATATTTGGAATGATCAATCGAGGTCTTTTTATAAATATGTGTCACATTTCGCTGACTGTACATAGATGTAATATTACTTTGGAAGTTACCGGAGTTGTTCAAGATTTTAATTTCTCGTTGAATAAGTTAGGCAATATTTTATTAACACGGCCCCGTACGTCAGTCGTAATTAAAACTTTGTTATGTTTGTAATAAGATGGTGTAATGAGATTATTCTTGTTTATTAGGAGGCACGCGTAAAGCGTCACTTTGTCGTTAGTCCGATGGTGCGTTGTTCCTTGTTGCTTTAATTATAAGACCCATTAATACGACTTTTACATTATAATTATACCGATTAGTTAGTGTTGTCCTTAAGTTTCACCCATGGCGGATAGACTCAATGGAGAGCAGCCATCTGCCATCTTAATAGGAGGCTTAATACTCGTCTACAGAGAATATAACGTATTATATATTAGTATATAATTATATATTATTATTTTCTTTTTTATATCATTTATAAATAAAAGAAACAAAATAAAAAGTATTACTTACATAACTCTGTAACATGATACTTATACCTCTACAATATTTACCAGTGCCAGTACCAGGTGGGTGATACCATAAAACATGTTGTATTACAACAGATTGGGGCGTTGTGCACCTTTGTTTACAACCCAATTACAATGTAACAGTAAATTACAATTACACGTAATTGTGTTCGCCAAATTGAACGTCGGATACCGTAATCATGGAGCATATCGTTACTGCTACTTATATATATTACTGCTACTGCTATTTATTGGGAAACTGTTTTTTTTTAATATTTTTGTCTAAAATAGTGACCAATAAATCCAAAAAGAAGGAGATTATCAGTTCGACTGTATATTTGTTTTTTTTCACGTTATGTAAGTGTGTTATGCGTTTCTTTAATTTATCTTGAAATAGCATCGGATAGATAACAAATGTATCGAGGTTTTGATAATTATTTACTCTTATGCAAATGTCTCAGCCTTAGTAATAGGTATAACATTTATCCATTTTACTGAACTGTATAGAAATTTCGAACGCACTGCTACCATCATCGCCCACCTTATTTTGAATTCGTACTACTCCAATCCTAAATCGGACGAGTGCCCACTACTTTACGTAATAACGTAGAGCGGAAGTTGCATAAAACGTCCCTAAAAACCAACGCTCCCATGAATTTCCAAGATTCAAATACCAACGTTGAAGCCCTCAGACGCAGGCTACATAGTTTTAGTCTTAGTCTTGCTAGAGGTGCAGACGGATACAACGGTGGAGAGGGGAACCGCATATGTCCTAGATACTGAGGTATAAGATCACCTTGCAAACCCCAGGTTATTTTTATGACTTTTCCTATTTAGAAAAATCGCTATCATTTTTTGAACCTTATTCTCTCCTGTTGAACACGTGAAAGCAACAAGACGTTCCAAAAGATAAAGGCACAAATAAAATTATCAGTAATAACAACTAAATAAATATACATTTGTCAGTTATTAGTTATAATAAATTGAGTTGTGAACTATGCGAGCGATGGTAACTATAGCCATTGTGATCACTCCTATAATTGTTACGGCCATTCCAATAGCTTGTCCGCAGCTAAAGTTAGCTCAATATTATCAACTATAATACAATTATTACATTCTGATTACTAATTTGTAACGTAAATTGTATTAGAAAATCAAAATATGATTTATTCGACAAACATAATATAAAAGGAACAAATTAAAATACAAATATTAAGTGCATATACCATTATAAAATTCATGTGTATAAATTTCGTGAGGTCTGCCATAAACTAAACTATTTTCCGTGACTTAAACATTTATAGCAAATCCATGTTATCTTTCTTCCTTTCTATTGAGAAGGATTTAATCCTCCTTCATTCACAGATTAAAAATATTCGATTGTAGACAGGCGCCTTGCCACTAAGGCTGAGATCTATAGAGCGTACTTAGACTTTGCTCAGACTATACTTTCGACTTAAGTCAAAGTCGGAATTTATAAAGCAATCTTCAAATCCCTCTGAGTGCATGCTTAGCAAATGCTAAGTCCACAAAATCGACGACTTAGTAAAAACTTACACTATAAGACACATAAAAATAAAGTAGTCAAAAATATACTTGACCATCATAACTTACACGACTTTTTATTTTTCCGTGTTATCAGAGACAGTGATGCCACATTGTATAGGATTTCCAGAGAAAGGAAATCACGGAATTTGTATTCAAAGGAATACTACAGATATATTGATAAATATTTATAAAATACAGAAAGCAATAATAATTAGACATTATCATTGTATTTAATTATTGATTTATGTGTTCAAGCCAAATTTTCGGGGAATTTTAGATACGGCTAGAAGAGAAATCTAATCTGTCATCTGGCAACACTGATATACTGTAGTTGTCAAATTGAGTTGTGAACTATGCGAGCGGTGGTAACTATAGCCATTGTGATCACTCCTATAATTGTTACGGCCATTCCAATAGCTTGTCCGCAGCTAAAGTTAGCTCAATATTATCAACTATAATACAATTATTACATTCTGATTACTAATTTGTAACGTAAATTGTATTAGAAAATCAAAATATGATTTATTCGACAAACATAATATAAAAGGAACAAATTAAAATACAAATATTAAGTGCATATACCATTATAAAATTCATGTGTATAAATTTCGTGAGGTCTGCCATAAACTAAACTATTTTCCGTGACTTAAACATTTATAGCAAATCCATGTTATCTTTCTTCCTTTCTATTGAGAAGGATTTAATCCTCCTTCATTCACAGATTAAAAATATTCGATTGTAGACAGGCGCCTTGCCACTAAGGCTGAGATCTATAGAGCGTACTTAGACTTTGCTCAGACTATACTTTCGACTTAAGTCAAAGTCGGAATTTATAAAGCAATCTTCAAATCCCTCTGAGTGCATGCTTAGCAAATGCTAAGTCCACAAAATCGACGACTTAGTAAAAACTTACACTATAAGACACATAAAAATAAAGTAGTCAAAAATATACTTGACCATCATAACTTACACGACTTTTTTATTTTTCCGTGTTATCAGAGACAGTGATGCCACATTGTATAGGATTTCCAGAGAAAGGAAATCACGGAATTTGTATTCAAAGGAATACTACAGATATATTGATAAATATTTATAAAATACAGAAAGCAATAATAATTAGACATTATCATTGTATTTAATTATTGATTTATGTGTTCAAGCCAAATTTTCGGGGAATTTTAGATACGGCTTGAAGAGAAATCTAATCTGTCATCTGGCAACACTGATATACTGTAGTTGTCATTCTCATAAGGCCGGAGATGCCAGGGCCGAAAACAATTTAAAAAAAAGTATTTGACGTTGCCGTTCACTGCTGATACAACAATGTTCCGTTTCTCATAATAAAAATTAATGTCGATTGTTGATGATTAATAAATCTATTTTTATGTCTCACTCGTCATTTTCTAAATAGTTCAATAATAATAATAATAATACACAGAGGAACGATGCGCACCATGTTTTAGTTATAATTATGACTGTTTTTAAATGTTTTCCAAAGAGTAATTAAGAAGTTAATGCATGTAACGAAATTACAATTGGTGTTTTGACTTTTTCTGTCTTAGCTTATGCTAAGCATAATCTTAACGTCAAAAAGTCTATAAATACCAAATCAAAGTATAAGCTTAGCATACACTTAGCAAAGTTTTACGTAAGTAAAGTTTGAGTAAAGTCTAAGTACGCTCTATAGATCTCAGCCTTAGTGTCCAGTGTTCGATGCCCGTCCAGAACAACTATTATGAGTGACCCATAAATAGTTGTTCTGAGTCTGGATATTGTTTGCCTTTTTATAAAAAAAATTATATTTGAAAATGGTGTCATTTTAAAAAGAGTTTTAATATTCTTATTTTACATATGTAGACTATGACAGACGTTTCATGTTAACTTCCCATTACAAGCAGCAAATTCGTATTTTTTAAATTCATAGACAAATAAATAATTTTGTTCTCTTATTGTATTTATATTCAATTCAAACAGATTAATGTATTACCCAGTTTTTTACTACTTCAGAACGAAGTGTTTGAGATATTTTATAAAGCATTAATTTAATGTTAGAATTACGTTTTTATTAATTTCGTACGTACGAGTTTGCCCATAAGTTAGGTAGTACAACGTTTTGAACTAAATAGTGTGCCGAATAACATCAGCATAAATTGTACGCCACTGCACTCAAATTGCCAAAGTTGGTGGGGCACAAATTAAAAGTAAAAATTATTTTTGTCAGCTTGTTATAGAAAGCTAGTTATTAAAACTAGTTACTACTTATGTGATATCGGTTGACTGGCCTGTCAGTCTATTGGCTAGGGTCCTGACTCCTAAGCCAGAGGTGGTGGGTTCGATCCCTACCTTTGTGCGTTTGGCTAATCTTTGTGCGTTTATCTGTGTCTGGGTAATTTATGTATACTATGTCTGTATTTTATAAATCTAAACTCACATGCACTAAAATCTAAAGTAACAGAATGGCTGCTCCTTAAGGATTACTCTTACACGGAGTCTTTACTCACCTATCTTGTATAATACACTCACAGACAGACACACACACATACATTCACACCTACACACACGCAAACACACAGCATACAATTCTACTCCTGTATACCATACAGTAGAATGACACAGTCCACTTTAGATATAAGTTTTAAATTTTAATATAAGTTTTTGATGATAATTGACCGCAAACTACCTTTTATAATACAGGTATACCCTAGTTTAAGAGGTAGAGTACCTATTATTATTGTATAGATTTTGCAACATAAAATATAATGTATTTACAAACCAAATATTAAGTTATTTCAAACTCTGTATGTTTTTTTTTGGATTTGAAGATTATATCTATCTTTACTATATAGTCGGGTTTTCCTTCCTGACGCTATAACTCCAGAACGCACGAACCGATTTCCACGGTTTTGCATTCGTTGGAAAGGTCTCGGGCTCCGTGAGGTTTATAGCAAAGAAAATTTATAAAATTTAACGCGGGTAACACCGCGGGGCACAGCTAGTTTATGTTATGTTTATCAGTTTTCTGTTTGCCATAGTAGCGGCTCTGCCTAGTTAGGGGTCAGATGGCAGTGTGTTAATTGTCCCAAGTTATTTATTATTTAAGCGTTTCGAATTTGAAGTACCTCGCTGACATGCTGACAGTAATACTTGTAGATACCAGATACTTTCATTAAGCTGCAAACTATCGGCGATGAAGCACTTTGGTGTGCACTATGTCTGACGATAGGTGACCGTCTAATTGATTTAATTTTTCATCATCGTGCTTTGGACGACAAAATGTTTTCATTGGTATCTTTTAATCCATTTTTCCCCATTACAAAAGTAATTGTACGAAACAAACTCAATTTTAATTTAGAAAACAGTCACAAAGACGGTTTATTCGTCAAATATAAAGAAAAAAAGGATAAACAATTTAAACAAGTTTGTCGGGCGCAGTTACCTACCAAATTGAATTTACTTTCTGTAAATTTATTCTCTTTAGTTTATACAAGGATTATACCCAATTCTTTTTTTGTGTCTGGCAGCAGATTAGTAAGCAGAATGTCGTAATAATACAATGTTGCTTGTAAAATAATGATGCCAGTTACTGAATACTATTTATGATGTGATTATTTAAATTTAATTAAGAACGATGTAATATTTTAACTGAATAAATGACTTTTGAATTTTGAACGATGAAAATGGCGGTAATTAAAATGCTTCGAATTTCAAATATCGTATTTAATACCGTTAATATATTTTACGAAAGTTTAATAATAAACAAAAAGCTATTAAGAATAAATAATAAAACAACAACTCTCTGCATTGTCCAAATCATGTGTGATATGTAAATAATAAAATTAGCATAATATTGTTATAATTGCGTACAAAACAAGCATGCTATTTACTTAATTGACAACGACACTGCTAATAGCTGGCTACGATTGGTATGCTAATCCGTAACTGCTACAAAACTATAATAACTCGTTATTTTAGTAACGCTATCGCGTTAATTCTTTTAATGTATCTAATTACTTTATTTCCACACACACAGGTGTGTCCGTGATTTTTCCTTTTCTTAATAATTTTAGAAGGTTTAATGTTGCTGCTGTACTGTATGCTATTTTCTACTTTTGAAAACTGAGTGATTTTTTTTCCAAATTTTTGTTATTTTATTTCAATTTCTAGCATCAGAATTCTGTGCAGATCCGCTGTTTGCTTCGTTTTGTATATGTAAATGCCACGAACGAGGCTGTATTCATTTGGTTTGGCTTGTTTATCTAGTGGTAGCATGTTCAGCCGCACATAATGAGGTAGAGGGTACAAATCTCGGGACAAGCTAAAAAGTGATATTAGGATTTTTTTGTTAAGAATAATTCTCAGTGTCAGCTGCCGCCCCATCAGACCATTAGCGTGAGGTTTGTTGACGCAGATGGCTTATCTTCATTGAGACTGCAGTCGTGATTTACCGAAATCCAACCAGGGCCTCTATCGGCTAAGTCGCCGAACATCGATTTCTTAAATGGCGTTCAAATAAATAAAGGTTAAAAATGTCTTCATCAATCGTTAAATCGGTTTCAACGTCGACAATCGATTCCGGACCATTTATGACGTCACATGTGCTCATGGAAGCCGATTTAACGATTGATTAAGTCATTTTTAACCTTTATTTATTTGAACGCCATTTAAGAAATCGATGTTCAGCGACTTAGCTGGTAGAGCCCCAGGGCGAATTTATTTGGAGATGATGAGGTTTGCTACGCCCACCTAATAAAATAAAGCTCTCAAAATTTGGATAGAATCGGCTCAAAACCTTTCAATAAAATTTACACTATTTGGCTTTCAGGAGTATAATGGGACTTGCTACTATCACGGTCACCTAGTCATTATCTCTTTAAGCTCTATGTGTTATCAGCTGGCTTCATGGTTAATTTCAGGATGAAAGCGTTTGGCTGTTAATGCAACGATCACGGGTCGGAAAATGCTTAAGTGGAGTTTTAGATTATACATACTACATCAGGTAACTTCGCTAGCTTTTTGGGCACCAATGGCCCGCAGATGACGAATTGAAAGCGGTTTTTTATCTGTATTTATTTTTAATTTAATTTCTGTAGTTTGGTATCAAATTTATAAAGATAGTTTTAGTACGTAAGTACTTTTTATTCTGTGTTTTTTTATGGCATTTAATATATTTTTACATACAGGCCAAACTGCAATGCAGTTTGTATGCTATGTCATGTATTATTACAAGTTGTTTATATTACAAGATTCAAATCAATTTTCACAGTGAATATCTCATTCCCCATTATATTAATTGAAGTTGTACTCATATAAATTGCAATATTGCGAGACGAGATAAATTTTTATGATGCTATTCAGGAGATGGTAAATTGCAATATTTTATGGTTATTGCAATGTTGTAATGTAAATAAAAATGGAAATAGGTACCTACGTCTTAAAAGTAAAGTTAAAATAAATTACGTCCACACTACACAGTAATAGAATTCTATTGAATATTTTATATATTCATAAATACTGAGTGGTGGCTAAGCTTTATAAATATTTTATCGATAAGGCAATGTGTTTTAAAGTTGCGAAAAGGTTTGCCTGGGCTATATATTTTTTTAAGATTGTTTTCTGTTAGTTATGGAGGCTTTCACTGCATCAACGGACAATAGAAGAGAGCGTGAGCTTGAACCCATATAAAACTGCAAACTAAGTACCTGCGCCGGAGGGCATTCAATTTGGAGTTTGAAGCATGAGAGAGTCAGTTGTTTTAAGTAAGTTTTCTGCGCACACACTGATACACTACTATGTGTTCCATATAGGTAGCTCCATTGTGACAAGACTCACACCAGCATGGCCAAAGTTCGGTAAGGCCTAATTATTGTCTGTAATAATGCCCTATTAAATAGTATTTTCCTTCATCCCATCCACTAAATAAATAAGTTACAAATAAACTTTGATAGAAAAATTGTGTAAAATCTTGAAGCTCACCATCGGCTGACTAGGGTGTTCCTGCTTCATGGCTGGCGTGGTAGCTGGGGATGGGCTTGGGGCGGCAGGGGCTTGCGGGGCGGGGCTGGAGGCCGCTGCGGGCACGCCGGGGACGGCCACGCCGGCGCCGGCCACTCCTGCTGTGCCGCCTAAAGGCTTGCGGCCACGAAAGCTCTGCGGAAGATTAAAATACGTTACATAAATTAAAGAAGCAAAGGAAACTAGGCACTTGCCTACGGAACGGGCATTCTTTAGCATATATGCTTAGAAAAAAAAACAAAAGAATAAAATCTAGAATATTTATAACTGAGAAGCATAAGACAGCGGTAATGACTCAAAAAGTCAATAAAAGACAATGGAAGTCTTTGGATCCAAGTCGCAAACTTGCCAAGATAAGTCAGGTTTGAAATGTAGTGAAGGATAGGTACTATTGTGAGTTAGGTAGAATTTCGGCTGTAGGGGGTCCAGAAGCTTTAATATGGTATAGGAGATGAATAAGCATTGAAGAGAATATGCAAGGAAAGAAGAATAGTTCGATTTTGATTCATCATCATCATCATCCTATCAGCCGAAAGACGTCCACAGCTGGACAAAGGCCTCCCCCAAAGATCTCCACAATTAACTCCTCGATTTTGATTAATTTCTATAAAATGATCATCAAACGATCTTAATATTGAAAAAAAAGTCGAAGTCGAAGGTAGATTTTGGAATATATAATAATTTCCGATAAGATATACCACTTCTGAGTTAATTAGCCGCAGCTTCCTATATCGTGTTATTTCCTTTTAAGGTTACGTATAAAAGGCAATATACAAATATAATTACACCATAAAGAAGATAATCACCATATAATAATATTTACGAATACTGACACCATTACCAATATTACTCCTTATAATGGTTCCTTCAATAAGCAAACATATAAAATGGCCAGTAATAACCGATGCTCGAACAGAATTAACGGTAATGTTCTATCTGAATGGAGTCTTCCTTTTTCAAATGGGTACTACTCTGCGATTGGTCGAATTGAATCAGCGAAGAGAACTGTGCGCTTCGTAATTTCAAATTGGAAATAGAAAATTCTAAATTATAGCTTGAGAACCGTTATTAGTGTTATTACGAGGCATGATGCGGCTTATTTGCTGTGATTTTCGATGTTTGTAATATAAATAGCTGTTTGCAGTTAGAATTACATCATTAATCCATGTGTAAACGATGTTGTATGGAAGTAATTGCGCAGAGGTAGCAAAAGAGCATGTCTCCTTGATTTCTGCAAATATCTCGGACGCGATCGCAGAAAATTAATATAAAGGTTAGTTACGCTGAATGCTAAACCAGTGGTTGTGGGTTCGATCGCCACGTAGGACAATTTTTTTGTGATGAACACGATTATTTGTTCTGAGTCCGGGTGTAATTATTGTAATTTTTTTTTAATAATATCGCCCGCACTAGGCAATGAATCGATGTGTGGCACTTTACAAACATATAATTGACGGACAAGGACAACCGAACTCAGAACAACTATTAATGTATCCCACAAATAGTTGACCTATGCGGGAATCGAACCCTTAACCGCTGCGCCACACGTGCAATCAATTCTATAATATGTATTTTTTTAAATATATTGCAGAGCCTATTTTGAGATCAGATGGCAGTGTATTAGTTGTCTTAAGATATTTATTTATTGTTCTAAAGTTTTGGAAACATCATCTCAAAAGACCGAAGTACTTTTTTGGAGAGTTCAAACAATAATTTTATATCTAAATGTTCGGCGAGGCGGCCCTCAACTTTCTTCTTCTAACATTGACATAATGAAACGTAGAACTGCTAAAGAGCATATAATTTTAATATTATAGCTATTTCAAATAATGCGGTCGTTTATGCCTTGTGCGCATAGTTCCGTGAGATCGTTGGTCATACACGCTTCGGTACATCCCACAGTACCATTCAATAGCAATAATAAATATAACCTACTTTTACAATAACTGCTACAGATATTTTTAGCTATAATTAATCGCACAACACAAAAAGTAAGTAACGGCTTTTGTTATAGTTCGTTCTATATTTAAAAAATAATTGCTTGTATTTATATTTGGCCTTGCCTTCTAGAACATTTTGGAGTTCTAAATAAAAAAATATTCAATGTACAGTTTTGACTTTCCTACGATTTTATTATATGTATGGATTAATTAAAAAGAAATCATTATTCGAACTAAATTTAACCAACAGCTATTTGTGTAAGGTAAATTTAACAAAAAAATTATCAAAATACGTCCAGACAATGCGATAACATAATAATTATTAAATCCAGTAAAGATTAATTATATTTTTCCACGTGTGTTGCCGCGTTATTAATAATGAGTACCTTTAACAATACCTAATGTTATAAATCATTTGTAACTAATTGTTTTCAACGATGTTTGAAGACAATTTTGACAATTAGAAATTAGTTGTTAATTATTCAAAACAAGAAGGATGAAAACATAAACCCACGTACTAAAAACCGGCCAAGTGCGAGTCGGGCACACATCGAAAGACAATATTTTATTTTTAACTTTATATTATTTGCCGTTGTAATATTAATAATAATGTTCTCCTGAATTTCAGACACGGCCACCAGTCTCAATGGAAACTATAGCCTACGCGGGACCTATTATAGTGCACAAGTGGGTGTACAAACACAGGGGCACTTTCTATTCCATCACACTCATGATCCGATGGGACGCCTAGCGACACAACCGCAAAGAGATCAGGTACAGGACTAACGGAGTTTCGTGCTCTTCGGCGGACTTCCAGACTTCAGACTGATACTGAGAAGATTCTAAAAGTCTATACAGAATAATCTCAAAAATCACTTTTAACTCGATCCGGTCTTTGAACCCAAGACCTCATTGACCATCTACGGTTGAACACGCTACCGCTATACCAACAACGCAGTTTACTGTTATAATTTTAATACAAATACACAATTTGTGACAAACTCAACGTTATACCTATTACGGTTTCTCATGAGAACAGCATATTTAGACATACCTACACACCAAGCCGCACTCAAGCCCGGTGACAGACAGACTGACGGAAAACGCCGGAGGCATATTAAGGGTCAGCGCAGACAGAGAGGAGCGCAGCGGAGAGGATTTTATTAAGGTACTAGAAAATCAACTTTAGAGCCATAGGAATAAAGTGCATATATGCTTGAACCTGACAAAATGCTCGCGCAGTCTCGCGCATTATGTTCAAGCATACATGCACTTTATTTGACTTTACGGTCACCGTAGCCTAGTTGGTAGTGCTCCTGCCTACGAAGCTGGTGGTCCTGGGTTCGAATCCCGGTAAGTGCAAATATTTGTGTGATGAGCACGAATATTTGTTTCTGAGTCATGGATGTTTTCTATGTATATAAGTATTTATCTATCTATATAAGTATGTATATCGTCGCCTGGTACCCATAGTACAAGCTTTGCTTAGTTTGGGGCTAGGATGATCTGTGTGACATTGTCTCTAGATATTATTATTATTGTTATTTAAATAATTTTAAAGTTGATTTTCTAGTGCCTTTATAAAATCCTATCCGCTGCGCTCCTCTGTCTGCGCTGGCCCTAAGGGTTCCGTTGGGTCCGGAACGATAAAAAATGAACATAATATTTTCATGCTATCATTCATATGAGTTTTTTTTTACCGTACAGAATGCATTTCTTAATATTTAAGAAACACAACCTAGGGTTGGCAGCTGCGGGCTTAATAATACATCCACCTTCTTACGCTTCCGTGCACTTTAAAAATATGAAATATAATATTCTTGTTAAAAACTCATATTATTTTATAATCCTATTAACTATCATTCTGTTTGAACAACGTATTATATTTTGAAAACAGCTTTAATGGGATTAAAATTCATGTTATGCTTACATTCATTCAGAATAACTACGACTTGAGAACGTGTTTTTTTAAAGCAAATGGTTGGTTTTGTATAGTAGACGAAACGTACGACTTCTGAGGAACAACGAATAAAAAATGGTTGAAATTGAATTAAAAACGTTTACCTTCACAGGTAGATTAAAAAAAAACAAATGCTAATCCAAATTCTAAGAGGTACAGGTCAGGATTTCATACTCAATTCAAGATATCTATTATATAATGAATCGAGCATTCGAAATTTGATTGACAACTCCATATAAAAACTCTATAAGTTTACTTTACATTCCCATTTTAAAAAGGATATTTAACCGACCTTAACTTTATAATCACCAATTTAAACAAAACCTATAAATGGAAAGCTTTCGAAATGGTCCTACTATTTGGAAAGCATTCCCTAACCAATAAAATGCAAGTTTTGTCACGATGTTTTCCTTCGCCGATTTAAGAACGAGAGAATGAATTTTTAATACGCACATGAATTCGAAAAATCAGTCGTACGTGTCTTGTGTTTGAACCCAAGACTCAGGACACTACAGTCTAACAACTTATTCAACGAAAATAATTACCCTATCAAATGTTGCGTCATAATATATAAATCGACAATACAAAAATTTAATATGGTAGTACTAAATTTAAAAATAATAGCATAGTAACTCGTGACTTATTTAAGGATTTAAAAAAGATATATGATAAAACAGACCGCACGGACGGAGTCAAAAATTATTTTTGTTACTTGTACACTGTATTCGACTATGTTTATGTACTGCACTGTAAGCTTGACAAGTACAAGTGTATGTTAACGTGCGTAATAAATTAAATTAATTCAAAAGACGTATCACAACAATATTTTTCATTAAAATACAGGTATCATCACGCTTAAAATTATGTCTGATATCCATTTTGGGATGTGTACACTTGCCCTGCGTATTCGTGATGTAGGCTCTACAATAAGTCAAAATTGAGTCGCTGCGACAAAGCAGGCCGTACATTACTCGTAAACAAAGGACTTTTGTCCTGGCCGCAAGTTGCCCGGGCCCCGAAATACTGCTTTTGTTCAACTTTGTGTAACTGGCTTTAGGCTTTATTTAATTGTCTTCGGGTTCTAACACAGACTTGGATCATAATCCTTTAGTGAAGTCGTAATGTCACCGGATACTTAAGTGGTATTTATTGTCTACTGTCTAGTGGGCTCGCGGCGCTACGCTCTCGACTTTCTAAATTATCACTTACAAATTAATTAGGACATTGTAGTAGATTCGTGGTTATTGTTACTCTTATTTATACGTCTGCTGGAGGCTGCTCTCTGAACTCCGCTGACTGACTAAAATGTAGAGTATACCACACACTGTGAGGATGGTTAGTGAACTCAGTGATAATGTAGAAGTGCTCCTAGCAGAATTTTGGCAACAGCGACCTATCTCAGAGACTAATCAACTACCCAAAATATGTTATACTGCGCGGGTCTGTGCTCAAACATCTCTACTTCTCATTGGATGGCTATATTTGCACCTGATAACAGTAAAACTGCAACATTACATTAACGATTATATCGACAAAATGTTATTATCTCAGAAATACAGGCCTTACGTCCATCTTAGGCATCAGTCTCCCACAATATAATTAGAAAATTGAACTTTTTATGCATTGTTCTTGATGCCATGTAAAATGTACCTTATATTATGGTTATTTTCCCCGAAAAAGACGTTCTTCCCATATTGCATTGTAGGCGTAAGTATATGATTGAATAGTGAATATATTCGACTAAAATTTTTGACCGGAAAATATCGACAAGTACAACCTTAATTTCCGTATTATCGTCAACGGTGTTACCGCAATATCGCGTGGAATTGCACGTTTCGCATGTGTTACTCCAAGGTCGGTCCTTTGATCTCTTGGCAAAATATCAAGCCCGTAACACATTTCTCGAGACTAGCCATTAATATTGGACTGTATTTACAATTCACAAGTTACAACCATTGTTTGTTTTCCCACCAATGATTTACGCGCGTTGTAATTCTTCATGATAGTGTTTTCCGTAAAGTTTTATTTCAAAATAAATACGCCACGGTTATAATGGCGGATAAATTAATTTTATGAGACGAACAGCGTGAAATTTATGAAGATAAATGTCAAGAATTGTATATTTTATTTACTGACGGCGCGGAAAAAATATTATATTTTTATTTCCTGTTAATGTCTTTGTGTAAGCTTCTTAATAATATAATTTACTGTGTAATAAGACAGTTTCAGTACTTTTGGACAATGTTATTTATTATCTTAAGAATACGATTTGTAAAATAAAGTTTGTCAATATAAAATGAACTTACATTTGCATTTTAACAACCAAAAGTGTAAAACCGACAGTATTCTCAACGTGATAATAAGTACATCTAGATTTTATTTGCTTTTTTGTACATAAAACAGTTTACATTTTGTTTGTCAAGATTGAGTTCATAGTGTATATTATTGGAATTAGTTAAATCGATGTCGCAGCCAGTGCCACTAACTTCAAAAAACAGTAAATAGTAACACCCAACAGACCAAAGAAACATTAGCATGTCTATCTCTTTCGAGACGTCACTAAGTGGACTTAACACATAATACACTAGTCATTAACAAAATTGAGCATATTATATGAAAGATAAAGAAATATTTTGGTTTATACCAAATGTTAATTTTTTTGACACAATACTTATGTATTGTGTCAAAAAAATTAACATAGAATTCGCAAATATTATGAACAACACCCGCTTAATAAATTCTCCATCGTCATTGTAAAACATCTGTTATGGAACGTCAAGTTTTCTAATTACGCGGGAGAACTGGCAGGTACGCTTTACTTTATGGTTTTGTTATAATTATAATACATCTGTATGACAAAAGCATTAATTAAAAATGTATATATTTAAGGAAATTGTTTATAAACAGGAGTAGTAATTAATTAAATATAAATGAGGATGTCTTTAGCATTCTGTACCCATTTGTTCGAATATAAAAGGTGGTTTGATGGAATATCATTATAATTAGTATCTATGAAAATTTCTGGTACAGAATCGGTGTGAGTCGCATACAAAATATAACTAAAATTTTCTGGTTATAGGTATATACACAAATTCTAAATTTCAATTTATCCCGTTAAAATATGCATTTATTTATGTGGACACCATTGACTTATAGAGAATACATATCAATGGTGGAAACGTTATTGTTTTTTAACGTATCGTGCAGTTTATGACGTGCCAGCTACTGAGAAACACCAAAGAGAATATAACAAACTACGTTTAACAAACGCTGACAAAAAGCAGCAGGATATTAAAAAAAAAAAGAATTCAGTATTAATTAAATAGTTTGGGTTTGAGTCTGGGTGGGTTTTGTGTTCGAGCCTGTTGGTAAAGTCGCCCGCGGTACAGGGTACATATTTAAACCTTTTGACCGCCAGAGGAAAAACACATCGCCGTACCCGCAAAGCCACTAATTCACTGAAAATAGGTACTAAAATATGGGGATTCTTACACTCTATCGTATAATGGTGCACCGTATTCTTTCTCACGTGTATGTGACGTTGGCGTACAGGATAAGTCAAAAGGTTTAAAAAAAACATAAAATGTTTTTGGCCATATTTCGTATCGAATAAATACAGTATAGCCCATGGCTAGTAACATGGTTTGTTGTTTACATAGACCGAGCAATAGTCGGTTTTCCTCAACGGAAGTCAGTACTATTTTTGTTCAGATTACTATTATCAAAATGGGTTGTTTGCTCAGTTGATCGATTAAGCCGATTTGTGACGGTTTGGGGCGTAACCGCGACCTCAATAGATAACCGTTATCACTAACAGTTTCACATAATTAATACCTAGTAGATATAAGAAACGAGTAATTAGATTTTCTATAATCTTCAAAATTACTTTATATAACCCAAAATTAATTGGTACCGGCCTATTTATATTGCATTTATTATATTGCAGTAATTTTTAAATTATAGAAAATCTTATCACCCGTTTATTTATTGTATTACAAGTTATACCTACAACAAGTAACGTAATTAACGCACACCCTCCAACACCCCAATTAGAATATTATGTTGTAATCATAATACATATTACTGAATTTTTAATTTAACATTTTCATTTTTACATGTATATGCATTGTTATTTACTAAATATATTTCTTGGGATAAAGTTTATCTTTCTTAATGTTGTATCGAATGATGGAATTAGTAGGAATACAAATAAAACTGCGTCAAAAAAAGTCTTATTATTTTTACTTACTCATTTCAATTTGTTTTGACTGCACAGGGTTAATATGACAATTATTTCCGTAGTTTTAATTATTATGGAATAAAAATTACATATATTAAAAATGATAAAAAGTAAACGATTCTGAACAAACTATTTTCAGGATGAGCGTTAATTAAGTTACATGTTGTATATACATAATGATTATGACTAGGAATTTACTAAATAAATTTAATACGATCCGAAATTAGTTGGTACCAGCCAATAAATGTTAGATTATATAAAGTAATTTTTAAATTACATTAAATCGTATTACCCGTTGCTTTATCGTATTACAAGTTAAGCAGTAATTATAATTGATTGATACAAATGTTCGATCTATTAGTATTAATAAATATTATTATCATTTAAATACAGTTTGTAGTACTAATGACTACAACTGCCGTGTTGTGATGGCGTGCAACAAGAGGTGCCCCATAAATCGCTGACGAAGGTGAATGTATCACTGTCACCAACAGACCGGTATTCAGTAGATCCTAATCGCTTTCAGAATATCTGCACTATTTGTACTATGCCAGTTAATAAATTATTACCAAGTTTTCATATCGGAGCCAAGATTGTTCGCGTGCTTTAAAGAGTTAGCTTTTGTTTTGAAATGTTAGATTTATTCACCTATTATGATTGGTGTTATAATTATGAAAAGTTAGTCGGAATACTTTGTATTATTATTCCGTGGGGGGCATCACACACAAGTCGTCCCGAGAAATATCTACCAGAGAACGAATCTAACGGCGGAAGATCGAAAATCCGTCAGCCAGCTGTGGCGACCATGGTATATCCTCCCAAATGATGGACAGTTGTGGAGTTCTTTTGAAGAGGCCTTTGTTCAGCAGTGGTGGTCATTTGGCTGACTTTATGATTATGAGGATGAAGGTGAGTTAAATTACAGTAGTAAACAGTTATTGCTAAGTATATGGAAAACAATTTATTTACAACTCAGTCAAAAAACAATCCTACGTCACTCGCGTTGTACGTTGTAGTAATATTTTTGTTAAATTCGTTACTTTTGACGTAATTCGATTTTTAAATTTAAATATTGGTCTTTATTCGTGGCCAGTCTCAATCTTGAGAAATTAAAAAGTTAGTACTCAAAGTGTTGCGTGCTAAACTTTTTTATATCAAATAGTGTTCTGCAACCTCAGCGCGGCGTATTATAAATTAATATCTATGCCGTGGCATCGAAACTAGAACTAGTACCATGTTAGGTAATTTATTGCATGTATAGTTTATAATAATCGTTAATACATAAGTCTAGTAGTAAGACATTAACTATACAATAATAATTAGACTATTAAGAAGAGTGTCTCGTAAATAACCGTGCGTGACATTTACAATTTGAACTTGTTTCTGTTGGCAACAGTACTACGATCAAGTTTTATTGGACTTGTGTAACCAATTAAGATTTGTTGGAGGTATTTTAGCTTGTTGAGTTAGTTTTAAAGGTTTCCGTAAATACCGAAGGCATTTATTAGAGCTATAATATCAGTGAATATTTTTAACTTTCCAAGATTTGGATACATTTGGGCAGTAAAAAAATTGTATAAAAAAATATACAATCGACTTCCACTTATTTCCTGACAATCGATTGGAACTAAATTTATATGGGAACGTTTCGAATGAGTTAACTATAAAGAATTAGTTTATTAATAAATGCCTGTGTGCTATTCGGATGTAAACGCTATATTTGGTACCTACAATAAAGTTTCATCAAAATCCGTTCCGAAGTTTTTGCGTGAAAGTCTCACTAACTAATGACAATAACAGTAATCTCTTTGACAATAACTTAAATAAGCTAGCTAAGTAACTAAATCACTAAGTACTACGACAAATTAAATGTAATTACTAAATGTTTTCATACAAGCCGCATATCTAAATATTTATGTATACTTAAATATATTGTTACAAACAAACATGTTCGGACTATTTACAAGCGGTTTTCTAAAGCCTACGTGAATAAAACTTTTCTTTTTATATTATTTTAACATATGTAGACAAAATACCTCTCGTTTACGATACAACTATAACGTAATCAGTCTTAATCTATATCTCTTATTCGTCCAATATAGAATGACAAACACAAGATGTATCTCAATCTGATCGGTGTCTTAAACGTTCTTATGAGTAAAGGTTTAGACTTAAGTTAGTTATCATCATCATCATCATTTTAACCGAAAGACGACCACTGCTGGGCATAATCCTACCCCAAAAATCTCCACAATGGCCGGTCTTGCGCTAATCGCACCCGCAAATCTGACCCTCACAAGATCATCGCTTCATCTTGTACGGGGCCTGCTAACGCTACTTCTTCCGGTTCGTGGTCGCCACTTGAATACCTTTCCATCCCAGCGACAGCCGAAATTTGTCAGAGATTAACAATTATAGAAGCTTTTCTCTGCTTCACCAGACTGTAGGGGCGAGTGGGGGTACAATCATTCAAAACAGCAAACTTATCTCCTTTGCTTTTCGCTATATTTATTAATGCTATTTCTGACCAACTTATTTCAGCCTACCACCTTTACGCAGATGATCTTCAAATATACACCCAAACACCTTTTGACAAGCTATCGGAAGCCATTAATGTCATTAACAAAGACTTATCTCATATAAGCAAGTGGAGCATGAGATATGGTATCAATGTTAATCCAGAAAAGTGTCAAGTCATTGTTGTTGGCAGCTCTCGGAAAATTACTAATGTTGATTGGTCCCAAATTCCCCATGTCGTTTTCAACGGCACTGTTATACCTTATACTGACAAGGTGAAGAATTTAGGTATTTATATAGACAAGACTCTTTCCTGGGGTCCACAAATACAAGAAGTTAGCAGAAAGATGTTTGCTTCTGCTAGTTCCCTAAGACGCCTACGAAACTTTCTCCCTACTGCTACCAAAATTGCACTTGCGCAGTCCTTGCTTCTCCCAATCCTTGACTATGGTGATACCAGTTATCTTGATGTCACGGAGGACCAACTTGATAAACTTGAGCGACTTCAAAACTTCTGTATACGATTCATATTTGGTTTGCGTAAATATGATCACGTCTCTGAATTTCGCACTAAACTCAAGTGGCTGCCCATAAGACTTCGTCGGAATACTCACATTGTCACGCTTCTATACAGTATTCTGTTCAATCCCGCTACTCCTCTCTATCTCAAGGAACGTTTCAAGTTTCTTCACTCAACTCATTCGAGACTCTTGCGGTCTTCAGAAAACTTACGACTCAAAATGCCAGCGCATTCCACTAATTTCACCGACAAATCCTTCAGTGTACAAGCTGTGCGCTTATGGAATGCGCTGCCAATACAGATCAGGTGCGCTCAATCACAGCATGTATTTAAAAATATGGTGAAACAGCACTATTTGACGTTATCTACTAGGCAATAAATATACTGCTTTCCTATTGTGAAATGATATCCTTACACTTATATTTGTAAATATATTTATACATAATTATGTATATATCTATCTATTTATATGTATGTATCTATGTATGTATCTATTTATGTATAGTCGTATGACTCTAGTTACGTATTCGTACGTAATATTAGATTAATTTAGATTAATAACTTCTAATTGCAATTAGTACATCTTCTGCTACCTTCATCAGGTTATTTTCAATTCTGGTCCATTCAACGCACAGTGGTTGCCTGGAAGAAATCGCTTTTAGCGATAAGGCCGCCAATTGCATAATAAGTTTATGTCCGTGTTTGTAACCATTGTTATGTTTTACTTATTTTTGCAATAAAGTGTACTTCTTCTTCTTCTTCTTAAGTAGAGAGTGAGAACCCCTTTGAGGTTACTGCCGTAGACATAAGCGAATGGTCGTTTGCGCTTTTAGATTCTAAAGGTTACAGGTTACCTAGGAGGTGGGAATTTTTTGTTTGTCTGCAATGTTTCATAGTTACACCTAAGCTTTTGGAGCTCATAGCCAGAGCCGGTCAGTAAGTGATTGGTGAGGTTAAGCAACTAGGCTTGCGGTCAGTCCATATATGGGTGACCGCTGACCGCCAAAGGGGTTTAATTTCTGAGCATCGCCTTGCTTCGGAGAGCATTTTAAGCTGTCATTAGGCAAAAGTCGTTAATCCATGTCAGAGGCCTAATGAATGGCTTGAACAACTCTGACACTAGGGTAACCACTGTCCATACGATAAGTAAGTACATAAGTTTGGTGGTACCTGTACTGGACAGTGTACAGGCGGTATGTGTACCGCATGTAGTACACGGTACGAATGGCACTCATTGTGAAACACGTGTCGCACCACGTTGGGCCGCGGCTATTCTTGTACGAGCCGGGTGTCATTGGTCTGCAAACGTTAAGAGGAGAGCGGGAAGACATTTTGAGACATAATAATGGATTGCTCTGCCAAGTGCCAACATATTATATTTTTTTCAATAATAATAATAATATATAGGAACTATGTCACACAGATCATCCTAGCCCCAAACTAAGCAAAGCTTGTATTATGGGTACCAGGCGACGATATACATACTTATATAGATAGGTAAATACTTAAATACATAGAAAACATCTATGACTCAGAAACAAATATTCGTGCTCATCACACAAATATTTGCACTTACCGGGATTCGAACCCAGGGCCACCAGATTTGTACGCAGGAGCACTACCAACTAGGCTACGGTGACCGTCAAGGCCTATGTCCTATGACAATAATTAGCACACCTTGTGGTAGAACACAGTGCACATGTATCACAATGTTACCACCACTTATAACATGTGTTATGAGAATAAACGATTTGATTTGATTTGAAATGTTAGGAAAATTCAAACTTTTTTTAACTAGTAACCTGTTTTACGTTAACAATTAATATGAACATTAAAATGTAACAAGAAGATGGACCGATGATCTTGTGCGGGACGCTGGAAGTCGCTGGATGGGGATAGCACAAGATCGGCTTTGTTAGTTGTGGAAATCTTTGGGGAGGTCTTTTTCCAGAAGTGGACGTCTTTCGGCTGATATGATGTTGATGATTACAATGTTGTGTGTTTGAGCCTCACTCAAGACCAATATTTGTGTTCATGAACATGTCTATTTGTCTTAGTCTGGGTGTTTCCCGTGTATTGTATGTATCTATTTAAAAAAAGTATTTCTCGTTCCATCCATAGTATAAGCTACGCTTATTTTGGGCTAGATGGCGCTGTGTGGCATGCCCTATATTTATTTAAGCTATTGATTTTTGCGCGTACCACGTACATTAAATAATCATTAAAACAGTTTCCAGTACGCAGCTTTTGAAAGAAAGTGAGGTACGATAATGATTGTTCTAAAAGAAAAGAGTCCCCTCAAACATTTATTTTCGATAACCGATTTATTTAAATGTAAATGGAATCATTCTGAAAGCACTTCCTATCAGTTCACAAAGAACGGATAAATTGCGTTACATACTGAAAAAAAAGAAACATACAGTCGAACCTCCTTATATTTAAGTCGGTTTAAATTAGGCTCGCTGGCGCTTATTGTTTAAACCGCTATAACCCCGACCGGTACGGTCGCGAAGTTTGTCCATGAATGGCATATGTTTTCTTACACAATTATTTCCTTATTGTGCAATACGATTCCTTATTACTTATTCTAATTAAATATGTTAATTATATACCTAAACTTTTGTTGTTTTCATTTATATATTTTAATTACCGATGTTTTGACGACAAATAAATTAATATTAATGAAGGTAACGCTGTTTGTATATTCAAAATGGCTTCCAGGCAAAATGTGAAGAGATTGAAGTGAATAAAGGCAAAGTCGACATTTTAAAGGCGACGAAGAGAATATTATAGATTAATGAGTCAGAGAGAGGTAGAAAGAGACAAAAAATCTCAATATACAAGGTGTAACATAAATATGGAGTGGACGTAACTGATTAATTAAGCTCCTAATTTTTTTTTCTTTCTTGTGTTTAATAAAAGGGAAGGAAGGAGCTAAACTTGCCTACAAAACTGTACAATGTGTAGCACATTAACATGCTATATAATTATACCAAAATAAAAGATTAACTCCCCATACAAGAAAAATGTCAAATAATATTTTTCATAGTCTACTAATTGTATTTTTTTTAATATGATAGCAAGAGAAACCTGCAAGTCGGTCACCTGATGGTTTTCTTTAATTTCTTAAATTATTTTGTTAGATAGTAGAAGTGGTTAAGTTCTCTGGCTGTTAATGATTAATATTTAAGCAAAATATCAAAGAAAAATAATTATATAATCAATCGAGGTGCCACCTCATATACATCATTTACGGGTAACTGTACATGATCGGCGAGGTTAAGCAATTAAGTGCAAGGTTATTGGGTGATCTCAAGAGTGGTTAAATTTACCTTTTGTCACGTTAAGCCGTTGGTCCTGGCTAGGCCTACATGGCGGCTTGAAAAATATAATGATGACACGTTAATTAGAGGTAAATTACTTTATTAGTATAAAAGTGCCCTGTTTAATTACACAATATTTAAGAGTGTTTAGTACGAAACCGCGTAACCCCACGTGGCTATGGTCGGTTGATCTCAACGACTGCGTCCACAGATTCAATAAACTGTTCAAGGTTTTGTGAGCGCGTGGTTTGCTAGTGTGGTCAAACGAAATACCGTGTAAAATAGTCTAGGAAACGAAGCTGCTGGGAGTAAATCCTTAGAGGATAAAAGTTACAATATGATAAAGTATAATAAATAAAGTTTATTCTTAAAAATAATCACATTTTCCATATAAATTACATTGTCCTTTTTTTTCTAACACCCTGCCATCTGATGAAGCATATCCTAATGGTATGGACGTTTGTAAAAGTTTCACGCAAAAACTACGGAATAGATTTTAATAAACAAATTAAAAAAAAAAAATAGTTCAACGCAGGAAAAAGCGGGGCACATCTAGTACTTACGTACATATGTATTTCTGCATACAGATTATAGATAAATTATACCCTCACAGAGAACAAATAATGGTGCTAATCGAACAAAGATTTGTCCTGGGTGAGGACTCTCTTCGTAGGCGTACGGCAGATTAAGTTTAGTCGGCGCGAGTCTGACATACACCTCCGAAGACACCATTTGCGGCTGGACTGCATATGTAGGCCCCATGCCTTATAAAAAAAAATGCTGACTCTAAACTTATATTAACAGTAAATCAGAATCTTTCCTTGCTCCTCTAACTTCCCTTCATAGTAACGTTGACCTTTATTGGGTACGTTCCCTTCATTCGAAGTGGTTTTAAAATATAGACTGCTCTGCCTTATAAAGAAAAAAAAACATGATATGTACAGACACCAGCACATGAAGCTACCCCAATCTGTCAAATTTCCCAAATTGAAAGTGAACCTTAAGCATTAATGATAAAGTTCAAAATCAATAAAATAAATTTGACAGATTGGGGTAGCTGGATGTGCTGGCGTCTGTACATTATAAAATGGTAACGTTCACAATAACGTTCGCTCAACATCATTCATCTTTACTCTATGACTAGCAACGATACATAAGTATGCAAAAAAGTATCGATTTTTTTTGCACATGGTGATTTATATTTTAGGCCCCAATCTTTAGACAAAGAGTTAATCTAATTTTATAACAAGTATCAACACGTGCTAATCAAGTTATATTTATATCAGGAAGGAGGAAAATAACTCAAGGTAATCAGGTTTTAGCGAGTTTGCGAATATTACGTTTCGTGCGTTATACTTCAATTTAGTGATGATAATAATTTAGAGACACTACGTTTTATAAAACTAGTGATGGCTGTCATATTGTTAACTCGCATTTACTCTCGAGTCGACCACTAAGATGTTATATAAAATCTGTAACAATAGACACAAATCTTTGTATGATGAGCACGATTATTTGTTCTGTCTCTGGGTGTAATTCATCTATAATTTGCAACTATTTAGAAATATAAAAGTATATCTAGTTTGGCATCAGATGGCAGTGTGTCAGTTGTCCCAAGATAAAAAAGGGAAAAAAAAGACATTTCATGACCCCAAGTATTTATCTTGTGCGGGGATTGAACCCGCAACCTTTAGATCAGAAGGCAGATTCACTACCAACTGAGTCATGGATATATGTACTCAGGAAAATACACGTCAATTTATATAAAGTATTTATGTACCTAAAATCAAGTAAAAGTATTTTATAATATTTGCGCAAAGGCTTAAGCCGACGTCATACGTGTTTATATAAACAACAAGATATCGTGCAAAAATATAAATAATTAATATTAGAACCCCAATTTTCAGCATTACTGTCCGATTATTGTAGTTAGACTGCTGAACAGATTGGACTACAAGAATTATTTTTACATTCATCTTGCAGCAACTAGAACGAAATTCTATACAGTTTTTTATAAAGGTCATTCCTATATAGGTAACAGTCAATACGAGTCGTATTCTGGGGATAATCATCTCATTGGCTTTGGACAGGAATGATTTTAATGTTTCAATTTTGTTTTCGATTTAAATTAATAATTTTCCGCTGATAGAAACATTCCGAATTTAAGAGCTATTGACGATGGAGCTTCCTCTATATCATCTTACTAGCTGTGCCCCTTTAAACTTTATAAATGATCACAGCTCCTCCCCCGTAGGTAATAGCGCCTATATGTTGACCCGACCTCTTAGTAATATTCGGGCCAAATTTTACGTAAATCCATGCAATACTTTTGGAGTTTAGCCCGGACATACAGACAAACAGATAAACAGACAAAAATTCTAAAAACAATATTTTGGCTTCGGTATTGACTGTAAATCACACCCCAATTATCCTTTAAAAAAATATTCAATGTACAGTTTTGACTTTCCTACGATTTTTTTATATGTATAGATATAGATATCATCTTATTACTATATATCTTCGGCAAGTGCTTTGTCTTCTTGATACGATAACTCTTCCAATATATCTTTGATTGCATCCATGTGAATTATCTTTGGTCTGATTAGATTTTTCCGTTCCTCTACTTTTCTTCCATGATTTTTTTGAAAGTGTCGCGCCATACCATGAAAGTGTCGCGCCATACCAATTGTCCCAACATGTTTCCACATAGATTCTCTATAGTGTTTAGAATAATAATACATTTAAATCAACCTCACAAATAACATCTTCGCAGTTACCTTAGTTAACTACTCTTGAAGGTTACTGTATTGTACCTCCATTGATCCTTAACCTTCCTACATTGGGTCTATTGTGAGGAATTGATTGCTTCCGGTGTATGTCTTTTATTGTGTATCTAACCAAGCAATTTGTTGGAAGTGAACAATTCACAGCCACTTCTGGAGTGGAAAGTTTGATGATGAACTAAATATTTATTGTGAGTAACTTGGCTTTGATAGATTTGAATCTTATGATAAAGGTGAACATGTAGGAAATAAGATGGCTATTAGTGATGTCCTATTGCATTTACTTCACTTTAAACTAGAGTCTGATATGATATCTCATGGGCCCCATTTTTCCTCAAAAGTAATAAATAAATATCTTGGGACAAGTATCACACTGCCATCTGATCCCAAACTAGGCAGAACCTGTGCTATGGCAACCAGACAACTAATAAACAGACAAACTTATATGCATATTCGTAAATAATAATAATAATATCTGGGGACAATGTCACACAGATCATCCTAGCGCCAAACTACGCAAAGCTTGTACTATGGGTACCAGGCGACTATATACACTTATATACATACGATACATACTTATATAGATAGACTAGCTGTGCCCCGCGGTGTTACCCGCGTTAATTTTTTTAATTAACTTTGTTATAAACCTCACGGAGCCCGAGACCTTTCCAACGAATGCAAAACCGTGGAAATCGGTTCGTGCGTTCTGGAGTTATAGCGTCAGGAAGGAAAACGCGACTTATTTTTATATAGTAGATAAATACCTATATACATAGAAAACATCCCGAGATTATTATTATTTATTATTAAGATTTGTCCCGAGTGGGAATCGAACCCACGACCCCTGGCTTAGCAGTTAGTGCCACTAATCACTAGAACAACAGGACAGACAAAGTGTGGCTCATTTAGATGTATTATATTACCTTATGTTAGTACGGATAAGTTTATATAGGTATAACATATTACTTGAGAACGCCTCAACCGGTTTGTAGGTTTTTTTTGTTGTCTTTGTAATTATCGGGACATGGTTTTAGTCTGTGTGGAAATCCACCCGTGAAGCAAGGGGGAAGGCGTGGGCTATTTATAAAAATTAATATTCTTTCGGAACCTAGGAGAATAGAGGGGAAACAGTTATTTTAAGCAAAGTTTGATTTATATCATAAATTCTAAAATAAACGTGGATTCTGTATGTGTCTACTAATGTCAAATCGATTTTCAAAATCGATATTAACTGCATGTGTAATACGATTTCTCCGTTGTATGGGTTCACCGATTTTGATAATTCTTTCTTCAAATCGGCTGTGAGGGTGAAATCGGTCTTGTGTTTAAAAAGAAGTAATTATTTATTTTAATTAACACAATATTTAGCCACCAAGTTGATGAACGCCTCGGCTCAGTTGGTAGAGAATCATCTAAAGGTTGCGCATTAAATTCTTTCACAAGACAAATATTTGTGTTCGTGAACATGTCATGTCTAATTGTCTTGGTGTTTTCTGTCAATTGTATGTATATTTACAAATAAAAATATCCGTAGTAGAGGCTTTGCTTGGTTTGGGATAGATGGCGCTGTGTTAAAAGTTCCTGATATATATTAATAATTAACAAGCCGATTGAAAACATCTAAGTATAATTCGGATATGGTACATGCTTACAATATGATTGTTAGTTGACATTATTGTATCAAAAATCTCAAATAAAGTAAGCGCATATTTAGCAATGAGATCTCAAGGTCAGTCCAAATGAACATAGCATTGATATGACTAATGGAATTCTCCTTGAAGATGAAATCGTGGTGACTTCTGGTGACACGGTTACATAAAGTAGATTAAGGCCCAATTAGTTAAATGGACCATTTTTGGATGAAAAAGTCATCATGTTGTTAGAGAACTTTGCGACTTATGTATTTAGATTAGAAGTTTCCGAGGAAAGGTAATGTAAAACTTCTTTATTATGTGCATTGTTAGGGAGTTTATTTAAGGAAATAATCTTTGGGGCAATTTTCGTTTACTTCTCCTACATTTTATCGGAAATTATACAAATAAATAAAGTAGAAAGAAGATGCTGAAGATTGCTATGGCAGCCAGACCACTGATAAAAATACTTATATAATTTAAATACATACATATTATAGATACCTTACGCCCAGACACAGTGCACATAATCGTGTTTATCACACAAAATGGTGACCTGGATGGGAAACGAACCCTCTCATTGACCTCTTGATTTCGGTCAATTATCGAAAGACAACGTTGTTTTTTTTAATCCGTCCTAATACTTCTTTGGTTGGTTATAAGAGATGGGATAGGACTCAAATTTTGTATAATTTATTTCGTATTATATTGAAAAAAAAAAAATTACTGCTTTATAAATCTATAACGGATTTCATCTTGTCTCTACTAATCCTAAGACTGTAATCCAATTGGATACAACATATAGAGTAACCTACTTGTAAAGAAAAAAATATGGCCCAATTTATAAATTCCTTTTTTAAAATCCAAAGATAATATGATACTATCGCAATATTAATAACTTATTGATAAATTTATAAGTTACGGACACCATATTCCAAACAAAAAACAATCAAACCACACGGATTATTTTAAAATGAAGTGTTTCCAGAAGTTTACACTTAGTGTAGTTTACACTTTTTATCTACGCAAATATGAAACTTATAAAAATATACATTCGCAATACATTTGGCCGATCAATTACACGAATCAATATTATCTAAAGCATGGTTAAATACCGAATATTATTATGGCTTCACGATGTTTTGATATCATGATCGGATGTTATGTTAATAACGAAGCAAATTACTAGCGATTGTTGCCATGATCATTTGCTATTTAATAAACATTAGGTATTGTTATCAGCCAGTAACATAACAATAGAATATGGTAGAAAGTACTGTTATACAACAGCATTTTGTCTAGTCTACAAGACATTCATCATCGAATAAACCAGTTAAACAATTATTATAATTGTACTCCTGGCCCAATCACAACGGAGATTAGCCAATTTCTCTTACTCACACTATCTGACGGCTGTCAGACTGGGGAGAGGTCAGACCCTGGATCGACAAGTTTACGTGCTCTCCGAGGTACAAGCGGGCTGCTAATGAGTGTCCTTTTTTCCAGATAAATCGATAAATTGCACACAAGTAAAAATAGCCTAAAATAACATTGTCCATGCAAATTTAGTGGATACACCGTAGTTTTAAGCATATAATGTAGATACATGCATGCAATCTCCTGTGTTTTCTTCTGTATTAGGTTTATTATACTAAATAAAGAATTTTGAATTTGAAGTGGCTCAAACCTGAAAACTCTTCTTTCTTCTGGACTCAAAGAAATTATTGCACATAGTCCTTCTATGTGCAATAATTTCTATGAGTCCAGAAGACTCAGTAGATTTTTACATATTAATTTAGTAATATGCTGTTTATTCTATATTTGTAATTTGTATGCAATGTATTCATTTGTGAAAATTGGCCATCATTTATATAATTTCAGGAATTTGTGTAACTTATTACCTGTAAGTTTTTGAAACTGGAAAATAAATAAATTGACTCTACATTTAAATTCAGAACCTCATTATTTGCGATAAAACACGCAACCTCTAGACCAAACTGGCAGTAAACGAATTAAGTGTCTAGGCAGAGAGCGGTAGAACTCGGATATTTTCGATATGACGGCAACTCCGAGGATCGGAAACGGTTTTAATGATTTTTAGAAGGGTAGACGTTACTTCTTTTATGGCGATAAGCTGACCCTTCGTATTGGATCCACGTTATCGGTGTTCAAGTTGGAATAAAACATTCAATGGATTTCTTGAATAACTGATATAGTGGAGCAGTAAATGGGTGGTCAAATATTGAGCATAGATATTAGAATGCACAAATCTCGGGGCAAATACATTTTAATATCTTAATGTAAAAATCCTTGGGCCTTGAAAATGGTTTAAAAACGTTTTAAGTCTGGTATAAATGATTAATTATTACGGATTATACAGATGCAAAAGCTTTACAATCTGTTCAGTACTACAAGCTACTAATTCGGCATCAAGACGAGAAAGAATCTGGTCCATAAATAATCTTCAGCTTTATAATACCGCTTTTAAAATAAAACTAAAAACATTTTCATTCACAATTGCTTCAAAAAGCGTACTCGTTAACTAGATACCTACATTAATTCCAAGAACAAATTGATTGTTTGTAATTTATATTTGATCATTTAGAATCAATATTTAGTTTATCATTGTAATGGTTTTGTTAAATAACAAATTTGTTTACGTTTGTCAAAATTCTTATAGTAATTAAGTTAATTTAAGTATAGTTTAGATATGTTGTATGTCGTCTGAATCTTGAGTTTTGTTGGATATATTGTGACGTCACAATATCGTATTGATGAAATATGCTCTGAGCCTCAATTGGATGAGGAGCCCGCGTTGGCGTATTTACGTAGAACGACAATTTCACAAACATCCCTAAAAAACGACGTCATATTTACGTCAGTCGAGGTTCGAACCCAAATGGGGATGCTCTCTGGCTGGATTCTATCGAATTTAGAAGGCTCTTCACTATTGCCCACTGAAGCAGTGGAAGCTCCCTTGTCTAACTGTAAACATCATGGTAAAAAGATACCTATGTCAGTGTACTGCATTCACTTATCGTTAACTTCGGTAAACGATAGGTCATTGAACTGCAATGCATTGGTAAGAATTCTATGACATTCAAGTTTCTCAGTTCGCATAAGTTTTTAATAATCTTAACAGTAGGGTCTGCAGGCAAAATCTGATGTTGTTGATGCCAGTTTATCTTTTAACTTTGGAACTAAGCTTTGCACATTTTCGATTCAAAAGTTTCTTCAAGAACTAGGAAAAGCTGGTTACTTACGTGCATATCATTGTCAAAAACGTAACTTGAGTTTTCCAAAGAAATTAAAAGGTTATATAGTAGTAGGTTTGCTGTGTGGTGACGGCTGCAAATATCAGAATATCATCACCCCATCTCATGCTGGGGGGGGGGGGGGGGGGCGTAGACTCGATGGAATATCTACCTACCAGAGGACGGGCAGCAGCTTCCTTATGAGTACTATGACCGTCTGCCAAGAGTGCCGATTATGAAATATCCCCCCAAGATGATTCAGGCTTTTGTCCAGCAGTGGACTTTTTACAGCTATTATGATGATGATATAGTAATAAATAGATGCATTTCTATGAGCATTGTATCAGTTATGCAGCTGACATCATCGGATTTTGTTTAGTAAACGAAAGGGAATTTTATTATTGTAATATAGGTTGGTATTGATAGTTAGTCATAATTTCATTCATAGGCATACATAATCATAACTAACAAAATAACTATACCTAATAATGATTTCATGAACGGCTTACATTCTAAGCCTTTGCGTTTTTGAGGAATGGTGACAATATTTTATATAATAAAATATGTAGGAGCTTAAAACGATTGCTTAGACGGCCTGCATGACGTGGTTGGCAAATGTTTTCTTTCCACGCCGGAGGTTGTGTGTTCGATTCACACCCAGGACAGATATTTGTGCATGAACATGTCTGAAAAGTAGTATATGTAATATACATCAGTTATCTTGTTTCCATAGTACAAGCTCTGCTTAGTATGGGATCAGATGGCCGTGTATAAATAATGTCCCAGAATATTATTTATTTTTTACATAATGTTTAAGTACATCTAGACTAAGTGGCTTTCATTGCTTCACGTTAGCGGAGGCTCAAGGCGTCTAGAAAATAAAACTACATACTTATTAACCCGTGCAAGAGGGCATCCCCTTTGAGGTTTAAACCTTGGCTCAGTGTGGTCATTGAAGTGGAGAAATGTATTGCTCTACTTTTCCACTATCTAAGTACACATTTGAATTAATTACAGGACATATTAGGAGTACAATTTTACATACATAGCGAAAACAAATGAACAAATAGGTACGTTATTTACTCTTTTTATTTCCTGATCATACGTTATAATGATATATAAGTACTTTTTACAAACTTTAAACGGAATACGGCGTGTTTAGAAAGAGAAATCATGACAAGGACAGAGTTACTCCAGCTCGTGACGTCACCGGCGCAAGCGCAAGACGGGACGGCAACGTCGCACACCGAATGTTTTGTAAATAGAATATTGGATAGCGATTGTTGTGGGAAAGAGATAGAAGGTAGAAAGAGAACAAATACCTGTCAAAAACAGTTTGAAATAGGACTTTATGTGAAGGAAATATGGAGCTCTTATTATTTCATGATGGCTATGAGTTCGTTCGATATAACGTTCATCTGCATACACTTTTGTAAGTTTGCTTTGGGTTTGTATACTGCAGTTATCGGGTAGGATAATGGGGCATTTCGGTTGTTCCTGATAACACTTATCAAATGACCTGATTAATTAATTAACAATTCTATGGAACCGCGAAACGATGGTATTTGTACGGCATCAGTTTTTAAGAATAATGAAAATTATGAAACGGATGTTTAAAGATACTTTTACTAACATTTCTACTTAAGTAGATAACCACGTCATTTGCAACGTATCGTAACCGTATGTATAAAATATTCAAAAAGGAAGGAAAATCCAATCGGGCCCCATTTTCATAAAAACAAAGCACACACTTTATTTTCTATTATCTCATTTACAAGATGAAAATTAAATTCCCTCTCTTATTAAACACTCGCTATAGAACAATGTAGGTAAATTTTAATAAATAAATAAGTGGGAGGAGTGAGGGTGGAATCGAAATCCTCCCGAGTTCGTTGACCCATCGACCGCCCCTCCACCCCTTGCGCCACTCCCCCACGACGTATCGTACCTTCGCGGATGTGATGTGTCTTAGTATCTACATAGGTATCTACTTCAAAACATTTAGGAATGTCCTTTGATTGAGTTAATATGACATATGTATACAATATTTTTTGATGAATGAAAGAAATTCTAAAAACGCATTTTAATAAAGACAGATAATGTCCTTCAAGCCGAATTTCGGCCACGTTGGCCAGTCTTTTTTTTCGGATTAACCATCAGCGCGGGACATATTGTAGTGCTCAAGTGTTTGCGCAAACACAGGAGCACTTTCTATTCCATCACTCTCATGACCCGATGGGACGCCTAGATGACACGACCGGAAAGAGGTAAAGTACAGGACCGGCGGCTATACGTGCCCTCCGAGGCACGGGGGTATAATACCGCCAACTTCCAGACTTCGGGCTGATGCTGAGAAATTTTTCTTTTTTCAGAAAAATCCCAAAATCACTGTTTGGCCCGCCCCGGGATTTGAACCCAGGACCTCGTTCTCTGCGGGTGATATAACCTACAGCATAATCTAGATTCAACTATAAAATTTAAATCCAACTACTTAGGTATAACAACATTTAAACACAGCAAATGAACAAATAGCCGTGTGTTTTCCGACTCAGAATAACAGAACAGAAAGAATAACAGGACCATCCCGTGGGTGTCGTAAAAGGCGAATAAGGGATACACCATGTAGTCGAGCAGCACCTCCTGTCTACTACCTACCACTCAACTGAGGTCACAAACTCGCATGCCAAGCGCGGTGACTACGGCAAAGGAGAGGGCTATGACCAGCAGTGGAAGATATAAGGTTGATGAAGTGAAATGAGCAAAAACTACAAAAAAAAAAAAGAATACTAGTGAATTACGAATGTAATGAAAATACAATATCAACAACGAAGCAAAAAAAAACATAGAGTTAAGAAGTGTTACAAAAGAAACGATACGATCCTACTAATATTTTAAATGCGATAGTTCTAAGTATGGATTTTTGTTACTCTTTCACGCAAAAACTACGAAACGGAATTTGATGTAAATTTATGAGGTTAATAGCGGCTGAAACCGCGAGGCAAAGCTATTATTTATTTATTAGCTAAATATTAAAAAATCTACGAATTAGTAAACAAAAAAAAAAGCATTAGTTAGGAACGTGAATAAAACGCAACGAAAATCGTGCAGACAAAAACGAAAGAAACTGCGACAGAAACAATACATAGATACAAGGAAAAACATATTTACCTTGATGTCTTGTAAGACCTGCAAACAAGAAACACATATTAGTGTCATTTATAAGTACATATACATAATTACTACAGTAACATTGTATAAATCTACCTTTCAATTATCCTATACCAACAAAACGAAAGAAACGGCATTCATATCCATTATTTCCTAAATAAAGTTGAAATTCTAACAGAATATAACAAACAATTCTCAGGATGAATTATTATAAACATAGACAGTGTAAGAACATTATGAATCCCATCATTACATCTAACAATTATTGTTACAATGCATTTAAAATTGTCCGCAATATTACAAATTGTATTATTACTGCAATTTAGATCCGTAACGTCGTTCACAATTTTCTAGTCTACCATTTTACAGATACGAACAAAATCTAACGATTTTTATTCGTATTGTTACTACTTCATATATATACCTTGTATACCTCAGTGTAGTATAGCTTCTTTATTAATTCGATTTCTTTAATACTTGTGTAGTATATTTTGTTATATAATAATTGATACTCGTGTGAGAGCTTAAAATAAATGCGTACATTACAAAACGTCATATTTAAATAAAATAGAGTAGCTTTTGACAGCATAGAATACGGCCACTCCATCTCATCTTGTGGGTCAAGTCATCCCGAGGGAATATATACCAGCAGCTAAGATCACCATAATGCGATCGCCAACCCGTCTGCCAAGCGTGGCGATTATGGCATATACCACAAATGATGGACACAACCCCATTGTGGAAATCTTTTGGGAAGGCCTTTGTCCAGCAGTGGAAGTCATTTGGCTGACATGATGAAGTAAACTTTTAAGGAACTTTTCATACATTTCTTAATGGCTTTAATTGACTGTTCTGTTCAATTTAAAGATACAATTTAATGGAAAAATTAATCAAGATAGGATCAACGCTTAGGAAGCATATTGTTTATAAAAGTATGGAGACATTTATCAGCTTAAGATATGTTTTGACTTAGTCACCGTACATTCGATTCATGGTCTCTTAGTCTCGTGGTTAGTGATCCTGACTGGTCAGCCATAGGACGTGGGTTCCATCCCCACCCAAGATAAATCTTTGTGTGGTGAGCACGAGTGTTTGTTCTGTGTCTGGGTGTAATTTATTTACAATATGTATGTATATAGAAATATATAACTATGTTTATCTGTTGTCCGGTTGCCATAGTAACGGCTCTGTCTAGTTTAGGTTCAGATGCCAATGTGTTAGTTTTCGCACGGTATTTATTTATTACTCAATCAAAGACAATAATAAAAAAAAATTGTTTCTTTGGCAGATAGGTACAGACGCCAGCACATCAAGCTACCCAAATCTGTCAAATTTCCCCAATTGAAAGTGAATTTTATGCTTTTGTGATAAAGTTGAAAATCTATAAAAGATTGAAGAAAATTTGAGAGATTGGGGTGGCTGGATGTGCTGGCGTCTGTACCACGAGTACAACTAAAAGTCATTTACCAAGTTATAATGAATTAATTTAAAGACGAGCTTCAATAAGCGCTATAAACGGACTTTACTATCAGTTCTTATAAGTTTGATTCAACAAAGTACTGATTGATAAACTTGGACCGTGCGGGTAGTTATTCCAGTTATCGACCGGACGCGTCTACCCGGCTTGATATAACCGGATAACCGGAGCCGTACGGGTGAACAGGGATATTTTATGTTACATTAGTATTATAACTATAAGTAAGATTATTACCTATTGTAAATGATTCATTGTATTTAAATTAATCATTGTTTAATTGTGTAATTTTATAAGTACATTCATTGTTTAACACATTGGTTTGCGGTTATTAGCATTATTAGGTATAATAAAAATAATATCGTGGTTTTCCTTTACTTTTTTATATTATTTATACTTGTTTTAACCTTTAAATACGTGATTATCGCTGTTTTAATATGAATGGGGCCCTATTATATGTATTTACACAAACTAAAAGATATGTTTATACAACACCGCTTAATTGAAGATATCAGTACTAGATTTTTTTGAAGTACTCCTAGTCTGATGTTTCTTCCGCCATCTTCTAAATTTACCGTCATATTTCTACAAATTTATACAATTATTTAATAAATTATACACCTAAACCTTCATCATAAATCACTCGTCTATCAGTGAAAACCGTTTAAAGTCAGTCTAGCTACCTAAACTACCAGACAGACAGACAGACTTTGGATATTGCCTTATATTATGTATATATATAGATATTGTGTAACGCTCAGAGAAAGAGATGATCAAGACATCTCTTTCTCCATGATGTAGTCTCTTGGGAAATAGCGACACATTATACGATAACCACCCCTCCACAAAATATGTCTGTCTGAACGCAATAAATGCAAAAACTACCAAACTGTTTTTCATATGATTTTCACCAATAGCCGAAGTGACTCATAAGGTAAGTTTAAGTGTATAAATTCATTAAGGTATTATATAAATTGGTAGAAATGTTATGTTGATGTTGCCGGAAAAAAATATACCGAAAGCGAGATCTAAAAAAGTGGCAAATATGCTCCGCTGCTCTTACAAGTTAAAATTAAATGATGTTCGTTTGTTACGTGCTATAAACTTCAGTCATCAACACACCAGGTATCAAGTGTTGCGTAATTGTCACTCAATAAAGCACTCCCACGTCGAGAATAAACTCTACTCATTGGGCCCGCGGGAGCTCAGCGAGTTTTGTTACAGACCCCAGTTAGACTGTGGAGGGCAAATTTGAACTAAGATCTTTGCTTGACTATGGTAGATGGAATTTAATTTGAAAAAAAATATCTTGGGACACCTAACACACTGCTATATGGCCTCAAACTGTTAAGAGCCTGTACAATGGCAACCAGGCAACTGGTAAATATATTTCTAAATACATACATATTACACCCAAACACATGAAATAATCGTTCTTATCACACAAAGATTTGTCCTGAGTGGGGATCGAACCCTGGCACTCTCTGGCATAGCAGTCATGACACTAAGCACTAGACCAACATACCAGTCTCAACTGGTATCAGGAAATTATGATGGTATCCATTCTCTTATAGGAGTGTATAACATGATTTTAAATAAGTTGAAATAATTAAAATATTTTACTCCATTACAATTTTTTTCTTCTGCAAGACCTCAGTATCGGGGAAAAAGTAAAATTTTAATCTCTTACATAAGCCTCAAATATCCCGGAATAAAATTGGAATTTAACTCTTGGAGTCACAAATTTAAACTCCGGTCCCCAACAGAAACCTGAAGTTAAAACTTAGAAGACAGTTTAAACGAAATTTTCCCTGTAATTGTTAATTATAAGGTCGGTATCCGGGGTCATTGCCCGAGTGAAGTGACCCGGTTGAGACGGTTCTATGCCGTTAAACGGTACTGTACCCTAGGTTCGGGTTGTTTATTGTACCGGAATTATCCTGCTATAGGGCTTCAATCTGTTCCTTAATTAGATTTGCGAGGCAAATTCCGTTTGCTAATGAAGTCCGGGATTGGAAAATATCGGCCGAAAATGGCAACTTGCCAAAATAATAATGTGGAAAAGTATGAAAAAGATTGATTTAATAAGAAGCTGGTAATAACCTAAAATAGATCTATTAATTACCAATGAATCCAAATATGGTTTGGTTTGGGTTTAATCACACTCTTGCTAACTTGCGTGATATGAATATGAATGAACTTTAATGAGATTTGCAATATAATCGCATCGTATAAATAGATTAATTAGAGTTGCTTATGCATAGTATAATAGTTATCCAGAAAACTAACAAAACTGGTGAGCGGAAAGTAGGAGTAATTTTGCCACGGGCCGAATTTCTGTTTCGGCAGGCAATCTTGACGGTGATTAGCGAAATATGCAAGACATCATAATCTCATCATAATCAGGCCGAAGTTCGACCAGGACAGCCAGTCTCATTAGAGATTAGCCATCTGCGCGGGACATATAAAAGTGTGTGTGGCATGACCGGAAACAGGTCAGGTACAAGACACGGCTTTACGTGCTTTCCGAGGCAAGGGACTGTACCTGGAACAACCATACTTCGGGTTGATATTGAGAAATTATCTTTACAGAAAAATCTCTAAATTACTTTTTGGCCGAAGCAGTCAAGACATAATTATTGTGTGCGTCAGACTGCTCAGAAAAAGGCCAAAATGCTCCTGCGCCGAGCTACAAAATGGAATATGTACAGACCTATTAATTTAGGTGTACTATTTTCGAGAATTGAAACTGGAGTCAAAGTAAATAAAACATGTATATATTTCTCACTGCACCAAACAATTTAAAAGCTGCCATCTGAAAACACGTTCATCAACTAAACGATTAAAACAATCTATAAAATTGTTTTTCCGACATTTATTCACACTGATAGTATTCCCAACTCTCCTTTTTGTTCCATCGGGTAAACAATACAGCAGATTTATTTTTACAACTGACTGTTACAGAAAAAAAGTTACACAATATTCACTGTACTACTAGCCGCTTTGTTTTGTAAAGTGAATTTCTAACTTTTGTAAGCTTGTGTTGCATGAAATTAAAATTACCACTTTACTTCGGAGTTTCTACTTTCTAGCGCTTTAGAAGGATAATCTGTTTTTTGGTTTAACTGAATGAATATTAAATAAATTACGCTAAAAATTGGTTAGTCGCGTTTCTCTGGTTGATCATAAAAATATATTTGCAAGAAAAGAAGTAACGACCTATACACATCGGCGGATCAAGTTTACGAGTTCTTGTAGGCAGGAAGTAGATTAAGTTCAAATTCCATGCGGAATATTATATATATATATATATATATAATATTTTGCCTAATTATTTAATGTTGTATTGTGGATAGTGCTATAAACCTAATATTTAAGGATTTATGAAAGTTATTAGCGAAATTACCAAAACGAAAAAATCACAAATGGTAACACATTTCTTTCGTTGAAATATAGTCACATGTTTCCTTATTGCTACTGAAATCACCATATATTTATTTTTTATTGAGTCCAGAAAAGAAAAAGGGGAAATAAGTTTGTATAAAAAATGGCAATGTTTCTTAATAAAATGTATCACAGAAATCAGCGACGACAGCCCGGATATTAAAGTAGACCAAAAGGAAAAATTGTAGAACATTTTACAAAGAGTTGGTGTCATGGCAAGTACCGATAAGCTGCCACTACGAGATCAGTTATCCGGGCTAGATTTATCCCGGTTCAAGAGAGCCAAGTCATTCGTTACCAATCGGTATCATCTCTACGTAGAGTGATTTAGAGAAAGACAAGAATATACTTTTGATTAAGTATTCGATATTTTAAAACATATTATAAACATGGACAGTTTAGCTTAATCGAGTAAAAGCTTTTAATTGTGATTTGATCTACTATGGATATAGAAAACCCCTATTTAAGAATAGTCTAATTTGATCATAAGACATTTTCGAAATTCTACAGTTTTCCGGGTAACAGGTATGCAATGTGTCAGAACATTTTAAAATAGATTATTTCTACGAAGACTGTACTTTTCTCAACAACAAATAATGTAGGGCAGTTACGGGAAGAAGAAAATACCCTATTTACAGAATTTGTGGGCAAATTGAGCAATTTAGTTATTATATATGTTAGACATAAATAGTGTGGTATGTTTAAGTTGCTCAGATAACCCATGAAATTGGAGAAGAAAAATTTATTCCCATGTTTTACTAACTGACATTTTACATGTTGTTAAGTTTATAGGGAACACATAATTTAAAGTAATATTGTATAGGTAATATGGCAATAGCCACACGGTAGAATGCCCCGTCATCGATTTGGATAAGGGCAGTGACCTTCAGTATGTTTTTTTAACATGACATTTAGGAGCCTAAGTTGCACCAGTCAATAGAACCGAGCGGGGGCTAAAACTACGAAAAACGACTAACCCTGCACTAGAAGTGACCCTTTCTTGAGGTCCGAACTTCGACTTAGGTATCTACTGATGTGGAGATACAAGAGAGGGTCGAATTTTAGGGATGATTTTTGCAACTGTCATGCTCTACATTAATACACAAAGACGCGACCGAACCATTCTCTCGGCAGAAATATAACATTCCATTTATTGTTTCGCCTATATTGTGGTCAACTAAGTGTTAATACATGTTCGGTTACCCAATTATTGTAAATGTAAGAGTGTCTTTGACGCATTCGCAGGTAATTTGATATTTATTTTATTCCGGCAAGGTTCAATCGTCACTCACACCTACATATTATGAAACTTTTGGCAGGTGTAATAAATGGGCTATTTAGTTGTTTTTCACTAACCTACTACACATTTAAATATGCCATTAGTGAAACAATAGCGAATATTTGTTCACATTAAGTATACAAAAAGATCGCTATAATGATTAGCATTAACTTGTCATTCCGAACTCCTTGAAATATACCCGAACTGAATATTAATGTGTCTATGTACTACTGAAGTAACGTAGTCATTTACATGTGTCGAATAATTTAGATATCACACTAATATTACGAAGGCGAAAGTTTGTGAATATGTGAGTGTGTTTGTTTGTTGCTTCTTCACGGCTTAACGGCTGGAGCGATTTTAATACAATTTGGTGTAGAGTTAGCTGACACCCTGGATTAAGACATAGGCTATAATTTATAAAGTTTAACGCAGGTAAAACCACGGGGCACAGCTAGTAAACTATAATTTTATATTTAGAATATTTATTTTTTTTAAATACAGCATTAAAAATATATATACTCCTGTGCTGGCCACTTGGTCTGATTTTGAAAATGGAATTTAGTTTATTATGCATTATTAAATTGTTAATATGTACTATGAAAGGTTCTCGAGTGGCAACCACGAACAAGAAGATGCAGCATGAGTAGGTCTCTTACAAGATGGACCGATGATCTCGTGACGCTGCAAGCCGCTGGATGCGCAAGACCGGCAATTATAGAGATATTTGGGGGAGGCCTATGTCGAACAGTGGTCGTCTTCCAGCTGACGTGATGATGAAGATATACTTATATTAATTTTAGGCATTAAACTCATTAGCTTAAGGCATATACTTCAGCGTACAGCCATTTTGCTACTTCATACGTACAAATGTGTGTATCTAAGTAATGACATTTATTTTAACTTGGTGAAAGCCAAAATCTGATTAGAATTAAGCTACTTTTGTGGGGTTTTGCAGTTTTCTTGGACACTCAAGTATATTTTACTTAGAGAAAAGCTGTTGTTTTGGTTCTTTACTTAAACTTATTCGTAGGGCTTACGTTGCCTGAGTTGTTCAAGTCGTCCAGTAGGCGTTAACAACTTCAACCGGGACAGACAGTTAGACATATCCTCCGGAGCACGGAGACGCTCAGAAATTAAACCACACTAGCGATTACCCATCTATACATTGACCGCGTGCCAAAGAGCCAAACCTCATTGATCATTAATGAATCGACGAGATGGTTATGAGCGTCAATTGATAATAGTTTAGTAAACTTTCTTGGATTATTCGTGAAATTTATACACTTTATAATGAATATAGTTGTCTTAAATTCCATTATTATCCAAATTAATTGTGAAGTATTGGTATCTGTCGAACTAGGCCTGTATTGCGAAGATGAATACGTTGCGTGAGTTAGTGCGGCAGTTGTCGTTGACGTGTAGTGTTCAGTTCACGCATAGTTACACGCACACTATCGCTTTATAACAGTCGCAGGGTAAAGGCAAAGTTCAAGGGCCGTCTGCCACGCGTCTACGCGTATTCCCCGGCGACCGGATATATTTCACCCGGACTTTCAGTTGCCAGTGTTACCACTCTTGGCACCGGCTTCCCGTTTTCCCCACTTCTTCATACAAAAGCCGAGGTGTAAAGTATACGATGTAAACAGAGAGTTCACACGTCCGCGGTTTAACGATGCTTTTATTGCCACTAGACCGAAGCTAGACTATTGCTAGTTTAATTTTATATTTTTACTTCGCGGAAATGGCCATTCAAAACGTGGTGAAAACCATTTTCTTTGCTGGTTATTGCGAATAAGGAAGTAGAACGTTTACTCGGCGTCGATAAGCTTATCTTATCTCGAAAAGTTCGTGTAGAAAATTTACAAGTAATTTCGAATATTTTCCTATTTTTAAATAGTTGCACAATATAAATAAATAGATACTTTTTCTATTCGAAGTGAAGAGGTAAATGTCCCTATTGTCGGCGCGTGACGTCTGAAGTTCAAGGGCGGGATCCGTGCGGGATATCTTACGCTTGTCTACCCGATCCGATCCCGGGGGCTTGCTCGGGAAATATGAGGGCGTTGTGGGCTCATGAATGAACTCATTTGGATCTGTTTGTAAACAACGTTTAGGATTGCTCTTTGATTGTTTGGGACGATAAACTTTAAGTCTATGTTACAAAATTACGATTAAGATAACAGGATTTGGTGACAAAAGATTTGAGTTTTGATCAATTTAAATAGAATTAAATTATTGTTATTTATTTTTAAATTATTTTATTTATTCAATTGATTTAGTCGATAGACTGATTACCTCGAAAATTATAACTTACATTATAAATATGATTATGAGTTTGTTTCCATCCACGTTGTCAGGAGTGCAGAAAAAGCCATTCACCCAGAAAAAGTACTGTTTTGAAGACATAACGGGTGTGTAGGTATTTATGTCACGTTATTTCTTCTTCTGCTTGTGAACTGCTCTTCTATACATGGATATGTGATGAACACGATTTGTTCTGTACGTAGGTGTAATCAATTTATAATTATGTATGTATTTAGAAAGAATACGACGCGACGTGGGCAGGCCCCCTACAAGGTGGACCGACGATCTTGCAAGGATCGCGGGAAGCCGTTGGATGCGGGCTATTTTGGAGATCCTTGGGGGAGGCCTTTGTCCAGCAGTGGACGTTTTTCGGCTGATATGATGATGTATATAGCTGTATATAAGCTGGTGAATGCGTGACGAAAAGTGTGATCGGGCGATGCGAACGGTAGTAGAAAGTGAGAGGTACGAGCCCACATTGTCTTTCTCTCTTTCTCACAAAGCCGTTTCGAATAACTATTTATAGGGAATACTTTCGAAATTGTATCATAAAATTGTGTTCAAATCAATTGCTATAAAGAAAAGTTTAAGTCGATTTGTCTGTTTGTCCTGAGTCTGGGTGTAATTATCTATATAAGTACGTATTTACAAAAGAAAATTAGTATATGTAGTATATCAGTTACCTGGTTTCCATAGTACAAGCTCTGCTTAGTTTGGGATCAGATGGCCATGGGTGAATATTATAATGAGTATTATTATTATTATTTATTAAGCTTTAAGGGTATCACCAATTCTAAGAGAAATGAATACCGAAGTTTTTTTTTAATACTACGCCCGCATTAGTGAATACAATCCCGGCGTCGCGGGGTACTTTACAAACATATAATAGACGGATACAAATTACATCAACACTCAAAACAACTATCTATGGATCACACAAATAGTTGTCCGGCGCGGAACTCGAACCCGCGACACGAAGCGGCGAGGCGACTGTCTAAGCCGCTGAGCCAAACGTGCAGTGTTCTACCACCGATGTCGTATTTCAATGGTATCAAGATCCTAAGAGAAATAATAATATCATATAATATCTAGGGGCAATGTCACACAGATCATCCTAGCCCCAAACTAAGCAAAGCTTGTACTATGGGTACCAGGCGACGATATACATACTTATATAGATAGATAAATACTTAATTACTTAGAAAACATCCATGACTCAGAAACAAATATTCGTGCTCATCACACAAATATTTGCACTTACCGGGATTCGAACCCAGGACCACCAGCTTCGAAGGCAGGAGCACTACCAACTAGGCTACAGTGACCGTCAAATGGAATGCCGTAGTTTATAGTATTGTTTTGGAATGTATATAAACAAACAGCAGCACGTGTGCGAGGCATGAATGGAGTATAGCGTTGTCACACGCTCTATGCGTGACTGGACGACACGCGGTCTGCCACTTACTGATTACGTTGCATATAAAAACAACGTGTTACTATCGATTCGTTTGTTTTGTGTTAATTCACTACGAATCAGGTGTTTTTATGTCTGCCATTCTATTACACGTATCAGAACAACTCTACTTCTATTTACACTTTAACAGTTTAATAATAACTAGCTGTGCCCCGCGGCTTTACCCGCGTAACATTTTATAAATGATCACAGCTCCTGCCCCGTAGGTAATAGCGCATAATATGTAGCCTATATGTTGACCCGATCTCTTAGTAATATTCATGCAAATTTGATGTAAATCCATGCAGTACTTTTTGAGTTTAGCCCGGACATACATACAGACACACAGACAAAAATTATAAATGCTATATTTTTGGATTCTATATCGATTTCAGGTCACGCCCCAATTATCCTTTAAAAATATATTCAATGTACAGTTTTGACTTTCCTACGATTTTATTATATGTATGTACATAAACATGTCTGTTTGTCCTGAGTCTGGGTGTAATTATCTATATAAATATGTATTTACAGAAAAAAAGTAGTATATGTAGTATATCAGTTATCTGGTTTCTAAGCTCAGCTTAGTTTGAGGTCAGATGGCCGTGTGTGAATATTGTCCTAAGATATTCTTATTTCTTCTTTCTAAATAATTGACAGAAATTAAGAAAACATCACGTTGGCTACCGCACGTAACGGTACTCACTTGCGACCCGAAGTTACCAGAGTTTTCACAAAAATGTAAATACGACCTCATTGTTGGTAGAAAGTTTTAGAAAGCGCTGGGAAGATTGCGTTATGAGGAACCCTTTGGTTACCGCTAGATACAAAGTGCCTACAGTTTTATAGACAATCAAACTGTCGTAAACTCTGTAAATGGCAAATACAGATTCGCATCGGGATTGGAATATAATGAAATGAGGTAGAACAGATTTATATTACACTAGCTGTGCCCGCAACTTCGTCCGCGTGTTAATTAGTTTATTTTTGTTTTTTTTTTTCAAAATTAAACGTATTTTCTAAAATAAAAGTAGCCTAAGTTACTCCTTATTACATAAGCTACCTGCCAGTAAAAGTCCCGTCAAAATCGGTCCAGCCATTTCAGAGATTAGCTGGAACAAACAGACAGACAGACAGACAAAAATTTTAAAAAAATATTTTGGAGTATGTGCCGTATATATATTCATATACATGTAGTAAGAATCGGTTATTTCAATATTACAAACAGGCACTTCAATTTTATTTATTTGTATAGATGTATAGATAGAGCCTCCTATTTCAAAGATTTTTGAATTTAAACTTCTTTAGGCAAGCCTGACTTTGGGAATAAGCTGGTGAATGATGATGAGCGTTACGAAAAGTGTGTGCCAGGCGAACGGATAAAATAAGATAAATACACTTTATTGCTCACCATTTACAGAGATGTATATATAAGTATGTGTGGTGTGACTTTGAGAGACAGAATTCGAAATACTGATGTAAGAGAGCGTTGTGGTGTGAAAGAAGATGTAGTCACAAAGATTGAAAAAGGCATGCTGAGATGGTTTGGCCATTTAGAAAGGATGAATGAAAGAAGATTGACAAAAGAAGTATACCTGGCCTGTGTGAATGGGACAACCGGAAGGGGAAGACCACGTCGAACATTCTCTGACCAAATTGGAGATGTTCTAAAGAAAGGGCAGGTCAGAAGTACCCTAAGCCGGCGAGCATGTATGAAGAATATAATGACAGTAATCGAGGCAAAAGAAGTATGCAAAGATCGTGACAAATGGAAATCCGTTGTCTCTGCCTACCCCTCTGGGAAACAGGCGTGAGTCTATGTATGTATGTATGTATTTACAGAGAATTGTTACAAGAATAAAATAATATTTCAAAAAAGCTACAATAGGCGGTCTTATCACTAACAGCGATCTCTTCCAGACAACCTTTAGTTGGACTATAATGAACGGAAGTTGAGAGGGAGATATAAATTAGTGAAGAAAGGATGAGAAAGAGTTACGTTACGTATATACGTACGCATCTCTCTCCTGTCCCGTCAGTAATATTACTGACGGGACAGGAGAGAGATGCGAGCACACATTTCCTTTCTCCCTTTCTCTCAAAGCCAGTTACATTTGAAGTTTTACTTCAGTCGTGTGGTCTAAAGCACACTCGTTTTTTTTGTAAAGTTGACATTTATCCTAGGACGCTTTTAATTCTTCACCTACCAATAGAGAGTAGAGGGACTAGAGGGGGTTCAAGCCGTCCAGAGAATAAGACTACAAACTAAGAATTTGCGAGAGCATCTCCTTTGCGGAATTTAGGTGGACAAATACTCACATAGAGACACATGAGAGGGATAGGATAAAAGGACGATTTTATAACTGTCATTATATTATGTTAATACATGAAAATGCGGACTTTCGATGGAGGATCGGAGGGGGCACTTCGTCCGTACGAATGTAAACTAAAGGTTATGTAGAGCAAAGGTGATCGCTTTTCAATTGTCGCTTGTCGATTTATCGGAGTGTCACGAGAGTCTCTTATAATTATCACTTGTACTTAAAAATTGTGTGTTAATTATAACTTCTCTCTGAAAGCTTTAAGAAAAATTTTTCTTTTTTAAAGAGTGGCCTTACGTTGGTCAATATGAACTGTTATTAAGATTTTTGTGACTGCATTCTATCATATCTTTATTTCGACACCATAACAGACACAACTAACATTCCAGTGTATATATCAAAAGCAAAATAAACACATTAAAGGTGGCAGGAGCGCCGAGACCAGCTAATTGCAGTTGATATGACTCGTAAAGTCAATTATGGCGGTCGTGAAACCGTCCAGAATTAAAATTTACGCTCACAGTTAAAAGCCCTATATACACATAAATTGTTCTTTATATATTTTTATGGCTACATTAAATGTTTAATGTCATGTAAGACCGCAGGCAGATGATGAAGATAAAACGATAGTAACCATCAGATCTTTGAGAATCAATCAATTATTCTTTTTTTAAACACACCGCCCGCACTGCGGAATTTAATCCGTGTCTCGCGGGGTACTTTACAAACATATAATAGACGGACACAAATTACATTAAGACTCAGAACAACTATTGATAGGTCACACAAATTGTTGTCCGGCGAAGGAATGGAATCCGCGACACAAAGCGGCGAGGCGACTGTCTTAGCCGCTGCGCCACACATGCAGTGGACTGCTAAACTGACTGACTAAACTTGAAATTTATTGATTCGCTAAGATCTAACTACTAAGTTATGTTTGTAACATCATCAGCTTCATATCGTCCACTACTGGACATTGATCATCCAAAGATTTCTATAACTTTGCTATTTTAAGGAGTTTACAGCAAACTCCTTAAAATAGCAAAGTTATAGAAATCTTTCGCCGCGCTTGGCATGGGCGTTGGCGACGGCCGCGGCAGTTATATTGTATGAAAATTATAGAAACACATAACCCACATCTACTTACCGACATACACTGCAGAAAACCGATTGAAATATAGGTCTATTCATAAAGCTTTACCCATAAGCTTTAGAATTATTTAACTACCGCGAAATAGCGTAACATTCATATAATAAACACGTACAGACAAATTAATAGCCTCTTTTTATTGAAGTCGGTTAAAAAGCAAGGAACTATTTTGCTGCTTTATAGTTAAAATCCACATTAAATTAATTTATCTGTAATGCAACGTGGAAAAGGATCTATATGGCCGAAAGTGTAAATTTATAGCTTTCCACGTACAGAGAATTTTCCAATTACCAGGGCTCCTGCCATCCGCTGTCGACAATATTGATTTTCACTTTTTATGCGACCGCCTATCGGCAGAAAGCTTTTATGGTTTATTTTAAAATTACACTGGCTTATTAAAAAAATGCTTCGTCGTTAATACCCTGCTGCGATCACTCATCCTGATAGGTTTAAAATAAAAACACTTTACAATGTATATTTCAACCTACGTATTTTTTACCTTTTTGCCGTAATTTATGGGTTCAATTTTAATTTTTGATTGCTTTCGACTCCGAATGTATGAATATTAAAACGTTAATTGAACCGTTTAATGCTGTGGTATTTACAACAAATTTATTTTGACTGCATCGTTTGTCTAGCGGTAGGATAGCGCGCAGAGTTCTAAACCCAGGTCGTGCCAAAAAGTGATTTTGGGATTGTTCAGGCAAGAAAATTTCTCAATGTCAGCTCGAACTCAGACAGTTGGCGGTATCACACGCCCGTGCCTTGGAGAGCACGTAAAACCATCGATCCTGTACCTGACCTACCCATCATATTACCTACTGGTCGTCCCAATTTCGACTACGAGAAAATAATTTACCACAAAAAAAATACATTGTTATTTTAGGAATGTAAATTAATTTAAACGAAGCCGGCTCTATACCTTAATAATTATTATGTATGGGGAAATAATCCATACACTTTCAGTGAAACTGTTTGTATAGCCCGGTACGGGTAAAGGTTATCTGCATTCGGCCAGACACGGCGGCCACGTGTTTTTATTGACAACACTATCAAACATCGACCCGGCATAACGCAGGACTGGCATGAGCTCTCAATGAATCGAGGCCAACCAACGCGAGAGTGACCTAAATTTTTATTCGCCACGCATCATAGTAGCAACGTGTCGTCACAAACGTGTGGCAACATTGGTCGACGAGACCACTGACAGCACAGATAACACAACAATTTTCGTAGCCAGGCATTTTAAATTAAGAAGTTCCAATAAAAATGGAAGCTTATACCACATAAATACATTAAGCTAACCTTTATGAATGTTGCCATAAACAAGGACATCACCCCACGTGAGACGTTTTGTTTTAATTTTAGAACGCTATCAACCGCCGCTACGTTTTTTTCTTTTTAAACTGGCTTCGTTTGACGGTCAGAGGTCATCTGAAGATCGTTGGAATAACAATATATTTTTTTAAATATGAACGAATGAGAAACAGGGACATAGAGATAAGCTGTGTACACAATCTAAATTGACTGTGTCGTGTAAACTTTACATCACGATAAGGCGAGCTATGATTCATCCAATGAGGTATCGGTTAAAGGTTTTTTTTCTGGGCGTTAATGGATTTTTTTAATCTTATCTTCTTAGGAATTTTATCAGACATTTTGGTTGCTTTGCTTTTAATAATTTGGTACTTAATTTATTTTTACCGCCTTCAAAAATTAACAATTCGACTGTAAATGTTTATGTGATTTCTCCATTGTTTTTGGAACGATAATGCTAATACTTTTATTACTCGACAGAGAACGCTTTCTGAATGTTATCATATATTAAGTTTTGTTAAAATCACTTGTCATATAGGAAAGTTGATGTCGGTTTTCATTCTTAATCAACTTCAAAAGAAAGAGTTTATCAACAGACAGTTGGAATCACCGGGCTCGCACCTAGGCCCGCGGTCAGTGCATAGATCGGTGATCGTTAAAGTGGTTTAATTTCTGAGCGCCTCCGTGCTCCAGAGGGCACGTTAAGCTATCGTTTCCAGTTTATTGTATTTAGACAATTTTTGGACAGATTTTCATAATTATTTTGTTATTCGATACATGCTTACGGAATCGCACCATATATAATTCTTTTTTCAAATCAGTTTTCAAATAGGAAAGTAGAAGTCGGTTTATTTTATTACCAGCTTCAAAAGAAGGTTATCAATTCGACTGTAAGTTTATAATGCGAATACTCCGTTGATTACAAACCGATTTTAAAAATCTGCTTTACGATAGGAATGTTTTTGGTTAGTCCCATACACATTTTATACGAATCGATTGTTTTATCGATTGTTTTTTAAAGCAGTAGGTATATATTTAAGATTTCTGATTCATCTTGATGTTAAATTGTACATGATCGTGACGTATTACACCGGAAATGCCTGGAACAAAGCTTGTAAATTCAATATGACTAATTACGCGTCAGTATATGACGATAGCTAAAAGAAATTTGAACGGAAATATCTTAAATTGATGAGATAAAGGCAAGTGTAAGTTAGTATGTTTATATTTATGAATGTTTGAATGTCTATTACTCAATCAGAAAAGATTTGGTTAAAATAGGAATACAGAATGATTTTTTTTAACAGAGGATGCATAATGTATTAGTACTTTAAGTCCCAGTATCATGGGTCACCTTATAAAAATGCAAGTCACGGACACAGGTGCAGGATACGAACCCCTGTATTACGGGTTCGAATCCTGCACAGGGTGCCGAGGCAGTACCGAGGCGACCACCTTAACCACTACACCCCACGCGTAGTCATTGACACTTATATTATACCCTGAATTGTCACATAAGCTATAAATAGCTAAATAACGGGTAACACCGCGGGGCGCACATAGTAATTCATGTATTTACAGAGTCGAGAAAAATACCCAGCTATTCGTACGCTGAAATATTCAAATGATATTCATACTTTTACTGAACAATTTAAATATAACCATAAAGTAGCTTTCACTTTACTGCCTTTAAAGTTCAAACACTGGGTTTCATTAAATAGCGAATTATTTTTTAGTATATTGCGTAGTTTGAACCAAAATATTTTTAATTTTATTCGGGATTCGTCGCCTAGCGTCCGTACTATATAAAACTATTTCTGATTTAATTTTAATTTTATATATTATACAAATATATATAATTATCTATATAAGTGTGTATTTACAATAAAAAGTAGTATATCAGTTATCTGGTTTCCATAGTACAAGCTCTGCTTAGTTTGGGAACAGATGGCTGTGTGTGAATAATGTCCCAGGATATTATTATTAACATAGATAGTGGACGTAACTTAAGGATCTTAATTTGTGTATGAAGCTTAACGAATAATTAGCTTAATACACAAAAAAACAATATTAACTTCCCAAACAAAATGTCAATCAGCTAACGCATTTTGTAATGATAAGTATAGTAAATTATACGTAAGTATATATTATAAGCTTTTTATCCTCCAATTATACATTTATTTGAGTAAATATGAACTTTAGTTCGTTTTAAATGATCCCACAAGGACCTTAAAAATAAAATACTAAACTATTTGTTGCCGAATTTCATGCAAACGTGTGCAGATTTTTTTGCTTGTTGAATTAACAGACACCCAAGCATAAATTACACACTAATAATGTCATCAGTAAGTAGGATTTAGTAATAAAGTAATATAAGGTATATTGTATAATTTAAAATAATTAATGTACCTACAAATAATGTATATCCATGTATATAATATACATGGATATACATTATTTGTCATATAATAAAATAAATCATAATTAGGAACATTTTTTATTTACAAAGTTATGTTGCGAAATGACCGTCACAGAGTACTAAAGTGGGTTACACAAACATTACCTGTGACCGGATGTGGCCAGGTAATGTAGAGTTATGATGTTTATTTACACCATGCTCAGACATTTTCCCCGAAAATCTGATGGTATAATACTTTGTCGCTGCAATTTTTACCAAGATTTTTCAAATATATTTTTACCGCAATAATAGTAAACTGCGCAAGTATTTCTTTAGTGCTATTTTTCAGATCATAGTGCAGGACGATGGTGAGAATTAACCATTATCAGAAGAAGACAGAGTGTTGGGATTTTAAGGTGGATTATTCTCCATAACTTGCAAACTTCTTTTTGTTATAAATACTGATTCTTCAAGTAGCCTCTCATAAGTATATTAAAATTAGTAGGATATTTTGTGACAGAGGTTAAGTAGGTCGCTTCCCTACTAGCTTGGTGCTTCTTGTGTTTCCGGTTCGAGTCCCGCATAGGACAATTATTTAGTGGAACTGTAAAATGTTGTTCTGACATTTGTACCTTTGTAAAATAATTCCAGATACGGGATCTATAAATACAAATCTCTTAGATTAAATTAATAACCAGGCAGTCCGTTGTGTTAAATAATGTATACCTACTTATATATCTTAAAACCGTGTAAATTTTGTATTATGAATTAAAATAATATCGAGTAGTTTAGCGATTATTGGAGATTTTACCTTGTCCGGCAATTTTATTAGCTACATACTTAAGATTGTATTACAATAAGATTTTATCTAATTATGTTTATAGGAAAAGTATGCAGTTGTATTTGAGTAATAATGTAATTAATCAAAAATAATAAGCCACGATCTGCTTCCTACTTAAAACAATGGTAGTATAAATTACAACACTAACAAGACCTTTGAATTATACGTAAGTAGAGTACCTACTTACGTATAATTCAAAGGTCTTAAAAATAAAAAAGTTGAAGGAGTACAAGGATATATTTTACTACAAACAGGACTTTTAAATAATAAGTACACAAAATAAAGAAAGTTGTAAGAGGACAAGATATATTTTACTACTGCTCGTGTTTTGTTGTGACGTTCGTCAAGGTATGATCGAGATCTAACAGAAGTTGACGTCCAGCAGGACCAGCCACCGTTCCACATTCATCGCGTCTTGCTCGCGTGCCACTCAGAGTATTGACCTTATAACTAAAGCGATTTAGCGTAATCCAACCGGTTTTATTTTCCCATCATACTTCTATTTCACACACATCAATCAGCCTTACTAATTAAAACCAACCTTAAAACTCTTCCGCGAGTCGTCTCAACCGAAAAATCCAAGGCCTCGTCACAAAATTAAAAAAAAAATAATAAAACACAACACTCGCGACGCTGTCAAAAAAATCCAAAATCAAATCGTGGCGGGAAACGGAGTTTTAGTGATGTGCAATGCGATCGGCGATCAATAGGTGCAGCGAGGAGAATCGATATGTGAGGTCGCGCGCGTAATGCCGGCGTTGCCGCACGTGACTGGTGGCGATGTGACGGAACGAGCGGCCGCGCGCTCCCCCCCCGCCGCCCGCACACTCCGACGTGTAGTATAGCTAGCGTATACCAGACGTTTGATAAACAAATTACAAATTTTAGATAGATATAAGTACCTACGTCGGGATGAGCTTCAGCTTTAATAGCTTGTTTTACAAGTCTTTTATAAAAAAAGTTTGTTGTACGAGTGGCGCTTATGAGATTCTTTAACGTCTTTATAAAAGTTTTAATGAAGTTTTATAAGTTTAAATACCTATTCTATTATGCTATTCCTATACAAAAACTAATTTTCTAATACCGATCTTTCTTCTTATTGCATCTACTTTAAGATTTATTTCTAATTTATGCAGCTACAGTACCTACCTAAGCTTACCTACTTAAAGCTACATATTATTAGGTATATTTATTTCTGTTCGAAATAAACAACTATTTACCTCTTTTTTATTCAATGGAATTTGGAGGCCAATGGGTTGTTGACATTATAATGTGATATACCTATAAAAAGTGTACCTATTGCACCAAATCATGGTTTTGTGTAAGAATAATATAGAGGTATATCCAATTGTTGTATATTCATTACTAATGACCTCCTAGCTGAATTTCGGCACGGCGGCCATTCTCAATAGGGATTAGCCATCAGCGCGGGACATTAAAGTGCACAAGTGTGTGCGCAAACACATGAGTACTTTCTATTCCATCATTCTCATGGTCCGATGGGACGCCTAGCGACACGACCGGAAAGAGGTCAGATACAGGACCGACGGCTTTACGTGCTCTCCGATGCACGGGGGTATAATACCGCCAATTCCCAGATTTCGGGCTGATGCTGAGAAATTTTTCTTTAACAGAAATGTCCCAAAAACAGCCTTTTTGGCCAGACCCGGGATTTGAACCCAGCACCTCTTCTTTGCAGGTTAACACGCTAACGCTAGACCAACGAGGCATTCATTACTGGATATGATAAAGATTTTTTTTGTTATTTGATATTTAAACGTATTTCCATATCAGCCTACGTTCACAAGGACGAAATATTCTCAATGAACAATCTAAACCTCTTTGACACCAATATATTTACAGACATCAAGCTTCCCCAATCTGTTAAATTTCCCCAATTGAAAGTGAACCTTATGCTTTTGTGGTAAAGTTGAAAATCGATAAACGAAATTTGACAGTTTGAGGTAGCTGGATGTGTTGGCGTCTGTACATATATTTACGTCGAGCAGTTTTAAACTCCGTAAGCGTGGACTACGTATCTACATTATTCTCCTCAATCTGTATCACACTTATAAGTGTCCTAGTCCAGCAAATACTTGGTTGATCAGTAATGACAATAAGTAACAGTTTATTTCATAATAAGTATTACTAAAGTTGGGAAGTTATTTCATAACAGACGTGAAGAAAAGTTGGCGCTCGTGTGAAAATTCAGTGAATACCGCATTATCTCGAATGTAACACTCGAATGCATTTTCTCACACGTGATATAATAAGAGTATGAATTTGGGATTTAAAAATTTCACTCATTTTTTAGGGTGACGTACCCATAGACTATCACTAAGATGTTCGTCTGTTTGTCTGTTGGTCACCAGACAGTTGACATTTTCACATATAGGAGGATCCCATACAATAAACGTGATTTTTTTAAACAACTCTATTATTATGGCTCTTTAAGGATTACTTGAATCGTTATCATGTAAAGTTTGTATTTCAATCGCGCAAAACCCCTAACCAATTTGGCGATTATTTAGTACTAGCCGTGCCCCGCGGTTTTACCCGCGTTAAACTTTATAAATTATAACCTATGCGTTAATCTAGGGTGTCAGCTAACTCCATACCAAATTTTATTGAAATTGCTCCAGCCGTTTTGACGTGAAGAAGTAACAAACATACACAGTCACACACTCACAAACTTTCGCCTTTATAATATTAGTGTGATGTAAAGAGTTCTGAATTAAGTAATAGGCTTAATAATATATATTTGAATTAACTAATAGGCTAAATATAATAACTTGTTCGATTGCGGGTAACACCGCGGGCTCGCAACTAGTAATCGTATGAAGTACTGAACTTACTTACGAATTACCTAACATTTTAGAATTTTAACTAGTAGTTCAGTGCGTAAGTACTAGTCCAGGCAAATCACAGAATACACTTCAGGTAATTTCATTATGTGCTGCGGTCCTTGGTGTGAGTAATGTCACCAGAACACACCCAGGAGGAGAAAGGATTGGTAACGTGCGGGTGATGACATGAGTATTACAGGCGTCATAGGCTACTATAACTATTTACAATCAGGTAAGCCGTAGGCTTTTTATTGGAAAGTAATTATTGTTTAAAATACATAAAACTAAACTTCAACTTTTCTCCCAGGTACCTAATTGTAACGAAATTTATATGGGAATACCTCAAAAGCATTTCGTAGAGATATAACAAATAGTAAACTATCAAAATCGATCCAAAAGTAACGGAGAAACCCATTAACAAAAATAAAAAAATAACGTACAGTGAACTTCAAAACCTCCTTTTTTTGAAGTCGTATAAAAATAAAATAAACAGCGAGTCCAATATTGCTTTGTTGCCTCCGGGACATAATTTGCTATGGCCAACCTGGAGGACACTCATTAGGTTGGTAGAGCCAAAGAAAACATGAGCAAATGGGGTTACATTCCCACAATACAAAACATTTGCAAATAGCGCAATACCCCATAGTTTATCTCCCCTGTCCAGGCTCTTGCTCCTTTCAGGAGTTGTAGGAAGCTTCAGCTAGAGCGTACATAAAATTTAAATGTTACCATCGACATGATGAGAAAATGAATATTGATCATACACTTTTTTACTGTTATTATTAAACTAGTAACAGCAACATACAAATAAATTTCTAATTGTCCAAATCGATTTGTTCGATCAACAAAATCTCACCCCTACAGACATACATAACATCGCATCGTCAAATTTTGCTTAATCGATTTGAATTTTAAGCGATATTAATATCGTACGGGATCATTAATGCGGCCTATATACTAAATTTGATTAATGGTGGTTCTATATCGGGTTAAAGGTATCGGCCAACAAACCTCTTAAGCAAATGAATATTTTCTTCTTGGAATAAAAATAACTACGTATTCAGTTGGTCTTCTAATAAGCTTGTATATTATATTCTGTGAGGTGATTAAAAACCAATTTTCGCTTACAGAATTCGCTACTAAGATAATAAACGGGTATTGTATAACAATACTCAGCGTGTTGGGTTGTAGGACCTCTTAGCTTGCGTTTCTTGCTACCACCCTCAAATCTTCCTTTTCAAAGGATTCTACTATTCCAACCTGCCTGTTTGCCAGAGGGGTAGGCAGAGACATCTGATTTCCATTCGTCACGATCTTTGCACACCACTTTTGCCTCGATTACTGTCATTATATTCTTCATACATGCTCGTTGGTTAATGGTAATTCTATCCTAGCATTTTTGGGAACATCTCCGATTTAATTTCACATCTTTTTTCCGGTTGTACGATGCACACAGGCTAGGTATACTTCTTTTTATACCACATTCATATTAACAGATTAGTATGCATATAGTGCAGGAAGTGCTTTTCCCACACTCTCATAATCTAATGCGACAGCTATTTGACACGACCGGCGGAGATCAGGCGCAGGAGTGACAGCTTTATATGCTCTCCGAGGCACCAACATCAACGTCCAAATACCAAACTGCTGCGGGTATCGTTCTTGTTAACAAAAAAACGGAGCTTCCGCTAGACCTACGAGCAGGTCAGAAGAGAACAGTTAAGAGCAAACCTAAGTTCTAAGCTCAACCGTGCATACTGTATTACACTTATGTAAGTACAAACCACATATTATTATATAGGTAAGTCGGCTCGGCCTCGATATTTTCGACGTACCAGGCAACGGCGGTAGGTCAAGGCAAAAGGTGTATTTTTAGCAATGCTGTCTTATGGGTTTCATTTAATTCGTAGCGAAGCTTACCGAAGAATTATTAAGGTTAATTTGTAAGTTAAAATGTAGGTACGTATTGCTCTTCTTATCTCTTATTATTTTATAACCATAGACACGTGTACGTTCGTGACTTTATTTATATTACTTACGTAATTTTTTTTAAATTGTTCCATATTTTTACTGCATGAAATTATGCATTTTTGACTTAAAACTAATAGGTGAAGATTCCCTTGGCAATGTTTATATAATGCTTTAAGTTTTTGTTTAAAAATACTTAAAACATATTGTAGTGTAGATACTATTTATCTAAAACTTTATCTAATACTACATATCGCTTTCGACGATTAAAAGTATTTAAACCTATCTGACCTATACATTGACGATAACTTAAACAAACTAGCTAAGTTATCATCATTACCACGATAAATAAAGTTATTTTTAAATAGTTTAATACAAACCACAGGTCTAAATGTATCTAGAAGTAATTGTGTATAGTTAACTATATTACTCCAAACATGTTCTGACTGTTTACAAGCACTATTCTAAAGTCTACGTGACTATAAAACCTTTATTTAATTTAAATATTACGTTTTATCAAGTTACGCTTGGCTTTGTGTTGGCTCAACGAGGCTTGTCCGTATTCTTGTGTTTGGCTCACATATACTAGATTTTTTAAATAGTACATGTCTGTATCATATGTAATATTCTTCTAATATTTTTAAATGAATATGGATAATCTCTCATTCATTTTTCGACACTACATTACACTAAACCATTTTTATTCTAGTAATAAGTAGTTTCTATTTTTATTTATTTAACTATTTACTATCGAGGGTCATAAGCGACCACTTTCATAAATTAATTTAGTTACATTCAATAAATTAAAAATATTATGGTAATTCACCATTTCCAAAAAGTATTATGTCTGTGTACATTCATTATGATTCAAATATATTTTAAATTATATACTATACACAAAGGAGACTACAGTCTAGATATGGGTAACAGGAATTCTCTTGGACTTCCTATTATATTTTATGTTCTGTGTGATTATTAACAAAGTGTGGTGGGTAGAAAGTATACATCTGTCAAATTCATAATTTTTTTTTTTTGAAGATTACCTGCGCACTACTCACTCAATTCCTGCATCGCACAGCTGATCTTATGAGTTATTTAAATATGGAAAAAGTATAATACTCCTATTCAATTTGATAAAGATTGATATGTTATATGAATGTTATTCAAAATTTGGTTTAGTAAGAGTGCCTACTAACCTGGAAAAATTCTTAAAAGAACATTAACAAAAATTGCTCTAAAACAATCACCAGGGTAAATTTGTTTTCATTAGCGTCACAGTTAATGAGCAATTACTCGCTACGAGTTCCGCTCGTAGCAGCGCTACGTCGTAGTCGCTACGGCGTAGTCGGTGCTTATGCAAAAGAGGCCGATATTTCATCGTTTCTCTGCCTATTGCAGCCACATTATCATAACAATAGCTTACACCATATACCTATCTGCTACCCTTCGCATGTAACGTCCATTTTAATTCTTATTTGAGTGTGTTCTCGTATTTCAAGAGCCACAATACCATTAGAAAAGAAAAGCTTTGTTTGTGTTATTATTAGACTTAATCAGCTTTACGTACTATTAAAATACGTCTTGAGATTGTCTATAATATATATTGAATATAACATAACTATACCACCCAATATTAATTGCTCGTTTAAAAATTAACTAACCTGGACAGGTCTCTATGAATCCTTTTAATTGGACTCTCACGACTTAAATTGGGCAAACCCTGAACTCAAGAACGAGTTGTAGCGTTGTCAATAGCGTTTATAAGTTAAAGTAACGTGTAGATACGTTGTCAAGTGCTCACAGGAACAGGACTACAGTTTTACTGCACGTCTATACACTCTACCTAAGAAGGGTTATCTTTTATTGAACTGGGTCCAGAGTCTGTTCAGACATTTCTACAGATATTTCTCACTTATTCTTAAGTAACTCATAATCAAGACAATGTATACTTTTGGATAAGCGTAGTGCAATAGTGCAAGGTAATGCAAGGTATATTCTAATATTAGGTGCAGTTTGTTGTAGACAACCAAGTTTGGGTGGTGTTTCGTTATACTCGTATCTATGTGCCGGCCACCATTATTCAGCTGAATATGCAATTAAATGAGGGCAGTTTCAGTGCAGCCCGCCGCTAGATACCTACCACCTCCTATAGTACGTGCGAGCGAGACGGAACACCCCCCACTCGATATTATATTGAACAAGTTTATAACTACGTGTATTAGACGAACGAGTTCGTACAACGTTTTCTCATTTCCCCGACGAAACTTTTCTAATATTATAGTTTCATTCATATTGTCGGTAGTTCCCGAGTTTTCTTTCGTGGAAAATGAAAGACCATTTCCATAACTATTATTTCGCTTTTATAGCTTTCTTAGTTTCTTTGCTTCAAATAGATTTGTTAAAGTTTTCTACTTTATCGTTCGGAAATAATGTTTGTTATGAAAGTGTTAAAGGCTGTTTTCTAAGGGAATTGGTGGCGACGGATTTCCATAGTAATGCTCTGATGTAACACGAACCTATAGGTGTCTCTCTCGTCCCATTCGAGTTGGTCAAATGAGGAAGTTGCTTGAATTTTCTTTGGAATTTGCTTTCTGAAAATTCTGGTTGGAAATTTTCGGAATAATTCTCATCAGTTCTACTATCATTTTAATTGTCTGGCTAATGAGGTATGAAGAATGTAAGAAACCCAAATAACTAAACTAAAACACAATTTCGGGATTATTATATCTTTATACATTCAATACATCGTTTAATATATGCACATCTGTAATATTTAAATTAGCGGTCAGACAGAAGAAAATTTCGCTGACTATTTAATATACAATTATATTTTTTGCAATTAAAATTTACAACAATTATTAGTAATATATTACTGGTACAGGCCGTAATATACACATTGGTAATATATGATTCACAAGTATAATCTTGCAAAACTTCTCGCCCGGACTCTTTGAAGTTTGGTGCAATAATGAATGCTTGAATTGAAACTTGGTGAAGTATTGTACGAAATTTCATTTGATTATAACTTCGCCAGCCCTAAACGAGTATTTAACTACACTATGACTATTCAACATTTAACATTCGACAGATAGCGCCAACATTTCGCGTAAGGATCTGCCCTAGTTTAGTTGAACACGTTTTTCTGCAAAATTTAAATTCATAATAAGATTCCTTTATTATGAAACAATGATTTTGATTTTACAAAAGCGGTTTACTTCGTACGGTCTGTAACGGTATAACTGCGAATCAGATACATAATGCAGTGCACTTTTCTATTCAATATTAATATGTATTACTTCAGTCAAGAACCCTCTTAATAATTCTGAGATGTATTGTTCATGGAATATAGCAAATTGGCAAATAGAGTACATGGTTACCGTAATCCATATTTGTTTTATTTTCTCGACGTTTCGATAAAGAAATAATGAACGCGTTTTAGAGAGTTCACGATCGTGTATTACTTTATTTTTATTTAAAACTTTAAAAGCATGTTGTATGATGGACTAAAATATGGGCACAGTGAGTGCAATAAAATAATAATAATAATAATAAATAGGGGACAATGTCACACAGATCATCCTAGCCCCAAACTAATCAAAGCTTGTACTATGGGTACCAGGCGACGATATAAATACTTATATAGATAGGTAAATACTTAAATACATAGAAAACATCCATGACTCAGAAACAAATATTCGTGCTCCTCACACAAATATTTGCCCTTACTGGGATTCGAACCCAGGATCACCAGCTTCGTAGGCAGGAGCGCTACCAACTAGGCTACGGTGATCGTCAAATACTTATGTGAATGTGATAAAAGACTCAGTAAGGGTACTTGTAAAGCAAAATAACCCACAGTCTGTAGCGAAACCATGCAGTACATACATACATAGACTCATACCTGTTTCCCAGATTGGTAGGCAGAGACAACGGATTTCATGCGGTAACCACGAAAAAAGTACTTGATCGAATATCGGGAAAAAAATAAATTAGTACTAGTTGTGTAAAATAACGCTTGGAATTTACTAATTAATTAATTATGTCAATCCAACCATAAAATGCTTTTCTTATACCGCGTCTCGATTGATAAGTCTTTTTTAAATTCTTACATTCGATTTAAAAAATCGAGTAAAGGATGTATCACTTCCTGATTTCCTGTAATTTAAATAATAAAATCACGGTTTCCTTATCCACATATCTAAAATAGTTATTACGTACAATAACAAAAATGCTTTTGGATAAAAAAATTACATATTGAAAATGTGGAATAAATATAAAATTTCTTCTCAACTTCATCAATCAATTACCTATAGGAATTTCATAAAATCTGTCAAAAGCTAACATAAAAAATGTTACACGAGCTGAACGAAATAGGTAATTAAGTACTACTTTTTATTATTTTAAACAAGTTTCTCTTTTTCCCTGAGCAATAGTAATATTTCGGGCGGAAACGTGGGAGTACAAAAATACTACTATGAACTTTAATTTTTAAACGAAATTTTCACCGGCTTCAAACGAAGAAGTTTTTCAAATATATTATTTTTTATATTGGTGAGCCGATTTTTATAGTTAATTTTTTAATCGAAATATTTTTAATCCTTTCAATTAAGTAAGCTCCTATATTCATCGAATCAGTAGTCAAATAACTGAACTTTTGGAAAAAATACTACCGCGGTAAAGCTATTAGGTGAAACATTGCACTGTAGTCGGTATTTGAGACTTATACAACATGTAACTTTATTAACGCACATCCTGAAAATACTTTGTTCAGATTCGTTTACTGAATCAATTTATATAATTTTTAATATAGATAATTTTATTATTCCATAATAATTAAAACTATGGAAATTATTGTCATACTAATCCTGTATAGTCAAAACAAATTGAAATGGACCGTAAGTGAAAGTAATAAGACTTTTAAATCGCAGTTTTAATTTGTATTCATACAAATTCTATCATTCAATACAATAAATAAAAAAAAACTTTCTAAGAAACTTTAGTAAATAACAATACATATGTTAAATTAAAAATTCAGTATATGTTTTATGATTAGATCATAATATTCTAATTGGGGTGTTTGAGGGTGTGCGTTAATTACGTTACATGTTGTATACCACAGCTGGACCGAAACACAAACATACCCAAGTATAGGTTTCAAACGTTTTTGACGGGCCCGTTGGCGTGGTTTATAGATCGTGCATGAACATATCTATTTGTCCTGTGTCTGGGTGTTATTATCTATGTAAGTATGTATTTACAAAAGTAAAATAGTATATGTAGTATATCAGTTACCTGGTTCCCATACTACAAGTTCTGCTTAGTTTGGGATCAGATGGCCGTGTGTAAATAATGTCCCAAAATATTATTATTATTATTAAACTTATATGCCCGCTTAGCCGGAGGTCAAAACTAGTAATACCATTAGTTGTAGTTTCATGACGTAAAGAGTGCACTTAAGTTCGCTTCAAATGTCATGATGGGCCTATTACTAAAATTACAGCTATTATATAAATTGCCTGATCGAACGTCTGTTTGACAATACGTATTAGTTGTATTCAATATTGGTGGCAAACATATAATTCTTTTTAGCTGCTTTGATTACCTGAAATATTGATTTACCTAATTTGTTTGAATGGTTCTATAGTGAAGCCTTTTGAACCATTGGAATGGGATAAAAAACAACTGAAGGCGACGTAAAACACCGGTTGTGTATGTCTGTATCATCAGCTAAAGTACGTCCACAGCTGGACAAAATCCTCCCCAAAGAATGGGGGGGGGGGGGGGGGGATATGCCATAATCGCCGCGCTTGGCGGACGGTCACAGTTCACAGAAAAACGCTGCTGCCCGTTCTCTGGTATGTATTCCCTCGGTTGATTTTTATAATCCCACGGAAAGGGGGATGGCAACATTCTATGCCGTCAGCAAGACTGCAAATTATCAATATTTTTTCAAAACCCGACAAAGCCTCCTACGTAAACTTAGGAGAATTTTCTCTACTTGCTGTTGTACATACATCGCCTTTTATATACTGTCATCGTATACAAGATCTGAAAATTAAACAGCCGTGTAATTTGGCTCAAAACTACGGGTACCTAAGTATAATATATATTCATGTAAGAAAATAACATGAAATGTTGTGACGTGCCGTAGACGTAACATCGAAGATTGAATTGAAAGTAAATGTTGATTTTTAATTATGTGGAGCTCTGCAATTTATGCACGGCCGTGTCTCTCAGTTTTCTGTGTAAACATTGTGAACAAGCTCAATTTGCGTTCGGAAATGTGCAGCTAACGAACTAAATTGATGTTCGGATATTTTACAAATTGAATTCGGAAATTCTATTCCCCATTTGAAATGAAACATTAATTTCTTTAAAATCTATAAAATGTACTTTTTTCTTCTTTGTTCACAGAAAGTGGGTCAATGTTGATACAGAAGACGCGAAACTTGAATCGAAGAGTTGGTAGGTATAGGTAGGAGTCTGCCAAATATTAGTCACTACATACTCAATGATGCTCGGGTATTATACCATTTTGCTTAAACATTGACAAGAAAACGGGTGTCAAAATTATAATTAATAGTCGTCAAAATCTTCACCTAAACTTAAAATCAGCGTATTTCTTTATTTCTGGACTAACTCCTCACTCTATCTATCACTTTGCTGAATGAAATTAAAAAGTAAATACTAACTCGCGGCCTTCTGATCCCCATCTAGGCAGATTCTATGATAACCAGACCACTGATAAACTTACATTTTCAAATACATACATATTATAAATAAATGACACCCAGACACAGAAAATATAAATTGGCTCATCACACAAAGATTGGTCGGAGAGCGAACCCACGAACTCTAGCTTAATACTCAGGGTGACTAGCCACTAACTAACTGAAATTGCCCTGAAAATAATGTTACAGCGGCCGCACATTAGTTATTAAAAAGTAACTATATGGTCGACATTCATACTTATATATTTTATTTGATACGTTTTTGTGTATACAGAAGCATTCACTACTTAAGTGTGTATCGCTAATATTTTAGGTTCTTATTCACAGTATAAATTATTGTCCGTACATATATAACGGAAATTCAAAAGATTACTGATAAAGAATAACCAAAAGCATCTAACGTTTCGGGGATAATAAGGCCCTGTCCTCCTTCTATTAACAATTAACTATTCTACTATAGCGTCGGCCCTAAACTTAATATATACTAGGTTCGTTTATAAATCTTTGGTACAGAACTTGTTATTTGGTATCTTCTTTAGGAATCCAGCTAACGTGAAAAACCAATTTAATTTTACCTTTGACTATTTATTAACTATGGCGCACTAAAGAGTATTCTTTTGTTTTTTATAGACGACGGTGTCAATGGTTTAGACCCTTTGTCAAACTTACATAGAGGCCGAACAATTCACTTTGGAATAGTTACGAAACGAACCATCAAAGGATACTAATTTGCTCTGGAATCTGTACGGGTGATACTGATGATAAGAGCCTAGTGGAAATAGATGGCGTGGAACGGTAATAATTGAGTTTCATGAATGTGTTTTAAAGTTTCTACAGTACAGTAATATGAAGTAATATTTTAAATGAGAAAGTTGTTAGTTTGTTTGTTACGCTTTCACGCCTTAACTACTCAAGCGAACTTTATGGAATTTAGCACTCTCGTTATAATGAGTACCGAGAAGGTAATAAACCTTTCATCTAGATAAAAGTAATGTTTCCTAGAAATACATACTTCTAGACGGATTAATAATTTACGCGGGTGAAGCTAGTTTTCTATATAAATGAAAACCGGCCAAGTGCGTGTCTGACTTGCGCACGGAGGGTTCCGTACCATTCTCTATAAAAACCAGTAAAAAATTCACGTATTTGTATGGCCTTAAATATATACCCTTAAATATTTATTTGTTTTGTTTTTTAGTATTGTTGTTATAGCGGCAACAGAAATACATCATCTGTGAAAATTTCAACTGTCTAATTATCACGGTTCTTGAGATACAGCTTGGTGACAGACGGACAGACAGACAGACAGCGAAGTCTTAGTAATTCGGTCCCGTTTTACCGTTTGGGTACGGAACTCAAAAAAATCAATGTTTGTGTGACTTTTATACGTAACTAAACCATTGATTTGGTTATGATTAAACTTTGGTGGCTTCTGTGCTCGACCCGAACGATCCTCGCTAAAAACAATATATCTATTTTCGTGTAACTTGTACTTATTAAAAAAACGGTATGGAGTAAGATTCAAATTTGATAGAAATAAAAGAAACTCATTGCTGTACAAAATTTGATAGTGATAAAAACGTTCAACTTTTCTCGAAGCCAGCCACCTAGATTTCTATTTAAACAAAAACTAACTAGACCCCGGTAATAACGACACCGGGTGGCCAAACTTTCATTAGAAAAAGTTCTTTTCTCGACGACTTAAACTTAGTTCACAATGGACGTAATTAAAAGTTGGCGGGAAAACGCCGGTGACAGCGGCAATCCACCATAATCCCGCTAGAGGGCGCGCAAAAAGGGCGCCAAACTCCACAGATAAACAATTTCCCGCCTTTTTGTTGCATTCACTTTGATGTGGTCTAATGCAGTTGTCTGTTTTAATAGAGTTTGTTGAGTGAATACTGATATGTCGTGTTGTCTTCTGGTGAGTTTATACGCCGAGAAAATACGGAATGAGGTTTTATGTATTATGACGACCACCGCTACTAATTGATAGTAACCTACTTTCTGATCAAAAGGTTGTGGGTTCGATCCTCACACAATATTAATATTTGTGTTAATTTTGTGCGAGTTTTTCTGCGTATTGTTTATATATATTTACAAAACAAGTAAATAAGTATTTCTATCAGTTTCGGGTATCTATGGTAAGAGCTTAGCTTAGTTTGGGCTAGATGACGCTGTGTGATATGTCCCGGCCCCGGGTATTTATTTATTATTTTAGGGAATAGTATTTAACAAAAATGTTTTTGAAATTAAACGGATCGAAAAGTCCGAAGTAATACTGGTTTGAGTATTCAATGCAATTTAAGACTTATGGTAGGTATCAAATAATTAAATTTGCCTAATTTTAATTAGTACACGTTTTGATTTGTTTATATTGTATATTTTTTACTTTAATTTAAGTCATAGTAATATTCAATGCTCCTTGTTGAACCGTATTTTTATTTGAAATCTTGTAAATAAGTTCTATTTTTTTTAGTTTAGTTTATCAATTTGGTTAAACTACATATCTAGTACCTATGTGTCCTGTTTATGTAATCGATTTCACTCCCCCATAACTCGAGCCTGCCTAACCCCTGCAATAACTAACACATAACTCACCAGACGACTAATAATACATATACAGACTAAATATCACTTTACGAATTAATGACCATACGATACGGAAATTAAGCGCTGCGCCGTACCGAAGTGGAGGTAACTCCCTACCCCCCACCCTTAGGGGGGCTAGAATAGCAATCTAGAGAGCTGAATAGTCTGGGTGGTTGAATGAAATATCTAGCATGGCGGACTGGCCATCAGGCCTACGAAAATGCATTAAGTCTGTAGATGAGACCTAGCGTTGCATTTAGTGTAGACTATGCCTATCTGTGAGCAAATGTTGCAGACTATGCGTGACTATAGTGTTGCCAGATATTGATCGTGTGTTTGCATTGTTTGACTTCCATTTTAGTTTGTAAGGTTGGTATCATTAGTCTTGTCTGGAAGATCTTTGTTGTTTGATTAATTGAGTTCGGATTGTCGATAGCTTCGTGATAAGAAGTTTAGTATCTTATCTATCTATACTAAAGTTTTAAGTGAACTTTATAATTATTAAGCATTACTCATGTTTCACTGATATAATCAGCCTGTAGTTATAATCTATCTGCCTCAATGCTAGAGTCTTCTATTCATGTGTTCTTCGATCATAAATAGAGAGAGATTTAATACAAAATAAAACATATTTTTATCCAACATCTCTGTCTATTTGTGACATTGTTGCTCATAAATGGATGTCACTAAAGCTTTTCATCTGAAAACTATTAAAATCGTGGTTTTGGCAATTCGTTGAGCTGTTAAAACTTACAGTATATTTCTAGTTGGAGATAACTGCATTGTGGTCAGAATAAAATAAGGCTCGTCTGTTAAATATAACTGTGCTCATAACTTAATAAGTTATATTTCTCTTTGTGTAAACCTCCTTTCATCAACGTTTAATTAGCACATGCGCGAATGTAAATTCTGGAACAAACATAGCTCTATTATTAGCTAGACGGCCAATGTGATATACTATCGAGCTAAAATTAAATTAATTTCATCCCCATCCTTTTGCTTCAGACAGGGTTGCCATGCATGAATTTAAAATTCCCGAATATGACGTGGGGAAATGGGCAAGCTTATGTTTTTTTACTCACTGTATTTGAATGTATATATTAATAACCAGTCAAGTGTGTTTCTGGGGACGCGCAGCGTAGTGTTCTGAATTTTAGAATTAGTCCGTCACAGAAAGCGTAATTAAAATAAGTGTTTTGTTTAAGAAGAATTATTTTGTTTTCGTAATTATACAGCTTGAGGTGTTACGGAGGTATACTAAAAAAATATATATTTATGATTTTATTTCGCCTCTTTCTAGGAATATAACTATAAGGGCAATATATACCTATATATAAATACTACAAGAAGATTCCTCTGAGTCCACAGAGAAACTCTTTAAAACAGTTTTGTGGGCCTATGTCTTAACTTTCAAGAACTATCTTTAGTTGTGTAATAATAATAATGTTTTACTAAGTACTCCTAAATATGTGCTGCTTAAAAAATATAGTCACGACTATATTGACATAAGATAATATATTGTACAATTATATGTAGCACGCACTTGATTGTATATAATACTAATAGTATTTACCGACTATGTTAGTCTATATTTATTCTGTTCTACAATATCAAGATACAATTATCATAAATGGTCTTAGTAATAGTAACTATACGACATGGGCATAGTTACATACGTACTTAATAACGTTATTGTACGGAATATGTTTATATTATATATTTGGCTAAGCTTGTCCTTGGCATATTTAATAAACTCTGACCTTCGACTGAAAACATGAATATTCGTATTATTATGGCCTACTTTGATAAACTACATAACATGGTACTCATTGGCCTATATCAAAGTGGGCCATGAGACAATATTGTATTTTTCCTTAAACTGTTACAGTTCCACTAACTTATGTACAGAGTTAATATGAAGGAAAGCATTCAATGACGTTACTTCGACTGTTTCCTTTCAGTCGAGAGTACAACAATATTTTAAATTATTAATCAACTCATATTGCTAACTATGACTTTTAACGGCGAAGTACTGTCAGAAAAATAATTTGGAAAACATTTTTTATCGCCGACATAGTTTTAAAATAATGAATTTATTTATCATGTCAGCGTCATCACGTCCACTGCTCGACAAAGGCCTTTGATAAAGGAAGTAAGACTTCCACGAGTCCATAATTTGGAAGGTTATGCCATAATCGCCTGGCACAAGGGGTGGCAATCGCAGTATGGTGGTTAAAGTAAAAGTACACAGAGAGAGACTGCTGCCCGATCACTCGCCGAGCCGACTTCTACGCCCCGCCCCCCACGGCATATCTACCACCACACAGCATTGTATTATTAGATATCAAAATGATGTCTTATGCACAGATAAGTTTGTTGAATTTTTAAATTATGGTTGAATTTTTTATTATGAAACGACCGAACGATAGGGGCGCTGTTAAATTTATATTATGAAGTAATTCATTTGATTACGTACTATATACAATACACTGATGTATTTAAATATAGGTGTCACTCTTTACAAAATAGGATAGTTTGATTTTCGTGCATTGAGTGAATACAGAACATAATTGAAAGCAAGGCTAGGATATTACTAGAAGTAAGCCTTTTTCTGAAAAAACGAGGCTTTTCTAGATAAATCTAGAATTTTATATATTTTTCTCTATTTCCCAAGATTTATTTTACCAAATTAACGGGAGCTTGTAACTGTGATAGTCTGGCAACCCTACTCAGTTGCTATCTCCCTGATGTATAGAGGATGTTTAATTAAAATATCTTTAAGTGATTTACGACAGTATCGATAATGGTCGGTTCAAGGCTGATTTATCTCTTAAAGATTTATTTACTTACGTCTGAAGATAGTAATTATGATTCATTTGTTTGTTACCAAGTTCAATATAACGTGCAGATTATTTGTTGGACTTGAATGCCATTTACCCCGTTTATGGAATGGTTATAAGTATCGATTATAAACAGTCAGATGACAAAAAATAAACACTGTCAATCGTACAGTCGCCGCACTTCGGTAGATTTCGGTACAATTTTATCGTCTTTATTACGCGGTCAGATAGTTTTCTTTTAGTTGGAAGTGTATCCACGGACGTTTCACAAATTTTACTTTACACTAAGTTAAGTAAAATTTATAGTGCAGGTAGTGGCAAAAATAGTGTCCAAGTTGATTAAGACGTCCACTAGCTTTCTGACATGGCTTATCGACTGTTGTCCGGGACCGGTACCGGGACCGACAGCTTAACGTACCCTCCGAAACACTGAGACGTTTCTGAGCGTCCAAACAACTTTTGCAATCACCCATCTATAAAACAAACTAGCTTGTTGATCTATCTACCTGTGTATAAGGCTGTGTTAGGGTGTAGTGAATTGTATATATATAAAAAAGTTGCAGTATGTTTATAAAATGTTGTTATTATTTTTTATATGTTTTGTGTTTTCTATTATAATTATTATTTTTTTATACTATAGTCTAAGATTTGATGTTAATTAGGTCTCCACCATTTTGTTATTAGCAATTAAGGAAAGAAGCGAGTCAACCCCACCACAAGTTTTAATTTAACTTACTGGGATTGACTCATATAAGAATGAGATATAAATTAAGAGCTAATAAATAAATAAATTGAAAATAAATTAAATTGAAATCTATAGAATGACCGTGCTTAGGAATTTTACCTCGTAGATCACACTTTCAGAAGGGTGAACACTACTATTAACACCTCAATGTAAAGGTGAGTGGTAATGCCTATTAGCGCTTTAAATTACTTACCTTCCCTCTAAAAGTCATCATCATCAAGTCAGCCAAAGTACGTCCACTGCTGGACAAAAGCCTCCCCAAAGAATGGCAGACGGACTGGCGATCGCAGTTTGATGGTTCACAGAATAACGCTGCGTCGGACAATTTCTACGCCCCCCACGGGATGCGATGGGGTGATGATATTCTGCCTAACCTACCTAAATGTATACACCATATATTCATCTATATATAGCAGTATAATACATACATACATAGACTCACGCCTGTTTCCCAGAGGGGTAGCCAGAGACAACGGATTTCCATTTGTCACGATCTTTGTACACGTCTTTTGCCTCGATTACTGTCATTATATTCTTATATAGCAGTATCCTTATTTTTATTAGCCGCTACCCACAATGAGTATTCATTTATAAGAGTTTAATCCCAAATTCGATTCATTGCAGTGCCGCGGTGCCCCAGGAAACCAATTTCCACAGAAAATTAAATTTTCCGTCCAACCGGAAAAAGTTAAAACCCTGAGCGGTGACTTGTAAGTTTTTAAGTTTCAGCTCGCCCGATATAGCTTGTACGATGTAATAGAAATTCAATACATGAGAAGGTTCTGCTTGTTTTCTTATCTTTTTAGAAATAAGTTTAAGTTAAATTGCCTACTTAACCATAGGTATATGCTTATTTAACCGCCTTTAAAAATATTATCAACTAGCTGTGGCCCGCGGTTTTACCCGCGTTAAACTTTATAAATTATCATAGCTCCTCCCCCGTAGGTGATAGCGTGATAATATGTAGCCTATATGTTGACCCGACCTCTTAGTAATATTCATGCAAAATTTGAAGTAAATCCGTGCAGTACTTTTTGAGTTTAGCCCGGACATACATTCAGACAAACAGACAAAAATTCTTAATACTATATTTTTGGCTTCGATGTCGATAAAAAAAATTCAATGTACAGTTTTGAATTTCCTACGATTTTACAATATGTATAGATCTAAATGTTTTTTTTTATGGATATATGTTAGGGGTTGGTGCACTGTGTTTGTAAACAGATTCTGATTTCACTTTTCTTTATCGAGTAATAAAATAAATTCAACATGGTTATATGTAGTTATACATTGTTCTAATCAGACTTTACATATATATATATATATATATATATTGAAGACGGTTGTATGTTTCTTTTAAACGGTCATTATTCTACTATATAAAAATAAGTCAGGTTTTCCTTCCTGACGCTATAACTCCAGACCGCACGAACCGATTTCCACGGTTTTGCATTCGTTGGAAAGGTCTCGGGCTCCGTGACGTTTATAGCAAAGAAAATTTATAAAATTTAACGCGGGTAACACCGCGGGGCACAACTAGCTGGACATAACTATCTTTTAGATTGTTTTTATTAGTTGCTTGCACTATGGTTATAAATGCCTTTTTTATAGTATAGGCAGTGGTAACCCGGGTGTGAGAGTTATTCTATTCAAACCGCCCAGTAGGCCTCTGACACGGCTTATCTACTGTTCTCTAGTGACAACAATTGGGACCGACTTTTAAAGCACGAGACGTTTAGAAATTAAACCACTATAATGGTACTCGTATCTCATCATTCCACTAGCGCATTGCGGGGAACTTTACCATCGTGCAGATCACGGGCACAAAGCCCAACCAAAATCAAAGCAACAATTTATGGGTTACACAAATAATTATCCTATTCGGGACTCGAATAGGTAACGCGAGGACATCGAAGTACTAGGGGACCACCTCAACCATTGAGCCACACGAGCAGTTGACTGCTCGTTTCCATCAAAATGAAAACGCACGCATGAGTTCCATTTTAGGGAGACAGTTTTTAACTCTATGCCCTACAGCATAGAGTTGATGGAAGTGTGCAGTATAATTTTCTTAGTATTTGTTCCTTATAAAAAGAAACCTTCCTTACACAAGTACAACGCGAAGATATGCCCTAAAACCCGAAGGATTACGAAATACGCCAGGACAATTTGATAACATAAATATTGAAAACGGCAGTAAAACGCACGGCCCGGATTTTACGCTATACGGAAATATAATCCTGCAATAAAACAGATTTCGGAGCGTACCCGAGTAATCCACGATATATTAAAAGTCGTCTGTTAAGCCTCTTAACGTTCACATGCCTATGTCGAAGAATAAACACCTTGTAACAATTTGTCTACCAGCTAATAGGGATGTACTTAATTGCGGGAAAACCATAGACATTAGATTACATTAGAGAGGGGTATTGGAATAGATTTGACGTTAGCCTAAATGACAGTGATAGCATGTGCTACTCGTATGTGTGTGTAGCTGATCAGCATGACTACCACAAGACCATGTAGTTTACTTCCCCATAATACTTGCGGTTTTTTTTCCGGTACAATATAACTAACACCGTCCTTAGCGGAAATTTTAATAAACATAAAATGTCTAAATAAGAAAAGGTAAGTTTAATCGAGTAAGTAAATTATATGGAGACATGGTAGAGGTACTGTTAGATTCACGCGAAAAGAGTATTAATTGGCAAAGTGATCTTGTAGAAGTTAATCTGTTTCTAAGGTATTACTCTATTTACTTGTCGAGTTATGTATATCTACAAGATGTAACATAAATAATGACGGAAATTTAAATTAGCTATAACATTGGGTTAGTTCTGATTGCCCCCGTTCTTGTTTCCACCCGAAAATTATTTCGTTGGCAATCGATAGTTAATATATGTATGTAGTTATAAAATATCGTTTTAATAACTTTCGGGGGGAAACAAGAACGGGGGGAAACAGCACTAACCCATAACATTTTACCCAATGTTTTTGTATAGATTATTAAATATAGAAAAATCAAATTGCTAGAAAAATTATGTATAATGTTATAACTAATTTTGTATTAGACAAATTCCAAATCGCTCTAATTTGAAGCAAGCATTTTATCTTTTCCACCCATTTTCACAGGTTTTATGAATCTCGCAAAAGTTTACAACACGTTTCAAACTTTTCCTTTTTTCATGTTTATTCAACGTAACACATGTCATAAAGCACGTTTCTAAACGATACGGTACCGTCTACAAACTTTCTGTGTCATTCTAAATATTTTAATTTAACATAAGTTTTTTATGTCCATAGATAATATTATGTAAATGTCGCACAACTTACTGGATATCGACATCTCTACATGAATAATTCAGGAACGCAGTAATACATTATTTATATTTCATTATGTGGAACAAAGAATGCCTAAATAATATCAGGTATTATTGTAAATTGTTAGATTGAGGAAACTCGTGAGAGTAATGGTTGTTTTTATTCGATTATTAGGAATATACTGCCGGTATTTTCATGAAATATGAATTGTTTTTCCTCAATAATAGTGAATGAAGGAAAATTTAGCTATTCGATGTTGAAAATATTCAACAACAGCAAATTGTACATTTTTGTAACTGTGTAATACATACGCTTTGTGTAATGTTATACTTTTGATCGGTTTATACAGTCGCCTCGCCACTTTGTGTCCCAGGTTCGATGCCCGCGCAGGACAACTATTTGTGTAACGCACGAATGGTACTGACTCTAGATGTACTTTGTTTCCGTCAATTATATGTTTGTGAAGTACCCCGCGACACAGAGATTCATTTCCCTAGTGTGGGCGATGTATTCACTTACACCAAATAAAAACATCACGCTTACGTTTACTTTGTATATAGCTTATATATCCGAATAACACATAGGCTATAATTTATAAAACGGGCAAAACCGCGGGGCACAGCTAGTATGTTATATGTAATATAGAAAGGGCAGCTTGTCGAAACAATTTATATATTTGCATTAGTACCCCCATCTTCTCGCGTACGTGATATCATGTCGCTTCACTATTGCTACGTCATCGAATATGTCGTCGGTCCAATTTGTAGCACCACTTGTTGCTTAGATTCTTTCACGACAAATCGTATGGGTTTAAACACCACACGTTCACACGAACACAGCGTGAAATGCGCTTTTGCAATTTAATTTTTCCTTGCAACACTCTATTCAAACCGTTACGGAGCGCTTGAATCCCGGAGTACGGTCTTGATAGTGGATATTTGAATGTTATTATTTTGTTTCAGTACTCTCTAGCAGATTTGATCACGGCATTTGAACGGTGATCGGAGGAGGGTGTCTTGGAGATGATAATAATAATATGCTGGGACGTTATATCTACACCCAGGTATCTGATCCCAAACTAAGCAGAACTTGTACTATGGCAACCAGATAACTGATATACTATTTTTCTTTTGTAAATACATATTTGTTTAGATAATTACACCTAGACTCAGAACAAACAGAAATATTCATGCACACAAATATCTATCCAAAATCTATCCAATCCCATGTATATGATTGTATAGCAGATGCTCTCACCGGTCAGTCCATAGATGCCAAAGTGGTTTAATTTCTGCGCGCCTCCGTGCTTCGGAGGGCACATTAAGCTGTCGGTCCCGGTTGTAGCCATTAGGCAATAGTCGTTAAGCCGTATCTGTACTGGGCGGCTTGAATAACTCTGACACTAGGGTAACCACTGCCCATACGATAAGTACCTAAGTAGTCTTAGAATCGGGGGGATTATGTCGTCATTAAGTTTCAGAAGCGTATATTTAATTACATACTACATCAATGACTTGACTACCTCGTTGGTCTAGCGATAGCGTGTTTACCCGCAGAGAACGAGGTCCTGGGCTCAAATCCCGGGTCGGGCCAAAAGTGATTTTGGCACTATTCTGTAAAAAGAAAAATTTCTCAGCATCAGCCCGAAGTCTGGGAGTTGGCGGTATTATACCCCCGTGCCTCGGAGAGCACGTAAAGCCGTCGGTCCTGTGCCTGACCTCTTTCCGGTCGTGTCTCTGAGCGTCCGACCCAGTCGAATAGAAAGTGCACACTACAGCACTATAATAAGTCCCGAGCAGATGGCTAATCTCAGTTGCGACTGGCCGCCGTGGCTGAAATTCGGATAGGAGGACATTATTATTACATCAATGAACTTGTATTTACATTTTTAATCCTTAGCCTCGATATCTTCTTACCAATCTGGCTCACTATGTTAACTAGAAGTCGTTTTGCATCGATAAAATCAGAAGTGCGGATAATTCGATTCCGATACGGTTCAGCTGTTGCGGTTCTTTATAGCTCCGCCGGCTCTAATCGCCGGGGAGTTGTCATCGCGTCTTATTAGTGGCGGGCTCAAAAGTCACATCGATTCACTTGTTGCACACCTCTAGTGCTAACGTTTCACGGGTCGTGTCAGCCCGCGGGAATCCCGGGATCCGGGGGTAAGTGGTTGCGGGGTCGTTGGGAAAGCACTATTTCAATACAGTTGGCGCGGATGCTGTTTTATTTGGTGTGAACATGAATATTTCGTTTGTTTACATTTGTACGTAAATGTTGTTTTTATTTTAAGTGGGATTTCCTTTTCTGAACCGTTCAAGCTGAGTTTAAGTTAAGCTCTGAAAGTAGAACATAAGCTGTCTTAAGTTCTTCTTAGGGTTATTAAGTAGCGCTTTATTTATTTCTGGACTTAAGTTTAATTAAGTACAGTTTTATATTGTTAGCAAAAAGTTGCACATGTAGCGCAGCGGCTAAGAAAGTCCCTTTGCCGCTCCATCCCCGGGTTCGATTCCCGCGTAGGACAACTATGTGTGTGACCCATAAATAGATTTTCTGAGTCTGGATGTAATTTATATCCGTCTAGTATAAGTTTGTAAAGTACCCCGTGACAGGGATTAGATTTCCCCATCTTAAAAAAAAGAAAAATAAATATATTTTTTAACAACACGTTTACAGTTTGTTTAGTGTCTTTCATTGCTTCATCGGACAATGTAAACTTTTTGTGTTCTATTTATCGGTTATATATAAAATCAACAGAGGTTAAAAATCAAGGTCAGAATTCTTGAATTATTATTTTATTATAACCCGCAATTTCACTGAGTCACTTTGTCGCTAAGACTAACCGACTTCAAAAAATGTTATGAATTCGACTGTAAGTTTTTTATTGTATGTATGTTAGGCAATTTCTTCGTCGCTAATGAATTCTTCCCATTTTGACAATTCTTCTGATTCGTAATTCGAATTGCGAGAAAATTTGTTTAAATCGGTTAATAAAAAAATTGAAATAGGTTTCTATGTTTTAATAACAGTAATTATTAAAATTCATGATTAGTATTTGAACTTCTGAATTATGAAATTATTAAGCAGTATACTTAGTATTAATTAAACTATTCGCCTGGCTACAATAACTTACAAAATTAGGTCTAGACACACTCAAAACATTATTAATGGGATACTCAATTAATATAATCAAAACGAATAACTATTCCCATTAAAATTCAAATTATTTCAAGTATTACGTAATTTATGCCGATACCTAGAACGGAGCGAGCTATTATTAAATTTAATTTACGAGAACTCGTGAATTTCCATATTTCAGTAAGAAATTACGTACATTTTGTTGAGAAGTAATTTGGTTGATTTTATGTAGCGGTAAAATTTCGCACACGTCGTGGAAGAAAATGTGTCTGCAATATTGGTATAAGTGTTGTTGGGAATTTTCCGTCGGAAAAGTTACCTACGTAGAAATACTGATTTGCCTTTTTTGTAAATATAAAAATATAATACACAGAAAACATCCAGACCATGACAAATAGACATGTTAATTAACATAAATATGTCTTGTGTGAGGAACGACTGCACGTGTCTCACAGTGGTAAAGGCAGTTGCCTCGCCACTTTGTGTCTCAAGTTCACTTCCCGCGCAAGACAACTTTTTGTGAGACCATTAAATAGTTGTTCTGAGACTGGATGTACTTTGTGTCCATCAATTATATGTTCGTAAAGTACATCGCAAACTCTGTATGTTGCAAGTTATTTATAATTAATACTATACATTATAATAAAATCGTAGCAAACTCAAAACTGTACATGGAATATTTTTTAAAAAGGATACTTGAGGCGTAATCTACAATCGATATCGAAGCGAAAAACATAGTTTTTACATTTTTTGTCTGTGTGTCTGTCTACTAAGAGGTCGGGTCAACATATAGGCTATCACGCTATCACCTACGGGGGGGGGGGGGGGTTAATTTATAAAATTTAACGGAGGGTAAAACCGCGGGGCAGTTAATATATAACTTAATAATAATAAATATCTTGTAACTGATAAATATACGTATGTATTTCTAAATACATACATATGACAGATAACTTACACCCAGATGCAGAAGAAATCGTGCTCAAAACACAACAAGTTATCCTGGGTGGGGATCGAACCCACGACCTCTAGCGTAGCAGTCAGGGCCACTAACCACTAGACCAAGAGGCCATTTTTCCATCAACCTTTTTTAATATAAACGCAATGTTTATATGGACGATATTTTAATAGAAATACTATTAAACTTTTTTTATCTATAATGTGGCAATGTGCCAATGTTGTTACAGGCAATCACTGGCGATGAAAGCGGTTATTTAAAGAACTACAAGTCAAAGTCAAAAATCATTTATTCCGTAAAAATTGAACATTTATGTGGAATGGTCATTTTTTTACGCTACCGTGCAGTGCATGACGTGGCAGCTACTGAGAAATACTGCCAGGAAACTCAGTAGGAATCCTTTTTTAAAATAAAATATACTTACGATTAATAATAGATAATCCGAACTCAATGCAAACCAAAATTCTATTTGCGATATATAGGATAAAAACTTGAGAGGTGTCAAGGGATACCCGGATGGAACGAAGTTATTTCTTATTATTTATAATGTACAAAAAACCTGTATACACTCAACAAAAATAATCGTCGCGACACCAAACTGTTCAATGCGAAATAGAAATGAAAATATCTGGCTTGCTTTCTATAAGAGAGAGAGAGAGACAGAAAGAGAAACATGCGCACGCTGCATAGCTGCAAAACGTGTCGTGACAACTTTTCGTAACAATTTTTTCCGTCTAGCCCCCTTTCACAACGCGCGATAAGGAACTTCGTTCCAAAAAGAACCTTGGAATGGAGGTTAATATATTATGCCTATTTTGATCTCCTAAACAATGTTATTTTCAGCTACGGGTGAAAATTTTATATTCATGTTATTTTTTCATCAGTTCCAATAACATTAAAGATGAAGAAGCCGGTTTCAGGCGGATTGGTGGGAATACCTTTTCTTGAATGGTGTCATAAAATTGTAATAGCATGTTATAGGTATCGAATTTCCAAATCGTACCCGGTAAAGATAAGTTATGTGACCTTCGACCCTAGTGATTTGTTACATGTATTTTTAGATATTTTTTATACTAGCTGTGCCCCGCGGTTTTACCCACGTTAAACTTTATAAATTATAGCCTAAGTGTTAATCCAGGGGGGCGAAAGGCCAAGTTCATACCAAATTTAATTAAAATCGCTCCAGCCGTTTAGATGTGAAGAAGTAACAAACATACACAGTCACACACCCACACACTTTCGGCTTTATAATATTCGTGTGATAGATCCATTTTGTTGGAATAAAGATATAGGATCCCACAGGTACACAGGCATAGGTATACATAAAATATATCAAAACGGATGAAAAACGGGACAAAATTTAAAAAATAATTATTTGTTGGCCAATTAAAAATTACGTTACTTCTGCAAGATTGTTAACCACGCATTGGTTGTCTATAAGTATCGATACATCGTATCTAATCACAGAGAGCACTTCTGCATTTTAAGTTCCAATTTAAGTCGTCTGCTTGCAGAAAGCATCAGCATATTGGCTCGTTAGTAAGACAGAGGGGACTACAAACGTGGGTATAACCAGCATTGTATAACATCTACCACTTTAAAGCAGACGCGCAGTGCGCCTAGATTTCTATTACGATCCTTCAAATAGTCTAATTTTCAGACATTAAATTACTACTGTTAGTGTGTACCTACTTTATTTATATTTAATTCCTAATTTATTGAACTCATTTGTTTTAATTCTTTGAGGTTTTAAATTAATTCCAAGTTTTGCCGCGTTTAAACTTATGCTGGTCGTGTAAGCTTTTGTGATCGTATGCCAGCGAGAACATGTGTGAGTGCAGACACAGGGCCCTCACAATGCTCTATTGTTGTGTGGAGTATTTTTTTAGTTTAAGTTGCCTACCTTGGATTAATGGAACGCGGAAAAATGTAAGTCTTTTAAATTTAAGTTGGCTGTTTTCATATAAAAATAGTTTCAGAACGTTTCATTATGAATATTATCAAGTTTTTTGAGACTATTGGATCCGATAGGTGGCAATAGGGTTACATTGATTATTTGTTTCTATAATATAGCCATTTTGGAGGGGTATGTCTGAGTCACTGCGTTTGGCATGCAAGGTGACACTGCTGTCCTACTACCTGGTGTATCCCTTTTCGCCTTTTACGTCACCCACCAGAAATGTATGGGGTTGTTATTATTCCTAGGCCGGAACCACACGGCTGCTAAGTCTTGTCTAAAATAATTATAGGACATTTAAGCCATGTTAGAGGCTATAAAGCGCAGCTATAACATTTTGTAAAAGTGTTATACTAAAAAATAAAATACAAAAATGTAAATTGTTTTAACTTTGAAAGTCATAAGTGAATAAGTGATGGAAAAAGCAAATTGAGTTGAACGTAAATATAGTTGTTATTACACATTTACAAAATCAATCGTGACTGCTTCGTACCCCGGGGGCTGTAATCAAGGGCAGCAATTTCGCAACAACTGCGGCCCGAATAAAATATTTAACGACTCTTTATAACATTGAAACAGTATGAAAAGTTATGAAATTTTCAAATATCTGCCGGAAATTACGACTCGCGTTCGTTAAATTTAACATAAGTATGAATAAAGCTTCTCGGCTCGCATTCTAAATGTTTAGCAGATCTTTTACACATTTTAAAACAAGATTTGTTATCATCCCTAATGAGCTTTCCTTTCACAAGGAAGTGAGGGGAATAAGTTGTACACAAAACATCTATTTCCGAATGCAAAATATTTCCTTTATACATATGTAAATTTTACATAAAATTATGCATTCCGCAAAGCAATAGAATACCGAATATTGCATAAAAGGTAATAGAATGCATTAATGAAAGTTCCAAGCAATAGTTTACAGTAACTATCCAATAGGAGCGGGCGGTCCCCACCCACACTCCCCCCGTCTTACCAACATAATAACTATAGATTAAAATTCTATTTAACTGATCTTTCGAGTCTCAAAGTATTCTATTCTCAAATTGGATTTAAAAATGTAACCTAACTTTTGGCGTTTTGGCGCGCAAACTGTTATTGCATTAAGAAAAAAAAAACAATAATAAAGTGTTGGGGGTATTGATCGCGGCAGGGCGCATGCGCACGGTTAGGAAATTTGCAATTACAAAGTGCTCTGTGCAAATTTCGCCTGAGTTTATAATTCGAAGGCAGACTCTAGTGTCGATATTCGCGTTCGCGGAGAAACGGAAAAAGAAGGAGATAGTTGGAAATAAATTTTAGTTGGGAGTTCTTTTTTTAAATAACCACTATTTGCAACCGAAGTCCGTTCGATGTCACATTTTATCGATTGGAATATTAGTGTCAAGTTATGAAGATTTTTAAGAAAACTTAGTATTGCATATATTAGGTACTTGAAGAAAATTTTGCCTTGTGTTGTACACAATATAAGACTACCCACGCACTTATGATATTAAAAGCTCAGAAGGAAAGATAACAAATACATTGAAACAGAATGTTATATTTTATCTTTAACATTTTGACGTAATAAAAAAGTTACACAGCAAAGATGTTATATCTCAAGCTGACGTTGGCATTTCCGAACATCCCTTGAACGTTTTCCCCTCAATTGACTTTTATGATCGCCGCAGGAATATAAAATGATGTTATCCTTTAAGTTTCATTAAATAATAAAAAGGAAAGAGTTTGCAAAAAAGTATACGATAAAATAGTAATAGATTCAAAGAGGAAAATCGTATTTCTTTTTTTAAATAATAAATAGATGTTTCGTTTTTCTAAATAAAAATGGCGGCGATTTCATTTTAAACTTTATTTTGTTAGTGTTGCTACCTGAAATAAAAGAAAAAATACCATGTTCCACGTTTTCGTTATTGAGTAGGGATGTTATAAATAAGGTTCCAGACTCATTGTTTTTAGAAATTTTAGTGAATAGCAACGATTACCCTCAGTTGTAGTTTCCATTGACTATATTCAAGAAGAAAAAACGAGAAATAACGTATTAAAATAACCATTATTAAAATATTATTTGTTTTTAGCTCAACATTTAAACGCTATTAAATTATCCTGGCATGGAGGTGAAAGTTCACCCGATCGGTCAGAGATGGATATTGTGCGTGCTGTCTAGCCGCCACCCTAACTCACACATCGCAAGAATAACGATCAGAGGGGGTAACAGCAACGCTGGCCCTATGTCTTCCTGTCTCATACAATTTGTGTATTTTAATTATTGGTGCGATAGGCCGTACGTTACGTTTACGACTATAATATACATACTTAGTAAGCGGAATAAAGTTATTTTAAAGAATTTTCGACCGTTTATTTACTCTTTGTGCCATATCATTTAAATCATGAATAATTTCAAGTGGTTATTTTTTTTATTCTACTCTTACCTATAAAAACTTACTGACTGTGGCATAGTTATTAAGGTAGTCGTCTTTTCAACTACTACCTTAGCGCCCTCGCACCCTCGGGTTCAATTCTCGCACAGGACAAGAATTTGCGTCTAAGTGCTATTGATTATATAACTATTTGTAAATTTTCTTTTTTTTTGCAGGCATTTCTTCAAAGATAGCATGTTTGTCTTGAGATATCCGTTTTACTTTGGTCACGTTAGACATTTCAAATATTTCCCTTATTCCCTTATGTACTTTGTTTGTACATAATTCTTTTCAACATTTTTACATATAACAAAAGCTAGTTTTATAGTTAAAAGAGGCGAAGTTTGAACTTTAAATTAAACGACTTGATAAATAGGCATGCTTTTCTTGGCGTCTATTTTTGTTACAAATCCAATATCGAGGAAGCAAATAAACAGGCGGAGGGAAATGTTTGTATTTTTAACCGTGAGGCTGTATTTCGACAGAACATTATAATAACATGGCATCTCGCGTGTTTTCTTTGCGAAGTCAGGGCTGTTTATTGAATATGGTAATTATACAATATAGTCATAAATAAAATGCAGTTTTTCGAGGTTTTCATTAAATTATGATACTTACTAGTCTTAATTTAAAAACGATGTAGTTTGAATATACCGTGAAGTTGATACTACATTTATTATTACGTGATTCGCTTTGTAGCGTAGATGCTACGGCGTAGCATTTATATATTTAATTCAAAACATTTTTATTTAAATTAAATGTATAGATGCTACGGCGTAGCATCTACGCTAAAAAGCCATCATGTATGTGTATTTATTTAAATAATTAAGTTAAAAGGAATTCGTTTCGTATTTAGAGACGCCATTTTGCCGTCTGTCTATAATGAGTGTAGGTTGACTTATCATGGATTAATTTGTGGCGATCCTCGCTTAAGAATGTCAATTAATATTCTATACAGTATTTGAAAAGATATTTGGAAATATAAACATAGATATAATACTATTAACGACGTGTTCTTTGTCAAAGTATTTTTTTACAAACATATAATTAACAAACACAAAGCTCAACCCAAATTTATGAACTCAGGACAAGCATTTATAGTTTAAACAAATTGTCCTGTGCGAGGCCGCAGAAATGATAGCGAAGCGGCTAGTTTAACCACTACGCCACATATGCCGTAATTTAAATATATATTAAATAAATCACAGGTATGTACATTCATTAATTAAATTTGCAGTCCTTATAGTTCATAATAACTCATGGTGTATTCTTATGCATTTCAAAAACCATTGGTATTAGTTTGTCCAAATTATTTTCATCCAAAATGTCAGGAAATCAATGCCATCAATAATACAGCCTCGAATAGAACCTTCGTTACCTATATACTCTACAATTACTAGTGTGCACATAGCCTAGTCTAGCCTTTAGGAAATGCAAGTGCAGGGGGTTTAGGGAGGCAGTCTCGTTGCCTAGCAACGACAAGATGGCGGCCGCGAAATTAGTCCGTCTGCAGCCTTTATGCGTCCCATCTTCATTATGTCGGATTTCAATTTATTCCCGAATTGGACGGCTAGATTATATCATGTATTAGTTTATTAATATTTTGGGGGTTCTCTTGTATTATTCGGAAAACTTATTAAGGTTTGACCCATGTTTCATTAAACCTGTCTGGGCTTAGTTGAGGTATCGATAGTAGATAGTTGATATATTTATATATATAAAAATCAATGCCACTTTTCGTTGTATTGTTATAACTCAACAACGCCTTTACCGATTTGCTAATTTTGGTCTTGAATTATTCGTGGAAGTCCAGGGAAGGTTTGTACGTACAGAAATTTAAAAAAAAGTCTTGAAAAAGTGTAAAATCCACATCTTTCTATACTCCCATATACAAACAATTTGTACTAATACTTGAAAGCGTAGCGAAGCACGTACCGGGCCGCTAGTAGTATATAAAATGTAAGCTTATGTTCTGTTTGTCCAGATTTGACATTGTTTTTATCAATTTTAAAACGTCGCGTATACAAAACTTACTCTCTGTATTCAGAAATAGAGGGATACTCAAAGTCAACAACACTTGGCCCGCGGTTGTACGTTTTAATTATTCGTCTGGCTAGCTATCACACACATATAACAATGCACCAAGTAGTTATACTGTTTTCTAACCAGAACATGTGAATTCTTTTAACCAAAAATATACATTTCGAACTCTTGGACGATGTCTGTGCTTGTCAAAAAGAAAAGACTTTAATCAATTGACTGACCAATAGGTCTAGTGGTTAATGACCCTGACTGCTAAGCTAGAGGTAGTGGGTACGATCCTCCCCCAGGACAAATATTTGTGTGATGAGCACGATTATTTGTCCTGTGTCTTTAATAAGTGTTTAGAAATAGAAGAGTATGTGCTATCCGTGGAAACCTGTAATTGGCTTTTTGTTTCCTATTATAGCAGTAATATTTTTTATGTATAGCTGTTGGTTTTCCAAACAATAAATAAATAAATAAATCAGTAGTCTGGTTACCATAGTAGAAGCTCTGCCTAGTTTAGGGTTAATAATGTTTTATTATATTTATTACCATTGTTAATCCTACAAACGTTATAAATGTGAAAGTTTGTATGTATGGATCTTTCTTACTCAATCACCACCAAAAATATATTTATTTGGAAGAAATTTGATTGGAAAATAGTTATACCCTAAATTAACATATAGACTGCAGTAATATATATATATATATATATAAATATTATACAAATAAAGGAAATATACAACATAAACTCTACTTAACTAGACATTTACGGGTCGTCACATAAATAAACCTACTCACAACGTCTATAAACGTAGCAGTCTGTGCGTCTATACAATATTTTCAAGCTCCATTTCCTACACTACAACTGAAAAAAGGGGTACGCCACTCTACCCCTAGATACGCAAAAAGCATTCGCAGTCATTCCCTACCGGAATTCCCGACGTTAGGGATCGCACACACGCACCAACATGGTGTCTGTACTATCAGACACGTACTGTCTGTACTATACAAATGTTTGAACGGAACCCTTGACCCTGAAAGGACAACATAGATTAGGGGAGCTTTTGGCAAAGGAATCGATCTCCCACGGGAAGAATGGGAAAATTCTGTTGTTAAAGTTTTGCTCGAAGGTTCAGTTTCCGAGGAATTGTGTGACGATAGATCCCATTGAAGCCACCTTACCCGATATTGGGGTAGACCAGACAGTTAATCATTATATTGTTATGTGAATCTAAGAATAGTTTGTAGAAAACTTGACTAGGATCATAACTAAAAGTAATTTTAGGAAAAAATTATACACATTTTTTAAATCATCGCCTTAGGCGTATGTTTAAAGAAGTGACAGTTGCAAACTAACACATTTTTGCAAGTAAGGAGTAATGGAATGAGTTAACAGTTCAAAGCATTCTGCAGTAATAAATATTATGTCTTCAATAATATTATAATTCCGAAGTTGAGTTTAGGTTTGTTACTTCTGCATTAAATCCGTTTATTAGCAACTTGTGCTAAATTTCGAACGACGATTGCTGCACTAAAAAAGCACGGAATAATATATAGGTTAGCACTTCACAACAAATTTCCAAAAGATATTAAAACAATCTCAGGTAATCAATACAGATTATAAATAATTACAGTTTAAAAAAATATTCACGCGACTCCATTTATTACTGAATTAAAAGTGATATCAACAAATTTGTGCTAGGAGAGCATTTTAAAATAAAATAAAATAAAATAAAAAAGATTTTTATTCACGTAGACTTTAAAAAAGCGCTTGTAAATAGTCAGAACATGTTTGTAGTAATATAGTTGTATACATTAGATATTATTTCTAGTAACATAGATATTTAGGTACATCTTGTATGAAAACATTTATAAAATTTATTTTATTACAGAAATGATATTTAGCTAGCTCGTATCAAGTTATTGTCAAGAGATTATGTTTAATTATCTAGTTTAAGTCTAATATTTTTACTACATATTGTCAATGGTTCTGTCTATATTAAAGGTATTATTATTATGACGGACCTTGTGTTAATAACGACGGTCGCGCTTTAATGCTACCACCGGATCCAATGCGCCCCAACTGAGAAGACCCAGCGAAACAAACTCAGTGGGTTCATCTACTACCGGTTTCAACACGACCCAGTTGAGACGGTCCGGCGAAACATACTCAAGCGGGCATGAACACGGGATTTGGTCCAATTAGAGTAATTATTTAGTAGGCAAACACAATATATGCTCGATCGGTTGTCTGAATGCTTATTATTTTAGATTATATTTAGGTATACAAAAGAAAAACTTCGAAACAATAACATTATTCATTTTGAGACAGAGTCAATAATTTTAAATTAAGTATTCCCTATCAAATATGAATTATATCAAAACTGGTTAAGACACGACGGAAAAATTGCATACCATATGTACAAATAAAATAAACAGTTATTTTTTAAATCGGTTCAAACAAAAAAAGGGTTTAATGTGTGCTTGAATGTTAACATATAGGCTCTACCTATTTATGTGAATATTATATATTCAACAACATGAGAAAAAATCATTCAATTCTCTATGACGAATACATGTCATAAACCATATAATTCCAGAAAATTGTGCAGCTAGTTTATTATAATATAGTTTCTAGAACTTTATTCAGACTATCAGGGAACAAAAAGCCTGTTTCTGCACCATAAATTGAAAATGTTTCCGGAAAAAAATATAACAAAAACTTTAAAAACTGATGGATGTGAAAGGGTGGTTGTCTCGACATCCGTCAGCCTTTAAAAAGTGCATATCAGTGTAAAATTTCAGCGCGCGGTAACTGGGATTGACAGCACGACAGTACGCTTTTTGTTCGGAGTTTTTATGACGGTGGTTAGTGAAGGTATAGTTTCATAATGATGGCTCCCTATACGCCTTCGCCGGAATGGTCATACACTTGCACTTCTCTACAATTTAATTTTTGATATATCCACTCCCTCTTATCTCAAAAATCAGTTTTTATTCCTTCATAAATCTCATTCAAGATTTTCAAGATCGACGAAAAATTTCAGGTTAAAAATTACAGCGCATTCTTATAATTTTCTTGACCAATCTTTTATGGCACAATGTGATTAATTGTAGAACGCGCTGCCTTTAATAATAACCGACCTCTATGATGACCTCTTTCTTTTCGAAGTCGGGTAGTAACAATCGGATGAGGATCAGGTATGTTATGATAGATAGATAAATAGAGTACACTTTATTGCACCATAAGACATGACTTACAAATAAGCAAATACAGGTACAATCGGCGCGGCGGTCTTATCGCTTTGTAGCATTCTCTTCCAGAAAACCGTCGGGTGGACATGGAAAAAGTAAGACAGAAAAGGTGATAATATGATAAGAACCCAGACACTGACTTAAACCCATAATTACCCTTATTTACGCCATGTTCCTCACATTTACGTTCTCTTATTATCTTACGCTTTAAAGTCGAGCAGTTAATTAACGAACTAAACAAGTTCCAACAAGTAAAAACGATTCAGGTTTTTACAAAGCTTTGGTGTTCCCTCGCTTTGAGTAATTTCCAGAGTTGCCATCTTTTTGTTTTCTTTGTATGATCAAGACCAGTCTTAGGTTACAAAGACGGAGATTCTGTGTATGGGTACATACTCGATGATAGAGCGTGTGTAGAGCGGGCTAATCTAACGGACATATTACAAAACTAATTGAGGAGTATTGATGACAGAGCTTGTGTAGAGCAATCATTCAAAATTTTCATTAGGTTTTTACTGAATTGAAAATTGTAATGTCTAGACGTTATAATAGTATTAGGTATATAGCGTATATGATATAATGAAAATATTTTACAGATTTATAGATATTTACCGACTGCAGCGAGCTTTATTATTATTATTATTATTAGAGATACTTATAAAACACTGAATATAAATGGCTCTAATTTATTTATTAAAAATAGATAAACTCATTTACATTGAGATTAAGAATATACAATAAAGATATTTTTGTGCTTATAGGTTCAGATGATAAATTTAATTTTACTTGAAGTACATGATTTTGTAAATGTATGTATTTACGAAAAAATAGTTTGGAAGAATAACCCCACGTGTAGTGCAGTGGTTAAGGTAGTCATCTCGTTTTTACCTCAGTGTCCTCATTTTCGGGGTCCGACTCCAGCACAGGACAACTATTTGTATCATCCAGTTGTAGTTGTTCGGAGTTTGGGTGTAATTTGTGTATTTAATGTTAGTAAAATCCCCAGGGATAAAAAGTATAGTTTAAAAGTGCGCGCGTTGCCTTTAAAAATAACGAACTATTTACTTTTAGTTAAACGTTTAACCGCTATTATGTCAGTATTGTTTGCAGAGTGACAGTGACAACCTATTTTTTTTTTTGGTAAATATATTGCAGCAAAGTCCAGGCCATAGAGAAACACAACTCCAAACAATACTGGCTGAATATAAATAGGGTGGAGCGAGAAATGCATAATTGGATTATACTGCGCGCGCATTAATTTGACTTTCTGAACTTTGGTTCGAAAAATAAACAGTTAATGTAAATATAAACCTAATTGGCGCAGCTCTTAATAGCATTTCATTTTCTGATACATATCTTCACTTTTAAGATTTATGTAAATAATCAAGTTGGTTTGCGCGCATTGTATGTCCACGTCATATGTAAATGCGATTAAAATAAAAAAAAAGCTTTCAAGATATTTGCACCAATTAGAATAGTCAAATCAGACGCTATCGTTAAGTCACGTCATCTCACGCTGTTGTTATTGGTCGAAATCAAAAGAGTCGTGACGACCTAACATAGTGAAAACTATTACTTACGGTTTATTAAATGAACGGTTTCCCGTGTCCGACATAAAAATAATGACCTGATTTAAAATTTACAGTTTTCACCATAATGTCCTCCTAGCCGAATTTCAGGCCACAACGGCCAGTCTTAATGGAGACTTATAGCAGTCTGCGCGGGACATATTATAATGCACAATTGTGCGCGCAAACACCGGGGCACTTTCTATTAGATACAGGACCGATAGCTTTACGTGCTCTCCGAGGTACGAGGGTATCATACTGCCGACTCCCAGACTTCGAGCTGATACTAAGAATTTTTTCTTTTTACATTTAAATCCCATAATAACTTTTGGCCCGACTCGGGATTTGAACCATGGGTCTCAACCATTCTCTTTCGACTATTTCTCCAAAGCCCAGCATTTGTACTTCTAATCAAAACGACACGTGTTTATTCGTAATTGCAGGATCTATAATACCCATATATCTATATACAGTTACTTACATAATGACATAATAAGCACACAGTACTATAATCAGCTCCCTCTGCTTACGTCCCCTCCTATGGTACTAATGTTTCGCGTTGTTTTCCGACGTCCAGGAAGCGTTGTAATAGTCAGCGTCGATTTGACGTGACGTTCTTTGACACGCATGATTGATGACGTCCATGACTTGGCGGTTTTAGTTACGCCACCGAAATTAGTGAAAGCGAATATATTTGTATAAGACGTTATAGACGTACGTACTATGTTATCATAATATTATGAACAAGTTGACATATATCTTGCTTATGTTAAATCTATTCTAGAGTATGAAGGTCTATTGTGATCGAAACTTAAAAAGCTTAATTTGCGAATAAAACAACGAGAAGAACATCAACTTGCTAACACACACAATAATCCCCAACTCCGACTGTAATTCCATCATTTTGGAAAAGAGATGATGCTACGCTAAAAAGCTATCTTACACTGCTGGACCGATATTACTTAAAATCCGCCCAACCGTTGCAGAACTACGATGCCACACTCACACACAGGAATCGACGTCAAACTTATGACACCTCTCTTATTGCGTCGGGGTTAAAAACATCGATCAGCTGACGCATTTTGTATCTCATCTTTACTCATCTTTTTTGGTAAACCAATTATACTCCTTATATCTATGTCACACCTACTATATACGTTACATTGATTCAGAGAGCAAAAATTTCACAACATACTATATAGATGAATGGTAATATCCTGGGACATTATTCACACACGGCCATCTGATGCCAAACTAAGCAGAGCTTGTACTTTGGAAACCAGATAACTGATATACTACTTTGTTACGTAAATACATACTTATATAGATAATTACACCCAGACTCAGGAGTAACACACATGTTCATGCACACAAATATCTGTCCTGGGTGGGAATCGAACCCACGATCTGCGGCTTAAAAGTCAAGTATCTACCAACCAAGCCAACCGGCCTGACAATTACTATGTTTTCTATAATTTTGTCTGGGGGGCAACTTGTATGGAAACCACTTACCCCTTGCAAATTAGTCAGCGGAGGTTGTTCAGAGATTCAAGCGTAGAAAAACTACCACCATTGGTGAAAGATACTTGTTTCTCCGTTTGGGGCGAGTACAATGGGTACTTAGGACCCAGAAGTACAGAAACACAAGAGCTCGTGTACTTGCGCCAACGTATGTGCCTTAGTACCAAAATCTTCAAATATGTTATGTATATAGGGCAATGTATGGGCAGGATTATCGTACTAAAGTTAAATTAGAAATTAGAATAATACAACATTGTATACTTTTATAAGGGAAGACACTAGTCTCCACGACACAGGGAATCCTAGTGTGGAGTGTAGTGGACTGCCCAAGTTCAATTACCTGTATTGTTACTGTTAAGTACTGGTAAATATGTTAAACTGAAATGTACAAATTATTTGGATTCAATAAATAACTAACTTATTATATTATCAGTGGGGTAACGTCGCTATTTTTTTAGGACAGTTTACCCGCTGACGGCGACTTACACGCATTTTTTTATTTGTGGGCTGTATTTTTAAATAAATATCTTGGGACAACTAACACACTGCCATCTCATACCAAACTAGGCAGAGCCTGAACTATGACAACAACTGATAAACATACTTATAAAATAAAATAAATGCATACTTACTTAGCGTATTGGCAGTGGTTACCCTAGTGTCAGAGTTGTTCAAGCCGCCCAGTAGGCCTCTGACATGGCTTAACGACTGTTGTCTAATAACTACAACTGGGACTGACAGCTTAACGTGCCCTCCGAAGATCGGAGACGCTTAGAAGTTAAACCACTTGGTGGTCACCCATCTATGGACTGACTGCGAGCCTAGTTGCTCAACCTCGCCGATCGCTAACGGACCGGTGGGAGCATATATAGACATACATATTATAGATGAATTACATCCAGACAAAGAACAATAATCCTGCTGATTGCACACAGATCGAACCCATGACATCAGACTTAGCAGGTAGGCTCACTAACTACTCGACCAACAGGACGAAACATTTAATAGTTCGATTTTAATTAGATAGTTCTAATTCTTATTACCAACTGGTAATAAAAATTTAAACTGGGGCTCTATCGGCTAAGTCGCCGAACATCGATTTCTTAAATGGCGTTCAAATAAATAAAGGTTAAAAATGACTTAATCAATCGTTAAATCGGCCTCCATGTGCACATGTGACGTAAATACATACACAGACAGACATAAATGGTCCGGAATCGATTGTCAACGTTGAAGCCGATTTAACGAATGATTAAGTCATTTTTAAACTTTGTTATTTGAACGCCATTTAAGAAATAGATGTTCGGCGACTTAGCCGGTAGAGGCCCTAGTTTCCATTTAAATACTAAACAGATTTGATGAAAGGGGTTTGTTCCCATTATTATTTATGTTACACGAAATACTTATACATAAATAGCTGCATTTTAAGACTATTTAAGAGACTACTAGTTAATTAGACAAATAAGCCTTCAGTTTGAGTACATGAATCAGCAATTTAACTATAAATCTAGTCCCTGTAGGTACAGCAGAAACGAAATTTATAGTTAAATTACTGATTTATGTACCCATTTAAGCGTCCAAAGTTAATTCTAATTCGTCTAATTAAACGTCTCTTGAAACTAAAGTTGTGCATAAACTTTAGTTCGAGTAAAACGTCCCATATTTAACCGTACCAGCTTTAAAATACTGGGAGCAGTCGGAACTAGCGGAAATACTAGACTCTCGAAGAACTACCCAACGGAACAAAGCGCAATCTTAAGATTGTGATAATGGATTGGTATAGTTCCTTAAGTAAATAGGTATATTGGAGTACATTAGCTAATAAGATGTTGTGCAGTTTTATATTGGAGGACAGTCCATTAGAGATTGCAGAAGCTGCAGTACCTACCTACGAGAAAAAAATATATCTGAGAGCCTTTGTCCCTTTTGTACAGACGCCAGCACATCAAACCACCCCAATTTGTCAAATTTTCCCAATTGAAAGTGAACCTTATGCTTTTGTGATAAAGTTGAAAATCTATACAAGAAATTTGACAGATTGGGGTAGCTGGATGTGCTGGCGTCTGTACTTCTTGTAGTCGATTTCTAGCACTCAGCATACAAAGCGTTGTAATATGTTTGTAGAAAGCCGAAGTTATGATTCCAATACATGGATTTTGAACTTTAATACAATCAAATAGAGTTCTAATTATGGTGGCAACTATATCACTACTGCTCAAAATGTTAAACCTATCTTTGAGTGTCTCCGAGTAACTAAAGGGATGGTACAATCTGAATGCGATATTTATACATTTTGTTTTTTTTTATAGAATTTACCCTTTAATTAAGTGAAGAGAACGCGACGGTATCATACTGATGTTTCCTTCAAGTCTAATAAAAGACTTAAAGTAAATGCTTGTCCGGTGAAGCTGTATTAGTTTCTTTCGTCAATTATAAACTTCAAATTTAAATATAATAGAAAAGATTTAATACATATCTTCTACAAACTTCCACTTAGTTTTGAAATAATCATAGTTCATGTATTAAATATAATATTATTTCTTGAATGTACATAATCTTGTATATTATCGCATTCTGTGAGTCGGGTCTGAACATATCGTAACACTTAATAATATCTTTACAAATGAAAAAAACATGCAACTCACGGGCTTAAATCACATCGAGACACAAGGCCAGCTGCCCTCACCAATTCGAAAACGATCAACGCGGTTAAGCAACTATGGACGCGGTCAGTACATAGATGGATGACAACAAAAGTGGTTTTATTTCTGAGCGTCTCCACAGTGAACTGTCGGTCCCGTCTGTGGTAACTTGTTAGTGAGGCGGTTGGTTTCCGCACTTAGCACCCTCAATAGGCCTGAGTAGTCATTAAACAACAGTCGATAAGTTCAGAGGCAGAGAGCACTGTACTACCAATACGTATAAAAAAGTAAAATAAAATAAATGAAAACTGAGCCTATTTTACAAATTGAAAGCAGTATAAGAACAGTCTACATTGAAATGACATAAAAGTTGTTTGTTTACAAAACCAGTGAAAGCCGTTGAACGGATTTCAACGGCTTTCACTGGTTTTGTAAACAAACAACTTTTATACAAACAATTTTTATGTCAACACGCTGCCGCAAATAGGTGAACGACATCAAAGGACCTTGTGTTGAATAATCTTCCAATTAATTCACAATTCGCAACCCGTTTCACTCAATGAACAGGTGGCTGCAGGCATGCGGAAAAATATCCAACAAATCCGACCGACCGAATGAAATACCACTTACAACGATATCCATTACGGGCTAGTTATGAAACTATAACGTGTAACAAAGAATGGTAGTCATAGTCTCATTTGACGGGTCACACCTAAGTACGCGTTAAATAACATGTGGAATATAAGTTCGGCAACTTTTTCTACTTCCACTGCTTTTGGTTCTCATTTCGTAAATTGATGTGATGATGGTTCGACCGATTTACGGTTATGGCAACCTTCAACTTCTAGTCGGTACGGCGGCATTGGTGCGCCCAAAGAAGGCTAGTATACCCAATGTGTTTAGTAAACACACGTAGTGAGTTTCATATCGACATAATTATTGTGTTGGGTTGTCGGGCTTTCAGCTCACCGCGTTTAGTATCTACCTCAGCATTTAGATGCTCTTAAAAACTCGTATTTGCTTGTCATTGACAAGCACTCGTCATTCCGGTCTTTGTGCTGCAAATTCTTCATGTTATCAATCTACTGAATCTGGCTGTAATCCCAAAAGAAATCACAGGAAAAATCGTTACAATTTATATTTTATTCATATAAAACCTCTGAATTTGAGTAACATAAACGTAACCACTTAATTAAGTCTACCTACAAAAGTACTCAAGTTGGAACTAATTCCCAGGTTATTCTCATAATTTGGTTTTAACCTTTTTTTAATAGTGCTCTCCTTAATACGGCTTTCAACTTTAAATGGCAAAATTAAAGATTACTATATATTAGTTACTTAACTTATGGAATATTATATAAAATCTAGATTACCCACTTTATAGAAAATAGCTTAGAGGATATAAAATCATTTGTTTTCTTGTCTTGATATGTTATGGGTTCGTTTCATAATAATTTTATACATATAATGACGAGACAAATCGATATATAATTTTTGAAATAAATTTAAGGCGTTACTATTTAATAAATGAGACGATGAATCTAATAATACGTTTGTATAAAATATCCGTTGTCTATCAATTCTCGTTACACACAGTAATAGTAAGCCCGCAATGGAATTGAAAATGGCAGCGAGCGTCGCGTCATACCGCGTTAATCTCGTGAATGGGTTTGTTTACTCCATGGCTGGCCGTGAACCGGACCCGGTTACACTTTATTCCTATATTCGGATATTTCGTGTCGAAAGTGAGAGCGGTCTGTTTTTGTCCGTGTTTGATTCATAACTGTGGCGTGAAGGTGCCATGTTGATAGCACCGATCACACGATTGACTAAACCGATCCGATACAACACATGTCTCTGCGGATGATTTCACCCGTCTTTCTCGTGTCATAACGGATGAATGAAGATCGTGGATATCTGAGATTCAAATTGTAATTTACATTTACCTTGGATCGGGTAAGATGATAACATATTGATAAAAGTGGATTTCGCATTTTGAATTCTATTAAAGAGTAAATAAGGAAGTAATTTCTAATTAAACTATATAAATATGTCAATTATGCTTTTAGATCTATAATAATAAACCAGGTGTTAATCAGCTTCCGAATTAACAAGTCGAGATATCCAATAGATAAGTTTAGACCGTTGGTCTGTCGAGTCAGTGGTCTAGATTAAAGCCCAAGGCGCCCCACACTGAATGTTCGAATTCATATAACTACGTATTAGAAATTACTTAAAACTGTTAAGAATAACATGTAGAGTTTTCCAAAAATGTTCTTGATGTCATCTATAGTCTGCCAACCCGCACTAGGCGAGCGTAGTGAGAGGACTATGGTCCTACAGTGGGACTGTAATCGACCAAAATATTTATAATAAATCTTGATCATATTATGATGTCAAAATCAGACTTGATTGTTTTGAAGCTTTTATCATTTCGTCATGACGACCAAACTATCACTATTAAATATTATGAATAAAAATACTTTACTGATATCACTAAAATCTTTCATTAAGATTGTCAAAGTTATGAAGTGTGACGTGGCGTAAGGGATTTTTATTTTGTCATCCTGAACTGTTAGATGTCATTAGATAATACTTTTAAAAAGTTGTTGTTTGTTTTTTTATTGTTGTCGTTCCCGCTTTTTGGTTGGAGTAAAGAAATTTATTCTAAAGACCGTAGAGTAAAAGATGAATGATGTAGGGACACTTACATTTATAAGTAAGGAGAAACGGGTCAGTTCAAGGTCATCTTAGACATAATCGAAAAGTGAGTGGATCTACTTCCACTTTCCGTCAAAACCGCTGCGAAAGATGTGGAGATGATCATAGTTTCTAAATCGAAATCATATTCCGAAAGGAGAGAGTTTGGAGTCCTGTCATACAGGTCTTGAACCTACTACAGACTCCAGCTCCCACAAGGTTATCTCTAGTCATTTAAGACCATTTGATATATATATATATATATTTGTAACCTCTTGAGAGAACCAATCGTATATGTATATTATATTATTGATTAATAATAGATTTCAAATCTTGTATCGAAAACAAGTCTTTATAAGAACCTATTCAAATTTGAAGAAGACATTTAATTTCTTGCTAATTACGTCGAAAATGTATTCTATATTTATAAAGTATTTCATTTCTGATCCTTTTTTAAACTCAACGTTGAAAGTGCTACGTAAATCTGTTTAGTTAATCCACTTCTCAAGTTTTAAGCAGCAAGTTACGAAAAGGGATCCTTTTGAAGAATACTTGTCTTATACATATTGAATTGTATTACAAAAAAAAACATGAGGATCCATCCCCGTAGGAACCGAGGTATTTATAAGAATATTAATATCTCAGTTAATTAGTTATCTAATTATTTCGGGGGCGTTTGCAATCGCATTACATTGATAAGTAGATAGTTTACGCGGCTTAAAAGTTTATTACTCGTAGGATGTTATTGTGAAGGTACGCGTACCTAAGGATGTGTTAATTAATTAAAATGTGTTAATTGTGATTCCGTTATTAATTAATTAGTCACCAAAAGTAAAGGGTACATAACATGAAAGAAATGAAAAACAAAACAAAAAGAAAAGATAAGAAAAGTTAAGGTATGTAGGTACTCACGGGTGTCGTCGAAGAGCGCCCTCTGCCGCGTCCTCTCCGAGACTCGCTCTTCACCGTCTGCAAGGTGCCGTCCGGAGCCAAAATAAGCTATAACAACACAGATACACCACATACTTAACATAAAGCAAAAATAAAGTAAGTAAAACAAAGGAGAAACGTTAACACAAAATAAAGGGAAAAATTAATAGACAAACATGCAATGGAATGGTTAGATGGCGACAGATTAGTGATTTTAGTATGAAAATTTAATTTTATCGTAATAGAAAATTTTGTAGTATCTTCAGTAATTATTACTGATTTTTAAGTTATACTATATACATTTGCCATGTACTTGAATGTATTTCATAATACCCATTGACTAGCGACATCTACATTGGGGCTACGGAACTTCCAAGTATGCTTGTTAGAAACCGAGCTACCACATTTCAACGTGGTAGTTCGGTTACTCCCCGATAGATGGAACTATCAACATTACAAAGGATATGGTGGCGTATAATGGAACTAACATGACTTGGTAGAAGATGGTGTTCGTATTTATTGTTTTTCTTCGTTATTGATATAACTTAATTACCATAAAAATTTTATGGCTACATAAGAAGTACTTTGAGTTCTATAAGTTCAAAGACGTCTCAAGTATAATTTGATCATTGTAACTTTACAACTTTCGTGTAATCTAGAATTTTCTAGCGGTAAAAACTTTTGGTTCTACATATAATTATGTACCATGAATTAACATTAATAGACAGAATATAGAGTGAAGAATAATTCTGCGAACATGTCGATATTGTCATAAAAGCATTTGACTAGTACAGCTGCTGATATTCTATTTTTAAAAATTAATATTATACTAACTAAAACAATTGATGACTATGTCAAAAATTAAACAAACGACAGCTGTAATTTACGTGTTCCTATACCTAACGAGCTTTTTCGTTTCTAGCTCCACTAATTAAATAGGTTACTCCAACAAGCTACGAATAAATAAATATACATTCTGTTACCGCGCACATGGCAGTCACACCTGGCGTTTTAGTTCGTTACTCCTGTTTTTGTGTTAGAAGGCTCACGACATTTGTTCTTTCGCCGTCCCTATTTAACAATCTGTCTCTCTCTCACTTATCTATTCTTATTCAAATCGCGGATTTGTAATTATCCTTTTGAACAGGTCCGGGAGTCATTTTTAGTTGTGGAAAGATTTTAATAAGATGAATAAACATTAGAACGGTTTTGAGGCAGCTGCATTAATGTAAGAATATCTATTTATATATTTTTATATTTATAGCTGAGAAATTATTTTATTTAAGTTTAAATGAAAAAAAATCTCTTCAATGTTATTATTTTATATCTCTTAAATATTTATATTTAAATTTAATGTTAATAGTAATAAGCTAAACGATAGCATGAGGACTGCATTTCAAGCTTAATAAAATAGCATGAAATGCAGTTCTCATACCATCGTTTAGTTGATTATTATTACATTCTATCTTGCTTTGTGTAAGCAGTTTCAAATTACAACGCAAACTGTGACACACTTTTTAATATTTTAAATTGGGGAAAGATAAAAAGTTCCGTTATTAAAACATGTATAACTTAATTACGAAGTAGCATCACTGAATCGGATACCTAACTAAATAAATTAACTGGTTATAATTATTATTAATACCGATACGATCAGTTATATCGAATGGAATTGCTCATTAAGTTGGAATTGATTATTGTATTAATTTGAAAACACCTTAAAAGTTTATCAATTATTGTTATTGGTCTTACTCTTTAAGTATGATTTGCATATACATATATTCATGTTTGTTGGTAGTTGATTTTTATATCTTTATAAAGAATATTCAAGAATATTAAGACGTTAAAGCCCAAGGCGGTAATGCCAGTTGGGTTGATTGCTAATTAATGCCATTACAATATTTTGAAATTCATAATTAGTGTGTGCTATTTTCTGTATTGAGAGTTTTTTTGTTTATATAAAGTTATTTAATGGTGAGAAAGTAAGGCAGATCTTCTGAACTAATGCTATACAGAGAAATTATAAGATATGTTTGTATGTGTAACAAGTTAAATTAGAGATCCGTAAGAAATATACAATTATGTACCACAAGGTCAAAAATTCTCCTATTTTTATGCAGATTTTTCTACAAAGATAGAAATAGGCAAATTAAATAGGAAATGAGTATCGTAAAATGCGACTATACGCACCATGCATGCCAATCGGGATTACTGGAGTCACCTGTCATGTACTGTATTGTCAATCCAATAAAAATATGATGCGTCTATGTGTGACTTCAGTGGACGTTACCTTAATATAATCAGTTTTACCAACGAATAGCTCATTATTCAAATTTTTCTCTAGAAGTTATGTTTTTACGAAATTATATTTGTAAAACTTGATATATTAATCGGACATTTGTATGTTTCCTTTATTTATGTTTTCTTTTTTAAAGACAACGTCCACATTAGGTAAAAATATGATTGTATCGCGGGGTACTTGACAAACATATAATTGACGAACACAAAGTACATCCAGGCGAAGGACAATTATTTATGGGCCACACAAATTATTGTCCTACGTGTGAATCGAACCTGGGACACGAAGTGGAGACGCAACTGTCTTAACCACTTCTTAATAATACCGCCATTAGTACGTTTTAAATTTACTACAACACTTTCAAATATTTAACATTTGTAGTAGGAAATTCGTAAATAAATAAATGATGAGTTGCCGGATCAGATGGCAGCGTACGTGTGCGTAAGTTGTAGGCGTGCGTGGCCATGTTGAGGCAGGTCGTGATCACGCAAACTTGATTGACTCATTCACTCTTGAGACTTTTATACGAACTGTGTGACATGTGGGTAGCCGAGTGTTGGCGAGTGTCAAGTTCCGCACGTCTACCCCTTCACATAAGCAGAATTTTAAGACTGCCGTCCAATCACTTAAATGCCATTTCAGAAAAGCATGAATCATGGTAAAACTCACTTTATTACGTTTGTACAAAGTAGTATTAACAGTGGCAAATTACGCTACATTTAGGCTTTTCAGCATATGTACGACAGAATAATGATCAACCTGCCTTTTTTTGTCCCTGTCATCGAAGTGTCTTTAACATTTTTCATTAAAGAATAAGGAATTATTATCTTTAATTACCAAGTGTTTGAATATTTTTATACAACAAATATAATAAATAGGGGATAGGTAAGGTTTAGCTACAGATAGATAGCTATGACTAAGGTAAAGATATCAAAAATATAGGTTAAGTTAGTTTGCCAATTGCGAAAAATTTTTGGCTCGCATATAAAATTCGACTGCTAGTCGACATTTTTGTATGGGGATTGGGGAGTTCATACTTGTTTTAATTTATAATTATTTTTTGCAAGTTGGTGTCACATCGTGCAATTCCATAAGCAAATTAAACACCTTAAATCACGTCTTCTATTTATATTACACCTTGTATAACGAATTTTTTTTTATTATTATCTTACTAATTAATAGGTATTATTTTTAATATAATAACGCTAGCTATTATTTTTAACACAACAGTTGCTATAAAACTGAAAGTACAATAACCTTATTATTTTTTAATGTTAAACATAATTCATCAACAAGACAGCACCATTGAATTGCACCGCCATGATGGATGGAAATGGCAGTTATTTAAAATCGGTTAAAAGGCAGGTGCATCACATCGCCGAAGATAATAAAGGTAGAAGATAATCTCGAACGTTAATCTGTACAGTAAAAATAACGAGGTTAATTGGGTATCTTTTGTTTTGTACGGAATGTCCGTTTTTGCAGACCGTTAGTAAATTACAATGGACCTTGTGTTTAGTGCCGCTACACGACGACAGATGGCATGCAAACTAATTTGCGGAACCACGCTCGTGTAGTTTTTGTTTTCTAAATAATACATTATTAGAGGTATTTTATGCCATGTGGGTGTACTGCTATTGCTTATTTTGAATAGTATGTGTACATATTTATTAATTCGTATGGGCACTGGTTACCTAAGTTACAGAATTGTTCAAGCATATTATCTAAAGACTACTGCCGGCGCCGAGACACGGAGACGCTCAGATATTTTAGTACGAAGTACAGTATCCATATACAGACCGACCAGGTCCCTAGGTAATAATTTACAGCCCGGCTATAAGCACCCCTAATATATATAAATAAACAACTAACACACTGCCAACTGATCCATAACTGGCACAGCCTGTACTATGGGAACCAGACTACTGATAAACCACCTTATTTATTTCTAAATACTATTGTTAAATATTATAGATAAATTACACCTATACACACAACAAATAATCGTGCTCATCACACAAAATAAAACACGACCGCTAATTCAGCAAAAATAAAAAAAAAAAACTACAAAATACTTTCAAAGTCCATTCCGTAGCTTTTGCGTGAAATAGTAACAAACAACCATACGTCCATAGTCACAAACTTTCACGTTCATAATATTAGTAGGATTCACAATACTTGATGGAACTATCTAAAAGTATACCAAAGCAATTGCAAATTTTCGAAACGAAGCTCAAATGTCTACAAACTTCCTGAGCATCTGAAAATTTGAGGTAATATAAAGTAAGTCGACAGTGAACGAGCCTGAGTGAATTCCAAATTGGCGGTATTGGGTCCAAAGTGCCGATTCGCCGCGTCTGCCGCGATTCAGCGGTTTATTTGAATCAGAATGGCGAATTGTCGCGACGCGACCGTAGCGGGGTTCAGCTGCCAATCGCTATCTTCCTTGTTGGCAAATAGTTTCAGAATGTAATCGTTTTTTTAAGTGTGGTTTAAGATTCCGCACAATCATGGTAAATATAGTGAACAATAAATAATTGGCAGGCCTATTGGTCCAGTGGCAAGTGACCTTGACTAGCTAGAGGTCATGGGTTTGATATACACCCAGACAAATCTTTGTGTGATAAACACGATTATTAGTTCAGTGTCCGGGTGTAATTTAGAAATGGAGAAAATCGCTCTAGCGTGACGTAGGTCTTTAGTAGATTTATTAACGATTCGAGTTAGATGTTCGAGTATTTTGACATTCGATTTATAGTGTTCGATTGATTTCCGATTAATTGACAGAGTACAACTATTTACGGCATATCTAAAAATATATGAATAAATGAATTAAATGAAATATGAGTTTTCTTTTCGTTCGTTTTCGTTTTTTAAACACATCGCCCGCACTGGCGAATCTAATTCCTGTGTCGCGGGATACTTTACAAACAAAACATATAATAGACGGACACAAATTACATCCAGACTCAGAACTACTATTTATGAGTCACACAAATAGTTGTCCGGCACGGGACTCGAACCCGCGACACGAAGCGGCGAGGCGACTGTCTTAGCCGCTGCGCCACACGTCCAGTTTCTCAATAAATTGAAGGTAACTTTTGTAGTGTTTTATTATCAAATATCAAGAACAATTGCCAAGTGTATCTAGCAAATAAGAAGTTTGGTTGTAAATTATGTTGTACCTACGTCTGCGAACTAATTTTACGCTCCAGTACCTTTAATCAGATGTGTATGAAGTACAATCCAGTGTGACTTGTGTGCTGTCACTGTCGTTTAGTAGTTAGAAGGATGTTTCTTAAATAACATTAGTTACTCTCTGGCTAAAAAAAGTCATTTATTTTCCTTTCTCCCTTGACCTTAGGTAAGTAAAATTTATTTTATTCTCATAAGATGAAGTATGAGACAGCCTAGTAGTGGTTAGGCCTTGGAAGCCTGGAATGTAGAGTCAATGGTCTCGCGTCGCGCACCACTGAGCCTTCAAGTTATGTGCGTATTATAAATTAATTATCCCATACTTAAATGGTGAAGGAAAACATAGTGAGTATACCACCATTGACGATTCCACACAAATGTAATATTTTAACGGAATAAATGACTTTTGATTATTATTTTATTTATTACCTGCATGCTGGAGGCCATAGTCCATAGTTATATATATGGTATAGACAGCCAACGTGCACTAGGTTAGCGTAGTGGACTATGGCCTATCCTAAGTCATTGTGAGCTGTTACCTTGCAGTGGAACAGTATATGGGTTGAGCTATAATAATAATGTTTTATCTAGGGACAATGTCACACAGATCATCCTAGCCCCAAACTAAGCAAAGCTTGTACTATGGGTACTAGGCGACGATATACATACTTATATAGATTTCTTAAAACCAACAGATCCCTACGAACTTAGTACGCTTATCAATAATCTTAAAAACGACAGTGCCCCGGGGCTTGACGGATATACACCTAAATTAATTAAAGAATTAAAAAATATCATCTTAGGGCCTCTCACACATATCTACAACCTCAGCTTATCTACTGGCCTATTTCCCCAATGTTGGAAAACTGCTGTTGTGACTCCCATCCATAAAGATGGTGATAAATCTCTGCCAAGCAACTATAGGCCCATCTCCTTACTCAGTATTTTTTCCAAACTTCTAGAAAAACTTGTAAATAAACGGCTCACAAATTTTCTTGAGATTAACCACATCCTTTCCGAAAATCAATATGGTTTTATACGTAATAAGTCTACAGAAGATGCAGTAGTAATGCTGACGGGTGCGGTATCAGGGGCTTTGGATGATAACGATTGCTGTATAGGTACGTTTATTGACCTTTCTAAGGCTTTTGATACCGTATCCATTCCTATTCTACTTCATAAACTTCAAGCCAAAGGAGTGAGAGGTGTCGCATTAGACTGGTTCCATAGTTATCTTGTAAATAGGGGTCAGTGTCTCAAAGTAGGTTCGACTCTAAGTGAAAACCTGAATGTCAATGTTGGCGTTCCCCAAGGAAGCATTCTAGGACCAACATTATTTTGCATTTATATAAATGATATTTTAGATCTGTCCATAAAAAATGCAGAGGTTTTGTGCTATGCAGATGATACAGTGGTTATCTTTCGAGACAAAACATGGAGTACGGTATTTAGCACTGCTGAAACTGGACTAAAGAAGGTAGCCAAATGGCTAGACAGAAATTTACTCACTCTTAATATAAAGAAAACAAAATACATAGCATTTCACAAGACAACTGTATCCAAACCACCACCTCAACTTAAACTAAAAATCCACTCTTGCAACTTTGATAATGAAACGTCCTGTAATTGTGAAATTATTGAAAACACAACCTCTATCCGATATTTAGGTATAGTAATTGATGAACGCTTAAGTTTTGAGAAGCATTTAGTATATCTGACTGGAAGAGTCAGACAAACTATATATATAATAAAAGCGCTTCGTAATTGTACAAACAAAGAAACTCTGATTATGGTTTACAAAGCCATCACCCAATCACTACTCTACTACTGTACACTGGCCTGGGGTGGTGCTGCCAAGACAAAAATGATCCAAGTTGAGAGAGCTCAACGAGCAGTCCTCAAAGTCTTGTTAAAAAAGCCTTTCCGATTCCCTACAGACTAAGTATACAAAACTTGTGAGGTACTTAGAGTGCGACAGATTTATATCTTAAAAGCGGCAATATCTATGCATAAAGAAATAAAAAAATCCACAAATTTTAATATACTAATTCAACGCCGTATGTTTCGAGTGCCTATTCCAACAATCAATACCACCTTTCTTAAGCGACACCATAAGTATCTTCGCCCCACCATCTATAACAAAATATGTCGGACTCATACTGAGATAAATCTTTTTTGTGCCAGCAAAGTAAAGCGTGTAATTAGGGGATGGCTCATGTCATTATCCTATGAAGACACCGAACTTATCCTTAAGAACTACAGCTGATCAACTAACTGCTGACTTACTCTACACAAACACCCACCCATACACACACACACACACACATACACACACACACACACGCACGAACTTTTTCCATTCATTATTTAATTATATTGTGTTTTACTATTATTATTAACATATATATTTTTAATATTAGATAAACATCTATTTCTATATCTATGTAATATTAAAGATTTTTTTTTCAAGAAGTTTCTATATTCTGTTGTATTGTCTCTAATTATTATTTTTTTTTAATTTTATCTTGTTCGTACCTAGTCATTTAAGAGTTTTATGTACCAATTCTTTATAAATGTAAAACAATTGGTTCCTGCAAGACAAGCCTGCGTGCTTAGTGCAGAGATCATTGCTAAAAGTAACATGTACGTTTTTTTTGTGAAATAAATAAATAAATAAAAAAAAAAAAAAGATAAATACTTAAATACATAGAAAACATCCATGACTCAGAAGCAAATATTCGTGCTCATCACACAAATATTTGCACTTACCGGGATTCGAACCCAGGACCACCAGCTTAGTAGGCAGGAGCACTACCAACTAGGCTACGGTGAGTAGATATAAGTTAAGATACTTTATGATTTGTGAAATATAGAGTAATTAGCTTATCGCCGAGGCGCTCATCGCTAGTTGCGCGCTATCGCAGGTCGGTAAGTACGCGGTCAGTCCATAGATGAAAGACCAAGATGAAGTTGTTCAGTTTTAACCGTCTCCATGCCTCCAGTAGGGTTGCCATCTCTAAAATTTGGCAACAGTAAAAGACGCGCGAAAACCTCGGATTTTGGAGCCCAGAACCCGGACAAGTAATAACCGTCCTGAGACTCACTGCCAGTTCCACCGTTGGTTCGTCAGTCTGAACTTTTTGAACTGGGGCTAAAAATTAAACGTCGCCTGGACTAGGACAAATCCTGACGGGTGGCAACCCTACTTCAGAGGCCACTTTAAACTATAGGGAACAGTTATAGTCATTAGGGAATAGTTTGTTAAGCCATATCCGATGCCATCTGGGAAGCTTAATAACCTTGACTTGTTCTATGTAAGTCGTAATATAGTCATCCGAATCATCTAGAACGTTCCTGGGACGACGGTGTTTACAGGAAAGGAGGTTAGGGACCAACTCTGACACCCAAACACCACTACATAAGGCAAAGTAATTCAAATCGATAGAAATTGGTCGTCTGCCGAGGGCTTTACCTCCTGCAATAAACATTTAAAACCTTCAGTCTAAATTTTCCAAATCCAGTCTAAATAATTTCCCAATCAGACAACATGCAACATGTTTTAAGTGCCCGAGGCTTATAGGGGAGCTTAAATGAGTAGTTACACTGTTGCACTTCCGGTTGTGCTAAGCGAATTAACAGGTTTGACTACGCCATTAGCACGTATCACGAGGACTAAACCTAATTGGTTTCGAACGTAGATTTGGGAAAGCTGAGAGTAAGGACTGATTTAAAGTTATTGGATACGCTTACTCTACAAAAATCAACTTTAGTACCAACGGAATAAGTGCTAATAATAATAAAGTGTAAGTTACAGTAAGTTTGACTTTGACTCAATTTAAGGCTAATTGTATTCACTGACATCAACATTCCAGATAATACTGAGTTATGGTGGGATGACGCGGGGGCCAGATGTACTGCGTGCCTAGCGTACCTGAAGCTATATAATTTTGTGGTACGCGAGGTCAATAATCTAAGTTAAAGTTTTGTAAATTTGTTTATTTGGAATGGATAATAACTAAAACTACTAAACAGACCTAAAAATCCACAGGTCAGTCAAGTCTACTACCGTAGGTAATTGGAAGTTTATATAGCCCCCAAATCTATGCAATAGTAAATAAACTATTTTACACGTGTGGCGTACAGTGACATTCACCTCACTAATTTATGTTCTCAGTTCGATTCCCGCACAAGACAACTACTCGTATTTATTCGACCCATAAGTAGTTGTTCTGACTCTGGGTGTACCTACTTCATGTCCGTTACCTAGATGTTTGTAAAGTACCCACTACACAGGGATTAATCCCTGTGTAGTGGGTACGTTCAATAATGCGGGCCTTGCTTAAAAAAATATATCAATCTATTTCATTCTAACATAGTTCTTATGACTAGGACAGGACAGCTTTATTTGTGGTAATTTAGTTTAGGCGGAAAATACTGAACAAGAATATGCGACACGTAAGAATCTGCCGACTAATTGTGCGTCCGGTGCGTGTATCAGTGCGTAGTTTTAGTAGTTGACAGTTCTATGTATACCCCGTCCTTTTCATATTAATTGTATTAAAGAGAGATGTAATGACGTTTACTTTAGTTAAGTGGTATTGCATAACAGAATTAAATTAAAATAAAAAAGGTTTTTATTTACGTGGACTTAAAAAAGCGCTTGTAAATAGTCAGAACATGTTTGTAGTAATATAATAAATTAATAATTATACATAATTATTTCTAGTTACATACCTACAGATATTTAGGTACACGGATGGAAAAAAAATTATACAATTTATTTTATAATATATGTTTAGGTTTAATTATCGAAATTTATAGTTTAAGCTATATTTTACTACATATTGTCTGAATGGTTCAGTCTATATTAAGGTACGAATTCAATATTATTATTATGACGAACCTTGTATTTCTGACGACGGTCGCGCTTTTAATATATACTATACATACAATAACTAAGGGAAACTTTCCGCAAGCGTTAAATTAAAGCGAGCGCTGCTAAGTAGTAAGTACTGAACGTCCGACAATTCAATCAGGGTCCAATCAACATCGACGCGACACTAAGTTACCGGCAAAGTACACTGGGACGGAATAACGCGCTGTTTGAAAAAGCGCTTTAAAATATTGAGTTCTAGCATGAAACGACCAATCAGATTTACAATCAGTTTATATTTGAGCACGACTCTGATACGAATCGACTCAGTTGTTGGTGAACCTGCATTTCGATCCAAAGATTGCGGTTTCAATTCTCGCATGACACAAATATTTTTGTTCATGAACAGTGTAATTAATTCTATTACTTGCGTTGTATTCTATTAGTCTCTGCTAGCACATTATATTACTATTGATGTGCTTCTGTTCTGAAAGTTGTGTGAACTTTTCAAGTGTTTAACATTTTGGTGTAACAAGAAAAATGTGTTTTGTACACATTCGGCCTATCTAATGCCTTTAACAACGTGTGAGTGGTGTCATGTGTGTTGCAAGCGTGCTATGAAAACTGTTGTGTATCAGGCCGGTCGTATCTAGTCTGTGGCCTAAATAACGTGAAAAGCGTTTATTTTATTTATAGGTTTTTCCGTGCTTCGGAGGGCACGTTAAGCTGTCGGTCCCGGTTGTAGTCATTAGACAACAGTCGTTAAGCCATGTCAGAGGCCTATGGGAAGTTTGAAAAACTCTCACACTAGGGTAACCACTGCCCATACGATAAGTAATTAAGTATTAGGTTTATAAGGTAGGTACTGGAAAGTTAATGAATATTTTTTTTTTGTTTTTTTTTTTTTGTTTTTTCTAGGGACAATGTCACACAGAAGATCCTAGCCCCAAACTAAGCAAAGCTATGGGTACCAGGCGACGATATACATACTTATATAGATAGATAAATACTTATATAAATAGAAAACATCCATGACTCAGAAACAAATATTCGTGCTCATCACACAAATATTTGCACTTACCGGGATTCGAACCCAGGACCACCAGCTTCGTAGGCAGGAGCACTACCAACTAGGCTACGGTGATCGTCAATTGAATCAATAATGTAAGGAACTAATCTGTTTTTTTATATTTCTTGGCATCTTGCCGCGCCTTTCCGCTACAAATCCAAATGTGCGTCGTTCTTAAAGTTCAACTGAGACCGCGATTGGCTATTGTTTAATGCCGCCGAGGACGAAGTCAGATTTTTTATCCTGTCGACGACGGAAGCTCAATTCAGTGCAATCACGGCGCGGTGACGGTGGACGCATTACAGTTGATGTTGCGACGGTAGCGCTTACGGTGGCGAGTAGCAGAACAAATACCCAAGCTTTAGAAGACATTTTTAAACTTTGTATGAATGTTCAACGTATTATCATTATTTGTCATATCGAATCCGACCATAGTTTAACTTTCATTTTGAGATTTATGTTTAGAATGTATTACGTACCCTAAAGACCTACATAATGTATTATGACTTTATAAGTAAACGTTTACAGTAAGAGAACACACACGAAAGAGAAAGAGGGAGAGCGAAGAGGAAGAGAGGCTCAGAAACTTGAACTGTTTCACTGGGCTATTATAGAGGTATGAAATTAAAAAAGAAAATGAAACCAAGTTTCTCGGAACTATTCTTGACAAGCACTGTAACCGGAAAGAACATATAAACAAAGATTGTAGTAGAATGAATAAATTTATTAAGGTATTATATGAGCTACAAAGGTATTTAAAACCCTCTTAGCCGCTTATTACTCGCATGTAGCTTCAATTTTGAGTTATGGTCTGAATCGGTGCGGCAACTCAATAAAAATACAAAAACCATTTATGTCACAAAAGAGCGCTTTGAGCGCTTTCAGGTCTATTCTGAGGAAATCGAGTAAACCGATGTCTAAGAAATACAAAATGATGACAGTACCGTCTCGGGACTACATACACCAGGCGAAGCCTGCCAGATGAAGAAATGTAGCTGCCAGATAACTGATAAACATACTTGTATATTTCTAAATACATCCACATTTTAGATAAATCATGCAGAACAAATAATCATGTTTATCACAAAGATTTGTCCTGGGTGGGGATCGAACCCACGACCTCACGCGTAGCATTCAGGGTAACTACTAGACTACTATTATACTATTGTTAATTTATTTTCTTTTTATTTATTTAACTAAACTTATTGAAATATCCGATTGAGTTCACTGTTAATATTTAAGTTTTCTAAACAATAAATTGAAGTTTGTATTATTTAGATTGGTCCGCATGAAACAAACCAGTAAAATTCCCGTCCTACATATATCTGATGAGTGAATCTGTGCATAGCGTGTAGTTTAATTCAACAAATTGAACCGCCATCCGGCGGGCAAGTGGCGGATATGTCATGATGCCGCTCTCATGACGCACGTCAGCGCGACAACGTGTTCCAACTGAAGTTTACATTTACGTAAGAATTTCCATCATAATGGAGATGGTATGATGAGAGTTCTAAAGAAGTGATATCATGGAAATATTTTTGCATATTATATAAAATATACCTAAATCAATAATCACGACGTAGTAAATACAGAAATAATAATCATCATTGTAATTTTAGCACAGCCATTAGAATACTAAAGGCGGATATGTCATGATGCCGCTCTCATGACGCACGTCAGCGCGACAACGTTTTCCAACTGAAGTTTACATTTACGTAAGAATTTCTATCATCATTGAGATGGTATGATGAGAGCTCCAAACAAGGGATTTCATTGAAATATATTTTGATTTCTGGATAAAATATATCTAAATGAATAATCACGACTAGTACTAGTACACTGACATAATAATCATCATTGTAATTTTAGTATATCCATTAGAATTATAAACATTATGATAATTATGTTAAGTAAAAATTTGTCGTAAGTACGTATATTTTATTGGGTATTTTCTAACGGGCCTGTTGGCGTGGTTGTTAGATACGCTGCCTTTCACGCCGCAGGTCGTGGCTTCGATTCCCACCCGGGAAAGACATTTGTGTGCATAAACATGTCTGTTTGTCCTGAGTCTGGGTGTAAATTATTTATATAAGTATCTATTTACAAAAGAAAAATAGTATATGTAGTATATCAGTTATCTGATTTCCATAGTGCAAGCTCTGCTTAGTTGGGGATCAGATGACCGTGTGTGAATTATGTCCCAGGATATTACTATTATTATTTTAGAAACAGGTAACCTGAAATACAATAATTAAATAAATAATAACTTAGGACGTTATTCACTCACTCACTCACTCACTCACAATACATATACTACTTTTCTTTTGTAAATAAATACTTACACGACCTGCGGCGTGGAAGGCAAGTACTTGCCTTCCGCCAACCGGCCCGTCAACAGGAAGATATGAATAGAAATCATAATGTTCCAGGATATTATTATTTAAAAACTATTGGAGATATTGTGGAGATCCTTGGGAGAGGCCTTTGTCCGGCAGTGAACGTCTTTCGGCTGATATGATGATGATAAAAATATATATAAAAACTATTTAGTATGGATTTTTTGAATGGAGTAATTGAGGATGGAAACATTAACCTTAGTCATACTATTTTATGGCTCCCAAAATATGGCAAAATATGGCTATACTTCAATGGTACGCAAAAAAGTTGAGTATTAAAAATATTGTAAAATCGCATGACAGTATAATATTATTCAGATATATTTAAATTTAGAAAATCAGGTCAAGATGAAAACAAAGCGTACATACAAATGATTTAAATTTGGAATTTGTGTAAAGCTCGCATTGATTGGCGGGTGAGTCAGTATGATGCATTGTCCCATCGCTTATGGCTGACTCATCATGGCAGACAAAGTTAATACGTTCGCTTCATTCACCAGGAACAATAAAATTATCGGCTTCATGCTAATTTGAAAATAAAAGAACATCTGAAAGCTTTAATGTTTTTGTTAAATTAAAGGGTTTTTCGCAACAAATCGGTTTTATAATATCTTATCGCGATTAATTGTTTGTATTGAACCTATTGTCGTTTGAATAAGGAATGTGTTTTTTTTTTCTTTTTCATGAATCCAAAGACAATACGGGTGTTCACAGCTGCTTGTCATGTCATCTCTTATTAGTTGGGAAGTTGACAAAAAGAGAATGTTACTCAAAATTGTAACGTCATTTTGCTAAGCTGGATGACTTTAAAGTGTTTTGCCAATATTTTGGTCCACTGTCCTGAAAATAATATCTGGGGACAATGTCACACAGATCATCCTAGCCCCAAACTAAGCAAAGTTTGTACTATGGGTACCAGGCGACGATATACATACTTATATAGATAGATAAATACATAAAAAACATCCATGACTCAGAAACAAATATTCTTGCTCATCACACAAATATTTGCACTTACCGGGATTCGAACCCAGGACCACCAGCTTCGTAGGCAGGAGCACTACCAACTAGGCTATGAAAAGGTGTTGATATTAAATTTATATAGCCAGATGTTCTTACCGGTCCGTAAGTGATTGTCGAGGTTAAGCAACTAGGCTCAGTCCATTGATGGGTGACCGCCAAAGTGATTTAATTTATGTGCATCTCCATGCTTCGGAGTGCACGCTAAGCTGTCGGTCCCGGTTGTAGCCATTTGGCAACAGTAATTAAGTAATGTCAGAGGCCTGCTGGGCGGTTGAAAATCTCAGACACTAGGGTAATCACTGCCCATACGATAAATGAGTGTGTAATAATACATTTTCGATTGAGAAGATTTTTAATTAGACGTCTAAACTCATTATAGAAAATTATAGAAAAATAAACCTTAATCTTGAAGGACTTTACTCAGAGCATCCTAAACAAATAGTAGTTTTGTGTGACGATCGAATATGAAAACGAGAGCGCCGAGTTAGCGAGGTTTATAACCTCAACAACACGTGTAGACAAATTAAATTCCATATAAAATAAAGGTTTGTCCGGAACGCAGACTTTGCATTGATTAAAACTCTTTCTATTTTAAACTCTCCATTCGATGTGCATATGTTTGCCTTCCAAATTGAAAAATCATTTTTAAATTAAATTATCGTTTATGGTCAACCCGCCAAATTTCCCAAACTACTCGTCGGATGAATTGAAGATTTATAGTCAGACACACTTAAATAAAAATTTCGTTTTGTAAGTAAACTCGAAGACCTCACTTTGCTAGGTACTAGGTATGTACTTACATATGTATAATCAAAATCAGATACAGTCTCAATATTCAGTCTCTACTTGAGTAATATTCATTTTTATAATCTAAATAAATCTTGTTCTCTCTTAACTTCTCGCGCAAACCCAAAATCGTGGTGTTTATTTAAACCCGGGGCGAATCATAAAATAAAGGTCGTACGAGGAAAACCTTTGGGCCGGGTATAAACCGGTCACAAACCCGGGTATCGTGACCCTGGCTTGTCCTTGAACTTGCTCCTTACGATATGGTTTGTTTACAAACATGCCTTTTAACGTGTCAATGTCCGGTTTTTGCTCAAGGATACATGGGAAAACGGGAAAACTTCAGATTCGAACTTTATTCTAGCTATAGACTATACAAATCTCTCGCCAACTTTTTTGAACCGAAGAAAGTAAATATTATAACGTTGTAATCTTTCTTAATTACTGATTTAAGATGAATAGAGCCATAAAATTGTCCATGCCTTTGACCACTTTTAACGTTGACCACATAAATATTTTCATTGCGACGATAAATCGTTTATTAATAGTACATACAACATGGTCTAAAGATGCAATTATTACTAGGATTAACTCCGTCATATAAATAGATAGATAGATAAACTCTTTATTGTACACCTAAAGAAATAATACAAAGCGACAACATACAAATTATTATAGTACAATTGGCGGCCTTATCACAAAGTGTGATATATTCCAGGTATAATAAATAGTTTATTTAACTAAAGCTAACGCGGTAAATAATAGTTTTGAAACTAGCAGCCTTCTTTCTCTAAGATGTAGTCATCAGACAACATTTGTTAAGCTATATTAGAGACCTACTGGGTAGCTTCAGGGATACCCACTGTCCTTACACAGAGAAGAATAGTGTTTTAAAAAATCATGTAGGTTCTGTGTTTCGAACGGATCATATAAATTTCTAATTCACAAATACCAGCAATTCTAGTTTCACCGTTATTAAACAGATTGAAGTTAAAATTTAATAGTAAACTTTGACAAAGGATACTATAACGTCATGTACTAACAATAGAGTACCCAACTTTGAGATTAGGCGCGTAAATTAACAGTTATCCCCAAAGTTTGCCACTTAATTCCCCAACTTTTTGTTTATATTTTTAATTGTATCGTTACTGTAGATTTGGTAATATTTTCATTTTGTTACTATGGTTATAGTTGGCTTGGGACTCAAGGTTCTGTTATTAAAGTTAAGTGCGTTTTAGAATAACTGTTTCTTTGTTCTATCTTGACTCGTCGTATTCTTATATACAGGCATATACATTGAGATAATATACGGCTTTGCTACTCCATTAAAGTAAATAAATATCCGGGATATATGACACAGCGCCATTTAGCCCAAACTATATAAAGCTTGTACACACAGCTACAAATAAAGCTATAGGTACATTTTCAGTATAAGCTGATCTCACGTTGCATAGGATTTTCATACAATAAGAGGTCAGTTTATATCGGAAATGTATAGCTTGCTATTTAGCCGTGTGTACTATGGATGCTAGACGACGGATAAAAATGTTTATTTACTTGTATTTATAAATATAGTATATGCAATACATGAAAATAATTAGACCTACACACATATATACATAACACAAATATTTGTCTTGTACGGGGATCGAACCCGCAACCATAGATAAGAAGGCAGGTTCACTACCTACTGAGCCACGGCGGTCGTCATAATATGAAATAATAACAGAGTTATAAATAAATGCGTTTAATACCCGATACACTCAGCGCGAAATAAAATCAACATAAATCTTTAGGGCTGTAGCACCAATATTCGTCCATCCTGTCACATTCAAATGCACCGCAAACTCTATACGCCATTGAAGGGTAAATGCTCCATAAAACTAAACCGTTATGATGTACAACCTGCTATCCCAAATGCAAGCTCACTGATTAAAAAGGGAGCCAACATTGAACGACGCCGAATGTTTGCACATGAAAACCGCTCTTTTCTATTAAAAACTGTTGAAAGTGTGAAAAGTTAAAAGCACTCCGAAGAACAGACTTTAACAATATATTGCGGAGTGTTAAGGAGTTAAGAAAGTCTAGCATTTGAATAAATGGGGATTGCAATAAAACAATTCTTGTTTATATATTTTGTGTTTGTATTTTTGGAAGACACGGTTTGTGCAGTAAAGGCCGGTCATTGTGGAGACCCTCGGGGAAGCCTCTGTCCAGCAGTTGACGTCTTTCGACTGATATTTTTTTATTTCGCTTAAAACTAAACGAGAAGTACAGTTTTTTGCAAATTATAGTGCTTTTTAACTTACGTAACTATGTAGACGTCTATTGTTTTTATTTAATTAGGAAGATTAACGTCATTTAATTACAATATGTTTGATAATTTACAGACTGCCAATAACAGGCCTTTACGATGCAGCGATGTTCAGTATTTTTAACAATGATTGGGATAACAGAACCGACTCTTACTCTACTGTCTAAAATATGATGTAAATAATAAATCAATTTAACTCTAACTGTATTTTTAGCTCTGTCTATTCCGAAAATACTAAGTTAGTTTGGAAAAACTTTGCAGTTAGTGACAAAAGTCCGCCCTTTATGCAGTATTATAATAAACTGTCTAGTTAAGATAAAATTTTTGGTGTACAGTGAAGAGTTTGTATTGCATTTATTCATGAGACTTTTTAACATTATGCAATCGATAATGATGTTCAATGCAACGTTAAAAATAACGGTATTTTTAAACCATACTTGTAAACATTATTAGTGCTAAATTATTTAGGAGCATTACGGGCTACATAAAATAAAGTAACGGAGTCTCTTCAAATTTCTATTTTCTCGCGCGAATAAAATCCTAGCATCCAAGTGATTTCCCGCGTCGTAGATTGACATCGAGCGCGGTTCTTCAGTGGAGCGAGGCGCTGCCGACAATTTGAGCTTTCACCCTATCTGTTGCGAAGGATATGTTTGAGATCACGTTCTAGGGTTTGCACAAATTAAAAAGGTTTTTGGGGTTCATATTTTGTGCATTTTTAGACGCATCTTTTGTAAGTACAGGTAAAGGTATCTGAGGTTTAGTTTTTCTTTTTCATTTGTAAATTACCGATTCTTCTCAAAATGTGTATTCAATAGCTTTACATTTTTAAATGATGTGAGGATTTTAAAGATAGTGGCGATAAATGTCATTTCTGACACACACATATTTTAACAAATTCGACCATTAAGGTATACATATATGTCCCTATAAGGCTATTGATGGTACTGATATGAAATGTTTAAGAATACTAAGTATTAACCCTGATCCTTTATTTTAATTAAAATAGGAAAATAATAAATTCGGTAAAATGTACAGGATAGATATATTATTTAAATGTAATCGATTTTCCTAAAGCCATTGGCTAAAGCATGATTACAAATGAATTAGTATTTGAGGGTATACGACAATAATCTGATTGAAATTAATCGTAGTAAATTTTAGATAGTACTTGCTTGTCGGGACGTCATAGATCTATACTGTTTACAGTTAAAGTTATTGAAAACGATACTATATAACTGATAAAGAATAAATTCAACCTACAGATAAAAATAAATATCTGGGGAACTTTATCACAGGTTCGAGGTTCACCAGGATTATCCCGCTACGTTCACAATAATCCCTACTGTGGGCTATAGAAGATGATACTGCCTCTTTTGTTCTTAAAATTAATACCCGAATGCAAATTATATTTGGATTTAAGCTGTAATAAAATACTTTTTACGTAGTATTCTTACTTATCTTCCAATAAATATGGTCTACCATTTAAATCAATTCGTGAAATAACACGATGTGATGCTGATTACTTACTGCAATTTAATAACAATTGGCTGCCTCGTTGGCTTAGTGGAAGCGTGTTCAATCACAGATAATCAGATCCTGGGTTCAAATCCCGGGTCGGGTTAAGTCTGGTTTTGGGATTATTTTTGTGAAAAAAAAATATTGTCAGTATCCCGAAAGTGGTATTATACCCCCGTGCCTCAGAGAACACGTAACGTCTGACCTCTTTCCGGACGTGTCGCGTTCGCCCGGACGCGACATGCTTTTTCATTCCTCTAGTGTGCTTAGGGAATTCCATTGTGCATTAGTATAATAGAACGAGGGTAGATGTGTATTGGTACCATTTCTTGGTTGCTTTTGATAACTGCTCTAAGCGATCATGGACAGTCAAACGTATCATGACATAGAATATGTCATGATACGTACATGATACATTGGAGCACTCTTGAAGGTATCTGAACAGGCTATAGTCAACAAAACACTTACAAGGACCGATTACTTCAATATTTCAAGACATTATCAAAGTTCAATAAAACATTTGTACGCTAATAAATATAAGAAAAGAAAATTTTGTAATAAATATAATATAGCAATAATAACATTGTGATACATGATCCTATTTATTGCCAATCGAAGGCATCAACCCGCGGGGTCTCGTAAACGTGCCCTAAAACTAAATGACCATTATTCGGGTACACTTGTTGCCATGAGTCTTCCCTAGGGTTGCCACGCTACTGATACGATGTGACTTTGGGTCAAACCCTTGCGACAAGGGATATCCGATAATAGGAAGACTGTTGTCGTCGTAGTAGAATTGTTAAGAATGGCGGGGGTCATGCAGAGATAAACATTTGGGAGTTCCTACTTCTTTTTTTACACGATTTGCTGATATTGCTTCACCAGACTATAGGCTAGTGGGTTTCAAGCCGTCAAGCAAATAAGTTAACAAACTAAGTAATTCTCGCCAGAGGGCGCCAGATTGAATCTGGAAGTTCAGCTCAGGGTGCTTGCTGACGTGGATGACCGTGAGGTGAGGTCTACTAAACTAATAAAACACGGGCTGGTCTTCCGATTAAGTGTAGAGGTAAACTATGAGAATGAAGTACTTGTTACGCATTAGTTGGCAAGCCAAGTGAGCCATATTTGCCTCTTAATACAAAACGTGGAAGATGACCGGTATGTTTTTGTGTGTGAACTGAAATATCTTTTAGCGCTTGTTTCAAAATGTCCTACTGTTACTGTTTTATGAATCTATTGATCTCTATGATACGCGTAATAAAAGATATAATATCAATTTTTGGTTAAGTTTGATATTCATCGACTAAATTAGTTCTTCAAAGTCGTTAGTAAATCGAAAACCTTTACATGTTTTCCGAGGAACGGTGTTCTTACTACCAAATTTCAAACTCCATATTGCTACTATTTCTTTTTGTAGAATTATTAATAATTCATTAGGTCCGACTCGAGATTTGAACCCAGGACTTTACTACCTGCGTATTCAACTACGCTACAGCTAAAGAAACAGGATAGTCAGATTTATTTTAGTGAAATTCACTTGTCATGTCTATAAAATGGTTAGTCTCCAGTTTCCACGTGTTGTTTCGTGGTATTCCCGGCGGCGGGTGTGAACCCTATCCTACAAATCTTGACCGTCGCCAGAGGGTATGAATATGGCGATATCAGTCTGGCACCCGTCTGCCCTGAGATTAATGTCTCTACCCAAGGTCGACCCTACGTACGTTTGTTTATAACACTTTTTTGACCTTTTTGTGTATATCTCACATGTGCATATTTGGGTTGAGATTTTTTTGTTGTATGGCATGCTTGGAATATTAAATGTCATGTTAATGTTTGAGACTATTCGTAGATGCATTTTAAACAATAATCTTACAAATCATGTCCGTAAAATTAGATGGTGACTTTTGTAAGAAGTATTTGGGAGCTTCAGTGCGATGCTTTCAAATACTTACTGGACTGCGTGTTTTTTTTATTGTATTGCGTGACTCATTATACAGTAGAAAATCATAATCACCGTAATAGTAAAATATTGTTATTAACAAAAAGGAAACAAGTATTCCAATATTCTAGACTCTGATAAAATAGAAGCTTTGATTTCTAAGTTCAGGTATAAACAATAAGTGAATCGCAACAAACTTCTACAAAAATATATTTCTCATAAAAGAAATAAAACGCTCGGAAGTATTTAATTGACCGCTCGCTAGAGTCTACGGCGTAGATTACTACGCCGTAGCGCCTACGCGCTACGAAGTCTATTATAGCTATAATTATATACACCCGATGTATATGTTGATGTATTCAATATAGATAATATACTCGTATATAATATTAGTATGGAAACTATTTTTGGAGTTCAATACACAATATGGTCATAATCGTATCGATACCCATACCTACATACATATGTGTGTACTATATTATTTATAGTAATAAATAACTAAAGCAACGAATACTGCTTAAAATTAAAAATAGTGATTTTAAACTACAGGTTTAATTTAAAACAAACCATTTATAACGTCTTATCGAACGTCCCAAGATAGGTTGTCACTCAAACTTAGAGGTACAGTCACCCCAACTTAAATCAATTACGGGTTTTGGAAATATCAGCAGATTTTATAGATGAGGTACTCTTTAGTACCGCAAATAAAAGATATGAACTTTTTATTTCTTACAAAATATGTATCATACGGGGAGTTTATCTCCAGATAGTAAAACAGAACCTTAATTTTATGTATTCCCAATCGATTTTATTTTTTATGTCAATGGTTTTATAGTATGATATATGCTTTCATAAATTTTATTACGATATAAACTTCTGAGGTCTATAACAGTAAAAATGTATCATTAGTTATGTTTTCCGGTAATGGTAAGAATAACAGCTCGATGCTTGTCGTCATATCCGTTTTACTTTGAAAGCTTTGTTCTATTTTCACAGTTTCAGAGGCTTGTAACAGTAAAATGAAAACAAGGAATGCATATTATTTATCGAAATTGGTGCTTTCCTAAATTACTACTGAAAGTTTTGAAAAAAAGATAATGATTACACGAACATATATTGCGTACAAATACTTGCGATACATAATAGAATATCTCAACATGTATCGATATGTTCTCTTTGTACAAGAAAAAAGTTATTGATACTGGCCACAAAATGTGTCAAACAAACCAATCCACGGAATGAACTGTCAAATGAAATTCCACGGTCTATATCGGAAATAAATGGAGGTAGTATTCGAAATTCAAATAGATCGCGGAAGGCGCGCGGGGGGAGGCGGCACTTTCACCCTCGCATCAAGGTCACACGGCACTGACAGGACACATGGGTGCGTCTGTGTGGGTGTACGTAGTATGTAGCCGGTATTCGGCTGTGTTTACTTATAGTTGTGGTATAAACTCCCAAATTACATTGTCATTCGATGTGTGCGTATGTCTTTATGGCGTCTGCCATGCGGCTAGATAGCGGTGTTACATTAGGAAATTCAATGGTTTCGACTAACTTTATCTTCGCAATTAAGTTGTAAATTATGTGTTAAGTACGTAATGAATAAAGCATCTGTATAGTAAATCTCCAATTTGGCTTAGGTACCGTCTGGAGTTCTGATATAAAAAAATAGATTCCATTTTAGGAGAAGCGCCACGTGGTACGTAACCTATATACTAATATAGAGCTTGACGCTCGGGCTTCAGGTAGATTTGTGTCAATTTGGAGCTTTATCGAAGATGAAGAGATTTAATTAATAACATCTGATTAGAAAAATATGTATATATATATGTATGTTCTATAAGTTTACATAAAGAATAAGGATACGAGAATGAGGAACACGTTAGGAAAAGTGTGTATTGGTGGTACTACCACCAATACACACTTTTCCTAACGTTTTCCTCATTCTCGTATCTCGTACCTCACTCTCATACGCTGGGCTAGCTACCACACTGACATTAAGCACTTACAAGCGTTTTCATCTGGATTCTGCCGCGTATATGTAAGACAATGCCTTAAAAAGGGATAGGATCTTTTGCTGAAAGACCAGTCTGACCGAGGAAGTGACTCCACCCAACACAATATCTGCAATTTAAATAACCTAATCTTCTGTTTCTTAGTACAAGTAAGGTTCTTAGAGCTTATCGTTCAGGTACGCGTGGGTGATTGGTGTATAACGCTTTTATTTAACTTAAATAAGTTACGAGATTAAATTCCTCGTCAAATAATACATGATTTAAGGGAGTGACTACCTGTGGTGATTTGGAATCACAATTAATAGTAATTATGGTAACATTTATTCTTACATTAGATTTTGAGAAGTTTTTTGATCTCATCGTATAAGACAAGTACGAAGGAGCCTCCGGTTCCTCTGAGGACGTTGGAGAAGGCTCTCTTGAAGAAGGCGCTGGCGCCCTCTGTCTTGGCGATTGTGTCTTGGTGATGCCCAGGCATTGTAATTTTCTACGGGTTACGCTAAACATTTATCACCAGGTGGCCCGAATGCATGTTTAAGTTTGCAGATGTAGGTTGCATAAAAATATTTAATAGAAATATTTTAATAATATTTATTTTATTTTTATTTTTTTAATGAATGGAATATTTGATACTCAATCAAACAAAAATGGCGACCTTGTTAGATTATTTTTTTGGATGGATATAGTTTGCGGATAAGCAGGACGCATAATATTTTACTAAGTAATTCCTATGAGAGAGATGTTTTACCGATTACTTTTTTTCCGCTTCAAAATTGAGGATTATTTTTAAATTTTAAACCTTTGATTCGTTAATAGATTTAAGTATCGAAATATCATAAAAGACTTTCTTTTTGACGAATTAAGAACATCTATTAAAGTAAGAAAAAGAAAGTTTAAGCATTAAAACTTTAAAGGAACGTGTAATCTTATAGTAGTCAATAACTTTAAAGTATTTTAATTAAACCTTATAATAATAGAAGTTCAATGAAGTTCACTACTCATTATTTAAGTTATATACAGTATATAATTAAAACTTAGTTACTGAGCCAAACGATTACATCAAAACAACCAATTTCATTTTAATCCCGATCTAATCACATTTAAATGCACAATACAAACTTGTCTTATTCAAAATTAAAGCTTCAAATGTTCATTCAAAATTTATATGAATAGTTATTATATATAGGCTATAATTGAATAGATTCTAGATTCGTTTTTTTTTAATACTACTCTCTCGCTATGGAAATGGATCCCTGTGTCGCGGGGTACTTGACAAACATATAATTGAAGGACTCACAGGACATCCAGACTTGGTACAACCGTTTATGCGTCACACAAATAGCTATCCCGTGCGGGAATCAAACCCGGGACACGAAATGGGGAGGCGACGATATTTACCTTAACCCGTTAAAAACGGTCTTCTCATATTTTTTGACATTTAATTTTCGAGGTAATCACCTCGAAAATACTTGGAAAATTTAGGCATAGACATACTGTGTTATCATATTTTTGGACGCAAAGCCTGTATCTACATATTTATATTTTATTATAGCGGGGAAAGGCTAGCTTTAGATGTATTCATTTAAAACTGCTATTAAATTAAATTTCAAATAAATGTTGATATATTGGTGCAGATATTTGGTGCGTTGTTCAATAACGCCAAGTTTAAGCTTGTTTAATATGTTTACTTGTTCGTGAGTGAAGTTCATTGTACTTAAATCCTGAACTGTTCTGACGCGCAAAGTTAATCATTAATAGAGGTCGTGAACACTAGACCGAAAAAACATTCGATTATCACTAGACGCGTTCGCAATTTGTCGACTCTGCGTAATTTGGGCGGGAAATTGATTTTTTATGGCATTAAAGGCGCGAGAGGGGTCGTGTAGAGGGGGGAGAGAAAGTTATCGGATTTTCGCGCCTCGAGCCAAAGCCCCGCACAATTGTCGCCTGAAGGTTAACAGCTTTATTCAATGTTGGCACTGTTGTACGTGGCTATGGTGTTGTATGGAAAAGGTCTTTTAATGAAGCATCTTAGTGTCATATCTGAGTACTACAGCTTCTCTTTTAATTGACTTTATTGCGTTCGATCGCAAGTTCTAAGGTCAGGTAGTCTATAACACGCACATTTCATTACTGAAATACTTAGTGTAGGTTAGTAGTATAGTTTCATCGCGTTGAATACAGCAACGCTACTTGGTGCCAGATTATTATCATTTGCTCATTTCTTTCTTTTTCTTTAAAAAATAAGGACAATGCCCGCTTTAGGGAATTTAATCACTGTGTTGCGGGGTACTTTACAAACATATAATAGACGGACACAAATTACATCCAGACTCAGAACAACTATTTATGGATCACACAAATAGTTATCCGGCGTGGGACTCGAACCTACGGTCCCACACTCGGTCACACGTGTAGTCAAACTATCATGGTGACGGCGCTAATGTGTTTACTTTCATATTTACAATACGTTTACATTTAACCTAGGAGGCCTTAACTCGTTCAACAGACAATACAAGTATATTCTATAAATAAGACTAACCTAATTAACCAGGGCATCCCTCTTGGGGTTCTACTCTGACGTGGAGATGCATAACAGACTGCTTGTTATATTTCCCTATATAAAGAGAATTACTAGGATTTACGACTCCTAATTCCTCTCTGTGTTTACTATTAGAATAGACTAAGGTCAAAATCCTCCATATATTAATTTAAAAAATCTTCTGAATGTTAAATATGAGTATTAAGTATTTTGCTATTGGTTTAATTAGGTATTTTAGGTAGTAATAAAAATAACCAGAAAATAATAATATTTTAAGATTTGTCATAAAGGCGGACATTAGAATAACCTGATTCTTAGGAATATTGTTATCTTGTTCTTTAAAGGTATATAAATCGAGCTTCGTATCGGAAACGATTATAGTTAAAAAGGTCAAGAGTTTTGAGGCATAATCCTGTTAAGTAAGGGCATTGTGACCGTGTTGAAGACTGATACCAATACAATCGCTGAAGAACTTCAAACATCTTACTACATTTTCTAAAATGTGTATCCAATAATTGGTATATATATTTTGATTTGATACCAAAAGTAACTTATTCACGACACAAATATAGAATACAGGTTTAACTAACCCATATAACTTGATGTATATTGATAATGATTCTAAAGAAACCCAGGTGTTTCATTATAACTGTCTCAAAATTGTTGTTAAAAATAAAATGAACCAAGTTTACCATAGAAGAGTCGAGTACTGAGGGTTTCGGGTCTTTCTCAAACGTACAAAAAGTTATTTAGTCATATAAATATACCACTAAAACCAGGCCGTATAACTAAATTTGTTTGTGCAGAATTTTTACATGTACATATTTCAAAAAACTACGCCAATTAATTATAAGGAATTTTTTAACTATTCTAAATTTTAAAAAGCCATGCTAGAAATGAAAAATATTTTCTCATACATACGTTTACCTCACTTTATTGTCTGGATGTTTGGACTAGAGTTATATTCTTTTATATTATATACATAGATCTTCCATGAATATGAGCGACCGTTGAATTTATGTGGCTAACTTATATATAAGATTCTATGACAAACTTCCCAATAATAATAATAATAATAATAATAACTTTATTTCACAGAAAATACAGATTTAACATGTTTTATATGTATAAGACAGTTTTAAATGAGCTTTGGTAGTAACACAACGAATACAAATCTAAGATCTAGAATCTGTACACAATATGGAAAACCCTGCCTCTCAAACTAGGCAAACCTGTATCTTGAGAGACAGTAATGATGATATTAGAGTATTGTCTACGAATAAGTTTAAAAAAAATATTAAAGCCAAATTGTGTAGCAGGGCATATTAGAAAATTTCTGATTATTTGAGTGATAAAAGTGCTTGGGATTGAGTTGTTATCTTAAGTATATTTTATTTTAAAAAAGGATTCCTACTTTGTTTTCTGGCAGTGTTTCTCAGTAGCTGCCACGTCATGCACTGCACGGTAGGGTAAAAAAAATACGATTCCACATAAATGTAAAATTTTTGACTTTGACTTTGGCATTATTTTTGTAGAAGTTATGACCTTCGAAAATCAGTCTTTTTACCATATAGGTATAAGTACGGAACACTGAAACGAAATGTCGAAATAAGTCAACCCTAGATATTTAGGAATTGTATTCTTAGTTCTTAAAATGAGATTCTGGCTGTGTGGTCACGACAACGAGTATCAAAATAACATAACTTGATTTCATCTTGGTTTAAATCGTTCCGAGAGAAAACCTAACAGAGAACAGGCAGCAGTGTCTCTCTTAGTAATATGACCATCCTTCTGCCATCGTCAACTAGACTGCCAAACGTGGCGAATATAGCATACTCCAAAGATGATCCTCGATCCTCGTGGGAAGCTATTTTCCAGCAGTCTATTATGATGACGAAATGTGATCAAATGTCCGTATAGAGGTGATACACTCTTAGACATGTTCTTTAATTTCTACATCTGTCTCAATACGGCGTTGAAATATGCTACCGCTAGTCCTACGAGGCATATAATAAATCCAAGTACACTTCCTACAACATATAACGTATTACATTATAATAAGTTACATGTTCTAAGAAGTGTATTTACATGTACCTGTTAAATTGAGTGCGTCTCAATTTACCCCTCTGGCATAGATCTACATATGTATCCCACCGTAAACGTATAGCGGAGCGTAGGTGACGTCATCGTCACCCCCTAATGTTATGGAGAGCGGGAATCTTGACCACACGCGTGTTGTGTGTGGAATTTAGCGTAGAGCGTGTTTCAAGGTAGAGTATAATACGTAGCGTTGGTAAATTTAGATTTATTAACCGACTTTAAAGAAGCAATGAATTCGAATTTTTTCGTCTTTTCTTGTCGTATGGGCAGTGGTTACACTGGTGTCAGTAGACTTTTGAAATTGCTTGTAGACTGTTGTCTAATGACAACAACCAGGACCGACAGCTCAAACACTCAGAAATTAAAACACTTTAACCCATGTATGGACTGATCGCTGACTGCTTTGCCTCGTCGATTACTTATGGACAGGTAACTAGCCATGAGATTCGACTGTGAAGTATCTTTGAAGTTTTTGTATGTGATTTCTCGTAGTGTGTGAGATGATTTTGATCATTCGTAGTTAATTTGATAGGGACAGACACATCAGATTTGAACAAACAGATTCATATGGGACCAATGTTCAAATCGGTTGTTATACAGAAGCATAAGAGAGTGGGTTACAAAACGCTTTGACGTCTTTAATTGAGTCTATAAACTTGTATTCCTTTCAAATAAAGCCATCCTTTCAAATAATAAAACACAAATTAAATCATAAGATACACTGTGAAAAGCGCTGTTCTAAAGTTTCTTTCAAAGAATTTTCTTCTCTATTCTTTTAATAACTTTAATTGTTCAGAATCACGACGCAAAGTCGGCGTCTACGAAGTCGATCGAACACGGAAACGTCCGTAGCGTAGGTATATTGCAACGTTCATACAAATTCGTCTGACGCACACATACGAAAAGCAGTGTATAATATTCATCAAAACAAACCCACACAAACGTAAGGCGTCTGCCGAATTAAACTCACACAAACATAAGTTACGAGGAGTGAACTATCCTGTAAGTGTGTTGGTTGGTGTGTGTGAATGAGAGAGAGAGTGTGACGAAATTTCACTTTCCGTTTTGGCAACGTCGCGCGACGCGCCGCCCCGTTCGTCGACATTTCAACAGGGGTGGGTGCACGGCTAGTTCGTAACGAAAGTCGACATTTTCATTTTTAATATTGGAATCGCGGTCGTCATTGAGAACGACAGCGCGTTTACAATTTAAAAAACACAGTTATTCAACAATATTATTTTAGAAAATGGCTCATGTTAGGCTTGCAAACAATCTACCTATATTATAGCGACGCAATAACATATTAATGTTATTGAAATCTATTCAAAGACAGCATTGCTTGAATGAACAATTTTAAAGTTAGTGCTGTAAATTCGTATAGACAATAAACATAAATGGGGAGGGTTTCCGACAAAAGAATACGCGTCGCAAAAAATATACGAAAAGTGAGTTGTAGTAAAGTAACGGTAAAGTGTGTGGCGCATTTCAAATACTTCAAAAGCTCAGACGATTCACGGAAGTGTCATCTTCTAATGTGAGACTGAGACAAAATATGTTGTCGTTTCGCTCTCACGACTATCGACTCACAAAGGGATGCGCATTGAATATTTTTCGTGCATTTTAACTTTATTAAAATTCAGTTAGAGTAATATATTATTTGATATTCTAATATTCCGTGAACAAAGTAACTTTAAAATATTATTTATTGCAAAAGTTGATAACATGTTACTAATATTTATATACAGAAGATTATTTTGGAATACATTGCATAATTTTACATTCATAATTTGGACATTAATTAACATTGGCACGATATTATAAACATTTTATGATCGTTTTAAAATTTAGGTATAATATACTATCAAGGAAACTTGTCACTCGTAATTTATATTCACTAGAATTTGTAGATATAAATAACTGACGTAATGTCACTCACAAGAGTAAAATCAATTCCAATAACATGCTCTGAAATTCAAACCATACGAAATATTTACCATAAATGTTTTACAAAGAGCGCGGTTTTATTCATTTTGTCAAAAGTTAGGTATATGAAATCATGAACTCGTTGTTGTGAGTTCAATAATGATGAGGTGTGAGACCTTGGCATTTTTGAATTCACTTAGTATCTAAGATTATGCAGCCTTTTATGTGTATTAATTACTAGTTAATACTGAGAACTATAAGATTTGTTTGATTTATAAGTTCGATAGCTTTTAGGGTAACTTAGTGAAGTGGATTTCTTAAATTAATTTGGCGCCCTAACAGGGCCTTGGATATTTAAGTTCCTGTTTGGGCGCCATTAAGGTGCGTAGATTAGTTTGCTTACATTTTGAAACTTTAATGATGAATGTTGGTTTACTTTACCTACACTAAGCGATATTCAAAATGTCTAATGGTGTTAAACATTTTCAATTGATTGTTAGTTTAAGAAGTTAGCCAGTCACATTTAACTCATACAGTTCTCACTGAATTCTGGTTGTAATAGACGTTACTTTGCTATATATTGAAATAGTTATTTGAATTTTTAGACTTCACGTGGGGTGTAGTATTTAAGGTGGGCGCCTCACTACCTCAACGCCCTTGTGGTCCGAGTTAGAGTCTCACACAGGCAATTATTCGAGATGATAAATTACATGTTTGTTAAGTCCTCCGCGACATAGATATTTAAAATCCTAGTGAAGGCGTTATCTTTGTAAAAATAAAAATATCTGCTATGGTATAAATCACAAAGAATACTAGCCCTTTGGGAAAACCTATTATAGTGCACAATTGTGTGTGCGAACACAGATGCTCTTTCTGTACCTTACTCGTAGGATCTAATGATACGGACTAGCCAACACGAACAGAAAGAGGTCAGGTGCAAGGCGAACGTCTTTGAGTGCTCTCCGAGACACGTTGTAAAACACCGCCAACTAACTGATTACAGGATGCTACTGAGAATTGTTATATTAAAAAATATCAATAACACTTCTGTCCGATCCGGGATTTGAATTTAAGCCGTAACCTTACTTTTCTTTTGCTAGATATATTTCGTTTGCCTTTGAAATTGTGAAAAAATCAAACGGTTCATTCAGTTAAGGCGCATATTGTGTACCTCGCAAAGAAGTCTAAACCTACAGGGTACTGTTATAGAATAATAAAATTTGAAAAGAAGCAGTGTATTATAAGTACCTAAAGGATAAAAGTAAATTTGCGTTTACATCACAAAAGGCGAAACATATTTGAGACTTGACTTTCGTGATGGACGGACTATTTCTGGCAGCGAAGGTTTCGTACAAATTTGCGGTATGTAACTTTGTCAGGAACCCTAGGTGGGGCAGCCCGACCCACACTTGGTCGGTTTTTATTTAGTAATAGAATTTGATTTACAAGAGGTGACAGCAGTAATCTACATTAACAAATTTAAATCAAACCCTATCTAGAATATCAACGCAACGATTGGATCCTAATTACTTTAGTTTAAACTTTTTAGATAAAAAACTTATATAATTTAAATACGTCTTGGTAGTTTCAAAGCTTTTACAACATAAATGGTGTTAAAATGTCGACGAACATAAAAGCTTGTAAGTTCACGGTCGTCTTGCAAATCGATTGGCTAAGGCTGCGCCGCAGGCTGCGCAGGAGTCGAATTACGGCCGGATGCGGCCGCGGAAGTGGCATGGCCGCCGGACGCACGCCATCTTGCTTTTGCTCTTTGCGCGCACCTCACGCGGATGTCTTGTTAATTTATTTTTTTGTTTTTCGAATGCACGAGCCCGTTTTTATCGCTAGTTAAAGTAAAAATTTGTGGTTACCTGATGACAATTAAAATGTTCTAAAAGATTCTAGATTAATATCTAATATTAATGAGAGATGAGAGTTAGATCAAGATTATTTTCTAGATTAAGGACATTGTTTTCATTTATAATTTTAAATAAATATTATTTTGGCTCTACCAGACCCACAATATAAATCAAATAATGTAACAGTGCCGAATTTGTGACACAATCGCATTATTCTTTACAAATGAAAGTGAGAAAATTTTCTTTAGCGACGATTAATTCACATCTGATCTACCAAGATTTTTTTTACATCTCACATGGCTCGTGTCTTCAACAATAGTGAACTTTATAACTATAAACATAGAGATGATTTTTCTAATGCATACAAAAGGTTTGACAATTCAGATAAGTGAATAAAATGATATTGTTACTATGCCAACAAAAAATACAATGGCACAGGTAAACGCTTTTGTGCACAACTGCGTTTGCGCAACTCTCGTAACAAAAGCTTGTTCGGCTACACAATAGCTGATAAATTATTTGCTAATTTAGTGTGCGAAGATTGCACCTGGTGATAGCCCGAAACTTTTATCTTTGTTTAAAATACGACTACACTGCTAATATTGTATAAAATCCCTTGGAAACCAACAACAAAACTAATATATTCCCATGTAGTTTATCATATAGGCGGACGAGATATACGTAAAGATACATCATTTAAAACATTGTTTTTAATACAGAGCTAATAAAATCTAACGTCTACGTATTACGTAATTAGTGAATTTTCTTCAAACGGATTACGGTTTACTTTTCATCAATAAAAAACAAACAAATCAGACTTTTCAATACATCTTATTTTAAAAATGCGTGATTGCCACCACTTCTGAATTTAAGAATAGGTATTAGTTATCTATTGTAGTGGCAACACGTTTTGGTAACCCGTAGGTATATCTTATTTATGAGATAAACTAAAATATCGCAAGAAATCAACGACCATTTGTCATTTTATTTTACTACATGGAATAATAATTAAGTTTCATATTCTCGAATCCATAAAAACAATGTTGCCATAATTAACTTTAAATCAAAGTCTATTTCAGTATCCACTAATTAAAGAATGAGAAAAAAGTCGGATCAGTATTTTACTAAGTCTTTATTAAGTCTGATCAGGGCTAGACTTTATCTTTGGTACGTGATTGGACTCACTACGATATTTAGCAGTAATTAATTCAGTCTCATATTTAAGGACAATAATTAAGGCTTAATTCGTATATATTGGGTTTGGATTCAAAAATTGTTCTTTTATTCGAGTTTGTTATTTTTATCTTAAAACCCAACACAATAAAGGAATGTATAAAGACTTAAACATACATATGTGTGTAAGCGGTGTGTCCGTAACTCAAAAAGAACTAGAAATGGCGGTATTTGCAAGCTTATAAAATTGTGTGTTAGTTATTTCTCTTTTTTTCTAGTTGTAGTCGAACATTTAAACACTTTAAGCTATATTGTCGTATTAGGTACGTTAATTTACGGAACTTTCTTGTGTTTATATCAAATGGGGTCATCTCCAACGCTAAGGGTGAGTTATGCAAACAGGTGCTATTGACATAATAAATTGCAGCCAAGACTTTGTACATTCCGCGTGCATTTAAGTAAAGAAATACGTCTGAAAAATAATTTAACACGTTATAGCCGCAAAATAAATAGAATCCGTGTAGTAGAGTGCAGATTAACATTCCAATTCGGAATTATTCGAATGACAAAAAGAGAACTAATTATAGCGACGAAAAAAGGAAAATCGGTGGGCGCGGTGGCGTAATTAAAGAAACGGCAACAGAGCATTTGGCGTAGAAACGAGACCGAGAAAAATGCAACGTCGCATTTTCACCCTCGATCGTTTTCCCTCCCCTCCCCCGCGGTGACTCATTCAACCTTTCGAGTTTTGGACTGTACTGGACGAACTTTTCCCAGTTCCTATTGTCAAAATTTCTTAGCAATCGGTTTATTGCGTGTTTTAAAATAAATCAAGCTCTAGATTGTTGTAACTCTTCTTAAGATACGCGGTAGAAGTGACTCATTTGAGGTTAATATAAGTTTATATAAAATGTGATTTTTTAAGATTGCAAGTTTTCCTAACCAAGATCATAATTTTGTATATATTCAGTTTAATATTCATTTATAGTTTTAGACAAACAATCTTATTTAATAAGTATTTTTAACAAAGACTTCTATTTTAGTTTAAACACTGACAAATTATTTATTGTAACTGTTATCAGCTCGGTATAAAATCGAAAAATTAAAACATGTTTGTCCATGAATTAAATATAGCGGCTTTGCCTGACTTAACACAGACATCATTATTTCTTAAGTGTTACATTTTTTATATAATAACTATTGTATACACACAATTTATAGTATAATCCTAATAATAGGTCTTTACCTATGAAATTGCCGTTTTGTATGAAAAAATTTAAACGAATTTTTTTCATGAATTTTTTTATTTGTATTAATCGAAGTAATCACCCATGCAATCAATGCATCTTTGCCATCGCAGTGGCAGTTTATTGATGCCCTTCTTAAAGAAATCAGCTGGACGGGAGGCAACAAATTCTTCAAAGGCATTTTGTACTGCCTCTCGGGTATTGAATTTTTTTCCCGCCAAGAAGTTATCCAAATTCTGGAAAAAGTAGTAGTCTGTAGGCGCAAGGTCTGGTGAGTAGGGCGGATGACGGAGAGCTTCCAACCCCAGTTCTTGCAACTTGGAGACCGTCTGCTGTGCAGTATGAGGTCGCGCGTTGTCGTGCAGGAGCAGCGGAGACGAGCGATTGACCAATGCTGGTTGGAGATGCGCCAGCTTCTCCATCATTGTGCTCAGTTCTTCACAGTACACATCTGCAGTAATGCTCACCCCGTTTGGTAAGAAGCTGTGATGAATCACACCGGCGCTAGACCACCAAACAGTGACCATCACTTTTCTAGGGGTAAGTTTTCGTTTAGGGCATTGTTTAGGTGCTGAACCAGGATCCAACCAACTTGCTGAGCGCTTGCGGTTATCAAACAGAATCCATTTTTCATCGCAGGTAACAATGCGGTTCAAAATTCCTTCATTTGTGTGTCTGTTGAGCAGTGCAAGGCACGTCTCGACGCGTACTTCGCGCTGGCGATCATTGAGTTCGTGGGGCACCCATTTGTCAAGCTTTTTTACCTTGCCAATTTGACGCAAATGGACCAATATTGTTTTGACGCTAACGTCGAAAGCTGCTGCTAATTCAGCCGTAGATTGTGTATCATCAGCTTCCACAACCGCCTTTAATTCGTCATTGTCGACCAAAGTCTTCGGACGACCGCGAGGTTCATTTTTCAGGTCGAAATTTCCAGAACGGAAGCGAGCAAACCAATAACAGGTGGTGCGTTGGTTTGTAGTGTTAGCTCCGTAAACGTCGTTGATGTTGCGTGCCGCTTGTGCCGCGTTGCTGCCACGACGGTACTCATATTCCATAATTACTCGAATTTTTAACGTATCCATGATGACGAAAAAGATTGAAATGCGATGAAAATGTAACACTAATCAATAAAGAAATGACTACTTTTGGAAAAAAGAATCCATGTTTTTAAAATAAAATTAATTTGAAATTAGAATTCTTAGCCAAACAAAAATTATTTTGATTTGAAATGGCCAGTACTGCAGAACGGCAATTTCATAGGTAAAGACCTAATATAAAAAGAGAGTTGAATTAGTAAATCTTTTTTTTTAACATAACGAAAATTCTATCTACTCTACGTTTTTTTTATAAAATGTTACCTCTTTGTTGGTCGCCATCCTGCATGTGGATTCTGAAATAGACTGAGAACCACTCACCTGTAACAAGATAAAAGTACCGGTAAAATACATACATATGTACATACATACATAGACATATACTTGTCTATGGTTTAAAAAGTTAGGACACCGGAAAAGCTGGGATTAGCGGGGTTTTGCGTGCGCGGTTGGTGGTGTATTGAAAAAGGATTAAAACTTGTGGATAATTAATCTAGTGGCGAATTTTTCAATTCAGTAATAGTTTATTAGATACATATTGATAAATATGTATGTAGAACAAATAAAATAGGTAAGTATACATGCAGAAATGGCGATGATTTGCATTAAAGAATTAAATTAAATTTAGAAATTAATTATTATTATATATTTTATTGGGATTTTTTAGAATAAAGTAAATATCAACCTTTATTGCATATTTATTCAATTATGCACCTATATGAAAACCTACTTAATGGATGAAAACAAATAATATAAATTCAAGAACGGTTTTGTTCATAGGTAACTATTTACCTATTTGGTTAAAGTTGAAATATTTTATCGCCATTCTTTGTTAACTTTACCAAAAGCAAAAGCCTCATCTCTATGTCACGAAAAATGCGACATTTCAAATTTTATCGCGATTAATCGCATATAATGGAACAATGCGATAAATCCATCGTCGGCGTGTCGCGCAGCTGACGTCAAGGAACCTAGCCGGCATATGGTACAACTAAAAAGCACATACATCTGTCTAAAATGTACACACAATTTTCAATTTTATTTTCTACGTAATAAAGGTGAGAATGACGTAAAATTCCGGGATGTGTAACTTCCTATTACCTGCGCGCAGCTGTCTAGCGCGTGCGCAGCTAGTGATAAAAGGTTATGTTGAAAGACACGCGAATAGGTCAGCTTATAAGCTGTTGTTAGACAGACATCTTTGAAAAATTTACTATGTTTTGCTGACTAAAAAAAATTAAGGTTAAGGTATGATTGTTTTGTTAAGATGCATTCTGTCACGAAAGTTTAATTGGTCCCAAGAAATATATGAATGATACTCACAGTTATACGTGGCTTGGAAATAATTGATCTGGTATGTTTAGTTTACGGTTCATTTTACCGTGGTGACCCATGCTTTGTGTCATAGTGTTTCAAGCTGCCTTTGGGTCTTGCTTAACTTGACGTGCCTTAACCATTAACTAGGCTGTGAAATATACAAACCCACATCCATTTGAACTTTATTACATTGGAATAAGGGTCAAAAACCAATTAAAAGTTCAAGATTAAAAACCACAGAGCCCTACGCAGACTTTTAGTGGGACTGTACAGATAGGTGTTTAATATTGGCGATCGTAACTTACATAGTCCAAGATTTTATAATCGGTATACTTATTCTATTCTATTATACAGCACGCACGTGTGGCTCAGTGCTTAAAGCCACCTCGCTTTGTCCCCCACGACACATTTTATTTCTCTAGATAGCTCTGCTTATTGGAATAATAATAATAAACATGGCATTGCTCTCTAAAATTCACAATCGATTTGTACGTTTAATGTAGTTCCATAAAAAAGAAACAAATAAAGGGATTTCTTTCTATAGGCGTATAATGAATGAACCGCTCAAATTTATCTGGGGACGTAAACGTAAATCATGTTTACACACCTTCCAATGCCTGTTTTTGAAGCCACCTTCTATAAAATACTGAAGTTAAAATGCAATGGATGAATTTCCATGTCATGGCCAAAGGGACTATAGACTTAACTTTTAATAAGTGGTCACTGGGACATAAAAGTGTAATTAAGCCATCAGCTTAATAACGTTAATAAGTGCACGGTAGTAGTGTTTTTAAATGTACGACCTTTTGAAATCTGCCATTACAGACATGCAGGTAGGCAAAATATAATCGAATTGAAACGAAAATTGGTACTTAAAATATTTATAATCTTATCGAACATATAAATATATCGTAAAGAACTGATTACGCTAAGAATTGCGAACAAGGGGTTAGAATTTAGTTGGTTTTCGGTGTATGTTTTATTTAACAAAATGCAGTAAAAGAATTTGACCTCTATGATTTCTTTTATAGTTTTAATTTTGGAAGTTAAATCATCTTGTTTTGTCGTTTAGTAAATACGAGTATTATTATTTATATCCTTTAATTTGTGTCCTTAAAGAAAGCTTAAAATTTAATCTACCTGAATAAAATACTGACAAAAGAAATATAATAATAATAAAAAAATACTCGGAGATCAAAGTTTTTGTTACGGACCATAGAAATCCTACCTGGAATCGTAAAAAAGGGGTCAATGAACTTCAACAGCTGCTCCAATTCAAGATGGCGGCCATTTATGTCAAAAATTAATAAATGCAAGCCTGTTTTCGTATGATGGATTGTGTAGAATGATTTGAGGCCGTTTTGTATGCACTTACGATGTCGTTAAATGATGAAATATGGTTTTTTATTCGATTATGAATTATGTATCGGGTTTTTAATTTAGTTTTGGAAACAAGGATTGATGATGATTGACATTTGAACTTGATTATTGTGAAGGAAGTTATAAGTAGTGTTTTAAGTTACGCATAGTTAATACTATTTTAATTTGATAATCATGGATTTTACATTAAAGTGTTTCTTAATTTTCGCAGTTAAAAACCAACCCTTATAAACTCATCAGCCATAGACAATATTAAAAAAAAAAACAAACAATAGACGACAGATGCGTGTCAAATGTGTTCAGGTGATTGCTTATTATTTCCGATGTGAATATTACTAGACACAATGGCCATAGGACATATGTTTTAGATGCTATTAAATATGTCATTTATCAGAATTTTGAATTCATCAAACTAATACACAACATTCGATTGAACGGTTATGAAATATACTTTAATTTATACTGAGTTTTATTTTTATTCTGACAGCGCCATTTATAATTTTCTGTGCAATAAAATTTACGGCTATAATTATTTGCCTCATAATTATATATTGGAATATACTATACAAATACCAGTATGTTTATGAAAGTCAACATGAACGTGAAAGAGTTACTATTAAATATATGGGAACCCGACGAGAACCGTACATTCATAGGTCCGTATTTATAAATCGAACTTAACTGGTTTAACTAATATATAAAAATAGCTGTGTTAATCGCGTTAATCTGTCTGAGATTGGTCGTTCCAACTCAGAAACTTTCGTGGGCGCATGCACAACATTTTGCTGATGATCATAACATGATCAAATGCATAGTTAACGATTCTATAAAGGAGATACTGACAAACAAATTTTTATATAACCCAAAGTTTAACGCGGGTAAAACTTTATAATTCATAGCCTATGTGATATTCTGATGTATAAGCTATATTATTGTAAAGTTTCAACAAAATCCACCTTCAATCAGTTATTACGTGAAAGAGTAACAAACATCCATCCATCCATCCATACTTACAAACTTTCGCGTTTATAATATGACTAGGATTTATCCTTACTATCATAGCTAAAAGTTGTACACGATTCTTTTTCGGTTAACTCTAACCTATAAATTATTAATGCTTATTTTTATTTATGGCCTGATCAGAAACAATATGTTAATATGCATTCGACAAGTAATTACTCTTATCAAGGAATTTTCATTAAAAAGTATTTAAATAAATTTATACGTGGTTATATGTCATGTTAATGTCAATTGCAGGGGGTATAGGGCCTTAGGGAATGTGTATTGACTTTTAGGTCACAGGTACCTACAGTCAGCTGTACTAATATACAACATGTAAGTTAATTAACGCACATCCTGAAAATAGTTTGTTCAGAATCGTTTACTGAATCGATTTATATCATTTTTAGTATAGGTAATTTTTTATTACAAAATAATGAAAACTACGGAAATTATCGTTATTTTAACCCTGTACAGTCAAAACAAATTGAAATGAACCGTAAGTCAAAGTAAAAAGACTTTTGAATCGCAGATTTATTTGTGTTCATTCAAATTCCATCATTCAACACAAAAAAAGGAAAAATAAACTTCATTCCAAGAAACTAGTTTAGTAAATAACAATGCATATACATGTTAAATAAAAAAATTAGTGTATGTATTATGATTAACAACATAATATTCTAATTATGGTGTCTAAGGGTGTGCGTTAATTACGTTACATGTTGTATATACGGCTTCTTTATATATATACTAATATATATGAAGAAATAAAGGTCCCGTATTTTTTCTTAATAATTTACGTCATTTAGTTGACGAGAAAGGCTTGGTCGACACAGACGATTTTAAGATTACTATTCCTGATACTATATCTTTACGGCCAGTATTGAAGAAAATGATTATGGTATGGGGACCGTGTATACATTACTACTGGATATTTTCTATTTATTCATGTAATTGGTATGTTGGTAGTGCTCCAGCATACGAAGCTGGTGGTCCAGGGTTCGAATCCCGGTAAGTGCAAATATTTGTGTGATAAGCACGAATATTTGTTTCTGAGTCATGGATGTTTTCTATGTATTTAAGTATTTATCTATCTATATAAGTATGTATATCGTCTCCTGGTACCCATAGTACAAGCTTTGTTTAGTTGGGGGCAAGGATGATCTGTGTGACATTGTCCCTAGATATTATTATAATTAAGAGTATAAGACTTATAACAATATGACGGGCCTGTTGGCGTGGTTGGCAAATGCTTGCTTTTCACGCTGGGGGTCGTGGGTTGGATCCCACCCAGGACAGATATTTGTGTGCATGAACATGTCTGTTTGTCCTGAGTCTGAGTGTAATTATCTATATAAGTATGTATTTACAAAAGAAAAGTAGTACCTATAATGTAGTAGGTATATAAGTTATGGTACTGGACATCTCCTATTGAATCAAGTAATTAAGAGTATAACACTTAACATAATCTGTTTGTTTTATGATATATTTAGCGTGATGTATGCGTTTTTTGAAAACTGATTTTGAAAATTCGATAGGCATTTTTTAGAAATGATTCAATAAAATCCGTTTTGGATTTACAACTCTATTTTACACCTATTTTTGTTTTATTTTTAAGTAATCAGTTGTTATTTACATACCATTGGAGAAATATGAATGTAGTATATGCAGTACTGTAGTTTTTATATAAATATCGACACTTAATTGTTTTTCTGCTACAATTAAACTAGTATTAACGTAAGTAATATATAATGTTTAGTTAGTGCATTCTGTTTTCTTCTGATAACTTTATTTTTGATTCGACAAGCATATTATCTATTGTGGTATTTATTTATACACAATAAAATAACATTACCGTTGCCATTTCTTTATTTATTTATTTGTTTATAAAACTAACTACTACTAGCTAATTCTATTGTACGATTAATAATCTTCTGTTGAACATCATTCTTATTTAAAAAGATCCTAATTGCCTATAGATAGGCAGCTGTGCATAAAATGCATAATAACCAGTAGGTAGTTATTCTTTTTATTACGCTATCAAGTACACAAGCTTCATATAAATCATCTATAGACGTTTTCAATGAAACGATAAGTAAGTCATGTTACGAACATACTGTCGCCAAGTGTTTCCCAAGCCTTCTGGATACAAAAAAAACATAAATCAAATAAAGGTGCGTTCGTGTAGCGTTACAATGTTTGAGAGCGGCGGAAGCGAACGCGACAGTCGAAAACCGGAGCTAAATCATAAATTATACTTTACAGTTCCCGCCGGGATACTGTTACGAGTTGTCACTTCATTAAAATTATCAGTTGATAAAATCGATATAAATAATCAATATTAATAATCGAATTAATCAATACAAGATTCTATCTAACTGCTTTATATTTTTATGAACTACGTTGTAGTAGTTCCCGAAATGATTCCTAGATGAACCGAGCGTCTTCAAAAATGCCTGGTCTTTATTAGCATAGACCAAAAATATTAGAAAAACAAGACGGAAGCCTATGCCCTATGTCCGTATACCTACTACTATGAAAATTTGGAGTGTTATTAAAAAAAACACTTCATGCACAATTCCATCAGGTTTCTTCACATGGCTTGGCATGCTTGGCTACAGCCCGTACGGTACGAGTAAGTTACCTAACTTACCTTTCCAAACAGTTAAGGTTAAATAAACAAAAATGTAATAATAAGTAATACCTACTACTGGAAATTTAACTAAAATCTGTAAGGAAGCTTGCATAATATATACCACGAACTGACCCCGCTGGTATTGATTTTTATTTCTATCAGCGTTTACTGATCAGTAAAGACAGAAAGTTGGGACGTGGCTCAGAGCCAGATGTTCTCATCGGTCTGTAATCAAACAGAATTGTTAGGCGCCTAGGTGCATGTCTAGTCTATGAATATATTTTTTTTTATTTCATCGGTCAGCAATATAACTGCTTTCGCTAGTCTGCTGTTAGTTATAAGTGCGTTAAAAATTGTCCATCTTATTTTAAAACTTGAAAACAAATAAGTTTAAATGACCTTCAAGATGTTCATCTTAAGTGTAAATTACGAATCGATAATTGCCTAATGTCGTCGTTCAGAAATTAATGGATTTCCTCGAATCGAATTACGGATATCGGGCCCAAATGAAACGTGTCTTTTGTCTCACAAAGAAATACTAAGAGCTTTTATATATTTATATATTATATTAAATCCCTACAGTAGCATTCCTTATTACGAACAACACATTACTAGGAATATATCAGGTGAAAAACCGGCTGCTTTTAATGCTAAACTAAGTGTGGGCGTATAATACCGTCATCTTCCAGATTCCAGGTTTATTTCTGCGGATCTGTTCTTGCCAGAAAAAATCCGAATAATACTCTGTTTACCCAGTACCCCATAATCTTTAAGTAAAACACGCTACCGCCTCAAAGCAGACTACTGCCTCAAACAACAAGAGCCAAGGCAAAAATAGATATTAAAGATTATTAGAATATAAAATGTGAATATTTACCCGAGAGTGTAGCGGGGTTAAAAAGGTACTTGTCAACTGACTGGCCAACGAACAAGCAATTACTTAATGAACTATGCAAATGTATCTGCATCATAAAAACTACACTCAGAGCTTAACTGCACAATAATGACGATAATCAGCGTTATTCATCAACACATATCTGCGATGCATCTTTAAAAGCACACTATTTACCTCAATTACATGAACGCCCTATCTCCCTTACCCTAGTGATGCATAAAAAACTGCAATTTGCCTATCAGTGCTTGGGTCACACAATAAACTTGGCTTAGACCCTCACCAGTGAACTTAGACCTCTCTCCCTTCCTGTAACTTGGTCTATAAGGGTTCTGAAGGGGTGAGTGTAGGGATGGTGGGAGGTCTCATGATTGTGGTCGGTGATGAAAGGGTATGGAAGGCTTGAAGCTGGGAGGTCGTTAGCCTGGCGTTGATTGTTCGATGAGTGGTGCAATGACTCACTTGGGTATGTAAATAAATGGGAAAATATGTAGGGAAAACGGAAGAGCCCATCGTAGACCTTATTAATTTTATATAAATCATATTTTTGCTTACATTAAATTTAAATCTTGTTAAAAAGTACTAAAACTTATAATAAATAGTCCTGAAGTCACTTTAGACTATATCATTCCACATTCATCATACCCAAATATATTATTTGCCCTAGGTTATTATAATTCTCTAGGGACCTCTGGGGACAATGTCACACACATCATCCTAGCCCCAAACTTAGCAAAGCTTGTACTATGGGTACCAGGCGACGATATACATACTTATATAGATAGATAAATACATATATACATAGAAAACATCCATGACTCAGAAACAAATATTCGTGCTCATCACACAAATATTTGCACTTACCGGGATTCGAACCCAGGACCACCAGCTTCGTAGGCAGGAGCACTACCAACTAGGCTATGGTGACCGTCAATTTTCTCTATCTTTTTTTATCGAGGATTATCCTCGATAAAAAAAGATATCATCATCAAAAAGATGTCATCATTTTTTACTTAAAAGGAATGACCCAACCAATACGATGAACCGCATTGTAGGACTCTGAAAATAAACTATATTTATGTTTTTTTAATTATCTAAATAGGTTTTACTTAAAGTTTGGCTGATACATTAATAAATAAAGCAAACCTAGAGATAAATGGATTAGATAATGGCCAGGTACAATACTAAAGCGTAACTTGCCGACATTCAACAAGAAAAATGTCTTCAGATAGGTACTATTTTTCTTAATAATATATTGCCCGTGAATAGAATTATTGTTACAAAGAATTAACTTTCTTACCTAACTAACATACATATATAAAGGAGATTTATTTTCCAATATAATCCTTAATTATATACCGTAATACTTACTAGGTACATCGTATTTTAAGCGCGGAAAAGTAAATACATATCTTGTGACAATATGAGCGTGACAATGTTGCCTCGGCTGCGTCCTATCCAATGTCAATGTGACAGCAACAATTGGCCGTTCGATAATGCCCTGCACTCTAATGCTACTCAACCAATCAATTTCAAGAACTAACATCATTAGATTTCCTCAGTTACTGTACTGGTACGACTTGCTCACTTGACATATTTGTAGCTATACTGAAGCCAATACAGGTAGTATCCAACTACAGGGCACAGTAAGTCACAATAACATAACAACTAACTAGAAATATTTTACACATAATAAAAACCACAGCTTAAGCAAAAAATATAAAAGGTGTAATATAAGTAGTAGACATGATTAAAGGAGCTTAATATATCTATGAATTTGAACAACGTGTACCACATAAACATAAAAAAAAAATTATGCAATAATAACGGTCAGAGATGCATTTTGTACGGGGCGCAAAAATAATTTCTGGTTTACCAGACTTTATTATAAAGATTGTTCAGTTTCATGGGTAGATGGGTCTTTAAGTCACGTCCAATATTTGTGGAACACCTTGTATATACTCATATCTGTGTTTGAACACTGTTAATCAGGACATTACAAATTTCGACACAATTTACTAAAACATAAAAAAATTGCTACAAGAAGGAGAGAGAGAGACATACCATGGATACTAGACCTACAACGTGAAGGAGAAGGAAGTGTCATAGACACTAGATTCAAAACATTTAGTGTATTTTAACTGTTAAGCTGGAACCTCTTTCTAATTCCATAAAGTCCTAAAACTACGTAACAATAGTAAAGCAGCGGAGTGGCTCATTATGTCAAAAACAGATCGCAATGTAGAGAGAGGCATAGAGAAATAAAACTACAGTGAAACCTTTTTTCTATGGTTTAATAAAAATTGTTGATTTGCTTGTAAGGTTTTATTATGGCTCAATAATTTAATTCCCTAATCGTACATTACAAGCAATCTTTTATTACATAGTAAGTACATTAAATCTTTACGTAAGAAAAGAAAAATCCTTCGTATCCGTATTTCATTGCGATTACCTCACAATAGTTCTTCCTCTATAGCTTCTAACTAGGGAGTGCGTTCAGTAGGTTACGCGTGCCCCTCCCTCAGGTAGGCACAACCCCCTATCTGTATACGCTATACCTAAACGTAGTTATGTAATATATAAGGATTTATGTAGAACGCGCGAGTCAAATGTTATTTCTGCAGTGGGAAATTATGTGTGACCGGAAAGTTCTGAAATAGTTCGGTCTGTGTTTTCTTATTGGTATTGAATTGTGTAGTCTCAACGATGTAAAAAATTTTAAATTAAAATGTACATTTATCAGATAACATTTGTATACAGAATAAAAGAAAAAAAACATTTGTCAACGAGAACGGTAATCTTGAATGAACAACATAAGTTTTCTCATGGTCGGATTCTAAATGTGATAGTTTGTATGTTTAGATATTTATTGCTTAAACAAACGAAAAATGACTGCAATTATTTTAATTAAATTTAGCATACAGATAGTTCATTTAGATACTTTTCATCCAGTAGAAATTTTGGCCTAACAATGTTTTTGGTACACAGAGAGGTTTCATTTATCTGGACTCAATACTAAAGTCATCGTGGACAGAAGCAAGTATTAAATACAAGGAAACAAAACAGAGGTAGGTACGGTCGAAATTATTAACATTCGCCGACTACCCTCAAAAAGTTAAATCTAATAAAGAGCTAATAAGTTGGTGCTCTAAGAAAGCTCTAGTAGAAGATTTGAGTACGGCTACAAACGAGCCGTACTTAATAAATATACGGAACAGTTATGCTGTGGGTTCACTCATTCGTAAGAGGTGCAGATTTGTAGGTTAAGCGTGCAGGTGGCCTGCCCCACAGGGCGGAGCACTTATGGTATAAACCTATGTACCGTACGCACAAATGAAAACCTCGGCGTTCCTTGGATATTAAGTCGAGTACCTTTCTATAGTTGCTACGCTATAATAGTAAGTGGTACATATGAGCTTATTATTCCTTACTAATTCTCGTTCATCAAATATGAAATATTTATTACTCTCTATGTTAAAACGCGAAATACACAATGGTATACTCTTAGTCATCATAAAGGGGCAACCTAAAACTGATGAAACTGATGATGACAAAACATGCGAGGCAGTCTTTGGAGACTACCCATAATAACGGACAGATGTATATGGATAGCGTTCGGTGACGATTATGCGAGTTTCACGCTTTTTGTTTACACAAAAAGTACCCATATTTAATAATATCCTGGGACATTATTCACACATGGCCATCTGATCTCAAACTAAGCAGAGCTTGCACTATGAAAGCCAGATAACTGATATACTACCTCTACATATACTACGTTTCTTTTGTAATTACAACCAGACTCAAGACAAACAGACTTGTTTATGCACACAAATATCTGTCCTGGATAGGAATCGAACCCATGACATGCGGCATGACAGGCTAGTATTTACCAACCACTCCAACCGGCCCGTGGAATATACACACCAACGCTTAACTCATGAGCTTTATGTGTAATAGCTCATAGAAAGCTTTCGGTAAATTTTGTTCACCAAAAAAGTGCTCAACGCGCCTAAATAAGTTTCCACTTCATAAATATATATCTGGAACGGGGCTGTTCCGACTTATGCCTGATTGTACCTAACAAGTAAAAGTCAAAACATTAAACGACATCCTGTAACTTTTCTTCGTATTTTATGATCGAAAACTCGGCTCAGGAGAGGAAAATGTGTCCATTCTCAGCCTCATAAATGATTGAAATGAATCAGTAGATATTCAACAGTCATTAATGGTTCATACATCTTCTTATGACTGTTTGTCGCTCTAGCGGTTACATGCTCAACCACACACAGGTAATGTGGTCGTCAGTTCAAGACCCAGATCAAACCAAAAAAAACTTGTGTGTACTTATGTACACGCGTTAGAAGTTATACTTCTTAATATACAACTTGAACATAGTTATCAATTTTCATACCACCTAGAACTAACGTCATGCTGTTATTTTTACGATGCGCGCGCACGATGCGCGCGCATTGTAAAAATTCACTCTCATACATTTTCATACCACCTAGAACTAACTTCATGCTGTTATTTTTACGATGCGCGCGCATCGTAAAAATTCACTCTCATACCACCTAGAACTAACTTCATGCTGTTAAATTTATTGGTGTCGGTGTGCGCGCGCATCGTAAAAATTCACTCTCATCATTTTTCTCCATCGCGCCAAAAGAAGTATAACTTCAAAAATATAGGAAAGATTCTGAGAAAAATATCCAGCAGCAAACTGGAATCAGGAAGATCTTGTTGATATAAGTCCGTGCCTCGGGGATCACGTAAAGCTGTCGAAACTGTCTCATTTATATACTTATCTTATGGGCAGTGGTTACCCTAGTGTCAGAGTTGTTTAAACACCCAGTTGGACCTGACATCACCACTGTGGTGTAATGACTTCAACCGGGATCGAAAGCTTATCGTGCCTTTCGAAGCACGGAGAGCTTCACTATGGTAGCATTAAAGCGCGACCGTCGTTATTAACACAAGGTCCGTCATAATAATAATACCTTAATATAGACAGAACCATTGACAATATGTAGTAAAAATATTAGACTTAAACTAGATAATTAAACATAATCTCTTGACAATAACTTGATACGAGCTAGCTAAATATCATTGCTATAATAAAATAAATTTTATAAATGTTTTCATACAATCAATACAATGTGTACCTAAATATCTATGTTACTAGAAATAATAATGTAAACAACTATATTACTACAAACATGTTTTGACTATTTACAAGCGCTTTTTTAAAGTCTACGTGAATAAAAATCTTTTTTATTTTATTTATTTATTTAAGAAAAGCTGAAAAATTAAACTACTTTGGTGGTCACCTATCTATGGACTGATCGCGAGCCTGGCTGCCTAACCTCGCCGATTCCTTATGGATCGATGAGAATTGAGGCTATGTGTTGTTGTGTCGGATATTAGATAGAGAGCGTAAACACTCCTGCACTATAATGTGTCCTTTGCAGTTGGCTAATCTCTGTTGAGGTTGGCCGCCTTAGCCAAAATTCAGTCAATAGCGTTATTATTATCACTTTGTTGAGTCACAGTTGAACTACAACTAAGTTGAACATCATCAAGATACGTAACTCTAGTGAAAAAGGCTTCCTTCTACCCAATATCAACGAATATATTGAATGTAAGTACGGCCTTAATTGGATAGAGGCGAATTGTTAAAGCTCGAACTGCTATTTGACCACGATTTTAATGTTTACTACCAGTAATAAGACTCCAACCAGAGTCCTCAATTTTATCTGTGCAACTTCATAGCAAAAGAGGATTATGAATTTAAATAAGAAAAATGAAAGAGTTATTATTAGATAGGAACAATGTGTTATACCTACATACATATATAGACTCACGCCTGTTTCCCAGAGGGGTAGGCAGAGACAACGGATTTCCATTTGTCACGATCTTTGCATACTTCTTTTGCCTCGATTACTGTCATTATATTCTTCATACATGCTCGCCGGTTTAGGGTACTTCTGATCTGCCCTTTCTATATGTGTTATACCTATCCAAACTAAACTAATATTAAAATTTTGTATGTTTGTTTGTTAACAATGGATAAACTCAAAAACATCAAAACTGATTTTAAAAATTATTTTAACTATGGAACACCATATTAGCAGTGAGTTATATTTAATAAAAAAAATTAGATCCCTAAGCAAAATTATAATTATGTAACCCAAGTATAAAAAATGGCCTATAAAATTCGTTGTTTAGCGTAATCCGTCCGTTAATTGATACTCGAGGCGTGCTTTTTATTTTTTAATTAAAAATAAAAATCCTTATTGTCTCTGTTAAGGCGCCTCAATTTTAACAAAAGATTTACAATAAGGGATGAATACTTATAAAATAGTAGATAATAATGTACTCATAATCAACAACACTTGTGATTAGCAGAATTGTAATTAGCAACACTGAAGTACATAATTTTTTTAATAATATCATAGGACATTATTCACACACGGTCATCTGATGACCCAAATAAGCAGAACTTATATATGGAAATCAGATAATTGATAAGGTAAAAGAAAATTAGTATGTATGTGTATACATATAAACTACTTTTCTTTTAGATACAAATACATACTTATAGATAATTCACCGTCACCGTCACCGTAGCCTAGTTGGTAGTGCTCCTGCCTACGAAGCTGGTGGTCCTGGGTTCTAATCCCGGTAAGTGCAAATATTTGTGTGATGAGCACGATTATTTGTTTCCGAGTCATGGATATTTTCTATGTATTTAAGTATTTATCTATCTATATAAGTATGTATATCGTCGCCTGGTACCCATAGTACAAGCTTTGTTTAGTTTGGGGCTAAGATGATCTGTGTGACATTGTCCACAGATATTATTATTATTATTAATTAAATAGTGAAAACTCGAGCAAAGCCAGGGTTAAGTAGAAGCGTGCAGAATTAGATCTCTATGACGCAGGGTGGGGTGGGGTGTTCACGGTGCACGGCGCGTGTCAGTGGGGAACTCTCTAATGAACTGTATGAACTAGTCCCTATGATGCGTAGCTAAAACTATATAGGTTACACATGGTTGAAATGTAGGGGGTTAAGGTAAAAGGATTTATCTTTACTACGCATATGTATTTTATATACTTTTGGTACAATCGACGACGCCACATGAGCAGATACTCGGACGGGTCGGTTGGTTTATGCTTGCGTTTTACGCCGGAAGTCGTGGGTTCGATTTCCACTCAGGATAGATATTTGTGTACATGAACATCTGTTTTCGTCTGTTTTCTATATAAGTATGTATTTACAAATGAAATGTATGTTATATAGTATATCCGTTATCTGGATTCCATAGTACAAGCTGAGCTTAGTTTGGGATCAGATGGCCGTACGGCGTGGTTGCCTCACAGGACAAATTGCTACACATTTGGCTTCGTGTATGTTTGGCCTATTGGTCAAGTGGTTAGTGACGCTGCTGCTAATCCAGAGGTTGTGAGTTCGATACCGAGCCAGGACAAATCTTTGTGTGATGGGCACGATTACTTGTTCTTTGTCTGAAGCTGTTGGTACCGGTTGTAGTCATAAAACTTACTTGTTTTACTTTCAATACCTATTTATCACTATCTACTTCTTCTTCTTAGCGTGTCGATGGTAAACTCATTAAATTTTTGTGGTCCAGTACGTGGCCACACTGATTGACCTGCATGTGGCATTACTAACATTCTGCCATGAACTTGAAACAATATCTATTATTCCTCTGAAAATTCCTTCAGTAATAGTGAAATACTAATATAACCGGGAGCACTATACTATATATGGATGACTGGTATACCAAATTGAATTTCAGATTTATTAATCTAAATAATAACATTGCAACAGATAAACATAAAGGACTTAACGTGTTTTTCTAGTTTAATTTCTCTTAGATTGTTGAGAAAATGCGATGCAAATATTTCTTACTGTATTTTTTTCTTAGAATTGCTAGAACGCGTACCACTCATTCCGGCCTCATTATATCACCAAGAAAACATTTGCACTCCATTGGCGTAGGGTTATATATTCCTATGAAGTGTCTGTATAAGCTGTTGTTGAGCGGCTTCATATTGAGTACGATACATTATCGTTATGTAGTGATGGATGCCTTTTTCCTGCGGTGGATGTCTTTTGGCTGATTATTTAATTTAATATAAACCTCACCGACGGACAAAATTTACTAAAGGCTTTAAAGAAAGACATTTTCGGCTTCATTGCAGCCGGCGTACAATAGCATTGTTGACATTTACCATTTAGTATATAAAATATTACAATAACATAAGAGGTATTATTTTATTTAGGGATAAAATAATTATTAAAGCCAAATTATGAAGTATATAGAACATTTTCAACAACACAATTGACGAAAAAAAAATTTAATACAACTTGCGAATGTTTTGAAAGGATACCGAATGAGATTTTTGGCATTGTCGCTGTATAGTCTGGAAAAAAATTGAAGAATGCGCATTATATATATATCAAACAACCAGAATTATAAGACGTGAGAAATCGTGTTCCACAGACCCTACTCCACTGATAGCCATATATACTTTAAATATGTGTTAAAAGCTCTTGAAGTCACCGAACGGATGGAAAGCAGTGGTTATGCGTGAGCACGCGCGGATTTACCGCCACATTGCTTCTGAACGCGCCCTAGGTTTAACATACGTCATTATAGTTTGCTTGCGAATTATTACTGTACCTTAACAAGAGGCACATAGAGCTTGGAAAGAAAGAAAATTGATTCATCAAGCACACAGGAAAGGAAACTAAACTAAGAAAAGGTCGAAAACGGGCACAAGACGAAAATTGGTCTTATAGTTAAGTTTTCATTTTAACTTCACGCTAAGTTACTAAACTAATACTTTGTTAATCCATAGTTTCCTCATGGATTAACAAAGTATTAGTTTAGTAACTTAGCTCATCAACTAATACTTTGTTAATCCATGAGGAAACTATAGGTCTTTAAGTAAAAAATGAAATATTTAAGTTCTTCTGTATGACCGTTTGTTTCTTATCAAAATAAATAAATACCTCTCCTGTATTCTCTGCCGAAGAGAACATCTACATCAGCTACATCAGCATAATGGTTCGTAGGGGGTGGGTAGCTAGATAATGTCATTTTAGAATTTTCGACCAAGGTGGCCGTTCTCAATGGAGACTAGTCATCTGCATCGGAAAAATTGTAAAGGGGCACTTTCTATTCTATTACTCTCATTATCCGTTGGGATGACTAGCGACCGGGAAGAGGTCAGTGCCTCTAGCACGAGTTCCTGCAGTTTACTTACTCGATCACACGTACAGTTTCGTCCCATACATTGAGCACCAGCGCCGCTCGCGGTAACTATTAAGAACTAAAACTCTGGTGCTCAATGTATGGGACGAAACTGTACGTGTGATCGAGTAAGTAAACTGCAGGAACTCGTGCTAGAGGCACAGGTAGTGCTGTTGATAAGCTTATGTTAGAGGCAGTACCACTGCGTATACGCGTCCAACTTAGCTAATTGATTATTATGTTAAAGATGTGGTCCTACGCTTGAGTAAAGTCGCCAGAGCTCATTGTTCAGAAGAAAAGCGTGGCCATGTCTGTCAAAAATGTTAAAGTAACCACTTATCATAAGGGGTTCATATTAATTTCAAGTATGATTAGATAGTAAATATATTTGAAAAAGCTTCGACCATAAAGGCTGCAAACGTGGCCAAGTACTAGCAATCTCCAAATTAAAGTGTTTGGCAACATCCATCGATACGATAAATATAATTTTGAATCAGGCATTTATTTTTATAGTCTCTATGAAATTGAATGGTTCATGTTTGAAATGTAAATTAAACCAATTATTATTATTTATTGATATACGTTTGTATAAAAAGAAAGCCCTCTCTTCATACGGACGCCGTCCTAATGTATTGGCTACAAAAACACATAAAACTTTATAATATAACTAATATTCCAAAAGGAAAAGCAATAAACTCTAAAATAAAATAATTTTGCTTTTATTCCAAATACGATAATGTAGAGTACGCCCATGAAATAACGAAATATCAATAAATAACTGGATCCATGTCGGTCATAACTACAGAAACCCGATTTAATAATAATAAAATGCATCGAGTTTAGTTTCGTGTAATGCGTGGTAAGGGTGCATCGACGCACCCCTCACGCACTCTCTCACACACACAGAAGCACTCATGACACGAAACTGGGGCGCGATTGGTTGGTCGGTGTGCATGTGTGCGTACCTGCTTGTTGTAGAAAAGAGGTCGTATAGATGTAGTTATTTATACCAACGTGTTCTAGGCAGTATGAATTAGTTGCGTGCATTGGGGTAGTCTTTGCTAGGAAAAAGTATTGATTGTTGCACAGTAGCTGCGTTTAATGCGGACTTTAGCAAGTGGATGATGAATTTAAAAAATAGTGGATTACGCAATAAAATAGAGTTTTAAAACGAAATTTTATACCAAATATAATTATTTGGCGTTTTTGATTAGCAATAATTGATATAAAAATTATCAAAATAGCATTTTAAGATTCTATTATAACGAGAATGTGGCAATATTTTTACTGATACTCCTAATATCAAATCCATAGTTTTAAAACAAAATGTTCAAATACTTTGTTTTAAAATATGGATTTTAAACTTCAATTACGTTAGCCATCTTGCTTGATCTCAATGCTTTTGTCATCAAATCCAAACACTAAACCCTGATGGACCTGACATGAAAAGCGTTTAAAATCTCTTTTAAACTATGCTATAATATAGAAACCGGTCTATGCAAGCAACGGTCCAATATAATTCATTGGGTACAGGTTTTTTATAATAAACCGACACGTTGGATTTATTCTCGAAGCTTGTTTACTGCGTTACAGCCGCCATTTTGATATGCTTTTATGTATGAAGTTTATTTAATACACAGTGGATTGGTTGTTAGATTTTAATTATTTCTGAAATTCGTTTTTAGTTTTAGTTAAGCTGAAACTTAATTGAACTTTAAATATAGTTTCTATATTTTACGTATATTAATTATTAAACAGTATCAATTTATTTATAAGATCCAGAGATGAATTAATCATTTACAAGGGATGAATATTTAAAACTATCACTCAACTAGCAGATGACAATTAAATTTGTATTGCAAAATGTTAAACTAAGTTTTAACTTATTCGGAACGCCTAAATAGTTTTTTAACTAAGACTTAGTTGAACTTGAACCATTTGCAGTAAGCCGGATAACGTGCACTGCTTCCTCAATAATGCGGGCCATGCCATAATCGCCGCGTTTGGCAGACGGGTTTGCGATCATACTATGACGGTTATAGTTCACAGTCGTTGCTGCCTGTTTTCTGGTATCAGAAAACGGGCAGCAGTAACTGTCCTTTACCTTGGCACAACTGATACGAGTCTTCCACGGGCGTGATGGGTTGGTAATATTTGTTTAAGTCACACATCACACCACAGCTTGAACCATTTAGTAGGGACTAAATAGTTTACTAACTAAAATGATATTTCATTCGGACAATTTAGGAGAGCAAAAATATGTATTTCGACGCAATAAAAATAACGTTAGAACAAACTGTTGTAGTATAAAACAGAAGCTTATTTTGCCGAGTTAGAGACATGAATAGAAATTTCTCATTATTTTAGTTTAGCTCATCTAGCTACAAAGGACTATTCCCATCCACTTCATGTTGCACCGCAATATTTTTAATGCAAATCCCGTCACATGAAAGCACCTTTATTCCTTTTAACATGTAAATAGGTTGAATAAATGGTAGTAATAATAATATAACGAGCGGAGTAGAAATTTGAGGCCTTATTCAGTTAGATTTGTTGTTATTAAGGCTTCTTACTACAAATCTCTACTTTAAGTGGCGATAAATGATTTCTTTTTTAGCTTTATACTTGTTTTTAGTTATACTGCTAAAATAGTCTATACAAATATAATAGAAATACTCTATATTGTACACCGAGATTTACATATTTATATGTAAAATAAATAGTTGTATTTAATATAGTACAATGGGCGGTCATATCGCTAACTGCGATTTCTTCCAGAAAATTCTAATCGAATATAGAGATATTTTTTATGCATTCAATAACAACAGAAAGCTATATTATCTGCAAGTAACAAGGGCCCTTTTTAATTAAAAAAAACAGAGCATCCTACCAAATGTACTATAATATAACCTAAGGTATCTATAATTTGCCTATGAAAGTCATTCTGTGACGAGCACTACCAAAGCTTTTGTATTATGTTTATGTATGACATAAAATTATGTACTACATGTTTATAGTACGCATCATTATCCATAAGGTTATATGTCTTACTATAATAGTTAAGTCTCAATAGCCGTTTTTTGTTCATAATACTAATTTACCTTTCTATCTATCCACCCGTACGCAACCGGGACGGATCGCTAGTATAATTATAATAATAATGTACTCCTGGTAGAATTTAGACTATAGCGGCCAGTCTTCGTGGAGACTGGCCATCTAAGCGGGACATATTTTAGTGCACAAGTTTGTACTAACATAGGAGCACTTTCTGTCTCTCTCTCTCTCTCATTCTCATGATCCGATGGGACCAATAGCCGAAACGATTGGAAAGAGTTCAAGTACAGGACGGACGCACGGCTTTACGTGTTCTCAGAGGCACGGGGATGTAAAGCCGCCAACTTCCAGACTCTAGGCTGATACGGATAATTTTACTTATATTCTCTAAAAATAAATATTATTAGTTTTTTTTTGTGTGAGGTATAAACATAATAACCGCATAGTAGGTTAAAATTTGCCCTTGTAGTATATAGTAGCTAGCTGTAGTAGTATAGCTGTAAAAAGAATAACGCTGATTTTCCGCAACTGTAAGCCTCAATACAGTCGTACGTGTAAAGATAACTTTGACATAAACATGCGTCTGAGCCGCATCCTGTTTATTTTTGTGAACAACGTAATTTTGCTGTTAACACAATATTAAATAAAGCCTGCTCACCGATTTTAAACCGTAGTTTATGGTAATATGAGCTAAAACTTGTTAAAGCTTAAAGTAAACTGAGATTTCGAACTTATTGGGATACCATTTGTGTTTTACCTTTTTCGTGAAGCTTAATGTTATAGTTTTGTTTGAGATTCACATAAATCAAAGATAATAATAAGGTTTTAAAATTTGAGAATACTGTAACGTAAATGTCATCGGCATCATCAATGTTCATCGTAATATCATTCTGTTATAGAACACACGCTCAAGATAAAATTTAAAATAAGAACTAAACATAAAGCATCTTTTAAAATATCAAAAAAAGAATACAATTACGTAACTCCTGTTACACGTAATAGTCAGCATGCAAGATGCATCATTAACGAGTCGATTCCTGCCCGTTACATCAGCTGATAGCACAAAAAGCTCGACCTAACATCTGCCGGCCGAGAGGCCGTGAATCACCGGCCCTTGGCGCGTGCCGGCATGAAAAAAGAACAAGAAAAAAAAATCAAAAGTGTAAACTCCCGCCGACCGTTATAATCGCCTCGCCTGTGGGTGGACTCGATGGGCCAAGTTTAAAAATCGAACACTTTTTTTAATACCGATTGAAGTTATGATAACGCTACTGTTAAAAAAGAAGGACATTTTAACCTACTTAATTCAATTTTCTTTTCCTTTTTAGCGAATATTCACTGAACAAAAGAGCAAAGATTGTTTAACATTGAATACTGAAATTGTAACAGCAATACTAATCCATAAATATTCATTGTTTGTCAACCAATATTAGTTGTATATGAAACTAAATTACAATGGAACAAAGTTAAGTCGTAAATCCGGAGCTTAATAAACTCAAGTTTTTCGATATTCTTTTAGATACAACAGAAATTGCTTTCGCAGTAATAAATTTAGTTTAATTTCAAGCTGGCGATATTCCTAATTCGAAAAAAAAGTTGGGAGTAAATGTATGATTATTCGAAAACAAAAAAGCCATTAAAATGTACGATAAAAGCGGCGGTGATTTATAGGCAAGTTCTTGGTAATGTTTATTACACTTTGTTTGTGAAAACTCAAAGGAAAACACTATTATTCGTTTAGAGAGACAATTTCAGCATTGATTTTACCATTTGCCGTTACTAAGTTAATTTTGCGTTGTTATGTGACTCGTAGAATTTTATTGCGTGCATTAGAGTGAAAAATTAAACTACTTATAAAAATGAATTATATATTTGTTGGAATGTGTTTAATTGCGTTTGCCGGCGATTTGCTTAGCTGTAAGATAATGTGACAGTAATTTTGTTTATAGAAAATAAAAATGTATATTATCCAATTACCTTGCATATATTTATTCTATTTTATTGAACATTTCGAAATTCAATATAAAACTTCATAATATTTTTATGAAGTTTTGTTTGGAAAGGTCAGTTTCTTAGGTACTTTGTTACATAATTTATTTAAAGTCTAATTGTTGGAAGAAGTAGCCCAGAGACTGGAATTTGGCGGTGTTAGACGTCAGCGCCTCAGAGAGCACGTAAAGATGTCGGTACAGCGTCTGATCCCTCCCCGGACGTGTCGGATTGCTCATTGAATTATGCGCGTGAAGGAATAGAGAGAATCTACCATATATTCGTTTTTATTGAAACCTATAATTTTACTATAGCATAATCAAAACACGAAATGAGTTTTAATAATATGTCTGTTCTCCTTACCCGTGTAATAAATTAACTTAGATTAAATCTCTAGTATTTTTGTAGAATGTCTTTTCTTACGGTTATAGGTATAATTGTTTTGTATATATCTAGTATATATTTTTGGTAGTCAATTAGTGTTCACTTCAATTAGTGTTTAATTAACACATTGTTGAGGTATAAAAAATATTAAGCTCGGAATAGGAAAGATATAGGATAAACCCCTAAATTATCGCCGACTTTATGTCTGAGAGTTAAGGTGTTTTCCGGTCGTGTCGATGGTCGTCCCATCGGATCGGAGAGTGATGGAATATAAAGTGCCCCTGTGTTTGCACACACACTTGTTCACTAAAATATGTCGTGCGCAATTGCCTAGTCTCAATTGAGACTGGCCGCCGAAGCCGAAATGACTCATTATCCCTAAAAGTTATGTAAAACAAAAATTACAGCAGCTCTAATATCTCTCTACTAACACATTTAAGTACAAAAGAGTACAAGAGAGTTATTTAAATCCTAGAATGATTGTATAAAAATATAGTAAATCTAAAAATAATAACATAATACAGCATGTCAATATAACTCAGTACAGCAACACCTTTTACCGTACAATAGTACAATCAGATACCAGCGGAGGCGTCGCCCGCGCCTGATTGGAGCGCGCACATCTGCGCACGCGCCTAATGTGCTCGACACGTGAACACCTTAGCTTTCCACAAAAAAAAAAGAAAAGCCGGTGTCCAAATAGTGTTAGTTGTCGCAGCTGAATTGATTTTTTATACTGATTTTGTACCGTTTGTCATACGAACATAAAATATTATTTTAAAACACATAATGTACCTTTATTTCGTAGGAAGTAAGGGCGATTATCGTAAATTAATTGTGTCCACTGAAATAACGTCGATGCTACTACCAACATTGTAACTGGTATACACACACCAGGTGCTATACAGCCTTACCAATAAAAGTGCAGTAGCTTAATACTTTTGCATTTAATTAATTTTACTTTAAAACTGTTGAAACGTGTAATTCTGTGTAATTACGTGCCGTAATCGGTTATCGCGTTTATTACGGGCAATGAGATAAAAATGCATATTTATTTTATGAGGATTAAGTACTAGCAGCCCTTTTAAAAATTAAAAAATTAAGTTTAACGGTAAAAAATTTTGCTCTTCATACAACGTGCGTCAGTTAATATTGTAGCTATAATACCATTAAAATATAGGTACCTATGCCTTTGCAGTACACAATTATCTCGTTTTATGAAGGTCAACACTCTTTCTATAATTCTGTGTCCCACTTTACTCTGGAGGGAAGTGGGTCTACGTCTTTCTAACTCCTCTTTGTACAGTTGTATCGATTCCCAAGGCAGTGCTGAGTAGAGTTGAAAATGACTAAAGTGACTGAATTAGACTGATTGCCATTTACGGTCAAGTTGGTAAAAATTGGTCATTATCTGTCAAAAACAGTCATTTTCAGTCAATTTGATTACATTAATATTTTAGTACCTATTATGTTTCTGTCGTTGATAAAAGCCTACAACTTATAAATTGAAAGAAAAAAGTGGTTTTTATGACTTATAGGTAGTATTATTATACAGTGTTAATAATTTTACATTTCCAATCATGCGTGCATTTAAGACAAAATGGCAACGTCGCATCGCCTCGCGCATTGACTTTGATGTCGTTTTATCCTCTCATGATATAATAGAAAATAAAACTTTTGCTTCATTTAAACTTGCATATAAATTGGGTACCTAAATAAATCAATAATTGGGTGGTAGTCGAGAATAGACAATAATATTTGAGTCAAATTGACTGAATTTGACAGTAAATGACCGGGCATTTAAGGTTTATGACAATTGTGACTAGTCATATTTAGTCATGTTGATATCTAGTGCTGAGTCTCATCGCTCAGTGTCATTTCATTGTGTAGTACCTGTCTACATGAGTGGAAGTGCCACCACTTCAACTCATAAGAGGATGAAACAAGTCCCTTTAAAGAATAGTAATAAATGGATATTGCAAATATTTGTATGAGATATTACGAAACAAAACGCATAGTCTGCAAACAAATGTTCTAGAAGTCATTCAGTTTCATGATTAAATTAAACTCTAATTTAAGTATACATCAGTAATAAGTTGTTTTTTTAATTTAATGTTAATTTATAATGAAACATAACTAAAGTTCTATGTTTGTTAAAACAAATAATTATATAATTATTTATTTATCGTTATGCCGTACGTAAATGTCATCATATAAAAATCTGAGAATAATGTCAGAATTTAATATGATGTATTCTTACATAGCAAATATGTATGTTTGATTTAAAAGATTTCTTGCACATAATCTCTGAACTTTACATCCTTAACAGTAGTAACACCTTATAAAATATGAAAAAACATAAGAAACAAATAAGCGAGTCAATATAATCAAGACTTATCTTCTTATTAAAAGCTATATACCTTTATATACTAAAAATAATTCCAATACGAAGGTAAGCGAAAAGTTTGGTAAAAGAAGTGCGAAGGGAAAACGTACTTGACTTAATTTACGATTATAAGTTACCGGCTGCGAACTTACTTCAGCAAATTAGTTTTAAAACAAGCACCGTAAAGCTTTTTGGGTGGTACCTTTGTTCGAGTCCAGGAATTACCTTTATTTAAAGCCCTTCTGTAGTGTAGGCACTAGGGTTGCGCCTCGTGCCAGATAAGTTCAGGATTATAGCACTGATAATACTTTAACTTAAATTGAACTTAGATTTACTTGAGTACTGATAATTAAGCTCTTACTTAACTTTTGTTTAATAACCTTCAAAAATTTTACCGTGTTTGTGGCTAGGTTAATAATTTTTTATATTCAGTACAATATCTCCGAGATGGTCCTGAAACAAGTTTGTTCAATTCTGATAATAATATTATCTTATGGATTTATAAAGAAATTGACAGTTAAGGTAGGCTTAATTACTTGGTAGTAATGTTATAATAAATTATTTTATCGTCTGATAGCAATGTTTGCTGTTATAGGAGACCAAATACAAATACTATTCCCCATCGCTTGATGATGGATTAATTGATCCACCTAAATATTTACCACATAGACATCTAGCATCTATTGTGTTCTATATAAATGTAGATGAAATCCAGAGCATGAAAGAGCCAGTAACTTAAAAATACGTGCCCTATCTTAGATTAAGTTTAGAATTCATTGAAAGTAGGCTGAATTGTCTACTTTTAAATCGATTAATTAATCGCTCTCAAGTATGCATTTGAAAACGAATAAGATACATTATAGTGACAAACATTTGAATTATTAACCTGAGGGTACCAATTCCGCCTTTAACCTAACCATCCTATACAAATACAAAATACAAAAATGTTTATTGCATTATTACACATATGTTAGACAACAAATTTATGATCCCGTGTTTACCATCTGTTGGTACTAGAATCTAGCAAGTGGTTCTAAAAAGAGTTAAAATTTAGTTCAAGTCTTGTAGAAACTGCTTTTCAGTTTCTAGGAATTGCTATTTCGCGCAGATTCCAAGCGGATTCATTCATCACGAGAATTGAAATAGTAAACTCATCACGGAATTCTTAGAATTCTATTATAAATAGAATGTTGAATTTATGCTAATGTCAATATGAACGAATACACTATACCTATATGAAGAGATGTAAATAATAAAATGAATATCTTAAAATATCAATCAAATTTCCCCAATTGAAAGTGAACCTTATACTAATGTGAAAAAGTTGAAAGTCTATAAAATTAATTTGACAGATTGGGGTAGCTGGATGTGCTGGCGTCTGTACCTAGAACCATAAACTAGACTACTCTTGAATGGAAGTACCTAAAACCATAGACAATAAAACATATCTAACTGTGCTCGATTTCTTCAAGGAGCTCACCTTGAGTTCTCTACAACCTGGCCATCACCACCAACCACAATTGAAGGAACGGAAGGTCAAATTTTATAGACCATGTGGTATTATTCAATGTGACATTTAATTTGTACACATTAGACGTCTATAACTGGTGTTGCTATAGGTTGAATAAATTTACCTTTAAATACACATATTTACCGTTAGAACTGAAATTATATGGTAATTTGCGATCGCTGCTGTCAAGTTTATATTATCTTTTGAGAGTTACAAAGAGGACTGATGACCCCAATTTCAACCCAATTCTTAGTTCAACTTCGTAGTAATTAATCTTATCTTCTTTTTGGTTTGTATTATACTTATATTGGTACTGATTACACAGTAATATTTTTATAAGAAATTCATCATCAATAAGACGATCGGGAAGTAATAATAGAAAGGAAACAGTAACATAAATAAGCCGCGAATAATAATAGACATTCAATGTAAAAATACGTGGAAGATTAAGATAATGATGGATCATTAAGGACGAAAGAACTGCAGGACGCTTCGATAATCACTTGCCGAGCGGAATATTCTAATTTTGAATTTGGGAATTATTCGCGACGTCTTTGGAAGAAACGCGTATTTTAAAATCAAAGAGTTTTGTGGCATTTAGCGAGGCCGTCGTGTTATTTCACTTAAAAAAAAATAATTTAATAACTTAATTTAAAATTCGATAGGTACTCGGGTTTAGGTACCTATTTTATTAAACTAACATTTATTAAGACAGCCCAGTTGGCATGGTTGGTACATGCTTGCCTTTCGCGCCGCCGGTCGTGGGTTCAATACCCACCCAGGACAGATATTTGTGTGCATGAACATGTCTGTTTACCCTGTGTCTGATAAGTATGTATTTACAAAAAAGCTCTGCTTAGTTGGGGATCAGCTGGCCGTGCGTCAATAATGTCCCAGGAGATTATTATAATTACTATATAATATTATTATTAAGAAATTTCTAGCGTCCTTAGTTCAAATTTTCTATTGCACAAATAAACCCGAGTCATCGAAACGAAACATTGTAATTATGAATCTGTCACCCGTCTGGCTGTCACATTTTTCAGTCTGAAACACACTTGTCGATGACCTAAGTGAGGTTGAAATTTAGCACACGCTGTTTTTATTTTTGGTCAATTCCATACATTGCTCTTTGTATAAAGATCTGATTTAAATTAGATATATATGATTAGCTGTGGTTTAAACTCAAGACTCATTGAGTTCAGTCCGGGTGCTGTGCCACTGCGCCACACCAGTCGTTATCTACGTCTTCAGAAACTCTGCACTTGTTATGTGTTCTAACAATACCTAAGGATACTTTTTTAACGCGATGTGAAGGTACTTGTTGTGAACAAAATATAACATAAATATAATACAATCTTAGCGCAAAATAATTAATAATAAAAACAAATATTACAGTTGTCGCCGTATAGCAGCTAAGTGCGAACGCTCTTTTCACGCGCTATTAATTTCGCAGTTATATTTTTATTGCTATTTTATGCTAATAAGCTTATCTTTTGTTTCGTACGATTAAGATACCTACTCCCGTTTTTTTTTTTGTAGACTGGTAAATTGGTTTTTAATGATAATCAAAAGAACATTTGCGTAAACAGATAAAGTAAACAAAAGTCTAAGAAAATATGTATTATTTTTAAGTCATCAAAACTTTAATGGCAAAAGAAAACGATTTTTTTTGCCTAGAGATGCGTGGTAGTGCATATACAATAAGTAGTTATATTTAAGGCTATGGTCATTCATAAAACTTCAATGGCAAAAGAAAACGAAATATTTGATCTAGAAGTGCGTGTATCTCAACTTTACATTCTGAATAAAACATAACAATGTAAAACGTGAAAAATTTAACGAATATTATTCATTCACATTCCTATTAGTCTGAAATAATGTGCGTTATTTACAACACATCACACATCCGCCATCTTGTGATGATCGCGAGACAAGATGTCGGCCAACACACGCTGTCGAATAAATTAATGCAAATGACACAACGACAAGGCGACAACGAGGTATTTGCGTCATTCGCAAATCGATTCCACATTTTTTATGATATTTATTTATCTGATTTCAACCGAATGTATAAGATATCGTATTGAAATCAAAAGCGATGTATTACCGAAGCGAATTTTTGTGAATCAACTTGTGTTATAGGTACGACAATGAAGTATGGTAGTTTTTTACAAAGAAACGTGCTTAGTCCAACGCTTATTGACTTCGTAATTAATATAATGATATGAAAGTATTTTTTTCTTTGGCTCACGGTGACGAATATCACCACCCCAGCTCCACCCGTGGGGGCCTATACGTTGTCTTTACTGATTTCCGAGAACGGGCAGCAACGTCCCTCTGTGAACTATAACCATAATTATATGAACACTAGCTCGTTTGCCGAGTGTGGCGATTATGACATGCTCATTCTTCGGGAAGGTTCTAGTCCAGCACTGGACATCATTGCTGAAGTGATGATTGAATTAAATAACGTAAATGAAGCTTTATGCCTTATATTGTAAATAAGTAATAATTACAAATTGAGTGGTTAATATTTAATGATTTTATGCTTTATGTCCGTGAATTGCATGTTTGTAAAGTGCCTATTTCGCTAATGCGTGCGTTGTACTATAAATAAAATACACAGAGAAATTTCCATACAACTGCTCAATTTTATCCCGTCCCTATCCACCCCGTTTTAAACTCATGACAGATCGTATTATTACCACTACTTTAACACCATGTGAGAAACGAAATTACACACGAAGCCTATATTCGGTACTTTACTTAGTACAGAACTCCACTTGCCATTATCGAACATACTATGTGATATTATTGTATATTTATGTCTTTATCTTGTAGTTTTTGCCTTTTGGCATTAATGAGGCATATCTGCTATACAAGGCTAAGATGACGTAATTTACTGGGTAATGTAGACTTTTTATTTTGGCCACGACAATAAAACTAGATAGATGTATTGTTTAAATTTATCGACTTATTTTACGCTTTACGCGGTTTTATGTATTATGGTAGGGTTGCCATCTCTAAAATTGAAGAATTGAAGAATCGAAATAATCGGATGTCGAACATAGAAGCCTATCAGGTCAACAGTGTTAATTTGTATGTTACTAAGTAAAACTAAAATGCAACACGGTTGCGGGTAGAAGCTTTTGAACCTGGACTACAAACAAAACCCCGCACGTCCCCGAACGTCTTCTAAACTAGGAAAAATCTGGGAAAATAAATAATGGCAACCTTAATTATATTTTGTAAGGCATAGCGATGTTCAGAGAGAAGTGCTAACCTATTTACGGAGCTGACATTTAGTTTATAAACGGCACTAAGTGCAAGAAGCATAAGTTCAATATTTCTATTTACGTAAGTAAAATAACTATCTAAATTTAAAATCAAAATTGTAGTACTACGCATAATGTCCAAGTAGTAAAAGACAACCAGATTTTGTAATACTTAAAAATTTCGTATGAACGTGGTCATACGAAATTCAATGTAGTATTAAATTAAGTAACTATAAGACAGCGAAAGTCGCACTAATTATAATCAAATTATTTGTTCGTTTTTTAACCCAATTGATATTAAAACTTTAGCTAAAATAACGTTTTTTACATTGTGCTAAAAATAAGTGAAAACATATATATAAAATAAACAATTTAAATCCACAAAAATGGGTACGATTTTTTTTACGGACTGGTTTAATCAGTTAAACTAGCGCCACTGTGTGATAGCACTGTGTATAAAGGCGAAAGTTTGTGACTATGTGTGTATGTTTGTTACTTCTTCACGTCTAAACGGCTGGAGCGATTTTAATAAAATTTGGTATGGAGTTCGCTGACACCCTATATTAACACATAGGCTATAATTTACAAAGTTTAACGCCGGTAAAACCGCGGGGCACTGCTAGTTCCTCCTAATATTTACACTGCATAGTTTGGGCTAATAAATAAACCGTGCCACTCACCTTCTTTTCCGTCAACTTCTCGCACCGTCGTTGTTTGCATATTTGGTGCGATTTGTCGTTGCGACACGGTGCGCAGTCGCCGCAGTTGTCTTTGCGTTGGCAACCGATGCACTCTCCGCAACGTTTCCTCTTCTTCTTTGTCTGTGAGAAATACTGATTCATTAAAATAAGTATCGTTGATATACATCGATTTGAAGGTAGAAACTGTTTGGAAAAATATTTAGTCTCGTACTTTATGCATCTCACAAACAACAGATAAACAGACAATAATTCGAAAACTATATTTTTGGCTTCGATATCGATTGTAGATCACGCCACAAGTATCCTTTTAAAAAATATTCAATGTACAGTTTTGACTGTCCTACGATTTTATTATATGTATAGATTTATACAGACTATATTTAGACTTCGCCATTTCGAAATTATATTAATCTGTTAAGCTGGTTCTAATACTACAAGCTTTGTGGATTCTATATCCAAGTCAGTAACCGCCCTGAGCTGAAGTCAGAACCTCAAACGGGTGTCCTATGGCGCGGGTTAAATTACCAGTGGTCTTATTTGCGAGAGTGCTTCAGTTTCCGCTGATCTCTATTATGCTGCGAAGCAGTGAAAGTGTGTGAAGTAAAAGAAATATAAGAACCTACAATATTTAAAGGAAATAAATCCCTCACTGGTACTGTTAATTTGAAATTCTGTTTTTTATCAAGTGGTGATTCACATCACACGGTTTCCATTAAGTTATTAAATTTAAAAGTGTGTTTAAATCCATAATTAAAAGTTTTTAATTAATTTGATATGACAAAATAAAAAATTACATTCGTTTCTCAGTTTTAATTTGTTAAAATTGCCCCGAACTCTTCATTAAACCGTATTTTACTGTTACTACCCTCATATCTGATCGTATTCCCGTTGGTTGCGTGTACGATTCATTCACGACCCCGTAATACAAACGTTGGCTCCAACGTCGGTGAAATTTGCCATACCACCGTTTTTTTTCTGGAATCCAATCCAACGGTTGGCGATTTGGAGCCAACATAAAGGGCCGTTGCAAATATCGCAATTACTGGCCAGACAGCAATTTTGGTGTATTCCGCACACATAATGACTCGTCTCGGTTCTGCGCCGGCGCATTCGATTGTAGCACATATTTACTCATATTAGGACATTCTAAATTTGGACGCTACGGAGTGAACATAGAGTGTGCGAACATTTATATAAATATTTACATTCCTTTTCAAAAAGGCTAGCAAATTTTAGATTCTTATTTCTGTTATCAAACTTTAATCAAATATTTTTAGAGTTAAATATACATTTTACAAGCGATACTACACAACAAAGCGTACAATTCTCTACAATAAAAAATGCAACAGCTGTGATACGGTAAGAAGAGCCGCTATTATTTGGAGCAATTTCATTCGTGCATTTTCGCATTTATCTCGGGTCGTAATCGGAACCAACCGACAAACAGCTGACGATTATTTAAATATGGAATTCTATTCAAATTTGTTCGCGATTGCTTGTTTTAGAACGATGGATGTACTTTTTGCTAACGACAAAAAAGTTTGTTGATGTACTTAGCTGGTTTCGTTTTTGAATGCCTGAAATATATATTTTCTACGTACAACACTACACGGTAGGTTATACTTTTGCTTTAGGAAAATTTAATTACTGTTTACAGTAAATTAACAAATCAAAGTTACTTTACAATACATAATCCCAAAATATAAGTTAGTACTCGTATAACACATGTTTGTATTTTTTTTTCGTACTAATTACATGGTTGTTTTTTTTTTTCGTACTAATTACATGTTTGTTTTTTTGTTTTTTTTTTATCGTATGGCAGTGGTAATACCCTGGTGTCAGAGATGTCCAAACCGCCCAGTAGGCCTCGGACGTGTCTTATCGACTGTTGTCTAATTACAACAACCGGGACCGACAACTTAACGCGCATTCCGAAGCATTAAGACGCTCAAACATTAAACCGCTTTAACGGTCACCCGTCAATGAGCTGACCGCGTGCCTAGGTGCTTTACCTCACCGAACACTTACGGACCAGTGAGTGCAACTGGCCATGAGTGCCTCAGTTAGACTCGTCGAGTCTAACTTGAAATTTATAAGCTTACGTTATATATAATCGTATGAGACATTTCATAGAATAAAATCCATATTTAAAAACCGTAATTTATCACGCTAATATTATAAAGTCGAAAGTTTGTGAGTGTGTATGTTTGCTACTCTTCACGTCTAAACGGCTGGAGTGATTTAAATAAAATTAGGTATGGCGTTAGGTGACAACCTGGATTAACACATAGCCTATAATTTATAAAGTTTAACGCGGGTAAAACTGCGAAGCACAGCTAGTTGATTATAATGTTTATTACTTAATACATACGATTTAAACTGACAGCAAGTACGCATAGAGTTTATACTTCACATTTGAATCAAATTAAAAAGAAAAGTTGACAAAGTAGATAAAATATCGCGTTATAACTCTACCTTGATGGAGTCACGGGAGTAAGCTAGTCAATGTTACAATGTAACTTTGACATTCACACACACACAACAGCCAACGGTTATTCTATTTTACAGATGATCGAAACTTGTATTAAATGTGTAGTTCTGTCTGTGTATTATCACTTCGGAAATATTCTAATGGCAAGTACAGTGACAGATGTGTGTTTTTTATTTTTTAATTAAGCCGAGTAGGCGAATGCCATAATGTTAATTTAATCCATTTAAAAAAATATGTATTAACAGCATGCAGCACGTTCTATTTCAATTATGATATTAAAAATATTTTATACACACATTACATTTCATTCTCTTAAAAAAAAAAACACCAATTTAACAGATTTATATACCTATCATGTAAAAATTGCCGTAATAACCGTCAAAAATAGAAAGACTAGTAGAAATCATGCTAACATACAATTCACTGAATCAATGCGTAAATCATAGAAGGAAATCATGCAATTGGAAATCAATGCTTGACTCGTTTAAAATTATTAAATACTTAATGCATTAAAAAAGAAAAAAAAAAGAAAAAAAAAAATGCCGAATACCGAATATAAAATTGTAATTTATACATTTTGTTGTGACGTCACAAGGCAGTTGTCTTTCGCTCCGCATGATAGAGACAGAGTATCAGTACTCAACTGACGTCCGAAACTTTAAATGCTCATATGTCTACTACTGCGCTATTTTAATATTTTTTCTATTTATCCAGTAACTATTATGCTTATTGCACTTGTTTTAATAAGTTCGATATTAGTCCAATACGTGTTGGTACACATTTCGATACTGGACTGTATGCAATGGACTCTACCACTTAGTTATTTACTTATGAAACTATAGAATAGTTGTCTCACGTGATATGTAAAATTTAATTTGAATATCAAAGACAAAAGATCTTACAAGTTGAATAGTGTCTCAATAGTTTTATAAGTAAGAGTTTAAGTACTTGATATAGTAGATATATGTATACGAATGCGCAAAGAAGCATATTACTGATCTTTTAGAGCGAGCAACTATTCAGCGAATCAAACCACTTTCAAGTTTGTACTGTTTATGTGTGACATTCAAATTTGGAATCTAATTTCAATACAAAATTTTGAGTAGGTACTAAGAACTGTACGATTTATTTTTAATAGATACTAACATGTGACATTATATAGGCTTGTTGAAAGCACAGACATAGTACAATTGTCCCCTGAACACAGTGGTGATTTCTACAATTTTCACTACGTCATCACCGGATAATGGAAGCGGGGCTTAAACCGTCTAGCAAATAAGACTACAAACCCTTTGGGGTTAGATCTTCGGCTCTGGATGGTTACTGACGTCGTTTCCTACTGCGATGATTTAGAATATAACAACACTATTCCATTTTTATTGTAAATGAAGCAAGTCCATATCGAAAAAGTCACATCAATTTCAAAAGCCCATCGTACATATGATATTTTATTTCCATATAAGGAGAATCGTATAATGAGTCACATTGAGCGTATCCTGGCTATAGCTATATATACAGCGTCACTAAAATATAGCTCTTTTCCGCTTTTCCTAATGTTTTGTCCGCAGTTCTAGGAAGCTTTCGGATTTTCCCCGTTTGACTCATTCGCATAATGAATAATAGGTTATAGTACTTAATACACAGAAATATGGCATCTATTGTTCAATTATAAAGTCTATAATAGGCTAGCGCTTGTTTATTTTGAATTGCTTTATCAGGAATTGTTGTTTAAAAACATAGAACCTATTTCAACTTTTTTATACTTGAACAAAATTTATGTGGATGCATTTTAGAAAACATTTTCCACCCTTACCACCGGATACTGAGAATGATGGAATAGAAAGTGCCCCTGTGTTTGCGCCCACACTTGTGCACCATAATATGTCCCGCGCAGATTCTAAGTTCGTCAGGCTAGTCTCCATTGAGACTGGTCACCGTGGCCGAAATTCGACCATGAGGACATTATTAACCATTTTCGAAAGAAGGAGGTTATCAAGTCGACTCTATGATATATATTTTTTATTTCTTTATATTGCCCGATTTCTCCGTGGTTTGAAAATTGATTTTGATAATTCTTTTTTCAATCGATATGCTTTCGGAATTGGTCTCATACAAAATTTATTTCAATCGGTTGTTGGCTAAATTAAAAGTTGATGTCGGTTTTATGATTTAAACAGTTATTACTCTTTCCTAGACTATAGAAAAATAATAAATTTGTTCCTCTCATGTTGCTAAAGGTGTACTTAACTTTACTGCGAATTATTATATGGCATAATTATCGGTGTTGCCAAAGGAAAAGTATAATAAACTATAATTCTAGGATCAGATAACAATCAATACAAGTCACGGCAGCTGAACATCGATAAATTAAATCGTCAAATTTTTGTCGAGTCACGCCTCAATTAATTTTGACTCGATTCCTTTGATATCGCATTACGTTACATAAAATCGATTACTCAGATATATAATTAATCGAATGTGCATTTAAACTTAACGATAATTCAATTTTTAAAAGGTGTAACTTAGACGGTGATAAAAAATAACACGCTTCGAACACATTCGCGTGTTTCTGCGTTTATTTGAATTTGCTGTATCCGTCCAATTACGGACGTGCCTTTGTGACTAATTATCATTAACCCAGACATTGCGACGAGCATCAGCCCTGCTAGTATAGTCTGTTGTCCCTTATGAACAACTCTTATAACATGCTTAGCTACCGACAACCCATCATCATATCTATCTATATAAGTATGTATATCGTCGCCTGGTACCCATAGCTTTGCTTAGTTTGGGGCTAGGATGATCTGTGTGACATTGTCCCTAGATATTATTATCATCAAGAAGGAGGTTATCAAGTCGACTCTATGATATATATTTTTTATTTCTTTATATTACCCGATTTCTCCGTGGTTTGAAAATCGATTTTGATAATTATATTTTTTATCGATATGCTTTCGGAATTGGTCCCATGCAAAATTAATTTCAATCGATTGGCTAAAAAACAAGATTTTGTCGTTTTTATGTTTTTAAACAGTTATTATTCTTTCCTAGATTATAGAAAAATAATAAATTTCTTCGTATCATGTTGCTAAAGGTGTACTTAACTTATTATCATTATTATTATGTTGGCCTCACTTCATGTTACCAGCTTACTATTTTATTTATTAGTTTCATACGTATGTATGTAGTATGTATGTAACGAAAACTTTGAACATGAGTTTGACCTCCTTCAAAACGTCAGATTAAATCGAGGGCATACTTATCAAGGACCGATGACAATTCAATATTTTAAACATACCCGTGGTTATCCTGAGTAGGATAATCAGGATAAGCGATTTATTGTTCCCCTATAACTGGTAGTGCTTTTGTAAATGAATAGTTTAAAAATTAAAAAATACGCGCTTTTATAGAAAAATTTAAAAAACAATTTAAAGATAAATAACAATTTAAGAACACCAAACTAAAGAAATTAATATTAGTGTTAAAGAAGCTTGTGTTTTTTCTTTTATTTTTAAACAATTATTTGGTTACGAAATACAATGATTTTGTTTTAATCAAATTGTAGTTTTATTGATGAAGGAAATACGTATAAAATCTCATTGTTGGAAGTCATCTATTAAAATTTCAATTGAAAAAGTGAGATTATACCTTTTACTTTTTAAGAAAATAGACGTAGTTCCACTCGTACTTGTAAAGCTCCACTAATCCTCACTTTAATAGTTATACTTTTAATCACTACAATTACGATATTATGACAGACATTTCAAAGAATAGGGTCCCAAGTATATATACCTACTACTAAGCAATATACACAGTAATACATACGTTAGAGTATCCACCCTTACCTAATATAAACATACCTTCCTTTATATAGCCATAAGTGCTGTAACTAGTCGTAATTCTCTTCGAACATCACTCAATTATACTGATTAGGTACCGATTAATACCGATTAACGGTTACTAACGCTATCGAATGAGAGTTGGGCATCTCTAATAATTAGTCTCACTATTGCTGCAGCTGCTAAAGGTGTTCATGCACTAGGAAACACTGACATTTATTTTGCAAAGAATGTCGCCTTTGCCTGAACGTTTCTTTGCAGTTAGATTTTTTTCTCCAAGAAAAACCATCTACTATTGATCCTACTTTAGTCCACTTAGTTCATCCATCGGTTTTTATTCAATTTCTAAATATGGTTCTTTGTTTAAGGATTTAATATTTGTTTGAAAATTTATAGACCACACAGACGGACGTATCCCTCCGCATAATTTTGTTTTTATTATATAGCATAATATTGTATTAGAATTAGCTGTGTAATTACGGGAATGGCAAGTACAAATTAATGCTGAATAAATTTAATTACTTCATTAGTGCTCAACGTTGCAATTAGTTGTACATAATCATACTCGATAAATATAATAAACAAAAAGGTAGATTTAAAAAAGATTTAAGTTTGTATGTATTTTCCACGATTTCTCCGTTATTTGCGAATCTATAATTCTTTTTTCTTCCAATAAGAAATTATTTTGGAATCCTATATAGATTTTATCATCAGCAATTACTAAAAAAAATATTATCAGCTGTACTTTTTTAAGCAGTTATTATTTAATGTTTCTATAATGAACACTGTTATATAAAGACAAAAGTCTTGCCTCACTCACTGGCTGACTCATCGATATTAATCGCAAACTTTGGACCTATTTAAATGATATTTTACGAGGAGGTTATTTAGACATAGGGGTGTTTGAAACTTTCCAAACGGATTAAAGAATAAAGAAGATTTTCAAAATGGACTGAATTGGCTTTAAGTCCATATTGCGGGCTAACTCTAATTCATAATAAATATTCTATTCTGAAGTTACTTACAGCAAAAAGATAGTTTTACTTCATTAACGGACGTACTATAAAAATAAACTTTTTAGTACATGATAGCTTCATAAACTAAATGTCAGCATTACACTTCATGATAAACATCAAACGTAATGTCTATATAGCGTATGCACATAATAAAATCGTAAGGAAGTAAAAACTGTACACTGCGGCCGTTTTTTAAGTATTTGTTAAGTTTTCTAGGAGCTATCTAATGTAAGTTTTTCTTCTTATACATACGTTTGTTTGTTTGCGCTTCACGCCGGCATTTTACAAAAGTCATTTTGTAGGTAGGTAAGAAAATATCATTATAATAGTATTTTTTAAAAATGCATATAGATAAGCCGGTATATAATATGCATGAAAAATGTCTTCGATAAATTTCCATAAGTTAAAACATTTGAAAAGCCACAAAATAGGCCGCAATTAAAACGTACTAACTCCGTTAATATCGGAGGCTTTACAAAACTGCCGACTAATTGCATTCACTGTTAAATTTCAAAGTCATAAAATTTTCTAAGCAGGACACGCGTAAATCGCCCGACTTTAATTTGTGTTTTAAACGGGAGAGGAAGTTAATTTATTGGAGGAGCCAGAGAATCGGCTAACTATTAAATTTATAGCCGCGAAGACAGAGAGTTCGGCCATTTCGAAACTCAAGACCGAGAATAAAAACTGCTCCCCGAATAATAAAAGGTGGAATTACGGGGAAAGTTTCTCTTTTTCGGGTTCTCTCGAATATCCACTTTCAGCGGGCGTGTAGTCGAATGAAAATTCTGAGAATTCTCATATCTTTCGTAGAATATACAGTCGGCTCTGCGATTCCCGAGCGGCTTGTTTACGCAATTCGCCAATTCGTGGGAAGGGAGATTAGTTGTCGTTCCCGATTTTATTGTGCTGCTTTTGAACTTGCCTACGTTTGTATCACATACAAATTTGTTTACATTTGATGTTTGATCGACGCTATAGCGCATAAATTATAATGACCACATACAATTAATTATTTGGCGAAGTCGAAACTATTTAAGAAAATGTGAGAAAACAATGCTACTGTTAAAATCTTGTCAAATATAAACAGTCATGTACAAGCTTTGTTTGTCGAATACTCGGAATCAAAATATTCTTAAATGGACTTCAAAGAAGTTCTGATTGATATGTTTGAAAATATTAACAAGATTAGATTCGCGACTGGTGGTTACAAATATGATTGCGTAAATTTAAAAATAAGAGTAAAATAGAAATAGTACACTCACCTGCTTTTCACTGGATATGTCATCCAATTCCATGGGGCCCGTATTCATCGGCATGGCTCCGTGCATTGGAGATTTGAAGCCAGCCGTGGAAGATACGGCCGCAACCTGGCCACTACTCTCAGACCCTACTTCCATACTAGACCCGTCTGACTCAGTACTATTCGCCCGCATTTTTCGTCTCTCTTTCTTCCTAAAGTCCGATCTAGTTGGCGACGACCCGCTCAAAAACCCATTAGTTTTTTTCTCGTAACCATTATCAATCAACATCGGGTTCTGGAAATTGCTGTGGTGCAGCCCGTTCGGCGTATACTTGTCTTGTAACGATTTGACATCAAAAGGCTCGTTTTTCAACACATGGACTACTGTCGGACTTTGTATGTTCTGTAATAAGCTCCCATTTTGATGAAGAAGCGTACCGTTCTGGTGAAGGATTCCATTTTGCGTTGGAAAGGCATTTATAGTTGCAATGTTAGGTTGATACAGTTGTATATGCCGGTCGTCGATGTAGGTCTGTGCGGCGGGCGCCAGCTCCCTCGCCTGCAAGGGTGCCGGCACGATTGGATAACTTCGTGCGTTAACCGCCGTGAGAGTATGGAATGTGGTGGCGTTGACTGGTGACAACGTGGTTAGCGTGGTAGATAGCGGTGTCACCTGCGGCAGCGTAGTGAGATGCGCAGGTGACGACGGTGTGGTGAGCTGCGTGAGCTGGGTTAACTGACTAGGACTCGCGCTCGGCGTCGGGCTCGCCGTCACCGGGACCGGGGTCACGCTAGGCAGACCCGTCTCCGGTATCACCGACGTTTCGGGGAACGTTTGAAATTGGCTTTGGAAGGACGGCAGCTTATTCGTGATGGGCTGCAAGGTGACGGGCTGGTAATCCAGCGTTGCGGAGAAGCCCGCACGCAGGATAGCATCTTTGGAATTAACAGAAATAGGCATGGATTCCCAAGGTCGGTATTGCGGTTGACTGGCGATGACTGACACGGCGTCACCGGTACGCTCGTAGTACTCCCAGGCGGGGTCGAGCAGCCGCCCATCCGCCGTTAGGATGCGCTGCTCGTTGTCTGCCATTTCGCCAAACGTGGAGAAGGGCGGTAAGTGCGCGCCGTCCGCGCCCGCCTCGCTGCGGAGGGCCTCACTCATGACGCCTTGCCTCGGCGCTGCCTCATCGCGGCACACGCCATAAACCTTTACAAAAATAACCTCTATTGTCTACTGTTGTACTGAACACTCGTCTGCACTGGAACTTTGCGATTTGTACTCTATGACGTGGCTCCGTTGACTCGTGAATACTCGGAGCGTCCGCGGGTTGTAAGTAGCACTTATAGTTACGGTTATACGGCACACTGGTTTACACTAACGACTAATCACAATAATATCTTCGTTACTTATTAATGAGTAAATATAAAAAGTACTTAACACGAGGCAGTTAACTTACGCGAACTCTTACAGTCTACGGGTTTATAAAATCTTTGGCTGACTTTTTTACAAAATGCTCGAGGATGCGGTTCGTATATAAATCTTAACGATCGATAAAATATTTTGTGCACTCGTTTAACGATTTCTATTATTTTGGAACGTTTAAATACTGGTCGTTGGTTGATTTAGTTGCGCTCGTCGAAGGCTTTTTATTGTAAATACCGATCACTTCAGACTTAAATTAATTTGTACTGTTTGGGAGTTTGCGTATACTATTTACGATTTAGGTTATCGTTAAAAGGTTAAAAAAATAGTGCTTATATTTAGATTTTCGAAACGAAAGATATGACTGGAGGCTTTGGTTTGTGGATTTCTTGGGTTTTGTTTGGAGGTTATTCAGCGGCACATGGGGGCAGGCCAGCTATCCGCATGGCCGACACCGGTCTGTGAACAAAACAAAACATATATATTAGTAAAAGTGTAACTAGTTTTATACGAGGAAAATTGTTACAAAAATTGAAAAAAGTTGTGAATGGTTTTTATGGAGGAACGATGTAAATTGTGAACGAGGAAGAATAAAGGAAGGTAAGAAATTTCGCAAGTTATGGGCCGGCCTGGACATGTTTACTACGGGAGGCCGCGCATGCGCGATATCGTGTTTTGAATAGGCCACGAATCGATGCAATGGCGCGAATAACCCATACTTGTGAATTTTGAGGAAATTCATAACAATCAGCTGTTATTAATTATGACGCAGAAAGCCCGCAATGATGAGTTGGGATATGTTTTAATTAATTATACGAATAAAAGTTATTTATTACGAAATATAGCGGAGTATTTTTATTTGAAGACTTCTGAACTGCAACATATAGTAAACGGTTTAGTAAGTCTTGTATATGAGCTATGGTATAGCGAATGATGTCTATTTAAAGAATGACAATGGCAAATTTTGCAATAAAATCATTCGTTTTTAACCGACTTCATAAAAGGAGGTTATTGAGTCGATTGTACGTATTTTTAAATACATATTACGTGATTCCTCTGGTTTTTGTAACTTATTATGATAATTATTTTTAAAGTATAGCCCCGTGTTTCTGTCTAACCTCAAAAAATACGTGCAATTATGAGTTTATGTGTGTTTGAAACATTTTTTTCTGCAATTAGATATCATGATCAAATCTAAACAAAACTAAACTCTCATAAAGTATCAATTTGAGTGTGACATACTAAAATATTCAGCCTTTTCAAGGCCCATTTTCAAACAAAAAGTTATTGCGATATTAATTGAACTAATGTGGTATTTTATAAACAACCAATGAGTATTTTCGGAGTTTAATGCTTTTATCTGACTTAAGCATGTCTATTTTAGTTTACTTTGTACTAATAAATACAATGGATAAGTTATTTAGCAGAGAGCGGAAATAAGTAGTAATAGTGGTCAGTAAACAATTTTTTTAACAAAAACCCATACATTAGGCTATATTATAATATGTTGTAATATTAACTAGCAACATTTGCGTATATAAATATGTATGTCGCCGTGTTCTAGAAAATTGTTCACACGTTTTCTACAAGGAACACTTTGAACTACAGAATAGAGGTAGAATTTAATGGGTTTTGTCTAGGAATTAACAATACAATATATAATAATCAAGTGCACTTTTCGGCATTCTCCACTAGACTTGACACGGCATAGTTATGTATATGACTATGAATGCCATCTGATCCCAAACTAGTCAAAGATAGAGCTAACTGCTAAACATACTTATATGTTTCTAAATACATGCATACTATATATAAATTACACCCAGACACAGAATAAATTGTAAAGAGTCACTCTTCACTAAGCCAAGTATTATGGATTTGTAGATTAAAAAAAGCTTTGCAGGAATAGTGGGAATTTATGGGGATATATGGAAAACCGATCAGCAGTTGGAGATAATTAATCGCTTTTTCGCAAACCATGAGCATAATTAAGTCGCTCGAAAACTATTTTTTATCCCACTTCTGATTTCAAGTCTCATTTCTACATAGGTACTCTAAGCAAATGATAACAGCCGTTCAGTAAAGTATCTATTACGATTCAATAATGGGAAATCTATACGTATTACCAACGTTAGACCTTATCCCAACTAACATTAGCAAATCGTTTGCCGTTAATGTTCTGATAAAGCCGATAATCACGTTGTCATATGCCGCTAACATTTCGCTTCTGACGTCATTCGAGAGTGTAGACACCCCTTTAACCTGACCCCGATACGACCTGCAAGAAATCGAGCGAAAGAAAATTTTCACGTTGATTTTATTTTTATTTTTTTAGCAATATGGTGAGGGGTTTGAGACATTACTAATCCATAAACTAAAAATTCGCTCCAAATAATATTGGACGGCTGAAATATAATCAATGCCGCAATATTTTATGACAGTGATGACTATGTTTTAGACTTTAAAAAATATAGTATCACTACAATAAAACATTCTTTGTTTTGGTTATAAGGGTTGTTGAATCTTAATCTAACCTGTATTATGTGGAGCGAATTTTAAGTCATTTTATAGTATGGGCAGTGGTACCCTGGTGTCAGAGTTGTTTAAGACACCCAGTAGGCCTCTGACATGGCTTATCAACGGCAGCTCAACGTGTCCTCCGAAGCATGGAGACGCACAGAAATTAAACCACGGTTAACGATCACCCATCTATGGACCAACCACGTGCCTAGGCTTAACCTCGCCAATCACTTACGGACCGGTGAGTGCTGCCATGAGCACCTAGTCATTGTTTTAGTCAATTATAAATCGGAAGCTAACTTTTGTAATATATAATTTTAAAATACATTCTTTATTTGCTTAATTGAAAGCCAAGGCCGAAATTTAAAACTTTGTATAATACCTTAACATACAAATGTTAGCAAAACCTCTTCCATTTCCATAAAAAGTTAAATAAATCTAAGTACGAAAACAAATTATATTTCGACGTATCAGATGAAAAATACCGGTGTACAAATGTGAGTTGGACTTCGGTTTATGAAAGTTCCCGGTTCCGTACACATCGCGATATAAATTGACCCTTTCAGTCGTTTTTTTTCATTTATTTCGTTATAAAATAAAGATATCATACATACAGGTGCCATAAAATAAAAATAAGTTCCATCTATATTTCGCCTAATCATATCTAATAAAGGATACTACGATATATGATATGTCAAATTTCTAGATCAATTCCAAATATAATGACAGTAATAGAGGCAAAAGAGGTGTGCAAATATCGTGACAAATGGAAATCCGTTGTCTCTGCCTACCCCTCTGGGAAACAGGCGTGAGTCTATATATGTATGTATGTAATTCAAAATATTTAAACAAATTTAAAATAAAATAGAAACAATGAAATGGTGCACAACAAAACAAAATTATGGAAATTGTTTTGTTTTCCGTAATTTAAAAACATATCACATATGGTTTTTAATTTAAATAAATTCAAACTAACTGCTTGCTTAGGTAAAGCAAGCAGTTAAATGTCTCTTGTAGATGCTATAAAAATGCATTCCTAGCAATATATCGCTGATTTAGTTAATACCACGTATTGTACAGACGCCAGCACATCCAGCTATCCCAATCTGTCAAATTTCTTTTATAGATTTTTAACGTTATCACAAAAGGATAGGGTTCACTTTCAATTGGGGAAATTTGACACATTGGGATAGCTTGATGTGCTGGCGTCTGTACATATTTTTATTGCAATACTGCTCTATAAAGAGTATTTATCTTATCTTATTTCTTTGTTTGTAAAGGAAGTTAATATATGCCCACATACTAGAGTAAGAAAAGACATATTATATTTATCGGATTGGGAATAATTAATTATTTAATTTTTAATTCAATATTCAGTTTCGGGTTTATGAGATAGAGGCCCGTGGCATAAAAAGGGAAAGATATACCAACGAACTAACAACAAGGAGTTTCCGTTTCCCCTTATGAGTACAGAACCCTAAAACAACTCCGTCAGAGGGAATACTCATAGTACTATAGTAAATTGCTATTCATGTTCGCACAAACCTGATTGTTTACAAAGTACTATTTCCTTCTTCTTTGTACTTCTGACAAGTTAATATGAGCTCTACCAAATGTCTATGAAAAGTATGAAACAACAATAAAATGCGAAGCTTCTATAACCCGACAAAATTATGAAGTAGCTTAAAAGCTCAGAGTGTATGGAATTGGAAGACTTCCTAATTTGGTAGTATTATCATATACACAGTAAACAAAGTCTATAAATAGAAGGGTACGGAATAGTGCCTATGCTACGCTCTATTTCGGGTATAACTATTTTAAGGGCGTACTATTTTTGAAATGTTTCAATTTAAAGCTGTCTATTTCCATTGGTCAATATTGGATTCGACACATTTTTAGACGATTTATTTATGGATATGAGTATTTTTAAAATATTGTAAAATATGCTGTTTTAGCTATTTATAAATATGGTTATGTTTTTACAGTAACGAACTGCAGAGCTGCAGTGTGTTAATTAAATTAGCCATTAATAAATAATACTTTTAAATAAGCTTTTTTGAATTTCCGTATTATATCAAATGTGTTAGGTGGCACCGGTTTTCCATGGTCATATCAAATATAGGTACAATACATTGTAGTACTGTTGTATTTATCTACGAGCCGCGCGAATTTTAGCATATGGATCTACTTAACATACATAAGTATGTTAAGTAGATCCATAACCATTTTATAATGTTTTATTCAGGCATATCATTGTTTGCAGCATATTATTGATAAGTTTTAATAATTCATACTCACGGTTCAATACTATACGTATACGATTAGAATTTAGCTACATATAGGCTTATTTTTTTTTATGTTTCTGATTTAAATAATTCCGCTGAAAATTGCTTTATATGCTGCAATCCGTTAACTGAAATTATAAATTAAGCAATGTAGATATTGTTTAATCCTACTAATATTATAAACGCGAAAGTTTGTAAGTATGGATGCATTTATGGATGTTTGTTACTTTTTCACGTAAAAACTACTGAATGGATTTTATTGAAACTTTACAATAATATAGCTTATACGTTAGAATAACAGATAGGCTATCATTTATAAAGTTAAACGCGGGTAAAACCGCGGGGCACTGCTAGTAACTGTATAAGCGTATTTATCTCGACGCCTTTGCGTATGTAGAAATATTTTCATTCATTCACACTCATATCAAAAGACCACGTGAAATGGCATTCCAATTTCAATTCATAAACACGCACATTTCATATTTAGAAAATTGGAAACTGGCATTCAATTGACAGTCACATGTTTCTTTTAATCGTTTCAAATATGGAACATTTTATTCCATAGAGAATTGTAGAGGCATCGAATTAAATGGCACTTCATTTGCAGAAGATTGACAGTGACGTCAATGGTTTATTATTGAATTTAGATATTCTTGCAATCAAATTTTATTAATAGAGTTTTATATAAATGTTGTGTGGGATTTTCATTCGCATTAATTTAGATGTGAATAGAGTAATTTATTTATAGAATTTAATTCTGGTTGGCATCGTTGTTTTCACCGTTTATATTTCACAATGAGTTTGTTGTCTCCTAAGTATAAACAATATTACAATTTCATATACAGTTCCCGAAGTTCAGAGAGTTTAACCGCGGCTCAACCATTGACGGCAAAAGTTAATTCAAAATAGCTTATATTAGAAACTAGTACACATCAAATATCTCCATATACTCGTAACCAACTTCATATAAGACGATACATATCTATTAATTCATTATCGATCAAATTCCCTTCTCATTAAAAACTTTCTCGAATCGGTCTGTAACTACGGTTTCCAAAGGATGCGCATCAAAAGAAATGTCTTTTGTTTCGTCTACAAAGAGAGAGTAAATTGCAACGCGCTTGTTTCGACTTTTTCGCTTCCCCTCCAGTACTTATCGGTATTTTCCTGAGGGAAGGTTCGAAAGATTTTTCCGTTTCATTACGATTTCTACGTAGTATCGAACTTATGTATCATCGTAATAATTGCTTGTTTGAATTATAGCCTATTGTCTTTTAACCATGAAGTCATTACTATCAAAACTTTTATTTATGGGGCGACAAAAAATTCCTTGTTCGTAGTTTAAAATATCACGACTAAGTTCAGAAATCATTCCGTATTACATCATCACCATCAAGTCACTACAAAACGTCCCGACTAGTAATCACAGGGCAAAACTCTTTGTAGATGCGCACAAAGAGCGTTCCTCGAAAAAAAATTAAAAAGCTCACTTCAAAACGCGAACGGTCGCATGTGTGTGATGTTCGTATTTGAGGATTACACGGGTGTGTTGCAAGGATTCGTAGGATTGCGCAAGTGTGGGTGTATCTCGACGTGTGCGTGTACGCGATAGGATCTGGGTCTCGGTTGTCAAGGGCAACCGTACTACCGCTGCAGCGAAAGCATTGCGCTTTCAGCTTTGCTGCAATTATACGGCATATTTTTAGCGTCGGATGTTGTCGCTTTTTTGTAGACAAGTACAGCGAACGTGGCGTTTCGTTCGGAAATCATTGGATCTCGTGAAGAATGTGGGCAATATGTTTGCGCTGACCTAACTTGATTTATAGTTTAATCGCGTATATCGTGCCCCTGATATTTCCATTTTTATGGAATTTTCCACTACTTACGGGTGTGTCTATGTTATTGGTCTAATCTTTTTATCTGTAATCTAACTTATAAATTATGTAATGTTTAATACTGTTATGCTAGGTAAGAGTTAACATCTTATAATATTGGCCCCTGTCGAAATGATGAAGGATTTCAAATCATATTGTTTTGTCGTAGTAATTTCAACCTTGCGAATAGGGACGTTATGATGAATTTAGTGTTGTATAAACTTTTAAGTTTCAGTTGCTATTTAATTCGTATATAATTATTACGATGGTACTGAGAGCTGAAGTTTAGATTCAAGCGAAAGAAGGAGAATCCGGTTTGTAAATGTAAATTTAATAACGTCTCCAAATAAATAAATACCAACGGGTTTTACAATGACCTGATATAAAAACGATGTGAATCCATCCAGACTCATAATTAAGACAACAATGATTTTAAACCTTAAAACTATTTGAAAATTGCAGCTAGAATTATCTGTCGCCGAAGCAGACACGTAGAATATCTCAATTATTCTTGCATTATATTGAATTGGCAAATGCTAATTATTAACGTGAGGATTTAGTTTGGTTTGCGCTACTTAGTTGAAATTAAAGTGCAACTGTCGTCATACATACTGGTGCTGCTCAAATAATAACTTTCCGAATATCCGCCTCGATAAATATAAAACAAAACGGATAAGATATACTCAAATATTATATTACGAGAAGTTAAAAATAAAAATAATTACAGATATTTAATTAAAATAACAATGAACTAAATCGCACGTGTAATATTAAAATTAAATGTAAGCATATATTTGTAAGAACTTTTCAACTGTTTACAAGTCTTAATCGCAAAATTAGATTTAAGCAAATGTATGTATGTAGTTTTGACTCTATATAAGAATAATAAAAATATTCATTGACAATTTCCATCCTCATTTATTTCATAACATCCTCAATTTCGTATTATGCCTTCACATGCTATTACCAGTATACTTGATACTATACAACGTATATGAAATTGCCACAAAAACCATTGTTACACGACACTTACCGATCCTTTAATACTGTATAAGAAATCAAACTATTAAAAGCTAGATGTTTTTGTACCACCAGCTGTATCACATCCGGTACCTGCAGGAAACTCATATCTGAGTCACTGTGATCATTTGATAGCAATCTGGTGATAAGGAACCGATATCTAATGCTCCAAGGGTATATTTTATTGGCACGCTTTATGGGGTTATGGCGGTTTATAAGGAAGGAGATGAGGTTTTATATGTTGATTGTATTTTGTTTTTGTTTAAAAAAAACTAAGCTGGGCAGCTAATATTGTGGAAACTCAAACGGGTCACTCTGTTAATTAATTTTATGTTAGACCAAATTTAATTATGATATCATTCAATTAAATATCAACATGTTTTACAAGATTGTGGAAATGGCGGCCTTATTGCTAGGTGCTATCTCTCCCAAATGTCCGTTAAACGAACAAGGTTTTAGTTTAATACAATTTACAGTTAACCTAGGAAACGTACACTTCTTCACCGGACATATGAGGCGGTCGTCACCTTAAGCCATCTAGTAATAAAAAGTATAAACTAAGAATACAAAAACTAAATCATGGAAGACGCTTTCGAAGTCGTACTCTCGGCGAGAACGATTACATAGTTTGTCTATACTGTCACGAGAGTTTCTAATAGCCTTGACTTGCTCTAAATAAGTAGTACTCTCGCCGTCCGGTTTCTTTAAGACTTTTCTAGGACGACAGTGCGTTGTATCTATACATATTAGTATCTACATATACTGGACCCCATGACGTCTTCTCTGGAGAGCGATTTGAATGAAACAAGATTAAAGTATAGGGTATTTGTTGGCATATTTAGTGAACGGGCCAATTTACTTTTTTTTGGTACTTTTCTGACTACTTACGCTTACTTTTATTTATTTATTCTTTATTGCACACAGAAATACATATTTACATGAAAGATTAGAGATATCATGTACACAGGCGGGCTTAACTCAACTATGAGTTTTCTTCCAGCAAACCTTTGTTAGAGTGAGAGCTTATATGTAATGGGCTTATATGTTATAGCTAATATGTAATGGGGTATTTTTTATTTAGCTTTTGCTGCAAGATTTAATGCAAAACAACAAATATTTGGGTATATGTATGTTTTTATGCGTGTAATTACACGCAGACTCAGGACAAGCAGACATGTTCACGCACAAAAATATATGTCCTGGGTGAAAATCGAACCCACGACCTGCGGCGTGAAAGGCAAGTATCTAACCAACCACGCCAATGGCCCATCTATAATAAAGTGTACTCCATTGTACCCACTATAAACCTTCAAATAGTTAAACCAAAATCCATATTTGATCCAATAACGACTAAACCAGTGCCGTCCGTCGTTTGTCGTATAAAATAATGGGCGAGGAATTGAATCCGCATCGCGGCAATCAGAGTGATGCGAGCATCCTGTACGGATTTATAGATCGTACTGATGTATTTGTGTGAGAAACTACACGTGGAAAAAGTTGGTTGCTACTTTGGATTTAGGCTTCATTACTTTATAAGTATATTTTTATTTCCGAACGGGTTGCTCCTCAGAGCCATGGATAATAATAGACTCTATTATGTAAACTTATTCTGACCTATCAGAGATCAACAAATCCAGCTCATATACCCAAATATTTGTTGTTTTGCATTAAATCTTGCAGCAAAAGCTAAATAAAAAATACCCCATTACATATTAGCTATACCGGTTCCAGGTCGAATATTAAAACGTGGATTAGCTCAACTGATAGAACGCATTACGCTGATTTTTAATCAATTTAAAACTAATTTTGTCACAATCAGCAATCGCTTCGTATTCGCGCGGCAGAGTTTTGAAGCCATATCACATTGAAAAATTCTGAAAAAGAGTAACTCTTCCAACATGAATGAATAAAAATACATTTCGACATTAAATTTTAGGTACAATTTCAATGTTGCGTGGGATTTTTCGGGTAATTTTCCTTCTTATATGCGGAAATGCCAGTACGGCCAACTCATTTCCTTTAATTTCCCAATATTTTATAATTGTGTTCATCAAATTTTAGCAGCTTTATTTATTATAATCAAATGGGAATCTTGGTAGGATATATTCGATGTTAGTTTTACAGATTTAACGGTAGAGACGGTGCTGGAAATATAGCAGATTTAAAGTGTGAGAAAGAGAATCTTACAACAAAATCAGAAATCTAGTTTCATTAAAATGCTTAATGCAACACTATAATTATATAAAAACTCTATCTAAATGTGTAATACAACACTAAAATGGTACGAAGTCTATCAAAATATGTAATACAGCAATATCATCATGATACGAAAAGTCTATCAAAATGGTTCACATTAGAATGATAAAGTTCGGGATATAGAGTTACGTCCCATCCCATTCAGCCACTCGAGCCCAGTTGAATAGAGACGCAGATGTTATGTTTTTTACGACAATCTTTCCCACACTACCACTTTTTCTGAGGCCTTAATACTCCAACAAACTTATTGTTGCACTTTCTTCTCAACAAACACATTCAATTTTAAACCTTATAGTGATTATAATAGAGAAAATTTATTATTATTGCATTTCAAATTTAAAATTGTAGATACAGTTTTGTAAAGATTTTTTGTGGGTACGTCTGCTCTTACTATCGGATGCGACATCGGAAATTGAGGGTTTTTTCAACTTACACCTATGAGATGGAATTGTTTGAAGGAAGTCACATGTGTATGACGATGATTGTATGATTTAGTATTGTTTCCTTTGCTTTGGGTAACGTGAATCATGTTTCTATTTAAATCTGAACACTTGAATTGTCTAGTTAAAGCTCCAAAATTATTTAACCAGCTTTGCTTTGTGATAAGTTTTCTCAGAGAATCATTGTCATAAAAGAATAGACCATTATATCTCGTAACACTTTTAAAGTACAGTCAAGAGTTTATATGCATAATAAGCTTTAAATAAACAAATCCAACTAAACTCAATAAGTGCACTCAAATTCACTGGAACTATAAAAATTTAATATGAACCTCCAGCAAACGTCAAAAGGGAATTCTCATTGAAAAGCGAGCGTTCACCGGCGCGACTCCCTTATCCAAATAAAATACCCACCACAATTACATAGCTCCCAAGAAAGTTTTTACTACATTGATATTTAAACTTTTGCCTAGACAAATACATAAGATAAATATGAATAGGGGAAGGACGTAAAAGGACTGGGTATGTAGTTTCAAAGTAAAGCTACTATTGCTATCATTTTAACAAGCTCAAACATCTCAACCTAATTAAATAAACTCAATATTATTAGTCGATTCGTTTCATTATAGAATTCAATACCAAAACTTCAATTTACTAGATAACCTTTTAATATTTTTCAGAGCAAGGTTTCCAAATTCGTATTAGGTCAAAGCAAATTCATTCCACTGATTCCCTTGTCCCTATCAAAAGCTCGCGTCGCTTGCTCTTTAGCAATAAGAGGAGGATTATCCCACAGAGAAAGTATGAATCAACTTAATTTATATTACTTGTGGCAATAATCGAGATATTCTGATGACTAATCAATACAGATATTCAAGAATGAAAAGGATTAGAAAAAGAAACACTAAAAACATTATTTCTTAAGCTTAAGAATATTTTGGTCGTACATGTGTCCAGATAAATACACATTTATGGGGCAGTTTTAAGGCTACTACAACAAAGAAAGAAGTAAGAAGTACAACAGTGCTTCGAAAGAAAGAAGTATTGAAAGATTTGTAAAAGTCAGTGGAATAGAAGGCTCTGTTGGCTACGTGTCTAAATAGTCTGATCGATAAACAGCAGACAAAAATAGAAAAACAAACAAGCCGAAGTGCAATTTGCTCGTAATTCACCATTAGAGGACGATATTGCAGTTCTACATGTTTTAAATCGACACTAGTTGTGGCTAGAATATATATCTAGGAATATTACGTTAGATAAAAATACCTAATTCAGTAAAAAAATAGACTAGACTTACAAATCCGCAACAGCTTAATGACAATACTTTTCTCCCTGGCACTATGTTCCAAAAAGCGACTTGACCTATGATGATGTAATGTAGTACATAGTTAGTATAGATATGGAAGATATCACTTCAGACGTGATTTTCTGACAGGGCCCCATTAATGCATCTAAAAGACATACTAACTGCGTTACCCGCGATGGCACGGGCTAGTCAATAATAATTAAAATACAAACAATTATTTTATAGCACTCTAACCAAAGAGTACATTATTAAACTATTACTCCGACAGAACTATGATATCGTAACTTAGTCATATGCAACGGACATGTAATGTTAACATGTCCGTCATATTAATTTAAGTAATCAAAGTTACCAGTAAAGTAATCCAGAGCTAGGGTTAAAGTAAATATAACTCGACTTCAATTAACACAGAGATGTAATGTTATGGAATGAATTACACGCCCGTTGCATTCAATTAAGTTATCAAAATTACCGTCAAAATAAGAACTAGAGTCAGAGGAATCATAATCGGCTTCAACTAAACCAGAGATGTAATGTAAGCATTACATGTCCGTTGAATTCGATTAACTTATCAAAATTTCCAATTAAAGGAATCCAGAATTAGAGTTAGAGAAAACATAATTTGGCTTCAACTTAACCAGAGATGTAATATAAGCATTACATGTGCGCTGAATTCGATTAAGTTATTAAAATTACCAACAAAGCAACCTATAACTAGAGTTAGAGGACACATTACTAAGGATCTTATAAAAAGGACATGTAATTTCAGTATTACAGGTCCATTGTATTCGATTAAGTTATCATAATTTGCATCAAAGCATTCTTGAATTAGTTTCATAGGAAACATAACTCAGCTTCAACTTACCTAGAGACGTAATGTTAAGCGTTAAGCATTACATATCCATAGAACTCGATTAAGTTATAAAAATTTCCAACAAAGCAATCCACAAGTAGAGTTAGAGCAAACATTAAAACGGTTCTAATAAATGGGACATGTAATCTAAGTATAACAAATCCGTTGAATTTGATTAACTTATCAAAATTCAATAAAAAGCATTCCTGGATTTGTGTCAGAGGAAACATAACTCAGCTTCAACTAACCTAGACATGTAATGTAAATCTTACATGTCATGTCTGGGTTAGTTGAACCCTAGTTGTGTAATGTAAGCATTAAATGTCCGTAGAAGTCGATTAAGTTATCAAAATTTCCAAAAAAGCAATCCAGAAGTAGAGTTAGAGGAAACATAACTCAGCTTCAACTAACCTAGAGATTTTATGTAAGCATTAAATGTCTATAGAACTCAATTAAGTTACCAAAATTTCCAAAAAAGCAACCCATAAGTACAGTTAGAGGAAACATAACTCGGCTTCAACTAACCTAAAGATGTAATGTAAGCATTACATGTCCGTTGCATTCGACTAAGTTATCAAAATTACCAACAAAGCAACCTAAAACTAGAGTTAGAGGAAACATTACTGAGTTTTTAATAACAACGATATGTAATCTAAGTATTACAAATCCGTTGTATTCGATTAAGTTATGAAAATTTAATAAAAGCATTCGTGGATTAGTGTCAGAGGAAACATAACTCAGCTTCAACTAACCTAGAGATGTAATGTAAGCATTACATGTCTTTAGAACTCGATTAAGTTATCAAAATTTCCAACAAAGCAATCCAGAAGTAAAGTTAGAGGAAATATAACTCAGCTTCAACTAACATAGAGATGTAATGTAAGCATTACATGTCCGTAGAACTCGATTAAGTTATCAAAATTTCCAACAAAGCAATCCAGAAGTAGAGTTAGAGGAAACATAACTCGGCTTCAACTAAAAAGGAAATGTAGCATTGCACAATCCGTTGCGTACACCAGTATGTACCAACAGTTAGCTCCGGCGAAATTGGCCAATTTGTTTATTTGTTTTCATTGGCCTCACTGAACTTGACTCCCTATTATCGCATTCACGGGAGGAAGACGTATTATTTATTCGATTATTTCGTGGGACCGGAATCTTTGGAGTTGCCAGTTGAAAGAAAATATCTGTATTATGATAAATGTTTTATATCATTGTATACCTATATATGCGACATTTTTTCATTATAACGAATATCAATTAATCTTAAATATATATATCTAGCTTTTTATGAAAATAATATGATTCTTAACAAATTCTATTAACATTGTACTACTATTGAACATCATTGTAACACATTCAACGATATAAAATAATGTTTTATTCATCCACAATTTGAAATTCAAGAAAGAAAAATATAAGATTCTTTTCCAAAGCTTATCTTCTTATTTCTGTTATCCAAGATAGACCAAAATCTAAATTGAGCGTTTCAGGATTATCTACTTTCGACGATTAATTAAAGATACCAAGAGGAGATTATACATGAACCTTTTAGGTTCGAAAATACTAACATCATTCTTGATTAGGACTCTACTTTCATTAGAATAGAAAAATTGGACTGAAATTAACCCTTACACGGACAATGGTCATTACCACCGCATTTTAAACCCTATTGCTTTGTAATAATAATAAAAGAATAATAATATCTAGGGACAATGTCACACAGATCATCCTATCCCCAAACTAAGCAAAGCTTGTACTATGTGTACCAGGCGACGATATACATACTTATATAGATAGATAAATACTTATATACATAGAAAACATCCATGACTCAGAAACAAATATTCGTGCTCATCACACACATATTTGCACTTACCGGGACTCGAACCCAGGACCACCAGCTTCGTGGGCAGGAGCACTACCAACTAGGCTAAAGCCATTAGATTAAAAACATACGCCGATAACCGATTAAGGGTAAAAAGTCTTTCTTATACGAGTATGTAAATCCTATTTGAAGAAATACCGTTATGGAGAGTTCAATTGCTACTAAATATATTCATACATGAGTATATACAAAGGAACAAGCTGGTCGAAGATCTATAGCAATAATATCTATCAATATTTAAGTTTCTTTATACCAATGTACAAGAGAACACATTTGAAGCGGGGATACAATTTAGATCTGCATAATATAAATTTCATCTGCCTGTATTAGTTAAAAGCTCTGAACAAAATAAGTTATAGATACTGAAGACATCAAATAATAAGAAAATCAAACATTAAATACTACAAAAGAATGTTCAAGGAAGCATAATAACTTACTACTTCAGTTTCACTGAATGTTTCCGTCTATAAATACACAACACGAATTTCGCTCCATTTTAAGTTAACATTTTTGATTGACTTGACCTTTGTGTATTGGACAGCGGCCAGTTTATTATTGGAACTCTTCTAAATAAGTCATTAAGTTCCAAGAAAACGTACCAATATGACACCCATAACAGAGTTTATTACAAACGTTAACAAGTTGATCTTTCTTTGATGCCTAACTTACGGATTGCAATAAAGCAGATAAAAATCGTTCCCGCTTCAATTTCGCTCGTTACAATTAGGTCTAAATTATGTGACATCATGCACATCAGACAATGACAGCCGATGCGTCACCATGCCGTGCCTGCGGATGCGATCCCCGTTTCCCTGACGCGCAGCTTTGCAACTCTCACGCGCATCAGCGCCGCGTCGGAAAGCTCATTCTTCAAAACTACCGACAAGATTACGTCCAATTGGCTTCAGATAAGCGTGAGACAATGCCAACGTCCTTTCGTCGAGACAATTCACTTTATAAATTGTTTGCTATCAAAAACAAATGCGTTGCAGGAAAACAGGGATCGATTCGCGAAAGCACGCAACGAAAGCTCTGGCGGAAGCACGCGAACGTGCACCGGACTTCGCTTCACGCTCTGCTGCCACTGGCGCTCGTGTACCTCTAACTAAACAATCCACAAAATCGAAAGCTTCTACACCACTACTTGGAAACACTCGCACTTCGCCACAAAACTTTGGTACTCTGGCACGAACTCCGTACCTTCTCCGGTCGCTCGATCCATCCGCGCCTCCTTTTTTTCTTCGTCTCGCCGCGTCGGAAACAAAACGGTCCGAAGGACGCAAGCGAAAAATAAACAAAAAGGGATTCGGAGTTCGCGATCGCGTCAGTAGTGCGCGTGTCGCGTCACGCTGTGCGCTATGTAGCGTGTGGTCGCGGCGCGGGTCGGCGGCGGACTGGCGCGGCACAGCTGCGGAGCGGCCAATGGCGCGCGGTCACGTGACGCCCCGCGCCCGCACACGCTTGTTTACAAATAATAATAATACGGCCGGTGGCGCCGCCTCTGCCGCGCGGCTACGCCGTGCTACGGGCTACGCACAGCTGTCGTTGCATTTGGCGGGATTCGATTCGGAGCATTCGCTCAAAGCTTCGATCTGTTTACTTGGAGCTTTCGCGTCGGCGTTCTATCGATCCGTACGCAACTTTGCAGCCGCTGTGCGTGCTTCCCCACAACTAAATAAATTACATTTTATGCAGCGAATATTTCAAAATATTCTAAGCGCTTCGTCTTCGTTCCATACATCCCCGTGGCCGGGAAAAAAGCTGTAACTGCTCAAACGTGAAGGTTAAATTTACGGAAAGGGTTAATAAAATTATTACGCAATTTTCGCTAAGAGGGTGCGACAGTCGTCCCCATTTCGCGACAGGTTGATGTTTCCGATTGTTTTGGGTTCAGGATGTAAGGTGCAAAGAGGGTTTGATCCCCAGTGCATGCAGTACGCAGTACTACGCGCCCCTCTGTCTAAATCTGAGGTGAGGTGCCCCGCATGGTCTCGTGCCGCGGATGGGACACTTGACGTACTCATTTTTAATTTATCCCCTCATTTTTGCTGGTTCCAAAAGTGATATTTTGTCCCCTAATTCTTCGGTCAATTGACACGAGGATTATGGTTTCACTTTCTTAATGAGACGTGGCTAGCATCTTTCGTGTGTTGCTAAGTGATGACATAACAATTTAGTAAAAGGTACTTTTATAGAGAGTCGCTTGTTCTTAGAGTAAGTTATATCTCGAAGGTAGAGCAGTTGTGGACAACATCTGCGTCACCAGCCACAGAAGCATTGTTAATATTAACATTGTTTCAGCGAAATATAAAGCAAGGTCTGTGCTAGGTTGGGTCGTTTATAAATCAGTGATAAAAATAGGAGGCTGTCGGAATGTGGGCCCTCATTTTCAGAAATTACTTCCAGCCTTGTCTGTAACTTCTGGGAGCTGAACATACATATAAGACTATTAAAATGTGTCGCTCTATCCTCAGCTCGGCCAATCAAAAATATTTTCAGAATAGGAACTAAATCAAATGTCTGAAACTTGTTTTAAACTATTATTTAGGAAGAAAGATTTTACAAACATCAAATATTTATTTGAATATTGTTAGTAAGTAGGAGTCAGTCAAAATAAAAAAAATCATCCATAGTTATGTAAAAACTTGTAAATACTTTCATAGTATTTTAGCGAAGAAGAATTTAGCGAAAATATGAGTAGCATGTAAATATATATTTTTCAGTTGGGTCTTGTCTTGTCTTGTCTTGTCTTGCCTTGGTAGGAGTGTACTTGTGCACTTCAGCCCTCCAGGATCTTTCGTACTATACTTGAATCTTACTTGGCGAAAATAGTACATCCCATTTCGATACATTGTTTAGTAAGATGAACAGTATGCTTATGACCTAATTCAGCACGCAAGCATGCGGCTCATATGATATTAAGCGCTTACCGTACCTATTGATACTTGCAATACTGAGCACATTGCAAACGCGTTACTGACCCATTGCCCCTCACAGAGAGCAATGCAACATGGAATTATGTTATATCTCTATGTATTCTATAAGGCACGACTTATATTCACAAGATCATCTATTTATCTTATTTTGACTGATCGTTTATAAGAATCAGTAATATTTGGCATAAATCTTTTGGAACTGAAATTAATTAGGGATGTGTGCGTGAACTTATTTAAATGGCTAGTTTTAAATGACCAGTTGGTATGGTTGGTAAATGCTTCCTTTCACGCCGCAGGTCATGGGTTCGATTCCCACCCAGGATGGATATTTGTGTGCATGAACATGTCTGTTTGGCCTGCGTCTGGGTGGAATTGTCTATATAACTATGAAATAACAAAAGAAAAGTAGTATGTGTATCAGTTATCTGATTTCCATAGTAAAAGCTCAGCTTAGTTTAGGATCAGATCGTGTGTGAATAATGTTCAATAAAATCATAAATAAATAAAAAAGGTTTTTATTCGCGTAGACTTTAAAAAAGCGCTTGTAAATAGTCAGAACATGTTTGTAGTAATAGAGTTGTATACATTATTATTTCTAGTTACATGTACACGGATTGTATGAAAACATTTATAAAATTTATTTTATAATAGCAATGATATTTAGCTAGCTTATATTAAGTTATTGTCAAATTATGTTTATGTTTAATTATCAAAATTTAGAGTTTTAGCTATATCTTTACTACATATTGCCTAAATGGTTCTGTCTATATTAAGGTATTATTATTTTATTAATTCAAGAATTAATGCCAATAGACTGCAAACATTTATGCAGACTATTGTTGGGTCGTTAGATATCCTTGGCCAACTAAGGATATACTAGATGGAAACAATAAAAAAAAAGTGGAAGTAGGGACATGTCCATCTAAATGTGTGCCAAAGGTAGAGACGAATGTAAGAAGATCCATCGATACATGCTCTTAAATTGAATAAATAAATAAAATAAAAAAGGTTTTTATTCACGTAGACATTAAAAAAGCGCTTGTAAATAGTCAGAACATGTTTGTAGTATTATATAATTGTTTCTAGGTACATATAGATATTTAGATACACGGATTGTAGGAAATAATTTACAATAAGATTTGTTTTATAATAGTAACGATTTTTCTAACTTAAATTAAGTTATTGTCAAGGATCATGTGTAGGTTAAATTATCGAATTTAAATGTTAGCTATATTTTTCCTACATATTGTCTGAATGGTTCTGTCTATATTAAGGTACGAATTAAAAGTTATTATTATGGCGGACCTTGTGTTTATAACGACGGTCGTGCTTTAACCCAGTTGTTACTGAAACTTTTTTTTTGTCCCGAATCACATTATTTTTTAGTATTGTTACCTTGATGCATATGGTAAACATGGAAAAATACCAAAAAAAATCCGAGTTTTCAGGAAAGCTCGGAAAATACGGATCGTTTTAACGATCGGTAGTAATAGGCAGGTAGGTTAACGCTCTTATAACAACCACTTTATCCATTGTATCCTATTTTAAATTAAAGAAACACAGTTATTACTCTGAAAATGGTTTTATTATCTAAATTCATAATAAATTATATATATATATAATATAATAAAATAATCGTTAATTAACAAATAAGTATATGTAGGAGTATGATAAGTAACAAAACAAGTGGATTTTACATTTTTTACAGGTGAAGTTTGTATTTTTTTTGTAAAACGAACATCGAAGCTGAGAGTCGTTGTACTCTACTAGATGATCGACTCTGTAGACGTAACTGACGTCGACGTAGGTGATGAAATAGTTAATGATCAGCAAAATCCAAAATCACGCTAGCTGCCATACCAAACTGCCTATAAGCCGGTGGAATAATTGCTGCATGACATTGGTACGGATCAAACCATAGTACGTATCCCAATCTAGTTGCTCAACCCAGAACTTATATCCCCATCTAATCGGTTTTCCATGTATAAATTGTTTACAGCTGTGTCCTCCATAATAAGGTGCCATAGCCTCGTCTATGCTGTACATTTTCTTCTAAAGGTGCCATATTCAGGAATATTTCATTCCGAAAATTGACAAAGTGTCTCACGTTTGCAAATTTGTCACTTAGAGTTATCTAAGCATTGTTACAAAAGTGGAGGTGATTCATGATAAAAGTAAACCTATCCCTCGACATGGCGTAATATATAATACTAAAATCAGTGTCTGATGATTTCTCCCAGCACATGTATCTTCAGGAACTACGATATATCCATTTTAAAGAAGCATAGCAAGGAAATACTTCATTTCATTCGTTGTCACATTGCCCACTTTATTCTTTTGAATCGCGTAAATATTTGCATATTTGATCAATAGTTCTATAACCGAGTCATTAAACATACAGTCAAAGAAATACATGGACGTTTCAAGTTGTCTTGGCCCATAGTTTTCTTGCCATTGTGGTCGGTCGTGTGGATTATGGCGATTTCTCAAAGTATAATTTTGAGTTTTTGGTACAATTGGATCAACAAAAGGAACGGCTTTCCTGCTGCTAATAACTAGAGCTGAGCTAGATGTAGATGGCTCAGGTTGACTAACTTCTACAGAGTTCTACAATGTGGGGTTCTTCGGTGGTTCGACTTCCTTTTGCAAAAGATTTATATGACATCTATATCAAACCTGGAAGATTGTTCAGAGTTACAAACCCCTCATCACCAGAATCTTCATCGTGACATCAGCATTTGCGTTATCTGGTGGTAAAATAGTTATATTTCTTGGAAATGGGGCATCAATTCCAATTCGTCAACGATTTCATTGAGAGACAATGGTTTGATTTTCCTGGGACTGAACGTCAAAAATACATCCCCAAATTACGACCGATCGTTAAAACGATCATCAAATATAAGAGAATTTTTTCAATATAAAAGATATTATAAAATCAAATTTTAATTCACAGTTTTGTTAGACAGGATATAAATTTATAAAAAACGTGCTTAAAATAATTTTCAAGCACAAGCTAATTTGTAAACTCTTACCGTTTTGAAGACATAGTGAAAGATGATACCGCTAATACGAACTAAACTACAAAAGTTCTTCAAAATTATGATCACAAGATAATTTTCTATGCACCGAAACACTGTCAAACGATCACTGCGGTGATTGGTATACAATAGCCAAAAGTTATCAGCTCATTATTATTTTTAAATTGAAGGTATTCCTCAGTATATTTTTTGATCTTTATAATGATCGGTCGTTATAAATGGGTTAATGCTACCATCGGATCCAATGCGCTTCAACTGAGAAGAGAATAGAATATAGATAAATTTCTAGACTGATTAAAAGTAATCGTAGGAAAATAATTTCATATATGTATTTCATATAAAAAATCTCTATCTCTCTAAAGTATTTATAGTGATTTTAGTAGTGTAAATCCAGAAGATAATAAATAGAGTACATTTACAATTTAAAATTTAGATTTTGGTTTTAATTTCATCTAATTTGCTAAATTTAACAGTTGAAGCGTTAAAGCATTCCAAACTTGAAATACGTACCCTGGTGTAAGATTTACATATACCATTACTATATATTCTATAGGACCTAGTTAGGGACTTAAAGTCTGAACCTGGTCCTATAGAACAATAATTTAGAATGAGATTTTCTATTTTTATCATACTTACCCTAGAGTTGTTGAAGCCGCTCAGAAAGCCTCTGATATGGCTAAAAGACTGTTGTCTGATGACAACAACCGGTACCGACTACCTAATGCCCTCCGAAGCACGGAAATATTCAGAAATTAAACCACTTAGATGGTCACCCATCTATAAACCGACCGCGTGCCTGTGACCGGTGACTGTTGCCTAAATAGTATTACTTAAAAAAACTAAACGATACATTAGTTATTGGTATGAGTTTTAGTATTATATAATATAATATATATAATAATATATAATATCTAGGGACAATGTCACACAGATCATCCTAGCTCCAAACTAAGCAAAGCTTGTACTATGGGTACGAGGCGACGATATACATACTTATATAGATACATAAATACTTAAATACATAGAAAACATCCATGACTCAGAAACAAATATTCGTGCTTATCACACAAATATTTGCACTTACCGGGATTCAAACCCAGGACCACCAGCTTTGTAGGCAGGAGCACTACCAACTAGGCTATGGTGACCTTCAAATAATCTTTGGTATGAGCTTACAAACAAGGCAACTTTCACGTATGATGGGGTTAAATAGCGTCTGAAGGCCCTTAGGATCGGTGTCTCGAGGTTTACACATAATTCCATCGTCCCCAGGCCCTTGTTGTTCTTCACTTGTTTGAAGTTATTCGACTCTCGCACATACTGCCATCCGGGATATCCGCAATGTAATGTCGGGATAGTCTTGCTGATATACTAAAGCTAAGGTCCTATGATTAAAGTATCCTTTTACTCTGGGGTGATGGCGATGAATAATCCACTATATCTCATCCCGTGGAGGCATAGAAGTCGTCCAGATGGAATATCTTCCAGAGAACAGGCAGCAGCGTATCTCTGAGTACTATGGCCATCATATTGGGATCGCACAACCCGATCGCCAAGCGTTTCGATTATGTCATACATAACTCCCAGCACGTATTCAAGTAAATGCTCCTGCATTTCTGACATTTACTTTGCACCTGTGGTTATACAAAAAGCTCTCAAAAATCTCGATCCAAATAAAGGGTCTGGACCTGATGGTTTGCCACCTTTTTTTATTAAAAAAGTATCTGAAAATATTCTGCTTCCCCTTCAAATTATATTTAATAAATGTTTACGCGAAGGAATTTTTCCTGATATCTGGAAGCGTGCATTTATCACCCCAGTATACAAAAGTGGCGATAAAAATAACATAAAAAACTATCGCCCTATCTCCGTTTTGTCCGCCTTGGCTAAGCTTTTTGAGAGTCTTGTGCACAACGAGCTATACCCAAATATCCATCATCTTATTGTACGTGAACAGCACGGATTTGTTAAGCGTCGCTCGACCACCACCAACCTCATGCTGTTTACGAACTATATTTTTCAATGCATGGATACTAAAACTCAAGTTGACGCTGTGTATACTGATTTTCGGAAGGCTTTTGACAAGGTGGACCACAAATTACTCTTAGATAAAATTGCTTACAACGGCATTCGAGGTAATTTATTACGATGGTTTATATCCTACATTTTCAACAGAACTCAGAAAGTCGTCATCAACGGCTTCGAATCTGACTTAATTATTCTTACTTCTGGCGTTCCCCAAGGCTCAATTTTGGGCCCTCTTCTTTTTATATTGTTCATTAATGATATCGCTGACTGTTTTCAAAATTCCCATTTCTTATTATACGCTGACGACATAAAAATTTATAAATCTTGTACAAACTATAGTGATTGTTTACTTTTACAAGAGGATCTAAATAAACTTTGTCAATATTGCTCTCATAATAAACTTCAGCTTAGCATTCCAAAATGTAAAACAATAACGTACACAAAAAATAAAAACATAATAACTCATAATTATACTTTAAATAGCATAAGTTTACAAAAAGTCAATTATATCCGTGATTTAGGTGTTACACTGGATTCTAAATTGCATCTTAATCTTCATATTGACAACATTATAAATAAAGCATATCAAATGTTTGGCTTTGTCATGCGATCCTCAAAAGACTTTAAACGACCTCTCACGTATTTATCTTTATACAAAGCTTTAATCCGCTCTCAACTTGAGTACGCAGTCCCGATCTGGAGTCCTATTTATGAAGTTTATATTAAACGACTTGAAATGGTACAGAAGAAATTTTTACGTGCTATGCATTACCGATGCTATCATTCAAAACTGCCTTATCCGCAGCTTCTTGAAAAATACAAAATCTTAAGCCTGGAGTCCAGAAGGAAACTTCTTACATGTTTGACGCTGTATGGTTTATGTAATAATAAAATTGACTGTTCTAACATCACAAATCAATTGTGTTACATTGTACCTAGATCTGTGATGCGGCGAGAGGCGCGTGTTCCTCGGCTGTTCTACACTACAAGGTGCCGAACTAACGCCGGAGTGCGGGCGCCTCTACGTCGCCTCGTAGAGACATATAACACACACCTTGTACATTTAGACATTTTTGCACTTTCTACTTCAAAATTCAAAAAACTTGCCATTGATCATCTAAAATAACAATCGAGATTTCCTTTTAACGCTTTAGTAAACTCGCGCGAGTTTAGATTAAGATTAACTTTCTTTTACCTATTATTTTGCGGACATTGGTGTGGGTTACACGTTTACTACGTTACTTGTTTACACTTATTATATTATGCTGTAATGTGTAACTGTTTAATGTCCCAATAAAATAAAATAAAAAAAAATAAAAACTCCTCAAGATCCTAGGGGGAGGCTTTTGACCAATAATGGTTGTACAAGGTAACAACAATGTATCACGGTTGATATGAGGAAAGTATCCTTGTCTAATCATATGCAAAATTTTAGGACTTACTTTCATAGCTAGGATGACATTTTCCTCTAACCCACTCTACACTGTAAAGCTTTCTTATCTCCTACCAAAATCCGTATAAAATATTGAAGGATCCATTTAAAAAAAAAGCAAGCATCATATTTTCATACAACATTTCTTTTCCGTTATAATTATAATTTTCCGTAGTACTTTAGTAACGTTGGCATGTAACAATTCAATACTATTGTACAACATATGTGATAGCGCAACACAACAAAAACCAGTGTCCAACTATTTTAGTCTAAAATAGAATTTTCAAAATCTGAAACAACTCGGGCTGTTTATTAAAATTTGAAAATAATAATTGTAAGACAAGTTTCGGAAATTATTTCTACTGAGTAATAATGATAAAACACAACGTCAACATTTTTTCAACTTCTGATTTGAACAAAATACTTCTTTAAAACCATTCCGAAAGCATTTCCTACCGATTAAAAAAGGCTTATCAAAATGTGTTCACATCCTACAGAGAAATAGCCTACCATAGGTACAGACGCCAGCACATCAAGCTAGCCCAATCTGTCAATTTTCTCCAATGCAAAGTGAATCTTCTGCTTTTGTGATAAAGTGGAAAATTTATAAAAGAAATTTGACAGATTGGGGTAGCTGGATGTGCTGGCGTCTGTACAACAAACATAAATACAGTTGAATTCATAGCCCCCTTTTTTATAGTCGGTTAATACTTGAGTCAACACTAAAGTTTTATCATTTGTTTGTCTTTTACTACTCAGGTCAGGTCACTCATAAATAATTGATTTCTGAATAAAAACAATCGAATCTGAAAAAAAAATGTTATTTATACATACCACGGAATAATAAAGAGTCGCATAGTTATACGAAATTTTGCCAGTACAAAGACTTTTTGGGCAGTATCTATAAATGAAGCAACTCTGAAATTCTCATTAAATTCAAAGTGGAGAAGCGAATCGAAAATATGGTGATTCTCCGAGTACGGTGGTCAACACCCGTGCTGGATATATTCCTTCCAAAAAATCTTAACCCGCCGACTACAGTACCCTGCAGTCAATATGCGCTTAACCAACTGATTTTTTTAAATGAAGTCTATTCAACGTACATATCTCTTACACATATTTCTCAACTAACGAATCTATACACTCTACAAAAGTACGAAACTGTAGCATGACGTGAATACATATTCAGACGATTCGTGGAACCGAAACATTTTCTTTTCCACGAATCGTCTAAATTCGCGAACTATTGCACCCCGTACTTAAATGAGTCATCACAATTTCACCACCCACGTTATATTACTCAGTTTCTGGGCAGGCATACGTCATTGTTTATTATATGCCAATATAAACTATATACTTATCGTTGTAGTTTTGTTAATTAGGTATGGTGATGTGTTTTAATTCACGTGGCAAAAGGTAAACCATTTTTTATTTTATCATCAAATAGTAAGTTATCATAGGACTGGCAGTTAGAAACTAAAACCATAAACTTAAGGTATCTTAAATTTAAATGCATGATGCAATATTTTAAGTAATATCAACACAAGAGGTGTTGTAGCAAAGCGCACAAGATTCAAAATTCAAAAGTGATTGCAACGCGTGCAAACGTTCTTGCATCGTGCCGCGCCAATTCTATTGCTACAAAAGTGCGTAATATCGATTACCGGATCCCTTACCCCATCTTCCCTCTCACTCGCACGACGCACACTCCACTTCCGAAAACAATAAAAGCTTAAATGCGAACGCAATGGCACAACGCGACTTTGCGCGGGACTCATAGCCGCCATTTTGTTATTTCCACGTTTGATATACGACCTTTTTCCACTGATCGCGCGGCCCCCGTCACGGTTACCATGACAACGGATCTGTCACACGCACAGAACATAAAACGCAGGCATTGATTTTTTCCCTGCTTCCTCTTTTACTTTTACGCGTGTTGAGCGACTTTTTGCTTGAATTTTTTTCGAAAGCGACATCGCGTCAGTTTTAGCGGCCGCTAAGTGCTTTCAGATTTATAGTGGCATAAATGTTTGATTTCGTGAAATATTTCAGTTTTAAGTTGCTTTGTATTTTATGCATGATTCCTATTGTGGCTGCGGAGTTATAGGGACTAGTTCCGTTAGCTGGAAACTAATGATATTTCATTTCATTACTACAACGGTAGCGGTGAATCTTGGCAGAGTTAGATAGGGTTGTAGGTAATTGAATACGGAATAATCTTCAATTGTATTACTTCTTACAGTATCTATCGACATAATATGTTATATTATGTGTAGTAACCTATAAAATATTTGATGACATTCGGATCAATTTCCTTCGGCTACTTTTTGTATTGAAAAATGTCTTACAACTTTGAGAGTACAATAATGTGTGTTGTGTTTTTTTTTTTTAATATTTTAAGGATATATTTTTCTACTTATATAAATTAATGATTATTGTTAGGTACTTAAGTTTTGTATAAATAAACAATGAAATATTTATTTGCTAAAATATACGTACAGGGTTGTTGGGTACATTATAAACTTATACAACTATATTTGACGTAAGTAACTTGATCACTGTGACCAAAGCAAGCAAGATTGATCGTTTAAATCTAAATCTAACAAAGTATATTAATATAAGTATGTACCTATCGTAATTATTAATTTTATATTGTAAAAATACTTAAAAGGTTAAAGGAGATGTTTACCTTTGTTTTCGTAGTAGTGCTCATTAAAAATAAAATATGGAAATTTAGCTTTGTAATGTCAAACAACTACAAACTAACTGACTACGCTACATTTTCCGTACAAAGGCTTTTTATCAAAGTCCTCTAATCAAGTTAAAAGTAAGCACTTCAAAGAATTTTCTTGCGTTGATAAACAGAATTCCGTTAAGCTTAAGGGAAAATTTGTTAAGGTAGGCTCAGTACCCCGGGGCGGGTCCAAGGGTTGAATGTTCATCCCCCACAGACGTGGCGATCTACCCTCGATGTCTCGTTAACTCAATAGAAGGAAAATATGTTAGCCCGTCCGTGAGTACCGCGGAAAATGTGTCTTAGTATTCTATCGCCCGGGGGAGATTGAAATGGGTTAACGTTTACGTTTTATTTAACGTTTTCATATATAAATAATCTTTTAAATATAGAGTTTTAGGTAAATAAGTTAATATTTTTTATCATGACGTTTACAGTTTAACCTAGAAGTCTTTGTAGGACAATTGAAGCGAGAGGGTGCTCAAGCCACACAAATAGGGCAACAAACTAGGTAACTCGAAACTCGACTCAGAGCTGATAACGTCCAGATTCATGAAGAGGGTCAGGTTTAAGGGGCGTTTTGTGCAACTGTCACTCCATGTTCATACGGGGATCGAAGCCACGACTACTGGCTTAGCAGTCAGAGTCACCAAGCACTAAACCAACAGGCCAGTCAGTACCTAATTCAACCCCCTAATACACACTTACTAGCTAAGGAAACTGTATCATTCATATATGTAATTTAAATGTCCTTTCCCATTTAAGTGAATAAAACAATGACGATTCTCTATATTACACAACTAAATAAATATAAATGTCATTAATTCCCGAAGAAAAACACAGGACATACTTAGAACTTTATCTTTAAATTAATTAAAAACATTAAAAAACTAAGTATTTATTACAACCCGTTAACGAAATATATCAATTATTTTCATCGCTAAGTTACTATAATCGATAACTTTACCATATAGGTTTATATATATTATGGCTATTTTGACGTAAGCGGAAGAAAAATTATAGTAAGCTACGTGGAATTCTGAAATTGGTGTTATGTGAATAAGTTTGCCCTTTGATAAGATCTTACCATACGCATGAGTGATGGACCGCATCTGATGATGTATTTGGAAGACTATTTCTGGGAATCACGTACCCAAAGGCTTAATAATGGACTGGGCTGAGACTGTAACTGGTACATTGAAGTATTGATATGATTGCTCTATTGAGTGCATGTGGTACTGTAGTCTAGGCAGTATTGACTACTTTGGTATCTGCCTTGGCAGTCATTTGTTTCGAGTTCAATTTTCACTCAGGACAACTATCTGTACCCATATATAGTTGTTTTGAAGCTGGATAAGCAAGTGTGTAAACTCTCCAGCGATATACATATTTATTTCTATAAAAAGTAAAGCAGTCATTGGAAGAGGATTGTACAAAATAAAACTCAAAATAAATATGTAGTGTTAATACCACAACTTTTTGATTAATTAATATATAATATTAACACTACATTTATACAATTAGCTGTTACTTTATTGCTAGTCTAAATACAATAATTAAAAATTAAAAACAAATGCACAGTTTATTTAGGTGTCACAACATGCACAGATTCATGACACTCGTGAAATAATAAAAAAGACAAAAATATATAATTTGAACTAAAACAAATTCAGATATAAAATGAAAACTTAACATAAAAACGAAACATAAAATATAAAACAAATTCGAAAAAAGTGAATATTAATAACTAAAACACTAAAAATTAATAAATTACTTAATAATTAATATCAAAACATTTTTTTTCAATTATGGAATTATCACTACATACAATTTTTTTATTTTGAATGTTATGGATTTCCGCAAAGTAAGTAACGCCCGATTCCATTACATAAAATAAAACTATCTAATATATGGTAGCTTTACCATATCACAAATAAAACAATTGACTCAGGCGTGACGCACTATAAAGCCATGCTGGCAGATGTTCCAATGTCCACCACTTGGCCCGTATCAAATCAGACATTGTGTCTATTCATTTGTTCATAATTTATTTTTTGTTTCTATAATTTTAATAGACGATACACATTGTAGCGTCTACATTATAATTTCTTTTTATAATAATTTGCGAGAGCACTTGGCCATACTGTACCCTCTCGGGTTTCATGAATTCTTTAGACGATTACAGGGCTTTTTATTTAGTCATATAACACTTAGCTCATTAGTGAATGAGTTTTGTTAGAAAATAGTTTTACCAACAGCTTTTTCTCAACTGTGTTTTTCAACAACACGGTGCTAAGCATATTTACCATAATACCATGTATTTTAATTTTTCGTAAAAATACATGGTATTATAATCATATCGTCACATCATCATCATATCGTCCGAAAGACGTCCACTGCTGGACAAAGGCCTCCCCCAAGATCTCCACAATGGCTGGTCTTGGGCTGCCCGCATCTAGCGGCTTATATAGTTTTAAATAAAATAAAATCACTGCGACATAATTATGTCAGAACTAAAAAGATAATATTTTAGAAAAACACATTTATAACATTAATGTTATAAATGTGTTTTTCTAAAATATTATCTTTTAACTGTTAACGTTACTGTTAACGTTAAAATGACAAAGTGAAACAAGGACTGTTGTACATACATACATAGACTCACGCCTGTTTCCCAGAGGGGTAGGCAGAGACAACGGATTTCCATCTTTGAACACGTCTTTTGCCTCGATTACTGTCATTATATTCTTCATACATGCTCGCCGGTTTAGGGTACTTCTGACCTGCCCTTTCTTGTGAACGTCTCCGATTTGGTCGGAGAATGTTCCATTCACTCAGGCCAGGTATACTAGGACTGTTGTATTGCTAATATATCTCATTTGACTGCCCTGTTGCTTAGTGGTTAATGGCCCTAATTGTTAAGCCAGGGGTCCTGAGTTCAATCCCCACCCAGGACTAATATTTGTGGAATGAGCACGATTATATGTTTTGTAATTGGCTGTAATTTGGGGATGATATGTATGTATTTAAAAGTGAGTATATCAGTGTATGTATCAGTTGTCACGTTGCCATAGTACAGGCTAGTTTGGGATCAGTGCCTCTAGCACGAGTTCCTGCAGTTTACTTACTCGATCACACGTACAGTTTCGTCCCATACATTGAGCACCAGAGTTTTAGTTCTTAATAGTTTCCGCGAGCGGCGCTGGTGCTCAATGTATGGGAGGAAACTGTACGTGTGATCGAGTAAGTAAACTGCAGGAACTCGTGCTAGAGGCTCAGATGGCAGTGTGTTAGTCGACCCAAGATATTTATTTATTTATTGTTCGTTTTTTTTAGTGACATACTGTTTACTTGCACCTTACTTGATTGGTTTTTGATATATACCTTTATTGTTTCATCATCATCATATCAGCCAAATTACGTCCACTACTGGACAAAAGCCTTCCTAAAGAATGCCACTTTCGCCATGCTTGGCAGTTGGGGTGTCGATCGCAGTTTGAAGGTCATAGAAAAACGCTGTTGCCAGTTCTCCGGTAGGTATTCCCTCGGGACGATTTCTACGCCCCCACGGGATGAGATGGGGTAATGATATTCTTCGCCGTCACCACACAGCATTTCACACAGGAAACTTTATTATTCATTATGAACTAATTCACTCCGTGATCTAATTCAAGTTGGATAGGCTAGGACCAACGGAACTACTTCTTGTAAATGTGACTAAAATCCCTGTTTTGGAATAAAACTCCGTTCAAACCTAAAGAAATTATTTACGAATGAACTCATTGTGTTTTGAGTAAAGCATGCTTTTGAACTGAGTTGCATAGAGATGAACTGACCCGTATGTATTGGAATACGGGAATATGTATGTATATATATTCAGTATTTATAAACGAATTTTAAAAAGACATTTTTAAAGAGGTACTCATGGTTGTGATTTGTTTATCTCTACTGTGAATCGCATTTCAACTCTGAACTTAAAGAGGATCTCAGAGTTGAGATTCGTTTTTAAACACTACGTAAATAAAAAAAAACTTATCTCAACTGTGAACTTAAAGAGTATCTCAAGTCTGAACCGCTTCTCAACTTTGTTGGTAAAGGTAGTCTGCATCTCAATGTAACTCTTAGAGATTGATCTCATTCACGGCTCTTTACTCTTTACAATAAGTACCAAGTACGTACCTAAATACATATATGTACGTATTTATTGTGATGCGATTATAATAATTCAATAAAAATCGGCCAATTGAAACAGCCATTAATCACATGTTAGAGCGTTATCAAACTGATATTATTTTCCAAAAAGTTTTCAAGAGAATCAATAGGCTAATTTAGCAAAGGCATGGTGTACAAAAGAAGCAGTTAATGTTTTAAATAAAACGCCGCAGATATCTCCATAATTGTTTATTTATTACATTTAATAATAATTAATTATAGTAAAATGTACAAAAGAGAGAAATAATTTAATCTAGGCATCCATTACATAGATACTTGTTATGATAAACATTACCTATATGTGTTTCGTAATACTAGACTGTAATTAAACATTTCATACAAATAAAGAGGTGTATCAATGTACTCATTATTTACATATACAAAAATAAAGAAGGGATGAAGAGCAAGATTGTGCAATACATGAATGGTATTGTAGAAAGAAAGTCTTAAACAACGTGCAAACATCATAAATAAAGTTATAATTTCGATACAAGCTAAACGCAATGTAAAACGGGGTGAATAGGAGTCCAGGGGTGAATAGGATACGGACAATTTTCATCATCAACATTAGGTACTGTTGAAATTATATCACAATGTTACTTATACTTGTGCTGCCATCTATCGTGATTTTATGTATGTATCAAATATTGAAATATAGCTCTCTTCCTTTCGTGTCACTGAACATGAAGTTTAATTTATAATCTTTAACTTGTCAGCCGAAAGATGTCCATTGCTGTACATAGGCCTTCCCCGAAGATTTCCACAATCACCGGTCTTGCGCTGTCTTGCCTGCCCATGCTGTGGCTTTTTGCGGTACAATTTTCTAAATTTCCATACGTTATGCTTAATTTTGTTCTCATTTCTAATCACCCCAGAACCTCTATTTATTTTGAGGCCTCTAGGTCTATACCTCTATACCTCTTACTGTTATAATTAACTTCTATTTCTATATAAAGTTTATGTTAACGGCGTACCTAGTTGTCTTCCAGCAAACTATTGTCAGAGTGAGACCAGTAAGTGATGTGGTATATAGTACACAATAAAATTGTTACTGTGCATTGTTATTGTGTAATATATTTTAAAGTATATTATATTAAAAAAATATATTGTATATGCAAAAGTTTCTAAATATGGATATAGATGTATGGATGAATAGATGTATGTAACTCTTTCACGCAAAAACTACCTAACGGATTTTGACAAAACTTTGAAGTAATATAACTTAAATAATATCCGAATAACAAATAGGCTATAATTTATTTAGTTTAACGCGGATAAAACCGCGGAATACAGCTTTTATTCAAATGAAACTAAGAAAATAAGATTAAAATATAACATAACAGTTAAAAAATACCACTGCCAAAGCTAAAGGGTCGCAATGAGGGTTACCTTACTGGTGTTAACCAGTTTTACTCCTCTCTTTAGTTTTAAGTGAATAACGAATGTTTCGTTTCGCTTATTGTTAATTAACCAGTTGGGTTAATTAACCGGTTAAGAACAGAACGTTTTTAGTTATATTTATCAAAATTTTCTCGTACCGCATTACACATATAGACTTAGGCGATTGCAGTTCATTCAATCGGTCCCATAACGTACGGCGCTTCGATTGGTATAGAATATTAACAATAATTTACAGGTTTTATGGGTTGTTTGTTAACTGGTTACCTTTTGTTTGAAGATGTCACCTACCTATGTCCTATGGCAGTGATTCCGGTAGTATTGGCCAATTACTAACGTTTCCTTCAGCCGAAGCAAAATAAAAGCTGTCCTAATTCAGGTTTTTAGCGAAGTTTTTGTCTTAGTAATTACAACGAACTTCAATTATTCTGTGTCTCTTTTATCAATCAATTATGTCATATATGACATAAATGAATAAAGAGAGCTTTTAAATAAAGGACCATTTATAAATGCTTGCCTTTATTTAAAAGCGTTTATTTTGTATAGTTAGATTACTTAAACTTTCGTGGACGTTATATAAATGAATTAATGACAATAAACTAAATAGATAATTTTTAAATATTACAAAAGCTTACAAAAGTAGCTTCTCAATATGTCGTGCACAACAATATATATAAAGATATATATTTCATACCTGTATATTATTTTCTATTTCTATTATAATATGCAACTAATTAGTAGTAATTTAAATTCCATCTCTCTCTAAAATACATACCTCGTGTCAAAATAACAGGAGGTACTTAGAGTCAAGCTATAAAGATTCCAAAACATTTAACGATTCGTTTATTTTCGCTCAGTATTTCACGCGAAAACTACATTGAAAAAACTAAAGACGCCAGAAATGCAATAATATAAAATTATATGTAAATAAAAAAAGTAAGAATCAATTCACGACTAAATTAAATTACAGTAAAACAAAATCAATCCTAACAATATTAATGTGAAATGACAGTCCAGTTTATAATTTTATAAATATAGTATAAAAACTAATTGTGCTCAGATTATATCTGAGAGATCATTATCTTAAGCCTATTATTTCTGTCGAGGTCAAGGGATGAGTCATTATGTACTTAAGAATTTTACAGAATGGTTAGAAAACAAACAAGAAGTCATTTTTACATATTTTGTTAAATAATTGACTTAACCTGATGATGAAATTATACTCGTCTCGTTTTCACCCGTACTTTATATCTTATGTACAATCTCAAATACGTAAAAATCGGATATTGACAATTTTAACTCATCCCTTTTTAACTAATCTCAACAGACTTATTGGGTGCAATTTGGAACACAGCAAAATATTTATTAATACATTTTACAATTTCCCTAACAATAAAATAAAACTTAAACTAAGAACACAATATTTTAAAGTTGGTTACATATCGTGCAAGAAAATACAGAAATAGTTTTAACTACAGATGCCAGCACATCCAGCTACCCCAATCTGTCAAATTTCTTTTATAGTTTTTCAACTTTATCACATAAGCATAAGGTTCACTTTCAATTGGGGAAATTTGACAGGTCGGGGTAGCTTGATGTTTTGGCGTCTGTACATAATTTCTTTCTAGTCTAATTTTGGCCATGGCGGCCAGTGTCCAAGGAGACTAGCCAACTGGCGGATAAATAATTGTAAAAAAATAAGTGTGAGCACACTGATGTACTTTGAATTCCCATAGTGTTATGATCCTATTGGACGTCTATCCGACACGATCAGAAACACATAGAAGTTATTTAAATATATTATTACTTTACCCCTCTAAAGAGGATTTATTACATATAGGTAGCAAGTATCATCTTTGTATATAAACCATTTATTTCATGTAAAATTAAATATTTCATAAGGAGTTCATAAAAAAAACAATAATTAAAAATACAATAATTAAGCTGCCTTGAAATAAATTAAATTTATTTAAATGGTGTTGATTTATTTTGAATAATGCACGCATATTTTTTCACTAGAACATTTTACATACATAGCAGATGTATGTATTACCGAAATTAGTTTATTATGAAGAGGGTCTTTTGTTTTTTAAAACAGTTTTTACGATCACTTTCTATTTATAGAAAATATGGCGTTAATATCAGTTTATCATATAAAACTGCCCGGTAACATTTCTAGACAACTTCGGAAATTTTATCATAATAACATACTTGTGTCTCTTCAAATAAGAAGATAAACTGATATCGGAATGTAACTTACTACCAATTTCTATTTCATGAACGTAAATATCAAACTGCATTGTAAGAAGAATTATAGGTATCTATACAATACGGACTATTAGGGGCAAAGTTTGTCATTATAATTATACACTACATAATAAAAATAAGATTAGATACAAACCTAATATTTACATTTTGTCTTTTAATCTTTATTAATACTTTGTTAAAATGTCATTATTTTATAATACTTTTTCTGCTTTAGGATTTAAATGTGATGTAATAATACATTTAACACTCCTTACAAACAATTTTATTAATAATTAACACTTGTCATGATTGTAATCATACGTTTAAAAGACGTTAAAGTAGTATTATTCATTCAAGAGGCAACAAGAACCAGTTAAATACTGATAGGTATGCCACAACAGGCAGTAGTGCCATCTAGTACCACATAGCAGAAACAGTAAAGCAAGGAAGGTGTTCAACTATAAAAATAAATCACAAATAATTATATTAATTATATTCAATTTGATGTAGGTGTAATAGTACACTGGCAACAGCTAGGAATCCAAAATATATCGGTATAAAGATTTTGTCCACTTGCTTGTAATGCTACTAATCGTTTTTGAATGAATTTTTGTTCACACTTTGAAGTATATCCAGGGGGTATTGTGCATAATCCGCTGCATTGCGTAGATCTGAAACAAATAATATACGTTATATTTTGCTTTAAACATACTATATTACTCTAAAAACATATTTATGGATATACTAAGCTACTCTATAGTAGATGGCGCTAGTAAGGGACGCTAAAGTGGTTCTCACATGTTATATTAGATGTCGCTAAATTAATATCTAAATTGTTGGAGGTAAATAGTATTAGAAATTTAGAACGTTCGTTTAAAACAAAATAACATACGTGCAAATCTCGGCTCGGACGAGTTGGGACATGTTGTCGGGCATATTGACGACGTACTTCCAGTTCCCTTTGTTGTTGAGCGCGGCCCGAGGGGTGATGAACTCTGTACGTATGGAACACAGTTCTTGCTGGTTGCCTGAAGCTGTCTGCCGTCGAGGCCGTTCTGCTGATGATTCTTCGCTGTTTAAAAAGACAAAGTGTAGTCGTGAAGTACACATCATAGCTTTTTTAAGATTAATTATCTGTAGTCGAGACCATTATTAATGCATACAGGGCATAAAAATATGAAGGCGTTCTATTATTTATTTTGGGACTGATATTAGACTAAAGGAGCAATGTAGAAGGCGTAAATGTACTATGTTTCAAACGTTATTAAACTAATAAGGTTTTGCTAACAAATGTTATATTATTACATATTATAGGCACCCAAAGAGCAATGGAAAGGGCTATGCTTGGAGTTTCCCTGCGAGATCGAATCAGAAATGTTGAGATCCGCAGGCGAACCAAACTAACCGACATAGCCGTAAGAATTGCCAAGCTGAAGTGGCAGTGGGCACATAGCTCGTATAGCCGACCGCCGCTGGGGCAGAAAGGTTCTCGAGTGGCGACCACGAACCGGAAGACGCAGCGTGGGCAGGCCGCCTACAATATCAGCCTCAAAAAACCTGAATGAGTACCTGGTATTATTAATTTATTTATTATTTGGAAAACCAACAGCTATACAAAAAAAAAATGCTTCTAGAGTAGGAAACATAAAGCCAATTACAGGTTTTCACGGATAGCGAGTGATACACACTTACAATGCTCCCGAAAATTCTGTTCACCATGTCAACCAAATTATGTCCACAGCTGGACAAAAGCCTCCCCAAACAAATGGGGGGATATCCATGTCTACATCAGAGTAGGGTATAGACTTTATTTTTTTATAAATTAATGTTATGTTATCCAATGTAGACTATATCCAGTTTTTTAGACCAATAAACGGAAAAAAAATTATCGCCACGCTTGGCGGACGGGCGATCGCAGTTTGATGGTCATAGTTCACAGAAAAACGCTGCTGCCCGTTCTTCGGTAGGTTTCCCTCGAAACGATTTCTACGCCCCCCACGGGATGAAATGGGGTGATGCTATTCTACGCCGTCACCACACAGCGATAATACTGTTACATAGTACTTTGGTGAGACATTACTCTTTCTGATGCTATTAACTTGTATCATAGCGATTGGCGAGGTTAAGCAACTAGGTTCGGGGTCAGTCCATAGATGGGTGACCGCGAACCTAGTAAATGCGTTTAATATCTGATCGTCACCGTGCTTTTGTCGGTCCCGGTTGTAGCCATTAGACAACAGTCGTTAAGCCATGTCAGAGGCCTACTGGCCGGCTTGAGCAACTCTGACACTAGGGTTACCACTACCCATACGATAAGCAAGCTAGTATGTTAGTTTGTATCATTAGGTAGATTACTTACTTAGCCAGACCAAGTGCTATTCGCAACGCCTCAGCGCCGGTTAGTGTGCGCTTTTCTGACGCCTTTACGAGTTCAGCGTTGCGCTTGCGCCGCACCGTAGACGTACGCGTCGGGAACGTGACCGACCGTTCTATTGTCACGTCTGACCGGGACGGGGACACGTATCTGGAATTATAAAGGAAAAATTTAATGAGTTTGGCAACATAAAAATATTGTATGAAGGTTTCTGTTTGAGGTTAAGTGGAGTTTAATTCGTCGTCATCACCCCACGCCGTCTAGTTTAGTCTTGACAAAGGCCTCCCCAAAGATCTAGACGAGACGAGACTTCTCTCGTCTCGTCTAGATCTTTGGGGACGAGAGAAGATGACGGTCACCGTAGCCTAGTTGGTAGTGCTCCTGCCTACGAAGCTGGTGGTCCTGGGTTCGAATCCCGGTAAGTGCAAATATTTGTGTGATGAGCACGAATATTTGTTTCTGAGTCATGGATGTTTTCTATGTATTTATATATCTATATAAGTATGTATATCGTCGCCTGGTACCCATAGTACAAGCTTTGCTTAGTTTGGGGCTAGGATGTTCTGTGTGACATTTTCCCGAGATATTATATTATATTATCTCTACGATTGCTGGTCTTACTTACGCTACCGGCATCCAGCGGCTTCCAACTTTTTGCTAAATGACTTGAGTCCCCCTCCCCCCCCCGCTAGGCGCTATTGTCTGGTCTATTGTCTGGTGTAGCAGTGAAAGCCTGCTACGATAACTGTCAACGTCATGCATAAAAAGCAGCAATATTTGTGTAAAAATAAGATATTTTTTGCCGGTCACTGCCTTTCCTCTGTGCCTCAGAGTGCACGTAACGCTGTCGGACCCGGTTGTCATGAAAACATCGAATTGCAGGAAGTTAGAACAACCCTTAATAGAATCTGATACCTGGTCTTCATAATGCAGTTCAGTAACCGGTTACCTGCTGCGATGGTAAAGCGGTAGTGTTCAACCCCAGATAATGAGATTCTGGGTTCAAATACCAGGACAGAGAAATAAGTTAATATTCTGCTCGAAACGGTTCCCAGTCCTGAGGATCTACCGGCTAAGTCACCGAACATCGATTTCTTAAATGGCATTCAAATAATTAAAGGTTAAAAATGACTTAATCAATCGTTAAATCGGCTCCAACGTTGATAATCGATTCCGAACCATTTATGACGTCACATGTGCTCATGGAAGCCGACTTAACGATTGATTAAGTCATTTTTAACCTTGATTTATTTGAACGCCATTTAAGAAATCGATGTTCAGTGACTTAGCCGGTAGAACCCCTGTGTGCTAGTTACCCCATCGGATTATAAGAGTAAGTGAATAGAAAGTACAACTTGTTTTCCAGCACATCAAGCTACCCCAATCTGTCAAATTTTCTCAATTGAAAGTGACCCTTGTACTTTTGCGATTAAGTTGAAAATCTATAAAATAAATTTGACAGTATGGGGTAGCTGGATGTGCTGGCGTTTGTACATTATAAAATGGTCCGCGTAGACGTTTTCCATTGATAACACCCCCATAATTCGCCCAGGAGGCCATTAGAATATTTTTCTTTATTTTTATATGACAGTGGGAATACCTACGCATGCCACTCGCAAAAAGTGTCTGCGGGTGGGTATGTCGGACTCACACCGACTAAACCTAACCTGCGTGGACTTCTTCGGGTGCCTGATGAGGGAGCCCCGGGAAGACGGTATACTGCGACATGGCACCATATCTCAGGCGGTCGGGACACGTACCCGAGTGTCTGCGGGTGACAGTTCGGTACAGCGACTGCGCCACAAACAGATCGATATATAAACAGTCTTCTCGGAGTTGCTTGCACGTGGTGGCACTAGAGGTCACTTTTCTTAATACCACCGCAGCCACGAAGAGTAAAAGGTAGATACTTACTCTATCGTAAAGGTAGTGGTTACCCTAGTGTTAGAGTTGCTCAAGCCGCCCAGTAGGCCTCTGGCATGGCTTAACGACTGTTGTCTAACGACTACAACCGGGACCGATAGCTTAAAGTGCCTTCCGAAGCAGGGAGACGCTTAGAAATTCACCATCAGAATTACCAGCACTAGAACGATAAAATGTTCTAGCAAATGCTGAGGTGGTACCTTTTCGGTCTTGCACGGACAACAAGTGTGTTTATTTGATTTTTTGATGTCCGTGCAGTTTTATTATAAATCTTTTTCTTCTTGAATTTATTCACCATTTGGCAGACACCCATTTAGACTGACCGTGTGTAGGTGCTTTACGTCGCGAATAATTTACGAATCGACGAGAAAACCTGTCTGTGAACGCCTAAATAAATTAAAATTACAAATGCAAGAATTATTTATTCATTGGATTTATTAACTCTCTCCTACGACGGGCCGGTGCGGCTGCGTCCGCGCATTATTGTCTTGTTGACAGTGAGTAATGAAAATATTTAATTCGACACATATTATGTTTGTAAACAACATGATTAATAATTGTGAAGAGTTGTCCAAATGATGGTAAAAAGACAAAATACTGGTTTTATGACACATTTTTTGGTGAATGAATAATTGATTTGATATTAGTATATAAGTAGGAAAAGTTTACAACTAAAAGTGTAAATAATAAAAATCTAAATAAACTTATAAATATAATTACTAACTAAATTGGATAGAATAACTAAAAATACAAAAAAGAGGCAAAACAGGTGTGCTAGGTCGTGACATATGGAAATCCGTTGTCTCTGTCTACCCCTCTGGGAAACAGGCGTGAGTCTATGTATGTACAAAAAATGTAAGTTGTATACATAGATAAATAATAACCAAGTAGAGATTGCGTCGTAGTATTCCTTCGAGACGAGGACATGAGAAAACGCGCCCAGAAGACTGGCCGCTTTACAACGTTGAATAGTTGAACGTATTCTTTGGTCAAAGAAATAGCCAGCCCTGTGGTCACGGGAGGCGTCAACCAAACGCTTTGAAATCTGGCACTAAAACTACGGGCACTCCAGAAAAAGCTTTAAATGTTGTAGGTACATAAAAAACCTGTATGGTTGTGATATTAGCAAAACAAAGACACTGCAAAAGATATTGGTAAACGAATTTGTACGTGCATATTTGTACGTGCAATACGCACGTGTTCTCTTTACTCCACTCATTTTCTTAATCATACACGTTGTAGAGCGTAATTTCTACAAGCTTTATTGTATACCAAGCTAAAGTCCATTCGTATTAAGGCATTAACCTGGTATCGTCTGCTTGACTTGCATATAGTGTATGAGTACACTTCAAAAAATTATTTGTTTACCATTTTTGCCGTGGTGACGGCATAGAATATCATCACCCTATCACATCCCATGGGGGGCGTAGAAATCTTCCAAGGGAATACCTACCAAAAAACGGGCAGCAGCGTTTTTCTGTGAACTATGACCATCAAACTGCGATCGCCAACCCGTCTGCCAACCGTGGCGATTATGGCATATCCCCCATTCTTTGGGGAGGCTTTTGTCCAGCAGTGGACGTACTTTGGCTGACATGATGATTTACCACATTGTTTTCTAACTTTATAATGAAATCTTAGTAATAAATGCACTAATACTGATACCAACGTAATAGTGAATGACTAGCAACATATGCGCTTACTTTCATTTTAATTTAGTTTCTAATTAATTGGAGCACAAAGATTATTATCTGTATCATGCGTCAATAAAAAAACGATGCAAAAAAAACATACGCGTACCTATACCAGTATCTCTTTATTACCGATTGTAGCAAGCGCAGTATAAATAAAAATACTCAATATTTCATAACACGGCCTGTGTCACTCGGCTCTTTCGATGCGACCGTAGAGTAAATGGAAGGCCCCAGCCGAAATTATTTAGAAGAAAATTATTAATTTAGGTAAAGGCACATAGTGTCCACTACTATGATGGAACTTTATGACGTCATGACGATGAGATTTGTCTGTATTAATCTGAATTCTGTGGTATTACTTGAGTGAATATATATGTTGCGTAAAAATAAACATCTTGCGCGAATATAATAAATATTTCACTAACATTATTTATAAAAGATATATATGTATGTTGATAAAGGAGTTTAGGTCATCATCATCATCATCATCAATCAGCCTATCGCAGTCCACTGCTGGACATAAGCCTCTCAGTTTAGGTCAATGCAGCTAAAATTCTGGGTACCTATATTACCACCAGTGGAGGGATATTATGATCTTTGAACCATTTTAGTATATTAGTGCCATTGCGGTGTTCAGCCCCAGTCAATTACAAACCTGCTTGTTTACGAACAATCGCGACTTGTACTGACTGGGAATGATGAAGGCGAGAAAATCTGCCATTACTGCATACTATGCATACGCACATTTATGGCTTCGGTATGGTATAACACTTTGGGGAAATAGCACGGATGTTGAAAAGGTTTATCGATTACAGAAAAAATGTATACCCATTCTAGCAAATATTGATGGAACTGAGAGTTGCAGGCCACACTTTAAGACTCATAGTATTTTGACACTAACCTCGCTCTACATTCTCGAAATCTGCCTCTTTGTCAAACAACACTTGCACTTCTACTCTCAAAATAAAGACCATTACAAAGAACCCCGACATTTAAGAAATAGAAACTAATTCGTATTGCCTGCTTCCAGTTTAAAACTATTCCATTCTGGACCATATGCTATGTCGATTAAATTATATAATAAAATCCCAAAAAAAATAAAATACATATCCAATTCTAAAACTTTTTAAAATAAACTTAATAATCTTCTTATAGAGAAATCATATTACACTTTGCAAGAGTTTTTCGAAGACAAAAGTCTACCCAAGTGACACATTTATTTGTTTCAATTATGTGGGAAATACATGATTTATGGTGTTAGAATTTATATAGTCATTATTATAATTTAATAAATAATCATGCATCAACCATCAATTATAATTAATTTGACATTCATATTGTATTGAAATTAAATTTGTTATGTATTTTATTTTATTGTATAATATTTTTGATTATTGTTTTTTACTTCATTGAAATATTGTACATACCTGCTTGGCTGAATAATATTAAAGATTAAAATTAATTGCTGTGCCCTAACAGGGTTCATGTTGATACTAATATGATTAATATGATTGCAACAAAGAATAGTATTGTATTGTCCTTGAAGGGGAGAACAGTAGCCACATAATGGTTTAGATGCATTTGAGCGCACGACGAGTTAGCATTCCTTGAGAATGGTCCGTGGAGGACTGAAACACGTGTTGGGTATGATACTGGTGCATATAATTTGCTTGTTTATATTGTCCTTCTTACATGTGCATATTTTTTGTGGGCGAGAGGGCGGTGAATATTGCATCCCGGCTTGATTAAACTGATAATTCGCGGAATTAACACTACATATTAGCTTTTGGTTACTTACTTTGTAAAGATTAGATATTTAAAGAACTAGTGTTATACTTACTTCCACCATTCATTTGGATTATATTGTGTGACGTCAGCCGATGCTTGTCGAAGCCAATCGTTGCCATCGTAGTTTGGGTAGAAACTTGAAGGGTCGAAGAAATTTGGATTGAACCCATAAGATCCTTGACGCAACACTTTCTTCTCATATCCCCCGAAGCTGGGGGTCGGATTCCAACCGTTATACCCTCCATTAGGGGAATAACCGTGGAAGCCAAATTTGGAGAAATTTGTCGATTGGTAAGCGTTGATGTTGTATGGGGACGGCTCGTTCGCCGTGGGAGGTTGCAGTGGTGTCTTCTGAGAGAATATGTCTGGAAATAAAATAAGTATATATGAAAATGTGTCACCAGGCTATTCTGAATCCAGGAATATAGAAATGGTACGGCATGAGAAACGTAGATGTCTTGGATCCAGTTATTATATCAGCTCTCTAGCCATTTTTTTTAGCTTTTACTCAAACTATTGCGCATTGTTCCGCTAAAATTTGTTTTGGAATGGTTGCCAAATATCTGCTGTAGAATGTAGACCACATACTTTTTAGCATAAGTGAAAAAAAAATGCTCTGGTACAGTAAATATAATAAATAAATAGTAATGCTAACGGACTGCTAAGCCAGAGGTTATGGGTTCGATTCCCACCCCGGACAAATCTTTGTGTGATGAGCACGATTATTAATTATGTGACTGAATTTAATATATCTCTAATATATATGTATTCAGAAATATATAAGTATGTTTATCAGTTGTCTAGTTGCCATAATATAGGCTCTGTTTAGTTTGGTATAAGTTGCTCCAAGATAGATAGATAGATACACTTCATTGCACCAAAAAGGTAAACTATGAGGTACAAACGGCGGTCTTACCGCTAATGTAGCCATCTCTTCCAGACAAACGTAGCATTATTAGTAGTATTAATTTATTTAATGATAAATATCTAGGACATATGACAGCGTCATCTAGCCGAACTAAGTAAAGCTTGGATACTAGACAACTAGTCTGCCTATTTTGCGATCAGATGACAGCGTGTTAGTTGTCTCCGGATATTTATTTATTATTAAATTTTATTTACCTTAGTTTCTTTCTCTTCCAATCAGTGAGTGGACAAGAAGAACGTAAGATAAAGAAGTCGGTAGTTAGCAGTGATTCTACTTAAGATAAAATACTGCGTGTGTGAATCTTTCATCAGAGCTGCATTTGCATACATTCACCAGTTAAATAAGTTGTAAAGGTTTACGGAGACGTAACTAGAATGCATCATGATATTTTTTAGCAGTCTCAGGCAAATGCCATCCCGTAACTTAATACTTAATTATATCACCTCAATCAAAAGAGAGTTGCACATTTGGAAAGGTGAAGAAGAAGCAAAGACATGGCCGTACTACTAGGGCTGCTATTTACCTCTGCCTACCTGGCTAAATTATCCTTTTTTTGTTATGACGGGGGAATGCCTATCCATGCCACCCGCCAAAAGTGAGTATGTCGGACTCGCACCGACTAAACCTAACCTGCCTTGGACTACTCTTGGCGCCTGATGGGGGGAGCCACGGAAACGTGGGTATGCTGGTCCAGTGCACCCCTTTTGCGCCATGTCCTAGATGGTCGGGACACGTACCCTAAGAGGGCTCTGAGTTGCCCTCCCCAATTGCCGACTCCTGCACGCACGGCACACGGCCACAAACAGTTCGCTGTTTTGGCTAGAGTATCCTTATGGGCAGTAGTTGCAATTAAGAGACGAAACGAATGAATTAGTCAGTTCTGTTTTGATCTTAGATCAGTATTAAGAAATTATTCAAGTACGCAGCCATCTAATAAACAAATTGAGATATGCCCATCAGATATCATTCATCATTATACCACCCGGAATACCTGCACAACAGGATAAAGATATTACTGGCCTGTTGGTCTAGTGATTAGTGACCCTGACTGCTAAGCCAGAGGTCGTGGATTCGATTCCCACCGGGAACAAATCTTTGTGTGATAACACATACAATGAAAGTTCTACGCATTGCTCTTTGGGTGACCTTGGCCTTCTTATGAGGTGTCTCTGTTAGTGTATCTGAGTCTCTGTTCCATAAGTCGCCACTGGTAAAGATATTAGTAACAAAAGGATTTTATTAAGTAATCAAATTGCATCTCTACGTTACAATTTTCAAACCAAACCAGTTTAACAAACCCGTCTACCCATGCAATCTCGGATGTCAGGCGTAATGTGTATCAAAAATGAATAGCAACCCTATACTAGTCTCTCAAGAAGAGTTACGAAAATTTCTCAACACTATACTAATGATGACACGAAGTACTTATCTAGAAACATGTAAGTACTAAACATGCATTTTGCAATAAATGTATATAAATAATGTAACTCAATATCATACATGACCGTAGTATAAGTTTACATAAGATAGTAGTTAATCTTCAAGCTGAGTTCTAACGAACGCATGTCGTAACTATAACAGCATAGTGCGCTCAGGATCCACGGGAGGTGTATATATCGCCATTAGAGTTACGAAGGGTGATACTACTAGTATTACGTACGCTTGTATTATTGTACGCTCCCGGGACGCATACAAGATTAAAATAAAGGTTTGACGGAAGCAGAAAAAGGTTAAAAATTTAATTTTATACATTTGTTTTTAATTGTGTTAGTCGTAAGTCTAGCTCATGTGGAACACAAAATATGTTTTTCATGTATGTAAGGCTCTCTGATAAAATTTATTCTACAATAGTAGAAATATTACAGTAGTATTTCGAAAATAGTAGATTATGCAATTAATTAGTGTGTACTTACTTTATTCTACTACAATTTAATAGGATACAAAAAAGTCGTGTTCTATAATAAGTTTACAGCCTTTGTTTACAGTCGTGTTCTATAACTTTACAGATTTAAAACTAATTTTACTACTATTGTTCCATTATTTTTGTGGCGTTAGGTGTGTGCGATTAACAGAAAAGGGGACATTAACTTGTGTGTTATAGAACCCAGAGTAAATAGCGCGGACACCTCCTGGGTACGTTAGAGGGAGAAAGGCGGGTTGGATCAGCTCCGTAATAATCTGTCGTTAGTGAAAGTATTTATTTATTTAAACACACATAAACTATCATTACAGGAACTTAATACCTAATTTAATAGCCTATATACTTATAAATTAAAAACAAAAATGGTAACTCAATAATAAAAACTTAAACTATACAAATTGCACAATAAGCGGCCTGTGTGAATTCGTTCAGTGTGCACGAAAAGATATCAATGCTGTGAGCCAACGTATTGAGCGCCCGCAGAGCAGTGAGTGGTGCGCGCTGCAGCAGGCACGAGCGCGCGCGTGGCACGGCCAGCAGCTCCGGCCGCCGCCGCCGTCCTATGAACTTTTCCGGGACGCGTAATCTGAGCACCTCCAACACGTTCGGATTATGGATTTTGCCACGCATCACTTTAAATATTTAAACGCTGAGAGCGACCTCCCTTCTCACTTGAAGCCTGTAATACTCTACCATACCCAGAACGAATAGAGTGGGGTAAAGGAGGATTATAAACCGTATAACTAAAAATGTTTGTTCTGCATTTACTTAATGTAAATGTAAATTAATGTTTATGTAAGGACGAAGTAAATATTAAAATTTGCCTTTTTAATATTTGTAGTTAATCGGTATTGAACTAACTGTTTAACTGATTAACAACTATATATATTTATACTGTGAGACAGCAGACGAAGCGACACGGCGATTAAATTATTATCACCTCCTATCAATTTGTACCAATATACGTAGGAAATCTTGACTGCACGTGTGGCGCAGCGGCTAAGACAGTTGTACCGCCTCTTCGTGTCGCGGGTACGACTCCCGCGTCGGACAACTATTTGTGGAACCCTTAAATAATTGTTCTGAGTCTGGATGTAATTTGCGTCCGTCTATTGTATGTTTATAAAGGACCCCGCGACACAGGGTTAGATTATCTAGTGCGGGCGGTGTGTTTAAAAAAAACCGGCCATTTGGGAGACGCACTCGCCCATGAAGAGTTCCGTAGCAGCAAGTATTTCAGTTGATTAAATGAAAGGTAAATTGCGGATTACGATTTATGACGTACTAAAAAAAAACTACTTACTAGATCTCGTTCAAAATAATTTTCGGTTGAATTTTGGTAATGTACTTCATTTTTTTTTTTTTTAGTTTTATCATTCTCTTATTTTAGATGTTACAGGGGGGGGGGGGGGACACTCGAAACCTCAATATCATTTTTGAAGACCTATCTATAATTTTGTTTTGAACGAGATCTAGTAAGTAGTTTTTTTAATATGTTATAAATCATAAACTGTACTGGGAGGGCGGTGAAAATTGCATCCCGGCATGATTAAACTGACAATTAGCGGAATTGACACTACATATTGCTTTTGTATTTTGTGCAGTAATTATGTTGTTGACTATACAACCATCATGTAACAAGTAAACATGTTATTTTACGGTCAGTTAGAAATATCTTGCTGTATTATAGTAGACTCGCCATATTATATGAATTTGAACCGTTTATTGGTAGTCATGCGTATGCCGATGCGATTGCCGTCACTTGAGGCAATTCATAAAACTACTTCGCATTATTTAAGCGATGCCTGATGTTCTGATGTTTAACGGTCATCGTAGCCTAGTTGGTAGTGCTCCTGCCTACGAAGCTGGTGGTCCTGGGTTCGAATCCCGGTAAGTGAAAATATTTGTGTGATGAGCACGAACATTTGTTTCTGAGTCATGGATGTTTTCTATGTATTTAAGTATTTATCTATCTATATATAAGTATGGTATCGTCGCCTGGTACCCATAGTACAAGCTTTGCTTAGTTTGGGGCTAGGATGATCTGTGTGACATTGTCCCCTAGATATTATTATTATTCAATTTAGTTCTGAATTGGTAGATGATATTTTCTTTTTCGTTGCTGATATTCGGCAATAATTGTAATGCTCTTTCCCAATAATTTTTATATAAGGCCAGGCCAGAAGTACCCTAAACCGGCGAGCATGTATAAAGAATAAAATGACAGTAAATGAGGCAAAAGAGGTGTGCAAAGATCGTGACAAATGGAAATCCGTTGTCTCTGCCTACCCCTCTGGGAAACGTGGCGTGATTCTATGTATGTAAGTATGTGTGTGGTACTTTACATCCTGAATAAGGGCTGTGACCTATCCTACCTACTGCATGGCTACAACGTCAGTGCTGGTAAAACGTTACAGGGGTGCGTATGGGTAGTTTGCGTGAGTTATCTTAGTTAGTTCAAGGCCTGTAACGTTTTACCAGCACTGACGTTTAGTGACGTTTTAGTATTGTATATAATTTAGTTCCTATCCATCCAAAGGTTGTCTGGAAGAGATCGCTTAAGGCGATAAGACCGCCCATTGTACCTTATGTTCTTTATATTATATCCAATGTATTTTCTTTCTGTCTGAGTGTGTACAATAAAGAGTATTCTATCCATCTATCTATAATTACTACAGTTGAGACCGCTAGCTTAACGTGCTCTTTGAAGCACTCATAAATTTAAGACACTCATAAATTACACCACTACTGCCGTCACCTGTCCACATCGCCGATATTTCACAGATCTTTGGAGGCTACTGGCTATGAGCACATTGATTACTTATTTTCTAATTATTATTCTGCATATTATGCTTTAAATTGATTGTCGGTGTATTTGCAGCCGACTTCTCTAGTTGCAATTATTTCTTCTTATGAGGCTCCAGCCTCGTTATATCATTCTCTTTCCGGCTTTTCTCTGGAGGGAATGGTAACTATTCATTTTCTAACCCCTCCTTGTTTCTTTCTGATTAAGGTTGTCTAATACAGTTAAAGCAATTCCCGGGGAAATGCCTGAGCCTCATCGCTCAGTGTCATTTCATTGTGTGCCGCTGTTGATCCTGGCTTACAGGAGTTGTGCAGTAGCAGTGGGACTAGTCCCCATACATAATACGAGTATATTGAAGTTTTTAATGTTCTTTGTCTCATTTTACTTCTCTCTGACTCACTAAACTATATTATACTTCTAGCAGTCTGCAATATTTTTACTTAGTCTTCCATCTTATCAAACTCCTTGCGTTTTACTGAAAGCCATTTCCTTTTACGCATAGTTTTATCATGTGCCAAAGTTTTCCAAGCCCGGTTGGCGGTGAATTGATGACTGTCGTCCAATAACTATAATCAAGACTGGAAGCTTAACGTACCCTATTAAACAAGGAAATGTTGAGGAATTAAAGCTCTAAGACAGTGGACCACTGTGGACGCGAGAAAGCAACATGATATTGTAACATGCATTCATTGGTAGATTTTTAGGAATGAACCACTGATGAGGCCTCAAGAAGAATATTAAATTTAAATATATATTCCTATATTCCGGGCTAAACTAAATGAGCGACGTCGACCACCTCCACCGCTGACTTATTGTCAGCGGTGGAGGTGGTGGTGGTGGGTAACCAAAGAGGTCATTCGTATTCTTCAAGTTAAGTATCTAGTAAGTACGAAAAAATATTTTATTACCCATTATATTTTTATTCTTAAGACAAATAAAACATACTCAACATTTTAATTATTTGTTTCTCAAATAGCAACAATTGTAATTTATCTTAAGTTTCCCGTAAAATTCTATGCATTATTCATAAAACTCTTACAAACAAGGAAATTAATTAAAATGAACTAATCACGTATTGTAGGCGTAAAGATAAATTAACTGAAGGACGTGCAGGGAATTAAACTAAAAGACATCACGGATCTAATGAATAACACATTCACACCTCACTGTATCTAATTTAATGAAGATATGCAAGATGTACGCAACATGCGACCAGTAATAAGGTAACGTGTTCTGAAAAAAGGAATCTAACGTTATTTTTTGTTGGGACTAGTGTGTCCCTCTTACCCACAATGCAACTCCTGTAAGCTAGGATCAACACGTCATCAATTGGCACACAATGGAATGACACTGAGCGATGAGGCTCAGGCATGGGAATCGCTTTAACCGTCTTGGATCCCGCAAAACATTTATACAGAAAAAAAGGAGGAGTTAGAAATTAATAGTTCTACTTCCGTCCATAGCAAAGCGGGACAAACAATGACATAACGAGGTTGGAGCTTCATAAAACGAGAGAATTGCAACTAGAGAAGCCAGCTGTAAAAGCACCGACGATCTAACCATTCATGATCATCATATCAGCCGAAAGACGTCCACTGCTCGACAAAGGCCTCCCCAAGGATCCACAATAGCCAGTCCTGCGCTGCCCGCATCCAGCGGCTACCCGCGACCCGCACAGGATCGTCGGTCCACCGTGTAGGAGGCCTGCCCACGCTGCGTCTTCCGGTTCGTGATCGCCACTCGAGAACCTTTCGCCCGATCGGCCGTCAGTTCTACGAGCTATGTGCCATGCCCACTGCCACTTCAGTTTGGCAATTCTTTGGGCTATGTCGGCTACTTTGGTTCGACTGCGGATCTCAGCATTTCTGATTCAATCTTGCAGGGAAACTCCAAGCATAGCCCTTTCCATTGCTCTTTGGGTGATCTTGAGCCGCCTGATAAGGCCCAGTGAGCGAGCACGTCTCTGTTCCTAATCAATCTAACCATTGGTTAGACTAAAATATTTGGTAGCTTAGCCGGCTATCACCATTGCAGTGGTTACGGGAATTCAGGGCTCCATTCTTGTTAGGGGCTCCACAGCTTCATGACCGTAGCATGATTGTCGGAGACGTCAGCTGGTCGCTGGCGGTTGTAAAGTCAAGACGTTATCATGATCATGGCGAGAACGCCTAGGCTACTGTGTACTCTATATACGAGAACGTAATGTTAGCTAAGAAGGGTGCGTAACGGAAGCCAGAGGCAACTACCACCTACCAGGCCGCGAGTATCAGGTATCGGGATCTCCAGACTCCATGTCAGATAGCCTGCGGATGGCTTGCTTGGGATAGGTTCCGAGTCACTATTCGCACACACTTTTCTTGATGAAGGGTACAGATGCTAGAGAGGACTTTGGCGAATGTACAACTAAATTATATTATACCACCGGTCACCGTAGCCTAGTTGATAGTGCTCCTGCCTACGAAGCTGGTGGTCCTGGGCTCGAATCCCGGTAAGTGCAAATATTTGTGTGATAAGCACGAATATTTGTTTCTGAGTCATGGAAGTATGTATATCGTCACCTGGTACCCATAGTACAAGCTTTGCTTAGGTTGGGGCTGGGATGATCTGTGTGACATTGTCCCTAGATATTATTATTATTATAACACATTTGATTCTGAAACTGAGGCCTCTTTTAGATAGAAACCAGACCTAATTATTAGCATTCCACGGATTCACCGCGCGGAAACCGGGTTCATCGCGTGGTAGAGGAGGGAATACTCGTCAGAAACTGAGACTTGCGAATCAGATATAGGTTTAAGGGAGCTCCCTGTGATGCGTCAACACTCACCTTCTCTTTCTCTCAGTGTCCTCTTCCTAGCCAAATTTGGTATGATCCTAATAATGCCGCTTTGGATTCTCGTTCTAATATAGAACTTACGGAAGTTCCTGAGAATTCAACTCTTATAAAAGGTTCTAGAGCGATTTTGCTGGCATACCCCTCGTTCTCACTTCCTTTATTTGTAATAAGGTTTCCTAAGCATTATTTAAAATGGTTCTAAATTTTCAAACTCTAGTATTAGTAGATACCGAGAAGTGTAACAGTACGCTTTGAGAGACCAAGGCATGGAGTAATATATACTCCTAGATAGAGTCCACCATAAGGTTTCCTTTTCACTATTTTAGTACGGAACACTAAAAATACACATTTTTGCGCCAAAGTATGACTCGCTTAATTTGCATAGGTATGCGTGAAATATAATATTTCCTTGACTTATTGCCAATGAGTTCAAGTGTCAAGTGAGGCATTTAGTTTAGTAGTTACGAGTTTACATAATTCTTACTAAAACCGACGATGTCAATGTTACTGCACCTGTGGCTCAGTGGTTAACGCAGTGGCGATTATGGCATATTCCCCAAATGATACCTTTATAAATATGAAGCCTTATTTATTTATCACATGGACTTTTCTGTTAGCACAGCTTATTTCATATATTTAATATGTGTAAAATAATAAATAAATAACCATAATAATAAATAATGATTAAGTTATTTATAAAGGGATTATTAGATAAACTATTTTATGATGTTGTATGATTTATGATATTATGCAAATTTTACATATGTACTAACATATATAAAATTTGCATAACACCACCATCAACATCATCTAATGATGATTTAAATGATATCTTGCACTAAACGTCTTTCGCCTTTCGGCTTTTGTCCACCAGTAGACGTCTTACGGCTGATGTCCACCTGTGATACCAATCGCGGGTGGACACAATTGCTGGTTTTGCGCGACCCTCAGAAGATCGTCGGTGCATTCTGTAAGGGGCCTGCCCACGCAACGTCTATGATACTTATCTAATTAATATATAATTTATAAATGTTAAAAATCCTCATTAAAAGTTACTCTATACTGCTTTTCAATGCCTTAATGCGACCCTCTCTTTGTCCAGAAGTGGAGGTCTTTTGACTGACAATTTGATTATTATGTATATCTTAAACTTACCATGATTATACCTCGTATGGAACTTATTGTAGTTTTTTGGATAGGTGGGGTCGTTGACCAGTGATATTTGGTCCACGTGCGGCAGCGAATTTGGCCCGTAGTCATAGGGATAATCCTTCTTGGTCTGAGAGAAGTCGTCTCGGCTCTCGTCCGAGAGTAGAGTACTGATGTCGTACTGGCCCGCCTCTATTAATTGGCGGATTATTTTCCTGAAAAGAGACAATAACTCGTTATAATAATAATAATGTCCTCCTAGCCGAATTTCACTCTTCACTTCTTCATCTCCACGGCGGCCAGTATCAATAGACATTAGCCATCTACGCGGGACATATTATAGTGCTGTAGTGTGTGCGCAAATACATGAGCATTTTCTATTCCATCACTCACTCGGATGATCCAATGAAAGAGATCAGGTACGGGACCTACGGCTTTACGTGCTCTCCGAGGCACGTAACGCCAAGTCAAGTATGGTATAATACCGCCAACTCCCAGACTTATGCTGGGAATTTATTTTACAGAAAAGTTCCAAAATCACTTCTAGCCTGAGCCGGGATTTGAAATAATATAAATTTAATAATTATTATTATCACTGTACGGTGGAACCATACGTTTCCTAAGTCAGCAGTTTACGCGACACACGCGCTTTTTACCTTATTCATTGTATGCATTGCTCTGCCACGGGAGTCGTTCGCTCTCAGTCACAAACAAGCAATACTTTCAAATACATATAGCTCGAGTCACTCCACCAAGGGAGTAGTGTAGTGTCCATCAAGGATACCTAAAGCTCTGTAGCTATCTAAGAACAACGTTAAGCCATCAGGAGCCGCGTGTGTTCGCTACAATCCTCAACTCGCAATCAGTCACAGTTCATTAACTCATTCTAATAAGTATTTGGACAATATACCAATTTTACTGAACTATCGACTTTCAATCATCAACAAAAGAAAATTGTCAATAAAACGAACAGTGCTAGACGTGTTTCACTTTAAAGTTGAGTATCAACATGCAAAATACACAAAAAACTGGGAAGTTTTTTTGTGTATTTTGCATGTTGATACTCAACATGCAAAATACACAAAAAAAGGCTTCTTATATGGGAATATAAGAAGCCCAATAACAAATATTTAACTGGTCTAGTCTAGCAGTTTGTGACCCTGTCTGCTGAGCCAAAGGTCGTGGGTTCGATCCACCCTGGACAAATCTTTGTGTGATGAGCACGATTACTCTTGACTATGAATATGGCTTTAGTACAGGCTCTTCCTAGTTTGGGATCAGAAGGCAACGTGTTACTAGTCCATAATATATTTATTTGTTCATTTAATATTTCACGTTTCATTTCATTTATTCAGTTTGTAAATATAGGTAACGAATATGTGTCAGTAAACTATAGAGTTCGCTATGTTTTACCAATAGTTGTGTACAAAATATATATTACAACAATATGGCTTAAAATCTAGGTTAGAAATGTTATTCATTGAGATAAATTATAATGAATCAGAAATTAATATTGAAATAATGTAAATAGTACAATTTCTACAATAAAACGTCATTCATTAATAGGTCGGACCCTCATATTTCAGTTTATCGTTGATGAAATCATTAATAGAGTAGTAACACTTGATTATTAAATACTTAAACAAACATGTCTTATAACAATGAAAGATCGTAACGGGTAACTCAGGTAATTATTTTTATGTTGGATTCGGCCAACGTTTCAACTTCTTCTGGAAGTCATCTTCAGGGCGACTTCAGATGACTTCCAGGTGAATTTGAAACGTTGACCGAATCCAACATAATTATAATAGGTCACCGTAGCCTAGTTGTTGGTGATCCTGCCTACGAAGCTGGTGGTCCTGGGTTCGAATCCCGGTAAGTGCAAATATTTGTGTGATGAGCATGAATATTTGTTTCTGAGTCATGGATGTTTTCTATGTATTTAAGTATTTATCTATCTATATAAGTATGTATATCGTCGCCTGGCACCCATAGTACAAGCTTTGCTTAGTTTGGGGCTAGGATGATCTGTGTGACATTGTCCCTAGATATTATTATTATTATAATTACGTGAATTACCCGTTACTATCTTTCATTCTGTTAGCACCTCACATCAGTTTTAATAATTATTCTAGGTTCTTATTTCTTATTACCGGAGGTATATTATTATATATTTTTGATATCATACCAAGAATACTCTTACTATACAGCGCTATGTTATGAGAGGCAACACGGGTAGTGTTTATTAGGAGACTAAGTCGGAGTGTTCAAATAATTCAATGTTGCTTTTAACGAAAACTCCCATCTCATAATTATAAATTGATGGCAATGTAAGAAGGTTTTGCATTAATAGCACTCCTTAAATTACCTCTCTTATTTATTTTTCTTAATATCAGCCATTTCATTTCCAGTTTGAACCTCAATAGAAAAAACATTTCTCGTGTCATTCTAAGTTATCTCAAGCTAATCGTTAAGCACACCATTTGGCCGCATATCGCAACTTACTCAGGATAAGGGTCCGGATGTACGCAGTATGTGAGTCCAGGCTGTGCACAGGGTGGAGTCCGTCCTGGGGGCGCGGGCTCCAACACTCCACAGGTGTGGCCGTATGGACAATTGTAGCCATCCCCAGGCTGGACTGATAGCCAGACTATCTGTAACGAAGAAAGAACACCATTAAGAGTCTGACAATGAATAATCTTATTGTTTAACGTGGGTACACTTGTCACAGGTCATTTTAGAAATAATATAAAATATTTTTTTTTACGTAGTTGGACTTTTTTAACTAAAAAACCAGCGATACCATCTTGTGTGGCAATGCATGATTGATAAGTCAGGTGCCACAGGCCACCCTTGTTGATCATGCGCAGGTTTATTTTTTTAACGTAGCCTAGCTTGCTTATTTTCTTCATGATTTTTTTATTACAACAAAAGTGTACATACATACATACATAGACTCACGCCTGTTTCCCAGAGGGGTAGGCAGAGACAACGGACTTCCATTTGTCACGATCCTTGCACACCTCTTTCGCTTCGTTTACTGACATTATATTCTTCATACATGCTCGCCGGTTTAGGGTACTTCTGACCTGACCTTTCTTAAGTATGTCTCCGATTTGATCAGAGAATGTTCCACGACAAAAAAAAAACAAAACAAAAGTGTAGAGTTGGTTTTAATTTAAAACTACGCCTAAAATTTTCTTGATATTGTCTTTTATTATATTTACAAGTAGATGAAGTCGCTTATTGACTTACTTACAAGTCTAGCTTACGAGGAAACGCGTAAATAATATAATGAATCATTGTCTACATTTAACTGTTCACTGTTATTTGACTGTTCAATTAAAACAGTCAAATATCAAAATAACCGACGAGCGCTCGATACAGTGCTCGTCGATTACGAGCGCATTCAGATCCTGAGACAAACTATTTTTTTTTAAATAAAAATGACTGCACACTGCGGTGTTACCCGCGATTTTGCAATTTTGCTGTTTTAATTGAGGTTGTAACATATTTCCATTCCAAAACAAATCCAAATCCGTCTAGATGTTTTTGCATGACTGATTAACAAAAATATAAAGATTAATTATATTAGAAGGATTATTAGGTTGACTCATACAGCTAAAGAAAAGTAGGGCAGAGCTTTCATTCACTCAAAGAGCAGCCCGACTGGGGGACCTTGCAGAAGACGTTCCTTAATAATAACATTAAAACTTAATGTTGTGGGTCTGCGGGTGAGTTATGTCGCCAGAACTCATCATGGTGGAGGCAAGAGTCAGCAACACTTGTTTACTGACTTTATTATTAAGGCTGGCAACGCGTCTGCGACTCCTCTGGTGTTGCAAGTGTACATAGGCAGCGGTGATCACTTACAAGTACCAACGCCACCACCACCACTTGCTGGCATGTTTCCCTCTTATGTAAATTAAATTGACGTTCATAATTAATAATTTTGAGGTGAATTTTATATTATTTTACCTCTTTATTATTTAATAGCTTTGATAAAAGTTAAGATAAAAAAGAACACCTTAGTACTATAAAATAAAAAAGGTTTTTATTCACGTAGACTTTAAAAAAGCGCTTGTAAATAGTCAGAACATGTTTGTAGAACTATATAATTAATTTATTTATTTATAATTATTTCTAAGTACATAATATAGATATTTAGGTACACGGATTGTATGAAAACATTTACAATAAGATTAATTTTATAATAGTAATGATATTTAGCTAGCTTATATTAAGTTATTGTCAAAGAGATCATGTATAAGATTAATGAGGTGGTCCATCAAGGGCACCCATCTGAATGGCGCATAACATTCACATGGCGTGTAACATTCGCTTAAACATAAGAAAATATTTGTCTTAACATGGGTAAAATTAGTAGTGTTAATAAATGTTCTAGTGATTTTTATCGATATCTTTCATTTAATAACCTAGGTTACTGAGTCATAGGTGCTCTTCGTGGACCAGAATAAATAAATTGAATTCACGAAGAGCACCTGCCAAAAATATTGATAGGTGCCTTTCGAGGACTAGGCTAGGTGCCATTCGCGCAGGTGCCACACAGATGGGTGCCCTTGGTGGACTACCTCAGATTAATTATCGAAATTTAAAATTGTAGCTATATTTTTACTACATATTGTCTGAATGGTTCTGTCAATATTAAGGTACGAATTGAATATTATTACTATGGTGGACTTTGTGTTTATAACAACGATCGCGCTTTAATGCTACACCGGATCCAATGCTCCCCAACTGAGAAGATCCAGCGAAACAAATTCAGCGGGTGTCACTACTAGTACTGAGTGATACAGTAGAAAAAAAATACGTGCTCAGTATTTTCCCTCGAGATTATGTTTGAATTTGGAAGGTGACAACGGAATCAAAATATGAAAAGTTTTCAATTTCTCAAAGTATATTTTCTGACATGAAATGTAAGATATGATGCGTAATAAAAAAACTTGTCTGTACTTATGTACACGCGTTAGAAGTTATACTTCTTAATATACAACTTGAACATAGTAAAAATTCACTCTCATACATTTTCATACCACCTAGAACTAACTTCATGCTGTTAAATTTTTTGGTGTCGGTGTGCGCGCGCATCGTAAAAATTCACTCTCATCATTTTTCTCCATCGCGCCAAAAGAAGTATAACTTCAAAAACTAAATTATAATAATATTGTAAAAACAATTTCCCGTTATTTTTTTATATACAATTGTATAGGTAGGACCTACAGCTTTATAAACAACTGAACTAAATTCTAACTTAGCCGAAATCAAGGGCAAAAACAAATAAGTACTTCCGTATAAAAATAGGCTTTCTATATTATGTTTGCTGCGTCACCAGGTTCAAATACCATTGAGTAACAGACAGACCTTCACATTTGTAACATTATGATTAATAATACCACTGAATATTTTGTGAAAGTTCAACAATAATTGTAATCCTTTCGAGATGGTATTGATAAGTACGCGAGCTAAAGAAATTCAATAGAATTACAATTTTTTATGCAATCAGTACGAAATTAAACCATAACTTAACATTTAATTTAAGTATGGTTTACAAGTTTTAAGTATAGTTTAAGTTTTCTTATGTAATTTTAAATTGAGTGATGATTGTATGGTTGGTAGTGAAAATTTGTGAAGAGTAGTGATTTGGATCTTTGTGTCTTATGATTATAATATTGGTTATGTTTAATGTAGTTTTATGTCACTTAGATCAACTTGCCAAATTCTTAACCTGCTTGTTACTGGAGTACCTGCTTCAACTCTGGATCGCACAATAGTGGACAATAGTGCACAAGTGTGTGCGCAAACACAGGGGCACTTTCTATTTTTTTTATGCTGGTTGGGTTTGCGCTTGACCAGGATCTCACCTGATGGTAAGTGAAGATGCCTGTTCACTCTAGCCTTGAATAAACCCATGTTATATGAGTCTGGAAACACGTCGTTCGGGAGGGTGTTCCACTGCTTAGCCGTGCGTTTGATAAAAGAGGAAGCAAAGCGCTTCGTACGGCAGAATGGAATGTCAACAACAAACCGGTGAAAACCCTCCCTATTTCTATTCCATCACTCTTATGAACCGATGGGACGCCTAGCCGGTAAGAGGTCAGGTACAGGAATGAGGGCTTTCCATGCTCTCCGAGGCGTTACGGGCGTAATACCGCCAACTCCCAGATTTCGGGTTGATACAAGTCAATATCCAGTGTTAGGCAACCAACACTACTATCTCGTAAGTCTTCATTAAAAATCAGGACTAGTGTATTAGCTCGGCGGTAGGTACAAAGTTTATGAAACTTTCGAATTGGAAAAACCGATCCATATAGATTCTATTGTTGTCGCGACTGTGCGAACGCCGAACGGTAATCGAGACATTTCCTTATTAGCATTATGCGTGACCACGTAATAGAACTTAACCTTATTTATTACTAGATCTGAAACATCCGTTGGCGTGGTTGGTAGATTGATAGATAGAGGTTGCCTTTCATGCTGCAGCAGGTCGTGGGTTCAATTCCAAACCAGGAAAGAAATTTGTGTGCCCGTCTGGGTATAATTATCTACTTACTTTTCGTATGGGAAGTGGTATTATTATAAATTATATATATTGAGGGCACATAGCTCGTAGAGCCGACGGCCGCTGGGGCAGAAAGGTTCTCGAGTGGCGACCACGAACCGGAAGACGCAGCGAGGGCGGGCCCCCTACAAGATGGACCGATGATCTTGTGCGGGTCACTGGAAATCGCTAGATGCGGATAACGCAAGACCAACAATTGTGGAGATCTTTGGGGGAGGCCTTTGTCGAGCAGTTGACGTCTTTCGGCTGATATGATGATGATGATGATATCTATTGGGTTTTTATTGGTAAGAAAAACACTTAGTAGCAGCCTTAAGTCTGGATATTGGCGATGTGATATGTCCTACCTCAGAGAGCACGTAAAGTTATCTTTCCTGAGCTTAACCTCCGGTATCAGGTAAGTGTGCTTTTCTATTAAAAAAGTGAGGGAATAGAAAGTGCCTCCGTGCTTTCACAAATACTTGACATAGTTGCATAGTCTCCGTTGAGATTGGGTGCCCCGTGCCCTAGCCTAAACTCGTCCACCAGCACTATTATTATAATATCTCGGGACAATGTCACACAGATCACCCTAGCCCCAAACTAAGCAAAGCTTGTACTATGGGTACCAGGCGATGATATACATACTTATATAGATAGATAAATACTTATACACATAGAAAACATCCATGACTCAGAAACAAATATTCGTGCTCATCACACAAATATTTTCACTTACCAGGATTCGAACCCAGGACCACCGGCTTCGTAGGCAGGGGCACTACCAACTAGGCTACGGTGACCATTTATCAAACCTACATCTGATAACCTAAGTCATAAACAAAAGTTCATAATAATAAAATTTTACCTAATAATGTAATAAAACCTTTATTGCTAAGAATATGTCATTAACCAATTTAATATCACGTGATTTGATTTGATATGGGCTCCGAACGAACTTTAGTGCTCTTCTCACCATCGCCTTAAAATTTCAAATAGCATGGTACACATAGGTAGCATGAGGTAGCATGGTGACATACAGCAATAAAGTTCGTTCGGAGCCTATACCACCACATGCCATTTCTAAAGAACGAAACTCATTTCATACTAGATTTGCCCCGCGGTTTTACCCGCGTTAAATTTTATAACTTATCATGGCTCCTCCCCCGTAAGTGATAGCGTGATAATATGTAGCCTATATGTTGACCCGACCTCTTAGTAATATTCATGCAAAATTTGAAGTAAACCCATGCATTACTTTTTGAGTTTAGCCGGGACATACATACAGACAAACAGAAACACAGACAATAATTATAAAAACTATATTTTTGGCTTCCATACCTATTGTAGATCATGCCCAAAGTATACTTAAAAAAAATATTTAATGTACAGTTTTGACTTTCCTACGATTTTATTATATGTATAGATATTGTATGTTAAATCCAGTTTGCGCTGGAGCTGTACATATTATGTAGGTCAAAGTGTATACTGAATAGTTACATTCTAGAGTTCCTTTTGGTCTTACCGTTACAGGATCAGATCAGTCTCTAATCGGGTGCGGCCAAGTACTTATATCTTGGCATAGAAAGTGCCAAATGCATCAGGCCTTGTCGGATTAGAGTCATATACAATATTTGAGTGGCGACGTGTTTCAGAGATTAAGCGAAAATTATCTTTGACTGGTTTTCATTGCTAACTGTACATTACATAACAATGATTCACAGCACAATTCTAATAAATAATGATGTAGGAATATATAAAACAGATCTGTCAGTTTGTCTGCGTAGTGTACCGCCTACTTTTGTCACAAATGTCAATGTCACTCTTAGTCACAGGGTTGGTGTGGGATATTAAAAGGAAAAGAGTACGCTTTTAAGATTGATTAGCAGCCGCGCATCAGTTATATCTTGCCATATAAACCCAGTATGTGACATTCGTGACATCAAGCATCTATATAAATATATATGCATGACCGAAATGTTTGGACGCTAATTACTTCCAAATGACTGCACCACATTGGGTAAATCTGTAATATCAAACACATAAAAGAAAGATTTACTTAATTTGATGCAGTCTTCAAGAGGTTTTTGTGAAAAAATAACAAATATTTTAAAATATCAGAAAATTAAGTGTGCGAATCAGATAGAAGGCTGTGAGACGTTGTTTTATTTTTGGTCACTGACAAACAAACAATATTGACCTCAAAGATATGGCCGTACGAAGCCCGCCATGACAGCTAGTTTTTTTATAAATTTCACGGGACAGTGTTGCATAACCAAGACTTGCTGATGGAGTAGATTTCTATCTCGATTTTATTATTAATCCAGCGACATCTTGTTCAACTTCAAATAACCGAAAAGTTATGTTTCGATATTCTCATCTAGCCAAATCCGCATTTTTAATCCCATGGTCCTAAAGTTTGCGGAGCTGTATCCGCGTACCCCTATAGATGCTGATAGATTTGGGTACTCCCTTGTAACATCAAGCCTTCACCGTTTTTAAATTGACGAACTGAACAATGAACAGAGCCAAGCATGTAATCGTAGCTAAACATCGCAACGACCATTTTCACGAACGCTCTAGTTAATGCTCGTTAATTTATATTCTTCACGAAGATGTCAGACTTGACGGTAGGCAGGAGTGCGAGAGGTAGGCATAGAGGACAATGACAAAATAACTCGGCTCGGCAAATAGCTCGAAGAAAATTACTAATACGTACAAATATCTATATCTATCATGAGACAACTAATGCCCTGCCAAACTAGGCACAGCACAGTGTACTAAGGCAATAACTGATAAATATATTATATATTTCTTCCTAAAGACATACATATTATAAGTAAATTACACCCATACACAGAACAATTAATCATGTTTATCACAAAAAGATTTGTCCCGGGTGCGAATCGAACCCAGGACCTCTAGTTTAGCAGTCAGGGTCACTAAACTCTAGACCCACACGCAAGGACAAACAACTATGTTCCATTGTCTTGTTTACGTGGATAAACGTTATTTTCTGTTTCTAGTTTTTTTTTTAAACAATTAAAAGCTTTCTGATAATCCGATCAAATAAATACTAGATAAACAAACGAGGTGATTTAAGCAAAAAGAAACAAACAACAAAAAAAATGTTTCCTTTTTAAAAAAGAAGTTTAAAATCTTTGATTTTAGATTACACTTTATTGCACCAAATCGAAACATAACATTGAAACATAAGTAAGTTAACTTATATTATGAGGTACAAACGGCGATCTTCTCGCTTATATAGCAATCTTTTCCAGACAAGTATTATTATATATTTTTTTTCTTTTTAGACGTATGCGGGGAGTTAAACATTTTGAGACGGAACCAACATTTATGAATTATTTTTGGTCCTTTTGATGTACAGAACCCTAAAAAGATTTCCCCATAGATAGTGATCGTAGATTTCTTACTTAGAAGTGTAGGAAAGTTATTTTCACAAAATGTACACGTTCAATTAAGTTACATAACTAGAGTTACTCTATTTTTAGATTCCCAGTGAACAGTGAGAGTCCTATCACTTTCATGTCGTGAGAAGGTGATGTCTTATTCAAGAGGTGAGTCAGATTAACGTACGCTTTCGTTTATGTGTCGTGAATACACATGCGCAGGGGCAGATTAGTGCGCGCAGCAGGACACGTCCATTGTTTACTTTATTGTTTTGGCATCTGTTCATATTTTGATCGTCAGAGTAGACAGTGTAGTTTATGGATTTATTCAATTCATATATTGATGGAATGGTAAATACTCAAATTACACGAAATTGGGTGCAGCGCGTGTCGAATTAAATTTGTCGAAAAAATTTTAGATTTATTTATTTAGGTCAACCAGGAACAGTTTCATTATATCTAGTCACAATACAAAACTTAAAAATGTAAATCAAATGGACAGTTAATTAAGGTGTCAACATGCACTGATTCATGATACTCGTGAAAACAATTAAAAAACAATCGGTCACCGTAGCCTTGTTGGTAGTGCTCCTGCCTACGAAGCTGGTGGTCCTGGGTTCGAATCCCAGTAAGTGAAAATATTTGTGTGATGAGCACGAACATTTGTTTCGGAGTCATGGATGTTTTCTACGTATTTAAGTATTTATCTATCTATATAAGTATGTATATCGTCGCCTGGTACCCATAGTACACGCTTTGCTTAGTTTGGGGCTAGGATGATCTGTGTGACATTGTCCCTAGATAAAAAAAAAACATTTTCATTGACTACAGTTTCACACGCTACCACTGGACCAATAGGGCAGTAATAGTCATATAAATCTAATTAGTAACCTACACCTCTATACAAAACTTGCTATTTCTTTTTTTTATTATGTGATGCCTAACCAAAACTATTCGACACGATCAAAGTCGAATAGTTTTCGTTGGATAGATGTTACTCTGATGCATAAGTAAATCGAGTGTACTAATTTAGTATTCAGAACAGTTTTAGCCGGCAACTTGTGAAGCCTAAGTTTCGTCTGCGTTATCAGCTGGTGGTCTTCGTGGCATAATTTATACTGCAATGCTAGACAAAGCGTAGAATCAAGAAACTAGTAACCATTAGCATTTACAGGAAGTGGCTGAATTTGTAACGTTGCAAAGAAAACCACGTTGCTTATCATTTGCATAGAAAAATAATGTACAGACGCCAACACATCAAGCTACCCCAATCTGTCAAATTTCCCCAATTGAAAGTGAACCTTATGCTTGTACGATATAGTAGAAAATGTATAAAAGAAATTTGACAGATTGGGCTAGCTGGATGTGCTGGCGTCTGTACGAAATCTCTTTCGAATCATATGGAGAGAATAAAGTCTATGGAATTTCGAAGTGAAACTTCTTTGCGCACGCTTGACTTCGGGAGTAAGCTGGTGAATGTGATGAGAGCGATACGAAAACTGTGATCAGGTGAGGTGAGCGGAAGTCATGAGGGAGATATAAGTTATTGGAGATGGACAGTAGGGGCAAGAGATTGAGGTGCGTCCACACATTTTCTTTTTCTCTCTCGTAGCCAGATACGTATAGATGGGGCTAAACAAATTTTACTTCAGTGTGGTCTAAAGCACAGTCGTTTTACTTTTAAATCTGTTTCTGATTAAAAAATAGTAGTAGGATTTAAATGTAATGGTAGTAGTACCTTCCTGACCTCTTACGAACTGGTGAGTATAGCTAGCTAGGAGCGCCTGTGAAAAAGCATACCATTCCCTTACCTACCATTACTTATATATTAGTCAAGTTTTCGAGTGACTCTACATTGAAGTTTGTTAAAGATAAATGCTACGCATAAAAGTCCAGCTAAAACAACAGGTTGCTTGTTAACCACAAAGTTACCAGAGTGCAAACCCATGGACCTTCTAAGCCCACATCGAGTATGTGGTTCTAACATGACGTTTACAGTTAAGCTATGAAGCTGTTACTGCTTCACGGGACCATAGAGTCATGCGTGGCTCTAGCCGTCATTGGAGTTCGATCCTCGGCTCAAGGTAGATATTGACATGTTATAGTATAAGATGAAAGCTACATTTAATAACTGGTAATCTCTGTATCAGTAGTATATATACATATAATAAAATCGTAGGAAAGTCAAAACAGTACATTGAATATTTTTTTTAAAAGGATACTTGGGGCGTGATCTACTATCGAAATCAAAGCCAAAAATATAGTTTTTAGAATTTTTGTCTGTGTGTCTGTTTGTCAGTATGTATGTCCGGGCTAAACTCAAAAAGTACTCCATGGATTTACTTTAAATTTTGCATTAATATTACTAAGGGGTCGAGTCAACATATAGGCTACATATTATCACGCTATCACCTACGGGGGAGGAGCTGTGATAGTTTATGAAATTTAACGCGGGTAAAACCGCGGGGCACAGCTAGTATAAAATAAGAACTGCTGATTTAGTATCTTCTCGTCTCACTAAAAGGTGCACTTGACATATTTTCACTGATGATCCTAATCATAATTGAGTCGCGTGGGTTACTGCCTTTCATATTTACCCCTGAATGTCCCATTAACCTTCAGATCTGTCGCAATGCCCTAATGTGCCAGATTAAGCACTATTGTGTCAATAATTGAGATAGTGACAATTCTTATAGTATTGTTGTTTAATTGTGATCCACTATTCCGACCTCGTAATGTAGTGATAGATGGTGCTGTTGCGTCAAAGTTTCGTCATGATACATTTTCCTTGTGTCGTTAATATACCTGGTGGGAAACAATATACTAAATTGAATTTTTGAAGTATGAATTCACGATGGAAGAGTTGCCTTTCATGTGTCTGTCATGGCTTGTCATCTGTGGTCAAAAGAACCGTCTGAAAATACCGTCGATATATTAAACTTAGGGAAGAGTGTTTGATAATGCTTACAGGAGGGTTTAATACTTTTATTTTGTACATGCATACTTATAAAGATAATTATTACCCAGACTCCACAAACATCTGTACTGGGTGGGAATCGAACCCTCGACCTGCGGCGTGAAAGACAATTATCTTCCAAGCACGCCAACCTGCCAGGCTGCCAGAAATATATAAGGTAGAGCTATATGGCTACCAGAAAGCTGATAAAGTTGTCTGTTTGGCATAATATTGAGATTAAATAAAATAAAATAAAAAAGGTTTTTATTCACGTAGACTTTAAAAAAGCGCTTGTAAATAGTCAGAATATGTTCGCAGTAATATATAATTAATTTATAATTATTCCTAGGTACATATAGATATTTAGGTACACGGATTGTAGGAAATAATTTACGATAAGATTTATTTTATAACAGTAACGATATTTAGCTAACTAAAATTAAGTTATTGTCAAGGTCAAGATCAGGATGCAGTTACACTGCATCAAAATAACTCTTGATTACCGCTTTATCGAACAGTAGAGTGTGCGGCTAAAATGTTGATGGTTTAGTTATACTCGTATAATGCTCTTTATTGTGTTAAATCTCTCCTCGGAAATCAAGTATACATTTTTATTACATCTAGTTAATACAAACTTGTCATCAAATATTGCGATAAACTATCGTAATATCAACGTAACATGGCAAGAACAAAACTATCTCAGTTCTTCCGATTTTTTACTATCCATTCGGTTTGTTCGTAACATCCTGTAACCCGACTCAATTCAAAAGACACATGTTCTTTACTATAGCTAGTTTAAATGAAACCTTCTTGATTTATATGGATGTTCATATGCGTAAAGTGATATAACAAAGTTGAATAATAATGACATAGTGTAATTGTACGTTGTGAATCTATGCAACGTTTAATTGGCGGTAAAATTGAGTAAGATATATTTTATGCAAGTTTTTTTGGAAAGAATCGGTTGTTATGTGAATGTATTTGAGGATTGCCATTTAGATTAATGTGAAAATAAACGTTTGCGGTTGGGGGACCTGGAAAGTAACGAAATTAAATAATTAATGTTAATTATATTTCCACGCGTTCAGTATTGAAGTTATACAAGTAACCGCGCAGAATCTCACACGCATACTTGTACATAACAAAAAGAGTCAGAGAGGGAGAGAGAGATAATGAGAAAAGTTGTATCTATGGGGTACACCGCTTTTTTCTTACGTGAGGATATTAACCTGTCAACTCGTACTGACAAAATTGGCTCCTCTGACAAAGGAAAAACTACAGCATTGTTACACCAACCGACATACTTGTGAAGACGGTTAAAAGCCTCCCAAGCTGACCGCGACAATGCTTTTATATGAAATGGTAATTTGAGATGGTTGTCATTAGTGAATTTGATGGCAGTCGGTGGCGCGTTAGTCACTCACTAAAAAATATTAATAAAATAATAACACTCTTTTTAGAACAAGGATTTTAGTATTACAAGTTAACTACATGTATAGATTTAAATTGAAGTTCAAATCTATACATGTCATCATAATCACAGACATGTGTGTATATACAAAAAAAAATGTATTTTTTAAATATAAAATAGGATGGCCAACGAGCAAGTGGGTCATCTGATGGTAAGTGATCACCGCCGCTCATGGACACTCGCAACACTAGAGGAGCCGCAAGTGCGTTGCCGGCCTTTAAGAAAAGAATAGTAGTATATTTAGGACATCAGTTATCTGGTTTCCATAGTATAAGCTCTGCGTATTTTGGGATCAGATGGCCGTGTATGAATAATGTCCCAGGATAATATTATTATAATCACATGATGATGATGGCATGTATAGATTTAAATTGAAGTATAAATTGTAATTTATATATGATTATTAAGATTCAATTTATGATAGTAAGTTAAGTGCTAGCTAATTTCTTATAGTTATCATCAAAGTGGCTATTTACGGTTTTTAATACAAATTGTTATTATTAATATTTATTAAGTTATAGATATATTTTACTAAATCTTTTATGACTGGTTCTGTCTATATTAAGACGTGAATTCAATATTATTATTGCCAGTCATAAAAATAATATTGATATCTTAGCTATTTTCCTTGCGTATAATAACGACGGTCGCGCTTCAATTCTACCACCGTATCTAGTCCAGTGCTCCCAACTGCGTAGACCCAGAGATACAAACTAAGCGGATTCCACTACCACCGGTTTAAACACGGATCAATTGACAATGGTACTCAGGTGGCTATGTAAACGGGGTTTGGTCCTCGTAATGCAATTGTTTCGTAGGTGGTCTCAATATAAAACAATAAAAATAAAATATTGTTTCACAAATGGTTGCACTTAGATATTTAAGATGACACTGGAACCCGCACTAGGATACCCTGTGTTGCAGGATCCAGTCTCGTCCGTCGAGGATTCTTTACGGATTTCGGTTACAGAATTAAATAATTAAAATTAAGTGTTAGTACATTGCATCTAAATTCTAATACTGTATAGATCATTGTATATACTAGTGTGTGTATGTGTGTTAGTGTGTGTGTGTGTGTGTGAGAGAGAGAGTTTGTGTTTGTGCGTGAGTGTACATGTGTGGGGTGTGGATGTGTGAGTGTAGGTAAATACATATATTATGTGTGCATGTATAGGTGAAGCCATGTACAAGTTAGTTATTAGTTAGGATTTTTTCGGTTTCTATATAATTTAGTCGTTTATATAGAAACCGAATATCTGCTCGATCGCTGTATATATAGGTACTATCGCATCGCTTGCTATATGCCCCCAGGCTAAAACTTACACTATTGTGAAATGAGACTAATTGTGTACACTGTTCGGCATTGTGTACGAGCCTTACTAAGAATGTAGTTCAAGGGCGAGGCGGTGCATCCGCCATTACATAATGAACACCAACAATGCTGTTGGCTTAGATCTAGTTCCGTAAATTTTTGGATAAACGCTTTGAAAATAAAGATTCTGATTCTGATTTGTTGAGGCTTTGATTGAGGTGCAGTAGGATTGTCTAGAAAAGAAAGCTGTAAGACCTAGCACTACCGTACAAAGATATGAAATAATTAACAGGAAATTTAAAGATAAATTGAGACGGGAACTAAATTTTACTAATGTCCATACGTATGTTGTCCCCATATATCATCATCATAAGAGCTGTATAAAGTCCAATGCTGGACAAAAGCCTCCCCTAAGAATCATCTTGGGGATATGCAATAATCGCCTCGCTTGGTAGACGGGTTGGCGATCACACTATGATAGTCATAGTACTCCGTGAGACGCTGCTGCCCGTCCTCTGGTAGATATTCTCTCGGGTTGACTTCTATTCCCCCCACGGGTTGAGATGGGATAATGGTATTCTGTCTGTTAATCGCCGCCGCCTGTTATCGATATTTTTCATTTAATAACCTCCTGTTAAACAAATACATCCCGTCACTATGTTGCTGAGTCGTAGGTGCTATTCGTGGACACAAATGTAAAAATAAATTTGTATCCAGGAGTAGCGCCTAGCAAAAATATTAAAGGGTTCCCTTCGTGCACTTAGGCTTGGTGCTATTCGGACGGGTGCTCTAAGTGGTCTACGTCTCAGTCACTACCTTTAGTCGAATCGCAAAATTAGGAATTAGCTTTATCTCGATAGGCTTAAAGATTTAAAATAAAAAACTGCAAACTCCATCGATAAATGACCTAATTTCTCTTTGCATTAGTTAGTTAGTTCTTTCTCTACTAAAACACAGCTACGCCACCATAAGATTTATACCTCGTACTAGTTTCGATCGTGTTTGTCATTCGAATGATTACCATGCTTACTTAAGCATATGATACAGGGTGTTCACGATACAGTAACGAAATCTGTCAATAAAAATTATAATATGCCTATTCTGGTATTTTATTAAAACGAGAACTGAGTGTGCACTATCCGGATAAGTAATTTAGCTTAGGTTCATAAGTCACACCAGCTAGTAATATCTCGAAAGTAATTTGTCTTTACTAGGAAAAGCCTCCTGTCTCAGAGAAGTGTTTAAAGGTATTATATAGACCTTCCAGTTTATAAAAAGAGAGTTACGTGAACTAAACACCAAATATAATTTAACAGGATAGAAGTTATAAAGGTAATTAATCCTATGCGGCAACGAACCTGGGCCTCAAAGTCACGAGGCGACTGTTTAGACCGCTGCGCCACACGTTAAGTTTAGATATTTCAGTACTGCCCTAAACGCTCTGTGTTTTTTTCTAAAGATAATGGAATTGCATTAATAAATGGATATTCATGTAATCATGTATATTATATAAATAATAAAAAAATAGAAAATAAAATTAACTAGCTACGCCCCGCGGTTTTACCCGCATTAAAGTACTTTTGGCGTGAAAGAGTAACAAACATACATAAATAGTCACAAACTTTCGCATTTATAATATTAGTAGGATGTGTACCTCTAGCGGTTTTGGAAGTGCACGCCGGAATAGCTCGCAGATGGTAGATTTTTTACTACTTACTTGACACTTATCGTCATGTTTTTGACAATTAGCACAGTATGTTTATAAATTGTAGCCTATGTGTATTCTGATGTATAAGCCATATTATTGTAAAGTTTCATTATAATCCATTCAATAGTTTTTACGTGAAAGAGTAACAAACATCCATTCATACTTACAAACGTTCGCGTTTATAATATTAATAGGATGTATTTTGTATAAATACATCAATACATGAATATATGCAATTCAGAGCACAAAGTGCACCAATTCTTGAAATAACTATGTATAAATGTCACAGTGTCGTCATGTTTTGTAAATTTTCGTTACACTGCCTCTTACACCCTACATATTCTTTTTTTCTAGTATAGCACCAGACTGGTTAGAACAACAACAATAATATTATGTAAATCTCCGTTCTAATTCTAGGAGTGTCATCCAAACGCGTATTTTTAGAAAGCGGACACAAATGATATAAATAAAATGTGAAATAAAGAGAGATGTGAGTGAAATCCATGAGATAACATCTGTATGGTGGTGAATACCAAGTATAATGTCCTTGCGGCACGTGAACGTATGGCTGTGGACTGTAGACGGGCTTGTTGGCAATTTCATATGTTCAACATTAAAAATAAAATAAAAAAGGTTACACACACAAAGGTTATACACGTAAATTAAAAAAAATCGGCTAAGTGCGAGTCGGACTCGCGAACGAACGGTTCTGTACCATTATCTATAAAATAGAGCAAAAATTTCACGTTTGTTGGGAGCCCCTTTAAATATTTACGTTGTTTCGTTATAGCGGCAACATAAATACATCATCTGTGAAAATTCTAACTATCACGGTTCATGAGATACAGCCTGTTGACAGACGGACAGCCAGACAGCGAAGTCTTAGTAATAGGGTCCCGTTTTACCCTTTCGGTACGGAATCCTAAAAAGCGCTTGTAAATAGTCAGAACATGTTTGCAGTAATATGTAATTATTTCTAGGTACATGTTACATGTTTAGGTAGGATTGTATGAAAACATTTAGAATAAAATTGGTTTTATAATAGCTATGATATTTAGCTAGCTTATATAATAATATATGTATCTGGAAGACGCAGCGTGGGCAGGCCCATACAAGATAGACCAATGATCTCGTGAGGGTGGTTGAAAACCATTGGATACGCGAAACTAAAGACCGGGAGTTGTGGAGATCTTTGCGTGAGACCTTTGTATAGATCTGTTCTCTTGTCCACTGAACGTATTCACAACGGCTACCTATTGCCTTTGCTGTAGCTAATTTAGTTTGAGTTATGTTAGTTTGTAGGAAAAATTATGTAAGATTAGGTACGTAGGTATTATATAGATATAAGTTTAACTACTCTGTCGCATTAGGCTCGCCTGTAATGATAGAATAAGTTTTATGGTAAATAAATAAATAAAACTGTGGAGCTCTTTCAGCTGATATGATGATAGGCACCTCGTTTTCATCCCGTCTAAAGTGTCATGATTTTCCGATAAGAGAAACAGCTAGTAGCAGCCCAGAGTCAGGAAGTTGATGAGGTTATAGGTCTGTGCCTTGGAGAGCACGTATAACTGTCACTCATGCACCTGATTTATCGCAAGTCATGTCGTATAGGCACTTAAGTTTGCAACACTCTTAAGATATTGACGGGCCAGTTGGTGTGGTTGGTAAATGCTTGCCTTTCACGCCGCAGATCCTGGGTTCGATTCCTAGCCAGGATAAATCTTCCCTTGATGAGCACGATTATTTGTTCTGTGTCTGGGTGTCATTAATCTATAATAGGAATGTATTTAAAAGTATATAAGTATGTTTATCAGTTGTCTGGTTACCATAGAACAGGCTCTGCCTAATTTGGTATCAAGTGAGGGTATAAGTGTTTTAGTTGTCCTAAGTGCAGACCCCGTGCTAAACCCTTGCTGTATGTTTCCAGCCTAATGACAATGTTTGTTGACACATCTTTCTCTTTTTAACACCCTCGCTTTTCCGGAAAACTCACCATTTGACACTTGCTATTGCTAATGTCAATATGAGAAGTAACATTATTATCATCTGGTTTTACAAGAACTTTGGAGGATTGTAATCTAAAATTGCGTTACCTTCACCGATTATCCAAAAAATAGGGAACTGTTTGTGTATAATTTCGCCAAGTTCAACTGTCCGTGTATTCCTCTACTGGTTCACAGTTCACCGGCAGTATGCCGATATTTTTCTAAAAATTATAAGTTAACAGTAAATTTGTTACAGTTGAGTACTTTACATGTCTGCGAGTAGGTATGAATAAAAATTTCTGACTCAATTTGGGTGTAAAAAAACAGCAGTGTCCGGCAGTGGACGTCTTTCGGCTGATGATGATGTGAAAAAACGGGATCCCCGTAGGATCCCTCACAGTCTAACTGATACTAGAAACGGACCGCGTCATTTGGTGCAATGCCAAAAATGTATTTTTATTTTTTATAATGTCTTCCCGGCCGAATTTCGGTCACGGCGACCATTCTCAATGGAGATTAGCCGATTGGGCAGGACATATTATAGTGCACAAGTGTGTGCGCAAACACAGGGGCACTTCCTATTTCATCACTCTCATGATCTGATAGGACGACTAGCGACACGACTGGAAAGAGTTCAGGTACAGGACCGATGGTTTTACGTGCTCTCCGAGGCACGGGGGTGTAGTACCGCCAACTTCCAGGACCTCATTTTGTGCGGTTTTTTTTTTTTTTTTTTTTTTTTTCAAATTCAAATCATTTATTTACTGAATATGAGTATACATAAAAGTTGTTACAAGAATATTGATGGATCAATCACATTCTGCCGAGTTCTCGGCGTGTAAATATAACATTTCAGCTACAATACAAAATATATTAATACAATTAATTAAATTATTAACACATTATTTAAGAAACAAAGTAATATATCACATTAACAATTAAATATTTACAAATTACTGCGTCCTGTGTAGTTCAGATACTCCTCGATGGTGTAGAAACATTTATCCAAAAGCCAGCGAGTAATATGCATTTTGAAATTAGTGAGTGGTAGATGTTTTATTGGTTCCGGTAACTTATTAAACAATCTAATGGCCATACAATAACTGTTGCGTCTGTAGTATTCTAGCCTGATCATAGGTAGGCATAACTTGATGAAACCTCGAGATGTAGTTTTCCATTCAAATTGTTTCGGGTTTTGTTTGACAAATATACATGTTTGTTTTATGTACTGACAAGGCAGAGGAAGAATCTTAAGAGATTTAAAGAGCGGTTTACAAGATTCCATGAAATGTTTATTACAAATAGCTCTTATGCATTTCTTTTGGACTTTAAATGCTCTTTAACACACCCACAGCATCAAGCCATAGCTCAGAATGGAAGACACATACCCATGATATGCATTTAAGGCTGTTTGCCTGGTTGAGATGTGACGTAACCTACGTAGAGCAAAAATAAATTTGTCCAGTCTATTGCATACATAATCTATATGTTGTTTCCAACTACAATGCTTGTCCAAAATGAATCCCAGAAACCTTACACTTTCAACTGATTCTATTTCATTATCACCATAACTTATATTTAAAAGGCAATCCGAGCCATGGTATGTATTAAATTGTACCACTTGTGTTTTGCCTAAATTAATCTTTAGATTATTTGCTTCTAGCCAATTAATTGTTTGTAGTAAGGCAGTATTTAAGTCATTATTAAATGTACTAGGCGTTTTTTGTTGAACTATTAAAGTTGTATCATCCGCAAATAAAATACATTTATAGAGTAGGGCATTGGGCAAATCATTTATATATAAAAGGAACAGTAATGGTCCCAGTATACTTCCTTGAGGTACTCCACGGCTGTTGATTTTATAGGCAGATTTATGTATTTCCATCGTTTTTGAACCCGAGATGTGTGTTACCTCAGTGCATTGTATTCTATTGTTTAAGTAACTTTTTAGCCAATCGTGTGCTTTACCTCTAATACCATATATTTGTATTTTTTTTAGCAAAACAGAGTGGTCTACGTAGTCAAAAGCTTTTGACATGTCGAGAAATATGGCTGCGATTGGTGTTTTATTATTTATGCTTTCAGTTATGTATTTCATTAGATGAAAACATGCCAATGTAGTTGAGCTATATTTTCGAAACCCATATTGTTGCTCTTGAAGTATGTTAAATTTACTTAAAAACGCATTTAATCGCCTAAGCATTGCAGTTTCAAATACTTTTGAAAGCACTGGGATCAATGTAATTGGTCTATAATTATTTAATGAGCAGCTATCTCCTTTTTTATATATGGGCTTAACTATTGACGTTTTTAAACCTTCCGGAAATATACCATTTTCAAACGACAGGTTTATTATGTGACTTAATGGGCCAGATATGTATTTGGCACAAGATTTTATTATATTTGTAGGCAATTCATCGTAACCTACAGATTTACTGTTATTGAGGGACATAATAATTCTGTACACCTCATTAGTATTAGTGGGTTGTAAAAACATGCTATTAACATTATTTTTTAAATTAGATAACTCAACAGTACACCGTTTGCTTTCTGAACTTTGAGTGCCAATAAAGTAATTATTGAATGTTTCGGCTATGAGCTGTGGGTCACTTATATGAGTACCATCAATACTAATGTGATCAATTTTATTCATAATGGTTGGATTGTAAACATTTTCTTTTATTATGTTCCAGGTAGCCTTACATTTATTTTTAGCATTGGTTAGCACATTATGATTGTGTAATTGATGGGCTTTGTGAATACATTTTCTCAATATATGGCTGTATTTCGAATAGTCTAGGTGGTTTTTACCAATATTTTTCTTGTTCCGCAAAAGGTTAAGGTATTTTTTCCTTTTATAAGCGCAAGATAATCTGATGCCGTTAGTTATCCATTTTGGATTGGTTCTTATTCGACTAATTTTTATTAGGTTGATTGGAAAACAGAGTTTATTAAATAAGATTACCATATCATGAAATTTTTGGAAAGATTCATTTGTTTCTACTGTATCATATGTTTCTGAAAATGATAAAGCAGACATACATTCCTGAAACTTATTTATATTTACTCTACTGTAGTCTCTCTTTTCCTTTTTTTGATATCGATTGGGCAGTTTCGTGGTCAGATAGCCCTAGATAATGTATATCTATGTGAGGTTTATATACATTACTAGCAATTTGATCAATGCAAGAGGTTTGTCGTGTTGGTTTAGTGATATGTGGATCTAGGTTGTTATTGTATAGAATGCTAAGCAGCTCTTTCGTAATTAAATTCTTGGTTAAGGTGTTAATATTCCAATCTCCGGTAACAATTATTTTATAACCATATTTTTTTGTAGTAATGTGATAAAGCAGTTTATCGAGTTTATCTAAAAACGTACTAGTTAGAGTTCTATCTGGTATTCTGTAAATATTGATTATTACGAGCTTATAAGAAGGTATTTCTATTCCGCAGCATTCGAATGAGAAAGGTGCAGCCAATTGTTCACAAATTTTCAGAATTTTATAGTCAGCAATGCTGTTCTCAAGTAATATACAAGAACCACCTCTCTTTTGCCTTTCACGAGAATAATTTGCAGCTACTGTATAGTTTTTTATGTTAAGATTACTTTCGCTACCCTTTTGTATAAATGTTTCACATAAGCATAATATATGTATTCTTTTCTGTTTATTATGTAGTTCTTCTAGTACATTCTCTACATAATCAATTTTGTTTAGTACACCAGCTATATTTTGGTGCATTATAGTAAACATTGTAAACTTACAGGCGAAAATTATTATTTATATTGCTATTTAAATCTACCCTTTTGAAGTAGTGCGGTATTGTACCCCGTTTTGGTTGTCGTTTACTAGGAAGAGCACTGTCTGTTGTAATATCGCTAGTAGTGCTTCTAAGCTGATTAATATCTAATATTATATAATTATTTATAAATAGTGATAGATCTTGGAAAATCTTGGCCATACCTATATTATTTACCTTGGAATTAAATCGCCAAAACATTTTAAAATTGTATTGTAAAGAACTATTAGAGTCAAAAATATAAATAGTATTACAAATTTCAGAGTCATTGCCTAACAAATAGTTAAACAATTCAATTCTCTTGTTAAATATTGTACAATTATTATTCAGTTTAAAATTTGGTAAACATAATATTACATTAGTATTTTTTGTTTTTTCGAGTTCGTATCTTATGTAGCCAATCAGTTCCTTGTAATTATTAGACATTTCAAAATCTCGCTCCCCAATATACACAACGCAAAAATCATCCTTGGTAAAATTGTTTATTTTTTGACCTATGTTGGCAAACAGTTGTTTGATACCTGCGTGAGGCATGCTATAGTGACAAAAGTTAAATTCTGTGAAAGTATTTTCACAGATATTCAGTATGTTATTATCTTTATTACAACTAATCAAACAAATCCTTTTTATATTATAGGTTTTTGAAATAACGTCTAAACTTTTATTTTTTATAACATAGTTTTGCTTATTTTCTATGAGAACAGGAATGGTTTGCGAAGTGTTTGCATGTTGCACGTTGTTTTTACAGTTATTATCCTTCCCAGTGCTGTCGCGGGAATTTGTATTTGGAATCGGTAAATGAGGAATCTGCTTTTCAGGCAAACAAGTTTTATGAAATGCTGCTAGCTTTGATTTGCATTCCTTCAGTTCGTTTTTTAGGTCAATGTTTTCCCTATTCAAACTGTCAATTTCCATGTGAGCCCCATCTAGTTCCATTACTATTTGTTCCATTTTTAATTTAAGTACAATAAGTTGATCTTCTGCGCCACTTAGATCTGCCGAGCTTCTAAGGGTACAATTCATCGATACAGGACTGACGGGACTGGTATCTTCGTAATTGCTGTCATCAGTTTGTGAAGAAATGTCACTGCGTGGCGAATTCAAATTAATCTTTCGAATCGTTACGTTTTCCATTATGTTAAAATTTTTCAACTATATTCTCTTTCCAATATTTCACGGATTCTACGATTAACTGGCAACACCAAAGTCGAGCTAAGCTTCCCGTGTTATTGTCTATGGTCGTTCATTAGTTCATTCATCGTGAGCATGACTCATAACGTCACTGTAGTAGATGTAAACAATGGATTCGAAATAATTTGCCAAACGGTTTTTATTATGATATTTTGAGTATTGTCAAATATTTATAATTATTTAGCACATTATTCAGTCACGGCGGTTGAACACGTTACCGCTAGACCAACGAAGCAGTAAATGTTTTTATATCGCGTTTACAGTTATCCTACGAGACTTTATCTGCTTCGCCGAACAACCAATGTATATATATAATCAATGTATATACATCCTGTTTTCAAATTTCAACAATTGTTTACGCGGTCAATGATTTTCGTCACCTAAAAAGGCTGTGAAGAGTATTAAAAGTATATTTCCTAGGTTACCACAGAGGAATGGCATCAATGTTTTCAATGTTGGGTGTAATGTATATACAATACTTTTTTATGTTATTTAAAATATACAAGCATGTTTATTAGTTGGTCAACCGTTGGTTTTATCTGGTTGTACAGGATATGCCTAGTTTGTGATCATAGGGCAGTGTGTTAATTGTCCCAACACATTTTGATTTTGATTCGTATGAAAAAGTGCATTGAACCTATGGGAGACTATATTGAATTGAAACACAAATATTTATTTTTGAAGTGTCTGTATATTTGCCTGGGGCACACTACCAGGTAAATATCTCAGTGTGCTGTAGCCTCAGTCGTCTAGACGCACTATTGCACTTATTGTTAATACATCATATAAACGAGTTAAAATAAATCGTGACTGTCAATGAACGATATGAATGTGTCTTTGTCCGGAATTGTACCAAGGATAATATTAAACTACTTCCCACATAACTAGACTGCCTACTTTTAGTTCCTAGGTTTTTTACTTGACGTTTCATAAACCTAAGAGACTTTCACTACTTTACTGGACAATTGAGGAGAACGCAAGGGTTCAACGCGTTTTTTTCTTTTTTTATATATATCAGAGGGTGACAAACGAGCTAGTGGGTCACCTGATGGTAAGTGATCCCCGCCGCCCAAGGACACTCGCAACACCAGAGGAGTCACGAGTGCGTTGCCGGCCTTTAAAAGAGTCAGCAAACAAGTGTTGCTGACCCTTCCCCCCACCCCGATGAGCTCTGGCGGCCTTACTCACACGCAGAAACACAACGTTAAAGTTATTATTCAGGAATGTCTTCTGTAAGGTGGAGGAACTTCCCCAGTCGTGCTGCTCTTTGAGTGCATGATCGCTGTGCCCTACCTCTCTTGGAATGTGTCTTGCGTCTAGCATATGGGAGTAAAGGAAAAACTATGTAACGGACGCTAGGGGGCACCCCCTTCGGTGTCTTAATCCTGGCTCTGGGCGGTAAAAAAAGTAGACATACATGAAGGGATCCATTTTTCAAGCGTCTTGTGCAACTGTCGCTGTACGTTAATACGCAAAGACGCGGGCCACTCGTATGATTGTGAATTGGGTAGGATATAAGATCGATATGAATACAGACTTACAGTAATGGAGGACGATGGTGGCTGCGGAGCGTTCGCAGTCATCGAGTACGATATATTGGATTGTCTACAGTATCACGAGAGTTTCTCAATACCTTGACTTGTTTGGGGTTTAAGATATTTTTATTTTCTCAAAAGAATCACAATTCACTTTTTATGAGAAACATATATATAGTTTAAAGTAGGCTTAAATATTAACGCGGGCGGTTTCTCGTTGTTTAATGTCTAATACCCAGACATATTTTTAAGCAGTATTTATCTTCTGCTCCCATCATAGATCAATTTTGAGATTAATGTAGATAACAACGTATGTGTCGTAAAAGGCTACTCCGGGATACATCAGGAAGTCGGGCAGCAGTTCCTTTTGTGTACTAACTACCACATAACTGCGGTCAAAAGTCGTGCCAAGTCATATCATGTCAGTCATGTCAATCATGCCAAGTGCGGAGATTAAGGCAAACCTCTAATGTCAACGTTATAGAAACCTTTGGAGGAGGTCTATGTCCAGCGGACGACGATATCAGGCTGATGATGATGATGATGATTTGCATGATACTTGAGGTAAACAAATGGACATACAAAACTAATCGTAATTTTGAGATATTGTAAGTACTTAGATCTAATTAACAATTTACATCTGTACCTGAACTAGGCTTGACGCCTGTATCTCAAGCAACAGTGCTCATTCTCCAATCCATGCAGTTATACTGAATTACTTATTACTAACAAAACAAACTTTAAAAAAAATAAACGAAAAAGAAGAAAAATATTATACATAGCCATATATTTTTATCATCATCAGTACAGCTAATAAGTCCACTGCTGGACAAGCCTCCCTCAAGAATCGTCTTGAGGGGATATGCCATAATCGCCACGCTTGGCAGGCGGGTTGGCGATCGCAGTAAGATAGTCATAGTAATCAGAAGGAAGCTGCTGCCCTTCCTCAGGTAGATATTCCCTCGGGTCGACTTCTACGCCCCCCACGGGATGAGATGGGGTGATGATATTCTGATATTTGTCGCCGGCACCACACAGCATAAGCATATATTTTTATATATAATAAAAACTAAATCCATTATCATACTTAAAATTTAGTTATGGATTCCTCTCTGTGCGTGTGGTGAGTATGAGTGAGTGTATGTGAGAGGGTGTGTAAATGTTTTTCACCTTTTATTAGTATATGTAAATAATGTACTTTTCTATTCTTTTCTTATCGTATGGGCAGTAGATACCATAGTGTCAGAGTTGTTCAAGCCGCCCAGTAGGTAGGCCTCTCATATGGCTGAACGACAGTTGTCTAATGACTACAACCGGGACCGACAGCTTAACGACGTGCCCTCCGGAGCACGGAAACGCTCAGAAATTAAACCACTTTGGACTGACTGCGAGCCTAAATACTTAACCTCGCCGATCGCTTTCTAGCTATTTCTATAACCGTAGATATTTTAAAATTATTCTGTTCTAAATGACTGAAGCAACTTCATCGTGGCACAAACACGTTAGTCACACGTTTGTGTAAGATTTATTGCATTTACGATGATGAGGGCACCTGTATGCAAATGAAACAATAAGTCTGCATTATAATATAATAATGCGTTAAGGATATTGATGGGGTTGCCCCGCTTTTGTAGTGCATCAGGAATGTTTGCGGATGCTCGAGTCGATTGTTTTTATACAACTATGAGAAAACGATGCGCTTCCCTGGTGCGCCGCGTACGGGTCAGTCCCAACATTATCATGAGCTGTGTGGCCAGCAGACTCGATTGTCTGTATGTGAGTCGCTGCTGCAAGCTGTCCACTTCAGTGTTGGGATGGTGGCAGTGATTGTGTGTGTGTGTGTGTTGTTATAGGAATACTAATATAGATCTAAGAATTATTGTTACTGACAAATATGAGTCAAGTTACTTGAAATAAATAAATTATTATTATCTATACAAATAAATAAAATTGGAGTGTCTGTTTGTAATATTGAAATAACCGGTTTTTACTACATTAATATGAATATATATACGGTACATACACCAAAATATATTTTTTTTCAATTTCAATTTTTGTCTGTCTGTCTGTCTGTTTGTTCCGGCTAATCTCTGAAATGGCTGGACCGATTTTGACGGGACTTTTATTGGCAGGTAGCTGATGTAATAAGGAGTAACTAAGGCTACTTTTATTTTCGAAAAAGACTTTTATTTTACAAAAAAAACTAATTAAACTAATTAACACGCGGATGAAGTCGCGGGCACAGCTAGTTATACATATAAAGGTCACCGTATTCTTGTATTTTTGGATAGCTCCTATTTTTTTCATATCTTCCTAAAACAAAGAAAACGAAAACAAACGTAAAAACAAAGCTAGCGGATCTAGAAATTATTTATCTACCTTCTGAAACATCGTTCATAGATCCAGGAAATATCATAGATCTCCGTAAAACTAATCCGTTTAAAATTAATTTAGTTTATTGATAACTAGCTGTGCCCCGCGGTTTTACCCGCGTTAAATTTTATAAATTATCACATGTCCTCCCCCGTAGGTGATAGCGTGATAATATGTAGCCTATATGTTGACCCGACCTCTTAGTAATATTCATGAAAAATTTGAAGTAAATCCATGCAGTACTTTTTGAGTTTAGCCTGGACATACATACAGACAAACAGACACACAGACAAAAATTCTAAAAACTATATTTTTGGCTTTGATATCGATGGTAGATTACACCCCAAGTATCCCTTTAAAAAATATTCAATGTACAATTTTTACTTTCTACGATTTTATTATATGTATAGAATAGTATATATGTTATAAAATTAAAATTTAATAGCATGGAAGTTGTTCTTAATAATGATATGATCTTTCACATGCAACTGTTCACATATCAGTCGGCCATGTTTCTAGAAAACTACGCCTACATTATCCGAAAGGATGTTAGCAAGGGATTCCTAAATTTGATCTGCCAATGTATATCGTTCGTAGCTTAACTCGGAACATCTATCCCGAATTGGTTTGAGACCAGCTGGACGGTTAATTTAATTTTTTAACATTTAATTTATGCTTTGCTCTTCGAATATTCCATACGTGATAGCTAGTCATTGAGTATTTTTAAGAGCAGAACTAAGAATCACTTCTTATCTCTGTGACTTACGCATATATAAGGTATGTAGGTTTATGTAGTTTATTAAATAGATATATATTTTTATAAGGTATCGTATGTAATTATTAGTGTGTATTTTATCAATATATTTACCCGACAAGGTACATAATTATATTAGTTTGTTGTAAACAGCCTATACCCATAATTTTGAAAATCTCTCTTTCCTAATGGTTTGCTGGAAGAAAATTCAATAATGAATTAAGCTCGCCTATGTACATGCCTTTTCTTTTTGTAACTTCTAACTTATGTATTTATTTCCTGTGTGCAATAAAGAATAAGAATAATGCAATTAAACTAAAATGTATTTATCCGTTTTATTTTTGAAGTGATATTTATTTAGGCGCATTGAGTACTTATTGGGTGTACAAAAATCATGAAACTCGCGTCATCGTCACCGAACGCTTTCTATGAGCTGTATGTATACTGTGTATATATGTACATTTTGGGTAAAAATGCGTGAAACTCGCGTCATCGTCACCGAACGCTTTCTATGAACTGTATGTATACTGTATGTACATTTTGGATAAAAAAGCGTGAAACTCGCGTCATCGTCACCGAACGCTTTCCATGAGCTGTATGTATACTGTGTATATATATGTACATTTTGGGTAAAAAGCGTGAAACTCGCGTCATCGTCACCGTACGCTTCCCATGATCTATTTGTTTAGGTACTGTGGATATATGTACATTAGAAATACCTGCAAACGTTATAAGTAAGTATACATTATATATAGAATAAATCAAGTCTTTATCCAAGGTCTTTATCCAAGTAGACTTTAAAAAAGCGCTTGTCAGTCAGAACATGGTTGTAGTAATATAGTTAAGTGTAAATAATTATTTCTAGTTACATATCGATATTTAGGTACATGGATTGTTAAAACATTTATAAAATGTATTTTATAATAGTAATGATATTTATATTAAACAGTTTTCATTTCGGCAGTCCCCAAAGACTGTCCCGCATATTTTTTTACTGGCCATGAGTCAGTCAAATAAATAGTTGTCCTGTGCGGGTATCGAACCCTAAACACGTGCCGAGGAGCATTACACGTGTAGTCAATGAACCGTGAAAAAATCATAATTGGCCAAGGCTATGTTACTAGTTTATTTTATAGATTTACTAACAAATTATACTCTAATTCAAGCCGGACTTACATTTGATACCAAGCGACGTCAATACCATGACACTACAAATCAAATATTTTTTATCACTCCCTTAACGACAGTATTATGCAGGCCAACTTTAAATTTGTAATACTTGGTAATATCTTATCTCCAACTTGAAGTATGTAAGTTTCAAGTTATTAATACACAGTGCCCGTGGACTTCGTTCCGCGTTATAAATATTTTTGTCCCTTCCCGTTTGTCCCGCGTAATACTTCTATTAAAACTAAAAGAAGAAGAAGAAGTACACTTTATTGCAAAAATAAGTATTATCGCCTTATCGCTAAAAGCGATCTCTTCCAGGTAACCGAAAACTAAATATTAAGATGATGAATCACGCCTATGACACTCTACAATAACGTAGCTTTCTATTGGTGTAATAATTTTGTAAATCGGTTCAGTAGATCCAGAGATTACCCCTTACAACTTCACAAACCCACAAACTTTACATCTTTATTATAATACTAGCTGTGCCCGCGACTTTTTCCGCGTGTTAATTAGTTTATTTTTGATTTTTTTCAAAAATAAAACGTTTTTTCTAAAATAAAAGTAGCCTAAGTTACTCCTTATTACATCAGCTACCTGCCAATAAAAGTCCCGTCAAAATTGGTCCCGCCATTTCAGAGATTAGCCGGAACAAACAGACAGACAGACAGACAAAAATTGTAAAAAAAATATTTTGGAGTATATACCGTATATATATTCATATACATGTAGTAAAAATCGGTTATTTCAATATTACAAACAGACACTTCAATTTTATTTCTTTGTATAGATTGAAGCGTATGAGGTGTGGTTTAAAAAAAAAACAATTAAACGATTCACAATTCATAAACTTACAAATTTATTTTAGAAAAAAAAAGTATGGTCATGGGTTATAAGCCCGTCATTTATTATGCCCTATGGAGGTAGGCGCGCCAAGTACTCTCCTGGTTGGCTTCGTCGCTAATGGAGATGTCGCGGAGTTCCAGGAGGATTACGCAGGCCGGAGGATGACCCACAGGGATTGGGCTGGTCTGAAGTGTGGCTTCGTCGCTAACGGTGACGGATGTTGAGGTACAGTTGCAATTCGTACTTTGGACCCTCGTAGGCCTGACTTTGGACCCTGGGAATTGAAGTCCACTAAATGAAATATTCTTTTACATCCAAAAGCTTCTCCTGCCTGTGACCGCGTAATGATGATGAGGAAGCGGGAGTACCAATTACGCATAAGGCGAATGTGTGCAATTGTCACAGGCAGAAGCGGAGTTTACAAATAGGAAACATTGTATTATGTGTAGTGTGAAGCACCGCACATAATATTAATTTACATTGTAGGCATAAGGCACAATATGAAGTTGACGTGGTATTTGCCACAAGGTCAAATAAAGGTGGCCGTTACACGTTACAATACCCTACATGAGATGAGAACTAAATACTAATCAACACTTACCCAATATGGGGTTAACACTGATTGAAATTAACTTGTTAAACTAATAACTATTTGTGAATGAAGATTCACTTCAACTTGAAGATGTTACACGACGCGACTAAGAAAAATATAACGTTTCTTTTTAAGTGAGTGCGTACGTGCTATCGCAATGAGTGCAATCTGAGTCTGACCTCCCAACGTTCGCTAAATCCCCGCTCGGCGGCTCACGCTTCCCAACCGGTTTTGCTTAGCGACCGCTCGGCGGCTACCGAACTGGTTTAAAGCGGCGGAGAATTAATACTAAAATGAACTAAGGAGCGTTGAATAGAAATACAACGTTACAAGATGTATAGATTAGTATAGATTTATCTTTTTTCTTTTTTATGCTATCTACTAGTTATTCGCCTCACCGTGTGGTTCCGGCTCAGAAAGAATAACAGGGCCACCCCAAACCATCCCGTGGGTGTCAAAAAAGGCGACTAAGGGATACACCAGGTAGTCGGGCAGCAGCGCCACCTAACTGCGATGATGATGATGAGAATTCGCCTCGGCTACAACATCGGCCTCTTTAACCCTTAGTACTTCTCCAATCCGAGATTGGCGACAGTTGCACAAAATCAACCCCGTCATAGAAAGTTAAATTAATTTATAAACGAACGTGGATTTTATCGTTTTTCGGCCGGTCAATAACTACCCTAAATCGAGGTTTGAGCCCCAAAGGGGTGACCCTCTGCCACGGGTTCTTTTTAAACGGTACATTGTTTCGCTCACTTCTAACGATCGGTGAACTAGTCAAAGCCGCCTAAGCTAACTTATAAATGTAAAAGATTCTCAGTTAAACTTAGCGCAGAGAATATGAATCAAAGAAAAAGCAGCCAAGTGCGAATCGGACTCGCCCGTGAAGGGTTCCGTAACAGCAAGTAACAATATAAAAGTAATAATATAAAAGTTCTTGTAGTAGTTAATTGAATGAAAGGGAAATTGCGGTTTTATAACGTATTAAAAAAAACTACTTACTAGTTCAAACCAATTTTCGGTGGAAGTTTTCAAAGTAATGTACGCATCATACATTTTTTTAGTTTTATCTTTCTCTTATTTTAGAAGTTACAGGAGGGGGTGGGGGCACACATTTTACCACTTTGGAAATGTCTCTCGCGTAAACTATTCAGTTTAGAATATAAATGATATTAGGAACCTCAATATCATTTTTGCATATCTATCCATAGATGTACATGTATGTGTTAGATGAAATAAATATATTTAAGTTTCAGTTCTAAGTAAGGGAAACCCCCAAAATTTATTGTTTCTTCTATTTTTCTGTCAAAATCTTAATGCGGTTCACAGAATACATCTACTTACCAAGTTTCAGCAGTATAGTCCTTATAGTTTCGGAAAAAAGTGGCAGTGACATACGGACGGACAGACAGACATGACGAATCTATAAGGGTTCCGTTTTTTTACGGAACCCTAAAAATATACAGAATTACTTTGCTTGCGGGTGACATATATTTCTTAAATCCTCCATAGTGACAAACAAACACAATTTTAAAATCCATAGTTCTGCTAAAATTAATTGTTGTAGTGACATTCTAATCAAGCTTTAATCAAGTTATACCGCTTCTAAAACCCCGTTTCTTTTTTCAAAATATGCAAATTGACTCTGGTTACCAAATACACGTGACAAAATTGTAACATTTCATATATTTTAGTTGCTTTTCAATACTATAAATAATATGCATCATAATGGCCACATAAAAATTTCCTTTCGTATAAGAAATGCAAACATTCCAAATATACATACAATTTAGTCTGCATATTTAAAAGTTACTTAATATTTATCAAACAAAAAGTAAAACCAATTGGTTATTACCATCTTTGTACTGGAGTACTCAACCTCGCTCCAGTTGCATGAAATTAAATCGACAATACATACTGTGTATAATTGTTTGAACAACCTACAGACAGACAGACAGACTGCCTACTTAACCGATTTCAAAAAAGTGAAATTGTGTCACACATATTGCCAAATATCTTTTGTTTCCTACGTAGGCTTTCTATTGTTCTTTTTTTCGCACATTAGCTGTTTAAACTGCGCATGTTTGTTTTGGTTCATTATTATTCGTCGTGTTAACTAAGTATATATATTTATAATTATATTATTGTATATATTTAAGAATATATTTTTTTTATAGCTGTGCCCCGCGGTTTTACCCGCGTTAAATTTTACAAATTATCACAGCTCCTCACCCGTAGGCGATAGCGTGATAATATGTAGCCTATATGTTGACCCGACCTCTTAGTAATATTCATGCAAAATTTGAAGTAAATACATGCAGTACTTTTTGAGTTTAGCCCGGAGATACATACAGACAAACAGACAAAAATTCTAAAAACTACATTTTTGGCTTCGATATGGATTGTAGATCAGGCTCCAAGTATCCTTTTAAAAAAATATTCAATGTACAGTTTTGACTTTGCTACGATTTTATTATATGTATATAGATAATTAATAATTTAACTGGTTGTAAAATTTGACTAGCCTGTAAGTGGTTAGTGTATCCTAGTGATTAATGTCCCTGACTAAGCTAGAGGTCATGGATTCGATACCCACCTCGAGCAAATCCTTGTGTGATGCGCGCGATCATTTAGTATCCATAATATATATTAGCAAGTTATTGTTATCAGTTGTCTGGTTGCAATAGTATAGGCTCTGTTTAGTTAAGGATCCGTTTAATAGGGAGTTAATTGTCCCAAATTATTTATTAATTTCAAAATAGATTCTATAAGAAAATATTAGAAATCGACGACGCTATTAACGAGAGTAACATCAAATTATTTCTCCTTTTTTGCTAACCCAGGGGGAATGCCTACGCATACCACCCACAAAAAGTGTCTGAGGGTGTTTATGTCAGACTTGCACCGACTAAACCACGAAAACCCACCAAAAGTCCAAGGCTAGACTTTTCTTGGCGTCTGATGGCTGTAGCCCTGGGAAATCGGGCATACTGCTCCGGTTTCCCCCTTTTTTGTGCCATGTCCCAGATTGTCAGGACACACACAGGTACCCTGGAAAGGCTCTTGATTGCCCTCCCCTATTGCCGACTCCTGCCAGTCCGGCATGCGGCACAGCGATTGGGTTACAAACAGATTGCTGTCATCCCGGAGCTGCTTGCACGTGGCGGCAGTAGAGGACACTTCTTATACTGCCAGCCCCGAGGGGAGTTGGGCTAACGTCTGCCGCCACGGCCCCGACAAAATTATTCTCATTATTCATTTTTTCTAAGTTACAGCGGCATAAAGTGAGGCCGGGTCGCTAGTATGTTAAATATTTCACATCTAACGACATTCACGTCTATTACATTTGGCGGTCACCGTAGCCTAGTTGGTAGTGCTCCTGCCTACGAAGCTGGTGGTCCTGGGTTCGAATCCCGGTAAGTGTGATGAGCACGAATATTTGTTTCTGAGTCATGGATGTTTTCTATGTATTTAAGTATTTATCTATCTATATAAGTATGTATATCGTCGCCTGGTACCCATAGTACAAGCTTTGCTTAGTTTGGGGCTAGTATGATCTGTGTGACATTGTCCCTAGATATTATTATTATAACTAGTCCCTGCTAATTAATGAATACATTTGTAAATGTATTTGAATTATCAAATAAATATGTATGTTTATTAATTCGTTATTGTACGGACACCTACGCACTAGTGTATAATTTTCTTAAGGCAATAGAATAGAATAAGTCTATGATAAGGTTGCATTTTTTATGTATGATCATTCGCATACTACCACTGCGTAGTTAATAGGCACAAACGTAATGCGTATAACGCAACTAAATTAGATGCAAACGTTTTTTATTAATAATACATACTACATATTACGGTACGTAGTATATATTTTTAACTAGCTGTGCCCCGCGGTTTTACACGAGTTAAACTTTATAAATTATCACAGCCCCTCCCCCGTAGGTGACAGCGTGATAATACCTATATGTTGAAACGACCTCTTAGTAATATGCATGCAAAATTTCAAATAAATCCATGCAGTACTTTTTGTGTTAAGCCCGGACATACACACAGACAAACAGACATAAATTCTAAAAACTATATTTTTGGCTTCGATATCGACTGTAGATCACGCACCAAGTAGCCTTTTAAAAAAATATTCAATGTACAGTTTTGACTTTCCTACGATTTTATTATACGTAAATATACAACATGTAACATAATTAACGCACACCCTCAAACACCCCAATTAGAATATTATGTTGTTATCATAATACACGGAATTTTTTATTTAACATGTATATGCATTGTTATTTACTAAATTAGTTTCTTGAAATAAAGTTTATTTTTCTTTAATTTCTATAGAATGATGGAATTTGTATTAATACAAATAAAACTGCGATTGTAAAAGCGTTATTACTTTGAATCACGGCCCATTTCAATTTATTTTGACTGTACAGGGTTAATATGACAATAATTTCCGTATTTTTAATTATTTTGGAATAAAAAATTACCTATATTAATAAGGATATAAATCGATTCAGTGAACGATTCTGAACAAACTATTTTCAGGATGTGCGTTAATTAAGTTACATGTTGTATATATATATAGATAGATTATTACTACACGTGTGGCTCAGTGGTTAAGGTAACCGCCTCGTTACCACCGAGGTGCCCACGTGTTTTGGGTCTGAATCTCAGACACAAACAAACCATTTCTAGGTCACTAAAAAGTTGTCCACTTTTTAGTGACCTAGAAATGGTTTTCTGAGTCTGTTTGTCCAGTGTATCCGTGAAGTTGGAAGTTTGTAAGGCAAATACAGGATATTAATTCCCTTATAAACAAATATCTTTGGGCAACTAACACATCGACATCTGCTCCTAAACTAAGCAGAACCTCTACTATGACAACTGATAAACATACAACATATATTAAAGACTAGCAGTGCCCCACGGTTTTACCCGCGTAAAATTTTATAATTTATCGCCTATATGTCGACCCGACCTCTTAGTAATATTCATGCAAAACTTGAAGTAAATCCATGCAGTACTTTTTGAGTTTAGCCCGGACGTACACACAGACAAACAGATAAACAGACAAAAATTCTACAAACGATATTTTTGGCTTCGATATCGATTGTAGATCACGCACCAAGCATCCTTTTAAAAAAATATACAGTTCTGAATTTCCTACGATTTTATTATACGTAAATATACAACATGTAACATAATTAACGCACACCCTCAAACACCCCAATTAGAATATTATGTTGTTATCATAATACATACACGGATTTTTTTATTTAACATGATATGCATTGTTATTTACTAAATTAGTTTCTTGAAATAAAGTTTATTTTTCTTTTATTTGTATAGAATGATGAAATTTGTATTAATACAAATAAAACTGCGATTTTAAAAGTGTTATTACTTTGAATCACGGCCCATTCAATTTATTTTGACTGTACAGAGTTAATATGACAATAATGTCCGTAGTTTTAATTATTTTGGAATAAAAAGTTACCTATATTAATAAGGATATAAATCGATTCAGGAAACGATTCTGAACAAACTATTTTCAGGATGTGCGTTAATTAAGTTACATGTTGTATATATATAGATAGATTATTACTACACGTGTGGCTCAGTGGTTAAGGTAACCGTCTCGTTACCACCGAGGTGCCCTCGTGTTTTGGGTCTGAATCTCAGACACAAACAAACCATTTCTAGGTCACTAAAAAGTTGTCCACTTTTTAGTGACCTAGAAATGGTTTTCTGAGTCTGTTTGTCCAGTGTATCCGTGAAGTTAGAAGTTTGTAAGGCAAATACAGGATATTAATTCCCTAATAAACAAATATCTTTGGGCAACTAACACATCGATATCTGGTCTTAAATTAAGCAGAACCTGAACTATTATAGATAAATAACACCGAGATGCGGAACAAATAATCGTGCTCATCATCAGATTTGTTCTGGGTGGGGATCGAACCCACGACCTTTAGCTTAGCAGTCAGTGTCACTAACTATTAAACCTAGTTTAATTAAGCTATTGCATAGCTTCTATCGCGGGCCTTGAGCGTGGGGACCGAATCCAGAAATTCCGTAACGAAAATCCTAACACCCCCACTCCGACCGCCTTCTATCGATAAATACCAGAACTTTTAATGACTTTTTGAAATATCACGCTTGTCTCTTTAGTTCAGCAACCCGCCTTTAGGTGGCATTGGTTGTATTGGAAAACTACCGTAATCAGCTGTTTATGAGAAAGTATATAGGTGTACAGGTATTTATCATCTACGTACAACAGTGAATATCTGTACTCGTATAATTTGTGTATAAAGTGTTTTAAATATGAATAAACAAAGCGCATTTATAATGAAGAAAGTCACGAAAAAATAGTGAAAGGAAATGAGTTAGTACTCTATATACATTCATTTTATTATTATTATCACAAATGCAGTATTATAAAATAAATAAATAATTATAATTGCATAAGTTGATAAAAAATGCTATACAATAGCTTTACCGCGGCAGTCTCCGAGTGCCACACGTCTTTCCTTTCCCTTATAGGAAGACAGTAAAAATTTGCACAGGGTTTGTATTTCTATTGCCGCTATTAGAGCATATACATACATACATAGACTCACGCCTGTCTCCCAGAGGGGTAGGCAGAGACAACGGACTTCCATTTGTCACGGTCCTTGCACACCTCTTTCGCTTCGTTTACTGACATTATATTCTTCACACATGCTGGCCGGTTTAGGGTACTTCTGATCTGACCTTTCCTGAGTACATCTCCGATTTGATCAGAGAATGTTCTACGAGGTTTTCCCCTTCCAGTTGTACCATTCACACAGGCCAGGTATACTTCTTTTGTCAATCATCTTTCAATTCTTTCTAAATGGCCAATCCATCTCAGCATACCTTTTTCAATCTTTGTGACTACATCCTCTCATCCTTAGGGCAAATATCAAATATAAATACAATATAATTGTCTCTCGATGCCATGATCTCAATCTTCGTCACTATGGTAACTACGCAGCAGTGTCCACTTAGTAACGAGTAGATAAACATTAGGTATATATCAGCCATCAACATTATCAATCAAACAAATCTACAATCGTGTTTTGATTAACAAGCTAATTGTAACAACTGACTGGGCGGAACTGAATGCTACTACAAAAAATATTAGCTACGCATGTATTGAAATACATACATATAATAATAATAATATCTCGGGACAATGTCGCACAGAGCATCCTAGCCCCAAACTAAGCAACGCTTGTACTATGGGTACCAGGCGACAATATACATACTTATATAGATAGATAAATACTTAAATACATAAAAAACATCCATGACTCAAAAAAAATATTTGTGCTCATCACACAAATAATTGTACTTACCGGGATTCGAACCCAGGACCACCAGCTTCGTAGGCAGGAGCACTACCAACTAGGCTACGGTGACCGTCAATATTTAAGTTATTTACAATGCTAGGCCGTAATTAATGTAAATTCTACTTGACTTATAAAATAAAGCTGCTTCAGAAAATTTTAATAAATTATTTCTTAAGTATTGAATATATGCCTGATGGTCTGGTGGCTGGTTTCGATCTCTACCCAAGACAGTAATTATTTTTTGTGTCTGAATACAATTATTCTAATAAATATATGTTTTCAGAAATATATAAGTGTATGTGTAAAAACTAAAAGTACTGGCTGCGCTTAGTTTGGGATCAAATGGCAGTGTATTAATTGTCTCAAGATATTTATTATATATATATATATATATATATATATATATATATATATATATATATATATATATATATTACTGTTTAAGTAACTATGTAGTGACATAGTAGACTTCTCATACAAACACTTCCTATACTATACCACTTATTATATACCGGTCTTTTGTATAACTTATCGCCGCGTATTTTGATGATGATTATGAACTATTTACTTATTGATTCAATTGTAATTTATTGATTCGTTGGGTTTCCGTTACAAACATTTAACAAAGTAAAGGGAATAGTTGCACCGCAACTCAGCACGTGTGACGCAGCGCTTTAGACAGTAATCTCGGGGTACGTCAAGCTACGAATTAATATCTTTCACATGCTACTGTGAACATATAAGTCGGCCACGTTTCTAGAAAACGAATACGATAGATAACACCTAAATCCTCCAAAAGGTCGTTTGTCACTCACGGGATGAGATGGGGTGATGATATTCTTAGCCACACATTTCTCAACTCTAAATTATCTATTATCTATTTGTAGGAAAATTACATAAAATTATCTCAATTATATCAATTGAGATAATTTTATGTAATTTTCCTACAAATAGGCGCATCGTATATCAAAATCCATTTAGCATAGCCTGCAATGCCGGAAATCGAATAAAATTAATCATGTCAATCAAAAAAATACTTAACTTTTTAAGCCCATTCAAATCTCTAAATATATTTAACTCAAACATTAAGCCTAATTAATTTTAGACATGTTTATAACGATTATGTCAATAGGTTGAACGTGTCATTCCTATTATTAATTTCAATAGTATCTGATTCCATGTCAGTTTGTTCGTACTCTTGATTACTGACCACAGGGAAATCCGTGTAAGGTTGGCAGTAAACCTGTCAGTACAGTTATTAACAATAGTGAATTTATGATCTCATTTAGTATTTATTTATGTTTGAGACCGAGCTGTGTGCGTTTTGAGAAAAAATGTTTAAGTAGATAACTACTTTCAAAACGTTCCCGGGGCTGCCCCTAACAGGCATCAGAAGAAGTCCACGGCAGGTTAGCTTTAGTCCGTGCAAGTCCGTTATACCCATCCGCAGACACTTTTTTGCGGGTGGCATGCATAGGAATTCTCCTGCCTAAGCAAAAAAAATAAAAATCAACACACAATGGAACACACTCTATCAGATTTCTTAGTTATAGCAACGCCAACACCCGTTGACTATAATTGATTCTCGATAACTACATAGGAACAAAAACCTCAAAATTGTAAATTAGGTCAACGTCGTCTAATGGCAAGTCAATGAACAAAAATTTAAATTTTAGTTTCTTTTGATCAAAACTGTTACTGGTTGGGAAGGATTTATATTAAAATTTTAGGTATATTTTTATTAAATACTAGCTGTGCCCCGCGGTGTTACCCGCGTAAAATTTTATAAATTTTCTTTGCTATAAACCTCACGGAGCCCGAGACTTTTCCAACGAATGCAAAACCGTGGAAATCGGTTCGTGCGTTCTGGAGTTATAGCGTCAGGAAGGAAAACCCGACTTATTTAAATATAGTAGATGTTTTTTCTTCGAGTTAATTGGTTTTTTTTTCTTGGAAGTGTAATAAACTTGAACTTCAAGAGTCAAACTATTTTGAAATAGGTGTGCAAATCGCAATTTTTGTTTTCTTTTTGAATATTACGAGGCGAGTGAGAAATCACAACAAGAGACACACCCTTTAGAAACGCCATGTCCCAGAAGCGTATTAGTATCTGCGCAGTTTCAGTAGTTTGCCAGGAGAGATGTAATTACAATTTAAATTAGATTAGTGGTGGAAAGATATAAATTGTAATAAAAATTATTTAATACATTGAACAACTCTGAAAGAAAAATTATTTGTGATTTTGAGTGCGCGTTGAACTCTTTTATAAGTAACCATAGTCCATCTGAATCTTTTTACAATCCTATTGTTACTCTTTCATGCAAAAGCTAGGGAACGGATTTTGATGAAACTATGTAGTAAATAGCTTATATATCCGAATGTGTTATTCGGATACATAAGCTATATAGTAATATAGCTTGTATATTCGAATAACACATTCAGATATATAACTATTCGAATTTTTATGAACCATTGTAGTAACAAAAGTTCATAAAAATCCGTTCCGTAGTTTAGGAGACGTTTTATGTTTCCCGGAGGGGTAGGCTTGCCTTGTTTACTCTCATTATATTCTCCATACATGCTCGCCGGTTACAGATACTTCGGACCTGGCCTTTCTTGACAACATCCCAGATTTGGTCTGAGAATGTTTTACGAGGTCTTGTTCTTCCGGTACACAGGCTATACACATGTATTTTTCCTTGTCAATCTTCTTTCATTATTCCTTTCTAAATGAATATAGGTTAATAACCATTGGTAAAACAGGGTAACAGTAATTTCTAGGGTCAATAATGATTGGAATAATATTCACACAGTAGCTACATTTTGTTCCCGTATCTATTCTCCCGTAGTCAGTCCATTTTAAAATAGTTATTAACGTCTTGAAGGCATCACTAACATTTGCTGACCCATGTATTAACTGTTTTACACTATTTTACATGCAAATTACATAAAAGTCAGAGGTGGAAGGTGATATAGGCAGTAACTCGTGTTTGTGGCAAACTAATGAACATGTACATACATACATTTAACGCGCTATTATTCCAAAGCGAAATATTTAAATTCGGTTTTAGAAATTATTATTACAATACGATATTTTTTTTAAATTTGTATAATAATATATATATATATATATATATATATATATATATATATATATATATATATATATATATATATATATATAATCTATATCACGTTTGAGCAAGTTGTATAATTCCATGAGTGAAAACTTAGACGTCTTCAATTCCAGCTTAACTAATTTTAGAAATACTGTATTAAGATTATTGAGTGATAAATAATACTCTACCAATATTATAGATTATATATATATATATATATATATATATATATATATATATATATATATATATATATATATATATATATATATATATATATATATATATATATATATATATATATATATAGTGTTACTCACCAATGTCATTGTGCATGTTGTGGCACCTTTAGAAGCTGTACATTTAAATTATATTATTGTATAGATTAAAACATTTTAGATTTAAGTAGATGTAACAGCTACTGGATGTCCTTAAATAAATAAATAAGAACTAAGCTGAATAGAGAATGATGGATGACGATACAACTACAAGAGCCAAGCAATGTAGATTGAGATAGAAGAAGCTCTACTGGCAAGACTGTAGGTGAATAGAGAGATATGGCGAATGTTTCACAAGCAAGAGAGTAACTGAATAGAAGGATCAAAGGTGCTGCGCCAACAAGAGTGCAAATGAATAGAGGTGAATTTTACTCCATCAGTCAGAGTGGAGCTGGATAGAGTGAGATAATAGACCTTTCACTGGCAATAGTGCAGCTGAATAGACAGAGGGATGAGAGAAGCTTCACTCGAAAGCAGATGAATAGATAGAGGTGGTATATGGTTCACCTGTGTGTGTGTGCAGTTAAATAGAGACAGATAAACGTTGGAATAAAAAGTACCTAATCTGTTGTTCTAGATTGAGAACTATCTGCGAGCTTAGTTTCATGCAAATTCATTCAGGCAATTAGGCAAGGTTGTGTAACAAACATACTAACTTTCGCATTCATTATATGTTAGAAGGAATTAAAATACAGCGGGAAAGTGACAGCTTTATACAAAATAATAACATGGAACTCGAACACCTCTTAGAGCGCTTATACGCCAACGGTTATTTTTATTTTTATTACTCAATACTATCCTTGCTACATGCTAAGAATGTTATTGCCAGATCACAAATATAATTAAAAATAATACTGTCATGTCGTGTCATCAATCAGTGCATAGACGCCCTTAGACGAAAATTTTCCTGGAAATGGTCCTTTAAAAATATATATATATATATTATGCCTTAAAACGAGCTTATGAATTCGTACTAAATTTTTCTTATGATAATTCATAAGAAAAATTTAGTACTAAATTTTTCTTATTAATTAATTAAGCAGGAGACCCTTTTTGACAGATTGTATAAGTACTCTTCGAACTTGAAGATGTCTCGCGACCTGAATGATCTTTATGGGATTCAGCTTTTTATTGCATAGATAATGTGTGTATATGAGTACGTAAACACGCCCATATTTTTACGTACAATTGATACATATTTCCATATTAAATTGCAGTTCATGAAGGTCAAAAGGGTTATACCCTTTGGAAACCCAACTAAAAACTTATTTGATTATCATGGTATTATTATATTATTGCCATCTCACTAAGTGTTTATTTTTAAGGGCATTCTGAATATGTACAAAACACATTTCTTTTCAGTACCCAAATCAGCAACAATAATTTAAAATGTAAAAAATAGAATAGTTGTGCAAAAAATTTGCAAGTTTTATGCCAATGAAGCAGGCTACAAATTGCTAATAAGTAATCTACTTTAAAGAAAATCAAAGCAAAAAAATCTTAGTATTTTTAGTCTACACTTATCAAAACTCAAAATACCAGGACCTATTATTTCTTAAAATAATTAATTAGCTTGTAAATTATTTTTGATATATTTGGTTATCGTTCATAAAAATTGTTTAAAAATTGCTATTATAATAGCAATTTTTAACAAACAAGTTGAGGGCCATAGAATAAATAACAAAATATCTCAATACTTATCATACGGAACTATATCCTCGCAAGTTAAACTCCCACGTCTATTTTTTTTATATCTATTCCATCTAAATATTATCAAGAATACATGCATGACTAACTGCGCTAAGACCGGACGCAAAATCTATACATTTAATAAAATCGTAGGAAAGTCAAAACTGTACATTGAATATTTTTTTAAAAAGATACTTGGGGCGTGATCTGCGATCGACATAGAAGCCAAAAATATAGTTTTTAGAATTTTTGTCTGTTTGTCTGTATGTATGTCCTGGCTAAATTCAAAAAGTACTGCATGGATTTACTTCAAATTTTGCATCAATATTACTAAGAGGTCGAGTCAACATATAGGCTACATATTATCACGCTATCACCTACGGGGGAGAAGATGTGATAATTTATAAAGTTTAACGCGGGAAGAACCGCGGGGCACAGCTATTCAAAATAACATTTTTATTATAGCTCCTGAGTAACGGTATCAGTAATCGTTATGCTATCCTTTACACCTTCTACAATTAAAGTCTCCAAATCAAATTATCCGGCGCACCTAAATGACATAAGTTAGTTGGCTCTTCATTGATGCGACTTTCACTGATGATCAATGGCTTCACTAATTGACAGTTGGTCCGTTTGATAATACAAATAATTTATCGGCGGTATCGACATGATAGCTCAGATATCAAATCACCTATGTTCGATTCTCGAAGATACTATGATTTAACAGGGTTACTAATTAACTGCAAATCGTGTATCATGTATTTAAAAGGAGATTTTTCTCCTTTAAAATACTGATTCAATATACTGATTGCACAGCAAAAATGTTATCTGAATATATAGTAATCTTAGCAAAAAATTAAGTTCATGACGTATTTCTACTTATTTAAAAGTGGATTGTTTATGCAAATAAATTTGTTTCTGCCAACAGCCGGCAGTTAGCGCGGCACGCTCGCTTTGTTTTGTGTGCGTTGTACGGGCGCAGTTCTAACCTAACCTAACCAACTTTTCTAGTAGCAAAATACATTTTCAGCTACGTCCTGGTAAAGTTAATGTGCAATCAGTATCTTTGATATGAAAAGAAAACTAATCAATTGATGAAAATAAATTGATAGATGTTCTAGTAGTTCTGTGTAGTTTATTGGTTTGCATTTAAAGATATTCTATCTAGCAGTCCAGGCAGAAGTATAAGTATTTTATATTTGGCTTCACGTGTGGCGCAGTGGTTAAGGTGGTTGCCTAGTGCCCTAGTGAATTGAGTTCGAATCCCGCACAGGACAACAATTTGTGTAACCCATAAATTGATTTTCTGCGTCTGGATGAGCTTTATATCTGTGAATTGCATGTTTGCGTTGTTTTTATTTTATTAAAAAGAAGAAAATCCGTATAAGGTGTTAAATTAACTAAGGCTTCTGAATACGTGTTGCATTTTTCATTGATACCATTATGGTAGACCGGGAACCAGCTTAATGATGTTCTCTAAAGCTGGTTGGTATTTTTTATCCGTAAAACGGATAAAAAAAAACCAGCCAGCTTCAGAAGCCAATTTACATTTTATGCAAAAGTTTTTTTTTTTAAAGGATACTTGGGGCGTGATCTACAATGGATATCGAAGCCAAAAATATAGCTTTTAGAATTTTTGTCTGTGTGTCTGTTTGTCTGTATGTATGTCCGGGCTAAACTCAAAAAGTACTGCATGGATTTACTTCAAATTTTGCATGAATATAACTAAGAGGTCAGGTCAACATATAGGCTACATATTATCACGCTATCACTTACGGGGGAGGAGCTATGATAATTAATAAAATTTAACGCGGGTCAAACCGCGGGGCACAGCTAGTATGTAGTATATCAGTTCTCTGGTTTCAATAGTACGATCTCTGCTTAGTTTGGGATCAGATGGCCTTGTGTGAATAATGTCTCAAAAAAAATCCTTATGAAAGAAGGGGCGATATGTGACGTGCTTTTAAAGCCAACCGCGGTGTAAATATGCCGCTGCCTATATTTTAAAGAAATAACTGTATTATTGAAAAATAAAGACATTTATTTAAAAGTATTTTTCTGTTTAATTTTTGACCTTGTACATTTTACATTACTGGTTGTCTAAGAGAGGTCCGTTGAGTTAAAGAAACTGTCGGTTACGGTCTAATGCTGACAATATAATGTATCATTAATATGCCGACTTGTTAACATAACATTATCTCAATATTGTTCTGTACCACAGGAGCATAATAGCATGTAATTGAAATAACAATGACAATGTATGCACTACGACAAAATAATGAACAACATACATTGAGGGTATTTTTGTAAGAAGATGTTTCTGAAAAAGATATACTTTGTTGTTGGAATTACATTATTATTGGGTTTTGTTTATTATACTTTCAAGTCGGCTAATAACATACCATTGCCATGTCTGTAACGCCTGTGAAAACCTCTTTAGTCTAGTTTGAAACTTCTTGGACCGCAGCTATTAATTGAGGTCCTGAGTTAAAGTTTCGAGTCAGGCCTAAACGGGTATTTGGAATGAAAGAAAAAATCTCAGTACTGAGCCGCCTGGAACCAAAAAGCTTTCAGACCTGCGCCTGACCTCTATTCTGTCGTGGCTGCTAGCGTTTTTCATCGGATCGGCGAGTTAGAGATAGAGAGTCATAATACTACTATCCAGCTACCCCAATCTGTCAAATTTCTTTAATAGATTTTCAACTTTATCACATATGCATAAGGTTCACTTTCAATTGGGGACATATTGGGGTACCTTGATGTGCTGCAGTCTGTACCTTTAAGGGAGAAATAAACGATTATTTAATTATTACTAAAGTTTAATTTAAATAATTTTTGAATCTTTAATTTTTCGCCGTGAATCGTGTTTATTTGGAACCTTACCTTGAACACGCCTATATATGTGTCACCGTATTAAAACCTAGAACTTTTTTGTTCATAACAAAAAAAATAGGAAGTACATTTAAATTATATCATTGTTTTCCAGTTGGGCAATAGACAAGTAATTATGATAGATTAGTTTTTATGTCTGGGTGTGGGCAGCGGTCATTCTTAAGTTATAGACCATAAACAATAATCGTGATTGTCTGGCCGCTATTGTGCGTGACAGTACTTCGTGATAATATACTGAGACAATAATCCAGATCAAATATTCAGTATTATTTATTTATAAATAATTAATTTGTAACTTTAGTACCACGCCCATGATTGCGCTCGTGCTATAAAGTGACAAATGAATATGAATTTGTGAAGCTAATTTATTAGCGTTAAAGGCTATTGTTCCTGTTGGATGGCTGATTATTGTTTTTTTTTGTTTTATCGGGACTAGTCCCTCCCTCTTACCCAACACTGCTACTCCTGTATGCCAGGATCAACAGTGGCACACAATGAAATGACACTGAACGGTGAGGTTCAGGCATGTCCCGGTGAATCGCTTTAACTGTCTTGGATCCCGCAAAGAATTTAATCAGAAAGAAAAAAGGAGGAGTTAGAAAAGAATAGCTCCACTTCCTTCCAAAGCAAAGCGGGTGACAGAATGATATAAAAATGGGTATGTATAAATGGGTGGATGATTACACGGCAAGGGATCCTTCAGCATGCCTACATGCACATACTGCAGGTATGTGCATGTGGGGACAATGTTGATAGCATTGGCTGTCGTCCAGACTTCTTGAGGATCACACGAGGAACAGACAGACATATGCGTATATTCATCACTAGACACGACACCCAATACAAAGAGAATACACTCAATATAAAGCAATCATTGAATTTGAGATGTAAGTTTTCGTAATTCTTTTGCTTTAGCCTATTTTTACATGTAACTTTTTCTATTCATTATTCAAGAACACGATTATTTGTTCTGTGCCCTGCGGGTATACCCGCGTTAAATTTTATAAATTATAGCCTATGTGTTAATCCAGGGTGTCAGGTCCAACTCCATACCACTCTCCATACCAAATTGCTCCAGCCATTTAAATGTGAAGAAGTAACACACATACACACTCACACACTTTCGTTTTTATAATATTAGTGTGATATAGTAAGTTTATCAGTAGTCTGGTAACTGTAGTACAGTTTCTGTTTAGTTTGGGATCAGATGACTGAGTGTTAGTTGTTCCAAGATATTTATTTATAAGAAAGATATGATGCATCCTTTTTCGGAATTAATGAAGTACGTACATAAAACATACATATATTTTAGCAAGATGAACATAATTATGTGGGTAAAAACGCGTGGAAAAATATATAAAAACTTTAAAACTAATTTAATTACTGATATCCTATTAATAATCCTCTGCCGTATTGTTCCACCAGTGGCTGCCCAGCTTAAACGATCATTAGGATCACAGCCTTCTAGATAATATACTAAACTATTTACAATGGGTCAACAGGATATTCTATTTAAGTGAATGTTAAAATTATGCCATGTTTTAAGTAACTGGTCTATAAATTAATGTTTCGTGCTTGAATATAAATGCCTAAGTTAATGAAATAATGAAATTTATTCAGCCCTTGGGTATTAATATACACTTTTACTTGTCAAGTATAATGCAGTAATAAATTCCAAAATAATCTAAACAAGAGTTTAGGCGTAGTCCGTCCGTGCATTCTTTCTTATTATATCACATAATGTTGATAAAACCTACTCCAAGCTACGAGAGGACTAGGCATAACACTCCCAATGTTGTCTATGGGAAAAGGAAGGAGAGTATTACACTCAAGTGTGTGTAATACTCCCCCTTCCATTGACTAAACTATGTAAAAAGCAATCGCTATAAACAAAACGTATGTTTATTTTGTTTTCATTTGTTTATTAAATAGTCCACTCTACATACTTGTGCTTGACTGACTGCACGTGAAGCGCAGCGGCTAAGTCAGTCGCCTTGCCGCTTCGTGTCGCGGGTTCGAGTCCCGCGCCGGACAACTATTTGTGTGATCCATAAATTGTTGTCCTGAGTCTGGATGTACTTTGTGTCCGTCTATTATATGTTGGTAAAGTACCCCGCGACACATGGATTAAATTACCTAGTGCGGGCGTAATCTTTAAAAAAAATCGTTCTCGAGCACTAGGCATAACACTTACAATGTATTCAATGAAAGAGGCAGGGAGAGTATTACACTCCATTAGTGTAATACTTTTCCTTCTCCTTCCATTGGCTCTACTATACAAAGAGCAATCTCTATGAACAAACTGCATGTTTATTTTGTTTTCATTTGTCTATTAAATTGTCCACTCTACATACTAGTGCTAATGAACCTACTGATCAACCATTAAAAACCTGTTTCCGTATCTCCCGGTAACTTCCGGATTACTCATCATCGTTTCAATAAAAATACAAATCCCGCACTTGGAAAATTTATCGCTGTGTTGCGGGGTACTTTCCAAACATTTAATTGACAGATTCAGAACAACTACTTATGGATCAAACAAGTAGTTATCCAGTGCGGGAATCAAACCTACCTAACTGTCTTAAACACTGCGCCACACATGCAATCAAACTAAACTATTTATATTCATTGACACCAGTGCCATCTACCATTAGATTTGAGGTAGACGCCGCAACAATGTTTAATCCTTTTTGGACTGAGCGATGGAGAGGTAAAGCAAGGGAAGACGAGAAAAACAAACAAAGGTAACTTCTACAGTTTCACTAAGAAAACATAGCCGTCTATCGCGTGAGATTATACAAACATGCAATTCACGGATACAAAGCACAATCAGACACACTTTTGCGTCGTCGCTTTCACGACATAGAGTCTTTGAGGGGCTCATAGCTACATATTCTCACTGCTCCGGAAGTGATCGGCCAGTTTAAGCAACTAGGTCTGTCCACAGTGTGGGTGACCACCTAAGTGGTTTAATTTATAAGCGTCTCCTTGCTTTGAAGGGCATGTTAAGCTATCGGTTCCGGTGGTAATTATTAGAAAAAAATCGTTAAGCCATGTCAGAGGCAAACTGGCCGGCTTGAACAATACTAAGTCTAAAAAAAACAAATAAGTGAAAACAAGGGTTACCACTGCCCATACAATAGATAAGTAAATACCTTCACGTAGCCATGTCTGTCCTCCTAAAGGGTTTGGATACGGTTATACTAATATGGGTTACCCCAATTATGCTGCAATAATCTTCCAATTCAACCGCCCACCTAGCTATTTACCTAAGTCTTCGAAAATATGCACTTTGTTAAGAAAAAAAAATATTATCACCAAGTCATTTTATTCTGAAATATTATCCATTAAATAGCTCTCAACATCTCTCACAATATGAGGATTAAGGATAACATACGTAACACTCGTTAGACGGATAGACAGACGTCTTGTTACGCCTCGTTGTCGAAATTGTTTATTTTATTTAGCGTTGACCATCTAACACTTCAACTTTTCGAAACAAAAAGAGCATACAACACAAAACAATGCTCTTCTAGTTTGTACTTTATCGTCTTATTTTAAAGTGGAAATTGTATCAGTTATCTTTGGCCTTTCACGCCTTTTGTGTTCCGGAATTCCGATAAGTAGATTTTAGCCAGTGCCAGTGTTACAAGGTCATCGGTTGCGGTTGCAGATGTCTGTAATCGGGGACCAGGTCAATGGCCTGTTTTTTGTTAAGAAGCGGTTATCTTAACGTGTGTTGGTGTCATCCCACCTGTAGTTTTGCTAGCACAAGTATGTATAGAAGGACCATAGTTAAATTTAAAAAAATGACAGCGTTTTCCACTTATTACCTTGACATTTCAGTGACTGTGGAATGTGCTGCCTAAAATATTGAAATGTATACAAAGTCTGTAAGAGTTCCAAGGGATGGCATTCAAAGCGTTACAACTCGGATATGATTAATGGAGTGGAATAGATGCTTTATGTATACGTATGTATGTACGTTAACAACAACTAATTTTAGTTAATAACTAGTTTAAATTAATAACAACAGATCCCAAAATAGGTATTCAAAATAGGTCCCGAGCCTATACTGTGGCAACCAGATAACTGGTAAAAATACTTATATATTTGTAAAAAGATACAGATTATATATAAATTACACCCAGTCACAGAAGAAATAATCGTGCTCATCACACAGAGTTTGGTCCTGGCTGGGGATCGAACCACTAACGGACCGATAAACGTGAAGATTTATCGCCGAAGGATTACTTTCAAGAGAGCACATTGTATACCTTTAGTTTATGTTTATTAACGTACATTGAGCCATGAGATTGAGTGCATTAGAGTTGGTTACACTTTTACGCTCCAACTCAACCGACCATCATGAAATTTCGCACCCACTTTATCAGGGGCACAGTATATAATATTTTTTCTGGATACAAGCTGCCCACTTTTTATCCAGAAAAAATTACTGTTTCTAGGAAAAAAACCTTGAGACGGCTGAATAAATTAAGCTGCGTCAGATTACAGAATTTCCACCACATCATTGAGTAGCAACCAGCAGCGACCATGGCCTTGGTGAATAAACACTTTCTTTTGGCGTAACGTGGTCAATAGTTATGCAAGGGTGATGAGATGACTTAGTGCTATTTAGACGGACATTTTTAGTATTACCAACGCTATGTCCTAATGTATAATTAAGAGGCTGACGGTATCCGATCGTTGAACAAGAATCCCGTCCGTGTAAACCAACGTAGTACTGAGTTTAGGTGAAAATATAGAGTTAAGTAAATTCATCATAAGAAGATATATTTTTATACAGATTTATTTCCTGAGGAAGACGCTTTTCTTAGCTTGTACTAATAATGTTACATGCTTCATAATGAACTCCTAAACGTAATTAGTTATATTGTCTATGATGTAAACTAAGTTAAGGATTATCTGTTCTGGTTGGGAATATTTTTGTTAGTTCTTTCTTTACAACAAATAAGCTTACGGTCCATCTGATGGTAAGCATTCACAGAAGCCCATAGAAGATTGCAATACTCGAGGCTGTAATCGCACGTTGACAACATTTTAAAGATTGTACAGATATGTATAGCTTATAAGCAATTTATTTTGTAAAAATGTTACATTTATATTAAATCTTTGATATAGTAAAGCTTTTTAACTTTGCGTTTACGGTTAGTGTGGAGCACTTCCACTCTCTTTTAGATGCATAGGTGTAACGGTGGTGGTTCCGGATCGAAATCATGTCAAATTTTCGGAGCTATCACTCAAAGCATCTATAGGCTAAGCTGTCGTGGTGGTCTTAGTGGGTAAGTCCAGATGACTCCTCCATACCCCTCGTCTACCCAAACGGCCGTGACCTTAAAATCACCCTGGTTTATTTTGAAAGACAAGTCCGCACTAGGGAATTAAATCCCTGTGTCGCGGGATACTTAAACATATAATAGACGGACACAAATTACATCTAGACTCAGAACAACTATTTATGGGTCACACAAATAAAGGTCCAGTGCGGGACTCGAACCCGTGACACGATTTTATTTTATTTTTACTTACTGTTTTTGTTAGTACTTACTGGTTTTTTTTTATGTTCTTGCGTAATTTATACGGATGGGATTATTTAGTTATTTTTAACTTTATACATAATAATGTACAAATTCGGACTTAATGCCGAAGACATTTTCTGCTCGTCAACATTGGGGTGATGAAGAGAAAACATGGTAGGTGCAAGTAGGTACAAATAAATACCTATGAACACTACGTATACATTCAAATTAACTATTGTGAAATGGTAAATTTGAATGTTTGCAGCCTCTTAATTAATAACTAAGATTTATATGTATTACACAATAAGCTTGCTGCTTATGTGATTACAGGCACAAATGACATGACTACATACCGTTTTCTGTGAGTCCCGTCAACCTCTTTATTATGTCATAAAAACTTTTTTCTTAATAGAATTATACGCATTAAAATTTAGTTTTATTGCATTATTCGCAATGTACAGCGTACATTTGAAATGGGAACTCATAAATTTAACCGTCCAGCGACAATATGATATAATATTTCTCATGCAATTGTGACATATCAGTCAGCCATGTTTGCTAACAAAGCCAATGGATAACACCTAAATCCTACGGAAGGGCGCTAGCATGGGAATCTTTTGCAGCTTAAATTTGATAAACCACTTTCTAAAGCAATAAAGAAGAACCTAAGGGTATCTCATCGCATTAGTAACAATATTTGATGTCTATCATCAGTTCAGTCCAGTAAGTGCTGTGTTAAATGAATTTTTATCAAAGCATATATCCTATAAGTCCATATCTAACATACATGGCATAACCTAGCGTAGAGTTAAAGTATTTATTTATTTATCTCTCTTAACGTCTCCTTAACGTCTATCATTACAGGTCTTAATGCGATAGTTGGTATTACAATTATAAAATCCTTATTTAACTACATTTTAAAACATTTTTTTACATTGAAATATATTAATTTTACATCTAAATAACGCCATTTCTTCATTGTTTGTGAAGTTTTCTAATATACTATTTTTTTAAATGGTGGAAATTTCTTTTGGTTATGGTATAAATTGTGATTAAGCCTGTTTTTTTTAAATAAAAGTTTGTTATTAGAGATGAAATGGATATGCCGTAACTATCTGATATCCGGCCAATCCAGCACCGAATCAATCTTCGTCTTCGCCAGCACAATTGTTTGTGTACTAATTAAGAAATATAATTAACTATCTAAAAACTGCACGTAATTTAACACACACGTAAAATCACTCACAAACACTCACCATGACACCTGAAAGTTCCAAAACCACGCGAATTCGTCTAATCTTGTTCCCTATGATGAACCCAATTTCGTACCGCCGGATATTCCACTTTCCACGTTTCCAGTATGCGGCCGGTCAACTATCCGTTTCATCCCTAGTAGAAAATGTATAAACGTACTGCTTTAAAACAATTATTCAATAAATGGTCATCGAAACCTTAGAAAACTCGAAAATAATGAACAATTATAATAATATGAAGCAGGATGCTTTATATTATTATAATTGTTCATTATTTTTTTTTCTCTCAATAATGTACCTGATCTAATTCGTATTTATTATTATTTTTAGAATAAGTTATGTAACTTAGTCATATCAGTGAAATGTAGCCTTAAAAAATCCTTGCGCAGCCGATTATTTTAACATTTCCCACAATCGATGATAAACGCAGTGATAATGTACGAGGCATAATGGATTGCTCCCAATAATAACTATCAGCAAAAACTGTTTTTATTTTTATTGTTTATTTTATGTTTAAGACACAAACGAAGCTTAGTTGTGTGTATTTGAGTGTGGGTGGGAATTGAACCCACGAACCATGGACTAGCCCCAAGTATATTAACCACTTCGCCACCGCACCGTTTTTTACAAGAAGTTCGATGCTCAGTTTAAACATGATGTGCGGTCCCTTAGAAAATATATTATAAAAGAGATTCTACTGTATATTCTTTCTCACAAATGAGCAAGTAATTTATTTGGGTAAAAAATAATAAACTAGACGTATACAGGACTATAAAAGCCATTATTTCGTATTATTTTCATGTTAAAATATTCAAAATGTAGATTCAAACTGCTGTTACAGATTCACATGGAGAGTTTATCAGCGTTATTTTAAATGTCTCAACAGTATCAGTGCAATTCCGCAAAAACGGCCTGTCTCGTCATATCGATTCCCAATTCCAATTTCAAAATGTATCCTTCGTTACCACATACATTAATTCAAATTTGACAGATGAATTATGTTTTTTTATCTGTGCAATGAGCTTGGCGCCAAGCCACATTACGCATGTAGATTTTAATCAATCAGTCTGCCGCTATGCGCTAAAGAGGAGATTCATTTCTTTAATTTATTACCGAATTCATATATTTAGCCTTATTTTGCTTTATGCAATTTTACGGAATTTGTTTAGAAGTGGGTTGGGCTGGTACCGGTTTTACAGTTTTTAAATTAACTGACAGTTGTCTATTGTTTAAATATAGTTTCTATGATTATTATTTAAACAATTGCGTAAAATTTTCAGTTTGACATGACAGTTGCTATTCTTGGAAGTAGTTCAATTGGTATTAGGTACGAATGTCATATATGTATGTTCTTAGCACACGATTAGGCAACTTTGTTTCCCCAAGGCTGTGTCTGTCAAGGCCTGTCATTTAACGATCATTTAGCATATTATTTTGTTATCAGTATATCAGAAAAGTCGGCTAAAAAGATCAATTTTTTTTTATATTAACTAGTTCTTTTTGTATTATCAAGTTGGTGAACATGACGGTAAGCGGTTACCCTAGTCTATGACGCTTGCAACATTCATAGCATGTATGTTGAACTCTGGTGTCCTTTTTGTGAAATTAATCGAGTGTATTCTGTATACTGCACTTCATCTAAATTTAATTATTGTTGAGCACTACTCAGAGGTCACGTGAAGGGGCACTAGAGTCTACGGGTAAGGTAGCACTGAAACATAAAGCTACAATACAAACATATCATTGACATCTTCGTATTCTTCCTTCATTTTTAGTCAAGATATACACACATCAACAAAGTCTAGGGATACGTTATTTTGAAATCAAACATGGCTTTATTGTTTAAAACCTATTTAGTTTCCTTAAAAAATTTATTTACAGATTTAAACCTTGTCTATTCTTTATTCAAAATTTAAAAATTAAAATGAGAAACAAATGAAAACACGCAAAGCACAGCGCAATCTTGAGTTGTATCTAATTTCAAGAAGTTGCATTAAAATTTTTTTTGCGTGTTAATTGAAGAAAACCTGATAAATTGTTTTATTTTCTTTTCTCAATTGGTTGTGTAAGCTTTTTAGCGTCATGCCACGCCATCATTTGAGTCGAGATGAAATGTTACGGGCAGTTGGCATGTTACAAAACGGTGCTATTCAACGCGTCGTTGCTGAGTCTCTGGGCACAAGCCAAAATGTGGTATCCAGGCTGTGGTCACGTTATCGCGCTACTGGAGATGTGGCAGAACGGCACACAGGTAGATATCGTGTTACCACTCAGAGACAGGATCGATTTCTCCAAATGACCGCCAGAAGACTACCCAATATCACAGCGATGCAACTAGTGCAAAGGCTCCAGGAGGGTCAGCAGCTGCTGGTGAGCGATCAAACCGTGCGAAGGAGGCTGCATGAAGTTGGTCTTCATGCTCGCAGACCGCTACGAGTCCCAGCGCTGCGACGTGGCAATCGCGGTAGGCGACTTTTATGGGCTCAAGAACATTTGACATGGAGTGATCAACAATGGTCATTGGTGCTGTTCACTGATGAGTCCCGCTATGGATTTCATCCAGATTCGAGACGAACACGCGTTTGGAGAACTCCAGGCAGGGTCAGCCGTCTCCGACATCCACAGGAGGTCCACTCTTACCAAGGCGGGACAATTATGGTGTGGGCAGGAATACGAATCGGCGGACGAACCCAACTCATTTGGATTCAGGGCAGCATGACTGCCCATAGATACCGTGAGGAGGTAGTAGAACGTGTCATTGTCCCGCTCAGGGCCCTAACGGGGCAAGAATTTCAGCTCATGCATGACAATGCACCTTCCCATACAGCGCGGCTGGTGAGGGCCGCCCTTCGAGAACACGATGTTCAGGTATTAGATTGGCCTCCACAGTCGCCAGACTTAAACCCAATTGAACACGCCTGGGACATGTTACAGCGAAGAGCATTGAGGGATTTTCCGCCCAACTTGACAACAGAAGAACAACTTTTCGAACATTTAAAAAGAACTTGGGACTGCATACCCCAGCAAGACATTGACACCTTAATTTTAAGTATGGAAAATCGTTGCCGCTGTGTGATTAATGTTAGAGGAGGAAATACCGATTACTGATTATCAGATTTGGTAAGATTTTTATTCATTTAATTCGATTGAATAATTTTATAAGAATAAAATGTTTTTGTTCACTCAGTAATTTTCTATGGCTTAATTAATTTAAGACTTTTATTAATTAGAAAAACAAAATCGCATCGTGTTGTTAATGTTTAAATATCGGCCATGAAATTATCTTTAATTCTTCCATTTACAGTCATAACAAAATGTTTATAGTTTTCTAGATAATCAATGAAATGTTCAATATCCCTAGATTGTGTTGATGTGTGTATATCTTATCTTTAATGCCTTGTTAGTTGTAATAGCTGATAATAATATCTTAGGTTCTAATCCCAGGGCGAGTTAAAAAAGGCTATTGGTATTTTTCTCACTGGAAAAATACCCAGCAATAAACTGGTGTTTGGAAGCTGGTGGTGTACAACACCGTCCGTTTCATGGAGAGCACGTTAACCGGTCGGTCCTGCACATGATCCCTGCTCAGTCATGTTGGGTAGCCGAATCATCGGATTTTGAGAGTGGAGTTATAGAGTGTACTTTTGCGCACATACTCATATCATATCTGTAAAATTTGGCCACCATTGTTGAAAGTAAATCTGGTTCCCTATATATTTGAAAGGTAACACTGATATTAAGGCTTTAATTCGATTTTATGTTTCTTGGCTGGACGACGTAGGTAAGTTTGATTCAAACCAACACGTCTAAAGCTGAGAAATCGCCGAAGAAAACCACTAAGCGGATTTTTATATTTGCTTTCTAAACTTTATAAAGCAAATATAATAATATACGTAAAGATAATCAAACATCTTGTTAATAAGAGTAATTTGTTTCTCATTGCAGATATGAAATGTATGTTGCAATTTTAATTTGGTAATGCTACTGGCCGTAAATACTACACCTAATGGCCATGATAAAAATAAATACCTATTTGACAGATGACGTTTTAATTATGTCTTTTGACATATTAATAGGAATTAACATTAAGTTACGATTAGTAGCCATTATAATATTTAATGAAAGATAGTAACGGGTAACGCACGTAATTAATTTTATGTTGGATTCGGCTAACAGTTTCAACTTCTTCAGGAAGTCATTTTCAGGGCGAATGCGACCCGCACGACGCGACGTCCCGTCCCGTCTCGCACTCACGAGGTGCGTAACGTGTGTTTTAGTTAGCTCCTAATAGTTATTTAACATTAAAACTGACAATGACGAAAGCTATTGAAGATACCTACATAAATGAAAAGTATTCTACAAGTTTATAGTACTCAGCATTACTCAGCATAAAATTCGTAAGGTTATATTATAGTTTTAGGTTATTTTAATTTCATTCTACATTGTATAATAAAGCAACAACAAAAAAAATATGTAAATTTATTTTAATAAACGGAGTCTCCTGGCACAAGGTATTATTAAAAGGAGAATTCAACCACTACTATCTCAAGCAATTTGTGTTTACGTAAATAAAGTGTTTATTTAAGTAGTCTTAAGGTTGTCATTAGGGACGCTTGACTTGGGGAGTAAGCTAGTGAATGCGAAAGAGTGTTATGTAAAGTGTGACCACGCCTTTCGTAACACTCTGAATTAGAGGGAGATATAGTATAAGTAGTACTGTTCAGCGTAGTTTGGAATTAGATGGCTGTGTGTTAGTAGACCCGTGATATTTATTTATTTATTAATATCGATATTACGGGTGACCTTCATGTCTCCTTATAAATAATAATAATAATAAGTTTTAAGTTTAGAAATACAAACAAATTCTCTTATTCTTAATAAAAATACAACAATGAAAATTTTATTTAAAATAGAGATTTCGTTGACGACTGTACTAGTATAAACTGTATCACAGTCGGCAGCGTCTTACCTCTAAAATATAATTAGATGGGATCAGATTCCGCTAAGATCCACAAGAACGATAGGTTTACATGGTCGACGTTCACAATTTATTACCCATCTAGAGAGTCGCCCACAGCCAGTTGCTTTCCAGCTACTAAGTGATCGGTGAGGTTAAGCAACTAGGCCCGCGGTTATTGTATAGATTAGTGACAGCCAAAGTGATTTAATTTCTGAGATTCGTTCTAGGTTGTGATGATAAGACAAGGAGCCCTCCCAGGGTACGTGTCCCGACCATCTGGGACATGGCGCAAAAGGGGGGTACGGGGCAGCATACCCGCGTTCCCGGGACTCCCCCATCAGGCGCCAAGAGAAGTCCACGGCAGGTAGGTTTAGTCGGTTCAAGTCCGACATACCCACCCGCAGACACTTTTTGCTGGTGGCATGAGAAGGCAAGGCCTTATCAAAAAAAAAAAAGGTTGTAATGATAACATAATAGTCGATAATCAAAGCAGGCAGCGCAGCCAGAGGGATATGCATTTGTCACACAGCTGTTTAAAAGGATTATGAGAGCGAAGGAGTAGAGTGCGCACCCGCATAATATGTTCTGCATCGTTGGAAGATGTCTGTTAAGATTGGCTGTCAGCCAAGAGCAGTATAGTATTAACCCATTTTACCAAGAAATTGTTAGCAATACAGATACGGTAGTCATAAAACAAACCATTAAAATCATACTTTAACACCATGTATCCAACCAAATAGCGTGCTCAAGGCCAACAAATGTCATAATTATAATATCTACTGCTATTTGATACCCATATCATTAGCATATTCAAAGCAGATGTCTGTCACTAGGACGAGTTTATCACTCGATGGAAGAATTTCATTCTTAAATTATTCTCGACGCTTTGACGTTTGCGGTTCAGCCTAGCTTAGATAAAAAAGTTGAGGTCGTAAAGTTACGCCATTTTTTTTTATTACATTAGTAATAAAAAAAGTTTCAGATTCATAAATGGAATAAAAAACTTGAGAGGTGTCAAGGGACACCCGGATGGAACGAAGTTATTTCTTATTATTTATTATGTACAAAAAACCTGTATACACTCAACAAAAATAATCGTCGCGACACCACACTGTTCAATGCGAAATAGAAATGAAAATATCTGGCTTGCTTTCTATAAGAGAGAGAGAGAGAGAGAGAGACAGAGAAACATGCGCACGCCGCACAGCTGCAAAAAGTGTCGTGACAATTTTTCGTACGATTTTTTTCCGTCTAGCCCTCTTTCACAACGCGCGATAAGGAACTTCGTTCCAATAATTCCATATTTTATGAATCTGTCATCATTATGTGTCAGTTTACATCAAATTTGCTGTCAAATGGTCTGAACTAATAACTAGGCCGGATAAGGCCAAGGCTCAGGAGGCAACTGAAATCCATACGAGATGAAATTTTACAAATGGGGTCTCAATTGCTGGCAAGGGATCACGGTGTTACCAGCGTTACTCACCGGTGAGGATCGTACCCTATCAAACCTATAGCTTTAGCTTTTAGCTAGGCGGACGATCCAGAGAAGAAATAAATCGGGTCGGTTGGCGTGGTTGGTAAATACTTTCCTTTGACGCTGCAGGTCGCGGGTTCGATTCCCACCCAGGACAGATATTTGTGTGCTTGAACATGTCTGTTTGTCCTGGGTCTAGGTGTAATCTATATAGGTATGCATTTAAAAAATAAAAGTAGTACATGTAGTATATCAGTCAACTGGATTCCATCGGGCACTGCGTAGTTTAGGATCAGATAGGGGTGTGTTAATTATGTCCCAGGATATTATCATTATCAGGATTTTATTAATAATAATAAATATCTTAGGACTACTAACACACCCATAACTATCTGATCCCTTACTAGTTTGTACTATGGCAACCAAACAACTGATAAACATATTTACATATTTCTAAACACATACATATTATAGATAAAATACACCCCGACACAAAACAAATAATCGTTAAGAGCCATTTCACAAAATGATTACGCTCGCGCCGCGCGCTGTACTTATCGGCGCCCACTCGCTCGTGTATCGTAATTTATTGTAGTTTAAACTGATGTTCAAATCGATATTATGGCAAATTAATTGCAAATATTAAAAATAAAAACTGTAGAATTCGATTCTACAAAGAACATAGTTTATTTTGGTATAATTTTATTTTAGTAATTACGCTTTATTTAAACCAAAAATCAATATGAAATTTAAAAAAAAAACTTAAAATTGGTGTAAGGATTTATTTTTTTACTAATTAATGGTAACAAAATTCAAGAATCTGTTACATTAAACGACGAATAAAATATATGTCTCATGCTGAATGTATGTTTTTAGCTTAGTTTATAAGTATTATTGCTAGATACAGGACTTTGAAATTGACTCTGCGGCGATTTTTCATTAAAATGGTTGTGGGAGATGAATCACTACAGAACAAGCAAATTTTTTTTGGTAAATGTGATACATTAAACGTCAACAAAAACGATTTTTCCATATTTAACATGTATTCAATAATTTCTGGGTATTACTTAAGATGGTAATATAGGAGCCCAAAATCTTAGAAATTCGCGCGAAAACGTGAAATGGCTCTTAAGTCGTAAAAAAACTCCCAACTTGCTTTGAATGCTGCGCTGTAAATATATGTGAGTCTATACTATACTGGATCCCTATCGGTGTGTTCAAATAAATGAGAATAGAATTCTCACATTCTTCGCTATCACTATGTAATATATAAATTGTGAAGGTCACGCCTTAATTGGGATCATGTTACATACCATTAAGAATTCCCCATGACTAATGCGAGAAAACCGATTATATTTGGCTCTATGTATGGAGATAGCAAACAGTTAAGAACTCGTTTATTATAATGCTAATTTTATTTTATTTTTTTATACAAACAAATGCCCAAACTAGGGAATAACTAGCGAGCCTTACAGTAGTCGCAGACATGTTATCATGACGCATAATAAAATTGAGATGAAATGTATGTGAACTCAATCATTTATTGCTTCCATAATGTATAACAGATGGTATAATCTTATAATTATGTAACAATTATGGACCCTGTCGGGCAGAGCATAGTAGAAGAGAGGAAGAAGGCTTTTTGTTAATAATAAAAAGTTTTATAATTTATGCTATTTGTAAGAATTATTAAGTATGCCCAATTTTAATTTAAAAATGTCAAGATTTAAAGCGAAAATTCAAATCAATTTATTCATAATGGGATTGGTTCAATAAATATTCCCATATACTATGTTGACAGTACAGCCATCTCTCCACCATTTCGCGCGCTCATTGGTCTAATCAAATATGGTGCGATTCTCCGAATTCCAGTAACACATTCCCATCCCTTTTCCAAAATCACTCTTACAAAAAATATCCAGCAACCCAAAGGAAAGATGTTTTACATCAATACTGGTATATCGCGGCGGACTCTACAAACATGTAATTCATAACTATTTATGGGTGTGATCCAATTGTTGTCTTGTGCGGGTTTGAACCCGAAATATGAAAGTGGCGTAGTAGCGAGGCGACTTTCTTAACCACTGCGCTACAGGTGTACGTGGATTTTTTTTTTCACGCAGACTTTAAATAAGCGCTTGTAAATAGTCAGAACATGTTCGTAGTAATATAGTTGTATACATTATTATTTCTAGTAACATAGATATTTAGGTACACATTGTATGAAAACATTTATAAAATTTATTTTATTATAGCATTGATATTTAGCTAGCTCGTATCAAGTTATTGTTAAGAGATTATGTTTAATTATCTAGTTTAAGTCTAATATTTTTATTACATATTGTCAATGGTTCTGTCTATGTACAGGTATTATTATTATGACGGACCTTGTGTTAATAAAGACGGTCGCGCTTTAATGCTACCACCGGATCCAATGCGCCCCAACTGAGAAGACCAGAGAAAGAGAAGAGAAGATTACAAATGATACATGATTTTTTTGTGTTTGCTATTTAACGCTTAGTTATTCTATGTATAATGTAATTTCTTACAGCCCCGAATACTGGTAGGAGCTATCTCTTTACAAATAAGTGCTAATTATTACATGGGGTCGAAAAATCAAGTTTCTCTCAGAGCTTCACCAATGAATTGACAGAATGTACAGACGCCAGAACATTCAGTTATCCCAATCTGTCAAAATTCTTTTATAGATTTTCAACTTTCTCACAAAAGCATCATAAGGTTTCACATTCAATTGGGGAAATTTGACAGATTGGGGTAGCTTGATATGCTGGCGTCTGTACGTTAAATGCCTATCTATCAAGAACTCCTGTTGTTGGAGCTTTGTTCTATTCACTCTATCTTCGTAAAATGCTGACTTCCTTATACGATATTACTCCCACTTTCTCTTTGATTTCATCCATGTAAGTTATTCTTGGTCTTCCCTGATTTCTCCTTAACGCGGAAGCCAGGCAACTGCCCAAAGGCAGGCCCTTAGAACACAACAAATATTAGCACCTCATCAAGGAAATCTGTTCGTTAAAATACTTTTATAAAAAAGTACCCTCGTTTCTTTGATATAAAGTTCAATCTTGCTAGCGCAGAACATAGTAAGATCTGTACCGCTTTCGTTCGTTAAGTAAGGCAAGACCAACTGGGCGCTTCAATGTACAGATATAGTTCTGTACAAAAAGCTAAGTGACACAGGTATGTCCGAATAAAATAAATCTTCAAAATAATCTAGCCATGGTGATTGTAACTCAAATAAAAGATGCTGAACTACTGCAATCTTCGGTTAAACTCCATTTATAAACTAAACAATTTGACAACATTTTAAAAGGATTCATTATCACCTAAGTTGTAAGTAAAATACGATAACTATATTACAATAGATTAAGGCAGACAAATGTATGTCAAACTCGAGCTTGACCAAGTAGCTCACAGTCTTTCCTCGATAAAGTTCAACGACCTTTTATTTGTAGTAGAAATATTTCTGAATGCAGTATATACATACATACATACATATACAGAGAATACTAGCTGTGCCCCGCGGTTTTGCCCGCGTTAAACCTTATACATTATAGCCTATGTGTTAATCCAGGGTGTCAGCTATCTCTATACCAAATTTTATTAAAATCGCTCTAGCCGTTTAGACGAGAAGAAGTAACAAACATACACACTCACAAACTTTTGCATTTATAATATTAGTGTGATTTATCAATGCCCAAATGAGGACGAACCTATATATTGTAGTATTATGGGAAAATTTGTGTTAATTTTTTGATGAAAAATCATCAAAAAATTTACACAAAATAGGTACTTCGTAAAAGTGTTGTTCATTGCAGTGGGAGGGATATCCATCGTGGGTGGGGATTGCGTAACGGCGCACGCGCCGGTGAATCGTTCGCGAGAAAGGATCTAATCGATATTGTGTTGCATAGTAATGAAATGTTTATGTAGTGTCGATCAGTTTTTTGCGTAAGTCATGCAACACTATATTCATTATGTCGTTTTTTGATGAGCGAAATTTATGAGTATAGTTAGATCATATTTCTAACGAACCTCATTTAAACTCATTATTTTTTTAAGATGATGGACGTATTATTTGCTATACAATATTGGACTTTGGTGGTCACCCATCATCTAAATTTTTTTTTTTTATTTCGGACTTATTAGTCCATATGGGAATTTTAAATCAATAATCATAATTAAATTTAGGTTCCCATGTTACTAAGAAGTCTGGTAACATGCATATAAAAATACAGTTGACTTGATAATCTCCTTCTTATAAATAAGTCGCTTCAAATATGTTTTTATTTTAGCATCACTCAGTACTAAAAGATGTCATCTCAAACATGCTAAGTTACTATGGAGAATGATACTACAGCTGCTCACTACTAGACATAGGCCTCCCCCAAACGTTTCTATAACTTTGTCATTTGGAGGCGTTTGCCTTGGTCACCGCGCTTAACATGTGAGTTGGTGACCCAGTAAGGTGACCCAGCTGCCCGACTACCTAGTACAAATACAAATACAAATATTTATTGGAACCAAAAACAGATAATATACAATATTGTGTGTACGTTAGCAGCTACATTAGTTAGGAAAATCTGTGTCGTAGCTGTTAGTGCCCACCTCCCTGTAGACCACAATGTTCCATAGTTAGGGTAATAATTAATAAACATTTATAAGCAAAGTAAGAAGTAAAAAACGTAAAAGGAAAATCTTATGAACTATCAGATCTCTTTGAGTGTGTGTGAAGCGTGTGAGTGGGTGTGTGTGTGTGTGTGTTTTGTGTGTACCCCCTAGTGTATCCCTTTGTAGCTGAAAACCACACGCCTTGCCAGTCACCCAACTATATTCTGACTGCCTCGTTGATCTAGCGGTATCGTGTTCAACCGCAGAAAATGAGGTTCTAGGTTCAAATCCCGGGACGGAGATTTTGGGATTATTCCGTAAAAAGAAATTTCTCAGTATCAGCCCAAAGTCTGGAAGTTGGCGGTATTACACCCCCGTGCCTCGGAGAGCACGTAAAGCCGTCGGTCCTGTACCTGCCCTCTTTCCGGTCGTGTCGCTAGTCGTCCCATCGGATCATGAGAGTGATGTAATAGAAAATGGCCCTGTGTTTGCGCACACACTTGTGCACTATAATATATCCTTCGCAATTGGCTAATCTCCATTTAGACGTGGCCGAAATTCGGCCGGGAAGACATCATTCTGACCATGCACTTAGGTGTCTAACCCAGCTGATCACTTACCGACCGATAGAACAACAGCCTATAAGCTCCTTACTGTCCATTAATATTCTGAAGAACGTTCCGCAATTATTCGTGTTGCCTACTTTTTAAACCAACATTTTTCTAATTTTCATAGTATAAAACTCTAACCCTGTAGCGGCGGTGTGTCAAATGTGTCAACATTACACTGTGTCAAGTGCGTCTGACGCAATGTTATGTACGCTTTAGTGAAAGAACACGCGTTTTTGTGTGTGCGGTAGGTACGCGTGCCGAGGTTTTACTGTTGTTTTTTATGGTATGAAAGAGAATATAGAGTGCTAGTATTAAACGCTAGTTCATTACGAGACGATATAAATAGTTATATAAGTAACTGATATAATAGTTACTGACTGCACGGGTATGACTGCACTTGCGGCGTAGTGCTTAGTGCATCGCGCACAGGACTACTAATTTTATAGCCCATAATTTGTCGTTCTGAATTTGATTTTGTTTTGTGTCCTTTAATACCATTCTGAAAAGTCTCCAGCGATACATTTGTCTTTTGAATTGCATTGTCTTTTAGAATTATATAACTGCTGCCAGATTTATATGTATAAGTTATGGTTTAATAAGCAGCTTACTAGCATTTGAGCCGCGTGGTGGGCCTGGTGACCTTTAGTACAGGTTTTCAGTCAACCCATTTCAGGCACCAGTCCCTCACAAAGTTGTGGCTAGTTGAAGACATGCTTTGTATGTTGAAACGTAACGTATATGTATTATGTAACCCCATTTGTTATGAGATAATAAATGGATTTATTATTATTATTATACAGGGATTTATTTCCTTAATGCGAATGTTACTTTCTGATAAAAAGATTTAATGAAACATGTTTTGAAGTAGCGAATTTATTCACAGTAAGTTGTTAATTTTAATAAAAACGGTACAATATTGGAATTAAGAATCAATAACTGGCCTGTGGTCTGGTGGTTAGTGAACCTGACTGCCAAGCCAGAGGTCGTAGGTTTGATCTACACCCGAGACAAATGAATGTGTGAAGCGCACGATTATTTTTTCTGTGTCTGGGTGTAATTTATCTACAATATGTATGCAATAAGTACCAATCTAAATCTATACTAAAAATATCTATGTTACTAGAAATAATAATGTATACAACTATAATACTACAAACATGTTCTGACTATTTCCAAGCGCTTTTTTAAAGTCTACGTGAATAAAAACCTTTTTATTTTATTTAATCTTGAGCGTTAAGAACTTTTATAAAACACTTTATTCAAGAAATAAACAATGTTTGGAGTGTGCTGCCATTTTAAATATATTGACAGGAGATTGGCTAAGATATAGAACGATTAACGTTATTATTCGTAATATCAGAATAATGTAGCCATCATATTAGCCGTCCTCTTATTGGTCCCGGGTATGACCTTAAACTGCCTCTATCAGGGGCTCTAGAATCGAAGGATTCATCAGAGGCTTACAATAGCAGGGGAGATGAGCCTCTAAGCACTGGCCTGCAACTCATCTAGGAGATGGAAAACTCTGATCACAAACCGGGAACGGGGTCTCCGTTAGGCGCGAGTAGGGTCCAACCCGAAATATGTGGCAGATTTCTACAGCTGACCTAGCTCCACACGTATTGGCTTGCCTTTCCTGTGGGCTCAGCTAGTGAGGCCTAAAGAGGAATGCAATCTTGGGCAACCCTGCGCTTCCTTTACTCCGTCCCAGGCGGTGTATTGTCCGTGGCGGTGTACTGGACAAAAGCCTCCCCCAAAGATCTCCATAACTGCCGGTCCTGCGCTACCTGCATCCAGCGGCTTCCAGCAACCCTCATAAAATCGTCGGTCCATCTTACCACCCTGTGCCTTCCGGTTCGTGGTAGCCATTCGAGAACGCTTTGGCTACAAAAAGACGCTTTATAATCTAGAAAACTACACTTTATATAAAAATTGTATCATATCGTAGCCGATTACAAAAAAAACATCTGCTTCTATCATCATTACTATTAATAATATATATATATATATATATTAAGTAACAAAAAATGGTATCGGATTTCCCAGAAGCACTCCTAGATAAATAGGCTAACATTTAAATAGACATAAACTGGTCACAGAACATTTGTTGTGAGTAATTTGTTGTGCACCCTGCTGTGTTTCAAGCATCAAATGTACCTAAGCTATTCTCGGTCCTTGTACAAAAAATCATGGATATCGATTTCATGGCATTGGTAATTCTAAACAATATAACTACTAAACTAATTTCGATATCTTTACATTTCTTTCTAATGTATTTGTTATGAAAAGGACAGGGCATCTTTTTTACTGCCTATTTCGTTTTGACGCGTAATACTGAGGGGAAGTATGCGATAAGTTACATTCTTTTGAGCTATTGCGCGCTCGGGCTAACAGTTTTAGTAGTTTGATGTATGCCCTGTCCTGTTCGTAGGAGCTGTAATAGTAAAAGATATCATGACATTTTAAGTAGTTTAGTCGTATAAAATATAACTACTTTAAATAAATATGTCGCAATCGAGTCATGTTGTTGCTCAAAGGAGTCAATAATCCACTGGCTGAGCGGCGCGCTCAATACTTTTGGAGCAGCACTCGCTTTTATGGCTATAGGCGTGTGTCTATCTAGTGACTGAAAACTGTCGTCATGTTTCGTTGTGTTTCATTTAGTGTGTCAAATTGTATATATATACCTGAATAGAGTTGCAAATTGAACTATGGCTTTCATTTTAATCGTACAAAGTAGATACGCCCACTAAATTGTCAAATAGTGAAGACTCATGCGACAACTGAGGACAACGACAACGGAGTTTCCCTGCGGGATCGAATCAGAAATGTCGAAATCCGCAGGTGAACCAAAGTCACCGACATAGCCTGAAGAATTGCAAAACTTAAGTGGCAGTGAGCGGGGCACATAGCTCGTAGAACCGACGGCCGTTAAGGCAGAAAGGTGGTGACAACGAACCGGAAGACGCAGCATGGGCAGGCCCCCTACAAGATGGACCGATGCTCTTGTGCGGGTCGCTGGAAACTGCTAGATGCGAATAGCGCAAGACCGGCAATTGTGGAGATCTTTGGAGGAGGCCTTTGTCCAGCAGTGGACGTTTTTGGGCTGATATAGGGATGATGATGCTTCAATAAAAGTTTGTGTCCATATCATATTGAAATGTACAGTCAAAATAGTCATTGAATGTTTGGAGCTTTAATGTTCCAAAATCAAGGATTTACACTTTGTTACACGGGAATAAATTAACGAAGTTTAACAGACCCACGTTACAAATAGCGTAGATGTGTTTGTTGTTTGTTTTTGTGTAGAATTAGAACCTTGGTGCTTTTCAAATTTGTTGTATAATATATCAAATTATATAGATAACTATAATTTGAATAAATCTAAAGGACACCTGTTGTTACTGCAGGTGTTGTTCAGATTTATTAAAATTTAAGTTAATTTGGGTAATTAGCGTCGCAATACCAGTTTCCATTTTAAAGTGTAAGTTCATTTTAAATCATTTTTAACCGACTTCCAAAGGAGGAGGTTCTCAAGTTCACCGGTATATTTTTTTTTTTTATGTATGTACACCGATTACTCGGAGATTTTTGATCCGATTTACGTGATTCTTTTTTAGTTTGATGCGTAATAGTTGCCATTTGGTCCCATAAAAATATAATATAGATTGGCCGAGTAGTTTTCATTTTATGGACATTTTTGTATGAATTTTTTTGTTTAAGTGGACGATGTAATTGTCTTTGGCACAGACGTTTGTAAATCTTAGCTAGTCAAGCTAGACCCATCCTGTTCAAGTGTGTCTTGGTATGAACATAAACAACAATTTCAGACGACTAGCGTTTAATACGCACGTATAAGTTTTTTTTTGGAATCACATGTAGGCGCACCTTTTAGTACAAGCGTATTTTTTTATGTACGTACACCGATTACGCTGAGATTTATGAACCGATTTACGTGATTCTTCTTTAGTTTGATGCGGAATAGCTGCCATTTTTAGGGTTCTGTAGCCAAATGGCAAAAAAGGAAACCTTATGGATTTGTCATGTCTGTATGTCTGTCCGTCCGTATGTCACAGCCACGTTTTTCCGAAACTATAAGAACTATATTGTCGAATCTTGGTCAGTAGGTGTATTCCGTGAACCGCATTAAAATTTTCACACAAAAATAGAAAAACAAACAATAAAATTTGAGGGGTTCCCTAAACTTAGAACTGAATTTAAAAAAAATCATTAAACTATTAATGGGGGGGGGTATCTATGGACAGGACTTCGAAAATGATATTGAGGTTTATAATAGATTTTTTTCTTAACTGTATAGTTTGCGCGAGAGACACTTCCAAAGGCGTAAAATGTCTCCCCCCCCCCCCCCCCTGTAACTTCTAAAATAAGAGAATCATAAAACTAAAACAAATAGATGATGTACATTACCATGCAAACTTCCACTGAAAATTGGTTTGAACGAGATCTAGTAAGAAGTTTTTTTAATGCGTCATATATCGTAAGCCGCGTAATTTACCCTCCATTCTATCAACTCAAATACTTGCTGCTACGGAAAGAAACATTTCGCCTTTCAAGGGCGAGTCCGACTCGAACTTTCTCGACTCGTTGTCTTGATCATCAATACAACCTAGTCTATGAGTCTATGGCTAATCGATCATGAATAAGACCTACTCTAACAGCCCTCTGCTCAGTAGACTCGTTGGCTAATCGATCATTAATAAGACCTAGTCTTCATAGACTCATACCCTCTTTTCAGCTGACTTGATGGCTATTCAATGATTAATAAGATCTAGTGTATAAGCCCTCAGCACACAGACACGTTAGCTAGATGGTCATACGGCCTAACCTATGCGCTTGCTGTTCAGACTTTCATAAATCTTAGCGAGTCTAGACTCGTACTGTGCAAGTTTTCTTAGAGTGAACGTAATTTTATGTAGTTTTTCTTACTTTACAAACAGTCTTTTCGATCATTCACTGTCTCACAAGAACGTGAAAAAGAGTTTCGAACAACATTTTTTCGGAAGATGTTTCTTTTTACCGTTCTCGTTTGTTGGGATCTATAGTTTTGAGGCGCGCGGCACCTTTCGAAGTCCTAACCATAGCTAGACACTAAAAAGTAACAAATAAAAAAAACTTCGTTTAAAAAAACCGACTTCAAAAACTAAAAAGTAAAAAAAAATATCTTAATAAAGATTTAATTTAATACATCACTTATAATATAGTATTAATTAAATAATATAATTTGTATGTGCTACCTATTGATAGGTTTGAAGTCGGTGCCAAGCCAAATGTAATAGTAGGTACCTATCACACACGCCGCGCGCGCGTTACTTTCAGCGGGATAGCTTCGTATTTCTAGACAAACAACCCAAGCGTGCTTAGGGCTTGGCACCGACTTCAAACCTATCAATAGGTAGCACATACAAATTATATTATTTAATTAATACTATATTATAAGTGATGTATTAAATTAAATCTTTATTAAGATATTTTTTTTTACTTTTTAGTTTTTGAAGTCGGTTTTTTTAAACGAAGTTTTTTTTATAAAATGTAGTTTCCGGGGCGCGTGCCATTTTAGGGTTAATTCAGCTTGATTTTAAATGAAGGTCCATTTTTTTTTATTTATAATATTAATTATCTTACTTCTTATAAAGTAAATCTTACCAAAAGAAATGTCCTAAAATGTAGACTGAGGCGCCTCATTTTTGTCGCCATAGCAGCCCAGCGTCTCTCTGCAAAAGAAACAGTTTATTCCATTGGTACTTATGTTATTAATATAACCTTAATAATAACTAATATTAGTGAATCACAATACTATATAACCGACTATACCAAATAAGGAGATGTTTAATATATTTATGTAAGAAACATATTATATTATTTAGTTACAATACCAAAATATGCGACTCAACCCGTCTATAATAATAATGTTCTCCTAGCCGAATTTTGGCCACGGCGGCCAGTCTCAATAGGGACTAGCCATCTGCGCTGGACATGTTATAGTGCACAAGTGTATGCGCAAACACAGGGGCACTTTCTATTCCATAACTCTCATGATCCGATAGGACGACTAGCGCTACGAGTGGAAAAGGGGCATATACAGGACCGACGGCTTTACGTGCTCTCCCAGGCACGGGGTCATAGAAAAGATTCTTAGTATCAGTTGAAGTCTGAGAGTTAGTGGTATTACAGCCAACTCCCAGACTTCGGGCTGATACTATGAATTGTTTATTTTTACGGAAAAATACCAAAATCACGTTTAGCCCGACCCGGGTTTTGAACCCAGGATCTCGTCCTGGGTTCAAAACCCGGGTCGGGTATCTGCGATTGAACGCGCTACCGTTATTTTACCGTTATTTATGATTGCGATTTGAAACTACTTATTTAATGTTAGGTTTCGATATTGCTTACCCGAGAAAGGATTGATTCGAAAGATGATTATTTTGAGATGTAGTAATTCTGAAATTATTTAGTGCAGTTAATAAATGTTAACATAATTGTTACAGGAAAATAAAGCGGTGTATCTTACTAGCATAGTTTTCTTCATACCAAATAAATACTCTACTTACAAACTTAGCTAAGTGGTCCTCTTATTTATTACCCACCAAAAAATAGGTTTTGTACATTTATTCGGGCGTGATTGGTAAATGCTTTCCTTTCACGCCGCAGGTCGTGGGTTCGATTCCCACCCAGGACATATATTTGTGTGCATGAACATCTCTGTTTGTCCTGTGTCTGGGTGTAATTATCTATATAAGTATGTGTTTACAAAAGAAAAGTAGTTTATGTAGTATATCAGTTATCTGATTTCCATAGTACAAGCTCTGCTTAGTGTGGGATCAGATCAGACCCTAATGAACTAACACAGAAAATAATAATTATCTTTCAGTAAGCGTAAGTAAATCCAAGGATTATATCATAGTCATAAACCTGTGTTCACGGCCTCGTTACAAAACTGAACAATATCCTTGTAAGGGCGAGTTATTTGGTAACGCTCAGACGCACGTACGAATGCGTAACTTAAGACCTCTTGACGACAGGAAATGCCGTATTTAGAACTTTGATACTATCAATTCTTATGTTTTGGTTCGGATATATTTTTCATGTTACGTGCGAGACTTGATAATGGACATTTTTGCTGCAGATCAAAATGTAAATGTTATCAGTTACAATATGTACTAACGCAAGCACATAAAGCTACCCCGATCTGTCAAATTTCCCCAATTGAAAGCGAGCCTTATGCTTTTGTGATAAAGTTGAAAATCTATAACAGAAAGTGATGAGTATTACTAACTCAATAAAAAAAACCTCTAGCGGCTCAAGCCGGTCTGTATATAGTAGAAAGATAAATTAGTATTTTATATAATCAATTATTAAAAAAATATTATTAGATAAATTATACCCAGACACAAAAAAAAAATTGTGTTCATCACTCAAAGATTTGTGGTTTGCCGGGTGGGAATCGAACCCACTAGACAGGGTCACTAACCAATGGATGAACAAGTCAACAGGTCAGTGATTATAGATTTCTTGGAAGTTAAATTCTTAAATAAGTAAGTCCATTTAATTAAAAACTGATTTTATTGCGGTTTATTATGATACTCTTTGTGATAAGCTTTGAACTATATCAAAGCAAAACACCTTCAAACTTGTATCTTTTGAAGGTCCTGAAGCAAGGAAGAAATGAGGGAAAGTTTCCAATTCGTCGGTAATTTCTTCATTATACTACTACGGAAACGATGACGAATGCTAAACTATAATTGCTGTGAGGTCAGGTCACGGTCAGACATTTGAATAAGGTCATACGATAATATTATATGCTACTGTAAGTAATATTATGAATATACCGGTTTTCGGAGAAACTGCATAGCAATTTTAAACTGCCACGGTCATTGTCGCTTTAATAGTTATCACAAACGGGATATTAACAAAGGTTTAATGTATTAATAAAATAATAATAACTGTTTATAACAAAGGCTAAAACCAAATAGCTTTTAGTCTCCGATATAATATCCCATTTTTAATAATTGTATTAACTTCTGGTATGCCGTATGCTCCTTCTTTTTATACGATAATGATCGCACTGGTAAAATAAACCAATATGCAGCTCACGGACACATCTAGACTTAAAACAAATTGATTAATTTATGGTACGAACGATACACAGGATTAGGATTCCCCCGTTAACACCCTTTCGGAGGAGCAGAAGCAGACCGCGTAGCCCGGCTTGATAAAAGATGCTGGCTCGAGACGATTAAATTGATGCTTTCCCATTTTTGAGATACGATGTATGCTTTGCGTTGTAAATAATGCTATAATGTAAAAATGTTGCCATTTATGGTACAAATTATTAACACTGGCAGATCAAATCTAGGATACCTTTGCTATCTCCCTTTTAGAATAGAAATAGAATAGAATAGAAATACATTTATTCAACACGAACACACAAGAAATTAGTAATTACAAGGTATAGCATAATACAAACACAAAAAATAATAAATATCGAACAAATAAACAACAAAATAAAGAAAGTACAATAGCTCCTGTATGTTCCGTCGAAAGGTCACCATCTCAGCAAAAGCTAGGTGAGGTGCACCTAGCACTGGTTTTCAGTTGGCAACCCTGTGAGGGACTCACGGACGGTGGTATGTGATATACTATGTTACTATGACATGAATTGGTGTTTGTGTACGATAAATAATTATGTAACCCAGTAAAAAGGAAAGAAAATAAAATATAAAAAATAGTGATAATAATAATAATATATATATGTAAATATATAACATATTTACGAAAAGGACATTAAATAACAAATTTTAATTAAATTAAATTATAGATAGATTTATATTTACTGATTCGAATTTAATTTGGTTGAATAAAAGAAATTCTTTAATTTTTTGCCTAAAACTTTGTATATTTCGGAGATCTCTGATGGGCGGTGGAATGTTGTTCCAGCATTTAGAGGCCGCGTATCGAAAACTGCCACGAAAGGATGCAGTTTTATGAGAGGGGATGGCTATTTGCTGCGCACATCGTCTGTTTTCTCGCTCTCGGTGGCTATTTGTCCAATTTATTTTATCATATAGGTATGATGGATGCTTTTGCTTTATAACTCCAAAAAGGAGGCAGGCCAGGTGCAATTTACGCCGTAACTTCATTTTTAGAATGAAGTGTTCGTTCAAATATGGAGTTACGTGGGTTCTTGGCGGGATGTCAAAGCAAAAGCGTGCACATGCATTTTGGACCCTTTGTATCAATTTCTCGGTTCGCGATAGAAGCCTGGGACCAAATATAGAGTCTGCGTAATTAAGTTTGGATAGGATTATAGAATCTACAAGTAGTATTCTTAACTGTTCACATAAATGTGGGCGCAATTTGTAAAGGATCTTCAATCGGTAGAAGCAATTTTGCACACAGTTAACTATATGATTTTCAAATCTTAAATATTGATCCATGTGTAGGCCCAGGTTACGTGCCTCATATACACGCTCTATATTTTCTCCCAGTATGGTGATGTTAATAGGGGAGATCGTGGCTCTTTGCAGTTTGTCTAGTTGACCATTGGAACCGAAGATTATATATTTAGTCTTATTGGGGTTCAGATTGAGAGAATTACGGTTGGACCACTTCACTATACTTTCTAGATCTTTATTAATGGCTTCTATTGCAACCGCGGATTCCTCTGGCTTAAATGAGATATAAATTTGGAGATCATCAGCGTATACATGGTGCCTGCAATGTTTTATAGCCTTAGTTATATCTGCACTGTATAAATTGAACAGAGATGGTGCTAAAATTGACCCTTGGGGAACGCCTTTATCTAGTGCAGCCATATTTGACGTAGACGTTAGGCCATTCGAGTCGCGAATCATATGTCTCTGTCTCTATCATCAGTATGTGGACATACTGAGAGCGGTGTGTGAGGTAGCTGCAAAACCACTGAACCGTATTTGAATCAAACCCGTAAAACGCCATCTTGGAAAGCAGTAAGGTTAAATTAATGGAATCAAAGGCCCTAGAGAAATCCAATAGTACTAGCAGAGTGCACATGCCGTCATCTTGCGCTGTTAATATGTTGTCTGTCACATCTAGTAGAGCTGTTACAGTACTACGATCCTTTCTAAATCCGGACTGGGTCTCAGGCAGGATTTTGCTGTCTTCTATATACTTAGTTAACTGCGTGTTTACAACCTTTTCCAGTACTTTAGATATGAAGGGTAATATACTTATCGGTCTCAAGTCTTTAATTTCCACCGGGTTAGAATTTTTTGGAATGGGTCGTACAATGGCTACTTTCCACAGATGTGGAAAAGTTGACGTGTCTATGGATGAGTTGATTATAGCTGTCAGTAGGTCAAGTGTTTGAGGGAGGCTTAACATAAACATGTCCCGTGTGATCCGATCAAATCCCTCAGCATTCGATTTTAAGTTGATTTTGGTGGTGGTGGTGGACACTTTTGGAAGTGCAATAACAGGGTGCCTAACCCGGATCGGTTGATGATGGTTCTCGATGGTTCGAGACCCGCCGGACGACTAAATTGCTGATTTTCCATTTTTCAGATTACATTTACGCTTTGCATTGCGAATAATGATATAATACCATAATTATATCATTTATGGTTCACATAAATGTTCATCATCATCATCACGTCAGCCGAATGATGTCCACTGCTGGGCCAAGGCCTCTCCAAAAGATTTCCACAATGGAGTTGAGTCCATTTTGGAGGGATATGGCATAATCTCCACGCTTGGCAGAACGGTTGGCGATCGTAGTATGAAGATATGATTTACATAAATATGTATATTTGCACTGTGCGGAGATGTCCACACATCTCCGCAGATCAACTGTCTTAACCACTGCGCCGCGGGAGCCGTCGCGGTCGTATCCACGTCCATACTTATAGCTTATTTGGTATCACCATACTAGACAATACGTTACCATTCAGACAATATGTAGTAAAATATAGCTTAAACTATAGATTTCGATAATTAAACCAAAACATAACCTCCTCGACAATAACTTAATACAAGCTAGCTAAATATCATTACTATTAAAAATAAATTTTGTAAATGTTTTAACTATCCGTGTGCCTATCTATATGTAACTAGAAATAATTATCTATACTTAAATATATTACTACAAACATGTTCTGACTACTTACAAGCGCTTTTGTAAAGTCTACGTGAATATACCTTTTTTATATTTTTCTATTTATCTAGGTACCCTCAAATTAATTATTGATATGAATATATCTATCTCTTTTCAAAAGTTAATCACTGATTTCCTTCTTAGTGTACCGGCACCCTAAGACTTGAAGTGAAGTGTTCTCCGTTTTCTTGAGCGCAGCCTTCACCCAAAGTTAATAATGTTATGTAGCGCGAGTATATGTACGTCATACGGATTTGCTATTGCGGAACAAATATTGTGTAAAATTTCTAAGTATTCATACATACAGCTATTATTACACGTTAAATCCAATATGATAGGGCAGGATTCACAAAAAACTTAAATGACTAATCAAATAAAACTGATAAAATCTAGCGTGAAAACAAATTATGATTAAAATATCTTAGAGCGATGTTTTTACTGGCCAACCAACATAAACCTTTATTGGTCTAATTTAAATGATTAATACGAAGAAGTAATGTAGAAATGGCACTCCTATTTTATTTACTTAATTTGGATATTTTTAGCATTCGTTTATTTTTAGGATAGGTGCCTCGACTGAGGTTGCTATTATCAGAATCATCATCATCATATCATCCAAAAGACGTCCAATGCTGGAGAAAGGCCTTTCCCAAAGATCTCCACAATTGCCGGTCTTGCGCTATCCGCATACAGCGGTTTCTAGCGACCCGCACAAGATCATCGGTCCTACATGTAGAGGGCCAGCCCTAGTCTTGAAAATTACTAAAGTGACTGAATTAGAGTGACTGTCATTTACGGTCAAATTGGTCAAAAATGGTCTTTAACTGTCAAAAACATTCATTTTCAGTCAATTTGATTTCAGTAATTTTTTAGTAATGTTTTAAGTTTTTGTCGTTGATAAAAGTCTACAACTTCTAAATTGAAACAAAAAGGGATTTTTATGACTTATAGTATTATTATATAGTGTTAATCACCTTACATTTCTAATCATGCGTGCATTTAAGACAAAATGGCAAAGTCGCATCGGCTTTGATGTCGTCTTAAATATAATAGAAAATAAAACGTTGCTTCATTTAAACTGGCATATAAATTGGTTAACTAAGTAAATAAATAATTGGGTGGTAGTGAGAATAGACAATAATATTTGTGTCAAATTGACTGAATTTGACAGTAAATGACCGGTCATTTAAGTCATATTCAGTCATTTTACATCTCTAACCAGCCCATACTGCGTCTTCTGGTTCGTGGCCACGTGAGAACCTTTCTTCCACAGCGGCCGTCGGCTCTACGAGCTATGTTCCCCGCCCACTGCCACTTCAGCTTTGCACTTCTTCGGTCTATGTCAGTGACTTTTATTATCAGAATGCACGATTTGATTTCTATCAAATTCCAATAGTAATATATTCATTTCGTTCATCATTATGTAATCTTGATACCGTATGTTTATAATATGCTAGCTTTAAATCAAGAGGAACTAAATTTAGTTAAGTTTGGGTATTTCCTAGTACTTGAATTTAAATGAGAAGCGAAAGCGACATCTACATTTTTATTATATCCGCAAATTATTATTGTATTCACATGTATATGATATATAGTTTAGCATGTTTTGTTTATTAATAAACAGTAGTACTATACATATAATACCTAAATAATATGAAAACTGTAGACATTGAATAATTTTTAAAAGGATACTTGGGGTGATCTACAATGGATATCGAAGCCAAAAATATAGTTTTAAGAATTTTTGTCTTGTATGTCCGGACTAAACTCAAAAAGTACTGCAAGGATTTACTTAAAATTTTGCATGAATATTAATAAGACGTCAGGTCAACATATAGGCTACATATTATCACGCTATCACCTACAGGGGAGAAACTGTGATAATTTATAAAAAGTAACGCGGGTAAAACCACTGGGCACAGCTAGTTAATCTATAAAATACTTACTAGTTATTATTTTTTACATGGAGTATACATATAGCCTCGGTGTCTTTCACTGCTTCACCCGCCAATAGAGGCGTGGTTACCCCTTACAACGTCACAAGCTCACAAACGTTACCTCTTTATAATATTAGTATAGATTAGACGTTAGCCGATGCTATAACAAAATGTTAATCAGTCTAAACTAAACTCGACCTTGGAATAATTTGATTTATTTTAACTGCAACTTATTTAAATCACTACATGCATAATAAAATGTTATTTAGTACTTATGTTTCGTTTAATGTTAAACTATATGTTGACATAGATAAATGACTACTTAGAAAAAGTAATAACAACATAGTTAAAAGGCAATTTGTGAGTTTATCAATACGCATTAAACAATCATTAACAGTACTAAGAAAAATATCATGTTAATATAATCAATAACTAGTTCTGATAATTGTAAAGCAATATATATTAATATATTATTTTTTTTATTATTAAGTGTTTATCACACTAGCAGCTAGTAAGCTGATGCGTGTGTTTTTGTTAGCAATTTGGAAAATTTGTCAAATCTGTTTTTGAAGCAGTTTAAATTGGGTGCCTTTATGACAGTTTCAGGAAGTTTATTCCACTCATTGACCACCCGGTTTGGCAGGAAGTGTTTTAGTGGATTTCTTTTGTGCGGTATTCTGCTTAATTTTAGGGAGTGTCCTCTCAGATATTGATTGTCACTTAGAGTAAACAAGTCCCTAATTCCTGCTACATTGTAGGACCCAGACAAAATTTTGTAGGTTTCAATGAGACTTCCCCTCTGTCTACGTTTTTCGAGAGAAGTGAGGCCTAGGTCTTTTAAAGCAAAATGCACACATCTATACTTCTAAACTAATATTATAAAGAGGTAACGTTTGTGAGTATGTGACGTTGTAAGGGTAATCTCTGGATCTACTGAACCGATTTTCAAAATTATTTCACCAATAGAAAGCTATTTTATTGTGGAGTGTCGTATGTTCATCATCATAAGTTTATTTACGTGTCTGTACATACCTATAAGTTTGTACGCGACAGTCCAGGGCGCACTTGGCCTGTTATTTCTACTGCTAGATATCATTTTATGTTGTTGACTATAAAGATCATATTCGATTCATCGATCCAATTTAATAACTGGATTGCCATTAATGAAGCCTTTCACTGAAATCGCGAGCGTTTCGAACGCGAACGTCTACCATATTTGGCATCTTGTTTGTAAAAGATTACGGCGCTTGTCGATAGCAAAAATCAATAATAAGTATTGACAATTTGCAACGTTAAAGAATGTCATTTTAAACCAAATCCGCGGAAAGGTTTTTGTTTGAATTGAAGGAATGACCTTTACAAGGTGTGAGACAAATAGTGAATGTAGTACTAACTGTGCCCTGCGGTTTCACCAGGCAGCGTTAAACTTAATAAATTATAGCTTTTGTGATTCGGATATGTAAGCTATATTACTACAAAGTTTCATCAAAATCCGTGCCGTAGTTTTTGCGTGAAAGAGAAACAAACATCCACACATCCACACTCACAAACTTTCGCATTTGTAATATTAGTATGTTAGTTGTGTAATAGTAGTTGTGTATGTTTGTTACTTCTTCACGTCTAAACGGCTGAAGCAATTTTAATAAAATTTGGTATGGAGTTAGCTGACACCCTGGATTAGTACATAGGCTATAATTTATAAAGTTTAATGCGGGTTATACCGCGGGGCACAGCTAGTAGTCCATATCGCTGGACTAGTGCAGTTTGTGCAGACTTCACACGCCATCAAGAACATTTAGGAGAACTCACATGCATGTATGGGCACAGTGTTCATTCGCTCGAAGAGCAGCCCAACTTGGGAAGTACCTCCACCTTGCTGAAGAAGTTCCTTAATAATAACATTAATAATTTAATGTTGTGTTTCTGAGTGTGTGTAAGGTCGCCAAAGTTCATTGGGGTGGGGGGGAGTGTCAGCAACACTTGTTTGCTGACTCTTAAAGGCCGGCACCGCACCCGCTACGCCTCTGGTGCAGCGAGTGTTCATGGGCGGCGGTGATCACTTACCATCAGGTGACCCACTTGCTCGTTTGTCGCTCTGCCATAAAAAAAAATGCAGGTTGCCTCAACAGTAATTATTTGATTTTAATTGTACTGCACTTGTTTTGTGGCTCTCATATATTCTAATTAATGATATTCTATTGGATCTAACATATTTAATCCTCAACCTATTAGAATATTTTATTTTTAACTAAGCGATGTAGTATTGGAAATAACGATTAGCTTCCTATACAAGAGTAACGTTTAGCTGATGCATTTTGTATGTGGAAACCAAATAATTTATTTCATGTTTCACAAACTGATCGTCTTTAATTAATTTACTTTCATATGTTGACCACTATTTGTGTTACACCTTATATGAACGAGGATATTTTTGAATATTTTTTCTAACATTGTTCAAAGTTTTTCAATACCCATTAATTAATGTTTGGCCCTCTTCTGTTAGTTTATTTAGTTATTTCCTCTTTGTTTTACAAATCTCTCTGTTTTCGTTATTTCAAGTTGATCAGTCCAAATTTCGTCCAGGTTATAATACCTTTTCTTGCTTACAGCCATTTGCTATTACCGGTCCGTAAGCACCTAGATACGCTGTCAGTCTATAGTAGGGTGAACACCAAAGTGGTTTTATAATTGAGGGTGTCCTTACTTCGGAGGGCACGTTAAGCTGTCGGTCCCGTTTATAGCCGATAGACAACACGAATAGTCGATAAGGGTAGATAGGCGAGGCTTCAAAAAACACTAGCTAGTGTAACCACTGCCTATACGATAGAAACTTATCTCGTTTATCTTATCTTATCTTATAGTAGTAAATTTTATACCTTATTAATGCTGTCTTTAAAGGAAAGTTTACTTAGTATAATTTGTCAATACAACAAGAGAAAACTTGTTTTTGCTCCTATCATAATCTCCACTGAACGACGTCCAGTGCTGGATAAAGGCCTCCCCAAAAGATTTACACAGTGGAGCAGGGTTGGACAAATGCCTCCCAAAAAAAATTTCCGCAGTGGAGTTGTGTTTGACTAAGGCCTCCCCAAAAGATTTCCGCAGTGGAGTTGTGTTGGACAAACGCTCCCCAAAAGATTTCCGCAGTGGAGTTGTGTTTAACTAAGGCCTCCCCAAAAGATTTTCGCAGTGGAGTTGTGTTGGACAAACGCTCCCCAAAAGATTTCCGCAGTGGAGTTGTGTTTAACTAAGGCCTCCCCAAAAGATTTTCGCAGTGGAGTTGTGTTGGACAAACGCTCCGCAAAAGATTGCCGCAGTGGAGTTGTGTTTGACTAAGGCCTCCCCAAAAGATTTTCGCAGTGGAGTTGTGTTGGACAAACGCTCCCCAAAAGATTTCCGCAGTGGAGTTGTGTTTGACTAAGGCCTCCCCAAAAGATTTTCGCAGTTGTGTTGGACAAATGCCTCCCAAAAAGATTTCTACAGTGGAGTTGCGTTGAACAAAGGCCTCCCCAAAAGATTTCCGCAGTGGAGTAGTGTCGGTCACGCTTTGCCTGACGGGTCGGCGATCACAGTATGATGGTCATAGTACACAAAAAGACGCTGGTGCCAATTCTCAGGTAAATATGCTCTCGGATGACTTCTTGGGAAAGAAATGGGGTGGTGATATTCTTTGCCGTCGGCCACACAGTAACTTTACTCCTATACCTATACGTGTTATCTGATATAGATGATTTTAGTATGACATTGAGGTACTAGAGAAATAGGTTTATTGGTTTTTCTTGTTTTAACCATATACATATTCATGTATGCCCGGGAAAATTTGCTGTGCAATCAGTATATTTCATATAAACATTATTTCATTTTATTAGTTGTTTCGTGTACATTTAAAAATAGTAACAACTAAATATTCTGATTAAATAATGATGCAATTATGGTTTAGCGCTAAGTGACTCTGATTACTAATATGGAGGACGTGGGTTTGATTTCCATTCGGGAGAAATATTTTTGTGATATTCTTTGTTTTGTGTCTGGGTAATTTATCTATAATACGTATATATTAAGACATAATCATTATATTTACCAGTTGGCCGACTGCCATAGTATGGGCTCAGCCTAGTTTGGGCTCAGATAGTAGTAGGTTAGTTGTTCCAATATATTATTATTATACTGCCTACATTCTTGTAAAACGTCTACTTAAATATCTTATTAAACCAATAAACAATTCATTTAAACGCACCTAAATTGTTGCTATCTTGATCTCCTTTCACGTGCTCTAATAGTGCTAGAGATAAATGACAAAATTGCACTGTTTATTTGTTTATCGACGATTTGACTCTAACGAGCCACGATCAACCTTTCTCGGTAGTTTTCAACTCGGAGTGTGACCTGAGTGAACTGGCACACCGGCGGTGTTGCCAGTTACCACAACACTTTAATAGAACTGAGATGAGATAGGGGTTATAGAGGACCTAATTCTTAGCATTCTATGGATTCACCGTGCGGAAACCGAGTCTATCGCGTGGTAGAGGAGGGAACACTCAACAGAGTCTGAGAATTGAACTCGCACGAAACGTGTGAATGTGTGCCTACTACATTTGTTTGGAGGTGTCGATACAACAACAACAATAAATTAACTTCGTGCGGCGATTCGCATTACACAAAAATAATATTATTTAAAGGAGTCGATTCGCACGTTTCGTGCGAGTTCAATTCGTGCGAATCGTCGAATAACCCAGTCTGACTTGCAGCTCACTACCGACATACATAGGTGTAAGGGGGCTCCCTGTGATGCATCAACGCTCACCTTCTCTGCCTCTTAGTGTCCCCCCCCCCCTTCTTAGCCAAATTTGTTATAATGTTAATAACTCTTGGATACACGTTCTAATATAGAACTTACGGAAGTTCTTGATAATCCCAGGTATTTTTAATAGGTGGTAGAGGGATTTTGCTGGTTGGTAAACCTCTCGCACCCACTTCCTCGGTAACCACCGTTATATAAACAGGTGGCATTTCCGTAAATTTTAAATATGTCGTGTATTCCTAATTTATCAAATTATCATTCCTACTGCACTGATTTATAATGCTCACGAACTGACTAAGATATTTCACAGCAGTAGCAGTGTACGGAGAAAGAAGTAATAATAATAATAAAAATATTAAAGGTTTATTGGCTGAAAATGTACGTACGTACCACGTACAACTGTACGTGGATTTATCATCAAGTTCATCACTAGAGTTTACACAGAGTTACGGCTAGAATACGACTGTTTTCTAAACGTTTACAACCAGAACCAACAGCTTAACGAGCCCTTTGAGTACGGAGACACCCCGAAGTTCCATCATCCATAGACTGCCCGCGCACCTAGGTGCTTAACCTCCTTGCTCATGTATAGGCTGGTCAGAGAAACTGGCTATAAGCACTTTAAGGTTCTTTTGGTGGAACGTGGCCGTTTCCGAACCCAGCTCATTGTAAAATCGGTAGAATATACACCACCGGTATGTCTCATGCTATCACGCCATAATTAATGTATTATACATTCTTATACACATCACTTGAAAGCAAATGTTTGCCTTAAAATTAAAAAAAATATATCCATATAATCCTTAAAAGTCCTCCAAATATATTCCATAATCTTTCTTTCGTTTACATTTTAATTTAATATTGTCGTTCATAGTACAAAAAGAAAAGTGTGTTTTGCACACATCAGGCATCTGAACGTCGAAGTGGCAACTCAGCAAATCCGTGGCATTTCCTTATACTAGTAGCCTATTGTTTTGGCAATAAATAATGTGGTAATGATTTATATTGGACTGGGAACTGTTACAGTGTAGGCGTTTGTTGTAACATTACAAAGACGTTTATGATACTATTATTCACGGTATAAACTGGTCCATGAACCCGACGCATTACCATACGCTTTAGATTTTGACCTTATTTTAGACTAGCTGTGTCCCGCGGTTTACCCGCGTTAAACTTTATAAATTATACCCTATGTGTTAATCCTGGGTGTCAGCCGGTCCAGCCGTTTAGACGCGATGAGGTAACAAAAATACACACTCACACACTAACACACTCACAAACTTTCGTTTTTTTTTTGTATAATAAGTAAATGATTTTTCCGTGATCTGAACGGAATTTGGTATCTGTAGGTAACTGTTTTTTTCATTCGATAGGAAATGGTTTCGAGTTGGAAATTATCTCGTATAAATTTTGTCCAAATTGGTTCTTACCTCTATTAAGAAAACTTAAAGACGATCGTATGTTTTTTAAACAGTAGTTAATGGACATGGCTTTCACTGCTTCACCGATCAACATCGGGGGCTCAAGTCGTCTAGGAAATAAAACTAGTACCAAGTAACTGGCACCAGAGGACCCAAGGGTCAAACACCAAAGGGGTTTGATCCTGAAGACACTGAAATGACACTAAACGGTGAGGCTCAGGTATGACCTGGGAATCCGCTTTAACTGTCTTGGATCACGCAACGAATTAATCAGAAAGAAACAAGGAGGAGTTAGAAAATTAATAGTTCCACTTCCCTCCAGAGCAAAGCGGGAGACAGAAAGATATAACGCGGTGGAGCCCCAGAGATGAGAAAATTGCAACTAGACAAGCGAGCTGCAAAAGCAAGGAGGATACATTTGAAGGGTCCTAAGTGAGCTGTTATATTTGACTCCAATAGTGGATATGTCCAAAGCGCATAAACGCACTCACGCCCATTCTGAGGTACGTAAGGTTATTGTTTTTTATTTTATCATCAAGGAAAAGCAAATCTATCTTACATCTTACAAATAAATAAAATTGGAGTGTCTGTTTGTAATATTGAAATAACCGGTTTTTACTACATAAATATGAATATATATACGGTACATACACCAAAATAACATTTTTTGTCTGTCTGTTGTCTGTTTGTTCCGGCTAATCTCTGAAACGGCTGGACCTTTACCTATATTGGCAGGTAGCTGATGTAATAAGGAGTAACTTAGGCTACTTTTATTTTAGAAAAGTCATTTATTTTACTAAAAAACAAAAAAAAACAAAATAAACTAATTAACACGCGGACGAAGTCGCGGGCACAGCTAGTATTATATAATAATGCATGATCCAATAAAACTAATCGTCAACTTTCCATGAATCAAGTAATAAAAATTTGTTACCTCGTAAAATGAACGCATTGATAATAAAATCCATACCACAAACTGTAATTTTATGGTTTGCATTTTATGAATAAAAAAACAATCAGTTCAGGTTTAATACAAATGATAGGGCTTATTAAAAATAATTGCTCAAGTTTTAGTTCTTTGACAATAACAATTTTATTGAAATATTTATTAAATTAGCTATTTAACTAAAATTAATAAATTATAATATTCAATCCTACTATGTAAAACCTACCTTGTATGAAACATCCATACAATATTTATTAAATTAGCTAGTTACTTATCTAATATTAAATAATAATTATCAATACTAATAATATTATGAATGTAAAAGTTTGTGAGTAAATTTTGGTTGTATGGAACATCCATACTTTACTGTTGCTCTCACGCAAAAAGTACGAAACGGATTTTGATGAAACTTTGTAGTAATACATCTTATATATTCGTTTATATGTAACACAAAGGCTATCATTTATTAAGTTTAACACGGGGAAAACTGCAAGGCACAGTTAGTATTCAATATATTTATTGCAACCTACAGTGTAAACTTAGGTACTAGGTTAAATTATTAGACCATCATGGAACCTATCGGACACATCAAATTAGGAGATAGGACGGGGGCATATTGTAATCAAAACTCGACCAGTAGTAGTAATTGGTAACATCCTAGACTCGGTGTCGGGCTGTGGAAAATAATTTACTTCAAATTTTTCAATTCAAATTCAAAATTTATTTATTTTCTCTTCACAAAGAATAGGGTTATCTAGAGTCTAGTGACAATTTCATAATGATATGACAATACTGCCAAGCTAGAACCCAGTTTTGATAAGGAGACAACACTGAAATAACATGAATTAAACTATATTTTATGCCAAAATGTTCTTCATGGCCGTAAGACGATTATCCACCTCTACACTCTACACATCAGACAATGATCAGTAGTTGGCACAAAAATATTTTTTTGAAAAAGCTGATGTAAATAGCTATTCTTATTTAGATCAGTTTCATTTTGATTGACGTCACATATACCAGATAACCAAGGGCGAGCCTTTCACCTTCACAAAAATCGACCCTGATTTTAAGGCCTTATACGTTAATATAAAAGGTTTTACTGTATATGTACCACGAGACCCTCACAGCCACAGCACGCCTTAACTTGTTCGTAGTATGTAGATCCTAATATGCCGAATGCACGTTGTTGGCAAGGGAGAATTTACTGCACACATTTAGGACGCAACGTCGTTGACTAAGAGCAAATATGCGCAGTAACGCACTTAACTTTTGTTGAAGGGTATTATTAGGGTAAATATTACACTTTCTTATCCTAGGGCTAGCTACATAGGTTATACCCAAGCGACGTGAACAGCACTCAATAAAGCAGAGTCCAGTTCGTTCTTCAGCAGTAGGAATTATTGGTTTGCTTTGAAAGTTTATTAATTTGGAAGCGCGTTGAATTCTTTTATAAAGAAGATTTTTATTCAAACGTTTTTAACTTCCTGTTTTACCCTACGAAATTAATAGAATACGAAATAAGTGTCCAATATCCAAATTAATAGTTCCGATTCGTTATTATATCAAGATAAACTAAATGAAAATAGGATGATCATTACGATAAATTCAGCTTGTACGCGCGTTTTAAAGTTTTATTAACGAGAGTGACGCCCAGTAAAGTCGACCGGTCCACGCCCGATACGTCCCCTCCGATTATGAAGGTGAGGTATAAGAAATCGCGCCTGAGTTGCACACGCTCATGACTTATAAAATTTCCTGCTTAGTTGGATAGTAGTACTACTAGTACATGTTTTGTATACTTCGAAATGAGACGATGGAATGATATTTATTCAGGACTAGAGTTTTCATGTACACTTGAACTTAACAGAATCACAATATAAAAATTATTTGGAATGCAAAAATTGGTTGTAAACATTATTAAAATATATGTTCCTAACTTAATAATAAACTATCTGGGCATAGTGAGCGTTTTCAGATTTTGTGCTTTGTTTACACTTGCATTTGAGATTTGAAACCACGCAATGGGCTCTGATATGCCTCAGTGACTCTTTTCAAATGATTACGTTTTTTGTTTTAATACCACAACCAAAAGGGCAAAGACAGGACCAAACTTTCTCTTGCTCTTTAAAAAATGGAGATATTGTAACTATAAAAACAGTGTATCAAGAAAACTATACCGAATTTTCTACTGTTTATACGGAAGACCTTATTGAATCAGTAATGTTTCCGTGCATATATTTTTATTGGTACCGGTCATTGCCATTTATATGCAGTGTAACTATATTGTATTTATTTTTTAGTATTCGATGTCGTGAATATTAAATATGTAATTTACACTACAAAACAATAATTTCATATAGAGAGCAGATAGGATCTGGATTCTGAGTAGAGAAAATGCTCTTCGCATTTTCTCTACTCAATTATTAATTTCACATCATTAAAATCGAGATGAATAATAATGGGTAATTAAGTGCCTTTTTAACCGAGTTAAAACTATTATTATATTTTAATTGTATTTTATTATGAATGAAAAAAACAAAATAGGTATATAAAAATGGCGTACCACCGCGCTACGGATACACACATCCTGTCGGAGTTAGTTTCCTCCATATTGCAATGCTTTTAAAAGGCGCCAAGTAAAAAATGTTCTTATAAAATGTATAAATACCTACATATACACTTAGTCTACAATAAATGTTTGAAGTTTGAATTATTTATTGTACCATACATACAATACTCGATTTCTCCGTCGTTCGTAAATCAATTTTGGTCGTTCATTTATGTTTCAGAGTAAATAAACTGCTGGGAAATACTTTCGGTATGGGTTTCATATTAATCGTGTCCAGATCGGGTCTCATAAAGAAAATAAGAAATGGATTTTGTGTTATTTAAATGAGTTATTATAATTTACACACATCTTAAGGGAAATCCTCTAAGTTGTGTTGATGGCTTTACGCGGAGAATCATTTATTAATACTCCTATAAAACTAGCAAGTCATTCTAAGCACCGCAGCACCGCCTGTCTATCATAATTGGGCCAAATTTAGCCAAGTACCATTTAGAATCAAGATAAATAAACTGATAATTTTGATTCTAATATATAATTATTCATACGTCTATACGGATGCTAGGATTACCGAATAATTACCGTGGGAAATTGAAGTCTAGAATACAAACAATTAAAATGGTTGGTTTTATTACAAAGTTTGGCAACATTTTGCACACTTGGCTGCTTAAAGATGTAGTTATACACACTTACGAAAGTTAAAAAATGAGTCTTAAAAAAGTTTTATTAATGATCAAAGTTTAATGTAGGAATGAAAAGTATAAGTTGTTTTTTTTACAATTTTTTATGCAAGTTTTAAAGTTGGGTAATGAAATTTATACGTATTATTGTTATTTTATAAGAAGTTCTCGGAGCAGCATCTCTGAGTCTCGGAGGTCCCGGTCATAGTTATTAAACAACAGTCGATAAGGAATAAAATCTCTATTAATTTCTTTAATAAGATGTATTATAATTTTACAGAGACCTATTTCAAACTTACTTATTATATAATTATACATCTTCAAATACTGTAGTTAAAGCCTTTGTTAGATTTTAGGTTAGTGGTGGAATGTAACTGCTTGTGGACTTTATAAATAGCTGGTGTTCTTTAATTTATCGTATGAGCAATGGTTAGTTTAGTATTATAATTAAAACTGACGATAAGAGCTAACATAGTCAGAAATAGTAACGGGTATCTCATGTACTTAATGAGATTAATCTCACCGGTCCGTAAGCGATCGGCGAGGTTAAGCAACTAGGTTAAACAACATCAGTCCATAGATGGGTGACCGCCAAAGTGGTTTAATTTTTGAGCGTCTCCGTGCTTCGGAGGGCACGTTAAGATGTCGGTCCCGGTTGTAGTCATTAGACAACAGTCGTTAAGCCATGTCAGAGGCCTACTGGGCGGCTTGAGCAACTCTGACACTAGGGTTACCACTACCCATACGATAAGCAAGCAAGCAATGAGAATGGGTCTTCTCAGTTGGGGCGCATTGGATCCGGTGGTAGCTAAAAAGCGCGACCGTCGTTTTAAACACAAGGGTCGTTATAATAATAATACTGAATTCATTACTTAATATAGACAGAAACATTCAGACAATATGTAGTAAAATATAAATTTCAATCATTAAACCTAAACATAATGTCCTTGACAATAACGTAATACAAGCTAGCTAAATATCACTACTATTATAAAATAAATTGTATAAATGTTTTAACATTCCGTGTACCTAAATATCTGTAATATTCAACTAGAAATAATAACTGTATTACTACAAACATGTTCTGACTATTTTCAAGCGCTTTTTTAAAGTCTACGTGAATAAAAACCTTTTTTATTTTATTAATTTATTTTATTTTAATGCGAGATGGAACGCGACTCGGTGCGGGTCGCATTCGCTCTGAAGATGACAACCTGAAGAGGTTGACACTGTTGGCTGAAGCCAACATAAAAATAGTTACGTAAGTTACCCGTTCCTGTTCTCCACTAGATTACTCTAGTGTTAAAGTCACGCAGTAGACCTCAGATGTTGATTACCAAGTTTCTAATGGGACGGTCACCATAGCCTAGTTGGTAGTGTTCCTGCCTACGAAGCTGGTGGTCCTGGGTTCGAATCCCGGTAAGTGCAAATATTTGTGTGATGAGCACGAATATTTGTTTCTGAGTCATGGATGTTTTCTATGTAATGTATTTATCTATCTATATAAGTATGTATATCGTCGCCTGGTACCCATAGTACAAGCTTTGCTTAGTTTGGGGCTAGGATGATCTGTGTGACATTGTCCCCAGATATTATAAAAAAAAAATTACTATCATCGGTACTGATATCTTAACGTCCCTCTATGGTATTACAGTAGAAAAAAGGTGGTTAAAAAATTTACCAGTTTGGGGGGAAATTAACACATCAATAAATTGAACAGTGACCGGTGATAAAGCATTCATGCAGTAACATTAATATACTTACAAAATGGAAAACAAAAGAATACGAATATAAGAAATGTTCCTTCTGAATGAATTCATAAAAGTTTTTATTTTCCCAGAATACACGATTTCTATTAACCTTTATTTTATTTTTATTATATGTTTTAGTCTAATATAAAAACAATAAAAACAACACAGAACCGACTTCCACATTTTTATAGCTACCGACTTGCACATGATTTATATGGAGTCAAAGTATAACCAAAAATATTTACTAACTAAGAAGAACATGCCGTCATTTTTTTGAAGTCGGTGATAACATAATGTTTGTTTTGGTCTGCAAACTTAATATTTATATTTATAAGTCAGTTAATATCAAAGTCCTTGTTGTTATCCTTCCTTTTGGCATCAAATTTCACTGTGATGAATTTATATCAAGATCCCTAACATATAACGAGGCCAATGCAAGGTTTATAAACCTAGTATACTTACTAATACAACAATATATTTAAAAAAATATTTAGTAACACTGAACATATTTCCAAAATTTACTCAAAATTCTTGCGCGTGGCAATACTACAAGCATTCTGGGTAAATTATATATTAGATTTTAAGTAAAAGTAGTTTTAAATTATACGTAACTAAATCATAATATATGGATGCGGTTAGAAAATTCCAAATTATTACTACGAATAAATAAAAAAGATATACACCAACCAATTGTGAATACCGTAACAATTCCAGAACTATAATAGAACAAATCACTCAAATATTCACGTGTATCACAGTTACGCACGTCGATGTATTCATGTTCGTATACACGTCGCGTTTCGTGTTGGACGCACGCGTGTGGCCCGCGGTGGCGCGCGTGTTGTACTGTCAGCTGGCCGGCCGGCACAGTGTGCTAATCGTCGCATAATCAAGTGAGAGGACATTTAGAGAGGTGATAGTGTCATTGTAATTATGTATATTTATGTTGTCTACAATAGTATATATTTAAGTTTATACGCACTGTACAGTTATAAGACCTTTACGCATTGTTGGGATGCCGCCCATTATAAGGTTGGCCTTTTACTCGTCTGGTCTACATCTGCTCGGAAATAGAGAGCGAATAAAATAGAAATATAAGAATATAAAAAAACTTTTTATTGTTATTGGGTTGTCTACTTACTTTGAGCTACCATTTACAAATGCCTTATAAATGATCCCATTCGCATATCTTCTTGGAGCTTAAAAAGTCAGTTAATTCAGCAAATCACTTAATTCATCTCCAAACTAACGTCAGTTGCTAAAATACTAATCTCATCTGGATAACCACACAGTTTAGCTAATCTGGTGCTAATTGCAAATCATATACTCGTACACCCATGACAAATAAAGTTTTAATTAACTAGATTTACTATTCATTATGCTTCAACTAAAAATAAAAGAAAATGGTATCGGTAACTGGATGATTCGTGTTTTTGTTATATTGATAAACTAACATGTACGAAATACTATATAAAATCATTTGCAGTGATGAATTTATTATATTTATCGTTTTTGGTTGTAAATCATTTATATTGACAAGGCGTACTGTTATACTGTACGTTTAAAAAAAATGCAAGTAATGTAATCAACTTGTAAACCCTATTAAAATCACTTTAATTAGAGATGTTCACAAAGTCATGCAAAGTAAATTATTTTTAATAAATATATGGAGTTGAGGAAAATTTATTTATTATTATAAAAATATAACCCTGTATGATTTATGAATAAGGTAGCACGGCTATTGAACATCATATTATTCGTGGTAAAAGTTGGATGTATTTCGCTGTGGCTTGTCACACTAAAATAATACTTGTCACAATACCAACAGCTCTACACAATAAACACCTGACATAACCAAACCAACCTACTTACAAGGTAAAGAAAGCAATACTTCTGACATTATTGTTGTCCTCCACATAGCTTATCTTATTCTGTCCCTTTCACACATACAGCCAGTGAAAGGGATGGAAATATATTTAGGAGAAATGTGGACAGGTTTCGGTAATCGCCCAATAAATCGCGCGCTGATCGAATTTTCTTTTATCAAAGATCGTATTATACATGTATATGAGACAAAGTATTACAAACCCTTATTGGTAAATATTAAGGTAGCAATTTCAATGTCTGTGTGGGAGACATGAGCTTTAAGTTTCGTAAGAATTTGATAAATGGAATTTATACGGATTCATGATTTGTATTTTAAAGATTAAATGATAAGAGAAGTTTTTATGTTAGTATCTTAAATTATGAGAACTGTACAGCGTAATTTAGCAATAATGTTTAAAATCCCTCAACTTTCGTGATTGCCCTCAGCTTTGTAAGCGATTGAAATTACGAAAAATTTTCAAATATTGTTTACCTATTTTATAGCAATAGATATTTTTTTCTTTGTAGTTAAGACGCAGGGGGTATCGGTCCAAATGGAATAGTATAGTAAGAAAGATATGGTTTTCGCAAAATCCTACTTAATATTATAAATGCGAAAGGTTGTGAGAATGGATTTATGGATGTATGAATGTTTGCTATTCTTTCACGCAAAAACAACCTAATGGATTTTGATGAAACTTTGTAGTAATGTAAGTTATATATCCGACTAACACATAGGCTTTAATTTATAATGTTTGACGCGGGTAAAACCGTGGTCACCGCTGATATATTTTTGCTTGCTATTTTAGCTAAAATTATTAATTAACACCTAGGCTTAAGGTGAGTCTGTAGATGTTTGATGATCTGTTTTTGCACATCACAAACAATAAACAGTTTAAGATATTTATGTTTCCCAAAAACATTACAATAATCAGTTACAAAGAAAAATACAATATTAAACAAAAATATAATAACCAATTAGCGTAGTTAGAACAGTAATTATGAAAATAATAGTAATATATCAAAATGTTAGCAGAAACAATACATGTTTGTTTAGGCCTATTGTGGCTTAGTGAAGTGCAGCAGTTAAAATGTAATGTCGAACTTAATTACAATAAGCCATGTACAGACGACAGCACATCTAGGTACCCTAATCTATCAAAATTCTTTTATAGATTTTCAACTTTATCAAATAAGCATAAGGTTCACTTTCAATTGGGGAAATTTGACAGGTTGGGGTAGCTTGATGTGCTGGCGTCTGTACATAGGCGAGCTTAATTTATTAATTAATTTTCTTCCAGCAAACCATTAGGACAGGCAGATTTTTATATGAGGTGTACAAGTAGTGGATAAAAAAATATTATAATAAACTTTATGTCAATTTATATTACATATAAATAAATTACTCGATTCCATATATACATTTATATCTGATTTGGTAGTTTTATATACTTTGGTAATAATAAAATATATTATGTGTTTAGACGTTATGTCAACATAATTTGTAGATAGTACTAATGTATTATTAATTTATGCAATTGTATTATTTAACGAGTATTTTATTATAAAAGGTAGATGAGAATATATATTTTATTGCTTACTTAACTTTTAGTGTATTTTACAGTAGGTAAATAAGGTTATTTTTTATACTTTCAAATCACACTCTTTCTCCCTCCTCGGTTAGCCTTGGTGATCTTACTCATCATCATATCAGCCGAAAGACGTCCACTGCTCGACAAAGGCCTCCCCAAGGATCTCCACAATTGCCGTACTTGCGCTACCCCTATAATGCCGCGCAATTTACAAACGCAGTGAATTACATGTCGTTCACATGTTCTTTACTGCGTTTATAAATTGTGCGGCAGCATACAGCGGCTTCCAGCGACCCTCACAAGATCATCGGTCTATCTTGTAAGAGGCCTGCCCACGCTGCCTCTTCCGGTTTACTGTCGCACTCGAGAATGTGCCCTGCCCTCTGCCAATTCAGTTTGGCAATTCTTCAGGCTATGTTGGTTACTTTGGTTTGCTTGCGGATCTCGAAATTTCTGATTCGATCTCGCTGAGAAATGCCAAGCATAGCCCATTGCTCTTTGGGTGAGCCACTAGGTCTATAGTCAGCGACCACGTCTCAATTCCGTAAGTCATCACTGGCAACTCACGCTGGTCGAAGACTTTCGCCTTGAGACACTATTTTGAAATAACAGAATGCTCTTTTTCCATATTTCGTCCTTGGCGGTCTCAGACAAATATTATTAGCCTGTCTAGTCAGATGTTGGTAGCAAGCAGTCTATTCTTTTTGTAAATGTAAATATAAGTATTTATTTATTTCTAATCAGATTGATAAACAAAACACAATATTTTTAATTATTGGTATTCATTATTATTAATTCTTTATTGGTATATGACTGCACGTATTGCTCAATGGTTAAATTAATCGCCTCGCTATTACTTCAGCGCCCTCATGTTTCGGATTCGATCCAAACTGTACAACTATTTATATAAACCATATTGCCGATCTTGCGCTATTCGTATCCAGCGGCTTGTTGCGACCCTCACAAGATTATCGGTCCAATTTGTAGGGATTTTGAGACTTACGGTTTGTGGTCGCCATTCCAGAACTTATCTACCTCAACGGCCGTCAGTTCTACGAGGTTTGTGCCCCACCCACTGCCACTTTAGCTTGACGATGTTTGGGGCTATGTCCGGTTACTTTGGTTCGCCTGCGGATTTCGACATTTTTGATTCGATCAGGTAGTGGGTACATGGTACGTCTCGCAGGTACAAGCAGGAAGGATTCACGGTTCTAAAGACAGTAACATCCTGTCAATGCGAGCCGTATACAAATTACTGCTTTTTGAATTCGGTTCTTGATCCAACCGCCTAACGTTATATGCCTTGTTAGGTGCTTTTAGAGGCCTCTACCCTCTAGAACTATCAAACCATTGGTAGAGGTGACCATCGGCATAGCAATCCCATATGCTGACTCCCTCTTTAGTTATTATTAAGGCGGACCTTGTATACCAATGTATAACGACGACGGTTGCATTTCAGTGCCACAACCAGGTCAGATGCAATATCATAATTATTATTCCGGTGACGGTCACCGTAGCCTAGTTGGTAGTGCTCCTGCCTACGAAGCTGGTGGTCCTGGGTTCGAATCCCGGTAAGTGCAAATATTTGTGTGATGAGCACGAATATTTGTTTCTGAGTCATGGATGTTTTCTATGTATTTAAGTATTTATCTATCTATATAAGTATGTATATCGTCGCCTGGTACCCATAGTACAAGTTTTGCTTAGTTTGGGGCTAGAATGATCTGTGTGACATTGTCCCTAGATATTATTATCATTATTGTTTATAGATATTTACTTACCTATGATTAACGTAAGTTATTTATGTCGTTGCATAACAGTATGAGAGAAAGTGTCGCCAAAGGTCCCGTGAACAAGGAAATAGATAGTGTTTGTATTTGACAATGCATGGTTGCGAAGTCGGCGAGCTAGCTTCGCAAATATGATTTAGTACTAATGCAATTTGTTGTGAAAAGTCTATGCTCTACATTTTGCGTTCTCTGACTCTTATTAGTGTTCCGTAGCCAAATGGCAAAAACGGTACCCTTATAGATTCGTCATGTCTGTCTGTCCGTCTGTCTATCTGTCTGTCTGTCCGTCCGTATGTCACAGCCATTTTTTTCCGAAACTATAAGAGCTGTACTGTTGAAACTTGGTAAGTAGATGTTTTCTGTGAACCGCATTAAGATTTTTACACGAAAATAGAAATATAATAATAATTTTGGGGGTTCCCCATACATAGAACAGAAACTCAAAATTTATACTATTTATCTATTTCTATTATCTACATGATTAAGTGAGTTTCGTCATTAGATAACACAGATATTACGGAACAACATGTTAAGCTAACACAAAATAGCTTTCTGCATAATTTTGTTATTTCCATGCCATTACTTTTGTTTACTATGCCATTGTTTGACCAAAAATGAATATTTAAGGGTTATAACTGTAAGTTATAACTACACAATATTTATAACACGTTATTAATAAAAACCTGTTGTTGCTGTTTTTATTTTTTAAATTTACGGTAGGAATATAATACGAGTTTGTTTCGCTGGGTCTTCTCAGTTGGGGCGTATTGGATCCGGTGGTAGCATTAAAGCGCGACCGTCGTTATTAACACAAGGTCCGTCATAATAATAATACCTTTAATATAGACAGAACCATTGACAATATGTAGTAAAAATATTAGACTTAAACTAGATAATTAAACATAATCTCTTGACAATAACTTGATACGAGCTAGCTAAATATCATTTCTGTAATAAAATAAATTTTATAAATGTTTTCATACAAGATGTACCTAAATATCTATGTTACTAGAAATAATATCTAATGTATACAACTATATTACTACAAACATGTTCTGACTATTTACAAGCGCTTTTTTAAAGTCTACGTGAATAAAAACCTTTTTTATTTATTTTTTTTTACGCAGGTTTAATTATTACAGTGAAAATTCGACGAGTGATTGAGTCAAATTATCGCTGTATTATTTGAACATTATTAAAATTGAATTATTGAGGGAGTATTATAAACATTTTTGAAACAGGTACTTAAGTTTCAATCTTAATTCAACGTATATAATAGCAATTGATAGCAATTATAGCACGTCTGACACAGTGGTTAAAATAGAACCTCGTTCCTATCTCGGCATCTGTTGCGGGGTCAATCCGCGGACTGTGGGTGTTACAGAAAGTTATAAAATTAAAACCGGCCAAGTGCGAGTCGGACTCGCCCGTGAAGGGTTCCGTAGCAGCAAGTATTTCTGTTAATCAACAGAAATATTAACAGAAATATTAATCAAATGAAAGCAAACTGTGGTTGACGATTTATGACGTATTAAAAAAAACTACTTGCAAGATCTCGTTCAAACCAATTTTTGTTTTTAGTTTGCATGGTAATGTATATCATATATTTTTTTAGTTTTATCGTTCTCTTGTTTTAGAAGTTACAGTGGGAAGGGCACTCATTTAACCACTTTGGAAGTGTCTCTCGGGCAAACTATTTAGTTTAGAAAAAAATGATATTAGAAAGCTGAATATCATTTTTGAAGACCTATCCATAAACACCCCACGTGTAGAGGTACGATGAAAAAAAAACAATTGAGTTTCAGTTCCATGTATGGTGACCTCCCCAAAATTATTGTTCTTTTTTTTTATATATCCGAGGGCGACAAACGAGCAAGTGGGTCACCTGATGGTAAGTGATCACCGCCGCCCATGGACACTCGCAACACCAGAGGAGTCGCGAGTGCGTTGCCGGCCTTTTAGAGTCAGCAAACAAATGTTGCTGACCCTGACCTCCACCCCAATGAGCTCTGGCGACCTTACTTACACTCGGAAACACAACATTAAAATTATTAATGTTATTATTAAGGAATGTCTTCTGTAAGATGGAGGTACTTCCCCAGTAGGGCTGCTCTTTGAGCGAATAAACGCTATGCCCTACATCTCTTAAAAAAAAAACTTTTTCTATTTTTGTGTAAAAATCTTAATGCGGTTCATCGAATACATCTACTTACCAAGTTTCAACAGTACAGCTCTTATAGTTTCGGAAAAAAGTGGCTGTGACATACGGACAGACAGACAGACAACATCGAATCTATAAGGGTTCCGTTTTTGCCATTTGGCTACGGAACCCTAAAAAGGACAATTTTATTCGTAATGCGTGTTATGACGCGCATATGTGTGTACCTAAATATTAATTAATAAATGGACCTTTTCCGCTGGGCATGCCATTTCAGTTCCACAAGAGAAATAAAAAACTTATGCGCACTTAGAGAAATGGAGCCGTTCGTTATTACGGCGTTGTTAAAATTTAACTAGTTTGGATGCAAGTTTCTACAATCAATGGAAATGTAACAAATAAAAAAATACTCGAAGAGAGGCAGAGCAAAGCCTTCTTTCAGTATGTGTTCAGCTCGATTGGAGAATTACTCCACCTTACAGAACACACTCCAACATTATTATGGTAGATATGAGTAGGATCACCAGGGCTAAACGAGGACGGAGAAAGAGAAATGCGTGAATGGGATTTTAAAGTATAAAAAATGTCATCCACCACTATGGGAACAAATCCGAAGAATTAAAACACGAAAAACATGTCCGTCAAATTATTTAGTTAATTAACTAGCTTAACACGGTTCGGAAGGGAAAGCCCTACCGCCATCTACAATTTCCCAAGCCTATTCAACAATTACGTGAAAACAATAGACATGTAATACTATAAGATAATCTGTTAAGCAATCGAAAACTACTGTAAGCGTAATTTCTTAAGAAGCACCATATTTGAGAGTTTGCGCATGGATTAGTTACGTGTGACACTGCGAAAGCTGTGAGTCACAGGATTATAAGATGACTCGAGCTAAGCCTAACCGTGCCATATACAGACCACGCTTAATGGCATTGGATATGTGAAAAACACATTTAATTTCGATGGTCACCGTAGCCTAGTTGGTAGTGCTCCTGCCTACGAAACTGGTGGTCCTGGGTTCGAATCCCGGTAAGTGCAAATACTTGTGTGATGAGCACGAATATTTGTTTCTGAGTCATGGATGTTTTCTATTTTTTAGATTTATCTATCTATATAAGTATGTATATCGTCGCCTGGTACCAATAGTACAAGCTTTGCTTAGTTTGGGGCTAGGATGATCTGTGTGACATTGTCCCCAGATAGATATTATATAATTATATTAATTACTGTCCCAGAATCGGCAACACTAATGCTTGCTTACTATATGGGCAGTAGTTGCCTTAGTGTCAGAGTTGTGCAAGGTGCCCAGTAGGCCTCTGACTTGGCTTAACGAATGTTATTTGATGACTACAACCGGGTCCAATAGCTTACCGTGTCCTCCGAAGCACGGAACAGATATTTCATATAAAAATAATTTGTATAAAAAAATAAATATCTTGGGACAACTAACGCCTTGCACATCTGATCCCAAACTAGGCAGAGCTGTATTATGGTAAGCAGACAACTGATAAACATACATATATATATCTAAATACAAATATAATATAGATAAACTAGATGTGCCCCGCGGTTTTACCCGCGTTAAATTTTATAAATTATCATAGCTCCTCCGCCGTAAGTGATAGCGTGATAATATGTAACCTATATATTGAACCGACCTCTTAGTAACATTCATGCAAAATTTGAAGAAAATCCATGTAGTGCTTTTTGAGTTTAGCCCGGACATACAAACAGACACACCGACAAAAATTCTAAAAACTATATTTTTGGCTTCGATATCGTTTGTAGATCACGCCCCAAGTATCCTATTAAAAAAATATTCAATGTACAGTTTTGACTTTCCTACGATTTTATTATATGTATGTAGATAACACCCAGGCAAAAAACAAATAATGGTGCTCATCCCACAAATATTTGTCCCGGGTGGGAATCGAACCCACGAATTCTGGCTTAGCGGTCACGACCACTAGCTACTAGACTACTTTGCAGTTTTCTTTTTAATTTCTTTCAAAATACACGTGTTAATTGTAAATTAATTAATAATTACCGCCATTCTTAATAGGTAGCAGAAGTATAGTAAATTTTCCACTAACGGGCGTTATAACACAAGAAAATGTGACAACGACAAGACAAATTTTACTTTACGTCAACCTTAAAAGGTTTAAAATTAAACTTAATCCCAAACGCTTTCTGCCCCCGTGTGAGCGTAGGCTTACAATATGCGTCATCGTTGATTTACAGTATACATAGTGTGGGAAATCATCGATACTTGGTTCGCAGTCGGCTCAATTCAGGCTGAGTCAACTTTTCCCCAACTAATCATAATCAGTATGCAAAGCTTAACCATGTTCTATTTCCGTGAGATGTCACCACTGGTTTCTTTTATCCGCTAATAAAAGTTTACTGTACCATTAATGCTTTCCCTTTTTATTCAGATCGTATGCGCTTAGAATAATAAATATCATCTTTGTAATAGTCGCGATCGTGAACGTTTCCATTGCTTATTCTGGTAGAGCGTTTAACCCCATCTGATGTTAACATCAGATGGGGCTTTCTTGATGTTTAACAGCTTCTGGGGCTCTACCGGCTAACTCGCCGAACATCGATTTCTTAAATGGCGTTCAAATAAATAAAGGTTAAAAATTACTTAATCAATAGTTAAATCTGCTTCAACGTTGACAATCGATTCCAGACCATTTATGACGTCACATGTACCCATGGAAGCCGATTTAACGATTGATTAAGCCATTTTTAAGCTTTATTTATTCGAACGCCATTTTAGAAATCGATGTTCGGCGACTTAGCCAGCAGAGCCCCTGTTCGTACTACCTGTCTCCAAGCTATCGGCGAATAGTTAAAATTATAAAAAAATTCGCCCGATTATAGTTTCCCATGAGCAGGTTAACAAAAATTAAATATTTCATGTATTACTTCTGGTGTTGGCCAAACCTTCCTACTAGTCTATGTAATGTACAGTAGGCCGACCGGAACCAATGATCCAGTTACTAGTTCCACCTACTTCCTACTACTATACTACCATATGTGTCAGGGGTTTCAAGGGCAGACGATTTTCAGTTCAGACTGGAACTTATCTGTGTTACTTTTATATGCCTTGGATGGTAGCGTCTGTTTCCCAGTAGAGCAAGCAGAGGCTATGGATTTCTATACACACTTACTACTGTGTATAGAATTGTAAGGTTAAATTCTCGACCATATTACACCCAGGTCCACAATATTAATATAAAAACTTGAGAGGTGTCAAGGGAAACCCGGATGGAACGAATTTATTTCTTATTATTTATTATGTACAAAAAACCTGTATACACTCAACAAAAATAATCGTCGCGACACCACAATGTTCAATGCAAAATAGAAATGAAAATATCTGGCTTGCTTTCTATAAGAGAGAGAGAGACAGAGAAACATGCGCACGCCGCACAGTTGCAAAAAGTGTCGTGACAACTTTTCGTAAGATTTTTTTCCGTCTAGCCCCATTCACAACGCGCGATAAGGAACTTCGTTCCAATAATTTCCCAGTTGATCGGCTTATAATGCCAGTGACCTGGGGCGCGAAGCTGAAGCTGAAGGGAGCTAAAACCTTTTATTTTTTTCAACGTTTTTTGAATGTTGTCTGACAGAACTGTAGTCGCTATATAAATATAGGATTGTTGTATCATTTCAAAACTTTCTGCATCGATTTCCTACAATAAAAACAATGTTGATTTTTTTCAGAGTATATGAAATTACATGTTTTTTTTTGTGTGCGTCACCTAGCCTGACTGAGAGGAAGGATTTTTAAGTAACCTATCATAGATTTATAGAATTCTTCCAAAGCTTTGTTCACTAACACCGTTATTTAAAAACGAAGTGTAGTGTTAAACTGCAATTGATCCTTGGTTTAGTCGAAAACCATCCAATGAGATTGCTTGATCCATAGTTCAACTGCAGTTTAACTTTAGACTTCGTTTGTGAGTAACTTTGGCCGAATTTCAGGAAGGTCACCATCTTTATACCTATATTACTTTTGTCAGGGAACCATATGGTGTATTTCAAATAAAAATAAAATAAAAAAGGTTTTTATTCACGTAGACTTTAAAAAAGCGCTTGTAAATAGTCAGAACATGTTTGTAGTAATATAGTTGTATACATTATTAATTCTAGTAACATAGATATTTAGGTACACATTGTATGAAAACATTTATAAAATTTACTTTATCATACCAATGATATTTAGCTAGCTCGTATCAAGTTATTGTCAAGAGATTATGTTTAATTATCTAGTTTCAGTCTAATATTTTTACTACATATTGTCAATGCTTCTGTCTATATTAAGGTATTATTATTATGACGGACCTTGTGTTAATAACTATTGAACCAAGTGGTTCGAGTCCATTAATCGGAAGACGTACAAGTGTCTGAAACCAACCTGAAGAAGTTCACTAACCGATTTTGCTCTACATTCATTTAAAATTACGTCAGTAACCCCATATCCCTTTAACTCTCATAAGAGTAAGTGACACGGTTTGGATGATAATAATGGACCGGTTTATTGTATATATATGATATAATGATAAGTTTATCCAAATATTACTCAATACTTATAGGTACTCGTACCTACCTAATTTGTCTTTCTAAGCTTGTATGAAGTGGTTAACTATTGCGGTTAAGTGTGTCTGCTTTTGGTTTCAAAAGTAGGTATGCAAAGAGCATGTAAAGTGTTGTCGCACTCTTATATTGCGTTGATATTTATTTTATTGTGAAGTTTTAATCGTTATTACCAACTATGCCGTTCCTATAGCCAGTAACAGGTAACACAAGGACATCGAAAGAAGGCCTTAAGAGCTTTGCTTTTGATACCTAATGAAAGGCAGCCTCCAATATCGAAAGTTTAAGTAATTAAATCCTTTATTTTCGAGTGACCATGACTCATTTCTGATTGGTAATACATAAGAACAATAAACTTAAGGCTGTTTTAATAATTAACATTACCGGCCAAGTGCGAGTTGGACTCGCGCACGAAGGGTTCCGTACCATTATATATAAAAACGAGCAAAAAATTCACGTTTGTTGTATGGGAGCCCCCTTAAATATTTATTTTATTTTGTTCTTTAGTATTTGTTGTTTTAGCGGCAACAGAAATACATCATCTATCGGAATTTCAACTGTATACCTACAGTAATAGGGTCCCGTTTAACCCTTTGGGCACGGAACCCTACAAGTAAACAAATAGGTATGTATATAATAAAAAAAACATATTGTAGGTCTCAACACGTATGTAAATGTAAGATTCGTGGTAGAAAAAAACTATTACTAAGAAGGCTAACAGTATTATTGATTTCAAATGATGATGTCTTCCCGGCCGAATTTCGGCCACGGCAGCCATTCTCAATAGAGATTAACCAATTGCGTAGGACATATTATAGTGCACAAGTCTTCCCAATCACAACGCTTCGTTCCTAACGAGAGTTCGAATTTTGTGTTCATTTGTATCAAATTCGTAGCACATTGGATATGCGCACTCCACACAGATCCGATTGCGCAAGACGCGTGGGAACTACATCGCTCAGCTCTTCTGAATGCAAGAACCAGACGGCCGGAACACACTTCCGTAATGTTATGTGCTATCATTGTACAACTAGTGCAGGTGTACTGATTTAAATACATAGAGAAATGAGCCCATATACGTTAATTCATGACGTTATAGATTTTAGATTCACTAAAGAAAGTCCTAGTCTACAACCTTCGGTCAAAGAAGTCTCGGAATCATTCCATCAAGTGATCAAAGGGAGACTCTAAACTCTGCCATTGATCACTTGATGGAATAAATAAAATAAAAAAGGTTTTTATTCACGTAGACTTTAAAAAAGCGCTTGTAAATAATTAGAACATGTTCGCAGTAATATATAATTAAAATATAATTATTTCAAGGTACATATAGATATTTAGGTACACGGATTTATTACGGATTGATACGAAGATTTATTTTATAACAGTAACGATATTTAGCTAACTTAAATTAACTTATTGTCAAGGATCATGTGTTGGTTTAATTATGTAAATTTTAGCTATATTTTTACTACATTCCAATATGACTGTAATATATATCTAATTGAATGATTCCGAGATTGCCAGTACTAGAATTTCATGAGCCGCCGCTTAAAGAGTAAGGGAATAAAGCTTGCACATGCGTTTGCGCACCCAAATCTCAATCAGAGCTAAGTACAATCTGAATTCCTTGGTGGTCAAGGCAGTCGAATAGTCTGATTGACCTTTCCCGTAAGCACTATCATCCAAAATACGTATTTGAGATCCGGAGGATGATATAGCTACTTACTTAGAACAAGTCAAGGCTATTAGAAACTCTCGTGACACTGTAGACCTACACAATGTAATTTATGATACTCGCTGCGATCGCAAGCACACCGCATCGTTGATATGCACAATCAAACGAGCGGCCGACAGCTTCGCATCTTATCTTGCGACAGTTGCAACTGCAACAACAGACTCTCTTACTCATCTCAATGGCAGCAATCGCTCCGGACCGAGTTTTGAATCCTAAAGGTGTTGCCTTCTAATGTGGGCTACGTAGTTAATAATAATAATATCTAGGGACAGTGTCACACAGATCATCCTAGCCCCAAACTAAGCAAAGCTTGTACTATGGGTACCAGGCGACGATATACATACTTATATAGATAGATAAATACTTCGATAAATAGTCGTGCTCATCACACAAATATTTGCACTTACCGGGATTCGAACCCAGGACCACCAGCTTCGGAGGCAGGAGCACTACCAACTAGGCTACGGTGACCGTTAAGTTTGTAGTCTTATTTGCTAGACGACTAAAGCTCTTGCTCGTGTCTGCTGCTCAGGTGCTTAAGAGTACCTAAGCCTTCTGGGCTAACTGTAAACGTCAACAAAAAATCCTAGTCGGGTGGGTCTCGAACCAGCTCCTTTTACGAATCCGGGGTACGCGCCCTGCGCCGAGCTACGAACTATACATATGTACTGGCAAATAATAATATAGACAGAACCATTCTGACAATATGTAGTAAAACTATAGCTAAAATTTAAAATTTCGATAATTAAACGAACACATGATCCTTGACAATATCTTATTTTAAGCTAATATTTAGCTAGCTATTTGGCAAATAATAATATAGACAGAACCATTCTGATTTTAAATTTTAGCAATGATTTTACTACATATTGTAGTAAATCTATTCCTAAAATTTAAAATTTCGATAATTAAACCTACACATGATCCTTGACAATAACTTAAATTAAGCTAAATATCGTTACTATTATTAAATAAATCTTATTGTAAATTATTTCCTACAATCCGTGTACCTAAATATCTATATGTACCTAGAAATAATTATATATTACTACAAACATGTTCTTTTTTAAAGTCTACGTGAATAAAAACCTTTATTTTATTTTATTTATTTAAAATCAAATAAATGGCTTCTAGTGTGTATCGTTTGTGGCCGTGGCTGATGAGTGATTACCTTAGATCTGTAGAGGTTGCTGATTCGAGTCCCACCGGACTATATAAAATGGGACATCATACATTAATTCCTCTTTTTGAGATAATGCCATTCAGAACTCGAATATAGTCTAAAATACACATACCCAATATTGAACTTCATCACACTTACGTTACTGTATATTGCATAGCGCTTCGCGATGCTTCGTAGTGCCTGGTCTTCTGATCGCAATCGTGACTCATAGACGTAGACCGAGGTGGTTTCGTAGAGATTTCAAATTACGAAGTATATTTATATACATAAGCAGCTGAACGACTTACCTGGAATGCCGAAAGGAAAGAGTCTATACTCAATATCGAAGTTTCCGATTAGAAAAATAAGTAGGCAAATATAATACTTCTCCTACTTCAAATATAATCCTTGGACATTACTCACACAAGGCTACCTGATCCCAAACTAAGCAGAAGTTGTACTATGGAAACCAGATAACTGATATCCTACTTTTCTTTTGTAAATAATTACATACTTATATATAATTACACCCAGACTCAGGATAAACAGTCATGTTCATGCACACAAATATCTCTCGTGGGCGAGAATTCAACATGCGGCGTGAAAAACAAGCATTTATCGACCACGCCAACAGGCCCGTCAATATATACCTACATATTATTATTACTACTGACTGCGCAGGCGCACCTAATGTAATAAGTAGGTGTATTAATTGTCTAATGCAACGGATGTGGTCAGTCTGAAATTGTGTACAATAGGAGTAGGCCTTCAGCAGCAGGAAGGAAAACGGATGTGGACAATATTCAATGTTCGGAGGAAATTGGGCTTTTTGATGATTAGACAGGGTTTTGGTTGTTCATTGTTGAGGCAGACGTCTGGCCATGGCGATTCTGAAATAGGTTTCCTATAGTTCCCCGCAGCTAGCTCAAGCATTTTATGTTTTTTTTTTTGTGATATAGGTACTTACCTACAAAATTATTGAAGGTGAACGTGAAAGGTTTGAACTTTTGGAAAAAAAATAGCACCAGTCTGAGACTGCTAGGATTTCAAAATATTGAGAACCATTTTTAATAATAAGTTACATTAATTTGATTGCAAGAAATAATTTACAATCAAGAAAAATAAACAACAGTAACATTAATATAATAGGCGGCCTTAGGGTTAAAAGTTCTCCAGGCAAGCAGTGAGAGAATAAACCAACATTTATATGGAGAACGATAAGCTTATAATATAACGTGCAAATTTAGCTTACCTACAAAAATTACACATACTTAAACTAATTTTCATAATACATAATGTATACAATATGACTGTAATATATATCTACATTCTTATATTTAAATTATAATCAATAAGCGAGTGTAATATAAAATTCTCTGAAACTGTACTCGCTGGACTGCGCAACTCTGATGTGTACCGGTCGAGCATTCCACCGGCAGCTTGGTCACAATAAGATTTCATATTTGTTTATTTGCATTCATGTGTACATAGTTGTTTACATATATTTTGGTATACTGTGGACACGCACGGGTCTCACCGCGATAAAGATTTAGATAAATCATTACCTTGGTTACCTGACGTTTCGGCTTGGTTTGCACCAGCCGTGGTCACAGCTCGACTGGTTTGGCTCGGCAGCGTCGTCTCCGTGAAACTCGGCTTTCGGTATCTACCCTCGCATGGTCTTGATATTTTTCACTTTCCTTTACTTGTTTAAAAACATTAATATATTTTGGTATCAACATGAAACCCTGTAAGGGCACAACAACTACATTATTAACAACTTAGAAACTAGAGCTTATAATTTATTACATTGTTATATATATATACATAGAAAAGATACAATACTCATACTCATTTCATTACATTTTTTCAACATCATTATTACACAATTTAGAACTTTAATTATAATTTTATATGAATACAGCAATAATTATTACACGTCAAGTTTAATTAGTTTTAATTTTACAATGAATTATATTTTAAATTATATGTAATTTGACATTAATAATTCTTTCTTACACAAGCTACATTACTTACATAGTTATTTATTAATTTTATCTTTAAAGAGTTCTTCTATATCATAGTAACATTTCTTGATTAGATGTTTCCTAAGTTCGGTTTTGAATTCATTTATGTATTCTATTTTCTTAATATAGTCTGGAATTTTATTATATATTGTAACGCACATTACAAATGGTCCCGAATGGAATAAAGCTAACTTTGAGCTAGGTAAGGCTAGTTCATTCTGGGAGCGCAGATTGCGTTTTTGTGGTCGTAGTTCACTAACCAGGGGAAATAGTGATGAATGGTTTCTAACGAATTTTCTTATTTCTTAGATATACATGCTTAGGTACTAATATGAGAATATCAAATTTAATAAAGTACCTACCTAAGGCTTGCAGCTATTTGTAGTCTATATTAGCAAGTATTCTTACACACTTTTTTTGCAATATGAAGAGTTTGTCTATATCTACGCAGTTTCCCTATAATATAATTCCATAATTAGGCCATGAATAAGCATAAGCATAATAGGCTGTCATGGCCGCTTTCAAAGCGGCCAATGCTTTTTTAAGTTCGTAAAGGGCATATGTGAAGTTAGCTAGTTTATTTGATACCGTATATATTAATCTACTCTTTGATTTGATACATTTTTTATGTGGGCCTTCCAGTTAAAATTCGTATCTACAGTCAATCCTAATAACTTAAATTCATTTACACATTTTAATTGTATGTCACCATGGGAGTAATCAAGGTCTATACTGCATTAACTTAATTTTTAAAACGTTAATTTCTAAATTGTGATCTTTTAACCAATTTTGAATAGTATTTTATCTAACTCTAGATTTAGGTTCTCAAGATTTCCACATGGTAATATTATCGATATATCGTCTGCAAATAAAACACTTTGAGTACCTATCTATTTCTTTTGGCAGTTCATTCATGTATATTAAGAAGAGTATGCAACCTAATACGCTACCCTGGGGCTTTGATATATTTACATCGGCTTTTTGTGATCTGAATTGGGTGATTTATAAAAGTCGCAATCAATTATATAAATTGTATGAAGAAAGATCCTATAGTCAAAATACGACTTTTCTAGAACATGTAAAACAATATTTTTTTAGACCTCTTACAAAATCAAATTTGGGACAGTTCAGTAACAACCTGGGGAAAAGTTTGTGCCATCTATTGCCAAACTCAAGTAAACCTAACGATATGTACACAACATTATTCCACTGTATTTCCAGAGAATTTAATAAAGCTTGTGAAATAAAAAAACATTGAGACTGATAGTAATAAGATAAAATTTAGTTCTTGGGCAACTCAAGGTATTAAACTGAGTAGAGATTTTTTATATGAGTTGTATGACATAAAGTCCTATACACCCGAAGTCAATTTTATTAATTATGTTAGAAACTATTAAAAAAATTTTAAAAAGGTTTGCATACAAGCTAAAGCTTTATACATTAGAGACAAAATTAAAAAATCTGATAACAAAATAAAATCCGCGTGGCAAATAATTAATAAATAAAAATAAAATAAAATAAAAATCATTTATTTCAGACAAAAGAGTCCATAAGCACGACAGGGTTGTTAGTATTAAAAGTAAACTAATGTTAGTAATTAAAATACAAAGTGTCACCGTCTACTCTGAAACAGCAGGCTCACTGGTCTCGCAACACATGGAGTGCAGTGAACCTACTGAGCAGAACAGTATCAGTTCTCTCGCCAATTATCTTCAGGACGCTATTAGGGCTCCCCCGTACTCGTCGCACCACCGACGCTACTTTCTTACGCATAATTGCGTAGAAGTCATCTACGCTGGCATCAGTAAACATGCCGGATGCACTGCAATATCGAGGGAGCCGAAACAGTGCCCTAAACACATTGTTATACTGGACGCGCAAGGCATTGTAGGCTTTTTGAGTAAAGTTAGCCTACAGGCCGCTCGTGTAAAACGTCTGGCAGAATGCCTTGAACATTGTTATTTTAACAGGAGCCGTACATCGAGCGAACCTGTGTGCCAACATGTTACCGCGAACCGACAATGGCCTGCGCTCACTGTCAATGTCTAATTCGTCACTCAAATTTTCATTGACAATATGTCCCAGATATTTAAACTGTGGAACACGAGTTAGAGGTACACCATTAAGTAGTATAGGTGGTATAAATATAGGTATATGGTTTTTATTTTTACACTTGAAAAACATAAACTCACTTTTACTTTCGTTATACCTCAGGCCATGCTCCACAGCATAAACCTCACACACCTTTATCAGCTGTCTAAGACCCCCAATTGAAGGGCTCAGCAGCACCATATCATCTGCATAACTCAGATTATTGACACATATGTCATCAATATGGCATCCAACATGCATGCTGCTGAGCTCCTCAATCAGATGGTTAACATATATATTAAAGAGCCTTGGTGATGTCAACCCGCCCTGCCTGACCCCACACTCTAAAGAATAGTCATCTGAGTATACATTTCCCCACCTAACTATATTAAGCTGTTTACTGTACCAGTAAGCAAGGATATTCACAAGATCGGCTGGGACACCAGCAGTTCTTAATTTTGTCCCAAGCTTATCATATGACACCAGATCAAAAGCTTTGGACAAATCCAAGAAGCATGCATATACTGGAGTGTGCCTTTTTACATAATAATCAACAGTGTGTTTCAGAGACAGTATTGCACTTTCGGTTGACAGCCCCTCTCTGAAACCGAACTGTGTATCTTGTAATGTTACAAAACGGTCAAGTTTTCTATCTAATAACCCATCAAACACTTTTGCAATTACAGTAGCTAAAGAAATTGGTCTATAATTACTTCTATCAGAGATATCAGCAGTGACATTTTTTACTATTGGCACAACCACTGTTCTCATAAGATTAGATGGTAAATATGAGTGCCGTATGCAAAAAGTGTAAAACATGGCTAAAACTCTATACAGGTGCACTCCCCCATGCTGCAAGTGCTCGACACTGAGCCCCTCATGGCCGGGTGACTTCCCTCTTTTCATATTTTTAATAATATCAGCCACATCTTTACTTGAAAATCCAATAGGCATTTCTACTGGGCCATGTTCAGTCTCAGGCACCGACTGCAAGGAGGATTTCACCTGAAAATGATCCTTAAATGAATTTGCAATCATTTTAGCATCACTGAGGCCATCAACACACACTGGCAGACTACCCTTACCATTTAAACGCTTAGTGCCCTTCCAGAACTTATTTAATTTCTTAGCAGAATGCTGCGAGGCAAGTATATCCATTTTTATCTGTTCCTGGTTGTTCTGACAGTACTTTAAGCGTGACTTGAAAATCCGACGACTTTCATACATTTTATCATACAAGGGTCCACTCACTGGTTTACCACCCAATACATACAATTGATGGTCCAGTCTAGCCTGCCTATGCGCATCTCTAACATGCTTGTTCCAGCCATGAACACACTTAACATTACTCGGCTTCTTAGGTAAGGAATTGCGACTGTTTAGCCGTGGTCACAGCTCGACTGGTTTGGCTCGGCAGCGTCGTCTCCGTGAAACTCGGCTTTCGGTATCTACCCTCGCATGGTCTTGATATTTTTCACTTTCCTTTACTTGTTTAAAAACATTAATATATTTTGGTATCAACATAAAACCCTGTAAGGGCACAACAACTACATTATTAACAACTTAGAAACTAGAGCTTATAATTTATTACATTGTTATATATATATACATAGAAAAGATACAATACTCTCATACATTTTATCATACAAGGGTCCACTCACTGGTTTACCACCCAATACATACAATTGATGGTCCAGTCTAGCCTGCCTATGCGCATCTCTAACATGCTTGTTCCAGCCATGAACACACTTAACATTACTCGGCTTCTTAGGTAAGGAATTGCGACTGTTTGCCGAAGCCTGGCTTAATATATTAACAATATTGTTGTATAAGTTGTCAATTACAGATCTGTGTTGTAACTTTTGACACATACTATCGGCACATTTATGAAGTTCATCAGGAAACATAATTTTTCTAAAGTTATTATTGCAAATTTCATGATATTTCTGAATTTCATCTAATTTTCTAACCCCCCATACAACATCATTACTAATATAATTGTGTACTTCTACCTTTGCATTAATTACTTCTAAATTACATGTTAACTGTAAGGGGAAATGATCTGACCAGTATACATCATTGAGGACCATAATATTCATCACAGACTGCCATGCTGATTCAGTCACCACACAGTGGTCCAGCCATCGCTTACACCCATATACTTCACTTTGAAAGGTATATGTTTCAGATGAAATACCTAGTTTGACTAAATCAGCACATATCCAGTCATTTTCCTCACAAAAATCAAGAAGTTCACTACAAAACGGAGCATTAGGATGTGCATTGAAATCTCCTAACATAAATACTACCTCGATACTATTGTCTTGTATAATTGCATTTAACTCACCCAAACACTGAGTAAATTCCGGCAAGTTCACAGTTTGGTCAGTCGGCATATACACACTCATAACTAACATTTCACGACCAGCTCCAGTTATTACTTTAATCGCAGCAATACGCTCACTTAAACACTTCACTACCGTAACATTGCGAAAAGCACTTTTTCTCCATAGTATCGCAACCCCTCCGTGAGGTCTACCTCGTAGCACTCCAGCAGTCAAGTCCACCGCCGACTTCCCTGTGTAGCCGAAGTTATCGTCAATATCACCCAATACTTGAATATCGTACGGTAACAGCCAAGTTTCTTGAAGGGCTATCACGTCTGCCGATTTACATAAAGTTCTCACTCATTCCAGACTTCTTTTAATATTTTTGCAGTTATAACTTACTAGGGTACTATCCATTTAATTTTTTGTCGTCTTTATCAAAATTCCACGGTCTAAATCGTATGAATCTTCTAAACGTTATTCCATCAGGCCACAAGTTATCATTCAAAAAGGTATCAATTTTACTAATTGAAACATAAATGTTAAATGAATTGTACGGCCTTTCTTTTTTCATGCTAACTTTTTCAAGGAAGACTTTTTCCTCGGTCTTATTATGTATATATTCACATATGTCGGCTTCTAGGGTCTCTTTGTTTACATTAGAAATAAACAAAGGAATCTTTGTTTCCGCCGCTTTGAACTTTGTTTCAACATTGGTTATTGCCTTTCCCATTTTTCCAATAAATCGATTCTTGTGTCGCCCACGTTGCATCACAGTCCACTCATCTGTCGGCTTATTTTGTTTCCATTCACCCGGCAATTTAACTATTTCCACCATCGTTGGTGGCAGCGTAGACGGCGTCAGCGTTTGTTTACATGCAATACCGGCAATACCGGTAGTACGAGTATCTGAGGATGACGATATAACTTTATTCGTGAGCGCCAGTGGCGATGAAATAATATGTGTTTGCGACGACGCCGCCTCTGCCGGCTGAGCCACAGGCGTTTTCGGTGCGAGGGAGATAGTCCTATTTTCATATGGGCGAAAGTGAGACAGCGGCGTCAAGTCGAGCGCGTTTCGTTCCGATGACTTTGTCTTAGCGTCGGTATTTGATAAATCATGTGATAAACCTACCGGCCCACTATCCGAAAAATATGCACCTCTTTTTTCCGTGTTAATATTTGGGTAATTAACCAAGGAAGTTAGCTTTAGATTGTCTAGGTCTATACGTACTGTTTCTACCATATCTACTGTCGCATAATTTTCCTTAATTGTTTGTATCTCACTACGAAGGAGCACAATGTCTTTCAGTAATTTCGTAACATCAATGTGATCAAAAGATATCGGAGGCAATTTTTGTAAGTCCCGTGCGACGAAGGTGGGAATCACATCCGGATCGATTTCCTTAAAGAGGAATACTGAAACTGGTAAAAGTAGATTAAGAAATCAAACAGTAACATTAAATATTAGTGACGAACTGGTTTCAGACAAGCTTACGATTGCCAATTTTTTCGCAGATTTTTTTACAAATATACCTGTGGATTCAACTAAGTGCCTGTTATCGTCACCAGATGTAGCTGAACTGTTTTTAAAATTCAGTTTAAAACAAGATGTGCCTAAATTAAGTTTTCAATTTGTAACGAGTGAAGACATTATAAAAGCTTTCAATAGCATTAAAAAGAAGGGTACAGAAGATTTATGGGGACTGTCTGTTAAAGCAATTCAATCAATCATTCAAAACATTGCTACAGTCCTTGCAGCCATCTTCAATGGCTGTATAAGTGATGGTGTCTTTCCTGATTTAATGAAGATTAGTAAGCTAGTACCTGTTTTCAAGGCAGGTTGTACTGAGAATGCCACAAATTACAGACCTATCTCAATCCTTCCAGCTCTAAGTAAAATATTTGAAAAGCTCATGCTTAGCCAAATGTTGTCGCACTTTAACTTGAATGGGATATTGCACAACAAGCAGTTTGGTTTACAAGGGGCCGCTCGACTCAAGATGCGGGGTGTACACTAATGAAATCCATATTGGAAGCTTGGGAGGGGTCACAGGATGCGCTAGGAGTTTTCTGTGATCTCTCCAAGGCTTTCGATTGCGTTGATCACCGTACACTTGTGGTAAAACTGCAGTACTATGGAATATCTGGTACGTCTCTTGATCTTCTAGTGTCCTATTTAACGGGTCGAGAACAGATGGTTTCGATAGAAATCAACTCGGCACGTCATCCTGTGAAAATGGGGGTGCCCCAGGGATCTATCCTGGGCCCATTTTTATTTTTAGTATATATTAATGATCTCCCTTATCTGGTGGAGAAAGTATCAGACATTGTTTTGTTCGCTGATGATACGTCGCTTATATTTAAAATAAATAGGAAGGACAAAGATCTTATTGAACAAAATAAAACACTCGGCCTTATTTCAAAATGGTTTTCAGCAAACAACCTCTTATTAAATGCAGGGAAAACGAAATGTATCAAATTCTCATTACCGAATGTGAGACAGGTTATACCAACAGTTATATTAAATGAGGAAATATTAGATTTAGTTCCGTCGACCGTATTTCTGGGATTGACACTAGACTCAAAATTGCAATGGGCTCCTCAGATTGAAAAGCTTGCAGCTAAATTAAGTTCGGCTTCCTATGCCGTTTGGAAAATAAGACAATTGTCAGATGAACAAACTGCTAGATCGGTATATTTGGCGTACTTCCATAGTATTATGTCCTATGGCATTCTGCTGTGGGGTTCGGCAGCTGACATAAGTACTATTTTCATTTCACAAAAAAGAGCAGTCAGAGCCATTTATGGGTTAGGTAGTCGCGAATCTTTGCGAACTTTGTTTAAAGAAGTAAATATACTAACGGTGCCATCTGAGTATATATATCAGAATATATTGTATGTTAGAAAAAATATTAATAACTATAGAAAAAAAAGTGAACTGCATAACATAAATACTAGGAATAAAGACAAACTTGCAAAGCCGGGCTTTAGAGTCAGCAAAACGAATAAATCATTTTTAGGAAATTGTATTAGTTTTTATAACAAGCTTCCTACTCATATTACTGATCTGCCTGACACAAGTTTCAAGCCACATATTAAACGTGTACTTATGGCAAGGGGTTATTATACCACTAAAGAGTACATCGATGACAAAGACGCCTGGCGCTTACCACCTACCTGCACATTGCTCGCTGGAGATCTTGTACCCATATAGACATGACTAATTTGTTGAGTTACGTGAACTATCTGTGACTATCTGTAATATGATTGCTAACATATACTAAATTTAAATTTATTGACTCTGTCTCAAAATGAATAATGTTATTGTTTAGATGTTTCTTCTTTTGTTTCCTAAATATAATCTAAATTAATATTCATTCAGACAACCGATCGAGCAGATATTGTGTTTGCCTACTAAATAATTACTTTAAGTGGACCAAATCCCGTGTTCATGCCCGCTTGAGTATGTTTCGCCGGACCGTCTCAACTGGGCCGTGTTGAAACCGGTAGTAGATGAACCTGCTGAGTTTGTTTCGCTGGGTCTTCTCAGTTGGGGCGCATTGGATCCGGTGGTAGCATTAAAGCGCGACCGTCGTTTTAAACACAAGGTCCGTTATAATAATAATAATGAATTCATTACTTAATATAGACAGAAACATTCAGACAATATGTAGTAAAATATAAATTTCAATCATTAAACCTAAACATAATCTCCTTGACAATAACTTAATACAAGCTAGCTAATTATCACTACTATTATAAAATAAATTGTATAAATGTTTTAACATTCCGTGTACCTAAATATCTGTAATATGCAACTAGAAATAATAACTGTATTACTACAAACATGTTCTGACTATTTACAAGCGCTTTTTTAAAGTCTACGTGAATAAAAACCTTTTTTATTTTATTTTATATGCCAACACCTTTAGAAGAGTCTGTTCCATTACTAAATCGTTGTACTTACTTAAAAATATTATAAAAAATTCGACAAATATTATTGAAACTACTTGGAAGATTATTAATACTGAGACAGGTAGGAAAAAAATACGTACTAGATTTAGAAGTTGCGACTGAGTTTGAAAAATATTTTTCTAATGTTCCAATCGATGTTACCAAATCTCTCGCATTTTCTTCTGTATCTGCTGAGCTAATACTCCAGCAAAGCGTAGAGAAGTGTGGCACAGATTTTGAATTCTCGGTGGTTAACCCTAAAGATATTTTGAATGCTTTCAAAAGTATTAATATGAAAAACACTAGGGATCTGTGGGGTTTATCTGATAAGACTATTTCATCAATTATAACTATAATCGCCCCACATCTAGCTGCTGTGTCGCATCTGGCGTATTTCCTGACTTGATGAAGTATAGTAAAATTATTTCATTGTTTAAAGCTGGTGATACTTCAGTAGGTACTTCGTTCACTCTAAGTAAAATATTTGAAAGGCTAATACTTAGCCAGTTGCTCAGTCACTTTAATATACATAATTTACTTCAACGGAAACAGTTTGGATTCACGAAGGGTTGTTCAACTATAGATGCAGGAGTCAATGTGTTAAAAAGTATATTCGCGGCTTGGGAGGACTAGCAGGATACATTAGGTATTTTTGGCGATTTGTCCAAAGCATTTGATTGCGTGCATCATGACACTCTTGTCAGGAAACTACACCACTACGGTATCAGGAACAGGGCTCTCGAACTTTTGACTTCTGACTTGGGCAATAGAATTCAGAAGGTCGATATAAATGGTAAAAAATCTGCGGGATCCGCAGTGGTAATGGGCGTTCCACAGGGATCGATTCTCGGCCCATTCTTATTTTTAATCTATATTAACGACTTACCCTACTATGTAAGGGATAAACAAGAGATTGTTTTGTTTGCAGATGATACTTCATTGACGTTTAAAATAAATCGTCAATTACGCAATTTTGACGAAGTAAATTACGCAATCTCTAAAGTTGTTCATTGGTTTAATGCCAATAATCTTTTGCTAAATGACAAGAAAACTAAAGTCATCAAATTCTCTACACCTAATGTAAAACAGGTGGCTACCAATGTACAGCTTAATGGGGTTGGATTGACCCCTATTGAGTCAACTGTGTTCTTGGGTATCACAATTGATTCAAAACTACAATGGGGCCAACAAATAGAAAATCTATCAGGCAAATTAAGTTCTGCTGCATATGCTGTTAAAACTATAAGACGGCTTACTGATGTGGATACAGCTAGAATGGTTCATTTCATTTATTTTCATAGTATAATGTCCCATGTAATTCTTCTCTGGGGTAGCGCTGCGGACATTAGCACCATATTTGTATTGCAAAAAAGAGCTGTAACAGCCATATATAAACTTGGTCCGCGAGAATCTTTGAGAGAGAAGTTTAAAGAGATTAACATTCTGACTGTAACATGTCAGTATATATATGACAATCTAATTTATATGCATAAATATAAAGACTCCTTCTGTAAAAGGAGTGATACTCATTATATAAATACTAGATATAAGCATAACTTTGTGTAACATACCACCCGTCTCCACAAAGTAAGTAACTCTTTTATGGGGCAATTTATAAGATTCTATAACAAACTTCCCAGTGATATCCGGGAAATGTCTATGAATAAGTTTAAAAGAATTATAAAAGCCAAATTGTGTAGCAGGGCTTACTACAAAACTTCTAAATTATTTAAGTGACAAAACAACTTGCGATTGAGTCGCTCTAAATTAACACATTTAACACAATGTAATTTTATTTAAGAAATAAATATTTTAAAAAAGGATTCCTACTGAGTTTTCTGGCAGTGTTTCTCAGTAGCTGCCACGTCATGCACTGCACGGTAGGGTAAAAAAATATACGATTCCACACAAATGTAATATTTTAACAGAGTAAATGACTTTTTGATTGATTGATGCTTCCTGTCTGTGCGTGGTGATATTCCACTTCTACATATTGCGAGCGATTTTTAAATATGATCTGAACCACTCATGTGTGATACCTCGAATTCAAATTTGGTATAGTGTGTCTAGTACCTAATATTTTATAAGACACCCTGTCATTCGCTTTGCTCATGTCGAGCATTATTCATATTGCATACTTTTTGTCATTAGATAGATAGATAGATAACACTTTATTGCACCAAATTGAAGCATAACATTATAATATCAGTTAACTGATATAATAAGATACAAACGGCGGTCTTATCGCTAATACAGCAATCTCTTCCAGACAACCGTTGGATGAACCAAAGCAATGCAGGGAGATAAAGTGGTAGTTGGCAGTGCATCTACTTATATAAATTTACATATATATGTACCTACCTAGGTACAAATATTATATATATACACACATCGCGAGCTGTGAAAATTAAAGTGATTGATAATGTATTTTTAAAAGTGTTTTGAAAGATGATAAAGTTTGCGCGCGTCTGTTATACAGTGAATTCCACAATCGAGCAGCTTGTACAGTGAAAGATTTGTCGTAGAAATTAGTGGAATGTGTGGGCAACTGGAGTTCTAGATTCTCTGACGATCTCAAGGACCTAGAATGTGTATCACATAGGAATTGAAACCTAATCGTGAGGTAAAAGGGAGCCGTGGGATTAAATAAAATGCTATAAAGAAGGGAGAGTACCTACATGAGTATTTCGGCGAAAGCGAATGGGTAACCACTCGAGTTTTCTACGAATTTCGGAAACATGATCATATTTGCGGAGTCCAAATATGAACCTTATGCAGAAGTTTTGAAGTCGCTCGAGTTTATCTAGTTTGTCCTCCGTAAGGTCAAGATAGCTGGCGTCAGCATAGTCAAGGATTGGAAGGAGGGATTGAGCTAGTGCAATTTTGGTGGCAATTGGGAGAAAATTTCGTAACCTCCTTAAGGATCCTGCTGTGGCATATAATTCGCGACTGGTCTGTTCTATTTGTGGACCCCAAGACAGTGTTCAATCAAAGTATACCCCCAAGTGTTTAACCTTTTCACTGAGTGGTATTATTGTATTGTATTGTTATTTATAATGTTTAATGCCTCTTGTATGTATTTGTACACCGCTAAAGTTGTTGGTAGTATTTGAAGGTATTTGAAGCCGCACTTGGACCGCGACTGAACTGTGTAAAGTAGGTAGGTTAAAACGTTCTTTAAAGTAGAAAGGAGTATCCTGTAAAGAATAATAATATGCGCATGATTTAATAATCATTTAAAAATATATAACCATAAGTATCGTTTTGAATGTATTAACCTCGCAAAATGACAATTTAATTTATAAAAACTGAACTAAAATATAAATTCATAAAATGTTGATACTTAATTGACCCCTCATCGAAATTGTTTTCGCGTACGAATATCCCGTCTTCTCGTTTTAATATAAAACGTTTTAACCCGATGGTTTCTAAAACGTATGACAGAAATAGTGTGTTAGAGCATAGCGATAAAAGCTTAAAGCATAGTTTTTTTTCACTTTAAAGGATTACTTTTTAGCAGCCGAATACACTGATAATACTAATACGCTGCAATAACATGATCGTATCAGGCTTCTTGTTTCCATAGAACAATCTCTGCTTAGTTTGGGTTCAGATGGCCGTGTGGGAATAACTTCCCAGGATGTCCCAGAGTATGTAAAATTGTAGTCTTACTCGAAAGAAAGATCACCAGAACTCGTCATGGTGAGAGGAAAGTGCTAACTGCATTAACTACTAACCATCAGTTAGGCTGTACAACAGTAAAAATAAAACAAAGGCGACCTTTAGGATTTCATTTATTTTACCTCCACATATCCAATAAATAATTTATATCGTAAAACACATCTAGGTCTACATACAGACACTATATTGTTAATTACATATATTTCGAGTTACAAACACCCCTAATATATATTTCAGTAAGTTTACTCTTGTATTTACAATATTTAGTTCCTGTAACATATGTATCTGTAAAAAATATGGAAGAAGCTTGTTTCAATATATTCATAAACATTTCACAATTCATTAGTACTAGTTTAATAGTACTTACTTTTTTGTATTAATGTAACTGTATCATGTGCCATCCAATTAAATATGTACTAAGACACTAATCAGCATAGGAGATATTCTGCCTTTCGTCATTCAAGCGTCATTTTACATTCGTAGAAATAACACACACCATTGAAGCTAAAAAGTGTCTTAGTAATGTATAGTCTATTTTGATTGATGTTAAAGAAACGAAAAGATCAAATAATTTCTGTAGCAGATCTGTGTGGTAGTTGTAAGTATATTGATTTTTCTAAGAGATGTTTATAACTCGTTCAAAATACATTTTGCGATCGATTCAATATTTTTGTGACAAATTTACATACAATAATAGTTCAATGGAGCAGTGCTGTATTCAATATTATTTAGTAAGAGCTAACAATATAATAAAATAGGAATACAATACAGATTTTTTTTATATAATAAATATATAATTTATCAGTTAAATAATTGATACATTTTGAGCCTATATATTAACAGATCCCGTATAACCAAAATGAGCTTTCATAAATACAAAGAAATTAGTCGGAAATTTTTAAAGGAGTAATATTCCTGTTTTTTTTGTTATATAAAGTTATACACGGAATTCCCCACTGAGAAGTGGTCGCTCGAAAAACTATAAAAATGAGGGTATTTTTAGACGGTATATTATATATTTATCTAGGAAACGAAGCTGACAACTACCACAGTTATTCTTTAGTTAGGACGATCATATATATTTCATAAATATCTAAATACGGTTGGTAACGGTATTTTCACCATAAAAATCCTGACTGTACTGTTTTTCTACGCAAATATATTGATAAATATTGATAGTGATGAGTAAGTATTTATCTATAACTTTGCTCCTAATTGAAGATAGGTTCTAATTGAACACAGTTAAAGATTTTTAACACACAGATTACTTAACTCGTTTCGTACATTCGTTTATGACCAAGCAATTCTGATGTCGAAATAATAATATTTGTACGTAATGTAATAAGGTTTGTACATTTATAAAAAAAATAACTAAGCCAATTTGATATTAATACTCTTATCATATTCCAACATAGCTTAAGTTCTTGCGAGTTCTTCTTGTAAAAAATACCGCATCGTGTCCTATACCAGTCAATGTATTTAAATCAACACAGTGCCTCGTTTACAGTCATGTTACAATTTCTTGAGAGTCCCTTCTCAGTGGTGACTATACAAGTCATCATTATGTCGTTAGCTCTGTTTAATACAATATTATCACAAAGGTACGCTAAACATTTAGCACGAGGCATACAAGCTATCTTAACGACGAACATCAATACTTTCAATATAGGTAATTATAATATAGCAACGCGTTTTTATGATGTGAGTAAAATGTACCTTTCCAAATAAATAACCTTGTCACTTATTAATAGCTCCAAATATATACATAGATACAATAAAATACAAATTATAATACATAGTATAATTTAATTAAAACCACCTTCGAAACTTGATGATATCACGAGTCAGTCAATTTCATTACGAGTATAAGAAATATAAGCCTCCGCTTTTCCTAACACATACCATCTAATCAATCCAACGATGTTTCTCCCCCGTAACAACCCCTCAGCGAATGTTTTTTTTTAAAGTAGCCTATGCCCACCTCCTGCTTTCAAGAATAAAAATTTTCACCCCGTTACGGGTTAATTTTCGAATAAAATATTGCACATTTTAGTCACAACAAACATGGTGTCAAACTTCCTCCGTGGAAAATTGGTGGATTGGGCGGCAAATTAGAACAGACAGACAGCCTTTTACCATTTGTAATACATACAATCCTGTATCATTAATATCATACCCATAACACAAAAGAACGTACAAAACAGTTCTCGAATACACGCTTAGAAAAGATTTTCAGTTCCCGTACAAACATGCGGATAGGCTGGTTACGTTACTTGGTCATTTTATTTCAGTTTCATGGGTATTCCATGTCCTTTCAACATTCAAATTAAAAATGCGAGTGCATCTCATTTGCTTACAACACAACACACACACAACATTAGATTGGGATTAGATGTATGTAAAACTGGGAGGAAGAAATCGGCTTCCTAAAAGGAATACTGGGTGGAATCGATAACGCGGAAGGATGCGTTCCTTGTCATCTGCTACATCATCAGGCAAGATGGATTAAGAAGAGATAAAATACAGTTTTATAAGTAGAATATTGGACTTAATAGTTCATAATACATTTTACTCACACTCACAAACAACAAATATTAAATACTCCAGAAAACCATTTAACGGCAAATAATTCTAGGACTAATACATAGACTATTATAGTATTGTAATACAACGAACAGCGCAGTTTGTCCTATGGCAAATAAACGTAATTAATGTATTTTAACAACACGCTGATTGGTCTTTAAGAGGCTGACATAATCTAATTTTATCTTAAAGCAAATAACAATATTGAATTGCGGCGAACATATAATCGTTATAAGAAAAATAAGAAAACCCAAGTATTTTTAATACAATAATATAAAATAACTAATTGACCGACATGCTATTTTTTAAATTTAAAGAGGTGAGTACGATATTTTTATCAAACTATAAATATTTTCGTAGTGTTTTGGGTTCAACGGATTTACCCAATATAGTCATATATATATATTTATAATTTTATATGAAAGTATAGTAACGACTAATATAATCATACTATTTTGGCTGTTACCAGCCTCTTAATACACATACGTTTGAATTGGTATTATCTTTGCATACAGAAACACAGTGAAATGAATTCCTCTTTACAACATGTATTAGAAAATGGTGGCCATCAGCTAACAATCAAACCAAGAATCTTGATAAATCTTGCCTTATAACAAAATTGTAGAGTTCAATATGGAAAGAAACTTATATAGAGTTAAGTCATGACTTAACACTATATATAAGTTTCTTGCTTTCTTCCAAACCAATCCCCGTTACGCATTGCAAAGAAAACCATTATAGCAATGTTTCTGTGTTTCTGCGTTCTCATATAAAGATACTATAGTATACCTATGTTGGGGCGGTACGTCACATACTTAATTTTAGCAATGAATCTATATATAACACAGTCACACAAGAGATCTTTCACGCCGTTTTAAAGTATAATAACCGTTTTGTTGAAAATTTATGGATTTCTTTATATATTATTTTATAATTCACATCTGTCCTTCGTAAGTTGCCTTTTTTTCCAGTACCTTTACATAGCGTTCCTCTACTCAAACTGGCAAGCACCTCCATCGTATTTACGCAATGTATGTCAAACTATTCTTTCTACTAACGGGGTAGAAGAGTGTGGAATGTTCTACCGATTTAATATAGAGGTGTACCACGTAGTAGACTACCCAAAGTTCATGCAAAACTGGTTTGCAGGCAGGATACAGGCGATGGCTCTACTCGTGCTATCACCCAGGCAGTGCTACATTTTCAGCGATACAGAACCCCCCCCCCCTCTCACTCCATCGCATGCAACCTACCTAGGCTTAACTAAATTCTTGATTTATAATTAGCAGTTAGTTTATTTCATACATTTTACCGAACCTTGCAATAAGCTCCTTCAATTTACAACGTTCACACATACATATGTACGTTTCCACACAACAATAAAAAACATATATATCTCACTACTATATGTATAATGTACAACAAAACTAACATCAAATATTTAAGTAGGTAATCTACTAAATAAACTCCAAGCTATTTTTAGAAATGCCAACCTTCCAAATCTAAAGCAGATCACTCAGATGATTACACCTAGCTCCATGAAGCAATAATGTATAGGCATTATTTAAAATTAGATCGCTATAGAGCATAAGAGAATAGAATTCGAAATATTCCAAAATACGCGACAAGTTGATACTTCCCATATAAAAGTTGTAACTAGGTATTTTTATTCCTGCATGAAGTATCAAATAAATCTAGTTCTACCATTTAATACATATATTTCACATTAATCTTGTTGTACCTTATATTTCGAAATACGATTATACCGTCCGATGTCAGAAATTATACTAATACGAACCTAAAAATGCTAAAACAACACTAAAAGCTAGCGAACGAGCATATTAACACGTAAAGCGATAAATCAACATGAGCGTACAACGAAACGTAAAATACAAATAATACAAAAACATCACCAAACTTAACAATGTTCCATTTAACGCAGATAATTTATTGTAAAACAACATGAAATTAAATCAAAGTAATCAGGGCCTTTAAATGTTGGGGTTCTTATCATGTACTAGCGGCCCGCCCGTCCGCGTTGATTTTTTCACCCCCTTTTTTACACACTTAGGGGTAGAATTTCGAAAAACTACATAATTTATATACGTTTACAGCCTTAAGTTTTTAAATTCATGTTTTAAAACTGAGAAATCTCTCATTTAAGCGTTCACTTCTTAGGTCAACAAATTTAAAAAACGCTGATATACGTGTACTTTTGTTTCTAACCAGAGGAAGTATATAAAATTTCGCGATTCTTATTGTCAGAATGATGGTCTTCCATACAACTGTTCATCTCCTATTTACCCTTTTAGAGGTAAACTTTCCAAAAATCTTTACCTAGTTAACCCCGTTAGAGGAGAAATTTCCAAAAATCCTTATATTGTGTACGCATAAAACAAAAAAACGTATAAACTAGCAACTTTTCAAATGGTAGAAGCAGCGATTCAGGCTCTCCGTTGATGAAACAGTTAGTCAGGACAAGTAATCATATGTGTATAGATCCCCAACCACAGATTATATTTATTTACAAGTATTTACGTGATAAATTTGATGTTTATTTTATAACCATTTCGCCTAGTTAGCATATATTATCTATTTGAATAATAATCATATTATTATAGATGACTTGGTCTCATTATGGCTCAACACTCAAAGTCCCTGATTATAAAAATAATAAAGAATATATCGACCATATTTCAATAAGCGTGTGAACTAAGAAATCTCGCAGTGTAACTCAAGACTGCAGGGGTGAATTTGTAAGATTTGTAATTCATTTGCAAACTCATCATTATTGCACATCATAACCTAAACTTTTACGTATAACAATAAGTGTATAAGCCTTTCCTTCATGATTAGGTACACAAGACATGTTACAATTGTAGATATGAGTATACAAAGTGATATCGCAAACGGGTTACTACCCGCTGACCAATTGTAGACCATAAAACCCTTGAGGCATGGCATAAAATCGAACAGCATATAAAGTCACAAATCACCTATATCTACTCATGTCTTCCTTGTGTTAAATTACTTTACCTGACCGGATTTTCCTACACTTTGGTTCTTACTTGGCAAGGCAGTCGAACATCGCCGAAGACGGCATAACTAACTTTTTTTCATTTAAACTTGATCTCACTTAGGTACCACTGCTCCAATAACTCGAAATAACAATAGTAATAACTCAACTTTAAGCAGAAATTTTCTCGCAACATGTTCGAGTTCATTATTGAGCAAATGTAATTTTGATTGGTCTTGCCATAGTGAAATCAGTAACAAAATATTTCATCAATAAAATCAAAGCTAAATTGTATCTGAGCCACACACAATAAATAATCGCTAACTTTCTGCAAAAATGCTGCAATGTTAAATAATAAAGCCAGACACCATTGCCATATAATCGCCAAAACTTCAATATAGTCCCCACAATAGATTCCTTTACATACCAAAAGCGATTTTCCAAAAAACTTTAGCACATGAAACAGTCATTCGTTATTCAGTCTAAAGCATAAATACAAATGCATCATTCCCTGTCTAATCCAAAAATTATGTTTTATATCATGAAAACTGTTAAATTATGTACTTACACCATTCATTTTAAAACTTTCAGATGGAGAAGTTTAAAAACATGGCCAAATAAATGTAAATAATAAAATTTACAATATTATAAGTCACAAGTAATTATTAAATAAATAAATATAAATAAAATGCGTTTATTTCCTTAAATTTGTACAATTAAGTTGCCGGGGCTTCCCAGAAAGTAATCCGAAGATACTTGAGATGGGATAAACCTCGCTCTCCCTCGATTAGTTAACACTTTTTATTTGTGCTAAAAGGTATGAGTTACACATTTTATATAAAACCAATAATAAGAAAATTAAAATTAACATTAAAGGTAGTTTGTTTTTTACTCATAGTGGCAACAATTTTATCTGTAATACGACTAAACTAATTTAAATGTCACTACATATGTATCTTCCTACAAAATATCGTGTGAGAAATAAAGTGCAGAATACTGTCCGGCCTTGATAACGTTTTTTTACAGAAGCCAAGCGATATATTCTTGCACCAATTGCTCATCAAATGCAATTAGTTTTTCTGGCGCTGATATTTATTGCGTAAAATTGCTATCTCTGAGCTTCTGCTAGATACAAAACAAGGCAAGCTGTAACTAGACTTTAATTTTCATGTCATTTGACATTGTAATAAATTGAGATACTTTTTGATATACTTTTAAGAAGGTTGGTAATGATATTAAAATTAGCTTAAGTATTGTTGGCTTAAGTATTGTCTGAAATGGAATTTTTGATCACTTCTAATAACTGTTACAAACATCTAAGCGCGACCCTCGTGGTCAAACAAAAGCAAAATCAGCAAAAGAAGAAAGTAAAATAAAATATTTAAATAGTAAATAAATTATAGTTACAATACAAAATGTATGAGGCATTCGTATATGAATAAATCTACAGTAAAATTCGAGGAAGAACTATCAATACTTATTATTTTACTAACACCAAAGTAATCATAGTGGTTATTTATATATCGCACATTCTCTAAAAACAATCCGCGGGAATTGGAATAATTCCAATACTATTCATGCAAATTTATATGGACCTTTATCATGAATATATTCACTCCGTAAATTTGTCACAATACACAAAATTATGTTATATTGGTATAAATATTTAAAGATTTTGGTTAAGTTAACCTTTGCCAGGCTCTTCAATCCAACCATATCACATTGACCTGAGGTCCGAATCCACCAACAAAAAATTAAATAAGAGTTGGCTTATTAAAGTACATACAATTTAGATAATAATCAGTATTTCCTTAGAATGTTTTTAGAGTACATGTGATATTTATATTTATTATAATATACTACGCCACGAATTACTATGGCCTTATATAAGACATTAAAGAACCACATATAATTTTATACCTACAATATTGAATGACAAACAAAAATATCAGCATCATCATCGTCGTCATGTCAGCAGTATGATGTCCACTGCTGGACAATGGCCTCCCCAAAAAATCTCCCAATAAACTACGTGAGTTACCCGTTACAGATTTCAACTAAATACCTTACACGTGAAGTCACAACGACAATGTGTATAGAATATTTATTTTATTAACTTCTTATGTATGCTATTTCAAATTTAATGTTGAATTCGACCAACAGTTTCGATCTCTTCAGGAGATCATCTTCAGGGCGAAGGGCCGCATCCAACATAAAATGAATTACATGAGTTACCCGTTACAGATTTTAACTAAATAGATACAGTGTCAGATTTTTTTTATTAGTCATTGAGTAGTGAACTTACACATGAAGTCACAACGACAATGTGTATAGAATATTTATTTTATTAACTTCTTATGTATGCTATTTTAAATTTAATGTTGAATTCGACCAACAGTTTCGATCTCTTCAGGAGATCATTTTCTGGGCGAATGGTTGGACATTAAATGAACCACGTGAGTTACCCGTTACAGATTTTAACTAAATATATACCGTGTCAGTTTTTTTTTCATTAGTCATTCAATACCTTACACATGAAGTCACAACAACAATGTGTATAGAATATTTATTTTATTAACTACTTATGTATGCTATTTGAAATGAATATTATATATCTGAATTAATGCATTATTTAATGAGATAAATAAATTATTTATCATATCATACGTATGAGTTGTGTTTATCGTTCGTTTTGATATTGTCTTTGGTAGTTGGGGAAGTGAAAATCAGGGCTGGTTTTTAACTAAAGTAGTTATATAAAGTGATTTTACCTGTCCCTTTAACTTAAAACTAAATTATTAAGAGAACACTTTTCGCACCGATTGCCGTACAAAATTAAAGGAAATCATACCTTATTGTTAGAAGATTAAAATTAAAATTTACTTGTTAAGTTACTGCACGGATAAAATGTATGACAAAAATGAATTTTTGAGAACTTTGTAATTAGATATAAATATTGTTTTATTAACGCGACTAACCTTTATTTTCCCGACGTTGCGAACTTGGTCGAAATTAACGTCGAAAAAAATGCATGGATCAGTTAGTCTACAATTAATGCAACTTGGTCGATAAAATAACAATAAAGGTTAGTCGCGTTAATACCTGTAAACAATGTTTATATCTAACTATGATACGCGAAAGTTTAAAAGCGTAAATTTTGTAATTGTACCCTAAATTCACATTAGTCGAATTAATGCGTTTAGCCATATACTGTTGATCTATTATACCAGCATAGGAATTGAAGATTGAAATTTAAAATCAAATGATTTGGGCACAATCAATTCAAAATTTCTTTGACATGTCGTTTCATACAATTTAGGTAACAATCTGTATATTAAAGAAGTCTAAACACAAACTCAATTGTTTTTATTACGGATATAATTGTTAAAGACACTATCACCTTTATTTTTTTTTTACTTATGTTGCGAAATGCACTCTTATTACTCAAAAATAAAATATTATATTTCAACAGGATTGAAAAATATGCGTAACATATGAAGAGGTTTATAATATTTTCTCAATATCATTTATATCAAAGTAAACGATAAACACAAATAAGACTAGAACAAATGTTTGCCATTCAAGGTACTTGGGATATGTTCAACCTTAGAGAGCTTGTACACTTGATGAAAAAACGCGGCGTTTAAATTTAACTAAATGCTTCAAAACTTTTTTCGTAATCATGTATATGTAAGAAATGTTGTTAAATATTAAAATAACAACATGAACCCTGGCAGGGCACAGCAAGTAGTTTATTTTATAAAATTATAGGGAATATTTTTCTCATTTATTTACACAAATTAACTACATACTCACAGCTCCATATCAAGCTACACATTTCCAATACATGCTGCCCTCTCATGGTATGGAAATCCTATACAATGTGGGACCAGCTTATACTGGAAATGTATAGCTTGATGTGTAGCCGTGTGTACTTCAATACTTCATTTATGCAACAAAAATATTAATATTATGACGTTTTTTGTTTGTTATATTTATCAAATAACATACAATTTTGAAGAAGACCTAGTATACAATTGCCTTTTAAAATTCTACTTTGTATAGTTTCAAACGATTGGAAACTATACAAAGTAGAATTTTAAAAGGCCAAATAAACGCAGCGTTATTCTTCCAAGAGTAAATTTCCCTTGCTATGCCCTTTAACTAAAAGCTTTTAAGGAGCCAAGTTGAGTATATTCCTTAGTTCGAGTGATTCCTTTAGGGCGTAAAACAGTTGGAGTTGTTGTTCCGGCTTCAAGTTGTATACCTGTGGAGAAAAGGAAATTAATAATAATAAGGCTTATTTTTACGACAGGGGTGCAAATTGCTTTCCGATTTGTTCAAACTGATACATATCAGAATTAACACTTCATATTAATTTCGTATGACCGTCATTGAAGAAATTCTTTATTTTTATTATTCTATAGGGAATGCTTGCGGAATGCTTTTAAATATTATTGTTTAAACAAAACATTCGGTAGTATGTTTTGTAAAACAGGAATTACAAGTATCGAGGTAACAAAAGCCTCAATTCATGTGTTAGATTTTTTTTTTAGACCATTCCTTTTTCATATAAGCTGTCCGATTGTGCAATGCTTTGCTAGAGACAGTGAGAAGTGCTCAGTCACTGGACATTTTTAAGAAAATGGTAAAGAGCTATTTTCTATCTTGCTCTTTAACTTAAAATTACAATATATCTTCTTCTTCTATGACCTGCCTTAAGTGTTGTTAGAAAATATATAGTTAGAAGTACACTTGGTACAAAAAATAGGTTGCACCACTGACCATAATTGACTAAAGCAACTTATATGGCATATAACAAAAAATAAATCCTTAAATAGATAATAAAATATTACATATAAAAAAATTATATATAAAATTTACTTGTTGCAACAGTTTCTGCGGCGTGGCGGTACGGATGAAGCTGGTGATGTATACGTTGACGAAGGTAGCCATGAGGAACTGGCAGTCGAATCGGTCCATGATGCCACCGTGGCCAGGAATCACGTCGCCGAAGTCCTGATTAATGGAAGAAGTTTTCGTAAAATAAAGCACGGCCAATTTAATCAATATAATATTCCTGTTATTTACTGCCTCGCGAATTATCTTTTTTTTATAAAGACAACGCCCGCACTCTGGAATCTAATACCTGTGTCGCGGGGTACTTTACAAATATATAATAGACTTACATTTACATCCAGACTCATTTATATGGGTCACACAAATAGATGTCCGGCGCGGGACTCGAACCCGCGACACGAAGCGGCGAAGCGACTGTCTTAGCCGCTGCGCCACACGTGCAGTCAACTTGGTTGCGTGTATTTTTTATCTGCGACATAATCGCCGCCACAATACAGAGATATACAGCTACACTATATATAGCTCAAAAGTATGAAACCATTATATCATATATATTATAGCCATTGTATCACCGGTCTGTAAGTGACCTGTAAGTCATTTCTGAGCGTCTCCGTGCTTCGTAGGGCATGTTAAATCTGCCCGGTTGTAGTCTTACAAGAGTTGCTAACTCCTGTCAGAAGAATACTGTGCGGCTTAGACAACTTTCACACTGTGGTAACCATTGCCCATACGATAAAGTAACTAAGTCACTTCAGTAAGTTACTTTTAATGCGGATATTTGTGTGTGGGATATATGAATAATGCAGAGCTTGGTCATACTTCAGTTTTGAACTTTAATATTACTGTACAAAGTATGGCTACATATAGTTGAAAACTTAAACAATTGTGCTTAGATTGTGTACTGATATATCAAAATCTTCTCCATTCCAACATCAGTCATGTTTATGTTCTCCAAGGTAATTAATACAAGTTACTTTATATGCCAAATATTTGTGTGTGGGTGTAAGGAAGAAGCTTGGTTATGCTGCAGTTTTTTAACTTTAATATTACTTTACTTCACAATGTATGGCTACATATAGTTGAAAATTTACAAAAATAGTGCTTAGATTGTGTATTGTGTATGATGATATTCTCCATGCCAACATCAGTCATGTTTATGTTCTCCGAGGTAATTAATACAAGCCACTTCAGTAAGTTACTTTGTATGTGAATATTTGTGTGTGGGTACATGGATAAGGCAGACGTTTTTCTAACTTTAATATTACTTTACTTCAAATGTAAGTTACCTTGAATGCGGATTTTTATGTTTAACAGAAGAATTCGTTTCATCCAAAAATAATTTGGACGAAACGAATGGATCATGTACAGATAGTTGTCGATTTTATTTAGTTCAAAATATTAATATAAATATTCTCCATTACAACATGTAATATAAGTTACTATCCAACTATTGGTAAAGTGCATACCTTGATCTTGAAAGCTCGCTTGAAGCCAGAGGCGAAGAATCCACCAAACGGTCCAATGACAGAGCTGAAAGTGCTCAGACACAGTGAGTGGATCATGAACGGGTAGATGTTGATCTTCTCCATGCCCATCTAGAAACAGAATATTTTTTATACTTTATAATAAAAATATAGCTGATGCAAGATGACATATTTTATAGTACATTTATTTTAAAACATTCAATCTACATTAAAAACTATAAAATAAAGTAGATAGAGGTCACCTACACTTTATCCCTCTAAAACAATGGAAATAGAATACACGCCAATGCATTTTTTTTAAGTTAACTTACTGAGATTTTTTTTTTGTTTGTATTGGCCGTTATTTTTTCATGTTTCACCTTGATTTATGCGGATTAGACTGAATCATCCGACGCGGCGACGTTTATTTATGTAATCTGGGTAAATTGACTTAATTAAGGCATATCCATATTAAGAAATCCCAGTGAATTAACATAAATCGGTAATTCATAGACTCATCTCGAGCCCTAGCCTTGTTGGTGTAGTAGGTGACCTTTCATAATAAGGTGCCAGGTTGAAATCCAGGATCAGGCCAAAAAGCGTTATTGGACTTTATTGACAAGCTATATACCCACTAACAGCTCAGAGTCGGGAAGTGCCACAGAAAACAGGTAAAGCTGTCGCTCCTTCGCCTGATATTTCAGATATATTAATAAAGTTATAATAATAAAGTGGTTGACCGCATAGAATATTACCACCCAATCTCATCCCGTTAGCGGCGTAGAAGTTGTCCCAAAGTAATATATCCCAAATAACGGGCAGTAGCGTCACGCTTTGTACACACGGCTACATATCAAGCTATATATTTCCAGTATAAGCTGATCCCGCGTTGTATAGGATTTCCATACAATGAGAGGTCAGCTTATATTGGAAATGGATAGCTTGATATGTAGCCGTGTGTACTGAGAACATTATACTACGATCGCCAATCCGTCTGTTAAGCGGGGTGATGATGGCATATCCTCCGCATAACTGTGTTTGCGCGCACCATTTCTGCAGTATAATATGCTTGCGACGTTGGCTAGTCTCTGTTGAGCTTAGCCGCCATACCCGAAATTCAAGGAGAAGCACTGTTATAAAAAATACGTTATAATATTAGTGTGGTACTATTGTATACTATACTATTGTATTCTGCTGTGTGATGACGGCGACAAATATCAGAATCAGAATATCATCACCCCATCTCATCCCGTGGGGGGCGTAGAAGTCGACCCGAGGGAATATCTACCAGAGGACGGGCAGCAGCTTCCTTCTGATTACTATGACCATTTTACTGCGATCGCCAACCCGCCTGCCAAGCGTGGCGATTATGGCATATCCCCCCAAGACGATTCTTGAGGGAGGCTTGTCCAGCAGTGGACTTATTTAGCTGTAATGATGATGATGATGGACTATTGTATTACTCACAACTTTCATGAGTGGCATCACGAACTGTGGCGGCGTGTATTCATGCAGACGGAACAGGAGAGAAGGCTCGCAGTCCATAGTCATACGTCCCAAGGAGTCGGAGTACTCGATCGGACACACCAGGTATGGGTACTGACACATCATGTATGACGCCTGTGGAAGAGAAATGCAATTATTTTATGTTAAGATTCAAGATCCCCTATTTAAATCTATACAGTATGTATAAAAAAGTTTCAAATATTTTCCGGGATAGTAAACTTGTGAAACTGTCGGCCAATGTGTATCGTTCATAGCTTAAAGGCAGAGCGCCTACCGCGGTTTGATCCAGGATATTGTTTCCATACCCCCGGTGGGTATCACTATATTTTTTATCCAGATGAAGTTTAATCTTTAGTTTCTAAAATACATTATGTTTGCGCAGTCCCTGTACAGTTTCAGAAATATGGTTGAATATTTTTATCTTAAACTCGCTAATTGATAGTATAAGTGCTAAGTTGAGTTTATTGTTTCTTTAAAATTAATTAATATAATATCCTGAGACATTATATTAATTAATTTTAAATCCATAAGGCCATCTGATCCCAAATTAAGCAGTACTTGTGCTATGGAAACCACATAACTGCTATACTACATATCCATTTTTTTTGTAAATACATACTTATATAGATAATTACACCCAGACTCAGGACAAAGAGACATGTTCATGCACACAAATATTTATCCTGGGTTGGAATCGAACCCACGACCTGCGGCGTGAAAGGCAAGTATCTACCAACCATGCCAACTGGCAAATAATATTATTAAAGTATACTTATGTATGTACGCGTATTTATCTTATGTACTAGAGATCGCACTCGTTCGAAATTCGACCATCAACGTTCTCACTATAGGCAACTATAGGCATTGAAGAAATAATGAAATAATGAAGTTTAGTCAGCACTTGGTTATTTACATATACTTGTACTTGTCAAGCTCACAAAGTATTACATAAACACAGTTTAAAAAACAGTAATTAAAGCAACATTTTTTTGAATTAGTCCTTCCGTGCGGTCTGTTCCGTCACATATATTTTTAATATCCTTAAATAAATAATAAATAGCAAGTTACTAAGCTATTATTGTTACATTTAGCAATAGTATATCAAATTAAAGAATTGAGAACAACGAGCAGTCAATAAGACAAATAATATTAAGCTGTTCTCAGTTTTGACACCCAGTTTGTCATCACTTATCAGTTTGTCAAGAGCATGGTAGTGTGTGTAATGTTTGTTTTATTAAAATGAATTTACTTCTAATGCCTATATACATAAAAAGATTAGCTTTCTGTACTCGTTCTCCATTGTACTTTAACCGTTCCAGATTTCATACTCTTCCGTCCGCGCAATTTTCGTAAAATGGGGGTTACAAAGTTTTTAATTCACGTATTAATATTATTTGACGCAAAAAGTGTACTTGAATATTATTTCTTTTCAGTTTTCAGTTTTGAGTTTAGATATTGCAATGTTCTTAATTAGATTTATTTTTATAAGATTTAAATATTCAGTAAGCAGGTCAAACGCCAATTACTTATATCTCGTTATGACAAATAAAAATAAAATCCGCCAAGTGCGAGTCGGCTCACACACGAAGGGTTCCATACCTCTATAAAAACCAGCAAAAAAATTTATTTGTTTTTTAATATTGGTTGTTATAGCGGCAACATAAATACATCATTTGTGAAAATTTCAACTGTCTAACTATCACGGTTCATGAGATAGAGCCTGGTGATAGACGGACAGACAGACAGCGAAGTCTTAGTAATAGGGTCCCGTTTTACCCTTTGGGTACGGAACCAGAATGTATAATCGTTAAAGTTGGACAAAACACACCGCGGCCTAACTCGCAGTTTAACTTAAGTTCATTTGGACTCAGGTTGTGTGGAGTAAACCTTTTTATCGCGATAAGTATCGAGTACCTATGTACATATACAAGATGACTCACAATATTTTAACCGCGAAACTATAAATAATATTCCCACGATACACAGAATGCGTCAGTTCTTGTTATGATTGGCACATCGTAGAAACTTCTCCCGAAACAAATAGTTAACTAAAGCATATCTTTAAATATCACAAAACCGCAAATAAAATGCTGACATCAAATGAAATCCATACGATATTTGAAGGTTTTTGTATGGTAACTATTTGTAATTTTATAGTCATCAATAACTGCAGCAATTAATTTAATTTATCTAAAGATTTTTAATTGGACGTTTTTAGTTAGCTAAATAGGCTTTCACTGCTGCATAAATAGGTGTCGTTGGGTTCAAGGAGTATACCCACATAAGAGGTCTTTGGGGTTCAAACTTCAAACCTCGGCTCAGAGCGATAATGGACCTGGAGATGCAAGAGAGGGACGATTTGGATAACTATAGGTCTACGTTATTACGCGAAGACGTGGGTCACTCGTCTTAATACCGGCGTCAACATGGACGTACACTGTGATTGAGTGGCAAAATTAAAATCCGCGATTAGGAATAGAAGACAGTCTGGATAGCATGTGCCAGAATAGATAATAATAGTAATACATTTTAAATCATTATTCGCAATGCAAAGCGTATAGGTAATCTTTAATAAACAAAATGTCTTGGGAAAACTAAGACACTGCCATCCTATCCCAAACTAGGCAGAGCATATACGAGTACTATGGCAACCAGACAACTGATAAACATACTATATATATTTCTAAAAACATAGATATCATGTACAAATTACACAATGCCCTAAAAATAACCGTGCTCGTCACACGTATTGTTCTGGGTGGGTTCAAACCCATGACCTCTAGCTTAGCAGTCAGGGTCACTAACCACTAGACCAACAGGTCAGCGTAATATAATAATAAACATTTATTTCAGACATGGTCCATATTTTGTTAGTAACAATGTGCTTAAAAACTAATGTTAGTAATTGGTAACAAAAAATTTAATTTCTATGTGAAGCCGCACCCATCTTTGCAGCATGGGGGACTCCCACCGAGCCGTAAAAATACCCAGAATAGTGTTGGTACTGCCACGAACGCGAGTGAGTAGGGAGGCGCACCTTTTCCTAACTATTGCGGCAAAGCCATCCACCCGCGCTTCGGCGAACATCCCTGACGCACTGCAACGCCATGGCAGCCCCAACAGTACCCTGAGTGCATTATTGTACTGGACACGCAAGTCGCTGTATGTCCGTTTCGAATAACTGACCCAAAGGCTGCAGGTGTAGAAAGATTGGCAATATGCTTTAAAAAGCGTAATTTTAAATATACAAAATGTAACGCAATTAACGTACACCCTCAGACACCCCAATTAGAATATTATGTTGTAATCGTAATACATACACTGAATTTATAATTTAACATGTATATGCCTTGTTATTTACTAAATTAGTTTCTTGGAATAAAGTTTATTTTTCTTTATTGTGTATTGAATGATGGAATTTGTATGAATAATAATAAAACTGCGATTTTAATAGTCTTATTTCTTTGGCTTACGGTCCATTTCAATTTGTTTTCACTGTACAAGGTTAATATGACAATAATTTCAAGTTTGAATTATTTTTAGAATAAAAAATTAACTATATTAAAAATTATATAAATCGATTCAGTAAACGATTCTGAACAAACTATTTTCAGGATGTGCGTTAATTAAGTCACATGTTGTATATCGTCCTGTATCCTATGTCTCTTATTAGCAGCCCAGAATACAGCGATTGACACCCGGCTTGAGTACGTAAAGCAGTCGATACTGCACGTAACCCCGTCCTCCCGGCCGTCTCGGATGGCAGTCCTATGGAATAGTGAATGCTAGTGCTGTATAATATTCCCGGCGAAGTTCAATAGTCTCTATTCAACTTTTCTACATTAGTTTTTTTTTAGTTTTGCTTTGTGATCTCTTCGAGTAGCATTAGCGGCATGTTTAGGTAATTTTACTATTAATACTGTTACTGTAATTAATACTATTCAATAATGTGGAGATTTTCTATAAAGGATGATTACACTCTAATATGATATATTGTGTCTTGTTGTTGTAAATATTTGTGAGTGAACACTTACCACCAATCCAAAGACAACGGTAGAGAACCCTCCTCCGATGAACCCTTCCCATGTCTTCTTGGGACTGAGCTTGATGAGAGGAGTCTTGCCAAAGAAGAAGCCGAACACGTATGCCATCACATCGTTGCAGATTATCATCGAGACCGGCACGATGAACCAGATTAGACCTGCAATAGAAAAGAGTTTTATGTTAATAAGGTTTCTTCCATGCTCACGTTCCATTCATGTTAGTAAAGTATGACCAATTTGTCCCTCGTGCCCAGTTCCCTGCTCCCTCCACGAGCTGTAAGAGGCTTGAACTGAAACTGTCAGGGATGCACTTTTATGGACCATATGAGTAAGCCGTTATGGTGTAATTATTCAGGTTATCCGAACAGCGGATCTGAGCTTGCCTGTTATGTGTTCGCCGCTAATACCCTTTGCCGGTTCGTAATCGATTGAGGAGTTAAAGCACCATTTTGAGCGTTTTCGTATTTCCGAGGGTTCTTTAAGCTGTTGCTCCTGGTTGACGACAGCTGTTAAGTCAAGTCAGAAGCTTAGCGGCGGCCAGACAACCTTAATTACTCGGATACGAGCGTAACCAAAGCCTATACGATAAACTCACTTGTTATGGAGAGTTTCAAAAAGGTATAGGTTATACGCAATTATTAGGTTAAAGGTACTAAAAGGTCTGTCACATCGAGTTATACATATGTAGCATGTTTAGACTATGGTATTCTTATACAATGCCTTCAGCGGGCTCCGTTCCAAAATGTGCCTGCCAAAATTTGCCTCAGATCAATACTACGAACTATACCAACTTCGGTACTTTTCTGCCTTTTTGCCTACATTCTGAATTTTATTCGCATATTTTCTTTAAAGTTAGCGCTCTTTTCGTGCCAATTTTACTCTATTTCATATTTTTATGCTGTAATATTAACAAAGCTATTAGAAACTTCACGCACTTAAGTTTACAAACGAATCATTGCACTACCCGGATAAGCGATTAGGCGTCTTTGCGTATTTAAGAGTACTTAGAGCGATACTTCGTAGAAATCCGACTCGAGATTAGAACCCGAATCCCCTCAACTTAACCTGATTTAAGGGATTCGGATACTAATCTCGACTCGGACCATGCATGTGATGGTCAGTTTTTAGTGACTGTCGCTCCACTTTTGTTTGTTGTTTTATTTAGCAAAATTGGCTCGCTCGCCTGGAAGCCTCCTGGGGTAAAATGTAAGCGCTCAGTGTTAAAAAAGGGAACCAAAATATAATTAGAATAAGTGCGTCAGCAGTTTTTGAGTTACAAAGAAACCGTGACTTGCCAGAATAATTTCGCTTAACCCAACATGACATGAAATTGTGTACCCATAATTGGGACCGTTTCACCTAAGCTCACCTATTCCGACTGGGTAATACAAAATAATTGGCGCATAGTTTTGCTTTTTTATGAAATACAATGCCCGCACTAGGAAATCTAATCCCTGTGTCTTGGGTACTTTACAAACATATAATAGACGGACACAAATTACATACAGACTCAGAACTACTACATATTTATGGGTCACAGAAATAGTTGTCCTGCGCGGGAATCGAAACCGGGACACGAAGCGGCGAGGCGACTGTCTTAGCCGCTGCGCCACACGTGCAGTCAAAATTTCAATGTTTCAATGGAAAAAATGACATTAAGGACGGTCACGTTGGTGTTAATCCGATTTTTCACGAACCGACCTTTCTTTAGCTATTCATCTAAGCACTTCTAGATATAATTCACATAAGAAGGAATAGATAAATATCCTGTAAATACCAAACAGCGCCATCTAGCCCAAACTAAGCAAAGCTTGTACTATTGATACTAGAGAACGGATAGAAATACTTATTTACTTTTATTGTAAATATATGATGTCTTCCCGGACGAATTTCGGCCACGGCGGCCATTCTCAATGGAGATTACCCAATTGCGCAGGACATATTATAGTGCACAAGTGTGTGCGCAAACACAGGGGCACTTTCTATTCCATCACTCTCATGATCCGAGCTGACGACTAGCGAAACGACCGGAAAGAGGTCAGGTACAGGTCCGACGGCTTTACGTGCTCTCCGAGGCACGGGGGTGTAATACCGCCAACTTCTAGGCTTCGGGCTGATACTGAGAAATTTCTTTTTACGGAAAAATCCCAAAATAACTTTTTGGCCTGACCCGGGATTTGAACCCAGGACCTCATTTTCTGCGGTTGAACACGCTACCGCTAGACCAAAATATATACATAGAAAACACCCAGGACAAGACAACTAGACATGCTCATGAACTCAAATATTTGTCTTGTGCGAGGTTCAACCAACTGAAACTGGTCAAATGTATTGTCCAATTTAATTTACGCTATTGTCCTCGGAACTGATAAATAAAAGAGTTTGGTTAAACACTTGCTGTATAGAATATTATCACCCCATTCCATCCCGTGGGGGGCGTAGAAATCTTCCGAGGGAATACCTACCAGAGAACGGGCAGCAGCGTTTTTCTGTGAACTATGATCATCAAACTGCGATCGCCAACCCGTCTGCCAAGCTTGGCGATTATGGCATGGGATATGCCATAATCGCTATATCCCATAATACCCATTCTTTGGGGAGGCTTTTGTCCAGCAGTGTACGTACTTTGGCTGACATGATGACGATTAAATACCCAAATACCGGTTTAATTCAGTTAGTTAATTGATCCGTAAATTGTTACGGATCTATTAACTATACTTAAATACAAGCGCCTTTCGGGGTTGGCCGGTGACGACTGTTGTAGCTGACTTGCCTTGTGGAAGAGTTTAAGTCTGTGCTATTTAGTGGAAATAAAATAAAAATAGTAATTTTCAGTTTCTTGTGCTTCATAGTAACGTTTGGGACATTCCTTTTAAGTAAAATTACCTGTGTTAAGATGCCCCGCTCTTCACATTAGACTCGATAATAAAAGAGAAATTTTAAATAAACTTGGACAAAAACGGTTAGTTTTGGTTGCATAAAATGTGGAAATGGACTCACGTTCCATTTCCACATTTTCAAGTGGAATCAGCGAAATGCAATGCATATGCAATAATGTCGCTACAGATGTCAGATCGCAATAGCATATGTAGACATGTTTGAATTCAGTAAGTATATCAATATATATTTGTTTTTCGTCTATCTTTATAAGTACCTAACATACCCATAATCTGTTACTAATAGTACCCATATGTACACATTGCACACATCCGGACTATGTGGTTGTATTGTCATTGAAAACGCGATAAATCATCGTTGTGGTTGAACACTGACAGCTTACACACCATTTTATAGGCAATCAGTTCAAATTGTTCTAAGCCAACGAAGCTGACCTATTATGACGACTTGTATGCACCGTCAACAAAGGAAATATATTTTTCTAAGCTTTCACTTAAATTGTCATGTTTATATGGTCAGGGCAAATCTTTCAAGTAAAAAAAAATATCAAGTTTCAGACAGCTTTAAAACAAGTTGGATATATTTAATTTTGTGTTTTAATGGGAATAGTTCCTCTGGTCTCTAGTTCGTCTAGGATCGACAGTGACACACAATAAAATAACACTGAGCGTTAAGGATCAGGTATGCCTGAAAACGCTTCGACTGCCTGGAATCCCGCAACGAATTTAATCAGAAAGAAAAAGGAGCTGGATAAATTTCCACTTCCCTTCAGAGCAAAGCGGGTAGATAGAAGAGGCATTGCCTCACGACTAGCGAAATTAGGCAGCTCCGCATATTGCTCCATATCTCTTGCGTGAAGAAATAGTTGGGACTGCACTTGCGACTTCAGGCAATCCTCGGACGTTGGTAAAAGCAATGATTTTTATATGTGTAAGTCGGACTGGATCCCTGGATAGTTTGGATTATTAGACCTGGTGGGTGGATTTTCTTTTAAGGAAAGGACAACTTGTAAGTATAAAATAATGCTTCCTTTGTTGCCAGTGTTTACAATCTGTAAAATATCAGGGACGGTAATATTTGTCATTCATGTCATGTAGCTCTTTTGGTTGCTGACAGTACATGTTTGTCGATAAAGTATGTTGTATAATAGATTTTTAATGAGTTTAATGCGTTTGTAAGAGTCAAAGAACTTTATAAAGGCGAAGTGAGTCAGTTTTCGGCGACACATATAAAACGAAATACATTTTAATTAACAGCCATATTACGTGGTTACCAGAGCCAAGCGACACTAAAATTAGTACGAGAAATGTACTCCACCGCAAAATTGTCTGAAGCGGTAACATTTTAGCGATACATAATAATTAAATCTAATTTCCAATTTATGATTAATTGTTGCCCAAATTTCGTTTTCTGTAAAATGTGTTATCCGGGTGCCCGGAAAATATGTAGTGGATCATTCTTCGGAATTCAATCTGTTGTCATACCTAACCCATCTAAACATACTTATTATCCACAATGAATATAAAAATTAAAAAGTAATTCCCGTGAACTTATTAAGAGTTTTATTAAAACTTTTTTATTCGTCGGTGAACATGTTTGTTGCGCTTTTACAATCCTTATTACCTCCTTATAAGAATTGCATTTTTGATAATGCGGTATTGCAGTTCTATCAATGATTGGGTGGTGACGGCGACGATTATTCCATCCCATCACACCCCGTGGGGGGAAGTAAGAAGCGCGTTGAAGCCGTCCCAAAAGAAAATCTACCAGCGAACGGGCAGCAGCATCTATTATGACCATCATGCTTGACGACTCTCAGCTGTCATGTTTCTGCTGACATTTCTAAAACATTATATAACTTTTTGTGTGAGTCATAATAAAAACGTCCACGAACCGGAAGACGCAGCGTGGGCAGGCCCCCTACAAGATGGACCGATGATCTTGTGCGGGTCGCTGGAAACTGCTGGATGCGAAAAGCGCAAGACCGGCAATTGTGGAGATCTTTGGGGGAGGACCTTGTACGCTGTAGAGCAGTGGACGTCTTTCGGCTGATATGATGATGAGGATAATAAAAATTATGGTTCACACAAATGGTTGTACTGTACGGAGCTCGAACCCAAAACATAATAATTAACGAATTAACGCTGCACGATTATATATGCATGTATATAAGTCGATTTGATAGCTTCCTTCATTCTTAAAATGGTAAAAAACTGCGAGTGTCTGAAAATATAGTATATAGGACCTAAATAATATCCTGGGACATTATTAACACACGGCCATCTGATCCCAAACTGAGCAGAGCTCTATGGAAACCAGATAACTGATTACTACATGTACTACTTTTCTTTTGTAAATACATTTTTATATAGATAATTACACCCAGACTCAGTACAAACAGACATGTTCATGCACACAAAAACTTGTCCTGGGTGGGTATCGCCGACAGGCCCGTAAATATTTCTCAACATTATTTTGTTCCTACTTACTATTTTTAGGTTTTGTTTATGGTTCGAACATCTTGTACACATTTTCATATATTTGTGTATAAGTACGAGTACCAGCTGTTGAAACAATGTGGAGGTTGGTGATCAAAGCTGTTTTATAATAAGATTTCAAGTGTTTACTGCATTACCACGGTTTGGTACATCACATACAACGTGTAAGTGGCATAGTATGGTATAATGTGATATAATATGAAAACAAATTTTATTTATGAGTTACGCGCAGACTATCGTTTTTGAGATCTTACCAGTACACTGTCAGGTCGAGCAATCAACTCACGATTGTTCAGACAGTGACTGAGCAGCTTATTGTAAATCGGATCTAGTCTTTCCATCTCCAGGTTAGTCCAGAATATTATAGTGCACAAGTGTCTGTGCAAACACAGGGGCACCTTCTATTCTAGCCTTCTCATGATCCGATGAGTTGGCTAGCGAAATAGTGATATAATTTCAATACATTACGAATTATAGGCTCATAGCAATGCGGAAAAAATACAAATAAGTGTATTCATTTTTGCTTACATCTGATATCTATGGTCTAAGCTTAGTCGTGTAAAGGGGCATACGATTCTATTGTAAAATTATATTTTATTACTACGAGGTAAATTTGTCTAAATTATTGACTATGAATCTTATGTCTTTGGTTCAAAGTTTATTTCATTTCCTCGTAGAAGCACTTATCCTTGATTAAGCAAAAACTAAAAGACCAGCAAAATAACTCTAAACACTTCATTCATAGCAAAATTATATCTATCGATCACCTGTTTGCGTGACGCGATGACGTGCAAAAACGGGGAAAACATCAAAGTACAAGAATTTATCGGAAAATGAGCTCAATGGTTAAGCAGTTAGGGTTTAATGTGCGTTTTTCTATAGGCGCTTATACAAATCAACGTAATCTATTTTAGCAACGGCTTCCCTATGATGTATAGGTGGGTTTAGGTCGTGGATACATTGGGTTCGTCAGCGATTTATTATGAATCGCAAGTTTGCTTTTAACTTCTTAGGCATCAACTACGAACTATTACGACAGGGGAAGTTCATTTTCGTTAAATCGCGGTAATATTTTAAGGTAAATCGTTAACTTTCGTTTACCCGACGTTTCGGCATAGATTGCACCCGCCGTGGTCATAGGTGGAATCTTGCGGTCTTTAGAAGGCAATTTCAGAGTTGGAATGTATTTGCGCGGTTTGATACGCACTCCTGTAGCTTATTAACTCCGAGTCGCGACATTTATAAGAAACGTTAGCAATATTTCTGAACGCACAGGTTTTACTAGAAGGAATTCTAGATTTTTAATCTTTTTGACACATTCCGGCCTGGGGCTCTACCGGCTAAGTCGCCGAACATCGATTTGTTAAATGGCGTTCAAATAAATAAACGTTAAAAACTACTTAATCAATTGTTAAATTAGCTTCAACGTTGACAATCGATTCCGGACCATTTATGACGTCACATGTGGTCATGGAAGCCGATTTAACGATTGATTAAGTCATTTGTAACCTTTATTTACTTGACCGCCATTCACGAAAACGATGTTCGGCGACTTAGCCGGTAGAGCCCCTGTAGCAGTTTGCCATTAATCATTTTTATACTCGCGATTTGTACACATTATATTATTATACACATATATATGACACGGGTCTCAATCGCGGTAATATCTTAAGGTTAATCATTACCTTTTGGTTGACCCTACGTTTCGGCATGGATTGCACCAGCCGTAGTCACGTGACCTAACCTACCTAGAACTACAACAGTTTTATATGATTATTAATTTTGCCTCGAAAATATTAAAAATAAAACTAGTCCTGTATAAGCCCCCAACCATCTGGATCTACTATTACCTAATCAAGGCAAATGTAGTTCAGTTTTATACACGCCAAAGTAAACACCTTGTACATAAAATGTGTTTATTAAATAGGCGTTTCATGCTTTAAAACCGTCGACCATGCTATCTATAAGCTTTAATACATGTCTATATAAAGAGGGCCTACTCCGCTATTCTCCATACACAACAAACAGGCTTACCGACCTAGTTAGCGTTTGAAAGACTTCCCCGTCCATGACAATGTTGACTTGACATCGTTGTGTACAATGTTATCGACCATATTGTCCTTTCATCAGTTTGTGTAGTGTTATGTTATTATTCGTTACAGCTATTGAAGCTAGCCTGAGTACCGAAATTTGTCATTTCTGTTCCATTTAAAGTGTTGCACAAACAACGGTATCTGACGTGATCATATAAATCGGACGGATAACTACAATTTATGGTCATTATATTATAATTATAAGCTGAAACTTCGATCATAAAGTATGGGAGTTTGGGCTTGAACATGAAGAAAATAAAATTATTACAATTTTATTTTGTTCATTTTCAAGCATTGATTGAATTGAATGGCTTACTGTACGAAGTAAGTTATAGACATAATAAACTTAAATATTTTAATATAAATTGTTTAGGTAATTGCCAGACTATTCGTTTTCGTTAAAATAAAAATTAAATTAAATTAAAAAAGGTTTTTATTCATGTAGACTTTAAAAAAGCGCTTGTAAATAGTCAGAACATGTTTGTAGTAATATAGTTGTATACATTATTATTTCTAGTAACAGATATTTAGGTACACATTGTATGAAAACATTTATAAAATTTATTTTATTATAGCATTGATATTTAGCTAGCTCGTATCAAGTTATTGTCAAGAGATTATGTTTAATTATCTAGTTTAAGTCTAATATTTTTACTACATATTGTCAATGGTTCTGTCTATGTTAAGGTATTATTATTATGATGGACCTTGTGTTAATAACGACGGTCGCGCTTTAATGCTACCACCGGATCCAATGCGCCCCAACTGAGAAGACCCAGCGAAACAAACTCGTTATATATTAAAACATGATCTAAAAACTGGCAGTGGGAGTTAAATTTTCATAACTTTCCCAGCGTAAATACCATGCCACTGACATAATATGAGCGCAGCAACCTACAGTCCTATCACCGAAAACAACGCGCAACTACTAAAAAATAAAAACTAGGGACTAGGGATACTCCCAAATAGGGACCAATATTCAGTAAATAATATTACATAATTATTTATAAATTCCATATTTCCATTGCGATTGTTCACGGATAGCCCATTTTGGATGACTTACTATATCTATGAACCGCTAATTCGTTGTAGAATTATCTACTTAGAACACCACGTCATACATACGGAAGAGATACGATCACTCAAAAAAGTTACAGAAAATTATTACTTGGTTAAAAAACTCTACAAAAATAATAATAGTTACATTTACGTTATTGAAATAAAGTAAGAGTCGATGTTTCCTTCGCGTATCACATTAAATATTCATGTATTAGTTTTAACAATACGATTAGCTTTACATAATATAAACAAGGGGAATGAACCGAGTAAATGACTTTTAACCATTACTTTTTTGTTTAGGTTTTAATTAACCAGTAATTTAATTAACCTTTGTGATCAGATTAAATAATGTAACTATTACGACGCTGATGTTTCCGACTTTAGCAAACCTAACAACATGCGGATATCTGATATCTCTATCTTTTTAACAGGACCTCATTATCTGCGGTTGAACACGCTACCGCTAGACCAACGAGGCAGTCAACCAAGTATCTATGGGCTAAACAAATAGTTGTCCTAAGTTCGAACCTAAAATACGTGAAGTGGGCGTTGACGTGTGTCGGGTTCGACTTCAGCGGGCCTATCATATGGATATAGCTGCACGCCGGAGTCTGGGCTTAAAGGGTATTGAATAGGCTGAGTACGGTACACACTCAACCTATCCAAGCCCTTACTTTTTTTTATTAATTTTGATAATTGAAATATACACAATAGAAAAGTTGTGCAATAAATTTGCACGTCTGCAAATGATTTTAGATTTGTTTGAAAACTGATGATTTAGGCTATAATTTACTAACAAGTAGGTTAGTAGGCAAATTGTAGACCAATCCTTTAGTTTAACAAAATTAAAGTTATCAAAAGTCGTGAAAATCTACTGCACAACTATTCTTTTGTTTACATTTCGTGAATATTGCCGATTTTAGTTCAAAAAATTATTTTTTTGCACATATTTCAGCATACCCCTTTAGCTTTCGGTCTCGATTGTTAAAGGAACATCGATGACAAGCATAATTGGTAGTCAGAAGTGTAATATAAACTAAACCGTAGACTGGCGAGCTCTATTTTTTTTTTTATCTTTTGTCTTTGGGTCGTTAAAATACATCCAAACTAATATTATAAATGCGAAAGTAACTCTGTCTGTCTGTCTGTCTTTGCTTCACGCCTAAACTACTGAACCGATTTGTGTGAAATTTGGTACAGACATAGTTTGGAACGTGAGAAAGGACATAGGATAGTTTTTATTACAAAAAATAAAATTAAAATAAAATAGCGCCATCTATTGGTCAAGAGTCGGCATCAATTCAGTACTGAAAATTCATCGGAAAAATGTAAATAAATAGTAAAAAGGTATGAAAATATAATATAATATAATACAACTTTTAGTACAAAGAAAATTCTCTAACGGAGTATAGATAATTATATTAGTACTATATGTCGAGTTGGTGATCGCGCAATGGTGTCGATCGTTACACGAGTTCGGTTCATGTTATTGTTTTAATTCATCGGAAAAAAGTAAATAAATAGTAAAAAGGTATGAAAAAAATAATATCAATATAATAAAACTTTTAGTACAAAGGAAATGCCCGAACGGAGTATAGATAAATAATCCGAGTTGTCACTATGCTCGATAGATGGCGTTGGGATCGAAATAGAGATCCCGCGAGATCGGGAACTATGTGGGTAAAACCAAAAATCTGCCGGAAGTCACTATTCCACGCGAACGAAGTCGCGGGCAAAAGCTAGTCGATTAATAAAATCAGATGTCATACGATAAGCTTGTTTTATTAGGCGGGTTACGTATCACCAGGAGGAGAAATAAGAAAAAAGAGAAGGAAGATGATGGTCGATTTAAATATTGCTTTGGTTATAAAATACGAACCTTTACAACAACTTAATGATGTAGGTACTGTCTGTAAGTTATATATACTGATTAATAACACAAACCCAATTATTTTAGCCAAACAATTTGATGTACATTAGTATTGGTAATATTTCACCTGTATTAACAAGCAACAGTGTAGGTATATCTACCTACTGTTACTAGTTAATATTAAGTATATTACACATATTATATTTTAAAACTTCAATGATTGTTAACAGTATTCAAATAAATGAAGTACTAAATTCAACAGATTTAAACTTAGTAATCTCATCTGAACATAATTTAACTTGAAATCATTCCAGACGATTCAAATATAAACACAATAATTATCAAAATCGGTTCAGAAAGAACGGGGAAGACGCGTAATATATATAATATAACGCGTATAAAAGAAAAACTACGTTTTACTCAGAACATGTGGAAATTTAAAAAATGTACTTCCAAAACTATAGGCTGGCATCAATTTTAATTATTCTTTGATACAAAATTTCTTAACAATATTCATAAAAATAAAAATATTTATTAGATCAGATGTGAACAGATATAACAGTAGTAGTAAGTGCCAATCCTTACAGCACCTTTTTAAAGGCACAGTTGATGCCTATTTTCTGCGTTGGATGGCTAAACATGGACAGGTTCTCTAAAAACTGATATAAATACCAAAACACCTGCTCCAAAATCAAATAAAATGTAGAAAACAATTCCAGCTATACACTGAATTATAAAATTTTAAGTACCAAGAATTATATTATTATTTATATACTTCTATTTTTAATAACGACGTTTAAAATACTGATCATCTTATGATTAGGATTTTATATTTTTAATAGATTTAAAGCCTCTGTGATTGTTTTGATTATTTTTTATAATATCCGTTTTAGTAACTGCTCTGTATTGAATATTTAAAAAAAAAAGGTTTTTATTCACGTAGACTTTAAAAAAGCGCTTGTAAATAGTCAGAACATGTTCGCAGTAATATATCATTAATTTATAATTCTTTCTAGGTACATATAGATATTTAGGTACACGGATTTATAAAAGCGTACCGTTTCAATGTTTCACCATGAAATTAAACTGCTAATTTCCTAATATGTTTTATGATTAATATCCGATCATAATAGAGGACCGATGACAAAGTTCATAGTTATATTTGCAGTCGGTATAAAATTGAATTTGCAAGACTTCTAACAAATTTTCTAACGCAATCAAATTCTAGCCGATATAATGAAGTGCTTAGATTTTAAAAATCTCTATACGAAAGTCATAGTAAGTTTACAGGAGATTTAACATATTGATATCCATTTGTTATCAAAATGTATTTCATAAACCTGTATCTTTTTTATTGACTTGGGCCTGTAGTGATGTGTTGGTGTAGAGTTATTTTTAAAACGTAACTGGAAGCTGTACTGACACTTCTATTGTCGGTTGAGTTATTGTACTTGGCTCTATCAGAAAACCAGAGATACAATAGTTAATGCAGCCTAGTGGGACTAATTCGAACTAGCAACAGGTAATTTGCATTTGATTTTAATTTGCTCTTACTTCTATATATTATTTTAATTATTATCTGTGCTAGGTTACTGAATGAATGTATTTTCTTTCTTTATATAAAAGTAATAAAGTCTAAATCGATGTTGGCCCGTATAGTCCACAACCTGATTGAGGGTTAATGCCTTCTATATTTATTCAATAATTACCAAGACAGTACACACTTAATTACGCTATGTAGAGTTAGGGACGACTAACAGCGCGGCGTGAACAAAAGATTTATTACTACGGATAGCAAATTAGACAGGTGATGCATTAAATAAAGGGACTCGTTATTTATAAGACACACACGATTATATTCATTTTACCTACATAATTCAAAAGATATTAAAGACTTAAATAATTATATAAAATCATACCAAGCCAGGGTAAATTGAATCACGCCGAGAGATTACATTTATCATACACGTTCTAAAGATAACGTCAGCGCCAGTTGCTTGAATACTCAAAATTTGAATGATTACATTATTATCCCCCTCTTCCCCTACACTTACACACTCTAGTGGAGTATATTTTGTGAAAACGACGATCGACGACGATCATGGTAAGTTGAAAATAAAAATCTTGTTTAAATTTATTTATATAGGGTGGCCGAGGAGTTGACGTTCAAACGCAAAATTTAGATAATATGAGGAGTATCCGAATCACCCCCATGTATGTTCTACGATTTTGCGAAGTTTTTGAGATATAATTTTTTTAATGTATTTTTTTCCTAAATTTCACTCAACATCAGTTTCGATTTTTTTCTCGTTCTGTTAAACATTTCTGGTTCAGATTTTTTGTGGTAACTAATTAGCATAGTTTAACCTGACACCCTAAAAAGTATAGTTTATCTAATCATTTCAGAACTGACTCAGGATTTATTCGAAAGTTCAAAATTAGGGTTTGAGTTCAAGAGTAGGACTCATATTTTCAAATTCGGATACTCCTCATCATAAAGTATCTAAATTATGCGTTTGAACGTTAACTTCTCGGCCACCCTGTATAATACAACCAAGTCTGCAATGACGGAACATAAAAAAAAATATATAAAAGGTTTTTATTCACGTAGACTTTAAAAAAGCGCTTGTAAATAGTCAAGAACATATTCGTAGTAATATATAATTAATTTATAATTATTTCTAGGTACATATAGATATTGAGGTACACGGATTGTAGGAAATAATTTACAATAAGATTTATTTTATAACAGTAACGATATTTAACTAACTTAAATTAAGTTATTGTCAAGGATCATGTGTAGGTTTAATTATCAAAATTTAAAATTTTAGCTATATTTTTAAGCTACATTTATCGAATTCTATAAAGCATATGTCGCACATGAAATTATCCACGTTAGACCGGCCCTTATTCCAAGCGATGAGGACTGTCAACCTTACTCACGCGTAGGACTGTAGGGTTTTATTAAAAAAAATAGGATTCCTTATGAGTTTTCTGGCAGTGTTTCTCAGTAGCTGCCACGACATGCACTACACGGTAAGGTAAAAATTACGATTCTACATAAATATAAAAATTTATCATAGTAGATATCTAACGTTTTCGGTAAGGTACCTAATGCACAGCACGGTAGGATAAAAAATACGATTCTTCAAATATGTAAAAAGTTAGTAGAAGTAGTCATAGTAACGTTTTCCGTAAGGTACTTCATTAGTCGAGTTACACATTAAGAGCAAAAAGACTACCTTATGCCACTCAAATTTTGCCCTAACTTCATAGGAAAATTCGAGGCATAACGAAAATCTATTATTACGATTAGAGCGATTGATTACGCACTTCAACCGTTCGGAATCCGTGAAAAGACGGTTCGAAGTAGCCGTAGAACTATTTATGGTTACGCACTACATCCGATCGAATCCGTGAATACACGGTCCGAAGCAGTCGTAGCGGTCGTAGCCCTTGATAGCTTTTTTGGAGTGAGTGAGAAAACCATACAAATACTTCTAGTATTTGTATGGTTTTCTCACTCACTCCAAAAAAGCTATCAAGGGCTACGACCGCATTACTGCAAATGAAGCAAGAATTTATGGATCATAACTAGGGTGTCAACGGGACATTTCCGTCTCAGGAAACACCTGACTACGGTGTGGATCGAAGACTGTAGAGTTATTGCAAAACATACACAGGTTTTGCAATAACGCGGACGAAACACCTCTACTACACCTGCTCTGTCACTGTGAACCACTGATGCATAAACGTAACACCGTCCTGGGCCAACACTTCTTGCACCAGGACGATGTTATCGATACTCCTGCCAAAAAGATTCTGCAATTTATCTAGGTTGCAGGGACAGGGAAGTATAGTTGGAGCGGCGAGCACAATAGTTCATCACTGGACGCAGTGTTACCAGGACCTCCGGGGACTGGAAATAGCCGCCATCAGAAGAATAGAATAGAATGATTTCCTCGATCTGTATTTACACGGTTTCGGATCGGACGTAGTGCGAACCGTCACATTTCAGGGCAGTACCATCTTGGAAGTACGCTCCGTCGAAATATACACACGCCGAAAAAGGGTAGGTATATCGAAGAAGGGTTCTTGTCGATGTTGTGTTTTTCGTAGGCGTGTGTTGTCGAAGTACATATGCTCTGTCGGACTAATGCTAATATATGGTCTGTCGAAGCAATGTGTAGTCGATTGAATTTCGAAATTGGGACAATGTCGAAATAATTAAAGAATAAAATTCATCATGACACCGAATTTATTTTTACTCATATAGTTTTTAAGACCATAAGCCAAAACGAAGTAATTTTTTTAATCTATGGGTAGTTTAATTGTACAAGTTCTATCAAATGTAACTCATTTTATAGATAACTAAAACTTAACACCATCTTAACTAGTTTGACGCATTAACTTAATTCTTCTTAATTACTTACTTAGTGGAAAAAAATGGAGGTCTTTCTATACCTACTAATGGTTACGTACTATAAGGCACGAAATTACTTAGCCCTATTTAAATATCTCCTTGGCCGACGCGCATTAGTGCGTAGCATTATTAAAACTGGCTAAACAACTAACTCATTCTTGCGTGACTGTGTAACGAAATAATGACAGCATAGCATGCCTCCAACGGACCTAGGAATACTGTAATAGTGTGAATGATACTGTAGTATTAACGCACTATCTCCTAACCTAACAGCGTGTTCAATATGCAGGGTTAATATAGGCGAGCGATTCCGTCTTTTATACCATTAAACTAATTTAAATGTCATTAGAAGGAAATAAAATACATTTATTTAGTAAACTAGCACAGATAATAATAATTTTGACGGTCACCATAGCCTAGTTGGTAGTGCTCCTGCCTACAAAGCTGGTGGTCCTGGGTTCGAATCCCGGTAAGTGCAAATATTTGTGTGATGAGCACGAATATTTGTTTCTGAGTCATGGATGTTTTCTATGTATATAAGTATTTATCTATCTATATAAGTATGTATATCGTCGCCTGGTACCCATAGTACAAGCTTTGCTTAGTTTGGGGCTAGGATGATCTGTGTGACATTGTCCCGACATATATTATTACATATTATAATGTATATGGGTACATACAGCAGTCCCTAATGGGTTATCTGTGCGAGTCCGAATTGGTCCCATCTCAGCTCTAGCTGCAACATTAACTGTTGCAGCGCTGGTTTATAATGGTACCATTACATCTCACTCTCTCTCTAATATAGGTCTTATGAAAAGAACAAGACATACATAGATCTATGCTACTACTAAACTGCTTATAATACAATACAATTATTAACGGGTATGACCTTAAACTGCCTCTATCGGGGGGCTCTAGAATCAAAGGATTCATCAGAGGCCCACGATAGAATAGTTACTATCAGTACAGGATAGTAACTTAGAGCGGCGGCGGAAGAGTAGGCATAATTATGCATACCAACGGCGGCGCTCACAGGCCGAGTTAGCTGGCTCACCGAGACGCAGAGGACGAGCACAAGTGAGCTATTTAGTCCAAACGAGGGAGCATACCCGAAACAAAACCCCGATCCAGTGTTATCCGACCCGTGCTGAGGGATCCATGGTCAGAGGGTATTCTGGTCGATAACGGAGGGTGTCTATGTTGGCGGTCATAGGACACAGCATGGATCCGCCTTACCCCCGTATAGGGCTCTGCGAGGGTGGACCATTTAGTCCCTAATACTCGTGGGAACGCAATGGAGATAAGAAATTTTAATACTTCAAATGGCGTCGACGTGGTCCGCCACCCGTCACCTCTCGTTACCCGGAGAGGCGAAAAGTGGCCAACGGAAAGCCGTTTTGCTACGCTGAATGTAGGAGGAGGAATAAAAGGTAAGTTGGACGAAGTATGTCAGCTGATGAGTGAAAAACGGATCGATGTATTGTGTGTGAATGAGACGAAGCGGAAAGGATGTGATACTACAAAACACGGACTTTACACGGCATATTGGTCTGGAGTACCAAACACCACCAGAGCTTGCCAGGATGTGGGTCTCATTATTTCCACAAGAATGTCTGAATGTGTGACTGAGTTCGAATGCGTGAATGCAAGAATTATTTGGTTGCGAATGAAAGTCGGTATGACCCGTATCTTCCTAGTAGGGGTGTACGCTCCTGTAGATATGGGTGCAGTTGTGTCACAGCGAGAACAAGAGGAAAGAAAGGCATTCTGGGAGACCTTGGGAGATGTGTTACGAATAAGTCAGTATAATGAAAGAGTAATAATGTTAGGTGATTTTAATGGTTGGGTTGGGGTAAAGCGTGATGGTTTTGAAAGAGTTCTAGGTCAATTCGGTGATGAGAGTGAGAATGAGAATGGGAATAGTCTGCTTGAGATATGTCTGGAATGGGGTCTTTGTGTTACAAATACTATGTTTGAACATAAAAGAATCCATACGTTTACACGGGAGAGAAAAAATGTGAGAAAGAGTATGATTGACTTTGTGATTGTAGATGAAAGATTGAGAAAGAATGTTCTAGACACAAGAGTCTATCGTGGGACCGCAATCCATACAGACCACTTCCTGGTGATGAGCCGAATAAGTGGTCTGTTCAAAGGATGGCGCCACCGAATCCCTGAGACTAAGAGTGTACTAGAGAGAATAAAAGTAGAGTAACTGCAAGAGGCAGGAGTGGCAGATGAGTACAAAAGTAAGTTGATTGATATGTTTGAGGGATCTAAAGACATAAGAGAAGTAGAAGAGCTATGGAAGTCAGTCAAAGAAGGTGTGGTGAGTGTAACTAGTGAAGTATGTGGTGTAATAAAGAGGAGAAGAGGAAGAAAGATGAAGAATATTTGGTGGGATAAAAGTGTACAAACAGTTGTATGTGAAAAGAAGAAAGCGTGGTTAGATTGGCTAGCCACCAGAGCAAACGAACGAATGCATAAGGCGACGAATGAAGATATAGAAAGAGCCTGGAATGACTATAAGAGGATGAAAGGAATAGTAAAGAACGTGGTGAACGAAAAGAAAAATGAACAAAAGGATAATTTTGATAGAAGGTTGTCTAAGGATTTTCAGATGAACATTAAGTTTTTCTGGAAATCCGTTAGATCAGTAAGAGGTATAACCCAAACCTCAGAACTGAACTCCATCCGAGACCAAGATGGATATATAGTGAAAGGGGAAGAATGCGTGTTAAAACGTTGGAAGGAGTATTTTGAGAGTTTGTATGATAGAAGTGTAACAGAGAGTGAACGTAGTTCATTAGGTATAGACAAAAATAATGGTAAGGATGAAATTGGAATGTATGAGATTGTGAAAGCTATTTAGAGTATGAAATCGGGTAAATCACCAGGGTATGACAGGATAACTTACGAAATGCTGAAGGCTGGACATGGCGTCATAGCGAGTCAGCTGTGCAGCCTTTTCAATCTGTGCTATAACACCGGCCAAGTGCCAAGTGATTGGTGCAAGGCTGTCATCGTACCTCTTTACAAAGGAAAAGGCTCACGGCAAGACTGTAAAAACTACAGGGGCATTAGTCTGCTCAGCGTCGTTGGTAAGTTGTATGCGAAAGTATTGGTTGAAAAAGTTGTGAAAGAAACCGATACGAAAATATGGGATGCACAGGCGGGTTTTCGAAAAGGAATGGGATGCACGGATCAGGTCTTTTCTCTACGAAGCATAGTAGAGAAGTTTTTGGGCAAAAGCCAAAAGGTCTACTGTGCCTTCGTAGACTTAGAAAAGGCCTACGATAGAGTGTTGAGGAATGAGCTTTGGTCGGTGCTGTCCATGTATGGGTTAGACGACAACCTTGTTCAAGCACTGAAATCTCTTTATAGGGATTCCAGAGCTTGCGTGAGGATTAACGGGTCATACACTGAGTGGTTTAGCATCCAAAAGGGTGTTAGACAGGGATGTGTAGCGTCACCGTGGTTGTTTAACCTATTCATGGATAGCTGTTTAAAAGACTTGAAAGAAAGTGAATGTGGTGTAAGGATGAATGAGTTACTCATCAAATGTCTGCTGTACGCTGATGATCAAGTTCTACTTGCATCATCTGCGGACGAGTTGCAGGTGATGGTAACAAATATGCATGAAGCTTTTGAAAGGGAAGGGATGAAAATGAATGTTGGTAAGACGAAAGTAATGGTATTTGAGAGGGATGAATACACGACAGCTTGTGATATTGTGGTCGGAGGAGAGAAAGTCGAACAGGTGAAAGAGATTGTATATTTGGGAACTTTGTTTACGAGAGATGGGAAATATGAGAAAGATATTGTTAGAAGAGTAAATGCGGGGAACAGAGTGAATGGAGCACTACACGCCTTTATGAGTAGCCCGACAAGTCTCAAAGAAGGCTCGACTGGCCGTGCACGATGGAGTGTTAGTGCCAACTTTAATGTATGGAAGTGAAAGTTGGGTATGGCAGAAAAAGAATGAAAGTAAAATAAATGCAGTGGAAATGAGAGCTCTGAGAAGTATGTGTGGTGTGACTTTGAGAGACAGAATTCGAAATACTGATATAAGAGAGCGTTGTGGTGTGAAAGAGGATGTAGTCACACAGATTGAAAAAGGTATGCTGAGATGGTTTGGTCATTTAGAAAGAATGAATGAAAGAAGACTGACAAAAGAAGTATACCTGGCCTGTGTGAATGGTACAACCGGAAGGGGAAGACCTCGTAGAAAATTCTCTGATCAAATTGGAGACGTACTTAGGAAAGGTCAGGTCAGAAGTACCCTAAACCGGCGAGCATGTATGAAGAATATAATGTCAGTAAACGAAGCGAAAGAGGTGTGCAAGGATCGTGACAAATGGAAGTCCGTTGTCTCTGCCTACCCCTCTGGGAGACAGGCGTGAGTCTATGTATGTATGTACAATTATTAACACCGCCCGCATAATTGATCGACTGATTCTAACATATCGCTTATGTTCGCTCAGTATTTGGCGCCAAAACGAAATTGAAACAACTTAAAATTATCTATCCTTTTCATAAGAACTATGTTACAAAGACATACTATGATATTAAATTTGTTCGGTTAGAATTGCATAAGATATGGGGAGCACCCCAGATCTTATGCAATACTAGCAATCTATTATGTTGGTGTGCGTGAGTGTGTACATTTTGATATTATATTTTATTTTCATTGCACTAATGAAGTTGCTTATCTAAATTAAATTAAAGAAATGCGGGAAAGTCTTTGGGTACAGCAGATATACGTAAAAACTATTTTTTACACTTCTAATCTAAATAACATCGCATATCTGTTATGCTTTTTGTTCACCAAAAAACACATATATTCACAGTATACATATATAGCTCAGGAGAAGCGTGACGTGACGATGATACAAGTGCTATGATGTTGTGTTCAACGCAACTAATGAAGTTTTACTTCAAAAATTTGTTGTGTAAATTAAGTTCAAGTGTTGACTTCACTTCTATTAATTAATACAAGTCTTATATTTTGTCTACTATCTGGATTTTTAAAGTAGATTACATATAACTAAGTTTCAGAAATATTTAAACTTAATAAATTGTAGATTAAGTTGACAGGTGTAGGTATAGACTTAAGTTGTCTTCAGCTTGACTTCAGCTAAGCAAGCACAAAAAATAGACCCATTTTTAGGTTGATTCTTTACTAATAATTACAATCAATAAAAAGCGAACTAACTTAACCACTTTAACACGTCCTTGGACGACGTTCATTAATGCGTAGCATTATCTAAAACAACAAACTACTTCTCCCGTAACATTGTAATGAAATAATTGGCTTAGGCTTTCACAACTTCACCGGATAATAGACGCGAACGAAGGAACAATCCGTTTTAACAAAAAAAAATATCTACAAACTAGTAACCCGTCCCAGATGTTCATATGTACCACTGCCCCGATGTGTGCCGCCCCATTTTAGATTCACACCTCGTCTAAGGGTGGTTACTGACGGATACATGCATAAGAGGGTCGGTATTTAGGGACGTTTTGAACATGAGTCGCTCAATGACGGGCCGGTTGTCGTGTTTGGTAAATGCTCGCCTTTCACGCGCCATGTGTCTGCAAGAACATGTCTGTTTGTCCTGACTCTGGGTATTATGTTATTATCAATATATGTAAGTATGTATTTACAAAATAAAAGTAGTATATGTATTATATCAGTTATCTGGTTTCAATGGTACAGGAGCCAGCACTCAAGCTACCCCAATCTGTCAAATTTTCCCAATTGAAAATGAACCTTATGCTTCTGTGATAAAGTTGAAAATTTATAAAAGAAATTTGACAGATTGGGGTAGCTGGATGTGCTGGCAAACTCTGTTGCGTTTGGGATCAGATGTCCGTGTGTGTATAATGTCCCAGGATATTATTTACTAGCTGTGCCCCGCGGTTTTACCCGCGTATATTTTATAAATTATCACAGTTCCTCCCCCGTAGGTGATAGCATGATAATATGTAGCCTATATGTTGACCCGACTTCTTAGTAATATTCATGCAAAATTTGAATTAAATGTATGCAGTACTTTTTGAGTTTAGCCCGGACATACATACATACAGACAAACAGACACACAGACAAAAAATCTAAAAACTATATTTTTGCCTTCGTTATCGATTGGAAATCACGCACCAAATATCCTTTTAAAAAAATTTTCAATGTACAGTTTCGACTTTCTATGATTTTATTATATGTATAGATCTGGTTTCCATGGTACAGACGCCAGCACGTCAAGCTACCCCAATCTGTCAAATTTCTTCGTCTGTTCAAGTTCTGCTAAGTTTGGGATCCGATGTCTGTGTGTGTATAATGTCCCAGGATATTATTTATTATTATTGATATTACTTAATTTCAATACGCAAAGACGCGAAGCCTTGAGGATGTGAACAATTAATTAACGAATGACGAAAGAACCTAACTACAATTAAGTAGTATGTATGATACCTTATGATTAACCCATTGTCTCCTTACTTGACAACGTGACCATTGTTCAGAGCTATTTGCTATTATTGCTGTGTACGTAAGGTTTCGTCTACGGCCATGTATGGTTACTCAAGAACGCAATGTCAATGTGAAATGTGAATAATTATGCAATTTTCATAAATATAGGCCTGTCTGTTCGTTCTACTTATAAACTAATGCTTTCAGCGGTTCATGAATGTTTCGTTTTATTTTATATTAAATTTGGGAGTGGCAGCTTCAAAACAAGGATAAATCATTTAAAAAAAAAATTTAGGTTCCATTTCTTGACGCTAAAAATTGCAATAAATCCTTACCAGTTACGCTTTAACCTAGCATTAGAAGCAGACTCTCCACTCTAACGACTACAACCGGGACCGACAGCTAAACGTGCTCTCTGAGGCACGGAGACGCTCAGAAATTGATGAATTGACTTTTGCAGTCACCCATCCACAGACTGACTGCGTGCCTAGGTGCTTAACTTCACGGATCTTTTACGGAAAAACTTTGATAAGGGTGAAGTGGGTGATGTCGTAGGACATTAATAACACAGTACATCACCTTCACAACGTTTATTGGTACACAGCAGTGGTATACAATATAATATTACGTATCTGTATTTCTAGCTTTTGTCGTCTCGTGTAGACTTATGGCGCGCTTTTTACCGAAGTGACAGATCCCTGTCACTTGTTGAATTGACAGTCCTGGTGACGCAACGGTGTTGCCGCCACACCACCCCCCCCACGGTGTAAAATGACCCCATCCTTCAAAAACATACAATAAAGAAAAATGCGATGCGCTGAGAAAAAAAAACTTAAACAATGCAAGATTCTCAACGTCATGGCAATGTTCAATTACAATTACAATAACAACTTACAGTTACAAATTACAATTAAATTAGAAAACTTGATTTAAACAAAAGAAAAACAAATCTTGTTTCACAAAACATGATGAATAGAAGGGCTAGGATGGAAGGTGGTATCAAACATCGTTGGGTACCTTAAAGCGGACCCGGCGGCCCGAACGAGTTACATAATCTTTCGACGTCTGTGGAGGTGGAGGGTTGGGTACAATGGTTGGAAGTGGAAGTGATACGTTTGGAGGCGAGGAGCCCGATGGTAATGGACAAGGACCCGTTGGTCTGGACTGTGCTGCCTGCTCAATATAAGCCGGCTTCACACGGTCGAGACTTACCTGGGCGTCTCTGTTACCTAATGCGATAGTGATTGTCTTATCGTTTCTGGCTAGAACTCTATGAGGCCCAGTATATGGTGGCCTGAGAGAAGTCTTTGCAGAGTCATCTCGAAGAAAGACATGTGTTGCGGTGGGAAGGTCCTTAAAGATGAATGGGTGACGCTCGGAGTGACGTGCCGCTGGTACAGGTTTTAGGTCAGCCATGTGGTTACGCAGTACCGCAGCAAAATTATGGACGTCTTCCGTCGAAATAATCGTCGTTGAAGGAGCTACGAACTCACCAGGGAGGCGAAGAGGTTCGCCATAAACCAATTCAGCGCATGAAGTCTGTAGGTCCTCCTTCAAAGCAGCTCGGATACCTAGGAGTACCAGAGGCAACGCGGTGTACCAACTACCTCCGTGACACATGAGAGCACCTTTGAGCTGCCGGTGCAGCCTCTCTACCATACCATTGGCACATGGGTGATAGCTGGTAGTGCGAGTACGGTGGACAGACACTGACTTTAGAAGGGACCTAAATAATGCAGACTCAAATTGCCGGCCTTGGTCAGTAGTGATAATGGATGGGACCCCAAAACGGGCTATCCACCCTGTTGTGAAGGTTTCCGCTACTTCTTCCGCCGTGATACCAATCATTGGCCATACCTCTGGCCATCGAGTAAAACGGTCCACGGCCGTGAGGCAATACTGGTGTCCCTTACTCGATGGCAAGGGACCAATGATGTCTACATGCACATGGCGAAAGCGGTTAGTTGGGGCCGTGAAATTGCCTAACGGGGTAGTAGTGTGTCTGGTTACTTTGCTACGTTGACATGGCACACATTCGCGAGCCCATTGACGGCAGTCTTTATTCATTGAAGGCCACACAAATCGGTCAGCTACCAAGCGTGCAGAGGCCTGTACGCCAGGGTGGCTGAGATTATGTAATTTGTTGAAGAATTGGCGGCGAAACGAAGGAGTGATATACGGGCGTGGCTTTCCAGTGGAGGTGTCACAAATAATTGAGAGGTCCGTGCCTGGTACGTTTACTTTCTCAAGTTTGAGAGACGAGTTTGTCCCAGCATTCTGCAGCTCTGTATCTGTAGCCTGCTCATCTGCCAAGGCAGAGTAATTTTCTTCCAGAGAAATAGCCTCAATTCTAGACAGCGTGTCTGCAACCACGTTGTTCTCTCCTTTCACATACACGACGTCGGTAGTAAATTGGGAGATGAAAGAAAGTTGGTTGAGCTGAACGGGTGGGAGTTTCTCGCGGCGTTGGGTAAATGCATAAATGAGCGGCTTGTGGTCCGTGTATATCACGACATGTTGGACTTCCAGTATATGTCGGAACTGCTGAACGCTCTCGTAAACAGCTAGTAGTTCCCGGTAATAGGCCGGCCATTGTGCTTGCTTCTCTGTGAGCTTCTTGCTGAAAAATGCCAAAGGCTGCCATTGGTCGTCCACTTTTTGTTGTAGGCAAGATCCCACTTGCAATGATGAGGCGTCTGTGAAGAGTCCCAAAGTCACACTACTTACTGGGTGAGCGAGGAGCGTGGAAGTAGACAGACTGTCCTTGCACTGCTGGAATGCTATTTCTAAATCGGGAGTCCAAGGTACTGGTTGGGCCCCTTTGAGGTTAGCAGCTGTTAGTGCATTAATGAGCGGAGCTTGTAGTTCGGCGGCCTTGGGGAGAAAACGGCGATAAAAATTTATCATTCCCAGAAACCTACGCAGGCCTTGTACTGTTTTAGGCAAGGGAAAGTTCTGTAGGGCCTCGATTCTCTCCATGGGAGGACACGTGCCATCTTTGTTTATGCGATAGCCCAAGAATGTCACTTCATCTGCACCAAAAACGCATTTGGATGCATTCACCATGACCCCATATTCACTTAGCCGTTGAAATAACATCTGCAGGTGTTCCAGGTGGTCATCTGCCGTCCGAGAGAATACTAATATATCATCGACGTACGGATAGCAAAAGTCGAATCCCGTCACGACTGAGTCTATGAAACGCTGGAAGGTTTGCCCAGCATTTCGAAGGCCGAAGGTCATGTAAGGAAACTCAAACAAACCGAAGGGAGTTGTAATCGCGGTCTTGCATATGTCATCTTCGAACACTGGAACCTGCTGGTAGGCCTTGACCAGGTCAATGGTGGTAAATATGGTTGAACCAGCAATGTTTTGCGAAAAATCTGCAATATGTCTGACGGGGTAGCGGTCCGGGATAGTCCTCGCGTTAAGGACACGGTAGTCCCCGCAAGGACGCCAGCAATCTCCTCCTTTTCGGGCCATGTGTAGCGGTGAGGCCCAGGGGCTGTCGGAAGGTCTTGCAGTTCCACATTTGACCATTTCATCAAACTCCTTTCTGGCTGCCAAAAGCTTTTGTGGTGCTAGACGACGAGGACGGCATGACACAGGCGGCCCATCGGTGGTCACTATATGGTGAACTGTAGTGTGCTTGATTTGTCGAGCAAGTCCAGGAGGGCGGGTCAAATCGGGAAATTCCGACAGGAGCTGGGAGAAGGGTGAATTTCCATCCAGTGTAATGGCTTTGATGCTTGCTTGACTTACAATGGCGATTGAAGCAGTAGCGGTCAAATTGGTGTTGCCATCGATGAGGCGCTTGTGACGGAGATCGGGTAACAGGTTATAATAACTCAGGAAATCCGATCCAATTATGGGCGTCTCCACATCGGCGATGGTGAAATTCCATTTAAAATCCCGGCGTAATCCAAGGTTAAGATGTAGGGTGATGCTGCCATAAGTTTTTATGGTGCTGCCATTCGCAGCAGACAGTTGGTAATCCGTTTGTGACTTAGCGTGACATTTGGCTAAGCGGTGCGGATAACAGCAAAGGTCACTGCCAGTGTCGATGAGGAATCGTCGGGAAGACCCCTTGTCTGTGACAAATAATCGGCGGCACAACACCTCACGGTCAGTCGCCGCACTTACTACTGACCGCGTTTCTCGTTTTCCGGATCCTTCCAGCTGCAAGGCTTAGTGCACTTGTTGGCCTTGGTCTTGTATACCCGATGGTACCAACACACTGAAGAAGACCGGGATGCAGAACGAGATGTGGAGCGCGAACCATTGCTATTGTGTCTTGTTGAAGAGCGTGAAATCCTGTCACTAGTGAGCCCTTCAACAAGCTTAGTAAGGTGGTCCACTCGACGGGCAAGCTCAGATAGTTCAGATGAAGGGCCTGCCACTGTATGTACTGAAGCTGGTACTGCCACCTCAACTATCTTGTCGGCTATATCCGCTGCCTTTTGCAGTGGCAGGTCCTCTTGAGCTGAGAGAATCGCCTGCACATTGGTAGGCAGGCGGCGCAACCATAATTGCTGGATGATGTCATCGCTTTTAAATTCTGTCCCAGCCAAAGACCGGAGACGTCGCAAGAATTGTGATGGCTTTTGGTCCCCAATGTCTTCTTCACCAAGGAGCCTTCTAACTCTGTCCTCTCTTGAAGCTGACAGACGCTTAATGAGCTCTGTTTTCAGAAATACATAGCTGTTGGTCTCTGGAGGGTTTTCAATAATGTCAGCTACCTCACCGGCAATTTTGGAGTCCAACATGGCCACCACATGGCTGTACTTGGTCTTGTCCTGCTTGATCCCAGCAATCTCAAATTATGCCTCGACTTGTCCAAACCAAACTGTAGGTTTATCAGCCCAAAAGGTAGGCATCTTCACAGAAACTGCCATTGTTCGCTGCTCTTGATTGGACTGGAGCAGCCTGAGTTGCTCTTGAAGGAGACTAATTTGCTCTTCAGGGGAAGCCATGGTACAGGATGGGATAGAAAAGGGAAATAACTAAATTACCTACCTACCTAATAACCCACTTAATACTAAATCTTAAATAAAATAATATATATATATATAAAAAGGATAAACAAAAGCTTAATATTATAGTGCAGCTAAGAATATAAATTTAAATTTACCGTTGTCCCAATATAAACCACTTTGTTCCTATATAAAAGAATAAATAATGTTAATCTTAGTATTATACTTCAGTTAGGAATCAAAATTTACATTTAGGTATTGCTGGTACAATTTACACCACTTTAACATAACAATGTTTTTTTTTTTTTTTTTTTTTGTAAATGTAAATTGGGACTTAACAAGCTGAGCTCTTAAAACAAAAAGAAAAATATTGATGCTATACAACAATACAACAAAGGTACAGTAGACATATGGTTACATTAGGGAATTACATTCAATGATATCATTATAAAATTTATGAGATAATACACAAGTTAATTTAGCCAGACCAAGCTATATAAGCACAGTTTGGGTAATATAACACAGTGAGAATTATTTATGAACAGACTTGCAAAGGGGGATTTTAAGTAATATTGTTGTTATTAATTAGCTTGATTTATCACTGATAAGGAGTGTCACTTTTGATTCCTGAATGTCTATATAGTGAAATAACACTTCTGTTGCAAAATTATAGTGTTTCTATAGTAATAAGTATAATGAGAACTTACAGTTTTTTTGTTTTACACTTAACAATACACTCACTTGTAACAAAGATTAAAGTTTTTCAAATACACACATCAACAAAGTCTAGGGATACGTTATTTTGAAATCAAACATGGCTTTATTGTTTAAAACCTATTTAGTTTCCTTAAAAAGTTTATTTACAGATTTAAACCTTGTCTATTCTTTATTCAAAATTTAAAAATTAAAATGAGAAACAAATGAAAACACGCAAAGCACAGCGCAATCTTGAGTTGTATCTAATTTCAAGAAGTTGCATTAAAATTTTTTTTGCGTGTTAATTGAAGAAAACCTGATAAATTGTTTTATTTTCTTTTCTCAATTGGTTGTGTAAGCTTTTTAGCGTCATGCCACGCCATCATTTGAGTCGAGATGAAATGTTACGGGCAGTTGGCATGTTACAAAACGGTGCTATTCAACGCGTCGTTGCTGAGTCTCTGGGCACAAGCCAAAATGTGGTATCCAGGCTGTGGTCACGTTATCGCGCTACTGGAGATGTGGCAGAACGGCACACAGGTAGATATCGTGTTACCACTCAGAGACAGGATCGATTTCTCCAAATGACCGCCAGAAGACTACCCAATATCACAGCGATGCAACTAGTGCAAAGGCTCCAGGAGGGTCAGCAGCTGCTGGTGAGCGACCAAACCGTGCGAAGGAGGCTGCATGAAGTTGGTCTTCATGCTCGCAGACCGCTACGAGTCCCAGCGCTGCGACGTGGCAATCGCGGTAGGCGACTTTTATGGGCTCAAGAACATTTGACATGGAGTGATCAACAATGGTCATTGGTGCTGTTCACTGATGAGTCCCGCTATGGATTTCATCCAGATTCGAGACGAACACGCGTTTGGAGAACTCCAGGCAGGGTCAGCCGTCTCCGACATCCACAGGAGGTCCACTCTTACCAAGGCGGGACAATTATGGTGTGGGCAGGAATACGAATCGGCGGACGAACCCAACTCATTTGGATTCAGGGCAGCATGACTGCCCATAGATACCGTGAGGAGGTAGTAGAACGTGTCATTGTCCCGCTCAGGGCCCTAACGGGGCAAGAATTTCAGCTCATGCATGACAATGCACCTTCCCATACAGCGCGGCTGGTGAGGGCCGCCCTTCGAGAACACGATGTTCAGGTATTAGATTGGCCTCCACAGTCGCCAGACTTAAACCCAATTGAACACGCCTGGGACATGTTACAGCGAAGAGCATTGAGGGATTTTCCGCCCAACTTGACAACAGAAGAACAACTTTTCGAACATTTAAAAAGAACTTGGGACTGCATACCCCAGCAAGACATTGACACCTTAATTTTAAGTATGGAAAATCGTTGCCGCTGTGTGATTAATGTTAGAGGAGGAAATACCGATTACTGATTATCAGATTTGGTAAGATTTTTATTTATTTAATTCGATTGAATAATTTTATAAGAATAAAATGTTTTTGTTCACTCAGTAATTTTCTATGGCTTAATTAATTTAAGACTTTTATTAATTAGAAAAACAAAATCGCATCGTGTTGTTAATGTTTAAATATCGGCCATGAAATTATCTTTAATTCTTCCATTTACAGTCATAACAAAATGTTTATAGTTTTCTAGATAATCAATGAAATGTTCAATATCCCTAGATTGTGTTGATGTGTGTATATGTGAAGTTCACTATGGGTAGGTAATGAGATTCTGTTCACTATATTGTTGATATGACACCATGTACCAAGTGTGTCTAGGCGTCCGTGTTTTGAAATTTCCGGAATTTCCTAGGCTTGTTTTTCGGAACACAGGAGCAGTTGGCAGCAGCAGGTAGCAGTGACACCCGGCGGGCAGCGTATGCTAGGTACTTTATCCACGACGCACAATGACGATAGCGGTGTGCCGGGCGGTCAACATGTGACGGTTAATAGTACGCCAATTCTGCAGAAGCGGCACGACGACGGCGGTGGGCAATAGAGCTCTGATTCATTGCCGATTCGCGGCACAGCGAATGAACTCGCGCTGTTTTCGAAACACGACTCTTATAACTGTGCACCGTAGATTAGACACTTAGAGGGATTCCTGTTCACTCGGCGAACGTAGGATCTTGTTCGTGTCGGGGTCACCAATGAAGTGGGTGATGTCGTAGGACATTAATAACACAGTACATCACCTTCACAACGTTTATTGGTACACAGCAGTGGTATACAATATAATATTACGTATCTGTATTTCTAGCTTTTGTCGTCTCGTGTAGACTTATGGCGCGCTTTTTACCGAAGTGACAGATCCCTGTCACTTGTTGAATTGACAGTCCTGGTGACGCAATGGTGTTGCCGCCACAAGGGCGAAATTTTAAACGGTCATGTTTAAAATTTCGCCCTTATCATCTTAATATCACCAACTACACATGTGGCTATGGTTAAGGCAGCCGCCGCCAGGGCGCCGCGCCGAGATAATCGCGAAGCGAGAGGTATTCCGGGTTCGATCCCGGTTCAGCACAACTATTTGTGTGAACATATATTGACGTTCTTCGCTTATGTGGGCTTCAAAAACTAAAACGACGGTAAAATTCAATATAATATATAGTCTATAAGTTATATTGTTACTAACGCTATATAGATCTGTAGGTCTGAAAATTAATGTTTTTTTTTATTATCTAAAACAAAGTTAAATAGAAATCGCGAAATTGAACTTAAAAGCAACGGATTTTAGTGGAAACACTGTGAACACAAGTCCTGCTAGACATCAGACTTAAGTGGACTTAAGTATGTAAGTAATAGATTTCCTTATCATTTCTTTTTCTCTAGAACCTGTACCTAAACATTGTTGGAAATTTGATCCAAGTTGTCAAAGTTTCAAAAGATCAAGAAGCCTTCATCGTTTCTTTAAAAAAGCATCTTTATAATAATACATATTAAAGTTAGTATATACTACTCTGTCAAGAAAGTACCGGGAAAAGATCAATAATATACAAAATGTTTGTTATTCATCCAAATTTATTTTATTACCTTCAAAGTATGCTCCTTCAGAAACGATACACTTACGCCAACGAATAATCCATTCATCAAAACATTTTTTAAACGCTGCTTTCGGAATTGAGTTCAGTTCTCGCCGCGAATTCTCCTTTATGTCTTCTACCGATTGAAAACGGGTACCACGAAGTGGTAATTTGAGTTTAGGAAAAAGAAAGAAGTCAGCTGGAGCCATATCTGGTGAATATGGTGGTTGCTGGATGGTATTTGTTGAGTGTTTGGTCAAAAATTCGTTCACAATTATGGCCTTGTGCGAAGCCGCATTATCGTGGTGCAAAATCCAAGAATTTTCTTTCCACAAATCTGGCCTTGTTTGTCGAAGTTGCTCTCTTAAACGCCGCATAACGCTCAAATAATATTCTTTATTTACCGTTCGACCTTCTGGTAAGAATTCAGAGTGCACAACACCGCGATAGTCAAAGAAAACAGTCAACATGACTTTGACTTTTGATCGACCTTGGCGTGGTTTTTTCGGTTTCGGTTCAGTTGGAAGGCGCCACTCCGAAGCTTGTTGACTAGTTTGCATGTCAAACTCGTAAACCCACGTCTCGTCACCAATAAAAATGCGTTTTATGAATGTTGGGTCGGAATTGACTCGTTCTGCCATGTCCTCAGCGACTTTCATGCGATTGCGTTTTTGGAGAAAATTCTGATCTTTTGGGACTAGCCGAGCGGCAACATGTTTCATATCCAAATGATTAGTTAAAATGGTACGAATCGACTCGTGAGATACAGAAAGTTCGGCGGCTATCTCTCTCAGAGTTGAATGAGGATTTTCAGTCACTATTTCCTTCACTTTTGAGATGTTAACTTCAGTTGCAGACGTTTATCATCACATCTCGACCGTTTTGAACGCTTTGAACCACTCATAAGCACGAGTTTTGGATAAAGTCGATTCACCGTAAGCCTTCTGTAACATTTTCAGTGACTCCGAACACGAAATTCCATTAGCGATGCAAAATATAAGACAAACGCTTTGTTCGATATTTTTGTCCATTATGAAATTCGCAATACACACTATATAAGATATTACTAAAACCAGCACTGTATTTAATATAAATAACAGATGCAACTCAAACTCCGCGCCAAAATGGAAAACAGTTGTGCCAATCTAACAACAACAAAAAAAACAAAAATTTGAATTTGGAACCATAAACAAATCATCCATTCCCGATACTTTTTTGACTGAATGTATACATACGTCGATAACTAGAATATATACGGAGTTCACGTGCAGACAAATATAATCGCATGTTATATTATAACATATATAAGATGCTACATGATACACAAACAATAGAGTATAAGTATCCAGTGTAGGCGGCATAGACTAAAACGAGAATAGCTGTGTGAGCTACGTTTATGACCTACATCTTTTGTGCATAAGATTATTTACGTATTCTGAGAAATTATACTCTCTGAGAATAAGATGCTGCATTGCTTCATCATCATCATATCAGCCAAAAGAAGTCCACTGCTGGACAAAAGCCTCCCCCCAAGGATCTCAACAATGGCCGGTCTTGTACTGCGGCTTCCTGCGCCCTTTGCAAGATCGTCAGTCCTCCCAAAGGGACCGCCAAGGCTGAGTCTTCCGGTTTGTAGTCGGCACTCGCCATTGTAAATATTGGCAATACCTATTTAAAATTTTCTCAGCAATTAAAAACATTCCAAACAGATACCTATGTAGATATCATAATATTATTAAGATATTTGAAATAATTTTGTTTACCGTTTAAACGGAAAAGAGGTAGACCGCAAAAAAGATGGGATGCCGACAAAAGACAAGTGGCAGGCGTCACATGGAACAGAGTGGCTCAAGAAAGACATGAATGGAAAAGGTTGGAGGAGGCCTTTGTCGACTGGCAAACAGATCCACAGAAAATATGTAAAATTCAAATAAGAGACTAGGTAAGGTTTACATTAAATTTAAGTTTTCTATGTATTTTAATCATATTATTGTAATACGGATCTGAATAAAAGGCTATATTATTATTATTATGTTGACGAGAATCTGGTACCTTATTTTATCACTTTTGATAGCTGAACAGTTGTACATGTTTTTGGAATGTTCTGCCTATAATGTACTTCTATGTTTTTTTTGCAGGAATCGACAATTTTAGTAAAACAATCTGCTCAAAATAGTAAAAATCTTAAAAATTGTAGAACCTATTTTGTTAAAGACTACCCCTCAGTAGGTATTTAATACCTGTGTCGCGGGGTACTTCACAAATATGTATATCATTGACAGCCACAAAGTACATCCAGACTCAAAACAACTATTTACAGTCACAAATAGTTCTCCTGTGAGGAATTCGAACGGAGTGGCAAGATAACGCAGTAAGGTATCTTAAAATTATATATTATACTGTCTGTGCCCCGCGGTTTTACCCGCGTTAAATTTTATAAATTATCACAGATCCTCCCCCGTATGTGATAGCGTGATTATATGTAGCCTATATGTCGACACGACCTCTTAGTAATATTCATGCAAAATTTTAAGAAAATCCTTACAGTACTTTTTGAGTTTAGCCCGGACATACAGACAAACAGATAAACAGACAAAAATTCTAAAAACTATATTTTTGGCTTCGATGTCGATTGTAGATCGCGCCCCAAGGATCCTTTTAAAAAAATATTAAATGTACAGTTTTGACTTTCCTACGATCTTATTATATGTATATAGATATTCTGGATTTCTTGACGCTTCTCACGATTGGACTGGAAATCTCAGGATCCCCGGGTCTTTGAGTGCTAGTATTAGGAACTCCACCCGTCAAACAACAAAGCCATTGGCCTAGGGTTAACAACCGCCATATTTGAATAAGGACAGAAAACCTATTAACCTTTTAAAGTTAATAGGTACCTTATTACTTTTTCATTCAATGGATTTCTTCTTTATCCAAGCAAATTATTCCTCACACATCTTTAGACCTATATTTTGTGTTATTTTTAATAACAAATCACCGGTTGTTAGGGTTCCAAGCCAAATGGCAAAAAACGGAACCGTTATAGATTCGTAATGTCTGTCTGTCCGTCCGTATGTCACAGCCACTTTTTTCCGAAACCATAAGAGCTGTACTGTTGAAACTTGGTAAGTAGATGTATTATGTGAACCGCATTAAGATTTTCACAAAAAATATAGAAATAGAACAATAATTTTGGGAGTTCCCCATACATAGTAAAGAAACTTATTTTTTTTATTTTCACCGTACCCATAATGAGGGGTATCTATGGATAGGTCTTCAAAAGCGCGCGCTCTGCGGTACGGACGTGTCGTGCGTCATAAGTATTATTAAATAACTACAAATCTAGTTAATTACGAATCAAATATGGTTCAGTGTAAAAAATGTAAACTTTTCATGTCTGTGAGCAAGGAAGATGTAGTGAAGTGTAAAGGTTCATGTGAGGCAGTTTATCATAAGAAATGTGTGCAAAACAACAAGCAATTCTTGCAAACTGCGATCTGTGATGACTGCCAAAAGCACAATGGTAGTCCGGAACAGCCACTAAAGGTACCTAAACCCTTGATTACTACACTTGAACCATCTTCAGAAAGAGTGCTACAGGAAATCAATAAAAAATTGGAGGTATTGTTAAATGTCGAGAAAAAGTTAGCTGACCTGACAACTAACGTCGAATTCTACGCTGAAATGTATCAAAAGCTTATTGAAAACAAAGAGGAATCTCAGCAGAAGATTAAGATGTTAGAGCAGAAAAATGTGTATTTGGAGAAGTGTAACAGAGCTTTAGAAGAAAGGGTAGAGGAGTTGGAACAAAAAGAGAAAGAAAAAGACATTGAAATTCACGGTTTAGAAGCGCAAAACAATGAAAATACCAAACATTTGATACGCGAGTTGGCTAAAACCCTTGAGCTAAACCCGGACGAGGTCGAAGATGCAAAAAGGGTCGGGCAGCAAAAACCTGACAATCCAAAACCCAAGATAGTATTAGTTACCCTCAAGTCTAAAACTACCCGCAACAACTGGATGATGGCTAAGAAAGAGAACAAAATTACAAATAACAAATTATACCATAATGGAAATAACAATCAGATTTACATTAACGAAGCTTTGCCCAAATACAAGCGCCAACTTCTTTGGACAGTTAGAAGTAACCTAAAACCCAAGGGTTTTCAGTTCATCTGGGTACAAAATGGTAATATTTTGGCAAAAAAGAACAGCGAGGAAAAGAGAATTTATAATATAAAATCAGAAAAGGACCTGGAAAGATTTGAGGAGAGAGAAACATCGAATAATTAACCAAGCTTATAAGCAATCAGTACACACTACGCGAAAAAAAAATTTCTTTAAAAAATTCGATCGAACAGATGACTTTCCTAGTGATATTGTTTACAAAAGGTATTATGACATGAACATCCTATGTAAAGATTTACACCAAAAGAAAGGACATACACACCTGATGCATATTAATATCAGATCACTACGTAAGCATTTCAACGAACTATTGGTATTACTACAAGTTAATGATTATAAAATAGATATATTAGTACTAAGTGAAATAAATATTAAAAAGGACGAAATGGCTTTTTATGAAATAACGGGATACACATCATACATATTAACTAGAGAAACAACTAGAGGAGGAGGTATATTAATATATGCTAAGAAAGCACTCAATTTTGATACGCAAGAATCAAATACCGGATTCTCAGAAATCATTCATGGACAACTACTAACCGGCAAAAGAATTAAAACTCATATAATCGCCATCTATCGACCACCTCATAAAAACAAATTATTATTTGTCAACGAAATAGAAATTATCATTAAATCAATTCCACCTAATGAAAATATAATCCTGGTTGGAGATACCAACATCAACATTCTCAATAACAATATGAATCCGTTAAACACGAAGTACAAAAACACCCTGTGTGAATGCGGCCTGGAGTGTGCGATACCTAGCACTGAGATAACACGCGAAGCGATCGTGGACGGACGGATGGAGACATCATGCTTAGACCACGTGTGGGTGCGAGCGGGACGCAGCGAGCTCGGCGCAATATCGTTTGTCGTTGAAATGCATCTATCGGATCACTATGCTGTCGGAGTCTCGCTGGATTTGAGTGGCAGCGATGGCACAATTGACAGATTGATGACAGATGACAGTACCCGTAGTTTGTTTACGAATAATCATTGTGGAATTAAAATTTTAAGTGATAAATTAATTAAGCAAAAGTTAGATGCATATGATTGGAGTGAACTTTATAAGATAACATGTCCGATATTATTGTTTCAAAGGTTATGCGCAGTTTTTGAGGAGATCTACCAGGCAAGTACAATAACAGTGGTGAAACGTAACAAAAGAATTAGACAGCCATGGATAGACAATAGCTTGTATATAATGATTTTACGTAAGAATAGTCTGTTTAGAATATGGAAAATGGATCCTAAAAATATGAATAAACGTTTAGTGTACACGAAGTTTAGAAATAAGGTAAATAGAATCATTAATGAGGCAAAGAATAAGTATAGACAGGCAGAAATAGCTAAGTGCAATGGAGATTTCAGAAAGATATGGGCAAACATAAATTCGTGGATAGGTAGAAACAGGGATAGTTTGGATGGAGTTATAATGAAGTACTTAGGCAAGGTGGAAACTTTAGATAATATTTGTACAATTTTTACACAAACATTTACTCAAGAGATACAAAACATCAAACATGTTTGTAATGTTAAATTCTTGGACAGGAGAAACTATGTGCAACCTAGTGAGATAAGTCTAAGATTTAGTAAAGTGGATCCATTAGAGGTAGAAAAAGTAATAAATTCATTGTCATGCCAGAAAGCACCCGGGCCAGACAGAATTAGGGTACAAGATATCAAATACCTAAAAAAACAAATAAGCCCTATATTAGCCAATTTTCTAAACATGTGTGTCTCAAATAGTATATATCCTGACTCATTGAAGAGTGCAATTATACGTCCTATTTATAAATCTGGTAGCCACTTGCAATATGTAAACTATAGGCCGATAGCTATATTATCTGTAATTGATAAAGTTGTTGAGAAAATTATTGTTGGACAAATCAGTGGGTTCCTTGAAAAATATAATATACTGTCAGATACTCAACATGGGTTTAGAAGAGGTAGGAACACAATCTCAGCTCTAACTAATTTTGGAGATTACATTAATGAAAGTTTAGATTCTGGGAAACAGCTGATTGCACTTTTTATTGACTATAAAAAGGCTTTTGATACTTTGGATCATAGCATACTCTTACAGGCGATGGATGAATGTGGAATACGAGGGCCGATGAATGACTGGTTTAGAAACTATTTATCAAATAGAAACATAAGAACCGATGTCGCAGGAATAACTGGTGTGGATGCAGAAGTGAACTTGGGGTTGCCGACTGGCTCAGTGTTTGGGCCTGTAGGGTATATTATGCATGTCAACAGTGTGTCAAATGTAGTAAATAATTGTCAGGTGTATATGTATGCAGATGATATGTGCCTTATTTATGCTTCTAAAGATATATCAGAGGTACAAAGATGTGTCCAACAAGATTTTGTAAACATTACCAAGTGGGCTCATGACAATGGCATTATTTTAAACTTTTCAAAAACAAAATGTATGTATATCCACTCACCTTACAATCAAAATGCTAAAAATGTAAGTAAGGAATATCTTGCCATTGTAGGACACACATATGACTGTTTGCATGCAAATTTTGTTAATTGCAAATGTAATTTATTAGAGTATGTTAATAGTTATAAATACTTGGGCTTACACATAGATAAACACTTTAATTGGAAATTACATGTATCTGACATTTGTGCTAAGTTAAGATCTATATTAGGAAAATTTTATCAGTTAAAAAGAGTTTTAAATAAGGACACCTTAAAAGTTGTTTACTATGCACTTGCAGATTCCCTCATAAATTATGGACTTATTGTGTATGGCCGAACATTTATAACTTATTTGAATGATGTTAAAAATCTACAAACCCGATTATTAAAATATTTAGTGAGTAACAAGGTGAAAAAAAGGTGTAACAAAGAATATGAAAAGTTATTTCCAATTTGTAAAATCTTACCTGTAGAAAAGAAAGTTCAGTATCTGATAGGATTAGAATACTATTATAGTGATCAACATAAAAATATGGTTACAAATAAATATAATACAAGAAGGGTTAGAGAGGGAAAGCTAATTAAACCTAAGGCTATAAATTACTATGGACAACGGACAACTAAGTTCCTTGTACCAAAAATATTTAATAGCATAGATATGTTAAGAGAGAACAATAAAGTTAGTATCAGTAAACTTAAGAAGGGACTTAAAGAGTTGTTGCTTGATGATAAAAAAACCTAGCTCAATTGCAGTAATTTTTTCTGTGAGTTCTCTTTTAAAATGATCTCATATAGATTACTAAGTTATAAAAGCAAACAATATTTTATGTTTGTTCTATGTGTAATATAAAGTATATAAATGTTAAAATTTTTACGTAAATAGGATAGGTAGGTTATTTTTAAACATAAAGAGCGTATCTCGCCTATAAACAAATGTGTTTGGCGAGAAAAACCATCAAAGTTTGTAAATGTAACTTACCATTAAATAAATAAAAAAAAAAAAAAAAAAAAAAAAAATAATATTGAGGTTTCTAATATTATTTTTTTCTAAACTGAATAGTTTGTTCCAAAGTGGTAAAATGAGTGTCCCCCCCCCCCCCCCGGTACCTTCTAAAATAAGAGAATGATAAAACTAAAAAAAATATATGTTGTACCATGTAAACTAACAACGAAAATTGGTTTGAACGAGATCTAGTAAGTAGTTTTTTTTTAATAATCGTAAACAGCAATTTACCTTTCATTTAATCAACTGAAATACTTGCTGCTACGTAACTCTTCATGGGCGAGTCCGACTCGCACTTGGCCGGGTTTTTAATGTTTTATGGGATATTTCAATACTCCTCCAATGGATGTAACTATTTCAATACTTTTTTATTATACTGTAATGTGTGTGGATTTTGAATTAAAAGCATACCGGTGCGAATGAAAGGGTACGAGTGGTAAAGGGATAGAGTGAGATAAAAATAAGATGGCGTTAGGAAGAGTACGAAAAAATGCGTACCACCTGTACTTAAGCTTTTATTAAGTGGTACCTAAGAAAAGCTTCTTAGAGTTATTCATGAAAATTGATTCAGCCCTTGTACTAATTGTAAATTTACTAATTAATGTATTGAGCGATGTTTTATTTTATGATCCAAAATAACGTTTGCTTCAAACCTGGTAAGTAATAAAACTGTTCGTTAACCAGGTCCAACTAACAGTAATCTTCGCTTTCCCCGTTTACCTAACAGAACAGTTTGAACTTTCCTGGTGAACTCTACGCAGGCAATCTATCTAGATAGAAATTGTCATTTTAACGGTTCGTCATTAACCAGCTCGTGTATAATTTTACATTTATCATTAATGGCATTGTAAAAACTACATGATATTTATGTGAAGTTTTGATATGTAGCCGTGTGTGCAACTCACCAGCATATATGTTTATTGAAATAGGCCTTTATGGCAAAACCGCCATTTATGCCCACTTCTGGTTGATGCTGAGAATTATAGTTGCATTTTAGCCCTATTCGAGATTTGAACCAAGGACCACATTACAATTATGCGGTACTAGCTGTGACCCTCGGTTTTACCCGCGTTAAATTATTCCCCCGTAGGTGACAGCGTGATAATATGTAGCCTTTATGTTGACCCGACCTCTTAGTAATATTCATGCATTTTTTTTAAATCCATGCAGTACTTTTTGAGTTTAGTCCGGACATACATACAGACAAACAGACAAAAATACTAAAACCTACATTTTTGGCTTCGATATCGATTTTAGATCACGCCCCAGGTATCCTATTAAAAAATATTCAATGTACAGTTTCCACTTTCCTACGATTTTATTATATGTATAGATACAGGTAGACTAAACGACGCATAAGTAAAATTTAAAATATTACGTAGAGAGCGCTTAACAACATAAATAAATAAATAAAATAAAAAGGTTTTTATTCACGTAGACTAGTCAGTAGTAAATAGTCAGAACATGCTCGTAGTAACATATAATTAATTTATAATTATTTCTAGGTACATATAGACTTTTAGGTACACGGATTGCAGGAAATAATTTACAATAAGATTTATTTTATAACAGTAACGATATTTAACTAACTTAAATTAAGTTATTGTCAAGGGTCATGTGTAGGTTTAATTATCAAAATTTTAAATTATAGATAGATAGATAGATAGATAGATTAACTCTTTATTGTACACCAATATTAAGATCTTACATTACAGGAGCATGTAAATAAAAAGTATACAATTGGCGGTCTTATCACTAAAATGTGATCTCTTCCAGACAACCAAAGAATGGAAAATAATAGGGATTATTTAAGAGGGCAGTTGTCGGTGTACGTATACTTTGTTAACAGTACCCGTTGGTACTCAGTACAAGAGCCTACTATATATACCTACTATTTACACTATATACATACATACTATATACATACATACTATACATATACATACTATACACATACATACACACTATATAAATACATACATACCTATAATAGATAGAAACTTACATATCACAATATTACCTACTTGTTCTGTCAATGTATCCTATAGTGATAGGTAGTAATCCTTTACACTTTTCTGGAACTTGTGTAAACTTTGTGCTTGGCGTACTGTTATTGGCAGTGCATTCCACAAACGAACACTCTGAACAGCGAAGGATTTATCAAGAAAGGTTGTGGAATGCGCTGGCATTTTTAACTTAAGATTTTCCGATGATCGCAAAACTCTCGAATGTGACTCGTATAGAAAAGAAAACCGTTTTTTAAGGTATGAAGGAAAGGATGGAGTAAACAAAATGTTGTAGAGCAATGAAAGTATATGAGTATCCCGGCGAAGGCGTATAGATAGCCACTTGAGCTTGGTACGGAATTCAGAGACATGATCATATTTGCGAAGGCCAAATATGAATCTTATGCAGACATTTTGGAGGCGCTCAAGTTTATCAAGCTGGTTTTGGGTAAGATCCAGATAGCTGACATCTGCATAATCTAGTATTGGGAGAAGAAGGGATTCTGCGAGCGCAATTTTAGTGGTCATAGGCAGGAAATTGCGTAGTCGACGTAAAGAACCAAACGATGCGTATAGTTTACGGCTAACACACTTCATTTGAGTATCCCAGGACAAATTGCGATCGAAAAAGATGCCGAGATTCTTAACACTTCTACTGAACTCAATTACAGTACCATCGAACGTTATTTGTGGAAGCTGTGACCATGGCACTTTTGATATCATCCTCGGGCTACCGATTATGATGGTTTGTGTCTTGATGGGATTGACTTGAAGCCCGTATGCACGACTCCACCCACAAATTTTGTCTAAATCTGTATTTATGTGACTGACCGCAAAAGATAACCTATCTAGGGGAGTTTGGAAATATATCTGAAGGTCGTCAGCATAAAGGTGGTAGGAGGAGACAAGTTGATTAGAGATAGAATTTATAAAAATTGCAAAAAGTAAAGGAGATAAAACGCCACCCTGAGGAACGCCTGCAGTTGTGTTGCACCAAGAGGAACGAGTGTCATCGATACAAATAGACTGCCGGCGGCCAGACAGGTAACTACGAAACCAGTCAATGACCGTTGGAGATACGTTAAGAGAGCGCAAGATTCCAAGTAGTATTTCAAAATCTACGGTATTAAACGCATTGCTGAAATCCAGAAGAGTAAGCACTGTCAGTTCTCCGCGCTCCATGCTAGATCTTATGTCCTCCGTAATATGGACCAGGGCCGTGGTCGTACTGTGTCCAGGACGGAAACCGGATTGGTAAGGATTGAGGAGATTATTTTTGGTAAGAAAGGTACTAAACTGATTATAAATGAGGCGTTCCAGGACTTTGGAGAGGAAAGGTAATATGGAAATTGGGCGATAATCGGAAAAGGATGTGGGGTTGGATTTTTTGGGGAGAGGAATAATTTTAGCATCTTTCCAGAAAGCTGGAAAAATGCCAAGGGTAATAGAAGAATTTAGGATATGGCAAATAATAGGAAGGATTTCATTGAGGATAGGAAGGACCATATTACGGGTAATACTATCGTTTCCGACTGCATTTGATGAAATGGATTCAACACTCTTCTTAACGTCACAAGCAGAAAATTGACTAAAAGTAAAGGAAGTGTAATTGGGAGTAGGAATCGATGAAAGAGAATTTAAGGTACTAGTTTTGGTTGCCCTGTTGAAATTGGGCGAAGCAGAGAAGTGTTTATTCAAAGAATTAACATCAAAGTTTTTTGGAATAGCGTTATTTTGAGCTTTTCCTACTCCCAAAGAACGTAGAAATTTCCATATTTTTGCAGGATCTCCATTTTCAATGGAGCTGTGGATGTGTTGGCGTTGTGCACTCCTACACACCTTATTACAATGATTTCGTAAGTTGATATATTTCTCCCGATTGAAGTCGTTAGGTCTACTCCTAAAACGAGATTTGGCAGAGGCTTTTTTGTCCAAAAGTATTTTTATTTCCCCAGATAGCCATGGCGCAGGTAAATGTTTCACTCTGATGGCACGACTCGGAGCATGTACATCGTAGAGGTTAATAATTGTTTTGTTAAATATTTGCACCTTTTCGTCAATCGACTCTGCAGCTATTAAAGATGACCAGTCAATGCTGTTAGCATCTGCTCGGAGATGTTCCAAGTTTATACCACCAAAATTGCGCTGCATTAGTATTTTAGATTTTGCCTTAGGTGGGCGAATTTTGTAAGAAAGGAAGAGAAGGTCATGGTAAGAAAAGGCATCTGCTAAACACTGCCCGTGCTTAGCGACATGGTTTTGAGAAGAGACAAGAATAATATCAAGGAGCGAAGGAGCGGAATTGGGGAAATGATGAGTTGCATTTAGAGGAAGAATACAAAGGTTACTAGATTCTGCAGCAGAAGTTAACAAGGATGAACGAGAGTCGTTCTTTAACAGACAAGTGTTAAAATCACCCATTATAATTGAGTGGTCGTAATTGGGAGTGAATGTTTCAAGTAAGAGCTCAAAAGAAGAAAAGAAATTTATACGAAGAGAAGGACAGTAATATACACCAAGTAAAATTTTGGAATGGTGTAGCTCAACTTCAAGTAGAAGATGTTCACCAGCGTTTGGTGAAGGTGGCTGAGAGGATAAACTAAGAATAGAGTAGTTGAAATGATGACGAAGATATATCGCAACTCCACCACCACCGGTTCCAGTTCGATCATTTCTGATGAGCTGAAAACCAGGTAGTGAGTAAGAGGCTGAAGGGAGACAAGGTTTGAGCCAAGACTCAGAAACAAGGATAGCATGAATATTTTTACATTGGAAACTGGCCAGCATATCGGAAAAATGAGCCGGAATACTTTGGGCATTTATATGAATCACATTGAAATTACGCGATACATCGGCAAAGTGGGATTCCAACGTATCCCCAAGCGATGGAATACTAATAAAACTGTCGCCATCACTATTGGCCGAAAAATAAGATTCAGAATCACTACTTTCATCTTCGGTGTTAGACATAAAAAACAAAATAATTCAATAAACTAAATAATATAAATATATGTAAAATACTTAAGAACAACAATACAAAACAAATAAATATACAATACGCAATATCACCTTTAACTAACCTACCAGTTCAGTGCGTAAAGAGAATTAATGAGAGTTTTAAGTTTGTTTCTACTCACCCCGTTTGAAATCTAGTAGCGTGTAGTAGAATTACAGGATGTCTATGGTATGGTGTCATATTAAAAGTTAAACGCGTCATTTGACGTTTCTATTATGCAAGTGTGGAAAAGATCACAAATGAAATGACGTAAAGTTATAACAAGGAAATCATAGAATTCTAAACAATTCAGAATATGAGAACATAACAACACTTAAAGTTAGAAATCAATAAAAAATTATGAATAAAATAGGTAGAAACAGAAAATACGTAAATGCAATTATGTAAAAACATCGCTAATGTGCGTAAACACACGTAAACAATATTAAGAAGATACAAATTAAGTCAACATGAATTACTTCTTAGTTCTTCGAGTTTTCCCGACTGCAGCCGTAGTAGACGTGTCCGTGGCCGCGATTTTCGAAGCGTCTTCCTTGGTGTGCTGCGGCGCAGAGCCGATCTTGTTGAGATCCTCCATCGAGACGACCTTGTGGCGGCTGCCACCTCGATCCAGGATATATATGACTCCGTCCCGAGTCCAAGTATTTGAAATTCCGTGGCGCTGGCGTGCAGCCATGAAGGTTTCGTGACGGGGCCGGGTCAGGAACTCTGATATTGTGACACCAGAGCCTTTACACTTCGTTTTGGCAAACCAGATGTTGTCTCTCACCTGGTAGCTTTCAAATTCTACCAGAATTGGCCTTGGCTTGTCAGATGATGGAATATGACCAAGACGCTGACACCGCTGAATGTCTTTATTAGAGAAATCTAACAACATGAGATGGTTTTTGACGTTGGCAACTGTGACCTCCAAGGAATTCTCCTTCTTCTGTTCTGGTATCCCATGGAATAGCAGCATCTTTCTCCTCCCTCGCATCTCTGCTTGGTCAATGCATCCTGCAAGTACATCTAGTTGTTGCTGGAAACAATTTAAAGAGCTCAACACAAATTTTTTGAATTCTGCAAAGTCTTTGGCCAATGTATCTGGAGCTGCAGGTGTGCTGGATTGCTTATGGAGCTCCTCAAACTCAGTCATCCGCTTCAGAAGATGTTCTTTTAAACTGGAGAGATTTTGTTGCATGGACTGCATAGTGAACTTGTGATGTGTATTAAGAAACAAGTGGTTTGTGACAATAACACTGGGCTGGTAGGTTATGTGAGTTACCTTAACTTTAAGCACATTTAATCTTAAAATCAAGTATGTATTATAATTTTAATTAAATTTCAATTAAGCACTTAAAAACTGTAGTACTATTTTCCACAACTACCCACTACTGCTATATTTTTACTACACACAGATTATATTTAAGAAACGGTGGCAACTTTGCCACTATTAGAGTATAAAATTATAACATAACTCACCTTCAAATATATTCTGAATGATGAGATAGCTCTGGGTGACGACTATGAGTAGCGCCACGTGAGTCCACGCGAAGAGACTGAACTGGCGCATGTAGTACTTCTTGACCAGGGAGAGCACGAACCACACGAAGCCCACGCAGTAGAGACTGAAGGATATGAACCGGTGGTACGTCACCAGGAACTTGAGGTAGTCCTGTTGATAAACACAATTCTTAAAATTATTGACTAGCCATAAAAAACTATAATTTTAAGTTTGGTTTTTAGAAAAATGTTTATATTGTATAATTTATAGGGTGTTTTTGAATACACGGAAAATTATTTAAATAGGTAAGGTCGTGTGTTTGTAAATATGGACACGACGGAACATACAGGAGCTATTGTACTTTCTTTATTTTGTTGTTTATTTTTTTGATATTTCTTATTTTTTGTGTTTGTATTATGCTATACCTTGTAATTACTCATTTCTTGTGTGTTCGTGTTGAATAAATGTATTTCTATTCTATTCTAAATAGAAACACTAATTACCATTTCATTCGGGATTGATTCTGTTAAGCCTAAGTTACTTCGAATAAAATGTGTACTATTTCTAACATGGCTATTTAATAATTATAAGTAGCAGTACCTATTGTGTACTGGTGCACTCGCCCTTGGCATTCTAACCTTTTTTCAACGATGAATATAGATAACTATTAATTACATATTTTCCTCATTTCATTCGGGTTTGGGTTCTGTTAAGTCCCAATATAGAAATATAAACACATTTTATTCGAAGAAGCTATCATCGAATAAAATGTGTTTATAATTCGAAGATGGCTCTTTAATCTTGTTACATAGCAGTACCTGATATGTTCTAGTCCACTTGGACTAGACATACTGACCCATTTTAACAACTTTTACCATTTTAACAATTTCATTTTTATGACTCATTTCAGCTCCTTCGAATAAAATGTGTGCATATCGGCACAACAGCAGCTGGTAGCAAAGATTTGCAACTATAATAAAAAATAAATAACCGGCTAAGTGCTATCTATCAATCTATAAAAACGAGCAAAAAATTCACGTTTGTTGTATGGGAGCCCCCTTAAATATTTATTTTATTTTTTAGCGACAACAGAAGTAAATCATCTGTAAAAATTTCAAGTGTCTAACTGTCACGGTTCATAAGATATAGCTTGGTGACAGACGGACAGCGAAGTCTTAGTACTAGGGTCCCGTTTAACCCTTTGGGTAGGGATACCCTGAAAAAACAATAAATGTAGTGCAATAGGGTTGCATGCAATATCTTTATTTTAATTATTTCACATACTTATATATTTTATTTTTATTTTAATAATTAGTTTGGCTTAGTAGCGGTTTCGCCCTAATTTTGCTCGCCCGAATCGGGCGAATGGACTACTTTCGATTTTGAATATTTTTTAGGGTCGGTTTCGCCCGAGACAAATTTAATAGCTGGCGAATCAGGTTCAGTAAAACTTAGTAATGGACTATCCGCCCAAATACTATTATACCTCAGAAAAAATAAGTAGTACAGTCGAGCGCACCATGTGCAAATATTTTTAAAGAGGAATTAAGTTAATCCTCTTTAAAAATATTGTTTACATGCGTTACTCGAAAATATTAAGTAACCTACTAGATAATATGCACAATGACTTTTGTTCCTCAGCCATAGAAGTAAAGACACAGCAAATAAACACACCCACAGGAACACAAAAGATAGTAGTATAATGCTGTCTCTGTCACTCATTTGCAAATTGACAACATTTCATATTTTTAACTGGCATATATTATTGCGTTATGTAAAAGTAAATCCAAAACTAGGGCACTCATATTTTTACTTTTTGCGAAATTATGTACTTTTCATTCATAATTTCCACTTTGAAATTCGATATATTCTAAAAAGACGTAAGCGGCAAATGACGTCATACATACGGTGGAATAGCCATCGATCTTTGCTTTAATGTAACCCGTCAAAAAAGAATCACTGTCTTGTCAAACTCGTTGGCGCCTAAACTTGTTTACGTTTGTTTAATGTTTTCAATTTCAAATTAATTTAAAATCGTCAATATTAAATTCGTTTCCAGTGTTATTATCCTTATTATGTTTCATTAAATCTCCATGAAAGTGTCGAAATTTAAAACCGTGAGTGGCAATTGACAATTTGACATGTCTTGTTTGACATTGATGTTTTCGTTTAAAACATTGGAATGCTTAGGCAAAGGAAACTACCTCGTCCGCCGTATAAGTGACGTCATCACACCTTTTTTAGTTTTTATTTTTTTCCTCAGAAATGAAGAAATAAAAAAATATATATTTGAACTCAGGATACAAAAATAAAGAAATGGTATTTTTGTTTTAAGGTGGTGTCAGTTTTGAAATGTTGTCAATTGTGCGGCGTGTTTCGCATCATTTTGCTTGCTTATTTCATGTATCTAATGTTTAAACTTCTAAAATTTCAGATAAGTTAGACTACTTGTACTAATCAATTGAAGTGTAACTGGAGTATTTATGGAAGTAGATTTTAATTACATATTCATACTTTCAAATATGATTATTTTAAAATATAAATAATTATGTTGTCATTTACACCTTTTTATATTATTCACAAAATTATTTAACATAAATAATTATAACATTATATTTATTGTGCTTTGATATTCATAAAAATGCTGTGATTGATTATTAGTAAGTACAAAGTTAAGTATATGAGAAGAAGACTGTGAAGTATAATTATAAGAAATATGTAAGTGTTGCAAGATTATTAATAGATTTTATTTCAAATTGTTCTGTGTAAATTAAAACATACAAGAATAACCAGATTCAGCAACAAAAATAAATATTATAAGTAACAATTGTGTACGCAACTGTACTTTTTTATAAAACTTCACATTTTATTATTTAATAAAGACTTATTTTTTGAGGTTTATTGGTATTTGGGCGAATAGTACATTACTGAATTTTGCTTGACCTGATTCGCCCGCCATTAAAGTTGCCTCGGGCGAAACCGGCCCTATAAAATAATCAAAATTGAAAGTAGTTCATTCGCCCGATTCGGGCGAGCAAAATTAGGGCGAAACCGCTACTAAGCCATTAGTTTAAGCCTTAATTGAATAAAAAATTATTAAATTGAACTAATTAAAATATTTACTTAACTACTGAACGACTTCTCTTGTTTACATTTTTATTGTTGTTGCTGATTATGGTACACAAAGAATAATGTGTTTCGCCCACATTAAGGTTATCCGACGTCCTTACAGAATTTAGCTTTGCTATAACTTGCCTACAGGGGCTCTACCGGCTAAGTCACCGAACTTCGATTTCTTAGATGGCGTTGAAATAAATAAAAGTTAAAAATGACTTAATCAATCGTTAAATCGGCTTCCATGAGAACGTGTGACGTCATAAATGGTCCGGAATCATTTGTCAACGTTGAAGCCGATTTAACGATTGATTAAGTAATTTTTAACCTTTATTTATTTGAACGCCATTTATGACATCGATGTTCGGCGACTTAGCCGGTAGAGCCCCAGTACTTTATAAAATACTCTAGTAACAAGTAGGTTAAGCTAAGTTATAAAGTGAACGACGCCCCCTTTCTCATATAGAGCTCAATTATCTATACATATAATAAAATCGTAGGTAAGTCAAAACTGTACATGGAATAGTTTTTTAAAAGGATACTTGGGGCGTGATCTACAATCGATATTGAAGCCGAAACTATAGTTTTTAGATTTTTTGTCTGTTTATCTGTTTGTCTGTATGTATGTCCGGGATAAACTTAAAAAGTACTGCATGGATTTACTTAATATTGCATGAATATTACTAAGAGGTCTGGTCAGCATATAGGGTACATATTATCACGCTACCACCTACGGGGAAGGAGCTGTGATCATTTATAAAGTTTAACGCGGGTAAAACCGCGGGACACAGCTATATTTCATAATTATGTTTAAAAGGCAAAGAAACAGAGCTGATTGTTGCCACATTAATTACTAGACAGTCGAACCGATGTATTCCATAAATATCTAAAAACTTAAATTATATCCACTTACAAATTTAATAAAGACTGATTTCCTATGCAAATGTCGATTTCGATGTATAGTTTAACATTGGACTGCTGACGCCGATATTTGGGATTCCATTGCTTATTTAGCTGTTTGAACAGTTTTGGATTCCTATGAAGTAACTCATAATAATATTAATAACACAATACATAATATTATTTTGTATTGAAAATTACTCAATTCAATCTATAAGTACATATAATAAAATTGTAAGAAAGTCAAAACTGTACATTAAATATTTTTTTACAGGATAATTGGGGCGCGATCTACAATCGATATCGAAGCCAAAAATATAGTTTTTAGAATTTTTGTCTGTGTGTCTGTTTGTCTGTATGTATGTCCGGGCTAAACTCAAAAAGTACTACATGGATTTACTTCAAATTATGCATGAATATTACTAAGACGTCGGGTCACCTACGGGAGGAGCTGTGATAATTTATAAAGATTAACGCGGGTAAAACCGCGGGGCACAGCTAGTACATAACAACACAGGTATATTTGTACATTTTGGTTTACAAAAGAGTTAAATTTGGCTTTTGGGATCTTTTTATATAAGTTTCATATTATATTGCAACCATACGCACAACACGAAGCTAAGCTTACTTAGTCTATTGAAAATCTTAAGATACAATAGGTATAAAAACTTATTATTATTATTCGGCTTTTTTAAATAATTCCTTCTTCAGTTCTCTTCATGGTAAAACTTGGTCAATGTATGTTAAATCGATTTAAATATCATTTTTATTAGACTCTAAATTTTGGTCCCTTACATGACGTTTACAGTTGTCTAGCAAATAACACCACAAGCTTTTTGGGGTTCAAATTCAGCTCAGAGCCATTACTGTGCGTGTGCGAACACCGGACTCGCGTAGGTCATAATAGGCTGAATGCACGTCATGTTAATTTTCACCTCGATGACAAGAGACATTTTCTGTAGCATTCCGAAAGCAGACAGTCGACATTAACATCTTCTTTATTACACTCTAGATCATGGCAAATATACATTAGGTAGACCATGACAGCGTATGTTTTAGAAAAGTAGTGGTGGCTATCGTAGTAGAAGTGCATTCACCAATATACTGATGCCAAATCTTTGGACGGACATTATGTCTTTATTACTCGTTTATTTATAGTAATTCTGCTGAAAAGTCAACTTGAATTCATATTGGAGCTTAGATAACTCACGAGTATACGGTATCATATCATAACACTCGTAGGAATATTAGTGCTTATCAGATTATAAATGCCATGACAGAATGAATGTAAGTGGAAACAACTCAGTGTTGGCAATTTAATATAATGAGAGTCATCCAGAGAACTATTATTATAAACTAGGTTCCGCCCGTGCCAGCGTAAATTACCTTCTAAAAGACATATTTAAATACCTCGGAATTAGTACATACTTATTTTCTGGATAAAAGGGAACCAACGAGAGTAATCGAGAGTACTATTATTATACATTAGTTTCCACCCGCGTCAACACCCGCGTGGATTAATCGAACATTTAAAGTCATGTTTCCATAACTCGAAAAAAGTCTAATAAAGATGATATCTACATAGGTCGGCTATACATGCAGGGACCAAGATCTTTAAGAAAGAAATATATAAGCATGAATAATTAAACACATATTGCCTAGTATAACGACCATTAAAACGTTGGTGGGCAGTCGGCCAATTAGTTAATTGATTGCTTAATCTAGTGCATGTTGATTAACGAAGGCAATCAATTGATATTGTACATAATGCAGATTGTTGCGTTACGAAAACCGACCCTACTGCCTAGATAACAAAGATGCTGTCAAAGGCAACATGTATCTACCGACGACGTCTCGCCTGTCCAATTATTGTAATTTGGCTATACAATGATATTCGAATCATAATTATAGTGATACTTTGTTTGTATAATGGATTGAATTGGTTTAAAATATATACCCAATTAAAGTAACAAATGGCAGTACTATATGTATTGACTTATGGTATGGGCGGGGCTCTGACATGGCTTAACTACTCTTGTCTAATGACTACAAATGGGACATAAAGCCCCCCAAAGCACGGAGAAGTTTAGAAATTAAATCACTTTAGTGGTAACCTATCTATAGACTGACCGCGAGCCAACTGCTTAACCGTACGTACTGGTAAGATCGATTGACTGTGAGCTTGCGTTCACTGGTGAGCGCCGATTTTAGGTAATTAATAAGTACGTATAATACGGAAAAGAAAATTCACTCCCATTCTATACGTTATAGTTGTCTAGAATAAAACTACAGTTTAGACTAGTTCTAAGTTTAGACTAGCTTATGCTACAATACAATACTATAAATTATTGTTCAGCAAAAGATAGAACCGATTCACAGTTTTCTTAATGGCAACACACATGGGACCACACTGAAACCGTCCCCAATCGAATAAAAATATAAGTAATTATCAAAATCGGTACACAAACAACGGAAATATCGCGTAACATACATAATAAACGGCGAATGTCTCTCGTCAACAAGGTGAAAATTTACATCACGTGCATTCGGCCCATCATGGTCTAATCGAGTCTGGTGTTCACACACGCAAGTGCAGTAACAGCCCTGAGCTGAAGTTTGAACCCCAACCAGTTTGTATTCTTATTTTTTAGACAAATTCAGCCCACTTATAGTTGCCTAGGCAACTGTAAACATCATGTTAAAAAAGATCAACCTCAACTTTTCTTTTTGACAACCGAGTGGAACTAATGGATATGGGACCATTGCGAAAGTATTCCCAATCGATTACTAAAATGAATTACCAAAAGCTATTCAAAAATAACTGAGAAATCGGGAAACGTACATAAAAAGAATTGTATTAATATACAATTCTTAGCACAGTATTTTCAAAAAGGCTAAAACAACATACCTCCTGTGTTCATAAGTTTTGTGACAAACTTTGTACTTAAAAAATTAGTTCAAATATTACTGGCTGCTATTTATGTCTTTTTCCAATTTAGAATTTTGTATGTTAACTTTTAATTTCTTAGATTTTTATATTAATTTATTTATATCTTCTCATGATGGAAGAATTACGCGCGATTTCGCTACTTAAGATGGGAAAAAACGTACAACTTCGTATACTACACGATAAAAATATACAAGGAGACAAGTTCTTTGCATGATCGCCAAAGGAGTGGTCGGCCACGCTCTGTGGGGACACCTGCGAACATCAAAATCATCCGGGAGCGACATTGCCAAAATCCATGTCGCATTCAAAAGAAACTCGCCCTGCAGACTAATATTTCGCGCGTTAAATAAATGCCTCTTAGCATTTGCTTGCTAACTTAAATTGGACAAAGCGCGCGAGCCCAAACCGCCGGTTATTAGTTACCTTTACCTAATTAATTTTTGCTATTTATTATGTAATTTGATAAGTAATGGAATCAGGCGTTACTTTGCGGAAATCCATAACAATCAAATACAAAATCAATATTTAGTGTTAATTCCGCTAATTGTCAGTTTAATCATGCTGGGATGCAATTTGCACCGCCCTCCCGCCCGCAAAAACGTGCACATGCAAGAAGGACAATACAAAAAGCAAATTACATGCGCCAGTACGATACCCAACACGTGTTTCGGTCCTCCACGGACCATTCTCAAGGGCTGCTAACTCGTCGAGTGCTCGAAGGAGACTAAAAGCCAACGAGGCGAGCGCTCTTTTATATACTACCAACCGCATGGACAATTATTTCTAACTACCCCCAAATATTCGTAGTAAAGGAGATGAAACTAAATTTGTTTGGTCATTCAACAATGCAAAACTATTACTGCTATGTTTTAATATTTCTAATTGTTCCAACACACATAACCGGAAACTTTTATCACAACTATGTAAAATATTATACGTATTATTGTCGCCCAAGGATAGGTTGATCTGCGATGATTGTGACGCGGTATATATAGGTCAGACAGGCCGAAATTTTGAAACACGGTATAAAGAGCATGTAGCTGCTTATAGGAATGGCCATCCTGATAAATCTCATTACGCCAAACATTTAATTGAAACTGGCCATTCCTTGGGCGACAATAATACGTATAATATTTTACATAGTTGTGATAAAAGTTTCCGGTTATGTGTGTTGGAACAATTAGAAATATTAAAACATAGCAGTAATAGTTTTGCATTGTTGAATGACCAAACAAATTTAGTTTCATCTCCTTTACTACGAATATTTGGGGGTAGTTAGAAATAATTGTCCATGCGGTTGGTAGTATATAAAAGAGCGCTCGCCTCGTTGGCTTTTAGTCTCCTTCGAGCACTCGACGAGTTAGGAGCCCTTGAGAATGGTCCGTGGAGGACCGAAACACGTGTTGGGTATCGTACTGGCGCATGTAATTTGCTTTTTGTATTGTCCTTCTTGCATGTGCACGTTTTTGCGGGCGGGAGGGCGGTGCAAATTGCATCCCAGCATGATTAAACTGACAATTAGCGGAATTAACACTAAATATTGATTTTGTATTTGATTATGTAATTTGAATAAAATCTAATAAATATACATAAAGCGCAGTTTGTAGGAATTATGTACAAATATTTTGTTTCTCCTCGAAGTAATTTTCAATCAATCATAGAGAAATAAAGAAATTCCAATAATTACTCACTTATGTAACACCTTATGTTGCGACCAGAGGGGTATTTATATATGGTGTTATGGGTGTCCATGGGCGGTGATGCTTTACCAACAGGTGAACAGGGGCTCTACCGGCTAAATCGCCGAACATAGATTTCTTAAATGGCGTTCAAATAAATAAAGGTTAAAAATGACTTAATCAGTCGTTAAATCGGCTTCAACGTTGACAATCGATTCCGGACCATTTATGACGTCACATGTGCTCATGGAATCCAATTTAACGATTGATAAGTCCTTTTTAGCCTTTATTTATTTGAACGCCATTTAAGAATCGATTCGACGACTTAGCCGGTAGAGCCCCTGCTTGCTCGTTTGCCATGCTATTATATAAAAGGAAAACAATGTAAGAGTACTATATATTGACATAAAGTGATAAGTTACAAACAAATCATTGTTCTCCTCGCTAGTACAACTTATTGTAAAACTATATTTTCGAGATAATTGTTTACATTTCACTTTCAATCATAAGCAACTTAAGACTCAATTAAGTAATACTATATCACTGTTATCTGTGTTTGCGTATTATGACGGTGCTTGAAGTCAAATCACGAACGGCTAATTGATAACATCTATTTGACAACTAAGCCAAAGACGAATTGATTTTATCTTTGTGATAAAATGTTATTACGATAATTAACATAAGCCTAACCTTTTTGAAACTGCTTTTTAGGGTTCCGTAGCCAAATGGCAAAAAACGGAACTAGAACTTTACAGAAAATCAAAAAAAATGTTTTCATCGTACGGGGGGGTATCTATGGATAGGTCTTCAAAAATGATATTGAGGTTCCTAATATCATTTTTTCGAAACTGAATAGTTTGCGCGAGAGACACTTCCAAAGTGGAAAAATGAGTGTCCCCCCCTGTAACTTCTAAAATAAGAGAATGATAAAACTAAAAAAAAATATAAGTTGTACATTACCATGTAAAAATTGGTTTGAACGAGATCCAGTAAGTAGTTTTTTTAATACGTCATAAACCGTAAACCGCAATTTAACTTTCATTTAATCAACTAAAATACTTGCTGCTACGGAACCCTTCATGGGCGAGTCCGACTCGCACTTGGCCGGTTTTTTACTTTAAGTCAATAACTACTTCAAAGTCCTCAGGGTTCGTGTTCGACACGTCCCTACACAGGTCAACTATTTGTGCAACCCATATTTTATTTATCTTAGTTTTTCGTTCTTTGCTTATGTCCGTTAATTGCATGTTTGTAGAAGTCCCCCGCGGATCATGGATATATTTATCTAGTGCTCTCCGCACTGTGAGTTTTCTATTGACAAATTTTATTTAATTAAAATTTGAAGAAATTACAGAAAAAATGTAGTTCGTAAAGTTAAATCGTTAGGATGTATTCACGCAGTGAGTAGATAGTAGATACTGCTAGCGATACTGTCTCTAACATCACTAACCTAATTCAAATATCATTACATCTCTCTCTAATATAGGTAGTATGAAAGAGAAAGGTGAACACAGCATACATTAAACTGTCATACTATAATACGAGCACTACATATAAATAAAAAAATTAAATTAAATTAAATTCGTTTATTTCGGACCGGAATCCATAGTGTTAGTAACAGTAATCTTAAAAAACGAATAACGTGTCAATTATTTCCGCTCGAGTATTTCTGGTCAAAATGGAACTCGACTAAAGATACCCTGTCCTCGTTGGCATTCCATAGAACCGGCGACATTGACTCCTCACCGTCGAAATCACATTCATAAAATTATCATAATATAATTACTTTCTAACCTCAGCGCGAGGGTTTTATCATATTTTCAAGATATTATCATTCCAGTCAGATAACACGCGGGGATATACACAGATAGATTTACATTTATATTCAATAAAATTAAGGCATTTAAGTAGCATCACTATTAATTAAACATAAAATATATATATTTTTTAAATAAACATTAGTTTATTTTTAGCTTTTATTTTTTCGTTTAAGTACCTATGTAGTATTTATTGTTATGAAATACTTTCTAATATTTCTTACCGTTTAAGTTTATTACAGAAAAACCTCTTTAAGACCGCTGACTTGAGAAGTAAGTTGGTGAAAGTGTCGAAAGAGCGTTACGAAAAGTGTGATCGGAAGTTAAGAAGGAAATATAAGTTAGTGGAGATATAAAGAGCGAGTTACGTTTCGTATATTATTATAGAGGCAAGCGAGACCGGTGCGAGCAAACATTTTCTTTCTCTCTTTCTCTCATAGCCTAAGTTACGTATATCTAAGTTTTACTTCAGTACTACTAAAGCACATAATATTATAAAGGCGAATGATTGTGAGTGTGTGAGTGTGTATGTTTGTTACTTAATCACGTCAAAACGGCTGCAGCTATTTTGTTTTACCACATAGGGTATAATTTACAAAGTTTAACGCGGGTAAAACCGCGGGGCACAGCTAGTTATTCATATATATATATAATAATATATATATATATATATATATATCTAGAAAGTCATTTTAATCATACGTTGATCCACAAAACGTGCGTTTATAAATATCACTATTATCACAATATTACGTAGTACGTACGTAAATCAATAATTATGATTATAAAAGATATAATCGTACGATCGATGACTGTACATTTATTTACTATTACGAATATGATTGTGACAACTATTGCCATTCTAAATGCATATAATTAAGTCGTAAATAGCTTAAGTATATTGTAAACAAAGTTTAATTACTGTAATAAACGCGTCTCCATACTCCGATGTGTTTTATCAGTTCGAATCCGAAATCCGATCATACGACATATTAAATACGTACGTATCACACTAATATTATAAAGGCGAAAGTTTGTGAGTGTGTATGTTTGTTACTTCTTCACATCTAAACGGCTGGAGCTATTTTAATAAAATTTGGTATGGAGTTAGCCGACACCCTGGATTAACACATAGGCTATAACTTATAAAGTTTAACGCGGGGCACAGCTAGTTATCTATAACTTATTTAATTACACCCAGTCACGGAACAAAATATAATCGTGGTCGTCTCACAAAGATTTGTCCGGGGTGGCTATCAAATCCACGACCGCTTCACCAGCGGGTCAGGTCACTGCCAGCAAAGAAATTTAAAGTAAATATTGTAATGTAGTTCTATAATAATGTTTTGCTCCATCCCGGTAAGTGCAAATATTTGTGTGATGAGCACGAATATTTGTTTCTGAGTCATGGATGTTTTCTATGTATATAAGTATTTATCTATCTATATAAGTATGTATATCGTCGCCTAGTACCCATAGTACAAGCTTTGCTTAGTTTGGGGCTAGGATGATCTGTGTGACATTGTCCCCAGATATTATATTATATATTATTATATACTTTAGTACAATAATAATTTGAACTCTTATGTTTAAACTGAATATTTTAACTAATACAATTATTGGCCTCATTTATCAGTTATTAGTTCTAAAGGAAACAGAAATCAGAATCAGAGATAAAAATGTAATTGTTAGCTATATTATAATTTTCCTTAAGGATAATAACTATAGGTAGATATTATTATGACTTTACTAGCTATGCCCCATGGTTTTACCCGCGTTGAACTTTATAAATGATGTGTTATTCGGATATACATATAAGCTATATTACTACAAAGTTTGCACGCCGGAATAGCTCGCAGATGGTAGATATTTTCCTACTTACTTGACACTTATCGTCATATTTTGGCTAATTCATACAATACATATCTTTATAAATTGTAACGTATGTGTTATTCTGATGTAGAAGCCGTATTATTGTAAAGTTTCATTAAAATTAATTCAGTAGTTTTTACGAGAAAGAGTAACTAACACCCATCCATCCATGCATACTTACAAACTTTTACGTTTATAATATTAGTAGGATTTCCGGGATTATTTTTGTTTCACAGTATGCTGACTCATGTATACGGAAGGACATAATGAAATAATGAAATTTATTCAGCACTTGGGTATTAACATCCACTTGTACTTGTCAAGCTCACAATGCAGTACATAAAAATAGTCGAATACAGCATAAAAATTACAAAAAAAAAAAAATTAGTCCGTCCGTGCGGTCTGTTTTCTCAGATATATTTCTTAAATCCTAAAATAAATAACAAGTTACTAATCTATTATTTTGAAATTTAGTTGTAGGTACTATATTAAAATTAAGGAATTGAAGACAATGAGCATTTGGCTAGCGCTGAAGGCTCTAAACCAGTAGCTTAAATTGAAAAAGACTAATACCTGAGGCCACCCCTTTGGGGTTCGGGCACACAGCTCAGGAGGCCGCTGAAGCAAAAGGACAGAATTCTAAGAGAGGGTGTGATCAGTTGCACGGGATCACCGATGACGCGTTAAGGGGCCAAAGCGATCCTCGCCGCTGAGGAACCTACCCTAGCTAACCTGCGGCTTTCTCTAGCTACCTAGGTGGACGACCAGGAGAAGACATAAATGTAGACAGACTCATATGTGAAATTCGTATTTAAGATATCTCATCACTTCAGCCATCACCTAATAGGCATTCAAGTGTGTTCTCTTATACTTGTTACTTTATTAAGTTTTTTGACATTCGAACTATTGTTGTTCAGTTAATTTTCATAACGATCGCGATATGATGAGTAAGTAACTCGTTATTCTAAACTGATATTGTAATTAAAAAAAAAACTCTTTTACTTTCAGGCAACATAACCCATATTTTGTTGGTAGGAAATAAGGCTCATACTCTGGTTGATATTCCCTCTGATTGACTTCTACGCCCCTAATAGATAGATAGATAGATAGATAGATAGAATACTCTTTATTGTACACACTTAGGCGGAAAGAAAATACATCGGATATAATATAAAGAACATAAGGTACAATGGGCGGTCTTATCGCCTTAAGCGATCTCTTCCAGACAACCTTTGGATGGATAGGAACTGAAAGTAAAGTAAACAGTAGCAGGTGTGCAACAAATAAATTATACTAAGGAACTATGATAAATATATTGCATACCAAAAACTTAGTATGACTTCACAATTAACGTATGTTAATAAACATATCATACACTAATTATATATACACATATAATATATATATATACATATATATACATACATACATACATACATATATATGACAATAATAAATATATAAATATTATATTCAAGTGTAAGAAATTATGAACATAGGTAGTGATCCTTAACAAGTTTATTGAAAGTAGGGAGAGTCTGGGCACGTCTTATAGAGATTGGCAGAGCATTCCACAATCTCACGGCTTGTACAACAAATGACTTATCCATGAATGTAGTTGAATGTGTAGGTGTATGCAGCTTCAAGTTATTTGTTGACCTTAGGAATCGCGAATGTGTGTCACAAAGGAAAACAAAACGTTTTTTGAGATAATTCGGAGTACAGGGATTGAAAAGTATATTATACAATAATGAAAGAATATGGGCATTCCGACGAAGACGAATTGGCAACCACTTAAGCTTTATACGAAATAATGAAATGTGATCATATTTGCGGAGACCAAATATGAATCTAATGCAAAAATTTTGGAGTCGCTCAAGTTTATCCAGTTGTTCTTCTGTGAGGTCAAGATAGCTGGCATCGGCGTAGTCGAGAATAGGCAAGAGAAGAGACTGTGCAAGCGCAGTTTTAGTGGTAATAGGTAGGAAGTAACGAAGGCGCCGCAAGGAACCTGCTGATGCGAACAGTTTTCTACTGACAGTTTTAAGCTGTGGACCCCAAGATAATGTGTCGTCGATAATTATCCCCAAGTTCTTGACGCTGTCCGTAAAAGGAATGTTGGTTCCATCTAAAGTAACCTGAGGAAGTTGTGACCAGTCCACTCTAGAAATCATTCGAGAGCTACCAACGACAATAGCCTGACTCTTCAGTGGATTGATTTTGAGTCCATACGCGTGACTCCACTCTCCTATTCGAGCCAAATCATGATTAACCGCGGTAATGGCGTCTGGAAGTTTCGCAGGCGGTGTATGGGAATAAATTTGGAGATCGTCTGCATATAGATGGTAGGAGGAAGTAATATTATTGGATATTGTATTTATAAATATAGCAAAAAGTAACGGAGAAAGAACGCCACCCTGTGGCACGCCAGCAACTGTATTGCACCATGACGAAAATGTGTCGTCGATACAGACTCTTTGCCGACGGCCAAGCAGGTAAGACTGAAACCAATCAATCGCCGTTGGAGATATATTAAGTGAGCTCAGGATGCCAAGGAGAATGTCAAAATCTACAGTATTAAATGCGTTACTGAAGTCAAGTAGAAGAAGAACTGTGAGATTTCCAGTCTCCATAGCATTCCTGATGTCCTCCGTAATATGGACCAAGCCCGTCACGGTACTGTGACCGGGTCGGAAACCGGATTGCATTGGATTAAGGAGATTGTGATAACAGATAAAGGAATTGAGCTGGATGTATATAAGGCATTCAAGGACTTTTGATAGGAATGGAAGAATGGATATAGGACGATAGTCAGAAAAGGATGTGGGATTCCTGTTTTTTGGTAATGGAATGACTTGAGCTTCTTTCCAGGCAGAAGGGACTGATCCACTGGAAACGGAATGATTCAGGATATGACAGAGGATAGGTAGGATTTCATCAAGTATAGGAATGATCATATTACGGCTGACATTGTCGCTACCAACCGCATTGGAAGATATTGACAATATGCTCTTCTTAATATCACAATCCGTGAATTGATTAAAGACGAAAGGTGGATGATCAGCCATTGGAAGAGATGAGAGATATTTCAAAGTTTGAGCTTTTACTGCCGCATTACTCGAAGGTGACACAGAAAAGTGCTGATTTAGCGAATTTATATCTAGTTTATGAGGAAGTTGTTCTTGGCACTTCCCCACTCCAAGTGACCTGAGAAATTTCCAGATTTTGGCTTGATCTCCATTTTCTACAGATTTATGAATATTATGGCGTCGGGCGTCCCTACACATCTTATTGCAGCGATTACGGATAGAATTGTATTTTTCCCTAGTGTAATCAGAAGGACGACACTTATATTTAGTTTTTGCTGCAGCTTTAAGATTTATGATCTTTTTAATGTCGTCATTTAACCACGGAGCCGGAAGTTATTTGACTTTTATAGCTCGAACAGGGGCGTATATATCATATAATTCAATTATAAGGGATGTAAACGTATTGACCTTGTCATCGGCCGTCGAAGAATTTAGTACAGGACTCCAGTCGATGCCGCTGGCAGCTTCTCGAAGTCTTTCAAGGTTCATACCGCTAAAACTGCGTTGCAGAAGGATTTTCGACTTAGCCTTAGGAGGACGGATTTCATAGGAGAGAAAGATCAGATCGTGATATGACAATACATCAGCACAACATTGACCATGCTTGGCGACGTGATCACGAGAAGAAACGAAGATAAGGTCCAGAAGGGATGGAGTGGCATTAGGAAAATGGTGTGTCGCATTTAAAGGAAGACAGAAAAGGTTGGTTGACTCAATAACCGACAAAAGAGAAGAAGCACGTATATCATTTTTTAAAAGACAAGTATTAAAATCACCCATGATGATATATGATATGACTGTAAGAAGGGATAAATTTTTCTAAAAGTATTTCAAAAGAGTTGAAGAAGTTGTTACGAAGGGATGGAGAGTAGTACACACCTAACAAGACTTTCACATGATGTAGTTCCACTTCAATGAGAAGGTGTTCACCTGCATTTGACGGGGCAGGTTGTGGTGACGTATCTATTATAGAGTAATTTATAAAATTACGGAGATAAATAGCTACGCCACCTCCATTACCCGTTATGCGGTCGTTGCGTATTAAGTGAAAGCCTGGTAGAGAGTAGGAGATAGAGGGGAGGCATGGTTTTAACCATGATTCGGAGACTAGAATGGCATGTAGATTCTTACAGTCAAGATTTACCAGCATATCTGGGAAATGTGCCGGATTGCTTTGGGCATTTCATTCTAATGGTGATGAGATGGGGTGATGATATTCTTATGGTCACCACACAACAAATATATCGTAATTATGTAAAAATATCCAGCACGTTCCACTGTCACTGGCAATGTATTCCACAATCGGACAGCTTGTACAGAAAATAATGTCTATTGTTTAGTAATTCACATGATAAATGACAATTCGAAGTAGGTGAATATTTAATTCTAACAAGTCAGCTAGTGACATGGTGAAGATTATTATATATATCTCCTTAATTACTATGTATATTAAGGAGATATATATAGTCATGTATGTATGAACTGTGTACAGTATGCAATATAGGGTAGGCTCCTCAGCGGCGAGGATCGCTTTGGCCCCTTAACGCGTCATTGGTGATCCCGTGCAACTGATCACACCCTCTCTTAGAATTCTGTCCTTTTGCTTCAGCGGCCCCCTGAGCTGTGGCCCGAACACCAAAAGGGTGGCCTCGGGTATTAGTCGTTTAATTTAAGCTACTGGTTAAGAGCCTTCTGCGCTAGCCAAATGCTCATTGCCTTCAATTCTTTAATTTTAATATTGTACAACTAAATTTCAAAATAATAGATTAGTAACTTGTTATTTATTTTAGGATTTAAGAAAATATATGTGATAAAACAGACCGCACGGACGGACTAATTATTTTTTTGTAATTCTAATACTGTATTCGACTATGTTTATGTACTACATTGTGAACTTGACAAGTACAAGTGTATGTTAATACCCAAGTGCTGAATAAATTTCGTTATTTCATTTCAATTGGTCTGTATTATTTTTATTAAATAAAATATCAGATTATTTAAGTGATAAAAGTGCTTGGGATTGAGTTGTTCTGAGTCAACGCACATGATTGTATAATTACAATCATGTGCGTTGTCTTAAGTATATTTTATTAAAAAAAAGGATTCCTACTGAGTTTTCTGGCAGTGTTTCTCAGTAGCTGCCACGTCATGCACTGCACGGTAGGGTAAAAAAATATGACGATTCTACATAAATGTAAAATTTTTACGGAATAAACAATTTTTGACTTGGCTTGACTTTGACAAACGAGCAAGCGGGTCACCTGATGGTAAGTGATCACCGCCGCCCATGGGCACTCGCAACACCAAAGGAATCGCGGGCGCGTTGCCGGCCTTTAAAAGAGTCAGCAAACTAGTGTAGCTGACTCTTCCCCCAACCCCGATGAGCTCTGGCGACCTTACTCACACGCAGTAACACAACATTAATGTTATTATTAAGGAACGTCTTCTGTAAGGTGGAGGTAGTTCCCCAGTCGGGCTGCTCTTTAAGCGACAGAACGCTGAGCCCAACCTCTCTAAAAAAATATTATTAAGAATTAACATGTAGACATATAGTTTTGCTGTGTGGCTGACAGCCAAGAAGAATATCACCACCCCATCTCAACCCGTAGGGCGAGTAGAAGTCTTCGCGAGGAAGCATATACCAGAGAGCAGCAGCTTTCTTCTGAGTACTATAACCATCTTAGTGCAATCGCCATACCGTCTGCCAAGCGTGGCGATTATGACATATCCCCCCATTTTGCGGGATTCTCTTGTCCAGCAGTGGACGTTATTCGGCTGTCATAATGAGGATGTTGATGTTATAGTGATTTCTATAAGTTGGAAGCAGAAAAAATAGTATATTTTTTCTTTTGAGGTAATTTTTACCCTTCTACAAATTTCACTTTGTAAGTGATTTGCTGAAAGAAAACTCTTCCAATTATGTTAAGCTTGCCTTTGTACAGACGCCAGCACATCAAGCTACCCCAATCAGTGGACGTTATTCGGCTGGCATAATGAGGATGTTGATGTTATAGTGATTTCTATAAGTTGGAAGCAGAAAAAATAGTATATTTTTTCTTTTGAGGTCATTTTTACCCTTCTACAAATTTCACTTTGTAAGTGATTTGCTGAAAGAAAACTCTTCCAATAATGTTAAGCTTACCTTTGTACAGACGCCAGCACATCAAGCTACCCCAATCCCAAATTTCCCCGATTGAAAGTGAACCTTATGCTTATGTGATAAAGTTGAAAATCTATAAAAGAAATTTGACAGATTGAGGTAGCCGGATGTGCTAGCGTCTGTACACGAGTTTTGTAATTATACCTGTTTGAACTGTACCTTTTCTGTGCCCAATAAAAAATAAAAACAACTCACCGTCCGATTAATGACGACTCCGAAGTAGTCAATCAAGTTCTCTCCATAGAAGAAGTAGTTGGAAGTGAGCAAGAAGTACCAGGAGAGCGACCGGAACCACGGCAGTCCATGCACTCGGTAAACCGCGTATCCAATGTTGATGATCTCCTCGAAGCATTTCACTTGAACGCACAGGACCTAAGAAATAAAATAAACTTTAGTATCACGAATTATTTATCTAATGAAATTGCCTACTGCTCTCACCGGTCCGTAAGCGATCGGCGAGGTTAAGCAATTAGGCTCACGGTCAGTACATAGATGGGTGGACCACCAAAGTGCACTTTCTGAGCGTCTCTGTGCTTCAGAGGGCACGGTAAGCTTTCGGTCATTAGACAACCATCGTTTATCCATGTCAGAGGCCTACTGGGCGGCTTGACAAGTCTGACACTAGGGTAACCACTGTCCGTACGATAATGAAACATGAAGTTAGCCTAAATTAAACTCCATTAAGATCCTTAAGTTACGTCCATTATTTATTTTACACCTTGAATATATTAAACAAAAAAATATCTTCAAATTTAGCTCTGTTTGTTTCAGCTAATCTGAGAAATGGCTGAATAGATTTTGACGGGACTTTCACCGGCATTTATAAGGAGTAGCATACTTTACTAACTTCCCCCCGCGATTTCATCCACATAACTTATTCGGCCGGCTAAATGTCGCGGGTTAAGCCGCGGGCGGAACTAAATTTGATAAGCATTTGACCTGTATAAATAGTCAAACACCGTGTAGATTGGCCTTTTTGTTATCAGAATAGATAGGTTAGATATTTTAACTCTCTACTTCTGTCTTTTTACTTGATGTGAAGTCTTTAACAGACCCAGATCATCGACAGCGTCACGTGGCCATTATTACGTATTACATATTGCTTCAGCCGCGTTAAACTTTATAAATGATATCCTATGTGTTATTAGTTTATATAAGCTATATTGCTACAAAGTCTCATCAAAATCCGTTCCGTAGTTCTTGCGTGAAAGAGTAACAAACATCCATACATACATCCATACAAACAAAACAACTTTCACATAACATTAGTAGGAATATGTAGGTACCGAACAGCCCCCGATTCTAATCAATTCTCACTATACTAATGTTTATATCGTACCCCCAGTGGAAAAAAAGCATAAGTAGTGTTACGTCAAACTATCGATTTTATCATTTTCATCATCAATTTAAAAGTTAAATATGCTGATTCTTTGTTTACAATCTTCTTGTTAAATTTGACGAAATAATGCAAGAAAAATATCAACAAAGTTCAGCAAATGTAACTCTAAATTCACTATTTGAAAATGAGAAACGTAACACTACTTATGCTTTTTTCCACTGGGGGTACGATATCGTTACATGTATTTCTAACATAGCACTTATGAAAAATACATAGCATCTTTAGTTGTGTCAATTTAGTTTAGGCGTTTAAAACTGGGTAAAAATAACCGGCCTGCGGTTCCACTGAGGCGGAGTGGTGCAGAGCGGAGACAAGCTGTGCCGCAATTCACCAATCACATGGCTTGAAATCCAAGGGATGTGGATTTCAAGCCACGTGATTGGTGAGTCGCGGCGACACAGCTCGTCTCCGCTATGCTCCGCTCAGCCTCAGTAGAACCGCAGTCATATAGGCCCGGTGCGAGTTTTAGTAGAAATGAAATGAAATGAAATATTTATTCAGCACTTGGGTATTAACATACACTTGTACTTGTCAAGGTCACAATGCAGTACATAAACATAGTGGATAGTAAAAAGTTACAAAAAAAAAAATAATTTGTCAGTCCGTGCGGTTTGTTTTATCGCATATATTTTCTGAAATCCTTAAATAAATAACAATTTACTAATCTATTATTTTGAAATTTAGTTCTACTATATTAAAATTAAAGAATTGAAGACTAAAGCAAAAGACGAAATTCTAAGTGAGGGTGTGATCACATGCACGGGATCACCGATCACGCGTTAATGGGCCAAAGCGATCCTCGCCGCTGAGGAACCTACCCTAGCTAGCCTGCGGCTTTCTCTAGCTGCCTAGGTGGACGACCCGGAGAAGAAAGCCACAAAGAAACTCCGGGCTTGCTTTTTTCGTCTTCTTTTGCTTTCAGTTTACGATTTTTTTTTTAATGTCATGTATTTTACTTACATTGTGAGTAGTTTGACAGTTCTAAGTATGCGCTGTTCTTTTCATACGAGCGATATTAGAAACAGAGATATAATGACTTTTAAATTAATTTATAGGACAAAATCACCAGCATTATGTGAGTGGTTTGTTGTTACATATGGTGTTATCGTATGAGAGATAACAAATAATTACGTGGCCAAAAGACAAGTGGCATTATTTTTAATCACAACTATAGTTTCATGTATTCGTAGGGATTTAATTATTAATTTTATCTGGATGAGCACTGATTCAATTACCGTATAGTTTTATTTTATTGTCTTGATTTGTTGACTCGATTACGAAACTTGATTTGATTTTAAATAATTAGTCATCGGTGGAATGATTAAATCTTTTAAAAAAACAGACGTTTAATGTTTGCCTAGCGTTTTTGACCATTGGTTAAATATATTCATTGTAATCAAGGAAGTCGATTAGAAATAAAACAAAGATGTAGGAATTAACTTTTTTGCGTTCAATGATACAATATATATAATACTCCTAGGTGAGCTATATGTTATTAGTTAAGTCTAGGTGTGGTCGCCATACTTTATATCTCTATGTGTGAGAGCCAGAGAAGCCTCTTCCAAAGACAAGGGTTGAATTAACAACGAGCTATTATACTCGAGAAATTACAAGCAATTACGATCAGCGGGGACATATGCTTGTTTTACGGCTAAGTTGGAAAAAAAGTCTGATTTAGTAAGCATATACCATTTAAAAATGTAAATAACACTTCGTGACTTCACACTTATATGTCATACTTCATAGTATTAAGTCATTAGCCCGAAGGCCATAGAGGAGATCAGTGTTAACAAACAATGGTATCTCTTCAGAAGCATGTGCGTAAGTATGTTTCTTTATTACACCGGAACCGTAAAGAACGGCTTATATATTACCAAGTATGAAAACATGACATCACTCACGCGTTACCTACCCCCGACACGAAGAGTTCTGGCTACAACATTAACATAATGCAATAGCATTATGTTAATGTTGTCGCTAGTACTAGTAGGTTTTTAATTCCTCACCGGACAAAAGACGTGAACGGAGGCATCTAGCAAATAAGAGTATAGAATAGAATATAGTTTATTACTTGGTTAAGAATATTTTACATAGTGTTATGGTGTTTTGCTATAAGCGCATTTTGTCCTATGGGGGATCTTTTGCAACCTATTCCTATAATCTTCCCTTACTTTACATTTTGTAAATACTATGGAAGAAGTAAGGTTTGTGGATTTATGATCCCAGCAGGTTTATACCTGCATTTACTTCTATTGAAGCGTGATTCTACGAGACAGAGCCTGCGTTGTCGGTGGAGGGGAGACGTTCGCTTGTGGAGCGGCTTCTGTCTCTCCTTTTTATTTAGGTATTCAATGTCACCTATTCTATGAGCAAAAAAGGCTGGGTTAAAGTGATCGCCAGTTGTTGAAGTTTATCGTTCATGTCGCGATTTAGGTCGTGGGCTCTGACGTGCGAAGTGTCTTGTTGCAGCATCTCCCATAGTATATCATTCTGTATCTAACCGTCGGTCGAAATAATAATAAATAAGAATACCACCTATTGTAACCCACAAAATAGGGCTCTTTTCAAACCTTCCCTCTTCGTTTTAAAGGCATGTTTTGTGCAACTGTTGCTCTAAGTTAAAACTTATCGGCTCATCAGATCAGTTCGATATAAATGACTTTTTCGAGTTACCTTATGTTTCCATCTCGGTAACTGATTCGTTACATTTTCGAGTTGTAATGGTAGGCGTATAATTCTGATAGATATCCACATCATTGGATTGGATGGATTGGATTCCGATACGAATAGAAATGTGACAAAAGCAAGGAAAACAATGAAGTTACGAAAAGATAAACATATGAAGACATCTAGATGATAAGCAAAACGGTAAGGGATTGAGTTCGCGTTCGCCCTTAATGTTCAATGAATCAGGGAAGGCGTCCTAAGCTAAGTATAGTTATGTTAAAATAAACCAGTAAAATATTGCCAAACATGAGGTTACATTTTATAAATTATTACAGCTCCTCCCCCGATAGCGTGATAATATGTAGCCTAATGTTGTATGTAAACTCTTAGTAATATTCATGCAACATTTTAAGTAAATCCATGCAGTACTTTTTGAGTTTAGTTTGCATACATACAGACAAACGGGTAAACAGATAAAAATTCTAAAAACTATATTTTTGACTTCGATATTGATTGTAGATCACGCCTCAAGTATCCTTTTAAGGAATATTCAATGTAGTTTTGAGTTTCCTACGATTTTATTATATGTAGATAAGTATTTTTATCAGTTGTCTGGTTGCCATAGTACAGGCTTTGCCTAGTTGGGGATCATATGACAGAGATATTATTATTATTTATGTAAAAAGGTCTAGATTCTCGCAATAGTTACGTCATTTACTGCCTATATAATTTCATAGGTCCATTGCCTAATAAAGTAACACAATTTCGAGGTCATACGCATTGAATATTCGTTGAAGCATCGCAAGGTTGGTTGGTTCTAGTCTGGACGGTATTAAAACTAAATATTAACACTTACCTCCCTCGACTAATTATGCGGTTAACAAATGCCAAATGAGTATTTTTCCACAAGTATTTTCCATATTTTAAAACAATATCTTTATACGACTACAAAAATTCTTAAAAGCTTTTTATATTGCACGTAACGCGTTTCCTCCGTTGTTTCTGAACAAATTTATAATTTTGTTGTTGGATAGGAATACCGTTTAGTTGAAGTTTCAAAATTATGAAGAACCTCATTGATTCTAGTACATGTTTCAACTACAAAGAATATTTATTTTAAACCTAATTAAAAGAACCTCGAAAGTTTTGGATGAATGACTTGTTTCAATTTCACCGCTTTAACTCTTTTTGACGGATTCCTGTCGAATCTATTGACACGCACTTTTGATCCAACGCTACAAGTACGCCCGCCAGTTTAGTACCTACTAAGCATTGACACAATTAACAAAACCTAAAGGGCGCTTTTGGGGCTTCCACCTTCGCAGTACATCAGACATGTTCGCTGTTACACATATAGACTAATAGCTTATAATGCTTCCCTTGAAAACAGTATTTTCTTGTGGATGAAAGCTAATCTTTTTTTTTTCTGTACCTACTCATGACATCGTGTGTGCAAAATGTCATGCTCCAGTAGTGAAGACGTAAGAGAGTAACACCAAAACTCACATGGGCTATTATAACATTAGTTAGGATTAGTATTACTTGCTGTGTGGTGATGGCAGCGAATATTCAGAATATCATCACCCCATCTAGACCCGTGGGGGCGTAGAATTCGAGGGAATATCTACCAGAGGGCGGGCACCATGATGAGTATTACGTTGCGATACCGCGTAAGAAAGTTGTCTCGATAATTTTTACAGGTAAAGCACCAACAGCACATTGAAGGTATTTATAGTTGTAAGTTTATTAAGGTGCAAGTTATACATGGAGTTTGATGGACCTTCCGGTGTACCTATTTTTTTAAGTTTCTACGGTAATTTCTCTCAATGTAGCCCAAATATAGTATGAGCTATTTTAAAATACCCTTATATTATATATTGATTGAAAATAATGTTGGTAATAAACATGTATAATGAAATTTTACTCGAGCATTATTCACACACTCCATCTGATCCCAAACCAAGCAGAGCTGTACTATGCTGATTAGCTGTACTGTTGTACTATGGAAACCTTTCAGATACCGTTCGCGGCCGTACTCACGGCCAGCGAGTACGATATATCGGATTGTGCATTGTGCAACGAGAGTTTCTAATAACGTCTACTTTTAATAGTACTCTTCTACGGCCTATTTGCTGCACTGGCTCATCGTTCAGCGTAATTTCGACTTTAAGCCTTATTAATGTTAAAATAGATTTCAAATTCGTGTCCAAAATATCTATTTGACCTTGATGGTAAAACGTTATACTAAAAATAATTTGAAAATGTTTCACCTTTAAGCGTTTTCCTGTCATTATGCATAAATACCTACGCACATTAACTACACAACATATATGTACATTATAAAATAATACCTTATGTGGAATGTTGTGACACTGTAAGTACAGACGCCAGCACATCAAGCTACCCCAATCTGTCAAATTTCCCCAATTGAAAGTGAACCTTATGCTTTTGTGATAAAGTTGAAAAACTATAAAAGAAATTTGACAGATTGGGGTAGCTGGATGTGCTGGCGTCTGTACTTACTTACCTACCTTAAAAGGAAAAAAGGAACCCTTACAAAGAACACTTAATTGTTGGTGCGGACAACAAAGTGATCTTATAGGCTTACACTACTTCTCTGGACATAAGAGGTTAGAGTAAGCACAAGCCATCTATTAACTAAGCTTAAGAACTAAGTATCCTGCACAAGGTTCGAACCTCAGTTTTCAGGCAGTTGCAAATTTAGAGATGTATTGGTTAGGTCACTGAATGCATTAGTGATTATCAAAATACTTTGAATAATGAGAGTCGTTTGTGACATATTTTATATAAAGGAAGTGGAGCCATTCAGCTGTTTGGTTTCTAGCTGAAATACTGAAATTCATCTGCGCACATTTACAAAATTAACAAGTCACACGAAGTCGACCAAAGGCGATGACAGTAGGAGACAAAAAAAAAATTAGTACCTCAGCAGCAGTTCGACCAGTTACCGCAAGCAGCACCCGTTCACGAGTATGACGAGAGGGCCAGCCATCGCCTCCTTCACCATATTAGAGGGAAGGAAACGACCCACAACAGCTCAGAAAGAATAACCCCATACCATCCAGTGCGTGACGTCAAAGGCGACTAAGGGATACACCAGATAGCCGGGTAGCTGCACCACCTGTGTACTTTCTACCACCTAACTAAGGTAAACCCCTCCAAATGGCAACTTAAAGAAACCTTTTGACGACGCCTATTACTAGCAGTGAACAATATCAGTTTTATGAATATAAGCAGAGCTTCTATCACAAGAGGTTAAACTTATATTATTTTTTATAAAGCTACTCTGGTCACAGATTGATAGCAATATTTTGTACTTACCGTAATCATAAGAGCCAGTGGTCCACCATAGATGAGTAGGCAAAATGCGGCTATCATCAGCCACGTAAAGATGCCACGGATCACCCAGTTTCTCCATCTACAGGACAATATTATATAATAAATTTAAATATCCAAGGCATATCACACAGCACCATCCAGACCAAATTAAGCTGAGCTTGTACTATGGATACTTGACAACGGATAAAATACTTAGATACTTTTTTGAAAATGTATACATACAATACACAGAAAACAGACAAACTAAGACAAATAGACATGAACACATATATTTCTCTTGTGGATAGATTCATGGATCAAACATGAATACTGTTATATATATTATGTTATCTATACATATAATAAAATCGTAGGAAAGTCAAAACTGTACATTGAGTGTTACGTGGGGCATGATCTACAATCAATATTAAAGTGAAAAAAATAGTTTTCAGGATTTTTGTCTGTTTGTCTGTATGTATGTTGGGGCTAAACTCAGAAAGTACTGCATTTCCTTAAAATTTTGCATGGATTTACTGACCGGTTGGGTCAACATGTAGGCTACATATTATCACACTATCACCTATGTGGGAGGAGCTGTGATAATTTATAAAATTTAACATGGTTAAACCTATGGGGCAAAAGAGGTGTGCAAAGATCCTGACAACCTACTCCTCTACGTACTCCTCTGAGAAACAGGCATGAGTGTTTGTATGTTAGTAATAATTGTACTTTTAATTATGTTTTCTGAATGTACCTTTATATGTATGACAGTTATATTATATGTTTATATATATTTATACAAAGCTGTCACATTCGTTATAAACCTGTAATGGTAGTTTTGTTAAGTAAATAAATTAAAACCTTTGTATCAGAAGGCCAACTGAGTCACGGCAGTCATCAAATATATTTAATTTAATGTATGAAATACACATTATTATAGACAGGGAGTAACATAAATATTGAATTTAACTTATGAAGAGCAATTTACCTATGAACTCAACTGAAAAAGTATATGTACTTCCAATACAAGAATAACAATTAGCTGATGTATTTTGTATGGAGAAGAAAAAATATGATTTTTTTAAATTGGTTCAGTTTCATATATAGATGACTGCTTTTTAAGTTTCTTCCTTCCTTATACCTTGTATATTGGTTATGTTTTATATAGGTCCATTTTGCCATGTTGTGGTAGTAATAACCCAGAATAAATCTTTGTATGATGACCATGATTATATGTTATGTGTTTGTCTATGTATGTATTTAGATATATACAACATGTAACGTAATTAATGCACACCCTCAAACACCCCAATTAGAATATTATGTTGCAATCATTTAAGTCTTGTTACTTGACTTACGGTCCATTTCAATATGTTTTGACTGTGCAGGGTTAACATTACAATAATGTCCGTAGTTTTAATTATTTTTGGATTATAAAATTACCTATATTAAAAATTATATAAATCGATTCAGTAAACGATTCTGTACAAACTATTTTCAGGATGTGCGTGAATTAAGTTACATTTTGTATATAAATACCTATGTTTATAAGTTATCTGTTTGCCATAATGCAGGCTCTCCCTAGTTTGGGATCAGATACCAGAGTGCTAGATGTCCCAAGATATTTATTCATTTGAAACATTATACTGCTATCCATACTATGTTTATGTTATAACAATTGTATGAAAAGCCCTTTCAGTCCTAGTCAAAACAATATCACATTGAAACTATTTTTATTTCCTCATTCATCTTTCCAAGGAAATTAAATTATGATCCAAGTATTTTTTAGTCTATGCGACATATGTATGTTTGACTCAAACCAATCACATTTGTAAGTATACAGCTGACCTTAATATTAAGTTAGTAAAACCTGTTTATTACACAAACAGAGCTTAAATATTCATAAAGGTAACTTAATTAAATCATTTTTGTTGTAGTGGAAGCTAAATACGCCAACTGCTCTAATATAATAAGAAACATTCAATGCATTATTGTCGTTCAATTCAGATTAGATCAGTATAAAAAATAAACAATAGAAATAAAGTATTAGGAAACAAATTATGAATGGCATTACCAAACAAAATACGTATGTTCCTCCAAAATAATATACAAATTAAGATTTGACACTTAGATATCAGAGGAATTAGGAAACAACAGAGTTATTACCTTGAAGATAGTCCAGAAAGCGCAGAGTCAAGGATTTCCGGCGTCTTGTCCGTACCTTGAGGTAAAGACTTGGCCATTTCGTCAACATACTTCTCTTCTAAGTTCTTCTCTTCTTCCGAATCCACCTAGCAATTACATATAATTTGAAAAATTATTAAACACTATAAAATACCTTGGTTTTAAGTGAGAAATAATAATAAATGCTACATACGTGATCGGATTCGCCTGCGATTTCCAGTTTGTCGTTTCCATCACCTTCTCCACGCCGATGCCTCAACTCACTCATATTTATTATTCAACACTTTTAACAACAGATTTACACTACAATTACACTTTCCAAACGCTTAATTATAATCCATTTAGCGGAGCAAAATAAAGAATGATAGAATAGATAGAATGTTTTCCAGCGACTTGTCAAACGAAAAATCAATAGTGACTTTTTTTGTTAAAATGTTGCAAGCTACAAAAGTATACATAATTGGTAGAACCGTAGAAAATATACTTTAAGCGTGTCTCCATACAATAAAACAGCTACATGGAATCTAAACAGTGTGACTATTCTTCAATATATACTGGGACATTTTTATTAAGCTTGCATAATTTCGAAAAAGTTAATTGAAACAATATCCAGTATGCGGCTTTAACCCATGGCCATAGAAAGTGAGATCCGGCTAGCGGCTCTTCTCAACAATTCTCAAATTCAAAAAAAGAGCAAGGAAAGATCATAGGTTTTTATAATATTAGGTTTGGTACTTTTTTCAGTGCGTACCGATGCAGGAGTCCAACATCTTCAATTGCGCTTAGCTAATATAACATCAATAAAATCTCCATTACTTCACATTCTTATTTGCTTAACGATTATGTTTTAACATCAGATATTATTCATTTGATGTCGTTCAAATGATGCACTACAATTTTGAACACTCTGTTCTGTCTGTTCTAAAACCCTTCCACTGTGACCATTCCAACGTAAGGCAAACGCTATTGATAACTACTTTGCCTGTAATGTGTACCTATCGTTTGAAAAATACAATTCAGTGTATTATTTCTTGACTCATTATAATTAAAATGTGAATGTATGGAAACTAAGATAATCCTATTAAAAATTCATGCGAGTACAGGTCCTGCACGTAAAGTATATCTTCTCAAGAAAATTATTATTTCTCAGTTAGAAGGTAATAATGTACGTGTACACTGAAACACATTTATGGACACAGTTGATAAACTGGTAGATATGGACGTAAAAATTCATGAGCATTTACTAACAATAATGATGTTATATAGCTTATCCTCAGACTATGAAAATTTCCGTGTTGCCATAGAGCCACGTCCTGCTTAAACCAAAAGAACTCGGAATAAAAATTATAGAAGAGAGTGACGCTCGTCAACACAATAATAAAAACCTTGAACCTGGTCAACAACATTATAAAGAAGAAAACGCATTCTAGGCTTTTTGTAAATAAAGAAGACTGGCACTAGAATCTTTCATAAAAAGGCGCATAAAATTTGCTCTAACTTACTTACTTACTTAAGTAAGTAAAGTAAGACTAACTACGCTGAAGAATGCCTTCTAACTACGAATCAAAACGATTGGGTACTTGACAGCGGCTGCACCTCTCATATGACGCCTCATCGTGAGTACTTCAAAAAAATTAAGAATTTGTCAAGTAAACTTAACTTTGCAATAGAAGCTCATTCTACTGAAATCAAGGATGACGGTAGAGTTACGCTGAAAAATAAATTTGGGAAAATATACTTAGAAAACACTATTTTTCCCCACACTCTCTACAAATCTACTTTCAGTACCGCGTATTACCAGTCACATTGCTTCAGTAAAATTTAACAAAAAATCTATGGAAATTAAGTTGACCGGATAACTGGTCTATGGAGTCAACAGGACCTCGAAAATTTCACACAAATTTTACTTGGTTTGGGTAGCTGCTCTAAGCCCCGTGGCTCCATAAAATTAATATTTACTTAATATAATAATAACCTGCTATTCTAATGATAGATCGTCAATATTACCAGACCCCGCATGCTAGGAAACCTTTTTCAGTATGTTGGATGTTAATTCAACTATCAGTGTGCTGTGAGTGGTTTGTTCAGGTGGCATATTCAGGAAACGGTGCTTTAGGATTCAATACGCAATGTAAAGAGGTTCCTGTATATGTCATCGGAATCCTGTACTAGCGCGTGTACTTCCGGTTGATCTTGTTAGTTCAAAGTCGAGCAGCAATGTATTATTCTACGTGCGAAAATTTAGAAAATGATTTCTTACCATTACGCGACCGTACGAAAATAACCAGGCTATTTATGCCAATAGCTGACTTAAATGACGAACTACTAAATGAATGGCAATGTAGATGGAATTGATCTTCACTGATCTGTCTGTGCTCAACTTCCAGTAACGAATATGAACAAACTGCCCACCACATCCTTTGGGAGTGTGATCTCTGGCAAAATCAGCGTGATATTATGTTAAACAGCTTGTAACTAATATCTGGAGTAATTTATTATACGGATCTTGTAGCAACAAGAAACAACTTCCGTGCGTTTAAGCGCTTTAGCCATACCTACTATTGGAATCAAATATAACAGCTCACTTAGGACCCTTAAATTGACCCTTGGTGCTTTGGCAGCTGGCTTCTCTAGTTGCAATTCTCTCGTTTTATGAGGCTATAGCCTCTTTACATCATTCTGTCTCCCGCTTTGCTCTGGTAAGAAGTGGAACTATTCATTTTCTAACTCCTCCTTTTTTTTTCTTTCTGATTAAATTCGTTGCGGGATCCAAAACATTTAAAGCGATTCCCCGGGACATGCCTGAGCCCCACCACTCAGTGTCATTTCATTGTGTGCCACTGTTGATCCTGGCTTACAGGAGTTGCAGTGGTAGTTAAGAGGGAGTGACTAGTCCCGACTAAAAAAAAATATTGGAATCTTCCTGGTAATCGTCGTAGCTCCTGTGTGTATTTGACGTCGCACGGTACAACATAATTTTGGCACATACTTAGGACATGCCAAATGGTATTATTTCCACTTTTTAGGGTTCCGTAGCCAAATGGCAAAAAACGGAACCCTTATAGATTCGTCATGTCTGTCTGTCTGTCTGTCCGTCCGTATGTCACAGCCATTTTTTTCCCAAACTATAAGAGCTGTACTGTTGAAACTTGGTAAGTAGATGTATTCTGTGAACTGCATTAAGATTTTTACACAAAAATAGAAAAATAATAACAATTTTAGGGGTTCCCCATACATAGAACTGAAACTCAAAAATTTTTTTTTCATTGTACCCATAAATGTGGTGTATCTATGGATAGGTCTTCAAAAATGATATGGAGATTCCTAATATCATTTTTTTCTAAACTGAATAGTTTGCGCGACAGACGCTTCCAAAGTGGAAAAATGAGTATTCTCTTATTTTAGAAGTTACAGAGGGGGGGCCCTCTGTAACTTCTAAAATAAGAGAATAATAAATCCTAAAAAATATATGATGTACAACATTACCATGTAAACTAACAACGAAAATTGGTTTGAATGAGATCTAGTAAGTAGTTTTTTTTAATACGTCATAAACCATAAACCGCAATTTACCTTTGATTTAATCACAATACTTGCTGCTACGGAACCCTTCATGTGCGAGTCCGACTCGCACTTGGCCGGTTTCTTTAACTTCCGGCGTAAACTGATGACATTTTTTTTTAAGAAATTGAAAATGTACGATTACGCAAAACAAAGTGTGCGTAGGTTTCAACAATAATAAACATGAATATTTAATTGTATTCCTAGCTTATTTTCCCACTCTTTCTACTATAACAGGGTAAAAAATATCACCATAAGAGTTTACCCAGAAAATTAGGCTGTATACACAACACATATAGTTTTGAGGAAAAGTAGCTTTGAGAAATAATATTTCGGCAACTTTCTTAGAAACGTCAAACTTTCTTATCGTAATTCGTAAATATGGCGAACGAGTTAGATGAATTTGATAAAAACATAGAAAATGTAAGTATTTACTCAGTATGAAATGTCTTGTTTCTATATCTATCGGAGTTTTCATGAAGTGCCTTTATGTTTACAGCTTAAAAGTAACGTTAGAGCGTCCTTTGCGCGGGTATATGCGAGTTTAAAAGCGAGGGAACTGAAAACTTTGCGACAACTGGATGCGATACGTAAACAATGCCAAGACGACAAAGACTTGAAGAGGAATTGTGTTCAAAATATTCATATATGCTTCGAAAACGAGTCCACATTGTTAAATAATGTAAGTAACTTCGGTATTATTGATTTCGAGAAGCTTAATTTTGATAGTACTGCGTTTATACTTGAAGATTATGTTAGTCCTAAAGATGATCACATATATTCGTATAAGACGATAGAGGAACTAACTAACGATGTTGGCGACGATGATATAGAAGCTATAGAAGAGGCTGCTTTAAAACAAATTACTGCTACAGAGGATTGTGTGTGTTATGTTGATATAAGAACAGAAGATGTATCGAAAAAATTTAGAGATTTAGAAAATAGTACGTCCCCAGTGAAAGTATGTGTGAGTAGATGTAGTTCTGATTCCAATGAGGTTGATTGTCCTGAGAGTATAGTGTCCACTGAAGATGAGAAAAGTGAGAGCTCAGATGCTGATGTTAAGAAAATTGAGCCGACAGATGATTGGTTGAACTCTATTAAAGGTCAGACTGAAACAGAACCCTCTCAAGTATCAGATGTAATGGAGCACAGTACTATAACTTGTTCATAGTACAGAGTAGTGGCCTGTTGATAAGAATTTACATTTTATTACCAAATAGATTTAATAAAGTTTTATATTTTGAATAGCATAGCATTTTTATTGATCATCATTCATCAATGTTATAATTGTGTATTAGTAAACTAGTGGACACCTGTATATTCAGGATCCTTGGTTTGATTCCCGACCATTCTGGATCTGAATATAATTCATCCAAAATATGTTTATATTTTGAAAAGCCTTATGCAGTCTGCTAAAGCCTGAAGCTATATGAAACAACTAACGCTGCAATCTGATCCCAAACTAGGCAATTACTAGACAACTAGTGAATATTCTTATATATTTCTAAATACAATGATATTATATGTAAATTTCACCAAGACACAGAACAAATAATTGTGCCTAGATCACACAACAATTTGTCTTGGGTGGGGACCGAAGCCACAAACTCTGACTTAGCCGTTAAAGTCATTAACCAACAGGCCAGCCATATGCACTGGAATTTGTCTGGCAACTTACAAAAGGTGTTAAGGGAAGGAGTTGCTTGAGGAGGAGGTGCTTGATTAACACTGTGTTAGGTATAAATAATTGCCAAGTTAAATGTCAACTTCAAACGTAGTCTTTTTATGTTACTAATATATTGATAAATTAAATTATTTATCTAATAACTTCTGGAAGTTCTATAGTTTCAGTGCCTCTAGCATGAGTTCCTGCAGTTTACTTACACGATCACACATACAGTTTCCTCCCATACATTGAGCACCAGCGCCTCTCGCGGAAACTATTAAGAACTAAAACTCAGGTGCTCAATGTATGGGACGAAACTGTACGTGTGATCGAGTAAGTAAACTGCAGGAACTCGTGCTATAGGCACAGATGGTCTTGCAGAAATTAGGAGCCATACTATTTATTCTCATACCTCAACAATTTGTAAACTAACAGGAATATTTAAGTAATTTATGTGTGTGGCATCAACCTATGGATAAGGAAGTGCTTTATATATTTAAACCAGTACTACATTCCATGACAACTTTTTGTCCTCCACAGGGATGTATAATTGACTGACCAAAATGTGCTCAGCATGCCACTGTCACCACAACCACATGTACCATAATGTGCTGTTGTAGCTATATTTAAAGATTGGAAATAATAAATTTAATCTTTAGGCAGGTGTCGAACCAGCACTCTCTATCAACCTGGGGTATGCACTCTACGTTAAGCTACAAAGGATACGCCCTAGCATATCCTATTTAATATTCTCTTCCAGAGGATATACTAATGGTAGAAAGAGTATTTGCTAATTTATTCTTGTTGTTAACAATTCTTTGGAACTTAACAGAGTGCTAACTAGCTATGTTAGCTATCTATTCATTTGGGACATAGGACACAAATTACAAAATATTAAATAAAAGATGCATTGTTTTATGAATATCTTGCAATTTGTGTGTGACATGATTTTAGCAAGGCGTATCGTAATCGTATCTTTTGTAAATATTTTTAAGTGATTCCAAGTTAAATGCCATTCAGGATATTGGTTAGGTTAAAGTGTGCCAAATGTATTTTTCTTTTCAGACTTTCAAATTATGTACTTATATTAATTTAAAATTATAGGTTTTGGTCTTCCTAGATAAAGACGCCAGCACATCAAGCTACACCAATCTGTCAAATTTCCCCAATTGAAAGTGAATACATACTTATGTGATAAAATTGAAAATCTATAAAAGAAATTTGACAGATTGGGGTAGCTGTATTTGCTGGCGTCTGTACATATGCGTCGAACGTGCTCACTCGTCTGCGTCACATCCCGTAATGCTGTGAGATCAATGGCCGACTATTCAATCATTTTTAATCCTTATGGACTATTTAGCTATTATTATCTATTATTAGATCATAAAAAAGTAAAAAGCCTTCCGGTGCTACTACCTAGATCTTGCCGTTGTCGCCGATGAATTATATGGGGCTTATCCCATATATTTACAGGTAAATCATTTAAATAGGACTTGATATACCGGACATAATGTACAAGATGTAACATAAATAGTGGAGAAAAATGAAACAGCACAATCTACCCATGCAACTAGACGAAAAATGAAAAGTCGAACCCCTATACAAAATACATCGGCTGATCGGGATATTTGTACGGAAAGGAATTTTAGTATTTTTTGTTGTGTATTTAGTGAGTTGATGTTCTACCTACACACAAGCTCTACATTAAGCTCTAAGTTTCGCTGACTATTTATGTAATGTCTTGCGTAGTCCTTCTGGTCCACTTTGTCGGGTTATATTCCAGCTGTGTTAGTCTGATTGTTATTAAAATTAATAATTTTCGAGCAAGTAACTATGTTGTGCACAATAAATCTGTCGGAACGAGAGCAAAATAACATTGTTATCTTTATAGTAATTTTAATATGGTTTATAAATTGCAAAGGGCCTCGATTTTATAGCTAGACTATTTAGGGATAGATACAGTAGTCTTGAAAAGCTAGGAGGTAAATTCCAACCATTAATGTTTATCCGCAAATAAATAAGAATTTTTCAAGATAACGTGGCAACGGCTGCAAATCAATATGTCGCGGGAACTTTACTAATATAAAAATTACGCTTTGTGTCCGACACGGCACACTCAGACTAGAAACATGCAGTTGACACTAATAGTTGTTCTGTGTAGTACCTACACAGTTTAGTTCTATATCGCTCCGTTGTGAACCCAGCGACGCGTTGAATGAGGCACACTAATATTATAAATGCGAAAGTTTTTGACTGTGTGAGTGTGTATGTTTGTTACTTCTTTACGTCTAAACGGTTGGAGCGATTTTAGTAAAATTTGGTATGGAGTTAGCTGACACTGGTTTAACGCGGGAACAAACGCTGGGCACAGCTAGTTTAAGAATAAACGCAACCAAAGCAGCCCGCGCACCGATGCAGCATCGGGCTGCTTTGATTGTGTGTATCGGAGAACTTTTTATATGTGGGTACATGAGGGAGATCACATACACACACACACACACACACACACCTTAACTACTGTACCTATGCATTAATTTCTACATATTTGTTGTATTTATGCAGTAATTAAGTTGTCCTTGTTAATTATTATTGAGTTGTTACTTGAGCAACGATACTTTCATTAAAATAATATGAAAGGAAAGCAAGCAGGATGTGACGTGAAGCAGGGCCGGATTGAAAAGTACAGGAGAAATGGATGCATTCGACCCTGGCGGCAAAATTAGTGTAACTAAATGGGCGGCATTGCTGGCCATCGTGTATTTTACACGATTTAACCAATTTAAATGTTATTTCATCTTTCCTTATTACAACTCGAATGAAAATTATAGGCCATGCTTAAAACTGTCAAGCTAATTAACCATACCTACTTGGTGTTATTTATTTTCCTTCACAATCACGCTCCAAAACTTAATAGACATAATTAAAAATGTCCTATCTTTTTCTAAAGAACTACGTTAGAAAGCATTGCAATGACATCAAAATTCATATTGTTGGTATTGCTCGACATATCATCATCATCATATCAGACGAAAGACGTCCACTGCTGGACAAAGGCTCCCCCAATGATCTCCACAATAGCCGGTCCTGCGCTGCCCGCAACCAACGGCTTCCCGCGACCCTTGTAAGATCGTCCATATATACTTCGTAAAATTTTATACTCACTGCGCAGATTGTCAGAATGATATAGGTAAATGAAACGAAATTTTTAAAGCATCATCTTATATTGTTAATAATTTTTTACAAATGGCGTTATTACTGATTTATATCTACTAATTGCGATATGACTTCTGATTATGTTCCCTAATGAATAAATACCCATTGCTTTCATACACAAGATACAGCACAATTCTTAGAAATGTAGGTCCAATTCATTACCGCTTTCCATGTTTCGCCCGCACTATGTAATACTATGGTTTTATGGCACTTAATACATGACATACATTTTACAATTCATTCCTATAAATTCCCACTGTGGATGGAATACGTTGGTTAGGTAGTTCTAGTTTGTACTCGACTTTTTCACTGGAAATATTGAGATGGCACGAACAACAGTGCTTTGTGGACAGGGTTTTACATTTTACATACAGTTTATCTAACCATAATGTTTGCATATTTACTAAAGGGTAGTGAAAGTCTACATATAGCTACTATTGAATGATAACTCTATTACGATCGAATTAGGCACTAAATTTCCATGTAGTAGGTTGATTTTAGGCCAGCTTTGTTCTCTTTGATGTTCATATTATTGTCTCTACTTCGAAGTGAGCTACAAACTGAGAATTATCCAATAATTACGATTATATTTAAGAATACTGTGTTAAATAATTTCTACAATCATACTTTCGATGATAATAAGTTAGTAAAGACAAACAAATTTTAATAATAAGGGGTACAATGCGTTTAAAGAGATAAATTCCGTTAAGTAGGGAGTACAAAATCTTAAACAAGTCGAACTAATATACGTAGGTATCGCATATCTAAAGCGTGTTATAGAGTAGTTACGAATAAGTTATACAACTACCTTACATCATACAGTGTTATGTCTACTATTGTACATTTTACAACAAAAAATATTATACGTTAACTGCTATACAAGGCCAAAGTCTGTACACACGGCAGCGACATCGCGGTTGTTCTGCTTCTCCGAATTATTGGCCGCCATGTTGAGCTCCACAAGCGTGTCTACGCTATTTATACTGACCCCCTTCAATATCTTCTGCGCTGCTAAACTAGTGAAATTAAAGCTCAAGTCGCTTAAGCTCGGAAAGTTGTAGAAATCTTGGTTTTCCTTCTTACTTTCTTGACTAAGGCTGTACCTCTTCTGTTTATTCTCCAAACAATTAATCTTCTCCGCTGAAGTATTAATATCCTTTATCTGCTCTTGATTCTTTAGTGCTAAGTTTGGCTCGGACCCCAGTACTGTCGGTTTCTGATCGATCGCTTTCGTTAACAGGTTCGCTATGGAGTCAGAGCTCACTCTGTTATTAACATTCGGAAGCCCATTTAGCATCTGAAGAGCTGCCGCTTTCTTCAGCAGGTCGACGCTTTTCAGCTCACTGTTCGAATTGATGTTCGTTTGAAGTCCGCTATTGGCTGAAGATAAAGAGTTCTTCTGGTACCTCAGACTTCCCAAGGATCCTATAATGTTATCGTAACTTTTAGTCGGTGTAGAGGGAATACTATTAGTTGTAGTTTCCAGATTATTTATATTGTTATGAATTGCTGGAGAGGCAGGATTTGATGCAACCTCGTTCGTATTGTTTAATTGATTTTTATATACAAAACTGTTATTGTTAGTTGCCCCACCTATTTGTAAAGAAAGTTTTCGATTGTTATTCATACCCGTGTCATTAATAGAATTCTTATTAAATTTGTTCTCTTGTACTTTTATTGGCTCCGGCTCCTGATACATCTGTTTGTTCTTTTCGACACATACGTCGAAGGATGTTTCAGTTGGATTTTTTGTACTTTTGTTTGGAACCCCATTTTGGACCGACACGACCTGTCTGTCATCGTTAATGATATAAATATTGCTGCCGTTTGTGGTCTCAGTGACTTTTCCATTCTCAAACGTGATAACGGATCTTACTGGCGAATTTTGTACATATACTTTGGTGTTAGTACCACCACCGTTCTGCGATATAGTATTCGTGGTAACTTTAAGTGTAATCGAGTTGTTAGAATTGGAACTGGCCAGCATCGTCGTCGATGGGTTTTCTACTTTAGACCCTAAGGATTTATGCAGTGGGGTTGCGGCTTTTTTGGGCGTATTTGGACAGTTTTTTGGTGAACTTTTAGGTGACGTGTTACCGTTTTTTACCGTGTCTCCACCGACCATAGGTGGTTTCGTTCTATACTTGTGAAGACTTTTCGGTGAACTCTGCAAGCTCTGCACTTTGACAAGTGACTGTGCTCTACTAAGCCCGGGCGCTCCGTGCGTGGTGTTATGACTAGGCGAAGGCTTTAAGGTGCGGTCTGATATGTGTGACTCTAAGCTTGAATGGCCGCTACTACCGCTGGTGTGGTAGTTCGTCCTTCTCATCGGCGAATTGTCCAACTGACCATTTTTGAGGTCCTTTCTTGGCGTGCGATGTGTTGTTGTACTTTCTAAACTGGAGGGGCCACTGGTGGTCATGATGTGGTCCGAATTGGAGTAGTCTACTCTCCTGAGACTACCACTAGGGCTGTCTCTTAACTTAGGGTCACTGTGTCTCTGTGGTGATCCAAAGTGGTCCAAGATGGTTTTATTAGTAGAACTCCTACTCAAAGTAGACCTGGGCAAGCTGCCTGAGCTGGGGCTCGAGTGGCGCACAGGCGAGTGGTCATAGTGTCCAGTGACGGAGCCTGCTAACCCTGACTCGGTGGAAAGATGCCTCTTGTGCCGCCGGGGTAGGGTCGATGACCGATTACTGATCTCCGAACCGTCGTAGTATGATGAAACGAATGATGTTTGACTCTGCAAAGACTCCTGAAAAAGAAAAAGAAAATATATTTTAATTTTGTCGTCGTTATCTTTCATTTTCAGAAATTCATCAGAAATTCAGAGCAGAGAAGGTGAATATTTCTTGCTGTTAATTTTTATTTTTTCTGTTCCACCTACTGTGAGAGTGAAATATGTAAGACGACGTATCGGTTCCTTCTACTTATATGACAAGTAGCACAGATATACCTGCCCAGGCTGATGGCTATTTTGGGTATATTGAAGAGACTGTACTTTTTGAGTTTGTGCAAGAATATCCGGTTTGAAATGACTCGAAAAGTAAGCAAAAGTCGCTTAGGACTATTTGCTTATAGTGTGCAAACATAGCTTTACAGAGACTAAACTATTATCGTTCGTTATTCGTATGGTACTTTCAAAAGACCACCGCGTTAGCTCGTAGGGTCAAGTCTCATCATCATTTTCATGTCAGCCAAATGATGTTCACTGCTGCACAAAAGTCTCTCCAGAAGATACTGCAGTGGATTTGTGTCCAGCTTTTGGAGGAATATGCCATAAACGCCACGCTTGGCAAACGGGTTGGTAATCGCAGTATGACGTTATAGTACACACAGACACGCCAGACGCCGACTTTAGCGCCCCCCACGGGATGAGATGAGGTGGCAATATTATTCGCACACACAGTAAGGCCACATAAGCCTAATTGCATTAAATTTGACTATCGTTTTCGATAAGTTCAAGTCCTAATATAATGTACAACAATAGTTTAGTTAAAACTTTTTCTGTTGCTGACTGTAGGCCAAGTCTGGGTCACGTAATGTTTATTCAAATTCGATATATTAACGTTTGATAGGATTCCTTTATGCAAGGAGTGCTTACCTTCGAGTTGGTTTGAGTGGCTACACAGTGTAGGTGCACCGCTTTGGAGTTGAACCACTCGGTGGGTGGGAACTGGGCAGAGAAAGTGCTCATCGCGCGCGTCTGCTTGCTGCGGCCGCTTCGTCTGAATAAGCGGGACAGCAGGGACACTTTTTCTGCAAAACAAATACATGTAAATTTTATAAAGTATTTTTTCTTAGGACTTCAAACTACTTATACCTAATTTAATCAAACAAAAACATACCTAAGAGAGAAAACCGTTTTATTTCAATTTTCCGACCAAATCGGAGGAAAACTAAACAGAGAAAAGAGGTATCACCATTAAAGTTTGTTGCTATTAGCCAATATAACGATGCTTCGTCAATGTTTTAAGTAAAAAATATCATCGGCGTGATGCTGGTATTTTTCTGGCAAATATGAGCGTGTCTATATAATGGCTAAGAAATTAATAATGGAACTTACTTGGCGACGCAGATTCGACACTCGGCGGGTAATCGGTGGACGACGAACTGTCGGTAGTATTAGCGTTCTTATGATGAAGACTTCTGGTGGAGGCACACCGTTGCAGGTATTTGCTTGAAGAGCCGAAGATCCGTAGCGAGTTGCGACGATCCAGAGACCGGGGGGCTGGGAACGATGCACTTCGTCGCTTGTTTGGACGACCGTACAGGATTTTGTCGTTGGGATTGCCTGGAATGAAAAGAAAAATATTAAGAATATATTTAAATCAGTTGTTTCATTCATATCTGAAAACGAGAACATTACAAATTCCAAATTGCGAATAAATCATGTCACAAAAGGCAATGATCTTGAATTACCTCTGTTAAATTGTACCAACAACCATACGAAAAGAAATATATATTTTTATTCAATAGTATGGTAAACGAGCAAGAGGGTGGGTTACCTGATGGTAAGTGATCACCGCCGCCCATGGACACTCGCAACACCAGAGGAGCCGCAAGTGCGTTGCCGGCCTTAATGGAAGGAATAGGCTCACTTCTTGGAGGTTGCCATGTCATACCGGAACGGAAATACCTCCGCAGATAATTGATTCCACAGAATGGTAGTGCGCGACAAAAAGTTCCTTGTGAAACGCACGGTGGTAGATGAATAAAATAAATAAAACTAAATGTTCTCATTTGCAAATACACAGGTCTTGTAGGTACCTAAATTTGCCAGTCAATAACAGTTTTAACTCCTTTTGACTTCCATTTGGTTCAGCAACTCGTATTATACGATTGAACGAGCAGTTTATTTCTCCCAGTTTCATTTGCCAACATAAAATACACGATACAAGGCAACTGGATACTTTAATTGTATCCATTTACTATATTGTTTAGCGTTGTCGCTGCAAATGCTTGCTTTTGCTCATTTTGGATGGAAATACATTCAGAGGTAAATATGTAACTGCAGAGTCGAATCTAGGTTTTAATAAAGGGAGAATTGATTAGTTGAATGGCTAGAATAGAACTATCGCAGATGAGTGAATGGCGGCAAAAGTTAAATTTGGCACTCCTATTCAATCGTAATGGCCATGATCAAAATAGTGACTAAGAGATACCTACTTAATAAGTTGTCGACTAAATTGGTGGTGCAATGCTTAAAAATTGTTGTCTGTTAGGGGCATACCATACATTCACAGTTGTAAAAAATGTGTTGTATTGAGTGAACTGCCGCCATACCTAGTTAGCGACAGCAAAGTTCCGACCCTGTATTTGTTTGTTCTAGCAGAATGCTTTTAGATGTTGATTTGTAGGTGCAGCAAATGGGTTCATAATAGGGTTACCAGGTTACCAGATTTCACATTTTGCGAGCTAACAAGATGCAAGATTAAAATAAGAATTAATTTTGTTTTCTTTAAATCCTACTAATTTTATAAATGCGAAAGGTTTGAGTAGATATGGACGGATTTCGATGAAAGTGATATGGCTTATATTTCCAAGTAACACAGGTTATAATTTATAAAGTTTAACGTGGATGAACGCGGGGCACAGCTACCTAATGTTAACATAAGTTTATATTTTCTAATAACATGTGAATTAATTATAATTAATGCCTCAAAACTGTAGGTCTTTATATGATATTATTTAACATAAAAACAGTTAGGTCCAGTTAGTAACTTAGAAGCAATTACTAAAAGTGGAATTGTGCTGTGTCTGTTTGTCCTGAGTCTGGGTGCAATCATCTATATAAGTATGTATTTGCAAAAGAATAATAGTATGTGCACTATATCAGTAGTCTGGTTCCATAGTAAAAACTCTGCTTAGTTTGCGATCGGTTGGCCGTAAGTGAATAATGTACCAGAATATTATTATTATCATGTTATAATACATCATTAGAACAAAAGATACTGAAGGGTCGAAGTGCTGAATGCGAGTACACCCCTACCAAGACAAGATAATACCTACCTACATCATTAAATTAGTAAAAGTAAGGAGAAATTTACAGTAAATTTACATGTCTGAGAAACGAGACATCCCGTTAATTATAAAACACATGGCTACGCTGTCATCCTAACGTTTTGGTGTTATCTTTGGCTAATGTTTTGAGATGGTAATGCGGCGATTTAAAATAGTGGGTTAGAGTTGTTTTTTTTTTCAGAAGACCAATTTTACTAAAAGTTGGTCAATCTGAGTTATTTTTAATAGACAGTTATGGACATATTTAGGCAGGAATATAGTATCAACCTAATTGTTAGGTTACATCACACAAAATAGTTAGATAAGTACCTAGGTATAGGTATATAATTAGGTATTTTTATTAAGTAAATGTCCCCACATATACGTATAGACGTAACTAGATAGATACCTATATGAATGAATATAGTAGAAATGATAGTTCTGTTTCTTATGTTAACTTAAGGTAAGTAGGTACATAAATATAAAAAAAATATATCTTACAGTTCTAAAAAAGCAATCATAAAGAAACAAACTGCAGCGTTATTTATTGTGATCAATGCACATCGACCATTAAATATTGGTTACACTGAAATCTCGTTAAGCGGCTTCAAAATATGCGCACGCGCACATGACGCATAAAGAAGCCACAGTTGCCCGTATAAATCAAGAGTGCTTGACAGAGCGTAAACGGAGTGCGTACAAATGTTACTTCGTTGTTTTATAAATGATTAACTTTTTTCCTATTCCATCTTTTTGGTAATCAACTAAATGGTTCGTTACATGGCAAACGTCTTTCTTTGGGTTGAATTATTAACTCCTTCAATTAGGATCCCACCTATTAGTGGCCTAGGTGGCATATAACACGATATTTGTTGGCTTCTTTTCTTTTGCACCTAAATTATTATTAGTCTTAAAAGAATGACAAGAATTTTATCACTTTAGGTATGTACGCTAATTCCGCTCTTATAAGGTTTATGTTTTTTTAGCAAGATATACCGTGTAGTATTAGATAAAAACTTGCTAAAATAAATAAGTACAGGGAATGCTTTGGGGACTGCTTGTAGAACCGAAATCTTTTACACTTCTAATATAAATAATCCGCCACAACAGTGTATGTAGGTACCTAATGTTTATGGTGCTGTATTAGTAGGTATCCTATTTACTTAAATACGGTACAAATAAGTGTTCCTTACTTCTTTGGAAATTGAAACATTTAAGTACCTACTTAGTTAGGAATACAATATCTATTTAATTTATACATATAAACGTACAGTTGATGTCTCGGCAGTTAATACACTGCGACAATGATAGGGTTTTATTACGTTTAGCATAAGGGCAGCTTTGCCACCGCAAGTGTAACCACTGACCTTACATTGACTGTATTTATATAGGTACCTACTTTGGGTAATGGAAATTATTCTGATGGTTTTAATTCTTAGGGCTTAATGTACGGACGCTGCGCTGTAAGAATGCTTTCATGACACCTCAGGCAATTCAAAACATTTGCCGTCTTTGACATAACATGTTCTGAATTGACAGGTGTCAATAAAGCATTCGTACAATAGCCGCACATGAAATTTCATATTGGCATAGATACTTAAATACTTGCTCGACCGAGCTGTTTCGTTTTCTCCTTAAAAACGATCGAGCGTCTCCATTAAAACATTCTTTTCGATGCATTATTTACACAATATTAGTTTAAATTCTGCAGCTATATCAGATCACATAATATAAGAAAACAGCCTGTATTAAACTGTGCCCTCAGTTCTTATAGTAGGAAAACAAAATAAACTTCCTGCTAAATATTATTATTATAATTCACCACAACGTCAAGCACTAAACAAGTCGTCTATGTAGGATAATCTTCCTAAGATCGGCATGCTCGTCCATTAAGATGCCAACGAAGTCCTAGTAGCTATCACAAATAAACTGGCATGCTCATCTCGGAACACCTTTATTATACTGCTTCTTAGAATTTGTAGATGTTAGATACTGCGTGTCGTTTCGCTATTTCAACGTGTAACCAAAATATGCTGTCATCTTAATACGAAATGATCATTTAGTCGTCTTAAAGCCTTTAACCATATCACTATAGAACTCTTACAATGTGTAGAAGCTTTCCTTTATTAAATAAGTTTTTAATTTCAAAAGGATGACGCAGAGCGACTGTTGCATAAACTATCCTTAAAAACTAGACCGCTCATCCATTTTTAAGTCAGTAACTGCTTTACCTCGAGAATGGAACCCTAAAGTTGTGTTGTCTTGTGTTTCATTACTTATATATTATATTTATATAAAGTATCAAATAATACACCAAATTAAGGTTTGGGGTAAATGTTGTTTGTCATATTATCTGCAACCTGTTAAGTAAGTTGCAATAGTTATAAACCGACTTCAAAGAGAAAGAGGTTATCAATTCCACGTCTTTTAAAACAATAATTATTATAAACTGTAGGTACTTACATCTTTTAAACACGATCACCGACTTAATTTTTAACGACCGCTTTGAATAAATTGTGTATGAGACCACACCGTATGCCTTTCTCAGCGAAATATTTCTATACTATACTTTACGTAATTATTAATATATCGGAAGTAAGTTGTATCGTATCTATGTTAGCTATAGAGCCGATACAGCAAAAATATACACCGGTTGATATCCATGTTATTTTCCCTTTATGATTAACCAGTCGGTTAATAAATACGCACTTGTTTAGCCATAAATGGAAAACAACTTCAGCTAAGCCCGTTAACTGTATTTATTAAACTCGGGACGACTAACTTGACAAGATCAAGATTAAAAATGAAGATTTGTAGTTAGATCGCTAGATTGTTGAACATTTGTTGTGAGAAGAGAAGCATTAGTTAGTTCTGTTCTTCAACATTGCTGCCAATGCGAGGCTGTGCACTTATGGGTAAATATAGCCATTAACGAATGGCTTTATTAACCCTTATGTTAATATACTAATAATTTTGATAAACTGGTAATTTGAACACGATTCTGAAAGTATTTCCGACATCTTGCTTGATGGATTATAAAAAGTTAAAGCGCATAAATTGGTCGGACTGACTTAAAATACTTTTCCACGGGCATTTTGTAAATCTTTACCTTTGTACAATTTTAAATGCGTTTGTTAGTGTTGCTTTTTTAACTTTTTAATTTGCTTGATGATTGTTTTTTTATCGCATGTTGTTTTTATTGTATTTTCTTGCATATAAGCACTCGATTATATACAAACAAAATTAACTGTAAATTCCTAATTTCACTCAATATAGATGTCCTGACTGCATTAACTGGTTTAATTATGAGCGTAGTTTATTATTTGATATTATTATTCTTTCAACATACTGTAACCTGACTTTTTTCTAATTGAGGTTTGACATCAGAATAAAAAAAACATATGTAATGCAGTACGTTACGTTTTCCAATATCTAAATAACACGCACTACCTCACGTCTACCTCTAAATCAATCCCCAGAACGCATGCACACATGCAACCATGCACCATTATAATACACAAGCCGTATGGCTTGTGTATAATAATGGTGTGTTATAATGTCTGCTTGATTAATGTGTACGTATGTACACATTAATCAAGCAGACATGATTCCAAGCATACCAAGAAGTATCGGCCGGCCATGCAATTAAATAATATCAATTGAATGCGAATTGCAATCTTCATCTAAAATTTTCAATAATAACCCTGGATATACTTATCTGCTAAGTGTTTTCTTATCTCTAAGTTAAAAACTTGTTACTGTCAAAGAAAGCCTGTCATGTCGGCTCGAAGGTACACTGTGCGTACACTAACAGCCGCCGGGAGCGTATTTAAGTTCCTACAAATCTCTTACTCTTGCTATAGTGAGGAGAACCCGTTCTGCCTCACTCCCGTAAATATCTATACATATAATAAAATCGTAGGAAAGCCAAAACTGTACATTGAATAGTTTTTAAAAAGGATTCTTGGGGCGTGATCTGCAATCGATATCGAAGCCAAAAATATAGTTTTAGAATTTTTGTCTGTGTGTCTGTTTGTCTGTATGTATGTCCGGGCTAAACTCAAAAAGTACTGCATAGATTTAGGTACTTCAAATTTTGCATGAATATTACTAAGAGGGTGGGTCAACATATAGGCTACATATTATCACGCTATCACCTACGGGGGAGGAGCTATGATAATTTTTAAAATTTAACGCGGGTAAAACCGCAGGGCACAGCTAGTACCTAATATACGACAGTTAGAGACGAGGTTTTTGTGGACAATGTTATGTGCTGTGTGTTCTTAAGTGTGTTTTATAGCACTACTAATATGTAGATGTTATATATCATTTTGTGTCTTGTGGAGAGGAAAGTTAGTTAATAAGGGCGTGCCAACACAAGTTCAACGAATGTCTATATCGCGGGAGACTACCAAAATGACAGACAGTTGATATATTTATTATTATTCATTTATTTCAGATATAAAATCCATATGGTGTTAATATTACAGTACTTAGAATATGTTAGTAATCATAATTTACAAATTTAATTTAGCCCAAAATGTAGCAGCAAAGCAGAGATTGTAGCCAGGCGTCTACCTTAACCCGTCCGCAACACGTGTAGGCAATTCAATCCCGTGACATGGTAATATTATCTAATGATGTTGCCTATTGGCGCAGGTCGTGGGTTCAATTCCCACCCAGAACAGATATTTTTGTTTGTCCTGAGTCTGCGTGTAATTATCTATAAAACTATGTATTTACTAAAAAAAGTAGTATATGTAATATATTAGTTATCTGGTTTCCATAGTACAAGCTCTACTTAGTTTGGGATCAGATGTGTGAATAATGTCCCAGGATATTATTACCGTGCCTGAGAGATGCCCAGCGCCAGCGCCGGGGCGTTCAATGTGACTGTCTCGTCTAACTTCTTGAGTGGTATAATAATATACCTCGGAATTTATTAGGTAGTGTTTTAACTGTGAGAGACATTATTGTTGAGTCTCAATCTTGAGTAGCTGTTATTTTTAATATGGCGTTAACCTTTAGCTTAGAAGGTTTTCCCTGCTTTTGCGTACAAATATGTGGTCGTGCTATCTTTAAACATAGGTTATATGAAATAATTTTCGAGATAAGCGTTTTATCTATGAGACAATTTATCTGGTAGTACCTACTAGTTCATATTTTTTGTTCCAGTTAGGTAAACACACGCTCAGCTATTAGCTATCTGATTCCAGATTACTTTTTTATGTCGCCAGTAAAACCTCATATTTGTGTGGAGATATTTTTAGTATTTGAATATTATATTTAATCTGCCGCCGTGTTATGACCGCGTAATTGCTTCGTGGCTTTCATTTTGCCGCCTATATTGCAATCGTTGTAATGCAATCAAAATTAAAAGCGAAAAAGTTTTGTAATGCATGTTTATACATTAAATATTATCTGCGTCTTTCTTTTATGGACTATCTTACAGCGGCAGGTCATATAATTTTATTATAACACGACTGTTTAATCATGTATTGTGTAAGTGCTATCTAGCTACCACGTATACAATAGGTACAGACGCCAGCACATAAAGCTACCCCAATCTGTCAAATTTCCCTAATTTTAAGAGAACCTTATGCTTATGTGATAAAGTTGAAAATCGATAAAAGAAATTTGACAGATTGGGGTAGCTGGATGTGCTGGCGTCTGTACATTACTAGGAAATTAAGTACTTCATCATATCAGCCTACAGATCGTCGGGGTCGGGGGTCGGGGGTTTTTGTCCATTGACAAAAACCCCCGACCCCCGGCCATCTTTGGGAAATCACACTAATATTATAAAGGCGAAAGTTTGTGAGTGTGTGTAAGTGTGTATGTTTGTTACTTCTGTTCTATCTATACAGCTGAAGCGATTTTAATAAAATTTGGTATGGAGTTACCTGACACCCTGGATCAACATATAGGCTATAATTTATAAAGTTTAACGCGGGTAAAACCACGGGACACATCTAGAATGTCATAATAGCCACGGTTAGCAGACGGTTTATCGATTGCAGTATGTTGGTTATTAGTACTTACTCACAGAGATGCTGCTCTCCGTTTTTAGGTAGATATTCTCTTGGGAAAATTTGTATTCCCCACACGGTATGAGATGGAATACTTTTCCTACTAATATTATTAATAGGTATGCATATTTAGATGTTTGGTCATTTGTTACTCATTCAAGCAAAACAGTTTTTTACGTGGATATATAGGCACATAGATTATTTGCATTCCGGAAAAAATACGCTAAGCCAATGGAGCATTGAATTCATCGTATAAATTAGATTCTGAACACGACGGTGCGGTAGCGAAGCGGTTAATGCACGTGGGGCCGATTCTCTGAGTTTCGTGGGTTCGATTCCAACCCACACTTAATTTTACAAAAATATATTTAAAGATATCTGACACAAAGATATCTGGTCATAAAAAAGAACTACAATATAATGACTTCAAATTTAGTATAATTTTTCAGAAACAAATGTACCTTCTTCATCTTTTCCAAAGTCAAGGCGGATGAAGTCGTTATTCCACTAGTAGAAAATAAATATTGAAGAAGCATTAGAATTCATTGACCATTCATTACTTCATAAACCATCCTACCTGCGTTACGTAATCTCTGATCACTTCCTTCCTTTATTGAAGTGAATCTCTACCATAGACAACTTGTTATATACCCACTTGGTTACATGAGCGACATGTTTATTAAGTTTTGTGGTGTCATATTGAATATAACAATCACAGTTACAAGTACTTTTGTAATTATTCCCTGGTAATTTAAGTTTAATTTTAGGTACATGTTTGTACATCATTCACTTTATTTTTACTTCATGTCCTTTTTTTTGCTAAGGCAGGGGGAATGCCTACGCATGCCACCCGCAAAAAGTGTCTGCGGGTGGGTATGTCGGACTCGCACCGACTAAACCTAACCTAACCTAACCTGCCGTGGACTTCTCTTGACGCCTGATGGGATGGGCCCCAGTAACGCGGGTATGCTGCTCCGGGGCCTTACTTAATGTACTTAAATCTCAAATATCAATTCAATCAAAATTACTATTAATATTAGTTCCTCTTTCAAAACTAGAGATAGAGAATTTGCGTAACATGCATATGTGACTAAACATGACAGTACAGTTAAATTAAGAACATCTTTCGTTGTTTTAAGTTTTTTTTTAATTTAACATAATACTGGCCTTTGACAAATCCATACAAAAGTATACCAAATAAAACGATTCATTCACATCACGTTGACGTTTGTTACATAATACTCAATATTTTTAATAGCCTGTATATATTTCTCACTGCTTAGCAAAGAAGTACCTACACTTTATTGCAAAAATAAATAAAACAGAACAATGGATACAAACAAAGAAATTAAATAATTTTAATGCAATTGGCGGCCTCCTCACTAAAAACGATCTCTTCCAGGGAACCGTTCAAAGACCTCTCCTTAGTTTTCTCTGTCTTTCGCAATTTCAGACCATCGAACATTATAAAACGAATCCACCTCGACTTCGCCCATCAAATATCAAATCAAAATCTTAATTATAATGTTACTTCATAGTCTTAATTTAGTTCTATGTCACTAATTATTTAATTTCCTTTTATAGATCTGGAATGCAACTAAAGCAAAGGCCGGCTTTGAAATTCTATTTCTGTTTTCATAGCTGATATTTATCGGTGTCGGCTCGATCTTAATAACACGTGCGAGCTGTTAACGCGTCGATAATGCGGCTGGAATGCGCTCACGCACACGGCCGACTTGATTTAGCTGTAGGTGCTTGATCCCAAGGGAATGGCAATAATAATGTTGGTAGTTATGTTTGTTTTAATAGGTTTTGTAGTGAAGTATATACATTTCAAACTAATATTAAAAATGCATTACTTATATTGATTTATTTCTTTTCTTATAAAAGATTTTCATCAACCGGTTTTCAATTCGACTGTATTTTTTTTTGTATTTTATGTTACGTAATTTTTCCGTTGGTTGTCAAGAAGAAACGTTCACGTCAGTTTAAAAAAAACCCCTTGGCTTACATCGGTGAAAAGTGCTAGAGGGAGGTACAGACGGTAGCACATCAAGCTACCCCAATCTGTCAAATTTCCCCAATTTGAAGTGACACTTATGCTGTTGTGATAAAGTTGAAAATCTATAAAATAAATTTGGCAGATTGGGGTAGCTGGATGTGCTGGCGCTGGCTGTACATTTAAATTCAAATTGGATTCATCGAGGGTATTGGTTTCCCAAAAGAAAATTGAAGCGATCGTGGATGTTGCCCTGGAAGACATCTTTTTCGCTGACTAAACACTACCATCTAGTCTTGTGTTTATTAATAAAATACACATAATAACGTACGTTACAATCATACTAGCTACGTCATATTCCGGCACATAGCATCAAACCGTTAGATTGTATTACTAGTAGAACTGTGGATTACAATAATAAAAGCACTTGATATTAAATGGTTCGCTTTCTTTTTTAAATGGATCCTACTATAGCTACAGAATTGTTTAAGACTTCCGTATTAGGACATCGTCGTATACTTAAATAGGCCACTCGACCCAAACTAAACAGTACTCAAGGACCATTAAAAACTACAAATCTGCATTTCCTCCAGTCCTCTCTTCAATAAATCTCACGGTTGCATCTGCAATCTGTATTCTTGACCTATTTCTGCATCCGTATTAAAAATAAACTGGCGTTCATTAAAACGTGCATTAATTATGAATGGATATGAATAGTTGATTATATCGAGCGGTGATCGGATGGAGTTTCGTTTCCGAGAAACTGTTTATATCTGTAATATTCTATTTATACGGCATAATAAAACAAATATCACAATATTATTGATGTCTCATAGACTTTGGTGTGTAAAATTCTTCCAGAGAAAGAAGAACGCCTAAACAGGGATGAACATATGAAATCGCTAAAGATCTAATCACTGATCAGCTTTTAAGCCAGGTCCTATGCCTACTGGACTTGAACTACTCTGACACACATTTTTACTTTGTTTGCTTTTCTGTTTTCTGCTTCTGCAGATATTATTTTAAAAGAGAACGCCCTCACTAGAGAGTCTAATCCCTGTTTCACGCGGTACTTTACAAACCTATAATAAACGGACACAAATTACATCCAGACTCCGAACAACTATTAATGGGTCTCACAAATAGTTGTCCGGCGCGGGAATCGAATCCAGAAGGATAGAGGCGACTGTCTTAGCCGTTAAAATATATGGTCATACAAGAAGATTTGAAATGGAACCTTATTTTCGAACACAATTTTGACATGCACAAAGATAGTTCCTATTTACATAGACTACATCACTATCGCATTAATAGATTGTTTTTAATGCTGGTGGAGATCTTTGAGGGAGGCCTTTCTACAGCAGATTCGGCTAATATGATGAAACCAATTATGGCGATTTTCTAATAGGCCATAAACCTTTTACCTAGTTTTAGATTATTATCCTACTATAAATCATATTCTATAAAAACAAAGTAGTAATTACTGCAACCAATTCATGTTTAATTATGTAAAATTCCTAAACTCATTAAATATATCATTGTATAGTCAACGTCAAATCAATGGAAACACTTGTACTACGAAAACCGCCTTTACTACCCACGTAATAAAGAAACTGTCGAGGTTAGATCGTCTCTACCGATGTCGCATTGATTTTACTGATGTAGATAGATAGCTATTGGTAAATCTGATGGGAAAATTGGATCACAACCTCGTTATCGCGTGTAGCGTTTGAATCGTTAGAGTCAAAGGAAATAGGATACAGCAGGTCACAAGAACTCAGCACATTGTATGTAGTGTATCTACAATGTGTAAGCCTTCTAAATTACATAGACTTTACATTTTATTTGATAGTTTGAATCCATTGTAGTCGTTATAGCTATTTGAAATTGTATCAAGCTCGTAAAACTAAATCGGTTGTGTCGTAAGATTAGCTCTCAAAGGGTTCGGCTACTTTAGTTTAATGCCTTTTTTAGTTTTATGCCTGGATTATAAAGATGTTTCACCTCTGTTTTTGGAAATAAGTGAGTAAGTGGCGTAGCTTGTATTTATTATCAGAGGGCGTTTGCGGGATGAAAAATGGACATGTATCTAATTGAAGGATGCGGTATTCGTAAATATACGTCAGTTTGTCGTAAAATTATGTCGTAAAGGAATAAGCTACTTTAGATTAATGCCTTTTTACTTTATTGTCTAGATTTTTGAGGGTGTTTGCAGGACAATTAAAGGAAATAACTATGATTAGTGGGTGCGATTTATAAATTTAAAATTAATTAGTGTTAAATTATCAACAACTAAATCGATTTCTTCTTCTGCGATCATGCCAAAATATAAAAGACGCCATAGTGTCGGAAATGTGTGCCGCTTGACGTATTAGACAAAGATTTAAAATAAAACAAAAAAGAGCATTTTTGCACTGATATTGCACTAAAGTAAGATGTAATGTACAAAAAGATATTTAAATTAGTGTTTTTGTACAACAAATTGCTCTCAATTGTACAGGTTTTGAAACTATTTCAGTGGAATTATCTACGTTTTTTATAATATCGTTGTATTTTGCATGAATTCATTCTCGTCTCTTTTTATATCTTATTCATTAACGGATCTCTCGCACTAAATTTGTTGCGTAGGAATAAATATGTTTTTAAAATTTATTTTATATTTCTAGAATAAGTATTATTTGGTAAAAACTAATTATTTAACAATATATGAAAATGTTATTTCGATAATCACTCTGTAATAATATGTATGTGCCAATCAACTGGCGAAGTTGCTGTTTATGGTAGACGCCATTGTTTTCCTATTTTGTCTGAAATTAATGCCATGTAACGTGATAAGTAGATCCTACAGAAGGTTTTCATATTTATGTCAAATCATCTAATTAATCCCGGTACTCTATGTGAAATTTTAAAAAGGATCATCGTAATTAGTGCCAATGTTCTATGATCCTTGAACAGTTAAAGTAGTCAAGTAATTTCGTGTAATTTCTTAGTGTTAATTTGTTTGTATGTTCAGGCCTTAATCACTGAAATGATCTGACTGTCATTTCGAACAGAACTATATCTTTGTGTGGAAAGAAATATAGAATAACAATAATATCGGTAAATTGTCCAATTTCCGCGTAAGCGTATTGTTGGTAAATTATATTTCAACACAATGTTTTTTTGATTATATGCTTCATTACATAACAATACCATTTTGCTACCTCAAAAACGGACGAAATAATCAAATTAGCATACTAGAAAATAACCATATTTGCGGAATAACTCAGCAATCTGTTAACCACTTTATTTGACAGTGGGTAATAGGAAATTATGGAAATATTATGTAAAACACTTGAAATAACTAGGACGAATTTAAATGAATATTGTAACTGTTTTAATAAACTGTTGTTTGTAATAAGCTGCGTCGTACCGTTGGAGTTTTATCAGTTTTAAGGTTATCTTATAACTGAATGCAAATTGTGGAAAGTATTAAATTTATGTGATGTTCTCCGAAGTTCTCGATTACTGTAATTTTTGTCAAACAGTTAGTTGCTCATTGCGTAAAAGTATACCGTCTTGTCTTTTAAAGGAACCGTTACTGTTGGTATCTTGTGAAACAAATTACCCAACGCTAAATACTTGTATGAATTTCATGTAAAAAAACACAATTAAATATTAATTTTTATATTTCTAAATTAACTTCGGTATGTTTAGGCCAGTGACAAGTCTTAAATGGGTAGACTTTGGCTGATGATATTTTATGTCTGGTTGAGCGGGTTCTTACATGGTCTAGTATCACAATTGGCCCTGGTACAATTAGTTTTTCTAAAATCTGGTTCTAGCTTTTCATTCCGTTTATTTTTTGTTTTCGTTTAGTTTGTGAGTATGGTTAGGCTTACAATTCGATCTAGTAGGTAGCGCAGATTCCAGAATTGGTTTTTATTTTTCGAGTTTGAGTTTTTCTTGTTTGTGTAATTAATAAACATCCACAAAATTGAGACATTCTTCATTGTTGTTGATATTGATGGGATGTGTATGTGGATTTAAACTTGCATTATTAATCTTCCAATGGACGATTTTTACCTTGGTCTATCCTAGATTATAAATATAAAGTTTCCAAAAAACGGTTGAGTTGGACTTTTATTCCCCTTTCAAGTTATATCTACGCCTATGCGACAGAATACCTAAAAGCAATTACTAAATAAGGCATGTATTACATATTGAATTTAGGAATCTTTCTCTACTCTTTTAAAGCTTTCTCCAATTCCTAGATTGTCAAAAAACAACTAAGTAAGGCATATAAGTCTGGTTTCTAAAAGCTTTTTAATAGCAATCAAAGCAAGTATAATTGAATTCGCTTTGTTCTTCCAATAAATTGATACGAGAGAACGTTCTGTCATTGAAGAATCAAATCGTTAATGGATTGATTGCATGAAAAGTAAACAGTTACGAGTGCTTCAGAGGAATGTGCTAAGTAAAGAGCAACGGGCATTTTACAAAGTTTATATAAATTCAATGACTGTTTTTAAAAGTTGTAAGAATGTAGAACTTTATTGTAAAAAAATATAATAATAATAATATCCTGGGACATTATACACACGGCCATCTGATCCCAAACTAAGCAGCTTGTACTATGGAAACCAGATAACTGATATACAACATAATACTATTTTTCTTTTGTAAATACACACTTATATAGATAATTATAATTGTTAACGTTTTATTGTTTTATTATTTATGGTTGAATAGAGCTTTTTGGCTAATTAAGTAGCTCGACTAGAATAGTACCTTACAAAATATACTCCAGCATTACTATATTAATGTTATGGTCCTGGGCATGAGTAAGATTGCTAGAGCTTAACGGCGAGGGGTAATATTCGGGAACCCGAGACTGATACCATGTGTGTGATACGGCTACGGTGACCACTTACCATCTGGAGGGCCGTATACTTTTCTACTGATATAAAACAAAGATCGATCACACGAAATTAAGTAAATGCTCCTTCAGGAACCAACTCTTATATATCTCGATGGAAAGTTTTGTGCCAGACTTGCATATGATGGTGGTAGCTATATAGATGGATCAATAGATATAGTTTTCATTTTTACCGTGCTTTTATAAAAAAAATAATCTGCTAATTTTGAACTGCCCACGGCTCATTAGCTCATTCCTTTAATATTTTACACACGTATATAAAATACAGGTTTATTGAGCAGTGTGAATGAACTGTACGATATTCCGTGCAAGTATCAATACAAATGCATGTGAATTTAGGAATACACGTCATGTATCAAGAATGCGGTGGTTCGATCTTTGGTGTCGAACATACTTGTTTTGTGAAAATGTGCAGAGTGGAAGGAATTCGTGAAAGCATACACTTTTTTGTGCAATAATTTTAGTACAGAAATATATGGATTTTATTACAGAAGAATACGGTGAATTTTAGTGAATATTTTTCGTTGAAAACGTGGTTAAATTGTTAGCTTCCCTTGTGTAGTTTTTTTAATCCTGGCGGATTTTAAAATCAACAAATAATTAAAAAGATAATTAGGGGCCTATTTATCTTTATAATCACACTAATAATAGGTCTTTACCTATGAAATTGCCGTTTTGTATGAAAAAATTTAAACGAATTTTTTTCATGAATTTTTTTATTTGTATTAATCGAAGTAATCACCCATGCAATCAATGCATCTTTGCCATCGCAGTGGCAGTTTATTGATGCCCTTCTTAAAGAAATCAGCTGGACGGGAGGCAACAAATTCTTCAAAGGCATTTTGTACTGCCTCTCGGGTATTGAATTTTTTTCCCACCAAGAAGTTATCCAAATTCTGGAAAAAGTAGTAGTCTGTAGGCGCAAGGTCTGGTGAGTAGGGCGGATGACGGAGAGCTTCCAACCCCAGTTCTTGCAACTTGGAGACCGTCTGCTGTGCAGTATGAGGTCGCGCGTTGTCGTGCAGGAGCAGCGGAGACGAGCGATTGACCAATGCTGGTTGGAGATGCGCCAGCTTCTCCATCATTGTGCTCAGTTCTTCACAGTACACATCTGCAGTAATGCTCACCCCGTTTGGTAAGAAGCTGTGATGAATCACACCGGCGCTAGACCACCAAACAGTGACCATCACTTTTCTAGGGGTAAGTTTTCGTTTAGGGCATTGTTTAGGTGCTGAACCAGGATCCAACCAACTTGCTGAGCGCTTGCGGTTATCAAACAGAATCCATTTTTCATCGCAGGTAACAATGCGGTTCAAAATTCCTTCATTTGTGTGTCTGTTGAGCAGTGCAAGGCACGTCTCGACGCGTACTTCGCGCTGGCGATCATTGAGTTCGTGGGGCACCCATTTGTCAAGCTTTTTTACCTTGCCAATTTGACGCAAATGGACCAATATTGTTTTGACGCTAACGTCGAAAGCTGCTGCTAATTCAGCCGTAGATTGTGTATCATCAGCTTCCACAACCGCCTTTAATTCGTCATTGTCGACCAAAGTCTTCGGACGACCGCGAGGTTCATTTTTCAGGTCGAAATTTCCAGAACGGAAGCGAGCAAACCAATAACAGGTGGTGCGTTGGTTTGTAGTGTTAGCTCCGTAAACGTCGTTGATGTTGCGTGCCGCTTGTGCCGCGTTGCTGCCACGACGGTACTCATATTCCATAATTACTCGAATTTTTAACGTATCCATGATGACGAAAAAGATTGAAATGCGATGAAAATGTAACACTAATCAATAAAGAAATGACTACTTTTGGAAAAAAGAATCCATGTTTTTAAAATAAAATTAATTTGAAATTAGAATTCTTAGTCAAACAAAAAATATTTTGATTTGAAATGGCCAGTACTGCAGAACGGCAATTTCATAGGTAAAGACCTAATATTATAAAGGCGAAAGTTTGTGAGTGTGTGACTGTGTGAGTGTGTATGTTTGTTACTTCACGTCTAAACGGCTGAAGTGATTTTAATAAAATTTGGTATGGATTAACACATAGGCTATAATTTATAAAGTTTAACGCGGGTAAAACCGTGGGGCACAGGTAGTGGATTATAAAAAAGATGGAAAAACAATTGAAGGAGTACCTACCCTCAATTTCATCATCATCATCATATCAGCCGAAAGACGCCCACTGCTGGACAAAGGCCTCCCCCAAAAATCTACACAATTACCGGTCTTGCGCTATCCATATCCACTGGATGCGGATAGCGCAAGATTGACGCTGAATTTAAAGCAACCAAAGTCGAGCCCAATTTGGCGCCAAACGGTGCATTACGGTACCATGGTTTAAGCGTCGACGCACTTTAAAGACATTATTTTAGCTTAAATAAGGTGAGAGTGTGTATGGAATAAGTAGGCTTCAGGTATAATATATATTTTAACATTATTTCGCGGACATTGGTGTGGGTTACGTTTACTACGTTCTTTATCTGAAGAATTGTCTATTAATGATTAACTGTTTGATGTCCCAATAAAACAAAATAAAATAGCGAATCAGTAATATGATTGACACTAACTATATTGTATTGCCGAATATATTAAAATACTAGCGGTATAAAACTAAACTGATTTGCCTGAAACTAACTTAACCAAATTAAGCTTATATGCAAACAACGCGTGCGTTCAATTCCAAGCAACAAAATTCGACCCAATTTTGGCGCGTAAAGCTTGGCACTCTATGCAGCTCGCTGGTTTTACGGTCATCACACTCTGAACTTTATTTTTTTTAGCTTAAAAACTTTGAGATAGTACTAAACTAAAGCAGTTTTTCAATGAGATTTAAAAATGCCGAGCTAAAATACGCTACAATGTATTGTAAATTTAAGTAATAACGGTGTCAAACGAAACTGTTCCGCCACAAAGTCAGTCAACTCGACCAAATTTATATGCAAAATAATATTTACGACACAGAAGTTCAAATATCGCATAATTTGATTAAGTAGATTTTGCCTGATACAAATCAAGTTCGCCTACGATTGTCACACATCAACTTTTCGTTCTTATATTTATTACTATGAGTGGGAGACGTGCAGTTATATTCTTACACTGTTAGGCATATTTTTTCCTTTATGAAGATGAGTTTATTTATACTCAACTATATACAAGGATTTAATTAATTACACTGGTCTCCTTAACAGTCCAAGCCGGGCGTCTGTGGAATGCCTTACCTGTATCGATAATACGAACTATAAAACTGGTAAAATTGTTTGTCTATACATTAATTTGATTAGTACCGAAACACTGTCCAATTTTTAAAAAATAATGATTAGATATGTATAAATTATTTATAAATAATGCCTATTTTTTATTATAAATATTTAGTTTAACTCTACAATTGCTAAGTACATAGAGACCAGTTTCGTGGTATACTATCCAATTGCACAAAACAGTAGTTCACTATCTGTATCCGTAATCTTTAATATGAATGATGGGAAGGGCAAGACGGTTTCCGAAGTTAGGCACGGGGTCGACGGTTTTAATCGCTCTTATGCCATCGCCAGCTTTCAACCTCGCTGCTACTAATAATTTTTATTAACTATGTTTAAATCGTGGAAATAAATTAGGGTAGTAGTTGTTTAAGATAGAGCACACATGTGTTATGACCGAATGACTTAATTATGAATGATGTTATGAGTGTGTGAGTAATGTAGTGATATGAGGGGATCACTTGTGTAATTTTTATCGGATAATAACTACTTGAGCCATAAACTGAAACTAACATGGAAGTCCTATTATGGCATTTACATATGTGAATGTGCGATATAATGAATTTAATCCCACGAGTAGAACTAAGTCTATTATTTTATTAAGTTGATTAAAAATGATGGTATATGTTTTGCCACGTAGGATTTGATCGAGATGATATAATTCATTTATTAATATAATTCAATCATACTGTAACGACTATGAAGCGCGCGAAATGCAAATTAAAATTCAAAACCCGCAAATGTTTCGCGATCAGTATATCAGAACAACTAAAACATAAATAGTTATACTATATTAGTAAAATATCTCCCGGAATGTAGAACAGGATGTGATCGCGACGGTGCATTAGTCCCGATATATTCTCGCATTTTTTGCCGCCATATTTCTTTCAAGCGATGGTAATTAGTACAGTTCTGATTTGACGTGTTGAAACATATTTCATGGTTCGAGTTCCACCTGTCATGTTGATTTTAGTTTTAATTGTAAATTATGGTGTGATTTTTAAGAAGTTAGTTGGGATGAAAATGAAAACGATACTATAAATCGATTATTTATCAAGGATTAGTTTTTTAGCTAGATAGTTAACGAACAACGTCCAGTAGTAGTGGCATAGTGACGCACTAGTCCAATGACATGATTATTTTAGGAGAATAAATGAAAACAACATTTCCGTTTCGTACTGGCGTGTTATGTAGTCCCTTATGAAGTATGTCACTACTTAACACTGGTAAGCTGGTATGGTTACGGACCAATAAAACGTAATTGATTATTATTTTAAATCTGTGTTGAAACTAAGAAAGTTTTGTTTAAAGCTTTGCTTAGTTAGGGCTAGATGGGTCTCTTTAATGCTTCCCAGATATTAATTTGAATTGTGGTCACCATACTTATTTGGAAAAGAGAATGCTCGGTAACACCAGAGTAGTGCCACAGGTAGTGCTATGTGTTTTTTTATAGTTTTCGATTATCGCTTATCATATTATTGAGTAGGTGATATTTTTATATTCCAATATAGTACAAAAATTAAACAAATTCCTACGTCCTTATTTTAGAAACACGCCAATAATAAAAACAATTTCCTCTACAAGATGCAACTAAATTTTATGCACTACTTAACAATATTAGTCGTCGTTCGATACCGGAACTTAATCGGATTTTTTTTAAATTATTTATGTATGTAGGTGGTTATATTTTTGTTATTTTATGTTATTTATAAATAGGAATATTTATTATCTATGTGTTACTTTCCTGTAGATATGTATAGTTTTAACCTTTTTTTAAATATTGCAATGGATGCAAAGTTCGTGTTCAAATTATAACTATAAAGACAATAATGGACATGTTTATTATCATCATAACAAAAGACTTTAAAATAAAGATATTCATTTACAAACGGATATTTCCAACTCAATTATAGCTCAAGGGACACTAATTTCCTGATTTACGAAACTATGTTCCATACTGTATCGTAGTACTATTAATTATTATGTGGCAGTATCAATTAGTGTCAAGATTAACATATTATATGATTTACTTTTCTCCATATGAAACACAAAGAAAATTGAACTCTATAACATAGTAACAATAAAGACGAGGTTAAAATAGCCAAAAGTAGTTAATTGTTTAAGAAATATTCGGTTTAATAAAGCAATGTAGACTTATTGGATGCAGGAAATTGGATTAGAGCTTTCCTGAGCTTTGATGTAGCGAGAATAATAAATATTCGGAATATTTATACTAATGCAGGTAAGTGATGCGTGCTATATTTTTTAAATTACGTTACGATATACGATGATTAGCGGTTACAGGTAAACACAATTATGCATGCTATATATATCTATGCTCGATGGCTAGGGTTCCCAAGCGTCCCGTATATATGGGATGTCACCGTATTTAAGTATTATGTCCCGTATTAACCCCCGTATTACTTGTCCCGTTTATAAATATTTCAATATAGACGTAATGAAGGCTCCATGGTCAATCTTCAGTATAGTAAGAAAGTTGTTCGTTGAGCTTTGGCCCTTACTCCAAACCATTTTCAGATTTATCTTAAGTATAGTAGACGATACGTTGGGTCGGTGGATACAATTTGACCTTGACAGCGTCTTTATAACATAAGCAGTAAGAGTAGTTTTCGTAGAACAAGTGTATACACTAGTGTAACAACTGTAACAATTAAGTATAAGTAGTTAGCATTAACACGCAAGTAAGTAATTAACAATTCTAGTGCTTAACAATAATCGTTTAAACCTGTACCATCACCTGTTCCTAAAATATGAAGACAAAATCACAGCCAGATATAGCTTCGGGTGATAAGCACCATATCTATTTATAAAAGTTATCTGGTTTCCATAGAATAGGCTCTGCCTAGTTTGGGATCAGATAGCTGTGTGTTGTTGTCCCAAGATACAAAAAAATGTCAAGTATTCCTTTAAAATGCGGGCATGCTGAACCGTCACTTTTATACCATAAATCCAACTATTATCCAATATTGTAGTAGAATCACTAACAATAACGCATTTTAATAATATTATACAATAAATTCTTAAATAAATGTAAATATGTGAACGATTCGCCGCTACCAAAACCCTTAGAGGTTTCTGCGGGTCGGCCTGTTAAATGTAATGTGCAATGAAATAATATATTTAATAAATAAATACTATAAAAAAATAAAAACTAAACGCTAAAGAATTGACATTGACGTAAAGTAAAGATCGATGAATGGTTAAGAGGGAATGAACGGATGTATGGTAATGTACCGTCGCGTCATGTTCACGTAGTTCTGTCAAACACCTTTTACGTAAAGTGGTGCGATAAGTCTAGACATTGTATAACTCGGTAATGGATTGGGGTGGATTTTCATTTGAAGAACTTTGATCAAACATTCGTACAGAAATAGTATTAGGTACTTTTTATTTAGCAAATCGAAATGCTTTTGCGTGACTAAGGAAACATTCTGTACATAATATGCAGTTTTAGGAGTGTGTACTGTATACAGAGAGTAGCAGACAGTGCCATCAATCACGTTCACTCATTTGCATGGGTTTCGGGGATCGGATAGGCCGAATGTGTAAAATACAGATTTTTCTTTTTGTACCACAATCGGTAACATTTGTCCGATATGTAATCGATAGAAAAGAGGGGCAATAGATTTGCAAGACTTCTTGTAAGGACTGCGTAAGAGCGCAAGCACAGGTGTACTCTCTAACGACTTTGACGGGCCGGTTGGCGTGGTTAGTAAATACGTGCCTTTCATGCCGCAGGTCGTGGGTTCTATCCTTAGTCTGAGTGTAATTATCTATATAAGTACGTATTTATAGAAGAAAAGTAGTATATGTAGTATACCAGTTATCTGGCTTCCATTGTACAAGCTCTGCTTAGTTTGGGACCAGATGGCCGAGTTTGAACAATGTCCCTAGATATTATTATTCCTAGTCACGGGAAGAGGGACCGCTAAGTTTCGGACTTCGAGCAGATATCGAGAATCTTTCTTAACAGAAAAATCGTAAAATAACTCCGAACTACAATACAACTTGACCTTCACAAACAACCTAGTCTATACAAATTTACCAAAATGATTCTTTGCTTGTCTACGACTTCTGAAACACCGTGCAATTGATTTTCAGCCGTAATTTTTTATCTCTATGTTTTATATTAACATATTTTCCAAATTGTAATACTTAACTAAAAACTATGAAACAAAATCCTACGATTGCCCGTAAAAACGTAAAATTACACTTTATTCATCACAAACAACAATGCAAACATAAATGAACAAAAAACCTCTTGAATCAAAGTATTTACGAATAGATGAACCAGGAACAAATTACGCAAACGGGTGTCGCAAATTATTGTTGAATAAGTATCATTAATGATTCATCAATTTGTTGATGATTGTTTTGATGCAAAAAAAGCTGTCAATAGTTGTAGTAACTGCACAATTTGATAGCGGATTAGAGCGGTCATGTATAAAATTGGACAACGTCCTTGGGGCGGCGTTACGGCATCTTCAATCTACACTGCCGAAAAATACAGCAATGGACACCAAAACTTTAGAACTTTGCTAAGTAAAAAGTACAGTGTACAGTCAGCAGAATCAATATGTATACAGTATTTTTTTTACCTTCCTAGGGACTTACATATGTCATCTTAAAATATAGAAAGACTAGTCCTAAGTGTATATTTTTAAAGGACATTGTAGGGCTGTACAGAAGTGAATCATAATATCGGAACCGTAGACATATGAAGACCTGTAAGTAGCTTTACATTTTGGCTATATGTTTTGAAAATAAATAATCTGTTGTAAGCACAAGCAGAACTATGATGTTGGTTGATTGAGTGATATATAGATAACCTAAAGGCTAAAGGCCAAAGTCCTTCGACTCCCACAAAATAGAGATTTGAAAATCTTTAGTGGCTCAACTCATGAATAGTTGCAAGGATACGTACTTATGACTTAAGCCGTGAGTAGAAGAACGTAATAGAGAGCCTATCAGCCTGTTCTATTTCTAACTGTAAAACCTTTGCACCATGACATATAATAGGTACATTTTTTTTTCAATTTTAAACTTTTTTACTCTCAATTTAACATATATTACAGCTATTCACAACGTTGTTTCAATTATGCCGCATTTGTAACGTCCTCATCATATCATATCATATATATTCTATCATATGGTAAAACTGGGTAATATATTCATGATATTGACTGTACGCACAATCGTCTATGTTTGTTGAGTAATTTATACAGGACAATTACCTATGTGGTTTTTGCACATTTTTTGTGATAGAAGTGATCGAGTTTTTAAGTTAGTGTCAGCTGATTTGATTGGATTCTTAGAAGCTGTTTGTGGACATTGAATAGAAAAGGTCAAATGTCTGAAGTTTGTGATTACCTACTTCGTTTACTCATTATTTAAGGAAACAAAATTATAATAAGGTTAAGTTAAGGTCACTAGCACCGCACTCGCTGATGGTAACTTGAAGACATTTTTCATTAATTATTAGGCTATATTTGTAGTTATTTTTTCTACTCAAGAATTATTGTTGTAGTTTTATTTAAATATTTAATATTTAAAAAATAAACTATACTTGTAATTGTTCGAATCCCTGTTGAGGAACTATAGATGTCTTCTTAACATTATTATGGTTGTCGACCTGTGACGTGACCACGGCTGGTACAATCCATACCGAAACGTCGGGTTAACCAAAAGGTAACGATTAGCCTTATAATAATATTCACGAGTTTGAATTGAATGCCAATATTTTACCTCAGGACTTATTTCGCAATCTCAGAAAAGATATAATATTTAAGATAATATGGATTCGTTAATTATTTTAATATGCAAGTAATGTTTGCATTTAAATATGTCATAAGATTCTTGCAAACAGCTCTAATAATTGATATCTGTTTGTTTGTCCTGAGTCTGTGTGTAATTATCTATCATCATCATCATCATCATATCAGCCGAAAGATGTCCACTGCTGGACAAAGACCTCCTCCAAAGATCTCCACAATTGCCGGTCTTGCGCTATTCGCATCCAGCAGTTTCCAGCGCCCCGCACAAGATCATCGGTCCATCTTGTAAGGGGCCTACCCACGCTGCGTCTTCCGGTTCGTGGTCGCCACTCGAGAACCTTTCTGCCCCAACGGCCATCGGTTCTACGAGCTATGTGCCCCGCCCACTGCCACTTCAGTTTTGCAATTCTTCGGGCTATGTCGGTGACTTTGGTTCGCCTGCGGATTTCGACATTTCTGATTCGATCCCGCAGGGAAACTCCGAGCATAGCCCTCTCCATTGCTCTTTGGGTGACTTTGAGCCTTCTGATAAGGCCCATAATGAGCGACCACGTCTCTGTTCCGTAAGTCATCACTGGCAACACACACTGGTCGAAGACTTTCGACTTGAGCCACTGCGGTATTTTGGACGAGAAGATGTTACGTAGCTTCCCGAACGCTGCTAATTATCTATATAAGTATGTATTTACACAAGGAAAGTAGTATATGTAATATATCAGTTATCTGGTTTCCATAACACAAGCTCTGCTTAGTTTGGGATCAGATGGCCGTATGTGAATAATGTCCCAGTATATTAGTATTATTATTTTACCAACTGGTTTGTTTCATTATTTCAGTTTCATCGCTAGATACCGCTCCTTAAGTTACGTCCACTATTTGTGTTACACAATATATATTTTTAACACTATCACCCTTTCAAATATCGCAGTGGTTCGGTAGACTACAAACATATCAATGAGACACACTCCAATAAATCGTTACTTAAATCAATCCAGTAAAGTACAATTGATTTCAAACCTTTTGTCTTACAAGACTAGATTCTATTTCATCTGTGATTGCCAGACCAAAGTAACAAGTCATCGCTACAAATTATAAAATAGTAATGTTGTTTTCGATTTCTTTTCACTTTCCTAATTTGGATCACACTTGCTTGTCTACCGTCATTTGAGGAAGTTTATTGTGAATTCTTTTGGAGAAATGTTTCGCTATAGAGTTGATACAGTGGTGATAAAAGTTCATAACCAAAAGCGCTAACTATCGTATCATCGAAATTTGCATTTAAATTGATAGCAAAAACGTAACGTTTTAAATGTTAGTCTCTCATTTCTAATTTTATCAAGATCAAGACGACCAAATAAGGCGTGTGAATGTTCTAAAACACGAATCGCAAAACTACATTAAAATAAAAAAAATACATATGACTGCAGTAAAACCTTGGATAATAACCTACTTCAACTTTTACTTTTGACAACGGATTGGGATATTTTTTTGATGAGACCATCCAAATGGATTATCTGAATCGGTTCACTAACAACAGAAGTAACATACATACAAAAAAATATTTCAGTCAAATTGATAGCGTAGTTTATTTGCAGTCGGTTAAGAAGAAGGCTGATATTAAATATTTTATTACGCATAATAGAACAAAAATTCAACTAACTTAAACTTTTAGCCAGCATTCTGCTGTCAGCAGATCAGTACGTCTTAAGAGTGGCTTTATATATATAATTATATTGATTGCAACCTTAGTTTAGTGGTAGCGTGTACAAACACTGTTATAAGGTTCGGTAGTGAACTGTTCGCACGATCGGACGTACGCTATAACAATTTTACATTATAAAACACAAAATGTCGCAAAAGTCACTCGAAAATATAATACGTGAGTTGCATAAAACGGTATCCGCGCTTGTGGTTAAAGTTAGTGCACTTGAAGATAAAATAAGTGAACAAAATACGTTAATTATACAATTATCATCGGTTCCATCCAATACTTCGATTCAACCAATTATAGCAACTACCCCCGCAAACTCAAATTCGCATCAATCCGACACTGATCCGATGCAGCGCTTGACTCGCCAAGCTCGCTTAAAAGCCGTAGAAGCAATAGGCGCCAAGGCAGCGAAGAAACAAAAGTCGGTAAGCAATGTTTGCGCTGGAAGATCGTCCGCACCTAGCGATGATATACCGATAACCCGCAACGAACCAACTCTAATACGTGGGGCCACGCAAACTGAGGCGAACACTGCCGCCATCACAAATTTACCGGATGATACGGCTTCTAACAATGGAGTAATTCGTGAAGAGTTGAAGGTTGTTAATGATGACATCATGACCAAAATTCGTCGCCCCCGTCGCTCAATAATAAGAGCGACTGGTGAAGCGGACTCTGAATTACTGACGGTTGAACAAACTAAATATGTTCATGCCTGGAACTTTCATGAGGACGTGACAGAGGCGAACATACTAACCTACCTCAAAAGGAAAAAACCCGATGTAGACTTTCAAATAAAAAAAACCTGATCCAATCCACGACAGTCACAACTGTTTTGTCATAGGAACCACAGCAAACCACTTTGAATTTCTTATGTCACCGGACAACTGGCCAACAGGAACAGCACTACAACAGTGGTATACAACTAAAAATCGACGAAACAGGAAAAATAGCCATACTTTTCGATCTCATACACAAGCGTAAACCGAAAAGTTTTAACATTAACATTTTTTACCAAAACGTAAGGGGATTAAAAAGTAAAACCTCAGAAGTTAAAACATTACTCAACGACTTTCGTGGCCACACACTGGCGTTAACAGAAACACGACTAGATGACAGCGTTTATGATTCCGAGTTATTTCCTCGAGATTATACGGTTATTCGGCGTGACCGAGTTGGAGGCGGAGGAGGTGGAGTATTGCTAGCCGTGCGACAACCTTACCATCTACGGCAAATTCAGTGTGAGTGCTCACCAGACGATGAAATAGTCGCCGGACAAATTACAACGGGCAAATATCGCTTTATCTGTTGCGTAACCTACCTGCCGCCAAGAATACCCGATATAAGATATTATTCGATTTTCAACTGCATAGAAACACTTATAACTCAATTTAAAATACCTGTTATAGTGATTGGCGACTTTAATTTATATTCAGCATCTCAATCTGTACGAGAAAGCTATAAACTGTTATTATCAATGTGTGATTTAGCGCAACATAATACTGTTCTCAATGGTCTTGACCGTGTACTTGACTTAGTCATTAGCCGAAGGGATTTAATGCCCCCTTCTGTGTTGGAGTCTGAGGTGAGTCTCGTTGAGTCCGAAGTTCACCACGTACCATTAGATATAGTTATAACTTTAAATAGGTTTTACTTGCATAATGATCGGGATGCTAGCAGGCACGAATGCACTTCAAAGACCCGTAACTTTAAGAAAGTAAATTATTATAATTTATATTCTCGTTTGTTATATACCGACTGGTCCCCGGTATTGAGCTCATTGGGTACCGAGGAGGCGGTAACTAATCTTTATAACATCTTAAATAAATTATTTGACGAATTAGTTCCAAACAATATAAAACGAAACATACGTGGTCATTATCCAGATTGGTATAACTCACAAACTATAAAATGTTTACATTTAAAATCTTATTATCACACACTCTATAAAAAAACAAACAACCAACTATATTACGCGTTCTTTACCTACTTTCGTAAACAATTTAAATCGTTACTCGCGACAACTTTCACAACTCACTATAAAAATATTGAAAATAATATATTGCAAGATCCCGGTAGTTTTTGGCACTATATTAAACAAAACAGGAAATCGAATGAACCCTCAACATTTGGAATGTCTAATCCACAGCAAGTAGCAGATGCATTCGCATCGTTCTTTAAAAGTGTTTATTTATCGAATGCGCCGACATTAGATCCGCTCGCAGCGCTGGCCGCCGCCTCAATGTCGCCCCCACCCAGCCTCGCACCGGACATTCACGTTATTGTGGACAGTGTGCAAAAGAACGATATACGCATCGCCCTAAAAAAACTTAAAGCAAAATTCACTCAAGGGCCTGATGGTGTACCACAAATAATTGTCCGAGACTGTTATGAAATCTTTGTTGAGCCTCTATGGCACATATTTAAATTATCTCTCCAACAACAAATTTATCCGCTCGTATGGAAAACTACCAAAGTTATACCCATACACAAGGCAGGATCTAAGTCTGAAATTCAAAATTACAGGGCCGTGGCAGTTCTGTCAGTATTTGGTAAGGTTATGGAGTCCACTTTATATACACTAATATATAAACAATTAAATGGTTGGTTTTGTGATGAACAACATGGGTTTTTACCTGGGCGTTCCACAACTAGCAATCTTATTAATATTTCAACGCTCATTTCGAACGGAATTGATGCTAAAAGGCAGGTCGACGTGGCTTATTTTGATTTCCAAAAGGCGTTTGATCAGATCCAAAATGATGTCCTACTTTACAAACTAGCAAATATAGGCTTTTCAAAAAATCTTGTTCACTTTCTTTCAAATTACCTAAGAAATCGTAAACAGTATGTTCTATACCAAAACTGCAAATCTGAAGAATATACTGTTAATTCAGGTATTGGGCAAGGTAGTTGTCTGGGCCCATTACTTTTCTTAATATTAATAAACGACTTACCATCTAATATAAAATATAGCACATGTCTAATGTTTGCAGATGATGTCAAATTGGCACTGCCAATTGATACACCATCCGATTGCGACCTATTACAAAGTGACATCGACAGTGTAATTGAGTGGAGCTATCAGAATAGTTTATGTCTCAATTCAAACAAATGTGTGATTGTGTCTTATAGTCGCGCACGTTTCCCAATACACAAAAACTATACACTACACAATACGATTGTGAAAAGAGCGGACACCGTAAAAGATTTGGGCACATGGTTTGATAGCCAATTAACTTACCATGATAATATTTGCAAACTCTGTGATAAATCGCGGAAAAGCCTAGGATTTGTTCTGAGACAGTCTAGAAGCTTTTGTAATCGTAAAACTTTGTGTACCTTATATAACGCGTACGTTCGTACCACACTCGATACTAATTCAGTGATATGGAATCCCTATCAAGTTCAGTACATACAAAAAGTCGAAAAAATACAGAAATCATTTGTACGCTATTTGTTCAAAAGATTATATTATTATTATCCGTATTTATATCCAACACTTTATATCGTGGGTATGGTGGACTATCGTATGTTAGCAGTACGACGTAACATTGCATTAGTCACGTATTTCTTCAGGTTAATGCGTGGTTACACATATAACTCTTTACTATTGGCACTATTACAGTTCCGTGTGCCGCGACACAGGACATACTTTGTCCAGGCGCGACGTCAACATAACCTATTGGCGGTGCCGGCGGCCGCTCGAACAAATCTAGCCCGAAATGCACCTCTGTCCCGCGCAGTTCGCTATATCAATGATATCGAGAATGACTCAACAATAGATATATTCTCATGCACGGAAAATGCATTCCTAACCGTTGCAGGACGTCACATTGAGGCATTGACTATTGAGAGCAGTATACAGTAACTTCTTATTACAATTTTATCTTTTTCTAATATTATGCAGTAGATACATAATATTAGAAAACTTTTCACTTTATTTTTTTTAACATGGTTAATTAATTAGCTTATTATAGTATAGTATAGTACCTATAGATTATGTATATAAATTATTATGATTGTATCACTTATTGTGCTTGGAATTATCTGTTAGCAATAAGATATCTGTAATAAATAAATAAATAAATAAATAAATAAATAAATAAATAAGGACTGAGTTTGGGACCGGGTCGGACCAAAAGTTATCGATAAAGTATCGAATCAACGACCATGTGGGTAATTCGCATTGTATGAAGGGCAGATCGTTCTTCATTTGTTTTCTGTACAAATTTTAGCGTGAAGCCGATAGTTGCCAACGCTACGGTACGCTACACGTTTTGTCGTAGCAGTGAAGACAGAACACACGATATAATAATACTGTCATCATCGTCATGTCAGCCGAATAACGACCACTTCTGGATAAGGGCCTCCCCAAAAGATTTCCACAATGGAGTTGTGTTCATAACTAGGAGGGATAGCGATGGTCATAGTACACAGAGAGACGCAGGCTGCTGCCCGTTCTCAGGGAGATATTCCTTCGGGTAAACTTCTACGCCCTCACGAGATAAAATGGGGTGGCGATATTCTTTGCCGTCAGCTACAGCACTAGCAATAAAACTATACTTGTGATAAATAGTTCGGGCACGTTTGAAAGGCCTATGCGCTCCTTAGGCTTTATCGGGATCACTGAGATAGGTTTATAGCGAACTGTCTCTTTAATTTATTTTCTACATAGACCTTCTTTTAAGATAAAAGTTACAAGTCACTATGGAAAGGTCGCCTTTAATTACTACGAGCCATACTAAATTAATGGCATACATTCCCTCGACTCCAGTTTAAAACGGACGTAGTTTTATGTGAGGGAGATTCTAATTAAACGTGACCTAGATATATTGTACAGCTTAGAGCGTTATGTGAATCTAGCCGGAAGTACAGTCGACTTCATTAATATGCATACACTTTTATAATATAATCGCCCGTTTGGGTGAGTCCACGTATACATACATGGACTCACTCTAACAGTCAACAACAATCATTTAAAAAAACCTATGTTCCGAATTTTTTAGTTTCCCATCTTCATATTAGTATTAACGATAAGCGATGCTTTAAATTAGTTTAACTTTAATTTAATAGGTCGATAGATATATAGAATACACTTTATTGCACCAGAAAACACAATACACAATATCTTAATGAAGAAAATACAGGTACAATCGGCGGTCTTATCGCTTTGTAGCGATCTCTTCCAGACAACCGTTGGGTGGACAAGAAGAATTAAGATGGAAAAGGCGGTAGTTGTAAGTGTACTATCGTGTGTATTAAATGTTTAATGTTATTACATAGGTACATACATTACATATGTACAAGCATCATAAATATATACTTATATTTGTATACCTTATATAGGTACTATTCTATAAAAAATACTTCCTCTTTTCTTCTAAGATTGCCGTATCCTACATATTTGTACTGTTTCCAATTACTGTAACAACTTTTCTGACGTATGGTGTGCAATAAATAAATGAATAGATTCCAAGGCCCTTTTGTAGGTAATTATAGTAAGTGAACATATTGACCTGCTTGTTAATAGGGTATACTTAATCTTATAAGTAACGTCCACACCAGCGAAATTAACCCCTGTATAGCGGGGTATAATTGACTCAGAACCACTACTATATATGGCCTTTGCGTCTGTTACAGATGATTTACGGCGCATTGTCTGAGAGACATTTCTTTTGGTGGCTAAACAAACCGATGCGAGAGCGACTTAGCCTGCCGCAGGCCTGACAAGAGAAGTTTGCGGTGGTTGGTGCCGAGCCGCTTTCATGTCGCTTCTGTCTCTTATCAGCAAGTACACCGAACCAGGCTTCATCACAGATCTTACGACCCTCCACTGCACATTTGCGCCATTCAACTCTATTTTTAGCGAGCTTTTCCCACCTACAGTGGTAAATTTTAAAAGCGGCCATATCCCGCTTGGTGCAGTCTTTAAAGCGAAGCAGAGGTCTACCGACATCGCGCTTCGCATTAGCTACCGCACCCAACAGAACACACCGTGGTATTCGAGTGGGTTCCATTCTGTGCACATGAACCACTACTAATGGTATGTATATTACATAGATGGTTGTTTTGTGCCGGATTATTTTTAAGCCAATGCATGCAGTTGGTGGTCGTGGGGTACTTTACAAACATATAATTAATTGAAAGACTACTATTCTACTACGACTAACTATTTATGGGTCACACAAATATCTACCCTGCGCGGGAATCGATCCCTGGACACGACCGCATTTATCACGGGGAGTGTTCAGACGAATTGTTCGAGTTTATACCTGCCGCCACATTCCGCCACAGACCCTCTAGTCAAAAGTGGAAATTTCATCCTTATCACCTGGATGAATGGTCATCCACCACTGTGCGTTTCACAAGAAACTTTTTGCCGCGCACTACCGCTCTGTGGAATCAATTAGCTGCGGAGGTATTTCCGATCCGGTATGACATGGCAACCTTCAAGAAGCGAGCCTATTCTTTTCTTAAAGGCCGGCAACGCACTTGCAGCTCCTCAGGTGTTGCGAGTGCCCATAGGCGGCGGTGATCACTTACCATCAGGTGACCCACTTGCTCGTTTGCCATCCTATTATATAAAAAAAAATAAAACTCGAAGTGGCGAGGCGACTGTCTCAATCGCTGCACAAAATGGCAAGGCGATTTTTGAATGACATAAAATTTAAATTCTTTTCAATGTTTGAATATAGTGTTGGCATGAATCATATTATATTAGTTTACTTTGTTCAGCATGCAACAATAATATCTGAAGCATTTGACACATGCATGGAGCTTGGCCAAGTCAAGACGAATGACATGTTACGGCTCATCGTCACTCGTTTTGTTTGTCAGTACGTCGATTTATTTCGTAGGAACGAGAGTGCAGTCATCGCTTGATGCTAGTTAATTAAATAAACAATAAAATAAACAGTGAACAGATATTTCCCAAAGGTGTGTAATAACTGTAACTTAACTGAAGTTAAACTTCTTTGATTATCCAAATGGTTTCTATATTGCATAAACTGTAACGATGTTATACATTTGGTTCCAAGAGTGTATAACTACATAATTAAAAAAAAAAACAAGTAACACGTAGGGTAAGCAATAATTAACTTAGCTTAAGTAACTTTTTTAAATTTACAAATTTCATAGATTTCTTTATTGCATATACTGTACCGATGTTATACATTTGGTTTAAACAGTGTATAACTACTTAATTTAAGAAATACATATAACGTATAAAGCAAGAAAGATCCCTGCCACACTCAACTGAGCTATCTACGCACAACCTATATAGTACTAGCTGTGCCCCGCGGTTTTAGCCGCGTTAAACTTTATAAATTATAGCCTATGTGTTAATCCAGAGTGTCAGCTAACTCCATACCTAAATTTTGTTAAAATCGCTCCAGCCGTTTAGACGTGAAGAAGTAAAAACATACACACTCACTAAGTTTCGCCTTTATAATTTAATAATAATTAGTGTGATAAACTGTACTGTGTCAAATTGTGTGCACGAACATTCTCTATTCCTGCATTGTCATATATCAACGGAGTGTGCTAATGTATACGGTCAAAGTGAAGTCAGATGTAGAACTGACGGCTTAACGTGCTTTCCAAGATACTCGATAGCGGTGGAGGGCACTAAGATGTTTGTGTATTAGGGTGTTCAAGGCTAATTTTGAGATTACACTCTACCACTTACTAGATTAGCACTCTATGATCCCAGAATCTCGTTGTCTGCTATAGAACACGATAGATCACTGAGGCAGCCATACATAATAAGCGGTAGCTATAATGGTAGACGGAAATGAAATTATCCGATTCATAACAGCACATTTGCAGGTTCCTTACTGCAAAACTGTTAAGCCGTAGTGAAATGGAATCTTAATAATCATAGTCAATTACAAGCAAAGTAAACACCGTGTATTGAAGTGAATATTGCAACAAATCTGCTACGTAGCAATTTAGAGTAAGCTTTACTAATACCTGAAATTAATACTGATACGATTTACCATCGAACGCCCTGTAATTAATATCTACCGGGTAAACAAAGGATGTAAGGAACCGCCTAACGCTTATATCAGGAGTACGAACATTGCTGATAATTTTATAGAATATCATCTATTTTTCATATCATAGCATTTCTTTCTAACAAAGCCCTTATGAAAAGGACAATGCACCTTTAATTTCGACCCGAAATACTAATGTAAAGTAAGTGACCAATTATTTTCTTTTTTTAACCGATTGTTATGCGATACCAATTTTGTTGCAGTCAGTTGTCTCGAAAAAAGTTGAAAGTAAGTTTTATGTTTTTAAACACTAATTATTCCTTCCAACATGTTAAAGAGGGTTGGTATGAGTTTTACAAGAAATTTATAGATTTTAGTACCTACTGTATGCTTCACATATGTGAATAGGAAGTGCAGAGCAAAATTGTATTTTATTATTATTCTGTTGACCTGAAGTTGAAGACCTGATTTATGGATGTACCTAATCTGATCTAATGATATCATTTCAGTTGAAGCTGGTGAATTAAAGTAAATATATCTATGTACGGAATCCAAGGTATCGGTTAACGTTAGGTTGTCCCTTACTATCGGTTTAATAGTGTACACAGTAAATGAAGTGGCTGATTTATGCAGGCATTATTAGTAATTACAGTAGCGGTAATAGTGGCATGATCTGAACTAAGCACATTATTATGTAAAAGCTTATTATTAAAAGTCCAGTATGGAGGATAGGTACTTTAGCAATATAAATGTAAACTGTCATATTATTATTATAGATTGGCCTGTTGGTCTAGTGGTTAGTGACCCTGACTGCAAAGCCAGAGGTCTTGGGTTGGATCCCCACCCAGGACAATCTTTTTTGTGATGAGCACGATTACTTTTTCTGTGTCTAGGTATATTTAGAAACATATAATTCTGTTTATCAGTTGTCTGGTTGCCATAGCACAGGCTCTGCCTAATTTAGGAACGGTTAGATCACTAAAGTAAAAAAAAAATAGTATCACATGTTTTAGTAAAAAAATATTACATGTATTTATCGTACATTGTACGCTGCTTATATAATAAAAACCCATTATATAACATTTTATCTGTCTATCAGTTTGTACCGGCTAATTGCTAATTTTGACGGGACTTGCACTGGCAGAAGACTGAAACTATAGGGACTAAATTTAGCTCGCAGCATTTATTAGAATTAACGTGACCAAAAGCTAGACAAATAAGCTAGATTAACGTTTATACGTATAATTTTTTGAGCCAGTTCTCGACCATGGCTAATGCCAGCCGATAGTTTGCCATCCGCACCCAGTTGAAGAGTAAAACAATTTTTCGCTCTATACGTGGCTCGATTGGGGAAGTAACAAAATACGCTGCAGGAAATAGCATTGTTATGTTAATGTTCTGGTCCTGGCCATGAGTAATGGCATTAACTTCGTCGGGGAAGGTAAAAAAAAAACGCGTGAGTGATGCCGAATTCGTGGTAAATAAAGTATATCTCCAAATATTAGTCAGCATAATAATAAAAAATATATCTTGGGACAACTAACACACAGCCACCTGATCCCAAACTAGGCAAAGCAAACAGACAAATTATAATTTGCTTGTTAAAACTGTCTTTCTTGGACGTGCATATTCTTTTAACTAGTGCAAATTACATACCAGCTTGATTAAACTGAAAATTATCTTAATCAACTCTACCTACATATTAGTTTCGTATTTTGATTGTTTAAATTAACTGTAATTTTTACCAGTTTCTCGGAACGTGACGGGACGGAGGATGTCTTGCAATATCCCATGATATACCTTTGGGAATTGTCGTCCAACCATAAAGTTATAACACCTACAAACAATACCCATTGTTCCAAGTTAAAATACCAAAAACTTCTTGACCGTACGAAATCTCGAAAACTGGGCTACTGGCGTACGTTCGTGCGGAATCGATGCGATCACGCGACGAATAACTGACGTAATCTATGCGCCAAAACCTGAATATGATTAGCCTAGATGCTAGCAATTCAGCGTAAGTGAATTGTGCCCTACATACGAAGACATAACTTGAGTAGGCCTGTCTTTTGTAATTAGCTAAATAGGGCTGCGTTGACATTTAGATGTAACAATATATGGTGGCTTTATAAGAGGTTTTGACAAACTATTCATCAAGAATCAATGAACGGATTAGATTCTAGTTTCGATATAGATAACCAATGGATGTGTAGGAGGTCTAATACATAAGTGTGGCATATTTAGGAAGAACATTTATAGTGCGAGCAAAAGAACTTGAATAGGCTTAGCGAACTTTTATGCACACATACTTGCAAACGGTTAAGGCGTATGGGACGCAAGGACGCTGTGAAGTTAATGGCGGTAGGTCATTATTTTCTCAGCAACACGTGGAGCTGATATGTACAGACGCTAGCACATCAAGCTATCCCAATCTGTCATATTTCCCCAATTGAAAGTAAACCTTATGCTTTTGTGATAAAGTTGAAAGTCCGTACACATGTATTTTATTTCCCAGGTTTATTACATACCTTTGGATACAGCTTAACATGATTAATTAAGATTATAACAGAAAAAAAAGTGATTGATTTCCAAATGTAAATGTTTTCATGTTTAAAGATAGCGGAAACGAATTAAGTCTTAGAAGAAGATTTGTTAAAATTATAAGATATTATACTATCCTTTTGGTCATTTTGAAAAGTCTCCTGTTCCGTTGTTTCCATAACATATCAGACTAATCCGTGATAGGGAGGAATATGGACATAAATCGATGAACTCTGAGTAGATACATTTAATTGACCACATATATTCCTGAAATAGTATATTTTAATTTCTTATATCATATTTAAGGGTTTAATTTATATTATTTGAGACAATAAGCTTCTTAACTTAAAATTCCTTAATTATTTAACTGTTTTTTTGGAAGTAAATCATACAATGTCAGAAGCTTGTGGTTCGCCACATCCAATAATCCTTTGGTCACAATCAGTGCACAATCTTGAAGAATCGACTCAATTCGCTCGCCAACCGCAAATTACTACAATTTTACTGATTAATCGGCCGGAATAAACTTCCTATTTAAAGTCATTAATATGACTTGCTATTCTTTTGGGGATTATGATGATTTTGGAATCATGTAGTTTAAATTATTACATGACATTTTAAAGTAAATAGTTTTGTATGTGTACTGAATAGTTATGTACTAAAACTTACCAAATTTCTTTTAAAAAATAACAATCTTCAAAAATAACTGTTTAATAAAAAGATGGGAACCTTTAATCGCAAGACAAAATACTATTGTACAATGTTGTACCTAACCAATAACGTATCAAACGTTACGTAAACGTTCAAGGGAAGATATACTCTTCTAGTAAACTCATTATGACAACAAAATATTACATAGGTATTACTTACTATCATCATCATCATCATATCAGCCGAAAGACGTCCACTGCTGGACAAAGGCCTCCCCCAAAGATCTCCACAATTGCCGGTCTTGTGCTATTCGCATCCAGCAGTTTACAGCGACCCGCACAAGATCATCGGTCCATCTTGTAGGGGGCCTGCCCACGCTGCGTCTTCCGGTTCGTGGTCGCCATTCGAGAACCTTTCTGCCCCAACGGCCGTCGGATCTACGAGCTATGTGCCCCGCCCACATACTTACTATGTATATACTATATTACCATCTATAATATACATACAGATATAAGTAGGATATAATAAAAAGAACTCTTAAAATTGAGCCGATACAAAATTGGGTTCAAAGTCGCTTGATGCGCATTTATTGTTATATAAGTACTGGGGTACTTATTTAAAACTTCATGATAGGTAATCTGTCGTACAAAAACTTATGATAATATTTGGTATATAAAAGTGAAATACAACTTACCTCCCCAAGGTATATACTGCGTTTGGTCACCGAAAATGTTTTTTTTTTCTTAAAATTCTAACCGAACCTTATAGGATGTTCTTTTTTGTATTCAACTGAAGCGGTTGATCCGATAATAGTGAACTGAATTTGATAAAAAAATTACAATGGGGAGTACGTTTAAAATGGGCCTGAATTTAGTTCAATTCTACAACAAAATTTGGTATTTATAAACATCAAATGAACTGAATGGATGGTACGAATAAATTAATGTTACGAGTACATGTTTATTTATTCGTTTACCACCGCACGTGTTGTATTAATTTATGTATTTTTGCGTTAACATGGAAAACATGAATCGCTGAGATTGATTTGAATATTAAAGATAAGTTAATCTCGAGTGTATCTCGCTACCCTATCATTATCGTTTACCGTGAAGAGATCTTATCAACAACATAGATTGCAGCTAGAAATTCACTTTTGCTACGCCATTTTTCTTGTACTTATATACTTTAGCTAGATATTATTATTTATTTCTTTGACGGGCCTGTTGGCGTGATTGACAAATGCTTGCGTTACACGCCGCAGGTCATGGGTTCGATTCCCACCTAGGACAGATTTTGTGTGCATGAACACGTCTGTTTGTTCTGTGTCTGGTTGTAATTATCTATATAAGTACGTATTTATATACACAAGGAAAGTATATAAACTATCTGATTCCCACAGTACAAGCTCTGCTTAATTTGGGATAAGATTGCCGTGTGTGAATAATGTCCCTGGATATTTTCCGCAGAATATAATATATAATAACTTATTACTATAGATATTAAAACAGGAGAAAAACATTTAATGGTCAAGGTTGATATATTTAACGGTCGAAGATGACACATTTAGGTAATGGTCGTGGTTGATATATTTAATGGTACTGGTTGATACATTTAAGTAAGGGTACTTGTTAATAATAAACATAATAAAATTACTAATTGAAAAAAGAATCAAGAATTGATTTGAACAATTGATCCAGTTTTGATATGGTGTCTGCGTCTCACAAAACTTTAGCATTTCTGTTATAAGTAGGATTTTATCGTGTTCGCTGTGTTATTCCCCCATATAAGTTATTCAGGACAATTGAATACCCATGATTCTATTTTGCATCGCACACTTTAGCAGCTAAGTGTATGTATGTATGTAGTATGGATGTTTGCTACTCTTTCATGCAGACACCATATCAAAACTGGATCAATTGTTCAAATCAATTCTTGTTTTGTTTTAATCAGTAATTTTATTATGTTTATTATTAACAATTACCCTTACATAAATGTTTCAACCAGGACCATTAAATGTATCAACCATGACCATTAAATGTGCCATCCATGACCATTCAATGTATCTATTCAAATAATGAAAAGTATTACAGTTTGCCAACCTTCTGGCAGATTTATTCAATTGAATAACGTAATAAATACGAAAGTGATTGAATTAACACCTCGTTAGACGAACAGGAATATGATGATATTAAGGTAAAGTAGAGCAGATCGTCCCACTTACTACGTACAACCGGTAACGACTAGTCTAGGAGATAGGCACGTCCGATATTTACATGATCCAAATCGGACGTAATATAAATCTGCTTGATTTTGATCGACGACAGTTTAAACGTCGAACTTAAGCATGACTTTCTAGATATTTAACGAGTTTCTATTCCCTCAAGTTAAAAGGATATAATGCTCCTTTATATTATTGCAAATAAATATTGTAAATAAATCACCGACGTCCACTTAATTTTAATGACATGTCAATTAGGTACCGATAATTTGTATAATTGCTACACTAGCAGCAAAACTGTTTTAGATAAAATGAAGTGATATAATCAGCTCAATTAAATTAATAAATAATTAAAACTAAATAAATATCCATTCCATATAATAGAATACTGGGTTCTTTCCCACGTACTTTCATCGAAAATATAAGATATTGAAAAGCATTAATCTGACTAAATTTTTTATTTATAAATTACTAGCTGTGCCCCGCAGTTTTACCCGCGTTGGTCTTTATATAGTATAGCCTATGTGTTAATCCAGGCTCCCAGCTAACTCCAAACCAAATTTCATTAAAATCTCTCGAGCCCTTTAGACGTGAAGAAGTAACAAACATACACATCGAATATAAAAGCTGTATAACTACCTCTACAAGGTTTCATCAAAATCCGTTTCATAGATTTTGCGTGAAAGAGTAACACATATCCATACAACTATACTCGCAAACTTTCTCATTTATAATATAAGTAGTACTAAGTTTGTATCCAATGGTTTTGTTCTAGGTTTGTATCCTAACAAATTGTATGTATACCTACAGGATCTTCTTAAAAGCACTGTTATCAAATTTTGTTCCCAAACAAGGAAGAACTCATATAACGTGTAACAAAAAAAAACCATTCAAATTGATATATCCTCCTTGACTTCATCTGTAACTAATTACAAATAATTAGTTACCGATGTAATTAAATTAAAATTAGTATAGTTTCTTAAGTTATGGGCATTGCTAGTAGAAATTAATTATATCTGTCTAATTAGAAAAATAAGAAATAAATATAGTAATTCGAAAAGACTATATTATTCAGGGTAACTTAATTTTCCTATAAAACTGAACAACGTGTAGAACATTAATTGCAAAATATAGAAAAAATATTTACTTCAAATTCAATAATAACGATCTACTGATGCATTTTGCGCGAAGTTCCTAAAGAATATGTTTTGTAGTTCATAAACTAAGGTTTTGAGTAATTTAATAATATCTTTATTTTTTTTTACTACTATAGTTTCATATGGAAGTAGTCATAACTGGTATGCATCCTGACTTAATGAGTATTTGCAATACAAAACACATATGTTACTTAATGTTGCCGTAATAATAAAGGTTATTTTAACCTTTAATGTCAAGGTTTTCTCAGTAAATAAATAAGGTTTAGCAACTACTATAACACTGATGTTATCGTAGTTAAGAACTATAATTTGAATATTATTTTTATATCCTTTAAGTACAGTTGATCATCACATCTTTGACCTTACCCGATATCAGGGAATGTTATATTATAGAGACTGGTAATCAAATAATATCACATGTATAAAACATAGGGTTTGTATTTTTTTTATTACCTATATTGTGATGACCATAGAAAACACAGAATAGATAACGGATATTGACAACTGGCCAATAAAATCACAAGGCATGTAGAACTCTCACGTGTCAAATGAATGACAAACGACAGAAGGCTTATAATTATTAATGTATTTAATTTACAACATATAATGTATGTTTAAGTGATAGTTAATATTCTTGGCTACCGTTAGCTATATTTTATTTTACTCTTGGTTTTACAATTCGCAAGAATTGTATGATAAACTATTTATTTCAATTGGAGTCTAACGAAGTATCCCTTTATTTGAAAAATGATGAATACATGTAAAGATTTATATGTATCAACAATACATTGTTTTTCGTCCCTTTAGTCCTGTTTTGACGCTATCTTATTTCAAAAGCTGTCATGCCGCTACACGTCAAATTTATGACAAAAACAGAAGAATGGCCGATCTATGAAGTAATATTAAATCTATGGTCTTCACTGTTAGTAGATAAAGATGCATATATTTTGCTCTAACGGATGTATGGTTAACCTTTATTTAATGTTTGATGTGTGAAACAAATACCCAGTCTGGCCTTGATATTAAAATTGATCACAGATCATATAAAATAATTTAACAACAAATCTTTCGTTTTAGTAACTGGTAGGTTAGATTAGATTTGATAGGGTTATGCAAAAGTCATCTTACTGCGTCCTTGATACTTGGATGTTGTAGTTCCATATAATGTGTCAGTATAATAGCATCTTAGCAGTATTTGCCTTAAATTTCACATCTTTATCAAAATGTAGACTTTCAGGTATGCTTTAGAAGGTAGGTAGATAGGTAGGCAGGTTTATTCCTTAATAGTATTTTTATACTATGGATGTTTAACAAAATATTATCATCTAGTTGATGATAGCGATTTCCCATATATAGAATAAGCACGCATGTATTCTAGGTATGTAATAGGATTTACACTATTTTAAATTATAATTTTAAAAAAATTGTAAATTTCATCCGCTAGCGAGATTCAACCTAGCAACACAGGGCAGGGCACAAGCATCGAGAATCAACAGAGTCTTCTATAATTCACTTCTTAAGTTTACTCTAACCTTACGGGAAATAGACAGCGCCATCTAAAAACCGCGTTTAGAAACCTTGATCGACTTATATTATATTTATGATTGTATATCGAAATCGAGCATAATCAGACATTCACTAAAGTTGACAGATGCATTTGATACTGAGTATTTATATTATTTCTAGATTTGATTTTCAGTGAAAATAGTTTTGAGAATTACAAATTTTAAAATATAAGTAATGCTTTAAAAAATAAATAACAAAAATAACTTAGAGATAGGATTTAGGTGGCAAGAGAGGTGTGCAAAGATCATGAGAATGGAAATCCGTTGTCTCTGCCTACCTCTCTAGGAAACAGGCGTGAATCTATCTATGTATGTATGTACCAATGTAGATAGGATTTAGTATAGTTCGAAATTAATGTAACGGTATTGACTATTCCAGGAGTCACCTTCTCCTGGCTTATATTTTCGTGCCGTGGAAAGTATTTATATTACAAGAAAATCGTCTTCAATGACACTTTCCATACTGTCGCGTTTAATTTGACAGCAATGGCTATGATGAATATTCTTTGATATTACTTTCCTGCGTGTCTTTCTTCAATGAATTAATCTTTATAATGAGGTCTAGATATCGGTCGGTTCACTTCGTTCTTGTTCTATTTTCGATCGTTGAAGCCTTTCTGGCTTTAAGTTGAGTTCATTTATATCATAATAAGCCTTTGAAACTCTGTGTCATTTACGGAAACATATCAGTAATCATTTACAAAAACCGGACGTCCGTTTAGAATTTCACGTTTAAAATAGAATCTTCAGATACCCCGGCGTATTTTAGGTTTGTAACTATTATTTATCTACGTCTGACGTGGTGTCTTACGTAGAAAAAAGTATACTATTATAAAAAGTATACTACTGCAGTCCTAAAACTTACTTGTCAATATAACCCGTTGTGGCATCGTGTTTATATAAAAAAGAAACCAAAATTTAACTATCTCATTTTTATTTTGTCAATCGACAGTTCCTACATTCGCATCGATAATAAGGTCCTCCTAGCCGAATTTCGGTCAGGGCGGCCAGTCTCAATAGAGATTAGCCTTCTGCGCGGTACATATTATAGTGCTCAAGTGTGTGCGCAAACACAGGATCACTTTCTATCACTCTCATGATCCGATGAGACGCCTAGCGACACGACCGGAAAGTGGTCAGGTACAGGACCGACGGCTTTACGTGCTCTCCGAAGCACAGGGGTATGATACCGCCAACTCCTAGACTTCGGGCTGAGGCTGAGAAATTTCTCTTTGTACAGAAAAGCCCCATTATGACTTTTGGCCCGACCTGGGATTTGAACCCAGGACCTCGTTTTCTGTGGGTAACACGCTACCGCTACCAACGAGACAGTCCATAACATGCATAAGTATCGATAACATGCTCTTCGACTTTCTCGCTTGAGTGGCTCACATCTTCACGCATTAAAGTAGAGTGATAGTTGCACCAAACGTCCTTGAAAAGAACCTATATGCACCTCCCTGTCAGTAATCAACCTGAGCCAAGGTTCAAAACCAATATCTGCCTCTCATTTTGTAGTTTTATTTTGCTAGATGACTAGAGCCCATGCTCGCTACTGTGTTACAGTGTTAATCTGTGTTACTGATGTTAAAATATACTGTTCATAACAAAGTTTATTTATCTACAAATAAAACTGGCCACTCAAAAGGTTCCGGTTTAAATCGAAGCATTGCAATACTCTACAAACACAATATTGTAATTTATACTATTGCATTTCCTGATGAATAAGGAATTTATTAGCAATTGATACTTCCAATAAACTGGCTCAAAAACTAGAGAGCACCTTATCCTGGACACTATATCCGTGAGCTCACAAGCAGTCAACAATTCATTGCAAATGCACTCTAATATCCTAAAACATAAGGTTGAAGTCGTGCCAGTTTTTATATTTTCCATCCGCATGCGGCGGTTGCTAGTCCGGTTTTAATCTAATTCAAATTGAAACGTTAGTTAATGGTTTTAGGTCTTATATTGATTGGCAATGTGTTAGGGTTAGTTCAGTATGTTAATTGATGTCGAATACATGATAAAAAAGATTTTCAAGATTAATTGGGTCTTAGCCTGCATTGCTAACATGTCAATGTATCGATACTCATTAGCTGATCTATACTAACAGATGTACAGCAATATTGTAATTCTGCGTGTAAGTAAAGTTGCCAGTGTATATCGGGGACGGAGGTTGGGGTCAGCTCTGTATTAGTTAGGACTGCTTCTTTAGGCGGGCCCTTTGCTGGTTGTATGAGTTAGTTGTCCTGCGTTTATGCCAATTTATTTGGGGTTTTTGATAGACTCTTGAGTCCATGAAATTTTTTTTTAGGTAAAACTCGAAGTAATTGTGTTGTCCTTCATATGGTGGGAATAAATTTTTAAAATAGAACTAAATTTGGTAAAACATCTAACATAATTAAGGCAAAAATGCACATCTCCGCTAAAGAGGTTTTCACTTCAAATTGCTGCGGTTATGCGAGTGTATAAAAACGGCCAGTATGAATTAAAAAATGTCCCCCCGTCTTACGAATATTCGATCAGATCACGTGCCCTGACGCCTGACACCTGACATTTTTACCCATCCCAAAAACGTGTACAACGCCGTTAAAGAAGTTTTCAGTTCAAAAATTGATTCGGACAGTAAACACTAATTAATTCCAAAAAAAATTGGCACATTTCACTCTCTCATGTAAATCTGTAAAACCGTTCCTTTTCACGTTAAATTCCACCAAATTAATAGTTAATTAACACTACATTATTAAAGTAACGCTTCTCATCAATCATAATATAATTAATAACGGCCAATATAGCCGTATAAATATAAATTAGCATGTAATTGGAATACAGTAACGTAGATTAATTTACGACAGGGAGTAAAATCTCTCAGTACGCTACTTTGTTTGCAAGTACTAGTGGCAGTAAACAATAGTGTATTCAACCTTACATGTCGTAAGGGTGAATACAACTAACTAACTAAATCCTAACTGAGTATTTCAGTTTTATGGCGCCTCATAATTAGGATTATTTTATTTTGTATACAATGTCCGTATTGTGGAATGAAATCCCTGTATCGCGAGACACTTAATAACCGTAAAAATAGAATTAATTACTCTGTATGGGGATCGAATGTGAAATACGAGGGTGCTGAATAGTGAGGCAACTACCTTAACCAATGCACCACGCATATTGCCAAATTGAATTGTGTTTCTGTTTTAGAGTCATAAAAGCACTTGTATTCTATTTTAGTCAGTTGTCACGATTAAAAAAGCATTGCTTTGAATTGTAACTGTACCATGTTTTAGTGCAAAGGCAACCAAAAATAGAATTACAGTAAGAAGTGCACCAAAATGTGACATTTAAGTTTTTCGTATAAATAGTGCACGTCAATAGATACATTTGAACTACTAAACCTACCCTTACTGCCTAGGTAATAAAGATGCTGCAAAATTGGTAGTTTATCCACCCAGGTATCGTCCATTGTACAATAAAATCACTTCTATTTTTATCAGTTAATCGATTAAAAAGTCGACAGTCGTCAAAGGATCCCGAAAACTTTTACGAATCGAAATAGTTCAAATAAAATTGTATTACCTTTACCAATAGGAATGTACAAAAAACGTGTGAATTCAAAGTCACTTATATTAACATTGCATTGATTCGATTTATCATTCGATCGTAATCGATTTCAGCAATCGATCATGTCTAATCGATCGGCATTTCTCTGAGATCCGTATACCAAACAATGGTGTACCAAACTGTAATAAAATTTGGGCCGCGGCTAAAAAACGAACGTATTCATATTTTACAGTAGTTTTCTTAAAACAAATTGTTGGAGTCACGAACTATCGTGTGACCGCTATGACCTTACTGGAGTCACTTGGAGTAAAAAGTGGTAAAGAATTATAATAGTGTCGATTCTTTAAATGGTGCGAAAGTGTTGCAGAGAAACAGCTGAAATCGGAAAAACCTAGCGTAATTTATATTTTTAATCCTGTAAATATTCGTTCCAAAGTCTTAAAAACTATTATACTACTAGCTTCTATGTTTCTATAAAATAAAATTAAATAAAAAAGGTTTTTATTCACGTATACTTTAGAAAAGCGCTTGTAAATAGTCAGAACATGTTTGTCCTATGGAAACGTATTATTTATTCTACTCTCTAGATTTTAAGACTAAACTATTATTTTTGTGCAAACTGCATCAAAAATATTATAACGAGCACAATCTATCCATGCGATTGAACTAATTAAAGTAAACGATTTTTTTTATATTACAAATTTTCATATTGGAAGTCAATAGTTTTATACGTGCATTACTATTGACGTAGTGAGAAGCTGTAAATAAGAATTAACCACCAAAAGAAGCTCACATTATGAGCTTCGCTCATTCATACACTGTGTGTAAATAGGAGAAACTATTATTTTCAGAATGGATAATACTTATGCAGGGTTTGCTTATTTGTACAGACGCCAGCAAATCCAGCTACCCCAATCTGTCAATTTTCTTTTATAGATTTTCAACTTTATCACATAACCATAAGGTTCACTTTCAATTGGGGAAATTTGACAGATTGGGGTAGCCTGATGTGCTGGCGTCTGTACATAAAATATTTTTTAACAAGTTGCAGAAAAATTACAAGATACGACATGATTACATTAAAGTAAATTATTCAATTAAATACACACTCGGTATTTCCATCTGCTGCGATTGTGGAAAAAGGCATACTCGTATAACAGGCGCTATTCTTTAACTATTGTGTATATACGAGTATAATGTGTGTGTGAGGTAGCGTCGCATACAAGGAGTTATAAAGATTCAGACTTCTAACATCCGTAATTTTTTTTTTGATCTAAAACTTTAGTAACCTGCAAATAATCACCGCATTATTATGCCAAAATCTCAAAGGCTTGAGACATGGCAATAAAGGCAAGGCAGTAAAATCATAAAAAGAGAATTATCTGACCACATTGTCTATTCCATTACTATTCAACTCACTTAACTTCCATGAAGAATAGTCTAAAAATAAACTTGTATGAACCAAGGCCACCTAATTCACCTATTCAGGCTATATTCAGCCCAAGCGCTTACCTTCACGTTCCGTTCTATGAAACCAAACATAAGAAAGTGTATAAAGAAAAAAGCTGCCCGCAAACCCAACTAAGAGTTCTCGAATATGTATTTTAATAGAGTGAAGTGAGTATCCGAAAATATCATTATCATATCAATCGAAAGTGTTCTAATACTGGATAAAGGCCTCCCCACACTGGAATTGTGTGCATAATTTTGAGAGGATGTGAGTGGTTGGTGGATTGTTTGGCGATCGCACTATGATACTATATCGCCCTTTCTGTGGTAGACATTTGCTCAGGATGACTTCTACGACTTGCCACCCACGGGATAAGATGATATACGTCGTCGTGATTACATCGCAAAATATAAGAAGGGTCCTTTTTTGGGTCATTCCTATTGCATTGGTTAGGGAGAACAAACTAGCATATTAGCAATCGGGACTACAAGAACTTTCTCATTAAAATGTGTTGAACAAATATATCTATGTACAAAATACTCTCAGACACGGAAGAATAAACGAATTTGGACAAGAACCTCAAGCCTCGAAATAAGTACTGTACGGATGTACATCCGAATAAATATGATGTAAAATATTGTTACGTACTCATAGAATAGTAGTTTTAACCTAATCCAGACCAACTGGATTCAGCGTGACGCATTAAAAAACCTACTTTAGAATGCATTTTAAAAATATTCGACAAAAATTATGAGTAGAGGTTGACATTGATACTAACCTTCCGTAAAATATTATTTAAGTTAACATACAAATAAAGTTCATATTTCAATACTTTAACTCTAGAGTTGACGCAAAACGAGCAGGTTTCCGAAAGAGCTTTCCGACTATTGATCATATACGCCAGAACTAATACTAGAAAAAGCAAAGAGTGCTCTACATTGCGTATATTGATCATAAAAAGTCTTTGAAGCTGAGTCACACTCAAGTATATGGAGTTATGTATAGATTCTGGAATTGCACAAGAGTATATAGAAATACACAGATGTTTTACCTTTAAAAATGTTCTTTAACATGTATTGATACCATATTCCAAAATTCATATAATAGAAAGTTTTAATTTTAGAACACCAGTGAAGGTATACCTTATCCGAAAATTTTACAAAATGTGTAGTTAAAAAGTCATTCTAAATTTGAACGTAATGTAAAAAAGTTACCTGACTCCATCGAGTCAATATAGGTGCAATTTTAATCTAAACGGAATGCAAAATCAATGCGAATTTTCATAGTAACAAGCCTAGCAATGCAGTACGAAATTAGGGCACTGCAGACCTGGCCCACATTCCACTTCGTTCTACAAACTTCTAAAGGGAATATAGTCTTTATGCCCACACAAGTTAGGACTGCAGAATCAAATATTGTATGCACTATTAATTTATAAATTTGCTAGTAGTAGACGCTTTCGCATAGCTGAATATTCGTTAAACTTAGTAACCTATATGCGTACATTGAACTGACACTACAGTTTGTTAAAGATTTCTAGGAATTCATACGCAGATTACTGTTAAAGTATCTCGAAACACTTTTGGAGAAGTAAAACTTTACATGCTCCACGTATAAATTAATTAAAATATTGTGTGCTGCATAAACTATAAGTTACACAACGGAGGCTTTATTAATGCCACATGAAATATAACAAATGAATAATTTATTGCACTGTGAAACATTATTACTTATTGACAAACGCTAGAGTAGACTATAAAAACATGTTGACAATTGGAATTTAGCACCATTTAAAGTCATCGACAAGCTTTCTCCAGATCCTGGTCTTAAACATAACACTTCTAAAAGACTAATCATCAAACGGAATTCGTAGAACAAACATCCATTTGGACGTAAAACAATAAGTATCCAGCTAAATACGGTTAACACACTCACCTCCACAAATAACATCGGCGAGGTTGGTCTGCACGCACTGGTGTGTGACCGCTCCATCCCTCAAGGTGGTGATCTCCCCGTAAAGCTGGTGTAGTGCCTCCTGGTCCGACATCAGGATAGTCCGGGGGGAGGGGCAATCATCCTCGATGCCATTGCTGTGGTGCCTGGATGACGATCGCGATCGAGATCGCCGTCGTCTGAAAGGAATGACCCTTTACTTTAGCGCTGGTTGAGTTCATTATAGATAAGTCTATCCCTATAGAGAACGAAAAAGTAGAAAACTATATGTGTATCTATAGGTTTCAGATCCTGTTACGTAACTAGGTCTTTTGCTCCGATAATGCTAGATTATGACGGCCATCTATGTTTTATTATTGCGTTTGTAATGTGGTACACATTAGACGTACATATGTACAGACAGCCAGCAGTTCCAGGTACCCCTATCTGTCAAATTTATTTTACAGATTTTCAACTTTATCAAATAAGCAAAAGGTTCACTTTCAATTGGGGAAATTTTACTGATTGGGTTAGCTTGATGTGCTGGCGTCTGTACTTTGACGTACTAGCAGAATTACACGTCGACTGCGATCGGACTTCAAATCCCTAAGAGAACCAATAATAGAGATGATTGTCAAATGTATTAAATAGTTACGGTATATATTTAACATGTTTTATTTTTGAAACTAATATGGTTCCTATAATATTATTAAACAGAGTTTAATGTGCCTGTTTGCGCCTCTCTTAATGGTCTTATTATGTAAGTTAATGTAACCTAATTCAGTCACATATTTTACGCCATGATAAGTGCTCGTAGATTGGGTTGTATATGTGACACTTTGTACATAGTTGTTAACAATGTTGTGTTGCAGTATGTGCAAACTGTTTAGTGTGGAGTTCAATAAAATTATACAGACGGTTATATCAAAACTGACGGAAGTCAAAAAGTACACGGTTAATAAATCTGCTAAAGAGAATGTTGAGGCTCCTTCAAAAAATTAACTTTGAAAATTAAAAGTGATCTTTTTTTTATTTTTTTATGCTGAATGGGTTTGCTCTTGACCACCATCTCACCTGATGGTAAGTGAAGTGGAACGTGGAAGTGAAGTTGAAGTGGACCGCGCACACCCATAAGATGCCTATTCACTCTAGCCTTAAATAAACCCATGTTGTATGAGTCTGGAAACACGTCGTTCGGGAGGGTGTTCCACCACTTAGCCGTGCGTATGATAAAAGAGGAAGCAAAGCGCTTCGTACGGCAGAATGGGATGTCAACAACAAAGCGGTGGAAACCCTCGCGGTAAAAAGCCTAGTAGTCCGATGAAAAACGGGGGAAGGAGGGATAATTTCATGGAGGTCTTGAGCGCATTCTCCATGATCGTTATCCTCTCTATCTAATTTAAGTGTTGTGCACTTGTCGGTGTAGCAGTTTCCATCCTTCTCTAGTTCTTCTCTAGTCAAGGAGAAGTCCTTGACTTCCTTGTAAGCCTCAAATTTCATAACTTCCTTCACCTGGTCCACATATTTACGTCTCAGTCTGCCTCTCTTTCTTTTGCCTCGGTTTTGTCTTCTATGATGTTGGTGAAGAACTGGTAGTGTGGAATTAAATGTCCAATCATTTTTTCTTATCTACTCTCTATAATCTTTAGAATTTACCGTTCTTCTTGCACTCTATTTAATATTTCATCATTTGTCTCTCTCATCTCAGTCTAGGAGCCTCTTCCTATTCGACGCCAACACCACATCTCAAATTCTTTTCGTTATCAGAACATAGTAAAATAAAATAAACTGGAAATGTTGAAAAACGTTTTTATTTTATATCAAAACGTTTGACTAGTGACTGACATTTGTTAGAGTCTTTAGAAGAAGGTAATTCAATACTCCGGATGTTTTTATGAACCACAATTCTTTTAAGTTTGCCCAAACATTTTTATTTTCTTGACATCTTAATAAATCAAGCAATAAATTACCTATTTCTGAATAAAATGGACAATATTTTTTGCTAATAAGACACGTTTAATTTGTCTTAGCAATCAGACAGGTTTAATTTACGACTTTACTTCATACTTTTGCCATGAGACAGACTTTTAGATCGATTTTTGTTTCTATAATAGTGACATATTACTTAATTTTCGACTTTATGACAAGCACTTAAGATAAAGATTTGATCGAACTGTTCCATGGTGTTAATTACCCGGACTTACTGTCATACAATTGAATGGATTTGCTTTTTGCTTTCATTAAAATATCATGGTGTTTTTGCCAAATTAACTGATAGTGTAAATATTTCGCAGTACTGAAATTACAATTAAGAGTTAACGAGTTATTGTATCTAGTCTCCAGTACAATGTGCGTAAGTATTGAGTCTCTATATTTTTTTTTGTTTTGTTTTTTATTTTCATTAAACTTATATTAGATTTACAATAATATATGCCATACCACGAAAACCTCACAGGGTTTATCTGGGTACCGGCGAGCCGTTCACGCGTACCGTATTACACGGTTACTACATAGGAAGGTATAATTGATACATAATAGGTAGATATAAAATTCAGTTCTTACAATATAAAATATACAATACAATAATAACTAACTAACACCGTTTTCTAAGAAGAACTTTTTAGATTTGTGCTTAAAGCTTTTGGAACCATTTTTGTACAATGTTTGTAGATCTTCTGGTAGACTATTAAATAAAAAATATTTATGGTTGACCTTTACCTAGAAAGCTCTCAATGTTTCACTGGACAAATATGTGAGCGGGGCCCAAGCAGTCTATCGAATAAGACTAAAAACTAAATAACCTCTGCCAGAGGGCACCTCCTACTTAGGCAATGGAGACGCATCATGGTGTTAGGTTTTAGGGACTGTCATTGCTCTTCCGATTGAGTTTCGGATATCCTAATGAAATTTCAAGTTATCGTTTTTAGGGTTCCGTACCCGAAGGGTAAAACGGGACCCTATCACTGAGACTTCTCTGTCTCTCTGTCCGTCTGTCACCAGGCTGTATCTCATGAACCGTGATAGTTAGACAGCTGAAATTTTCACTGATGATGTATTTCTGTTGCCGCTATAACAACAATACTAAAATGCAAAAAAAAATAATAAAAGGGGGCTTCCATACAACAAACGTTGTTCGTTTTTATAGATAATGGTACGGAACCCTTCGTGCGCGAGTCCTACTCGCACTTGTCCGGTTTTTTTCTATTAATGCGATCAATAATGTACATATTTAGTTATGGTATTATTTATTTATTATACAATTATGAGCCAGTGTCGTGGACAATGTCCTTTATCCTCTAATTGTGAGAGGCCTTGCTCGGCACTGTACAGTAATGTGATGCATTATCATATATTTATTGGTAGGTATGGTGTTGGTGAATTTCGGAGTTTGTAGATTTCTACCAATAGTGAAATCCTTATGTATAAAGGTATGCAAATAGAAAAAAAATTGCTAAAATTAACGGTAGCCGTTTTCAGGGCTATACATATTCTAGGTAAGTTTCAAATCACAAATAAATAATAAAAACCAAATTAAATTTATTTGTTGTTTTTCTAAGTACATTGGTACTTGTTCCAAATGAAAATGAAATTAAATTCAATTGTTCGTTTCATAACTTTCAAATCAATATTTATCGACTTGGAATTTGATTTGTTGTTGCAATTCAGTATAACTTTTTTAATTATAGTGACTATAATTATTATTAGTAAATAAATAGGCTTTTCGTCACTTATATTTCGGAGTAATGCATTAGCATTTCAATAAATTATTAACATAACTGTGTAATAACTATTCATTCATTAGGAATTATTATTTACCTTTGTTGTCAGCAAATCATATTTTTATCCATTCAATTTCATAACCAGGCATTGAAATAAAAACTGGTCCTTTGATAAATCATTTCATTGACTAGCTAAATCAATCAAGTATTACCTAAGTAACCTGTTAATCATAGACTGACCTTGGTCGGTTCCAACAAAAAAACAGTCAAGCGCGAATCATAGTCGCGCACCGAGAGTTCAGTACCTTCCTTCCTTTTACCGTCCTGTACGAGGAAGATTCCATTGTTTAAATAATGTTTGTTTGATTTGTGAAGTTAGTGTGGTTCCCTCCCCAGAAAGAATAACAGGGCCACCCCATTACAAGCCGTGGGTGTCGTAAAGGCGACTAAGGGATACAGCAGGTAGTCGGGCAACTGCGCCACCTGTGTGCTATAGCTATCACCTAACTGCGGTCCCTAACTCTCATGCCAAGCCCGGTGACAACGGCAAACGACCAAATGGCAAATTTGTGGAATCCTTTAGAGGATAGGCCTAAAGGATTCCACAAATTTATATGATACCAGGCTGATGATGGTGATGATGATGAATTTGTGAAGTTAACAAACATATAAAAATTAATTTAGTTATTCATCTAAATCGGGTGGAATCTATTTGGGAAGATTAACTTCTTGATTAAAAAAAAATCTGCGACGATAAAATCTCAACGGTTTTCATAGTATGCCCAATGTCAAATAAAAGCTTTTCTTTGAAATTTTAACTGCTACAAAATTTTAATTTTGGTAGTTTTACTATAATGTATTTCAAATTTTAAAATTAATTCTTAATTTTAAACTGAGGACATCTATTTACTGAGATATAGCGCTGTGACAGACAAAGAGACGGAATCGTTAACGGTTTCTTTTAACTAATTTGATACAGAACCCCAATACTGAAAATGACGTTCACAACCTTGTTGTCATTAAAAATTCACACAGTATAGGAAATTGATGATTTGTGAAGATAATAAGTGACCGCCTTCGTGAAATAATTATGGATTGACCTTGCTCATTATGAAATAACACCTACACTGGTAAAGTAAATGGAAGAGTTATTGCTTTATGCAATCTTGGAAGAACAAACATATGTAATGATGTCAAATCTAACATCCTTTCCTTCCATTTAGTGAACGTTATTTAAGTGGGAACAGTGAAGGAAATTTCGCTTCCAGGTTTATTCCATGCTTGATTAAGTACCTACTTACTTATTCATGAAGGAATGAGATTGGATTTTTACACTTGTTTATTAAGCTCGCATTAATAGAATCTAAATTTAAGATGATGTAGCAAGAATACCTAGCAAGAAGGGCCGCTGAAAATAAGCTGGTAAATAGACAGAATTCTGTAAAGAGAATGTTAGATCGCTCGCACGGAATTACCAGTCAGAAATATTGCAAGCTTCTCATAACGTAATGGGGAAAAAAATCTAAGCATATAAAGGAAGCAACCAAAGCTATAAGTATCGTCGTTTGAAATTGATCACAATATCTGCGTAAAGAGCAAAGTTATTAATGAAAAGCTAAAAATCATCTACATTTTTTTTGTATGGACATTAATTATACTTAATTTTAATGTATCATAATGTAACTTTTAATGGTTAATTCTACGCCCCTGCGAGATGAGATGGGCAAAATGGGAATAGGTAATATAAAAATATTTTATTATTGGCTATTATTTCTTTATCCAATAAGTTTACTCGGTATAAATCCTAATGAATTAGCTCCAGGTTAGTTCGATTACGTAGATTTTAATGGTAATCTATATGCACGTTTATATCGTTTACGTAATTAGGCACACTAATTTGATTTGCTATATTAAAATTGTGCGTATCAACACAAGAAGCATGGCCAATGAATTCATATTGAGAACCGTAATAGTGTTTCTTGAAATCGCTCAAACAAAATCAAAGAACGTTGTAACATTACAAAATGTATTTGGTAATTATACTACAGATCTGATTAGTCACATTTAGCGATTAAATCGATACACCATGATATGACGCCATTTTGAATGCGAAGTGTCAAGTTTAGCGCCAAAATTGGCGAATTGAACACAGAATTCGTTCCATCTCAACATGTCCGTTTGCATTTGCGGCGAACATATATAAATGGCGATGTGACTCATGTTGTTTGAGATTTAATAAATATTGAACGTGCAATGTGCTCTCTTTTGGGCTTAGTAATACACGTTGAATACTGAGTTTGTTTCATGATGGCAGTGATTACTTTACATAACGACTTGGTTGATGGAATAAATAAGTTAATCTGTCAATGACGTCTGCGCATTCTGCTACCAAATTCAGTACCTGTTGCGTAATTCAATTTGCTTTGACAAATGAAACTGCGCTATATTTCAGAATGTAAATTAATGTTTGTTGTTAGAACCTCGACTCATGCTGGTTATTGACAGATAACCAGGATGTATATAGCCCAGGTATGAGAGTGTCGCTTTTTACGCTACGCCAATATGCGATGTGAAGCCGCTCATTAGATTTTGGATCAGTTTTGGCAGTTAACTTATCGATACGAATGCGTTCTATCAGTGTTGGAATATCTCTGGCGACTAATGTGTTCGAGTACTGTTCACACTGTTGCCTCCAGGGAGACTTGATCAGTGTGAGAATAGTCTAGCACTATTCTCAGACTGATCAACTCTTTGTGCAAAAATACTGGTTCTTTACGAGATTAGATGGCAGTCGCTCGTCTGATTTAGGTAGGTAAGATCCGCAAAACAGAAGTTAAAAAGATGATTATATGTTGCGGGCTTTTTTTGCATTCCATTGATTGATTCTTCTCAGGCTCACCTGTGTTCTAACTGTGACTTCAAATCATTCCGGCTAAACTGTAAGTTAGCCCTATGTTAGTCAATATACATACTCTATATTTCCAACACGACTTAAACACTTTATAAATCTTCGTTTTTAATAAATCGATTACATAATTAAATACCCGGGACAGGACTTTCATTTATTTGTAATCATCATTGTATTATATATTGCTGATTGTATTATTCTTTCATTTACAAACATAGCGCTTAAGTACGTACATATTGTTACTAACAAATATGGGCCATGTAGTCTGCAATAAATTATTGTTATATATTTATAATACGTATATATTAAAATAACACACATAGTATAAGATGGCGTAACAGTGGCACAACCCTTATTTATTTATTTGCGTGTTCCTTGGTTTTGTTTAATGTTTGTGCTTGCTAACGTAGTCGTTAGTTCTTACTAACAAACTTGAGTCTTGGTTACTAGAATAAAGAAAAACTCTATTTTATTATTAACCGTATGAAGCTTCTCTTTGATCTAGTTCTCTTACGACGACATCTTAGGAATTTCAGAAATATGTGTATATTAACTAGTCTTTACTAAAAGTTATATTTGTGCAGGTTATTACAATTTCAGGTATGTACGCTGCAATTTCTAGTGTCACAATAACTTAACCAATTTTATTGAGTTAAGCAAACAATTTTGTTGTTGCACAAGAATCAATAGTCGCAAAATCGCAATGAATCCTCACAACGTAAAGCGCAAACTTTATGACTTCAATCGTAAATTCGCAAACTTTGTATGAACTACCAAAGTATCGACTATCAAAGCAATAAAATGGACTGCGTCTGAATTAAATGATTTATTATTATTATTTTTAGACAAATTTATATTCTTCTCGGTGAGGGTAAATGACAGAAACTTATATGCGGGCCAGGGCCAAGGATATAAAATTGAAAATTATATAGAAAATGCTGATGAAATAGTTGGAGATATAAGAAATTTACATGTAATGCGACATGTGTTCAATATAGTCGCTTTTTGAAGTAAGTGTAATGTGTATGTAGGCATTTGTAATCTATTTAAGCTCTGTATTAAAGATATTGGTATGATTCCAGTAGCCGAAAATACAATAGGGACTTTTATTAATAGAAGTAATAAAACTTACTCAGGCGTAACTATAAAGAACCCCCTTGAAGTTTGGTATATTTTTCGTTCCTGCATTAATTGAGCCAGCGTGTCGTACACAACTTCTTGCGACGGTGTTTGCATCGACGGGAACTTTGCGGATAATGATGTCCTTATACTTTCCAGCGTTGCTGATTGCCCCTGTGGAAGGAATAATGATAAACATAAATAAAAAATAACCTTTACAATAGACAATTAAAGAGGCTAGAATGAGTCATCATTATAATGCCGGCTTTATTTGTTGAAATGTGACGTCTGTACTAATAATAATAATATTTTTTTTATTTATTTATCTCCACAAATTACATAAGATTTAGTATCTAAGTTGACAATTTGTACATTTTGTATATTTGTATTTTGTGGGAGATCTGGAGTCTAAACTAAGCCTTGGCCTGTATTTTAGACCTCCAGGCCCACTATTACCGGAAGTGACAGTATGATTTTGCCCCATCATTCATGGTTTATGCGTGGATCGTTATGCACCTATGTGTACGTACGTGGGTATGATATGTGTTTGTTTGTGTGTGTGTGTGTAATGAGAGTATTTTTTATACAATATGAATGTAATTAGAAATATATAAGTAAGTTTATCAGTTGTTTTGTAGCTATAATACAGGCTATGCCTAGTTTGGGAACGGATGGCAGTGTGTTAGTTATGGCAACTAGACAACTGATAAGCATACTATAAACTTCTAAATACATACATATTATAGATAAATAACACCCAGATACAGAACAAATATTCGTGCTCAGCACACAAAGATTTGTCCTGGGTGGGGATCGAACCCGCGACATCTAGCTTAGCAGTCAGTTTCACTAACCACTAGACCAACAATTAATCAAAGTACTTCCATTCCAGGATTCAAGACAGGTGCATTCAAAACTCACCCTCACAGCTTAGAGAATGTTTGTCGTGTGCTACTGTCGATACTGGTTCATTAAATACAGAAGATAGAAATAAAACTACATAATCAATTACTATTTGACTGATGAATGTGAAATATTACTTTATTTATATGAGGAATTATTTATAATTTAATGTATTGAATTGCTGTGGTGACGGCGCGCGAATATCACACAGAATATCATCACCCCTTCTCATCCCGTGGGGGGCGTAGAAGTCGACATGAGGGAGTGTCTGTCAGAGGACAGGCAGCAGCGTCTCTCTGAGTACTATTACCATCATACTGCGATCGCCAACCCATCTGCCAAGCGTGGCGATTATGGCATATCCCCCAACATAATTCTTGTCCAGCAGTAGGCTTTTTATAGCTGTTATGATGATATTGAATTAAGATATTTATAATTATTATAATTAATGTACATTGTCATTGAAATTATACATATTTAAACACCGAGACATCGGCAGAATGTGAATGATTCATCAATATTCCTGTAACAGCTCTTATGTATATTCAGTAAATAAATAAATAAGATCTTGGAAGTATTGTAATGATATAGATGTACCACAAAATTGGTGTCACCACACCATTATTAAGCATCGAGCAATGTAGCAACCGATCTAATTGTTCTTCCAAATTGCGATACCGAAATAAATGAGATCTTCAAACAATTGCAAAGAATCGTAAGTACTATCCATCAGTCTAAACAATGATTACTCAAGCGTGTAGAGCCAAAAACTATTAATCAATTACATTTTAAGTAGTGGAACGAGCTAGGTGAACTAGTATCGTGGTAGAGCTGTTCTAACATGTTAAGTAATCCTCTCGACAGAACGGGATAGAATTCAGAAGACTATACTTCTTCGGGAAAAACCGCGTGTGGTACATTTAACAGAACCCAGCATGATGGCTGGCAAACAGCTTCAGTATGTTCCGCTGTATGAAAACGAGAGCAAAATATAAAAAAACTGGCCAAGTGTGAGTCGGCATCACGAACCAACCGTACCGTACTTACGTATTATGTATCTTATATAAATATTTATCTTATTCTGATTTTTATGTATGAGTTGTTATAGCGGCAATAAAATACATTATCTGCGAAAATTTCAACGGTCTAACTATCACGATTTTTGAGATACAGCCTGGTGACAGACGAATAGACAGACAGCGGGGTCTTAGTAAGAGATAATATTTAGTGGCTATGATAAAGGCAGCCTGAATAGGGAAGTACCTCCACCTTACATAATATACGCATCAGTATAACTTAAAGGAGGTGGAGAAGGAGCTCATCAGGGAGTGTGATGCCCCGAATATTACACTATTGTAATCTTCTGTTCTATTTATCTTTCTATCTTACACCCCAAGTCAAGCGCGGGTAAAGAAGTCGAGAGTCACATCAAGCTGCCTCAAACTGTCCAATTCCCCCAATTGAAAGTGAACCTTATGCTTTTGTGGTAAATTTGAAAATATATAAAAGAAATTTGACAGATTGGGGTAGTTGGATGTGCTGGCGTCTGTACTTAATCATCTACACTTCATTGAACGTGAAAAGTACAATTAAGTTCAATGAGCTGATTCCTTTCTCTACAATCTAGCTCTGCTTCAACAAACAGGATGTCTTCATCTACCCAACCTTCAGTATTTGGACATTTGGCATTGAATCTCATATTTGGTGTAGATAAGCATCATTACACAACTACTGACATAGGCATACAATTCTATTTAATGTCAATGCTCTGTGGGTTACTGAATCATTGTCAGCACTAAATTTGGTAAACTTGACCCGTTTGCTTTACAAATAATCTTGTTTACGATTGCAATCCTTATTTGATATGGCATCTGCATTGTCGTTATTATATTGTATTATGTTATATTTCATTCAGACATGACAAGTTGAACCTGTATTTTGATTAGCTACAACGGGACGGTATTTTTTTAAGAGAATCTAAAGATAATTTTTTGAGTTAACAATCGGAATGAAGGAATAAAATCCTTAAGTCCAAGAAATATTAACAACCAGGTTTAGAGAATATTATATTTTAAACATATATTTATAATTGAAGTAAAACTTGACGCACGCTTGATTTGGGGAGTAAGATTGAGAACGCGTGACCCGAGCGTTCCTAAAGGTGTGATTGATTCGATGAAATAGTGATAAGTTAGTGAATATAGAAAGAGAGAGAGATACGTTTCGTATTGTCACGTCGCTTCAAGCGCTAGAACCAGTAACGGTTTTTAGTGGCTTTTGGAACAGCGTTAGAATGTTCTAGATAATACCAGAACAAAAGAAAAAGGATAGCTGATGACAATAACATACAAAATTTTCATGTAAAAATTAACATTAGATGTTTCCAGAATAATTAGAAAGAGTCAGAGCGAGTTTAATGAATGAAAAGAAAGAGATAGGTAAATACAGAAGCATTACGACTAATCTGTCATATAGGTGAATTTTCTAGAAAGAAAAATAAGACTTATGAAATGTTTTAAATTTGGAACCATTTAGGGGTATATAAGCGAAATGTTAAAGCAGAACAGTTCGTGTGTTCTATTATCTTAGAGGTGAACCAACAGTCACTGTCGACGCCATTAAAAGTTCCTGTGCAAATACTAGATTCTTTTTCAATCCCCTGACCCACCGCTTGCCACAGTATATCCTCTTTACAGACCAATACTAGGTAACTGAAATATTTCAGTTACCTAGTATTGTAGTAGTATCTATGAGATAAATGCATTCAAGGAATATCTAGACTCAGATCAAGGCACACAGGTATAATCGTGACATAAGTATTTTATTTCTGTGTAATATGACTTGATTGCACGATATATGTTAGTTCATTGTTTAATCAAACGCCTTCACTCCATTAGAGTCCACCTGACCTCGCCTTAACTGTCTTCTAAACAATAAATCAATTCGGGCTAAGCAAATTTGAACTTGTTCAATTATTAACAGGCAATCTAAATATTGTTAGGCGTTGGGTAACCAACCCAGTCTTTGATTCAGGAATGTGGCAGTTATTAATGAGTATCTATTGCAAAATATGCGTAAATTTATACTTTAAATAATGTTCGGAGTTTACTGCCGTTTGATTAAGTGTACACCGTTTGGTACTATTGTATATCAGAATTATCGATTGTGATTAGCGATGTAGTTACTTCTATTGGATTGTAATTGATATGCCGATTAATATTACAATCTTATTGTAATGTTACTTTTGTTAACTATTGTTCAAAGCTAACTTTTATTATGCTGTTACTGTAGTTACATCATTCATGTATTTATCATCTTTCAAGTTATCGAGAGGAACAATCTAATGACGATTAAAACCTTTATATCAGACATTACAAGACTCTATTTTCTCCCACAAATATATTTATCATTTTCTCCTCGACTATGCTAATATTATCTACCACAAGTATATATCGGTTCGTTATTGTGGATAAAGGTAATTTTCCCTCCAAAATTAATAATAAAGCTTATTTCACTGTGCCGAAAACAATAAATGTCTAGTAAATAGATCTGACCACTGGGAACAAAAAAAAAACATGTAAAGTTAGTATATTTATTTTAATCGGTCTATTTTGGCTGATAAGAAGATATAACGTCGATTTTGTTTCTGTTGTGTGAGTAGGAAGAAGAGCTTCAAAAAAGACTGGCTTTGCCCAGTTTTTCTTATTTTAGTTCTTTCTATACGATAGAGAAATAAGTAAAATAAGAAAAACTGGGCAAATGCGAGTCGGCCTCGTACCGTACATGAAGTATTTCGTTCCAACAAGAGATTATAGTAATAGTCACTGCGTGAAAGCTTTAAGTATCTAATAATTACTGTTTATAAAATAAAGCCATTGAAAAGAGTGGGCTAATGACAGGTTCCCAGCGGTTTATTTTAAACTTTATTTTATTTGTATTGTTTATTGTCATCTACCTAAAATAAGCACGCTGTCAGTCAGACGGATAGACCGCACTGAGTAAAATGGGCTTAAATTATTCTCAAAGCTTGAAGTAAAAAATAGGTTTAACGATTAAATAATTAAAATTCCTTTCATACACTCTGATAAAACCCACGGCGGCTTTATAAGAGCATTTGAAAAATTCATACCTCTAGTTTTAATTAAGTTGTTTTCTCAGATATTATAAACTTGCATCAACATTTACCATTTCTCTCAAGCGATTAAAGCAAATTGACACAGTGCGTTAAATAAGTCTGTTAGTCAAGTTCTGAATAATTGCGACTGAGACAGGTTGTGATATATGAGAACCCGTTCTATAAAGTGTTACGATATCAAGACCTTTACATTATACGATTTGGTACAGGCGTGGTTCATAGAATGGTTTGTGTGACACGAGTAGTTGTCGTTTGTTTTAGATAGATTCGTTTTGCATAATCTTTTGGTGATGAATAAAAATCCTGTTCTGTTTCCAGAGGGCGCTGTATGAATGTTCAATGAACATCTTCGTACCAATTCCTTAGATTTAATTTTAGTGAGAACAATAGAAAAGTGACGAGGAATTATATTTTCAAATTTGATATGCTACCGAAAATATAGACCATATCAAATTCTTAAGTAAAATCATAAAAGAACAACTTAAAGAAAGTAGATGATGAAGAAGTGAGAAAAGAGAAGCCAAAAGAATTTCTGGAAATATTTCAAGAAGAGGCGTCACCGACAAGAACTCATATATACATACTTATATACCTATACTATACTCTTCAATTAATAATGATGCTGTTGAGAAATGTAAAGTCTTTTATTTATTTTTATGGTACGGTATGATTTAGATTTAGATTTATATATAACATTTTAGCATTGTTTGTTGAAAATTGTCAACAAAATCTACATAATTATCATGCAGTGTTGTGTAAATATATGAGTGTAAAATGTATTGGCTGGTTACGTGGCTAGGTATCTTATGGGCACTGGTTACTCTAGTGTCAGAGTTCTTTCAGCCCTCTCAAGCCCTCTTCAGCCCTCTCAGACTCTGACATACCTTAACGGCTGGTGTTTAAACCACCTAAGCACGGTGACGTTCAGAAATGAAACGACTTTAAGGGTCACCCATCTATAAACCTGCCGCGTATTTTACCTCACCGATTACTTACGGTTCGGTAAATACCTACTATATACCTACCATATAACATATGTATTTATTAAAGCCTTAAAATATATCAACTAGCTCAAGTTTTTTGAAGATTAATTCAGTGTTGACATTTAAATATCTACGCTGTGTGGTCCTAGATTGAGGAATTGATGAGCCTGACCTTTAAAATCCGGGAATCAAGAAAGTAAAAACTAGTTTAGCATCCAATCAGAGATCAATTAAGTTAATGGAAAGAATCGTGATCAAAACAACTTGCTATTAGGATAGATCTAACAACAATAATAGGGACATCAATTCCATTTTTTCTAAAAGAATGTTGATTTTGAGTCTTAACTTTATATTATACTAGCTTTTGCCGTTTGCTGCTGTGCGGTGACGGAGGCAAATATCAGAATATCATCACCCCATCTCATCCCGTGGCTGTTGGACAAAAGATTCCACTAAGAATCATCTTAGGGTCTTATTCCGGCCGTGTCGCTAATTGTTCGTTGGGATCATCAGAATGATGGTATAGAAAGTGCCTCTGTGTTTGCGGGACATATTGTGTTGTCTAATGTGTCCCGCGCAGTTGTCTAGACTCCATAGAGACTAGTTCAAATGGGATGACATCAATAATCGTGCTGGGATGTGCGATAATCGCCACGCATGCCAGACGGGTTCGCAATCGCAGTATGATGGTCACAATAAATAAGTATCTATTATAGTCATTCCTGCTATTTTTACGGACAAGCTACGCTTTTTTCTCAATGCCTCTCGCTCTGGCTATATTTTTGTGTTTCTACAGTAGCTAGAAGCTTTAAAATCTGCTGGATCCGGTGGTAGCATTAAAGCGCGACCGTCGATATAAACACAAGGTCCGCCATAATAATAATATTGAATTCGTACCTTAATGTAAACAGAACCATTCAGACAATATATAGTAAAATATAAGTTTCGATAATCAAAACCAAAACATAATTTCCTTGGCAATAACTTAATACTAGCTAGCTAAATATCATTACCATTATAAAATAAATTTTAGAAATGTAACAATCCGTGTACCTTAGTTTCTATAATATGTAACTAGAAATATTATGTATACCTACTTAACTATATTACTACAAACATGTTCTGACTATTTACAAGCGCTTTTTAAAAGTCTACGTGAATAAAAACCCTTTTTTATCTTTATTTTATTTAAAAATACAATGAGATGTGATAGAATACCACAAGATGTGCTAATATTAATGTACATATTAAGTATAAGGGTGCTACACAGGTCGCACTCCTTAAAAAGCCAAGGGTAATGACAGACATACAGCATAATGTCCTACAATAGTGAAAGATAGAATAATAAAAAAAACAGTAGCTTAAGCTTACATAAAAACAATCATCGTAATACAATCGTTTTGTAAACCTATCTTAGCATAATGCAACCTTAATGCAAATCTGATTGAAATTCCATACAGCATTGTCCAAACCAGATCAGCCTAATGCGGCATTCCTTGTCTCTCGTCTGTTGCAGAATTAGGCCTTTATCTTGCGCCATCTGACAAATTAATTGACTGCAGCCACCAAAACTTGCCTCTTAAGAAATTTATGTTCGATACTAGGAACAATATTCAATAGAATTGTATAAATACTTGCTTGATAAGTATTTTAATAACATTGTTTACGAGTTTGATTAGGTCATATCGATCTAGATACGGATCTAGGGATACTACTCGTAGTTTATATTTGAGTATTTTGTCTATTATTTTACGAGGTGAATGCTTTGAATTGTTTATTAAGAAATTGATATACCTATACAAATCTATGGCTTAGAGTATGTCTAGCGGTACCAGATTCAATGGATTTTTTTGGGTTCTACGGGACCCTATTACTAAGACTTCGCTGCCCGTCCGTCCGTCTTTCACCAGGCTGTATCTTATGAACCATGATTCGATAGTTAGACAGACTAAATTTTCACAGATGATGTATTTCTGTTGTCGCTATAACAACAAATACTATAAATATAACATATAAAATTAATATTTAATGGGGCCCCCATACAAAAAACGTGAATTTTTTGATCGTTTTTATAGATAATGGTACGGAACCCTTCGTGCGCGAGTCTTACTCGCACTTGGCTGGTTTTTACATAACTGATTATATGATTTGCATGCCCATTTGACGGTGAAACATCTTTGAACTCCCATGTTTGCAGAGGAATAAATGATATGATTTGAATGAGGCCTGATTTATTTTCTGTATCGTCCCGGAGTCTGAAAGTTGGTGATCTAGTGCCTGAGAGCACGTAAAACACGTAAAACCCAATATTATATGGGGTGTGTGTTGACTATGAGCGCGTTGAAGTGCTGGGTCAAATCCCGGGTCGGGCCAATTATTGATTTTGGGATTTTTCTGTAAGTCCGAAGGTTGGGAGTTGGCGGTATTACACCTCCATGCCTCGGATAAGACGAAAAGCTGTCGGTCCTGCACCTGACCTTTTTCCTGCTGTGTCGCCAATCATTCATGAGAGTGATGGTATAGAAAATGCCTCTGTGTTTGCGCATACACTTGTGCACTATAATATGTTCCGCGCAGTTGGCTAGGCTCCATGGGGACTGGAACCGCCGTGGCTGAAATTCAACTAAGAGGACATTAGGAGAGAATAAACCGTGTTAACTAACATGAAGGTATAGTCAACGCAACGGTATACATATTAAAGTTAGTTCAAATGAGATGAGAATGATTTTTACATAATATGGCGAAGCTTTTTTGCTAATTTATAATGTATTGTAAATATTTACAACAAGAAACGTCTATACCTATTAATTTAACTATATATTACTATTATTATTACTGAGTTATTTCAATTTGATAGAGTAGCTAGGTAATTGTTATATAATTCAAAATGTAGAAAATTAAAAATAAACATAAGAGGTCATTACATAAGATATTAAAAACTAAGCAGCATAATGAGTTTAAAATGTTAATTCCAGTCGTAGATAATATTCTCCACTTAAAAATAATTTAATAATGTTATAGACTCTATAGTTTCCGCAAAATATTTGATAACTTATCTCACATCCCAAGCAGAAAGTTAAAAAAAAAAAATGTAAGTAAAAAGGGCACTTGAAAGATTCATTTTCTATATCTTTTTTATCTAGCAGGTTTAGCCCTTGCTTGATAATAGTCCGGTGTAGCAGTGGAAGCCTCCGAGGTTTTCTGTAAACCTTAAAAAATAGATATAATTTTAAACTACACAGTTTCGTCTACCTATGAATTATTCATAGGTAGACGAAACTGTGCATGCGACCACGAACCGGAAGACGCAGCGTGGGCAGGCCCCCTACAAGATGGACCGATGATCTTGTGCGGATCGCTGGAAACCGCTGGATGCGATTAGCGCAAGACCAATTGTAGAGATCTTTGGGGGAAGCCTTTGTCCAGCAGTGGACTTCTTTCGGCTGATATGATGATAATGAGACGAAACTGTGTAGCTTAAAATTATCATATATTTCTAATAGAAATGTAAAGAAAACACGGATATGATTGTTTCCAGCCTCTTAATCATCTGATTAATAACACTTTAGGTCTTTATAGTGTAAGATTTGATGAGTTTGTGTTTCAATAAGTACCTACCATATGTGCACATACTCTTATAAACAAGAATAAATTCAATTAACTTTTAATCCGTTGATAATTGGAAAATTATTGCAAACATTCAAATTGATGGTGATTTAATGTGGCGATTAAGTCGCAATGAGCTCATGGCGTTGCTATTTTTAGGAGTGTATCGTAAAAAGACCATGATGGCAGAATTCTTTGCAACCTCGGATGACTGGTCCGGTGGTACAAGATGTGAACTAGGGCGGGAATAAAAGGCGATTTATCACTTTGAGATAATATATTTAACAGTCTCTATATGTATTTCTATCTTTATTATGTGTTTACGCGGCCAGATATTTGTTATAAACTGTCGAGTCAATAAATTTGAAAATTAGTTAATCTTTTTATGTAAAACTTGATATCACGTTATCAGCCAATTATCGTCCACTTGACACAGGCCTCTTCCAAAGATTTCTAAAACGTTGTCACCGCACTTGAGTTTTGAGTTGGTGACTGCAGTTACCTAACCGAGAACGGGCAGCAGCGTTTTTCTGTGAACTATGACCATCTACAAATGCGATCGTCAACCCGTCTGCTAAGCGTGGCGATTATGTCATATCCCCCATTCTTTGGGGAGCCTTTTGTCCAGCAGTGGACGTACTTTGGCTAACAAAATCATTATATTTTTTAGTTTTGACTATTTTTGTTAACTAGTAACATAGGCATATTGTTTTTGTTCTTATGTAGTACAAACCAAAAATGAGTCATGGTCACTCGACTATACATAAACGTTTTAATATAATTACTATTATAACAAGAATTATGTTTGAGCTGCCACCTGGGTGGCAATATTTATAGGCATTAGCGTGAAGAAGTCTTACTACTATGCCCACGCCATTATTTCTTCTTGTGGAAACAAGAGCATCAGTTTCTTGTACTCATCATCATCATCATATCAGCGGAAAGACGTCCACTGCTGGACAAAGGCCTCCCCTAAGGACCTCCACAATTGCCGGTCTTGCGCTCCCCGTACTCTTGCAAGATTGTCGCGCGTCGGTCCACCTTGTAGGGGGCCTGGCCACGCTCCGTCTTCCGGTGCGTGGTCACCACTCGAAAACCTTTCTGCTCAGCGGCCATCGATTCTACGTTCTTGTACTCAAACCTTAAATATTAATTAGCTTCCTGTTTGTGAACATTTTCAAACTAAACGAAGAATAAATATTATTCGAAGAAACTTACACCACACCCTAAACAAATACCGAAACAGGTTTTCACATATTCCTAAACTGGTATAATATTTTAGTTCACCATTACACGGTCAAGTTCTATCCGACACCGTTTTAGTGATTTGCATGTTGATATCATGAATATATTAATAGGAATTATATTAAAACTGCAATCGATCAGTGTGTTTGCTTCATTTACTGGCTGCCCTATCGGTTAGTGACCCCGGCAACTAAGCCAGAAGTCGTAGGTTCCATTCATCCAGGGCAAATCTTTGTGAGATGAACACGATTATTTGTTCTGTGTCTGGATGTAATATAAACATTTCTTTAACTTAGATTCAAATAAAATAAAACCGGTCAAGTGTAAGTCGCACCCGAAGGTTTATGTATATTAAGTATAATTGATTGTATTTCTAGGATAATTAATTATAATAAAAACTGTTTATTGCAATATAAAAAAATATTAATTAATTCACAAACTAAACCGCTCTTATTTTAATTACAAGATTTTTTAAGTCAAGGAGTCTCTAGGTACAGACGCCAGCACATCCAGCTGCCCCAATCTGTCAAATATCTTTTATAGATTTTCAACTTTATCCCATAAGCATCAGGTTCACTTTCAATTGGGGAAATTTGACAGATAGGGGTGGCTTGAGTTGCTGGCGTCCGTACATCTTTTTCTAATGCTCTAGATGTGCTCGTAAGTACTTAAGAAATGTAGCTTCAGTATTGTTTTAGTACGCTTTATGCTTATCTTTGTCGTTCCAATCTTATCAACATTACAATTTGTTAGCGGCAATAGATATACACATTAAAATTCTCAACTGCCTGCCTATAACGATTTATGAGAAACATCCCGCGGACAGACGGGTGGATAGATGGACTTTCAGAGGTATGAACAGCGTAGGCTTAGTAATAGAGATTGGTAACCTTGGTAACGAAACCCTGGCAAACAGCAAGTTTAAATGAAGTCTGTTATTACTATTACTTAGTTACTTATTCATCCATAACTGGATCAGTCGTGATCTGAGAATTAATAAAAGAACCGTCATACTTCGCTTAGTGATTACCTCAAGTAATGGTATTATTGATTTCAATCGTGCTTAACAATATTTAAGTAAAACATTTATGGTATTTTAAATAAGGCACTGAGAGTTCAGCAAGTTTATTGAGATATGATTTATCATTGGATTTTAGATGATAGATGTGTTCTATTCATAGACTCACGCCTGTTTCCCAGAGGGGTAGGCAGAGACAACGGATTTCCATTTGTCACGATCTTTGCACACGTCTTTTGCCTCGATTACTGTCATTATATTCTTCATACATGCTCGCCGGTTTAGGGTACTTCTGACCTGTCCTTTCTTGTTCTATTATCAGAACAAAATCCAAAAAAAGTTGAGTATCGTAAAGTTAACCCATAATTCTAACTGGCAAGGACACACAGTAAGTTTTAGCGTGCATAAACTCAGGATATTCAACTTACTTAATAGTATGGGCAGTGGTTACTATAGTGTCAAAGTTGGTCAACCCGCCCAGTAGGCCTCTGTTATGGCTAAATAGCTACAACTGGGACCAACAGCTTAACGTGCCCCCCAAAGCACGGAGATGTTTAGAAATTAATCTACTTTGGCGGCCATCTATGGACTGACCGCGAGCCTAGTTGCTTAACGTCGCCGATGACTTACGGATCCGAATAACCAACGACGACAAGGTTTTAGAATTTAGAAAATTCTGTCATCTTCCTATCAATTCTAATTAAATAGCTAATCCTATATTGTTGTTTTGAATAGATATATGTGTTTCCCACAATTTATAGAATATCCACAAAATTTAATGAGAATATTCTCAATTCACAACATCATAAATACTAACGTCAAAATTATGTATAATAAATTGAAACATGTATTTTATATATAAGTTTATGGTTCAAGTAGATAGCTTTTTATTCGTTTGGAATACTTTTATTTATTTATAAATTTTAATATTCAAGTTTGTGGGATGCCCCATTAGACCACAAATGGTAACGCTTGTGCCACAAAGCGTGAAAATAATAATAGGTTCTTTAAGTGCCTTTTTCCAATATATGGGGAATGGTGACAAGAAAGGCTGCAGTTAAACATTTGTCGCCCTTCCCCCCCCCCCCCTCATAAATCTTCCGCATCAGCCAAGTCGTCACGCCGTGGCTAATCGGGAAGTACCTGAATAGACTTCGAGCCTAAGTTGGTTCAAGTAAGGAAAAGCTGCTTAGGTGGAGATTATTTGCCGGTTTGAGCTTGGAGTGTAAGTGTAGTTCTGTTCCTGAAATTATGATACACTTGATCACAGCCCTATACGTGCTTCTGGTTTGACATAATTTAAAGTTTCATGGACAATCTAAGAAGACAACTACTGAATTTATCTCCTAAAATTTGTAGTCTTCTTAGGTTGTATAGTTTATATAATATATGTCTAAAACACCTACATCATTAACATAAGTTTAAGGTAGCCGAAAATAATAAAAACGACTATACACTACGACTAACAGCTCCGCAAAGTATTGCGAAGTTTTTGCAAGAATTGTTTCAATTTAGCTCTCGTTGATTTGAATCGTCAGCCACTTTGTGAGTAAAATAAGTCTATGTTTTTTTAAGGACGACGCCTGCATTTGTGAAATTAATCCCTGTGTAACAGGGTACTTTACATACACATGTTGACGGACAAAAATAACATACAGACTCAGATTCGAACCCGGGACACTAAGTGGCGCGGCGAGGCGACCGTCTTTACCACTGTGCCACAGTTCTTCGGGTATACTACAGGTATGTTTCTTCGGCGTCTTAAAAAAGTGTAATCTCAATAACGTCTTTCAATTTAAATCAAAAGATCAATCACCATAGCTACCGACATGACACCATAAACTAATTCGATAATCGATTTCCACGTAAAAAGTGCGTGTAATGGTGAATGAAGATCTAGGCCAGCCGGTGAGCCGCCATTGTCAATCAATTAGTTTATTTGTTTATTATTGTTTTTATAACGCTCAGTTATCATCAGCTATGGCATCACGTCAATGTGAGCCCTTGATTTAGTTTAGTTTGTGGATTTGCATCTTTAATTGGTGGATGTACTTATTTTTTTTTGTAATAGATCATTAAAATTCAGAAAGAGCGTAGTTGAATATTTAAATGATAAATCAATTGAATTACTTTTATTAAATTGCCTCATTTTTATTTGTTATATTCACTTACATATTATTTTGTTATGGTTTATTTCCGTAGTAATTTTGTTTCTTTGATTAGTTTTGATGTATTTGATTAAAATTTGTATGTCATCAATGACAAAACATAGCGTAACATCTAATTATTTAAGACCTTGACATGTATGATTAATGTATATGTTCTATGCCTATGTTTTATAAATAAACTATTCTGATTCTGTGGAACCTAACTACCCAGGATCATCTACCAGAACGACTTCCGTGTGTAAGTGGTGTAATCCGCCCGGACAAGCTTTTATGCCCTTGGTCCTGTCGTGGATTTGATTCCAACACCGATCATCCTCTATGTAATAAAGATTTGTTTCTGGTTTTGACTGGCTGTGAGACTACCCTTTGTGCCTTGATTGTGAATATCGTTAAATGGAGTAAGAAGCCTTATAACAATGGTCTAACCATCTGTTTACTGTTTCCCTTGGTTATGAGTTTTACGACACCCACGGGATGGTATGGGGTGGCCCTCTTATTGTTTCTATGCTGGAAACCATACGGCTAATAATGTAATATTGATTTAAATTTTTCTCAAAATATAGGAGTGAAAGTAATAGTTGTTCACAGCATTTTAACTGTATCAGACATATTCGGAATCATTACAACCGTTCCGATTCTCATGGAGCTTTGTTTTACTTTAATTCGATACAAACGTACAGTTATCAAGGCCAGTGCGTTGTTAATTGTTATTGTAGAAGATCTGAAATTGTGTTCGGTTTAAAATCTGCGTAAGAGTGGTTGCAAAAATTGCTTTGTTGGTCACCGCAATATTAAAGGTCCAGCGGAATGGTCCATGGCGACGAAGGCTTAAGTCTTTCCACACTGATTAATAAGTCAATTAATTCATTAGTATTTCGCTGGTTTAAAACTAAACGCTATTTCAGATCTTATGGGGGGCGTAGAGCTGAAGGAATATCGACAAGAGAACGGGTAGCAGCGTCTCTCATGACCGCTGTCGTCTCTATGTACTCTAATAATCATACTGCGATTGCCAACCCGTCTACCAAGCGTGGAGATTATGGTGTATTCCTCCAAATGATAAACACAACCCCATTGTGAAAATCCTTTGTCCAGCGGTGGTCGATATTCGGCTGACAAGAAGAATTTGAATTTGTTCTTTGTTTTTTTTAAGTTTATATATTTTCCTTACAATATTTGTTTGAATACATAAGATCTTATTACCCTAGTAATTATTGCATGTATGCATAGTGTAATTTTTGTTGGAAATCCTAATAAAATAAAAATGAAACTCGCGTTAATAGAAGGGTGGCCGCCCAAGTGGTTTAATTTCTAAGTGTCTCCGTATAACAGGAGCACGTAAAGCTGTCGCATGTCGGTCCCAGTTGTAGTAATAAAGCATTCGTTAAGTCATTTCAGAGGCCTACTAGCGGCTTTAACAACTGTGAAGTCAGTAGACCACCACGACCCATACGATTAAATTAAACACTGCTGTATCATTACTCCAGTAGTTCTAGTTAGATGGTCTTAGCTGAACACATACAAAGTCAATTGTGGCATATGATACCACAGAACATACACAGAGTACATACCAAGTACAACGGTACCTACTTGGTATTCGACGTCAAGAGCGCGTCCTTGTCTTGATAAATAAATCATCGATAAAATGAAGGTCATGGCAGATCTCTACATTGCATTCATTGTGTTCATCTATCTCTAAATGAATATACAAATAGTTCCGGATGGATACATGAGTTCTTTTGCTATCTAACAAGCTCCCGACATATAGAACAAACAGTATGCAATCAGCTGCCTTGCAACTACTTCTAGATGTGATCTCTTTCAGATAGTTAAAGGACGTGAAGGAGTTTGAATACAGTAGCTAATGGCAATAGCATGGCAAATGACCAAGCGGGTCACCTGTTGGTAAGTGATCACTGCAGCCCGTGGATACTCGCATCACCTGGGAGGCAAGGGTTAGCCTTTAAGAAAAGCATAGGCTCTCGCTGCTTGAATAATTCTTAGGCATTAGTTGACTTAAGAGTGTGATCGTCTGCGGTGAAAAAATTATTGTGAAAGGCACGGTAGGAGAGGACCGTGAGAACCATGCTGGTGATATGAAAACTGCCACTTCTGGCGAGAAGATCTGTGGTGGAAATTGTTTATATGATAATTTTGTTACTAAGTCCAAGATCCGTGTTATGAAATAATTTAACGTTGTAATAGAATAGATAATTATTATAGACACATATTTGAATACAATGCATTATAAAATTTAATTTGAATCTTGTTATGCCAGGTAGCTCTTTGATATTATTATGTCCATGGGGCTCTTACAAACTCCGAATACTTCGCACGATGCTTCGCATTCCATAGTTATTTCTCGAGTGACGACCACGTACCGGAAGACGCAGCGTGGGCAGGCCCCCTACAAAATGGACCATATATCTTGTGCAGTTTATTTGAAACTGCTGAAAGCGATTAACGCAAGACCTGCAAGTGTGGAGATCTTTGGGGAGGCCGAGAAGTGGACGTCTTTCGGCTATTATGACGATGATAATGAATTGGATAATCGGACACCCAGAACAGTTAAATACTTATCAACGAAATTAGTGAAATACTTTTACTAATATTACCTATTGTTGTGGCGCAGCGGCTAAGAGAGTTGCCTCACCGCTTCGTGTCCCGGGTTCGAATCCCGCGCAGGACAACTATTTGTGTGACCCATAAATAGTTGTTCTGAGTCTGGGTGTACTTTGTGTCCGTCAATTACATGTTGGTAAAGTACCCCGCGACACAGTGATTAAATTCCATAATGCGGGCGTTGTCTTTAAAATAAATGAAAATAAATAATTCACTGGAATTTTATGACGAAGATTTTCCATTTGTCAAAATTCAACGTTACTCAAGTAGAAAGGAAAACCTAACTTGAAAGCCAACAGAATATGATCATGAAGTAAGCTTAGAGTAATCAAACGAAACCGTAGATTATTCAAATGTAACAAAAGCATCTACTTCCATCTACCATCTCTGTGAAATCCTGTATAAATATAAATATCTCTTACAAATACGTATTCAAAATAATTTTCATGATGGAATTAACGCTGCAGACGCGCGAGAAAATCTAATTATATTCATGTAACTAAACCGCGTGTCGTGTTTACGTAAACAGTGTCATATTTTATTTTACATACATGTCAGTCGCACACATGTATCCTAGCATTGCACGTCTGCGTGTGTAGGTATAGTAACAAGGAAATAATACATTCCTCCAGTGAAAATTACTGTAAGAAGTTATTTTTTAAAGAGGTTATTTTTTATGTTTCATTTTCTCCTTATGAAAAGTTTGTTTGTTTGCTCACCTAACATTTGGAATGGGTGCAAAACTTCCATGGAATTTCGATCTGAGGCGCTACACATCGCAGGTTACGTCACGTATCTTGACAGATGTCAAAACTTAACACCAGTAAACTACAAATTCGGTATCGACATGACCAGTAATTTGTGGCGCCGCGTAGCGGAATACTATGACGGTTTCAGACATTACGAAAAATATGTATGACATATAATATCACCCATAAATTTGCGCTGAAAGTTACAAAATATACTGCGGCTAATGATATGTCATTAATATAATAATGTTTTGTGAGTAAGGTTGCTATTTAGAGAGAAGGGTCGGCAACGCGTGAATGATACAACAATATGGTATGCTAATTGCTTCCCATCAGACTGACTGTATACCTATTTGCTGACATCAAAAAAGCTAGTAGGTATCTATGACCAGCAAATTTAATAATAGCAAACCATTTAGGCGAATTTCTTTATTCATGCGAATACTCATACATAATTTATTAAATGGTGAATTGTTTAAGTAATCATTGGAAGATTTTCTGTGATTGGTTCGATTGATGTGTCTCACAAACAAGAAACATTGCTATCGCAGGTGAAAAACTAGTGGTACCCGTAGAACATTATCAAAATATAAGTACATTTTAATAAATCTATAAGTTAAGCGGTTCACGTTATCGACATAGTAGTTATTATACTACATATATAAATAGCATCTGCAATATTTTGTTACAACTACAGTATAAAGGAATCAGTGATTTTTATAGTTCTGACTACAAATAAAAACAATACACGGACAGATTACAAACTGTACCCTCGGTTCGTGACAGGAAACAAAGTGTTGATCTGTCCATACATAATCTTTAGAGGCTACTGTACATAGTTCTGTTGTCAACAGTGGATCATACTTCCATTGTGCGCCCCAAACCCCCAAACTCCCCAAATTGGATAAAGCATACTCACTATGCAGTGTGTGTGTACCGTTAACATGAAAAGCTCATGATATTTTATATCCCGCAGATTTTCTTTGCGATAATGAATATTTTTTTTAAAATCTATAGCCTATCTAGATAGTCTTTACTTTTATGGCATGTATACTATGTAGCTACCCTCGCTTTTCATGTCTTCAATTGCCCTCGAGCACTTCAGTTAGCATCCCTTGAGAATGGTCTGTGGAGGACGGAAACGCGTGTTGGGTATAGTACCGGCGCATGTAATTTTTATGTTTATAGGGCCGAAACCCGTCTTCACGCTGAAAAAGGTCTCTATCAAATCTCTCAATGGCTGAATATGAACCTTTTAACACTTAATGTTAGCAAATCAAAATTTATCACTTTTTCTATAAATAGTACTACTCAACCGGACTTCCATAATTTCCATCTTAAAGTACATACATGCAATAATATTAACTCTTTGACATGTTCCTGTCGGCCTTTGGAGAGAACCAACAACATCAAATACCTAGGCGTCCAACTTGATAAAACACTCTCTTGGAAGGCACACATAGACCTGCTATCGGGGCGAATACGCAAGATGATCTGGATATTTAAAAAGCTGAGAAACGTACTTAAACCAGCTCTTTTGCAGACTATCTACTACGCCATGGCTCAATCAATAATTGACTATTGTATACCAGCTTGGGGTGGAGCGTGCAAAACAAAAATTATTACAGTCGAACGGGCCCAGAGATCATTACTTAAGGTAATGCTTAGAAAACCCTTCCGTTTTTCAACAACTGCCCTCTACAATACATCTAACGTATTAACCGTAAGACAACTTTTTGTTCTGCACACCACACTTCAAAAACACAAACAATTAGCCTATATCCCAACAGTCGCATACTCTACGCGCAGAAGAAACAGGATATGCGATCCTGTCACTCATCACACAGCTTTCTTCAGAAGGCAATATTTATTCCTAGCACCATACCTTTATAACAAACTCAATTCAATTCTAAATTTATATCCCAAAACCTCTAAGAAATGTAGACCTATTATCAAAAAATACTTGCTAAACCTAAACTACAACGATACTGAATCTCTCATAAATATTGTAAAATAATAATATTTTAGTTTAATTATAGATCTTCAACTACTAACTCACATACGCACACATATATATTCACACACACACACACACACACACACACACACACACACACACACACACACACACACACACACACACACACACACACATACGTACACGCACATAAACACAATTCGGTCCATAACGTGGATCACCATACATATCTAATTTTGTAGCAAAACTTTTCTCAGGCGAGTGTCCTGGAGTCCTGAAATACAGGGTTTCCCTAGTTTAGGCTCCAGTCCACCTCATTAGTATATAAAATTATAAGTACCTGTTTTATTTATTTGTATCTAGTATTTACTGTGTGGTGGAAAATAAATACATTTTTATTATTATTATTATTATTATTGTCCTTTTTACATGTGCATATTTTTGGCGCGTTGAAGGGCCGTGCATATTGCATCCCGGCTTGATTAAACTGACAATTAGCGGAATTAACACTACATATTATTTTTGTATTCTGAATGTTATATTTACGCAAAGTAACGCCTGATTCCTTTATTTGGTTATTTTTGTTAAGACAAAATACTGCAATTGTATATTATATTTATAGTTAGTTAAGGCAAGATAAACAGCATATTTTCGGAACACTTGTATGTTTTTTCTATCAAGTGCTTACTGACCCTGATTGTTAAGCCGGAGGTCGTAGGTACAATTCCCACCCGGGACAAATAATATATAGTTTGTGTGATGAACCTGAGTGTTTGTTCTGCGTCGGGTGTTTTTGTCTATTATATGTATGTATTTAGAATTATATAAGTATGTTTATCCGTTGTCTGGTTGCCATAGTACAGACACTGCCAAGATATATTAAAAAAAAATTTATATTCCATAATATTTTTTCGTTGGCTGTACATCTCGTTGCTACTTGTTTTCGTGAAAGGCTTTTAGTATCATTCATTCATTCATATCAATTTTTCCATTATATATATTATAATGGAAAAATTGTTTATAAAGTTGAGTTGCCTGCTTATCCACATACCTGTGACGTTAGGTCCATGATGCAGTCACACAACGCCTCCGGCAGTGGAGTGAACTGGCCCTGATACGCTGGCGTCACTATGCAGTCCTCGATGTCACCTGTCAATAACAAAATAAGTGTGTTATTTTTGAATGTCTAATTATTATGTTTAGTAATAATTTAGGAATCATTAGAAATTACAAATATAATATTGGGATAGATTAATGAGAAAATCTCAGCAATGCTCGGCGAAGAAGCGTCAGTGGTATGATGACTTCAATATATGTCAATTTCTAACAATAAATAATAAAATAAATAAATGAGAATTAAAAAACTTCTTTACTGATTTATATCGACTAGTTGCTAATTGGTGCAGCTTGTGTGTAGCACTTTACCTATGAATCAATGTATGTCTGTAATAACAGCGATTACATCCAAATACTTCTGATAAATTTCCGCAGAGACTAATATTTTTTTTTTTTTTTTTTTTTTTGATCTTTCGGCTTCATGGCAATCTGTTTATCAACAATAAGCCACTTTCTTGGTTGATCTCTCAGTTTATGTTTTCCTCGAAAGCCATACTTGTATGAAAATTCATTTCACACGACTCTCTCGATGTTAAGTGGTAAATCTTTTATGTAGGCTCGGTATGTCACTTCTTTTTAGCCGGGTATGCTGAAGAGCGCCTTCTCCACTCAGAGCGTGAGCCAGTTTGTTTACATGGACGGTCAGTTTCTCCTGGTATTTCAGGCTGTTTTGAGTTATTTCCTGCCGAACTGTTTTAAGGCCGAGGTCGTGGTATATATATCTATTACTTATACAATGCGGGATGCCAAACATTGTTCTCAGAGCTTTGGTCTGGAATCTCTCCAGGATATCTATACTACTGTTGCTAGCCGTTCCCCACAGTTGTATTCCGTAAGTCCAGATAGGTATGGTTGTTTTGTACACCAGCATCTTGTTGTTGGGATTTAGTTGTGATTGGCGACCCAATAACCAGTTCAGTGACCTCAGTTTTCCATCTAGTTGTTTGCGTTTTGTCCATATGTGTTTTTGCCACGTAAGTTTCCTGTCAAGGTGCATACCCAAGTATTTTGCGTTATTATCTTGAGGGATAACTTTGCAGTTTAGCATTACCGGTGGACATGTTTCTCTCTTAAGTGTAAATGTCACATGTACCGATTTACTCTCATTTGCTTTTATTCTCCAACGCTTCAGCCACATCTCAACATCTGTCAGGTGGTTTTGTAACTGTGATGATGCCGTTTCTGGGTTGCTATGAACTGACAGTAGCGCCGTGTCATCAGCGTATGTCGTAGTCGTGGTGTCGTGAGTTGTTGGGATATCTGCTGTAAAAATTAGGTATAGTATAGGGCCCAAGATGCTGCCTTGAGGGACACCCGATTTTATTTCGTGTACTTCTGAGAGATCATCACTGTACTTCACTTGGTAGCATCTTTTATCTAAGTAGGATTTAAGTATTCGGAATAGACTAATAAATAGTCAAAAGTCTAATTAATACACATGTGTACACTCCACTCCCATTTTGAACAGGGAATGCTCTAAAATCAAACTCGAAATTATTACATGTAGTTCGATAAATATAACGTGACATGCCGCTACTAGTAAGCTTGATATAATGGCACCCTAATGCGTTTATAAGCTCTGTTCGCTTAATAGTCTTTATAAAATCGACAGGCCGGTAGACGATTCTAAAATCACCTTTAATTTTATTTACCTTATTAACTGGGTAGGTACAGACGCCAGCATATCAAGCTACCCCAATCTGTCAAATTTCCCCAATTGTAAGTGAGCCTTATGCTTATGTAATAAAGTTGAAAATCTATAAAAGAAATTTGACAGATTGGTGTAGCTGGATGTGCTGGCGTCTGTACTATTACATGGTGCGGCGCTCAACTAAAGCTAGGGTATCCATGGTGGGTCATAAATCGCGTTGACAATGCATTCGGATGTCCTCTGGCGTTGGACTGCAGCCAAAACTTACGAGTTATAAGCTCAGAGCGGGTGACTCTGATATTTATGTTTATGTTTCTGTTTCTAACGTTACGCATTAAAAGCATATGTTATTGTCACTTTATTCATGTTGTAACATGAAAATATTGTGTGCATAACATGTGGTGTGTTGACTAGATTTGTGGCGTGATGTGACTTATTTGTGACATCAGGTCCTTACATCACTTTTAACAACATAACATACTAAGTTAGCGTTGTATTTATATGCGTTTGGACGGGAAAGAGATTCTATGAGGGCTTGTTTGTAAATCAAGCCAGGAAGTTTGCTGCTGTTGATAATTTTATTCGTTTATAGAACATTAAATCATTGGTTTTTGATTGTCACTAGCAAAAAGAGTCACCGTCGTTAAAAGGTTTATAGGATTTATTTATCATTATGTAATTACAATTTTTATCATTTAGTTTTTTTTTACGGACACTTGTCTCGAATTATATTTTATTATAATTGTTGAAAAGCTATTGACTACGTTAAGAGAGAATCTTTGGGGTTACAAGGCAGAGGTACTTAAGATTTGTACAGTTCATGAATTTATTGGTCGAGCTAATGTGAGTCTGAAGTCTCTTTATAAGCCTCGAGATCGTCTGTGGTAACTTATGTCAAGGTAGAAGACTCTTTTAAGTTAGCAGATATGGTTTTGGAAGTTATTATGCTTCTCAACCGCGCTGCAACGCTGGAACGACACTTATGATTACTCCATGAATTGACGAAACTGCCACGGCTAATCAGCATTACCTACTTAGGATTGTCAGGAAAGTAAATTTGAGAATCTCTTCCAATAAAACTATCTCACGTACATATTCAATTTCAAAAGTGCTCTCATGTTGATGGTTAATAAATCGCTCTATTCCCATGACTTGACCGAACTACAATGCGGAAATTCCCGGATGCGAACTTTAAAAATATCCGCAGTAGGGTTATGTTTGCGACGACATAATTATACCTAACATTTTGCTAACAAAATGTTTGGTATAGCATCTATTGCGACATTTAGAGGCGCAGTCTCTTAAACTAAATGGTTTATTGAGATTTATTTGCTGTTTATAAATATATATAGCCGTATATCCAGAGCTATGGTGCATTGGATTTTTCAATGAAGTATTCAATCCATAAATAAATTATCGCTTAGTTCAGTTTCTCATGGTAAAATATACTGCGACGTTCTCGGAAGCCGCCTGTTAAAATATCCGCACATCGCTGCATCGGCGAGGACGTTATTAAACGTAGAATTTTGCTGACAAAACATTTAGTGTGGCGGAAATTGCGACGTTATGTGACGTTGATGTGTCTCTTAGGCTATGAGAATTATGGGAAGGCACCCATAATTATTAGCGGAATTGCGGGAGACTTCCAATAATACTTCTGGTAGAGATGGCCGCATACATATTTCCGCATTTTTTGACAAATTTTGATATTTTAGCGTAGTATTCAAATAAGTTGGAGGTGATTCAGAGAGGTGACAAAACAGATATTAAGTTTATATAAGTATTTGACAGTCAGTTCAGATTCCAGCAGTTTATGGTCAGTCCCATGAGATTACACACGGTTATTTCTTACTGAATAGATTTTTTATCCAAGATATGTTTCTCGTTGCCGTAGGAGGTTATTCGCTTAATCTATAGTCAATTGTTTTATTGGACTTGATATTTGCGACTGATAGTGGATGCAATTTAGTTAGTTTAGATGCAAAAAGAGAAGTCAAAGTCATATGGGAAATATGTAATTAAGATAACGAAATCAATATTATTTAAGGTAACTAATGATGATTTATCTCTTATACCTTACAAAATGATTCAAAGAGTTGTCATTTGCTATAGTTATGCTCTATATCTGTTATAGAAATTAAGCCTTGTATCGCGGTGGACGGCGTTTACAGACACAAAGTAGACCCGGACACAGTCTTCTAAATGGATCAAGCAAACAATTATCCTGTGCCTAAACACGAGGGCGAGTTAGTAGCAATGTCTTAAACTACCAGGTCACCCAAACTCCACCTGTATAACGGCCATGAACACTTTACTTATGTGCCCTATTTAGGGCTAGCGCAAACGGGCCACCGACCATAGCCACTGGTGGCCAGCGACAGCCACATAACATACTTTTTCATATATTTTGTATAGACGCGCCGCACACGTGTAGCCGGTGGGGGCCACTCGCTACAGCAGTGTCCGCGACGCACCACTAGTGGTCGCTACTGGCCACACAAAACGCCCTCAGCCGCCACTCTCGTACTGCTCCACCCCCCGCGCAGTTAACCGTTATACGTTCTACGTATCGCACGCGTCACCATGGAGCACGATGCCTCAATGGACACCAAACACCGGTGGCGACTTCCAAACACCGGTGGCTGTCGCTCGCCTCTGATATTGATACAAATGAGGCGGTAGCGCGCGACAGCCACCGGTGGTGGTGGTCGGTGGCCCGTTTGCGCGGAGCCTTACTGAGTTTCATCAGCAAACGCCACTTGTTTTACAAACAACTTTATTACATAATCCATAGAAACTTGTTTGTGTTATATTATATTACAAATATGCGGAAATAAACAGCACGTAAGTCCTGTTCGCAACACTTACAGGACTTACTTAATCCAATAAATTTATTGAATTAATAATACTATTAAAGTAACCTATTATTTATTGAATTACTTATAAAATATCCATAATAATATTATAATTCTCAAATCGCGGCGGCAAATTTATTTGTTTGTTACCTGTTCACGCTGCAAATATTGACCTGATCTGATTGAACTGAATAGATCTTAGTTCTTAGTGTGAAGGTTACTACTATACACTTGGATAAAAAAACACTAAAGATAACGTATAGGACAGGCATCATATTGCTAGTCTAAGTGACTTACTTAAAACAAGTCAAGGATATTAGAAACTCTCGTGGCACTATATGTAATATACTCGCCGGACGTGAGTGCCAACATCGATCTTCATGACCCTTAGTTTCATCGATTCATACCCTCGCCTCTAATTTCCGGTGAAGCAATAAAACTCTCCTACAACGTAAAGTTTACCGGAAAATCGTAAAGTTTCAAACGTAAAGCTTTCAAAACAAGTATAGGTATAAATATGAATAAATAAAAAAAAAACATGTTGAGTTACGTTAATACAATGAAAAAATATTTCAGCTTTTTAGAAGAAAAGTAAGACTCCGTACAATTTAAGATATATCTTGATTTTTAACATCTCTCATCAAATTTTCGATGTACAGACGCCAGCACATTACGCTACCCCAATCTGTCAAATTTCCCCAATTGAAAGTGAACCTTATGTATTTGTGATAAAGTTGAAAATCAATAAAAGAAATTTTAAAGATGTAGCTGGATATGCTGGCGTCTGTACATAAAATTTTGTAAGTGATCCAGTAATCACTGCGTAATGTACTTTGTCATTCTTCTGTCACTTTGTTATTTTTGACATAGAATAGTAAGGAAAACGAGCAAGTGAGTCACCTGGTGGTAAATGATAACTGCCACCCACAGACACTCGCTACACCAGAAGGGCCGCAAGTACTTTACTGGCCTTTAAGAAAGAAATAGGCTCGCTTCTTAAAGGTTGCCATGTCATACTGGATGGGAAGCACCTCCGCAGTTAATTGATTACACAGTGTGGTCGTGCGCGGTAAACAGTGTCTTTTAAAGCTTTGGTTAGAAGATGACCATTCATCAAGCAGTTAGTCAGTACATCATAATCATATCAGCCGAAAGACGTCCACTGCTGGACAAAGGCTTCCCCCAAAGGTCTCCACAATAGCCGGTACAGCGCTGCCCGCATCCAACGGCTTCCCGCGACCTTTGCAAGATCGTCGGTCCCCCTTGTAGGGGGCCTGCCCACGCTGTGTCTTCCGGTTCGTGGTCGCCACTCGAGAACCTTTCTGCCCCAGCGGCCGTCGGTTACACAGTACACACACTATAATAATCTATCACTTTTAATTAGTAGCCTGATGTTCAAGTGGTTAGTGAACCTGACTGTTAGCAGTAGCTTAGGCTAGAGGACGTGAGTTCCTACCCGGGACAAATGTTTGTGTGAAGAACACGTTTATTTGTTCTGTGTCTGGGTGTAATTGATCCATATTATGTATGTATTTAGAAACGTATAAGTATGTTTATCAGTCGTCTAGTGGCCATAGTACAGGCTTCGCATAGTTTGGAATCAGATGGCAGTATGTCAGGTCTCTTGATATATTTATAATAATTATTTAACTAGCTGTTATACCCTCATTAAACTTTATAAATTATAGCCTATGTGTTAATCCAGGGTGTCAGCTATCTTCATACCAAATTTTACTAAAATCTCTCTACCCGTTTAGACTTGAAGAAGTAACAAAATACACACTCACAAACTTTCGCCTTTATTATTTTAGTAGGATGAGTTTGACGACTGAGTTTTACGTCATCCTAACGTAAAACTCAGTCGTCACCGTATACGAAACTTATGTCCTGGAAATATAAATCCAAAAGAGGATTTTGAATCCTAAGTCTAGATGAAAAACGTTTTGGGTACTATTCAGTGGAATTAGACCATTCGGAGTACTATTCAGTGGATTTTCACCGCTCGCTGCTTATCGCTGCTCGCAGCCGTAGCTTCAAACAATAGTTCGCTCGCAGTGTGTATTTTGCGGTTTAAATGAATATAGACTCTTTTGTCAAAGTCAATCGACGTTATGATATTTTTGCGTTCGGAATTATAATTTTGGTACATAGAACATTGTATTTCTAATTTAAAAGCTATAGAAAAGTGAAAATGGATTTCTTTGTTGTTTGGGAATTGATTTTGATTATTCTATAGCTGCACTGATAGATCCACTGCTGGACAAAAGCCTCCCTAAAAAACGGGGTATATGCCATAATCGCCACTCGTGGCAGACGGGTTGGCGATTCACAGAAAAACGCTGCTGCCCGTGCTCTAGTAGGTATTCCCACGGACGATTTCTACGCCCCCGACGGGATGAGATGGGGTGATGATATTGTATGCCGTCACCTCATGAGTAAAAAAATAATAGCTATGAATATTTTTTATTTCTCAAAAATGTTACAAAAACATCCTATTTAAATTATTTAATTAATTTAGATTCATCTGATGGTATAAATTAAATTATTATAAGTTGTTTGGCTTTGTAATTAAGTTAATTCATGAAAAAACGATCTGCATTATACAATCTAACGAAGTAATTTATCTTACAAATATTTATTTATAGACCCTACACACCATTAATCTTAGCTTGCTAATAGTTTACCTATTGTCTTTAAAAGGAATGTTAATGGTGTGTGTCCATTGCGTGAGTAAAAGCCTACCTAAAAGTATACATCCGAAATGTCTAGCTTCTTCCATAAAATCTGAATCCGTACGGAAACGAGTCAAAACTCTGGGCATGTTACAACAACGGTACTTGTTTTTGAATTCGATAGCATTACTTGGTAATGTAAGTCAAACTCGCGATTGTTAAACGATAGCTGTAATTTGAATATTTCTAAATCAAGCTCTTGGTAAGCTGTTAAAAATGTATAAATAATATAGCTACGAATTGAAGTGTTCGCGGGGGTTTCGCATGTGAGTTGAAACTACACAATCACTTTAAAAACTAAAAGTCGCCGCTTTAAATATTCGGTAAATTCTATTTCGGAACTCGGAACAAAAAACGTTTTTTTAAATAATTATAAATAAAATAATATTATCTCTTGAAAGAAATAGTTATTTATTTCATAAGCATATAGTAACAAAGAAAAATATCAACGAAATTAATGACTACTCGTTATAATAGGGCGACGAAAAATTCCTCCGCATCATAGGGAGGTAAAGAACCCAGATGTTTGGGTGCTTTGCCATACTGAAAAGGAATACTGATTCTACTCTAATACTATTCTTTAGTCATTTCTTTATTTACCGTATCCTAATATAATCTATAATATTATAGAAGTTATTTTACAAATCAAAATATAAATGCACAGCCAAGTCGGATAGTTTTCCAATACTTAGATTTTATTATTACCCACTGATTTTGAAGTTTAATTTTAATAATAATATTCAAGTTATGACGCGTGCTTATTAGGCTGTCACTTACCTTTTAAAAGCTCGCAAACTAGGAAGCCAAGTTAGTCTCTTCAGACTAAACGTCCCGTCGTATTTACGTTATGGTTGTTATATAATAGTCGTTAGTATCATTAGCATGGAATGTATTAGTGCACTTACAATATTTTGTTAGCTTCCCAGATAGCAAATTTTCCTTGAGTCTTGAGTCTTCTTTGTAGTAAAGTAAATAGTAAAAAAGATATTACGACCATTTTTTTTCTTAGAAAAACAAATGAAGTCATATCTCAAAAAAGAAGTTTTCAATCCGACTGTCAATTTTTTTGTGTATATATGTTACATAATATAGCTGTTATTTTTATTTATCTTATTTTTTTTATGGTTTGTTTCCGATATGTTTCATACGTAGTCTGTTTCAGGCGCTGATATCAGTCAAATTGTGGTCAATATAATAATTAATTTATTTCATACAATAATCAAGTAACTAGTACAATTGTGTCATGAATTAAAAACTTACAGATTTCTTTTTTCAAATTTAGTCAAAGTCAAATTAGTCGAGTCTACAGATATTTTCATTTGGATTTTAGATCACCTTCGTCACTCAGGCATATGGATTATGTCTGAAGGACGAGGATTGGTTAAAATCCAATACCAAAGGAGTTAATGAATAACTACAAAGCATTCCAGCTCCATTTTCTTTATAACGACTATCATTAAAATATGAATACATCTGTCTTCTATCTCTAAGCCATATTTCACAATCAATTCTGAACTCTACCTCTTAGATTTTAAGGTGGAGCATGGGTTATATGTGTGAAGGTTGAAGCTCACAGCATGTGGTCATCATTTACGTTCTCACAGTCAGTTTGCACATAACACGAAAAACAAAAGGCTCGAGTGCACTAAGGTAACCTAAATTCTCCTTGTTAGGAGGACTGGAATTATGTCAAGTTGGTGGCAATAATTGTGAATTCCATACTGAATTATATTGTTTTATTTTTTGGCTACACGTGTGGTGCAGAAATTAATCGCCTCGCCATTCCCGGGTTTGATTCCCGCCTAGTACAACTATTTGTGTGACCCATAAATAGTTGTTCTGAGTCTAGATTTACTTAGTGTCCGCCAATTAAATGTTTGTGAGGTACCCCGCGATGTGTCGCGGAATAAATTTCGCTAGCGCGGGTGTGGTCTTATAAAAAATAGAAAAAAGAGAAGTTGAACTGTGAATAATCGATGTGATAAAATGGGAAACTGAGATTTTAATAGCGTAGTAAGACGATTGTAATCGCATTGATTAATGCCCTCAAACTTCAAAGGAATAAATTTATTCAAAATTAATATTTGAGTATGACTATAACTGCAATAAAATATTGTTCCCGTCCTCTCAAACAGTTTTTTTAATTTAGACTGGTTAGTCCAAGCTTATAAAGAAACCTGATAGATATCCTTGATTCCTTCTATGATAGTCTGTGTGAATGCACTATAGTCACAGTTGGAAAAGTCACACCGGCTCAGATACGGCTTGACTATATTTTCCAATTTTCACTACAACAAACGTTTATATAGATACTGTGCCTGCGCTTTTACCCACGTTAAAATTTATAAATTATAGCCTATGTATTATTCGGATATACAAGCTATATTACTTTTTTATGTTTTTTTATTTTCAATAAACTTATATTAGATTTACAATAATGCATGCCGTACCACGAAAACCTCACAGGGTTTATCTGGATACCGTATTACAAGGTTATTACATAGGAAGGTATAATTGATACATAATAGGTAGATACAAAATTCAGTTATTACAATATAAAATATACAATACAATAATAATTACCTAACACCGTTTTCTAAGAAGAACTTTTTAGATTTGTGCTTAAAGCTTTTGGAACCATTTTTGTACAATGTTTGTAGATCTTCTGGTAGGCTATTCAGGTAAGAGGGTATCAAGTAGCCAGCAACTCTCGTTCCGTACAAATTTGTTGTTTTGGGTAATGTGTATTTGTTTTGATATGGGACTGATCTCAGGAACCCAGGTATTTTATATTCGATCAGCAACTCCGGGTACTACAAAGTTTCATCAAAATCCGTCCGATAGTTTTTGCGTGAAAGATTAACAAACATACACACTCACAAACATTCGCCTTTATAATATTAGTGTGATATATAGCCTGTACCGAGCACTTCTTACCTTTTCTTCTTTTAATCACCTCACCCATCTACCTTATATTTTACGTACTATGAATCAATGGCATTTATCGGAATGTCATTAATTCCAAACCCACAAATTATGTACACTTGTAGCCAAATTAACACCACCTAAATTGCAAATACGAGTCGGTCGTACTCGTAAGTAGGTGTTGTGTCGAATGCCATTGCAGCACGTGGGACCAGGCCAAGGTTACACGCTAAGGGCTTGACTCATTGCACTTTTTGCCTTTAATTAAGTTATGTTAATGAAGATTAATTTCACGGAATAAACCATACCAGTTAAGGAACGAATCAATGGTTCATTCATTGACAAACAGACAAAATAAAAAGCCATCGTTTAATTTCTCAAATAAAAATATGTAAATAACTTTGTCGTCCTCTTGTCGTTATAAAGACAACGCCCGCACTAGGGAAACGAATTCCTATATCGCGAAGTACTTTACAAACATAAATGACCAAATATACCCAGGCTCAGAACAACAAAAATAATAGCTTAGTAACTTGTTATTTATTTAAGGATTTATAAAAATATATGTGATAGCACAGACCGTACGGACGGACTATTTAATTTTTTTTTCGTTACTGTATCTGACTATGTTTTTGTACTGCATTGTGAGCTTGACAAGTGCAAGTGTATGTTAATACCCAAGTGCTGAATAAATTTCATTATTTCATTTCATTATTTCATATTATGGGTCACATAAATAGTGGCGAGGCGATTGACTGCTGCTGTCGCTGCGTCATGCAGTCAAAGGCCTCAGAATCATAAAGTACGCTTTAAATTATAATTACTAGAATTTATTTAGTGATATACCTACAACATATTCAAAATGGATTGAAAATGAGCCAATTCAATCGTTTTATTGCTTGGTGAATTTGTAAATTCCAATACTCGAATTACATAAATTAAATAACAGACATGAGAATATTATTTACGTCAGTTCGTTCATTGCCTTACGGGTAGTAGTCTTATTGTCTCATTTGAGAGTCCCACTTAATTTAAAACGAGGTGCGAAGGTCAATAATTAAAATGTCATTACAAAATGGAAGGATGGCAATGACAACTGCACTTTCCAGTGTAATGTGATCAAAAATACGTATCTTAAATTTTCTTTGAAAGTTTAAGAGGTTGAGGATGGCAGATTGGTGTGTAGTTATATATTGGGGGCTCAATTCGAGTAATTTTTCATTCTTTATTATATGGGTGGTGTTTACTCTGGTGTCACAGTTGTTCAAACCGCCCAGTAGACCTCTGCCATTGCTTAAACGACTGTCTTCTAACAGCAACAACCGGGACCATCAGCTAGTTACAAAACTTAAGTCTTTAAAAAAATTTAAAGTAACAATATCCTGCGACATTATTGACATACGGCCATCTAATCCCAAACTAAGCAGAGATACATATCCTATTTTTCTTTTGTACATACATACTTATATAGATAATTACACCCAGACTCAGGACAAACAGGCATGTTCAAGCACACAAATATCTGTCCTCAGTGGGAATCGAAATCACGACCTGCCTCGTGAAAGGCAAGCATTTACCAACCATGCCAATCGGCCTAAATTTCAACCATCAATAGTTAACAATTTGTCTCAATATGGTGTGCAATTGAAGCCAGTTGTAAAATCATAAAACATTCTACATACGAATTTCTATGAAATATAATTCTGACAAGATCTCCGTGGGTAGGCTTAAAGTTGATTTATACCCTTTTTGATTTATTTATTCAAAAACGTGTGGAACTCTAGCACTGGAATTCACGTTTAATTTGTGTTCTACCACGTGGGTAGCCGCTTTGGCTCGTAAATACCACACTTTATCGCCGGTCTCGTTGCGAAAAAATATAAAAGCTTTATTGTGCCTGCTTTTCTGTGGCCGCCGGTGCAATTTTATGGCTTGTGCCTTTTAGTGCATGTTACGACGCAATACCTAATAGCGATGGAATGAGGTGTTGTTTCTAAATTATACCTTTTAAGGTTTAACTCAGCTCTTCTTTCAAAAGAAATTTGCTGACGAAGAATACGAGCAAGGTCTATGAAATACCTAATTATGTGCGTATATAATTATTATTATTATCATGTATTCAAATATCTTTCTTATGAAATACATTTTAAAATATATAAAAATCTGAAATATAAATTTTAAATATAAAAACGAATAAAATCGATTTTTTTTTCATATTATTATTTTAGGGATGGCTACGCATGTAACCCGCAAAAAGTGTCTATGAGTGGGTATGTCGGACTCGCACTGACTAAACCTAACCTGCCGTGGACTTCTGTTGGCGCCTGATGAGGGAGCCCCGGGAACGCGGGTATGCTACTCCGGTGCACCCCTTTTGCGCCATGTCCCGTTAATTGGTTTTTTTCCGTCTCTGACTGTTAGCAAGCAGTAAAATTTTTCACAGAGTTTTATTGTCGCTATAACTATACTAGTAAAAAAATTTCTTTCGATGGTTCGTATGGTATTTTTGATTGGCATGTTGGTCAAGTGGTTAGTGAACCTGACTGTTATACAGATGCTAGCACATCCAGCTACTCAAATCTGTCAAATTACTTTTATGGATTTTCAACTTTATCACATAAGTATAAGGTTCACTTTCAATTGGGGAATTTTGACAGTTTGGGGTAGCTTGATGTGTTGGCGTCTGTACTTAAGGTTATATAATAGGTATGTATTTAGATATATCAATATATATCTAAAGGCATCCATATTATTTGGTAAGTTTATCAGTTATTAGGTTGTGGATCAGATGGCAGTGTTGCAGTGCCATGATATTTATTATTTTCCATAATGTTTTCATTATAAATATCTCGTTATCAAACAGTACCATAAATTACCTGATTCTAAATTATTAATACGCAATTTATTTTTGGGGGAGGCCTATTTCCAGCTGTGGACGTCTTTCACGTTGCACAAGTATTGTAATACAAAAATGCATGCGTTGCTTAATTGTAAGAGATTAACACTGAGTTTAGTTTAGAATTGAAACACATTTTGTTGTATTATGAGTGTTAACAAGTTCTGCTGAGCCTAAACAAATAAAATTACTGCTTTAAAGTAAACAAACAAATTACTGTATGAGATTAGTGTAGTAGCTTGTAGCTGCTTAAAATCTACAAACGAAAACTGAAATAAACAAGAAACAACATCATCGGCTCACTTCATATATCAATGAAAAGCCTTCAATAAGGAATGTCCTTACATTAGCGGCACTACAAAGCGCAATAATTACTTCTACAACCTATATACTTCTGAAAACGTCGAAACATCTCCATTCTCAACATTCGATTGACGAGGCCACAGTCATTTTTGATTTTGTACACGTATTCCATTCTTTTTCTGTCATTACAAGACGAAATAAAGAAATGCCCAAGTCGGGCCAAGGCTGCTGATTCGCGAAATTAATTACTCATTATCGTTAACGTAATTTCATTCATCGGATCGACTTGCGTCCAGGAGAGTGTTAAACCGCTATGCAGTAATATTATGACAGAAGTACCACACGCTTAAATAAAAATACTCGATACTTTTTGTAAAGAATTGAAGACTTTAGTTTGCCTAATGGCAGGCAGGTTAAAGATGATGCTGAAGACAAAATTCTTATTACATTAGTCAGAATTGACTGCCTCGTTGGTCCAGCTATAGCGTGATCGTCAGCAGATACTGAGCTTCTGGGTTCATATCCGGGGTCTGGCCAAAAAGTGACTATGAGATTTTTCTGTTATTTAAAAGAGCTGTGCAACCGGCCCGTACAAACAGGGCCTGGAATGGAATATGTATTTTGAAGAAATACAATTTTATCACCCACTAACTAATGTTTTATAGACACAGAACAACCCCACCCATGATAAAGTTGGGTGCGGATCGAAACCATGACCTCAGGCGTAGCAGTCAGGTTAACTGACCACCAGACAAATCAGGTACCCCCCCCCCATTGAGGTTCGAACCATTATTCTGGGCGTTGATTATGTGTGGATGCATGAGAAGCTCAGTTATTCTAAGGACGCAGGATGTTTTTTGAAATTGTTGCTCTAAAGACGCTGGCTTCTGGTCGTTGAGCATCGGAGAGGGAATTTCATCGTCACGAGTGAAAACCATAATTTCAGTACTATTGTGTGTCTTACTGTTTTATTACGAAAGTTGTTCAAAATACTGCTTATAGTATCAAGGTTACGTTTATAATTCAATCAATAGCTAAGGCATTGATTGAAAGCACCGATCTGTTGACTCACATAGTAAATGGTTTTAATCGAGCATGAACTTTAACCTGTAGGTGTTGCTTAAATAAATTAAATGAGAGGTTAATATATTTATAACTGACCTGTAATGTTAATTTATTTGCGGTTTTGTTGTTAATTTAAAATAGTGTCGATCAAAATAATGCTAGCGCTTCTGTCATCGCATCATCATAACATCAATAAGAAGTCCATGGATCGGCCGATGGGTTGATCGCACATCGCACTAAGATTCATAGTACTCAGAAAGAACAATTGACAATAACTTAATATAAGCTAGCTAAATATCATTACTATTATAAAATAAATCTTATTGTAATATTTTTAATACAATCCGTATACCTTAATATCTACAACATGTAACTTAATAAACGCACATCCTGAAAATAGCTTTTTCAGAATCGCTTACTGAATTTTTAATGAAACTAAATTAATATAGCTAGGATGAAAAAAGCAGAACTAAAGACTAAAAAATCTTATAATAAGCGCAATAAGTATGCACATTGGGCGCACTGGTTCTAACGTGTCGCTTATTGCCCTAAAAATCTAGCTTTCTGTGTATTGCCAAACACATTAAGATGAAACACTTACGTTAATTAAATTTTATAATATTAATTGTTTTTTTTATTATTATAACTCAAACATGTTCTGACTATTTACAAGCGCTTTTCTACGTGAGTAAAAACCTTTTTTATTTTAATATATTAAAATGAATGAATTAGAATAAAATACATTCCTGATACATCGTTTTAATGACATTAAGGATCGCGTCAATTTTTATTGAATGTAGTGAGTGTTTATCCATATGTCATATACGTATTTTTTGCATTAATGTGATATTTACATTGTTATTGAATCTGCAATTTATTTTTTTAATTATTTCTTGACCATGGATATTATATCCTCCAGTTGCAATAAATAATGGTCTAGTCATAGTCAAAAGTCAAGTAAAGTTCGCCACAGTCAACTCCAAGTCCTACCCCAGTAAGGCAGTGGAGGCTTTATCATATAAAATACATCATAAAAAAATTGTACCATAAACAATATAAAGTCATAATTGATATATTCGAGAATATCGGTCGTCATATTTTTTAGCAAAAAGAACATAGGCATAGTAATAGTATAGGCAGCAAAAAGTCAAATGTAAAATTATTTTTAGAAGAAACTATATATACGAGTAATACAATGATGGAGCAAAAAAAGAATCCAATTTCTATAGCCTGTTCATATAAAAGACATCCTTTTATTTGTACTATTATAGGTGTGAAATTATTACGTAATAATTATAGCATTACATTAGATGCACTTAATTAGACCTTCCATGTCTGTTTGAACAAAAGTTAGATTGCTCTACTCATTAGGTATCAATGTTGACTATAAGTCGGTGGTACCTCCATACAATGTAAGTGACTGTCTTCCCAAAACAAATGCTTCCTTTTTTTAGATATTTGTTAAACTTGCTGTACTTTTAAAGGGACATCAGACTTCCCAAAGCAGAGCTCTTTCTATCCGTTATAAATGGCGTATGTTACGTAGAGCCAAGTCAATGTGAAGACAGGTTGTCTTTCATTATATATTGAACTTAACCCACTGGAGTGCAGTTTGTCTTTATAAGATATTAAGAGAGGTAGGGCACAGCGTTCATTATTTCAAAGAGCAGCCCGACTGGGGAAGTACCTCAGCCTTACATAAGATATACCTTAATAATAACATTAATCATTTAATATTGTGTTTCCGAGTGTGAGTAAGGTCACCAGATCTCATGGGGGTGGGGGGAAGGGTCAGTAACACTTGTTTGCTGACTCTTAAAATCCTCTGGTATTGCGAGTGTCCATGGGCAACGGTGATCACTTACCATCAGGTGACCCACTTGCTCGTTTGCCGCCCTCTGACATAAAAAAATTACCACCATTGGTTGGTCTGGAAAGGATCTCAATCATATCTAAAGAAGAAATTTTATGATAGCGGTTTCCTTTTATGTTACTACGTTTAGCTGTGTGTTATTGATATTGCTCACTATTCACAGTATTTTCTCCCAAAAAAGGGAAGAAACTGTTTCTTCATTAACCCAGAGTCGACGCCTTAATTAATTACATTGTTTTATCTAATTTGTTGATTTTGTATCAGTCTTATTTTGTAAATTCTTTTGGTTTTTTATTTTATTTTATTTGCACGTTTTATAATAAAATGATTCAAACTCAAACTCAAATATTTTATTTGCTTAAATATGGGTCCACAATCCATATTAGCCTTTCGGCGTGCAAATATTGTCAATTAAGGTATTTACCAATTTCATAACTAATCAAATTTAATAAATTATTTAATTTTCCCATTTTATTAATATACTTATATAATTACACATTATATGATTCCTTTAAGTGTTTTTATATTACTAACTATAGATTCTTATTCGCTTCTATTCTGCGATCATGCCGCTCGTAATGTCAAGCTTAAAGAAAAAAAGGGTGTATCATTATACGATATCGATGTACTGTTACTTACCCGTTGTAAATACGTGTTACAAAACTTACGTGGCAATATACTGAATAAACAACACTAGATTCTAAAGCCTTCATAATTAGAACGGGTATTGCGAAAGAAGCCGCCAAAATTACCAAATATAATAAAGTGCTAGCTATTCATTTCAATCGGATATACATTAAGGTAATCTAATAATGAAACATTGACGATCTCAACATTGGGATTACCTGCTATTAATCAATGAAGTTACAAAACAGATTACATTTTGCAGAAGTTCTAAACGTGGATTCTAATTTTCGGTCCCATAACTGTTAAGTAGGGAATCATACGTTTAATGTTATAATAAAGTATTTTATTAATTGTCTTCAAAAAGAAAAAGATTTCTTGTCCCTATTTACTAACATAGATAGGGGCCAAAAAATCCGTAAAGGCCACAAATGGCGTGACCGCCATTTTTTTGTGCACCGAATTTTATAATCCTTTTTTTATTCTTTGAGAAATGCTTTTTTATGGTCTCGTATTAATTTTATTCAAATCGACGTTTATATACAAAAGTTGAAGTCATTTCTAGGTATTTTACATAGATACATTCATACATTGTTCCACGCCTGTTTCCCAGAGGGGTAGGCAGAGACAACGGATTTCCATTTGTCACGATCCTTGCACTACTCTTTTGCCTCGTTTACTCTCATTATATTCTTTATACATATTCGCCTGTTTAGGGTACTACTGACCTTGTCTTTTTTGAGATCTTTTTCGACTTGGTCAGATAATAATTATCTTTATTATTCGTTTGGCACTAGTTACCCTTTTTTTTATTAAGGCAGGGCGAATGCCTACGTATTCCACCCGCAAAAAGTGTCTACGGGTGGGTATATCGGACTCGCACCGACTAAACCTACCTGCCGTGGACTTCTCTTGGCGCCTTATGGGGGGAGCCCCGGGAACGCGGGTATGCTGCTCCGGTGCCCCCCTTTTTGCGCCATGTCCCAGATGGTCGGGACACGTACTCTGGGAGGGCTCAGAATTGCCCTCCCCTATTGCCGACTCCTGCCAGTACGGCACAGCGACTGCGCCACAAACAGTACGCTGTCTTCCCGGAGCTGCTTGCACGTGGCGGCAGTAGAGGACACTTCTCTGACTACCGCCGCAGCCCCGAGGGATGGGCTACCGGCTGGCACTAGTTACCCTAATGTCTGCGATGTGTAAGTAGCCTAGAATGCCTCTGAAATGCCTTAAAAACTAGTTGTCTAATGACTACTGGCGAACCCGAGGGTTTAACTTGCCTGCCGTAGAACTGAGATGCTCACAAAGTTGGTCAAGTTAAAGTAAATAATTAAGTCGTCACAGTACGCTCAGTGCTCTTCATCTGCACTGGGTTTGTTTAAAAAAGAGCTTTGAGTGATACTGCAATTATATGAAAATATCTTAAACGCCTAAACACAATAGTTGCTTCTCATAACCGATACAGTCACTTATCCTTCTGTAATTCGGAATAAATGATATCCTATGAACAATTTCTACAGGCGAGTCCCACGCCCACATGGCCTGAACCATATCGTTATGGTAATCATTGCAATACAGGTGCTGCTACATCGTGCTTACACGCTAACACCTCATTAAAATTTCATGGTAAGTTAACCGTAGATGTTTAATATTGCTATTGTGATTAAATTATTGAATGAATTTTGCTATAGAAGGATGTACGTACATATAGATAATATGAGAATTAGAGATTAAAATTATAAATGTTTTTAGGCTTTCGCAATTTGTAAATATTATTATATTGTGGACAGGGGTCTCAGTCGAGATGTGACCATGGCTGGTGCAATCCGAAACGTCGGGTAAACCAAAAGGTATTGATAACACTAATTACGGCCGAGACGAGAGGGTGAAGAAAATATAATTTATAAGTATATATATATATATTGAAAAAGCTTTAATTGATTTTTTAAAGATCTTCACTTTAACATAAATAGATTTATCCATGAAAACTCGGTAGGTCATAGTCGTGTCAGATATATAATGTATGTATAAAAATGTGTTGTTATGATCAGGGGGAACATGAGGTATACGTTAGTATGCGAAAATGGCGCCTAGTAATGGATGGTAATCGCTTGTCAAGTTAACTTCCAACTGAATTTCATATTTAAATCCGGCCTAAGATGCGATAAGAAAGCCTTATACCTTACCTCATTATAATATAGCAGTCTCGTAGATTTGACTGCCAGTCACAGATTTGCTGTCTATTGTAGGAGGCTGATAAGGTATCTAAACATAATCCAAATCATATTTCATAAGGTCTGACAGAACCTACTTGGATTCTTGCAAAATCTTAACATAGCTCATTTTAAGGTTGAAATCGGAGACTAACTCGTAAAGAGATTTGAGGTGAACTTTTAAAGATTGTCAGGATTTTTATTACATATGTATATGTATTTAATACTTGGACTAAATTAGCTTTAGGATAAAAAAAATGTTTCGAATCGGTTTCTTTATTTAGGAGAATTAATGCCACAGACAGACAGATAGACAAGTTAAACTTCGACACCAAGAGGTGTTTGCGTCGGAGGTTAAAAATAAATCAAAATAAATGTTAATCCTGGTATATATCGTATGGGTAGTGGTTACCCTATTATCAGAGTCTAACCCTTTCGGGCTGCACTGGCTACGAGCCGAGCGCCTCGAAAAATTTAGCCTTGTATCGCAGACAACTTTACATTTATAAAATTTAATGACACAAAGAACATCCAGACTCAGATCAACATTAAATGGATCAAAATAATTGTCCTGTACTTGGAACGAAAAGAAAACACGAGGGCGCTGAGGTAAACAGAAAGTTTTATGTAAATACTATATCGTCCGGGGTATACATAAAACTTTAAATGAGTGAAACTCCAATTACCAACTATAAATTAAATCATCAAGTTTTAACAATTAAAATGCGATCTAATAAATGCTTTTGTATAATAATGCCGTCAAGGATGCACGCTATGGAATAAGTTCCAACTTATATCATTTGCATTTCTGCTGAGCTGACAACTTAGTTGCCAAGTTATTAAACTTGCTTATAGGCTTTCCACGCTAACATAAAAGGGTGAAAATCATTTAAAATGACCATTTTGATAGCAACATTTGTCCACCCGCGATAATTTATTGTAATATTATTTTGTAATATGTAAAAAGTACTTATTATAGTACTCTGATTATATTGTCTAGCTAAATTATACAGATTTACACATTCGTTGCCAGTAATAAGCAAATAATATTCCTTTTTTCTCATCCAACTTGGATATTCTCCATACAAAATAATTTGTCCACTTCACGGGCTGCGTCACAAAAATCATCTTTATAAATATATTAGCTGCAGTATTAAATTATTAATGAACTTTTTGCGAAGACTTTGTTAATTGCCATTGATATCGGTAAAATTTATTTTATATTAGTTATTTAAAATATTAAAATTTTGGGTAGAAAAGGATGTCCATTGTTTTGATCATTTTTGTGATTCATTTTTGTAACAGTAAAATTTGGTATTAAATGGTAATTGTAAAATGGCAACACTCAGACTAATAACGAGCCAATCACAGCCAGAATAGTATATAAGTCGGCCATTTTGTCTTCGAGTGAAAAAAGTTAATGACGCGTGTTTCTTTGTTGGCGAGTAAATTTCCAACTTATTACAATACTTATTGTTTTGTTTCAACCAACTCAGGTAAGTGAGACTTATATTATTTAATTAATTAATTAAATAGGTTATAGCAAACCTTTATTGAAATGAAAGATGGTTAGAACTCATTGTGATTTTTGTTTGGTTTAACATGTTTGAAGCTACTTTCAAACTATGTTCACGTTTCATTTTTGTTATGCTTTGTTACACTTTTCGGTTGCGTTACAAAAATGAAATAACAAAAATGAAGTAAAGTCACGATCACATTGCTTTGAATTATTATATTCTCATTTATTCAATTAAATACATATAAAATACATTTTTAAATGGAAGTATACAAAAATATTTTAATACATTTAAAAATATAAAATATACTAGCCCACCAGTATCGGGAACAGGGTCCAAGCTACCGGTGGTCAGGGCTCCAGAGAGAGGAACCTCCTGACAATTTAGAGCGTGATTCTCTTGTTCTTGTTGAATGTGAGCGTATTTTTGCTTAGCCAGATTTTTTATTAGAAGCTTATGCTTATAATTATTTAATAAGAAATTTGAAAAAATCTACTGATACAGATGATTATTAAAAATTTCTTATTAAATAATGAATTAATATCAAGTTAATTTGTTTGATCAGTTGACTTTTTATCCGTCAGTTAGTCTATCAGTATTTGCACGCCGTCAATCGACGCCTTTGTTTGTCTAGCTCCTTTGCTACTTTTTCTATGTTTGTTTGTCTGTCCCTCTGCCTGTTTGTGTTTAAGCTATATTTTCTTTTTAGGATGCCAATGACAGCAGCAGAACGTCAACGGCTATATAGGCAACGTCTTAAAGAAACAAACCCAGAGAAGTTGGAAGAAATTCGATTAAAAAATGTTGTTGAAAGATGCCTATTTGTTTGTTGTATCGTTGATTTCTTTTAGAAAGATAACTTTATAATCTGAGAATAACATTCTCAACATAACTATTCTCAGAACTGAAGATAATTTAAAGATAACTGATAATACGTTGATCTCTTTTGATTGTCCCCAAAGAAAAAATATGTTTGTAAGAAAAACAATATTCGTTTTGATTTTTTTTAATTAATAAAACAAATGGTAAAAGAAATATAACCTGTTTTATTGCAGAAGCCCTTATAAAAAAAACAATAATAGTAAGATAATAATGTGCATTGTAAATAAGCCAGTATTTTTTTGTTACGCGTTTCATTTTTGTTATATTTTCATATTTGTTTCATTTTTGTCACAATGGTCATTTTAAATGATTTTCACTCAAAACAGAGGATAGTTTTTATTAATTCTTGTTAAAACATTAATTATATAGTAGGTGTACCTGTAACAAACAGTGGCAATTCAAACTTGTGTGTTGTGTTGTTCTCGAAAATCTATGAAAAGCACACCACCATTTAGGCGATCGTTAGAATTTTTACAGCAGGAAGTAAAAAGGTGCCAAATTTCTGTTTAATTAAATAGTATAAAAGAATCTGGGGTTAAATCACTATGGTACTCGAAATACCCCCTATTTGCCGGGGGTAGTTCAAGTACCATAGCGGGTTAACTTCCGATTTGGTAATGCTTGAACTTATAATATGAGTCAGCCTATTTCATGAGGTGTCCATTAAGACGAGAATTGACGAAATTCAACCTTGTGAATTCAGCAACTACGAATTTGATAACACTTTACGCCTGTACATGAAGGAGCGATTTAATTTTACATGCATTCTTCATCTTAGACTCTTCTTTGATGACCATAACGTATAACAAGGACCATATTAAATTCCCGCACAAGATGACTTTTGTGTTAATTATCTATATGTGCTTTTTCCCGTGTCCATGTTTGTAAAGTCCCCTACGATATTGAAATTGATTTCTCTGGTATGGGCGTTGTTAAAAACAAAAAACATTAAAGTATTAATTATAACAATAACTTTACCAGACCCACTTCGAACAGAAAATGTGACACAGTCGCTTATTCTAAAATTAGCAATCGTTGCTTATTATTCATAAAAACATAATTATTACTACACCAACATCTTATAAACCACAAAAACCTTCAGCTCCAACGTAACAAAACGGTCATCGTCATTTTGAAGCCTTGAGATATACAAACGTTACTAAGTGGACACTAGCACATGACATGAGTGACAGCATTCATCACAAGTGACACTCAATTATGACAGTCATATGAGCGTGAAGAAGTACGCACTTGTTACTTCGTTGAAGTACTGAGTAGGTACTGTCTCATTAGGCAGTAATAAGCATAATATCAGACTTGAGGGAACCTTTTCTGTCATGGTACTGATCAAGGGATTTGTTTCCTCTATCGTGGGAACAGCTACCTAACGTTTTATGACAAAACCCAGTATTAGCTACCTATACATGGCGGCGCGTATGATCTACACTAACAGTAAAGGAAATTTAAACAGTACAATCTACTCATGAAACTAAACAGATAACAGAAAAATAGTATTTGAAATTCGAATAATATACGCCGTTGATACGCGACGGGGGCCTCTCATCCGATGCAGGTTCGGGGAGGTCATTTCATCGATACGAATGTAAACAAAGGGAGGAAAGCCATAGCCCACCACGCTGGCCTAGTGCATGTTGGCAAACTAGACTGCACGTGTGGCGCAGCGGGTAAGGCAGTCGCTTCGCCGCTTTGTGTCGCGGGTTCGAATCCCGCGCCGGACAATTCTTTGTGTGACCCATAAATATTTGTTCTCAGTCTGGATGTAATTTGTGTTCGTCTATTATATGTTTGTAAAGTACCGCGCGACACGGGAATTATATTCCCTAGTGCGGGCGTTGTCTTAAAAAAGAATGTTAGTCCGAAAGAAAATGTTGGTATAATAAAGTATTATTTTTAGGGTTCCGTAGCCAAATGGCAAAAAACGGAACCCTTATAGATTCGTCATGTCTGTCTGTCTGTCCGTCCGTATGCCACAGCCATTTTTTTCCGAAACTATAAGAGCTGTATTGTTGAAACTTGGTAAGTAGATGTATTCTGTGAACCGCATTAAGATTTTAACACAAAAATAGAAAAATAATAATAATTTTGGGGGTTCCCCATACATAGAACTGAAACTCAAAATTTTTTTTTCATCGTAACCATACATGTGGGGTATCTATGGATAGGTCTTTAAAAATGAGATTGAGGTTCCCAATATCATTTTTTTCTATACTGAATGGTTTGCGCATATAAGATACATTATATATTTTTTTTAGATTTATCATTCTCTTATTTTAGAAGTTACAGGGGGGGGACATTCATTTTTCCACTTTGGAAGTGTCTCTCACTTCCAAAGTGGAAAAATGAATGTCCCCCCCCTGTAACTTCTAAAATAAGAGAATGATAAATCTAAAAAAAATATATAATGTATCTTACCATGTAAACTAACAACAAAAATTGGTTTGAACGAGATCTGGTAAGTAGTTTTTTTTTATGCGTCATAAATCGTTAACCGCAATTTACCTTTCATTTAATCAACTGTAATACTTGCTGCTGCGGAACCTTTCATGGGCGAGTCCGACTCGCACTTGGCCGATTTTTTTATTAAGTAACTAGATCCTTTTAGATATCCAATACTGATTGTTACTCTTTGTTCATCTCTAATTAAAGTAGAGTGTTTTTATTTATTTCTCTTTTAATGATTTCTCTTTATTATTTTGTATTGTCTTTTTTGTAATTGGTATTTCATTTGTTTTATATTATTAGTTGACTTTTATAAACATATTATATATTTTTTTAAACATATCTATGTTAAATATAGTTGGATAATTTTATACTGTACCTAACAACCCTGTACCTATATTTTGGCAAATAAATGTTTAATTCAATTATAAAATTGTGACATCTAGTTAAACCTTTAAATATGAACTTTAAAAGTTCAATTTTTAAAGAATATTTATTTATAAAAAGTCCCAGACAAACATTACTCATAAGTACTGCAATGAAACGCTATACCGAATCGCGTGAGCGTCTAGGGAAAAGTTAGGTTGGTTTATTAGTCTAGACTAGTTAAGCGCACTAATTAATAAAAAAGTAAAATATTTACTTGCATTAGTTGGCAAACGATCGATAACCAAGAAATGGTACCTCGACGAAGTTGTACTATGCACACAAATATGGCTGCCTTGAAAACAATGCTGTTATGCCAGGAAGTTGCGGTACAGGGAATGTAGTCCCTGTGTCGCGGGGTACTTTACAATCATATAATAGACGGACACAAATTATATCCAGACTCAGAACACCTATTTGTGGGTCATACAAATAGTTATCCGGCGCGGGAATCAAACCCACGACACGAAGCGGCGAGGCGACTGTCTTAGCCGCTGCGCCACATGTGCAGTCAGAGAGATATTATTCATACACGGCCATCTGATCCATAACTAAAAAGCAGAGCTTGTGCTATGGAAACCATATAACTGATATATTACATATACTACTTTTCTTTTGTAAATACATACTTATAGGCCTATATACCCACTTATAGGCCTAATATTTACAACTACACTCAGGACAAACAGACATGTTCAAGCACACAAATATCTGTCCTGGGGCTCTATCGGCTAAGTCGCCGAACATCGATTTCTTAAATGGCGTTCAAATAAATAAGGGTTAAATGTGATATAATCAATCGTTAAATCGGCTTCCATGAGCACATTTTGTGACGTTATAAATAGTCCGGAATCGATTTTCAACGTTGATTCCGATTTAACGATTGATTAAGTCAGTTTTAACCTTTATTTATTTGAACGCCATTTAAGAAATCGATGTTTGGCGACTTAGCCGGTAGAGACCCTGGGTGGAAATCAACCGCACAATCTGCGGCGTGAAAGTCAAGCATTTACCAACCGCTCCAACTAGCCCGCCAAATAAATAAATAAATTAACAAATGTTTCTACCTATTACTGACAAGACCATAAATAATAATAAATAATTAAACTGCTATCTACATGTTTATTAATTTATTATATAACAATTAATCAATATACTATTAATCCCCTTATTCTATATCTATAATCTTAACCTACACTAAAGCCTTGTATTATTAAAACTAATATGTTATATAACATACATTTCGTCAAAACCAATTATAAGTTTATTGATAACCTATACATAAGGTTATAATGATAATATTTAGGCACATGCTAGTATAGCAATCTATGATTGGATCACAAATATTATGAGGATATGTACAGACGCCAGCACATTCAGCTACCCCAATCTGTCAAATTTCTTTTATAGAATTTCAACTTTATTACATAAGCATAATGTTCATTTTCAATTGGGGAAATTTGACGGATTGGGGTAGCTTGATGTGCTGGCGTCTGTACATACATAAGACTTATTACAACAATGTATGAACAGGTACTGTTTAGAAGACCGCGATTGATTACTATGAACGACGTAATTTTAATGTGGATGTGCTTATACACTTGCATGGCCAAACATGGCTATTTATATAAAAAAAAACAATATAAGTACACAGTTACAAAACTAGGACTAGTTAAATATTTTAATTTATCATTTGTTCTTCGCTGTTATAAGAACAGAAATACTTTTTTAAATTCTGCTCAAAACTTTACGTACTAAAGATTTCTTTTGTGCCAGGTCAGAAAAAAGCTCTTGATTTTTAATCGATTTCTTATTTATGAACCGATTATGATAGGTATATTTTTTTAATCGATTGGGAAATGCTTTCTAATTAGTTTCATGTACATTTTGGTCCAATTTTTACAAGAAAAATTGAAATCAGTTTTATGTTTTTAAACAGTGATTAGATGTATCTTAAACAGGCTCGTCATTTTTGTATGACATTGGCACCGTAGCTTATCAGGAACTACACTCAGGTATACATAAATAACACTAAGTTCCTACTCACGCTAAAGTATAGAACACAGTTTACAAGTTTACATAAACATAATTAATACAAAATGGTTGCCTAACTCAACAGTTCTACACGTACAATAGCCAATAAAACTTCCAATTCTCAAATACCGCTAAGTCTAAAGTTTTGCGGGTCTAAGTAAGTGAAGTAAACCAAAAGTGAACAAGAGAATCCATTTGTAACTGAGTGCTAAAGTTGCATATGTACAGTTAGCAGTTTCTACATTCAGTTTTATACCGTAACGTGTCAAACGTCCTTTTTTTGAGTCAGGACTTTTTTAATTTCTATTTCTGGGTATAAAATTGTCTAATTTGATTGAGTAAAAATTGTGATTATTAGTGTAATTGAACTGATCAATTAACTATTAAGAACTAAAACACAGTGATGGAATAGAGAGTGCCCTGTATTTGCGCCATGGCGGCCCTTGTCAATCGAGACTAGCCATCTGCGCGGGATCTATTGCGCGGGATTGCACAAATACAAGTGTCTGCGCAAATACAGGGCACTCTCTATTCCATCACTCTCATAATCCGATGTCGACTAGCATTTGACCGATGGCTTACGTGCTCTCCGACACCCACAGATACTGAAAAATTATCTTAACAGGAAAATCCCGAAATCATTTTTTGGTCCGTCCCGGAATTGAACCCATATCTTGAATACTAACAGTACATATATATATATATATATATATTTCTTAACAATAAATAAAAAAAAAACTATGAATTAAATAAAATAAAGTTAAAATAGTGGATTGCTCGTGTGTGTGTGTGTGGGTGTGTGTATGTGTAGTGTGTGTGGTGTGTGTGGTGTGTGTGGCGTATTTTGTTGTGTTTGTATTGATGTGATTTTTGTTCACTCGCTATTTTCTAGTAGTGCCTCTGTGTCCTCGTAGGTAAGTAATTTTAACCAAATTGTTAGGCTTTTTTTGCACTCGTAGTGATTTTTGCCAAATATATATAATTCTTTATAAATTTTGTTATATAGCTGAGCCGAGCGTTTATTAAGCTGCCTGCTAGCAAATGTGGTTTTAGTTCGTTCGTATGTCTGATTGCCATAGCACCGTATCTAATTAGTTAGGGATTAGATTAGATGGCAGTGTGTTACTAACACACTGTCCCAAGGTATTTAAGATATTTATTAATTTAACATGCTGAGTTTTATTTTTAGATATAAAAACGTACTTAAATATATTTAAATACCTGTTACCTAGATTATATAAAAGTTATACCAACATTCTTTTAATATAGTTCTTCAATAAATTTAAATTAGACTTTCCACCGGCTGCATAAAATTCATTATTGAGTGCAACTCATGTAGGTCATGATAGTACAACAATACCTATTGGATGAAATGATCATAACATTGTATGGTCACGTACCTAAACGATGTTTTTCTCACAAAAATTTTCACCCTGCGGTGGCCGTAGATAATTCTATTCAATGAGTTTTTTTTTAAAGTTCCCATAGAGAACCATTGCGAAACTCTTTAGGGACATAACGGGTGGTCGTTGACTATTCTATTGTTGAAGTTTTGGGCAAAAAGAGGTTTTACGCAAAGGAATGTTATTGTCAAATGAAGTAGGGTAAATAATTTTTAATATTCATAAAGAATCAATACCGCATACTAATTTAAACTTCCGTTGGAGTGGAAAAATATACGGGTACCTAAATAACTGCGTTGAAGTGAAGTTGTGTACTACGTATATTTGAAAAGCACAACACGTGATTCAGTGTTTTTTATTATCAATAATACTGCAGATTTATATATCCTATTCGTTTGCTAGTAGATGTGTCGTATACACAAGAAGATTCAATACGAACCATGAAACACTGTTATTTACTTAGCCTATGTACCAACCATATTATATTCATGTGTCTGTTCATAAAGAAAATATAATCTAGATTTAACTTTACTTTGTGGTGCAGAGGTTGAAGTATGTGGTACCATGTATAGTCGGTCCGTGTCTAGATATACTTTGTGTCTATGAAGTGTATGATTGAAAGCACGGGCGTTGTCTTTAAAAAATACTCAAATATAAATATAATATACTGTGTGTGAGCAAAATGTCAAAATTATAAAACGAAGTAATATTATTAGACGCCACGACAGCTTGGATGTTGAAATTCTTTATTTCGTAGGTAGTAAAGGCAATTTTTATTGTGTAAGTATGAACTGAAGGATCATCGACTGTACTACAGATTAGTCAGAGTCATCACGCTACTTAGTTTAGCGAAATAATTTTACAAAATCGTAATAATGTTATGTTTTAATTATCATTGTTTATTTATATAACCGTAATGAAACAAGAAATCATTTATGTATCACTTCCAATGCTGTCAACTTGTAAAGAAAATAAAATTACAGAATTTTATAGTTCACATTTAGGTATAGTACCAAGCTAAATCTTATTCATCATAAAACTTTAACTAGTCTTTACCGGAATTCCTCGTGACGTCATTGTTAAGGAAGAGATCAAAATAAAAAAAAGTTGTGCAACCTAACGACGCTGTGACACAACCCTATATAATCAATCTAGCGCTTGGCTCCTACTATGAGTTCCAATTGCAATATAACAGACTAAATTTAAATACTACAGAGAAGATTTTAAGAATGTATCTGTTGTAAATGGAGGGTTTGATCAGTCTGTTAGGTGGACTAAGCTATTAATTCAGGTGGACGCCTAGGCCAATCGCTTAATATAATTAAATGTTTAACAAGTTGGCCAGTTAAATAATCAAGCCCGTTAGAAACAATAGACATAGATACGGCCAGTGTAACAACCAAACCATTGTACTAACCAAATCCACCTTGAGATTATTGTTTTTTTATTTAAGATTTGTAAGTCTTAGTCCAATATCAGCAGTTCAGCTGTGTTGTATAGATTTATAGAATATATTATATAGAATAGTATATAATATAGTCTATTGCATATTGCAAATTTCCAATGATAATGGATTCCACTGAAATTTGACATTTGATGTTACACATACTTAAGTTTCTTTGCAAAACAAAGGATAATATAAACTGTAATGCCAGCTTCAGCATAAGTTGAATTCATTTCATTTGATATAGTGCTGATATTTTAGTTAGTGAGACCAAGTTTCACCAAGTTTTTAGTACAGAAAGTTAGAACTAGGCAATAGTCCCAGCCACAATCTCATCTAACTACACTCAAAACAAAACACAACACCAAAACATATGATTTCGTCATTCTTCAGGTGATAACTTGTCGAGTTTCTACAATAAGACACGAAGTAAGGAGTGCGGTTAGAACAGAAAGCTATTTGCTTAGTGGACCACTGTGAAAAACTAGCAGCACGCAAATTACTACAAATTGCCGCCGGTGATTTGTGGAGGACTATATGAATGCCTGCAGAGACTATGGTGCTACGTTGTACGTGTACGTGTTATGTCTTATAATCGAACTCACACACATTTTGAAAAAGAAACTAGAAAAATTAACCAGGTTATATGTATGGAATGATAGCAAAAGGTGCGTTTGGGCTATATTTTATTTTATATCAAGTGTTAAACTACTAGTAACTCACTCATCACTACATCTAAGCCGGCTAGTGTCAAGCTACTGTCATGCTATGGTTGTGTGTTATCTCATTATAGGAAGTAGCAAAAAATTTAACATCGGTTTATATACAAAAACCATCAGTTTTACCACTGGTCGTCAAAGTAGTAGATCAGTACCTTCATAAGAAGTAGTACGATTCAATTTGCATAATAGTAGAAGTTATATAATTTTGAAGTGTGATACATAAATATCATAAAAAGGAATATAGATCATTATGTAATACTGTGGCAAAATAACAAAATAAAGATAAATGTCAGTCACACCATCAAGTCCGAAGAATTATAAAAAAGTGAAGAAATAAAGAAGGGTCATAAAAGACAGAGAAATTAGTTCTTGTGAAACATATAAACACACAAACACAAATTACAAGACGAAGTAGCTTAAGTAAACTGTATATTAACGTTAATAAAGCTTATAAATAAGACTCATTTTCTATACAAAGAATAACATAGTACAAAAGAATCGCCATTTTATGAATAAGCAACAATCATCGCTATTAAGTATGCAATCACTGAAATTACCGTCATCCTCTAACCTCTAGATAGTTCTAACAAAGTTCCTAATGGTTACAATAGAAAACCGTCAATGTATTGTTTTATTGAGAATAAGGCTGTATAACAAGCGGGTCAGAGGTGACAGATGTTGGTAAACGATGTTACGATGTTTGACCCAATGCTTTTAAGGAAATATAATATAATAATTGGAAAACGCCATCTAGCTTTAGTCACGAGTGATGCTGAAATAGACACTTAAAATGATGTTTAATGTTAGAACATTTAAGACAGTCAATTTAACTATAATTTCCCACGAAAATGAGACACTGAAATGCCACTTGCTCATTCGCATAAAATTAGAAGGGAATTAAACTTTTACTCAAAGTTCTTAACTTAACAATAGATACATCTCAACGCCTGCAGCAGTTTATATTGGTGCCGAAGAGTTAGAAAGTGTCGATGATTATTGGACAATAACGTGCCGAAAAAGCAATACATTGCCTTAGGTAGAGAAATTGATTCATATTAGTCTTGTTAACTGGCGTTAGACCCATTAGATACACTTTGACCTTTGGTGCACTTAATTATTAAGGCACAAGCGACCGTTTCAGAAAGTGAAATTTCATATTACATAAGCGCATGCTTCCGCAAGATGATTGCACATCCCAATAGAATAAGGTCCTTTAATCTCGATAACCTTTGCATTGTTCCATCGAACGGTGAACACTTACCGTATTTAATAATTCAAACGGATTTGAATGCGGCTGTCGGCGACAATATCTGTAGAGAAAATCGCGACGTGACGTTAACATCGTGAAATTGTATCGTGAGGGCGTTTCGTGACGAGCCTTCTCCGGTTTGGGAGGCTTAAAATACAGCCGCGACAGATCTCTGACCCGGGTCAGTTAGGACAATAGCTTTGCTTTCATCAACAAGGTCAAGCGAACCGTTGCTTGTATCACTACATCGCAGAACAAAAGAAAATGCCGAAATTATGCTCACTGGCGTATAAAATGAGATTCTAACATCACAGAATAGAAACGTGAGTTTTTTTCGTGTTGTGAATATGAGACGTGTGAATATGGTTCACTCATTATAGTTTAGGATTAGAAACTATCGCTGTCACTGAGAACTGGAGCAAGATGGTCTATGCCATTGTTGGTGGCGAGAGGTTCGTTATCACTTCTTTCAGTTTAATAGAAACTTCCTATTTTTTACCTCACGGCTCTTACTTTCTATACGGATCAATATCAATGTATTGATGCGAATAAATTCAACTATTCTACTTATACTATTTCAGGTCGAAAATATTGGGAAGCCATCGATAGTAATAAATAAAAGACGTATGAGTCTATCGCAGACCTAATTTAGTTTATTTCAGTAATTCATTCATTCAGAATAGTTGCAGACCGCAAATGTATTTTATGTGGTACAAATACTTTTTATTACTTGCAATTTTGCTTTTGGCATAGTTTTACGAGATTGATATTGGTGAACTAGTTGTAGTACCTACCCGTTATTAGATAAAAAGACTTCACAACCAAAGTAAGAATAAGAATTAACTGAAGTAAGAGCCAATTTGTTGGCCAGGCATTGTCAAGGTGCTATATATATTTTCTATTTGAGGTTCTCAGAAAAACCAATTAGGAAATTTGATTTGAAAAAGCCATTTTATAAACGACCTTCCTCCTTTCATTGCATCTTTCACTTACTTGTGTCTCTATGGATTGTTGAGTATTTTAATTACAGAATACTGAAAGTTACATAAAACGAAACAAAACATAAAATCTCAGCCTCAAACCCCAAATCAATTACATGTGGTTTAAAAACAAATTTGATATCTGAGTTTGATAAAGAATTCATTTCTTTAGAGCTTAGACCACCTGTAGACTTCATAATTGAGTAATTTGTAGCAACCATCTAGCTTGATGAGGCTAGACATCCGAAAGTACTAATTAAACAAGTAGGAAAGGAAATGCAACGGTTCACTCAATTAATTGCAAGTACCGACAAAATTGCTTGAGAATTGGGTATGTGTGGCAAATGTAAGTATTCATTCCATTGCCAAGGTTTTGATAGCACAATAAGACTAGTTAACTGGAGTAAGAAGCTGAGAGACTATTGTATTGGTAACAAAGGAATGATGGGTGTATGGGCCCGTCTTTATTGTAAGGAAGTAGAAATCACTGAGAGGTATCACAACGGCACTTTAAACATATCATTTCGTTATGATGTACCTTGTGAATGTTCAAGATTATAATGTAAATATGTTTTTGACTTAATAAGATCATATTATTGTGTACAATTGCAGCCAACACATTTCCAAAATTTTATTCATAATGTCTACCAAGAATCCTAAAACTAAACCATTGCATAAATGTATGTGGGTGAAAACTTTTAATTAGCCGTGTATTGCTATTCCTTCTATTTGTAAATTAGCTGTCAGTTTTCTTGAGAAATTAAATTAAAATACAATAAAATAAAATATTTTCCGTTCTGACCAATAATATCTTAATAAACCTCCTGGTAATTATATGTATGATTTTTATTATTTATCTATACTAAATTGGATAGGTATTTAAATTTCAAACGTAAATAGAGTTTTGGTCATCAATTATTCGGTACTTACTTATACATATTCAAACACACCCAACTTCCTAACTTCCACCCAGACTTTGCCTATTAGTTGCGAAACATTTGAGGCCCATTCCTATACAGTAACTGCTAATCAAAATAGTTACTACCAACAATTTGTCGACGTAACATACAATAAATGTTAATTAATCATCATCTAGTTATGAGACTAGCTATTTAATTTTACATCCACAAGAACCATTTAATTTAATCACATCTTGAGACAGAACTGCTTTGAATTAAGTAACAGTTTGAATACAACAAATAGGTTTGCTTTTGCTTTTAGTGTAGAGATTGAAGTTTTGATACGTAATGTCATAGCTAATTGAACCCTGTGTATGTAACACAAAGAAAGGCATGGGTCAACGATTCAGCGAGCTAACGGTTGATGTCAACCACGGAACAAGTTTCAGCTTGGCGAACTGCCGCCGCGGCCATAAAATAGCTTAGATGACATACTCGGATAATAATATGTTACTTTTTATTGTACTAGAGGAATTTGTAGAAGTTGTGCCAACTGAAGTGATATTGAAACATTAACGACTTCATAAATCATAAACTAAATATTAATAGAATAGAATAGAACACTCTTTATTGTACATACAAGCAGGAGAAATAGGTAGGACAAAAAATAATAATACAATTTAGTATAATAAAACAAAACAAATAAAATATGTTTATTTCGGGTAACATTGCGGGTAAAATTGCGACCCATAATGGGCGGTCTTATCGCATTAAGCGATTTCTTCCATTTAAATAACGATTTGGTGGCAAAATTCGATTCCGTTAAACGATTAATGATATTATACTATACAAAAATTTTAAGAATTTGTGCGCCTGGTGGTGTTGGGAGTTTTTATTTTTTTGCTTTTTAATGCACAATGGGTTTGCGCTTGACTACGGTCTCACCTGATGAACAGAAGATGTGGTCGAAGGTGGTGTTTATGTCAAATTGTAGTATTCTCAGTTCTCAGCCAGTTGCTCTCATCTGTTAGTAAGTGAACGGCGAGGTTAGGCACCTAGGCAGGCGCGTGGTCTGTCTATAGGTCTGTCTATAAATACCTGCTGGGAAGCTTGAACAACTCTGACGCTGGGCACAGATAGACTAAAAAGTTATTTTTTATTTTAATCTTTATTCGATGTTATAGTTTGTTTTTAAACGTCGAAAGAAGCACTCTGTGAATAATTCCATTGTGTACCTATTGAAATACAGTCCGTTGATAGACGGACAGACATATTCTGTACGGAACCTTATAAATTTGTACTGCGAGATTCCGCTAATAGTAGATGCGTTTAATCACCTTGATTGTTCACTTTTGCTTTCTTTTAGACTGCGTCTCTAATTTCACATTCACTTTCGTCAATATCGATCACAACTTACTATGCGTCTTGATAACTATCGAGATCATTTAGACGGTCGTCAACAACATTCACAAATATAATCATACCATTGGAATCGAGGGTGAAGTAGTATGCACCATTGTGTTCCATTGTGATAAGGTTCATATTCATAAATGTTTAATTTATATCAGTACTCGCAAGCTTGTTGAGCGAAACACACGTGTCTTCTTATGTCCATTCTGCCACAACGCTGTCTCGATGTCGTGACAATCGGTGACTGGTGAAAATCTATGGGAACATGTTTTCTAAATTCGAATCCACAACATTTAAATACTTACTATCCTAGAGACAGGAAAATCCTATGCGATAGAGGGAAAGCGTTCTATAAAGACATGTACATACATACATTCAATTGAAACGTACACGGGTTCGTTCTGTAACTTTTGTTATAAGGGAGTGGATAATAAAGCAAGCTTATTTTCACAATAAAAAAGTAATTCATCATCTCAGCCGAATGATGTCCACTGCTGGACAAGACTCATCAGTTCATCTAAGAATAGGGAAGAATCCCCAAGAATAATCGCCATGCTTGGCAGACGGGTTCGCAATCACAGTATGATAATCATAGTATAATCTCAGCGAGACTCTACTGCCCGTCCTCTGGTAGGTATTCCTTCGGAACCATTTCTAACCTATCCCGGGATGAGAAGGTGTGGTCATAGTCTTTGCCATCAACCACACAGCAATAAAAAGTAATTCAAACTTAGGATTAAATATTAAAACAAAAGAATTCATTTGAAGACGGTGCTGATGGCATTTTCACACAATTATCTGATTATTCACATCTTAATATAGGTGTAAGTGAATTCCATACAATTACTGTAACTTTCTAGTGTGCAGGGAACACTTTCAATGGCTTAAAGTAAAAGCGAGGGTCATATGTGATCATGTCGTGACGGTCTTTTACATTTATGAGCTAACAGTGGGTTATTGTTTAGAGCTATCGCAGGAATTCAGGCTAAATGCTTACATAGAGCTTTATTAACTTACTTAAGAGAAGTAGGTTGCATATCTATTTGTGAATATTTGTTTCTGAGTCATGGATGTTTTCTATGTATTTAAGTATTTATCTATCTATATAAGTATGTATATCGTCGCCGGGTTCCCATAGTACAAGCTTTGCTTAGATTGCGGCTAGGATGATCTGTATGACATTGTCCCTATATATTATTATTCCAAATTATTTATTTATTTTTCTTATTTTAACATATTTATGTTTATAAAATTGCTAAAAAAAAGAAAACAATAATATATAAATAAATATGAAAAAATAGAGTTCCTCCAGCCGCGAGGTTTGACGCCCTAGGCCGCCGGTGGTCAGGGCGACAGAGTAAGGAACCTCCTTACAATGCGTGCCGTTCCCATTATTGCCGCCTTTTATTATTTATATTATTACCAGCATTTAAGGCATTTGGTAATTAAATGCGTTTTAATTTTATGGCTTGATAAAAAGTAAGAGGATGCTTTAAAAGTAATTGCTTAAAAAAGACAATTTAATAAAATTAGAAAGAGAATACATATAAACTTGATTACTAACTTTCTATTACATATTATAGGCTGCAAATGAGTGAAGCATACGTTTATTAGTGAAGGTCTAGATTGTAAAGCAATGGGAAATTAGTTAATTATTTATTGAAAAGAGATAATTACTTTCATGACCTTTATTTGTTTACACCTTAAGGAGAAAGTGTTTGTAAAATAAAGCATCGTATATTATAACAATGTACGAGTGTTTAAGAAAGTTCTACCAGTTAACTCATATTGAGTAACGGTCTGGCCATATTGACTATGTAATTCATTCATACGATATCAAATGAACTATTTAATTGGATACCACGTCTGGGCACCTTATCTTGACTATTTCAATCACCTATCACGGTAATACGTCTAAACGAGACAAAGGCATCGGCTAATTTGCTTGTCAGTACAAAATAATCAACATTCATCTAACAGTGGCCTCTGTCACGCTTGGTACATAATCAAATGAAACTGAACTTTATTTGAAAGTTTTTATAATCTAAACTCGCCCGACGCGCAATTATAGTGTCGTCTTCGTAATTTCCTACCTGACAAATTGCTCCCCATCAACATTGTACCGTGATTGGATAACATAAGTTTTATTTTCCTTTGTTGTTTAAAATGAGCTTCTTTTAGACGGAAGAGTGTGTCAAATGAGAGTCAATTTGATGTTAGGCTGGTGTATGCCGTCTCGGCGTCGATAGCCCGAGGTGTAACTCATTAAACGTACTTTCGCTGTTCTCATGACGTGATATACTTGTTCTTTTATAGTTACCGCCACTATCTCGGATCTAACTCCGATTGGGAAACAAGTTCACAAAATGTATTCGTTCAACCGTAATTTCCTGCACGCAAATTAATATTTCAAAACTCCTAAGTCAATTTCAATTTTCAATAAGGATCGGTCGATAAGGTTGATTGATTGCGAAACGATAAGATGGTATGCATACGGAGGAAATAACAAATTTTGCACTTCCCACTGCATGCGAAGATAACACAAATTCCATGTGGGATTTATGACTAATTAACACGAGTAGTGTCACGTCATTGAATTATATAATAAAATAATAATGTTAAATATCTTGGGACAACTAACATACTACCATCTGATCTCAAACTAAGCTAAGCCAGTAATATACATCACATTTAGTGATAAGGCCGCCAATTATACAGACGCCAGCACATCCAGCTACCGCAATCTGTGAAATTTCATTTATAGATTTTCAACTTCATCACAAAAGTATAAGGTTCACTTTCAATTGGGGAAATTTAACATATCAGGGTAGTTTGATTTACTGGCGTCTGAAAAATGTTGTAATGCATCCTTATTTCTTATATTTTATTTTGCTTGGTGTACAATAAAGAGTTATCCTATCTTATGGCAACCAGGCATCTGATAAACATACTTATATATCTCTACTGTATCTTATCTATCTATTATACTCTACTATTATATATATATTATACTCTACTTATCTATCTATCTATATTCTTCTATCCAGATACAGGGCAAATAATAGTTCTCATCACACAAGGATTTGTCCTCGGTGGGGATAACACACAACTTTTGGTTTAGCAGTCAGAGGCACTAAACACTAGATCAATAGGCCAGTAAAATATGTATAACTAGCTGTACCCCGCGGTTCTACCCGCGTTAAATTTTATAAACTATCACAGCTCCAGCACAGACCCGACCTCTTAGTAATATTCATGCAAAATTTGAAGTAAATCCATGCAGTACTTTTTGAGTTTAGCCCGGACATACATACAGACAAACAGACACACAGACAAAAAATCTAAAAACTATATGTTTGGTTTCGATATCGAATGCAGATCAAGCCCCAAGTATCATTTAAAAAAATATTCAATGTACAGTTTTGAATTTCCTACGATTTTTTTATATGTTTAGATTATGGTGTATTAGAATGATGTTAGTAAACAATTCTGTGATTACAGCTAAAGGGAATGCTAATTGTGATATAAATTGTTTACACGAACCAAGTTCAATACAGTTAAACTTCTCTTGCGGATACTGAACACTGTTTTTGTTAATAACCACAAACAGTATCATAAAATGAGCAATCAGCTCCTAAAGATCAAAGTTGTAATCGCACAGAAGTCACGACACGATATTATCTAAGTAAGATTTGACGTCCGATCATCTACCGCATTGAATTCTAAAACAAAGCCTGTTGAAACATATGTTACGCAACAATTAACTCTATGTCTTTATGATAGAAAGCAATTTCATGTATACTGACAGCAGAAGTAATCTTGAGTGATTGTATGTTAGTGTCGAAGTTGATCGATGAGTTTGAAACACAAATGACGACAAGTGCTGTAGGTCTGAACATCTGAGCTTTCTGATACTAACATTTTCCATAGCATTTTGTACTTTATTAGGTTTACATTAGGATTCATTTTTAGAATTTGATTGTTTTTTGTACTGTATGGTTACTTAATAATTACACGGTGGTTATGAATAGCATGTCTCAATTAGAAGTATAACGCTGCAACTGTATGTAAGCAACAAAAAATGTTAAATAAGTAACACAAGGGATTTGAACTAATATTACGTAATTCATCAATGCAGTGAATGACGTGAATGTTTTCTGCCCATAGTTCCGTTTACAGATTATGACCTAAACCATATATTATTTATATTCTGTGGCTACGAAAAATGCTATATCGAAGGCTTTAACACGACTTATCCTTTAGGCACGCCTAGTTTAATTCCTCTGTTCTTTACAAATACGCAGTTCCTGACCAAATCACACCCAAACTCAGAACAAACGAGCAACTGTCTCATGTGAAAATAAATACGAAATATGTGGCCCCCAAGTTTTAGTAAGGCAACTTAACTACTGCACCTCACGTGCAGTCAATATAAGAGTAATAATGTTTAAATTGAAGCGATCTGAAGTCCATAGTCTTAATAAATGTTAAAATAGTCCATTGTATAAATTTGGTATAGAGTTAGCTGACACCCTGGATTAACACATAGGCTATAATTTATAAAATTTAACGCGGGTAAAACCGCGGGGCACAGCTAGTAAAATATATATATAAACGTAAAAATAGCCATCTACCATATTTATGTACATAAATAGCCTATAAAAATCATTGCGTCTCTAAGTATTCCTCTGTGTACTTCAGTCCACCGGCAATGTGCATTAAAGTTTTGCCGGTCATAATGAAAACGATCCTCGTATTGATTATACTAGTTCGATTTTAAAAGAAATACTAATAGTAAAATATGATAATTTAAAATTTATTTGTATACGCTAATTAGTACCCTGTCAACTCCCATGTACCGGCAACGTGCCATAAATTTCTTCCGGTTATAAGAAAATGATCCTGGATTGTACAAGTTTGTTTAAAAAAAAATATTAATGGTAAAGACTGACAAAACAATTTACATTTAAATTATAAACGCTATATACAATGGTACAAGACCATTCACACGTATTTCAAATAAAATTCAAACATCATAAATTGCTGCAGCAATTTTATTAATAGATAAAATATAATACTAAAATTGCTTGCAAATAGTGTTAAATTCATGATTCAATAAATTGAACCAACCGTCTTCCTTCGTTTTATTTGCTACTATTTCATATATTTGACATTTGTGATGGAGAGATGGCATGGAGAGAATATGTCTAAATCATGGTCCATTACGTGAATGTAAATTTTATGATGATACATATGGGTTATTTGTTGATGTCTCTACTGTCATCTTTGTTATTTACAGCTGTTGTCATGTTTTAATTTATTGAAATGATGCTTTTTGTTGTATGAAAGTTGTGCAAGTCGAGTGTGAAAGGTCACGACAGAATCATACACCGGAAACTTATAAAATGGATCGTCTATTGTTATTGTAAGGCTATTGTTATTCGTATTTTTACATTTGAAATCTTTTTTATCTATCTATCTAATTAGCATGTATCCACCCACAGCCGACTATAAGGCTTCTCTGTGTTACGCATGTTTTTCCGACTGTTTACTTGTCTAGTCAATCATCCCATCCCAGTACTTCATTATTATTTTAAGATCTGTCTCCTAGTGTTTTGCATCGCTTACATTATAAACTTAACTGTGATGAAACCGAACCTTTCGGGTTTAATTAAAGAATTGATTGTGACTATAAAGTGGTTGATGATAGTTTTAATTTAATTTAATATCCATATTTGCAAGTACAACGAGTGGCAACAATCTTAGTATTACTATTGCTTCAACAAAATTTCACGACCCTGTTTCTCTTGAATTACCAATTAAAACTCGCCTTTCATATTCGGTTATAATAATTGCCCCCAAAACTTTATTATCATTGGGTGACCTTAACGCCATTGATACGACATTTCCCATAGCCATGCTTTCACTTTTTAAATCTTCATTACCCCATGTTGGTTCAGTGTTGACGCCTAATAGGGTAGTGAAAGGGCATATCGTTTTAGTTGTGCATGGCTTATCTATGGCAAATATGGTGTGGGAATCCATAAGTTTTTCTACGGACGTGATTAAGGAGGATTATGCCTATCTTAAATATTGGCTTATGTTTTCACTTTGTCTTTGTTGCTGGAGCTTTATATTTCGTTGTTACATATTTTCTGCAGTTTTATCTCCATTTAGTTTGTATGCAATTTCCGTGTCCACTTTATCAAAACGTGGATCAAAGTAAGATGAAGTATAATTAATTGTTGAGTCACAATATTTACATACTCACGGAAATGTAAAAGAATTGAAGGTTATGGTTATTAAGATTTATCTATATATATATATAAAAATCAATGCCACTTTTCGTTGTAATGTTATAACTCAACAACGCCTTTACCGATTTGGCTAATTTTCGTCTTGAATTATTCATGGAAGTCCAGGGAAGGTTTGTACGTAGAGAAATTTACAAAAAAGTCTTGAAAAAGTGTAAAATCAACATCTTTCTATACTCCCATGTACAAACAATTTGTTCTAATACTTAAAAGCGTAGCGAAGCATGTACCGGGCCGCTAGTGAATATATAAACAAACGAAGTAATAATACTACAACACATTTAAATATGATTAACTGCATTTCTATGATAATATATTGCTTCATTGGCATAACAGTGGCATATGTTAAACTCAAGCCTAGCTCCCTAGCTCGGCTGGTGATTGAAAGATGATGGTGAAGAATAAATTAATTCAAATTTAAGAAAACACGAGAGCCAAAGCTCTTAACCGTAAAATCATCGCAATACCTGCAAAATTCTTTGGAGACAGTGCCTACCTCCTTAGTACATGAAAGTAAGTAGAAATGGAACCAGTGAGAACCGGTTGCGGTTGGATCGCAAGGCCGTTACCGCATGCCTTTTCACGCAGAATGCAATATTCAGATATCAAAAGGACGATCCGAAAGCTTCCGAGAATTAAGAGGCTCGAGACTAAATGCAGTCGCGAAAAAGACAAAATTCGAAAAATATATTATGGAATGTTAATAAGTTATGCATATTTCTTTGAATATTACGGTTATTTGAAGGATTTTGTTAACAACAGTTGCAAACTAAGCAGAGCTTGTACTGTGGAGACTAGATAACTGATATATATACTACTTTTCTTTTGTAAATACATACTTATATAGATAATTATACCCAGACTCAGGACAAACAAATCTATTCATGTACAAAAATATCTGTTCTGGGTGGGATTCGAACCCATGACCCGCGTCGTGAAAGGCAAGCATTTACCAGCCAAGCCCGCAGTTATTTACATTAGTTTATTTTGTAACACCAGTAATATCTTGAATAAATGTTCAAACAGTCAAAGGGACCGGCAATCCTCTGTCAATTGTCAAAGAAACATTATTGGTTGAAAGCTTGAACATAAATAATATAGTATCATTTCTCCAACGTGTGAACAATATCATTTTGACATTACGATATGCAAATAAAAACAGTAATGGAGGTGCATTAGCTAAACTTTCTAGCTATTAACAGGCGCTGAGCTGATGTGACTATATTCATCGTTAGCACGTCTTCTTAGAATTTGTTCATGCTGTCGTTTTCTATAGAATAAGAGGGATATCGCGAACTGCAGTTGTTATAAAAGTTTTTGCATGTATAATGTCCTCCTAGCCGATTTCGGACACGGTGGCCAGTCTCAATGGGGACTAGTTATCTACACGGGACATATAAGAGTATGCGCAAACACAGGGGCACTTTCTGTTCCACCACTCTCATGATCCGATGGGACGACTAGCGACACGAACAGAAAGAGGTCAGGTACAGGACTGACGGCTTTACGTGCTCTTTGAGGCACGGGAGTGTATTCACTTTCCATTCCGTCACTCTCATGATCCCGACAACATCATAACACAACTCAACAAGCCTGAAAACCTCTATACTGTAATTACAACGTAATCGTGGGATTGTTTTTCTAGAACACACATATATATACTATCTCCCATTGCAGCCGTGGCAGATATTTTTATAACATGTTCAAATATTGTTAGTCACCCTAGTTAACCAAGATAAATTATCACCTTTGTCTTCCAGACAGAATTTTAGTCATTGCGGGCAATATCAATGCAGACTAGCCGTCTGAGATGGACATTTTATAGTGCACAAGTGTGTGCAGCATGGGTGTACATTCTCCTACTCTCATGATCCAATGCTAGACGACTTGACCGGAATAAGGGCAGGTACAAAACTTAGACGCTTTTTTGGCTCTCCGAGACGCGGGGGTGTAACGACGCTAAATTCCAGACTCGTGGTTGATACTGAGAATTTTGGTTAAGAACTAAGGACCACAATATCTGCGACTGATTAAACTACCGCTATAGAAAGCAGTAGTTTAAGGTATTAGGTAAGGTAGTAGTAAAATAAAAGGTAGTAGTAAAGTAGTTTGTAAAAAGTGACTGGGTAAATGGAGGCTAACCAAGAGGGAAGCATATATAATAATGTACAAGTCACTGATGCTTTCCTCTCTTAAAGCACTTAATATGTTTTTCGAGGCACGGAAGTAGAACACCGACAGTAAGTTTGACTGCACGTGTGGCGCAGAGGCTAAGACAGCCGCCTCGCCTCTTCGTGTCACGGTTTAGAGTCCCGCACCGGATAACAGTGTGACCCATAAATAGTTGTTCTGAGTCTGGATGTAATTTGTGTCCGTCTATTATATATTAGTAAAGTACCCCGCGACACAGGGGTTAGACTCCCTACTGCGGGCGTTGTCTTTTTAAAAAACTTGAACTTAACTTAAACACCACTTCTTGAGATTGCCCTAAAAGACAAGACAAGAAGCTACTGAAAGTTACTGAAGTGAGAACGAAACTTAGGTTCTACAATATTAGAATTTTTAGAATATAGGCAATCGTATTGCATCCGTTCATTACCCAATTGACATTTCAAATATTTTCCCATAAATTACTGCAACCTAATTCCGATAGCACCCTTCGACCTGAGAACCGAACCCAATGACAGAACTCGTAACTTAATCAAGTTAACTCAAGTAATCGGAATCGGTTGCGTTTGACATTTGCAGAGAGTTGTAAATGTCGCATTAAGTTATTCCGTTCACTTATTCATGTTACGTGATTAGCCGACCTATGGTTGGTAAGATATGCTAAATGCGTGGAAGTTCAGTTCTATTAAATATATTGCAAGTAATGGATCTATTGATCTCGTGAATATAAATTGCAAATTCGTGCTAGTCCCTTCTACTCTCTTTTATAAATAATTTGTAGGCACCAAATGAATCTGAAAAAAGTTTAACTTAGAAACTGCACTCTTAAAGACTTTTTAGGCATGTAAACTTATGCATGCTTGCCACTCCTGGAAAAAGACATCGAAGAATACATATATTCGAATCCCGGTAAGTGCAAATATTTATGTAATGAGCACGAATATTTGTTTCTGAGTCATGGATGTTTTCTATGTTCATATTTAAGTATTTATCTATCTATATAAGTATGTATATCGTCGCCTGATACCCATAGTACAAGCTTTGCTTAGTTTGAGGCTAGGATGATCTGTGTGACATTGTCCCCTAGATATTATATTATATTATATGCTGCAGGTATTATGATATTAGCTTTATTCTTTGGATAGAATTATATGTATATACTAGCGGCCCGGTACGTGCTTCGCTACGTATAAGGCATAGTAAAAAAATAGTTATTAAGTTCATTTATTCAAACAAAAAAATATTTTAAATTGTTAAAAGATGTTGATTTTACACTTTTTCAAGACTTTTTTTAAATTTTGTCTACGTACAAACTTTCCCTGGACTTCCACGAATAAATGGAGACCAAAATTAGCCAAATCGGTAAAGGCGTTGTTAAGTTATAACATTACAACGAAAAGTGGCATTGATTTTTATATATATAGATATAAGGGTTTACTAGAAAACAGATTACAGATTAAATAACGTTATTTGTATCAAACTGACTCATTGTAAAGACCTTGTTACAAAAATAACGCCAAACGTACCAGGAATACAGCATTGAGTGGTGGTAATAAAAACCGCGTATCTGACAATTTTCGCAAACGATTGCGTAACATTATGCGTATCTAGTGCTATTATGTCGTTACCGAGATGTCAACTCATCGCCCGTGCGTGTGACCACGGCCCGTGAAGGCCGCACCGCTGTTCTCAAGAATCTTAAGTTCTAAGTGGTAGTTAAGTAAACAGCCTGGAAATGTTCATAGCTGAGTGTTTGACCCCGATCTTAAAAGATTATGTTCCCATTTTTGAAGTAATTGGAACGAAGTTCCTTATCGCGCGCTGTGAAAGGGGGCAAGACGGAAAAATTCTTACGAAAAGTTGTCACGACACTTTTTGCAGCTGTGTGGCGTGCGCATGTTTCTCTGTCTCTCTCTCTCTCTTATAGAAAGCAAGCCAGATATTTTCATTTCTATTTCGCATTGAACAGTGTGAGTTGAGTGTATACAGGTTTTTTGTACATAATAAATAATAAGAAATAACTTCGTTCCATCCGGGTGTCCCTTGACACCTCTCAAGTTTTTTTCTTTAGGCACTTTTGGCTTGGGGAGTAAGCTAGTGAATACGTGTTGAAAGCGTTATGAAAAGTGTGATCAGGCGACGTGAACGGAAGCTGAGAGGGAGATATCAATTAGTGAAGATAGAAAGAGAGAGAGTTATGTTTCGTATATTACTGTAGAGCCAAGAGAGAAAAGTACGAGCACACATTTTCTTTCTCTATTTCTCTCATAACATATAGATGGATCATTTTTATTTCAGTCGGGTGGTCTAAAGCATACTCGATTTTTTTGGAACGAAGTTCCTTATCGTGCGCTGTGAAAGGGGGCTAGACGGAAAAATTCTTACGACAAGTTGTCACGACACTTTTTGCAGCTGTGCGGCGTGCGCATTTGTCTCTGTCTGTCTGTCTCTCTCTCTCTCTCTCTTAAAGAAAGCAAGCCAGATATTTTTATTTCTATTTCGCATTGAACAGTGTGGTGTCGCGACGATTATTTTTGTTGAGTGCATACAGGTTTTTTGTACATAATTAATAATAAGAAATAACTTCGTTCCATCCGGGTGTCCCTTGACACCTCTCAAGTTTTTTCTTCAGGCACTTTTGGCTTGGGGAGTAAGCTAGTGAATACGCGTTGAGAGCGTTATGAAAAGTGTGATCCGTGTGAACGGAAGCTGAGAGGGAGATATCCATTAGTGAAGATAGAAAGAGAGAGAGTTATGTTTCGTATATTACTGTAGGACCAAGAGAGAAAAGTACAAGCACACATTTTCTTTCTCTATTTCTCTCATAACATATAGATGGATCATTTTCATTTCAGTCGGGTGGTCTAAAGCATACTCGATATTTTTTATAAACATACGTTTATGAAATAATTAGGCCTAATTTATAGTATTTTTATATTAAATTCTAAGAATAATAATTAATTTAGACCAGTAAGAGGATTTGAGACTTTATTTCATTTTGGTTTCAATTTAAAAATACTATGTTTTGTTATTGATGTGTCTCCTTAGTGCAATTGTGATAAAGAATTGATTCAAAAATATATTCTTTGTAGAAGTCTAATTTAGTTTCCGATAACTTACTTTGATACATAAAAAGTTTTCTATCGAGTACTTAGTAAACCTGCACCTCTTAGGACAATATCTACGTATAATTGTGTTGTTATATTAACAATGTTATTTATTAGCCTGAGGGTTTTCACTTCATTATAAATCGTTCACAATTAGCTTTAAACATTACCTTTACTTCTAATTTATACTAACTTATTTACTTGATTAGTAAGTGCACGCCCACTGTTTGTAATATAAAATAAATAGACAATAATGGATAAAATTAATGACAAAATTATTTATTTCGCTTTCGAAAGTAAGTTATTAGCGTTATTATCACTGTGGGAGATTTTGCGTAACTGTGTGGCATGTTCAATAATATTGCATTATACGCGTTATTGTATTGGAAATCTAAATGTTGACTTATAGCAGTGTTTTCCAACCTTTTTCATCATGCGACCCCCCTACCCGTTTTTACCTGCTTTTTTCCGCTTCTTTTATTTTGTGACACATATTGAATCCAAAATTTTATTCATTTTCATAGGGTTCAGATAAATACATCATTAAATTTGTGAAGAATTGGAGTAAAAAGCACTCCACCTAAATTTACTTTCTATTTCTGAGGTTAGGTGGTTGTCAAGAGACAAAGTACTAGCTAGAGTTTTGGAACTTCGCGCTAAACTTTCAATGTATTTGCAGCAAGCCTAATCATAATACTCCAAATTCATTTGCGACCCTATGACTAGCTTTCCCAACTTCCTCATAGAAGATCCGCGACCCCCCTATAGAGGCTTCGCGATCCCCAGGAGGTCGCGACCCACAGGTTGAAAAACACTGACTTATAGGGTAGAGTTCTCGCCGGCGAGGATCGCGTTGGCCTCTTAACCCCTGATCGTTGATCCTGTGCCTGTAGTCCGTGCACTGGCAAATTGAGTGTAATCACTGGATCACACCCTCTTTGCCAGTGCAATTATTAAAATATTCTATCTACGTAGCAGTACAAGCACAACAGTATGGACTTAAGTCGCTCTGCTACGTTATACGATTAAATCACTGAATAATTTCTGCAATTAATTGGTCCAATACGATCGATCAATGATTATATGGCTTCATTTCACTAACAACCCTAGCCTTGAAGGTCAAGATATTATTTGATGGCTACAAAAAATAACTGGCATGAAACGCAATTAAGTATTTAATGCTGAGGCTCGTTTTTTTCGATTATGAGAATTTATTAACAGAATTGTAGGCATCTGAAAGTAGAAAGAACACACGTATAAAGCGCCGTATATTTTTTGATCTGTAAAAAACAATTTTTACATTATATACTTTCGTAAAAGTTACGGGTATAATATAATAGATCTATCTACATAAGAATCAACCTATAATGCCACTATTTCCCTATGATTTGCATGTCCGACGGATATAGTTCGTTCACTTCCCACCCGACAGTTCCCACAATATTATGCGTTTACGGTGCATTTAATGTCTTTATGTAAAGCGTTTACTTATTTCCACCAGCGGCTTCAATAATGTCGTCCTAGCCAAATTGCGGCCACGGCGGCCAGTCTCAACAGAGATTAGCCATCGGCGCGGGACATATTATAGTGCTCAAGTATGTGCGCAAACACAGGAGCACTTTCTATTCCATCACTCTCATTATCGACCGGAAAGAGGTCGGGTACAGGACCGACGGCTTTACGTGCTCTCCGAGACATGGGGTTATAATACCGCCAACTACCAGACTTCGGGGTGATGCTGAGAATTTTTTCTTTTTACAGTAACGTCTCAAAATCACTTTTGCCCGACCCAGATTTGAACCCAGGACCTCGTTCTCTGCGGGTGAACACGATACCGCTAGACCAACGAGCCTTTATAGAGTTAGCAAACAACGAAAAGTACGAACGTGTTCGAGCTCTAGTCGGGCATACAGCGCCTATGATTGGTTACTGAGGTGATGGTTCGATAAGTTTTGCCAATCAGAATGCTTCATTCCCACCGAGAGCTCGAATTCTGTGTAAGCTAAGGCTAGTTTGTTTTGTAAAGAATGTCATTTGTCGTTTATTGAGAAGTTTCTAATATATTTATTAATTAGTATTCGTGATCGCTAGATTTCATATCATGTACAAATTTTACACTAAAACCGCGTAGGATTCGTCTAATAAACATCAAATCATAAATTCACAAGCTACCAGTTTTAGATGCATGAGCTTTTTTGAATATTTTTGAAGAAAAACTTCTTAAGCGGTGGTAGAGAAAAAGAAAATGAGAGGTATATATGTACGCATTGGAAGTGTAATAAAACACTATCTTATTTCGACTACATAGCCTTATGAGACACTGTCTTGTAAGTAGAGATACTGTCATGGCAATTGCTATGATGCTCTCTCTCTCTCAATGCTAACATAAGAAACATTTAGAATACTTCTTGAACGTCTAGAAAGCTCGAATTTCGTTTGCAAACAATAAGAAAAAATAATAGTATTATGTCCATCTCCCGGGTTTCTCGTGACATTTTCTTCCATTGATCCAATGGTTTTCTGGCTATATCTTTACAAGTTTATTATAACTTAACTTTGTTTATTATCAAAAACAAATAAAAAAATAAATTTTAAGATTTAATAACTCACGATCTATCGCAGTAACATAAATATCCATTATGAAACAAAACGCAACATGTTACGATGACCAACAATTTTAATATACCCTCTGGCACCAAACAATAGTTATTACTTGCAAATATGATCAATAAATCGATACGTCACGTACAAACACTTGAGTTTATTGATTAAACTTATCGATCCATTGATCGACGTATAAACAATCAATTCTTGGTTGTCGTATCGATCTAGAAACTAGAAAGTTCAATATTTGTTTACAATAAATTATTTCTACCTCATATCAAGATATTGCTTGTATAATAATGTACATATACGATCAATACAACTTGGTCGAAACGTCGGGAAAATAACAATAAGGTTAGTCGCGTTAATACCTGTTAACAATGTTTATATATAATTATGATACGCGAAAGTTTAAAAGTGTATATGTACATATATTGTTGAATATAGTTGTTTAGAACTATATATATAATGTACTTAACGTAGCATTTGTACGCATAGAATAACGGAAATGTCTCCAATTTGATTTTCCTTCCGTTTCTCTAAGCGACTTTCTTTAGAGAAAGAATAGTTTATTTTTATTTGTTTGCTATATTTTCCCTTGGAAGTCAGACAGATTATTTTGGTACCTTTTTATCTATTGATATTTTAGAAATAATAAAGATAATACCTGACTAAACACCTAAGATACTACCATCTGATCTAGGTCTAGAAATTAGGTAGAGCCTGTTCTATGGCAACCATAGAACTGATAAACACGCTATATGTATACATATTATAGATAAATTGGACCCTGTCATCTATACATATAATAAAATCCTAGGAAAGCCAAAACTGTACGTTGAATATTTTTTTAAAGGATACTTGGGGCGTGATCTACAATTGACATCGAAGCCAAAAATATCGTTTTTAGAATTTTTGTCTGTATGTATGTCCGGGCTAAACTCAAAAAGTACTGCATGGATTTACTTCAAATTTTTTATATGACTTAGGACCAACATTAACATCACCATGTCAAGGTAAGATAAGATAAATCTTTATTAACACCAAAATATTACAGGAAAACACATTATAAATTATTCAATTGGCGGCTTCCAGACAACCTAGGCAGAGACTGGAGTATGAAGTAAGGGAGATGGGGTAGTATTTATTTATTTAATCTACAAATTATTATCGTTACAGGTTTTGTACCCAATGCGATAATGCGACAATATTATTAATTATTACTAATTACATCGAGAGTCACCCTCACGAGTTCCGCCAATGAACAATTAGAAATATTCACTCTTAGTGGTATGTATAGAAGTAGTAGTATCAGAGTACATAATTTAAGGAGCGGTATTGCGTGTACATAATTGCGTTTGCACATAGTAAGACGTCAGTTGGCAAAGCTACCGTGCGCTACTTAGTCATGACAATAGCAAATAACTGTGAGTTCATAAATGAATCCTCTGGGAGTATACATATTAATAGGTGGTACCACTAACTGTCAATTGTACTGTTAGAACGGGTTCAAAATTTTTAACTGTAGAACTACATACATAATATTAATATGGTTGAAGTCCGTGACTCGATTTCTTAAGTCTGTAATACCAACTACTCTTAAAACACGGGTAGGAAGGCTATATATAAAGAGTAGCTGTTCCCCGCAGTTTTACCCGTGTTAAACTTTATAAATTATAGCCTATGTGTTAATCCAGAGTGTCAGCTTTCTCCATAACAAATTTTATTAAAATCGCTCCAGTCGTTTAGACGTGAAGATATACAAACATACACACTCACACAGTCACACACACAAACTTTCGCATTTATAATATTAGTGTGATTTATATATAATAATCTGAATTTTCTTATAAATTTTATTATGAAAGTCTTGCTGCTGCAATTAAACCTGTACCTGTATAAATAAATCCTATAGTTAGTAAAATTGCACGAGAACGATTTTACTAACAAAACCAATAACGCTTCTACCATAGCAAGCGTTTTCTAAGTTAATTTTCTGGAGTTTTACTAAAAAGCAAACCTATCTCGGTCATCTAGGTACTAGATATTATAAGATATGAACTGTAAATGTGGAAAAGAGAAAACAAATATAGCGTTGTAGCGCTGTATCCCGGATGTGTTTCACGCTAGGCGAAAGTTAAACATCTATTTCAATTAGTTTTTTAGCTTTGCGTGTAACTTTTTCCTGCTCTTTCAAGCTTTCAACAAAATCAGAACGCAAATTACATTAACTTTTAATTCTTCGTTCAACAGCCGTACAAATCAATGAAGGGATATTTACTTCTTGTATCTTTTTACTTTCGGACTTAATAGGTAACCATGAGTTGAATATTTCTTTAACCATTTTTATAAATACAAAATAATATTGTTTATTACTAGAGACCCTAGTCTTAGTATTTAGACTTAGTAATTTGCATCAAATAATGTCTATTTAAGAAATGTTTAACACTTTTGGTTATGTTATTGTAAGTTTTGTACGTGACTCAGGGTCACTGGAGAGTTAACTATATCTTAGCAGCTTATTACGGGCATGTAGTTTCAATTTTGAGTCATAGCCTAATTCTATGGGTTAACTTTCAAAAAGCTTTCATTGCACCAACAATGTATTAGAGCGCTTTCAGGGCTTTGTCCGTGGTAATCCCATAAACGAATTTGTTTGAAATAAAATATTATGACATTACTGCCTATGTATATATTAGGGTTCCGTAGCCAAATGGCCAAAAACGGAACCCTTATAGATTCGTCATGTCTGTCTGTCCGTCCCTATGTCACAGCCACTTTTTTCCGAAACTATAAGAGCTGTACTGTTGAAAATTGGTAATTAGATGTATTCTGTGAACCACATTAAGATATTTACACAAAAATAGAAAAAGAACAATAATTTTGGGGAGTCGACACTCGCCATAAATAGAAATGAAACTCAAAAAAAAATTTTTCATCGTACCCATACATACCCATGGCAATAATATCGAAGTGAGTAATATAATTCTTCAAGTGAATTCGCTTGCCAAACGATAGATGCGTTCCATTATATATATTTGCCAGCATGGACTGTCCTAAATTTAGTTCCAAGAAAAGTTGGCATAGTTGGCGTAGTATAATTGATATCCAAATGAATCACCATAAATTTTATTAGATACTCGGATGTGAATCCTTACTGCAGAAAAAGAAATAGGACGAAGTCCTTTAGGAATTATTATACGAGATTGCCCATAGGCAGCAGATTCCATTGTAATTGAAGTAAAACTTCTTTACGGCCGCTTGGAGAGGGGGGGGGGGAGTAAGCTGGTGAATGCATAACGAGAGCGTTACGAAAATGGTGATCGGGCGTGGTGGATGGTAGTTGAGAGAAAGGTATAAGTAAGGGAAGATAGGAAGAGAGGGTTACGTTTCTAATTCCTATAGGAGTAAGAGAGGTGCAAGCACACATCTTCTTTCTCTCATAAACAGTTTCGTTTCGTATTAAGTTACGGAAAAATCCAAAAATAAATTTTAGGCCCGACCCGGGATTTGAACTCAGGATCTCATTATCTGCGGTTGAACAAGTTACCGCTAGACCAACGTGTGCAATCATCATCATCATCATTACAGCTAAATAAGTCCACTGCTGGACAAGCCTCCCTCAAGAATCGTCTTGGGGGGATATGCCATAATCGCCACGCTTGGCAGACGGGTTGGCGATCGCAGTAAGATGGTCATAGTAATCAGAAGGAAGCTGCTGCCCATCCTCTGGTAGATATTCCCTCGGGTCGACTTCTACGCCCCCCACGGGATGAGATGGGGTGATGATATTCTGATTCTGATATTTGTCGCCGTCACCACACAGCAGCACGTGTGCAATAAATCTTTTATATATATAAAAATCAATGCCACTTTTCGTTGTAATGTTATAACTCAACAACGCCTTTACCGATTTGGCTAATTTTGGTCTTGAATTATTCGTGGAAGTCCAGGGAAGGCTTGTGCGTAGAGAAAATTTTAAAAAAAGTCTTGAAAAAGTGTAAAATCAACATCTTTTAGCAATTTAAAATATTTTTTTGTTTGAATAAATTAATATGCCTTATACGTAGCGAAGCACGTACCGGGCCGCTAGTATCTATATATGTTTCACTTTATAATTGAATGTATGGCAACTTATGTGAACTACCAGTATTGTACATTTAAATGACCGTTTTGTTACGTCCACAACAGCGATTAAGCCCATTTTAATGTCGATTTTGACCTGAAGTTACGATGATTAGACCCTGGGTTCGTCATAAAGTCTGTTAGCGCGTATAGTTTCTAAAATATTACATTAAATAGATTTAGCTTCTGTGCAGTTTCGTTATTAGGTATATTCAGGGTTACCACTTAGAAAATCCAAAACTGACGAAAAACTCCAATAAAAATGATTTCAAGAGCAAATCCCTGATGTCTTTTAAACTTCACGCAGACTATAAATTGGTAATTTGATGGATCGGTTGCCATAGTAGATGCTTGCGTTTCACGCCGCAGTTCGTGGGTTCCATTCCCACTCAGGACCGATATTTGTGTGCATGAACATGTCCCGAGTCTGGGTGTAATTATCTGTATAAGTATTTATTTACAAAAGAAAAGTAGTAAGTCTATCAGATATCTGGTTTCCATAGTACAAACCCTGCTTATTTTGGAATCAGATGGCCGTGTGTGAACAATGTCCCAGGATATTATTATGATTAAGTATAACGGGACGCCGGACATAGGATGATCATGTCAGCCAAAAGACATCCATTCCTGAACAAAAGCCTCCTCCAAGGCTTTGGGGGTTATGCCATGTTCGCCACGCTTGGCAGACGTATTGGCCACCGCAGTATGATGCTAATAAATAGAGAGACCCTACTGCCCGTTTTTTGGTGGATATATATATATTGTTTTTAAAGACAACGCCCGCAGTAGGTAATTTAATCCCTGTGTCGTGGGGTGCTCTACAAACATATAATAGACGGACACAAATTTCATCCAGACTCAGAACAACTATTTATGGGTCACACAAATTGTTGTCCGGCGCGGGACTCGAATCCGCGCCACGAAGCGGCGAAGCGACTGTCTAAGCCGCTGCGCCACACGTGCAGTCAAATTTATAAATTCTTGGCACTTTAGAAGTCTGGCCATAATACCGAAAGGGATAAAAAGCCTTGACTGATCTTGCCGTCTGGCAACCCTCCCTATACGTCGGAAGTATTATAATATCTCGTAGTAATTAACAATAATAATATGATGGCATCCTGAGTCATAGATATTATAGAAATATAGTGTAATAAACCATTTTAAATTTATGACTGCATTTAATTTTATATTAATTACGGCTTTTCAATTAGCTAGTAATCACCTTTACAAATTACACGTGTACGAGTGGTGCACATTTTGTATTCTATTTCAACTATTCAGGTGAACGATTCGCTTGTCCTTGTTTGCGCGCCCTGAGCTCACCTGTGTGAGAATTCGATATGATAGAATACTTCTTACTGCCTCTTAACAAATAAATCATGGCACTAAAGTTAACTTAACTTGGTTCATGGCCTGACTAGCTACTGTCTTCAGTTTCATTAAGACTTTTTTGTGAGAGATAGTTATGTGAGTAATTTATTATGATCATAAAAATGTTTACATTTGACTTTAGTAGGCATTGTTGTTAAGCATAGGTAGGTCTATCTCAAAACGCAGTAATTTACTTGCATTTGTTATATCTTACAAAATGTATATATTGACCTAAGTAGGCATTGCTGATGTTAAAAATAGAAAGGTCTGTCTCAAAACGCAGTAATGAATTAGCATTTGTTCTATTTAACAAAATATATAAATTTGACTTTAGTAGGCATTACAGATAGTAAACACTACAAATCTGTCTAAAAACGCAGTAGTTTACTATCAGCAAACTAGATTAGTACGCTAGCTTATTATAAGCATGCTTACTAAAGTCAATTATATACATTTCGCTTGGTCAATCCTTACCTTATTTTATTATCTATACATATAATAAATCTGTAGAAAAATAATTTTTGTACATCAAAAGAAAATCCAAAATAAATAGCCAGGGTATTAAAGAACAACCAATAGAACCCATTTCCAGCCTTTTTAGAATTTTTGTCTGTTTGTCTGTGTGTCTGTTTGTCTGTTTATATGTTCGGGTATCACGTAAAATATACTAAAGCAATGTAGATAACTTTTATACACAACGATTGAGCGTAACTTGAGGTAACATTTAGTTTTTGTTTTATTGCAATCGGTTCAGTCTATCAAAAGATATTAGATTTTAAAGTAATCATGAAGAAAAATAACACACATTTCATTACTTCAAGATGAACTAATGTTTATAATTGAGCTACCTAACTGTCCGATAGATGTCATGGTGCATATTATGTATTATGACATCTCTTTTCTGAATGGACTAGGTTGACAGTTGATTTTTATTTCGATAGACGTCGTTGTGCATTTCTTTTGACTCGCGGTGTTAAGATTTGCCCGTGTTTGCTGATTGCATGATTACGTAGGGTTTTGAATGTACTGAATTGTTTCGAAATAAGGTCTTGGTTGCCTAGAAGTATGTCGTTGTCCAAAATTGGTTATTAAAAAAATCTGTTTTCTTTGGGCAAATTGAATTGTAGAAGGTTGGATTTATTATAATTTAATTTTAAATTATTGATAGTTGATTTTTATTTCGATACATATCGTTGTGCTTGATAGTTGAATTTTGTTTCGATAGATGTCGTTGTGCATTGCTTTTGACTCGCGGCACAGAATAAAAAGTACTTACGTATCGCGGTGTTAAGATTAGGGCTTTGAATGTTCCGAATTGTTTCAAAATAATGTCTTGGTTGGCTAGAAGTATGTCGTTGTCCAAAATTGGTCATTAAAATATTCTGTTTTCTTTGGGCAAATTGAATTATGTACAAGGTTGGATTTGTTATAATTTAATTTTAAATTATAATGTCATCGAAAGTTTGTGCTGTCGATTCGTTTGTAACGCGAATGTACAGACGATTCGAATTTTATTGAGCCTGTCCGATTGAATGTAGTAAATTAACCCTATCTCTTATAATTTTCTCAGCACAAATCTATGTACCTACTTGTGTAAAAGAGGAAACTGACTGACTGACATATCAACACACAGCCTGAACGGCTGGGTTTAGAGACTTGAAATTATGCCGTTAGGTACTTTTATGACGTATGCATTCACTAAGGAAGGGTTTTTGGAAATACTAACCCTAAGGGGGTAAAATAGAGAATGAAAGATTGTATGAAAATCCGTCATTTTTGTAGTTAAAGGCATTGAAAATTATATTTAGTAGATCAGCTAAAAATAAAAATAAATATTTTAGAATGTTTGGAAATTCCACCCCAAGGGCGTAAAATAGGGATGTAAGTTTGTATGAAAAGTGTGTAATTTTTTAAGTGGAAAGCATGAAAATTGGTATGGCCTTTCCGTTAAAAATAAAAATATGTATTTCAGGATTTTCCACCCCTAAGGGCGTATAATATTCCAAATAATATTTCAAATTCCTCAGAACCGTTATAGGTATACCCACACGCAACATACATTCCCTATGTATGTTGCGTGTGGGTATACCTATAATGGTTCTGAGAAATTTGAAGCCACCTAAACTTTGCAACGGCATTAGGCTTCAAGTCAAAGCTTTGAATCGTGTTATAAAGGCTACTATTATGCCTGGATCCGCCCAAAGAGAAACAGTGTTCGTGTCACGTATTCCGTTAGTGCCAAATGATCTCCCTTTTCAGTTTAAAATACTGTACTTCCCTATAAAAGTGTGTGTCGCGATAACCATCAACAAATCGCAAAGTCCAACTCTCAAGTTAGCTGGAATTGACTTAAGGAAGGCGGGCAGGTTCACGTGGCGTGCTCACGTGTGAGTTCATCTCACAGTCTGGTCCATGTAGTGCGAGGACCTACGTCTTTAGCTGAGCTCCCTAAAATTGATGATATTGAACATCCCACATACCAGGCCGCTTGCCGAGCACGCCATTTATTAGATGGAGGTCAGCATTGGGATGACGCTCTAGCGGAAGGATGCGTGAGCGATAGTCCACATCGCTTGCGACATTTGTTTGCCATCTTATTGACCTTTTGTGCGTTATCGGGTGCTAACCAGTTATGGCAAAAGTACCATGACAAGTTTGCTGAAGATTTTATGAGACATGTACAACTAAATACTGATGGAGAAATTCCTGACAAGGTACGTGAAATTTGTCACAACAGGTCCTTATTGGCTATTCAAGAGATAGTTATAAGTATAGGAGGGAACCTGATCAGTCAGAGGCTGCGAAAATGCACTGGAGTTTGCCAATTTATTGTAAAAAATAGGCGATGGCACATACCCCGTACAAGAAGATGGAAAAGTTATATTGATTGGTAATCTCTGCTCTTACGTTACATCAAAGCTGGAGCTAATTTCTTCTGTGTACGGAGATACCACAAACATTGGCAATCAAGCTGGTTCTTGGCTATGTCAGCGAGCTATTTTGACTCCCCGCAATGACCAAGCTGCGGCAATTAATTTCAAAATATTGACTCATGCGTCCGGGAATAGTAAAGAATATAGCTCAATAAATACAGGTATGGAAGAAGATGACGCCACGCACTACCCGGTAGAATTTTTAGATTCCCTCATCACACCCGGACTTCCCGCCCACAAAATAGTTTTAAAAATCGGTGTACCAATAATTCTCCTCAGAAATTGATGTCCCACCAAACTTTGTAACGGCACTCGGCTCAAAGTCACAAATCTGCAGCAAAACATTATCGAAGCTGAAATATTAACAGGTTGCGGCGCCGGTGATATTGTTTTTATTCCAAGGATACCTATAATTCCTTAAAACTTTCCTTTCTCTTTCAAACCAGTGCAATCCCAGTCAGTCTCTGTTATGCCATGACGATTAATAAAGCTAGACATTATCCGTTGCGGGGATGGACCTAAGTATTGGATGCTTTTCCCATGGTCAACTATACGTAGCTCTTTCACGCGTAAACAACCCCAATAACGTTTTTGTGTACGCTCCAGATGGTTCCACAGGTAAAATAAAGAAGCACTAAATTAAATTAAAAAATAAATTGTATCGGTATCCTCCCACAGCGCTTTACACTAAAAAATACATTATTAAGTTCCGACATCTACGCGAACGAAGTCGCGGGCACAGCTAGTGCCGAATATATTTTCACGACAATGTAAATCCAAGTCAGCCTATCTATCACGGAACTATAACATTATAATGACAATATTCAATAGAATATATCCGCCCTCTTTTTTGATAATTATCTAGATTGGAAACACAATCAGAGACGCCGCAGCAGCAAACCTTCAAGTGGAATAAAGGAACCTTTATTATAGGATGTGTTTACTTGTCTGTCGGCATCTAAGATCCTGCCACAAGGTTTACGTAGATATATAATATTATGCTAAACGAGTGCCCACATTAGTTGCGTTTATGTCAATGTTAATTTGTTTCTCCTTTGTTATAAGTACGTGACTTAGATTATTGTGCCGATTTACAGGTTGACATTGGGTTATTTGGGGCTTCATTTCAATTGGGCTCCTTTTGTGTTTTGGCTGATTTGGAAGGTGATGTCATTTTAAGTAGGCAGAACTATTATAGTGACTTCCACGATGTGGAGGCGCCATTGATGAATTATATTAATTATCATCAAAAACAAACGACTATGAAAGAGCTATAACTTAGGTAACGCAAATTATCTAATTCAATTTTAGCAGCTAGGATACCTCAGACAGACAACCAGCTATTATAAAAGAATGATCTTTGGCAGAGAATTGAAATTTTTAACGTTTGTTAGATAATTTCTTTGACTGATGACTAACTGGACGCCCAAAAATCATTAATAGGTATTTAATTACAATGAATGAACGTGTCATAGGAGTCGCGAGATTCGTGATGTAAACTATCATCTGTACTTACGTGCCGACAATTAAAATGGTCTTTAACTACACTATTCATACCGTATGACATAAGAGTCAAAGTTTGACATTTAGAAGCTTACACTATACGCCACTGAAGTTACGTAAGGCCGTCCTTGCAAGGCCACTAAGCCTTTTCCCTTTTCTACTTTAATTGACATCCAATCTAACCTGTGGTGGCAGATAAAGATGTTTCTTTTTTACTTAATAGCAAGGCAAACGAACAAGTGGGTCATGTGATGGGAAGTGATCACCACCGCCCATGGAGACTCGCATCACCCGAGGAACCGCAAGTTCATTGCTGGCCTTTAAGAAAGGAATAGGTTGCCACGTCAAAGCAGATCAGTTGATTGATTCCACAGACTGGTAGGGCGCGGCAAAAAGTTTCTTGTGAAACGCACGGTGGTAGATGACTTCATCCAGGTGATAAGGATGAAATTTGTTGAATTTGAAACACTATCGGATGAAATAGAATCTCTATCTGAAATTAGGATGAATGATCAAGTTTCAGATTCTATTAGGCTTCCCACTATATGTAGCATTTTCATCCGAGACTGACTCCACCAAATATAACCCGAAGTTTGATCGGTGTCGAACATGCGACTTGCCGTGGGCAAAGAAAGTAGGCCTTTCGGTTGGACTTTTCAGCAAAAGTGGACGTAAAAATATTATTTCCGCATTATCTTATTATAAAATAGAAATAAAATAGCCTTAATTTACAAATACTAAATAAAAGGAGTATTCTAATTAACAGTTGTTGAAATTTTTTGTTCAATATCTTATTAAAAATACATAAATATCTTGGGACAACTAACGCAATGCTATCTGATCCTAATCTTCCCCACAAAAAACCCTGAAAACTTCTATTCTTAAAATAGTATCCATCGAAATCGTAAAACATTTCGGTACGTATTTATTTCGATGACCACTATTCGCATATTTTGCAAATATTTCATCATCATCATCGTATCAGCCCAAATCGTCCACTGCTGGACAAAGGCCTCCCCCATAGATCTCCACAATTGCTGGTCTTGCGCTATTCGCATCCAACAGTTTCCAGTGTCCCGCACAAGATCGCAGCGGTCCATCTTGTAGGGGGCCTGCCCACGCTGCGTCTTCCGGATCGTGGTCGCCACTCGAGAACCTTTCAAATATTTGTTAAAAAAAAAGTATTTCTATGCATTATCTAACGCCCGATTACTTTTTCATCCATAATTGGCAAAGACAAGTTTTCCAAGACATTAAACCTTTTGACATTAAACCAAGCCTGATCATTTTTAATATTTGAAGTTGAGCAGAAATTTCCAGTTTACGAGATTTTCATTGATTTTCACATCGATAAAAACGTTTCCATTTTCAATTAACTTTCTTAATTCATAGACACACCTACAATACACCTCACTAATTCCCACATTTAAATAATTAAACAACTATAGTTATTTGCCATTAAGCGCAAGCTCACCTAACAGCTTGGTTACCTTACATAACGCGTCCTTGCAAGGCCGCGCGTAGGCGGCGCGGGCGCCCGCGCATGCACCGAGCATAATTACAGCCTTTGTTACCGTGAGAAAAGGATAATGATGATGACACATGTTTTTTTATTACTTTTAGCTGTTCTTAAATAATAGTAGTATTATAGTATTTTACATTTAATGTGTTTTGTAGATTTTCCGTATATATGACTTCCGCGACTAACGGAAATTTGTTTTTTCGATTGAATACCTGATATGGAACTAGAATTTTAGTTTTGTATTAGACATGCAGCGTGGGTATGCCCCCCATAAGATGCCTACCTCATGAGGGTCTGGGGAAGTAGCTAGATGCGGGTAGAACTAGGCCGGCTATTTTTGAGAACTTTGGGGGAGGGACTTTGTCCAACAGTGGACGTCTTTCGGTTTTTAAGTTTAATTTCCTTTCAATATCTTAGCGTGGATCAAAAAAATATTGTGCACTCAGAATTATGCAGCCTCCTTATTCCGTATCTTGCAGATGTCAAACTAGAATAATAATTGTCTAATACTTGCTCTGTTACGTCATTTGAGCAACAATTATAGTGCCAATATTGACATCGCTAAACTCCTAAATAATACGTAATACGGGATTGGGTTGGTAACAAAACCATACAGCAAGATAAAAAAGACTAGACAGATCTACAATCAATTTTTTACCTTCTCTTAAAATACGCCTATCTAGAAATCTACTGCTTCTGAAGAGAGATGTTCCACATACATTGATATGTATAACAACCAAACACTGCACTCAACAAACACTTAATATCCTAAATTAACTAGACTTGGTGATACCAAAAGAGGTTACGTTGAAAGTAACGAAACATCAACAGAAGTACTGCTCCTTTGCAAGAGCATAGCCTGCCAACGAGTAAAGCTCCTGAAATATCTGAAGAGGAGTGACATAACAGCTTTGTAAATTTTTTGGACATCTATATAGAACTGAAACAGTTCAAGTAGCCAAATAATGTCACACAGAATAGCCTAATCGAGTGCAGAAACAAACATCCCAACAACTGAGCGACGAGTATCGCTTCGCTTTTGCTAGGCATCCGTAGTATTAATTCCAAACAAATGCGAATCTCATCTTTGTACAAACTTCTCGTCAATAGAAACACTTCTTCTAATTAGCGGATCGATAGCAAACTAATTAATTTTTTGTGGCCCAGAACGTGGCCACACTGATTGCCCTGCTTGTGGCATTCCTAAGGTCCTGTTATTAATGTTAGGTGGGCCATGGATTGGATACACTTGCATTGATGCACATCTGGGGTGTTTAAGGCAATAGACTCAAAGTAGCAATTACATGAAAATACTTTGGTGGAATTCCTGAGAATCGAATATTTGCTGCACACTCTTTGTGGGACCCATATATTGTCGTTCAGAGTCTAGTTATAAAAATAACAATATGAAAACTACCTTTACGGTCTACATAATAAATCTAAGTGTATATACGGACGTGCTGTCGACTATTCCTATTCTGACAGAACTAATAAATACATATTTATTGTTATTAAGAGGCTGACAACACCAAATTTTATGAAAAATACAGGGCGAAATATAAAAAAAAATATGTGAGTAAAATACAATCTTTATAACGAATCTAATTCAATAATATAATAATAAATTGCACTACTTATTATCAATATTTAATTTTAATAATGCTGTAATTTTTCAAGATTAATCTGTATTATGCATTTTATTAAGTAACTTTGTGATTTTTTTTCTATCGAGCGAATATATACATATAGTTGAATGATGTTTTGAGATCAATGATGCTCTTCAAAATATACTCAAATTTGGCGTATATCTTTATTAATAAGAAAATCTCGTACTATTGGTAAAAAAATTGCAGAAACACACCAATTTGGCTGATGTCCACGCCTTAAAAGACCGGCATTATTTTCTTAGAGCACAGTTATCAGTAAATAATGATGGTTAACGATCAACCATATCAACTAACTAAATGTTAACAGAGGAAATAAAATTAAATAGCTGCTACGTCAATATTGTTATTCCAACTATAATAACAGTTCTTCGTGTCGAATCAATTCAATCATTCAATTTATTTATCGATGGACTCTGATTGAAATAAACCAGCTTGAATACGAACGTGATAGTTCTTTGTCAAATGTAAACTGTATTTGTGTCGTATAAAACTGTTGTTGATGTACTTTATATTGATTCAAGTTAGTATTTAACCTTTGTTGCACCCTTTTATTTAAATATCACCGTGTCAGCCGAAGAACGTCCACAGCTGGACAAAGGCCTCCCCAAAAGATTTCCACAATGGAGTTGCGTCCATCAATTAGAGGGATTATGCCATAATCGAATCGAATCGTGAACTGAGATATACTATGTCTACTATATATTTTTTTTTGTTTTTATTATTTATCTACTTTTAATAGTGTTTTATATCACGTTTGTCTGTCTATTGTATCACATCTTTGACTGAGCACTGTCTCCCAAGATACAGGCTTCAGCCTAGTTTGGGAACCAGGACCAGTACCTATTGTAAATTGGATTTATCATGGTAAAGAAACTGAATTTTGTAAAAAAAAATTATTGTAGCAAATAAACATTTTATTTATTAATTATCTATCGCCACGCTTAGCAAACGGGTTGGCGATTGCAGTATTAAGGTCATAGTATACAAAAAGACGCTGCTTCCCGTGCTCTGTGAGATATGCCCTCGGGATGACTTCTGCGCACCCTATAGAATGAGAGGGGGTGGTGATATTCTTTCGTCAGCGTGATTATATTGTTATATTGTGTATTGTGTATGTGACACATAATAGTTAGTTTTACGAAGTAATACGTTTTTTAAACCGTGTGGTTTCTGGCCTAGAAAGAATTACAGGAGCACCCCATATCATCTCGGGCGCCTTGTAAAAGAGAACTAAGGGATACACTCGGTAGTCGGGCAGCATCTCCACCTGTCCACACCCGCATGCCAAGCGCGGTGACAACGGTAAATCCCTCAAAATAGCAACGTTATGGAAAACTATAAGAGAATGAAGATGAATGGAATTACTGTGATTAATATCGTCCAAGCCCATCGGAAAAATGTTGGCAAAGTTATACAACATTGAGCAAATGGCAGCCTTATCGCTGGGAGCATTTATAACCTAATGAACCAGGATTCAAGAAAAATAGTGTGATATTATGTGAGAAAATGATTAAAAAAAATTGTTTTTAATTAGCTTTCATACGCCGTTGGACCAGTGGTGACGTCTCCGGGTTTAAATCCGGGCTTAAAAGTGTTTTTGGGATATTTCTGCTCATATTAAAACAGTAGTAAAACGGAGTCTGGACGTTGGCAGTGTTACATGTCTGTGCTTTGAAGAGCGTGTAAAACTGTCAGGCCTAAGCTTTACCGGATCGTGTCCATTAACTTATGAGAGTTAGGGAATAGAGAGTGTTATGCAGACCAATATGTTCTACGAAGTTGGCTTGTCTATCCAGCCGAGGTCTCCGATTGGCTAGACCGTAGCTGAATTCAGCTAAGAGGATTTAATTTCAGAGAATGTATCCAATAAATTTAGAATAAACATAATACCCGTGGTTAGCAGTTATCTTATCAATGTTATCCGTGAGATCGTTTCTTATCAGTAACTTACGAATACTAATGCAAAGTGCTAATCTATCCTCAAACGTATAACAATAATCTGTTGCTTATACGTTTTTTGCAAACGACATATTGAAATCCAATCGCCATTCAATCGCATTCGTTAAAAATAACATATAAAATTGTCAGATCCTTGAAGTTTAAAACTAAAAACTCATCTCCAGTGGCCATTTACATTTCTTTGAGCTATTGGCATCCATTGTCATAACATAGTTAGCATAAAGATTAATGTTCAAGTGGTATTCTTTCAAAGAATTCTGATTAATGTCCCTTATCTACAAACTTCTAAAACCTTAGACAAGCAGACATCACATCATTTATAGCAAAACTTATCTATGACTTCGTAATTCTATGATTATGTCATTTCTATTATAACTATTCAACGGTTATTTCATTTAAAGCCTCCGGCGATATTCGTAACCTTTGTTCGATTTTTAACGTGACATCATCGGAAACCGTTAATCTATAGGTAGCTTTGTAATGGATGTGACTCCACAAAGTATTTTATTTCAACCACTGCTTTGCTACATCCCGATCGTCTTTACCGTATTCGCCGTAGTCTTAGGAACGTCCTAGACTATCCTGACGACGAGATCACGACCTACCTAAAATGCGTCAAGGTCAATAAATTGTCGTTTGGAATTGCCGGCCGATACAACCATCGCTCTCCTCTACCCTTTGTTTTTTGTTTGTGACTTTTTCATACGAATTATGTTCACTTACTTATTTACTTATCGTATGGGCAGTAGTTACCCTAATGTCAGAGTTGTTCAAGCCGCCTAGTAGGCCTCTCACATGGCTTAACGACTGCTATATAATGACTTCAACCGGGGCCGACAGCTTATCGTGCCCTCCGAAGCACGGAGGCTCTCAAATATTAAACCACTTTGGCGGTCACCCATCTATGGACTGACCACGTGCCTATTTGCTTAACCTCGCCGATCACTTACGGACCGGTGAGAAAATCTAGAGATTAGAGTTAGATAATAAATCCTTATTCCATTTCTTTACTACATGTTTATGAACTTATATGGAAATAATAGATTGCATAAAAAATGACAACAAAACAAGAATATCATATTATCTATGAAAATTTGTTATTGAAATGCAAACTTACCGAGTCCACAAATCAGGTAAGTCGGTGGCGGCTTCAGCACCGACCTCGCGTAAGCGCCGCGGACCGTTTCTAGAGCCCTGGGCGCTCCGGCCACCAACAGGACTCCGGGGGACACGTATCCTGCGTACCGGAGTTCTGTTGTGGCCGCCGCCAGAGCACCTGCCCACCAACATTTTGCGTTCGCTGATAAAAAGCCCTGCAAAGAAGGAGAGGTAAAATTAAGAACACAATAAGAACGAGGAAAAAAAAGAACTACCTATACTGTATTTATTGGGTCAGATACGTAATATGATCCAGAAGCAGAAACCGTAAAAAACAGGATAGTATAAATATGGAACCATCACATGCACGTATATTCTCAGGTAAGTATTGGTCGGTGAATTTACTAGAAAATATGACATTTTTACAATTTTTATCATGGTAATAATTCTGAATATTAAAATTCCAAAAAATTATACAAGAAAAATACGCACATTAAAAGTGTAACTAAAGATCATATTAATATGATATTTTAATTCAAGAAAAATAATACAATTCTAGTATTCCAGATTCCTGACTGATTTCTTATTTTATTTAATTCCTTTTAACCTTTAAGTTAACAATTTAATCTTATATTTTGTAAAAATTAAGCATTTATTTATTTTTATTTTTTTTTATTTAAAAACTTCTTGCACAGAATTGTACAGAGGCGGACTTAATGCCAAAGGCATTCTCTCCCAGTCAACCTTGGGGTGATGCAGAGAAAACATGGTAGGTGCACTAAAGTATCAAAATATTGTAGATGAGAAGATATAGAAGGTACATAAATTACACAGATACATATCATATATATATATATATATATATATATATAATACATACTATAATATATATATATATATACTAATATATATATAAATAAATAAATTATATAATAAATAATACAACTGTAATATGATATTAGATTTTCCCTTATTTTGTCAATTAATTGACAAAATTTTATCCCTTATTTTGTCAATTAATTGACTACATTAACTTATTCACAATTTGCTATGAATTGAAATTTTTCTAAACATTTACAAAATATATGGTTAAGTTGTTAACTTAATAATACTTAGTAAGAAGCCAGACTGGAAGATATGCTTTTAATTTTAAACATATTTTTATTTTGTACGAAGCGCCAAACTAAATTATGAATTAGGGAATTCTGTCAACGTTATATCCTGGAGATATAATGAGTTACAAGTAGAAAGTACGTGTAAGTAGAAGATAAAATGCCAGTCCAATAAAAAAATAGTTTTATAGTTGCTTCAACAATCTCCTATCTTGTTGATATTTTTCTAGTTTCCAGTTTTATTTCACCAGATGGCGATTGATGGTACAGAAAATTTTGTATATGATGCGCTGTTCTAAAAGATATGAATAATACAAAGAGGCAGCGTTGCTAGCTTTAGTGGCACGCTACCCGCAGTTTGCGACTTAAATGCTGTTTTTCATTTGTAAATTGTCATCTTTTTAAGTAGATGTGTATCTATAATATCCTACATTGTGCCAAGAACAGTGATCCGTAGAGTAGTTAGAGAGTATCTTCTATTTGCCACCTCAAAGTGTCGAACCAATGCTGGGGAACGAGCACCCCTTCACCGAATATTAAAAAATTATAATAAAAATTTTGAAAAAGTGGATATATTTGCCTTGTCGGAACACATCTTCAAAAAAGAAATTTTTAAAAGCCTCTATAATGGAAAAAGTACTCTTAACAGACATTGATTGTTTATCGTATTTATGTTTATATTACTTAAGTATCTGTATTCGTTTTTTTTTACTGTTCTGTCTCGTTTTTTTTTTCCAATGTTCTTTGGGATTTAGCTGAAGACATAAAAGTAGGTTGTTATTACTTTATTGTTTGATATTTTATATTCGTTGTTTTTTGTATAGTTACGTTTTACCTAGCTATAAGCCTATATTGTAATGTATATATAACCAGTTAGCATTAGACTTCACAGCACTCTACATATTATTATTATTTGTGTTTTAGTAATCTGTGAAAACGTCGTGGGTTGTACTCCCAACATTACACTGTGTTATTACATTAGTTTATAAGCTCATGTTGTACAACTGTTTGTTTTCCAAATAAATAAAATAAAAATAAAAAAAAATATAATGAAATATATGTATTTACTAATATATTAAGTATAGGTATACTTAATATATTAAGCATACCTATACTTAATATATTAGTAAATACATATACAAATATACAAAGTTTTCTGTACCATCAATCGCCTTCTGGTGTAATAAAACTGTAAACTAGTAGTAGTACCAATGTGAAAATAAAATAAAAATAAAGAGTCGATAGAAATAAAATAAGACAGTCAATTGAGTCTCAAAGGCTTTCAATACAGGTAAGAGAAATCCGGATATCAATCAATTTATTAGAATTATATGCCCCGGAAGTCCACAAACTAATAAGTTAAGGCAATATAGAACAGGGCATAAATTTATGATTTCATTTGACGCATTAATTTATATTTCTCCAACTATGTTGGTGTATTCCGAATATAATTTTCGAGGTGGTGAATTGAGAGCTAAAATTAATCTGAGCGTCGTAATATATGCAAATGACATACCGCACTCGTAAATTTTCATGTCAGAATGCGTAAAGATGACTTAAAATCTGATATCAAAATTACTTACAATAAAGCTTTTAATTTTTGAATAATCTGCTTCCCACGGTATGTCCTAGACAAGTATATGTATAGTAGATACCTATACGTGTAAATTAAGGATATAAAATTTAACCATTCCGAATGTCATCTAAATCTGTAATTAAGAAATAATCCGAACATCTAAACATCAATAACCATCCAAATATACACTGTTACATTTATAATATTACTAGTATTGTATATTTATAATGTTATAACTAATTATGATTTCGTTTCTCAAGGGACTTTACTGGGACATTATTCACAAACGGCAATCTGATCCCAAACTAACCAGTGCTTGTACTATGGAATACAGATAATTGATATACTACATAGAGATTGAAGAGGTCACCTGACCTCTTTCCAGTCGTGTCGCTAGACGCTAGAGTGGAGTGCGAACCCACGAACTCTGGCTTACCAGTCAGCGTCACTAACCACTAGACCAACAGGCCTATATATATAATTACCGTTTTTGAAATATACTATCGTCTTTAACTTTTCTTTAAGTACAACCGAATTCAACAAAATATTCAAATGATGAATCTTCATTAGTTCACAAACAACAGAATGCATGCATAAAAACGTACCTAACTGTCATATCGATAACCTTCTGCATATAGTTATTAACAAAATTGTAACATTTACTAATATAAGTTATATCATCATCCTGATATCGTCCACAGCTGGATATAGGCCTCCCCCAAAAGTTTTATGACGTTGCCATTTGGAGGGTTTTGCCGTAGTCGCCGCGCTTGGCATGCGAGTTGGCGACCGCAGTTAGGTGGCAGTTAGTACATAGGTAGCGCTGCTGCACGACTACCTGGTGATCCATTAGTCGCGGTTTACGACACCCACGGGATGGTATGGGGTGACCCTGTTATTCCTCCTAGGCCGGAAACCACACGGCTAGTAATAAATTACATAAATGATGTTCTCCCGACCGTATTTAGGCCACGGCGGCCAGTCTTAATGGAGACTAGCCAATTGCGCAGGACATATTATAGTGCATAAGTGTGTGCGCAAACACAGGGGCACTTTCTATTCCATCACTCTCATGATCCGATGGGACGCCTAGCGACACGACCGGAAAGAGTTCAGGTACAGGACCGACGGCTTTACGTGCTCTCCGAGGCACGGCGGTGTAATACCGCCAACTTTCAGACTGACTGATGCGGAGAAATTTCTGTTTACGGAAAATTCCCAAAATCACTTTTTGGCCCGACCCGGGATTTGAACCCAGGACCTCATTATCTGCGGTTGAAACGCTACCGCTAGACCAACGAGGCAGTTTACATAAATTACATAAATACGTTTAATATCAATCTGAATCATAGACATCTTACAATAAATACTCAATTGATTGACTGAGTGAACTGTTGAACTTGCCGGCAGCTCTACCTCGTTCTCGTGTCGGCATTTAAATTAAGTTATAAATGTTGTATTGTAAATTTCTTAATAACTTACGGCTAAAAACGAAAGTATCAAACCTTTCAACTATCAATGAAACGGATCCTAGAGTCCTTGACCAGCGTATAAGTGCACGGCATTTCAGTGTTGCAACTATGCTCTTTAAATCCTGTTAAATAGGCTGGTGTTGCGAAAGAAGGAGGTTAGCGCTCCACCCATAATTTTGTTAATATTTATAATTGTGTTAACTGCCTCTTTTGTCTAGCATGATAGTCTTTAATATTTTTGAAATTTTAATCAACTTAATCTTATTATAAAGTTACTTAACACGGCTTGCGGAAGCAATGTACAGGTAAATATATGAAAGTATTAGCTGTACCCGCAATTTCGACCGCACATTTTGTAAATACTTCGTAAATATTACATCAGAATATCTCTAATATTTTGTATCTTATAAATATTCACATAAACCGACCGAAAAGGTATTGGATGGCTTTACGTACTTTCTAGGCTCGGGGTGTAAATACCGCTAACTCCCAGACTCCGAGTCGATATAGAGAATTTGTTTTAAAGAAAAACCCCAAAATCACTTTTTGGAAGGACCTGGGGTTTGAACCCAGATCTTTATTATCTGTGATTGAATACGCAATCGCTAGACTTCATTTAGACGCAGTATATCAACATTGGGTAGGTAGTAGTATTGGTCTACTACTTCAAAGAGGATCTTCACTTCAGCTTTAAGAATAGAGAGCTCTAAGAGTAGGCAGCAATACAGTGCAAAGGGATTTTCTAAACGTTCATTGAATATAAGCTAGATAGGCTTTTTGATTGGATTCGCATTTCATTATACTCGTAGCCGCCTAGTCGTAAAGATAAAATATTATGACCGTAACATTCAAACAATAGTCCTAATTAGAATAAATAGGTGTATATTATCCTCGAGCAACTTTCATCCTTTTCGTGCCTGATTTAGAATCTGTTATTGCCTGGTGCTTTTTATTGGTAAAACTCAATATTAGCTGCCTTAACCAATTATTGTGTCAGAAGAGAAAACTTGACACTTGTCTGAAGTATAAAGAGTAAATTGCTACCGTTAATAATGATATTGGACCTGGGTTTCACTAGTAAGACTTATTATTGCTCAAACATAACCTAGACAATATTGTAATTTATTGGTAAAAATACAATTAATATAATATCTTTACCTATAATAAAATCGTAGGAAAGACAAAACTGTACATTGAATATTTTAAAAAAAGGATACTTGGGGCGTGATCTACAATCGAAATCGAAGCCAAAAATATAGTTTTTAGAATTTTTGTCTCTTTGTCTGTATGTATGTCTAGGCGAGACACAAAAAGTACTGCATGGATTTACTTTAAATATTGCATGAATATTACTAAGAGATCGGGCCAACATTTAGGCTACATATTATCACGCTATATTATAACGCTACATATTATAACGCTCCGGGGGAGGAGCTGTGATAATTTATAAAATTTAAATCGAGTAAAACCGCGCACTGCTAGTAGATTACCTATTTAAACCTATTTAAATATGTCGTGGCTGTCAAAGCTGTTGCTGGAAGCCGCTGGACGCGGCAATTGTGGAGTTCTTCCTCTAGGAGGCTTTGAATCTCAAGCTGTTTCTGTAAAGAGGTTTATAGCTAATGCTAAGCTATAAACCTCTTTAGGTTTCGGTTGGTTTTGTCTTACTATGGCAAATGACCAAAAATGGTCCACTGCTGGATAAAGGCATCTGCAGGATCTCCATAATGGTTCTCCAGTTTCCATCATTTAGGGGGATATAACACCCGTTCATTGGTAGATGTTCCCTTAGGACTTCTACGCTCCTCATGGAATGAGATGGATTGGTAATATTCGTCGTTTGGTTAACCACAGGGCTAATTTATGTGATTGAAATAAACTTAAAAACAGTTATTAATCAAAAATATTTGTGTAAATAAACTAACGTACGGACTAGGGGCTCCGTTAAAACGTTTATATATATATTCATTCGCTCAAAAAGCAGCCCGACTGGGAAAGGACCTCCACCGTATAGAAGACATACCTTAATAACATTAATAACTTAATGTTCTGTTGCTGCGTGTGACCAGAACTCATCAGGGTCAGCAAAACTTGTGTCCTATTGCTGACCTTTTTAAAGGCTCGCAACGCACCTTCGATTCCTATGGTGTTGCAAGTGTGCATGGGTGGCAGTGATCACTTACCACCAGGTGACCCATTTGCTCGTTTGTTTGCCTATTACATAAATAAATGTCCTAGTATTATTGGACATCACAGATACGCTTTCTATTCAGTTGTCCTCTCGTACCAATGCAAACCAAGCCTTTTATGTAGATTAGAATTTTCCTAAGTGTGAATTAAGCAAGTAATAGAAAGTAGATGAACGGGGGTGTGCGGATACCTTGTTGCGCAGGAGCCTGTCATTATCTTCTTATTATATTGTCTCATAAAGTTTTATCGTCCGCAAATTAGAATTTATTAAGTTACAATAACTTTCATGTGAGATTACTAGTGATATACTGCGGTTTTATTTATTTATTTCATAGGTACAGACACAGATTATAGATTATTTGGAGTTTTAAATATTCTCTGTTGTAAGTAAAGTTTAAACCTGTAGTCCAATTGCAACTGTACACAACACCTAAATTATTATAGCTTCATATATACATATTTATAATTGGTAAAATTAAAATAAAATGACAACATAAAATACATTGGAATTTATAATGGGTTAATTAGGTTTTAAATGCAGGGTTTAGTTTTTTACATAAATATTAACTTTTTACATAAATATACGGGCCTGTTGGCGTGGTTGGCAAATGCTTGCTTTTCGCGCCGGAGGTCGTGGGTTCGATTCCCACCCAGGACAGATATTTGTGTGCATGAACATGTCTGTTTGTCCTGAGTCTGGGTGTGATTATCTACATAAGTATGTATTTACAAAAGAAAAGTATTATATGTAGTTTATCAGTTATCTGGTATCCATAGTACAAGCTCCGCTTAGTTTGGGATCAGATGGCCGTGTGTAAATAATGTCCCAGGATATTATTTGATAAACTGTCATATTCATTGTCTATAGAATTATAGTGCATATACAGTCTTATAAGTGGATCATTTTGAGATAAATTGTAGAGTTTGCCTTTCTGTTTTATAGATAAATATAAAAACAGGGGTGGAGCGTCGAATAATAATAACAAATAGCGAATATTATGTACGCCTTCTCAATCTGCTGCGTTCAAACCGGTGCGCGGTAAAAGAATTAAAGCGTGACCATCGTCACACAAGCAAAGTCTACTATAATAATAACTTATTTTAATATAGCTAGGATAAAATAGACTAGTTAACAACAAATTTATTATTCGAGCATACTAAATAAATACACTTACCAAGTTAACCTAGCTATGAACTAAATCGTAGGTTTATTTAAATTGTTTTAACAGTACAAATACCATTTTGTCTATGTGCAAGTGGTGTAATAATAAATATGATAATAATAATATCGTATGACATTATTCAAACATAGCCATCTGATTACAAACGAAGCAGAGCTTGTACTATGGAAACTAGATAACTCACATTCTACATATACTCCTGTTTTTTGTATACAATTCTTTATAGATTATTACACCCAGACTCAGGACAAACAGACATATGTTCATGCACACAAATTTCTCTCCTGGGTGGAATTCGAACCCACGTCCTGCGGCATGAAAGGAAAGTATTTACCAACCAAGCCCACCAGCCCGTGGAAATGCAGAGTATTCTGTAAAATGTTGCTACTGTCGAACTCTTCCCAGGTGTCACCCGTAACACCATTACAGGTAAATAATACGGGAGGAGTGACATTTGTCTTCCAAAAAAATAATTTATATTTTTGGGACGATACAGACAGACAAATTGATTTATTATTACCTATAGGTAATACGTACGATATTACATACAAATGTCGGATATGTGTTATTGCCGCCTGAAGGCATATAGAAACCTGATGGAGTTCATAACTTATAGACTAAGAGCCGGCGCACGTAACGCTTATCTCATATAACTCATATATATTGTTAATGAAATTAAGGCACACTACATAAAAAAAAATCGGTGGAGCAGCAAGGTTCTCGAGTGGCGACCACGAATCGGAAGAAGCAGCGTGGGCAGCCCTCTTACAATATGGACCGATGATCTTGTGAAGGTCGCTAGAAGTCGCTGGATGCGGATTGTCCAGCAGTAGGCGTCTTTCGGCTGATATGATGATTGCGATGATTATTATAAAAATCTACATTCTAGTTTTAAAACTTTACACTAATACTTCTACAGATATATTTAGAGTTCGAGGCTTTGAAAAAATATTGAATTTTGAAAATACAATACCAATTTCCAATCGTTGTCTTGGGAGTAAAGTCTATAAACAACCAAAAAACCTCATTGAGCAACAAGCAAGCAAGAGACACAAACCTATACCAAATTTGTGTCTACTTCGTTGGTCTTACGAGAGCACCATCAACTTTGAATGAAAAAGATAAGATAGGTAAAAAAAAAAAATATTTTGTTAGCTAGACATAGCTCCCGCACGGTCCATTTTATAGTGGTGTTATTATATCTCAGTACCTTGGGGAATACTTGGGGAATACGTAAAGACGTCAATCATCTGACTATAGGAGTAAGTGGATAGAGAATTTAACCGTGTCTGCTCACATACTCATACGTCCTGCATAGTTGGCAAGATTAGCTTTACAATAGCTCTGCTAATCTCAAAGAAGACTATTATTAAGTAAAAGAAATGTTTTTGTCACCGGCTCTTTGTTCACAATAATAATGCTTAATATTGTAACAGTAAACCATTACAATATATTGGCTGTCACGGTTGTCGTCGTTGTAATGAATTAATTTGCTAATAAAGTTCCATCTATACGCCAATAACTATGGTTTATTGTTGTTACTGTGGGAATGCATCGGTGAATTAATCGTTAACGGTGATAAAATGTCTTTGTTGACAAACAAAAGATAAATCTACGGGTAGAAAGAGGGCAATGGCAAGCAAGCCTAAAAATAAATACATGAGATATATTAACGAAGAGTTGAAGAAACCCTTGTTGATTGATCTCGCAGGGACACTCCAAGCAAAGCCCCCTCCATAGTAAGCGCTCACGTCTTTGTTCCATTAGACCTTCCTTAAATACATAATAATTATAATATGCTGGGAACATCATTCACACATTACCTATACTAACCAAGCAGAGCTTGTACTATGGAATCCAGTTAACTGAAATACTACATACTCTAATTTTCTTTTTGTAATAACATATTTATATAGATAATTACACCCAGACCCAGTACAAACGTTCATACACAAAATTGCCTGCCCTGGGTGGGAATCAAACCTACGGTCTGCGGCATGAAAGGCAAGTTTTCTACCAACTAGGTACGCCAACCGGCCTGTCCTTTACATACTTTAGTATAAAGCTCAAAGTATTTAATACTCATTTGTTGGCTTTGCAGTCGCTATTTTATTTTTAAAATCAGTTCTTGATTTACTGGTTTAAGTCATTATGTGATACTTTTTTAGTGTTCCTAATATCCTCTTATTCTACGTTGTGTCGGGAGTTTTGGCGCCAACGCGGAAAAAGACGCATCGGGGCATTGTTTCATTTTCAAAAACTGGTGTAAATTCGAGTTTTTATGTGTAAATATGGTGGATTTTTAGACATAACATCTTCGACAACGTATACAAGTGAAGGCAAGTGCCATATTGCCGTGAATTGTGATTTTCCGCGTCGTAACCAAAACTCCATAAAAGCCCCTAGTAAAGTCTCCACTGCTTTACTGGGGTTGGACAAGGACTACGTATGACTTGACTGTGACGGACTTTACTTGACAATGACGGAAATAAATGATATAAAAATATATTTACTGAAGGTTCATAAGGCCAAAGTAGCCAGAGCCGTAAAACGGAATTAAAAAAAAACACTACGCTGTGTCTAGCGAATATTGACATCATTATACATTCGGGGGTCATCGTATCAACAAAAATGTACTGATTCAGTAAATCACATATGACTCATATTCATTACATCATCTTAGGTTGTGTACACCTCTGATTAATCCGCTGTCATAGTGAATTTAATTCTCAAATTTTTATTCCATTCCACATCATGGAATGCAAATGCATAAGTTGGTAGGCATAATAAAGTAGGTATCAGTACTGAGCCCTGAAGGGTACATAACAGATTTAGGAGAGTCTCTTTTTAAAAATAGTAACTTGACGCGTGCAGCTAGCCTCTCGGGTTTTACTGCTTCGTTGGACAGTAGGTGTGAGCGTGGGCTCTAACCGCCTAGCAAAATTCAACTACAAACTAAGTACCCGCGCCGGAGGGCACACCCTGTGGGGTTCGAACCTCGGCTCTGGGCGGATACTGGCGGGGAAAGGGCGAGAGATCGTGATTTTTAGGGATTTTTGTGCTGTCGCTCTACGTTAATGCGCGACGCGGGCTTCGCTTCCGGTTAAGGTCCGGAGCGGGCATTTCATCGGAACGAATGCAAACTAAGGGTCATGGAGGACGCTGGTAGAGAGTGGTTCAAGCCGCCCAGTATTTATAGCAATTTTTAGTGGTATGCCTCTGACATAACTGTTTTCTGTCGACAACAATCGCGACCAAGAGACTGGAAAGGCTGAATGAGTGCAAAACACGATTTCCATTTTATACCAAAACTAGCTGTGCCCGCGACTTCGTCCGCGTGTTAATTAGTTTATTTTGTATTGTTTTTTTGTTTTTTTGTCAAATAAATGACTGATTTTCTTAAATAAAAGTAGCCTAAGTTACTCCTTATTACATCAGCTACCTGCCAATAAAATTTCGTCAAAATCGGTCCAGCCGTTTCAGAGATTAGCCGGAAAAAACAGACAAACAGACAGACAAAATTGTAAAACATGTTATATTGGTGTATGTACCGTATATATATTCATATTTATGTAGTAAAACCCGGTTATTTCAATATTACAAACAGACACTCCAATTTTATTTATTTGTATAGATTAGTAAAATTAAGTAAAAAAATAAAATGTACGAAATTTAAAAGTAAAGTTGCGCAATAGCTTTTCTCGACTTTGTAAGTTTATATTTTCATAAAAACAAGGAGGTTTGGCTGCATTTAACTATAAAACAACCTACTTGTAAGCAAATTGTAGCGTATTTCATCAGTTTAAGAAATAAGTCTAATATTATCAAAAGTCATGCACATCTTTTCTATTATTTACATTTTTTATCAATTTGGTACAAAAAGGAAGTGTTTTGCAAACAGCTTATTCAATGCCGTGCCCTCCGAAACACGGAGACGCTCAGTAATGAAACCGCTTTGACGGTAACCCATCTCTCGGCTGATCGCATGCTTAGTTGCTTTACTTCTGCGATCACTTACGGACCGGGGAATGCTATACTGGCTATATATGCGCTTTGAGTTCGATTAGATGATGAGTCGTGCAGTGAAGCCCAATCGCTGTGCTTTCGCCCAATGTGTAAAAGGCCTTAAATTATTATGCCTAACTTTTTTTATTTCGTACAGTAACCTCTACATGCGGATACTAAGGCAAGTCACGTTTGACAAGCAAAACCGCAATAAATTGTCATCAGTGTAGTAATGACATCACTACTTGGAGCGTTTACCTCACTATGATCTCATAATGTGACATTTAAAACGTCAAATATAACATTTCAAGTATCCTTCAAATATTCTTAAAATCTTTTTAAGTGATGAAATATAATGATGAAACTTAGGCCCGTATTTAGTATGCCCAAGTGTGGAGTTAAGTGCAGTACGTAAGTCCACGTTTGAGGAACTAATTAGAATTCTGACTAGAGAATCAGTTTTGTAAGTTATGAAATTAGTGATGTATATATATTTTTTAAATCAAACATTGTTTTAATCAGATGAGGTGATGATTAATACTGTTTAAGTTACTATCTGATATTTTTTAGTGTTGGTAATATCCATTTATTCTACGTTGTGTCTTGCGTTTGACATCAATATACATTTGGGGGTCATCGTATCAACAAAAATGTTCTGATTCAGTAAATCACATAGGACTCATATTCATTACATCATCTTAGGGTATGTACACCTCTGATTAATTCACTGTCATAGTGAATTTAATTCTCAAATTTTTATTGCATGCCATACATATGTTGGTACGCATAATAAAATAGGTATCAGTACTGAGCCCTGTAGGGTATATAACAGATTTAGGAAAAAAAAGCGCATGAATTAGCTGTTCAAGTTTAGAGTGTTATCTCTCAATATGCAATTTCATTTCAGGTAAGAAATATAATACCATCATCATATCAACCTATAGACGACCACCACTGAACCAAGGCCTCCCCCAAAGATCTCTTTAATTGCCGGTAGAAATATAATATTATCCTTACTTAAACTCTACATTGTTGCTGTTTACCACAGTTGTAAATGTGGTTTGATAACCATAATATATAGAATCCTACTTAATATAAAAAGATAGTTCTTTTTAGATAAAGTAGGATTCTACATTTTGTGTATGTGAAATAAGTAACAGATTTTTTTATTGACGCGGCATAACTGTGCTCTTTCCTATCTAGTGAAAGTAGAATAGATAGATTATATATATATTATATATATATATATATATATAGATTATATATATGTTCTATATATATATATATATAGAACACGTATTTTGAGCTAAGCAGAGCTTTTCCTGAAATGTGGGGCGCGCCAGTCAACTACTTATGTGACCCATAAAAGGTTGTTCTGAGTCTGGATGTAATTTGTGTCCCTCTAGTATATTTTTGTCAAGTACCCCGCGACACAGGGATTAGAATCGCTAGTGAGAGCGTTGTCTTTTAAAAAAATAAACATATACTGTACGCACTGGCTGATAATAAAAATAGAGTGCCTATTACAGTAGGTTAAATCGCAGCCATATTTAACTATTACAGTGCAATTAAGTTTTTAGTACCAATTTTAGTCAACGTTTTGACGTAAATAGTTTGATTAAGCTGAACAAATCTACATTTGTTCAGCTTAATCTAACTACATTCATTACGCCAAAATGTTGACTGCAATTACAACATGTAAAACCGGCACTAAGCTCTAAAGCCATTTACCAGTTGAGTGGAACTGGTAAATGTGCTGGTGACATTCGAATACTTCATAACAATCTAAAGTCAATAAAGTATTTATGGCTTTTGCTCTTAAATTGGCTTTTTAATTACAAATTTCATGCTATATACGTAATATATGCTGGGCTCAAGTATTTTAGTATTTTATTACTTTTATTTAGGTAAATGATGTGTCTGTGACATTTAATTGACATAACATGACTAACAATACAACGAATTACTATCGTGAGTTTCGATGTTAACATGTGTAAGCTATTTTAGACTAAGTAATAATAAATAAAATACACATTATTTTACACACAGGACATTTTACAATATAACATTGATTATAATGTACAGATGCCAGCACATCAAGCTACCCCAATCTGTCAAATTTCCGCAATTGAAAGCGAACCTTATGCTTATGTGATAAATTTGAAAATCTATAATAGAAATTTGACAGATGGGGTGCTGGATGTGCTGGCGTCTGTACAATGGGTGGTCTAATCGCGATTTCTTCCAGACAACTTTTGAATGGATAGGAATCGAATCTATAATGCCGGTATCGGTGCAAAAATGTGTGGTACACGAATAATAGGAAGAAAAGAAATAATTAAAAAAAGGTACTTACACTAAAGTCTATAAATATGAAAGTATTACAAAAAAAACACATATCATTAAGACGATTCTGTATTTTACACGAGTTATGAATGTAAGTGAAAAGTATATACTTCTGTCTGTAAAAGTTCGTATGTAAAACACCGGTAATCTGTTAAAGTAATAAAACTATAGGTCTGGCACGTAATTACTCGACAGGTTCTAATGTGACTTTTATTTTCTTTCAGTATTTTACGCCAAAACTTAATTGACAGAACTATAGATGCCCTGTCCTTTTAATAAGAACTACGTTAGAAAGAATATGTTAAAATTAGTTAAATATGTACTGCTTAGAATTGTAGTCATTATCATCAGATCTTAGAACAAATTTAATGTAATAAGTGTCGTTCTAATTTTCAAAATATACTTTTTAAATTAATGATAATTGATGAACTCATATCTGTAAACTAAATCGCACAATAATGTGATAACTTCCGCCTTAAACCTACATTTAAGAGGTTAAATTGCATTAAATAAAGTAAATTATTAAATTAAAACACTGTATTCCCAGACCTCAGCGCTTTACATAGTCATAAATAAGCAATGCTTTTCGCAAAAAGTTTCCATACTTATCTAATAACAATGCAATCTCTGTAATTACGTGTGCAGTCGGAAGTTACGTCCCGTTGGCACCAACATTGGTAACGACCGTGTTGCTCCTGTCTCTAGTTAGGCTCAGCAGATTCGCTTTGCAGTAGTTTATTTTGAAAACATACAATTAGTGTTCGGCCACGGTATAGAGTGTGACAATCGTTCTTAATTTACTCTTTATATGTTAACAACTATGTGGTAAGAAATTCGAAACGACGACGAATACGAGAAGGGCTGAATGAAATTATGGAGCTATGCAAGCTGATACGTGAAATAACCTGCCAAATTTAAGAGGAATCGTATCGTAAGCAAGGAAACAACTGCAATATTTGACGCAACTCATTTAATTCTGAATTCCTGTTGAAATTGAAATTTAATCTGTTAATAGTAACCAAAGTCATTCATAACCCATAGGAAAACCCATCTGCCCTAGATGAGTGAAGTAAATTCGATCGCTGCCGCAAGATTAAATTTATGATTTACCAGTTTTTGGCACTTCTTTTTATGACGCCAAGCCATTAACAGCTTTATTTTACATGAATTATTTCAGATTTGGACTTAACAAAAATACTCGTGAGTATTTGATCAAACATTGGTACCAACATGACTTGTGAGAAAATGCAATCGCCATCTTGGATCGGCGCACAGATAATACACATTGTGTTACGGTCTGCCGGCTATTCCCGTGTGAGGAGACTAACAACTCTAAATTATGTGCATTTTTTACAAAAATAAACTGAAATCATGCAGTTTAACGCTGTAAAAAATATTTCCTACGCTTTTATGGCGTTATAATGAGGAATTGAATTTAGATTTGTTTTGTCTATGTAGATGGTGTCGCTGCTTTAAACATTGTAATTAATGGGCGCCGGCTGTAATTAAATTATTGTGAATTATGTGTAACTTTTAGTGTTGCAAGAAAATATTAGTATTAAACTTTATGATAATATTTTTAGTTATAGAATATAAAAGTATATGGAAATATATAACTATGAAATTTCATTTCGACAAATGGAGATAAAATAACTGCCATTCAAAGTTTTTGGTATTAAAGATTTCGTAAATTTTTGCTAGTTTAGTGCATCCCAAGGGTGGCTGAATTAAATTACTGCTGTTTGGATTAGCGTATTATAATTACAATAACTCATTATGTACTAACGCTTAATTTGGGATCTAGAATAAAAGGGTTCGATCCATGCACTACAGAAATATTGGTATTCATGAACATGTCTATTTGTCTGGGTTTCTTAGTCTACGTGATTTCTATGTAGGTATTGTATGCATATATTCACAAAAAAAGTAAATAAGTTTTTCTTTCCATTGTCTAGTATCCATTGTTCAAGTTTTCCTTAGTTTGGGTTAGATGACACTGTGTTATATATAGGTAATATTTTAGAACGAAGTATTTAAAGTATGAAATAGATTTTTTTAAAACAGTCACAAGGTCACATCTTAAAAGTTGCTGCTTACATTTCAAAATACTTTACTATAATTTCAATACAAGTATTCTGCTATTCAGCCAAAAAACACCCCAAAGCTATTTTGACATCGCACGTGGCGCTAAAAAGCAATCTCCTGTAGTGTTCCCATTTCGGCGCTATTTTTACTTTTTAAAGCCATGAACTTTAATGGGTGTTCTATTAGGATTTACGACAAGCTTCCTTCGTGATTTCGTATTAAAGGAATGTCAAAAACAGGAAACATTGTAAGATATCGAAGTTTTTAGTTTTTCCGCGTTGTGGATCTCTAATGAAGCATAATTTTACGCTTTGACTACACGGTTCAAATATTTCAAAGCAACGTTTAAATAAATGTAGAGAATCTGTGGAATTGAAATGGGTATGTAGGTTAAATGTAATTAATGAACATGAGATTCAATTAATCCAGTTCAAGAACGTAAGATGAAGTAACAGGTTTAGGACATCGTAAATGATATAACCGACTGCCGATGGGTTCTCGAGTGGCGAACCGGAAGACGCAGCGTGGGCAGGCCCCCAATAAGGTGGACCGACAATCGCGCAAAGGTCGCGGGAAGCCGTTGGATGCGGGCAGGGCAGGACCGGCTATTGTAGAGATCCTTGGGGGAGACCTTTGTCCAGCACTGGACGCCTTTCGGCTGATATGATGATGATTATTCATTTTTCATGTTTTGCCAAGAGAATCATTTTTTCGGCACTAGTCCCTCCCTTTTACCCTCCACTACAGCTCTACAGGAGTTGCAGTGGTCCAGGATCAACAGTGGCACATCATGAAATGACATTGAGCGGTGAGGCTCAGGCATGTCCCGGAGAATCGCTGTCTTTGATCCCGCAACGAATTTAACCAGGAAGAAACATAGAGGAGTTAGAAGCCCAAAGAATCATTTTATGTGAACTCTTTGCCACCGGTTGAATTTTATCTTTATACTGCACGTGTGGCGCAGTAGTTAAGACAGTCGCCTCGGCACTTGTCCCGGGTTCGATTCCAGAACATGACAATATATTTGTGTAAGACATAAGTAGTTGTTCTGAATCTGGATGTACTTCGTGTCCGTTAATTATATGTATGTAAAGTACCCCGCGACACAGGAATTAAAAGCAAGTCTGGTGGTCAAAAGCAAGGCATAAAAAAATCGTGAAATATTATACTATTTCAATTTCAATTTATTTATTGCTTTCATGGGTTTTACATAGGTAGTTAGTGTAGTATAGATAGTTTAGATAATAATACAGTACCAAACATGAACCCTGTAAGAGCACTGCAAAAATACAATATACTTACAAACAAACAATTGTCAAAACTTCACAATATGTTTCACTTATCTATATAAATAAAAAGAGAAGTCCTGACTGACTGACTGACTCATCAACGCCCAGCCCAAACCCTTGGCCCTAGAAAGCTGAAATTTTGCACAGATGTTTTCTTTATAATGTAGACAAGGAATAAGGAAGGATTTTTCGAAATTCAACCCCTAAGGGGGTAAAACGGGGGTGCGAAGTTAGTATGAAACTTTGCCGTTTTTGAAGTTAGATGCATGAAAGTTGGTATTTTGCCTTGCAGTTAAAAATAAAAAATATATGTGTCAGGATTTTTGGAAATTTCAACCCCAAGGCCAAAAAATAGGGGATGTAAGTTTGTACGAAAAAAGTCCCAATTTTTAAGTTAAACGCATGAAAATTAGCATTTGGCTTTTTAGTTAAAAATTAAAAATATATATTTCAGGATTTTTGAAAATTCCACCCCGAAGGTCATAAAATAGGGGATGTAAGTTTGTATGAAAAATGCGATATTTTTGAAGTTAAACGCATGAAAATGAGTATTTGACCTTTCTGTTAAAAATATATAGCATTTATTTCAGGATTTTTGGAAATTACACCCCCAAGGGCGGAAAATAGGGGATATATTTATACTGCCTGACTGACATATCAACGCACAGTCTAAACGGCTGCAGTTAGGACTTGAATTTTGACAGTAGTTACCTTTTATGACGTAGGCATCCACTAAAGAAAGGTTTTTGAAAATACCACCCCTAAGGGACTAAAATAAGGGATGAAATATTTTATGAAATTGCTTAATTTTGATGTTAAAGGCTTTAGTATATAGACTTGCAGTTAAAAATTAAAATATTTATTTCAGGATTTTTGAATATTCCACCCCCAAGGGCGTAAAATTGGGGATGTAAGTTTATATGAAAAAAGTGCCAACAAGTTTTAAGTTAAACGCATGAAAATTGGTATTTAGCATTACAGTTAAAAATTAAAAGTATGTGTTTCAGGATTTCCGAGAATTCTACCACGTAGGGTGACAAATAGGGGATGTTTGTATGAAAAATGTGACATTTTTTAAGGTAAACTCATGAAAATTGGTATTTGACCTTTCACTTAAAATATGTATTTCAGGATTTTTGGGAATTCCAGCCCTTTAGGGTGACAAATAGGGGATGGAAGTTTGTATGAAAAATGTGACATTTTTTAAGGTAAACGCATGAAAATTAGTATTTCGCCTTTCATTTAAACATTATAAATATAATTCCAGCCCTAAAGACGACTAAAATAGGGATGTAAGTTTGTATGAAAAACTGTTTTTTTTTGGAGTTAAAAGAATGTAAATTGATATTTCAGTTGAAAATAAAGCAATCAAGGGAATAATTTGTTGTTAAAAAAGGTAATCCATAACTGATTCAATAGGTCAACACCAAAAATGTACGTCAACTTAAATTATAGAGAAATTCGTTTCTTAATGCTTGAAATGGTGTGTTTGTTGTCGTCTAAGTAAAGATTTAGCGTTTTATAAGATTTGTAACTTCATTTTTTTGGTATTTTTCATAACATATTAAAAAACGTCAATTTAATAGAATTGGGATAAAAAAGTCATTGACCCAAAATTCGAGTTAGCGTAGTATAAATTGTTCGTGTCGAGATGATCGCACCCAAAAAATATCATCTTAATTTTACTGATCTACATGTTCACAATTTTGTAACTCGATGGCTTTTATATAAAGGTAGTCCAAAACTGAATCAAAAGATGATCGCCTAAATCTCACCCAAAATATATGCCCACATCTTAATTTTACCGCTTTACAAGGTTATATTTTTGTTAGTAGATGGTGTAATCATCGTTTTAGATCGCGCTATGGTTTCGTTCACAAAATGTGATATTAGACCTATCAGTGCCGTGGTCGCAACCTAAGCTAATGGGAGTTACCTTGGTGATTAATGCATCGTTGATTATTATTTTACTTTATTTGACTTACTGACTTTACTTAAGGACAATTGATATGTATTCTTGATATTTTTGGGTTTATGATATCGGGTCTTTTTTTTAAATAACAGTAGCAAAGTAGTCTTTAGTTTATTTCTTAACTAGGTTATTTATAGGTTAGGTTTTCTTAAATTTATATTGCTTATTTCTTTTAAAAGTAATTTTTTTTAGATTAAGCTAGAAGTAAGTAGTTACATTGGTAATCATTCAAAATTGTCGCGGACGAAGTCGCGGGCACCAGCTAGTCAAGTATATAATTAAAATTGTAAAAAAAATTAAAGCTGTGAATATCTGTAAAGTGTGTTTTTTTATGTTTTTTTTCTTTATTTAATAGGCAGCGATGTAATAACGTTATTTAAAAAATATTTACATGAAGGGAATTATTAATTAGGATTCATTTTATTTTCTTACTGCTAACTCCACTTGCAAAAAGTATGATAAGAGATCTTTGTACATACTTAATTTTATTGGCCGACTGCCATGTGGAGACATTAAAAAATATATCTAGTTTCATCACAACCTGAAGTTGCTTAATTGTTCAGCTTGAAACTGACCCACAACTTGATTTCTTCTCAGAACATCCAAAACTTGGAAATTCCAAGATTATAATGTAGGAGCGTGAGAACATTTTGTAGGCTAAGGTAGTTATTTGCAGAAGTCCTCTTCTTGACTTTTCCCATTTCTATTGGGGTCGGGTCCCAGACAAACTAGTTGGGCCTAGCAACCAGAATTAAACAAGCGCTATGAAACATATAGTGAACGAATATCAAAGATAATAAGACTAGGTCACAGATACGTATAATGTCCTGGGACGTTATTTACACACGGCTATCTGATCCTAAACTAAGCAGAGCTTGCACTATGAAAACAAGATAACTGATATACTACAAATACCCCTTTTTTGTAAATACATACTTTAATAGATCATTACACCCAGACACAGGACAAACAGACATTCATGCACACAAATATCTGTGTGGGAATCGAAAGCACAACCTGAGGCGTGAAAGGCAAGTATTGCTATAAGCTTTGAATATCTGAACCAAATTAAAAGATGTTCCCATAACAACCGGGACCAACGGATTAACGTACTAGCCTGTGAAACATAGTTCGGTGCGGGATTTGAACCCGGCGCCGCCGTCATTCTCTCTATCTCGTACTAAAACTAAAACTTTTTGTTGAAGCGTCTTGGAGGTAGAGACAATCCCAGCAGTTCAAAAGTTTAATTACATGATTATTAGATAATGCTACAATAATATTAAATCACATCAATATAATGGTCAATATTTTTATTAAATAATGTGCCACAATTGTACCAGATGCACTCACTCAAATAAATGAGCAAGTAATGTGGCATGTTAAATGAAGATTAGGCTGCAGACTGGCAGATGCGGAGCGAGTAGCGTTATGTCCAGCGTTGCGTTGAGAGTTGCTGCGGAGATCACGAAAATAAATTATGGCAACACTTGGATCAGTCTTTCTTATAAACGTTTAATGAACTTAAATCATAATAGTGAAAACGTTAATATCGCTGATTTGAACTAGCTGTGACTAACAAAAATTTTGACCGGTTAAGATATCTTCCTTTCGAAAGATACTAGACACGGAGTGTTGGAGTTAGCTGCTAAACACAAGACATCATGCATTTACCTAGCATATGAATGTAAATATTTTTTTCGCTTAGTTACACTGTTGGTGTGGTTGGCAAATGCTTGCTTTTAACGCCGGAGGTGGGCGGCCGTGGGTTCGATTCCCACCTAGGACAAATATTTGTGTGCATGAACATCTCTGTTTGTCCTGAGTCTGGGTGTAATTATCTATATAAGTATGTATTTACAAAAGAAACAACAAGCTCTGCTTAGTTTCGGATCAGATGGCCGTGTCTAAATAATGTCCCAGGATATTATTATTATGTTATTATATTTGTGAGTGTAGAAGAAAAAGGATAGAAACATGCAGAAAAACAACAACTTGGCTGAACACAGTCAGCTCTAAACTGCTGGTAAAGCAGTTTATTATACTATACTTATGTCACATAAGTTACCTACTTACAAGAGCTCGATTATTTATGCTAATCGACGTAACGTCCGCTAACAACGACTGAAAAGCCTAGCGTGTACACACCCTAACCTGTGCATTTACAATGCTTTTGATTAAGATTTACGGCCCCTTACGCTATCTGTTGCGACACCGGTCACTATTAAATTTGATTCCAAATAGGCTTTCCTTCATAGCTGTGTCAGTAAATATAAGTCTTGATTGTATGATTTATTGCCGTATTATTCGATTATGTAATTTTATAGAGCTATTTCATCCTTTGTTGGATTAACGATTCAACTTTTGATGCAAGTGTAATCGGTATTTAATGAACGATATTATGTTTGGGCAGTCAAGCTTTTTCATTTAGTTATATCATAATCATGCTACTTGGTACTTTTTAAAGTGTATCGTTAGCGATACACATTACAAACACAATAGTTAAACAAGTGAATCTGCTTTTCGTTGGCGTGGTCGCAGTAGAAGAAATAAGGTTTTGGAATGAGCGTAACAAAAATCAATACCAAATTTTCAGCACAGGCTTCATGGCTTTTCAAACTTTTAAGGGTTCTGCGTCCAAAGGATACCAAAGGTTTGTTACGTAAGTCTCCATTTAGGTCCGCTCCGATCCGTTATGCTCGATATTTATCTATTTAATAACTATTCATCTTGAAACTGCTGAACTCATCGGGGTGGGGGGAAGGGTCAGCAACACTTGTTTGCTGACTCATAAAGGCCGGCAAACGCCGCACCCGCAACATCTCGGATGTTGCTAGTATACATGGGCGGCGGTGATCACTTACCATCAGGTGACCCGTATGCTCGTTTGTCGCCAAACAAAAACTCTTCACTTCCAAGCCTTTACTGTAGACGGGCTGAAATTCTGACCTGCGTCCAGCAAATATAGCCATATATAGCGATATCTATATAACACAATATCTATATACAAATATTTTCGAAGTTATACTTCTTTTGGCGCGATGGAGAAAAATGATGAGAGTGAATTTTTACGATGCGCGCGCACACCGACACCTAAATTTAACAGCATGAAGTTAGTTCTAGATGAGAGTGAATTTTTACGATGCGCGCGCACACTGACACCTAAATTTAACAGCATGAAGTTAGTTCTAGGTGGTATGAAAATTGATAACTATGTTCAAGTTGTATATTCTAGTATTTTTATTTAAATAAAATCTTTTTGATTAATTTTAATATTTATCGTTAATCACTACTGCATTTTAATTATTTTTTTTCCATACGCCAAAGAAGTATAACTTCTAACGCGTGTACATAAGTACACACAGAATTTTTTACTACTTAGAAGATTAGGACATCGAATTTCAGCAACAGTAAGTTTAGATGTGTTTACCCCATGCCTTACACCCTGAATACACACAAATAGTACTAAAACACTAAGCTGTCAATTTTATCCAATATATACTTCTACAGGGCCTAACATGTCGCTTATTTTTATTCAATATTCCATTTTAAAACTAAAACGAGTCAACTAAATACATGCTTTATTCCAATAAATTTAATAAAAGAACGATAGACTTACATACGCCCACTAAAAATTATAGCAAACTTCATAGCAACAGAACAAAACAACATTGTTGTTCTCAATGAAGTGAAAGTCCATAAATCAATGAAAGATCAGCTTATGAATGGAAACAGAACGAGATACACGATCGCCACACTAAAGGGCTAACACATTCTTGCCTCAGTTCAGTTGGTTCAAAGGAAATATTGTTTTCTCCACTTATATGGGCAGGTCAAGTGGTCTAGTTGAAAGGATAAAGCTATCTGTCGGTCGGCGGACCGTGTTCCGGGTGGGTTACTGTAGACCATTAGTTTACTTTCGTTATTGACGGATTTCTACGTCTTTAAAACGTATTACATTTACTTATATCTGTGTCTGAGTTGTTTAAACCACCCAGTAGCTTTTGATATGACCTAACGACTGCTGTCTTAGGACAACAACCGGTAGCTATAGTTTTGATGGTAACGCATCATCATGATCGCAACACCAAGGAGTCGCGGGTGCGTTAATGGCCTCGAAAAGAGTCCGCAAACATTTGTTGCCGACTCTCCCCACCAGCACCCCTATGAGCTCTGGAGACCTTACTCACACTCAGAAACACAACATTAAATTATTAATGTTAAACGTGCCGTCCAAAGCACGATGATACTCAAGCCTTAAACCACTTTTACGGCCGTAAGTTAAAAAATTAAGTGATCAGCGAGGTTAAGCATCTAGACACGCGCTCTGTCATTAGATGTGTTTCTAATAACAGAACGCGTGTCTAGATGCTTAACCTCGCTGATCAATTATTTTTTTTAACTTGATGAATACAGTTAGCCTGAGAGGCTTTCACTGCTTCACTGGAATATTAACTAAGAGCGTCTCAAAGATTATAAATGTAATTTTTATGAGTTCATTATAGCATTATTCGGAATACAACGCGTCAATCTTATCTCAAAAATGGGAAATAATAAATTTTGATTTATTTAGTACGCTGTTTAGTAACACGTGACTCGAATAAGCTTACAAATCAGAACTATCCTATCCTTTTCATACAAACTTTGTTAGAATGAAGTGCATGACATTAGAATTAGATTAGTTGGTGTAAGACGCAATTGGGGCCATTGTTAGCATAAATTCAATTATTAAAATATTAAGTAAACCGTGTTTCGTTTAAAATAGACCTTGGGATTTGATTGTTTGTATATTGTTTTATTTTATAATAGTTATTGTTACATTAACTTAGTTATCAGAAGTGGTTTTGATTTTATCGTTACGATGACAGTTGCAGGTGTAATACCAGGGTCACTTTCAATTTGTTTTGATAATAAAAAGGCAAAATTGCCGTGGCAATGTTGTTGTTGATCTATAGTTGGAGTTTATTACGTTTCTTTCTTACTGTTCAAAATTGCTTTCAAAACCTGTCATTGCGTTAGAAGGCTGTAGTGTGCAGCTTACGAAACGAAACGTTTTAAATACTTATTTTGAAAAGCTTTTGAATTTTTTTCCGGTTAATTAAAAGTCACTACAGTTCTCTTGTTTCAAGCGAACTTAATAGACTAGAGAAGTATTGGTTATCCTTGAGTCTGAGTAGTTCAAGCCAGTAGTAGGACTTTGACATGGGTTAACGATTGTTTAAAACCACCCTCTTACCCACCAATGCAACTCCTTTAGACCAGGATCAAAAGTGGCACACAATGAAATTACACTGAGCGGTAAGGCTCAGGCATGTCCCGAGGAATCGCTTTAACTGTCTTGGATCCCGCAACGAATTTAATCAGAAAGAAACAAGGAGGAGTTAGAGAATGAATAGTTCCACTTCCACGCGCTCAGTCTATAGATAGATTACCTTCAAAGTGGTTTAATTTCTGAGCGTATCTGTGGTCTGACTTGAACAACACTGTCACCAGGAAAACGGCATGCGATGAAAGACAAAATGGTTTCTAACAGACACATCACACTAGGGTGAAAAAAGTATAACTAAATCGTAACCGGTGTTTTCAGTATTTATCCGTCCAATACCGTATTAAATATATATATAGTTAATTTGTAAATGCTGAGATCCGCAGGAGAACCAAAGTAACCGACATAGCCGTAAGAATTGCCAAGCTGAAGTGGCAGTGGGCAGGGCACATAGCTCTAAGAGCCGAAGGCCGCTGGGGCAGAAAGGTTCTCGAGTGGCGACCACGAACCGGAAGACGCAGCGTGGGCAGGCTCTCTACAAGATGGACCGATGATCTTGAGAGGGTCACTGGAAAGCGCTGGATGCGGATAGCGCAAGACCGGCAATTGTGTTTTGGGGAGGCCTTTCTTCAGCAGTCGACGTCTTTCGGCTGATATGATGATGATGATGATGAAACTTGTATTATGACAATTCACGTTATGACTATATACAAGCGCTTTCCAAAAATCATGTGAATAAAAGCTTTTATTTTATTTAGTCTAATTCGTAAACTGATTCTGTTTAAGACCTAGGTGTCCGTGACATTTGGATGAAACAGACAGCGATGTGACAGTTATAGACATTCATTATGACATTTGGGGCCAAAACTTAGTAAATATTTGAGCAAAAGAGCTCATTTATTTACCAAGTATATTCTTACAAAACGGTCTATCTGATTTTTTATTCAATAGTATTTTATAATAGGAAACTGTAAACCTAGTATCAAATGCTAGGTGCATTTTTTGTTTGCAATATATTGATTCAGATGGCAATAAATAAATTGCAAACTAGTTGCATGTAAAGTACGTCCATTGAAACGCTTCGTTCACAAGTCCAAACGATGAATGGTATTGTCTGTAAATTTCAGAAGACGTAACAAAGAGTAGATTGTTATGAGGAACATGGCTCCAACTAGGATACCTACTTGAATGATGAATAAATCACCTAGATTATAAGAGAGCAACGTAGATTCAAAATTAGAAATGTAATTTATCTATAACTAGCCGTGCCCCGCGGTTTTGCCCGCGTTATACTTTATAAATTATAGCGTATGCGTTAATCCAGGGTGTCAGCTAACTCCGTACAAAATTTTATTAAAATTGCGCCAGCACGTCTAAACGTGAAGAAGTAACAAACATACACACTCACAAACTGTCGCTTTTATAATATTAGTGTGATATATAAGTATGTTTATCACCATAGCCTAGTTGGTAGTGCTCTTGCCTACGACGCTGGTGGTCCTGGGTTCGAATCCCGGTAAGTGCAAATATTTGTGTGATGAGCACGAATATTTGTTTCTGAGTCATGGATTTTTTCTATGTATATAAGTATTTATCTATCTATATAAATATGTATATCGTCGCCTAGTACCCATAGTACAAGCTGATCTGTATGACATTGTCCCCAGATATTATTATTATTAATGTCTGGTTCCCTTACATATTGCAGGATCTGCCTAGTTTGAGATCAGATGGCAGAGTTTTAGTTGTCCTAAGTTATTTATATATTTATTTCTTATTAATCTCAATAAGTCACAACTGACACCGCCAAAAATCACAATATGATCACCCCATCTCAGACCGTGGTGGGCGTAGAACTTGACCTGAGGGAATAATAATAATAATATCTAGGGACAATGTCAGATCATCCTAGCTCCAAACTAAGCAAAGCTTGTACTATGGGTACCAGGCGACGATATACATACTTATATAGATAGATAAATACTTATATACATAGAAAACATCCATGACTCAGAAACAAATATTCGTGCTCATCACACAAATATTTGCACTTACCGGGATTCGAACCCAGGACCACCAGCTTCGTAGGTCTCGCCTACCGCACTACCAACTAGGCTATGGTGACGAGGACGGGCAGCAGCTTTTTACTGAGTACTATGACCATCAGTTTGCGATCTCCAATCTGTTCACCAAGCGTGGCGATTATGACATATCCCCAAGATAACTTTTGGGGATGCTTTTGTCCAAAAGTGGCCTTATTTCGGCTGTTATGATGAATCTCAATCAAATATAAATTAAAAATTCCTTTCTCTTTGGTAGATGATATACACTTTTCTTTTCTTTTCGTCAATAAAGTAATAAAAGAACAACAAAATATCTAATTCGTAATATCTAACTCGATAACTGTAATTTAATTTTGGTGAACAAACATAACACAAAAATCAGTTACAGTTACTGAGATTACGAATTAGAGCTGTTTACAATTTTAAAATATTAGTACATAATATTAAAGACCCTGTCTCTTTGGTAGTTCTTTTTGACACACGGAAATACAATAGAATGCATTCGACTGACTCACTCGTGGCATAGACTAAAATATGTAACACATATTAGTAATGTGCCATGAGCATACCAAACCGTTTTAGTCGCTTATTTTTATATTAATAATTATTGGACGTGTTTTGTTGAATGGCAAACATACTGTCATTTAGTGGTTAAACGTAGTCCAATTATAAAGTTATATTTTCTTTTTGGCAACCCGGAAACTTTGGCGGTGCTATACGCCGGTGCGGCGCCTCGAAGAGCATATACAGACCGATATATGTCCGATTGGCCGGCTATCCTACTCGCCTGGGGTGACGTCAGGCACCAACAGCTTGTACAGACGCCCGCACATCCAGCTACCCCAATCTGTCAAATTTCCTCAATTGAAAGTGAACCTTATGTTCACTAGGATAGCCGGCCAATTGGACTAACATAGTTAGAGAATAGACCGACCTCTTGTCTTGGCGCCCGTCTTGGTTGACATTACAAAAAAAAAACAATTTAGAATTTGATACTAACAAAAAAATGTCCGAAATGTAAAATGAGGTTCGTGATTCCAAAAATTCTATCGAACAATTAAAAATATACCTTGCATTAAAATGTTAACCATAGCCTTTTTGAGCTACGTACCTCGTAATAAATTAAGAACGTTTTATAAAGCCAAATACTGTTTTATACTTTATATTAATATAATATATTTTCGACATGAGTAAAAAAAAGAGTAGGTATATGCAAATATTTCTAAGTACAAAATTATGATCATAGTGTGAAAGTGTCATAGTCGTTATGTAATAATGACACAGCTGTGAAAATGTTATTCGAAATGTGTCTCAAAGCTCCAATAACTTTAACTAGGTCTAAATAACATGGCTTCAGTCGTACATAAATGGTTGTTTTAATCTATTGAGTAACGTGAACAGAGTACTACCGCAATATATTGTCAATTTGAGGTGTATAAAATAAATTGAGTTATCAAAACTACAGTCAATCAAGTCAACACTATTGTGTAAATGTCTTTTATGATAACTACTGCTTTCAAATACACAGAACCGACTTCAAAAATACTTTAAGTCGGTTGCTCGTGTTCCTTACCGTGGGAGTGCTCGATAATCTAGTAACAGGCAACATCTTAATTTAGTGTTATTGTATGAATATGTAGTTAATTTTCACTTTCTTTGTTAATAAGCACAAATAATTATCCTTCGTTTAGTTCACGATTAAACTGCCTCGCATTTACATTAATATATGAATGCTAATTCATGGACAACAAAATGGTTAATAGTAATGTACCAGTAATATACAATACGCTTTTGTAAGCTCCGGCTCATTTTAAGAGTCAAAAATAAAACTATTCAGGCTTAAAATCCAGTCAGGAAATTGAAGCAAACGTTTTTATAGGAAAATACAAACGGCAAGCTACTAATGGTACTAATTAAGTAGTTTATATAGTAGTAATTGTTACCTATTTCGTTATTAAAAATTAAGGTGTGAACCCGCGAGAATAGTCGACAAACTGTACTGCAGTTTGGCAGAATAAAAAATGTGTAAAAAAACTGTATTTTTTTTAAAGTTTAGTAAATTACAATAAAAAGGATAAAAATTCAGAACTATTTAAATAAAGCATGTTAAGAAGGACAAACTGAGATTGAATTGAATTATATATAAAATTAAACATGAATTATGAAAGTATTTGACGGCAATGAATATAACCACCCTATCTCATCCAGTAGAAGTCAATCCGAGGGAATATCTACCATAAAACGGGAAGGAAGAAACGTCACTCTGATTACTACGACTAACATACTCCGATCGCCTATATGGGATAGTCGATTTCCAGAAGTGAACTTTATTCAGTTGATATGATGAAGAGATTATTGCAATAACTATCTATCATTATATAAATTATTATGTAGACTTACAGCAGACAGATTATCTATGAAATTAGTTACATCCTAATTGCCAATCACATCGTTATTTAGAACAAACTTTTTTATACATGGACATAATGAATGACGATTTCATAAATTAGACCATCTAATTTATACAATCTCATCAATTTCGTAAGCTCGTTGTTCTAACGAGCAGTATGTATCAACTATCGTCATAACATCAATTTTGTTACATCATTCACCTCTGAACTTAGTGTATGGTCCCCGGGCTAGTATTACTAGTATCAATTATGTGATAGTAACTTTCAGTGTGATCTCGTTACGTCTGCGCTAGATCAGATAAGGTAGTGAAAAGTCGATGTGTGCTATTTAGGTTGGCCTCTGACCCTGGTTTATTGAGATGTTCGATAATAATGATGGATGTTTGTTTCGTACGCTGTGTTGATATTGTTTTAGTATGGTTTTGTTATATGGTAGACTTTATTCTACGTTTATCTGAAGTACTCGTTTACTGACGGTTAGAGTGGCGCAGTGGTTAAGGTTGGACGCATTGGACCATATGACGTATGTGACCTATACATTATTGAACTGAGTCATGTAATTTCTGTCTGTGAATTGCATATTTGTAACGTATGTCGTGGTTAAAATGGTCGACTCGTTATCAAACTATCATCATCACCATCATCATTTTGTTCCCACCAATATGCCAGTGGGTATGGTTTCCGCACTCAGTCCCGATGTGGTCTATTGTGCGTGTGCCATGTCAGCCTTCACTCCATCCAGCCCCCATCCCTCCAGAAGCATATCAGGTCTCCTAAACTTCTCAGGTCACCCGTAAGAGTTCCTGGTGATCCCAGGGTTTCCTTCCGGATTTTTGTGAAGCCTGTGCACTCGAGTAGCACGTGCGCGACTTTTTCTTCAGCCTGCATGCACGTTCGGCACAGAGGGTCAGTCAGTTATGCCGATAGTGTGGAAGTGTTTATTAATGAGCAGTGTCCGGTGATGATCAAACTATATGTGTGTGGCACCAAATAACTATCTGTGTGACCCAAACAATTTTGATCTGAGTTTGGGGTGTGACTTTTCTCAGTGAATTGCATTTTTGTCTCCATAGGTTAGATCCATTGAGCACCTGGCTGGAAAACCCTTCCGTCTGTTATTCCTTTCGTTGTTCATTTCAGAGTTTAAGTTTTCAGATTAATATCATTCCCTAATTATCCTTCCTTTCGTATAAGTAATTAGGTGGTACTGTTTTTACAATCTTATCCATTCGGTGAAGGCTGTATTAATAAAATACATACTTAGACTCACGCCGAGGTAGGCAGAGACAACGGATTTCCATTGGTCACGATCTTTGCACACCTCCTTTGCCTCGGTTACTATAATTATATTCTTCATACATTTTTAAAATAAGGCATTTATTTTCTTATATTTCACACGAGTGTGTGCAGTGTTACCTTAGTGTCAGAATTGCTCCAGCCGCGTCGGTAAGTAAGCTCCTGACATAACTTCTTCTTGATACCTGTATAGCCTGGTAACGACGTGAAAGCCTACAATGTTAACTGCAAATGTCATGTTAAAAAAAACATATAATTGAAGGTAATATAAAGCGTGTAAGAAGGGTAGTCCAATCTATTAAGAGGAGAGAAAGAGAAGAGAATGTTCAACACACAAATGATTAAATAACGAATCCTTTTACTTTTTACAAAATCTATTGTAAACTAACCAGTTCCATAACAATGATTAAAATTTATAGACCAAACAAACCTTACGTGTGTTCAATAAACTTAATTCAGTAACTGGGGCATCGGTTCAATGAAACGGCTTCAGTCTATTGTAACATCGGTAATCGTCGCCGAGGTGTCCAAATGGCCATATGGCAAAACCAAATTCAGTTGAAAAATAAGTTCTATTGACAAAGCTATAAGATTACATTTTTAACTTTGGGAGGTTTGGTTAGACTGAAAGATATACTTAATAGGCTGATAACAACCAATTTTATTGTACCACCTACTAACCCGCTCATATAAGGTGACATGTACGGGTTAAAACTTAAAAAGATAAAATTGTACATAATTGTAAATTTAGGACATCATGTAGGAATTATAACATTATAACGAAATAAAAATTGTAATTCCGTTTTATTTTTCGATTTTTACTGTTGAATCGTGTTTTGGAATCAATGAAGTCCTTTAAAATAAAGACAAATTTGACATATATGCTTTTTGAACAAATTGAACCTAGTGGCTAATACTTGCGGGAAATAAACAAAATTCCTATTGTCAACCCCTTAAACACGTATCTAATAGTAACAAATAAGACTTTTCACTGGTGTGAAAAGGGTTGTATATATTCATCCTCGCAGCACATAAACATACTTAGGACGCAATGGAAAGATTTCAGTTTTAGCGAATATCTATTACCTACTGAAAAATACTTGTCATGGAAGGTGGTTGAAAAATGCATTATCAGGTGTAAAATCATATACACGTGCAAAATTACGTACGCCTTAAATAGGCGTACGTAATGTTAATTTATATACGTGCATATTAAGTAAAGTTGGCAACAAATAATTATGGTTTACAAATACACAACCCAGGGTAATTTTATTTATAAATCCGTGGTTGATAATCGGATTTGAACAAATTTAATATGGAACAATCCTGAAATATTATATTAGTTTACAAACAATGAAGAATTTGTAATTATAATGTTTTCTTTTAAAGTCGATTGTAATTGTAATAAAGTAGAATCCTTACCATTCTAAAATATATTCTCTCCCAGTTGTATAGAATTGTGGATGTGTATCTACAAATATTATAAAGATGCTTTAATAAATGGGAGTCGAATACTTCAGCGTTGGTAGGTTAAGGTAGAAACCAACCATGTGTGTACCATGAGACCCTTGCTAGCGCTAAAATATACAGTAATTTGGAAGGGGTAGAACATAGAGTCCTTTAGTTTTAGTTCATGACCAGTTCTGGAGATACTTCTTTCCTTACCAAATACACTTCCAATAGTAAGATTGTACCTGAAATGTTGTGGGTACTCATCAGAGAGGAGAAAAAATTGGTAACGTGTCAGTAATAATAAAAATAAAAAGGTTTTTAGTCACGTAGACTTTAAAAAAGCGCTTGTAAATAGTCAGAACATGTTTGTACTAATATAGTTAAGAATACATAATTCTTTATAGTTACATATAGATATTTAGGTACACGGATTGTTAAAACATTTTTAAAATTTATTTCATAATAGTAATGATATTTAGCTACCTTGTATTAAGTTATTGTCAAAGAGATTATGTTAGGTGTGTACGTGGGCACCTACATGGGTGTTCCAAGCTTCATAGATTAATTTATCAATTAGTGAAAATATAACTATTGTAGGAAAACGAATAGCTTGTACAAATTAAATAAAAAAAAATAAAGGTATATTGATATAGATAGCCAGTTAAAGGTATCCTACTTTTATAAAGCAACTGCTACTGGACTTGTGAACTTGACTACCTTTACAAATTATCTTCTTGTTGCTTGTAGGCTTTGTTCGGGTTAACTGCTTTTGGACGTCGTTCGGATTGACAGCCGTTTTTAGAATCAGATCGATTATCTCTGCAGTTTTATCTGAAATAATAATAGATGCCTAGTGCTTAACTGTCAAAAGCTCAATCGAGATCATCGTGACTTATAATTCAATCGAATGATTAAAAAAATGTGACCATAATAATGGTAACGGTAGTTATATTCAACAGCAATTATTTTTAGATGCTGGAATACGCTGAGGCTATCAAATATTTTTTTTACAATCCATTTAACAAAACGTGAAGGTCTTTCAACCCCACAAAATTAGTTCCAAAGAATTAGTAGCAACAATATTTTAACATGATATCTATTCTGTGTCAGAGTTTTTCAAGCAGCCCAGTGGGCCTTGCAGTCATTAGACAACAGTCGTTACATGGCTTAACGACTGTTGTCTAATGACTGCAACCGGGACCGACAGCTTAATGTGCCCTCCGCAGATCTGATGACACGACGTCTATGTATGCTCATATGTATTATTTTTTTTAAATCAATGTAGTAGTATGTTGTGGATTGTGGAAGTGGCATACTTTTCTAGTAACTAATACTATTTTATATTAATATTTAATCTGTTCTAACGATAAAGACATCTCTTATCACTCATTAAATTACTTTCTGCAAATTTTCATTTACGAAAAAAAAATATTAGTATTGAAAAAACACCATACAATACAATGGTAACAAATATAACAATATAATAAGCGACAAAATGTCAAATAGGTAATATCTTACATTAGTTATGACTTGCTGTGAACATTACATACAAAAAATAAACTCTAATTACTTAGTTAGAATATTTTGTCAAAAAGGCTTGACTAAGAAGCCGTCGCACGGCCTCTGGCCTAGCATTAAAGATGTCAACATTATTATATAATTATGTTTTGTTAATTAAATAAATGCACAATTATATTTCTAGGATTTCTGCTGTGTGCCTGCTCCGTTCCCCACTGACAGTAAGCACATTTATGCTTTGATAGCCCAAAACACCTAAAAAACATCGTGTTGTGTATCTGTCTATTAATTTCTTTTTCAAATATATAATACGACATGAAAATAATTGATTAAAAAAAAATATAAATATTACAAGCTCATAAAAAATACATCAAGTTTTAAATTAGAAATACTGTAAAACAAGATACTTACTGTATATTTTAAAATGATGTAAGTAATCCCAACTATTCCCAACACAATCACACGAGTTACTTCAAATAGCTCCAAATGGCGCAGACAAATTGATATGTCACATCTAAACGACATAGATAGTTCTCCCAATAAATCCTGCAATTTAGCGCAAGCGTATCGGCGAAAAAGCCAATTGGTACGCCTATTGCCAATAAATTACGATACAAAGTCGAAGGCAGTGAGTTTGGCAATTCTGAAAATTGCTAGAAGTAATCTTGGGTAAGTCTGTTACCAGGATTCTTGGCAGGATCTGCGTAAACACGGAGATAAGCTCATATTTATTATGGAAATATAAGATAACGTATTATATGGAATCTTGTCTGAGAGGATTTTTCTGATGGTAAGCTTGTTGTTTTGTTAAAAAATGTTATATATTCTAACCGACTACAGCAAGAAGCCGGTTATCAATCAGAATGTCTGTTATTTTTGTATTAATATTACAATATTTTTGAAGTTATGGTTTATTGTTTTAGTTCGATTTGGTATTTTTTTTTATTTGGAGTATTAGTTTCAAGGATATTAATACATATAAATTTTATATAAATCGGTTGTTGCTAAGTATGTTTATTAAAACAGTAGATAATTATTGAATTATAAGTTGAATTAGAGGTACACATCATGTGATTTTGAAATAAAGACATCTAAAGCAATATTTTGTAAAATTCTTAATTAATTATTGTAAACAGTCTTTGGTTATTATTACAATTAATTATTAAGAAGTTAGTCTAACACTTATTGTGTTTGATTTTACTATATGTTACCTCTCTCTTTCGACTATTAATGTTAGAAGTCTGTGAGTCCTTAATTGTCCACAGCTAAATAAACGCTTTGTTTACATCAGCTGCAAAAACCACCAAGATATAATATACGTTTAATATAACTTTATTAAGCGGCTTAAAAAATAAGAACTAGGGTCCAACCTAGTTTTAGATCCCATTTTTAAATATTATAGTTCCATCGAAGATTCATAATAATATTTTGTGGGATCTGATGCTAAAAATATTAAACTGGGATCCAACGAAAATAAAAGTACTATTTTTTATTATACAACAAAATTTGGCCATCGTTTCTGAAACGGTTTTGGTTATTATTTTTTGACAACAAAAATTTGGAATTAAATTATTATTATATTTATTCCGATTCGATTGTAAAAAAAGATGAAGTTCTTTTTGAAAACAGTAACTATTTAATAAAGCTTGAACGAGGAACACAGTCTTTACAAGAGACTCATCGCAAGTTATCGCTTTGCGTCGAGTTACCATAGTAGTGGATTCCAATCGACTGGGCCGCTTGCTTTGACACGGGTTATTGGTGTAAGTGCAATACTTACATGTTGGCTAGAGCCAAATGAATTTCAGCTGCAATATGGTTGCCTGGTACTTCTCGTAGCTTTTGATCATTGTATATTGTTATTGTTTTAGTCTATCAGTAGCGTGTTCAACCGCAGCCCCTATATTCCGCGTCATGCTTAAAAGTGTCTTTGTGATATGTCACGAGAAAATAAATCTATAGTAGCCTGGAGTTAAAGGGTTGATTGGGGTGAGCCCAGGTATCTATTCATTCCCGACTAGAACTTGACTAGTAGAATAAAGTTACGTATCACATTAAACAGTCTTTCGAATATCCTGAGACTTTTTTAAATATTTTAAGTGATGTTGTAGGATGCGGACGTTTCATTAATTAATTGACGGATGGAGTTGAACCCAGTGCATTTTTGTTAAAAAGCTGTTTCCTGCTATTTTGCCAGTAAGGTATCTACTACTAAAGAGTCTAATGTTGTTTTCTAAAAAAGAAGACTCCCGCACTATGCGAATAAATCCCTGTATCCCGGGGATCTTTACAAAGATGCTCTTCACGGACACAAGCCAGGCTCAGAACAACACTATATGGGCCACATAGATAGTACTCTCTATGTGACTCAAATCAGAAACTATATAACAATACTGCACGTGTGGCGCAGCGGCTAAGACAGTCGCCTCGGCGCTTCGTGTTACGGGTTCGAGTTCCGCGCCGGACAACTATTTGTGTGACCCATAAATTGATGTTCTGAGTCTGGATATAATTTGTGTCCGTCTGTTATATGTTTGTAAAGTACCCCGCGATACCGGGATTAGATAACCTAGTTCGGGCGATGATTTTTAAAAAAAGAAGAGAATAACATATAAGTTGGAGATATGTGAACACTCAAAATAATTATTAGCAATTCCCCACGGTCTTACCAGCGTTAAATTTTATAAATTCTATGTAAAGGTTATTCGGATGTATAATAATAATAATAATGTTTATTCTCTCACCACAATATTACAGAATACATTGTAGAAGGTGTATTAGTTATAGATAACAATTATAATATTGTGGGAGACTGGTGCCTAAACTAGGCTCAAGGCCTGTATTTCAGGACACCAGGTCTCCACGCTTTATGAAGAGATACATTTATTATACATTCTTAGGAATAATAGGAAATATGACATATGAGTATAAGCTATATGATTACAAAGTTTTATCAAAATCCATTCGGTAGTTTTTGCGTAAAAGAGTAACAAGCCTCCATACATCCATACTCATAAACTTAAGCAAATATATTAGTAGGATTTTAAAATTATGCAACTGACTTCATACTTTCATTAAAACATACGCTTTACGTGCTTTAAATAAAAAGGACCATCTCAAATTATAAAATCAGTTCACAAACATCGGAGTACATAACATAAACATTACGCAACATATTCACATACACTTCCATCTTTTTTTATGTCGGTTTAACAAATAGCATTAGGTACCTACACTAAATGAGAACAAAGGTTAGTACAATTCTGCCTACCTAACAAAGAGCAAATTTTAATGATGATGATGTCTTCCCGGCCGATATTCGGCCACGGCGGCCATTCTCAATGAAGATTATCCAATTGCCCAGGACATATTATAGTGCACAAGTGTGTGCCCAAACACAGGGGCACTTTCTATTCCATCACTCTCATGATCCGATGGGAAAACTAGCGACAAGACCGAAAAGAGGTCAAGTACAGGACCGACGGCTTTATGTGCTCTCCCAGGCGCGGGAGAGTAGTACCGCCAACTTCCAGACTTCAGGCTGATATTGAGAAATTTATTTTTACGGAAAAATTTCAAAATCACTTTTTGACCCGACCCGGGATTTGAACCCAGGACCTCATCTTCTGCGGTTGAACGCGCTACCGCTAGATCAACGAGGCAGCCAAGAAAATAGCAAATAGCGAAGATTCCAAGTTACTATAAAGAAACAGCTTAGATGTAAATTCCAGCCGCCTGCCGCCGTCCAAAACTTTCATGTACTAAAACCGTTTTGTAAAAGGAATTTGCTGTACTTTCTGCACATAACTAGCTACCTGAATGTTTCTTACTGTTTGCAGACATCGTTAGCTTTTATTGCACCACCTCAGTGCCATGTTGCATACAAATAAGATCAGTAATACGAAGGATTTTGTGCATTTAAATGTGTATACTTGATATAGCGGTAGAACGTTGCGAATACAGATTGATATCACATTGTTGTTGGAGTTGATTGCAGATGCCTAGATAGTGTATGTCATAATAATTATTGAGAGTAGGTGCGTTTTGATGCTGTTTGAATATTAAGCGTTACGCGTAAACTGCGCGACAGCATCTTTATATCTACGGAAGACATATCTTCCTTGATAATTTGTCAAAAGGCGTCAAGAATCGAGTTTGGTAGAGGAAGTAGCGGGAAGCAATATAAAACGTTTTAACTTCCAATTACGCAATGATAAATTAAGTCGTCTGGTGGGAATCAAATACGAACTACAGGGCACATTCTCTACTTACTTGCTTATCGTATGTGCAGTGGTTACCCTGGTGGCAGAGTTGTTCAAGCCGCCCAGTAGGCGTCTGACATGGCTTAACGACTATTGCCTAATGGCTACAACCGGGACCGACAGCTTAACGTGTCCTCAAAACACGGTGACGCTCAGAAATTAAGCCACTTTGGCGGTCACCCATCTATGGACTGTACGCGACCCTAGTTGCTTAACCTTGACAATCGCTTACGGATGGTGAAATACGATAAGCTAAGACGCCACCGGCAGATCAAATTTACGAGTTCTCTTGCTAATTAGATATCCTTAATACCCTTGCGATCCGATATCCATAACTGCTTTTGACCCTTGATACCGTTAGTAATTTAATTTACAGCTATTATACAAATGTTATAATAATCCTAGTTTTAATTGTGTTTGTTAATTGATTATATATATATTCCCAGGGGTAGAGGAATGATCTATGATTAAAAATATTAGGTCTTTACCTATGAAATTGCCGTTCTGCAGTACTGGCCATTTCAAATCAAAATAATTTTTGTTTGGCTAAGAATTCTAATTTCAAATTAATTTTATTTTAAAAACATGGATTCTTTTTTCCAAAAGTAGTCATTTCTTTATTGATTAGTGTTACATTTTCATCGCATTTCAATCTTTTTCGTCATCATGGATACGTTAAAAATTCGAGTAATTATGGAATATGAGTACCGTCGTGGCAGCAACGCGGCACAAGCGGCACGCAACATCAACGACGTTTACGGAGCTAACACTACAAACCAACGCACCACCTGTTATTGGTTTGCTCGCTTCCGTTCTGGAAATTTCGACCTGAAAAATGAACCTCGCGGTCGTCCGAAGACTTTGGTCGACAATGACGAATTAAAGGCGGTTGTGGAAGCTGATGATACACAATCTACGGCTGAATTAGCAGCAGCTTTCGACGTTAACGTCAAAACAATATTGGTCCATTTGCGTCAAATTGGCAAGGTAAAAAAGCTTGACAAATGGGTGCCCCACGAACTCAATGATCGCCAGCGCGAAGTACGCGTCGAGACGTGCCTTGCACTGCTCAACAGACACACAAATGAAGGAATTTTGAACCGCATTGTTACCTGCGATGAAAATGGATTCTGTTTGATAACCGCAAGCGCTCAGCAAGTTGGTTGGATCCTGGTTCAGCACCTAAACAATGCCCTAAACGAAAACTTACCCCTAGAAAAGTGATGGTCACTGTTTGGTGGTCTAGCGCCGGTGTGATTCATCACAGCTTCTTACCAAACGGGGTGAGCATTACTGCAGATGTGTACTGTGAAGAACTGAGCACAATGATGGAGAAGCTGGCGCATCTCCAACCAGCATTGGTCAATCCCTCGTCTCCGCTGCTCCTGCACGACAACGCGCGACCTCATACTGCACAGCAGACGGTCTCCAAGTTGCAAGAACTGGGGTTGGAAGCTCTCCGTCATCCGCCCTACTCACCAGACCTTGCGCCTACAGACTACTACTTTTTCCAGAATTTGGATAACTTCTTGGCGGGAAAAAAATTCAATACCCGAGAGGCAGTACAAAATGCCTTTGAAGAATTTGTTGCCTCCCGTCCAGCTGATTTCTTTAAGAAGGGCATCAATAAACTGCCACTGCGATGGCAAAGATGCATTGATTGCATGGGTGATTACTTCGATTAATACAAATAAAAAAATTCATGAAAAAAATTCGTTTAAATTTTTTCATACAAAACGGCAATTTCATAGGTAAAGACCTATTATTAAGACCAATTTTGTAGAACTTACTTTATTTAGTATAAGGCACATACATATATACCGAAGTAATAGTCTATTTTCCTTGTACAGACACTACTTAACCCACAAAAAACCAGACAATATACTTCAAAGGAGTGTGCTTCCTGGCTGAGTGCCAGACCGAAAGACATTTATTTGCTGTACGGAACTACTTGCATTGAGGGTGGTATTGATTGGAGATAATAACATAAGTCAGTGCCGTCTAAGGTTCTAATGTTATTACCCTTCCCTTCTTATCCCTGAGATTAGAGGGACGTGAGGAATTGGTGGATAAGACTTATTGATCAGAATTGCCACTACTCCACTTAACTTTACATAGTAGATTTTTATTCGGAATATCTTGAAATTAACGTCAAATTGTGACCTGAAGATATGTGTGCCATATAAAATGTAGTAAATAGTCTTTCTTAATTTGATATAAATTTATTAAGGGACTTTATAGGGATGATTATGTTTAGGACAAAAACAGAAAATGTTATTCATCTACAATACTAAGGAGAAGGAAAAAGTTACTCCAATATTGCATTTAGCAACTTTGCCAAAGACAATGACTTCTACTTTATATCGTAATGCGTACCAATTGGCTATTTCGCCGATGCTTGCGTCAAATTGCAGGCTTTATGGGGAAGACTGTCTATGTCGTTTAGATGTGACATTAATTTATCTGCGCAAAAACAATAAATATTAAGATGACAAATAGTCGTTCATAGCGCTTGTAGTGTTTAATTTTGAGGCGGTCAGGCCAGTTGCACCCACAGGTAAGTTAGAGTTCGTTGAGGTTAAGCACATAGACAGGTTGTCAGTATATAACTGGGAGTCAGTCAAAGCGGTTTAATTTCTTAGCTCTTTGTGCTTTGAAGGGCATGTTAAACTAACAGTCCTACATATCTTAGCTAAGCTATGTCAGAAGTCTACTGGACGGCTTGAAAACCTCTAAAACCAGGGTAACCACCAGGGTCAAATAAATAATATTTTGGTGGTACGAAAATTTAAATAAAGGCGGGAATAACAGCGCGGGGCGTAGTAATTAAATATTAATATTAACATTTCTTAACCTCAGACTTTATATTCAATAAATAATGCCTACTTATTATTATACTATATTGCGCTAAAGAGCCATAACTCTACATTCCCACCACAAAAATGAACGTCGAAAACAGAGATTTAAAATAAACGCCTCATCAAATATTTCTACGGTCCTCTTGAGTGAAGCATGGCTTATCCACAACCAGCCTATCGTGACCCTCTGACCCTCTCTATACTAAAGCAAAATGGTACCCACAGAGGGGTTGTATAAAAATGCACAGGTCAAATATTTTTGGGCATCGTTGACAGGGCTGCACCCTATCTGTCAAAGACAGGAGCTCTAAGTGACTAATATACCGAACCCTCGAATTTGTCGGTATTGTCTCACGTGTGGGTAGCTGGAGATTTGTATTGATCGGTGAAATAGAAAAGGGCTGTTGACAACTACGACTTTAAAAAAATGATGTAGATTTTTGTTAATTTCCTATTGAATCATCAAGTACAGTAGTTTAATGGTTTTGTCAAGAAATAATTGATTTTCTTGGCAGTTCTTATATTTAAAGGTATTTGATATCGTAAATATGGATTTAAAACACACGTGGATTACGACATATTTATTAGCGGCTGCATAAGAGAGCATTTTTGTTAATATTTTCAGACATTTCGTTGGCAGTTAGCTTAGGAGGCTTTCACTGCTTCACCGGACACTAAAGGTGAGTGAGTGCTAAGCCGTCTAGCAATTCCGACTAGAAACCTGTAACAATAACCCGTGCCAGAGGGCCACTTTTAGATTTTGAACCATGGCCCAGAACAGTTACTGATGAATAGAAGCATTAGAGGATCGGTTTTAGAGACGTTAGTACGAAAATTTTCGGGTTGATCGTCCGATTGAAGATCGGAAGAGTATTTCATTTATACAAAATATCTAAGCGGAATTAATCCTCTAATCTATTCCTGAAGTATCATGTTTAATTATATAAGTAACCAGTTATAATGAATATATAAATAAATATCTTGGTACAACTAACACACTCACATCTGATCCCAAACTAGGCAGAACCTGTACCATGTTAAGCAGACACCTGATAAACATACTTATATATTTCTAAATACATACATTTTATAGATAAATAACACCCAGACGCAGAACATAATCGTGCTCATAGCACAATTTTTGTCCTGGGTGGGAATCGAATGCACGACCGACCTTTAGCAGTCAGGATTATTAATCACTAGACCAAGAAACCGGTGAAAAGAAAGTAAAATTAATTATGAAATAAAATTTCGCACTACGCGTACTAGTACTAAACTACTAAAATTAATTTTGACATGCAATCTGACATCCGCATTACACCGCCTTTCACAAATAAGTATAAAGCGAAGCACAGTAATTAATATTCCGCACCATTTAAATGTAAACATGAAAACAAAACTCTACTACAGAATATATATTCTACTTAGTCTTCTTAGAGATAGGGTATAAAATAGGTTTGCAAAAGTTTCAACACCGGTAAAAGTGATTTGGTAAGTGTAAAGTTAGTGAAACCTGTCAGCACCTGTCATTTACCAGTGTAGGGTCGTGTCAAGATAGTCAAAAGATGTCAGGAGCTGACATGTTAAGTGCGCAGTGGCTAATCGATAACGGACCCTTGTAACTTATATATAATACAAAAATATGACTTAATAGATATTTAAAAGTTACTAATATCAAAAACTAATATTGTTATTTTTATTTATTCATTCATGAACAATATACTTAATCTTTTATCTATACTAATATTATAAAGAGGTAACGTTTGTGAGTTTGTGACGTTGTAAGGGGTAATCTCTGGATCTACTGAACTGAAATTATTTCACCAATAGAAAGCTACGTTATTGCGGAGTGTCACAGGCTATAATTCATCATCATAATTTTTATTTATCCCGTAGTTTTAACCCGAAGTATAACGCGGGACAAACGGGCAGGGAGAAAAATATTTATAACGCGGAACGAAATTGGCGGCACTGCTAGTTTTTTAATAAAATGCCCGCACTAGGCATAGTAATCCCTGTGTCGCAGGGTACTTTACAAACAACTAATCAAAGTACATCCAGACTCAGAACAACTATTAATGGGTCACACAAATAGTTGTCCTACGCAGGAATAATAGTTCAGATATTTAGTAAAACGTTTTTTTTAACCAAAAGTGCTTCAACTACGCTTTGAATTACTCATTATAAACAATGGATATCAAATCCGTGGGTAGTTTATTGAATAGTCTTACCATAAAAATTAAGAATTTGTATTAAATGTTCATCTAAATACATAATTGTAATTTAAGAACGGCGTACATCATAAATTAAACATCAACAAGTAATTACCTGCTACCATTTTAAGTCAACAAGACTTACATATAAGGTAAATAGGAAGCGGAATCCAGAAGTAAGTACCTGTAACAAGAACAAATATGTCAATTAATACTATACAAACTGTCAACAATTTATACATAAGGAATTAAAATGTTAATACAACAAGCGCCATACATTTCATCGATAAAACTGTCACTGTATATTGGACTTGCACCAGTGAAGGGTTAGTTCATCATCATCATCAGCCTAAAGTCGGCCACTGGTGAACACAGGCCTCCCCCAAAAGTTTCCTGGGTGGATTGCCGTAGTCAACGTGTTTGAAATGCGAGTTGGCGACCGTTGTTAGTAGCCAGTAAACAGATTGAGACGCTTCCCGACTATCTGGTGTCTCCCTTAGTCGCCTTTTACGACACCCACGTGGAGATAAGGGGTGATCCTGTTATTCTGGGTTAGTTTAATAGACCTTATTAACATTCCATTATGACGACACAATTGTATAACATTTTTAGAATAATTTAAACAGAAAACCCAGTGCCTGCGCAGCGATCTGGCTCTCACATTTCGATGTTATAAGGACACAATGAACGATTTTATCACTTTTCAAAAATATACTATGCATATTTTTTAATAAAACATAGAACTTTGTTTATTTTTAAGATTACAAATTTAAAAAATTCGCCGATTTTATCGCTTTTTTATTTTTAGTACAAACTAAATTATATAAAATAATGCTTTTCCCATGCTTTCTGATCTTTCAAGATAATATATGATAGTAAGCTTTTTCTAGATAATTTGGAATCTTAATCTGTCAAGAGACTGTTATCTAATAATTTGATAACCTATAAAGCATGTCATTGGGCGTGCAAAATAGGTGTGAGCTGTATTCTAGGCCTAAATCTAGAATGCTCAGACATATCAATGTTGATAACATCCCTAAATTTAAGCATTAGCATAAACTTATTATGTTGACAAATTCATCGCCTAGGAGGTACGGATTAGCAACGTGTAAGACCTCTGGTATTTATTGTAAGTACCTATACTATAGGCTCTGTAACGGATTATGGCACGCCATGCACTTCATTGCGCATTTAGTTTTACAAAAACAAAATTGTTTGATAACATAATAATATTCTGGGACATTTTCACACACGGCTATCTGATCCCAAACTAATCAGAGCTTGTACAATGGAAACCAGATAACTGATACTATATACTACTACTACATATATACTACTATTACGACTACATATAAGTATGTATTTACTCTTCTGTAAATACATACTTATATAGATAACTACACCCAGACTCAGGACAAACAGATATGTTTATGCACACAAATAACTGTTCTGAGTGAGAATCGAACCCACGACCTGCGGCGTGAAAGACATTGGAGCATTGGTATAACAGACCACTTTCAGTGGCCGCCAGTGTAAAGATTAAGTACGAGTACAATGTCAACTACCTACGTGCGGTTGAAATGTAGTTTTATGCAAATAAACCAGGTTTACTTTCTTTGTATCATTCATTAGTCATGATATTACGCTTTGTTGGGGCATTTTCACATGCACCAACATTTCAACAGGGCTTTATGATAAATCTGCATATATGATGGTTGTGTGGTGACGGCGGCAAATATCAGAATATCATCACCTCATCTCATCCCGTGGGGGGTGTAGAAGTCAACCCGAGGAAATATCTACCAGAAGACCTGCAGCAGCTTATTTATGAGTACTATGACCATTCTTCTGCGATCGCCAACCCACATGATGATTCTTGGGGGAGTCTTTTGTTTAGCAGTGATGATGATATATATGGAGATTATTTTTGTATATGGCATTCTTTTTAAGTCTATTACACAGTGGCACAATATTGATTTTTTGTTTCAACAATTTCCATATTTATTATATTTTTATACGGAAGTCGCTGAATGCGGGCAGCTCGAGACCGGCCTTGGGGGAGGCCTTTGTCCAGCAGTGGACATCTTTCGATTGATATGATGCTGATGATTTTATTTTACTTAATAAAGAAATAACAACATTATATACACTAAGATATTAATGACACAAGTTGTTTAAACATAGATTCCATATGTTGCAACAATTACAGACATCGCCAATTTAATTATTTAGATAATCTGTTTATTTCTTTAATTTCATCTTATTTAACAAATTGGTACTCAAATATTAGAGAGTTCGCATTCCAGTATTTATAAAAACCTGCACGATACGGGGAAATATAATCCAATGCAGATGTATTTTTTCAAATAAAATAATAATTGTATAGTAGTATAACTAATCGTGCGTAAACTGCAGACTGACTTCTTTCTAGATGAGTTACTGCAACCAAAACACGTGGACGTTGATTGAAAGCAACACGAAACATCCCCCATACTGTGTGTTAGAATGAGAGCAATGAAGTTCGACAACCTGACACCATTCACCGTGGCTGAATGGGCACAGCTTAGGGGCTTTATCCAAAACTGCAGTTTTAAAATCTGATGGTGGTCTAAATTCCCTGAAAGGTTTTTCTCCGAAATATATTTAACACAAACTGGTGATGTTCAACACATTTTGTATCATCCAAAGTCTCTAACAAAATAATACAATCTTAGACTTACATTCTTTAATAAAACTCCTGTATTTGGTGTATTTGGAAAATAAATCCTTTATAGACAGGTGACTTTACAAAAATGTAGGCCACGGTCACAAAGCAGACCCACACTCAGGACATCTATTCAACGTGTATAAAAATTAGTGGACGTTACTTACGCACTTTTATTTGACTATGGAACTAAACAGTTCAACATTCAAAATACACTAAAAGTTTGCCTTTCCATACAGGAGTACGACGACCAGCTTATGAATTTTGTATTTAGAGGCAAAATTTTTGTATTACCCATTTCATAAACTTGTATTCCTTACGTAGTTTTAGTTTAAGATTGCGCTGTTTAAGAACATTTTAAGTTACACCATGTAAATGGCTTACACAAGTAATTGTCCATGCGGGTATCAAATCCGACACAACAAGACGACAAGTTAGTAGCGAGTTGACTTCCCCAGGCATGAAGTCGATTCAAAGTAATACATTCAAACCCCGAGTGCGGTTATTCACAAATATGATTATGCCTTTACAGAAAGCTTAGTAGGAAACCCTTGAGATGGCTGCATGATTCGTGGCCGTGCTAGTAGCAACGCAATATTATGAACAACTCTGGTTAACTGTACAATTTCTAGTTTATTGATAACCTAGCCAAACACTAGTTACATAAGAAAGACTGCTTATAGTATTAAATATCTGTTATTATTAGTATTATAAAATTATGTAGGTGTTGAGAAATATGTAATATTGGTTGCAATGTTGTTTTATTAAAATTTATCATTTGATTTAATATTTACCAGAGACTTCGACTGCGTAACAGGTATAATGCTCAGTCTTCACATAGCTAGCTCGTTTTTGCATTTGGATATTTTATGGATTATGATATTGTGATATTGCATGCACATTCCATAAGTGAGGTTCGGTCATTAATGTTATAAAATTATTAGAAGAAATTTTATCTGTAATGCTATTCTTGGTTCCCATAGCTCACTTCTTTTCTTCACAAATGTGTATGGTACACTTACCCACTCACACAACCATACCATACACTCGCACACATACATTAACACACATTCTACACACAATGAGGGTTTTTCTAGATATTTTCTATTTTTATTTTATGATTTAATTTCTTTTAGTTTAATATAGTAGTTTTTAAGTTTAATTGGTGACTTATCTGCCACGTTCCTTCCAAGGGATACTAAATGTTTAAACTTGTGAGGGCACTGGTACCCGTAAATCAAGTTAAATCTTACCTTGGGTACCAGAGTTCAACTAGTCTACTTACTTTTTGCTTATGTACAGACGCCAGCACATCCGGCAACCCCAATCTGTCAAATTTCTTTCATCGATTTTCAACTTTATCACATAAGCAAAAGGTTCACTTTCAATTGGGGAAATTTAACAGATTGGGGTAGCTTGATGTGCTGGCGTCTGTAAATCATAAAAAAGGATTTATTGTAAGTGGTTATTGTACTATTATCTGGAAAATAAACTTATTATTATTATTATGCTTTTCTTGCTTCAGAGCGTATTCGGCTTCGGTATATGTCAAGATAAATAGATAAATATTTCTTAATCATTTTGGTCGGTAAAAATAAACCTTAAAGTGACCCGATTATTTTTAGAATTTGATACTCAATAAATGATCCATGCACATTGATGGATAGTTCTTGTTAACGGATATGAAATTATTGTGAGGCTGACTGCTTAGAATATCGCCACCCCATCTTATCACGTGGGGGGGTTTAGAAGTCATTCCGAGAGAATATCTCTCAGAGAACGGGCAGCGGGTCTCTCTGTGTACTATGAATATAATACTGCGATCGTCAACTCGTCTGCCAAGCGTGGTGACTATGGCATATACTAATAATAATAATATATACATACATACATACATACAATGTCACACAGATCATCCTAGCCCCAAACTAAGCAAAGCTTGTACTATGGGTACCAGGCGACGATATACATACTTATATAGATAAATAAATACTTAAATACATAGAAAACATCCATGACTCAGAAACAAATATTTGTGCTCATCACACAAATAAGTGCACTTACCGGGATTCAAACCCAGGACCACCAGCTTCGTAGGCAGGAGCACTACCAACTAGGCTACGGTGACCGTCGATAATTATAATCCCTCCAAATAGTGGACAAAACTTCACCGTGGAAATCTTATGGGGAGGCCTTTGTCCAGCATGGTGAGAGAGCGAATAAATACTTAATAACAATAGAAAACTATGTACGAACAGTAGTTATTTGTGCAAATTCAGGTTAATAAGATATGACTTAAAAACTATAAAATCACACTAATATTATAAAGGCGAAAGTTTGTGTGTATGTTTGTCCTTCATCACATCTAAACGTCTGGAGCAATTTTAATAACATTTGGTACGGAGTTAGCTGACACCCTGGATTAATATAGGCTTATAATTTATAAAGTTTAACGCGGGTAAAACTGCGGGGCACAGCTAGTACCCATACTATAAAGTAGAAACATTTTCAATAACTGTTAACACTCAACAATTATACATTTAAGCTGGGTAAAGTAAAATTTCAAGTAATTATCGTAATTGCGAGAAATTTTAACTCACCCAGGTTATATTTATAATTGTTGAGTGGTGCAATGCGAATCGCTAACGTCATAGACTACGGCAACTAGAATCTAATAGAAGTAGATACTAAAATATCATATATTGCTCAATCAAAAGTTTAAAATAATTCCCTAACATAAGAGAGAGAGAGAGAGATTTAAGAGAGGTAGGGCAAAGCGTTCATTCGCTCAAAGAGCAGCCCGACTGGGGAAGTACCTCCACCTTACAGAAGACATTCCTTAATAATAATATTAATCATTTAATGTTGTGTTTCTGCGTGTGAGTAAGGTCGCCAGAGCTCATTGGGGTGGAGGGAAGGGTCAGCAACACTTGTTTGCACCGCGACTCCTCTGGTGTTGCGAGTGTCCATGGGCGGCGGTGATCACTTACCATCAGGTGACCCAGTTGCTCGCTTGCCGCCATATGACATAAAAAAACATAGATGCACTCTCTATTCCTAACATTCATGATCCGATAAACGGACTGGCTGATAAGATCCGTGAGCAGTCAGGAGCACGGCCTTACGTGCTCTTCGAAGTATAGGGGCAATGACAGCTTCCTGCTGACTGCTACTGGGAATAAAATTGTGACAGAAAAAAAAAATAAAGACTTTTTACCCGACTCTGATTTGAAACTGGTTGGATACACTACCGCTAGACAAACGTGCCAATATCAGAAAGAGATGTCAAACCAACATTCTGCCAATTCCCACCACATCAACGCGGGAGGCCAACACAGATACAAAAAGGTATAGACCTCACACTTAGCTAAAATAAATTCATGCTGTTTCTCTAGGAAGGAATAATTTGAGGTAAGCGATGCGTTGGAATAGTTTCTAGTAACCTGAGAAGAGCTGCTGTCTGCCAACCTCTACGGTAGACAGTCGTAACTTTATGTGGGTAGGTAGGAAATTCTATCGCTAGGTTATAATTTGACCTCAGAAACGTTCGCATATAGATTACATAAGGAATGTGGTTTTGTAATGATATCCCATAGAGTATTAGTGCTACCGTTTCCGAACCACAATCTCAGTTTCGAAATATGTACAAAGAAAACTTTCCTTTCAATACCTGTTGTAATACCCAGAAACCTTTAAAAAAGGACTATCCTTTCGTAAAGTTAATTTTCGTAACATTAACTACGTCCTCCGGACTAGAACACCCGGTGTTAGCCGCGGTTAAACATTTATTGTAACAAATATTTTATTACGGGGTTTAAGCTATCTACATTCCAAATTACATACAAATCCGTTCAGTTATTATATCATAAAGGAGTAGCAAACATACTAACCCCCACCTACAAAGTTTTGCGTTTATGGTACGATCGATCGTTATAATATTTTTCTTTTGTTTTTTTTTATATTGTCTCTATGATCTGGCCTTTACATATTTTAGAATGCTTTAAACGGTATTCTAATGCTTTATTCAAATTGATGTGTATCTCATCATCATCATCATATCAGCCGAAAGACGTCCACTGCTGGACAAAGGCCTCCCCCAAGGATCTCCACAATAGCCGGTCCTGCGCTGCCCTTACGTGTATCTAATTGTATTGAATTTATATTAATTCGATTTTGTGCAAAATGAGCAATACTTAACTTTTATTATATACGTTTTCCTTAAAAACCATAAAAAATTTAAGTACTATACTATTTTTTTTTTATAAGATCTATCGACATAGATTTAGAATTTATCAAATCCTAGTTTAATGGAGAGACGTTAGAAGTTCGAAACATAAGTCTGTATGATACACAGACATACATTTTAACGTCTAACACATAAATGATTTACTTAAAAATACGGACACATCTATTTACCATTTAACGATTTATTTCAATGCATTTTTTGTCTAAAAGCTTAGCTTACAACATCTATTTATTAGTCATACTAATCAACTAATTACAATGCATTTTTTTAAAAAGCTAATTTTACAACATCTATTTCAACTAAATTCAATTCCTTTTTTTTATAGTTAGTCTTACGACGTCTGTCAAAAAATGCCTTGAAATTAGTTGATTGATTTGGCTAACGCAAAATTAATCAACTAATTTCTATGGGTTTTTTTTTCAAATCTAGTCTAATTGAGATGGGATGTTGTAAGTAAATCGAATCAATAGTTCCAAAGTAAAACTAGGGACTAAATTGACATCGTACTAATCCATCGGCCAATAGTGCCCGCCAAGTGCGAGGTCGATTCATGCCGTTTTCACCAGCCACACTTTACAGTTCACATTTCTCTTTGTCAGGTTGTTGGCAACGTTTCAAACGCATTTTTGTGAACTGCAATGTTTACAGCCAATGACAATGGAAAAGATAAATGTTTTCAGCTATTTATGGAAAATGCAGACCAAGTTTGAAAATCTTGCTGAAGTTTTAGTCCAAAAGTTTATTTTAGTATAAAACTTGTTTATAAGTTTGTTGGTTGGTAGGTTTTAGTGAATGTACCTATGTGTGTTTGTTTTGGCTTGTTCACTGACCCCCTTATTTATAGGAATAGAGAAAACTACTATTGATATTTGGCAACATTTCATTACAATTAATGAAAAAATATACTACTTAGATTTATTCTTACAATTTTAGGTTACTTCACAACAATGCTACAGAGCTAGGAACTAGGTTTGATATGTTAAAAATGAATTAAATTAGAATGTAGATTTGCATACGAATGCAAGGGTTGAGAGTAAATTAAATTAAAATAACTTAAAACTAAAACTTAATGAACGTTATTTTTAGGTAATTGTTTTAGGTAATTCGTTCTGTTAATTTATTTAGCATTATTTTTTGTTTTTGGAAGAGCCCCGACCCTTAACACAGATATTTCATAATCTTAACTCAAATATGTAAACTGTGAATGCAAATAATATAGTTTGTACACCAAGTTCATGAACAATTTGATGTGCTATTTATAGAGGAGATTACATAGTTTTATTTAATCAGCTAGTAAATTTCCACAATATCGTTGATATTGGGTGTAATGCGAACTCTTACGAAAACCGGTTAAGTAACCAGAAATATATTTTACTTCCAAAAGGGCATTTGCTTCTTTATCGACCATCGTTAAGCTATTGCGTTTCAATAGTTTTTTCACTCAACTAACTTTAATAAATGGGTGAAATACCGCTATTTTCACACGTTTTCCAATAGAGTGGCTTCCAATAAATCTGCCTAAGCCAGTACACTCCCCAGGTCCAGGACATTACCCTTGAAGAGCAATTATTATAAAATTTGACAAGTCAGCCAGCCATTATGCAGTTTAGGGGAAGAAAGGGACAGGGAAAATGTACTGTGGGATAAGTCAAAAACATATTCGTGCAGTAAAGTATAATTACCTGTCAGGCATGCAGTTGTTTAAATGGTTTTGTTTCAGACAGGTTAGATTAGGTATTAAGCAGTGGTGTGTGTAAATTATTTGTATATTTTTTTATACTTTTTCTTTTCATAATATTTGGTAAAGAAGGGTGCTAGTCTAATAATGCGCTTGACTAAATAAAAAACATTACTTAAAATTAAAATTAAGTAGTTTCATTGAAGGGTTAGAAATAGAGGTATCATGATTGAATTACCTTATATTTATTATTATTTTTTTTTTTGTTTAGGCAGGGGGAATGCCTTCGCATGCCACCCGCAAAAAGTGTCTGCGGGTGGGTATGTCAGACTTGCACCGACTAAACCTACCTGCCGTGGACTTCTCCTGGCGCCTGATGGGGGAGTCCCGGGAACGCGGGTATGCTGCTCCGGTACCCCCCTTTTTGCGCCATGTCCCAGATGGTCGGGACACGTACCCTGGGAGAGCTCCTTTGGATTGCCCTCCCCTATTGCTGACTCCTGCCAGTACGGCACAGCGACTGCGCCACAAACAGATCGCTGTCATCCCGGAGCCGCTTGTACGTGGCGACAGTAGAGGACACTTCTCACACTGCCGCCGCGGCCCCGAGGGGGAGTTGGGCTAACGGCTGCCGCCGCCACCCCGACGCCTCCTCCGCCTACGAGCGGGATCGGCTCGTTCCCGATCCCGTTCGGCGGCCTCCTTCTGCAGCAAGACTGCCTCACAGAAGGAGACCACGGCGTCCCATTTGGTGGAGTCGCCAGCCAGCATCGCATACACGACTGCTGGCGGCGAAAGATCCTGTCCGATCTCAGCGACCAGGACTCGCCTCTCGGCCTCCCAGGCCGAGCACTCCTCCAGTGTATGCTGGGCAGAGTCCAGGTCGCTCCCGCAATGGTAACAATGTGTCGTCACTTCTCGGCCGATCCGGCTCAGATACTCACCGAAACAACCGTGTCCGGTGAGTATCTGAGTCAGTCTGTAGGTGACGTAACCACCCTTCCTTCCCACCCAGGCTTCGAGGTGAGGCAGGATAGCACCAACGGCACGTTGGCGCGCGTTTAGTCGCAACTCAAGACGTGCGCGCCACTGAGTTAGTACACGCCGGTGTGCATCCTGTCTATACTCAATGAGCGTCCGGTCTGGCGCGCCCCCGATCCCCTGGCGGAGGCGTATTTCGGTAAAAACCGCCGCGTCGACCGCCGCCAGTAGATCGAAAGGCGGCAGGCGCGCCAGGAGTGTCGCCGCCTCAAAAGATACCGTACGGTATCCTCGTGCGATCCGTATGGCCACCACACGCTGCAGGCTATTAAGAATAGCTCTGCAGCGGGAGGCGCCCGTCAGGCGTTCCGACCAGACGGGCGCCCCGTAAAGAGCCATGGATCGCACATGATTGAATTACCTTAATATCAATTTCATACCGTGATTACATACTTACGCAACCAATTACTTAACGAATTTAAATTTTATGTTTTGTGTTTGTTTTTATTTGAAATTTCTATTATCGAAGGATTCTAACGATCACACACATAGAAATTTATACTCATGCGACACTTGAATATCTTGTTTTTGGAAGTAATTTTTCTTTCGAGTTCGAACAGCCGAAAGACGTTCTCCTGACCAAATACCTTCCCGAAAGATTTCCACAATCGCCGGTCTTACAATCAACCAGGCACGAAAACTAATCTTTGCTTTTACATAACGATTTTTCAGTGCGCGATTTAAACCATGACCTCCCAAACGACGGTTTACACCGGTCGGGAATAGAGGTCGCCTAGAAAATAGTTCTACGTATGTATAACAATATAGCGACACCAATATAGGTAAGCTGTTCTCGACTCTGAACGTTTCTAGTATATTTACACTCACACTCAAAATACGTGTCCCATAGAGGCATCGTGATACTTAATAAATTAACAAATCAAATTTCTATTCACTTCATATTCAGATCTAGCTACTAACAGAAGCTCACTCCACACGCTCACCGTCAGTCCATAACTTGTCGCACACAACAAAAGGGCGTTAATTTGACTGACACTTGAGCGACGTCGTTAATTATATCGCGTAAACCTTCAGTTAGTCACGAAACATACGATGTTAGACTCCCAATCAGTACTTAACGATCAAATAGTTTCAAAATATAAAAAAATTGTTTTAAAGCGATTTTTGCGTAACCAAGTCGTCCAAACTTGTAAATGGTTCGCTTGATAATGAAAGTCAGAATATGGCGCTTAAGCCATTAGTGCATGGATTAAGCGCCATACTCACTCACACATATGTATATAAGCGGCGCGAGCCGTCAGCATACACGTGGAAGGTATTTTAGGTGCAATGTTAAGTGGGCTGGAATTGGACTCACTCAATACTCAATACTCAATTCTTTATTGCATTCCACAATGTATATCTAGGTGGTAGGTACAGGTGAAAAGTTCATCGTGGACCCTGTCGGGCACAGCAAAGTAGGAGAGAGGAGGATTTTATTTCAGCCATCTAATATTAATTTGTATTAAATTTAGTAACTTTAATATAATCTCACAGTCGATACACAGCGTATATTTCACTCACAGTCCAATAATGGACGATTATAGACTGGCAAACCAATTCTAGCTCACCTCACATTGCACACACGGGAACATATCTATATATATAAATAAAAATTAATTACCGAAATTTTTGTATGCTCCTAATTTCCAAACAACTGCACCGAATTGGATAAAATAATTAATGTTAATAATTTGATTAATTGTATTAATATATTTCTTATTTTAGCTATATAACTTGATTCTTAAATATGAAATGTTATATTTACACGCCGAGAACTCGGCAGAATGTAAATGATCCATCAATATTCCTGTAACACCTTTTATGTATATATTATTCAGTAAATAAATGAATCGAATTTGGAAATCTTTCTTTTTTGTTCGTTACAGGCAGAAGGTTTGTATGAAAAGTTAAAAAAGCAAATATTTAAACAATGTTAGAAAATAGAGTGTGCGTATAGGACAGAAGAAACAAAAAAAAAAAAAAGTCATACATGTTGTTCTTTATTATTATTTTTTGGTCGTTGTTCCTTCACCTCTATTTGTTTTCTCTCCGGAAGGACAAACAGAAATGGTGTAATGAAAAGTCTAACTAGCTGTTGTTCCTTAAAAATGTGGAAGTAGTAAGCAGGTCAGCTGCTGTTACTGTTTTTTTGTGTTTTTCCATCATCATCATATCAGCTGCAAGGCGTCCACTGCTGGACAAAGGCCTCCCCCAAAGATCTCCACAATTGCCGGTCTTGCGCTATCCGCATCCAGCGATTTCCAGCGACCCGCATAAGATCATGCATACATAAGATCTAATCAGAGTTATAGCTCGTTGCTTGCAAATTTGGATCCAATCGTAGTAGTGTCAGTATTATAAGGAAAATTACTGAAATACCTACCGTTAGGTATGTACGTTTATATATTATTTTTCTAGGTACTAAGGTCGCTAAAATGTATTATGTACACTCATGGTTAAAGTTTAGTCGATTAGTTGTTGAGAAAGATCAGTCACTATCAGTAGTGACAGTATTGCGGTCAGCGAAATCGTCCTAAAGGAATCTAATTGAAATTTCGTGATAAGGGTACGTAAGAGGGGTGAATAAGGGAATGCAATCCGAAGAGAAATCTAAGTAAGTTTTCTAAGAACAGAATTCTGATTCACATTATGACTGTTATATGTCTTTGGGGCCCATCTTGGATGATGTTTATGATCTCGTAAATTTTGTCGTAGATATTATTACTTTGCGACAAAAAAATAATATTTGTGATGCATTTATGCATCACAAATAGAAATGCTAATGGCATTACTGTCCATATTTAGATTTTATTTATTTCATGTACCGATACCCACGTTTCGTTTTGTTTTTTAGCACAGAATATATAGAAATAGTCAACTGATTCCACAGACCGTCTTTAAAAAAACTAATAATCTCGCTTTTAGCAGGTCAGAATGTCATGGATCGGAAATAGAATATATAGAAAAAGTCAATTGACTCCACAGAGTCGAGCGCATTAAAAGGTTTCTAGTAGAGACGACCACTTATCCAGTTGATACGGATGAAATTTTCACTTCTGATTAGAGGGTTTGATATTTTTCTAGCCAGTTTTAGATAAATATAATGGTATGGTACTTTATTAACAAGCATCAAAAAAAAAAAAGTGAGTGCTATTTTTTACATGGAACTATGGACGGGCGGGGGTATTTAAGAAGGGTGTATTTATGGAGATAGAAGGAATAGACCACCATTATAGTGTAATATATTTTATTATTTAAACCAAATTGAAACCAAATTGTCATTGACAGTAACTAACGAACCATAATAACACAACCTAACAAAATATAAAAGTTAATTACATATTTGTAGAGTCTACTTTCCTAATGCAGTCGATGTCTTAAATATTACTTGTATTACTTCAAATACACCCCGTATTTGAAATGCGTAGGTACCTCTGAAATAAAGCTAGTGAGAGAGCGAAAGAACATTATACTCCATCTTTCTTGAATAGTCTTAGGCACGTTTAGGGTGTCTAGACCGTAAGGTGCAGTAGCATTCGACTTAAATGTACTTTTTAACAGTAAGTTAAACATTGAATTGAAAACAAGCAACAAATACATTTTACTTTCGTTACTATTTCACACAAGTAATTTCAAACTATCATTTAAATTACATAATTTCATACAGTTCACAGCATCAGCACAAAAAATTACTTTCGTCTTCATTTCACTGAACTCGAATAACGTCTAATCTAATAAGAGGAAGCATGTATGTTTGTCTGTCGAAATAACTAAAGTTTATATGTTCTCGATTTTAAAAGTAACATTTTGTTTATTGGCTTCACCCAAAATTTTAAGAGACACACCAGTGTGTGACAACAAATTTTAAAGTAAAGATTAGATATATTTTTAGGTTAAACATTGAACTAATCTAAATAGTAAAATTTTATGTATATGTAGAAAACCTCACATGAGGCTGTATTTTAATTGTGCAGTTTACTGTAAGCGTGTCTATATTTTATCGCTACAAGTCTAGAGCAGATAATATCTAGCAAAATCAAGTTAAGATGGTTTAAAGATGTGGATGAAAAAAAATTAACAAGACAAGACTGAATAGATGGAATTAAAACTTTGGAAGCGGAAGACCACGTCGAACGTTCTCTGACAAATTTAGAGATATAGAAAAGGCATGTGTGCAAGGATTGTACCGATTAGTAATACATGTATATAAAGTAAATTGAAAAAGAATACCTTAACTTTTAGCTAAGGTATTTTTTTTTCGATTTACTAATCTATTGAAACTGAGTGAAAATAGAGTCCAAATTTTATCGCAATTTTTTGCGATAATATTTGGACTCTATTTTCACTCAGTTTCAATAGATTTTATCAAAGTATTTTTAATGGCGCTTACTCCCTTGTAAGTACATGGGGGATCGATGAAAATCTTTGCGAATTCCGGAACTCCCCAAAATGAACTGAGGACGGATTTAGTACGTAGCGAGTTATATTGAATGCTGACGTAGCTCATATGATCGTAGCATGTATCATGCCAACGAAAACTCATCTGTCTACAGCGTTTGACCAATCCCCATTCTTGCAGTCATAGTCTCATGGGTTATTCTGTGATTTGACTGGCCTATTGGTCTAGTGGTCTGACAGGTTAGGTTAGCTTGAGACTGTGAATTCGATCCCCACCACTGCCTATCTGCTCCTTTGGGATCAGGTGGCAGTGTTTTAGTTGTCCCAAAATATTTATTTATTTATTACTAGCAGTGCCCCGCGGTTTTACCCGCGTTAAATTTTATAAAGTATCGCAGCTCCTCCCCGTAGGTGATAGCGTGATAATATGTAGCCTATATGTTGACCCGACCTCTTAGTAATATTCATGCAAAATTTGAAGTAAATCCATGCAGTACTTTTTGAGTTAGGCCGGGACATACATACAGACAAACAGACAAAAATTCTAAAAATTATATTTTTGGTTTCGATATCGATTGTAGATCACTCCCCAAGTATCCTTTTAAAAAAATTTCAATGTGCAGTTTTGACTTTCCTACGATTTTATTATACTTACGTATAGATTTCATTGGTCGAAAGCTGTAGATGTGTCTTCGTCTTAAGTAGTACAAGCATTGCTGTCTGTGAGCATAAAATTATTTCATAAATACTTAAGTTTATTAGGAATGTATTAACTTAACTATTTAGTTAATATTACGTACTCTATCTGAAAGTTATTTGAAAGGTACCATTAACCTACAATTAGATTTTATAATGTCATCACTATCTGCTTTTATATCCTCGTCTTTATTAAATTTATACCGGCTTTCGGTATAATCTATTAGATGCCATCAGACCTCGAAACTCAAAGGCTACCTGTAATTGAAATGACCCACCATTACTAAGTGACTGCCATCAGTAGTCGAAATCAAAGGCTATGCCAGTAATGGAGATGGTGGGACATATGCCACTATTTATATCTCATTAATATTTATATAAAAATAAATAAATTTCGGCGTTGAAAATCTGTAAATTTTGGTCTTATTTTAACCAACTTTGATGAGAAGGAGATAATAAAAACAGCTGTAGATGTTTTTTGTTTACATATGTAATTTATTTTTCCTGATTTATCTACGATTTTTAAAACTTAATTATGAAATCATTTGCGACCCAATACTCCAGTATACTCCGTATAAAATGCGCAGTTAGTCCTTATTTAACTGACTGTTGACCATCTCTGTGATTTGAAGTTGACAAGTAATTAGCGGTTAGCCAATGGCTGGCTTTCTGTCTAAGCTGTAGTGCAACGAAAATCATATGTACGAATATACATATATATATATATCGTAGGCCTACTATACAGCATGAACAAGTTGGTCACCAGTCATCATGCAACTGGGACACGTTTAAAAAATCACACCACTACACACGAATCTTACTTGTTCATCTGTTAATTTCTTTACAAATGCTAAGATAATTATACAAATCAAACATACATTGTATCGAGTTAAATTGAAACCCTACCTTCCTAGTTAAACTAAGTTCACAGACACCACATAATTTACCTACACAAAAACGAAGAGATATAGAATAAAAACATTTTTGGAGTCTGTTTAGAAATAAGATTACATGGAGTATATAATTAACAAGGCAGTAGACGTTGATTATGATGGTCATCAAATCAAATGTCGTTTTGCTGTTTCATTCTACGCAGAAAAAGTCGCGGGTAAAACCTAATATTTACTTCCTAAACTTATGATAAGTATTGCGTGTTAGATACCATTACGGCATCGCCAGAGGCTAGGCAGAAAGGTTAATGATGAAAGTTTGTATGTGGTCTTAGGAATAATAACATACAGGTTGGATGATGAATTGTCATCGCGCTGATAAGTGTTAGGAGCCATTGTTTTCTAATGATGACGATTTGTAAACATGGAAAGTGTCTGTAAAGCTATTACTGGAACATTTAAATGCTGTTACACAAGATTTTATAATACCTATCTATTACAAAAAGCAAATGGGCTGTCTTAAAAATATACAACGTTAATATCATTAAAACTGACGTAAGGAGTTAACTTAATGAAAAATTGTAACGGGCAACTCGCGTAATACACTTTAAGTATGTTGTATTCGGACTTTAACAAAAGTTTCACTCAAACCAACAGTCGTGCGGATCGCTTTTGCCCTGAAGATGCGCCCTAAAGAGATTGAAACTGATGGCCGTTTCCATAAAATGAGTTACGTGAGTTACTCGTATTTAACTGACTAATACGTAAATAGGCCGTTGTATGTTGGAATTATAAAAGTGTAGCTGACCAAAATCCTTACTTATTTATACATAACTCTGTCTGTCGCGCTTTCACGCCAAAACTACTGAACCTGAAAAAGAACATAGGCTACTTTATTAATGCGAAAAAATGAGTTGTAAGGGTCGACAAATGGGGATCAAAGTTTGTCTGGAAATATGTAAGATTTATGTGAATATTTTATAATTTGCTACAAGATATTAAACATGAGAGCTATTGCGATCGAACATTTACGGAGTCATTACAACATGTGCGGACTAAGTCGCGGGCACAACTAGTTTTTTTATATATCTATCTGTAAGATAAGATATTAGAAAAATGTTTAAAATTAGAAAAACGACTTTTCGAATTTAGTGTCTTCATTTGTTCCTTTTAATCATACTAATGTTATGAAGGCGTAAGTTTGTGATTGTATGAGTGTGTATGTTTGTTACTTCTTCACGTCTAAACGCGTGAAGCGATTCTAATAAAATTTGGCATGGAGTTAGCCGACACCCTGGATTAACACAAAGGCTATAATTTATCCAGTTTAACGCGGGTAAAATAGCGGGGCACACCTAGTATAATATAAAAAAGTGTTCATGTATTTGTTTATTATTTATAATCGGTCGTAAGGAACTGGTGAGATTAATGGGGATGATAATTATAGTTACTAGCTATTACATAGGAGCTTTCTGCACGTAGGTATTTCCCTACAGAAATAGAAATAATTTGATTTCCTATAAAACTTGGTTCAAAGAGGTCAAGTTTAATGAGCTCGCTGAGCGTGTGTCGCCAGTCAACTGCCATTAAAATAATTACTAAGAGCTAGATGAAATCACATATTTATAGAAATTAAATTCTAATGTAGTACTATGTATATAGATACTATAGATAATTACACATTTATATTTTAGTAGTATTAGCTTCAGATGATTCACTTTTTAGTGGGACATCAGATGGCCGTGTGAGTATTGTCCAAGAATATTATTAATGACGCAATATATTACTATTATTTACACACGCGTAAATTTGACAGCGCAATGTTATTTGTATAAAAGAAAACACAAATATAAAACAATAAGTTGTTGCATTCCTACTTCTGTGCATAATAGTCACTTCTCTTATGGATGCTAAATATTTTGATAATTAATAAATGAACATAGTTTCTTTTATTCTTATGATAGTTAAGCGACTTTCTGGCAGTTCTAGATTTGCTCTTTTGAGAAGAAAAGAGAAACATATTGTTTTCCGGTGAACAAGTCTGACTTACTTCAAAGTGCAAAAACAGATGATTCACATAAATAAGAAAAAGCTAAAATCTAGACTAGTAGCCTAGTTGGTAGTGCTCCTGCCTACGAAGCTGGTGGTCCTGGGTTCGAATCCCGGTAAGTGCAAATATTTGTGTGATGAGCACGAATATTTGTTTCTGAGTCATGGATGTTTTCTATGTTTTTTGTGTGATGACGGCGACAAATATCAAAATCAGAATATCATCACCCCATCTCATCCCGTGGGGGGGCGTAGAAGTCGACCCGAGGGAATATCTACCAGAGGATGGGCAGCAGCTTCCTTCTGAGTACTATGACCATCTTACTGCGATCGCCAACCCGCCTGCCAAGCGTGGCGATTATGGCATATCCCCTCAAGATGATTCTTGAGGGAGGCTTGTCCAGCAGTGGACTTATTTATGATGATGATGATGATGAAGTATTTATCTATTAATATATAAGTATGTATATCGTCGCCTAGTACCCATTGTACAAGCTTTGCTTGGTTTGGGGCTAGGATGATCTGTGTGACATTTTCCCTATATATATATATATATATATATATATATATATATATATATATATATATATATATATATATATATATATATTATTAAAATTGCACATCTAGAAAATAAATAAAGATATCTATCAGATACAGTAAATATATGTACAATCGGCACTCTTATCGCATAACGGCGACCTGACAACTGTTGTTTGGACTAAATTAGCGGATAACGAATACATAGTAAAAATACATATTCTTTAGGAGTACTATAACATGACGAATACTAGTACCGGGCAGTTGATGACGTCATACTTTTATACCGCGTATACAAGACTCAAGTAAAACACCAGCATTCACAGGTATTTCCCACCATTAGGCTCGCAAAAACAAGCAACATTCGCAATAAAATTGCAGATATAAAACAGAATGGAGCCATCAGACTGGTTAATGGCCGTCATATATCGTGGGCACCGCCCAGCGGCGGCGATATCAACCTTTAGTAAATCTGTAACAAAATTATTGGATTACTTTGAAACTAAAGCAAAACTATGTTGAAATCCTTATTGTATTGTTGCCATTGGAGTAAACTGTGGCTTAGGGTGGCATTTTACTCACTTCTGTGACACTACAACACGCACTCCACACTAACTCACTCCTACTCACATCTCACTCACGCACTCACTCGTTACACTGCATTTACTGCATTTTTTCTTATTTCTTGCAGAGCAGGTTGCTAATGTTTAATGCTAATGATTAATAGTCTTGTATGCTTACAGTTTGTCTACATCTCGATTACAATAATAATGATAAGTGGAAGAGCGGAGACTCCTAAGACAAGCAATCCTTTTGCTTGAAAAGTGTCTTCAAATATGTGTATCTGAAGCCCTTTGTAATCGAAATAAACAATTTATTTATTTATTCTTTAACCAAGATACTATAATGTTAATTCTAAGTAATAAACAAGTAAGTGGGTTAACCTAAGTGTATTTGACGAGTGAAGTCCCAAACTCATATTACAATTTTAAGATTCATATATTTATGAAACTTTTATCAATGTACATGTCCATTAATTACTTGATCTGTGACAATATGCATAAATGTAAATAATAATACAATACTATAATTTACATTTCCGCATATTGGCACTCTGACTTCAATGTAAACAAATCTTTAACAAAATGTGTATGTCCACTAATATCATGCAGTCCCTTAGCTAGAGTGGGCGTTGCTTTTTCAGATTTTTTTTTACAGATAATGTGGAGTCTGATGGCTCAAGTTTAATCCCAAGGCATCACTGATTTTTAAATTAATTATCTCATACTCAAAACGGTGACGGAAAACAGCGTGAGGAAATCTGCATGCCTCAGAATTCTCCAAAAAGTTTTTTTATATATTTATATATAATTATTTGAACTTTGATAACCCGCACTAGGTCAGCGTTTTGGCCTTCCCTTGCGAGACGAGGCCTTTGCTCTGCAGTAAGACAGTAATGGACTGCATAATCGATTAGGGCAATAGGTATATACATATATACCACAAAATTACACGTAGACTGCATGTGTGGCGCAGCGGTAGCGACAATCGCTTCGCTGCTCGCTTGTGTCCCGTGTTCAATTCCTGCGCAGGATAACTATTTGTGTGACCCATAAATAGTTGCTGTGATTGTGGACGTACTTTGTGTCCGTCACTAATTTGTTTGTAAAGTACCCCGGATGAAAAAAAACCCACAAGTTTATTTATTTTGATTTCAATTTCATAAACATACGTTCCAGTACTAAAGCTCTCAAACGAAACTTAAATTAACCAAGAACTTCATTAAACTAATAACCATTTAACCACTATCCCTTAATAACCGACTAAGTGAACTGTTTTAAAAACCTGTGATTTCTAAGATCGTTTGCGTGTTCATTTCTACGCCATTACAAACCTGTTTATCTATCTAAAGATCGACATTTGCGCGTTTTAGCACTAAATTAACGATGGTTTTAAAGGAAATTAAGAAAGCAATGGTCGGTTAAGTATTTGCTTACTATCTTGATATGGTAGGGAAATTTTTAAACACCTGGGTAGCTTATCGCCTTAATTTTATCATGAATAAAATGTTTATTAATATACGCCATGGCTCAGTACTGCCTTCTGATCCAAAAGATGCAGTATTGAACCTCGTACAGACGCCAGCACATCAGGCTACCCCAATGTGTCAAATTTACCCAATTGAAAGTAAACCTTAAGCCTATGTAATATAGTTGAAAATCAATAATAAAAATTGACGGATTGGGGTAGCTGGATGTGCTGGCGTCTACAAAACTATAAAAATATTTGTGTTTATGAACATATGACGGTCACCATAGCCTAGTTGGTAGTGCTCCTGCCTAGGAAGCTGGTGGTCCTGGGTTCGAATCCCGGTAAGGGCAAATATTTGTGTGATTAGCACGAATATTTGTTTCTGAGTCATGGATGTTTTCTATGTATATATGTATTTATCTATCTTTATAAGTATGTATATCGTCGCCTGGTAGCCATAGTACAAGCTTTGCTTAGTTTGGGGCTAGGATGATCTGTGTGACATTGTCCCCAGATATTATAAATCTATTTGTCTTCGTCCAGGTGTGTTCTGTGTTTCCATGTATATATGTATAGCAAAGAAGTAATCGATATTTTCCATACAGAAGCCAACACACCCAATCTTGCAATTACCGTATGTGGTTGTTTGAGGTAGGATTACTTAATTTATAATATATAATTTAGAATCTACCTTATGTATATTAAATATTGTGTTATGCTATGTTATAGAAGAGCGGGGTCGCCTAACACATGGTTCATTATCTTATAATATCCTGGGACATTATTCACACACGGCCATCTGATCCCAAACTAAGCAGAGCTTGTACTATGGAAACCAGATAACTGATATACTACGCATATACTATTTTTTTTTTTGTAAATACATACTTAAATAGATAATTTACACCCAGACTCAGGACAAACAGACATGTTCATGCACACAAATATCTGTCCCGGGTGGGAATCGAACCCACGACCTCCGGCGTGAAAGGCAGCGTATCTACCAACCACGCCAACAGGCCCGTCGTAATAATATCTTAATAGGAGACTTCAAAAGCTTAATTTTTTTCTGTAAACTTTTGAAGCATAATAAACCATTGGTATTTGATATAGTCCACTGCTGGACATAAAGCCTTTTCTAAAGTTTTCTATATGGCATTGCCATTTGGCGGTGTTGGTCTTAGTCACCACGCTTGACTATTTAGCGACCGCAGTTAGGTGATAGCTAGTAGTGACATAGATGGCGCCGCTGACCGACTACCTAATATATCTCGTAATTGCCTTTTCGGCAATTTGAATTTTTTTTATCCGTTGTTTTGTATCCTTAGTACATGCTTTGCTTATTTTGCGATAGATGGCGCTGTGTGACATGTTTTTAATATTTATTATTAAACACTGACTTAACCCTGCTAGATACTTGAGTAGGTAATTATAAGGGACAGCAGAATAGCTTAAGCGAAACGCATGCTGCAATGAAGTGTGAAATAAAAACATAGGGTTTTACTCAATATAACAGCTATGCGTCTATAGCAAATACCTGGCGCTCATAGCCAATTACTAACCGGTAAGTTATCAGTGAGGTAAATAACCTAGACACGCGGTCTGGTCAAAGATGGTTGACCACCAAAGTGGTTTAATACCTAATAAACGTTTTGATTAATAAATTGAAATGTGTTCCATTATTGCTCTAAAACTAAAAAGAATTATTAAGAAGTATTAAGAAAAATAAATGGGAGAAACATAATTAAATATTTACATTAAAATTCTGACAACGCGAGATATCTAAGACACATCGTTTTGTAAATGAATATGGTAATCTTTATATTACTAAGTATATGTTACCTTTACTTTGCGAGTATAATTTATTCACTACACTTCATTCAGTGTATATATTCCCATTCCAAATTTAAATCCGAAGCTGTTCATCTGTATTTGAATGATCAAGTAACGTAGATCTTAATATACAAACTGTCACATTTATCAGACATCAGTAAATAGCAACGTCACCATTTAATTTTTCTACCATTTGTACAATGAGCTATATTTATAAGAATCATTTGATTGTGTGCTCACGGCCACTTTCTGCCATTATTAAGTTAAATTGCTAGTTTACCTAATTGTATTTGTAGATAAGTATATCAGTATACTACAACAAGGATGAATAACACGAGAAAACGCTGGTAGAATTTTAAATGAACTAAATTAAGAACGAGAGCACGGAAAGATTCCCACCCAAACAATATTCCGTCCACTCAAGAGAATGTTCTGTCACCTACATTTTAAACATATTAAGTTAAATGATGCAACCGCGTACATAACAATAATATAAGTACATTTACGCAACTCATTACGAGATTTCCCAAGATATTCACCGAGCGTAATTTGTAATAGATACATCAGTTTACGGCACATTTCTGGTCTTCTTCGAATAATTAAATGCAGTTTTAACTAAGTAGTATTGCAAACCGATAGATCATTAATATTTATGCCAGTTGCATAGTCTTGCTTTAGGTAATAGATATCAGATAATTAGTTTGTAAATGTTTACGAATGCAGACATTAATAAAGGGTGGAAATATGATAATATTATTATAAAACAAAGTCAGGTAGAGTTACGCGATTTGTAATTCGAGAACGGATGCATCGATTTTTATGATCTTTGGTTTTTTGGAACTGTCTCGTATTCTCCTAATGAAAGAAAAAAATAGTTAAGAAAGTTAGAAAGACGTCTACTGCTGGTCAAAGTCCTTCCCCAAAGATCTCCACGCTCTCTGGGTAGTCTGTGAAACGCTTTAATCCAACCTTACCCGTCGTTTAGTATCTACTTACTTTCAGCTTCATAAGTCAAGTCGTTTTCGAGATTACGTGTCTAGTCAGTGAGTGTAAAGGTCGTCCAACCTTTCTATTTTATTAAGGATAGTTTGTATATATTTAAAAGGTGTAAAACAAATGGTGGTTGTAACTTCAGGAGCTTAATTTTCCTATTAAACTGAACCATAAATAAAATACACAACAATAAAATTAACTTCCCATACTAGAATAATGCGGGTCGCTGGAAACTGCTGGATGCGAATAGCACAAGACGGGCAATTGTGGAGATCTTTGGGGGAGGCCTTTGTCCAGCAGTGGACGTCTTTCGGCTGATATGATGATGATGACTAGAATAATATCAATAATAAACAATATCAGCTGATACATGTATAGGAAACCAAGCAAAAATTTTTCCTTATCCATAAAATGGTGTTCTTTAATTTCTTTAGTTTCATGGGATGATAGCGCTCCTTAAGTTATCTACACTATTTCTGTAACCCCTTGCTTATATGAATATTTATTTAGTTAGTATCATTACAATTAATTATCATATTTATACTGACTTGGCGCCAACAAAAACGAAAGTCATATTCGTAAATAAAACTAATTTCGAAGTCGTGTTTAATTTTTACACTTACGCTGCTGATTAATCAATCGATTATTTTACAAGTATTTTTAACACAATTGTTTATTGTAATGAGTTCCTTAAACCTTAAGTATGAAGACTGCTTGAGCTGATATTTAACTACTAATTCGACAACCATCCACCATACGATTTTAAATTTTAATTAAAGACTTATATTCTCATGTATGTTCAATTTTTTCTGTCATATTAATGTTAATTCTCGGTTAAATGTTAAAGATAATCTAAAGTCTCGTGTCGTTTCTACATAATATATGGTCTACTAATGCAAGTATTTGTAATTTTTTAGAACTAAAACTCCTTAGTTGGTTTTTAAAAATATTTTTATTTTTAGGAATATAAGACGCCACAATACGGTATATGGATTCTTTAAAAAAAAACCTGCCGTTTAAATGGAACCGCTTTTCGGAAGTTAGCGGTCACACTGTAAATGTCTCTGATGATACTTACTTAAATACCGGAGGGACGAGAGTCTGAACCCTCGCAAGGTCATTTAAAATACGCAGAACCTCACTTATAATACAAACTAAGCTCCATTTATGGGTATAATTATTGGCTTATTAGGCAATTAGCATTCACAATTTCCGGCTATAATGAACTTCCTTACGACTGAGATAATTCTCTTCCACCAAAGGTCTTTCATTAATAATTTCCTTTGTCTCAGTACAATTTTAAAAACAAAGGAATACTGAATAATATTGATTTTATTTCTTTACTTGGCTATCTGACATTTAATTAAAAACAATGAAAAACGAGAATTAGAAACATATAAATTAACTGCACTTTAAACTACCATGAACTCCAAAAAATCTGCAATATTTACGCGGCTGAATAACTTGAGTAAATTTTTTGGCATATTTTGAAGTACATACATAAAAATAGCAAGACGTACGAAGGTAATTTCAAATCCTATAACTTAGTAAGCTTTGTTACTAAAAAAGTTCGTTTTCCGAATAAATTTCCATACTTATGTCAAAAAGCGATAACCAGTTCGATATTATATTAAAAGAATTAGATTTTTTTGCAATTATAATTAGGTACCTATCTCTGCATATCGGCGATATGAAATGTTTATTAGCGGTATTTATTTATGAATTTAAAAATATACATTGTACAAAATATGTGTGATGTGTTTGTTTTTAATAAAATACCTCCCTTTCTGTGCTTTAAGAACACTTTTAGATACTGTGCATGTGTGAGTAATAAATAGTTCGTTTATCGTGCATCATTTATTCCAACATTGCTAAGTAGATTTAGTCGTACTGTATGATGTTGTCGTTAAGATTAGCTTTGCTGAAAAGATATTATGTACAAAACACCTTTGCTTATATCTATTAAATTATAAAATTAGATTCGTATCGGCCAGGTGATATTTTCCCCATGGATAAAATTCTTAAACGATGGGAAATGTTGTTAAAATGCCGCTTACTACCCATGTCAACGGCATCATAACAACATTGCCCAACTTTTAATAGTTAGCCTTCTTGTAAAAATATCAAACTGCATGCCAAGTGCCAACTCTACAATAAAACATTTTATTTACTTAAGCCTTGTCCTTTTACGCTTACTGTATTGAAGTTTTTAATTTATGAAATCTGTACTTAAAGTAGCTTCATTAATACGGCATTCCAATAACATAAAAAGCATCGTATACTCAGCATAAAATATTCATTTAACGATTCAAAAGATACCGTGGAGAATGTATCATTAATTTTGTTTTTATTTGCCTTTTTATATCTTTATTGAACACGTAGATTAATACTTGTTTGGCACGAAGTCTATACATTAATATAAATTATGGATCGAAATAACTTGGTAATCTAAATTTACTTATGAATAAACTTAACTAACTACTTTGGATATAAAAACTAAAACTACTAAAAAGTATATCATATACATAGATAAATGATAACTAAATACAGAAGGTGTCATATTATTCCTTTCATCGGCAAGGTGCCCAGAAAGATGGCCGCATTACCACGTTTAATATCTAATTCTTTGGCCAATGAAAAAGCCTTCTGATCACGGGAGGTCTCAACCTAGCACTTAGAAATCTGGCGATAAAGAGTGCGGGCACTCGGAGTCCACGTTCTAAGCGTTTGGACATATATAGTATACCTACTCAGCAGTTATGATGAATTTTTAATTTGTATGATTTATCCATTTAAACTCTAATTTAATCAGATCAACTCCAGTAGGAAATCACGTGATTTATGGCTTTTATGCGACTAAGCAATTCTTCTGTGCATGCTTATTGATGACGGGAATTCAGCCGCATACACCACGGTATCCGGCCAAATACTAGGTAAACATTAAATAAATGGCTGAACACTTATAATGGAAAGTACCTAATTATGATTGAGATATTTTTCGTAAAGGTGTTTTTTTATATATATTCATTATCTCTAGTCCTAAGGTGGATGGGAAGAAATACCATATTTATCTGTATCTTATCTAATCTTACCCTATCTATAAATGACGATAGCTTTTTAGCTGTTTTAAATAGGAAATAGCACCATAGTTTTAATAAATTTAAATATTTCTTTTGTCATTTCAGTCGAAGAAATTTTACTCATCCCTATCAGAATTTTCACAGGTTAAACGATAAATAAAAGGGTGTTACCGAGATGACTGAATTTTAGGTATGTCGGCTGGGAGGATGGCGGAATATTCGGTATCCAGTATTCGTCAAGTAACTTAGATAATTAATATTCAGTATCAGGTATTCGTCAAGTTGGTGTTCGAGGATCTTCTACTATTGAAAACGAAAGTTCCATATTAATGTTCATTAAAAAAAATATTACATTAAAAATATTTTTTTCCACTTCCACTTTATCTATGTAGAATTAGTAAAGTTTTATTGTATCAACAACTTTGTAAGATTAAAAACTTTAGCTTTTCATAAACTAATGGACTCCGAGTTCTGACCCTAACCACTCGATCTCATTTTCCACTTCTAACAGTTTCTACCGCAGTACAAAAGTTCCATTCAGTGATGTCACAGTTGCCAGATTGTGTACAATTATGCACACAGTAGGCAATTTATTTGTGCAAATTTCCCGAGCCGTCGTGACTAGCTTTCTAGACCTGTACGCTAATGTTATGGAAGTAATTTTGAATTACAATTTAGTTACGTCAAAAATTATGTCAGGTTGTTTCGCTTAATAGGTTTCGTGATTACTTTGTTAATTGGGATGGGTTTATTAGAATCTTAATGAGGAAGAGTTTATTAACTACCTAACAGTGATTCGGATTCCCTAGAAAATTGCGTATATAATATTAAGATAAACTTTGCCCCTATATTCGTCTTTCAATTGGGCCATCCAATGCCAAGCTATAAGTAGGTTCTTCACTAAATTATCTGATATTCCATATTGCACCAACCTTCTTCGATTAATCTTACTCACACCCCCTTCGGTTTGAGGCAAATATATTGCATATTTTGGCTTATGCATGAATTTTTTACCAACACAAGATTTATTCAAGACCAGAATGAAAAGGCTAGATAATTGCTAAGTGACTTATCCTCGACCATATTATTAGACATCGCGGTCAAGTTCAAACCCAAAAATATATGAAAAAGACTTTCAATAATAGTATCTATTGACTTGAAAGGATTATATAATCGCACTAAAAGTCTTGTCTTCATAACTTTTGGATCTAGATGCCACTCACCTATATCAATTTACTCTGTAAAGATATGTATTTACAAAAGAAAAGTAGTACATGTAATATATCAGTTATCTGGTTTCCATAGTACAAGGTCTGTTTAGTTTGGGATTAGATAGCCATGTGTGAATAATGTCCCAGGATATTATATTATACTACTTTATCCGAATAAAACTCTTCCATAATTAAATCAGTTCCATAGATTGCTCTCCCTAGACGTACTTAATTACCATGCACACATTAGCAACACTAATCTAGTATTACGTCAATAACACTAAGAACTCGAAACAAGTCTAAGTTCTAAACATGGATTCGATACGTTCCTCCAATACATCTCTCTTAAACCTGTTCTTTGCATTGTGATTGGCCTACTTCAGTATGTCTTCAGCCAACTTTGTATAGGAACAAACCGTGACGGTGAGGTAATAAGTTCACAGTACTGTGGTCACATTTAAACGTAGATATCTTCCGTATAAAACTAGCATCCATTGCACCACATTATTTTTAATACAACGCCCGCACTATGGAATTTTATCCCTTTGTCGCGGGGTACTTTAAAAATATATAATAGACGGACACAAAGTAAAACTATTTATGGGTCACACAAATAGCTGTCCGGCGCGAGACTCGAACCCGCGACACGAAGCGGTGAGGCGACTATCTTAGCCACTGCGCCACACGTGAAGTCTTTATTCGTCCTATATTACATACATAACGCACATTTGCTAACTCTACAATACCATTATCATCATCATCGTCAGCCTGATATGATCCACTGCTGGACATAAGCCTCCACCAAAGGTTTTTAGAACGTTGCCATTTGGAGGGATTTGCCGTAGTCACCGCGCTTGGCATGCGAGTTGGCGACCGCAGTAGGTGGTAGATGTTACACAGGAGGCGCTGTTGCCCGACTAACTGGTGTATCCCTTAGTCGCCTTTTACGACACCCATGGGATGGGATGGAATAGCCATACTATTCTTTCTCGGCCGAAAACCACACGCCTAGGTTTCCGTTCTTTAATACTGCTTTTGCCAAATAAAAACATACCTTAAAATCTTACAGCAAAACAGTTTACCTATTAAACGTAACTCATTAAACAAACATAAGCCACACACATATATACACACAGGCACACACACATACACAATTACGCACGCTCAGGTACAAACACGTACATTAATTTATATAGTCGTCATTTATTTTTGCGCAATAATTGAACTTAATATATGTATGTATATCTTATTTAAATTATTTTCAGCCTCAGTAGCTTGGTGGACAAGCTACAAGCTTGCTAAGTATGGGGCCAGTTGGAAGCCATTATGCATTTATTCATGTTTATTATATGCATATATTTCTTCTTGATAATAAGTACTTTAAATTAAAGCCTTAAATGGATGTAGTTACTTCCTTACTGAAAATATCTACGGTTATTTTCTGGATATTTTGAAACCCCTTAAAAATAGGTTGTACCTAACTTGGAAGGTTTTCTATGAAATTTATAACACTTTTCTTTTCAACTCGTTGCAGGTAACTTCGCTGTAATGGTATTGGTCGGTACAATCTTTAATTTACTATGCATGTACTAAGCTAACAGTAATTGAAAGATACAACGTTTACCAAAGAAATAGTAAAGAGTTATGTAAATATTCTGCCGTAATCGGATTTACGGTCTGTAACGAACTGTTTTTGCGTTTAAGTTTTTAAAGTTATATTTTTTCGTTATATACTTAAAGATATTTTTTTAAGTCTAATAGACAAAGTAGAACATTTAATACGCATCTTTGGCATGTAATTTTCTCAATACCACCGTGACGGCCGCTGTTGGTTTTCCTATTATATATTATAGCTAGTATCGGCTCAGATATTTTTTGATAGATCGATGTAATTTCGTTTCGTTTTTTCTACAGAGGTAGCCATCCGCATAAAAAGTCATTAACTATTAAAATATCTATAAATGTGTTAATGACTGCACCTGTGGCACAGTGATTATTGTAGCAACTGCGCTTCTACGTGTTTCGAGTTTGATTCCCGCATACTTATTTGGATCTGAGTTAATTTCGCGTCCGTGATTGGCATGATTGTAAAGTGCCTCAAGAGACACAAGATATTACACAAATGCAAGGGTTGTCTTAAAAAATATCTATTTATGCGTAAATTTGTTTAGGAAAATCGATGTAACTAGCAGGAATTTAAGGGGATAATAAATTAATTAGGTTAAAGAAAAGTGTGAGAATCTCGGTCCCTCCGTTACCTACAAGTTGTACTAAAAGGTGTTATATACGCAAAACTTGTGCTACGTATTAGCTTTTTTTTTATCTCTCATTAGTAAATCTAGCGAAAAACAGTATAAATTCAATTCAAATTATCAATGGTAATTAGCGTTCAAAATACTAATGTTAGATAAAGAACGCGCTATACTAACATATGACGTCATTTGTAGTGGAGCCATATAATCTCTATACAAACAGTGATTTCCCGCGAAAGAGACAGAGTATCCCCACTTTATCTACACCAAGAACGTAAAACAACTTTAAATATAGTTTTATTTTTGAATTATATTTGCCTTCATTTTTATTAAGCACATTGGGTAGGCTGATTTGGTGCAAACACCAAATATGCATTGAAATTTATTGAACAACTTTTCTGACGATTAAATTTCTACTTTATTGTCATTTAACAACGTTTCAGCCAAAATACATAGACTGTAGTCATAACCACAAAAAGAAAAAAAAACATGCAGCCAATTTGAGCACTTCCTCCTTATAAACAGCTATTAAGAGTTCTTAATGATCTCATATTTTTCACCTTCCTAAAGCAATGTTATCCAATTATATTATTTTCCATACATTAATTAAATAAACTTCCGCAAACTGTGAATCGAAACAGGAATACCTGTATAAAGGTGCTCTTCCACTGTAGGAACATAGAGTAAAAGTTTCAGTAGATCGAACCGTCTAGACAGGGCAATCGTGCGGTGCGTACATAAATTCTCATTCTAATTCCGCGCAGTTACGGGACGGTACTCGGTGGATCGGCTACCCTATCTTCCTGTGCATTGAAATAAACTACTTTAATGCAGTGTAGATGTTATTATAGAGTTATATTATATTTTATTTTGTAGTTTTTTAGCATTCACTGACAGAATTTTTGTGAAACTTTGATTCCTCTAACATAAACTAGCTTTTTCTGTTTTTTTTTTAGTATTGGGACTTACTGAATATAAAGGCTAACAGTAAATACAAACATAAAATTGCTTGAAAGTAACAAATTTATGAGTATTTAAAAATCAAAAACACAAACAAAGACGAAACATTTCTGATATAACTTTTCTTCTCAATATTGCCCAGGGTGATATCGACTGTCCCGAACTTCTTTCAAAAATCAAGTTGCCAATACTGCCCAACTAAGCACAAAAGCGGTATCTTAATGAAAGCGAGTTTCGAGATATTTGAAGTTTTGTAAAAATACCTTTTGTTTACTTTATATTTTGACTTTTTTGCTTATTAAATAGAATTTATATATTATATTGGATCTATTTGTTACTTCAATAGTTAAAATATCAAAAATGTATATGGATATACCTTTTTCATGAGATACTGCTACACCGCTTAGTAATTATACAGTTAAAATTTGAATTACCGCTTTTTCGTTAGCTTTTCTCCTACATGAACGTATACAAAAAAGTATGAATTTTGTATCGAATTAAATACGTATTATTTAAGGGAAAAAAATGATCAAAGTATATTTATGAAGTCTTTTATTATTCAAATTTATAATGGCATATAAAAATATTTGAAGAAAAAACGGATTCTATGAAATTAATCTAGTCAAAAGTAGGGAGTTCTCTCCAAAAGGACATTCTGTTTTGAGGTATAATATTTTGAAAAGATTTCAAAATATTTTCTGTTTCGCTTTTAGAAATGCCTTCCATTACAGTTTTCTTCTTTGGTGGAGGCAAACCTTGGGTTTTCAAAATTTTATTGCCGATTATGCTCGCTGTGATAGGGTCTTTATTGAATCCAGTTCTGTATGTCAAATCAAAACTGCCTCTATTGACTTCTACTTCGACCATTTAATTGATATATGGTCGCGTTTGATGCGGATGGGCCTGATAAAAAGTTTAAATCTTCAGATTCGGAATAATTTGACGAATGGTTAAGCGGACCCAGTGAATGAATTGCACTGTCGCATCTTGAAAATGGAAGCTCATCATCTGAATCACTATTAGGAAAAATGTCGGGATCGATAGTTAGAATATTCTCTCATCGCCATATTTTTTTGTGCGAATTGGATCATGATTTTAGTATTTCTTTGTGACATGGTTCTTCTGAAACAATATTCGTTTATTTTAATTGGGTTACTTTATAATAGCTACATATTACCTAAGGTATGCTAAATCTAAATACAAAATATTTGGGAAATAATTTTAAATTATCATAATTATTTAGATTTTAACAATTACATAGGTAATGTAAAATACTAATCAAAATCATCGGCACGACTGCAACAACCGTGAGGCTGGGAAATTGTAACAATCACGTATGTTGTGCCCTAGCTAATAAAGTTCAATTTCGCTACGTAATAAAATTTAAAGTTCAAATCTTTCTTGCGGCCCTATACGCGCACTCGACTCTTTTGAAGGAAATATCATGAATTACTTGTTATAATGGATAATCCATATTCATATCTTCTAAAATTACATTTAATAGGACTTACCTGATGGTCAAAATACGAAATTACACCACTGAACAATGAATTCACAGATTTTTACTAATTTAACACAGGAATATCAAGATTATGACCTCTTTGCAACGAAAACAAACAAGTTGTCAACAGTAAGGGTAAATGTATTAGAAACCCGATCGTATCAATCAAACAATAAGAGCCATTTTAATTTGCTTCTGCAACCGTATCTCATAAAGTAAAATGATTTGCGGATCAAGTAAGCATTCAAAAACTAAGCGTTATAGCGGCAAGTCAGTAATTCACGCATTATACATATTTGCCGTTTAACGGCTTAGAATTTTTTTTGTTGTTGTTAAAGAGATTTGGCGGTATTTAAATATACGGCTGTTTGCCTACGTAATATTGATATACCTCTAATATCCTTAGTGATTTAAGGTAAAACTGAGATAGAGAAATCTTTCTTAAGGGTATTTTTATATGTTTTCAACAAGATAGCGCTAAAAGGCTTAGTTCATTAGATGCGAATTTTTTAAAGCTATCCGATGGTATAAAAATAAATATTACGATTTTTTTTGAGATACCGCTTTTGCGCTTAGTAGGGCAGAATACCTGTAAGAAATTTACGTAAAAATCTCTTGTTACACTGTCCGCCATGCCACACCAATTTTAGAGTTAACAGCTTTCTGCCTAGAGTATTCAATGAATTTAACAAGTTAAATGGTGACAGTCGTTTTCATTTTATTGATCTGTTTACTACTAGCAAAAATTCTACCAGATCCAAATTAACTAGATATTTCATTGATAATGTATAAATCTTTGTATAGTACTATTGGCTCAATCTTTTAAAACCATTTGTAGAATTGTCATGACTGTAATTAATTAAGTAGACCGGAGATGCATCCACTTAGTTAACTAGTTGTGGAAGCTTGTTATTGGCATTTACTTACCAAAATTTGTAACCAATTGTATGTAGCTGTTAGCTTCCCTAATAAAATAAAAATAAAATAAAATAAAAAACACGCCATGCTATTTTATGACGTCAGTTGATATAACGTAATTAAGTAGACAGGAGACGCATCCATTTAGTTAACTAGTTGTGGAAGCTTGTTATTGGCATTTACTTACCAAAATTGTATGTAGCTGTTAGCTTCCCTAATAAAATAAAAATAAAATAAAAAACACGCTATGCTATTTTATGACGTCAGTTGAAGTTGTCCATAGAAGCGACTAACAGTCTTTTTGCGAGAACGGGATATATTATCCTTTTATATTTATGAGCCGATATTAAATATTTTTTTCTGAATTATATGTGTGCTTTTTTCTCGTATTGTCATTGATTGATGAAATGATACGATGTGCAATATTGCAAGCTCGTTAACTTAACATTCAGCCCCAGTGAAGCTATTCGTAGAATCATATATCGCTATACCTCAATTTTGATTTTAAGCGAAAATGTATAAAATTTAATTAGGCAACCCCTTTGATTTTGTTCACCCGGTGGTGTAGTACGGGGTTGTCAAACTGCTCAGAAATGATTCTCAGAATGCTATTGTGACTTTTATACCACCAATTATATGAGCGCTTGATTGTATGGGTTTATTATAGCCTATGGTTTGCTATTATTTAATAATAATAATATTTTTTTATTTATTATTCACACACGGTCATCTGATCCCAAACTAAGCAGAGCTTGTACTATGGAAACCAGATAACTGATATACTACATATACTATTTTTCTTTTGTAAACACATACTTATATAGATAATTTACAACCAGACTCAGGACAAATAAACATGTTCATGCACACAAATATTTGTCCTGGGTGGGAATCGAACCCACGACCTCCGGCGTGAGAAGCAGCGTATCTACCAACCACGCCAACAGGCCCGTCATTATGATACTAGTGAGTGGGCCATATTGGGGTAGTTACTCACGCGTTGCTGATCCTTGTCGCTGTGTGATGATAATAATGGTTAATTACCACTTAAGGCAAAGCCTTTTTAAAATAATTGTTTTTTACATGACTCATTTTTTTTCTTCCTGTTATCGCATGTTGCAATGTGACGGCCAATATGCGCCGTCTATGGCTAACATTAGCGGACCGTGTAGCATTTACATTCTCACTTTTGTGTGCAAGTACTCCATCCCATCCCATAACGTGGAGCGTAGAGTCCTTCCGAAGGAATATCAACAAGAGAACGGGCAGTAGCGTCTCTCTATGACCATCATACTGCGATTGTCAACCCTTCTGCCTAATCATACTCATCGTGATCATATATCATAGTCACAAATTATAATCTGCCGTTTAAACCAGGCCTATTCATATATTAATAATAATGAATTAACTCACTGGCCTGTTGGTGTAGTGGTTAGTGACCCTGACTAATAAGCCAGACAAATAATAATAGATATAACTATATTTATTTAAGCAATAATTTGTGTTATATTGTTCCAAGGACTGCCGTTGCGTCTTGTAAAACCAACACAGGCGTCCGCGCTCCTCCTCCTTATACTCCATAATTTTGTTCAATGTGTTACTGTTTGTTTTCCTTAATAAATAAAATAAAATAAAATCTTTGTGCGATAATTATTTGTTCTGTGTCCGAGTAATATGTATGTATTTAAAAAAATAATTATATTTATCAGTCGTCAGCTTGCCATAGTACTGTCTCTGCCTAGTTTAAGATCAGATAGCATTCTTGCCAAAAACATCTTAGGTGTCCCAAGATGTTTTTGGCAAGAAAAAAGGCTTTGTTTTTCTATGTCTGGTCAAACAAATTGATTGTTAGGTTAAAAGTTATATTTTTTAATGATTGTTAAATAGTAACAAAGCGTAATTATAATCATAACGGCTGTGAACAACCCACCGCAGGGGGATATGCCATCATCGCCACGTTGGCAGACGGGTTGGAAATCGCAGTATGTTGGTCATAGTACACAGAAATAAGTTGCTGCCTTCTGGTATATATTTCCTATATATATATAGCTTGTACTATGGAAACCAGATAACTGATATACAACATATGCTTCTTTTCTTTCGTAAATACATACTTATATATATAATTACACCCAGACAGAACAAATAGACATGTCAATGCACTCAAATATTTGTCCTGGGTGGAAATCCAACCCACGACCTGCGGCGTGAATGGCAAGCATTTACGAACCATGCTAACCGGTCCGTCAAAATAGATGGGATGATGATATTCTTTAATTGCCGTGTGGTGCACAGAAGCTAACACAAAATTAAGGGTAATTATACTCTGAGATGATCTGCCTTTCAAACGGTACATATTATTTCGCCGCATTATATCAATACTTTAGTTTATACGAAAAATTTACGACGCACGCTTAACAGTGGCGTTGTATCTCTGCAATATATTTTCTGTGATAACGATATGTAGAAAGGCTCGTCCTTGGTACATGCACATTGTGGGTCAATGGCCGTTCGAGTCAGATCTTTACGTTTTTAATACTGTAAAATGTTCCGGGGTATGTAAGTATAACGGTAGTGTATTATGTTATGAGGCTATTACTTGTATGACAAATTACGTGAGAATTGCTTTCAAGAGTTGGTACCGTTTAATTTTATTACTGCATTTATACAGGCATTGGAAGTTTATAATGATTTTAATGCAAAAAAAATTGTAATTTGAGACTACTATTTCTGATTCGATTTCCATTTGGAATATGTCTCACACATATTCCAAATTAACAGAGCATAGCACATTAAGCAGAGTCTCTCAACAAGTGGGTCTGAAAATGAACATGGATAAGACGAAAATCATGTCAAACGTCCATGTTGCACCCACTCAATTGAAAGTTGGTGACTCTGCACTCGAAGTTGTAGAGAACTATATTTACCTAGGACAGACCATCCAACTAGGTAGGTCCAACTTCGAGAAGGAGGTCAATCGTAGAATCCAACTCGGCTGGGCAGCGTTCGGGAAGCTACGTAACATCTTCTCGTCCAAAATACCGCAGTGTCTCAAATCGAAAGTCTTCGACCAGTGTGTGTTGCCAGTGATGACATACGGAACAGAGACGTGGTCGCTCACTATGGGCCTTATTAGAAGGCTCAAGGTCACCCAAAGAGCAATGGAGAGGGCTATGCTCGGAGTTTCCCTGCGGGATCGCATCAAAAATGTCGAAATCCGCAGGCGAACCAAAGTCACCGACATAGCCCGAAGAATTGCCAAGTTGAAGTGGCAGTGGGCAGGGCACATAGCTCGTAGAGCCGACGGCCGTTGGAGCAGAAAGGTTCTCGAGTGGCGACCACGAACCGGAAGACGCAGCGTGGGCAGGCCCCCTACAAGATGGACCGATGATCTTGTGCGGGTCGCTGGAAAATGCTGGATGCGAATAGCACAAGACCGGCAATTGTGGAGATCTTTGGGGGAGGCCTTTGTCCAGCAGTGGACGTCTTTCGGCTGATATGATGATGATGATGATGATGATGATATTCCAAATTGAAAATCAGAAATGTCGAAATTCACCGGTGTACAAATTTTTAACTACGCATCTTTATGTCTTACTGTTAAGCATATAAATATTTTATATGCTTAATAGTAACAAGTTATTTTATTGAACATTTCATTACATTTATGGCTACATGTAATATAATTACATATAAATTGCTAATAAATACTGAATAAGTCACCTCAGAGCCACAATGATTGACAGATCAAAAGAAATTATAATTAGTCATATTGTAAGCTCTGTAGTGTTGCCTATCACCTGTAGGACTGATCGAGATCTTATTGAGAAAGTTATATCGATATTTATTGCTTTTAGTTTAACTAGTGATTTGACTGGATGAATGGTGCAGTGATTAGGGTAGCCTAGCTACTACTTTAGGGTGCTCGTGTTTGACATTTGAGTCCCGTGCAGGTCAACTATACTATACAATTTTTTATGAAACAGCACAACATGTTACTCAGCGACATGTACAAAATACATAAAAATACAGCAATAACGATCAGGTTGATACATTTTGTTGGAATTGGAAGCATAGAAATATTGTTTGTACTTCACAAAATAATGTGTTATTTTATCTTTTTCTAGGGGTTTTTTGGTTCCTCCATTTGAAGAGGAGCATATGTCACTCTTGACTTGGTCAAGAACTATTTTTACCACACCATGATTATCTGTCAAAAGAGTTGTTTATTCGGTTTAAAAGCAAAAGTGTATTGAGTTGTATTCCCTAGCTCATTTTTGATTAGGTTAGGATGATTTAATCTAGTCTAATCTCATCTACGTTTAGACGACAACCAAAGAATATTATTGCGATTCATAGAATCACAAAAAATATCTGTAATAGTGGGAGTCAAGAATTGGCGGTTTTGCATCTTGGTGCCATAGAGCATTTTTTATTGGGTGTTGTCTAAAGAACATTTAATGTTCTCCAACCTGTAACTGATCTCTGTCATATCATCTAAGGTTGCAGTGAATGACGATAAAATTTTATGGCCGCCATAGATGGCATCCAGATTCATATGGAACATTGAGGTTATATAAAATGCCGGATATTGTCTGGAGTATTTAGTTCTTTAGTTCAAGGACTTCTTGTAGAGTATGTCGGGTATACGGGACGATAAAATTATACTAAGAAAATTACTACCTCCTCTCTACTTCCTCTCTTCCAAAATCTCCTCTTGCAGGTCCACTGGAAGAGATTTCTTTAGAAATAAGTAGTACCTTTGTACAATGTCTTCTCTTGTGTATTCTTTCTTTTATACTTTTAGTGTGTACATAAATTGGAAATAAATAAATAAATACTAACTAATATGTAAATTGTAAATTTAAACGCTGGGGCGAAGTTTAGATGTTACAGGAGGACATTGGAGCAGCAAAAACCGCGTCCCCGGGGCTCCTCCCATCAGGCGCCAAAAGAAGTCCACGTTAGGTTAACCCACCCATAGACACTTTTTGCCCTCTACCTCATCAAAAAAGGTACTAGTTATATCATTAAACTGAAACAGTCTTTTACTTGGTTGGTTCTATTGAAATTGGCCGTCGTAGCCGAAAAACATACAGAATACTTTCATTAGCTTTTTAATTTTAGTGGTACTTAATGAAACACTAAAGCCAAAATTTTGACACTTAAATAAAGCCAGTTAAATATATGATTACATGAAATAAGGCCAGTTAAATATACGATTATATGAAATAAGGCCAGTTAAATATACGATTATATGAACCCTTACGATCACATTATTTTTAAGTTCGCCATCGATTTAAATATCGATTATCTCACAACCCTAATCATGAGGTGCGGCCTCATGCAATGAATGTCTCTATAAAAGCGTTGATTGTCTAATAAGGGCTCTAAATTGGTTCAAATTAGAACTGTCACTCTGACTAATAGTTGCAAATGTATAATCATAAAACAATTACGTATTGAATGAGTGTTTATACTACTTAATGATCGTTTAAGTAACGATTATGATCGGATAGAATACAAATGGATATATACATATTTTGAACCTAGTTAAACAATGGGAAATGTAGAAACATCTTTTTTTATTTGAAACGCTCACAGCCTGTTTCTTTGAATAGATCGTAAACGATCCTCGAGATTAAGGACCTGAGCACGCGCTCAGTCTATAGATGGGTGACCGCCAAAGTGATATGAATTATGATACGTTAAGTTGTTGGCTACCGTTGTAATTATTAGACAACAGGCGTTAAGCCAAATGCAAGACTAGAGACTAAGATGAAATAATATATTAATTAAACCCGGGCGGGTGTGGTCATAAAAAAAATAAAAAATGCACCGACTGTTTCCGTAACTTTTTTCAAAAATATATGTAAGCTCGAAAAGGCAATAAATTGGGTTGAATGAATGTACAAATGACATTAAATAAAGTCATAACAATGTCATAAGAACTCGCTCTAAACTAAATAAATGTCACGTTTTCACTTACAATTAATGTCATCATTTATTTGACTAACCGAATCGCCTGCCATTTAAATAGGTTTCCTATTTATTCTGTATTCGTACGTAAGGAACTTACGATTAAGGACATTTAACCTACTTTTAACAATGAAGCTAGGCTAGACGTCTCTATACGATAATTTACTATTCATTTATCAACCCTTACACAGCTCAAGGTAACCCAAAAGGCGTTAATTTAGGCCGATTTAGGTCATAACCTGGTTCCAGTAATGAACGTGCAACCCTCGGCCATTTTTATAACTAAACTTAGATTGAATGACGTCTTAGGAACAAAGAATGCTACTTATATGCTTTGGTACACCACAAATCTGAAATGATTAGGTACTCGCTGCACCCCGCCATGTAATCTGTTGTAGCCACCTGTGGTGAATGTTATGATCGTTAAAGGGTGTCGGTCATTGCGTATGTCCATAACTTATATATATGTATATCCGTAGCTTATCGGTTTTCTATAGGCTGTTTCATGGAGAATGCGCTCAAGACCTCCATTAACTTATCCCTCCTTTCCCCTTTTTTCATCGGTCTACCAGGCGTCGGGAGGGTCTTCACCGCTTTGTTGTTGACATCCCATTATGCCGTACGAAGCGCTTTGCTTCCTCCTTCATCATACGCACGGCTAAGCAGTGGAACACACTCCCGAACAACGTATTTCCAGACTCATACAACATGGGTTTATTCAAGGCTAGAGCGAACGGGCATCTTATGGGTACACGCGGTCCACCTACGGCCACATCTTCACTTACCATCAGGTGAGATCGTGGTCAAACGCAAATCCATCTAGAATAATAAAAAAAAGCTCTTATTATAATACAATGGAGTTTTAAATGAGACCATATATTATGACATTGTCCAATTACGGGTTAATTAAGGGTATAACCTCCCTTCATCCCAAACTTCTTGTTCCCAAATCGTTTTTGCGTGATTGAGTAACAAACATGCATACATCCATACTCATAAACTTTCGCATTTATAATATTCGTAATCCTTGACCATAAAAACAGAATCAGAATTTTGATTTTATATTCTGATTATATAATAGGTCTTTACCTATGAAATTGCCGTTTTGTATGAAAAAATTTAAACGAATTTTTTTCATGAATTTTTTTATTTGTATTAATCGAAGTAATCACCCATGCAATCAATGCATCTTTGCCATCGCAGTGGCAGTTTATTGATGCCCTTCTTAAAGAAATCAGCTGGACGGGAGGCAACAAATTCTTCAAAGGCATTTTGTACTGCCTCTCGGGTATTGAATTTTTTTCCCGCCAAGAAGTTATCCAAATTCTGGAAAAAGTAGTAGTCTGTAGGCGCAAGGTCTGGTGAGTAGGGCGGATGACGGAGAGCTTCCAACCCCAGTTCTTGCAACTTGGAGACCGTCTGCTGTGCAGTATGAGGTCGCGCGTTGTCGTGCAGGAGCAGCGGAGACGAGCGATTGACCAATGCTGGTTGGAGATGCGCCAGCTTCTCCATCATTGTGCTCAGTTCTTCACAGTACACATCTGCAGTAATGCTCACCCCGTTTGGTAAGAAGCTGTGATGAATCACACCGGCGCTAGACCACCAAACAGTGACCATCACTTTTCTAGGGGTAAGTTTTCGTTTAGGGCATTGTTTAGGTGCTGAACCAGGATCCAACCAACTTGCTGAGCGCTTGCGGTTATCAAACAGAATCCATTTTTCATCGCAGGTAACAATGCGGTTCAAAATTCCTTCATTTGTGTGTCTGTTGAGCAGTGCAAGGCACGTCTCGACGCGTACTTCGCGCTGGCGATCATTGAGTTCGTGGGGCACCCATTTGTCAAGCTTTTTTACCTTGCCAATTTGACGCAAATGGACCAATATTGTTTTGACGCTAACGTCGAAAGCTGCTGCTAATTCAGCCGTAGATTGTGTATCATCAGCTTCCACAACCGCCTTTAATTCGTCATTGTCGACCAAAGTCTTCGGACGACCGCGAGGTTCATTTTTCAGGTCGAAATTTCCAGAACGGAAGCGAGCAAACCAATAACAGGTGGTGCGTTGGTTTGTAGTGTTAGCTCCGTAAACGTCGTTGATGTTGCGTGCCGCTTGTGCCGCGTTGCTGCCACGACGGTACTCATATTCCATAATTACTCGAATTTTTAACGTATCCATGATGACGAAAAAGATTGAAATGCGATGAAAATGTAACACTAATCAATAAAGAAATGACTACTTTTGGAAAAAAGAATCCATGTTTTTAAAATAAAATTAATTTGAAATTAGAATTCTTAGCCAAACAAAAATTATTTTGATTTGAAATGGCCAGTACTGCAGAACGGCAATTTCATAGGTAAAGACCTAATATATATTCTGATGCTGATTCTGATTCTTGACCATAGAACTCGTACAACTTAGTCGATAATAGACACCAAACGCTACTATCGACTCAAAGTTGTCCAGATTCGAAACTATAAAACAATGTTTCTAGGCCCTGCGCACTGCACTGCGTAGTTAGCAATCCTTTTAAGTTAATGTCCTATTCAATATAACAGTAAATCAAATTGACAAGTAGACTATTGGTTTTGCAGAATTATTCCTGAGTGTTCGTTACAAAAACGTCAAAGTCCTGCCGAAGCGGTACGTGATTTATAGACAGTGCTTCCGTTTAGTTATTATTTTCTTCTGAATTGGTTTTAAAGCCGCAATAGAAATCACTTGTATTTTTAATAACAGACTAATTTAAAAGCTATTTATTTCCTCAACCAAAAATAGAATTTACAAGTTTTTAGTTTTATGGGGTGGCTGTGTTATTCTTTCTGAGCCGGAAAACACGTGGCTAAATACGTTACGTTATATATATTTATATCAATATTTTACAATAAAAACGTTGATTCCAAATCACGATTACACTAGGAAGAAAAACATCACCTCTAAAAATTAAAAACTATTTTTAACGTGTATCGATAGTATTCTTTTCAATCTATTTTGAGCCATACTGATTAATATGCTTGGTTAACAAAGATAGGCGTAATAAAATATAATCGAGTGTTGTCAGCTTCTTAACGAAGATGGTGAAAAAAAAGTTACACAAAACGTCTCTTAAAACTGACCCCGTCATGCACCTTCACCGTAATTATCCTGAGTCGAGGCTCTAACCCCAAAGAGGGTAGGTACCCTCTAATGTGGGTTACTTAGTAGTTGTATAGATATAGCTTATGTATAGCTTTCTTCTATTGTCCAGTACAGCAGTGAAAGCCCCCTAACCTAACTGTAAATAAGTAAAAAAACCGGCCAAGTGCGAGTCGGACTCTCACGAGAAGGGTTCCGTACCATTATCTATAAAAACTCTTAAATATTTATTTCATTTTATTTTTTAGTATTTCTTGTTACAGCGGCAACAAAAATAAATCATCTGTGAAAATTTCAACTGTGCAACTATCACGGTTCATGAGATACAGCCTGGTGACAGACGAACAGACAGACAGCGAAATCTTAGTAATAAGTTCATGTTTTACCCTTTGCGTACGGAACCCTAAAAGCCAGAATCCACTGCTGCCCACCTCATAACGCATACTAGCCATTTCCGGCACGTTTCAAGTCGCCGTTTATTTTTTTCTCATTTAAGGTATTATATCCAACGTCTATTTCTAGATGTTTTCTCTGCGGTTATTCATTTGTCTGTTCATGACCTACCTCAATGTGGTCTAGGTGTATACTCAATTAATACTCGTAGATGATGTAGAAAGTAAATGGTGATAAATTGGATTGCTCGTAATTATTTCGAATGCTTTACGGTCAATTAGTAAATATGCTGTTAGTGCTGGACTTGTGTAGAGAATGATGTATTCGTTCGTTATTTAAATGTTTGATTTGTGGTTTGATTAATTAATATTTGAATTTCGTTAGTGTCATTCTCAATCAATCAATCAATGCATTCATTCGAATAACATACATAGATTACAAAGAAGGTGACAATTTTTATTCGCTCTTTGCTACTTGCTCTCATTTATCTGTAAGTGACCGAGTTTAAGCACCTAGGTCAGTCTTTAAAAGGTTTTACATAAATAGTCGAGAAAAATTAATCCATGAATCCAAAAAAATACAGAAAACCAATTTACGAAAAAGGAATCTAACTTTCTCTCGACATATTTTTTTTGTATGGAGAGTAAATTTATAATTTTCATTGTTTTTCAAGTTGATGTTCTACAGGTTGTTCAGTTACCTACATAGACAAATGAAACTCCTTAAGTTTTGTATATTATTTATACTACATTTTGTAGACCAAACAGTGTTTCAATTTCTGAATTCGTTCGTCGGAGGGCTCGATATGCCTTTTCAATATGTACGGAATATCTTATAATACGAGTATGTTAAGTAAATAAAACAAGACAATATGTATAAGACACTAGCCTTATAAATTCACCACCATCATCATCATTATTTCAACTGAGACGTCCACTACTGGACTAAGTCCTCCCCAGAGACTTTCACAATTGGCGGTATTGCGCTTCCCGCATCCAGCGGCTTCCATCGATCTTGTAGGAGTCTGCCTACGCGGCCAAGCTGCGTCTTCCGGCTCATGGTCGCCACTCAAGAACCTTTCTGCCCCAGAGGCCGTGGTTCTACGGGGCTATGTAACTTGCACACTGCCAATTCTACTTGGCATTATACATAGTAGCTAAAAAAATGTTTTTGTATACAATTCTGTCAGTGCAATGAATTGATAAGTATTCATTTTTTCTTTATTTTATACGGGTAGAATCAATATACTTATATGTTCAGTTAATTTTTATTTAATATTGTATGCATTCCTGTAATCTTTCCATCTCGGTAAATAAATATCATTAAATCACTCACCGACCAGCACAAAAAAATTGCATTCACAAAATTAACTGAAATAAGGAAACTGCATACATTATATGCGATAACGATCACAGTAGACGTGTTCATTGTTCTGTGGGAAGTTCGTATGCGGCCGTCCTAACCTCGTGGGAGCCATTGTATGGGTAACAGGACCTAGCATTGCGTCATATATGGTGTCTTTGTAATCTAGCGAATAACGGGGTGGTTCTTGAATTATTTATTAATATTGTTTGTTTGACTAGATTAACGGTACTTTTATTGGTGCACTGGGTTTGGAATTGACTTTATATCTCTGTCTGAAATAAAAAGGTAAACAAAATCAAAAATCATTTATTCCGTAAAAATTTTACATTTATGTGGAATCGTCATTTTTTTTTACCCTACCGTGCAGTGCATGACGTGGCAGCTACTGAGAAACACTGCCAGAAAACTCAGTAGGAATCCTTTTTTGAAATAAAATATACTTAAGATTAATTACAATCTTGTGTGTTGACTCAGAATATGTCAATCCGAAGCACTTTTGTCACTTAATTAATCAGAAATTATGTAATAGCCCTTCTAATTTACGAAGCTTTTAGTTAAACGTAAAATATACATAATATATACTTGTGTAATAATATGTACTTGTCACCGACAAGTGAAGAAAACCTCTCCCCATCTCGTCCCGTGGGAGGTTTCGAAGTAGTCCCGAGATAATTCCGTCGATTACCAACCCGTCTACGTAGCGTAGCGATGTCAATATACATATCTCCCGATTCTTGGCAACGCAGTGGACGTCAGATGGCGGCAAAGTATTTGTATTTCCCTACAAGAGTCATTTGTACCCGTGGTTTTACCCGTGTTAAACTTTATTAAAATCACTCCAGTCGTTTAGCCGTGAAGAAGTAACAAACATACACACTCACACAGTCACACAGTCACACACTCACAAACTTTCAGCTTTATAATATTAGTGTGATTTTGTTTTTGAGCTAGATCCGGATTCTAAACGAAACTAAAATTTAATGTTCTAATAGTTTTTGCTTCCAAGTAAAAGTTTGATCGTCTGTTGTTTTAATAAAACATCTCCACCTACCAGCTCCCATCCTCACGTAATACTGTAATCTACCATTTCGTTGTTCTGACTAATTCTTAAATGACCAACCGTCCATTTTCATAACTTTAAAAGTGAGCCATATTAATAACATGATAAGAATCAATTTTAAGTTGCATTGGTATGGTCGTTTAGTTCAACAGAAACTAGGACGTCGGAACGATCTACCAGGGCTCATCAATCTTTCGGACTTTCTGAATTTGCGTGCAAACCTCACACTCAACAAAAACCCTACAAACTAACGCTACGAATGAATTTGAACTTTGGGATTAGATAACTAAGTTTCTCTTTAGTGTAATAGAGGTGTGGAGTTGTGACTTACCGTTACGTGTGTTGTCAAGAATTTTACTTTGTTTTGGAAATGTTTTCCGTTTTCTTTTGGCACTTGTAGTACAAAGTTAATGGAATTGTGGTGTAGTTTGATTTTGCTAAATAGTTCACTAACTTAACGTAATCGTGTTTTGTAACGAACCGGTACCGAGGATAAGCAAGGAATATACCAAGTTTTAGTACCTATAAAAGTACTTGAGTCTATGTACGGTGGTATATTTACTATTTATTAAGTAATTAGGGTTCATCGTGTAAATTGCTAAATTCTTATCGTATTCCTGAATGTTAACAGAGGACTACGGGATCTCATTTATACAGTCATGCGATATATAAATCCTAATAGAAACGATCTAAAACACTGGGTACAAACTAATCAAATATTGTTATTATTAATATTCCTTAGTAAATTAAGCCTAATTCTACACTAATACAATGATAACACTGCTAGTTTTGCATTTGTTAATTTAGCCACAAGTCCGACATAAACAATTAGAACCGTGTTTTTTTTTGTAATGACGAATTTAAGTGCTTTAACCTTTTGTAAAGGGCAATAAGACTGTAAAAGGTACATTGTTATTCTGTGAATCATTAGATTGTAATTTATCAAAAAGTTGGATATTATAATAAAAGTAAAAATAAATGTATCGCACCCATCGTTTGTAACTTGTAACGATTCCTAAAGGATCGGTTTCCATGATGGATTATGATACTTATTATAAAACTAGCCCGCGGTTTTACCCGCCTGAATCTTTATAAATTATCACAGCTCCTCCCCCGTGGGTGATAGCGTGATAATTTACCTACCCTATATGTTGATCCAACCTCTTCGTAATATTCATGCAAAATTTGAAGTAAATCCATGCAGTACTTTCTGAGTTTAGCCCGGAGATACATATAGACAAACAGAAAACAGACAAAAATTCTAAAAAATATATTTTTGGTTTCGATATCGATTGTAGATCACGCACCAAGTATCCTTTTAAAAAAATATTCAATGTACAGTCTTGACTTTTCTACAATTTTATTATATGTATATATAATAATTATAGTATTATTGCAAGAAATTGGTATGAGCGGGAACGTAAAAATACCTTCAAATTGTTTATTTGTCAGAACATGGTTACATCGTCCGATGTTATGATTAAATCGATTTCTAACGTATTCTGCCTCTTTAATATATTTTATAATGTTAATAAAGTATTTTATACATTAATCTTACAGTAAGTGATTGATTATATATTAATAAATCTACGCTTACGGCATATGTAATTTATGATTTTGACTTGCTGACTATGTTGTGACCTATTTTCTTTTTTATGTTTTTGAACAAATTATTATGTATTTGACTCAAGTTTAGTTTATAGTATTTTTGATTTGACATATTTTGACATTGTTTAGACATTTAATATATTTTTGTAAACATTTTCATGACATGTAAGAAATCTTACCAATAAATGACTATTTGACTATATGGAAAAATATATTAATATTTTTTTCATGTCATTTATTTAAAACTTTGTTTACAAATATTTTAAATTTTACAAAAAAATTGCGCACCTCAATAGGGAGAAAATTTTATAAATATATATACCTAATAAAATATGAAAAAATAAGGTATTTCATGTATTAATAATTCTAATGTGATGATGTGTGAATATGTCATACATTTAAAATATACATTTATAAAAGGAATGAATACTCGTATATATTATTTAAACCTCAACTTTGAATAACATATTTTTTAATTCCCGTCTAATTGTTGTACATGTAAAATTTTATCATCAAATATTTCAATGTTTTTTTACTACCGAAACGAATAGTAAGGGCGACGGAATGAGATCACGACCACACATGAACTTACGAGTTATCTTGGTTCCAGCTAATTTCAACAACGGTAAGTACCTGCAACAAAATATAAAACGCAAATTAATCGGTTGTTTCGCACTTTAAACGAATAAACATTCACTTTTCCCACGGCTTAAAAAAATCACATTCCGCAGAAATTGACCATCGCAGCGTAATCTCGGCAATAATCCAAATTCGACATCTTTTTACATAATATGCCACACCATCTTTTTCGTTTGAGTCAAATTGATCGGTCAAAGTTATATCACGCTAAGTGATATTTGTTTGCCAAACCCTTCGACAACCCCTTTTGGTATCTATATATACATATAAACACCTTATCAAGCCGCCCAAAAGACCTTTGACATGGCTTAACGACGATGTCAAACGACTAAACTAGGACCGACAGTTTAACGTGTCCTCTGATGTAATAATCGCTTAGATATCAAACTACTCTGACGTCACCTATCTTTTTTTTATCGGGACTAGTCCCTTCCTCTTACCCACCACTGCAACTCCTGTAAGCCAGGATCACCACCAAGCCACCACCAATGAAATGACACTGAGCGGTGAGGCTCAGGCATGTCTGGGGATTGGCTTTAACTGTCTTGGATCCCACAACGAATTTAATCAGAAAGAAAAAAGGAGGAGTTAGAAAATGAATAGTTCCACTAGTTCCACTTCCATGGGAGACAGAACGATGTAAAGAGGCCTCATAAAACGAATTGCAACTAGAGAAGCCAGCTGCAAAAGCACCGAGGATCAATTTAATGGTCCTAAGGGAGCTGTTATAATTGATTCCAATAGTAGGTATGGCAAAAGCGTCACCTATCTATGGACTGACCGTTACGCGCTGACTGGCCTATATGCCCAAACTCACCGATCACTTACGGAGCGGTGAGAGCAAACTAATTGAGCTCTGCTGTATCAGCAACATGGTTGAGCCGAGCTGCTTATAGAGTGAAAAATACTATGCTTTATCTTAATTTAAACTTGTGGGCTTATACAATCTAAATCATCGTGTTTATGTTATGTGCCAAGACGGAACCTAATAAAATTTATCTTTACTGACTTGTTAAACATACAATCAATGTGTAGTTCGATTAGGGCTTGGTTTAATTTTTAAGCAAAGCAGATCACACCATTATGGAGCAAGACTCACATAAAAAGATTAAGTAGCGAATATGACCTCCTATACCATCTGTAAAACTCCTTTCTCCATTCACTGCCTAGGTCGTGTAGTTGTAGTAGTAGGTTTTACTGTAAGTAATATTTTTTACATTTAGTTCATTATGTGTTATGTTTATTTTTACTAGAGACCATAAAGAGTTTATGTATCCACTCACCTTAGTAAAAATTAAATTAAGCCAAGCTCCTTTTTAAATTTTAGAGCACATGAACACACTGACCAAGTCCTCATTTCTGGGCCGCAATTTAGTAGTCTTTGTAGTATTATAAATATCCCAATTAACAGATATTAACCCTAAGGTCTCCTTAATAATGTACATTTAATACGATATCAACCTTTCGTAAGAGCTCCAGTTCCCACATAGCATTATGCAATGTCCCACTTTATATTATCGATACAATTCAAATTGATATTATCTGTATAACCGATTCAAAATTCATATAATATATGAAGCAGTAAACGGTGCCCATAAATGGCTTGGTAAGGGTTCATTACTATAATTTTATGCACCTACATATACCCACGTATTGCTTAAGGGGTGAACCCTATATCCGGACCGCGACTATATTTAGTTCTGAAAATAAAAGTTCACGAATCGAGTAAAAAGCATAGCCTTAAAAGCGACAAAATAGCATCAGAAGCGGGATCACTTTTCAATATGTTTACTTTTGCTTAAATTTGTAAATTTCCTTACTTATTGTTATACTCCGGGGTTGAATGTTAAACTCGAAAGTAAAAATATCAATTATTAAATTTTCTTTAACCGCAATTAGGTAAATTAAATTTTGATAATTAAACCTACACATGATCCTTGACAATAACTTAATTTAAGTTAGTTAAATATCGTTACTGTTATAAAATAAATCTTATTGTAAATTATTTCCTACAATCCGTGTACCTAAATAAAATAATTATATATTACTACGAATATGTTCTGACTATTTACAAGCGTTTTTTTAAAGTCTACGTGAATAAAAACCTTTTTTATTTTATTTTATAATTATTTTAAGTACCATTTTGCCCACGTCTTAGAAGGTCTACTGTCAAAATTTGGTATTTCTAACTTCAATTGACTGTCTGTAGAAATAGATACTAGTAGAATCAAATTATTGTCTGAAAACATCATGAAAGTGCAAATCCGTATCATAAATATAGGGCAAAATACAACAGTGCAATAACCACCCAAGTCACTTTGAAACTAAATCAACTTAAGTTGCTACTTATTTAAATACACTTCTTAACATGTCACAATAAGTAGGCTAAGTATTATAAATGAGGCTTAGATTGTTAAGGTACAAGTGCAAATATTAAACATATACTTAACATAAGTAGATATACTGTACTACTCGCTTGCGAGATACAGTGACAATATTCTATCCTCAATCGTTATTGTATTAATACTTTGTATTAGTAATTTGTCGTGTCCCTAGTCGTCCCATTGGATCATAAGAGTGATGGAATAGAAATTGCCCATGTGTTTGCGCAGACACATGTCCACTATAATATGTCCCGCAAAGATGGCTAATCTCCATTTAGACTGGCCGCCGTGGCCGATATTCGGCTAGAAAGACATTATTAGTAATAATGTGGCTATGTAACGACCAAGAATATACGCCCATCTCATCCCGTGGAGGGCGTAGAAGTCTTCTCATGGGAATGTATACCAGAGAACAGGCACCAGTGTTTTATGAGTAGTATGACCTCTTACTACGATCGTCGACTCTCCTGCCAAGCGTGGCGATTAATGCAAAGCACCTCAAATGATGGACACAATTCAGCATGAGGAAGCCCGCCCTTAGTTGGATCGATGATCTTTAAAGGGTCGCTGGATGCCGTTGGATGCGGGAAACACCGGCAGTTGAATGGATCTTTGGGGAGGCCTTTGTCTAGCCGTGGATGATTTCGACTTATACGATGATAATTTGTTATTTATACCTTTTTAAAAAGGAGTTTCTTTTTTTAGGCAACTAGCTATGCCCCACGGTTTTACCCGTTAAACTTTATAAATTGTAGCCTATGTGTCAATCCAGGATGTCAGCTAACTGCATACCAAATTTTATTAAAATCGCCTAAGCCGTTTAGACGGGAAGAAGTAACAGATATACCCACTCAAAAACTTTCGCCTTTATAATATTAGTGTGATTCGACACAAAAGCGGTATTAGAAAAACTAAATAATAAAATAAATACTTGAACGTATGAATAATTGCGTTGTATCTCTTACTAACGTGTCGTTATATGAAGGTAGCTTTGGAGATTAAATATGTTCAAGGTTATTTGCAGACAGGTACAGTGAACGCCGAGTCATACATACATTTTTCTAGTGCAACTAGGAAAATGACCCGTATTCCCTAAGTCTAATCAAATATCATCTTAAGGTGCATATTTTTCCTTAAGATAAGTCGAGAGGAGCGGTGACTACCATGGTTATTCTATTATAAAAATAAATCTGGATACATTTAGTAGGTACAAAACTTATGTCATTTAGACAGGGTAGCGCTTGCTGGTAGCAATATTTAAGTAATTCACCGTAGCCTAGTTGGTAGTGCTCCTGCCTACGAAGCTGGTGGTCCTGGGTTCGAATCCCGGTAAGTGCAAATATTTGTGTGATGAGCACGCATATTTGTTTCTGAGTCATGGAAGTTTTCTATGTATTTAGGTATTTATCTATCTATATAAGTATGTATATCGTCGCCTGGTACCCATAGTACAAGCTTTGCTTAGTTTGGGGCTAGGATGATCTGTGTGACATTGTCCCTATGTATTATTATTATTTAGAAGATAATATTCCTTAGCTCTATGAATACATTGACGTAACTTTATTAAGTCAATGTTGTCCTGGATGTGAGTAAGATTACCAGTTCGTGTATCGCAAGCGTCATAAGTTACCGTAGCTGCGTACCATTGGGTGGGCCGTATCCTTTATTGCTGACTTAATAGTAGGTTTCAGCTGATATGATGATGATATAAGGGACTAGCCCCTCCCTCTTAACCACCACTGCAACTCTGCAGGAGTTTCAGTGAGAGGAACCAATAGCAACAGTGGAACACAATGAAATGACACTGAGTGGAGAGGCTTAGGCATGTCCCGGGGAATCGCTTTAACTGTCTTGGAACAAGGAGTTAGAAAATTAATAGTTCCACTTCCCTCCAGAGCAAAGCGGGAGACACAATTATATAACAAGGCTGAAGCGAGCCAGCTGCAAAGCAAGCAATTACGATATGACAAAGATAGAAAAAGAATATATGCGAGCACATGCCCTATTCTATACGACTAGAGTTCGTTACCTTATTTAAACGTTAAACGCTAAGTGCTCTTATGCAGCACCAAATCTTTAAACATTCATCACCTCTTTAAGATCCTGTGCACATGACGTAAGACAATTTGCACAATATAATTATACAGTTTTTGCTAAGCGAGGTATATCAAACACGTGAACAATAATACTGCAATTTTTACTTTTGTTATATAAGAAACGATATACAGTTATATCTTTATCTTTAACTGGATCTCTTTTGAACGTTAACATATTATTTGTTGAGTCACGTACGCGCAGTGCGCACAACAGTTTACTAAGAAGACTGGCTGTGGCAGCCATCTTCGAGCGCACCAACGCCGTATTGACTAACTAGGCGTTGAAATGGTCGCCATGACGGAAATCGAAATGGAATGGAAATATTTAACTTCTTAGGGCCTGCGTAAGAGTTCTTGGTGATCTCAGGGTTTCCCTCCAGATTTTCGTGCTGCCTGTACACTCAAAGAGTACATGCGCGACCGTTTCGTCAGCGTCCATGCACGCTCTGCACAGAAGTCTGTCAATTATGCCGTGGAAGTGTTTATTGAGTGAGCAGTGTCCGGTAATGGTCCCCACGTTTATACATGGAATGTGTAGACGAGCTTCAAGTTGAAGAAAACTAAGTTAGTGGGGAAATGTAAACCACTGTTTGTAGAATTTATATAATTTATTTGTGGGCCGTCTATCAAATTAAGTTGGTATTAGGCTTACGTCCAGTCCAGCGGAACTTAACTATATAAATAAGTCGATCCCATAATATTGCGAGCAGAGTTCATTTTCACTTAAAGCAGTCTACAGCATATGTATTATGTAATGATCTACATTTTAATATATCGATTTAAATTAAGATAAAGTTACAACAATAATAGTTAAAAAAGTAAGTATTAAGTACAAAACCATGATCATAAACAGCATCTCGATCGTAATGATCCATAATCAGAGATTTGATCTCTGATAGATGTTTCATAAGTCACGCATGTAATAGGTTTACTAATAGATGAACATTACATATTTAGAAAAAAAATACTTATAAACGTGTTTAAAATTTTGCAGACTAACCAGCTGTTAGCTATTGAAGTAGTAAAATATTTAAGGCCAAGAATTCCGGGCGTAGCTATATTGTTCACGCATTGAGATGATTTAAAGTAGCCTAGTGGTTAGACCGTCGCGTCGGACCCATGGACAACCATGGGTGTGTTTCCGAGTCGGTCTTAAATAAAAACCTATGTGCGATTAAATGATTAAATAAATCATTTTCGAGCTATATTTAAGACATATATATGTTTTTTGTTATAAAAAATATTGTATTTTATCCAGTGATCTGTATATAACTCAAATCATCATCATCCAACGGGTCTTGTACCAGAACTCTCTACTAATTTGGGGTAGGTGCTTTGTCAGTAAAGTACGAATGATAGCGACATCGCGACACCAGTGGATCAAATTCGGAATTCCTTTACTAACTCTTATGGAGGCTGTAGGCGCTCTGGATTGGTTATGCTTTGAATACCTCGGAAACTTAAAAAAAGAATTTTCCGTATTTTATCATGTCTACCAAATAATATCACAATATAATGGTTCTGAATATTTTTCAAAGTTAACCACGAGATAATCAAAGCAAATTTTGTCTAAAATATCTAAATGCGAAGTAAAATAGCTCCGCCTTGAAATCTGGGCCTTAACGTATTTATCTCATCATAATAACAGTACAGGCCTACATAATTTAAATGGCAACTACTTGAAGACAATAACCTATCCAAATAATGTCAATATTTCCCCACAAATTGCTCTAAATTAAGTCATCAAGTTCCTCACCAGCTCATACAAAGTGGTGACCTTTAAAGCAGCTATCAAAGTGGAAAGGTGCAATTATGCCGTAATATCCCTCCACGTAACGTGGGTAACACGTGAATAATCGTAATTATCTCAAAGTCAAGAAGTTAAGGTGCTTACAGGCGGGTGGTGACGCGGCGGATACGTGACGCTACAATTTGCCTTGAAGCATTTTTATAACACGAAATTTGCAGTCACACTGGAAGGTTTGCAATTTCTTTACTTTACTCTTCAGGATCCAAGGCAGTCGAAGCAATTCCCCGGGACATGATAAGATAAAAAAAATGGTTCTTATTCACGTAGACTTTAAAAAGGCGCTTGGAAATAGCCAGAACATATTTGTAGTAATATATCATTATTGCTAGGTACATATAGATATTTAGGTACACGAATTGTACGAAAAGATGTACAATAAGATTTATTATATAATAGTAATGATATTTATTTTGTTTAGCTTATATTTACCTGAGCCTCAATGCTTAGTGTCATTGCAATGTATGCCACTGTTAATTATAGCTTGCAGGAGTTGCAGACTACAACAACACTGCCTTTGGGGTTCAATGCTCGACTCAACGCAGTTATTGACGTGGATATCTTCTTCGTCAATAACTGTTCCGTTGTCTCTGCCTACCCGTCTGGGTAGGCAGAGACAACAATGTATGTATATCTTCTTTGTCATCTTTGTAAAACAGGAAATAATTTAATACAAGAAAAACTAAGAAAAGAGTTTTTAATAAAATAGGAGGAATAACTCCTTGTAGGCAGATAGGTATCGGGAACCAGGGTATTGAACTACGAAAAACTCTTGTAATACTTATTATATTTTCTTATTACTGTAAGTTTTCTGTTATCATAGATAGAAGGCGAATCGTACCAAGCCCGTATGTCTTAGATCTACTCTATTAAAATTTATGGGTGGGTGGGCCTTACCCACCTGGTGCTACTTTTATAACGCCTATACCGATTACTGAGTATGGTGCATCTAATCTAAAATTGAATGTACTTCAATAATTACTGTTTTATAAGACATACTGACTTCAACTTGCCTGTATGATAACCGATTGAGACAACATTTATATGGAACTATTTCTAAGGCATTTCCTTTCAAATAAGGATTTTTTTTTAAATCGGGTCACAAACAATGAAAATATTGAAAAGAAAAACATACAGTCCAATTTATATTTTCTTGAAGTAGGTTAAAAATATTAGTCTAGCATAGTATATGTCTTTGTCGATATAACACCTCATCATCTGATTTTAGGTTAAACTACTTTGGTCTAGAATACGCTAGATTATCCTACAAGCTATAGAATAAGTTTGCACTACGTGGATAACTATAAGTTAGTAGTTATGACCAAGACTATACTTATTTACCCACTATAAGCTTGTTGGGTCCAAAAATAACTACCGCCTTAGTATAAACTAATTCGTTTTAGTCCAAACTAGTTGAATCTAAAATCAGGTTTGGGTTGTAAAGTAAACATAAACCAATTCACATTCCTCTTTAGATTAAACGAACAATACTAATGTTTATTGTTGTGCAATTGCGTGATTAGTGATTAATATGTTTCCACAGATTGACAACAACTAGTTTTAGTGGCTGTACGCTTTAATTAACTACTTACACGAATCAATTTATGCGTTTAACATATATACATACAAACTTAATCAAGCAAGTCGGTAGTAAATTCAATTTATATTTTGCCATAAAACTTAAGTTCTCAAATACACACCCACAGCTAACAGTAGATTTACAAGATTAAATAACTCACAGAGTGTAAAGTAAGATAACGTCCCGAGTTTATTTCATTGATACAGGGTGACTTATGTATAGTAAGCCATAGCAAAGGTGACATAATTTATTAAGTAAATAAGTGAAATAGCAATACAAACTAGACCCCTTATGTAGTTATATTTTATTTACCATCATAATATGATGGTGTAATAATTATAGAAGTAGGTACTGTCTTTGTTTCTTATTTACATACCATATTATGGTATGTAAATAAGAAACAAAGACAGTACCTACTTCTCTGACCATATCATATAAATTTAATACTTAAACGCACTTAAATAAATTGTTATAATATTAATTGATTGGTCTTCACCACCACCAGCACTCCAAGCAGTATTTTTACACGTTCGAAAGCTAAATTATCAAGGGAATATTTTATTGCTGTCATTTTATCATGAAGAATGGATAATGATTAGGCGCGGCCTAAACCACTATTAGCCAATAATATGTATTGTTTGACTAATATTACTTACTCAAATAACACTACCATGCAAATTCTACATATTTTAGCATATTTAAATAATATAAAACAATATTTAACTTCAATATTTTATACAAATAGAATTATTATCACGGCCATTACTCGCGTCAACGCTCTCGTGTGGAACTCCTTTATTTTAACTCATGATTCTTATTCATATAGTTCTTGAGTGTCTAAGCGAATTATCCGTCCCGTCTAAAATTGAGTTCTATGTCTATAAGAATAAGCAACAATTTTAAACCGATTCATTATCGTCGTATGGGCATTTAAAAATTAACGGATCTATCTAATGTTGACTCAACTTAACGGTTCCTGAACATTGAAGCCGGTTTCTGCAATTTTATCTGCCAAATAAACTTACGTGTACGTTACGGGTAAAGTAAATAATACTACTATTATTTTTAATATCCAGTTTGGACATCATGTTAGATTTAAGATAGAAATTCTATGAAAGAAAGATTCTCGAGCGGGGCCACGATGAAGCCTGGACCGCATAAGGAGGGCCTTTTGAGGATTGCTGGAAGCCGCTGAATGCAAGTAGCGCAAGACCAGCAATTTAGGAGATCTCTGGAGTCTCTCTCGACGGCCTTTGCCCAGCTGCGGAAGTCTTACAGCTGACATTATGATGATAATGATCTCATTCCTTTCAATGTTCAGATAGGTAAACTCTTCCACCAGTTCTGAAGTGTTTTCATACGCCACTATTTAACTTAATATTGTATGCCTCTGGTCATATTATGGACATTGAATATATAATATGTAATTTGCCACGAAAATGTCCGAAAGTTTGTATGATACTACCTGTACTCTATGTGTTATTCGGATGTATATGCTTTGTTACTATAAAGTTTCATTAAAATCCGTTCGGTAGTTATTGCGTGAAAGAGTAACAAATATCTACCATCCATCCTCACATACTTTATAATATTTGTAGGATCTATATTATATAAATCGTGTAACATATACATTGCATACATAGAAGAAGCTTGTTTTACCCATCAGTGAGTTGGTATGGGAAGTGAACTATTATTGATCAAAGGAAGTGAAGATTATATTTTATAATTGGAAGATTATGAAATATGTTATAACTATAATGATATAAAATAGAATTATTAAAAGTATTAAAATTACCATTTTAAGAATGAAATACATAGTTCTTATAAAAAGGACGGTGTCCATGTAGTTTTGCCGCGCAATACTCTAGGAAAATGAGCACCACGTTAGAACCTAGCTTGGTGCGCATAATACGAGTACATGCAGCTGCTTCTTAAGTATTTTTAGTATTTAATGATTTTTTTTATGCGAGCTGTATTAGAGACATTCAAATTAGTTTAGTGGAGAAGAATGGCCAGCAATGAAGGCAATATTAATAACTGACTGAATCCCGGGTCGTACCAAAAAGTGATTTTGGCATTTAAATGTTAAGAAAATTTGCCAGTATCAGCCCGAAGTATGGGTGTTAGCTACTGCTAACTCCCATTCTTCGGGCAGTATTACACCCCCTCTGAGATCATGTAAAGCTGTCGATCCCGTACCTGACCTCTTTCCATCGTCCCATCGGATCATGAGAGTGATGGAATAGAAAGTGCCCCTGTGTTTCCTGAGACACTTGTGAACTATAATCTTCCCCGCGCAGAGGGCCAGTGTCCATTGAGACTGGCTGGCGTGGCCAGGAGGACATTATTATAATAACAACTGGTCACTATTCATTAACAATTCTGAAATCATTCTGGCTGTAACATATTCACTGTTATGTTTGCATTGTTTATTAAAAATATAATGATTATACAAACTAAGCAGTAAAAGGAGATGTAATAAAGTGTTATTACTAGAGTTGCGTAAAGATATTTATTTTAGGTGTAGGTAGGAAGCCACACTGACACGCAAGTTCGTAGGTTTTGCTTTGCATGCAATGTTAGGATAGGTTATGGTGCCCAGGTAAACAATATTTCCACGCTACATGCATACTCTAACTCATATATCGTAGGTAATCTATCAAATCATTTCATATAGTCGCTTGCCAGGACTTTCGCATATTAGGCAGCCAAGCTAAGCCCATTAATTCAACTAACCCTGATTGTACAGACGCCAGCACATCAACTTTCCACAATTGAAAGTGAACCTTATGCTCATGTGATAAAGTAGAAAATCTATAAAAGAAATTTGACAGATTGTGGTAGCTGGATGTGCTGGCGTCTGTACAAGACTTACATCCTAGTCATAAAAAATCGGTAGGTAATTCTGACACCATAGACGCTTCTCTGTCGCCATAGAAACTCAACGGTTGATCTTTGATGTTGTGTCTGTATTTCATGAGACGAGAAAACATAAAAAACAGGCATTTAAATTTGTCTTTTAGGTCATACTTGAAGCAAACTGGGTTCAACTCAAGTAACTAATACGGATTTTTTATGTCGCACATACCTATAAAATGTATAAATGTATATCTCCTTAACGTTCGATATTGCAAACTGGCAACTGTGTTGCCATTGATGAGCAAACAGTTACGTTGTTCCTCCTTAGATAAAGTCTGAGGTAGAAGAAGGCAAAGTTCTTCGGGCCGAGCGAGGTGGTATACGCAATGTATATTTTTTTTAAATTGCGTAAACTCTCAATATTACATTATAATATTGTTTAGGCTATACAATATAATTAATTATGATATCCACACCGTTTACCATAGATGAAGTTAAAACATATGAGTAAGTTGAAATTGAGAGTCGAACAATTACAAGATAGTTAGTATGAACAACATAATACATGAACAATAAAGTTCTTAATCTTGATGTTATACACTTTTACAACAGCAGTACCTATCTCTACTACATAATTAGTTAAGGTGGTTCCTCAAATGTACCTTTATGGCGTAGAGCGGGCTTTCGCCAGTATTAAGCTTCTTGAATGCACTTACACCAAATTCAACCAAAATAACCTACATATCCCAAAGAATCACTGAACTGTAGTGGAAGTTTGCGTGGTCCTTCGAGCCGGATCAAACTGTTGCATCTTAGCTCAGTAGAATTGGAATAAAATTTTTTGTGGACTGAATAATAGCTGTTATATTGAAATCATTTGAAGATACATAATAATTTTGGAAGGAATCCTAAAAAGTATCAGTTTTTCCGCTGACCTAATCATCAATTTGAAGTAACTACGCTCAACTTTAATTGCTCATGTTCAATTTAATGTTTAAATTATATTTCTTAAGAACGAATTTGTATCGTTTAATTGACAGGTGACAGTAAGCGTGCTGGCCTCAGTTTTATCTGAGTCATACTCTGTAGGTATGATCTACATCTGCCTTGAGCAAACGCTCCGAAAACCTGTTTCAGCATTATGACTTCATATATTCGCACAGTGGTACAATTAGCGAATGCAACGACCTAGGAAGGTGATAGTTTTCGAACTAGTTATATCATAAGTACTTAGGATCGTTTAGGACCGTATTGCGAATGGTTTAATCAAATGTTTATATACTAAAGTTAGTCTTTATTACTCAGTTTCTATAGTCAAGTATAGAATATCTTTCTTATTCTTACTGTCTATGTCTTTTCTCATTTTTACTATTCCACAATTTTTATAATAACTTCTATTAAAGTACTGTAGTAGTACCAGAGTAAGAAAACATCAATGGAAGCCGCTGGATGCTGGTAGCGCAAGACCGCCATTATAGATATCCTTAAGGGAGGCTGATTATGATTTAATAAAAGTGTCTTAATGCAACATAAAGAAATCAAGAAATAATAAATATATATAAGTATGTTTATGTAAGTTGTAATTAAGTACATCACTTTGAATATTCGACATCATACTTCCAACTACCGCCTTTTCTATCTTAGTTTTGCCCTTGTCCACCCAATGCTTGTCTGGAAGAGATTGCTTCAAATAAAACCACCGATTGTACAGACGCCAGCACATCCACCTACCCCAAACTGTGAAAATTTCTTTTATAGATTTTCAACTTTATCACAAAAGCACAAAGTTCACTTTCTATTGCGGAAATTTGACAGATTGAGGTGGCTTGATGTGCTGGCGTCTGTACCTACTACCTGTATATACCTGTACCTGTAATTGCTTATTTTTAAGTCATGTATTGTTTCTTTTGGTGCAATAAAGTGTACTCAATCTATCTATCCTGAGATAACTAACACGCTGCCATCTGATCCCAACCTTGACAGAGCCAGTAATACGGCAACCAGACAACTGATAAACATACTTATATATTACTAAATACATACATGTTATAGATAAATTGTGATAAATAGATAAATACATGTGGTAACGCCGACAAATATCAGAATCAGAATATCATCACCCCATCTCATCCCATGGTGGGCGTAGAAGTCGACCCGAGGGAATATCTACCAGAGGATGGGCAGCAGCTTCCGTTTGATTACTATGACTACCTTACTGCGATCGCCAACCCGCCTGCCAAGCGTGGCGATTATGGCCAATCCTTGAGGGAGGCTTGTCCAGCAGTGGACTTATTTAGCTGTAATGATGATAGATAAATTACACTCAGAGACAGAATAAATAATCTTGCTCATCACACAAGGATTTGTCCCCCATCAACCTAGGATAAATCTTTAATAATAATGTTGGTTTAGTGACCAACACGCCAGTCCGAGTAAGAAATATGAATGTTAAGAAAACCAGTAAAAGAGACAGATGAAGGAACGAATGCAGTTAATGCGTCATAGCCTACATGTGTGTCCACTGTCCACGCCTTAATTCTAAGAAAAACAGTAACTGTTTATAACATTCTAGGCTGTAACTAAAACCACAATAGTAACGAATGTTTTAAATTCAAAAGAAAAATAACCAAAAGGAAAAATATAAAACATAATTACGTCACTTCTGTGAACGATGCGGTTTCGTACAATTTCGTGGTTCTATGAATATGTATGTAATTTTAGCGATTTTTTTGAAGTCACACGGTCTGAGTTTATTGCTTCGTTAAATGTGAGCTAAATAGAAGACATTAAACCTATAAAGAGACACTGTAATGCTTATGAACTCTTCAACGGAAATCGTTAAAAACATACACACACTGTATTAATTTAATTAGATACAGAATTAATTACAATTAAGTAGTTCTTTATACATGCGCTTTGATTTCTAGAAATAAATCCAATTATTATTTTTTTATTTATAAAATTAATTAATTAATATCCTTGAACATTATTCACAAGCGGCGATTTGATCCCAAACTAAGCAGAGTTTGTACTATGGAAACCAGATAACTGTTATACTACATACACTTCTTTTGTAAATACATACTTATATAGATAATTACACCCAGACTTTGGACAAACAGACATGTTCATACACACAAATATTTGTCCTGGATCTGAATTGATGACGGTCACCGTAGCCTAGTTGGTAGTGCTCCTGCCTACGAAGCTGGTGGTCCTGGGTTCAAATCCCGGTAAGTGCAAATATTTGTGTGATGGGCACGAATATTTGTATCTGAGTCATGGATGTTTTCTATATATTTAAGTGTTTATCTATCTATGTAAGTATGTATATTGGCGCCTGGTACCCATAGTACAAGCTTTGCTTAGTTTGGGGCTAGGAAGATCTGTGTGATATTGTCCCTAGATATTATAGATATTATTATTAATTAAACCCACGACATGTGGCGTGGAAAGCAAGCATTTACCAACCACGCCAACAGGCCCGTCAAAAAACTAAGGCAAATCCAACAAAACCTTACAACTAGCATGTCAGCCTGCAATGAGCGACTTTGTTATCCGACATCTTCACTGACCTCTACCGGTATTGGTGCTACCCGATTCTAACTATAACTAATTATAATATAATTGCATTTCCTTCTAACATGCTTATTATGAAAAGGACAGGGATCTTTTGTTACTCGACCAAATGCGACGCTGTGAGGCAGTCATGCTCCAGAAGGAGGCCGTCGAGCGGGATCGGGAAAGAGCCGATCCCGCTCGCAGACGGAGGAGGATTAGTTTAAAATTGCGTTTTCTGTGAAACTGACCCGGTGCACGTTTATTCCGCAGTTTTAGGAGTATCAAGTTGTATGTATATGTATATGTCCTGTATTTTTTTAAGTCTACGCCCGCACTAGTGAAATTAGTCCCTGTGTCTGTGTGTACTTTACAAACATATAATTGACGAACACAAAATACATCCAGAATCACAACTATTTATTTGACACAAAGTGTTGTCTTGCGCGAGAATAGAACACCCGGACACAAAGTGAGCGAGGTGACTGTCCTAACCGCTGCGCCACACGTGCATGCAAATTTCATTATTTATTTTACAAGTTATATGTTACTGCCTTGGTGCTATTGACACAAACCGATATCTATATAATCATTACTCAGAAATGGTAACAGTTTTCGTGTCAATCTTTGGAAACTAAATTATCTTTGGAGCAGTCACGTTTCAAGCTAATTGCATTTATCTATAACAGTTTAGCATTTCTAATCACGTAGGCATTTTATTATTGTATAGGCAGTAAGATTATTTCGCGTGATAAGACGTCGACCTCGCGTAAGTAGTGATGGATCAGCATTTCTCGACCTATGTTTAGTATTACAAAACAGCTGCGATTGTAGAGGTATAATGATTAAAGCTGAAACAAACATGCAGCGGAGACGCTCAGAAATCAATCTCCTAGGGTCTTCTCCCCATACAATGATTATATTTATTATTTATTTTACAAATATATTTTAATGGTTTATGGATATATTATGTCTCACAAAACCGTTTTACCGGTTTGACTAAAGGATGGAGTCTCCGTACAGCAACTATTTTATCTTTACAAAAAAATATTACTTTTATTTATGATATATTACATAATGCATTAAATTAAATATATAAGGTATAACGACACGTATTAATGCCGAATGTCGTCCAGCAGACTATTAAAATTGAACTGGTGTGGCAAGCGTTTTTTCAGTGTTTTGTCTCCATAATAGTTAGTCATTCTAGATACTGTCAGTCTGTCGGTTGACATCGAATGTGTATTGTACTTATTACTAACATGTCTTAAGTCATGTTCTTGATTGCTATGGTTGTTTATTGCCAGAAGAAAACTATGCGCAATGGTGATCTACCTCACCCATCTTTTATCAACGAATAATAATAATAATTTATTGGGACAATGTCACACAGATCATCCTAGTCCCAAACTAAGCAAAGCTTGTACTATGGGTACCAGGCGACGTTATACATACTTATATAGATAGATAAATACTTTAATACATAGAAAACATCCATGACTCAGAAACAAATATTCGTGCTCATCACACAAATATTTGCACTTACCGGGATTCGAATCCAGGACCACCAGCTTCGTAGGCAGGAGCACTACCAACTAGGCTACGGTGACCGTCAAAAATGATAGAACCAGATTTCTGATACGAATAATGCGACCCACGTGTAGTTGGTTCGTGTCTGGTTGTACGATACAGAGAATATTGAATCCCATACTGTATAATAAAATAAATATTTGGGCTACATCACATGGCACTGTCCAGGCTAAACTAAGCAAAACTTGTAGATACTATATACAAGACAACGGATAGTTTAATTTGTATTTTATTTCGGAAGGTTCCAGCTATGTATATACAAAACATTTGATAATTAAATGCCAATAACAAGCTTCCACAATTAGTTTACAACATGGTGGCATCTCCAGTCTACTTAAATAATTATGATAATGCTTACTTTGCAAATTGTTTTGCAAGGTTGGGGCAATAGTAGTAGATTTATACATTATCAATAAAATAAACACTTATTTTCCTTTTTTATATAAATATAATAATAAAATATACATATAATACACAGAACACACCCATACTAAGACAAATAGATACAACAATATCAGGAATACACAAATTTGTCTTGTGTGAGGATCAAACCCAAAACCTTTGGACCAGGAGGCAGGTTAACTACCAACTAAGTCACGGGGGTCGTCGGAAACTTAAATGTACTCTAATGTAAAAAAGTTATCTGAAAAAGTACTCAAGTGTACTCTTAAAAACGGGGTAAGCTAAATAAAACCGTTTAAAAATAAAAATACGTACTTATCTAAGAGTTTAAAATGTATTTAGTTATTCTGTCAAGTTAGCAATGCATTATTATCAGGGTAATTGTGATAATTATTGTCTCACGTAATAAAAGAAATGTTATCATATTTGTTCGATTATTTTACGTAATTTAATCTGTCTTCATCTTTAAGCACATAATAGCATCCTCAAAACCAAATTGATGACCTGTCCAAGCACATAAAAAGACCTCCTAAACAAAAGGCAACAAAGTCTATCTTAGCACCATGAGTCATCTCTACTGACCTCTGTGTGATTAATAATTAAGCTAATGCACCTATTCTTTTGTGACCTTCTGTTCTAAGAACGGAACATGGCGGAAGGAACATTGTTATAGATATGCTTATGTAATAGTTATGAAATAGGCATCTTGTAGTTGAAGGCATTTTAAGCAGATATGACATGGCTATTTAAAATTAGGTGTATCTAGTCCCTGGACAACAAAATTCAACTGGGCGATTAACTGTGGAGTACCATTTACCATTCGATAACTGGATGAAGCAACGAAACGAGCACGACGCAAATGAAGCATCCCTGAACGAGAATGTAATTTTCTACTATAAAAGTTGCCAAGTACAAAAATACTGTGGTTGTACCGAGAAAAAATATCAACATAAGACAGTAGCCAATAGAACCTGTTACGGTGGAAAGAACATTACATAGCTAAATTTCTAAGATTCAGTTTCGTACAAAATCTTATAAACTTAGAACGGACTTTAATTTGATTTTCAACGACTGACTTGCTCATTGGTCAAATCAAATGGTACGCGCCAGCGCGCTTCCCCGGTTCCATGTAACACATTTCCGTCCCAAGTCCAAAATATTTTTTTCAAAAATATTCAGTAACCGAGAGGAAAGATGTATCATGAATAATATTAACAAAATCAGTTCACAAACAAAGGGAAAACGCATAACATACAAACAAAATTAACACAAAACCTCTTTCTTTTGAAGTCGGCATTGAAATAAGATTTGTCTCGAACTGCACCATCATTTTAGATGATGAAGTCAGTGATACTTTTTCAATTGGCATGTTTATAACTGAAAAATAACAAAGTACAGTGTCAAGCGGTAAGTTATTTAGTAACGAGAACGAGTAATTTAAAATGCAACTGGACGTAACGAGACTTGGCTAGATCGACAAAATAGATAATAATATTACAATAGTTTAATTTATTACTTCCTACAACTAAATCTAGATAGAGAAGCCGTTTAAAAGAGTCACTTATTACATACTTACAATGAATAAAATTATATACGTAACATACATAATAGGTCTAGGTCTAGCAGTACCGTGTTCGACCATAAACTATTGTCCCGGGCCTGACTAATCGGTTAGAATTAAAAAATTGAGCATAAAAGTGATTGAGTACCGTATCTCAACGTCACAAAGTCCTAAATCAAAGTAATCGGTACCCATTTTGTAATATTTTAATCATCGACCGAAACTAATATTAATATAACGTCAACCTTACTTATTTACCCCTAAATAAGTTTTAAGAAATCGGTAAAATTGCACTCTGTGCCTTCAAATTTCTAGGGTACTCCTAATTCCTAGGCCAGGCCTTAAAAATTCAAACTCAGCAGTCCCCCAAAGATAGATTCAAGCACGACATTCTGCTACGTCAAACAGCATTTGTTACAAGCACCGTGTAATCTCTCAAACTTTAGTAGGAAAAAGAGATCTTTGAATAGTAAACTTTAACGTTTGTGTAGCAACGTCCACTTTGTATTGAAAGATTCGATAACGATTTTAGCGACGAATTTGTATGACACTGGTGTAAAACAAAATTAGGACAGTGGTATACATTTTTACAATGAATATGATGACCGAAACCTAAGATGGATCGATAGACACTTCATTTGTCAAAATCGGTTCACTTATTCATCCGGCTCAAGGGACCATCTACATAGGCAGTTTATATCATAAATCTTTCTTTTTGTTGTGCTGTCATCGAGTAAAAATTTCAATAGAACTTTTAGAGCGGCAACGAGTTTTTGCGGAAGTATTTTTGACAAAAAAATCTAGTACGCATGTTTGAAGGTCACTAAGGAAGTAGGTAATAGCAACGTTTAAAAATTAAATTGTATATTAACGTATCGTTTACTTCGGACAGAACTGGAAAAGCCTAATATATGTAAATGAGTATTGGATGTACATTATGTAATGATTTAAATTAAAAAAAAAACGTGATGTAGGTATTAACTTCTTTATTTTAACATCACTAAAAATCCATATTTTCCTTCATCACAAAAATCACCGATAAATATATAGGCTAAAGTTTCCTGATTTACTGATCATCGAGTAGACTAACTGTCGGGGGAGTGGAGAGGACTGGAATGCTTATTTAAACATTGTATATTAATTAGATCAAACCTATAACAGGCCTCAAATTTTAAAGGTTGATAAATGCTTTAAATTCAATGCCATCAATTAAGCTACAATCCGTCAGCTGCTCAAAATTGATCATTATCTTTCCAAAAATACTCTAAGGGAAATCTAATCTAACTGTATTATATTCCGAATCTTATTTCGTATGAGGTATTTTTTATATTATTGCAAGGTAAAGGCCGCCCATGGAAACTCGCAACACCACAGACGCCGTAAGTGCGTTGCCGGCCTCTAAGAAAGGAATAGGCTCGCTTCTTGAAAGTTGCCATGAGATACCGGGTCAGAAATACCTCTTCAGTTAATTGATTCCACCGTGTAAAATTTAACTAAATTAGTAATCAAATCTGTGCAGAATTAGTAGGAATCGATTAAAGATAAAAATAATGCAACTATGTATATAACGCAAGAACAATATCTACTATCTCACTCTCGTGATCCGATGGGGAGGCTAGCTGACATAACCGTACAGAGATCAAATTCAGGTTACTTTACGTACTCTGCGAGGTACAGGGGTGTAGCATCGCCGCCTTCCAGACTCCGGGCTGCTATTGATGAGCTCTCTTAATAGAAAATTCCCAATGTCACTTGATGCGACCCGGGATTTAACGTTAGTACCCCATACTTTGCGGTTGAATTTACGGCCGCTACATGAACAAGGCAGCCTGGCCTGTAAAATGAACTACCCGCGATTAAACACTAAGTTAATTAACTCATAAACAGGGTTATTTAGGTCACGGGGTACAGTTATGAGGTATTAATCGTTAATATTTTTACTAAAGCGTGTAAAACGTAAGTAGTATACGGCGTAGTTCATAAAGGCACAGCGTAACCTCTTTGTACTTATTTATTGCGAAGGCTAAGTACTAAGGCTTCAGTATTTAAAACCCCGCCAAAATAAGACTCGCAAACATGCCTAAAGGTATTCAATTTGAGTACGTGTTTTATTATGTGCATGCCCAGGTGAATTTGAGTATATGTTTTATGCCTGGTAGTTTTCATCTACTGAACGGATCTGCTAATGACTTGTAAATGAATCTTATAATGAAGGATTGTATAAAATAGCAATTATCCCCCTATTATTATATAATATATAATCAGAACCCACTGATGGGTACAACTCTCGATCCGCGATAAAAAAATGTAGGTGCTGAACGCGCGTTGGACCGCAGGTGAAGATCAAATAATTATATAAGTAAAATTCAAAGTACCAGACTACTAATTAGATGCTTAACAATGCCATTCTCAGTTTAATACTTCTGTCTTACAAACAAAAATAAGCAAACTATTTCTTTGTTTCTCATTCCCAAGTCCACACAATTAAAACAATGGAAGATGTTATGAAGGTGGGAAAAAATTACGGTAAACGTGTGTATTTTTAACGGTATTTGGATAAGGAAATGAAATATAAGAATGTACATTATTTGTTTCCGCTAATCAGATCATTTTTTAACTTCACCGAACAATGCTAATCCGACAATTTAAATAATAATATCTAGGGACAATGTCACACAGATCATCCTAGCCCCAAACTAAGCAAAGCTTGTACTATGGGTACTATGCGACGATATACATACTTAAATAGATAGATAAATACTTAAATACAAGGAAAACATCCATGACTCCGAAACAGATATTCGTCGTGCTCATCACACAAATATTTACACTTACCGGGATTCAAACCCAGGACCACCAGCTTCGTAGGCAGGAGCACTACCAACTAGCCTACGTATACCAAATAAAACTGTACTGGCAAGTCTGGGAAATCTGACTTGTATAGCTGTTCACGAATACACTTGTATCCAACTATGTAGGATTGGGTGTAAAATATTTGCGGTAGGAAATACCACTGTTTCATTTTGTCGTCTTCGGAGAAACATGGCACCTCTATGTGTTCATACCGCATTTATCACGGGGAGTGTTCTGCCCACTTGTTCAAACTTATACCTTACTCCACATTCCGCCACAAACCCTCTCACCAGTAGTGGAAATTTCATCCTTATCACCTGGATGAATGGTCGTCTACCACCGCAACTTTATACCGCGTACTCAGTGGAATTCATGATAATGGTATCCTTGGCAACGCACTTATGGCCCTCTGGTGTTGTGTTATCATTAAGTAACCCACTAGCTCGTTTGTTTTGCTATTATATTAAAAAAGCATTGCAAGAACATTTACAGTCAAATATGTTTTACAGAACCGGAAAGACCATGACCACGAACCGGAAGAGGTAGCGTGAGCAGGCCCCCTACAAGGTGGACCGACGATTTGCAAAGGTCGCGAGAAGCAGCTGGATGCGGGCAGCACAGGACCAGCTATTGTGGAGATCCATGAGGGAGGCCTTTGTCCAACAGTGGACGTCTTTCGGGTGATATGATGATTTACAGAATATTGACCACCAGACACAATTACTAACGACACTTACATCTAAGCGAAATTAAACTCAATCCTACTAAAAATAAAACAAAAATCAGACACATTTTTCACCAGAAAACAATAGCATCATTTCTCTCATACCAGTAATAGAAGAAACCAAGTAAAAAATAACAATAGAATGGCAATGGACAGCGGTCATGACATGCAAATATTCGCAGACAAGGCGTGGCACACATCAGGATCATCAATCATGACCACAAAACTATTTCAATAAACATTTGTTAATGAATAGTTTAAGGATGAAATATTTTGATTAGGTGTATCACATAACTCAAAACGTTAACTTTCTCATTTTAATGTTGGGAAGAAGATTAATTAGCTGATTTCATAGTCATGTCCTGAAAGATTTTTTCGGACATACCTAACTTTCTCGTAGAACCAGTAGTTACAACAGTATCAGAGTTCCTTAAGCCGCCCAGGAGGCTTCTGACGGCCTAACGACTGTTTTATTAAAAGCCGGAAAACCTTTGCTAAATGCTCCGTTCCAATGACGACCGACCTTTCAACAGCGAATCTTATAGTATATTATTAAACACAGTCAATAATTTCCGAAGTTAACTATTTTCTGTGTGTGAGTAGCCTAAATTAAATAATTAAAATAGTTCGCTGGTCATCACTAAACTAATAAACTAAAATCTGAACATATAGTTTTATTTATTGTATATATTAGATAATTCCAGTTTACTTTGAATTTACAGGTATGTACCTACTCCATTTGATTCCATTTCTCTTTTAACCTATGATTTGTTAGTAATACGATAAAAAATGACATGTGATATGTTGACGTAATTGTATAATGCTTTTTACAGAAAGTAAAAGGGCATTATTACATCCAAAACCATAGTAGGTACAGCCGCCAGCACATCAAGCTACCCCAATCTGTCAAATTACGCCAATTGAAAATGAACCTTATACTTTTGTGTTAAAGTTTAAAATCTATAAAAGAAATTTGACTGCTAGCGTCTGTACTATCGGCTTGCATGCACACATATGCATTATATTATGACTAGTCTCTGTTAAGATTAGCCAACTGATAACAAATTTCACCCATCATCAGCATCACCATAACATAAGTCCATCGCTGGAAAAAGCCTCCTCCAAGAATCGTCTTGGGAGGATGAGGATATGCCATAATTGCCACGCTTGGCAAACGAGTGGGCGATCGCAGTAAGATGGTCATAGTACTCAGAAGTAAGCTGCTGCCCGTCCTCTAGTAGATATTCCCTGCGGTCGACTTCTAACACCACCCACATACCCAATCACACACACACACCACCGGGATGTGATTGGGTATTCTGATATTTGCCGCTGTCACCAAACAGTACTTTCACTCATGAGGATATAATATTTTGGTTACTACTTGAAGCCTGCACAGGTAACTTCCCTAGATGATTTATTAGAACAAAGTCCAACAGTCAGACCTTCCATGACCATTAGCTTGCATTCGTATCGATGAAATGCTTCCTCCGATTGTCAATCAGATGGGCGGCCCGTTTCTTGGCGTATTAATACAGAGCGACAGTTGCCCTAACCATCCTAAAACTCCTCCCATGCATTTTATTTTATGAGTACCATGCTTTGTAGGATACGTAAAGCTATCATACCAGTTGTTATGAGACTGCAGTAATTGACCTATATTTATTTTATTTATTAAGGAATATCAACATTACATATACTGAAATATTAATAATAGTAAGTTATTTAAATAATACATTCCTTGTGTCGTAAGAATTAAAGATATCCACAGCATTAAAATAGTAAGTTCAAGAAAAAGGTTATAGAAAACGTAGAAGTAAAAAATAATAGAAAAACCTTACTGTGATAGACATCAGTGGATAAATAATTTCTTTAAATTTAGTATAAAGTAACGTTAAAGTTATAATACTATCATTTCTAATATGGGCCGTATATGTGGGTAAATCAGAAGCCTATTGGGAGGCTTGACGACCTCTGCCATATAAACAGGTATACAGTGCCCACCTGAGGCACTCACAGCTTGATGCTCTCAACGGTCCGTAAGTGATCGGCGAGGTTAAGCAACTAGGTTCACGGTCAGTCCATAGATAGGTGACCGCCAAAGTGGTTTAATATCAGAGCGTCTCCGTGCTTCGGAGGGCACGTTAAGTTGTCGGCCCCGGTTGTAGTCATTAGACAACAGTCGTTAAGCCAGTTCAAGCCGCCCAGTAGACACTACAGTAACCACTGCCCATACCATAAGTAAGTGCCCACCTAAAACTCAAGTGATATATAATATCGTAATTTATTATAAGCACCATATTTATCTGCATAAACTAACAAACTAAATGAATGAACATCACGTCAAATTTGTCATAAAACAACTTCAAAAATAATATATATTTAACCTACGACCGGGCTCATAATAATTAGAAAGACTAAACAAATAATGGTTATATAAGAATCTGTGAAAGCGATCGTGTCAGGGGGTCCCCAAACGATGATGATTAATCACTGTTCTATTGGTAGCTCGTGCCACAGTTAAAGCAGATGTTCTCAACCTTTTTGCAGTGAAACTATAAAATAAATATCTTTCGATAACCAAAAATTACAACAAACTCGACCCCACGATAGTGGAGCAAAAGATCATGACATAAATACGGAAGATACAAAATTATGAGATAGCTTAGTGCAAGCGTCCGTTGTATGCTTCAGATGCTATATATGAACTCTGAATTGCATGTACGGTGCTGCAGTAGTTTAGAAAATGGGGGTCAAGATTACCTTAGAGATGTACAAAATGTGAGATTAAGATCTATATATATGTAGGTGATACTAGCGACTTCGTCCGAGTGAAAGTTAACATAAAATATTTGTTCAGTACAAAGTTTTTTTTAATATATTACTTCATGTATAATGAGCTACCCATCAGTGAAAGTTCTGAAAGAAAATCTTCTGTATTTATGTTTAACATTTGACATATATATGATTAACGCATTATACCGTTTGAGAACCACTGGTATTGAAGGAAGCGGTATCACGACGCAAAATGATATTGAATAATGGTATTGAATTTGTTGCAAATGTTATACAATAGAAAAAGAAAATAAACTAAATCTTAAGCATTCTTGATGTCTAAGAAAGTACCGACCGTGTAAATCAGTTAACTAATAATATTCACGGATTTACTTTCGGTTTCATTACGATTACAATGTGCAAAGTAAATGGTGTGGACACCATGACTTTTTATGGGGCTTATTTTGTATTTCTCATTAAAAATCTACAAATAATGTGTGTATCACAAAACGTTTTAAAACCTGGGTCAATACATGATGTCATACATGAAATTTTAACGGATTAACGGTAACCAGACGACTGATATTTTAAAATACATACATATTATAGATAAATTATACCCAAACTATTTCATCAAAGCTATAATGCATTCAAATTATTTTTAGCAAAGGACAACAATGTTCAGTTTTCTGTTAGTTAGTGTATTTTAAATTTAAATTATTGTAATAATCGTACTAGTTATATATTCTTATTTTAATTTTGGTAATTTTTTAATGTTGTGTACAGATATAATTGGACCTCAGATTTAACAGTGTTATAAGAAAATGATATTATTAATTTGTTATTAGTCTGTAGTCTGTTTCTGTGCCTATGAAAGAAAATAAAAATAAAACAAATAAAATAAACACTGAACAAATAATCGGGTTCTACATACCAAGATTAAGAGGGAATCGAACACACGACCTCTGGCTTTCAGACAGGGTCACTAACCCCTAGACCAACAGGTCAGTCAGCCTAATGTATGAGTACCTAATAATCTAGTCCGTCTATTACACTATACTTTACTTACTTATCGTATAGGTAGTGGCTACCCTAGTATCAGAGTTGTTCAAGCCGCCCAGTAGGCCTCTGATACAGCTTAACGACTTGTCTAATGACTACAACTGGGACCGACGGCTTAACCTGCCCTCTGAAGCACGGAGACGCTCAGAAATTAAACCAATTTGGTGGTCAGCCATCTATGGACTGACCGCGAGCCTAGTTGCTTAACCTCGCCGATCGCATACGGACCGGTGAGAGTATCTAGATATGAGCGCATTACACTATACATACATAATAGTACTCTCATAGATTACAATTATAGTATTTTAATGAAAATCTGTAGAAAGGTGACTGCTTAAATGATTTAGTCTCTGAGCGTCTTCCTGCTTCGGATTACAGCTTAAGATATCAGTGCCGTCTGCAGTCAATAAAGAAATCTAAGCCTGCCAGAGGCCTACTGAGCAAATTTAATAACTCCGACAGTAGGATAGACATTGCCCACCCACACAAATTAATTAATTTAAACCACACGGTGATTGGAAATTGCTACCTACTTTGACGTTTTTTATGCGTTTCAATTGTCAGATAACTATGATTCCAATTATCGTAATTTGTGTATTATGAACGCTGAAAACTAAACCAATCACAACTGTTTGTATAAACACCTAATTGTAAATGCAGTAGTTATCTGAGAAAGTACAAGTGGATAATAAATTAACTTAGAGTTATATTTCAGCACTGTTAAAAGCAATTTCACCACGCTAAGTTTATAGATGGATGCTCTTATAATATATAGTACTTAGTGATAGCGAGAAAAAGAAAACCTAGTAATTGAATAATAATAATAATATCTAGGGACAATGTCACACAGATCATCCTAGCCCCAAACTAAGCAAAGCTTGTACTATGGGTACCAGCCGACGATATACATACTTATATAGCTAGATAAATACTTAAATACATAGACAACATCCATGACTCAGAAACAAATATTCGTGCTCATCGCACAAATATTTGCACTTACCGGGATTTGAACCCAGGACCACCAGCTTCGTAGGCAGGAGCACTACCAACTAGGCTGCGATGACCTTCATAATATATACGTCTAAACGTCATAAATAGAATATATATATTTGAATTTATTGTATTATTGTACACGAAGAAGCTTGTCATTACAAAATAAACGAAGACCAAGTCCCCCTTTAGTCTCAATGTCTGTTAATTACATATTTATAAAGTCCTCCGCGGTACAGGGATTCATTTCCCCAGTTGCCCCGCACTGGGGAAGTAAGCCAATTTATCGCAGGGGACTTTATAAACATGTAATTAATGGACATTTGGACTAAGTCACACAACCAATGATCTTAAGCAGGGATGAACCTACATTTCGCGGGCGCCGAAGTAGTAAAGAGGCGCCACACTGCGCATGCACCTTCGGGGTTTAAACCTCGACTTAAGGCCGTTACTGATGTAAATATGCCAGAGAGGGCGAGTTTTTAGTTAGTAGTAGTTTTAACGACAACTTTGTAATTTAATTTATATTTTTTATGTTAATATCTATTTATTAAATAGAATAGAATACTCTTTCTTCTAAACACAAGCAGGATAAATAGGTAGGACAAAAAATAATAATACAATCTAGTACAATGGGCGGTCTTATCGCATTAAGCGATTTCTTCCAGACAACTTTTGGATGAATAGGAGCTGTAATTGTATAAAAAAGTGGGTGTGTAACAAATAAAGTAGTGGATAAATAGATAAAAAATGTGTATAATAGTAAAAGGGGCATACCAAATTCATGGTACCTATGTCTACATATATGATAAACATAAATACATACATAAACATTACATAAGATATACATTCTATAAAATACAAAACCGTGTATAATATATAAAATACCACAATACATAAATAATATTTATAAGATATAAAATATCAATGTTATTATTTTAATACTTAAATCATAGTTTTTATAATGAACTATGGTTTTATTTGTTTCTTTTAGCATTTTAAACATGCTTAAATGATAACAAGTTACAGATATCTTTAAATTGAATAATTTCGAGTATAAGAAGCACGGTGCGGTGGCGAAGCAGTTAACACACACGGAGCCGAATACTCCGTGGTTCGTGGGTTCGATTCCAGCAGCATTCATTTAGATTAAATGTAAGTGAAAAATTGTAATACCTGCAAAAGGCAATTAAGTTCTAAGTATAAACATATATTGTTGACATAAGTCAACAATATATGTTTCACAATCTATATACAATTAGTTCACAAATCAATCTTAGAATCTAGGTAATGGAGGGCGGTAGTAGTAAGAGTACGTCAGCGGCCGTACCTTCGGTAGGTGCCTGTTACTCTAATAGAACAAATAAATTGAAGGCATCATAACTTGAAGTTTCTGATCGTATTCTCCGTCGAACAGCTTGCCAAAAATGTACAAACTAAAAATAATTAAACCAGTCGTGATCCAGCGAAGTGACGGAGGCTTTCTATTCAACCTGTTTAAATGACCACTTCGTTCGATAGTATGTTGTTTAACAATGCTAATTATTGTGCTTGTATAATTTGTTATTGTTTATTAGATGGATAAGAGGATATAAGGCTAGGGTTGTCAATTAAATTGAATATATTAATACTCTTTAATTTTAACTCGAAATCTTTAATTGTATACTTAAAGATTTCGAGTTCTCTTAGTCTTTAGATGAACAGGAAGAAGTTAGATTTTTAGATATATTTTTGATGGATAACATCTATTGGCGACCCTTTAGAATAAAATATGAGGCAATCTCTCGCTGATAATCGTCGAAACATCTGAGATACCACCCACCTATGAGATCCTAGATAGCTGAGGCATGCGTATAATAGGTCAAATATATTTATATAATTTCATTTTTATTAATCAGATTTCTATGAATTATAAATTATTTCAATAACCATTAATTTTGATGTTGCAATGTTAAAGGCTTCATTTCCACTTCGCTGGCCCATTTCCCAGTCCGGTGAGCTCAGGCAACCTCAGTTACACCTTTTTGTATAATACTTTTCTGAACGCATTCCATTGCGAATAATAATAAATAAAATCAATTTAGGTTAAAAAAAACGGAGATGCGTAACAAACATATACAAATACAAATTTACGGTCGACTGCATAGCCGCCTTCTTTGAAGTTGGTTAATACTGACTACTACAACTTTTAGTTACTTATTAAAAATAAATAGTAATGTAAAGTTTGACAGCCCTGCTTTCCTTATTACTAATGAGTGGTCTTTCAAATTTTTCGATATTACTTTTAATTTCACTGTCACTATTGGTTGGAACTAGACGACATATTACCTAAGTTCAGGAAAGCATCATGACGAGGTCAAATCAAAATCAACTTAAATTTTGTGCAATACTACACACTTCATACATTAAGTTCCAATCTATACAAATAAATAAAATTGAAGTGTCTGTTTGTAATATTGAAATAACCGTTTTTTACTACATGTCTATGCATATTTATACGGAACATACACCAAAATAACATTTTTAAATTTTTTGTCTGTATGTTTGTTCCGGCTAATCTCTGGAATGGCCGGATCAATTTTGACGAGACTTTTATTAGCAGGTAGCTGATGTAATAAGGAGTAACTTAGGCTACGTTTATTTTAGGAAAAATGTTTTATTTTCGAAATAACAAATAAAAATGAAATAACCTAATTAACACGCGGACGAAGTCGCGGGCACAGCTAGTGATTTATAATATCGCAGACTTGAATTGTTTTAAATTAATCATTGCATTTTGACTTGTTTTAAATTAATCATTGCATTTTGACTTGTTTTAAATTAATCATTGCATTTTGACTTGTTTTAAGCTTTTTGTTATGAATCGTAACATTGTGACAAGTTATCAGCTTTTTTTATATTAGAGGGCCACAACCGAGCAAGTGGGTCACGTGATGATAAGTGATCACCGCCGCCCATGTTCACTCGCACGCAACACCAGTGGAGTCGCGGGTTCGTTGCCGGCCTTAAAAATTATTAATGTTATTATTAAGGAATGTCTTCTGTAAGGTGGACGTGTTTCCCCAGTCGGCCTGCACTTTGAGAAAATGAACGCTATGCCCTACCACTCTTAGCTTTTTATTATAAATCGTTGCATTTTGACTTGGTAGCTTTTTTATGAATAGTTCTATTTGACTTGACTTAGCTTATTGTTATGAATTGTTGTAATTAACTTGTTTCTTGTGAATTATTGCATTTGGATTTGTTTTCGTAGTCGTAGTCGTTGCATTTTGACTTGGTTGTAGCTTATAAATATAAATAGCTACATTTTGACTAGTTTTTAGCTTTTTATTATAAATCATTACATTTGACTTTCTTTTAGCTTATGTTATGAATTATTGCATTTGGCTTTGTTTTTAGCTTTTTATGAGTTGTTGAATTTTGAATTGTTTCTGGCTTTTTATGATGCATCGTTGCATTTGCACTTGATTTTTGCTTCTTATGCTTGCTTATCGTATGGGTAGTGGTAACCCTAGTGTCAGAGTTGTTCAAGCTGCCCAGTAGGCCTCCTTTTAATTAAGACCTTTTAATTAAGACCTTTTGACTTGTATTTAGCGGTATAGGTGGATACGTTTTATATGTAAAAAACAAGTTCTCTAACTGACCGTTAAACCGAAGAGAAATGACATCTTTAAATTACGTACTACTAAACAGGGGAAAGTAGCCATTTCAATGGAGTAGGTACTTCCCATTTCATTTATCTTTAAATCTAAATGTCGTAAAGATTTTAATTTGAGAATTTCGAATAACCTGTATTCGCTGAGAAAAGTAGGTACCTACTAAAATGTCTCCTTTGTTAAAATAATACTGATCATGGCTGGCACAAGTGCTATATATATTACTAGCTGTGCCCCACTGTTTTACCTGCATTAAACTTTATAAATTATAGCCTATGTGTTTATCCAGCGTGGCAGTTAACTCTATACCAAATTTTGTTATAATCGCTCCAACCGTTTAGACGTTAAGAAGTAAGAAACATACACACTCACAAACTTTCGGCTTTATAATATTAGTGTGATAACTAAAGTTAACTCTCAATACCTAACGCTCACAATCCGATTGATGTTCCGACTGACATGACCGGGGAGAGATCCGGCGCAGGGTCAACAGCTATACGTACTCTACTAGGTACTGTATTTCTTGCGAGAAAATTCCCAAAAGCACTTTGATCAGACCTACGATTGACCACACTATAGTTGGACAGACGCGACGGGGCGTTATATTAAACAATAGTACTGAGAATTTAACTATTGAGTAGAATTTTGGCGCGTAATTACAAGCTTATTTTATTAGTCACGTAGTGTATACTAAGAAATCGATCTAATTATTAGCGCATAAAGTTTATTTTGTAATGGCAAATATTAATTGAATAGTTAAATCATGTACGTCTATACTTCGAAAACAACCACACACGACCGGAAGATGTGTGTAAGCAATAAAAGTAAATCGATAACATTTTATGACAGGTATCAAATGATATTAACAACCCTGTTCTAAGGGCTTGGGGCTATGAATTATCGATCTATTACATCTATATCGATAATATCGATTGTGTAATTATAATGTGAAACTTTATCAATTTATTAATGGTATTTAGGAGTAATGTAATGAAAGTATAATTAAATTAATAACTTCTTAATAATAACGTATCTAATCATGTCTTAAGACATGAAAGGTATAGCATATAGGCTTCAAAGTAGCAAAATAAGTCTTCGTACATAGACTTTTAGCTCAATGTGCAGTTGACGTATTTGAAATTATTTAAGTGTTCAATTCCCTTTTTAATACTGAGGTTATGAACCTAAGAGTTTGTGTGGAATTCTCAGTGCTGGCGACCAACTCGCACTTAGCCGGTTTATTTATTTTTCTGCTAGTTTTAACTGGCCGTTCTTAGGTACGTTTCAGAAAAAATATCTAGTCGAAGTCGAACTTTAAAATATATACTACAATTTTAAGGCAATTTTAGTGTATTTTTTTACTTCCACAGTACTAATATGGGTAATATTAGTAAGTAAAAAAATAAACGTTGCTCTATATTAGGTGAGAAGACAATTATTCAAGTTTTTATATATTGTGGACACGGGTCTCAATCGCGATAACAAGCTAAGGCAAATCGTTACCTTTAGGTTACCCGACGTTTCGGCATGGATTGCACCAGCCGTGGTCATGGGTCGACTGGTGTCATCAATATATAAAAATGTGTACAAATCTCGAAAGTTCAAAAACATTAATTATTCAAGTCTTTAAAGAGATGAATAACGAAACGTCTATATCCAGCAGTAAATGACTTCAAGCGGATGTTGATAGGTACACCAATAATTTCCAACTTCATTAAAATCAAGATTTCAAAACTGATTTTCAGATAGTTCAATTACACCACACTAAAACAGAACATTAACAGAGACATTAAACTCTCGTTACTCTTAACAAATAGTCAATCATTCTCACGCATAACTATTGGAAAGTGTTGCTGTACATCGAAATATAGTCTTAAGCGACACGTTCACACAATAAGTCATTATTCCCATTAACCATGGTTAATTTAACTGAAACTATGACAAATCGAACCAAACATTTTAACAAAACTTCGCTTAACCTTTGTAGAGATTGTAATCAGACTTTTGTTAGTATAATTCTACCGGCTTGAAATAAAATACAGAAATGAAAAGTATCTTCCCAATCTGAGAGGTATTATCTAATTATTTTAACTTATTGAGTTAGAATGTATAAGATTTTATCGTTGAACAAACACAAAAGAAGTGGAAAGGTTAGAAAGGTGATGGTGTAACTAGATTTAATGATTTATTTGTTTGAACAAATGATTTCTCACCTTTAACAAGTAATTGTTAAACTACTTGTTAAAACGTAATAACGACGGTTTAACGCCATGTTTGTGTTGTGTGTGAAGAAAGAGCATTACTCCCATGGCTATGGGGTGACTAATGGTATGGAAACTGATAAGAAACTTGGGCGTTTTTCGTCGCCTTAGTTATATTTTGTGCTGATGTCGGATTAAAGTTAGTAAAATAACGTTATATTTTATAATAAAAAACGTTAAGATACGAATAATATTGAGGTTGAAGAGAAATTCGGCCGCGTTCAGTATTTTAATAATAAACATAAAATTAGACATATTGCACACATACAGCATAAAAATATCGCTGATGTTTGATTTTTTATGTGTAATTGATTTTTTTGTGAAACAATCAAACATCAGCGATATATTTTCTTACTATAGTCTAGGTTGTAATTTACAGTTTAGCAGTTTAGTTTACAGCCTAGGAGATATGTTCATGCACACAAATATTTGTTCTAAGTGGTCGAACCCACGACCTCTAACGTAGTATTATAGTAACCCTATGAATGTCATTAGCGGTCTGTACGAAAATTGCCGCGAGTCTATATAGCTTCAAGCATAACCGCAAAAGGCCTCGAAGTTTCCAATCGTGCTTATCAGAATTAATTACCACCCCGTAATTACCTTCATAGTTCTGCAAAATAATTAGATATTAATCGATTTAGATAATATCTAATTATTTTATTATTTTTCACTAGTTTCACCAAGGTCAATGCCAGGATATTTCACAAATTCTCTGGTCCACTAATCATTTATTAATTACCGTTAACTATGATCTCGTTAACGTAAAGTTATTCAATTTTACGAAATATAAACTGTAGTTGAATATTTTTGTAATAAAAAGTGTAAATTAAATATACCCAGGTTATGAAAGAGATTGCAAATATTTGTAATACGCCGATAACGTTTAACAGAACATAGAGTTTTCACAAACGGTCTTACGTCTTTTGGTAGTGATTTTAGAAGCTGCCTGACGTGGCAGCTTCTAAAATCACTACCAAAAGACTCTAAAGATCTACTGCACCGTAGAATATATATAGTAATAGAAATGTTGATTAAAAACATTTTCTACATTTTTCCTAAAAATATTCTTATGACTCTTATAATATAAAAAATATGTTGTTAAATGATTCCAAGGTTAAGAAGTCAACACACCGTGGTTCTACCTGTTAACGTTTCAACAGTGTCTTATTACGCTATTTTGTATAAAAAAATGTTATATTGCGGTTAGTGCTCTTAATCTGTGCCACGTTTTAAGATCTTGTCGAAAAAGTCAACACGCTCATAAAAATTAAAGTGTTAATATTAAAGGCAAATACTTTAGTGCCTACAAACTTGCTGTAAAACTACATACATTTTAGACGCCCGTGTTTTATTTTTTCATTTACATATGAGCAACGGTTTGTTATATAAATAAATAAATAATACAAATCAATATCTCGGTATAACTAAAACAGCGCCATTTTTTAAGTAAGTAAGTAATCTTTATTTCGCTCAAAATATGGTACAGACAATATTTTGATCTCAAACTAGGCAGAGCTTATTCTATATAATTTTTGCAATGGTTTTAATTTTTCATTGAATTTACCAACAAATTATTTATCTTTACACTTTTTGTTATTAATCATACTTACTCAATACGGATTTGTACATATTTAAGCTGAAATTAAGTATCCTGTATTTTCCTTACAAAAAAAATTCTAACCCTGCCGCCTAGGGTAGGTAGCAGGGCTAGAATTTTGTACGATTCCCGCGCATTACAACCATTTGTATGACCAATAAATAGTTGTTCTGAGTATGGGAGTTATGAGAAAAGCCAACAATAACCCAAAAGAAACTTCCTTTTTATATTTTTATAGCATAATATCACAAAAACACGCCTCGCCCATCGTAACTGCGTAATCAGTCAATTTAAACTTACTCCTAACTGAGAGTACGATACATAGGTACGTAGCTACATCTCTACGTGTATGATTTACAAAGAGTGCCGCGATGTGGAACTTTCTATATGGTAGCGACGCTCGACGTGAGGTCACGTGTTTACCTGCCTCTACATAACTTATAGGTCAAATCAAACTCGTGTAGCGTATTAGATATAATCGGTATAGAGGTGGGTGGGTTGGGAGCTGAATACGTGATTGAAATTTGCAAAGCTGATAGAGATGAATGGGCGAGCTTAACGGCTACAATTTGTTTGAAGAAGAAACACTTCAACGGAACTTTTGTCAGGTCACAGTTTAATCAGAACTCATAATAATAATATCTTGGAACATTTTGCACACACGGACAACTGATCCCAAACTAAGCAGAGCTTATACTACGGAAACCAGATAACTGATAATAATAATATCCTGGGACATTATTTACACACGGCCATCTGATCCCAAACTAAGCAGAGCTTGTACTATGGAAACCAGATAACTGATATGTATACTAATTTTCTTTTGTAAATTCATACTTATATAGATAATTACACCCAGATTCAGGACAAACATCTGTGGATACAAATATCTGTCCTGGGTGGCAATCGAACCCACGACCTGCGGCGTGAAAGGCTTGTATCTACCAACTATTGTTATGGTCTTATTTCAGTTCTGATTAAACTTCAACCTGATAAAAGTTCCGTTGAAGTTCGATGCCATATTCATAGATTTCGAATACCAATTGACTTTGGTTACTATACAACACAACGGGACCAATAACATATATAATTAAAGTTGATACCCAAGTTTATCGAACGGTTTCATTTGAATGAGAAATTGGCTAACCGGGTGACAGCTTGAGTAAAAGTTTGTCTCATTCGCTCAAGTAAGTGGCACTTGAATGAAAAACAAAACATCTCTCGATCTGAACAATGTCTGAGCGATTTTTAAGTAAGAGAGACAAGATGAATAGGAAGCTTAATATATCCAAGACTCCCTGTTAGTGGGAAAAGTATATCGTGGGTACCATGTCTGGAGTCAAACAATGGGTTACCTTGGACTCATAGAGACTGTGGAAGTACACTGATAACTCCAATGAAAGATCTCGATGGCCTACTTGAATATTGCTGAAACAACTCGCAGAGGCAAATCAAATTGTTGCCCCTAAACTTTGGTATTTAATCACGAATAATGCAAGTTACCAAACAAAGTGATATAGCCACGATGTCCAGTATTCAAAAATGTTGAAAAGTCAAATGATATTTACTTCAGACATATATGCTATGTTTCACATTCCTATTAGCGACAGGTGTATAGTTAGTATGAGTTTTAAATTTATATTAGAAATAAACATACCACTAAAACCTACTTTGAACATACGCTTTTAATAATCAATCATAACTATTCTACCGCAAAAATAATGGGAATTCCAATATGATCTATCCGCTGACCGGAAAATGAGAAAATACATTCGCATATTGATACAAACTTTCAATATTTCCCTTTCATTTGGTCATTTCAATAAAGATTCTTTATAAATAGAATATTATTGACTACGATAACTATACAATGCTTTGTACCTACAAGTACCCAGTATCATTCATGAAACGAGTAACTTTATCATACCTCTTGAATGGGAACAAAAACTTACAAAGAAAAACATCAAGACAGGGTCAGTAAACTATCACAAAATGTAGGCTAGTAATCCTATCACTCGATATCACAGTCTGAATACATTATCACGATAGAAAATAGAATTAACTTTGATGAGCGGAAGGTCTATATTACAATGAATAGTGAATTATAAGTGTGACTGTGTGAACTTTGTCTCAGCTGACCGATCGGCATCACTTTACATCGGGCGGTGCATTCAATTACATGAGGTTATAAAGGAATAGCATCAGCGAGAGCGATAGACTGATGGAAACAAACCGCTTATCATTTACATCTATTTTTATGTATACAACTTAGTAACTTTATAACACTTCGTAACAAATTTATTTTTATTCCTTTTTTATTTTAAGTACCAGCCATGAATTATACATTTAGACTAGTACTTGGCACTCGTGCTCACAACATAACAATGTAAAAAATTGTAAAACCATGACATAGTTTAAGTTAAGGGAATTCTATTTTATAAAAAAAGTATCATATTCTTTAACATTAAGATAAAATAAATCCTGATTATTTAAAATACATATCCTAATAAAGCGGATGGTAAATACGTTTGTTTTTTCAGTCAGTCTGTAATAATATATATAGTAATCTCTGCTTCGTTTGGGATCAGAAGGCCGTGTGTAAAAAATGTCCCAGGATATATTGTATTATATTATAATTAATGAAATGGAAAAAGATATGGAAATAAGATGTACACACATACAAATTGAGAGGGCTGACGCCGAAAAAAAATAAGGATGAAATAGTATCAGAAACATGTATAAAATATTCAAAAATAAACTATTCAATACAGCTGCTGACTGAAATCCTTAGATAGAACGTAAAAGAAGGAATTCGCTAGACTCTTATGACTTACCGGATACGATTATGTTCCTATATAAAACATCTATAAAAAGTTCAAAGAAAATCTCGATAAAGCGCCAAACGTAACATTTTTAAAACTAATTGATCGTCCTAATAGAGAACAAAAGAATGCGCCATCCTTTTATAACTTACAGAAAACGATAAAAGCATCGCACTGGAATTAGTTATTTAGTCCACTCGAAACAAATTTATGTATTTGTGCATCGGACTGTTCCATACATGGCGCTGATATTTTAGTTTCCTTTGATCGCTTGTAAAGGAAGCTATCTGATCGCCATGATGCAATTATGCTTGTTTATTGCTCCTAAAAATGCCTTCCCTGCATTTAAAGCAGAATGTGGTTACAATTTTGCTTTGGTGTAGGCATATTTTATGTGGCATTAAATTTTGTGGTAAGACCACCATGCATTAATGTTGCTGTTTTAATAAACGATGGCCTTATTCCTACTCATTTTTTAGGGTCCTGTACCCAAAGGGTAAAACGGGACCCTATTACTAAGACTTCGCTGTCTGTCTGTCCGTCTGTCACCAGGCTGTATCTTATGAACCGTGATAGACAGTTGAAATTTTCACAGATGATATATTTCTGTCGCCGCGCGCCGCTATAACTACAAATACTAAAAACAAAACAAAATAAATATTTCTGGGGGCTCCCATACAAAAAACGTGAATTTTTTGCTCGTTTTTATAGAATGGTACGGATTTATTACCCGCGCACGAAATGCCTTCGTGGGTGAGTCCGACTCGCGCTTGGTCGGTATTTTTATTAATTATGTTGTGTAGAAAAATAAAGTAGGATAACCACTTCAATTTTATTTGCAAAATACTTGATAAAATAATTGAGTCATAAAATTTTTAGCCCATTCAAAGCATTTATGAGGTTGTTTATTATAAGTGCATCGATGCTGTAATTTTTATCAGGATCTGTCCCGTTATCCGTGTCCCACAGAAACTACTCAGAAACTGTAAAATTGAGGAAAATATAACATGGCGTAAAGCATAGCGTTTATAGAGAGTTAAAACAAAAAATTCAAGCAACACCTGATGTTGCTATTTTAATTGTCTTCCTTTTGGAGTATAAATCAATTTGGCAGCATCATTCGTTTCAGCTGTTACTTTATTTTAATGAAAACGATGGAGCTTAAATATATTATTTGTAAGTTAACATTCTTTTGCATTCTTTGATCGAATTGGTTCAGCCTAACTAAAGTAAGAAATATTATACTGTCTCGTTTGGTCGGTATTAGTATAAATTAAAACTAAAGTAACAAAACAACCCGTCCTTATTTCATAAATTGTCATAAATGGTGATGGTGGTTTTAGTGCTAAAATACTGATTTAAATAGTTTATTAAGGCCTTGTGCTTACATGATTTCAATATATTGTTATTGTATGTATCAAATTGGTAGAAAGATATAACAGCATAAGCTCTGTATTTAATAATTACAAATGTAACAAAACCTCGCTACCTTTTTTGTGGTTACATGGGGCAGATTTCCGTAAAAGGCAATCAATTAATTCGTGTTCAAGTTCAAAAATAATCCCGATAAAAGCGACAAACGTGACATTTATTGAACTAATTGATTGTGCTAATAAAGAACAAAAGAATGCGCTATCCTTTAATAACTGTAAACTCATATACTCTGCTTTGTGTGTGTAAAACCACCATAAAACTTGTAAGTGTATATTACCAGCGGTCTTGTGTCATCAGATGCTCTTTTGTATACATTTACTATCCTTGTTGATTGTTTATGGAGCATAGGGAAAAAATATCGGCAATTATATAATTATAATTATACTATTGTTATACTTAATTAGCTGTTCGAATTCAGGTGAATACTGAAAACATGTTTCGTTTGTTTAAAGTGCGACCAACCATAGATTATATTCTTAAAGTTAACATAAATATAACGTTTTGTCAAGTGAGCGTTGTTCAAACCAAATTGTAAATTAAATGGCAAGTAAACTTTAAAAAGCCATATTAAAACTTAAACGTCTTACAATCAATAAGACTTTTGAATATATTACTTCCTGCCTACTAGTCGAATTGTCTATCGTATTTTCAAAAACATTTTGTATTGAAAATGCTACAGGTCTTTGACCTAACACAAGAACATTAGATTTGGTGTATCTTCTCCTATTACGAAATTTGTGCTGTAGTTAAGTAATCTCAGCATAGAGAGCTTAAAATTGTTCTTTAATTTCGGCGGAGCAAAGAAGCGCCCTTGCTCAGTGTAGAAGTTTTCTTAAAACAAAAGATACACATACCTGAAACAGCAGATATCCAGACTCATACATCCAAAAGTCATCGGGCGCGTTGCCGGGCTTAGTGAGTTGTATCGCGAGGCAACGCTGCAATATCAACTGGCAGCGCTGCCCGCCCGCTCCGCGACCGCTCATCGCTTACGCGGGCGGCGGCATGCTCTGTAACAAAGAACGTTCAGATTTAATAAAAAAGATTTCAAACTGAAATTACGATACGAGCGTCTCAGAAAGAGTTTCACTCTATTCTATAAATCGAAATAAATTTTATTAATGTCTTTCTCTTATTGTTTTGTATTAATAATCATGTAGATATGCCACGTTTAAAGGGATAATTATTACTTCGTTCATACAAATCTTTCTTTATAATTTCAAATAAATATTTTATATTAAACTTGGATTATTTTTTAGTTTTATATCAGCGACGGCTGTGTACCACTGTACTTATTTTTTTATTCCTTTAAATAAAATGTGTGCCAATAGCCATATTTACGTAGTGGCGATTCGCACACCAATAAATTAATTTCGTGCGACTAACTACAGAAAAAATAATATTATTTTAAGGAGTTGATTCTCACGTTTCGTGTGAGTTCAATTCGTGCGAATCATCCAATAAGCCGACGTGACGTGAAGACTTCCCGACTTCTGTTAGTCTGCTGAAAGATAATTTCTTGAAACAATCTCACAAAATAGAAGAATTTCTAATGTTTAGGTGAAGAAACCTGTATGTGTTTTAGTAAAAGTCTTAGCTTTTGGTTCTATTGCTCATCCGGAGTTAAGAGTTCGAAAATATGATGAGATTTTATAAAACATAGATGCTATTATACATACATACAGGGTAGGTTGGTAGTTGATACATAATGAAACACAAGAGGTACAGGTAGAAGGTACACTATATTTCGAAATACATGGATATATTTTTTAATAATTCATTACTTCAACCGTACTATTTTGAGGGACATTGTAAAAGTCCCAATAATTAAGAGATTGCAAAAATTACCTCGAAAATACTCTATCGTTTGAATATATAGTGTTGGATAGTGGTAGATTTAAATTTGCCTCATTTTAATGTCAAAATATGTACCCAATTTTAGTTAAACAGATACATATGCTTTAGTAACTGTAACTGTACCATTTGTATAAGTAGATAAATATTATAATAGTACCTATAGGAATAAGATTAAAAAATCAACAACATAAATAAAATCATTTTATTTATGTAGATGATTTTTTTCCATGAATATTGTTCACATTAATGAAGTTACTTTATAAATCAAGTTACTGTAAATAGGTTTACTGCAAGCATATAATCGGAAATATCTCGGTGTTTACAATATAACGGTTTAAGCTACTGCATAATTTAATTTACGCCTGATATTAAATATATCGTAATGCGTTTCCGCTGTTAAAAGGACCGCAGCTTTACATGATGTTTATATTAGTTCTGTGGCCTCAAGTTGGCATATTATTATACTTAATGGACCAAATACTAATGTCTTACAGATATAACTATGTTAAATGGTTCTAATTTTTGTCCTGATTTAGTACCAACATAACATAAGTTTATTAAGCTTCCTCCGGAAATCAGAACGACTAAGACTCGGTTTAAATTTACATTTGCAATAAAAACATCAATACCAAATTAAGCGTGGTCTAGCCTTCGTAGTAGGATTCTCCAAGTAGTGTAGCTTCGTCCTTCTAATTGTGGATTAAACTTATATTAATACATTTTAATAAATATAAAAAAGAGTTTTCTTAACTCTTTTAAACCAGTGAAGTAAAATGAGGATTGTTATAAGGTTTACGTCGATTACTGCCTGTGTGTGTGTCTGTCTGTGACAGCCTAGCTCTCAAACGCAGTAGCGATTGCGATGCGGTTCTTTTCATTTGTTAGCCAGTTTCTGTGCGGTGGTTCTTAGCTATCTTTGGTTAATATCGGTCCAGCAGTGTAAGAATATCAGCTTTTTTCCAAGTTATTCCAAGTTTCCAACGTACTGAACTTGAGTAAACTACTTAACTTGAGGACAGCAGATCAATAACTTAAGATTACCTAGAAATATCAAAACTTATTCAATCATTTTTTGTAACAACGCGAAATGCGTAATAAGTGTCTGTCTGTAGATTTTGATTGATATTTGATATTTTTGAATGAATAAAAATAGATCTTTATGCTGATAAATGAACGATGTACGACATATTTGATTGAAATAATCTAGACGTATTTGACAAGCGAGATCACTTCAAATTATCGGTTGATAAGATTTACATTAATCCCATTCTTATCTAAATCCTGGTTTTATTTTTAAACAGAGGAGTTCATATTAAAATCACCGGATATTAAGATTTAGGTACAGACGCTAGCACATCAAGCTACCCCAATCTGTCAAATTTCCCAAATTGAAAGTGAACCTTGTGCTTTTGTGTTAAAGTTGAAAATCTATAAAAGAAATTTGGCAGATTGGGGTAGCTGGATGTGCTGGCGTCTGTACACCATTCCAAAGTAAATACTAGTTTTGTTTTTAAAATAGATACGATATTATGTATGCTGAATTGATATAAATTATTCTTATTCTTAAGATAATATGAGTTAATATCTATCGAAAGACGGGCCGTAGCGTTTCTCTGTGTACTATGACCATCAAACTTATGCGCCAACCCGTTTGCTAACGCGGCGTCCTGCGTGAGCGATCTAGACGCGACCGCGAAGCGACGTGGCGCGGCGCGAAAACAACAAACAGTCGAAACCTATTGAAGTGGCCTACGTGACAAAACGCGGTACGAAGCGGCGCGAAATGAAGCGAACGCGATCAGTTGGCTTTATATTTTCGCGCGAAGAGGATGCGGTGCCGTCGTGTTTTTTGCGGCGTCGGTGGCGGCTGCGCGAGACGATTCGTGTGCACTTAGGACACAGCCGCCGCGTCGCACCGCATCGCATTGAATTCGCATGACACCGCTTAGTAATCGCGTTCGCTCTGAACCGCCTACCTAGGACGTAGTGTAAGCATGGCGACTATGGCATATCACTCCAAATGATGGGCATAAGTTCGTAGTGCAAATCATTTGAGGAGGTCCACTGCTGGACAAAGGCGAGAGGCCTTTCTCCAGCAGTGGACCTCATTTGGCTGACATGATGATGATGATTCTTAAGATAATTTCAAATTCACCTGATAGTGGAAATGCCGGTAGTCTTCTGGGCATGTTACCGGTGGATGGCGGTGCGTACGAATATTTTGACGCTCAATGCTTCTGACAGGTTTAGTTATTTATGTGTATAATATATTTTATTTTAATCTAAATTTGTAGTTTTATTTATAATGTTATATAACTCATGTACTTAAATAATAGATTCATAAATAAATATTTCCGCATAGTAACATTTACTGGTTTTTTTTTTTAAACAGAGAAGAACATTTCCAATTCACTGGATGTTAATATTTACATAAATACCACGGCTAATTAAATCCTGTTTTTTTTCTTTTTAAAATGCAAAACGATAAACGGCCTCTAATGGCTCTGCATCTATTTATAGCATTACTAAATAGTAACTTTATGGATATTTGTAATAAGTATAGTCCCTTGACATGACAGTTTGAGACCAAGGTGACAATAGGTATTGTTTTCAATGTCCTTTGCAAAGCGATTGCGGTTGCCTTTGCTATACACAATAAGTTATCAGATAAATAGAAACAGGGATTAACAATTTTTTTCCTTTAAAACCTTCTCAATAACTAAATTAATCGAAACTTCTTCTATAACTCGATGTTCTTTTCGTAAGATAAAAACATTATTTGAAAGGTAAAGTACCTAAGGGATTAAATTTAAAAAAAAATCCGTATCTATACATATAATAAAAAAGAAAGTCAAAACTGTACATTGAATATTTTTTTTAAAGGATACTTGGCTTGTGATCTACAATGGATAACGAATCCAAAAATATAGTTTTTAGAATTTTTGGGTGTGTGTCTGTTTGTCTGTATGTATGTCCGGGCTAAACTCAAAAAGTACTGCATGGATTTACTTCAAATTTTGCACTAAGAGGTTGGGTCAACATATAGGCTACATGTTATCACGCTATCACCTACGGGAGAGGAGGAGTGTAAAATGTAACGCGGGTTAAACCGCGGGGCACAGTTAGATATAAATAAAAATGCATGATTCCGATACAGCAATCAAACGTAACCAAGGGAGACGTCGAAACGCGACGCAGCGTCGATGCTGTTGGATCACCAACTGTCGATGCTTTAAGCATCCGGTGTGATATAGCCTTAAGATGTAGTATCTTTGAATTACATAAATGATTTAGCACGTCGGGAAGAGATATACAGCGCTTTATGCTAATTTTCTACAAATGCAATAATTCTGATATAAACCATTGAGATAGTGGAGAAATTGCGATATGTAAGATTTAATGAGGTTGATTTTACGCGGTATATTTCAGTTGTTTATGGAGCTGTGGACAAATCTGTATGATTGAATGTAACTTATGGCTTGACAAGATAACGAGAAACAAGAAATGTTAATGAAGTATCATAACTAGATCAAGTTGTTAAACATTCTCGTGCTTGCATAATGCAAAAATATTGCGGATTTTCCAGTAAGAACAACAGAATAGGTACTAATTGCTGAAGACTTAAAACATAGAGCCAGCTTCAACTTTCCGAGACGAAAACCGCTTGAAACAAAACTTACATGCGTCCAAGATTCACATACATACCAGTACTGAGTATTCTTTTTTTATCAAAAATTAATTATTCATTTTAATTAAACGAATTCATTTAATTAAAACGAATAATGTGTTTATTTCTAAAAACCCCAATCAGTCAAATCTCCCCAATTGAAAGTAAACCTTACGCTTTTGTGATAAAGTTGAAAATCTATAAAAAAAATTTGACAGATGGGGTATATCATAATATTAGGTATAGAGTGTATGCAAAATAATAAGATTGCAACACAACATTAACGAAAAGAAATTATTGCGTGCTTAAAATACATAAATAAGGTTGTACAGTAAGAAATTAAAGAAACTGCGCACTATCTACCAAATTGAGTATATTTTATTATATCACTGTATGGTCCGACCTGGGATTAGAACACAGGCCTGCATTATCTGCTCTTAAACTCGCTACCGCTACCCGCTCAAGTAACTAATAAGTTAAGCTATTAAAGTTTTACATCTTTTTATTATTCCGTAGATACAATTTATACAACACTTTTTGTTAAACATTAAAGACCTCAGTAACCACATTACCGGTGGAAATCTGAAGAAGACCAAGTATGACGCAAACAAGCGTTCATAACAACGCAACAATGCGTTACACAATCTCCAAATTGGCGCTGATGCCGTTATAATGGACATTAGAACAGTGTGCCCCGGCCTTAATACTTCAAATGGAGTGTACACGCAAACTTTTGGAGGAAATGAATATTTATTTGGGTTATCGACTGTGTGATGGATGTGTATTTTGATGGCCTAAAAACGATAAAAATTCCGTGTTATTCTTCACTTTAGATATAACGGATTTCCTATTAATCCCACTGTGTTGATTTGAATGCTTCCTTCCGTATTATTTGGGGTTGAACAAGCATTGAAATCAATTACCCCAGTTATAATTAAAACCCATGTAGTGTAAGCCGTGTGGTTGCCGGCCTAGAAAGAATAACAGGGCCACCCCATACCATCCCGTGGGTGTCGTAAAAGGCGACTAAGGGATACACCAGTTAGTCGTGCAGCAGCGCCACCTGTGTACTAGCTATCACCTAACTGCGGCCGCTAACTCGCATGCCTAGCGCGGTGACTATGGCAGATCCCTCATGTAAACGTTATAGACACCTTTGGAGGAGATCTATGTCCAGCAGTGGACGATATCAGGCTGATGATGTGATGATATAGCGTAATAGCTCATACCGCACAGGTGAGGTAATTTCTGAACTATGAAATCATTTTACATGTTAACGTCATTTAGGAAAATATTTAAGTGATTAGCATATTTTTCGATTAGATAATCTGTACCTTAACGGATTCTAAATAGTCAAAAGCTAATGTAGGTTTATTGTATATAAATATTTCACTCGTCTCATTAGTGAAATTGAGGTGCAAAATACCTACCTGTTTAACCCATATATTAATAAGGTACTATTTTACCAATTAAAAAAGACAAGTCAGACAAGAAAACAAAATTCAAATCTGTATCATTTATCAGGCCTCAGGAATAAATGAAATAGATCAAAATAACATTACACAGACTACGACACACACATTAAATATTATAAGTCTTTAATGTCTTAAGTCTTACTGAATGTCTGGCATCATCATAGAGGTAGTCTTTAACAAAATAGTTTTAATAACTTATAACATTTTACAATTTTTTCATGAAATATGGTCGAATTTCAGGGAAACGGTGACCACTTATTATTAATATGCAATTTAAAAATAACTATTTTCTATTGTCGCTAATATTAATTTTCCGTTGGAAATTGCCTGTAAAGCTAACTATTAAAATAAAATAAATAAAAATAAAAAAGGTTTATTCACGTAGACTTTAAAAAAGCGCTTGTAAATAGTCAGAACATGTTTGTAGTAATATAGTTGTATACATTAGATATTATTTCTAGTAACATAGATATTTAGGTACATCTTGTATGAAAACATTTATAAAATTTATTTTATTACAGAAATGATATTTAGCTAGCTCGTATCCAGTTATTGTCAAGAGATTATGTTTAATAACCTAGAATTAAGACTACAGTACACAATAAATCTATCAAGGGTTTACATATTATAACTTTCAAAAACAACGTGTTACAACATTGTTAAATAGAACATTAGTCTGCAAAACACTAGAAAATTTTCCATGCATATTGTATTACGGATTTTTTCGATATCATTTGACAAGTTTATTTAGTGACATTGACAGATTATGTTTTTTAACTACTTAAATTTCATGTTGTACAACATGAAATCGGTATTTAATCATGCAAAAAATAGAAATTCAAATAGTTTCTTTCTAAATTCAATTTAGAAACCACAGTCTTCACTGTCAGTACGTTTGACAAGTTAATTTGACTACTTACCTACTTATTAGTATTCAGTTTTATTCATAACTGATAATGATATTCACATATCGATGTAGTAGCTGATATCACCTATTTTTTAGTATTGTCTATGAAATTATTCAGGTTGGTTTCGAGGCAACACACACACACACACACCGCTAGTATAGAATACAAATAAACTTGACTGCACGTGTGGTGTAGTAGTTAAGACTGTCGCTTCGCCTGTCGTGTCCCGACTTAGATTCCCGCACAGAACAACTATATTTGTGTCCCATAAATAGTATTTTGAGTCTGGATGTACTTTCTGTCTGTTAATTATATGTTTGTAAAGAACCCTGCGATACTCGGAATCATTAACCTAATGCGGGCGTTATCATTAAAACAGGAAAGGAAAAAAAAACTTAGTCAATATTGTTAGCGATTCTTATACACCATCTAATTTAAATGTACATAGTAAAGTACGTGTGAAAAGAACAGGCATACACAGAACTGTTAAACTACTGAAACTGCTTGTCTGGTGCGCATAGTTGGGTCAATAGGTTCTAACATTTCACTTATTTCCACCAGTATTACACGTCAAAAAAATTACATAACTAAAGCGGCCCTATTGTTTTCATAACACACATGACTCTCTTTTGCATTCGACCAATAAACTTACAGAATCATTAAATCGCTCGATGAGTTATACAATTTTATGCGATTTCATTGGCCTAACGCAGTAGAGACTTATGTCTACACTGCTACTTTGGGATAGAAACTTTAAAATCATTTATATCGTCGCCGGGCCGGTTGGCGTGGTAGGTAAATCCTTGCTCTTCACGCCACTTGTCGTGGGTTCGATTCTCATCCAGAACATATATTGGTGTACATGAAAATGTCTGTTTGTCCTGAGTCTGAGTGTCATTATTTATATAAGTATTTTATTTTTATTTATCAAACAACAATAGAAAACACATGCATTAATTGAGTTATTACAATATACAAAAAAGACAAGTATGTGTGACTAATGTTCAGGTTGAGAACCTTCTGCGCTAACCATCTGCTCGTTGTCTTATTTTTTTATATTTAAATTTAAAAATAATAGCTTAGTAACTTGTTATTTATTTAAGGATTAAATAAAATATATGTGATAACATTGACCGCACAGACTTAATTCACAGCGTATGTTAATACCGCAGTTCTGAATAAATTTAATTATTTCATTGATAATATTATTATTATTATATTATTTATCTATGTGTCGATTTCTCGCCCTTCAGTAACCCAACGTGACGTCGTACATGACGTCGTTAGAGTAGGTGAACTCAAAAGTACGGGCTGTTCAATACGTTACACCTATTAGTGTCTATTACCACAGATAAGTTACATTGTGTCACGTTTTTCCTGCATCATTTATAGGTTATAGTCAAGCTTGCTTCCTCAGTTATTTCATAATACAAAATAAACAACAGTTCTTTTAAAAATAGAGTGTAGAATTGAAAACAATGTATACTTAATATGTCATTGTATTGCTGTTAATAGTGTCGATGGAACGTCGCGTGTAACTGGGTAACCTTTGACCTTGAGAGTATCTTTAATACACAAGGGTCAGGGATAGCAGTAAAGGCATCCTGAGGGTGATAGTATCGCGCCAGGGTTGTCCTATCCAAACTAAATGGATGAAATTAATAACCTGGACAGCAACACTAGTGATGTATTGTTGTTCTGCTTAATAGTACCTAAATTGTTTATTATTTGACATCTGACATGACATTTTTCATTGTTAGATTATAATGGTTATTGCTTGCTTATTTGTTTTAATTTGAATTTAAATCTTGATTGAACCCTGATACTAACTTAGAATAAGACTTTAACAACAAAACTTTATGAAGTAATCCGAAATAAAATTATTATTATAGACAGTAAAGGCAATTTTCCAAGTACGAATGTCTCCTCTGACGTGCAAAAATAAGGCCTACACTCTTAAAATGATTAACTCATTTCCATCGTCATTGCTTAAAGACATCACAACCTTTAAAATCATTTACTTAAAGTGTGAATTTCTCGCCCTCCAATAAGCCATCGTGACAAGATGTTACGTTTATTAGTGTCTATTGGATAGGTAATATTGTCACGACTTTCCTGTATCATTAGTCATTACGTACCGCGCAGTTTAAAAGTTACACTAGCCTTGCTCATAGCCAGTTGCTCTCACCGGTCCGTAAGAGATTGGCGAGGATAAGTAACTATGCTCGCGGTCAGTCCATAGATGGGTGACCGCCGAAGTGGTTTAATTTGTGAGCATTTCCGTGCTTCGGACGGCACGTTAAGCTGTCGGTCCCGGTTGTAGCCATTAGGCAATAGTCGTTGAGCCATTTCAGAGGCCTGCTGGGCGGGTTGCCAACTCCGACACCAGGGTAACCACTGCCCATACTCTAAGTAAGTAAGTACTAGCCTCTTCAGTTATTTAAAAAAAAAAAAAAATTATATATAATTTATATTACTAACCTTCATTTTATAAATATTTTAATATTAAATAATTTTGATATATCATCGCATTATTATTTATGAATTAAAATATAGTATTTATTATAAGTAATATCATAAACTGTAAAACTGTACGTATTTTCTTAGAAATAAACAATGTATTATTAATATCTACTATTAATTGGACTTATATTCTATATAATAAGTCAAGCAAGGTTTATTTTATAGATTAGCTCAGACACTGTAACATATTATTTCATTTCACAATAAATTATATAGCAGTCAATTCTTAATATTTGCTAGATTTTTTTTAAATTCATACATATTTTGAATCATAAAAAGATATTTAAATAATTCTAGATATTTAACTATTTAAACTTACAAAATACACTTGAACCAAAATGAGTACGGAGTTAAAAACTGCGTAACCCCCTGGGAAACAAGCGTGAGTCTATGTATTAAAAACTAATGTGCACCTGACTCGGCTGAAACAGCAGTCGATTCAAACAAGTAAATAAATAACTATTCTTATGTAAAGATTCCCTCATACTCCTACTTTAACTTTTTCTTCCTAAACCTGTATAAATCTGTGAAAACTTTTAATTGGCCTTCATCTTTTATTCTGAGTGTCATTTGTATTCTAGCTGTAAGTTTTCCTTAAGTAATAAAATAAAATAAAAATACACAAAATTCTATAGCTTAATTTCTTCAATACTAAGAAAGTAAATGGCCATTAAAGCTACTACCTACAACATTAAACTTCAATTTAACTAATAACTAATTAATATAAATGCAAACAAAAGTAGTTTTACCGGTTGGGGAGTAGACTTAATTTCCTATATATATAAATCACATAATTTCTTTGGCCAGAGTGTGGCGCATAAGTGTTGGGTAGCACATCGACTTCCAAAATATATAGCTTTTCTCTTCTAATAAATTACACATAGTGCTTTAATTAGACTGGTCTCTTAGTCTAGTGGTTAGTGACCCTGACTGCTAACCTTGAGATCATGGGTTCGATCCCCACCCAGGAAAAATCTTTAAATGATATATTGATAACTAGCTGTGCCCTGCGGTTTTAACCACTTTAACTTTTAAAATTATAGCCTATGTGTTAATCCAGGGTGTCAGCTAATTTCATACCAAATTTTATTAAAGTCGCTCCTGCCGTGACGTGAAGACGCCTAGCAACACTCACAAACTTTCGCCTTTATATTTTTTTTTATTATACAGCTAAAAAATATTTCTACTTATTTACTAACTGGTATTATTTAATCTCATGGGTAGAAAGCATTTCTTAAATGTCGTCTATTATTTACGTTACACCCCGTGTAATAGTTGATTCCATAGAGCGCAACAATTTTATTCGCTTCCTAAAATAACCATTGAAACACGAGGGAAACCATAATAAAACTTATTGATGAGAACTATTCGGGACATCAAAGTATTTAGGCAGTATCTATAAATGGTAGAACACCAAAAGTCACTCCAGTTCCATCGGCAACATCAAATATAGACATCAGCACATAAATCTTGGGGCTTTCATTGAGATTACTTTCACCATGAATATTTACAATGTTATTATACTTATGCCATAAAATATAATGCTCTATGTACTTTCTTCTCCAAATAGAAGTGTCGAATGTTTTAAAGTTTACACGCAAGGATGAACGCAATATGTTTTTGGTCATACCGCAATCATCAATAGTTTATGATATAACTACTGTGCTTCCGTTCAATTTTTAGTAGCAATATGAACAAAGTAGGGAATGCTTGCAGTTGTTCCCACCGTTACGCAAGCATAAGGAATGCTTAAATGAAACCAATACCGAATAAAAAGAATTGTCAAAATCTCAAACTAATATTAGCAATCACCAATCTAATCAAAATAGTGAATGCTTGCGGCACCATTGCCACTCCGCAAGCACTCCCTACCTATACAGAATATAAAGAATGGCCAAAACACAGTCAAATTCAATAATTCACAGTAGTAAAGAATTCGCGTAACATAAATAAACACATAATTTCTACTTGATGGAAAATAAATGTACAAGTATGGTTAAAACAATGAAACGTATAAAGAGTTGTATTAAGAGAATCCTTATCAAAACACGTAAAAGAAATCTTTTTAATGCTTTTCTTTCTTTCTTCTGTTCCATAGATTAGTTGTGTTTTGTTAATTGCATATTGGTGCCGCCATCGGCAAACGTAGATGATCAGAATCAGACATATTCAATACTAATGATAAATTGCGCCAAAATAATGTGGCCGTGTTAAAGTAAAAGTACGTGATCGGTAAGTGTACCAAATATTAGGTAATGATACTACCGCCCAATATATGATCATTAGTATAGAATCTCCGCTTTTATCTACTTTTGCCGTTGATTGTATAATGACCTAGTACCATTTCGAAAAAAACCGGCTGCAAAAACAAAAATGTAAATAAGTACTCCATCTGCCCACTTAGATCCCATTATCATTTTTCCAGTAACTGTTTATACTTTTTTGCTATCACGTGAGAAAATATATCACTAAGTTTAACATCCCACACATGGGAGGTCGAGATAAAGCAGCCATGTCACTTGACACCGGCGCCAGAGTATTATTATTTTTGCAGAACATGTACTGAGATTGTTTTAAGAAATAAAGATACGGATACAGCCAGATGCTTTTAGGAGCAGAATTAACGTCCATCAAGCCGAGGACACAAGTCATTAGTTATTTTAATGTATTTGTTAATGAAACTTTAGATAAACAGTGAAACGGTCATTGTTATCTAGAAAGTTAAAATATGAGACGTAAAACGTTGTAAAATATGGAGATTTCGGACGCGAGAACTAATTTTCATGGTGACATTTGCAGATTTGTACTGATATTAGCATATTATTAAAATTCTATTTAGGTATTTCAATCTTCTACATCCCTGTTTTCACAGTTTTATTTTTACTTCTCTAGTGGATGGTGACCATGACTTTTAACGCCAGTGGTTTCGATTATTTGTTCTGTGTATGGATGTAATTCATCTATTGTAAGGATTTTCAAGATCGCTGAGGTGTCACGTGGGACTTTGTCTATATATAGCCGACCGAGTCAACGGGTGACTCTTGCACTTTGTAACCAGACATCGACGCATGCGGAATTAAATATCGATTAATCTTAAGTTCAAGTGTAGTGTTTATTATTAAAGTCCTAGCTTGTAATCGTATCGAATCACATCGATAGCCTCGATACAGGCATTGCCTAGTGAGACTATCACTGTATAAACTACTTGTAAAAACTGGACTGCTAATAAATTATATTTTATTTTTATTTTATTGCAGTGTATACTGTGTATGTCGTTGTAAGTGATTTGTCATAAGAAGATTGTTGTTAATATCTAAATTAATTATAGTGAAGTGTTAATAATTACTTCCTACCCATTTTTATGATGAAATCCTTTTAATTCCTAAAACTATATTATATGTGTATTTCGAAATATATGAGTATGTTTATACGTTGTCTAGTTGCCATAGTACCCGTTCTGCCTAGATCAGATGGTTGTGTGTAGGTTCTCCCAAGATATTTATTTATTTACATTCCGTTTATCCATGCTCTACATTCAAATTTGTTCTATTTAACATAAATGATAAATGACCACCTAAAGATTTAAATTCTATTGCCAGGAGTTAGAAGTTAGACCTAATTTTTGAGCTACGAATAATTTTCAACACAGATCTTATTATAAATGATGGAAGTAGGTATACTTCAAAAGATGTAATATTTCAACCTGCCCTCAAAGCGATCAAATTTGAAATCATGCCAACTACAATATTAATCTCCAGAATACTCCAAATCTCAAAAGATATGCTTCATATTTTCCCACGGAAGCAAAATTTGACATTTAATAAAAACAAGTAAGTAGATTTCTCGTATATCTACTCTAGTTTCGAGTGTCAAGTCGAGATGTGATACTTATCGTCAGCTTACAGTAGCTATAAATATATTTGAACGGTCATGAGCTGGCATGCTATGTGTGTCAATGTTAAGCTTTTTTTTCTTCTATTTGAATCTAAACTATTAAACACTTAATTGAAATAAATAATAATTTATGTTTTATCATGTTTAGTGTACGAGATAGCTTAGTACTTAGCCAGTTAAATTGTGGATTCAGTGGCGGTCATGCCCAAAGCTCAGAATAGTGTCTCTTCGGATACATGTGCGTATTATTAAATCAGAAAACTTGAATGTTCGAGAATTCTTCAAAATATTCTTGATGGCATGTGATGTCTGCAAACCCGAACTTAGATTGATAGATAGAATACTCTTTATTGTACACACTCAGGCGGAAAGAAAATACCTATATCGGATATAATATAAAGAACATAAGGTACAATAGGCGGTCTTATCGCCTTAAGCGATCTCTTCCAGACAAGCTTTGGATGGATAGGAACTGAAAGTAAAGTAAACAGTAGCAGGAGTGCAACAAATAAATTATACTAAGGAACTGTGATAAATATAGCCAACGTGGGCCCTTCTGTCACATTGAGAGGGGATGGGCTCGGTATTGGACTATACCGAGCCCATCCCCTCTCAATGTGACAGAAGGGCCCACCCTGTCCTACTGATAATGTTACTATTACAATGTTAAATAATTTGTATATTATTTATAATCTTTGTTTCACTCAAAGATGAACCTGAGTAAACAGTACGTAAAAAAGTAGGGGCTATAACTGCCAGAAAGTATACATATATCATTAGCCTCGTATATCCCTCTATTAACATGCTGATTAAGCTAAGTATCTATAGTAGGTAACAATCCAGCCCAATATTCTCAAGATACGAGTTTACTAAGTTTGGGAGTCAGGAACTAAAACTTTAAATGGCTGTATTATATAAACCTAAACAATTAAATTTTATACTTAGCGCTCTCTGTGTATTAGTTTATAATACCATGAACTAAGCCTTAGCTAATCTGCTGCCCTTTATCAGTACTCAAGTAACAAGCTTGTTAAGTACATCTTTGTATATCTGTCATGGTACCAGTGCGTACCATATCATCATTTTTGTACACTGACAACTACCGCTACTCTTTTATTCCATACTCCAATCCCTGCCTAGGTTGTCTGGAAGAGAACACATTTAAGGATAAGGCCACCAATTGTACATTTATGTAATGCATCCATGTTCCTTATATTTTACTTTACTTGGTTTACAATAAAGAGTTATCTATCTTTATAATTTGCAGATTAGGGAGGAAAATGTGTCAGCAATGCAAAAGTAAAGCTCTTTGATAATAAGTTTGATACTGATTTGCTGACCAACTTGTATAAAACAATTAGAGTGAGCCAATGAAGAACAATCAGGAACTTGCCTACTATTTCTTAATAACAGCACCTATAGATATTATAAGTATTGTTAAACACGTTAAAACTAAAATATCGTGAGTATTTATTCGTAGATACCATTTTCACAGCTTCGAGTTTCACCGCACGCAATTACCTACTTAGTTGTCAGTCTATAGATACAAGGATTCTGCGAAAGATATATCTCTGTATCTCATATGAGACCGGTTGTTTAGAGGTGTAACTGGATCACTAGTCGGCAGTAAATCAGAGGTGTGGGCGACGAATATCGCTCCCATTTATTAACAACCACTCATTTGGGGAGCGTTTCCATTGTTAATGTGAATGAAGTGTTTTAAATAAAAGATTGCTTGAACACGCTCGTCTCCCTTGATTAATTGTGCGTAGTCCACGTGTATTTTATTTATGTGTTAGATACGTGACTACGCTATAATTTTTAAATGCCACGGTGCTTTCGAGTGAGCGCTAAACTCGGTCCGGTTATAGAAAATAGAAAACAAGTTAAGCCGTTTCGAAGCCCTACAGGATGCCTCAAACAACTTTGAAACCAAGGTCATCACGGTGGCCGAAACATGTTCATTGCTGGACAAAGGCCTACCTCAAAGATGAACGATCTTGCGCTACTCACATTTAGCGGATTTCAATGACCCTCACAGTCTCTTATCATTATCAATCTACCTTTTGGGGGAAGACGCTCACGCCGCGTCTTCTGGTTTGTGGTTGCCACTCTAGATCCTTTCTGTCTCTGTGGCCGTCAAATCTACGGGCTATGTGCCCCACTTCAGGTTGGGAATTATTTTAACAATATCGGTTACTTTGATTCTCTTCTTTGCTTGGTTACTATGGGCCTCAAAATCATCTTTTGAGGTACACAGTAACCGACCATGTTTCTGGTGAATACCAGGGTACAAAGAAAGGAAAATTAAAACTAGACAAAATCGCTCACTAAGCAACGCCATTATCTGATCGATGAACTGAATCATTTGCAAATCAGCTAGAATATCTGTCCTCTACATAAGACGTGGGTTCAAGTTATTGTGGATGGTTAAGTATATCATTCCTTAACCTAAATCTGTGTTATTTAACTGACTATTACTTATTCTAATTCAAACCTTGATTTGACAATGACCTCCAAACGGATCAACTTACTTATCTTGAAATTGAAGTGTATTGACAAGGTTAAATTTAACAGTATCACCGCGATCATGTTTCCTGATATATATACTGTCCTTTAGGTTAATGATACATTATGTTTGTCAAAACAACCTTTGATTAACACAAGTTTTTAATTATACTCTCAGATTGGATACAAAAAATTTTTCGTATCATTTTTCTCAAATGTTCATTTTTACCAGTTTAATCAGAAATTGTACATAGCAGACTTCATACCAAAGTTTGAGATTAGATAAACGCTTTGCATTGCGAAAAATGCTATAATAAATTAAAATTTAATAATTTGGAAGGTATTAAAATGATATGATCTTTCACATGCAACTGTGAACATATCAGTCGGCCATGTTTCTAGAAAAACAAAACCGATAGATAATACCTACATCCTCCGGGAGGATGTTAGCATGGGAATCCTAAATTTGATCTGCCAGCGTGTATCGTTCGTAGCTTAACGCAGAGCGCCTACCCCGGATTGGTAGATTGGTGAAGGTTCGAGACCCGCCGGACGATTAAATTTATGATTGCCCATTTTTGAGATTTTGAGATGTTCATACCAAAGGTCTCTCTGCTACTAGTCAAGTCAACTTTTAGGCGATACAATGATCATAAGGTAGCTGCACTTTAGATGATATGAATATGGGAGTAAATTAAGGAGGTACCTAATTTCTGTAGACATAGCAATATAAATGACTAAAATTGGCCGCAGTCTTTATTGTCTTTCATAGCGCTTGGTTAACTGCTTCCGTGTCTAGAAAGCTAGCCATTTCTTTGGCCAAAGGAAAAGCTTGCCTATTCCACGTGGCAAAACTTCTGGGTGCGTAAGTTATCATTACAATTGTTTTTGAATTAATTATGTTTATAAAGATTCAGATAATAAATTTATATTAAATAAAAAAGTTAATTACGAAAATGAGTTACATATACTGAAACGTATATACATACGTTTCAGTATGTACATACTTATATGACTACATAATAATTTAGCTATGTAAATAAAGGCCTATTATATTTCGGTACTATACATACAAACAGTAAAGTTGAGACGTAAAATCTGCCTTTGTTCAACAAGACACGAAGTTCAAGTACACGTATTTCTTAAGTAAATCTAGTAGCCTACCTATAAGTTTTATGCCATAAATTATTAACTGGCGCTGTGTCATTATTATTTTATCAAATATCAAGAAATCCCAAAGGTATACTCCGTTATCATGGGCATTCTACCTCCTCCACACCATTGCATCATACCCTCCCGACGGGGATGAGAAGGCCTAGAAATTTATTGACATAAAAGTTGTTTATTATGTATATTATGTGTGATAATGCAAGGTATTGATAATATACTTACTATAACTCGGAGTTACACAAGGCCCAATTAAATAATCATGTTATAGGTGAATGCGGCACCCTAGAGCGAGTCAATTCTTCTCATGAGGTGAAATTGTGGTCATGCGCAAATCAATCGTATAGAAAAAAAAAAGAAATAAAAAGCGATAAAGTGAAAGTGTAAAATCGTATCGTCTCCATCAATGCGCTCGTGAGCTAATAGCGCATAGTCCAACTGCGTGAATGAACCCGTGGGTTCCCATTCATATACAATCGCGACCATTTGCTTTATTAGCAACACATTTGTCACTTACACTTTTTCTTGGTAATTATAGCTTTTAGTTTCTTCACCATCTTAGTTGTAGATATTCATCACGACTTATTGTCGCGGCTGGTATTCTTTAAAATACTTAGTTCTTTATTAATTTACAAATTACATTGTGTTTGAATACATTTATGCTATAATAAATTAATAATACGCATTATTGGTCAATCGATCTTTAAATATTCACATGAATTTACAAATTTAAAACATAGTTCTTGTATCGATTGTGGTTTCGATTCCCATCCGGGACAAATATTTGTGTGCATAAACATGTCGGTTTGTCCTGAGTATGGGTATAAATTATCTATATAAGTATGTATTTACAGAAGAAAAATAGTATATGTAGTATATCAGTTATCTGGTTTCCATAGTACAAGGTCTGCTTAGTTTGGAATCAGATGACCGTGTGTGAATAATGTCCCAGGATATTATAAATTATTATTAGATATATCTAACTTTTTAACACGTTACAAATTCCTCATAAGGAATGTAAAGTATCTCCACCAATATTTTTGTTACAAAAAATAATTGCGTCCATAGTCATCCATTGATTCTATAAATTACTATCATATTTCTAATTCTAACCAATTTTACTTTTTCTGTTTCGACAAGAGAGTTATTAATTTGTAGTGTGTTGTGTTTGTCTGGCTGACTGGGATATCGTCAGCGTCTCGTAGGTTTGACATTGACTTCAAAAGAAGCAAATTGTCAAGTCAGCTGTATGATTTTTTTGGCACGTATGTTACACGATTTCTCGGTTGTTTCAGAACTGATTTAGATTCTAATTCTATTTTAATCAATAATACATTTTTTTCAGAAATATCCTAACATATTTTTTCCAATCGGTTGTTATTTCTTTTTTGAAACAGGTGATTTATAACATTATTTTGATTTATGAACTGTTTTGAATAATGAACTGTTTTGAATTATGATTGTTTATTTGGAAAATAATTATTACAATAGCAAATATTGTATTCCCACATTTCACACTATTCTCACACTATTTCTTGTGTACAAATATTATTTTATCTGTATAAAAAGATACCTACTACTAGTGAATACACCTTTTTTCCAAGAGTATAAGAATCCTGTCGTACGTTTTCTTGTGGAACAGCATTTCATATAAAATCAAAATGTTAACAATCAATATACCAATGAGAACAAGATAGAGATATTCTTACAATCGTATTAAAAAAATCGTGCATTTTTGTCCACTGGCGATATATTTATTCAATTGGCAAAAATCCGTTACAATGAGTAATAATTATGCTACTGTGACGCTGGCACGAAGACTTACATTAGAATTCAGTATTTCCCTATCCTATTAATAAACGGATACTAAAATATGTTCAGAATATAAATACGCACTTAACACGCTATGCCGTTAGAAAATTATCATAGGCATATGTTTACTGTACACTTGGTGCTATATAGAATTAACATTATACCTACTTTGTTGCAAATTATGCAACTTGTAGTCATAAAAATAAACGTTGCAGTATAGCGTACTTGCTTTACTTATTTTATTAGATGATAGTTAAGCAGGTTCACTTATCAGTTATCACTGCGTTACTGAGCTCCGTGACTGACTGGTTATTAAAAGGACTAGATTTTCTACTTTATCTTTGTAATAAACAAACTTAAGGAGCTCAGATAATACATTATTTTGAAATATTCGGCTGACATTTTTTTTTATATAATAGATGGCAAACGAGGAAGTGGGTCACCTGATAGTAAGTGATCACCGCCGCCCATGGACACTCACAATACCAGAGGAGCCGCAAGTGCGTTGCCAGCCTTTAAGAAAAGAATAGGCTCTTTTTTGTAATTGATATGCATATGAAACAGGGTTGGTGAAATCACACAGCCTTGTGGGACACCAGCGTTCACGGGCTTGGAGATTGAGCATTTACCATCGACAACGACCTCGATGCTGCGCTCCGTGAGGAAGCTGGCAACCCAATAAACCCAAACATGACAATATAACAACAATTATCCAACTAAGTAGAGATATTTTATTATACAACAAAACTCTGTCTAAACACAGAATCACTCTATAATCTCAAATGGCAATCCATCTCGAACGGAGGAAGATCAGCTACAAGACTCACGGGTTTACTTAGTCGTAGACGAATAGGGGTATTACATTGCTATCACGCTAACTTTAGCTTGTTAATAAATTTTAATCAGTTTAACACAACCTAGAGGCTTAAACTTATTACTATTCAACCTTAGATAGTGCGGTTTCTTCACTAAACTCGAATACAAGTCGCTACGCTGAAGCAACAATACTACGCTGGACTAACAATATGATACACTGAACCAACAAGATGCTACGGTAGACTAACAGTACGCTACGCTGGACTAACAATACGCTACACTAAACCAACCTACTGGGCGGCTTGCACAAATCTGACACGAGGATAACCACTGCCCATACGATAACTAAAGAAAAACACTTGAGAGGTGTCAAGGGACACCCGGATGGAACGAAGTTCCTTTCGATTAATTAGTGAAGAAAATGTAATTAATTTTACTTTTTTTAAGTTATAATAATATTTTTTATTATTATTAACTCATATAATGTAATATAAACTTAATCAGTAGGCTCAATTTTTGTTAAAACAAAAAATAAAGTGTCGTTACAACTTTTCGTCTTATTTTTTCCGTCTAGCCCCCTTTCGCAACCCGCGATAAGGACCTTCGTTCCAAAAGTCCTTCTGCATAGATAGCAAACCTGTTTTAAGTATTTAAAGAAAAGTTTCCCAGTCTTTATATTTTTAATTAACTTACAAAACGTATCACATTTTCGAGTTTCTATACTTAAACAAAAATCTATTACCTACACGTTAGTTCTGCAACCGGACGTGCACCGCTATATCCGACCGGCGCGCGGCGGCGCTCTGAATGTCAATGTCAAAATACAAGGACTTGATTTACTATAGGCTAGTATTATAGTGTAAATATACGTATAACTAGTAGGCATGGATTATATATATGTGTATAGGTGTGAACGGGTTATTAGAAAGAGCTTTGACTTGTTTTGCAGACTTTGACTTGTAGATAATTTAAAATAAAATACCGGTTAAGTACGACTCGGACTCACGCAATGACGGTTCCGTAGATTCCAGTATAGATTTAGTTATACATGCTAGTTATTTTTTCCATATAATTATTATAATATCCTGGGACATTATTTACACACGGACATCTGATTCCAAACTAAGCAGAACTTGTACTATGGAAATCAGATAACTGATATACTACATATACTACTTTTCTTTTGTAAATACATACTTATACAGATAAATTACATAGTTTATCTATATAAGTATGTATTTACAACATACTTATATAAATATACATGTTCATGCACACAAATATCTGTTCTGGGTGGGAATCGTACCCACGACCTCCGGCGTAAAAAGCAAGCATCTGCCAACCACACCAACTTGTTAAACATAACTGATTTTAAAACGAAACCATTGTAAAGTGGTAAGAAGGAACCAGTTATGTTGTCATACAGTTAATGCAATTAATAATATGGAAATATTGCAATAAAAATATTATATGAAATGTCATGGACGTGTTCGCTAAAATGGTAAATTGTGTTGAAATCACCATGCAAAATACACACAAAAAGATTAATCTCTCATATAAGAATAACAATCATATGATGATCATTTTGTAGGGGGAGACAAATTTTCTTTTCGTAAGTTAATATGTTATATATACAACATTTAACGTAATTAACGCACACCCTCAGACACCCCAATTAGAATATTATGATGTAATCACTATAAATACACTAAATACACTGAATTTTTAATTAAAAATATATGTGCATTGTTATTTACTAAATTAGTTTCTCGAAATAAAGTTTATTTTTCTTTATTTTGTATTGAACGATAGAATTTGAATGAATACTAATAAACCTACGATTTTAAAAGTTTTATTACTTTGACTTACGGTCCATTTCAATGTTTTGCCTGTACAGGGTTAATATGACAATAAGTTCAAGTATTAATTATTTTTGGAAAAATAAATAAACCTATATTAAAAATGATATAAATCGATTCAGTAAACGATTCTGAACAAACTATTTTCAGGATGTGCGTTAATGAATTTACATGTTGTATACGAACTTTAATTTAGTTAAATAGTTGTGTACCCAATGGAACCCTATTACTAAGCCTCCGCTTTTTTATCACCGGGCAGTTGACATGATGAGGTTATAAATAAAAAAAATAATTCCATCGATAGAATGGAATCACTTACTTGGCCGGTTCTTTAGACAGTATTATTATTCGGTATGTATATTTTTGCATTACATAATGGTAAAAATATATAAACACGTTACATGCGCCTGAGGGCACCCCTTTTAGGGTTCGAAATTCGCCACGTCTTTAACTAAATGTTTATAAATAGGTTTATGGAAACTATTATTTATTTTCGTACAGGTTGAAAATTACAATATGTTTAGAATAATATGAAGATTGAGTACTTTAAATAATAAATAAATAACTTGGATCTACTAATACACTGCAACTAGGCAGAACCTGTAGTATGGCAACACTATACTAGTATATTTAAAAACATACATACATATTATAGATAAATTACACCCAGACACAGAAGAAATAGTGGTTAACACCCGAAGATTTGTCCTGGCATCGAACCAACTACCTATGGCTTAGCAGTAGTTCTGCTACGAGACCAGTAGTATATGTATTTCACACCGTTTATGTAACACGTTGTATCATAGATACGCATGTTTTATCAGTTATGTATTTATCATTATCACATCACATTTATCTCGAATATACTATCAAGTGACAGTGAAAGTCAAGAAGATCGATAAATCGATAAAGACATATATTTCAACTACGCATTTTATTTTTAAATCTCAAATAAAAAGAAAAGTATCCATAAGATAAATAAAAAGCTATTAACAAAACGTAAAAAGTGGTATTAAAATTGTATTTTTATGTGTTTCATTGGTAATAATATTAAAATTAGTAATTTTATATCTTTTATTAAATTTGAGATAGCGGTTGCAGCAATTTAATAGAAACAATGTTTTAATGTAATACAGTGACGCTTTCCTATTGGATTAAAAACATAACTTAAGTTAATAAAATACCTACTGGTTCTTGTTCTGGGTTTCTACATACATATCATTAACGTACAGACTCCAGCACATCCAGCTATTGCAATCTGTCAAATTTCTTTTGTAAATTTTCTACTTTATCACATAAGAACAAAGTTCACTTTCAATTGGGTAAATTTGACAGATTGGGGTAGCTTGATGTGCAGGCGTCTGTACTTGGTTCCTTGTAAAACCCCAACAACCTCGCAGGACTAGAGCACATCTATTAGATAGTTAACACCGTAAGCAACACCTTTTTGTTGGAATCTCGTCATAAAGTACTCAAAGTAGAGACGGAATCCAAATAAAAAAAACCACCATGGATGGGTTTCAAGCGCAGTACTGATGGATTTTCAACACATTCTATATAAACAAAATATTGGTTTACAATTATAATCTTGTTTTTAATTTACACAGAAAGTTCACGATCCAAAATTATACAAATTTCTTCCTTAAATCTTTTAAATACAAATTTAGTCTATAGTTAATATAAAAACTTCTAGTAAATTTGTTCATTCAACATTTTTGGAAGCCGTAAAATATATAATATTAAAAAGTGATAAAATATTGTAACAAATATTGGACATTTAATTAAAATAATGCATAATAGAAATATTTATTAGAATCATCTAAATGGAAATTTTGCAGCTGCTAAAATATTAATACAAGATAAAAACTTTACGAATGTCAACTATTTATAGTGCTATAAAGCCAGAACAGAGTATACTGGATGCCTCGTCGGTGGATACACTTTGAACTCGGAGACGTCTTTATTATGAAGGCAAGAAGGGTGATTATTGGAGTACTAGTGTGTCTACAGATGAGGTATAGATTGTAAAAATGCAGGAATTTAATAAGACGACCCCTCTGTAGAGTTATACTCGTGGAGTTATACTCGTGGTTTTTAGTTTGTGAGCACAATTTCGAAGTTGGCGCCCTTCTTGGTCTTTAGATTATTAACGTAGTAGTTAGACATGATTTTTCTCGCTAACAGAGGCACTGTTAATAGTGGGTATCTCATGAATCTCAATTAAGTGTAGACAGTGCACCGGAGCTGAATATCCAGGATATTCCACCAGGTGCCAAGAGAAGTCCACGGCAGGTTAGGATTAGTCGGTGCGAGTCCGACATGCCCATAGTAAACACTCCTTGCGGGTGGCATTTATTTTTTGTTTTACTCTAGGTAACTTTATCTGTCCAGGAGACAATAGCACCGATGTCGATTTTTTTTTAGTTTCATCAATGTCAGAGAATGTAAGGTCTCCGCCACAATTTTAGTTATGCTATTCTGATGGTTTATTTTTTTAACATCAATTTCACAGTGAATCTAGGAAGCTTCACTGCTTCACTCGACGAAGAAGGCAATTGGGGGCTCAAATCGTCAGGCAAATAATACTAGGTATAACTTTTGAGGTTTGGACCTCGGTTCAAGGTGGTTTTTGGCGCGGTGGTGCAAGGTAGGGTCGGTTGTTGTGGGATAATTTTTGCAACAGTCACCTTGCGTTAATACGCCAAAAGGAGAGCTGCTCATCAAACTAATAATATATGTATAGGAATGAAATATAAAAGTCATTGAGGGCGACCGTGGTCGCGTGAAAATTTAAAGCAAACGCTTGCTTTTCACGCCGTAGGTCGTGGATTCGATTCCCACCCAGGACAATTATTTATGTTTTTTTGCCCTGAGTTTGGGTGTAAATATCTATATAATTACGTATTTACAAAAGAAAAGTAGTATATCAGTTATTTGGTTTCCTTAGTACAAGATCTTTTTCGTTTGGGATCAGATGACCGACTGTAAATAATGTCCCAGGATATTATTTTACATTATTATTATTTTAAATTTCGAACCACGTTTAAATATCTAGTCTCAACGTTGTATGACTCATTTCTTTGATTGAATTTCTTTTGTTTACATTTGTAGGTGTATGGTGAATAGCTGGTGAGTTATTGTCTGTAGAAGTCAATGTACAACTTCAAGTAGGCATTCACCGCCATGCTGTATATCATTGTTTTTTTTCTACTTCTACTATGAAAAGAAGGACATTGACTGGGCCTATAAAATATTATTGAGGCTATTTAAATTCACTTACACGGACCAACGAGGAATATTTAGTATAATTTCATTAAGGTTTAATGATATTTCATGAATAAATTAAATCTGGTAGGATATCAAACCCGTAAATCAGGAATCAATTTGAAAAAAATGTTCCAGGTATTGCAAGTGTTCATATTCTATGGTAGCTTCTTACGATCGAGCGAGTTGTAAGGTTGTTTCCAGACTTCATTGTATTAAAAATACTAGAAACACAATACTATGATATCATCAATTTTATCTTCCGTCAGGGATCAAACTGCACCCTTTACCAATCTGCGGTAATAAGTTTATTAAATAATAGCTACCGCACGTGGCTTCACCCACGGTAATTATTCAGCCGTCTATATTAGTAATTTTTCTATCACAAGGGCATTGTATTTTTTTTTTTGGATGTCAGGAACCCTATGTTTTTTTGTAGCCAAGTCAACGTGTGCGTTAAATGTCATAATGATCAGTTCCGTAGTTGAGGCGTGAAAGCGTAACGAACAGACTAACTAACATTAGTATTTGTAATACTGGTTAGGATATCGTAAGTTGCCCATAGGGATTAACCAACCTCTTACCCGTTACTGCAACATCTGTAAGCCAGGATCAACAGAAAAATACACTGAGTGGTGAGGACAGGCACGTCCTGGGGAACTTCTTCAACTGTTTTACCCCGCAACGAATTTAATCAGAACGAATCAAACAGGATCTAAACCAAGGAGGAGTTCTAGGTTTACGCCCAGTAAAAATGCTTTGAGATTTAAAAATCAATTTGTACTCCCCACCAAATTATATATCTAAAAATAAAATACCTATTTGATTAAAACTACTAGATAATATGTCCAATATCAGTAGCGTTATCTATCATTCCGTCTAGCTCCGTCGGGGTAGCGTTCGCATAAAAAAATCTATAGTAAACTTGAATCTGACAAGATGCAATTTAAGTTGGCAAGTAACATTTTATGTGGTTTCATAAAATTACTAAGTTATCGTCTGACGTTAGTCTAGACTTCCTTGGCAGCAACTTGACGGATTTAATAGAGGAAGCAAGTTAACAGTGTTGGCAAGAACTTACAATATAATGTGTTTATTATTTTATTTGAAAATATTGCTCGTGAAATATTGGCTTTATACTTCTTTGCAAATTGCTTACAAAAAGGAAATTTAAGTTATTTGGTGAATATCTCAGGGTTTATAAAAGATTTATAAAAAAAACGTGACCTCGATACTTTGAACATCAACTAAATAACGTTTAATATTATAGTATTTCTTTCTGACATGACTGTTAAGAGGAGACTATTTGTGGAGCAGCGGTCCAATCTTTGGCCCACCTAATATCATACCCGGCCTACTCTGCCACAAGGCAGGTTCTTAGGAATTCCAAAAGCAATCAGTGTGGCCATCTTCTGGAATTTAAGTAGTTTGCTATCGCCGCGTTAAGAAGAAGTTAAGATAAGAACAGACGTGGACTGAACTGCTGAACGTCGAGACACTGCATTAAGGCCTCCTTTATAAACAAATATATCTTACAGACAAAAGCCTTCCCAAAGAATGGGGGGATATGACATAACCGCCACGCTTGGCAGACGGGTTGGCAATTGCAGTTTGATGGTAATAGTTCGCAGAAAAACGCTGATGTCCGTTCTCCAGTACCTACCAGAGAACGTATTCGGGATGATTTCTGCGTGAGATGGGGTGATGATATTCTTCGCCGTCACCACACAGCGTCCGTAGGAATAAATTAATCTGCTACTCTACACTTATTCTATGGGTCACGGGGAAACAACCAAAGTGAGTTCTGGCTCGGCAAGCGATCTGCTGTATAAAATAAAGAATTAAAAGAACTTGTAGTTCGTTTCTGTGGATCAGTAACATTTCCAGATCTCAGATGGTTACTAGTGATGATATCTGTACGGCTTACGGTGATCGGACATCCGTTGTGTCCGACCATATCAGATCAGCAACCGAGGATATGGCACTTGACACTTTTAATTTCACAAAGTATAAATCAAGATATGGTGTAGTCGTGTAGATAATAGCAATTTCATTTACAGACGAGTACAGAACGTTTGGTATATGTATGTACTTATAATATGATATTTTGTCACGAAGCTAGAAAGCTGATGGATGGCACCTATGCATGTGGAGGTAAAGCGTTCTGCTCAAATATACACACCGGCTGGTCAATTTACGAGCTCCCATGCGGTACATCCTCCGCATGGGAGCTCGTAAATTGACCAGCCGGTATGTATATTTGAGCAGAACGCTTTACCTCCATACTTAGTCTATTGCATAACGATTATTGCACACGACCGAAATCGTCGAATGAAATTCGGTCGTCCCTGTCTTCGCAAGAAAAGTTTATTTTCATTTAATTTCACACAACTTGGTTGCAGGTGTCGACATAATAATCAACAATAGTATTTTGCGTGTATGAAGCAACACTAACAATGGGTAAGTAAAATTAACTTAAACCCAGCTGAGTAAACTGGACATTGTGTGAGTTTCCTAATTACTTAGCATAGGTAGTTGCGTCTGTTGGTTAAATGTTAAAGATAAAACAATGAGTTACGATTTACTTCTTAAACATTAAAGTTTTACGTCTTCCTATATTGATGACAATACTCGTATATTAAATAATTTATAAGCTTAAAGACAACAGAAGGCGCTGTATGTTTTAAGAAGTATATTTCTTGAGTATGAGGTCAATAGAGAAGTCTTAATTAGTAACTTTCTTAAAAGATACAACGTCTTAAATGAGGAATGACATTATAATCCACCTGTCATCTGACTCTCATCATTCGTATGAGGGTCATCCCAAAAGAAATTCGATATTCTTCACTCATTTTTTTGATACTGACAGATTATACACCGCCGTTAAAGCAGGTTATATGCTTTCAAATTTTATACTGGAACACCTCTTTCAAATTCATCTTCATTTTTTTTCTAGTTTTTATCTGGCGAGAATTGTTATATAATGCAATGGAGCTTGAAAGGCATGATTCCTTAAAAAATATTATAACTAAAAAGAGGTTTGAGTCACATAAAAAGATACTGTGGATATCCTTAGTAAGTTATACAAGAAGGTTATTACAAAAACGCAGTAATTAAATAAATCGGCATCCACAAACATTATTGAAAAAACAAATACAACAAAGTAATATACAAACACCTTATTACTCCCAATGAGCTTCCAGACACATTTGCAATTAAACCCAATGGTGTAGAATTAATTAAAACGAAGGTCTGTCTGTACAAAACCCATTAAGACACAATAGCCACTGTTTATATTAAAAGAGCACGAGCAAAAGTTAATATTGTTTCAAAGGAATGCTAACTTTATAAAGATTTCTTTTTTTCTTCCGAGACTTTAATGTTCTATTGAGCTGTTTTTTTATTATACTTTGACAGAATAAGAGGGTTGCTACATGTAATAAAGGCTATAAGGTGTTATAAGGGGCTAACACAGATCAAGATAGTCGTGCTCATCACTCAAAGATTTGGCCTAGCCGGGGACCGAACCCACAACCTCTGGCAGTCACTAACAGCTTAACTAACAGGCCAGTAATATCTCGTAACGGGTGTTTTGTATGTAAGCTAATTTAATTCAACTATTCGTTTTCTTACTCTTTTTTTCTTTCTGATTATTTTCGTTGCGTGGACCAATACAGTTAAAGCAATTCCCCGGGACATGCCTGAGCCTCATCGCTCAGTGTCATTTTATTGTGTAACACTGTTGATCCTGGCTTACAAGAGTACTTTTACCCACTACTGTGGGTTAGAGGGAGGGAGTAGTCTCGCTTAAAAAAAGCATATGAAGTTAATTTAATGCATATGGAGTAGCGATAACTATTTATAAGCAGTTTACCTGTTAAACATTATAGCACTTATCTAGTTGTATTCGAGGGGTTTTTACCCTCCTACTCTGTTTGGCGCTGAATAGTAAACAAATGTTAAAAAGAGGAAAACAATTTGGTTGTCTGCCAAAAACCTGCACCTGGTAACCGAAAGCCGGATCAATATTTACTGCTACCATCTGCTATATTCGTACAGATTTTACTATTAGTACAGTATCAGTACAGCTCTATAAAACACTACGTTAATAAATGTACGGTTATTTTTTCTTTTTTAACATAATACGACCGACGACGAGCAAACGAGCAAGTGGATCACCTGATGGTAAGTGATCACCGTCGCCCAAGGACATTCGCAACACCTGAGGAGCTGCAAGTGCGTTTAAGAAAAGAATAGGCTCGCTTCTTGAAGGTTGCCATGTCATACTGGATCGGAAATACCTCCGCAGCTAATTGATTCCACAGAGCGGTAGTGCGTGGCAAAAAGTTTCTTGTGAAACGCACAGTGGTAGATGACCATTCATCCAGGTGATAAGGATGAAATTTCCACTTTTGGCGAGAGGGTTTGTGGCCGAATGTGGCGGCAGGAATAAGCTCGAACAATTCCTCTGAATACTTCCCGTGGTAAATGCGGTAAAGGACACATAGAGACGCCACGTCTCTCCGCAGGGTAAGAGGATCAAGCTAAATAGTGGGACTTCCGTCGTCAACGACCATTCGAGCTGCACGATGTTAAATGCGATCAAAAGGAAGAAGTTGATAGTGTGGTGCCCCGGCCCATAGATGGCAGCAATATTCCTTATGCGGCCGTACTTGCGCTTTATATAATTGGAGGCGATGGACCCATGTAAAGTATCGCCTAGCTCTGCGAAGGTACAGAGGCAGAAGTAATTGCCCAGATACTAACCAATTATCACCTTTAATTTTGTCCTTACAATAATTATACTGTGATGGTTTAAGGTTTTCGAAAGTTTATAGTATGTTCTAGATTAATAGTTATTCTACTTGAGGGCCCTTTTAAGCGTAACGAGCCTGACGATATCCTGCCTCTATTATTTTTGACTTTAATGATAAAATGAGGAAGAAATATGTGCCAATCAAGATTTTCTGAATAGACCCTAAGGCAAGTAGATATAAGTCCTATTTATTATCAATTGTACTTTTTGCACGTGGTGATATTTTTTTTTATTTAATTGTAAGGAAAAAGAGCAAGTGGTTTGCCTGATAGTAAGTGGTTAACGCCCCTCAAAGACACTCGCAACACCAGAGGGTTCACAAGTGATACAAAACTCGCGAATGATGTACATAGTTACATTATCATTACTGATTTAAAATAAAATAGATATCCCTAAGAATATTACAATTATGTGGCGCAAGGTATAAAATTTGCTTATTTCTTTTGATATACCCGTGTGAAATCAGAGCGGGTCGCTAGTACTAAATAATAAAACTAAACTAATACAAAATACCAAATAAGTAGTTATTTTTTGTAGTTTCCTAATCAAAATTAAGTCCATCTTAGAGGGCGGTATACTAGCTCTTGTATGTTCGTTGCAAAATACAGCAGTATATCGTTTCAATACACCACACAATTAGGATTTTTTACGCAAGTAATAGAAACAGAAGCATTAATGTAATTGACACCAGAATTACCTTTGCGGCAAAAAAGTGGAGACATGACTCACGGCGGAAATGTCACTTACCAAGGCCGTATTTATCCGACGCGACGATGCGCGACCACTATTGTTTTAGCAGGACAATCAACGTTTTTTTACTCAGTATTTCTTTTCCTAACTCTATTGAAATTTTAGTCAATAAGTGTTACTTAGACTTCATACTTCTTTACACAATATGTCAATTATAAAGAGGCGCGTTATGTTTCGGCGTAGAAGTTACTGTGTCGGTGATACATTCTCGGTATAGTAATATTTGGGCTCGCTGTGATCATATAATCACCCCATCTCATCTCGTAGGGGGCGTCAAAATCGACCGAGGTTATACCTACCAGAGAACGGGCAGCAGCGTTTTTCTGTGAACTATGGCCATCAAACCAAGCGTGGCGATTATGGCACATCCCCCTTTTCTTCGGGGAGACTTTTGACCAGCAGTAGACATCATTTCGCTGACATGGAATATTTGTGACCCAACTCTTGGAAATGTTCATGCAGTTGGATTGACTATTTACTATATACCATCATATATTAGTCGCATAGAAGTACAAACGCCAGCACATCAAGCTACCCCAATTTGTCAAATTTCCCCAATTGATAGTGAACCTTATGCTTAAGTAATAAAGTTGAAAATCTATAAAAGAAATTTGACAGATTGGGTAGCTGGATGTGCTGGCGTCTGTACAATATCTTCTTTTATTGAATAGGATGAGTTACGGTAGTTAAAAAAATCTGCGGTCTTCGGCACAGTTGCGGGTAATTAGTGAGATTTGCCATGGTAATGCTACGGTGGAGCGTACGTAGAATACTAAGTGTGTCGTTGAAAGTTTGTGGCAAACGCTCTAACTCGTTTTAAGGTGTAAGTTGGAGTGTATGCGAGTAATACTATGTTGTTTACCTTTGTGAAGCAATTACGTGTTTGCCTTACGATATAGCACGTACCACTATAATTTACTATCGTATAATGAGAAGGAACTTATGTCCAATCATTGCGGATGTTTAGAGATGTTAGTCTAGTTGGTTAAAATAATCATTATAGAGTTTATTGACAACTTTATACTTATATGCATCCTTTTTCTAAAAGTATAGGTCCACGCCGTATCTGTGAGTCCAACAGCTTACCCACTAAAACTATCACGGTGATCCTTTAGTCCGGATCGCGGATTCACTTCCATATTCACGCCCAGACAGGCCCACACCCAGCTGGTTTCGCACAAGAGATGTGTGTGGAATATACAACAAGTGAGGTGAGTGGAGTTTGCTGGTTTAATTTTTGCAGGTACTTAATTAAATCCTAATACCAAATTTTTTAAAAAATATATACTTACCACAGACAATTTACATATCATGTAAATTATAAGCCTACAGGCCTATAATTACAAGGTACAATCTGGTCGTTTTAATGGGTAACCTGTGGGACTCCCACATGCCCCGTCACCTCCCTACCTGAAGGGACTTATAAACAATGATTATACAAAGGTCTCGTGCTATTTTTTTAATGTCTCCAGTTAAATTTCTATACTACGTTCTGACGCAGATTTGCTCATAGGCTTACAATGGGAAAATTGCATAAACTTACTAGCTTTTAATTAGCATTCTTTGCGAAATTAGAACGTACTAAAGAATTTTTTTACTTATAGAAATTATAACAAAATATAAGAGACTTGTAGATCATATCACAGACCTGAAACTGGTCTGTGATACTGGACTGGTTTGAATATGGTCCCTTCGGGTACGGAACCCTAAAAAGATTTTGTAAATATAAGAACGTCTTCTTCTTTTTTTTCCAAATGGCAAATTATGCCGATGTCGACAATTCTGCCTATAAGAACTTCAGAAGAAAGAAATATGGGAATAAAAGACAACAGACAAAATGTAATTTCTGTGTTTTTCTTTAACAGTAATTGATTGCTGAATTACGCAAATACCTAGTTCTATTATGTTAGCCTGATAACGGATACGATGCCGAACTTATCAAGGTTTGACAACTTACAGGTCAGTTCCTGTCTCCTTGGTTATGTAAGTAAGTGGTAGTTAAAGGATTAGACGTCTCCAAATAAGGCTGAGTTACAATCTCCTCATTAATCTATGTTCCTAGTAGGTGTAAGAGTAATTACGGGTAATTTTGTCAAGCTATTAACATATAATTCAAGCTTCTACCAAACTTGAAATAGCATGTAGGCCGTTTGTGCAAAATATTAGTTACTAAAAATTTTCCAAAACTTTAAGTACCTACCTACGTATTAAGAAACTTAAAGTAGAACGCATACATATTTCTAGGTTGCTTGCCTGAAGAGTGCAAAAGGTGCCCTATTAAAGTCTTTGATGTTCGACCGTCCGTCCAAGTGTCTATATTATGTCTGCGGGTTCTATATCACAAACCGCAATAGTGTGTTCAATGTGTTTTACGATCTCAATGAGTATTTTGCCAAAAAGTTGTCCTTTTTTCTATAAATTGTAATAAATAATTCCACAAATATAGGTATATTATAATAATAAGAATTGTTATGTACTATTATGTTTAATTCATAAATCTTACTGTTGCACGCCCGATACGGGTAACTGTTGATACTCAAAATTGTATACCATCAACAACCATGTACACAGTTTTAGCAATAAAGAAATCTTTATCTTAGTAACAATTGAAATTTTAAGACATCTATTGCCACAATAACAAATAAAAGTAAAATTAACTGGTCAGTTAGTAAAATGGTTAGTGAATCTGGCTACTAAGCTTGAGGTCGTGGGTTCGATTCCCACCCAGCACAGATATTTGTATGCATGAACATGTCTGTTTGTCATGAGTCTAGGTGTGATCTATACATATAATAAAATCGTAGGAAAGTCAAAACTGTACTTTGAATATTTTTTAAAAAGGATACTTGGGGCGTCTTCTAAAATCGATATCGAAGCCAAAAATATAGTTATTAGAATTTTTGTCTGTTTGTCTGTATGTATATCCGGGCTAAATTCAAAAAGTACTGCATGGATTTACTTCAAATTTTGCATGAATATTACTAAGCGGTCGGGTCAACATATAGGCTACATATTATCACGCTATCACCTACGGGGGAGGAGCTGTGATAATTTATACAATTTAACAAGGGTAAAACCGCGGGGCACAGCTAGTTATCTATATAGGTATGTATTTACCAAAGAAATGTAGTATATGTAATATATCAGTCATCGGGTTTCCATAGTACAATCTCTGTTCAATTTGGGATCAGATGGCCTGGTGGTGATGGTAAATAATGCCCCAGGATATAATTATTGTATTTCTATTTGAAAGTATGAATGTTAACAATTAATGGTTCTTATATTTTAACAATTTTTTATATTTATTTTGACATCTAATGAATTAGTTTATTGATTATACCATTATTTTTGTGTTATTTATTTTATATTTCTATTTAAAAGTATCCTAACTGTGCATATCGAAATTAAATATTTAAGAAATTTTAATCTAAACTGATTTAACCAGGTTAATTTATTTGCATGCATAATATGTCATATCTGTTTAACTCTTTCAAGCGCGCTGTAAAGTTCTTATGAGAAGTAAAGTTGTTTAAACCTAAATTTTTAAACTCATAGTTAAGCGCATAATGAAGCCTCCTGTATAAAATACAGAGGTCCTGATAATCCAGTTATCCTTAGCTTACTGTAATCAGATGTGCAAGGTCGGCCGCAGTGCGGGGCAGACGGGCGTATCGATCGCATCCCGTCTACTATACGCACACGAGTGTGCAACGCGCTTTACATGTGCCGATTATATTGCTTTTATATGTCGTGAATGGCTAAAGGGAGTTAACCCTTAATTGGTTATAGTTTATGTTCATAATAAGGTTTATAATACTGACACTGATATTCCAACACAATTAAAGTTCAAAATTAGGTGGCAAATATTATACCATTGTCCGTTGAAGGGTTAATTAGTAAACAGTAGAAAGTAGCCATATTTTAAATGTTATTCTAAAAATAATAAATTTTGACCAGCAATGGATTTTTTTCAAGGTGCAATTAGAACACCTATGCAATCTTTTAACCCATAAATGGGTCGTTTTTTTTTCTAAGTTCAACCGTCCTTTGGAGGATTAAGCTGTCGTTTTCATGGGAGGTAATATAAGGTAAATAGATGTATTGACATTATGATTTAATTATTATTAGTTATCATATTAATATTATAATGGCGAAAGTTTGTGAGTGTGTGAGTGTGTATGTTTGTTACTTCTACACGTCTAAGTAGCTGGAGCGATTTCAATAAAATTTGGTATGGAGAGTATTATATAGATATTTATGAAGTTTAATCCGGATAAAACCGCAGGGCACAGCTAGTATATTATAAATACGAAGTTTTATGAGTATGTTGCTCATTCACGCAAAAACTACTGAAAGGATTTTGATGATATTTTGTAGTAATATAACTTTTATATCCAAATAACACAAAGGCTATAATTTAAAAATATTAACGCGGGTGCAACCACGGGGCACAGCTCGTCGTGTATAAGGATCCAGCATTATGCTTGTATATCAGTATATAAGTCAACGGAAACCGCTGGATGTTTGCATTGTGTGCTCCATTTTTGAAATCTTGAGAGAATCCTTTGTCCAGCAGTGAACGTCTTTCGGTTGATATGAATTAATAAATGACATTATTTATCACTTGTGCGTTGTTGGGCAGTCAATCAATCAACTTCATTTTATAAGCGGTTTGGTTAGTTGCGATAAATCTTGATGTGTAATTTAGTTGGCCTTAGAAGCAGTTAGACTTCGCGAAAATAATTGGTACTGGTTTTCTGCATTAGCTTTCTTGATGGTGTCAATAGGCTTGGAAGACAAGTACTACAAGAAACGGCTAACTATTCTAGAGTATCATGTGTCAGTGTGGGAAGATGGCGCGCACGCACACACAGACATGTAACATTTGGAAATTTGGCAAATGACAATTTTTAATAAACACATATAGCTACTTTTCTTAAGTTGACGTAATTTAATGGTTTATGACATTATAAATAATATAATAATGCCTCTAATTCTTACAAAGACTAAATCAATTTTATAAATTGTTCTTATGACAAATACAAGAATTTTTTTTGCTTTAATATTTTTTTGTATTAAATAATTTCCTACTTTACTTAAATTGACATAATGTAATTAAATGAGTTATGGCCTTATAAATAATAATGCCCTCAATTCGTACCAAGACCAAATAATTTTTATTATGCTGTTATTCTGAAATATAGAAGGAACTGTTTGTGCTTCTAATTTAAATAAGCCCCGTAAATTCTCGAATAAAATAAGTGTACTATAAAATAACATAAGCGAAGGAAATACAAGTCTGGGAAAAATACAAGGCATTTATGTGATTTTTTTAAATTATATTTACTTATTTTTACATATATTTACTTTTCTTACATTGACGCAAAAGAATGGCTATGACCTTATAAATAATAATGCCCCCAATTCTTACCAAGACTAAATCATTTTATAACGTTGTTCTTATGAAAAATACAAAGCATTTTTTGTGCTACCAATTTTATAAAGCCGCGTTAATTTTAGAATAAAATAAGTGTCACATTAACTACTTGCCTGTCCTTTTAATATGATCTGAAACAGAATGAGATGTAATGAATGGCATTTAAATTAGTTTTGTAATGAAAAATACAGATTTGCCACCATTTTCTATTAAATTGCGTCCGCAAAATGACCAGATTTTAAAAACATGAAAAGATTTTTAGCGAAACACTTGCCAATCAACACTATTAATAGAATTGAAGTTTAAAAGAACTGCAATGATGAATGCAAAAAATACGTAAATGAACTGAACTAAATTATACGCAATGAAAAACCAATTACCTATCGAATGCGTTTAGAAATTCGGCATTTTACAATGGGTAAGTTCAATTACCTACAAAATTAAAATGAAGTACTAGGAAAATCTTATTAAATTCAACTTAAAAAATCTCGATATCATAAAAATATCGGATATTTAAGCGAGATAAACTAAGTTGATTCTTTGACCTACTTCTCTGTTTTTGTTAGTTTTCGAACTAAATACAATATTTGACACGTACATATTTTGTGATAACCGTGATGTTATGTACGTTACATAGATTTGGGAGGTTCTTGCTAAGTCATTTCTGTCAATTAATATTTAGATAAACAATAGAACAAGAATTGAACACAGTCCTCGCGGTGTACTAACAATATAATACATTGTCATTACCCCGCAAGCACTACAATTATTTATTTTAAATTGATATTATTAGTGAATTAGTGTGGGCTTATGCATGGCTTACCTAATATATAACATTATATAAACAATGCAAAATATAAGTATATAAATACAAAATAATAGTTTATTCAGAATCAATATAACAAACATTAATTTTCATTAATTCTCTAAGATAGGCCTTTTGCGGAAAAGTATCTTTTGCATGGCTCTGGTAATTAATAATAATCCACATAAAAACTGTACAAAGTTCAACAAAGACGATTTCAAAACAAAGGTTGGAAATTTTCAAACAATTTTATACAAATGCATTTTAATAATTATTTTATCTATTTAATTAATATTTAACTTCAATGACGATTATAATTCGATTTCATTCTAATATCATAACATATTAGTGTTATAAATAGATGTCATTATGAACCAATTCAGAAGAATAATTAATCTTGATCAGTGTGTTTGTGATTCAAATTAAATTAGAATTTATTTTAAGATAATAATGACAATTATAACCGTAACAATGTTTACTTTAGAAACATCTTGAATGCAAATCACATATTGGAACTAATATCATAGATTGAAACAAGTAAAATGTATAGGTATATCTATAAATTTATTTCAAATCAAGCTAATTTTGGATAGCGTAAAAAAATTATTCGCAATCGTCAATTCTGCAACTTTTAAGTTCGATATATACGATTATCTAAAATATTTGACATATAATAAATAGGGAGCAATTCATTTCTATCAGTTGAAAACGATTGATGTTACTACTCACTTCTCAGAAGCACTGTTATACGATTACTATATAAATATTATTATGTATATTATATAATATAACAGTCTAAAAGATGTATAAACACGTTATAAAGTCACGAATCATTTTAGTTTATTTTTCTATATTTCTGGTATGCGACAATGCAACGTAAATGTCAATGTCAGCACGCATTCCTACCTTGTTATATCCATTTTAAATAATGGTCAATAAACTTACTTAATTAATCAAATAAAAACTATGATGTTCGACCTTCGTAGCATTGTTTATAGCAGTACTGTCTGAAAATGTGCACTAACAATATCAAATTGAAAGAGTCAAAAATTCATTGCCATTTAAAAAAAGAAGTCTACTATTTTGGAATTTGGATTATTTAAAATTGGAATATCAAATGGAAATTCGAACATAGCTCTGCCAAAAACAATGATAGTTTTTTTTTAATAATGATACAGCCCATTAGTATTAAGTAGTCAACGGGAACTCCTTTCACAATCTGAGCGCATAGTTCATAGTCCACTACCGTGACCTAGTGCGGGTTGGCGGACTTTGAGGAGTACTCTCAGGTGCAGGATTCCTCGTGATATTTTACATCAGCATTTTAAGTACGAAATAATTAATTCTTATATGCACTTGATTTCAAAAAGTCAGCGCGTGTTTTAACTCGATACTACTAACTCCAAAATGCCACGGTTTAACTACGAAGCTATCGATAACAATAATAATGAATTATTTTAATAGCTTTAGTCGCATATTTTTAAAATATACTACAATAGCATAGCTTATTAAAACATTGAACAAACACGATAAGTATACGAATGTTATCAAAAATTCAATAGTCACGTAATGAACCCATTAAGAAATAATATCCATGTTTCGAATCTCACGAACTTAGTTTTTATAGAACTTAGTCAGCTAATTATCATGAAGACAGAGACACCTGACAGGAAGACGTTACCGTACTGATTAGGCACTTGCAATTCCGTGACGGTTACCGTACACTTTAGGCACTTGCAGTTCCGTGAGCATTACTTATGCTTTATTCACCGTTCCTCCATCGACTGGATGCATGTATGATTTTATAAAAATAATTTATTGGAACGAATGTGAAACGGGGCTAGACGGAAAAAAATCTTACGAAAAGTTATCACGACACATTTTGCAGGCGTGCGCATGTTTCTCTGTCTGTCTCTCTCTCTCTCTCTCTTATATAGCCAGTATTTATAGCTCTTATATAGCAAGCCAGATATTTTCATTTCTATTTCACATTGAACAGTGTGGTGTCGCGACGATTATTTTTGTTGAGTGTATACAGGTTTTTTGTACATAATAGATAATAAGAAATAACTTCGTTCCATCCGGGTGTCCCTTGACACCTCTCAAGTTTTTTTTGAAAATGTGGGTACATATAAATATGTGCAGGTACTTTCTTAGTCAAACTGCTCATAAAGTAAACTGTAACAGTTACTGGATATTTTCCTCAACATAACACAGTGAAAACTGTTTGGCAATACAGTTACAATATACTTTCATATATTCTTTGTCGGCGTCTAACAAATATATATAATTGCAAGCACTAAAAATTCAGCTAACGTGTGGTACAAATAATAATAACAATAATAATAATAATAATAACCGTCCATGTCACCGCCCTGGGGAATCCCTCAGACATATAATTTCTGGTTGCTCCCGTCTTGCTAATGGTGAGTATTTGCACAGGCACAATCAAGTAGCCAGGATAATCCACCAGCAACTTGCTCTGCGGTACAACCTTGTGACGTCGGAGGTGCCGTACTACAGATACGTTCCAGAGACAATACTGGAGAATGGCCGTGTCACATTGTACTGGGACAGATCCATCATCACAGATAGGACTATTGTTGCCAACAAGCCTGATATTGTGATGGTGGATCGCCAAGAGCGCCGGGCAGTGATCGTCGATGTTGCTGTCCCACATGATGACAACCTTGTGAAAGCTGAAAAAGACAAGGAAATTAAATACCTTGACCTAGCTCGCGAGGTTGTTGACATGTGGGACGTCGACTCGGCGATCATTGTACCGATTGTCGTTTCTGCCCATGGTTTAATTGCCAAGAGCCTCGACCGTCACCTTAAGAGGCTCGCGTTAGGCAGTTGGGTCAAGGGTCAGGTTCAGAAGGCAGTTCTTTTGGAGACGGCGCGTATTGTGAGGAGGTTCCTCTCTCTGGAGCCTTGACCATCGGTAGCATGGACCCTGCTCCCGTTGCCGATTGGATGTCTATTTTTTATATTTATAAATATATATTTTTTTTTGTAACTATATATTTGTAAATGTATAAAATAAGAATGACACTGAATAAAAGACATAATAATAAAAATGTTTTTATTCATCTCCACAAATTACACATTATGTACGAGGACAATCTTAAAGTTAAATATACAAGTTGACTATTTCGTAAATGTAATTTGTGGGAGATCTGGAGTCTAAACTAAGCCTAGGCCTGTACTATAGAACTCCAGGCCCCCCATCACATTATATTAAAGTACTAAGTAAATATTGATTACGATTAATCGGTGCACCGGTTGTGAAATCGTATCGTGAGATGTAAAGGGGCTCAACGGTGCAGTAATCCTATCGTCTGTACTATGGGGTTGTCGACACGGGGGCGAGTCAGTTTTCAAGGTCGGAGTACTATCGTAGTAAAGTATCCGCCTTTTATAGGAGGAAAACACGTTATCCTCTTACTATAAAAGAGTAAAATTTATAGCTTAGGTATTACATCTCGCACTATTTACATTAAATATTATATGTAGAGGATGTTCACTTGATCGTATAAAATACTTAAACGGTGTTTTGATGATTATTGCGTATGACGCTTTTGACACAATTGGTATTACTTGCGTATTTTTGACCACCCTAAAACCTAGACTCACAACATGAATATACAGTACCGGGAGTATATTCTGCAAAGGTGGGCTCTGGTACTTTCTCAGTCGAGCAACTCTAAGAGTAAACTAACGCCATTTCTTAACTACACTTAAATGTATTGAAACGTTCCTAACCAGATGCTCTCACCGTAGTCCGTTAGTGATTAGGAAAGTAAAGCAGCTTGGATCGCGGTCAGTCCATAGATGATTGATTGATGATGAGAGAGTTTAATTTCTGAACGTCTCCGTGCTTCGGAGGGCACGTTAGGCTGTCAGTCATGTCAGAGGCCTAATAGGCGGCTTGAACAACTCTGACACTAGGGTAACTACTGCCCATACTATAAGTAAGTAACTTAAATATTGCTACCGTTTAGTACTACCCGTTAACTTTGGTAATTTAAGACTTAACCAACCTTCACACATTATACGCCGGAATATATGGTACAATACAATCTTTGGATATTATTATTAATTTGTGGTTAATACAAAGAGTTCAAACTAATTTAGACGTGTGAACATGTCATTTTAGTAAAAGGTGAATTTTATTAATGAATATTATTTATCTATTAGTATCGACCGATCTTTCAGAATAAATATTGAACTGTCATTGTTCATTATAACATATTTTTTCCAAAGTAGAATCTTCCATTAATTAATTAATTATTTTGAATGACTCTACAAAACATAAATCAACAAATAAATACCTACCTATCGAAATAATCAAGGTTACATAGTGACATATTGTATGACATACCGATGGGATGTGACGTCATTACGCGGCCTTGTCAAAGTAACGACGTCAAGGTATCCATAACAGCCTTAAAGGTCATTTCAGAGTGATATTATTAGTTATTTTTAACATACTTGAAGCTAGTTCGTGAGATGACATAATTGCCTAGCTTTTCAATAACGTAACATTATTTTATATTGACAACGAAAAACGCTACATATGTTATTTTCTGATTAATGGTTAAAACATCCGGATAGATTGCTTTCATCGTTCAAACACGGCCATCTGAACCCAAACTAAGTAGAGCTTGTACTATGGAAACCAGATAACTGATATACTGCACATACTCGTACTACTTTTCTTTTGTAAATACATACTTATGTAGATAATTCACGGTCATCGTAGCCTAGTTGGTAGTGCTTCTGCCTACGAAGCTGGTGGTCCTGGGTTCGAATCCCGGTAAGTGCAAATATTTGTGTGATGAGCACGAATATTTGTTTCTGAGTCATGGATGTTTTCTATGTATATAAGTATTTATCTATCTATATATGTATGTATATCGTCGCCTGGTACCCATAGTACAAGCTTTGCTTAGTTTGGGGCTAGGATGATCTGTGTGACATTGTCCTTAGATATTATTATAATTATATCAAGACTCACGACAAACAGTGATATTCATGCACACAAATATCTGCGCTGGGAGGGAATCGAACCCACGACCTGCAGGCGTGACAGGCAAGCATTTACGCCAACCAGCCCGTCTGATACTTTAAGGATGTACAATACTGCAAACTCCATATGAACAAGGAGTTCAAATAATATAAACTCTTTACGTGAACGAAGAAAACTACAAGATAATAATAATAATATCTAGGCACAATGTCACACAGATCATCCTAGCCCCAAACTAAGCAAAGCTTTTACTATGGGTACCAGGCGACGATATACATACTTATATAGATAGATAAATACTTCAATACATAGAAAACATCCATGACTCAGAAACAAATATTCGTGCTCATCACACAAATATTAAGATGATCTATCTAATGTTCCTCTTCAAACTAACTAACAATACATTTGATTGCTCTGAACTGATCACGCGCGTAGCTCTGAATGTACCATTTAAAATACCCAGATATCCTATAACGAACATGTATCACATTCAACCTTCTAAAACAAACATCGGGATAAACTCACCACTCAATAGGGTTTGTAGAGAGATGAACTTTTTCATGAACGACATACACCATGATTCCTTAAATTGTTTCAAGTCCAAAATCTTTTAATGTTGCCAATTTTGGTAGAAAAAGAAAAACTCGTTTTGCACACATTCAAGTTGTCTCATAATACCGTAATGCGACAGCTTACATACATTAACATTATTATATAATATTTGAAATTTATACAAGACAAAATATATACCTTAAAATTATTAAGAACAGTAACAGGCGTAAATATAATACATAAAAATTTGTGTCACACTAAGTACCACAATTATCTTGACTATTATAAGACCACAAAAGAATAAATCGCCTGTGTTATTATCTACTATTATGATGGACTTAATGGTTCTTATTAAATATGAAATCATGTCTAATTGCCTAATCAAAGACTCAACTTTAACTTAGGAGAAGCCTTGTCATATAAAACATACATTACTTGACAATTGTGACAGGCCTATAATCAGACCTTATTTTTAAATGTCTAACTAAATCAATTTTAATTTATGGCAAAAACGTATCTAAAGTGTTGTTGAAAAGAATTAAAAAGTTAGTTTCTCTATATGTCTTTGAGATAGTTACTAGTGAAACTCTCAAACTCAGTAGTTTCACAGTTTAGAAACACATTACACTGCAGCGCTGGTAGAAAACTTCGCTATTATCGGCGACTTTTTATCTGACCTAAGTGTCCTATAAAACTAAATCAAATAACTTGATTTTCCGTATTTATTTTTATCTTTAATGTAATTTTAAATTCAACACTTCAAATCATAAATTTACGCGTCTGGTAGGAATTAAACCTACACCTTATATCAAAAGATGACTCTTTATATCGTTAAAAAGCAATAAAATTTGTCTTAGTTTCAAACTTATGTTTGTTACTTTTGACATTGAATTTGCCAAGTCAAAAATTACTTTTTAGTAAACACTTATTATTATTGATTTTCCATTATAATATAATAACTTATAACTTTGTAATAATTTTTTTTACGAATTTTAGTGCCTTACGTGGCATTCATTTCATACACAGTAGTAATATATTGACGCCTGCCATATACTGATACTTTACTAGTCTAAGGGTTAAAGATCCGCTTACATAGTTTCATAATTTCTAAACTAAATAACTCCAGACTAAATAAAATACTGTTCATCGTGTTCATACTGTCACATTTCTCGACTCGGCTTTAATACAGACCCTTTCACTAACTTGTGGCATCTGTCATTAGAGTCTATTCTAATGTCATATGACTGCCTGTCGTTTAAACCAACAAGATATTTCAATAAACATGACGACATAATAACTTTGGCCGTCAACAGTGTAATACAAGTAGTAGGAAAGAGGCAGGTTGTCATTACTAATTGTTTTTGTCAAGGTTTACTTACAATTTGGGCCGACACTTCAGAAGGTTTAGCGAACTAGTTATTGTGTACTAGTTAGGTCGTATTATGAAATTACACTCAAGACAAGTTACAAATGTGCCTTTATTATAAAACTAGCTGTGTCCCGCGGTTTTACCCGCGTTAAACTTTATATTATAGCCTGTAGTTAATCCAGGGTGTCAGCTAGCTCCATACTAAATACATACATTTTATTAAAATCGCTCCAGCCGTTTCAGACGTGAAGATGTAACAAACATACACAGTCACAAACTTTCGCCTTTATAATATTAGTGTGATTGTATAATTGTTAGAATCTCTCAATAACTAAATACGTTGTATGCATCAACCTAATCTGAAAAATGACTTATTTTTGTTTCTATAAATAATAATCAACAAAATATAGTGAAGAAGTAATAATAATTATTGAGCCTATTTTAATAAAAATTACCTAATATTTAAATGAATTAGAATGCATCTGAACAGAAATGTTATTACAATACAATATACGATTGCAAAACAATAGTTACAGAAACTTTGTAAAAAAATATAGGTAATATAAATTTTATACCAACTCAATTAAACTAACGATTAGATGAAACGACGCATGCATTTTAAAAAGTAACGTTTTTAGTATACTCTACTAATGCAAAACGATATTATACAAATTTTCACAAAATAATAAAATCATGGAATTAAATTGCAGGTGTAATCGCAAACTTAAATGAACGTAATTTTTTATACGTGTTTTCATAGTAATTATATGGTTCTGACTATTATCAACGCAATGGAAATATTTTGTTTCAAATTTTAACCGACACATTAAATAGTCTATGTATGTCAATATATGTTTGTCAAAATCAGTACAAAATTTCAAGTTTCTAAATTATTCCTAAACAAAGTAAGATTCCTTCTTAATGACCAATTTACCACTAAGTGCCCATTCTACTAAACACTACGCAAGGCAACTATAACAAGACCTAAAGAAAGCTTAACTAATACCCCAAATAAGGTAACATTCAGAGAAAACACTCCAAAAATGTGCCCACTTAAACCGCAACATGGTCTAACAATTAGACATTAGCGTTTTTGTTCTAACCTAAATGTCCAAAGAATGCAGATGAAAAGACTTTCGGGTACAGCTAAGTAGTATTACATTCTAGTACGTTTAGCTGTTAACTTAAAAACAGTTAAGTAAATAGAAAAAACATAAACTGTAGTAATTTCTTGCAACCAGAATCAGTGTTGCAAAATAATCCATTAATGTTGATACAGAGATGAGAACATCTAAAATTTTAAATAATATCTTAATAATAATTAAGCAGCATTCGTAATTAAGCATTTCAATTAAATATTTTATATTAAAACAACAAAGTACACAGATAGATTTTTGGTAACATTTGCTGTGCGGTTGTTGGCACAGAATTTCACCACCCCATCTCATCCCGTGGGGGGCGTAGAAGTCGTTCCGAGTGAATACCTAGCAGAAAATGGGCACTATGACCATCATAGTCTGATGGTGTGAAGCTGAAGCGTGGTGATTAAGGCATATCCCTCTAAATTATGGACACAAGTCCATACTTGGAACCTTATGCGCAAAAAAACAAAGTCATAAACGTTTAGTAGCTTTAGTAGTCAAATAAGAACAATGTTGAATGGCAGTCTTTTTTATTGGGAATAATCTTAATCTTCTTGAAGACGTTTTACGTATTGCGTAAAATAAGTTTTCTACAGTTTGACAATTACACGGTGTATAACCACAAATTTTCGATTAATTTTGATACTTACTTTTTTTATAAAATCCGCCACACTCAAGAGACGTATTATTATCATGCCTACGCATAAAACTCTTTCACCGTACCATACATACCACAATTTTTCTATGGTACCCAACCAATAAGTAACCGGTAACTAAGTTGGAAAGTGTCTATAGTTTCTCCGTTTATGTAAACATTGGTTACAGGATTGCATAGTAATATTCTAGATTAAAACGCGTGCTGTCCCTTCAAGGATTATTCTAATGAGATAGCAGATTTGAGTGATACGGAGCAAAGTAGCGGTGAAAGTAAGAGGACAGCACATCAACTCTGCCTAGAGCTAAGGTAATGGGTTAAAGCAGAAGCGAAAAGCGGGTTAATAAGCGAGACTGGTCTAATTTGAAGTGAAGAATGAATGAAAACATTTTGTTTAATAATTGTAGCTATTTTAGCTACACGTTTCGGCGTCAATTAGTTAAATATAGACAATTAAAATAATCAATAGGATGTAATAAACTCTTAATTTTTTTAAAGATTGTCCTTTTAAGAACGTTATATGTGTTTCAAAGGAACAAAAAACAACAAATTTTAAGTACTCCTTAAAGCTGTAGACAAATAATCGAATTTTGGCCTAAATATCTGCAAAATTTAAATTTCGTACTGTTAAAATGTGAGGTACAATTACTTAAATATTGCTAATAGTTGAGTTTTAACTTAACTTATCTCACTGTTACTGCAACTGAGAATTAAAAAAGAAATATTAATTATGAGATATATTACAATAAGGTAACATTACAAAGTCAAATAGAAGATTATATAATGTTTGTTGTGAACAACAACCGCATTCGTTTTACATTACTGCATGTAAACTGAAAACAACTACATAATTTAATTACGTATTGATTTTACATGTTTTTTTATATTTTTATCTTATTTATTTAGGGTATTAAATAAGTATGTTTGAATATAGGTTTTTATATGAAATGTCGAAATTTAAATCATCAAGTCGCAAATAATGTAGAATATAATATTATTAAATAAATATTTGATTTATTAACGATATTTATAGAATAACCACAATGTTCACTTAATTGTTACATATGAAGATACATTAAAGATAAAATTATTTTCGGGATGGTTAGCAACAACAACAATGAGTAATTTAAAATATTGCTTAAGGTTAACGGGCATGATATTACCCTTTATTATAAGTCAATTGGATTTTAATATGGAATAAATGAAAAGTGCCGCTTATTTAACAAAGAAAAAGGATAGTTTTTTCTAAATTATCCATTTTTGTTAGGTATTTCCAAACCAATTGCATAATGACTACCTACTTACTTATAACACAACTTTGTATATCCTATCATAGCATGAATCCTAAAAAGCGTTGACGTTGTTGGGTAGCGTTGCCGGAAATTGGAATATAAACTTACACGCCCCTCACTTCTGTCTTAGACCTTTCAACCATCGTTTCCTAGTTTACTGTAGAAAAGCCCCGAACAGTTCTTGTTAAGATATTGTGTATGTGATTAGAATTTTAAACAGTTTCGTTTTTCAATGCTGACAGGTCGGCTTATTAATGTGGTTTATATGGGAATTGTGGAGGTATTTGCTAGTCTACAAAGATTCAATGCCCTGATATTAGTTTCCTGTTCCTTCCGTATCCCTCATTATTATATCAAAGATGCTCAGGTATAGAAAATTTTCTAAGTAACAATATTGGTTACAATTTTAGGAAGTTAATATTAAGAATACCCTTTTTAGATGCTTATGTTATTTTTGTTTTTAACTGTATTTATTCGTGAGATATTAGAGAACCACAGTCTCAAATACTAAGTAGCATCTAACGAGCAAAATTGTCTTCAAAACTGAGGGTGCGTTATGTGTTTAATGTGTTAATCATAAAGACTATTGTATGGTATAATCGCATCATTTGTATATGTGTATGTCTTGTGATTAGAGAGCAACTAATACGATTTGCCTCTGCTAGTTACCTAGCACCCACACCTAGAAAAATAGTAACCCTTTACTATTTTTCTTCTATGTTCAAGAAATGTTAGAATATTAGTGCGATGCTCCCTAGACTACATAACACTATTTGTGCGTTATATCTTAACTTTAGACTGCACGTGTGAGCAGTTAAGTAAATCGCCGCGCTACTCCGTGTCCTGGGTTTGAATCCCGTCCGGGACAAATATTTGTGCCAACCATAAGTAGTTGTTTTGAGTCTGGACTGTGTGTGTGTCTATCTATTATATATTTGTAAAGGTCCCCGAGACACAGAGATTGATTTACCGAGTGCGGGCGTTATCCCTAAAACAATAATAATGAATGAACGCCAAACCTTAAACGGGATACTTCAACAACCCCTACCTTACCGAACTCAGCCCAAAACACAGACTGACTTAAACTCACTATTGCCATTACCCCTGGGATAAACTGATGTAGTCTGGAAGGGCTGTCTCTTGTGATTTTGAAGACATTAATCTTTAATGCATGTCTACACAGTGATTTTCTCGTCTGTTTTCGATCAAAAGGACGATAACCTTTGCTGAACATATCAGTTACAACCGCTGAGTTATTCTACGAGTATTATTATTGTGTTACAGCAAAAAAAATGACGATGAGTAGCAAAGCAATATGTACAAAGGTTCAATACTTTTTGCTCCGAAACAAAAAGCTGTAGGTATATTATAATTATTTTCTCTATTATTGTGATTGATACAGTGTCAACGCTCTTGCGCAGCAAAACTATTAAGAATAATAACCCATCTTTTATGGATTTTTTTTTAATCAATAGTAATAATTTATAATAATAATATCTAGGGACAATGTCACACAGATCATCCTAGCCCCAAACTAAGCAAAGCTTGTACTATGGATACCAGGCGACGATATACATACTTATATAGATAGATAAATACATAGAAAACATCCATGGTCAGAAACAAATATTCGTGCTCATCACACAAATATTTGCATTTACCGGGATTCAAACCCAGGACCACCAGCTTCGTACGCAAGAGCACTACCAACTAGGCTACGGTGATCGTACAAGTAATACTTGTACGATCTTATATTCTAGAAGTATTGAACAGATTAGGTGCTTTTACGAATTACTTTGCCCGATCCGTAAGTGATCGACGAGTTTAAGCATCTAGCGGTCAGTTCCAAAATGGGTGACCGCCAAAATGTTTTAATTTTTGAGTTTCTTCATGCTTTGGAGGACACGATACGCTGTCCGTCCTTCTTGAAGTCCTTAGAAAACAGACGGTAAGCCATGTCAGAGGCCTATTGTACGGCTTAAACAACTGTGTCTAAGTAAGCATTCCTTTCTTAATAACTGAGAGTACAATCACAAACTCTGGAATTTTATGAAATTTTTGGAAAGAAGTTCCTTATCGCGCGTTGTGAAAGGGGGCTAGACGGAAAAAAATCTTACGAAAAGTTGTCACGACCCTTTTTGCAGCTGTGCGGCGTGCGCATGTTTCTCTGTCTCTCTCTCTTATAGAAAGCAAGCCAGATATTTTCATTTCTATTTCGCATTGAACAGTGTGGTGTCGCGACGATTATTTTTGTTGAGTGTATACAGGTTTTTTGTACATAATAAATAATAAGAAATAACTTCGTTCCATCCGGGTGTCCCTTGACACCTCTCAAGTTTTTAATAATCATTTTGTTGGGGTTATTGGCAGGCATTATTGTCTCTTAATTTTTTTTCTGAAATCTTCATAAAATATTAATTTCCTTTGTCAAACCTTTGAATACGGTTTTTCTCGTGTCATTACCATTGCGAGAACAAGTGTTATAATGCCATTTTAAAATCTATTGTAGGAAACCTACCAATCTCTTATATTCATGATATAAATGAATCGATTTCAGACACCTGATTAGCTGACTGTAATGTCAAGGAAATTTCAGTTCACCTTCTATTTTTAATAGTCCAATAGATTAGTAACAAAACGAGATAGCAGAAATCGTGATATTTTGGGCGTAATATTGATCACGATTGGTTTATTGAGAGACTTTTAAGTTTATGTATATCAGTCTAACCTATCAGTCATGTCATGATTGGTTATAATTGATGGGGTAACATGACGTAAATTGACGGTACTTTTTTTTTTTTTTTTGACTAAGGACACATTTATATAATATCTGGGGACAATGTCACACAGATCATCCTAGCCCCAAACTAAGCAAAGCTTGTACTATGGGTACCAGGCGACGATATACATACTTATATAGATAGATAAATACATAGAAAATATCCATGACTCAGAAACAAATATTCGTGCTCATCACACAAATATTTGCACTTACCGGGATTCGAACCCAGGACCAGCTTCGTAGGCAGAAGCACTGCCAACTAGGCTACGGTGACCGTTCTGATAAGTTTCTGTTCAAATGTCGATATATAAAAGTTCAGAGGTGCTGAGTGACAGCAACGAATGTCGCCACCCCATTTCATACAGTAGAAGTCGTAGAAGTCGTTTCCAATGGTCAACAGCGGCGCTCTGTGGACTATAAGCATCATACTGCCCATCAAGCGTAGTGATTAAGGCAATGGTAGATCCAATTTCAATATGGAGACCTTTTGGGTAGGCTTCTATCGAATAATAATAATATCTGGGGACAATGTCACACAGATCATCCTAGCTCCAAACTAAGCAAAGCTTGTACTATGGGTACCAGGCGACGATATACATACTTATATAGATGGATAAATGCATATATACATAGAAAACATCCATGACTCAGAAACAAATATTCGTGCTCATCACACAAATATTTGCACTTACCGGGATTCGAACCCAGGACCACCAGCTTCGTAGGCAGGAGCACTACCAACTAGGCTATGGTGACCGTCCTATTAGACCGTCCGAATAGTAGACGTGATTCGACTGCATGCTAGCATGATGATCATGATGGATCATTTAGGGACTGTTGTTTTTTTAGACTTTGTTGTTCCATCAAACTTTTAAGGCTGTAAAAGCCTAATCTATTGTAGTGGAATTTACTGAAGACAATCGTTTATTATTTTAGCGTTCAGGACTATGTAAAGACTTCTATTTACTAGGTAGATGATGGCCACTATTATTTTTTATTTGAGTAAATGGGAAACTGAAGAAAATATACAGCTCATTTATACCAAGAACGAAATATCACTGATCAAAATATTCAATGCGGTCAAGTTAAGACTTGAATATTTTATGGATAATACCAAATACGAAATATGACTAATCAAAATATTCACCATTATTAATATTTATGGATAGAGTAGCAAGTTTCTTTAAACCCTATAGGAATAAGTCCCAAGACTGTAATTATACTTTGACTCAAATGTTTAACAAATATTATGAATCAATCAACCTGTCTATCAACATTTCTAGTTTATCAGTATATCTAATAACTAGGTTATACAATTTTATAAATGAATAGAAAGAAAGACAACAGAGTCAACTCGAACAAACGCAATACCGAACAATATCAGCTGTTTATCACTCATAATAAAATATTGCAAAACACTCATTACAGTAACTTGCGTAATCTACTATTACCATATCTTCAAGGAGCTTCATTATGTTGTTATTTGTATCGTTCTATTTACACACCTGATTCACACCATCTGTATTTATTTTTATCAATAAACTTGACCTAACTTGCGTATCGATTCTATCCAAAAAGATATTAACAACGACGACATAATACAGAATTTTTATCCCTACACCCTTTACATAGAACACAAAATTACTCCGCAGTATTTTGTGTCATAGCGATTTTTTTCACAACCAGTCAATTACCATCTTGTTCTTTTTCAGTAGGTGTAAAAGTGACAGAATTATGAAGCTGTGTAACTTATACGTCGTATTGGTAAATGGAGCTGAGAATTATGTAGGCAATGTGTAATTTCATGTCATTGGGTAATATTGTTTGGCGAGAGGCAGTAGGACTGGTCAGCTTGCTTAATAAACTGACACCACTCTGTTAGCTTGTAAAACTATGGGCAAGCAAATAAAATGTTAAACTAGAAGTTGCGGACTGTTTGAAGAAAGTAGCGCCTGTGAGAAATTTGTAAGATCTATTTATGATAAACTAACTGTGCACCGCGGTTTTACCCGCATTAAACTTTATAAATTATAGCCTTTGTGTTAATCCAGGGTGTCAGATAACTTCATACCAAATTCTATTAAAATCGCTCCAGCCGTTTAGACGTGAAGAAGAAACAAACATACACACTCACACACTCACAAACTTTCGCCTTTGTAATATTAGTGCGATATAGCTTCGGTGTAGGTTGCGTATCAAATCTTATTCTTAATTTTTTTAATACCAGCGGGTGTGTAACGAGCAAGTGGTACACATGATGGTAAGTGATCACCGCTGCCCATGTACACTCGCAACACCAGAGGAGTCGCGGGTGCGTCGTCGGCCTTTAAGAATCAGCAAACAAGTGTTGCTGACCCTTCCCCCCACCGATGAGTTCTGATGACTATACTCACACGCAGAAACACGACATTAAAATTATTAATGTTATTATTAAAGAATGTATTCTGTAATGTGGAGGTACTTCCCCAGTAGGGCTGCTCTTTGAGCGAATGAACGCTGAGTAATCTCTAAGTAAGTCACAAAAAGACTGTACAGGCACTCACTGTAGTACTTAAGCCGCGTGGTTTCTGCTCTAGATAGAATAATAGGGCCACACCATACTATCCAATGGTTGTCGTGAAAGGCGACTAAGGAATACACCAGGTAATCGGGCAGCAGCGTCACCTATGTACTAGCTACCACTTATCTGCGTTCACCGACTCGCATGCCAAGCGCGGTGACTAAGTCAGACCCCTCCAAATGACACCACTTGAGGAGACACTACTTTTGAGGGAGGCTTATGTCTATCAGTGGACTATGTCAGGCTGATGATGAAGACACTCGCTGGCATGTTTGTTGCATCTTCGGGATGAATTGATATTTATAGTCAACAACCAGACACATCACACCACACTTAATTTTGTCGAAATGCTATAAAAATAGTTTCATAATTTGGGAAGCATTATGAATGTGACATAATTCACGTGCATTATGATGTCATTCAGCCATGCTTCCAGGACAAAACCGATAGATGGCACCTGTATCATTCGTAATTCATTCAATTGGATCGACAAATTAAGGAATGAGCATCAGGTGATCGTTTACCGCCCGTTGATATTAAGTAATACAAGTATATAAGAATAACATTTACAACAAGTGTTTACCTTCCGCTTATAAGTAAAACGTGCAGGTTTGATTACCGCCGCATGATTCCATTTAAAATTTCGTAGTTTGTAATTTATTTTCTCATCAAACAAAAAACTGGCTATCTCTATTTTTTATTCTATTTTACTCAAACCGGAATTGTCATAATTAGAGATAGAAGTTCCGTGTAATTAGAAATAATCTATATCCATAAAACATGTTTTAGATACGATGTGGGTGCTCAACAGAAAATTGTTACAGACTTCAACGTCTAAATGTCATGTACTGTGTCATATTGTAAATCAAAAATAAATAATAAAGGCAAATATATTATATAATATTTAATTTAAAATTATTTAAATCTCATATAGATTCCTAAATACGTAATAGTTATATTAATAATGTCCTGAGATCATCTGATGCTTATGAATAATAATTTAAAAGCTTATACTACTTTCAACTTCGATTAAAATTAATTAATAGCCTAGTATTGTACAACTTTAGTTTATAAACTGCATTAAAACGTTAGATTCTATATCTTTTAGCTTTCGCTCCTTATAAGTATGCCCGCTAAATCGTATCGTAGCATTGTACGATTGTTTCCTGTTCGGAACTGAGATTACTATACAGCAGAGTTTTCTTATTCATCTAGTTTTAAATGATAACTTTACGGTCGATTTGTCACTTCTTTGCTAATTTATTTTAATTGTAGTTACTGTTTCTATTTTATCCTGATTTTATTTGTCTCCTTGTTATTTTTTTTTTAATCGCAATACAATTATTATTTTCTATCTAAATGACATTTTGACTGCACTGGACTATATATATATTTTTATTTAGACTTATTCCATTAGAGGGAGAGAGAGTATTGGCCAGTCGCAAGTAATTTGATAAATGCAGTTATTTGCATATGAATTCCACATTATGCCCCGTTTTAGTTATTAAGTCAAAGTCAACAAAAGTCCATCATAATCAAAGTCCTAGCCCAGTAAAATAACATTATTTTACTGGACTAGGACTTTTTTATTTTACATTGAATAATGATTTTCCGTATTAATTCCAAAATTCCATAAAACCCTCCAGTAAAGTATACATATACTACTATAGGCTTTTATGGAATTTTGGAATGAATAAGGAAAATTTATGATTTTCCTTCACTGTGAAATACCAATTTTCTACGCTTGTGTGCGTTATCGAAGACATTATGTTTAAAAACCCACCATAATTATACATAAAACTCAGAATACACCGTTATGAAAATGAAACAGCCTCTATGTGAATTTTTCTAGGTTTGTTCAAAAACTTTGCACTATAGTTGTTGGTTCTAAGTCAAATTATTTGTATAAACTCTCAAGTCTACATACAACCTGGATAACCTGAATTATGAAAACTTTATTTAAAATCACTATTTCAAATTGAAGCAGATAATGTACAGACGCCAGCACACCAAGCTACCCCAATCTGTCAAATTTCCCCAATTGAAAGTGAACCTTATACTTTTGTGATAACGTTGAAAATCTACAAAAGAAATTTTAAAGATTGGTAGCTGGATGTGATGGTGTCTGTACCTCTTATCTTACAGTCCACAAACCGAATGAGAAACTGATGCTATTGCTGAAGCAATCTCAAAACATAATATTTGTTTTACGATCTTGAACTTCGGCGTCTGGCAATATAACGGAGTGCATGTGCAATTTATTGTAACACCGTCTGAGATGACAAAAGACGAAGCTTTTATAAGTTTAAAGTGCCGCTGATTCTATGAATAACCAAGTAGTTTAGTTGGTTATTCATAGGTGAATTATTTTAATATCATTGCATTTCTTTCTAATATGACTGCACGAGTGGCGCAGCGGTTAAGATAGTCGCCTCGCCACTTCGTCTCTCGGATTCGATCCCCGGACATGACAACTATTTGTGTGACCAATAAATAGTTGTTCTGAGTCTGGATGTACTTTGTGTCCGTCAATTATATATTTGTAAAATACCCCGCGACTTTGGGATTTATATCCTTAGAGCGGGCGTTGTCCTTAAAACAATATATATAGCTCTTATGAATAGGACGGAGCCTCTTTAAGTATGCTACTTTAGTTTTGGTTTGAAGTACTCAATAAAATAAAGCCCTACGTTTGGACCTGACCTAACGTGGCTTACATACATACTTATTATGTAATTTTTGTGTTACACTTTTTCACATTTACAAAATTTATACAAAATCATAGATTTTTGCATATTAGATTATGGTGATTGCGGCGGGTAGATGTGAATCATGCGTACACGGTGCCTCGCTGCGTATACAGCTACATACACAATTTTTACAAATTGACACACACTCTATTTCATAAATTATTTAATATTTCATATGTAACAGTAATAATAACATATAGAACCATAAGAAGTGAACGAGGCGTTCAAATCCGCAATAAAATGATTGATATTATTAGTAAATAATAGTGAATTTATAAAGGTAATTTCTTTAATTAGATAAATGTTATAAAATCCCCCCTTCATCCTTTTGTTCTATGTGGGGATCGCACTTGCGACCTCTGGCTAGCCAACGTCAAGATTCTTCCTATGGACCGAGATGTCTACGAACAATGTTTTCTATTTAAAAAGTTTTTGGCAAAACGTGCTGTCTATGAATAGAAATATCTATTAACTTTGCTTTCTGTATGTAGTCGTATAGTGCAAGTGTTTCTATCTTAGGCTTCACGTTCACTAACCAATAAGTCATACGACTGCCTCGTTGGTCTAGCGTTAGCGTGTTCAACTGCAGAAAATGAGGTCCTGGGTTCAAATCCCGGGTGGGGCCACAAAGTGATTTTGGAATTTTTCCGTATAAAGAAATTTCTCAGTATCAGCCCGAAGTCTGGAAGTTGGTAGTATTACACCCCCGTGCCTCGGAGAGCACGTAAAGCCATCGGTCCTGTACCTGACCACATTCCGGTCGTGTCGCTAGTAGTCCCATCGGATCATGAGAGTGATGGAATAGAAAGTGCCCCTGTGTTTGCGCACACACTTGTGCACTATAATATGTCCTGCGAAATTGGCTAATCTCCATTGAGAATGGCCGCTGTGGCCGAAATTCGGCCGGGAAGACATCACGTACTTAACGCTGCACTAAGGCCACACACATGCCACACTACTGCATAATTATCAGGAATGCGACCTAACAACTGCATTCTTAAGTTTTATATCAAGTTCTTCATAAACCTTATCTTGATTCGTTTCAAGAATTAATACATTTTATCAAGTATATGACATTAATGAACTGACTAAGGTGATATGTAGGTACCTATTAACTAAGTAGGTATCCATTTTTAATCAACGGATTAGATTGAATATTGTTTTGCTCTATTTAGATAATAATTAATTATCAGATAGTTCGATTGTTGATATTAGAATGATATATGCATATTTTTTTAAACAAACACATGCCTTTAGTTAGTTTTGGTTGCCACTGTCACAGTCAATTCTTACGCGACTTACTACCAGAATTAGGCTCCGTTACAGACTTCAATTTTAATAATATGTATATAATAATAATAATATCTAGGGACAATGTCACACAGATCATCCTAGCCCCAAACAAAGCAAAGCTTGTACTATGGGTACCAGGCGACGATATACATACTTATATAGATAGATAAATACTTATATACATAGAAAACATCAATGACTCAGAAACAAATATTCGTGCTCATCACACAAATATTTGCACTTACCGGGATTCGAACCCAGGACCACCAGCTTCGTAGGCAGGAGCACTACCAACGGTGACGTACAGTGACCGTATACCATATACTTTTCTAATTGATAAAACATACGTTCGTGTACCTTAACAGTTGATAATTTATTTAATCCTCAATTGATGAAAAAGATTTAAGGTGTACACTAGTTATCTTAAAGCATAGTTCTAAATGCTGATGGATGCGCATTTCGACGGTGCTTAAACAAAATACTAGAATCGATTAAGTTTTTATTGATTTTATTAAAACGTTAAAAGATAACTTTGTCTGTATTTTACGGTACGTTAACTATCGAATCATCAAAAGTTGTTCAAACGTAACTATAGAAATTGTAATTACGGGGCATGAACAAGAAAACTAATATAATACTGAATTCATTACTTAATATAGACAGAAACATTCAGACAATATGTAGTAAAATATAAATTTCAATAATTAAACCTAAACATAATCTCCTTGACAATAACTTAATACAAGCTAGCTAATTATCACTACTATTATAAAATAAATTGTATAAATGTTTTAACATTCCGTGTACCTAAATATCTGTAATATGCAACTAGAAATAATAACTGTATTACTACAAACATTTTCTGACTATTTACAAGCGCTTTTTTAAAGTCTACGTGAATAAAAACCTTTTTTATTTTATTTATAATATAACTGAAACAAGGATTATCTAGAAAAAGTTCAAGTTCTATGCCCATTTCTACACCCATACATACAAAACAGTTAACCTTGATTGGATGGGTGTGGAAATCAGACTTTCAAAGTATATACATATACACACATTTGCATAGGTAAATACCAGGTTTAGCGGCATTTGTCATCGATCATTAAGTTGACGTTCTAAACGAGATTAATATAAATTGCAGAAAAAAAATTAATCTCACGTTAATATGTCTATTTATGTGTTCTATATTTATTTGAGTGCTTATGTTAATACACCAATAATTACAACAAATCATGATAGTTGCGTGTTGATTTTTTGTTACTAAACATAACTGCTGTGTGGTGACGGCGACAAATATCAGAATCAGAATATCATCACCCCATCTCATCCCGTGGGGGGCGTAGAAGTCGACCCGAGGGAATATCTACCTGAGGAAGGGCAGCAGCTTCCTTCTGATTACTATGACTATCTTACTGCGATCGCCAACCCGCCTGCCAAGCGTGGCGATTATGGCATATCCCCTCAAGACGATTCTTGAGGGAGGCTTGTCCAGCAGTGGACTTATTTAGCTGTAATGATGATGATGATGAAACATATTTTTGAAGTAAAACTTCTTTACGAACGATTGACTTGGGGAGTAACCTCGAGAATGCGTGACGCGAGCGTTACGAAAAGTGTGATTGACCAGACGAGTTGGCGATTGCAGTATGATAGTCATAGTATTCAGAGAGTCGCTGCTACCCGTTCATTAGGACATTATTCATCGGGTCGACTGCTACGTCAACGAAAATTAAATCTACCAATACACGATGTCACGGTACCTTAATTAAGGTTTACAAACTCTTTTAAGAATCATGTTATTAAAAAAATGTAAGACGATAGTTTTAATGTATTATCACCTTGACAAACAAAACTGGTCACAGCCCAGCCTGGTTTGGAAACAAGTTCTATAAAATCTTAAACATAAATATAATAATGTATAAACATTGTAATTTTCATTAGATTTGGAGACCCACGTATAAAAGATAAACTTCACCCAAGTAGTATAAGTACTATTAAATAAAATCAACATATAAGCAAAATGCAATTTTCCAACAAATGTTAAGTGTTACCTGTATTAACAAAACCACAATCATAATGTCATTTCCACTATAAATAAAGGCTTATCCATAGTAATACTAAATATTGTCCACCTACCAACTCAAATTTTAATACAAATCGAGATATGAACTACGTATTATATTTACACACCGCTTAATAACCAGACATTAATGAAAACAGCACCGGAATTTACGCTTAATTTATGCCATACACTAATACCTGACCATAACTTTTCATCTAGAATGCACCGGGCTTAATATTTCCATTTCACACCTATGCAAATTGGAATTTTCATAACCCAGACTTGACTAAAGAATAATTAAAAAGAGTACGGACAAAGGAACGCGCAAAATAATTACTGAAACAAAGCTTCCGATAAATTGAGCGTACTTCTTGGAGTCGTTAATTGTCTTTTGAGTTATTAAAGATTTTTCGTCTTTAGTAATGGATTGGCAAAAATTTATAGTAGTTTAAAATATAACGCGATCTGGTTGTGAAAAATATCTTGTTAGTCGACATAAGACACGTTCCACTTAACTCCAAGGTTATACATTATGTAATGCAAGGATTATATCTTCGACATAGGATATTTCAAACCGATTCAAACGTTCGTTAGTATTTAGTGCAACATACAAAAAAATATTTTATTTATTCCTTTGAAAAAACGTATGTAACTTAGTCTAGTAATAATCAAAAAAACAAAATGTTACGTTACGTGTCTATAACGGAATTTAGTAACTTTCTGTTACTTACTGTCAATTTTTTATATATGAGAATTACAACGTAAGAATTGCACATTACGTATATACATTTATGGTTGGACGGTGGATGGTTTGTAAACAAAGAAATTAAAACAAAACAACTTGATAATAAGATTGCAAATTTCTTTAATATACGAGTAGCTAAAGACAAGTTATGCATGAAATAAATAAACTCAGTAAAAGCTCAACGGTCTCAAGTTAACGGATATACTAAAGGTAAACTGATACAAGCAACGGTTGATAATACAGTGATATCGATTCTTTCAAAGTGCATTGCAATGTTTGTTGTATTGTCAAGAAATCACTAGGTATAAATAACGCAATGAATAGAGAAGACGTGTAAACAATCTGAGAAAGGGAAAGGGCATTGGTATTGTCGCCTGCAGCAAATCCGAGCGGAACTTATAGTGATATCTCGATACAATGCGTCGTTATTGGTCTCAGATATAATCACACTATTCGTTATTAAGGCAGCTATATGTTCTAGATATTGAATAGATAGTATTTTAGGACAACATGAACAAAAGTTGCGTGTCGACTGCTCTTAAGAAATTATTAACTGATATTATCTGCTATTACAAATACACAACTTATTTCATCAAACAAAATAGTAAAAAAGAGCTAGAATGTTTATTTTATTTCTATCGTAAAATTGTGTAAAATAATACATCAATGTATAAAAGTCATTAATTCTAATAATCGTGTAGCAGATTTATGTCTCGTCATATATATTTATGAGAAATATACACATTTGTTTATTGGCAATCAATCAACAAATAAATATGAAATTGTATAGTAAGTAACGACGTATAGAAACACATTTATGATTGTACAGAGTTATTTATCAATACAGTGCGTATATAAAATTCAAAACAAATGGTGACAAATTTAAAACAAAAATTGGAAAGCATGGATTCAATTTGCGCTATTGTGATAACAAGGACGCGAATTCTAAAATAAACATGGTTGTAGTAGTCATAACAAAGAGTGCATCTGACACAAGACTCGATAACTGCGCAACAACGACCTTGATATTGAAAACACGACAAGCCAAAAATGAAAGTGAAACAGATTTGTTTTCTCTTTTAACGGTTACGTGTCTGATGACTTAACTAATGCCATCTAATTCCAACTGCCATTTTACTTCAAAGTAATCGAGATTCGTCTAAATAAAACGATTTTCTACTTCATAGATTTTTATATTATTATCAGAGTTTATTATGAAAGAGTCGATTGTTAATAAAAATGATATTGAAATTATATATGTAAGATATGGAGTCGATTGTGCGTTGATAGCGTAATCGAACACGTTCTCTAATACTACCTACTCATCATGATCATCATGTCAGGCAAATTACGTCCACTGGTGGACAAAAGCCTAGGGAATATGCCATAATCGGCACGCTTGGCAGACGGGTTGGCGGTCGCAGTTTGTTGATCACAGTTCACAGAAAAACGCTGCTGCCCGTTCTCTGATAGGTATTCCCTCGAGTCGATTTCTACGCCCCCCACGGGATGAGAAGGGGTGATGATATTCTGCGCCGTCACCACACAGCTACTGTCTACTAGTAAAATGTAATCGTCTTGTTATACCAAACATCTTGGTTTGAACTTTTAAGAGCCAGTTGTAAACAATTTATTCCGTTTGGAGCTAAGTGTGTTTGGGTAACCTAAAAATAGCAAGTGCTACCAAATGCAATGGCTCGGGTTTATAAAAAGTTCCAAGTAACGCCTAGCGAAGTATTAATAGACAGCTGTACGGCAGTAATGTGTACACCATTAATAGAATTAATGAGATGTTGATTAGTAGCTTTGTGATATATGATTTGAACACAAAAATCAAAAATACAGATACAATTTTTATTATTATTTGTTTGGGGCTTGATGCCTTGTTGGCATCTTGCTACCTCGACCATTACTGATCTATTGTAGCAGAGCTCCTTGCCTTTGTCCAAGTTCACTGCTCAATCCTACAGCTTCCAAAAACTCCCAGATTGATTGTGCAGTGAGTGTTTGTATCTCTTCAGGTTGCATAATATGCTGTCCTAAGTGGATACTTCTACTACGCATTAGCGGCCCGCACGAGCACAGAATATGCAAAGGAGTTTCCTCTGATTTATGGCAGAATCTGCAAATTGTGCTGTCGGCCAACTTTAGGTTGAACATGTGCTTATTCAGCTTGCATTGTCCAGTGAGAATTCGAGTTACCGCACATGTTTTGTAACGTTTGAATTCAAGTAATTCTTTCGACAATTTTTTGTTGTAGCCCCTGATAACAGCCTTTGAGTGTAGAGATCCAGCTGAGGATTTCCACAGTTCCATGGCTGCTGAGGTGCATTGATCGTTTATACAGATACTATATTTATATTTATACAGATAAAACTTAGAAAATATATATAAAATTCCTAAAATTTTCATAAACTTTATAAATTCTCAAGTTTTAGTCAGATTTGCAAATTCCAACTAAAAATATTGTTCACAGCTAGTTGCTTTCACCGTTCCGTAAGTGATCGATGACGTTAGGCACTTAGGCACGCGGGTAGTTTATAGATGGGTGACTCTTTGACAACATTTCTGAGTTGCTTTGAAAGGCACGCTATCGCTGCCGGTTGTAAAGTCGTATAGCTATTACTCTGACATTAGGATAACCACTGTCTAATGTCTATACAATATAGTTAATAACTAGAAATAAAACATTTATAAATAGATGTCTGAACGTGTTATAAAATAACTTAAAACTATCTCAGATCGTGCGTTTAGTAGTGACAATGCCACAAACATAGGCCCCTAACTGTATTGCACATTATCAATTTGAGTGGGAGGTAAAAACGAAAGTGCCTCTTCATTGAATAAAAAAATTGTAAATCTACATTGTTTTAATTAAAAACTCATTCATCATCATCATCATATCAGCCGAAAAACGTCCACTGCTGGACAAAGGCCTCTCCCAAAGATCTCCACAATTGCCGGTCTTGTGCTATAAAAACTGTCTGTAAAAACTCATTACCTGTCCCCAATCGTGATAAACCGGTATCTAGATGAAAGATATGATTAAATGAACCAAAATCATATTAATTCAGCGATAGTAACACTCAGCAGCTACTATAGTATCCAAGATGAATTCTATTGTTATTGCAGGTACAACGAGACTCCGAGAAAACAATAGCAATTGTATTGAATCAACTTTCATTAATAATGTGACCTTGTTAGCTCATTGACTTAACTTATATAGGTATTATTAGGTCAATTTTGAAAACGGTGTAACTATATGGCCTAACTCCTTTGATTGTGTAATGTGTATCGAAGGTCAAGCGTGATTGGCATTTGTTTTGTTTATCTGGGAACGAATGTCTGTCTACTGATTTTATCTAGCCCCGAAAATAACAATTTATCAGTTATTTGTAACTGCTGTAAACATTATTTTTAAAGCGACCTTTTTAATTTAAAGTTTTAGTAAATATTGTTTATTAAAATAAGTTTTTAAGACGACATTGTTACTAAAATAGCGATTTGTTGTTAGTGTTTCGTTTTCACCAATAGGTGCGTTGTCATTCACCATCATCTATAATTATTTAGTATTTTAACGCATTTATTTTTTTTACAATTATTATTGACGTACTATATCCTAAAATGTATGTATGTATTTTACCATAAATATGAACACTATAGCCAAATCAAACAAATCTTAATTAGTGTATAAAATCCTTTTATGTATTTTTTTTTCAAACTCAAAATGGTCATAAAATCCTCTATATTTGGTTATACGGTTTTTATGCTCCACTTGCCTAGATTTTACGAATTTGGTAACTTGCCATCAGTGTAATTACAGTTGTCCAAATATATTTTCTCTACGACTATCATTAGTGTCCATTCTTACGCGAATCCATTTATGTTTCCTCGAACTTGTAGCATCAATATAAGAATTTGTTAGGATTTCTCCGCTTTAAGCGTACAATAAGTTTTGAAGACTTAATGGTGTGATTAATAGTACACATTAGTGGATAATTAAGGGCAATAGTTGCAATAAGTGGGATGATCGCCTACGATGTTCCAATAAATCCGATCATTTCTTTTTCTACTTTTACAACTCTCACTACATGATTAATTGAATAATGAACACGTATGTGAAATAAATTGACTTGTACTTTACAGTAACTCAATTCATTATTACCTTTGTATAGTGTAACTAATTTACACCTGTTTCTCAACTTTGTACTTCTATGGGAACGTCGAGCCCTACATATTCGTTTTGATCTCCAACACTTCCATTTCGAGTCCCTGTTAAGTAACGACGTCCCAAAAACTTTGGTTTTTGTGTACAACAATAATTTAGGCGGCCCTTACACGACCTTCTTCTGTATCTCGGTCAGGGAGGTGCTAAACGAGTTAAGAACGGAAAACTGAATAATTGTACCTTTACACACAATTGGAACAATGGCACAGAAGTGCATTCACAATTAGTGTTGCAGGGGCTTTAATTAAGGCCTGCAGCTCATTATCAATACCCTGATCTTAATTGAATGAAAGGTGTGAGATTCTATCGATTAACCAGCTATAGGTCAGCGGGTAATTGTTTTATACCATTAACATAAAACTCAATTTGAATACAACTAATTAAGCGTGTAGAACAAATTTGAACTGGCCAATTTTACCACCAAACTTTATTTTATTAATTATAATACAAATACTCAATATACAATTTTTACATCAGTATGCCAAAAACATAACTTAATTATTAGGTTTAAATGCTTTTGTTTATGTTTGTTAATAAATTGGGTAAATGAAAACCAACATCATCGTTTTATAAAAAAAACTTAAACTCCAAAACTATGATAGTATTAAAACCTACAACGATACAATGATAAAATATCTGCGAATAATCACATCGCAGCTCAATCTAACACTTTCACCGATTATATAGAAAATAACAGAAACGCACACGAAAGGGTTCATCGATCATTGCACAATACAGACCTCGACATAATTCTTCTAAATCGTAATAATACTCAATCTTCAATAGATCGTAAACAGATGTCTGTCGAGCAATATTTACTGGCTATTCAAATATGGACCGCAAACGTGGCAGTGAAGGCCACACGTACTGAATACAATCTTAAGACTAACTTCTGGTAATGAATATACCCAATATAAAAACACATTAATCCTAACAGACCTTGCATTGAACAAATTTAAATTAAACTATATGAATTTAATAAAGCTGATGATTTATTGCTCGTTATGAATCTCAAAATTACTAATCCTTGTGCATTTATCGAATGCGATGAAGTTATTATTGCTGATTGTGTACTAAACTAATGGTTGTATGACTCGATAAATTGGTAGTAAGAGCACGATTGGCAGTTATTAACGATTAGAAACAAGTAACATAAGTATATGTAATGTAACAAGCCTAAGTTTAAAAGATTGTGAGACCGATGTGTCAAGGTATTATGGACAATTTGACGACGTATGGACTTAGCGAAGAAGTCATAAGCTGTAATAAAGTTGACAACGCATGTTTCACAAGAGACAAACAGGTATTACTCAAGGCCGTGTAATGTTTGATCCCGTCTTAATAAACATTTATTAGACAAATGATTTGTCTAGTTACAACATTGATTTAGCAATATTTAAAAGCTGGTGTAGTTACTGTAAATGGTTGCATCTATAACAGTATTGTTTGCTGTTCCCATGTCCATGACCTGTGATGGACCCGATATAAGCCTGTAATCTATGCGTGCGTAACTATTCAAACTAATGAAAGTAACAACCGCGAATATTTGTACAGTAACTTCAAATTATTGAGAGGTCTACTTAAAATCGAGAGGTCCACCGCAGCTCGCAAGCGATTACGTTTCAACTTGTTAAACTTAAAATTTGGTGTAGTAGGCGTATTGCGAACATATGTGTGGAAATTACAATTTTATGTAATATCGAGAGCTGTTGATTAACTTCGGAATGCATAAACAATATTGAATAGTATCGAGAACTTAATACTCATGAAGCAGATGCATTTTAATACAATCTTATTAACAAAATTAATCCAAGTTAAAATATTGCATTCACTTTGTCCTATTATTTTGGATTGGTGAGTCTAGAGTTGTATATACAGATAGAAGATTAATAAACCAACATTAATTAAAAAATATAATTAAATAACCTTGTAAATTTTGTCAAAGATCACAATTCACAGTACGGTTTTGAATTATGGATAGATAATAACGAATAAAGCAAATAAATCAGTTTGAATAAGGTACAGTCTAAGCCAAAGTGAATCTACTGATGGGGCGTTGACTATACATTCATATAATGTGTAATTATAAATTAATTAAACATAATTGTAATCATGCACAATTATCTTTAGTTAAATTAATTTGCCCATTAAGTTATTATCATAATGTTAGTACCTCACGCATAAAGTTCCCTGGTACGCTGAGACTGTGAAATGAGCTTTCTGCTACAGTTTTTCCACGAGATTACAGCATGGGACCCAACAAAGAAGGAAGAGCTAAAAGGATCGGCAACGCATGACCAATTTCCTAGGTATTTTACGCATCCATAGGCTGCGGTGACCGCTTGCCATGTGGGGTGTATACATATTGCTGACTAAGTTATAAAAAGAAATCATTGTGTAGCAGTTGAGTTAGTAACTTTTACTTTTATTCTTCGGGATACATAAATATGTTTTAATTAAGATTTAAACTGGTATCATACAAGTATGAGTAATGCTAGATCACCGATCAAATTTCTTAAGATGATAGTGATCTGTGAAGGTAAATCCTAAGACCAAATATACTTTTACTGAATAAAAATATATGAAACAAACTGTGAAATTTCACGTTCATGTAGCAAGTGCAGATTTATCAATAGATCTCGACACCTGTTATGGTCGGTATCGTTGCATCATTGAGATAATCTTGTCAGAATGACATACTAGAGTTGCTGGTTCTTTATCACGAAATCAAGAGTACAAAAATAAAAGACTGATTCGAATGTATGAAAGTGCGGGACAATACTTGACATACTTGCAAAGTTAATTTAAAATATGTTTTTTTAGGTTCGTACGGTGAGCAATAGAAAAAGTTTTCACATAGTCGAATCTACTAAAGCCCCTCATCAATTAGGTACTTTCAAAAATATCGGCTGTGTGGTTGACGGCCATGAAAGAACACCTCCGCCCCATCTCATCCCGTGGGCAGCGTAAAAGTCGTCCCGGAGGAATATATACCAGAGAACGGGCAGCAGCCTTTTCATGAATTTGACGATCACCGTAGTCTAGTTGGTAGTGCTCCTGCCTACGAAGCTGGTGGTCCTGGGTTCGAATCCCGGTAAGTGCAAATATTTGTGTGATGAGCACGAATATTTGTTTCTGAGTCATGGATGTTTTCTATGTATATTAGGTCTTTACCTATGAAATTGCCGTTCTGCAGTACTGGCCATTTCAAATCAAAATAATTTTTGTTTGGCTAAGAATTCTAATTTCAAATTAATTTTATTTTAAAAACATGGATTCTTTTTTCCAAAAGTAGTCATTTCTTTATTGATTAGTGTTACATTTTCATCTCATTTCAATCTTTTTCGTCATCATGGATACGTTAAAAATTCGAGTAATTATGGAATATGAGTACCGTCGTGGCAGCAACGCGGCACAAGCGGCACGCAACATCAACGACGTTTACGGAGCTAACACTACAAACCAACGCACCACCTGTTATTGGTTTGCTCGCTTCCGTTCTGGAAATTTCGACCTGAAAAATGAACCTCGCGGTCGTCCGAAGACTTTGGTCGACAATGACGAATTAAAGGCGGTTGTGGAAGCTGATGATACACAATCTACGGCTGAATTAGCAGCAGCTTTCGACGTTAGCGTCAAAACAATATTGGTCCATTTGCGTCAAATTGGCAAGGTAAAAAAGCTTGACAAATGGGTGCCCCACGAACTCAATGATCGCCAGCGCGAAGTACGCGTCGAGACGTGCCTTGCACTGCTCAACAGACACACAAATGAAGGAATTTTGAACCGCATTGTTACCTGCGATGAAAAATGGATTCTGTTTGATAACCGCAAGCGCTCAGCAAGTTGGTTGGATCCTGGTTCAGCACCTAAACAATGCCCTTAACGAAAACTTACCCCTAGAAAAGTGATGGTCACTGTTTGGTGGTCTAGCGCCGGTGTGATTCATCACAGCTTCTTACCAAACGGGGTGAGCATTACTGCAGATGTGTACTGTGAAGAACTGAGCACAATGATGGAGAAGCTGGCGCATCTCCAACCAGCATTGGTCAATCGCTCGTCTCCGCTGCTCCTGCACGACAACGCGCGACCTCATACTGCACAGCAGACGGTCTCCAAGTTGCAAGAACTGGGGTTGGAAGCTCTCCGTCATCCGCCCTACTCACCAGACCTTGCGCCTACAGACTACTACTTTTTCCAGAATTTGGATAACTTCTTGGCGGGAAAAAAATTCAATACCCGAGAGGCAGTACAAAATGCCTTTGAAGAATTTGTTGCCTCCCGTCCAGCTGATTTCTTTAAGAAGGGCATCAATAAACTGCCACTGCGATGGCAAAGATGCATTGATTGCATGGGTGATTACTTCGATTAATACAAATAAAAAAATTCATGAAAAAAATTCGTTTAAATTTTTTCATACAAAACGGCAATTTCATAGGTAAAGACCTATTATAAGTATTTATCTATCCATATAAGTATGTATATCGTCGACTGGTACCTATAGTACAAGCTTTGCTTCGTTTGGTGCTAGGATGATCTGTGTGACATTGTCCCTAGATATTATTATTATATTATTATGAATGCTATGATTATCTTACTGCGATCACCCACCCATTAGCCAAGCGTGGCGATTATGGTAAATCCCCCCAAATTATGGACAACGGAGATCTCTGGGGTATGTTTTTGTCAAGCAGTCTTTTAGCTGATTATGCTGAAACATTTTTCGTAGCAGCTTAAATGGGAAAGAACAGACGCTAGCTCGTGGCGTCGGTCGGCGCTATCAAGATTGAAATGAATCTACTAACATGGCAGGGACTGTACCTCCACATAATAGCGGTATCATGATAATGTTGCGCCAAGGTTACCAGAGTGTGAGTGAGTGCAGTAGCCACTTACCATACGGTTACTCCTAAGATGGTTTTCAAACTTAGGAGTGTTTAATCTCATTGAAGTGTGAAAGGGTTAAAACTAAAAAGTACTTATACCTCCAGTTTGATCCCCGAAAAGGGCAACTTTTTGATTGTTGTGAGCCATAAACTGTTAGGAGTTTATATGTGCATTTTGTCTGTGAATTGAATGTTTGTAAATCTCCCGCGATAAAGGAATTTAATACCGTAGTACATGGATTGCCTTTAAAACTGCATTCTTATTATCGCTGCCATAAAGTATGTACCTACTAGATACTTTTATTGCTGACCGTACGACTACCGGATCCATGTATGTACGAGTATGTATGTGTGCGTAACAAGACATGCTTTGTATGTGAGGGAACCTTCATTCATATAATTAAAATATTTGACAGCAAATAAGTTATACAAACATAATATAATTTCAATTAATAGAAAGAAACTACGTAGATCTATTCACACTGTCTGCTAATAAGTTTAGAAATTGTTTAGTCCAGAAGATAAAAAAATAGATCTGAACATTAAGATATTTTATAGACTCATTAGTAAGATAAAAAAATATATATGTTGTTTTATATGTATGACTGCAACCGTGGCCGACAGCTTAACTTGCCGTCCGGAACACGGAGACACTCAGAAATTAAACCACTTTGGCAGTCACCCGTCTATGGACTGACTGCGAATTGTTGCCTCGACGATCACTAAGTACCGGTGATAGCATCTAGCTATGAACGCCTCGCCCAAATTATAAGGTAAGCAATAGAGACGGGCAAAAGACCTGATGAAGGAGGCTTATTTGTTCTCATCAGTATGGGTTTTGTGACACCGCCAACTCCATCACTCCGAGTGGTTTTTAGGGTTCCGTATCCAAAGGGCAAAACAGGACCATATTACTAAGACTTCGCTGTCTGTCTGTCCGTCTGTCACCAGGCTGTATCTCATGAACCGTGATAATTAGACAGTTGAAATTTTCACAGATGTTGTATTTATGTTGCCGCTATAACTGCAAATACTAAAAAACAAAATAAAATAAATATTTAAGGGGGCTCCCATACAACAAACGTGAATTTTTTGCTCGTTTTTATAGATAGTGGTAAGGAACCCTTTGTGCGCGAGTCCGACCCGCACTTGGCCGGTGTAATTCTTGCTTTAAAAATCTATTATCAAATTTTCTCCTTCAATCCAATCCGTACGTGTATGTTTAATGTACTGTTAAGTAAAATATAATTTTTCACGTTCTATAATGTCATTATAATAACGTGACGGTATTGTATTTGAACACTTATGACTATTAAGAATCGATATAAACACGGGTTATACTCAATCGTAATTACGAAGTACCTACAGATAGATTCGTGCAGTGCAGTTTTTGTTGCCGTCAAGGTCAGTGACCACAGTTTTACTGACTTGTAGAACAAGTATATCATCGCCTTTTATGTCCTTCAAGTCACCTTGGACGAATAAGAAGAACAAACTATCGCCACGGTATCCATGTACATAGTGAAAAGGATACTTTTTGTTACATACTTAGATTTGAAATTTGACATTCGTAATATTTATTTGCCCCTGTGTTTGCGCACACACTTGTGCACAATAATATGCCCTGCGCAGTTGGCTAATCTGTTAGCTGGTCTCCATTGAGACTGGCCGCCGTGGCCGAAATTCGTTCCGGAGGACATTATTATTATTGACAAGTAAGTTAATCAAGTGTCAATTCAAATAAGAATAATGTTTATAGTTATCTAGTAATAGTATTGCAAATAATAGTATTTTAATTATAAGAAAAATGCATGTATGTCTCTCAGGTAAAGCCCTCCTCTAAAGATTTCCATATTTCTCTATTCATTGCAGTTCATATCCAGGTGGTTTCCAGTCCTTTTTATATAATCCTCTCATTTCATAAAGTATCTAGCTTGGTGTTCTGTCTGGCTCGCCCTTTCATGTGGTGACATTTATGGTACAGCTGTTATCCTCGTGGCGGGCTACATGGCCGGTCCATCTAAAAATTTGCTAGTGTATGGTCATAAAAATTACTGACTATTTATAATTCATTTAATGATTCAACTTATTAATTGTCATTTATGTGAGTCGCTTATAGCCGTATTCGTAAAAGATTAACAAGTTATCAGTTTACCATCTTTTAGGAAAGATTTAATTAGGCTATAATCGTAAGAACATTAGTACTTTTAGATATCACGTACCAAATAAAAACATTATAGGTTTATTGAAAGGCAACGCCCGCACTTGGGTATTAAATAGGCTGGCATGTTGGTCAAGTGTGTGATGACTGCGGTGTTCAGAAGCATATTATATAAACACATTCAGAACAATCATTTATGGGTCATTAAGCGACGGCTACTGCTATGTATTCGCCTCAATACATTAACCACTATGCTGCAAGTGCAGTCATTCTTGCGCAGATATAAGTCTTTTATTTATTTTTTCTATGACCAGCCTAGCGTAATAAAATATCCTTGAAAATATTTGACAAGCACATTATTTCAAGCCATTTACTCTGAAGAATACGTCACAAGTTTATATAAATTGTATTTTTTTTTGGAGACATTCGCCAACAATAACTGATAGACACATCGATACGGATGGATTAAAATATTTTAATATTCGATATGCCACTTTACATACCTTTCTCGAGTTTTGAGTTAATCTGTCAAAAGTAACACACCTTTTTGCTTGCTTCGATTCAATAGGTGCCAAATTCTTCGTCATGTTAAACCCGTTATAATCTATTAGACGTCTGCAATGGTCTGCATGTTTTTAATGAAGAGATTTGAGCAGTTTTGGAGACTTATGTCTAGCGGTATGCGAGGTGATTTATTTCTTTCCTATATGAGCAGTAGGTAAATTACCCTAATTTTAGATCAGATTAGTTCAAGCCACCCAGGCAAGGCCTCTGGGACGCGTTGACTACTGTTGTCTAATGACAGCTGAGTTTGTTTCACTGGGTCTTCTCAGTTGGGGCGCATTGGATCCGGTGGTAGAATTAAAGCGCTACCGTCGTTATGAACACAAGGTCCGACATTATAATAATATTGAATTCGTACCTTAATATAGACGGAACCATTATGACAATATGTAGTAAAGATATAGCTAAAACTTTAAATTTCGATAATTAAACTTATACATGATCTCTTTAACAATAACTTAATATAAGCTAGCTAAATATCATTACAATTCTAAAAAAAAAAAAATTATAATTATTTTCATACAATCCGTGTACTTAAGTATATATATATATACTTTACTTAACTATATTACTACAAACATATTCTGACCATCTACAAGCGCTTTTTTAAAGTCTATGTGAATAAAAACCTTTTTAATTGTTTTTTATATTTTATTTTTATCACAACCGGGACCAATAACTTAAAGTGCCTAGAAATTTAATACTAACTAGTTCACTTCCCAAATATCAAATGGAAACTGTAAGAGAAAATGAATGATATTCTAATTCTACGATAAGCCAAAGAATTTTTTCTGTGTACATTTTCTTGTTGCGGATAACTTTTATCTAGAATAATCCGCATTGCAGAGAGGAATGCGCAAAACTGTAACCTTCAATACAAGCATATTGTGCACTCAACACTAACTATATTTCTGAAATATTAAATAGGTTCATGGTATTGTAACTCAATGATATTTTTTTTTAATATTTGAATTAGGAATACAGGAACACAGCAATACTATTGAGTGACATAAAGTGCATTGTCAGTTTAATAATTTCCTCTTCTTTTCGATTCTGCATAGAGGCTAGTTTCTATGCAAACTAGTTATCTTCTTTATGGGCAAACACATGCAAACTCTCTTTTTTCTCACTCTTATGACCCCATGGGACCGAAGAGAGAGCTTAAGTTTAGAAACGATCATATTTTTGGCCTAACACGGGAATTGTATCCAGGGCCTCATATGTAGTTGCTACGCTATCAAACTAATAAGGCATTTAAATTAACACATGTAAATACTCAGGGCTCATAAGATAAAAGCGATATTTACATTACTCTCCGAATTGTTAATAAATAAGGCATACTACTCCATAAAAGAGTACTTGACTAATAATTTAGAAATTTAGGTGAATAATAATAATAATAATAATAATAATTTATTAAATTCACTTAAGGTTTACAGTTTCTCTTATGTATATATAAACATGAATCTAAGAAATGAAGTTTTACATACTTAATAAGAGGTTGTCGAATGCTTTGTAGGTCCGATTTAAGTTATGATGTTGATGATTTATTCTAATGTAGTCTATATTAAGTGTAATACATGACATAATGGTAATAATAAGATATTTAGATAATAAGATATTTAGTGACATTAACTTTGATGTAATAATGTAATACTTTGCATGCCACATCAGGCAGAACATAGTGAACTAAGCGCCTTTATTTGTCATCTTATATTGTACCTACCTATGTTCAGCAATAAATGATTTGATTGATTGATTGATTGAGCTTTGAACTGGTCTCGAGAGAAGCAACCTTAAACGAAAATTAAAACTTGTCTATGCATAGTAGGATGGGGCAACTATGCGTACGTTTCCACAATATTAATTAACTTGACAATAGATGTATAAAAACTATAATAAGTAACATAACATCCTCAATTAATACATCGGAACTCAAAATGACCAAAAGACATGTTTTTCGCCTATATTTGAAACTCCAATATATCACATCTCTATTAAGTTTCGGAGTCAAATCACGTTTTTCCAAACAAGTCGCTGGCCTTCATCTTCGGTTACTAATGAATGTAAATGTGAATAAACATATTATTTACACACTTCACAGGCATACATACATCACAAGGAAGCTACGCTTTTGACTATTGTATGACACTTCTGGCGACTCACAAATAACATCAGCTAAGAGCAAAGAACAAGTCTTTTTGTGAGTTGTGGTGACGACACAATAGTACAAAATTAGTTTTGAGTAAATATAATTACTTACGGAATGTTTTTTTAAAGACAAGGTCATCAGGTAGGGAATTGTATCTCTGTCACGCGGGTTACTTTACAAACACACTTAGGTAACTGCACGTGTGGTGCAGCGGCTAATACAGTCGCCTCGCCGCTTCGTGTCGCGGGTTCAAGTCCCGCGCTACGGACTACTGTTTGGTGACCCTTAAATAGTTGCTCTGAGTCTGGATGTAATTTGTCTGTCTTAACCACTGCGCCGAAATTGCAGTTTAACTTAAGTTTATCTTCTAAAAATTGTAATGGATAATTACTAGGTGAGATGAGGGTACACGTATTCCAGCATCATTTTCTTCGTGACGGATATGAAACTAATTAGACGAATGTCTGTATAGTATCATATCTGTTACGAAGAAAATGATGCAGGAATAATGCGATCAACATTGCGCAGATTTAAGCTAGATCAATGTTAGTCTTAACCATTCCATAATACCAAGATTTGTATACTGGGTAAATTAGTATGTGAAATGAAAGATATTGACTCAACAAGGTAAATCAACATACATTTTGCATGTTTTCGAAGTTGAAATTCTACTAGGAAACTAAAGCAAAAGACCACAGATTTATAATACGGATGTAAATATTATTGGAGGCAATTGAAATATATGAACATGAGCAAAAAAGCCTTACAATGTCAAAGTAGAACATTTAATAACAATACGTAACTTAGAGCCTATAAATAACTGTCAGATAATTTAAATTGATATCAGGAAATAAAGCACTTAAAATCACGCTAGCTATGCGTAGCAGTCCCGACCAATAGATCTTCCGTGTTTACTTTGACCGGTCGGCGGGCAAGCTTGAACTCATCTTTAACTCTACAAATGTAGAGTGCAGCTTCCGGCCTCACCCTGCTCTACTAATGAAAGAAACAATGACAGTAAAAATGAATGAACTACTTGAAAACTTATTGTGTAATATACTGTGACTTATTACCTTTTTATATAGAAATGTTACATGTAGTTGTATAATTAGTTCTCGTTAAGAACTTAGTTTATCCAGAAACTGTCTATCTAGTAACAACTATGTATAAAATTGCTTGATTGTAGTCAGCAAAAAGTAAACCGCTATCACATTCTGAAATTACTTTTGCAAACAAAGTCTTGCATAAAAACAAAACTTTTCTCTCAGGAGAATAAAGGCTTTTACTTCGCGTACTTTCTTAATTGGTTTACTACAAATTATTTAGTTTCATGGGTAACTAGGTATTTCATCCTATTTATGTTACACTTAGTTGTATAATGTCACATAAAAATACTATTTTAAATTCGATATTTCGTACCTTACGTAATTAATTAGCGAAAAGAACAAATAAAAAAAATAACTGACATTAATTAATTATCTAAGAATAGTTAAATATAATCGTTAAAATGACGAGTAAAGCATACTTAATGGATGCAGGTAGCGCAAAACCGGTAATTCTGGAGAACTTTGAGGAAGCCTTTGTCCAGCCTCTGACGTCTTTTTACTGATAATTTAAGATTTTTCAATAATCAAATTTCACATCTTTGTATCATTAGAGATCGCCAAACTCCGCTTACTAAACATATCTAAAAGATAAAAACAGGCCAGACTCATCCATAAGAGTATTATCAGATACAACTCCTAGAGGCATCAGTGGAGCCGGACTAAGCTCAAGATAAACAAAGCTCGTAAATATATTCCAAATTGAAAGTATATACATATGAAACTATAACCAAGGCATTGTAAATTAGAGAATGCATATAAGCATATTTCGTTTCTACACACGGCTACAGATCAAACTATACATTTTCAATATAAGCTGACCTCTGAAATGCATAGCTTGATATGTAGCCGTGTGTACTAAAGAAAAGATCGCTACATCTAACTTAGAAATGCAAAAAGAACAGAATCTAAGCGAACAATGACAGCTATAAATAGTTAACTTGAAATATAGTTTTAATAAAACAGCGAAATGTCGAGAATTTACTGCGTTCATAAAAATTGGATTTAAAGTGGAATGAATAGTTATGAGTTCATCGTTGCCTTTTATACGTTTTTGCTTGTCATAACGGGTAAACAGCTGACCTGTTTCCTTTTTGTTTTGACGTCAAAAATTTTGAGATTGTAGGCATTGAAAGTTTGAGAAAAATAGTTTAATATTGTCACAAAAGATAATGGAGAAGTCACGTGTGGAGAAAGTAGAAAGAAGTTCACGGCAGAGTCAAGCGGCTCACTCTGCCTCAAGTCAGGCCCCGAAAGAACTCAAGCAAGTCAATCGTATACGAATAGCTTACACGATTAAATTGATAATAAAATTCTTATGGATTTAATTGGAAGTAATTAAGTATGCTTTACTCGTCATTTTTAAGATTATATTTAATTATGTAACTATTACTACTATATATTTAATTATTTTACTATTATATTTAACTATTCTTGTATAGGTATATAATCCCGTGTTCATGCCCGCTTGAGTATGTTTCGCCGGACCGTCTCAACTGGGTCGTGTTGAAACCGGTAGTAGATGAACCCACTGAGTTTGTTTCGCTGGGTCTTCTCAGTTGGGGCGCATTGGATCCGGTGGTAGCATTAAAGCGCGACCGTCGTTATTAACACAAGGTCCGTCATAATAATAATACCTTTAATATAGACAGAACCATTGACAATATGTAGTAAAAATATTAGACTTAAACTAGATAATTAAACATAATCTCTTGACAATAACTTGATACGAGCTAGCTAAATATCATTTCTGTAGTAAAATAAATTTTATAAATGTTTTCATACAAGATTTAGGTACCTAAATATCTATGTTACTAGAAATAATATCTAATGTATACAACTATATTACTACAAACATGTTCTGACTATTTACAAGCGCTTTTTTAAAGTCTACGTGAATAAAACCTTTTTGATTTATTTATTTTATATTTATTTATTTAGGAAAAACAAAAATCTCCATGTTATTTTTTATTTATATTATAGGATGGTAAAAGAATATGGGTCACCTGATCGTAAGTGGTCACCGCTACCATGGACACTCGCAACATCAGAGGTGCCGCACGTGCGTTGCCGGCCTATAAGAAATGAAATCGCTTCTTGAAGGTTGCCATGTCATACCGGTTCGAAAACCTCCGCCGTCAACTGATTCCATGTATCACAAAATTTTGGTACGTCAAAAGTGTTCTACATAACTGCTCATCAATAAAATATTAAATAAAAATGAAGAAAATATTATAGTAAAATATTAGTTTTACTGATAAAAAGTAAAAAGACTAGTATTTGTATTATAGCTGATATTTTATAAATGTATGTACACAAAGAAAGTATATTACTTGTTATTATTTATTAAATAAAACAAAAATGATTAGCATTTCCCTGAATACAAAGCGTAAATCGTTACTCACTTTCGAGCTCGCTAAAATTGTCTATATCTAAAAATATTTTCTAGTTTTGCTTGCTAAATTTATTTTACACAGACTATAGCTCCTATATTATATATATATATTATATATTACTTACATAATGTACAGACGACAGCACATCCAGCTACCCCAATCTGTCAAATTTCTTTTATATATTTTCCACTTTATCACATAAGCATAAGGTTCACTATCAATTGAAAAATTTGACAGATTGGGGTAGCTTGATGTGCTAGTGGCTGTACTCTTTATTGCACACCAAAAAAATACAAGCAAGTAGGATAGCAAAATGCATCAAATAATTATAGGCGGCCTTATGTGATTTCTTTCAGACCACCTAGGCAAGGATTGGAGTATGGAATAACAATGGGGTATGACTTGTTTCTAATATTTTTATAATAATCGTTAGCGAGTTCTAAATACCTAATTTCAAATTGTACAACAACAAACGCCTCTAATTCTTTTGTAAATAAATACAACGACAACACACATTAAAGATGTTGTGAAAGTGTTTCTTAAATTAAAGTTCAAACATTTGAGGCCATCCCATCAATACATTGAAAATGACTGCTTGCTTTTCGTTTTGTGTCTAACGTCCATTGAAAAAGTCAATATTTGTTATAGAGCCGTTGGGGCTAATGTTTTGATGCACGTGCCTTTGTCAACCCATCATAGGCATAAAACACGTTAAAAAGTTTACGAAGAGTAATTTTTTTAGATGGGTAAAGGCACTCGCGTTTCTCTGACGTAAAGACTAATACATATATATGTCAAGTCGCATTTAATTATTTATATTTAATTCATATAAAAGTGTTGGTGTGTTTGGTGCCGAGAAATGAAATGCGAACTTTATGGGGCGTCATTCAATAGATTTACTTAGGATGTTTTGTTTACTATAGATAAAAATTATCTAATCAGTATTTTCGATCTTCTACCGTTTGGAAAATGGTATGAATAAATATCGTTTCATGGCCAATCTCAAACAAAAATTTAAGTAGTGCATTGAACAATAGCTCTTACAATTTTTTTTTATTTTGAACTTAAAAAGGTCTTAGTGTTGAGGTTCGTTTACCGTCTCGTGAAAAGCTTTGTAATAAACTAGCCTTGCCTCGCGATTTCAACCGCGTAAAACTGTATAAATAAGAGCCTATCTGTTATTTAGATATGTCAGCTATATTACTACAAAGTTTCATCTAAATCCGTTCCGTGGTTTTTACGTGAAAGAGTAACATACTCACACAACATACCATACTCACAAAACTTTGGCATTTATAATAATATTAGTAATATTCTGACTAACTGTTTAAAACTTAGTACTGGAAACACAACCGTCGTTCAAATTTGAGAACCTGGTTAGCCAATCCAACTTAAATGCCACCACGGTTCTAGCTTAGAGTCATATAGAAAAACGGACCCTAAAGTAAATGTAGTATTGTTTTTTACAGTCGTAATTCTATCACTTGAGCAGAGGAAACGCACGACTGACCCGACTTGTTACATTTTTTATACTTCAGATACTATGTGTTGATTGGTTCTTTAGAGACAAATATAAACAGCACGATTTGTCAAAAGAAATAATTGTAGGCTAAACTATATGCTCCTTTTAATGCGCAATCTACACTCAAGGTATAATGTCGTTGCTGGGTATTTCTGACTTAAGGGGTGGTCAACGCGTAATGGATGCTTAATTTATCACTAACATCATAACTATATGGATAGGACAACCATCTACCATTAGGCCAAGTATATGCTTGTTTGATAAATATAAATATCTTGCAACTAACACAATGCCTCTCTGGTCTCGAAACTAGTCAGAGGCTGCACTATGGCAAACAAACAGCTGATACATTTACTAATGGATTTATTATATATTTCTAAATACTTACATATCTAATAACTGTAGTTAAATTACACCTAGCCAAGTAATCGTGCTCATCACACAAAGATATGTCCTGAGTCGGGATCGAACTCACGACCTCTGGCTAGCAGTCTGGTTCACTAAGCACTAGACCAATAGGCGACTCTTTCTTTCAGTTTGCCAACTTGGTCCTAAAGTCAAAATCAAACATAACAGCTATTATAAGTAACTAAATTTAATAATATCTACTACATTAATTACTTTTACAAGTTATGCGATAATTATCTTTTATTAAATTCTTTCTTCGAGACTATAGTGATAGTTATGGAACAGAATATTATTATATTATTGAAGAGCCCTGCGATTTCTCCCGCGTTAAACTTTATAAATTATAGCCTATGTGTTATTCGGATATATAAGCTATATTATTACAAAGTTTCATCAATTCAGTTCCGTAATTTTTGTGTGAAAGAATAACAAACATCTATAGTAACTACTTTCGCATTTATAATATTAGTAGAATTATTAAGTTAAAATTGACTAAGAAAGAGAGTTCATTTCGTAACTTAAAACCCTATAGCAATCAGTTACAGTTACAAAATGCCAATTAAAACAAGCACAACCAAATATCTACAGATATAAATTGAACAAAATTTCTCAAGTAATCCGCTTAGGTCCGGCCTTGGCATTATGACCTGCGAAAAGTTACCTTGTGAAACTGAAATGTATTAATATTTCCTAATGACTCTGATGCAACTGACCAATTGAACATGACAACAAAGTTTCAAAGGTTCTTAAGACACTCAATAAAAGATCAGACAGATGTAAAAATAATTTCTCTACGCCTAAAAATAGAACAAGACCACATTAGACGAGAGCGAATTTGGCATCGAAGTAAAAAATAATAAAGTTAACACTGCAATGTTTTTTACTTCCACAATGCGCTCAATAGTTGTTTTTTGTTTGAGTTTTTGCACATCTGTTTGGCTGGAAGTAGAGACACATGCCACTTTCGATTGATGCAAGCAAAACATCGCAAACTGACTCTTCTTAATATGCAAACATGCAAAACATTTGAATACACACAGATCCGGTAAACGTGCACTGACACCAAAACACTTCCCCAAATTTAAATTAAAAGAAACAATTCTCATTTCTTAATAGCAGATTAAACTTCCGAGTTCAAAACGAATTAATTATTATTGCGATTGAAATGTATAATACTTACTACCAGTACCTGCTTTCGTAATTTCCCTTATTGTTGAATTGAGATTAAGCGATTTCGATACTAAAGATTTCGCTGATTACTCCAAATAGATTAGAGACTCTATTGTTTATTGTGACCGACTTATTTTTTGCTGTTTATGACCGAATAAAGTCGTTTGTTCAAAAATATTAGTACACTTTTTGCCTCGACAAGGGCAAGGACTATTGCCACATCAGTGTCATAATAAGTCTACAATTTTGCTTACTCAGTTTACGCAGAACGTGCAAGGCGTTCTTATAAGAATTTTGTTATAGTCATGAAGTCAGGGGTCTTTGAACTATACGATACAAAACAATACTTACTAAAAATTGTAACAGCACTTTTACAATGAAGCCGACCTTAAAACTGTCGGGACAACGTCCGGCCTTCCGTGTTAGCGTAGAATCCAGTCACTCACACTGAACACACCACTATGAAAATCAAGTTAGCACTTCACGAAAGTCCTGACTCGGCGGGGTCCGAGACTAAACCCGTTCCGGAGGATACCGAATTCCGGTTTAGGAAGGTCACTTTTCGCATTCGTCGGGTACAAAAGAGACTATTCCAATTCAACAATGTGCGGGTTGAAAGGAAAGTCTAGGAAAGTTTCGTGTGTCGGACGAAAACTTTTTTCGCGATGTCGGAGGATGGGCGTCGCGGCGCTTTCGACACTATCGTCGCGCCCGGCAGCGCAGTGCAGACTGGCGCGCGATGTAACACTGGCGCAGTGTGCAATCAAAGCCTCCGCATCGCGACGCGGTCTGTCTCTGTGTGGAGCACACTTGCAGATTCCTCTACCACTGTATTTTAGCGATCCGTTCACTAACCGCTACGTATTTCCATTGCTTTGTAAGCCATTCAATTTCAACTTTCATTCTAAGAAAATTCGTAATGTAATTGAAAATTTTCATGTGAGTTGACATGGGACATGTGAAAAGTATATCCGGGCGAGGTATCAGGTTCTGGAGGTTTGCTCATTTATTGTTATGGGCCGCAGTCGGGTGCATAGTTTTATGAAATTGGCTTTTTGTTCGTGCAGACTGGTGGCTGGTCCCTCAGGAACGCAGTCGTAAAGACGCATTAGCCATCGGCTCGGCCGGTGAACTCCAATAGTTTCATTTCATTAGCACGTTTTAATTTGGTATCGGTATATTGATGTATCCTTAATGGCCCATACAATTTATTGGTGATAAGGCAATGGTTACATGATAAGAATGAATAAAAAAAGATTATTTTAATTGAATCCGCATCCGTAAGCTTAAGCTCTTATAACCATATGCTTGACTGCACGTGTGGTGCGACGGCTAAGACAGTCTGTAGCCTCGCCGCTTTATGTCGCGGGTTCGAGTCCCGCCCCGAAAAACTATTTGTGTGACCCATAAGTAGTTGTACTGTGTCTTTATGTAATTTGTGCTCGTCTATTAGATGTTTGTAAAGTACCCCGCGATATAGGGATTAGATTCCCTAGCACGGGCGATGTCTTTATAAAAATAATATGTTTGACCCCTGGGTTGTGCTAGATGGTCGCAATATTTAAATGAGGTACAGCACAGCGTTATTAGTTCTATGAGCTAAGCGACACTAGCTAATCTGGAAAAGTAATGCTTCGATTGGCTATTTAATTTCTTTAGCATTCTTCTGACATAATTTAAATCCTAATCCTAACTAATATTATAAATGCGAAAGTAACTCTGTCTGGCTGTCAGTCTGTTACTATTTCACGCCAAAACTACTGAACGGATTTTAATGAAATTTGGTATACAGATGGTCTAGACGCTGAGAAAGAACATAGGCCATATTTTATAAAGTTTAACGCGGGTGAAACCGCGGGGCACATCTAGTACTTCATAAATTTAAAAAGTAACCTATATATTTTTAATTAATTAATTCCAATGAACTATTGTTATGATTAAAAAAAAAATTAGTATATCAATTTTTTATATACTGTAGACACGGGTCTCATCGCGATAAATATTTAGGTAAATCATTACCTTGTTTACCCGACGTTTCGGCATGGATTGCACCAGCCGTGGTCACGGGTCGACACAAAACGAAATGTGTACAAATCGCGAAAGTTTAAAAACAAAAAAGTATATCAATTATTTAATAGAGAGGTAGGGCGCAGCGTTCATTCGCTCGAAGAGCAGCCCAACAAGGGGAAGTACCTCCTTACAGAAGCCATTCCTTAATAATAACATTAATAACTTTAATGTTGACTCTTAAAGGCCGACAACGCACCAGCGGCTCCTCTGTTGTTGCGAGTGGGCGGCGGTGATCACTTACCATCAGGTGACCCACTTGCTCGTTTGTCGCCCACTGATATATAGTAAAAAAAGAGATATATCTGTCAAACTGGACTGCACATGTGGTACAGTGGTTAAATAATACAGTGGCTAGTCGCCTCGCTGCTACTTTGTGTTTCGGCTTCAATCCCAGTACAGGAACGCTATCTATGTGACCCATATACGAGTATGGTTGTTCTGAGTAAATGTCTTGTGCCCGTAAGTGAATTCCATGTTTGTAAAGCCCCCGCGATACAGGGTATTATAACCTCAGTGCCACACCTTCTTCTTCGAAAGCCTTCTTTTCTTAAACTTCCACCCGTTGCGATGGCACTTTAACCATTAGCGCAGTACATCTATGGAACTCTCTTGCACACTTCATTCGTGCTAGCTCATCTTTAGACTACTTTAAAAAAACAAAGGAACATTTTTTGCTATACTTCATAATTCTTAATTCATGTTCATTTATTGTTCACAAACATGGGTACAGTTATTACAGTGGATGTTGTACATTAGTATTGACGAGCGCCCTGTTTTACCTTTTGGCGTATGAACATTCGATAGTCCTTAAAAAAATTACATTAATAAAATATGTCAACATAATTAAAATTGAAAAATTAAATAACATAAATACAAAAGTTCACAGATTAAAATTAAAAATAATTCATATAACATAATAGATTAATAATAATATAATAATGTCAATAATTAATAGCTACTAAAATATAAATGTCTATTTATTACAGTTTATCATTTAAAAATTTGTCAATGTGGTAGTATGCTTTTCTTGCAAGAAAACTATTGAGAGCGTTTTGAAATTGTTTCTTATTATTAATGGCCCTTATGGCAAGTGGAATTTTATTATAAACTATAGGTGCCATGCAAAATACACTTATTCTCATGAGTCGAGTTTTACACTCAATATGTTTCTGTAGAGTTCCCTTCCGACGGGAACCAACGGGATTTATATTGAATACTGAATTCATATTTGTAATAAAATCCAGAATTGTATTAGTTACTATATTTCATTTTCTAACTCCTCCTTTTTTCTTTCTGATTAAATTTGTTGCGGGATCCAGGACAGTTAAAGCGATTCCCCGGGACATGCCTTAGCCTCACCGCTCAGTGTCATTTCATTGTGTTGCAGTGGTGAGTAAGAGGGAGGAACTAGTTCCAATATTTAGAGGTTTTATATAGTTCTCGAGTGGCGACCACGAACTAGAAGACGTAGCGTGGGCAAGCTCCGTACAAGATGGACCGATGATCTTGTCAGGATCGCTGGAAGTCGCTGGATGCGGATAGCGCAAGACCGGCAATCGTGCAGATCTTTGGGGGAGGCCTTTGTCAGCAAAAGTAGTTTATGTAGTATATCAGTTATCTAGTTTCCATAGTACAAGCTTTGCTTAGTTTGGGATCAGATGGCCGTGTGTAAATGATGTCCATGTGTGAATGATATTATATCATAAATACATATATAGCGATTTCTACCAGTCTGTAGTAATAATAAGAAAATACTTATGTATTTTCTGTGATGTTGTATACTATTTATACCATATTTTGCAATTATTCCTCCTGTTTTGCTGACAGAAAATGTATTAATGAATAAAGCAAACCTTTGTACTTCTTTTTAAAATTATATTTGAACTGAAAGAATAAAAGCAAGAGTCTCAGCATACCTTATCTAGTATTTTGTAAAAATCTAGTACCTATTTTATCGTTTAATATCATTAAAACTGATAATAATAAAAGGTAGAAACGGGTAACTCATGTCATAATTTTATGTTGGATTCGGCCAATAGTTTCAACTTCTTCAGGAAGTCATCTTCAGGGCGAATGCGACCCGCACGACGCGCGACGTAGCGTCCCATCTCGCACTGAGTGCGAGAACGCGCGTGGCTCGTTGCCAACGGGCGGCTGGGGGTGCGTTCGGGTGGAAATTCCTATGTGTACCTTCGTTGTCATATCTTCGTCGCTGACAACGATGATACGCAGAGACACATAAGAATACGCAGATATACATAAAATTAATTATGTGAGTTACTTATCTTTCATTATATTGTATCGTTTCTTTAATTTAGTTGGTTAAAAACCAATTAACGAATAAATGACATCAAAGGTGATGTGGATCAGGTGCTAATAACCTATTATCATCTTTTGTAAGAAGTCTAGGCCAGTATGCCAGTCTGAGGCATCATACATCAAAATTAATGGACCAATTTCAAAATGAACCTACAAGTCTTGTTTGACTATGTTCTTAGCTATGTTTCATGGCCGGATTGCCATTCGGCCGTTTAAAAGTACCATTACTTTACCCTACTTAAAAAAAAGATGTGAGCCTCAATTTACTACTTTTTTTCCCTTTTTGTATGTACGCCTATATGGTACGCCATTTCTCCGGTGATTTTGCGAACTGATTTGGATTATTTTCTTCTTTATTATTATTATTATTTTTGAAATGGTCCTTTGTATATTGTGTGAGAATTAAATAATAATGTTAGTGTTTCCATTGAAAAGCCAATATTGTGTTTATGTACAGACGCCAGCACATCAAGCTACCCCAATCTGTCAAATTTCCCCAATTGAAACTGAACCTCATACTTTTGTAATAAAGTAGAAAATCTATAAAAGAAATTTGACAGATTGGGGTAGCTGGATGTGCTGGCGTCTGTTCATATTCTTAAAACATTTACCGAATATGTAGGTATATTAGGTGATGCCGTGTTGGTTGCTGTCAAGGTTATGGCCAGATTGTATACAGAATTGAGTTTTTCATGTCAATCGAAACAGGAAAAAAGGTGTTCGAGTGACGAACACGAAAACGAAGACGCGGCGTGGCTTAAGAACTTGTGAGAGTCGTTGGAAGTCACTGGATGCGTCTGGCACAAGTTCGTCAATTATATTGTCAAATGTTGTCGCACTTTAACGAGAATGAGATATTGCATAACAAGCAGTTCGGGTTTACAAGGGGCCGCTCTACTCAGGATGCAGGTTGCACATTAATTAGGTCAATATTGGAGGCTTGGGAGGGATCACAGGATGCGCTGGGAGTTTTCTGTGATCTCTCTAAGGCTTTCGATTGCGTTGATCATCGTACGCTCGTTGTTAAACTGAAGTACTATGGAATATCTGGCACATCTCTTGATCTTGTGATGTCCTATTTATCGGGGCGACAACAGATGGTTTCGATAGGCGGTGTCACTTCGGCACGTCATCCTGTGAAAATGGGGGTGCCCCAAGGATCTATATTGGGCCCATTTTTATTTCTAGTTTTTTTTAGGTTTAAGACATTTATTTTCTCAAAAGATTACAAAAATCACTTGCAGAGAAAATACAATAGAACTTTAAAGTAGTTACATGCTTTTTCATATTGGCACAGCGTATACAATTTTATAACTTAGACTAATACAAAATATAAAAACAGGGTAATTAGAGAAAATGCATTCAAACAAAAAATTGTCCAATACCTACACGCATCGGTCATAATCAGTAGTGCGTACGGAGATTTAAAAGGTGTTTGTTAAGGTAGGTGATACAGTGGCAAATACAAAACTTAGATCGTAATCATTATTCCAAATTTAAAGATTTTATGCTTATTTTTATTTATTTATATATGGTTAGATTGTATTATATTAATACTATATTATATTATTCGTATATTATTAAATACCTAGTAGAAAAAAAAAATAGTTCTTTAAGTTTGTTTTGTATATAGTAATATAAAGTTGTATCCAAAATTTGTTTTATTTATTATATATTGTTAATATTTATTTTTATATATTGTTATGTTTTTATTATTTATTAGTTTATTTAGCATAGTAATGAAAAATCCGCCAAGATGTAGCTTTTTAGAACTTTCTTAAAGGTGGTGAAAGATTTAATCTGTTTTATACTATTGGGTAATTTATTGTATTGTTTGGCTCCCTCATAAACAATATTCTTTTTACCAATATTTGTTCTGGGGGCTCTTGGGTATATATTATTTGCTTGCCTAGTCATTCGCTTGGTGCAATCTACTCGTTTCGTAAAAGTAATTTGGGAATGAATATCTTTTGTTAAAATTTTGCGAATAAATATACATGTGTTATATTTATATTTTTGGACTAGATTCATTAATTTTGTTTCCTTATAGATTTCTTCAGTGGGCGTAATATAATTGTAATGAAACAAGGATTTTATTATTTTATTTTGGGTTATTTGTAATTTTTTTAAATTCGATTTTGCTGCCGACCCCCATATCAGGATTAAATAGTCTAAATGAGGTTTAACCAATGCGTTATAGATACAATATTTTACGGACTTAGGAAGATATCGTGCTATTCCTCGTAGTGCACCAGTTAATGAATAGATTTTGTTATGTATTCTCTCAATATGCGGCTTCCAGGTAAGCTGGCTATCTAAAATTAGACCTAAATATTTTTCTATTTTTACTTTCTTAATTTTTTCACCGTTTATATTTAGAGAATCATAGCTTTCGAGTTTTTTGTTTTTGGCTGAGAAAATAATGTAATTTGTTTTTTCAGTATTAATAGTAAGTAGATTAGATTGGAACCATATATTTAGTTTGTTTAAATCATATTGGGCTTGGTTTATTAACGTTTTTAAGGAGTTGCCAAAATAAAATAGACTGGTATCGTCCGCATATAGAGTAATATCTCCATTTAGTCCGATTTCAGGCATATTATTTACGTAAATTAGGAATAATAAGACTACTGGCTGTGGGCTACTCTGGTTATCATTAATTTTGACAATTTGATATCGATTTATAAGGTAGCTATTGAAAATATCGTATGCTTTTCCAGTAATACCTAAGCTGTTTAGTTTTAGCAAGAGTAGACTATGACTAACGGTATCGAATGCTTTTTTTAAATCGATAAAGATACCTAGTCCAATTTTTTTCTGATCGATATTTATTTTTATTTGGGTAATCAAGTCAGCCGCCGCAGATAATGTATTAGATTTTGGGCGAAATCCGTATTGCTTCTCGAACAGAAAATCTATTGAGGTTAGATATGCATGAAGTCGTTCATGTAGTATTTTTTCAAAGACTTTAGACATGACAGGCAGTACGGATATAGGTCGGTAGTTACCAGGGTCTGACTTGTCTCCCGATTTGTATATCGGGCTAACTTTGGCTAGTTTTAAACTGTCAGGGAAATAACCATCACTCAGGCATTTGTTGATACAATTTGTCAAGTCAGCCACGATATGATCTTTCATGCATTTGAGGGATTTTGTATTTATGCCATCTAAGCCTGCACTTGTATTGGAGTCTAATTTATTTATAATTGATAGAACCTCGTTTTTTGTTGTTGGTCTTAATATTGAAAGTGAATTGTTGTATTTTTTGTAAGTTACTGTTTGTGTTAAATTGTTACGGTATTTTTGTGGTATTTTATTTGCCAGATCAGTACCTATTGTAGCAAAAAAAGTGTTGAAATATTCGCATACTTCTTTGTCATTAGTTATTGGACCATTTTCAGTATTTAATTTGATAGGTTTTTGCATTATCTCGGTCTTATTACTGACTAGACTATTTATTTGTTGCCACATTTTTAAAGGGTCCTTACAATTTGTAAACACTTTATTGTAGTATTGCTTCTTGGACGATTGAATATTAACGCTGGTAATGTTTCTCACACGTAGGAATTCTGTCCGCAGTAATTCATTATGTGGTGTTTGTTTTAAGTTATGCCACATTTGATTTTTTTTATTTATCAACCCAATTAGGTCCTTATTAATCCATTCTTTGCGAGGGGGGTTAAGCATTTTCATCTTTATAATCTTGTTTTCTGTTATTGTTTGTGATAGGATGTGTTCTAATGTTTCATATTCGTTATACTTGTTTATTGTAAATAATTCTTTTATTTTTTCCTGTAGGTTTTTGTATTGTATAGCTTCGTATTTAATTTTTTTGATTGGTTTAGCCAGTGGTCTGTTTATTTCAAGATAGATTTGCTTGTGGTCAGATAATGAAGATTCAATTATTGACATCCGGAAGGTAGCCTCCTGGAGATTTGTGCACACGTGGTCTATAATGGTACTTGTGGAGTCTGTAACACGGGTGCAGTATTTTGTGCTAATTTTGTTCAGAATTTTTATTATCTTTTAGTAATACTTTGTAATCTTTGATACAACTATCATTTTTTTTGAGTAAGTCCAGATTAGTGTCACCGATAATTACGACACGTTTTCTTTTTTTTAGATGTTCATTATATTTTTCGAGGAATTTTGCCGTGCTTGCTGCTGGTGGTCTGTATATAGCTCCTATATCTAAGCAAAGCGTCTCGATATGTACCCATAGAAAATGGATCCCATCTTCGTATTCTTCATCAAGTAGTTCATGCTTTATGCTGTTGTGAATAAAAATTGAAACTCCACCCCCTCTGGTATCTTTTCTGTAATTATAGTAATGCGTATAATTTGGTATTTTTATAAGTCTTTGGGCTTGGTCATCACTTCTTATCCATGTTTCTGTGAAAATTATAATATGAATAGTAGTCTGGAACGATTCAATTACACATCTCATTTCATCCAATTTGCCAGGCTTAACTATACTGCAGGTATTGGCATACAGGAGTTTGACTGTTTTATTATTTATTTTAACATTTTTATAGTTACAGTGTACTTCATGTGTTACATATCTATTTTCCTTGATTTCATTTACTGTATTTTCTCTTGCAGCACGTTTTTTGGTTGTTGTTTTAAAATTTTTGGATTTCCTCGAACATATTTAATTACTAAATCATTCTGACCACGTTCGTTTCGCTTGCGTAATTCTTCTCGGAGTGTATCCATCATCTTTTTTTCATTTGGTGTTTGATCGGAGTAGATTTTAATATTTGTGTCCTTGTAATTTGTTTTTTTTTTCAGTATAGATTTAGCCACTTCTTGTGAAGCAAAAAATACTTTGAGGGGGCGATTTTTATTTTCGTCATATTTTCCGAGACGAATTACCTTTTCGGGTTCAGGGCAATTTGGGTGAATGGTTGATGTTATTTTCTTCACCTCACATCTATCATTTTGTCTCCTTGTATCCATATTATCCGAACATGGTTCGGGGACACCTACAATTATTATGTTCTTGCGTCGTTCCATACGGTCTTGGAATTCTGTCATAATATCGTGATATATAGTTTATATAAATGATCTCCCTTATCTGGTAGAGAAAGTATCAGACATAGTTTTGTTCGCTGATGATACGTCGCTCATATTTAAAGTAAATAGAAAGGATAAAGATCTTATTGAGCATAATAAAACACTCAGCTTTATATCAGAATGGTTTTCGGCAAATAATCTCTTGTTAAATGCAGAGAAAACTAAATGCATCAGGTTCTCATTGCCGAATGTGACTCAAATTGTACCAACAGTTGCACTTAATGCGAAAATACTAGATCTAGTCCCATCGACCGTATTTTAGGATTGACACTTGATTCAAAATTGCAATGGGGTCCTCAGATTGAAAAGTTAGCAGGTAAATTAAGTTCGGCTTCCTATGCTGTCTGGAAAATAAGGCAATTGTCAGATGAACAAACTGCTAGATTAGTGTATTTCGCGTACTTTCATAGCATTATGTCGTATGGCATTCTGCTGTGGGGTTCGGCGGCTGACATAGGTACTATTTTTGTATTGCAGAAAAGAGCAGTCAGAGCCATTTATGGTTTAGGCAGTCGCGATTCTTTGCGAAATTTGTTTAAAGAAATAAATATACTTACTGTGCCATCGGAATATATATATCAGAATATAATGTTTGTTAGAAAAAATATTCATAATTATAAAAAGAAAAGTGAACTGCATAATATAAATACTAGGAATAAAAACAAACTAGCCATGCCAGGCTTTAGAGTAAGCAAAACTAATAAATCATTTTTAGGAAATTGTATTAGGTTTTATAACAAGCTTCCTACTCAAATTACTGATCTGCCTGACACAAGTTTTAAAACACATATTAAACGTATACTTATGGCTAGGGGTTATTACACCACTAAAGAGTACATCGATGACAAAGACGTCTGGCTCTCACTTCCTACCTGCACATTGCTCGCTGGAGATCTTGTAGCCATATAGACATGACTGATCTGCTGTGTTACGTGAACTATCTGTAAATGATTGCTATCATATACTTAATTTAAAATTATTGACTCTGTCTCAAAATGAATAATGTTATTGTTTCGAAGTTTTTCTTTTGTATACCTAAATATAATCTAAAATAATAAGCATTCAGACAACCGATCGAGCATATATTGTGTTTGCCTACTAAATAATTACTCTAATTGGACCAAATCCCGTGTTCATGCCCGCTTGAGTATGTTTCGCCGGACCGTCTCAACTGGGTCGTGTTGAAACTGGTAGTAGATGAACCCACTGAGTTTGTTTCGCTGGGTCTTCTCAGTTGGGGCGCATTGGATCCGGTGGTAGCATTAAAGCGCGACCGTCGTTATTAACACAAGGTCCGTCATAATAATAATACCTTTAATGTAGACAGAACCATTGACAATATGTAGTAAAAATATTAGACTTAAACTAGATAATTAAACATAATCTCTTGACAATAACTTGATACGAGCTAGCTAAATATCATTTCTGTAATAAAATAAATTTTATAAATGTTTTCATACAAGATGTACCTAAATATCTATGTTACTAGAAATAATATCTAATGTATACAACTATATTACTACAAACATGTTCTGACTATTTACAAGCGCTTTTTTAAAGTCTACGTGAATAAAAACCTTTTTTATTTATTTTATTTATTTATATGTATAACGCCTTTTTATTCGACGCTATTCATGAAATAGTACCAAGACTACAAGGAACTCCTACTGACTACAGCCGATGTGCCCTCAGAAGCGTAGGGGCATTAAACCCCGTTTGCGGTTACCCATTATCTAGAAACCTTGCAACTAGGTTCTTAACCACGTCTTTTTTGAGAATGATAATACAATAATATCTAGGGACAATGTCACACAAATCATCCTAGCCCCAAACTAAGCAAAGCTTGTACTATGGGTACCAGGCGACGATAGACATACTTATATAGATAGATAAATACTTATATACATAGAAAACATCCATGACTCAGAAACAAATATTCGTGCTCATCACACAAATATTTGCACTTACCGGGATTCGAACCCAGGACCACCAGCTTCGTAGGCAGAAGCACTACCAACTAGTCTACGGTGACCGTCACTGGAACAAGTTGCTATGAGCTTCTTAATTATTCTTATTGCGTTACCTTTGGCATTTCATTAGTCTAGTTCTTCAATAGGTACTCATTTATTATACAGCGAACGAAACATCTGGTTCTTTTAAGCCGATAGTTCCTAGACAGGTGTTCTACTTGTATGCGTTGCGTACCAATAATAATTACTTGTTTTGTTTATAAACTACAAGAGGAGAGTGGTCAATAGCCGCTATGGAAAGAGCGATTGACAAAGTATTAAGTAAAGAAAAGATACTTCTGCATATGCAGTGCCTCAGATCACATTAGAGCAATATATTAAGAAAATGAAAAAATGGTTGTCAAGTTACAATTGGTTGAACTTTAGGCCTTAAAAAGCTATATTTACACCAAAAGAAGAAGATGAAATTGTAACATATCTGAAATATGTAGGAGAACGTCTTTTTGGTCTAACAACTATCAAACGGCGACGTCTAGCATATCAATTGGCAATTCAATTGGCAAACGCACATATGCATTTATTCTCTTACAGATTCATGTCAAGAATTGATTGTTCACTATATGCTTACAATGCCGAATGATGGGACGGTTGGCGTGGTTGGTAAATACTTGCCTTTCACGCCGCAGGACGTGGGTTCGATTCCTACCCAGGACAGATATTTTTGTGCATGTAAGTACATGTCTGTTTGTCCTGAGTCTGGTTGTAATTATCTATATATGTATGTATTTACATAATAAAAGTAGTATATCAGTTATATGGTTTCCATTGTAAAGCTCTAGTTTGGGATAAGATGGACTTGTGTGAATAAAGTTCCATAAACAAAAATTAGGGGTTAGACTGGCCACCAGAGCAAACGAACGAATGCATAAGGCGACGAATGAGGATATAGAAAGGGCCTGGAATGATTATAGGAAAATGAAAGGAAAAGTAAAGGTGAACGGAAAGAAAAATGAACAAAAGGAAAATTTTGATAGAAGGTTGATTCTGATTCTGGAGAGGGATGAAAATGAATGTTGTTAAGACGAAAGTACCTAATGGTATTTGAGAGGGATGAATACCCGACAGCATGTGATATTGTGATATTGTGATTGGAGGAGAGAAAGTCGAACAGGTGAAAAAGTTTGTATATTTGGGAACTTTGTTTACGAGAGATGGGAAATATGAAAAATATATTGTTAGAAGAGTAAATGCGGGGAACAGAGTGAATGGGGCAATAAACGTTTTTATGAGAAGCCGGCAAGTCTCAAAGAAGGCTCGACTGGCCGTGCACGATGGAGTGTGGAATGGAAATCCGTTGTCTCTGCCTTCCCCTCTGGGTAACAGGCGTGAGTTTATGTATGTATGTAAACAAAAATTAAAAAGAAATGCATACTGAAAATTATATATTCTCGGCAGCATTAGAATTTCCAGCGCTAGAACAATAAAGTAGTAATAAGTTCTAGCTAATGCTGAGATGTTATTTTTCTTTTTACTTATAATGTTATACTAGCTGTGCCCCGCGGTTTTACCCGCGTTAAATTTAATAACTTATCACAGCTCCTCCCCCGTGGGTGATAGCGTGATAATATGTAGCCTATATGTTGACCCGACCTCTTAGTAGTATTCATGCAAAATTTGATGTAAATCCATGCAGCATTTTTTGAGTTTAACCCGGACATACCTACATACAGACACACAGACAAAAATTCTAATAACTATATTTTTGGCTTCGATATTGATTGTAGATCACGCCTGAAGTATCTTTTTAAAAACATATTCAATGTACAGTTTTGACATTCCTACGATTTTATTATCATCATCATCATCATATCAGCCGAAAGACGTCCACTGCTGGACAAAGGCCTCCCCCTAAGATCTCCACAATTGCCGGTCTTGCGCTATCCGCATCCAGCGATTTCCAGCGACCCGCACAAGATCATCGGTCCATCTTGTTCATCTTGATTTTATTATAATAATATGTAATTCATGTTGTCTGTGCAATTTTCTGAATAAATCTTTTTCTTCTTCTAAAGCTTCTTATAGGGAATTTTATTACATTTATATGTATGTATTTAGAAATTTATCAGTATGTTTTTCAGGTGGCATAGTAAAGGCTCTTCCTAGTTTGGGTTCAGACATAAGTTATTAAGATTTAGACTTAGATTTTGAATAGCGTACGGTGTATATTTTAAAAAGAATATATATTATGTTAGTTTAACGTATGGTTATGGTTATCCTATAGTTCGAGTTGTTCTAAAAAAATATATGCAACTGAAGAGCAATACTTATTTTTATAGTCAATAGTTAATTTCATAAATCATTTAGAAGAAACCATTATAAACTGATTGTGTGACAAGGAGCTTAATTAAACTTCTTATTTACCGATCTATTAAAATTTCCTCCATCAGTAACCAGGAAAGCCCCTTTTAAAAACAGATTAAAGGAACTGTTTATAAAGACCTCGGATAAATTTACTATAAGTCTATAGAGAAACTACATATTGAAAGTATCTACCAACAGTAGTCAGCAAAATACCCTTCATTTGTTATGTATACATTTTGACAATGGTACAATATATGTATATACCTACAGCTATTCCACTTTGTTCAACTGAAGAAGATATTTGCATAAGGGGAAACGAAGCTTTTAGTCGAAATTTCAATAACAAATGAACTGGCCGCGGAAATTGTGCTACGCAGCTTTCATTTAATACCGCACACGATGTCACGATGATTCGTCTAGCGCCGTGGTCAATTGTATTCATATATTTAAGAAGTATAACAAATTATATACGTACTTACTGGTATATCATGTACGCAGGTGAGTTTAACTCAACTATGAGTTCTCTTCCAGCAAACATTTGTCAGAATGAGACTTATATGTAATGCAACAAACGGTGCATATCAATTTTATATTATGTAGGAATAACATTTCGGTACAATTAGGTATACCTGCGTTGTTGGCCTAGCGGGAGCATGTTCAACCGTAGATCGTTGTCATGAGTTCAAATCCGTATACCTAAATATCTATATAACTAGAAATTATTATGTATACTTAATTATATTACTAAAAACATGTTCTGTCTACAAGCGCTTTTTTAAAGTCTACGTGAATAAAACCCTTTTTATTAAATTTATTTAATCTTGTTCAGGGGTAAAAGTTGATATTAGAATTTTTCTGTCAAGAAAAAGGATTTTTTTATTATTATTTTTTTAATTTGTGTCGGTTTACCGCGTTGAAAAGATGGTGCCCTTGTGTTGGCGCACATATTTGTTTTATAATAATATTTCGCTCTCAGATAGCTAGTCTAAATTGACACTAGCCTCCCATTGCGGAAGCTTTTTTTTAAGCCAACGCCCGCCCTAGGGAATCTAATCCCTATGTTGCGGGGTACTTTACATACATATAATAGACAGACCCCAGAATTACACCCCGACTCAGTACAACTATTTATGGGTCACACAAATAGTTGTCTGGCTCGGGACTTGAACCCGCGACACGAAGCGGCGAGGCGATTGTCTTAGCCGCTGCGCCACACGTGCAGTCAATCAGTTCAATATACATTGAGAATACCATAAAACGGTATAAATAGAAATTCAAGGATGATTAGTAATGGAAAAAAAATATCGAATGTATAGAAACCGTCCGTATTCATCCCTGGTCGTATTCATTCCGTTTCACAGTTTCCTGATTGCTTGATACAGGCGAACTGAAACCCTCTCAGAAACGAAATAATATCTCGGAAAAATTGCTATTATATACGTTTGTGACAACATCAATTAGCCGTGTGGTTTCCGACTCAGAAAGAATAACAGGGCCACCCCATACCCCCCATACCGTAGGTGCCGTAAAAGGTGTCTAAGGGATACACTAGGTTGTCAGATAGCAGCGCTAACTATGTAGAAGCTACCATCTAACTGCGGTCACCAACTAGCACAGGAAGCGCGGCGACTAACATTTTTTTTTCGTAGTAGCATCATTTATATGTTCCCGCCGTTTGGGTAGACGACAGGGCTACCAACTATACGGTAGCCCAGCCTCTCGGTACTCTGAGTGGCGACCGCCAACTAGTACCACCACTATTACACTTATCCGTCATAGAAAAGCTCCTCTCAGGGGGCTGAAGCTGTCGTTAGAGCTGATGAAATAAAAAATAAAATTATAGACAACATAGTTCCATAACGGCGTCTACTTTCCGTTGACATATTTCAGTTAGCAAGTTCCGCATACAATTTTTGCAATAATAATATTTGCACTAGGAAAATATAATAGCTTTAGATGAAAAAAAATATCATTATAGACTCCATAGTTTCACAATGGCACCTACTTTCCGTTGACATATTTCAGTTAGCAAGTTCCGCATAAAATTTTTGCAATAATAATATTGGCACTAGGAAAATATAATAGCTTTCCTTAGACGGCGACGGGGCGTGACTCGAGCACGCTAACATCGGGCTCTTTAGTGCTCTTACAAAATGTTTTAACTATCCCACGCTCCAAATTACTGGAACTTATGAATAAGAAGTAGCAACCACTTACCTTAGAGACACCTCTTGATTTAGATTCTAAATTATTCTGTTTATCGGAAAAGTCATAGAAATAGTAAAAAGTAAACAAATTAGATACTATGTTAACTCAACTATAAGTACTCTACCAGCAAACTTTTGAGATTGAGAATTACATGTAATTTTATTTATTTGATTTATTTGAATCAGATAACAAAGATCCATTTTGTTAGTAAAACATAAATCTTAAAAATTATGGTAGTAAATATAATATAACATTCATAACACTAACAAAAATTGGCTTCTTGCGTGAATCAGTGTATCGAACTGCACATGCAGACCGATCCAGTGACTGACGTAAGGGTAATCTAGCCTGTATCCTATGACGGTCAATACGGAGTCTCGGCCTGCTCTCTGCTTAGCATGGACGCGCGCCGCTTGCGCAGAGTAGCGTAGAAACAACGATGCGCGCCCCTGCAATTGTTATTGGGTTACAAACAGAGCACAAACATTTTGATATCGCAATAAAACTTGGAAAATAACAAATGCTGTAATAAATATGTTCTCAATATATTTATACACATATATATGTATAGTCCACCACTACTGCAGGCGCAGTGCACATTTCACATGTCATCAAGAACTATTTAGAAAACTCTAAGGAATTATCCTGAGCCTAACCTGCATTTCCTTCAGCGTTTTAAGTACGAGATAATTCATTTATTATACAGGTGGCTTGAACTCCCGACCGCTGATTCCACAGTCCTACGCTTTTTAAAACATACTTCCAGTCATTCTACACGGGTAGCCTGTGGACCAGATATAGTCAGAGAGTATACAGCGACCTGCGTGTCCAATGTTACAACGCGCTTGGAGTCTGCTGGGGCTGCCGTGGTGGTGCAGTGCGTTAGGGATGTTCGCTGAGACGCATATTGACGGTTTCGCAGCTATCATGCGAAAAAGGTGCGTTTCCTTGGTGTCACGTATCCGTGGCAGCACCAACATTATCCTAAGCGTTTTTGTAGATAGGTGGGAGTATCCTATGATGCTGATTTATAGTGTGAGCTATTTATATTTACTAACAATATTTTAAAGGAAATTTTACTAACACACTATGGACTTTTTCTGAATTAAATATATAGATATCATTATTATTATACCTATCTTGTTTTATATTCTAAACATGCTTGCTAATACTCAGTTCCAGTATTTCATACGTCATCTGATTACTTATGAGGATTCAAAAGTTTGACAGACAGAGAAACCGACGACGAGCGGAGATAGAGTGATATTAAAGGTTACGTTGGCGCTCCTTGGTTACGGAACCCTAAATAGATATTGTTTACTTTTTTCTACTCTTAGGCTACTTTAACCAAATCTTCTTTGAAGTTTCAAATACAGTACTTCATCATCATCATCGCGACAAAGGCCTCCCCTAAAGATCTCGACAATTGCCGGTCTAGCGCTTTTCGCATCCAGCAGTTTCCAGCGAACCGCACAAGATCATCGGTCCATCTTGTAGGGGATTGCCCTAATATAGTACTTATTTGAACATTATTTCAACAACGTAACATTTATAAATAATAATAATGCGACATCTAACTCGCCTAGTCTGCGTATAGCTAAATAAACATGAATTTCATATCGAAATTGTGGGCATGGCACCCGAACTGATTTATTTAAACATTTACTGGTTATTGGTTTAAGCTAAAACAGTCCCTGTTATTGCTCTAAACCCTTGAGCCTTAGTGTAAGTGTCTACGTAATGTATTCTTACTAGAAATAATAACAATAGGAACTGATTCTGCTGTAACAATTGGAATTTACACTGCGTGATATTGGACCATTGAAATTATGTAAGTTTAAGTTTCAATTTCGTATATATCTGGTGTACTTACAAGGAAGGAAACTAATGGTCATGCCAAAGGTTCTTTAGTGACTATCATTAGTAGCAACCTAACATTACAATATTCCATAGAACAGCCCATTTGATGTTGGCGTATATGATATCGTCGGTGATACTCTACCGCGTAACTAAAAATGTTTGTCTGGCAATTAGTAATCGGGCAGTAACATGTAATAATCTCATCTAATTTCCAATTTCTGATATACTTACAAGTAATGCTTATGTCAGAGGTTTCTTTAGTGACCAACGCTTAGTAGCAACTTAACACTACAATATTCCATACAACAGCCTATATGATAATGACGTATATGATACCGTCGGTGATACTCCAAAACCGCGTAACTAAAAATGTTTGCCTCGCAATTAGCAATCGGACAGTAACATGCAATAATCTCATCTAAGTTCCAATTTCTGGTATACTTACAAGTAATATATATGTCAGAGGTTTCTTTAGTGACCAACGCTTAGTAGCAACTAAAAAGTACAAAATATTGTAGTGTTAAGTTGCTACTAAGCGTTGGTCACTAAAGAATACCATACAACAGCCCATATGATAATGGCGTATATGATATCGTCGATGATACTCGAATACTGCGTAACTAAAAATGTTTTACTCGCGATAAGCAATCGGACAGTTACATGAACAAATCTGATCTAAGTTTCAATTTCGTGAATATCTGGTTTAGTTACAAATAATACAAGAAATGTCTACGCCAGAGACTTCTTTAGTGACCATCGCTTAGTAACAACCTAACACTACAATATATGATAGAGACGTGTAACACTACAATATATGATAGAGACGTGTGTGATATCGTCTGTTATACTCAGATGCCGTGTAACTAAAAAAAAATGTATGAATGTATGAATATTTATAGGATTTTATGACTTAAATTTTAATATTTAGGCCAGAGTTTCTTTAGTGACCATCGCTTAGTAGAAACCTAACACTCTACAATATTTCTTACATTAGCCCAGGTGGTAGTAGCGTGTATGATATAGTTGCATCGCGTCGGTGATATTCCAATACAACGTAACTAATTTTGCACGTTCAAAGAAACACCTATCTCATCACATGGAAGGAAATAAACAAATTATCTGCCATAGTGTCAACTCGCATTTGGTACCCTTTGTACACACGGCAACACATCAAGCTATACATTTCCAGTATAAGCTGATCTTGCGTTATATAGGAGTTCCATACAATGGAAGATCAGCTTATATTGGAAATGTATAGCTTGATATGTCGCCGCGTGTACGTTACTGATTATTTAACACTAGCTACTTGATTTCATCGTCTTTCTTGGCACGAAACCTTCGCAATGAGAATTAAGTGCCAAGCCCACAATACATTCAATCTGATAAAAAGTTATATTTGAAATTTTCCAGACCTACGACAATAATTTTAAGAAACGAATTAAAACCCACTGTAAATATATCAACTTCCTTAAACAGTTGCCAACCATTTGTAGTTCCGTTTAAAAAGTTGCAATAGATCTGTTTCAATAGCTTTGTAATTACACTTACTTTTAACTTATATCAAACAAAGAAAGAAAAGTTTTTTAAAGGACACCCATGGCATGTCAAAATATTATTAGAAATCTGTAGGTATTCACAAAAAAGATATCTAATTCCCAAGGTTCGGAGAAAAATACACTCAACCGATGAAACAGAACTCAATTAAAGAGAGTTGCTCTATGAGCAAATCAACTATTAAAGCACCTCCATCTTTCAGAATACACTTCAGGTACTGGCATCCAATGCTGTAGATTTAGAAGTGAGTAAAGTCATCTGAGTAATTGGGAGGTGGAAGAAGTGTCGGCAGCACGGAAGTGATATCATGTGTGTTGTGATATAACGCTTACCATTGGGTAGAACATATATTTGATGTAGACTTGGAAATATGAAAATGAATCTGTCGCGGGACACAATTAGTCATATCTCGAAGGCCGGAAAAGCTTATAATAGCGCTTTGAGACGCGCTAAAGAACTTCATGTTTTCATCTAAATTACCTGCTAGTATGACTCTTTTGTTTATCTACCCATTATCTTGCGTCCTGCTCTTTCCAGCGGAGCTAGCATGGTGGCTAAAACTTATCTCTCTCTATAGATACATCCTTGAATGATTAATAAATAGTAAATTTGTATGAAGGAAATCCCTTCAAAACTAGAAAATAATAATAAATGGTCAAATTTTGCCATAGACGGCCATACTAAACTGCCTTACACACGAATTGCAAAAGTGTGTGCGCAAACGCAGGTTTTCCAATCTGTGTTATGCCTACCGCTAACGGAGATGACCGTGGAGAGATTAAGCAATAGCTTCACGTGCTCTCAAAGGCATGGGCGTGTTACACTGTCAACTATAAGACTGGGGGTTTTTCTTGCCCTATAATATATTTCTCGCGCACCTTTTAAGTCGCCTCCTGCGCAGGATGCACAACCAACTGGTATTTGCGGGTAATTTAATTCTCGCTATCTCAAATTCCAGTACAATATGGCCTAATAATAAAACAATGAAAATACTACATGGTCCCCTTCACTCGGTCATTAGTCCATTTGAAGCTACCGTGTCGAAACCATAACGTTCACACGCTCCCTTCTCCATAATTAGGGGTCCAACTGCACTAACTGCTCTAAACAATAATGTAATAGCAGGCTACGTTGATGGTTTTTTTACTATTTAGTTGCTTATCTGAAAAATAGTTTAACTCTTGTTAAATATAAAAATAAAGTGCGCAATCAAAACACCTTAAGGCGTGAACACCATCGACCAGTTGAACTTGAAGCTTGACGGTCACCGTAGCCTAGTTGGTAGTGCTCCTGCCTACAAAGCTGGTGGTCCTGGGTTCGAATCCCGGTAAGTGCAAATATTTGTGTGATGAGTACGAATATTTGTTTTTGAGTCATGGATGTTTTCTATGTATATAAGTATTTATCTATCTATATAAGTATGTATATCGTCGCCTGGTACCCATAGTACAAGCTTAGCTTAGTTTGGGGTTAGGATGATCTGTGTGACATTGTCCCGAGATATTATTATTATTATTATAAGCTCTACTAATTTTATCCGTTCCCCACGCGCATAAACCTCATGTTTTTTTATGTTTCTTATTAAGGAAACTCAGTAAAATACATTCCAAAAACTTTCATGATAACCATTATCATATCAACGGAAGAAGACCGCTGCACTAAAGATTTACACAATTACCGGTCTTCCGCTACCCGTATTAAGGCTTCCAGCTTCCAGAACAACTCAAAAAAATTTGATTTAAATAGATTTTTAAATACTTTAAACACCCAATAGTAGTTGGCTCGTTTAGCTGGTTTTGTATCACGGCAAACAAAGTTCTTCAAAGATCCTGAAGTCTCTATAATTCATTTTAATTGTTTTGTAAGATCCCTTCTGGAGTATTGCTGTCAAGTTTGGAGCCCCTCTTATACATATTTCTCGAATCGAACGAATTCAAAAAGTTCTTGTACCACCTGTCCCATGCGAATAATTTGTGTCGTACTCTGTCATCGTATGAATCCAGGATCACGCACTTTACAATCTGTTCTTTAGAGCGCAGACGAAATGTGGCTGATATCGTGTGTTTATATTAACTAATCAATGGTTTAATTGACTGCCCACTTTACTGAGCAAACTAAATATTGATATTCCACGTTCTAAAAGTCGACTCAAAAACAGAAAAACGTTCAGTCTTCCTAGTTGTCGTACTAATTATAGTCAACATTCACCGTCCAATGTACCGCATGTGCTCGTCTTACAACAAAATATTTTATGATATAGATATTTTCAGTGTATCCATTCAATTCGTAAAACGCTATTTTCTGAGCCCACAAAACATAAATTCATTATTATAATTATTTGAATTTAGTTAAGTTTAGTTTATTTTATTTATTTTTTTCTTGTCTCTCTCTGTAATGTATAACATATTGCATGCTGTATTTACTTCAAGAAGGTCGCTAAGCTGTTTTCAAGAACTTATATTTATCTTTTTATTTAATATTGTGTACGGCCAGTTTAGTAAACCAAATTAAAAACTAATTAAAGTCCCTGAAGCAAGCCTATTCCTTTTCTAAAGGCCAAGCCGGCAACATACTCCACCCCTCTGGTGGTGAACATTTATCGGCAGAAGACTCACTTGCTCCTTCGCCTTGCTATATAGTAGCATAAAAACTTTACAAAAGACCACAGACTTACATCATTACCATATTAGCCGAAAGACGCCCACTGCTGAACAGAGGCCTCCTCCAAGGATCTCCACAATTGCCGGTCTTTCCCTACCTACATCCAGCGGCTTCCAGTTACCCTCACAAGATCATCGGTCCATCTTGTAGGGAGCCTGCTCACGCTGCGTCTTCCGGTTCGTGATCGCCACTCGTGAATCTTTCGGCACCAGCGGCCGTCGGTTCTACAAGCAATGTGCCTTGCCCACTGCTACTTCAACTTGATTATATACGTTAAGTTCGCCTGTGGCTTTCAACATACCTGATTCGATCTCGCAGGGAACCTCCAAGCATAGACCGCTCCGTTGCCTTGAAATGTATATAAACTGTCAAAGAACACATAGTTAAAGATATTTTAGATTTATTTAAATCCTTATTCCAAGTTATTTATGTTCATTTTACGAGATGTTCCACTGACCCCTTATTAGTATAACATGCAAGCTTAAAGCTAGTATGAGCAAAACTGGTAAAAGTTAACGATAACCTTGTTGTGGTTACGACCCACATACTTAACTACGCATTTTCCTTCGGTAAGTTATTATGTTAAGGAAATAGAAATGGAATATAGAAAATAAATTTTAAGGCTTCGTACTTACAACGCACTTTAGTTGGTAGAGTTTTAAAAACCTATTATTAGGTCCTATTTACTATGAACACGTATTCCTTATGATTTTAAGACTAGACCATTTTAGAGATACATAATTAGATATTTGCTACGACGCGACGGACCATTTTTTTCTTAGAAATATTTGTTTTATATTTAAAGTAGATAAGGCCCCGGCCACCGGGCAAGCCACCAGACTGGGTGACCAGTCATAAAATCTCCCCTTTTCCATTGAGGAACACACAAATGATATCAAAAAAATGACCGGAAGTTTTTTTTGATTTGTAATGTTTGGAAAGAGAGACCTTCTCATCAAATCAAATCATCATCCACCGTCTCGGCAGTTGGACGACCGCCGTGACTTAGCTGGTAGTGGCTATGCAGTATGCCTCGTGATCCAAAAGTTACGGGTTCGATCTTCGAATAAGACAAATATTTGTGTTCATGAACATGTCTGTCTTGGTATGGGTGTTTTCTGTGTACGTATATTTACAAAAAAAGTAAATAGGTATTACTATCAGTTGCATAGTATCTCTAGTTCTAGCCTCGTGGGTCTAGCGGTAGCGTGTTCACCCGCAGTTAATGAGGTCCTGGGTTCAAATCCTGGGTCGGGCCATAAGTGATTTTGGGACTTTTCTGTAAAAAGAAAAATTTCTCAGCATCAGCCTGAATCCTGGGAGTTGGCGGTATTATACCCCCGTGCCTCGGAGAGCACGTAAAGCCGTCGGTCCTGTGCCTGACCTCTTTCTGGTCGTGTCGCTAAGGCGTCCCATCGGATCATGAGAGTGATGGAATAGAAAGTGCTCCTGTGTTTTCGCACACACTTGAGCACTATAATATGTCCCGCGCAGATGGATAATCTCTGTTGAGACCGCCGCCGTGGCCGAATTCGGCTAGGAGGACATTATTATTATCTGTAGTTCAAGCTTTGCTAAGTCTGGAGTAGATGGCATTGTTATATATGTCTCGTATATTTATTTATTCTTTTAAAAGTTTTTTTAGTATAAGGTAGATGGTAGCTACTCGTTGCACATTTAGATATTAAATAATGAATAGAAAATTGTGTTGTATAAATTTAAGCTGCTCTTTACGGCCCGCATCATACCAGCTGCAGCTTTGGATTTTCTATCTCAACTCATTCATAAGTTGATTATCCATGCTCATATATTTTAATTATATTTAACGATAATGCTTGGAAGATTATAAACAACTTTCAATGATTTCACAATAATTAAATTGTTATTAGACGGTTTTCCTTTTTTAGACTGGCAGTAGTATTCATTAACAGTACAATTTCTACTAATTAAATTAATTTCCTGCACTTTGTCACTTTATTTCGTTCCGTAGGTACACGTTAATTTACATGGGCTTGGTTAGTATGAAATGATAAAATTTTGTCAGCTTCTTAACTTTATGTGACGAATAAATAGAACTTTAAAGAAATAAGACGAATTTTTAAGCTAATTTTATTTCAAGTACAGATTATTGATGATAAGAATAACATCGTGGGACAATATTCCCACACGGCCGTCTGACCAAACTATATCTCTCCGATCTACTTATAACCGCCTTCTTCATGGCTCAACATTTTGCAAGCAGAATTGTGCTTTCCCTACCTAATAAATCACGTATGTACGGTCACCGTAGCCTAGTTGGTAGTGCTCCTGCCTACGAAGCTGGTGGTCCTGGGTTCGAATCCCGGTAAGTGCAAAATATTTGTGTGATAAGCACGAATATTTGTTTCGGAGTCATGGATGTTTTCTATGTATATAAGTATTTATTTATCTATATAAGTATGTCTATCGTCGCCTGGTACCCATAGTACAAGCCTTGCTCAGTTTGGGGCTAGGATGATCTGTGTGACATTGTCCCGAAATATTATTATTATTATTATTATATGTATGTATAGCATATTATAGTAGTAATAGTATTGTAGTATTGTATATATTAGATATTATACATTTATGTTTATACATATACATTTAACTATATATTTAAATTAATTATTTATCGAATATTTATCCAATTTCTACTTAGTGCACCTATGTACCTACTGTTTAATCTCTGCACCTCCTCAAGGTCGACTGGGAGAAAATGTCTACGGCATTAAGTCCACCTCTGTACAACATAAAGTTTTAAAAAAAATAAACAGAGCTTATACTACGGGAACCAGATAACTGATATATTTATTACATATGCATACTTCTTTTGTTTTGTAAATACATACTTATATTGATAATTACACCACACTCAGGACTAACAGACATGTTCATGCACACAAATTAAATTATGTTCATTTATATTTTTTTTTTTCTTCTTTGTTCATGATGTTCTAGGTGGGAATCGAACCAACGACCTGAGCGTGAAAGGTAAGCATTTACCAACCCGGCAACCGGGCCGTCGATAATGATTGATTGACAGACAATGGGTAGGTGGAAATATTTCAGTTATAGCTAACAAAGATGAGATATTTATTAAAATCACTTTATATAAAAAAAAATTGAATGCAATACGAAAATTAAGTTTTTTAATGTAAAAGACAGCCATATCGTTAAAAGTGACTACATTCAGGTAACTGTTCACATAACGTTGAGAAATAAATAGGTTAGTGGAAAAAAAATCCAAACATAAAACACCAGTCATATGTGTTGGCTGAAATTGAAAGTTTCAAAACAACACAAGTCTATAATTTATGGTAAACGTAAATTTAATTTCACTAATTAGTTTACGTCACACACTTCACCTCTGTACAACGAGCGTTGTGAAATATTATTAACAAAAACTCGGTATCCGTAAAGCTTCATTGCCTAACAATTGTTCATCCGTTCTCAGATTCTAGTTAATTGTTGAAAGCATTCCTTGAGAGTTGTGACACACGGACAGCGCGGGTGGAAAGCGACACTCCTATCAAACTTATTTTACGCCTTTGGGCGTCAAACGAGCAAGCGGGTCACATGATGGTAAGTGATCACTTACCACCAAAGAAGTCACGGGTGCGTTTAAAAGACTCAGCAAACAAATGTTGCGGACCCTTCCCCCTACCCTAACGAGCTATAAAAGTACTACAGGCAATAATGGTTTCTATAATACTTATCTCTGAACAATCCAGTACTCCTAGGGGAGTCGCTTTGCTTTACTAGCTTCAACCCACTTCTTTTGAGCAACTTTTGTTTTCATCTGGAGACAAATTGCTCCAGGTCGTTCCTTAGATCCAGGTAAGCGGTAAGAAGAGAGTATATCCTATATATTCATCTGTAATTTGTCAGCGACAGTAACTAGGGTTTGGTTTAAAGTTTCCGGTGATACATTGGTGATAAATTCCATCTAAACCCATAATATTTACATCGTGTTTGAACGCAGGACATAACAACTATTTTCGTGCAATTCACAGAAAATCAAACAAATATGGGTTTTTGAAGTTCCCGTAATACAGAGATTTCAGTCCATAGTGCAAGTGTTGTCTTTATTAAGTAAAGAGGTTATGTTTCAAAAAATTACATATTGTTTTGTTATACAAAATTTACATGTTCTCAGCTACTTTACGTTTTAATTTATAGGCTCGTGTATTTACTCGACTATATGCCAAGTTGAAAGAACAAGCTAATTGCCCGCGGTTATCCGTCGCAACAATTAGACATAGTTCCTTATTGTGTAAAAGACTACGATGGTTATAGGAAAACGACGATCTGCTCACGATTTGGTCTAATTTCTAGTCAATTTCTGCGTTATACATGTTAGTACATCCATTAATTATCTTGTTATATGATTTAAATGCGGTTTGACCCGATTTGGCGGATGCAATGTTAGCCTGAGGGATATTGCCAATTTGCGGTTAGTAAGTAGGTAGTAACAATACCACGTACCGGTTTATTGGTCTACTAGTTGCAGTGGAGGTCTTGTACCGATCTCCAGGCAGATTTCCTGGCTTGAGTTTTCCGTCATATTAAGATTTTTTTTTCTTTTTAAAAGACTACGCCCGTACTAAGGAATCTAATCCCTGTCTCGCGGGGTACTTTACAAACATATAATAGACGGACACAAATTACATCCAGACTCAGAACAACTATTTATGAGTCACACAAATAGTTGTTCGGCGCGGGACTCGAACCCGCGACACGAAGAGGCGAGGCGACTGCCTTAGCCGCTACGCCACACGTGATATTCTCACGTGATATTCTCTAATAGTAAATAGTTTTCAAGAAAGATGATGAGGATGATGAAAGCGCTCATAGCCAATAGTTGTCTGGTCTGGTCTGTCAATAATAATAATAATTTATTTATTTTAAGTAACATGACTCATATTTGTAAGTAACAATAATTCTTAGATCTTTATTAGTATACCTAAAACAACACACACACACACACAATCACTGCCACCATCCCAACACTGAGGTGGACAGCTTGCAGCAGCGACTCACATACAGACAATCGAGTCTGCTGGCCACACAGCTCATGATAATGTTGGGGCTGACCCGTACGCGGCGCACCAGGGAAGCGCATTGCTTTCTCATAGTTGTATAAAAACAATCGACTCGAGCATCCGCAAACATCCCTGATGCACTACAAAAGCGGGGCAACCCCATCAATATCGGCACGTGGTCAGGAACGTAACAGTTAATAAACCATGTCACAGGCTTACTGGGCGGATTGGCTAAATCGGACATAAGGGTAACCACTCCCCATACGAGAAAGAAGAATAAGATGGTATATGATCTGTAACACACATAAGATATTTTTAAAACTGATACCAATTCCCGTTGTGTACGTTGTCAATCACGTTTCTACTTCTGCGCTGCTCCCTCTTCTTAAGACAGTCCCGCAAGCGCATACTCCCGCTGCCTGTGATATACCTGCTCGCACTCTCTTAACGATCGTGGCAGGTGATAAATAAAGCCAGTGGCTGAAAAGTCTTTTTTTTTATAGGTGCGGGAATCGAACCCGGGACACGTAATGGCGAGGCCACTGCGCTACACGTGCAGTCTAAATTAAACATCCTTAAAATCGACCTCTTAAGTCAGTAACCGACCTGAGCCGAAGTTTGAACTCCACAGCTAGGTACCTTCTGGGTAACTAGTTTCTAGTTTTATTTCTAGCAAATAATATCTAGGGACAATTTCTCACAGATCATCCTAGCCCCAAACTAAGCAAAGCTTGTACTATGGGTACCAGGAGACGATATACATACTTATATAGATAGATAAATACTTAAATACATATTAAACATCCATGACTCAGAAACAAATGTTCGTGCTCATCACGCAAATATTTGAACTTACCGGGATTCGAACCCAGGAGCACCAGCTTCGTAGGCATGAGCAATACCAACTAGGCTACGGTGACCGTCAAAAATAAAACTACAAACCAGTTAACCAGAGGGTACCCACCAATCTATTGTGTGTCAAACCAGTAAAAACCTGCTAGGCTAACTCATAAACATTTTTTTCAACAATGTGATGCATAATTCTTCTCTTATCTTTCCTACAGTTTCGAATTTATGTAATAAAATAAGAGGAAGTACATTTACTATCATCTCTTTGAGAACTCCCGGATATTACAACCACCGGACGTGACAAAAAATCGGTCATCGAAGGTCTATCTGTATATATAATACTAGCTGTACCCCGCGGTTTTACCCGCGTTAAACTTTATAAAATAAGGCCTATGTGTTATCCTAACTATAAAAATTAGCCTATGTTCTTTCTCAGGGTCTAGACCATCTGTATACCAAATTTCATTCAAATCCGTTCAGTAGTTTTGGCGTGAAAGAGTAACAGACAGACAGACAGACAGAGTTACTTTCGCATTTATAATATTATCTGTATATGTAATATAATTGCGGCCGTAGTTTTTCATATTTTTGTTCTTAGCCATATTTAACATGCACGAACCGCGCATTGCATAAGACACAAACAACAACTAATAAAGTTATCGGAAGTAAAACTTAAACTCAACACAATCTCGATTGTTCTTGAGAATAAGACAAAACGTGAGATGTGTGAATGACTCGGTTCCAAATATTTAAGGTGCGTGAGCGCAAAATCGGCCCCACTTCGACGCGGTCGAGTTTAACATAATCGGAGCTACCGACCAACGTGACCGATTTTTCAATATCTTATTCATGTGTTACGAATTTCTTGTTTTACTTAACCTCCACTCAAAAGAGGAGTATTCTAAGTTTACGTATCTATTTGTATGTTTGATGGGTTTGCGCTTGACCACGATCTCGCCTTATAGTAAGTGAAGATGTAGTCGAAAGTGATAAGATTCCTGTTCACTCTAACCTTGAATAAACCCATGTTGTATGAGTCTGGAAACACGTCGTTCGGGAGGGTGTTCCACTGCTTAGTCGTGCGTATGATGAAAGAGGAAGCAAAGCGCTTTGTACGGCATAATGGGATGTCAACAACAAAGCGGTGGAGACCCTTTGGACGCCTGGTAGTCCGATGATAAAAGGGAAGGAAGGATAAGTTCATGGAGGTCTTGAGCGCATTCTTGATTTCTCCATTATTAGGTACTAATTGAGAAAATTTGACGTATAATATTCTGCAGCTATAATGAAAGCCTTCTTACAGCGGCCGCACATTAAATAATTAATTAACATTACCTGCCTTACGAAACTGACGTGACATACCAATTAGAATATCCATTAAAACATATATTTTAATTACTTTTAGTATTCATCATCAGCTTGATACCGTCCACTGCTGGATAGGCCATAGGCCTCCTCTATAGGCCCACTACAAAGGCTGACAAAGTTGCCATTTGGGGGGGTTTGCTGTAGTCACCGCGCTTGGCATGCGAATTGGCGCCCGTAGTTAGGTGATAGCTAGTACCTACACAGTAACCGCTGCTGCTCGACTACCTTTTACGACACCCACAGGATTGTAACGGGGTGGCCCTGTTATACTTTCGGACTAAATATAGACTAAATAATGCTTATTTTTTTTTATTTAGTTAAAGCCGTGTGTAGTAATATCCTGGGACATATTAGGTACATACACGCTAAATAGGACATACAAACTAGGCAGAGCTTTTAGTATGGAGATCAGATAACTGATATACTACATATACTACTTTTCTTTAGTAAATACATACTTATATGTATATCTGTTCTGGGTGGGAATCGTATCCACGACCTGCGGCGTGAAATGCAAGTATCTACCAACTATACCAACCGGCCCGCCCATTAATGCATGTGAATTTAATTATTTAATTTTATTTGTTTCTAATTTAATCACAAAAGTTAATTTCTATGTAGGGCACAATAAACTAGTCTAACAGAAATATAAACATCAGGCAATCAGACACACGAGAAAGCTTTCGCTAAATTTCACACAAGTACCAAACAATATCTTAGTTGGACGTCATAATTCAATGTTACAATCTAGGTACATTAGTAAGGCTGTATCTTGAGTGGCAGGGCGGCGCCGCGCCTTCGCCGTACCATCGGTTCATTTTCACTGAAAACTGACGATAAGATAAATAATATTATTGCATAGGCAATATGCATGCTAGGAATATAAAACAGGATATTAGGTAATACACGGCAAACTTCTTAACCCTCAAAAAGGTGGTGAACGAGTCTACATCAATTTCAACCTTATTATATCTTTGAAACTAGCTCTGCACCGCGGTTTCACCCGCGATAAACTTTATAAATTATAGCCTATGTGTTAGTATGGTATATAAGCTATATTACTACAAAGTTTCATCAAAATCCGTTCGGTAGTTTTTGCGTGTAGAAGTAACAAACATACATAGTCACACACTCACAAACGTTCGTCTTCATAATATTAGTTTGATGAGGATAAAAATTAATAAGGATAAATAAAGATAAGAAATTAATTCCAAAATCAATCAAAAATAATATAGCAAAGCCAGGATAAGGGTTAAAATAAAACATAGACTCTGTGTCCGTTATACCAGACCAAAGAAATATTTTACTAACTTACTTATCGTATGGGCAGTGGTTACCCTGGTGTCAGAGTTATTCAAGCCGCCCAGTAGGCCTCTGACATGGCTTAACGACTATTGCCTAATGGATATGACCGGGACCGACAGCTTAACGTGCCCTCCGAAGCAAGGAGACCCTCAGAAACCACTTTCACGGTCACCCATCTATAAACTGACCGGGAGCCTAGTTTCTTAACTTTGCCAATCACTTACGGACCGAAGAGAGCATCTGGCTATGAGCGCCTCGAAATATATTTTAATAGTTAGATAGATTAATGCATCATCCACATCCAGCAGCTTTAGATTTTCATATTATAAAGTTGTACCAAACTTACGTTAGAGCTTTGCGTATTCTACGTATGTGTGCTTCAATGCGGTTTTTTATCATAAGTTCTTAAATAATTATCTACACTTCTATATGTATAATTGCGAACTTTGTGTGGTGTTACAAATGATGCGTCTTTCGTCTTGGTTATGAGGTTTGCTTCTAGCCACCTCCAATCATCAAGAATAGGTAACAAAGGCGCCATGTCTGAATCCACTCGTGAGTCATTTGTTTTGATATTTCATTCGTTATTGTGATTTATTTTATGGAAATCATTGAATTAAAGGCAAATACCATGAGCATTATTTTACTTTACCAGTCTATTAGGTGTCTATAACGAGTGGAGAGATTGATTGGGTTATTATCCTCCATATACATATGACTTCTACCGTGGTAGTCATCAGACAAACAGATCAATAATCTAGAGCCTGGTAAACCTAAATTGCATACCTAAAAAGTGGGTGCAATTTGAAGAGAAGAAAGATAATTATCATATACGTAGACAAACAGCATCGGTTACGCGTTGCTGACCGTTTCCCCTTATGAGGCCACAACTTAAACACAATGATGCTATATTTATAAATAATAATACTATATTTTGAGGGTCGTTGGAAACCACTGGATGCGGGGAGCGCAAGACCGGCAATTGTGGCCTTTCTGCACAAGCAGTGTGGACGTCTTTCGGCTGATATGATGATGAGGATGCTATTATTACCTCAAGTGTAGTCTATTAAATACATATACGGACAACGTTATAAATCACATAAATTTAAGAGCTAGACTCTCTGAAATTTTGGGTAAAATTATATGTTGCTGTATCTAGAGTCAGTCTGGTACAAGGTATTCGAGCCCATTAGACAGAAGTGAGGTCCAGGAGTGGCCTTCGAGGCTAAGTTAGAATACTACGTTATGATTTATTTCTAAAATTTTTGATAATAGTTATTTCTCTCTTTACACATCATCAAGATATACGAGCACTGTCAGACGTTCAAAGATCTTGAATATATTTCTTTTCTTTCATATAGTGACTATTGTGTATATATTATTTTAAAAAATTATTATAGGATATCGTATACTGCATAACTTAATACAGGCAAGCTAAATATCACTACCATTATAAAATAAATTGTATAAATGTTCTAACATTCCGTGTACCTAAATATCTGTAATAAGTAACTAGAAATATAACTGTATTACTACAAACATGTTCTGAATATTTACAAGCGCTTTTTTAAAGTCTACGTGAATAAAAACCTTTTTTTATTTTATTTTATTTTACTGTAATAAATATAAAAAAATATTACCAAGGATCTGTAAAACTACTTAGCTAGTTATCTCTTATCTCATTGGCAGAATGACTAGGTAGCATTAATCACTAGAGGAGCAACCGTCATACGGGTGATTCATTGAAGGTTTTTCCATTCTTTTCTCATAACGATATTGTCCCTTCTTCTTGAAAAACATATTTTTGTGTCATCATTCATTTCTTGAACAAATTGTCATTTTGGAACGTATCCAAAGACTATGTCTTTTTCTTGTAATATTATTACTTTAGTGCTCAAAAGTTTAGGTGTAGCTGCTGCAAATGTTTAAGGGATTACTTAATGTGTACTGGAAATATAAAAAAATACACAAAAAAAACACATACGTATTTTTAAGTCATTTATTGCACTTCTGGACAGTATCATCATAGCTGTAAGAAATGATTTGTTAATCTGCGCAAATGATGGTTTACATTTATATAATGTTTAGTATTAACAGGAATTGTTCTGCAAATGATTAAGTAGAAGCTTTTGAATAAAATATTGTCCCTGCTTTTCGAAAAATTGCATTCGTGTGTCATCTTTAACTTTTAGAACATGTTGTCATTTTGGACTGCAAGTTTGGCAACTGCAGTTAGGTGGTGGCTAATATACATATAGGGCTGCTGCCCGACTACCTGGTGTACTTTTTCATTCGATACTGATACTGAGATTGACTATGAGAGCCAATCTCAATATCGGTATTGAATGAAAAGGCTTGATGAGAAAACTATATACTATGACAAAAATGACGGGAGTATCGCTGTCTTGAACTGATCTAGATTTGAAATGAAAACACATGAATTGTAGGTCTCTCCCACAGTTCCTTCATCACCCATCATGTGAAAATATCCGTGTAATCAGCAGTTTCATAACCGCCTCCATTTCTCGCAAACACATAGTTAGTCCAACAATCAGCAGACAAATGGTATGGGCGATTAGGTCCTGTTCCCATGGTGAGCTGTCGGCCGTGGGATCAAGTCGTGACCGCGCGGTATCGACCTTTGTCAACCAGGCACAGAACAATCCGCAGAGAGTCTGTACTGCAGCACTTTGTATTGGATATTACTACTAAAGGTCGGTGATTGTGTGTAGGCTGTGGAATGAGGATGCATACAGGGTTTTCGGTAATTTCCGTCCATGCTCCGAATTTTTTATAGAGAACTAGCGGCCGAACTAGCCGAACTTGCTTCGCTACGTATAAGGCATAGTAATAAAAAAATGATTATTAAGTTCATTTATTCAAACAAAACATTATTTTAAATTGCTAAAAGATGTTGATTTTACACTTTTTCAAGACTTTTTTTTATTTTCTCTACGTACAAACCTTCCCTAGACTTCCACGAATAATTCAAGACCAAAATGGTAAATGCGCTGTTTAGTTATAACATTACAACGAAAAGTGGCATTGATTTTTATATATATAGATTTTGTAATTAAATTATCTAAATTTATTGAAGTTAAACTTCTTTGCGCACGCCTAACTTGGGAGTAATGGTGAATGCATGACGAGAACGTTACGAAAAGTGGGATCGAGCGCGGCAAATGGAAGTTGAGGGGGAGATATAAGTGTGATAATATAAGTGAAGATAGAATAAGGTAGAGTTATGTTTTGTGTTTTACAGTAGAGGCAAGAGAGAGAGGCGCGAGCATACATTTTCCTTCTCTCTTTCTCTCTTATCCGTGTCTCATGTCATGTGGTCTTAATCCTTGTTGTTTTTAATCGGCCAACAAGAAGTTAATTAATGAATAGTTATGTAACACTTTGTTATTTTTCATGCGTATATTATTCTATTTTGAATAATTATGTACAAACATTACGTTTACGGGTTTACATAATATTTACGGGGATTTCGGTTAACCTCCGAAATCCCCGTAAATATTATGTCAACCCGTAAACGTAATTTTTTTTACGCTCCAGAATGAATGTAACGTATCGTTTAGTTAAATTATGTATATTTATTAACATGTTCGTAAGTAAGTTAAATAAATAATTAACACTTTGTTAACAAACTGTAACGGGTAACTCGCGTAATTCATCTTACTTATGTTAGATTCCGTCAACAGTTTTAGTCGTTTCAGTACATTTTTGCACTATATTCGCTTTGCTCCTTTCAACATTTTTATCATTGTATTTAAAAGATTATGCAGTTAAGTGATTACAATATCTACAAGGTTTTTAATAAGTAACGTTCACACTGTAAGGTGTTATATAGTGTTGTACAATGTGACATGAAGTGGATTAACAAACAATTGTTTTATTTTTATAGTTTTGATGCATTGATTGGGTCTTATACTTGTATTGATGAAATGCCCCTTCCGTTCCTCAATTGGCTTCTTCCTCTTAATGTAGAGCGACAGTTTTACAATACGTCCCTAAAAACTAAACCTATCAGTCAGTAACAGCCCTTTCTTTTCTTTTCTTTTTTTTTCCGGGGTGGAAAATCCTGCATGGATGTCCTCCGCCTTGGGGGAGACGGAGGGGTCTGTCAGACTCCTACTGACTAAAAACCACCCCGGTGTTCCATCTCACACCTGCGCCGGGGGTCGCGGGAACAAACGATACTTCCGCAACAGTCAGTAACCGCCCTGGGCCAAGGTTCGTACCACAAAGGGGGTAGCGCTCTATCTCGGCTTACCTACTTTGTAGTTGAATTGAGCCCCCAAACACCTCTATTGTCCGGCATAACAGTGGCATGGCAGTCTCTTAACTGTGTTAACAGTAAAAACTTGTAAAAAAAAATAAGGACCTGGTGGCATATTGCGGCGACCACTGCGGATCTTTTGAGCATCACTTAACTCAATTCACTTAGTGCTATGAATTCTAATATCGTAATTTTTTTTTGAGTAGTGTTTGTTTATATTTCTTTTAGTTAGATGATGTGGCATCCATAATCAATATATGGTTTACGACATTTATTTCTCATAAAAAATACATTCATTTATCTGAGAAATACAGGATACTTAATTTAATCTTATTACTATACTAACAAGAATTCACAAAGCCGTATTGAGTAAGTATTAACAAAGAAAATTTTTTTTATACATTTGATAAAAAATAATAATACATAATTAATAATAATAATAATATCTGGGGACAATGTCACACAGATCATCCTAGCCCCAAACTAAGCAAAGCTTGTACTATGGGTGCCAGGTGACGATATACGTACTTATATAGATAAATAAATACTTATATTCATAGAAAACATCCATGACTCAGAAACAAATATTCGTGCTCATCACACAAATATTTGCACTTACCGGGATTCGAACCCAGGACCACCAGCTTCGTAGGCAGGATCACTACCAACTAGGCTATGGTGACCGGTACTGGTTATATTTCTTTTAGTTACACGATGTGGCATCCATAATCAATATAAGAAATACGTTTGGACTTAAGTAAACTTTAACTTCCCCTTTGCACGGTTATTCCGTTTATTCGACCTTGAGAGAGAGTAGATAGAGAATCCTCGAAAATTTTACGAACTATGCTATCTTTCGAAGTTCACCTAAACTGACTAACTTTGTAAAGGAGAAACAGGGAAAATACCTACCTACCCTTGTACTTGTAAAAAGACTGGGATGGAAGAGTTTTAAGTAAAATTTATCGCCGCATAAAGACGAACACATCAATAAACTGATCAATGGAATCAATATAACAGCTCAATAAATAAATAATAAAATAAAAAAGGTTTTTATTCGCGTAGACTTTAAAAAAGCGCTTGTAAATAGTCAGAACATATTCGTAGTAATATATAATTAATTTATAATTATTTCTAGGTTCATACAGATATTTAGGTACATGGATTGTAGGAAATAATTTACAATAAGATTTATTTTATAACAGTAAGGATATTTAACTAACTTAAATTACGTTTGTCAAGGATCATGTGTAGGTTTAATAATCAAAATTTTAAATTTTAGCTATATTTTTACTACATATTGTCGAATGGTTTTGTCTATATTAAGGTACGAATTAAATGTTATAATTATGGCGGACCTTGTGTTCATAATTTAAGAGGACCCTTAAAATGTAGCCTTGGTCCTTTTGCAGCTGGTTTCTCTAGTTGCAATCAGGCCTTAGCCTTGTTATAATAATATAATTATATCTTCCACTTTGTTCCGAAGGTAAGTGAAACTACTTAGTCCTTGATTCTATCTGAATAAATTCGTTGTGTGATCAAAGACAGTTAAAGCGATATGTCGAGACATGCCTCAGCTTCACAGCTTAGTACCATTTCATTATGTGCCACTGTTGATCCATGCTTACAGGTGTTGCAGTGGTGGGTAACAGGTAGGGACTAGTCTAATATGTTTTAAAAGACTGAAATACATGGGGGAACTAAAATCGATACTAAAAGATATTATAAAGCTTTCTTGCATTAAATTTAATTAGCGCCCTATTGCAATATCGAATCCAAACGTAGATAAACCAGAAACACTAATACAAAGAACAAATGACGCTAGATCTGTTTCATACAAATTGGCGGTATAACTATTTTATAAAGATCCGCGAATCCAGAAAATGAAGCAATGACTTAGGTCGCGCATCGTACCGTGATCATTCTTTCATTACTTAGACTAAACCTATCATAGCAAAAAGGTTTCCAAATTCCTGTATTAACAATTATCTCCATCAGCCGTACCCATAAATCACGTTCCCCAGTTTCTGCTGAAGGCCTTCTAATAATATTCAGCGCTCAAGTTTAAACCCGGTAGTATCAAACGTAAAATAAAAATTCCGAAGCTATACATCCTTGGGAACTATACTATAATTAATTTAAAATATAACTACATAACCTAAGGCTGTTATTCTATAAAAGCAATAACATACCTGCTCTTACATATATTATGAACATTTATGCAATCCTATCATAAAAATATGGAACGTTTTCCATAAAATTTTACGATCCGTTTATAGTTATTGAATTCAATCGACTCAAGACGAAACCCAATTCCTCGCGGTTCATTTAAAACGTGTTAGGTCTAAACAATCTGAAATATCTTGTTTCTCATTCATTAATTAGTCGTGTAAACTCAAAATATCAGTGTATTTTGGTGTTCGGTGTGAGTAAGCTCTCGTGGAGTTTTTGTGAATCATTCGTGACTCAACACCGAGTTGGCCTTTTGGGGCGAGCTCTTTATAACTTGCCCCCGTTAATTTCCTAATTTCTACGAGCGCGTAATATAAAGATTTGGTTCTAGGGTTTTGCATCATAATAGTAAAATGAACCCCCATAGTGCCTAGTCCCCATAGTCTAGCGATCAGGTAAATTTCAGCTTTCAGTTTCATGCTACTAAAGCTAACAATGAAACTTAAAATAAGCTTAGATATTTACTTACCCAAATATATTGTAACTTATAAAGATAAGACTAGTGTTTATTTTTAACCCTCAACGCCAAAACGACGGGTTATAATAAGTTTGACGTTGTATGTCATAAGGATAGAGTACAAAAACACCCAACTATGTAGTTGGTTCTCTTAGTTTGATTTTGCTCAATCCGAAAAGCAGCCCATATATTCGTGTATTAACGTTTTTAACAGTTGCAGAAAACGTCCCTAAAAATCAAACTCCTCATGGATTTTTACGCTAATCAACTCTCCGAGCCAAGCTTCGGAACCTTAAGTTACTTAACTTCTTGTTATATTTGGTAGAAGACATGACAATTCACTTGCCCTTTTTTCAGCTGAAACAGTGAATGCTTCATTTGGATATAGGTCAAGTTTTTTTATAATTTTTATTACCGACTTGTGTTGGTCCACCTACAGGAAATAGAACGTGCAACGCGACCTGTATCAGCGCTCGCGCAAGTGAGTTAGTACTAGAGTAAACGTCAGGGATCATAGCAAAAATGGTTTCCCACCCAACACGAATTCATAATCTTTGTCCGAATGATAACAAGTAATATAACCCGGTTTTGCTTTACATTTCGTTATAAATCGTCTCTCGCGTGGCCTATTGCGAAATACTTGTAACACTATTGTGTTTTCTGTAATACTGCCTATAGCCGTAGGCGTAAAATCATTGCTATTGTTTTAACCATATTTGTATTACGAGCTTGTAAAATTTGTTCGACATTAGCAATATAACTTATTTGGGCTTTAATGACTTTATTTGAGTTTAAATTAGAGTTACGGTTCGCTGAATTAATTGAATTGGTACCTCGAAAGATATGAACGTACTTAAAATCAGAAGATTTATCATTATTTAGGGAAATATCTGTTTAGGTAAGAAAATAAATAATTCCAACCAAATATTTAATTATAATAACTCCATCAGCTTCACTAATGAAGATATAAAAAACAAATCGTGACCAACTAATAGTTTGTTTTTATTAGGTAAATTGCGATTTTACAATAAATAGCGCCTTATTATGCATAGTAAGGAATTCTTTTCATTTGATTATACATTCTAAAAATTTTATAATATTATATTCTAGTTTATAATATTGAGTCTTTTAAGCGCCTAGGTTTCATTCTTAGATGCTCTAGAGACTTTCGGAATCATCATGTGATCCGGTTAATTTTTGGGGCATTGGTTCGTTGTAAACTTGAAACCGCTATGTGTGTGTGGAATACTCATGAGAGCACTTATGTGCTTTTACTTGAAAAGGTTCAGAAGGCTTTTCTGAGGTACCTTTATAAACACATTAATGGATACTATCCATTCATGTATCCCACAAAATTTCTGTTAGGCTGTCTGGGATATAATTCGTTGGAAGTCAGGCGGAATACATGTCAACTTGCAGTAATGTGTAAGATTCTGCGGGGAAAAATTGATGCACCAGATCTCCATGTTGAGCTGTGTCGAGTCTTTGTTCCTGATAACTATCGTCGTCTTCGCCGCCATGAATTGTTTGCCGTGCCACGTTGCCGTACCGTAGCGCGCGCTAAGTTACCTATACCGCGCAGCCTCACAGCACTCAACGCTTTCCTGTGTGTCAATCCTGACCGTGATTTGTTTGCGGATGGATGGTCGGAAATATTGTCAGAATGTTTGCGTTTCTGTGAGAATGATGTATGATTGTGTTTTAAAATCAATGTTTATGTTTTTTTTTCTTATTAATAGTTTAATTGATTATTGTAATAATTATCTTTAATTACTGTAATTGGTGTTCTACCGTTTTAATTAAAGTAAATAAATAAATAAATATTATAGATTTAATTTATTAGTAGCAAAGCACAAAGTTAGATATAATTTACTAAACCATACAATTGAATGCTACGCGCACAGTAGAAAAACACAGTAAAAACTGCTTTGGAGGGCACGTTATGCCGTCGGTGCAGGCAGTGTCCTTGGAGTACACACAACTATGACTGCCATGGAAACATCTATGTAATCATTTTCATGAGACCTTACCTTACATCCTCCATCCAGAGAAGTGGGGCTCTAGCTGACAAATTAAGTAACCCGTGCCGGCCATTGGCTATTGCTATACATTGCCATTTGGCGTTCGAACCTTAGCTAAGGTCAGTTACAGGTCATGGAGATGCATGAGAGGGTCAGCTTTTATGTAGATGCTTTTAGGAAACGGTCACTCTACGTTGAATTCGTGGACCGCACGTTTGATTGGGGATCGGAGAGGCCTTCATCGTTGGAAATGAGTTTCCGACGAACCTATCTAACCGTTATCTTGGAGCCTAATAGAAGCTTCTATAGGAATGGGATAGAGGCAAAGAAGATAATGAATATGTTACTATCAAACTGTTACATAATTTTTTTCTATGGGCTTTTATGATAAAAGTAATATAGAGAAATCAATATCAATCGGATATAGGTTGCGAATGTTGGAGTAAGAATACGAGTTCCGAGGTATGAGGACTGGGTGTCCGAATGCGTGTGCGCAATGTGCATAGGTGTGCGTGATTGTGTTTGTGTGTGTCCAGTGAAACGTCCGGGCAAGGCGAACCGCCTGCACTTGTTTCACGATAGGGTGTACATGAGATATGATTTGGTAATAAAAGGCATAAAGGTTATTTGTTATCTTAGTTCTGTACATTTTTTATAAGAAAACATTATGATTCACGTATGGTAAAAAAACTTGAGAGGTATCAAGGGATACCCGGATGGAACGAAGTTATTTCTTATTATTTAATATGTACAAAAAACCTGTATACACTCAACAAAAATAATCGTCGCGACACCACACTGTTCAATGCGAAATAGAAATGAAAATATCTGGCTTGCTTTCTATAAGAGAGAGAGACAGACAGAGAAACATGCGCACGCCGCACAGCTGCAAAAACTGTCGTGACAACTTTTCGTAAGAATGTTTTCCGTCTAGCCCTCTTTCACAACGCGCGATAAGGAACTTCGTTCCAATTACTTATTTCGAAGGAACGTTGATCATAGCCGATTGGTTACAGCCGAAATACAAAAGCCGATCTAAATCACAAAATTACGTGCATACTAAAACACTTCAAGATACCATCGATGTTAAGGTCTTGTTTTAAGAGTTCACATTTAGTATTGTTATGTGCTATTTAGGCCTTCAAAAATGACGCTTAGTTTGGACCAAGAGCGTCCATTATTCGCAGTTTATCATCGTTTATTATAGGAACATCTTTGCATATTGAACGCCAATACTACTAACAGGATGAAATTTGATTTTTTCACAAATATAGAGAAAAATTCACACATGACACGCATTGAAAAGAAGGTCTCACCACGGGTGATCCTACCGATTCAAGCTCCTCGATATCATATCACACACATTTTGTTGAGGTCTCTCACTTGCATGATAATTATGATAATAATAAATAAGTTAATTAAATAAATACGGCATATGGCGTTAAAATTTTAAAATTTCATACTTATAAAGATGGCTATTGCAAAGGATTTCCGAGAGTCATTTTATAACAATAATTCAATTCAAAATATATTTATTTTCTCTTCGCACAGAATAGAGTTATCTATAAGCTAGTCATAATTTAATAGTGATGTAAAAAAACTGCCAAACTAGAACCTAACTTTGTGAGAGACTGGTGCCTGATGTAGGTTTACCAGAAACCAGATCTACTCTTATAAATAAGTACACTTTATTGCGACAAATAATTTACAATATAGAGAAAAATAAACAACAGTAATGTAAATGCAATAGGCGGCCTTATCGCTAAAAGCGATCTCTTGCAAGCAACCATTTTGATTTGTCCCCAGTACTAAATTGTCAACAAACAATGCCTCCTATTCCATTTTATTACATTTTATATGAAAGAGATAGAAGACAGACAGCACGTCTTTATTGCTTATTTGGTTAATTCCGCATTTCGGATTCCGAATTATTTGTACATTTTCTCTTAGCTCCAACGGATTTGTTTATTTTATGGTTTCCTGCTGTGTGGTGACGGCGCCGAATATCAGAATATCATCACCCCATCTCATCCCGTAGGGGGCGTAGAAGTCGACCCGATGGAATATTTACCAGGGGACGGGGAGCTGCTTCTTTCTGAGTACTATGACCATCTAACTGCGATCGCCAACCCGTCTTCCAAGCGTTATAGCGATTATGGCATATCCATAAAATCATACATACATACTTACAAAGACTCACGTCTGTTTTCCAGAGGGGTAGGCAGAGGCAACGGACTTCTGTTTGTCGTGATTCTTGCACATCTCTTTAGAAGAAAAACATTTATTCAGAAAATTGCACAGACAATCTATACATCTATACAAATAAATAAAATTGGAGTGTCTGTTTGTAATATTGAAATAACCGGTTTACACTACATAAATATGAATATATATACGGTACATACACCAAAATAACATTTTTTACAATTTTTGTCTGTCTGTCTGTTTGTTCCGGCTAATCTCTGAAACGGCTGGACCGATTTTGACGGGACTTTTATTGGCAGGTAGCTCATGTAATAAGGAGTAACTTAGGCTACTTTTATTTTAGAAAAAGTCATTTATTTTACTAAAAAACAAAATAAACTAATTAACACGCGGATGAAGTCGCGGGCACAGCTAGTAAAATATAAAATAACATAATGACAGATAAAATAAAAAATCTTTCGCCTCGTTTACTGTCATTATATTCTTCATGCATGCCAGATGATTCATGGGGGTGGCTTTTGGCCAGCAGTGGACTTCTTACAGCTGTTATGGTAATATATTTACTTTAATCCTAGAAAAAATACTTTCAGTTTTTTATCCATCATCTATGACTATCTTTCCTCTAATACGTACAGTATGTGACACAATTAATCTAAAATCAAAATCTACTTTGTCCAAAATATAAATGAAATTATTGTCACCTGAGCTCATACATCACGACCAGTTTAGTTCAACACTGCCCTTACGTATATTGACACCAGATCTTAATAACCCAATAGGTACTTTCGATGTCTCATTTAGAAACCCATTTTAAAAATAAACGTGACAGAAATGGCAAGTCTTGTTTAGTATAAGTATGAAATAATTGTGCTTTCTTTAGTTACATTTAAACGTGTTAGTTTGGACAACTATTAACGGAGGACTGTGCTATATTATCTGTAATATCTTAGTTTGAGTGTTTTCGTTTTTATTTTATTTTTTAATATCTAGGGATAATGTCACACAGATCATCCTAGCCCGAAACTAAGCAAAGCTTGTACTATGGGTACCAGGCGACGATATACATATTTATATAGATAGATAAATACTTATATACATAGAAAACTTCCATGACTCAGAAGCAAATATTCGTGCTCATCACACAAATATTTGCACTTACCGGGATTCGAACCCAGGACCACCAGCTTCGTAGGCAGGAGCACTACCAACTAGGCTACGGTGACCGTGTGTTCGTTTTGATTATAAGTAGTGACCTATATTTACTCTTCTGGCAGATTTTTCTATAAAAAGAAATAATGGTAAGTAGGTTCTTAAAAAGGGAAGTAAATTAAAGTCTAAATATAACGTATAACAATATAAGTATCATATCTTATAAGAATAATTTATTATATCATTCTAGGAATAAAATTTCTTCTTGTATCCCATGATCAGTATGAATATGGTTTAGGAAAAGAAAAAAAAACAATGAACACCATTACGGGCCGGTTGGCACGGTTGGTAGATACTTGCCTTTCAAGGCGTAGGTCATAGGTTCGATTCCAGCCCAGGACAGATATTTGGATCATCATCATCATCATATCAGCCGAATGACGTCCACTGCAACAAAGGCCTCCCCCAAAGATCTCCACAATTGCCGGTCTTGCGCTATCCGCATTGGGCGATTTCCAGCGACCCGCACAAGATCATCGGTCCATCTTGTAGGGGGCCTGCCCACGCTGCGTCTTCCGGTTCGTGGTCGCCACTCGACAACCTTTCTGCCCCAGCGGCCGTCCGTACTACGAGCTATGATATTTGGATACATGTCAGTTTTTCTTGAGTCTGGGTGTAATCATCTGTATAAATATGTATTTAAAAAAGAAAGGTAGTATTTGTAACACACCTGGTTTCTATAGATCAAGCTCTGCTTAGTTTAGGATCACATGGCCGTGTGTGAGTAATGTCCCAGAATATTATTATTATTTGTTTTTCTTTAATATCTCCCTTACTGGAGCGGTTTATTACTCATCACACGGGCTGTAGCCAAGCGTGAAATATAAGCTAAAGAAAGAAACGTATATGCTGAAGAAACTGAAGAAATAGGTAGTAAAAAGACACGTGTTCAGGATTATTACTTTCTGCATGATGTTAAGAGTATGCTTGGGGACTTCTAGGACATCTAGGCTTCGTATTATTATTATTATATTGCTGCGTTATATAGCACGATAGTGACATGAATGAGTTGGCCTGTTGGCGTGGTTGGAAGATACGCTGCCTTTCACGCCGTAGGTCGTGGGTTCGATTGCCACCCGGGACAGATATTTGTGGGCATGAACATGTCTGTTTGTCCTGAGACTGGGTGTAAATTATCTATATAAGTATGTATTTACAAAAGAAAATTACTATATGTAGTATATCAGTTATCAGGTTTCTATAGCACAAGCTCTGCTTAGATGACCGTGTGAAAAAAAAATTATATAATTTTTTTTTTATCTGAAACCTCCAACGGTACTTACCAACAAAGTGCCAAACAGGTTACAATAGGACTCTGTTTGTATTGCTATAATTTCGTGAACGTGTGGCGCAGTGATTTAGGTAGTCACCTCGCTTCTACCTCGGCGTAGCGTTGGGTTCATCCCTACAGACACAGGACAACTTCTCTATCTATAAATGCTTGTGAATTGCGGGTACATATCTCATAGAATAACGAACCGGAACACGCAGCGTAGGCAGAACAAGATACAAGATGGACCGATGGTCTTGTGAGAGTCGCTGGGACCTGCTGGATGCGGATAACGCAAGACCAGCAATTCTGGAGATCTATGGGGAGGCCTAAATTTTCAGCAGTGGACATTTCACGGCTGATATGATGAAGATAATAAATGCTTGTACTTAGTTTGTGGGTGGTTTCTACACATTCATTGTAAAATCCCCCGCCATACAGGGTTATTATTTTCTTATTAGAAGGGTATTTTTCAAGTTAAATAAATAATATCTTAGAATTAATATACTAATATATGTCTAAATACATATATATCATGGATCAATTGAGTCTGGATGTACTCAGAACAAATAATTGTTCTATTCACACAAAGATTTGTCCTGGGTGGGGATCGAATCTACTCTGGCTTAGCAGTGGCTGCTAAGCCAGAGTAGATTCGATCCCAGCCATTCGAGCCAGAGTAGTGAATCAGGTTGCTAAGTGAACCGCTAGACAGACACCGGCATAGTGTAACTATTTGCAGAAATCTTTAAAATAAGTTGTATTTGTATCCTTAAAATTGTATATGAAATTATCGAAGGATTGTGAACCGCAACATACTCCTTACTCGACGGCCGCTGCCGTGGAACGCTCGCTTCGCTCGCTCACCTTCTCGCCATAATGGTCGCAGTTATAACCTAACCCAACACAAAATATTACATTGCAGTACATTTTCAAAAAATATTGTAATCAATGTAATGTTACGCTTCACAATCTTTTCACTATTCACAATCTCGCCAGATATATTGTAATCTATCGGTATTTATTATTTTACGGTGACATTTACAGTTGTGCGGCTGGGAATTAAACCAACGAACCAATAGCTCCACCACCGCACCATGGTATTCAGATTTATTATTTTTTTTACAATCCATACAATGCCATAATTACTTTACGACGCGATGTAGCGAAGACTACCATCTGCAAGATAAATTAATTTTATTATTAGTTTATAGTAGCACCCTAACTTGCTTAACTGGTATTTAGTGGCATTAACACTACTATAAACTCTTCTGGTTTGTTATTACCTTGTTAATTTGCTCATTCTTTTATAAAATAACAGTATAGCGGTTTAAGTAGGTAGCTCAAAGTTGGCCACTGGAGACGCGACGCACATATCTCGTCTAGTAAGTAGTGAGATAAATCAAATACCTACATTTCTCGTGTATCATGCTTTTTACTCGTTTTCAAGATAGACATGTAAGACGGGTAAGAAAAGCAGTGGGTCATTCTTGTTCCTGTTAGCAAAAGTTTGGTGGGAAATAGGTCAGACAGAACACAATATAGATATAGATTATATCAGTGTGCAGCTTTTCGGAACATGTAGGTAGTTTGTGTGAGAAAGTTTTTGACCCTCATTTGAATAATAATTTGAATGTGTTTAACGCTAATTTGGTCTAATGATAGCCTCTGCTCGTTTTTGCGTCGCCTCTGCCTTGTCTCTGCCTCGTTCTGTTTATCCGGCGTTAATAAAAAAAAGAGTTTGACGGGCCTGTTGGTGTGGTTGGCAAATGATTGCTTCTCACGCCGGAGGTCGTGGGTTCTATTCCCACCCAGGACAGATATTTGTGTGCATGAACATGTCTGTTTGTCCTGAGTCTAGGTGTAATTATCTATATAAGTATGTACTTACAAAAAATATATAGTATAAGCTCTGCTTAGTTCGGGATCAGATGGCCGTGTGTAAATGATGTCCCATGATGTTATATTATATCTATCTATCTGTAAGAAACAAGGAGGAGTTTGATAAAATAATTCTACTTCATAACTGTCAAAACGAGAGAATTGCAAGCAAAGAGGTACTTGTCCCATCCTCTTTCCCACCAATGTTACGCCTATAACCAAAAACAATAAAATGAACCTGGCGGTGAAATTTTCGTCCTCGCGATTGCTTCCAGCAAGCCTGACAAGTTCATCGACCGTCTTACTAAGTAATTGTAGTAATAAAATCTTGCCAAATATTTATTTTTAATTTTATACAGGAGTATCACCCCAAAAGTATGTATTAATCTGTTTAGATTGTATCAACATCAACATTGTAGGTATGCTAATAAAACATATTATAAAAAAATATTTCACCAGGAAGCAAGAACGAACTACGGCATATTTACAAGCAAAAACAATTGCAGTGATAATCAGTGAACCATCGGCTACGACCAAAATGATGATCAATAATAATGATTTAATACCACTCAAGATCGTTATACAATACTCATAAATTATACCATAACTCGAGCGTATTTAAATGGTAACTAATGATAACATCTTAACATTTAAGTTACCAAATGAAATAGATGACAACCCACATTACATTGCAATATAGTCTTTACATACATAACTTATATACTCTTTAATATTTTGATTAAAGCCCCTATTCACACCCCACGGCTTTCTTACACAACATTAATGTCAAAAACAAACTTAATTTTGCCATTCCAAAATTGATATCGACATTCAAATCGCATCCAATCCTTCTCAATAGAGAAGTGTTTTCTGTTTATGTGATATTCAAAACTGCAATTTTAAGTTTGTTGTCGATATATATAATATAGTATATTTGCGCGTGCTCAACCACTCGGCATCATCCATCATAGTAATGATGATCATTTGAGCTTATGTCATTGGCAATGACGTTTTGGCAAATATTTTAAGTACAAGACAAATCGTTTTGTACGCTAATCTACGTTACGTGAACGATTATAGAAATGATACGCTCTTCCATACGTAAGGCTAACTTGGTGTCAAAGTTGATAGAGCCCGTAGGCCTCCAACGATGCTTATCTAATGACTGCAGTAAGAAAATAATATTCAACACTTTCTTACAGTTTGACCATAGTATATTAGTCTGATAACTTTAATTTAAAAATAAGCTGTATAAATATATCCCTTAGTAATGAATGATTAAGGATCTAGTGGTAAGTGACCATACTTGTCAGAGTTAGTGATTTTGATCACCACCCAGGACAAATCTTTGTGCGATGAGTACGATTATTTGTTCTATCATTATGGCAGCCGAATAAAGTTCACTCTTGGACAAAGGCCTCGCTAAAAGATTTCTACAACAAAATTGTGTCCATAAATTGGAGGGATATGTCAACATTGCCACGTTAGGCAGATGAGTTGGCGATCGCAGTATGATTGTCAGAAAACAGACAGAAGCTTCTGCCCATTCTCTGGGAGATATTTTCTCGGGACTACTTCAAACGCACGGGATGAAATGGAGTACTGATATTTTTTGCCTTCTTTATATTTATATATTATAAATATATAACTATGTTTCCTAGTTGTCAGTTTGCCATAATATAGGCTCTACCTAGTTTGGGATCAGTGATAGTTGTGCCAAGATATTTAAAGGTATACTATTTTATTTATGTTGAATTGTGTTCAATAATTAAAGCACATGAATAGTGTACTGGCTTCTAAGTGAACCACTAGATCAAAATAAAATCATAAATAACAGAGTTCAAGAAACAGCCTCCCGTAACAAACGTTTGTTTTTACATAACAAGACCTTCTGGGCATAAAAGTTCGACCGAGCTTTCACAGATCGAGGAAAGATGATCACCAACTAACCACTGCTTTACCACTTTACATTTAATGCATAAAAAAAATTGGTGAAACTAGACGTACAGGAAGAGCAGTTTGGGATCAGTTGGCAAAGTATTAGGTTTATTATTTTATTTATATTCAATTGTGTAGCACAATTAAAGTATATGCATAGTGAACTGGCTGCTATATGAATCACTAGACCAGTGGATCAGAGATCAGTGGTTACAAGAAACAGCTTCCATAAACGAGTAATTGATTTTCCATAGCACGACCTTCTGGGCACAAAGGTTCGACCGTACTTTCACAGGTTTGGGACAGATGATGGCCAACTAAACACTGCCTTACCTCTTTTCACTTACTGACTGGATAAAAAATAGGTGACACTAGAGGTACAGGAAGAGCACACAGTATCTCTAGTTTGGCATCAGTTGGCAAAGTATTAGGTATATTATTTTATTTGTATTAAACTGTGTAGCACACTTTTTGTATTAAACTGTGTAGCACACTTAAAGCACATACATAGTAAACTGGCTGCTCAGTGATTCACTAGACAAACATAAAATCATAAATATCAGGGTCACAGGAAACAGCCTCCCGAAACGAACCTTTGTTTTTACATAACACAACTCAACTAAGGTTCGACCGAGCTTTCACAGGTCGGGGACAGATGATAGCCAACTAAACACTGCCTTACCTCTTTAGATTTACTCCCTGGATAAAAAAATAGGTGAAACTAGAGGTACAGGTAGAGCAGTTTGGAATCAGTTGGCAAAGTATTATTTTATGTATATTAAACTGTGTAGCACACTTAAAGCACATACATAGTAAATTGGCAGCTAAGTGATTCACTAGACATGCATAAAATCATAAATATCAGGGTCGCAGGAAACAGCCTCCCGAAACTAACCTTTGTTTTTACATAACACAACTCAACTAAGGTTCGACCGTGCTTTCACAGGTCGGGGACAGATGATAGCCAACTAAACACTGCCTTACCTCTTTAGATTTACTCCTTGGATACAAAAATTGGTCAAACTAGAGGTACAGATAGAGCAGTTTGGGATCAGTTGGCAAAGTATTAGGTATATTATTTTATGTATATTAAACTGTGTAGCACACTTAAAGCACATACAGACAGTAAACTGGCAGCTAAGTGATTCACTAGACAGACATAAAATCATAAATATCAGGGTCGCAGGAAACAGCCTCCCGAAACGAACCTTTGTTTTTACATAACACAACTCAACTAAGGTTCGACCGAGCTTTCACAGGTCGGGGACAGATGATAGCCAACTAAACACTGCCTTACCTCTTTACACTTACTGACTGGATAAAAAGTTAGGTGAAACTAGAGGTACAGTTTGGGATCAGTTGGCAAAGTATTAGGTATGTTATTTTATTTATATTAAACTGTGTAGCACATTTAAAGCACATACATAGTAAATTGGCTGCTAAGTGATTCACTTGATCAACATAAAATCATAAATATCAGAGTCACAGGAAACAGCCTCCCAAAACGAACCTTTGTTATTAGGTACATAACACAACTCAACTAAGGTTCGACCGTGCTTTCACAGTTCGGGGACAGATGATAGCCAACTAAACACTGCCTTACCTCTTTAGATTTACTCCTTAGATAAAAAAATAGGTCAAACTAGAGGTACAGATAGAGCAGTTTGGGATCAGTTGGCAAAGTATTAGGTATATTATTTTATGTATATTAAACTGTGTAGCACACTTAAATCACATACAGGCATAGTAAACTGGCTGCGAAGTGATTCAGTAAAATCATAAATATCAGGGTCGCAGGAAACAGCCTCCCGAAACGAACCTTTTTTTTACATAACACAACTCAACTAAGGTTCGACCGAGCTTTCACAGGTCGGGGACAGATGATCGCCAACTAACCACTGCCTTACCTCTTCACATTTACCGCCTAGGATAAAAAGTGAGGTGAAACTATGATGATACGTATACGCCTAATGGCTACTCAAAGTCGTGCAATTATTAATCGTGTGAAAGCTGTCGTTTTTGATGAGCTAGAAAGGTTTTATTAGAATTATTGCTGAAGTTGCTAATGATGATGGTGTTTTTGATATTATTTATACAAATTATAACAAATCCTTGAAAGTGATTACATAAAATTATTACATATAGGGAAACCTGTTACATTAGCAGCTTTTTTTACTACTTTATTACTCTTCAATAGTAAACTATCTAAATAAGAAAGTAACTCTTAATTGTACACCAAATTAATTATAATTAAAATTTATAAATAATTATAAAAATTAAACCTAGACTGGCATATATATACAAGAAAAATTAAAAAGTTATGTCGTATTCGAAATTTATAAGCGCTGCTAAAACAAGAGAAAGATGTTAAATATTTGGTTTTCATGTGAGTCTGTCTTAATTGTGAAGATACCACAACCACTTACTACTACTCTGTGGAATCAATGAACTGCGGAGGTATTTCCAATTCGGTATGACATGGCAACCTTCAAGAAGCGAGCCTATTCCTATCTTAATGGCCAGCAACGTTCTTGCGGCCACTTTGGTGTTGTTAGTGTCCATGAGCGGCGGTGATCACTTACCATCAGGTGACGCAATTGCTCCTTTGCCTTACTAATACATAAAAAATAAAATAAAAATTAAATAAAAAAGGTTTTTATTCACGTAGACTTTAAAAAAGCGCTTGTAAATAGTCAGAACATATTCGTAGTAATATATAATTAATTTATAATTATTTCTAGGTACATATAGATATTTAGGTACACGGATTGTAGGAAATAATTTACAATAAGATTTATTTTATAACAGTAACGATATTTAACTAACTTAAATTAAGTTATTGTCAAGGATCATGTGTAGGTTTAATTATCAAAATTTTAAATTTTAGCTATATTTTTACTACATATTGTCGAATGGTTCTGTCTATATTAAGGTACGAATTAAATGTTATCATTATGGCGGACCTTGTGTTTATAACGACGGTCGCGCTTTAATGCTACCACCGGATCCAATGCGCCCCAACTGAGCAGACCCAGCGAAACAAACTCAGCGGGTGTCTCTACTAAATATGACAAGTACTAATTTCTAACTTCACGTTATTTAGTTAAGGTGGAAGATAGCGTTCTACCGCTCAAAGAAGAGCTAGACTGAGCGTCTCTACCACTGCTCACTTGATTAAATTCGCTGCGGGATCCGAGATAGTTCAAACGATTGTCCAGGGCGTGCCTTATCTTCACCGCTCAGTGACATTTTATTTTGTGTAAATGTTGATCCTGGCTTTCAGGAATTGCAGTGGTGGGTTAGAAGGTGAGAACATATTATGTTTTCATGGCGTCTAAGTCCGGTAACGGACATTTCACATCAAAATTTGACGCTACACAATTGACATAAACGACACAACAAAAACAACTTAATTCTATTATTAAAACATCACACATTCTTTTGCTACAACTTTTCCTTTCTACCCATAAGCCTCAAATTGAACCAATAAATAATAAAATTACATGCAATCATCAGAAAGTTAAATTGCTACGTATTAAACGCCTGAAGCGGATTATAATGTATGAACTATGAAATTAAAGAGTTTAATCACGGGACATTTTTCACCAAAATAGCTGAGCTATGATTATATCTCATAACAGAGCAAATTGAAGGGTAAGCATGTGTGACCACGATTATGATTTCTGTTCTTAGAATTTGGGGCAATAAAGATGCATTATACGCCTAACGCCATCTAGTAGCGAGGCGTAAAACTAAATAAGCTTTTCGTGGTTTGCTCCGTAGGTTTACTTAAAGTTTTGATAATAATAACGGTACTCAATTAATATTTTTACGTACCTGCATAACGTTTTCACTAGTGACCTTCGGGATTACAACTTATAGTGTGATCTGTTAGGAGCTATATGCCCTCTCGTAGGTTCACGCACTGCGCGGGAAATTTTAGCACACGGCACGGACGTTGTAGTGGTAACAATGTCATGCGAGTACAATACAAAGACGCTTTCAGGGTGCCGTGCAGGCTGCCAGAAGTACTAATCTCCAAAAAGCCTGCAAATATAATGCAACCGATAGACAATCAAAGAATGTTGTAGACGCAGCAATTTCAAAATTAGCGTAAGATTAATGTAAATTATTAATTAAATGGGAGGACCATTCAATGAATCACTTATCTTTCGCTAATTTTGTAATCTCTGCGTCTACATTTGCATCTATTAAACTTTTATTGGCCAGGGAGTTCCTCAGTAATGGTTTATAGTATTCCTCTCACCTCTAAAAGTAATTATTTAATAGTATTTGCTATAAAATAGAAAATAATTATGTTTATGAAGTAATCATTACGCAGAAATCCAATCAAATATTTACCAATTTTAATTACACCAATATCATCGTTAATGAAGATATTAGAGAAAGGAATCGAGCTAAATAATAATTTATTTTTTTATTAGATAAGTTACGATTTTAGAATCATTCGTTCCTTATCATGCATATCCAGTCATTCTATTCATTTAGTAATAACCTTCTAAAATAATTAAATTTTATATTTATTATGTTATCAAACAAGAACTCGTAATATTCAGTAATAATTTATGTTTTCATTCCACAATATTAATAATGCATACATACATACATACATCTCATTAATAGAATTATCTGTAACTTTTGTAAAAGGCTACTAAGGGATACACCAGGTAGCGCCGCCTGTGTACTAGCTTCTTTTTTCAGACGAGCCTGCGGCCCTCCTGGTAGTAAGTTGTAACCACTGCTCATGGACATTTTTTTTTAATATCTCGGGACAATGTCACACAGATCATCCTAGCCCCAAACTAAGCAAAGCTTGTACTATGGGTACCAGGCGACGATATACATACTTATATAGATAGATAAATACTTATATACATAGAAAATTCAAATTCACAATAAAAGGGGGCTCAGCAAACAGCTGTCTACCGTAACATTAATACTCTTTTTGAATCTCGTTTAAAGAAGGACATGTAGCGCAGAGAAAACACCGCAGCAGGTAATTCGTTCCAGAGCCGCTATGAACGCTGAAAGCGAACCGTGCTTGGCGAGATCGCTTCCAGGTGATACGGATGAACGCTCCTGCGAGTGCGCGTGGTGCGATAATTAAAAGGGGACCATGGCACCAGTTCAAATAATTTCTCAGAGCGTTCCCCGTGAAAAAGATGGTAGCTACCACTTAAACTCGCATACCAAACGTGGTGACTAAGGTAAACCCCTCCAAATCACCGCGTTATAGAAATCTTTGGGGCAGGTCCATGTCCAGCAGTGGAGGATATCACTGTCTCTGCGTAGGGTTTCCAATATCTGGCAGCGCTGATGTTACGTAAACATGTAGAGGGACTGAATTAAGCGCCGCTGAAGTGAAGGGTCATACTTCTATTGAGAGAGAAATAATGAAACATAAAAGATCAGGGACGACGATGACAGGCCCTGTCTAGTTTGCGATAGATGGTAGTGTGTTTGTTGTCCCAAGATATTTATTTATTTATATTGCCACTCTCACCGGTCCGAAAGCGATCGGCGAAGTTAAGCAACTATAGGCTTGCGGTCTTTCCATACATGGGTCACCACGAAAGTGGTGTAATTTCGTCTTCGTGCTACGGATGGCACGTTAATCTGTCGGTCCCGGTTGTAGTCATTAGACAATAGTCGTCAAACCATGGCCTACTGGGCGGTGTGAACCACTCTGACACTAAGGTCACCACTGCCCATACGATAAAGTAAAGAAAGCCGCTCATAGCCAGTTCTTACCATAAGACTCTAGGTGTCGGGGTCTAGGTGTGTATATTCGGATTCAGTATAAATGAATGACCGCTGATGTGGTGGAATTTATGAGCATTTCCGTGCTTCAGAGAGCATGATAAACACGTGCCGGCTGTGTTTTTGGGCATCAAATGTAAATAAATAATTCATAGCTAAATATTCAATATCTAATTAAATAATTTATAACGAAATTCAGAACATAAAAATAAATCAAGAGCAGAAGCCTTGTGTGTTTTCATTTGTTGATTATTATTTATCCACAATCACACATTTGCCCATTTGAACGCAATATGCAATGTTAAACTTATGTAACATTGCAAAACACTGTAATCGAACACTCAAACTTCAAGCCATAACATGAACTGATCGTAAATTCTTGACCCGTAATAAAATAAACATTTAAAATACTTTAGCACAAGTACGCAGGTACTTACATCTGTAAGTTTTTATAGTTGACGGATGATGAGTTGCGTATTAATGTCAAAATATATAGGATTCCACTTGAACTTTTATTTAAGCAATCATTAATGATTTAAGTTTTCAATGGAACGTATTACTTAGATGGAAATACCTTTTATTGCAGGGGGAACGCCTTCGCATGCCACTCGCAAATGTGTCTGCGGGTGGTTATGTCGGCCCCGCACTGACTAAAACTAACCTGCTGCTGGACACTTTTTGACCCCTGAAACGCGGGGAATGCTGCCCCGGTGTTGCCATTTACGCCATGTCCATGGTGTAAATGGCAACACCGGGATACGTTCCCGGGGACTGATACTGCCAACCGCCACAGCGACTACGCCACAAAGAGACCGCAGTCTTCCTGGTGCAGCTGGTGACAGTAGAGGTCACTTCTCTTACTGCCACCGCATCCCCGAGGGGGAGTTGGGCTACCGGTGCCCCTACGCCTCCTCCGTCTGCGAGTGAGATCGGCTCGCTCGCGATCCCGCTAGTAGATATAGATAGTTAACTTACTCAAAATAATCTAAACTATTATGTCTTTTTGTATGTACTTCAAAGTAAACTACGCTAGATCAGCTTCAGACGCTGCTGACTATCACTGACAGATTTAGATGAAAAGAAGCTGGAGAAGATGCGATTTAAAATTTGATATTTCGTATAAAGTTATTTATGTAATTCATTAAATTTGGGTATGATTGTTGAAAAATGGAACATGCCAGAAATGAGTTGACTTACATATATTGGATAAAAAAAATATAAGGTCACAACATAACTATACCCGGCAAAAAATACTTGGAAAATTCTCATCTTGAACCAAGAACTTAAAATGTGAATGTATTGATGAAAATTCTGTAAGGTATGTATCTGTAATTTAAAACAATTTATGAAAAAATAAAAATAATAAATATGACATTTAAAACATATCAAAAGAATATAAAAATACATCCGCATCGCTGCCTATGTTTAACATGCCCAGAACAATAAACAATTTATAAACGTGCATTATTTTATATACGTTTGATCTCCAGGCTCAGTGAATACAGTATGATATTCGGGTTCGTAAAAATATGTAGCTATAAGTGAAATAATAAAAAATAAGAAATAAATACACAATAAATTAAATGTCATCACTTTTTAATATTCGTTTAAAACTTTAGATTGCTGTATACTGGAACGATACTATACATATATCGCAACACGTGAACTGTTTTATTTTGAAGTTGGCTAATATTATTTAGGCTCTTACCTCACCTAACTAGGTACTTCCATATCTTACAAACCTTTCCTATCGTAAAGAATTAGTCATAATTCTGACACCTATTGACACCCTGTCAATACCTCGTAATCCTATCACCAGTTTATATAAACCTGTATCGTACAGGGTGACATTAAAATTGTGACATTTAATAGTTTGTTATTTAGCCATATTAGAAAAATAAAAACTGCCACTCAGAGCTTACATACGTATCGTATCGGGCAGTGGTTTGGTTACCCTGGTGTCAGAGTTATTCAAGCCACCCAGTAGGCCTCAATGTTGTCTAATGGCTACAACCGGGACCGACAGCTTAACGCGCCCTCCGAACCACGGAGACGCTCAGAAATTAATTCACTTTCGGTGGTCATCCGAAACGCCGGTATAACGGCTGTGGTACAGGTTTAACCTAGTACAGGCACAAACTGTCTACAGCTTGGCTTAGTATGAATTATTTTTAATATAAATAGATATAATTTTATTTACATTTTTTCTTGAATAAAATTTATTTATGTTTGTTAGATGCTTAATCTCACCGATCGCTTAAGAACCGGTGAGAACAATAATAATGTACTTAAGTTGCACCCTGTATAACCATAGCAATAAACGTTTTCAATCGCATTCACACGTGGGGGCTCATCTTACACTGGTAGATATCAACTGTGCAATATGACATTTGACAAATTGCGTTATAGCTTCCTTTCGCTACGCCATTGTTGTTGCTGACCGGATTATGGTAACTTAATAGGATATAGTAACGTATACATGGTATTATGTAACTGATAATAGTTCCGTATAAGTTCTACCTGGTTGGTCTACCGCAGATAATGAAGTTCAGGGTTCAAATCGCGGGTCGGACCTAAAAAGGGATATTGGAATTTTTCTGATAAGAATAATAATAAAAAATAATATACTGAGACATTATTTAGTCACGACCATCTGATCCCAAACTAAGCAAAGCTTGTACTATGGAAACCAGATAACTGATATTCTACTTACATATACTGCTGTTCTTTTGTAAATACATAATTATATAGATTATAAAGACGTGTGGCATAGCGGCTAAGACAGTCGCCTCACCGCTTTGTGTCGCGGTTTCGAGTCCCGTGCCGGACAACAATCTGGATGTAATTTGTGTCCGTCAATTACATTTATGTTTGTAAAGTACCCCGCGACACAGGGATTAGATTACCTAAAGCGGGCGTTGTCGTTAAAAATAATGATTTTTTTTTAGTACCTAAGTAGGTATCTAATAAATAAACTTTTTCTTTTGCAAATTACTTTACTAACGAAATGTTATCAAAAAAATTAAAACGGTTTTATAGTTTTTAAACAGAATTTTATTATTTCAATAAAAAAAATGTTGATATGCGCGTCCGCACGTATGTACATATTATAGCCATCCAACAACAGGCATTAATTTAGTAGTGCGCCTTCCATATCGAGGTAGGCCAGGTTGAGGGTCTAAGACCACAGTTTGACACATGGATTATTGCCTTCTACATCACAGATTAACCCATTGATACACGTTTAGAATTATGGGTACGTGGATACGTAGATGCAACCCATCCGCGGTAGGAAAGATATGTATCACGGCAATAGGGCCCTTTACCTTCTTCTTAGTATGACAATGGTAATTTATACTAACATTATACTGTACTACCAAGTCGGCAAATATAAGAAAGTAAAGCCGCGGGCACAAGCTATAGTTTCTAATGCAAGCAGTAGCACAGTATCTAATCAATCAAAAGATAAACATAGTATAAAGGCATATAGTAGTAAATCTATGGAATGAGCATTGATCCAACCAACGTGACAGAATCTCGCCTTAATAAACTGATTAGAGAGGGAATGTCACCTACTATCGAATTATCGTCTATGTATCTAACATAAAGACTAAAGACTGCACCAAGCGGGATATGGCCGCTTTTAAAATTGACCACTGTAGCTGGGAAAAGCTCGCTGAAAATAGAGTTGAATGGCGCAAACGTGTAGTGGAGAGTCGTAAGATCTGTGATGAAGTCTGGTTCGGATTACTTGCTGATAAGAGACAGAAGCGACATGAAAGCGGCTCGGCACCAACCACCGCAAACTTCTTTTGTCAGGACTGCAGCAGGCTATGTCGCTCTCGCATCGGTTTGTTAAGCCACCAAAAGATATGTCTCTCAGACAATGCGCCGTAAATCGTCTGTAACAGACGCAAAGGCCATATATATATACAAAAATATTTAAATAGATAACTAAAAATGTATACCCTCGTGGCGACGATTGTACGTAGTCTAAATTCCGGTTTCATCCGAAGTAGAGAGGAGCAGAAAAGTCCATAGTGAACCAATTGGGGCTTAGAAAATGATTACGGTATATCAAAGAAACGCTATTGCATGTTATAATAGGTCTTTACCTATGAAATTGCCGTTTTGTATGAAAAAATTTAAACGAATTTTTTTCATGAATATTTTTTATTTGTATTAATCGAAGTAATCACCCATGCAATCAATGCATCTTTGCCATCGCAGTGGCAGTTTATTGATGCCCTTCTTAAAGAAATCAGCTGGACGGGAGGCAACAAATTCTTCAAAGGCATTTTGTACTGCCTCTCGGGTATTGAATTTTTTTCCCGCCAAGAAGTTATCCAAATTCTGGAAAAAGTAGTAGTCTGTAGGCGCAAGGTCTGGTGAGTAGGGCGGATGACGGAGAGCTTCCAACCCCAGTTCTTGCAACTTGGAGACCGTCTGCTGTGCAGTATGAGGTCGCGCGTTGTCGTGCAGGAGCAGCGGAGACGAGCAATTGACCAATGCTGGTTGGAGATGCGCCAGCTTCTCCATCATTGTGCTCAGTTCTTCACAGTACACATCTGCAGTAATGCTCACCCCGTTTGGTAAGAAGCTGTGATGAATCACACCGGCGCTAGACCACCAAACAGTGACCATCACTTTTCTAGGGGTAAGTTTTCGTTTAGGGCATTGTTTAGGTGCTGAACCAGGATCCAACCAACTTGCTGAGCGCTTGCGGTTATCAAACAGAATCCATTTTTCATCGCAGGTAACAATGCGGTTCAAAATTCCTTCATTTGTGTGTCTGTTGAGCAGTGCAAGGCACGTCTCGACGCGTACTTCGCGCTGGCGATCATTGAGTTCGTGGGGCACCCATTTGTCAAGCTTTTTTACCTTGCCAATTTGACGCAAATGGACCAATATTGTTTTGACGCTAACGTCGAAAGCTGCTGCTAATTCAGCCGTAGATTGTGTATCATCAGCTTCCACAACCGCCTTTAATTCGTCATTGTCGACCAAAGTCTTCGGACGACCGCGAGGTTCATTTTTCAGGTCGAAATTTCCAGAACGGAAGCGAGCAAACCAATAACAGGTGGTGCGTTGGTTTGTAGTGTTAGCTCCGTAAACGTCGTTGATGTTGCGTGCCGCTTGTGCCGCGTTGCTGCCACGACGGTACTCATATTCCATAATTACTCGAATTTTTAACGTATCCATGATGACGAAAAAGATTGAAATGCGATGAAAATGTAACACTAATCAATAAAGAAATGACTACTTTTGGAAAAAAGAATCCATGTTTTTAAAATAAAATTAATTTGAAATTAGAATTCTTAGCCAAACAAAAATTATTTTGATTTGAAATGGCCAGTACTGCAGAACGGCAATTTCATAGGTAAAGACCTAATATATAGATATACTTCTTTGAACCTTTCTATATCAGTAGAAACTGGGCCTTAATAGAGTTTACAAGCCCGTACAGCTACGGCATGATTATGTTGATATCGCGTTAGTTCTAACTAAGTTTGCGAATGCGAATAAGTTTTTAAAGGTTCTAATGACATTTCAAAACCATATTTTCTGAATAGTTTGTTAGTTCCATCCCTAACTTATTTCGTCTTTTCTAAAGAATCAATTAAACTTAAATTAAAACCTAGTCTATGATATAATAATGTCAAAAAAGCTGAACTAATTTTGATAAGATATTATGAAAAGGAAAACTACTTATATATTTTTTCAAAATAATTAATGTTCTCACAAGCAGTAACAAATATAAGATAAGATAAGATAAGATAATTGTTTATTTCACCACATAACACAAAACCATAACAATAATAGGCGCGTACAGTTAAATGCAATACATTTTTACATAATAAAATTGTTTGTTTGTTACAATATGGAAAAAAAAGTCCAGTAAACTAGTGCGAGCTGGTGCTTGTTTTACAGGTCATGAGAAATTATATATATATTTTTAGGTTATTTCTTTTATGCGTTTAGCAGTGCCTTAGATGTTCAAACCACAGAATGGGGCCCTGGTCTCTGCATTCGGGACTGATAGCTTAACGTGCCTATCCAAAAAATAACGGCTGATAAAAAGCAAAAAGGCGTAGTGAAATTGGCATTGCTAGTTTAACATCTGTGTATATTTCAACTATGTTATGTAGGATGTTAGTGAACTAGAACAAAATTCGCTACTGTCATATGCAAATTACACGTCATTAGAGATCTTAATTGTATTAAGTGATTAATTGCTTCGCTTTCGGCCGTTCCGTCAGGTTGCAATTAAGTAATGTATTGAGATAATAAATAATAACAGTCTTTAGGTTTCGAAATTAGTTCTAATGACCTAACACTTGAATCTCACTAGTAAAAGAGTTGTAAACTTTGAACGGCGAACAAATTTATGTGATTGGCGACGAGTATCGTCACCAAGTCGTCCCAAAGAAATATCTACCAGAGAACGGGCGATAATCTCTGATTACTATGACTGCCTCGTTGGTCTAGCGGTAGCGTGTTCACCCGCAGATAACGAGGTCCTGGGTTCAAATCCCGGGTCGGGCTAAAAGTGATTTTGGGACTTTTCTGTAAAAAGAAAAAAATCTCAGCATCAGCCCGAAGTCTGGGAGTTGGCGGTATTATACCCCCGTGCCTCGGAGAGCACGTAAAGCTGTCGGTCCTGTACCTGACCTCTTTCCGGTCGTTTCGCTTGGCGTACCATTGGATCATGAGAGTGATGGAATAGAAAACACTTGAGCACTATAATATGTCCCGCGCAGATGGCTAATCTCTGTTGAGACTGGCCGCCGTGGCTGAAATTCGGCTAGGAGGACATTATTTATTATTTATTACTATGGCTATAAGATCACCGTTACTATTATATCAGCCGAATGAGGCCACAGCTGCACAAAATCCTTCTTAAAAGATTTTCACGATGGAGTTGTGCCCACCATTTGAAGGGAAAAGCAATAATCTCCATGATTGGCGATCGCAGTATGTTGGTCATAGTACACAGAGAGACACTGCTGCTCGTTCTCTAGAAGTTTATCCATTGGAATGACTTTCACACCCACAACGGGATAAAATGTGGTGATAATATTCTTTGCCGTCATGCACACGGCAATAAGATAAGATAAGATAACTCTTTATCGTACCCCAAAACATTACAGGATACAAGAATACAATAACGTAATTACATTAAAAAGTGTATAATTGGCAGCCTTATCACTAACCCAAAACATTATAGGATACAAGAATACAATACAATACAATAACGCTATACAATTATCACTAAATGTGATCTTTTCCAGCGATAATGACTAGTTTTCGATCAATATTGATCGAAGCTAGTCTAAAATTCTAAGAGTTAGGTGTCGTGGGATTTTCAAAGTGAAGCGAAGTTATAAATAATTATTGCATGAAATTCAATAATAATTAATAATATCATATCAGTACGTCCCTAGTTATTTTAGCTATATACCAAAAAGATGCGCCTGCTGATAAGTGTTTACTAGGAAAAGCTACCTTTCGTCGAGCAGTGACAGAGGAATCATTGAAGCTTTTAGGTTATAGATTCCCCTATCCACCAATGAGCTGTGATAACCTTAATCAAACACATGAACATTCATGCTTGTATTCTAAAGTTATCACTAACACACAAATTTTCCCATACACAAGACGGAACACAGTTAAAACTACTTGGAGTCGATATACCATGTGAGTACCCCCTCTTAGCGGTAATTCTAAGTTTCACTTGACTTTTACAACACGCAGTTTTTACCACTGTGCGGTGAAGAAGTATTGTATTCTATTACATCCCCAGTCGGAGGAAATAATCATTTTTTTTTCCTTTATGATAACTTGAAAACATTAATTGACTAACGTTAACTACTATCGGATAGATAGAATAGTTTTTTTTATAACGAAAAAACGCACTGAGCCGATTTGAAAAAATCACTGAAGAATGCTACATTATGACTGAGTAACATAGACTTTATTTTTAATCGAATTAAATTAGGAATCTTGACGAAAACTACAGTAATGAAACCCGAGGTACAAAAAATCTAAACAGTGTTTAATGTTTAGATTTTAATAATATCTGTAGCATACGTTTAAGACGTTTGTCTTAAACCGCATGCTACACATAGACCGATGATCTTCTGAGGGTCGCTGGATGAAGAAAAAATAAAACTCTAATATGTAATAATTCAGTATATATTACTCTGCACGCACTCTTCATGTAAGTAAAATAAAAATCAGACCGTGTCCACGCGTTTTACGCTAAACTTAATTGCGTTATCAGGAGTCGAAAGTATCGAAATAAATTAACCCTAAAGTACTTTGGCCGTAAGTATTATATATTACTCGTTATTATATAACCATAGATCCTACTATTATACATACAATAATCAATCAACTATATAATCTAATCCATAGTATGACAAATACGCTAACGTAATCACTATTGAGAACATATTGAAAGCGTTCTATTAATGACAACTCGTATAAATGGCCATTACGATTTATCTACATATTGCCAACATGGTGATCGATTCAGATTGTTTAAGGGAGAGTTGTTTGTTTAATAAACAGGGTTCAGGTTGGCGTGGTTGGTAAATACTTGCCTTGCACGCCGCAGGTCGTAGGTTCAATTTCGATTCCCACCCAGGGGCTCTACCGGCTAAGTGCCTGAACATCGATTTCTTAAATGGCGTTCAAATAAATAAAAATGACTTAATCAATCGTTTTATCTTTAAAATGACTTAATCAATTGTTTAATCGGCTTCAACGTTAACAATCGATTCTGGACCATTTATGACGTCACATGTACTCATGGGAGCCGATTTAACGATAGATTAAGTAATTTTTAACCTTTATTTATTTGAACGCCATTTAAGACATCGAAGTTCGGCGACTTAGCCGGTAGAGCCCCTGGACAGATATTTTTAACGGACTTTAAAAGTGGATGCTTATTTATTTATTTTCCAATTTATGTACACACTAAAAGTATAAAGAATAAAATACAAGAGATGACATTGCACAAAGGTACTACTTATTTATATATATAATAAAACGGTAAAAAACGGTATGTGTACATTGAATATATAAAAAAAGGGGTTTAGAAGCAGTAACAGAGCACGAATAACAAAAATCTGTCTGTCTGTGTGTCTGTTTGTTTGTTCACGCTATTCTTCGGAATTACTGGACGGATTTGAATGATTTTTTTTGTTGTATAGGTGTTAAGTCTGGGCAACATATAGGCTATAATATTTATCTTGGAAACTTGAACACCTAATGCAGAACCGCAATAGACCAGTTAAACTATAAGAGATACAAAAATAGTATCTACCCTAGCAAAAATTGTTCCACAAGATGAGCATTTTCTGCTGAGAGGATAAATTTGAAGATCTGGAACACCTGTTGTGGAACTCCAAGAGCCCAGCGACACTATAACATTATATAGGAATGACGTCTTAGCAAGAGTTATTCAGCCTAAATTAATTTCTTCCAGTAGAACTACAAGAGGAGATTTTTTAAAATAGAAATATATGAGTGTGTAGGATGATATACATACAAACGAAAAAAAATACATACTTACGTAATTTAAAATAATAAAATAAAAAAAGTATATTTAAGGCAAAGAGGAAAGGTAATGTTCTTTAACCTTTTTCTGAATATGGAAATTGTATTACAATCACGAGTGTTAAGTGGAAGAGACTACACAGCCTAACCGCAAAAGTGGTTTAATTTCTGGCCATTAATGTGCTTTGGAGGGCACGTTAAGCTGTCGGTCCCAGTTGTAGTCGTTAGATAATAGTCATTAAGCCGCATAAGAGTTGAAAATACCTACTCTCTGTCTTCAATGACAGAGCCGAATGGCTAGAAACCTCCGGAAAGATAGCAACTCTCAACTGGGCCGTGTTGAAACCGGTAGTAGATGAACCCGCTGAGTTTGTTTCGCTGGGTCTTCTCAGTTGGGGCGCATTGAATCCGGTGGTAGCATTAAAGCGCGACCGTCGTTATAAACACAAGGTCCATCATAATAATAATATTAAATTCTTACCTTAATATAGACAGAACCATTCAGACAATATGTAGTAAAATATAAATTTCGATGATTAAACCTAAACATAATCTCCTTAATACAAGCTAGCTAAATATCATTACTATTACAAAATAAATTTTATAAATGTTTTAACAATCTGTGTACCTAAATATGTAACTAGAAATATGTCACTAGAAATATTATGTATACTTAACTGTGATGATGATGATGACTCCAGACCGGTTTCGGTCACGGCGACTGCCTCAACTCCGTACAGATAGTTGTCGTTGGTGTGCTCGCATATGACTACAGTAGCCAATCTTATTTGAGAAGGTCCGCGCACATTGCGGGCATGTGAGCACACCATTATTAAAATTATAACTGATCGCCGCAGGTGGTCGGGCTTTCAGTTCGTCACGTCTAGAGTCAAGCTCTGACCGACGATGCTCCTCAAAGTCAGAAACTTTGTTTTTGACTAGAGCTCTCCAATCAGATCTGTCGGCCGCAAGCCTTTCCCACAACGAGGTCTCAATGTCACATTTCTTCATATGGCGTTTTTGCACATCTTTATATCGGAGGAACTGTCCGCCTTGCTTTCGTTTCCCCTCCTTCAGCTCGGAATAAAAGATACGCTTAGCCACTCGCTCCTCCGCCATTCGAGACACGTGACCGCACCATCGAAGCTGTCGCCGCATAAGGTAAGCCTCAATGCCACCAACATTGGCTCGTCGCAGCACTTCGGTGTTACGCACACAATCAGACCATCGGATCTTAAGTATTTTACGCAGGCATTTAAGGTGGAATTGGTCTAGTGTGCGGATATGCCGACGGTATACAGTCCACGTCTCGGCGGAGTATAAGATGTTGGGCAATACTATTGCCGTATATACCGATATTTTGGTAGCCAGTTTGAGGTTATGGGAACGGAAGACCTTGGCATCCAGCTTGCCGAATGCTGCAGCAGCAGCACCGATTCTGCCGTTGATCTCAGCATCAAGGTCGCACTTCGATGTTAATGTGCTCCCCAGATACCGGAATTTATCAACCTGCTTTAACGAGTCCTCACCGAGTTTCATGGTCAGTGTCTTATGACCGTTATTGTCCAAGGACATAACTTCCGTCTTCTTGACACTGATCTTCAGGCCAAATTTTTGGCAAGCCTCGTGAAAGTTGGACATCAATTGCTGCAGGCTATCTGGGGATTCCGCCACAAAACACAGGTCGTCTGCATACATGATCTCAGTGATCATTGCATACGAAACTTTGGTGCGGGCCTTAAATCTGGCTAGATTAAAAAGATTGCCGTCTGTTCGGAAACGGATGCGAACTCCATCGGAAAATAATTGCAGGGCCTCGCGGACTACGACTGCAAAGTACAACGCGAACAGTGTAGGTGCAAGAACACACCCTTGCTTCACCCCACAGGTAACGGGGAAGAAGTCTGACTGATCGTCGTCGACAGCGACACAGCACTCCATGTCATCATGCAGGAGTCTCAGGAGTCTCACAAATTTATCCGTGCATCCTAACTTTTCCAGTACTATCCAGAGGGCTTCTCGAGGCACACTATCAAAGGCTTTCTCAAGGTCAACGAAGCACAGGTATAGCTTTCGCCCCTGTTCACGGCTCTTTTCTTGTAGTTGACGCAATGAGAAAATCGCCTCACAAGTGCCTCGGTCAGGTCGGAAGCCAAACTGGGTTTCCGGCAAAATCTTTTCAGATAGGGTCATTAGGCGGTTTAGTAATACTCTGGCAAAGACTTTTCCAGGGACTGATAAAAGTGAAATACCGCGGTAGGAGTTACAATCGGAACGGTCACCCTTGTTCTTGTATAGGGCACAAATACGAGACACTTTAAAGTCTGCTGGAATACGTTCCGTTTCCCACACAAGAACAAAAAGTTCATAAAAGGCTGAATGCAACTCGTCACCGCCATATTTGATCAATTCTCCCGGTATGCAGTCCATGCCAGCCGCACGCTTATTTGGCTGTTGTTTTATGGCAAGAACGATCTCATTGCGTGACAGTGGCTCGTTCATCTGATTTGCTACTGACATCTGAGGCATCGATCTGATGTGTTCTAGATCAGCTGATCGATCAACATTAAGTAGGGCACTAAAGTGTTCAGCCCATCGCTTTAATATAGCGTCTTTAGATTCTAGAAGGCCTTTGCCGTCCATGGACTTCAAAGGGACCTTCAGCGAATTCCTCGTACTAATCAGTTTTCGAACCTCACCGTAGAACTCTCCGAGCTGATTCGTATCAGCGAGCCACTGCATGTGCCGAGCTTTTTCTTGCCACCACCGATTTTTTATTTCCCTAGAAAGTTTTCGCAGCTCCATGTCACTCTTTTTGATCTCTGCAGCGCCTCTACCTTGCTTCTCTCTGCTACCATTCCTAAGCAGGACACGATGTTTGCCGATTGCATCCGCAAGAACCCTATCGTTCTCATCAAACCAGTCCTCATTCTTACGGACTTTGACACCCAAAGTATTTTGAGCAGTGCCTAAAATATGAGAAGATAAAGCTCCCCACTCTGCATCAACCCCCTCCGCGCCGTTTCGTAGGGATGGGAGCGTACTAGCTAAAGTTTGTGCAAACTGTTGTCTAGTCCCGAGATTCTGAAGCTTATCTACATCTAAGCACGCAAGCTTCACTCTTCCTGATCTGCGGGGACGACGTAAGCAGAGATTCAATTTGGTGACAACAAGCCGGTGATCAGTCCAACAGTGTGCTCCCCGCATTACACGGGTTATTTGGATTTGGGAAATATCTTTTTGTCGTACGATTGCGTAATCAATTAAATGCCAGTGTTTTGATCGTGGGTGCATCCACGTAGCCTTGTGCTTGGCGCGAAGTCGGAACATAGTGTTCGTTATAGCCATATCGAATTGAGCACAAAGACTAAGCAACAACCTGCCATTACTATTCATGTTGCCTATTCCGTGTCTGCCTAAAACTTTAGGCCAGGCTTCATAGTCCCGCCCGACTCTGGCATTAAAGTCGCCCAGTAGTAAGATCTGTTCACTGGGGCGTACGCGCTCGAGACAGTGTGTCAACTCCTCATAAAATTTATCCTTGATGTCATCAGACTTGTCCAGCGTTGGAGCATAGACACTGATGACATTAAGATAATTGTCGTGTTCAAGATGCAAGCGCAATGTGGTCACGTGGTCAGAAATGTGCACAGGATATTCCTGAAGACGCTTTAAGAGGTGGTTTTTGATAGCAAAACCAACGCCCGACCGCCGCGGTTCAGAGGCAGCAGTACCTTTCCACAGAAAAGTATACCCGCCACCGTCTTCCACCAGCTCCCCTTCGCCAGCGAGATGTGTTTCGCTGAGAGCAGCCACATCTATATTATAGCGACGAAGTTCTCGAGCTACAATAGCGGTTTTTCGCTCAGGACAGGCGTTAGCATCACTATCGAGAAGCGTCCGAACGTTCCACGCGCCGAATGTCATAGTATTGGATGATGGTTGCGTTTTCTTTTTATTACTTGTGTAGCGTCGACCACGATAAAAATAGATGCTGAGGCAGCCGTGGTTACTACCCTCTCTTAAGTCGGGGTGAGCATTTTTTTGGGACACCTTTTCTAGTCCCCTCCCTGGCTGAGCAGGGAAAGCAGTGCCTCCCTAAATAGGGCTGCTTTGTCACCCTGGGTGCTGCCGAATCCATTCTGTCACCCCATGCGCAGAGCGAAAGCGACCACGGTGTACATACATACACCCCCAGAACCGCCCGTGTGCAGGCATCAGACAAAGCCTGGTTCGCATCAATCCAGACCTCTCTACCTCACCCCATCGCCACAGGACTTTGCTGTAATCGGAGTCCATGTTCGGAAGCAGTCAGGTGCGCAGGAAATATTAAGGTGCATAAGTGTACGCGCAAACACAGATGCACACACTCGTCCTTCCCCTCCTATCTCTAGTGGAACGGAGAACCGCTACAACTAGAGGAGAGTTTGGATGATGTGTCTGGCCGACGGTAACTGTACGCTCTCTACCGTCGCCCTTGGCCTTCCACAATTGCCGTGCTGTTCCGCCAAGTCCGCAAAACCCGCTGCATATCAGCTGTGGGTTGCCTTCCTTGCCGAAACAGACTTTATGTACAAAGTGGGAGAGAGCCACAATAATACATTCGATTGTACCTGTCGAACGCAAGGCAGTTTAACGTCTTGCCCGGGACGTATACATACTTAACTGTACTTTTACTACAAACATGTTCTGACTATTTACAAGCGCCTTTTTAAAGTCTACGTGAATAAAAACCTTTTTTATTTATTTTTTATATTTATTTATTTAGCATATTAAGATGGTTTGTAGGTGGATTCTGGGCTAACTGAGTTCAGATTATCTTTGATACCTAGAAATATTAGACTGGGCTGTTCTAGTGGTTGAGCCAGAGGTCGAGGAATCGGTTCACAGCTCACCGGTCTATGTCTGATGACCACATTATTTGTTCTGCGTTTGTGGGTATTTTATTTACATGTATTTAGAATTTATCAGTTGTCTGTATTGTCACAAGATATTTATTTAAAAATATTTACATGTCATTGTATATTTACAGACATTATTTACACATTTCCTGAGTAAGCAGAGCTTGTACTATAGAAACCAGATAACTTATATACTACATATACTACTTTTCTTTTGTAAATACATACTTATATAGATAAATTACATCCAGACTCAGGGCAAACAGATATGTTCATGCACACAAATATCTGTCTTGGGTGGAAATCGAACCCACGACCTCCAGCGTGAAAAGCAAGCATTTGCAAACCACGCCAACATGCCCGTCTATTTTATTCATTTATTTTTTGTTTTTTATATTATCATTCTTATTTTATTAGTGTTATTATTTCGTTTCCGGCTGTTTATACCTACTAATAAATACATATTTCATATTTCTACCTTTCCAAAATTGACAAAATTCTACTATATTAATTATTTATGTACAGTGTGCTTTATTATCGTTACAGTGGTTTCTTCCAAAGTTCTTTTCACTTCTGATATTTTAACTAAGTATGATATATGGCTCTTGGCTACCACTAAATTTACTCTATTGGTATAGTCGTTCTAAACTAAAAATGAATGGGTTTCTGTTGCGGTGAAGTAGCCCAATTGGTACTAGAGCACTTTAGCTTTGCTAGAGACACCAGACTAGCTAAAGCAGAGCTCCTGCCTTAAGAACTGGGTTATACAACATAGAGCAAGCTCAATATGGGAATATGCTGTTGCTTGCTATAAACACATATCTTAACCCACTTGGTAATAGAGCACTTGACTTGACTGGTTCAGGTCAAAAAGTGATTTTGGGAATTTTCTGTTCAGAAAGATGGCGGTATCCACGCCGTATACGTCCGCGCCTCGGGGATTAGATAAACCTATCGGTCCTGTACCAGACCTCGGTCGAGTCGCTAGTCACCTCATCGGATCACGAGAGTGATGGACTAGAAGGTATCCCTGTATTTACGCACACACTAGTACATTGTAATATATCCCGCGCAGAAGGCTAGTTTCCATCGAGATTGGGCATCATGGCTGCAATTCTAACAGGAGGCCATTACTAGACTACTACACTTTCTAATGAACTGCAGACATACATATGTTTAGGTTAATATACAACATACAATCTACATCTAATGTTGACGGTCATAAAACTCAGATGATTTTATAAATCTAAAAATTATATATTGTTGTTTAGAATTACCTGATACCGCGTTCATTTCTAGACGAGACCGAATCATACTTTTCTGAGTGATAGATGTGTGGGTGCTATTCTAAGTGAGGCCTTATTCCTCAATTAACGAAAACAGATTATGAAACACATTAAGTGTGAGTCTAACTTAGGCACCGGTTCCGTACATTTCTTGGACGTTTATTAAGTTATTTAGTAAATAACTAAATAACTTAAAGTTCTAGTACTGTTTAATATTTTTGACGATTTCTTAACACTGAACTTGTTGAGTCGGCGTTCTTTTATCTCTTTCAGACCTGATATAATAAGCAACATCTTGATTGCTTTAATTCTCGTTTCCATAACTCCACCTCAACATAAATCTTGAACATGTTTTTGTATAATTCTGACTTATTTTAATAGATATATTTATATGACAATCATAGCAAATATGTCATAGGAAAAAGTGTGAAAAAAGTAAATAGGTATACATTTACTTAGGTATACTTACACAGCATCTCATAGAACTAGTAAAGTTACAATTTTTATTAGAGCCTTAAAGGCGTCTCCCTCAATTCAGCACGATATTGATGAAAATATACACATTTAATTAATAAATAATAAATATCCGGGGCTTGTCACACTGTCTAGCCCCAACTAAGCAAATCTTTCACGGTAGATACTAGACAACGGAAGACACGAGAAATACTTACTTATTTAATTCAAGAAAAATAACTATATTCATGAATACAAATATTTGTTTTGACTCAGAATCCAACCCTCAAGCTTTCGATCTGAAGGCAGGTTTATTATTATCTGAGTAAAGGCGATCGTCCATGAATTACTTAAATATCATTCAATTTCAAAGAAACTATAAATTGCGGACAGATTGCATTACTCATAGTCACTAAAATATACAGTTTCAGACGGTGCCACACCACAAAAACATGGTTTAACACTAGCAAGTACAGAACCCTAAAAGAGTGAAGTGAACATTCACACCCACAATATCGCAAATTAAAGAAAGCTCAAAAACATCTTCATCTTAACTCTCAGGAATTCTAATTTGTCATAGCATAGATAACGTGGTTACAGTAATCATATCACCTCTGTGGGTGTCTAGTGTTATGTCAAGCCATTGTGTCAAACTTTCACTTCTTTTCGTTTGTTTCCTCGATTCTCATTACTGGCCGCTTCGTCCTATGGTACAAGGCATGTAACTATAATAATATCATTAAGAAAATAATAAATGCAGATCACCGAAAGGAGTGGGCCTGCTCTGCGCGTTGAGTCTAAATAGAATAGTGATTAGACTCTTGATTATCGATCCGATTGGTCTCGAGTACAAAACTAAAGCGCGGGATTATTATTTTGTATGTACTTAAAACAGCGAAGGAAAACCTCTTGGCCAGCAAGCCTGAAAGTTCTTCTTGTTCTTGATGGCTTGTGAAAATCTATCAACCCGCGTTAGGCTTGGGTGGTGGACTTTAGCTCCAAGTGTGAGAGGACGCTCTTGCCCTGCAGTGGGACAGTAATGATCTGCTTTATCTAAGCCTCCAATGCTTTACCAATTAAGTTACAATAAATCCTGTTTAGTTATTGAAATGTATTATTTCCTTTCAAATACATTCTACGGAAAATGTTTCTCTCTCAATGTGTGTGTGTCTGTGTGATCTGTAATTTTATTTTATTTTATTTAGAAGGTACAGTTACAGATACCAGATTATATAATATAAAGTATACAACTATATTAATACATTGTGAGTGAATCTGAAATCCAGTTACAGCTATACACAACACTTGTAGTAGACATTACTTCGTTGTAAGTTAAATTAGAGTTAATCTTAAGTTAAGTTAAAAAAGTACAATTAGATGTAAGTTAATTACTATTACATTTTGTTATATTGAAGTAGAAAATATTTGAACCTGCTGAATTTGTCGTGAAATATGTCTGTGTGTGAGCAAATAGCGTTATAATTTCTATACATTCTATATAGTGGGTTATTATGAGATACATTGCTGTGCAACGCGAGCTTAATCTTCATCTGAGGGCGAGATATGTGTGGTTTCCGGCCTAAAAAGAATAACAGGACTACCCCATACCATCCCATGAGTGTCGTAAAAGGTGAGTAAGAGATACAAAAGAAAAGGCAAGATATCACTGCGGTCGCAATGCATGCCAAGTGCGGTGACTGCGGCAAAGCCCTCCAAATGGCAACGTTCTAGAAACAAGGGCGAGGCGGACGATATCAGTCTGATGACGATTTTGATGATGATGCAGGTGAGATAGAAATAATAACCATTTAACAAAGCGTATTCAACTCGTAAATCGTAGGAGAGATTTTATGTGCCACCTTATCTGTTTTCTACTGCCCGTACAATGAATGGGCTGAGTTCGATGAATAGTAGGTTGTTTTGATTTGATACTCAAGGTTCTTTTTATCATTGTTGCTTTTACCATCTTTGGCTACAACTTTTACGATCTTGTACGGTAATTATGGCTTCAGCGAAACTTCCTCCCACGTACGCTGAGGCTATAAAATGAGCTTTTCTAAAGACTTGATTTTCTAAAGAGATTACATTGATAAAATGTCGTCATCGCGGGTGTTGCCAGCATGCATAGGCTGCGGTGACGCTTAGATTCTGGCTTTGTAATTTAAAAAAACAAGAGCTGTAGGTACAGACGCCAGCACATCCAGCTACCCCAATCTGTCAAATTACTTTTATAGATTTTCAACTATCCCTAAAGCATAAGGTTTACTTTCAAATGGGGAAATTTGACGGATTGGGGTAGCTTAATGTGCTGGCGTGTGTACTATGATGTAATGTAACGTTCAGGCAATTCTTAAAATTATTTAATAATTAATTTAATACAAGTTGTAACGCCCGCCTTTTTTGTGTAGCACTAACTAGATGAAGATTGTACATTACATTATGTAATTAATCAGTAAACTAATATATAAGTACGTAATAGTGTAGGTAGGTGCCTACTGCAGAAAGAGGTTACATGTAGGGGATTGTAGCAATAGTATATTCTTAATTGGATATAGATTATGGTAGAGATGTAACTAGGCTATTTAATATTATTTACGATAAATTAGCAGCTTAAAGTTGATGCGTGTATTTTTATTTTATTCAAGTACACTTTTTTATTTATTCATGTCCAAAATATGGTCCAGTCTGATTTTTAATGAGTACACTGAAGCTACACTTATTACATTTTGTGGAAGTTTATTCCAGTCATCTACTACACGGTTTGGCAAATAGTTTAGTAACATAAATAAAAATGACGGCAACGAACATCACTACCTAATAATTATCGTCCCGTGCTTAAGAGTCATCCCGAGGGAATTTCTGCCAGAGAACGGGTAGTAACGTCTCTCTGTGTGACTATACCATTGTACATAGCCAACCTGTCTGCCAAGCGTAGCAATTATGGCATATCCCTCTAAAAGATGGATTTTTTGGAGAAGCCTTTGTCCAGCAGTGGACTGACAAAATCCAATATATCGCATTTGGTTTTCTTACAATAACGTGACTGCGCGGAAATTAAGTCGCCAGTGTTTATCGAAATGACGGGAGGATCAATTATGTGGATTTTTATAGTGCAAGTCTCATAGACTACGGTAATCTCACAAGGGGAATCTTTGTTAGCCGCCGACTTGGTTGTATAAAAAAACCTATTTAGTAGATACGCGCGTCACTTAGATTTGTTCCATCCGGAAATCCGTGATTGAACATCTGTAGTTAAACTGCCAAGCACCTAGCCAAGGCTGACATGAATTTTATCAAATCATTAGTAGTACATTTTTTATTAACTAATGTTCTTTGCACACTAATGACATAACGAAGATCGTAATATTAGTGCTACACAATGAGGTTATGTTCACACTTATCTCTCATTGGGGTTTAATTCACGGTAAAACGGGGTGTATAGAGACAAGATTTTTAAGACAGTGCCCATACTAAAGTGTCCTTGTTTCAGCGGTTTACATTAATAAAAAAACCGGCCAAATGCGAGTCGGACTCGCACATGAAGGATTCCGTAGCAGCATGTATTTCAGTTGATTAAATGAAAGCAAATTGCGGTTTATAACGTATTAAAAAAAAACTACTTGCTAGATCTCATGCAAACCAATTTTCGTTGTTAGTTTCGATGGTAATGTACATCATATATTTTTTTGAGTTTTATCATTCTCTTATTTTAGAAGTTACAGGGGGGGGGGGGACACTCATTTTACCACTTTGGAAGTGTCTCTCGCGCAAACTATTCAGTTTAGACAAAAATTATATTAGAAACCTCAATATGATTTTTGAAGACCAATCCATAGACACCGCACAAGTCTGGGTACAGTAAAAAAAAATTGAATTTCAGTTCTATGTATGGCGACCCCGCAAAATTATTGTTCTTTTTCTATTTTTGTGTAAAAATGTTAATGCGGTTCACAGAATACACCTACTTACCAAGTTTCAGCAGCACAGCTCTTATAGTTTCGGAAAAAAGTGGCTGTGACATACGGACGGACAGACAGACAGACATGACGAATCTATAAGGGTTCCGTTTTTTTCCATTTGGCTACGGAACCCTAAAAAACCTTTATTTAACCATGCTACATTTCACTTAGTTGCTAAATTATTTAAGCATCTACAGTTGTGCAGTCTAGACGGATGGCAACCACCAGGGTGACCTCTGTTGGGACGCTGGTTTGCAACCTTGTAGAACATGCTTAATCTGAATGCGTATTTAGTAGAATCGCCAGGTCGGGTAACGGCCTCCTCCAAGGATGCCCATTTCTCTATATCCCGTGCTATTTGCCACCAGTTTGATTTAGCGGCTTTTATCATCTCATCTTCCCAACGTGTAGAGGGTCTTACTCCCTCTTCTTTTTCCTTGAGGGCCCCTCCATATGGTGGTCTCCATCTTTTGTCTTTAAGTCTACTTCCATTTCAACTTCTGTACGTAGCTCAGAGCATTAGCGGGGTGCTGTACAAACATATAATTAAGGGACACAAAGCGCATTCAGACTAAGATCAACTACTTAAGGGGTATTAAAGCTATCTCCACAAAACGCACCACAGAACAAACCTCAAAACATGGAGTCGCGAGGTGACGGTGGAAGGGTAGAAAGATGCACGTCTGCAAGGATCGTTCTGGGGTGCGTTTTGTGGAGATAGCTTTAAAATGGGTAATACAAATAGTTGTGCGGGGATCGAACTCCAAACCACGAAACCGACTGTCTTAACTGCGCCTAATAAGCAATCGAATACTCTTATAAATACTATTTATTGCACACCAAAGTATATGTATAATAATAATAAAAGAGGCGGTTCTGCTAGCGAATGCCAGGATTGTGCGGAAATTTCTCTCCACGTAGCCCATATATTTTATAAGTTGTATTCGTATTAAAATACCCTTATATAATATATTGTAAATAATAGTGCTAATAAACATGTGATCCAAACTAATATTATAAATGCAAAAGTAACTCTGTCTGTCTGTCTTTCTGTCTGTCTGTCTGTCTTTGCTTCACGCCTAAACTACTGAACCGATTTGTGTGAAATTTGGTACAGACATAGTTTGGAACTTGAGAAAGGACATAGAATAGTTATTATTACAAAAAATAAAATAAAAAATAAAATAGCGCCATCTATTGGTCAAGAGTCGGCATCAATTCAGTACTAAAAATTCATCGGAAAAATGTAAATAAATAGTAAAAAGGTATGAAAATATAATATGATACAACTTTTAGTACAAAGAAAATGCTCTAACGGAGTATAGATAATTCTATTATTACTATATGTCGAGTTGGTGATCGCGCAATGGTGTCGATCGTTACACGAGTTCGGTTCATGTTATTGTTTTAATTCATCGGAAAAAAAGTAAAAAAATAGTAAAAAGGTATGAAAAAAATAATATCAATATAATAAAACTTTTAGTACAAAGAAAATGCCCGAACGGAGTACAGATAAATAATCCGAGTTGTCACTATGCTCGATAGGTGGCGTTGGGATCGAAATAGAGATCCCGCGAGATCGGGAACTATGTGGGTAAAACCAAAAATCTGCCGGAAGTCACTATTCCACGCGAACGAAGTCGCGGGCAAAAGCTAGTATAATAATATTCAGGGACATTATTCACACACGGCCATATGATCCCAAGCTAAGCAGGGCTTGTACGCTGGAAACCAGATAATTGATATACCTACTACTTTTCTTTTGTAAAAAAATACTTATATAAATAATTACACCAAGACACAGGACAAACAGACATGTTCATGCACACAAATAGCTGTCTTGGGTGGTATACGAACCCACGACCTGCGGCGTGAAAGGCAAGCATTTACCAACCACGCCAACAGGCCCGACAATGTATATAAAAAAAAAAACAACATCTACACAAAAATAAAATTTTGTTCCCGTTTCATTTTACTCATGGATTTCTACACACGCATTTTTACCGTATTCTTATAGGTATTGTGTATTTATTTATTTCTTTTGTAAGTTAAGATACTGTTTCTTATGTATAAAATACAGACAGGTTGACCTACTCGCAAAAACTCCCTTGTAACAAAATTCTGTTAGCATGGTACTAACTAACATTTCGTCACCGAATTGTAGTAGGGACCTTAATGCTATTTCGTTGTTCGATTTAAATACAATATATATATTTAACTGTAACTTAATAAAATAAAATTAAGTCCTTAGTCTAGCGGTAGCGTGTTCAACCGCAGATAATGAGGTCCTGGGTTCAAATCCCGGTTTGGGCCAAATTAAAAGTGATTTTGGGATTATTTTGTAAAGAAAATCTTGTTATCAGCCCGAAGTTGGCGGTATTACACCTCCATGCCATTGCCCTGGGTGGGGATGGAGCCCACCCGTCCGTAACGTAGTTTCAAGAGTCATATGTTCGATGAACGGAATGTCGACTGAACGATTGTTCGAATGGAATTTATTGCGAAACAACCTTTCCTCGCCAAACGCTGTTTCGACTGAACGATTCTTCGACATTTTATTAATCGATGGACTGCTCTTTCGAGTGTTAAATTGCGATTTGGATTAGGTTAGGTTTGCACTGTGACCATCTAGGGCATGGGCGTGCCGTGGCAGCGGCCGCCGAGCGCTAGATACAGTTTAGTTGTTGAAGATTAGTGGAAAGTTTCTTCATCTCTATAACACAATTTGCATATTCTCAATTTCACATTCGAAAGAGCAATCCATCGATTAATAAATTTTCGAAGAATCGTTCGGGCGAAGCAGCGTTTGGCGAGAAAAAGTTGTTTCGCAATAAATTCCATTCGAACAATCGTTCAGTCGACATTCCGTTCATCGAACATATGACTCTCGAAACTACGTTACGGACGGGTGGGCTCCATCCCCACATTCGAAAGAGCAATCCATCGATTAATAAATTTTCGAAGAATCGTTCACTCGAAGCAGCGTTTGGCGAGAAAAAGTTGTTTCGCAATAAATTCCCTTCGAACAATCGTTCAGTCGACTTTCGGTTCATCGAACATATGACTGTCGCTACTACGTTACGGGCCCGGAGCCCACGATCCCTAGCTTATCAGTCGCAGTCAGGGTCAATAGCCATCAACAGGCCTGCATTTTGCTGTTGGTCGGTAGGTTTGCATGTTTTGAAACTCTGGTCAACGTACCCGTTTCAACAAAAGTATAGGTATTTTTCATGATTTTCATAGCCAAAAAAGGTGAAGTTAAGGTTGCCTGCTTTCTAATCGTATGTTGTAAGTTTAATTTAAAGTGAAAACGTGTCAGGAAGTGGTGCATTTTTAACAAGTTGTCCTATAATTAATTAATAAAACAAAACTACAAACCTAAGTAGCCGATTTATAACGCTTTTCCTTTGAAGTGATATTAATTTAGTATCTGTTGATTAAGACATGTACAATTTAAGTACATATTTCCTTTTAAATTTGCATCACACATTATTACGAACGTATATCCTGTTAGCTATCTAAAATGGGCCCCAATTTTTAATGTTCAATAGTTTGTTACAAGATTTAAACGTGCGCTAGATTTCGCCGGCGGCGTCTTTTACTTTGAGCAATAGGCTGACGTTGTAATATAAAGTTGTTTAAAAAACCGACCAGATTCGAGAGGACTCGCACACAAAGAGTTACGTACCATCGTTTATTTATTTAATTATTTGCATATAGCACAACAACATTATGAATTTTACACATTAAAAAATATATTTTAAAATGTTTTGCATCTGATGCACCGGAGCAGCATACCCGCGTTCCCGGGGCTCCTCCCATCAGGCGCCAAGACAAGTCCACGGCAGGTTAGGTTTAGTCGGTGCGAATACGAAGTACCCACATGCGGACACTTTTGCGGGTGGCATGGGTAAAAATTCCTCTAGGCAATTAAAAAAAAATACAAAAATCTGATATGCATAACAATCATAGTGTAGAGACGCCAGCACATCCAGCTACCCCAATCTGTCCATTATTTTTATGGATTTTCAATTTTTTCACATGAGCATAAGTTACACTTTCAATTGGGGAAATTTGACAGATTGTGTAGCTGGATGTGCTGGCGGCTGTACATAACAGTCACCTACAAAATAGAAAGTATTTATGACATTTATGGAATTAAATATAAAACTAAAAACTATAACTAGGTACTTGTAACTTTAATGAAACGACTCGCCGAGGAATCACTTTAAAATTTTTCAGCGATTCTTAATTATGGTAGAGAAAAAATATACAGACAAATCAATCAATCATTTATTGCTGAACATAGTAATTACTATATAAATCACATTTGTTGTATGGGTATACAACAAACATTAAATTTACTTCTATTATTTATTTATTTATTCATTCTTGTACACACAAAGCATACAATATATAGGCAAAAGTACTAAGAAATTAATAGTACAAAGGTGCTGCGGTGAAATTTTGCACAGCTATAATAATGTGTGTAGGTCTATAACTTTGTTGTGTGTGTACCTAATGTTTAATTATTCTAATTTCGGTAATATTTACATACCTGAATCTGGTTAGACATGTAGTGACTAATTATAATTTATAAGACCTGTATTTATATGACCCTGTTTAAGGCAAATAAATTTATCTTATCTTATCTTATAATACACTTAGATACTAATAATTGCACATATACTTAAATACATATAAATATTGGGTATAATATAGCTCGAATAACGATACACAGTCTGTAAAATTTCCACCTATTAAGTTGTACCTGTTTTTGAGACACAGCCCGTTGATACACCGACGAATGAACTGAGGTACCTGACGGAGGGTGGGCTTAGTAAAAGGGTTCCATTGCCACGCTTTGATTACGGAAGCCAAAAACCGGCGAGCAAGTGCGAGTCGGACTCGCCCATGTAGGGTTCCGTAGCAGCAAGAAATAGTATAAAAGTTCTTGTAGTAGTTGATTGAATGAAAGTGAAATTGCGGTTTATGATTTATGACGTATTAAAAAAAACTTGAGTGGCGACAACGAACCGGAAGACGCAGCGTGGGCAGGCCCCCTACAAGATGGACCGATGATCTTGTGCGGGTCGCTGGAAACAGCTGGATGCGAATAGCGCAAGACCGGCAATTGTGGAGATCTTTGGGGGAGGCCTTCGTCCAGCAGTGGACGTCTTTCGGCTGATATGATGATGAAAAAAAACTACTTACTAGATCTCGTTCAAACCAATTTTCGTTGTTAGTTTACATGGTAATGTACATCATATATTTTTTTAGTTTTATCATTTTCTTATTTTAGAAGTTACAAGGGGGTGGACACTTATTTTACCACTTTGGAAGAGTCGCTCGCGCAAACTATTCAGTTTAAAAAAAATGATATTAGAAACCTCAATATAATTTTTGAAGACCAATCCATAGATACCCCACATGTATGGGGACGATGAAAAAAATAATTGAGTTTCAGTTTTATGTATGGGGAACCCCCAAAATTATTGTTCATTCATATTCATATTCATTCATATTCATGTTCTATTTCTAATTTTGTATGAAAATCTTAATGCGGTTCACCGAATAGGTACATCTACTTACCAAGTTTCAACAGTACAGCTCTTAATTATAGTTCCGGAAAAAAGTAGCTGTGACATACGGACGGACAGACAGACAGACATGACGAATCTATAAGTGTTCCGTTTTTTGCCATTTGGCTACGGAACCCTAAAAAGGTGCAACTAAATTTGGTGATGTCACCAAATTTAGTTTAAACTATTCACCAAAATGAGCCCACTGTACATTGTACACAAATCAAGATGGGTATATTTTGTTTTTTCATCTATACCTACAGTCTGTCAAGAAAGTCGTGAAAATAATGTTTTTGGAACTAATTCGTTGCTTGTATTGGCAACACTGAAGTACTGGTCATACGAAGTACTTCACCTGTCATTTCGTATTATTGTCGTTGTTGTGCTCTCGGATATTTTGGGATATTTCGAATTGTTTCTATCGTTTAACCGTTTAGAGATTAAAAATGAATAAAAATGTTTATAAGAGTGGTGCGAGAAAAGTCATATTTACGGCTTTTCAAGAGTGTATTGCTGAATTTCGAGCGGGAAAGTTGCTCTCTGATTTGGACGATGTTTATGGTCGAACAGCAAAATTAACCGGTAAGTACATATATTATAATGTAAAACTATAATAAAGAAACTGTAATCTCTTGACAATGATTCATTTTTCAGTATAATTGATATGTTTTATCGCAATGTTTACATTTAGTTGACATTACGAAATATACCTATTAATTATACTACACCATCAACGGTTTTGATATTTTTGTATTATTTATTTAGATGTGAATATGGTAATTGTTACTTAACATGCTTTTATTGGTTTCAGGTGCATCTAAAAGCACAGTGAGGCGTATAGTAGATGAAGGTATGAAGAATGGAGGTAAATTTGTAACTCCTGGAAAACATAGAACAGGGCGACCTAAGACACAGATAGATGATTTTGATATATGTGCCATACGGCAAAAAGTTCAGTTTTTCTACACAGTACAGAAAGAAGTACCTACACTACGAAAACTATTGGTAGTGGTAAAGGAAGAATTAGGTTTTAATGGCAGCCATGAACTCCTAAGACAAATTTTAATTTCAATTGGCTTTAAATTTAAGAAATGCCAAACAAACAGAACGGCCCTCATTGAAAAACCCGCAATTGCTTCAAAACGCGAGTATTATTTAAAAGCAATACTTGAAAACAGAGGATTGCCCGAAGAGCTCCAAAAAAACATTATTTATTTAGATGAGAGCTATATACATGAGTCATACAAAGTGACAAAATGTTGGCAGTCTATTAATGTTGCTGGTGTCCAGCAAGATGTGTCCAAAGGGAAAAGATGGATAATAGTACACGCCGGAAGTGAGAAAGGTTTTGTGCCTAATGCACTGTTAATGTTTACTGGTAAAAACAAGCAAGAGGATTACCATTCCGAGATGAATGCCCATAATTTTACAAAATGGGTGACTGAAAAGCTAGTGCCGAATATAACTGAACCATCAATAATTGTAATGGATAATGCACCTTACCACTCTATTATAACAAACAAGGTATTGTAATATTTCTTTTTACATCTACTTTATTTTATAACTATGTTATTGTTGTGCTTGAGATTTGATAGATATTTTACTTGCTATATTGGCAACATCCAGATATAGATTTTAGTGAACATGTTTGCCACAGTTTTTGTGGGTTTGATGAGTTCATTATTCCTTACATTTTATAATTATAATATTAAAAAGGTACTTAAATGATTGATGCTCCCATATTAATGTATAGATCCTTTTGAAACCGAAATGGGACAACTACTAAATTAAGTTTTTTCTTCCAGGCTCCTACATCTGCATCAAGAGTTGATGAAATTAAATTGTGGCTACTAGAAAATAATATATCATTTGATGAAACATTGCGGAAACCATCATTATTGATGCTTGTAAAAAAACATAAACCAGAACCAGTGTACCATATTGATGAACTTTTGGGAGAACATGGGCACACAGTGGTAAGACTGCCACCTTACCACTGTGATTTGAACCCAATTGAGTTAGTTTGGGCAATAGCAAAAAGAAGAATCGCAGAAAAGAATGTTGGTAGTCAAGATGTTGCAAAATTAGCTGAAGAAGCATTTAATTCAATATCACCACAAGAATGGAAAAATTGTGTAGACCACGTCATTGCAATAGAAAAGCAGTATTTCACCCGTGGAGGAACTCTTTATCAAGATATAGACAGACTCGTGATTTCAGTAGGTGACGATAGTTCCAGTGAATCTGAAGAGGCAGAATTCGACCTGTCGGATTACTCTGAGGTTTCAGGCAACATTTCGGGAGTCGAATGCCTGGATTCAGATTATTTGGACTCTGAATAATAAATAAATATTATAAACAGTTCATATTGTTTTGTTGTTTGTCCTACGCCCTAGTTATATTACCAACATCAACCGGACATTCTGTCTTTCTAGCTAACTAAGCTCTTTTATATTATTACAATACGTGCCCACACATTGTCGCCCGACCAGAACACCCAGAAGTGCTGATGGTACTATTTGCTCCCCAGTACTTTTGAATATAGTTTTAAGTCATTCTGTTTTTAGCCACTGACTGAAATAGACCTTAATTAAATAATTCAACTTCAATTATTTTAAAGTCTTTTTAAAAACATTTCCACGCTTTCCCCGATCAAGTCTCCCTAGTTTTCATAACCTTTGACGCGGACGGTAACTACTTTAATATTAAAAAAAAATCCAAGTATCAAGACTTTTCAGCCGAAGTGTATGGGGTTACCATGTAACAGATGGTGGCGCCCTCATTTATTTTCACGACTTTCTTGACAGACTGTACCTACATACATGACTGTGGTGATAGTATACGCGACTATGTACTTGTGTCATTTTGGTTTTAGCGTGGAAATCTGAGTAAATAAGTGACACTTTAGGACCTGTCGACTAATTATGTTCTGCCTCGTTGGTCTAGCGGTAGTGTGGTCACCCGCAGAGAACGAGGTCCTGGGTTCAAAGCCCAGGTCGGGCTGAAAAAGTGATTTTGGGACTTTTTCTATAAAAAGAAAAAGGACATCACCCATTTTGGTCCAAATTTGAAAATGGCGGCCAAAGAAAAAAAATACAACATTCAGTTAGAACTTGTTCTCTTAAACATTTTTTATTATGGCACCAAAACTGTGGGATCGTTGTCTTCGGTTTTATTTGAGTTCAAAATCGCACACATTTTTGGTAACATAAATTGTCAAAACAAAAGATTTAGCTTCAATAAAAACTTCCAGGTAACAAGCCCTTACCGCCACACAATGTTATAAAAATATGAACATATTTTAGTGTAAAAAAAATGTGTTACCCCTCCCCTACCCGCTAAACGATCCGCCCCGCTCCGCTCCATTCAAAACAACTGCCATTTTGTTTAGTATCGAAAGCAACGCTATCGTGTACGCTGTGTGAATTTCGCTAGCTCCTGCTATATACTGTTTTGTTGTTTTTGTTTGTTATCATCCTTGTTGAGTTTTGTTATTGACTGTTGCGTGTTTTGTTATTGTTTTTGTTGAGTTTTAAACTGTTATATTAAAGTGAACCATGGCGGACTTATGTATCTTGTGTCGTGAATCGACAGAGAATCGACGAAGATACTCTTGGAGTTCTCGTGAAAACGATCACCTTGATATCTCCCAAATAGTGATAGAAGAAGTGCTACTTCGACAGGTAAGAACACAGTGCTCTTTATGTATATCATTATTATTTGAGAAAACCTGTATTTTAGGCATATTATTATCGATGAGAAGACCGAATTTATGTTTGTTTGTATGATTGAAAAGAAACATGGTGCAGTATTACATTAACAGACAACCTACTAACAGCCCAAAATATACATTAAAATATACAGGCACTACGCCTCTTCATCTCAAGGTCAGTCCGAGACAGTCAAAGCACGGTATGCGATCTTGACATCACAATGCTTGCAGTCGGCGCAATAATCTTTTGAAACATTTATGACCTGGCTGGAAGGGCTATTAATAACAATGATTTTTTGTCTACCAAATATTTATTGTTTTTTTTACTTTCTAGTTGGAGGCTACAGAATTCATTTGCCGTCCGTGTTGGCAAAGAACTGAACGTACTCACCGACGACGTATGCGAGAAGCTGAAGAACAAGTCGATCAAGTAGATGAGCCAGCCGAAAATCCAAATCCAAGCCCTATTTCGTTGGAATTGCCTGGTCTTCTTCGCGCACCGAATACCTCAAATAGCTGCATTTTTCAACATTGTTTGAATGAATCTCGTCGTCGGATACCCGAAAATATAAGGTTTCGCATGTTGTGCCGGTACAGTTATTATGTGCCAGAAAGCACACGTGTATGCAATGAACACATGGAGCTAAATATGTGGCATTTACTCCCTTTACAAGACAGCTCATCAGAAGAGTTCACTGCTGTTCAAATAATTGACATAGTGTCAACATTACAAAGACATATTACTCAAGACCATATTAACTTCGAACAATATGAAAATATGGCATCGGACGAATTCCATACCTGGACAGGAATATCTCAAGACCAGTTTGCCGAATTGATGGAGGGTTTGCCAAGCTTGAGGTCAGTTAATAAAAAAAATAGTATTGTGGCAGCAGTATTAGTTAAGATGAGGTCTGGAGATTCCAATGCTAGGTTAACAAACATTTTTTAATGTGGTGAATCAACCTTTCAAAAGTGGTTGCAGATTGGACGCGATGCGCTCTTACAGGATTTTGTGCCTTTAAATCTTGGTTTTGATCACATGACACGTGAGAATGTAGCACAAAGGAATACGTTAATACCAAATAGTTTATTTGGGAACCCCTTGAGGTCAGAAGATGAAAGGAAGGCTATAACGATTTGTGATGGTACGTACATATATTTGCAAAAAAGTAGCAATTACTTTTTTCAGCGAAAATCTTACAGCCATCACAAATATAGAAACCTGCTGAAACCGTTCCTCTTGGTTTGTTGCGATGGACATATTATTGACGTAATTGGACCGTATGCTGCCGTTACGTCCGACGCTGAAATCATGAACAATATGATTAAACATGTAGACAGTGCATTCCATTGGTTTTTTAGGACCGGAGATGTTTTTATATTGGACCGTGGATTTCGCGATTCTGTGGCAAACCTTGAATCTTGCGGTTACAAACCACATATTCCAAAAACAAAACACCAAAATGAAACACAACTTAAGACAGATCAGGCAAACAAATCAAGGCTGATTACTATTTGTCGTTGGGTAGTAGAAGTGGTGAACGGCCGATTTAAAAGAGATTTTCGGCTGTTACGAAATATATATAACAATAGAGCCGCTAAAAGCATGTTTGATTACTTCAGAATCGCAGCAGCCATTTTAAATAAATACCACGTTGTCATCGAAAATAATCCACATGCTTCAGATATATTGGAAATAATAAATGAAAAAATGAATACACCAAATGTCTTAGCAGAAGTGGTTAATCGCCATAATTATAATCGCAGACGAGCACAGTTCACCCTCATGACAGCAGATATGCCAGAGTTTGCAGATTTTCCGAGGCTGAGTGAAGATGATCTTTTGTTATTCGCTCTTGGCGTGTACCAATTAAAACAAGCCAAAAGTTACTATGGCGAACATATCCTCCAAGCCGGATCATTTTCAATAGAGCTCAGCAATGAAATATCAAATGAACACTTGGAAGAGTTAGGAGGAACCGATCTGTGGATGATACGAGGACGACTACAATCTCGACATGTCCGAGCTCGCCAATATTATATCTATATTGTAATAGATAGAACATTATCCGGTCGGAGTGCAATTCGTCACTATTATTGCACGTGCATTATAGGAAAAAGAACGATTGGGTGCTGTTCGCATATTATGTGCATAATATGGTACATGAGCTACGCTCGTCATTTACAAGTGTTATTACCCCCGGCTTTGGGATTAGAGAATATTATTGTAGTTCCAGACGTGGATGATTAACCATAATTATTATTATGTAATGTACTTGTAAGACGTGCATGTACTTTTAGAAATAAAGGATTCATTAACAATTGAGAGTAAGATACAACTGTACTTTTTATTTTTTTAATCCCATAAGCCACAAAAATAAAAAAATATTAAAAACACTATAGGCGGGCATTTTCTCCATACCTAGGTATTGTATTTTTTAAAACTATTGTAATGCTATAGCAGTATAGTTCTTTTTATAAAAGAAAATTATTGAAAAAAATTGTATAAAAGAAAGATTTTTGGACTCATTTAAAACCGAAGGCAATGGTCTCACAGTTTTAGTGCCATAATAAAAAATGTTAAGTAGAACAAGTTCTAACAGAATATTGCATTTTTTTTCTTTGGCCGCCATTTTCAAATTTGGACCAAAAATGTATGGAATGCGGGTGATGTCCAAATTTCTTCGGGCCGAAGTTTGGGGGTTGGCGGTATTATACACCCCGGCCTCGGAGAGCACGTAAAGCCGTCGGTCCCGTACCCGACCTCTTACCGGACGTGTCGCTAGGCGTCCCAACGGATCATAAGAGTGATGGAATAGAAAGTGCTTCTGTGTTTGCGCACACACTTGTTCAGTATAATACGTCCCACGCAGATGGCTAATCTCTATTGTGACTGGCCGCCGTGGCCGAAATTCGGCTAGGAGGACATTATTATTATGTGCTCGGTGCGCGTATAAATGCGCAGTTAGTTGTTTGGCAGTTCTATGTAAACCCTGTTCTCTTCATTTTGTTTTATTTCAGAGGGCGACAAACGATCAAGTGGGTCACCTGATGGTAAGTGACCACCGCCGCCCATGGACACTCGCAACACCAGAGGAGTCGCGGGTGCGTTGCCGGCCTTTAAAAGCCAGCAAACAAGTGTTGCTGACCCTTCCCCCCACCCCAATGAGCTCTGGCGACCTTACTCACACTCGGAAACACAACATTAAAATTATTAATGTTATTATTAAGGAATGTCTTCTGTAAGGTGGAGGTACTTCCCCAGTCGGGCTGCTCTTTGAGCGAATGAACGCTATGCCCTACCTCTCTTAAAAGAGAGGTTGGGCATAGCGTTATTATTATTATTTTTTTTTTAATGTCACACTGATCATCCTAGCCCCAAACTAAGCAAAGCTTGTACTATGGGTACCAGGCGACGATAAACATACTTATATAGATAAATAAATACTTATATACATAGAAAACATCCATGACTCAGAAACAAATATTCGTGCTCATCACACAAATATTTGCACTTACCGGGATTTGAACCCAGGACCAGCTTCGTAGGCAGGAGCACTACCAACTAGCCTATGGTGACCAACAAACAAAACAAATGACAACGTTATAGAAACCTTTGGACTGAGGACTATGTCCAGCAGTGGACGAAATCAGGTTGGTGATGAATATGACGATGAAAAGACAAAATCGTCAGTATTGGCTCTTAAAGAAGTCTTTGAACTATATTAACAGTAGCTCACGGCCATCACTAGAAGAAAAACATGACCGTACATAGTTTAGTTTCGGTTTCACCTACCATAACGATTCTGCACAGTTATTATGGTGTTTCTAAAACCATGAATATATTATGAGTTATGTGATAAGAAAAAGGTCTGGTACATACCAACGAACTAACGGTTTGAAGGTATAACATTCACAATTAGTGACAGATTATCCACACTAAATAAATTTCGAATAAATTTTCCCTTTAAAACAAATAACTGTATATATATAACAATACATATGTATAAAAATATGGATAGAAATTGATACTAGGTTGTTGATATCTTTTAAATTTCACCGTACTTTGGTGAACATATAAAAACCGAAGAGCAAATAAATCTTTGCGTAATGAACTCAATTATTTGTTCCGTGTCTGTGTGTAAATTATATTTATTATCTATGTATTTTGATATAGTTGTATGTTTCTCAGTTGTCTAGTTCCCATAGGACAGGCGCTGTCTTGGGCCTCTCGCTGTCGGCCATGACACAATCCATGGTCGACAGCGAGACAGCCTGGAATGCCATTGTCTCCTTCTGCCAGGAGGTGATGGCTGCGAAGGAGGCAGCGGAACGGGAACGGGAGCTCACGAGTACCCTTCCTACCCGCGCCAGGAGACCTGGACGTCGGAGAGCGCGTGTGGCGGATCTCCGGCCACCCTAGGAGATGGCCTGCGGGCGGCAGACGGAGGGCAGTTTGCCACCTGACCAGAACAGGCCCGAGGCGGTGGCGCTCGTGTTTCGGCGCGCGCCTTCAGCGGAAGGAGGACTTGAAGTCCTTCTCGTGACGGGGCCTGCCTAGATAGAGGCGGGCCAGTGCCCGTTCAGGCTGCGGTGAATGCTCACGCGAATCCCGTGGCCTGGACTAAAGGTAGTTGTAGAAACACCGTGGGGTTTTAGTCGGTACACCGGTAATCTACTGGGAGCCCGACATACCCTGTCGCTTGCCCAGCGGCAGGGATCCGTAAAGGATTTCCCCACGTTAAAAAAAAAAAAAAAAAAAAAAGGCGCTGTCTAGTTTGGGATCAGATGGCAGTTTGTTAGTAGTACCAATATATTTATTATTATTATAATTTTATTCATACTTTTTCTTATTTAATACATTTTTAAATTACAAATATCGCTGTGCAGTGACATTCTTCATACATGATCGCCGATTTGGGTACTTCTGACCTGGCCTTTTTTGGGAACGTCTCCGATTTTGTCAGAGGATGTTCCACGATGTCTTCCCCTTCCGGTTGTCCCATTCACACAGGCCAGGTATACATTTTTTTTTTTTTTTTTTTATAATATAATAATATCGGGGGACAATGTCACACAGATCATCCTAGCCCCAAACTAAGCAAAGCTTGTACTATGGGTACCAGGCGACGATATACATACTTATATAGATAGATAAATACATATTATATACATAGAAAACATCCATGACTCAGAAACAAATATTCGTGCTCATCACACAAATATTTGCACTTACCGGGATTCGAACCCAGGACCACCAGCTTCGTAGGCAGGAGCACTACCAACTAGGCTATGGTGACCGTCAAATGTAAAGATGTAATTTTGTCAATGTAAAGATTTAAAAATCCTTTCTACTTTATATTTTCTTTATTATATTGGACTAAGTTGATGGTGAACCTGCTATCTCATCCATAGATTGCGGGTTCTCACACAAGACAATATATTTGTTTTCATGAACATGTCTACTGGATTTAGTGTTGAGTGTTCTTTTTGTATTATATGTATATTTACAAAAATATATCCGGTATTTTTATCCTGTATTTACAGTACAAGTTTTGCTTAGTTTGAACAAGATGGCGTTGTGTGACAAGTTCGGGAAATTTATTTATTAAATAATAAATAGATGTTTAAAGAATATTTTAATAAATTAACCTATGAATATCTCTCCAGAAATAATTCATACCTCCGTTGTTACTTAGTAAGTTTTAGATGCCCATTTTTGGCTAGGTAATACCTACCAAGAACAAAAATACGTGTTTGATTACTTTTTTCAAAGCCACTTTACCATTATTTAAAATTATATCAATGCGTGCATGCTCATGTGCCCTGCCTACTAATAGTTACTGTTTAAAATACACAAGTTTTATCATTTTTCACAAAGCTTACACATTTTATATAAGTATACTTACTCATCGTCATAGTACTGAAAAATAAAATATTTTTAGTGTGTTCTTTAACAAATAGTAGGTATTCTGTCTAGATACGTACATAAATTCCCACTAATAGATTTTAGGAATTTCCTAGCATTTGTCAAGGAAGCATGATTACTCATTACAAAATAATATCCATATCAGACTTATTAAACATCTTGAACAACTCTGACACATGGGTAATAAATAAATGAACGGAAATTTTCTGTCATCAATCCAATAGACATTTCAATTATTTATTTAAATATTAAACAAAACAGATCAAATTCGTTAAACTAACACATAACTTCCTTCCTAAATTAATAAATCAAAACAAGGCTGTTACTATTCAATAGCATGAAAAAAATACTTTTACTTTAATTTTCTGGCCGTATATGCAGTATAGAACAATCCACTCACGATATCTGATAATTAATTATTGCCGTTTGAAAACATAAAATTGACTTCATCCTTTCTTTTGGAGAATCACTGGCTCTCTTCCAACTATCTAACTTCGGGCTGCTACTAGATGTTATTAGAGCCAGATAAAGCCCAATAAATATTTTTAACCGAATTGAACCTTGAAACTAATCTGCAGTTGAACACGCTACTCTAGACCAATGAAGAGGGCCATGTACGGTAGCAGATATACTTATTAATTATTTTTTTTATTTATCCTTACTTTAAATGTCACAAAGTATTCCTACACTCTCTACAAAATGGATGACTCTTCACCACACGTGCCACGAACTGAAGTTGACAGACATTGAAGTTATCAGAAAAAAAACAGTATTTACAAAAACTAAAGTGCGTATTTTGTAAGATTTTAGGATTTTATCCCAGGAGGCTTTCACTACTGCACCGGACAATAGAGGCTCGCTCGAAGTCGACAAGCTAAGGATCAGCATCAGACGCCAATCGCTTCAGTGTGACTACTGCCGTGGGTGTACATTAAAAGGTCTGTTTTTAAGAACATTATGAGCAATTGTCAGTATCCGTTAATAGGGGCGCGAAGACACGAGCCACTCGTCCGATTAATAACTGGGGAGGACATTTCCTCTAGGTATACAGATGCAAACTGAGATTTTGTTAGTGAATATTTCTATAGTGTACTAACTACTGAGTGCATACTTTCGCTAGCAATAAATTTGAGCCAATCGTCATCTGTCTTCGTTACAAGAAATCAATTCGCGCTGTCTCAACAACCTTGAACAAAGAATAAGTAAGTAACAGAAACGCTTATTGATAGATATTGTAGGCGCTTCATCTCAGTTGCTGAGTCCAAAAAGCATGATTTAAATATTGAAACTTAGTATAAAGTAATTAATTTCGAAAGATTTTACATCATAAGAGGTCTACGGAGTTTAGGTTATTTTATTATACAAATGCCATACAGTAGTGGCGCAGGGACTATCTCGCGAATAGGCTTTACGCGTGCGTTTTAAATCTATGTATATTAAATTAGGCTTACTAATATTACTCCTTTGTCGATCGATTTTGGGTTTCCTCAGCTGATGGAGGATAACAACTACCTCCTCCGTAAATAAGAGAGATTTAATTGAATTGTTGAAAGAATAGCAATTTTTTTTTCATAATTTGAATTATATAAAATTTCACAATATTGTCGAGAACATATAATAAATATCTCCGTACTAACTAAGTAACTTTTGATTTGTGATCATTTCATATTTTTCAACCGAATCATACTGAAAGCAAAAACAGGTGTTTCATTATTTTCTTAAAGGCAAATTTAAAATATTAAATGTTGTAATGTGATAAAACTATCGACCTGTTTCTGTAACCTCTCTACATAAAATACCTAATCTTTGGTCGCAATTTATTCAAACCGCTATTACATAGAGGCACATAATTCGATAATGGCCCAGTAATTGTTAGAAATTGGACAACCACCGCTGATGTTGTGTGAACGAACGTTGTTCCAAATTAAGCTCACATTTATCATAACATCTTGATTAAATCAAATAACCATAATCAGTGACAACAGTCAGTTGTCGTCCATGACTAATATACGGTTTGTGGGGTGAAGCAATTTATCTTTGGTCAGCTCAAAGCTGGTTGACTGTTTAAGAGCGGATTTCACCTACCTACCCTTCGGAAAGCCAGTTAATTCAAATCGTCATAAAAAGTTAAATTAACAAATTGTCATATTGCCAATTGACACTTCTTTCTTTTTATTCAAGGTGTACCATAAATAGTGCACCTAACATAATTTTTTGACTGACTGGCTGACTGGTTAGCTAATAACAGTCAGTTTTCGTCCATGACTAATATACGGTTTGTGGGGTGAAGCAATTTATCTTTGCTCAGCTCATGGCTGGGTTGGGACTAGGAGCGGATTTCGCCTACCTACAATTCAGAAAGCAAGTTAATTCAAATCGTCATGAAATTGTACAGTGTCAAATTGTCATATTACCAATTGACACTTCTTTCTCTTTATTCAAGGTGTAACATAATTAGTGCACCTTTTTTTTTTTTTTTTTTTTTTTTTTTTTTTTTTTTTTTTGATAAGGCAGGGGGAATGCTAATGCATGCCACCCGCAAAAAGTGTCTGCGGGTGGGTATGTCGGACTCGCACCGACTAAACCTAACCTGCCGTGGACTTCTTCTGGCGCCTGATGGGGGGAGCCCCGGGAACGCGGGTATGCTGCTCCGGTGCCCCCCTTTTGCGCCGTGTCCCAGATGGTCGGGACACGCACCCGGGGAGGACTGTGAGTTGCCCTCCCCATATAATTAGTGCACCTAACATAATTTTTTGACTGGCTCGCTGACTGGTTGTCTGATAACAGCCAGTTTTCGTCCATGACTAATATACGGTTTGTGGGGTGAAGCAATTTATCTTTGCTCAGCTCATGGCTGGGTTGGGACTAGGAGCGGATTTCACCTACCTACAATTCAGAAAGCAAGTTAATTCAAATCGTCATAAAAAAGTTACATTGACAAATTCTCATATTGCTATAGACACTTCTTTCTCTTTATTCAAGGTGTAACATAATTAGTGCACCTAACATAATTTTTTGACTGGCTGACTGACTGGCTGGCTGACAACACCCAGTTTTCGTCCATGCCTCATATACGGTTTGTGAGGTGAAGCAATTTATCTTTGGTCAGCTCATGGCTGGGTTGGGACTAAGAGCGGATTTCACCTATCTAACCTTCGGAAAGCCAGTTAATTCAAATCGTCATAAAAAGTCAAATTAACAAATTGTCATTTGCCAATTGACACTTCTTTCTCTTTATTTAAGGTGTACCATAATTAGTGCACCTAACATAATTTTTTGACTGGCTGACTGACTGGTTGGCTGATAACAGCCAGTTTTCGTCCATGACTAATATACGGTTTGTGAGGTGAAGCAATTTATCTTTGGTCAGCTCATGGCTGGGTTGGGACTAAGAGCGGATTTCACCTATCTAACCTTCGGAAAGCCAGTTAATTCAAATCGTCATAAAAAGTTAAATTAACAAATTGTCACTTGCCAATTGACACTTCTTTCTCTTTATTTAAGGTGTACCATAATTAGTGCACCTAACATAATTTTTTGACTGGCTGACTGACTGGTTGGCTGATAACAGCCAGTTTTCGTCCATGACTAATATACGGTTTGTGAGGTGAAGCAATTTATCTTTGGTCAGCTCATGGCTGGGTGACTGCTTAAGAGCGGATTTCACCAAGTTACCTTTCAGAAAGCAAGTTAGTTCAAATCGTCATAAAAAAGTTACATTGACAAATTCTCATATTGCCAATTGACACTTCTTTCTCTTTATTCAAAGTGTAACATAATTAGTGCACCTAACATAATTTTTTGACTGGCTGGCTGACAACAGCCAGTTTTCGTCCATGACTAATATACGGTTTGTGAGGTGAAGCAATTTATCTATGGTCGGCTCACCGCTGGGTGACTTAAGAGCGGATTTCTACCCTGCAAGCAAGATAATTCAAATCGTCATAAGAAGTTACATTGACAAATTGTCATATTGCGAATTGACAATTTATCGAAGGTGTAACATAATTAGTGGAAGTTACTTAATTGACGGGAAGGTTGGCGTGGTTGCCTTTTACGCCGTAGGTCGTGGGTTCGATTCCCACCCGGGACAGATATTTGTGTACATGAACATGTCTGTTTGTCCTGAGTCTGGATGTAATTATCTATGTAAGTGTGAATTTACAAAATAAAACTATTATATGTAGTATATCAGTTATCTGGTTTCCATAGAACAAGCTCTGCTTAGTTTGGGATCAGATGGCCGTGTGTGAATGATGTCCCAGTAGGAGAAATGCGTGAAATAAATAAATAAAAAAAAAAAAAAAAAAAAAAGATCATTATAGTTTTCCTATGAAACTGATACTACTTTTTTTGTTTTTAAGGCGAGAGCGACTCTTCTGATGCCTAGTAGATAGTACAGTTCAATAAGTAGCAAATTGTGACTAATGGTATCGAATGCTTTCTTCAGATCAATAAAAACTCCCAGAGCTATTTTCCTATTTTCCTATTATCAATTTTACTTTTAAGACTAGTAATTGTATCAACGCAGGCTGAAAGTGAATTTGACTTTGAACGAAAGCCATATTGTTTAGGATAAATATAATTTAAAGATGTTAAGTACTTGTCTTTTTTTTATGTCAGAGAGCGACAAACGAGCAAGTGGGTCACCTGATGAACACTCGCAACACCAGAGGAGTTGCGGGTGCGTTGCCGGCCTTTAAAAGTGAGCAAACAAATGTTGCTGACCCTTCCCCCCACCCCAATGAGCTCTGGCGACCTTACTCACACTCGGAAACACAACATTAAAATTATTAATGTTATTATTAAGGAATGTCTACTATGAGGTGGAGGTACTTCCCCAGTCGGGCTGCTCTTTGAGCGAATGAACCCTATGCCCTACCTCTCTTAAACTCCTGTCTACATGATTATAAATAACTATTCCAAAAAATGCATACGCATAAGGAGCACGGATATAGGTCGATAGTTTTCTGGTTCACTTCTATTTCTAGATTAAAAGATAGGCAATATAAAAATAGACAGGGAAGTAACCACTTTTCAAAACTTTATTGAATGAAGTTGTAAGTGCTTGTAGTATGGCACCCTTTTAAGAATTTAGATGTAGTTCCATCCATACCAATACTTATGTTCGGGTTTAAATTGTCAACAATCTTACTGATTTCCTTTGTCGTAGCCGGGGCAAGTTAGGTCAGTAGTAATATGGAGATATATAGTTGGTTGTTATATACTTTATTATGCTCAGTATAATCGTGGTACATAGGAGAGATGTTATTTGCCAGAATGTTACCTATATTAGCAAAACAAGAATTAAAATAGTTTCACATAATATCCGTAATCTCAGTAATAGGGTCGGATTGCTTCTCAAGTTTGGATAGAGCATTATTACTGTTTGTTTAATTTGAGCATATGTATGTCATTAATGATTTTTTTTGTGGTTATTTTTTATTTATTTTATCCCAATAGAAATGATGAAAAAGGAATCAATGCCGTGACGGTGCCTGACACTGAACAATCACACCAAGTCTGTGAGTGTGTATGTTTCTTACTTCTTCACGTCTAAACGGCTGGAATGATTTTAATAAAATTCTGTATGAAGTTAGCTGATACCCTGGATTAACACATAGGCTATATTATAAAGCTAAATTATTTATACAGTTTAACGCAGGTAAAACCGCAGGGCACAGCTAGTAATAAAATGAAACCGGCACGTAAATTACCCTATCTATCATATAAAATGTGGTTTCAGGGAATGTTGTAGCGTGAAAAACACTCTACTTTAATTGCTTCATTTAAAATGATGATTTGAATCGATAGTTTGTACATTCACGCAATTTTTTAATCCAATAAATCGTTCTAAGTCATAACATAAAGCGATGATAGTTGAATTTAGTGTATCGAATGCGTTCGTAATTATTTCACTTTTACTTTTTCACGTTTTTTTTTTGTGTTCCCTCCATATTTACTAACCGACTTCAAAGAAGGAGGTAATCAAATGGACTGAATGTTTTTTTGCATTTATTTTATCATTTAGTAGTGTTTAATTACATTATATTATAATAGAGGCTTAGAGCCGAATAATGTTTGTCATCATCATCGTCATATCAGCCGAAAGACGTCCACGGCTGGACAAAGGCCTCTCCCAAAGATCTCCACAATGAGGGTGACCAACACATGCGAATATTGCACTGAAAGCTACTTAACAATAAAGATTAAATTACGTACATTAGATTAGTCTTTATTTCACGTAAATCAATGCAGTATTAGGGAAGTTATGACTGTGAGAAGTTTTGAGCACTTTTAAATTTCCAAGATATCACGCGCTCTACGCGTGACGTCAGCTATCGGCTCGGTGCCGGTCGCTCCGTGCGATTGTGCCCCGCGCTATATGAAATATTGAAGTGAAGACGCGCGCGCGTACTTGTATCATAGCTTTATTTATTAATTTGTTATTATTGTATTACACCAACCTGTTAAATACCTTGTGAGTTACATTATATCTGCACCCTGGAAGAGGGCTACATGGGAGGAAGATTTCCTTACACGACTGACAAACTTTGATTAACTTTAGCATGCGGCGTCAAAAATCCAAAGTTTCTTAATCTACCAATAATGTTCTCGACTTAGTTACTTTCTTATTTTTTTGTTTTGAGTACCTTTTTTTTAAATCTAATAAAGAACTAAATAAACTAATATAAAATAAAAATATAAGTAGGTACATTTTTATATTTATATAAATATTCCAAATTTTAATGCCTTTATAGACGACCAAAATAAGACCAAACGGCAGAGGATAAACTTACTCAGTGTAAATCTTCAAAAGTGTTAACGATATGTCTAGTATTTAGGATAAAATGAGGGCCGGTACTATTATATTTCTAGCAAAATGTTTGTAAAATTTTGTACACCATCTCCAAGTATACTTACGTACGCAGGTAAGTACTATACTCAGCGGCACGCTAACAGCTGTAGGTTTTTTTTTTTCAAAGACAATAATAATACTATAATACTTAACAAACATATAATAGACGGACACAAATTACATCCAGACTCTGAACAACTATTTACGGGTTACACAAATAGTTGTTTGGTGCGGGAATCAAACCTCGGACACACAGCGGCGATTGTCTTAGCCGCTGCGCCACACTTGCAGTCAATTTTACTTCACTTATATTCAACATACCTATTTTTGCTTATTAAGTATTAGTGGTTAAAGTCAAAGAAAGATAATAATAACGAAATATTGTATAAGTAGGTAAAATATTTCGTGGTTATTATATATTTTTTCCAAATATCCCATGTTTAATCTAGGTCAGTATTAGGTTAGGTAACATTCACCTATTCTCATTAAAAAAATACGACATGGTTGGTTTATATATTTATTATAACACCCTGATATCAAGGTTCCTGATAAATAATAACAAAATGTCTCTTATTTAGAAGAATCAATAAACTATTTGTTATAAGATTAATTTGTAAAATCCTTAAATGACCAAAGTAGGTAAACTTAAAAGTTTATCTACCTTTGTCAGAAGTTGATTATAAAATGCACCAATAGATAACGTAGTGATTTATAAGAACAGTATAAATAGAATAGTTATTGACATCAAAATAATATTCATAACAAAATGCAATAGTTTTCAGTCCTATTGAATCCTCTCTGCGTATTGCGGTCATCCATTTCTTCCTTATCAGAGGATTTTTAGGTATACTAAAAACACTTTTTGAGTGTGTTAACATTTGAATTAAAACTCTAGGGCACTGCACAGCATTTTTTAATAATTTTCTCGTCATAAAATCGCAAGTACGAGCCACCAGCAGCGGTGATTAAATGAATAGTACCTAGATTTGTACTCGCAAAGCGGCCGGCGCGCTGCGTGAGGGGCTACGTGACGTCACAGCGCGATCAAACGCCGCTTGCGGTTTGAAATAATATCGCTCGAAAATGCGTACTTTGATTGCTATTATCTCAGCTGTCTTTGGGAATATAAAAAAGTAAAAATGCAGATGTTCCATAACCTATGTGTATTTATTTATATAACAATAATTACATTAAATTCAATTATTACTAATAAGAAGAAATTTATTTAATAAGAAATTTTAACTATAATGTTACAGATGTTCTTGTATTTTCTTCTAGATTACTTTCGCATACCCAGAATAAAACATTGGCCAGGCTCATTGCCGGTCTTGCGCTATTCGCATCCAGCAGTTTCCAGCGACCCGCACAAGACCATCGGTCCATCTTGTAGGTGGCCTGCCCACGCTGCGTCTTTCGGTTCGTACACCAATGAAATCGGTAGTATATGATGTCACAAATATAGATACCGATGTAAACAAGTAAAACACCTTCCAGAAGACATTCCTTAAATAACTTAATGCTGTGTTTCTGCGTGTGAGAGTCAGAGTTCATCGGGTGAGGGGAAGGGTCAATTCAGGTTCAGGGTTGTTTGCTGACTTATTTAAAGGCCGGCAACGCACCTGCGGCTTCTCTGGTGTTGCGAGTGTACATGGGCGGCGGTGATCACTTACCATCAGATCACCCACTCATTTGTCTCCTTCTTATAAAATAACCGTTTAAGAAACGTAAAACCAACTTTTTTTTTTGAATACTGATTGGAACAAGTCTTATATACATATCGAAAGCATTCCTTATCGATAAAAAAAATAAAGATCATAATCGGTTCACATCCGACAACGGAGAAATCAGGAAACAAACATACACAAAAAAACACAGTTGACTTAAAAAGAGTACGTGCTTTTTAATAATGTTTTAACTTTTTGCATTTTCTATCGTTTATCAGGAATAAAAAGCCATTTTTATTTTTTTCTTAAAAAGTTTTAAGAGGATCCACTAACCATCGAGTCATTAATGATGTAAAATAATAGAGATTGGTCTGCATAATAAATCTAGTGGCTTATCGATACCTAAGAATATCCGTGAATCTAGTCTAATTAATCGTTTTGGTTACGAAATCTATTGCTGATATTAATTTCCAAAATAAAAGAAGAGCATATCTACATAATCCAATCACACAAAATATGCAAATGGTGCGATAATCCTTGTTTCCTTATGCATCTAAATTTACTAGAATGCAATTTATTTCCTGCTATATATATCTAGCAAATGCGAGCCGAAGAGTGGCGTCATTGTAGTGTGGAACGGAAGTAAACGACTTTAGCAGAAGATTATCGTAACGACTATATATTTAAACGTATTAGTTGAGGCGCTCATAGCTAGATGCACTCACCGGTCAGTAAGCGATCGGCGAGGTTAAGCAACTACGCTCGCGGTCAGTCCATAGATGGGTGACCATCAAAGTGGTTTAATTTCTGAGCGTGTCCGTGCTTCGGAGGGCACGTTACGTTGGTCTCGGTTGTAGCCATTAGGCAACAGTCGTTAAGCTATGTCAGAAGCCTACTGGGTAGCTTGAACAACTCTTACATCAGGGCAACCACTGCCCATACGATAAGTAAGTAAGTAACGTATTAGTTGAAGATTAACTGATGGTTGTATTAAAAACTTAAAAGATTATAAATTATTTCATCATGATCATCATCATCATATCAGCCGAAAGACGTCCGCTGCTGGACAAAGGCCTCCCCCAAAGACCTCCACAATTGCCGGTCTTGCGCTATCCGTATCCAGCTATTTCCAGCGACCCGCACAAGATCATAGGTCTATCTTGTAGGGGGCCTGCCCACGCTGCGTCTTCCGGTTCGTGGTCGCCACTCAAGAACCTTTCTGCCCCAGCGGCCGTTATTTCTACGAGCTATGTGCCCTGCCCACTGCCACCTCAGCTTGGCAATTCTTACGGCTATGTCGGTTACTTTGTTAAATTATTTAATCCTTACTAATATTATAAATACGAAAGTAACTCTATCTGTCTCTCGCGCTTTCGAGAAAAATCCTACCTGCCTACAAAAAATTTGGGACACAGTTATTCTAGAGCCTAAGAAAGGACATAGGCTACTTTTTAATGCGAAAAAAGGGTTCTAAAGGCGGGAATTAAAAGTTGTATGGAATTATCGTCATTTATAGAGTTAGATATAAATAAATAAGAATCACATCGAACAAAGACTTCACCTGAATTTGTGGCAATTTCATCCATATCACGGATGAATGGTCATCTTTCACCGTGCGTTTCACAAGATTTTTTTACCGCGAACTACCACTCTGTGGAATCAATTAACTGCGGAGGTATTTCCGAACCGATTTGACAGAAAACCCTTCAAGAAGCGAGCCCATTTCTTTCTCAAGGGCCGGCAACATACTTTCATCCCCTCTGCTGTTGCAGGTGTCCAAGAGCGGCGGGGATTATTTACCATCAGGTGAAATGCTTGAAATAAAAAAAATAACAATTGTAAGCGTCCGTTGAAACTGATCGAGGACGCAATTTCCAACTGACATATCTTGTAAATGCTTGGTGTTATTGGATAAAAATATGGCCAAGTGCGAGTCGGACTCGCGCACGTGAGGTTCCGTACCATTATCTATAAAAACGAGCAAAAAATTTACGTATGTTGTATGGGAGCCCCTTTAAATATTTATTTTGTTTTGTTTTTTAGTATTTGTTGTTATAGCGGCAACAGTAATACATCATCTGTGAAAATTGCAACTATCTAACTATCACGGTTCATGAGATACAGCCTGGTGACATACGGACAGACAGACAGACAGCGAAGTCTTAGTAATAGGGTGCCTTTTTACCCTTTGGGTACGGAAGCTTAAAAAGGAACAGAAAATATTCTAAAAGTGCGGCCCTCTTAACATTTAACGAATATACAAACCTACTGGCGCCATCAATTACATTACCTATGTAAATATTCTAAATACAAATACAATTGCTAGTCACGTTGTCATGTTTTTTGATGACTAACAATGTGTGAAAGCACTGTTACATGTTTTCTAATGATAATATTACATGTTACATATATATTGGGTTATATTGTATTTATATTAAACACCATAGAGAGTAGAAAAAAAAATGTCAGCGCAATTAAGACGGCATGTCACTTCCACAAGAAACTTTTTGAATGAAAAAGAGATGCTAAAATAAGGTATAAGTTACTAACATTAGGTGATAATTTTGTTTGATTAACCTACTAGATCGTAACTGGTCTGAAATAAAGATTATTTTATTTATTTAAAAATAAGTCGGGGAAGACAAAGAAGAACTTATATTCATCAAATAAAAGAGGAAGTGAAAGTCAGGGAGAACAAAAGACTAACAACTTCACACTCCTGGAGCTAATTAGCCAATTACAAATCAAGCATCAGCTCTCCAAGTGTGAAGTTAAACGTGCCTTCTTATTTATTAGGAAGAGACTGGCTTGCGAGGTTTTGAGCGAAATGTTTCGTATGAAAGTAAAATGTTACGTATGAAAGAACTTTACAGTTTAGAGTTTAAATCTCACATAGAATTAAAATAAAAACAGTACACTGTCAATAGTGTTTTAACCGACTTCAAAAGGAGGAGGTTCCCAAGTTGATCGGTATTTTTTATGTATGTACACCGATTACTCAGAGATTTATGATCCGATTTACGTCATTCTTCTTTAGTTTGATGCGGGATAGTTGCCATTTAGTCCCATCAAATTTTACTTAGTTTGGCCCAGTAGTTTTCATTTTATAAACATTTTTGTATGAATTTATTTTATTAACATTAAATTTTGATGGTTTTATAGTGAGAGTTGTAGTTGGCATAAATGAGTACGGATCAATAGTCTCAAAGATACAATTAAATAACGTAAAACCCTAATCGGTTGTTAAAACAGACAATAAAAACTTCAAGATTATTACAACTTTGTGTTTTTACATTCAAATGTACAGACGCCAGCACATCTAGCTACCCTAATCTGTCAAATTTCTTTTATAGCTTTTCAACTGTATCACATTAGGATAAGGTTCACTTGCAACTGGGGAAATTTGACAGGTGTGCTAGCCTCTATACTATACTAATTACTTAAAGAGTACCGATCTGTAGAGTCATGACGGTGCCATATATGACCTCATCTCTTTCCGTGGGGGGCGTAGAAGCTGCACTACCAGAGAACGGGCAGCAGGATTTCCTGAGCCACCATAAGGTCTTTAGGCATCTCGCACCACTCGCCACTCGGACCGCGGTGTGACTTGCCTAATAGCTTCTTTTGAATGGTTCATATCGCACCACATTGCTGGAAACAGTGGTGCGACATGACCCATTCAAATAGTACCTTAGGCCACTCGTACCGCTCCAGCACTGAAGAGCCTAAGGTCTGAAGACCCTATAGTGACTCAGGAAATCCTGCTGCCCGTTCTCTGGTAGTGCAGCTTCTACGCCCCCCACGGAATGAGATGAGGTCATATATGGCGCCGTCATGACTCTACAGATCGGTACTCTTTAACAAATTATTATCGTTTAGACGCTAGCACATCTGTCAAATTTCCCCAGTTGAAAGTGAACCTACTAACACCTATTAGGCAAGTCGCACCGCGGTCCGAGCCTCGAGTGGTGAAGTGCGAGAGTACCAATCGTGGCAATAATGTCATATTCTTGAAATGAGGACCCGACCATTGTGGAGATCTTTGGAGAGCCTTTGTCCAGCAGTGAACATCTTTCGGCTAATATAATGAAAGTACTACGTTTATTATAAATTTATTTGCCAAGTGCTAATTATCTATATAAGTTAAGTTTACAAAAGAAAAGTAGTATGGGTCATAATCAGTTATCTGATTTCCATAGTACAAGCTCTGCTTAATTTGGTACCAGATGACCGTGTGCGAATAATGTTCCTGGCTATTATTATTATTAATAACATAAATCAGACACGATAGTTCAACTTTAAAACATACACAGTAACATTTTAACAAACATCCACTTATTCTATTAATAAAAGAGAAAATTGCGGCGCCATTTTTTCTCGCAGACAATTAACTGTATGGGAACACAATTACATCAGCAGAGGAAGTGTGAATGAAGCTTATACGATGTTCAGACAACTGATATCGTCTATAGTGCTGGTGCTATAGACTGGCACGTGGTCAAAATACGTCGGTAAGTATTGGTAAGGATAATTTATAGGTGATTGCTTTTTTTAAAAACCAGCTTTTTAAAAAGCAATTATATATATTTCTTTACAAAAACCGAAATAAAACAAACATTTAAACAGCATTTCACAAACTGATTTAGATATTATAACTTAATTAACTCGGTCCTATGGGTTTAAATACTGTAATTATCTTAATCATATGCCTTGTCGGTGGAGCTTCCTCCATTCCTTCCTATCTTTTGCAAGCGTTTTAAATTCTTTATCCTCCTTTCTATTTGATGACTTTGATGATTTGATTATGCTGCCATACCGTATCATGTGACCTACCCGAAATCTTACTTCTCCCTTTGTCTATGATGTTAAGAATAATAATTTTGTACTTCATGGGAAAATTTTGACTAAAGTATTTTTATTGCACTAAAAGGGAAGGGAAGGAAAGAGGGCCGATCAATTTAGGGCAGGGCGACAAGCGCATATTCACGTCCAGTTGTAGACTTCTAGAGGGACGACAGAATATATGGTAAAAGAGAGCTGAGATTAAGTGTTCCATAGGAGAGGTACCGCCACGTTCCATAGGAGTTAGCGGAGCCCTTCTATATATGCAGAAGAGGCCACCATGAGGGTTTGAAATTAGTCTGTTATCACTCGTCACCAAACCCAGACGACGGGTATCCATGTCAGATTTCCCCGATATGGAAAAGGAATATATGGTTGCGAAACTTTTTGGTTAATCGCTTGACTTTTTTAACGGGTGACTTGGAACATCGCATTATTCCGTGCGCCAACCTACAGCTGTCACACTTACATTCTGACCGCCTGATACGATCTACGAGCACGCTGAGATAACGAGTCTTATGTTATGTCACGATATTTGGCACTACACGATTAAGTAATTACTATTATCCATTATTTTTTTTTACGAAAGCAGCTCACATTACTAACTGACAGATTCGTCGTGAGAAACAATTTTATGAATGGTTTAACACGTAGTTTAGTGTAATACTGGAGTAATGAATAACAGATATTATACCAACAATTTACAAAGTCTGTTAATATCAAGTGTAATAAATTACATCGATAATTAAATGCGACGAAAAGCAGGTAAAGGGATCGGACTGATATTGAATGTATTAAAGATTGCAAACATAATACTTAAAAAAATATTTCTTTATTAAATTAAATTTAATTTAATATATCATTAACATTTAAGTTCTTTAAATTATATTTAATTTCAATCTTTAATTCTTATGTATACCATTTATAACTATTACTTATAAAGGCGTGTTATTTAATTTAATTATTGTTTTATTTTTTTTTTAATATTCAGTAACAATGAAAATTGTAACTCAATAAATAAATAAATTTTAATGTGTTCATATCATATGGATTTTTTAATTTTACTTTTAATTTAATTAATTTAACTTTTTTTGCATTTATAGAATTGTTTGTTGCATACAAAGATTATGATTTTGATTAAAAATATATTGACAATTCTCCGCAGTGTTGCTAATATTTTAACTTGTCTGCAAAATTTCAATAGTTTTTTGACCGGAACTGGGAACTTGTTGTGTGGCACTCCACCAGCAATGCTTTAACTGGTATTCAATCGTGACATAAAAACAAACAAATTGAAAAAACTTTCCATGATATTGCAGTTTTGCGTTTAGTGGAGATTTTACAGACAAATGTGTTTTTTTTTTGTAAAACCCTTTTAGTTACTCTTGCCATAAACTTTTTTGAACATTTTCAAATTACAATAACGTTGCTTTTTAAAATGTTAGCGAGATTGGTTCAGATGTTGAGGAATAAAGAAGTACGATACAAATAATTTTTAAAGTGCGGTGTATTGTTGGAAAGCTCGGATTTAAATCTTATTACTTTTATAAACTTAATGTTCGGTTTTTTAGGCCATCTTGTTATATTTGACCAGCTCGTTCTATGAATGTATACCGATTCACGGATCGAGTAAAATGTTATCTAACCTTCCCCGAGAAAGAAGAATTTAACGACTGCAAGGGATATCTTTTTAACTTTTAGTGCCGCAATTTGTGACTTATATTAACATTGCAAACAATAAACCACACGACCCCACGCTAAGAAAGTCGAACGTAAAGAAGAGTCGTGACTAACTTTAATAATTTCGATTAGTGCATAAAAATATTTATTTACATAAAGCCACTCTAGACAATCATTAGCCATTTTCTCATCAATTGTGACGTGTCCATGTCATAACATGACCGTTCCCACGAATAAATCATTCGTTCAGGCTTCACTTTTAACACGATTACGCGAGCATCACTGTTCGAGCATGAGCACACAATAGAAACCAATATTACTCCCATTGCCATTCACGCCGCGTGAATATGAACAAAAATACATTATTTCCTAATTTGCCTAGCCAACTTCTAAAACATAATACGCTCAGGTTCGAAGATTAAAGGAACTCTACAAATTGGCTAAATTAACACATCAAAAAACTAATAAAATGTCTATATCTATATAACTGACTTATGTATTAATAGTTACTACCAGAAATTAAACTAAAATGTATTTCTTAAACAACTCATTTAGTAAATAAGAGGTCAGCCCGATTGATGAACCCTTTGCATAGCTGATAGCCCTTAAACCTTGTAACAGTTTTTTCGAAGGTTTCCTTGTGGTAATATCATGGTAAAATCACGCATTCTCATATCACAAAGCCATGTAAATGTCGCATAGAGCGCCACAACTCTGAATGCTCTGCTTTACCAGCACTTATTGTTTATATGACCTACTATAAAATACAATTCTCCGATTAGATACTAATCGGAGAATTGCAATTCATATGAAATAAATAAAAATCTTTGTTTATTTTTGCATTGACAAGTATCGAATGATATCCGATCGCGTAATCGTAAGTCTATTAGTTCAACCCTCATTCATTCAGTTGTTCAAATTGAACGTCGCGTCATATAACGATACAGTTATTAAAATGTAGTTTTAGTTGAACAAATACTATTTGAAGTGTATTGATGACAGTCGAGAAAGACTGCGATTGAATGGCAAAGATCATGAGGTCATTTTCACAATAGAGGGTTGGGTTGAGAGCACACTAGGTGTATTATTGTTTGACATACTAAAGGTTTTTTTTGTATAAATTCAGTCGTTATATTGTCGGTCCGGCTTTCCTTAGAGGTTCCTGGGACGACAGCGCTTTCGGAAGAGCACTATTAGGGCCCTATTCTATAAAAGTTATAATCCAACAAATCAATAAGTGACTTAATTGTCAAACTGTTCTATATATTGTGCTGTTCAATAAAATCTTCAAATATATTTAAAAACATCCGACGAATATTTCAAACTGTTCTACATATAATGCTTTTCAATAAAACCTACAAATATAATAAAAAAATACAGCCGAAATTTTTAAACTGTTCTACATATAATACTGTTGAATAAAACCTACAAATATAATTTAAAATATACAGACGATTTATTTTAAATTGTTGCCACCGAAATCTCTGTTGAACAAAACTTACTGATTTTAAACATTGCCCGTGATATTATACGATCATTACAGTTTACAAATATGTCATGGTTGTTTACAATTCTACACATTATTTTAAAATGGAATGGAACAAAATATTAATGAGGGTAAAATATAAACTTTTAGGTTTATTGGAGAAATAATTTCTGTGGAGATACATAAAACAAATTAAGTATTTTGACGCTTATATATAATACATATTATGTATTTATATATCTTTGTCGTTTAATTAGCACGTTTGATGTAAACAACATTTGCTAAAAAACTGTAAAACAAAATAATAAAACATTAATTAAATTTAATAAGGTATTATGCCTGTTGGCGTAGTTGGCAAATGCTTGCTTTTTACGCCGGAGGTCGTAGGTTCGATTCCCACCCAGGACAGATATTTTTGTGCATATACATGTCTGTTTGTCGTGAGTCTGGGTGTAATTATCTATATAAATATGTATTTACAAAATAAAAGTATATGTATATATCAGTTATGATGGCCGTGTGTAAACAATATTCCGGGATATTATTATTATTACTGCCGAGGTATTAAGTTCCAGCAAGGTAAAAGGACTTGTTAGAAATGTATGACAATTCTACAAATAAGGAAACTTGTTACTACAATTATGAAACTTGTTAATATAATTATTATCTTGTTAATATAATTGTTATTAATCTTGTTAATCAATAAAACATTTCTTTTCGACAAATTTGTAGAACCTGTCATACAAAAATCTTAATTGAACAGAAATACGTAAAACTGTAAACACAATTCGGCAAGAATGTAAAATTTCCACCATACCAAATTTGTAACTATATCTTTTATTCAACAGAAACTTGTAAAATAATCACCTGAAGTTGTAAATTGTAAATTTGATTGAATAGGGCCCAGGGTGTGAAATGGTAATCTAAATTCCCAAAATGTTAATTTTTGACCGTTATAAATTTAGAACTTCTATTTTTTTTTAAATATAAACTTTTAAAATGTTATCCTGTCGCCTGTCACCTGTAATTTTAAATTATAACATTGCCACTGACACCTAGGAACTGGGTGTATCTCAATGTCTTCAGGGACATAACATCTTTTCTCTATCTCGTCTTTTTCAAAACCACGTTTATTATTACGTATAACCACGTGTATTATATATCAATATGCTCTCAGGAATGCTCCTGATAGTATACTGAACCTTGTGATACCACACGATTCCTACACTTTTTAACTCTATATTTTCATACGTACTATACCTTATTAGCAGTAAATAACAGTTAAAGAATCCAGGACATTCAATTCGATCCCACAATCATTGTTGAGGCTATGATGCCAATGATCATTGTCTATTTAAAATCGATTTCATGCATCTGCCAGATAGGCTTTATTAATTTATTGCCAAATCATATTTTATGCGAAGCAGCTTTCATTTAAAAGCAATAGAATGCTTGATACGGTCAGGTTTGATTATTGTTAGTCCTATTGAATGTTGAAGTGGTAAATTGTAGTCTTACTACGGTACCAATTCTGAAAAAGGGGTGTTCTATGGTAATACAGTCTATACATATTTGCTGTTGACATTTTCTATCTATCCTGTCGCTGAAATTCCTTTTTTGAACTTGAATTTTGAACTGATTCAAAGTTCAATCATTCTACTTTTAACATACCAGTATAGATAGTATATATAGATAGTATAGATATTGCCGCGTGATTAATCGCTTTAACTCCATCTGTTAGTAATGGTCGAATCTATGTTCTACATATTTGCATACCAGCCATCTAAGCGTTTTCAATGCGTTGTATATATTCGAGTACCGACACCACAGTTAACGCACATGGGCCCGTACACGTAGGTTTGTTTTGAAGTTATATATATATACCCGTCACCGTAGCCTAGTTGGTAGTGCTCCTGCCTACGAAGCTGGTGGTCCTGGGTTCGAATCCCGGTAAGTGAAAATATTTGTGTGATGAGCATGAATATATGTTTCTGAGTCATGGATATTTTCTGTGTATAAGTATTTATCTATTTATATAAGTATGTATATCGTCGACTGGTACCCATAGTACAAGCTTTGCTTAGTTTGGGGCTAGGATGATCTGTGTGACATTGTCTCTTATCTTCTATCTAATATATTTATTAGAACGGGCACAGCGTTCCGTTTTGAAAGTCGGATGGCAGCTGCCATACAGGCATCCCACGACGGATCTATACAATATCTGTAAAGTTCTGTCCGTACGCAAACTATTTATTCTTAACCTAACTCTACAGACTCATGTCAATACACCTTTTGATCCAGGAAAATTTAATAACCTGCGACCTAATCATGTTGTATGTCCAACTATGCTTGTTGCTACATCCCTAGCCCAAAGATCTTTTCTTTTTTTAAGTAGTTTTGTGTATAATAAAGTTAATAAACTCTTGCATATACACACATCAACAAAGTCTAGGGATACGTTATTTTGAAATCAAACATGGCTTTATTGTTTAAAACCTATTTAGTTTCCTTAAAAAGTTTATTTACAGATTTAAACCTTGTCTATTCTTTATTCAAAATTTAAAAATTAAAATGAGAAACAAATGAAAACACGCAAAGCACAGCGCAATCTTGAGTTGTATCTAATTTCAAGAAGTTGCATTAAAATTTTTTTTGCGTGTTAATTGAAGAAAACCTGATAAATTGTTTTATTTTCTTTTCTCAATTGGTTGTGTAAGCTTTTTAGCGTCATGCCACGCCATCATTTGAGTCGAGATGAAATGTTACGGGCAGTTGGCATGTTACAAAACGGTGCTATTCAACGCGTCGTTGCTGAGTCTCTGGGCACAAGCCAAAATGTGGTATCCAGGCTGTGGTCACGTTATCGCGCTACTGGAGATGTGGCAGAACGGCACACAGGTAGATATCGTGTTACCACTCAGAGACAGGATCGATTTCTCCAAATGACCGCCAGAAGACTACCCAATATCACAGCGATGCAACTAGTGCAAAGGCTCCAGGAGGGTCAGCAGCTGCTGGTGAGCGACCAAACCGTGCGAAGGAGGCTGCATGAAGTTGGTCTTCATGCTCGCAGACCGCTACGAGTCCCAGCGCTGCGACGTGGCAATCGCGGTAGGCGACTTTTATGGGCTCAAGAACATTTGACATGGAGTGATCAACAATGGTCATTGGTGCTGTTCACTGATGAGTCCCGCTATGGATTTCATCCAGATTCGAGACGAACACGCGTTTGGAGAACTCCAGGCAGGGTCAGCCGTCTCCGACATCCACAGGAGGTCCACTCTTACCAAGGCGGGACAATTATGGTGTGGGCAGGAATACGAATCGGCGGACGAACCCAACTCATTTGGATTCAGGGCAGCATGACTGCCCATAGATACCGTGAGGAGGTAGTAGAACGTGTCATTGTCCCGCTCAGGGCCCTAACGGGGCAAGAATTTCAGCTCATGCATGACAATGCACCTTCCCATACAGCGCGGCTGGTGAGGGCCGCCCTTCGAGAACACGATGTTCAGGTATTAGATTGGCCTCCACAGTCGCCAGACTTAAACCCAATTGAACACGCCTGGGACATGTTACAGCGAAGAGCATTGAGGGATTTTCCGCCCAACTTGACAACAGAAGAACAACTTTTCGAACATTTAAAAAGAACTTGGGACTGCATACCCCAGCAAGACATTGACACCTTAATTTTAAGTATGGAAAATCGTTGCCGCTGTGTGATTAATGTTAGAGGAGGAAATACCGATTACTGATTATCAGATTTGGTAAGATTTTTATTCATTTAATTCGATTGAATAATTTTATAAGAATAAAATGTTTTTGTTCACTCAGTAATTTTCTATGGCTTAATTAATTTAAGACTTTTATTAATTAGAAAAACAAAATCGCATCGTGTTGTTAATGTTTAAATATCGGCCATGAAATTATCTTTAATTCTTCCATTTACAGTCATAACAAAATGTTTATAGTTTTCTAGATAATCAATGAAATGTTCAATATCCCTAGATTGTGTTGATGTGTATATATCCAATGTGCAAGCCACAATGCAAAGAAACTGTGACAAACTGGCTCTTAAAGCTATCGAGCTTTAAGAGCCAGTTTGTCACAGTTTTTTTTTCACAGGTTATTTTATTATATTTATTAAGTTTTCAGTTTCTGTATAATCGTATACAGAAACTGAAAACTTAATAAATATAATAAAATAACCTACACACACACACACTCACACACACACACACACACACACACACAATCATTCCTATGCATGCATGTTTCCACATTGTTGTATGTACGCGTACGCGTGTAATATTGTCTCTCAGTTACAGTATCGTAAAAATACATTGTACTTTATAACAAAAACTATTCTTAATAGCTGCAGGGTGGAGAGAGCCTGGAGATTTGTCACACAGGTCTCGAGCCTACTACCGACTCCAGCTCTCTCAAAGGTTCAAAATTAATGTTAGTTTTTGTACTTTTATTCTTACATGGATTGTACTTTTATTTGTACCTTTTTGACAGAAATAAACGATTATATATATAATTAAAACAGTCTTCCTAGTTATTTTTGTGCTATTGGTGATAGTAGGCCTTTAAATCGAATCATCACCTTTCATGCACAAGTAAGTGGTAAATCGAAAAACAGAGTACTCCATTTTCAAACTTTCATCATTTTTAAATACTAAGTAAAACGTATTTGCGTAATACTGCGGCAACCGCGGTTACTTTTGAATCTACAGTCTCAGTGCAGTGGTTGCGGTTGATCGAAAGTGTATGTTCAGAAACGTAAATGAAAAAGGGATACGTTTATTTTTATACTACATAGTCGAGAAACGAGCAAACAATCCATCTGATGATAAATGGTTACCGTAGTATATTATGTTTGCAACACAATGCACGTAGCGTCACTAATACGTGCCGAGCATTTTCCTCTATCCGTTCTCGGGGAGCTTATGCTCTGGCAATCTTACAATTAAACTTAAACATCTAAGGTTAAGATAGAGTCAGACAATTAGGTTCTGGGTTCATATTTTGGGTGAGCCCAAAAGGAGTCCAAGGTAAATATCTTGGGACAACTAACACACCGTCATCTGATCCCAAACTAGCCAGAGCCTTTTTTTTTTATTAGGCAGGGGGAATGCCTACGCATGCCACCCGCAAAAAGTGTCTGCGGTGGGTATGTCGGACTCGCACCGACTAAACCTAACCTGCCGTGGACTTCTTCTGGCGCCTGATAGGGGGAGCCCCGGGAACGCGGGTATGCTGCTCCGGTGCCCCCCTTTTGCGCCGTGTCCCAGATGGTCGGGATACGCACCCGGGGAGGACTGTGGGTTGCCCTCCCCATTTGCCGACTCCTGCCAGTACGGCACAGCGACTGCGCCACAAACAGTTCGCTGTCTTCCCGGGGCTGCTTGCACGTGGCGGCAGTTGAGGACACTTCTCATACTGCCACCGCAGCCTCGAAGGGAGTTGGGCTAACGCCTGCCGCCGCCACCCCGACGCCTCCTCTGCCTACGAGCGGGATCGGCTCGTTCCCGATCCCGTTCGGCGGCCTCCTTCTGCAGCAAAACTGCCTCACAGAAGGAGACCACGGCGAAACTAGCCAGAGCCTATATTACGGTGATAAACGTACTTATGTATATATTTCTAACTACATAAAAATTACACCCAGACATAAGAACAGCTAAGCGTGCTCAACACACAAAGATTTGTTCTGGGTGGGGATCGAACCCCGGACCTCTAACTTGCAGTGAGGCGACAAGACTATCGGTTTAGATGGATAGGCATCACATCGGATTATGGGAGTGAGTCAATCGAGAGTGCACAAGTGTTTATATTGCATTGCGCTCGCCTCGGTTAAGCAGTGCAAAACCTCCTAGGCTAGTTAGCCTAGGCGGTTTACACTGCTTAATTTTTTCACTGTTTTTTTAACATGTTTCAGTTGTTAAAAAAATTCGTTTCAAAGAGCGGGTAAGCACACGCCTCTGTTCCCTATTACAGTTCTGGGTACGATATAAAATATTTTTAGAACGTATCAGGACAATCAAGTAAAATGAGTAATGAAGCTTGGAATTAAAAACGCCTTGATTTTAGAGTCAGCGATTTCACTTTCAGCAATGTAAGGAGAAATTGCTGATAATTAAACAATGCCTCTAAAATCAAGGCGTTTAATCAACGAAAGACGGTTCAAATTACATTTGCAACGTATCATTCTAAAGAACTTACACTGAATTATTTTATTTCATTTTCATGTTTTATGTAACGTAGTAGTAGAATATATAGTATCCTACTTGTGGTCTTATCAAACTATTAAAAAAATATATGTATGTTGTAAAATGTTTCAATATGCGAAGTTTGGAGTCTACAGACCATATTACAAATTTGATTTTCTTTCAGAATGAGTTCATTGCAAATAAGCAATTGAGACTATGTTTTTTTTTAAATTAAGTATGTGTATATTTTAAGTAATATTTAAAATATTTAAATGAAATGAAACGAAAAATGTTTATCTTTGACAGAAACACAAAATTTTGTTGAGAGTCAAAAAAGCCCCTATATCAGCATTAACTACGGCAACACATATATTACTGCAGCGCTGATCTTCCGATAGATGCTTATATAAGCCACAATGGCAATATATTTACAGTTCATTCCCCATTTTATATATTTGTAATATTTTTTCTGTAACAACGTCTTAGTGTATAGCAGCCGTATGTAATGCCAAGCGATTGTATAACACATTGTGTCAGAGACAACGAGTGTTATCTCGAAATTAATCGGCGCGGTCCAGATAGTCGCATGCCGGAGTAATAACATGTGTATTGCGAAGTGGTCATCTATCATATTGTGACAAGGGTTTTCTCTGGAACTTTTACAGGAAACCGGCTATTCCTAATATAGTTGGAATATATTTGTTTTTTTTTAATTCTGTTTTACGGCTCTGGCTTCTTCGGCCTTATGAGCCTTCCGTAAAATATATTATTATTTCATTTATTTTCGTCATGTCAAGTAAAGTCCGTCACAGTCAAGTCATACGTAGTCCTTTTCGTACCCCAGTTAAGCAGTGGAGACTTTACTAGAGGCTTATATGAAGTTTTAGATTCCTCACAGAAAATCGCAATTCACGGCAATATGGCACTTTCCTCCACTTTTCCATGATGTTATGTCTAAAAATCTACCAGATTTACACATAAAAACTTGAATTTACACCAGTTTTTGAATATGATACAATGCCCTGGTGCGTCTTTTTCCGAGTTGGTGCCAAAACTCCCGAATTATATTTGAAATACATGGTACTGCCAGTGTCTACCACCAATGTTACCATGTATTTAAAATATAACCGATTATTCCTAAACATAATGGCATGTATGAAGAGAATGGGTTAGTATTTTTGTACGTTTGGTTTGGTTCGCAATGGATAAACTCAAAAACAACGTAACTGATTTTAAAGTTCTTTCATCTATAGATTACCAGCAAGCATCATGATAATGTTGGACAATGATAAAAATAATTTTATCAAAAAAATTACAGAGCCCTACAAAAAATACTTTAATGTTATCAAAAAATTATAAGAAAATCATTAATTGATGAAGTGAAGTACTTATATATCTTTTTATCTACCCGTGCAAAAGCTTCCTGTCACCAAAGAGCCGCCTATATAAACTAACATATAAGCCTTATTACTCGTCTACTAACGTCATGTTTTGGGCGACTTGGGTTAGTTTTTGGGGTAGCCAATAGATACTTATAAAATTATCCAAAAAAACCTCTGCTGCCCGTCGTTCGTCTATCCGTCTCTCTGTCAGCGTTCTATATCTCATGAACGGTAATATTATTGTTGAATTCTTTTCATACATAACCACAAAATAAAATACGTATTTTAGAGGTCCTTATACAAGAAATTTATGTTTTCGATTCTTATTGTCCGATGAACAACAATCATGTACAGTACCCGGCGATAAATATTGCACATCGGCCTTTGGAGGGAGACGGTCGGCTGATTTCGGCTTCGTAGAGCGTTATCTCTGTCGTGCACTACCTATGTGACGTTTTGTCAGTCGTTGTTCAAGTGCGATAGAGTGCGGTCGCGTCCAGTTCAAAAAATATATATATAGAGTTGTTAACACCCCCAAATTTAAATAATTAAAAGTTGTACTATGGCATCTTTAGGAAAAAGAGGGAAACCTTTATGAGGTCGGTCACGCCAAATTATCTACAATGTTTATAAAAATTTTGTAACCGAAGCTGATAGATTAAAAAAAATGAAGATGAAAATATAAGTTGTTATTTTAAGAAGGTTCAAGCGCGAGTTGCAAATGCCACTGGAATTTGAAGAAGAACTTTGAACAATATATATAACGAAGTCAGTACTGAAACACATTCTACCGAAATTAAGTTTAGCACTCCAAAAAAAAGGAGACCAAAAAAGCAATTTCGTTTGGATATGGACGATTTTGATTATGATGTTGTTCGAAGAATGGTGTATGATTTAATGAACTGCCAACAATAAAATCATTAAAAGCTAAATTATCTGAAGCTATTAATTACAATGGGTCTGAAAAGACGTTGAGAAAAATACTTCACTAGATGGGATTTCGGTTCACTAAAATGGAAGATAATCGAAAAGTTTTACTGGAAAAGCACGATGTAAGTCTCAAACGAATGGAATACCTCGATAAAATACGCAAATTTCGCGAAACAGGAAAAAATATTGTAAATACGTAAACATAATGTAAACATATTTTTTTAATTCTATTTTACCCGAACCTAAAGCCATCACTTATAGAAAAATTGGTGTATTTTATACAAAGAATAAAAATAAAAAAACTTGTGTGTACTTATGTACACGCGTTAGAAGTTATACTTCTTAATATACAACTTGAACATAGTTATCAATTTTCATACCACCTAGAACTAACGTCATGCCGTTATTTTTACGATGCGCGCGCATCGTAAAAATTCACTTTCATACCACCTAGAACTAACTTCATGCTGTTATTATTACGATGCGCGCGCATCGTAAAAATTCACTTTCATACCACCTAGAATTAACTTCATGCTGTTAAATTTTTTGGTGTCGGTGTGCGCGCGCATCGTAAAAAATCACTCTCATCATTTTTCTCCATCGCGCCAAAAGAAGTATAACTTCAAAAGAAGCAAATTAAAATTGTTTTAACAGCTCCTAATAGATACCGGACTGTTTGTATTTCGTGCGACAGAGATAACGCTCTACGGGGCCGTGGTTGGCCGATTTTCTCTTTCCAAATGTCGATGTGCAATATTTATCGCCGGGTACTGTACAGTGGTACAGAACCCTTATTTTTGGCGGTGTTTCCAGTTTTCTTTTATATTGCTTGTTTGTATGATGTAAGTATACAATCTGTTAATTTTCTTTTATATATTTCTGTGTGGAATAAAGAATAAATGTGGGACATAAGTTTTGGTGTCTGAAACCTCAATATTTGTAAGTGTCGACATGCTAAGTTTTTATACGTAATTGTTCAATTCAATTACTGTGTATATGATTAAATTATATGTTTGTACCATTTTAAATCAATTTATTATGAGGAACATCATCAAATTAGTTATACTATTTAGAACCTTGTTTCAATATAAAAATTATCGTTTTTGACTGCGTCCGGGTTCTGATACTTTAGATTCGGTATATAATAAGTAAAATAGATCACAATGAGGTTCGCCGTATGTGGTTATCAATAATTTAGAAATGTAACAGTAGGTGGTCGAATGTGGGACTCAACTTGACCTCGCAAAGGGCAACATTCCGCTATTGAACTCCAACAATCAATGTCACAAGTCAATGTTAGCTGTCACAAGTCATAAGCGAAAAACTCACTTCATTCTTCTAAGCAAAACCTTATTCAAAACGCACGAACGTATGAGGAACGTATAACGCAATAATTTAAACAGTTCGCCACAACTTAACCCTTTCTACATACGAGTATATTGAGTTAGATCAGAGAACAACTTGATAAGGGCATACTTTATGCGGGTAAATTGCGTGTTCATAACATTTAAAGTCCAGAATTTAAAAGAAAAATATCTCCCTTGCCCACATTTGTATATTTTTATTACCAAATTACAACAAGTATTCCGAAATACAATGTTTTTCATTTGTATCGATAAAATGCCCACTTCCACTTTCATTTGGACGAGCGGCCCGCGTCACCCCGTACTAGAGTGACACTTAAATGTCCCAAATAGCCTGTCATGTTCTGCCAAAGGGAGCCTGTTCTGTTCTCTCTAGCGCGAGTGTTTAGTTTGTACTTTATGTCCTTAATTAGATGGTTTGAGCGCCCACTCACTTCTATTGTTCTGTGAAGCAGTAAAACCTTCTAGGATTACACTATACGACAAGTAAAAACGTATTTTCCCATTGGCTTGGTAGGTACCAAAAATAAGTAAATAAAATTAACGTTTTGGAAGTAAGACAAATCTCATTGTCAAATTAGAGTTGATAAAATTACGTTAGAAGAAGTGGGTAATTTTTAGGAAAGGTAAATAAAGAGCTAGTTATGGATAGGGTTAGTGCTAACTCTGATTGTCAGGTGGACAATTGTTTTAGAATGCTGCTATAAAAACCAAGTTTGTTCGTAAAACTGTCAAATAAAAAGTTTTAAATGCTGTTATCATTTAAATCTTTGGTTTTTAGTATGTTATCGTGATCTAATAACGTTTTTGAATAACCAATCTTAATATTTAACACTAATTCCTTTAATCAATTTATCAGCCTAATGACGTCCACAGCTGGACAAAGGCCTTCCCAAAAGATTCCACAATGCGTTGAGTCCGTCATTTGGGTTATCAGTCCATACCATAGGATACCATGATCTATACTACTTTTGTCCGCTAAAGCTTTTAAAACAGACCAAAGCGAAATATGCCTGCGGTGATGAAAATGTGAGGAAACGAGACTCATCACAAACTATTTCACATTATTGTAACGGCGTAAGGTTGAAAATGCTATATTTTTTATAATATAGCAAATTATGTGACTATAACAATGCAGTATTGAACAATGGTTGATATAAAAGTTCTTTTATCTTTTAGCAATGTTATGATACGCATATCAAAGGTATATTAACTTCGGGGTCAAGTTCTCTAGCATCTTAGTTATTTATACGTTGAAGTAAAAGTAAAGTTGTGCATTTCTTTTTTTTCTCTTTATTTAAGGAGTTTTAGTCCACATGGACTACGTCACTCCGTAAAGTCAACACAAACATTACACGAAACAACAAATTCAAATACATAAAGAACGTCGACGCATGCCCGCCACTACAATTTTATACACTACTTTAGCAGATTCAGAGAGAGGATACGCTAAAACTCTGTTACAACCTCCAATTTCTTTTAAGGTGTTGGCAATTTGTGACACCTCATTTCTTATGTCCTCGTTCCGAACACATCCCGCCATAATATGTATCACATCTTCTAAAATCCCACATTCAGAACAATATAATAATAATATAATAATATCTGGGACAATGTCACACAGATCAACCAAGCCCCAAACTAAGCAAAGCTTGTACTATGGGTACCAGGCGACGATATACATACTTATATAGATAGATAAATACTTAAATACATAGAAAACATCCATGACTCAGAAACAAATATTTGTGCTCATCACACAAATATTTTCACTTACCGGGATTCGAACTCAGGACCACCAGCTTCGTAGGCAGGAGCACTACCAACTAGGCTATGGTGACCGTCATGAGAACTTTTTTCATCATAAACGCGAATTTATTTAGTGGAATGTGACCGGAACGCAGTCTAAAAGCTGTGGTTAATGTATATCTACTCAGCGTGCACACATCAAACCACGGGGTCTTCCAGTGCTCATTCTGCATCGTTTTATACCATATGCTACTTCACTGTTGTGCATGTCTTCTTTGCTTGCTTTGTCCGTTATGATTATTTATAGTGCACCTACTATAGTTTTCTCTGCATCACCCAAAGGTTGATAAAAGGAATAACTTAGGTGCTTTTAAGGATATCAGACTAGTGATGCAAAAAACAAATATCCGTAAAAATTCTGACACTTATACTGGAAAGTATGAAGACAAGAGGTTCCCAAATAAAAATCATAGCCTTTATTTTACCCTTCATAAATAATATATATTAAAATTATTATAAATACGTAGTTGTATCTATATCACCCTTTTTTTTGTTCTTCCCATCCGATTTCGGCTATGGTGACTGCTACTGATTAGTTAAGGGGCTAGGGAGATCATTTCTCACATGCCTAGACCTCAGCATTAGCTAGAACAAGTTATTCATTGTTGTATCGCCGATCTTCCGGTAGTAATAATATTCACGTAATAATATTTGCTAGACGGTTTTAGGTGTCACTCGCCGTTTTTACACGGTGAAGCAGTGAAAGTTTCTTAAATAGAGAGCCTTTCACTGCTACAGCAGACAATGCAGCCTAGTTCCGAGTCTAAGTGTCATGTTAACAAAACAAACAACGTATGTACCACATTATATAAAAAAAAAACTTGTGTGTACTTATGTACACGCGTTAGAAGTTATACTTCTTAATATACAACTTGAACATAGTTATCAATTTTCATACCACCTAGAACTAACGTCATGCTGTTATTTTTACGATGCGCGCGCATCGTAAAAATTCACTCTCATACATTTTCATACCACCTAGAACTAACTTCATGCTGTTATTTTTACGATGCGCGCGCATCGTAAAAATCCACTCTCATACCACCTAGAACTAACTTCATGCTGTTAAATTTTTTGGTGTCGGTGTGCGCGCGCATATTAAAAATTCACTCTCATAATTTTTCTCCATCGCGCCAAAAGAAGTATAACTTCAAAAATAAACATCTTACGAAAATAAAATTAACATTTTTTAAATAAAATTAAGACAAAACAAAATTATGATCTAAAAAGATCGACTACCTAGTGTACTTAATAGATTTAATGCTCTTCCAATCTCATAGCAATAACCTCAAAACTGGGGTTTATCTTACATCCTTTTAGAATAATTTGTGAGTCATTCATCTTTCTTATTGTTAAATGGCGACTGTATGAGGTAATAATTAATCTAGCTAATTTGTTCAGTAAGGAAGCAAGGAATGAGATCGTGAGGATTAAACTACAGGTGCTAGAGAGGTGAAAGGCCAACCTGGTGTTGACCCTACCGCCTTATTCTGGAGTCTGTTTTCTGTCTAGTATTTATTGCTACTCGGTATATTAAAAAAAGTCGATGTTATTAAAATTCCAATATTCATAAATCACTATAGCTTCTATTCACTCACATTTTCAATTCTCACACCACACACATCAATTTTATTATATTTAATATAAACTATTTTTGTTTATAAGCAACACTAAACTAGTTTTGTCGTAACAAGTGGCTGTACAAGTGATTTTAGGGTTACGTAGCCAAATGGCAAAAAACGGAAGCCTTATAGATTCGTCAAGTCTGTCTGTATGTCTGTCTGTCTGTGCGTCCGTATGTCACAGCCACTTTTTTCCGAAACTATAAGAGCTGTACTGCTGAAACTTGGTAAGTAGGTGTATTCTGTAAACCGCATTAAGATTTTTGCACAAAAATAGAAATAGAACAATAATTTTGGGGGGTCGCCATACATAGAACTGAAACTCAAAAAAAATTTTTTCATCGTACCCTTACATGTGGGATGTCTATGGATAGGTCTTTAAAAATCATATTGAGGTTTCTAATATCATTTTTGTCTAAACTGAATAGTTTGCGCGAGAGAGACTTCCAAAGTGGTAAAATAAGTGACCCCCCCCCCATGTAACTTCTAGAATAAGAGAATGATAAAACTAAAAATATATATGTACATTAACATAGAAACTAACAACGAAAATTGGTTTGAACGAGATCTAGCAAGTAGTTTTTTTTTAATAGGTACGTTATAAACCGCAATTTGCTTTCATTTAATCAACTGAAATACTTGCTGCTACGGAACCCTTCATGTGCGAGTCCTACTCGCACTTGACCGGTTTTTATTTATATTTGTATAACCACCACACTTCCAATTGATCCAAAAAATCTAAAATCATCAAGATTCGTGCAAATTGATTGTATAACCTTGCTATTATATTACTTGCCTTTAATTAATGTAGCCGATTTTGGACCAAGTAGACTAATGTGTTTAGTGTAGTATAGTAATAAGAGCGCTAAATCACAAATTTGGGCTTCGGCGGCTAATCCAACTGCGCAGGACGTGCACGAGTGTATTTGCAAGCAGAAAATCTCACGCAGCTCCAGAATAGCGCCGCGCAGAATAAAAACAGTTCGTGCGTGCTTTAATACCTTTGTCGCTTGTAAGTCATTACACGAGCGAGCAGTAATCGTGTATGCCGTATGCCCTGCCTTTGCCCTTTAAGTCTGTCCATTCACCTATGTTCCGAGCCACTTATGAATTTCTCCTCAACATTAAAACTTTGCTAGCGCTAGTTCGTCCACGTCTATGACTAATGAGAAGATAGACTTAAATGGTATTATTTAAGGATTATATTCAGCCATTATTGATTGGAAATATTTTAATGACCTAAGTCAATATTGAAAAATAACATTATATCAGTCATCACTGCTGGACAAAGGCTTTGAGGCGGTAGGAAATAATTGGAAGGTTAGTTGGCGCTCCCTATATCATGGTCATTACGTAGATATTACACAGCCCTGTCATTGTTACATGACAACTGCGGGATAATTTTATAATATCCTGGAACATTAATAACACATGGCCATCTGATCCCAAACTACTGTACTATGGAAACCAGATAACGTTTCTTCTGTAAATACATACTTATATAGATATTTACCCCCAGACTCAGCAGCAAGAGACATGTTCATGCATACAAATATCAGTCCTGGGTGGGAAAGGTCGTTGAAAAAATCTACCAACCACGTCAACTAATGCATCGTCCATGCGTCCTATTATAGCGCAATAAGTGTTTGCTTACACACATATAATAAAGTGACGTTGCCCATACTCTTACAATCCAATAAGACAAGGCATCACGATGAAGTCAGGTGCTGGGTCAACGGGGCATGAAGTAATCTGACGTCATATTTCAGATTCTCGTCTGCTAGTGCCTATCTATAACGGAGGCTTTTTGAGGCGTATTTTGGAAGCGCTCTATATGCATCGTATTATAGTGCATAAGTGTGTGCTCAAACACATAATACGCACTGTCTTATCCATCAAACTGGGTCAACTGCTGGGTCAACAGAATCACCGAAGCAGGACATAATATGTTTATAGTCTCCAGTTTGATTTCGGTTTCCTACTGATCATTTTTCTCGGCAGAAAAACCTAACAGTACTTTTTGGTATAAGCCAAGAATCGATTTGAGACCTCATTACCTACGGTGGAACACGTCGCTATCACTCCAACAACGATGAATTCTTTTGTACCCATCAAATACATAATAGTTACCTATTGTATACCAGATGTGCCAAACGTTATAAATTATAGCCTATGTGTTATTCAGATATGCTTATATGCTATTCTACAAAATCACTCAAAATCCGTTCCGTATCGGTTGTGTGAAAGAGTATCAAACATATATATCATATCATAAAATATACTAACTAAAATTATTGTACATTTTCCGTAGGTATGTCATATGAAAATAAAGATTTTATTATTATTATTTTTATTATTATTTTATCTCTACATCCATACTCAGAAACTTTCGCATTTATAATATTCATAGGATTTCGTTAGAGGTCTTATGATAATATATATGATTTTTACTGTCACAAATTTGCTTAACAATCAAATTGAACTAACAAGCCAACTTTCGTTTCTCAAGTCAATAAAATCTTATAATAGGTCTTTACCTATGAAATTGCCGTTTTGTATGAAAAAATTTAAACGAATTTTTTTCATGAATTTTTTTATTTGTATTAATCGAAGTAATCACCCATGCAATCAATGCATCTTTGCCATCGCAGTGGCAGTTTATTGATGCCCTTCTTAAAGAAATCAGCTGGACGGGAGGCAACAAATTCTTCAAAGGCATTTTGTACTGCCTCTCGGGTATTGAATTTTTTTCCCGCCAAGAAGTTATCCAAATTCTGGAAAAAGTAGTAGTCTGTAGGCGCAAGGTCTGGTGAGTAGGGCGGATGACGGAGAGCTTCCAACCCCAGTTCTTGCAACTTGGAGACCGTCTGCTGTGCAGTATGAGGTCGCGCGTTGTCGTGCAGGAGCAGCGGAGACGAGCGATTGACCAATGCTGGTTGGAGATGCGCCAGCTTCTCCATCATTGTGCTCAGTTCTTCACAGTACACATCTGCAGTAATGCTCACCCCGTTTGGTAAGAAGCTGTGATGAATCACACCGGCGCTAGACCACCAAACAGTGACCATCACTTTTCTAGGGGTAAGTTTTCGTTTAGGGCATTGTTTAGGTGCTGAACCAGGATCCAACCAACTTGCTGAGCGCTTGCGGTTATCAAACAGAATCCATTTTTCATCGCAGGTAACAATGCGGTTCAAAATTCCTTCATTTGTGTGTCTGTTGAGCAGTGCAAGGCACGTCTCGACGCGTACTTCGCGCTGGCGATCATTGAGTTCGTGGGGCACCCATTTGTCAAGCTTTTTTACCTTGCCAATTTGACGCAAATGGACCAATATTGTTTTGACGCTAACGTCGAAAGCTGCTGCTAATTCAGCCGTAGATTGTGTATCATCAGCTTCCACAACCGCCTTTAATTCGTCATTGTCGACCAAAGTCTTCGGACGACCGCGAGGTTCATTTTTCAGGTCGAAATTTCCAGAACGGAAGCGAGCAAACCAATAACAGGTGGTGCGTTGGTTTGTAGTGTTAGCTCCGTAAACGTCGTTGATGTTGCGTGCCGCTTGTGCCGCGTTGCTGCCACGACGGTACTCATATTCCATAATTACTCGAATTTTTAACGTATCCATGATGACGAAAAAGATTGAAATGCGATGAAAATGTAACACTAATCAATAAAGAAATGACTACTTTTGGAAAAAAGAATCCATGTTTTTAAAATAAAATTAATTTCAAATTAGAATTCTTAGCCAAACAAAAATTATTTTGATTTGAAATGGCCAGTACTGCAGAACGGCAATTTCATAGGTAAAGACCTAATATTAATATGAATGAAATTGATATGTCTGTTTGTTATGTCAAAATATCAGCTTATTACTAAATGCATAATATAATGTATAACGTACTTATGATAAAAAAGCTATTTTCAAAATGTTTGTTTGTCTGTTCCGGATAAACTCCGAATCTACTGGACCGACTTTGACGAAACTTTCACCAGCAGACAGCTGATTTTGTATACAGTTTACTAGTTCTAGTTAAACAGTCTAAGTTATTTTTGACTTAGAATCAAATTTAACACTCACTTGTGATCCTCAAAACGTATCCTTGGTGCTTTTTCAGATGTCTTCTCTAGTTGGAATTCTCTCGTTCTATGAGGGAAGTGGAATTTCTTTTTACTTACTCGTTGTTGTTTCTCTCTGATTAAATACGTTGCGGATTCCAAGACAGTTAAAGCGATTATCCGGGACAATCTTGTGCTTTACCGCTCAGTGTCATTTTATTGTGTGCCACTGTTGATTCTGGCTTACAGGAGTTGCAGTGGTGGGTAAGAGAGAGGGACTAGGGTGAATTCGATTCCCATCCAGAACAGATATTTGTGTGCATGAACATATCTGTTGGCCCTGGGTCTGCGTGTAATCCTAACTAATATTATAAATGCGAAAGTAACTCTGTCTGTCTGTCTGTCTGTTACTCTTTCACGCCAAAACTACTGAACGGATTTGAATGAAATTTGGTATACAGATGGTCTAGACCCTGAGAAAGAAGATAGGCTAATTTTTATAGTTAGGATAACACATAGGCCATATTTTATAAAGTTTAACGCGGGTAAAACCGCGGGGCACAGCTAGTTATCTATATAAGTATGAATTTACAAAAGAAAAGTAGTATATGTAGTATATCAGCTATCTGATTACCATAGTACAAGCTCTGCTTAAATTGGCATCATATGTCCCTTGATATTATCACTAGTCCCTATAAAGATCACTTGGAAACACAATTTATTTCATGTACCGAAATACCTGTGTGCATAACTTCATAATTAGGGTTGAGTAGATAACGCGTAACACAAATCAATTCACAGCTAGTCTATACTATCTATACTAATATTATGAAGCGGTAACGTTTGTGAGTTTGTGACGTTGTAAGGGGTAATCTCTGGATCTACTGAACCGATTTAAAAAAATATGTCACCAATAGAAAGCTACGATATTGCGGAGTCTCATAGGATATAATTCATCATCATAATTTTTATTTATCCCGAACTTTGAACACGAAGTATTACGCGGGACGAACGGGCAGGGAACAAAGTCTGCGGGTACTGCTAGTATTAAATATACGCTTAAAACACTTATGTATCGAAACACATGCACTTTGTTTGTCTATTCGATGTTAGATTTAAGCATGTCGTTATAACCACGCCCATGGGACGCCCCTTCAGTGTAGGCTAATGATTGCTATTCATCGGCGATTAGTCGGATTAGTGGCCGTCTTATGTGATGGCGTGTAAAACAAATATACTATAATGAGATGCAGTTATGATGAACTGCGTTATTAACAGGAAACAATGTTTTAAGAGGCTGACAAGAAATAGTTCCTAAGATATTTATTATTATTGTTAATTTTTAAGCGATTTTAAATGAAGGAGGACAAAAGAAATTTTTTTGATATTATAGTTCATTTATATCGTTGTATTTTTGATATAATAGTTGACACTTCACTCTTTGTATACATTATATAATGTATTTTAATAACGGAGGTATGTTTATGTACAGACGCCAGCACATCCAGTTACCCCAATCTGTAAAATTTCTTTTATAGATTTTCAACTTTATCACATAAGCATAAGGTTCACTTTCAATTGGGGAAAGGGGAATGCCCAAGTGACTATGGAACTTAGTATCGGTGCAAACATTAATGTGCCTGGATGAAAACTACTGTTCTATGTTGGGATTACTATATACTTTCAATTAAAATTAACATGATTTATGTAATTTGCCGGGTTTCAAGGAAATAGATGGGTGAACATAGAACATCTTAAGTAAAGAAACGTTGGTTGCCGACTAGTTTATAGGCAAATTATGACTTAAGTAATATTATGGGGTAGAGGCGGCTAATCTCAACGGAGTCTAGCCTACTAAGCAGGATATATTGTAGTCCATGTGCAATCATAGGTGCACTTCTATTTCATCGCTCTGATTGTCTAATGGGGCAGCGATCCAACACGACCTGAGACAGCTTAGGCACAGGATAGACGGCTTCATATGCTTTCGAGACACGTTAGTATAATACCAGCACCTTCCTGTCTCCGGGCTTCAACTTTTTAAATAAAACAAAGCCTATACTTAGGTGAAAGAATTGTGTAAATTGGTCCAGTAGTCTGAGAATTTACTTCATATACAAAACATAGCAAGTATCATATATCTTTCTTTATAATATTAGTTTGGGTTGACAATTGAAAGAAATACTCATTTCAGTGAGTGGAGTGAACAGGTAGAACTGTACTATCCATAATGAATTTATTCTCCCGTCTCAAAATCACTTTTCACAATAAGGAGTCTCTGTCTCAGATTACAATTATTAGCGTAATGGAGTCTCTTTCTCAAAGTCACTCGAGTTGTTACGAATAATCCACAACTGCACACACAAAAAATATCAAAACATTCGCCAAACACTATGATAAAAACTAGTTGTGACTTGCGATGGCACATAACGTCAAAGATCACTTAAGTGTTGCCAAAAATATTAATCAGATATCGATGTTTTTATCGATTTGCTTGTCATGTGTTATTCATTTTATATGTTCGTGTTTTTATATTCGAGTATTTAGAAAATAAAAGAAATTGATAGTAAAAGAAATAATAGTAATAAATCTATAATTAGTTTAGGTTGAACAGAAATAATGTTTCAGTTGGAATATGGCTTAGTGGTCTAGGTTATTTCACAGAGCAGGTGAACCCGCACCACAACGCATCGAAAATGAATAGACTTAAGAATATTTAGCGCTAATTTACCATTACTAAGTGCTATTGACCATTTTATTGCGTAGTGACATCACTAATTTGACTGAAATCAATCCTTATTTCTTTTTTGTCCATCGATTATTGACTTTAAATATTCCGAGTGAATTTATTTTCATTTGCGGCAACATTTGGTTAATGGCGCCGCGTGTTTATAATGCAAAACAATAAAAGGACTTATAATTGTTTTTTCTTTTATCCGGCAAATGTGAAACTCCATATTATAGTACTAAATTATGATAATTAAAAATAGGATTTTTACTTATAAGGTTCATGTGGCACAACTTAGTTTTAAACGATACTGTCTATGGGCATTTGACTTTGATAGATTGGGGTAACTTGATGTGCTGGCGTCTGTACATATACACAGTATACATAATTATAGCTCATGGGAAACCTACGGTGACAATGACGCCAGTTTCACGCATTTTGTTTACCCGCATTTTAAAGAATATTCCTCGATTCTTTAAAATGCGAATCTAAAAAATATGACGATTCCACATAAATGTAAAATTTTTACGGAATAAATGATTTTTGACTTTGACTAATCTGAGCAGTGTGAAGAAGATTGGAAGGCTTTTACTCCTTCACCAGACAATAACTGAAGATGCTATCACATAGTGGCAGCTCTATGTGGCTTTTCGTACAATTGCAATTTATGTTACATATTCTTGAAGGCCTCTTTGATCTAAGCGCAGAATTTGAGTAATGAGGTACTGGGATCAATTCGTGAGCCAAACTATGACAATCGCATAATTGTTCTGTTTCTTTTCCGCTTACCCAAGTAAAATAGACCAGTTGGACTTCGTATATAAAATAAGTCTCTTATACGTGTAATAAAGATGAATCTAGCACGAAGGCTGTCTTACTTATTTTAGTTTCATTAACCTAAAGTACATATTCCAAATTGACTGCCTCATTGGTCTAGCGGTAGCCTGTTGGGCAAAAAATGAGATGATTCTCGGGATTCCTATGATATATATATATATATATATATATATATATATATATATATATATATATATATATATATATATATATATATATATATATATATATATATATATATATATATATATATATATATATATATATATATATATATCATAGGAATATATATAATAAATTATATAATATATATAAATATGACCAATGAGGCAGTCAATTTGGAATATGTACTTTATATATGGATACTGGAATATGTATTTTATATATATATATATATACTAGCTGTGCCCCGCGGTGTTACCTATGTTCAAGTTGTATATTAAGAAGTATAACTTCTAACGCGTGTATATAAGTACACACAAGTTTTTTTTTGTATAGTAGATATATATGATATTTCCTTGATAAGAAAATTTAATAAAGTTGAATTGAGTTAAAGTTACGATTTCTAAGAGAAAATTCCGAGTGCGTCTAGCTGGGCTTCCGTATTTTTATCTTAATAATATAATACCGAATAGTGGTATCTTATTCAGATAATAAAATCTCGGGTTCAAAGTTTGGTAGTATTCGTTTGTTCGTTTATACTTATGTAATTTAGTTAGGCAACGCAAAACGGCGATAGAATCGTAGCGGAAAACTGGTAATTAAAAGCCTTGTAATGAGTGGGAATTTGAGAATAAACAATTTAATTACATAGAGTTGGTCGTAATGCTGTCTTCACACTTCAAATTGTTTTCCAAAAACAAATTGAAAATGTTTATTCAAATTGATATAAGGACGGATGGTTGGACAGACTGGCTATTGGTTTTAATTTAGTTCTTTATTTTAGACCTTACTACTTTAATACCCATATACTGCATCAATTTCATTATTCAAGTTTATAAAATTTTGCACATAGAGTAGACAAAACTTACACAATAAAACGACGAAACTAAACATAATAAAAAACAGTTTCTGAAACACCATTTTTTTATATGGGAAGTTAATCGATTTTTTTATGTTATACATGTTTATTCGCTAACGTTGTTCTTTTTCATTAGCAAATTAAGGTAGGGGGACTTACCCAAAAACGCCTTAATTTATGTACATATATATTGAAAATATATAAATATAAGTATGTTTATAGTATGCGAGTAGTTGCCATAGTACAGGACCTGCCTAGTATGGAATCAGATGGCAGTGTGTTAGATGTCTCAAAAAATGTTATAGATATAGCAAGCTTATTCGAAACACGCATGTAAACTTCGCGTTATAAATGTAGTAAGTAACTCACTCTTTATCGCTTAGGTAACACGAGGGCGGGTTGTTTCATCATAAATTGTGTTTGTCGTCAGATTGAAACAATGCTATACCTATGGGAGAGAAACGGAGGTAAAAGCTGAGCCTTCGGTCACAGAAGCTGTTCCCATACATTCGTAATAACAAGATAAATCGTAATAGAAATATAATTATTACATAAATGGGTTTATAGTTGGATGTGTGGCCGATGGCCATATAGAATGTCGTCACCTCATGTCATCCCGTGGCGGGAGTAAATGAAATGAAATGAAAAACATTTAATTCAGCACAACACACAAGAAAATGAGTTAAACAGTTCTACTAGACAAAACATTTGAAGAAAATGCACACACAATTGCGATTCTTGCATGTTCTGCTGAAAGGGTCACCACCTCTGCACTAGATAGGTGGGTTACACCTAGCGCTGGTTTTCAGTTGGCAACCCAGGTAGTAATGTACGGACGGGGGTAGTGCTAGTACAATACTAAAAGTTTACTTAATATAATATAAAGATATATAACGGACGACGAAGGGCAAGCAATTACCAACCACGCCAACCGGCCCAGAGTAGTCATCCCGAGGGTATTTACCAGAGAATGGGCAGCAGCGTTCTCATGAGTACTATGATTATCTTACTGCGATCGCTAATCCGTCCGCCAAGCTAAGCGTGGCGATTATGGCATAATTCCCACCAAAACATAGACACATGACCATTGTGGAAATCTTTTGGTGAGGCCTTTGCCAGCAGTGGACGTCATTAGGCTGACATGATGGATGATGATGATGATGAAGGTTGTCGTAGATTTCTTTACGGTATTTTTTTGCGGACCATTTTTGGGTGTGATTTGTGTCAGTCAATAACATGTTTAAGAAGTCTACTTGGATATAAAAATAACTTAAAAAAACCGGCCAAGTGCGAGTCGGACTCGCACATGAAGTAAGCAATCATGAAGCAGAAAGTATTTCAGTTGATTAAATGAAAGCAAATTGCGGTTTATGACGTATTAAAAAAAAAACTACTTGCTAGATCTCGTTAAAACTAATTTTCGTTGTTAGTTTCTACGATAATGTACATCATATATTTTTTTTAGTTTATCATTCTCTTATTTTAGAAGTTACAGGGGGGGACACTCATTTTACCACTTTGGAGGAAAAAAATGATATTAGAAACCTCAATATCATATTTGAAGACCTATCCATAGACCACATCGTACCACAAGTGTGGTACGAGGGAAAAAAAATTTGAGATTCAGTTCTATGTATGGCGACCCCTCAAAATTATTGTTATTTTTCTATTTTTGTGTAAAAATCTTAATGCTGTTTATAGAATACATCTACTTACCAAGTTTCAACAGTACAGCTCTTATAGTTTCGGAAAAAAGTGGCTGTGACATACGGACGGACAGACAGACAGACATGACGAATCTATAAGGGTTCCGATTTTTGCCATTTGGCTACGGAACCCTAAAAAGAAAAGCGAGCAAAGATTTTTATCCAATTTTTTTTTTCAATATTATCAAAGATAATCTATTTATATAATAAAATGTAAAATTTTATAGCAAATATACTTTCAGGAAGTTGATACCATGAATGTAGTGTTCTGGTCTTGTTTATTTAAAAAAATCCAATGACTTTGTTCCCTAGTTCAAAAGCCCATTTATTTCTAAACCCATTGGAAACCAGCTACTGGTTAATTAGACGATCAAGCAGATAGATATATAGTTAGATAATCTATCATTATTTAAAGCTTCATACGAACTGCAACGATTTCTACATATATTCTTTTCATGTTTTGTTCAATTTCAATTGCACACATACGGATGGTTTTATCGCAATGCCGAAAATGTTTCGTAATCATTGCAGTTCGTACGAATAGGTATCATATGTCAAGATAGAAAAGTTCGGAAGCTTGACAAGAAAAATTCACCCTGAAGCAGATTGATTTTCTCCTTTCGAATAATAAACAATATCTAGGCCCGACTTAAGACGTATTGTCTGCTATAGCTGGCTAAGCAAGGATAGAATATATTTATTTGCTCTGAATGTCAGTATAAACAAAGGTTGTGAAGATTCCTTGTACATTCTAGCTTAATGCAAATCATATAAGTAGGATTTGCATTAAGGTAGAATGTACAGACGCCAGCACATCAAGCTACCCCAATATGTCAAATTTCCCCAATTGAAAGTGAACCTTATGCTTGTGTGATAAAGTAGAAAATCTATAAAATCAATTCGACAGATTGGGCTAGCTGGATGTGCTGGCGTCTGTACAAGGAATCTTATCTATACAAATAAATAAAATTGGAGTGTCTGTTTGTAATATTGAAATAGCCGGTTTTTACTACATAAATATGAATATATATACGGTACATACACCAAAATAACATTTTTACAATTTTTGTCAGTCTGTCTGTCTGTTTGTTCCGGCTAATCTCTGAAATGGCTGGACCGATTTTGACGGGACTTTTATTGGCAGGTAGCTGATGTAATAAGGAGTAACTTAGGCTACTTTTATGTTAGAAAAAGTCTTTTATTTTACTAAAAAACGAAATAAACTAATTAACACGCGGACGAAGGCGCGGGCACAGCTAGTAAGTAATATAAGTCCTACTAATCTTATAAATGCGAAAATAAGTGAATGTGGATTTAAGGATCTTTGTTGCTCTTTCACACAAAAACTACGGAACAGATTTTGATGAAACTTTGTAGTAATATAGCTTATGTATCTATATAACACATAGGTTATAATTAATAAACATTAATGAGGTTAAACCGCGGGGCACAAATAGTTTATTATAATATAAAGAGATTAATGTATTTACATTTGCTTATCAGTTAATCAGTCGCTTGTTGCTTAGCAGTTCTTGCACTAAATAGTAGAATTTTTTCGTTAGCTGTACGGTATTTTGGTAAAGTTTTTCAGTCTGAGATCCTGAATGCTATTAGGGAGTTTATTCAAGATTATAAATGTCATATTAATAACATTTTTCTTCAATATACTGGTCTTGTAAGCATTTGTATTTTGTCTTCGGGTAAAAATAAGTTTTTATAAAGTTAATTTGTTTTAGAAGTAGAAGTAGTAGTCAAGCTAAGTTCAAGTATTTTTGACCCTCCTTACTCAGAAATTATTTCACATAAACGTGTCAAATTTGGCTCTTATATTGAGACTTGCAAGATACATACGCGCTCCAAATTTCATAAACACATCTCAAACGGCTATTTAGTTATCAACGTTCAAAAATCGTTTTATACGAATTATATTATATCGTTCGCAAGTTTTAAACCTGTTACTTGTCTGTTCTTATTTTATTATTCCGAAAATTTGTCTTACTGGTAGAAACTAGCCATGGAACATAATAATTAGTATATAACAACTATCCAAGTCAAACCTTAGGCTACAATATATTTTCACGCCGCAGGTCGTGGGTACGATTCATACCCGGGACAAATATTTGTGTGCATGAACATGTCTGTTTGTCCTGCATCTGGGTGTAAATTATCTATATAAGTATGTATTTACAAAAAACAATTAGTATATGTAGTATATCCGTTATCTGGCTTCCATAGTACAAGCTCTGCTTAGTTTGGGATCAGATGGCCGTGTGTGAATAATGTCCCAGAATATTATTATTATATTATCCTAAGTTATAAGAAGAAATTATATTTTATGTGGTTATAAATAAATTTCAGGACTGACCATTGACAGGGCATGTGCATTTAGATCTCTTTTGTCGTTGAAATCAACAACCAAGACATATATCATGATATTGTTTCACATTTATGTTTTCATGACGGTCGACATAGCGTAGTGGGTAGTGCTCCTGCCTACGAAGCTGGTGGTCCTAGATTCGAATCCCGGTAAGTGCAAATATTTGTGTGATGAGCACGAATATTTGTTTCTGAGTCATGGATATTTTCTATGAATTTAAGTATTTATCTATCTATATAAGTATGTATATCGTCGCCTGGTACCCATAGTACAAGCTTTGCTTAGTTTGGGGCTAGGATGATCTGTGTGACATTGTCCCCAGATATTATTATTATTACTACTACTTTTACACGAGTAAGAACACTCCCTGTATAGTAAGAACAACATAATAATATGCTGTCGGTACTTGGGCTTCCGGTGCGTTACACAATACAACTAACACTAGCCGATCTGTTTTCATTAGAAAGCTTGTGTGTAACTCTAGGAGCCGATTGAATACTATCCCTAGATATTAATGCCATTGAAAGTTGAAATTACTAGAAATTATTGAATTGGAACCTCTGTACATGTTTTATACCGGATAATACATTAGAAATTATGCATCGCAATTAAGATGAATATTTTAATAGGATTTGAAAAAAATACTTCTAAATGAAAAAGGTTTCTTAAGGTTCCTTAACCGACTAAGCCTAACTAACCTACTGTAAGTGCCTGAACAGATTTTTATTATTTTCGAGTATTTAAAGTAGCCTTTTAAAATTGTCTTTGTATTTTTCTTAATATTTTTAACTCAAACAAAGGTTTCTTCCAAGTTTCTTGCCAGATATACTCAGAGCTGCTGAGTTCTAAACTAAAGGTATCTTCCGACGCATCTTATCATTTTTGACACATAATAATTATGTGTCAAAAACGATAATTATTATCGTTTCTGTCTTAATACATTTGAAAAGTCAAGAAACAAAAATTCTAATAGCACTAATGATGGTCATCATCATCATATCAGCCGAATGATGCCCACAGCTGGACAAAGATCTCCACAATTGCCAGTCTTACCCTACCCTAATCCATGATCGACCGAATCATCTAATGATGATAAATGAATGCAATTTCCAGTGGAGGGGCACTTACAACATGTCCTCTTTAACCCGTTTTGAAAAGAAAATGCCAAATATAATTACGTCCAAAGTCAATAAAAGTAATTCATCATAACGATGGACAACAGCTTCCTCAATCACTATAATCACATGGGTTCTGATCTCTCAATTGAACGCTTTGATTAAATACATGGTGTAAATAAATGGCAAATAAAATTATTTTTAAGATGACGTTTACAATTGGCTTAGGCGCCGGTCACTGATTCGCCGAACATTAAAAACGAGTGAGGTCTCGAGCCGTTTAGCAGTATAAAACTATGAAATACATAAGTATCCGCGCTGGAAGGCACCCCATTTGGGGTTCGAACTTCGAGTCTGAGCCGTTACTGTCGTGGATAATTATGTATCCTAATAATAAATTTAGTTAGCGAGACTGCAATACCACGTAAAAATATTTGGTACGCATTTATTATTCTTATGTCCCGGCCGAAATAAAGATCACAGTGTCGAAGCAAATATTTTAGTTACGCGGTATTGAAGTATCACCGACGATATAAATACAGATTCACGTATACATATGCTATAATTATGTACTTAAGTATGTATGTATTTATTTTATGATTATATTTCCCATTCTATTCCAATTTACATTGTTTTCTTTGCTGCAAGCCTACAGTTTAGCTTTTCAAGGTAGTATTCACGACGGAAATCCAACTTTTTCCTTCCCTGGCTCAGATACAATTACCCCTTTTTATCAGAAATTTTGTCATTTCATTACCTTGGTCACCGGAGCTTTGGTCCGAATCCCATAAGGGTGTGTTTTAGAGATCCCCTCTGGTGTTCGTAAATTTGGTTGAGAATGCTTCCACGATCTGTATTTTCAGCGGGTCCTTCTGCGATCCGGTCTTCTACGATTTGCCATTCACGGTGGCTCTGAACCTGGTACTTGGTGAAAAACATGGTAATTTATAGTAGTATTTCACGGACTTTATGTAATCCGCACGGGCATAACTCTAGTATAAATAAATATATAACGCTTAAATCTAGTTTTCTATAATTTGTTAGACTCTACTGTTATTATGAGCTTGACAATTACAAATATAAGTAAGTAACTAAGAAACTATTTATTGTAAACCAAAAAATATTACATTCAAAAACTATGAGTATGTTATCAATATTGTACATTGCCTTCCAGGAAACCGTTGCATGGACCAGGAGTAAAGAAAAGGCATTTGGGTATTTGTTGGCATATAAGCAGATTTTTTTTGTACCATATGTACTTTTAACAATATAATAATAAATACCTACATACACTACCTACATTTACGTTTACCATCTAATAGGATGTCACGATGCGTAATCCTATTATTTCCAAAAAGGAAAAATACCTGTAGAAGATGAAAATAATCATTCAATGTAAAGAAAATTAATTTGAAAGGACTGTTGAAGTATATTCTTCCAGCGAACTAATTTGGCACCCTGTTTAATAAGTGTTGGGTAGGTTACTGACAATCACTCAACGGAAGTATGTAATCGCTTTGCTAATTGTAATCAGCGAAACAAATGGGTCTGTATTATTTATGTACACTGACGTAACTGTTAAGTGTATACATCAGAATATATTATTGTCTTAACAAGATTCTCATGGGAAAAGTGTACAATGGTGTTTTTTCCTACGTTTCTTTTATTTATTTATAAGTTTAAGTTGAGTTAATTTATTTATGTGTGGACCATGGTAAAGTTAAATCAGTAGGGCTTGAGTCTGTAAACTAAATTCTGACCTAGACATAGGCAAAGGGAGGATTTGAAAACATTAACAGAAAAATTAATTGGTTTAGTTATAACCAGGGTGCTATTAAAAATTTTAGCACGTCCTTCGACGGACCTTTAGAAAAACATGTTTTAAATATGTGTAGGAGTCACATAGACAGTTGACCTCACTAATCTTGAAACAGTTGAAGAGGTTAAGCTCCCAACTGCAGGGTCATAGATGGATGATCGCAAAGCAGTTCAATTGCAGAGCATCTCCGTGTTTCAGTGGGTAATTTTACCTATCAGCTACGGCTGTAGGGATTTAATAAAAGTCAAAAATCTATATCAGTATTGTCAAAGCTGCCCATTCATTCCATACTAGGGTATACCCTCGCAAAAGATAATATTTGTGTTCCTGAGCATCTCTATTCGTCTTTGTCTATGTCTGTATTATACAACATGTAACTTAATTAACGCACATCCTGAAATAGTTTGTTCAGAATCGTTTATTGAATCGATTTATATCATTTTTAATATAGGTAATTTATTTTTCCAAAATATTTTAAATCTACGGAAATTATTGTCATTTTAACCTTGTACAGTCAAAACACATTGAAATTGACCGAAAGTCAAAGTAATAAGACTTTTAAAAACGCAGTTCTATTTGTATTCATACAAATTCCATCATTAAATACAAAATAAAGAAAAATATACTTTATTCCAAGAAACTAATCTATAAAATAACAATGTATATACATGTTAAATAAAAATTCAGTGTATGTATTATGATTACAACATTATATTCTAATTGGGGTGTTTGTGAGTGTGTTTAATAAAAAAATAAAAAAGCTTTCTCTCCGTTATCTAGTATCCATAGTACAAGCTTTACTTAGAATGGGCCAGATGGCAGTGTGTGATATGTCCCAGATATTTATTATTATAAATAATTAATAATTCTTCTTCTTCTCTTAAATTATATGTAACATTATTAAATAGTTTCATACATATTAGGAGGTAAAAAATTTAATAAAACTACCCTTGCAGGCAAGATAGATTGTAAATGTTGCAAAAAATAAACATGATATTAAAAATAATAATTAGTTTTAAAATGTAGTTAAATAAGGATTTTATCATTTTAATACCAATACTATCGCATTAGGTCAAGACCTGTAATGATAGATGTTAAGGAGAGATATAAATAAAATAAAAGCAGATATAGGTATACATACATACATACATACATAGACTCACGCCTGTTTCCCAGAGGGGTAGGCAGAGACAACGGATTTCCATTTGTCACGATCTTTGCATACTTCTTTTGCCTCGATTACTGTCATTATATTCTTCATACATGCTCGCCGGTTTAGGGTACTATGGGTATATATAGTTATAAACAACCCTATTCAAGGTAGTATAGATCTAATCATCAAATATAGAATGCGGATAAGTTAAAACAAGTACCAATCGAATGAGCTATTTGAAACGTAATGTTTGTGCAATATCTTGTAATTGGAAACGTCACTTGTCTCCTATGACATAAATGATTTTAATTAATTTGGAACATGTCATCTCAAATTACACACGTAAAAGCTATTGGGTAATTGCTTTCCTACTTATCTTACATATTTTTCCGTCTCTATACAGGCTGGCCGAGGAGTTGACGTCCAAACGCAAAATTTTGATCATTTACGATGAGGAGTATCCGAATCACCCCCATGTATGTTCTACGATTTTGCGTAGTTTTCGAGATGAAATTTTTTTAATGATTTTTTCGTAAGTTTCACCTAATATCAGTTTTTGATTATTTTCTCGTTCTGTTGAACATTTCTGGTTGAGTTTTTTTGTGATAACTAATTAGCATAGTTTAATCTAACACCCTAAAAAGTATGGATTATCTAATCATTGCAGAACTGACTCAGAATTTATTTTTTTAGTTCCAAATTAGGGTTTGACCTACTCATCAATTTTCAAAGCATCAAAAAAACGCAAAATCGTAGAACATACATGGGGGTGATTCGGATACTCCTCATCATAAAGTATCTTAATTTTGCGTTTGAACGTCAACTCCTCGGCTAACAGTCACTTGAGTATTTTGAATAGATTTTTAAAGAAGGAGGTTGTAAATCCAAATCTATTTTCTTCATTTTTTATCTGTACGTTACGCGATTCCTCCGTTGCTTATGGACCGATTTTATTTCATTTTGATTCGATAGGAAATTCTTTCTATTTAGTCCCATATAAAATGTATGTATACGGTGCTATTCATATCTAGTATGGGAGTTTTAATCACTCTTGAATTACGACGAAAATGTGCTCTAATGCTTCAATTTTCTCTACTGCACAATGTAAAAATAGATAACCTATCTACGTTGACCCACTGTTTCCTATTTCTTCCGAATTCGCATACTAGATTGCGCTCGCACTGGGTTCTGGCTGCACCACAGGTACGGACATGAGTAGATAGGTATCCAGTGTTCTGGCTCACTGGAAGTGAGTCAGAATTCGGGAAAACAGAACGCCGACTCCTAAAAAAAAAAAAAAAAAAAAAAGTTTGGTATCAAATTAGGGGTTTTGACATACGCCGGATCGAATGCACGCATCTATTTTTGCGTATCTTGCGTGGTTTTGGATTTACGAAAATTGATTATAAACCGATTAACTTTGAATTAATCACTCTATTGTTCTTAATGACGGTCGCGAGCTCGACTTCGTCATCTATAATTAAAGCTCATTAATGAGTTGGGGGTGATTAGTAATCACTTCAAAATAACAAACAACGTCTTGTTTACTAGTTGAACTTTATTTAAAATAGTATTTGAACATATTATATAACAATATATCATTGACAATTGTATCACTTATGTTGAATAAATTCGTAAAATCCAGCATACTATGGCCATGGAATTTATAGTACAAATATACCAAACAGTACTGGCCACATACTGAGGTCCAATCATTCTGTATCCTTTGACTATTGAAATCCCACAATTTGCAATTTCTGTTTAAAAACGTTCTGTGGAAGCCTGTAGGTGGTCGACCAAGCGAATCAAAATATTGTCCAACACTGTTTTTGCCTATATGTATGGCTACCCAGTGAGACCCTGGTTGTGTATCCGAATCCAAATTGCTTACTAAGAAAGTAGGCGCTTCGACATGTATAGGTAATCTGTTTGCTGCATACACGTTATTACATAAAAATGGGTGAATTTTATATAAACATTCTTGGATCTCGAGTGTTTACCCATACGAGGTGATGACATCGTATAAATCCCTAAGTTTAACCTCTTTACAAAATCGGGATCAGTTTTATAGTTCGCTTACTGATACAAAAATTTCAAATGATGATTACAGCCGTGCTCAAGATAAGGTACTCTGTGATACATGTAAGGTAAACGGTAAGGCAATTATAAAATCAACCATATTTTTTGTATGGGACAACTCCTTGACAAAAGACTGCGCTTCTGGGACCCATTGTTTCGACCCCCAACGGAATAAACATATAGCCATCACCTATGGCCGCATATTTACTCCGTTTGGAGTTCTCAGCAGCCTCCACTACAGCATCACCTGATCACGAACTTACTTAAAGGTGGGAGGGAGCCAGTATATCCACACAAGTTGCGTCCCATACCACGGTCTCCCACGAATCCAAGGGATCAACGCCATACCATCAGGCCTCTTGCCATCGTCACGAGAGATACCGCTAGGCTCTATGAGAGCCGGTACGTGAACGGTGGCAAGCGCTCGACGAATGACGTCATCAATGGTGGCGTGGCGTGAAAGCCTCTGCGTCGGAAAGATAGGCCATGGTGACCTAAACGGTCTACCTCAACCCCGCGGTGACAATTATGGGGCTCTGTCCTGGAGATGCCCAGACACTAGTCTACAGCGACTGAGAATGCTGTATTAACTAAAAGAGTTCCTGTACTGGTCGAAGGAATTGCCGACAGCCAGTAGCTCGACTCCCGTTCGCTATTGGCGAGGAGACGAGCCCGATCTCTAGCGTCAGAACAGATGGTTAAAAGTGAATTTTGAACAAGTTTACATAGAGGCTTGTCCCATTGTCTCTACGAACTGAGTGTTTTTGGACACGTCTCACGCGGACAGGCCATTGACCACGCATCCCTGACTCCATCCATGCCTACCTACGGTGTATTAACGATAGACGAGGAAATTATCTTGCGAAATAGACCGTTAATAGCATGGACAGAATACAAAAATGCAGGCAGAGCAACACTTGAAATTTTGCAAATGCCTAGACCTGAAGCCAAGCATTTTCCGAAAGTGAACAATTTAGAATTTGGGTCAAAATGTTTTTAATAGTGTTGTCTAAAATTGTCAAAAGACTACCATGAATCCATAGAGGCCAACAACGAAGAGCATATGTAAATTTAGGTACAGAAAAGCAAAACCGAATGATATGAAAAGCAATGTGAGAATGAATTTTAGTTAAACGTACCGAATTTTCTTTAAATTTGGTGCGTTGTTCTACAATAAAAGTTGAGAATATATTTTTTTAATTATATTATTGTTTCACTGTATACTTTTCGTCGCTTTTGTGGCTTCATACTTCTGGAAAAAAATATTATTGTATGTTTTATGTTTTATTTCAATATATAAGATTGAAAAAGGAATGCTGAGATGGTTTGGCCATTTAGAAAGGATGAATGAAAAAAGATTGACAAAAGAAGTATACCTGGTCTGTTTGAATGGGACAACCGAAAGGGGAAGACCACGTCGAACATTCTCTGAACAAATTGGAGATGTTCTCAAGAAAGGGCAGGTCAGAAGTACCCTAAACCGGTGAGCATGTATGAAGAATATAATGAGAGTAATCGAGGCAAAAGAGGTATGCAAAGATCGTGACAAATGGAAATCCGTTGTCTCTGCCTACCCCTCTGGGAAACAGGCGTGAGTCATGTATGTATGTATGTATGTTTTATGTTGCTTTAGCCAAGAAGTAGCATTTATTAAAAGGTACCTATGATGCCATAAAAGTAGGTGAGAAACTAAATAATCTGTATGCGATTGGTAATAGCTTCTTATAGTTGCTATTGCTGACCCTCATGGGTCGATTATAAAGTATGTAAGTATAAACATAAATTGTATTACCGACTCATGAAAAAATATTATTTAAATTCAATTGACCTTCAGACTATAAAATAGATTATGATTGAATAATGTCACAAAAATATGAACAAATGCACAAAACAATGACTTATTACTGTAACTATTCAATATCGATCATCGAAAAATATCATAACTTTGGTTAAATTGACAACGCTAAAAGGTAAAAAACATACAACAAAGTTTAGTCGCTAATAGATTTTTATAAAGACTGATAGCTTAGATTTAAACTGGACCATAAAAATACTTGTGATAGTGTGATATAATAACATAAAACGAAAGTTACGTTGCTGCCATTGCCGACTTATGGGTTGATACGGCGTTGATAGCTGCCACGACTAAAAATGATGAAGCTAACACCATCCCATTTTAATTTAAAGTTTTATTTTCTGTAAGGTCTTCTGTGAGAATGTATTCTGTAAGGTGGAGGTACTTCCTCAGTCAGGCTGCTCTGTGAGCAAATGGGCAATATGCCATACATCTCTTAAAATAATGTTGTATACGTTGATTTCGAATAGTTTTTAAAACCCGTACAAACATGTACCAATGATCATTCAAAACCATATACCAACAACGTTCAGAAACATGAGGCTTATAGCTTTGGATATTACATTAAATATTCTTTCGATGATAGTTTGTCTAAGTATAAAACGTACAGTGGTCCTAATTGTGCACAAGTATTTATGAATCGCTTACATGATGTATTAAAAATAATATGCAGTAAAAATTGTTTTCAGAAAACTCATAAACCGCTATCAACTGTAGAAACTGATTATGTAGTTAACTCATTAACTTGTGTCATTTGTGAAACTGACCTAAATGGAGAAAAAGTTTTAGACTTTGATTGGCAAACCGATGATTTTAGAGGTGTTGCACATGAAGTATGTGAAAAAAAAAAGTTTCGTGCCTCTAGTCATATTCCTGTTTTTGCATAATCTCAGTAATTATGATGACATTTTATTGTTCATACACTTAACTTTTTTGAAGGAGTAGTCGATATAATTCCACAAACAAAGAAAAATATAGGTATTTCGTTCTCAAAAAATTTAATAATTAACAATCAAAAACTGAATTTGAAATTCGTGGATTCTTTTAAATTTTTGACGTGCAGCGTCGGGCAGTTGGCTAAAAATCTAAAAAAAAAATTATGAGTTCCATGAACTCAAAAAGAAACTGTCCAATTTTGAAAAAGATTTTTTTTAAATTAATGAATAGTTCAATCTTCGGGAAAATAATGGACAATGTTGAAAAAACTGTTAATGAGAAATTTTTGACCCATTGCGAAAATCTTTGGGTGTTCAATATTTTATTTCGAAACCAGAACTAAAGAACCTTTCAGACTTTTTTTTTCGGAAAACTTAGTAGCAGTACAATTACAAAAACTAAAGTTATTTTACGATAAGTCATTTCGTTCTCAAAAAATTTAATAATTAACAATTAAAAACTGAATTTGCAATTCGTGGATTCTTTTAAATTTTGAACGTGCAGCCTCGAGCAGTTGACTAAAAATCTAAAAGATGATGAGTTCTATGAACTCAAAAAAAGCTTTCGCAACAATAAATATTTTAATCGTCTTCGAAAGAATGGTGTTTACCCATACGAGGTAATAACATTATATGAATCCCTAAGTTTAACCTCTTTACTAAATCGAGATCAGTTTTATAGTTCGCTTACTGATACAAATATTTCAAATGATGATTACAACCGTGCTCCGAAGACCGAATTATTCATAAATTAAAAAAAAATCTTTTTGAAAATCGTACACTTCTTTTGTTCTTAGTTCAGTATTAAAATCAATGTATTTTGTTTAACCATACATAGGCTTTGTCTTAATTTTAATATCCTATGAATCTTGACTAATTTAAAAATTCGCCCCATTCTAAGGGAAATACCCAAATACTCCGAAATATTTTATTCAGAATTATGATATTCCGATTTTCAAAGTCCGAATTTCACAATATCTAAGAATTGTAATGTCTATTATTAAATATCACGAAATTTATCTAACCGAAAGTCGTAAATGTGATTTGTTAGTTTTCCAATTCATACGTTCTAAGAGCCAAATGCTCGAAGGGTTCTCGGTCCGAAAAACGACTTTCCGAATTTCAATACGTCGTATAAACTAATAGTCAATATCTTAGGCTATCTTAGGCTTAAATTACACTCTAGGGTATGGCAGACAAGACTACGTGAAGTCGGTTTTACAGCGATTCGTTTCTGTCACAAAATTTTGCAGCACAAGATATTGACTATTAGTTTATACGACGTTTTGAAATTCGGAAAGTCGTTTTTCGGACCGAGAACCCTTCGAGCATTTGGCTCTTAGAACGTATGAATTGGAAAACTAACAAATCACATTTACGACTTTCGGTTAGATAAATTTCGTGATATTTAATAATAGACATTACAATTCTTAGATATTGTGAAATTCGGACTTTGAAAATCGGAATATCATAATTCTGAATAAAATATTTCGGAGTATTTGGGTATTTCCCTTAGAATGGGGCGAATTTTTAAATTAGTCAAGATTCATAGGATATTAAAATTAAGACAAAGCCTATGGTTAAACAAAATACATTGATTTTAATACTGAACTAAGAACAAAAGAAGTGTACGATTTTCAAAAAGATTTTTTTTTAATTTATGAATAATTCGGTCTTCGGAGCACGGTTGTAATCATCATTTGAAATATTTGTATCAGTAAGCGAACTATAAAACTGATCTCGATTTAGTAAAGAGGTTAAACTTAGGGATTCATATAATGTTATTACCTCGTATGGGTAAACACCATTCTTTCGAAGACGATTAAAATATTTATTGTTGCGAAAGCTTTTTTTGAGTTCATAGAACTCATCATCTTTTAGATTTTTAGTCAACTGCTCGAGGCTGCACGGCAAAAATTTAAAATAATCCACGAATCTCAAAGTCACTTTTTGATTGTTAATTATTAATGTTTTTGAGAACGAAATGACTTATCGTAAAATATCTTTAGTTTTTGTAACTGTACTGCTACTAAAATTTCCGAAAAAAACTGAAAGATTCTTAAATTCTGGTTTCGAAATAAGATATGGAACACCCAAAGATTTTCGCAATGAAAAATTTAAGAGAATCCACGAATCTCAAAGTCACTTTTTGATTGTTAATTATTAATTTTTTTGAGAACGAAATGACTTATCGTAAAATACCTTTAGTTTTTGTAATTGTACTGCTGCTTAGTTTTCCGAAAAAACTGAAAGGTTCTTAAATTCTGATTTCGAAATAAAATATTGAACACCCGAAGATTTTTGCAATGGGTCAAAAATTTTTCATTTACCGTTTTTTCGACATTCACCATTGTTTTTCCCGAAGATTGAATTATTCATTAATTTAAAAAAAATCTTTTTCAAAATCGGACAGTTTCTTTTTGAGTTCATGGAACTCATAATTTTTAGATTTTTAGTCAACTGCTCGAGGCTGCACGTTCAAAATTTAAAAGAATCCACGAATTGCAAATTCAGTTTTTAATTGTTAATTATTAAATTTTTTGAGAACGAAATGACTTATCGTAAAATAACTTTAGTTTTTGTAATTGTACTGCTACTAAGTTTTCCGAAAAAAAAAGTCTGAAAGGTTCTTTAGTTCTGGTTTCGAAATAAAATATTGAACACCCAAAGATTTTCGCAATGGGTCAAAAATTTCTCATTAACAGTTTTTTCAACATTGTCCATTATTTTCCCGAAGATTGAACTATTCATTAATTTAAAAAAAATCTTTTTCAAAATTGGACAGTTTCTTTTTGAGTTCATGGAACTCATAATTTTTTTTTTAGATTTTTAGCCAACTGCCCGACGCTGCACGTCAAAAATTTAAAAGAATCCACGAATTTCAAATTCAGTTTTTGATTGTTAATTATTAAATTTTTTGAGAACGAAATACCTATATTTTTCTTTGTTTGTGGAATTATATCGACTACTCCTTCAAAAAAGTTAAGTGTATGAACAATAAAATGTCATCATAATTACTGAGATTATGCAAAAACAGGAATATGACTAGAGGCACGAAACTTTTTTTTTTTCACATACTTCATGTGCAACACCTCTAAAATCATCGGTTTGCCAATCAAAGTCTAAAACTTTTTCTCCATTTAGGTCAGTTTCACAAATGACACAAGTTAATGAGTTAACTACATAATCAGTTTCTACAGTTGATAGCGGTTTATGAGTTTTCTGAAAACAATTTTTACTGCATATTATTTTTAATACATCATGTAAGCGATTCATAAATACTTGTGCACAATTAGGACCACTGTACGTTTTATACTTAGACAAACTATCATCGAAAGAATATTTAATGTAATATCCAAAGCTATAAGCCTCATGTTTCTGAACGTTGTTGGTATATGGTTTTGAATGATCATTGGTACATGTTTGTACGGGTTTTAAAAACTATTCGAAATCAACGTATACAACATTATTTTAAGAGATGTATGGCATATTGCCCATTTGCTCACAGAGCAGCCTGACTGAGGAAGTACCTCCACCTTACAGAATACATTCTCACAGAAGACCTTACAGAAAATAAAACTTTAAATTAAAATGGGATGGTGTTAGCTTCATCATTTTTAGTCGTGGCAGCTATCAACGCCGTATCAACCCATAAGTCGGCAATGGCAGCAACGTAACTTTCGTTTTATGTTATTATATCACACTATCACAAGTATTTTTATGGTCCAGTTTAAATCTAAGCTATCAGTCTTTATAAAAATCTATTAGCGACTAAACTTTGTTGTATGTTTTTTACCTTTTAGCGTTGTCAATTTAACCAAAGTTATGATATTTTTCGATGATCGATATTGAATAGTTACAGCAATAAGTCATTGTTTTGTGCATTTGTTCATATTTTTGTGACATTATTCAATTATAATCTATTTTATAGTCTGAAGGTCAATTGAATTTAAATAATATTTTTTCATGAGTCGGTAATACAATTTATGTTTATACTTACATACTTTATAATCGACCCATGAGGGTCAGCAATAGCAACTATAAGAAGCTATTACCAATCGCGTACAGATTATTTAGTTTCTCACCTACTTTTATGGCATCATAGGTACCTTTTAATAAATGCTACTTCTTGGCTAAAGCAACATAAAACATACATACATACATACATGACTCACGCCTGTTTCCCAGAGGGGTAGGCAGAGACAACGGATTTCCATTTGTCACGATCTTTGCATACCTCTTTTGCCTCGATTACTCTCATTATATTCTTCATACATGCTCACCGGTTTAGGGTACTTCTGACCTGCCCTTTCTTGAGAACATCTCCAATTTGTTCAGAGAATGTTCGACGTGGTCTTCCCCTTTCGGTTGTCCCATTCAAACAGACCAGGTATACTTCTTTTGTCAATCTTTTTTCATTCATCCTTTCTAAATGGCCAAACCATCTCAGCATTCCTTTTTCAATCTTATATATTGAAATAAAACATAAAACATACAATAATATTTTTTTCCAGAAGTATGAAGCCACAAAAGCGACGAAAAGTATACAGTGAAACAATAATATAATTAAAAAAATATATTCTCAACTTTTATTGTAGAACAACGCACCAAATTTAAAGAAAATTCGGTACGTTTAACTAAAATTCATTCTCACATTGCTTTTCATATCATTCGGTTTTGCTTTTCTGTACCTAAATTTACATATGCTCTTCGTTGTTGGCCTCTATGGATTCATGGTAGTCTTTTGACAATTTTAGACAACACTATTAAAAACATTTTGACCCAAATTCTAAATTGTTCACTTTCGGAAAATGCTTGGCTTCAGGTCTAGGCATTTGCAAAATTTCAAGTGTTGCTCTGCCTGCATTTTTGTATTCTGTCCATGCTATTAACGGTCTATTTCGCAAGATAATTTCCTCGTCTATCGTTAATACACCGTAGGTAGGCATGGATGGAGTCAGGGATGCGTGGTCAATGGCCTGTCCGCGTGAGACGTGTCCAAAAACACTCAGTTCGTAGAGACAATGGGACAAGCCTCTATGTAAACTTGTTCAAAATTCACTTTTAACCATCTGTTCTGACGCTAGAGATCGGGCTCGTCTCCTCGCCAATAGCGAACGGGAGTCGAGCTACTGGCTGTCGGCAATTCCTTCGACCAGTACAGGAACTCTTTTAGTTAATACAGCATTCTCAGTCGCTGTAGACTAGTGTCTGGGCATCTCCAGGACAGAGCCCCATAATTGTCACCGCGGGGTTGAGGTAGACCGTTTAGGTCACCATGGCCTATCTTTCCGACGCAGAGGCTTTCACGCCACGCCACCATTGATGACGTCATTCGTCGAGCGCTTGCCACCGTTCACGTACCGGCTCTCATAGAGCCTAGCGGTATCTCTCGTGACGATGGCAAGAGGCCTGATGGTATGGCGTTGATCCCTTGGATTCGTGGGAGACCGTGGTATGGGACGCAACTTGTGTGGATATACTGGCTCCCTCCCACCTTTAAGTAAGTTCGTGATCAGGTGATGCTGTAGTGGAGGCTGCTGAGAACTCCAAACGGAGTAAATATGCGGCCATAGGTGATGGCTATATGTTTATTCCGTTGGGGGTCGAAACAATGGGTCCCAGAAGCGCAGTCTTTTGTCAAGGAGTTGTCCCATACAAAAAATATGGTTGATTTTATAATTGCCTTACCGTTTACCTTACATGTATCACAGAGTACCTTATCTTGAGCACGGCTGTAATCATCATTTGAAATTTTTGTATCAGTAAGCGAACTATAAAACTGATCCCGATTTTGTAAAGAGGTTAAACTTAGGGATTTATACGATGTCATCACCTCGTATGGGTAAACACTCGAGATCCAAGAATGTTTATATAAAATTCACCCATTTTTATGTAATAACGTGTATGCAGCAAACAGATTACCTATACATGTCGAAGCGCCTACTTTCTTAGTAAGCAATTTGGATTCGGATACACAACCAGGGTCTCACTGGGTAGCCATACATATAGGCAAAAACAGTGTTGGACAATATTTTGATTCGCTTGGTCGACCACCTACAGGCTTCCACAGAACGTTTTTAAACAGAAATTGCAAATTGTGGGATTTCAATAGTCAAAGGATACAGAATGATTGGACCTCAGTATGTGGCCAGTACTGTTTGGTATATTTGTACTATAAATTCCATGGCCATAGTATGCTGGATTTTACGAATTTATTCAACATAAGTGATACAATTGTCAATGATATATTGTTATATAATATGTTCAAATACTATTTTAAATAAAGTTCAACTAGTAAACAAGACGTTGTTTGTTATTTTGAAGTGATTACTAATCACCCCCAACTCATTAATGAGCTTTAATTATAGATGACGAAGTCGAGCTCGCGACCGTCATTAAGAACAATAGAGTGATTAATTCAAAGTTAATCGGTTTATAATCAATTTTCGTAAATCCAAAACCACGCAAGATACGCAAAAATAGATGCGTGCATTCGATCCGGCGTATGTCAAAACCCCTAATTTGATACCAAACTTTTTTTTTTTTTTTTTTTTTTAGGCGTCGGCGTTCTGTTTTCCCGAATTCTGACTCACTTCCAGTGAGCCAGAACACTGGATACCTATCTACTGACATGCACTACTCAACATGCAAACTACTGCCTGTGAACCAGATGCTGATATTTTTTTATAATAATGTAAATTAATTAATGCGCTTTTGTAAATTTTATTTATTGATGTGTAATTAATTTTCAATATCATATATAACTGATATACAACACATAATATACTTTTCTTTTGTTAATACATACTTATATAGATAATTACACCCAGACGCAGGCCATCAGACATTTTCATGTACTCAAATAATTGTCCTGGGTGGGAATCGAACCCACGACCTGCGGCGTGATGTGCAAGTATTTACCAACGCCAACAGGCCATAATCATACGACTTTGCTCTTTAGCTTTTTAAATCCAAATTATCTAAATACAAACTGATTGATTGATTTTACAAGTTTGTCGTCTAGGCTATTGATATGATTTCAGCCATATTTTAACGTTTTTTTTTCATGTAGGTACAATGATCACTCTGACGTAAAGCGTGCGTTGTGCTCATCGATCCGTAAGTGATCCTCGAGGTAAAGCACCTAGGGACGTGATCAGTCTATAGGTGGGAGACCGCCAACGTGGTTTCATTTCACAGCGTCTCCGTGTTTCGGAGCGTTATCGAGTCGGCCCCGTTTGCTGTCGTAATACAGAAGTCGTTACGCTATGTCAGAGGCTATCTGGGTGGCTTAAATAACTCTGACACCAGGATAACCACTATCTATACCATAGAGAAGAAAAAAGATTATTATTTTTTTATTAACATTGGGTATGCTTGCGAGGTGAAACTTTTTTGTGTGGCATCCATCGTAGATACCAATTGCCCGGGCTAAAACCACGGACTCTTTTGGGCTTAAACCGACGATTAAATAACTCTGACACCAGGATAACCACTATCTACTCTAAATAGAAGAAAGAAGATTATTCGTTTTTTTATTAAAATTGTTATGCTTGCGAGATGAATCTTTTTTGTGATCGCGAAAATCCGTCGTAGATACCAATTGCCCGGGCTATAACTACGGGCTCTATTGAGCTTTAACCGACCAAAACCGAAGTTCACCAAATACAGAAGAATTTCACCTCACCACACTAGTAACGTTGATAGACTTCGCAAGAGAAATCAATCAATCCGAAATTTAACAATGGATCAGGCCAGGTTTGTTTAGTGTCTTGAGACTTGAGACTCTACTTAAGACACCCAGGGCACAGTATAAATATGGACAGTAAGGTAACTAAGCCTAGTTGATGATATAATTACCTACGCTCTATTGAAGCTATAGGGTTGTATCTTTTAATGTTTTAGATACCTATTATATGTTGTTATTAAAACATATTTGTTTTATGAATCAGCAGGACAGTTTAAATACGAAAGCTCCCGTTTTGATGAAGCCGAGTTCAAACAGCCGTATATTGCGCAATACGCGCGTAGTTTTTTAAAAAGATTACAGAGATGAACTTATACTCGGCCACTCGTTTTGACGCGGCACTCACTACTGTATTTAAAATTCTAAAAACAATACCAAAAATTATATATATATAATAAATAAAAGAAAAAAAAACAATCAGTATCTGATATTATCGAGAAACAAATCCACAGTATAATAATAGAAATAAAATATTAGTGAAACGTTGCATGACCAATTAAGGTTAATTATAAAATGATGATTAAGTAAGGTTCAAAAATGTAAAACGAGCGCGTCTCGCCATTAAACGTAAAAGTTTGGCGAGTATATAGTGTTAATTGCAAAATTGTTATGTCTGTGTATAAATAAATAAAAAATAAAAAAAAACTACTGACAGCACCGCGACAACCACTTAGGGGTCTTGTCGATGCGCATGTTTGTGTGTGTGTGCCGTTTCGACAGTTTGCAGGCAGTTTCCATACTGTCTTTTTTTATACTGAGCCCAGGAAATCGACAGTCGCAGGGGATCGAAAAACATAGGAGTTCCGGAACTATAAACTTACTGACACTTACAGGCATCTACTGCCTCGTTGGTCTAGCGGTAGCGTGTTCACCCGCAGAGAACGAGGTCCTGGGTTCAAATTCCGGGTCGGTCCAAAAAGTGATTTTGGGACTTTTCTGTAAAAAGAAAAATTTCTCAGCATCAGCCCGAAGTCTTGGCGGTATTATACCCCCGTGCCTCGGAGAACACGTAAAGCCGTCGGTCCTGTACCTAATCTCTTTCCGGTCGTGTCTCTAGGCGACCCATCGGATCATGAGAGTGATGGAATAGAAAGTGCTCCTGTGTTTGCGCACACACTTGAGCACTATAATATGTCCCGCGCAGATAGCTAATCTCTATTGAGACTGGCCGCCGTGGCCGAAATTCGGCTAGGAGGACATTACAGGTACCTACCTAACTACTTAATATTAAATACTATTTATAGACACGTGCGTATAATTGCAAAGAAAACGATTCGAATTATGTAATGGCGTATATCGAGAATGTCTGATAAATAAATAAAATTATAGACGAATAAATCAATAATCACGGTATTTAACAAATCAAAAATCGAAATCTTAATCTAATTACTTAAATTACAGTAATTACAGTCGTAATAAAACTGACAGAGTGTTCAGACAATGAATAATTACAAATACTGATCTATTTTTTGATAATGCTAAACTATTCGCGCGTAATCAACTGGCAGAATGTATTACAAACTTTATTTTGCGGATGGAGAAATAATGAACTAACATGACTTTTGCAATCTATCTATCCAATTTCAAAGCTTAGATCTTGTCGCACACATCGACCTGATTTGAAACTATTTTTTTCTATTGAAGATAAATTAGTGTGTTCCATTTGCCTTACACAACAGTTCTGTGGCCGGATTACCACGGACGGATTCCCAGTGTCGCTCCTGATCTACTTTTGTTGACCTTCTGTCACTGCCCCTCCGTTCTATTGCTGATAGATCAGGGCATTACTTATTCCATACATTCGCAACTGAGTTTATGGCGCCAACGCGGAAAAAGACGCATCAGGGTATTATTTCATTTCCAAAAACTGGTGTAAATTCAAGTTTTTATGTGTAAATATGGTGGAGTTTTAGACATAACATCATGGACAACGTACACAAGTGGAGGAAAGTGCCATATTGCCGTGAATTGCGATTCTCTGTGTTGAATCTAAAACTTCATATAAGCCTCTAGTAAAGTCTCCACTGCTTTACTGGGGTACGACAAGGACTACGTATGACTTGACTTTGACGGACTTTACTTGACATGACGAAAATAAATGAAATAAAAATATATTTTACGGAAGGCTCATAAGGCTGAAGAAACCAGAGCCGTAAAACTAAATAAAAAAAAAACATTTGCAACTATAATCCCCATATCTGGTGGCTGTACCGTCATCCGCTGCCCCCTAGAGGATCCCTCAAGTAACGTACAGTTCAGCCTCGGAAAAACCTAAATTTAACATGTTGAGAAGCAATAAGCTGATCTAGGGGTTAGTGACTCTGACTGCTCAACCAGAGGTCGTGGGTTCGATTCCCACCCGGGACAAATCTTTGTGTGATGAACACGGTTGTTTGTTCTGTGTCTGGGTGTAATCTATACATTATAATAAAATTGTAGGTAAGTCAAAACTATACATTAAATATTTTTGTAAAGGATACTTGGGGCGTGATCTACTGTCGATATCGAAGGTTATAATGAAGGAAATTTTTGTCTGTATGTATGTCCGGGCTAAACTCAAACAGTACTGTAGGGATTTACTTCAAATTTTGCATGAATATTACTAAGAAGTCGGGTCAATATATAGAGTATATATTATCACGCTATTACCTACGGGGGATGTGCTGTGATAATTAATAAAGTTTAACGCGGGTAAAACCGCGGGATACAGCTAGTTTATCTATAACTAGCTGTGCCCCGCGGTTTTACCCGCGTTAAACTTTATTCATTGATATTTTGACCCGACCTCTTAGTAATATTCATGCAAAATTTAAAGTAAATCCATGAAGTACTTTTAGAGTTTAACCCGGACATACATACAGACAAACTGACTCACAGACAAAAATTCTAAAAACTATATTTTTGGCTTCGATATCGAATTTAGATCACGCCCCAAGTATTCTTTTTAAAAAATATTCACTGTACAGTTTTGACTTTCCTACGATTTTATTATATGTATAGATATGTATGTATTTATAATATATAAGTATATAATATATAAGTAGGTTTAACATTGGTCTGGTTGCCATAGTACTGGCTCTGCCTAGTTTGGGATCAGACAGTGTGTTAGTTGGCTCAAAATATTTATTTATTATTAATCATCAACATCATCATATCAGCCGAAAGACGTCCACTGCTGGACAAAGGCCTCCCGCAAAGATATCCACAATTGCCGGTCTTGGGCTATCCGCATCCAGCGATTTCCAGCGCCCCGCACAAGATCATTGGTCCATCCTGTAGGGACATCATCTTATTATTAATATTTACAGCTAAACATGCTAAGACTAGTGTGAAGATTTTGATTACACAAATTAATAAGTACTTCTTGTGATTAAATGACTGAGTTTATGACGTGAGGTAATAATAATGTTGAAGGTAATGATTGCCTGTTCGTCTTGTGGTTATCCCTGACTGCTAAGCAAGAGGTCGTGGGTTCGATTCCCACTCGGGACAAATCTTTGTGTGATGAACACGATATTTTTTTTCTGTGATTGAGAGTAATTTATCCGAGATACGTATTTATATAGATATATAAATGTTTATAAAACTATGTTTTTTAGTTGTCTGATTGCCATAGTATAATCTTTACCGAGTTTGGGACCAGATAGTAGTGTTAGTTGTACCAAGATATTAATTTGTTATTATTTATTAATTTATAGACGACAGTTTATGTATGTTGAAGTTGCAACTCGGTTTCATGCTATACTATACGCGTGGAATATTGAGTAACCAATTACATTTAAGAATCTGGCATTAGCACGGTAACTACGACCCATTCATGAAAAGCCAACATCACTTTCGTTTCTTTATTATATGATAGCAAAGCAAACGAGCCTGGCAGGAATCACCTGCCAGGGAAAGATGGCGCTGCGGTGCCACGGTCAACATTAGCTCCGCGTATTTAATTCCTTAAAAATCAATGATAAGTGCAAAACAGTGGTAAAATGGACTAAGTGAGACACAACGACTGAAATAATTGATACAAATGTTATTTCGTGCATTTCATCAACAAATGTGACCAAAACTATAAAAATAAGGATAAAGAAACAGTGAACTATCACAACTGCTCGACTTCAAAAATAACTTCCAGATCTATCGGAATTCAGATAGAATCTAGATTGTGTTAGCCTAACAGTGACGTTCAATCATTACAATCAGTGAAAGATTTCATTACAACAAAAAAACTAGTGAAATAAGTCAAATAAAGTGTTAAAAATTTGAGTTTTTTATGTTGAAGGTGATACGAAAATATTCTCACTAACGCTAACTACCTCAGTAACATAAACTCGATGCGACATAAATAGAACATTAATTTTGAAACTAACTTAGTGAACTGATGGTCGAGTGGCCGCACGTTCGGAATTGATGTTATCATCCCGACATGATCCTGGTTCAAACCACACCTACGAAATTGTTCTTTTTGAATATTATTAATTTGTCTCTATAGTTTAACGAAATAGTGCGAAACCAAATAATTAGAAAAGAAGCATAAAAAATCAAAAAAAAGATATTAAACAAGAACGACGTACTATTCAAATACTTGGACCTGTCTTACATTCATCGAAAGATGGCGCCAACAGTTACATGCAATGGTTGCCTTCAGAAAATCGTTATTAAGGAATATTTAATATGTACGCTATGCGATAAATACTACGATCTAAACTGTGCGAATATCAGTGTACAAAAATACTACACGATTAATAAAGACGCAAAAAAGTTATGGAAATGTCCAACGTGTGTGTGTAAGATGCCCAAAAAGGGAAACACAAACACACCAATCCGCGTCACAGACGAACATAACTCAGCGATTATAAAACATCACGACGAGTTTGATAGTCATAACAACGTTACCTTGCGTAGAGACAATATTCACCGATCCTACTCAGTGAACAGTTTGAGCGCTTCAGAAGACGATTCCAGCATACTAGGAAACACCCAGCAGCTTGATTTAAACATTCAATATGTGCCCGAAGACAAACTGCGCCCCATATTAGAGGAAATTATTGAAACAAAACTAAAAACCTATAACCACACCTTAATAATAGAACTAAGTAAAATAATAAAGTCTGAAACCTCTGAAGTTATAAAAAACCTTCATAGCAACTTACCAGAAAAGCTGATCACTGAGTTGTTGATAGAGAAAATAAGAAACAGGAATTAATCAATAAAATAAATACAAATATTGAGCACTTACAAACAGAAACTTCTAGGTTGACTTATGAAATAAAAAGCCTACAATCTCAATTAAACACGTCAGCAAACCGAATAAAACCACCAAATTAGTCCAATGAATCCGTATATTAAAACACGGATAATAATGCCAAAAAGCTTGTCATATATGGCCTCACAGAGTATTACGGAGAATCTGAGTATGACGTCCACGATAGAATAATTTATGCATTTAACGATATATTGAACATTGCAAGAATTGGAAGGAAAGGAAAGATAAGACCCATAGTTATAGAATTGTTATCAAAACGTATGACAAAATTTATTCTGGAAAACAAACAAGCCTTCTGGAATACAGGTCTGAGTATAGACGGGTACTTAAACGGGCAAGCCCTCGAAACACGGAAAAAGCTAAGAGAAAAATTAATTGAAGCTAGAAAAAACGGACATTACGCAATAATCAGGAACAACATTTTAACAATCGACGGAATGAAATACTCTGACGCCTCTCTCTCGTCATCACCCTTGGCTCCAGCTACAAAGTAACTTCGGAATATCACATGTGATGAAATATTAGAACATACGTTAGGAGAGACAAGAACCACTAACGAACCACGTACTACAACTAAAGACAGAAATCGAAATAATTTTCGTGACTTACGAAGATAACACAAAACTACTATATCAGAACCTAAGAAGCTTCAATAACAAAAGACATCTATTAGAACACATAGTAAATGAAAATACAGAAATAAAAATTATCTGCCTCACAGAAACCTGGATTACGGAAGCTAAGAACGACCTACTATTCTTGGAGAGATTCAATTGCGCAGCATCGTTCTGCAGACAAAGTCACGACTGTGGTGGAGTTTGTATACTACTCAGAGACGACATAGATTTTATAAAGCGGGAAGATATAAATAACTTGACCACAGAATATATTTTTGAAATTGTTGCAATTGATATTCCTAGCTACAACTTGGTTGTAATAGTATAGTATTGGCCACAAAGAAATAGAAATCCTGAATTATTTTTTAGCTCATTAGAAAAACTCCTGCAGATAACAATGCTTAAAAATTACCACAAGGATATAATTATCGGAGGGGACTTTAATATTAACGTCTTGGATAACAATAACTTGACCCACTCTCTATTAAATACTATGGGAAGCTATAACTTTTCTCAATATATTAAAGAGCCTACAAGAATAACAAGTAATAGTTCAACGTGTATAGATTTACTATTTACAAATTTCAATGACTTTACCACTTTCGTTCATGACTTCGGCCTCTCCGATCATAAAGGAGTTCTAGTCTCCATTCCCAATGTAAATAAGCATAATAAAAATAACTGGGTATCAGAAAAAAGAATATACAGTGAAAAAAATATAGAAAACTTTAAATCAGAAATCAGTAAAATAGACTGGTCCTTAATAATAACTGATACAAGCAAAGTAAATGATAACTATAACTCCTTTCATAAAGCTTTAAATAAAGTTCTTGATATGTGTATCCCTAAAATAAAAATAAGACAAAAAAATAAACCAAGAAACACATGGCTAACCACAGGCCTCAGAATCTCATGTAAAAATAAACGTCATCTAAAATTATTGAATACACAAGTAGAAAACCCCATTCTAGATAAGCATTATAAAACCTACGAAAAACTCCTTAAGGAAACAGTTCACAAAGCAAAAAAAATTAACTATATAAACCAAGTGAAAAAATCTAAAAACATAGTAAAAACAATGTGGAAAATCGTTAAAGAACGGACCAATAAACTACCAAAATCAAATAGGCAAAACATCAAATTAAAAATAATCGATACCCTCGTTGAGGATCCATTGAACGTTGCTACCACTTTCAACAATTTCTTTGTATCGTTTGGCAATAATACTGTTAAAGGTCCAGCGATGCAGGCGCTCGGTAGACCAGTCGTAACACCAGCAGAGAATTCAATATACCTCCAACTAGCAACTCCGTGTGAAATTCTTGATATTATAAACAATCTAAAGAACAAAATAAGCTGTGGTTTTGATGAACTACCCCCAATTCTCGTAAAAAAATGTGCCAACGAACTTTACCTACCGTTAACTATTATTATAAACCAATCTATAACTGAAGGGGTTGTACCTGACCTATTAAAAATGTCTAAAATAACACCTATCTATAAAAAAGGAGACAAGACCGACACCAATAACTACCGACCCATAGCCCTATTACCGACATTTGCCAAAATATTAGAAACTATAATATCAAGGAGACTAACGTCCTACTGTGAGAAATACAATAAAATAGATGATAGCCAAAATGGATTTCGAAGAAACCGTTCCACAACATTAGCTGCTTACAAATATATTCATGAAATATTAAATGCTCTAAATAATAAGAAATATGCAATCGGGTTACTCCTGGATATGAGTAAAGCATATGACCGAGTATCCCACAAAATTTTACTAAATAAACTTAACGGGATAGGTGTCAGAGGGATAGCTCTAGATTGGTTCAAATCGTATCTGAATAACCGTAAACAATATGTAGAATTGGACTACTATGATTCAAACACTAAAAAAATGATTATCATAAATTCGCAAACAGCAGGAGTCAATGGCTCCATTCCTCAAGGAAGTGTCCTGGGATGTATACTGTTTCTGATATACATTAACGACCTCCCAAAGATACTAAAATCAACTAGTGTGCTCTTTGCAGATGACTTATCAGTAGTATTTTCAAGCATTAACGAAACAGAGACTAATAATGAATTAACTAACACATTAGTACCAATTAATCAATGGATAGAAGATCACAACCTACTTTTAAACTATAAAAAAACTAAAATCATGCAATTTAGACCGTACCAGAAAAAACAACTAAATATACACTTTACATTTGATAACTCAGAACTTGAGTGTGTGGAAAATTTTAAGCTTTTAGGTATCCATATAGACACATATTTAAATTGGAAACATCACATACAACATTTATCAACAAAGCTGTCAAAATTCATTTACGCATTAATCCACCTAAAAAAGACTACCGATCAAAAATCTGCCAAGATGGCATATTATGCGTACGCCCACGCTTGGCTCAATTATGGTATTATTCTATGGGGAAATAGTTCTGAAGTGAACAAAATCTTTATACTTCAGAAAAAATGCATAAGAATTTTGGCCAATATAGATAAAAGAGAAAGCTGCAAGTCACATTTTGGAGAATTAAAAATATTAACGATCACTTCTCTCTATATTTTAGAACTTTGCAAATTTGTGAGGAAAAACTCTTATTTATTCAGACAAGCTAAAGACAACTATTCTAGACCCCTCAACCTAAGACATAAGAACAGACTAGCCTTGCCACAGTCAAATCTTAGCCTATACAAATCAGGGCCATATGTAAGCGCTATTAAAATTTACAACGGAGTCCCAAAATACATCAAAGATGAAGAACGGTTTCATCCTTTTGTTAAGAAATTAAAAGAATTCCTAACACATAAAAGCTACTACACACTGCAGGAGTTCTATAATGACAAAAACTAAATAATGTAAGTAGGTTAGTGTTGTATATATGTATAGGGTATAGCAATAATTTCAAATAATAATGTTATTTTATGTTTCTATATTGACAACTTATTAATTAAATACTACAAATATCATAATTGAAAATATAATAGAATAGATATTGTTATAATGTTTTGACATACCTACGTGAAAGTTGCATGCTTATTGAAATTGTTAGTAATTATTTAATGTTGCCGTGCCCTAACAGGGTATCATGTTGAAACTTTTAATATGTAAGACCTATGTACACATGATTGCAATAAAGATTGAACTTGAACTTGAACCTGCTGGTAAGTGATAACCACCATGCGTGGACACTCGCAACAGCAGAGGAGCCGAATACAAGCAAGCCTTTAAAAGAATAGGCTCACTTTTCAAAAGTTGCTTGTCATACCGAATCAGAAATTCACCTCCTGGTAAGTGATAACCGCCACCCGTGGACAGACGCAACATCAGAGGAACCACAAGCAAGAAAGCCTTTAAAAATAATAGACTCGCTTTTCAAAGGTTGCCATGTCATACCGGATCGGATATTCACCTCCTGGTAAGTGATAACCGCCACCCGCTGACACACGCAACAGCAGAGGAACCGCAAGTAAGAAACCCTTTAAAAATAATAGACTCGCTTTTCAAAGGTTGCCAGGTCATACCGGATCGGAAATTCACCTCCTGGTAAGTGATAACCGCCACCCGTGGACAGACGCAACATCAGAGGAACCGCAAGTAAGAAAGCCTTTAAAAATAATAGACTCGCTTTTCAAAGGTTGCCATGTCATACCGGATCGGAAATTCACCTCCTGGTAAGTGATAACCGCCACCCGTGGACACACGCAACATCAGAGGAACCGCAAGTAAGAAAGCCTTTAATAATAGACTCGCTTTTCAAAGGTTGCCATGTCATACCGGATCGGAAATTCACCTCCTGGTAAGTGATAACCGCCACCCGTGGACACACGCAACAGCAGAGGAACCGCAAGTAAGAAAGCCTTTAAAAATAATAGACTCGCTTTTCAAAGGTTGCCATGTCATACCGGATCGGAAATTCACCTCCTGGTAAGTGATAACCGCCACCCGTGGACACACGCAACAGCAGAGGAACCTCAAGTAAGAAAGCCTTTAAAAATAATAGACTCGCTTTCCAAAGGTTGCCATGTCATACCGGATCGGAAATTCACCTCCTGGTAAGTGATAACCGCCACCCGTGGACACACGCAACAGCAGAGGAACCCCAAGTAAGAAAGCCTTTAAAAATAATAGACTCGCTTTTCAAAGGTTGCCATGTCATACCGGATCGGAAATTCACCTCCTGGTAAGTGATAACCGCCACCCGTGGACACACGCAACAGCAGAGGAACCCCAAGTAAGAAAGCCTTTAAAAATAATAGACTCGCTTTTCAAAGGTTGCCATGTCATACCGGATCGGAAATTCACCTCCTGGTAAGTGATAACCGCCACCCGTGGACACACGCAACAGCAGAGGAACCCCAAGTAAGAAAGCCTTTAAAAATAATAGACTCGCTTTTCAAAGGTGGCCATGTCATACCGGATCGGAAATCCCTCCGCAGTTAATTGATACCACAGAATGTTAGTGCGCGGTAAAAAGGGTTTTTCGGTGAAAGACGCGACTATTGGTTATGAATTGATACATTTGTGCTACGAAAATACTTTTTACTGTTTAAGTAATAAAGATGCTGTCATGGTCAAACGAAAACCTAAGTACAGACGCGAGCACATCAACCTAGCCCAATCTGTAAAATTTCCCCAATTGAAAGTGAAACTTATGCTTTTGTGATAAACTTGAAAATATATTAAAGAAAATTTACAGATTGGGGTAGCTGGAGGTGCTGGCGTCTGTACTAGTGAAAGGAAGAAATTCTACACTGTACCCACGAATTATATTTAAATTACACTTTTGCCTTTCTAATGCCATCATGCCATTGAAACTAAGACTATAATATTAAATCATTCAAATCGATATATTACTCCCTCAAAAGATTTGGAAAATCTATATTTAATTTTGACTGCACATTTGTCGCAGCGATTAGACAGTCGCCTTGCCACTTCTTATCCCGGGTTCAATTCCCGCACTGGAGAACTATTTGTGTGACCTATAAAAAGTGTTTCTAAGTCTGGATGTCATTTGTTTCCGTCAATTATATAACTGTAAAATACCCCGTGACACGGTTGAATATATGTACCTATTGCGAGCGACGTATTAAGAAAACGTTATAATGTTAAGTGGTCATATTTTGAAGCATCTCAACTAGATCTCAGCAATCTCACTAGATGACCGAAGCATCATTTTAAAAAGGGCATACTTGTTTTATAGCATGGACAATCTATACATATAATATCTTGGGACAATGTCACACAGATCATCCTAGCCCCAAACTAAGCAAAGCTTGTACTATGGGTACCAGGCGACGATATACATACTTATATAGATAGATAAATACTTATAGAAAACATCCATGACTCAGAAACAAATATTCGTGCTCATCACACAAATATTTGCACTTACCGGGATTCGAACCCAGGACCACCAGCTTCGTAGGCAGGAGCACTACCAACTAGGCTACGGTGACCGTCAAATACAATAAAATCGTAGGAAAGTCAAAACTATACATTGAATATTTTTTTAAAAGGATACTTCGGGCGTGATCTACAAGCGATATCGAAGCCAAAAATATAGTTTTTAGAATTTTTCTCTGTTTGTCTGTATGTATGTCCGGGCTGAACTCAAAAAGTACTACATAGATTTACTTAAAATTTTGCATGAATATGGTCGGGTCAACGTATAGGCTACATATTATCACGCTATCACCTGTGGGGGAGGAGCTGTGATAATTTATAAAGTTTAACGCGGGTAAAACCGCGGAGCACAGCTAGTATTTAATGTCAGAGCAAGAGGGCGGCGCGTTGAAGCCTAAGCTTAACGGTGCTAGACGTTTTGAAACCGCAAATGTATCTTTGTCCAATGTAACTCCTATTTATATTTGTTTTAAACGACTTCAATTACAATAATGTTAAAGTGATTGCTGATAATTTTAATGTTCAATTTGAATTTATATAACCATTCATATGTTATGTAATGTTAAAATTTGGTAAGTGCATATCAACATCAACGCAACATCTGGGTTGTGTGGTCATTTTACCCTTGTACAGACGCCAGCACATCCAGCTACCCCAATCTGTCGAATTTCTTTTATAGATTTTCAACTTTATCACAAAAGCATAAGGTTCACTTTCAAGACAGGTTGAGGTAGGTGGATGGTGGTGCTGGCGTCTGTACCTACTAGCTACATTAAACAATTTTTTTTATTTCTACCTACTAAGACCTCATCAGAAAATATCGGAACCCTTATAGGATCACTCGCGTATCTGTCACAGTTAATTTGCTCCGAAAATAGGAGATCGATCGAGTGGAAATTTGGTACACATTATGTTAGTCAGTGATCCAAAGACAGGGTAACGAATAAATTAATTTTAAATATGGAGCCACTTTTGAGAGTTAATAAGAAAATATTTAAATAAAAGTTTTGTGTTGAAAAATTAAAGTTAAAATATATTAATATCAAATGAAACGGACTTTTGGGAGAATCTCGAATTTATACTTTTTATAATTTTAATTGAAATAGTTTTGAAATTGATTACGATAATAGTCGAAAAGGCGAAATTAATTCTTCACCAATAGATTATGTAGACTTCTTATAGCGTTTTCTGTCTATACTTACTATTTAATGACGATGCGGCAACCCGTAGTTTAAATTTAAATTTATACAAACTAGCACTGGCCAATGATGAGTATTTAATGTAACAGGATCTGTATCAAAATTTTCGCGTACGAAGTTCATTTGTAGTTGACGTACGGGACCCTCTCCACGCGGGTTTAACTCGCACTCGTCCGGTTTTTGTATTTTAATTATATCATGTAATATTATGTAATTTAATTATTGATATTAGATATTGTAGTATTAAATTAATACATGTAATTGACTAATAATTAAATTGTTTTCTATATACGAGGATATTAATTTGAGTAGTAGAGTAGTAGACAAGATTCAATGTAAAGATGAAATTGGTATGGATGAGATTGTGAAAGCTATTAATAGTATGAAATAAGGTAAGTCACCAGGGTATGACAGGATAACTTCCGAGATGCTGAAGTCTGGACATGGCGTCATAGCGAGTCAGCTGTGCAGCCTTTTCAATTTATGCTATAACACCGGCCAAGTGCCAAGTGATTGGTGCAAGGCTGTCATCGTACCTCTTTACAAAGAGAAGGGCTCACTGCAAGACTGTAAAAACTATAGGGGCATTAGTCTGTTCAGCGTCGTTGGTAAGTTGTATGCGAAAGTATTGGTTGAAAGAGTTGTGAAAGAAACCGATGCGAAAATATGGGATGTACAGGCGGGTTTTCGAAGAGGAATGGGATGCACGGATCAGGTCTTTTCTCTACGAAGCATAGTAGAGAAGTTTTTGGGCAAAAGCCAAAAGGTCTACTGTCCCTTCGTAGACTTAGAAAAGGCCTACGATAGAGTGTTGAGGAATGAGCTATGGTCGGTACTGTCGATGTATGGGTTGGACGACAATCTTGTTCAAGCACTGAAATCTCTTTACAGGGATTCCAGAGCTTGCGTGAGAATTAACGGGTCATATACTGAGTGGTTTAACATCCAAAAGCGTGTTAGACAGGGATGTGTAGCGTCACCTACACATCCCTGGTTGGTTGTTTAACCTATTCATGGATAGCTGTTTAAAAGATTTGAAAGAAAGTGAATGCGGTGTAAGGATGAATGAGTTACTCATCAAATGTCTGCTTTACGCTGATGATCAAGTTCTACTTGCATCATCGGCTGACGAGTTGCAGGTGATGGTAACAAATATGCATGAAGCTTTTGAAAGGAGAGGGATGAAAATGAATGTTGGTAAGACGAAAGTAATGGTATTTGAGATGGATGAATACACAACAGCATGTGATATTGTGATTGAAGGAGAGAAAGTCGAACAGGTGAAAGAGGTTGTATATTTGGGAACTTTGTTTACGAGAGATGGGAAATATGAAAAAGATATTGTTAGAAGAGTAAATGCGGGGAACAGAGTGAATGGAGCACTAAACGCCTTTAGGAGTAGCCGGCAAGTCTCAAAGAAGGCTCGACTGGCCGTGCACGATGGAGTGTTAGTGCCAACTTTAATGTATGGAAGTGAAAGTTGGGTATGGCAGTAAAAGAATGAAAGTAAAATAAATGCAATGGAAATGAGAGCCCTGAGAAGTATGTGTGCTGTGACTTTGAGAGACAGAATTCGAAATACTGATGTAAGAGAGCGTTGTGGTGTGAAAGAGGATGTCGTCACAAAGATTGAAAAAGGAATGCTGAGATGGTTTGGCCATTTAGAAAGGATGAATGAAAGAAGATTAACCAAAGAAGTATACCTGGCCTGTGTGAGTGGAATAACCGGAAGGGGAAGACCTCGTCGAACATTCTCTGACCAAATCGGAGACGTACTCAAGAAAGGGCAGGTCAGAAGTACCCTAAACCGGCGAGCATGTATGAAGAATATAATGACAGTAATCGAGGCAAAAGACGTGTGCAAAGATCGTGACAAATGGAAATCCGTTGTCTCTGCCTACCCCTCTGGGAAACAGGCGTGAGTCTATGTATGTATGTATGTATTAATTTGAATCGTATCTTTGGACTAGAATAAACCTGTTCTCTTTTTGTAAGCTTCTTTTTTTTATATTTATATAATTTAAGAAACTTCAGTACACACAGTCTAAAAAACAATACCTTAACATACATCTTATAAACCTTATACATTACCTTACATATATAACCCGTAAAATAACTACAAAACTAAAGATTATACATTAACAGACTCGTATCTAGTAATAAATCTAAAACCATTATTATGTGTAAAAGTAAAAATGTTAACTATAATAAACGAGCATTACTTCACTTATAATAAAATAGCTAACACTAAATCCAAACAATGCTTAATACGGCAAAGCATATTGATCTTGATATATTATTTAAAACTATAATTTTAGAATAGTCTGTCGTAATTATTTGTATTCCAAACAAATCTTCTTGGATCTTGGATGGAAACTGCCTTCGCTAGCCTGGAAGTCGTTGAATAGGCTTCATACAGAGGTACTCGTTATATTTTATGTACAGACGCCAGCAAATCAAGCTACCCCAATCTGTAAAATTCCCCAATTGAAAGTGAACCTTATGTTTATGTGATAAAGATGAAAATCTATTAAAGAAATTTGACACGTTGGGGTAGCTGGATGTGCAGGCGTCTGTACATTTCCGATAAGTTTTCAAGATAATAATAGCCGTAATGTGAAAATTATTAATAAGCACGACCTACATAACCTGGTCCTCACATAAAAAGGTCACTACTATTGTCCTATTCCATCCAATACAATCTAGGATTTCCTGAAAAAGTAATTATGATTATATAATTAAAGAGACTATGCCCGCCCCCTCCACCTTCTTCGCCGATATCTATCATAGCGTTGTTAGAATGGAATGGACTGTACGAAAAGACGGCGTGACACACTTGGGAAGTCTTCTCTTAATGCAGTCTGACTGATGTTGCATTTATTGAAGACAAATTTCTTAGTATCAGCCGAGAGTCTGGGAGTTGGTAGTTATCTCGGAGTGTACGTAAAGCCGACGCGACGGTCCTGTAACTGACTTTTTTTCGCTAGTGACGCTAGTCCCATCGCACCATGAGAGTCATAGTACACACACTTGTGCACTTTAATATGTTCCGCACAGAAGGATAGTCTCTATTGAGACTGGAGGAACTTTACCAACTTTCAATTCAGGGACATTAATCACCCCCACACTCAGAACACAAAACACCTCCAGATTCGGAACGATGAACGGCCATGAAGCAGTAACGAAACTAAACGAGGCGACTACCTTGACCATTGCGCCACATTGGACGGGAAAGGAATGAATCCAAAAAGGCATTTTATTTTCGGATTAGTCTCCAATTCCAATAACTTAGAAGATTTTATTATCATGTTAAAATACATTGCATAATTAATAATTACATAATTCTAATAGAATATATAAGAATCTAACCAAGTATGTGTAGTAAAAAATCATAGATATATAAATAAATAAATATCTTGGAACACTTAACACCCTTCTTTTGCCTTGACAGTAATCGAGGCAAAAGAAGTATGCAAAGATCGTGACAAATGGAAATCCGTTGTCTCTGCCTACCCCTCTGGGAAACAGGCGTGAGTCTATGTATGTATGTATGTACTTAACACCCTGTCATCTGATCCCAAACTATCCCAGAGCCAGCACTATGGCAACTAGACAACTGATAACCTTAGACTTTAGATATCTTAATAAAGCTTTTTAAGATATCTACAGGACAAATGATCGTGATCATCGGTCAAAGAGTTACCATGTGTGGGGATCGATCCCACAACCTGTGGTTAAGCAGCCAGGCTGACTAAACACTAGACTAACAGGTCTTGTCAAAATGTTTCGTCAACAAGAAAAGAAAACAAAAACCCCGCAGAAAACAAGACATTTATAAATGTTTGATGAAATTTGACAAGCTTGTCAAAATCATTTTTCAAGCCAACACCCCGAGGATAAATCTCACACTTTAATAAATAATAATAATAATAAATTAAAGACTTCGATGTAACATTAAAAGTAGGCTAGCAAATAAAATAAGATTCATCGGAAGTACAGTCGGGCAATAAAAAAGATGAAAGTGATTATACAAAAAAAAAATATCTATTAGTTGAATGCCTACATGGAACGAGTAAAATCATTATAGCTAGCCAACTCTACCACTGTGTGGTATTTAGTTCTAACATTATCACTACAAAAGACAGCAAAACAGTGGTAGCTATCCAAGGCAATCTACCAAGTGCAAGAAAGGAGATATTAAGCTCTGTCTATCAATTCTCCTCCTAAAACTTCACAAACATTTATTACACGTTTGAAATGGCTTTAAAAAGTGCAAGTGCAAGTTGACTTCCCACATGAATGGTTTAGTACCATCGAGGGGTAATTAATTAATTTACTTTATATTTGTTAAAGCGGCAATATAAATATATACTCTGTTAATAAATAGCTGTCTAATTATTACGGTTCATAATATTCAGATGGGCAGAGGTAAGGACGGAGGGGATGCCGGACACCAGAGCTTACTAATAGGATTCCATGTTTGGCCTTCTAACGGTACCCTTAAAACTATGATAGATTGTTAGGTATCAAGTATCAGTTAAAAAGTATTCTGTCTAAAGGTGACTTACAGTATCTTCTTTTCCATTGCTTTTGGAGGTAAACTAGCTAGCGGCCCACCTGATGGTAAGTGGTAACCGCTGCTCATGGACATTCACAGTGCCAGGTGGCACAGCAAACCGCTGCCTAACGTAAGATTAATACTCTTTTTAAACCTCGTTTAACGAAGGACATGTAGCGCTGGGGAAACACCGCAGCAGGTAATTCATTCCAGAGCCTGCACGTACGTATCTGTAAAGTTTTGCGCACTGGCTCATCTGACGCAGTAGAGACATCTATCTCTATCGTTGACTGTACTTCGGATGCAACACTATTACGCTATTGCAAACGGATATGAGGTCTCATTAACAAGGTAAGACTTATTTGCATTCCTGTGATTATATCTAAGCTTTGCATTCTACATTAAACACGGCTGATTGAGAGCTGAGAAATCAATCATGTCGTTACGATTAATAGGGTATTCATCGATATTAGGTGTCAAAGATATGATTTCACATCTTGCGACGGATGATACGTAATGTATAGGAGATATTGAATAGTTCTAAGCGTAGCAATATTTGAGTATGTAAACCATTTTTTAGTTGAAGTTAAGTTTAATTATTATTCGACACGTACCTACGTGGTCAAAGACGTTTACTACTATTGTCCTACTATTTATAAGGTCAAGTTAGATAGCCTTTACTTTCTCCATTGTATATAAAAAAATCATTATAGAGATTTAATACTTAATAAGGATTTCAATAAATGTTGCTATATTTCACATAATTTATAGGAATAACAAAAAACAATATATATGAAATAGAAAGAAAACATTTTTATTCCCAACGCACACAAATAATCCTTAACTTATTTTACAACAAAGACAATATAAATAATTACGTTTAATTGACAAAGTATTTTATTTGGAAGCATGCAACGCAAAGGCGATCTTCTTTCTACCTCAGCAAATAATATAATAATAATAATATCTGGGGACAATGTCACACAGATCATCCTAGCCCCAAACTAAGCAAAGCTTGTACTATGGGTACCAGGCGACGATATACATACTTATATAGATATAGATAAATACATATATACATAGAAAACATCCATGACTCAGAAACAAATATTCGTGCTCATCACACAAATATTTGCACTGACCGGGATTCGAACCCAGGACCACCAGCTTCGTAGGCAGGAGCACTACCAACTAGGCTATGGTGACCGTCAAATGCTGATCTTCTTTAAAAGACGACGAATACGACTAGACTGTGTGATATTTTTAATTAGTATACCTGTATCTATGCGTACCTGTAGTAGCAATATATATAAATATAGCCTCGTTTGTCTAGCGGTAGCGTGTGCACTCGCAGATAATGAGATCATAGATTCCAATTCCTTTCTTTTCGACGTCCACTTAATTTGCTTTAAATTCTTTCACACAATAGTTCAAGTTCCAGTTCTTTATTGCAATATCCTTCATCTTTTGAAGTCGATCAATAATACCTAAAATTTTATTTTATTTCTGATATCTAGGAAACAACGCGACATCCTTTACGGGATCCCCGTTCATCGTGTCGGACTAATGACGTCTAGCGACAAAGGCCTCCCCAAAAGATTTCCACAATGGAGTTATGTCGTTCATTTAAAGAGATATGACATAATCCCCATGCTTAGCAGATGGATTGGCGACCGCATAATGATGGTCATAGTGAATAGAGAGACGCTACTGCCTTTTCCGTGGGATATATTCCCTCTGGACGACTTCTACGCCCTCTACTGGATGTGATGGGGTGGTAATATTCTTAAACCAATTCAGCGAGTAATGAAAACATAGAAAACAGAATGATACCCATTACAGAGAGTTATTGAAGGTGTATAGTAGGAAGTTTAGTAGGAGTCACGGGCACGCTGGATACAGTGCCATCAGAACTTACGTGGAATGGAAATAGCCAAAATAATTAGAATGACTGACATAATGATGATGATGATAACGACAGGCCTGTTGGCGTGGTTGGTAGATACGCTGCCTTTCACGCCGGAGGTCGTGGGTAAGATTCCCACCCGGGACAGATATTTGTGTGCATGAACATGTCTGTTTGTCCTGAGTCTGGGCTTAAATTATCTATATGTATTTACAAAAGAAAAATAGTATATGTAGTATATCAGTTATCTGGTTTCCATAGTACAAGCTCTGCTTAGTTTGGGATCGGATGACCATGTGTGAATAATTTCCCAAGATATTATTTTTTTAAAGAATTAGAATATAGTCTATACTTGCATACTATTCCCAAAATACTTTCAGACCTTCAGCAGACTTCTTATTCCATGAGCGACTAGTCTCTCGTAGTATAAGAAGTCTGTAGTCTAGTCTTCATATCAATCTGAGTCTCGCTTTAAATAGAGGAAATAGAAAAACACCTTACCTCTTTCTGATGAAACTCGTTGCAGGATCCAAGACATATCTAGCAGTTCCCCAGCATGCCTTGGCCTCACCGCTCACAGCCTTTTCATTATGTGCCCCTGTTGATGTTGGCTGATAGGAAAATATAACATACATAGTACAAATAGCTATAAACTGCAGTATCTAATGTTTTTATTGAACATACATATGGATCACTACAAGTGAAATTTAAATCTATAATGTACTCTTCATCCACTGGGACTACGAAACCACAGACAGGTACAAAGAAATTATATCAAACATATATTACCCATCTTTTTTTTTTTTTTACACTGATCATCCTAGTCCCAAACTAAGCAAAGCTTGTACTATGGGTACCAGGCGGCGATATACGTACTTATATAGATAGATAAATACTTATATACATAGAAAACATCCATGACTCAGAAACTAATATTCGTGCTCATCACACAAATATTTGCACTTACGAACGGGATTCGAACCCAGGACCACCAGCTTCGTATGCAGGACCACTACCAACTAGACTACGGTGATCGTCATATTAAACATAATAATATTTTCCCCATCTATTAGTGTCATATCAAAAAACAGTAATTATTTAACCGACCCGGAAAGCACAAACCGGCAAAGGTTCTCATTTTAACTATATATTTTTAAGTATGGTTGTATGTTACGCAAAACTGACTCTGTTTGTCAAAGGATTTAAAATTGTACCAAAAGAGCCTACATAACTTTCAATATGTGGTGCTCGTAATGATGTTCGTTCCGTTATCTCATCACATCTTGTTCCATATAAAATTTAGTTCAATCGTATAAATTACTACCTGTGCCCCGCGGTTTCCCCCGCAGGAATAGTTATAATGATAAGTTATAGCCTATGTGTTATTCGGAAATATAAGCTTTATTACTATAAAGTTCCATCAAAATTCGTTCGGTTGCTTTTGCGTGAAAGAGTAACAAATATCCATACATATATATATATATATATATATATATATATATATATATATTTATATATATATATATATATATATATATATATATATATATCTATATATATATATATATATATATATCTATGTATGTGTAGATGCATGGATGTTTGTTACTAACTAATTTTCACATTTATAATACTCGTAGGATATTTATAAATAGTAGGATAATTATAAGGGAACTTACCGTTGAAAGAGTAGAAGCCGGTGTTATATATTTTTTTTACTTTATTGAAGCTGACTGGCTTTTACCTCACCCTATATAACTTTGGCTATACAACGAGTTCACGTAGGCAGTTTTTTGGGCACCTCACCCGCAGACGCCGACTTAAATGTAGTTTTTTAATTACATAGTCATATAATCTATTTAACATATTAAACAATATATAGTTATTGAATTATAAAGCTTACAAATATTCGCTGTGTGGTGACGGCGAAGAATATCATCACCCCATTTCATCCCGTGGGGGGCGTTGAATACCTACTAGAGAATCAGAATGAAATGGGGTGATGATATTCTTCGCCGTCACCACACACAAAGAATAAGGGGACTTGGCAGACACCAAGCGTGGCGATTATGGCATATCCCCCCTCCCCTTATTCTTTGGAGAGGGCTTGGTCCAGCAGTGGACGTAATTTGGCTGACATGATGAAATATGTAGGCTAGTCTAAAAATAAATATTTTCACTTTTTAACAGATCGTTATGTTTGACATCAATCACATAATCATTCCCAAATTAGTAGCGATACATAATTCTGGTGTCATTTGAAATTATTCCGCTTGGTTGAACATAGCGCCTTGTAAGTGCTCACGAGTTTGTGCGCTCGAGTGTACTTCCCCGTGAATATTGATTAGTATTTATTGGAACATTATTGGACTACCAATGTTTTATGGATTTGAGTATGTATTTACTGTTTATTAATACGTGCAATACTGGTTTTAGATGTAGTATTTAAGAATGATATAGTAACATCTACTTACTTACATCCAGACTAATGTAATAGCGTGGTTGGTAAGATGCTTGCCTTTCACGCCGCAGGTCGTGGGTTTAATTCCCATCCAGGACAGATATTTGTGTACATAAACTTGTCTGTTTGTCCTGAGTCTAGGTGTAATTATCTTCATAAGTATCCATTTATAAAATATATGTAGCATATCAGTTATCTGGCTTATGTGAAAAATGTCCCAGGATAAGAAAGTGTAAGATATATCACAGTATTTTCGTTTTAATATTCTAGAAAGCACCTTTCATTATACTTCTTTTATATTTTTTACATTACAATTGTTAGAGAAAAGGGGGAACTGGTATCTTTTATGGTTGAAAACAACGCGACATTAAATATGGTGAAATAACTTATATAAACGGTATTAATTTTAGAGTTTTTCTATTAGATTCTATTAGATAAGAGAAAAGTGATGTCAAGACACGCAGCGATGTGGCCAAATTAAGAAGAGGGAGAGGTATTACAAGCACCGTTTCAAGCAAATGTTAACTACTTCGTAACTCGTAAACTACACACTACATATATGAAATTGAGCGCATTTATTAATCTATTTAACATTAATAATTATTCTAATATATTCTAACATTTAAGGTATATTATTTTTTAAAAACCGGAATTTTATGTCTGACTGACTCACTCATCGAAAAGCTAACCCACTTCTAAATGATCTAGTAACTTGATATTTAGCACCAAGGAAGACTATTATGCATATACAAAGAAAACAATGTGAAAACTGAAAGTTATTGAAAATTTGTTTCAACCAAGTAATAAAGTAGTAAGCGTTTCTCCGACACAAGAATCGAGATCTAATCGATGACACCCATATATATCTAGATTCCTTTGTCAGTGAAATCGAGAACGACGCATTATTGAATATTGAACTTGGCTATGAGAACTTAAGAGAACCAAATGTACTCATTTAATTTAATTTATGTTTTTGATGTTATTAAATTATACCTACAGCATCTGCAATTGAGGTTTCAAATCAGTATAAAAATTGAAATAATCTGATATATACTGCTTACTTACTTCTCGTGTGGGCAGTGGGTACCCTAGTGTCAGAGTTGTTCAAGCCGCCCATTAGGCCTCTGACATGGCTTAACGACTGTTGCCTAATGGCTACAACCGGGACCGACAGCTTAATGTGCCCTACGAAGCACGGAGACACTCCGAAATTAAACCACTAATAAATAATAAAATAAATAAAAAAGGTTTTTATTCACGTAGACTTTAAAAAAGCGCTTGTAAATAGTCAGAACATATTCGTAGTAATATATAATTAATTTATAATTTTTTCTAGGTACATATAGATATTTAGGTACACGGATTGTAGGAAATAATTTACAATAAGATTTATTTTATAACAGTAACGATATTTAACTAACTTAAATTAATTTGGCGGACACCCATCTATGGCGGTGACCCATCTATGGCCTGACCGCGAGCCTAGTTGCTTGTCCTCGCCAATCACTTACAGACCGGTGAGAGCATGACTGATGGACGCACAGATAACACCTTCAACTATTAATAATTTCATATTCCGCTGATTATATTTTTGGAAGTAATAGAAATCTATGAAAAATATATGTAGTTTTTTGGCTCAAGATATAATTAAAAAGCGCGACAAACCAATTAACAAATCTTTATTCCTATTAGCTATGTCACTATATGATATAAGGCGTAGTTAATGACGCGAATTAAACGTTTCGCATTAACAGCTGACCGTAAATCCTTGATTATAACAAAACCTGATCCAGCCTAGTTATCTAGATTAGATACCAGTTTGTATTGCCTAACTGTTTCCTTATCAAAACATTGACACGAGAGGAATACTTAATTTTTTATATTAGTAGTATACGCAGATTCAATTCCGTTTCCGAGACTTAAGCATATGGCCCGCCGGAAACAAATTCTATATTAAACCAGATGGATTTAAACATAAATTCAGTTTAACTACTTGAATTTTATTATTATTACTTTGTTATTTAATTACTGTTGTTATAATATTTTGTTGAATTTCTAATTCTATAATTTTTATACAAGTTCTGAACCAGGTATTTCATTCTGAGACTGATAATACTCTGAACAGTCATATTGTATTATATTCACCAACACCAATGTTTATGACAAAAAATTGCACACCTTGTGGTAAAACACTGTGCACATTTATTATAATTTAACCACCATTTATAACATGCGTTATTCAAATAAACGATTTGATTTGATTTCACAGCTTTTCTATAGATTTCCACTTACTTCATCACTATACCTGCAGAAAGGCGTCCACTGCTGGACAAAAGCCTCCCGCAAGGATCTCCATAATGGCCGGTCTTGCACTGCCTGCATCCAGCGACTTTCTGCAACCCTGGCAAGATCGTCAGTCCACCTTGTGGAGAGACTGCCCACGCTGCGTCTACCATCTCTTAGGCCACACTCCAGAACCTTTTTGCCCCGGTGGCCGTCAATTCTACGAGCTTTGTGCTATGTGTATGCTTACTTTATTACGTAAGCACTGTCCTGACCACTGTGGGAGATCCCTTACCTCATAAGACTGCTCTTAGAGGTGCGTAGGTTTGATTCATAAAACTAATTGTTTAGAATATTTTAAACGGAAACGCTCATTGGATATCAGTTTAATATTATTGTTTAAAATACTGTTTAGCTATCTGATCCAAGGTCTAAATAGATAAGAGACCCTCATAGGCATTTACACAGTGATAACTGATAAGCCATTCAGAGGCCTACCGGGCAGCTTGAACAACTCTGACCTTTTTTTTTTAACGGGGGAAATCCTTTATGTATCATCCCGCCGCTGGGGAAGCGACGGGGTATGTCGGACTCCCAGGCCAGATGGTAGGGCTGGGTTTACCGACTAAAACCCCACGGTGTTCCTCAGCCACCTTCAGACTAGGCCGCGGGATTCGCTCGCGCATTCACCGCAGCCTGGACAGGTGCTGGCCCACATTTTAGTGAGCCCCGCTTCCGTTGAGGGCATCCATGGCCCCCTCTTCAAAAGGGGCGCGCGCGGAACACGGCGCGCCACCGTCTCGGGCCTATCCCAGTCGGAGGGTGGACTGCCACCCTAAGGTAAGCCCACTAGATAAGGAAAGAGATACTACGGCAGTGAATTCACCTAAAGGTTTGTCAACAGCAGAAGTAGATCTTAGACTAAAGCATTGGAACCCTCTATTAGTTTAGTCGTGTGATTTGAGTCTGGCAGCGAGCAACATTACCCCCCAATCTCATTCAGTAGGAGGGTAGTCGTCCCGAAGGAATATCTTCCTGAGATCGGGCAGCAACACCTCTATATGTACTATGACCATCATACTGCCATTGGCAACCCGTCTGCCATTCATGACTATGATGGTATATCCTGCAAATGATGGACATAGCTCCATTGTGGAACTCTTTGGGGAGGCTTTGGTCCAGCTATGGACGTTATATAACTATTTAGTTAATACTATTTAGTTACTTTTCTTTTTTTTCTACTATGGCTACCTATATTTATATAGTAAGTATATAAACTGTAATGATATCGTGAGAACTTGTCAAGTTCGCTAGCAATATTAAAGAGTCAGTCTCTTGAGCTGTGACGATGTTCTTACGTGAAAGTTTGTATCGGTATCGGGTATCAAATATCGCGGCCACAATATAACTTAGGGACAGGCAAACTGAGTAAGTATTCATTAGCATTGGTGTTATGTCAAAGAGCAAGCAACTTCGCTAGTGGGAAAATTCATGCTTTAAAACGGGACAATTTTCCAGATTCGTATAATAAATGGAGGTACTAAGATCTAGCCTTGTGCTAAATTTCAGACAGATTAGTTCAGTAGTTGAGGCGTAAAGAGGTAATAAACAAGTTAACAGTGTCTTTTTCTTTTGTATTATAATATTATATTTTGATCATAACCGAATATCAGCTAAGGCCCGGCATTTAATCTGAATGGACACAAGCCACCTAGCAGGACATAATATTATGTACGAAAATATACGCAAACTCAGGTGCTCATAATGTCGCAAGACCCCAAGCTTCACGTGCTTTCCGAAGCACAACCGTGTAACCGCCATCTTGATGAGTTTGTGCTAATAGGTGTCAGAAAAATAGTGGTACCATACTTGGCCCCACCGAGATTTGTGCCCTAAAGAGACAAAATAAGGGTTGGGCAATTGTATACATATTTAAGCATTTTTTTATAATTCCGCTCTGCAGAAAGAAAGTTGAAAAGCATGGAATTAAATACTCAGATTTCTGATGAAAAATTAACATTATTCCTCGATTTTAGTAAGAAAATAAAGGTCATTTAATTATTCAATAAGCCGTAGATTATAGAGGAATAAATTAAAATTAACACAGTCTCAAGACGATGGGAGGCTCATTCATACGTTGACCTAGGTAGGCAATAGCACTTTGATCACCGGAAATATCGCGAAAACATTGAGACAACTTTTTGACGAAGCCTCGAGTTCCTGGGCTCCAGAGATCCATTGTATCCACACCCAACGCCTTTCTACGAAGGAAAATAAAAGAAGAATAGGATCATACATTTTTCATCTTAAAATTTGTTTTTATTTTATAATTCACTAATTGCTTATTTTATTAACAGGTAATTTAACTACTCTTAGCATTATGCAATCGGGTATATTTGTTTACCAGTGCACAATTCGTGAACTTGCTTTCTCTGCACCACAAATTGACAATGTATTGTAAATTTTACGATTACAATTCACCAATATAATAAATTGCAATGCTACGGTCCAGGTTGTAATGATACGCTGTTCATGGGTGTTCGTTCAATTAAATGTGTCATTTGGTATCGTAACACGTTGTTACAAAGCGCACTAATAGTGTTCATTGTACACCTTATTAGGAAATATTGTGGAAGTTTTGTTGGAATACATTCTTCGACGTGTTTACACATAATTTTGAATGAGTTATTATTCTACTACAACTTGTACCATGAAGCAACGAGTACAATAGGTAAGTCTACTCTTGAAATTAATAACTTAACTTCATTTTTATTATATATTTGCCTTTTGGCAACGGAATCCGTTGCCAAAAGGCAAATAACGGAACCCTTCTAGATTAGTCATATGTCTGTCTGTATGTCACAGCCACTTTTTTCCAAAACTATAAGAGCTGTGCTGTTGAAACTTGCTAAGTAGCTGTATTCTGTATACCGCATTAAGATTTTCACATACAAATTAAAAAAAAAACTATAAATTTAGGGGGTTCCCCATACTTAGAACTGAAACTCATTTTTTTTCATGAACCCAAACTTTTGGGATATCTATGGAAAGTTCTTCAAAAATGATATTGAGGTTCCTATTACGCGCGAGAGACACTTACAAAGTGGTAAAATTAGTGCCCCCCTCCCCACCCCTAACTTCTAAAATTCAAAATTCAAAATTCAAAAGTCGTTTATTCCGTTAAAATATTACATTTGTGTGGAATCGTCAATTTTTTTTTACCCTACCGTGCAGTGCATGACGTGGCAGCTACTGAGAAACACTGCCAGAAAACTCAGTAGGAATCCTTTTTTAAAAATATATATTTCTTAAATAAATTTACATTGTATTTAAATGTGTTAATTTAGAGCGACTCAATCCCAAGCTGTTTTGTCACTTAAATAATCAGAAGTTTTGTAATAAGCCCTGCTACACAATTTGGCTTTTATAATTCTTTTAAACTTATTCATAGACATTTCTCGGATATCACTGGGAAGTTTGTTATAGAATCTTATACATTGCCCCATAAAAGAGTTACTTACTTTGTGGAGACGGGTGGTATGTAACACAAAGTTATGCTTATATCGAGTATTTATATTATGAGTATCACTCCTTTTACAGAAGGAGTCTTTATATTTATGCATATAAATTAGATTCTCATATATATACTGACATGCTACAGTCAGAATGTTAATCTCTTTAAACTTCTCTCTCAAAGATTCTCGCGGACCAAGTTTATATATTGCTCTTACAGCTCTTTTTTGCAATACAAATATGGTGTTAATGTCCGCAGCGCTACCCCAGAGAAGAATTCCATAGGACATTATACTATGAAAATAACTGAAATAAACCATTCTAGCTGTATCCACATCAGTAAGCCGTCTTATAGTTTTAACAGCATATGCAGCAGAACTTAATTTGCCTGATAGTTTTTCTATTTGTGGGTCTAAAATAAGAGAATGATAAAACTGGTTTGAACGAGATCTAGTAGTAGTTCTTAATACTTCATAAACCGAAAATAGGAATTTACCTTACATTCAATCAACTCAAATACTTGCTGCCCTTCATGGGTGAGTCCGACTCGCACTTGGCCGCTTCTTTCATTTAAATATTTTATTCTGAAATAAATTTATTAGCTATAATATAATATATCTATATATATATAAAAATCAATGCCACTTTTCGTTGTAATGTAACTCAACAACGCCTTTACCGATTTGGCTAATTTTGGTCTTGAATTATTCGTGGAAGTCCAGGGAAGGTTTGTACGTAGAGAAAACTTTAAAAAGTCTTGAAAAAGAGTAAAATTAACATCTTTCTATACTCCCATACACAAACAATTTGTACTAATACTTAAAAGCGTAGCGAAGCACGTACCGGGCCGCTAGTAGTATATAGATATTAGCTGCATCCCGCAGTGTCACTGCGTTTGAGCTAACTATTTTCGCCCATTCAGAACTTAACCATATTCATTTTATCCATATCTGCCCAGCCGTATTCGCGTAATTGAATAACAAACATCGAACATACAAACTTTCACATTTATTATATTGGGCCTATTATAGGCCTTGCTTAAAATTGTGGCCGATTAATATATTCACAATTGTACAGACGCCAGCACATCAAGCTACCCTAATCTGTCAAATTTCTCCAATTGAGAATGAACCTTATGGTTATGGGATAAAGTTGAAAATCTATAAAAGAAATTTGACCGATTGTGGTAGCTGCATGTGCTGGCGTCTGTACGTAAGAGATCCTATTATGTTGATCACACCTACAAAACTTTATTCCCCATATTTTAGAAAGGGAACTCGATAATTTAATCTCTGGATCATACGTAGATTAACAGTCATAATAAGATGGACAAACAAAGAATAAAATTTGGGCTTCATAAAAATGCAGACCTTGGCAGAAAATGTATGCCTTCCGTACAATAAAATTAATAATTTCAGTTTTCGAGTTTAGATTTAGTGCATAAATTGTATGAAGAACGAATCGTTCTTCATTTGTTCTCCATTATTAGGTATTCTTACTTTTGAGCTTTCCTGTACGTCCGCTCGAGCTTCAGTGTGCCTCACGCTTTGCATTGACGTAAATAGTATACAACTATTTATCTGCATGTATTTATTAAACACCAGGTTTCAATATTACACTAGTCTTGAATTTCTGACAAGTAATATCTCATTGTAAAGCTCATTGTTAGGTCAAGAGTCTAACAGCGCAACTTTCTGTCGGGTCACCACTAACATAACAAACTCACGTACTTTCCCACGGCGTAAATCCAAAAGGTACTTTACTGCTTACTCGAATTACTTCAACTTAATTTCACTAGGTTCCATAAACAACCACAGCGTAAAAAGGTTACGAACAAATTATTGTGCGTTGCTGGAATTTTGTGTTACATTGTAAGTCATTTACACAAACTGTATACGTATTTTACTTAATAATAAAAGCACAGAGGCTATAACTTATGCCATAAAAATATGGACCATAAGTTAATAGATATTATTTGTCTAGACTTCTAGTCGCGGAAATTTGTATGAGCTTTTGAACTAGGATATTTCATTGGCCTTACCTATCTTGTTAGTACAGTGTTAAATTGCAGACAATGAAATCCTGGTTTTCAATCCCAAGACGGACAAAAGTGTGATTGGGATATTTATGTGTATCAACGTCCCGTCAGTTTATGAGAATGAAGCAATACAGAATAGAATACTCTGTATTGTACGCCATAAAATAGCTATGACATTAGATATAACATGACAAGTTATACAAAGGGCGGTCTTATCGCATAAAGCGATCTCTTCCAGACACCCTTAGGATGGATAGAAGCTGAACATTAACTTAAAGCAGTAGGTGTGCAACAAGAGATGTACCATAATAATCGCCGTAGTTGAATAATCTCCGTCGAAATTAGTCGCCTTAAATAATTTTCTACGCCATACGTGTACTATTTAGGTCCTTATCAAAAGGCACTTCTACCTATTGTCACTAATCTAACCTCCAAGGCAGCAAAGACATCCCATGTGCGGGGCTAACGTCTAACTAGCCGGTTATCAAAATCGTGATCGGTGGTCAAATAGATGAGGGTTAAAATGACTTAATAATTCGTCCAATCGGTTTCCATGAGCAAATGTGACATATGTGTCATAAATGGTCCGGAATCAATTTTCAACGTTGAAGCCGATTGAACGAATGATTTATTAATTTTTAACCTTCATCTATTTGAACGTCGATCACGATCACTGATCTCTTGCCATCAATGCGTGCCAACCCGTTTGCTATTTCTTCGAATTAATATTTCTTAGTGTGCTTAAACTATATTACACTAGCTGTGCCCCACGGTTTTGCCCGCATTAAACTTTATAAATCATAGCCTATATGTTAATCCAGGGTGTGAGCTTACTCCATACCAAATTTTATTAAAATCACTGCAGCCGTTTGGATGTGAAGAAGTAACAAACTCACAAACTTTATTTTTATAATATTAGTAGGATTACTAATACAACGCAGAAGAGCAAGGTGCCTCCATAACTACCTCCCTACGGTCTATGTGCAAGCGTAATTATGACAGTGCCATCAAAATGCTACGTAGGTTTATCGAACACGTGTGAAAGAAACAGGAAATTAACTTGCTCACAAGATCATTAAATTTATCTTCATGATGCATATCATCAAAATAATTAATTAAGTTCGCAAATCATGAATTTGTAATTTAAAAAGTAACCATAATAAGGTCTGTCGTGTTTTTTTACTTCCACAATGTTACAATTATTTGTCAGTCACTACGGCTGTTGGTAACACATCGATAATATTCGGAGAAGAAATATGGAGCGGATATGTTATTATATAATAGAATAGGTACCTACATGAAAGTGTTACAACTCAATTTTTCAATAAGAGTACAAGCCCAGAGAGGGTAACGAATTTCCTTTTCTATGACTGGACAAATGTCTTAAAATTAGTTTTAACTGATCTTGGCGCAGTCGCTTTACCGAACGGGCAGGAGTTGGCAATAGGGGAGGGCAATCCAGAGCCCTCCTAGAGTACGTGACCCGACCACCTGAGACATGGCGCAAAAGGCGTTTTCGGGGCTCCCCCCATCAGGCGCTAGAAGAAGTCCACGGTTAGGCTTAGTTGCTACGAGTCCGACATACCCACCCGCAGACAAGTTTTGCGGGTTGCGGGGCATTCCACCTGCCCTATCAAAACAAAAAAAAACGTTTAACAGATCTTGATCCCTATCTTACGAAGACTTATTCAGGCCCTCTTTCTTCTTGCCTTATTGGGCTTCATTATTTTTCATCAACGTTAACTGGGTTAGGCATATTTACATCTAACTTGATTGGGTTAGATGGCACTTCATCTGGCTTCAACTTGCATACCGCAAGCCAGTCCTTATGTGTGAGTAAGGTTACAACTCAGAAGGGGAGGGATCAACGTGCAAATGTCAGCCTGGTTTTACATGCGTCCGTGAATCACGTGCACTGCTTACCAGCAGATTTGACGAATTATTGATTGAATACGTGTTTGTGTAAAAGCATCGTCACATCGAATCGGATTTTCTGTGGAATGCGGTTTCTTTGCCTTCCTTAGATGTTTTAGAGCTATTTCTTTAGTTAAACAACTTTTAAACTGGACTGCATAACTTAGTTGGTTTATGAAGGATTTATAATGGTATATAATATGCCAGTTAAGATCATCGTTTTATATTTCTTTCATTTAAAGTATCGCACTTTACTAATTTCTTACTCATCGTCTTTATCACAATCTTCGAAGGACCATCGTCGCGATGAAGATGGTATTTATTTTTCATTTTTATGAATTGAAAATAACGGACAGAAAAAAGTTTTATTACTTAGCACATAAAATCCTTTTGTAAGTGACTTGACGCACCCAAATCGTTTCTTTTCCACTTGCAAAATGGTTTGCAAATGTCATAACCTATTCAAAGTTTCAAATAACTGGGCATTACTAGAACATCAGCTCAAACTATCTGCTGTAAAAGAAGAACGGACGGACAACTAAGTTTTTTATACAATTTAGACAAATAAGCCTAAAAACAATGATAGAGAAAAACACAAAAATCATCACATCGTCATCGTCAAAAATCGACAAGCGCCTGTCGCTTTTATATCGATTCATATGGAGAATCTGACGGAGCTGGCCTTGCCATTTAGAAAACTAACTAACATTATAATAAATATATACTAGGATAAAACGATAAAATATAGATGTCTATATTGACAAACGAGTGACAGTCTTATACCAAAAACTGCACGTTAAGCCTCCCTAAAGTACGTGCTCAATGCATCAATTTACTTTCTTTCCTACTTATTAAATATTCTTCTAATCTTATTTACGAGGAATGGATAAGGTATCATAGTGCATATCTGATGGTAGAGTGAAATTGAAGAAATGGATCATAAACACATTCAATGAAAATACAAGCGTTTTATAAACTAATTACCATTCTAATGTCTACAAATATTACTTGTGTCATTAAGTGCCTACAACTAAACTAAGCTTGTGTTGCATTCAAGTGTATTGCTCTATGGTAAATAGGTATAGACTGTAAGCTTAGGTTACTTGAAGCAATGAACTCTTCCTTTTGAGGTTTTTGTTTTTGGTTGACTAGTGAAGGACATCTGATGTGTCTGTATTCTTTTTTTGTTTATTTATTTTATAGATTTTGTACACACAGAAATAACAAAAGTAAATTAAATGAAGAAGAGACAGGTAATACATGGGTGCTCCTTATTTCCAAAGAAATTTCTTCCAGCAGACCCGGGAGAGGAGATATTAGAGTACAATAGGCACGTGCGCAGTTTTATAATATCATTACATAAACTAGGAACTAAAATACACAAATACTAATAATAGGGAAACCATATGCATAAACTAGATATATATATATATAAATATAGACATAACTAGGATGAAGGGGAGAGATAGTAATTTTTTACTTACTTCTTAAATAGATTTACTTATTTGTATAGTATATAGTCAGAAAATAAACTTGCGACCCCCTTAAACATTGCTAACTAAATCTGGGGGCCTACTCTCTTTCTCCGAATCGAAACTTCGTTAACGAACTATATTGAAACGAAGTTTTGCAAGTGACCCTACTCTATTTCATTTTCGGATTCACACTTGTAGTTCGCTCCCATAGACTATTTTACGTGAACGATTGTTTTGAACTATATAGTGTGGGGATTTTAGTTAATCATTTTGGTAAACTACGGTTTGGACTTCTTTTTAATAATTATATGAATTGACTTTGTATTTTAATTTTAAATTAATCTTGTAGTTTTTTAAGCATGTATTGTTATATTAATGCAGAAATTATAAATACAGAAATTTAAAATATATTTCCAACGATATCAACCGCGATTATATAAATAACCCTTTGACTGACGTTATAAACCGGCTAATGTGAAGAGTACTATTTCATATAAACGATCGGTACAATATGCGACATTTAAAAACATCCGTATATTCACGGAATGTCATCAATCGCCATAGCAACATAGTTTGTTAATTTGTTATATTCTCTTTGGTTGACCATCTTGATTGAAGGATGTTTTGTTTGGATTCTTTGATAAATTAATAGTTTTGTGTTAATAATTACGTTTTCAGGTGCAAAGTTACAAGGAGTACCTACTGTATGATCTCCACAAATGACTAAAAGTTGTGGTTTCGATTAATACAATTCGTAAGTAAATATCTTAAATACACATAAATATTTATTTTTATACTAAAAGTACGGTCTATTCGTAATAATAAGCATTCGTAACATCTTTTCAGTTTGAAATGTCAGTAGTCAAGCAATTGGAAGGCAACTACCGAACTTTAAACAGCCGCAATTGCCCGAAAAAGTTTTGGATTATGTAGAACACAGAGAGGACTATAGTCAGCACACACAATTCTTAGAAACTGCAAGTTAACCATCAGTGTCACAAGAAACCCTGACTTTCACAAGTTGTAAGTATTTCTTTGAGGTATTTTCAGTATTTAATATTGCAAAAAAATTGTACAGACACCAGCACATCAAGCTACCCCAATCTGTCAAATTTTTGCCAATTGGAAGTAAACCTTATACTATTGTGATAAAGTAGAAAATCTTTGAAAGAAATTTGACAGATTGGGGTAGCTGGATGTGCTGGCGTCTGTTGACAAAAAATTAAGGTACTTTTTTTGTTAGTATATTTGTATAAAATAGCTTTCCAATTTATGGTTAGTAATGAAAATTTTACTTTAGCATCCAATAAACATAACTAGGTACTTGCATTATATAAAAAAGTTATTATGAATTGAATTATTTTATATATAGTGGCATATCTGTGTGTCCAAAGAGATGGTAGAGATATATTACAACTTCCACATTTTACCTACTGATGGTCTTAGTCCCACATTATAGGGGGAAGGCAATATTTATTTAGAGATAATGATGTACTGAATCGATTGAAGAGTCATATTTTTACAGAATGTACCTTATTTAAATTGTACTGTTGTTTTTGTTGCAGCTACAAAATCCAGGAGGAGACAATAAGCAGCTGGCATCAGCAGCAGATTGTTACAATTGGAAGAGATGCATGTAGAGAAAGAAATAGTCAGGAACACTGAGCCTGCAGGCATTAGGGGTGTCCTGTTGAGAGCTGGACTAATGAGAAAATACTTTGATCAATTAAATTTATATCTGCATACTCCACATAATTAACTGTCTGATTAACAGTTTCCAAACTCAATTTTGTAATAAGATAGTATATATAGTCTTTGCCCATTAATCGAACAGTCAATTATGATTAAGTATTTATATTTAATTTAAAATGTCTCATTCATTTTAATAAATGAATCACAATTGTTATAAACAGTTGCACTACTATGCCCAACCATTAGCTTGGTGGGCAATGGAAGAATACATTACATTATAGTAATTGGTGGATGTTCTAAACTATTACTTCTAGGTTAAGTATGTAAATAAAACAAATATAAAAAGGCTGTTTTTTATTTAACTACAATTTCAAGTAAATTTATATAGTTGGTAATGGATGTCCTAAAACAATGTGAAAGTATATTTATAGCAAATGGTGGCCTCCTTGATCTATGCACACAAATATCTGTCCTGCATGGATATCATCCCTCAACGTCCGCTGTGAAAATAATAAATGAAATAAAAAAAGGCACAAGGCATAGTCATAATATTTATTCAGTAATAATTTGCAATGGTTTTTGAATCATTACAATTTTATTCCCTACCTAAAAACACAGTAAGTATCCTTTTTTAAAATAGTAACTTAACATTTAATACAAATTTATCATCGAAAAGTGTTGAATTAAATCTACTAATTCCCAAGCAGTTTTATCATTAACATGCCTTGCTACACAATTCTAAACACTGCCCCATAGAAGAGTTACCGATTTTGTGGAGATCAGTAGCATGTGCAACAAGATTATGCTTATTTAGAGTATTTACATTATGAATACAAATATTTTTTTTTATAAATGTATCAATATTTTTATGCAATATCAATATATATCAAACTACATTAAACTCACTCCTACATTGGTCAAATTCATCAAGAATGCTTTGGAGTATGTCCCGTGTGTCTCTGGCACCTTGGTTCTGTAAATGTAATTGTTCCATTTCTTGTTTAACTATTTTCGGGAATTTGATTCACATTTAATTGATTTCGCAGGCGGCACAGATTTCTTCTACGCTCTACACGTTCTTCACCTAAATCAGCCTCATTTGAAAGCATTATTGCACCTATTTCAATTAAACTGAATGCAAAATCCATACAAAACAAAACCAAAAGGCACTTTTCTCGAGTTTGGCAATTCGATTGACATTTAAATGATTTCTTAGGCGGCACCGTTTTATTCTACGCTCTAAACATTCTTCACATGAAGCAGGCTCAATTATAAGCATTCTTGCAGACATTTCAATTAATTTGAAGCTAAATCCACATAAACGAAAATCAAAAGGTAGCACTTTTGTATTCGTCAATTTTGAAGTTAAAATGACGAAGTTTGATGTGTCAAAATCAAATGTTCGTTCGGAACGTCATGAATTAGAGTAGGTCTATAGAATCTAAATGTCAAACTATGTTCGTTCGAATGAATTCGCGGAACGAATGGAACCGTGGTAGCATACACAAGAAATTCGTAACGAACGAACGAAATTTGGAGAAAGAGAGTAGGCCCCCTGGTATTTGCCGTGGCCTAAGATGAATCGACGATCTCGTGAGGGTCGTGCGATTAACGCAATTGTAATATATTTGGCGGAGGCCTATATCAAGCAGTGGCTGTTTTTCGGCTGCCATAATCACGAAGAGGACGCTCAGACGTTGTGGTAAGCTGGTAAGAGCAATATTATTTACACATAGTCTCTTTTTACCGACTTCAAAAAGAAGAAAGGCGCCCATTTCGATCAGTTTTTATTTTTATGTCGACCGATTGCTCCAGAATTTGAGAACTAATTTACACATCATGTTTTTATTGCAAAGAAGAAGCATCCGAAGTGCTTTTCACAAGTTTTATTATCGATGGTGAAGTAGTTTTAGACCAGTTCTAATGAATGTCATTGTAATTAATTTATTTCGAACGCCTTCTAACTTGTTTACCGCATTATATGTTCTGCCTTATTGCTTACACATAACTGAGTCGAAAAATAGGTAAATTTATTACCCCATAATTATCAAGATTTACAATCATAATCATTTAATGTCTTATTCTAACACACAACCTTATTTATTAACAAATTTTATTTTGAACCTGTCATATTAGTACAAAAAAAAAACAAGTTGCTAAATGTTAGCAAACAATAATTAGCAAATAAAGTTATGAATATGATATTCTGGGCCACAAAAATTTTATCAGTTTGCCACAGACATGCTAAGTAGAGGAATATAATATTTATTCTATTTATTTATATATATTTTAATGTTTGTATATATATAATATGTATCTATGTTAAGTATGTACCTTATATTATATCTTCTCATCTATACCTACATATAATAAAACTGTAGAAAGGTCCTTTTTGTACATCAAACAGAAATCCAAAAAAATTGCCAGGGTATTAAAGGACAACCAATAGAACCCATTTCCAGCATTTTCAGAATTTTTGTCTGTTTGTCTATTTATATGTTCGGGCATCACGTAAAATATACGAAAGCAATGTAGATAACTTTTCTACACAACGATTCATCGTTACTTGAGGTAACATTTAGTTTTTGTTTTATTGCAATCGGTTCAGTATATCTAAAGATATTAGATTTTAGAGTATTCAAGAAGAAAAATAACACACTTTAGCTACTTCAAGATGAACTAATCTTGCTAGTTGATTTTTATTTGAATAGATGTCGTTGTGCGTGTGGCGTCATTTCTTCTGACTCGCGGTGTTATGATTTGCCCACGTTTACTGATTGCACGAGTTATGTATGGTTTTGAATGTTTTGATTTGTTTCGAAATAAGGTCTTAGTTACCTAAAAGTTTGTCGTTGTCCAAAATTGGTTATTAAAGCTTCTGTTTTCTTTGGGCAAATTTCATTACGTACAAAGTGGGATTTGTACGTAATTAAATTACAGAACAAATAAAAAACGTACCGACGATTCGAACTTTATCGAGCCTGTCCGATTGAATGTATTTGAATGTTTGTTGTTTAAAATGTTACTACTTAATATTATAAATGCGAAAGTATAACCTTGTATTTCATAATTTTCTCAGCACAAATCCATAGTTATATAAAAAAGAGGAAACTGACTTACTGACAATATCAACGGCTGGGGTTCGAGACTTGAAATTTTGACGGTAAGTACCTTTTATGACGTAGGCATGCACTAAGGAAGTGTTTTTGGAAATACCAGCACTAAGGGGGTAAAATAGGGGATGAAAGATTGTATGAAAATCCGTCATTTTTGGAGTTAAAGGCATGAAAAATGGTATTTGCCGTTTCAGTTAAAAATAAAAAATATGGAAATTCCACCCCAAAGGGCGTAAAATAAGTTTGTATGAAAAATGTGCTATTTTTTTAATGAAACGCATGAAAATTGGTATTTAACCTTTCAGTGAAAAATAAAAAATATATATTTCAAGATTATTGGAAATTCCACCCCTAAAGGCGTAAAGTAGGGGATGTATGTTGCGTGTGGGTACTCCTATAACGTTGCTGAGGAATTTGAAGCCACCAAAACTTTGCAACGGCACTAGGCTTCAAGTCAAATCTTTGCATCGTGTTACAGAGGCTACTATTATGACTGGATCCGCCCAGGGAGGAACAGTGTTCGTGCCACGTATTCCGTTAGTGCCATATGATCTCCCTTAAAATACTGTAGTTCCCTTTAAAAGTGTGTTTTGCGATGACTATCAACATATCGCAAGATCAAACTCTCAATTTCGCTGTAATTGACTTGAGGCAAGATTGTTTCTCCCACAGGCCTGCCTGTGGGAGAAACAGTTCACACGGCGTTCACCTCACAGTCTGGTAGTTCTGGGGGCCTACTCTCTTTCTCCGAATCGAAACTTCGTTAACGAACTATATTGAAACGAAGTTTTGCAAGTGACCCTACTCTATTTCATTTTCGGATTCACACTTGTAGTTCGCTTCCATAGACTATTTTACGTGAACGATTGTTTTGAACTATATAGTGTGGGGATTTTAGTTTCTCATTTTGGTAAACTACGGTTTGGACTTTTTTTTAAATTATTATATGAATTGGCTTTGTATTTTAATTTTAAATTAATCTTGTAGTTTTTTAAGCATTTATTGTTATTTTAATGCAGAAATTATAAATACAGAAATTTAAAATATATTTCCAAAGATATCAACCGCGATTATATAAATACCCCTTTTATTGACGTTATAAACCGGCTAATGTGAAGAGTACTATTTCATATAAACGATCGGTAGAATATGCGACATTAAAAAACATCCGTATATTCACGGAATGTCATCAAACGCCATAGCAACATAGTTTGTTATATTCTCTTTGGTTGACCATCTTGATTCGTAGACTAGTATATTAGATATCTGTGATCTTGATTGAAGGATTTTTTATTTGGATTCTTTAATAAATTAATAGTCTTGTGTTAATAACTACGTTTTCAGGTGCTTTTTACATTTTTCGCAACCGCAAAGTTACAAGGAGTACCTACTGTATGTTCTCCACAAATGACCAAAAGTTGTGGTTTCGATTACCGTAAAATGCTGCAACTTTGCACGAAATTTGACGTTTTTCATTCATACCCGCTACAAAAGTTTTATTATCTGTGCCGGTTGTACAACAATAAGTACTTCAAGACTTATGGCACACGTGTTAAGGTTCATAATTCCAAAACTGATGTTGGATTGATGTTCAGAAACTGTCAAAGTTGTCGGCAAAGTTGGGAGGAAATGGCGTAACTTTGCCTGGATTCTTACCAGAAAAAATATGCAATTACCACATTCAAAACCAGTCATAAGTAAAACCTAAATCTTGTGTTAATGTCGTGATGTCGAGATAATGGCCAAACATCTTAAGAATATTTGTTTTCTAAAAAGTAGGCAAAGTTGGGCTTAAATCAGGCAAAGTTGCACAGTGTCTTCATACTAACCAATTAACATGGTTAGGGTTGCTCGAAATAGAAAAAAAAACAGATCTAAAATACCAACTTTATTGAATCAAAATAAAAATATTTAGAACAACCTTACAAATAAACTAAAGTTCTTTTGGAGAAAAAGAATAATCATGATAATTTTCATTATAAATTCTTCGAAATAAAAGAAACAAAAATACCTAACTTTTCAGTCATTTAACAAAATATGGCCTACGTAATCAGTCTCTCTTAATAAAAACTTATAATATAATACTTCAAAGAATATCACAGAAACAAATCTTAGGAATGTGGTTATTAATAACACAAGGCTTCAAAAATTACAACCAATAAAAATAATTAAATAAAGCATAATAGAAATGGCGATGCCGATTTTGTATGGACCAGTGGCATGGACCAGTGGCGTCTTTATTTTGGCTTTTTTTGTTACATCAACGGCGTATTTTTTAAATTTGAGAATAATCTATAACGAGTAGAATTTGTTAAGCTATTTGCACCTTTAAACTTAGTCCGAACGGTTTTATAAATGTAAGAAGTGTTTTACATTTATAAAACCAAAGTGCTTTTCAGCTTCATAAGACGACATCGCTTTGCTTTTTACTAACTCTACAGCAGTGTCTAATGTCTCTTGCGAATAATCAGCATACCGACGAGCTCCAACCTTTCTTCTACTTCTTTTCCCCATATTTATTTATTTCTGTATCTGTTAAATATATATCATAATCCACTATACCCAAAAAATCTTTTTATGTTTGATTTATCCAGATTAGTACTAAATGAGCACATTTACTCTTGCGTATTATTGAATAAGATCGATATTTTTCGAGTAAATTGACTAGGTATATTTTATTAATGGTAACCTATTTAACAGTACTTTTTTGAATACTTGGACAATGATATTAAAAAGAAATAAAAATACCACCCTTTCCATTACCCCAACCAAATATTATAGGATGACACATGCAAATTAAATCCATGCGCTTCACTATAATTGAGTAGCAAGTAACAACCCTAGCTCTAGGCAAACTTGTGTCACTAGTGTCCGAGAAACCTTTTACAACATTGCCTACCATCATCCTATTATAAAACACTTATATTTATAAGATAAATAATTAAAAACAGAAAATAGAGCATATTTACTTAACCTTTATGTATCTAAAACGTTTTAAATGTCGAATTTTTCAAGGAAAAATCAAAAGATCCGCACTGAACCATAAAACACACGCTTCTCTTGTGACCGTTGATAGCTGTTGGACAAAAACGGTGCAGTGTTACCAATTCAACAAATAGTAAAATAAGTTGCCAGATTGATATCATACTTTCTAGGATTAATAGAAATAGAAAACAAGTAACGGTTGTCAATTAATTTCGGTTTTAATAGATTAGGCAAACTTGAAGCTGATTGGCAAAGTTGTAGCATTTTACGGTAATACAATTCGTAAGTAAATATCTTAAATACACATAAATATTTATTTTATACTAAAAGTACGGCCTATTCGTAATAATAAGCATTCGTAACATCTTTTCAGTATGAAATGTCAGTAGTCAAGCAATTGGAAGGCAACTACCGAACTTTAAACAGCCGCAATTGCCCGAAAAAGTTTTGGAGTATGTAGAACACAGAGAGGACTATAGCCAGCACACACAACTCTTAGAAACTGCAAGTTAACCATCAGTGTCATAAGAAACCCTGACTTTCACAAGTTGTAAGTATTTCTTTGAAGTATTTTCAGTATTCAATATTGTAAAAAAATTGTATACATGACAAAACATAAAGGTACTTTTTTTGTTAGTAGGTATATTTGTATGAAATAGCTTTCCAATTTATGGTTAGTAATGAAAATTTTACTTTAGCATCCAATAAACATAACTAGGTACTTCCATTATATAAAAAAGTTATTATGAATTGAATTATTTTATATATAGTGGCATATCTGTGTCCCCAAAGAGATGGTAGAGATATATTACAACTTTCACATTTTGCCTACTGATGGTCTTAGTCCCACATTATAGGGGGGGAAGGCAATATTTATTTAGAGATAATGATGTACTGAATCCATTGAAGAGTCATATTTTTACAGAATATACCTATTTTAAATTGTAATGTTGTTTTTGTTGCAGCTATAAAATTTAGGAGGAAACAATTAGCAGCTGGCATCAGCAGCAGATTGTTACAATTGGAAGAGATGCATGTAGGGAAAGAAATAGTCAGGAACACTGAGCCTGCAGGCATTAAAGGTGTCCTGTTGAGAGCTGGACTAATGAGAAAATACTTTGATCAATTAAATTGATATCTGCATACTCCACATAATTAACTGTCTGATTAATAGTTTCCAAACTCAATTTTGCAATAAGATAGTATATATAGTCTTTGCCCATTAATCGAACAGTCAATTATGAGTTAGTTTTGTAATAAATGTATCACATTGTTATAAACCATTGCACTACTATGCCCAACCACTAGCTTGGTGGGCAATGGAAGAATACATTACATTATAGTAACTGTTGTATGTTCTAAACTATTACTTCTAGGTTAAGTATGTAAATAAAACAAATATAAAAAGGCTGTTTTTTATTTAACTACAATTTCAAGTAAATTTATATAGTGGGTGATGGATGTCCTAAAACAAAGTGAAAGTACATTTATAGCAAATGGTGGCCTCTTTGATCTATGCACACAAATATCTGGCTGAGTGGAAATCAACCCACAACATCCGCTGTGAAAATAATAAACGAAATAAAAAAAAGGCACAAGGCACTTTGTGATAATATTTATTCAGTAAAAATTTGCAATGGTTTTCGAATCATTACAATTTTATTCCCTACCTAAAAACATAGTAACAATCCTTTTTCAAAATAGTAACTTAACATTTAATACAAATTTATCATCTAAAAGTGTTGAATTAAATCTACTCATTCCCAAGCAGTTTTATCATTAACATGCCTTGCTACACAATTTTAAACACTGCCCCATAGTAGAGTTACTGATTTTGGGGAGATCAGTAGCATGTGCAACAAGATTATGCTATTTAGAGTATTTACATTATGAATACAAATACTTTTCTTTATAAATGTATCAATATTTTGTGCAATATCAATATATATAGCAACATAGTCTGCAGGCATTAGGGTTGTCCTGTTGAGAGCTAGACTAATGAGAAAATACTTTGATCAATTAAATTTATATCTGCATAATTAACTGTCTGATTAACAGTTTCCAAACTCAATTTTGAATAAGATAGTATATATATAGTCTTTGCCCATTAATCGAACAGTCAATTATGAGTAAGTTTTTATATTTCATTTAAAATGTCTCATTTGTTTTAATAAATGAATCACAATTGTTATAAACAGTTGCACTACTATGCCCCACCATTAGCTTGGTGGGCAATGGAAGAATACATTACATTATAGTAACTGTTGGATGTTCTAAACTATTACTTCTAGGTTATGTATGTAAATAAAACAAATATAAAAAGGCTGTGTTTTATTTCATTACAAATTCAAGTAAATTTATATAGTTGGTGATGGATATCCTAAAACAAAGTGAAAGTATATTTATAGCAAATGGTGGCCTCATTGATCTATGCACACAAATATCTGTCCTGCGTGGAAATCAACCCACAACCTACGCTGTGAATATAATAAATGAAATAAAAAAAGGCACAAGGCATAGTCTTAATATTTATTCAGTAAAAATTTGCAATGGTTTTTGAATCATTACAATTTTATTCCCTACCTAAAAACACAGTAAGAATCCTTTTTTAAAATAGTAACTAAACATTTAATACAAATTTACCATCTAAAAGTGTTGAATTAAATCTACTCATTCCCAAGCAGTTTTATCATTAACATGCCTTACTACACAATTTGTAAACACTGCCCCATAGAAGAGTTACTGATTTTGTGGAGATCAGTAGCATATGCAACAAGATTATGCTTATTTAGAGTATTAACATTATGAATACAAAATACTTTTATTTATAAATGTATCAATATTTTTATGCAATATCAATATATATCAAACTACATAAAAACTCACTCCTAAATTGGTCAAATTCATCAACAATGCCGTGTGTCTCTGGCATCTTGGTTCTGTAAATGTAATTGTTCCATTTCTTGTTTTAACTATTTTCGGGAATTTGGTTCACATTTAATTGATTTCTCAGGCGGCACGGATTTCTTTTACGCTCTACACGTTCTTCACCTAAATCAGCCTCATTTGAAAGCATTATTGCACCTATTTCAATTAAATTGAATGCAAAATCTATACAAAACAAAACCAAAAGGCACTTTTCTCGAGGTCGGCAATTCGATTCACATTTAAATGATTTCTTAGGCGGCACCGTTTTCTTCTACGCTCTAAGCATTCTTCACATGAAGCAGGCTCAGTTATAAGCATTCTTGCAGACATTTCAGTTAATATGAAGCAAAATCCACATAAACGAAAATCAAAAGGTAGCACTTTTGTGTTCGTCAATTTTGAAGTTAAAATGACGAAGTTTGATGTGTCAAAGTCAAATGTTCGTTCGGAACGTCATGAATTAGAGTAGGTTTAGAGAATCTAAATGTCAAACTATGTTCGTTCGAATGAATTCGCGGAACGAATGGAACCGTGGTAGCATACACAAGAAATTCGTAACGAACGAACGAAATTTGGAGAAAGAGAGTAGGCCCCCTGGTACGACCTGCTAAAACTTTAAGGAACATCGTGTACAAAGAAGTTTTGTAAAATTAATTATTGTTTTCTTGCGCTTATCATGTAGGGTTGATTAGAAGTGTATTAATATAAATAATGCTTATTTACACTCCTTGATAGGTACAGTCTATACATGCCTATTTTGACATCTATTGCGTGTTTATGCTTTTGGTCTTACAGAGTGAGAAGCTCAATTTTACGTTGACACTGCTTGACAATTATACGTATCAAAAATTGTAGGAAATTGTTGTACAGAGTACGCAGGTGAATGTTATTATATAGTTTTATATAAAACACACATTACAGTCAAGACAGTTTTATTCACTTTTACTGAATGACAACCAACAAGTCAAAACACGCTAATGTGGCAGATTATTATTTATATATGGAATGCTGCCAGTGCAGTAATATGTTACCTCCAACAAAAATCGATAATATTCGCTTGTAGTCCTCTTGGTGCCAAATTTCAAAATTGTAGGCCAATGGAAAATTATCCTAAACTTAGTATGTGTTAAATTGTGAGTCAGTGAAACTATAAATAATGAAAATATGCATTTTGGATTATCTTTGATAATACATTATCATGGGGTCCTCAACTGAAAGCTGTAAGTTGTAAACTTTTTGCGTCATCAGGTTCCCTCAGGCGCCTGCGCAACTTCCTCCCTATTACCACTAAAACTGCTCTTGCACAATCACTCCTCTTGCCTATTCTCGACTATGCCGATGCCAGCTATCTAGATCTGACAGAAGAACAACTGGATAAACTTGAGCGTCTTCAAAACCTTTGTATTAGATTCATATTTGGCCTACGCAAATATGATCACGTTTCATTGTTCCGTTCAAAGCTCAAATGGTTGCCAATCCGCCTTCGTCGGAATGCTCATGTTCTTTCTTTATTATATAACACTCTGTTTAATCCCGCTACACCTATATACCTCAAAAACCGTTTCGAGTTTCTCTGTGACACGCATACCAGATTCCTAAGATCATCACACAACCTAAAGCTGCATACTCCTATGCACTCTACAATATTTATGAGCAAGTCATTCTCAGTTCAAGCAGTACAATTGTGGAATTCCTTGCCAGTTACTATCAGACGTGCCCAAACTCTTACCACGTTCAATAAAGCAGTTAAAGAGCACTACCTAAGTTTGTAGTCACCTATTGTCTAATGTGATATTTATGTATTTTTTTTATTTATATTTTTAAGTTGTATAATATGCACTGTATTGTATTTATACATAGTTTTATTATATCTATATATATATTTATGTATATGTATATGTATATGTATGTATATATGTATGTATATGTTTATATTTATTCATGTTTTTAGACTTATCTACTTTTTCATTTGTTGCACACCTACTATTTTTAAAATAATTACAGCTCCTATCCATCCAAAGGTTGTCTGGAAGAAATCGCTTGATGCGATAAGACCGCCCATTGTACATGATTGTGTTATTAGTGTCCTATGAATTTGTCGTGTATGTGTGTACAATAAAGAGTATTCTATTCTATTCTATTCTATTCTATTAAAAGGTCGTGATTTTTTTTTCTGGGAGAAACTGCATACAGAATTTTAATGAACGGCATTTCTTAGTCTAGTTATTCACATTCATTTTACAGTTTCTCTAAGTGAGTCTTTTACGTATGTTAGGACTTTTTGTTGTAGGTTACATTGGTCATCATTAAAAAAGCGGGCGAAGTCGCGGGCAACAGCTAGTCTATAATATGTTTACACTTTAGTGCACCGACCATGTTTTCTCTGCATCACCCCAAGGTTGACTGGTAGAAAATGCCATTGTCATTAAGTCCGCCTTTGTTGAATTTTGTGCAAGAAGTTTTTAAATAAATAAACTTAAGGGAAAATATGATCGCAATCGTAATACAACTGATACACCAAATAACGTTACAATGACCTGCGTAATTGACAACATTTCAAAACTGACACCACCTTAAAACAAAAATACCATTTCTTTATTTTTGTATCCTCAGTTCAAATATATTTTTTTTTATATTTTTTTATTTCTGAGAAAAATAATAAAAGCTAAAAAGGGTGTGATGACGTCACTGAAACGGCGAATGAGGTAGTTTCCTTTGCCTAAGCATTCCAATATTTTAAACGAAAACATTAATGTCAAGCAAGACATGTCAAATTGTCAATTGTCACTCACGGTTTTAAATTTCGAAACTTTCATGGTGACTTTAATGAAACATAATAAGGATAATAACACTGGAAATGAATTTAATATTGACGATTTTTAATTTAATTTCAAATATTAAACAAACGTAAACAAGTTTACGCGCCAACGAGTTTGACAAGACAGTGATTTTTTTTTTGACGGGTTACATTATAGCAAAGATCGATGGCTATTCCACCGTATTTATGACGTCTTTTTAGAATACATCGAATTTCAAAGTTTAAATATGGAGCTATGGTTGAAATTATGAATGAAAAGTTCATAATTTCTCAAAAAGGAAAAATATGGGTGCCCTAGTTTTGGATTTACTTTTAAATAACGCAATAATACATGCCAGTTAAAAATATGAAATGTTTTCAATTATTTCAATTAGCATTTACGCCCGGTTCCTATATTCCAAAAACGAATCGTTTCAACTACGAATAGTTAGAATTTCTACCAGGCGTAACGCAAAACCGTTCCTATAAAATACTAGTCGTTATCCAAATAACCGACGTCTGGTTACTAACGGATGGGAGGTCGTTAGTAAGCTTATTGTATGGAGATGCGTTCGAAAGTGTTCCTATAAATATTTTCTACTGTCACGGAACTGTCAAAATAACGAGGCGTTACTGCTTTGATTACTAGTCGAATTCGGTCGGTTTACCAGTCGTTTGTATTTTATTTTGGTAGTTAACATAGTGTTTGAGGAGATTTCCGTGATGTCTAGCTCTGAAACTGATAGAGAATTCATGGCTTTGTTTTCCGTTAGAAAGGGTTGATTATTTTTCTATCTTCCAAGATTTCATAACCACAAACCTTAGATTAAATACTCAATTTAAAAACTTATTTAGAAACCATGAAATACTCATGGACAGACGTCAGACGACAGACGCATGCGCCATGCGCTTTCCTGTTACGCGTTTTGTTCACACCATGCACTCGTAACATCAAATTTTCAATAGTAATGATTTATAAATATTTTAAACCTAAAACGCAAATTAAATTATTACTGTAACTATAAGTACAGTAATTTGTACTATTACTCACATAATATTACAGAATAATAAATGATTTTAGTCGCATAATTGACGTACGACGTTTTGTTATAACTAATCGTGAAGAGGAGCGAGAGGTTCATCGCGGAACGAGTCGTAGGTGTGGTTTAAACTACGGATGTTCGTCGCAGGTAGGGCATTGTGGAACACTAGTTTTGCATCGGTATCGGTAGCTGAATTACGGATGGTAACGTTGGTCCAATGACGGATCGTAAAATAAAGGAACCGGGCATTAGTCGCTCACGAACGATCCAAAAAAAGTTGTACATAGAATGATATGATATGGATAAGAAGTTAATAGCTAGGTTATACCTAGCCATTTTTAATGGTATATAAAAAATATTATATGGTATATCAATATATACAAATGGCAGCGTTCGGGAATACTCGTCCCAAATACAGCAGTGTCTCAATTTGAAAGTCTTCGACCAGTGTGTGTTGCCAGTGATGACTTACGGAACCGAGACGTGGTTGCTTACTATGGGCCTCAGCAGACGGCTCAAAGTCACTCGTAGACCAATCTAGAGGGCTATGCTTGGGGTTTCCCTGCGAGATTGAATCAGAAATGCTGAGATCCGCAGGCGAACCAAAGTAACCAACTTAGCCCGAAGAATTGCCAAGCTGAAGTGACTGAGGGCAGGGCACATAGCTCGTAGATCCGAAGGCCACAGGGGCAGAAAGGTTATCGAGTGGCGTCGACAAACCGGAAGAGGCAGCGTGAGCAGGCTCCTTACAAGATGAACCGATGATCTTATGTGGGTCGCTGGAAGTCGCTGGATGCGGATAGCGCAAGACCAACAAATCTTAGGGTGAGTCCTTTTTCCAGCAGTGGACGTCTTGCGGCTAATATGATGTTGATGATGATATAAATAATATAACTCCTAACTGCCCACAATGATCTGACATCAGATCATTGTGGTCAGTTAGCATTGTTTTGTAAATAATGTAAATAAAGAAAATCTATGTCAACCAGCCGGCTATCTCATTCATCTAAGGCTGATTTCAGAGCCGCGCCGGCGAGCGGCGCCATCCAAACGCGCGCGCTTTCAATTACACTAGATAGTAGTTGCGTTTCATTGTCACGCAGTTCAAACGCGCCGCCGGTGACACGCGCGCCGTCGGCCAGCGCTGCCCGAGCTCCTCTACTGGCAGCTAGCGTTTCAGAGTGACGCGTCTCGCACGCGCCGTTGCGTACACTTAAAATGGCTGTTGAGACGCGCTGGCCGCTGGCGCGTGCCGCGCGCGTCTCTCTGAAATCAGCCTTAGATAAGATGCCCTTTTTTTCCATAACAGTTCAGATATTAGTAAGTATACTACTACTGGATCAGTTCTAGTGTCATCACTGGAATATATGTATAAAAACCGTGCTTGATTATATGAGTTACACTGTATGAAAAAATATATATATTTCTTCATTCAATTTTATTACGATATGACAGAAATCAATTAAAAATATATATCCATTAATATAAAAATTTTATTATTATTCAAAAGGGTATGTTTGCGAGATGGTCATAATATATAAATTTGGTTAACACTGGATAATGATTTCATTATTATTTTTTACTTAAAAATCAACACTCGCACTTGAGAAATGAATCCCTATCTTGCGTTGCAGGATACTTTACAAACAAATGAGGTATTGTTGGACACAACTATTTATGGGTCACACAAATAGTTGTCCTGAATTGGTGAGGCGAAGACAGTCGCCTCGCCAATATTATACTAAATGTAAAAAACTACACAATTTTAAAATAATTTTTAACCTTCTAACGGGTAGTTACTATCTATTAATAATAGTCACATAAAAGTGTTATATAAAATTGTTTTAATAACAAAAACACCAACTTTGAAATAAACAAAAAGTACAAAATAATTTAAGTTTTTACACTATCCTAATATTTTATATCATATACTTATTTTAATCAATAACCAATAATAGGGGTGACTTTACGTTAACAGTCCATAGCCCTGATGAAAATCGGCTTTTAAAGATCAAAAAAATGTCACTCGAACCGAACCTTCAAATTTCGGGTTCAACTTCCATTTGCCCATGTCTTTTGTATATTTTTGCGACTATTATATACTCTCACTATCATCAGATATTATTAATTAGCCGTGCCGCTTTTTCACCCGCGTTAAACCATATAAATCTTAGCCTATGTGTTATTCGGATAATAAGCTATATTTCTAGAAAGAACATCAAAACACATTCCGTAATTTTTGCGTGAAATATCCATTCTCAAAATCCTTCGCATTTAAAATATTGGTAGGATGTAGTTAAGTTGTTCCACTGTATACTTCAAATAAACCGGATGACGGATAAGAAATTCTGCAGTCTCATTCTGACTTCCTTCTCCGGATCGTCCATCTAGGTAGAGTCAAAAAGTTGCAGGTTAATCAGCGTACGATCCTCGCCAGCGATGACCGAGTTGGCTCCCTACTCATGATATATGATCCAGTGCCTGGACTCCGTGTCTGTGATTACACCTCTTTGTAGAATACTGACTTTTTAATTCAGTGCTTTTTTACTTTTACTTCCCCCGGCCTTGGTACGAATTTCATAAGGGCGAATTTAGAGATAATGAACAAGTGGTGTGCGTTCTCAATCAGTTGTTTATTAATAATGTAAGGGCACATTATTAATAAACAACTGATTGAGAACGCACACCACTTGTTCATTATCTCTAAATTTATAATACAATATTAATAAAAATAAATACATAAGCAAACTACCTTAGTATTAATGTTAAGGATTTAAGAACATTAGTGGTAAGACGCACGCACGAAGTCACTGGTCCATCGGCTTAAATCTGGAGTTTCCATCCATAATACAACATTATATGTTACTGCTTAATTATTATGTTAACATTCAAATGCTGAATAAATTTGATTGTGTCATTGATATACGCACGACCGAGCTATGAAATGATATTTCACCTGGTCGCACGCAAGCGTTCCGCTTTGTTGAAGAGAAAGGTCACAGACTTCCGAAAAGTGTTCTCCCCGGAACCGTCTGTAGAAAACTGCATAAAGAAGAGCACACTAAAAAACGCATGTTTCATCAACCGCAACAATTGCATAAAGTCATTACACCATCATACATAATACCGCTTGACAAACCATTATATAATCTGATTTAATGAGTAAACAACTTTTAACGTAATAAATTCAAGTTCATTGATCGACGGTTATCTCAACAAAACTATTTACGATTATCCCTGACTTTATAATCTGATCTAGCATAGCGGCCTTGCATAACATGGCGACCTTGCAACGAGATCTTTAGAAATTTTCTAATAATAAAAAATACTACACAGTCTAGAACACCTTGAAATTTGTGGAAGTGGTACAGCTAAAAACTAAACTTATTTATTGTTTAGTATGCTAATAGGTTACGCGAAACAATAGTAAAATAATAGTGAAGTACTATATTGCTTCACTTCAGCAGTTCAAGGGCTTAAAAATATAGCATAGTAAACAAGGTTTAACAAATGTACATTTGATAAGTTTAAAAGATTCAATACACTTGTCTTAACCATCAATGGTATTTTGTACTACACAGTCCAAATGAGTTCGCCACTCTTGAAATTTAAATGAAACAGAATACAGTCCTTCAATATTAACAAAACAATTTTATCACCAAAATATTTATACAAAATATACAACAAAGAACGGCAAGAATATGAAACTACTTAACAATATAATTTAAAAGAATTTGTACTTCAATCGTCATCATCTTCAAGCAACCAATCATATTTTCGTGTCGTATATTTTGTGGAAGGGATTGTCCTGTTTGCTTGCAACCCTTCCCATATTTTTTCGCTTAAATCGGAGTGTATCAGTCCAAACATTTTGACCGCACGATCTTGCAGGAACTTAGTCGCTGGACCTAAACTATACAAGATATTCTCAACCAACCTTTTTCTTTCACCTGGTGTCATTTCGTTTAGATATAACTCACGCGCTTGTTCGAAATTATTCGGTTGATCTTGATATACTTCAATTAATTCTACTTTTTCGTGTTCTTTATACGGTACAGGCCCGTTGAATGAATTTGGATAATAATTTGGTATATCTTTCTGATTGTCTTTGACAGGAGCTTGACCATCACGATTATAAGGGAAAGCGCGAGTTTGGAGAGGACAGTTGACGGGTATATTGAAGAAGTTGGAACCCAAACGATAGTACTGTGCATCTCTGTAAGCTAAGCGTCTAGCCTCGAACACTTTATCTGGGCCTCCAAGTATACCCGGCACAAGATTTGCCGGACTGAAAGCTAGCTGTTCAATCTCAGCGAAGTAATTGACAGCATTCTTGTTCAGAACAAATCGGCCCAGTGGCCTCAATGGATATTTGTCCAGGGGCAATGTCCTCGTAACATCAAATACATCAAACCCAGCATGTTTCACGTCTGTTTCACTTAGCACCTGAATACTAGCAGTCCAACTAGGAAAATCACCGTTGCCTATAGCTCTGTATAAATCTCTTGTGGCATAATCTGGATCGATACCAGCTAAAATTCGAGCTTCCTCCGAGCGTAAATTCTTTATCCCGGCATCAGGTATGAAATGGAACCTGATAAAATGTTTATCTCCATGGTCGTTTACTACTTGGAATGTGTGAATTCCGAATCCGGGCATATGACGATATCCATCAGGTACACCACGATCGCCAAAGACCAGTAGAAACATATGTAGACTTTCTGGTTGCAGGGTTAAGAAATCCCAAAGCATGTTTGGATCTATCAAATTCGTTGCTGGATTTCTTTTTTGTGCTCGTACAAAAGTAGGGAATAGCAAAGGATCTTTGTAAACGTACATAGGAAAGTTGAAACCGACAATATCGAAATTACCTTCTTCTGTATAAAACTTCAATGCATATCCTCTGGCATCTCTAGATGTATCTATTCCTCCTCTCTCTACGACTACTGGGGAGAATCTTGCTACAATGGGAGTCCTTTTTCCATTTTTACTAAAAACTTTGGCTTTACAAATATCGGAAATATCATGAGTAACTTCGAAATATCCAAATGCACCACCAGCTTTCGCGTGAACCAATCTTTCTGGTATCCTTTCCCGAACCAAATGTGTCATGGTGTCCATAAAATACTCATTAAATATAAGTCGTCTATTGAGAGTTACTTTAGCATCCTCTTCGTCAATTTTTGCACCAGCTGCTGTGGTCATAATAGCAATAGGTCCCTGGAAAAGAATTAATTACTGATTAATATAATTTTTTTTCAACTTATTTATGGTCACTATGGGGCAATTAAAGGAAAATGTAATGACCTTTAAGATGATAATTACTTTTTAGACCAGACTCATAATTCTGTTTTAAAATATAGATGAAATAGAAAAAAGAACTTAAATTCCAGGTAAACATAAACATATTTACAAATTTCCCTAACAGCAAATTTAATTTGTTGCGACATTATGACAATTTTCACTGCGGGTGGATAGATAAATTAGCAATGTAAGCCAAATAATGACTTTTATAGGCATTTTTTTTATATTTAGACTAAAATTATGGTAATTTTACTGTATACATAATATAAATTTTTATTATGGTTCTCAATTTATTTTTTCAATATAAAGCAATCCGATATCATTTGCTGATAATCAAAATTTTATACAAGCAAAAAAATTATAAAATCAGTCATATATTTTTCCGTTTATCCATTACAAACCGACACAAAAATCAAATCGTTTCTATTTATAACATGTATAGTTTTGATTAAACTATAACCAAGTAGGAGCTTGTATTTTTAGATTTATATATATTATTTATGCCTCTTTGTATTTAATAGCAAATATCTATGTTATATAGATGAAAATAATTTCACAAATAAAAAACTTGAGAGGTGTCAAGGAACGAAGTTAATATTACATTATATTTGTTAATAAAAAAAAATATAATGAATATAAATTAAATCAGTAGGCTCAATTTTAGTAAAAAAAAAGCAAAAAGTGTCGTTACACCTTTTCGTCTTAATTTTATCCGTCTAGCCCCCTTTCGCAACGTTCGATAAGGAACTTCGTTCCAATAATTATACAAACAAGACATACGGGTTACGGGATACAAGTTACGTGTAGGTACTCTTGATAACAAAAGTCAGAGTCAAAAGTTATTCAAATAACCGGCAACTACGGAACGGACGGGACGGTCACCGTAGCCTAGTAGGTAGTGCTCCTGCCTACGAAGCTGCTGGTCCTGGGTTCGAATCCCGGTAAGTGCAAATATTTGTGTGATGAGCACGAACATTTGTTTCTGAGTCATGGATGTTTTCTATGTATATAAGTATTAATCTATCTATATAAGTTTGTATATCGTCGCCTGGTACCCATAGTACAAGCTTTGCTTAGTTTGGGGCTAGGATGATCTGTGTGACATTGTCCCTAGATATTATTATTATTAACTGGGCAGTAAGTTCTATTATATATTAACAATCGACAATAATGAACTCTTGATCTAATTTAGTCCACACCGGCCTATATCAATGAAGACTAGAAGTCTGAGCATGATATATACGTCAACAGACCTGTCGAATAAGCCCGTATCTAAAAAGCCCGTAGATATTGAGAAATATCTTTTAGCAGAAAAATCCCTAAATCACTTTTTGGCCTGACCCGGCATTTGAACTCAGGTCCTCATTATCCGCGTTTGAACACGCTACCGCGACACGGACCAACCAGGCTGTCAAAATCCATTTACATCTATGTGAGAAATTAATTTTTAAAGTAAGTTATAACTTTTTCTATAAAATTAAATAACTTTTACGAATACCTCCAAAACCGCTGAATAGAATATTAATGTTTATCGAAAACATAAAAAATATTATCTAAACAATAATGTTATTTTGCATAGTTGGGAAGGAGATAATTATTATGCACATGAATGTGCATTCAATCAAATATCCTGTATAATATATTATCTTACTTCATAATTCAGGTATAATAAAGAATAACCTGGCCAACTATGAATTGCACGAGTGCTTCCATTTAGCAACTCTTCTATTCAGCATAAAACATCGAAAGAATCACGTTTCTTGCATGTGAAATTATTTTCTTTATTTAATTTAATTGATATTATTGATCGTTAGGAAATTTCAAATGGCAATGGAACTTTAGGTGCATGAGATACAACCCGCTTACTCACAGACGAGCACGGATAGTGGATATTTAGTTATAGGGTTCATTTGGCACTTGTTATGTACGGAACCAAATTGTTTATACTAGGTAATGGAATGTTAATGGTTAAAAATAAACGTTTTATATTTATTACTAGCTATGTCCCGCGGTTTTTGGCGTTAAATTTTAGAAATTATAGCCAATGTGTTAATCTAGGATGTCAGCTAACTCCATACCAAATTTTATTAAAATTACTCCAGTCATTTAGGCGTAAAGAAGTAACAAACATACACACTCACACACTCACAAACTTTCGCCTTTATAATATTAGTGTAAAAATCCAAAACATAGAACCATACTAGCTTCCAACTGCTTTACTACGAACTACTTAAAAATACACTAATTAGTGTAGTATAATTAAAAGAGCTTACCGACGTTTTCTCCTTAAATAAAACGATTTGATTCCCCGCTGGATCATCCGGAACCTTTGCTATCGCCACAGCCATCATCACCAAAAGTAACAAGCGTAACATTTTAGTATCAAATCTTTGATCCTTTTCTTTTACTCCAGTTTCAGCACCCTTAGTCCTGGTTTTGTCTCTTACTAACAATAGCTTGGCGTTGGAACTTTTCTAGAACGCCACAGCTCTCGATGAATGCGTTTCACCAATATTACCAATTCAGATTTCACAAGCAATAAAAGTAAATAAGACTCTTTGTCACAACTGATACGCAAGCTGACTAAACGGCTTCTGAATTGAAAAGAAGTAGGTACAGATAGAATGCTTCGAACTTGGCGGGCTATTGCAAAACTGCACAACTATAGACAGTTTATTAGCGCCTATTGCAATTTACACGTAATTTTATGGCATAAAATTAAGTTAATTGAGTTTCGTGACAATTTTGTCTGGAACTGTTGTTGTCTAATATCTTGAATGTAGTTCTAGGTCTATTTTAATTTGAGATAATTGCCCGATAAATATTTTCAACACCAATTTCTACTGTTATATATATATATACCAAATATATATACGTGATTGTTTTATGGGGTTTAATAAAATAGTGACGGGAATATCCTAGGATTGATTTCTAGAGATATATTAGACGCTACACGTCATAAAAAGAGACAAAAAATTTCGAAGGAAGGTTATTTTGGGTCATCGGCGGAGCAAGAAGAGAATTGTCACTTGGACGTCCATTTGGAGTCATCAAGTGGGAGGGTTGCGTATTGCGGTTGTGGTAAAAATATTCCTTTTCAGAAGAACTACGATGCAGTGTTCCATAGAATAGTTACTACCATATTCAACAGGAATTACTGGTACCAGTAATATAGCAGTACCCATGTATTCCAAAAAGACCTCTATGACCGGGATTTAGTCGGTAAGAGTCCGACTTCACGTGTCTCTACCACCAGGCAACGTGTATCGATGAGGAACATATCTGTTTGCCCTGAGTCTGGGTGTAATTATCTATATAAGTATGTATTTACAAAAGAAAAGTAGTATATGTAGTATATCAGCGGGGAAAATGGTATGGAACAAAATTAATAAACACATGCTTAGAACGAAGTTCCTCAACGCAGCTTACGATCGTAAATCAGTTGTTATACTCTCTCCATGCGACTTTTACTCTCTTTTTGTCCTGGCAATGTGCAACATCTTTATATTGAATGAAATTATTAGTCCTTTTGTTTTAATTTATGAACCTCGTTCCTTACGTGAGTTTTCCGAACAAAACATTTTTTAATTCAAATTGAATATAGGTATTTACTGAGTTCTAATTTTTTCTTCTTTATCGTATGAGCAGTGGTTTCGACGTATGTCGATTTTATAAATGTATTTATTTATGAAATACTGTTCTGAAAAAATATTAACAGCCATATTTACATGATGTCCCGTGACTATATATATTTACTAAGTTACTACAAAGTTATGTCATCACATTTGGTGACAACTGTAATTTTAATCCAGCTATACTTAAAGACTAGCATACCTTCAAAGCGCTATATGAATTAATTTATACATAATTAATTGTAATGTTGTGTATATATTTCATGTCTTAAAAAATGACAGATTCATCTTGTTGCAATGAAACAGTTAAACCGGTATGTTTAATTAGATATATAATAGGCTACGGTCACCGTAGCCTAGTTGGTAGTGATCCTGCCTACGAAGCTGGTGGTCCTGGGTTCGAATCCCGGTAAGTGCAAATATTTGTGTGATGAGCACGAATATTTGTTTCTGAGTCATGGATGTTTTCTATGTATATAAGTATTTATCTATCTATATAAGTATGTATATCGTCGCCTGGTACCCATAGTACAAGGTTTGCTTAGTTTGGGGCTAGGATGATCTGTGTGACATTGTCCCCAGATATTATTATTATTATTAATTATATAGAAACGTGTCTAATGAAATAATTAAACAATATATACTATCTACAACGATAAAACAACTGGCGAGTAACAATTTTATTTTATTTTATATTCTTTGTGTGTTTTATATACTCATTCATGAAAAACTTGTAATCCTGCACTGTTTCGTTCATTATCGATATAAATCCCTTAGAAACTTTTTCAACGGACATAATACTAGGTAAAAAATCATAGGATTAAGAAATCATAGGCTTCTCTACGTACCGGTAGTTCACACTAACTATAGACAGAACAGTTACATGGTAAGGGCAAGTAGAACATTCAACATGGTGTGTCAGAAAATAGATGTTGAACTGTTTCATAAAGATTTTTGGAACGAAGTTCCTTATCGCGCGTTGTGAAAGGGGGCTAGGCGAAAAAAATCTTACGAAAAGTTGTCACGACACTTTTTGCAGCTGTGCGGCGTGCGCATGTTTCTCTGTCTGTCTCTCTCTCTCTCTCTCTCTTATAGAAAGCAAGCCAGATATTTTCATTTCTATTTCGCATTGAACAGTGTGGTGTCGCGACGATTAATTTTGTTGAGTGTATACAGGTTTTTTGTACATATTAAATAATAAGAAATAACTTCGTTCCATCCGGGTGTCCCTTGACACCTCTCAAGTTGTTTTTTGTCTGAAAGAGATCAGTGTAAGCGATAAGACTGCCTATAGTACATATTTTAATTTTGTAACTATTTTCTATAAATGGTGTGCAATACAGTATTAAGTAAGTATTTATCTTATCATAATTTTAATATTACGATATTTACCAAATCTAGTAATTTGACTAGATTTGGTAAATATTATCTTAAAAGACTTGCTTTTCACTATTAGTTTTACTTTAACTTTTGATGCGAGTATTTCAACATCAAACTCCCATGATCCGTGAGTGCTAAATTTCAGTTTTGGTTGGCGTGATACTTGCCTTTCATGCCGCATGTCGTGGGTTCGATTCCCACCCATGACAGATATTTGTGTGCATGAACGTCTGTTTTTCCTGTGTTAATTTCTATATAACTATTTTATTATATTTCTATATAACTTACCAAAGAAAAGTAGTATATCAATTATCTGGTTTCCATAGTTTAAGCGCTACTTAGTTTGGGATCAGATGGTCGTCTATGAATAATGTCCCAGGATATTAATATTTTATTATTATTATACTTTTCTACAATTTCTATTTTTATTCTATTCACTTGGATAATTGGTTCAGGATATATTAACATTCTAACTATGCCCTGCGGTGTTGCCCATGATTTAAAAATTATTGCAGCCCATGTGTCAATTCGATGTATGTACAGCGACTCATACAAGCATGTATACATACAAAATGTTTTCATACAATCAATACAATGTGTACCTAAATATCTATGTTACTAGAAATTATAATGTATGCAACTATATTACTACAAATATTTTCTGACTATTTACAAGCGCTTTTTTAAAGTCTACGTGAATAAAAACCTTTTTTATTTTATTTTATTTTTACTCTCCTTACCAAATTTCGTCATAATCTGTATAGCCGTCTTCGCGATATTGAATAAGAAACACTCAAACTTTCACAATTATAATATAGAGATAGGTAAATAACGTACATGCAGAAATCGTTACGCCTGCTATTTTTATATACTTTACAAGGTTGTTAACCAAGATCTTACGTACGTACAATCAGGTTAAATTTTTGTTTTTTTCCTTTATATTTTACCCTTGAGTTAATAACGAATTAACTATGTCAAGGAAGTTCACTGATTACATGACACTCTGTACCATTTATGTCATAAGTGCTCATGGAAGCGAATTAGGTGGTAGGCCACTAGGAGGACTACCGGCTAAGTCACCAAACATCGGGATAGTGATCGACGTTCAAATAAATAAAGGTTAAAAATTACTTAATCAATCGTTAAATCGGCTTCCATGAGCACATATGACGTCATAAATGGTCTAGAATCGATTGTCAACGTTGAAGCCGATTGAACGAATGATTTAGTAATATTAAGCCTTTATCTATTTGAATCTTCCTATTTACCTAGTAGGAAGGAAATGAGAAAGCCCGACCAGGGGAGCTACCGGCTAAGTCACCAAACATCGGGATAGTGATCGACGTTCAAATAAATAAAGGTTAAAAATAACTTAATCAATCGTTATATCGGCTTCCATGAGCACATGTGACGTCATAAATGGTCTGGAATCGATTGTTAACATTGAAGCCGATTGAACGAATGATTTAGTAATATTAAGCCTTTATCTATTTGAATCTTTCTACTTACCTAGTAGGAAGGAAATGAGAAAGCCCGACCAGGGGAGCTACCGGCTAAGTCACCGAACATCGATTTCGTGATCAGCGTTCAAATAGATAAAGGCTTAATATTACTAAATCATTCGTTCAATCGGCTCTCTCTCTCTGGTTTTATTTTAACCAAGAGAAGACATGTATATGTGAGATCATGGCGTAAAAGGGGGCACCTGGGGGCTCTATTCGTAGGCTCCAAGTGTAGTCCACGGCAGGTTAGTAATAGTCGGTGCGAGTCCGACATACCCATCCGCAGACAATTTTTGCGGATGGCATGCGTAGGCATTCCCCCTGCCTTATGAAAAAAAGAGGTATGTATACATGTTACATTAATTCGTTTTTACATAGTGCTACACACATAGTACATTTTGTATTGATTAATCTAACCATTTTATTGTGTGCCTGTTCTTCTTCTTCTTCCTCGGTCCCTCAATGCTGAGGATCGCGACCACAACAGCGAGCTCTCCATTCGCTGCGGTTGTTGCAGCTGTGGACTGCCGTCTGGATGTCCGGCCCCACAGTTTTCCTGATGGCATCTATCCATCTTGAGGGTGCTCTGCCCCTGGCTCGTCTTCCCTCCATCTGACCCACTATGATGTGCTTCTCCAGACTATGCTTAGGAGACCGCATGATATGTCCGAAGAAGCGAAGGGCCTTTTGGTGGCAGATTGCTGAGAGCCTTGTCGTGATGTTAAGCTCCTGCAGTATGGACTCGTTGGTTCTCATAGCGGTCCACGGAATTCTGAACAACCTGTGTGCCTGTACCAAGTGTTAAAATACTATAAGTGAAAACATGTAATTGGCGTTAACATAAACATACAACCTTATTACTGTTTAATTAGCTGTAAGTTTACTAAATTTAAAAATATAACGGCGCGTCTGGGGTATACGGAGACATGCCTGGAACACTATTTTCCTAATTTATCATTTATTATTAGGTGAGGTTATGCAGGCAGTTAATTTAAAAATATAGGCGGACTTCACTTCCTTAGCAGTCAATTATTCAGCAAAATCAATCAACTGTGTTTAATGCGTCACCAAATCACTAATTAAGTTAGATTTTAATTTCAATTACGGCGATCCGTCGATAATATGCGACCAATATAACGTCTCCAAGCAATAGTGACGTTAAGATGGCCGCCCGTTCGACGTTCCACCAGAGTGACACCGACCTATCACTCTTATCTATGCAGTTCTGTTGGTAGCGCCACGGCTGCGCCGTCAAATAAAATAAATATATATACTTAATAGAATGTTTGTAAAATATTTCAAGTAATTATATAAGAAACAGATGTAAATATATACTCCCGCATTCATTCGCCGTCACTCTACAATCAATATGTAATTATTTTAAAAGAACGAATCACCATCAATTACCCAAATTCTATGCAATAAACTAATTAAATAAATAAACTAATTTTAAAATTTAATTTTCTATTGTCATTTCGATCAGACTTTTTTTATTTCAATTTATTTTTTGCGAGAAATATAAGTGATAATAACATTACATGATACATTTTTTTTTACATATTTACCACATTGCCGGTGTGCATAACTGATGCATCTTACTAGAAATTTCAATAGTTTGACAGATCTACGTATGTCCTGTTATTTTTATATTAGGTAAAATAGAGAGAAATGGAGTGGTATATGATAACTTAAGTTGTTTAAAAGAAAAAATCGCCATAAATTACACTTAAATTTTATTCATTTAACAGACATGGGTGATGTCAAGTTGATTGCTATTTAGTACACAAAGGCGGTTTTATGAGTTTTCATATTTAATGTAAGGACTGTTCGGTTTTTAATTAATCCTCCTCACTTTATTCAGAGTATTCATAAAAATATATAATTGTTTATGTAATAATTAATTGTGGTGCCTCAGGAGCTGCATGCGTCCATAGGCTCCGGTGACTACTTTCCATTAGGCAATAAGCTTATTTATTGAATTAAGTATATTACCGCCAGTAAAAAGCAAAAGCTATGTATTAGTATACTTTTTATAAATATTATTTTATTAAAAGTTATCTTTAAGAAAGGTATACTGAGAGTACCTTTTTTTAATCTAAGCTTCAGTTTTCTAAATAACTCTACACCCTTACCGTCAAAACCCTGTACTTCAATAGGTGGAGCCTTTTGAACTAATGATTTAGCATCATCATACATACGGCGATTGATTTATATCAGGGTTCAGTTGGTACTCTTTGGGTAAGGATCCAAAGAGTATTAACTGAACCCTAATACTAAGCCGCCGCTGTCCGTCTGTCTGACGTTCTGTACCTTCAATACCTTCAATCAAAATAGAATAATTTAAATAAGCAACAGTGTAAAATATATGAATACCAATGCCGTCCCAACAAATTTCAATCGTGAAAAATATTTTAAAAACATAGCAATGAACACCGGCCAAGTCAATAACAGGGATCGGATATCTGAAGGCCTGTCTAGCAGCGGGCTGTATCTGATGAACTGTAATAGGTAAACAATTAGAATACAATTGTATTTCTTACAAGATTTTTAATGTAAAATTTTGTCCCTTCTGTATATATTTGCTATATTCGCTAGCAATTAATTTTGTAATAAGCAGCATGCAAATTTATTTTTTAATAAGTAATCTTCAGGTTCTACGGATAAATTAGCTTATCTTGAGTAATTAGTGAACATCTCGATTGTTAATTAACTAATTATTAAATACAATGTTGCAATAATTACAAGGCTGGCGAACGGATATTACTTCATCGACGAAAACTAAGATTGTAATTTATAACTACCGTAACATTATATCAGTTAAAATATTTTTAAGCTCTGGCAATGTGTTAGAAATAAATTTAATATACAACAGCATAAAAATCGAAGTAGTCCCCGAGTTCACCCTACTTGGTCTGTCAATAGATAGCCATATAAATTGGAAATCACACATGAACAAAATAACATCTCGACTATCTAAATTTTCTTATGCATTTCGAAAAGTAAAAAAATCTACTAATCTGGAAGCTGACCTCTCTACATATTATGCGTACTCTTATTCATGGTTAAGTTACGGCATAATACTGAGGGGAAACAGCACAGATGCACCAACACTCTTTGTAACGCAAAAAAAAGCTAATTCGAATTTTAGTTAACATAGAGAATACTGAAAGTTGCAAACCTCACTTCCAAAAACTTAAAATACTGACCCTTCCTAGCATCTATATACTAGAAATATGCAAATTTGTTAAAAAATCCCAAAACTTGTACACAAGGAGAAAGGACAAGCAAACAAAATATGCACTTCGACATAATACCAGATTAAACTTACCAACTTCTAGGTTAAAAATCCACTCTACAAGTACATATGTGATGTCCATAAAAATCTATAACAAATTGCCCGAAATGATTAATACTGAAAACAAATTTTATCTATTCTCCACTAACCTAAAGAATCTACTATTCATCATCATCATCATCATCATATCAGCCGAAAGACGTCCACTGCTGGACAAAGGCCTCCCTCAAAGATCTCCACAATTGCCGGTCTTGCGCTATCCGCAATCTACTATTATCTAAATGCTATTACAGTATCAATGAATATTTAAGTGACACGTTCTAAATAATAATAATGTATAGATAATTAATGAATATATATATTAAGATAAGATAATTGTTTCTTAATATTATTAAATATAATTGATAATTTATGCTTAAAATAACTATTCCTATATAATTAAATTAAACTGAAGCATGAAATCTATGTAAATGCTACTGCAATATCAATAAATATGAATATGATACATTCTTAACAATAATTGCACATAATTTAGTGAAGTATACGATAAACACTAACAATAAATGAAATATATAAATTATATACTTAATAAAATAACTGATCAATGCATTATATCAATAAATTATAATTATACTATATTATACTCGTATATTAAAGTTACTAAGTTTAATATAAAAGAACATTAAATGGCTGAAATAAATCCTCCTTTCTCCTACTTCGCTGTGCCCGACAGGGTCCATGATGAACTTATTACTTGTACCTACTACCTTTTTTTTGATAATGCAGGGGTAATGCCTTCGCATGCCACCCGCAAAAAGTGTCTGCGGGAGGGTATGTCGGACTTGCACCGACTAAACCTACCTGCCGTGGACTTCTCTTGGCGCCGGATGGGGGAGTCCCGGCAACGCGGGTATGCTGCTCCGGTACCCCCCATTTACGCCATTTCCAAGATGGTCGGGACACGTACCCCGGGTGTACCTACCACCTAGACATACATTGTGGAATGCAATAAAGAATTGAGTATTGAGTACTACGAATAATAATAATCAAAGGACAGTTCATTCAATATTTAACTGAATACTTTAGCTTTCTTTAGAGTTTAAATTAAAAGTATGCTTATTATCATACTGAAGATCTGTACTAGATTAGCAACTTGCTCTTAATTCGAAAGCTAAATATATTACAGACTAGTTTAAACTCGTTGCGCATCGCAAAGATTCCGTAAACACACCCCTGCAACTGCGCGAGGAAGGCGGTGCAGAGCTAGCGCCTTTGAACTTTGTTTTATATATTACTAGCGGTGCCCCGCGGTTTTACCCACGTTAAACTTTATAAATTATAACCTATGTATAAGCTATATTACTACAAAGTTTCATCAAAATCCGGTAGTTTTGGCGTGAAAGAGTAACAAACATCCACACTCACACAGTCACAAACTTTCGCCTTTATAATATTAGTAGGATTACTTAGTACCCAGAAATAATTATGTTTAATTAACTATATTACTACAAACATGTTCTGACTATTTACAAGCGCTTTTTTAAATTTATTTTTATTTTTATTCATATATGAACTTGACGCATTTCCCTAGCCACCAGTAGTCTGTCCGTTTTGATGTTGCGCACGCATTGCATGTACTTGAGTGCCAAGATCAATGATGAGATGAAATGCAATCACAAGGCTTGGCAGACGGGTTGGTGATTGCAATAAGATAGTCATAGTACAAAGAGAGACGCTGCTGTCCGTTCTCTGAGAGATATTCCATCGGGACAACTCCTTCACCATCCGCGGGGTCACGATTGGGTGGTCCCTGTCTCATCCCGTCCTTTGCATTACAAATAATGATATTATTATAAAAATATGATAATAACTAAGATTATAATTACATAAGGCTTATTTTGATAACGTTATGTAATGTTTAAATTTTCACCAAATACTTGACAGTTTTTATAAAATCAGAGACGGCTTTAAACTATAATTTAACATTTATTGAATGTCGATCAGAAATTATATTCTGTGATGAACACTACATAATCAAAACCCTGTATATATGACTTAGGACAATATAAGACTAACGTACTATGACCTTATATATTGTTGTTTGTAACTATTATAAGTAACATTAATTATAAAACTATAGTGAATGTTTATTGGCTGATATGACGAACAAACTATCAATGTTTATAACTACATATTTATTACGAAGAGATTTGTAAAGTGGTAATATAATTATGGTTTTATTTAATAAAACATAGTAAATAAGTGCAATATTTATTTATTTACTCTTTTAAGTGATTACAAGAGCGTTGATGGTATTTAACGCCTCGTTTATATTTTTCAACTATTACTTTTCCACTATCTATAACCGAATAACTAAAAAAAAGTTGCGATTACCTTGATTTTATTTAGTATTATTTTTCCACCATGAATACGAATAATTTATATCTACTTGTCTTAGCAATAATTGTAGAGATGATGGGACAAAAGTCGTCTAATCCTGCTGCAGAAAGAAAATCGGTGAGTTGGTTACACACCATCATTTAAACCTTGCAATACCTTTAGGCCCAGCGCCCACTATCGGTCGGCATCGATGCGGCTCGGTAGAGCTCGGGCGCCTGAGAGCTGCCTCGGCAGTCGTAAGCACGCCTTAGGATGCCGTAACAGATTTTGGATAGCCACAGAATAGTTCGGGTGGCAGAAACATCGCAGAGCAGTCGTAACGTTACGTGAAAACAGTTGTGCGTGTGTATTTATAACGGTGGATTTGGACTTAGTTCTGATTGTTCATCTTGTTGAAGAAGAAGAGTAACTTGGATCCTTAAGGCAAAGAAGAATACTTTTGTACTTACGGCTGCCGAGGCAGCCCGAAGTCGCCCGACGCAACTCTCAGGCGCCCGAAGCCGCCCGACGCAGCTCTCAGGCGCCCGAAGCCGCCCGACGCAGCTCTCAGGCGCCCGAAGCCGCCCGACGCAGCTCTCAGGCGCCCGAAGCCGCCCGACGCAGCTCTCAGGCGCCCGAAGCCACAGATAGTGGGCGCCGGGCCTTAGATTAAATTATGATAGATATAAAAATACACTTTATTGTTAACAAATTATAACAATTAAAACCTTAAAGGTACACAATGGGCGTTCTTGTCACAAAATGTGATATCTTCCAGACGGAATGGATGGAGATATTGGGAGGGGCAGTTCTCGGTGTACATATACATTATAAATAGGTACAAATAATAATATATATGAATATATTACAAATGATAATTACAAACAATATATATGTTCCTTGTAACGACAGATAGTGATTCTTGACAAGTCTTTGAAATTCTTGCAAACCTTGTGCACGTCTCACTATTAAATGATGATGAACTTAAAAGTCCATAGCGCAGCGTCATTAAATGATCACGCCAAATTAAAATATACTGGTAAGCACCCAATTCTAAGCAATTCCAACGAATCCAATTTGAATATCACTATATTTCCTCCTTAAATAGTTCCTAAGTAAAAGATTGCATCTTCAGTTTTGGCGCAAAACTCGAAAAAGGACAATAAGCCACACGGTGATGGCCGACAGGTTTCACTGTTTCACTTATTGTAAGCGACACGGTGAAACAAATAAACCAATTATTTGTTTCACCGTGTCGGGGATTTTAAGCAGTTTTACATATTAGACAGTTCTATGCATGCCCCATGTTATACGATCTAAAAAGGAGATCTAATTAATTAAATCAGTTTAAAAAAGGCTTTGTCTTATTTTGTTTCTACGCAAAATAGCAGACGCCATTATTGAGATACACTCGCTCAAGTTCATCTCAATAATGTCAAAATTATATTTTAACTCATTACTTTTGTTACATAAACATAATAATATTTCTTTTTTCATCATCATCATCATATCAGCCGAAAGACGTCCACTGCTGGACAAAGGCCTCCCCCAGAGATCTCCACAATTGCCGGTCTTGCGCTATTCGCATCCAGCTGTTTCCAGCGACCCGCACAAGGTCATCAGTCCATCTTGTAGGGGGCCTGTCCACGCTGCGACTTCCGGTTCGTGGTCGCCACTCAAGAACCTTTCTGCCCCAACGGCCATCGGTTCTACGAGCTATGTGCTCCGCCCACTGCCACTTCAGTTTTGCAATTCTTCGGGCTATGTCGGTGACTTTGGTTCGCCTGCGTACATACTCGTAAATACCAGATATGATTCTGTCCTATTTTGAGAAACTTATTATTCTTGGTTTTCTTCAGAATCTGATAATATGAATCTGAAAATAGATCGTTAGCACTTTTGGTGACTTTAGATAAAGTCACCAAAAGTGCTAACGATCTATTTTCACGGGCCGATCCCCCTCTACCAATTAAACTAGTCCAAATGCTCGTCAAGCCCACCCCATGAGAGAGGAGCACCAAATATTTGGTTAAGATCCTTGATCTCAAGTTAAACAGCTAGCATCTGTGTATGGTACGTGATTGCATAATGTCGACGATCTAAATTGAATTTAATGTACCCTGAATATGCATAGTAAAAAATCCCTTGCCTATAAGGTAAAAATTTATACGACGTGTATTCCACTCACTATAACCTACGCAAGTTAGTGCAACGTACCACGGGCGCCCCGTGATACGTTCGAAATAAAAACCTTTAACTTCTAATTGCACTGCGTCATTAAGAATCAGCATTACAGAAAGCAAGCGCCTACACGCTTATTCGGCTCAGCCATGAACCATCCAAATTTAATCGCCGTAGTTAAATATACCTGATCATCCTCTCCCGTATGAACCGGCATCTCAATAACGGCTTAGACATTTTTAACGATTTTATTTGGATTTTATTGTACACAACTTGATCCATATACTCCTTTGGTCATATAAATTTCCTTATATTTCATGGGTTGATAAATTTCATAGTTTATATTTTTGCGAGACTTTTGTTGATATGTAATAAATATTCTAACTAAAGAATCAATATTGTTTTACAGACTCCTGTTGGTATTACTACAGATAGTGGTAAACCAGTCGATGAACACGAGGCAAATGGCACCTTAAATGTAAATCTCCTAAATAATAATTTTTATTTGCTAGCACTACTGCATGTATCTCAAGAAAAGATACCAGAAAGAGTTGTTCATGCTAAAGGAGCAGGAGCATTTGGTTTTTTTGAGGTTACCCACAACGTGTCTCACATTTGTAAAGCGAAACTATTCAGCACAATAGGAAAGAGGACGCCTATTGCCGCTAGATTTTCCCCTGCAGCTATTGAGAAAGGTGGTACAGATACAACTAGAGACAACAGAGGCTTTGCTGTAAAATTTTACACAGAAGAGGGGAATTGGGATTTCGTTGGCTGTACTTCTCCCATGTTTGTAATAAAAGACCCGATTCATTTCCCTTCACTTGTACATTCATTAAAAAGAAATCCAGCAACTAATCTATTTGATCCTAACATGTTCTGGGATATGCACACGTTAAAGCCAGAAGCTTTACATTTTCTTATATTCATCTTTGGAGATCGAGGCATTCCTGATGGTTATCGTTATATGCCCGGCTTCTCCATTCACACTTATCAAGTGGTAAATGATAATGGGGAGTCATTTTTTGTTAGATTTCAGTTTACACCCGATAAGGGGATAAAACATATTTTCTCGGAAAAAGCTAAGTGTCTAGGTGGTGAAGAACCCGATTACGCAGTTAAAGATTTATATAATGCCATAGCCGAAGGTCATTTTCCTAGCTGGACCTGTAATATTCAGGTACTCACAATGCAAGACGTTAATAAGGCAGACTTTGATGTTTTTGATATAACAAGGATATTACCGGAGGATAAATATCCACTAAGGCCAGTGGGTCGGATGGTTTTAAACATGAATCCTGTAAATTACTTTGCTGACATTGAACAGTTGGCATTTAGCCCATTTAATCTTGTACCAGGTATACTTGGAGCACCAGATAAGATGTTTGAAGCTCGTCGTTTGTCCTACAGGGATGCACAAAATTACCGCTTAGGAGGAAATCTTTTCAATATACCAGTCAACTGTCCCATAAATGGAAAAACCTACACATACAACCGCGATGGACGTGCACCGGTGTATGATAACCAAGGAAATGCGCCAAACTACTTTCCTAACTCTTTCAGTGGTCCTGTACCCTATTTTGAGAAAAATAAAACGAGATTAATTAAGATAATTGAAACTCCACCGTATAACTTAGATCAGTCTCGCAGTTTGTACTACTCATATACGCCAGATGAAAGAAAGAGATTAGTAAGAAATATTGTTGCTAGTTTAAAACTGGCGACCACAGTTCTACAAGAGCGAGCTGTCAGCCTGTTTGGATCAGTAGACGAACAATTAGGTGAAACGCTGTGGTTAGCATTGCTAGGAAACAGTACAGAGAGCCTGTAATTAGTGTGTCATATCATTACACACTTTGGTTTCACAGGATTTAAGTGGCGGTCGAAAATAGTCAAATTGTATGTTTTTCCGCAAATTTTAGTCATTATCGAAAATTAAGCTAACTAAACTAAATAGATGTCAGATTAGACTATAATTTGCAAGAGTTTCATTGGTTCTAAAAACCGCTAAAACATTTAATATCCAATTTAGCACTCAACATAAATTATTCTTTTATATCTAAAACTTAAAAACTTTGTTGTCTTAGGCTGATTTCAGAGTGACGCGCGCGGCGCGCGCCGGAGGCCAGCGCGTCTCAACAGCGCGCGTTTGACGCGAGGACCACTGTGGAACGAGTTTTAGTATCGTGCGTTTCTTTGCAATGTACAGTTGTGTATAATTTAGTTTAGCTATTTATTTTTTCAATTTTGACAAAGTTTGAGGTCTCCAATTTTGACATTATTTAGGCCTTGAATTATTAAAAAATATGATAGCAATATAAACAGTATCCTAGCAATGCGTAGTCCGTTTATTTTTGGAACGAAGTTCCTTATCGCGCGTTGCGAAAGGGGGGTAGACGGAAAAAACTAAGACGAAAAGTTGTAACGACACTTTTTTTTGCTTATTGGTAAAATTGAGCCTACTGATTAAGTTTATATTACATTTTATTTGTAAATAATAAAAAAAATATTACAATTCCTTCACTAATTAACCGAAAGGAACTTGACCCTTGACACCTCTCAAGGTTTTCATCTCAGTCTTTGGACTTAGTGGCCAGTTTTAACAAAAAGCACTGTTTTATTTAAGTGTACGCAACAGCGCGTGCGACCCGTGTCACTCTGAAACGCTAGCTGCCAGTAGAGGAGCTTGGGCCGCGCGCGCTTCGCCAGCGCACATACGTAGATTTTAATGATTTAGGCGGCCAAAATTATTTTTGGGGTTATTTTAGTTCTAAGTTCAATTAAAATAAAGAAAAGATATATATTTATAAAAAAAATACATATATTTGTCAGGTTATAAAGAACAATAATATATGACATTGCTATATTTACTAAAAAATACAAATGAATGGAAAAATAATTTAACAAGTTTTCTTTAAATTTAAAATTACATTAAAAATCGGTATCTTTAGGTCCAGATGACTCTACTGACTCTGTGTCTGGGTCAGTAGGTAATAAAAGTTTAACCGTTTCAGATAGAAATGCGTTACGTGAAGGTTTTCTTGCCCGAACGAAAACTCGTTCTCATTCAACGTAACAACTGTTTTGTTTAGTTGCTTAATGGACTCCTGCACATATTTTATCTATTCTTTAGTTATGTCCGTTGTTTCTTTGACAAATCGGAATCGGACGGCAAAACCTCGGCGAAAAACGAGTTGGATTCTGCCAAACAATTTTACTGCCTTCTTTGCCACAAACAATGCGCAAAGGCACAAAGGAACTCATAAAAATGTTGGCATCGGAATCAGTCTCATTAGCGTAACTTTGTTTAAATTTGGATTGCTGCGAACCGTCACACAGATTATCATTAACGACTTCTTTTCTTGCTCGTTAAGCCGGATTTCACATCTTCTAGGTATTTTGATAATCGTGTTATGGTGACATCCATTAGGCACTGTAGATTACTTTTCGCGCAAGTAGCCGTAACTCTTAGGGATTCTTTTGGCGGATAGCACTCACTTTGCTTTCAAAACAAGATCATAGCAAGGGAAATGTTGTGAATTTGTTGCCCTTACTATCTCATACTGTCGTGTCGTAAGATCAGCTTCAACGAACATCTTAAGTGCTTGCAGAGGCGTCAATTGAGGTACCTCCTCGTTGTCGGTAACTCTACTGTAGGCTTTTCTATATTTACTCGCCCGTGTTGGTGAGTTCGTAATATCTTTAAGAACTTTCGAGGCGGTCTTATGTCCCGTTGTCTGCAACACAGATGTAGCAGCGTGAACAATAACTTCATCACCTACGGAGGCCCTTATTTCTAGGGTTTTTTTTCTTTTGCTACGCTCTCTTAGTTCTCCAAATGACTTGGGTGGTTGACCTTGCGAGGAGGCTGATTCAATGGGAATCTCGAATGTTCCCTCTAACCACGATTGGTTTATTTTCAGGAAATCATCTTGGTGTTTATTTGCCTTTGCCCATCGTTGCTTAATTTGTGATTTTACATAAGAAAATCTTTATTTTAAGTCTTCTTTAGCCTCTTTGATGTACGATGTACCCATACCGCATAAGGAGAATATTCTCATAATAGTCAAGTTTTTCATTTAAAGTTGGTAAATTTTGACTCTGTAGTTGGTCAAATATATATTGACGAGTCACTACTTTAGTACCCGAGCCAGTAGGAAGACCTGAAATAAATAAAAAACAATTTTAATACATAATATCGCACACTCAATATTTCCTGTATTTGACAAAGTGCCCCTGAGAAGGGCTTAGCTCAAAAAAGCGCGATTTTGCGCGGCTATTTCTTATGAAATTAGTTAGTTACATATATGAGCTACATAGTATAATGAAAATTATTACAGGGACGGACTCACAAGTACATTAAAAAGGCACCCGAACCTAAATATATCTATAAAAATAAATTTTGGACAGAGTGATGTTTGTCGTGTTAAAAATGAATTTTAATTAATTTTTTCTCTGACGAAAACAAATTGTTCTTACCTGTATTATCGCAATCCATCACAGTTAAAACGAAAATATTCGCTTGAAATGAATAATGCACTTTGAAAAGTTGTAAGTTTTGGAGAGCGCCGAGACCCGTCATGTACAGTCAACGGCCAGAAGTCCACTTACACCGCAATGGCCATTATCGCCTGCGGGCTGCGGTGCCTATACACACACGCATATTTATCCGTGTAAGCGATGTTCCAACGCTAACAAATTAACATGTCGTGTAGCATCGCTACGAGTAGTTATAGATGTGGTCAATGCTAGACAAGGATGACAATATCAGTAACTTGTTTTTTTTATCGCCGTCGATTATTTTTTTCCTAGTAATGCCAAATTTCAACACGTGAATATAAGTTAACATTAGCTAGATCGGTAACGAGGCTGCTCTCGCTAATGTGATCGGGATAGTTGTGAGTTCGAATCCGAGTTGGGCCAGTTTTTTATGTTTTATATAATTATTATTATTATGTTTTAGTAATTTATTTTAGTAAATTACCTTGAAAAAATAGATATTACAATAAAGGTAATTTATTATTATAATATGATAATAAATGAAACTAATTTTGATATGGTAACATTGTAATATTTTTTATATAAAAGAAATCCTTTACACTTACTTATGTTATTACTATAGTATTGAATGTTAAAAAACACATTTTAGGTTACATATAGATATTATGAAAATTCTGATATAATTTAAGAGGTTATAGCTTAATTATTCATTTTCTCAATGAAAAGAGGATTGAAACTTAACCTCAATATTACAATAATATAAATATTAATTTGTTAAAGTTACGGACACTATGTCCCCTGACACAAAATTACCCTACCTGTTTAGGATTTTTAATATTTCGTGTGACCTCCGTTAGCCTCGATACAGCTAATCAGACGTCGACGCATAGACGCCACAATATTTGCACAGATATTTGTGCCGCGCAAACTATCCCATAACTGCATGCAATGGGATGCGAGTAGCTCAGGGCATCTCTCGTCTCGAGTTTCCCATCTTTGCACCATTAAACCCCATATATTTTCTATGGGGTTTAAGTCAGGGGACCGAGCTGGCCAAGGAATAACTTTAATTTCCGGATGATTGCTAAACCATTCGCGAACAATGCTGGCACGGTGTATAGGACAATTGTCTTGCACAAAACTTATCTCGTTCAAGTCTCCTGCGGGGTAGATATTACGCACCGTAGGCAACATTATATCGTTCAACACTTCCACATAGTTGACACTATTGGCTCGCGTCGGTATAAAACTTAATTCACCGGGCCCTTGAGCACTTATCCACCCCCACATATTCACACTGATTCTGCCTGACTCCGTATTTGGTCTGACATTGCCTTCAGACCAACGCGTGTTATTTTTACGCCACAAATGCAGTCTTCCTTTTTGGCACGATTTAAAAGATTTTTCGTCGGTGAATATTGTCGTCTCCCAATCAAAGTCCAAATATTCCCGGGCAAAACTTAACCTCTCCTCTTTATGCCGTTGGGTTAAAAATGGTTTCTTAGCTGGCGCTCGGTGATGAAGACCTTCGGCATGGAGTATGCGGCGAACGGTGCGTACTGATGTGCCGAACTCATCGGCAAAACGCCTTGTTGGGATGAAACCATTCGTCTCATATTCCGCTACCATATAACGTCGCTGAGGCTGGCTAATAAGAGGTGGTCTTCCGCTCCTCTCACGACTGTTCAGGCTACCTTCTTCCTCAAATCTCTTCACCCAACGACTAACAGTCTCTCTCTAAAAAAAAAAAAAATATATTACACACTTGCAACACGCGATTAATCTACCATTATATTTTGTAGGTATCGTATCATCACATAAAATTAAAAAAATAAGCTTACGCATAAGCCGGTTTCATTCGATATTTGAGATATATTAAGGCCATTCGAATATAGGGCCACAATATTTGCCTTGGCTTCAATACTGATATTAGCCTGCATATTGAATTCAGAAGAATACTAAAATAGCAGCAACAAGATAACACAAACGCTCGTAACTATGTTCACCAACCAACAACAGCGAATAGTGGAATAATTTATGTGAACTAGTAAAGTAGTTAAAATATGAAGGTATATTTACAAAGTGAACTTATCACTTTGTTTCAAATCTACCCTCATATTGTAATAACGACGCTAAGATTGAAAATAATTGTAAAACGAAAGAATCTTCGTTTAGTTGTGGAATATTTAACATATTTGTTAGCAAATCGGCATTCTTATTTCACATTAATACTTAAAAAATATTTTTCATGTTTGGTGTGAGACTCGAACCCGAACGTTCGCCATGCGAGGCACAGTGCTAACCACTTTAGCCACCGTAACGCTTACAATACTTATTGAAATTTGTAATAACAATCATAAGCGGGCAACAAGTTGCCAATGTGTAGTGTTGTCAAACGTTCTTATAGAAGAAGGTCATAAGTACAACTAATATTGCTATGCCACGGTTTTGTGAGATTGCTAGTCGACTTCTGGCTGTTACTGTACACACTTGTTCACTATCGAATTCCGACTGATCACAGTCGACTCCCAAGCTTCAAAAGCGGGGGGAGGGGGTGTTATATTGTACATAGAACTGTTGACTCACCAATTGTATAGATACCTTAACATTATATTGATTTAAAAAAAATACTTTTGGCCGTCTAAATCATTAAAATCTATGTATGTGCAGCGCTGGCCGACCGACGGCGCGCGTCTCACACGCGGCGCGTTTGAACTGCGTGACTATGAAACGCAACTACTATCTAGAGTAATTGTAAGCGCGCGTGTTTGTACGGCGCCGCTCGCCGGCGCGACTCTGAAATCAGCCTTAGACATAGTTTACACTTAGCCCGTAATTCATTATTTGGCCAGTAATTGCCCACAATTTGTACTAGTATTTAAATGTGTTTGTTTTCTTTATTTTGTTTAATATTTGAGTCGAATAGCATCGATAAAATTGAGTGTTTTATTTGATAAGAATGTCTTAATCAGATGAAACAGCGTCGAAGTTCAGATATTTTACATGTTCACATCAGACACGTCATACACAATCTCAGAGCCAGAGACAGAGTCCTAGCACTATGGAGATACTTTTTTTATTGCTGGTAATAATCAAAATTGACGGGTCAGTTGGCGTGGTTGACAAATACTTGCTTTTCACGCCGGAGGTCGTGGGTTCGATTCCCACCCAGGACAGATAATTAAATTTTTATTGCTTTTAGCGAAAAGGCCGGTAGTGTCCGGTAATGTAGGTACTATTTCTTTTGTAACTTACTAATACCTACGTTTATGCCTTTGGTGTGTAATAAAGAGTTATTTATCTGTCTATGTACAGACGCCAGCACATCCATCTGTCTAATTTTTTTTAAAGATTTTCAACATTATCAGTTAAGCATAAGGTTCACTTTCAATTGGGGAAATTTGACAGATTGGGGCAGCTTGATGTGCTGGCATCTGCATCATAAACCTGTAAGAATTATATCAAATGTTATCGTTATTGACTGGGAAGAAGAAATAAGAGGATCATCATCATATCAGCCGAAAGACGTCCACTGCTGGACAAAGGCCGCCCCCAAAGATCTCCACAATTGCCGGTCTTGTGCTATTCGCATCCAGCAGTTTCCAGCGACGAAGAAAAAAGAAAAAAAAGAAGAGGATATGCGATCTAAAACTGGTTTACCAGCATTAGTAGTAAATCTTAGACTGGTATTATATATTTAAGTCACAAAAGTTGAGAGGAATCGAATTAAAAATAAGCTAACGACTTTAACCAATAAAAATATTGTTATTTTAATCAGTACACATTTTTAAGTTTATTAAGCAATAATTTGTACCTCATATAACCTAAATATTTCAGTTTATATAAAATCATCCCATGTAAGACAAATAAACGACTAAAATATTATTATTAGTTTTGATTTCATAAAAAAGGAAGGTTCTCAATTCGTTCTCATTCGATTACCATGAAGTACATGAACAGAATTTAATAAAAACACTAATATAATGCACTTTTTTATTTAGAGTTAATTATAAGGATTTACATCCCGTTAAAAACTTTTTGCTTGCGTGTACCTCAATTACTTCTCTAGTCAACTCTACATATATCTTACTTAACAATCGCCTGAAAAACAAAATGTTTAAAAAAATAGGAAAGACAAATTTACTAAATATCCGCCTGATTTTCTGCTTTTCTGCGTGTAGTTCAGATTATTGAGCCAGGACTAAACGTAATTTATCCAGTGAAGTATTAAAATATATGCGGGAAGAAAACAAAACTGTTCTTTAAAAATCTTTAATAACTATTGGATAAGTATAAAATAGTTATTAAATTAATATTAAATTACAAAAGTTTAAACGCCAAAATGTAGGAAAGGTATATAAAAGACGCTGTTAGAATAGGATGAAGAAAGAAGAAAAAACGCAACTCAACTGATACTCAGTATAGCATTAGCGATCGACCAATATTGGTATTGCGATGCTTACGGGCACGATCAATAGAGAAAAATAACTGATTTGCCAGAAACTAGACGAAATTAGACATACGAATATTCTACTAAAGATCGAAGCTTGTGAAAATGGAAGGTTCATTACTACAACGTCCAAACTTACAACTTACGATTCATAAAATCTCAAGTTATCGCAATTCTTCCTTCTTCCTCAATCTGATAAAAATGATGAAGTTAGAAGCGATGAACGAACACTGTAATTATATCACAAAGATAATATGAAGAACTTTTTCTTTATTGTCTACCTGTTTGTTCAAATTTAGTACTAAACTTAAACTGTAAACTTTTATCTGAAGTCTGAAGTTTAAATAAAAACAATCATTATTATAAGTAAACTAGGCATCTCATCACAAACAGTCACATAGGCTGTAGACATAGGTGTTAAAGCCCGAAGATATAAATAGCAGGATACAATCGTTAGCAATGATTTTATTCGTAATCGTTCATAATCGTATTTGTTGTGGTAATAAGGTTGTTTATTGAATGAGGATGTATTATATCACAAGAAATACGTCTTTTCTCTACGAGATTTTATTGCAACTAAACTAGAAACATCGATACATGCATTTATATCTGATTTAGCTTCAACATAAGCCGGTCACTAAAGGACTATTAAAGTCCTTTCAAAATAAGATGATTAACAAACAAAATTAATAATATAATGTGGTGGCCTTTGATTTTATACATTACAAAAATGAAATCAACTTAAGTAATTGTATCGATAGGTAACGCACACAATTTAGTGACACAACGTTTTATTATACTATCACCGCTCTTCACGCTATATACTCTGGTTAAACCGTCGGGGCCAGGATGTTTGTCTATTATGTGCCCCATGGACCATTTTCCTGGTGGAAGGTTATCTTGTTTAATCATTACTATGGCTCCAGTCATGAATTCATTTTTGCGGTTTAACCATTTTGGTCTCATATGAGTCCCATCATTAGCAAGCATTTAGGCGATTTTGCCATCAAATTGAAGACGACCTTGTTTCCAGGCTTCAGACAGTTCTATATTAGCGCCGATGAAGTTTCGTCCTTGGTATATGTTAGTGCATTTTCCTCTTCGCGCGCAAAATCTTCTGAAAGCACCTTTGCCGGTTCTAGCACCTCTGCCTTTATTCAACAGTATTTGAAAAGGTCTAGCAAAATGCACACCAGAATTGAGGAACGCTCTTGCTGGCTTGACACGTCTTGGTAAGTCACCCATGATTAGCGATCTTACTTTAGCTTTTAGTTTGGCACATATCATACAACAATGGGCAAACTGCTGCACCAACAATTTCGCTCCTGGTATCCAATACTTGGATTTAAGGTAAGCAAGCATCAGCTGAACTCCACCATGCAACGTCTTCTTGTGGGCTTCTGCTATTATAAGAAAGGTAAGTTTGCTCTTACGACCCAGAATTCTTGGATACTTGCACTCATCATTCAAGTCAGCATTCCTAAGTCGGCCGCCCACCCTGAGGACTCCGTTTTTGACAAGGTAAGGATCTAGCGATTTTATTTTACTTGATTTTTTAACTCTTTTCTTTAATTTTATGTATGCAATATCGTCTTTTAAATCATTTTGCTGTGCTAATTTTATACAAATATCTAAAGACAGCTGGAGTTCTTCAGTTTTAATTCTTTGATCTATGTTTTCTTTTAATGTCTTTCGTTTCAGGAATCTTCTGCAGTATGCAATTGTTTTCCGTAGTTCTACGAGTGTGTCAAAGTCTTTAAATTGTGTACATAGTTTGTTTTCTTCTTCGTTAGCATCTTTATTTATTATCAGAGCTTGTACAGCGTATTTATTTCTTTCTTTATCTATCTGTTGTATGGTTGGTATAGTGAACTGTATCTTCGGTTGTAGTAACCATTGTGGTCCTTTCCGCCATAAGTCGCATCCTTTCAAATTAGTAACTAACATCCCTCTTGATGCTATGTCAGCTGGGTTATCATGGAATTGAACATGATGCCACTGACAGTAATTTACATTGCTTGTTATTTTATCTACTGCTATTTTCATACATGGCTTACATATACTTGGCTCTCTACTTAACTCGTTGTAACCTTTACACGAGGCGTCGAATACAACACGTGTCTTCGTCGTTTCTTTGTAGTTACGGATCGCTGCGTGATTGGGTAACTTTACCAATTTATTACTTATTTCTTCTTTAGGTATTAGTTCTATATGTTTAAGTTTCTTGTATTCATTAATCACTTTTCTATATTTTTGTTTCAGTTCTAAATTTTTACTAAATCTTCTTTCTAGTTGACTGAATCTTCGTTTCGCTATATTTCTAGTGTTTCCTAGTACTGATTTTAGTTGATTTGTATTAATTATGTATTTTCCATATTTGTCTCGCTTATGTCTCTTCTCGTATATATCTATACATAGTTCTTCCTTTACAGTAAGCCTGCCTTTTATGTTCGTCTCAACTTCCCATATTGTTCTCAGTAAATCTTCTATGTTAACCTCTTGTTTCATGACCATCAAGGACTTCTCTCGTGTGTTTATTTTCATTGTAATTTCACCCATTATGATCCATCCCAGGTAGGTATTTTGTGCACAAGGTGTACCTGGTGGACCTTTGATCAATCCTTGCTTCAAAATTGCTGCATACTCATTTACACCCAGCAACAGATCGATGGTTACAGATTCACAATAATTTCTATCTGCTAACTGAATGCCTGCTAGATGTGGCCATTTAGTATTATCCATGGTGCCTGATGGAATGTTGGAGGTCAATTGCTTGGACATCACGTAGGCTCTAATAGGTAAGTTGAAATTGCTTTCCCATCGTGATGCTACTTGAACTTTGACCTCATGCTTGACTCTAACTTTCATGGATTCCATTCCGGAGACGATAAGATTTACTGGTGACTTGTTAAGGTTCAGGATCTGAGTTGCTTTCTCGCTTATGAAACATGCTTGAGATCCTGAATCTATTAGCGCTCTCAGAACAGTAGTGTGTCCATATTCACTTTTCAAAATTACTACTGCGGTAGCTAATAGTGCTATCTTCTGCCCGGCGTTAAAGTGTGACGCAACCATTGCATGAATTTCCTTTTCTTCTACATCTGCTTGGCTGGATGACGTCGATTGATTAAATTCTTCATGGGGTATCGACTCGTCCCTCTTCTTTTGTTGATGTAAAAGTGTATGATGGCGTCGCTTACAGATGTGGCAAGACATTGGCATACGACATTTAAATACCGCATGTCCCGCCCCGAGGCAGTTGAAACAGAGTTTATTTGCTTTGACATATTCTCCTCTTTCAATAATTGTCATTTTGTTGAAGGTATTACAGTGGCTCAGTGTGTGCACCTCATTACATAATATGCATGATTTTTGCTTCTCATTCGCAGTAGCGGTTACATGTAGAACACGTTCTTTGGTACACCTTGTACTGGTGGTGGGGGTGACCACCTCGAGCATTCGGAATTTGGCTTCTAAAAACTCGCGCAGGTCTTTCCAACTAGGTAGTTCTTCTGACTTCACTAAATAGGCAGCCTTTTCCCATTCCTTGTGAGTCTCTGGGTCCAACTTCTGCACGACCAGAAATATAATTACTGGATCCCAAGATTCAGTCGGCACATTTAGATTATTTAAACTACTCACAATCTCACTGGTGGTGTCCAAGACCAGTTTCAGTTGTGCCGCGGATTCATTGCATTTTTTCTGTGCAAATAATCGCTTAAGCAAGGCATTAACTATTAGGCGCCTATTATTGTATCGATGATTCAGCGTTTCCCATGCTTGCGCATAATTGGTACCGGTCACTTAAATGTTCTTCAATAATGATGCCGCTTCGCCTGAGATACTACTCTTCAAATAATGTAATTTTTCAACATCGCTCAATGTAGTGCAATTGTGTATCAATGACACGTATAAATCCTTAAAAGTAGGCCTATCTTCATAATTATAACCAGAAAAGGAGGGTATGGTTATTCGTGGAAGCTTCACTTTTGTACGTAATTGTTCTTCAGTCGAAGTATTACTACTCAGAGATTGATCAGTCGTCTTTGAAGTACACGAGACTAACATATCTTTCAAATCTCCGATTACACATAAGTATAAATCTTCATGAAGTAAATATTCCTCATTTACGTAATATGGCAGTACTCCACGTTGTTCTCGAGTTGTGCATCTCAACAGGTTCTGATGTGCCTTTTTAAAAGCTGTCCAATAGTCTTCAATTGTTTGAATGCGAGTTTGTAAATATCCCGGCTTAGACAAACGTTCTTTGGGACATTTCTTTAGGTTAATTTGTGTCTTCTTTAATAATGAAGCAATATCTTCAAGTTCACTCACTGCCTGATCCACTTGAGACGTCATAGTCCAGTTATTATACTCCAAATGTCCAAAATATAGCCACAAAATGCGATGTTGTAAAGTTATTTCTCAGTTTTATTCACTAATTATAATTAATACTTAAAACACTGCACGGCTCGGTTCGCTTATCACTCTGGAATGTCGATTCATTTGTTCTCACGGCGACGGGTCTAAGTTGTTTACTTCAATATTCGATGCGTCTATCCGGCTCGATTTCGACCATATGTTGTGGTAATAAGGTTGTTTATTGAATGAGGATGTATTATATCACAAGAAATACGTCTTTTCTCTACGAGATTTTATTGCAACTAAACTAGAAACATCGATACATGCATTTATATCTGATTTAGCTTCAACAGTATTAGTTTTTCGAATTCTAAATTGAAAAAATTAATGTACCTGCTAAAAATAAATAATTTGTACTGTAAATTTCATATCAATATCTAGCAATGAAAAACTATTATTAAATGGTGATTAAAATATTTTGTTTGCATGTTCGTATGCTTCGTCGCTACATTCTTCATATATAATTTCTTTACAAGGTAATTTTTTTAACCTACTGGCAAAACTGAACATTATCTTCTTTATAAAATACGAAATCGTTGATATAATTTTTACGTTTCGTTTCCATTAATTAAAAGATAAATTACTTACCTGACCGAAACTTATTTCTCATAAAATCTACCTTGTAAGTAAATTATATCTAACGAATGCGATGATCAAATGATCAAACGAACTTCTTGAAGTGAAGTTCGATCATTATTATATAAGTCGCTTGCAGTTATGCTACTAACAGTTATGTCGAGCGAGAGGGATGTGTATGTCTCTCTGCCACGTTGCCACCTGCTGTCCTAAGGCGGAAAGGATGGCCACCATGTACCAAGGACCTTTGGGGCCAACCTCGGACCGGATGCCCGCCATGTTTCCATACTTCACATGCCAGCAAGAACATTCTTGGAAAACTTTCAGGCATGGAAGCTTCCTCGCGATATTTTCCGTCAACGTTTTTTGTACGACATAATAAATTTCTAATATGAATGCACACGAATTCAAAAAGTTAATAGCTCGCATCTAGGAACTTAATGGCATCTTTTGAACTTCTACAGTCTAACGGTCTAAACACCCTCCGGTTATCTCGAATTATATGCTTGAGGGATTTCCCAGGGCGGTGACACACTCATCGAACAGCAATAATACTATCCCTCAGGCTATATATCCTGAAGTTCTTCGTCGATAAGGAGGCTTTGGTTTCCGCAAACAAGTTCAACAATGAAACGCAGCAAGGCCAGTGAATCTATAAGGCTGATTTCAAAGTGACGCGCGCGGCACGCGCCGGAGGCCAGCGCGTCTCAATAGCGGCGCGTGCGAGACGCGTCACTCTGAAACGCTAGCTGCCAGTAGAGGAGCTCGGGCCGCGCTGGCCGACGGCGCGCGTGTCACCGGCGGCGCGTTTGAACTGCGTGACTATGAAACGCAACTACTATCTAGTGTAATTGTAAGCGCGCGCGTTTGGACGGCGCCGCTTACCGGCGCGACTCTGAAATTAGCTTAAAATTTACATCTGCCCTGCACGGGCCAGTGTAGTATCTCAAATCTTATTAATAGGTACAAGCATACGCCAACGCGACATACCTTGTACGAATAACGTAAATACATAAGTAAATGAAACGAAAAACAAATTGGTGTTCCAATAATTACAGAATTAAATGAGTATATTTTGCTTACTATGGGCCTCATAATAAGGCTCAAGGTTACCCAAAGAGCAATGGAAGCAATGGGGCTACGCACGGAGTATCCCTGGGCGATCGAATCAAAAACATTGAAATCCGCAGGTGAACCAAAGTAGTCGTTATAGCCCAAAGAATTGCCAAACTGAAGTGGCAGTGGGCAGGGCACATAGCTCGTAGAACCGACGGCCGATGGGGCGAACCGGAAGACGCAGCGTGGGCAGGCCCCCTACGAGGAGGACCGACGATCTTGCAAGGGTTGCGGGAAGCCGCTGGATTCGGGCAGCGCAGGGCCGGCTATTGTTGAGATCCTTGGGGGAGGCCTTTGTCCAGCAGTGGACGTCTTATGGGTGAGATGATGATGATGATGATTTTGCTCAATCCTCCAATATTTCATTACATATTTATTTCTTGAAAGAATATCATTATCTTAGATTACATCTACATTAAAAAGGAAGCTTAATAAGTTAACTGCACTATCTGATTCGAATAGGATACGTGATGTATATTTATTACACTACTAAGTTATCTAACACGTTGTTGTTGAATAATTAATTACACATAATTTTTTTATTAGCCAGGATTTTACTCGTGGAGACATGTTTATGGCTTTCTGCTACCTATGAATATCCTTAACATTTTGTTATTAACTGCTGTTGGCCTTATCTGTAAAATAAATAAAAAAACACGTGAAATCTAGTAAATCTTCCTTTTTAAAAACTGCCCGAGAATAACAATAGTTTAATTACTAATCATCATTTTATTATTTTATACACTGTACAATTAGAATTTACTCTCAATATATATAAAGTTGTGGTCACAATATCTTCATAGGACGTATTCTTTGGGAAGGCATTCCACTCTGTCGTGGGATTAGAATAATATATTCCTACAGGTCATCAAAGCGGAGAGAATTCTCAAATTAAGATTCGAAATTTATTTTATACTAATGTAATATGCCTTTGCGGGGAATCCAATCTTCTTGTCTTTAAGTTAAAAATGATGTCACCATAAAGGCAAGGATTAGATAAAGACAGCGTGGGCAGGCATCCCACAAGGTCGACCGACGGTCTTGTGAACGGTGGTAGAAGCCAACGCTGCGTCTTCCAGATCGTGGTTGAAACTTCGTACCCCAGCAGCCGTCGGTTCTATGAGCTATGTGCCCAATTCAGCTTCAGCTTGGCAATTCTCCGGGCTACGTCGATTACTTTAGTTAACCTGCGGATTTCTGATGAAACTCCGATCATAGCCCTATCCATGGCTCTTTGGGTCCCCTTGAGCCTTTTTATAAGAGTTATAAACCATCCACGAGTGCAAGTGATATGACTGAACGTGAGTTGACCTCTAACTTGAAACTAACGCAACTGTAATGCAAGCTTTGATTCCAAATTCTTCGAGTCCAGGTACAGTATGACACCACAAGTCTAGCTCTTAAGTACGACAGTAATATAGGACTGTTGTTGCCTGTTCAACCGTTCAAGGTATGTAGAGAGCTGATTCCTTATCGTTCATTTGTTTCGACAGTTACCACGCAGGCAAGGAGTTTAGCAATTCTTTTTTACGGCGCGGCAGTTAACGGAATATATGAATGGTCCTAAATCATTATTTACGTATATAAACAATATCAATTGCCGAATGTCTGTAAACGCACAAATTTAGAACGGCAGTTATTTGGGAAATTCATATTGTTGTTATTTCGTTTACTATCAGGACAAGGTATATAGGAGAAAAAAAATTTAAAACTTCGACGAAAAAGTGAAAAATTTGGGATAAAAAAACTAAATATAGAAAGTGCGTGATTTAGTGGGATAGAGAACAGTAGGGAGTTTTACAAAAATATTAACAGATTGACTTTGTGTTGTTTAGTTTTTATATTGTTTTATCTGATTCATAAGAAAATAAAAATCAATTATTAAAAGTATTGCATATATTAAAGTGATAGCACACAAGCATAAAACTTCAAAAACTCTGTAATGGATATTTTCCCGGAAATACAATGATCTCAGTAAGTAGCTAATCTTTACTATATTCTTTCCCCTCATCGCTTTTCATCGAAAGGGCTCAACAAGTAGAATACAATGTACTATACAAAATTGAAATCCAAGATGGCCGCCTATATAAAATGGCAGATAACCTAAGTTTTATCAATCCCATCAATATGGGTATCAAATGAAAGGGCTCAATAAGTAGAATACAATTTACTATGCAAAATTTATATTTATGATGGCCGCCGCTACCAAATGGCTGATTACCTATTTTTTTATCAATCCCATCAATATGGGTAGGTATCAAATAAAAGGGCTTGACAAGTAGAATACAGTGCACTATACAACCTCAAAATTTAAAGATGGGCGCTGCCACAAAATGGCTTATAATAATAGGATTGTCAAATTTATAAATTGAGACTGAAATGTAGGTATCTGATTAATCCAGCCTGAATCCACCACCCAAGTCAAGATTTTGTATCGTGTTGAGGACTGTGTGGCGTTAGGGTGGCTAAAAATGATACATCGTTAGCGGTACACCACGCAAGTTAAGGTAAAAGGTTAAAACGCGCCGAGAACTGTATGGCATTAGGGTGGATAAAAATGATTTGTCGTTAGCGTTTTCCCTTCAAGACTCAGGCGCATCTTGTTGTACATAGCCTTGCCCCTTTATTGGACCTCTGGGGGGGTTGACCGTTTAAATGTCCATTACTCGTGGGAACAAAATGGTAAAAATAATATAAAAAATACAAACACAAATAAAACAGAAACTGCAACACAACGTAAACGAAGGCTTCAAAAAGCGAAAGAAAAGTATAAAGCAAAACGAGCTGAAGAAAGTGAAGGTGATATTAATAGTCGATTACAGAAACGACGGGAACAATTAGCGTCAGAAACACAATTAAACAGAATGCGAATTAAAACTAGAAAATAAAAATTGGTAAAAAAACTTTTTAAGTTAAACGGTTTTATGTTAAACATACATTGCAATGTTTAAGATATGTACTAAAAGCTAAAAATAATAAAATAGATACAGTCGTGGGCATTATAAACATATGCATAGACTAGACTAAAATAAAACCGTGGGTCACGTCAATTGTCTACAATCGTTGAAAATGTTCGTTTTGTAGTGTCACGCGATAATAAGACAGTTGTTCAACCGACAACGATGGACGAGTGGCAAGTAGGGCTAGAATGTGGAAACAAGCTAGCGAGCTCGACTATAAGCGAGTTTTAGGGTTTCATAGTTGAGCGAGTGTTTACTTTAATAATAAGTTTTTTCGATTAAAGACAAACTACGAGTAGTGAAGCGAGTCCTCGCCAGCCAGCAGTGTGAACATTCAACGATAAACTATTTGAAACATCTCTTTTGTTTACATGGAATGTATAACTATCGGACTTTCAATGAGCAAAAAAATAGTAAGTAATTTTCTCACCGTCGGTGGGCCAACTGCCTAACGACGAATTAAACGATTCTTCTATCGCACATTTTAATCAATAATTGTAGACAATTGACGTGCCCCACGGTTTATTTTAGTCTAGTCTATGCATATGTTTATAATGCCCACGACTGTATCTATTTTATTAATTTTTAGCTTTTAGTACATATCTTAAACATTGCAATGTATTTTACACATAAAACCGTTTAACTTAAAAAGTTTTTTTACCAATTTTTATTATAATGTAACTATGTTATTGTATTCTTGTATTCTGTAATGTTTTGGTGTAATAAAGAGTTATCTTACCTTTACCGGTCATTAAACAATGGAATGAAAAATACAAAAAATGTACTAACATTGGACCAGCCAAGGTCTTTCGTTCATTTTCTCAATTTACCGGTTAAAATATCAGTTTCGATATTTGTGACAAAAAAAAAGTAATTTTATAAATACCAGCAACAGTAATTTATAGAACTCAGTTTGTCATCCTTGTTTTAATGACCGTCTTAGTTTGACTGTTACATAATAGGTAGGTAATCCTAGCCCAACTCCCCTCGGGGCCGCGGCGGCAGTGTGTCCTCTACTGTCGACACGTACAAGCGGCTCCGGGATGACAGCGATCTGTTTGTGGCGCAGTCGCTGTGCCGTACTGGCAGGAGTCGGCAATAGGGGAGGGCAATACAAAGGAGCCCTCCAAGGGTACGTGTCCCGACCATCTGGGACATGTCGCAAAAGGGGGGTACCGGAGCAGCATACCCGCGTTCCCAGGACTCCCCCATCTGGCGCCAAGAGAAGTCCACGGCAGGTATTTTTTATCGGTGCAAGTCCGACATACCCACCCGCAGACACTCTTTGCGGGTGGCATGCGCAGGCATTCCCCCTGCCTTAACAAAAAAAAAAAAAAGGTAGGTAATCCTACAACCCATTACTTGAACGTTAACTTGATCGTTTAAATTTGCAATTGGACCCGATAGGCGATCCTATTATGCAGTTCTAAGTTTAAATACTTGAACGATACCTTGATGGTTTAAATTTGCAATTGGATGGTAGGGGATCATTTAATCCAGTTCTTAGTTTAAATTGAATGATGGTGCGATGGTTTAAATTTGGAATTAGACCCAGTAGGTGGTCCAACAATCCTTGGATAGTTTAACTACATCAGCTATTGACAGATTCCGCGTTTCATTTTTAGGGCAGAGCAAACTAATATAAACCTAAACATTTAAATACCAACTGAATTGAAAAAAAATTTAAAGTCTGCTCTTCTTATCGTAAAACCCTTCTTTACGACGGGAAAGACGCCGGCAAAGGCTAGTTCATTTATAATTATCATATTAGTGAAGGTTACTACTATTACGATTTCTCTCGATTCGTTTTTAGGGTTCCGAACAAGAAGAGTGTCATCGGAACCCTATTATTAAATCTCTGCTCATCCGTTCATCCGTCCTTCCGTCTATCTGTCAGCGGGCTGTATCTCATGAACCTAGCCTATTGAGTTTTCACAGGGAATGTGTACAGACACAGAATCCCAATATATTGGTGCTGATCTAAACGGAGGTGAATGAACGACCACCCGTTCCGGAATCTATGTTACCGAGGTTTCAGAACCAATGGCACCCCTGGTGATGATATATCTCTCAGTATGGCAATAATCAATACAAAATCTCAAATATCGTCCTCTGCTGGACATAGGGCTCCTCCAAAGGTTTCTGTAACGTTACCATTTAGAGAGGTTTGTACAAACGTTAACGTTAAAGTTACCATTCGAGTAAACGCCCGCAGTCAGGTGGTAGCTAGTACACAGCTGACGCTGCTATCCGACTACCTAGTGTATCCCTTAGTCGCCATTTATGACACCCACGGGATTGTATGGGGTGGCCCTATTATTCTTTCTAGGTCGAAAACCACACGGCTAGAGAACACTTATATATAATAAATAACATAAACAATATAACATAACATGCACTAGAGAGAAGAAATATGTAATCAGGAAGATTTTATTCTTAAAGACAAAAGACTGTTGAAGGAGTTAATGGACTGTAAAGTTATACTTGGAGAACCCTGAACATCACAACACTGATTACTCGTAGGTAATAGAAATCAAAGCTGGAATAGTTAAAAAATGCGGTAAAATAAGCTTAACCATACAGAAGGTAAAGAAAGAACATACGTAAAGAACGTCAAATAGACTAGAGAGTTAAAACCTTTCGAAGAATCATGACATGACTTTCAAAGGATCTGCATCAAAAACCTCTCTACGTCTAGGAGTGTCTAAAGGAATAGGTAGAAAAATCATGTATCCATCATCTGTAAGCTAACCAAATTAAGGAAAAGATCCAAATCAAGAAAATCTACTTAAAGATTTGGTAACAAACAAGCAGTGAAGGGGATAAAAGAACGTCAAACGTGCAGTAGCTCAGGTTAGTGCTAAAAATAGAGAAAGACTGTGTGCCAAAATGGCGAACCAATGGTGTGCCAAAATTTTAAAAGCGGCCGTATGCCGCTTGGTGCAGTCGTTAAAGCGAAGGAGAGTCTTCACGCTTCGCATGAGCTACCGCACCTAACAGAACATATCGTGGTATTCGAGTGGATTCTACCCTGTGCACATGCCCCAACCAACGTAAACGCTTCTGTTTAAGAAACGCTGTCATGCTAGGTAGCTGTGCTATTTCTAGAACTTTCTCGTTAGTGACCCTATCTTGCCATGTAATGTTCAAGATCTTACGGAGACAACGCATGTAAAAGGAACCTATTCGGCGCTCCTATTTCGCATACGACGTCTACGTCTCTGCTCCGTACAAGAGTATGCTTAAGATGGAGGCCTAGAAGACTATCATCTTGGTCTTAATTGTAAGCAGTTTATTGTGCCATACTCTCGTGCCAAGCTTCCCAAACATGGTCGCCGCTTTCCCGATGTGAGCATCTAACAGCCAAATAAATGCATCGGTACTCTTTAACTTCGATTCAAGATCTTCGATTAAAGAAATAAACCGCCGGTTAGCAAAAAAAGATCTTGTTAAAGATAATAGATAAAACAACAACCCAGAAACAATGTCACTGGAAAACTGACCCAACTTAGAAATGGGAAAAGGCCTTAAGAAGAAAATAGTATGTATTTCTGCAATAGAAGCTATAACAACAAATAACGAACACATGATTACATTATAAATTGAATAAGATTTTTGTGATTAGGGACCCTTTGTGTGCGAGTCCGTCACACACTTGACCGTTCTTCATAAAACAACAGTAGTATATAATACGCCTACTTTAAAGCATAAGGACCACAATACGGAGTAGTTTTATATAAGTTTTACTTCCACAAAATTTTATGTTGTGTTTACCGGACCCTATCGCTTACACTGGGCATACAGCAGTGCCCATGCAGAAACTTTTCTAAACTTTCTATGGCCTTCACCAACCTTGTATTGCAGGTAGGTACCTACTACGAGCTGAACTAAATATACAAATAATTGTATCCTGAGCTATGCCGAGTACTGCCACGTTTTAATGAATAGTGAAATAATGTCCTGCGGTAATTTTGCGTTCCTGGCATGACGATGCTTATAGGAGATGAGGAAATGTACTTTTTGCACAGTTATATAATATAATAATAATATAATATCTAGGGACAATGTCACACAGATCATCCTAGCCCCAAACTAAGCAAAGCTATATAGTCTCATAGTTTTACGATTACTTTTAACAGCTCCACTTCGTTTGATTATTAGTTGCTAATGCGTATTACATCTAAACGATTTATCTGACATCACTTCTAGATACATTTTGTATCAAAATACAACATCAATTATTTTATTATTTATATTATTTTTATTAAGCCTTTATTGCCAACAAGGATAACTTATAATATTACAGAGTATATATAATTAAATACGAGTAGGTATATATAAGTTATTGGGTGTTGGCGTGTCTTTGCGACACGAAGGCCTCCTCCAGCGCTTTCCAGTCTACTCTCTCTTGAGTTATTCTCTCCCATAGTGGACCTGCAATCTTTCTTATGTCATCAGACCAACGTTTTCTTTGTCTTCCTCTTTTCCTCTTTGTTTGGAATCTGGGAGTCCATTCTGTTATGTCTTTTGTCCGTTTATTATTTTTTTCTCTCATCATGTGGCCTATCCACCTCCATTTCAGTTTTTTTGTTTTTACAACAACATCTTCAATTTTCGTGATATGTCTGATATCCACGGCTCTTTTTCTGTCTCTCTTTGTGTAACCCAATATACTCCTCTCCATACCTCATACCTCTTTGACATGTTATCAGTTTTTGGTTTCGTTTTTCTGTATTTGCCCAGGTCTGGCAACCGTAGGTTAGAATTGGTAAAATGCATGTGTTGTAAATTTTCCTTTTCGTTGCAATATTATATTGTTTACCTTTTAGCACTTCTTTGAGAGACCAATATCTTTTCCATGCATTGACTACACATCTCTCAATTTCAGAGTCCATCTGGTTGCTGAAGGCTATAAGTTGCCCCAGGTATATATATGAATTTACATATTCTATTTCCTCTTCACCTATTGACATGTTTTTTTGGCTTTTGTTTGTTATTATTTTGTTCTTTGTTTTGTTAATTGTTAGACCCACCTTTTTGCTTTCGTATAACAAATCTTGGAGCATGTTTTGAAGGCTATCTGGGTTATCTGTTATAAGTATTATGTCATCTGCAAATCTTAGGTGATTTAAACGTTTTCCATTTAAGTTAATTCCCATGTTGTCCCATTCCATCTTCCTGATGACTTCCTCCAGAACTGAAGAGAAAAAATTTGGCGAAAGTGGATCTCCCTGCCTCACTCCTCTGTGTATTTGGAAAGCGTCCCCCTCAGTTTCTAGTTTTATTCGTGCTTTGCTGTTAGAATACACATTTTTTATTAGCCTTATATACTTATTTTCTATTCCTTGGTTTTTCAGGGCTTCCCAAATATACTGGTGTTCCAAAGAGTCGAATGCTTTGTTATAATCCACAAATGCTATGTATAGTGGATAGTTGTATTCCTGACATTTTTCAAGTAACTGTTTTATCACACGTATGTGATCTATTGTTGAGAATCCTGATCGAAATCCAGCCTGTTTCCTTGATTGTTGTTCATCGAGCTTTTTGGTAATGCGTTTTAATATTATTTTTGAGAACACCTTATATATATTAGACATAAGACTTATTGGGCGATAATTGCCTATATCTGATCTATCTCCTTTCTTAAATATGAGTATTATAGATTTTATTGTCCATTGTGAGGGTATGGATTCTGTGTTTATGATAATATTAAACAAGTTGGTCAATTTTGTGGTTATTTCTGGTAATTTCACTTTCAGCATCTCATTTGTTATATGATCAGGTCCAGGAGCTTTATCGTTTTTCTGTGTTGCTATTGCATGCTCGACTTCCCTTTTTTTATATTTTTGATAGAATAATAGTGAAGAAATCATCAGAAATAAACAGAGATAAAAGAAAAAGAGACGGTTCTGACTCACCCAACTCATCAATTCAGAAAAAAATCGACTTAAAAGTCAACCCAGCAACTTCATCTAACAAGGGAAAAAACATCCTAAAACCCAACATACTAAACTACATTGAACGGGGAAGGTCTGCTTGACTGCTAGAGATCCCAAAAAACTTGTAATGACCACCGGCACCCTGAACAAAACAAGAAGAAATACCAGAAATTCATATAAAACTACTGATATATGCACCCCAAGCCGGTTGGTCACCGTGGAGGAAGTAGACTACTTACCCTTCAGCAAACAAAACACCTAAAGAAAAACCAAATAATATCTACATTGCTACCTTAAACACATTATCATTAAGGACAACAGAAAAACTCTTCGAACTAGAGATAGCTTTGAGTAAAATTAATTGGGATATTCTCGGTATCAGCGAAGTAAGACGTGTAGGAAACCATATCGAGGAACATCATGACTATATCCTGTATTATATTGGCGAAATAAAGGGTCAATATGGAGTAGGATTTATAGTGAAAAAACATTTAAAGAAACAAATCCTAGAGTTCAAAGGCATATCTGAAAGAAGTGCAATACTGAATATTCAGTTACAAGATTACAAGGACAAGTGGACTATAGTACAAATATATGCACCAACAGAGTCAGCTGACGAAACAAAAATAGATGATTTTTACAACCTACTTTCTTCCACACTAGAGACTGCCCATAAAAATATTATCGTCATGGGAGACTTTAATGGCAAAATAGGCAAACAAAAGAATGGTGAAGAATCTGTAGTAGGAAAGTATGGCATAGGAAAAAGAAGCAAGAACGGCAAGAGAATTATAAACATGGCCTTTGAAAATAACTTAACCATATTAAACAGTGTTTTCAAGAAAAGACCTGCAAAAAAGTGGACCTGGATATCACCCGACGGGTCTTATCGTAATGAATTAGACTTTATAACCAGTAACCAACCCAAATTTTTTCAAGATGTTAGTGTACTCAATAATTTCAACTTTAATAGTAATCACCGGATTGTCAGGGCAACATTATTTCACAAACAACAAAAAAAACAGAGAAAACACTTCCATCAGGAATTTAATACTTGGTCAAGCAACACAACATCCCAGAACTTCATAACATCCAAAGAAATAAATAAAACACAAGAAATTTACAACATGGAAACAAATGATATTTATATTAAAGTCAACAAGATAAAAACAAATAAAGATAGAATAAACTCAAAGATATTAGACCTCATTCAAACAAGGAAAGAACTCCTTAAAAATAGAAGAACTAAATCAACATTACACGATATTTCGTGTAATGTTGATTTACCCAGCTAAGTAAAGAAATAACTCGCAATATAAAACTAGATAAGTCCGATAAAAGAATCAAATGTATCCTAAACCACATTACTAAAACAGGAAGTATTAACAAAGCTCTCAAAGAATTAGAAGAAGCGACGCCATGGGTCCCGAAAATGACAAGTAAAAACAGCAAAGAAGAAACAAAGAGATGGTCAATTCTCAAGATAGCAACAGAATACTATCAGAAATTATATATACTCTACTAGAAACACTTTACAATATAACGTAAACCTCGAAGACGACACCGAAGAAATCCATCAGATTCTTGAAAGGGAAGTCAAGCATACAACATCAATATGTAGTGTTAATTACGCTAATTGTCAGTTTAATCATGCCGGAATGCAATTTGCACCGCCTCCCGCCCGCCTCTCGTACTGGCGCATATAATTTGCTATACATATATTGCAACACATGTTTCACTCCTCCACGGACTATGCTCAAGGGCTGCTAACTGACAATTAGCGGAATTAACACCACAAAATAACGCCTGATTCCATTTTGTATCCACTAACCCTTTGTTACGCCTATTCAGATTCTTTTTACAGTTAAATCTAATTTTAAACACGATTATGTGAATAGTATAGTTATATTTAATAGTACCGGACAATGCTAGTGATTCTGTATTTAACACCATCAAACTAATGCAAATGTTATTCTATCTCTCTCTAATAACCTCGTATGACATACAACTGGGAAATTACTGCTTGTAATACTAGCGTGACCCTTATTTTCACTCAGTATTTTGCACCAAAACTAAATTGACAAAACTGAAGACGCTCCATCCTTTTCATAAGTACTATGTTAGAATTGCCAAACTGAAGTGGCAGTGGGCGGGGCACGTAGCTCGTAGAACCGACAGCCACTGGGAGAGAAAGGTTCTTGAGTGGTGACCACGAAGCGGAAGACGCAGCGTGGGCAGGCCCCCTACAAGGTGGACTGACGATCTTACAAGGACAACCTTTGTCCAGTAGACATCTTTCGGCGGATATGATGGTGATGATGTTAGAAATAAAATGCGATGATATGAGAATTAGTTTAATTAGTATTGCCAAGAACTAAAATGTTTAAAAATTATTAAATTACGGATCTTACTTTTTTTACTTTTATAGTTCGCTGGAGTCTCAGGCCTATGAATCAAATAGTTATTTGGTGATGGATAAATCAATATGTGTTATATGTATTACGGTTGCGACGGCGGTCGCAATAGCGAAAGAAAAGCCTCTTATTGATCTAGCTGATGAACAATTACCTTTATTTAAGGAAAAATCTCAGGTGAGTAAAACGTGTAACAGTGAACATTGAGTGCTCGATCTACAACAAACTAAATTTGATTTGACTCTCTAAGTAATGGGGAGTATGACCAAAATCTAAAATTATAGTCTTACACGTAGTTGGTTATATATATAAATTACATGAAACGGTGCCCTTTTATTATGGCTACTAGCTATCTAAGTGACCGTGATAAAATACACATAAAATACACAAAACGTACTTAGCCAGTCGCGTGCACCTAAGTGACTTTTGTCACTTTTTTTTTTTACCGTTGAGTGCTCTCAAGTGACAAATGTCCCTTTTTTAGTTCAGTATGATGCATCGGAGCAATCTCGTTATTTCTTTCTATCGCGTTACGTTTCTTATCTTTTTCTCTTTTCTACTCGAATCTTAATACATTCCTTCATGCAAGAAATACGACAAAAGTTCCACAATAGTTCATTCGGCTTGAAAAAAAAATGTCAAATGTCAGTCGTTGATTCTCGCGCGTAAGTGAGGTTAATCTAACGCCTGTAAATTAATAGTTTTGAAGTAAGAAGAATGTTTTTTTATTTTATGGTGTGTAAATAGAGCTATTCCACTGTTAAAAGTCATAAAATATATATGTTACCGATTTACTTTTTAAAATAATCGTATTTCAAAAAGACTTTTTTTTTTTTTTTTTTTCAACTTTAGTCAATGTTTTGCCCTAAATATAATAAATTAAAAACGAAATGTCAACAAACATTCATTACGACTTGAAAGAGTCATTCACAAGCATGAATAAAAACAACACTTGTGTCGACCCATGTCGACTACACCTCAACAAAAAATTGTTTATTGAGCGCGCCCATTTAGCGCACGGCGGGTCGCCATTTATCGCTGACCTAGGAGCACTTCACGCGTTTTTTTTAGCACTCGGGCGGTTAGTTAAGACATAGAACAGGACAAGTTTTATAAAATAACATATGATTTTACTGTCTTCCAGGGTCCAGTTGCTATAATGACTACAGGTTCTGGAGAACCTATCAATTACAATGATGCAACATCAACACTTAATAAGAAACTAATATATCACTCATATTTCATGGAAAGTATGACCCATTTTTCTCGGGAGAGGATACCTGAAAGAGTGGTTCACGCTAAAGGGGCAGGAGCATTTGGTTACTTTGAGGTAACACATGACGTAACAGACATTTGTAAAGCTAAACTATTTAGCGAAGTTGGAAAAATAACTCCGATAGCAGTCAGATTTTCTCTAGTAGCAAGCGAGAGGGGAGGACTTGACACCTCCAGGGAAGCCAGAGGGTTTGCAGTTAAATTTTATACAGAAGAGGGAAACTGGGATTTACTTGGTTTGAATCTTCCTGCCTTTGAAATTATGGATCCTGTTCTTTTCCCTAGTATCAAACATGTTCAGAAGAAAAATCCGCAAACAAATCTGTACGACAACAATATGTTCTGGGATATGTTTACACTACGTCCTGAAAGCTTAAATAATCTTATGTATATGTACAGTGATGGAGGTATTTCTGATGGCTATCGTCATATGCCTGGATTTCCTATTCACACCTATCAAATAGTAAACCGACTAGAAAAATCATTCTTCGTTAGGTTCCACTTTTTGCCTGATGCAGGCATAAGGAATCTTTTCTCTGTGGAAGCTCGGAAGATAGGTGGAGAAGACCCGGACTACGCCACCAGAGATTTATATAATGCTATAGCTCAAGAAAATTTTCCTACTTGGACAATCTATATTCAGGTTTTAACTATTGATGACGTACATAATTCAAAATTTGATGTATTCGACATTAGTCAGATATTGCCAGATAATGAATATCCACTGAGACCAGTGGGTCGACTGGTCTTAAACAAGAATCCTGTAAATTACTTTGCGGACATCGAGCAGTTAGCATATAATCCAGGTAATCTTGTTTCGGGTATACTAGGATCACCTGATAAGGTATTCGAAGGTCGTATTTTATCATACAGAGATGCACAAACCTATCGCTTGGGACCAAACTTTTTCAACATACCTGTAAACTGCCCGATAAATAATAATGCTTACACATATAACCGTGATGGTCATCCACCGGTTGGTGACAACGGACGAGATACACCAAATTATTACCCGAACTCTTTTAATGGTCCAGTACCATATTTAGAAAGCAATAGATCCAAGTTAATAGAAATATATCAACATCAACCATATAGTTTACACCAAGTTCGTGCTCAATATTTTTCATATGCGCCAGACGAAAGAAAGCGCTTAGTAGATAACATTGTGTCTTCTTTGAAATTAACGACAACATATCTACAAGAGCGCGCTGTCAAGCTTTTTAGACTCATTGACGCAAAATTTGGTGAAAAAGTATTTGATAGTTTAAAATCAAACAGATCATGTCCTGAAGATTTATAGTAGATTAAAGTATTTTTAACAAGAATATAGTTTATTAATATGTTTTGTGAAAGAACAAACACACAGTTCGTAATTTCATTATTATGATAGTTAGTAGGATAGTTTGAAAGTGAATTTTTATATTTTACTAAAATCAACAAAATACAATAATATAAACAACAGGTATGTTTTACAATAAGTTTGGATTACCTTTGATAATTTGAGATGAGAGAATAATTAATAACATTGCATAGAGGAGTATTTTGATTAACTAGATGACAACGGTTCTGTGCGTGCGTTAGCCCACGTACCAGCCAATCTAAATGTAAAAAAATCGAAAACAAAAAGCAAAAGAAGACGAAAAAAGCAAGCCCAGAGTTTCTTTGTGGCTTTCCTTTCCGGGTCTTTCACCTTGGAAGCTAGAGCTTTGCTTAGGTAGGTTCCTCGGCGGCGAGGATCTCGTTGGCTCCTTAACACGTAATCGGTGAACCAGTCCAAGTGATCACACCTACATTTAATATTCTGTCTTTACTTCAGCGGCCCCGTGCGCTGTGACCCAAACCCCATAAGGATACCCTAAGGTATTAGTCGCCTTAATTAAGCTACTAGTCGGGAGCCTTCTGCGGTAGACAACAGCTGTCTTCAATTTTTTTTTATTTTAATATAATAGTACTAAATTTAAAAAAAACAGCTTAGGATCTTGTTATTTGTTATTTATTTAAGGATTTAAACATATGTATGTATGTGATAAAATAGACCGCACGGATGGACTAATTCATTTTATTTTAATATTGTATTTGACTATGTTTACTGTTTACTGCATTGACAAGTACAAGTGTTTTTTAAATACCCAAGTGCTGAAAAGATTTCATTAAAAAAATGTGCTACAATTTATTGTAAAACAACTGTTCATTTTCATGTTTTTTTTCAAATAAATCATTATAACACAACAAAACTATTTTACTTTCGTGGCGAGGTTGACAAACCCTCGTCCCCCGAACCCTATTTGACGTAAAATATTGGGAGCTGCTATCAAACATTCAGTCGGACGTGGTTTAAGTTCAATTGATGATGTAATAAATATTTATAAAATTAATTATCTATTTATAAAATGTATCCAGTAAAATACTAACAAAAATTTTGACATAAATACATAAATAATGTAAACACTAATAAGATTTATGAAAATAAATCCTAATTAACAATTCCCTTCATATATATATATATATATACTACCTCGTTAGTCTAGCGGTAGCATGTTCACCCGCAGAGAACGAGGTCCTGGGTTCAAATCCCGGGTCGGGCCAAAAAAAGTGATTTTGGGACTTTTCTGTAAAAAGAAAAATTTCTCAATATCAGCCCGAAGTCTGGGAGTTGGCGGTATTATACCCCCGTGCCTCGGAGAGCACGTTAAGCCGTCGGTCCTGTACCTGCCCTCTTTCCGGTCGTGTCGCTAGGCGTCCCATCGGATCATGAGAGTGATGGAATAGAAAGTGCTCTTGTGTTTGCGCACACACGACTTCGGCTAGGAGGACATTATTATTATTATATATATATATTATATATATTAAATAACTTTATTACATCGCTGTCTATCAAATAAAAAAAAACATAAAAAACACACTTTACAGATATTCACATAGCAATTTAATCGTATTCATTTAAATTTAAGTTGAACGTGTGAAATCTATAAATAAATTGAAATTGATTAAAATATTTTTGGCCATAAAAGAGGATATTGTCCCAATTCTATGCAATAAACTTTTCACTTTAGCATTAAGAATTTTCAATGTCTATCAGTTATCCTTTTTCTTCCTCTCTAATATTCAGAAGAAGAATCTTGAAATGTTACAAAAGCCACCAAAAGCGTAAAAACACTAAGAAATAATTTGTGGAAATTCACATTTCTTTCTTGATTTTTTTTATGTTAGTAGGAGTTTGGGTTGTTGTGGAATAAATATTTTAAAGTAAATGACTGTGGTAATAATTATGAATAAATCAATCAGAGATTTTAAAACCAGATTGCCTTCTTATATTATTATTAATTAATTCATATTCATATATAAGGATTTGGCAGTCCCCCTACAAGATCGCCGTCCGAGGATCTTGTGAGGATCACTGGAAGCTGGTGGATGATACCGTAAGATTTTTGGGGTTTTTTATGTCTAATATTCCATGTTCTTCGACAGATATAACGATGATGACTTAGGATTTGGCAAAAACATTTGGATACTGCTGTTGTCAGGTCAGCTGTAAAAAAAAAATACCGTCTAAAAACGTTAAGATGCCTGCAACTTTTCTTTTAGACAAGCGAATGAAACAATATTGATAACCATTTTTCAAACAGTTTTAGTAATTGTTATTTTAAGCAATAGGATTTGTTTAAACGCATCATGATCTATTTTTTTATGAATGTCTATAACGATATAAACAAGGAATAATATGTACTATATGTACGTACCTTCTATTAAAAACAGATTTGTATAGTTTTGTTATAAATATAATTACAATACCATTGTTTTCTTTATATTTCCTAGATATAATATAGGTATACGTAAATGTGGTATATACACGTTGATTTGACGTATTGAAGTAATTATACGAACATGTTTGGTATAAAAAGGTTCGTTTTTATTTTCTACTATCACTTTTATGATCAACAATGTGCAGCTACCTACTTCATCAGCAAACTTCTCTGTCATTTTGATTTTTAATTAACTTCTCCGTCATGAATTGGAAATGTTTACATTTACTTATTTTAGTGGCAGCGAATGGAGTGATAGGAAAGCAACCTACAAATTCAGCTGGTGAACAAATCGTTTTATTCAAGGAAAAACATCCGGTGAGTTGATTATACAAAAATAATATTTTAGTAAAATTAAGTCAATTAATTTTAATTCATCATCATCATCATCATATCAGCCTAAAGACGTCCACTGCTGGACAAAGGCCTCCCCCAAAGATCTCCACAATTGCCGGTCTTGAGCTTTTTTTAATTAATAATCAAAAAATTAAAAGTGTGTAAAAAAAATAGATAGTTTGTGTACAAAAATGGGAAATCACGAACTTAATCGTCAGGCGGGCTTGGAACGCATTAAGGATGTAGTTCTATTATCCATCGGCTTTGTGTGTTAGCAAGGAGTCCGAAATTTTATCTGACAATGTCGTACGTAGTTTAACAGCAGAGCGCCTTTTTGATTTCGCATTTTTGAGATTAGATATACGTTTTGTATTGCGTTAATGAATATAATATAAATGCCATGAGATCACCATCATCATCATGCATATACATTTTAGAACTGTGCGGTGTAGCAGTGTAAGCCTTCTAGGCTTACTGCTAAGGTAATGGTAAAAAATGAAAGTGTTTGACTGTATTGAAGACTAAAAACAATCGATGATAAATTCTGTTATATGTAAGGACGGAATTGTGTACAGATGCCAGCACACCAATCCAGCTACCCCAATCTGTCAAATTTATTTTATAGATTTTCAACTTCATCACAAAAGCATAAGGTTCACTTTCAATTGGGGGAAATTGACAGATTGGGGTAGCTTGATGTGCTGGCGTCTGTACCTACTGATTGTCATGGACAGAAATTTCATAACATATATTTTCAGGTCATATTATTGCAATGCTTAAATTGTAGTGTAATAATAATTTAAATGTTATATTCCAAAGTACTATCTGAAAATCAATATCTATTATTTTTACAGGATCCAATAGGAGTAATAACTACGGGTTCCGGAAAACCAATTAATTACGATGAGGCAACATTCACCTTAAATGAAAATCTGTTACATAATGATTTTTTTATGGAAACAACATTACATTTGTCACGAGAAAGGATACCAGAAAGAGTTGTTCATGCTAAAGGAGCTGGAGCATTTGGCTTCTTTGAGGTTACCCACAACGTTTCACACATTTGTAAAGCGAAACTATTCAGCACAGTTGGAAAAAAGACGCCTATTGCCGCCAGATTTTCACCTGTAGCTAATGAAAAGGGTGGTACAGATACAACTAGAGACAACAGAGGCTTTGCTGTAAAATTTTACACAGAAGAAGGAAACTGGGATTTCGTTGGCTTTACTACTCCTATGTTTCTAATAAAAGACCCGATTTTTTTCCCTTCATTTGTACATGCATTAAAAAGAAATCCAGCAACTAATCTATTTGATCCTAACATGTTCTGGGATATGCATACGGTAAAGTCAGAAGCATTACATTTTCTTATATTTATCTTTGGAGATCGAGGCATTCCAGATGGTTATCGTTATATGCCCGGATACTCTATTCACACTTATCAAGTGGTTAATGATAATGGGGAGTCATTTTTTATAAGATTTCAGTTCACACCCGATAAAGGAATAAAAAATCTTTCCCCTGAAAGAGCTAAAAATCTCACTGCAGTAGAGCCTGATTACGCTATTAAAGATTTATATAATGCGATAGCTGATGGGAACTTTCCTAGCTGGACCTTATATGCTCAAGTTCTCACGATAGAAGATGTTCGTGCCGCAGATTTTGATGTATTTGATTTAACAAGAATATTACCGGAGGATAAGTACCCACCCAGACCTGTGGGTCGAATGGTTTTAAACAGAAATCCTATAAATTACTTTGCTGAAATTGAACAATTAGCATTCTGCCCATTCAATCTTGTACCAGGTATACTTGGAGCGCCCGATAAGATGTTTGAGGCTCGTCGTTTGTCCTACAGAGATGCACATAATTATCGTTTGGGAGGAAACTTTTTCAACATACCTGTCAACTGCCCCATGAATAGAAAGACCTATACATACAACCGTGACGGAGCTCCACCGGTGAATGATAATCAACGTGATGCTCCAAATTACTATCCAAACTCTTTTAATGGTCCTGTACCCAGGTCTGAGAAAAATAAAACAAAACTAATTGATATATTTCAACCTTTACCTTATAACTTAGATCAGTCTCGAAATTTGTACAACTCGTATAATCCCGATGAAAAGAAAAGATTGGTCGAAAATATTGTAGCTAATTTGAAATTGGCAACCCCATTTCTACAAGAGCGCGCTGTCAAACTGTTTAGCTCAGTAGACATAAAATTTGGTGAAAAACTACGGCTAGCTTTGCGAGTAAACAGTGCAGATTGATACTGAGATTGTGATTACTAGATACTACATACTTAAGAAATGTCACGAGGCAATTCTGAAATTTTGTGACAAGTCGTACTGAGTGACGCATTAATACAAAAATCGCACTTCAAACATCCCTGACCCTACGTTAATAACTTCGAATTATGCACACGTTACATTTTGTTTATTTAATAAGCAATAAAATATTTTTTTTATACACTGCAAATGGTGCCTTGAAAGACACCGTCTATTTATACCTACAAAATGTGTACTATAATCAATAGAATGTCATTGACTATAATAATGAAGCTGGCATTCTGGCTGGCATTGTTTCCTGCAATGCGGTTTGCGAATTCTTTAAGCAGCGATACACTATTTAATTGTTCAACACCAACAGACATGCGCTCGTGTGGCGCAGCGGTTAAGATAGTTGCATCGTCGCATCGTGTCCCGGGTTCGATTTTTGCGCAAGACATATGTGACCCATAAAACGTTGTTCTGAGTCTAGATGTACATACTTTGTGTCCGTCAATTATATGTTGGTAAAGTGCCCCGTGACACAGAGATTAAATAATATGGTGCCCGTGGCGCCATTGAAAATAAAATAAAGAAAAAAATCTATTCTTGAATAGCCTCCCGTAAATCGTTACTATTTCTTATGAAGTAATTTGTAGCTATTAAAATGTCTGCGCAGCTGACCCAGTATTAACTTTAAAAAAAATTATCACTTGTCATAAATTTTCATATCACCAAAATAAAAAGGAAAAAAAAATCAAATAGATAATATTATTTAAACTTCAAAAAATCGTCGCAAATGTAGAATGCCATCTAAAGGGTCGGCAACGCGCTAATGCCCCTGGTGTTGCAAGCGTTCATAGGCTACGGTGACCACTTACCATCAGGTGGGCCGTATGATTGTTTGCAAATTAAGTTGCATAAAAAAAATCTTTATAAAATTCATACAACTGATTGCGACATTTAATTATTCCTGAAGTTGCCCAAATTGTGTTAGGGTATGAATATTGTGTACTTACTTATATATCGTATGGGCAGTGGTTACCCTAGTATCAGAGTTGTTCAAGCCGTCCAGTAGGCCTCTGACATGGCTTAATGACTGTTGTCTAATGACTACAACCGGGAACGACAACTTAACGTGCCCTTTGAAGCACGGAGACGCTCAGAAATTTTACCACTTTGGCGGTCACCCATCTATGGACTGACCGCGAGCCTAGTTACTTAACCTCGCTGATCACTTACGGACCGATGAGAGCGTCTAGCTATGAGAATATTGTGTAGAATTCATAATTAATCAAGTTGAATAAGGAATTTTACCAGTGATCCGGAGCATCATGATATGCTAGTGTCTATGTATTTCTATATTAAATTTAAATAAATCTAAACGGCTTTTCTTTGTTATAACTTACATGTTTCCTTTGTTTTTTTGCAGAATTTGTAAAAGTAACCAACTTCGAATTAATGTATAAACTGTCTAAATTTTATTGGTTATTGATTTTAATAAAGGTATTAAATATAGGTAATGGTATTAAGGTGCTAAATATAATACCAATGCATGTTTCACTTTTATTGTTGTGTGGTTGAAGGCATAGAATATCAACGCCCTATCGCATTCGTGTGGGGCGTAGAAGTAGACCCGAGCGAGTTGACCTGAACTCCCAAAGAACGAGCAGCAGCGTATGTATTACTATGACCATCATAGTGCGATCGCCAATCCGTCTGCGAAGCGTGGCAGTTATGGCATATCCCTCCAAATTATGGTCACAACTCCATTGTGGAAATCATTTCGCGGAGGCCTTTGTCCAGCAGTGGACGTCATTCGGCTGACGTGATGATGATGTAGCTCTTGTGGCAGTTGCTTGCTCTAGATGGTTCTGTAAATTGTATAATTATAATAATATCCTGGGACATTATTGACACGCGGCCATCTGGTCCCAAACTAAGCAGAGCTTGTACATACATACATATACTACTTTTATTTTGTAAATGTAGATTTAACACCCAGACTCAGGACAAACATACATGTTCATGCACACAAATATCTGTCCTGGGTGGGAAGCGAACCCACGACCTCCGGCGTGAAAGGCAAGCATCTACCAACCACGCCAACGGGCCAGTAAAAATTATAGGATTTAAACAACTTCCAACTCATTGAGCTTTTCTCCAAAATATTTTCATTAAAGTGTTTTTGGACGTAGCGCATGTCCATTCCCTTGGAACCAATCAAAAAACCAATTCGCAGCGATATTTGTTCACGGTCTGTTACAACACTCGGTAGATCATTTTGGAGTACGGAGAACAAAATATTGGACACATACGAATACTGCACCACTCCCATTTAAAATTGTTCGAAAGGAAACACATTTGAACGGTTCCTAAACTGCAAAAAACGGCTGAAACTATGGCGTGACAGTGCCATTCAATTCGTCTCTCTTCCGATCTTCCACCTGAACTCAAATTGCCGTGGCAAGCCTGAAAGATGCCTGAAGACCAGATCCAGGTTGGCCGCAGTAAGGAAAACCTGCTCAAGTGGAAATTTGTAAACGGTTTCAGCCGGACTGGAGAGCAATGTGGTTCTGTTGCCCATACTCACCCAACCCAAGTGTCATAAACGCATTTCGCTACTTACGCGGTTAGGTTAATACGCCATATGTCACAAACGTACTTCGCCACATATGTACGTCGGCACATTTGCACTCCGTCACATACGTACTTCGTCACAAACTCTGTTGGATACCATTTTCATAATAAACTGTGTTTGTAAAGAATCACACCAGGGGCTCTACCGGCTAACTCGCCGAACATCGTTTTCGTGAATGGCGTTCAAATAAATAAAGTATAACAATGACTTAATCAATCGTTAAATCGGCTTCCATGAACACATTTGACCTCATAAATGGTCCGGAATCGATTGTCAACGTTGAAGCCGATTTAACGATTGATTAAGTCATTTTAACCTTCATTTATTTGAACGTCATTTACTTCATTTATTTTATTTCTTAATAAACTTGTTTATTTAAACCACTTTGATGAATTAGGCAGATGACAAACAACGAAAATACAAGATGTGGTTACAAATTGTTTTTAAAATAGTATTACAATAAGCAATAATTATTTTGTAATATCAGAGAGTAATGATAATATATAGAAATTTTATATGACAACAGAATGATTATGTTTATTGTCAAAATGTCAGTTTGTCCATTACAATTAATTATTAATACAACAATTTATAGTAAACAATATCACAACGGACTGTATGAGGAAAAGAAAGGTAGATTATTTTATCATTGAGATTTAAATAAATCTCCATCGTCTCCTATTAATAGAGGTGTACCCCAAGGATCTATTTTAGGGCCCTTATTGTTTATTTTATACACCGTGGGTCATATCCAGGATTATAAATACCATATCTATGCGGATAACGTGTAGATAGATGAAGCAGACCATAAAATAAATAAAGATCTGAATAAACAAAGCATAAAATCTGGGCAAAACGTAACTGTTTAGTGCTTAATGCGACAAAAACCAAATACATGATACTTGGTACCCAGACTGCAGTTGACACAATAGTTTATGGCTCCGCGGGTTCGTATCGACTGACAGCAGCATCGAATATAAAACTGGGACTCGGGTTCTAGGCATTTTATGAACTGTTAAAAACTGTTTTTATCGCCTTCATTTACTTAATACATTAGCCACGACGTTTAACAATATACAAAGGTCAAAATGTTTGCGCAAGGTACTAATAATAATAATATCCTGGGACATTATTTACACATGGCCATCTGATCCCAAACTAAACAGAGCTTTACTATGGAAACCAGATAACATCATATGATGATAACCAGACAACAATCTGTACTTGGTAACTACCTGTAGCAGGCATGTAAATTAAATTATTGAACTGTAATTATTCTTCTATGTTTTTTATAAACGTTTCCACACTTTCCCAAACCACGTCTACCTAGATTTTCCATATGTCGCTCAATTGCTATTAATATAAAAGCCTCGTACCTCGTAAAAAGTTGCTTCTTCGATCTAAATAATCTACGCAGGTAAAAATGATATGCTGGAGCAGTGTAATCGAGTTGAGCAGTTACACAATGGTAAAACAAACACTATAAAGATCTGCTTGTAGCCTTCAGATCTACTGGCAACCCGTCACCTACACCGCAGCAACCATCCCACCATAGCACGTTCAGCTCAGAAAACACGGTTTTTCACTGAACTTGCATAACGCCAAGCTTCTTCAACTACCCGAGTAGCTGCATTGGGAACACTTACCACTGCACTCTCAAAAGTTAGCGCCGAGTTTGTGCCAAAAGTTGATATCAAGTTATAAATGCTTATGCTAAAAGTAAAATAAAAAATCTTTCTCCTACCATTTGATGAGTAAAGGAGTAAATAAAGAAAAAAAGAAGTACATTTAATGGTAACAAATCAGGCGCTACTAGTATAATACACGGTATACATTAATGCTGGGTTGTTATAAATAAAACCTACAAATCATTATCGCAGCAAATCTAAACATAGATGCCATGTGACTGATATATTTTTTCAAAAGTTTTCATTTAATACTGTCAGTCTTGTCAGTGTTCTCAAACTAAGCATAGAAAAAATGATTCTCTACAAAAATTCGGTGAATATCAAAATGTAGTACTCGTATCTTGTTAAGTTCATCCAAAATGCATCTTTATGGACCTTACAAATCGTCACTATGAATAGTACAAAACACGTTGATTGGTCTAAATTAAAAAAAAATAAGTTCGCTCTGTTACGAAGAAGTTGATCCCGTTTGTGAAAATTTTGACATATTAGTAATTTTACAATATTGGTAATGCCCCGAGATCCTACACTAGGATTCCCTGTGTTGTAGGACCTATTCCTGGCAATAAACGATTTTTAATTTAAAAAAAAAAAAAAAAAAAAAAAAAAAATCAATGCTGAAAAATAAGTAGTATAGTGCTACAAACTTATCTGGCCCGGTGGCCAAAAGTAGAACTAACGACGCCAGTTTGAAATGTCAATCGGCCTGTTATTCCATGACATTCCTGCCATTGATTGTTTGTAGCGCGTATTTATATTTCTTTTTGTGGTTTTCAATTGTGAAAAACGCCGAAAGCTTTAAAAAGTGATGCGAGGAACGTTATATTACAAGAATTGAATTATATTAAGGAAGAAAAACGCCTTCAGGCACCAATTATACCCTTCAATAAGTTGTATGAACGCGTAGCTGTTGCTACAGGTTAGTGTTGTCAGCTTCTGAAAAAATACAAAACTCCCCCTCGCACTTTAAATTAAAATACATATTTTAAAATATTCATTATTTATTTAATTTATGCTGTTTCCTTTGTAGGTGTCCGGGAGTGATGTGTAAGAAAACTTGTGAAAGAAAAAGAGCATGGTAGATAGAATTCTGAAATCCTATCATTCATTGCAGAAGATTTTGATAAAATAACAGTCAATGAATGGCAAAAGCATTGCAACCATGTAAAAAAATATTGAAAATGTGTATCGAAAAAGGGATGGATACTTAGACGAGCCATTCATCATTCATTTAGGTAGAGATTGTGAAAGCAGTGATTACGATAATGATCATGATGAAATGACTTCTGAATTAAACCATTCCGGTGACATAATAATACCTGGAGTATCTCCGTTAGAGAACACTTAGCATACATTTTATGTAAATGATCATAATTATTGTATAAAAATATAAAGATTAGTAATGACAGTATTTGTTTGCTTTTTAGTTAAATAACATTTACGTTACAATGTGCATATTATTTTTACCCACTTAATTGCAAAAAATAGTTACTAGCAACACTAAATGCGATAACAGCGACGCTGCCACCGGGTCAGATAAGTTTGTGGGACTGTAATATTTGTGTCGTACAAACTATGCACCGTGTCTACTGGAGCGACTGAGTATGTATAAACTCTTACATACATACTTTTACAAATTTACAACCTATTTATAAGAGTCACCAGAGCTTTTAACGTATTATATTATAGCACAACGTCATTCTAATAAAAAACTATCTAGAGGTCAAATCAAATATGTTTATTATTCATACATTTATTATTTCCGAATTTATATAAATATTATTTTATCTAGTTGTGTTTGCTCGCAAACCTTCCCACACTCTCTTACTTAAATTTTCATCAATTAACCCAAATTGCTTGACAGCATGCTCTTGCAGAAATTGCGTTGCTAATTTTAAAGTAGACACGATATTCTCTACCAACCTCTTCCTTTCAACCGGCTCATATGAGAAATACAATGCACGTGTTTGATCCAAATTGTTTGAGTCCTCTGTATATATGTTTATCAATTCTACTCTATTTTTCTCCAGAAAAGGCCCTGGACCATGAAAAGAGTTCGGATAATAATTCGGTATATCATATTGGTTGTCATTCACCGGTGGCTGTCCATCACGATTGTATGTGTAGGCTTTATTATAAATCGGACAGTTTACAGGTATGTTGAAAAAGTTAGCCCCCAGACGGTAATACTGTGCGTCCCTGTACGCAAGACGACGAGCCTCAAAGAGTTTATCTGGAGCTCCCAATATACCTGGGACAAGATTTGATGGAGCATATGCCAACTGCTCTACTTCAGCAAGGTAATTTACAGGGTTCTTATTTAAAACTATCCGACCCAGGGGTCTCTGTGGATATTTATCCTCCGGTAATGTTCTAGTTACGTCGAAAACGTCAAAGTCTGCATTGAGAACATCGCTTACACTTAAAACTTGAACGCTTACTGTCCAACTGGGAAAATTGGCTTGGGCAATTGCATTGTATAAATCTCTGATAGCGTAATCGGGATCCTCGCCAGCTATGATTTTTGCCTCATCTGAAAGTATGTTTTTTATCCCCGCATCCGGCAAGATGTGGAATCTAACAAAATATGAATCTGCTTGTTCGTTAACTACTTGATAAGTATGAATAGAGAAACCTGGCATATGACGATAACCATCAGGAATACCTCGGTCGCTTTGCAAATATATTAAAGCATGTAAGGTTTCTTGATGCGTCGTGAGAGAATCCCAAAATGTATTCATATCGAATAAATTTGTGGCCGGATTCCTTTTGGCTGCTCGTGCAAACCCAGGAAATAAAATAGGGTCTTTAAATGCAAACATTGGAAAATTCAGACCAACTAAGTCGAAATTCCCCTCTTCTGTATAGAACTTTACAGCAAAGCCTCTAGGTTCTCTACCGACGTCGGATCCACCTTTGTCTGCAGATATTGGCGAGAATCTGACGGCAACAGGTGTCTTCTTTCCAATCTTGTTTAAAAAATTGGCTTTACAAACATCAGAAACATTGTTTGTAACCACAAAATACCCAAATGCTCCAGCGGCTTTGGTGTGAACAACTCTTTCTGGGATCCTCTCCCGATCAAAATGTGTCATACTATCCATAAAATATTCATTGAATATAAGGCGTTTGTTCAAAGTGTATGTAGCCTCATTATAGTCGATTGGCTTACCGGCAGACGTGGTCATGACGGGAACTTTACCCTAGAAAACAAATAACGGAATTATTTTTTGAATAGATTTATACCAACGTTAAACTCAACTGCTGGAAACATTAAAGAAACTAACAATCTAATGAAAGCTAGCAAAGTAAATAGAGAAAAATTATCACTTGACAAATTCTAACAAAATAAGAGGTAAGACAGATAATGTAACATTAATTTAAACTTTTCTTTCTTCGGTTTTTATTATTTCTAAACTCACCGACATTCTTTTCTTGAATAATACGATTTGGTTGCCTGCTGGATCATCATTTCCATTCATCTTAGCAATCACAGCAATATTCGTCCCCAAAATCAGTAAATATAACACTTTTATATCCATTACAAGATGTTTTTTATTTACAAGTATTGAATTATTTCTTTTGACGGCTCACTGGATTCGTCACACGTTAGTTCCTGAAAAAAAAAAGGAATTAATCTGTCATCGAATATTCACGATGTATTTTTGGGTCAGGTATTCAGTACGGTATTGGTATTATAATTGTATTTGCCCTTTACAGTTAACCAGAGAGATGAAAAAAAGCACGAGTGAATCTTGTATATTAATCATGGAGCAAAAATGTATTCGAACTAACCCCGAATATTTATAAAAATTTACAAGGTTTTTAGAACGTAACAGTGCCAAATTCTTGAATAAGAAGATCACATGAAAAGAGATATTTTTTTACGAACTTATTCGATTATAGAAGTTTAATATACCTATCACAACGCTATTACATTCAAGTTATACTCGTAAAAACGCCCAAGTAATTGATGTATTTTTATGAAGAGTCAAGGAAATATTCATTGTGATTCAACAACTTGTTAAGGATAATCAAATATATTTCCAAGCCGTAACGAACAGATAAGAATTCATATAGCCGAACCAGGATTTCTTAAAAATAGTAGATTCTAAAAACTAATTCGGTGAAGACCATAAATAACCACATGATTAATTACCGGACAACCAGAAGGGGAAGACCTCGTCGAACATTCTCTGACCAAAGCGGAGACGTTCTCAAGATATGGCAGGTCAGAAGTACCCTAAACCGGCGAGCATGTATGAAGAATATAATGTCAGTAATCGAGGCAAAAGAGGTGTGCAAAGATCGTGACAAATGGAAATCCGTTGTCTCTGCCTACCCTTCCGGAAAACAGGTGTGAGTCTATGTATGTGTTTAATTAAATGTTTCCGTTTTTCAAAGTTTGTGGGCTCATAGTTCACAAATGCCAAACTGGTATATATCGATTTTACAAGAACTTTCAACTTTCTTAGGAACATGTTTTATAGAATTCTCCCCTAAAGATGGAATAGACATTGAAACTGTACTCGTATTTGTGCTACGTGCGTATCGACTAAAGTCTTCAGTCTAAGATGTCGGCAAGCTCCGCTTAGCTTGCTGTCAAGTATTCCGCTTTGCTATGCTAGGCGAACTGATCGTTCGGGGTTAGATTCTCTAGCTCGCGATTGCGAGGCAGAGTACACCTCGCAATCGCGAGCTAGATCTGACTTGCGAGACGATCCGAAATCTCGTTTGCGAACTTTTTTGGAGAGTTGGGACCTCAGACCTGTTGTTTCTAGGTACATTGCAATATTCTGCTGAGAAGAAATATTATTTTTGAATATATAATAATAAATAATAATTAAATACTTATGTTTCATTTCTAATAATATTTAAAAAAAACTTATGAATTAAAATATTATTAGAAATTAAATTACAAGTTCCGATGAAATATTTTAAATCATTTTAAAATAAGGAATCTGTTAAAGTATATTCTGGTGAGAATAACTACTATTTTTAAATATATAAAGAAATTCATTATTAAATAAAAAAATATCATTATTAAATTATTTATAGAAATTAAATTACAAATACGTAGTTCTGAAAAATTTGTGAATAATTCTGTTAAAGAATGTGATTAAAATACTTCTTTTTAGTCACGTCCGCTGCCTAGGAAGCCGACCGCGCGTGTAGACCGTACGTACCTACGTCTCGTCTCGATTGGTTTTCATTGCATATTAAATCTATGATATCTTGTGATTAAATGTTTGATTCTAATAATTAAAAAAGTGTTCTAATGAAAATTTTGTTATGTGTGAGCAGCAAGCATTGTAATTAATATATTATACGCGCTTAATTTAAAGTCCAGTGTTTCAATTAAATACATTCCAGGTCGACCTTCGTTCAAGACGTAAATAAGTAGATAGGAATGACGTAACTACTAACTACAATATACAATATTGGGCACATGGCATTGAGAAGATTTTCGTAGATATTGACATGCTCTTTAATATTGTACTACATTTGTTGTTTTATCATCAATAGTTTTGGCAGCGCATGCAGCATTAGGACAATTTTTACACCATGGATTACATTATTGTAGTTTTCTTGGGATCCCTAATTTAATTAAATTAACAATATAGCCCATGTTACTCAGTGATCGTATTCTAGTATTGAAAGAAAAAAAAAAGAAAAATTGGTTCAGTTTAGTCGTTCAGTTTTTTCATTTTATTCGTTACAAAAATACAAATCATCTCCGTTTATTCCATTAGAATATATATGTTATATATTGCTCGTATATGTTTTGATTGGCCGGCTTAGGTACAATTCGCCTGGGAACACCATCTCACTATATTAATTAAAATAAATGATCATAATATGTACAAACACCTCCCTCAAAGATCTAGACAATAATAATAATAATAATAATAACTTTATTTCCAGAAAGTACAATTTCACTTAAGACTAAATCCATACATTTGGTTATTTCTAATCTGTAAAAATTGTACACTACGCAGGTTGTGATCCTCTGACACCCAAGCTAAGATTAAACTTGTGTTATGGGTGCCAGGGCTCTCTCTTAATCCAATTTCCTAATGAATACAATTATTATTAATTGAGTGTCTGCGAATTTAGGAATAATCAATTAGTTATGAGTGTATTTAGAAGAAGTGAAATTAATATTAATAAATTAATTAATACAAGATTTTTACATATAAACTAATTAAGATTACAATAAAGCCTCTATGCTTAAAAGTGTGTATGTAAGGGTGTGTAAGGGGGTGTGTGAGAGGGTGTGTACATGTGTGCATGTGTGAGGGTGAGAGGGTGTGTTTGAATGTGTGTGAGGTGGTGAACTGTGACTGGATATATTAACTTAAAGAGTTTGAGAAGAAATTTTCTACGTCGTCATATGTAAGGGTCATAAGCCAGTCAATCAGATTTCTTTTACAAAGATGGAGATTGGTTCCATATATTTTGCAAAATTTGTTTGCTAAATTATATAATTTGCTACCCAAAAAGAGGAAATGTCTTTCCGCCATTTTTGTTTTGCGGCTTTCAACCGTACAAACGTTTGTATTACGACGTCTTAATGTAAGGAGTGGGTCATAAGACAGATACCTATGTTTGCGCAGTACTGTGTTGAGCACGTAGAGCTTTCTCACGGTCAGAACTTGGCAGTCTTTGTATAATTGTGTGGTACTGTACCGAAAGTGTTTGAAAGTCATGACCTTAAGAACGGCTCTCTGCGCTCTCTCTAATTGCAGTAAGTTTGACTTAGGAGCTCCACCCCAGACCGTTATACCAAAAGACAGCACTGACTGGCAGAGCGAGTAGTAAACCATACGCAGTGTATGAAAATCTGCACTATGACGGAGATTTCTAAACACCGCGATAAGTTTCCTCACCCTGCCGGCCAGCGCCCTCAACTGGACGTTCCACGAGATGAAGCTATCTATAAAGATACCCAGGTATTTGACATTGCTAGACTTTGCCAAGGAGCGGCAGACACAAGTGTCGAAATGACCGTTGCAAGTATGTGCTCTAATCGTAAACTGGTTATCTGGTTGAGAGGATAATTTATGTGAAAAAGTCAAATAAGTTGTTTTGTCCACATTAAGTGTTAAAAGGTTGTGAGAAAGCCACGCCAAGACTATGTATAACGCGAATTCTGCACGCTCGCGCACTTCTACCCAGTCTCGTCCATGTACAAGAAGAGCCGTATCGTCTGCGTATGTATATATATTACAGTGAGGTAGGGATAAGCTACATAGACCGTTTACATAAATAAGGAACAATGTAGGGCCTAAAATTGAGCCCTGTGGAACTCCGAAGGATATGGGGTGTTCATCACTTATTACAGAACCAATTTTGACACATTGTGTCCGTTCTGATAGGTAGCTTTGAAATTACGCTAACGCCGTGCCCCTCACTCCGATTCTTTCCAACTTGGATAATAAGACAGGGACAGAGACAGTGTCAAAAGCCTTAGATAAGTCTAAAAATATGCCCAGGCATTTAGACTTCCTGTCAAGTGTCTTAACGGCGTCATCCATAAGAGCAGCAGCGGCATCTTCGCAAGACTTCCCAATACGGAAACCATATTGATTTGGCGATAATATGTTTTGTGCTTCTAGGAAGTTGATGAGACGGTTGTTAATAACTCTTTCTAAAATTTTCGACACTGCAGGAAGAACAGAAATGGGTCTAAAATTATTGACACTGTCCCTGTCACCACTTTTGTGGACTGGGTGTACAACAGCCTTTTTGAGGACACGGGGAAATATACCTAGAGTGAGGCACAAATCAGTGATATGAGAAATAACGGGGACCAATATCTGGCTGCTGTTAATTAAAATGCCAGCGGTTATACCGTCCCACCCCGCAGCAGAGTCTTTACGGAGGTTTAGTATTATGGTCTTTACCTCGGCTTGCTCGGGTGTTAGCAGGACAAGTGAGTTGAGTTGTCTGTCTTCTTTAGTGTGAGGTAAGTGGTGAGTGGGAGAAATGGAGTGCTGATTCGCAAGATTTTGTCCAACGTTTGCAAAATATTCGTTAATGTAGTTAATTGAGGATAAAGAGTCGCCAGCAATAGATAATAGCTCCGAGGGAACGGATTTTGTTTTTTTTTTTTTATGGATAATGTCATTAATCACCTTCCAGGTAACTTTGGGATTATTTTTAGCTTTAGTGAGTTCGTTTTTCTCATAATTGTGTTTTAACCGGGATAATAATTTATTACAGAAGTTACGATATCTAATGTAAGTTATTTTCAAAGTGTAATTTTCCGGCGATTTTTTGTGTTTTTTATGCAAGTCGTCTCTTTTCCTTATACACTTTAATAAGCCAGGGGTAATCCAGGGCTTGAGAATTCTAAGCTTTGACGGAATGATGCGAATTGTAGTATTACTATGAATTATGAATGAAATTTTGTTTATGAAAAGTTCTGTTGCCTGATTAGGATTGTTATTAAGTAGTATCAAATTAAAGTCTGTATCGGCGATGTCTAAGGCTACTTTCCTATAATTAATTTTAGAAATAGTTTTAGTGTTTTTTTGTGAATTAGAGACCTTATTTAAGCAAACTAACACGGGAGCATGATCAGTAATATGGCTGTCTAATATGAAAAAAGTTACCGCACCTGTGGCCCTTAGCATTGTGTGATCCAGACAGTTATTCTCTCTAGTTGGGTAGGTATAACCCGGTAACAGTCCGTATGTAGCGGTGAGGTTCATATACTCATTATAGTGAGGATCACTATTGGCAGGGCAGATATTAGGTCTTTACCTATGAAATTGCCGTTCTGCAGTACTGGCCATTTCAAATCAAAATAATTTTTGTTTGGCTAAGAATTCTAATTTCAAATTAATTTTATTTTAAAAACATGGATTCTTTTTTCCAAAAGTAGTCATTTCTTTATTGATTAGTGTTACATTTTCATCGCATTTCAATCTTTTTCGTCATCATGGATACGTTAAAAATTCGAGTAATTATGGAATATGAGTACCGTCGTGGCAGCAACGCGGCACAAGCGGCACGCAACATCAACGACGTTTACGGAGCTAACACTACAAACCAACGCACCACCTGTTATTGGTTTGCTCGCTTCCGTTCTGGAAATTTCGACCTGAAAAATGAACCTCGCGGTCGTCCGAAGACTTTGGTCGACAATGACGAATTAAAGGCGGTTGTGGAAGCTGATGATACACAATCTACGGCTGAATTAGCAGCAGCTTTCGACGTTAGCGTCAAAACAATATTGGTCCATTTGCGTCAAATTGGCAAGGTAAAAAAGCTTGACAAATGGGTGCCCCACGAACTCAATGATCGCCAGCGCGAAGTACGCGTCGAGACGTGCCTTGCACTGCTCAACAGACACACAAATGAAGGAATTTTGAACCGCATTGTTACCTGCGATGAAAAATGGATTCTGTTTGATAACCGCAAGCGCTCAGCAAGTTGGTTGGATCCTGGTTCAGCACCTAAACAATGCCCTAAACGAAAACTTACCCCTAGAAAAGTGATGGTCACTGTTTGGTGGTCTAGCGCCGGTGTGATTCATCACAGCTTCTTACCAAACGGGGTGAGCATTACTGCAGATGTGTACTGTGAAGAACTGAGCACAATGATGGAGAAGCTGGCGCATCTCCAACCAGCATTGGTCAATCGCTCGTCTCCGCTGCTCCTGCACGACAACGCGCGACCTCATACTGCACAGCAGACGGTCTCCAAGTTGCAAGAACTGGGGTTGGAAGCTCTCCGTCATCCGCCCTACTCACCAGACCTTGCGCCTACAGACTACTACTTTTTCCAGAATTTGGATAACTTCTTGGCGGGAAAAAAATTCAATACCCGAGAGGCAGTACAAAATGCCTTTGAAGAATTTGTTGCCTCCCGTCCAGCTGATTTCTTTAAGAAGGGCATCAATAAACTGCCACTGCGATGGCAAAGATGCATTGATTGCATGGGTGATTACTTCGATTAATACAAATAAAAAAATTCATGAAAAAAATTCGTTTAAATTTTTTCATACAAAACGGCAATTTCATAGGTAAAGACCTATTATTTATGTTAATGTCGCCAATCAAGAGAATATTTTTATAATTTGACATTGACTCTAACAGGTTGTTCAGGCTATTAAGAAAGTTGTCTATGTGACGGAAAGATGGCGGCCGGTAAATAGCGATTATGACAGTATCAGGGCTCAGTATACAGACAAGGCAATTAGCATCCATAAATTTGGGTTCTGTGACATTATGAGTGCGATTTGAATTTATATATAAGACAAGACCATCATTCTGATTAAACGTATTGGTAGTGTAACAGGAGGAATAACCCTGGAGATAAGGAATATTATGTAATTTGTTAAGCCAACATTCCGAGAATATTAGGACATCACATCTAGTTTGTAGGGAAGTAAGGAGGACTAACACGTTGTTAAAATTTTTGTTAATGCTACGTATATTTAATTGTAGTATTTTTAAGGAATGTTCAATGTTTTTATCCATTAATAATTGAGTGCATTTTGCTGGGGAACAGTGATAAAATTCATTATTCCCTAAAGAGTCTAGGTCTTCAAGGATATCATAAACATTATTCATTTTTGTAAGAATAACTATTCAAAAAGATGATATAATATGTAAAGCGATTAAACACCAATACGGTAGCATAGTGGACTCTGGGCGGATATACTAAAAATAATCTGGATATTATGAGAATGTCTGCCTTGGATAAGTACATAAGGTCAGGATACAATTTTAATAAATCAGACAATGACGACAATTGCCGGCCTTGTGATATCAATGATCATCTTGTAGAGGACCTGTCCAGGCCTTTGACCAGCTGTGGACGTCATGTTTGTCCTATATGCTTATTTACCATTGAGCAGATTATGATGAAATGTTCAGTTATATATACGACCGAGAAAATTCCTGGCTGAGAAAGTATATACCTATGAAAATATAAACAATCTTATACCTACATTTCATATAATATATTATATTCTTTGCAAAGCGTTGCAACGCATGCTGGGTACAGTTAGTTACTATTATATCATTTGTATGTCATAAGTCATTTATTTCTTAACAATTTACATTGTATTGAAAAATGTATTGTACAATAAAATTCTAAAATAAAAACAAGAGTCAAGAATATATTCATACTAAATAGCCTTTCGTCAATAAATATGTCTTCAATTTGTTTTTAAATGATCTTTTTGATATACCTCTGTGTATAATTTTAAATTATATTGGCAGCTTATTATTATAAGAAGTCTTTCCTACAAGTACTCTCTCTCTCTCAGCTGTGGTACCTCATCAGTCTCGAATTTGTGAAATTGTTTACAAAACTTTTTTACAACATTAGGAGCGAACCAAAAAATTATAAATTTAAAAAATAAATAAATAAATACTTACTAAATTAGATTAGATAGATATAAGAGAGATATTGTTAAAACATAAAATAGTGCCATAATATCAACTGTGATTAATAATAGTTATTAGTTATTTTTAGTATATAATTTATTGTTGTTTTCTTGTTTATTGAGACTTTTCTCCTGCAGTCAAACTGATCGGTTTTGTGGGGTCTTATTCTGTCCTTGTGTTAATATTAAGAAAACAATAAATAAAATAAACCAAGAAAAGAATAAATAAAATAGCACAAACATGGTGCCGTCAAAATTTCTAATTTAATAAAGTAGTCTTATTTTGTACGGAGCATCGTCCTTATAGTTCGGCTTTATATGTATGTTCACCATCGGCCTTATATGTCATATTACCATAATTAGATTTCCAAAAAAAATTACACAGCTGATTATTAATAAAATTACGTGAATACTATGTAATACATATGAGGTATTAATACAAACGTAACAAACACATTCGTGGTGGAGCCGTAATATATTGTTAAGTGTATATAATATGTCACAATATTAACTCAGTCTAATAAATATTCTTAGGTATTTTATTGGGTATACAATAAATGTTTCAAAATGTTCTTTAATCACGTCTTTTCAGTAGGTGTTCCAAAGTGTCAAACGTGACTTATATTAGGTAATAATAAGGTATATTAGTTTAATTTTTTTATATATAAATGTTATTTTTGAGTATTAATTATTGTGGTTCGGTTAATGTGTTGAGTGACTCAAAATTCCGGTAAATAGCATCCTTAAATTAAAAATTGTTTTAATTAAATATTTCAAAAATATTTATTGATCTATCTATGGCAAATTTCGACCGAAATCTCATTAAAACTTCAGTAGAACTGCGTAATATACCAAAGAGAGTGGCCGAAACCAAATCCATGTTATATGAAACGTTAACACATTTATCTAAGCAGTTAAACATAGATATAGATGCCAGACAAATTCGTGATATATTCCGACAGCCATCAAAAAAAGAAAAACCAGCCTCAAACATCACGCTGGAATTCACGAACACGTTACTGAAAGCTAAATTCCTCAGTAGTATCAAGCAATACAATAAGCAGAATCCTAATAATAAGGTAAATTCATCACACATAAATATAAAAACAACCGAACAACTGCCGATTTTCATTACGGAACAATTAACTCCCCACGCTAAAAAAATATTTTATCTGACAAGAGAATATGCAAAACTAAATCAATACTGCTTCTGTTGGACTTCGAACGGACGTATCATGCTGAAAAAGGACCCAAATAGCCAGACTATAATAATTAAAAATGAAGAACAACTCCAGAATTTGCCCAAAGTATGACTAGTTCCACTAATACTAGTATGCCATATTCACTGTTATTTTACTGCTATTTATTGTTATACTAAATGTTATTTTACATATGTTCTACTCACCCTAATTTGTTTTTTCACACTTATTTTTAAATTATTAGATAACACCAAACACCCACTAAACACATCTAAATTTCACCAACCTGTGCTAGACATAAATCACTACATAAAAACACACAATATACTAACTATGGATTATTTTACATACACATATATACCAAGTCGTAAAAATTCAAGATACCTTTACTTTATCTCTACTACGATTATTTATAACTTAAAAATGTTTGCAAATATTAGCTCTAAAATTGAACGACGTTACAAGCCAGCTGAAGTAATTTACCGCATAGTAATGAAGACTACACATTTTATCTGCTTTTTACATGTACCCATTTCATACTTTATGACAATTATTTCCTTCTAAAATGATAAATAACAACATTGATTTAATAAATAGTGTTGATCAACTCTCCGTTTCTGAAGTCCATACATGCATTCCTGAACAAACTACAAGCTATATGAATCATTCGAATAATTTCTTAAAAATCTTCACTCAAAACATAAGATCTATTAACTGCAATTTTCTCAATTTACAAACATTTTTACACCGATTTTCTTTTGACAACGACCTGTTAATTTTGACTGAATGCTGGTTATCATGCTCCAGCAATACTATCGTACCGGTCCTTCACAAATACTCTGTTTTCAAGACCACAAAACACATCAATCAAAGTGATGGTGTAGTTATATATATAAAATCGGAACTGTTAGCTGTTTGTGAAGAACTTGACCTTAATCAAACTGCTTCAGGTATCTTAGTAAAAATTAACTCTAACATAGCTGTAGTATGTATCTACCGATCGCCATCTACTGATAATATCAACAACTTTTTAATATGTCTCAATAATCTATTGCCATCACTTACTAATTTCAAAACAGTTATAATAACCGGTGATCTCAACATAGATATTAAGCCTAGTACTCTTGACGCACGTGCACACGAATACCTAAATTGCCTAGCCTTTCACGGTTTCCTACCAGCTCATACGGAGCCTACTCGAGGTAACAACTGTCTAGATCATACTATCTTGAGAACAAAGTCTCGGACACTTTCATTTATATTTGAATCGACAGTTACAGATCACTACTCGACTCTGCTCTGTATAAGCAACCAAAGTATTCAGAAAAGTGGCCCTCGAACTACTACTAAAATTGACTACGACGGACTTGATAAATCAGTATCCCAAATAGATTTTAATTCTCTGTTTTCTATAACGAACCCAAATCTCCTAACTGAACACCTAATAAAATTACTGAGGTCAGCCATCGCAAAGCATACAGCGCTCAAAATGGTGCCATCTAAGAAGAGACTACTCAAACCGTGGATTACGCCCGGCTTAGTCAGATGCATAAAACATAGGGATGCATTGCATAAAAAGGTTAAGCAATCTCCAAAAAACGAGATAATACTTATTAGCTACAAGCGCTATAGAAATTTCTGTACACGAATCCTGAAAAAAACAAAGAGACTTTATGACGCGGAACAAATAAATAAAGTTAGTCATAACCCAAAGTTATTATGGGATACTATAAAGCAAATAACTAATACAACAAAAATAAAAAATTCTTCAGCACTTCTACTTGAGAGCTCAACCTCACATACACAGTCTTGTAACGATATTAATTCTTTCTTCGTCAATATTGGGAAAAATCTTTCGGAGAATTTAAAAATCCAACAGTCCTCACACCCGACCACTACCCCACAATTCACACACAAGCCCTCACCATGCTCATCTTTTGTGTTAGAACACACTAACCCGGCCGAAGTAAATTCTATTATACACTCGTTACGTTCCAACGCTTCTACCGGTTGGGATGGTATATCACCAATTATCCTGAAGAGATATTCTCTATACCTGGCACCCATCTTAAGCCACATATTCAATCTTTGTTTCGACACTGCTGTCTTTCCAGATGCTTTTAAAAAGGCGATAATACATCCTATTTTCAAGGGGGGTGACGGGAGCCTTCCGAACAATTACCGTCCCATTGCAGTCTTAACTGCGTTGTCTAAAATACTCGAACGTCTTATCAATAAAAGACTGATCAACTATTTGGACCATAATAATTTTATCTCTTCTCATCAATTTGGATTCCGACAGAAAAAATCCACCTGTGATGCTGTTCACGAGCTGACAAATTTTGTCGTTCGTAGCCTCAATGAGCATAAAAAAGTTCTAACAGTATTTTTAGACCTCGCAAAAGCGTTCGACACGGTTCCCGTAAACACTCTCCTTGTCAAACTTGAACAAATGGGTATCAGAGGAGAACAATTAGAACTATTTCGAAATTATCTCACAAATCGTTCCCAAATAGTCAAAATCGATAATTACACTAGTCAGGAGCTACCTATTCAGTATGGTGTGCCACAAGGCAGCATATTGGGTCCTACGTTATTCTTAGTATTTATAAATGACCTTTGCCAAACGAAAATCCCACATTCAAAGACTGTATGTTATGCAGATGACACAGCATTAACATTTGTTGGTGATACGTGGTCAGAACTGGAACGCAGGGCTCAATATGGGATGGAACTTGCATCGAACTGGCTTATTTCCCACACACTAACACTTAACACCGAAAAAACGAAATACATTACCTTTTCTATTAGCTCAATATCACAACCACGAACTCCACTCACACTGAAACTACATTCCTGTAATACATCATCTCAAACATCATGCACTTGTCCATCTATATCATCAGTTGGCAGTATTAAATATTTAGGGGTGACCTTAGACAGATGTCTAAATTATAAATTACATATTAATACTCTCGTCGGCAGGGTACGTAAACTAATTTATATATTTAAGACTTTGCGCCATATTGCTAATCAAGCAATTATACGCAGTGTATATTATGCTATATGTTTGTCTATTGTCACCTACTGTATTTCCTGCTGGGGTGGCGCAGCAAAGACAATCCTTATGCCACTCGAAGTGGCACACAGAGCCATACTAAAAGTATCAACATTTAGGCCTATAATGTTCTCAACGAATACGCTGTATAGCTCGTGTGATGTCCTGAATATACGTCAACTATTTATATTTCATACCATCCTTCTGCAACACAAAAATACTCCATACAAAAAAATAACAAAACGTCGAAAAGACAAAATTTGTCTTATTCCGAAACCGAATACATCTTTCACCAAGCGTTTCTCCTATTACTTGGGCCCACACCTATATAATAAAATTAACTTAGCATACCCAATATACGGTTCCTCTCACTTTACTTGTAAATATTTAATCAAATCATTTCTCCGACAGAAATCCTACGACGAAACGGAAGAATTCCTACTGTAATTACTTTAAATAAGTAAATACATGTGTTACATATTATACATAAATTCAATCTGCCCACATTCATTTCTTAATACGATTATTATCACACGCTTTATATATTTACAATATTTATCTAGCAGTACAATATAACACACACACACACACACACACACACACACACACAGACACACACACACATTTAAGCACACACAGACACACCATTTTACTGCATGTTATTTGTAATTTAATTTAGTATCTAAGTAACTGTAAACTAATATCTATACACATGTGAACTATTATTGTTAATGTGCATACCAAAGGGAAGCGGACTGTTGTTCCTTACTACAGGTTAGTAATTAACCTATCAAGGATAGCAGAACTACCCCCACAAGATTGTATAAAAAATAGATGTAAGAACTGCCATGTGAAACTATTAGTTGTAACAACAATCACTTTTTATGCAAATAAAGATATTATTATTATTAGGTCTTTACCTATGAAATTGCCGTTCTGCAGTACTGGCCATTTCAAATCAAAATAATTTTTGTTTGGCTAAGAATTCTAATTTCAAATTAATTTTATTTTAAAAACATGGATTCTTTTTTCCAAAAGTAGTCATTTCTTTATTGATTAGTGTTACATTTTCATCGCATTTCAATCTTTTTCGTCATCATGGATACGTTAAAAATTCGAGTAATTATGGAATATGAGTACCGTCGTGGCAGCAACGCGGCACAAGCGGCACGCAACATCAACGACGTTTACGGAGCTAACACTACAAACCAACGCACCACCTGTTATTGGTTTGCTCGCTTCCGTTCTGGAAATTTCGACCTGAAAAATGAACCTCGCGGTCGTCCGAAGACTTTGGTCGACAATGACGAATTAAAGGCGGTTGTGGAAGCTGATGATACACAATCTACGGCTGAATTAGCAGCAGCTTTCGACGTTAGCGTCAAAACAATATTGGTCCATTTGCGTCAAATTGGCAAGGTAAAAAAGCTTGACAAATGGGTGCCCCACGAACTCAATGATCGCCAGCGCGAAGTACGCGTTGAGACGTGCCTTGCACTGCTCAACAGACACACAAATGAAGGAATTTTGAACCGCATTGTTACCTGCGATGAAAAATGGATTCTGTTTGATAACCGCAAGCGCTCAGCAAGTTGGTTGGATCCTGGTTCAGCACCTAAACAATGCCCTAAACGAAAACTTACCCCTAGAAAAGTGATGGTCACTGTTTGGTGGTCTAGCGCCGGTGTGATTCATCACAGCTTCTTACCAAACGGGGTGAGCATTACTGCAGATGTGTACTGTGAAGAACTGAGCACAATGATGGAGAAGCTGGCGCATCTCCAACCAGCATTGGTCAATCGCTCGTCTCCGCTGCTCCTGCACGACAACGCGCGACCTCATACTGCACAGCAGACGGTCTCCAAGTTGCAAGAACTGGGGTTGGAAGCTCTCCGTCATCCGCCCTACTCACCAGACCTTGCGCCTACAGACTACTACTTTTTCCAGAATTTGGATAACTTCTTGGCGGGAAAAAAATTCAATACCCGAGAGGCAGTACAAAATGCCTTTGAAGAATTTGTTGCCTCCCGTCCAGCTGATTTCTTTAAGAAGGGCATCAATAAACTGCCACTGCGATGGCAAAGATGCATTGATTGCATGGGTGATTACTTCGATTAATACAAATAAAAAAATTCATGAAAAAAATTCGTTTAAATTTTTTCATACAAAACGGCAATTTCATAGGTAAAGACCTATTATTAAATTTACAATAATTACATAAACATAAAATGATTAATGACATGTCCGGGACGCACATCCTTTATTTATTTATAATTTATGTAACGAGACTAAGTTAAAATATTGCAAGTAAAAATATATATCCAACTGCTCGTTGTTTTCAAATTCTTTAATTTTAATATACAATTGCTAAATGTAACAATAATAGCTTAGTAACTTGCTATTTATTATTTATTTAAGGATATTATAATATAATTTATAATATATAGGGACACTGTCACACAGATCATCCTAGCCCCAAACTAAGCAAAGCTTGTACTATGGGTACCAGGCGACGATATACATACTTATATAGATAGATAAATACTTAAATACATAGAAAACATCCATGACTCAGAAACAAATATTCGTGCTCATCACAAAAATATTTGCACTTACCGGGATTCGAACCCAGGACCACCAGCTTCGTAGGCAGGAGCACTACCAACTAGGCTACGGTGACCGTCAAACGCGTGTACAATAAATACCAAGCTATATAAATGCATACATAATTTGAAATAATAATTTATATAAAATTCCATGTCTAGGACAAAGATAGGTTTCTTTTACCTTTTTTATGTGATGGGTATTTAAGGAGGCTTTTTGAGTATAAATCTCAAGTAAGTCTGACGGATATGTCTCTAAACAATCTCAAATGGCCCCCAATGCGCTTCCGCAAGAACAGTAGAATAACTTCAAACTTCAAGTATTCTTACGGAAGCGCATTTATCGCAAGAATAGTTGAATAACATAATATTCAAATATTCTTGTGGAAGCGCATTGTGAACCACTTGAAATTGTTTTAAGAAATTGTCGTACTTTTGAAGATTAAAAGTTAAACGTATGCATTTATTTTACAAGCGTTCATGTTTGTTTAATTGCAGGCTTCGACGAAGTCCAGAATGGGCTGCATAATAGTTATGTCAAGTGGAATTTATGTCCACAATTGCAAATAGTATTAGATGCACCTTAGTAGATGCACCTTCCCAAGATCGATTTCGGTCAATCTTTTTTTTTCTTTTTTTTTATATATACAAAAGGTACTGACACTGTTTTCCAAACTAGGCTAAAGCCTGTATTTCGGGAGACAGTGTTCAGTCGTAAAAACGTGCCACGGTTGTGCTTGAGGTATGGAATGTACCGCACCAACATACATCATTTTTTATAGTTATTCATTATTATTGAATTTAAGTTAAGTTAAACTAACATCCAACCTATTTGTGTGTGTGTGTGAGTGTGGGTGTGAGTACCTATATGTATGTGATTAAGCGTGCGTGTGTGAGAGGTATGTGAGTAATTGCACATGGGTATGACTTTTCTTTTTAATAATTTTTTTTTTTAAGTCTTTGAAATCGCGTATTTCTTTTCTTATTTATTTTTCTTATGTTAAATATAAATGTAATTTTAAAATAGGTATTAATATAATACACACACACTTGAAGCACATAATGGATTTAGAAAACATGATGGATGATGAAAGAGGACAATATTCTGATTTGGATTAAAAATTACTAATTGATCTATGCACCTTCAATTTTTGAGTAGATCTTTAACGAAAGATCTAGCAAATTTATTCTGGTATTACGATGTTTATTTTGACGTAATGTTCTAATTGTATTATGTTAACGAATATTGTTTGACATATAAGTTGGTACATCGATTTATTATAATTATTTATATACTAGATCTTCGCTTTTTAATTATATACCAAGATTTTATTTGATTACATATTTTATTACAGGGCTCTGGTAAATAAAATGGTGGTGGACACATTAATATATAGGTTATTTATTTTGGTCGCGATTTCTACCGTTATGGCGAAAGAAAAAGCAAAAATAGATCAACTTGATGAACAAATAGTTATATTCAAGGAAGGAACTCCGGTAAGTATTGAACTCGAGATATTTAACACTATTTACTCGAACTCCAAATAATCAAAAACATTAATAAACATGCAAATATTTTAAATGTCATGTTATTGATATTGTTGCCTTATTAAATATTTTTATAGGACAAGTTTAATAACTCAATACATAAGAATGTTGTTTTCTAGGGTCCCATTGCAATTATGACTACAAGTTCTGGAAAACCTATAGATTACAACGAGGCAACCGTCACACTTAATAAAAAACTTTTGTATAACGAATTCTTCATAGATAGTATCACCCATTTATCTCGAGAGAGGATACCAGAAAGAGTGGTTCACGCTAAAGCAGGAGGAGCATTCGGTTACTTTGAGGTTACGCATGATGTGAGTAACATATGTAAAGCTAAACTGTTTAGCAAAGTTGGAAAAAGAACCCCAATTGCCGCTAGATTTTCTCCAATAGCAGTTGAGAAAGGTGGTATTGACACTTCGAGAGAGACCAGAGGATTTGCAGTGAAATTTTATACAGAAGATGGAAATTTTGATTTAGTTGGCTTGAACGTCCCAATGTTTGAACTCAGAGATCCTATACTTTTTCCCGCTTTTATACATGGTCAAAAAAGGAATCCAGCAACAAATTTGTTCGATCATAATATGTTTTGGGATATATTCACGTTACATCCTGAAAGTTTACATTTACTGCTATTTGTATTCAGCGACAAAGGAATTCCTGATGGTTTTCGACATATGGCTGGATTTCCCATTCACACATATCAAGTAGTTAACGAACTAGGACAATCATACTTTATTAGATTCAACTTTTTACCCGATGCAGGCATAAAAAACCTTTTCTCTGAAGAAGCTAAGGAGATAGCTGGGGAAGACCCAGACTATGCAATCAGAGATTTATATAATGCAATAGTTGAAGGCAACTATCCAAGCTGGACATGTTATATTCAAGTTTTATCTATGGATGACGTACTCAATGCTGAATTTGATGTATTTGACCTAACTAGGACATTACCGGAAGATAAATATCCATTGCGACCATTGGGTCGAATGGTTTTAACCAAGAATCCTACAAACTACTTTGCTGAGATTGAGCAGTTGGCGTACAGTCCAGGTAATATTGTCCCAGGAATACTAGGTGCACCCGATAAGGTCTTCGAAGCTCGTATTTTGTCATACAAAGATGCCCATAACTACCGTTTAGGAGGGAACTTTTTCAACATACCTGTAAACTGCCCGGTGAACAGAAAGGCTTTCACATATAACCGTGACGGGCAGCCACCAGTAGACGATAATGAACGAGATATACCAAATTATTATCCGAACTCTTTTAATGGGCCGGCACCTTATTTAGAAAGCAACAAAGTTAATTTAATTGAGATATATGAAGAACAACCATATAATTTGGATCAAACTCGTGCTCTGTATTTATCATATGCCCCAGACGAAAAAAAAAGATTAGTTGATAATATTGTGTCTACACTGAAATTGGCAACGAAATTTTTACAAGAACGTGCTGTCAAACTTTTTGGAATTGTCGATCCAAGTTTCGGTCAGAGAGTATTTGAAAGTTTACAACCAAACAAAACATGTAATTATGATTTATAAGCAATTATGTTATTTTTACAAAATCGTAAATTTTAGCTCAAATTTTACTAACATTCCACCCTCGCTTCTAATTTGTTCAAACAGAAATTTGTGGCGTTAAGTATACTATTTTACTATATATGTTACTAATACACAATAAAAGTTCTAGCAAATGCTGAGGTGGTGCCATTTCAGGCTACCAGAGACAACAAGTGTCTTTATTTTTATTTTATTAATGTTTTTATTGTTATTTTATGTTTTTGTTGTCTGTGTAATTTTGGAATAAATTTTGTTCTTCTTCTTTATTTTAATTTTAAATATTTTAGTTTATACTATGTTCAGTGGTTTCCCTAATGTCTGGGTTGTTCAAGCCACCCAGTAGACCTTATCTTATCAATTGTTGTCTAACGACTACAATCGGAACCGACGTTATTTTGGTATTCTATAGATATTTACCTCTATATTATCAGATACTGTTATTTAAGGTTGATCGGGAGAAAATTGCTATGGCATTTAGTCCTCCAAGTTCTTGCACGTACATGACGTTTAAAATAAATATATATGACGTTTAATATAAAATAAGACGTCATTTGTAAAAATATGGCATATTCACAATATGACTTGTTGCACCTGTTATTTACCTAATATTGCGTTGTAAAAAAACAGACATTAGTCGGTCAAATAAACAAATAGTGTACAAAACATTTTTGTACTAGCTACGCTACGAAGTGTTTACATGCGATTTATTAATTTATTGTAGTCTATGTTTATGTACCCACGATTAACTAGGGTATAATTTATAAGAGTACTTCAATGGCTCGACAAATAGATGTGAAATTATCCCTTCTGTGACAAAACTGTTTTACGGCTGAACAAACGAAAAGAAAGCACGCTTTTTGCGATATACCTACTGAATCTCAACATTACTCTATTGAGACATTAAGATTTTACATTTTTACGGTTTTTATTCACATAGACTTTAAAAAGCGCTTGTAAATAGTCGGAACATGAATATTGAATAGTTTTACAATTTAACAACAGATATTTAATTCTAGGTACAAGTAAATTATACTATCGTGACATATATTTGATTAAGTAGGAATAGATAGTTAAATGGATATCTCTTGAAGTTATTGTCAAATTGGTTATTTCAGGATTTTTAATTGTCAATACTTGTAGTTTTAGATATATTTAACTATATCTTGTCTAAATGGTTCTGTCTATATAGGGGAAAGAATTGTATATTATTATTATGACAGACGTTGTGTGAATAGCGACGGTCGCGCTATTAATAGCACCACCGGATCTAATGCGCACCAACTGAGAAGACCCAGCGAAGGAATCTCAGCGGGTTCATCTACTACCGGTAATAGCCTGGTGTAATATACCAAATCGAATATCAATTGATCCACCATTACAAATCGAATGTCTAAAATTAGGTATTAATCATACAATGGAACTACTGGAACTGAACTGGAATCATACATTGCCAGAAACATATCAATCGTTTATCGCTAACGGATACATTCGATTGTCTCACTGGGTTCAAATCCCGGGTCGGGCCAAAAGTGATTTTGGGACTTATCTGTAAAAGAAAAATTTCTCAGCATCAGCCCGAAGTCTGGGAGTTGGTGGTGGTGTTGGTATACCCCCGTGCCTCGGAGAGCACGTAAAGCCGTCGGTCCTGTACCTGACCTCTTTCCGTCGTGTCGCTAGGCGTCCCATTGGATCATGAGAGTCATCATTCCATCGAATAGAAAGTGCTCCTGTGTTTGCGCACACACTTGTGCACTATAATATGTCCCGCGCAGATGGCTAATCTCTATTGAGACCGGCCGCCGTGGCCGAAATTCGGCTAGGAGGACATTATATAGAAACAGTATTTCTATATAATGTCCTCCTAGCCGAATTTCATACATTTTTAATCATAAATTATATATATACTAGCGGCCCGGTACGTGCTTCGCTACGTATAATAATAATAAAAAAATGATTATTAAGTTCATTTATTCAAACAAAAAATATTTTAAATTGCTAAAAGATGTTGATTTTAGACTTTTTTTAAATTTTCTCTATTTACAAACCTTCCCTGGACTTCCACGCATAATTCAAGACCAAAATTAGCCAAATCAGTATAGGCGTTGTTGAGTTAAAACATTACAACGAAAAGTGGCATTGATTTATATATATATAGATTATTAAAAATGTATGTCTATATGTCCTATAGAATGTCGCGCTGTTTCTATATTTCGCGTTATTTCTTTCGTTACAGCTTTGTCAAAACAATTTTGTCGCACAAGAGTTACTTGCACATCAAGTGTTAATCATAAAGTCGGTAAAATAATATTTACAACACACTGTTAACAGGTGTTTATAGTTCTATAAATATAATAATGTTTATGTTTATAAATAATCTATAATAATACGAATAAGTATGACTCTGGAGATCTTGAAAGAGGTTTATTCCAGTACATTGACATTGTTATAAATAGTTATAGAGAATAATGTGTAAACACAATTATAACTAGCTTAATGGTAAATAAATATAATAATATCCTGGGACATTATTTTACACACGGCCATCTGATCCCAAACTAAGCAGAGCTTGTACTATGGAAACCAGATAACTGATATAGGTACTACATACACTACTTTTCTGTAAGTATATAATTATGTATACTACAACTATCTGATTTCTATACAAGCTATGCTTAATTTGAGATCAGATGGCCGTGTGTGATTATTAATGTCCCAGTTTATTATTAATATATGCTATGAAAATAGATCCAACATTAAAATATCTGGTATTTAAATTTAAGTTAACCATAATATACTATTTATTTTCTATAGTGAGTTTGTCTTAACTTGTAGTAGTAATGTAATTCTTGTTTTTGCTATAAGTACGAGCAGTCTCTGTGTCTCGAACTACTCTATTTTTACATGCATTCCTTCTATTCAGTGACAGTAGTAGTTTTATTATTTATCTGCTTGTTTTACTTATTACTTTTATTTATTTAATAGGACCAACAGCTTGAAATACAAAAAATATAAACAGCGTTACTAAGCGTCATAAAGCCCATTACAGGTCCTCGCTTGTAAAATTCTTTACAGTTCTATACACTAAATTTCTAATACAGTTTAAGTTACAAACGTATTATAATTTTTTGAAGTCAACAGACTTCAAAAAATGACAATACATCTACTATCTACTATCATATTTATTAACTATATTTTATAATATATCATAATATTGAATTTGGTTCTCACTTCACTTATATGTTTTTGATAGGATTATCTTTAACGTAGGCGAAGCGTTATAAATTAAAGCAAATTGAAACAACCAAAGTAACTTTTGACATGTTATATATCGATGCCTTAGTTCACAATTGCACTAACTACGAAATTTACATTTTTGAGGAGAGAGCTTTAAAGTTTTTTAAAGTTTAGAGGAGAACAGTAGAAAATCCTAGTAAAATAACAAAAAAAATATGCATCTATTCATAAGACTAATCCTTTTACTCCATCATATCTCAATATTGTATTATTAATTTAAACGTAACCTTTTCAAAATGGCCAAATAAACATAAAACCCCCCATTTAATACATTTGTGCACTAAGATTGATTATGCTGACCGGCATTAAGTGAAAAACTCAAAAATATTTAACAGCTTTACCAGGCTGGTTCAAGGTCCAAGAAGAAGGATAATAGTAGTTATGGATATTGCATTATATAGACAAAATAATAAACCAGTGATGTTTATTTTTTATGTTTATTTTTATTATAAAACACAAACAGTTTTTATCCACAATCAAATAAAATAAATTTCAAAATCACAACAAAAAATTAAAAGGACTGAAGCCTAATTATAGGCCAATCTTTAGCTATTTCATCAAACAATTAGATTCTGAATAATTAAAATAAGATTTTTTATAAGAAAATTAATAAAGTCAGTCTTCAGTTTCAGGTAACAATTATTCATTTTTACTAATTAGTAATTACATATTGAATCAAAACTTAAATTTCTTCAACAATGGACTCTTCATCTGGATCATCATCAGATGATTCAGTGTCATCACAATTATTGTTAACAATAGCCGCAGAAGTGGATGGAATATCTTTGTAATAGGGCTCATATTCTGGTGGTATAACCCCATCATTTAAAAGTGTTATCAGATCTTTCTTTTTAGTTTGCGATACTGCAATCAGTGATTTATATGCTCCTTTCAGAGGTTTCTTTAGTTTGCTTATACATATGTCTTTATTTTTTTTCATTGTTTTTGTCTTACAAATGTCTTTTTCTTTGAAATCTGGATCGGTCAAATCGTATTTGTAAAAAATTGAAGTGGGAGATTCTTTCTGCAGCATTTTTTGTATTTTATGTTGTATTGGAATTCAACGTTTTTTCGAATCCCTTCAAATCATAGAATTCCCCGTGTTTCATAATAATAACATCGTAGGGTTTCGACTTGATTCTAGCAGACCCTATCACCAATGCATATTCACGCAAAGTGAATATGCTTTTATGCTTTCGCGCTCTTTCAATACACGACTGAATTGAATCCACTTCTAAATACGAATGCCCCGATTCCATGAATTTCAAATCAATCGTATCTAAGTGAGGTATGTTATTGACAGCGTATAAAGCCGCTAGAGTGACATATTTATTGCGGTTCTGACCACCAAAAGTGTCAGAAAATGATGCAACATGAGTAACAGTTTCGGGTAAACTACTAAGATATTTTAACAGTATCGATCCTATTTCAGTAGAACCTTTTTTGCCATTACACTCGTCCCATAAATAGCAGTAGCCAGTGTTCGGTTGTGAGTCTCCGGTAAAAGGTACCGATAGGATAGCTTGAAGGTCAAATGTTATAGCCCAGAAAGCTCCATCTGAATTCAAGCAACTTTGCTTATCTTCTTTTTTCATAGTCAGTGCATCATTTTCGCGTTTTTTGTGGGCATCATAATCCTCCTGTAAGGGAGCTCTATTGTCGGATCGTTTATACACGTTGCATTTGGTGCACTGGTCTTTCTTTGGCTTGTAAAATGCTAGTCTTGGATTATAAGAGTGGAAAATCTTTTGACACACATAAGGCGATACAGGAGTTATCTTCTTTTCGGGGCAAAAAAAATCTTTGTACATTTGATATAAGCGACTCAAGTTGAGATCACTGTCTAAATACTGTTTTTTAGAACTTTTTCGGCAATAGTGGGATTCAACGCGAGGGTACAGGTTAATATGCTCTTTTACAAAGTTAGTAGACTCCACTGAAGTAATGTTTGCGGGCATTTTTCCTATTCGTTTGTAAGTGCCCATAAATATGACATTGAGCCCTCTATTTTTTTAACAATTAATTATTAATGATGCTTGAACTAATGTTGAATGTATTACAAAAAAACTTTTGGCAAACTTGTTTTTTACCTACAGATTGGTGAAAAAGCCAATACTGACTAACTGACATAGTGCGATTTTTTTTTGCCTTCGTATAAAGACGTAAGGCTTCAGCGTGAGAAATCAGGCTACTGAGCATCATTTTTTGTTGTTTCGTATCACCTAGGCTCCAGTACTCTTCAAAGATATCTTGTCTCAGATTTTCTGGAAACAAAGAATTGCACTGATATCGGCATTTAGAGCAATCTGTAGGCTTGCATTCTTTTGGTTCCATAAATTTTCCATTTCTACTTGTGTACCCTTTACCTGTTTGGCGTAAATTTTTAAGAACATTTCTTTTCCATGCTCCGGGCATTGCCTTCTTTCTTCGTTTTGGTTGATTTTCCTTTGTAGTTTCTACTGAGTCACTTACGTCAGTTAAATCGCTATCTAATGATAATGGTAGATGACGTGGTTTAGATGGTGAAGGAGCATAAGACGATTCTGAATCAATATATGGAGATATTTCGTCATCTGACAAAGATAGATCTTGGTGTAATAAGGTATTTTCACATGTTGATGTACTCGACTTTGGTGAAACATGATCAGATTCGTTGGGAACAGGCAGGTCTTCTAACACCTGTACGTTGAGAACAGATGGGGAGATTTCTTTTGAAAGATGATCCGAATCAGATATTTTAGAGGCAGATTCTACATATTGCAGAGACTCAACGTCGTGACCTAAGACTGTATTTGATTCAGCAGACTGTGATGGTGTGATGTGTGGATCTCTTTTTCGATCAATAGCATTTATGGGTGCAGAGGTGATTACGTCGTTTTCTGTAATATCATAAATGTCAGGAGATGCTTGAGAAGTTAGAACTGACTCGGATTTGTCACAGTTGTTTATATCTTCAAGTGAATTATTGTTATCCAATTCTGAAACTATTATTTGATTGGCTGTGCATATAATATCAGGCGATGTCGTTGAATTTTGAATGAAAGCTTGACATTTTGCAGCAATCTCATTAGATATTTTGTCAAATAGAGTATTTAAATTCTTTGCAACTTTTGACCGTGGTGTTCGAGTGACGCTTACTTCATCTAAAGCTGGTGATTTGTAGATCAATGTTTTGTTTGAATTTCTGTCCTCATTTTTCGGCTGAGATTTGTAGATATCTGCCAATATTTCTGCAGAATTAACATCTGTAATAAAACATTGACATTTGAGTGATATTCAACTATTAAGAGATGGCGAAAAGTTCGCCTTACGTGCCAGTAGTCTGAAGAAATTAACACACAGCAGTATCTACAGTAAAAGCTCCTTATTCGCGCTTCCTTAATTCGAATTTTAACTATTCGTGGATTTTTTTTTTATTAGATTCCAAAGTTTCAAATGAAAGGCGCGCCCTAATAATAATTGTGTGTATACACACACACGCGCACACCTCACGTGTGATTAACAGCAATGCTATATTTTTAATTTAATGAATTTTAATTATTATTTTACATTCTATCACGTTAGCAAGGTGAAAAGTAAACTTATGTATTAAGAGCACTTATGGCTATGCACAAATATATTTAGTGCCTTTAGTTTTCTCTCTGAGAATATATGGTTTAATGCACAAAAGTATTAAATACGTTTAACATGACTGACTACTTATGTGGTTGAATAGTTAATTGCTAATAATAGAATTGTAGTGATAATAAACTACGCATATAAATAATTATTCAAAAATAAGGTACAAACAATCTAAATAATTTGGTTAGCTATAATAGTTATTTCAGAATAAGACGTAAGTAATAAATAATTTTAACTACAACGTACCGCAAAAGTACGTGAATTACCAACGTTGTCACAAGTCGTGAGCACAAACATCGCGATCAAACGCTCCACGCGACCGATCCTACAGACGGATTAATGAAAAAAACCCAGAAAGGAACCCAAAAATCAAAAAATAAACTTGACATTTGTGCTCACGACTCGTGACGACTACTATACCTATAACACTTGCATACGAAATACGGGCGGTCTCAATATTATTACGTTACACTTGATGTCCTGTCTTATATTTATACCATCCCTCAAAAGATTAAACTGTCACTCATGTTAATCATTATGGTGTTTAGGTACGATTTTCAACGGCAGCGGTAGGTAGCCGTTTGAAGTTATTTAAAAATTAATGACAAGTTATTTTATTAATGTAACACTTATTTTACTTACTTTTGGCTATTTTATGTGATGAATTCTTCACTTCTGCTTTTTGGCCGGACACTGATGGTGGCACGTCTTGCGATTCCGTCTTGTTTCTATCAGTTTGATTCACTAAATCGACTAGTTTACGTCCTTTACTAAACATTATGGCATTTAACTTAAACACAGTAAATCTTAACTTCTTAAACCTTCAAACTTCTAAATTATCTCACTTTCCGCAGAGCAAACGAATATTCTGCACGTATAAACTTGTTTACGTTTGTGACGTTTGCGGCATACGCTGGACCACGCGGTCAAGTGGGGAAGCGGAGGCCCTACCCCCTGCTTCCCCGCCTGACCACGCGATCCCGAACGAGCGGACCATGACGAAGTAAAGTCAGTACACCACACAGCGCAGAGTACTTTAGTCAGTAGTCGATCGTAGCTTGCTACATATTAGTAATTTGTGGTAGGTACCTAGATCGTCTTTCAAAGCGCGTACACGCTGCTCATTGAAAATTACGCGCCAAAATCAATCTTTAAAACACAAATGTCATAAATGAAAGTAATACGCTTGATTATTCACACTACGAAATAAACATTAAATGAAATGGGCTTAGTTTATTTCCGCTTTTCCATTTATTTCTCATAAACGCTGGGAATATATCTCAAAAGGATTAAATGCATTTGTGCACTTCAAAAATTGACAAACCCCTTCAAGTAAAAGTACATAATACACTTGTATAATTCGGACTATATCTCAAAACGGTTTAATGTATTTGTGCACTTCAAAAATTGCCAAGCCCCTTCCAGTAAAAGTACTTAGCACACTTGTGCATTAAAGTTTCTTGATCCTTTTGTACTACCAACACATAAAACACTCTTCTAGCACTGCTAAAAAGTATGAACAGATATTGCAAATGTATATAATACGTTTGTGTTTTGAAATTTCCTGCAGTTGAGAAACTTAAAATCAGTTAAAGTATATCTTGATTGGTTTTACAAAAATAAAGATCATTAGTATAATATCACATTCATGGAACATTAAACGAACTCATTTAATACAACTGTGACCCACGTAATTGGTAGAAAGAGACGGAATAACGGTATTTCGATGCGCGGAAACGAAAGAGCATGAAATTTAGTGTATCCGGCATTAAAAAAGTAAGTAGTTAGTGCAATTGTGAACTAAGGCATCGATATGTAAATGTAAAATAAAACGACTGACTCGTTGGTCCAGCGGTAGTGTGTTAAATCTATGCTAATATTATAAAGAGGTAAAGTTTGTGAGTTTGTTGTAAGGGGTAATCTCTGAATCTACTGAATCAATTTTCAAATTAGATAAACGCTTTGCATTGCGAATAATGCTATAAAATTCAAATTTAATCATTTGGAAGGTATTATCAATATGATATGATCTTTCACATGCAACTGTGAACATATCAGTCGGCCATGTTTCTAGAAAACAAAAACCGATAGATATTACCTACATCCTCCGGAAGGGTGTTAGCAAGGGAATCCTAAATTTGATCTGCCAGCGTGTATCGTTCGTAGCTTAACGCAGAGCGCCTACCCCGGATTGGTAGATGGTGCAGGTTCGAGACCCGCCGGATGATTAAATTTATGATTTCCCGTTTTTGAGACTACTGAATCAATTTTCAAAATTATTTCACCAATAGAAAGCTACGTTATTGTGGAGTGTCATAGGCTAATTGGCACAAAATCATAATTTTTATTCACCCCGAACTTTTAACCCGAAGTAATACACGGGTCAAACTAGCAGCGACAAAAAAAATATACCGCGGAACGAAGTCCGCGGGCACTGCTAGTCGCATACAAACAGGGGCTCTACCGGCTAAATCGCCGAACATCGTTATCGTGAATGGCGTTCAAATAAATTAATGTTAAAAATTTCTTAATCGATCGTTAAGTCGGCATCCATGACCACATGTGACGTTATAATAGGTCCGGAATCGATTGTCAACGTTGAAGCCGATTTAACGATATCTTAAGTCATTTTTAACCTTTATTTATTTGAACGCTATTCACGATAACGATGTTCGGTGACTTAGCCGGTGGAGCCCCAGGTCCTATGTTCAAATCCTGGGTATAGCCATAAAATGTTATTGGAATCTTTCTAAGAAAATCACCCAGGAACGGCCCGGTGTCCGGAAACCGGAACACGTAAATCAACTAGGAGCGTAACTGTATATCCACAGTCTAATAATTTTCAAGCTCTATGATACTATTTTAATTTTACTGAATTACGAACAAAACCAATATTCTGGTAATTGACACCAATAAACGTTCGATAAAGTAATTTAGTTATCGTTTCCATAGCAAGAAAGTGTTCTTGCTATCAAAACGATAGCTAACCTACTCAACCGGTTGCTTGGGTACAGTAAAAATAGCTTACTGATAAATTATATATACTATTATTAAAAATGTATGTCTATATGTCCGTCCTATAGAATTCTTAAAACCATTATAATTATACAATTAATTGTATCTTCGACATTACTTGTCTCACACAACTCAGCCCAATCTACTTTGGCCAACGATAAGTAAAGTGAATGAAAATCAGCCTTGGCGTATACTATAAATTGGAGGTGAGGCGAAACTTAGCTCTAGCTCAGCTTCGCTGTATTTCGCGGCAATAAATAATCCTGAGGTGGTGGAATCATTAAAATTTATGGTTCCAAATACCAGGTTAAGACAGGGGTCGAGACAAAGGATGTTTAAAGTCCCATCAACTAGAACTAATATCTTAAAATTTACACCAATTAGTACCTTATTAAAGATACTTAATGAAGTGTCCCAAAGACTTGACATCTTTACTTGTACACTGGCGGAATTTATGAAAGTGACTCTTGAATACTTGACATAATTGTATGGATTTGTGTTATTTATTAATTTTATAATACAACTTAATTATAATGTATAAAAACCATTTATGTTCAATTTAATAATGTTAATTTTTAATTAATCTTCTTTTTTAATGATATGATATGTTTTAGATTACTGGTGTTATAAATAATTAACGCATTGGGTGTAAACCTGTCATGTTAATTATATGGTGATACATAAATAAAAAATAAAAACATTTATATAGGTATAAAAAATTAAAAATTTTTGCGCATAAAAATATTTAAATGATGGCTTTTCTTACAATTTGATAATTTGTTATAAATTTAAATAAACGTGCGCGTGTAACTTTATGTATTATTTTTTCTAATACTGATGAACAAGCTAAAGATACAGGCTCTGCTTAGTTTGGGATCAGATGTTCCAGAATAGTATATTGTATAAATGCTCCATAGTACTAATATCATTATGGTTTTATTTCGCCATGGCTGCCAGTCTCAATGGAGATTACCCATCTACACGGGACATATTATTATGTACAAGTGTGTGCAGAAAAACAGATGCACTTTTTATTCCCTCACTCTCATAATACGATAGGGCAACTGGCTGACACGATCAGAAAGAGTTTAGGTACAGGACCACAGGCTTGACGTGCTCTACCGGCCCAAAGGACGCGGGTTAACACCTTCCAGACTCCGCCTGATACTGAGTATTTTCTAGTTGAGAAATCGCAATATTTAAATATATAAAACCATAACTTGACAACAACAAATTGAATTCACGATGACTCAAGATAATTTTAAACATTGAATGGATGTAAAACACATTCTTCTTTGTTATTGTTTGTTCAACTTCCTAAAAATCTTTAAATGGTTTTCGAATAACTTTGATACAATCCCCACAGAGTTAAAAGTCCTCAAAACTATATGCAACCACTTTGTCAATAACTTTAATAAGAAACTAGTTCTTATTAAAGTTATTGACAAAGTGGTTACATATAGTTTTGAGGACTTTTCACTCTGTAAAATTATTTTATAGTTAAGTAGTTAGGGGATTGTATCAAAGTTATTCGAAAACCATTTAAAGATTTTTAGGAAGTTGAACAAACAATAACAAAGTAGAATGTGTTTTACATCCATTCAATGTTTAAAATTATCTTAATTCATCGTGAATTGAATTTGTATCCTTACTATAATAAATTTAATGTTTTTTCTAAATGATTTCATTCTAGAAATTCAATATAATTTGTGATTATCGTTCTTGGCATATCTCATTATTATCTCATCAACGCCTTAAGTTTAACTTTTTTGTTGAAGCAGAAACAAATTTTACAAACGAGCGTGGTCGTGTTTTAAAGCTATGGTTTCGTAAAACTGGTATCTAATTACTGAAAAGGAATTGCCATATCTTCCACCATTTAGTATTTTCTTGTGTGCTATTAGATTAATGTTTTATTCATAGCAGTGTAACGCAATGAACATAAATGGTGTATAAAGTTTTCTTTTTAACCATTACTACTAGAGATCCAATTAGTAATGCAACACTGTTTGTCAGCTTCCTAGATAAACTTCCATATTCCCATCAATTGTCTTTAGCTAAGTTATAAATCATGGATGGGCAAAGTTTGTATTTACTCTTTTTGGTGGTGATTGCCGTAGTAATGGCAAATACCCCGCTTGACCTAGCTGGCGAGCAAGTTGTTTTATTCAAGAAGAAGCATCCGGTAAGTTTTTAAACAGCTCTTTGCCAGATGCAGAGATGATAGTTCCTTCGGCTTGCTCAATAACTCTACAAACCTTCTTTCAAATTACTCTGAATCCATGTCCTCGGGCTCAACCGGCTAAGTCACCGAAAATGGATTTCTTAAATGGCCTTAAAATAAATTAAGGTTAAAAATGACTTAATCAATCGTTAAATCGGCTTCCATGAGCACATTTGACGTCATAAAAAGTACGGAATCGATTGTCAACGTTGAAGCCGATTTAACAATTAGTTAAGTCATTTTTAACCTTTATTTATTCGAACGCCATTTAAGAAATCGATATTCGGCGACTTAGCCGGTAGAGCCCCTGATGTTAATCTTCAGTTTTTTTCGATTTAAAACATAATAAAGCTCCGTCGATAAATCCTAACATAGTTTCTACGTGACAGATAGTCATCCTTTCTCCTTTTTCTATAGGAAATTTGAAGGTCGAAGCTGCAGTGTCATCCGTCCAGTCTTTTGACCAAGTATCGTTGGCTTTGAGCCACTTTTCATCTGTGAATACTAATCCTCAATGGGCTTACCTTCCCTCAAAATGTTACACGAAAGCGCTTGAGCAGTGTCTGTGCGTTCATCAATACTTTCCTTTTTCTGCTTTTTTAAATGCGAACCCTCCTATAATAGTGCTCCGGGTGGACTGTGAATTATTTAACTCTTAATTCAACTTGATTAATGATGATTTATCAAGTTGAATAAAGAGTTGTATAAATCACACCCAAACAGTGGTCTTGAATTATATGAATTGTATGAAGAAGAATCCTATAATCATAATACGACTTTTCTAGAATATGTAAAGATACCAAAAAGTTTTGTTTCGTTGCTACACAAATAAACGACTCTCTAAAGTTGTTCAGTGGTTTAATGGCAATCATTTTTGTACCTAAAAATATAATTAATGTTCTACAATTAAAAGTATTTGGAAGGTTATTTGTAATGATACAGATACAACAAAAATACGTAGTCGTGATTTCAATTTTAGAATAAATAATGTTGAAATTAAAAGCAATACAAAAGTTGCGACTCAGTTTGAATATTTTTTTTCTAATGTTGCAATAGTAGTTACCAAATCGATTTAGAATTTTCGATGGTAAACCCTAAAGATGTTTTGAATGCTTTCAAAATCAGGGTTTTATCTGTCATTTATCAATTGTGTTGCGTCGGGTGTATTCCTGGCTTGATGAAGCATAGTAAAAGTATTCCATTGTTTAAAGTCAGTGATACTTAATATCCTTCAAACTGCCGACCTATTTCCTTTTCAAAGTCTTAGTTAAATATTCCGCTTAGGCCGTCGTTCAAACACTTTAACATATATAATTTACTTCACCGGAAACAGTTGGAGTCACAAAGAGTAGTTCTACGCATCAATTTCTTAAAAATTATATTCGCAAGTCTCTCTTAGGCGTTTTTTTACGATTAGTCCAAAACATTTTAAGTGTGTTCATTATGATACTCTTGTTAGAAAACTACACCACGGTCTATATAAACGGTAAAATATCTGCGGGATTTCTAATGGTAATGGGAGTTCGACAGGGACCAATTCTCGACCCATCCCTATTTTTAATATATATTAGAGACCTATCTTATAAGCGGTTAGCATGAGATTGTTTTGCTTGCAGGTAATAATACTTGAATTATATTTAACATAAATATCGACCATTACTCAATTTTGACGGAGTAAGCGACGCAATCTCTAAAATTCTTCATTGGTTTATTAAAGTCATCAATCTTTTGCTAAACGACAGGAAAACGAAAGTCATCAAATTCTCTTCACCTAATGTGAAACAGACGGCCACTAATGTACAGCTTATTGGGGCTGGGTTAACCCCTATGGAGACAACTGTGTTCTTGGGTAACAACTGGGACTTAAAACTACAAAGAGGCCACAAATAGAAAAACTAACAGGCAAATTAAGTTCTGCAGCATATGCAGTTAAAACTATTAGTCGGCTGACTCATGTGGACATAGCTAGAATCATTCATTTCACTTATTATCTTAGTATAATGTTGTGTGAATTTCTTCTTTGTTGTAACGCTGTGAGTATTAGCACCATTATATTGCATAAAAGAGATGTAGAAGCCATTTATAAAATTAGTCAGCGAGTATCTTTAAGAGAAAATTTTACGGAGATGACTGTAGCATGTCAATATATGTATGTATGTATATATGAAAATCTACTTTTTGTGCAAAGACACTTTTGTAAAAGGAGTGATACTCCTAATATAAATTCTAGGTATAAGTGTTGCATACTACCCATCAACACAAAATATGTACAGACGCAAGCACATTAAGCTACCCCAATCTGTCAAATTTCCCCAATTGAAAGTGAACCTTATGCTTATGTGATAAAGTTGAAAATCTATAAAAGAAATTTGACAGATTGGGATAGCTGGATGTGCTGGCGCCTGTACCTCTTTTGTGTGACAGACTCGGTGGTGGTAGTCAAAATAACTTTTTTTATTCTAATAAATTAAAATGAATTAAATGTTAATAAAAATTAATTATGAAATACTTTGTAATGCACTTTTGTTACTTATTTAGTTACAATAAACAACAAAAAAATATTTTTATATTTTAGTAGATTTTTTTAGTAAGAGATCCATTATAACATAATCCATATTTTAATATATATAAACTATAATATTATACCGAAAGTGTTTTTAGTTACATATTTTTACATTTTTACAGCAACCTATTGGTGTCATGACTACGGGTACTGGAAAACCAATCGATCAGCACGAAGTTACATCCACATTAAATGAAAATCTTTTAAATAATGATTACTTTTTGGAGTCAATCCTGCATTTCTCCCGAGAAAGGATACCTGAAAGAGTAGTTCACACGAAAGGAACTGGTGCATTTGGCTTTTTTGAGGTTACCCACAATGTGTCACACATTTGTAAGGCGAAACTATTCAGCAGCGTTGGAAAGAGAACGCCTATTGCCACCAGATTCTCACTAGTAGCCAGTGACAAGGGTGGTGCAGATACGGCTCGGGACGTAAGAGGCTTTGCCGTAAAATTTTACACGGAAGAGGGTAATTGGGATTTGGTTGGATTGAGTATTCCTATTTTTTCACTGAAGGATCCACTTTTTTTCCCTTCGTTTGTACATGCTATAAAAAGGAATCCAGCTACTAATTTAATGGACCGCAATACATTTTGGGACGTGTTTACGTTACATCCAGAATCTTTATATACACTTTTATTCACATTTGGTGATAGAGGTATACCTGACGGCTATCGTCACATGCCTGGCTACTCCATTCACACATATCAAGTAGTTAACGACAATGGCGAATCTTTCTTTATAAAATTAAAATTTTCACCCGACGCAGGACTAAAGAACATTTTATCTGAAAGGGCAAACCATCTAGCTGCCAAAGAACCAGATTACTTTGTTAAAGACTTGTATAATGCAATAGCTGAAGGTAAATACCCTAGTTGGACCTGTTATGCTCAGATACTCAGCAAAAATGACGTCATGAACGCAGGTTTTGATGTATTTGATATAACAAGGATCTTACCGGAGGATATATATCCACCTATACGAATAGGTCGCATGGTTTTGAACAGAAATCCTGTTAATTTCTTTGCAGAAATCGAACAGTTAGCATTCTGTCCACGCAACCTGGTACCTGGTATATTAGGTGCCCCAGATAAGATGTTTGAGGCTCGCCGTTTATCATATAAAGATGGACATAATTATCGTTTGGGAGGGAACCCTTCCAACATACCTGTAAATTGCCCTATAAGAAGAAAGTACACCTACAACCGTGATGGGGAACCACCAGTGAATGACAACCAACGAGATGCACCAAATTACTATCCAAATTCTTTTAACGGCCCTATTGCCTACAATGAGAAAAATAAAACTAAGTTAATAGAGATAGTTCAAAGTCCTCCTTATAATTTAGATCAGTGTCGTAGTTTGTACTACTCTTATTCGTCAGATGAAAAGAAAAGATTAATAGAAAATATTGTTGCTAGTTTAAAAATGGCGACGAAATTTCTACAAGAGCGTGCTGTCGTAATGTTCGGCTCGATAGACAACGAATTAAGTGAAAAACTGCGGTGTGCTCTGCGAGCAAATAGCACATGTAATTCTGATTAGATTAAATTGCTATTTATTTTCTTTATTATAGTACTAGCTGTGCCCGCGACTTCGTTCGCGTGGATGTCGGAACTTAACAATTTATTTTTTAGTGTAAAGCGCTGTGGGACGATACCGATACAATTTTTTTAATTTAATTTAGTGCTTCTTAATTTTACCTGTGGAACCATCTGGAGCGTACACAAAAACATTATTGGGGTTGTTTACGCGTGAAAGAGCTATGTATAGCTGACCATGGGAAAAGCATCCAATAAAAAAAACTTAGGTCCACCTTCGCAACGGATAATGTCTGGCCCTGAGCTTTATTAATCGTCATGGCATAACAGAGACTGACTGGGAATTGCACTTGTTTTGAAAGAGAAGAAGGAAAGTTTTTAGGAATTATAGGTACCTTGGAATAAAAACAATATCACCGGCGCCGCAACCTGTTAATATTTCAGCTTCGATAATGTTTTGCTGCAGATTTGTGACTTTGAGCCGAGTGCCGTTACAAAGTTTGGGAGGACATAAATTTCTGAGGAGAAATTTATGTCCTCCCAAACTTTTAATTTGAATTACTGGTACACCGATTTTTTAAACTATTTTGTGGGCTGGAAGTCCGCGTGTGCTGAGGGAATCCAAAAATTCTACCGGGTAGTGCGTGGCGTCATCTTCTTCCATAACTGTATTTATTGAGCCATATTCTTTACTATTCCCGGGCGCATGAGTCAATATTATGAAATTAATTGCCGTAGCTTGGTCATTGCGGGGAGTCAAAATAGCTCGCTAACATAGCCAAGAACCAGCTTGATTTCCCATGTTTGTGGTATCTCCGTACACAGAAGAAATTAGCTCCTGCTTTGATGTAACGTAAGAGCAGAGATTACCAATCAAAATAACTTTTCCATCTTCTTGTACAGGGTATGTGCCATCGCCTATTTTTTACAATAAATTGGCAAACTCCTGTGCATTTTCGCAGTCTCTGACTGATCGTGCTCCCTCCTATACTTATAACTATCTCTTGAATAGCCAATAAGGACCTGTTGTGACAAATTTCACGTACCCTGTCAGGAATTTCTCCATCAGTATTTAGTTGTAAATGTCTCATAAAATCTTCAGCAAACTTGTCATGGTACTTTTGCCATAACTGGTTAGCACCCGATAACGCACAAAAGGTCAATAAGATGGCAAACAAATGTCGCAAGCGATTTGGACTAACGCTCACGCATGCTTCCGCTAGAGCGTCATCCCGATGCTGACCTCCATCTAATAAATGGCGTGCTCGGCAAGCGGCCTGGTATGTGGGATGTTCAATATCATCCACTTTACGGAGCACAGCAAAAGACGTAGGTCCTCGCACTACATGGACCAGTCTGTGGGATGAACTCACACGTGGGCACGCCACGTGAACCTGTCCGCCTTCCTTAAGTCAATTCCAGCTAACTTGAGAGTTGGACTTTGCGATTTGTTGATGGTTATCGCGACACACACTTTTATAGGGAACTACAGTATTTTAAACTGAAAAGGTAGATCATTTGGCACTAAGGGAATACGTGACACGAACACTGTTACTCCCTGGGCGGATCCAGGAATAATAGTAGCCTTGGATATTTAAACACTCACTATTAAAAACAACACTTTTATTGTACTTAAGTCACTCAAATATTACATTCACAGCGCAAGAATTCTATTTAGATAGGTTAAACATTGTGAACGAAACGCTTGCGACTTCTAATTCGACTACAGCGCCATCTCTTGATGAGATGAGAAACTAAAATTACTTTGCAACTACTGAACTAAAACAAAATTAAACATACCGCCGGCCAAGGACGATTAATGTCCTGAACAACGTGTAAAATCAAAACTAACTAAATTAAAGTAAATTAAACAGAGTCAGACTCATCCAGGGGCAGAGGGCATAATTTTACTATGGGTCGTTTAAACGTACTATTTTTATGTTTTAAGGTAACAACTCTAGTTATACCATCTTTACCTGGGTGTTTCTGAAGTATGCGTCCCAAAAGCCATTTTCCAGGTGGAAGCATATCATCTTTGACAAGCACAACAGTACCAATAGGAAGATCAGGCCGGCTAGTGTTCCATTTGTAACGGTGTTGCAATGTCGTTAAATATTCATTTTGCCAACGATTCCATAAGCACTGCACCATACGTTGAATTATATGCCATCGATGCAACGGGCTTAACTTAACATTAATCAAAGATGGCTCCGGGACACCGATTAAAGACTCTCCGATGAGGAAGTGACTGGGAGTTAGAGGAGACTCATCCAGAGTGGAATTTATAAGTATGAGTGGACGAGAATTCACACAAGCTTCAACTTGACACAAGAGAGTAGTTAGCTCTTCATAAGTGAGGAACGTTTGTCCTACAACCCGTTTTAAATGACCTTTAATACTTTTCACTCCGGACTCCCAGATTCCTCCGAAATGTGGAGCCCTAGGAGGGATGAACATCCATTGGGTGTGATCATTTGCCAGGATTTCTGATATCTCAACCACAGTTTGAGATTGAGAATCCCTAAGGGCTTGATCGAGTTCGCGTGATGCGCCTACAAAATTCGTTCCATGATCACTCCAAATTTCTTTGCAGTGACCACGTCGAGCCGTAAAACGCCGAAATGCGGCAATAAAAGCAGCAGAAGTAAGGTCCGTTACCAATTCCAAATGAATGGCTTTTGTGACTGTGCATACAAACAAGCAAACGTAGGATTTACAGATTCTTTTGCATCTACCAGGGTATAATTTCAGGGTAAAAGGTCCACAAAAGTCTACTCCACTTGTAAGAAAAGGACGACTAGGTTTAATTCTAAATTTCGGCAAGTTTGCCATAACTGGCGCAAGTGGACTAGCCTTCTGTTTAAAACAAGGGATACATTTGTGAATTACAGTTCTAACAATATTTTTAACTCGTAGAATCCAATATTTTTGGCGGATGACATTTAAAGTTAGTTGGTTTCCTCCATGGAGAGATTTCAAGTGAGCATGTAAAACTATAAGTTTAGATAGCACACAGTCGTTACTTAACAGAATAGGGTGTTTCATATCACTTGGAATCTCTGCATTGGCGAGTCGACCTCCAACACGTAGAATACCTTGATCATCGATAAATGGATGAAGCACATATATTTTACTCGATTTTGAAACTTGTTTTCCTGATGACAAACGATGGATCTCATCTCGAAAGGAAATGGATTGTGACATTTTAATACTACGATTGAGAGCATCATCAAGTTCGTGAGTGGTCAAATAACTAGGCTCAGTAAATGGCTTCTTTGTTACCCTAGCTTTACTTAGTTTGAAATAACGGCAACAGTAAGCAGTGACTCGTATTAGTTTCGAAAGGGATGAGAATCTTTTAAAATAAGAAACCACTTCATCATTTTCTATAAAGTTAACATTAGATAATATTTTTGTAGTAGATTTCATTTCCAAATCTGTTAAAGGAATATCAACAGGAAGAAATTCAATTTCATTTGTGTTATGTAAAAATTGAGGACCATTCCACCATAGTTTCGACTGCTGTAGGTCACCTGGGTAAACTCCGCGTGATGCCAAATCGGCGGGGTTATTTGCAGAACTGACATGATGCCACTGATTACTATTAGTGAGAGTCAAAATTTCGGAAGTGCGATTTGCAACGAATGTAGTCCATGTATTTGGTGTTTTACGTAGCCATGATAAAACGATGGTGGAGTCTGTCCAGTTATAAATACTATCATCGGGTATATTCAAAACAGTTTTACAATGTTGAATCAGTTTAGCTAAGAGTACTGCCCCACAGAGTTCAAGACGTGGAAGAGAAATTTGTTTTACCGGCGCAACCTTAGATTTTGCCATAACAAGATAGACCTTTATTTGACCATCATTGCTCAAAACTCTGAGGTACACTACTCCAGCATACGCAGCACACGAGGCATCACTAAATCCATGCAGTTCCCGTCTATTCGTATCGTCAGAAACTCCGAACCATCGTGGGAACTGAATGTCTTCAATGTGCATGAAACGATTAAGGTAAGTATCCCATTCTGCTTTAAGATCAGTGGGTAACTCTTCGTCCCAATCTAAGCCAGCTAACCATAACCTTTGCATAAATATTTTAAGAAGTATAATTGCGGGCGTTAGCCAACCTAGTGGATCGAAAGATTTAGCAATACTAGACAGTACATTTCTTTTAGTTATAGTGTGATAACAATGATTTAATCTTAAATTAAGTTCGAAATTATCAGAGTCTGAATTCCACTTGATACCTAAGGTTTTAATAGTGTCTTCAACTTTAATATTTACCGCACTTTTAGAGTCCTTGTCAACATCTGGTATTTGAGATAACACCACTTTACTATTGGAGGACCACTTGTGTAAAGGAAACCCACCACGAGCCAAAAGTTCCATCAAGCCTCTTTGTAGTGCGACAGCACCTTCTGTTGTGGACGCACCAGTCATCAAGTCATCCATATATGCATCGCTTTTCAGGATTTCAGCTTCAATGGGGAAATCATTCTTTTCATCTTCAGCCAGTTGATGAAGTGTACGAATGGCTAAGAATGGGGCACAAGACGTTCCGTACGTAACGGTAAGTAGTCTATATTCATTTATAGGTTGTGAAGGAGATTCGCGCCATACAATTCGCTGATAGTCGACATCATCCTTAGCAATCAAAATCTGCCTATACATCTGTCGAATATCCGCGACTAAACAAATCTTGTGTTGTCTCCATCGAGTTATTAAATCTCTGATGTCTTGTTGAAGAGGACATCCAATGAGAAGTTCATCATTTAATGATTTTCCTTTTTCAGGTGCAGCGCTTCCGTCGAAGACTACACGTAGTTTTGTGCTTAGACTCGTCGGCCTAAGAACGGCGTGGTGAGGTAAGTAGTTTACCCTTTTTGTTACTAATTCTTTTTCAGGTACCATCATCATATGACCTTGTGATTCATACTGCTTCAAAAAGTTGTGATATTCTTCCTTGAAATCAGGCTTACGTGTAAAACGTTTCTCCATCTGTTGTAAGCGACTGATAGCGAGCGATTTGACATCACCAAGGTTTGTGGGATTATCGTCTTTGAACGGTAACCGTACAATGTATCGACCGTCGTCTTTGCGAGTGTGAGTATTTTTGAAGTGTTCTTCACATTGTATTTCTAACTCAGTCATCGGTTTTTTGTGAGGTAACTTCTCTTCTATCTCCCAGAATTGTCTGAGTAACTGATCTGTCTCAATCTTTGTTTGCATGACAACCATATTGTGTTCGGATGCTGCTGAATCAGTTTGTGAAACTCTACCTGATATTAACCAACCAAGGTGAGAGTTGAGTGCGATAAGAGAATTACACTTGTGTAAGCCTTCCAGTAGTATATTTGCATGTACATCAGCACCAAGCAAAACATCAATAGACCCTGGCTTGTGGAAGTTTGGATCGGCTAGATCCAACTGCATAGATGAAGGCCAAGTATCTTGTGGAAATTCGCGTGTAGGCAACAATGAAGTGAGTTTTTTCAAAACATATGCATTGACCATGAAGGTTGATGCGTGATCTTTTGTGGAGTGGAATGTGAGAGTGACCATAGACTTTGTGGTTACCACTGAAGAATTGGAAATTCCAGAGATTTTGCCTGTGACTGGAATGCGATTTAGACTCAACAACTGCGCAGCTGCCTCGGAGATGAAAGTACCCTGTGAACCCTGATCAACAAGAGCTCTTAATGAGTAAGTACCGCTGTTCTTTGAATCCACGTTAATTATAGCAGTAGCTAAAATAACCAGATCATCTCTTGTTTCAGCTTTTAGGTTCACACTTACGTTGCACGAAGTCTTCGGTAGAGTGCTAGTTCCCTTTGAGGTATCTTTCTCCTTATCAGATTCTACAGCCTTGTCATCCTTAGGAGAAGTAAAATGCAATAGCGTATGATGACGACGTCCACATTTTTTGCATACCGTACTCTGTCTACAGTTAAACACTGAATGACCTTTTACTAGGCAATTAAAACATATGTTGTTTTTCTTGATGAAATCTTGCCGTTCTGGACAGGGGAGAGAGGCAAAACTTTTACAGTGGCAAATATAATGATTTTGTGAGCAGTAAGTACAAGTGCTTTCGACTTCAGTAGCAAAACTTTTAACAGTTGTTACTTTTGATAATTGTTGAACGGGTTTTGCAGTATTTCTTTGTGGAGGTTGCGTAACATTGACCATTTCCATAGCTCGGAATCGTTTCTCGAGAAAACTGCTTAAATCCTCATATGTAGGAATAGTTGTAGCTTTTTCTAATGACTGTTCCCAAAGTTTGTGAGATTCAATGTCTAACTTTGAGACTAGGATATGCACGACCATAGCATTCCAAGAATCGATCTTTAAGTTTGTGAGGGACGTGAGACATTGGTTTGAGGTATCCAAAATATCTTTTATACCCTTCGCAGATTCCGAAGTCAATGTCTTTTGACTTAAAAACCGACTGAGGATTTTATTTACAATCATTCGCTTGTTTTCGTATCTTTCGTTTAGTTTTTTCCAAGCGTCATCATAGTTAGCTTCTGTTAGTGAATAATTTTTCAACAGTTGTTCAGCTTCTCCGGTTAGACTAGTCTTCAGATAATGATGTTTTTCGATTTTGCTTAAACTATCATCATCATGGATTAAAGAGCGGAATAAATCTCTGAAGCTCATCCATTGATTGTAATCACCAGAAAATTGAGGGATTGAGATCGGTGGAAGTTTGGGTCTAATTTTCGGAAGTTCTGACCGTGTATTAGAACTTGAAGTTTCACCTTGAGCATGTTTTAATTCATATAATGTATCCTTAAGCCAAGACAATAGCTCTAGATAACATTCTTCAGTTTTTTCAAAGCTTTTCTCCAAATCTAGGTTATACTCTGATTCTAAAGTTTCAGCATCCATCAACCCCGAAAGAGTATCATAACTCTTGGTATAGCTAGCCCAATAATCCTGTAACGCCTCCAAACGTGTATCTAAGAACCCTCTTGTTCGTTTGTCCTTAGCAGATTTTTTTGTATTAGTAAGTAATTTTTCAATCTTAGTTGAGTTCTGAATCATCTTTGTGATATCTTGTTTCATTTTCTTATCCGCCATTTTGTATAAAGTTCAAGAAATATATAGCGGGTAGACAGAAAAGTTACTATTGTATACTGATTTTGAGGTCACTATTTAATATATAAGTTCGTTTTAATGTTCACCATACAACAAAGTTCACTTAGTCCAGATAAAATTACAAGTTCAAAAGCACTTCCAAAACCTAAGTAAAATTATTCTAAGTCCTTTATCACTTTTTAGTTGAAAATTTTCTAAGTGTTTTTTGGTGTGAAATTTTCTAAGTCTTTTTTAATCGAAATTTTTCTAAGTCTTTTTTAACACAAATTATTCTAAGTGTTTTTACTCACGAATTCTGCTGTCTTTTTTTTTTTTATCACTGATTTTTCTAAGTCCTGACTCACTGACACTTTGTTCACTTTACTCACAGTTAATCTCCGTCTCGAAGGACCATGGATATTTAAACACTCACTATTAAAAACAACACTTTTATTGTACTTAAGTCACTCAAATATTACATTCACAGCGCAAGAATTCTATTTAGATAGGTTAAACATTGTGAACGAAACGCTTGCGACTTCTAATTCGACTACAGCGCCATCTCTTGATGAGATGAGAAACTAAAATTACTTTGCAACTACTGAACTAAAACAAAATTAAACAAGCCTCTATAACACGATGCAAAATTTTGACTTGAAGCCTAGTGCCGTTGCAAAGTTTAGGTCGCTTCAAATTCCTCAGAACTATATATTTTCATACAATCTTTCATTCTCTATTTTACCTCCTTAGGGTTAGTATTTCCAAAACCCCTTCCTTAGTGAATGCATACGTCATAAAAAGTAGCTACAGGCAAAATTTCAAGTCTCTAACCCCAGCCGTTCAGGCTGTGCGTTGATATGTCAGTCAGTCAGTTTCCTCTTTTACACAGGTAGACAGGGTTAATTTACTACATTCAAATACATTCAATCGGCTCAATAAAATTCGAATCGTCTGTACATTCGCGTTACAAACGAATCGACAGCACAAACTTTCGATCTACTGACATTATAATTTAAAATTAAATTATAACAAATCTAACCTTGTACATAATTCAATTTGCCCAAAGAAAATAGAATATTATAATAACCAATTTCGGACAACGACATACTTCTAGCCAACCAAGACCTTATTTCGAAACAATTCGGAACATTCAAAGCCCTAATCTTAACACCGCGAGTCAAAAGCAATGCACAACGACATAATTATATCGAAATAAAATTCAACTATCAAGCACAACGACATCTATCGAAATAAAATTCAACTATCAAGCACAACGACATCTATTGAAATAAAAATCAACGATAAATTATTTAAAATTAAATTATAACAAATCCAACCTTCTACATAATTCAATTTGCCCAAAGAAAACAGATTTTTTTAATAACCAATTTTGGACAACGACATACTTCTAGGCAACCAAGACCTTATTTCGAAACAATTCAGAACATTGAAAACCCTACGTAACTCATGGAATCAGCAAACACGGGCAAATGAAGCGAGTCAAAAGTAATGCACAACGACATCTATCGAAATATAAATCAACTATCAACCTAGTTCATTCAGAAAAGAGATGTCATAATATGCACAATGACAGACAGTTAGGTAGTTCAACTATAAACATTAGTTCATCTTGAAGTAACGAAATGTGTGTTATTTTTCTTCATGATTACTTTAAAATCTAATATCTTTTGATAGACTGAACCGATTGCAATAAAACAAAAACTAAATGTTACCTCAAGTTACGCTTAATCGTTGTGTATAAAAGTTATCTACATTGCTTTCGTATATTTACGTGATACCCGAACATATAAACAGACAAACAGACAAAAATTCTAAAAATGCTGGAAATGGGTTCTATTGGTTGTTCTTTAATACCCTGGCTATTTTTTTTGGATTTTCTTTTGATGTACATACAAAAATTATTTTTCTACAGATTTATTATATGTATAGATTAGATTAATAATCATTTTATATAATGTTAAAGGCTATGTCGTCCTAACCAGCGTTTATTGTTCCGTGAAATCTCGAAACGCTTGTTCGACGCGTCCCGTGACCAGGTGGCGTATTTTGGGTCAAATAATCGACATTACCATGTAACGTGGCAATGTGGTTAGCCTATCATAGTATAGTTCACTAATGATGACATTTTTGCGTGAACCGCTAATAGGCAGCAAGTAAGTTTGACATGTGCAGGGCCGGATCTAGTTTGTGTTAAGGTATTTTCTTTATTATAATTATTTGTATAGCACATTTACATTTTTAGATATAAAAATAGAATTTAAAAGAAAAAGATATGTGTGGTTTGTTTGTGTGTGTGTGTGTGTGTGTGTGTGTGTGTGTGTGTGTGTGAGTGAGTGTGGGGGTGTGTGGGTCTGTGTATGTGTGTGTGTGTGTGTGTGTGTGTGTGTGTGTGTGTGTGTGTGTCAGCAGATCCATAGTACAATTTGTATAATTTGCTCCGTTTCAATATAATTTTTGGACTGGAGCCATTTGTTAAGGGTCCATCGACACTTTGACCTAGTCATATCAAGCAAATTGTTATTTAATTTAAATGCTTTTTAGTACAGATAGGGACCTAGAAATGTGTATGATCTACGTGTAAATGAAGTGTTCACTTTTGGACGATCCCATTTAAGAGTTCTACTAGCTTGTCGAGCTTTTTGCTTTGCATTTTTATGAAATCTTAAAATTGTAGAAATTATATAAATTTGAAGCACTCGGGGATATTTACAATCACTATAAAGCTTGTCGGTAGGGTAACGCCATGGCTTTTTGTAAATTATTTTGAATATAGCTCTTTGTGCGCGTTCTAATTTGAGAAGGTGTGTTTTATTTGCTGCCCCCCATGCTACTATACAGTATCCCAAAATGGCTTCGCATAGACTCTTGTATACGATTTGTAATAAGTTGAGATCAGCGCCAACGCTCAATTTTTTTAAAATATGTGACATTATTTCCACTTATTATTTCCACCTTAAAAACACTTAATATAAAATAAAAACACTCGCATAACATTACCTTATGACAAACATTGGAATAAATAAGTAGAAAAAAATATTATTTACAATTCGTTTGTTGTTTATTTATATCTTTGAATTGTGTTGCTTGTTTATGCTTTATTGATTCTATACCTTAATATGTTCATAAATCTCTATGAACAAAAGTTAGCAGGTATGTCGGAGTATTACATGAATTAATATGATGTTCAGTTTTTTATGCTTCGATATTCATATATTTACGACTCCAATTTAACACAATTGATGAGTACAAGATGGTCTATGTTGAACTGTAAGAACTGGTTCTTAGAATAAGTTGTATTTTACTTCAACATGTATTGGAAGGGAGTCACAATATTTTTTTTGAATTATTAAATTTTATGTCGTAATCCGTCAATCAAGGTACAACCATTGCTGAATAGACCGTATTACGAGTATACAAAAGGTTACAAAGGTATTACAAAAAAAGTATGATATAGATAACATAAAAATAATCTTTGTAGTACACTAAAATACTACAAGTAACAAACAATATAACATAACCACAAAACTGTACAATTGTCGGCAGTAATTTCAGTTTTTAATGTTATTCAAAATTGGAAATCTCCTCCTCCTTTTTTTTTGAGGTAGGGTGAAAATAGATTTTCTCAAATAAATTTTCGTTATTCGCATTTTATGTCTTGTCTTGTCTCTGTATTTTTACCCAATGTTTATAGCTACATATACAGTATACTACTCTGTCAAGAAAGTACCGGGAAAAGATCAATAATATACAAAATGTTTGTTATTCATCCAAATTTATTTGATCACCTTCAAAGTATGCCCCTTCAGAAACGATACACTTACGCCAACGAATAATCCATTCATCAAAACATTTTTTAAATGCTGCTTCCGGAATTGCGTCAGTTCTCGCCGCGAATTCGCCTTTATGTCTTCTACCGATTGAAAACGGGTACCACGAAGTGGTAATTAGAGTTTAGGAAAAAGAAAGAACTCAGCTGGAGCCATACCTGGTGAATATGGTGATTGCTGGATGGTATTTGTTGAGTGTTTGGTCAAAAATTCGTTCACAATGATGGCCTTGTGCGAAGGCGCATTATCGTGGTGCAAAATCCAAGAATTTTCTTTCCACAAATCTGGCCTTCTTCGTCGAATTTGCTCTCTTAAACGCCGCATAACGCTCAAATAATATTACTTATTTACCGTTCGACCTTCCGGTAATTGACTCGTTCTACCATGTCCTCAGCGACACTTTAATGCGATTGCGTTTTTGGAGAAAATTCTGATCTTTTGGGACTAGCCGAGCGGCAACATGTTTCATACTCAAATGATTAGTTAAAATGGTACGAATCGACTCGTGAGATACAGAAAGTTCGGTGGCTATCTCTCTCAGAGTTGAATGAGGATTTTCAGTCACTATTTCCTTCACTTTTGCGATGTTAACTTCAGTTGCAGACGTTGATGGCCTACCAGAGCGAGGCTAATCTTTCATCAGATCTCGACCGCTTTTGAAAGCTTTGAACTACTCATATGCACGAGTTTTTGATAAAATCGATTCACCGTAAGCTTTTTGTAACATTTTCAGTAACTCCGAACACGAAATTCCATTAGTGATGCAGAATTTAAGACAAACTCTTTGTTCGATATTTTTGTCCATTATGAAATTGGCAAAACACACTATATAAACCAGCACTGTATTAAATATAAATAACAGATGCAACTCAAACTCCGCGCCAAAATGGAAAACAGTTGTGCCAATCTAACAACATCAAAAAAAAAAACAAAAATTTGAATTTGGAACCATAAACAAATCATCCATTCCCGATACTTTTTTGACTGAATGTATGTCAGTTACATTGAGGTAGGGATGAGATATACCTGCAACTTTCTATACCCGGCCTCAAAGGTATGGGTATGGCCATATACCCGGTACTTAAACCCAGTATCAAAATACCTACGGGTATATATGATCAGACCTAGTTTTAGCGGTCGCCTGTTGGAGACTCGATCGAACGATCAACTTCGAAAGGTTCACGTTCATTAAAAAAAAGTCATTTAACTTTTTTTTAATGAACGTGAACCTTTCGAAGTTTATAATATGCAGAAAAGCAGGAGGGTAAAGTTTTTGATTTTGAGTTATGTTTCGTATTTATTTATTTAGTCTGAAATGAAATCTTTCCTTCCTACTTTACCAGGCTTAGGACTGTAAACTAAGAGTTTTTTTAATATCTACTTGACATAAAAAACTGACATAAAATCAAAAAAAGTTGAAAATAATTTATTATTGTCATGTCGACGGAAGTACAAATTTTATTATTTTTTAAAATATTATCATACACTCTAAAATCACCTCTATCTTTATTAAAATAATAACCCTTTATCTGGAAAAAAGTAATTCAAAATAAATAATCCTCTTTATCATTATTACGTAATAAACTTCTTAATTCTGATAGAAATAAAGAACAAATTTGTATCAACGAAATATTAGGTATGCCTAAAATTACGTTTCAATACGGGCTCGGTCGGAAGTATTCGGGAGGCGCCATAACCCTTCGGATAACTTCGTATTCCGGCGGGCGCGGCGGTCGAATGAACTACTGCGCCGCCGCGCCGTATTGGGTATGACGTCATACCTGATGCGTCCAGTGTTCGGCGCGTAGCTCGACATTGTACCTATCGGGTACGAACCGGGTCTCTGCTGTACGTACCCGGTCTGCGTACTGGTAAACTCGTACTGGGTTTTTATACCTGTACCAGTATATACGCACCATCCCTACATTGAGGCTGAGATCTATAGAGCGTACTTAGACTTTGCTCAAACTTTACTTACGTAAAACTTTGCTAAATGTATAATAATAATAATAAATAATAATAATAATAAATACGTTTATTTGTCCTTCCACAAATTGTAACTTAAGGCTAGATTATAACTATGAATACTATTTACATTTGTGAAGGACTGGTGCCTGAAATAAGTTTCGAAAACCTGTGCCACAGGTCACCAGGCCCCCCTCATGGAAAAGTAGTAGGTTATAGGTACATAGGCTTAAATTTATTGTTCTAGCGAGAGAAGGGATGCCGAAGTATGTATGTGACAGTGTGTATGTGTGGTTGTGTGAATGTACGTGTGAAAGTAGAGAGTTGAGATGAGTCTGTATGTGTGGGAGTGTACTGGTATGTTATATTATGCTAAGCTTATACTTTGATTTGGTATTTATTGACTTTTTGAAGTTAAGATTATGCTTAGCATAAGCTAAGACAGACAAAGTCAAAACACCAATTGTAATTTCGTTACATGCATTAACTTCTGTCAAAGTAAAGTCTGAGCAAAGTCTTAGTACGCTCTATACCTAGATCTCAGCCTTACAGTCGATGAGTGATCCTAAGACGTGAGTCTTAACTTGATCTACTGATGGGCATTCAGAGTCCCGTAGCATTGAGCTATGCAGATATTTAATTGTGCTGTGTAGAGTTTATTTAATTTTAAATTCAATCTACTTTGTTTTGTTCGTTTTTGCATGGGAAAATGCGTTCCTTTAAGCAGAATAAGCAGTTATGTCGGAGTCTAGCTGAATAAACCGTGTCGGTCGCCGTATTCAACACATTTGAAATAGTACTGGTAAATCCATTGGAACATCTCGGTGCTCTGCCAGTGTGATGCTGTAGCACATCGCAAAGGGAATCATTGTGTACCCTCTGAACCTTTAGATCTCACCACAGCATGTGACCACGACCCATTCCCCAGCGCTACGACATGTCCTTCTTCAAACGAGGTTTAATAAGAGTATTAGGTTTAATCTTACGGTAGGCAGCGGTTTGCTGTGCCCCCTGGCACTGCGAATGTCCATAAGCAGCGGTTACCACTTACCATAAGGTGGGCAGCTTGCTCGTATGCCTCCAAAAGCAATAATAATAAAAAGCAGTCCTTGCCCGAGCCATTTACTGAGTGTCTGGAGACGCCATAGAACCACGAACTTAAGAGACCCATAGCCTCAACAATACATAGGGGCGCCGGCAGATTAGCCCTACCGAAACATAAATAAACTAACATACTAAGTTTTTATAATATTAGTTCAGTATTAGTATTTTGTGTCTTCATGCCTTTATCTCAACCGTCGTATTTTAATTAATTAGTATCAAATATAAAAAAAAAAACCGGGCCATTTCATCCTAGCAAACGATGCCAACTTTCTACGATAATTTTAAAGAAAAAATTAACCAGGTAATTGAAGTTGAAAAGTTGTATTGCCAGAAAGACAATTTAGCAACTGACACTGACTGACGGTACAATTAATACAAAGGTACCGTAAAAAATGTACCTAAATAATTACATTTTTGCATGTTGATTTGCTACACGTTTTTCAGTTTCTTTGCAAAATAAGCTCCTTAACTTACGTCCACTACTTAGCTTACACCTTGTTTATACTATTATACAATATAAATCGAAATAAATATAAAAAGCAATTTCCCACAACTGGGACCGATGACTTTGCGATGGTTGTGGGAAACCCCTGGATGCGGGCAGCGCAAGATCGGCTAATGTGAAGTTCCTTGGCTGATATGATGATGAAATGTAGAAAGATGGCATATTTTCGAAATCGACAGCCATTTGAAATTAGTACTCTCAGAAGTTGAATGTCACAATAAAACTATAAGTGTAAGTGAAAGTATAAGTGGTGAAATCGCGTTTGAAACTTAGTCTTAAATAAAAACTGGTACCTAAATATTTACACAACTGTATAGTCACACAGATATTGTTTTCCGATTTGTTATTCTTTAAGCCCATCATTTATTTTTTGTTTACATGATTTTATGTAAATTCGTGTTTTTTTATAAGTAATAATGAACATTTATAGTATTTAAGGCTTCATTTTTACTCATTCCTACTATGGAGCTAAGTAGCAATGTGTCACCGCTTATCTATTCCTAGATAAACTTGGTGAAAGGTTTTCTATAAGTATAATTTGCTCTTCAATTATTTTTACATCATGGGTCGGCAAAATTTGTACTTACTTTTGGTAGTCATTGTCGTTGCAATGGCTGAGAGACGGGATCCAGCTGGCGACCAAATCGTTTTATACAAGGAAAGGCATCCGGTAAGTTGTTAAACACCTCTTCGTCGGAGGCCTTATTAATGTTTTCACACCAATATCATAAAAAAAAACTTATATCTAAAGCGGTAAACTTTTGTTTTTCACTAATGCGGACGATGCAAACTATGGAATAGTTAAAGATTTGAATATTTTAGAACACAGTGCTGCTAACACAATGAAATAACATATTACTGATAAAAGGTGTGTACATGTTACAGTAAACTAAAGGAATGACTTTTTTTGATATCACAACTTTTTACAAACATTTAATAATTACTTCATAATGAAACTTTAGTATACAGTGTGATATGTAATCGTAAATTTAGTAACTAAAATGCGTTTATACGGCTGAGAGCGGCATGGTACCTTAGTGTACATACTCACTTGGCTGGTTCTTTTTTCGTATATTTATATAGATTTAATCAAATAATTCACTTTACGTGTTGATCATTTCAATATATTCACATTGTTACAGGTTCCTGTTGGTATAATGACTACGGGCGCCGGAAAACCAATCGATAACCATGAAGCTACATCCACTTTAAATGAAAATCTTTTAAATAGCGACTTCTTTTTGGAGTCTACACTGCATTTATCTCGGGAAAGGATACCAGAAAGAGTTGTTTTCGCTAAAGGAACAGGAGCATTTGGATTTTTCGAGGTTACCCACGATGTGTCACACATTTGTAAGGCGAAACTATTCAGCGGTGTTGGAAAGATAACGCCCATTGCCGCCAGATTCTCACTTGCAACTATTGAAGTAGGTGGTGCAGATTCCGCTCGAGACAGCAGAGGTTTTTCCGTTAAGTTTTACACTGAAGAAGGAAATTGGGACATAGTTGGGTTGTCAGTGCCGGTTTTCGAAATTAAGGATCCCATTTTTTTCCCTTCATTTGTACATGCGATGAGAAGGAATCCAGCTACGAACTTATTCGATCCTAATATGTTCTGGGACGTATTTACGTTACATCCAGAATCATTACTTTATCTCCTAGCAATATTTGGTGACAGAGGCATTCCCGATGGCTATCGTCACATGCCTGGCTTCTCATTACACACATATCAAGTAGTTAATGATAACGGAGAGTCATTCTTTATGAAATTCCAATTCGTACCCGATGCAGGAGTAAAAAATATTGATTCTGCAAGGGCAAAAAATCTAACTGCTGAAGATCCAGATTACTTTACAAGAGATTTATATAATGCAATTGCTGAAGGCAACTATCCCAGTTGGACGTTTTATGCTCAGATTCTTACCCAAAATGATGTTATTAATGCAGATGTTGATGTGTTCGATGTAACCAGGACATTACCGGAAGATAAATATCCATATAGACCGATAGGTCGCCTGGTTTTGAACAGAAATTCTGTAAATTACTTTGCGGAAATCGAACAATTGGCACTTTCTGCAGGCAACCTAGTTCCTGGTATATTAGGAGCCCCAGATAAGATGTTTGAGTCTCGCCGTTTGGCATATAAAGATGCACATAATTATCGTTTGGGAGGGAACTCCTTTAACATAGCTGTAAATTGCCCCATAAGAAAAGCCCACACCTACTACCGTGATGGAGAACCACCAGTGAAGGACAACCAACGAGACGCACCAAATTACTATCCAAATTCTTTTAACGGCCCAGTTGCCTATAATGAGAAAAATAAAACCAAATTAATACAAATATTACAAAAACTACCGTTTAATATAGATCAGTCTCGTAATTTGTACTTCTCATATTCGTCAGATGAACAGAAAAGATTAGTGGAAAATATTGCAGCTAGTTTAAAATTAGCAACCACATTTCTACAAGAGCGTGCACTCAATCTGTTTGGGTCGATAGACATACAATTCAGTGAAAATCTGTGGCATGCACTGCGAGCCAATAATACATGTCCTGTTTCCAACTAACATACTTATGAATAGACTATGTATTAGATATATATATATATATATATATATATATATATATATATATATATATATATATATATGTGTATATATAATCATTTCTATAGAAAACATACTAGATTATAAATAACTTAATACTTGTACGATGTAATTAATTTATCTTATTTTTATATTTTTATTATAATCCTTGTTATTACAATAAATTATTTAATAAACACAAAAACAAAATGTTTTTACTTTATGCAATACACATACATACATAGACTCTCGCCTGTTTCCCAGACGTAGAATTGAATAGAATAGAATTTCATTTATTGCAATTAGGCACACAAGGAACACTTTTGCACGTCACATAATATAAAATAAATCGTTAGAACATAAAAATAGTTCATATAACAGTCAACAAAAATTATAAAAATACCTAATCAAATGTCAAAAACTTAATTACAAATAGTCTCTAAAAACAGTCCTAAAAAAATACTTAACTATATTACATACATAATTCCAATAAAAATAAAAAAGGAAACCTAATCAAATAAATTACAATCAGTCGATCAATATTTTTTGTTCAGCTCAACATACTCCATGCGTTGTTGTCATTCATACAGTCGTCAATAGTGTAGTATGCCTTTTTAATTAAATTGAATTTTACAGTTAAATTAAATTTGTCGTAGGGCAATACTAGCAAACACTTAGGAATTTTATTGTAAAAGCGGATACCTAACCCCACAAAGGAACTGTCCACTTTATGCAGGCGATGATAATTTTAAGAGAGTTTATTCTTATTACGTATATGCTTTTGATGCACATCACTTCTTTTTTCAAATAAGTGCAATTTTTTTCTGACATGGATTATATTTGCATAAATATACTGTGATGCAACAGTTAAGATGTCGATATCTTTAAAAATCTCCCTAAGAGAAGCCCTAGCTCCAAGCTTATACATTCCTCGGATAGCTCTCTTTTGAAGAATAAATATAGTTTGTATATCAGCACCCCTACCCCATAAAAGGATAGCGGATGACATTAGGCTGTGAAAATAACTAAAGTATACTAATCTAGACGTTTCAACATCTGTAAGTTGCCTTACCTTTCTCACAGCATAGGCGGCGGAACTTAATCTACCAGCAAGCTTAGTGATGTGAGCACCCCATTGTAATTTACTGTCCAGGGTAATACCAAGGAACACCGTGGAGTCTACAGTTTGTAATGTTTCATTTTCCATAATTATATTAGGTGCTAGATTTCTAACATTGGACGTGGTAAATTTAATACATTTTGTTTTCTTTGCATTTAAAACTAAGTTGTTGGCGGTAAACCATTGTGTCACAAGAGTAAGGGCGTAATTTATATCGTCAAAATCACCTCTATTACGGTCTACTTTAAATATTAATGAAGTGTCGTCAGCAAATAAAACGATGTCACATATATTTTTCAAATAGTAAGGCAGGTCATTTATGTAGATTACAAATAAAAACGGGCCTAAAACTGAGCCTTGTGGTACGCCTAGTTTCACTGGTAAATCTGAAGACTTTTCGCCACCTACTTCAACGCACTGTAATCTAAAATTCAAGTAAGAATGTAGAAAGTCAAGGGCACTACTACGGATTCCATAGTGATAGAGTTTTAATAAGAGCGTATCATGTTGTACACAGTGAAACGCTTTGGAGAGGTCACAGAAAACGCCTGTTGCGTTCTGAGATCTCTCCCAGGCATCGTATATGTGTTTTAATAAAGCGGCTCCAGCATCAGTAGTTGAGCGTCCCTTGGTAAAACCGAATTGGTTCATGTGTAGAAGGCTATTTGATTGAAAATATCTCAGCAATTGTTCAAACATGATTTTCTCAAAAATTTTGCTGAAGACTGGTAATATGGAAAATGGTCTAAAATTACCAAGATCATTTTTACTACAAGACTTAAATACAGGTATTATTTTACTGTTTCATAAGATCCGGAAAAGTTCCAGATTCAATACATTTATTGAAAATAATTGTTAAGTAAGGCGCTACTAATTCTATTATGTTTTTTAATAGCTTCAAGGAAATGCCCCATAAAACGCCAGTAGTTTTTGCATCGAATGATTTAAAGGTTGTGGTTATTTCATACTCAGTAATATATTCAAAATTAAATAATGAGTGACATTCTGGTACACTCGTTTGTAATATTTTTTGGCTAAGTCACATGACGATTTTAGAGTATTAGTAATGTTTGTAGCTATATTAGCAAAAAACCTATTAAACAATTGCGCAACTTTGGTATCATTACTTATTATTTTACCATCGTCAATTAATACAAATTTTCCTTCACGCTGGGTGACGTTTCCAGTTTCTTTATTAATAATGCTCCAGGTTGTTTTTATTTTATTGGTAGAAGTTTTAATTTTATTATTTATAAATTTTGCTTTTGCCATGTTACATACTGATTTGAATATTTTAGAATAATTCCTAACGTATTGTAGAAAAGGGAAATCAAATCTGGACTTTCTCATACCATACAATTCATAGAGGGTTAATCGACTTTTGTATATTCCTGGAGTAGCCCATTCGTTAAAGTTTAAATAATGTATGCAGAGACAATGAATTTTCATTGTTCACGATCTGAATACCTGATGAAATCTCTTGAATACTACTTAATTAATTATTTATTCATTTATGGATGAAATCTTATGTATGATTTATTTTATTTGTATTTTTTTAATCATCACGGACCCCACAACTGATTGTGGCGTTTGACACTTTAATGTGAGGTAGTTCTTAAAAAGAGAAAGTTGTGTGCTTCTAATAACGATAGGGTTAAGTATAGCAATGAAAGCAGATACAAATATAGTGTCGAACGCTTTTGATAAGTACAAAAGATTTGAATCACTTTTTGTTTATTGTCCTTTATATCATATATATAAAGTACAATAAACAAAAAGCTTCATCTCTCTTTTATAGTGGACGAACTACTGCAGTGATAGCCAGATTACTGATAAATAGTTATATCTGTAGGGAAGATTATAATATTTTTAGGACCAGTCCAGACATATCGCCCGTCTCCACAACGTAATTAATAATTTAATACGACTCCGCGTATTTATTAGTTTGTAGATTAACATAAGCTGGTAAGGGTACAAAGGTAGATAACAGATCATGTATTGTAATAAATAAGGCCAATTATATTTTAATTTAAAAATCGCTTGTCTAAGAACAGGCGACATCTTAATTATAGTCTAGTTGAGTCTCGAAATAATTTTGACAACGCTCAATCGAATTTCCATTCAATTATGTTACTTGTCAGATTTAAAAAAATACTAGGTATCGATTTTTTCACTTGCACATTAAATCTCTACAAAAAATAACTGTTTTGCGACCATTTGTAATATTAATAAGGGCGCCCTTCAGAATATTTAAGAATTCTCCAAGTGGTGCACAAGGAGGTTTGTATACGTTCAGAACTATGAATAGCTCCAACTCAACACAAGATTTTTTTAAATCAACTCAAACTCAATGATGAGCTTGCATCCTGGTGATATTTGAAGCTGCATATGAATTGATGGCGTTTTGGCCAATGCTCAGCTATACACATAATATCAACTAGCTGGTGGCCGCGACTTCGTCTGCGTAGGGTTAGTACTTCGAGTAGCTTATTTTCTTCTCCAAGGTCCTATTTGTATTAATATCAAAATTCATAGAAATTACAGAACACAAATTACAAATTGGCTTAATAGTATACATCCTATATTTGAAATTTGAAAATAAGATTTTTTGAGGATGATCTGTAATTTATTTATTTATTTTATTTATTAATTCTTGTACACACAAAACATACAGTAAATAGATAAAAGTGCGAAGAAATGATTAGTACAAAGGTGCTGCTTATTTCCAAGAAGATTTCAAGCCATTATTGCCAAGAAATTTCTTCCAGCAGACCCGCGACAGGAAAAATTTTACAAAGCCATAATGATGTGTGTAGGTCTATAATACACATACATACTAATAATTGCATACATACTTAAATACATTTAAATATTATATCCAATTTAGACTTAACAATAAACTAAATACTAATAATACATTCTATGAGGATGAAATAGAAAGATAGTGATTTTTCACTAGTCTTTTAAAAGTGTCAATAGTTTTGCAGTTTTGTATATTTGGCGGAAGAGAGTTCCACAATCTGACTGCATGAACAGTAAAGGAATAAAAATCTGTTTTATGGATGGGAAGTTTTAGGACGGATTTCAGATGAGATCTACACAGAGCATCACTTGGATATTTAAAGGAAAACCGCTCTCGCAGATAGGACGGGGACAGAGGATTGTGAAGGATATTGAAAAGGAGGCTCAATATGCGAGTGTTCCTACGAAATCGAATAGGAAGCCACTTGAGGTCTTTCCGGAACTTGGAAACATGGTCGAACTTTTTCAGTCAATATATAAACCGAATGCATAGATTTCGTAGACGCTCAAGTTTATTTAGAAGCTCCTCGGTAGCGTCTGGGTAGCAGGTATCAGCGTAGTCTATGATGGGCTGTATCAGGGTTTGGGCAAGTGAGATTTTAGTTTTCAAAGGTAAAAAGTTTTGGAGGCATTTCAGCGAATGGAATGTATAGTACACTTTTTGGCTGACATCAGCGACATAAGCTTTCCAAGACAGGTCATTAGCCATAGTAAGTCCGAGGTTTTTTACTGTGTCTGAATAAATTATAGGAATACCATCAAGATTAACTGCTGGAAAAGACGAAAGATTAATCCCGCTGCGCATATTCCTACTGCCTATGATAATGGCCTGGGACTTCGCAGGATTTAATAGAAGTCCGTGAGACCTAGCCCAACAACTGATTAGTCTCAGATCATGATTCATGACAGCAATGGCAGCATCAGCATCCTCACGATTAAACGACCGATATAGTTGCAAATCGTCTGCGTAGAGATGGAAGTTTGAGGAGATGCCTCTGGTAACAGAGTTGATGAAAATGGAGAATAATAAAGGAGAAAGAACGCCACCCTGAGGCACACCCGCACTGAGCTCACACCAATCAGAGAAGGACTCATCAAGGCGTACACATTGCGCGCGACCCCGAAGATAAGAGTCAAACCAGGTTAAGGCGGAAGGAGAAACGTTGAGTGAAGAGAGAATACCGAGAAGGATGTCAAAATCGACAGAATTGAATGCAGTACTAAAGTCAAGGAGTATAAGGACAGTTAAGAATTTATTTTCCATGGCCCAACGAATGTCATCGGTGACTTTAACAAGAGCAGTTACCGTGCTGTGGCCAGACCGAAAACCAGATTGAGAAGAGCTAAGGATACGGTTGCTAGAAAGAAAGGCAGACAGCTGGCTATGGACAATATGCTCCAAAACTTTAGAAAGGAAAGGGAGTATAGAGATGGGACGGTATTGGGATGGTGTTGATGGATCAGAGACTTTAGGCAACGGGATGATATGTGCTTGTTTCCAGGTAGTGGGAAAATGGGAAGAGAGTAAGGAATAATTGAACAGGTGCGTAAGAATAGGGAGTACAGTAGAAAGGACAGGTTTAATCATTTTGGAGCACAAGTTGTCATGTCCAGCAGAAGTTGAAGAAATGTTAAGAAGTGATTTTTTGACATCCATCTCAGTAACAGGGGTAAAATTGAAGGAAGGGTCATATGAAGTCCGGGCCTGTGAAAGTTTTACTAAAGTATTAGATTTGGCAAGAGTATTAAGAGTGACAGGGGCAGCAAAAAAATGTGCGTTAAGAGCATTTAAATCTACGTTTTTACAAGCCTGAGAGGGAGATTTGCCTATACCATTCGATCTGAGAAATTTCCACACAGCGGAAGAATCCCGATTATCGAGAGACTTATAATGTACCAGGATAGATGTAGGAATATATGTATATGAAGTTTATCTTCTTTAAATAACAGAAGCAATAAAAGTATTTATTTTGATATAAGGATCAATTTGTTGATGTCCATTAGAAATAAATTATTAATTTTTATTGTGCCATGTAAAGATTGCTCAATAGAACCCAAATCTAAGGGCTTTGCACAACTTTGGATATACACAAAATATAGGATAGCGAGACTATTATTTGTCTTGTATAACATCTAGGTAGATAAGAGTAATCTTCTTTCGAGAAAAGAATGAGGCATTTTAATAAGAGGTACAAATTTTGTTTATCTTTAGTAAAAGTTATAACATCATTAAAGTATTTTGAATATATTTGTTCTGGATATAGCACCATGGTCGAGATAATGTGGATTAGTATAATTCTAAGGTAATTAAAGGGTTCATTCCAGTTAATCAACATTTTAATTCTAATTAATACCTATAAAAAACACTTCATTATCATCATATCAGCCGAAATACGTCTACTGCTGGACAAAGGCCTCCCCCAAGTATAGCGCTATTCGCACCCAGCGACTTCCAGCTTCCAGCTTCCATCCAAAAAATACTTACTCGCACAATAATTAAAAAGATTTAATTACATTATGACCAATGACCAACATATTGGAAGCAATAAGCAGGGTAAAAAATATTATTTACAATTTGTTTGTTATTTATATCGTTGGTTTACGTTGCTTGTTTATGCTTTATTGATAATATGTACTTTATTGTTTTCATAAAATCCGTATGAACAAAAGTTAGTAGGTATGTCTGAGTGTTACATGATTAATATTATGCTCAGTTTTTTTATGCTTTGATGCTCTATTTACTACTCCAACTTAACGTGTTAATACAAGATGGTCTATGTGGTACTGTAGGGGCTGGTTCTTAGAATAAGTTGTATTTTACTTCAACATGTATTAGAAGGGATTCACAATATTTTACAGAGTAATCGTCTCTGTGCTTAAGTATCGTCATTTGATAGAATACATAATATACAATTTATTGCATTTTATAAATACAAACATTAAAATGTGACCCCAAAAAGGAAACAATTTGCCCAGGTTTAAGACATGTTTTAATAGTAGAATTAAAGGGGATAAAGTAGGGCTTAAAAGTTTATAAAAACTTGATTTAATATAAAAATGTATACAAAGTGTTTCGGTGAAAAGGGGGAGTGTTCAACCATAGGTAATACGGAATAGGTTCGTTTTAACCACTTTGATGTATGATTTCGACTACAGCGCGGACGAAGTCGCGGGAAAAAGCAAGTCGTTATATAATTTTTTTCTATTATTGTAATGCCCAATGTTGGGGATGCTGCCTTACGAAATATCGGGTCCTTTCTGTTTTGATTTATGGTGACCAGAAAAATGCTTTCCGCGTACGTTAAGTAATTATCAACTACATTAAAAATAATTGGTTGGACTCTGTTATTTCACATGATAGAAATGGTGACAGCTTCAACACATCAGATGAATACTAATATAAATTTATGATTGAAAAATTCCTAATACCAGAAATTCGGCCCCTTTACGTTTCATGACCAAGAAAATTTCACTAAAACGTATTCCCTCTGAAATATAAATAATGTTACATTAAGGAAGATGACGATTAACCGCCATAAAGAAACGGTAAACGCCGAGAATATTGTAGTCTTATGAAATTAATAGATTAATTAAAAAATACATGGAATAAAAAATAAATAAGCCAGGGAATAGACGAATTACAACCTACTCTAATCAAACAATGTAGGTACCAATAAATTTACTCATCTTTTTATTTCAAACAATCGTTTGCGCACGGCATCTTCCTAGATGCCGTGTGCATACCAACCTCATAAATTTTTTTAAAACGGCTGACGGCCTAAAATAAATGTTCCAAAATATATTCGATTAATAAATTATACATTTATTAATGATAATTTTTTTCGATCGCAAGTGGCGTTCCAGAAAATTGAAACAAAACTTACGAAGATTTAAATGCCACCTTAATCAATATAGTAGATCTTACAGTAAGTAGGCTAATAAAATACAACATAGATGTAAACTCTTCCAATAAACAAATAATGTCTTTTCACCCTACCAAAAACCGTATTAGATATAATATCTAGGCACAATATCACACAGATCATCCTAGCCCCAAACTAAGCAAAGCTTGTACTATGGGTACCAGGTGACAAGATAAATACTTATATAGATAGATAAATACTTAAATACATAGAAAACATCCATCCGGTGACCGTCAAGATATAGGATAGGTATATATTAGAAACAGAAGTTGTTTCTCAATTCTGCTTGCTCGGTCTATACATATTAAATAATAATTATCGATCATTTAAACGAAAATATCAAAATTCATCTACGCATTCCGAGAAGTTAAGTAAATACCAACGTAGAAACCACTCTCTGTACTTACTACGCATTCGCATACACATACGGCTACGCGTGCTAAAGCTATGGAAAAATAATGTGGGGCAGCAGTATTAAAAAATACCGATAAGTATTATGAAAAAAATATATTTTATTTTACATATTTACATAGGAAAACCAACAGCTATTAAACATAAAATTAAATAAAAAACCAAGCAACAGTGAGCCAATAACAGGTTTTCACGAATAGCAACAGACATATAACAACTATAGCTGCAGACTTCACTTGCAGAAACTTAGAGATCTTATCCCTTCCAAATATATTAGACATTAGACATACGTAAATTTGTAAAGAAACTCAATATCTATACACGAGAATACAAAGAAATAATATATATACACTATGACTAAGAAAACATTCAATTTACAAACATGTAATCTAACGTCTACAAAAATGGATAGTAAATTACCCAAACAAATTAAAGAGTACATATTTTAAAATAATTTAATGACGGGCCTGTTGGCGAGGTTGGCAAATGCTTGCTATTCACGTCAGAGGTCGTGGGTTCTATTCCCACCCTGGACGGATATTTGTGTGCATGAACATGTCTGTTTGTCCTGAGTCTGGGTGTTATCATCTATATAAGTATGTATTTACAAAAGAAAAGTATTATTTGTAGTATATCAGTTATCTGTTTTCCATATTTCTTCATTCATTCCATACAAGCTGTGCTTAGTTTGGGATCAGGTGGCCGTGTGTAAATAATGTCCCAGGTTATTATTATTATCAATCTGACTATCCAAATGCTACAATAGCTTAAATGAATACATAAATTACAAATTATAAATCAGAATTGTAGTAGTAATAAGTAAAATATGTAATAGGAATTTAAATTACATAATAATCAACAGAAAGGAGACGGAAACCTATTCATACAATATTGGGCTAGGATGTAAAAAGATAAAAGTGGTTTCAAATATTGGGTCTATAAATTATCAGCCAAGCACAAAAAAAATCATGGATTTTTTCAATCTGTGAGCAGAGTTATAAAAGATTTAGTACTTAATAGAGAGGTTATGTACCAACCTATACTTAACAGCTGATTTTTAAGAGCGATTGCTATTTAATAGTTATCCGTGTCCAGTATGTTAGCAAAAGTCATACACGTTAAGCAATATCAGAAGTCCGTAGAGAGAATGCAGTTGTCGAGGGATATATAAACAAAACAATAAAAAAAATAATCAAATCACACACGCACTAAACGATACAAGAAACGAGTCTATCATAGATTAGGATTCAAAATCTGTCACCAGTCACTATCAGCATAGATTTTTTTTATGATGTTTTCGGCTCTGGCTTCTTCGGCCTTATGAGCCAGCTGTCAGCATAGATTAAAAATATAGTTGCCAATAACTAATATATCGATTTAAACGATAACCAATGTTATGATTTCTATTTATTTTGTTGATATTTAATTTTTTACTGTTGACATTATGTTAATGTATTTAATAATTATTATGATTAAATCAGTTATCTTGTGCAAGAGTTTTTATATTACATTGTTTGAACTCATTAATGTTAATCGATTATAGTAATCAACAACCAATTTAATTCGTGACTTAAACTTATTTTGAGATTTCTCGTTTTCCAGATTGTAAATTGGGTCAATTTTTTACAGTTTGAAATAGAAAAATGTAACGCTTTTTTTAAACCATATCTCAACTTATTACAGTCAGGCCCAGAAATCCCCGTCTCCTTTAATAATATAAGTATTAATAATAGGATAATTAATATGAATATGTAACTATGACTTTTAAATTTAATTTAATAAACTCTCCTCTCTCCTACTTTGTTGTGCCCGACAGAGTCCATGATAAGCTCAATTTTGTACGAACCACCTAAACACAAATTGTGGAATGCAATAAATAATAGAAGCCGGTGGATGCAAGTCCCGCAAGACCGGCACTTGATCGATCTTTGAGCGAGACCTTTGCCCAGCAGTGAGAGTCCTTCGGCTGATATAATTATGATCATCATAATTAATTAATTAATAATCATAAACTGAATATTGTGTATTGAAGATCGATTTTATTTACTTAATTATTTTATATCGGAATTTTAAACACTCTTAAACTGTAGTAACAGTACGTGATACACTGTTTCTGGTGTAATTATTTTATTTAAAAATAATTACGTCATAAAAGATTTACAAATCTCACCCAAGGGTTGACTGCTAGGAAATGCCTTAGGCATTCATTGCGCCTGTACAACCCGTTTGTGCTGAAGTAACAATAAATAAATAAATTTAAACAAACAATTAAGTACCATTATTGATTTCTATGAGTACGATGGTTTAGGATTAGACCTTATCGACTGCTTTATAAGTATTTATAAAAAGACACGTCATATTCACACTAGCGATGACCTTGCAATGGTCAAGGGATGCCCCGGGTCGGTGGCAACGCAAGACCGGCCACTGATGATCCTTGGCTGATATGATGATGATGATGATGATAATAAGATGACATATTTTATGAAGTTGTAAGTGACAATAAAAAACGTAAGGAGTGAAATCGCGTGTCAAACTTAGTGTTAAGTAAAAACTGTTATTATTTTAAATATTATTTACACAACTGTAAAGTTACATAGACGTAGTTCTCCGATTTGTTATTAATTAGGACCATTTTTTTTTTTACGTGATTTTATGTAAATTCGTGTTTTTTTATCAGTAACGAGGAGCATTAATAGTATTTAAGGCAACATTTTTATTCAATCCTACTATGGAGTTAACTAGTAATGTATCACTGTTTTTCTGTTCCTAGATAAACTTGGTGAAAGGTTTTCTAGACGTATAATTTGGTCTTCAATTGTTTTTGCATCATGGGTCGGCAAATCTTTTACTTACTTTTAGCAGTCATTGTCGTTGCTATGCCCGATGAACCACGTGATCCAGCTGGCGACCAAATCGTTTTATACAAGGAAAGGCATCCGGTAAGTTGTTCATCTCTCTGGAGGACTCATTCATTTTTCCACACCAATACTATAAAAAGTCTTCTTATGTCTATATCTATCTTTGTTAGACATAAGTGCTCTTATGTCTAACAAAGTGGTAAAACTTTGCTTTTCACTAATGCTAAGAAGTATGGAATAATTTACGTATTAAAAAAAATAGAAATTTCCAAATCTTGTTCTGCAAACCAAATGAAACAACCTAGTAAAGTAAAAATAACAATATATATATATTGTAATATGCATATCACAGGTAAATAAAGGAATGTTTTTTAATCGCAATCCCAACTTTTTACAATAATCAAATAAATGCTTCACGATGAAACTCTGGTATATGGTCTGGTATATAATCGTAAATATAGTAACTAAAATGCGTTTATACGGCTGAGACCGGCATGGTACCTCAGTGTGCGCACGCGCACATGCACAATACATATCTATATCATCAAATAATTTGTTTCTTTTCGTATATTTATATAGATTTAATCAAATAATTCACTTGATGTGTCGATCATTTAAATATATTCACATTGTTACTGGTTCCTATTGGTATAATGACTACGGGTGCCGGAAAACCAATCGATAATCATGAGGCTACATCCACTTTAAATGAAAATCTTTTAAATAATGATTTCTATTTGGAGTCAATCCTGCATTTGTCTCGAGAAAGGATACCAGAAAGAGTTGTTCACGCTAAAGGAGCAGGAGCATTTGGATTTTTTGAGGTTACCCACGATGTGTCACACATTTGTAAGGCGAAACTATTCAGCAGTGTTGGAAAGATAACGCCCATTGCCACCAGATTCTCACTTGCAGCTGTTGACGTAGGTGGTGCAGATTCCACTCGAGATAACAGAGGCTTTGCCGTAAAATTTTACACTGAAGAAGGGAATTGGGACATAGTTGGGTTGTCAGTGCCGGTTTTTGAAATGAAGGATCCACTTTTGTTTCCCTTCGTTTGTACATGCGACAAAAAGGAATCCAGCTACGAATTTATTGGACTCTAACACCTTCTGGGACATATTTACGTTACATCCAGAATCATTACTTTTTCTCCTAGTAATCTTCGGTGACAGAGGCATTCCCGAGGGCTATCGTCACATGCCTGGCTTCTCATTACACACGTATCAAGTAGTTAATGATAACGGAGAGTCATTCTTTATGAAATTCCAATTTTTATCCGATGCAGGAGTAAAAAATATTTATTCATCAAGGGCTAAAAGTATAGCTGCTGAAGATCCAGATTACTTTACGAGAGATTTGTATAATGCAATTGCTGAAGGTAACTATCCCAGTTGGACGTGTTATGCTCAGATTCTTACCCAAAACGATGTTATAAATGCAGATTTTGATGTATTCGATGTAACAAGGACTTTACCAGAAGACAAATATCCGCCTAGACCGATAGGTCGACTGGTTTTGAACAGAAATCTTGTAAATTTCTTTGCGGAAGTCGAACATTCGGCATTTTCTGTAGGCAACTTGGTTCCTGGTATATTAGGAGCCCCAGATAAGATGTTTGAGGTTCGCCGTTTGTCATATCTAGATGCACATAATTATCGTTTGGGAGGGAACTCCTTTAACATACCTGTAAATTGTCCCATAAGAAAAGCCCACACCTACAACCGTGATGGAAAACCACCAGTGAGTGACAACCAACGAGATGCACCAAATTACTATGCAAATTCTTTTAACGGCCCAGTTGCCTACAATGAGCAAAATAAAACTAAGTTAATACAAATATTTCAAAACCTACCGTATAACTTAGATCAGTCACGTATTTTGTATCACTCATATTCGTCAGATGAACAGAAAAGATTAGGGAAAATATTGCAGCTAGTTTAAAATTGGCAACCACATTTCTGCAAGAGCGTGCTGTCAATCTGTTTGGGTCGATAGACATACAATTAAGGGAAAATCTGTGGTACGCACTGCGAACAAATAGTACACGTTCTGTTTCCGACTAACGTGCTTATTAATAGCCAATCGTTTATTGCATGCTATAAAGTTTGTGTACAGATGGAAGAATATTTAGTTAAGTTACAATTTAGGACCCTGTCGGGCACAACTAAATGTTTCGGTAGGAGAGAGCAAGGCGCGTTTTTGTTCATTTAAAATCAGAATTCTCAGAGGAGTACGCAGAGACAACGGATTTCCTTTTGTCACGATCTCAATACGTGATGAAATCTCTGAATACTACTTAATTAATTATTTATAACTTTAAGAATAAAACCTAATATAGGTATGATGTGATGCATTTGTATTTTTTTTATTAAACGTATCCAATGACCTATCGTGACGCTTTGATACTTTAATGATCAGGTTGCATCTAGACATAAAAAATGCTGTCTACAGTAGCGTATGCATAATAAAAACTAAAAAAATATCCTATTGGATAGAAGAACAGAACAAGATACCTAGTCTTCTTTTTTATATTTATTAATGTAAAGTTACTATTTATAATATAATAGATATTCTAATTGCTTTTTGTTCATTCGGATTTATTGATTTAATTATAAATTTAATATCATTATTTCTATCGATTCTTTCAATCTATGCGCATCTGTCTTTAATTAATAATATTATTGTCTTCAAATTTAATATTATTTTAAATTTATATTTAAGAAATAATTGTATTTTAAGTTGATGATGTAATTTATGAAATTCTAATTATTATTTTTTTTTACATTAATAGCGGACGATCTACTGGAGTCACATAAATTATAATATATATAGGGAAGATTATAATATTTTTAGGAAAATTCCAGACATATCGCCGGTCTCCACAACGTAGTTAATATTTTAATACGACTCCGCGTATGTATTAGTTTCTAGATTAAGAAAAGCTCTGAGGTTGCAAAGGTAGATAAGAGGTCAAACATTGTAATGAATAAGGCCAATTATAATATAATTTATTACCTAAAGGACTCAATGTTTCGTTACTTAGATAAAAACAGGTGCCATTTTTCTGAGTTACTATATATTTATCTTTTTTCTGGCTTTCTTATCATTTTTTTTTTCTTCTTCGGGTGGTCCGCCTACGCAGCTACAATAAGTCGCCGGTAAGTTAGGGTAGGATCCTTGCCGGGGAGGACGGCATGGGCCCCTTAAACCTGTTCTATAATCTCAGGCGATAGTTCGTGCCAGAGATCACACCCTGTTTGTAGGATTACGTCTTTTATTCTCATCGAGATGCCCTCTGGTGTTTATCCCTTGAATGAACAAACTACTGGTTAAGAGGATTCTGTGTTCGCCAAAATATATATGGAAGCAAACATGTTTTTGTTTGAGGATATAATTTACTAATACAAGTGTATTGACTGAGTGAATTGATTAAGTTATGTTTACTAACACTACTACCATGTAGTATGATATTTTTGTAATGAATATTTGTATGCCGATAATTGTAAAATGTAAAAATGTGGACAAATAAAATTGAAATGAATGAAAAGGATTTTTCAATATTTTCATGTATCACTGTTACACACTACGTCGTGTAAATCAGCAAAGAGTAATTTGAAAATAAGATGGTATTTTCAAACTTGGCTGTACCATTTTCAGTCAAGATTATTTTACATTACACATCCAGTTCATTCGGGTTGTCATTACGGATGAAGTGATTTCATTAGTAAAGTGGAGTAACATCCGTGTATTAGTAGTTACAATATTGCTAAAGATTGCTACGAATAAGAAAAAAGCAGCTTTTACTCTCTCATAAAAGTACACAAAATGCTTGTTATTTGAGTGTCACACGAGCACTGAATAAACCCGTAATAACGATAAAAAAAATTATAAGAGAAAAATCGTGCAAGCGCACCAATTAGAATAAAAATGGATAAAAATAATGTTGTAATATTATATAACAAAAATGTTATAAATAATTGTAAATAGAGCTCAATATCATCCTACTTAACTGCGCCTCACCACTTCGTGTCCCGAGTTCGAGGCCCGCGCAGAACAGCTATTTTTGTCACCCAAAAATTGATTTTCTGAGTCTGGATCTACTTTGGGTCTGTTCATTATATGTTTGTAAAGTACCTCGCGACACGGGGTTTAACTTCCCTAGTGCAAGTGCATTGTCTATGAAAATAAAAATAGGATAATATTGTTAGATACGCAACGTGCCGTCTCTTCATTTTAATTGCTTACAAACGCAAATTACACAATTCAACCTCATAAATACTTTTATGTGTGTAAATATATATATGTGTTAGTGAAATATTTATAAACTAGGGCCTAAATCTGATGTTGCAATTAGATTATTCATAAAGTAATCGACACTACAGAAATATAGAATAGAATTGAATTGATTGCATTACATATTTATTTAGCTATCTCAGTATATAATAGTACAACATTATTACATCTATTCACTTAGACAAATAAAGATTAATATTATAAACACAGTTGTTTTTAAACAAAACACAAGCAGTTTTCTAATTTGGCGGGTACCGTTCCTGTCCACTTCATAGACTTATAAACGTCAATGTCATTTTGACTTGTAATATCCAAAGTGTCAATTAATTTTGTATCTTACATGTTTAGGAGGGCACTCGAATATCTCTGGGCCTCGAACTTAAGGCTGATATTCTCATTACTAGCAAATATGTTAACTAGAGCCTCATAACTAGTCACAGTTAAAAGTCAATTAAAGTAGTAACAAATACCGATTACTGTTTTATTTTTTAACTCTTGAATAAACTTTGTCTGTACCTACAATATCGTGTTCGCGATGGACATTACGGAAGCACATTCTAGGATTGGTGAATTTCTACTTTTGGTAGAAATTCTCCATTACAATTCTGTCAAGTGATGGTAAATTTAACCACTTTAAATTCAGAACTTTTGGCAAAATGGAATAAAAGATGATCGAAACACTTCCACCATAGACAAAAAAAATGTGAGCCGTCACGGGACGCCTGGCAGATGTGAAACATCGACATTATTTTGTAAAAGTAATATGCAGAAAAGAACATATTGTGATAGGAACTAAATATGTCATGATAAAATAAAAAGTCGATTGCGCATGCGTCACGGCATGCGTCGCCTCGCCAGAAATCTGTTTTACGTGCGGCTATAGATGTTTCACATCAAAAGCTCATAAGGAGCTCTAGAAATGCAACTTTGTTATTTTATTTTATATTAGGTGCATTTGATAATTCACAATTGAAGACTTCATTTGATTAATTGATTCTAAAAGACGGTTCAAACACTTGTACAATAGACAAAAAACCTCATAAGAAGCTCTAGAATTTAACAATTAATGTAAATTGTTGTTTTCATATCAGGTACATTTGATAATTCAGTAATGAAACAATGACATTTATTCAACACTTGGCTATTATCATGCACTTGTCAAGCTTACAATGCAATACATAAATACAGTCAAATACAATATTATAGTAATAAAATAAAATTTTACAAGTCCGTCCGTGCGCTCAATTTTATCACAGTTTTTTAAACCCTTAAATAATTGACAAATAACAAGTTACTGCCACTATTTTTAAATTTAGTAGAATTATATTAAATCATAAAAATTTAAGGAACAACCAGTAGCTTAACTTAAGCGACTTAGGGCACACTTATGGCGTTGGGGCCATAAGTGCCGCTGAAGCAAAAATATGGAATTCTAAATGAAGGTGTGATCACTGGCACGGTCTACAGGCACGGGATCACCGACAAATAATTAAGGGTGGCCCCTTAATGCTCACTTACTGCGTACGTGATCCTCACCAGCAAGGATCCTACTCTAGCTAACCTGCGGGTCGCTTTAGCTACCTAGGTGGACAAACCGGAAAAGAAAGCTAGAAATAAACTCCGGGATTGCTTTTTCCGTCTTCTTTGTTTTATATTTTTATATATCTTGTATTTTTCATTGTGATGCTAGTATGTAGGCTATGGCACGCGCTGAACCGTGATCATCGTGTTAATCAAAAAATTGTGAAGATATGAACAACAACATTCAATTTCACCCAAGCAATGGAATAACCTGTTGAAAGACGAACAAACGGTGGGTGCATTTACAAAATTAACAAGTCTCACGCAGTCTAACAGTAGCGACGACTATATGATTTAAAAAAGTTCCCCACAGCAGTTCGACCAGTTACCACCCGTTCACGAGTATGACATGTGGGCTAGCCATCGCCTCCCTTTCCAAATTAGTGGGAAGGAAACGATCCGACCAACATTGCCACCGCAAGCAATAACACACAAAGGGAGCATGACAAGCTTACAACGGAGGAGCTCATAGTAAAGTCATTTGGACGGACAGCGTTTGACATGTTCAAGATAAAAAAAATATATAATAGTATGTATAACTTAAAAAATGCATAAAGTTAAATTATTCACATCATTACCTATTTATCATTGTAAAGTAATACCTTGGATTTGACAGAGACTAATGTCTTGCAATGAATTAATAAATGATATGAACAAGCATAACATACATACATACATAGACTCACGCTTATTTCCCAGAGGGGTAGGCAGAGACAACGGACTTCCATAAGCATAACATAACCCATGTAATTCATCTCAAACAACAAAAATAATATAAAACATGAGATTAGTCAATTAAAAAATAAAATAACGCTAACAGAACAACAAAAATACGTAATACATTTAAAAATACAAAATAAATAGTGGAATTAAAGCATTAATTACAATAAATAATAATTATGCATCAATTAAAATAGGTACCTATTTAATAAAATTTTCCTCTTCACTCCATTTTAACTCGTTTTCATAGTTTAGGTGTTGTTGGTAGTAGATGTGTTTCATCATCATTTTCTACCAATACATATATAAAGATAAAAAACGACAATTTTTAATCATGATATGTTTGCGGTTATATCTTTCAGGAGTCGAAAGATTATATAGTCATAATTTCCTATATCGTGGGACGTCGCGTTTCCAACTTAGTGGCTAATGAAGGCAAGGCATTTATTTGCACAACTGAAAAGTAGATAACGTTCATATTGTAAGCGGTTAATTTAACCTTTGGTATTATTTGAATATGTGTATTACTTCAATAAATATATATTTATATACTTGTAAAAGAATATACAATGGTTGATTTGTTTATAATTTTCATTACCAAGTTATTAATATTTAACTCACTTGTCGTTTGTTCCGAGGAGAACTTGTAAAAAGAATTTCTATACCTCTTGTTTCTCCTGCACCTTGAATAAAACAATCCATCATAGATAGGAAAACCTAATACTTATTTTAATATTTGCGCACTATACATATAGACAGACCAGAATACACTTGTTGTTTAAATACATTTCTTGTTGTCCTTTTTTTGTACGTTCGTAATTAAATTGATAAATCCAAACTAATATTATAAATGCGAAAGTAACTCTGTCTGTCTGTCTTTCTGTCTGTCTGTCTTTGCTTCACGCCTAAACTACAGACCCGATTTGTGTGAAATTTGGTACAGACATAGTTTGGAACTTGAGAAAGGACATAGGATAGTTTATATTACAAAAAATAAAATAAAAAATAAATTTTATTCCGGACATACAGCGCCATCTATTGGTCCAGAGTCGGCATCAATTCAGTACTGAAAATTCATAGGAAAAATGTAAATAAATAGTAAAAAGGTATGAAAATATAATATAATACAACTTTTAACTAAAATAATAAAAATATAAAAATGCTCTAACGGAGTATAGATAATTCTATTAGTACTATATGTCGAGTAGGTGATCGCGCAATGGTGTCGATCGTTACATGAGCAAAAAGGTCTATTTCACCTTTCACTCACTTAGGTGCCTCCAGTACTTTTTACCCTTTGAAACCAAAATCACTCTTGCTCAAACTCTTATCCAGCCCATTCTGGACTATGCTGATGTCTGCTATCTGGATGCTACCGAAGAGCTATTAAACAAACTTGAGCGTTTGCAAAATTTATGTATACGTTTCATTTTTAATCTCCGAAAGTACGACCATGTCTCAGAATTCCGCAACAATCTCAAGTGGCTCCCAATCCGCCTTCGCAGGAATACTCGAATATTATGTCTCCTCTTCAATATCCTAAATAATCCCGCATATCCCTCTTACCTACACGAGCGCTTTTCCTTTAAACATTCTCCCAACGCCCAATGTAGGTCACACCTAAAAAGCATTTTAAAATTCCCATCCCATAAAACTGATTTCTTCTCCAACTCCTTCACTGTTCAGGCGGTTAGGCTGTGGAACTCTCTTCCGCCTAACATTCGAAACTGTAACACAATCACCACGTTTAAAAAAAAGTTAAAAGAACACTACCTTTCCTCTTTGCCATAGATATATGTATTTTATTATTTAATGTTTTATTAATTAATAAAAATGTAGTTTATTATTTAAAATTATGTATTTATTTATGTATATGTGTATTTTTATCGTATGTATGTATATCACCCTACACACTCATATCTTCCTCTCTTCCAAAATCTCCTTGCAGGTCTACTGGAAGAGATTTCTTTAGAAATAAGTAGTACCTTTGTACAATGTCTTCTCTTGTTTATTCTTTCTTTCTTTATAGTCTTAGTGTGTACATAAATTGGAAATAAATAAATAAAATAAATGAGTTCGGTTCATGTTATTGTTTTAATTCATCGGAAAAAAGTAAATAAATAGTAAAAAGGTATGAAATAACTAATATCAATATAATAAAACTTTTAGTACTAAGAAAATGCCCGAACGGAGTATAGATAAATAATCCGAGTTGTCACTATGCTCGATAGATGGCGTTGGGATCGAAAAATCGGGAATGGTTATGCGAAAGGGCTATATTGGCACCAACAGATGAAATAGTAGGCCGGATAAATGACCAAATTATGTCTGACGTAGAGGGAGATGTCATCGAGTATCTATCAGTAGATAACGTCGTGGATACCGAGCAAGTGACATCTTACCCAACAGAGTTTCTCAACTCCTTAGAGTTATCAGGAGTGCCTTCTCACAAGTTGAGGCTGAAAGTTGGAGTTCCTGTGATGCTTATGAGAAACCTAGATCCACCAAGGCTATGTAAAGGCACACGGTTACAAGTAACCTATTTAGGACGAAATGTCATTAAAGCGGTTATTATGACTGGAATCAGGAATGGCAAAAGGCGAAACTGTAATTATTCCCCGCACTCCCATCATTCCAACTGATTTGCCATTCCAATTCAAAAGAGTTTAGTTTCCGCTGAAAACTGCGTTTGCAATGACCATAAATAAAGCCCAAGGGCAAACCATTAAAGTTGCGGGGGTACATCTTGAAAAAGACTGTTTCTCCCATGGACAACTCTACGTTGCGTGCTCAAGAGTGTCAAAACCACAAGACCTATATATTTTTGCAAAGGATGGCAAAACTAAAAACGTGGTATACAGAAATGTCTTGGTGTAAGAAACTTTAATAATCTTTAAAGCCTAAAATAATAGAAAATTTGTCAAGGGAGAAACAGTATTTTTTTCTGAAATGGCAAATCTAAATAAAAGAAAATAAGGGAAAAATAACATTTTCGCCTTTTTCGATCGGCAATAACGGCTTTAATGCCCTAAGTGAGTATACATATCTGCAATTCAAACGCAGAGCTCATTATGTTGATTTTTGAAGAGTTCCCTAGAATAAAACCAAAAATCTGCCGGAAGTCACTATTCCACGCGAACGAAGTCGCGGGCAAAAGCTAGTCATTTATAATACAAGCCTCCATACTAGCGAAATAAATATTTGTATATTCATTTAAAACTTTAGCATAAAAAATATTGGAATTCCTAATCTCATACTACCCGCCAGACCAATGGCCGTTTGACTGGCCTCTTGGTCTAGTGGTTACTGACCCTGACTGCTAAACCAAAGGTTTAATCCCCACCCAGGACAAGGACTGTGTTAGGAGCACGATTATTTTGTTCTTAGTCTGGATGTAATTAATCTATAATTGTATGTATGTATTTAAAAATATATAAGTATTTTTATAATTCGTCTGGTTATCATAGTAAAGGCTCTGCCTAGTTTGGGATCAGATAGCAGTATGTGAGTTGTCCCAAGATATATAGATAAATTAAAATAATTTATTTTAAAGAAATTAAATAGTCTAAAAAAAGCAATTGTTTCGCATTCGTTGCATTACGATAGACAAGGGTTAAAAAAATATTTGAATATATTTTTTGTACATTTATTACATTTGAGATGATGGTATCTTATAATGATATTGAAGAACAAATTACGACTGTAAACACTAATAAGCTATAAATTCTTCATATTCTTCGTTGTCCTTTGCGAGAATATTGTTATCCAATCGATAAAAAATTGATTCGAGTAATTTATTGGTAATACTTACTTATCTTACTTATCGTGTGGGCAGTGGTTACCCTAGTGTCAGAGTTGTTCAAGCCGCCCATTAGGCCTCTGACATGGCTTAACGACTGTTGCCTTATGGCTACAACCGGGACCAACAGCTTAACGTGCCCTCCGAAGCACGGAGACGCTCAGAAATTAAACCACTTTCGCGGTCACCCATCTATGGACTGACCGCGAGCCTAGTTGCTTGACCTCGCCAATCACTTACGGACCGGTGAGAGCATCTAGCTGTGAGCGTTGGTAATCTAGTGTGTTTAATACGGTGATATTTTTTATAGCATCCTGTTTGCATAATGACTACGGGCTCCAGGAAACCAATAAATTGCAACGAGGCAACATTCACCCTCAATAACATTGTTTTTGATAATGACTTCCTTTTGGAATCACTCCCGATGTATAACGTGAAAAGATACCGGAAAGAATAGTGCACGCTCAGTTTTTTCGAGGTTACGCACAGTGGTCACATACATATTTGTAAAAAGAAGCTATTCAGCAAGATCGGTAAGAGAACCATTGCTGCGAGGTTTGCAGCTGTATCTGTCTAGAGAGGTGGAATATAGACGTTTCGGGAAGTTAGAGGCTTTCCAGTAAAATTCCACACAGAATTGGTGACAGGGGCATTCCTGATGGATTTCGTCATATGCCAGGCTTCTCCATTCACACGTGTCAAGAAGCAAATAAGGATGAAGGGTGATTCCATTCTTAGATACTAAAGTTGAAGTCGGTTCTATGTTTTTCTAATCAGTAATAATGAAAAAGGGGTGAAGTCATGCGATGAATTCAATCGTATATTGAATTAAAAGCGTAATATTATATTCCTTCGTAAGTATTTATTTACACAACTTAATAGGTTTTGCCATATTATTTTCCGTTTTCTTTGACTCCACCTATTATTTAATTAATATAATAATTTATATATTTCTTTATACCAATAAAAATGAAACGATGAACATGAATAGAATTAATACTATTTAATGTTCCGTTTCTTTTCCGATTAAAACATTGAAACCAAGTAATAATCCTTCACTAACTGTTCGTGTGTCCCTCTAATAACTTGGGAAATGGTTTTTATACCTGTGACTTTATATCCAATAAATGTTTTCCTGATGTACAGAAAAGTATTATATTTACTGTTATTTTTGAAAACTATCGATGTCATGGCAGAAAAACCACCTAATCCAGCTGGCGACCAAATAGTGTCATTCAAGGAAAGAAATCCCGTAAGTTACTTTAACTCATTTTTTTCATCTATGTCTTTCAAGTTTCAAAAATACCATTCTGGCATTTACGTTTTAGAAAAATAATTATAAGTTATGGCAGTTCTTAAATATATCTCACAAGGTAGGATTAGAGAGATATATTTAACAATATTGATGTTATTCATTCAATAATATTACCATTAACTTGTGACGTTTAATTTTATATTATTTTTTACAGCATCCTATTGGTATAATGACTATGGGTTCTGGAAAACCAATCGATTACAATGAAGCTACATTTACTTTAAATGAAAACCTTTTAAATAATGACTATTTCCTGGAGTCAATTCTGCATTTCTCTCGAGAAAGGATACCAGAAAGGGTAGTACATGCAAAAGGGGCTGGAGCATTCGGTTTTTTTGAAGTTACACACAATTTGTCACACATTTGTAAAGCGGAACTATTCAGCACAGATGGAAAGAGAACGCCCATTGCCACTAGATTTTCACCTGTAGCTGTTGAAAGTGGAGGTATAGATACGGCCAGAGAAAATAGAGGCTTTGCCATCAAATTTTACACCGAAGAAGGCAACTGGGATTTGGTTGGTTTAAGTATTCCTGTTTTTCAATTGAAAGATCCACTTCTTTTCACTTCCTTTATACATGGGATAAAAAGAAATCCGGCTACGCATTTATTGGATCCTAACATGTACTGGGACGTTTTTACGTTGCATCCGGAATCTTTACATTTTCTTTTATTCATATTTGGTGACAGAGGCGTTCCTGATGGTTATCGTCATATGCCTGGATTCTCCATTCACACCTACCAAGTGGTTAATGATAATGGAGAGCCATTTTTTATAAGATTCCATTTCCTACCCGATGCAGGAATAAAAAATATTTATTCTCAAAGGGCCATAAAGCTAGCTGGTGAGGATCCAGATTACTCGGTCAAAGATTTGTATAATGCGATAGCCGAAGGTAACTTTCCTAGTAGGACCCGTTATATTCAGGTTCTTACTATGGAAGACGTTCAGAAGGCGGACTTTGATGTATTCGATGTAACACGGACATTACCGGAGGATAAATATCCACTTAGACCCGTGGGTCGCATGGTTTTGAACAGAAATCCTCTAAATTTCTTTGCTGAAATTGAACAATTAGCATACTGTCCCAACCACCTTGTTCCTGGTATATTAGGAGCCCCAGATAAGGTGTTCGAAGCTCGTCGTTTATCATACAAAGATGCACAGAATTACCGTTTGGCAGGAAACTCTTACAACATACCTGTAAATTGCCCCATCAGAAGAACGTACACCTACAACCGTGATGGAGAACCACCAGTGAATGACAACCAACGAGATGCACCAAATTACTATCCTAACTCTTTCAATGGTCCAGTTGCCTATTGTGAGAAAAATAGAACAAAGTTGATTGAGATATATCAAAATTTACCTTACAATTTAGATCAGTCCCGTAATTTATACTACTCGTATACAACAGAAGAAAAGAAAAGATTAGTAAAAAACATTGCATATACTTTAAAATTAGGGACAACAGTAATACAGGAGCGTGCTGTCAATATGTTTGGAACAATAGATGACAAGTTAGGTGAAAGCTTGCGATTAGCTTTGCAAATAAATAATACAGACTGTGCTTGTAATTAATTTAACCTTACACAATATTAATTTAAGCGTGTTAAATATAAGAGTGGAGGTTATTTCATTTCATACAATTACAGGAAGTTTTTGTTGCGAGTTTGATATAATCTATCGTCCACGGTTCAGGCCCTGTTCTATTCACATAACATGACAGCTAATGTACCTATATAGAATAATATTTCATAAACCTCTTTATCAAACTTTACCATCTACACTGATGCCCTTAAAATCAATAAGAGGGAATAGAAGTAAATTGGAGTTTATTAAACCTCCCTTATATGTATGTACGTATTCCTGAACTTAATGCAATTTTATATTTGACACGGGACAACGTTTTTTTTAGGGTTCCGTAGCCAAATGGCTAAAAACGGAACCCTTATAGATAGATTCTTTAAGTCCTAGGATAGCGAATGAATGGATATATTAAAAACTTCAATAAATACGACAAAGAGGTTGTCAGTACCCTGCTAGTAGGAAACACAATGAGGTGGTGTATATACCTTTCACCACATTCTTTTTAAATAATGAACTGCGTAAGTTTTATATCTATGATGTAAACGATAGATACGATGGCCTTGTGGGCAGCAATCTACTCACACAAACTAAGGCAAGTATCAATATGAAAAATAAAATATTATTGACCAAAGATACTTGCATACCTATTATTTATACTCCACCCATGTAGAGGTCAGAAATTTACGTATTACCGTCGCACAGCGTATTATGGGTCAAAATTCCTGTAAATTTGTTGAACGGCTAAAGCATTGTAAACTTTACGCAATTTACAGAAGGGATAATGATGCCAACGGCATTAGTTAACTTAAAACTGTAGATTGGAACAAATGGATTTAACGGTGACCAGCCCGTTTAAAGTTGAAACATATTTTATGTAATTGTAACATAATGAAGAAGTATTAAATTTTATGGATAGGAACAGCGATAGGTTAGAGCAACTTTTAATGGATTATCTTTTCAAATAAAGAGTTGATCATATGAACAGAGAAGATATACTACTCTCATCCACAAATAAAGTTACCTTCCAACGTATGGTCTGCAAGACATCTATTGTCGTGTGTATCTACTATAAACCCTTAGGAACGTATCCGATAGACTTCCTGAAACAAACCTTTATATACAATTAAATAAATTTAATTTTCTAAAAAAGGAAGCTAGTATTATTTCGCAACCTTTAACTCATATTAACAACCTCTGTATAGAAAAAGGACGTTAATTGTATTGTATAACTTTTATTGCGGAAAAATAAATCTATAGAGTGTTAGTAACATAAAAATAACTTATTTTCTAGTGCTAGTATTTACAACTAACCGTACAAAACATATATATTGTATACAATAATTGGCGAGTTGAGGTTCTCGGCTATAATTTTCAGAGTGCTATTTTGACTGTCTCTCACTCTTCGCACAAGGGATGCTGATTTTTTGCGTATAATCGCATAAAAATCGTCGGTACGAGCTTGCGCATATTTCCGACGCACTACAGTAACGAAGCAGTCTCAATAGCATTCTGAAAGCATTATTATACTGTACACGGAGGACGTCTAGCGATCCCTTGTTGTAGTTGAACCATAGATTGCCCGTGTACAGACTCTGACAGTATGCCATAAACAGGGTGATTTTAACTTGATCGGTACATCGCGCAAACCTACGGGCCAACATGTTGCTCCGGACCGCCAGAGCCCTCCGTTCCCTCTCAATGTCCATATTGTCCTTGAAGTTGTCAGCAAGAAAGTGCCCTAGGAATTTTAAGGTGGATACTCTGTTAATTTTAGAACCGTTTAAAAGTAGGTCGAGTCCCTTCCATTGACGCTTGCCACCGACCTCAAAGATTATATTTTCGCACTTTTTAACATTTTACAGGAGATCGTGCGAGACAGCGTAGGCCTCACATAACATAAGTAACTCTCCAATTGAATTGGCAGTCCGTCCCAAGAGCACCATATCATCTGCATAGCTGATGTTGTTTACACTAACTACACCAACGCTGTATGAAACTGATATTAATAATCACTTGAGCCAATAATAGAATGTCTATAATGACAATAATTTTCTAATCAATTTTCAAAAAACTAAAATAATCTAATTAAAACATATTTACGTTTTATATTATTAGGTCTATACCTAATAATATAAAACCACTTAACATAAGATATTTATAAAATAACATTTAAGAAATCACATGATATATTTATAGCAAAATAAACTGGAAAGTAGACTATATCTGCAAAATACTTTGGTACAAGGTAATTTCCAAATGCACTTCATACCCAAAGACTTACAAAAATTTCAAATCAATCGGCTTCATTAACAGCATGATGTCGTTATGTATGTCAATTCAACACTAAGATATGGAATAATATTTTAGAGTAACTCGACAGATAAAATCGCGCATTTATAGCCCAGAAACGTTATATTAGGTGAATTTGTAACCTATAACAAACAGACTCCCTGCTTATATATTTACAAATGTCAGTTTTTGTTAAATCTTATATTGAGATGTTTAACCATCGTGAACGAGCACTTCACAAGGATATACTACATGTGGTGCCCAGTAAGACTCACTTACCCAAAATCAATCAGGTGCATTGCAGATAATCAATACTTCATATAAAAAGAACTTTTCTGGTTAGCAAATTTTATTATACACTAGCTGGTGCCCGCGACTTTGTCCGCGACAATTTTGAATGATGACCAATGTAACTACTTACTTCTAGCTTAATCTAAAAAATATAACTTTTAAGACAAATAAGCAATATAAATTGAATAGAACCTAACCTATAAATAACCTGACTAAGAAATAAATGAAAGACTACTTTGCTACTGTTATTTACAAAAACGACCCGAAATCATCAAGCAAAAATCAAAGAATATATATCAATGGTCCTTAAGTATAGTCAGTAAGTTAAATAAAGTAAAATAATAATCAACGATGCATTAATCACAAAGGTAACTCCAATTAGATTAGGTTGCGACATTTTGTGAACGAAACCATACCGCGATCTAAAACGATGATTACGCCATCTACTAACAAAAATATAAACTTGTAAAGCGGTAAAATTAAGATGTGTGCATATATTTTGGGTGAGATTTAGAAGATCATCTATTGATTCAATTTTGGACTATCTTTTATTTCAAGCATTTATTTATTTTAACCGAAATGCCAATTAAGTTCCGCGATCTGAAACGACATTAACGCCATCTAGTTACAAAATTGTGAACTTGTCGATCAGTAAAATTAAGATGATGTTTTTTGGGTGCGATCATCTCGACACCAACAATTTATACTACGCTAACTCAAATTTTAGATAAATTCCTTTTTTTATCCCAATTTGATTAAAATGTCGTTATTTTAATTTGTTATAAAATTTACTAAAAAAAACGAAGTTACAAATCTTATAAAACGATAAATATTTACTAAGACGACAGCTACCACGACATTTTAAGCGTCTTGGCATAAGAAACTAATTTTTTAAAATTTGAGTTTGCTTAAATTGTTGGTGGCGATCTATTCAATCAGTTTTGTATTACCTTTTTTTAACAACAAATTATTCCCTGGATTGCTTTATTTTTAACTGAAAGACCAAATACCAATTTACATGCGTTTAACTCAAAAAATACAGACTTTCATACAAACTTACATCGCCTATTCGAGTCGTCCTTAGGGGTGGAATTTCCAAAAATCCTGAAATATATACTTATAATTTTTAACTGAAATGCCAAATAACAATTTTCATGCGTTTAACTTAGAACGTTTCACAATTTTCATACAAACTTACATCCCCAATTTTACGCCCTTGGGGGTGGAATTTTCAAAAACCCTTCTTTAGTGGATGCCTACGTCATAAAAGGTACCTTCTGCCAAAATTTCAAGTCTTTATCTCCAGCCGTTTAGGCTGTGCGTTGATATGTCAGTCAGTCAGTATAAACTTACATCACCTATTTTATGCCCTTCGGGGTGGAATTTTCAAAAATTCTGGAATACATATTTTTATTTTTAACTGAAAGGCCAAATACCAATTTTCATGGGTTTAACTTCAAAAAAGTCGCATTTATCATACAAACTTACATGCCCTATTTTACACCCTAAGGGGTGGAATTCCCAAAAATCCTGAAATATATATTTTAAATTTTTAACTGAAATGCTTAATACCAATTTTCATGCGTTTAACTTAAAAATTGTCACATTTTTCATACAAACTTACACCCCCTATTTTACTCTTGGGGCTGGAATTCCCAAAAATGCTGAAAGATATATTTTTTATTTTTAACTAAAAGGCCAAATACCAAATTTCATGCGTTTAGCTTAAAAATTGTCACATTTTCCATACAAACTTACATCCCCTATTTTTCGCCCTTGGGGGTGTAATTTCCAAAAACCCTGAAATACGTGCTTTTTTATTTTTAATTGGAAGGCCAAATACCAATTTTTATGCCATAAACTTCAAAAACGGCAAAGTTTCATACTAACTTAGCGCCCCTGTTTTACCCCCTTAGGGGTTGAATTTCGAAAAATCCTTCCTTATTCCTTGTCTACATTATAAAGCAAACATTTGTGCAAAATTACAGCTTTCTAGGTCCAAGGGTTTGGGCTGGGCGTTGATGAGTCAGTCAGTCAGTCAGGACTTGTCTTTTTATTTATATAGATTGAATGATTTCCTCATAGATAAATTACATCACGTTTAGGAATGAGTACGCTAAGTAAAATATGATTCATAACTAAGATGATACTAAACTAAGATGATGAAAATACTTATGACTTTAAAATATGAAATAATTCTTGGTAATTAATAATTAAGTTCATGAAATGTGTAGATGATTGTATTAAAGTAAATAATTGTTGTTAACCATGACACGTGTAGATGATTGTATTAAAGTAAAAATTGTACGCCTAAATGGCTGGTTATAGCTGAACATAAAATATACTTGTGACTGTAACAACTTTTGATCTATGGACCACTAGAAAAAGATTTGAATTTGAAGTAGTATGGGGTGTACTCCAAATTCAAATTCATAACTATTCACCGAACAATCTCTGATTAAATCGTAGACGTTCTCAAGAAAGGCCAGTTTAGAAGTACCCTAAACCGGCGAGCATGTATAAAGAATGTAATGACAGTAAACGAGGTGAAAGAGGTGTGCAAGGATCGTGACAAATGAAAGTTCGTTGTCTCTGCCTACGCCACTGGGAAACACGCGTGATGTATGAATGTACCACCGGCATACAATCACTACTGACTCAGAATAGACACTAGACAATTTATTTAGTACTACTACTCGTATATTTAATACAAATGTTTACTTTACATGTAAATCTTGGTGTACAATAATAATAAAGTCATCCTAGCTGTATTTCGGCCACAGCGGCCAGTCCTCAATACAGATTAACCACCTGCGCTGGACATTTTATAGTGCACTAGCGGCCCGGTACGTGCTTCGCTACGTATAAGGCATAGTAATAAAAAAAAATATTTTTAAGTTCATATTTAAAAAAAAAATTGCTAAAAGATGTTGATTTTACACTTTTTCAAGACTCTTTTAAAATTTACTCTACGTACAAACCTTCTCTGGACTTCCACGAATAATTCAAGACCAAAATTAGCCAAATCGGTAAAGGCGTTGTTGAGTTATAACATTACAACGAAAAGTGGCATTGATTTTTATATATATAGATAAGTAAGTATACAAACACAGGAGCACTTTCTATTCCATCACTATCATGATCCGATAGAACGCCTAGCGACACGGCACCGAGGCACGGGTGTGTAATACCGCCAACTCGGGGACTTCGGGTTGATGCTGAGAAATTTTTCTTATTACAGAAATGTCCTAAAATCACTTTTGGCCCTACCCGGGATTGGAACCTATGACCTCATTCTCTACGGGTGAACTACTGCTAGACCAACGAGGCAATCAAAGTCAAGTTTACTGGTCAATAAAGAGTTTTTGTATTGTTTTGTATTTAGATACAGATAAGTAGGCATTTGAATTAGAACTTCCCTTGTTAGACATATAGGCTAATAGCTAGCCCGCAGGCTAGCTAGGGTAGGTTCCTCAGCGGCGAGGATCGCTTTGGCCCATTAACCGTGCATGTGATCACAGCCTCATTTAGAATTCAGTTTTTTTGCTTTAGTATTCCATTCTATAATTTTAATATAGTAGGAATAAATTTCAAAATAATAGATTACTAACTTGTTATTTATTTAAGGATTTCAGAAAATATATGCTATAAAACAAACCGCACGGACGGACTAATTATTTTTTTTGTAACTTTTATACTATCCAATATATTTATATCCACAAGTGTATGTTAATACCCAAGTGCTGAATAAATTTCATTTCATTTCATATAACTATTACAAAATTATTCCTATTCCTATATACGATCTTAGTTCACACAATGCCTTTATCATTATCCTACAATATCCCAACCTCATACAAATGGATGAAAATATAAACCTGTAGCTAGCCCGTTCGAGCAAGGTGAAGAGGATCAAGTCATGTGTAAAGAAGACAATATAATAGTTCTGTAACTTCATGTATTTATTTACATAGGAAAAGCAACAGCTATTAAATATAAAATTAAATATAAACTAAGCAACAGTGAGCCAATAACAGGTTTTCACGAATTGCAACAGACATATCAGTGTCTAAGTTATAATCAATAAATAACTAAAGAATTACAACTAACTAAATAAAATATTTCGTAATTTAAATACTAAATTGCAGAAAAATAATTTAAGGTAAAAGTATTCCTTGCCGTACTGCTTTTTGTAACAAATGGGTCAAGTGATAAATCTATGCATACCTAGTCTGTTAAGATCCTTGCTTGCTCATATAAAATACGAATTTTGCCTGTAATTTGAATATGAAAGAGATATTTAACTACATTGAAATAGAGGAAATACGTATTCACATAGTAACTGATAGACATATTAGTCTTCAATAAAGAAAACTCACCGAAAATTGTACTAATATAATAATTAATTACTACTTAAGATGAACGTTTTGGTAATACCTATCCAAAAACGTTCCTCCTCTTAGGTTATACTTCATTGTCGGTTACCTATAATCCATAAAGTTGGTAACAGTTAAGAGATGCAAGTATAGCTCCACAAAGAAATCAAAATAGAAGATAACCAAATGTGGCGTAAACCTCAATGATATCAAGGATATTTTGAATGGTGTAAAATGTAATCGTGAAAATGCACAGACGCCAGCACATCCAGCTACCCCAATCTGTCAAATTTCTTTTATAGATTTTCAACTTTGTAACAAAAGCATAAGGTTCACTTTCAATTGGAGAAATTTGACAGATTCGGGTAGCTTGATGTGCTGTCTGTACATCAAATAAGTGTACATACCACGGACATAAGTTTTTCAATATTAATGTTTTATTCATTGTAATGTTTATAATTGTCAAATTTAAAGTGAATAAAGTTCTTATGCCTAAACGAAATCATCTGGAACGCCGTAGGTCGTGGGTTCGATTCCCAGGACAGATATTTGTGTGCATGAACATGTCTGTTTGTCCAGTGTCTGTGTGTAATTATCTAAATTTATAAAACGAAAATGTAGTATATCAGTTATCTGATTTTCATAGTACCAGTTCTGCTTAATTTGGGATCAGATTGCCGTGTGTGTATGATGTCCCAGGATGTTATTATCAATATCTTGATTAACTCGATTTCGCGATGAACACTAGATGAAGCGTCATGCAGTACACGCCACTCGTCTACTCGAACGTCTGCGCTTCGAAATAGTGACGTCAATAAAAGATTTGCTAGTAGGGCTTCAATAGTAGTAGGTGATGCATCTGAGTGTTATGTATTGAAACCGTATGACCGTTCTTTATCATTTGAACGTATTTGCCATTCGATAACGTTGAGGATGCAAAGCGTTCACATTTGCACCAGTTATAAAGTTGTGGCCCTCAAAACAGTGCGCAAGTGATGTAAGTGGGGAGCAACAAGGTCTGTATACTCAAAATAACAGCTCAATTCTTAAACTTTGGAGAAAAAGAATGGGGAGGACGTTGATTGTGCTGTCGCTAATTTCATTACAATGAGATGAGATGAGATGAACAGACGGAGAGAGAACTGGCACATCTCTTGATCTTGTACTATACTAATGTCAATAGACGGTGTCACTTCTACACGTTTTTTCGCCAAAATGGGGGTGCCCCAGTTATCCTTTCAGGGTCCATTCTTATTTCTAGTTTATATCAATGATCCAAATATCTAATAGAGAAACTATCACACATAGTTCTATTTGCTGATGATACATCACACTTATTTAGACTGAAGTTCACCCGGAGAGAACGAGGTCCTGGGTTCAAATACCGGGTCAGGCCAAAAGTGATTTTGGGACTTTTCTGTAAAAGGAAAAATTTCTCAGTATCAGCCCGAAGTCTGGAAGACGGCGGTATTATACCCCCGTGCCTCTGAGAGCACGTAAAGCAGTCAGTCCTGTACCTGACCTCTTACCGGTCATCTCGCTAGTCGTCCCATCGGATTATGAGAGTGATGGAATAGAGTGCTCATGTGTGTAACGTCAATGAAAGACTCGGGTTAGCGACAGACTGGTTTATTGGCCATTGAGCTTAAACTACCCACCACCTAACAATTATTATACTTAACCTATTATATACAAATACCGACACAACGTCACACTTCTCCCCCTTAAGCTAACAATTACATGTTTTATGTTCTCATACATAATAACACCGTGAAATTACAGTTTTAATCTAAAACATTTAGTAAAGCTCGTTTCGCTCTATTCAATGCACGCAGTGCACGAGCGGACACGTCAGGCGGTGTCGGCGACGCGGACGGCTTCAGCTCGGGCGGAGGTGCTTCCTGGGAACGGGTGTTCGGCGACTCCGCGATGACGCCCTGCCCTACTTTACAGTAGCCGTCACCGCTTGACGCATCTTCAAATACCTCGGTCTCGGACCCATTGCCACCCTCCGACACTACAGGCTGTGGAACTGAATCCTGAGCTACGCCGCTCAACCGAGATAAAGAATATCTAACCTTGTTAGTACAGGGTACAATTTGGTCCGCATGACGGCGCCACTCTGTCCCGTTACCCACATCAACTTTATAAGAAACTGGGCCCGTTTTTTTTACAATCTTAGCTTCTGCCCATTTTTCCCCCTTCGCCGTATAATCACGTGCTAATACCGTATCACCTACCAAAAAATCGCGATGCGCAGAAGGCGCGTTCGCGATTTGTCGCTCCTGCTGAGCGCGCACGGTGGCGGCGACATCTGGCCGGAGCGCGTCCAATCTACTGCGCAGCCGCCGCCCTTGTAGCGCCACCGCCGGGGACACCCCTGTGGTGGCATGCTCACAATTTCGGTATTGGAATAGAAATCTACTGAGGGCTGCATTAATATCTTGACCCTCATATAGCGCCCGTTTTAGAGCCTTTTTAATTGTCCTAACGGCATTCTCTGCCGCACTTGTGGTCTATACGGGGCGGAAGTAGTGTGTTTAATACAATTATTTCTACAGTAATTATTAAATTCGTGTGATGAAAATGGTGGACCGTTGTCGGTTACGAGCTGTGATGGAAGACCGAAACGTGCAAAAATACTTCTAAATACTTTAATAGTGCTCTCAGCATTCGTGCTTCGCATCGGTATCGATTCTAACCACTTGGAATGTGCGTCTACACTTACGAGATATTTTACGCCCCCACACTCTGCGAAGTCTGCATGTAATCGCTGCCACGGGTGCATCGGAAACTCCCACGGGTGCAACTGGGCCCGAGGAGGAGCATCCCGCACCGAACGACACGCCGCGCACTGTCTACAAACCTCCTCGATGTCCCGGTCTAAGCTTCCCCAGTATATGTAGTTCCGAGCTAGGCTTTTCATTTTATTCATGCCCATATGACCCTCATGAACTTCATTTAACAGTCTCGTTTGTAATGAAGCTGGAATAACTAATCTGTATTTATACATTATGCATCCTTGATTCACAAAAAACTCACTTTTCTTACTAAAAAAAGGTTTCTCCGGATCGCAGCTCGGTTCCGATGGCCAACTAAATTGAATATAATTTTTAATTTTACATAGCAAAACATCATGTTCTGTCTCTTTAGGTACGTCTTTAAACGAAATAGGAAGCGAATCTTCTACAAGATTTAAATAGTCTAATGTCTCCGCGGAGCGACCCTCCTGAGGTAGGGGTAAACGCGACAACGCATCGGCGGGACCGTTATCCGCCGACCTCACGAACTCGATAGCAAAGTCATATGCAGCCAGGCGCGTCGCCCACCGCTGCAAACGGCTAGCAGCTGTTTGCGGAATTCCGCTTTTTTCGCCAAAAATATATGTTAGTGGCTGGTGATCCGTTCTTAGCTTAAAACGCCTCCCAAATAAATAATGATGATGCTTAGTGACACCAAACAAAATAGCCAGCGCTTCTTTGTCGAGCTGACTATAATTACTAGAGATGAAACGGATATCCGGCAACTATCCGTTATCCGGCCTATCCGGCGTAAAAACACTATCCGGCCGGATGCCGGATAGTAACCAACATCCGGCCAGATACCGGATACAATAAAAGACTAAAATATTAGGACATTATTTAATTATTACACCGAAACAAAACATAAATTTACCACCAAAACAATGTATGCGTGAAAATTATTCAAATAAGATTTAGTATTCATAGTGCACTAGAGGCAGATTATGGTGAATGAACACCAACTTCTCTGCGTTAACAGGCAACAAACGGTTTCGCTTCTCCTCATAAATAAGTCCAGCTTCGGAAAAAAGTCTTTCGCTGTAAACACTGCTACATGGTGCTGAAAGATAAATTCTGACAAATTTGCTCAAGACTGGATACTGCCTCTTATTAGCTGACCACCACTTGTATGGATCTTGATTGCGATCAATGCGCACCGATTTTAAGTAAAAGTCAATCTCATTTGCTATTGAATTCTTTTTTTCTTGATCTTGTAACTGACTGCCGCTATTCTCATATGCGACCTCGTCAAAGCAATCCCAGAAAGTGTCGTGAGCTTCACGAGACACAGCTGACCCTGCATTTTCTTCTTCTCTACTTCTTTTAGCTGGTGTCGATGACGAGTCGCTACTGAGGGAAGACTCGTCACAAGACATTTTTATATATTCCAATAAAATCTTTTGGCGTGCTCTTTCAGCTTCAATCACCCCCAAGTAGTTTGTCTTAAATCGGGGATCTAAGAAAGTTGCGATCAAATAATTAGGATCTTGATTTAAAGAGCTGAAACGACTTTCTAATTCGGCTTTCAAGGTGGCTCTCATGTGTGGCAAATCAGGAGTTCTTTGCTCAGTTTCATTTTTATCTAAATATTTCTTTAAAGCAGCAACGTGTGGTATTACTTCCGATACGCAGGATAAACCAGAACTTGTTATTTTGGTTATTTCTTCGCAAGGCTTCAATAGTTTAACGCATTGTTCCATTAAACACCATTCTTGAGGCGTCAAACTGGCGAGTGTAACGTTATCCGCAACATATAATGACAAGGCTCGCTTCTGTTCTAGCAGGCGCTCTATCATATAATAAGTTGAGTTCCACCTGGTGCTAATGTCCTGCACCAATTGATGTTCGGGCAAATTAAATTCTTTTTGAATTTTGAGGAGCTTTTCTTGAGCTAAGCCTGAGTGGTTGAAGTGCGTTACAAGTCTTCTACCAGTAGCGATCATTGTTGTTACATCAGGCTGTGATTTGAGCGACTCACTTATAGCTCTCTGAAGAGTATGTATAAAACAGCGAGCAGAATCATACTCGGCTACTCGAACACCTTTGACCATGTTAGCACCACTATCATGAACAAGTAAATGTATTTTACTGTGGTCAATATCCCATCGGCCCGCGATAGCGTTAAGTTCCTTTGCTATATTTTCTCCGGTATGAGAACCAGAAAAAGGCAACATCGCAAGAACCCCGTGTTCCAAGTCAAAATCAGGAGACAGCCAATGAGCTGTGAAGCTCAAAAAGCTGGCATTGTTGTGTAAACAAGCCCAAATATCTGAAGTTACAGAAATACCAACAGCACTTGAAATATTCTCTTTAATTTTGTCATGTATTCTGTCATATATTAGGTCTTTACCTATGAAATTGCCGTTCTGCAGTACTGGCCATTTCAAATCAAAATAATTTTTGTTTGGCTAAGAATTCTAATTTCAAATTAATTTTATTTTAAAAACATGGATTCTTTTTTCCAAAAGTAGTCATTTCTTTATTGATTAGTGTTACATTTTCATCGCATTTCAATCTTTTTCGTCATCATGGATACGTTAAAAATTCGAGTAATTATGGAATATGAGTACCGTCGTGGCAGCAACGCGGCACAAGCGGCACGCAACATCAACGACGTTTACGGAGCTAACACTACAAACCAACGCACCACCTGTTATTGGTTTGCTCGCTTCCGTTCTGGAAATTTCGACCTGAAAAATGAACCTCGCGGTCGTCCTAAGACTTTGGTCGACAATGACGAATTAAAGGCGGTTGTGGAAGCTGATGATACATAATCTACGGCTGAATTAGCAGCAGCTTTCGACGTTAGCGTCAAAACAGTATTGGTCCATTTGCGTCAAATTGGCAAGGTAAAAAAGCTTGACAAATGGGTGCCCCACGAACTCAATGATCGCCAGCGCGAAGTACGCGTTGAGACGTGCCTTGCACTGCTCAACAGACACACAAATGAAGGAATTTTGAACCGCATTGTTACCTGCGATGAAAAATGGATTCTGTTTGATAACCGCAAGCGCTCAGCAAGTTGGTTGGATCCTGGTTCAGCACCTAAACAATGCCCTAAACGAAAACTTACCCCTAGAAAAGTGATGGTCACTGTTTGGTGGTCTAGCGCCGGTGTGATTCATCACAGCTTCTTACCAAACGGGGTGAGCATTACTGCAGATGTGTACTGTGAAGAACTGAGCACAATGATGGAGAAGCTGGCGCATCTCCAACCAGCATTGGTCAATCGCTCGTCTCCGCTGCTCCTGCACGACAACGCGCGACCTCATACTGCACAGCAGACGGTCTCCAAGTTGCAAGAACTGGGGTTGGAAGCTCTCCGTCATCCGCCCTACTCACCAGACCTTGCGCCTATAGACTACTACTTTTTCCAGAATTTGGATAACTTCTTGGCGGGAAAAAAATTCAATACCCGAGAGGCAGTACAAAATGCCTTTGAAGAATTTGTTGCCTCCCGTCCAGCTGATTTCTTTAAGAAGGGCATCAATAAACTGCCACTGCGATGGCAAAGATGCATTGATTGCATGGGTGATTACTTCGATTAATACAAATAAAAAAATTCATGAAAAAAATTCGTTTAAATTTTTTCATACAAAACGGCAATTTCATAGGTAAAGACCTATTATGTCAGGGATGATTTTCTGTGCAATGTATGTGCGGCTTGGCATTTTGTATCGGGGTAAAGCTTGTTGTAGGAGTCGGGTGAATCCTGTTCTTTCTACAACAGATAGCGGCTCATTGTCAAGAGCAATCATTTCTGCTATCAAATAGTGGTATTTCTTCGCTTTTGCGTCGTTTACGTCCCAAAGTAATTTCTTCTCGATTGATTCTGGCACAGTTAATTGCTTTGTAGTCGTAGCTGAAGATGAACTGGTTCCAGGAATGGGTACTATCTTTGACGGTGTAGCAGTTACATTAATATCTGCCTGGCCTTTGCTTATTGCTTTATATTCGTTTGGATGTTTTGATTTTAGGTGATTTTTCATAGCAGAAGTACCTAGAAAAAATAGAATGGCAATAAATAAAAATGGCAGCAGCGTTGTCTTTCATATAAATTTATTCACGACATCAATACGCGCATTCTTATCAGAATCAAACAAACAAGTACAAAATTGCAATTTACAATTAACAAACACTTGGGTTAACGAGTAATTGAAAACAAAAGTTGAGTTTTATTCGGTAATACATACCTGCCTTTTTACCTTCCCCACCACGAGAAATGTTAACATTACACAACGTACACACGGCAAACTTACTATTATCAGCATTTATTTCAAAATATTCCCATAATGGGGATCTTTTTTGTGACAAAGCCATTTTCGTATTTATGTGTCATACATAACCTCAAACAATACACTCGCTAGCTACACTCCACAAGAGATAACTCGACCATTTCAAATTGAACATCATACTCTATTGATCCGCTATCGAATTTGACACCTTTAAACAAAATTGTGTTATACTTGTTTAACAATACCACAGGAATCGATCTAGATGGCGCTGTTTACTTACCAACACACTCGGATCGGACCGAGCCAACACAATTACTTGCAACGAGAATGACCAGGTGTGTCAAAAAGTACACTATAGGTGCACAAGATGGCTCTGCTGAAACAATATCGAACGGCCGGATATCCGGCGGCCGGTTATCCGGCCATCCGGCCAGAAGGGCAGCCGGATAACCGGCATCCGGTATCCGGCCAAACAGCTATCCGTTTCATCTCTAATAATTACGCTCGGGCGCCCTGAGCGTGCGCGAGACGCAGCTGACGGGTCGCTCGCTGCCATCCGCGTACCGGTGCGCGAGCACCGCGCCCAGCCCATACGCGCTGCTATCCACCGACAACACCAACTCGCGCCCCTCCTCGTAATGCGCTAACACCCGGTCGCTCAGGAGGCTTCGCTTCGCTTCCACAAAAGCTTTTTCACAACTAGAGTCCCATTTCCAAGCTACATCTTTTCGCAACAGTTTATGTATGGGTTGTAACAAACCACTCAAATTAGGAATAAACCTACCATAATAATTTAACATTCCTAAAAAGCTTTTTAACTGAGTATTATTATCTGGCCTAGGAGCAGTAGATATAGCTTCTAGTTTTTTTAAATCTGGCTGTAAGCCATTTTTGCTTATAATAAAGCCTAGATACTTAACACTATCCTGCAAAAATTGACATTTACTCAATTTTACTGTGAGCCCCATATTGCGCAGTCGTTCCAACACAGATCTTAAATTTTTAATATGCTGAAATTGGTCCGACCCTGTAACACAAATGTCATCCGAAAATACCACACAACCTGGCACGCCGCGCAGCGTCTCCTCCATAATCTTTTGGAATTTTTCCGGTATACACGATAAACCATACGGAGTACGTCGGTAAGCAAACGTACCTATATGCGTAGTAATAGCGGTGTAGGGTTGAGAATCTTCAGATAAGATACATTGTTCGAAAGCATGTTGCAAATCTATTTTAGTGTATTTCTCCCCCCCACTCAAGACGGCAAATAATTCCTCAATACGAGGTAAAGGATAGTAATCCCTTTTCAGCTTAGGGTTAATCGTGATTTTGTAATCAACGCGGTAGATGGAACCATCCGATTCGAGACGTGCCAGCTCCCTTTCTACTCGCGTGCGTAATGCTAGCGGCACGGGCCGTGCTCGACAATAAACCGGTTTGGTATCGGTTAACTGTAGCTGAATGCGGCGTTTACAAGTGCCTAACTTATCACTAAAAACTTCCGGATATTCCTTACATAATTGAGCTACGAATCGATCCTCTACGATTTCATTGAAGTTTATTTGTTTTATTTTTAAAACTCGCATCCACTGTCGCCCTAGTAATGGCCGAGCCCCTCCTGTAATAATATAAAGTTGTAAGCCAGTGCCTACATAACTACCTAAACGGACTCAATGTAGCCCCGAGATTCGATTCGTGAACCTGAGTATGATCGTAATATTAAATTATCCTTAATAATAACTTTGTGCGAAAACATCTGTTTATACATAGTTTCACTTATAGCAGAGATACGACTGCCAGTGTCTATCTCACATTCGACCATTTTGTTGTCAATCAGCACCTTAACAAAATATGGTTTGTTACCTGTAGCTGACACTCCGATATTGTACAACTCGTCCTCCGAACCATCACTCACACAATGTTGCCGAGCGCCACCATTAACGCCGCGCACTTTACACATCACCTTCAGGTGACCCTTTTGACCGCACTCATCACAAGTGTAATTTTTATACCGACACTTATCGATCGCATGAGACTTGCCGCACCGCCAGCAGGCCCGCGCCCGCGCCGCGCCCTCCGCTGGGTGCGCGCGTGCGGCGGCTGGCGGAGCCCGGCGGCCGCGCGCGTGGTGCAGGCTGTCCCCCGCCGCCACTGCCGCGCCACCCGTCGTCTCCATGGAGTCCGTCGCCACTGTTGTGCCACTAACTTCGGCGAGCTTCTCCGCCGCTTCCAACGCTAACGCCAGCTCAATTGCCTCTTTGTATTGAATTGTCTTCTCTGCAAAAATTCTAGACCGCATGGCGTCGTTGGCGAGCCCGGAAACAAACTGGTCCCTCAAATTTTCTTCAAGCGTCGAACACGAACTGCACTTTCCGAAGTTACACGTAGCTGCTAAATGCTTCAATGACTGTAGGTAGTCCGTTAGAGATTCGCCGACGCGTTGTCGACGTAATCTAAAAACATGGCGTTCGGCAATTTCAGACCGCTGTGGTTCTAAATGATCTGTTACCCGTTTCACTAATTCGTCGTAGGTTTTACTTTCAGGAAAATCCGGTGAACATAGATCACACATCAACGCATAAGTTTCTTCACCTACCACCGTAATTAGCATTGATACTCTTAAATCGTCACTAATAGCGTTTAACTTAATAAATTGGTTAACGCGACGAATATACGCGGGCCATTGCTTCGCATTTAGATTAAATGGTTCTATTTTACCGATCGGTATTATTATCGCACACGTGTACAAAGTAAAAAGACTATCCTCGTCGCCAATGTAACGTCAATGAAAGACTCGGGTTAGCGACAGACTGGTTTATTGGCCATTGAGCTTAAACTACCCACCACCTAACAATTATTATACTTAACCTATTATATACAAATACCGACACAACGTCACAATGTGTATGCGCATACACTTGTGTACCTGCTCTTCATTGAGACTGGCCGCTGTGGCCGAAATTCGTCTAGGAGGACATTAATATTTAGACTGAAGGAGGCAGACAAGGTTCTTATTAAACATAATAAAACTCTTGGCCTCAAATCAGTTTAGTTCTCGACAAATAAGCTTCTATTGAATGCAGGGAAGACCAAACGCTTCAAATTCTAATTGCCGAATATGACTCATACTAAACCAACGGTTGTACTCAACGAGAAAGTATTAGATTTAGTTCCTTCGAAAATATTTTTGGTAGTAACGCTGGACTCAAAATTACAATAACCCTATAGTATATGTTTTGCAGTCTGGTATCCTACTATGGGGCTCAGTATAAGAAACATAAGTGCTCAAAGAAGAGCAGTCAGAGCTATTTATAATCTAGGCATTCGCAACTCTCTAGGATGATTTTTTGAAGAGAGAAATATACTCACTATTCCATCTGAATTTATGTATATAATGTTTGTATTAAAAAGTTAAACTTATATAAAAAAAAGAGTGACTAATCACACTAATATTATAAAGGCGAAAGTTTGTGAGTTTGTATATTTGTTACTTCTTCACGTCTAAACGGCTGGAGCGATTTCAATAAAATTTACTATGGAGTTAGCTGACACCCTAGATTAACATATAGACTATAATTTATAAAGTTTAACGCGGCTAAAACCTTGGGGCACAGCTAGTATGATATAAATACTAGAAATAAAGACAAGATAGCTATACCAGGATTTAGAGCTATCAAAAGGAATAAATCATTCTTGGAAAATTGTATTAGGTTTTATAACAATCTCCCTACTCATATAACTATACTACTCGGGGCTGCGGTGACAGTATGAGAAGTACCCTCTAATGCCACCACAAGCAAACAGCTCTGGGAAGGCAAAGTCGGCAATAGGGGAGGGCAATCCAGAGCACTCTCAGGGTACCTACGTGTCCCGACCGTCTGGGACATGGCGCAAAAAGGCGGGCACCGGAGCAGTATACCCGCGTTCCCGGGGCTCCTCCCATCAAGCACCAAGAGAAGTCCACTTTTTGCGGGTAAGTTGCGTAGGCATCGCCCCTGCCTTATCAAAAAAAAGTTCAAGACGCACATTAAACGTGTGGCTAAGGGTTACTACACTACTACAGTATACAGTACATTGTTGATAAAGACATTTGGCGGTCGGCACCTTCCTATTCTACAGTATCGTTCTATAGTTATATATCTTGTGTTTATAACGACGGTTCCGCTTTAATGATACCATCGGATCCAATGCGCCCCACCTGAGAAGATCCAGCGAAACATACCCAAGAGGGAATTTTTCACGACATTTGGCCTACTTACTGAAATTATTTAACAGGCGAACACAATATTTGCTCGATCGGTTGTCTGATTAAGTATTTATTTTAGGTTTAATAGCCTTAGAAAATTAAAATAAAACATCTAAATAACAGTTATATTATCATTTTGAGAAAATTTGGGCGGTTTTATCGCTACTGCGATTTCTTCCAGACAACCAATTAGTCATGTCTATCTGGGTATGAGATCCCCAGTGGACTATCTATATATATATCCTTCCCACAAGACATATATAGATAGTCCACTGGGGATCTCATACCCAGATAGACATGACTAATTGGTTGTCTGGAAGAAATCGCAGTAGCGATAAAACCGCCCTTCGTACTTAATTTATGTATGCTCATTTTAATTTTAAGTTATGGTGTACAATAAAGAGTATTATAGTTTACTTTACTTTACTAATCTATTATGTTGTTAACTTTTATGTTTACATACAATACAAATTTTCTCAAAATGATAATATAACTGTTATTTAGATGTTTTATTTTAATTTCCTAAGGCTATTAAACATAAAATAAATACTTAATTAGACAACCGATCGAGAAAATATTGTGTTCGACTGTTAAATAATTTCAGTAAGTAGACCAAATGTCGTGAAAAATTCCCTCTGGGGTATGTTTCGCTGGATCTTCTCAGGTGGCGCGCATTGGATCCGATGGTATCATTAAAGCGGAACCGTCGTTATTAATTTGTCTTATTACTAACATTTAGTCTTTAAGTTATTTTGTATACTAACTAAATTCTTTTTTCATGTATACTAACAATAGTCTCTAAGTTATCTTGTATACTAACACTATGGACGCATGTCTGAAATAAATTATTTGATTTGATTTGATTTGATAAACACAAGATATTGTGCCGTAAAAAAATAATGAGTTCTTACCTTAATTAATATAATATATCTAAAACCGCAACCTACGATAACCACAAAATAAACAATTATTATCTTAAATTAAATGTTTATACAGAAGCATCCAAATATCTATATATACCAACAAATAATTATGTCTACTCTACTTAACTATAATTCTACAAACATCTTTTTATTATTTACAAACGCTTTTTAAAGTCTGCTTGAATGAAAACTTTTTTTAGTTTATTATTTAATTTTAAGTAATTGAATCAGGCGGAATACTTTGTGGAATACCATAACATACACTCAGTGTTAATTCCGCTTATTGTTAGTTTAATCAAGCCGGGATACAATTAACGCAAATTTAGCAATATGCACAATAATTAAATATGGAATGAACACTACATACTAATTTTATATTTTATAGCTGTTCGGTTTTACCCCCGTTAAACTTTATAAATTACCACAGCTCCTCCCCCGTAGGTGATAGCGTGATAATATCTAGCCTATATCTTGGCCCGACCTCTTAGTAATATGCATGCAAAATTTTAAGTAAATCCATGCAGTACTTTTTGAATTTAGCCCGGACATACATACAGACAAACAGATAGACAGACAAAAATTCTAAAAACTATATTTTGGCTTCGATATCGCTTGTCGATCACGCCCCAAGTATCTTTAAAAAAAATATTCAATGTACAGTTTTGACTTTCCTACGATTTTATTATATGTATATAGATTTTATTTAATCGGTCCCGGCTGTAGTCGTTAGACAAACAGTCGTTAAACCAAGTCAGAGTCCTACTGGGCGACTTGAACAACTCTGACAATAGGGTAACCACTAACTGATTATACCGCATGTATTTATTTATATTCTATTATTACTTCCTGCTCGATGAACTTCTATAAGTGAAATTTAAAATCTAAAAGATCTAGAAGCTTTTATTGAACCCGATGCATATATTTTCCTGATTAGTAATCAAATATTTACCTAAACACTATACAAGGTAATCAAACAAACATAAACAAAAACCTGGCAATAACAAGAGAGTTTATTGTCCAGGAACATAGAAGCAATTAATTGAAAACGTTCACATATTTATTTTTTATTTTTAATAATATCAATGTACGACTTGTTTACAAGGAGTATTATTATTATTATTACTTCACCTAATTAACACTTCTGTTTCAAAACAAAGCACGACAAAACATAAATGACGAGTTTTTATTTTACAATAACTTGTTTATGTCTTCACTTATAGAACTGGAATACATTGACGCACCAACTCCTTACTGCACGCTAAATGAAACACATTTTAAAAACGCAATAACACTGGTGACTCAGGAAAAAAAGTCCTAGGCCTCGTCCTAAACAATTATCTATACACATAATAAAATCGTAGGAAAGTCAAAACTGTACATTAAATTTATTTTTAAAGGATATTTGGGGCGTGATCTACAATCGATACTGAAGCCAAAAATATAGTTTTTAGAATTTTTGTATGTTTGTCTGTATGTATGTCCGGGCTAAACTCAAAAAGTACTGCATGGATTTACTTCTAATTTTATATGAATATTACTAAGAGGTCGGGTCAACATATAGGCTACATATTATCACGCTATCACCTACGGAGGACGAGCTGTGATAAATAATAATATTTAACGCATATAAAACCACGGCTAGTCTATTATAAAAACCATACCAATTACAACAATAGACCCTAAGTCTGCAAGTATTTTGCCAGACTTCATAACAGTTATATTAGCAAAATAATATTTACTCATATGTCTACATAGAATTTCGATTTACGTCAATTACATAGGAATATATTCATTACACTACATTGTTGGTCTATGGAAACAAAAACATACTAAGTATGAAAATAGACGTCATTTATAAACTAGCTAATAACTAATGTCAATATTATGGTATCGCTAATAATTAAGAAAGAATCTAAAACCATAGTGTAAATAATTATTGACAGACTTTCTTAAATTAATTATAACGTTTAAAACGAGACATTCCTTGAAATTATAGTACGGGCCTGGTGGCGTGGTTGGCAAATGCTTGCTTTTCAAGCCGCAGGTTGTCGGTTCCATTCCCACCCGGACAGATATTTGTGTGCATGAACATGTCTGTTTGTCCTGAGTCTAGATGTAATTATATATGTGTAATATCAATTATCTGGTTGCCATAGTACAAGCTATGCTTAGTTTGGGATCATGGCCGTGTGTGAATAAAGTCCCAGAATATTTATTTGATAATTAATTATAACGTTTAGTACAAGTCATTGGCAAAAATAGTTTTTAAGCTCCATACCCGATCCAGGGTACGTGGCACAGGGCCGAACGGAGCAGCATACCCGCGTTCTCGGGGCTCCTTCATCAGGCGCTAAGACATGTTAGGTTTAGTCGGTGCGAGTCCTACATAGCACCCGCAGGCACTTTTTGCGGATGTCAAGGCAATCCCCTGCCTTATGTTAAAAAAAAACTTGAGAGGTGTCAAGGGACACCCGGATGGAACGAAGTTATTTCTTATTAAGTATTTATTATGTACAAAAAACCTGTATACACTCAACAAAAATAATCGTCGCGACACCACACTGTTCAATGCGAAATAGAAATGAAAATATCCGGCTTGCTTTCTATAAGAGAGAGAGGGAGACAGACAGAGAAACATGCGCACGCCGCACAGCTGTAAAAAGTGTCGTGACAACTTTTCGTAAGAATTTTTTTCGTCTAGCCCCCTTTCACAACGCGCGATAAGGAGCTTCTTTCCAAAAAGCTCCGTACCCGAAGGTTGCTTATTACTAAGCCTCCGCTCTCTGTCCGTGTTTTTCCTCCGGTTATATCTCATAATAATAATTGAATAGAGAGTTGAAATTTTCAAAGTGTATATTGCCGCTATAATAACAACGAAATAAAGTTAAAATTATAAATATTAATTTTCACAGAGTGTGTATTTATATTGCCGCTATAATAACACCGAAATAAAGTTAAAATAAAAATAATTAGTACTTTCCAGACACTATAGATGACGCTGGATGCGAATAGCGTAGAACCGGCAATTGTGGTGGCATTTGTGGATAGCCTTTGTCCAGCAGTGGACGATATGATAATGATGAGACATTTTAGTAATTAATTAAAATAAATTAATATTATATACTCATGCCATTACAATTTTTTTTATTTCTTTGTTTATTTAGGCTGTCCAACAATTGCTTGCTCTCATAATAATAAAAACTGAATTCAACTATAAATAAAGATATGTGTAACAATCTCTTGTAAGCACGGCATCCAAAATTATATGTTTTTAATATTATCTTTAATACCTGTAATAAGCTGTTCAGTTAAACCTTTAAAACATTTTCTTTTTAAAATTTATCTTTATTGCCTGTAGACTTCTAATTACCGCCGTCTGAAATGTTATATGTTTGATTCAATTGTTAATGAATAAATAAACTTGAACTTACTGGATTTGAGGTTCAACATTATGTAAATTCCTTTTAATCAATAATTCTCAGTATTTGTAATGATATTCTCTTCGTATCGATAAATAATATATTCTCGGACATTATGCACACACGGCCATCTGATCCCAAACTAAGCAGAGCTTTTACAATGGAAACCATATACCACTTTAGTTTTATAAATACATACTTATATAGATAATTACACCCAGACTCAGGACAAACAGAAATGTTTATTCACACAAATATCTGTCCTGGGTGGGATTCGAACCCACGGCCAGCGTGAAGGCGAGCATTTAGCAACCAGTCCGTCAAAATAAATGTGAGGATATCCAGACCTTTGGTTAAAGTAGTAAACGCTTTAGTACCCCGTCTCTTTCGTGTGTCGGGTTCGAATACAATATAGTACAACTATTTGTTCAGAGTCCGTGAATTGCATGATTTTTAAGTCCCCGCGATTTAATAATGTATTCTCTAATTGCGGAAAAAATTAAAAAAATAGGTTTAAATACTTTAAGGTACTTGATCTCGGGTACATTTAATATTTTTCTGATAAACATATCGCTATGCTATAAGGTGTATACCGAAACCACAGAAAAGCTATTTTTAGTTTTTAAATAATAAACCCACGCTTACTAAATCAATATTTTGTTTTTATTAAAATATATTTCTAATACATGCGTATTTGTCAATTAAAAATAAACAAACATAGGTGTTTGTATACCTGAGTGAAAGACGATAAAATCTATTGTAAAATTTTATATATAAAGCCGTGCTTTCTTCCATTAAACAGACAGAGAAATTAGTTTCTCTTCAAACTATTTGACGAACTTATTAGTTCATAATTCGCTTTAAAAAAGGGTTTCATCCTTGAAAGATAATTAAGCATAATAAAGATTTATCTAAGATGGAAAAAAATATATGTAAATTATTTGTTTTGGCGACAGTTGCTGTAATAACGCTGCAGAAAGAGCTCGATCCAGCAGATGATCAAATTGTCATATTTAAGAAGAGGAATCCGGTGAGTTAAAGTCTCTGTAATCTAAGTAACGACTCCCTCGTAAGTCATGGGGTAGCCTATTCAACCGCAGACAATTTGCGAGATTTTATTTCTACCATGATCTTTCCTGGTAAAATTAAGATCTCGGAACGGGCGAAAAAATATGAAGAGATTTACTGCTAACAAAAACTGTTAGTATCAGCCCGAAGCCTGAAACTTGGCGATGGGTTGCTATAATGGCTACGTATGGCAGCCGGGTTGACGATCGCAGTGTGATAGTCATAGATCAGAGAAAAACGCTGCTGCCTGTTCCCTAGTAGGTATTCCCTCGGGACATATATGGGCAGGGGGCAAGGGGATGAGATGGGGTGATGATTTTCTGCGCCGTCACAACAAAGCGCCATTCCATTGATTATTATTATCAATCTTAGTAGTAAGTTATGATTTCATATTTCATACACCATAATGATATGATGATACCTATTATAGGTATATGTATGTATCAATTTGATTATTTCTTAGGGTGAGGGGGATACGTACAGCAAAGAAAAGGGACTTTTCCATTAAACCCGAAAATCTATTTCCGTTAGTGCAGTTATTATTACTTACTTAGCATAAATCTGTAGCATTAACTTATACTACTGTATTTTTCACAGGGTCCTGCCTCTATTCTGACTACTTCTTCTGGGAGACCAGTAGATAGCAAAGACGCAAGCTGCTCTTTAAATAAGCGACTTATATTCGATGAACATTTCATGGACGTGATGACTCATCACGTCAGAGAGAGAATACCAGAAAGAGTAATGAATGCTCAGGGTGCGGGAGCATTCGGTTACTTTGAAGTTACGCACAATGTTACAGACATTTGTAAAGCGAAACTTTTTAGTAAAATTGGAAAGAGAACACCCATCGCAATGAGGTTTTCTTCAGTATCTATAGATAAAGGTGGAATTGATACTTTCAGGGAAGCCAAAGGATTCGCAGTTAAATTATATACAGAAGATGGGAATTTAGATTACGCTGGTTTTAATATTCCTGTATATGGAGTTAAGGATCCTCTTCTCAGTCCCAGTTTTTTAAAGGCAGCGAAAAGAAATCCAGTCACTAATTTATTAGACCCAAATATGTTTTGGGATTTCATAACATTAAATCCTGAAACTTTGCACCAAGTGTTATATGTTTTTAGTGATTTAGGTATTCCTAATGGTTATCGGCATATGCCCGGCTATTCCATTCATACGTACCAACTAGTGAACGACTGTGGAGAGATATCCTTTGTTAGGTTCCAATCTATACCCGATTGTGGCATTAAAAGTTTTCTCACCGAAGAAGCTAAGAAAATAAGTGCTGAACAGCCAGATTATGCAACTAGAGATTTATACGATGCGATAGCTAAAGGTGAATGTCCAAGCTGGTCCGTATTCATGCAAGTTTTCAGTATGGAGGACGCTCAAAATGCTGACTTTGATATATTTGACGTGACTAGAACAATACCAGAAGACAAATGTAATATGAGACCGCTAGGCCGATTAGTTTTAAATAGAAATCCCGAAAATTACTTTGCTGAGATTGAGCAGTTGGCATTCAGTCCTGCAAATTTAGTCCCAGGTATTCTGGGGGCTCCAGATAAGATGTTTGAATCCCGTCTCCTAGCGTATAGAGAGGCTCACTCTTACCGAATGGGAGGTAATTACCACAAGATACCCGTAAACTGTCCTATGCAGAGTAAGGTCCACACATACAACCGTGATGGAGAGGCGCCAGTGAACGACAACGAAAGAAATACACCAAATTATTATCCAAACTCTTTCAATGGTTATGAAGCACAATGTGAGAAAAATAGAGTGGAGTTAGTGGAGATATATGAAAATCCAGCGAATAATTTTGACCAGATCCGTGACTTGTATTTATCATTCCCCGAAGACGAAAAAAACAGAGTAGTACAAAGTATCATAACAACTTTGAAAACAACTGCTCAGTTCATACAAAATCGTGCTGTAAATTTGTTTACCGTGATCGATGAAGGTTTTGGTAACTCCGTAAGGGAAGCTTTACAAGCAAACCAAACTAGTGGCGGGGTACCAGCAACATTCTAGTGTTACGGTTTAAACAACTGTAGTGTATGTATATTAATATATTGTATTGCATTATTTATGTTATTTTTTAGATTTAATTTGAAATATATACTTGAGAATGTGTATAATGTATTAATTCAACAACGACGTCCAGATGGATACCTAAATTTTTTCTATTGTTCTCGGCACGCATTCGTGCAATAATTAATGTTTTAAAATTTGTATAAACGACTTTTCTTTCTAACAAATTATTTGAAAAATATTTTGAATAGGCCATTACGAAAAAAAAATTCCTCATCCAACATTTCTAAAACATTTATATATGACACAATACACAACACAAAAGCGCAATTTGTTTCTGGTTGGTTGTATGGTCTCAGACCTAACCTAACGTACTATTTTCTAAAAACTAATTTTACTGCTTGATTATTTTGTAACATAAATTAGCAGACCAATGATGGATCTCTAAAATGTATAAAGTGGCCCACTCACCACATTAGTCGCGGAGTTATCAATTCAGAAGTAAATATATTTATCGGTAGCTCTGAGTCAACCTGGACTATACGAGACCACATCAATTTCAACCGATATTTCATCAATAAAATATAGCAAAGCCAATTGAAGGGTTATTTTACGTTCATAAATTGACGTTGGTGATATTCTGTTGTAAAGATTACGAATTTATATAATAGGTTTTCCATTAAATCGTTTCCTTCATACAAAACAGAGGTTAGATTGCAGATGCTAAAATAAAGTTTTTTATATTTTATTTACTATGGTTAAATTAAATGAATATTTTAAATATAAAATAAGCAATTTATTTGCGCGAGGAAAATGTTGGTACAAGGGAGATTGCTAGGTGTTAATATAGCAGTAAGTATGTTTTTTCGGCTGCCTCGTTGGTCTAGCGGTAGCGTCTTCAACCGCAGAAAATGAGGTCCTGGATTCAAATCCCGGATCGGGCCAAAAAGTGATTTTGGAATTTTTCCGTTAAAAAGAAACTTCTCAGTATCAGCCCGAAGTCTGGAAGTTGGCGGTATTACACTCCCGTGCCTCGGAGAGCACGTAAAGCCGTCGGTCCTGTGCCTGATCTCTTTCCGGTCGTGTCGTTAGTCGTCCGATCGGATCATGAGAGTGATGGAATAGAAAGTGCTCCTGTGTTTGCGCACACACTTGTGCACTATAATATGTCCTGCGCAATTGGCTAATCTCCATTGAAAACGGCCGCCGTGGTCGCAATTCGGCCGTGAAGACATCAATCAATCAAGTATGTTTTTATTTTATACATGTTCTAATTAGAGCATTCTTATTTGTTTTAGAGCAGTGTTTTTCAACCTGTGGGTCGCGACCCCCCGGGGGGTCGCGAAGCATCTATAAGGGGGTCGCAAAAATTTATAGAACTTTCGCGAAGTTGCCAAACGTTGGGAAAGCTAGTCATAGGGTCGCAAATGAATTTGGAATATTATGCTGCCTGGCCTAGCGCGAAGTTCTAAAAATCTAGCTAGTATTTTGTCTCTTGACAACCACCTAACCTCTGAGTGCTTTCTATTCCAATTCTTCACAAATTTTAATGATGTATTTATCCGAACCCTATGAAAATGAATAAAAATGTTGGCTATGTGTCACAAAATAAAAGAAACATGAAAAAAAGCGGGTCAAAAATGGGTGGGGGGTCGCGTGAGGAAAAAGGTTGAAAAACACTGTTTTAGAGGAACACAGTGAGGTTGTGGTTAAGACGATTCGAAGAAACAGAAGAAGTTAAATAAATCGTTCAGGACCAAAACCTTTTCGTTGTGTTACCGACTGTGCGTGTTGCTTACCCAGACACAGATATTTACTTTGTTCAAGATAATGGCGCCATACACAGTGCTGCTGTGGTGCCAAATTGGCTAGCAGGTGTCAGGATAAATAATTGGCCATCTAAAAGTCCTGATCTTTGCCAAATTTTAAATTGGGATTCATCAGATATACCTAAGGACAAAAGAAATTATGGCACAACTTGTGATTTCAACTTGGGAACTCATGAGCTCATGCAACAAATAAGAGAAAGAGATTGTGCTCCACTTCGTCATTAAGCCAGCGCCTCCACCCGCATTCAACAAAATTACGTGTCAGTGTGTGTTTAATAAACTATTGTTATTATCTATCTATATAAATAAAAAGAGAAGTCCTGACTGACTCATCAACGCCCAGCCCAAACCCTTAGACCTAGAAAGCTGAAATTCTGCACAGATGTTTTCTTTATAATGTAGACAAGGAATAATGAAGGATTTTTCGAAATTCAACCCCTAAGGGTGTAAAACGGGGGTGCAAAGTTAGTATGAAACTTTGCCGTTTTTGAAGTTAGAGGCATGAACATTGATATTTGGCCTTTCAGTTAAAAATAAAAAAATACCTGTATCAGGATTTTTGGAAATTTTACCCCTAAGGGCGAAAAATAGTGTAGTAAGTTTGTATAAAAAATGTGACAATTGTTAAGTAAAACGCATGAAAATTAGTATTAGGCCTTTCAATTAAAAATATATATTTCATGATTTATAGGAATTCCACCCCTAAAGCCGTAAAATAGGGGATGTAAGTTTCTATCAAAAATGCGATATTTTTGATTTTAGTACTTGGAGTTTCTGTTAAAAAATATAAGATATTTATATCCCCAAGGGTATAAAATAGGGGATGTAAGTTCATACTGACTGACTGACATATCAACGCACAGCCTAAACGGCTGGGATTAGAGACTTGAAATTTTGACAGAAGGTACCTTTTAAGACGTAGGCATCCACTAAAGAAGGGTTTTTGAAAATACCACCCCTAAAGGAGTAAAATAAAGAACGAAAGATTTATGAAAATCTGCCATTTTTGATGTTAAAGGCATGGACTTTGGGATTTGGCCGTGCTGTTAAAAATAAAAATATATAATTCAGGATTTTTGTAAATTCCCCCCAAGGGCGTAAAATTGGGGATGTAAGTTTGTATGAAAAATGTGTCAAATATTTAAGTTAAATGCATGAAAATTAGTATTTGGCATTTCAGTTAAAAAATAAAAATTTGTATTTCAGGATGTTCGAGAATTCCACCCCCAAAGACTTAAAATAGGGGATGTAAGTTTGTATGAAAATCTGTTTTTTTTTTGGAGTTAAACGCGTGAAAATTGGTATTTGGTCTTTCAGTTAAAAATAAAGCAATACATGTTTTTAATTCTAAATTCAGGAAATAGTTTCTTGTTAAAAAAAGGTAATCCAAAACTGATTCAATAGATCGACATCAACAATTTACGCCAACTCGAATTTTAGATAAATTCGTTTTTGATGCCAAGTTGCTTAAAATGTCGTAGTTGTCGTCGACTAAGTAAATATTTAGCGTTTTATAAGATTTGTAACTTCTTTTTTTTTGTGTAATTTTTGTAACAAATTAAAAAACGACATATTAATCAAATTGGGATAAAATATGAATTTACCTTAAATTCGAGTTAGCGTAGTATATATTAGGTCTTTACCTATGAAATTGCCGTTCTGCAGTACTGGCCATTTCAAATCAAAATAATTTTTGTTTGGCTAAGAATTCTAATTTCAAATTAATTTTATTTTAAAAACATGGATTCTTTTTTCCAAAAGTAGTCATTTCTTTATTGATTAGTGTTACATTTTCATCGCATTTCAATCTTTTTCGTCATCATGGATACATTAAAAATTCGAGTAATTATGGAATATGAGTACCGTCGTGGCAGCAACGCGGCACAAGCGGCACGCAACATCAACGACGTTTACGGAGCTAACACTACAAACCAACGCACCACCTGTTATTGGTTTGCTCGCTTCCGTTCTGGAAATTTCGACCTGAAAAATGAACCTCGCGGTCGTCCGAAGACTTTGGTCGACAATGACGAATTAAAGGCGGTTGTGGAAGCTGATGATACACAATCTACGGCTGAATTAGCAGCAGCTTTCGACGTTAGCGTCAAAACAATATTGGTCCATTTGCGTCAAATTGGCAAGGTAAAAAAGCTTGACAAATGGGTGCCCCACGAACTCAATGATCGCCAGCGCGAAGTACGCGTCGAGACGTGCCTTGCACTGCTCAACAGACACACAAATGAAGGAATTTTGAACCGCATTGTTACCTGCGATGAAAAATGGATTCTGTTTGATAACCGCAAGCGCTCAGCAAGTTGGTTGGATCCTGGTTCAGCACCTAAACAATGCCCTAAACGAAAACTTACCCCTAGAAAAGTGATGGTCACTGTTTGGTGGTCTAGCGCCGGTGTGATTCATCACAGCTTCTTACCAAACGGGGTGAGCATTACTGCAGATGTGTACTGTGAAGAACTGAGCACAATGATGGAGAAGCTGGCGCATCTCCAACCAGCATTGGTCAATCGCTCGTCTCCGCTGCTCCTGCACGACAACGCGCGACCTCATACTGCACAGCAGACGGTCTCCAAGTTGCAAGAACTGGGGTTGGAAGCTCTCCGTCATCCGCCCTACTCACCAGACCTTGCGCCTACAGACTACTACTTTTTCCAGAATTTGGATAACTTCTTGGCGGGAAAAAAATTCAATACCCGAGAGGCAGTACAAAATGCCTTTGAAGAATTTGTTGCCTCCCGTCCAGCTGATTTCTTTAAGAAGGGCATCAATAAACTGCCACTGCGATGGCAAAGATGCATTGATTGCATGGGTGATTACTTCGATTAATACAAATAAAAAAATTCATGAAAAAAATTCGTTTAAATTTTTTCATACAAAACGGCAATTTCATAGGTAAAGACCTATTATATCATCTTAATTTTACTGCTCTACAAGTTTATAATTTTAACATCGCGGAACTTATTTGGCATATCGGTTAAAATAAATAATAGCTTGAAATAAAAGGTAGTCCAAAACTTAATCAATAGATGATCGCCTAAATCTCGATAATAGAATATCGATTACATCTTAATTATACCGCCTTACAAGTTTATATTTTTGTTAGTAGATGGCGTAATCATTGTTTTAGATCGCGCTATGGTTTCGTTCACAAAATGTTATGTTAGACTTATCAGTGCCGTGGTCGCAACCTAATCTAATGGGAGTTATCTTTTGTGATTAGTGCATTGTTGATTATTATTTTACTTTATTTGAATTGGCTATCCTTAAGGACAATTGATATGTATTCTTTGATTTGTTTGGTGGGTGAGTCCTTTTTGTTTAAATAATAGTAGCAATGTAGTCTTTAGATTCTTGTTTAGTTATTTTAAAGGTTTTATTAAATTTATATTGCATTGCTTATTTGTTTTTAATGTTATATTTTTAGATTAAGCTAGAAGTAAGTAGTTACATTGGTCATCATTCAAAATTGTCGCGGGCACCAGCTAGTCTTTAATATGCAAGTAATTTAATGAAAAAATTTAATGTTATTTTATTATTCAATATTTTTGACTGTTTATGTAATTGTTTATAGTATTTATGTTATTGAAAATTGCTAGTTATAAGTGTATTGTATTTCGGACACAATGTATTTTGTTAACGAATAAATAAATGTAAAAAAAAATGAAAAATTCATACAATGAATAAGCAGGTCCTTTTAACGATTGTAAACTTATTATTTAAAACATAAATTAGGCAAGGCATAAAAGCATTTAGTCCTATTTTCACTTATATTTGTATGCTTAGGAAGATATCACAGTTAATGTAGTGATGTTATTGTTATAAAATAGAAATTTATTATAATTCTAAACTTAACATGTTGATTCACTACATTAAACACTTTGCAAAGTTTGTAATAGATTACCTACTCATCTACTTCAGCAATAAAAAATAATATTTAGAAATACACATTTATTGGTCATATTATTAATTTCTTAATCTTAAAAATAAAACACTAGTTGCATTATTTATGTGATTTAGCTTAATATATTTTATAAGAAAAGTTATTGTTTTCTGTTATATATTTTATTATTTAAAACATAAATTAGACAAGGCACAAAAGTATTTAGTGCTATTTTCACTTATATTTATATGATTAGGAAGATATCACAGTTAATGTAGTGATGTTATTGTTATAAAATAGAAATTTATTATAATTCTAAACTTAACATGTTGATTCACTACATTAAACACTTTGCAAAGTTTGTAATAGATTACCTACTCATCTACTTCAGGAATAAAAAAAAATCATTTAAAAAACACATATTTATTGGTCACATTTTTAATTTGTTAAACTTAAAAATAAAACACTAGTAATGTTACATAAGAAATGTTATTGTTTTCTATGATTATATTGAATAAAATCGTTATCATAATAATTATTGCTTTTATTTATATAGTTCATTTAAATATAAAATAGGTAATAGATACAATTATGCAACTAAGTATATTATTTTAATATAATATACTAAGTTACTAAAAATACAAAAAGATCAGTAAATATTACAAAATTATTATGTGATGCAGAATTTGAACCATAAACCACTGTGTAGTAAGTTCAATGTCAACACCACTAAACCAAACAATCCTGCTTGTTACAGTATAAATTAACAACTGCTTCATGTAACAAAACAGTAAGTATTAAAATGTTTTACTACCTTAATGTAACGTATTAAAGATCAAATTGGCATAACTTATTTGTTTATCTTGATCCAGTAGTACTAGTTCATTACGGTCGTATGTATCGCTTACCTACGGTTAATGGAGAAGGTTCAAAATCGTTTAACATTTAGTGGGTCAGAAGACACATATTAGCGACTGTACATTCACAAATAAGAAGTTTCATGAGGTCTACCAGCGGCTGCCACAACATAACCAAGATAATCTTTAAAAAAATACGCAATACCAAAATCTTCACGAGTATGACGTGTGAGTACCCAGCCATGCCCTCCCTCAACATATTTTAGGGAAGGATTCGTCCCACATCGTCACAGCAAGAAATGACGTAAGTACAGTCACGAATACTTGTGTAGTCAATGAGTAAGTATCAGTAATTATTAGTGAGTAAGCCCATCGATGACGAACAGAATAGACCTATCAATTATTCTCCCTAATGAAATATTTGATACAACCTAACCTTTGTAATACTTAGTTAAGTTGATTAACATTTAATTATTGTATGTCGTATATTTATACATATGGGTAAATATTATTTTATTGTGTCGATGGACAATAAACTGATGTTGTTATTATTGAATCGAATGTAAAGGTACCTAAGGTAGGTAGGTACTGAATGTCGGCTCACAATTATAATACCTAAACAATAAAATATTAACCGGTGCTATGTTTATGCAATTTATTATATTAATTGGTAAACCTACTATTTAGTATAGTTGATGAACAGAATAGTTACGAAAAAAAAAATTTTTTTTTTTCATCTAAACAGCTCTGTTAATGACATATTTATCAATACAATATTTATAATTAAAAATTGATACGAAATATATTAATGAATTTTTATTTAGATGACCAAAAGATCATGAGAACATCCAAGAGTTCAAATTTTCGCTATGCAGGGAAGGTTTATAGAATACATTGGATGATGCTAGCAATTAAACAATTAATAGGTGTGTATTTACAGTACGGGTTACTTATAAACATAGATAAGTTAAATAGTAAAGATAAGATAAGTATTAAATGTTGGTACTTATTAAGTACTCGAATGTACATACATTCTTAATGTAGGTAGACAACTTATAAAACGTGTACCATAAACAATATGAAGTGCTTAAACCAATCGATCTACATATGATTCTGAATACTACCTATTAATAACATCAGTTACCTCGGAGAAATAACCATCACAAATACACAATACGCCCAAAATAATTCACTTCCGTTCCAATACCAATCAGCTGAAGCCATAGTTTTTTTGCCTACTCCGCAAACCTACTAATAATCTGCACACCTGCTGTTGTATAAGCGTTATAGTGTTGCTGGTTGATTTTCGGCAACAAAGATTTCCTAACTACGCGGAACGTATAGACGTTCGGAATTATTATGAGATTAGGACGATATTGGTGCACTTTTGTTGGACGACTTACCCACCTATTCGTGCAGCACAAAATTTTCTGCAGGTGTTATCCATGTAAGGATGGGGTAGATAGAAGACTAAGACTGAGACGGTACTGGCTTACAAGAGAACATTATTTATATACAATATTTTTTTAATATACTATAAATCGCGCAAAACTTCTTCTCTGGTCTTTGTAGTGGATACATTCCTTTACATACTATAAATCATCTACGATGACAAAATTTGACACATTGAATGAAAGACAATTTGAATGAAAAAGTTAACACAAGAACATTTGTTCCGAATTTTAGGCTGATTTCAGAGTCACGCCGGCGAGCGGCGCCGTCCAAACGCGCGCGCTTACAATTACACTAGATAGTAGTTGCGTTTCATAGTCACGCAGTTCAAGCGCCGCGTGTGAGACGCGCGCCGTCGGCCAGCGCTGCCCAAGCTCCTCTACTGGCAGCTAGCGTTTCAGAGTGACGCGTCTCGCACGCGGCTGTTGAGACGCGCTGGCCGCCGGCGCGTGCCGCGCGCTTCACTCTGAAATCAGCCTTATCATTATTTACATTTGTCATTATTTACATTTCGTCCCCGTAGTTGGAAAACTAAATAAGTCCGATTTTGGCGATTTTGACTTTTTCCTATTTTCAAAACACCTAAAACATGCCGCATATTTGAGCCTTACAGGCATTTTCGTATCTTATTCCGTTCCAAAGATAAAGCCATTTTTGTCAGACAGGTCATGACAGATGGAATAATAAATGTCTTCAGACAAACACAATTTTTTTAAAGGAAAAATAAATAACTCCGTAAATAAATCAATAACTGTGGTCAATGAAAATATGAATGTCGAATAAGTTAAACAACTTGAGTTGTTGAATTTTTCCTCAACTTAAAAATTTTTTTACAAAACTAATTTAGTTCTAGGAAAACTAAATAACTCTATTTATTTAATTCTGCTATTCAGAATTCTGATATAACGTATCTAATTTATAAATATTTGATGTTATTTATTTCTTCTACAACTAGATAAAGATTAATTAAAAGGTGCTACGCAAATAAAATTAAATAAATTAGGTTGTCATCAGAGGAAATCAGAGGGTCAAGTCCCATTTCGGGTATCAAACCAATGCCACCCTCAACAGAGGAGGAACCTTTTTCTGATTCTGGATCTACATGGATTCCGGACACAGAAGAAGAAAATAAAATAAAGACGTAATTAGTTCTCTAATAGACATCAATATTTCATTGGATAAGAAGAAAAAAAGAGTAAAGAGATTTGAACGAATAAGCCGCATTTTGTCCAGAGATTCTGAAGATGTAACAAGTAATATTATAACAACTCGAGCTATTATTGAAACCCTTATTGACCAAGTCTCACCGGGTTACCCTGAAAAAGAATCATGGAACACAATATTTCGCTGAGACAACATATTCAGAAATAGAAACAGAAAATAAGGAAATAGAAACCGGGGTGCTAAAAACCCCCGGCAGACGTCGTTTTACCAAAACCGACGACCTCTGGCCCTGGCAACATACAACACTCGCATACTGCGGACCGACGAGAAGATCATCGAACTGGAGGAAGAACTGAGCAGGTTACATTAGGATATCATAAGATTGTCTTCAGTCCGAAGAGAGGAGGAGGACACGATAATCCTAAAATCCGGGAACCTGCTCTATTTCCCGAACCAACGGCGACCAACTGTCCCAAGGTGGTGTCACCTTGGGATAGATGGTCACCCTACCACAGGGTTCATAGTTTACAAGACCCTCGTCCAGAACGTAGTGAATATCGAGAGTGTGGCGACTAGGGTGGCGTACCTTATTCTCAGAATTACAGAGCGGTATTCGTTGAAGGTAATACAGGTATACGGGCCGACTTCGACGAACTCCGACGATGAGGTTGAGGATATATGTAATATAAGCCATACATAGCTCTAAAAACGTTTTCACTGTGGTCATTTGTGAACTTTGTCGCGAAGCTGGGCAAACGATTCGATAATGAGCTGAGAGTGGGGCAATTTGGAACTGGAGACCGGAACCCCCGGGGCCAAATGTTGGCCATGGAGAAGGAGGAACTCTTAATGATGAATTCCTTATTCAGAAAGTCGGATCACCGCAAATGGACCTGGGTGAACCCCGATAGTAAAACCAAAAATGAGATAGACTTTGTCTTGTCGACGAGACGACAGATGTTCAATGCGGATAAAACCGGCAGCGATCACAGACTGGTGAGAGGCTCATTTAACCTTAATGTCAAGTTCCAGAGGTCCCGAATGATAAAGTCTACGCTCCGATCTTTACCTATCCACGTCCAAAACCCCGAACCATTTCTGCTCTAATTGCAAAATCATTTCGAATGGCTAGCACTAGGTAATCTAATCCCTGTGTTGCTGGGGTACTTTACAAACATATAATAGACGGACACAAATAACATCCAGGCTCAGAAAAACTATTTATGGGTCACACAAATAGCTGTCCGGCGCGGGATTCGAACCCGCGACACGAAGCGGCGAGGTGACTGTCTCAGCCATCACGCCACACATGCAGTCAAGTGGACTCATACTACGACAAGCTTGTAGAAGCTGTCCATATGGCTGGGTCTAAAGTCTTCAAGGCCCGCCGTACAAACAGAACTAAAAAGATCTCTGACTTTACCCTGCAACTTACGGAAGAAAGACGGATACTGCTTCTGAAATCCTCAGATGATACTACCAGATATCGTCGGCTCAACAGACAGATTTCAAAGTCTTTGACTCGCCACACGCGTCAATTTAATACAATTAGTATTAAAGAGACCATCAGGCGAAACAAAGGCTCTAAAGTGCCTCGGATCCCAGAGCACGACTAACCCGTCGTTACACCGAAGACACCCTGGAAGTCAGCCTGTACGAGATTAGAATGGCTCTCAGACAACTTAAGAACAACAAGGCGCTTGGTGAGGATGTAGTTACAGCAGAGCTTCTGAAGGCGGGTGGTACATCAATCCTACGGGCCCATCAGAACTTATTTAACTCCGTCATACTAGATGGTCAAACTAACAACAACTCCACAAGCATGGCACAGAAGTGTGGTGGTGCTCTTCTTCAAAAAGGGCAACAAAACCCTATTGAAGAATTATAGACCGACACTGCTGAGCCATGTTTACAAGTTGCTTTCGAGGGTCATTACGAATCGTCTCGCACGCAGGTTTGATGACTTCCAGCCTCCCGAACAAACTGGTTTCCGAAAATAGACCACATACATACGCTGGGGCAAGTTGTGTAGAAGACCGAAAAGTATAACAAGCCACTGTGTTTAGCGTTTGTGGACTATGAGAAAGCCTTTGATTCTATCGAAACCTGGGCCGTGCTCAGATCTCTCCAAAGGTGCCAAATCGACTACAGGTATATCGAGGTGTTAAAGTGTTTGTATGAAAACGCCACTATGTCAGTGCGACACCAGGACTACAATTCGAAACCTATCCACTTACAGCGAGGCGTGAGACAGGGAGATGTTATATCTCTGAAACTGTGAGAGACGTGGTCGTTCACTATGGGCCTTATTAGAAGGCTCAAGGTCACCCAAAGAGCAATGGAGAGGGCTATGCTCGGAGTTTCCCTGTGGGATCGAATCAGAAGTGTCAAAATCCGCAGGCGAACCAAAGGTTCTCAAGAGGTGACCACGAACCGGAAGAGGAGAGAGCGTGGGCAGGCCCCCTACAAGATGGGTCGATGGTCTTGTGCGGGTCGCTGGAAGACGCCGGGTGAGAATAGACCGGCAATTGTGGAGCTCGGCAGATATGATGATGATGATGATGTTTATTTTTTAAGTTTGTGGCAAGATAAGTAACTGATAACAATACATATTTTCTAAACGTTTCTATTTATTCCTTAATATAACTTTATTAATATCATAATACGGCGTTTATTTCATATGAGACCAACAAAAGTTTAAAAAATATCAAACTAATAATAACATACAAAGCCACTAAAATTTACATTTTAAAATATTTCGAGTATGATAAATTCAATAACTGCACTTATTTCACCAAATTTTACTCTACCAAATGTATTTAGCATGTAGGAAAACTAAATAAATAGCCGAAATAAGTAGCTAATTGCAGTTACGTTATAAATAACAGTTGTGGCAAAATTAAACAACTTGATTTTTTATTTGTTATTTAGTTATAGTTAAAGATAGAGTAGAGTTTGTTAAAGCATAATGTGAAAAGTTATCAGGTCCACAAAATATAAAATTGCCGACAGAAAAATTGTCTCACATTTTCTTACAAATGTACATTAACTAAAAAAAAAACACTTAATCGCGTTTATCTCAGAACTACAAAATCAGAGTTATTTAGTTTTCCAACGAGCTACGGGGACGATTTGTCATTATTTACAAAAATATAGTACGACAAGGATCTTTATGAACGTGGCTGAAAGTGGAACTAACGCCGCCATCTTCCAAGTGTCTCTTTGACAGTTCTGCCACAGCTTGGTGACTGTTGTTTTTAAGTATATTATTGTATTACTGGGTTTAAAACACTAGCAATTTGTCAAAAGTGATAAAAAGTGGTGTCAGGGAAATCGTCTTAAAGGTTAAGGAGATTTTCATGAAAGAAAAACACAATGTAAGCCCGATAATTCCATTTGAAAAAGTTAACGAGCGAGTTACCGCCGTGATGAGTAAATGTTACCATGCTTGATTTTTAAGTCGCACGCACCATGTATTAATTTTTCGTCGGAGTTTTTACATTGATGTAGTATTAAGTAATGTGAATTGTGTTGTTCATTGGTTTAATGCTAATAATCTTTTGCTAAATGACAAGAAAACTAAAGTCATAAAATTCTCTACACCTAATGTGAAACAGGTGGCTACCAATGTACAGCTTAATGGAGCTGGATTGACCCCTGTTGAGTCAACTGTGTTTTTGGGTATCACAATTGATTCAAAACTACAATGGGGCCCACAAATAGAAAAACTATCAGGCAAATTAAGTTCTGCTGCATATGCTGTTAAAACTATAAGACGGCTTACTGATGTGGATACAGCTAGAATGGTTTATTTCAGTTATTTTCATAGTATAATGTCCTATGGAATTCTTCTCTGGGGTAGCGCTGCGGACATTAACACCATATTTGTATTGCAAAAAAGAGCTGTAAGAGCAATATATAAACTTGGTCCGCGAGAATCTTTGAGAGAGAAGTTTAAAGAGATTAACATTCTGACTGTAGCATGTCAGTATATATATGAGAATCTAATTTATATGCATAAATATAAAGACTCCTTCTGTAAAAGGAGTGATACTCATAATATAAATACTCGATATAAGCATAACTTTGTGTTACATACCACCCGTCTCCACAAAGTAAGTAACTCTTTTATGGGGCAATGTATAAGATTCTATAACAAACTTCCCAGTGATATCCGAGAAATGTCTATGAATAAGTTTAAAAGAATTATAAAAGCCAAATTGTGTAGCAGGGCTTATTACAAAACTTCTGATTATTTAAGTGACAAAACAGCTTGGGATTGAGTCGCTCTAAATTAACACATTTAAATACAATGTAAATTTATTTAAGAAATATATATTTTAAAAAAGGATTCCTACTGAGTTTTCTGGCAGTGTTTCTCAGTAGCTGCCACGTCATGCACTGCACGGTAGGGTAAAAAAAATTGACGATTCCACACAAATGTAATATTTTAACGGAATAAACGACTTTTGAATTTGAATTTGAATTTGAATGAAATATTAATTTAGAAATAAATTTATTTATACAGATAAAAATGACTGTTTTCTTCCCTTGTCCTATCAAATTATTTATTACAATAAATCGATAATATATGGCGTACTCAATAAACTTTTAGAGTTAGATATTCCTGGTACATATTCACACACGGCCATCTGATCCCAAACTAAGCACAGCTTCTACTATGGAAATCAGATAGCTGATATACTACATATTATACTACTTTAGTAAATATATACTTATATAGATAAACACCCAGACACATGACAAACAGACATGTTCATGCACACAAATATCTGTCCTGAGTGGGATTAAAAAACCAACTAGGCCAACCGTCAAAGTTATACAATTGATACAAAATATATAATTTTTCCCGTAATATTAGGGAATGTTCTTAAAAGCAACCCTTGCAGTCATAGTGTCGCCCTCCCACAAATGTCAGTCACGTTCATAAAGATCCTTATCCTCCTTTTCTGATCCTTTTTGAAATCGGTAATAAAACAATATTATGCACGTTCCATTATGTGAGTGCGTCCATGGGAAAGTTTCATTTTGCTCTTATAAGTTGACAGCCCGCTTCCATACTACACTTTTAGGCTGATTTCAGAGTGACGCGCGCGGCAGGCGCCGGAGGCCAGCGCGTCTCAACAGCGCGCGCTTGACGCGCGGACCACTGTGAAACGAGTTTTAGTATCGCGCGTTTCTTTGCAATGTACAGTTGTGTACAAATTAGTTTAGCTATTTATTTTTTATGGAAAGAGTGCAACAGCGATGGTGTCGTAGAAGATTGCAAATTTTTCCGTTCAATGCCACAAGGTTACTAAAGTTTAAAGACATTTATTCTCATTAAGACATACGTCCCTCACATGAGAACTTAGATATAAACCAAATTTTAATAATATATGTTCGTTGGCATAGGTACATACATAGTAAAAAATTAAAATTAAAATGAACATAAAACAAAAAGTAAAAACATAATGACTATTTATGCTACGTGGTTAATCATAACAAACTAGGTGTAAAACTACTACGAGGCGCCTTCATAAAATCGTTCTCCGATTATTACGAGAAGATACTTAGTTACAGATTTATTAAACATTTTCGCATATAAGTGTACGCAACAGCGCGTGCGACCCGCGTCACTCTGAAACGCTAGCTGCCGGTAGAGGAGCTCGGGCCGCGCGCGCTTCGCCAGCGCTGGCCGACGGCGCGCGTCTCACACGCGGCGCGTTTGAACTGCGTGACTGTGAAACGCAACTACTATCTAGTGTAATTGTAAGCACAATTGTAAGCGCGCGCGCTTGGACGGCGCTGCTCGCCGGCGCGACTCTGAAATCACCCTTATATAAGAATTTTAAATTCAATTCAATTCACTTTATTTGCCAAAAAATATGGTTACATAATGATGTTACATATATAGAATAAAGGCCTCACATTTAGCCCAAAAGCATTCAAATACAAAACACAAAATTAATATCAAATCACTACCTACAGTTACAATAATTAAGTCGTCGCGCAATCAAATTTATAAAAATGTCATAAAAAAAAGTATTCTAGTCAAAATAAAATGTAGTAAGTACGTTATTATGATTTTTTGTTCCTTGTTAAGAATTCATTTACAGAATAATACATTTGTTCTAGAAGCCATGCCCTTAATCTTTTTTTGAAGGGTACAACCGGCAATATTTTAATATCTGTCGGCGTAACATTAAATATTTTGACACACATTGCGTAACAATTCTTGGACAGTAGCGTCGTTTCGGTTTTAAATGGCATTACTAGTCTATTACAATTTCTTGTATTTCGCGGATACATGTCTTTCGCCATTGTAAAAAGTTCCATGTTTTGCTTTACGAATACAGCAGCCTCGAAAATGTACATACATGGTAACGTCAGGATATTTAGCTTTTTAAATAATGGCCTGCATGATTCGTGGTTTGGTATACAGCATATAGCCCTTACACATTTTTTTTTGGGATATAAAAGCATTGTTAAAGTGTGTTGAGTTCCCCCAGACTATAATACCATATCTTAAAACCGATGCTACATAACCATGATAAGCCATGAGAGTAGTTTGAACGGTTGATGTTCTTTTAAGCCTATTAAGCACATACACATATTTGTTTATCTTGTTGCAGACCTTTAATACTTGAGATTTCCAGTTGCAGTGGTTATCAATTATTATCCCTAAGAAAGTTGTTTCGTGTGTTTCGTCAATGTTATTATCGTTATATTTTATATTTAATGGTTTTGCCAAATTACCTTTATTAAGAAATTGAATATACTTAGTTTTGCTTATATTTACACTCAAATTATTACAGTCGAGCCAGTTGATTATTATTTCTATAGTTTTTTTTATTGCAGATTCATGTTCTATTATATTATTATTGGTCACAATTATTGAGATATCATCAGCAAACAATATACATGGATAAGGAATTATGTCAGGTAGGTCATTGATATAAACTAAAAAGAGCAATGGGCCCAATATACTTCCCTGCGGTACACCATATTTATTAATTTTGTAGGCTGATTTTGTTGATACTACCGTATTGTATTTTCCGATCATCGAAATTTCTACCGCTTGTCTTCTACTCTGTAAGAATGATTCTAAACAATCTAGAGCTAGACCACGAATACCATAATTTTCTAATTTATTGAGTAGAATTTCATGGGAAACTAAATCGAAAGCTTTTGTCATGTCAAAGAATATAGCGGTGGTAGGCTTTCGTGAATTCATACTCACCATTAATTTATTTATCAAATGGAAAGTTGCAATTTGAGTAGATTTATTTAGTTGAAAGCCGAATTGTTCAGGTTTAATTATTTTGAATTTTTAAATAAACCTGATAAACGTTTGTACAGTTCCGCAAACTTATCTGACCCGGTGGCAGCGTCGCTGTTATCGCATTTAGTGTTGCTAGTAAATATTTTTTGCAATAAAGTGGGTAAAAATAATATGCACATTGTAACGTAAATGTTACTTCACTAAAAAGCAAACAAATACTGTCATTACTAATCTTTATATTTTGATACAATAATTATGATCATTTACATAAAATGTATGCTAAGTGTTCTCTAACGGAGATACTCCAGGTATTATTATGTAACCGGAATGGTTTAATTCAGAAGTCATTTCATCATCTTCATTATCGGAATCACTGCTTTCACTTTCACTACCTAAATGAATGATGAAAGGCTCGTCTAAGTATCCATCCCTTTTTCGATACACATTTTCAATATTTTTGTACATTATTGCAATTCTTTTGCCATTCATTGACTATTATTTTATCAAAAGCTTCTGCAATGAATGATAGGATTTCAGAATTCTATCTACCATGCTCTTTTTCTTTCACAAGTTTTCTTACACATCACTTCCGGACACCTACAAAGGAAACAGTAAAAATTAAATAAATAATAAATATTTTAAAAGATATATTTGAATTTAAAGTGCGAGGGGGAGTTTCGTATTTTTTCAGAAGCTGACAACACTAACCTGTAGCAGCAGCTACGCGTTCATACAAGTTATTGAAGTGTATAATTGGTGCCTGAAGGCGTTTTTCTTCCATAATATAATTAAATACTTGTAATATTACGTTCCTCGCATCACTTTTTAAAGCTTTCGGCATTTTGCATAATTAAAAACCACAAAAAGAAAAATAAATACGCGCAACAAACAATCATTGCAGGAATGTCATGGATTGACATTTCAAACTGGCGTCGTTAGTTCTACTTTTGGCCACCGGGCCAGAAAAGTTTGTAGCACTATACATAGCTTTTTCAAATATTTTTCTTATTATGGGTGTCAAAGTTATTGGACGGTAGTTACCTATTTTAGTTGTTTCACCTTTTTTGTGTAAAGGTTTTATTATAGACAACTTTAACGAGGATGGAAATACACCTTTTTCGAAAGAAAGATTTATGAGATAAGTTAGTACCGGCGCTATCTCATGACTACATGATTTAATAATTTTCGTACATATGTCATCGTAACCTTCTGCATTTGTGTTATTTAATGATTGAATAATATTATATACTTCCATGCTGGTCAACGGTATAAGGAACAGACTATTATCTAGTTTGAATTTATTTGTGTTATTATGTGTCATTGTATGTTCTTTATTTGTCAAGTTAATTAAGTAGTCATTGAAACTTTCTGCAATGGTAGCAGCGTCTTTTATGGGTATTTTGTCAATATTTAGCTCGCTTATATAATTATAGTCAACAAGTTTGTTGTTTTGTTCATTTATAAGTTCCCATGTACTTCTACAGATGTTTTTTGAGTTACTTATGTATTTGTTATTATATATTTTTTGAGATAGATCGATGCATTGCCTAAGAAGTTTTGAGTAATTTAAATATTTATTCTTATTGTTTACATCTTTATTCTTATAGTATCTAAATCGTATAAACCTTTTCTGCTTACAACATATTTTTATTCCTCTAGTTATCCACTTAGTTCTAGATTTGTTAATTATTTTTTTTAGTTTAAGTTTTGGACAACATAGCTTGTTTAAGAGACAAAAAAAATCGTGAAAACAGTGAAAACTTTTATCTACACATTTTTCTTTGTAAACCTCTGAAAAAGATAAGCTTCTTAAAAAACCATAGTCTAAACAACAAATTAAGTGTCCCATGGTTATATCTACGAATAGCTTTGCCTTATTTTCCTCATAGAACGCAGCTCGATAAAAAGCACAGGCGGAAAAGCGTTTGTGTGGCCTTTGCGTAATATAACGATACAATTCCATAATCATCAGTTGGCAACATTGAATGGTGCTTTAAAAATGCGAAAAGCGTCAAATCGTCAATAAAATTAAAAATCCACGTTTTATAAACTTATTCTGCTTATCTTCTACACATTTTTATAATGTTAAATCCTTGAGTTATTTAATACAGTTAAAGTGTACTAAACCACATTAATGTTTATTGTCTGTATTCAAAAGTAACCAAAAATGGCAAGGTCGCCAAAGGATGATCCGATATACAATGATTTGAAGCAAAATACATGGAATTACCACGCAGAAACTGCTGAAAATTGTGCGCCAGGGAATATAAATGAGATAAACCAGCCTCAGATATCGTCTAATGTGATGAATGATAATAGTATTTACGTCAATCCGACTTTCGGTAGCGATGTTTATTTGAACAAGCACGGATACAATGTGCAGGCTGGCGACAATGCTAGTAACAAGGACGAGAAAATACCCTTCAATAACATGGCGAATGTTCCCCGCGCCAACCAGAGCTACGGGAATGCTATGCTGAAGTTGAGTAATGGTCAGTTAATGCGTGTGTTTTACGATGAGAACAATCAGCAACTTATCTTCCCTATGTCCGGTCAGTACGAACTCTTTAACCATAATCAAAGTTTGAGGGATGGCCCCATGCAAATGCCCCAACCCTCCCATCTATTCACACTGAACCAAGACTTCTCTATGAACAACAACAATGTTCACTCTCCACCAACAACAAATCAACCGAGTTATACAGATAATGGTAACCAGTTACCAACATCAAGCTTTTTGAAGGATTTGATTGGTAATTTAGAACCTAATTCCACTGGTACTTATTCACCTTTTGGACAAAACTACCCTTTGACACATCCAGATGCTTCTACTTTGAATACTCTCAATAATCCTATTATTGACCCTTTGAAGAACCAGCCAGTAAAAACTGATAATTCTCCAAAGAGAAATGAAAATAGTCCTCTGGCTGACACCAGCACTAAGAAGCGTATTGTGGCTGAAGTAAAGCCCATGCGTCCCACATATTCCGATGTGCTTGCCAAGAACACTAAGAATACTCCTCAAACAGATGCTACTCGGAAAGCAAAACCACAAAACATTGAATCCAAACCAGTCAACAATAAAGCTAATTCAAAACCTGAGAAGCTATCAAATATGAAACAAGATGAGAATAAACACAAGAGTGACAAGAAACACACAAATACAATATCCTCTGGCAGTGAATCCGGAGATATCAACACAGATGACAATGAGAAGCGTCCAAAACCAAACAAAAAATCAAAGAACAAACGTAGCAATATATCTCGTAAATGGTCTTCACTTGATGATATAACAAATGAAGAGGACAGCTACACACATGATAATGAAAGTCAGTTTGTCTTCATTGAAAATCAGGAGAAGCCATTGAAAAAGGAGAAAAATAAAGATAAATCAAAGACATCGGATAAAAGCGCGGCAACTGAGGATGAATTTAAGATGGATGATGATGATGATAATTCTCAGTTTGTGATTCAGGATGGGCAAGGTGAAACTGCAAAGGCTAAAAAGAAGAAGGATGGACGTAACTATCACAAAATTATGAAGCCAGTGCAGGATAAGAAAAAACCTCAATCTAAGTTCAGAAGGAACAAGCCAGGATACCTAGGGCTAGCTCAGAATTACCTAGAGCACTGGGGTGGGGCTTCATGGAAGGCTTTAGTGTGGTTCTGGTATTTACTCTCTGATATATGCCGCATGAGCTTCCATTTATCATTTGATCTGTAAGTTCTACTTTGATTATATGTATATAATATATTAATATCAACTATAATAATAAGTGAGGTACCTTACCTTAATGTTAAAGCTTAAAAGTAGATGATTACACTCAGCTATTCTACCACAAATAGTTGTATGCAAATCCACATGTATTTTATCTACATTTACTAACCAAATCTATAAAAATATCATCTGTAATTTCACTCACATACTACAATTTGATCTTTAACTATGCAGAGCCAGTACTATGGCAATGAGACAACTGATAAAAATAATTATAAATTTCTAAAAACATATGTATTATATACATAACATTTGTCCTAGGTGGGGATTGACCTAACAACCTCTGCCTTTGCAGTCTCTGTCACCAACAAGCCAGTCACAAAATTTCACTTGACATGGGCATAATGGTGTGTGGATATGTGGAATGCCATTAAATTCAAATTAAAAATAAATATTAATATTCTTGTTAAGATAATAAGGTATTTTTTTATTTTTATTTGTACATTTAAAAATTATAAAACAACTGGTAATTGGGAAATAATACAATGGTTAGGTAAAATTAATAACAAATTAGTTTAGAATGGTGAATTGTTAAGTAAAATTTTCACAAGATGTTCTCTCCTCATGGCAACAAGTTGAGCAGTCTTGTAAACATTCACAGTATCCATTAATGGCATGTATAAAACACCTGTAGGCTTCAAATCATACTTTGTTTAGGTAAAATGATTGAGGTAAATTTGTTAAGATACACTGTCACTAATCATTGTCCTTCCTCCTTGTTCATAAGTTAATGTCTTTAAACCATTTTAAATGTGATGAATATCATCACCCCATTGCATCCTGTGAGGAGTGTGAAAAAGGTGTAAAAAAAGCCCTATATAATAAATTTGAGGATAGGCAGCAGGATATCTCTGAACTATGAACATCATACTGCAATCATAAACTCATCTGTCAAGTATGGTGATTATGGCATATCCTATGATTCTTCGGGTAGTTTCTTGTCCAGTAATGGACATCATTCAACTGACATGTTGTTCTGTTTGTAATATAATTATATAATATGGTGTAATGGAAAAAAATATTCTTTGCTATTTCGAAAGACCAAGAAGCACCATAATCTAAACTAATAAATAACTGTACAATTTAAATTGTACTACCAATGAACCTAATGTGTTACTATCTTTTAATGTAGCCTTTGATCTTGTCTGATGGACTCAATGATTTTCAAAGAATATTTTTGTTTTCCTAAATGGCTTTGGCCTACCATTGTATACCAATCCGACAATTTTATAAGCCTATATATGTGTCCCACTGCTGAGCAAATGCCTCACCCTTAGATAAGATAAAATTAATAAGGGGAATAGTTTTAAATCTAATAAGATTTCAAAAGTTTATACAATTATTTTATATCTTCTTAAAACTGCTAAATATATGAGCAAGATAGTTACATTAGGTATTTACAACTATATTTTTCCCAGCATGCTATGCAGAAGTTTGATATTCTATACCATCCTAATAAAGGGAGAATGAACATTTGCTAGTATTTGTTTACAGATGCACATCAGTGTTCACACAAACATATGTGAGTTCTCAAGCAGTGTGGCGAAGTAGCAAAGATTATCTCAGCAAGTTTGGGGACAATAAGTACTTGATGTGGATTGATCGGAAGTTTGGACACACAAAGATTGGCTTCTGGAGAAAACTAAAATGGTTTAAGAAAGGTAAGTTACATGTATGGAATTTGTTTTCCATCTCTACAAAATCAGCAACTCTTTTAATAGGAGAGTGTATGTGCTTCTAAGTCAACTTTTCAATGTTCTCAGACAATTTGCAGTAAACAAAATTAGAATAAATAATAAAATTATGTAGCACTTCATAATATGACAAAAGTGCCTGGGATCTAGTACCTGTTACTAAACCAGTGTAGTTCTAATTTTTAAAAACTATTTTTACAGAGTATTTTTTAGTGTTTCTCAGTAGTTGCTATATGCATTAATTACATTAATGAATGAGGTTAAATCAGTCCTACTATATTTCTGGTAAACCACATCAAAGAAATTATATACCCAAATATATCCATGTTTGAAGTTGAGTTTGTGCCATATCCAAACGAATGTGTTCAATGTAATCCTACTTCCTACTAATATTATAAATTCGAAAGTTTGTGAGTATGGATGTATATATGTATGGATGTTTGTTACTCTTAACTACGAAACGGATTTTGATGAAACTTTGTAGTAATAATAATAATAATAATAGTCTATATGTCCAAATAACACATAGGTTATAATTTATGCAGAAAAACCTTGGGCATATTTAGTATATTATATAAATAATTTTATTAAGTCTAAATCTGAGGGCTATGGCTGCTTGCCAAAGTAAACAATTTGATATTAGTAACATTACATTTAAAAATAAATCTAATTAACATTTTAATTGTGTTCATGGTTCAAATATACAACTGTAATCTTTTGTATAATTTTTAGTACAGAAATTAGCATACATAATTACATTATTTTCTCCATCAATCTTATGACTTTCTACTCAAAAGAATTAAATTGTTGTTTAAATAATTAGGAAGAATACATTACGATCCGCGGTAATGTTAACTTGTTGCGTGGTAGCACTAACGGTATTCTAAGGAAACTAGTAGGTGAAATGGATAAACCATTCCATAAACATAGGGTATAGCTTCGCATGACGACAGATGTTCAAAACTTGCCAGATATAGTTTGAATAATCTCAAAAATGGGAAATCATAAATTATAATCGTCCGGCGGGTCTCGAACCTTCACCATCTACCAATCGGGGGTAGGCGCTCTGCGTTAAGCTACGAACGATACACGCTGGCAGATCAAATTTAGGATTCCCATGCTAACACCCTTCCGGAGGATGTAGGTATTATCTATCGGTTTGGTTTTCTAGAAACATGGCCGACCCCGGATTGGTAGATAGTGCAGGGTCGAGACCCGCCGGACGATTAAATTTATGATTTCCCATTTTTGAAATTAGATAAACGCTTTGCATTGCGAATAATGCTATAAAATTAAAATTTAATAATTTGAATAGTTTATAAACTTCTTTGCATTAACATTATGGTCTTGTTATAGCCGAAATAAAATATTTATAATTATTAATTCACACACATCATATTTTTCCTTGTCTGGTCTCGCACTTAAAGTGTTGAAACAATAGCACATTTTTTTGACATTAAATCCGATTTGGAACCAGGGGCTATACCGGCTAAGTCGCCGAACATCGATTTCTCAAATGGCGTTCAAATAAATAAATGTTAAAATGACTTAATCAATCGTTAAATCGGCTTCAACGTTGGCAATCGATTCCGGACCATTTATGACATCACAAGTGCTCATGGAAGCCGATTTAACGATTGATTAAGTCATTATTAACCTATATTTATTTGAACGCCATTTAAGAAATCGATGTTCGGCTACTTAGCCGGTAGAGCCCCTGGTCTCTGATTATATGAAACTAAGACCATTCTCATGACTACCAGAACCAATGGTTTGTTGTATTCTCTAGATAGGATAGCACTACTTCCTGCCAATGTGTATTTAGCTTCAAGAGGCGAGCATATTTATTTCTTAAAGGCCAGCAACGCACTTTACTCTTTGGTATTGCGAGTGTCTCCAAGCGGCGGTGATCATTACCATCAGGAGATAGTCTTGCTAGTTTCCCTTACTCGATTAAGAAAATATATTAAAAAAACTTAAAATTAAAACTCAAATTTTTATTTAGTGCAGCAATCAGTCCAATAGTCAGGCTTCGTGCCTTCTCTACTTAGACTCGTGTAGTAACATATCAATTCATAAAAATCAGTTATAATAAAAGTATTTACGTATTGTATTACGGGAAATGTATTAAAATTTCAAGGATTGGGTTTTTTATACATAATAATAATAATATCTAGGGACAATGTCACACAGATCATCATAGCCCCAAACTAAGCAGAGCTTGTACTATGGGTACCAGGCGACGATATACATACTTATATAGATAGATAAATACTTATATACATAGAAAACATCCATAACTCAGAAACAAATATTCGCGCTAATCACACAAATATTTGCACTTACCGGGATTCGAACCCAGGACCACCAGCTTCGTAGGCAGGAGCACTACCAACTAGGCTACGGTGGCCGACATAATGAATTCAGTAAGACTAAGCAGGCTTTCACTGGTTTTCCAGACGATAAAGAGATTGGAAGATCTAATGAACATAATAATATGATCACTCCCAAATATTTGTGAACATATCTTGCCTCAATATAGACAGTAATCGAGGCAAAAGAGGTGTGCAAAGATTGTGACAAACGGAAATCCGTTGTCTCTGCCTACCCCTCTGGGAAACAGGCGTGAGTCTATGTATGTATGTATGTAATATAGACAGAACCATTCCGACATTATGGAGGTATAGTCAAATATACCTAAAACATGTAAATTATATAAACATTTTCATAAAATTGTCATTTAACTAAACCATGACTATCATAAATTAAATAATAATTCCAGACCAAATATAAGTCACGACCTTGAATTAATATACATATATCTACTTGTAATAGTACAATTATTATTCTATCGTACATGTGCTAAAAAGCCGTAATGTACTCAAATTTGTCACGGTAAAAACTACTCTGTACAAACGCAATAAAGTGAATTTTACATTGATACATGCTTTTTGAAATGGCATATAACTATTGACAAGTCTACGTTATTAAAAACAGTTATTATTTTATTTTATAAGTCGGCCATGCTTCTAGAACAATGCACCTACATGGCACCTAAATCCTCCATAAGGGTATTAGAAAGGTGATCGTTCGAATAGTACCTATCATTTGTAGATTTAGGTTTAGAGTATCAACGTTCGATTGATAGAAGATGCAGCCGGACGTCACATGTGCTCATGGAAGCGATTTATTTATTTGAATGCCGATCACTATCCCGATGTTGGGCGACTTAGCCGGTAGCCCCCCAGGGGCTGTACCGGCTAAGTCGCCGAACATCGATTTCTTAAATGGCGATCAAACAAATAAAGGTTAAAAATGACTTAATCAATTGTTAAATCGGCTTCAACGTTGACAATCGATTCCAGACCATTTATGACGTCACATGTGGTTATAAAGCCGATTTAACGATTGATTAAGTCATTTTTAACCTTTATTTATTTGAACGCCATTCACGAAAACGATGTTCGGTGACTTAGCCGGTAGATGCCCAGGTTGGATTCCCGCCGGATGGTTTTGGGTTATATTTATGCTATGCATCGTACTGCAATGTGTATGAATAATGTTTTTTTTTTCAGAAGTGGAAACAGATAGTGGCAATGATTCGACAAAGCTGAACGCAAATATACCGTTGCCTGCGACTGGTGAAGAAGCTATGAAGAGATTATTGGCATGCAAGGGAAAAGATCCTTACAGGTTGGATACTTTATTTAACATTGTTATTAATAATAATAATATAATAATATCTAGGGACAATGTCACACAGATCATCCTAGCCCCAAACTAAGCAAAGCTTGTACTATGGGTACCAGGCGACGATATACATACTTATATAGATAGATAAATACTTTTATAGATAGAAAACGTCCATGGCTCAGAAATAAATATTCGTGCTCATCACACAAATATTTGCACTTACCGGGATTCGAACCCAGGACCACCAGCTTCGTAGGCAGGAGCACTACCAACTAGGCTACGGTGACCGATATCCATACCGCTTACTTACTTAAGCTTCTTCTACACTGTTGCAACATACATGGATGGCAACCACCAGGGTGACCTCAGTTGGGACGTTGGTTTGCAACCGTGTAGAAGATGCTTTATGGAAAGTATATATATGGTATGGGAAGCGGTTAACCAGTGTCGGAGTTGTTCAAGCCTCCCAGAAAGCGTCTGACATGGCTTAACGACTGTTGTCTAATGACTACAACCGGGACCAACAGCTGAACGTGCCTTCTGAAGCACGGCGACGCTCAGAAATTAAACCAGTTTTGGTGGTCACCCATCTATGGACTGACCGCGAGCCTATTTGCTTAACCTCGCGGACCACTTACGGACCGATAATAGCATGTATGTATGACCTTGGTTAATCAAAACATGAGTAAAATAAAAAAAATATAGGGTAAGTGATAATTTGTTATCTTGTATTTGTTTATATTAAGTACTAATAATTAATAGTTGATTGTTGCATCGAGCGCAAAGTGTTATGTTGGTACTTTCGCACTAAATTAACACGATTGTATTCTTTATTCGCTTTAGGAAGGTGCGTTATCTACTTTCTTTCACTACCAACCTACCTACCCCGATAAAATATACCTACTCATAATAAAAACTCAAGTTAACGATAATATGAAGTATCAAAGTGTATCATTACATGATACAGACACCAGCATATTCAGCGACCCCAATCTATCAAATTTCTTTTATACATTTTCAACTATATCACAAAAGCATAAGGTTCACTTTCAATTGGGGAAATTTGACAGATTGGGGTGGCTTGATGTGCTGGCTTTTGTACAAAATGAGCATTTGTTTTTTTTTTCACCCAGTCATTCGGCCTATTTTTATTTTCAGCCAGTATATTTTTGTTCTAATGCATACCGTTTAAATTAAACCTAACTAATGGGAGTCATTAAACCTCTATCGTAAATTATTATCTAAATACATATCTAAAACAAACAAATCTAAATACAAAACGAACAGTCCATTAATTAGAAACTGTGCCATAAGATTTCATATAACATTTCTGATCTGTTTTGGTTCAAGCAAAAAAGGTCCCTTGTGATCGGCTTTTTAGTGTTTAATGATAACATTACTATTTAGTTGAAATAAAAAACACAAATTTTCGTTATTATGAATAAATATTTCCGCCTAGTAAAAAAAAATTAACGTCCCTACCTGTGCCCGCAACAGCTGCAACCAGCGAAGACACGATAACACGACTGTTATACAAAAGGAAATGCCGTTAGCTTTATTAATTTCTTTTACTTAATTAAAACTTATATCTATACAGGTTTTAAGGTAAATGATAAGAATTTAAAAATAACTTGATTATGCATTATTGCATCCTGTATCTTTATATATTTATGTACTGTATTGTTTTTACCACAGCAATAACTGTATAATATATATAAAAAAAATAAAAATAAAAAAGGTTTTTATTTACGTAGACTTTAAAAAAGCGCTTGTTAATAGTCAGAACATGTTTGTAGTAATACAGATATTATTGATAGTTACTTATTAAAGATATTTAGGTACACGGAATGTTAAAACATTTATATAATTTATTTTATAATGGTGGTGATATTTAGCTAGCTTGTGTTAAGTTATTGTCAAGGAGATTATGCTTAGGTTTAATTATTGAAATTTATATTTTACTACATATTGTCTGAATGGGGTCTATATTAAGGTATGAATTCAATATTATTATTATAACGGATTTAAATAATAAAACAAATCTGTAAATATATATGGAAAATTGTAATCCGATTAGCGAACTTGTAAACGCTTGCCGTGTCATCGAGGAACTTTGGCAGTAATTAAACAAAATTTATGAAATTTTTACGTTAACAGTATTTTGGGACCCTCTGTTTTTATGGTTCCGTACCCAAAGGGTAAAACGGGACCCTATTGCTAAGACTTCGCTGTCTGTCTGTACGTCTGTCACCAAGCTGTATCTCATGAACCGTGATAGTTAGACAGTTGAAATTTTCACAGATTATGTATTTCTGTTGCCGCTATAACAACAAATAAATAAAATACAAAATAAAAATATTTACTACAACAAACGTGAATTTATTGCTCGCTTTTATAGATAATGATACAGAACTCTTCGAGCGTGAGTCCGACTCGCACTTGGCCAGTTTTTTTAATTATCTGTAGTTATAGCGGCAATAGAAACACACACTCTGATGGTTAACGAGATACAGTCCGCTGACAGACAGACGGACGGACAGCAGAAACTTAGTAATAAATAGGGTACTTTTGGCACCCTAACAAGAGAATATCTTCCACAACGTACGTGGCATATGTACGTACGTACACGATGACTCATAAGAATTTATCAGGGCGCAGTATGACGGTAAATTAAAAAATAAAATATTTTTGAACTTGGAATATGGGAGAGTTTTGGCGCCAACGCGGATAAAGACGCATCAGGGCATTGTTTCATTTTCAAAAACTAGTGTAAATTCAAGTTTTTATGTGTAAATATGGTGGATTTTTAGGCATAACATCATGGAGAACGTACACAAGTGGAGGAAAGTGCCATATTGCCGTGGATTGCGATTTTCTGTGTTGAATCTAAAACTCCATATAAGCCACTAGTAAAGTCTCCACTGCTTTACTGGGGTACGACAAGGACTACGTATGACTTGACATGACGAAAATAAATGAAATAAAAATATATTTTACGGAAGGCTCTAAAAGACAGAAGAAGCCAGAGCCGTAAACTGAATTAAAAAATAAAAAATCGAAATATTAGTATGATTTACAAAAATACGACGGTAAAGTTTATAATATTAGTCTTTATTATTACAATCTGCTGTGTATGTTTTACTATATGGATAATATACAATACGTTGTAGTCGGTGTTTTTTCTCATACTGTGCCATATAAGTACTTATTTTGTTGTAATATTATAATTATTTTTCCATACCAACATATGGGTACATTGTTCCAAATATGTTTTAAAACATAGTTACATAACGTTAATGTTTCATACAATATTCATATCGTAGGGAAAACCACAAAGTTTTATGGTATTGTGTAATCCATATTGAAATGTGTCATCCAACACTCCTTGAAATAAAAATTAAATGATGGACATTTATTTGCAGAAATATGGTTGGTATTCAACATGTAAGCCTTAACTATAATAGTACTATAAGATATCTTGAGGCGCTCATAGCCAGATGCACCGGTCCGTAAGCGATCGGCGAGGTTAAGCAACTAGGCTCGCTGTCAGTCCATAGATGGGTGACCGCCAAAGTGGTTTAATTTCTGAGCGCTAATCTCCGTGCTTCGGAGAGCACGTTAAGATGACGGTCCCGGTTGTACTTTTCACCCGTGCGCAGATATAGAGTAGTCATTAGACAACAGTCGTAAATCCATGTCAGAGGCCTATTGGGCTGCTTGAGCAACTCTAACACTAGGGTTACTACTACCCATAACCGCCAAAGTGGTTTAATTTCTGAGCGTCTCCGTGCTTCGGAGAACACATTAAGATGACGGTCCCGGTTGTGGTCATTAGACAACAGTCGTAAAGCCATGTCGGAGGCCTATTGGGCGGCTTGGGCAACTCTGACACTAGGGTTACCACTACCCATACGATAAGCAAGCAAGCATAAGATGTCTTACTCCGTACAACAAAAATCTCTTTGTTAAGACTCTTGACTCTCGACTTTGTCAAAAACAAGGGCTCTCACTGCAATGTAATAATAAAGTTCTTTAGCCTTGACTTAATTAAACTGAACTTATACCTAAACTCAACTTGCGGACTTACACGTGCAGCACTTCGACCCTTCAGGATCTTTTGTACTACCCGAGCGTAGATTTACTTGTAGCTTCGCGTCTGAAGTGCTGAGCATGTCAGGCCTCCTATACGTATCGTACTGTGTATCTTAGATATACAAAGACTCACGCTGCAATGCAATAAAGTTCTTCAGTCTTTGACTTAACTCTACCTAAACTGAACGTGCGGACTAATATCGTTATGCACGTGCCTTTCTTTTTGGAAGGATGTTCCGTCTCTTTTATGCTTAATAAAATAATACTTTTCACCCGTGCGCAGATATACTTGAAGCTTCGCGTCTGAAGTGCTGAGCGTGTCAGGTATCCAACATAGTTGGTATCACATAACTGTGCTCATAACTACATAATAAATATCGTACAGTGAGAAAAAAAAAACACTTCGTATATCTTATCGTCGTATCTTATAAAAGTTAATACTTTCGCAGCCCCCGGCATACCCAGCACCCGACTACCGGGTACATGGCGTGGCTGCGAAAGTGTTAGGGATTGTGAAATACGTGCAATATTTATTTTCTTTTTCAATTTTAATTCGCATTATCTATATCTGATGCGTCGCACTGTTTTGCAATTAAATAACAAGTTTTGTTATCGGCAGTCTTCTGCAAGATAAGTAAAAAGGGGGCCATGCGTTTTTTGGGTGTACTGTAAAACTTTGTTCGCAGATACAAAATAAAATCAATACTCAAAGACATCGTTTTTCTATTTATACAAATATGCACATTCGGAATAATATTTTCTGAATAGTCACACACGGGAACTTTGTTATACCCAATACTGATGCATGTTGCAACGTTGCTTCGCATCGAAAGAGTTGGGGGGAGCGGGGGCCAGGCCTTAAAGGCATTGAATAGGCTAAATGTATGCAAATAATATTTTTCTTTTTTATGCTACAGACATCGAAATTATGTTTAATTTACTAAAGTCATCTTAGACTTTTATTTATTTATTTGATTAACCAACGATTGTTTACATTAGTACTATCATTCGTTTGTGATGACAATATGCTTGCTTAAATGTAACAATCTTTTACTGGTTAACACCACATGCAAAAATACAGTTAACAGTTCAAAAAAAATAATTATAATTATAACATGATAAAAATAAAACATCTAAACACAAATAAAATCAACGCTTATAATAATACATAATTCTGATAAGATAACTTAATATTAAATTTAAATCTAAAATATTCATATTATTAGTATACATAGAAATAAATAAAAAATACTATAAAACAAAGTGTACAACATTTTTTATATACCTACTTACATCTAACGTAAAATTAATTAATTTAAAATAACTTAATTAAAATTGTTAATTAATAGGTTAAACTCACACATTTTATTTTTGGGAAAAATATTTAATTACAATTTTGGTAAATTTGGCAATATTATAATAGGTCTTTACCTATGAAATTGCCGTTTTGTATGAAAAAATTTAAACGAATTTTTTTCATGTATTTTTTTATTTGTATTAATCGAAGTAATCACCCATGCAATCAATGCATCTTTGCCATCGCAGTGGCAGTTTATTGATGCCCTTCTTAAAGAAATCAGCTGGACGGGAGGCAACAAATTCTTCAAAGGCATTTTGTACTGCCTCTCGGGTATTGAATTTTTTTCCCGCCAAGAAGTTATCCAAATTCTGGAAAAAGTAGTAGTCTGTAGGCGCAAGGTCTGGTGAGTAGGGCGGATGACGGAGAGCTTCCAACCCCAGTTCTTGCAACTTGGAGACCGTCTGCTGTGCAGTATGAGGTCGCGCGTTGTCGTGCAGGAGCAGCGGAGACGAGCGATTGACCAATGCTGGTTGGAGATGCGCCAGCTTCTCCATCATTGTGCTCAGTTCTTCACAGTACACATCTGCAGTAATGCTCACCCCGTTTGGTAAGAAGCTGTGATGAATCACACCGGCGCTAGACCACCAAACAGTGACCATCACTTTTCTAGGGGTAAGTTTTCGTTTAGGGCATTGTTTAGGTGCTGAACCAGGATCCAACCAACTTGCTGAGCGCTTGCAAATAGGTTATCAAACAGAATCCATTTTTCATCGCAGGTAACAATGCGGTTCAAAATTCCTTCATTTGTGTGTCTGTTGAGCAGTGCAAGGCACGTCTCGACGCGTACTTCGCGCTGGCGATCATTGAGTTCGTGGGGCACCCATTTGTCAAGCTTTTTTACCTTGCCAATTTGACGCAAATGGACCAATATTGTTTTGACGCTAACGTCGAAAGCTGCTGCTAATTCAGCCGTAGATTGTGTATCATCAGCTTCCACAACCGCCTTTAATTCGTCATTGTCGACCAAAGTCTTCGGACGACCGCGAGGTTCATTTTTCAGGTCGAAATTTCCAGAACGGAAGCGAGCAAACCAATAACAGGTGGTGCGTTGGTTTGTAGTGTTAGCTCCATAAACGTCGTTGATGTTGCGTGCCGCTTGTGCCGCGTTGCTGCCACGACGGTACTCATATTCCATAATTACTCAAATTTTTAACGTATCCATGATGACGAAAAAGATTGAAATGCGATGAAAATGTAACACTAATCAATAAAGAAATGACTACTTTTGGAAAAAAGAATCCATGTTTTTAAAATAAAATTAATTTGAAATTAGAATTCTTAGCCAAACAAAAATTATTTTGATTTGAAATGGCCAGTACTGCAGAACGGCAATTTCATAGGTAAAGACCTAATATTTATAAAGTTTAGCGCGGGTAAGACCGCGAGGCCCAGCTAGTTAGTAATACGCCCAATTTAATGTACAGACACGCTACTCCAATCTGTCAAATATCTTTAATAGATTTTCAACTTTAACACATAAGCATAAGGTTCACTTTCAATTGGTGAAAGGCAAATGCCCACAGACAGTATCGTTTAAAACTAAGTTGTGCCACATGATCATTATAAGTAAAAATCCTATTTTGCTTTATCATAATTTAGTATCGTAATATGGAGTTTCACATTTGCCGGATAAAAGAAAAACCAATTATAAGTCCTTTTATTGTTTTTGCATTATAAACGAACGGCGCCATTAACAAAATGTTGCCGCAAATGAAAATAAATTGACTCGGAATATTTAAAGTCAATAATCGATAGACAAAAAAGAAATAAGGATTTAATAAAATTACATTAAATTAATTCAATAAGTAAAACATTAAAAATCGCCTGATAATTTTATTAGGTGTAAGCGTTTGAAGCTATAAAGTGGGGATGCTTTGTTCCGTTCCCACATTGCGACTATTAGTAAGGAGGTTCCATGGCTTCACTGCAAGTGACGTCATATGTTAGTAGTATAGCGCGTTAGTTTTAAAGCAATATGATTTAAAAAAGAAAAAACTAGCCCGCACTAGGGAATCTAATCCCTGTGTCGCGGGGTACTTTACAGTTTACAAACATATAATAGACGGACACAATTTACAACCAGACTCCGTATAACTATTTATGGGTCACACAAATAGTTGTCCGGCGCGGGACTCGAACACGCGACACGAAGCGGCGAGGCGACTCTCTTTAGCCGCTGCGCCTCACATGCAGTCTAATTTAATTTAACTGTTTGGCTTTATTTGTCTTAATACTCATAGCTGATGCTCTCTCCGGTTCCTAAGTCATCAGCGAGGTTAAGGAACTAGGCTCGCGATCTGTCCATAGATGGGTGACCGGGTGATTTAATTTCTGAGCATCCCCATGTTTCGGAGGACACCTTAAGTTGACGGTCCCGGTTGTAGTCATTAGACAACAGTCGTTAAGCCATTTCAGATCCTACTGGGCGGCTTGAACAACTCTGACACTAGGGTAACCACTGCCCATACGATAAGTAATTAATAAAAAGAATTAGTCCGCACAGCTATTAGGTCACTATTATGTTACTTACTATAATATAAAAACCTATTTTACCCAGTAATGTATTTATATTATAGACAGAACCATTGAGAATATGTAGTAAAAATATTAGACTTACACTAGATAATTCAACATAATCTCTTGAAAATAACTTGATACGAGCTAGCTAAATATCAATGATATTTTAAAATAAATTTTATAAATGTTTTCATACAATGTGTACCTAAATATCTATGTTACTAGAAATAATAATGTATACAACTATATTACTACAAACATGTTCTGACTATTTACAAGCGTTTTTTTAAAGTCTACGTGAATAAAAACTTTTTTTTTTTAATATGTTTTTTATTTACTTTTTCAGTATACTGGGTGTAAGTGTATCATGTACAGACGAGGAAATCAAACGTTACTACAGAAGACAAGCATTCCTCGTCCATCCCGACAAGAATCAGCAGCCGGGGGCCGAAGAGGCTTTTAAAATACTTCAACACGCTTTCGACCTTATAGGGGAGCCGGTGAGTTTATCTATACATATAATAAAATAGTAGGAAAGTCAAAACTGTACATTGAATATGTTTTTAAAATGATACTTAGGGCGTGATCTACAATCGATATCAAGCCAAAAATATAGTTTAGATTTTTTGTCTGTATATCTATTTGTCTGTATGCATGTCCGGGCTAAACTCAAAAAGTACTGCATTGATTTACTTCAAATTTTGCATGAATTACTAAGAGGTCGGGTCAACATATAGGCTACATATTATCACGCTATCACCTACGGGGGAGAAGCTGTGACAATTTATAAAGTTAGCGCGGCTAAGACCGCGGGGCACAGCTAGTTAGTAATACGCCCAATTGAATGTACAGACACCAGCGCATCCAGCTACTCCAATCTGTCAAATATCTTTAATAGATTTTCAACTTTAACACATAAGTAAAAAAATTTCCCCAATTGAAAGTGAACCTTATTCACTTTCAATTGGGGAAATTTGACAGATTGGGGTAGCTTTATGTGCTGGCGTCTGTACAATACATAAAATGGTTTTTTAACTTTTTCAAAAAGCAAAACAGTGTCGTACCGGTGGAATGTCCTGCAACATTGCCCTGACATTGCGCTCATCCCAAACTCCTTTGTTACATTTTATATTCATCCGTAGCCTCACATATCGCCGTTTAACAATTCATAACAAACATCTAACACTTTCTGCTTTTTAGGGTTCCGTAGCCAAATGGCAAAAATCGGAACCCTTATAGATTCGTCATGTCTGTCTGTCTGTCCGTCCGTACGTCACAGCCATTTTTTTCCGAAACTATAAGGGCTGTACTGTTGTCATTTTTTTCTAAACTGAATAGTTTGCGCAAGAGACACTTCCAAAGTGGAAAAATGAGTCCCCCCCCCCCTGTAACTTCTAAAATAAGAGAGTGATAAAACTAAAAAAAATATATGATGTACATTACCATGTAAACTAACACCGAAAATTGGTTTGAACGAAATCTAGTAAGTAGTTTTTTTTAATGCGTCCTAAATCGTAAACTGCAATTTACCTTTCATTTAATCAACTGAAATACTTGCTGCTGCGGAACCTTTCATGGGCGAGTCCGACTCGCACTTGGCCGGTTTTTGTTATAATGTTAATGGTAGGATGTCCGTTTATGGTTCTTATGGCTGGGGTCAGAATACGTCAACATTTCTTTCTACAGGAGCGTCGTGAAGCGTACGAGCGTCGTGCTTTAGAATCACGTCACGTGGAAGCGGCGTGGAGTGAGCTGAGTCAGTTACTGGCGCAGCTACACGATAAAATGGAGTTCGCAGCGAACACTATCAGGTAAGGTAGTATAATAATAATAATGTATTTACTTACATACTATTGTTAGACTGCCTCGTTGGTCTAGCGGTAGCGTGTTCACCCGCGGTTAATGAGGTCCTGGGTTCAAATCCTGGGTCGGGCCAAAAGTGATTTTGGGACTTTTCTGTAAATGGAAAAAATTCTCAACATCAGCCCGAAGTCTGGGAGTTGGCGGTATTATACCCCCGTGGCTCGGAGAGCACATAAAGCCATCGATTCTGTGCCTGACCTCTTTCCGGTCGTGTCGCTGAGGCGTCCCATCGGATCATGATAGTGATGGAATAGAAAGTGCTCCTGTGTTTGCGCACACACTTGGGCACTATAATATGTCCCGCGCAGATGGCCAATCTCTGTTGAGACTGGTCGCCGTGGCCGAATTCGGCAAAGAGGACATTATTATTATTGTTAGTTAATACCTTAAAGCTAAACATTCAAAAAACACCCCACTGGGATATGTTTGCGCATCCAATGTTCCAGTATCGGGCTGTCCCACGGGTCCACGATTGTGTTTAATATAATATAGGGACTACCTCGTACCCTGTCCATAATAGAAGCGCGTCGCTTACGCATGATGGCGTAGAATCCGTCCGTACGTGCTTCGGCGAATATTTTTAAACGTGTTATTGTATTGGACACGCAGAGCGTTATATGCCTTCTGCGCAGGTAATCCATAGATTGCACGTGTAAAACGACTGATAGTAAGCTCTAAAAAGAATCGTCTTTACCTGTTTCGTACATCTTGCAAATCTACGAGCCAGCATATTGCATCGGACAGCCAATGCCCTGCGCTCCCGCTCTATGTACATATTGTCTTTAAGGTCTTCGGAGAGCCAGTGACCCAGAAACTTGTAACTATCTTTATCTTGGTTGGGGTGCACTTACGTACAGCACTTCGACCCTTCAGAATCTTTTGTATAGGTAACTAGCACAATGACGTGCATTCATCTGAATTTGTGCACCCACTTTTTTATTGCATTTGACATTTGTTACTATGACGTCATTATAGTATGAGATCCGGCGAGATATGTTTACGCTCATGATTTTTTTATAGATAATAAATAATTAGAGGATTATGTTTGAACTTCAGTGCCAGTAAAATATGGCCAAGTTATTTTTATAATTTCATTTTCGGCGCTGAATTTGGAGAGTCTATTTATTGTTTTAGGTTTTATTTCATGGTTTTAGGGTGCCATATTCCGTTAGCTTATTTTGATTTGTTGTCTAGAACTCCAATATCGCATTGGGTTTGACATTAGTGCCATGTAATTACTTGAAAATTTTTGCTAAAGCTTTAATATTGTAATAATATGTCCTTCTACTGTTGGAAGATAAGCACGAAACAACTAGATCATCAAGGTATTCTTTTAATGATAATTCTACAAAATATAAATAAACTAAAAGCAGATGTAGAAATAATGCCATCATTGCACCTCTAACGTTTATGACCTTCTGGGGCGGTGATTAAATTCTCGTTAAATGACATTTTAATTACGCTTAACGTTTAGATACATTTCATTATATGAGTAAGAAGAAAGATATGACTTAGAGAGAAAAAGTACGGTATATTTTAACACCCATCAACTACTACTTTTGGATCACACACTGGGACACGAATTGACGATGCGTTTGTCACGTCAGGCGCTATGAACAGCTTAATGGCGTGGTGTATTATGTTGTTTAAAATTTTATATTGTTGTCTCTACTCTGTCTCCCATATTAAATGTTTCACAGTATTATTTATTTAAGAATTAATTCTTATATCTTAAGTATGGTGCCATTTTACCAAAACTCGCCTAAAATTGGTCAGACGCAAAGTTGACTGATCCTACTGTTCGTCTATTAGAGTCTTCCCCTCGCCACTGGGATCCAGGTAACTGTCTCGCACATTCTACATGGTGTTTGTCCCGCAGATGCACGAACTGTGGGCGTCGACACAAGCGCGTGCTGACGGAGCGGCCGTGCTACGCGGCGCGCTACTGCGTGCAGTGCAAGATACGACACTCCGCTAAGGAGGTAATAGTAATACAGCTCCTGCTTCAGTGGCCTGTCTCTACAGAGACTAGCCAACTACGCAGGATATTTTATAGTGCGGGAGCTTGGTAAATAGTGAATGTTCTCACTGTCATAACTTTATGCACAACAATGTACGGAGGCGAACTTAATGCTAAATGCATTTTTTGCCAACGTTACGGTAAGTGCGCTAGGAGGTCTGAAAAAAAAATTAATAATAATAATCTTTATTTCAGACTTAAAAGTTCATAATATGACATCAATTTAACTTAGTTTATAAATGTATTCTAAATAATTACAATATGATCTGAGTTTTTTGTTTGTTTTTAATAATTGAAATCTAATAATTGTAGTAAACATAAATAAATTAATAATATAAAAATAACGTGAAATGTCAATGTAATCAAATTCATATAAAAAATCAAACAAACAGTAAATAAAATCAAATAAAAAACATAATAAATTTAAAAAAATTATACAAACTATAGATATACAGAATACTCAAATACCTATGTTGTAATTAAACTAATATGTGCTAAGCTGTGGAACAACCTCCCAAACGACGTGTTTCCAGACTCATATAACATGGGTTTATTCAAGGTTAGAGTGAACAGGCATCTTATGGGTACGCGCGGTGCACCTTCGACCACATCTTCACTTACCATCAGGTGAGATCGTGGCGCCGCGAAAACCCTATTTGCATTAAAAAAAATATTACATATTTCCTGAGAAATACTAATAATAATACATATGTGAGGATTCTGCCAATACATTAAATAATTAAATTGTTTCAGGGTGATATCTGGGCTGAGTCGAGTATGATGGGCCTGCTGGTGATGTACTACGCGTGCATGGACGGAGCCGTCTACCAGATCACGCAATGGGCCAGTTGTCAGGTAACCAAGCTTTGATAAATACTACTTTTATAAGAGAATAACAGATCATGTGACAGGATCCTTACAATATATTCCAGCTAACTGCAATTCTGTTGTTCTACGAGGCTAACCCCGCTATATGATTCTGTCTCCCACTATGCTTTGGAGGGATTTGACACAATTACAATTACCAATTCGTTCTTGTATCTTTCTTTTTTAGGGAGATATTAATGCCTGTACCGGGGAGACTTTACAAACATGAAACTCATGGACACAAATCGTGTGATTTGTGTGACAAAAATTATGTGATATATGTGACACAAATGTGTGATTTGTGTGACACAACTTATATTTTATGTGTGATACAAATTGTGTGACACAAAATATGTGATGTGTGTGACACAAATTGTGTGATATGTCTGACACAAATTGTGTGACAAAAATTATGTGATACGTGTGACACAAAACGTGTGATTTGGGTGTGCCCAGACTATATTTCGGTCAAACAAATAATGGTCCTGTGAAGGGTTAAAACCAGAAATACGAGGGCGCGAACTACCTTCACTACGACGCTGCATTACCTTAACTACTACCTTAGCTACACGTGTTCTCAAATACTGATCAAATTCTTTGAGATATCCAAGATGGTTGATGTGATTCGCCTTTTACGTTGTATGCTGTAAGCCAGGATCAACATTCTGGCTAACCGAGTTACAGTGGTGGGTAAGAGTCTCGTAGTTATCGCAAATATTAAGAAAACACGAGTGTACTTTAGACTACACGACTGAAGTAAAACTTACATATAGGTATGAAACTATGAGATAAAAGAGAGAAAGAAAATATGTGCTCGCACCTCTTTCTCTCAGTATAAAAATAGACAGTACGGAAACTGCCTACAAACGGTCGAAACGGCACACTCATACAAATATGCGCATCGACAAGTCCCCTAAGCGGTTGTCGCGGTGCTGTTAGTAGTGAAAACGACTGGTCGCGCATATGTTTATCTCTGCAATCTTTTTAAATTGTGTCTTGCTTATTATACGGCTGTTTGAACTCGGCTTTATCAAAGCGGAGCTTTCGTATTTCAACAGTCCTGCTGATTTATAAAACAAATACGTTTTTATATACTGTGGTCTCAATCGCGATAAAGATATAGGAAAATCATTACCTTGGTTACCCGACGCGGACGTTTCGGCATGGATTGCACCAGCCGTGGTCAAGGGTCGACTGAGTCGATTTGCCTATATCTTTATCGCGATTGAGACCCGTGTCCACAGTATATAAAAATGTATACAAATTGCGAAAGTTTAAAAACATTAAATACGTTTTAATAAAAAAAATATAATAGGTATCAAGGCCCACTTGCGCCACCCGAGGTTAAATGCATTAACTCAGAGTTAGTGGCTAATATGGGGTTAAATTATAATAACGTCTTGCACCACCAAGAGTTAGGAACTAACCTTGGGTTATTTAATTAAAATTTTAACCCACCTGTTTCGGTGGGTTAAATAACTAACTCCGGATTAGTAATGTCAAATTTGTTTCGTTTGAGAGGTTATGTTGTGCTGCAGAAGTGAAAATAAGATATTTTAACAAAATTTTGTGTACTAAAGAATTATGAGTGATTTTTTTATTGTCTGATGATGATGAAGAAATCGTCGAATATAATTTACTTTAATTATAATTTGCTCGGACTTTTATAATAGAAGAGTTGCAGAAAGGTCCGATCATGTCAACTCGCAAAGAGACAAAGAATTTCATCGTAGATTTCGACTAGAAAAAGAGAGTGTTCGCTTTTTATTAAATAAAATAGAAAATAAACTGAAGTATAGAAATGAAATTAAGAAGTAAGTTACCTACATACATATTTTTCGTACCTAGATTAATGTTAATCGGGTGAAGTCTTGTAATTTTTTATTTTTGCAGTGCGGCTGTATCACCGATAAATCAGCTGTTATGTACATTACGGTTTTATGCCACTGGAAGTCAATTACTGACTTGTGGAGACTACATCGGGGTGCACGAGTCAACAGCGTGCAGGATTATTCACAGGGTCACTGATGCTATAGCTCGATTATATCCTCAATTTATATTCATGCCCACCACCGAGGAAGAGCAGAGGCAGGCTGCATTACAATTTTACCAAATCGCACGATTTCCACGTATTATAGGAGCAATAGATTGCACGCATGTGAGAATGAAGTCACCAGGTGTGTTAATCCATCCTTTTTTATGATCATCATAAATTGTACCTATACTTAAACCATATTTGTTAATCAGTTTTTTGGTGAAATTAGATTGTAAATAATCAGTAAGTGGTAAGTATGCAGTTGTCTGAGAATCGCACATCGCATGGCCTTTAATTTGTGCTATGGAGCGTAGTTGGTAAATGTTTGCCTTTCTCGCCGCTGGACGTGGCTCAATTCCCATCCAGGACAGATATTTGTGCGCATGAACATGTCTGTTTGTCCCGAGTCTGGGTGTAAATATCTATATAAGTATGTATTATATCAGTTATCTGGTTTCCATAGTACAAGCTCTGCTAAGTTTGGGATGAGTTGATCGTGTATAAATAATGTCCCAGGATATTATTATTATACATAGGTATTATTTGTTTCAGGAGGTGAAACAGCCGAGATTTACAGAAATAGGAAAGGATACTTTTCAATAAATATGCAGGCAATATGTTCTGCAGATTTAATGTTCAATGATGTTGTTGCACGGTGGCATGGATCTGCTCATGATTCCCACATTTGGGACAATTGTAACCAGCGGCGATATTTTTTGCAGGGAACTTATAATAGTTTTTGTTTACTTGGCGATAGTGGATACGCCCAGTCTAAATTTATGATGACACCGTTGGCAGCAGTGAATTCTGTGAGCCAATCATTATATAACGAGTCACAGATAAGGACAAGAAATACCATTGAGCGCACCTTTGGAGTCTGGAAAAGAAGGTTCCCTGTTGTGACCAGAGGGATTCAGGTTAATTTGAACAGGATACCTGGTATTATCATTGCCACTTGTGTGCTACATAATATTGCACGCCTTCAAAACGATCCAGACCCACCCTTTGATCCAGAATTTCCTCCAATATTAGACACTAATAACGACAGTGTTGAAGTATCAACCAGTAACCCTGTCAGAAGTTTGCCGGGAAACCACTCGCGACAAGTTTTAATAGAAGAACATTTTGGTAGACTAGAATAGGTTACTTCATAAAATGTATGTCATCTATAGGAAATTAATTAATTTATGTTGTGTAAATAAATAAATGAAATTGTATTAATAATATGTACGTTGTTATTTATTTATTCTATCTAATTCTAATTTTCTAATTAATTCATTATGTTCATAACGTTTTCTTGCATCTTCCATCTCCATTTCTCTCAGCAAGCGATTATGTGCCAATTTTTCATTTTCTTCAGTCAGTTGGCACTGAACCAATTCTTTCTGCATAGCCACTAACTGCAATTTTTCAGTGGCTAATGAACAGAATTTTGTAGCAACAGATTGCTTCTGTGGCACTTCTGATTGAAGTTTCCGTTTACCTGAAATTAAAAAGAAGAAACTGTTACTTCTCTTCTTTAAATTAAATAACTATCAAGTTTTTCAAGCTTTAGATTAAACTTCAGACTATGCTACTAACTACATCTAGGCCAACTGTGCACTGATAATACGTACGAGTCAATAAATGATGAGGCGGTTTTTTTAAGTTTGCTCTGTCATTTGTAAAATATTCCTCTTTAATTGTGCCATCTGCTTGTGAACCTGAAAAAATTACATTACATTACAGCGCACCACAAGACTACTACAGGTCAAACAGTCTTTGAAGATTAATAAACCCTACCCAAATTAACATACCATTTTCCATATTTATGGCTTCAATGGGTGTAGCTTCCGGCTGCGATGCCATTAAGCTACTATCCCCATCGTAAATTGTGTACAGGCCATCTATAGACGGGCCAACTAATGCTTTTACTTTATCAAGTAATGGATCTTCATTTTCTTTAGGACCTGGTCCTCCACCTGAGAAAAAATTTAGTTAGCAATATTATAAGTAGAAATAGACAATAACAGCAGAATGAATATAATATGATGCAGTTAAAACTACTCACCTGTACCCATAACATCTTTTGTAAAAAGCCTATCTTTGCGGTCTGCTGCTGTCTTGAGTTCAGTCATAATTACTTGGCACATTTCTCTAGGCGCACCTACATTTTCAGCAACTTTCTCCCAGCCATCAGGAGAAGTACCAAATTCTTCTACACTTTGTAGCAGAATATCGACTGCAAAGATATAATTATAAAGTCATTTGATATACGGCAACTTTATGGTAGGTACGTATATAGAAATATAAGATGCTTACCTGGAACCTTCATTTTAGCGTCAGACGCAGATTTTTTTAACTTTTTTTTAAATTTTTATAATTTTGTTGCAAACTTTCAACTGTACGCTGGCAACCAGTGGTTGAGGAATTAAACATCTCCACCACTTCCAGCCAAGCTGCATGTTTTTGTTGAAGGTTTGCGCCATCAGTTTTTTTATTTTCTAATACGTGTTTATATTTTGTCACTATGTCGCACAGTAGTAAATTTTCACTTTTTGTGAAATTAGGGCCACGTAGACGTATTTTCTTTTCCATTTTTTCAACGTAAGTTATTTCGAATATAACAAAATCACGCTCAAACGAAAGCTATTTGAAATGACAATATTTGAATGACTCGAAATTGACAGATTGGTTTCAAACACAAACGATCAAAGTGAAATGTCTTTGAAAAAACTTAATACGCGAGACAGCCATATACAAAGTTTTCTAGTGTATAAATAATAGGTCTTTACCTATGAAATTGCCGTTTTGTATGAAAAAATTTAAACGAATTTTTTTCATGAATTTTTTTATTTGTATTAATCGAAGTAATCACCCATGCAATCAATGCATCTTTGCCATCGCAGTGGCAGTTTATTGATGCCCTTCTTAAAGAAATCAGCTGGACGGGAGGCAACAAATTCTTCAAAGGCATTTTGTACTGCCTCTCGGGTATTGAATTTTTTTCCCGCCAAGAAGTTATCCAAATTCTGGAAAAAGTAGTAGTCTGTAGGCGCAAGGTCTGGTGAGTAGGGCGGATGACGGAGAGCTTCCAACCCCAGTTCTTGCAACTTGGAGACCGTCTGCTGTGCAGTATGAGGTCGCGCGTTGTCGTGCAGGAGCAGCGGAGACGAGCGATTGACCAATGCTGGTTGGAGATGCGCCAGCTTCTCCATCATTGTGCTCAGTTCTTCACAGTACACATCTGCAGTAATGCTCACCCCGTTTGGTAAGAAGCTGTGATGAATCACACCGGCGCTAGACCACCAAACAGTGACCATCACTTTTCTAGGGGTAAGTTTTCGTTTAGGGCATTGTTTAGGTGCTGAACCAGGATCCAACCAACTTGCTGAGCGCTTGCGGTTATCAAACAGAATCCATTTTTCATCGCAGGTAACAATGCGGTTCAAAATTCCTTTATTTGTGTGTCTGTTGAGCAGTGCAAGGCACGTCTCGACGCGTACTTCGCGCTGGCGATCATTGAGTTCGTGGGGCACCCATTTGTCAAGCTTTTTTACCTTGCCAATTTGACGCAAATGGACCAATATTGTTTTGACGCTAACGTCGAAAGCTGCTGCTAATTCAGCCGTAGATTGTGTATCATCAGCTTCCACAACCGCCTTTAATTCGTCATTGTCGACCAAAGTCTTCGGACGACCGCGAGGTTCATTTTTCAGGTCGAAATTTCCAGAACGGAAGCGAGCAAACCAATAACAGGTGGTGCGTTGGTTTGTAGTGTTAGCTCCGTAAACGTCGTTGATGTTGCGTGCCGCTTGTGCCGCGTTGCTGCCACGACGGTACTCATATTCCATAATTACTCGAATTTTTAACGTATCCATGATGACGAAAAAGATTGAAATGCGATGAAAATGTAACACTAATCAATAAAGAAATGACTACTTTTGGAAAAAAGAATCCATGTTTTTAAAATAAAATTAATTTGAAATTAGAATTCTTAGCCAAACAAAAATTATTTTGATTTGAAATGGCCAGTACTGCAGAACGGCAATTTCATAGGTAAAGACCTAATATATGACTCATTCATATTTGGTTGGATTACATTACGGAACAAAACTTCTTTAATGATACCATAGTAAAATAGAGAAACACAGAGTTAGTTGACTCGGTGTTATTTATCATTGGCGCAAGAGAATGTTGAGTTAAAATTTTAACGAATTAACCCGAAGTTACTTAACTCGGGTTACTTTATTTTAACCCAGCTTTTGGTGCAAGTGGGCCTTAAACATTAAAAGTTTCAACCCTACAGCTTCAATAGTGCGTAGGTAATTATTTCAACAAATAGGCGTAGTTACCTTACTGTCCATATTTATACTGTGTCTCTTGTCCCTACAGTTAAACGCAAAACTCTATCTTCACTAAGTTATATCTCCCTCTTAACTTCCGGTCGCCTCGCCCGATCACACTTTTCGTAACGCTCTCGTCATGCATTCAACAGTTTACTTCCCAAGTCAAGCGTGCGTATAGAAGTTTCAGTTCAAAAATAACAATGTTTCTTCTTTCGTTTTATTGGATTGTTCTATCTGTATGTAGTACTCTTACACTCTTATTTAAAATAATTCCGTGATCCGCCGCTTAACCATGTCTCAGCTAAACCCTGCTCAACCACTTAAACCCCGCACAACTATTTCTTTATTTAAAAACCTACTTAAAGGTTTCTCAGCTAAGTAACGTCATTTTATTTTAACACTGTCAACATTTCTGGGACTGGTATAGAGCTTGACCCAAATTAATCGACTAAATCGGATTATGTATCAAAACTTTATGATTTTTCCTCTATGGTAGACATGGAATGATAGATTTATGATGGTAACAGTGCATTTCCAAGGACTATTAATTTTCTTCGATGGATTTTGAAGTTTCTGATAAGAATTCAAATGGAATACAGTATTTATTTAAAAATTAAAACAGCTAATAACTTCTATAAAACCTCCATTCAACAAACAAACGTCATTCAAAACGTCAGCTGGTGCTAATAAAATCCGCCATATTTGAACAAGTTGTAAACCAGGGGCCGATGTGGTTTAAATTTTGACATGGCTTAGCCGCGGGTCAAAGTTAAATCGTGTTTTTAAATGAAAATTATGATAAACCATGGTTAAGCGGCCGGCTTAAATTTAAGTAGCGTTTTTAAATAAGGCTGTAATTGTGCAATTGGTTCCTTCAGAAGAAGAATCTGAAGCAACTGCGGCCCGACTGCCACGTGGTGCAGTACCGCATCGTGCTCGGGAACAAGGCGGCCGCGGCCGCGGACATCAACCAGCGGCCGAACACAGGGTACGTACATACACCGTCACTATGCTTTTAGATCATGTAATTATTAAAAATACTAGATTAAACTTAACCATTTTTAAGGTTGGGTGCATGCAAAGGATGCAAACGGAACGTTATTACAACCGTCCGCTCGGCCCTTTAATAGCGAGCATTGTATCTCATGAACAGTTGAAATATTCACAAAATATAAATACTTAATACACATTTTATGAAAATACCGGACTGTTAAATAATAATAAAACTTCAAGCAATTTATGTAATAATAGAAATTAAATTAATAGTATGTAGGTACAAAATAAATTTAACAATTAATAAAAGCGTCGTGAGGAAACCTCTCAATACAAGGAACTACGAAAAAAATGTTTTCTTATAGTCACAAAACTAAAGTGTTAAATTTTGTACGGAACCATTTGTGTGCTAGTCTCACTCGCACTTGACTAGGTTTTAATGTATATTTTTATTTCTAAGTCAATAGGATTGTTTTGTTAATAGACAATTATGTATTTGTATATTTGTATGTATTAATCGACAGGTATGTCAAAAACTAGTTCACACTTCCCGCATTTTCTTTTTAGAATCCCATAGTTATGGTTATATTGTATGTTAATTATTCATAATAATATATTTTCGTTGCAGTCACGATCCTAATCTCGAAGAGTTCCTGAACAATCTGTGCAGTAAATCCGGCGTTTCGCCAAACACGACCAACCCGAAGCCTACACCTGCTGACCCCTCAGACGCTAAGAAGCGACGCAATAAAAAACCTAAAGCATAAAACATTATTTTAAAAATGTACCCTCCCTTATAACAGAGCTGTCAAAGTGACACACGTCAACGTCAAAAAGTAAACGTCATTCCAAAATTACAGTGCTACCAATTTATCGCACATATTTCCATTACACATTTGACATTGGCAAAATTATCGACATCGGCATAACTTGCCATTTGAAAAAAAGAAGAACTTTTGCAACTTAGACATTGCCAAAGTAACGTTTTGAACATGAATGGGTGGAGCATAGTTCTTAGGGGTTGTCTTAATTGGTGCCTTATTGTGGCTCTCAGCCAATGACAACAGCCCGAGATCACGCGATTTGGCGACTAAGTATTATTTGACTGTTTTGATTGATGGAAAATGAATCTATAGTTGTACGAATTGAATCGATAGCCAATGCTATAACGCTATAGGAATCGTCCAGTTCGTTCTGTATTTCTTTATTATTGAAAGTTCACAAGGGCTTTTGTTTTTTTGTAGTCTTGGTGATTAATTCTGTCGAATGCTATCAGAATGCACAAGGAATCATTTAGTGAAAAATCATTTTAACCCATTATAAGGCATTGTCCATACTTTGAAGTAAATGATGTTAAGTTAAAGTTCAAAACAAATGAATTAGAAACATACCTAATGTCCGATAAAGGGTTAAAGGAACGTCTCCATGGCTACAGGCAATTAGTTGGGACTGTATTGTTTTATTAGTTCTATCGTCAAATGTTCTATATAATATCGAGTTTCTCTATATATAGTTTGTCATTGAAATATGTCGATAATTCTGAGCCCTACGCGTTTTAATAGAAATGGGATAGTTAGTAACACCATAAAATAGATAGTTTATGCTTTAACCTCTTCAATAGATTCCTAAATAAAAAAAAATATATCATTTTTAGATCATGAGGGATCTTTTGGAACAAGTAATAATAGCATTACGATATGGTGTATTGACATTTCTGTCCCTAAAATTGAAACTCGTAGAAATGGTTCAAGCAACTATTGCACCTGTCAATGTCAAAATTTGACATGGCGCTTTTTGACTATGGCATTAATAATAGGAGAAGCTGACAAGATTTATATAACTATCAATTGTGGTCAACGAGCTACCGTGACGTGGCAACACATTATTATGGACTGTAATAGGGTTGAATTTATCATCATCACTTGATATTGTTCAGTGTTGGAACTAAGCCTCCTCCTAAGGACCACAGTTAGGTGGTAGCTAGTACACAAGTGGCGGTGCAGCCCGACTACCTGGCGTATCCCTTCGCCTTTTACGACACCCACGGGACGGTTTGGGGTGGCCATGTACGCTTATGCTATGGAATAAACTTCCTGTCGTACCTTTAACAAGGGACTACACTATTAGGCCTTTTAAATATTAGTGTAACGGTTTCTACTACAATGTTGAATGTAGTAAGCTATCAATGGGCTACGATGAACAAATACCATAATAGGCCGTATATGTTAGAGATAAGTAAAGAACATCATCATCATCATATCAGCCGAAAGACGTCCACTGCTGGACAAAAGCCTCCCCCAAAGATCTCCACAATTGCCGGTCTTGCGCTATTCGCATCCAGCGATTTCCAGCGACCCGCACAAGATCATCGGTCCATCTTGTGGGGGGCCTGCCCACGCTGCGTCTTCCGGTCTTAGTAAAGAACTTACAAAGGGTTAATATGTATTTTTCACTATAACTAAAAAATATCAAAAACAATAAATACAGAAGAATTTAATTTTAAGAAAGTTTAAGGAACATAAACAAAAAACTATTAAGATTGATCATTACAGATAATTTTGCAAGAGTTTATTTGCTCCATAAACTCATTGTGCAAATTATCTGTAATAATCAATCTGTCAATTTTTTGTTTTAATCGCTATCTTTATCTATCAGATTGTTCGTTACTATATTTATCCCATTCGATTTTTTACGAAAACGTCTACCATGGTGACTTCCGGTCAAAATATGCCTTTTATACCTTACCTTGTTAAACTATGGTGTCGCTGATTGTGGAATGAGGTTTACTAGGTTGCGTCATTTTGACTTGCTACGCCTGCAATACTAAACTGTGAAACACTTGCCTTTGAATAAAAAAAAATACATATAGATAAATTAAAAAGAATACCTGACCTAATACAATGATTGTTCTATAAGATAATTTTTAAAATAAATATATTGTGTGGACAGCGCTTGAAGGATAAATTTGTGTAAGAATTAAATTTAAAGTAAGGCTAATTGTATCGAATCTAACAAGGTATGATCCGCGAAAGTGCAAGACATGTGTCGGTCTTGTAAAAGAGGGTGGACATGACCCCATTCAAACTAGGGTTTCAATTCAATCCGTCTTACGGTACATTTTGATAATTTGAAATGAATTTACTTTATCGTATGGGCAGTGGTTACCCTAGTGTTATAGATGTTCAAGCCGCCCAGCCGGCCTCTGACGTGCCCTCCGAATCACGGACACACTCAAAAATTAAACTACTTTGGCGGTCACCAATCTATAAACTGACCGCGTGCCTAAGTGCTTAACCTCTCCGATCTCTTACGAACAAGTGAGAGCAACTGCTTGTGAGCGCTAAATGAATAATTCAGTTTATTCATTTAGCGCTCACAAGCAGTTGATTAACTGATTTCTTACGGATCGTGCAATTTTGGATTCTATATAGTCGAGATAAGGAATATAAATAATACTATATTGATGACTACCTTATTGGTTTTAGATTTAGCTTATACGTTAGAACAACAGCATTTGCATTGAAATGCAGGTAAATCCGAACAATTAGCTTATGAAAATAAAATTATACACCAATCAGATCTGATAATAATAATATCTCTTGTAACTCTGGGCCTTGAGGTTCCAAGTTACACCGATGATGTCATAAATACCAAACCATAATAAAAGTTACTTCTGTTATATGTGTATCATTCTATTCTCAATCTGTCAACCAATTCGTGACGGTCACCGTAGCCTAGTTGGTAGTGCTCCTGCCTACGAAGCTGGTGGTCCTGGGTTCGAATCCCGGTAAGTGCAAATATTTGTGTGATGAGCACGAATATTTGTTTCGGAGTCATGGATGTTTTCTATGTATTTAAGTATTTATCTATCTATATAAGTATGTATATCGTCGCCTGGTACTCATAGTACAAGCTTTGCTTAGTTTGGGGCTAGGATGATCTGTGTGACATTGTCCCTAGATATTATTATTATTATAATAATTGGACAAACTCAAACAATCTCCCCACGATTACCATAGAAAAGATATAATTAACAGTCTAAATATTGTTATTATATTTATAAAATAGCAAGGCAAAGAGTGGTCTCCGATAATTATTATGGCATTTTAGAAGTGATGGTCAAAAATATGCCGTCGCATTAAACAGTTGACGTGCGTCTGTTTATGCACTGTAAGTTTTGAATCATTTTGGTAGTCTCAGTATAGAAGGACCGCGGAAATTGAGATATTTATAGGAGGTCTTTTATGATATTATTTATATTGTTTATGTCTGCTTGTTGGCCGCAGTTTAAGCGTAAAGAAATGTCTCTGACGTACCTATTAGGTTAGATAATTTAACATTATGATGACAAATTGTAAGTCTCTGCTAGTAACCCTTCAGTTTCTTATTGTTCTTAAATAATTGCTTAATTTTTGTGATACATGAGATTTTGATGTTTTTGTGTAATCTATTTTGTATGTGAATCTGTTAGATGGAATCGAGACATTCAAAGCATAGTTTTTGTCATACTATACAAGGGACAGCCCTGATTAGTAAATTTTAATGTTCCATTTTCAATATCATACATACATTGATTTATATGCCCATAAACAGGGCAGAGTAAGACTGTTCTTACTAACGAATCCAAAGGTTTTATAATCGCGCCTTAACGACACATTTGTGACGCTGATTTATAAATACGATTAGTGCTGTACGCCAGCACAGCAGCTACCCCAATCTGTCAAATTTCTTTTATAGAATCTCAAAAATGGGAAATCATAAATTTAATCGCCCGGACTGTCGAACCTGCACCATCTATCAATGCGGGGTGGGCGCTCTGCGTTAAGCTACGAACGATACACGCTGGCAGATCAAATTTAGGATTCCCTTGCTAACACCCTTCCGGAGGATGTAGGTATTATCTATCGGTTTTGTTTTCTGTTCCGTATTGGTAGATGGTGCAGGTTCGAGACCCGCCGGACGATAAAATTTATGATTTCCCATTTTTGAGATTAGATAAACGCTTTGCATTGCGAATAATGCTATAAAATTAAAATTTAATTATTTTATAGATTTTCAACTTTATCACAACAACATAAGGTTCATTTTCACTTGAGGAAATTTGACAGATTTTGGTAGCTTGATGTGCTGGCATCTGTACCTAAAGTTTGAAGTTAAGCACGCCTCTGACCTGAGGTTTATTACTTAATACGGGCCCAAAAGCTTTAGCCATGTACTCCATTACTGATTTGAAACATTGACACTCCTGCATTTGGAATTAAAATTTCTTAAATTACCACACGTCCATTGATATATTCATACGTATAGAACTAAAATCACTTAGTACCAGTAAGGTTAAGTCAATAACAAACGTGCAAATATTTTACTTGAATTCTTGAAGATATAAAGAAGTTTAAATAGATACTAAAGTAAAAAGCACACTGCTGCAAACCCATTTTAATTTAGTTTTTTGTAAAAGACAACGCCCACCTTAGGGAAATTAATCCCTTTGTCGTGGGGTACTTAAAAAACATATAATTGGCGGACACAAAGTAAAGCGAACTCAGAACAACTATTTATTGGTCATACAAATAGTTGTCCTGGGCGGAAATCGAAGTGGCGAGGCCACCGTCTTAACCGCTGCGCCACACGTGCAGTCACTGCTGGGGATACTGACTGAATACATTATAGCACCAGTTATCTTGTCACCCGGCGTCTTCTACCGCGCTGGAGAGATCTCCTGAACCCACTCGTAGCACAGTCGAATGTTACGTTTGTGCTATAATTCAGGTTTAATTCCTTGCTAAGAGATGGCGTTAGTAGTTAGGTCGTATCTCTCTAAATTAGAACTGGTGATCTTATTCAGGGATTCGACATAATAATATCAAAATAGTAGCAGTTTAATTATGTATTACGTGCCTGTAATATTCTAGAATTTAAATTTTATAGCATTATTCTCAATGCAAAGCGTTTATCTAATCTCAAACATGAGAAATCATAAATTTAATCGTCTGGCGGGTCTCGAACCTGCACCATCTACCAATCCGGGGTAGGCGCTCTGCGTTAAGCTACGAACGATACACGCTGGCAGATCAAATTTAGGATTCCCTTGCTAACACCCTTCCGGAGGATGTAGGTATTATCTATCGGTTTTGTTTTCTAGAAACATGGCCGACTGATATGTTCACAGATGCACGTGAAATGTAGATGGTGCAGGTTCGAGACCCGCCAGACGATTAAATTTATGATTTCCCATTTTTGAGATTCTAGAATTTGTCAGTATCTTGATTTTGGAGACAAACCATTGTACCTGAAATCTATATTATAAACGCTAGGTTGGCCATAGAGTTATTCAAGGATTTGCATAAAACCAACACGTTTGCATTGCCTTTACCTTACAGGCTAGCTACTTTATAACGTATGGATATTCCATGACAAGCAAAAACCAACTGTATATCAGTTTAGGAAAGTAGATTTTGTTATGTATCTGGTAATGGTATTTATATGGTAATGCAATAGCTGAGATGGAAGAAAGTCTTCTACCTACAGAGTCACATATAACCTGTATACAGTAATTGTTCAAGTCATTAGAAATAAATAACATATATGTTTTCGTTTCTTCATTCATGACATGACCGATTTTATTAATTGACATAAATAAATCTTAATTTTAATGTTGCTGAAATTTATAAAGCATTCAGATATTGTTAATATTTAAATAGCTTAATCACTAACAATTTTGACATTACTCGCCGGCGTACGACTGCGAATGCGCCGAGCCGCGACCACCATTCTTCCCTACTATGACTATGAACTTAGTTTGTACTAGCTGTGCCCCGCGGTTTTACCCGCGTTAAATTTTATAAATTATCACAGCTCCTTCCCCGTAGGTGATTGCGTGATAATATGTAGCCTATATGTTGACCCGATCTCTTAGTAATATTCATGCAAAATTTGAAGTAAATCCATGCAGTATTTTTTTGTTTAGCCCGGACATACATACAGACACACAGACAAAAATTCTCAAAACTATATTTTTGGCTTCGATATCAATTGTAGATCACACCTCAAGTATCCTTTTTAAAAAATATTCAATGTAAAGTTTTGACTTTCCTACGATTTTATTATATGTATAGATTCTAATCGATAGAATGCCCTCCTCTGTCTTTATTCGGATGAACGGCTTTACGATCACGTAGAGCGACAGTTAGAACCTGTGCACACCACGTTTTTAAACGCGCCGTGCGCGTGCGCGCTATTATCCTACAGAGCAGTTAGGTGTTTGTTTGAATCGCTACAAACGCGGTGCTAACGCGCATCTGTATCGTTACAAACGTCTCCCCGTAACACCTTAGGTCTCTAATAATCGACGTACTCGAAAAAAAACATTTGAAGTACATCAAAATAATTTTACATTTTATGAATATAAAAACGTGACATAACAGTACCTCTACCACGACTCCATATAATTTTTACTCCATGAAACTTGGCGATTTTTAGTTAAGATATTTTAAGTTCATTGAAGTGTCCGCTAGGGGCGGCACATTAACTAATACCACCTCTAGCAGACACTTCAATGAAATTAAACTGCAAGTACTGGAAATAACTGCAAGTATCATCAAAGAATTTAACAACATGTACTTGTGGTAGATGAGAGTGATACTTTTTACTTAGTATGTTATGCATGTAAACGCGAATTGATAGCTGTTTTAGCTATAAAGGCATATGTAAGTTACAATAATTAAATACAAGTAACGTTATCTGAATGATACAATATGTAAATAACATCAATATGTTGTGACAATATCTGAACGCTTTGTTTACAAGACTATTGTCCTACACTGCATTGTATGTTGTAGGTTTATGAATTTAAGATTCAAATCGAAAAGCAGCAGGAACTGCATATTAAAATACTCTTAAAAATCGTTATGTAAGTCGTATATTTTGACATTGATCATATCATGAAATCAAACCAAATAGTACAATTCGTTTGCATTCATTTTTAATAGTTATTATTATTAATAATAAATTTGTTATTAAATATAATAATACGCCGACGAGCAAGTATAAATGCAGAGAGTGCAATAATTGTTTATTTTCGATTAAGATTACACACTATGTTTTATTGTGAATGTTAAAAGTTATTACAAGTCTAAATAGAGCAAGCTGCTGCAAACCGATTTTAAAATTAATTTTATAACATATTTATTACAAAATTAATTTGAAAGCTTTAGATACCGACATTTATTATAACACCATTATTCTTGCCGCCCGGCGTCTTCTACCACGCTGGAGAGGTCTCCTGAATCTATTCGTAGCACCGTCAAATATTACGTGTGTGCTAAATTTCTGGTTTTATTCCTTGCTAAGAGATGGCGTTAGCAGTTTGGTCGTAACTCTGTCGTGTGTTACTGGGTGGTAAATCATAACTGATGAAAACACACCTTTTGATGGATCAAACGCACTGAAAACACAATTTAGATGCAGTTGTTGCCTTGTAATAACTTATGATGTCAGTATTTCACTATTGTTTCACTGCCTGTACGAGATTTCTGGTTATGTTAAGATTATAGTAAGTACATGAAACGTGATTTTTCTTGTCCCGTGACGTGGTAGTTTTATTTTAATTTAATATTCGTAAATCAAATTGGTACCTACATTAGAATTGTTATTGGTCCACAGAATACAAGTGTTATTGTAGTTGTGATCGCAAATTTTACGTACAAACGTTTAAAAATAAATTGTTTCTTTTTAAATGATTACCATGACCTAATAGCGATTCTAAGGAACCCATTTGGACGGTTATCACTAATGACATTCGAAAATGCAACGGCATTCCCGTGGAATGCAATGGCGTAACCGTAATTTGTATCCCGGCCGGCAAATGTGTAAAATTACATCTTACGTCAGTATCTATTTGACTCATGTCATTGATATTGGCGTAAGATAGCGAGTCGTAGTGGAATAATGTGGCGCTTTTTGTAAGCGGCGGTTTACTCGAATTGTACAATATTAAATTCTAGGTTGATTATACATATGAAAGTTGGTAATTAAATCTGACATTTGAAGTCGGCGTTCTAAGATGCACTATTCTACATGATAATGTCATCCGCCACTGAAATTCCTACTAACCAGAATCGGCTGCCTTATATTGCCTAAAAATCAAGCAATCATGAACCTAAAGTATTATGAAATCAAGTTCAATATAATTATCCTAAACGAAATTACCAGGTCAGAGAAGTTTAGAAAAATCACGTTACTTATACGACTGCCCTTAGGCTAGTGGCGAAAGATTGCCATCCTGATGTTCACTGTGCGTAGGCCTTCGCGCTTTATGTCTTAATAAACAAGTGGAAACGTTACATTGCTTTTATTTTCTGTCCAATATCTATCTGAGAGATATATTATTCCAGTTCCTTTCTATCCCCATGCAACTTTTGATGTGAAACAGATTTCTGGCGTGGCGACGCGTCGCCACGCTATACGATAGTGGGGTGTACGGTGTGGCGACGCGTCGCCATGCGCAATCGACTTCTTATTTTATCATTATGACATATTTAGTTCCTATCACAATATGTTCTTTTCTGCATATTACTTTTACAAAATAATGTCGATGTTTCACATCTGCCAGGCGTTCCGTGACGGCTCACATTTTTTTTGTTTAGAATGATGATCTTACTTACTTATCGTATGGACAGTGGTGACCCTAGTGCCAGTTGTTCAAACCGCCCAGGCCTCTTCTGACATTGCTTAACCTTTGTTGTATAATGACTACAACCGTGATCGGTCCCGGTTGTAGATTTTCGGACAAGTAAAACATCTAGTGGCAGACCAGAGTTTGGAAGCTACAGTTGCCGGCACGTAACTTGGCAAGGTTTGGCGACGCGTCGCCATGCGCAATCGACTTCTTATTTTATCATTATGACATATTTAGTTCCTATCACAATATGTTCTTTTCTGCATATTACTTTTACAAAATAATGTCGATGTTTCACATCTGCCAGGCGTTCCGTGACGGCTCACATTTTTTTTGTTTAGAATGATGATCTTACTTACTTATCGTATGGACAGTGGTGACCCTAGTGCCAGTTGTTCAAACCGCCCAGGCCTCTTCTGACATTGCTTAACCTTTGTTGTATAATGACTACAACCGTGATCGGTCCCGGTTGTAGATTTTCGGACAAGTAAAACATCTAGTGGCAGACCAGAGTTTGGAAGCTACAGTTGCCGGCACGTAACTTGGCAAGGTTTGGCGTAGTGGGGATAAGTCTGCGCAGGTACACTAAGAGCAACAAAAAATGCTCACCTCTGTTGCTTGACTTGCTTGTCGTTATTTACTATCATGATTTATTTGTAATAAGTATCAGTTTAGGTTGAAGATAAGGAAATGAGAGAAATTCGAAGTTTACTAATTTTTAACAAAAAGAATTTATAACAAATTAATGCTGCTTACACGAAACACATCATGCTGTCGTCACTACTGCTTTGTAAAATTGGTACCCCTGGCAAGAAGCTAGTTGCAGGTGAACTGGTGGTAGGAGCTCCTCATCCTCAACTCGTCACTCCCATTATCCGAGGAATCGCTGTCGTCAACAGTGTAAATAATAAATTTCGCAGTGGGTGTATCTATTATATGGTCACTTTTGATGTACCTAGACTGCCTCAACTTTTTTTACTTTGTGACCTAACTTGAACCAATAATCGGGGCAACTTTTGCTTCACCAATTCAATTACATTAGTCACATTTCAATATTTTTACTGGCTACATATCCTTTGACAACAAACCAATAATAACAAAAACTCTTAACAATATCCTAACAAAAACAAAAAAATGTGAGCCGTCACGGGACGCCTGGCAGATGTGAAACATCGACATTATTTTGTAAAAGTAATATGCAGAAAAGAACATATTGTAATAAGAACTAAATATGTCATAATGATAAAATAAAAAGTCGACTGCGCATGCGTCACGGCATGCGTCGCCACCCCAGAAATCTGTTTTACGTGCGGCTATAGATGTTTCACATCAAAAGTTTAATTTAAGTGCAAGCAAGTGTATTCGGGAACGAACGAAACGTTAACACGGTGCCGGGGGCAGGAGGCGACGGAGCAACCAATCACGCGCCCGGAATGATGCTGCCTCGTTCCTCGCGTCCCGCATGATAACCAGAGAGACCTAAAATATGAGTTCTGCGCATCTAACGACTCTCGCCTAGGTACGTGACGGCAACTGTACCAGTGCTTCTGAAAGAACGTAAAGCGTAAGGACCTTAAGGTATATCGCCTTAATTCTCAGCGATCAAAGAGTACACCAGTTTTGGCCAATTCGTGCAAATTTGATATGCGTTTGAAATTATTGCTCTCGATGGAAAGTGCCAAGCACGGCCTTTCTATTTCAAAAAAGTAGCTTTACGCAAATTAATATGTTGTCATTAAAATTGAAAATGACGTACGATACGCGCGACGGTGGTCTGTTGTTACCGTATTTGGTAGTTGGACGGAAGTTTTCCACCCAAACCAACCACTACCAACTAAAAAGGACTTTGACGTACTACATACCATATTTTCATGTGTGCCCTACTTACGCCGATATCTGCACGTTTTACTCTCATCCTATTTCGATTATCTACGTTTGCCGTGGACTGTACAGTCAACGCCCGGTCAGTGGATACGTTTTCACCTAGGCAGCGTCTTTATTGCGACGGTAGTAAGGGCAGTTTTCGTAAAGCAAGTGTCTCCACTGGCATAGCGTATATCGTTTTACAGTATATCTGTCTAACTTATATAAATAATGGAAATTTGGGATTTAAACTCAAACAAGTATGTAATGTAAACGTATATTTATGACATACTACTATTCCATCATATCGTTCTCCGTATTATGCTTATCAGTAACAATACAGTTCTCATAGGTCCATTTAGGGAACATTCGCTTGTATAGGTTGAGGAGCACGGTGTCTTGCGATCTAAGCTGACCGTCGAATACACACTTCATGTGGCCGTGAGTCCCTAAAAGAATATATAAGATTATATTTAACAAATGCACTACATAAATATATCACTATGTTCATTACTCAAATACCAGTCACCTCACATACCCCTTCACTGGTGTCTGATTAACGAATACATTAAACTAAGTCTCATAAATGCTATCCCCAATATAGCAACACGAGTGTTAGCTTACTAACTTACTTATCGTATGGGCAGTGGTTACCCTAGTGTCAGAATTGTTCAAGCCGCCCAGTTGGCCTCTGACATGGCTAAACGCCTGTCGTCTAATGACTTCAAACGGAACCGACAGCTTAACGTGCCCTCCGAAACACGGAAACGCTCAGAAATTAAACCACTTTGGTGGTCACCCATCTATGGACTGACCACAAGCCTAGTTGCACTTTGATAATGGAACAAATGAAACAAAACTTAATCAAAATTATTCCATGAAAGTAGTGAGACTTTTTTTGATGATCCGCTATGAGCGTCTTGGTTATAAACAAAAATATATATAAGTTGTTTTAAATAATGTCAGACCTTATGTCGGCTATATTCAGCCCTGTATCACACCAATGCAACCCCACAAGTACAAGTAAGCATTCGACAGCGCCTAATAAGAAGGGCAGACTGGATTAGATCTACATGCAAACTTAAGATAAATCAAATGCATACCGCGTCCGCACAACCAAATTGGACTTTATTACATTAATAATAGAGTTTCTATCACTATTCAAGTGTCAATAATAATTAATAACCTAACCGTATAAAAAACTCCGACTCCAACTAAAATTACATAATTCTGGAAAAGAGCTGATACTCTTACACTGCAGGTCCGATATGAACCAAACGTAACTAAGAACCACCGGAAGGAAACTGGCTTTCAAATTTGAGCTACAATGTCACAGACAGACAGACATCGACGTCAAACTTACAACATCAATCTTTTAGCGTCGTGGTTTAAAAAAATATATCAATATCTATGTAATACTTATCTTGATTCTGTGTATAAGCTATAATCACCATCGTAAACAACATTAATTTACCTAAAGGTTCTTTGATGTGTCCAGTTCGTCCATACTTCGTCCTAAGTTTGCACGGCTTGAAGTAAACTACGTCGTCTCTATTGAAGAACATGAATCTTATCACTGCCGACCTTTTGTTCACCTAGAAATAAAACAATACAAGATTTGCAAATAAAGAGAAAGAAAGACATAACAGAAATGTGACTCCAAAAAATGACCGTCACTTCTGCATAATCGTTACTTCAGAGGTGAGTGATTTGAAATTTGTCTAGTACAAAATTAGCTAACATTTTTCTAGCAATTTGATTCTTTATAGAAAAATAATCTAAAGTAAATCAGTCCTCTAAAGTAACGGTTTTTTTGTTATACAACTTAGTTGGCAAACAAGCATACGGCCCAACTGACGGTAAGTGGTCACCGTAGCCTATCACGCTTGCAACACCAGGAGCATCATTGGCGCGTTGCCGACACTTAAGAAACCTTACAACTCCCTTTTGAAGGGCCCCATGCTGTAGTCTCTTGGGAAAACCGTAATAGAGAGTTCATTCCACAACCTCAACGTACGTGGGAGGAACTTAATTCTATGTATAGGTCGATTAGATCAACTCGGGCCGAAATTCATTAACATGAAATTAAAATAATAATCAAATATCCGGGACATATAACACAGCTTCACCAAACTAAATAAAGCTAGTTCTATATATAGAAGAAATGCTTATATACTCTTCCTTTATTTTTTTATGTAGATTTATTCATAGTATACACAGGAAACACCCAGACTGAGAGAATATATAATAGAAATAGACATGTTATTTGAATTTGTCTTGTGCGAGTATCTTACCCACAACCTTTAGATCACGAGGCAGTTCCAGCAGAGGCAGTTATTTGTTTATTTAGAAAATACCAGAAAACACGAATAAACACAAGCATTATCTTATTAAGTGACACTTAAATCTAATTGGTTTGAGTGTGCCACTTTACAGATCATCTCTGATACTACACATAGATAAATACAGAAATAGACAATTGAATAAGATATGAATAGAATAACATTAATATAAAATAAAAAATACTTGAAGATAAGGAACAATAAAAATACTGGGATGTATTGTGATTAGTATAAAAGGGTCTATTGAGTACATGTTTCGTGTTTAGTTCATTAATATTATCCGTAATGGAGGTAGGTACGGCATTTATCAATTGCAGTAACAGTTCAATGCCCACCTTGTATGGATGTCCAGACAGCACAATCCTCTTGATTATCAACCTATCTGGATTGCAAGATAATAATACTCCTGTGGCTATTAACTGCAGATTAGTGTTTTTCTTTTCCTGGAAAAAAATAATAATTGTTTTTTTTTATAATAGATCTTGATCGAATTTTGGGTTATGGTAGTTGTGTTGACAGAGATTTTCCAACTATGAAGATAAGTATCACAGTAATAAACACAGGTACAAAGACTTTTATTACTTAGTTCCCAGAGACTGATGGTACGGCAATGCAATTCAACTCAAACATAGAGAAATTAGGCACAGACCTTTACATGTTTTCCGAGGCACAACATAATTGAAGAAGTAACTCAGTTACTACTGACATCATTGCTTAACAGAATTATTATATAACTAGCTATGCCCCGCGTTTTTACCCGCGTTTAACTTTATAAATTATAGCCTATGTGTTAATCCAGGATATCAGCTAACTCCATACCAAATTTTATTAAAATCGCTCCAGCCGTTTAGACGTGAAGAAGTAACAAACATACACACTCACAAACTTTCACCTTTATAATATTAGTGTGAAAATACCCATTATATAAAAATTTCACTGTCCTAATAGTTTGCTGGAAGAAAATTCATAAATGAATTAAGCACGCCTATGTATGTGACTTTTTATTGTAACATTTAACTTCGTTGTATGTTTCTAGGTGCAATAAAGAATAAGTCTAGTAACACATTTTGGCCCTACCCAGAATGTGATGTTTGTCGATGCAGACAATGGATGCCTGTAATTAAGCAATAATCTGTTGCACTGATAATACTACATCCACCAAAACAAATGGGAGTTATGACAAGATAATGGAGTATATAAGTTGGCTAAGAAAAAAAAATGGCTAAGAAAAATAAGCTTAATATACCTAAAATAGTTAATTATTATGGTAAGAGAACTAGGAAATGGTTAACGCCAACTTTATTAAATGAATTACCCTGTGACATAGTAACCAATACTAAGTCTAAATACCAATTAAAAAAAATACTGCATTATTTTTTTCTATCACTCTGCCCGTGAGAACAACTATTTAGTAAACAACAAAAGTAGTAGATCTATCCTCAACTTGTACAACCTTCAAAAATATAATATTTATTTGCTAGTGTGGTTGATGTACCTAACATCAGCCACACTGGAAAATGAATATTATTAATTCTTGATTAAATCGATATGGCATATATGTATGTATTTTAAAATAAATCTTATTTCTTCTTTTACTTTGTATTGTATAAACTTAGTAGTAACATCTTTCTATCTTATATTCTATCTCGTATACTTCCTTACGTTAACATTGCATACTGAACTGAATGGCAATTAAGTAATAAAAATGTAAACAGAGCGAGAACGTTGCCGACAAACTGCTTTGCAGTTTGGCAAAAATGTCTAAAACTTAAATGTGTACTTTTTTTCAATAATAAATAAATAAAATAATAAAAAAAAAGTGTAATCTTACTTTGAAACACAGCACTGAAGATGGACTAAATTGTATGGGCGCAAAGAAAGTCGCTACACACGTCGTTGCGGGCTGGAAGAATCTCTCGTACTGAAAAATAATATAAAATTAGCTATTTCCATTAACATACTGAGCTTATTAGAAATTGTATCAACATTAATATCATCTTCTCTCTTTAGAATTAAATACTGTCTGTAAGCATAATACCTATGACAGGGTGTTATATATTTTTTAATAGTCATTATTCAGTAAAAATTTGCAAACTTTATTTTTACCGCCACATTTTTACCCTACTGTTGATTGCTTGATGTGGCAGCTACTGAGAAACATTGCCCAAAAAACTCAGTATGATTCTTTAAAAAAAAAAGAATCATCTTAACATGTGTTTACAATTTGATTATTTAAATGCATTGAATTAAATCATCTACGCATTCCCAAGCAATGTTTTGATTAATATAATCAGAAACTTTGTAATATGCCTTGCAATTACAATTTAAAACAAAAATTAAAGCCAAAATGTGTAGGTTGTTTTGGTTTCAATTTTTGATTGACAGTTTTCTAACATCATTGGGGAGTTTGTTGTAGATTTGTATACACTGTCCCATAAAAGAGTTACTGATTCTGTGGGGATGAGTAGCATGTACAACAAGATTATATTTATTTAGAGCAATGTACTCAAAATTCGGCAATGGTGGACAGGCTCAATGAAGACTATGCGCGGAACATATTACAGTGCACAAAAACAGGTGCCCACTTTTTTAGGGTTCCATACCCAAAGGGTAAAACGGGACCCTATTACTAAGACTTCACTGTCTGTCTGTCTGTCAACAGGCTGGATCTCATGCTCGCTGTATGGGGAAATGCATCTGAAATAGAGAGAATCTTTGTTGCTCAAAAGAAGTGCATCCGTGCAATGTTTAATATGCAGTGGTCAGATTCCTGTAGGCCTGTTTTTAAATCGAATGGCCTTCTAACTGTGACGTGTATATACACACATCAACACAATCTAGGGATATTGAACATTTCATTGATTATCTAGAAAACTATAAACATTTTGTTATGACTGTAAATGGAAGAATTAAAGATAATTTCATGGCCGATATTTAAACATTAACAACACGATGCGATTTTGTTTTTCTAATTAATAAAAGTCTTAAATTAATTAAGCCATAGAAAATTACTGAGTGAACAAAAACATTTTATTCTTATAAAATTATTCAATCGAATTAAATGAATAAAAATCTTACCAAATCTGATAATCAGTAATCGGTATTTCCTCCTCTAACATTAATCACACAGCGGCAACGATTTTCCATACTTAAAATTAAGGTGTCAATGTCTTGCTGGGGTATGCAGTCCCAAGTTCTTTTTAAATGTTCGAAAAGTTGTTCTTCTGTTGTCAAGTTGGGCGGAAAATCCCTCAATGCTCTTCGCTGTAACATGTCCCAGGCGTGTTCAATTGGGTTTAAGTCTGGCGACTGTGGAGGCCAATCTAATACCTGAACATCGTGTTCTCGAAGGGCGGCCCTCACCAGCCGCGCTGTATGGGAAGGTGCATTGTCATGCATGAGCTGAAATTCTTGCCCCGTTAGGGCCCTGAGCGGGACAATGACACGTTCTACTACCTCCTCACGGTATCTATGGGCAGTCATGCTGCCCTGAATCCAAATGAGTTGGGTTCGTCCGCCGATTCGTATTCCTGCCCACACCATAATTGTCCCGCCTTGGTAAGAGTGGACCTCCTGTGGATGTCGGAGACGGCTGACCCTGCCTGGAGTTCTCCAAACGCGTGTTCGTCTCGAATCTGGATGAAATCCATAGCGGGACTCATCAGTGAACAGCACCAATGACCATTGTTGATCACTCCATGTCAAATGTTCTTGAGCCCATAAAAGTCGCCTACCGCGATTGCCACGTCGCAGCGCTGGGACTCGTAGCGGTCTGCGAGCATGAAGACCAACTTCATGCAGCCTCCTTCGCACGGTTTGGTCGCTCACCAGCAGCTGCTGACCCTCCTGGAGCCTTTGCACTAGTTGCATCGCTGTGATATTGGGTAGTCTTCTGGCGGTCATTTGGAGAAATCGATCCTGTCTCTGAGTGGTAACACGATATCTACCTGTGTGCCGTTCTGCCACATCTCCAGTAGCGCGATAACGTGACCACAGCCTGGATACCACATTTTGGCTTGTGCCCAGAGACTCAGCAACGACGCGTTGAATAGCACCGTTTTGTAACATGCCAACTGCCCGTAACATTTCATCTCGACTCAAATGATGGCGTGGCATGACGCTAAAAAGCTTACACAACCAATTGAGAAAAGAAAATAAAACAATTTATCAGGTTTTCTTCAATTAACACGCAAAAAAAATTTTAATGCAACTTCTTGAAATTAGATACAACTCAAGATTGCGCTGTGCTTTGCGTGTTTTCATTTGTTTCTCATTTTAATTTTTAAATTTTGAATAAAGAATAGACAAGGTTTAAATCTGTAAATAAACTTTTTAAGGAAACTAAATAGGTTTTAAACAATAAAGCCATGTTTGATTTCAAAATAACGTATCCCTAGACTTTGTTGATGTGTGTATATATATATGAAGTAGCTAGGTTTGTAAAATCTAACGTTACGTTGTTTGAATCAAGGCACAACCAAAATAAAAGAAAAGTCACACATTTGGCTCTAGAAATCCCTGCTCCAAAGTTAGAACTTTTTCGACGGAGTTGCGTTTACATGGCTCCGTTGATATACAATGCGTTGCCTAAATCGATTACTGACCAACCGAGTAAAAAGTTTTGTATCGAATTGCGTAAGTGGTTGTTGCAGGAATGTTTTTATTCACTTAATGAATTTTTTACCAAAAATCCCTGTAAGTTTTTTAGTTTTGGTATTGTATCAAGACTGAAATATCGAAGTTGAGTGAGTTGAGTGTTTATTAATAGAAATAATTGTGTGTAATGTTATTGTATGTAATGTATTTAATTAAGAGTTGACTTAGTTTAATTTATATAATTCAATTGATCAAATAAAATCAAATTTTACTAATTTATTAATATTATGTAATTCTTATGTAACCTTTTGCATGCCGCTGTGTCGGTGAAACATGCTGATCGATGTATTCATAACAACCTTGTACCGTGTTTCTGGCAAATAAATGAATTCTATTCTATATTCTGTTCTATTCATGAACCGTGATAGATAGACAGTTGAAATTTTCACATTAATTAGTATTAGTATTGCTGTTCCGCTAAACAACAAATACTAAAAAACAATATAAAATAAATATTTAAGAGGGCTCCCAGACAACAAACATGAACTTTTGCTTGTTTTTATAGATAATGGTATGGAACCCTTCGTGCGCGAGTCCGACTCGCACTTGGCCGGTTTTTTTAGTATACCAACCTTATGTTTGGATCCATTGGTGTGCTGGCTGAATATAGGATTCACTATAAATCTTCTATACCCAACTTGGAAGATGAGTCTCTCTTTACTCTTGATTGGTTCATCACTGGCCCCTGTACGCTTGAGAACTACATTCATGAGTGACATCTTCTGCTCATGAGGTAGTAATCCAAAGACTGAGAGAGGTGCATTCTCGTTGGATGAACGGAAAGCTTTCCACAAGTCTTGGCGGACATCTTTGACGTGTATTGTGATGTAGAAACCATACTGTAAGAAAATAAATAATAAATTATGAAGAACCAACATAATACATATATTTGTCAATGTTAACATTCAACAATTATTTGTCATCCAAAAGAAATGTATAAGAATCTTAGCTCATATAAACAACAGACAACGTTGTAAGCCCTACATTCTAGAGTACAAACTACTAACACTTCCATCCATTTATTTACATGACATATGCATATTTGTACATAAACATATTCATACGTTCACCCAAGTACAGGAAACTCACAACATTAATACCCGTCACAAAAATCGACTTTATCTACCACCATCAAGATTAAAAATATTAAATGAAAGTCCACAAGACATGGCAATACGAATATATAACAAATTACCACAAGAAATTAAAAAAGAAACCAAATTCTATATATTCAACAAAAAACTAAAATGTTCATAAACACAAAAAAACAATAACAAAACAATATTAATAAATAAAATTATCTAATAATAAATATGAATTAATATGGCGACAGAATAGATATTTTAACTAACATTATTTTAACTATTACATTATTAACTAATTTGTATCTATAAATTAAGCTATACCATACTTGAAATAACATGTTATCTCTCAAATTTGCAATGCCTGCAAAAGGCCGCTAAGTTCTAAGCACCACTATTGAGTAATAAGACCTGTTTGTACACTTAGTAAGCAAATAAATGATTTTGATTTTTAGTAGAATGTAAGAAATCTGAAATAGTATATGGCAATTGGAATTCCTACCAGTATTTATATTTTATTAGCTGTGTTGCCATAGAGAGGCTACAAACTAATAAATGCCTTAAACATCATCATGTCAGCTGCATGACATCCACTATTGGATTACAGATTTCAACAATTTGCCTATATGGCATACAAGTGTTTTATCTATAGGTAAATCATTTTATAGGCACTCATTCAAACTAAATTGCTTTTTACATTATGAAAATATGAGGGGTTATAATTAAAATGTCTTACTGGGCTGACACTTCTGTTCTGTAGTAATCAATAAATTAAAGTTGATAATTAATGTCAGCTTAATCTGCTAACATCCCTTCTGTTTTGTTATTGTTTCTCAAGTCATTTGAAATATCAATAACTCACCATGTTAATCAAACTGTCTTCCAACTCCTTAAATACCCTCCTCCTAGTCCTATCATAATTCTCAAACTGGAAGATCCTTGCAAAATCTTCAGGTAGATTTTCTTTAGGGTCCCAGGATGAGGTTCTGAATGACTCCAAACCCCTGTATCTCATGAACCGTTCCCTTGCTGGAATATCTTGGGGTGTGTCAACTTCATCGGGGAATTGCTGGTCTTCTTTAGCAGCAGCTAGCTTCTGCAGCATTTCATGTTCCTCATGTGCATCAATGGTTTCATCATACCTTGGAATAAAATATTATACATTGATTGATGCATTTTTGTAATACCAAGTACAATCATATCACTACAACCTTAACATTTTAGCAAAGGTAATGCATGTGTTGTGCTGTGGTTCAGTTAGCCCTGCTGGTAGTAGTATAGCCTCATTACCTTATATTACCTCTGCAAGAGATTCAGGTACAATTCCCATACAAGTATAAAATACCAATAGAGTTTTTGCACCAGTAGAAACAAATAATAATTTTAAGCAAGCCCAAAATCAACAACAGGAAACAACAAAAATGTCTTGCCATAAAAGACAAGAAGTCTGTTTATTCAACAGAAAGAGGAAATTACATTAAAACAATTAAAGCCAATGCTGTAGCTAGCTAGTCATAGTATGATAACCTTTAATATGAAGACACTTTCTATGTTAATATTTAAGTGTAAGAAAAATAAAGTAATTAAATAGATATTTACTTATCATCAGTGGGTCCTACTTCAGATTCCGTCACAGATTCAAAATCATTGTCTTCCTCATTGTCTTCTTGTTCAGATTTATCCTCTTCACAAGACATGAACTCGTCATCCTCGTCACCTTCACTGTCACTTGCATCCTCTGATCCTTCACCTTCAGCATCGGATTCTACAATCCAAGCTGCTTGATAGTCTGACCAACCTTTCGGGACCTTCTTTACTAGCTTTTTCTTCTTAGTCTAGAAACAAAGATTAAACATACTTTCATACAAAGGAAATGAAAAATAAACAATATAATATTGCAAGGTAGGTATAATAAATAAATATCTTAAGAGAGCCTGTACTATGAGAACCAGACAACTGACAAATACACTTATACATGTAAAGAAAGAGTATCTCTTTAATACCTTAGGTTAATAGGCATGGCATAGATAAAGAAAATACATTATTTTCTTTTCTTTATCCTCTCCGACGCATTGTGGAAACGTATAACACACACTTCCACGATTTGGACATTTTTGCACTATCGCACTTTAAGTTCAAAAAAATGGCTACTGAACTACTAAAATAGTTATAGTTAATACCTACTCACTAGTACCTACATAGGTACTTCTCTGCTTAATTAATGCACCCATTTATTACTACCTATTTTTAACATTAATTCGCGGACATTGGTGTGGGTTATAAATATCTATCTTGTCATGTCAAATTTAACTGTCATCAGAAAAATTTTATTAAATAGAAAAATAGCATTATATTTCTAAATACATACATGTTATTGATAAATTACATCCAAATGCAAAAAAACAATAAAAAATCATGCTAATCACAAAAAGATTTATCCTAGGTGGGGATTGAACTCACAACATCTGGGTTAGCAGTCAGGGTCACTGACTACTAGTACAGCCAGGTAAGATTGGTTTGCCAGCAGCTTGATGGAGGTTATCAATTCAACTACACACACAACAGAATATAGTAATAATGTATTAAAACAAAAAACCAAAATGAATAGGGTATAAATTGCAGTTGGGTCAATCTCACCTCTAAATTGGATTTTTCAATTTCCTCTTCAGTAGGCCAAGTTTGCTCAGCATCCATAGGATCTGGCACATTTTCTGTGACTAAACTTTCTTGTTTAGCAGGATCAGCCACTTGTAACACTGACACCTTTGTGACATCAGCATCCATTGTACCATCAGATGGTGTATTTTCCTTTCCTAAATTCAATGAATGAGGATCATCCAAGCCATCAATCCTAGTCATCTGGAAATCTCCTAGACCGGTTATATGAATAAGACTATTGACATTTAAAGGCATACCACGAAGATATCCACTAATTTTCAGAGTGCCACTTTCGCCTTCAGCATCAGGCACATACTCAACCTCTTCAGCTAACATGTAAGGTCTTTTCTCTCTATGATGTAAGATGTTACGTTTTTGATTACCAATTCTACGTAACAAGTTCAAACCATCTGAGCTTTTGTCTAGCTGTATGACTTTCTCTTCTGGAAGCCATTTTGATATCAACTTTTGGATGTTCTGCTTTTCTGTTGTACGTTTCTTAGGATGAACTCCCTCAATGTCCATAGTGGCTACTACAGGTGTTGGCATGCCCTGCGCCATTGCTAAGGCAAGTACTTTCTCTCCCCATTCATCTACTGGTTCCTCTAGAGCAGATGTTATAAATAGAGCTGTGTCTGATACTTTGAGGGCATCTAACAAACCAAATTCATTGTTCACTTCTGGGCAGATAAAAGAAAATCTTTGCTTGAAGTTTGGTAAACTGAAATGAAATTATTATTTCAATCAACATGATGGTAACTGGTTACCACTGTAAGTTAATAATCTTGTAACATGACTTTACTCACTGTTATCCCTTGCAATAATCAGATAAATTAGTAAATTTTGAATTACAACTTACCTCACATGCAAAATGTTGTTTGGCGACTGAGTAATCACAGCTCCTTCTGAACATGATTTTAATATAACAAGAGCAGACTGCACGTCTAGCTGTGCGTTTAGCGGCACCACACAAACAAGGAACGGCGGATTACGAGTCCCGCCTAATGCACGTTTCTTCGACAAAACTTCCTCGCGCTTGTTCTTACGAATCTGAAGCGCTTGGTGGCGACGTTCATCTTTTTTCAATATGTGACGATTGCGTCTAACGAATTCTTTAACATTAACCTTGCCTGTAAAACGAAATTTATGAAAATTTTGCCGTAAATTAAATCTGGTTCGAAGATTTACACTAACCTTTGACAGCGGCTGAAATACCGCGTTTGGATCGATGACGAGATTTGTGAACTTTATTGCTCTGTTTTAGATTTCCCGCACGATGTGCCTGCTGCATTTTTAATTCCTTCAATAGTTATAAACTAAAAATATTTACTAATAAAAGCACATGGCGGTATTTTAAAATTAGTTTCGAATGACTGGCAGATGACAGTTGCACTGACAAGTTTGCCAAAATCACATAAGACGAAAGTAGATAGAGTTAGCATAGTATTGTTCAAATACTGCCATGAATACTCGTAATCCAGGTGAACTGGTGTCCATTGTACTAAAATATTTTGAAAAAATCATTTCAGAGTTTCGTTAACAATTTCTCTCGATGCTCCATAATGGAGCATCGATTATGGAGCAGGGGAAGGGACTACCATCCACACCCCATAAAACTCAATGGAGATATCCAAGGTTATTTAGGTTAAGTTTTTAAATTAGTATAAAATGTCCCATAAATGGCCATTGATTTATGGGGCAGAGAGTGCAGGAGAGTGAAGCCTTTATTAAAAAATGTGCTCTGATACTAGCGTTACCACTTAGCTCACTTTTAAACCAGTTGTGTACGGGGGGCTGTGTTCAAGATAAAACAAAACTATCCACAAAAAGGTAGCCAAAAGTATAACAATAACTATTGCACCCGAACTATTGCTCCCAAATGGCTCATTTTCTAAGTCAGCGATGTTCTGGTGAAGCAATGAAAGCCTTCAAGGCGAACTGTAAATGTTATGTTAAAAAAAACAACAACAATCACAAAGATAAATAAAAAAAATGTTAAAATAAAAATCTTTGAAGGTAGCGTTTTCTGATGTCTACCATTTAAACATTACTTATTCGACCTGCACAAAATAATAAGAATGGAAACCGTCCAATTCGCATATATGTATATAAAGTATTGATGCTATATTTTTTGCGACGAAAACCTGTAGTGTTTTTTGAGTGTCAAAACAATGGAAACAAGAGTGAAGAATCCGTAGGAGAAGTTGAGCCACTAACAGATTCTATTAATGAGCTAGAGAGACCAACGGAAGCAACTCAAGAGAAAGGAGTTCCAGATATTCGTTTAGAACAACAAGATAGGCGTTATGTCGAACCTACAGAGGTGATTCAAGAGATCGATAGTGTTGATGATGATGCATGGCACTCTTTTAATGGAAAGAGACAGTAAACAGAGTGGAAGCGTGTTAGGCCCATAACCTATTCGAAAGTCTCTACGTGCTGCTAGTTCCAGCAACACCCACAATACCTTTTATTAAGATATCTTGCAGAGTTTAAATTAAAACAAAGTTTCAGCAAAGAAACGCATGAATATACATATACTCATACATAGACTCACGCCTGTTTCCCAGAGGGGTAGGCAGAGACAACGGATTTCCATTTGTCACGATCTTTGCATACTTCTTTTGCCTCGATTACTGTCATTATATTCTTCATACATGCTCGTCGGTTTAGGGTACTTCTGACCTGCCCTTGCTTGAGAACATCTCCAATGTGGTCAGAGAATGTTCGACGTGGTCTTCCCCTTCCGTTTGTCCCATTCACACAGGCCAGGTATACTTCTTTTGTCAATCTTCTTTCATTCATCCTTTCTAAATGGCCAAACCATCTCAGCATGCCTTTTTCAATCTTTGTGACTACATCCTCTTTCACACCACAACGCTCTCTTACATCAGTATTTCGAATTCTGTCTCTCAAAGTCACACCACACATACTTCTCAGGGCTCTCATTTCCACTGCATTTATTTTACTTTCATTCTTTTTCTGCCATACCCAACTTTCACTTCCATACATTAAAGTTGGCACTAATACTCCATCGTGCACGGCTAGTCGAGCCTACTTTGATACTTGCCGGCTACTCATAAAGGCGTGTAATGCCCCATTCACTCTGTTCCCCGCATTTACTCTTCTAACAATATCTTTTTCATATTTCCCATCTCTCGTAAACAAAGTTCCCAAATATACAAACTCATTCACCTGTTCGACTTTCTCTCCTCCAATCACAATATCACACGTTGTCGTGTATTCATCCCTCTCAAATACCATTACTTTCATCTTACCTACATTCATTTTCATCCCTTTCCTTTCAAAAGATTCATGCATACTTGTTACCATCACCTGCAACTCGTCCGCCGATGATGCAAGTAAAACTTGATCATCAGCGTAAAGACATTTGATGAGTAACTCATTCATCCTTACACCGCATTCACTTTCTTTCAAATCTTTTAAACAGCTATCCATGAATAGGTTAAACAACCACGGTGACGCTACACATCCCTGTCTAACACCCTTTTGGATGCTAAACCACCGGTGTATGACCCGTTAATCCTCACGCAAGCTCTGGAATCCCTATAAAGAGATTTCAGTGCTTGAACGAGGTTGTCGCTCAACCCATACATGGACAGTACCGACCATAGTTCACTCCTCAACACTCTATCGTAGGCCTTTTCTAAGTCTACGAAGGCACAGTAAACCTTTTGGTTTTTGCCCAAAATCTTCTCTACTATGCTTCGCAGAGAAAAGACCTGATCCGTGCATCCCATTCCTTTCCGAAAACCCGCCTGTGCATCCCAAATTTTCGCATCGGTTTCTTTCACAACTCTTTCAACCAATACTTTTGCATACAACTTACCAACGACGCTGAGCACACTAATGCCCCTATAGTTTTTACAGTCTTGCCGTGAGCCTTTCCCTTTGTAAAGAGGTACGATGACAGCCTTGCACCAATCACTTGGCACTTGGCCGGTGGTATAGCATAAATTGAAAAGGCTGCACAGCTGACTCGCTATGACGCCATGTCCAGCCTCCAGCATCTCGGAAGTTATCCTGTCATACCCTGGTGACTTACCTGATTTCATACCCTTAATAGCTTTCACAATCTCATCCATACCAATGTCATCTTTACATTTGTTCTTGTCTATACTTAGTGAACTACGTTCACTCTCTGTTGCACCTCTTTCATACAAACTTTCAAAATACTCCTTCCAACGTTTTAACACGCATTCTTCCCCTTTCACTATATTTCCATCTTGGTCTCGTATAGATTTCAGTTCTGAGGTTTGAGTTATGCCTCTTACTGATCTAACGGATTTCCAGAAAAACTTAATGTTCGTCTGAAAATCCTTAGACAACCTTCTATCAAAATTATCCTTTTGTTCATTTTTCTTTTCGTTCACCACATCCTTTACAATTCCTTTCATTTTCCTATAATCATTCCAGGCCCTTTCTATATCCTCATTCGTCGCCTTATGCATTCGTTCATTTGCTCTGGTGGCTAGCCAGTCTAACCACGCTTTCTTCTTTTCACATACAACTTTTTGAACACTTTTATCCCACTAAATATTCTTCATCTTTCTTCCTCTTCTTCTCTTTATTACACCACATACTTCACCAGCTACACTCACCACACCTTTTTTGACTACCTTCCATAGCTCTTCTACTTCTCTTATGTCTTCAGATCCCTCAAACTTCTCAACCAACTTACTTTTGTACTCATCGGCCACTTCTTCCTCTTGCAGTTCCTCTACTTTTATTCTCTCTAGTACACTTTTAGTCTCAGGGACTCGGTGGCGCCATCCTTTGAATAGACCACTTATTCGGCTCATTACCAGAAAGTGGTCTGTATGGATTGCGGTCCCACGATAGACTCTTGTGTCTAGAATATTCTTTCTCAGTCTTTCATCTACAATCACGAAGTCAATCATACTCTTTCTCACATTTTTCCTCTTTCGTGTAAACGTATGGATTCTTTTATGTTCAAACATAGTATTTGTAACACAAAGACCCCATTCCAAATCCCCCATCCATCAAGAGCCAAATCCCCCAATCTAAAATTGAATTTTAACACAACATAATTTAGACCAGACTATATCAAAAATGTAGTACGCATTAACTTTAAATAAAAAAAAACTTGTGTGTACTTATGTACACGCGTTAGAAGTTATACTTCTTAATATACAACTTGAACAAAGTTATCAATTTTCATACCACCTAGAACTAACTTCATGCTGTTATTTGCGCGCGCGGACGCGCGCGCATCGTAAAAATTCACTGTCATACCGCCTAGAACTAACTTCATGCTGTTAAATTTTTTGGTATCGGTGTGCGCGCGCATCGTAAAAATTCACTCTCATCATTTTTCTCCATCGCACCAAAAGAAGTATAACTTCAATAATAATAATATTTACTTACTTTTTACAAAGAACAACAAGTACAGCTAATAATGGGACCGATATGCACGGAGAATTTCAAACTATTTACCTGAACATTGACTCACATTTAAATTGAAAACCAAATTATCTAGATTTATTGTTCTTAAACCACATCATAAAAGTTATCATACTATTTAAAGCAAAACTGAATAAGTTTCTTATTTATATAGATCTAATACTTATATTAAATATATTGAAATCACAATTTACCTGACATAAAATGACTTAATATGAAATTTAACTTAATATGAGACTTATTTAATTAATAATTAAATTGAGTTATGAATTACGTCATTTAAAAATCGAATCGAATCGAAAAACACATTTAAATATTTAATGTTAATTACAGTATTACTGTACCGTAGGGTAATAAACAAACATTTAAGCAGTAAAAAACAAACATTTTAAAAGTTAAAATAAACAGTCCATAAATATACTTCAATCCATTATGTTATACAAGGTGATAAATTTAAAATAATTGCTGTATGAAAACTCGATCCTACAATCAAACCGATAACACGGTTTTGTGGAACATAAGCATTAACTTTTAATATTATATTTGTATAATAAATAGATAATAAAAAAAACGAGAAATCTCAAAAATAAGAAATAATAAATATAATCATCAGGCGGTTTTCGAAGCAGCACCCTTTATTAATGCGTAGTGGGCGATCTGCTGTTATTCATTCCTGGTTCTCAATATGATAGTCGTAGGTAATCTTTTCTCTTAATTCTCATTTAGATCTTTATATACTCAAAGGAAAACCGCTATCAATGGGAAATAGGACCGTGACGTGACTATATTTTCTTTACCTATCCTCTTCTTATTCTAGATAGAATTGATAGATAAGTGCAACGTAAACAGTCATGGTGCAAAGACTTATATGTTGCACTTGGGTTGTGTTCCTGTTACAATGGGGTTTCTATAATTCTAGTGATAAAGAATAATCTTAGGGCTTCTTTCTTCACCTCTGGAAAATTCCCTTTACAGAACTTTTATTCTTGGTTACAGAGGGGTACTATAAACATTTGAAAATAATATAAAAAACATCATGAACGATCGTTATTTAAAAATGATTGTATATCTTCATAACTAACCCATGGCAAAAATATCACTACTACTACTGCTGAAAAATACTACCACTGGTAATGAAAAATAAGGTATTGCAGTACTGTCGATAGAAAATTCTACTTCGTAATCTGAGTACTTATTCCAAGAAGAAATTAAAATGATAACAACCAAGGTTATGTTTGTACTTGTAGAAACGATAAAAATGTCAGCAGATATTGTGTATAATGATCGCTTTAAGATTTTGAGCTTCTTTTCTCGGGTATTTGAAAATAAGTGCAAGCTTTACAATTTCTTTTGAACAGGGCAACATTATGCACGCCAACATCACAGGTCACGTGACGTGACGTTGTGGACGTGTCATTCGCGGACAGCTCGTTGGCGGCGTTGCGCAGGCTCTTTCTCGTGAAAAGTCCTATTGGAGTGTTACTAATGAACAAAAGTTGAATGGTTTTGGCCGATTTGATCAGTTAATATTTTAGTTAGGGTAGTTAATTCGCAATAAATCAAAATGGGAAGTGAGTATCGTTCATATTTTTCATTTAAAATAGTGCTAAATAATCGGACACGTATTTCCACATTTTCGTATAATTTATATTGCATTTGTGTTGTGCTTTAGAAGTGTAAATTATTAATGTAATTATTTTACTTGCAGTCAAATTCCTGGAAGTTATAAAGCCGTTTTGCAGTATATTGCCAGAAATAGCAAAACCAGAAAGAAAGGTAAGTTTTGGTTATAATTTACCTGATTATGATGATCATTAATATCATTCGCGTTTGTACATAGCATCTGTAGTCAATTGTGAGTAGAGTACGTTGATTTATAGTTCGCATATGTGTTAGAATGTAAGTGAAAGTGCATGAGCCCTAATTATGACCAATCTAGGATAAGTAACTGTACTTCCTATTGGATTGTATTGGGTTCATATTTGTAACTTAATATTTTCTATTCCAGATCCAATTCCGAGAGAAAGTATTATGGACAGCAATCACACTATTTATTTTCTTAGTATGTTGTCAGGTAAGTGAATATTTTGGATTGTTTCATTGTGATGTGGCCATATGCTTCATGAGATAACATATTATTTTAACAGAATTCTAAGTGAAAACATCTAATATAATCTTAATTTACCTATTATCTAGCTTAATAAATAACATTTTAATAATTTTATTAAATTAGAAAGGCATATCCTACCCTCTTTATATTCAATACCATTGTTTATATGTAGTGCCTTTAGTATCATAAAAAGTAATTAAACATTGAGTTAAAACATTTATATTCCTATGATAATAACTTTAATTTTGCATATGGTAAATAATAATTTTCATAACAAATGTCAATCTATACAAATTTAATTATAACTCTACATTTCAGATCCCCCTATTCGGTATAATGTCGTCAGACAGCGCAGATCCCTTCTACTGGATCCGTGTCATTCTTGCGTCAAATAGAGGAACACTTATGGAACTTGGCATATCTCCTATTGTAACATCTGGTCTCATCATGCAACTGTTAGCTGGTGCTAAGATCATTGAAGTTGGTGACACTCCTAAGGACAGAGCATTGTTCAATGGAGCACAGAAATGTAAGTGAACTATTTATTTCATGATTTCTAAATGTGCCTTCATGTAAATGTTAAGTAATACAAGTTACCTAAACCTACCATTACCATATTGTAATAAGCTCTAGTTAAATCATTACATTGATCTCTTAGCCATCTAATTCACACCTCCACCATCACCCAACCAAATGTTTAAGTCGTCTAAGACTGCTAGTGGAAGAGTTAATTGTCTATATATACAAAACAAAAAGTACTAACTATATGGGCAGTGGTTATACCTTGGTGTTAGTTGTTCAAGCTGCTCAGTAGACCTCTGACATGGCTTAACTACTGTTGTCTAATGTCGGCCACAAGGGTCAACAGCTTAACATGCCTTCTTAAGCATGGTGACTCACAGAAGTTAAACTACTTTAGTGGTCTCCCATCTATGGCCCTGAGCCTAGTGGCATAACTTTGCTGATCACTTACATACCTCAATCAGAATCTGGACATGAGTGTGTCTAACATATTTTAGTGTATTTGTATTTACAACAGTCCTTCAAACCTATACACAGAGGCAGATTGCCAATTTCTTAAGATTATTATAGTATTGTCAGGCAAAATGCCAGTTTATTTATAATCCCAGGAAGGAACTACTTTCTAATTCCAAATAGTTATAACAATTTTTAACATCTGGTGGATGATAAATAAAGGGCCTGCTGATTGACTAATTCAATTGAAACCAATTAAAAAATTTTAAACTTGCAAAACAATTTAAACAATGTATTCACATTGTTTTATATTACATGATATTACTTAACAAACACAGTTTGACTTAGTTAACATAAACTTAAATTTTGAAATAAAATGTCCCATTAATGGTTTTTTTAATTTAAAGTAGATAACTTGAAAATGGCAATGGTTGTGATTATGGCATATCCTTCCATTCTTGGGGAGTCTTATGTTCAAGAGTGGGTTTTAATCTATATGATAAAACAAAATAATCTTTGGCAATAATGATGTAACATAAATATGGGTGTGGGAAACTTAAGGTATGCAATAATAATAAAAGATTCTAACTATAGACAACTAGTCCCTGTCAGACAAAAAAAAAATTGTTTTTGCATCCCTCATCAGTTGATCTTGATTCTTGTATGGAATAATATATTTTTTGTGTATTTTACTTGTTGACGTGTTTTTTTATTTGTTAGTTTCACAGACAAATTATGCTCCTTTAGTTACATCCATTACACCTTATATTATAATCTACAATTTAATTTTATACAATGTGCAACGTTAATAGTAGAGGAAACTGAGTAACAATCTTTCTGTGAAACTGAACAAATGACTGAAAATGAAAAAAAAATATTTTTCCATTAAAAATGCATCATGTTCCTTTTGATTCTTGTATGGGAGAATAATATGTTCGAATTTTTTATTTTTGTGTATTTTCATGTTGTGCTACTCATTATTCAGTGTCATAAGCAAATCTAGGTCCTTAAGTTTTGTCAACTATTTATGTTACATGTTGTATATATTATACATAATATATATAAATGTTATATATATCAAGATAATCATATTTAAGACTGAAGAAAACTAGTTTATTTTAAATTATGTAACTTTAAAACCTGTTTTGAGCCAGTAATAAATGTATTCCACTTCCATTGGGTCTCCAAAAATAACTCTTATGGAAATATTTTGTTCAATTTGCATGATTATAATAATAATTTATAATTTGTAAAGGTCCCATTCTCTATAATGCCTATGCAGTCAATCGCTCTGTCTGACCTAGGGTTGTATCTGTGTGTATTACACCACAAACTTCCAGACTGCCAGAAAACACTGTTCAGTCAAACCCAAATTTAATCCTAGGGTCTAATTATCGATAGTTTAACTGTCAACCGCTAGACTAACTAGGCAGACAAATTATGCTTATATATGATGACATTAACTAACCTAACCTAACCTAACATTTAAGTGGGATGAAAATTTTATTGAATGTATGAGAAATGTTTGATACTATTAAAGTTACACAAGTCCACTTTGGTACCTGTACAATTTTTTTTTATAAAGCGTTAAAATAACATCTCTAATCTCGGCATTGTTTTTCCTGCAGTGTTCGGCATGGTGATCACGGTTGGTCAAGCGATCGTGTACGTAATGACTGGCATGTACGGAGAGCCGAGTGAAATCGGTGCTGGTGTCTGCCTTCTGATCATCATCCAGTTGTTCGTAGCTGGTCTCATTGTGTTGCTGCTCGACGAATTGTTGCAGAAAGGTAATGTACTGTAATGTATATGTAGTAAATATTGATGTCCTCTGAGATAAACTTACACTGAAATATTTTAAGTAATATAATATATAGGGACAATGTCACACAGATCATCCTAGCCCCAAACTAAGCAAAGCTTGTACTATGGGTACCAGGGTATACATACTTATATAGATAGATAAATACATAGAAAACATCCATGACTCAGAAACATATATTCGTGCTCATCACACAAATATTTGCACTTACCGAGATTCGAACCCAGGACCACCAGCTTCGTAGGCAGGAGCACTACCAACTAGGCTATGGTGATCGTCAAGTTCAATCCATCCATCAGCCATCGGGCGTGACATATTATACTGCCCAAGTGTGTGGGCAAATACAAGAGCACTGTCTATCCATCAGTCATGATCCGATAGGTCGACTAGCGACACGTCAGGAAAGAGGTTTGATGCTCTTTGAGGCACGGGGCCACCAACACTTAGACTTCAGGCTGGTATTGGGAAATTTTCCTAACAGAAAATTCCCAAAATCACTTTTGGCCATTTTCCTAACAGAAAATTCCCAAAATCACTTTTGGCCATTTTCCTAACAGAAAATTCCCAAAATCACTTTTGGCCATTTTCCTAACAGAAAATTCCCAAAATCACTTTTGGCCCGACCTGGGATTTGAACCCAGGACGTCATTATCTACCGTTCACGTAGTACCATCACGCTACACATAGACGAAAAAAACACTCAACTCATATAAATTATAATAATGATTATTTAAATAACATTTTATTATGGTTAGATTCTGTCGCACTCACATTATTAGAAGAGAGTTCTGTCTCTAGCTAAGTGATGTTTTGGGCTAACAAATACCATTATTTACAGGTTACGGTCTCGGCTCTGGTATCTCTCTGTTCATTGCCACCAACATCTGTGAAACTATTGTCTGGAAGGCATTCTCCCCTGCTACCGTCAACACTGGTAAGTCACAATTTTTTGAATAATTTACAAATATTTAACTTGTCTTAATTGCTATTAATAGTCAATTTTTGACAATTTTACCACCTTGAGACAACAGACAACATAAGAACAGACTTTCAATTTAATAAAACGAATTTGATCAGATAAATATGTCAGACGCCAGCACATCCAGCTACCCCAATCTGTGAAATTTATTTTATAGATTTTTAACCTTATCACATAAGCATAAGGTTCACTTTCAATTGGGGAAATTTGACGGATTGGGGTAGCTTGATGTGCTGGCATCTGTACACTTATCTATGTACAAGATGTTACATAAAAAGAAAAAAAGTTGGAACCGGCCCATAAATTAATAACAAATTCTGTTGAATACTTTAAAATAACAAAACACCTCGATAGGAATAATAAAATAATTATCGTTGGCGTTGATGTTGGTTAATTAGTAATAGCCATAATATTATTTTATTGTGTCTGTACATAATTATGGGTACTTACATTTTACGATCAGCTCTTCAGCATAGATATTAATGGTCTCTTAATGAACAAATTGTTTTAATGAATTAGTGCTCATAATATTAATAATACATAGAGGTTTTAATAGTACACAAATGAATGAAAAAAATGTAACTAACATTTTACTTTGGTGTAAAGACTTTTGTTATATACTTCTCCTGTCTCACTGAAACATCAAATTTTGGTCTTGTAAAAGGGGAACGTTATAAATAAATCAAGTGACCGTTATCTATTTATTTGTAATTTGTATTCACAGCAAAGGGTTCAAAAAACATTTTACTTTGGTGTAAAGCCTTTTGTAATATACTTTTCCTGTCTCACTGAAACATCAAATTTTGGTCTTGAGAAAGGAGAACGTGACAGTTATCTATTTATTTGTAATTTGTATTAACAGCAAAGGGTATCAAAATTAATAAATGTCCAGTTGAAACAATGGAGTTTTGATAATTAGATTTTTGTTTTATGCTGGGTAACATCATTGGGCATTGCAGGTAGTATTGCTTAAAGTTATATACAACTAATTGAAGAAACTACTGGATAGGACACGCGCCAATCAATAGACACAACTTTGAAGAAATTATTCAATTAGATTCTGTTCTCAACCGAAAATTTCTAGTCCCTCTTATTTAATTTTGAACTAATTTCCATTATTCTGAATAGCAGGGACTTTGAAAGAAATTATTCAATTAGATTCTGTTCTCAACCGAAAATTTCTAGTCCCTCTTATTTCATTTTGAACTAATTTCCATTATTCTGAATAGCAGGGACTTTGAAGAAATTATTCAATTAGATTCTGTTCTCAACCGAAAATTTCTAGTCCCTCTTAATTAATTTTGAACTACTTTCCATTATTCTGAATAGCAGGGACTTAAAATGTTATCATTTATCGGAGTTCGTAACGATACAGTAACGTTTAATGGTATCCTTACCTCGGCATACATAATGTTAAAATTTTTAGTATAACGTTATATGGTAACAGAACGAAATTATGACCGAAAGCTAACGTTATTATAACGATAATTATGCTTCTCAACCGAAAATTTCTAGTCCCTCTTAATTAATTTTGAACTACTTTCCATTATTCTGAATAGCAGGGACTTAAAATGTTATCATTTATCGGAGTTCGTAACGATACAGTAACGTTTAATGGTGGTATCCTTACCTCGGCATACATAATGTTAAAATTTTTAGTATAACGTTATATGGTAACAGAACGAAATTATGACCGAAAGCTAACGTTATTATAACGATAATTATGCTACGTTGCCTCACCAATTCATTTGCAAAAGTGCGTGTATCCGTGCGACTAGATATGTTAAGCAGATGACAATATATTGTTACTAAATTGCACTCATATGAAGTCAGATCGGGTCCTAGTAACATGTCATCAATATTGAATTATATTTTGAGTTTCTGTAAAATCTTATCTCAGTTAAAATTCTGCGCTTACGACCACAAAACGTACGCTACAGAAAGCACAGCGTTTCATAGAACATATGAAAATAAGAGGTTGCTTTAACAATACAAATAACGTTATTATTTTGTTAACAATATTTTCGAAACGATCAATTTGTAAATATAATGTAATGTAGTTATAACGTTATACAGATACAATGTTTTGTGTAATATCGTTTTGAAATAGTTTCTAACAAATAACGTTATCTCGCACTTGCACATAAAACGTTACTGTATTTTTACCGGTATTTAAGTCCCTGCTGAATAGTGATACGAATTTCGTCCAAAACTTCAACTGAATATTTTGTCCCAGGTCGCGGCACCGAGTTCGAGGGCGCTGTGATCGCTCTGTTCCACTTGCTGGCCACGCGCCCCGACAAGGTGCGAGCTCTCCGCGAGGCCTTCTACCGCCAGAACCTGCCCAACTTGATGAACTTGCTCGCCACCGTGCTTGTTTTCGCTGTGGTCATATACTTCCAGGTATGTTATTATATTACATACAAGCGCACACCATATCGATCGGCGGTCACAATTTTTAAGAAGAGTGAATATCTTTTTTAGTATTTGACGTGAAACATTGTATGTAGTGACGTCAGTCTGACTTACTATTTGAAACCTAGTACCGTAATGTATCTCTGGCACTCGCTACCAGGAAACTGCAGGCATTTACTTCTCATGAATAATAGACAGGAAAATAGTTAATAGTTACTGAACTTGAAAAATTCTGCACTCTGGTATTATTTAACAAGTCCATGATTTTGATCAGTGTTAATTGTGCGAAGTACATGATCTGCGACGGAGGTAATTTATCTAGGAGGTAGTTTGCTTGGTTACTTTACTATGTTCACTGATAAACTATCACCTGTGTATACGCAAAACCAGTCGTGCACCATTTTCGGCAATTTATAATTCTAGACTCCACTTTTGCTTATCATCAAGTAGGCCAGACGAAAGACATCCATTGCAAGACATAGGCCTACTCCAAAGATCCTACAATTGCCGGTATTCCACTACCCGCATCCAGCGGCTTCCAGCGAGCCTGACCTATGAGCCCTGCACATCAGCTTGGCAATTCTTTGGGCTATGTAAGTGAATATGATTCGCCCGTGGATTTCGACATTACTGATTCGACGGAAACTAACTCACTATTACTCTTGGGTAACCCTGAGCTTTCTTACGAGGCCCATAGTGAGCGATATTATTATTATTTCAATGTTAGCACAACAATGTACAAGGCGGATTAATGCTGATTGAATTCTCTACCAGTCAACATTAGGGTGCTGCAGAGTAAGACATGTTAGGTACTCTATAGAACATCATGTCTTTTTAGAATTTTAGCGATTCTGATTTTGGGACGCACCGAGTTCCACATCATGTTTTTTTAGAATTTTTGCGATTCTGATTTTGGAAGGCACCGAGTTCCACATCTTGTCTTTTTAGATTTCTTAAGATTCTGATTTTGGGAGGCACAGAGTTCCACATCATGTCTTTTTAGAATTTTTCCGATTCTGATTTTGGAAGGCACCGAGTTCCACATCATATCTTTTTAGAATTATTGCGATTCTGAATTTGGGAGGCACCGAGTTCCACGTCATGTCTTTTTAGAATTTTTGCCATTCTGATTTTGGGAGGCAGTTCCAGAGGAGGAAGAGAGAGAGAGTGAGAATAGTATGAAATAAATTCTATTCCTTAAATGTTTATTTACTATATTAACATTGTCCTCAGGGCTTCCGTGTGGATCTACCAATCAAGTCGGCGCGCTACCGCGGCCAGTACTCGTCGTACCCCATCAAGCTGTTCTACACCTCCAACATTCCTATCATCCTTCAATCTGCGCTCGTTTCTAATCTCTACGTTATATCTCAGGTATGTAAACGTTTACTTACAACATATATAATATTTCCATATTAACATATTTTTATTTAAATAGAGAATACAATTGTCTCCAACTTTTCTTGTGGACAACAGATTGGAGCAACATTTTATGAGATCTTTCCGAAGGCATTTTCTATTAATTAAAAAGAGATTGTTGACCTGCCGCAACATTAAATTAATGATATCCCATTTCTGAGATAAGATTTACGCTAGTAGTAGTAGTAGGAAGGTATTCTCAATATACAACTGTGATCTGCCAATGTGTACCGTTTGTAGCTTAAAGCAGAGCGCCTTCCCTCGTTTGGTAGACGATGCTCGCAAAACGGTTAGGTTTATGATTTCCCATTTTTGAAAACATATAAAGGATTGAAATACATTACATTTATACAAAATCAAACATAAAGACAAGACAACCTACTTCTTCTGAAGAAAAGAAGCCTTTTTTATTATTGTCAATATGGCTATAAATTTGTTAACTAAACTCCTTACACCGATATTTTTGTCGTGAAACATACTCGAGATTGTTTTATGCTGACAGTAATAGTGACTTATTCTAAACTTTCTTCGGATATTATTACTTAAATCTGTTACGAAAGCTAGAATCGCGTTACTGATGGCAGTTCTCGGATTGAGCAATAATTTCGAAATAGTCAAAAGACTTGCTTGCTTATCGTATGGGTAGTGATAACCCTAGTGTCAGAGTTGCTCAAGCCGCCCAGTAGGCCTCTGACATGGCTTAACGACTGTTGTCTAATGACTACAACCGGGACCGACGGCTTAACGTGCCCTCCGAAGCATGGAGACGCTCAAAAATTAAACCACTTTACGGTCACCCATCTATGGACTGACCGCGAGCCTAGTTGCTTAACCTCGCCGATCGCTTGCGGACCGGTGAGAGCATCTATCTAATCTATCTAAACAATATTTACTCACCATATCGGTATTTACATACACTTGTATTTGTTAGAACCTCAATATTCCAATTTAATGTCAACAATAACTATAAATATGTATGTCTATGAATAAGATTAAAATAATTATTAAAACCAAATTGTGTAGCATATTGTGGGTATATTATAAAATTTCTGATTATTTTAGAGAAAAGTGCTTGGGATTAAGTTATTCTAAGTCAACAGACATTAAACAATTGTAATTAACTTTAAGTTTTTTTTTTATTAATTGATTCCTATGGATCTTTCTGGCAGCGTTTCTTAGTGTCTACCACGTCATGCATTGCATGGTGGGGCAAAAAAATATGACCATCCTAACTTCCTAACTAATATTATAAATGCGAAAGTAACTCTGTCTGTCTGTTACTCTTTCACGCCAAAACTACTGAACGGATTTGAATGAAATTTGGTATACAGATGGTCTAGACCCTGAGAAAGAACATAGGCTAATTTTTATAGTTAGGATAACACATAGTAGTCCAGGCGCTAGAGGTAGTTGAGTATGCAAAATCCGAGTGACGGCAACTATGACCGGATTCTTATACCTGAGACCCTAAATAATGACAAAACACATCTTGCCGCCGGGTGTTCTGGTCCCTTCTCGCTCCCTTCACATCCCCTCTCCGCCCATACAGCAATCATAGCGCGCGTACGCGTTTAGTTTGTTTTTACATCTATTGACGTAAAGACGTTGCTTTGTTGAGTCGTGTTTTTATATATACATATAAAAAAATAGTATTTTTGTAAATTCTTAGTGCCTATTAAGAGTGTACTGTGTTGAAAAACACAGTACACTCTCAGAAATGTCGTTAGAAGTGGTTAATTTGAAAAGAAAAAAACCTAACGAACAATTTAGTTTATTTTGCGATAATTCAAGTGATTTAGTGAAAAACCGAAGGCCAGGGAGGCTGCTTAATATTAAAGAAGCAGCAAATAGAAGAAAAGACAGCATTAGTGAGAAGTTTTCAAAACTATATGATCCAGACTCCACAAAACAAGAATTTTCATGGAGCTTACTCCAAAATCTCGTTCGTAATTGAGGGCACCGCCAGCGTTGAAAAAATCGTTGAAATGCATATTTTGTAAGAAGGTAACGAGAAACAACGATAAGCAGCTACATTTATGTTCCGAAATTGCAGCAGCGGAAAAACATTTTAGTACTGCACGTATAAAAGAAGACCATGTGCTCCAAAATATGCACAAGTAAAAGAAGACTGCGAGATGTATATTTGTGGAGGATTCGATGATCCAACTAAATGTTTCAAGTTGCAAGGTTCTTCAATTTGTGAGGTACTTGAATTACAATCAAACCATTTAGAAGCTGATTCAAGAATGTTCGTCCACATATTTCACGCAGTAAGGATTCAATCTTCTCATATTATCATAATTAGCGCTGATACAGATGTATTCGTCTTGGCAGTTTATTTCTGGAAATACTTAGCAAATATTGGGTGTCTCGGTGTATGGTTTGACGGTTCTCACACAAAGAAATGTTTTCTAGGATGCCATTTGGCTGCTGAATCACTGGGTGAGAACATATGCAATATTTTGCCAGCATTACATGCTGTAAGTGGTTGCGACACTACTATTAGATTTGGTAGTAAAATGCAATGGTTAAAAGCTGCGTCTGAAGATTTTGTACAAACAGCTCTCATGCCTTTGGGAAACCTTGACCTAAATAATCAGCAATTCAAACAGTTAGAAGCAGTTTGCACATATTTATTTTCGAAGAAAAAATTATCTGCTGATGAACTCAGATTTATACTGATATCTCAAAATATAGGTTTCAATTTCAATTTGATGAGAGTGATATGCACTTCAGATGCTTTGCATTTGCATTTATTAAGGGCTACAGTACAAACATTTATATGGAAAAATGCTCATCAAACACAATTACCACCCATTGATTATTGTTCATTTGGTTACGAAAAGCTCCACGGTGACTTACGTCCACGACAAATGACGAAGCCGTCTTTACCAGAGTCATTAATTCCACCATGTAAATGTACTGCAAATTGTCGCACATTGTCTTGTAATTGCAAAAAATCAGAATTGTTTTGTATTTCATTATGTAAATGCATCAATAACATATGTCAAAATATAAATGAGTAATTTTTTACCTACTTTAAATACATTTATGCTTGGATTCGCTAGTTTTTCATATATAACTTTAATTTTTTTATTAATAAAAAAAAAATATTACTTTCATTTTTGTTTTTTTCTTATTATTTAAGAATCCATCCTGACTTTTACCATTAGGAAAAACTATAAATCATTACGAAATAATCATTAAAATGATTTTATATCATGTACTCAATTCATTCCCTTAACGAATAAGAGAAGAGGGGGTAAAAAAAATATGGACCAAAAAATTTACCGGCAAGATCCACATTACTATTCTTTAACCTTTTCTTCACTTAAATCCGTTGGCGAAATTCGGCACTCACATTATGCATACTCACTTACCTCTAGCGCCCGGTCTATAGGCCATATTTTATAAAGTTTAACGCGGGTAAAACCGCGGGGCACAGCTAGTACTACATAAATGTAAAATTATTGCAGAATAAATGTATTTCGAATTTTGAACCCCAACTCGAGGCGGTTACTAGACCATCCGCCGGTCATTCATATATACCAATCTACGAAAACTATATAGCTAAACTGTTCGTATAGATGTTGGCCGTCAAGTTCAGCGGTAACTTCCTGGTGAACCTCCTGGGCGTGTGGGCCGACGTAGGGGGCGGCGGCCCGGCGCGCGCCTACCCGGTGGGCGGCCTGTGCTACTACTTCAGCCCGCCCGAGTCACTCGCGCACATTGCGCACGACCCGCTGCACGCTGTCCTCTACATCTTCTTCATGTTGGGCTCCTGCGCCTTCTTCTCCAAGACCTGGATTGATGTCTCTGGATCCTCTGCTAAGGATGTAAGTACACACAAACCCTTTATAAACGATGGAATAGTTGAGTTGACTGATTGTGGAGGTGAGATAGTGCATAGCGGCTTTTCGCTCTGAGTTCAGCCCAAATAATGAAGAAGAATAGATTAAACGAAATATACTTAACCTGCTTGCTACAGCTGCATGTTATAAGTGACAGCAGACTAGTGAGAAGTTATATCCTGATGGTACTCATACTTGACTGGCCTGTCTGTGGGTTCAATTCCCATCCAGGAAAAATCTTTGTGTGATGATGAATTTGTTCTGCGGCTTACAAATGAAAAAAGTTTATTGAAATATTTATAACATATAAATAAAATAGGAGTCTCTGTTTGTAATATTGAAATAACCGTTTCTTACTACATATGTATATGAATATACATACACCAAAATATTTTTTTACAATTCTTGTCTGTCTGTCTGTTTGTTCCGGCTAATCTTTGAACTGATTTGGACCGGATTTTTATTGGAAGGTAGCTGATGTAACAAGGAGTAAGTTAGGCTACGTTTATTTAAGAATAATAAAGTAACTGACAATTAACAATTAAATTTCACGCGGACGAAGTCGCGGGTACAGCTATTGTCAATATAAATATAACTTAATTTGGAATAAGTAAAAATAAAATGTAATTAAGTAAGTATCATAATAAAAAATTAAAGAATCGATTGTTAGGCGGAACGAAGTACGCCGGATCAGCTAGTATAATAATAAAAATCTAAACCAAACATTTGCTGCGGCATATTCGATTCTGAACTGTATTGAGTTTATTTCGTTGGAAAACCGGTACGGGTCGACGACCTTTCCTCACGACCAAGCCAACTCTGATACAAATTGACTTTCCAATTAGTGAAAGTATGAAATTGAGTTTTTGATATAGTACAATTGTTTTTAATATTTTCATGGTTATAAATCAGTTTTAATTAGCAATGAAAACTTGTTGTATCTTATAGTTAGCGTAATTGAATACTTTGTATATATGACCTACTTATACTGCTGCGTAGTGATATTCAAACAAAAATATTACACGCCTCAACAAATTGTGAAACCTTAGTTTACTTTAAAATAATTTTACTTCAAGTATAAATAAATTGAGGTTATGTAATTAAGCACTGTTATGTACGAACAATATTAACCCCCCCCCCCCCCCCCCCCCTCCATTGCACGCGCTTTGTACGTGTGCTTGATTTGGGTAGTAAGCTGGCATTGGGTGACTAGTGTTACGAAAAGTGAGACCGGGTGAGGTGAATGGAAGTTGAGAGCAAGAATAACTTAGTGAAGATAGAAAGAGATAGTTATGTTTCGTAGATTACTGTTAGGTCAATAGAGAGGCGAGCACGCATTTTCTTTCTCTCATAGCTAGTTGAACGTTTAAAGTTTGTACTTCAGATGTGTGGTCTTAGTTACACTCATTTTTTTTCGCCAAACTCTATGTCCCGTCTAGATCGCTAATCAACATCTAAATTGAGACGCCCAGGCTCAATTTGGCAACAAGGATTATTATTACTAACTTATCTGCCAGGTGTGGCGATTACGGCATATCCCTCCAAATAATGACACAATTTCGTTGTGTTGTGTTGTCCACGCTCAAAGACGAAATGTAGATGTTAATCTTCTATTCTATCTCGTATACTTCCTTACTTTAACATTTCATACTGAACTGAATAGTAATCAAGTAATAAAAATTGAAACAGAACGAGAACGTTGCCGATAAACTGCTGTGCTAAATGTGTGTGCAAAAATGTCTAAAAATAATGTCTTCTTCAATAATACATAAATAAAAACATTAATCAAAATGATGTATTTTCTGACGCAGGTGGCCAAGCAGCTGAAGGAGCAGCAGATGGTGATGCGCGGGCACCGCGACAACTCCATGATCCACGAGCTCAACCGCTACATCCCCACCGCGGCCGCGTTCGGCGGCCTGTGCATCGGCGCGCTGTCCGTGCTGGCCGACTTCCTCGGCGCCATCGGCTCGGGCACCGGCATCCTGCTGGCCGTCACCATCATCTACCAGTACTTCGAGATCTTCGTCAAGGAGCAGGCCGAGATGGGCGGCATGAGCACCCTGCTCTTCTAAGCGACTTCGAGACGCCGCCGGAGCGCTGGCTGCAGGCCGCCCGTAGCCAGCGCTCCGGCGGCCGTAGTGTGCGTGGCTACAAGTGTGGGTTATGTGCTAATTTATATAAATGAACTTTATAATAAAATAATTTACAAGTACAGACTTTGTTTTTGTAGACCCTGACCCCCTTATTGCAAATGACGAAGAAAGTTAATACCGCGGTTTAAGAAGCTGACAACAGCCGATTTAATGTAGTATTCGCGCAAAATTTTAATCAATTCATTGTTCTCATTACACAGTTCACTAAATTTACTTAATACAATTAAATCCGCGAAGTAATCACGAAAAATAACTAAAACAAATGCTCTGAAATTTTGCACTTAATTGAAATCGTTATTTTAGATTTTTCTATAAAAATCTAAAATAATATTTTAGATTATATTTTGCCTGCAATTAATAATTTTGTTAATATACACTGGTTTTTAATTTGTTCAACCAATTGTGACCCGTTCAAGCACGGGCGGGATTTTCGTGTAGCGCTGGATGTTGTCAGATTCTTAATCCAAGGATTATCAGTACATAGTTTGTTATAAGGGGGTAAATGTTAGTGATACTTTGTATTAGTTCTATAGATAGTAGCTCGGTATCGGATTAAATATATAAGAAAAAAAAAATAGGTAATTAGAGGCATCGTAAAAAATAACTCATTCTATACAGTTTTATATCAGATGCCGGTGTGTATAGAATATAAGTAGGGAATAGCGAGCGATACCATGATTGTCAATTTAGCAATACTTGTAACTAAACGTTTACGCGGAACAGTATTACATAGAAACAGTACAGATAAAGAAAGTGTTATTAATATGTATCTTGATATAAATAAGCAGGATTAAAGTATTATATATAAAGATTAAAATGTCAAAAACTAACTTTAGAACAGTTTTTAAAAGCGTTTCAATGCTAGAGGGATTTTAAGCTGCCTGTACACACGGCTACATATCAAGCTATATATTTCCAATATAAGCTGACCTGACATTGTATGGAAATCCTATACAACGCGAGATCAGCTTACACTGGAAATGTATAGCTTGATGTGTAGCCGTGTGTACAAAAAGATAATTATGTTGATATTTTTTTACAGTATATATTTTTAAATTGTTCTCAACGAACTTTTTAGACTATTGTATCCAGTATTAAAAAGAAATTGCCGTGGCTTTTTGTTTTAACCCGGCCGCTATAGTTTTTGGAGAATATCACTGCTTCTCCAGAAAATTGAATGCATTTGACAGTTTGTTTGTAATGCTGTGTCGCTAAACGTTCTTAAAAGGGATCGCGCAGGCGGCGAACTTTTTGACTACAAAATGATAATGAACAATTAATCGCAATAGTTTGTTTTATAGCTTCGAAGATAAAAAATCCGTCGTCTCCGCGAGCCCAAAATGGGTCGATCTTCAAATATACATCTTGTAACTTTGTGGACAAACAATATCACGAATTATTGACGAATTTTAAGTGAAAGAAAATTTATTTTTAGACCATGTGTTAAATACACATAATTGCTTTGTTTATTATAAAATGATTCGTTAATTTTTTAATACTTACTACATTACAGGTGTAACCAATTTTTGAGGGTAGACCTAAATACTTATTACTACAAATATGGACCAATATCCAACTTTGTTAAGAGTATCTTACAAAGCTTATTTGTATTAAGTTCGTGTTGGATTCTGTTTGTGGAACATTATCTATATATTTTGTTATAACTACTGTTAAGCGCATAATGGGCATAATTCACTTATTAATTCTGTACAGGCTTATTATCAGAAATAATATGTGTGGATTGAGACTACAGATTCAGTTGAGATTACCCAATAAATTCATTTATATTGTTTTGGATTATGTTTTATTTTTATTTTTTCATTTCCAGCATTTAGTGTATAAGTACTTTAAAAACTCTTTTAAAAAAATGAAATATAACAAGATTGTACAAATAGAGGGCTGTGCGATTTCTCCCAGGCAACCGTTGAATGGACCATGATCAAAGAAAAAGTAGTTTCGTTAGGTAGATAAGGTAGTTAGTATTAAATGGAAGGATTTTACTGTTTTTTTTTTAATTTAATTAACACACACACACTGTACAACTCACCTATATACCTATCAGCTCGGATCCATCTTAAGGTTGTCTATGTTATGCGATAAGGCCGCGCTTTTTACAACTTGTCTATATTATGTGAAATATAATATAGACAAGTTGTAAAAAGCGCAATAAGTGTGTATTGTTATCTCGTGTACAATAATAAGTTTTCTATTCTAAACAGATTTGGAGGAAAGCATTCACGAGATTTCCATATATATTTTGTTCATATCGGATTTCAAACTGTTTGTTTCTCAAAACAGTAATTACACAAGGTGTAACATAAATAGTGGAGAAAATTCAAGGAGTGTAATCTACGTATAAAACTGGACAAAAAGAATTGTGTTGGTTCCCCTAGAAAATGCGGAAGCTGATCGACATTTCTTATATAGGCTAAGCCATCAAAATTTAAAATGGGTAAAAAGTTAGAGAACATTAAGCTCCTTAAGTTATATTGACTATTTTTGTTACACCTTGTAGATATTATTACGCTTTTGTTCGCGGGAAAGGGATTACTCTTAAAACGACAGAAGTATTTTGTTATGTAACTTTATTCTCCTCACTAGACATGCAAATACAAGGACAAAAAAAAACAATTTGCGATTTTCCCTCAAAACCTTATAACAAAAACTCATCACGACTAAATCGAACGGTAACAAAATGTATTTACAAAAACAATCGATCGAATAAGTTTGACGCCAAAAAAATTAAAGGATGTCGAAAATAATTGAGATCTTAGGAACATGATTGGTAAGAGAACGATTAAAATCGAACTTGGAATAGTGCCATATGACATTATGGAACTTAATAGTATACATGTATGGCACAACACTAAATACATTTACGTACCCTCACAGTAATAGGCACTTGGAAAAGGTGTCACGACTGAAGAGCGAATCTACCCTTGTATTTTTGAGGTAGGTGGCCTCAGAGAAGGTTAACTCTAAAAATCAGCTCGATTATCACATAGGGCAGAACAAACTGCATTATTGCTTAGTTTTACACGAGGCGATATACTACAACTTGTATTAAGAAATGACGCTGTCTGGAGCCGTGTTTCAAATAAAGAACGCATCTTAAGAACATGAATTAAAAAAAGCTTTTAACATATTGACATGAAAAGAGAATCCTTAACTTTGACTTACATTTGAGAATCTGACCGGTTCATCAGCTTCTTATTCAGTTAAACACGGCTCTGACTTTAACTTCTCCTTGAATAATAATTATCTGATCATATGTGGATTTGATTTTGTAGATATTTGGACATTGGAGTGAGTGGTATCAGTAGCGAAGACTTAATTTAGGATATGCATGATGCCCTCTAAGACTAAATTTAGTTATTAGGATATGCATGATGCCCTCTAAGACTAAATTTAGTTATCGAACTTGTTTTAAGCATCATTTTAATAGTGTTGGTTATATTTTGTCTGTCTACATGTTCCTTACGCTTTTAATGAAGATAACAAAGTCGTGGTCTTGAATACATACCACAGTCCTAATTTTGACCCTAGCTTTGTGGAAATGGTTTTACAATAATCTTGGAATATCTGGCTATAGACAGGTTTGCCATCGTCTACAAAATATCTTATGCATCAATAGGGAATTTCTTCTACACCACTAAATGCCAAAATATACAATCCCTCAAAGTACAACACTCGCAATCGTGGCCGCAAAATAATTTGTTGTTCAACTATAATCAGTATGACAATGTGTTAGAGCAAATGGAAAAATTATTTACAGAAACATTTGCCCAAGACGGTCTAAGGCGATTGGCATACTGTCCCGCAAGATGCAGTGTAGTGCGTGAGTGCGTGTTCTAACGTTGCTTGTAAGTATCTCCGTTTGTATAGAAAACACGCACAGTCCAACATACAGAACATGCATCTGCATGAACGCACGTGAATGCATGTTGTGTGTTGCCTAAGGCTGCGGTTCCACTGAGGCGGAGCGGAGATGTGGATTTCAAGCCACGTGATTGGTGAACGCGACACAGCTAGTCTCCACTCCCCCTCAGTGGAACCGTAGCCTAATGATTTTCAATAGGTACAACAATAGTTTCACGCACAAAAACATTCTGAAGCGGTAGTACTGTAATTAACTCTCATATTTTGGGTATAAATGATACGCAGTTACAGGCATCTTTGTTGGCCAGTTACATAAAATTGAATATTGTCTATGATATGACGTCTCTAAAATGACTTGCCAGGAATATCATGCTGTCGAATTCAGTGCCAGGCGAATCAATAAACAAGTCGATACTGTTTAATTATACAAATTATATTGTACTATATACGTGGGACTATCCAGACAGATGATAGTATCCTCAATCAAATGACCATGGAAATCACTTTACTAGTTTTAGGTGTATTATGTATTTAGACTTTAGATAAAGTGACTCTAAGAGCGAAGTGGAGAAAGATTAGCAAGGCAGACCCCACTACCGTATGGGACACATAGTCAAATTGATAAAACATGATAATAATGTTTTTGCATTTTCGTTTAGAGTTCTACCGTCCACCTCACATGTTCTGTACATACCTTTTGGCGAACCTACTAATTTACATACAAATTTAGTAATTATGGACTCCTAAATTATAAGTTTGCGGCCACAATATCTATGTCCTTTCTTTATGAATTCTACTTTTATATAACCTGACGTTAAAAGTTGTCCTAGAAGGTATCCACTACTTCCCTGGATTTTGGACGTCCACTAATTTACAGTCCGTAATTACCTTTGTAATGTAGTAATAATGGACTCTGCTATCATTTTGCGGCCACAATTGTGAATGGTAACCATATAGGTTGTAGTTCTAAATATGTACATATATTCAAACAGCGCGATGAGTTTTAATAAAACTTGCACCAAACCTTAAATTCAATCATATTATTCAATAAATAAATTTTAATAGGGGGATATTTTCATACAATCTTTAGAATTCATCTCACTTTCCACATCCGGCTCGCGTTCAGTCATGACGGAAGGTTTCCCCGTGTCCAGTAGCTGGTGGATAATTACTACTCTTGGTAAAAACAGGATTTTGATATGGCCAAATATAGAACTGACGAACCTTCTACTGGACCCGTGAAAACCTTCACATTGGCTTAAAGACCATACCCTTATTATGTCATACAGAAGCCAAGTGATAGCAAAAGTTAGGCAATACTTGTTTCTTCATTGAGTTGTTGTGACGTATCGGCGCTATACATGGTGTTATATAAATAGTTAACAAATCTTAGGGCTTTTACTTCTCAAACTGAACAATTAACTAGCCAAATATACTGCCGTCCAATCACTTAAATGATGTTTTAAAAAAGCATGAATCAAGGTAAAAGGTTTATACACAGGTAGTACAGAGTACGGGTACGAGTAAGTTTGTACATATACTATTAACCATGGCAAATTTCACAACATTACGGCTTTTTAGCGCATGTACGGCAGGATATTAATTTACAATGTTGTAACAATGTCTATCTGATCAACATTCTTTTATTTTTCGAATTTAAACAAACTGATTGCAATACATTGTTCAGTTGCATGGAAAGAGTATTCCAAAGATATCCACAATTATTAATGTTACAGCTTGTATTATAGAATTGCGCAGATGTAGAGCAAATTTATTGCATAAATTGCACTTTCCATTGACTGCTAAAAGATACGTAATAAGGGTGCAGAATTATACATGCTCGTGAGCCTTGAATAGCTAACAATTTACTGACAATAAAGAAACCTTGTACGACCAAAACATAACTAGCTTTATGTACTAACATGAAGCTAACAGGTTTATTTTATTACAATTGAAAGAAATAGTGAGCTGTTTGTAGATTCAACAATCGGGGCTAGTTCGCCAACTAAGCCGCTAGGCAGCGTTAGGCAAGACATGCCACTCTGATGTTTTCAAAATATCATAAAACCTTTCATTCAGGATCGTATCATTATAAACACAAAGAAAAATAAATGTCAAAAAGATGAACGACAAATTTGTTTATCTCTTGTGATTAATTTGGAGAAATTACTTTAAATCAACCTTTACATTATTTTATTGATTAATATTTTGATTATAAGCTTTATGATGAAGCCACCACTATGTCAATGTAATAATAAGACAATACGAAGGAGATTGCACAAACGAGAGAACAATCATTTTGCTGTATAAATGTGATTGATTTTTATACTTTATGCCATTGATGGTTTGATAAAACTCACCCCGACGACATCCTAGAGTCATCACCTATTTATTATCCTTTATCTATTTTACTGCGACTTACAATAAATTGTTAAATGTGCTTGACAGACATTCCATAAAAACCCTTCCAGAGTTTCATCGAAGTCTAGAAAAGAATCTCTATAGTTCACTGCTTGCTTCTTTTGTTTTTTTATTAGAATTCAAAGTTGTAAAATAGTATAATAATGCATTGAATAATAATTGTTTAAATAATAATTGTTTTATCGTGTTCGTGTTGACGACACAGCTCATTGCTTGCAATGGAGTACGCAGTTGCCATTCTACAAGTAAATAGGTTTTTAGGTTACTAGTACCAACCCTTCATATTGTTTGTTCATGATAAGGCACTGACATCACTACTCAGTTCGTTTTGCTAAAATGAATACATGACCTCGTTGAAATCTAATATTTCTCATACTGTTTATCGGGTAAATAGAAGATAACTAATATTACGCGCTCATGACCAGTTTCTTTTACCGATCCGTAAGTGATCAGTCTATAGCTGGGTGACCGCCAAAGTGGTTTAATTTGGAAGCGTCTCCATGCTTCGGAGGGCACGTTAAGCTGTCTGACCAGGTCCTGGTTAGTAGACAGCAGACATTAAACAATGTCACAAGAATACTGGGCGACTGGAACCACTCTGACACTAGGTTAAAACTTGCCCATATGAAATAGAAACTTAATATTAAAACCATCAATTACTTTTTAAGTGAAATGAATTAATCTGAATCTAAATATGTCAAATTTGATTATCTTTTAAAGAACTTTCGTTCGATAGATAAATCATGTCTAAAAAGTTATATTCAAAAATGACTCAATTTCATTTTATAAATGGTTAATATAACTTTTTTTTTATTTAGAATTTAAGTTTATATTATGACCGCAATGAATGTTCGATATTATATTAATTGCACGGTTATTTTTTTAGTTTTCTGTGCACCGTTTATTGACCCATGCACAATCATATATAGGCGGAATTTCCGTAAAACAAATAACACTAAATGCACGACATACTTAAAAAAGAAATATCACCAAAAAGACGCTGTTATATTGGAATTAAAAAAGAATATATTCACAACACATGTGTTTTTTTTTCATTCGGACATAACTGTGTCTTTTTGGTATAGTTCCTGGTTGTATGCCGTGCGTTGTTATACCTACATTGAACAATCAATTTGAAGGGTATATTTAAAATAATTATTTACAAAGCGTCTCCCAGCGACAGAAGAGTGGTGTGTATGTAAGCATGTATGTAAAGATAATATTATTGATAATCGAATGTGAGTTAATTTAGTCCCTTAACATTATGGGAATAAAAACCTTTATTATCATAAACTTTTTCAGAAGACTGCTTATGTGAAAAACAATACCCAAGTTTTTTATTAGGTATTTGTTATTTGATATGAGACTTGTAACGTGAGATAAACTGATTGATTCCAAAAGGTATAAATATTTCCAAGCTTTGAGGTCACACTTCCTTCATAAGAATATTTTTCTTTCTTCAAAAGACACATTCAATACCGAAACTTGTGCAATAATTGGTATTTTATTGCAAATTTGACGACCGATAACACGAATATGCAAACTTCGAGCAATTATTGCACTAATGTCGCTATCACTAGATTTGTTACGTAATAAGTCCGCCTATAGTTGTGACTGAGAGCATAGACAACTAACGCTTCAGACTTTGCTGATTCGGCGCATGTTATATCTAAGATGCCTAGTGCTGATACCCTTGATACAAATATTTATATAGTCAATGGAGTTTGACAAGTTTATCTCACATCACATTCTCAAATATCAACTCAAAATTGATACTGATCAATATAACTTAAATAAACAGCATATATGTATGTAGCTTTTGTTATACTAATCATTTCTGTACCTGCCATTGTGAATTTCAGTGTTGCCAGTTACCTACTTATTAATATTCACAGAGATATTTCACAATGAAGCCCTAAAATATTACTAGGCAATTCAACGATAAAACTTCCTTATAAAACCGCTGAGATATACTCAAAAAAGCACTTTACCGCTACTAGAAATTTCGCATAATATGTATGTACAAAGCTAGCTCTAATCTCTCTATATCTATCAGTAGGTGTTCGTTCACAATAGTATTGCATTTTACATGGATTCGTATATTTCATATAATAATATAGTTCCATCATTGTTGCACACAAAAACACAAAAATGATATCTAAAAATACAACAAAACTAAACAAGAAGTGTAATGTATGAAACATTTTATTATATTCAACAACATATCCATGGTAGGAGAAAAAGAAAACAATGGAAAAATAACTATAAGAATAACAGTGCCAATATTAACTAAAATAAGTGGGGAAAGATCACTTGTCCTACGTTTATTAAAACCGTATTCAAAAAAGGACGTAATGTATTAATAAAATGCGTTAGTTTTTTAAATACCGTACTTTGGATATCAATAAACGAGTAATTTAAAAAAATATATATACTAGTACACAAGTGTCTAAAACTCCGAACCAATAAAATATAATCTAAAATATAACAACAAAATTAATTTGAAGCCGCGCCAGGCAAGTGTGTGGGATCTTACTGGTTACTTCAGCTACTTACTAAAGATTTCGCTAATCAATCTTTTATCATTTGTACACGCGTATGATAGCACTTAATGTTATTAGGTATACTATTCCAACTTAGTTACAAATGGTAATTTAGAATATTATCCGCATTCGCCATATGCTTTTGAAGGTGCGTGCGTATCGAAAGTTTCATACAACTATCCGTTAGGTACTATAATGCAATAGCGGGTCAAAAAGCGTCTCTTTCCTAACTTATTCGAGAGTCACCTAGAGAACAATATAAATATTTGCATAAATCCGCACTTGTTGTTCACCATTCACATTTGTAAAGCACACGCGTCACTCGTCGAGCGATATTGTTCCAACACGAAGAAGCTTTAGGTACGCACGGTGAGACGTCTACTACTCGGTATCTAGCTATAGGATGTACGTCTCGGACATGCGAGTCAAAACGCCCGAGATTATGAAGTTCCACACAAGAGCACGACAAAATGGCGGCGGACCGTTATATCTAGAAGCGCGAGTTAATAAATTACGCGGATATTATTTCGTGTTATGCAACGGTTTCGATCTCTTCGGGTAAGCCGGCGGGCTGCTCGGGCGCCGCCATCTTGGAGGGCGAGGTGTAGGGTAAAGTCTTTAGTTTGCGAGCCTCGCGCCGCTGTTTCTTCTGTTGCATGACGAGTCGCAGCTGCTCGAGTTTGCATTTGGTTTTGTCGTTCTCCAGCGCGACGGCTTTGGCCGAGTCGCACTTCTTGCACGAGGCGGCCGCGCCCGCGCACGCCCCGCACGCCGCCGCGCCCGCGCCCAGCGCCTGGCTCGGCTCCTTCTGCAATAGCAACAGTCTCTTAATATACACCTACTTAGTTATACTAACTATGACTAATTAACAAGTACATCATTTTTGTATAAATAGATTTTATAGTTAAAATCAATGATATTATATATAAAAAAGAGGCAGATATGTTACTAAGTGAATTCAAATTCAAGTTCTTTATTGCATTCATGTGTTACAATAGGTGTTAATGTACATAATTTGTGTCAAACATGACCCCTGTTGCAAATACATTTCTTATAACAATCTTAAATTATATAAAAGGTGAATATAAAAGACTCAAGAAGGACGTTTTGTCTTCAGTCCGCGCTGAGCAGGGCGACGAGTTTAACATTAGAAGCGCAATTGTTTAAATGATATCTATCTCTTTATTTACATGCCTATTAGAACAACTTATCAACATGTTGCACTATAACGGTACCAGCCCGACCATATTTTAAATGTCGGTTACTATGAATGTAACGTATCTTGTATACAACATCATTGATTAAAATAATGTTTTGACTATTTAAGCGCTTTTAATGGGTTTATCTGAATAAAAAAGCAATTTATAATTTGTTTAACTGGTATTCAATGTCGGTCACCAGGAAGATTTTACAAGCGGTATAAGCTCTATTGTTGCAGCGCAACTATTGAACCGTTAAATCCGCGCAGAAAGAAGCCTTTGTTTCTCCAATATATGACTTAAAAGATTTTACCTTCATAAAGTTAGTCCAAATTGGAAAAAATGGAATACAATTAGCGGGTAATTGAGTATAATGTCTGCCTTTTTATTGGTCAAGGATTACCTTTACCTACACTGGCATGTTAATAAAAACAGGATAATTTTGTGTAGTTATAAAATTATTTTATACTTTTTAGTAGGTTTTAGAGTTGGTGTTTTGTGTTTAAAACATTTTTTATGTTTTTGGTGACTGAGACCGGCCGTATATTTTAAGTGTTATATTTCAACGTTGATAGATCTCTTTAGAGTGCTAACTTCCTTATCAAAAACTTAGATCATATACAATATTCATTTCTCAAGCTTGACCATTCCAATAAACAAGATAGTAATTACAATTGGCTAACAACGATGGAGAAGTCGGTATACATACGAAAAACAAATACTCGTTTTTTTAAGACCATTTAATATATCCAGTCATTGTCCTTTTTCTCTATAGTTCAATTATAACTTAAGTTACAAAGGAAATACAGCCTGAGCTTGCCAATATTAAACTACATATATTAAGCTAAACTTAGTGTAATGTGCGGCGCCTTATAGTGCTTCCGTGGGTGCTCTTTATGGCCACTTATATACATAAAAAATTCTACTTCAATTAAGTAATATTTCTAATACAAAATTATTTTATTAGGTTTTGAAGTCGGTGTTTTGTTTTGCAGGTAAAAATACATTATACTATATTATTATATTAGAATTCCTAATCAATTGGATGATGTGCGTTATACACTGTTCTGTCATAAAAAGTGCCATCAACTTGTCTATAATATGAATGAATTAACAATGCAAATGCATTAAGAAATTGAACAATACAATGTAGTTTATAAAATGTAACCAAAACATTTTTCGTCTATTAGATGGGGGTACCTACAATATTATGTATGGAACCGACTCATACTTAACCAATGTTAAATATCAATCATAATATCACATACATATTTAGGCGAAGTAAAAATAACAGCAAACTTCATTTTGTTAGCAATGATGGATAGAAATTATGATCAGTCATGGTAGATAATTCTTATAATGACGTAAAATAACTTTAGTTACCTGTGCTAGAGCGATGGGCGGCGCAGCACACAACAGATCATTCAGTATGTGGATTATTGTAGAAATGTCGCGCTTCGGCCGGCCATATCTGTAATAGAAATACATTCAAATTATAACAAAAGCTGTGTAGGTACCTCTGTAATAAATAACTATTAAGTAATGTTCTGATGTATGTATGTATGATAAAATAAACCACAACAAAATTAGGAAATCTACAAAGACCCAAGATGTGGTGTTGAAATTAAGATTACTAAAGTGGAAATGGACTGGCCATGTAATTAGAGAAGAGAAATGGAACAAAGTATTATTGTGGTACCCAAGAGAGTGAAAAAGTAAAAAGGAAAAACCATTTAGTGGATGGGAACATGATGTGGTTAACTGGAAAACTGGCTTAGTTAATATTTAACTGAATGTAAGGCTGCCTAATTAAATATGTAATAATTTCAATGCAATATGTGTTAAGTGACAATTGTCTTGAAACAACTTGCAAACCTTAAATGGTAATTGTATGTAATATTTTAACATCTACTTATATGTACTCATAGCAAATAAAGAGATTTGATTTGAAACCTGGACTAGACTGGTGCAGGAAAGAGAGATTGGAAAGTGTTGGAGGAGGCCTTTGCGAGCACACAGAATAATAACAGCCTTGATATAAAAACAAATAATTTAAAAAAATGTATACTTATATGTCTGAAATAGGCTGTAAATAAATAATGTGCTGTCTGATGATGGTGATGAATATAACCACCCCATTTCAAGAATTTTAGAATATAACTAACTTCTAACTAACAATGTGTTTGTCTAAAAATTATAATTTTTATCAGTATCATGGTTTTATTATTAAGCTCACAAGTAACCACATGTTTACTCAGTTCAACAAATCTTAAATGGAATATTGTGTCACTATGGTTGGTTTATTTCCCTTAATCACTTAATAATTGAGCAAATAAAAATTAACGGTAATAAATAAATCATAGAGTGCACTTGAAATTCATTGAAGCAATTATATTGTTACATTTTATGAATAGAAAACTAGTTCATAATTTCTTATCAAAAATTGGATCCAAAGCTACTATTTAGCAGTGTCAAATCCATAATTGTATTAAGACTGGCTACTAATGAAGTGTAACAGTAAAAACAATATACAAATTGAATTAGAAATGCTTACACAAAATATAACATAGATAGTGGACACTTAAGGAGCACTTATGCCCATCAAACTGAACTAAGTAAACAGAAGCAGTTTGTGAATACAAAAAGATTTATTTTTGGGCCCCATGCAACATCCATCTACTGATCATTATTTTTGTATGGGGAGTAAATATGTATTTTTGTGTATTTTTACATATTGTTCAGTTTCATAGCCAAATTATGATCCTTAAGTCCACTATTTGTCACACCTTGTATACAAAAAGACAATCATCAGCTGATTGCTAATGTTTTATTATGAATTATATTATTGTGTATATTTTGTTAAATTCAACATTCAATCTCCTATTATATACAAAAAATATAGTTACAATTTCCATGCATTCTTACAATTTATCTATAACAACACTTATTTAGTTTCTATTGTTATTATCACAAGATTTAATTCAAGTATCAAGTCATTTCATAGCCCTTGAACTATAATGCTGCCAAAATATAGCAGATACTATTATTAAATTAATTTGTATGCAATATGCCCCTTGACATTTTATGGGTCTTGTTATTTGAATGTGGTTAGTGGTGACTAGAGATATATTTCATAAGTCAAACTGTCCACTTATGGAATATATCTGCTATTTAACTTAGGATTCAAATAAACACTCACCTGTCTTGCAAAGCAGGATTCAATGTGCCCGAAAATGTCCCAGAGTAAATTCCTTTGCCATGGTGCTTCATGGACTCTATCACAGCTCCAGGTCCAATCTTCGTTCGCATTGTGTCCTCAGATGTCCTTAGATCAATTTTATTTGTCAGTACTTCTTTAGATAATTTTTTCAGCTTTTGTGTTAAATTCTTTGATGCCTCTATGAGTGCTTTGGTGTCAACAGGCGGAGTGGGGGATGCTCTCTGGGGCTTTTTAGGGGCATCAGGAGCTTTGAATGGTGCTTTTGATGTTGATGGAGTTGCATTATCTTCAGTCTGTCCACTGCTTGGTTGCAGAATTAATTTCCTAGAATTTGTAATGTAAGGCTCAGTTCTGGAGGTAGACGGTTGTGATAAGTTATTGCTGTCTTGTCGACTCTGCATCCTTTTCTTATGCTTATTAACAACAGACTGCATGAAAGCTTTTTGCTTATTCTGGCCTATAGGATGTTTAAACTTGGATGTTTTATGAAGTAAATATTGGAAGCGCTTGTTCTTTAAAGGTTCATTTATACTTTGGAAGGAAGGCAGGGTGCCTGTGTTAGCTTCCTGACTACCGTGACTAGTTGTAGCCAGGTTTGATATTTCTCTATCCATCATGGATTCATCTTGATCTTCAAATAACCCTTTGTCTACTGCACTGTTGAAGAGATTTTCCATTGGATATTCATCTATAGTACTCTCGGCAAGGAATGAACTTTGGTCTGTAAAATTATCACTGTCATCACTGAGGGAGCTGTCTGGAGTGTGCGATGATGCAGAGGTGCACGGCTTGTCATGGATGGCACTTTGAGAAGGTATTAAATCTCCGGTCAATTTGTTGTTTGCAAAAAATTCAAGCAAGTTGCTTTTCACAGTATTCATAATGGTTATCTCACTGCTTTCTGAATTTATATCTATTGGACTTGATACCAAATTAGACAAAGATTTGATAGGTGACTGATCATTTTCTAAAGATGTGTCTGACAAATCTGACAGTGTACAATTTGTGGTTTCCAATGTATCATCTTTCTCATCAGCTGTTTCAGACTTCTCACTATATTTTTCTTCAGCTATAGACTTATATAAATCAAAACAATTTTGTAACATTTCAAAATCTTGTTTCTGGAGGCCATGTGTTGTCTGTGGTACGGGCTTGGTGGCTTCACTGCTGGTGTAGGTGTGGTCTATGTGCACAGGGGTACATGTGGGGGTTGACTGAGGGCTGGGTGTCTCCCTGGCGTCACATTTAGTCCGTACTGATGTTGATGTAGAACTTTTAGTAGGTGTGGAGGTCCTAAGTGAGCGTGAGGCACTGGAGACTGTGTTGAGGGTGGACAGCTGCAGCTGTATCAGCATCATATGGTCTCCTAACCTCATAGTCAAGTTTAGTGGAGATTTTCCACTTAAGAAATCATTTACTTGAGTATCATTTAAGGATTCTAATGCTTGCATTACAGAATTTTCGGGCCTGTGGCTCTGTAAGGGACAGATAAACTTAGTTAATGAAAGAATTAATTAGCCAACAATAGGTACAACCGTATTAGAGATAAACGTGTGTTGATTAGTTTCACATTGTTATGAAACACGTGATATCGCGATTGCGGGGTTTCGAAACATGGAGGACTCACCAGAAGTCCCGTTTCCACGCTGGGCAGTAGGATGACGCGAGATCCGTCCAGCAGACCGTTGTCATCCAGCGTGCCATCCCTCAGTTGTCTGCGAACACAAAACACTAGCTCAATACGCGATTCGAATAACACTGATGCGTCATCGTATCGACATATTTCCGTGATATGTTTGACAATAGAAGCTTGGCGTCCGAGCTGAGATCGCTCACCTTTCGCGATGTAGCAGGCATATTCTGTCTTTAGACACCTTCAGTTTCTTGGAAACTAACTTTTTGAGGTGCTCTACTGTATTTTTACCGTTCAAACTAATGGAGAAATTACCACCCGTAGTGGTTTGTATATTCAGCGTTATGTCCGATGTTTGGGGCGAGCCACACCCGTACACTTCTGTTCCAGTCGCGCGTTCCATAATTTCTTCATAAATTACACTAGAATTCACACTTTTACACTGATCGAAGTACACACGAACTATCTTTAATTACACAGCTATTTTATTGCAGAATAGAAATAACAGGGTCACGCCAGACCCCCAGTTTTTTGATGTGGCCGTCGGTGTGACCAGTTTACATTCGCGATATCCCGTTATTTTTTTTTTACAACAGCTGATGCGAGCACCGACTATTTACGTTTCGTTCCGACGTCTTTGTTAAGACTAAATATAGTTTTTATGCTCAGCTAACGCCTTATGGTGAAATCAAAAGGTCTATTGCAAGCATTGAAAGTACACTAGTAATATGTTACGAAAAGCGTAATTCTTATTAGCTTGAACTAAAAGATGTTATCAGATTATTACCTTTATGACGCACTGCACTGGTCACCATATTATAGAGAACGTCATATGACGTCATCCAGACGCTTGTCGATTACATAGCGGTAAACTTAAAACATGATGGCCTCATATTTTCCCGTTCCGCTTTATGCCCTAATCTAAGTAACGTGTTATGTTTTATGGTTTTGTTTTTTAGGTATGGACCGCATAAGAAGGAAAGGGGGAAAGTGAATAAAAGATGTAAATTCCAGAACCCACTTTATTGACCCAAAACAACCAAACTTAACATCTATCACAGCAAAATGTCACATGGGAATAAGTTCTCACAAATCAAATAAAGAATAGGCCATGGCCAAGTGTAGAGAAAAGCAACGGTGATGACCTCGTGAATTTTAGGCAATATTGCTTTTTTCATTTTGATGCCTAAACAACCATTGTGATCACAAGGCCACATCGTCACTTCCTCTCAAAGACGTCATCGAATAATAATGATGATCAACGTAATTTAACAGAACTTTTGCATTATTTATTTAATAATAATAATAATGTCCTCTTAGCCGAATTTTGACTACGGCGGCCAGTCTCAATGGAGACTATCTAACTGCACGGGACATATTATGGTGCACAAGTGTGCGCAAACACAAGAGCACTTTCTGTTCCATCACTCTTATGATACGATGGGGCCACTAGCGACACGATGGGACGACTAGCGACACGACCGGAAAGAGGTCAGGTACAGGTCCGACGACATTACTTGCACTCAGAGGCACGGGGGTGAAATACCGCCAACTCCCAGACTTCGGGCTGACAGTGAGAAATTTTCTTAACAGAAATATACCAAAATTACTTTTTGGCTCGATCCGGTATTTGAACCCGGGACTTCAGTATCTGCGGTTGAACACGCTATCGCTAGACCAATGAGGCAGTCAGTATTTAATAAAGTAGTCATTTATTCGTGTATACCTAAATAATATGGTAAGAGATAATTGAATTATCTTCCAATTTATTTTATTAAGGCTAAATAAATAATATTGCAGTTACAAATATTTTCCTATAAAATAAACATCCATAAGAATGGTAACATGCCATGAATTGTACATTTTGTACATTGTCAATAAATAAATTCTATAAAAAAATAAAGATTTGAAAATAAATTTATATCACAAACATAAGATTTTTAAACATAATTCTTTCAATGATCTGATATTTTTAAAATATTATGTACACAATACAAATAGATAAGAATTCCTATATATTTTGTTCTTCAAAAATAATTATTTTACAATTTATTTATTAGAATTATTCAGCAAAGCAGCTATTCAAATATTAGTCATTCGACAAAATATGGTTTGTTATATTGAAATGCAGACAGCTATATAACTTTATATTCATCAAAAATTAACCAAGAAATCTTTGAATAAGAAACGTAAGTGTTTTACAATATGCACACAATATTTGACAATACTATGGTCCCATATGAATTTTGTCCAAATAGCTAGAAATAAAAGTGGAAGTAAGATCTCTTTTAAAACCGTAAATACGTTCCATTCCACGCTGTCGAGATGTAGTGTAAACTGAGAGTATAAATAAAATACACAAAAGACTAAAAATAAAGAAAATACACTTACATCACTACACACCTAGCCCATTTTATACTTATGCTATAGAATTTACATTGAAGTTATAAGAATTTATACAATCTATATCACAAAGGAGTATATTGTATAATTGCCAGAGGCATACAGAAGCTACAACATAAAAAAATAAACTACAGATTCGTACCGTTAAGATTTAGGTGTTATAAAAAAACAATGACCATACAGACCTCCTAGAACGATGCTTCGTATACAAAATGGTGCACCTCTAAATTTATTTTATTTGCGACTCAAGATATATATATTTTTTTATTTATTTAAGGAGCTTTTTGTCCACAAATATAGCAGCTCCGTGAATAAAATAAAAAATAAAATAGAACAATATTTACAATTACTGAACATTATCGGTAATCCGTGGCACTATTCAACAGTCCAGGTCTAGATTTTGGATTAAATAGATTATATTTACGTAAGAAGCTAACTTGGTGCCATGAACTGATAGAATATTCCCCACACTACACTTCTAAGTAACATACAGATGCAAAGTTAATTTGGATAACTAGAATTCCCGCCCAAATTTATAGAACATAATCGATATTAGATAACGACACAGATAAAAATATCTAACATTTAGAAGATTTTACATCTAAATATAAGGAGTAAATTTAGTTGTAGAATTTGTAATCGTTATTCAACACAATCTGCCGATTTCAGTAATCCTTTGATGAGATTTTTTGGCCGGATATTAAGGATTATTAATTAAATACATAATTTTCTATTTAAAACATTGTTTGATACAAAGTGTAACATAAATAACAGCAATCCTTAAGTACTTGCCACATTCCATTCACATATGCTATTTAATTTTGATGAAAAAAATCACATTATTCACAAATTGATTTTATGTATGTGACACATTTTACACAAAAAAAGAGATGAAAAAGGTATTTTACTACAGCACTTTATAAGGGTCCACAGACTAGTTGGAGGTAACATTCTGATGCTCCAAATTTGGATGGAGTTTGATAGAGCGAGGTTATTATGAGAATGTGTGGTCACTCATCATAGACACTCAGATTAAGCCGCTTTTTAAGGTTCCGTGTCCAAAGAGTTAAACGGGAACTTATTACTAAGACTCCGCCGTCTTAGTAACAATTACAATCACATTAATTCATATCACGGTCTGTTTCCATGAACCGTGATAGTTGCGACAGTTGAAATTATAAAAAAAAAACAGAATAAAATAAATATGTAAGAGGGATCCTATACAAAAAAAGGTGATATTTTAGCTAGATTTTACTCGATATTGATAACGGCGTCAGGTAGACGCTCGAAATATTTCAATATTTAGTTATATATTCACTCTAAAAATAAATAATTAAGTAAAAGTAAAACAAATATTTAAGAGGGCTCCCATACAACAAACTTGTTTTTTTTTTTTGCCGTTTTTATACATAATGGTATGGAACTCTTCGTGCGCCAGTCCGACTCGCACTTGACCACACTACTTCATAAGGGTCAGTAGACTAGTGAGGAGACAGGCTGATGCGCGTAATATATTTGCTAAAATGATACGGTAGAAAATTGTACACCTAAGAATTATAGATAGTAATGAAATCTAGCCATTGTATACTAACCTTATAAAAAATTTGTTCATCTTTATAATACATAAACTTACAATAAGGATGTAAACTTTAATATTCTAAACATATAAAGTATTAAATGTTTTATTTAGGTAACAGTAGGTAAAGTTTATTAAATATTATTTTGTACCAATATTACAACGTTATTCTCACTAGTAATAGACTTTATCGTTCCAAGAAAACAATATGTAAATAGTAGATATAATTGGGGATCGCTAATTTTTATAAACACATTATGAACCATAATGGCTACGTGTACCTAGGACACATGATACATATTAATTTATAAGGTATTTTTTATATACCTAAACTAAAAACATTTTTTTAATTACCGCATACTACGTCATAAGTATATAAATAGTATTAATTTTGAGGAGTTTTAATGGATCCAAACACCTACCAAAAGTCAAATGCAAATTGACAAGATGGCGAATGACGTTTGGTTGTTTACTTACATATGACGTCAGCACAATAGATTAAAAATAATAGATTATATTTATTGGTTTAATAATATAAATCGTTAATATTCCATAAAAATATTTAAATAGAGGTCTTTAAATCATATAAACATTGCCGAAACTAGTTTCACATATTTTCATGATTACTCTCAGTTTGCATATTATTATGTAGTATATTGCAAACCCGTCTGCCAAGCGTGACGATTATAGCATATCCCCCATATGGTGGATACAGTTCCATTGTTTTACCTTCTGGTCCTCTTTCGGCTGATATGATTCGATTCAACGACGGCATGATAATGATCGCTTTTCATTTATTAAAAGAAAGGATTACTATAATTTGATAGAAATATCCATATCAGTTTTTTAGTTTTCCTAAGTTGAAGTCATATAGATAGTGATTTGACACTACAAATGCTTCCTCATTATAAAACGAAGTCTAATAAGTAATACTATTGAGGCTTTACAAAGCTCTCGACAATCATGCGGCGATGTATAGCGAATATCACGCCATCACGACAGTAACCAATCATTGGTTACTGTTGTGATGGCGTGATATTTTTTTTCAATCACAATGCTTCGTTTCATTCGAGCTCGATATTGTTCATTTGTTTTCTTAACGAACGTGTATAACTCTACTAACTTCGTTTTAAAATAAAGAGGCTATAAATTTCTACCCACCATTCCAAAGTCTAAATATTATTAAAACGAGCATCATTTTAATCAATATTTCTCAGAGTATATGCTACAAAAGATTTACCCAAATATTTCACATTTCAATACAAGTTTTTCACTTGTAGAGCGCTAAGGCTCCGCCACCATGCGGCAAAGAATACCGCCATACAAAGAATACCATATGCCACCATACCCCTATACCGATAAAGAATACCATATGGGACTAGATACCAGTTATTCATTAGTTCCATTGCGACCCGCGCTTAACTCATATACAAGGTGAAACATAAATAGTGGACGTAACTTAAGTAGCATAATTTGCCTATGTTACTGAACAAAACGTAGAACATTAAAAAAAAGTAACTTTCCATACATAAACATGGATCAGTTAATACATTTTGTATGAGAGGGTCGAAAATGTCATTTTCTTATTTCATGAACTAGATTTCTGTAATGTTTTGGTTTCATGGGTCATTTTCAATTTCCTCCACAATTTATTATACACCTTGTATAGACAAGATTAGAGGAACCTACTATTAGTACCAGTCTACAGGTTTTTGTTTATGGAACTTTACTGCTGGCAACACTTATTAAAACAATGCTCGTTTAGTTACGTATTTACACAAAATAAATGTATTAAGTTATGGGATTGTTTGTTTCACGACCCGAACTCTTGTGTTTCGTTATCAATTTCATTAAAAACATAGCCGCCTCTGCCGTCCATCTGCAGGTAGTGGTCGTGATGTTTCCAGAGAGACTTGCGATGCGATACCGTGAATAGAGATATACCCACCTGTTGGAACACACAATACATTGTTATTTTGATTCAACTTTAGTTACTTGAAATATCAACATTTTATGATCAAGTTTATAATAATAATATCCTGGAACATTATTTACACATGGTCATCTGATCCCAAACTAAGCAGAGCTTGTACTATGGAATCTAGAAAACTGATATACTACATTTTTTTTTTGCAAATACATACTTATATAGATTACACCCAGACTCAGGACAAACACACATGTTCATGCACACAAATATCTGTCCTAGGTAGGAATCGAACTCATGACCTCCGGCGTGAAAAGCAAGCACTTGCCAACCACGCCGACAGGCCCGTCAACTTTATTTAATGTTTGTGTTCGTATTCGTCCCCTCTTATATATGATTGCGTATCAGCGATACATAATTATATATTTCAATTTAATAATGTATATGGATATGTGTGTACAATGTTTGCAATTAAAAAGTTTACAGTTTCTTGCAGTTAAAAAGTGTACAATTTCACGCAAATAAAAAGTGTACAGTTTCTTGCAATTAAAAAGTGTACAGTTTCTTGCAATTAAATAGAGTAGAGTTTCTTGCAATTAAAAAGTGTACAGTTTCTTTCAATTAAATAGAGTAGTTTGTTGCAATTAAAAAGTGTACAGTTTCTTTCAATTAAATAGAGTACAGTTTCTTGCAAATTAAAAAGTGTACAGTTTCTTGCAATTAAATAGAGTACAGTTTCTTGCAATTTAAAAGAGAGTTTCTTTCAATTAAATAGAGTACAGTTTCTTGCAATTAAAAAGTGTACAGTTTCTTGCAATTAAATAGTGTACAATTTCGTTAAATCTAAGTTACAATGAAATCTTGAGAATGGCTATAATAACCGCCGATCCCAATAAAAATGGATGAAAGCGAAGTGACATGGTTGGCACGCTAGTTACCTCTCGGCAGTACTGGTACATTTGCCCCTCCACGTCCACGGACACGGCGCTGGTGCACTCGTCCAGGATCGCGAACTGCGGCTCGTGGTAGAACAGCCGCGCCATCTGGTCAATACATTATATACCATTTATATATATTTTTTTTTAACGGGGACGGTTCTCAATTAATCTGTGTGTGTTACGCGATTTCTCCAATATTTATGCCCCGATTTGAATAATTCCTTTTTGTGATTTCAAAGATATTACTTACAAGGTGGTCCTATATAAACTTTGTTCGAATAAGATAATATCCTGAGGAATTTGAAAAATCTAAGTCTGTGTTATAATTGTTCATAAAAATGATACTGACTGCTTCCAAAACACAACACCGAAATTTTTTAGCTGTTGTCATATAAATCCTAAGAGTTTTATCAGACAAGTTAAACATAAATAGTTCAAACTGTGTGTTGATACCACTACCAGAACCAGGAGATTATAAGGATCTACCCCTAAGAAGCGTACTGGATTATGTGCAGTCTTCATTCAGGGCTCTAGCGATAGAATAAAAACCAGTGGGGGATAGTACAAAAGATCCTGAAGGGTCGAAGTGCTGTATGGAAGTGCACCCCAACCAAGATAAGAAGTGTGTTGATATGTATTATCAACAACAGAATCACGTGAAAGAAATGCATCATCATCATCATCATCATATCAGCCGAAAGACGTCCACTGCTGGACAAAGGCCTCCCCCAAAGATCTCCACAATTGCCGGTCTTGCGCTATTCGCATCCAGCATTTTCCAGCGACCCGCACAAGAAATGCATAAGTTAAGATAAAAAAGAAATATTGCAAAACCCATATTAATGCGATTTTCATAAGCTTATAACTAGTTGCATCTCTCGGTCAGCTAGGTAAAGCACCCAGGCGCGCGGTCAATTCATAGGTGGTTTACCACTTATCTGAAAGCCTGTACGCTTCGGCGGGCACGTTAAAATAACAGACAACAGTCGTTAACCCTATAGGCAAGGTAGTGGCAATATAGATACCATCATATTTTGAACTCTCTTGGTTTGTAATAAGGATCAAAATCAATCAATTTGAAACTTTTATACTATTAAAGGGTTAATTCATGTAAGAGGCTGACTAGGCGGACCATACGATTTTTATATATTGCTGTATACTCACGGCTATCCTCTGCTTCTCTCCCCCAGACAGCACATCCATCCAGTCCTCAACCGCGTCCAGGCCGCCTTCCCTGTTGCTGAGGTACGCGAGCTGCACGATGTCTAAGAACTGGGATAGTTGTTCATCTGTGCGGCCACGACGGACCATCTCTTCACGTGTTTGTGGGTAGATTATCTATGGTAACATTAATTAATATTAGGTGTCTTCCCCTTAACAAATCCCCTTAAAAATGACTAAAGAAATTATGTTTATGTAGAAGTTTAGGTTAATATAAAATTACTTATTAGTCTCTAGACTCGATAGCAATAAAATAAATAAGCTTTTATTCACGTAGACTTTAAAAAGCGCATGTAAATAGTCAGAAGATGTTTGTAGTAATATAATACATATAAAGTACTATACTTGGTACTTAATTAAATAAAAAATAATAATATAAGGTAAGTATAATAAGGAAAGATGCATTTAAAATCATAAAATTAGATCGACGTAGAAGTAGATTACTAAATAATAACTGTTGAATAATAATCATAATATCTTCCTAGCCAAAATTCGATCACGGCGGATACTACCTATCTGTGGGGGGACATAATAGTAATTATAACGCACAAAGGTGTGCGCAAGCGCAGTTACAAATTCTATCCGTCACGCTCAAGATGCAATGCGGCGGCTAGCTGATACGCTTGGAAAAAGGTCGGGTACAGAACCGAACGATTTACATGCTCTCCGAGAATTTTTATGAACACATAATTCTCTATGTGTTGTGTGGCTTGCAGCATAGCATATAGTCAAGCTATCTAATCCCGTGGGGGGCATAGGAGGCGTCCTAAAAGAATATCAGAGAACGGACAGCAGCGACTCTCTGGGTACTATAAAAATAAATAAATAAAATAAAAAAGGTTTTTTATCCACGTAGACTTTTAAAAAGCGCTTGTAATTAGTCAGAACATGTTTGGAGTAATATATGTAAGTATACATAATTATTTCTAGTTACAGACAGATATTTTGGTACACGGATTGTTAAAACATTTATATATTTTTTTTTATAACAGCAATGAAATTTAGCTAGCTTCTATCATTAAGTTTTTGTCAAGAAGATATGTTTAGGTTTAATTATCGAAATTTCTAGTTTAAGCTAAATTTTACTACATATTGTCTGAATGGTTCTGTCTATATTAAGGTACGAATTAAATATTATTATTATGACCATCATACTTGATCGCAAACCCGATTGCCAAGCGTGGCGATTATGTAATATCCCTCCAAATTATGGACACAATTCCATTATGCCTATGGAGGCCTTTTCCCGGGACGTTTGTACGTCATTTGGCTGACATGATGATGAATTCCCAATAATTAGCACTATTGAACCAAACCAAACCTCATTATCTGTCAACGAGTCATTGACAATTATTTTATTTTTTAATCTTTATTCGCAATAAATGGTACAGTTTATTTGAAGTCCCTGGATCCTGTGCTAGGTTATTAAACCTGTGTTACAGAATACAGTGCCCTCCCCGCTTTAGGTATAACAACAATAATTAATGCAACAAAGTAGTTACAATTAATATTAAAACATTATTACAATAAAATAAAGACCTTGTACAAATAAAATTAAGACATGATTAAAATTAAATGAAACATAAAATTATAAATAAACATAAAATATTAAAGTAAGTACCTGATCTCTTAGGGTGCCAAGGGTCATGTAGGGTCGCTGCGGCACGTAGAACAGCTTGCCCTTGGGCGGCTTGGTGAGCGTGCCGCCGAAGATGGGCCACAGCTCGCCGAGCTGGCGGAACAGCGACGACTTGCCGCAGCCGTTGGGCCCGCACACCAGCACGTTGATACCCGACCTGGAAGGAGGGGAAACATGGTTGAGGTTTACTGTACTATGTGTAGATGATTGTAGTAGCAGCTGCCCGGAATCTAAACAATTTTTTAAGTCGCCTGCGCATCGGGACTAGTCCCTCCCTCTTACCCACCACTGCAGCTCCTCTAAGCCAGGATAAGGATTTAGGCAGCGGTGAAGCTCAAACATGTCCCGGGGAATCTAACTATCTTGGATCACGCAACGAATTTAATCAGAAAGAAACAAGGAGGAGTTAGAAAATGAGACGCCTGCACTTGGGAAATAATAAACTACCATCTGATCCCAAACTAGGCCTGTATTATGGCAACCAGACAACTGATAAACGTATCAAACCCACTACCTCTAGCTTAGCAGTCAGAATTCACTAACCACTGGATTACCAGGCCATCCAACCAGTCCATGTTTCGCGTGGGAGAGGTCAGGATAAAACAACTATATATGGGTAACACATATAGCTGTTCTGTACGAGGATCGTACCAGAAACTACCTACTGAAGACCCTTCTGCGTACATTGGGCGGTTGTTCCCAGCGTCTTCAATTTATAATACAGTGGTAAAGTTTAAGAGAAGATTTTTTGCTGTGTGGTGACGGCATAGAATATCATAATCTCATCTCATCCCGTGGGGGGCATAAAAATCGCCCGAAGGAATACCTACCAGAGAACGGGCAGCGACGTTTTTCTGTGAACTATGACCATCAAACTGCGATTGCCAACACGTCTGCTAAGCCTGGTGATTATGGCATATCCCACCATTCTTTGGGGAGGATTTATTTATTTACGAATTTTTCAATATTTTTATGAGTTAAAACAGACCACATACACGAACTACTGCGTTGTAACTTGACAATGACTGCACGTGTGGAGTAGCGGCTAAGACAGTCGCCTCGCCGCTTCGTGTCGCGGGTTCGAGTCCCGCGCCGGACAACTATTTGTGTGGCCCATAAATAACACAAATTACATCCAGACTCAGAACAATCTGAGTCTGGATGTAATTTGTGTCCGTCTAATTATATGTTTGTAAAGTACCCCGCGACACAGGGATTCGTTTGTGCGGGCGTCGTCTTTAAAAAAAACAATAAAAAAAGCACATTATTCCTGAATGTATGCTTTGCAACAATACTCACTTGACTTCAAAGGACAGCTCCTTGATGAGGACGTCTCCATTGGGTGTGACGAGAGGGACCTTGTCGAAGCGAATGAGCTTGTCCTGGTATATGATGCGGCCTGCGCCCGGAGCCATTAGCGCTGGGACTTCCGCTGTTAACAAACATTTGCTATTAAAACTAGTCATCCCGGATATCCCACTATCATATCGGAGCCAAAGTCTTGCGGGTTTCATTATCGAAAAATATTTCTTTTTATGTAATACGAGCAAGAGGGCTTGCTCGATATGATAGTGGGATATCCGAGATGACTAGTGACTTTCTTAAATCATTAAAATAAATAATTTATGAATAGTTGTTATAACAGTTGTAAATGTAATAATTTAATTATTCTATAATGCATGATTTAATTTATAATTTGTTAATACTTTCGTTTTCCTTATATTATTTTTCTTTTTTTATTATTTTCATGTAACACTAAAGCACCTTATTTGATATAGTTTTAAGTTTGTACTTTACATTGTACCATAGGTCTGTGTTTGCAATGCCTTCTTGTAAAATCTCTCCACGAAACAGGCTCAGCCTAGTGTAGTGTTTTAGGTCAGACAAATTTATGTACAAATACTTTCTGCCAATAAATCTTTTTTATCTTTATCTTATCTTATATCCGAACTGCGGTGGTATTTCCGATCCAGTATGACATGACAACTTTCAAGAAGCGAGCCTATTCCTTTCTTAAAGGCCACGCACTTGCGGCTCCTCTGGTGTACCGAGTGTCCATGAGCAGCGGTAATCACTTACCATCTGGTGTAGGGACACCAGATGGTAAGTTCTTGAAAGTTGTCATGTCATACTGGATCGGAAATACCTCCGCAGTTCGGAAATATCATCATCATCATTACAGCTAAATAACTCCACTGCTGGATAAGAATCATCTTGGGGGATATGCCATAATCGCCACGCTTGACAGGCGGGTTGGCGATCGCAGTGAGATGGTCATAGTAATCAGAAGGAAGCTGCTGCGCGTCTTCTGGGGCTCTACCGCCTAAGTCGCCGAACATCGATTTCTTAAATGGCGTTCAAATAAATAAAGGTTAAAAATGACTTAATCAGTCGTTAAATCGGCTTCAACGTTGACAATCGATTCCGGACCATTTATGACGTCGCCTGTGCTCATGGAAGCCATTTTAACGATTGAGGAAGTCATTTTTAACTTTTATTTATTTGAACGCCATTTAAGAAATCGATGTTCGGCGACTTAGCCGGTAGAGCCCCTGGTAGATATTATAAATATCAGTATGTTGCATTTCCGTTGCTGTTGTAGGTGACCAAAAAATATGACCACCCCTTATGGTAGAAGACGTCCTGAGGGAATATCTCCCAGAGAACAGGCAGGCGTTTCTCAGTGTACTATGAGTATTATACTGAAATCGCCAACTTGTCCGCCAGGCCATATCCCTTTGAATGATGGATACAACCCATTGTGGATATCTTTTGGGGAGGCCTTTGTCCAGCAGTGTATGTTATTTATGTGTAATGGTATTGTTATGAGCGTTAATTGTTATTTATATTTTTTGTCATTAATAATATAATTTTTCTCTCTGTTCTGTTCTATTTTTCTGTTCTACATTGCATCATAATACTAATCTTAAAGTGTAGCTATTGTACTTATAATGTTGTATCAATCCAGGATTTTTTCTTAGCTTGTAAGTATTATAATGTATGCTGTATGTAGCTGTATGCTACCTAGACTAAGTTAATGTTGTTAAATAGGTACCTATAGTTTGCCATAGTTGCTTGATACTAGTTTTACCGTTTCATATGATCTGTTGTAGATAACGATGCTGGTTGTGTGATTAACTAAGTCTTTTCTAAGAAATACTGTATTAGTATTAAGCAAATTACGCAATTGTTTGTTGTCTCAAATAAAATAAAATAAAAAAATAAAATATAATGTAAATTCGTCTGGTATCACGCTTCCAGTACCTACTGGCCCTATCGGAAGATCAGCACTGCAGAAATGCAGTACTAGCTGAGATAGGGCCATTTTTCATACCAGTACGGATAACATTAATAATGATTAAAATGTATAGGTACCACATTAAATGTTTTTTCCGTATTTGTAATGAAAATAAAATTATTTCTTTCTTTCTTTCTATGTGTGCGCGTTCTTTCTGCGCGTCCAATACAATAACACGTTTAGGATGCTGTTGGGACTGCCAAGACATTGTAGCGCGTCAAAAATGTTCGCCGAAGCACGTACGGACGGATTCCACGCCATCATGCGTAAGCGACGCGCTTTTATTATGAACAGGGTACGAGGCAGTCCCAATAGCATATTAAACACGATCGTGGACCGGTGGGACAGCCCAATACTGGAACATTGGATTCGCAAACATACCCCGATTGGGTGTTTTTTGAATGTTTAGCTTTAAGTTATTAACGAACAATAGTGTTTAAGTTTATAAATTATTTACTAACAAAAAATTTGAGCCGTCACGGGCCGCCTGGCAGATGTGATCGACATTATTTTTTAAAATTAATATGCAGAAAATAACATATTTTGATATGAACTAAATATGTCATAATGATAAAATAAAATATTACGATTAATAATCGCACAGTCAATTGTTTTGTTTCACATAAAAAAAAAAACGTGGCTACGCGTCGCTCCCCCAGAAATCTTTTTTACGTGCGGCTATAGATGTTTCACATCAAAATGGATTTTAATTATCTGAAATAAATTATTATTATTATGTTGGTAATACACTGACCGCTGCCGTTGGCGGCGCTCCTGTCCACCATGGTGCGGGTGTAGTTGCCCCGGTTGATGTCGTCCAGCACGTGGCGCAGCTGCGTGACGCGCGACGTGAGGCCGGCCAGCTTGCTGAGCTCGCGGCCCGACAGCACGATGCGCCCGATGCCCTCCGCCATCTTCACCAGCATGCGCCCGTACGTGTAGTAGTGCTGCGGATATCACACCGATACTGTACTACGTGGAACATAAATATTAATAATAAGAGAACCTCGTAAGAGCCGAGACTGACAAGTTGTCAAAATACTTAGATTTGGTTCACAAGGTTACCGCCATGTGGGATGTAAACTCTACAATAATTGTCCCAATAGTCGTCTCCGTAAACGGTCTCATAACAAAGAGCCTCAACCAACATCTTAAGAGGCTCTCACTAGATCACTGGGTCAAGGGCCGGATACAGAAGGCGACAATTATGGGAACGGCACGCATCGTGAGGAGGTTCCTCACTCTGTCGTTCTGACCACCGGAGGCCTAGGGCGTATGACCCCGCCGCCGGGGGAGCTCTGTTTTTTACGTATTTATTTGTGTATTATTGTTTTATATATCGATTTTATAAGAATTAATATGTATTAAATATGAAAATAAATAAATAAGTTGGAATAATAATAATAATATCTCGGGATAATGTCACACAGATCATCCTAGCCCCAAACTAAGCAAAGCTTGTACTATGAGTACCAGGCATGGTGACTCAGAAACAAATATTCGTGCTCATCACACAAATATTTGCACTTACCGGGATTCGAACCCAGGACCACCAGCTTCGTAGGCAGAGCAACGGTAATATACGTTGTTATAACTATCTGTGTTGATTTTCATAGGCAAATTAAACTCCTAGTATAGTCCTTAAGGCGATTGACACACTGCTCTGCATGATGCAGCGTAGTGCGTGAGTGCGTGTTCTAACGTTGCTTGTAAGTATCTCCGTTTGTATAGAAAACACGCACAGTCCAACACACTGAACATGCATCAACGTGCGTTCATGCAGATATACAACGTGTAAAGTAATTAACGCACACCCTCAAACACCCCAATTATAATATTATGTTGTAATCATTATACATACACTGAATTTTTAATTTAACATGTATATGCATTATTATTTACTAAATTAGTTTCTTGGAATAAAGTTTCTTTTTCTTTATTTTGTATTAAATTATGGAATTTGTATGAATAAAAATAAAACTGCGATTTATAAGCCTTATTACTTTGACTTACGGTCCATTTCAATTGCTTTTGACTGTACAGGGTTGATATGAAAATAATTTCCGTACTTTTAATTATATTAGAATAAAAAATTACCTATATTAAAAATGATATAAATCGATTCAGTAAACGATTCTGAACAAACTATTTTCAGGAAGTGCGTTAATTACGTTACATGTTGTATATATTATATAACTAAAATATATAATAAGTATTTACCTTAAACCTATCATTCTCAGTGCCCCCTGTTAGTAGATTGTGGTCCGTAGCGAAGAATGGCCGAGACACCGCGTAGAAACCAACCGTGATAGCGATATCTGTTAAAACAAAATAGCACTATTGTCAAATTTATCTTCACTTTTTATTTTATAACTAAGGGTTCGGCCACAGTGATGTGTAGGCGGACGTTCGCGATCGCTCTTTAATTGCAATAAACGTGCGTCTTACACTAGTTTCTATAGTGATATCCAACTGAGCTACTAGCCAACCTTTATTTTATAAGTAAGAGTATAAGTATAAGTAAATAAGAGTGTAAAAAAATATTAAACTAAAATGGGGTCATTTTAGTTTAATTTTTACACTTTAATCTTCATTATTGTAAACCTAATTCAGTAAGCCCGATTAGTATTTAAACTTTTGTTCAATATTGTAAAAGTGTTTCTCATGTGAATAACGATGCTTACAAAGACATCGGGGAAAACTAATCTACACATATAATAAAATCGTAGGAAAGTCAAAACTGTACATTGAATATTTTTTTTAAAGGATACTTGAGGCGTGAACTCTAATCTATATCGAAACCAAAAATATAGTTTTTACAATTTTTGTCTGTTTATCTGTTTGTCGAAAAGGCTAGGGCTAAACTCGAAAAGTACTGCATGGATTTACTTCAAATTTTGCATGAATATTAATAAGAGGTCGGGTCAACATATAGGGTACATATTAGGTCTTTACCTATGAAATTGCCGTTCTGCAGTACTGGCCATTTCAAATCAAAATAATTTTTGTTTGGCTAAGAATTCTAATTTCAAATTAATTTTATTTTAAAAACATGGATTCTTTTTTCCAAAAGTAGTCATTTCTTTATTGATTAGTGTTACATTTTCATCGCATTTCAATCTTTTTCGTCATCATGGATACGTTAAAAATTCGAGTAATTATGGAATATGAGTACCGTCGTGGCAGCAACGCGGCACAAGCGGCACGCAACATCAACGACGTTTACGGAGCTAACACTACAAACCGACGCACCACCTGTTATTGGTTTGCTCGCTTCCGTTCTGGAAATTTCGACCTGAAAAATGAACCTCGCGGTCGTCCGAAGACTTTGGTCGACAATGACGAATTAAAGGCGGTTGTGGAAGCTGATGATACACAATCTACGGCTGAATTAGCAGCAGCTTTCGACGTTAGCGTCAAAACAATATTGGTCCATTTGCGTCAAATTGGCAAGGTAAAAAAGCTTGACAAATGGGTGCCCCACGAACTCAATGATCGCCAGCGCGAAGTACGCGTCGAGACGTGCCTTGCACTGCTCAACAGACACACAAATGAAGGAATTTTGAACCTCATTGTTACCTGCGATGAAAAATGGATTCTGTTTGATAACCGCAAGCGCTCAGCAAGTTGGTTGGATCCTGGTTCAGCACCTAAACAATGCCCTAAACGAAAACTTACCCCTAGAAAAGTGATGGTCACTGTTTGGTGGTCTAGCGCCGGTGTGATTCATCACAGCTTCTTACCAAACGGGGTGAGCATTACTGCAGATGTGTACTGTGAAGAACTGAGCACAATGATGGAGAAGCTGGCGCATCTCCAACCAGCATTGGTCAATCGCTCGTCGCCGCTGCTCCTGCACGACAACGCGCGACCTCATACTGCACAGCAGACGGTCTCCAAGTTGCAAGAACTGGGGTTGGAAGCTCTCCGTCATCCGCCCTACTCACCAGACCTTGCGCCTACAGACTACTACTTTTTCCAGAATTTGGATAACTTCTTGGCGGGAAAAAAATTCAATACCCGAGAGGCAGTACAAAATGCCTTTGAAGAATTTGTTGCCTCCCGTCCAGCTGATTTCTTTAAGAAGGGCATCAATAAACTGCCACTGCGATGGCAAAGATGCATTGATTGCATGGGTGATTACTTCGATTAATACAAATAAAAAAATTCATGAAAAAAATTCGTTTAAATTTTTTCATACAAAACGGCAATTTCATAGGTAAAGACCTATTATTATCACGCTATCACCTACGGGGTAGGAGCTGTGATAATTTATAAAGTTTAACGTGGGTAAAACCGCGGGGCACAGCTAGTATAATAATAATACGGATAGTTTTTTATTTCTTCTTCGTGCAAGTTTTTAGCTTTACCGTCCGCTTTTTCGGCGTTTCGCAAGCAGTATGGCCGAGGACTAAAGAAAGGGTTTGCGTAATTAGGGAAAGTGTACAGTGCAATTTATAAACTACGAAGAAATTAAACTGGTCCGCTTGGACCAGCATTAATAAGCACAGCTGGGCGATACATTCGAATACATGTATTTGAATTTTCGAGAATAATGCTGTCCGCTTAGCCGCACATAGAGCACAAGGTAAGCTCTAACGGGCAACAGAGGCTTCGCTTCAATCCGTAGAACGGGCCGGAATTAATGTTCGGGAAAAAGGCTACAAGGCGATCAATGTTAGTTAAACAGTGCTAAGAATGTGCGACAAAGACAACATGTTAATTTCAGCATTGTTACTGGGCCGAGTAAAGTCCAACATTTCTAGTAACTGCATCGAGCCGGGCCGGCCATTCTATTCATTTATTAAAATGAAAGACAAAAATCATCGTAGTCTAGTTGGTAGTGCTCCTACCTACGAAGCTGGTGGTCCTGAGTTCGAATCCCGGTAAGTGCAAATATTTGTGTGATGAGCACGAATATTTGTTTCTGAGTCATGGTATTTATCTATCTATATAAGTATGTATATCGTCGCCTGGTACCCATAGTACAAGCTTTGCTTAGTTTGGGGCTAGGATGATCTGTGTGACATTGTCCCTAGATATTATTATTATATTAAATTTAAATATGCAAAAGAATTAGTAAGTTATATTTGGGGCCCTCAAAGGCAGTTACACTAACTGGTCAGGATGTGATCAGCGAGGTAAAGCAGGAAAATAAGTAGCAAGCACCTCCGTGCATTGGAGGGCATGTGAAGCTGTCTGGCTCAGTTTTGTTCTAAAGCCATGTCAGATGCCTACTGGGCAGCTTGACCAACTTTGACACCAGGGCAACCACGATACGATAAAGAAATATATACCTATGTATTCTGTATGGTCGTATTAAGCAAATAAAACGCTATCCTCTTCCACACATTAAATTCCTATCGTTTAGCACTTCCCAGTGGTAACGTTAAAGGTTACTATCATTAGGGATTAACAAAAATTTAATATTAAATTTTTGTTGATTCATATTTATTTCAATAAAACTACTAAACAATAATATCGATTATTTACAATATTAATTACGTGGCAATATCAAGCTGTAACGTTTGACAGGTAGACGAAATGAATGGATTGTCACTTTGTTCTGGAGGGCGCTACGAATTGGTCGTGTCAAAATAAGGTTTTACTAGGTCACCTTGTCGGAAGAAGATATCGGAAGCCATTAAGTTTATCAACAAAGACATATAAGTCTCTACCGATCATGAGATATGGTATCAATGTTAATCTAGAAAAGGTTCAAGTCATTGTTGTTGGCAGCTCTCGGAAAATTACTAATGTTGATAGATAATAAAATTCCCCATGTTATTTGCCCCGGCCCTTTTATACCATATACGGACAGACTTGAGCATTATGCTATCTATACAAAAACGACTCTTTCCTGGGGTCCACAAATACAAGAAGTAATAATAATAATAATATTTAGGGACAATGTCACACAGATCATCCTAGCCCCAAACTAAGCAAAGCTTGTACTATGGGTACCAGGCGACGATATACATACTTATATAGATAGATAAATACTTATATACATAGAAAACATCCATGACCCAGAAACAAATATTCGTGCTCATCACACAAATATTTGCACTTACCGGGATTCGAACCCAGGACCACCAGCTTCGTAGGCAGGAGCACTACCAACTAGGCTACGGTGACCGTCAAGTAAGTAAAAAGTAAGCAGCAAGATGTCTTCTTCAGCTAGTTCCCTAAGATGCCTGCGAAATTTCCCTACTGCTACCAAAATTGCACTTACGCAGTCCTTGCTTCTATCTATCCTTGACTATGGTGAGACTAGTTATCTTAATCTCATGGAAGACGAAACTTTATAAACAAGAGCGACTTCAATACTTTGGCATACAACCATCCAATGCATAACGATTACTTAGAAGAAATCGCTCCAGCGATAACGCCACCAATTGCATTATATGTTAATTAATTTCTTTGTTTATATCCTTTTTTTTCCTACTGTGTGAAGTAGTGTGAAGTAGGCACACTTCTATGTTAATTTTAATAAAAATCTGATAATTAGCGGCATATAGATATACGTCAGGAGGTAATAATAGTAGACAATATAGGCAAAGAAATATCGAATAAATTGTATAAATTCCAGTCTCAGAACCACGGTGCGGTGGCGGCGCGGTTAACACACCAACGGGGTGCCCGCCCCGTGGGTCGTGGGCTCGATTCCCTGCCGCACTTAAATTCATACATTAATCTTAATGATGTTTGTAATTTGTTTTAGGTTTAGTATGTTTAAAATGCTAAAAGTAATAAATTTAGTCATAGTTAATTATGAAAACTAAGTATTGAAAATATGTAGTATGTAGTAGATATTATGTAGTATGTATGTAGATTATATAGTAAAACGCATACTCACATTTAGCAATAATGTTGTCGATGAAGCCCATGCCAACTCTGAAGTTGAGGAAGTTTCGTAGATGCCTGGTCAGCTTGTAGAAACTAGCCAACAGCGTGAGTTGTTCGCGGTGGTTACCCTACAACAAAATATGCATTAACAACATCCTTCTTTACATAAGTTGTTTGTTTTTTTTTTTTAAATTAAAAAGGTTATATTCACGTAGACTTTATATAGCGCCTGTATATAGTCAGAACATGTTTGTAGGAATATAGTTAAGTATACATAATTATTTCTAGTTACATATAGATATTAAGGTACACGGATTGTTGAAACATTGAAAAAATATATATAATAGTAATTATATTTAGCTAGCTTGTATTAAGTTATTGTCAAGAAGATTATGTTTAGGTTTAATGATCGAAATTTATAGTTTAGGGCCTTAGGGCATTCATTACAAAGAATACCGATCCACCCTCAGATATGACTATTTTGAAAGCCAAGCAAGGTTTTTTACCTACTAAAATTACTAAGCACATATAGGGTAGCCATTTATAAAATTTGCCAACGAGGGCAAGATGCGTGATATCTCCGGATTTTGGAGCCTAGCATGTCCACAGTCATAACGGTCCTGCGAGTCAGTGATGGTACCAGTGTCGGTTCGTCGGTTATACACATGGCGGCGCGGTAACCCAAGACTTTAAACCTGTAATATAAATGTAACCACGCCCGGAAGCCCTATAAACTAGGACCAATCCGGGTAATGGCGGACTGATGGCAACCCTAAGCAGAATATAATCTAACAGTCAAAAATCCCCCGACACACACACACACGGTTTTGGCACCAACGCGGAAAAAGGCGCATCGAGGCTCTGTTTCATTTTGAAAAACCGGTGTAAATTCGAGTTTTTATGTGTAAATATGGTGGATTTTTAGACATAACATCTTCGAAACAAGTGGATATTGCCGTGAATTGTGATTTTCCGTGTTGAAACCTAAACTCCATAGAAGCCTCTAGTAAAGTCTCTACTGCTTTACTGGGGTAAGACTATGACGGACTTGACTGGACTTTGACTAAATGACGAAAAACATAAAATATTTCAATTGAAAACGAGGCGGTATAGTCTATGATCTTAGCCTGTCCAAAGCGTCGAAAACAAAAAAAATAAAAATATCACACACACACATACATTATATAATACACTTCAATTAGCAACAAAACTATTTTAATATTTTCCTGCCATTAATAATAGATTTGTATTTATAGTAATTATATACAATAATTTATGCAATATTTAAATATAAATGGTGTTTAAATTATATTAATAATATTCCTAGACATTTTAGGTATATTCATGTTGGCGTGGTTACTAAATGATTGTTTTCCATACCGCAGGTCGTGGGTCCGATTCCCACCCGGGACCAATATTTGTGTGCATGAACATGTCTGTCAGTCCTGTGTCTGGGTGTCATTATCTATATAAGTATGTATTTACAATTTATATCAGTTATCTGGTTTCCATAATACAAGCTCTGCTTAGTTTGGGATGGCCGTGTGTGAATAACGTCCCAGGATATTTACCCGCGTTAAATATTATAAATTATCACAGCTCCTCCCACGTAGGTCATAGCGTGATAATATGTAGCCTATATGTTGACCCGACCTCTTAGTAATATTCATGCAAAATCTGAAGTAAATCCATGCAACAATTTTTGAGTTTAACCCGGACATACATATAGACAAACAGACAAAAATTCTAAAAACTATATTTTTGCCTTCGATATCGATTGTAGATCACGCCCCAAGTATTCCTTTTACAAAAATATTCAATGTACAGTTTTGACTTTCCTACGATTTTATTATATGTATAGATTTAACACCAGCCATATCCTGCCTTCTTTTCCAATATTGTTCGGCTATATTTATAATATTGCCATTTGCATTTCCAATTTAAAAATCTTTAAAGTATAAGTAAATAATCAATCGGCTATGGATGTCCCCTATCCATAGCGGATTGATTATTCGATCACTCCAATGTAATGGCAAACGATGGTTAATCAAATCCGACACTCACAGTATAATATAATATTTGTAAAATTTATAATTATTAAAATGCGTTAACTCATAGGGTCGCCTCTTTTCCAAAGAATTTTACTTTAATGGTAATATTTGAAAGTTAAAGTTCACGTTTTGATAATGTCACTTATAACTTACCCCACCCCTACTCAGACGATGAGACCCCTACTACCCCTTAAATGCGAGATAATATGAGGATGGCCATAATATACTCCAGATAATGATTTTTTTTACATCACCTCAGTATTTTTCGTAATATGGCGGCGCCCATGGCTTGCATTAACCGACCGTGCAGCATTTACATTCTCACTCATTTGTGCAAGTGTTCCACGGTATTTGTGTTTTAATCAGTGTATTGATATAAATGTTGTTTGCACTTGAATTTTTTTATACATACATAGACTCACGCCTGTTTCCCAGAGGGGTAGGCAGAGACAACGGACTTCCATTTGTCACGATCCTTGCATACCTCTTTCGCTTCGTTTACTGACATAATATTCTTCATACATGCTCGCCGGTTTAGGGTACTTCTGACCTGACCTTTCTTAAGTACGTCTCCGATTTGATCAGAGAATGTTGTACGAGGTCTTCCCCTTCCGGTTGTACCATTGAATTTTTTTATAAGTACTAATTTATATGTGTGTATTTTTTTAAATTATTTTTCTGTATACACTATATTTATATATTTTATACAATTTGTTGGCCATCGACCAAAGTATATCGTAATGGGTTACGAGGTAATTATATTTTATGTCGCCATATTTACTCTAAAAGTCTAAAAAAAGATAAAATTTAAGTTATTTATTGAGCTGTATGTGAGCTCAATAAAGATACAATCTTTTGTTTGTGTACTGCTGTGTTTTTTCACTTAAATACGATGGACAACAATACAGCCAGCGAGTCAAATAAACCGGTCAACAAGCGGAAAAACCAAGAATAATGCGAAAATATCCGACGTGAATTAATTTTACGCCGTTAGAGACAAAGTTTTACTTGCATCGTATAAAACCACACAACGTTTCGTTTTATTAGGTACATGTGGTCGTGATTAGGAAATATCTAAACGTAAGAGAATCTTAAGTCTGAGATGATAATTGACATAGGGAAAAATTTGAAGGGGTTACGACTTCTTCAGGACCTCCTCATAGTACATATAATAGTTATTATAAGTACTATGTTGAATGTTGTGTGACCTATCATATGAAGTTTCATATGATAGGTCACACAACATTCAGTCTTTTAATTCCGGTAGCAAGCCGCAATACGATAAATTGATAGCCAACCTCTCTGTAGAGTACAGGTGGTCGCAATAATTCCTTCCTCCTAACTTGTCATTTATAGAAATGGCAAGGATTAAGTCATGGGGAAGGAGGTATTATTACAACTTTAATATATAAATAGACATCTTGCGACAACTAACACACTGCCTTCTGATCCCAAATTAGGCAGATCCTGTACTGGGGAAACCCGACGACTGACCTATATATATTTCTTTGTGGCTTTCTTCTCCGGGTCATCCACCTAGGTAGCGAGAGAGAGCCGCAGGCTAGCTGGGGTACGATCCTCAGCGGCGAGGATCGCGTTGCCCCCTTAACACGTGATCGTTAATCCCGTGCAAGTGATCTGACCCCCATTTCGAATTCCATCTTTTTACTTCAGCGGCGACCTGAGCTGTGGCCCGAACCCCATAAGGCCCTCAGGTATTAGTCGCTTAAATCAAGCTACTGGTTGAGAGCCTTTTGCGCTAGCCAACTGCTCGTTGTTTTCAATTCTTTAACTTTAATATACAATTGCTAAATGTAACAATAAAAGCTTAGTAACTTGCTATTTATTATTTATTTAAGGATATTAAAACGGACCAATTTTAAATATTTTGTTGCTTTAATTATTGTTTTTAAACTGTGTTTATGTAATACATTGTGAGCTTGACAAGTAAAAGTGTATGTAAATACCCAAGTGCTGAATAAATTTCATATATATTTTATTTATTTTATTATACCTATATATTTCTGAATACCTACACACTATAAATTACATCCAAATACAGAAGAAATAATCATGTTCATCACACAACGCACTGTGGTCGAACGTACGACCTCTGGCTTAGCAATCAGGTTCACTAACCACTACACCAACAGGCAGTCTTATTTATATACACAAGATATTCACCTGGTAGAATGCAATTTCTTCAGAATACGTGATAAGCCTGGAGTTCACGTATCTGAATTCACCTTCCAGCTTCTGTTCGTGCACTGTCATCTTAGCTGTGGAATACAATAATTACTGATTTTAAAACAGGATCAACTTCAACGTTTATATATAACAACCGATTTTAACAAAGGGATAGCATTTCACATCGAATACAAAAAGAAATATCAAATCGGTTCAAAAACACCTGATAAATCGCGTCATACCTTAGATATATGTCAAAAATATTAGAAACGGCCAAGCGCGAGACGGACATGGTAGGATCCGTGCCATCGAGATACTATTATTAATGATAATTTTTTTATTGTTATTATTTGTCGTTATAACGGCAATAGAAAATTCCTACTATCTATAATTATTACGGTTCATGAAATATGGTCGCTGACAGACAAGCTTACGGACAGTACAGGCTTAGTAATAACGTTTGGTAAAAAAAATATATATTTATATATATAATTATATTGTTTTGAAATAGGTTGAAAATGTAATGAATATTGACTTCTATATTAAATTGGTTAGGGCTCTTGTTTGGACCACTGTGCATAGAACTGGGGCTCTACCGGCTAAGTCGCCGAACATCCTTTTCGTGAATGGCGTTCAAAGACGTTAAAATGACTTAATCAATCGTTAAATCGGCTTCAACGTTGACAATCGATTCCGGACCATTTATGACGTCACATGTGCTCATGGAAGCCGATTAAAAAATTGATTCAGTCATTTCTAACCTTTATTTATTTGAACGCTATTTAAGAAATCGATGTTGGCCGACTTAGCCGGTATAACCCCTGGTCAAACTTCGGCCAGGGTGACCGGTCTGAATGGAGACTAGACATATTACAGTGCACATGAGTGTGCGCAAACGTAGCCCTTCTATCCATCACTCTCATGATCCGATGGGACGACTAAAGAGGACCATGGCATGGACGTATTTGGCTAGTTAAACCAGTTCCGTGCAGAAGAGACTCCGGATATATATTAGAGAATTGTCTACGAATAAGTTTAAAAGAATTATTAAAGCCAAATTGTGTAGCAGGGCATATTAAAAAATTTTGATTATTTAAGTGATAGAAGTGCTTGGGATTGAGTTGTTCTGAGTCACACACATGATTGTAATTAATCTTAAGTATATTTTATTTTAAAAAAGGATTCCTACTGAGTTTTCTGGCAGTGTTTCTCAGTAGCTGCCATGTCATGCACTGCACGGTAGGGTAAAAAAAATATGACGATTCCACATAAATGTAAAATTTTTACGGAATAAAGTACCTTTGACTTTGACTTTGAATATATTAGGTAAGTTAATTAGATAATGTAGGTAAGGTTAATTATTTTTAATTAATTAATTAATATTCAGTCATGTTGTTGTACGATAATGATTTTTTTGTCAATAGACAAATTTTAAAAATACTAAGTACGTGGGAATCGTAATTTTAACTACAATACTTTTATTTTAACCGCTGACACAAAAAGATTGATGTCATAAGTGTGGCTGCTCGTAAGTAGTTTCAGTAACATATATGTTGATTTCGATGCCGTTTTTTTCATCTGAAAGTTTTTTGGTCGCAATATTTCTTAACCTAGTTTTATGAAAATTCGTATTTTTAGGGTTCTGTAAATAAATGGTAATAAGGAAACCTTAATCCGCCCTGGCATACGTTTGCCACAGCTGTATAACTTAGTTTCTACTTGAATAGTCTTAAAAATTTCATACGCAACCTTATTGCAAGTGGAAAATTAAGATAAAAAAAAACTCTTTATAACCTTTTTGACCAAAATCGATAAGAGACATCTCGAAAGGATTCCCTATCGAATAAAAAAAGAATCATCAAAAACGAAAGGCGTTTTTATATATAAAAATAACTTACAGACGAATTGATAACTACTTTTTGAAGTCGGTTGATTCAATTTACGTATTGTATTTGTACGTTAACTGTTCGGTATGGTACGGGTAATTATTTAATTCTAACATTTTGCAAAGTTAGTTGTTTTAAGAGTTGTTCAAGCTTCTGTGCAGAAAAAAAAACCAGTATTTATAGAACTCATTCAGTTGGATCTAATATATGCCCCGTTTTGGAAAATTCATATGACGAATACTAAACATAAGCTGAAATATTTCAGCCAATACTTATTTTAAAACGAAGGACATTAAAATGTCTATTGTTAATTTTACTCACCTGTAGGTTTTCTGAGGTGTGTAAGCAGCACTCCTGATAGGAATAAATATACCATCATAATGCCGGGGGTCTGAAAATAAAATATTTTTATAGGTTGACCAAAGTTTTAGACCTCACTATCACGGTTCAGCCTGGTGATAGACGAACAGACAGACAGCGAAGTCTTAGTAATAGGGTCCCATTTTAATTAGAGGTTGCAAGGGAATGACGATATTTCACACTCCATTTAACAGTCGCTAGTCGCCATTGTCGATTTAAAGTTACGTAGCGCGTATTAACTTGGAGACTAGTTAATTAAAATAAAGACTTTAGTTAATTATAATAAAACTTTGAAACGAATCTGATGAATCCATATTCCAGGTCTATACTAGTGTTCATTGAGGACTTCTACGCTCTGTCGTCCATCATCAGATCAGATCGCTTATACCTTATTATTGCATGGGATTCGGATCACGCAGTTGCTTAGTTTTAATACTTATACATGTACGATATAGTCGTCTTGCTAACATACCTAGTTAGGTCGTTATAACATTCTTTGAAGGTCGCCTAGGACTACCAAGTCACCAAACAAGCGGTCCGCCCCAAGTTCGGCAGTAATTGTTTGCTTACCATGGCTGCTGACAAATCCTCCCTCTCCGGTAATATTTAACGGCAGCGTCTTTGTATAGTGGAGGTGCTCTATTTCTACTCTGTTCTAAAAGTGAGACTGTTAAAATCCCTAATAGTACTCCCTGCTTCTGGGGTCCCCAAGGGCACACGGTTTTCACCTCAAATGGAAGAAACATGTACCATTCAGCGATGGTTGCAGCTTGAGACTTTGTACATTAACAATATATAAGAATATAGATACTCACGGAAGCTCCCAAGTTAACAGTGAGCCTGTACAAGTAAATGCTGATATCTAACATAGGCTTGCTTATGTTGCTATAGAGATCCACAACCGTGTCACAGAACTTCTCGATGTCAGTGGTCAGGAGCTGGTCTGCGTTCGATATCCGGTTATCCAGGTTTGATACTTGGTAATACGTGAAGCCTCTGTAACAAAAATTACGATCTTTACTTATACAAATCTCGAAAATTTTAGGAGCTACCAAATAATATATTTTGTTGCCAATCTAGGATAATATTCTGAAGAATTAATCAAGCATAAAGTAGAATTATTGTATATGGAATTCAAATTTAAGAAGGCTTATTATCACTTCGTTGTTTGTATGTATCTCTATCCGTCAATACCCTGAACGCGTGAAGGTATCAAGTTGAAATTAATTATCTCATATTCACATCAGCAATACCGTGGACCAGTAAAAAACGTTTAAACTTCGAGGGCATATAATGGCACTCGAGGGAGTCAAAACTTAGACGTCCACCCAGCTGTTCTAGAATCGTGAAATTCGACAAGTGAATATGTCCTATAGCACAAGGGAATAATATGAAAACCGTAAAGTTTTAGTATATCACACAAAATGTATGCATAGCCATTATAAAGGCCAATGTATTTACATACTTACTAGTACATCTAGTGCCCTAGGTGCGCGAGTTCGACTCGCCCTCATCCAGTTTTTTTAATTAATATCACGGCTCCCCTACACCCCGGATCCTCACAGTACCACAAACAGCTACATTATTGCCAAATTTAACGAGTTCAAGTTTTCCAGTTTAGCTTCGCGTTTGGAAGACAGATGCCATTGTTTCATTATAATATATTTTTAATTACGTGATTTTTGATAACAGCAAAATGTTATTTCATTTGTTACTTCCGTAATTAGTAGAAAAACCTAGTAGTTTAGAAAATTAAACTATTAACTACAACCTTTATTTCTCATTGTCATTAATTGGTTCTTGTCATATTCTTTTTATATTTAATTTTATATATAAGTTAGTTTCATTATTTCTTTCTATCTTAATTTAAATCGACATTGTTACAATTTGTCAGTCACAGTTATCTAATCACTTCTAGGTAGAATAATATTTGATACAATGACAGTTGTTATTTAATGTCATAGCTAGATGCTCTCACCGGTCCGTAAGCGATCGGCGAGGTTAAGTAACTAGGCTCGCGGTCAGTCCATAGATGGGTGACCGCCAAAGTGGTTTAATTTCTGAGCATCTCCGTGCTTCGGAGGGCACGTTAGGCTGTCGGTCCCGGTTGTAGTCATTAGACAACAGTCGTTAAGCCATGTCAGAGGCCTACTGGGCGGCTTGACCAACTCTGACACTAGGGTAACCACTGCCCATACGATAAGTAATGTTAAAATGTTGTTTATCTATAATGGCCTACTAGGTCTTTAATATACATACATCATCAGCCTGATATCGTGCACTGCAGGACATAGGCCTCCCTCAAAGGTTTCTAAAACATTGACATTTGGAGGGGTTGGCCCTAGTCACCGGGCTTGGCATGCGAGTTGGTGACCAAGTTAGTACCCAGGAGGCGCCGCTGCGTGACTACTTACATATCCCTTAGACGCCTTTTACGACACAAATGGTATGGGCTGGGGGCTTGTTAATTAATTTTTTTCCAGAAGTAGTTGCTTGATCAAATAGTCGTCATCGCTAATATATATACATATTGTGTAATGTTGTTTATATAACATCACAGGTGGAAGATAAATGTGTACAAATTCTGCCCTATTTGCTAAAATCACTTATTCCCTGATATGATAATATATTACAGCATTCTTAAAACTTTGGTCGATAGGTGGGACACTCCGATCTTGGGAAGGTGGATACGACTGCACGCAGTCAAGTAGACATTTCCCAGAGTCGGCGGGCTCTGCCACGATGCTCACGCAGCTAGAAATATTTTTTTACTAACACTAGTTTATAAGTTGTCATTGAAACTAACACATATGGAAGTTATTCTGAATTAAATTATTATTATTATTAACGAAAGCGAAACTTACTTAATTTGCCTATAAAACTGTGCGGATCATACAACATCCAACATACTATTGCCTACTACTATCAACTTCCCATATAAACATGGCGGTCAACCGACGCATTCTATTTGGAGACCCAAAAATTGTTTACGTATTTCACAAACCGGTCATCTTTATTTTGTTTAGTGTAAGATGGCCACTCCTTAAATTTCCGCCACCAAGCGGATCATAGAATCGAAACTTAATGCATGCATATTAATATTAATGCTGACCGTATCAAAAAAGGAGACGTAATAGTCAAATACTGTTGCAAACAGTGACAATAATGTGACCCCACACCGGTTTTCGCAAGCATCTAGAAACATCCATGTGGGAGCCGTTGAAAAAGAAAGAAGAAATGTATCGAAAAGTATAGGAACATTTAATTTCGTGTAAAAAAGTTCCAGATATAATATCTAAAATTTAAAAAGCGTTATCATTAAAGTTTCTAATTACCTTTTATTTACAGTCATCCTATAATAGGAGATTGACTAATGTTAGGAGTAACACAAGGGTAACATATTGGGACATTATACAACCTAATACCAGTACTTCGACATACCAAAAGTGTCGGGTAGGAAGCAAGTATATTTTTAACTCCTAAAAATGTATCCAATGAATATTTACCAAATGTAGTCTTCCAGAATGGTGTTTTACTTTAATTCCTATGATTAAGTTACCAACTTACCACTGCTGGTGACATTTAACCGTCTGTCGGAAATGTACGTAGATATCGCACGACAATAAATAATTGTTTGACATGTTTGTAATCTCTTTTAAAACAAGTGTTTATATTTATTACTCTTTTAAAGATCTTAGCATATCCACTTTCTGAGGTTGCTATTTTTAGATAGGTTTATTTTTAGGTTTTGTATCAAATTGTGAGTGCGACGACGTAATTTATGTACAGTTGATAAAAATTAAGATAAATTTCAATTTTTGCACATTGTGGAAAATTTACCTATGTTAATGTCGTGAAGTTTAAGTAGAAGAGTATACTTAGTTTTTTTTAACGTCCGCATTAGGGAAATTAATCCGTGTCGCGGGGTACTTTACAAACATATCATTGACGGGCACAAAGTATATCCAGACTCAGAACAACTACTAATACTAATGGGCCATACAAATTGTGGTCCTGTGTAGGAATCGAACCCGAGACAGACGAACGAAGTGGCGAGACGACTGTCTTAACCGCTGCACGTTCGCAGTAGGTTGGTAAGAAACCTGCTTCATTATTAAGGATATTATCACAAAAAATTTGCTAATGACACTGCAGTAATGCTGGATATCAACCGTGAATATTAAAGAAAAAGAAACACATTTTCCACTAGATACACGGTCGTCAAACTAATTTTTAAAATATATTTAATTAATTAAGTTTTATCTTTTATATTTATCTATGTTCCTGCTATTTTGAGCTTGCTAATTAAACCTACTACTAACTAACCTACGACTAAGCAAATATGTTTCAACTAAAAATATTTGAGCGGATTAATAATATTCACGCATTATAAGAAACAACCAATCAAAATTGGTTTAAAACAGATTTCTATTTTTTTTGTAATTTTATAAGCTTTACTAGCTGTGCCCCGTATAAATTATCACAGCTCCTCCTCCGTAGGTGATAACGTGATAATATGCCTATATATTGACCCGACCTCTTAGTAATATTCATGCAAAATTTAAAGTAAATCCATGCAATACTTTTTTAGTTTAGTCCGGACATATATACAGACAAACAGACAAAAATTCTAAAAACTATATTTTTGGCTTTGAAATCGAATGTACATCACGCCAAAATTATGCTTTAAAAAAAAAATTAAATGTACAGTTTTGACTTTCCTACGATTTTATTATATGTATTGATTGCGTATTTATTGTTCATTAGTTTTATTTTATTTTAAATTATAAACAGTTAATATAAGTTTGGGTCTTTGTAACCTTTCGGTGAAATAAATTATTATAATAATTCCATCGTATTTCGTATTACCATAAGAGCTAGTGGTACAGCGGTTTCGAAATGGCGGTGAGCTCATATCAGACGTCATAAGATCATTCTAAATATTTGCATTCAAACTGCGAATCAAAATATGTCTATTAATTTCCTATTCAACACTAAACAATCTTATAATACATATTATTGGTATGTTCGCATTAATAACGTGTTTAGTGGTTTGCTAAGTACAGTGCAAATACAATCAGGAGGACCGGTGACATTTAACTGTTTGTTGGAAATGTACTCAGATGTCGTACGAATATAAATAGTTGTTTGACATGTTTGTAATCTTTTTAAAACAAGTGTTTTAACGAGGCGGTTGGCGTGGTTGGTAGAAACTTGCTTGTCACGTCGCAGGTCGTGGATTCGATTCCCAAACAGAACAGATATTTGTGTCCATAAACATGTCTGTTTGTCCTGAGTCTGGGTGTAACTATCTATATTTTAATATAAATATGTAGCTACAAAAGAAAAGTAGTAGATCAGTAATCTTGTTTCCATTGTACAAGCTCTTAATCTTAATCAATCTAACTTAATCAATCGTTAAATCGGCTTCAACGTTGGCAATCGATTCCGGACCATTTATGATCACATGTGGTCATGGAAACCGATTTAACGATTGATGAAGTCATTTTTAACCTTTATTTATTTGAACACCATTCACGAAAACGATGTTCGGCGACTTAGCCGGTAGAGCCCCTGCTTAGTTTGGCATAATCAGATAGCAGTGTGTGAATAATGTCCAAGAATATTAATAATAATGTAATGACTACTCTTTTAATGATTTCAGCATATCCATATTCTAAGGTTGATATTGTTTTTTATAAAATTGTGAGTAAGGGTAGGCGACAACGTAATTTATGTATTTAATTTGGGTTTCGAGATATAAGGTGTGTGTAGGCATAGTCCTAGTGGACTAAAACTCCTTTAAGAAAAAAAAAAAAGAAAAATACACTTTTAATGATTTCCCTTCATTATTTTGTATTGTCTTTTTGTGTTTGACATTTCAATATTTTTATATTATAAGTTGACTTTGTATAAAATATTTTCCAAATATAGTTAGATAATTTTATAATGTACCCAACATCCGTGGCACCTATTTTGGCAAATAAATGTTTCATTCATTCATTCTATAGTTCTATTCAAAGTTTACATAACGATATGAATAGTGTGTGGTGACGGCGACAAATATCAGAATCAGAATATCATCACCCCATCTCATCCCGTGGGGGGCGTAGAAGTCGACCCGAGGGAATATCTACCAGAGGACGGGAAGCAGCTTCCTTCAGAGTACTACGACCATCATACTGCGATCGCCAACCCGCCTGCCAAGCGTGGCAATTATGGCATATCCCCTCAAGATGATTCTTGAGGGAGGCTTGTCCAGCAGTGGACTTATTTTAGCTGTAATGATGATGAATAGTGTATTCGATAGTATGGAAAAGTTGTAGTATCCGCAGAATTTTGTCAATACCGACGAGAAAAAGACGATAGACGATAAAAAGTAATGGTAGCTAACTTGTTCTTAGCTCTGGACACTGTCCACCAGCGAAGATTGCGATCCTTATATAAAAAGGTGATTTGCCGAATTGCAGAGAATGTAATCAGATTGAGGACGTGGAATATTTTCTGATGGATTGTACCCGGAACGAGCGTGAGAGGGAGTCACTTTTGAGGGAACTAGATCTAAATAAATTAAACGGGGCATTAATCCAGTCAATTTTATGTCAACCAACTTCAGAAGTTGTGACTCCATTTCACCCTTAGCACAAATTATGCTAATTTATTATTTCGCTGTTTAGTGTAGTATAAGGTAGTTGTATTAAGATAAAGATAAAAAGGTTTATTGGCAGAAAGTAATTGTACATGAATTTGTCTTACACTCCACACTAGTCTGAGCCTGTTTCCTGGAGAGTTTTTACAAGATGGTATTGCAAACACAGACTTACTGTATTATATTATGTTTTCATGATATTTAATGTAAAAGGCACGATGGGGTTGGCATATCTATTTAAAGAGAAAAGAAAAGCGCCCAAATAAAAAGTGAGTTAAAAAAAGCGTTTTGATAGTTTATAGTGCGATTTTATAAACTTATCATATTTCGTACAAATCGATTATACAAATTTTATTGTTTGGATTTTGAATGAATGTTGCCGAATGTGTTTTGCACACATTCAACCTATCCACTGCCCTTCACCTGTTGTAAGTAGCCGTCTGAGTAGCTCGAGACGACCTTCAGACTTGTAAGACCCTATTCTGTGTCGGGGGTTATAGACCAAATATGACATTTCATAAGGATAAAGATAAATTAATTTGTATAAAACATGTGTAGTACAGGATGTCATATACATTGTATATTATGGGATCAACATGCCCTGCCATATAATCCTGGGACATTATTTACAGACGGCCATCTGATCCCAAACTAAGCAGAGCTTGTACTATGGAAACCAGACAACTGATATACTAATTTTCTTTTGTAAATACATACTTGTATAGATCATTACATCCAGACTCAGGACAAACAGACATGTTCATGCACACAAATATCTGTCCTGGGTGGGAATCGAACCGACGACCTCCGGCGTGAAAAGCAAGCATTTGCCCACCAATGGTTATAAATTTAGTAATATCAAGTGAAATAGTAAAATTATAATAAAAAAATGACAATTTATACAACTTATTATGATTTATGTAATTAATAGAATAGGATAAAAGGTATACTATTATTTTTTCTATCTATGAACTGATGCAGATGATGTTATTTTTTTATATGACTTACTAACGACCCGCTAGGTAAAAGAAATAACATAAAGGCCATTGACAGAACATTTGATTTTTAAATTAAACATGCTCAGTCAACAGAGGTCAGTAACAATGATTAATATTCATTAAAAAAATAGTGCAAGTTCGTCTTCTATTTAAATGTTAAAGCTTCAAATGTGCTTTACTACTAAACAGAATACATGTAAGTTTGAAACAGCCATTAATGAATTTGCTGTTTTATACTTTCTGGAATTGATTTCATATCCCTAAAGATGTGTTTTTCCATTTTTTTTAAACTTTTCTTGCTAAACGAGTATATGTAGTATCGAACTTATACAATGGTACAAAATAATAAATATAAGTTTACGCCCCATCTATTTATTTTCCACCCAGTCAGTTCTATTCGGCTGATTTTTATTTGCAACCAGTATCATTTTGATCTAATGCATACATTTTAGTTTTGGTTTGTTAGGTTTTAATTAGGTTGCCTGGAAGAGATCGGTTTTAGTGAAAAGGCCGCCAATTGCAAAATAATGTTCTTTGCATATTGTAATGTGTATATTCCTTATGCAACAAAGTGTACTTCTTCTTCTTTTATATTAAGCATAATGGGAGACATTAAACTTATGTGGTAAATTTATATCTAATTAAAAATTCGTGCATTAATGAAAACCTGCAACCATGAGGTTTCATATTACATTTCTATACTGTTTTAATTCTAAGCACAAAATAGGTCTCTGTGATCGGTTTTCAAGTGATAAAAGTATCCCATTATTACGCAGTTGAATGAAAAATTTGTATATATATTTAAGAATCAATTGCTGTTCGTTAGTTTCGCTAAAACTCGAGAACGGCTGAACGGATTTATCTTATATTAGTCTTGGAATGTAGGTGGAGGTCTAGGGAAGGTTTAATAGGCGAGAAAAATTCGAATAATTGCCGGGAAAACCCTAAAACAGCCCTTTTCTTTTTCCCATATAAACATTTTATAAAACAAAAGTTCAGATCTTTTATTTATCGATTGAGGCAGTACGAAGTCTACCGGGTCAGCTAGTTATGTATAAATTTAAGTGCGGGTGGGTTTCGAACTAACGAACCACAGGGTTTAACGGCCCCAGGCGTTGACCGTGGTGTTAGAACTCGAATTTATGCAATCAAATTAACTTAACGCAATCTTACCTAAACCTGCACGGCTAAGACGGCTGGTATGCCAATATTTAGATTGGACTATTACCTACCAATATTGATATCTAGATATGTGTAGCTGAGGTGGCGAATGATTTTAGTGTTTTTTTTTTAATTGTATTTCGAATGCTCATAAAAAAATTACCAATATCAAGATACATCATAATTCGGCGGCTACAAACAGTAGTCGAGGAAGCAAAATTTTACAATGGTCATTTTGAGAGATAAATATTCACTTAATTTTTTGAAATGATAACAATAATAACACCCTTAGTTTGAAGTAGGTCCAATATTAATACTTATAAAATAAAAATAATTTTCATGTAGCCTATACTTCAATAAAGCGCTTGTAATTTTAGACTATATTTTAGTATATTTGTACTTATGTTGTAATATAGCTGTAATAATAATTCTCCATAATTAATTAAGGGCAGGTAGATACTTAGATCTGCGGTTTGTGTTGGATCATTTGGAATTAAAATTTAATTGATGATAGTAACGATTCGGTTAATTAGATAAGATTTTTGAACAAAAATATTATTTACGGGCAAAATATAATTTTTATGGGAAATCTAAGACAACATTATTTTTCTTAATCATAAAAAACGTTACCTACATATAAAATATTTGTTGAGTTTATTTTGTTCCTGTTTTATTTTAGGTGATTGCATTTTATTTATTTTGGAGGGAAGCAGTTGTATTGCAATTGAATCGAATGTAGTTCTTTAAATGAAGTCAATTCAAACATATATTATTAGCATAGCAAGCCGTGCAGTATTGGCTAAACAATTACACACAAAAAACAAATTGGTTGTTGTCAGCATCTTAAGTATTACCACTATTGCTTGCTTGCTTATCGTATGGGTAGTGGTAACCCTAGTGTCAGAGTTGTTACAGCCGCCTAGTAGGCCTCTGACATGGCTTAACGACTGTTTTCTAATGACTACAACCGGGATCGACAGCTTAACGTGCCCTCCGAAGCACGGAGACGCTCAGAAATTAAACCACTTTGGCGGTCACCCATCTATGGACTGAGCCTAGTTACTTAACCTCGCCGATCGCTTACGGACCGGTGAGAGCATCTAGCTATGAGCACCACTATTTATATTACTTGTAATGTCCAATTGACGTCACGTCACGTCGGTGAATAAACTTAGACGTTGACTTTGTCTCTATTATGTAGACAGTAAGGACGGATTTTGAAAGGCAAGTTATACACTGACGCGACGTTGTCTGCCAAGAGCAGTTTTCGAAGGTACTACTTTACACAAGTTATGAACAGAACTCGATTGCCCTGATGCTTTTATTATACACAACAATTATTATACTACAACTTCTGACTTTATGAAACTCGTTTTTATTTTACTGTTCTATTTTAAGTTCACCAGGATGTATAGTTTTAAATATAGAGTTTAATGAGCAAAGGAGCGAATGTATGTACAAGGCCATGTTATTAAAAATGTAGAAAATTAAATCTAAGATTTATAAATAAATTGACAACATTGATTCAATATATATGTAAACAATCGAAAAGTTGCGCAATGGATCTGCACGACTTTTCATGAGTTAGTATTTATTAAAAAGCTTTAAAAAACCTAATTGTTAGCAAACATCGTGCAAATTGATGGAATAGTTTTAACTATTTACATTTTTAATTAATATTGCCGTTTCTGATACAAAAAATAATACGTATTTTGCACAAATCCAGCTTATCAAATGCCCTTCAGATAGCGAACCCGCTTGCTCCTACTTTTCGTTATAAAGGGCAGTTGACCAATGTGTGGTTACATCCTGATGATTGTATTGTTTGGGTTATGTCGGAGAGAGCAAGGGCAATATGGAAATGGGAGAAGACGTTGCTCATCAATCAGACACTAAGCTTGCTACTAGTGCACGCTATAAAGAACTGCAGATGGGGCATTCAGGGCACCTACCGCCTGATGAAGGTTAAAAATTACTAATTCATTCGATATGTATTAGTTTTCTGGTTGCCTTAGTACATGATCTGGCTTAGGATCAGATGGCAGTGTGTTAGTTGTTATTATATTTATTATTATAAAATTCAATTTTGATCGCTAGGATTATGTATATAATAATATCACAATATTCAGTGAGACTATCTTAATTTAATCCCAAATTACCCATTTGTGTCAAACGAATGCACTGTGTTCGATGAAACAAAAAAGCCTCTCAAAAAAATTTATGGCTTTAATCGATCAAAGTATGCATTTAAAATGAACGACAAAAACACCCACGTGTTAAAATCAAATACATTTTTTAATATAAATTATTGATTCATTTATTGATATATTCTCCATATAACTGTGACAAATTTCATACTATTCAGTCCGCGTAAATCTCGTAGCATTTCGAATATTTTGCATCACGTATTCAGTATATAATATTACCAATAAACTTAAACAGATTACACAGGTGCCTCTCAATAACCCGGCAAGCTACACAATTTGTCTTTAATTGGAAATATAAATAGCTACGATTGAAATGTTAGAATCCAATGTCCAACGACGCAGTTGTACAAATGTACAGTATGGTTCGTCTGACCGCTACCCAGTATCTATCGCTGGAAAAAATCACGACGTACTATGACTAATCGGAATGTTTATCGTACGATTACAATCATAAACCACATTGATATTTATGGAAACAATATAAACTACAGCTGCTTTATTATAGAGTATAACGCCAGCCACGAAGGTAATACGATACACTGTATATAAGGAAACGGGACATGTATTAATAAAACCGGCCAAGTGCGAGTCGGACTCGCCCATGAAGGATTCCGTAGCAGCAAGTATTTCAGTTGATTAAAAGAAAGCAAATTGCGGTTTACGATTTATGACGTATTAAAAAAACTACTTGCTAGATCTCGTTCAAACTAATTTTCGTTGTTAGTTTGCATGGTAATGTACATCATATATTTTTTAGTTTTATCTTTCTCTTATTTTAGAAGTTACACTTAGGGGACACTCATTTTACCACTTTGGAAGTGTCTCTCGTGCAAACTATTCATTTTACGCCCCACACGTATAGTCACGATGATTTTTTTTTTGATATTCATTTCTATGTATAGCTACCCCCCAAAATTATTGTTCTTTTTCTATTTTTGTGTAAAAATCTTAATGCGGTTCACCGAATACATCTACTTACCAAGTTTCAACAGTACAGCTCTTATAGTTTCGGAAAAAAGTGGCTGTGACATACGAACGGATAGACAGACAGACATGACGAATCTATAAGGGTTCCGTTTTTTGCCATTTGGCTACGGAACCCTAAAAAGGCTAGGAAAAATTAAATGACACTGCAATGATCAGCTCCTATTATATGTAATCGGTAGGGTCGCCATTATTGTTGAGAACTGATAAGGTACGTATTAGTGTCAAATAAATATAACTCGAAGTAACAGTTGTAACGGTTTAATATAACAAAAATCTTTGGAAAACAACAAAAACCGCGCGCCCCCTCGCGTCTTTCGCTTGCCGTCATCTGTTTCTACCCTTTAGTACTTACGTGTATATTGTAATATTGATAAACGGAACAAAATTGGAACAATGAGGGACGTGATACTTAAATACGGTGACAGTCCCGTATATACGGGACGCATGGCAACCCTAGTAATCAGGCATAACCTCTAGGAGGAATTTTCAAGGTATATCAATGGAAACACCTTGAAAGAGTTTTTATTACAAAGGAAGTAAGGGCTGATTTCGAAGAATAAATGTTCCCACTGACGTAGCGTCTATTGTATGTAACAGCAATAAAAACTCGCTTCACTAATCATCAAGCCGGTTTGTCTACGCAACAATTTCCTTTGTTGGCAATGAAATAATTGTGAACCGATGTTTGTTGTGATAGTTAACAAGTTTTATTACAGATACTATGCAATTTATCGAACTCAATAAATAAATTAATATCTTGAGACAACTAACGCACTGCTATCTGATCCCAGAGCCTGTATGTTATATGGCAAACCAGACAACTGATTACATACACATTACGTATTACAGATACATTTTCTTTTTCGATTTGTCTCCCCCGACGGGATCGGAGTCCTTATGTACTTATCATGTTTTAATAAAACTATTAATATTCTATTTTTGTTAATACGTTGTTTTCCTACCTTAATGTAATTTTAATTACTTATAATATATTTCTTAACTATATTTATACATTCTGTCTGCCTTATACATTTTAATTGCAAGTATTATACATACCTCTATGTACAATCTTACAGTACTTTTCAATGCTTATTTTATATTTATAAATGCCTAGACACATACCTACATGAACACACGCACTTTTTCATAAAGAAGAACAAAATTAAAGTTATAAGATATTACAGATAAATTACACCTATTGACACAGAACAAATAGTCGTGCTCATCATACAAAGATTTGTTCTGGGAGGGGGTCGAACCTACGACCTCTGGCTTAGCTGTCGGAGTCACTAACAACTAGTCCAACGGGCCAGTCAATGTTAGTAAGATGACTTGCTTTTGTACAAGGTGTAAAATAAACAGTTATACCAATTGCAGAAGCGCTATGTACACGTGACGGTACACAAATAAAAAAAAAACTAGTTTGGGAATTATGAAATGGTTGCCGATATGTTTTTTTGATGTGAATCATCTATAGCCGCACGTAAAACAGATTTCTGGCGTGGCGACGCATGCCGTGGCGACGCGTCTATACGATAGTAGTATGTACGGTGTGGCGACGCGTCGCCATGCGCAATCGACTTTTTATTTTATCATTATGACATATTTAGTTCCTATCAATACAATATGTTCTTTTCTGCATATTACTTTTACAAAATAATGTCGATGTTTTACATCTGCCAGGCGTCCCGTGACGGCTCACATTTTTTATTTTTTTGTGTTTTGCATGTTAATGTAATTAATTTGCTTGATCAGTTACCTATATAAATTAAGTGACATCGGTAGACGGATGGCGGCGATAACTGATACATCGAGATAAAAGTAGTTAGATAAAAACACTACAAATAGCACTATTTAAACATTAAAAAAAAACCGATGAACTAGAGAATCTCCTCCTTTTGAAGTCGGTTAAAAATGGGCGTTGGTGTAAGAAAGGTGAAAATTATGAGATATATACCATACGAAAAAGTAAAAGTGTTGTCTAAAAAAATAAATTTATAGACAACATTTTTGGGTGAGCCAAAAATAAGTTAACAACCTATTCTGAGACCTACGAATATACACAAAAACTTTTATGAAAATTGGTCAAGCCGTATTGGAGGAGTTAGGTTACAAACACTGAGACACGTGAATTCTATATAAATATATATAAGCCAGAAACAGTACATCGTACATATAACAAGCAATGACGTATAAACTACCAGGTCTGCATGCCACCCGCAAAAAGTGTCGGCGGGTGGGTACATACCCACCCACCGACACTTTTTGCGGTTTGATAGTTAGCCTAAACAGGAAATATCAATCGGGCACTGCCTACTTTTCCCGGAGTCATCCCTATAAGCATAGAGGCTAGGCTGCCGTGGTGGTTTTAGTGGATAACCCTGTAGACTCCCATATACCCGTCGTTTCCAAACGGCGGGGACCTATAAAAGGTTTCCACCACGAAGAAGAGGCGCTGCCTACTTGTCGTACCACCAACAAGCAGTTCGGCCACAACTTTTACATTCAAGAGATCTATAAACATAAAAAGAAAACTTACTTCAAATATTGTTGATACAGGAACATCGTCAAATTGGTTCTAAGTCTTAGTTTAAACTCTCCTATACTCCATTTCAGCACATTATTTACTAAGGAAATCTGTAACAAAAGCATAAGTTATTAGGGCGTTATTGCAGAATGCGCGTAGTGTCCATTCCAGGGATATATTCGCGGCAACTTAAAACGCTGATAACAGACATTTGGGGATTTTTGAGCAAAATTTGAGCCAACACTACTAGATCCATCTTGTTCAAAAATTCAAGTCAAATTAAACTATATTCAAAGACAAACATGTTTTTTTTAAAGACAATGCCCGCACAATTTTTAATTTTTTTTTTACTTTTTAAAACACATAATTAAAAATAAGTATCATAGCATTCGTAAACCACTGAGGTTTGTAATGTATGCTACACTAATGATACGTGTACATCGTTAATAAACACACAAAACTTATAGATTAACATTGAAAATAATGTTAGAACTTGGTAAATACATACCTAAATCATACAAAAAATTAAATTGTCATATTACAAATTAATCCCCGTGTTGCGTCAATTATGTTCGTAAAGGCGGTCACCGTAGCCTAGTTGACAGTGCTCCTGCCTACGAAGCTGGTGGTCCTGGGTTCGAATCGCGGTAAGTGCAAATATTTGTGTGATGAGCACGAATATTTGTTTTTGAGTCATGGATGTTTTCTATATATATAAGTATGTATCTATCTATATAAGTTTGTATCTATCTATATAAGTATGTATATCGTCGCCTGGTACCCATAGTACAAGCTTTGCTTAGTTTGGGGCTAGGATGATCTGTGTGACATTGTCCCCAGATATTATTATTATTATAAGTACCCCAAGGTACTTTACAAACATATAATTGACAGACACAAAGTACCTTCATCCGGACTCTTTATGGGTCATACAAATAGTTGTTCTGCACAAATATTTATTTATTGTAGTTATACATTATGTTATTTTTGCCTTTTCGTGAACAGATTTTGATAATACGTTTTTCATTCGATATGAGATACATTTTGTAAATATAATAATAGAATTTACATCGGCATTGCTAAGAAAACTTTAATTAAATAATTTATGATCAATGCTATTATCACAAATTAACATTAACCTTATGCGGTATATTTCGTAACACGATTCAAGGACTGCGCTCGCCTACTCTTTCGTAAGTCGTGTCGAGATTCGCGTGGAATGCTTTTGCTATAGTTCCATAATATTATATAAGAAGTATATTCAACTGGAATTCAAAAATCTTCGTTTTGTATTACAGAAGAATCCCTATACTCATCAAAATACTGATTACATAACAAATAATATTTAGAGATAACTCCCCTAAATATTATAATCTTAGCAGCAAAAGTTCATGACACATTTCTATTTATTTAAAAAACTGCATTGTTTGTGTATTTAACTTTGTTTCTGGCACAAGCCGCCCGCTGCCTGCCGCAGCAAGCTCTCTTCGCTCACTCGGCTCGTGCGTTGTATGGTCGCAGTTCTAAACTAACCTTACCTACTTTTCTAGTACGCCCGGGTAATTTAATGTGCAATCAGTAAATTTAATATGAAAAATATTTAAGTGATGAATATATGTACAATGACGATTTAAAAATATCGTTTTATATAATATAATTTTGTTCTAATAGGTTGTATATTCACACACGGCTATCTGACCCCAAATTAAACACGGCTTATACTATGGAAATCAGATAACTGATATACTGCATATAGGTACCACTCTTCTTTTGTAAATACATATAACATAATTACACCCAGTCCCAGAACAAACAGACATGTTCATGGACACAAATATCTGTCCTGGGTGGGAATTGAACCCACAACAAATTGAAATAGAAATAAAAATAGTAGTTATTATTTAATTTTGTGAATATAAATTGGTGAGTTAAGTCAACTATTTAATTAATTCAATCTCTTTAATTTAATCTCGTGCTGATCACTTTGTTTGGTGCCCAAACAAAATAATGAAACATATTTAACATACTGTACGTACGTATACATAATATACTAACCATTGGCATAGCCATGAAGAATTGGATTAATAATTTTCTAAATTCTGAGTGGTTCATGGTGATTATAGACCTGAAACAATAAACATATTATTAATACATAGGTAGGTACATACAAAATATTGCAGCGAAACTTTAGTAGTGGGGCATGAACTGGCCTTAAATGTCCTCCCAGCCGAATTCTGCCATGGCGGCCAGTCTCAAGGAGGTTAGATATCTGCGCGGGGCATATTATAGTGCACAAGTGTGTGCGCAAATACAGGGGCACTTTCTATTTCATCACTCTCATGATCCGACGGGACGATTAGCGCACGACTGGAATGAGGTCAGGAACAGGACCGACTGCTTTACGTGCTCTCCGAGGCACGGGGGTATAATACTGCCAACTCCCAGACTTAGGGCTGATAATAAGATTTTATTTACAGAAAAATTACAAAATCATTTTTGTCCCGAACCGGCATTTGTACCCAGGACCTCGTTATAATATTGAACCGTGTTGGGCAGAAATGATTCAGTATCAAGCCTTGTCATAATTAAGTTAACGGGGTGAATACAGATGGGGACAATATCTTAAGTAAAATTGGGTTCCCGTCTTCTCCACTGTACTTCTATTCGCTCCGTTGAGGGTTGCCATCGGTCCGGGTTTTCCCGTATTTGCCCTAGTTTAGAGGGCGACAAATTTAGTACACATTTACTTAATAGGCTTTTAAGAAAAAATCAATCTACGCAGGCTAAAACGACCTTCTGTTTACATTCTTATCTGTTAAGAAATTGTATTTTGCCAGTCATAATTACACGCAAAGCGAGCAAAGCACGGTCGCCCAAGTACATAAATAATCATTACAAGTAAAATGGTTCGTATATTATCTATTGTTATCATTGTAATCGTTTAAGCTGGCTATTAGCGTTACGTTTGGTACTCAAGAGATAGGAAAAGGCGAGAGCATAGGAAGTGTAAAATGCATTGTAGTTCAATCTGTCTAGGATGTCCCTGCGCTGGCTTGAAGAATACCTCCTACCACAGACAATGTTTACGTCACTTCTTTCATTCACAAAGTTTCGTCAACAATATTCTGCAACTTATCTATGTTTCAGAATTAGTTTTGTTGCAAGTTCAATGTTGAACTTAAGACCTGCGCCAACTAAGGGCAGTGACGGATAAAATTTCCGCGGCGCGCGCTTATTAATACTAACATTACATATAATAAAATCGTAGGAAAGTCAAAACTGTACATAGAATTTGTTTTAAAGGATACTTGGCGCGTGATCTACCAGATATATCCTAGCCAAAAATATAGTTTTTAGAATTTTTGTCTGTTTATCTGTTTGTCTGTATGTATGTCCGAGCTAAACTCAAAAGTACTGCATGGATTTACTTCAAATTTTGCATGAATATTACTAAGAGGTCGGGTCAACATATAGGCTACATATTATCACGCTATCAGCTATGGGGGAGGAGCTGTGATAATTTATAAAATTTAACGCGGGTAAAACCGCGGGGCAAATCTAGTACTAACATAAGATTGCACTTTGACCGTACGTTATGTCCTCCGGCGGTAAAAGCGGTCAAACAGCTACCTAAGGAAAGTATATATAAATTTAAATATCATTTAATATTTAGCATACAATAATTTTCATAAGAACTTAGAAAGAAAGACATAGAATCGGGAACAGCGTCACCAGAAATTCTAAGGACTGGATATAGCCGCCATTAAATGATTTTTTTGCCTGCTGGTGTATTGGTTAGTGACCCTGACGGCTAAGCCAGAGGTCGTGGAATTGATCCCCGGCCAGGACAAATCTTTGTGTGATGCGCACGATTATTTGTTCTTTGTCTGGGTGCAATTTATTTATCTGTAAAATGTTTGTATTTTGGAATATATAAGTATGTTTATCAGTTGTCTGGTTGCCATAGTACAGTGTCTGCCTCACAGCTCTGCTTACATAGTTTGGGATTGGTATTAGTTGTCACAAGATATAAAAATAAATATATAATAAGATACGACTGTTATCTAATGACTACAGCCGATAACTTAACATGCCTTCCAGAGCACTAAGAAGCTCAGCAGTTTAACTACTTTAGCGGTCGTCGACGCAGCAGCGAAGTACGCTGACAACAATGAATAATAAGGTATCTTGAAAGTCAAATTCGTCGATGACGAAGCCGCGGGTAAATGTAACCGCAAATTAGGTATAGCGTACATAATCTCCTTATAATTTGACGGTAGACGACAGCCTGGTTTCAAAATCAATAATATCACCGCATTTAACAGTACTTACTTATCTCTCACCTAGTGACATTCAAATGTTATCAGAATGAATATGATAATTAAAAACTTGTTGTATATATATTTGTGTATATGTTATCCTTGTTGTATATATAATAACTAAAATCGTGACCAACAGGTTAACGTGCCTTCGAAAGACGGGGACGCTCAGAAATTAGCCACTATGGTGGTCACCCATCTATGAACTGTCCATCTATGACTTTTCCTCGGCGATCTCTTACGGAGCGGTGTGAGCAAAGTTGTTCAAATATATTGTAAAACTTTTGATGATTTTATATTGTTTTTTAAATCTTATTAAATTACGCTAGCAAATTGAAGCCTAATCCTTTATTGTTTTAAATCCTAACTGAAATCAACTCAGCACTTCATCGCATCGCAAGCAAATGTATGGCATAGCATAGTAATCCTTTGTATTATTATATAATCATAATGTTTAAAAAAGGATTATTGAGCTGTGTACTAATTAAGATTATTTCGTAAATTTGACACTGCCAAACACAGGCTTGACAACAAGTGAATGGTAAGACCATTCACTATGAAATATGAGACTTTCAAATGTCATCATTAATCATCCATATGCCATACCCCATTTAATGATTAATATATACCATGCTATTACTTCGTTCACCATTAACTAAGTTAATGAACCATAAACCTTTCATGTTTCTGTGGCTCACATGTCATCATTATAACTGCCGTAAGACGCCCACTGCTGGACAAAGGCCCCTATAGCTCTCCATAATTGCTGGTCTTGCCTTGCCTTGTCTTGCATTGATGAAAAAGAGCTTCTTTGGTGTTGCTCCCAAAATTTATAATAAAAGACCTGATGTCATAAAGTGTATGCCATTAAAGATGCTCAAAAAATGTCTTCACAAACTATTGACTGAGAAATGTTATTATACCTTAGATGAATATTTAAATGATAAATCACTTTAATTAATTTACTCATTATTGTTTATTATAATTTCTTACATATTAATTTGTTACGACATTTTTGTAGTAATTCTGTTTATTTAATGAATTTTGATGTATATTTTTTTTATGTATTTGATTGTAAATGTATGTCATCAATGACAAAACATAGTGTAACAAATAATTATTTAAGACCTTGACATGTATGATTAATGTATATGTTCTACACCTATGTTTTACAAATAAACTATTCTGATTCTTGCGCCAAAATTATCAGTCCATCTTGTAGGGGACGTCTTACGGATCGTGGTCGCCATTGGTGTACTTTCTTGCCCCAGCGGCCGTCGGTTCTCAGAGCTATGTGACCTGCCCACTTAAGCTTGGCAATATTTCGGGCTATGTCGGTTACTTTGATTCGCCTGCGGATATCGACATATCTGATTCAATATCGCAAGGAAGCTCCAAGAAGCGCCAACGTCTCTGTTCCGTATCTATGTAAATATCTATAAGACCATAAACACTAAAATTGCTTTTATAAAAGTATCTCTAACATTTCGATTTTTGTTGTTTTTACAATATAACTATATTATGGATGGATCAGTGCTAACAAAATGGGGACATAAATTTTCTTTCGTCAGTATCATGTAGAAACTGTTCAGGTTAGTGGAAAAAAGTTTCAAAGTAGTGCAGAATTGGATGTGTGAAAAATTTATTGAGTGTAATCTCACAACGGCGACCTGAGCTGCGCATAACATTCGTCTTTTTAGGCCTTGCCAAAATATTTCAATAAAAAGGATATTTAATGTAGTTAACATACATGTAACACCTGCCAATAATTCTAGTGCCTCGAGCAAAGTGTATTTGACTTTTTTCTGATTTAATCAATATCTGTAAAATACAGTCCATAGTGTCCTTTTTCAAATATGAACACTGGATAAAGTGAACAACGTGGAATGGAATAACTCGCTGCAGTCACTGGTCTCTAAGTGATAGGTGAGGTAAAGCATCAAGGCACGCAGTTAGTTAATAGATAGGTGACTGATAAAGTGGATTTATTAAGAGACACTCGGGTGTCTCTGTGCTTCTAAGGGCTCAGTAATCTGTTGGGCATAGTTGTTGTAATTAGTCTAGAGCTGTTAAGTCATGACAGCGGCCTATGGGGTGGCTTGAACCACTTTGACACTAGGGTAATCACTGCTCATATGATAAAGAAAGAAAAACAGATTGAAAATCTAAGAATGAATATGAAATAAGAGGGAAAACATATCTTTTATTTAGTTTTGCTATATGAATAACTTACATACACATAAAAGTGAATTCAAAAAGTAAGTTGTATGTATAAAGTTTACTGATACAGCCACAATCCAGTGACTGTGCACTAATCAAGAATGATTTGCATACAATACACCAATTTCTATGCACATAATAAAACACTTTACCATTAAACAGGCAATATTTGTATCTACAACAATCATGAGAATTGTTCAAATTTAGGAAACTTTTAGTTGGCATACTTTAAGATTGTAAAAAAGCTATTCATATGAACAAGATTAAGATCTCAATTCAATTGCAGAACTATTTTTTATTGGATCGCAAGGCAAATGATGTGGAAAAAAAAATAATTATATAGTTAAGTTCCTGGATATAGATAGCACAAGACCAGCAATTGTGGTGATCTTTGGGGTTGGCCTTTGTCCAGCAGTGGGTGTCTTTTGACTAATATGACGATGATGATGGGTGAGGAAAAATAAATCAGGCAAGGTTTAATTATAGGGAAAATTGGCCTTTATGAATTAGAAGCAAAATGATAAGAGTATGACCAAACTAGCAAGGTATGAAAATATACATAGTGTGACTTACCCTTCTATTAATGTAGTATGTTGAATCAACCATAAATCGCACATCGACCTTGATATCAATGATAAAGCAATGAGTGCCATGAAACCACTTTCCTTTGACCATAGAGAAGGAACCATTATTTTCCATAATGCTTTCAGCTCTGCAAAAAATCTGGCATCAACTTGTGCTTTGGGTCCCTTTTTATTTTTCTCCTTTATCATGTATTGTATCTGTTCTTCAGGTGATAGCCGGCTTGCTCGTACATTTTTGTTTGGACTGGAAAAGAAATATCTTTTATAAAAACCACTTCTATAAAACTGTTCTCTAAGAGGTGATTTGATTGTCTAACAGAGATCAGCAATGGCATGTTGTGATATCCTTTACAAGGCAAACCCAATATGATAATAGCAACGGCCTTAATGAATAAGATATGCCATACTCAGCAATTTTTATTATTATTTATAAGATTAATAAGTGTTGGTACCCATTCTCATATCCTAATGTCATATAAGTAATGAATACTTTCCACTGGTAGACAGGGATAATCAACTAAAACTTATTAAACATTGAAAATTCGATTCCCACCCAAATATTTGTGTGCATGAACATGTCTGTTCGTCCTGGGTCTGGGTGTTAATTATCTATGTATATATTTACAAAAAAAAAAGTATATGTAGTACCTATATCAGTTATCTGGTTTCCATAGTACAAGCTTTGCTTAGTTTAGGATCAGATGGCCGTGTGTGAATAATGTCCCAGGATATTATATTATTATTGAAAATAAACTCTGTAGTTCTTTTTTATGATTTTGACTTTTGATTTTAAAGAAAATACGGTAGCTTTAGTAATGGTTTATTTATTAAAGGTGTAAAAGTAGCAAAAACCACACTTTATATAAGTGGAATACAAATACTAGAGGTAACTTAAGGAGTGCTATTTATCTATGAAACTGAACTAATTCAACATAACCAGTTTGTGAAATATGAAAAACATTTGTTTGCATCCCATACAAAATGCATCAGCTCTTTTTACTTTAATGAGTAGTTTTTTTTTTTATTTTATTTATTTTATGTACACACAGTAAAAGGTAAATAAAAGCAAGTTTACAAAAACGAAAGAGTACAAAGGCAAGTAGTTATTCTTTATTTGTGTAATATCATTATTAATTAAGTTCCTTGAGTTACATCCACTATCTATATTACACCTTCCATATTTTTGATAATGCTGATTGCTCATAACAAATTTAAACATTTTTAGTTTATAACTTGTATGTCCAACTTTGCTTAGCACAAAAATTGCCATAGACATGCCAGGCACAAAATAAATTTCTAAGGCTTTGTACCTATTTTTATATCTATAAATAATAATAAACTCCCATAAATATAATTTGAAGGATGTTAGAATGATTTCAGCTGGTAGTGCTGTCAGTAATTCACCCAATGAAATAAATAGTATCTATTTGTAAAATGTAGTGCTTAATCACCTATTACCCTTATTGTTTGTGATTCCTCACAAAGCGTTTGAAAGGAAGTTTGAAAATTGTATAGTTGAGATAGATCTGTATATGCAGTGATTGATACATGTAAAACAGCTGGTACAAGAGAGTGGTCTCTCTATCAGCAGCATCATAGTACTCAAACAGGTGGTTTGATCTCTAAGAGAGTCTGTTTGTATTTTCAGAAATGGAATTAAAAAAAAGTAAAAGATATAAGACGTTTGCTACTATGAAAAAAGCAATTCAGACATTTTAATACTAACAGAAGTAATTCCCTTATTATTAAATAGATTCAAAACAAAAACCAAGAATGTGTGCTTTAAGTGCATAATATTGTTGGTCTAGTGGTTAGTGACCCCGATTACTAAACAAGGGGTTGTGGGTTTCGTCCCCACCAAGGACTGAACTCTATGTGATGAGCATAATTATCTGTCCTATGTCTAGGTGTATGGATGGTGCATGTACATGATTGTAATGTTTATTTAGCAAACTAAGTTAGAATAGGCCTGTGTGTTGCACTTTGATCGCAAGCTACATTTGGTACTCGTAGTGCAATGACATACAGCAGAACATTTTGGTACATTTTTTAGATTCGTGTTCATAAAGACGTGGTTTGATTCGCATTTTCATTACAATTCATCCCATTGAACATTTACTGATATTTTATACATACATTTAATTGCACTGACACTCAATGAATGGTTAACACACAGTATAGTGTAATTTATCTATATGTAGGTATTTAAAATATGAGAGTAGTTTTCTGGCTCTGCTTAGTTTAGGTTCAGATGGCAGTGTGTTATTTGTCCTGAGATATTTACTATTATTATTTAATGTAATACTAGCAAATCAAATTGATATGTACGGTCACATCATTAAATGTTAGACGGAAAAGTTCACATATCAAGGACACCTTGAGCATGATTAAACAAATATTTTAAATATTTACGTAGAACTATCTTTCAGAAACAAGACTTTCTAGCAAGATAAATGGTATTCTATGTCCCTTGCAAAGTGTGGTTGAGGAATTAAAATGTTACAAACATTCCATCTCTCTATAAATAATGTTTCATTTTATTATAATTTAAATTAATTTAGAATTATAAATTAAGTAAAAATTTAGATTTATACAAAAAAATTCCATAAAATGTGAACCTTTATCTTAGACTCATATTTTATTCTAATTTGCTATATTAACCCTGACCTTGAGTTAATATTAAACACTGGACAAGGTTTACTATTGTGTATAAATTATACTATTTCATATAAGAATGTAATTTGCAGAAACTGATAATCAGAATATTAATATTGTTTTCTTAACTCTATTTTGGTAATTTGAAGTGTTTTGGTTTAATCAAGTCAGTGATAAAATAGCAATATACTGAAATGATGATATGATAAATTGTTCAAATAAATTACTAAAGGTAAATTTTTTTAACAAGCCAAAGCAATCTGACCATGCAAATATTCCATTTTAAAGAACTTATAAAAAGCAAATCGGAACTATACTTTGACTAATCAAATCGAATGATTGACTCTCACCTTGATTTTATAGCATTCCTTATAACCCATGCTCCAACAGCCGCAGTAGCAGCCAAACCGATTTTCACATCAGTCCTTGATGTTAATTTACTGAAGTTTGGAGCCATTTCTTTTATAAGTAACCACTATAATATTATATTCAGCAACATTTATCGTCTTCACACGTAATAACAGCACGAGCACTTATCACTCACTTCATCGTGATTACGGAATTTAAAAAAATATTAACTCCGTTCCGCAGAGAATATGTGACAAACCAAAACCAAACTGCGTTCCGTGCCGTCCTATGAATAATTTCTCAGTTTTATTTTAGTGTTGTTCTCCATGTTAATCGCAGTTAACGTCAATAGTTTAGTCGAGTTGCAAATACGACAAACTGTCATCGAAAGTATTAAAATATAGTATAAAGCATTTTTGAAGTTACACTTCTTTTGGCGCGATGGAGAAAAATGATGAGAGTGAATTTTAACGATGCGCGCGCACACCGACACCAAAAAATTTAACAGCATGAAGTTAGTTCTAGGTGGTATGAGAGTGAATTTTTAGCGCAGATGCGCGCGCATCGTAAAAATAACAGCATGACGTTAGTTCTAGGTGGTATGAAAATTGATAACTATGTTCAAGTTGTATATTAAGAAGTATAACTTCTAACGCGTGTACATAAGTACAAACAAGTTTTTTTTTTTTAGAACGTGTTCAAGTTTTAATTTGTAAAATTATCTGATAGGATTGTAAAGTTACAGATAGTTTTATTAACCTAATTAAATTTAGCAAAACCATGCATGTCTTTATTTATAAGACTGCACAAGCGGCGTAGTGGGTAAGACAGTCACCTCCCCACTTCATGTTCATAAATCATATTATTATTAATTCGTAATTTTTTTGCTCCTTTTTCCTCATTTTTATTTAATAGTTCTTTCATTTAAAATACTCCACAAGTCCACATAGCTTTTAATTTGTTACTAGAAAGCTTGTATATGGGTACCAGACGACGATATACATACTTATATAGATAGATAAATACTTAAATACATAGATTAAGAGGCACAGCCAAATAATTTGGGTCTCGCATACCATTGGCTATATTAAAGCTTGTTTCTATACACCCCATTTAGTACCGACTAAAGCTTAGTAATAAGGCACATCACTAGTTGTGGATTATTCAAAATGATGCACGAGACTATTAGGTCTAGAAAATCTAAACCCTACAATAGTAGGGCTTTAAATAAATATATTATAGACATATTTAATAGATAGATTAAACTTATAAGTTTTTATAGATTCATAAGTTTGTAAAGGAACCCAGCTAATAGTGAATTACCGCTTGAATCACTGTATAACGCCATCTATCGAAATTAAGCTGAACCAGGCACATGGACTTATTTCTAACATCTGGCCAGAAGGTGACGGCAGATCTTGATTGTCAGCAGTTGCAAACCATGATGGAAATCCAAACCGCTAAACAATAAAACCTGATAAATCGCTCTAGCCTACTGCTGCTTTATGATTTTGCTGGACCACATACTTCACGACAGACTGTCGATAGGTTACAGGACCTGAAATTGGAATGTCATACCGATACCCACCATACTGCCTGGACGGCTCTCAATTTTTCAGCTGGATTCAATGTACCTATAAAATGTCGAAACTTCATAGATAATAGGGTACTTATTGATTGATTAAATATACGTTTTTATTTAAAAAACGTTTCACATTTTCCATATATATTATAAAGACCTAAAAAATCTAGTAAGATACTGTATCTCACAGTACCAATTATTATTGAGTAGTTAAATTACGAAAAATATAATTTGTGGTTTGTCGAAAATCTAAATCCTACAACGATACGTCACCCTTTTTTGTCATTCTTAGATTTTTTAACAGATTAGCTTATTTTACGTCCTTCTAATTATCACTACGTTGCCGCGTTGTTCAAATCAAATAACTTCCAAACAACAAGAAAATACTCAATAATAATATCTAACAGCTAGTAGAATTACTTAAGCCAAAATAATTATTAACAAGACTTAACATATCCATAAACTTATAATAATTCCTTCCACATGGGTACGTGGAAAACAGCATACATACGTACGTACTACCTATCAATAAGTATCCTACCTTGCCTGGATAAGCTGTTTGAGTCTGTTGCTTACGCTACACTTGGGTTGCCGACTGTTTTGTACTAGAATCAAGTATGTCAGGTCTATGAAGAATATTAAACAGTATTATAGAAAAATTAAAAGTAGGTAATTTATTTATTTATTGTTTTAAATACATATTGAAGTTATACTTCTTTTGGCGCGATGGAGAAAAATGATGAGAGTGAATTTTTACGATGCGCGCGCACACGGACACCAAAAAATTTAACAGCATGAAGTTAGTTCTAGGTGGTATGAGAGTGAATTTTTACGATGCGCGCGCAATATTTTTTGAGCTTCTCGCACAACTTACTAATTTACAGTCTTTGTGGCTGCGCTGCACTGAGCAGTGAACGCCCTCTGACTAAATTATTGTAAACAGTATTTTGTATATACTTTATTTTTGTTCAACAGTAAAAAGTATAATTTAGTGAATAACAGTATAGTTGGCAATCCTAGCTACATTACACCATCTTGTAAACATACTTTAATACAGAGCACCGTGGAACTGTGTGTAACTCACCTATTTGGTCGCCCTTCTACGTTGGTCATACAAACCGAATAATTGTTGTATAGTTGCGATTATAAATCGGGCTTTGGTAAACATCTGTATTGTTACCTCATTTTCAATTCAAAACCCCCTATCTCTCCCCCCCCCCTATCGACCATCTGGGGCATGTCGCTAAAGGGGGGCACCGGAGCAGCGTACACGCGTTCTCGAATCTCCCCCCCCCCCCTATTAGGCGCCAAGAGAACTTCACGGAAGGTTAGGTTTAGTCGGTGCAAGTCCGACATACCCACCCGCAGTAATTTTTGTGCGCGGTATGCGTAGGTATTCCCTCGAACCTTATCAAAAAAAAGTACACATGTTTAGGAATAATGTATAGCACTAATTCATTATTATATACCTCACTGTCATGTTTCGATTGTATTCAGTTTAGGTGCCAATAAATAAAAATTACATAAAATCTAATGCTGTTATTACCATGTCTAACCTACACAATTATGGCTTCAAAAGTAATTAGAAAGAGAAAGACACTGCCTGGACAAAGGCCTACCCTAAAGATTTCATCAATTGCCGGTCGTGCATGACAATAGCTTCTAGTAAAAGGCGAAAGAATTTTTACGATTAGAAGGGAATCTTGTTACGGGTAACCGTGGTAACGACCATTGGGATAATGTACTACGTACACACGTAGTACATTATATCCCAATCGTAACAACCAAAGAGTATTTAACCTGGTAACAACCGCGACACTACCGCGATCTAAGGCAACCCTAGCACGCCATCTATCGTAATAATCATTGACTTATATGTATAACTAGACACGCTGTTTCTCAATATGGGATTGCGCGTCTAGTAGAATACATATAGGTCAATGGTAATAATGGCAAACTAATCACGTCACTTGCTAAATAATTTTAAGGTGTCCGAACAATGCATATATAAAATCAATGCATAAGGCCTGTTTTTACCAATTAAGAAGATTTTTTTATAAGATTCAAAAGTTATGTCATAAGATAGATTTTCCGTGACAAGGGAGAGAAAAATTGTAATCCGCTCTCATAGTATTAACTATTGTTTGATTGTACCAAGTATTATTAAAAGACAGTAAAGGTGTACCTATATCAATTCACCAGTATTATTTCCTGGCTCCTGCGAACACGCTGCTCAAAAAAAGCTATCCTATAAAAACATAAGCGACATAGGATAGGTTGTAATATGTTGTCCCGAGAAGTATAAATAACTTGGTCCAATTAATAAAGTAGTTGTAGAGTGCGTGAGCGGGAACCTAATAAAATTGAGGTCTTTGTCCCCCCCTCCTCCCTCCGCCTCACCTACGGTCAGGACGTTTAGTATGTTTTCTCTCTAAGTACCTACTCTGTACAAGTTTCGGAAAAAATCACTTAGGTTCCCGCGCACGCACTCTATACCCTCTTTTGAGTAAATCGGACTATAGGTAGAAATGTGAATCATATACACATAATTATTATATTATGGTATTACTTCAGTGGATTCCTCTCGAGGTACTTAAATCAGTTTCAATAGAATCGAATAAACACCTTAAAATTAAGATACTACATTATGTCTAGCACTAGTGCATTACTAAGATTACTACTAAGACGACTAGACAAAGACAAGGTTTATGTATCAGAGCCTTAAAGATTTTGTGCTTATCAATTATCAACAGTTTTACTGACATCTAACAAGTTAAATTTTACTAAATCCTTGCAATGAATTGAGTGATTCTATAATCTATTTGTAAATTGTTTTCTTTTTAAGTAGAATTGTTATACATATATATTGTACATCTATTTAGGACTTAGGACCATTTCCTGTTTTATAAACCCTACAAAAGTAGGGCTTTAAAAATAATTTAGACTCATTTGAGTGTTCCCCTCCACGGAAATCTTTAGTAAAAGGCGAAAGATTTATACGTTTTGAAGGGAAACCAGAGATAAACATAAATGGCCGCTCGGGCCCACTAGGTTAAGCGCGGTAACGAAACCATACCGCGATCTAACTCGGCTGTAGAACGCCATCTAGCGAAATTAATTTAAACAAATCACAAGTCAAATACTTGACTCAATGTAAGGTCTAAAAGCAATACAGATATGAATGGGTAACGGATATAGGTATTAAATGCACTATAAAATATATCGAGTTCACCAAACATTTATTAAGTTGTTAATTTAAGTAATATTTAATATGTGGTTTGTTACAAACCCGACAACGAATGAGTTGTAACTTATTTTGTCATTCTTCGATCTTTCAACGGATAATTTTATTTTGGTTTCATCTTATTCTTAATTTATAGTTTGTTTTTGTTGAGTTTGCAAATTTTCAAGCTTGTTATAATTATATTCTGTACATACTGCGACGATTTAATTTACATAATATAGCTTTTAAAATCATAACAAATAAACCGACTTTGACAATTCTTGAAAACAGAAGTCGGTTATATGATTTTTAAATAGTAATTTCTACAATCAAATAATTTAGCTATTTGTAATTGGGCGACTAAGAATCTTCAACACGTCAGATTAAAATCGATAAAACGTTTCAAAACTTATGTATTTTTTATATGACATAGCGCTGTCTCGCCCAAACATAGTATAAAGCTTGTACTATGGATACTAGATTACGGATACAAATATTGAATCATTTCTCATTAGTGTTCATTAACATTTTGTCTTGAGCGAGGAACGAACTCGCAACCTTTGGATCAGAATGCAGGTTCAGTACCAAATGTACCATTTGAGTCACGGTGGTCTTCGGAAATAAGTATATCGCGACACATACATGCATTAATATGGCAGTATTAAAGGGCATATTCATCTACCAGCCAAAAACTGTATACCTGTATTAATTAGCTGTTGACTACTTTCATTAAAATAGTTTACTTCTGCTGTAGGTCTTTCATATCAAAAATAAATAGATAGTATTTCTTTAGTGATCAACCTGGTAAAGGATCTATGTTTAATTTTAATAATAATAACAAATTAATACCTTGGGACACGCGACACCCAAACTAGACAGAGCCTGTACTATGGTAACCAGAAAACTGATAAACACAATTTTTTTTTTTTTCAAATCAAATCATTTATTTACTGAATATGAGTATACATAAAAGTTGTTACAATAATATTGATGGATCAATCACATTCTGCCGAGTTCTCGGCGTGTAAATATAACATTTCAGCTACAATACAAAATATATTAATACAATTAATTAAATTATTAACACATTATTTAAGAAACAAAGTAATATATCACATATTTACAAATTACTGTGTCCTGTGTAGTTCAGATACTCCTCGACGGTGTAGAAACATTTATCCAAAAGCCAGCGAGAAATATGAATTTTGAAATTAGTGAGTGGTAGATGTTTTATTGGTTCCGGTAACTTATTAAATAATCTAATGGCCATACAATAACTGTTGCGTCTGTAGTATTCTAGCCTGATCATAGGTAGGCATAACTTGATGAAACCTCGAGATGTAGTTTTCCATTCAAATTGTTTCGGGTTTTGTTTGACAAATATACATGTTTGTTTTATGTACTGACAAGGCAGAGGAAGAATCTTAAGAGATTTAAAGAGCGGTTTACAAGATTCCATGAAATGTTTATTGCAAATAGCTCTTATGCATTTATTTTGGACTTTAAATGCTCTTTCGAATTCTACGGAATTCCCCCACAGCATCAAGCCATAGCTCAGAATGGAAGACACATACCCATGATATGCATTTAAGGCTGTTTGCCTGGTTGAGATGTGACGTAACCTACGTAGAGCAAAAATAAATTTGTCCAGTCTATTGCATACATAATCTATATGTTGTTTCCAACTACAATGCTTGTCCAAAATGAATCCCAGAAACCTTACACTTTCAACTGATTCTATTTGATTATCACCATAACTTATATTTAAAGGGCAATCCGAGCCATGGTATGTATTAAACACACTTATATATATATAAATAAATACATAAGTAACTAGTGTATGTATTTCGAAATATTATAGATAAATTACACCCAGACACATAACATCTAATCGTGCTCACCACACAAAGGTTTGACCCGGGTGGGGATCCAACCCACGACCTATCGGTCAACCAACCAATAAACTAACAGGCCACTTATAATTGCTTGACGTCTCCGTGCTTCGTGGCTGCAGTCCAGTAGTTAAGTGTACTAAAAAATTAAGTTAAGTGCGCTAAACGCCTAAAGTGATGTGAATAGATGTGAGTGTAGTATCGTCGTCGTGTTGATTTAAATACTCTTTGGTATCGTCAGCTGGATTCTTCTAGCATTTACAGTTAAAAGCTCGAAGGCTGGATTCAATGAACTGCCTATAAAATGTCGAAACTTTAAAGATGATAATGGTACTTATTTCGGTTCATTAAATATACATTTTTATTTAAAAAAACGTTTTACTTATTCCATATAAAACGCTAATTAACCTATTATGTCAAGACCTAATATATCGAGTATCTCACCAATCATTTGACGGTCACCGCAGCCTAGTTGGTAGTGCTCCTGCCTACAAAGCTGGTGGTCCTGGGTTCGAATCCCGGTAAGTGCAAATATTTGTGTCATGAGCACGAATATTTGTTTCTGAGTCATGGATATTTTCTATGTATTTAAGTATTTATCTATCTATATAAGTATGTATATCGTCGCCTGGTACCCATAGTACATGCTTTGCTTAGTTTGGGGCTAGGATGATCTGTGTGACATTGTCCCGAGATTGTCCCGAGATATTATTATTTATTGAGTTGGTAAATTAAGAAAAATATTATAGTGCCACAAACTTATCTGGCCCGGTGGCCAAAAGTAGAACTAACGACGCCAGTTTGAAATGTCAATCAGCCTGTTATTCCCTGACATTCCTGCCATTGATTGTTTGTTGCGCGTATTTATTTTTATTTTTGTGGTTTTTAATTGTGAAAAATTCCGAAAGCTTTAAAAAGTGATGCGAGGAACATTAAATAACAAGTTTTGAATTATATGAAGGAAGAAAAACGCCTTCAGGAACCAATTATACCCTTCAATAAGTTGTATGAACGCGTAACTGCTGTTACAGGTTAGTGTTGTCAGCTTCTGAAAAAATACGAAAGTCCCCCTCGCACTTTAAATTAAAATACATATTTTAAAATATTTATTATTTATTTAATTTTTGCTATTTCCATTGTAGGTGTCGGGGAGTGATTTGTAAGAAAACTTGTGCAAGAAAAAGAGCAAGCAGAGGGAAAAATTTATAGCAGATCAGAATATTGGTAGATCGAATTCTGAAATGCTTAATTGATTGCAGAAGATTTTGAAAAAATAACAGTTAATGAATGGCAAAAGCATTGCAATCAAGTAAAAAATATAGAAAATGAGTATCGATAAAGGTATGGATACTTAGACGAGCCTTTCATCATTCATTTAGGTAGTGAAAGTAAAAGCAGTGATAACGATAATGATGATGATAAAATGACTTCTGAATTAAACAATTCCGGCGACATAATAATACCTGGAGTATCTCCGTTAAAGAACACTCAGCATACATTTTATGTAAATGATCATAATTATTGTATAAAAATATAAAGATTTGTAATGACAGTATTTGTTTGCTTTTTAGTAAAGTAATATTTACGTTACAATGTGCATATTATTATTACCCACTTTATTGCAAAAAAAAGTTACTAGCAACACTAAATGCGATAACAGCGACGCTGCCAGCGGGCCAGATAAGTTTGCGGGACTGTATTTGTGGTTTGACGCACATATTGTACGTCAAGTGAGATGACAAATCTCGATGTGAGAACTACATACTGACCAATAAGTATCTTACCTGGATAAGCTGTTTGAGTCTGTTGTTTACAATACACTATACCATCTTATAAGCTAACTTTAATTCGGAGCATTTGGAGTATAACTCACCTATTTGGTCGCCCTTCTATGTTGTTCATGTCATACAAAACGGATATAGTTGTATAGTTGCTATTAAAAATTGAGCTTTGGGAAACAAAAAACCCCATCTGTATTATTACAGGATTTTACTTAATGCCTTGAGTCAATTTACTTTACACAAATTGTCATCCTGTGTAGTCATGTTCGTTTTATGTGCCCATAAAATCAACTTACAAAAATCTAATACTATTATTACCATATACTCAAGTAGTAATTATGTTGTACCGAAAAGTAATAATAACTTGTAGGTAGTAATGTGAATCATATTGGCTATATTATTCACATAATAATATTATATTTAAGTTATCACTTCAGTGGATTCTTCTCAAGGTAAATCAGTTTAAAATTTTCAATATTAACACTCTATGAGTATATTATGTCTACTATATAGGATGACTAGACAAGGACAAGGTTTTTTTTTTTTTCAACATTTTTTACTGACTTCTAACTAGTTCTAACTACTTAGTTAAATTATACAAAATCCTGACACTAGACAATTTACCTGTAGTATTAATAAACCCTACAATAGTAGGGCTTCAAAAATAGTTTAGACTCATTTGAGTGTTCCCCTCCACGGAAATCTTTAGTAAAAGGCGAAAGATTTATACGTTTTGAAGGGAAACCAGAGATAAGAATGAAATGCCGCCCGGTCACACTATCTTACGCGCGGTAACGAAACCATACCGCGATCTATCTCGGCTGTAGAACGCCATCTAGCGAAATTAAGTTAAACAAATTACAAGTATTTGTTTACTCAATTTAAGGTCTAAAAGCAATATAGCTATGTATGGGAATAGAATATAGGTATTAAATGCACTATAAAATATATTGAGTAATACTGTACGTCACCAAACATTTATTGAGTGTCAATAGGCTTTAAAGTAAGTAGGTATACAAAAAGTTGAATATTTTATTTATTTAAAACTCTTTATCTTATGTAATTTACATAAGAATCAAATATTTCGTTATTATGTTGTCGGTGTTATGTGTTATTATTACATTCAATTACATATTTTCCGCCACCTCTTTCACAAGAATTTTGGCTATCCGAGATCTAGGAAAGACCTTCGATGCTAAATTACTCTTTGTACACGTATCAACAGAATAGCCAAAAGAGCATCCAAGTCACTGGGTTTTATATTAAGAATCAAATTTATTCAGTTTCGTCTTAAACCTTTGCATGATCGTAGAGAAATAGCGGACTTGGCTTTGCTACACCATGCACCATTGAGGTGGAGTGAGGTTAAATATCGGAAGGAAATTAAACATATACCAATAATACACTGGTAAAAGGAGAAACTATGGTTTATTAAAATTTTACAATAGCACAAGAATTTTGAATATAAAGTGTTCCAAAAAGGTTCGATTCGTAACAGTGAGTTAGTAGAGAAGAGATATCATAGGCTTTTCCACGTAGGTACGTACCACCGGTAGTTCACACTAATTTTAGGCAGTACAGTTAAAGTTCAGAAGAACATTCAATATTCGATGTAGTCTTATTTTATAATAATACTTTATATTTAAAAATAAATGCGGATTACTTTTTCAATAAGCTGTTTTACTTTTACCATTCCACCTACTTTGGTTTCTTATTTTGAACTTGTGTACCCTACACCTGAGAAAATTTGTAATTGATTTATATATTCTATGCTTTACTTGTATTCTAGCTAAAAGTTTTCTGTAGCAATAAAATAAAATACACGGTTGTATTTGTTCAAACCTCGGGAGCTGATTAACTGATCAGTATTACGAATTATCCCCTTCAGTTTATTGATAGGCAATGTCTTGAGTATCACTAACGCCTAGCGCCTGCTAGAAGTTTTACAATTTTTCGTGAGCCAGTGTTTGAAAAGTAATTTTTAGCAGTTCCTTAGCATACATATTTTAATCAATAATATCCTGGGACATTATTTACACACGGCCAGCTGATCCCAAAGTAAGCAGAGCTTGTACTATGGAAATCAGATAACTGATATACTTCTACCTTTAACTACTATTTAGATAAATTACACCCAGACTTCATCTCATCTTCATGCACACATATATCTGCCCTGGTTGGGAATCGAACCCACGACCTCCGGCGTGAAAAGCAAGCATTTGCCAACCACACCAACAGGCCCGTCGATAATAATTTGGTGTCGTGGTTAATACATTCGGTGAACAGCACCATACTCCCGGGATAAGCGATAATTTGTTTACGTGTCGCCAAATCGCCTACAGAGTCGTTTACTCGTGTCACAGTCAGTAGATATGTTGGCAAGCCTGACTCCCGGCTACCGAGTGCACATCACCGCTGGCGCAATATACCTAATAATAATAATAAACACAAAACAGGTTTATCCTAGTTTAAGTGACAGGGTTCAATAATTATTCGAACATAGTTTTAAGTTTATAACTGTAAACAAATGGTATGTAAACTTTTTGGCAATAAATCTTATTATTATTATTACCTACGCCTAATGCTCTCTGCTCACCTTGAACGAACTATGTATATATACGAGTAGGTATTATAATTTTTTTGTTATTGTATCAATTGATTGTTAGGTCCGTCCTGGTATTTAGCAGACGTAACAATGCTTTTTCTTTCTTCATTCTTGTATCAAAACAGGCTAATAGGGCAGCCATTAAGTTAATTTTAGACTTATGGACATTAGTAAGCACGGAACTAAGGTGATTAATAAAGTCGGACCTTAGACTCGGTTGGTATTATTAAACATTACCAAAAAATGCATTAAAAATAAGCGTGATTTTTACATGCTTACTCGTATAACTCATATACTGTAGATATTGACTATATAGACTAGACTAGACTACAAATTTTCTAAGACACTCACTTGTTTTCTAAGTTTCAATGACTTAGAAAACAAGTGAGTGTCTTAGAAAATTTGTGCTTTTATTGTCCTTGATATCTAAAGGTTATTTATTAATAATTACCAGTAATGTAGGTTTATCTCAGTAACCAGCCGGTAGAATGAAAGGCAATCGAAAAAGAAAAAACGTTTTATAAAATAAGTGATATCCTTTTAACTTACACACGCTATATATACTGAATTCTGTTTTTTTTTAAGCAAGTGTCTTCCAATTTTTGTGTTATTATTGTAATCGATAAAACACCACAATACTGATTATTATATACCATCATCGTCATCATATCAGCCGAAACACGTCCACTGCTGGCCAAAGGCCTCCCCCAAGGATCTCCACAATAGCTGGTCCTGCGCTGCCCGCATCCAGCGGCTTATACACCTATATAATAATCAGTATTTTGGTTTTATCTACAATTTTATTAAACTGTCATTAAAAAACAAAATAAGCATATACCTAAGAGAAGTGCCGTACCAAACCTGTGTTTTTCTTGTACTTGATATCTATAGGCTATTAATAATAAGGTTTCATCTAATTAACCAGCCGGATTTAAGATCCGCTCATGCAGTGAGATATTAAGTTTAATATCTCACTGCATGACGGGATCTTAAATCTGGCTGGTTAATTAGATGAAACCTAAGACACTAAGTTTATTTGTGTACTTTAGACCCCTCACGCAATTTACTCGTACGCGATCAAAGCGGCTTTTTATTAGTGTCATTCTCATTTATTCTCATATAAAACAAATGAGTATTTAAATTAAATAAAAACTAAATTTGTGTTTCTATGTAAGTAGGTAGGCACTTACATAGGAACACAGAATTTGCAAGACATTCATTTGTTTTATTTGAGATAGTAGAATGACAATTTTTATATACCTCAAGGTTCATAGATTCACGAATTTTGCTGTGTTCATGCTCCAAATAGGTCACATCTTTTTTCAGAATTAATAACGATTCTGATCGTTATTATATCTGAAGAAAGGTTAGGTCGCGGCAACAAATTACTTTAGACGATTTCTCGATTGATTTTTATTAACTGTTCAAAATCTGTATGAATACAAATAACGGTACCTATAGTACATTGGTATAGTATAACTACAAACATAAATCTGCCAAACTGCATACCAGTTAATCAGTTTGTTGATGTTAGGTAATATTTTTTATTTTGTTGTGACCTAATTAAGAGTCTGAATAAACAATTAGGTGTGAGATGGAATATGTGTGAAAAATTAAAGAAATATTATCAGTTTCATTATTGTTTTATTATTCAGTTCGTGATCATCATTTGGAAATTACTATAAATTATCTTAAAATTTTAATAAATTACTAATTCTAAATCTATTTACAGTCTTGCAGTCGAACGGGATGATGAGAGACTAGAGATCGATTTGGCTAGGTGATGTTGTGTGATCTTTAGTCGACTTCTTCCACTGTGGGTCCGGCGGCGTTGCCAGGCTGTCCATACTGTTGGTGTCCAGCTCCAGCGCCTGTGCTCGCGCCTGCCCCGTGCATTTTGCTCATTACAGGCGAACACACTTGCTGTAACTCCCTCAGACGGTCTTCGTACTCCTCTTTCTCAGCTAGTGTGTTATTATCAAGCCAACGGAGAATTTCGTCGCAATGGTTCTTTGTCGACTGTTTATCTTGCTCGCTCAACTTGTCCCCGGCGTCTTCCAATGCTTGCTTTACGCTGAAAATATATGACTCAAGCTGATTTCGAGCAAGAACCCTCTCCCGCTGCCGATTGTCTTCTTCTTTATATTGTTCTGCCTCCGATAGCATGCGTTCGATCTCCGCCTGTGATAGCCGACCCTTATCGTTCTTGATCACAATATTTTTGCTAATACCGCTGCTGTTTTCTTTAGCTGATACATTGAGGATACCGTTGGCGTCCAAGTCGAAAGTTACGTCGATCTTTGGCACTCCGCGAGGTGCTGGTGGAATACCAGTAAGGTCGAAACGGCCAAGTGAGTTGTTATCTTTCGTCATTGCTCTCTCGCCCTCGTAAACTTGGATGGTAACGGCCGGCTGATTGTCTGAGTATGTAGTGAATGTCTGAGATTGCTTACAAGGAATTTTGGAATTTCGCTCGATGATTTTGGTCATAACTCCACCGGCAGTTTCAATACCGAGAGATAGAGGAGCCACGTCCACTAAAAGCACGTCTTGAATTTTGCTATGTTGCTCTCCACTTAATATAGCTGCTTGTACTGCAGCACCATATGCCACCGCTTCATCCGGATTAATGGACAAGTTTAATTTCTTGCCACAGAAGAAGTTTTGCAGCATATTCTGAATTTTGGGTATGCGAGTTGACCCTCCGACAAGGACCACGTCATGAATAGAGCTTTTGTCTAGTTTTGCGTCCTTAAGCGCTTTTTCAACAGGGTTCAAAGTACCGCGGAAAAGATCAGCATTAAGCTCTTCAAAGCGTGCACGAGAGATTTGAGTGTAAAAGTCGATACCTTCGTGTAACGCATCGATCTCAATGTTTGCCTCTGTGCTTGATGATAAAGTCCGCTTGGCGCGCTCAGCAGCCGTGCGCATTCTTCGGAGGGCTCGTGTATTGTTACGTATATCTTTTTTGTATTTGCGTTTAAATTCGTCAGCCAGGTAATCAACAAGCCGGTTGTCGAAGTCTTCACCACCCAGATGTGTGTCTCCAGCGGTCGCTTTCACTTCGAACATTCCATCATCGATGGTCAGAATGGAAACGTCAAATGTACCACCGCCTAGATCGAATATGAGCACGTTACGCTCATCTTTCAGATTCTTGTCAAGACCGTAAGCAAGGGCTGCGGCGGTGGGTTCGTTGATAATTCTAAGTACATTGAGTCCGGCAATAGCACCCGCATCTTTAGTAGCCTGTCGCTGAGAGTCGTTGAAATAGGCCGGTACTGTAATCACTGCGTCGCGTACTGTAGTGCCGAGGTATGCCTCAGCAGTCTCCTTCATTTTTGTCAACACCATGCTGCTGATTTCTTCTGGAGCGAATTTTTTAGTTTCTCCCTTGAATTGAACCTGAATTTTAGGCTTCCCACAGTCGTCAATGACTTTAAAAGGCCAGTGTTGCATATCCTGTTGTATCTTCTCATCGTTGAACTTGCGGCCGATAAGTCGTTTGGCATCGAATACTGTGTTGTTGGGGTTGAGAGCAACCTGATTCTTTGCAGCATCACCAATCAGTCTCTCCGTGTCCGTGAATGCGACATATGATGGTGTTGTTCGGTTGCCCTGGTCGTTAGCGATGATCTCCACATTTCCATTTTGCCAAACTCCAACGCAGGAGTAGGTTGTTCCAAGATCAATTCCGATTGCTGGCATTTTGTGTAAATACTCTTCAAACAATTATCACTTGATATAAACTCGTTATAAGTCTTGATATTAACTATTAAAGGTTTTTTTCTCTTGGTTCGGTTTTAAACAGCTCTTCAACTTCACTTCTTATCACTTGTTTGCGTATTCAAATACTGAATACATTGCCGCGCTCGCTAGGCCTTTATATAGTCCCCCGTCAAGCACCAATAACGGCGAAGAACAATCTCGAACTTACTCGGCGCGCCAATAGACATCGAAGATTGATAGAAAATTCTGGATCATACATTTTTATCTACCAATCACCGTACTAGAAAGAGACATAAATATAGATCTTAGAAAGAGACAGCGCTGTTTGGTGATACTAGAGAAAAAAATCTCCCATGAAGTCGGGAAAAATTTTAAATGTTAATATTTTGTACCTATGCTTTTTGTGATGCTTCTCGAAAATATCAAGGATATGGTGGTATGAAATATATATTTGGAATTGTCAACAGAATCCACATCACTTAGGTACTTTATGTTTTAAATAAGTAATTAAAAGAAGTAGTAGATAAAAGTATCAGAAATTATATAAATTTATTTGGCATTATTTATGTATTATTTATAATTTCATCTATTTTAGTGGTTCAAAAATCTTTGATACACTTTATATGAAGAGCTAAACATTTCTTTGTGTATTTAGCACCTCCACAAATTAATGTCTCAATCTTCCCATGAACTGAATGGTGTTCTTAAGGGATCTTTAGTCTTAGACATATTATTATGTTTTATTCGGTACTTTTTATCCTAATATGATTGACTGCCTCGGTGGTCTAGCGGTAGCGTGTTCAACCGTAGAAATCTAGGTCCTGGGTTCAAATCCCGGGTCGGACCAAAAAGTGATTTTGGGATATTTTCCGTAAAAAGAAATTTCTCAGTATCAGCCCGAAGTCTGGAAGTTGGCGGTATTACACCCCCATGCCTCGGAGAGCACGTAAAGCCGTCGGTCCTGTACCTGACCTCTTTTCGGTCGTATCGCTAGTCGTCCCATTGGATCATGAGAGTGATGGAATAGAAAGTGCGCAATTGGCTAATCTCCATTGAGAATTGCCACAGTGGCCGAAATTCGGCCGGGAAGACATCAATATGATTATTCTACGTAATCTAAACCGACTAAGCTAAGCTAAAATAAGCATCGGTAAAATTTTAGCGTTATTATGTTTTGGGTAAAATTTGATGAAATGCTGGTATCACATTCTATTTATGTCTTATCTAGAATATTCCATAATTATATTGCCCTCTCATAATAATTAGCTTCTGTCTCTTTTACTCTTTGAATGCGGGCTGCGGAATATTCTAGAACATTGTATTGATCGTATATACCTGCCTCATTCTTACTCATTGTGCTGTCTCATTCTGTTCACCATGGAAAAATCTAGAAGGGTAACCCTGCTATATTCAATAGGTGGCTCTCCATAAAGTACACAATGGGGTAGTGCTGCTATTTCATTTGACAATATTGTATTGTGGGATGAGGGGACTGTAACTGACGCAATGGCTATATAAACTCAAGCGCGGGGGGTTCCCACCGAGATACCTTTTCCAAGTCTAGTGGTGAGGTTCTGCTTAACCATGTATAATAGGAATATTCTGTAGTTGTAGGTCCAGTCAGGCCCTAAAAATGTAGGCAAATAACGGAAAATATTTATTACAAATGTATATAAAAGTTCGGCGTTAGAAGAGGTGGCAAGTCCCGTTAACTCCTAAAATGGCGGAGTCATCGCCCGGTTGACGAGTACTGCGTAGATCCTCTTAATTTTGATTGTATAGAGCAGGGGAAGACGTTTGTTTAAGGATAAAATGTAAGGTAAGGTATTCTTTTCTATTTTCTTTTATTTTATACGGTAGGTCTTTTCTATTTTATAATTGGCAGGTTTTTTGTTTTTAACTGCGTCACTATTTGTTATGATGTGGTTGTGTGTTTATTCTATGTATGTTTAGCTTTAAAGGCATTATTAAGGGTTCTATTTTCGCCAAAAGTTCAAGTATTTCATACTTTAGGCGTTTGATTTATTGTTAATTTGCTATTTAAAGTGTTTTATATGACCTTTAGTTAACGATCAGCCGGTGTGCCGGTTTTTTCATAATAATAGTCTAAACAAAATGGCGGCGCCCTTCAAGTTGTGTTTATTATGATGTGTTATCATAACAAGTTATCTACGTGGTTTATATCTTATAATTACAAACATATGGTTAGGTAGATAAAAAATATAAGTAAAATCATACATTCTATATTTCGATTTGCGCTGTGTCTAACAGACCAGAAACTGCGTCTTAAATTTTAAGTTAACCTTGCTTGATTATTGCCGATATTTCTAGCACCGTTATAAATCTATTTCAATGCCATTGTTAGGAAAATAGATGGGTACGATTTGCGTGAACGATATGGATTTGAACTAAACAATAGGTACAAAGGATTTTGAATTGTGACACGTAGATAGCACAATATAATTTGTTACTTAACAAAATGTAGGTACTCTATATCTTTCAACCGCAATGCTAATGATGATGAGACTAGGCAGGTAGGATCAGTATGTATAACGAATGTTACCATCGATGATTTTATCTTCTTTGTTTTTGAGAAATATTAATTGTCAATTTCCATAGGTAAGTAGGTTGGTTAAATTTTCATTATCGCTCGTACAAGTAAACTAGGTAGATAAAGTTTTAGTGCGAAAATTACCGCAAAGTCCTTATTCAAAAATTGATTAACTCAGTAGGTTTCATCTTTAAAACAAAAATATTCAATACTACGTTAAAAAATCAATTTAACTAATAAGTAAAAAAGGTCTGTACTTGGTTCATAAAATCCTTTTTTCGCTAGGTGATATCAGACTGCAGTGATTACGTAACATTTTTGTTTAGACACGAAACTACACCCTCTAGGTATCCTGGGATTTGACCTATTACAATACCGACATTATTGCCAGGACATGTGCTGTAAAAATATAGGGAATACATACTTGGGATAGAAGCTAATCAATTAAACCATTTTACCAAGGATTTATGCGTATTCTAGATTATTCCGGATAGGTACATACAGGACGCAGACATGACGTCATTTTCGAGCCACGCCCACTAGGTATCCTAGGATTTGGCTCAGTCTTCTAAATATGACATGCGCAGTAAGATATCTAGGCATTACCTGGGACAGAAGCAAATCGATTTAATACCTACTCTATCAAGTGGGTAAGAGTATGCTAGATTATTTAAGTTTGAAGTCGTCAGGATGCAGATATGACGTAACATTGCTGTTCAGATTCCAAGACCTGTCCTCTAGGCGTCCTAGGATTCAATTTCTTTACTAATAAAATTATAGGCGCTGTTAGATATCTATGCAATACTTGGGATAGAACCTTAGCCAAGTAGATAGGAATAGGTAGACGAGAGGATGTATACTTAGATATGACGTAACATTACAGTCCAGGCACTAAGCAGGCATGTCTTCGAGGCTGTCTACTGTCTAGGACTCAATTTAGGACTATAATTGAGAATATAACTACCGAATTTAACTTAAATAGGGCCTAGGGTATAATTGATAAGTAAGCTAATCTAAAGATTTACTTAACCAAAAGTAAGATTTCCAGAATATACTAGTAGATTCAATTACAATAAAAAGATAACAGACCGTTGCCAGCATAGTATAAATGTTTTCGTTCAAAAAATTACATTGTATAAAGAGTACTTAAATAGAATAACATATCACATGTAAGATATTAATAAAATTTAATTTGTTATGATAATAATGACATATTTGTTGATGATTAACCGAGTTATTGCATTAACTATAAAATAAGAAAAAATGGTTTCATTCTATAATGAAAATTAATTAAGACTTATTAAAGGTATAATTATATTATGATCAAAGATCGAGAAAATATAAACATAATTATATTTACCTTAAGCGATTATAAAGCTTTTATGGATTATATTGTATAATATTTTGGTGTATTATTTTGAAACTTAATGTGACAAGGTTACTAAAATTGGGAATGAAGTCTCAAAACTTGTAATAGATGCAATAGAGATAATAGGTTGTTATATTCTAACTTGCTTTGACATGGTTACTAACAAAACCTCTAGTCCAGGATCTAGGTGTCGGGCTATATTTTTTGCCTGATGTAGTTCTAAGCTTTTATGGGCTTTGTGACTAAATCCTTAGGTATTAAGTATGTGTTTTATTTAAATATACTTTGACAAGGTTACGAAAATTCTGATCGACGTCACAAAACCTCTGGTCCAAGTCAACTCTTCTCATGCGCTTTAGCAAGCTTTTAGTTTATACGGACGTCGTGATTATAATGCGTTATTATTATAGTTCATGTAAATGTAAAAAAATATGATTTTCCTCTGATACTTTCTGTCTCGTGTAAGTTTAAATGTTCTGTAATAAAATCGTAGCTAAGTCTAGACTAGACTAGACTTTGTTGTGAAATAATAAGTTAAAGTCCTCGTTCAGAGCATAATTAGTTGACAGGATTGGGAGTAGGATTCTTATAATTACAATAAATGAAAGATTTTATTAGGAGATAGAGTTATAAAATGGGAATTTAGACATGCTAATATATAACAATTAGGGAAACCCATAAAATGTTATATATTACGATAGCATAATCTATTGGTTGATAACGATTTGATGTGATAGCTTTCTGTGTTATTATTGATAGAGTTTATGTACCTAACCTTAGCATTGATAAATATATTACATATTTTATGAGGCCAAATAATAAGGAATGAACAATGAAATATAACGCATAAGTGGCAAGTTAATCAAATATTAAAGGTTTAATATTATATAATAAAAATATGGTTACAATTTTGACACTCTACTTACGCGATTGAATTTGCGCTAAAATAGTATAGTAATAAATAAAATAAATGTAGCTCGTAACTTTCACGGAGACGATGATTATATTAGGTGTGTTATATTAAAATTTATTTCGACCTAATAATCAAATTATATTTTCGATCAAGGAATACCTATAGGAAGTCTACTGCAGTGAAGTATCTGAATAAACAATTTATTAAAAGTACAAGAAATTTAGATTCAGTCAGTCAACTGTCTTTGAACTGCACAAAGTCACAAAATCCAATTTTGACAACCGATTTCAATATAATGAGGTTTTCAGATGTTAAGAGTTCTGTGACGAGTGTTTGTTGTGTGATTGTGAACATTTTATTCAGTTGTGTTCTATTAAAACTTACTTTTTAACTAGGATAGTATCGTAGAATAATTAATTCGTATTTTTGATCGAAGTATCATAATTTAGTCTACTGCAATCAAGTATCTGAAAACTCAATCTCTTTCTATTACAATTTTAAAGAATTCAGGTTTATAACTGCTTTTGAATAGGAGACATAAAATTACATTGACAGGTTTACTTAATTGGTATTGTAGTACATTTCTAGAATATTCTAGGTAGGATGTCGGTGCTATTATAATGGAGAAGAGAGTAGATGCCGTGTGAAGGAGCCTGTAAAATTTTTTTTGGATGTAATTAAAAACTGATTTATTTAGACATAGTAATATATCGCTGAGAATCCTTACAAATTTTTATTTTTGTGATTAAATACTACATACTACATATAGTTCATAAAAGTGTATCGATAGCTTATTAGTAATAGAGCACCTCAAAATACTTACAGGTACAAAAAAAAACAAAAATATTTTGATATGGGCTATAGTATAGATATATAAGACATATTGAAGGTATAATAATATATCATGCATGATCAAAGTCCGTGAAAAATAAAATCATGGTATTAATTTTAAATATTTAATATTATTTAATTAATAATACCTACCTTTTTAGGCATAACTTTTTTATAGGATAACATCGTAAAATAATGAATTAGAAAAATTTCAATCGAAGTATCATAGTTTAGGTACTCTACAGCAATCAATTATTTGAAAATTCAATTTCTTACAATTTGGTCTAAATTAGGGTTATAACTGCTTTTTAATAGTTTTGAATAGGAGGTAGTTGTTAAATATGTACATTAGAAACTAAGTTACGAAACGCAAATTTCACTAGCGAGTTCAATTAGATGTCGGTTACAGATTTAAAAGGTTTTGACATGTGAGCTGTGAAATGGATATTTAGATAGAATTTTATATCACAATTAGGATATCTTTATAATTGGATTTCTATCTTTAGCATATTTGTTGATTATTGAGATAGTTCTGTGATATAAGATAAATGTCGGTTTCTGATTTTAAGTATTTTTTTTTGGATTTTAAGTGATTAGGGCAATTTAGGTAGTTAATATTTTTTTTTTAAAGTCACTAAATCTGAAGTTCTCTAGTCAACAAGTTATATAGTAGTGTAGGTCTAAATAATTTGTGATAATAACGTAAAATAAGATTTAAGTAAAAAAAAAATATAAAAAAATTCGATCAAAGTAAAAGTACTCAGTGCATTGAAATCTAGTATCTGAAAACATAATGCTTAGTAGGATTGCAAGAAATTAAGCATTACAATTGATGATGATGAGATGTAAGATGGCAACAAATTCACTAAAATAAAGATTGAGTAGCAATTTCAATTTGCTGTTGGTTTCAGATTTGAAGGGTGCTATTATGACTGACCGAGTGGGTTGGTGTGATTGTGAACCTGATTTATGATGTGTTTTATTTAAAGTTATATTTACAGGTTAATTTAATTTAGTAGGTAATTATATAGATTATTTTGACATAATAATATATCACGACGAAAATCACTATGAAAATATTTAAATAAATATCATACTATATTGGTCGATGAAGATATAACGATAGTTTATTATTAATGGAGTTAATGCACTTAAAAAACTTAAACTTGAATATTTTTAAATATAGCTTAATAATTTGTTTAACTGCATTGAAGTATGTGGAAACATAATTTTCTTACAAGTGCAAGAAATTTAGAATTTCAACTGCCTTTGAATAGGAGAGAGTTGTAAAATGGGCACAAAGTCACCAAATCCAAGTTTGACAAGCGACTTCAATTCGATGTCGTTTTCAGATGTTAAGGGTTATGTGACGAGTGTTTGTGATGTGATTGTGAACGTTTTACTATGTTGTGATACTTCTATCTACAAAAACAATTTCTTTAGAAATTCAGGAAAACAACTGTTCTTAAAAAGGAGACACTAAATTATATTGACAGGTTTACTGACCTTATATTATCTATAAGGCATATCATAATGAAATTCCGTGAAAAATAAAATCAAGGGTATCATTTTAACGCTCTTCTTAAGCCATTAAATTTATTCTTAATGTAGGTCTTAGCAATTATGGGTTCGAGAATTATGTTGTGTGATTTAAGGTTAGTGTTAGCTTACTTTGGCGGGGTTACCTTTAATAAAGATAATAGTGTAAAATAATTAAGTGATATTTTCGATCAAAGAATAATAATTGATTTACTCCTATGAAGTATCTGAAAACACAGTTTCTTACAGGTGCCAGAAATTTAGAATATCAACTGCCTTTCAATAGGAGAGAGTTGTAAAATGAGCACCAAGACACAAAAAGTTTACGTGACATAAAATTATATTGGCAGGTTTACTTAATTTATAATCCACGTCTATTTGTAGTTAATTGTAGGCAGTGAGTAGGTGCAATTATAATTGAGAGTACATTCCTTGTAAAGACAGTGCTTTCTTTTTAATTTAATAGGTAATTATATACATATTATTTTGTCATAATAATTTATCACAATGGGAATCCTTATCAAGAATGACTTTAATGATTACATACTATTTTGGTTAATAAAAACTAACGGTAGCATATTATCAATGTAATTTAGGCACTACCACCTTTAGGGGAAAAATAAATTTAATTATTTTATAGCGCCCTATGGCCTATATGGCCTGATAATTAATCGAACTTATTTTACAATTACGATAGTATCGTAAAATAATAAATGATTTCCATTAAAGTATTATAATTTACTCTACTTCAATCAACTATCTGCAAAAGCAATTTCTTCATTTGCAAGAAATTTATCAGTACAACTGGATTTGAATCGGAGACATAAAATGATATCGACAAGTTTACTTAATTTAGGATCGACGTGTATCTGTGGATCATCGTAGGTAGGAAGTAGGTAATGGAGAGTAGAGTAGTTGCTGCGTAATGAAAGTGATTTCTTTGTAAAATCTAGTAGGTAATTATACATATATTATTTTATATAATACTTTCTTACGACGAGAATCCGTATAAAATTACTTTTACGATAACATAAAACACTGGTTGATAAAAATCTAACGATAGCTTGGTAAAAGTAGAGTTAATGCACTTAACCTTATAGGTGAAAAAATAAAGTTATAACGCCCTTTAGTATATATGACATATGTATGTAATGATGTAAATCATGGTCAAAGTCCGTGAAAAATAAAATTAACGTTATCAGTTTAACGCTCTTTTTAAGCTATTGAATTTAAAATCTGTAGTTTTAACTATTACTTGTTCGAGAACTATGTTGTGTGTGATTTAAGGTTAAAGTTTACTTAGGCGAACAGGTTACCTTTAATAAGGATAAGATTGTAGAGTCATTAGGTAATATGATCAAAGAATAATAATTTAGTCTACTGCAGTAAAGTATCTGGAAACACAATTTATTACAAGTGCAACAAATTTAGAATTTCATTTACCTTTGAATAGGAGAAAGTGGTAAAATGAGTACTAAGGCACAAAATCCAAGTTTGACAAGCGATTTCAATTCGATGTCGTTTTCAGATGTTAAGGGTTCTGTGACGAGTGTTTGTGGTGTGATTGTGAACCTTTTACTATGTTGTGTTACTCTGCTGCTATCTGCAAATACATTTTCTTGATTATTTTAGAAATTTAGGAAAATAACTGTTCTCGAATAGGAGACATAAAATTATAATGACAGGTTTACTTAATTTACGATCCACGTCTATTTTTAGATTATTGTAGGGAGGAAGTAGGTGCAATTATAAGCCAGAGTACATGCATTGTGAAGACAGTGATTTCTTTTAAAATTTAGTAGGTAACTAGGTAGTAGGTATTTTGACATAATAATATACCACGATGGGAATCCTAATCAAAAATAATTTTAATGATAACATACTATATTGGTTAATAAAGAAATAACGGAAGCATATTATTAATGTACTTGAGGTACTTAACCTTATAGGTGAAAATTAATTAAAATTATTTTATAACGCTCTATAGTATCTATAAGACATATCATGATTAAAGTCTGAAAATGAAATCAAGGTTATCATTTTGATACTCTTCTAAAGCCATTTAATTTTATTCTTCGTGGTGGTTTTAACTATTACGGGTTGGAGAATTATGTTGTGTGATTTAAGGTTAAAATCAATTTACCTTGACACCTTTAGTATGGGTAATATTGTAGAATAATTAAGTAATATGGTCTAAAAATAATAATTTAATCTACTGCAATAACGTTTCTGAAAACACAATTCCTACAAATACAAGAAATTTAGAATTTCAACTAAACAAAATAACAACAATTTAGAGTTTAAAGAATTATATAGATTATTTTGACATAATAATATAAAATGTATACATCACGATGAAAATGCCTATAAAATATTTTTTTTAAATAACATACTATATTGGTTGATGAAGATATAACGAATAACGATAGTTTATTATTAATGGAGTTTATGCACTTAAAAAACTTAAAGGTGAAAAATAATTTAAAAAGAATAGTTTTTTGCCCTATGGTATAGATTTAGTGAAACCTAAATTTAAAGGAAATTGAAGGTTTTATAATACGTTATGATAATAAAATATGAAAGTATTATAATATTATACATAAATTAAAAAATAAATAAAATAGGTTTTAAAACTATTACAGGCTCAAGACTTATGTTGTGTGATTTAGGTTTTGTGTTAAATTACTTCGAAACGGTATCTTTAATAGGGCTAATATTGTAAAATAATTTAGTTATATTTGCGATCAAAGAATAATTATTAAGTCTACTGCGTAGAAGTAACTCAAAATACGAATTCATTTTTCTAAGAAATTTAGAAGTTTAACTGTTTTAGAATAGGAGAGACTTGCAAAATGGGCATATAGTCACAAAATCCAAGTTTGACATGCGATTTCAATTCGATGTCGTTTTCAGATGTTAAGGGTTCTGTGGCGAGTGTTGTGAAGTATCTAAAACACAATTTCTTACAATTTCAAGAAATTTAGGATTACAACTACTTTTGAATAGGAGACGTAAAATGATATTCACAGGTTTAATTTATTTTATTTCTCAAGAAAAATTACAGCTAGTTTACAAATAGAAGAAGGAATAGAAACAGACGACCAATGAAAAGTTTTTACTTATATACAATTTTTTAGTTTTAGAATGGTTTAGTTTTAGTTTTAGGTTTACTTAATCTAGCCAATAAATAAAATACGTCAATAAACCACGTCAATTTGTAGAATAGTCTAGGCAGCTGCAGTAATACTGGAGGGGATAGTAGTAAATGGCAAGATAAGAAAAAGATTTATTTTAATAATTGAGTAGGTAATTTAATAAAGATTATTTTGATAATAATAAATCACGATGAGAATCCCTATTAAAAATTATTTTCAGAAACCATACTATGTTGGTTCATATAAATCGAACGATTACTTAGTGTTAATGTGTTTTATACACTTTAAAAATATTTGAACCTAATATATAAAGCCCTATAGTATGTATTAGTTAAGACATATTTATGGTACAATAATTAATAACGAGTTAAGGTCGTGACCACTAAATAATATAGGTTTTTAAACTATTACAGTCACAAGAAGTATGTTGATTTTATTTAAGGTTAGTTAAATTACTTTGACGGGTAAATCTATAAGGACAACTAATATAATTCAGTATTTTTTTCAATCAAAGAATAATAATTTAGTCTACTTCAATGAAGTATCTGAAAACACAATTTCATACAAGTACAAGAAATATAGAATTTCAGCTGCATTTGAATAGGAGAGTGGTAAAAGGGGCACAAAGCCACAAAGTCCAAGTTTGACAAGCGATGTTAATTCAATGTAGTTTTCAGATGTTAAGGGTTCTGTGGCTAGTGTTGGTGGTATGATTGTGAACCTTTTACTACTAAATAATAAATAATAATATTGTTAAAACAATTAAATCATATTTCTATCAAATAATAATAATTTAGTCTAATGCAGTGAAGTATCTAAAAACACAAATACAAACAATTATTATTATAAAAAAAATTAGCATTATAACTTCTTTTGAATGGGAGACATAAACTGACATTGACAGGTTTACTTAATTTAGGAGGATTATTCTAGGTAGGAAGTAGGTGCAAATTGCAATTATAATACTAAGTGAGAGTAAATTATTAAAAAGAAAATGATTTCTTTACAAAACATAGTAGAAAATTAATTATATAAAGATTATTCTGACATAATATTATATCAAGGTGAGAATCCTAATCAAAATTATTTTTATGATAACATTTTTTATTAGTTAATAAATATCCAACAATAGCGTATTAATAATGTAGTTTTTGCATTTAAATATTAAAAACTGTTTTATAGGGCTTTATATATAGATTACATGAGAATATAATGGTATAAATAAGAGGCAAATTAGTAAAGACATATTGAAGGTATAAAATCATGGTTATTTTAACACTCTTCTTAAGCTTTTTGATTGAATTTATTTTAATGTCGTTATTAACTATTGCGGGTTCGAGTATTATGTGTGATTTAAGTTAAGTGTTAACTTACTTTGAGAAGGGTTCTTTAATAACGAAATTGTACAATAATTTTTAATGTTTTCGATCAAAGTATAACTATTAACCTACTGCGTAGAAGTAACTGAAAATACAATTTATTCAAAGTCAAAGAAATTTAGAATTTTAACTGTCTTTGAAAGTCTAATGCCCTGTATCTGAGAACACAATTTCTTACAAGTCCAAGTAATATAGAATTTCAGCTATCTTTCAAGTCACAAAATCCAAGTTTGACAAGCGATTTCAATTCGTTATCGTGTTCAGATGTTAAGGGTTCTGTGACGAATGCTGGTGGTGTGTTTGTGAAGATTTCACTATGTTGTTTTCTATTAAAACTTAATTTTTAATTATGATTATATCGTAAAATAATTGAATAATATTTTCCATCCAAGTATCGTAATTGAATATACTGCAATCAAGTATCTTACTATAATGATAACATACTATATTGGTTAACAAAGAACTAACTATAGCTTATTATTAATGTAGTTTATGCAGTTAAAAATTTTATAACTAATTTTATAAACCCTACAGGATATATTTAATAATTACATTACATATCGCATTAGAGGCAGATTAGTAAACACATATAATAATATGTCATAATAGTTTGTGGAAAATAAAACCGTAGTTGTGGTTTTAACACTCTTCTTAAGCTATTTAATTTATTCTTAATGTAAATTTTTAACTATTACGGGTTCGATAATTATAATGTGTGATATAAGTTAAAGTAAAATATTATAGACTAATATTCAAAGGCAGTTAAAAACTGCCTTTGAATAGGAGAGACTTGCAAAATGGATATGAAGTCACAAATTCGAAGTTTGACAAGGCATTTCAATTCGATGTTATTTTCAGATGTTAAGGGTTCTGTGACGAGTGGTGATGGTGTGATTGTGAACCTTATACTATTTTGCGTTATATTCACACTTAATTTTTATGTAGGATAATATTGTAAAATAATTAATTAAATGTTCGTCAAAGTATCATAATTTACTCGAGTGCAATCAAGTATCTGAAAATGTAATGTCAAAAACTGTAGGATTACCACTGCTTTTGAATAGGAGACGTAAAATGACTTTTTCAGGTTTACTTAATTTAGGATCCATGTTTATTTGTAGAATACTCTAGGTAAGAAGTAGGTGCAGTAATACTCAAATGGAGAGTAAATGCCTGGTAAAGGAAGTGATTTCTTTTTAAAATTTAATACGTAATTATATAAAGATTATTTTGTCACGATGAGAATTAAATTATTTTTATGATAACATACTTTACTGGTTCATAAAGAGCTAACGATAACTTATTGTTAAGGTGGTTTACACACTTTAAAACTATTTAAATCTACTTTATAGGGCCCTATAGTATAGATTTAATACTAATATAAAGCATGAGAGGCAAAATTGAGTAAAAACATATTGAAGGTGTAAAAAATAATAAATAATGATCAAAGGTCGAGAAAATAAAATGATGTAGGTTTTAAAACTATTACATGCTAAAGAATTATGTTGTTATTTAATTGATTTAAGGATAGTTTAAATATACTTTGACAATGTTATTAAAAGTATTAAAGGTACACACACCCATCTTAAATAATTAAGAAATATTTTCGATCAAATAATAATAATTCTACTGCAATGAAAATAGTATTCCCTGACAAGTGCAAGTTATATAGAATTTCCGAAAGAATATATCTGAATAATCAGTTTGTGATGAGTGCTGATGGTCTGATTGTGTTACATTTAAATTTACTTTTTAATCAGGATCATATAGAATAATAATTAATTAATATTTTCGATCGAAGTATCATCATTTAGTATACTGCAATCAAGTATCTGAAAACACAATTTCTTAAATTTCAACAACTTTAGGATTACAACCGGTTTTGAATAGGAGACTTAAAATATATTGACAGGTTTACTTAATTTAGGACCCACTTCTATGTTTAAATTATTTTAGGTAAGAAGTAACTGCAATTATAATGGAGGGGAGAGTAGATGCCGTATAAAGAAAGAGATTTACTTGTAAAATTAAGTAGGTAATTATTTAAACACTAGCTGTGCTCCGCGGTTTTACCCGCGTTAAATTTTATTAATTATGACAGCTCCTCCCCCATATGTGACAGCGTGATATTATGTAGCCTATATGTTGACCAGACCTCTTAGTAATATTCATGCAAAATTTGAAGTAAATCCATGCAGTACTTTTTGAGTTTAGCCCGGACATACATACAGACAAACAGACAAAAATTCTAAAAACTATATTTTTGGCTTCGATTTCGTTTGTTAATCACGCCCCAAGTATCCTTTTAAAAAAATATTTAATGTACAGTTTTGACTTTCCTACGATTTTATTATATGTATAGATTATTTTATGTACGAATATATCACGATGAATATCCGTAATTTTTTTTGATGACATACTATATTGTTTGATAACATCTAACTACAGGTTTATTACACATGGAGTTCATACACTTAACCTTAAAGTTTTTAAAAATAAAATATATTTTGTAACGCAATATACGAGTAGTATGAAACATATTGAAAGTATAATAATATGTCATGATCAAAGTCCGTGAGAAATAAAATCATGGTCATAATTTTAACCCTTTTACTAAGCCGTTGAATTTCTTAATGTAGGTTTAACTATTAGCCTCGAGAATCATGTTAATGTTAACATATTTCGACAACCCACCTTTATTAAGGATAGTATTGTAAAATATTTAATGAATATTTCCAATTAAATAATCTTTTATTTTACTTCAATGAAGTATCTGAGAACAAAATTTCGTACAAGTACAATAAATTTTGAATTGAAACAAAATTTGAATAGGAGAGAATTGTAAAATTGGTACCACGTCACAAAAACCAAGTTTAACACGCATATCAATTTGATGTCTGTTTCAGATGTTAAGGGTTCTGTGACGAGTGCTGGTGGTGTGATTGTGAACCTTTTACTATGTTGTGTTATATTTAAACTTAATTTTTAATATGAATAATATCATAAAATAATTAAATATTTTCAATCAAAGTGTCATAATTTAATCTATTCCAGTCAAGTATCTTTTTTTTAAATTTACCTATTATTTTAAAATACAGATTTATAAATAAGTATTAGAGTATTCGTAAGCTACTGAGGTTTGTAATTTATGCTACACTAATGATACGTCTGCATCGTTAATAAACATTCAAAACTTATAAATTAATAGTAAAATTTAAGTTAGAACTTGATAAATATATATCCAAATCTAGAAAAAAAAATTGATATGTTATATTTTAATGGGCTGTAGGAAATCTGAAAACATTATTTCTTCAATTTTAAGAAATTTAGGGCTAGAACTGTTCTTGAATAGGAGACATAAATTGTCAGGTTTACTAATTTAGGATCCACGTTCTTTTGTATTAATACGAGATTAGAGATTATTGTAGGTAGGAAGTAGGTGCAATTAGAATGCAGACGAGAGAAGATGCCTCTTAAAGATATTGATTTCTTTTTAAATTTAGTAGGAAATTATATAAAGATTATTTTGACGTAAATAAATATATATCATTACGGGAATCCTCGTCAAAAATGACTTTATAACAAACTATATTGGTTAATAAAGAACTAACGGTAGCATATTATCAATGTACTTTAGGCACTTAACCTTAAAGGTGAAAAATAAATAAAAATTATTTTATAACGCCCTATGGCTATAGTATCTATAAGAAATATCATGATCAAAGTCTGAAAATTAAATCAGTGTTATAATTGTGACACTCTTCTTAAGCCATTAAATTTATTCTTAGTGTTGGGTTTAACAATTACGGGTTGGAGAATGTGTGATTTAAGGTTAAGGCAATATACGTTACATCTTTAGTAAGGATAATATTGTAGTATAATTAAGTAATATGTTCTAAGAATAATAATTTAGTCTACTGCAATAACATTTCTGGAAACGCAATTCATAAAAGTGCAAGAAATTGAGAACTTCAACTGCCTTTGAATCTGAGTGTGGTCAAATAGGCACCAAGACACAAAATCCAAGTTTGATGAGCGATTTCAATTCGTTGTTATTTTCAGATGTTAAGGGTTCTGTGACGAGTGTTTGTGGTGTGAACCTTTTACTATGTTGTGTTATATTCAAACTTACTTTGCAATTAGCATAGTATCGTAAAATAATAAATGTTTTCCATTGAAGTATTATAATATATTCTAATTCATACAAATATCTGCAAAAAAAATTTCTTCAATTGCAAGAAATTTAGGAGTACTACTGGTTTTGAATAGATGACATAAAATTATGTTGATAGTTTACTTTATTTAGGATCGACGTGGATTTGTGGATTATTCTAAGTAGAAAGTAGGTGCAATTATAATGGAGACTAAATAAATGCTGCGTAAATAAATTGATTTATTTGTAAAATCTAGTAGGTAATTATGTAATTATTTTATAAAATAATTTATCATGATGAAAATCCGTATAAAAATATTTTAAAGATAACATACAATATTGGTTGATAAAGATTCAACGATAGCTTATTAATAATGGAGTTAATGCACTTAACCTTATAGGTGAGAAACATGTTATAACGCCCTATAGTATATATGTATAAGACATATGTCAAAGTCCGTGAAAATAAAATCAAGGTTATCATTTTAACGCTCTTCTTAAGCCATTGAATTTTAAGGCTACAGCAAGAATCATGTTGTGTGATTTAAGGTAAAAGTTTACTTAGGTTTAATAAGGATAAAATTGTAGAATAAATAGGTAATCATTTAATTAATTATCTGGAACCACAATTTTAAACAAGTGCAAGAAATTTAGAATTTCAACTTTCAATAAGGTTAAGGCAATATTCAAGATATTTAGGAAATTGAATATAAAATATTTGTAAAATACGAACAGTTATGAAATTTAAGTTTAATAAGCGAGTTCAATCAGATGTCGACGGGTGAGCTGTGTAATGGGTATTTTAATAGAACTTTATATCGCAATTAGGATATCAGTACATATTCATTTTTATCGATAGCATAGCATATTATATGATTACGAATTAAAGATGGTTATATATATAGGTTTCTGTGATATTAGATGACATTAAATATATTTTAAGGATAGTGTAATATAGTTCAGTGGTAATCGGTTACCAAAAATATTAAGGCTATTATTTTTATACTTGCAAAGATTTTGAGATATGTATGCTGTAAGGTAGGGCGTTTAAATCTTACTTTCAGACAATTTAGGATTTGATTTTAATTTAGGAATTTAATTATTTTAATTTAGGATAATAATTGCTCTTCAATTCAGGAGGACTTCATTTATATTTATTGCTTTGGAAAGTCATTAAATCTGAGGTTCCACATTCTCTATGTTTCAGTATCGTATAGGTCTAAAGGTTTTACGATAATATCGCAGCTTCAGGATTATATTGTGAAATAAGTAATGGGAGTTTTCGATGCATTTATAATTCCTTAGTCTAATGAAGTCAAGTATCTGAAAACACATTTTTTTATAATTTCAATGGATGTAGGATTATTATAACCGAGGGAGTTGTAAAATGGCAATAAGGTACAATACCCAAGATTGATTAGCAATTTCAATTTGATGTTGGTTTCAGACTGTAAGGGTATTCAGTATTTTAATTATTATATATTGAACGATATTAGTCCGTTTAAATCTAAGTTCCCTATTATAATATCCTAAGAACTATTTCAGTCTTACGAAATTAAAGGTTTTATATATTTTAACTCTACCATATATTGTAACTTCTAACTAAAGGTTAGATGTTATTATAGTTATGATAGTTCGTTAAAAATATAACTATAGTTATGATTTTAACACTCTTCTCAAGCCATTGAATTTATTCTTAATGTAATTTCTAACTATTACGGGTCCAAGAAATATAATGTGTGATTTAGTTTAGTGTTAACTTACTTTGACAAAATATATAGTAATATTTTCCACCAAAAAACAATTAATAAGTCTACTGTGTAAAAGTAACTGAAAACATAATTTCTTACAAGTGCAAGAGATTCTGAATTTCAACTGCCTTTGAATAGCGGAGATTTTTTAAATGGCCATAAAGTCACAAAATCTAAGTTTGACAAGCGACTTCAATTCGATGTCGTTTTCACACGTTAAGGGTTCTGTGACGAGTGAATACGTGGATGAAACAATAATAATAAAAACTACTTCAATCAAGTATCTCAAAACACAAGTTCAAGATATTTAGGAAATTGAATAGAAAATATTTGTAAAATACGAACAGTAATAATAAGTTTAATAAGCGAGTTCAATTAGATGTCGACGGGTGAGCTGTGTAATGGGTATTTTAATAGAACTTTATATCGCAATTAGGATATCAGTACATATTCATTTTTATCGATAGCATAGCATATTATATGATTACGAATTAAAGATGGTTATATATATAGGTTTCTGTGATATTAGATGACATTAAATATATTTTAAGGATAGTGTAATATAGTTCAGTGGTAGACGGTACCAAAAATATTAAGCTGTAAGCTAGGGCGTTTCAAACAATTTAGGATTTGATTTTAATTAAGGAATTTAATTATTTTAATTCAGGATAATAATTGCTCTTCAATTCAGGAGGACTTCATTTATTTTTATTGCTTTGGAAAGTCATTAAAGCTGAGGTTCTACATTCTCTATGTTTCAGTATCGTATAGGTCTAAAGGTTTTGCGATAATATCGCAGCTTCAGGATTATATTGTGAAATAAGTAATGATAATTTTCGATGCATTCATAATTCCTTAGTCTAATGAAGTCAAGTATCTGAAAACACATTTTTTTATAATTTCAATGGATGTAGGATTATTATAACCGAGGGAGTTGTAAAATGGCAATAAGGTACAATACCCAAGATTGATTAGCAATTTCAATTTGATGTTGGTTTCAGACTGTAAGGGTATTCAATATTTTAATTATTATATATTGAACGATATTAGTCCGTTTAAATCTAAGTTCCCTATTATAATATCCTAAGAACTATTTCAGTCTTAAGAAATTAAAGGTTTTATATATTTTAACTCTACCATATATTGTAACTTCTAAGTAAAGGTTAGATGTTATTATAGTTATGATAGTTCGTGAAAAATAAAATTATAGTTATGATTTTAACACTCTTCTCAAGCCATTGAATTTATTCTTAATGTAATTTCTAACTATTACGGGTTCAAGAAATATAATGTGTGATTTAGTTTAGTGTTAACTTACTTTGACAAAATATATAGTAATATTTTCCACCAAAAAACAATTACTAAGTCTACTGTGTAGAAGTAACTGAAAACATAATTTCTTACAAGTGCAAGAGATTCTGAATTTCAACTGCCTTTGAATAGCGGAGATTTTTTAAATGGCCATAAAGTCACAAAATCTAAGTTTGACAAGCGACTTCAATTCGATGTCGTTTTCACACGTTAAGGGTTCTGTGACGAGGGAATACGTGGATGAAACAATAATAATATAGACTACTTCAATCAAGTATCTCAAAACACAAGTTCAAGATATTTAGGAAATTGAATTGAAAATATTTGTAAAATACGAACAGTTATAAAATTTCAGTTTAATAAGCGAGTTCAATTAGATGTCGACGGGTGAGCTGTGTAATGGGTATTTAAATAGGACTTTATATCGCAATTAGGACATCAGTACATATTCATTTCTATCGATAGCATAGCATATTATATGATTACGAATTAAAGATGGTTATATATATAGGTTTCTGTGATATTAGATGACATTAAATATATTTTAAGGATAGTGTAATATAGTTCAGTGGTAGACGGTACCAAAAATATTAAGGCTATTATTTTTATACTTGCAAAGATTTTGAGATATGTATGCTGTAAGGTAGGGCGTTTAAATCTTACTTTCAGACAATTTAGGATTTGATTTTAATTTAGGAATTTAATTATTTTAATTTAGGATAATAATTGCTCTTCAATTCAGGAGGACTTCATTTATATTTATTGCTTTGGAAAGTGATTAAATCTGAGGTTCTACATTCTCTATGTTTCAGTATCGTATAGGTCTAAAGGTTTTACGATAATATCGCAGCTTCAGGATTATATTGTGAAATAAGTAATGATAATTTTCGATGCATTTATAATTCCTTAGTCTAATGAAGTCAAGTATCTGAAAACACATTTTTTTATAATTTCAATGGATGTAGGATTATTAGAACCGAGGGAGTTGTAAAATGGCAACAAGGTACAATACCCAAGATTGATTAGCAATTTCAATTTGATGTTGGTTTCAGACTGTAAGGGTATTCAGTATTTTATTTATTATATATTGAACGATATTAGTCCGTTTAAATCTAAGTTCCCTATAAGTCCTATTATAATATCCTAAGAACTATTTCAGTCTCACGAAATTAAAGGTTTTATATATTTTAACTCTACCATATATTGTAACTTCTAACTAAAGGTTATTAATTATAATAATTTTGAACCTATTGAGTTTGTACCTTTAGAGGTACGACGTATTTTCGGAATGTATTTAATCTGAAAGAATATAATCTGTGGAAAGAGATCCCTATGCTAAAATTATATTAATTTACTGAAATACATAGTTGAAAGGTAGGTCGGTACGTGAATGATTATTGCAAGCGTTAGCAATAGGTATATAGGTACTGCGTAGTTGTGTTAATTATCATATATATATGGTATACATAAATGACATCGTATTGTCATTTGAAATTAATATTAAATTATTCATAACGTGTTTCGTTCGTAAATAATGGCGCATCTTCTGGGAATCTAGTAATATTTTTGAGTTGGATTTCTATTTATTTTCAGTATCCGTGTATGTGTTTAATAGCTAACGTACCAGAACGCTTTAAATAGGTTTTCAATTATTTGGAATAAGATTGGTTTGTGATCCATTAGAAAGAAGATTTAAAGAGGTAAGGCTGGTTATATTTCTTTAGTAGTTATTTAAAACGGAAAAATGATTAACTTGCTACTAAAACAATAATAACCAAATATATATAATTGATTGTGTAAGATAATAGTCACCGAAGTATCCAACGGGAGATCTTAAGCGTGCTACAGCTTGGTATAGTTTTGTCATTTTTCTTTTTATATTAGTACTTTTCCGTCTTTTGAATTAGCATAAAAGTGCACAATATAAAAGTGCCTTCATTACGTATAGTAAGTATAGTAAGTCTTAATAAAGTTATAATTGAAATTGAAAATTATTATTTTATTAATTGATATTAAACTTTAAATAAAATAAATATACATTCTCTAGTGTTACATTCCAATTATGTGTTATCGACATATTTGTTAATTGGCAGTTAAAAACTCTCTCTTATTTCTAATGCGTATGTTATTAGAGACGCTTATGTTATAATATGAAACATTAATAATATTTACAAGATAAATATATAATTCCGTATACATCGTCATCAGTTCCGCACAATTTTATTTTATCTTCAAATAAATCAATGGCAATTATGTTTTAGAAATTATTTATTGTTGAATAGAATAGAATAGAATAGTTTTTTATTTGCATAAAATGTAGGTACATAGGTTGGAGTATAATATAATTGAAGCCATATACATTTTGTCAATCTGTGACATGCAAATCTTAATTAAAGTTATACATTGAAAATTATTGCTTAATCACACGGCTTATAGTGCTACAATTCACATTTATTTTTGACAACTTGAAAATAATCTTCTAGTGAGTAAAAAGATTTGTCAATTAACCAGTCTTTTAATTTCTTACATAGTTTGTTAGTAGGCAGTTGTTTAAAACTGCTCGGTAACGCATTAAAAATACGTCCACACATTACCAAGCTACTTTTAAGGTACATAGACGTTCTAGGTATTTTCTGCAACACAATTCTGTCGGGATGTCTGGTGTTACGAGGATATAAATCACTTGCTTTTTGGAATAAATTAGGGTGTTGCATAACAAATTTAGCTGTCTCTAGGATAAACATACAGGGTAAAGTAAGTATGCGAGACCGTTTGAATAGTGGCTTGCAAGACTCCCATGGTGGTATGCCATGAATGGCGTGAACACATTTCTTTTGTGCCAAGAAAGCACGTTGTACCTCAGTTGAGTTGCCCCACAATATGAGGCCGTAATTTAATACAGAGGATATATAGCCGTTATATGCCGCTAGTACAGTATGTTCAGTGGAAGTTTTACGTAATTTGTAAATTACATACACAAATCTATTTATTTTACTACATACGTTTTCCACGTGCAGCTTCCAGTTTAGATTTTTATCCAAATGAATTCCTAAGAAATTAGTATTTTCAACTTCATGAATTCTGTGATCCTTATGGCTTATTGTTATGTTTTTATGCGGTTTACCGTACGTGCTAAATTGAATGAATTTTGTTTTATTTAAATTAACTGTTATATGTGTTTTTTTAATAACCCGCGATTTCGTTTGTATTTACATAAACTGTGTGATTGGGTAACATACAAGTTTAGTGGCAACATTTGAGAGGTACTTCTAATACCTATATCATTATTTGCTTTCGTAGTGTCAACATGGCGTTTATTTTCATATGCTATTTTGAATAATGGTGTCGTTCTATCATCTATCAATTGCTTATTAATAATAATATAATTCGCAATACATTAAATATTATAGTCATTTATCACAATAAAGACAATTATAATGTTTTAGATGAAGATATACTGCTATCATAGTTTTGGATTCTCCGCTTGGAATAGCTATTCCTCAACGTGGTGATAAAATGGTTACATATATGATATTACTACGGATTGTCTAAGAACACATCAAAATGAGAACACATATGAATTTTAAAAGATTTATAAGTTTGTTTGTATTAAAGTAGTATAATCTAGTAGTTGTGTATTGTGAAAATATGGTGTGTTTGCTTCTTGCATAAATAAATTACCTTCTTATCATATAAATTGTCAATTGCGTGTTATTTTTAAAAGTAAAGAGTAATCATGTTCAAGGTCTGTGTATTGTTAGCATTTAGTGTGACCTTCTCGAAACACGATTATTGCTTGCGATTTTACGTATTTAAGTTGATTAAGCAACCTTTGTAAAATATTATTCTTCCCACATGGTGAGTGTGCATAGCTTAAACATAGTTCATGAATTTGCTGTTGTAGCCCTTAATTTTTAATAAGTAATTATGGCTTTTAATAACAAGTTAAATGGAATGTAGCGTCTTTCGAATGCACAAAAGAAGTCCAATAGCATCTTAACTGATCGATATCAATATCCCATGAATAATTATGAAAAAAACAAAATGGTCATAGAAGAAATATTATACTAAACGTATGGTAAATATTACTAGTTCTATGATGCGAAAAACGACGTTTTCGTATAAAAATTATTTACAATGAAGTCGTGTTACAAATAGATAACATTTTAGAATTTATAGTAGTACTACCACAAAAATACTTGAAGAAAAGGAAAATAATTGTTCTGATACTAATTCATGAACGTCATTCTAATTGTATGGGAGTTTTGTGATAATAGTAAAAGTGTACATACATCATTAATTACAATCAAAAAGTACTAGTGTAAAATATAAAATTAATATTTATCTATTAAAAACTTAAAGGGTTTGCAAACGTGTAGAGTGGAGTTTCAAGTGATGGTTTTCTTTTAATTCCGTGCAGTGAATTATATAAAATTGGTGGTTTGAGTTTGTGTGGTATGCTTATTTTTGTTGACATTCAAATGTTACGTGCATGTGGGTGATGTGCAGTGCTGTTTAGTCACTTAGGTTGTACCCTGTAATTAGCAAACAGTTATTAAAACTCTTCACACAAATGGCTTTTCACAATTAAAATAAGACACAAAGGTTATGGAACTGAGCTATCGATGCATGAATTGGTTACGATTAATAAATGCATTTTCCTCTACTGAGTGACTTGTAGTGTATACTGCATGGATACGTAAGGTAACACCAGCATTTCATTCCAACTAGAAGGGAAATGATTATAGTCGTGCAAATGAAGTAAGTCATAGTTTTCTGTATAGAATACGTTTAGTGGATAATCTTAGTAAAATGTCTCTCCGTGGGAGATACCTGAAACGATTACAAGATGATCACAAATATTGTTAAGTATATATGGTATTAAGATAAGCAAAAACTTGGAGACAGGTTTTAAACAAATTAAAAATACAAGCGTTCGACATACATCTCATCACACATCGTTTTTAGTTGAGTTCTTTTGTAGGTAATAAAACAGTCAACGAACGAAGAATTATAGAAAGATTTTAAACTAATTAACAATATAGGTGGTCGGTTTAATATCGCTCAAGAAATTTTGTTATGGTCGATATATATTAACTTTAAGTTAAAACGTTAACTTTAAGTTACGACGTTATAATAAAAGCAGGAGGAAGAAGGAAATACGAAAAATATGAAATAAGAAAGGAAGAAATAACAAGAACATATACACAACAATATTGAAATTAATATGTAATATTCTTAAGAACAGCATATTTATAAACAAAATAGCGTTTAGTTCGTTAAGCTTTATCATTTAACTATAATTAATGTTATGTTTACGTATCTTTTTTCCCTCAAATATTTATTTTTATGTATGTCAAATCTCATCAAAAAATATATAATAAATTTGGTAAAAAAAAAAAGGGTAGCAACCTTTTTTTAATTTAACATTTGAACAGGATGTATTTTTCTTCCAGACAATAGAAAATTATATAAAATTAACAATATAATTAAAATAAAAACAAAGTATTTCGTAAAAATACTAGTATATTCTTAGCTGCTTTTCAATTGATTAGACGAATTACTGCCTTTAATGAAGAAAATGTGCCAGTTTCTAGGCTTTTGATTTTGCGTGTCATGCGCTATTGCTCGAAAAGCTCTATAGATGTAGCATCCGTTGACCAGCACATGATTGGCTGAAATCATATTAATGCAATATGCGTGAAAGTTGCAAGCTTTATTAATCACTCGACAGTATTAAACTCGTCACATTCAGCATATTTAGAAAATAAACATGGCGTGCCCCAATGCTGTATTTTTGGGCCACTCTTGTTCTTGTTGTATATTAACGACTTGTTAAATGTGATCACTGTGAGTCACACATGTGTTTTTTTCAACCACACCAGAAGTATTGTCAATTAAAATTAAATTATTATTGAAATTTAACTCTTGACGCAACTATTGAGTGGTAAGAAATTAAAAGTTAATATGTAAAAAACTCAATTCAAGCAGTTCAATACTTATCAGTTAATATTTCATTATTAGCAGTTCAATAATTATAAGTTCCCGTGTCGCTACATATTTCCCACAAAAGCGTGACTGTTGCTGAATTAAAATCTTGTGAATTACCTAAGACGAATAAGTCGTATGGTTTCCTAACAAGCCGCAATTACTTATACCTACTAACAATATCATGGCTGTATTTGCTCTCTATTACGATATGGTATTTTAATGGGGGAACGAAGCGCTAAAGTTGATTTGATGCTTTTGTTATGCACACGGAAATTCGAGCTATGTATGTGCCGAAACGGGTTTAATCATGCTGTCTTTTTTGTAACTTAGTATAAAATATTGATTATGAAGCTTTGTATATTTTAGATTCATGTATCTTTGTTTTTAAACCCACGAGCCTATTTCAGCAAGTAACTAGTTCCTATAGAAAGCGTTAGATACATTCCAATAAACTATTTAAAACCGCTTAAAAGGCTTGTGTTGACTTCAAATAATTGTTATTATAAAATATTTAATAAAATTCCATATAAGTTAAAATTTTTGTTTAACATTTAATAAATTTAATATGCAAAGTGGCTTGCAGAGAAATGTTTTTATAGCATCCATGATCTTTTTGAATATAAATTGTAATATAATAATTAATAAAAAAATATTTAAGGTTTTTCTTTGTTTCTAATAATAATGGATTCTATTTAATTAATCTAGTTTTTAAGTATGCATGTCAATGGTATCCAATTAGTTGATTTGTATTTATGCCCGAAAGAGAAAAAGATGCCGCATATATGTTTTGTTACTAATCTTAATACTCACCTGTATTTCTGTTAAAAATAAAGATTTTCTTTTTCTTGTTCTATAATATGTAAAACATAGAAGTTATAGTACACAGTACTTTTTCAATATGCAATAATATATAGGTACTGATATTTATTAAAATAATTATTTATCGATTCGTTTTACAAGCATTGAAATAGATGTATAACAGCTATTACTAACAACTCAAATACTGAAACGAGGTCAAACCTTTTTGTCTTATTTTGAAGTATATTAATTTGGTTATTATAAATAACGGCTTGTGTTTTCACTACTAATAGTTATTTTGAAAGGCGTTTTTATATATTTGAAGGAACCCAGCTAAAATCGTTGCTGTGTGAAAGAAGCAAGAGTTGCATATGTATTTTGGATGGTGTATGTGTATATGATTAAATAAGAACATCCGTAACATACACGTAATTATTATTAGTAATTTACAATTATTTTAGTAATAAAATAAACAGCGCCACTGTTAGAAACTTAATAATATATACGTCAAGAAAAAAAATACAGTTTTTGACTATGATTCAATATACATACAAACATATGCAATTAATTATAATATTTTTTTGTACACTGGTTGTACCCATTATGTATAAAATTTCACTGTCCTAATGATTGGCTGGAAGAAAATTCATTACGAATTAAAGGTTCCTTTTGCAACATTAAACTTAAATGTATGTTTCTGTGTGCAATAAAGAATAAGAACAATATCGATACGAATAATTAAGTTGGTCAACTTTGGTATAAAGTAAATTACGTCGTTGCAATGAGTGGCAATATACCACACAATAAGTATGTGAAACTTACGTAATTTTTAAATAATGTTATCTAAATGTATTATCGAAACAAAAACGTCAATATTCTGAATTTATTACTATATGTAATAATTAACTATAATTTTTCATATTTAATATTATATAACAATTAAATTACATACGCTCATTCGTACAGTAATTTCCTGGACAAGATCTTAGGTATAAGGCTGCCGAATGTACAATTTCCAACATTATCGTGTTTTTTATGACATTAGTTTGTCTCTGTTGTGCAATATGGAAATATTATAGCTGTCTAAAAAGCTGCTGTTGGTAATTAAGAGAATAAGGTTACAGAACGTAGAATTAAAATTAAGCGCCCTCAAAGAAAAGGTCAATTATGTGTAGCGATGTGAATTGTTACGTAAATAACTTTAACTTAAAAAAAATGATTTCTAAGACATCTTTAAAGCGAATTGTATAAATTTTAGTACGGGTGGGAATCGAACCCACGACCACGGGGTATAAAATGAATTATCACTATAAAAGGTTAGTGGATTAAAATATAAATAACGGCAATAACAAGCAAGGACCAATAGGAAATTAATACGAGATGATAAAATGTAGATTTAAGCAAATAGGTAGGTATTCTATGTACACACAACCACATCATACAAATATAGATTCGCATCAATGCTATTTAAGAGGAATTTAAATTGGTGAATGCATAATAATATGCAAAATGATAAATAATGTATTGCTAGGAGGTTTAACACAGCATCGTCCATCATTAGCTTTAGGTAGGGTTAGAAGATAAAACATGTTACATTGAAAAACATGATTCGATATGACACAAAACAAAAGACTACCTAGCTATGTTTAAATTAAGATCACGAGGATACTTAATGAACAAGACAATAATATAAAGACTATAAATAGAAGGTCGAGCACCTAGTGACATGGTGAATAATTTTGAATAGTTTTTTACGAAAAAACGCGTCATTTTTTATAAATTAAGAGTAATTGTTTGAAGAGGTAAAATATAATAGATACTATTGTATACCTATAGTTTGCAAAATTTTCTTAACTATTTAGGAAAGGTGCAAATTTTCTTTATTATTTGGGAAAGGCGCAAAATTTTCATTATTATTTAGGAAAGACAAAGAGATAAAACCTAACATAAGTGAGATAAAATAGAGTGATGTTGTGATTGTATGAACATAAAAGCAGACGTATTCGTTACTTTTATTGTTATTAATTATTGAAATGTTTTAGTATACTGCTAGAGCTTGGTATAGCTGTATAGAACATACGAATGAACATAATGGGAAATATTATTATACATAGGTACCTAGATGAGGCCGTCGTGTCAATTGAGAATGAACTTTAAGCATAGTTGTTTTACATTTATGTTAGTCGTATCGTATTTAATTTTTTTTTTATCGTCTTAGTTCTTCTCGGCTCTTATGATACCAATGCTTTAATAAAGAACATTGAATCCGAATGAATACATGTACCAACTGTATCCGCGGATAGGGAAGTATTAGCCGCAATGCAGCTGAGTTACAATCTTTTAATCAGCGGATAAGGAGTTTTCAATGTTACTGTATTTCAAAATCGTTTTAGTAAATACAATTGAATCCGAATGAATATATTTAACAACTGTATCCCCAGATAGGGAAGTATTCGACGCAAAGCAGCTCAGTCACAATATTTTAAATTGTGCTGTATTTCATAATCGTTTTAATAAGGGACATTGAATCCGATTGAATATACATATGTACCAACTGTATACGTAGAAAGGGAAGTAGGTATTGGCCGCAATGCAGCTCAGTCACAACCTTTAACCAGCGAATAAGTAGTTTTAAATGTTACTGTATTTCAAAATCATTTTAATTAAAGAAATTAGATCCGAATGAATATACATATGTACCAACTGTATACGCAACTACTAACTGTATAGGGAAGTATTGGCCGCAAAGCAGCTCAGTCAAAATCTTTCAACCAGCGAATAAGGAGTTTTAAATGGTACTGTATTTAAAATCGTCTTAATAAGGGACATTGAATCCGAATGAATATACATATGTACCAACTGTATACGTAGAAAGGGAAGTAGGTATTGGCCGCAATGCAGCTCAGTCACAACCTTTAACCAGCGAATAAGTAGTTTTAAATGTTACTGTATTTCAAAATCATTTTAATTAAAGAAATTAGATCCGAATGAATATACATATGTACCAACTGTATACGCAACTACTAACTGTATAGGGAAGTATTGGCCGCAAAGCAGCTCAGTCAAAATCTTTCAACCAGCGAATAAGGAGTTTTAAATGGTACTGTATTTAAAATCGTTTTAATAAGGGACATTGAATCCGAATGAATATACATATGTACCAACTGTATACATAGACAGGGATGTAGGTATTGGCCGCAATACAGCTGAGTCACAATCTTTTAACCAGCGAATAAGTGGTTTTAAATGTTAATGTATTTCAAAATCATTTTAATTACGGACATTAAATTCGAATAAATATATATATGTACCAACTGTATAAGCAGATAGGGAAGTATTGGCCGCAAAGCAGCTCAGTCACAATCTTTCAACCAGCGAATAAGGAGTTTTAAATTACACTGTATTTAAAAATCGTTTTAATAAGTGACATTGAATCCGAATGAATATACATATGTACCAACTGTATACATAGATAGGGAAGTAGGTATTGGCCGCAATGCAGCTCAGTCATAACCTTTTAACCAGCGAATAAGTAGTTTTAAACGTTACTGTATTTCAAAATCGTTTTAGTAAAGGACATTGAATTCGCATGACTGTATGTACGAACTGTATTCGCGAATAGGGAAGTATTGGCCGCAAAGCAGTTGAGTCAATCTTTTAACCAGCGAATAAGGAGTTTTAAATGGTACTGTATTTAAAAATCGTTTTAATAAGGGACATTGAATCCGAATGAATATAGATATGTACCAACTGTATACGTAGATAGGGAAGTAGGTATTGACCGCAATGAAGCTCAGTCACAATCTTTTAACCAGCGAATAAGTAGATTTAAATGTTACTGTATTTCAAATCGTTTTAATAAGGGATATGAAATCCGAATGAATATACATATGTACCAACTGTATACGCGGATAGGGAAGTATTGGCCGCAAAGCAGCTCAGTCATAATCTTTTAACCAGTGAATAAGGAGTTTTAAATTGTACTGTATTTCAAAATCGTTTTAATACGGGACATTGAATCCGAATGAATATACATATGTACCAACTGTATACGTAGATAGGGAAGTAGGTATTGGCCGCAATGCAGCTCAGTCACAACCTTTTAACCAGCGAATAAGTGGTTTTAAATGGTACTGTATTTCTAAATTGTTTTAATAAAGGACATTTGAATTAGGGAAGTATTGGCCGCAAAGCAGCTCAGTCACAATCTTTCAACCAGCGAATAAGGAGTTATAAATGGTACTGTATTTCAAAATCGTTTTAATAAGGGACATTAAATCCGAATGAATATAAATATGTACCAATTGTATACGTAGATAGGGAAGTAGGTATTGGCCGCAATGCAGCTCAGTCACAACCTTTTAACCAGCGAATAAGTGGTTTTAAATGGTACTGTATTTCTAAATTGTTTTAATAAAGGACATTGAATCCATATGAATATATTTACAAACTGTATCCGCGGATAGGGAAGTATTGGCCGCAAAGCAGCTGAGTCACAATCTTTTAACCAGCGAATAAGCAGTTTTAAATGGTACTGTATTTAAAAATCGTTTTAATAAGGAACATTGAATCCGAATGAATATACATATGTACCAACTGAATACGTAGATAGGGAAGTAGGTATTGGCCGCAATGCAGCTGAGTCACAATCTTTTAACCAGCGAATAAGCAGTTTTAAATGGTACTGTATTTAATAATATGTATGTACCAACTGTATACATAGATAGGGAAGTAGGTATTGGTCGCAATGCAGCTGAGTCATAATCTTTTAACCAGTGAATGATGAATGAAGGAGTTTTATATGGTACTTCAAAATCGCTAAATATATGTATAGAGATATAAAAAGAATCAAGAAGTTGATTGTAGATTTTATTACCATAAAAATTCAATCAGTAACTCGTTTATTTCCTAAACTAATAACAAAAACATGATAAATTACCATGAACATTTGTGAAGTTCAACAGTATTTAGAGAAACATAGATACTAAAATAGTAAGATTAGGTATATGTTAAAACTTTTACAGAACATTGTAAAGGAAAAAAATGATATTTAGGGATCACATATTACAAATTATTGTGCAACTATGTGATGAGCATTGATTACTTGAGTATTAGTCACATGTTGAATGGGGTAATGTAAGAATAGAAGATGAATGCAATAACGCTATATAACTTCTAATAGTAAAAAAAAATATAAGTATCCATAATTGCTAGATATTGCGCAAGTGTCGAGCAGCGTTTTAATAAAATTATTATAATTATAGCTATGATGTTTAAGGCTTGCAAGGACTGCAATAGAGGTATTGCTTAATTATATAATAAGGGCGATAATTAGGAAATGAATAAAGAAAATACATAAATTGAAAGCATCTGCTATAATAATAATTTAATGCTTTGTACTATTCTCTTAAAAATGTACGAGAGCGATTACCTTAGTTTAAAAAGCACAGGTATGTATAGGCAAGTAATATGAAATATAAAGCCAGAGCTATTCAAAATGTTCCAACGATAATAGGTAATGAACTAGGTAATAAATCTTAATTTATGAAAATAATGGTAAATACGTGCTTCTATTTGAAGTTAATTACATCAATCATGTTAGATTTATATTTGTTATTTAATTATTAGGTTCTTTTATTATAAAATCTTATTAATATGAATAGAATGGGGAATATTCTCTAATTAATTACATTTTAAAAGAAGTTTAGTGATTTTATTTGTTACGTAAATGTTTTTAGGTATACCTACCCTCTTTCTAGCTATATTATAATTTACTTTTAGGGCGATTGTTAGCTTTCAGAACATATTGATGGACGATGCATGTGTGGTTAGGTGGTTAGGATCATTGATTTGAAATTGCGAGGAAAGAAAACTGGCTATATTTAAATCTATAAAGAAAGAAAATGTTAGGATCAGATATAGCAGGAAATATACGGTGAGATATAAGAATCTTTATAAAATAGCATAGGTAGAAACCATATTTTATTTTATTATAATTAATTTGACAATTATACATACTCAAGCAAAATCAAAGCCTATGTCATTCTGACTGCATGCGTTAGTTTTATTTTATTTTATGTTAATTTCATATGAAATTGAATAACGCTCTATTTATTTAAAAGTTAAATATAATAAAACATACGATTTAAAGTATTCAGGTAGTTAGCCAGAATATTTTTTTAGAATCTAGTAAAGTTTACCAATCAAAATAATAATACGTTAAGACTATAGGATACAACAAAAGCCTATAAATAAATTAAATGTTTATCAATATGTATTTTTTATGGGAGTCTCAAAAAGTACTCAGGATTAGGCGGTGAAATAATTAGTTTGAACAATATATGATTACGATTAACAATAAGGCTTTGCATAGATTATAGACGTCAACATAGGTACTCAAATATAGTTGAGTTGATTGGTATCTTAAGTTCTGGGTAAACAAACTACGTATCATAATTTAGGTGTATAATATATTATTAAATTCCACGCGCATCAAAATCTACTTGACTGGAATATTTTAAGGCAAAATATTATAAATTAGGAACTAACCTGAATTGAGATAATGTCCTGGATTTCACTGAAAGCAAAGAATAAAACAATCTAATTGTTATAATTATATAATCAACAATTTAGAAAACGGCATTAATGCTGTCAATATAACTAGAACAAATATTATTAGACTTCGGAATCCTAAGGTAGAAACAATAACTATGGAAAAATGCTGTTAATAAATATAAAGAAAAATAGCCTGAAATAAATAATAATCATGAAGATTTTCAAAGATATAGTTTTCTAGAAACAGACTCAGAAACGTATCTTAATGGAAAAATAGCGAAAAAATACTGTGTTAGAAATAGATTCCATTTCGATATAGTAATCGATGATAATAATTAGCGAGAAATTAAGAAGAAACAGTATAGAGAATTAAGCTATTATCTGACTAACTCAAAGAAATAATATCATGAAAACAAAGGCTATGTATTCAATCGTACCTATCAAATATGGCAATACGGAAATAGTAGTGTTGTAGTCCCTAGTGTTCTTCCTAAGCTAGATCACGAAATTGTAAAAAAAAGGTTGAATTACACATTATAGAACAGACAAATGGAATTTGAAACAAATTCTTATTTAAAGAAAACATTACACTTTACAGTCTTATCTCAAAAACAAAGTAAAATTATTATCATAAACAAATATGATTCTATCGAGAAAAGAATACTAGAAATATAAGACTGTGTAGGTGAATTTATAATATACGAATATAATATAAGAAAAGAGTTATAAGATAATTAGATAATAGAATGAGAAATAATAGTATTGGAATTAAGCTTGGAGAAAAACAAGCTCATAACTTATTTACTACTATAAAGGAAATTACAATCGTCTTTATTTGGAAAGTAGTTTTTATATAAAGTAACATAGCATGCAAGAAAGAGGATGACGAAGGAGGTTATAGCGGTTTGTTAAAATCCTAAAGCTTAAGCCTAAGTCTTAACGTTGCATTAAAGAATATTAAATATGTATACTTTATTGTTTTAAAAATTATAAGGATTATTTTCAAGTAAGATATACTGAATAAACTACATACAAGGTTATTACAGATACAAGTTGAATAAACAGTACACTACTTAACAGTAAAAGTTCAGGACTTCACCACCCGTGAAATATTTAGGATGGATAAAATATAAATATGAAACGAATAGAATTGTTGTAGCTATGTATGTATTATATAGCGTGGTGAAAGCGAGAGATAAAATAAAATTGTCTATTTATCGAAGAAGCATCAGAATAAGAAATGAATAGAAAAAAATATGACTATAAATGATTGATGATGTTACTACTGGTACTCCTGTTCGAATGGAAATTAAAAGATTGAAATTCTACTCTGATAAGGTGATATCGTTAAGTTTAATTCCATAACGTGAAAAATGACAGAAGATATAAATACTTATAAAGTAATTTCGATATCATATATTATATCATAATTAGATACATTGGGATTACTTCGTTGATGTTCAAGAGAAATATAAATTAATAATAAAGTGTTAAAAGTAGTAAAATAAACAATTCAGGTCAAAGAAATATACATTTTATGTTTAACTAAAATCATTTAAAGAAAATAATGAACGACATTGATGCAAATTGCAAAGATATGAACCTTCTAATAGAATATGTAATGAAGTTATCTAATGGACAGATTAGGTTATCTAAAACTTTGTAAAGGAATTAGCATTATATTTGGGAATAAAGATAGAATACAAGTAATACCAGGGAAGAATTAGCGTACGGAATTTAAAATATTCTTAAGTCAAACTCAACATAACAATACGTTTATTTTCGTGTAATAGGTAGAGTCACACACAATCACGCTAAACACATAGATACCAGGATTAATTTAGCTATCGCACATTGCTAATTGTTGGTGGATCTTGATAGAATTAGCACTGCCCTAATCATTGTTTCAACAGCACAAACTTAACCTGTCCTGCTGACGTGTAAGAGTGATTCGCTTATGCCCATATTGTTTGAAGCAATGAGTGCGAGGAGCATGTTCTCACGGATTTTTTATTTATTTAAATGGATGGAAAGTAAATTTAGTCTGCTTCTGACTGTCCACGTGTAGCATGATTTCAAACCGTAATGCGTCATTATTTGTATTGCAATCAAGTCTTGAAATCGAATGTGGTTCGCTTAGTTCGTCTTTAATCACACCTGAAATGAAATTGTTAGTTGTATGATTAACCTTTTGCTTCATGGGAACGATGTTAAGCTGTAAATTTTCCTCTTAAACATACCTATATGCTTTCTGTAACTAATTTATATTATTGGTTGTGTTAAACACTTGTACGTTTTACTGGGGTATATACGCTTTCATGACCACCAATATTTATGAGTTTTATTTTTAAAACATGAACCACATACATACAGCACAAATATTTCTTCTTAAAATTAGCTAATCTACGATTTATTCTACATGAATGACTTTAATATACATATTACTTAATGTCTTATTTAATTATTGTAATTTCAGGAGCTTTAATAAAATGTACACGTATTCATTGTTACCGCTTGTCCTGCAGACCCCGTAAGGTTCCGTCGTTAGTCATCATGGCCGCTTGTCCCATCGACATAACTATATGCAGATAGTTTCTTCAATATACCGAGTCGTTTTCGTGGACAACGCAGATGGACCCTAGATATTCACCAGTATTAATATCATCTCAGTAATTCACTGAAAATAATTTAATATCCAAGGTATTGATATTAGTTTATACTATATTTCATTTTCTTAATAAATTCACTAATTCATTGGGCACTTTTCAAGTCCCCATACGTTTAAATCATTTAGTGCCCAATTCTGCTAATTTTTACAATGTCGAAAAGAAACGGTTACGTAGGAGATACTGAAAGTTTTCAAATAGTAAAAACAAAACGTATAGTAACAAAACGTTAAGCTTAATTTTATAACTACGCAATTTACTTGACTGACTACATTCGACAGTAAAACCATTAGCAGAATTATGTAAAAAATCACACGGATATATTTATGATTCAGTTATTTTTTACGATTAGAACACACTAATATTAGTTATATAATTAGCATTCATTTTTGCAACACAAAGCATGTTTGACTATTTTACAGTCTTAATATAATGAGTACAGTTACATCATTTTCTACGATATAGGTTACACGAAAAATTAATTATTTAAGGGAATTGCTTAAAACATCTTGTACTAACTCACTTTAGACTATAGTAGCAACATTTTCTTTAACCATTACAGAATGAGGAGCAGCGGACTAGATTTAATTATTGCAATCTTATTTAATTTTTCAGATGTTTTATTATTATGTGGGAGACGTCAGGCAGGCTTTATATCGGAGGATCTTAGGCAGAGATGTTAGTTACCGAAAGTCTATGAGCAAAACTCGGGAGCCGTTAAACATGAAACGTATAACAGTATATATTTAGGTATAACATTATGTATATATATATCTTTCTAGTTGTTATATATCTTTGTATTATTCTGTTCAAAATAATGTAAAAGAGCGAATTATCGTTCAATTCAATATTATATAATTTATATGAATGCAAATCAAAATATATTATTTAATTTTTTTTCGCTAGGGGTCAGAGAACAAACTGGAATATGGTTTCTACTTAGACATGTCAATATATTTAATTGACTTGCTACGTGCATTTGATGTACACGAATTATACAAACAAAAAGGAGTTCCAAAAATGTATATAAGATCTTATTGAGATAAGTAGATGAAAAGGAAGGCAAAAGAAACCGGGTGATGACTTAGGTTAATACAGCTTAAGTATAAATTAATTTATTATTGCATTCAGTGTTTGACATCTTACAATAATTTAGGTAAGAGTAGGGCTAAAGAATAAACATAAGATAGATTACAATAGCGCTAAGTTTATACGCTTAAAAGGTATCTCCGAAAATAGTGTTAAGTTTTAGGTTGATAATGTTTAGCTAGTATTTTTTCTTAGTAGTTAGGTAGGAGGTGGCTACCTCCTACCTAACTACTAAGAAAAAATGGTCTTTAGAGTTTGAATAGGCCGTAGATTCAGGACGTCTATATTTGGGCTCCATAAAACGAATCTGGAAGAAGCCTAATTTGTTGGCAGGCTTAGATAAAAACTCTTCAGTTCTCAGGCGAGGCTTGCTTGCCTAACGCTAGGAGGTTGTTAAGTGAAATCATAGATAAGACTAAACTATTAAGTTATGGAATTAGGAATGTAATTATCTGAAGTGGTTTTCAATATTCCTTTTAGTGATTATAGCTGCTATTATAAATGTTAATTTGAAATTATAATTGATAGAATTCAAGTAATTATATATTGTTTACTGTGTAGTTAACGTTAAATTTAGTCAAGTCATTCGCTTCGGATATGATGCCCTTGGTTGTTTGTGCGCAATACAAAGGAACTCTTATATTAACAACTCAATTCTAAATAATATTTGTGTACATGTTAACATAAATGCATTTATTTTGTAGAAATATTACATAAACAAACATTTGTCCCTATTGTGCCGGTCCCCGAGCAAACATTAATATTTTGTTGAAAGATGTAAAAAATCAATTTATTACTTTTAAAAAGAAAAAAGCTGTAAATCTTTATAAAGATTAATAAACCATTAATAAATGAAGTAATTTTTTTGTTTGTCTTTAGTAAGTTCATTTACCTTGACTAATATTCAGACGAGATCTTGATCTCAACTTTTGCGTACTTTGGATCTTTGCTGAAATACATCTTACTTTGGTGATCCAATTAATAATTACCTTTCCATATACTAATCATAGTTTCACTGAATTCAATTTGAATCTGAATTTATATCCTAATCAGTGGTAGTTCAAAATGATCCTACGTATGAACTAATAGACATTCTAAGACTAAAGTTTTCCGACCGTTCAGAAATTTCAATTAATTGACTTGATTATGTAAGATACTATGCTAAGACATCCAGAATACTATTGTGTTATTAATCAGATATACATACATGACTTAATATCGATATATTATAAGAATATCAGAAGTTAAAGAGACGAGGAGAGGAATATCAAAATTTCAATACGGTTTCTACTGTCATGAGTTTTAGGTAGATAATATACTACAATAAACGTTTATGAGCGAATTGTACATAATACGTACATAAAGGATATATACATGTCTATCATTTAAACATATTTAGTTAAAGCAGGTTAGTGCAATTGCAAATTTATCAGGATGTCTAGGTAGGGTATCTACTTAATAGCTTGATTTTACTTATTACCCTAGATTATGCCAATAGGCAGGACTTGACATAATAATTGACATAGAACTAACCTAATACTTACCTACTTCTCTACCCGATCTCCGAATACACTATCCTTATCCTAATATCAGATATTTTGTTTTATACACAAGACCTAATCCCTTGTTTTGCTTTTGCAATAGGAAATACCGACAGTGCCTTAAACTAGAGATGTAGAAATTGTTGGGGTTTTATTTATTGTTAACCGACTTAATACTTTCTTTATCCCAACAGTGTTTCCTAAATTTATATGAGATCATTATGAAACAATTTCCTAAAATGTTATTTCTTTCTTTTGAAGTCGGTTTATTAGATAACCATTACATACTTTCATTATTTACACACTGACATGACTTAGTGGACTATTTCTTTCCATCTTTTGAAATTGAATAAAATTATCGTAAACATTTCAGAAGGAAATAATAGTAACATTGACTAACTAACTAACTGACTTAATTAGACCAAGCCCATTAGAATCCTCTTGCTATTTAAAAAAGATATGGCAAAAGTTGTGTCAATTAGACTTTCAACATTAAAGGCCCCTAGTAGGACCCTGACTTAGGTAAATGTTAACAAGTGCTACTGAGTTTCTTACGCCGGTTCTTCTCAGTAGACTACAGAAACCTAGTAACCGGTGGTACATTTTGAATAATTATATAATAATTAAAATTGTACTTAAAACAAAGACTGTGAATAGACAATTATTAAATTGTTTGTTGAGAATATTTTATAATGATTATTTTATAAATATAACCGACTTGAACATTTTCTTTTAACAACAGATGTATCCTAAATTTATGTGAGATCATTATGAAATAATTTCCTAAAATATAACAAACATAGTTGAATTGTTATTCCCTTCTGTTGAAGTCGGTTTATTAGATAACCATTACATACTTTCATTATTTACACACTGACATGACTAAGTGGACGATTTCTTTCCATCTTTTGAAATTGAATAAAATTATCGTAAACATTTCAGAAGGAAATAATAGTAACACTAACTAACTAACTGACTTAATTAGACCAAGCCCATTAGAATCCTCTTGCTATTTCAAAAAGATATGGCAAAAGTTGTGTCAATTTGACTTTGAACATTAAAGGCCCTGGTAGAACCCTGACTTAGGTAAATATTAACAAGTGCTACTGAGTTTCTTACGCCGGTTCTTCTCAGTAGACTAGGTTTCCGAACCGGTGGTACATTTTGAATAATTGTATAATAAATAAAAATTGTATTTTAAAAAAGACTGTGTATAAACAATTATTAACTTCTTAGCTAAATTGAATAAATAAATTATTTGCTAACGATTTCGTTGTTTTATTTACCAATACCCGTTATGCGTTGTTCCAAAAATATGGTTATGAGGAACTTGAAATAAGTACTTTGTTTATTATATTAATATGGAATGAATTTAACATTTCAGGTTTCTTCTATCATCTTTTTGGAACCACGTATAAATATAAACTTTTGGCTTCTTTTGACTTAATAATATAAGTTTATATTATGATCATATAAGACCAGCCGAAGAAAGACTAAAATATTTGATAATTATATTTATGACTCCAAAGGCAGCCAGAAGATTGTATTTAATATATTAAATGATTGTCGCCCCCTATTCATTTGAGATTTACAGGCGAATAGAAGAGAACACTTTATTGCACCAGAAAACAATACATAATCTCAATATCAGCAAATACGCTTTGATCTTCTTCACAGATAACTGTTGAGTTGACAAAGAGGAAATAAGAAAGAAATGGCGGTATTATTTCTATGGCTCTTCTATTGCTTATCTCAAAATTAACAGGGGCAATAATACTAAGAAGTACACTCACGACAATACACGAGTTCACAAATACCCGCACAAATTAGGCATACCTGTCTATATTGAGATATTGTGATGACGTATTCTACTAATTTGGGTTGAGCTAGGCACCGTTTCGATTTCTGCAGGGCGAACAACCCTCACACAAAAATCTGTTGCCTTTCCAAATTATCAGGCACTTCTTCGTACAAATATTAATAAAAGCTAATTTTTTTTACCTAATGAATGTACGAAGCTCAAACTTAAATTGGTGAATGAAGCAATTAGTAAGCAACTGCAACAAACTTTTAGAAATATTGCGTATTTCACACTAAACACGGAGGCCACCATCCATCCTGACGTCAGAATGGCTGGTCAAAAAAAGTTCATATTTCTCTGAATGCATCGTATGTAGCAATTATTGAAGATATGAAGCAAATATAAGCAATTGGGTAGCAATTCTTCAATATACTTTTAGAGCTGCCTGCCATAGGCAACCAGCCATTCTGACGCTAACTCCTCACACGCTCGCGTCCTGTCTCACAGAGCGTTGCGAAACAAGAACCGACGTCGAATAAGATTAAAAAGATTGGCCAAGCTCAACCTAAGTTAATAAGTTAGGTGCCCGTTACAGATTTCATAATACCTTCTGGGCAATGTAGTCAAACACAGATAACGTGATCCTGTGATAGGCAAAAGAACAGGCGTATATTTTCTGGTAAGTTAAATTTCCATGGGAGCTGGTGTGCGTCACGATTGCTCCGCCACGTTATCCAAACAGAAAAAGAAATCGCTATATATTTTGTCAAAATTAGTCAAAATCGAAAGGAATAAACCAAAACTTTGTCAAAGTAGAAATAAAGAAGTTACAGGGGTTTTAAGTTGGCCGCGCGAACGTAACGTGCACGATTGCGCGGCCATGGAGATCTCAGTAACTACTTGGGATAGAGATCTAAATCTTTTTGTTAATTGAACATTTCATTTGTCAACAATTGTCAAAAATAGAATTATAAGACTAAGATCAATATTTCACGAAATATTCACCTTGGAAGTTATGGCCGCGCAATCGTGCACTTGATGTTTCTTTAATCTCGATTATTTCTTAAAAACTTAAGATATCATGCAGTAAAACTGTTACTAGAAGAAAGGTTTTAATATGTCAAAAGTACCGAAAGCATTTCATGCCACCAAAGTTTATTTGAACTGACGAAATCAAGGCAAAACAAAAGTTTCGTGGCCGCACAATCGTAACGTTACTTTGAACGCTGATATCTCATTATCTATAATTGTTATGATTGTGGTGTTAACATCCATTTATTCGTAATATTAACCTAATCAGATTGACATAGCGTTTTACCCTCAGGACAATTTTCTACGCGTGTAATCTCAAAAATAATGATATCTCTTATAATGTTCGAGTAGAGTGACCATAATTTCTGTTAAATATGGGGATATCTTTTGCTCTACTAGACGAAAATGTACCTGTTAGGAATAATCGTTGGAGAATTGGCTAAAATAAAAGTGTTTAATACACTTTCCTTTTTCCGTTTGTCAAACGACTTTTATGTTTTGTTATGTATTGACGAGTTATAATTTTATCAATGAAACAGTAATGGTAATGGCAACAGTATTTCTTGAGCTGGAGTTTCGACCATTTACGTAAAATCGATAAAGTAAGTATAATTATTACGAATTCTTTGTGTGGTGACGGCGTAGAATATCATCACCCCATCTCATCCTGTGGGGCGCCTAGAGATCGTCCTGAAGAAAAACCTACCAGAGAACGTGTAGCAGCGTTTTTCTGTGAACTTTGCGGAGGATTTTGTCCAACTGTGGACGTAATTTGGCTGACATGGTAAAGTATAATGTTTTGACGGTCATAAATTATACGAAATATAACGCGATTGGTTCCCACATTTGGTTCCTAGTTTAATATGTATTTTAAATCAGGAGTCAAATTTTCGTGGATTAGTAATGCTAGAAATATAAAATAGAAATGTACAGACTCCAGCAAATCAAGTTACCCCAATCTGTCAAATTTCCCCAATTGAAAGTGAACCTTATGCTTTTGTGATAAAGTTGAAAATCTATAAAAGAAATGTGACAGATTGGGGTAGCTAGATGTGCTGGCGTCTGGACATAATTCGAAATATAAATTTTCTCTCAAAATGAAAATAAATAGAATTGCTATTCCGCAGGTAGAGTCCCTCCGTTCGAGTCAGTTCTAAAATCATCACACGTAGCTTTGAGTTCATAATTGTTTACTGCCTATTAACCGAGCTCATTTTAAATTCTTTTCTTTTTCTTTTCGTTTTAAAAAGACAACGCCCAAACCTAAGACCTGGGAATCTAATCCCTGTGTCGCGGAGTACTTGACTAGCTATGCCCCGCGGTTTTACCCGCCTTAAATTTTATAAATTATCACAGCTCCTCTCCCGTAGACCTCTGTGCAAAATTTGAAGTAAATCCACGCAGTACTTTTTGAGTTTAGCCCGGACAAACAGATAAACAGACGAAAATTCTAAAAACTATTTTTTTTGGCTTCGATGTCGATTGTAGATCACGCCCCAAGTATCCTTTTTAAATAACATTCAATGTACAGTTTTGACATTCCTACGATTTTATTATATGTATAGATATAGATAAATTACTGGAGTACAAGCAGCAATGTCGCGTCATGTCATCATGTGGTGAAAATAGAACTAAGTTCCATTTTTGGCCTTGTTTTGTATGGCATGATTTGAACATGTGTATAGAAGAAAAGAATGTTTTATTGAACTGTCTTATCTTAGCCAATTCTCCAACAATTATTCCTAACAGGTACATTTTCGTCTAGTAGAGCAAAAGATATCCCCATATTTAACAGAAATTATGGTCACTCTACTCGAACATTATAAGAGATATCATTATTTTTGAGATTACACGCGTAGAAAATTGTCCTGAGGGTAAAACGCTATGTCAATCTGATTAGGTTAATATTACGAATAAATGGATGTTAACACCGAAATCTTAACAATTATAGATAATGAGATATCAGCGTTCAAAGTAACGTTACGATTGCGCGGCCACGAAACTTTTGTTTTGCCTTGATTTCGTCAGTTCAAATAAACTTTGGTGGCATGAAATGCTTTCGGTACTTTTGACATATTAAAACCTTTCTTCTAGTAACAGTTTTACTGCATGATATCTTAAGTTTTGAAGAAATAATCGAGATTAAAGAAACATCAAGTGCACGATTGCGCGGCCATAACTTCCAAGGTGAATATTTCGTGAAATATTGATCTTAGTCTTATAATTCTTTTTTTGACAATTGTTGACAAATGAAATGTTCAATTAACAAAAAGATTTAGATCTCTATCCCAAGTAGTTACTGAGATCTCCATGGCCGCGCAATCGTGCACGTTACGTTCGCGCGGCCAACTTAAAATCCCTGTAACTTCTTTATTTCTGCTTTGACAAAGTTTTGGTTTGTTCCTTTCGATTTTGACTAATTTTGACAAAAAATATAGCGATTTCTTTTTCTGTTTGGATAACGTGGCGGAGCAATCGTGACGCACACTGGGAGCTGACGGTGCTTCAGCTACGTGCTTCGGAGAAGTAAGTATACGAGAATGCGTAAAACCCAGGGTCCTGCCATTAATCGCTCTTCAGTCGATAAGTCGATAGTCTTACGCCCGAAATTAATAAACGATCCGCAATCTGTCAGTCAGTCCTATCTCTAGATTAGCTCTATCGCTATCTTGATCTTTACCTGCGTGCCAATAACAAAACATATCAATCCATCCATTTTTTGCCCAGAGATTGGGGTGCGATCTTTTCCCTCTGCAGCGTTCCGTTTTATGCAGAACTCGGTAACTCAGGACACAATTATACCATATAATTTAAGATGAAAATTTATTTTCAAATATATTAAAGATAAGTCATCAATACTGACTTATTTATAGCTAGGTAAAAATGTTTTACTAGACGACTACGGTATATAATAATAAAATGAAACTTAATTGGTCAAACATTAAGTTTTGGTGGAACGGAACGTATCAAAATTTGACAAGCAAAACGCACGCCGGCGCAGTCGTCGCCGATCGGATCAAGAACAAACAAGCAGTAAGTTGGTTGTTTGTTTTTGTTGCAAAGCATTTATAACTAATATACAAATAATTACTTATTAATAAATATAATACCTATAATGGATTCTGATATGATAAGCAATAATTTTATTATTGATTTCTGTGTTTGTTTTACAAATAATTTAAACAGTGACGTGAAGTTGTTGCCGCCTATTTTGTAAACAAAAAAAATATTCTTATTATTTATATGGAATTATTTATATGGAATTATTTATTTTGGAATATAATGAACTATTTCACAAATTTTATCTTTAGAACCAATTGTCAATCCACCGAATTTCTAGGATTGCAACTTTAGATTGTTTTGGCTATCAAAGCTTATGTCAAAATTAATGGATTGGTTATTGGCACGTGCAACCTGTCATTTTAGTACAGAGGCCTATCTTTTTCTAGGATCCGTCCTCCCAAAGATCGCTCGTTCGGAAAGATTGCTTTTTCAATCTGTGGATGCTTTATTGGCACGGTTTAATAGACAAATGGATCTAAATTGCTATCGTAGATAGCATAAAATGGATTAGGATCGTTTATTAATTTCGGGCGTTAGAGACTTGTTTTTAAGTTCGGTTTAAAGAATTTTATTTCTCAGAAAGAACATTACAGTAGTTCACTTAATTATGCGAAACATTATGCACTATTTAACAATATTAGTCATCGTTCGATACCGGAACTTAATCGGATGTTAAAGTTTACAGCGAGTCAACAGTGAAAACCTCCTAGGCCCTAGCCTAGGTAGCTCCTAGGTTTTCACTGCTTCATCGGAAAAAAGGGGTGACTAACCTGTAGTTCTAGTAAGTTTGTGACCCTGAATGCTAAGCCAGAGGTCGTGGGTTCCCCCCGGACAAATTGTGTGCGTCACGATTGCTCCGCCACGTTATCCAAACAGAAAAATAAATCGCTATATTTTTTGTCAAAATTAGTCAAAATCGAAAGGAACAAACCAAAACTTTGTCAAAGCAGAAATAAAGAAGTTACAGGGGTTTTAAGTTGGCCGCGCGAACGTAACGTGCATGATTGCACGGCCATGGAGATCTCAGTAACTACTTGGGATAGAGATCTAAATCTTTTTGTTAATCGAACATTTCATTTGTCAACAATTGTCAAAAAAAGAATTATTAGACTAAGATCAATATTTCACGAAATATTCACCTTGGAAGTTATGGCAGCGCAATCGTGCACTTGATGTTTCTTTAATCTCGATTATTTCTTCAAAACTTAAGATATCATGCAGTAAAACTGTTACTAGAAGAAAGGTTTTAATATGTCAAAAGTACCGAAAGCATTTCATGCCACCAAAGTTTATTTAAATTGACGAAATCAAGGCAAAACAAAATTTACGTGGCCGCGCAATCGTAACGTTACTTTGAACGCTGATATCTCATTATCTATAATTGTTAAGATTTCGGTGTTAACATCCATTTATTCGTAATATTAACCTAATCAGATTGACATAGCGTTTTACCCTCAGGACAATTTTCTACGCGTGTAATCTCAAAAATAATGATATCTCTTATAATGTTCGAGTAGAGTGACCATAATTTCTGTTAAATATGGGGATATCTTTTGCTCTACTAGACGAAAATGTACCTGTTAGGAATAATTGTTGGAGAATTGGCTAAAATAAAAAAGTTTAATACACTTTGTTTTCCGTTTGTCAAACGACTTTTATGTTTTGTTATGTATTGAGGAGTTATAATTTTATCAATGAAACAGTAATGGTAATGGCAACAGTATTTCTTGAGCTGGAGTTTCGACTATTTACGTAAAATCGATAAAGTAAGTATAATAGCGTGGGGGGCCCAGAAATCGTCCTGAAGAAAAACCTACCAGAGAACGGGTAGCAGCGTTTTTCTGTGAACTTTGCGGAGGATTTTCTCCAACTGTGGACGTAATTTGGCTGACATGGTGAAGTATAATGTTTTTACGGTCATAAATTATACGAAATATAACGCGATTGGTTCCCACATTTGGTTCCTAATTTAATATGTATTTCAAATTAGGGGTCAAATTTTCGTGGGTTAGTAATGCTAGAAATATAAAATAGAAATGTACAGACTCCAGTACATCAAGTTACCCCAATCTGTCAAATTTCCCCAATTGAAAGTGAACCTTATGCTTTTGTGATAAAGTTGAAAATCTATAAAAGAAATATGACAGATATTACTGCAAAATTTGAAGTAAATCCATGCAGTATTTGTCTTTTTGAGTTTAGCCCGGACAAACAGATAAACAGACAAAAATTCTAAAAACTATTTTTTTGGCTTCGATGTCGATTGTAGATCACGCCCCAAGTATCCTTTTTAAATGACATTCAATGTACAGTTTTGACATTCCTACGATTTTATTATATGTATAGATATAGATAAATTACTGGAGTACAAGCAGCAATGTCGCGTCATGTGGTGAAAACAGAACTAAGTTCCATTTTTTGGCCTTGTTTTGTATGGCACGATTTGGACACGTGTATAGAAGAAAAGAATGTTGTATTGAACTGTCTTATCTTAGGCAATTCTCTAACAATTATTCATAACAGGTACATTTTCGTCTAGTAGAGCAAAAGATATCCCCATATTTAACAGAAATTATGGTCACTCTACTCGAACATTATAAGAGATATCATTATTTTTAAGATTACACGCGTAGAAAATTGTCCTGAGGGTAAAACGCTATGTCAATCTGATTAGGTTAATATTACGAATAAATGGATGTTAACACCGAAATCTTAACAATTATAGATAATGAGATATCAGCGTTCAAAGTAACGTTACGATTGCGCGGCCACGTAAATTTTGTTTTGCCTTGATTTCGTCAGTTTAAATAAACTTTGGTGGCATGAAATGCTTTCGGTACTTTTGACATATTAAAACCTTTCTTCTAGTAACAGTTTTACTGCATGATATCTTAAGTTTTGAAGAAATAATCGAGATTTAAGAAACATCAAGTGCACGATTGGGCGGCCATAACTTCTAAGGTGAATATTTCGTGAAATATTGATCTTAGTCTTAAAATTCTTTTTTTGACAATTAAATGAAATGTTTAATTCAGATTCAGATTCAGATACTTTATTGTGGATCATAGGTAGGTACAAAATACAGATGTTGAACAATTTTAAGATCAGCCATGTCCCGCCCTTTGGGCATACAATAATTAACACAAAATTAAAACAATAATTACATAACACAATGTCAATAAATAAATTAATAAATATATGTCAAATTAAATAATTGTTAAGTTATATAATAAAAATTAATAATAATTAAGATCTCTACATACATTCGATCTCAGGTATACAAAATGTCAGGAGTATAGAATACTGAACGCATCATGACTGGGTATTTATTACATCAGAGTTTTATCAGACAGAAAGTCTTTTACAGAATAGTAGCATTTGTTTACCAATAAATCATGGAGTCTTTTCTTAAATACTTTCATTGCTGTTATTGTTCTAATAGCCTCCGGTATATGATTAAATATACGTGAAGCTGAGCAAAAAAAACTTTCGTGCATAAAATGAGTTTTACTGGGAATCATGTGCAATTTATTTTGGTTCCGTATACACGTACGATATTCAAACAACTCAATATTATTTTTAATAAATACTGCGGCCTCAAATATGTATAGACAGGGCAATGTTAATATGTTCTTCTTTTTAAAAAAAGGTTCACAGGAGTCAGTCCGATATATGTTAAATATAGCTCTGATACAGCTCTTTTGCGCAAGGAATGCACGCTCTTTGTCTGTACTATTTCCCCAGAATATCACACCGTATCTGAGGATGGAGCTTACGTAGCCATGGTATGCAATAAGTAGAGTGTTGTAGTTTGCAACCTTTCTTAATTTATAAAGTGCGAACGAGAACTGACGTAGCCTTTTACACACGTAGTCTACATGGTGTTTCCAATTAATTTTTTGATCAATATGTAGTCCTAGAAATTTGTGTACTTCAGTTTCCTCGATGTCCCTATCAAGGTAGCAAATTTTTAAAGAGGCCGTGAGTCGACTTCTTATTTTAAAATTCATTATTTTAGTTTTGTCAATGTTAATCATTAAATCATTCATGTGAAGCCAATTTATAATTATTCCTAGAGTTTTATTAATGTCAGATTCTAAATTAATTGTGTTGTCAATTGTGAATAGTACAGTACTGTCGTCAGCAAATAATGTGATGTCATGATTTGTTACCGAAGGCATGTCATTAATGTAAATAAGAAAGAATAAAGGTCCCAAAATACTCCCTTGAGGAACACCAAACATAGGAGTTCCAGGTTCAGATGTATAGACATCTTCAGTTTTTGAATTCGGATTCAAATACTTCAATTCTGTAAACTGTTGCCTGTTAGTAAGATACGATTTTACTAGATCGTACACATTACCTCTTACACCACTTGCGTACATTTTTCTTAAAAGGATTTTATGGTCGACACGGTCAAAAGCCTTTGACATATCCATATACAATGCAACAGCCGGGAGCCCCTTGTCCAAATTGATCATTGCCTTGTGTAAAAAGTTAAATATTGCTACATTTGTTGATTTGTTTTTTCTGAACCCATATTGGCAAGGCGTTAGAATGTTATAGGATTCAAAGAAAGTGTATAAACATTTAAATATGACCGTTTCGAAAATTTTAGCAAATACAGGTATCAGTGCTATTGGTCTATAGTCATTCATGTTTGTTTTGTCACCTTTTTTAAACAAAGGTTTAATAATCGATATTTTTAGTTTTTCTGGAAATGTTCCCTTTTCTTCACATAAATTTATAATATAACTTAAAGGATCGGCTATAATATGAGCGACATCTTTAATAATATTTGTCATAATTCCATCATAACCGGCACTATTTTTATTTTTAAGAGCTATTATTATTTTATATATGTCATCTGGGATAGTTGGTGTCATAAATATTGAATTACAATTATATGTCAATTTATATGAATTTGTCTTTATATTATTGGAATTATTAATGTCAAGAAAAAAGTCATTAAAATAGTTCACGATGTCTTTAGGATTATTTACTATTACGTCATTATGAATAATTTGATTAACACTTTCCGATGGATATTTGCATTTGATCTCATTTATCACTTTCCATGTAGCCTTACATTTGTTTGTGGCAGACTTAATATAATAATCGTTTTGAGATTTTTTCGTAAGCCTGATAAGTGTTTTGTAAGTCTTAGCGTATTTTTTAAATATGTTTTTATTTACCTGATTCGGGCTATATCTATATTGCCACAAAAGTTGGCATTTGCGCTTACTGCATATTTTTAAACCACGCGAGATCCATTTTGGTCTTGACTTGTGATGAATCCTGACTTTTTTAAAGGAAAGCACAGATCGTATAGCATGACAAATTTATCATGGAATTCATCGTAAGCCACATTTGGATCCTTACAGGTATATACATTGTTATAAGAGAATTGTTTTAAATATTTAATAAATATTGCTCTATTGCCTGTAGAGTAGTCCCTCTTGAATGTGTACCAATATTTAATGGAACAAGTCTTTTTGACCGGAACTTTAAGAATTTGCGCATTATGATCCGAGAGTGCCAGTTCTTTAATAATGCCTTTGCAGGCTCTTACGTTATGCGCTATGTTGTCTATGCAAGTTTTGCTTGCAAACCGCGTTATTTGCTTAAATTGTAGTTTTAAATTATAACTAATTAAGAGTTCTATAAATTCACGTGAAAGCTTAGTTTCCTTTAACGTATCAATGTTAAAGTCTCCACACATTATTACTTTCTTGCTATTGGTGCATAAGTGGCGTAAGATCTTATCTAAAGTCGTGAAAAAACTGTTTATAGAGCCAGCAGTGTTGTTTGGTGGCCTATAGATACATAATAAGACCATTTGATGTTCCTGTATCTCAATTGCTGAACATTCTATATTACTGCCAGTTGAGAGTTTTGAGATGTCATGTATAACCCTATATTTCAAATTATTTTTTATTATTATGCACGAACCTCCATGTCTGTTGTGTCTCATGTAATAAGACACCAGCTTATAATTTGGAATTGTGAGGTAAACTTCATCACCAGCTGTCATGTTGTGTTCAGTAATACACAGTACATCTAAAGAAACGCCCTGTGTGGCTAGTTCGTTAATACAAATAGAAATCATTTCAGATTTATTGAGTAGTCCGTTGATATTTTGATGGAGAATTGTTACAAAGTTATTTACGAAATAAACTATTTAAACTTGTACTCTGATTATCATTAGGTATGAGGACATCATGATTTTTACTTAGTTCATTTATAAGATCGTTAAAATTTTGGTCACTATCCAAGTTAACTTGAACACTTTTATCTTCAGAGGTCTTATTATTTTGTAACATTTGTCTATTGTATTTCTCTATTTCAAAATGATAGTTTAAACATAATATTTCTTTTAAGAGTGACCTGGCAAGATTTAATACATAGTTTCGTTACTTGGTGCAAATCTAGAGTAGTTCATGTCCATATATAACACATTTTTATATTTTTGACAAATAAATCGTAAGAGATAATTAATTTTCGATTCCTTTAGAAACCTATTACTGGGCACTTCACTTATGATAACATTTGTATTGGCAGTTGATGCTAGCCATCGATGCAAGTTTATATCGATATCATAGGGACTTTTATCGCAACATCCGCCTAATATAATGACATAATCGCTTTTTGTCAAAGTAGTAATTTCAGTCTTGGAATATTTTAATATTTCATTTAGCATAGAGCCTGGTTTCAAATAGGAAAACACCGCGTATTCTGGTCCCAATAAATTTTGCAGTATGTTACGAAGGCCTCGTCCTTGACCATCGCCTAGTATAATTACTTTATGTTTTTCCATTTTTACTAGTACTGGTGGTCTTTCCGTTGGCAAGTTATATAATTCCTTACTTTTGTTATCTTCATTGCAGTAATGTGGGTTCGCAATTTGGGATTGATTCTGTACCTTGCATTTGTATTGGCTGTGCGGTGTTGTTTGTATATTATTAGTAAGGTTACTTCTAGCTAGATGTAGGGGAGAATGACGAGAAGTGTTTACTCTCATGTTCAATATTCTACTAGACACAGGTGATGAATGGTTATTACGTTGAGGAGTTGTATAGGTCATTTTTTTGAGTAAATCTATTTGCCGTTGTTGCGCCTGCATACTTTGCTTCAATTCGGAATTTTCTTGGTTGAGTTTTTCTATTTCATTGTCAGCACTACATAGTTTTTGTTCCATCTCGGTCAATTCTCGCCTTAAGTCTTCGACAAATGACTGTTCATTTATATGTTGAGCACTGTGTGTACTCAAAATGGTGGAGTCTAGCATAGTAGAATTTAATACATTCTGGCTCGGTGAATCTGATAACATAGTTTGTGATGAAGATCTTATCAAGGTTTTTCTAAAAGTGATATGTTCCATCTTGATTAAAATAAATTAAATTTGTTCTCAAATATCTTATATAAAAAAAAAATTACACAAAATAATTAATAGTTTTTGTCAAATTGATGCAAGAATGTACACATAAATCTTGATAGTACAAAAATATTGAACAAAAAGTATTTTCCTTGTGTTGTGGTTTGAACTCAGTGCCAAGCTTACTCAATTCAACGCGCTAAACACTGCGCCACATCGCCGTTCCGCTTTGCAAGTCAATTTGTGGACTTGTTGTCTCATATTTTAGTTTAAATGAAATAAGATCGTTATTATGACTCATGCAGAAAGAATGTTTGCACTCAATAACAACACAAGTCACAATTTGATTTTACGTTTTTGCAAAGTTTTCTTTTGTTTTTCACTTGTTTGCAGCACTAAATCACTTCAATTGTTTTTTCTAAAAGATATAATGCGAATAGAACTTGCTTTACGTTATATGAAGCAGGATGTTCTCAATTATTTTGTTATTGTATTTTTTCGTATGTCTGCTTCACAATTCACTGGATAACATTATCACTGAAACATTTTATGGTCTTCTTCAGAGTAACATTTGAAAAACACTTTTCAATAATTAACAAAAAGATTTAGATCTCTATCCCAAGTAATTATTGAGATCTCCATGGCCGCGCAATCGTGCACGTTACGTTCGCGCGGCCACCTTAAAACCCCTGTAACTTCTTTATTTCTGCTTTGACAAAGTTTTGGTTTATTCCTTTCGATTTTGACTAATTGTGACAAAAAATATAGCGATTTCTTTTTCTGTTTGGATAACTTGGCGGAGCAATCGTGACGCACACGGACAAATTTTTGTGTGTTGAAGATTCGTTGTTCTGTGTGTGGTTGTAATCATCTATAATCATCTGGCAAAATTCTAGACATAGAACTTTTTAATGAAAAATATGAAATAGATATCCTTTGTTTTACAGGTAAACATGGCTGAAGGCACACAAGATGGCTTTTAGTGTCTGTGGCTATAGGGTCGCCAGCTTTTATAATAGGGTTTCGGCAGAGGGTGGTGGAGTACTGATACTACTTCGAGACCAAATTAAATTTAAAGAACGTAAAGATATATGCCAACTATCTATTGAGCGTGTGTGTGAGGTGGCATGTGTAGAGACGCAGTTTTATTGTATAATATGTGTGTATAGACCACCAGCATCCGATTTAAAGCTTTTTACAGCAACAATAGAAGACATTCTTAGGAAAATTAAAAGTAAAAAAAAATCCTTGTATGTGGTGATTTTAATATGAACATTTTAGCAGATTCACCTGAAATAAACATATTTCTATCTGTATTTCGGTCCTTTAACCTTAAATGCTTGTTCTCTGAGGCCACGAGAGTCACACCCACATCTGCTACTTCCATTGATAACATAATTACCAACTTTGATGTCTCTGAGAAGTGTTTGGTGGCTGGTGTTCGCTCTGACCATAAATGCCAAATAGTAAAGATAAAAAATGAGATAAATATAAATAAACAAAAAATTAGTTTTAGGCCTTTAACAAAATCTAATTTGGGAAAGTTCAGTAACAACCTGGAGAATAGTTTGTGCCATCTATTGCCAAACAAAAGTAAGCCTAACGATATGTACACTACATTATTCCACTGTATTTGCAAAGAATTTAATAAAGCTTGTAAAATAAAAAACATAACGGTTGACAGTAATAAGATAAAATTTAGTTCTTGGGCAACTCAAGGCATTAGACTGAGTAGAGATTTTTTATATGAGTTGTATGACAGAAGGTCCTATAACCCTGATGTTAATTTCATTAATTATGTTAGAAATTATTCAAAAATTTTTAAAAAGGTTTGCATTCAAGCTAAATCTTTATATATAAGAGATAAAATTAAAAAATCTGATAATAAAATAAAATCAGCTTGGCAAATAATTAATACTGAAACTGGTAAAAGTAGATCAAGAGATCAAACATTAGTATTGAATATTGGTGATGAACTGGTTTCAGACAAGCTTACCATTGCCAATTTTTTAGCTGCCTTTTTTGCAAATATACCCGTGGATATTACTAAGTGTCTCGCATCATCACCAGATGTGGCTGAACTCTTTTTAAATCAAAGCGTAAAACAAACTATGCCTAAATTTAGTTTTAAATCCGTAACAAGTAATGATATTATAAAAGCTTTTAAGAGTATTAAAAGGAAAGGCACAGAAGATTTGTGGGGACTGTCTGTTAAAGCAATTGAATCAATCATACTAAACATTGCTACAATCCTTGCAGCCATCTTCAATGGCTGTATAAGTGATGGTGTCTTTCCTGATTTAATGAAAATAAGTAAGATAATACCTATTTTCAAGGCAGGTTGTTCAAAAAATGCCACAAATTATAGGCCTATCTCAATACTACCAGCTTTAAGTAAAATATTTGAAAAGCTGATGCTCAGCCAAATGTTGTCGCACTTTAACGTGAATGAGATATTGCATAACAATCAGTTCGGGTTTACAAGGGGCCGCTCTACTCAGGATGCAGGTTGCACATTAATTAGGTCAATATTGGAGGCTTGGGAGGGATCACAGGATGCGCTGGGAGTTTTCTGTGATCTCTCTAAGGCTTTCGATTGCGTTGATCATCGTACGCTCGTTGTTAAACTGAAGTACTATGGAATATCTGGCACATCTCTTGATCTTGTGATGTCCTATTTATCGGGGCGACAACAGATGGTTTCGATAGGCGGTGCCACTTCGGCACGTCATCCTGTGAAAATGGGGGTGCCCCAAGGATCTATATTGGGCCCATTTTTATTTCTAGTTTATATAAATGATCTCCCTTATCTGGTAGAGAAAGTATCAGACATAGTTTTGTTCGCTGATGATACTTCGCTCATATTTAAAGTAAATAGAAAGGATAAAGATCTTATTGAGCATAATAAAACACTCAGCTTTATATCAGAATGGTTTTCGGCAAATAATCTCTTGTTAAATGCAGGGAAAACTAAATGCATCAGGTTCTCATTGCCGAATGTGACTCAAATTGTACCAACAGTTGCACTTAATGCGAAAATATTAGATCTAGTCCCATCGACCGTATTTTTAGGATTGACACTTGATTCAAAATTGCAATGGGGTCCTCAGATTGAAAAGTTAGCAGGTAAATTAAGTTCGGCTTCCTATGCTGTCTGGAAAATAAGGCAATTGTCAGATGAATAAACTGCTAGATTAGTGTATTTCGCGTACTTTCATAGCATTATGTCGTATGGCATTCTGCTGTGGGGTTCGGCGGCTGACATAGGTACTATTTTTGTATTGCAGAAAAGAGCAGTCAGAGCCATTTATGGTTTAGGCAGTCGCGATTCTTTGCGAAATTTGTTTAAAGAAATAAATATACTTACTGTGCCATCGGAATATATATATCAGAATATAATGTTTGTTAGAAAAAATATTCATAATTATAAAAAGAAAAGTGAACTGCATAATATAAATACTAGGAATAAAAACAAACTAGCCATGCCAGGCTTTAGAGTAAGCAAAACTAATAAATCATTTTTAGGAAATTGTATTAGGTTTTATAACAAGCTTCCTACTCAAATTACTGATCTGCCTGACACAAGTTTTAAAACACATATTAAACGTATACTTATGGCTAGGGGTTATTACACCACTAAAGAGTACATCGATGACAAAGACGTCTGGCTCTCACTTCCTACCTGCACATTGCTCGCTGGAGATCTTGTAGCCATATAGACATGACTGATCTGCTGTGTTACGTGAACTATCTGTAAATGATTGCTATCATATACTTAATTTAAAATTATTGACTCTGTCTCAAAATGAATAATGTTATTGTTTCGAAGTTTTTCTTTTGTATAACTAAATATAATCTAAAATAATAAGCATTCAGACAACAGATCGAGCATATATTGTGTTTGCCTACTAAATAATTACTCTAATTGGACCTGCTGTGTGGTGACGGCGACAAATATCAGAATCAGAATATCATCACCCCATCTCATCCCGTGGGGGGCGTAGAAGTCGACCCGAGGGAATAACTACCAGAGGAAGGGCAGCAGCTTCCTTCTGATTACTATGACCATCTTACTGCGATCGCCAACCCGCCTGCCAAGCGTGGCGATTATGGCATATCCCCCCAAGACGATTCTTGAGGGAGGCTTGTCCAGCAGTGGACTCATTTAGCTGTAATGATGAATTGGACCAAATCCCGTGTTCATGCCTGCTTGAGTATGTTTCGCCGGACCGTCTCAACTGGGTCGTGTTGAAACCGGTAGTAGATGAACCCACTGAGTTTGTTTCGCTGGGTCTTCTCAGTTGGGGCGCATTGGATCCGGTGGTAGCATTAAAGCGCGACCGTCGTTATTAACACAAGGTCCGTCATAATAATAATACCTTTAATATAGACAGAACCATTGACAATATGTAGTAAAAATATTAGACTTAAACTAGATAATTAAACATAATCTCTTGACAATAACTTGATACGAGCTAGCTAAATATCATTTCTGTAATAAAATAAATTTTATAAATGTTTTCATACAAGATGTACCTAAATATCTATGTTACTAGAAATAATATCTAATGTATACAACTATATTACTACAAACATGTTCTGACTATTTACAAGCGCTTTTTTAAAGTCTACGTGAATAAAAACCTTTTTTATTTATTTATTTATAAGGAGAGGTATGTATCAGAGACTGTACATCTAGAAGGTTCGGCCGATAGAGATAGGGAGACAGTTGCTACGCTTCTGTAATCAATTGCGAATGGAACTTCATATAATTTAATGATAAATACCTTAGTTTAAGTTTTTTGCAATAACTAGGACTAAGGTATTTATCCATAATATAACTGAAGTTGCAATATGGACTAAAACCATGTGCATCACGATTGCTCCACCACGTTATCCAAACAGAAAAAGAAATCGCTATAATTTTTGTCGAAATTAGTCAAAATCGAAAGGAACAAACCAAAACGTTGTCAAAGGATAAATAAAGAAGTTACAGGGGTTTCAATTAGGCCGCGCGAACGTAACGTGGAGGATTGCGCGGCCATGGAGATCTCAGCAACTACTTGTACTTTTTTTTAATTGAACATTTATTTTTCAATAATTGTCGAAACAAGAATTATAAGACTAACATCAATATTTCACGTAATATTCACCTTGGAAGTTATGGCCGCGCAATCGTGCACTTGATGTTTCTTTAATCTCGATTATTTCTTAAAAACTTAAGATTTCATGTAGTAAAACTGTTACTAGAAGATAGGTCTTAATATTTCCAAAGTACCAAAAGCATTTAATGCCACCAAAGTTTATTTAAACTGACGAAATCAAGGCAAAACAAAAGTTACGTGGCCGCGCAGTCGTAAAGTTACTTTGAACGCTGATATCTCATTATCTATAATTATTAAGATTTCGGTGCGAACATCCATTTATTCGTAATATTAACCTCAACAGCTTGACATATCGTTTTACCCTCATATCCTATCCTCTTATAATGTTCGAGCAGAGTGACCATAATTTCTATTAAATATGGGGATATCTTTTGTTCTACTAGACGAAAATGTACCTGTTAGGAATAATTGTTGTAGAATTGCCTAAGATAAAACAGTTCAATACAATATTATTTTCTTCTATACACATGTTCAAATCATGCCATACAAGACAATGCCAAAAAATGGAACTTAGTTCTGTTTTCACCACATGACGCGCCATTGCGGCTTGTACTCATTGAGTTAAATAACTAGAGAAGCAAACCTCATTATAGCGAGTCGCAAAAAGTGTAACCACTAGTTAACAGTGACGACGTAGCTTTGAAACCACTAGACATTTTAAAGTAAACATATATCTATCTTACTTACACTGGCCGCAATGACAATACAGTCGCTTAGATTAGACAAAGACAAAAGCAAAACATGCATCGGCCGGTTGGGGTTGCTTACCATATAAAAATTCCCCAAAAAATATATTTTAAATCAAGTTTATTTTAAAGATAATTTGTAATAAAATAAATTATTTAAAGTAAGTATTTCTTATTAAATGAAGTAAGCATGACTAAATAATAAAATACAGGTATTGTTTCAATGTTTGTTATTATACCAAAAAATGAAATGTTGGATTATAATTACAAATAAAGTTTCCAAAATGGTGAAAAGAATGGAACGGAAACAAAAGTAGATTTAAATGTGGAAACTCATGAAGAAATGCATTATATATCATTATATAGAATACATAGCAATATAGAATTAAGAATATAACAAACTTAAAATCATTACAAAGAAAACAATGAAAATTGAATAATTACATCAAACACTTGCTACACAATTTAGTTTGAGTTGTATTAAAGCAGTTTGTGGCTGTGGGAATTTTATAAGAAGTATTTTTAGACCAATATTACCTATGTTCTGACAATATTTATTACCAAATTAAACCTTTACTTACAAGAAGCATTGAAATTGCCACGCTTAGACAAATAAACACGGCCACAATCGCTTTTTGGTCCTAGTTTGTCTTGATCTCTGAAGTGCTTTGAACAAATAACAGACGATTTAATCGGTTGCCAATCAGTCTGCTTTCTCAGCAATCGAATAATTTCCACCCACTTCTCACGGTTGACAGTAATAAGATAAAATTTAGTTCTTGGGCAACTCAAGGCATTAGACTGAGTAGAGATTTTTTATATGAGTTGTATGACAGAAGGTCCTATAACCCTGATGTAAATTTTATTAATTATGTTAGAAACTATTCAAACATTTTTAAAAAGGCTTGCATTCAAGCTAAATCTTTATAAATAAGAGATAAAATTAAAAAAACAGATAATAAAATCAGCTTGGCAAATAATTAATACTGAAACTGGTAAAAGTAGATTAAGAGATCAAACAGTGGTATTGAATATTGGTGATGAACTGGTTTCAGACAAGCTTGCCATTGCCAATGTTTTAGCTGTTTTTTTTTGCAAATATACCCGTGGATATTACTAAGTGTCTCTCATCATCACCAGATGTGGCTGAACTCTTTTTAAATCAAAGTTTAAAACAAACTATGCCTAAATTTAGTTTTAAATCCGTAACAAGTAATGATATTATAAAAGCTTTTAAGAGTATTAAAAGGAAAGGCACAGAAAATTTGTGGGGACTGTCTGTTAAAGCAATTGAATCATTCATACTAAACATTGCTACAATCCTTGCAGCCATCTTCAATGGCTGTATAAGTGATGGTGTCTTTCCTGATTTAATGAAAATAAGTAAGATAGTACCCGTTTTCAAGGCAGGTTGTTCAAAAAATGCCACGAATTATAGGCCTATCTCAATACTGCCAGCTTTAAGTAAAATATTTGAAAAGCTGATGCTCAGCCAAATGTTGTCGCACTTTAACGTGAATGAGATATTGCATAACAAGCAGTTGGGGTTTACAAGGGGCCGCTCTACTCAAGATGCAGGTTGCACATTAATTAGGAGTTCAATATTGGAGGCTTGGGTGATCCCTTCACAGGATGCGCTGGGAGTTTTCTGTGATCCCTCTATGGATTTCGATTGCGTTGATCACCGTTCGCTCGTTGTTAAACTGAAATATTATGGAATATCTGGCACATCTCTTGATCTGGTAATGTCCTATCTATCGGGGCGAGAACAGATGGTTTCGATAGACGGTGACACTTCGGCACGTCATCCTGTAAAAATGGGGGTGCCCCAAGGATCTATATTGGGCCCATTTTTATTTCTAGTTTATATAAATGATCTCCCTTATCTGGTAGAGAAAGTATCAGACATACGACGTCGCTCATATTTAAAGTAAATAGGAAGGATAAAGAACTTATTGAGCATAATAAAACACTCAGCCTTATATCAGAATGGTTTTCGGCAAATAATCTCTTGTTAAATGCAGGGAAAACCATCAGGTTCTCATTGCCGAATGTGATTCAAATTGTACCAACAGTTGCACTTAATGCGGAAATATTGGATTTAGTCCCATCGATCGTATTTTTAGGATTGACACTTGATTCAAAATTGCAATGGGGTCCTCAGATTGAAAAGTTAGCAGGTAAATTATGTTCGGCTTCCTATGCTGTCTGGAAAATAAGACAATTGTCGGATGAACAAACTGCTAGATTAGTGTATTTCGCGTACTTTCATAGCATTATGTCGTATGGCATTCTGCTGTGGGGTTCGGCGGCTGACATAAGTACTATTTTTGTATTGCAGAAAAGAGCAGTCAGAGCCATTTATGGTTTAGGCAGTCGCGATTCTTTACCAAAATTGTTTAAAGAAATAAATATACTTACTGTGCCAGCGGAATATATATATCAGAATATAATGTTTGTTAGAAAAAATATTCATAAATATAAAAAGAAAAGTGAACTGCATAATATAAATACTAGGAATAAAAACAAACTAGCCATGCCAGGCTCTAGAGTAAGCAAAACTAATAAATCATTTTTAGGAAATTGTATTAGGTTTTATAACAAGCTTCCTACTCAAATTACTGATCTGCCTGACACAAGTTTTAAAACACATATTAAACGTGTACTTATGGCTAGGGGTTATTACACCACTAAAGAGTACATCGATGACAAAGACGTCTGGCTCTCACTGCCTACCTGCACATTGCTCGCTGGAGACCTTGTAGCCATATAGACATGACTGATCTGCTGAGTTACGTGAACTATCTGTAAATGATTGCTATCATATACTTAATTTAAAATTATTGACTCTGTCTCAAAATGAATAATGTTATTGTTTCGAAGTTATCCTAAATATAATATATAGTCCCATATATATATATATATATAGTCCTAAATATAATCTAAAATAATAAGCATTCAGACAACCGATCGAGCATATATTGTGTTTGCCAACTAAATAATTACTTACTCTAATTGGACCAAATCCCGTGTTCATGCCCGCTTGAGTATGTTTCGCCGGACCGTCTCAACTGGGTCGTGTTGAAACCGGTAGTAGATGAACCCACTGAGTTTGTTTCGCTGGGTCTTCTTAGTTGCTCATTGGATCCGGTGGTAGCATTAAAGCGCGACCGTCGTTATTAACACAAGGTCCGTCATAATAATAATACCTTAATATAGATAGAACCATTGAATAGGGTTGCGACATCAGAGTTGGAAACTTTAGTCAATGAATACAACTTAGATATAGTGCTCGTACAAGAACAATATCAATATGCGCGTTTAAAAAATAAATTGATGCAGCTAGACAACAGATCACGGGCTGCTATTTACGTCACGCGTACTAATTTTACGGTAAGCGCTATGCGAAACCTCATGACGTCACACTGTGCTGTCGCTGAAATATTATCCCCATCCTGGAAAGTTTACGTAGTGAGCTGTTATTTTCAGTATTCAGATCCTGTTGGTCCCCATTTACATCACTTGCGCACTGTTTTGATGTCCCTCAATGGACACAAAATCATTATTGGTGCAGATGTTAACGCATCCTCTACGTTATGGTATGGCAAATACCGTTCAAGCGATACAGAACGGCGTAATGCCGTAGAAGATTTCGTCGCTGAGATGAATCTATCAATACATAACACCCCTGATGCACCGCCTACTTATTGTAGCCCTACTGGCGAATCTTTTATTGACGTCACTTTTTCAAGCTCAGACGTCCGAGTAGATGGATGGCGTGTTTTGCCTGACGCTTCATCCAGTGATCACCGCTTAATCGTGTACGAGTATGTTCCTCGGTTGGTACAAAGACCTACGGCTACTTACGGTAATTATAGATATCGGCTCAAAGGGGCCGATTGGGATTTTTTCAGAGCTCTTTTTGCCGCGCATGCCAGGGATTTCACCCGGGATGAACTAACAATAGAAGAATGTGCCGTAATTATGTCGGATACTTTTACCTACTGTGCCGATATTGCAATAGGCCGCGTCCCTATCACTAATATTCGAAGATGCGATTGGTGGAATAACTACTTAGTTAAAGTTCGCTGTGAATTTCGGAGAGCACGTAAAAAATATAATAAACTAAAAAAACGTAAAATCGTAGGCGATGTTTTAAATAGTGCATATATTAATCTCAAAATTGCTCGTTCACGTTACCGCTCGTCAATAGAGAAATCCAAAGGCAATCTTATTAGAAAAATAGTCGATAAATTAGAAAAAGAAGGCCGGTGGTCACCCCTATACCATGAGTTCAAAGCAAATAGGTCTATAGATCTAGCTTATATTCAAAACTTAAAAATTAATAATACCTACACCAGTGGAATAGAGGAGACCACGGAATCCCTACTTAATTCGCTCATACCTGACGATAGTTCCTTGGACGATGATGACTACCACAAGCAGATTAGGCAGTGGGCAAATGATTCACCCGCTACGTATATGTCGAGTCTTCCTACTATTAATGAGTTTATAAATACTGTGAAATCGCTACCTGTTAACAAAGCGTCAGGTGAAGATAAAATATCCAACAAAATGATAATAGAAGCCACGAAACAATCCGGTCAATTAATATTAAAAGTTTTTAATCGTTGCATATCTGAAGGGACTTTTCCGCGTACCTGGCGCAACGGTTTTATTCGTATTATACCGAAAAATGGTGATAAACTGCCTGAGGACCCTAAGTCATATCGACCAATAACGTTACTGCCTTCCTTAGGCAAGCTTCTAGAACGACTTATCGTACCGCGATTGCTACCAGGAGGACCAAAATTTCATGGTAATCAATTTGGTTTTACTGCGGGTAAATCGACAGTAGACGCAGCTATCTCGGTGAGGAAAACTGTAAACTCGTCCGAATGTAAATACGTTTTGGCCATATTCCTAGATATTTCAGGGGCGTTTGATAACACGTGGTGGCCAATTTTGTTACAAAAACTGAAGTTACGCGGTTGCTACAGTAATATATATTCGATAATCACATCTTATTTTGTACATGGCTCTGCAACTCTTAAGCTTAGTCACTACAGAGTCACTAAATCGTTAACCATGGGTTGCCCCCAGGGCTCCGTGCTTGCGCCGTATCTTTGGAACTTGGGTTTTGATGATTTCTTGACATTGCCCTTGCCATCACGCTGCTCTCTAACGGCATATGCCGACGATGGCCTCTTACTTATACAGGGTGACTCCAGGAGAGAGTTGGAAAATCTGGCTCAAACTTGTTTAAGTATGATAAGTGAATGGGGTAAAAGAAATCGCCTTACATTTGCTCCCCATAAAACCTACCAACTCCTTCTGAAGGGTGAACTAAAATCTCTCCCGAGCGTAAAACTGAATAATGTTACTGTTAAACGTAAGATATCCACGTGTTATTTGGGTTTAGTTTTAGAAAAGAACTTCTCGTTTATAGAACATATTAAATCAGTTGGAGAAAAGGCTAAGCGAAACTTTTTTGCACTTACAAGGATATCAACGGCAACCTGGGGCCTCTCTTTCAATACTCTTAGAATCATCTACGGAGCCACTTATCTTGGGTGTATATGCTACGGCTCGCCTGTGTGGGCTGATAGGGCTACCATCGGAGCTGCTCGCCGTAAATTACTACAAAGCCAAAGGTTGGCGTTGATATTTTTGTGTAAAGCCTATAGAACAGTAAGCACAGAGGCCCTACCTGTACTAGCGGGTGTACTTCCGGTTGATCTTGAGGTTCAAAGACGAGCAGCGATGTATTATTCTACGCGAGAAAATTTAAATAATGATTTCTTATCATTACGCGACCGTGCTAAAATATCCAGGCTATTTATGCCAATTGCTAACTTAAATGACGAACTGCTAAATGAATGGCAATGTAGATGGAATACTTCAACCAAGGGTCGCCATCTGCACCAGTTCTTTCCGGACATACGCGAACGGTTAAATAAAACTTGGCTAATCATAGACCATTGTGTTGCACAATTTCTTACCGGACACGGCAATTTCAAAAGTAAATTGTTTAGTTTCAAATTAGTATCTTCACCAATCTGTCTGTGCTCAACTTCCTGTAACGAATATGAACAAACCGCTCACCACATACTTTGAGAATGTGATCTCTGGCAAAATCAGCGTGATATTATGTTAAATAGCTTGCAACCAATATCTGGAGTAGTTTATTATACGGATCTTGTAGCAACAAGGAACAACGTCCGTGCGTTTAAGCGCTTTTGCCATACCTACTATTGGAATCAAATATAACAGCTCACTTAGGACCCTTAAATTAATCCTTGGTGCTCTTGCAGCTGGCTTCTCTAGTTGCAATTCTCTCGTTTAATGAGGCTATAGCCTCTTTATATCATTCTGTCTCCCGCTTTGCTCTGGAGGGAAGTGGAACTATTCATTTCTAACTCCTCCTTTTCTTCTTTCTGATTAAATTCGTTGCGGGATCCAAGACAGTTAAAGACATTCCCCGGGACATGCCTGAGCCTCACCGCTCAGTGTCATTTCATTGTGTGCCACTGTTGATCCTGGCTTACAGGAGTTGCAGTGGTGGGTAAGAGGGAGGGACTAGTCCCTTTAAAAAAACTAAAAAAGAACCATTGAATGAATGAATGAATGAAATATTTATTTGCTAAAATATAGGTACAGGGTTGTTAGGTACATTATAAACTTATCCAACTATATTTGACAAAGATATGTCGTGCAAAATTTTAAAGAATGTCAACTATAATCTAAGTAATTTAAAACAAATAAAATGTCAAACACAAAAAGACAATACAAAATAATAAAGTAAAAACATTAAAAGAGTATTAGATAAAAATATTACGTTAAAAATAAACAGATCACAAGTATGTCAAATTTTAAAACTTATATTTAAGGAATTCATCCGTCGAATAAAAACATCTGTCACTTAACCAATTGTACAGGGTCCTATTAAATTCCATGTCGTTTAGCTTTCTTACGCTTTCCGGAAGTTTATTATATATTATTATGGCCATATTGTAACAATTTTTATCACTAAGCCTGAGTCTATTTCTTGGCTGGACTAGTGGTTTTTGCACAATTTTTCTTTTGAATGGAGCAGTTTTATCTATTTCAAAAAGAGTAATATTTTTCCTCACAAATTTGCACATTTCAAAAATGTATAAGGAGGCAAGCGTAAGTAGCTTTTCTTGAACAAATATTGGTATTGACAATATGTAGTAAAAATATTAGACTTAAACTAAATAATTAAACATAATCTCTTGACAATAGCTTGATACGAGCTAGCTAAATATCAATGCTATAATAAAATAAATTTTATAAATGTTTTCATACAATGTGTACCTAAATATCTATGTTACTAGAAATAATAATGTATACAACTATATTACTACAAACATGTTCTGACTATTTACAAGCGCTTTTTTAAGTCTACGTGAATAAAAACCTTTTTTATCTTGTTTATTTATTTTATTTTTATAATTTATGACCGTAAAAACATTATACTTTACCATGTCAGCCAAATTACGTCCACTGTTGGACAAAATCCTCCGCAAAGTTCACAGAAAAACGCTGCTGCCCGTTCTCTGGTAGGTTTTCCCTAGGGACGAATTCTAGGCTCCCGACGGGATGAGGTGGGGTGATGATATTCTACGCCGTCACCACACAGCGAATTCGTAATAATTATACTTACTTTATCAATTTTACGTAAATGGTCGAAACTCGAGCACAAGAAATATTGTTAATGATATTAAATGACATGAAATTTATTCAGCACTTTGTCAAGCTCACAATGCAGTACATATACATAGTGGATAGTATAAAAGTTACAAAAAAAATTAATTAGTCCGTCCGTGCGGTTTGTTTTATTTCATATATTTTCTGAAATCCTTAAATAAAGTTACTCATCTATTTTTGAAATCTAGTTGTACTATATTAAAATTAATGAATGGAAGGCAAAGCAGTTGGCTAGCGCAGAAGGCTCTTAACCAGTAGCTTAATTTAAGCGACTAATACCTGACTGCACCCTTTTGGGGTATGGGCTACAACAGCTCGCTAAAGCAAAAGACGAAATTCTAAATTAAGTAAGAATTGCCCGGATTAAACGTCTTTTCAGAAAAAGAAACTAGAAACTCCTTTCATTCTTTTAAATAGCAGGATATAGAATTAAAACTTAGAACATGTTTGAATTCTAGAAAAAAAAGTTACCTACGACAGGAAATAATTGATAGCGACGCTGATGTGTTGATCTAGATTGATGCTGATGAGAAGGTAAAGAAGTAAAACTGTTTTGTAAAATATAAAAATCTAATTGACTTAAGTTTTACAAAAAATCATTTACATATACCTACAGCTTAATTTACGAAATATTAGAGTTATATATTTTTTTAAACTAAGTGTTTTAGCCAGATTTTAATATTAAATGTTTTTTTCTTTTCTACCATATTATATGTTTTCTGTCACGTGCTGCGTAGCATGTTTAATTAAATTGTGTATAAAATTTGGTGCAAAGATGCGGGTTTACATGATGGTGAGAGCGTTAGTGATTTTCCTGTTTTATCATGATCATCATTACAGCTAAATAAGTCCACTGCTGGAGAAGCCTCCTTCAAGAATCGTCTTGGGGGAATATGCCATAATCGCCACGCTTGGCAGGCGGGTTGGCGATCATAGTAAGATGGTCATAGTAATCAGAAGGATATGGGGTAGGTATTCCCTCGGGTCGACTTCTACGCCCCCCACGGGATGAGATGGGGTGATGATATTCAGATCCTAATATTTGTCGCCGTCACCACACAGCAGATCCTGTTTTATACAAGAACAATATAAGTATCGAACGTATTTATTCATACTCCTGAAACTATATTAATCATCTGTCAATCATTTGTTACACAAATAACTGAAAATATAGTTTTTAATACTGCAATACGTGATAAAAATAATTTATTTTTCCTATTTCCCAACGAGTGCATATTGGTTTCATGATGCGGTAGAAAGAAACATAGATTTTGAATTGGTATTGACACTTCAAGTCAACCCAGGTTCTTAAACAATTACAAGTAGGTTTCAGACTTATTTATAAGTAAGCCAAACTTGACTAGGTCGATTCTAACTGGTATAATATAGTAGTCTATGATTCTAACCTAGTTTTGATTGTTTGTTTACATGGATATTAGTCTTGTTTGATTTCCAGCCTAGAAAGTAGGTAAGTAGGTAATAATAGGGCCTCCCCATACCATGCCGTGGGTATCGTAAAAAGCACTAAGATATATCCAGGGCGGTCAGGCACCAGCGTGACCTGTGTACTAGCTTTTTTTTTGTTAAGGCAGAGGCAACGCCTACGCGTGCCACCAGGTAAAATGTCTGCGGGTGGGTCTGTCCGACTCTCTCCGGCTAAACCTAACCTCCCATAGATGGGAGGAACCCCGGGAATGCGGGTATGCTGCTCCGTTGCCCCACGTTTGCGCTATGTCCCAGATGGTCGGGACACGTACCCTGGGAGGGCTCTGAGTTACCCTCCCCAATTGCCGACTCCTGCCAATCCGGCACAGCGACTGCGCCATAAACAGTTCGATGTATCGCCGGAGCTGCTTGCACATGGCGGCAGTAGAGGACACTTCTCATACTGCCATCGCACCTGTGTACTAGCTGAGTCGCCAACACGCATGCCAAGCCAAATGGTAACGTTATAGAAACCTTTGGAGGAGGCCTATGTCCAGCAGTGGACGATATTAGGCTAATGATGTAAGGAAAATATTATTATTTTTGCAAATGCCATTATTCCCAGTTCAAAAGACTTCAACGCGTTGACGATATGGGTAAACATTGCCTGCCTCGTTGGTCTAGCGGTAGCATGTTCAGCCGCAGAGAACGAGGTCCTGCGTTCAAATCCCGGGTCGGGCCAAAAGCGGTTTTGGGACTTTTCAGTAAAAAGAAAAAATTCTCAACATAAGCCCGAAGTCTGGGAGTAGGCGGTATTATGCCCCCGTGCCTCGGAGAACACGTAAAGCCGGCGGCCCTGTACCTGATCTCTTTCCGGTTGTGTCGGTAGGCGTCCCATCGGATCATGAGCGTGATGTAATAGAAAGTGCTGCTGTGTTTGCGCACACACTTGTGCACTATAATATGTCTCGCGCAGATGGCTAATCTCTGTTGAGACTGGCCGCCGTGGCCGAAATTCGGCTAGGAGGAAATTATTATTATTATAACTTTATATACTTAAACAAAATCATTATACCAAAATAAGAAACAACAAATCCAAATATTGAAGTTCAGTTCCATCCTCTAATATCGGTACGATGTTGGATGACGGCACTTTCCGCATTGCTGCATGTCTCCGATTGGGTGTCCCGAGCGTCGCTCCGACACGTTGTGTTTGTGGCACTAGCGTCGACCGACTCGGACACCATGGCTTATCTTGCAGCAGGAGTGCAGGTAGGATTCCACACCATTCGAGCATTAACGACATCACCCGTCGGGCTCTTGTCGCCGCCGGCGTCCCAGCGAAGACGAGATAAGAGACCTGATGGTATGACGTTGCTCCCTTGGAAGTTGAGTAGGCCTTTGGTATGGGACGCGACATGCGTCGACACCCTTGCGCCATCTCACCTTCCAAGGACAATGGCATGCGCCGGCTCTGCTGCTGCATCATCTGAGGCCACTAAGCGGCTTAAATATACAAACCTTGAAAGAGATTATATATTTGAGCCGTTTCGAGTGGAGGCGCTTGGGCCATGGGTTCCGGGAGCGCGGATTTTTTTTCCGCGAATTATCCAGACGCTTGGTGGACGCTACTCGCGACCAGAGGACTGGCCAATATTTTGGACAGCGTTTAAGCATTGCCATCCAGCGTGGCAATGCGGCCAGCATTCTGGGCACGATGCTCAAAGACAGCGATACCGAAGTTTTTTTCGACGCCCAAAGATGAGACCTTAATTTAATGATATGTATATATTTAATTTTAATTTAAATATAAGTTTATATCTTTAGTACTTAGTTTTACGTTTCTTTAGTTGATAATTTAAGTGATTTTAATAATAATTGTCAATCCTTTGTTATGACTCACTAAATTTATTAAAAATATTGAAGTTGCCACGAAAGACGTGAGACAAACGTGGAAAAAGACAAAGAGATAGGAGAACTTGAAACGATAAATCTAATTATAACTAGGTACCAAATTATATCATTGATGTCTAAACGTAGTTCTACTACGTTAATATTATCGAAGATATTGTTCTCTACTAATACGTTACGTTAGTATTAACTAACGTAACGTATTGGCAACGAACAATATAATATAATAATATATAATAAATCTCGTGGTTCGCTAGATGGCGTACGGGTCTTCTCAGTATATTCCTATTTGAATTATGAAGCAAGTTATACTTATAATACTGCTAGCTAGTTGGCGTCAGCAACTAAACAATGTTCTTTAATTACAAGAATATAAGTTATTCTACTGTCATAACAAAATATTGATTTTACACAACACATTTAAATTTCAAACAAGCGCCCTCTATGTTGTATATGTAACTACACGTCACTTGTAAGTTGAATAAAAGGTTTAGTATTTCTCACTAGATGGAGCTAGTTTACTGAAAACATTGCATTTGTCGCCACTAAAGTGTAGCTGCTAGAGACCAACATTTTGCAGAGATGAACTAGATACGTCCTGGGAATTTCTACAATATCATTTACTCGCATATAGCGCATATTCATTTAAGATATTTTGCAAAAATATTATGTTCGCAAGGATAAAGGAAATATTTGGAGCAAACTTTACATTACATTTATTTTACCCACGAAAAGATTCATAATAAACCGTTACTATATCTTATAGTGAAGATACAGTTTCCATAAAGCAAGTAAGGAACTTGCTTTAAGGTACCCATATTAACTCTATTAACTTAAACAAATGTGATGCATATAAATCAAATGCAGCCACTATCAGCATGCCAGCCGTCGCTTCAAACCTAGCATGATTGCATAATAGGTAGCATGCCTTCATGGATATTTCTGGTAATCCCTGGAGTGGCATTGATGCCCCGTGAAACCTGTCGCCTCTTATACACCTAAGCTTCTCTTAATGTCTAGGAGACATGGTTCCCTTGATCTCCTTGATTGCAAGAATATCTTTGAAAGCTGTTTTATCTGGTTTAGTTCTATCATGCTACCGAGACATACGGAACAATCTTTCTATAGCCGTGTTGCCGTGAAGTTTTGGAAGCTATTCCTACTTTCTAACTACGAGTCGACGTCATATACTTAACATAATTTTCATTTTGTGCTTGGGCAACTCCTTAGTACTTCACCTCGTTGAAAATTTTAACTGCGAAAGTTAGTTTTGCGAGAGCCCACTTTTGAGTGACAGGTACAATAACTGTCTGATGCATTGACTTATAGCTGGATGGCTCTGCACCATCGAACCACGAGGAAAGCTTTTGCAGAATCCTTGTATGGTACCAGTAGGTTATAAGGATATCCTAAAATGTCAAACCTCCATTCGCTGGCTTGTATAGAAGCTCTTCTATTGCTAGGGTTCACGGGAGTGGAGATAGTACTGCTCCCTGAGGAAATCTTCGTTTTTTGTTATTCCCAGAAAGGATAGAGTAGGTATCGACACTTTAAGATGAACCCTAACTCTTAGGGTCAATTCATGTTAGTGCGAGAAGCGCTTCCAAGCGTTAATCTAAAAGTTAGGGATTCGAACCCGGGACATAAGAAGAAGGGCGACTGTCTTAATCGATGCGCCACACGTGCAGTCTTTATATTATGTGTGTGCGCGTATGAGATAGGCGGGAGTATATCTTAAGTGATACAAATCCGAAATGTAGAATACAACCGCTAGAACGCTAAGGCACTGGTTAAGAACCCGTAACAGATGAGATTAATTGTTACGAGTTTCTTACATTCATAAAATTATTGGTGGTCAAAATGAACGATCTTACGAACAAATGCTGATATTTTTATCTGATAAACTAAATCACTTTCCATTACGCTATAGGTGAGAGAAGAAAAAAAAATCGTATAAATGTGTAAAATTATTTATATTGCAATAAAGTATAATAATAAAAAATTGTCACAACAAGGAATTGCCACGAGCCTACCTTACACAATTGCCACTTATGAATTACTTAAGCCTACTAACTTAATCTAACTTAGCCGACTTAACGTTACATCACATGTAGAACGAGATATCTTTTTTTTAAATTAACAATAGCCGAGAATTTTTGTAACACATTGCTCCGTTCCCACCGACACTCTTTATTTTAACTTTACGAGCTCATCTCACAGTCTGAGATCAAATTTAAGTACAAATTTTGAATGATACTTACTGCGTAATCTCGTGACAATTTTAATATTATCCGGTAACATTATGGATCTGGTGCTAACTCTTTTCAATAAATTCTAAAGTAGTGTACAATGAAAACGGTTTTTATCACCCCGAAGTTTGATTATGGGTTTAACTATGTATCTTTATGGCCCTATCAGGTGTAAGAAAAAATAATCCATAGATGAATTTCAATAATCAAACAAAAAATCAACCAGCTATTTCATATTATGAACTTCGTGAATTAATGATTATTTTATGTGACACTCATAATTTATACTTTCGATTCTTTCAAGCGTACCTACATGGGATCATTGAGTGTTACTGTTTCACCCCCAATAATACCTACTCCAAAGTGATTAAATGCATTGGTATTGCCATTTATGGAATATGTGACCCTTAATTGGTGTAGACTGAACATTACTTATAACGAAAAGCATTAGAATACATACAATTTACTATCGTTAAAGAATATAAAGACTTCCACACTTTTTGTGCGCAGGCGATTTATATGAATCCCAATCTTTTTCACTTAGAAATTGTAAAATTCACCGCTACTCTATGTCCTGGTCTTTTATGTTTTGTTCGGCTCGAACGGAGCTGAGAAAATATCTGCTTTTCTAAACTCCACAATTTTGGCATGATGAAATAGGTTAGTATAATTGCTAATATTTACTTGTATTTTGAGTTTCCTATTACCAATTAAATCAAACCAGGCGCCGTCAGGTAATTTTCAGCCTTTCGTCAACCATTTTTGCCAAACGTCTCTGCCTTCCGCTAAGGCTTGCCATTTCTTGTGGACAGTTTGAAATCACGCCATATTCGCTCAGTCTTTGAAGCGGAGCACGGAGTCTTCGCTACTACCCCAATTATAACAGAATTAGGGATTTCTACTCATTCTTCCAAATGTTTGTTGTAAAAATTATGAATGCAATTTGCTGTCTATCTCCGCCCTCAAAAGATATTGGTTGTTGGTGTGGGTGGTCTTGGGTGACGACGAAAGAAAGTATATTCTCGAGCTTTTCGTTATCTGTTACGTGTAGACCGCACGTTGCTTAAGTTCTAAAACTATTATTGTTTTCTCTAAGCTCCCAATTCTCTAGTTTATGCTTGGCAATATAGGCAGTAGAATTTACTGTTTTGTTTTATCTCAAAATTCGTAGTAAACACTGATCTCAGACAGGAGATGGGTTTTAAATACCAGCTTGCTTCGGCACTGCCTACCAATCTATCGTAAGCATAGAAAATCTGACTTCTTCCATTACAACTAGAAGGATACATAAGCGCGTTAACAATAAAAATATTATGCAGTATATTGCTGTCTACTGTCTCCGATTCGTATCCTTTTAGGTCCGTATTTTAAGATGAGATACACTGAATGAGTTTCACGTTTGCATATGAAAACAGTAATTCAGATGCGAATACGAATCGGTGGAAGTACATACGCAGCCTTATATATATAAACTCTTATGTAAAGACGATCAAAAAGTCGTTAAAACGCACAATAAGTGATCAAAAACTTTACAATAAATACTTATTGATAAATAACGTGTCATACAGGAGGTCGGCAGGGCGGAGCGCGTCGCTGCTGGTCTTATCTCTTGTTCTTGTTCTTCATAGTAAGACGCCGCCAGAAGCTCGTCTTCTCAGCTGGCGGCTGTTCCTCCCGCGCCTCCTCACCCCGCGTCTCCCCCCTCAACATGTCCAAGAACGTCGGATCGTTTTTCCGGACGTTCTTCTCGATTTTCACAGCTTCCGCGCTCAACTCCGCCTTCAGTTTCTCAGGGCTCGTATTTTCGACCTTAAACTCGTTAGGGTCTTCAACGAACGCCTGCTGAAGGTCACGCATGATCTTTTTCCTTATAGTCTTCTTCATACTGAGGTGTCTCTCCAGGGTTTTGACGTCGCCGTTGGCGTAAGTGCGGTAATCATCCTTTTTCTTCTTTGTCTTTTTGGTTTTGTCATCATTATCGTCGAAGGTCTTCGCGTCATACTGCTGGTTGAGGCCGAAGATATCCCGCAGATGGGGAATGGACCGTTCCGACGTCATGGTTAACGTTGGCGTCGCACGCGCCGAAGTGAGACTTTACTGACACCTCATCATGGGATCTGGAAATGAGAAAAATATTATGTTTAATAACTTTAGAAAGTAAAGTTAAGAAGATACTTTTATACCTATTGACAAAAGTAGTGTCCAGCTAATAGCTGAATATAAGTTTAGCTAAGCTAAATAGAAAGTTTAGGCTATTAGGGCAATATTAATGGCGACTTGCATACTTTATTGGACATAGTGTAGAGCAGAATTTTATGTGCAAACACTCAAATCTTAGACTATCTATGTATTTCGGGGATCTCCTATTATTATCGTCCATGAATGTACATAAATAAATACATATAAAACTAGACGAGTAATATTACTTAACATCAACATTTTAGAAACTCGGATCTCAAATGCATGTTACATTTTTGTGAAAGTGAAATTCTTAGCAAGTGAGGTTGTGAACGAAATACATCAGTTATTCTTTCTCATCATACGCGTACGGGAGATATGTAACTACTTTTACGTCTATAAAACATATTATTCTCACTCCGCACGCGGTAAGTGACAGTAATGAGAATTCTCTAAATCATTTTCAACTAAGCCAGCAATCTAAACTTATTTTAAGTACACTTATATATGCCACGTTGGTGTACCCATGTATGGTGTATATGGTGTGTTCAAATCGCGGTCGTACTGAAAAGTGATTTTGTATTAGCCCGAAGTCAAGGAGTTGGTGATATCACACTCCCGTACCTCGAAGAGCATGTAAAGCCGTCGGTCCTATACATGACCTCTTTCCGGTGGTTCCGCTAGTCGTCCCATCAGATCACGAGAGAGATGGAATAGAAAGTGTTCCTGTGTTTACGCATACACTTGTGCATTATAATATATCCCCCGCAGATGGCTAGTCTCCTTTGAGACTGGCCACTGTGGCCGAAATAGACCAGGGGGATATTATTTATTTATTATTATGTAGTTGTTTCGAGTCTGCACTGACACTTATCACCTTTTAATTATTTTTCCATTACCAAGTCATACCAAACTATTTTACATTTATTGTGGCCTTCAATAACAGTTAGAAGATACAATAGTAATGTAACTCATCGTTTTGGGTTCTGTATTAACCCCAAAAATGGTGATACAGTTACCATTATCTTGCCATTCTGCTCTTCCACGTGTCACAACCGTATAAGGATATTTCCGTCGATTCTATGTAATTCCAGTAATACCGCTGTGACGGGCTGAAGAGCTGAATGCCAAGATATAAATATCAATGCATCTCTTTCTAACAAAGCTGTTTTAATAAGAACAAAAATCTTTCGTTCTATAATTTAGTTCAATTTTGTTCCTTATCAGGCGGCTCAAGGTCACCCAAAGAGCAATGGAAAGGGCTATGCTTGGAGTTTCCCTGCGAGATCGATTCAGAAATGCTGAGATCCGCAGGCGGACCAAAGTAACCGACATAGCCCAAAGAATTGTCAAACTGACGTGGCAGTGGGCAGGGCACATAGCTAGAACTGACGGCCGAAGGGGCAGAAAGGTTCTCGAGTGGCGACCACGAGCCGGAGGACGCGGCGTGGGCAGGCCCCCTACACGATGGACCGATGATCTTGTGCGGGTCACGGGAAGCCGCTGGATGCGGGCAGCGAAGGACCGGCTATTGTGGAGATCCTTGGGGGAGGCCTTTGTCCAGCAGGGAACGTCTTTCGGCTTATATGATGATGATGATAATTTATTTTTGGGAATAAATGCGAAATACTGAGAGAAAATAACGAACATGTTTGAACCTGTTGACGGCACCCGGTGCGCAAAATTAATGCGCGTATTTAGCAGTTTTATCTATGTCCTATTCTTTTCGAAAAAGCTACATTAGAAAGAGATTAGACATTCAATTTATTGCCAACATTGCTTTCCAAACCTAATGTTAAAGTAATACATCAATTTTTTTATTTCCTTGCAAATAAGACTAAGATTTATTTTAAAATTAGGGGAGGTAGGGGAGGGACGGGCACTTTTTAACAATTTAATGCATAAAAAATCAAATTTTATAGATAATCAACATTTAATACCAATTCTTATTGCACCACACATTTGGCTAGATATCTAAGATAAAACTTTCTTAAAATTATTATGAGTCTTAACATTACGAGATAATTTCAGGAATTAAGTCCAAGTGCCCAAACCTCCCTGCCATAGGGAGGTTTGGACACCCCCTGTGGGAGGCTTGGGCATGGCCTATAAAACACTTTATATCCATAATAGAATCTAAAGATAAAAGTTAACAACAAATAAAAAAAATCTTAAATTGTATCTTAACTTATCTCACATTAGGTATAACCCAGAATGGTTTATCAAATGAGTACTTAGAGCTACGATGTTTGGTTTTATTCCATGTCCAGGCAATTTAGTTTTGATATCTTCTAGTGGGACACTTGCTATATCATCAACTTCAGGAAAATAAGGTGTTTCTTATCTTACCCAGCCTCATATTTTTTTGTAGTCATGGTATGAATCATGTCTTCGATTCGGCCGACATAGTGCACAACAGTCTTTTTGTATTAAATTTAAAGTGCACAAAATCATTGATTTGAATATCTGTCAATCATTATCACATCATCTTCATCTAACTCTTCTTGTGGCGTTTCTCAAGAATTTTCTATATCACAATCACTACTGCTCATTTGCCTTTTTTTACTCTATTCGATGTTAGTTCTGGTGGATACTAAATAATCTTCTCTATATTTTTAAGAACCTTCTTTTCCAGCTTCTCTCTACAGATGCAAATTTAATCTAGGAATTTGATATTAATCAGCTGTTGTTTTTATTTTTGATCCTTTTGATACCTCTTCTAAGGCTCGTAATATCAAATCTTTAGGAATTCCTCGTCGCTTACCTTTCTTTTTTAATTTAATCGACATATTTCTGTAATTAAAAATAATTGAAATGGTATAATTAAAGCAAAAAAATTAAGTAAATCTTCCTATACTCAACATACAGAAGGGAGGATTGGGCATGCCCAAACCTCCCTCACATAAGAATGCCCATTGCTCCCTCTGTATACATTTTCGACATAAGTTACCGGTATTATGTTTTTGTTTAGATATCTAAGCATGAATTTCAGTTTAATTTATAAGTTAGTAAATATAGAATAGATATATATTTCAAAATAGACAAACCTTTGGTTAGATTTTTCTTCAACACGATTTCAAACCACCAAAAATATTCACTTTTACGACTGCATAACCTTTAAATGTGTCTGTGTTTAACAACTGATAGAAATTACATATAGTCTATGGATGAAAAGTTTTGCCAGTCGGTAAAGTAAAGTATCAAATTAGAGAAAATTTGAAATCTGTGACCGGATCAGAATAAAAGGGGGGTGCCCATGTCTCCCGACTGCCCGTCCCTCCCCTACCTCCCCTACGTGTATCAGACCAAAATTGTGTAAAAGAAGAAGGCATCAATGGACTGTATGTTTATTTTGTATGAACAGACGCCAGCACATCAAGTTACCCCAATCTGTTAATTTTCCCCAGTTGAAAGTGAACCTTATGCTTTTGTGATAAAGTTGAAAATCTATAAATGAAATTTTACAGATTGGGGTAGCTGGATGTGCTGGTGTCTGTACGTGACTTTTTAGTTGTTTCTGAACATTGTTTTCTAATTAATTGAAATAGAGATAGCTACTTTAGATGGTCCAATGTGAAATTTTGTAAAGAAAAGTTATAGTTAACGCCAATTTTATTTTAAACATTATTTAAAGAGCGAAGTGATTACACCATAATTTGTTTACATTTACATTTTAATTTTATTTCAAATCCTAGACTACCTATTCCAATCTGTCAAATTTCTTTTATAGATTATCAACTTTCTCACATAAGCATAAAGTTCACTTTCAATTGGGGAAATTCGACAGATTGGGGTAGCTTCATGTGCTGGCGTCGGTACCTTGATTTTTCTATTAATTTGTTATTGTTTATACCTGCATTATAGTTAAAAAAACATCTCAACTAAAAAAGTTGTCGCTTAAATATAATAAAATAACTTCATAAGTATTTATTGCTATTACAGACTGTTAAATATCAACCACAGATAAATATATTATTACTTTTTTATTTCCTTTTTTTGTAAAACGACAACGTTACGTTTACACCTACAGTTAATTATGATTGGACTATTTACAAGCGCTGTTAGTCCATGTGAATAAAATGCGTGATTTTGTTCAGTGGCACCCTGTATCGTAGTGTTGTTTACATAAGTATGTAGTAGGTACTTAAGACACAATGGCAGAGATAAGGAGGCGACCGGACGCCGTGGACCGCAACCGTTGCTCCCACTGACTGGGGTAACTACTTCCCTCTTACTGCTGTACTGTTATATTTTCAGCGCTATAGACAATTATTATCAAATATGTACTGCACAGAATCTATTTGACATATAGGCTTTAAAGGATCAATAAACACTAAGATTTTTTTATAATTATTATGTTATTTCACATTTACAGTTAGCCTTTCAATGCTTCACCGGAAAGTAAGGAAAGACAAAGAACTACGAAATTTCATGAAGTTTTATTTTTATTTAATTATGTGTCTTTTTCTTCTAAAAGGAAATCGGTATTCAATCGCGTTCAATTTAAGAAGTGAAGTTTTATAACTTCACTTCTTAAATTAATATAATATGTATAACATAATATAATATTATGATCTGTGTGTCATTGTCCCCAGATATTATTATTATTGTAAGTATGGTAAAATTTATTTTTGTCAAAAATAAACATTTTTAATTCATTTCATATAGGCAACAAAAAAATATTTTTGACAAAAAGAAATTTTATCATACAAAAATATAACAATTCTTATATTTATTAAATGAATAAATATTGAGAGATAATTTACTAGACCGGGTCATGGAAAAAATATTTAAAAAACAGAATTTATTATATTTTTTTGAGTTGCTGTATATTCTACAATTCTTTATTGTTTTTATTTGAAACATATACGACATAGGAAAGGCAATTTTTTTTTTCTATGATTAGTATGCCCTTGTTAACGTTCCATAAAATTATCTCACAATATAATATCTGTCAATATATAAAACAAAGTGGTTTTTGTTCTTTTTTACACGAGTTTTCAGTTAGCCTTGAAGGCTTCCCGGCTTTTCTGAACACAAAGTTGAGCTGGTGCACAAATTGTCTTAGAAAAAAGACTGTAAGTTGACACCCCTTTTGAGTTCAAAATCTTGGCTTAAGCGCTTACTGACGTGGATAGGCTTGGGAGTGTCGCTAAAATAAAATACAATTCCAAAATAAGATTTTTAATAAATCCTAAAATGTTTGATACTTGCAGCGGCATGGTCATGTTCTCACTTTACGCATCTTTATGTCTGCAGTAGAGAATGCATTGTTTCGCCGTTCTGAATACGGTCCGCTTGACTGCACTTCGTATAGGGTTGTCGGCTAACTTATTCAATTACTGCGCTAAGGAAACTCGTAATTTCTCCTGTTATATGTTTTCAAGTTGTCAGCTTTCCGGTTAAAGTTTTAAACTTTGCTATTGTGCTGGAGCTTTGCATAATTAAGAATGTCTTTTTTATTTTTATAAGTAAGCAGCTTAAATTTCCGTTCATCGAATAATTAAATTTGCCTTTTATAAAGCATTTGAAGAAGCGAATTTAAAAGGTATATAAAAACTAAATATTAAGGCCATTGGATATTGGATTCAACATTTATTTAAAAAATAATAAAAATAAAAACAGTTTTTATTCACATAGACTAAAAAAGCGCTTGCAAATAGTCAGAATATGAATAATAATTCTAGTATTACAAATTAACTATATATTAGTTCGAGATATAAATAGATTACTAGATCGTGACTTATATTTGATAATATGGAATTATAATTTAATTCATGCTAGTATCTTAAAATGTAAACAATTTGCATGACTTTCGATACGTTTAGATTAAAAAATATGTATAAAGGTTGGATGGGCTACAATTTGCTATAAAAAAAATAATTTGTATTGCTTAACATAAAGATAATATAGATAGTGATTTTGAAAAGTATAAGTTTATGTGAATAATAACGTCCTTCAACTCGAATGTCGGCCAAGGCGGTCGGTCGCAATAAGGACTAAGCATCTTCTACACGGTGGCAAACCAAACCAAACCAACCAATCAACTGCAGTCTAGATGGATGGTAACCCCCAGGGTGACCTCTGTTGGGACGTTGGTTTGCAACCGTGCAGAAGCTGCTACCATCTGCGCGGGACATATTACAAGTCCCTTGCGCGCACAAACACACGTACATTCTCCGACAAAGTAGTGTAACTACTACTAACTAGGATAACTGTAAAATAACATTAAAAGGGTCGGTAAATGCTCCAAAACACTTTCCTCACTTTCATAGTTGCCAGTTTAAATCTGTGCCATACGCCCGGAAATCTTAGAGTGTGAGACCGCTTATTATCTTAACACTAGAGCATTGGCCGCAATGTTTATAATTTAAATATCTACAGGTATTTAGATTAGATAATTTATCAAGTAACTTCTGTTTTATATTGGATATCGACATGAAAGTTTCGGTAGGATGCCCTCTGTGCTGATCGGGTCTTTGCGCTAGGGAGGTCACGCGAGTTTATGAACAATATACTTACTGTTTAAAAATTATAAAACTGACATGAACTTTTCTTTTTGTTAACCGATTGGAACACAATTTATATCTACCCTATCGATCGAACAAAATTTATATCTACCCTATCGATTAAAAAAAATTGTTTAAAAAAAATTGTGATCAAAATCTAGTGAACCGATTTTGATCACTATTTTTTTAATCGATAGGGTAGATATAAATTTTTTGTTTTCGGTTTTGTGAGAGTTACGCGGAAGCTCATGGGCTTAGGTATAACCCGGTGAAAAGTCAGCTGTTGGTTTAGTCGGGTAACAACGTGCCTAAATTTTTCCCTCGAGTGCGACTTAATGGGATCCCTTTAAATCGGGTTACAAAAATGAAATCCCTGGGCCACTGGATTAGTGAGGACCTCTCAAATGACCTAGATATAGAACGAGAACGAAGGGCCTTGGCAGTGAGGTGTAACATGCTGGCTCGTAGATTTGCACGGTGTAAAAGAGAAGGAAAAATAGCACTTTTTAAAGCTTACTGCCAAACTCTGTACACCTGCAGTTTATGGATCAGTTATCGTCACAGGTCATTGGAAACCCTACGTGTACAGTACAACGTTGGTTTTAGGATGCTGATGGGGCTGTCCCGCTGGTGCAGTGCATCAGGTAAGTTTGCAGAAGCAAGAACTGATTGTTTCAAAGCTTTATTAAGGAAAAGAACTGCCTCCCTGCTATCGTGTACGTCGTGTACCAGAAGCATCCTTAATACCATATTGCACATAATTGTTTGTCTCATAGTGAGCGAGCAGTGATCACATGAGTTCCAAGGTTCTTTTTTGCGGACCACAAAGATCCATTAGTGTTATTAACAATACCTTAAAACTAATGTTAATTACATAAAATAACAACATTTTAGAATTTGCAGCATGGGCGAAATGCAATAACATTAGGTACTTATTGATTTAAAAAATAATTATTAAAATCGATTCATGAATCGATTTTTTCGACCGATTTGAACAAAATTTAAATGATTGAATTGAGCATGAAGCCAGTAACAGCATATCTACGAAAGTAACAACATAGCTAAGAAAGCTGAAGCTGAATCTGCGGTGAGACATCCAATTAGTATTCTAAACTAGCTCTAGCTGTAATTTGTATGTTAACCGATTTCTTCGTTGTTCATGAACAACGAACAACAACTACTAAACTACTGCAAACTAACAAACAACAAATTTTGTTCAAATTGGTCGTTTGACTGAAAAGTTATATAGTCAGTTTGTTCCATGTTTGTTAAAATGCTAATTATTAAACAAGAAAATAGTATTAATTTGGACCAAACTTGGATACATGTTTCTGTTTACCATGAATCAAATGGATCTCGCATTGTTTGAAAACGACTGAAAATCTTTCTAATTCTAATTTCGGTTGGAAGCGCTTATATTTAATGGCTGTAGCTGAAAAAATAACAAGACCTCAAAAATTTCATATAAGTAACTTAATTCCTATGAACATAAATTGAACTTATAATTTTGTGATTAAGTATAGACAGGCTAATACAAAGTTAGTGGTAACAGTCCAAGTCGGTCCGAATTGTCATTTAATCACAACTAATATAACAAAAAAAAACAATTTAACTATTTGATAACCGCGATTTAATAGTGATCACAGCAAAAATCGATTTTGGTATTACAATATTAGGTGGATACTCCAACCATCTTGTATAAAAGTGAACCATAAACTTATGCAAAATAACCATAAACAAAGTTATGTCGGTTTGCCTAAATATGTAGTAGGCACATCTCGTTTACACAGTCGTAACAGCTGACATTAACATTGGGCGAGGTCACTGCACTTTACCTAACACACATGATCGTCAGCCATCTTAGTGACGTCATCAGTTACGATATTTGTGTCGAGATATTATTTTAATTAACGTTTTGTAATTAGAATTTCTCAACAGCTTATGTTTTTGTTGTTGTAAACGTTGACCGTTGTGAAAATGTTACCAGCTGTATTAGTTCTCCGTCGCATCATTACCGGACTAATAATTCATCTTCAAGACTCCTAAAAACATACATTTAAAAAGGAAGTTGACTTTAAAATTTGACTAAAATTACTGCTGTTATTATAAGATAAATACACCACATATTGAAACAGGCGAAACCATCAGTAAAACCAGCTGATAATTAAAAGCTTAATTGCTTTAATTAAACTCGAAACGAAGCTTTAATATGAACATAATAATTCAAACACCAGAAGTCAATACAAAACGTTCAAAAGTATAATTAAAAACAAAAAAGGTATTCGACTTAATAGCATGGCGGCTGATGATTTTTAAACATCTGTGTTCCCGATTGTCTATGGGCATAATGTCTGTGATTCTATTCACTCGCGATTAACGAACGATTAGTCTACGAATAGGTCAACAACTTTACGCTCTAGTCGGTCTCGGAGCGACGCCATACGAATTTTAAATGTCTTCTTTCCGGTCCTCACAATATACATAAATCTTGGTTTGTTTGAAAGGCTTATTTTTATGTTAACCATACACAGCATTACAACTCAAAAAAAATATGTCTTTTTGATCGAATAGTCTTACTCTGTTTTATATAATTTGCAAATGTAATTTAACTCTAATTTTATGCTAAATTTACTGATATTATGACGCCGTTATTATATGGCCGGTATGGACGAGGGACCGTTATTAAAAATATCTGTGTGAATTGTTAACGTTTATAAAGTGACTACTAAAAATATACTTCTATTTATATTTTGTAAGAGTGTATCCTATATATTGCATACATATACATGCATAATATTATGCTTATAGGTAATTGCACGTTCTCGGGTCAATAGACAACAGCAGTAAAGCACACAGAGTACTATGTATATACATATATGAAAGTAAAGCAGTAGCAGTCAACAGCAACAGTTGTGATAAAGCCATGTCAGTGGCCTACCGGGTGGCTTGAATAAAATAAAATAAAATAAAATAAAATAAAAAAGGTTTTTATTCACGTAGACTTTAAAAAAGCGCTTGTAAATAGTCAGAACATGTTTGTAGTAATATAGTTGTATACATTAGATATTATTTCTAGTAACATAGATATTTAGGTACATCTTGTATGAAAACATTTATAAAATTTATTTTATTACAGAAATTATATTTAGCTAGCTCGTATCAAGTTATTGTCAAGAGATTATGTTTAATTATCTAGTTTAAGTCTAATATTTTTACTACATATTATCAATGGTTCTGTCTATATTAAAGGTATTATTATTATGACGGACCTTGTGTTAATAACGAGGGTCGCGCTTTAATGCTACCACCGGATCCAATGCGCCCCAACTGAGAAGACCCAGCGAAACAAACTCAGTGGGTTCATCTACTACCGGTTTCAACACGACCCAGTTGAGACGGTCCGGCGAAACATACTCAAGCGGGCATGAACACGGGATTTGGTCCAATTAGAGTAATTATTTAGTAGGCAAACACAATATATGCTCGATCGGTTGTCTGAATGCTTATTATTTTAGATTATATTTAGGTATACAAAAGAAAAACTTCGAAACAATAACATTATTCATTTTGAGACAAAGTCAATAATTTTAAATTAAGTATATGATAGCAATCATACTTTATATGATTTAAATCTGAATTACTCTGAAACAAGCGTAACCACTGCCCATACGATTAAAAATAAACTAAAACCTTGTCTAGCCAAGGTACTATACGAGTATACAGGCACAGAATACGTGGTGCTTTAAGGAAAAGCAATACATTCTCGAAAACACCCAACACACCAGACTGATTTAAAAAAAGTATACATTAGACGAGTGAATTGCACAAAGGAAAGTGCACTGCATTTATGCCGACGTAACTTTTTTAATATTTCACAAGCGCTGGAAATAAAGAGATGATGTCCCAACGACGAATGGAATGTAAAGTCGACAAATGCACGTTTTCCTGTGACGGCAGATTTGCTCCACAGTTAGACGGGCAGGTTCACTTATGTCGCTTAAGGGTATTCGTACTGAATGTTTACGAAATATGTTTTTCTTTTTATATCTAAATCGGCAACTTTAATTCAAAAATGTATTCATAGAATAGTTGTGCAATTGATTTGCACGACGTTTGAGTTCATTTTTTTATAACACATAAATTATGCTAGAATTTGCTAACAAATAAAATAGCAAATCTCCGGGTTACAACTCCGAGATTTGCTCTTTTAAAAATCCTAACTTATCAAAAGTCGTGCAATTCTATTTACGATCAGATATAATAATAATCATTTATTTTCTCCACACTTTCATAACTTATGTCTAATAACTTAACGTACATTATCTTTAATTAGTAGAGAGCTGGTGTCCGAAGTAGGCGTAAACCTGTATTACGGATCACCAGGTCCTTCCCCGCAGTCGGCGGCAGAATGCCGGTGTCGGAGCACAAGACGAACGATTCTTAAAAATAGTGCTACTGACAATTCTCCTTCTTTGTTAATCGGGTCCTAATTCAAGTTGGATAGGCTTTTCATTTTCAACCAAAATCGGAAAAATTTCTAAAAAAATTAAACAATAGAAAAGTTGTGCATTTCTCTATTGTTTACATTTTTTAGAAATGTTGCCGATTTTGGTTGAAAATGAAAAGCCTATCCAACTTGAATTAGTATTATAAGATTGCACTATGGGCATTAAAGACGACCCGATTAACAAAGAAGGAGAATTGTCAGTAGCACTATTTTTAAGAATCGTTCGTCTTGTGCTCCGACACCTGCATTCTTAGTATGTAGCGACGACAGTGTCGTGTCATCGAGAATAGAAGTCGCCGGTGATGCATAAACGCTCTTAGTCGTTTTCTTCGTTCGATTCCGTAGTTCTTTCGGTTAGTTATCCGGTTAGGTTTCGGTAGTAGTTCGGTCACCGTGGTCTAGTGGGTAGTGATCCTGCCTACGAAGCAGGTGGTCCTGGGTTCGAATCCCGGTAAGTGTCCCCAGATATTATTATTATATTATATATTATTATGTCGTAGTCTTGTTTTTGCCCACATATCTGTCATAATCACAATTATATTTGTTATGTTGGTAAAGTAACAAAGTAAAGTAACAAAACTTATAAATTAGTCTTTCATATCGAGATGGGCGTTTGTACTGTTACAGCACCCGATGTGTACTTTGCGAGTATTTCTTCACCTTGAATTTATTTAGAACCGTCATTAACCTTAATTTTAAGTTGGAAACTCTAAATACCACCACAGTTACGTTGATTTCATTTTAAAGCATGTTAGCTAATTACGTGTTGGGTTTCAAGTTATTTAAGATAAGTTAATAACTTTCGCAATGATGAGGATGTTACCCATATGATATGATGATTAAGCTTAATTACTTATTAGATAGGTAGACATGTTTGTAAGCAGTTTCATCGTTTTGAACAAATAACTCATTTAAAACAATTTCTTCATTGAAAATATTTATTTAACAGTTTTGTATCTCTGCTTTACAAAGTATCTATTTTGTTCATGCTTACAGGAATGTCAAATTCATTTTTCTAGGCGCCTCAAGCGGTAGTTAATAGGAATTAAAAAGTATGATTTTAATCTCATACTTTTATCAGAGTAGCAGCCATGAAAGTTGGTTGTTACATTTTAATTGACACACTATTATATTTATAACAGTCTTCATAATAATGAGGTTATTACGTCGGCTGTGATTGTTCTTTATATGTGTAACCCGATCGATACACACAAAGTTCGTGCTCATCACACGAATATTCCTGGGAGGGGATCGAATCCACGACCTCAGGCATAGCAGTTACGATCACTAACCAGCAGAACAACAGGTGAAACCACGGGTAAAAGGATTTAATATACGAAGGTTGATCTTGCTTCATTGAAATGAAATAAAAACACTTAGTCACTTCTATCAGAAAGTTGCATTTGCACGTACCTACGGCCTTGTGGGTTTTACAGAACAAACAATAATACCGTATGGTTTTATTTGTCCAAGTGTATACACAATATATAGCGTAGCTTATTGTCCCAGACGAACTTTGTTTAATGCAAATAATAATAAATATATCGAACAAAAGTATGAAAAGGCTGACGCAAGCGTGGCGGAAGTTGTTTGTTAAGAAACAATATACCTATTTAACATTCTTTGCAAGACTGCATGCAAATTTAAAGTTCACTTAATAGAGTAATAACGATACTAACAAATGAGAGATTCCTGCCGTCGAGCACTTACTGGGAGACAGTGACAGGTCTATTCGTTTTTGGCCCAAGGGGTTAAGGGGCGTTCCAATAGAATGTGGAGAAGAAACAAGCGTCACGTTTCGTCTCATGATAGAGAACAAAGAAATGACGTAGAAAGAAAGAGAGCTATATATTCCGCCAATACGGAAACATACAGTCGTATTGATAGATACAATATAGAACTGACTTCAACTTTCCTACATGACAACCAATTTGAACAAAATGTACATAATTATAATAACTTCTGGGACCGGTCTATCATTACGAACAGAACTATTGTTGCCAATAAGCCTGCACCGGGTATTTATTGTTGATGTAACTGTCCTGTTTGACGATAACCTCGTAAGGGCGAATTACAGCCACGTGGGATGTGGACTCAACAATAATTGTCCCAATAGTCATCTCGGTAAACGATCTCATCGCAAAGAGCTTCGATCAACATCTTAAGAGACTCTCGCTGGATCATTGGGTCAAGGGCCGGATACAGAAGGCAGCAAGTTGGAAACAGCACGCATGGTGAGGAGGTTCCGCGCTCAGTCGCTGCCTAGGGCGACCACCGGCAGCCTAGGGCGGATAACCCTGTCGCAGGAAGAGCACTGCTTTTTACGTATTTATTTGTATATTATTGTTTTATGTATCATCATGTATTTATTTAATAAAAATAAATACATATGTACAAAATAAGAAAATATATAAATAAAGGGGACTAATAATAAATATGTTGGCACAACATACACTCAACCATCTGACCTCAAATTAGGCAGCGCCTGTACTATGGCAACCAGACAACTGATAAACATACTTAAATATTTCAAATAAATTGATAAATTACACCCAGATACAAGAACAAATAATCGTGCACATCACCCAAAAGATTTGACTTGGGTGGGCATCGAACCCACAACATCTGGTTTAGTAGTCAGAGTTACTAACAATTAGACCATTATAAAAGCATTCCCTATTAAATAGAAAATAAGTACCACCACACATAATATAAAAATAGCATACCGGTGATTTGATAACATCCTTCAGTGTATACAATTTTAAGTGGGCTCAAAATCAACCTTACATCAAGCAACTTACCGAACAATTAATCAATAATTTAAATATCAATGAGCAACTAACAAAGAGCATGTGGACACAGAATGTTGGGAAATTGTTATTATCAACACAGAAAGTACGTCCAACATACTCTTCTTGTTTAATTAATGAATTCAGAGGAGCGGGCCGTCCGTCGCGCCCTAATTCAGATCGCAACACCACGCGTCGGAAAATTGTTGTGAAAATTACTTTTAATTTTTTATCCGCCCTTTACAAGAAGCACTTTATTAATCCGACTTTATTTTTGTATGTTAAAATATTGTCTACATAGTCAAATTTCGGCTATGGCGGACAGTTACAAACTAGCCTTTTGCACGGGAGAAATTATAGTGCATAATTGTATGTTTCAATATAAGTTCATTGTTACAGTTAGCCGACACGACCGTAAAGACGTACTGAAAATCCCAATATTTGGTTCGACCCCGGGTTCGAACCTCTGAACCTCATTATCGCTAGACCATTGATGAAACAACTGAGAAATAGGTTGACATACAAATTACAGCTAAAGATAGTTTAGAACACTCACTGCAGATCTAGCTTCAGGTTTCTGAGCTCTGACACTATGTAGATTTTGTCTGTTTGTAGGAGTATTGTTCCTGGCTGAACGCTCAACTTATGAAAATAAAAAAATATTATGTGTAACATCTTTCTTGGCTGCTGGATATTTTTGTGGGGGTTATTTTGGAAAAGGGACGGATATGTGTTACAAGAAATCCGGGATGCGCACAAGCACGCGTTATTTGATTCACCAATGAGTGCGCGCGGTGGCGGAGAGATGACTGTGAGAGGGTGCCAACCCATTTTGAGTAAGGTATGTGCTGACATATTTGACCAATCACATTATTAATAAATAGCCTTTAAATACATCTTATTTTTAGTATACGGAAGGATAACATGTCGGATGTTTAATTATATGCGAACACTGTAAGGCTTGCTCTTCTTTTTATTGGATGTCATGAAGAAAAGTTAAAACGTGTCTTTGTTTCATAAAACTTGGTAATTATGATGTAGATATTGTGTAGTTCTGCAAAGTTTTCCTTTTAATATTTTTTACATAGTCTGGCTCGTTGTTTGTAAAGTAATACGCAATTGCATTTGCTTTGAAACTCGAGCCTGGTTGTCACCCTAGCATGAACATGACGTCAACCACACATGCAGGATATTGCGTGTGCACATCTCTTTATTTCACTTTACGTCAGCAGTACGTACCATATCGTACGCGTAGTTTTAAATACTAGATATAAAATATGGACGTTATAGAAAGGAGTACTAACTATATACTAGTTCCTCGATCTAGCGTAGGGGATATAAAATGCTACCCCAAACTCAATGGATGAGGGGCTTTGCGTATTAAAGTAGAACGAACAGTTGAATAAAAGAATGAAAAACTGACTCTCTCTTGCATCACCCGTCAGTTCGCAACTGGTGCGGGTTTGTTAGTTTGTAGTTTAATGCTCAGGATGGCTCGCGCCGCCACTTCTCCACGGGACCATACTCATAGATGCGAGTGGCTGGAGCCGTATAGCAATAAATACTACAATACCCCGCGGATTTGCCCGCGATAAACTTTATAAATTATAGCCTATGTGTTAATCCAGGGTGTCAGCTAACTCCATACCAAATTTTATTAAAATCGCTCCAGCCGTTTAGACGTGAAGAAGTAACAAACATACACACTCACAAATTCACAAACTTAGGCTTTATAATATTAGTGTGATTGTAAAAGTGTTGTATATACATATCGTCCTCGCGTTATGAAGATGGCTCCATAGAATTAATGGTGTTTTAACCTACAAATATAATTATCATGAAGCTCTTGATAATTATATCCTCACCATATAAGGAGTTATAAAGTGGCCTAATGGAATGACGGCGTATAATGATGATAATATTACAAAATTATATTTAATTACGGTAAATAAGGATATGACATTACTTTATTGCCGGAGATGTATAATCCAGGGTTGTTAAAAGGATTTGCTAATTATCTCGCTCTCTACTCGTATGTGTGAAAAGGAACACCAACATCAATAAAATTCAGGTAACATATTCTCCTAGACGCAAGAAGAAGCTTCTCGGAAGACCGAGAAGAAAGTATATTGATCACTAAAAGAAAAATTACAAGTGGACAGTTATCAAGAAGTAAAAGAGATGGCTCTACCACGGGATCATTCATACCGTTTTAGAGCCATCTCTTTTACTTCTGGATAACTTTGAATGCTACACATACAAACCACTAAAATTTTGGATGGATGCCAATTAGATTATATTTGCTTGGGCCTGTTGGCGTGGTTGGTAGATACGCTGCCTTTCACGCTGGAGGTCGTGGGTTCGATTCCCGCCCGAGACAAATATTTGTGTGCATGAACATGTCTGTTTGTCCTGAGTCTGGGTGTAAATTATCTATATAAGTATGTATTTAGAAATGTAAAATAGTATATCAGTTATCTGGTTTCCATAGTACAAGCTCTGCTTAGTTTGGGATCAGATGACCGTGTGTGAATAATATCCCAGGATATTATTATTATTATATTTGTTTTTAGTAACCAGGCGAATAGACTGACACCTAAACACCTAATCCTCTTGTTTGTTTAAAGTCGCCAAATTCGTTCACCAGACGTTTTTATTCATCAGTTTCAAATATTTTATTTTAGTCATAAAAACCCTCCAAAACCAGTTTAATACATAAAACGAAGCGGTCGAACGTAATCGTGACAGATATTACATCTATGTTACATAAAAAATACCGGCCAAGTGCGAGTCGGACTCGCCCATGAAGGGTTCCGCAGCAGCAAGTATTTCAGTTGATTAAATGAAAGGTAAATTGCGGTTTACGGTTTATGACGCATGAAAAAAAAAGTACTTACTAGATTTCGTTCAAAAAATTTTCGTTGTTTACATAGTAATGTACATCATATATTTTTTTTAGTTTTATCATTCTCTTAATTTAAAATTTACAGGGGGGGGGGGGACCTTATTTTTCCACTTTGGAAGTGACTCTCGCGCAAACTATTCAGTTGAGAAAAAAATGTTTTTAAAAACATCAATATCATTTTTGAAGACCTATCCATAGATACGCCACATGTATGGGTACGATGAAAAATAAAATGTTTAAGTTCTATGTATGGGGAACCCCCAAAATTATTATTATATTTCTATTTTTGTGTAAAAATCTTAATGCGGTTCACGGAATACATCTACTTACCAAGTTTCAAAAGTACAGCTCTTATAGTTTCGGAAAAAAATGGCTGTGACATACGGACGGACAGGCAGACAGACATGACGAATCTATAAGGGTTCCGTTTTTTTCCGGCTCTTAGACCACACGACTTTAGTAAAACTGTAGTGAAGCTCCATCTATATGAATGTGGCTATGAGAGAAAGAGGTAAACAAAATGCGTGCTTGCACCTCTCTATTTTGCCTCTACAGTAATATACGAAACGTAACTGCCTCTCTTTCCATCTCCCCCCCTCAACTTGCGTTCGCCTCGCCCAATCACCCGTTTTCGTAACGCTCTCGTCACGCATTCTTCAGCTTACTCCAGCAAATTACTAAGTAAAATATTAAAGCAATTTTACTTCAAAAATATTAATCTAGTTTAAGACTAAAATCCGTGAATAAAATTTAGAGATACATCGTTTAAATCGAAAAATTTGTCAAGATGTCAGAATTTTTCAACCCGTCGAATAAGGCACGAACAATGTCCCGACCTTTGTCTGGTGAATCCCATTGCTAATGGTGACCTGCGGAGACTCTCAGAAATTAAATCGCATTTGTAACCATCCATCTATAATCTGACCACTGCCTGATGCTTACGGACCAGTGTGAACACTATTTGTAACCCTTCGAACGCCAAAGTCATGTACAGATGACAAACCAAATGTACCCAGTACGCCACGGTGCGACTACATAGTAGTGAACATGGTGTGGCGTGCCATCAAAAGATTTATAATACTTATACCGACAAAGTAAAATCCTGGGACATTATTCACACACGGCCAGTGTGATTAATGTGATCCCAAACTAAGCAGAGTTTGTACTATGGAAACCAAACAACTGCTATTCTACTTTTATTTTGTAAATACATACTTGTATAGATAACTAATACTTAAGTTAATACTAATAAGATTAAAAAAAATTATTCCTATTGAGATTGTAGCGAATAGCTCACGTTGCTGCTGGTATGGGCCTTAAAAATATAATTGTTTAGAGATACTAGATACGCTGCGAAGCGCCGTGTGCGCTTCGTTCGTATCTACCCACTGCAACACAAAAAAATATTAAAATTATAATCTAGTCGGCATGGATGTATGGAATGTGTTTATTTATTTTATTTATAGTTTAGTATTTTAGTTTAGTTTAGTATTGGTAAGTAGCCCACGCTTTGCGTCCTATACCTATTAAGTATTTAATTTCTCTGCAAGTGAATGTACATATTCTTAAGAGAAATAAAGAATCTTTAACCGTAACTACCTGTGCCCCGCGGTTTGACACGTGCTACACTTTATAAATTACAGCCTATGTGTTATTCGAATATATAAGCTATATTACTACAAAGTTTCATCAAAATACGTTGGGTAGTTTTGGCGTGAAAGAGTAACAAACAGCCTTACATGTATACATCCATACTCACAAACTTTCGCATGAATAATATTAGCAGGATTGCACCCAGACTCGGGACAAACAGACATGTTCTACCAACCACTCCAACCGGCCTGTCAAAAATGCTGCTAAAGTTATTCATTACTTCAGCCTCCATCCTCCCATCATATTGACCTATAAACCCTTAACCATGGGAACGGGAGCATCCTCAAGTTTACGTTAATCATCTAACCAGCAGCTATCGTTACAATTCGTGATGCTTCCCACGGTTGGATAATAACCACGGATTACTTAACAGTGTTCATTGAATTGCGCAACCCAAGGCGACGTGTGATCGTGAACACAATGCTTTTGTCAACGGCGATAGTTTTAAGATTGGGACTAGCTGTGACCTTTACTCTTGACGCTGGAAAAGTTTATGATGACGGGTGCAAGACAAAAACAAATGAATTTGACAATTGGTTTCAAAAGAACAAGGTAATCGATTCGACTCTAGATGTATGTTACAAGATTTCTCGTCAAACGATTTAGAAAATAAATCGATAACGATTGTTTCCCATATAAATTTTGTAAATTTTGTGGAAATCGACATCCGCCTTAAATTTTGTCCTCTCTTTCTTTGGACAACTAAGACAGTGCCATCTGATTGGGATAAGATGGCAGTGTGTAGCTACTATAGCAAACAGCTAACTGATATAGTTGATAAACATACTTATATATTACTAAATAGATATATATTATAGTTAAATTACGTCCGGGTGTACAGAATTGATAATCGTGTTCATCACGTAAAGATTTGTCCCGGGTGGGTATCGAACCCACGACCTTTGGCTTAGCAGTCTGCACCACTAAACTGACAGGCCAGTCCAAACGGACAAAAAAATTAAAAATCAACAGGGGGTACTTTACAAGCATATGATTGGCGAACACAAAGTACACGCGACTTAGAACAACTACTTAGGTATGGTCCACACCAATTGTCCTGTGCGGGAATAGAACGCGGGACACAAAGTTGCAAGGGGACAGTCTTAACCGCTGTGCCACACGTGCAGTCCAAATAAGTTGATAGATAGTAAAATTGAACTCGATAGCAATTATTTATGTACAATAAATATATATTTTTAAATACAATAAATATATCTTTAACTATAAATACTTATATACTAAGTTAAATTGTTAACTTAGTATTGAACTTATAAATAACCAACTGAAATAAACTAGCTAAGTTAGTTAATCATTACATTCATAAATTATACTCAGTCCATTCGTTTTTTATTATCTTTTGACAGCTCACGCCTATGAATTACCGTATTTTTTTCGCAATAATGTACTACAGTAATGTCGTACTTTATCGACGGGTAACGCTCACTTAGTGAAGTACCCTTTGCAAAACATACAACTAAAGACTATAAAGAAACACCTGTGAGAGATTGAGAACCTCCTTCTTTTGAAGTCGGTTACAAACAGTAGACATTGGGTGGTCCTATCGTATATATAAAGCGCTTTCTTCCAGGCAGGCTCTGGATAAATATCAGCTGAATTTGAAATATGCATGTAACAAAACGCGATACAGTCCACTTTAGACTATAATAATAATAAACTATATTAATAAATAGTCTTTATAAACGATATAATTATTACACTCTAAAAATGACCTTATGTCTTAAGATGCGATGTCGATCTTTTAAACTCTAAGTAACTTCCGTGTCCGTGTCAAAAAGTCGCAGTAAAAAGTTTTTATTCATGTTAAATAAATAAAATACATGATTATCTTATATTGCGACAGTTTTATCCATTAACATAAATGTAAAAAGGAGAGCCAAGTTCAATACGAAAATTATGCTTGGCTGTGGGCTTCGCCGCAAAAAGAATGGAAATCTAAATGAGTGCCAAGTTCTATGCAAAATCCAAATATGTATTTATAGAAAAAAATAACACTATGAACAAGTATGAAACTCTATTTCTTTGCTTTATTGGATAACTATATAGATATCCAATGAAGCAAAGAAATAGAAAATCAATTGCTGTATATATATATATCTCAATTGCTGTTATTTAAAAAAAAATGTGAAATCTTAAAGTAGGTTAGATTTCACTTGGCCAGTCAATTCTAACCCCAAATTTTATGAAGTTTGACCTAACTTCATGAAAGTTGGGGTTCTATATGTCCTTATGGATATAACCAAACGTGTATAAACAAACGATGTTTATGTGTTTACGTTAAAGAGGTTTTGAGTTATAGAAGGGTCAGAAGTGGCACCAATTGGTTCGTGGAATATTACACTCGGCGCTGGCTAGCCTGTTCCTTTGCTTGAACTTGGCTTGACACGCTGCCGCGTGTCTAGATTCCAACTGTTATTTCAGGAGGTGGTTAGACTGTTGTATCTCGATCTAAAATCGACATAGTCTTTTATTATAAACTACAGAATTGATAGCTTGATTCTTGGGAAAGGTTTTTATGCTATTTTTTTATGCCATATATTTTTATTATGATATTGACAGGTCCAAACAATACAATTATTGTTATTGTTGAAGAAATATCTCGACAGCCGAAATCGCGGTGAGATATCTAATTCTTATTCTGAATAGTTTAAGTTCAATTGCTTCAAAGTAAAGCGAGTAGCGTATCGAAGAGAGTGCGATTGCCTTATTTCATATACTGCCAAGTCGGCAACCAACAAGCATAGGGCCCTCTTAATGTTTAGCAGTTACTGCAGCAACATATCAATCACGCATTACACAGTTTTCCAACATTCCTAGTGAGCTCTCGCGACCATAAATCTTTATTTAAACATAATAAGGCCTAAAGTGTCATCATATTCTGGACTGTCACATGTAGAGTAGTAACTACCACAAATGCCTACAGCCTACAGACGCGGCGGTATAGCCAACCTGCTTTCTAGGATGGCGACAAAGACTCGTTTCACTATACACAACACCGACAAGCTTTTTTTATTTTCATAAATAAGACTGGCCACAAATAGAGCTTAATATTTAAAACATAATTCAAATTGCCTAAGAATTATTAACAACGTAAGGTATAATATAAACATCTTTTTAGATAAAGAACGCGCTACATTAGCCTATGACGTCAGTTGCAGAAAAGCCATAGAATATCTATTCTAACAGCCGTATTACGAGAACAAGACAGAGTAACTCCACGTTATTCCTGCTCATTACTTTAATGGCTTATAATTAAGCCGAAAAATGTGAGCCGTCACGGGACGCCTGGCAGATGTGAAAAATCGACATTATTTTGTAAAAGTAATATGCAGAAAAGAACATATTGTGATAGGAACTAAATATGTCATAATGATAAAATAAAAAGTCGATTGCGCATGCGCCACGGCATGCGTCGCCACGCCAGAAATCTGTTTTACGTGCGGCTATAGATGTTTCACATCAAAATATCTTCAGGCAATTTTTATATTCTTTTTTGATTTTAATGATTTTTTTTATTAATTCTGCTATCATTAGTGAATCCAACATCATTCCGATCCCTTATTCATCTAGAACACAAAGACGCTATAAGAAAGTCATTCTCCGTCGCTATGGTAGTACGTCGAATAGCCTTCATATTTTTCTACTGCGGTAAACATTGTCTTGCTTAATAATAGCACCTGATCATTACATTAAACCTTATCTCGGATTTAACCTTTTGCTGCGTCCATTGTATAAGAGTTTTAAGAATAATAATTAATGAAAATAATGATACTTAAGTTACAAGTTGACTTTTAACTTGGTTTAAGTGCGACAGTCAATGAAGTTATGAATAATGGAAGTGTCTAATGCTTTTGGTAATGGAATTGAATTAGTTTAAAACAATTATCGGAGGGACAGTTCATTTGCATAAATGGCTCCTTGTTTATAGAGATTATTCATTTATGTGGGTGGCAGTTTAAACGATTTGGTTGCTTTGAGCTAGGGCTGTTCACACAAATATTCTATATGCGTAGTTAACATGACGACGCCGCGACGTAGACTCGTTTCTCTACAGAGCGTTCGACCAATGTCCATGCGTGTAGTCATAGACTCTTGTAGTTCCTGCGACTTCATTGGTCAAATTCTGTAGACAGAGAAGGTAACGCTTGTCAAAAATAATTGTCATCTTGTCATCAATGGAGCTACGGAAAACATTTCTGCCGCGCTTATGATAATTACAGTAAGACACATTTTGGTCGATATTGAGTTAAGTACATAATTGGCATAAGGAGATTAATCTTATTCCAAATATATAATATCGACCAAAATGTGACTTACTGTAATTATCATAAGCGCGGCAGATTTTTCTACAATATATCCGTTATTATTGACTTCTATCATGTGAGCCAAATAACATCCGCTGCGGAGCCGTCTGCCCCTAGGATCTTGGGAGGATTTGACGGGGTGGTGATCGAAGTATGATGGGTATACTTCACAGAGAGACGCTGATGCCCGTTGCCTAATTGGTATTCCCTCGGGTTAACATCTAGGCCCATTAAGGGATGGGCCATAACTACACATCATATACCGTTTTTGACTTTATAAAACCTAAATTTCATATTTATGTAACAAAATATTAATCTTACTTACTCATCGTATGGGCAGTGGTTACCCTAGTATCAGAGTTCTTCAAGCCGCCCAGTAGGAATCGAGACCGACAGCTATCGATACCGACAGCTTAAGGTACGTCGTGTCGTACCACGATGCGGCGTATTTGTACGCATACGCCATATATGTACGCCGCATCGTGGTACGACACGACGTCGTATCGTGTTTATGTGTCCCGGCCCTAACTCCGAAGCACGGAGACGCTCAGAAATTATTACACTTTGACAGGCACCTATTTATGGACTGTCTGCGTGCCTAGACTTTGCCTATCACTTTCAGACCAATTAGAGCATCTGAAAAAGATCGCCTCTAGGTTAATTATTGAGACTTGCTTATTCTTGCGTGAGACTTGCTTATTCGAAATCCATAATAAAATCATAGGAAAGTCAAAACTGTACATTGAATATTTTTTTAAAAGGATACTTGGGGCGTGATCTACAATCGATATCGTAGCCAAATATATAGTTTTCAGAATTTTTGTCTTTTTGTCTGTATACAGTATGTCCAGGCTAAACTCAAAAAGTACTGCATGGATTTACTTCAAATTTTGCATGAATATTCTATTAGGTCGGGTCAACATATAGGCTACATATTATCACGCTATCACCTACGGGAGCTGTGATAATTTATAAAATTTAACACGGTTAAAACCGCGGGGTACAGCTGGTACTATAATAACCAAACAAAACTAATTACATTATAACTTTCTTCTTGTTGTTGGTAGCCCTATTTAGTACAGCTGTTGACTAAATGAATGGGACCCATTTGCGTACAATGGTGGGTTCCGTGGTTGTCGCGTTTTGCTTCATCTGATTAATTACTCCCATTAATATGTTTGAGAAATCTTTTATGAAATTAGCCTCGTTTACTTTGAAAGTCTAGTTGGACAGCCTATTTATGTGAAAGTAATATACGAATAGGCTGTATACATAATAGATTTAGGCTCGTATTTAGCGATAAAACTTAGCTTGAAATGAGTAAATCACGTCCCTTACGTTTGAACTTAAGGACATTTCAAGAATTTTAAATTATTTTAAAAGTACCTGTCGTGTTCGGCGTTTTATAACAAAAACTCGAACTTCTAATTTGCATTAAATTTAAGTAAACATTGTAAAGCTATTCTATTTTTCATTTAAAACGAAATACAACCTTGTGGTGTTGCCACACACCATAATGAAATAAAAAGAGATCTGATAACGAAATTAACGGTTCTACGTCAGGTTTAATTACCAATGTTGCTATTACGAGCCTATGATGATAACCGGGTAATATGGTGCTCGGTATTTTTACGATTGTGTCAAGGTATTTAAACAATACAGAAGGGCATTAAGGGTAACACTTTGTCACACTTCTATTTAGAGCAACAGCAGATACGAAACAGTGAGATAGGGAGACAAAAGCAAGCAGTGTAATAATTTTTGCTTTTCTTTATGGTATGAGCAGTGGTTACCCTAGTGTCAGAGTTATTCAAGCCGCCCAGTATGCCTCTGACATGGCTTAAACACTACAGCCGGGACCGACAGCTTAACGTGCCGAATGAGACGCTGAGGAGGTATTTCTGAGCCGGTATGACATGTCAACCTTCAGAAGCGAGCCTAATCCTGTCGGCAACGACTTACGGCCCATCAGGTGTTGCGTGTATCCATCAGCGGCGGTGATCTCTTACCATCAGATAAAATTGAATATATAAAATATAATCGGCTTTTTAAATAATTAATAAAATTAAAATAATTAATTAATTAAATCATACGTGCCCTTCAGCCTTCTTCCTTCAGCCCAATATATAAAGTTAAATTAATGTACAGTTAACGAAATTAGCACAAAAAAATGGTGGCGTAAAGGTTGCTATGTAGGTAGAGTAGTATGATAATTCGCGTGCGTTTGTTTCTAAAATCCCCTTCAGGATACAAGGATATATTTAATCTGTATGTTGTTTATTACATTGTGTTAAAATATTTCCAAAATAATATTTTAAGTGTCTTACTACTCCTAAAAGGAGGTTTTTAGAAAGAAGACGCTTTCTTTTTTTTGTATTGTCAAGTACTAGCTGTAAAAATATTACCATATATTCATATTTATGGATAGTAGTGGTACTATCCTGCACTGAGAAATATTAGGTAGATTACTCTATTGCATGTAACAACTGCATTTATTTTATTTAGTTAGTCATAGGAAAATTCGTGGCGACCACGAACCGGAAGACGCAGCATGGGCAGGCCCCCTACAAGGTGGACCGACGATCTTGCAAGGGTCGCGGGAAGCCGTTGGATGCGGGCAGAGCAGGACCGCGCCGGCTATTGTGGAGATCCTTGGGAGAGGCCTTTGTCCAGCAGTGGACGTCTTTCGGCTGATATGATGATGATGAGTCATAGGAAAGTCAAGTAAACGAGGCATGTTCGTCCAGTAGCTGTTACTTGTACGTTGTGTAGAAATAGTTGAAATGCTCGTAAACTTGAATAACAATGCTGACGGTATCGCAATGGCTAAACAGCTCTAGTTTCATAACACTTGCTAAACACAAATAATATGATAAACATTATCTCTAGGGCTGCCTCTTGTAAGAAACAGTGCTAATTCATTAAATAACCCATTCCAAATGATATCCTGAGATATTATTAATAATAATAATATCCTGGGAAATTATTCACACATGGCCATCTGATCCCAAAGTAAGCAAAGCTTGTATCTACTATGGAAATCAGATAACCGATAATTACACCCAGACTCAGGTCAAACAGACGTGTTCATGTACATAAATATAATATACATGATATATAATATCTGGGGACAAGCTCTGCTTAGTTTGGGATCAGATGGCCGTGTGTGAATAATGTCCCAGGATATTATTATTATTATGAATACTAACAAAACTAATTTTAATATCAGTGCATTTCTATCTAACATAGATGTTACGTAAATGACAGCGTATCTTAAGTGGTGACTGCCATTTTAATTTTGGTACGTAATACAGAGTCAAAATAAGCGACGCATTAAGAATAGTCGTTTGGAAATTGTCTATGTATGCCCTGTTCTTTTCATACTAGCTATATTAGAGGGAGATGTAATGACATTCAGATTAGTTTAGTTGTGTAAACTGTATGTGTCGATGACTTTTAAGAACTGATACTTTTATGTAAATTTGGTATCCAATTACAAACAGCAATCAAGAGCTACAAAAACAACAAGCTGATATCAACCGTACACTCGATTTTTGCCTTTTAAAGTAAGCAAAACCGGTCTTCAACCTTTCAACAAAACTGCTCAGCTGTATTAATGTTTACTTCAATAAGTTGTTTATTATTATTTTTAGTTCAGTAGTACTCTTGTGTTTAGTTCATCGCCCTGCTCCAGACATCCTGTATGCCCTAGATTTTATAGCGTCTGTGCAGATTTCAAAACATCCATTCTAACAAAAACAAAACCGCACAAAGATGTACTTAAGTATTTTTTGTTATTGTTGTTGCAATAGAATGATACCTATAATTTTCTTTTGAAGGCGAGTATGGTTCGTGGATTTGAAACTGCTTCGTCAGGGTTATTAGGTAATCAAACTGACTTATTACGTGTAAATCAATTTAATATGCACATTAATAACAGGTTTTTACTATTTGCTTTGTAGTTTTATAATAACATGAATTCATCTAGCCTATAATGACGTCTGGTATTCAAGACCCGGGTCAAGTCTGTTTAAGGTGTTCTTGGGATTACTCGGGTACCCAGTGACGCCCAAAGGTCAGGAAGTTGAAAGGTGACGATCTTGTGCCTGATCTCTACCCGGTCGTGTCCGATATGATGCAATCGGGTTATGACATTTAGGCAAAAGAGAGTGGACCCGTGTTTACGCACATAATTGTGTACTATAATATGTTAAACGGCTCACATTACAGACATGAAAATAAAATAATGGCGTATGCCTTTGCCTCAAACGCAGTTAAAGGCTTTGTACCAGTACAAAGCCCTTAGCTGCGTTTGCGTAGTGGGTAGTAGGCTAATCTTCCTTCAGATTGGTCACCGTAGACCGAATTTACCAGAGACTATTACTGTTATTACAAGCCTTAAATCTATGATCCACTACTGACTGATATCGAGTGAAACGACTATGTAAACAAACTGTTTGTATAAAGCGTATAATATTAATAAGTTGGATACTAAAATAGGCACTTACCACCCATAAAAACATTAATAATTATTTGTAGAACACCAGTTGACAAAACAAGATGTATTCCCATAAACATATATTATATATTTTTTTCGCAGCTCGATATTTTACAACTCATTCGGAAATTAGCTGTAGTTGATTAGAGAATGTGAATTATGTTCTAACGGAATGCTTTTGAAATGGATTGGTTCATATATCAAGGTATCCTTGCCCGTCCAGTTTCTTCCATAGCTTTCTGATTTACTTCTGCACATCCAGTCTTTTCCTGATATCTCTAAAAGGTCATCAGTCGACCGTCTGCTTCCCACGTTCCTTCTACCTAGTATTGGTCCTTTCCATCTTGTAGTTAATATTGTCCATCTGTTGTCTGTGCATCTTGAAATGTGCCCTACCCATTGCCACTTGAACTTCCTTTTGGTGTCTATTTAATTTTTTCTCTTTAATTGATCTTTAGGATGCTTCTTTCCATTGCTCTATGTGTTGTTGATATTCTTTGTTTTATTTTGTTAAATCTATCTACCTTTAGTCAAATATGTCAATAAAGGTAAATATATAAAAGTATCACCCTAAAATAAACTAGAATCTGCAATGCTATCACCGACGCAATCGAGACTACAATAAAACCAGTAAGTTGAAGTATGAAACAAATGGATTCTGTAACGCCTACAAAAAGTGGCAGACACACAAAAAAGCCTAAATCCTAATTTGGACCGTTCTCAAGCGAGATTTACGTTCAGCTTACTAAAATAGGCGTAAGCACAATGGCCCGACCAGTAATAGAAGATGCCTATCTTGTGCAGAATAGATTTCGTTTATAATACAGTCTAAACACGGCTCATGCCGATGGATACTGGATGTTGAAATATTTAGTTGTTAAATTGGACTCTGAACAAAATTACCGTTTTAAGGTCATAACTAGTGGGCATTAAACAATATGTAATTAAAACATGTTTTAGACTATTATGTTCAAATAAATATTGTTAAGTTAAAAGTGCAAATGCATTGTGAGTACTTTATATTAATATTGTAATCCTGGAAGAAATTCGGCAATAGAGGCCAGTCTTAATGGAGACTAGCGATCTGCACTATGGTGCATAAGTGTGTGCGCAAACACAGGGACTCTATCTACTCCAACACACTCAAGATCCAATGGAGATCACACACACTCAAGATCACAACACACTCAAGATCCACTCAAAATCAAACTAACGAAACACGACGTCGTTAACGTCCTTCGGGCTAATACTGATAAATTTATATAATCGAAAAACCTCAAAATGACTATTTGGCCTGACCCAGGATTTGAACCCAGGACCACATTATCTGCGGTGGAACACGCTATCACTAGACCAATGAGGCAGTAAAAACATCACTAACAAACATCGTTTACATTATTAATGCTGTGAAGTCAGAAACCATTTAGTTGTGGTTTTTGCTTATAATTGCAGCGGATGACGTTATTGTGTCAATCTTATTAAATCATATTATTATCATATATTTGAGTAAGTATTCATTGCATTCGTTTATTTTATACGAAATACGTATGCAATAACAAAAAGATTTTTCATTATTAACTTACACTTCTGGCACCCTTCTCTGTTTCCTGCTAAATCTAGTCCATCCAACTGAAAATCTAGTAAGAAATCGCTTTTAGCGACGAATTACCCATTAGACATTTGTCTCTTATCATAGTAACATTATGGATTTACATACATACGTAGACTCACGCCTGTTTCCTAGAGGGATAGGCAGAGACAACGGATTTCCATTAGACACGATCTTTGCACACCTCTTTTGCCTCGTTTACTGTCATTATATTCTTCATACATGCTCGCCGGTTTAGGGTACTTCTGAACTGGGGCTCCACCGGCTAACTCGCCGAACATCGATTTCTTAAATGGCGTTAAAATAAATAAAGGTTAAACATGACTCAATCAATCGTTAAATCGGCTTCAACGTTGACAATCGATTCCGGACCATTTATGACGTCACATTTTTAACCATTATTTATTTGAACGCCATTTAAGAAATCGATGTTCAGCGAGTTAGCCGGTAGAGCCCCTGGCCTTTCTTGAGAACGTCTCCGATTTGGTCAGAGAATGTTCTACGAGGTCTTCCCGTTCCAGTTGCCCCATTCACACAGGCAAGGTATACTTCTTTTGTCAATCTTCTTTCATTCATGGATTTAATACCTTTTTAAAGTGATTTCCGATCTCGTGTTTTGACGTCATTATGTCTGATTTGAGGTGACGTTACGGTTTAGGTCAGATGGTGGATTATACTTCTTTGGTAAATAATATATTGGCTGAGGATTCCACTGCTTTGCAGATCGCAGGATTCCGCTTAAAAAGCTTACTTTAAAAAAAGATTTGTAATAATAAAATTGACTCTATGTGCATATAATAGCTCATAGTGGGAGTTCTGAATATTTTTATGTATGACATGGATAAGTAGGTATATAGGTTTCGTAGATGTTATTGTATTGAATGAATACTAGCATTGTATGTAAATTACTTATTTGAGTCGGAGATAAGGCAAATATAATTAGTAATGTAATATAAAAAAAAATATATTCCAATACAAATAGTCTATTTTAGGATTGTCACGTCATAAATGTTTAAATCACTTTTGGATCTAAATCGCAACACAATCAATGTATTATTTTCCTTTGATGTGGAAACCTCTAATAACTTTTCGATGGAAGCCGATACGTCATTGTGATCTATAGATGGGTAGACCACTTAAATGCCTAAAAGAGTTCCATCAACTAACGATCCCGGTTGTAGGCCTTTACAACTCTGTGTTAGGGTAAATTTTTTTGCTTAATGGGTGTCGCTTGACCACAATCTCACCTGATGGTAAGTGAAGATGAGGCCCAAGTTGCACGGCGCGCATCCATAAGACACGTGATCACTCTAGATTTTCTCTTATGGGTCACACAAATTGCTGTCCTGTGAATCGAACCTGGGAGATGAAGTGGCGAGGCGACTGTCTTAACTGCTGCGCCACACGAGCTTCTCTATTAATCCCCAGTCGAACTGCTCGTAGAGCGAATCAACGCTTTGCTTGACCTCACTTAAATTTTGCGCAACTCAGGGATCAACAATAAGAACACTAGACCTGAAGTCTACGGACGCTATAATCCACCGTTGTATCCGGAGAAATAAAAGTAAAAGCTACTTTTGGGGCAGCGGTTAAGGAATATACTGGGTGCTTTCAAGTTTCGGGTTCGATCCTCGCCCGTTGTGCGTCGTCCATGTTTTAGATTTATTTACCTAGTGCAGCCGTTTTATTTTTAAAACAACAAACTTTTGTCTCCTTTGTTTTCTTTTTACTCAAGTAATTTAAACGAAGTCATATATATGATTTTAAATGTCAATTTCAGTTAAATAAGACCATAGAGCACAATACCATCCGAAATCAGAATGTCTAAAAGCAGCTACACATTTAAAAAGAAGGTTCGTGATCACATCGCTTCATCTAATCAATAGGAAAACTATCGTATCCGTATGTATATTTTATATTATGTATATATTGTATTTATGTATGTATATAACATGTATATATGTAGAACTAGTATGTATTATAATGTTATATTATTATATAGTGTTTATGTATATAGTTAAACCAAGACAGAAAGTCACATTCGACATCTTAGTGCACCTACCGTAGTCACTCTGCACCACCCAATGGTTGACTGGTAGATAATGCCTGTGGCATTAAGTCCGCCTATGTACATATACTTTGTGCTAAAGTTTAAATAAATAAAAATAAATAAATACCAAATATTATAAAACCTTTTAAGTATTTTTAACCTGTACTCTGTGAATAAATATTATTATGATTAACGGTGTTGAACGGAATACACTCTAACGACAAAAGATTGTTTTGATTTTAATTTTTTTTTATAATTTTGTATATGTAACAGTACTAAAGAGACGTAAGTACGTAGATAACTAATAGAAATAAAAGTTTAAAATATAGAAATAAAACTACTTAGTATTGCATATTGCAGGGAATATACTGCAGCGCTGTATCGTATGGCGCGGGGCCAATTGCTGCCTGCCCATTACTGTAATTGGTAATTTTTAATATGATATTAGTCAGTTCTATGCAGCCAATGCAAACCAATAGGCTGCACGATAATTTACATAATATCTTACTTATTTTTACACGTGATCGTTAACAGAATGTCAGCTAATACAAGGTACCTAGCCTTATTGAATACTGCGATACACTTTTTTTAATATATCGATTAAGGCTGGGGAATGCTTACCCATGCCCCATGCAAGGGTGTCTGGGGGTGGATATATTGGACTCGAACCGATATAACCTACTGTGGGCTTCTTTTGGCGCCTGGGGCATCTTTTTCTATCGTACTCAGATCAAAACTCAAAAAATATTATTTATAATTAAATTACTTTCTATTCCATCACTCTCGTGATCCAATGGGATGAATAGCGACTCGACCGGAAAGAGGTCAGGTACAGGACCGACAGCTTCTTGTGCTCTCCGAGGCACAGGGTGTATGTATATACCACCAACTCCCAGACTTCGGTCAGATACTAAGAGAAAAATCCAAAAATCACTTTATGGCACGAACCGGGATTTAAACCCAGGACCTTATTATCTGCGGTCGGACACGCGGATAATAAGGTATCAAGGCAGATATAATATAGACTATGAACAAAAAAAAATTAAGCTAGTTAATTAATGAAATCGTAAAATAATATTGAACTCTAAATTAATCTCTGATCAACTTAGCAATTACCTACCTACAATTAATTATGTATAGTTAACTGTAATACTATAAACATATTCTTCTGTTCATCTTTACATGAAATCAATCTTAACCAAAAAGCAATAAAGTCATTTCTTGGTCTTCAAGCCTACGCTCAAACACATATTATTCGATGATCGACATTTAATATTGTTTTATCAAACCAATTTTAGGAATCCATTATTTGTTTTCCAATCACTGAGCCTTGACATTATCCAAATTAGCGTTCACATGAAGTTCGAAACAAGCTAATCGTTTTTGATGAATACAACAATTAATTTAATTACTTTAAATTAACCGCTTCACTGGTCTATAACTGGAGTCCTAGGTGTTTCTACAATGTTTCATCAAAATTATAGGGCTATCAATGATGGCGATTTGGTCTCTTACACCACTAAACTAATTTAAATGTTATTACATATCTTCCTAATATAGCGAATATGAAAAGAACAGAGCATACATAGAACTGTCAAACTTATACAACCGACACAATTGGTGGAGAAGCTTTAACGTGTCGCTTTTTCCTCAGTATTTCGCGCCAAACTAAATTAATTAAAAATGCCCTGTCCTTTTCATAAGAAGTATGTTAGTAAGAAATGCGAGAGTATTATAATTACTTTCCCCAAAACTATTCGACCCTCTCACGCATCTCCCCGTAAGTAACCGCCCAGAGTCGAGATTCGAACCCTAACTCGAACGACATTCAATGGCTAACAACCCTATGTAGGTAGTACTACGCTAACTACAACAAGAAATTATCGTGATCAATGTTTGTGTAAGTTTCCGCATGAACAAGTTTTAGTGTTATGATTGCATATTCCGACCACACTTGCGCATTTTATACGGTTCTCTGCTACACGTGGTACAAACAGAATGTTTAATCTGGAAATTTTGAATATTAAATATAAGGTACCAGCTGTGCCCCGCGGTTTTACCCACATAAAACTTCATAAATTATAGCCTATGTGTTAATCCAGGGTGTCAGCTAATTCCATATCAAATTTTATTAAAATAGCTCCAGCTGTTTAGACGTGAAGAAGTAACAAATATAGACACTCACACACTCACAAACTTTCGCCTTTATTAAATTATTAGGATTAGGCTGTGTGGATAACATCAAGGAATATCACCACCTCATCTCATCCTGTGGATGGTTGCATATCCCTTTATATTATGGACAACTCTATTGTGGAAATCTCTTGGGGAGTCCTTGGATTGTAATTCTGCTAACATGATGAGCTATGAAATCCATGTACCCTGCAATCAAAGCCAGGATGCTCAGCCGTCTCAAATGCTGAATGGACGAAGTTCTAGAAAGATCTACGATCTTCTATCGAAAGCGCTCTCAAAGTAGACGACCGGAGAGAAGCAATAGCAGAGAAGAGCGAAGTGCCAGACACCACGAATACACACTGTATTCCAAAATTCAGAAACAATAGTCTAGTTTGGTGAACAATTCCAATGACTGGTCTCTTGGTCTAGTGGTTAGTGTCCCTGACTGCTAAGCCAGAGGTCGTGGATCGATTACCGCTCGGGACAAATATTTGTGTGATGAACACGTTTTTTTGTTCTGTTTCTGGGTGTAAAATGTCTTCAAAATATGTATGTATTTAAAAATATATAAGTATATGTTTATCAGTTGTCTGGGTGCCATAGTACAGGCGCTCTGCCTAGTTTGGGATCAGAATATGTAGGGCAGTGCATTAACTGTCCGAGATATGTTTTTATTATTTGTTTATTATATATATATTATTTGAACAATAAACAGACGTGTTACATAAAGCCCGCGTATGGAACAAATATGAATATGTAAGAATATGAATGTAAATTTAAGGCCTACAACCAAAGGTTTGCACTGCCATGATTTTGAAAGTGTGTTACTTCCTATTAAGATACGTAAGTAGAACAATTCGCCGATTTGCGTTGTTGTTTCTATTTACCGTTATATAACTTTAAATGAACACAACATAAACTATTAATAAATCTTTACCCAATGACATTCTCTTGATACAAAGTAAATATACTGCAGCAGCAATCACTTCCTGCTGCTGAGTAATGTGTTTCTCTTTCCGATGGACCGATCACGCTTGATGATGTCAGATGACCTGGCGCAACTACTACTCCTATGTAGTGTACAAACATTTTAACCTTTTGATTACCACAGTCAAGTATAGATAACGAAACAAAATGTGCCCAGCGCGGCACGGTCTAGTCTAGAAATAAACTATTTATCATTACGATCGGCGAAGTTAAGCATTTAGGCTCACAGTATTTCTAGGTATTGATGGGTGACCGCTAAAATGGTTCAGTTTCTGAGCGTCCCCGTGTTTTGAAGGGCTTGTTAAACTATCGCTCTTGGCCGGCGACCATAACAGGGATAACAGTTGTTAAGGCATGTCAGAGTCCTACTGAGCGGCATAAACAACTCTGTCATCAAGCTGACACACCAGTTAAGAGAGTGTGTTTGTTTATAGTTTTTTATGTGATTGTCTATGACCTCTTTGAGCTTCAACTATTTAACTAATTTAATTAAAATAAAAGTTAATAAAAATCCTTAAAAGTTAACTATACTATTGTTAAGATTGCGAAAATATCTGTTTATTGTGAGCTTATTTCTGAACTCTTCCAGCCTTAGATATTCAATCGATCTGCCCCGAAAGAGATTGAAAAACTAACCATGCTCGTACTACTAGTATAATTTCGTAAGTTTGTCTGGTTGTCACTGGAAAGTTGGAGAAGGTTAATACAGAAAGAGGATACCAATCATACCGGAAAATTTATTTGGGCTTTGTAGGCAAATGCACGGCGAAGCAGCTGGTATAAACTAGTAGCAAATATTGTTGGGGAATTTAACGCATACTGGTAAATGGTTATTACAGAGAGAATATTGTAACAATTATTAATGTAGAAAAAGCTTAGAGCTTTTGTCAGCAACGGACGAAACAATTGATGGGACCGTTGGCGTGTTTGGTAGATCAAGCACCTACAACAAGTGTGCGTAAACACTACTCTTCTTTTTTCCAAATCACATAACCCGATTGGATGATATCCGACACGACTGGGTAGAAATCAGGAACAGGATCGACAGCTTTGCGTGTTTTCCGATGTACGGGCCTGTTGGCGCGGTTGGCAAATGCTTGCTTTTCACGCTGAAGGTCGTGAGTTCGATTCCCACTCAAGACAGATATTTGTATGCATGAATATTCTCCTAAGTCTGGTTGTAATCATCTACATAATTATTTATTTACAAAAGAAAAGTAGTACATATATGTAGTATATCAGTTATCTGGGTTTCATAGCACAGGCTCTGCTTAGTTTGGGATCAGATGGCCGTGTGTGAATCATTATAATAAATGTATTGTAATTAATTATTGTAATTAACCACAATTACGCTAGGGTTATTGTAATAGTCACTGCTGCTCCAGTCAGCAGTGAATATTACAAAAGCCGCTTATGGTTACAGCTCAAACAAAAATGTGTTATTGGGTTTATGCTGGCTCAAAAGCGCTCCTGGCATTATCCCGGATTCTGGTAGTCGCCGTGTTACATCTCTGTGTCTCGAAAAACTCGCAAAGCTGTCTGTACATCTGTGTACCCAAGTGTATACGCACACTTTAGTTTTGATATTTACGTGAATTTTTTGATATTATCTGGTGTTACATAACATTACAAGATCCGCATAATAGGATAATCGATGATTAATGAATCTCCAACAGACGGTTAAAAACATGTTTTTTGTAATAAAATTGCCAGTAATGGTGCACTAAAATCCGGTACAAACAAGGTAAGAAACTGTGTTTTTGTCGGACGAAATATTAAAGATAAAGAAGCAATTAGTTGCCTTAGAGTATATATTATAAGGCGCTAATAGCCAGTAAGTGATTGGCAAGGTAAAGTACCTAGGCACGCGGTCAGGCCATAGATGGGGTCACGCATCTATGAACGGAAAGGTCGAAAAGACTAAAATGTCAAGGTGGTTTAATTTCTGAGCGTCTTCATGCTATGGAGTTCAAGTTGTCGGCCCGGTCGTTGTCATTAGACAACAGTCGTTAAGCCATGTCTCAGGCTAACTGGGTGGTTTGACCAACTCTGACTACAGGGTATTCACTGCCTATACGATAAAGTAGAAGAAAGTAGTATATTGAAGGCCCGGTGACGCGGTTCGTAAATGGTTGCTTTTCACGCCGCAGGTCGTGGGTTCGATTCCCACCCAGGACAGTTATTTGTGTGCATGAACATATCTGTTTGTCCTGAGTCGGGGTGTAAGTATCTATATAAATCTGTATTTACAAAAGAAAAGTAGTATATGTAGTATATCAGTTATCTGGTTTCCATAGTACAAGCTCTGTTTAGTTCGGGATCAGATGGCCCATAAAGTCCCAGGATATTATTATTATCATAACTTAGTACATTTGTAGAAAGTTAAATTAGTTTGTGACTGCCTGATATTTCAAGGACATTAATATCCAGGTCAAAATGCTATGGAGAATTCGGTCCCCTGGCCCTTGCCTTATTTTAAAAAAGTCATAAAAATAAATGATTTATCACATATATTACTAAGTACATTATTTCAGCATAAGTATGTAGACATTTTCTGAAAGTCTACCATGGAGCGGTGCAGAAAGATGTAGGTGTACAATAGCGTACCTATAGTAGGTTCTTAAAAGTGGAAAGTGAATATACTATATGTTACATATACTTATATATATATATATATATATATATTATTGATAGATAGATAACATACTCAAAATAAATATAATAATAGGATGATATATAAAACCATGTACATACATTATATACATAGACGCGGGCTTGTTTCCCAGAGGGGTAGGCAGAGACAACAGATTTCCATTTATCACGATATTTACATACCTCTTTTGCCTTATTTACCGTTTCTATAATACCATGTAGGTACAAAAAATACTTATGATGGATAATTTTATAATTAATTATATAAAAGGTCAACTAATCATTAAGTATGTAATGATGAGGCAACATTATAAGACGTCAAATATGCGACGATGAACGTAGGTGCAGAAGGTAATTATTGCATTTTTGCCGACTATTAATTACATTATTGTATAAGATCATAGAGATGGAGCGATGATCTTGTAAGTGTCGCTGGAATCCGCTTTGTGCAGGCAGCGCAAGACCGGCTATTGTGGGGATTTTTAAGGGAAGCATTTGCCCAGGCGTGAACGGCTTTTTTCGGCTGATATGATGATGATTATTGTTCTTGATACTATACAACTTGTATATGTTCCATTTGTTACAAAAATGTGCTGACAATGTTAAAGAGCCTCTTCTGGTTGTGCGATTTTTGAAATATGCGTGTTATTTCACAACCACTATTTAATCACAATTTTAACACAGTATGGTTCGCACCGCACGCTAAATATATAAACCTAACTATATAATTTTATATAAGTGTAGTTTTTAATTTTTACTTACATAGTTATACCTATCTACCTAATATATCTTAAATATGTAAATATTTTAATTTAAAATCAATAGTAATCGATTATTCATCATAGTGTACAATATAATGGTTTAACCCTTTATAATGCAGTAGGTATATCTCAAATTTATTGGTTTTGAACTTTATTACTGAATGGTGGTCGCCACTGCCGGAGAAAGGGTTAAGAACATTTTGCTAATGTTTAGTGTACGCCACGTCGATGGACATAATAATAATAATATCCTGGGACATTATTCACATACAACCACCTGATTCCAAACTAAACAGAACTTGTACTATGGAAACCAGATAACTGTTATATTACATGTACTTACTACTTTTCGCTTGTATACATACTTATATAAATAATTACACCCAAACTCAGGACAAAGAGTTCGTGCACACAAATATCTGTCCTGGGTGGGAATCCAACCCACGCCCTGCGGCGTGAAAGGCAAGCGTTTACGTTTACCAACCACGCCAACCAGCCTTTTTTTTTATAATGCAGGGGGAATGCTAATGCATGCCACCCGCAAAAAGTGTCTGCGGGTGGGTATGTCGGACTCGCACCGACTAAACCTAACCTGCCGTGGACTTCTTCTGGCGCCTGATGGGGGGAGCCCCGGGAACGCGGGTATGCTGCTCCGGTGCCCCCCTTTTGCGCCGTGTCCCACGCCAACCAGCCTGTTATCTACTTTGATATTAATAGCGTCTTTATGATGTAGTTAGAAAGGCTCACTTTCGTAGTGCAAGTGTATACACTGATATCACGTCGACTGTTAGGCAGTGTAATATAAATGCATTTACTACCCAGCTTCATAATAAGGGTACAGGTGTTATGATACAGGATGTGCATGCTTATAAGGAAATATAATTAATTATTATAGCTATTTTACGCGTCGCTAGCATTTCCTGCTCATTATAACACAAGTATTTTAATGAAGAATTGTTTTTTTTTTATTTGCATGACATTTAGTTAGTTGCTTCACCGGACACGGTGGAGACTGGAGACTCAGGCTCAGGCAATCTAGCAATTGTAGGATTGTTATAAAAACAACAATATAGAATATTGATAGCGATAGCGCAGTTCTGTGTGGTAACGGCATAAAATATCATCACCCCATCTCATTCTTTGGGGGGCGTAGAAATCGTCCGAGAGAATTCCTACCAGAGAACGGAAGCAGCGTTTTTCTATGAAATATAACCATCAAACTGCGACCGCCAACCCGTCTGCCAAGCGTGGCGATTATGGCATATCCCCAATACTCTGTGGAGGCTTTTGTCCAGCAGTAAACGTACTTTGGCTTACATGATTATTTAATTAGATAATCCGATTTGAAGTGGAGTGGATGGAGTTTATAGGAGCTTAAAGAAAATTTCAGACAACCAATCGAGCATATATTGTGTTTTTCTGCTAAATAATTTCAGTAAGTGGACCAAATCACGTGTATATGCCTCATTGAGTATGTTTCGCCGGAACGTCTCAACTGGGCCGTGTTGAAACCGGTAGTAGAGACACCCGCTGAGTTTGTTTCGCTGGGTCTTCTCAGTTGGGGCGCATTGGACCCGGTGGTAGCATTAAAGCGCGACCGTCGTTATAAACACAACGTCCGCCTTAATGATAACATTTAATTCGTACCTTAATATAGACAGAACCATTCAGACAATATGTAGGAAAAATATAGCTAAAATTGTAAATTTAGATAATTGAACCTACATATGATCCTTGACAATAACTTAATTTTAGCTAGCTAAATATCGTTACTGTTATAAAATAAATCTTATTGTAAATTATTTCCTACAATCCGTGTACCTAAATATCTATACCTATGTACCTAGAAATAATTATAAATTAATTATATATTACTGCGAACATGTTCTGACTATTTACAAGCGCTTTTTTAAAGTCTACGTGAATATTAACCTTTTTTATTTTATTTTATTTAAAAAAATTGTAATATCGTGTAGGTATATAATCTTCCGTTTCTATTTGCCACTGAACCTGTCTCCCACATAAATTTCTGCGCGAGTGTGAAATTACTTAATGGCAATTAAAACTACGAGGTATCCCGAACCATACGCGTTCAAGTATTAGGAACCAGGAAACAAAACATACCATAACTGTATAGAATATTGAAAACTGATTACGTATATCGGCTTATCGAGAGAATATTAATTGTCAATTACCCTAAAACAACAGATAGGGGTGTCTGCCGACCATCTATTATTTATGGTGAAACGGGGTAGGAGATAAGTCAAGTTTAATGGAGACAAACTGCTTTGTAATATCAACTAGTATCAGTTATCTATAACGCCAGTTTTAGATACATAAATATAAACTGACTTGACTGCACGTTTGGCGCAGCGCCTCGAGACTAAGACAGTCGCCTCGCCTCTTCGTGTCGGACAACTATTTGTGTGACCCATAAATAGTTGTTATGAGTCCGGATGTAATTTGTGTCCGTTTATTATGTGTTTGTAATTTACCCCGCAACACAGGGATTAGATTCCCTAGTGCGGATGTAGTCTTAAAAAAAACTTAAATTGAAACTCTCACAGCACAACTTTGTATTTATGAGTAAGTCATTAAATGTAAGGACAGGCCGACAATGGGATGCATAATAATAATAAGAAAGCGCAAATTTGGAGAACCGAAAGACCTGCGATCATACCTATTGTTATATCCACAAATGGAGTTATTCCTAAATCACTGAAAATCAACCTTGCAAGTTTAGGGCTTGATATCTGGCTAGAGAGTTACATGCAGAAGGCGGTTCTGCTGGCGAATGCCAGGATTGTGCGGAAATTTCTCTCCATGTAGCCCATATATTTTATAAGTTGTATTCGTATTAAAATACCCTTATATAATATATTGTAAATAATAGTGCTAATAAATATGTGATAATAATAAAGTCTCTTTATTCCATAACTCATCATAAATTTTACATTTCAATAATTTTAGTATTTTGGTATCTTATGCTATTAAAGTAATGTTAGTGGTTTGTATTTCTGGGGTTATGGATCTCGTTAAGAGTAAAGGCATCCAATGCAATGGGATGCATAGCCTATCGTAATTAAACGTGCTCAGACAAAATCAGCTTTGCAAAAGCTACTCGGAGAACCCTATTTGTTTATATAATCATATGGTTTATAACGTATGATTTTTTATTAATATTTCATTTTATTTATAATATTATATCCCGCACTTCGGTATCTCCTGTTCGTTTATTTGGTATGTATTAGTATATCTACTGTCATTAGTTAATGTTAAGTTCCTCTCCACCATAAGCTTGTCTGGAAGAGTTCACAGTTCTGTGCAAAATTTATCTATACAATATGTCAAAACTGATTTATACAAAATATATTCGTATCGTGTACAAGAAAGAGTATTCTATTCTATAAAAGTGTGGCTAATTTATCTGTTTGTCCCTCTTGTCCAGTCTTTTGCACCCTACAGAAATTGTATGAGGCTTCAACCAAAGCGTGGCAAATTTTGGACGCATAAAATTTTAATATTACTATAGGCACGATAAGAACTAGAAGTATCCGATTCTAAAACTTGTTTAATATAATTTTAATTTATTTACATATCGATATCAATGTGCATTAATAGTTGTTGTACTTCCATCAAGGCAATAGATACGGAATGATTTATCGAGCTGAGTGTCAACGAAACTCTTTCTTAGGTGACTTATGTAGTTAGTTTCTGATTGTAATCCTCCTGAACGGCTGAACCGATCTTCTTCAAATTTGACACAAAGGTAGTGACCTCAGAGCATTAAATACTAAATACTACTATTTTAGATATCTGTGGTAGTGACCATACTCGTGAGTACATATATTGTACTTGTGAAATCAAAAACGCTACGGGGGAATAATCACCGAAAAAGCAATTGTGCCATTAATAGTATTATCTGTTCCCAAACTAAGCAGAGCTTGTACCAGATAACTGATATACTATATATACTACTTTCTTTTGTAAATACATACTTATATAGATAGATAGATAAAACTCATTTTTGTACACCTCAAGAAACAATACAAACTGAGAATATACACAAATTATTACAGTACAAATGGCGGCATTATCACAAGGTATGATCTCTTTCAGGCAACCTAGGAAGTGAAAGGAGAAAGGAGTTACAGAGATTGAGTTGCGGGTGTACATAAAAATTTTAATAAAAGTACATACTGCTGCGGTAAGCGGTACCATACTTATAATTATACATATAGCCTACTTAGCTGGTGGTCCTGGGTTCGAATCCCAGTAAGTGCAAATATTTGTGTGATGAGCACGAATATTTGTTTCTGAGTCATTGATGTTTTCTATGTATTTAAGTATTTATCTATCTATATAAGTATGTATATCGTCGTCTGGTACCCATAGTACAAGCTTTGCTTAGTTTGGGGATAGGTAGATCTGTGTAACATTGTAAAAAAAAAAATTACTGTATTCAAAATATAATCAACTTCAACTTGTGTATATGATAACCGAACTGTCAAAGTTGTTTGCTAAACGTTTACTTTGGGCCGATTTAATAACCTTTTAATTGGTATCGTCTCTACAAATATATGTAATTTCATTCGTAAGAACGAACCGGTCTGCGTTTCGTTTATGCCTATCAACGGTAATGACATGTTTCAGGTGTATTGACACAAAAATATTGGTCTAATATATTTACTAACTAGCCGTGCCCCGCGGTTTTACCATATTCCGTATTACAATTTATAAATTATAACCTATGTGTTATTCGGATAATATATAATTCGGATTTCGAACATAAATAATAGAAATTTCGAATTCGGATAAATATATTATGTATAAGCTCTATTACTACAAGTTTCATCATAAAAATTCGTTGGGTAGGTTTTATGTGAAAGAATAGCAAACATCCATACACCCATCCATAATCACATACTTAGTAGGATATATAGGCTATACTAATATTTTACGTCAAAAGTGAGCAAGTAACATTTGACAGATGTCATTAAATAATTCGTACATTATTCTTACAATATTGTGAGGATAATAACAAAAAAAATGTATATAAAAGAGCTTCTAGTACCTAATCTGTCGTTTTGTTTAACATATTCACTATTACTTCACGTAGACTAATCTTATTTTAATGTTAGTTAAACTTGTGACCTCTTTAATAAACTCGTGCAGATTTTTTGCAATATTACGAAAGTACACGCAATTTAAAGGCGCCAAATTGCGGAAGAGGATTATTAAAACGTAATAGTTCAGTTACAATTATATGTTTCATTGAATAGAACGAACCTTTGTGACTTTGCGTATATAGGACCGGATACCCTGTGGTTCGTGGGTGCGATTCCCATTTGCAAATAGATCTTATTGTAATTTTTTTCATACAATCCGTGTACCTAAATATCTATATGTACCTTTAAATATATATAAATAAATTATAAATTACTACAAACATGTTCTGACTATTAACAAGCGCTTGTTTAAAGGCTACGTGAATACAAACCTTTTTTATTTCTTTTTTTTTTAATAAGAAGTCAATACAGATAAACTCGTGACCTCATTAGCAAAATCGTGTCGAATTTTTCACATAAAAAATGTACATGTACCGTGAAGGCGCTAAATGGCGGAAGAAGTCAATTAAAACAGTGCAAGCTAGTATATTTTACATAAAGAACAAAGTTTTTTATACCACCAGGTCGGCAAACAACCATACGGAATATTGGCCGTCAATGGTCAGCGGAATCTATGAAAGACGCCTGCAATACCAATGGCATTTCCGACGCGTTACAGACACACGCAAAAGCACACAATTACTATAATAATGGGATTACCTATACATATCTTATTCTATAAAGTAGAGCAAATTTTCCAGCCAAGCTTCTCGTAGAGCGATAGAATATAGCATTCAAGAATTCTACGAGCTACGTCCATTACTTATTTATTACGGAGGTATCTATGTAGCTAACTACTCCAAGGAAATATAAGCAGGCATGTAATGTAAGAAATATAGTACTTAGTCATTAGCGTCATTACGCCAATGAACTTAGAGCTTCACTTACGAAATTTGCGAAAAAAATACACTTCCTAGTTCCCATACAAAACTCTGTGTGAAGAATAGAAATATTTTTTGCTTCTTACTTAAACTTAGTTAAATGGTTCTACTTTACTGCGCTTTTTATTAATTGTTAATTTAATAAACGTAAAATAAACGTACGACTTTTGATATATGTATTTAATTCTTTTGTACGTACGCATGTTTGTAATTGAACTCTACCTGAATGGCAGAACCGATTTCGTTTAAATGTGTTGTGGCTCATTTTGGTTTACATACGCAATTGGATTGTGGATCATTTTGGTTTACATACGCAATTGGATCGACTTCTAGGTTGTCTTATAAGTTTGTGCATATTTTACCGGGTTTAATAGATAGTTCGGATTTCAAATTGGATGTGATTGGTGGCGAAAAATTATGATTGTGTTTTATTAATATTTTTATAGTAGTTAGTATATTTTGACATCCAAATATACTAACCTTCATATTTATAATATTAGAAGGATTCTAATATTATACAATTACGACTTTAATAACAGTCCCTTATATAATAAACTCAGTATCTCTATTTCATTCTGAGGTTGTCTGGAGAGATCATTTATCGCCATAGAAAAATATTCCACAAAGGTGTCAAACGGTAACCGCTTGTATGCCGGAGAGTAGTATAAAAATAAAAATTCACAGATGTGTGCCCAACCATACGTAGATATTCTATCACTGCAACAAAATTGAATGCAAAACACACCAAGACATTACTAATGCAACTCACGATGCGAGAGTCGCAAGTCATTTTTACATAATAAAAGCTACAGATGGGCACTTCGTCAAGTAATAACCTCTCACTTCCTCACACAAATCATAGGTGACAGTAGCGACATCTAAGGCTGAATAGGAAATAATGAGCCGTATATGGAGTTAAGTAGGCACCAGTACTTCCGTGATTTTACTACTCGGTTTTATTGGGATCTTATTAGATTATTTTGCGAACTAAGCTTAAACTATGACCCGATATATACGTAAAACTAACTGCAATTAACTTATTTACATTATTCCAATTTAATAATTCAGTGCAACAGTTTCTTAAAATAAAATAAAAATAAAATAAAAAAGGTTTTTATTCACGTAGACTTTAAAAAAGCGCTTGTAAATAGTCAGAACATGTTTGTAGTAATATAGTTGTATACATTAGATATTATTTCTAGTAACATAGATATTTAGGTACATCTTGTATGAAAACATTTATAAAATTTATTTTATTACAGAAATGATATTTAGCTAGCTCGTATCAAGTTATTGTCAAGAGATTATGTTTAATTATCTAGTTTAAGTCTAATATTTTACTACATATTGTCAATGGTTCTGTCTATATTAAAGGTATTATTATTATGACGGACCTTGTGTTAATAACGACGGTCGCGCTTTAATGCTACCACCGGATCCAATGCGCCCCAACTGAGAAGACCCAGCGAAACAAACTCAGTGGGTTCATCTACTACCGGTTTCAACACGACCCAGTTGAGACGGTCCGGCGAAACATACTCAAGCGGGCATGAACACGGGATTTGGTCCAATTAGAGTAATTATTTAGTAGGCAAACACAATATATGCTCGATCGGTTGTCTGAATGCTTATTATTTTAGATTATATTTAGGTATACAAAAGAAAAACTTCGAAACAATAACATTATTCATTTTGAGACAGAGTCAATAATTTTAAATTAAGTATATGATAGCAATCATTTACAGATAGTTCACGTAACACAGCAGATCAGTCATGTCTATATGGCTACAAGATCTCCAGCGAGCAATGTGCAGGTAGGAAGTGAGAGCCAGACGTCTTTGTCATCGATGTACTCTTTAGTGGTGTATTAACCCCTAGCCATAAGTATACGTTTAATATGTGTTTTAAAACTTGTGTCAGGCAGATCAGTAATTTGAGTAGGAAGCTTTTTATAAAACCTAATACAATTTCCTACAAATGATTTATTAGTTTTGCTTACTCTAAAGCCTGGCATGGCTAGTTTGTTTTTATTCCTAGTATTTATATTATGCAGTTCACTTTTCTTTTTATAATTATGAATATTTTTTCTAACAAACATTATATTCTGATATATATATTCCGATGGCACAGTAAGTATATTTATTTCTTTAAACAAATTTCGCAAAGAATCGCGACTGCCTAAACCATAAATGGCTCTGACTGCTCTTTTCTGCAATACAAAAATAGTACCTATGTCAGCCGCCGAACCCCACAGCAGAATGCCATACGACATAATGCTATGAAAGTACGCGAAATACACTAATCTAGCAGTTTGTTCATCTGACAATTGCCTTATTTTCCAGACAGCATAGGAAGCCGAACTTAATTTACCTGCTAACTTTTCAATCTGAGGACCCCATTGCAATTTTGAATCAAGTGTCAATCCTAAAAATACGGTCGATGGGACTAGATCTAATATTTTCGCATTAAGTGCAACTGTTGGTACAATTTGAGTCACATTCGGCAATGAGAACCTGATGCATTTAGTTTTCCCTGCATTTAACAAGAGATTATTTGCCGAAAACCATTCTGATATAAAGCTGAGTGTTTTATTATGCTCAATAAGATCTTTATCCTTTCTATTTACTTTAAATATGAGCGACGTATCATCAGCGAACAAAACTATGTCTGATACTTTCTCTACCAGATAAGGGAGATCATTTATATAAACTAGAAATAAAAATGGGCCCAATATAGATCCTTGGGGCACCCCCATTTTCACAGGATGACGTGCCGAAGTGGCACCGCCTATCGAAACCATCTGTTGTCGCCCCGATAAATAGTAGTTAAGTAAAGAAAATTATATAAATACTAAATTAAAGACTACTATAAGAATATAGGGCCTCAAAAATTTATCCGCATCGTCGGGAGGTAAACTGCCCAGAATCCTGGCCGCAGTACTACGTAAAAAATTTTTTTCTGTTAAAAACATAGTGTATTGGCTGATCGGCATAACTGAAAGATTTAAAAGATATCTTGCATACTGATATACTATAGGCCATTTTTTTTTTAATATCAGAGGGCGACAAGCAAGCAAGCGGGTCACCTGATGGTAAGTGATCACCACCGCCCATGAACACTCACAACACCAGAGGAGTCGCGAGTTCGTTGCCGGCCTTTAGGAGTCAGCAAACAAGTGTTGCTGGCCCTTCCCCCCACCCCAATGAGCTCTTTACCGTACTCATACGCAGAAACACAACATTAAAGTTATCATTAAAAAATATCTTCTGTAAGGTGGGGATACTTCTCCAGTCGGGCTGCTCTTTGGGCGAAATAACACTATGCCCTATCTCTCTTTAGCCCATATTACACATCGTTAAAGTGGTCCTTTACCTTAATGATCTCTATACCAATACTTTCATAATAACATTACATTCCTAACCAGCAAATTAAAATCTTTCCACATATTTCACGGTGATTACCGACACAGAGGACAACAATGGCGCGAATTACAATTTAAATTCAGTGTTGCAATACTTTCTATCGGCGCACAAAGGAGCATGGGCGTACAAAGCTCTGTATATTGCCATTGCATTCTAAAAAAAACATTTAAGCACTATCTAGATGTTCATAGATAAGTAGCAAGCTATAGTATGATGATTAAAAAAAAGATTGAACAGTGAAAGTGCACGAGAAGTTTTGTGAGACATTTTCCCCGCAATTATTATAGTAGAGTTTAGGTTGTAGACACACTTATTGTCACTTTTAAAAATAAATTTTGTTTATGGGGTCTTTATACATTTTTTTTCAGAAACTTTTATTACGATGTTTTATTAACGAGGTAGGTATATTGACAATTTTTCAGCTCCATGAGTAGTTCGACTGAGTACTTCAAAATATATTACATCATTGTTATGGGTCTACGCGTGAGTGAGCTATGAACGTTTTTATGCAAGGAACTCTTAATACATTCCTCGGTAAATTTAAGGTATTACTCATAATACCTATTTGAAATTATTAACGCGTTAAATGATGGCAATAATATGTCATAGTAATTAAATTATAATTCGAATAAGCCGTAGAAAATAGAGAACAAAAAATATATAATTAGGTATCTCTTCAAGAAAACTCTTAGTAATGATTGTGTAGTATTTCGTTTCTTCTGCCATGTTAACACTCAAGTAACAAGCATATACATGGGTAGCTCTAACAGATGTATCACCAGCTTTACTTAATCGTAACAGTTTTTATACAATAATAATCAGTTTAGATTGGCAACACTAACAACTGTCACTTAGGCGATGAACAAATTAAATCGTGACTGCGTGCGATAATTTCTCTCCGAGATAAATACGTATGCTTTTTATTTGACAATGGCAATATAATGTCTTTCTTATATTTAATTATCTGGGCAAGAGCGCTTATTGTGACGCCAAATGATAAAAATCACTACCATTTTCAGACAACGTTAAGTAATTTCAAAATACAGTCAATCTATAAATTCCCGGGTTTGGTTCCCCAACAGGATAACTATTTGTGTAACCGTTCGTCAGTCCGTTTGTGTCCGTCAATTATATTTTTTTGAATACCTCACGACACTGTGCTGCGACAGCTGTGCCCCGCGGTTTTAATCTAAACGTTAAATTTTATAAATTATCACAGCTCCTCCCCCGTAGGTGATAGTGTGATAATATGTAGCCTATATGTCGACGCAACCTCTTAGTAATATGCATGCAAAATTTTAAGTAAATTCAGGCAGTACTTTTTGAGTATAGCCCGGACATACATACAGGCAAACAGACAAAAATGCTAAAATCTATACTTTTGGCTTCGATGTCGATTGTAACGCCCCAAGTATCCTTTTTAAAAAATATATTTACTGTACAGTTTTGACTTTCCTACGATTTTATTATATGTATATAGATAATACAGAAATGAATCCAGTGTGCTTTAGACAATTTTATTTTATGTTTATTTATTATGTAATGCATTCACCAGCTTACTCTCCAATTCAAAAGTTTTACTTCAAAAAATCAGGCATGTTATGTAGAGCTTTCATAGTCTGCCAGCCGTAAGCTAAGTATAAATAGTGCAGGAGATATAAAAGGGCCATGGGCAGTGTAGGTTTGTTGTTATCCGAGCACCCGGTACCACGATCTTTACTTTCACTTAAGTTTCAAAGGGATTTCAGTTGTTACTACTTAGAAACTTCTGAGATTTATTTTATGGATAGTTTAATCCAGTTTTAGAGGACAAAACACATCAACAACTACACCTTTTAGCTGTGCGTAAGAATTCTTATTGTTAAGTTGGTAAAAAACATTTGTAATAATTGTTGTGTATGGTAAAGAAACAAATAAATAAAATAGAGTTATATATAATATGGATTTTAATAAAAATTAAAGCATATGGATAATCTGTATGAATAAATTCAAAAATAATTTCAAAGATTCTTTCATCTATATAAAGGTAATATGAGCTATATTTTATGTTCCTAAAATTGGAGATCCTTACAAAAATTGTAATAATGTAACCCAATGTACTCTACGTCTCTCTCTCACCTTTTGCTTACAAACGTTGTTATTTGGTGAATACTGCGAACAATAATGTTAATAGTACTCATCATCACCTAATTTAAAATAAAATAATATCTTTCTATACATCTATCCGGGGAAAACCACGTGTCGCTTATAAATTATAAATATGGACTTAATTATTTATGGTAAAACTTCCTATTGAAAAATGTCATTAGGTGTTTCTAGTGGCGAGTGTGGTGGGCCTATTAGGGACGTCATTTATAAGGTTTGAACGCTAGTTGATGAAAACGCGTTCCAGCTTCAGCAATACATAGTATGTTTTGCTGAAGCTGGACCGCGTTTTCATGCTGAAGGAGTACGTAAACGGAGTAAAGAATATAATTTTAAAACTGGCCAGGCCATTTTATGTCCAACATAGTTTTAAATATTTATTAATAATTACTTCAGTACAGTGGAGGTCACGTCAGATACACCAGCATTACAAAAACTGTCCTTACCTTCAGAATTTAAGACGCTATTAAGTTCAAAGTGTAACAACCGTTATGGCCTCAACTGTTTATCGATATCTCCATCGCGCCAGCAACAAATAAAAATTTCATGGCACCTAAGACCGTTGCGCCACCAGGAATTAAAAAGCGCTATCATGAATGTCCTAAGTTATAATGCTACAAAGCTAAGCCTTTTGATTTCAAATCACAATACGCTTCATAGATCACGATGGTTTTGAACAGTTGCGAACCTTTTATCTACAATAACCTGTTTATTACCTTGTAATAAGGTTGGTAATTGATTATACTCCTAGGTTAAATCGCGGAAGTACACAACTACGCAAGCGCCAGGTTTAGGCATTATATTACCTACTTTTATATCTATTATTCACCGAGTTGTGTAAAAGCTTAAACCATTTCATTTACTAGTAGCAATGATTGAACCCGCAAGGCAGGATCATTGCCAAATGATTAATAGCAGTATAATAATAATAATATCTAGGGACATTTATTCACTCACGGCCATCTGATCCCAAAAAAAGCAGAGTTTGTACTATGGAAACAGATAACTGATACCTATATTACATATACAACTTAGATATAGATTATTACGCCCAGACTCAGGACAAACAGATATGTTCATGCACACAAATATCTGTTCGGGGTAGGAATCGAAACCACGACCTGCGGCGTGAAAGGCAAGCATTTACCAACCACGCCAACTCATTGTGAGAGGAGACCCTTGCCCTAGAGTGGGTAAAAAATGGGCTTCATACATTGTTGTTTTAACCCGAGACTATTTATACCCATGTCAATATAGTAATCACTTACAATCAGATGGTCTGTGGGTTTTTTATAATGCCGTATTTAGATAGTTATGTAAATAAATTACTTTAAAAACTTAAAGCTGAGGTCATTAAAACAAGGATATATGTGTACGAATAATAAGGATGCTCATGAAATAATAAGTTAAGTATAATGAGTAATAAAAACTTGCATTAATGACAGCAAAAAGTAGTGCCTACCGCATGAATCTGCATTTAAATTTGCTGTTAAAATTCTTAATTACGTGTTCTAAAGACGTTCTTCATAAGCACAAATATATGTAAACGTAATTTAATTCTAATAAAAAAACCCTAAAACAGTTTATTTCATTTCCTAAACACATAATTATGTTAATTTATATAATATAGAGCATATCTGCAAAAGAATTTGGAATTGGGCTACAATTGTACATACTGCAATGGAGATAAGTATGCTGGGCTTCAAGATAAAACTTAGGAAACATAAACATAAGGCTTGATATAAAAGTAAAGCTAAAAACAAACGCTTTAAAATTCATAGACAAGAGAAGCAAATAGTTCATAACATGACACCCAAGAACTGCTACAACAAACAAGATGACAGAAGAAACAATGGGTTAACCATATGCAGTAGGTAAAATATGGACAGAATTAAATGGATAGAGTTGGAGAAGGTCTCTGCCAGAATATAAATATTTTACACTCATGTGACCATGTTACGCATTGTAAGCAAAACAAGACAGTAAAGATGATCTTTGAGTCGTTTATTACGAACGTTATTATATACGTGAGACGTGTGAAAAAATACAAAAAATAAGGAAAATCACACGACTTTGTAACACAACTGCAATAGGTAACAAAGTACTTTTTTGTATATTTAGGTTTTCCCTAAAGTGCCAAGGCAATGTTGACCTTTCCTCAAAATAGCTGTTTCCGTGCCATATAATGACTAGCTCTTTAAATGCTTTTGATTTTTAAGCTCTGAGTGATTCTTCCCCAACAACCTAACGCTCGCAATTTATTAAATTTAAAACATCAGAAAGAAAAGTTGGATATATCCAGAATAACCATACATGGATCAAATCAAAGAGAAAGTGGAAGTAGGATCGTATCGGTAAGCTTTTCGAACAAAAGGGAGGAATGAAGGAAGAAAGAAAAACATCAGGAAGAAGAAGGCGGCATATCCAGGATAACCATTGGATAAAATCGAAGAGAAAGATGAAGTAGTATCGCATCAAGAAGCTTGTCAAAGAAATTAACGAGGGAAAGAATTTCCACCGATAATTTTCAAATTTTAACTTGAAACCCTGTATTGACCATGACCCAGTAACAATTGTGAACAAGTAATTTGGTGCGCCATGGACCATGACAAGACCATTTTGCTAGTTGGATAATTAGTGTCCACTAAATATAGAACGGGGGACATAGCTGCGACAGAGAAGTGTTCGAGTGGCGATCACAAACTGGAATACACAGCGTAGACAAGATGGACCGATGAGAGGATCACTGGAAGCTGCTGATACAGGTGGCATGAGACCAGAAATACACACATCAACACAATCTAGGGATATTGAACATTTCATTGATTATCTAGAAAACTATAAACATTTTGTTATGACTGTAAATGGAAGAATTAAAGATAATTTCATGGCCGATATTTAAACATTAACAACACGATGCGATTTTGTTTTTCTAATTAATAAAAGTCTTAAATTAATTAAGCCATAGAAAATTACTGAGTGAACAAAAACATTTTATTCTTATAAAATTATTCAATCGAATTAAATGAATAAAAATCTTACCAAATCTGATAATCAGTAATCGGTATTTCCTCCTCTAACATTAATCACACAGCGGCAACGATTTTCCATACTTAAAATTAAGGTGTCAATGTCTTGCTGGGGTATGCAGTCCCAAGTTCTTTTTAAATGTTCGAAAAGTTGTTCTTCTGTTGTCAAGTTGGGCGGAAAATCCCTCAATGCTCTTCGCTGTAACATGTCCCAGGCGTGTTCAATTGGGTTTAAGTCTGGCGACTGTGGAGGCCAATCTAATACCTGAACATCGTGTTCTCGAAGGGCGGCCCTCACCAGCCGCGCTGTATGGGAAGGTGCATTGTCATGCATGAGCTGAAATTCTTGCCCCGCTAGGGCGGCCCTGAGCGGGACAATGACACGTTCTACTACCTCCTCACGGTATCTATGGGCAGTCATGCTGCCCTGAATCCAAATGAGTTGGGTTCGTCCGCCGATTCGTATTCCTGCCCACACCATAATTGTCCCGCCTTGGTAAGAGTGGACCTCCTGTGGATGTCGGAGACGGCTGACCCTGCCTGGAGTTCTCCAAACGCGTGTTCGTCTCGAATCTGGATGAAATCTATAGCGGGACTCATCAGTGAACAGCACCAATGACCATTGTTGATCACTCCATGTCAAATGTTCTTGAGCCCATAAAAGTCGCCTACCGCGATTGCCACGTCGCAGCGCTGGGACTCGTAGCGGTCTGCGAGCATGAAGACCAACTTCATGCAGCCTCCTTCGCACGGTTTGGTCGCTCACCAGCAGCTGCTGACCCTCCTGGAGCCTTTGCACTAGTTGCATCGCTGTGATATTGGGTAGTCTTCTGGCGGTCATTTGGAGAAATCGATCCTGTCTCTGAGTGGTAACACGATATCTACCTGTGTGCCGTTCTGCCACATCTCCAGTAGCGCGATAACGTGACCACAGCCTGGATACCACATTTTGGCTTGTGCCCAGAGACTCAGCAACGACGCGTTGAATAGCACCGTTTTGTAACATGCCAACTGCCCGTAACATTTCATCTCGACTCAAATGATGGCGTGGCATGACGCTAAAAAGCTTACACAACCAATTGAGAAAAGAAAATAAAACAATTTATCAGGTTTTCTTCAATTAACACGCAAAAAAAATTTTAATGCAACTTCTTGAAATTAGATACAACTCAAGATTGCGCTGTGCTTTGCGTGTTTTCATTTGTTTCTCATTTTAATTTTTAAATTTTGAATAAAGAATAGACAAGGTTTAAATCTGTAAATAAACTTTTTAAGGAAACTAAATAGGTTTTAAACAATAAAGCCATGTTTGATTTCAAAATAACGTATCCCTAGACTTTGTTGATGTGTGTAGTGGAGATATTGAAGTGCCCTAACACAGGCAATTTTTGTCTAAAAGGTCACTTCAAACACTAGTTGTATTACTAATTTTGCGAATGGAAAATAAATTATTAGAATTTTGAATTTGGAATTTGTGGGCGACCTACATATGTCCAGCGAACATCGAGGAAATCAACCTAAACGTAGTTTTATATCTTGGGATTTATAAAAGAACATAGCCGTCGTATACCTACTTACGAGTAAATAAAGATATGTTCTGTAACCGCAAGTATTATTGCCTATTTTATTTCACGTGATGTCTGCTACCTGCCTTAATAAACCCAGTGCCGTGGGAATTAAGTAAGTGGGCGTAAAAAATAATAACGCCAGTCGTTTTAATCACCATAAAACCTCAATATCATAAAATATGACATAAAAATGGGTTGGACGGAATTACATGGACTGCTTACTGCTAAGTCAAATGAAACGACGGAATATAAACAGCATCGCTGAAACATATAGCATTAGCAGGATTGAGCATATCACTGAAGGAATGTTGACCCATTCCTCCCAGATGAAATCTGGCAACCTTACTGTACTACACATAATAAATAATAACATACACACTGCCATATGATCCAAACTAGACAGAGCCTGTGCTATGGCAACTGGACACCTGATAGACATACCTACATTCTAATTCCATACGTATCACACTAATATTATAAAGCTGAAAGTTTGTGAGTGTGTGTGTGCTTATGTATATATATACTTCGGCAGGCTCGACCTAGTGTGGAGGTCATAAGTTAATGACAGTTTTATCCTTTTTGTTACGAAATTGTAATTTCATTGTTATATGTAAAATAGTTAAGGAATATGTAAATAATTTTGGTAAATAAATCTTTATCTTATCTTATCTTTATCTTAAAATCTTTACTTCTTCACGTCTAAACTGCTGGAACAATTTTAATATAATTTGGTATGGAGTTAGCGGACACCCTGGATTAACACATAGTCTATCATTTATAAAGTTTAACGCGGGTAAAACCGCGGGGCACAGCTAATTATAGATAAATTACACCCAGATACATAACAACTAATCGTGCGCATCACGCAAAGAGTTGTCCTGGGTGGAGATAGAAACCCACAACCTAGGGGTCGTGGTTTAGATCCTTAGCAGTCAGGGTCACTAACCTCTAGACCAACGGTCAGGCAAATGATCCTAAAGACTAGCCCCTCCTTTTTTGAACGGATTTTAAATTTAATTTATTAATATATGTTCCTACGTATTAGCGTAACAAGTTCAAATTTTCGATGAGAAAGCACCCCTGTGGTTGGTTACTATCTTGATGCCGTTTCACCAAACTCTCGAATTTGCTCATAAATCATTATTAAAATAAAATAAAATAAAAAGGTTTTTAATCACGTAGACTTTGAAAAAGCGCTTGTTAATAGTCAGAACATGTTTGCAGTAATATAGTTGTATACATTATTATTTCTAGTAACATAGATAGGTTAGGTAGGTAGGTGTTAGGTACACATTGTATGAAAAAAATTATAAAATTTATTTTATTATAGCAATGATATTTAGCTAGCTCGTATCAAGTTATTGTCAAGACATTAATAATTAAATTATATATAATATAAAGATAATTTAATTTATTTATTTCTAGGATATATCAGATATAAGATAAGATAACTCTTTATTGCACACCAAGTCAAATAAAATACAAGAATCAAGGATTCATCACAAAATTGTACAGACGCCAGCACATCAAGCTACCCCGATCTGCCAAATTTCCTCAATTGAAAGCGAACCTTATACCTTAGTGATAAAGTTGAAAATCTATAAAAGAAATTCAATGGATTGGGGTAGCTGGAAGTGCTGGCGTCTGTACAATTGGCGGCCTTATCACTATATGTGATCTCTTCCATACATATATGATAAGAGATTCTATTAGATAGGCAATGCCCCTAATTCTATACAATACCAACTCAACGAAATTTTAATATTCGAGACAAATGTAATAACTTTTAAATTAGTCTAGATGTGTAAAACTGAAAATCGCCAGCATTGAACATTGATTTCCTATTTCAAAGAAGATAGAAATGTATTACTTTCGCTTCTCTACTTACTTCACTGTTCTTGTTGCGGTTTCAAATAATGATACGTACATATCCACATAAGTTTAGTTCTCCGTAGCTTTCTAGTGTTTCAAATTATGTGATACAATTTCTGCTATCGCTTTTAGAAATCATCAATAAAATGTGGAAATTAAATCGATCAATCGTTTAGAAGTCTGCTCTTTCTAAAAAGATAAATCACTCAATTGATTAGGAGTCCGCGCTTTCTTTAATGAATACTTTTTTTCTGAACTCGTTATTTAACACTTTTGTTTTCAGTATTAATTAAAGAGTTGACAACTGGAACAGATAACTAATTTTGCGATTCAAAATAATACAAACAAAGAATAATAGTGCTCCCGATTTTTTTACATTTGCTCGCCTATGGAGCTTAATAATAATATGGAGCTTCATCATCATCATCATCATGTCAGTCAACGTACGTCCACTGCTGGACAGAAGCCTCCCCAAAGAATGAGAGAGGGGGGGGGGGGTATGCTACAATCGCCACGCTTGGCAGACAGGTTGGCGATCGCAGTTTGATGGTCATAGTTCACAGAAAAACGCTGCTGCCCGTTCTTTGGGGGTATTCCCTCGGTCGACTTCTACGCCCGCCACGGGATGTGATGGGGTGATGATATTCTATGCCGTCACCACACAGCAAATATGGATAAGCTCCATCCCCTGTATTACTTTAAAGATCTTTTATAAAACCCATATTTAAGCAAATAAAAACGATTTCTGTAGTGCATCAGGAGTGTTTGCGGAAACGAGGGTTGATGGTTTCCACGCCATCATCCGCAAAAGGTGTTTATCCCTCCTACGCAGGGTGCGTGGTAGCTCACACAGCATCTTGAACACATTATGCGATAAATGGGAGAAAGTCCGATGCTGGAGCACTGGATACGTCTGCACACGACGCAGACGGTGCCCTAGTACACCGATATTATATATTGTAAAATTACTAACATTGGGTTAAGATATTCTGTAACTGGACTGAAAAATGGTCTGAAATAAATGAATAATAACAGATTCAAAGATTCAAATTCATTTATTCCATAAAAATTTTACATTTATGTGGAATCGTCATATTTTTTTTACCCTACCGTGCAATGCATGACGTGGCAGCTACTGAGAAACACTGCCAGAAAACTCAGTAGGAATCCTTTTTTTAAAATAAAATATACTTAAGATTAATTACAATCATGTGTGTTGACTCAGAACAACTCAATCCCAAGCACTTTTATCACTTAAATAATCAGAAATTTTGTATACTACACAATTTGGCTTTAAATTTTATAAAAATTTAATAATAATATAACATTTGAATTCAAATCAGCTGCCGCGCATAACGTCGACGGAGAAAAGCCAACTACACAGGAAATATTAAAGTGTGCTGTGTACAACCATAAATGCAGTCACAATCTTATAATCCGATGGGACGACTATCACACACGATCTTAAATATTCAATTTTTTTCTAGTTCGAAGCGTCTTATATTTATTATTTAGGTTACATTTTGCGTTATAAACCTTGAGGTGCCGGCCATCGCGGAACAACCTTGTGAATCGATAGCATTTAACGTGACATTACATTTTGATAGCTATAATGATTCTGGGTCACAAAGTGACTCATAAAATACTTTGTTGTGCCATAGATTACCATTATTATGTCAATTTAACCTTAGTGGAGGGCCAATACTAACTAACCAGCAAATTGTGATTTGGAAGGTAGTTAAGTATTTATATTAAGTACCGTCGCGTTTATAAATCCAGTAACAGTTTTAATAAGAAATTGTTTTGCATTATATTTCAATTAGGTCCTATTTTAGTAAGAATCTTGCTATATGATGACGGTGGCGAGTATACTACTTCTCTATTTCATCCCCGGGGGGTAGAAGTCGTCCCGAGTCTACCAGAAAACGGACATCAGCGTCTCTGTGATTTTTTTGTCAAGGAAATCATTCAGTAGTCTCGATTCTGGAAGTTGGCGGTCTTACTCCAACGTGCCCCGGAGAGTACGTAGAGCTTGCAGTCCTAAACATGATCTTTCACCGGTCGTGGTTTCTTACCGTCCCATCGGGTTATGAGAGTAGAAAGAAGAAGGAATAGAGAATAGAAAGTGCCCGTGATTGCGTAAATTCATTGTCTTGCTTTTCACGCCACAGATCGTAGGTTCGATTCCCACCCAGGACAGATATTTATATGCATGAACATGTCTGTTTGTCATGAGTCTGAGTGTAATTATCTATATAAGGATGTATTTACAAAAGAAAGTTAGGCGTCTGTACAAGCTCTGCTAAGTTTGGGGCCAGATGGCCGTGTGTGAATAATTTCCCAGGATATTATTATTATTACTTTGCATGTTACTAAACTTGCAAAGTTAATAGTAAATCAATATATATCCTAATATGTACGAGTACTTAAGTAGTTTATGATTATATTATAGATAAGTATTGCTGATTCAGATCATGACCTTTCCAACCGGTCTCATGTACCACTATTTAGTATATTTTTGTTCTATAATCTGTCTCGATTCTAGTGAATCGAAAATGAATTCAAAAGTTTGATGCCTAACTTAAAATTCCTCAGAAACGCTCAGGGGTAGAGAGAGCCAACGGATTTCCATTCATGGTTTATAGTTACGGTTTAGGGTACCTGCCCTTTCGTGAGAACGTCTTCGATTTTGCCAGAGAATGTTCTACGAGGACTTACCAAATTTAAAAATCCCTCAGTAACGCTCAGTGGTCAGTAACCTTGCAAAATTAATAGTAAGTTTATGAGGTAGAACCCAATATGTACGTAGTTACTGTTTATAGCTCAGGCTGATTCGGATCATGACCTTACAAACCGGTTCCATATATTAATATTAATAGTGAATAATCGCAACTCCTTTGTATCGATGTGTCCATTTTGTTAGGATTTAATCATGTGGGTGTATGTTTGATGTTACATTGTATCAAATGAAAAATAGATATTGCTGGTGATTCTTTGTTATTAAATCTCTTTATAATATAGCTGTATAAAAAAAATATACATAGAACTGTGAAAGTCGCCAGTTATGCGTACCGGGTGCAAGTTGGTGGATAGGTTCTAACATATCGCTTATGCCATACATAAGTTAACAAAAATAAAGAGGCCCTTTCCGTTTTATAAGAACTGAATATAAAAAAATCTGATATGAAAATTTGTTTAATTTGTGGTGGCATAGAATCGGGGCATTGTACGCAATTATTTTTAAGTTATGCACCTTTAACCCTGTATGGGTATTATGTGTCAGAATTGTGTTTAACCCTTTTTTAAATATATTGCCGTTTTTTATAGTTAATGGTACAGAACCCTTCGTGCGTCAGTTTGACTTGCACTTGGCCGGTTTTGATGTGTCATGACTCATGACCTCTCTTGCTCTTGAAACTCATGCATTTTATCTGATTTGTTGCAAACGTGGAGTGTTCTATATTTTTGGTTTAAAAGCCTTTCGCGCACTTACTCGTTACATGATATGTAATGTACAGATATATATACAAAACTAGCGGCCCGGTACGTGCTTCGCTACGCTTTTAAGTATTAGTACAAATTGTAGGTATATGAGAGTATCGAAAGATGTTGATTTTACACTTTTTTAAGACTTTATTTAAACCTTCCCTGGACTTCCACGAATAATTCAAGACCAAAATTAGCCAAATCGGTAAACGCGTTGTTGAGTTATAACATTACAACGAAAAGTGGCATTAATTTTTATATATATAGATTACGACTCTTACACAAGTCACCATAACTCGCAATTAATATCATTGCATTTTACACTTCCTCCCTTTCTCTTACATACATTAAGTATGCAAAAATATTGACTCGCAACATGTCGAATGCAATAAGTTAGATAAGATAATATATTTTTTTGGATCAATTAATATTCCAACTTATGCAGATAGTACACATACATGTTATTACCAAATTTTAATGGATTGATTACTTCCATCTTAATTGTGATTGTATAATAGCCCCTGGGACTGAGCTCCACTAATTTTGATAATAACTCGCAAAAACCAGTTTAAGTAAACACTTATTCAAGAAATCACGAGAGGAAATATGAGTATTGCCCTTTATGTTCAATATTTTGTTCAAAAATTCCCAAAAAACTTATCACCCTAGTTCTATTAAGATAAAAATCATATTTAGCAAATTTTCATCTCGTATTTTATTCACTTATAAATTGCTGCCAGAAAAGTAGGTACGTTAGGTTAGATTAGAACTACGACCCCAATAGCTCAAGCCGAGCGGGCCGCAGCAGCGGCATACAAAGCGCCAAAAAAGAACTATTTCGATTTGTGATAAGTTGTTTGACAAATATTTATTGCTAAATGATATTTGCGAAAAATTTATGGGATGTGATATTCCGGGAAAAGTTTCTTGCGTACGTTAGTAATACGAGAAAATCACCCACGATTATATTCGATTCTGGAATACCCACCCGAAATAATATGCTGCGTGTTTCTTGGTGTCGTCGATCAAATTGTAATATTATCGCATATGAAAGTAATAACAGTAACATAAATAGTAGACGTGACTTAAGTAACTGATTCACCTATAAAACTAAACAACGTGTGTCATAGTAAAATGCAAAATACGCAAAAAGAAGATTAATTTCCCCTACAAGAATAGCAATTAGCTGACCAATTTGCCAAAAAATAGTTCACATAATGACACATATTATTATTATGAACATACATATAATTAGTATGTAGGTATGTATACTTATAGGTATGGTATTATAGTACCTTATAATATAGTAATTTGTACACTTGCAACTGCCTCATCTCTGTAAGCCGTTTCTCCTTTCATTAGCTAGGATGCCTGGAAGAGATCACACTTTGTGTTAAGGCACATGGGTCTGTTTTCGCTTTGTTTTATTTCTTTAGGTGTAAAATTAAGAGTCTATCTATCTAAAGAATATTTTATTCTATCACAGTTTCACAATATAAACTATAATACGAATATCAGTTAGTATACATAAATCATCATGTCAGCCAAAGTACGTCCACTGCTGGACTAAAGCCTCCCCAAAGAATGGGGGGGATATGCTATAAACGCCACGCTTGTCATAATAAATATTATTCGTTAATAGTTATAGAATACTTAGTAATAATAGAAGACAAAAGACTCAGTCATTCTTCGAAGCCTTCAATCAAATTAAACTACAAATACAAAGTTATTATTTCTTGTGATACTATTCAATTTGAATTTATGTCGACTTATTAGGTACTTAGGAATATACGTGACTAAAAATACTAAATTAACTTTAAAAAAAATTACTTGTGTATTTTTAACCTTGTGGACGGGTAAATAACGAATTAGTTTAAGGACATAAATATAATCTTATATCCATAATAATAATAAAGAATGACATGATTATGTTACCTTTGATTTTTATTTTCCAACTATAATCCTAAATTTAAGGTTTAGGAAGATAATCATTATAAATATCAACTTTAATTTGGATCAGGTATACTACAGGAACAGGTAAAGCAGGCAGGTACCTACCCCACAAGGTAGACCGACGATCTTGCAGAGTCGCGGGGAGCCGCTGGATGCTGGCATCGCAAGACCGATCATTGCGTAGATGTGGGTTACATGATAATGCTAGGGGAGCATGGGGCAGTGATTGACTCTATCAATCACTGCTCCATGCTCCCCTGTGTTTAATTTTGGATAATTTATTTTTTCCACAATCAATTTTTTTGCCTTTGAAAAGAAAAGTATGTAAATGGCTTGTTGGCTTAGTGGTTAGTGACCCTAAGTACTAAGCCAGCGGCCGTGCGTTCGATGGGATGTTCAGGGCCTCTACCGGCTAAGTCGCCGAACATCGATTTCTTAAATGGCGTTCAAATAAATAAAGGTTAAAATTGACTTAATCAATCGTTAAATCGGCTTCAACATTGACAATCGATTCCGTACCATTTATGATGTCACATGTGCTCATGGGAGCCGATTTAATTATTGATTAAGTCGTTCTCAACCATTATTTATTTGAACGCCATTTAAGAAATCGACGTTCGGCGAGTTAGCCGGTAGAGCCCCTGGTCCCAAGACAATAGTTTGTGTGATGAGCACGATTATGTGTTCTGTGTCTGGGTATATTATGTATGGATTTAGAAATATATAAGCATGTTTATCAGTCGTCTGGTTGCCTAAGTACAGACTCTGCGCTCTTTGGGAACAGGTGGCAGCGTATTAAGTGACACAATTTAATTATTTATGGTAAGTAACAGTCTCCTCGAAGCTTGGCCATTTATTGGTTTACAAATCTGTCATTTATTCGGCACTGGTTATAATTGTATCTAATACTGATCGGAACAGAATTCAAATGATTGAATTTTAAATTCTATTCAGATCAGTAGCTTTGATTTAACCTATAAATTAATATTAATTTAATATTTACATCTTTTCCATAAAATGCCCAATGATCCCTGACTCTCCTACTTAAACACAAATCTGTTTGATACTATATTATTTGTATATTTCGACGAATTCACCAAAGTTGTTCATCAAGTCACAGTCAAATTGGAAACTGGTTTCGTTCAGGTTTATTAGTAATTAAGTTTTTTGTTATCTATTAAGATTTTTCAGGGTCTTATTGCAATTCGTTATTAAACAAAAAAAATTGCCTGTTTCTTCAATTATATATAATTTATTAAGGACGTTTAGTTTTGGAGTTCGAAAGCTACTGCTGACCATAGACTAAAACAACATTATTAAAATAAATAAATCAACCAGTAGTCACGTAACCACGAGTTCATGTGACTTCTGGGAAGCCGTAAATGGTAGTTACTAAGTCTGTAGCTGGTCATAGACCAAAGAACCTTATGAAAAAAAAAATAAAGCAAGCGGAGTCACGTGTACACGTGACTTCTTGGAAGCTCTAAACGGTAGCACACGTGACTTCTGGGAAGCCGTAAACGGTAGATACTAAGTTTGTAGCTGCTCATAGACCAAAAGAACGTTATTAAAAAATTAAAGCAACTGGAGTCACGCGTACAGGTGACTCCAGGGACGATCTAAACGGTAGCACACGTGACTCCTGGGAAGCCCTAAACGGCACCTACTAAATCTGTAGCTGCTCACAGGTCAAAAGAACGATTAAAAAAAAAATAGAGCAATCGGAATGTCGTGTACACGTGACTTCAGGGAAGCTTTAAAGGGTAGCACACATGACTCCTGGGAAGCCGTAAACGGTAGCTGCTAAGTCTGCAACTGCCCACAGACTAAAATAACGTTGTTAAAAAAAATAATGCAACCGAAGTCACGTGTACACGTGACTGCTGGGTAACTCTAAGTGGTAGCACACGTGACTTCTGGAACGCCGTATACGTCAGATACTAAGTCTGTAGCTGCTCATAGACGAAAAGAACAAGTGTCTCGTGTACAAGTTCCTCCTGGGAGGGCCTAAAAACGTAATTAAGAATAAAAGCTACCTAGCTAACTAATCATTTATTATTAATTAAATTTTTGGTACATGAGCAGCCCGAATGAAATAGTACCTGTAATATACATACTCCAGGTACAATATTACGTAAATTTCGTTGCCCTGTTTGTGATTAAGGTAGACAACATACCATTAAATGGGCCGTGTATTTATTTTTAACAGACTTCTAAAGAAAAAGGTTATCAAGTCAAGTATATATTATTATGTTATTGTTACATACATACATAGACTCACGCCTGTTTCCCAGAGGGGTAGGCAGAGACATCGGATTTCCATTTATCACGATCTTTGCTCACTTGTTTTACCTCGTTTACTGTCATTGTTTTCTTCATACATGCTCGCCAGTTTAGTGTATTTTTGTGGTTACTGTATACCACAAAATATAAACTAGGTAACTCGACTTTTCCGTCTTCGTGAACAAAATTTTAATATAATTTACCTAGGTATATGGGAATATTCCGAAATCATTTCCAGTAGAATAAAAAAAATGTCAATAGTATGTAAATATAGTATGCAAATAATATGTCAAAATTGGTTCACAAACACATTGATAGTATTCTACTAGACGTGCAATCCCATATTGAGAATTTGCTCACTGAGTTGCAGCGCCCGCGCTGCAACTCAGTCAATTTTGGCCGCCGCGCCCGCGTGCGCTCCTTACCTCGAGCACAGCCGGACTGCGACAGAGTTTTTATTCGAAACAGCGTGTCTAGTTATACATATATGTCAATGCACAAACAACGCAGAAATCCTGAACATACAGTCGAATCGATAACATCCTTCTTTTTGAATTCGATAAAAACCCGTGTTAATTTGAGGTTATAACGTGATCAATTAACTTCAATTGTATATTTTTAGCGATATATTGCAGTATATAAGATTGAATTATTCGCAATGAAAAATGCCATTTTGAAATGACGTAAGACACAAAATGGCCGATCAAAATAAACTGTTAAAGGCGCACGTGTCTAAAACGAATGACGAATCTTTAATTAGCGTCTCCAAACGTGATATTTCACAAAAGTCACAATCTTACCCGTGTTGATAACGATAAAGTTTTACGTTGACCAATTTCACAAAAAGAATACGATATTGTGCTCTGGAAATGTATTGACCACGGAGACATTCTCTACGGGAAGTAGGCTGGTTCGGGAGACAGATTATCCTACTGAACGAATTTAGAGATTGTCAGTTTACGAAATACGGAAAATAAAACAGTTATTGTCGATAATAGGCATATTAGATAAACACAGCTCATGTTCTCAATGTGGTCAAGCACAGCTCCCTCCTATACAATGCTGTAAAACATTCAATACAAAATCCATTGCTTTATTATCTACATTATATACCCAACATTTCAAATTAAAATTAAAGGTCTATCTTTTGGAAAAGTGTCTTTATTCTACCAATGACTTATGATCGCTATTATATTAACAATTAAATTTATTTAGTATAAATTCTCTTCACGTCGTTTACCATATTCACTGCTATTTCACACCTATGCAATGCTATTTCACCGTAGTTTCTGAACTGATTATGATAATGCTTTCGCAATATGAAATTATTCCAAAAACATTCCCTATCAATCAGCTTCAAACATAATTATATTTTTTAAGCGGTAATTACGTTTAAAGCCGATTAACAATTTACTTCAGGAGCTGATCCCAAATCTATTTGGTAGTCAATTCCCCAAATTAAAGGTCCGCCTAAAGCTTGATTTATAATTAGAAACCTTTTACACCTAAAAGGGTATCATCATCATTATATCAGCCGAAAGACGTCCACTGGACAAAGGCCTCCCCCAAGGATCTCCACAATAGCCGGTCTTGCGCTGTCCGCATCCAACGGGTATATCAGGAAGTAAAGCAATATATACCACGTGTATGAGTCGATACCTAGAGACTTCAACTACCACTCTATAAATTGTTTTCTAAAACCTACTCAAATCCTACGCGCAAAAACGACTTGTTTTTCATGTTTTTATTCGTCTAGGACCTTTAGTTAATAAATACATTTTATAGTTACCTAGTTACTTGTTCCGTCGAAGATAAACGGAATATTTAATGCCGAAAAATAAATGAAAGGGGTACCAGTTATACAGCAGAATGTATATCGGTGGATACACTTTGACCATGTCAGGGTCTTTATCACGTAGACTGTGAGGGCAGTTTTAGTACTGTCATTAATGTGACGTTGACTAAAAAGGTTTTTTTATTTAATTGTATACTCAATGTAAGAATACGTCATACTGGATGCGGGTTCAAACAGGTAATTGTATAGTTATAAAACTATATAAAACTTAATTTGTATTCCTTGATATTCTTTCTACTGGGACATTAGGTAATTTGACATTTGTCAATATGTGAAAAGCACATAGTTCAGACTGTAATCTACCATCCTAAAATTAGAACACAGAAGCACAATCACACTAATATTATAAGGGCGAAGGTTTGTGAGTGTGTGAGTATGTATGCTTTTTTCTTCTTCACGTCTAATCGGCTGAAGCGATTTTAATAAAATTTGGTATGGAGTTATCTGACACCCTGGAACACATAAAACCGCGGGGCACATCTAGTATAGATATATATATTGTGCTTCTGTCTTCTAATTTTCCCAAACCGTTGACCTGTCATTCTGATTTTGACGTGAGCTTGAAGAATTTTTGCTATGAAGTGCAGATTATCTACCAGAGGACGGGCAGCAGCGTCTCTCTGTGTACCATCATACTGCGTTCGCCAACCCGTCTGCCAAACGTGGCGATTATGGGATATCCCCCCAAAATGATTTACGAGGGAGGCTTTTCTCCAGCAGTGGACTTTTTACAGCTGTTATGATGAAGCGCGGATTGAGCTTCTTCTTCTTATTTATATCCTAAGGTTTCCATTTTAATATATCCTTGTGAAGATATAAGCCTTGAATTCAAGGTGTTATATTACTGTGTTTCCCTACATCTTTCCTTATTTACTTCTCAGAAATATCGTATCTTACTTAAAAGTGGCTTTATTGGAAACTCGTGCAAAATAAATACCTATAGCGATTAAATGATATAACTACCTCTAGTAAAAGCTCTTACATTTTGTTAATTTATAGCTTATCCGCGTCGTTATAGATATTCATATGAATATATAACTATTATTTTACCACACAAAAGAAACAAAAGGAATCGTGTGCTATTATTATTCATAAGGCTATATAGCTTACTAGAAATCAATGCTTATACGCCTTATACGTCTTAGATGTACCACGACCCTAAAATTTGGCTTCGGTACATTAATTTAGTCAGAAAACAATTCGATTATGAACTCCCGTGCATGATGTAGCTGTGGAATGAGCTCCACCTACAGTTTTCAGCACTACAGCATGGAACAAATAATCAGTCCATAAGCTACGGCTATAGACACTAACTCATAATTTATGTAATCAAATCAAATCGCTCATAATACAGGTTATAAATGGTGGTAACATTATAATTAAGGTGCACTGCGTTCCACCACAAGGTGTACAAATTTTTTGTCATAGGACACATAGGTTATGATGAATACACCATGTTGATAACTGTTAAGCATATTATCTGCCTCAGAATTAAATGAATAAAAAAATAAAACTAAGCAGAGCTTGTACTATGGAAACCAGATAACTGAATACTACTTTTCTTTTGTAAATACATACTTACTCGTATATAGATAGTTACAATCAAACTCAGGACAAACAGACATGTACATGCACACACATATAAGTCCTGCCAACCGGCCCGTCAAAATGCCTTACATTAATGTAGAGTAGTAGAAGAATTGAAGAACGGCGAAGAAAATTGAAATAATATCACGCCCCTTTATGATGACGTCACCAGGGCACAATGATCCCGTATATATTAAAAACCAGTTGAAAGATGGACGAGATTATATCTTCAGCTGGTCAACAGGTCGGACTGGCGCTGCGCCGGCGCCACGAAGCTGACATAATACGGCCTTCGACCAATTGCCGGTTTTATAACTGAACTTGCTTGCGGCCACCTTGCAATAATTATCCTTAACGAGGTGCCCAGATTGAATTTGCTGATAAAAAGCATGTGATGGTGAGAGCCTAATTAATTTCGATTTGCAAAGAAATCATGCTTATATTTTTCGAACCCGATAGTACTCACGAGTATAGCAAGAAAAGAAAAAAATAAGACAAAACATTTAAATTAATTTTGTTTTGTTTGCACGTGTGGCGTAGTTGTTAAGACACTCGCCGGGCCGCTACGTGTCCCGGGTTTAATTCTCGCGCAGGACAACTATTTGTGAGACCCATTAATAGTTGTTCTGAGTCTGGATGTAATCATAATCTGTATATCTTGTGTCCTATTTCTAAAGTAAAATTGTGTGTTATTTGTAAAGTACCCCATGACACAGGGATTAATATCCATGCGGGCATTGTATATAAAAACATAGGATTATATAACATCTTAAATAGGGAAACTAGATTAATCAGTAACAATTTATCAATTTTACATCATACGTTGTACATTAAATCTGACAAATTGGGAGGAACATAATTTAAAAGGACATTAACCAAAAACAACTTCTCAACTTCCACCCACGCACGGCACTGTAACACTTAATTTTAAATCTTTATTTATTTTGTCAATAAATACTCGTATTAAGTGTCGCCTAAGTACAGAATTATGTAAAAGGACTTGTGAAAGCCTCTTTGGTCCAGCGATAGCCTTCAACGCGTAGTGTTCAACAGCAAAAAATTAGGTCCCTCCAAAGGAGTCCTCCCAGGGTACGTGTCCCGACCATCTGGGACATGGCGCAAAAGGGGAGCAGCATACCCGCGTTCCCGGGACTCCACCATCAGGCGCCAAGAGAAGTCCACGTGTCCATGAGTCGCATGCCACCCGCAGACTGACCAACAAGTGTTATTGGGAGTATTTGGGAGTTTCTTTTTCTGGCAGTAGCAGCCCGGAGTCTGGAAGTTGGCGGTGTATTACGCCCGTGCCTCGGAAAGCACATAAAGCTATTGGTTCTGCACCAGGTCATGCCGGATAGTTATCCATCCCATCGAATTATGAGAAAATGGGAAAAGAGAGTTAACCTGGCTTTGCGTCCACACTTCTTAATGACTGCCTACTATAGTGGGTTTGATCTCCACCCAGGATTCCTCTTTCACCGGAACTCACATTGATCGTCGGTCGTAGAAGTCATCCCGAAGAAATAATTACCAGAGAACTTGCAGCAGCGTCTCTTTATGAACTATCACTCTGTATGATAAGCGTGGGGATTACGGCATACCCTGGGGCGATTCTTGGAGGAGGCACTTGTCCAGGAGTGGTACTTGCGAAGATATTTTTAAAATATCGGAACCGTATTTGGTCCTTCAAAATTCTTCCATACATTCAAGAATTTTTAAATCTTAAGACCATCTTGTAGTCGTGTACTGGGCCATAAGAGAAAGATCACTTATGGAATAAAGGTCGGGAAATGAGCGAAGCCGGTGAATACGGGTAGCGCAAAACCAGCAATTGTGGAGTTCTTTGGGCGACGGTTTTGTCCAGCAGTAGGGGTCTTTCAGATGTGATGAGGTAAAATGTATATTATCTATTTGCACCGACTGGATGCGGTTTGCACGATCGTAACAGATAGGTATATGTATGTACATATAGCTCAACGTATATATAATCTTCGATGTTGTAATAGCGCTACATTTAGCGCTATTAGCATATAGCTATATACATCTAAGATTATACGTAGAGCTCTTCATAAACATTAATGACATCACTCTTACAATAATAAGGCTAGCAGATAAAGACTTCAATCGGCCCAAGCCTAAAAAGAATAACCTGTTTATTAGAGATATGGCTCCACCCATCCTATGCCTAGCAATTTCATATCCATATAATTTGGTATCAACTGAGGTAATTATTTCTTCAAAACAAAATATATGGCAATGACTTCAGTATTTTGATTAATTAGTACTTCTGTTACTAATTTGCACTTTTTAAAGACCTTATTGACTATTCATTTTATGGTGCCTCGGCACTATTTGGAAGGCAATAGATTTTAAATTTGTTTAAATGGTAGTCATGAAGCAAAATTTTAAGTCGGTTCAAAAACATAAATAATTATTTATGTTTGTTGTGTTTCAATAAATAAATATTTGTTTTGACAACACTAAAAGCGACGGTTTTGATTATATTAAAACTCACCAGTTTAGGTAAAGCTAGGCGAGTCGCTAGGTTTTTGTTATCCTATTCAATGAATGATTCTATTATATTATAGTTCGTGTTAGAAACCTAACTGTAATTACTTAATGACTAGTCTTCGGTGGAGGCTAGAATAATGTTTCTTGTACCTACTGCATTGTGAATTTATATGTGAGAATGCATTCACTTCTTCTCTCACTTATAATAAGTTCGTGATTATAATTAGCAGGTTCTTTAAAGCGACGTACCACAGGAACCACATTACCAAAAGAGTAAAACATTGCTTAATAATGTTTGACGTCCTTTATTAAAAGACTAAGTTAAACAAGATGTAACTAATCAGCTGAACATTTAATGCGATGACGCATTGATATACATAAACTTGTGAATTAGGTGATTTGCACAAAAAATACTTGTAACGAACGGTCGTTCTTGCGAAAACTGTTTTACTCTTATAAAGTAAATACATTTACAAAATATATAAAATCCTAAATACAGACTAAAATGTATGGAAAATTTAATATCTATTCCGGATTTGGAGACTTATGAAAATATTAGACTTAAACAAGATAATTAATCATAATCTCTTGACAATAACTTGATACGAGCTAGCTAAATCATTGCTATAATAAAATCATTTTTATAAATGTTTTTACTAGAAATAATAATGTATACAACTATATTACTACAAACATGTTCTGACTATTTACAAGCGCTTTCTTAAAGTTTGCGTGAATAAAAACCTTTTTTATTTTATTTTATTTATGGTTTAACACATGATGATATTATTACCACTGTTATTAAAATCTACCAATCATGTAAAATCTGGCCTGTTGGCCTAGTCCTTAGTGACCTTGACTTTTAAGCCAGGGGACGTAAGTTCGATCTCTTTTCCTTCCCTTCTCTCTTTTGTTAGTAGGATTATTTGTTATGTGTCTGGGTGAATTTATCTATAATAAGCATGTATTTAGAAATATATAAGTATGTTAATCAGTTGTCTGGTACAGTACAGGTTCTGCCTTGTCTGGTATCAGATCGCAATGTGTTAGTTGCCCCAGTATAAATAATAATGTTAAGTTAATGTTAATAATAATATACTGAATACCTTAATATAGACAGAACCATTCATACAATATGTAGTAAAATATAAATTTCAATCATTAAACCTAAACATAATCTCCTTGACAATAACTTAATACAAGCTAGCGAAATATCACTACTATTATAAAATAAATTGTATAAATGTTTTAACATTCCATGTACCTAGATATCTGTAATAAGCAACTAGAAATAATAACTGTATTACTACAAACATGTTCTGACTATTTACAAGCGCTTTTTTAAAGTCTACGTGAATAAAAACCTTTTTTATTTTATTTTTTAAGGACCTTCAATATAAAATACATAAATGCCTATTCTGTACGTTGCATAATTGCTCAGAAATATTAAATAAAGTGCCGCTAACATCTTCGATCTTGCAAGAGTGGAAGGAACCCGCTGGATGCAGAAAGCGCAAGACCAGCTATATATTGCTCGTATCCTTGGGGGAGGCCTCTGACCAGCAGTGGTCTTTCGAATCGATGATAATGATGAATATCTTCAATGCGATGCCTTGATGTATTTACTTTCTAACTTATGTCCATTAAATTCATACGTATCCATACTTATATACAAATAGTTTCGGGATCTGAGATTAAACATCAATCAAGATCAACCAGACGTAAAAGTAGTAAGTAATGCTATATATTTTTATTGGTTCTTGGTAACGTTTTTCTCTATAATTGGGAGATTAATCATCAATCAAATGTCTAAATGACTACTGATTTACTTATCTTAATTGAAAGTGGAAAGCTGAAGTCATCATATAGGTATCCAAATTTAATATTGAAATCAATGATACCTAGAAATCACAATTTCTTTGAAAATAAAAAAATATCTATGAGATCTAGCGGTAAAATTCTTATAGTAAGAAAGATTTAAACTATAAATATATAAATGCATGCACGTGTGGCGCAGCGGCTAAGACAGTCGCCTCGCCGCTTCGTGTCGCAGGTTCAAGTCGCGCGCCGGACAACTATTTGTGTGACCCACAAATAGTTGTTCTGAGTCTGGATGTAATTTGTGCCCGTCTGTTATATGTTTGTAAAGTACCCCACGCCGGGACTAGATTACCAAGTGCGGGCGTTTTCTTCTAAAAAAAATACATATATATAATTAAAAGAAATGGGATCAAAAATGTCTTCCGCATCGTTGTCGGGGAACGTGCCCATAAGGTTGGCAGCATTGCCACGTTGGATGGCAATGCTGCCAACCTTATGGGCACGTTTCTAACACGAACTGTAATATAATAGAATCATTCATTGAATAGGATTACAAAAACCTAGCGACTCGCCTAGCTTTACCTACACTGCTGAGTTTTAATATAATCAAAACCGTCGCTATTAGTGTTGCCAAAATAATGTAACAAATATTTATTTATTGAAACACAACAAACATAAATAATTATTTATGTTTTTTGAACGGACTTAAAATTTTGCTTCATGACTACCATTTAAACAAATTTAAAACCTAGCGCCTTCCAAATACCTTCCAAATTACCAAGTGCGGGCGTTTTCTTCTAAAAATAATACATTAACCCTACATAAATACAATTAAAAGAAATGGGATCAAAAATGTCTTCCGCATCGTTGTCGGGGAACGTGCCTATAAGGTTGGCAGCATTGCCACGTTGGATGGCAATGCTGATTCTTCGACCTAAATTAAGGCCCACCTTCTGGTCACGTCAATATACGAGATGTAACATAATAGTGGACGGGACTTAAGGAGCGCTACCCATGGGTAGTTAGCGCTCCTTAAGTTCGGTCCGTTCCGTTGTCATTACTTCGTAGCAGAAAAACGCCAATATTACATTTTCATTTCATGACGATCACCGTAGCCTAGTTGATAGTGCTCCTGCCTACGAAACTGGTGTTCCTGGGTTCGAATCCCGGTAAGTGCAAATATTTGTGTGATGAGCACGAATATTTGTTTCTGAGTCATGGATGTTTTCTATGTATTTAAGTATTTATCTATCTATATAATTATGTATATCGTCGCCTGGTAACACATTTCACCCAATCTAAGTATAGTTCCTAATGATAAGAACCGTTGAGTGACAATAATTTGGGTATAACCTTTAGGAAGAATATGCCTATTAATGGCTGAGGCCAAGACCAAATTATATCAAAAGTTTTCCTATATACACGAATGTATATAAACACCATTAATCGTTTGACTCCGTCACTCAATTTACATCGATGACGTTACTACAGGCCCCAAGGCGATGGGAAGCGAGCAAAGCTATTGCCAATTAGATTACAATTCCAAAGCTGATGTCATGTACGTGTAACACATCATAATATGAAGGATATACTCTTACAACGCATTTTAACATACTAAACTTATAATAAATATAAACTGCATGATCGATGCTACCCGTGAACAGAGGGCTGCTCTAGTTCTACCATAGAGAATAAACATTCCCAACATTCCCATACAACGTAGCAATGCTGTCAGTATGCGCGGCGCAGCGTCTACTGTATTTTCTATAATTTAGTAAATATTAGTAATTTAGACAAAATTTCATATTTTATTTCATTTACATATTTAGTTTTCACTATACCCTCAAAATCAAACTTGCAGTTTGATTTTGATACAGATTTAAAATACAGCCAACATATAAAAATCTGCCTTTGGTAAGTTTCCCTGACTGCTAAGCCAGAGGTCGTGGGTTCAATCCTCACCTAGGGCAAATCTTTGTATGATGAGCCATTGACTTATATGTATAACTAGACACGCTGTTTCGAATAAAATCTCGGTCCCAGTCCGGCTGTGCTCGAGGTGAGGGGCGCGCGCGCGGCGACCAAAATTGCTGACTGAGTTGCAGTGCCCGCGCTGCAACTCGGTGAGCAAATTCTCAATATGGGATTGCGCGTTTAGTAGAATACATATAGGTCAATGTGATGAGCACGATTATTTGTACTGTGTCTGGGTGTAAGTTATATAAAATATATATGTATTTAAAAATATATAAGTATTTTTTGTTGTCTGGTTGCCATAGTACAGTATAGCGCCTCATTCTGTATTTCGCTCGTGTTTTAAAATTGATTGACTTGGTTTTGGTTCACGATCTTTAATATTCTCCGGCTAAGTTATTATTACATATTTTAGTGAAAGTCTTTATTTTTTAGTCTAGTTGCTTAACCTCACCGATCGCTTACGGACCGGTGAGAACATCTAGCTATGAGATATTTGTTTTTAAATATAGAATACCAGATGAAGAAAAAATTAAATTTCACTTGCGCTTATGTGCAATCTGAAGTTATAAAATCATTTAATGCTTCGATTATCTTACAAGATTACTTAAAGTAAGTATTCAAAAACCGATTTAATTATAATATTCTTTTACCGATCTGATAAAGTAAGATAAAGATAAGATATTTTAATCAGCGCAAAAAGATAATAATACTGAATATTTTGTAAGGTTACCATTAAATACTTACTTTACCGAAGTGGTTTCACATCTTAATAAAACATCAAATTCACGTACAAAATAGTTTTATAGTCATAGTGTGATAATAACTATGAGAAAAAAATCCTTTAATAAATACGAAAATCCTTATGTACATGATACTAATCTTGTGATCTAATTACTTGCAGAGACTTAAAACAAAACAAATAAAACACCTTTGCATTTCCCTAAAATGGAATAGCTTAAGACCATTGTTAGTACAAAAAATGGTTTCATTAAAGAATTAATTTTTTAATTATTGCTTAATAATGAATAGTTCCTAAAGATATATTAGCTATTACTATATAAGTACAGTAGTAAGTAAAAATTAAAAACTACATTGAACCTACATAGATATAAAATAAACTAAATCAAAAATTAAAAACACCGTCAAAAAAAAACCTCATCGTTGTCGGGGAACGTACCCGGAAGACTGGCAGCATTCCCACGTTGTATGGCAATACTGATTCTTTGACCAAAATAAAGGCCAGCCTTCTGGTCACGTGAAGTGTCAATGATCAATTTTGCAATATCCCGAAATAGGATGCGCGCATTTGGACCCCATTTCATTAAATAAAAACTAAGGTAATGCTTAAGGTAATGCTCGTGCAGGCCTTAATATTTCCTATAGTCGACTATGGTGATGTTTGCTACTTTGACCTGATTGCAGATCACCTCAATAAACTCGATAGACTTCTGAATAACTGCATTCGGTTCATTTTCAATCTTCGTAAGTATGACCACGTCTCTTCTTATCGATCCCAACTGCAATGGTTACCGATCCGCGAACGACGATCATTACGAGCACTAACCACCTTATATTCTATTCTTGACTCTTCTTCTCCATCTTACTTATCTCACCACTTTCAATATCTTTTTACTAACCATACTAAAAATCTTCGCTCTTCACACAATCGTCTTCTCCAATGTCCATCTCACCGCTCTGACTTCCTTCACTCTTCTTTCTTTATACAGTCAATTCTTCAGTGGAATGCATTACCTCTCGAAATCAGGATGGCCAAGAGTCGCATCTCATTTAAAAGAAAAGTTCGTGAGCATTTACTTCGCAAATTGTTAGCAGAAACCCCTCAGTTATAAGTTAAATATATGGTTCATGATCGGATTCTATAGTATAGTATCATATAGTATAGTATCTTATAGTATAGTATCATATAGTATAGTATAATATAGTATAGTTTTATATAGTATAGTATTATATAGTATAGTATTGTATAATATAGTATTTTATAGTATAGTATTGTGTTGTCCAGTTCTTACTACTTTAGAAGTAGCTTAGTATAGCCCTTACTTTCATACTTTTGGATAATTATATCATCCGTGCACCTACCATGCTATCTCTGCACCACCCTAAGGTTGACTGGCAGAAAATGCCTTGGGCATTAAGTCCGCCTTTGTACCATTTGATGTGCATAAAGTTATAAATAAATAAATAAATAAAAATAAATAACATGAAAATGCGAAGGATATGTACACATGGTACTACTTGCTATTTATACGATTGCATTATATACTATTTGTCAAGTATTTTAGTAGGTAATCTATATTATACTTTGTCTATAGTGCACTTACCATATCATCTCTGCATCATCCTAAGGTTCACTGGCAGAAAATTCCTTAGGGACATTAAGTCCGCCTTTGTAAAGTTTTGTGCAATATTTTAAATAAATAAAATAAATACTACTTATCTACTACTTAACATAAATATACTGTACTAAGTGGTATAAACTACAAACCTAGAAAGAAGAAGAATGTGCACCACACAGATCTTTTCTCCACGAATCGCTTCAACACATGGATCTGTGAACAAGAATATTACATTATTAATAAGTCAGTCATAAGTATACCTGGCCTGTGTGAATGGTACAACCGGAAGGGGAAGACTTCGTTGAACATTCTCTAACCAAATCAAAGACGTTCTCAACAAAGGGTAGGTCAGAAGTACCCTAAACCGGCGAGCATGTATGAAGAATATAATGACAGTAATCGAGGCAAAAGAGGTGTGCAAAGATCGTGATAAATGGAAATCCGTTGTCTCTGCCCACTCCTCTGGGAAACAGGCGTGAGTTTATGTATATATGTATGTAATAAGTCAGTCATTTAGTATTTTGCATGTATGAAGTTGGAATCCAATCTCCTTAGTTGAACTACATGTTTTCCGCCATGATTATTAAAACAAATTGCAAAGGAATATCTTTTGATTGCTGTGTGGTGATGACGGCGAGTATCAGAACATCATTACCCTATCCCATCCAGTAGGGGGCGTAGTAAGTCGTAAGTCGACCCGAGCGAATATATCTGCCAGAGAACAGGCAGCAGCTTCTTTCTGAGTGCTGTGACCATCTTACTGCGATCACCGGTCCGTCTGCCATGCGTGGCGTTTGTGGCACATCCCCCCAAAAGATTCTTGTCGATTCTTTTTTGTCCAAAAGTCGACTTCTAACACTACTTCTAACTTCGTCCTGTTACGATGATGATGGTGATGATCTTTTAATTATAACCTAACAAATAATATCAAAATCATCATGTTACCAGCTAAAAGAAGGCAACATTTAAAGTACATTCATTAGACATTTTTAAACTTTAATTGATATGTATGAGTTTTCAGAAAAATGCTTAATGACAATCGCATTGTGATTTTGACGTTATTGAAGAGGTGAGTAGGATTTTTTTTTTCTTTTTTAAAATATGACAACGCCCGCATTAGGGCCAGCGTAGACCGAGAGGAGCGCAGCGGAGAGGATTTTATTAAGGCACTAGAAAATCAACTTTAAAATTATTTAATTAAGTGCATGTATGCTTGAACATTATATGCCCGAGACCGCGCGAGCGTTTTATGTCAGGTTCAAGCATATATACACTTTATTCCTATCATTCTAAAGTTGATTTTCTAGTGCCTTAATAAAATCCTCTCCGCTGCGCTCCTCTCGGTCTGCGCTGGCCCTTAGGGAAATCCATCCCATGTCGCGGGGTACTTTACAAACGTATAATAGACGGACGCAAATTACATCCAGACTCAGAACAACTATTTATGGAGCACACAAATAGTTGTCCGGCGCGGGACTAGAAGCGGCGAGGCGAGTGTTTTAGCCGCTGCGCCATACGTACAGTCTAGTTTATGATGGAACTAAGGCCTAATATATACCAACTGGACACAATAGCCAGGGCAATTGCTGTCTAGCTCATGACTCGATTTGTAGGATCCTCCCCCAGCTTTTGTTTCACCATCGTCCTCGTTGTTATTTTGGAACCCAACGCTTTACACGGCCGCGGAATGGAACGGAAGCGAATTTAGTTTTCCTTTTATATGATAATTTTAATGTTATTATTTGGTAAAAGAAAGTCAGTTCTTTTTGTTTTGTGTGACTCGAGAAATTCTGCGATTTATTTGCCTTATCAAAAAAAAGGTCACCTAATACCTTTTTTTTGATAAGGCAGGGCAGGGGGAATGCCTTACCATCCACCTGTACCAGGTGGACTCGCACCGACTAAACCTAACCTACCATGGACTTCTTATTCTCTACGATTTATTTTTATTAGGTGACCTAGGTTAACTGATATTTTTTTAATTTACTGATCTTGTACAGACCACCATTTATGACACATTCAAAAAAGGTATAGTTTGTATATTTTATACATCTAGAAAAAAAAAATAGACAACTCAGTAGGAATGTACTGAATTGTCTGTTAGTGTTTCGCAGTAGTTGCCAAGTAAGGCACTGAACGGTGCGATGGGTAAAAAAAAATTACGATTTCAAACAAATATAATATTTTAAAGTAATAAATGAAATTTGGTTGATCCGGACACCCTTCGCCGCTGCTACACTACATTTCCTAAGTGTAAGTAGACATGTGCCGAATAAGTAGATAAACTCATTTACATGTTGACAACATAATAAAATCATGCTGCACTCAATTCTGGTGCAACATAATCCACTTTTTATGCAACAACTTTTTATCTCAACAAACATACTGGCACTCGGGCACTTTAAAATGGCGCTCAACAGAGTCTATCTGTTCAAATTTTAGGCGTAATTTCTCAACCGAAGCGGTGAAAGGCGATGCAAGGCCGCCAATACAATAGACTGAATTATAGCCGATACAAATTAGTACAAAGTGTACAGACACCGGAAAGAGGTTCCCATTCATAAACGGAGGCTTTGTTCTCCACAGTCGGAATAGAAATGGAAGACTCCTAATCTTGATGCTCATTTAACCGATTTTTGGATTAAGAAGAACTTTATTTATCATAAAATTACAATAAATTCACTTACTGAGAATATCTATACATATAATAAAATGGTAGGAAAGTCAAAACTGTACATTGAATATTTTTTTAAAAAGATACTTGGGGCGTGTTCTACAATCGATATCGAAGCCAAAAATATAGTTTTTAGAATTTTTGTCTGTGTGTCTGTTTGTCTGTATGTATGTCCGGGCTAAACTCAAAAAGTACTGCATGGATTAACTTCAAATTTTGCATGAATATTACTAAGAGGTCGGGTCAACATATAGGCTACAGTTCCTCCCCCGTTGGTAATAGCGTAATAATATGTAGCCTATATGTTGACCCGAGCTCTAAGTAATATTTATGCAAAATTTCAAGTAAATCCATGCAGTAATTTTTGGGTTTAGCCCGTACATACAGACAGACAAACAGACAAAAATTCTAAAAACTATATTTTTGGCTTCGATATCGAATGTACATCACACCCCAAGTAAAAAAATATTCAATGTACAGTTTTCACTTTCGTACGATTTTATTATATGTATTTAGAAACGCATAACTATGTTTATCATATTTTGTCTGGTTACCGTAGTGGCTCTGGCTAGTTTAGAATTAGATGGCAGTGTTTCTCAAGATATTTATTAAATAGACAATAACAAACAGATTAGTTAACATTAACAAAGTTTTGAACATCTCTATTACGGACACACTTATGTATAATTAAACGATTTTTCCAATTTCCGTATGTTTACACCGGTACTGATACTACCTATTCGATTTGGAGGATGGACTAATTACCACATGCCGATTAATAATGTCCTCCTAGCCGAATTTCGGCCACGGCGGCCAGTCTCAACAGAGATTAGCCATCTGCGCGGGACATATTATAGTGCTCAAGTGTGTGCGCAAACACAGGAGCACTTTCTATTCCATCACTCTCATGATCCGATGGGACGCCTATGCGACACGACCGGAAAGAGTTCAGGTACAGGACCGACGGCTTTACGTGCTCTCTGAGGCACGGGGGTATAATACCGCCAACTTCCAGACTTCGGGCTGATGCTGAGATTTTTTTCTTTTTACAGAAAAGTCCCAAAATCACTTTTTGGCCCGACCCGGGATTTGAACCCAGGACCTCGTTCTCTGCGGGTGAACACGCTACCGCTAGACCAACGAGGCAGTCAAATGCCGATTAAACACACACACACACATATGTATGAGTAATTTCAATGTTGAATTTAAACTGTGAACCTAACTTATTCTCAGTCCATTCTCCACCGTTGTTAATACCAAACAGATTCAATATCATTCCGAATTCAAGGTTGTTAACAAACTGTGTATTTATTATGTACATACATATATATGATTGGATAGACTTTTATTCGTCGTGTTTTGTTTTATACAATACTAGCTTCTGCCCGCGACTTCATCCGCGTTGTCTTTAGAATTGGGCCACAGAAACCGTATATTCCGGGATAAAAAGTATCCTATGTTTTAATCCAGGTAATCCTACTAATATTATAAAGGTGAAAGTTTCTGAGTATTTGAGTGTGTATGTTTGGTACTTCTTCACGTCGAAACGGCTGGAGCGATTTTAATAAAATTTAGTATGGAGTTAACTGACACCCTGGATTAACACATAGGCTATAATATATATAGTTTAATGCGGGTAAAAGCGCGTGGCGCAGCTAGTAAACTATAATTATGTATGCCAAATCCGTTCAGTATTAGGTACATCATTGACTAAGAAACATACAAACTTATACATATATAATATTGGTATTATGGAGTACTGTAGAGTATTTGTAGTTTTAGGAAATTATAATACTAATAATAGATCATTTATTAACTAACAACTAAAACTCATTATAATACAACAATAAAATATTATCACAGCCAGATTAAAATGCATACAAAAAAAAGAAATCAGGATACCTATAACAAATTCAAAATAATAAAATATTACGCATAACGATAACGGCTTCAGAAAAGCAATGGTTAACATAAAAGCAGTCAAACCTATCACCCAGCGCATCAGCATGCTGTTGGTGTTCCCGCGCACGCGCCGCACCAAGGAAGTACATATATACCTCGCTTGCGCATGTTTGTAAAGAAACTATCTACGCATGTAATAGCGCTACCGTACAATATGTATTCAGGAACAAGAACAACTATTTTCTATAGATATTTCCTAAACTGATATTCTACAATTTATTAAGTTTCCTAATTTAATATTTAAATTCCCACACGTTGTATGTAATTAATAATTTTCTTCATTCAGTTTTAGCTCATTACTTATAGAATTCAGAACACCAATGTTATATAATAATGGTTGCCTACCTAAACTAAGTAATTAAGTTAACAGATAATGTAAATGATGTAAGTAGAGCGAGTACGATATCAATTAAGTAGAAACATGTTTTCCTTAATTAACTTAAGATATAATTGTAACAGAGATGAGAAAGCTCGACTACCTTAATTATTATCCTGTTCAAAATTCATTATTACTCGTTGTAAGACAGGTATTGTGTGGCAATAAGGGGTACTTTTAAGTTAAGGAGTAATCAGTGACTGAATCCGTTCTTACGGACTCACTGCTCACTCCTCTTCCATGGTCTACTTCGATTCAGGCTTTTTCACATTCAAGCTTTAATGTGTGCAAAACGTATTTTTTTTTTATTTATTTAGTCATTAATGTACACACGAAAAAAGAATACAAAAAAGAATATCTTATCATTCTGTACCAATAATTAATTTTGACGGTCACCGTAGCCTAGTTGGTAGTGCTCCTGCCTACGAAGCTGGTGGTCCTGGGTTCGAATCCCGGTAAGTGCAAATATTTGTGTGATGAGCACGAATATTTGTTTCTGAGTCATGGATGTTTTCTATGTATATATGTATTTATCTATCTATATAAGTATGTTTATCGTCGCCTGGTACCCATAGTACAAGCTTTGCTTAGTTTGGGGCTAGGATGATCTGTGTGACATTGTCCCCAGATATTATCATTATAAAAAAAATAATTAAAAAAAAAAATAATTAAAAATAATAAAATAAATTAAATATGCTCATATTTACACGACTATTGATTGGCGTGGTTGGTAGATCAGATACTTGCTTTTCACGCCGCAGGTTCTGAGTTCGATTCCCATCCACGCTAGATTTTTGTGTGTTATATGGTTTTAATAGTACAAGCTCTAATAGTACAAGGGACCAGATGGTCCCAAACTAAAGAGCAAACACCATTATTTGTTTCAGAATATTAGTATTTTTAACTAAAGGGTTGGGCTACAAATTGCCATTAAACAAACTACTTGTTAACAATTTTAGCCTTATAGTTAGGTTAGTTAAGAAAAAGATAAAGTCATAAAAAGTCGTGGAAATCTATTGTTCAATTCACTTACTGCCGATTTAGTTTCAAAAATAAAAATGTTTTTTGCACACATTCAACCTATCTTTCTGACTGCACGTGTGGCGCAGCGGCTAAGACAGTCGCCTCGCCGCTTCTTGTCACGGGGTCGAGTCCCGCGCCGGACAACTATTTGTGTGACCCATAAATAGTTGTTCTGAGTCTGGATGTAATTTGTGTCCGTCTGTTATATGTTTGTAAAGTACCCCGCGACACAGGGAACAGATTCCCTAGTAGCGTTGTCTTTAAAAAAAATCTAATGCCTTGCCCAATGGCGAAGCGTGATATCCTACTAATAATTTAAATGAAAAAAGTTTGTGAGTATGGTTGTTTGATACTCTCTCACTTATAAGTAAAGGCATTAATAAGTAACATAAATCCACAAATGATATACAAAAACAGTCTTATAAAAACACATCGAACTTTAGCGATAACAATATAATAAAAATCGACTTATTTAGTAACTGGTTGTTGCGGATTATTGTATATATCCGTTTTAGAATCTGCAACGAATTAATATTTGTTTTCATTTTAGACAGTCAGTACCTTGACCCGAAGCCATTTTGAGGTCGAGGATCTCAGTCTTAGACAGCAAAAACTTAAGGTATAAGTACTTACTCTTTACTACAAAACAAGCAATTATTAGACGATAATAATATAACGCCGTTTGCCAAGAATATCATCAACCTATCTCATCCCGTGGGGGGCGTAGAAATTGTCCGGGGGAATACGTATCAGAGAACGGGCAGCAGCGTTTTCCTATGAATTATGACCATCAAACTGCGATCGCCAACCCGTCTACCAAGCGTGGCGATTATGGCATATTCCTCCAATCTTTGGGAAAGCTTTTGCCCAGCAGTGAACGTAATTTGGCTGACATCATGAGTGATATAATATAATACACCATTAAAAGTTGCTGGGACTAACCCGGATGTCTTCGAACAGACTCCGTACCCAGGTTAGACGAAGTTAAGTCAACCTGCTCAAGTGGGGTATTGTAAACGGACGCAGCCTGGACTACAAGTGTGGTTCTGTCTCGCTAAACTTGAATTTATTCTTCAAAAATAATACATGTTTCTAAAAATACATAAGTAAACCAAAACTTCATATGGCGTCGTCATGGAAAACGTGCCCAGAAGGCTGGCAAAATTACCACACTGCATTGCAATGCTGAATTATTAAGCGGAGTATCCAGCCAACCTCCTGGTCACGTGAGGGGTCGAACAATAATGTTGCGATATATCTCGAGAGGGGATGCGTGCGTTCGGACCCCATATACTATGGTACCATTCTACGCGTGCAATGTGCATGGTTCAAATACACAACCTTCTCCATTAGAGTTAAATTGATCATGAGAATATCGTATTTTTCTTGTCAAACTTACCTAAACTTTTTCGAAAGGCACATTTTGTAATGAAAACCTGACAGCTAATATTTTGAAAGGGGACTACAACAGTGCTTCTATTGTGTGTCAACAGCACGAGTTGTCTTTGTTACTGAGCCTCTTTCATTTCTGCCCCCTTGTTACCTACTGATGTTGTAAATGGACGGTCTACATTATCAGCGTTTGTTTTCTAACTGTTTTTTTACATCATAATCGAAGTAACTGACCTGAAATTGTTATGTGTGTCACAAGTCTCTTCATTTGCGAATTTTCATGAGACTCTTCGGTTGAAATCTATAGTTATTAGTAGTTCACTTACTTTATCCGCACAATAGTTACAGTGTAAATATTATAGTAGTTAATCTCAGAATTGAGCGTAATCGTGAAATGAATCCTTAAGCAACCCGCACCAGAGGGCTCTTCCTTTGGGGTTTGAATCTCGGCTCAGGATGGTTACTGACTTAGAGATGTATGAGAGGGTCGCTTATTAGTGGCGTTTTGTGTAACTCAACAATAATGTTGAGTTACACAAAGCGCCACTAAAAAGCGACCCTCTAAGGGTGCATTTGATCGATTTCGCTGAAAATCAGAATATTATCACCCCATATCCTCGACCCAAGGGAATATCTACCAGAGGACGGCCAGCAGTTTCCTTTTGAGTGCTATGACCATCTTACTGTGATCCGCCTCCCAAGCGTGGCGAGGACCCAACACCAAAGTACCAAACATGAACCCTTCATGTTTGGTACTTACTTTTATATTTACACACCTATTTGTACACATGAAAGCGATAAAGAACTTTCACTTATCCGGCTGTGGACTTCTTTCAGCTGGAATGATTTCATCGATATGAATAAAAAACTTAGTTTACATTCGTATTTATGAAAGGGTCATAAAGGACGATGGTGGTCACGTTGCATTCGCAGTGGACTTTCGCCTAGCCGAGTTATGCTCGCGGAAAAACACATGACCATAGACGCATTTTTTATCGTCTAAACAGCAATTATTACGTATCGTGTCCATCAATCAAGATGCGTTTATCACAGCGGGTGGTGCATAAAGGAAGGACATGTTTTTAGTAATCAGATGACGCCATACAATGCCACGATGAAGGTGTTGTAAGACAAAAAGTCGGAATATATAATTGTATAGTAATATGACACAATAATTTTAATTAGTGTTAATTAATGAAATACAACACATTTCTATTCTATTTTTTTCTTTAATTTATGTATACAAAACGATGATCCATGATACAATTTAGTAAATAAATGGGTGATGTACCGATACAAAAACTTCTTTACCGACATTCTGTCTTGACATAGGTAGAGCTATCTTCGCTACTGCATCCTAAACCCACGCAGCTACCTCACAGCGCTCACGATGACGGAGATTATTAACTGTGTATAGACATAATCTGTGGTATAACCTAGAGCTTCATAAAAGTAAAGATTGGCAAAACTGTTTCAATTGTTTTAGTGTAACTGTACTTAAAATAATGGATTCTCTTTTTCTTCATATTCAAATTTGATATTGTTATCCATAAGAAGGTGTGTCTAAGGCCTATTTTGCAAATAATGAATTTTATTTCAGCAAAAGAAACTGTTTGTACTATATTTCATTACACAGTCATTACAAATATAAACCTACTACTTACTTCTAATTAATTTTAATAAATTAATAATAATAAATAAAATAAAATAATGGAAATTTAATTATAATGCAATTCGCTACCTTATCGCTAAAATCTTTCAGTTCCAGGCACACTTTTGCGTTGGATGGAGCAGAATATAGTAGAACAAAAAATACAATTAATATGACATAGAGACACCTTATTTTGACACATTCAAAAGTGCCGATCCATTCGGTTCATCTGTCTAACAAACGCGTTATGTTGTTTTTTTTATTATTTCTTGAATAATTAAAAAAAACAACATAAGCATGTATGTAGTGTTTTCGTCATTTAGTCACAGTCAGTTTAGTAAAATCTGTCACGATCAGGTCAAAGTCCTACCCAGTAAGGCAGTGAAGACTTTACTTGAACCGGAAAATCACAATTCACACAATCAATCAGGAATTTACACCAGTTTTTCAAAATTACGCAATGCCTCAATGCGTATTTTTCCGTTTTGGCGCGAAACTCCTCTAACAAACGTCACTGCTGTGTGTTGCCACATAAATAAATATTATGAAATCATTCGATATTATCGTTTAGTATTTTTATTAATATTATCCAACCCAACAAAGTGCATACAATTCATTTTATTACAGGTATTAAATAAGATATTTAATTTTCGAGCTGCGCATTTAAGTCTGGGCCTAAATGAAGCAAAACTCAACGCAAAATATTGCAAGCATACTTTTTATGCTACGAATATGTATTCTTCCGCTTCTATAACTTCATGTTAATCTTATTATCTGTGTGAAGCATGTTTTGAAACGCTGACTTAGAACAAAACAACGTCGCAATGTAGGTAAGTAGGTAACTCATTTGTACATTGATTACTTCACTATGAAATCTGAACTCAGTTACTGGACAGGTACTCCCAACTACTACTAGTAAAAGAATTTTGACTTTCATATGGCTAAATGAATTTTAATGAGACAAAGCTGAAATCCAACTCTCCCAGTAACCGTTCTAAGCCTGAGGTTAATTCGAACCGTAATGGAGTTGTCTTATAGTGCTGGTTACTTGGTTCGTAGTCTTATTTGTAAAACGGCTCGAACATGGCATTTACAATCAGCATATGAGGTTTTCACTGCTTAACCAGACAATAGAGACGAGGTGGAGCCCGTATTGCCGGTGAAGTAATGAAAGTTAAATATCGTAACTCGAAAGGTCATGGCCCATAATCCGACCCGGTTCAAAAATGTTTTTGTACAAAAACGAAAATGATGGCAAATAATGCAGGCATAACCCACTGTTCATTATATGTAAAAAGAAAAAAAATATTCAATGGAGAGATCTTGCAGTAGACCGATCAAAATTGGATAATAATTAGCTGCACCAGCGGTTTCGCCCGTCTCTAAATTATTTTATCCCATGGAAATATGTCACTGGGATAAAAAGTTTACTATGTCCGTCTACAAATCTAATATGTATATAAGATATATTTTTTTGTCTATTCATAGGAATTTGACATGACATGATAGATAAAAAATAATTAAATAATGTATTTTCTTAATCTATGCTATGCACCTAAGGTATTAAACAAACACTCATTCTTTAACCAAAATCGGTTCAGTAGTTTAGACTTGAAATTGAAACAAGCAGACTTACTTTGCCATTGTTTTGTTAAATAAAAATATCATCATGACACTTATATAGCAAACTCGTTCGGTCAGGTAATAAATAACACGTATATTGCTGTCTCGGTCTCACCCGAGCTTTGTTGCGGTCGCGCAATAATACAATGTATTATATTTTATTTCATGATCCCCATCGGCCACAGTAATGCACCACTTACCATTGAAAAGTATAATCATTTGTCTTTGATTCCCCCCATATTTCATTTCTGTACGCCGTAGGTATATTTTTCATACTAAATGGGCCATTACCTTTCATGTTCATAAATTAATATTAATTATATTTATTTTCAATAAAGTCCAGGTCAGACGTACTCTAAACCGGCGAGCAGGTATGAAGAATATAATTATAGCAAACTGGGCAAGAGAGGTGTGAATAGATCGTGACAAATGGAAATCCGTTGTCTCTGCCTTCCCCTCTGGGAAACAGGCGTGAGTCTATGTATGTAAGAGTGCACATAATTTTTCCTTTGGGTGTTAAAAATAAAAATTGACTAACATCATATGTATATTAAACATTCCCGGAAGCTTAAGTTTAATAATTATTTACCGTTATTTTTCACTCACTGAGTATAAAAAAGGTCCGTTAACAGTTTTATGAGTACTGTACTTCGTTCAGTTTATAACTTATCTTTGCCAAGGCTTACTTATCAACACGTTTTATTTTTACGATTGTATGTACAGACGCCAGCACATCCAGCTACTCCAATCTGTCAAATTTCTTTTATAGATTTTCAACTTTGTCATATAAGCATAAGGTTCACTTTCAATTGGGGAAATTTGACAGATTGGGGTAGCTTGATGTGCTGGCGTCTGTACATCAGTAAATATAGCTTGAAATACAACTGATATTAATTTAACTGTTACAAACATTTTAATTTGACGGAGTAATTTCGCGTGTCATTAAAATTATGTGTGATATCGATTTTATTAAATTAATTTGATACTGCTGGCGTTTCCGTCTTTTACACTATATAAAAATTCATTACATTTCTCAAAAAAAAATAGTTTACTACCTGTGTCCCGCGGTTTTGACCGCGTTAAAATTTATAAATTCGGATATATAAGCTATATTACTACAAAGTTTGGTAGTTATTGTGGTAAAAAAAAAACATCCATCCCTACATCAATACATCATTACTCCCAAACTTTCGCATTTATAATATTAGTAGGATATGAAAAAAACAGGGAATTGTACTACATACTAACATTTCGGCCGATTAAGCTCAACGTGTACGTAAATTTAAAAATACTACTAAATGCGGAAGTTTTTGAGTATGTATATATCTTTAGATGTTTGTTACTCTCCGCAAATACTACCGAACGGGTTTTGATGAAACTGTAGTAATATCTATATATATAAAAATCAATGCCACTTTTCGTTGTAATGTTATAACTCAACAACGCCTTTACCGATTTGGCTAATTTTGGTCTTGAATTTTTCGTGGAAGTCCAGGGAAGGTTTGTACGTCGATAACATTTTATAAAAAGGTCTTGAAAAAGTGTAAAATCAACATCTTTTAGCAATTTAAAATATTTTTTTGTTTGAATAAATGTACTTAATAATCATTTTTTTATTACTATGCCTTATACGTAGCGAAGCACGTACCGGGCCGCTAGTAGCTTATATATCCGAATGTGTTATTCGAATATGTGTAGGCTGTAATTTATAAAGTTTAATGCGGGTAACACCGCGGGGCACTGCTAGTGAATGTATTAAATGGGTCTTATAAGTAACAATATAATAATTTTACAAGTTAAGCCACCAATTAACTGACCTGTTGGTCTAGTGATTAGTGACCCTGACTGCTAACCCAGAGGTCGTGGGTTTATTCCCCACCAGGGGCTCTACCGGCTAACTCACCGAACATCGATTTCTTAAATGGCGTTCAAATAAATAAAGGATAAAAATGACTTAATCAATCGTTAAATCGGCTTCAACGTTGCCAATTGATTCCGGGCCATTTATGACGTCACATGTGCTCATGGAAGCCGATTTAACGACTGATTAAGTAATTTTTAACCTTTATTTATTTGAACGCCATTTATGAAATCGATGTTCGGCGGCTTAGCCGGTAGAGCCCCAGGACTTAGGGACCCACCACCTCTGATTTTTTGTAACTTTATGTGATGAGCACGATTTATTGTTCTGTAACTGGGTATAATTTATCTATAGTATGTATTTAGAAATATATATATATGCTTAACAATGTCAATGACAATGTGTTAGTTGTTCCAAGATAATAATTATTATTTCGTCTGCACGTGTGGCGCAAAGGTTAAGTTTGTCGCCTCGCTACCTCAGCGCCTTCTAGTTTCATTTCCAGCCCAGGACACCTATCTCTGTGATCTATATATGTTTGTTCTAAGCCTGTTGTGTGCTTTGTGGTCGTAAATTGTATTGCAAGTATTTAAAGTTTACCCCCACGACACACTAATTGATAATGCAGTGCGGGCGTCGTCATAATAAATAAAAATAGTCTCCAAATCTACTAACTGCTCAATACAACATTATTAGAGGGTTTATGCCGAGAAAAAACGCGTAGATAAGAGAAATAATGAACCTAAAGAAGAGAAATCAAAATACAAACAGAAAAAATACAAGCATTTATTTAAATCTTGTAAGAATTCAAGATTGAAATTTGGTTTCACAAACGATCGATCTTTTTTACATAATGTCATGCAAAGAAATCCTTGAAACCCAAACTAGCTTGATTAAGTTCGAAAGTGAACTAGACTAGAATAATTATTCTAGACTCCGCCTATAAGTTTATCTTATCTGATGACTCGTCAATCATGCCGCTGCTGTGTCGCATGAAACTAATAAGTAATAATGTTTATTTCTTCACTTCATGCTCTGATAGAAGACCATTTCTACTCACTATCTAGCCTGTAACGGGTGACTCACTTTGTTCGAGGCCACACTTAGTGATTACAATGTAATTATTTCAGCCCGCATTTAATGCCATTCTCATTTCTGTAAATGTTGAAAACATCAGATTTACTTAACGTATCTAAAAGAAATCAAACCTACTTACAAGTGGCGCCAGGTGATGTAACCTGTGAAGCTGAAGTGGGTCGCTACTATTAAGGCAATACATTCAAAATTTGATGGGTGTATTATTATTTTTATATCGCTTCACAATAGTTATTTCGTTCAATGAGTTCATTTTATTAAATACTCTTTGTTTTTTCTTTTGAAATTCTATGTTAAGACCAAAACGGCAGAAGCGTTTTCCACGTACCTGGGTCTCACCACTCTGTGTCATTTAATTGTGTGCCACTTGTGATCTTGGCCTTAAGGAGTTGCAGAAAAGAGTTAGAGGGTGACACTAAACCCGTAAAAAAATCGCGATAAAGCAGGGACTTAACTAAAACCATTATATACTTTGCTGATGTATGGAGGCAAATTAATATTCATTCAGACAACCGATCGAGCAGATATTGTGTTTGTCTACTAAATAATTACTTTAAGTGGACCAAATCCCGTGTTCACGCTCGGTTGAGTATGTTTCGCCGGACCGTCTCAACTGGGCCGCGGGCCGTGTTGAAACCTGTAGTAGATGAAACTGCTGAGTTTGTTTCGCTGGGTCTTCTCAGTTGGGGCGCATTGGATCCGGTGGTAGCATTAAAGCGCGACCGTCGTTTTAAACACAAGGTCCGTTATAATAATAATACTGAATTCATACCTTAATATAGACAGAACCATTCAGACAATATGTAGTAAAATATAAATTTCAATACATAATATTATAAACTTCAACTAAACATAATCTCCCTGACAATAACTTAATACAAGCTAGCTAAATGTCACTACCATTATAAAATAAATTGTATAAATGTTTTAACATTCCGTGTACCTAAATATCTGTAATATGTAACTAGAAATAATAACTGTATTACTACAAACATGTTCTGACTATTTACAAGCGCTTTTTTAAAGTCTACGTGAATAAAAACCTTTTTTACTTTATTTTATTTTAAAGAATATTGCCACCTCATGTGGCGATTATGGCATATGTCACCAAGTCATAAACACAACTTCATTGTGGAAATCTTTGTCGAGCAGTGGACGTCATTTGGCTGACATGAAGATTATATACTAACTAAACTGTTACGGCTTAAAACCAAGGGTAACCACTTTCTGCTTAATTTGATCAGACACACCAATTGTAGGTATCTGACTGAAAAGATTGTCGTGAGCCAATATTATTTGTCTCAGACCCTGTAATTTTATCTAATAGTAACAGTTGCAGTGAACTCGTACCTTCGCCCTACCATCCGTCACGATTTAAAATAAAACATTCTAACTTAAGCTCGTGACCAAGACGCCCTACTTTTTCGGCTGCTGTGGCTTAAATTTATTACACTATCAAGTCTTTTTCACCCTTACATCTACAAAAATACGGCTTAAACTCCTATAAGAACGGAATACAGTTAAATTATTGACTACAAAAAACGTTTTACAGGCACAGTACTCAAGGAGCGATACTTGGACCGGTGCTTGGGTGTTTCTCAATAGCAATAGTAAGTTTGTTGTAGCTGGAGGCCTTACACCTGATCCCGACGTAATGCAGCTTACATAAGTAATTCACGATGTTTCTCTCCATTTTAACAGGTTCTGGAGTTTAGAAAGTGGAGAATGAAATCTATTTGTAATTAGGTAAATTCCCGTGCAAATAAGCTTTCACGTAACCTTTGTTTTGCGAATGACGTAAAGGTAGGTTCAAAGTTCTTTAATGTTAATATCACACACATACAGAAATAAATGTAAGGTTGTTGTAAAGTTAATATCACATACAGAAATAAATGTAAGGTTGTCTCGCATAATCCACATTTTGTAAAGAGCACACCTTATGATAATCGGTCACTAGATCTGCAGCATACGGACCAGGTAGCATTCCTATTCTTCTAAGGCTCTTTTATTTCGAATTTGAACGGTTTTATATGCTATTTTCATTTAATTTAATATATTTTGAACTATACGTTTGAAATATAACAGTAAGTTAGACTAATGTTGTAGAAAATACAAGAATTAATTGTTCTATCTTCAACATGTCACTAGGAAAGTTAAGGTATATCATCATAAATATTTTACTGATGTTAATTTTAGTTCGTATATAACTACTTGAGTCTAAATAGATGTTATTAATTTTATTTTCTAAAATCTCTGAATAAAATTTATCAACATAATATTCGCGGTACCAAGTGCCAGACTAAAACATAGTCGAAATGATTACCTAATGGTTTGCAAATTGTATGAATCGATATATTTGTGTTTGTATGTTTCTTGTCTAGTAAGAGCGGTTGCAAACCATTTTTACCCTATTAGTATTAATTATACAATAACGCGTTCAATATAATAAGTCGTTCAGGTTACTGTTGGGGTTCTCGTGGCACTGTAGTGCATCCGGTATGTTTGCGGAGGCGCAAACTGATGATTTCTGCGCCATAATAAGAAAGAGGACCTAATAGTCTCCTGAGCGTCTTCTCAGATCGCTGGTACGCCCCTCTGCTGCGTCACTGGGTAAGGATTCATACCAGTTGTAGCATGTAGGCAGCTTTATTACTAACACTATTTATTAAATTATCTTGTTTCTACTAACACTACGGACTTATGTCTGAAATAAAGTATTTGAATTGAATTACTGAGTAAACTCTTGCCTGTTTCTCAACTGCTTTTACCCGATCAACTGGTAGAAATTTCTTTATTATCATCACCCATCATCGTGATGGACCAGATTTCATAATTGCTTTGGCCGAATGTAGTACAGAAGCTCGTGTTTACGTTGCATTGCTAGCCCTGCTGAGTGGCCAAATACATAACAAGGAGTGACTGTTACTATCGATACTGTATGCAATTTTTTATTACGAGATTCTCTGATACATCGCACAAGCCTGTAATAATTGAGACCTGTATTACGAAATTATTGTGCAAATTCATTCTCCTCTAAATATAAGTAAGTAATCAGGTTTATAGATATCTCCGTGCTTCGACGGGCACGTAAAGCTGTTGATGGGATCAACAGCTTTACGTGCCCAGAGACATTAGACCAAGTAATTAAGCCCTGTCAGAAGTCTAAATTTTAAATTAAACCAACTCTGAAACCAGGGTAATAACTGCACATACGAAAAAGTAAACAAGTAAATTGCAATCGGTTCGAAAACCCACAAGAACAGCATTTGTTTAAAAAGATACGTTTTCCCAGCGGACTATATATAGTCTGGGAAAAATATCGTTTATCTGCAAAATCTTTCTTCGTTATCTTCGCAAGATTTAGAGCCCAATTTGGAATATGGCGCACGTATGACCGCACAGGTTAAATCCATATATCAATACACGAACACAGACAATTGTGAAGCACAATACTTGGTGATAAAGTGTAAAATACGTTAGCACCAACAAATAACAATAATTTGTATTTAGAATACTGTAAAATCTATTGAGTTCGTGTAAATAGTTTACAATTACTATAACACTAATGGAATCAGTGACGAATATTATGCCAATGATTTTATTGATAACAAACTTATTAATATTAGCAAGTTATTAATCAAGGTTCAAGGCATTTTCTGCCTTATTTACTTTAAGTTAAAGATGAAAATCTGTAAGGTACAACAAATAATAGTGCATAGAAGTTTCTAAATTGAAATGTCTCACAACGTGCTCCAGCCAAGTGTGACTATTTCGCAACTTGTTGGTTAATATCGAGTAAGTAGGCACTCGTTTGACCTTATTTGAACAAATGTGAAAATGCTGACGATATTTTAATACAACACACCTGTGTTTTACTGTTATTGTCATTTAAATGTATCGTGTTATCCAAGCCACATTATATGTTTTTAACTGCAATAACAAGTTTAATACCTAAGAATTAGTTGGATTGTTTTTAATCGGTGTACTATACCAAATGATCGAATATCAGTTGATCAACCACCGTAAATTCAATGTCTGAATACTCTAACGTCCATAATCTTGAATCGATAGCAAACACTCGCTATTAGTAAACAAATCATACGCTTATGGATAAAGGATATATTGCATGTTCGATTTATTAACCATGCGATATTAAGAACGTTCGAGTATTTAGACATTCGATTTTTACTGGGCGATCGATTGACATTCGATTGTTTGGCATTCAATTTGAAATAGCAAACCCGCTTTTAATAGCTAAGTTTAAGAATTGTTATATTTTGAACCTCATATTTAATAGTGATTTTGGCTGAATTTCGCGTATGATGGCGACCAATCTCAACTTCACATGATATATTAAAGGGCACACGAGTGTGCGCAAACACAGGTGCACTCTCTGCCTCCTCACTCTCAAAATCTATTAGCACAGCTATCCGATCAAAGAGAGATCAGAGCGAGCCGACATCTTTACCCACTCTGCGAAGCCCGGACGTATAACTCCGCTCACTTCCAGACTCGACAGATACGAGCACTTAGGACGAATCCTTGTAGAAGACTTTTAACTAAGACCTTTAGAACAGGTAGATGCTCTCGCCGATCCGTTAGTGATTGGCAAGGTTGAGCAACTAGCCTCGCGGTCAGTCCATAGATGGGTGACTGCTAAAGTGGATTCATTTTTTAGCGTTTCCGTGCTTCGCTATGCACGTTAAGCTGTCGATCCCGGTTGTAGCCATTAGGTAACAGTCGTGAAGTCATCGCAGAGGCCTAATGAGCGGCTTGAACAACTAGGGTAGCCCCTGCCCATACGTTACGAGTAAGTAAGTAATAATAAGTACGTAGTGATTTTATGAGGCTGTTGACCACCCGAGTCCACGAATCACCCGTATCTAGGAGAGAACGTTTAGCCGTCGTCCTTAAGATATCAGCTTTCCAGAAAAGTTTTACGCTCTGACCTTGGTTACTGTTTCTCTGTGAGTTTTTGTTACCGATAATATTAATCCTTTGTGTTGATTGTGTTAATACTGCACAGTATTGTCTTTCTAGTAATGTAATGATGAAGACTTGGCAGACCACGGCGGAAATATTCAAATATCATCAATTCTTCACTATTTAATACTAAATAAATACCTAAGTAAGCACCTATTCATATTTATTGTTTAAGTTCTAACTCCGCGGAACGCGGAACAATAACTTTTTTTTATCTTTTCTGTATCTATCTTTTTTGTATCTATAATTTTTCTTTTTATTTATAAGGACACCAACAGCACAACTATCATAGTAGAAAAATGAAAATTGTTCAAAGAACAACAATAGAAGAATTTTCGCTTCATAATTTTGCAATATGCTCACCCGCGTTCCACTGAAGCCGAATACTTGGCGCTTAAACAAACAAACAGGGCTAATAAATAATCATAAAATTTGTAAACTTTTTTTCCTACAAATTGTTGATTTGTCTTCTTTTATTTTAAATTTGGGCCTCTATATTAGCTTTATTATGAGGATAAGAATGCAAATTACACAGATTGGAATCATAATGGCTCTTAATAACGAATCGTTCTTAGATTTCCAACCGGCTGCACATACTGGCCAGTTGGATTAGTAGTAATGGTCACTAAGCATTCGTGGTTTAGTAGTCAGACCAGACCCAGGACAAATCTTTGTGTGATGAGGACGATTATTTGTTCAATGTGTGGGTGTTATTTATCTATAATATGTATTTTTATCACTTGTCCAGTTGCTATAGTACAGGCCCTGCCTAGTTTGGGATCAGATGGCAGTGTGTTAGTGTCGTAGTAATCGATAGTTATCTCTGCCTGGCGTTTACTTGTGGCATTTGTTACCAGGCAAACAGCACTGAGTAGGGATGAGAACGAAGTCGGTCTTCTATCATCCTTACACAGTAATCTTTCTCTCACTCCCTTCAGTTTTCGACCATTATTATTGTTTGTGGATCGATCGTTGCAGTATCCCTTATACTTACCATTTTACTTTCTCAGTGGAACTCTCATGTTAATTAGATTCTCATAGTAAATTTATCATAAAATTGCAGAATAAAGTACAATGATTATTATTGACGGCCGCCGTGACTCGTTTGTGGTGATCTAGCATTTTATGTAAAATAAATAATTATTTATATCCGTCGTGTAGTATCCATATTAGAAACCTCGCATAGTTTGAGTTTGGGCTAGAAGGTTCCGTGTGTTGATTTGTTTATTATTTTAGTTAAATTTATTTTAAAACTTAGTCAATTTCCTTAAACATTTGTGATGTGTTGATGATTAAATAATTATGTCTATAGATGTTTGTGGCACATTGAGTTGTAAACAGAAGCGAACTTTAGGTCCTGCTTCGATTTTTAAATATCCGTTCGTTTATTTATTTTTGGTACTTATGAAGAAAGTACGGAACGGCGTCAATCTTCATACTGGTCTATATTTTGCTAACAGATTTTCATCATTGATGCTTTTGTGAATGGTTTAACATTTCGTGACCTCACAACACGTCACAATATCTTCCACCTCGGGTCGTGTCTATTGTATCATAGACTATAGTCCGGCCAAACCAAGTTCAAATGAACTTTGCCACGAATCATCAAGGAAAACGAGTCGAGATAATAAGCGAACGTGCAACTTGCCTGAGATTATCAAACTAATTCTGTCTTTTTTCGTGGAATAGGACAAATGGTCGTGGTTATTAGATATTAGATAACAGCTTTAAGAAATAAGCTAGTTCATCTTATAACTCAATGAAGCAGCTTTGATTATTAAAAATAGGTACTGACTATAAAACGTCAGTTTTATAACTTAGTGTAACTAGAGTATCCTTAACTAGAAATGTTCTTTAGTCGGATATTATACAACATATAACGTAATTAACGCACACCCTCAAACACCCCAATTAGAATATTATGTTGTAATCATAATACATACACTGAGTTTTTTATTTCACATGTATAGGTATGGATTGTTATTGACTAAATTAGTGTCTTGAAATAAATATTATTTTTCTTTATTTTGTGTTGAATGATGGAATTTGTATGAATACAAATAAAAGTGCGATTTTAAAAGTCTTATTACTTTGACTTACGGTCCATTTCAATGTGCTTTGACTGTACAGGGTTAAAATAAAGATAATTTCCATAGTTTTAATTATATTGAAATAAAAAATTACCTATGTTAAAAATGATATGAATCGATTCAGTAGGTAAACGATTCTGAACAAACTATTTTACAGGGTGTGCGTTAATTAAGTTACATGTTGTATATATGTATTGTAATGATATTACCTACCCTCCTATAGAATAAAACCTCTTTTGAGAAGATAGCTAACTCTGGTCATTTTATCAAAATAGCTTTTAAAATGAGAATAGAATTCTAATTAAATAAAAAAGTATAATTTTACGTTTGAGTGATGTTTGTCAATAGAGTTATCAAAATGGAGTGCTAAAGAATACATTGTGAATCTAGTTTTATTATTTTATCTCAATAAAATAAGTGACTGGTGTTTAATACGTGTGTTATCATTGAGAAGGTCTCCCTAGATCCCATTACAGATTACCTCTTGCTGCTGCGAGTGTGCTACAGTATTTATTATATCGTCTTGTTTATCGCATAGGCAATGATTACCCTAGTATCAAAGTTGTTTAAGCCGCCTACTAGGCTTCTGACATTTTTGGTATTGTACCAAATGCGGTAATTATCAGAAAACCACCACTAAAGAGGTAGTTCTTAGCTATCACACTTATATTATAAAGGCGAAAGTTGGTGAGTGTGTGACTGTGTGAGTGTGTATGTTTGTTACTTCTTCACGCCTAACCGGCTGGAGCGATTTTAATAAAATTTGGTATGGAGTTAGCTGACATCCTGGATTGACACATAGGCTATAATTTATAAAGTTTAAAGCGGGTAAAACCGCGGGGCACAGCTAGTATCTCATAAGAATATATACAGCCGTTCAAAAGTTACAGCCAAGGTAAACGGCTACACAAAATCAGACTGAATGACGTCATAACTGATAAAGATAACATAAGTAGGTTGCTTCACAATAAGGCGAGAGGTTTAACGCTTCCATTAAAGTTAAACAATCGTAATATTCTGTTGTAAGATGGTGGATCTAAATTAATAATAGGTAAGATAGGTTTCAAGGCATCGGTTGTATTCTCATATAAAATATGACATAAAGACTACAACCTTGCAGGTTCTATTGTTTCTGCAACCGGTTACGGAGCCGCGAGATGTAATGCCCATTATTCAATTTATTACTTAAGTAAAACAAAAAACTATGTGATTTAATCAAATTAACGTCACATGGAACACGAGTTTAAATAAATAGATATCTTGGGCCATTATTCACACATCCATCTGATCCCAAACTAAGCAGCGTTCTTACTATGCAAACGAGATAACTGATATATTACCTATAGTAGTTTTCTTTTGTAAAAACACAATTACTAGGTACTTATATAGATAATTACACCCAGACTTTGGACAAACAGACATGTTTCTGCACACAAATATCTGTCTTGGGTGGGAATCAAACCCATGACCAACGCGGCAATGGTGTGAAAAGCAAGCATTTACCAACCACGCTAGTTATTTAGGTAAGTTTGTAAAGTTTCCTATATCAAAGAGAAAAAGTGAAAATGCCCCCAATTGATCATGACATTTCTTCAGCACTTGGGTTGTTCTTGTCGAGCTCACAATAAATCCCATAGCTAGATGCTCTGACCGGGCCGTAAACGATCGGTAAGGTTAAGCTAGGTTAACCTAACTAGGCTTGTGGTCGGTCCATAGATGGGTGACCACCAAAGTATTTAATTTCTGAGCGTCTCCGTGCTTCGGAAGGCAAGTTAAACTGTCGGTCCCGACTGTTGCCTATGTCAGAGGCCTACAGGACTATTTGAACAACTCTGACACTGGGATTACCACTGCCCATACGATAAGTAAGTAAGTAATAAAGCGAAAATAAAAGTACAATATTAAAGTCACTTAAAACTAATCACTTTCTGAAGATTTGTTTTCGTACTGAGCATATATAAATGTAAATAATGTGTATCGTAGCCGCGTAGCAAGCGCACGTAGAAATACAATAACGCTCCATCCTGATGCTGATTAAAGAGTAAGTTCCGGCGCTAAACATATCATATAAATAAATTCCAGAGCTAAGGAATCGGCTGAAAACTCGAATGTTGGTGCACACAAGTAAAATGATGCACGTGAAATGTATTCGTAACACAAGAGCGCGGAACGCGACGCTCGAATGCTCCGATTTCTGTAACTCGCGCCCGCTCCGAACGTGTCGGCTTACATGCTGCGATGACATTCCCAACAGTTTCGTTTTCTAAACCATTTGTTGGAATTTTACTTTGGTCTATGATATTTGACGGGCCGATTGGCGTGTTGGTAAATGCTTGCCTTTCACGCCGTATGTTGTGAGTTCGATTCCCACCCAGGACAGGACAGGACAGATATTTGTGTGCATGAGCATTTGGTGCTTAAATTAGGATCAGCTGGCCGTGTGTTTTTTACATTGGTCTATGATATTTGGCGTGTTTGGTAAATGCTTGCTTTTCACGCTGTAGGTAGTGGGCTCGATTCCCACCCAGGACAGATATTTGCGTGCATCAACATTTGGTGCTTAAATTGGGATCAGCTGGCCGTGTGTTTTTTACTTTGGTCTATGATATTTGGCGTGTTTGGTAAATGCTTGCTTTTCACGCTGTAGGTGGTGGGTTCGATTCTCAACCAAGACAGATGTTTGTGTCCATGAACATTTGGTGCTTAAATTAGGATCAGCTGGCCGTGTGTTTTTTACTTTGGTCTATGATATTTGGCGTGTTTGGTAAATGCTTGCTTTTCACGCTGTAGGTAGTGGGCTCGATTCCCACCCAGGACAGATATTCGTGTGCATTTCTGTTTGTCCTGAGTCTGGGTGTAGGGAAGTGTCTCAATAAGTATGTATTTATAAAAGAAAAGTAGTATTTGTAATACATCAGTTATCTGGATTCCATAGTACCTACAAGCTCTGCTTGGTTTAGGGATCAGATGGCCGTGTGTGAACAATGTTCCAGGATTTTATTATTTATACTTATCATTGTTTTTGTGTCGCAGAATTTTATGGGACTAAAATTAGACTGCCCTCACTTAATTGGTAAAACCTTCTGAACCCGCTACCTTTGGCGTTTACGTATTCGATCCTCGTACAAAACAAATATTTAAGTTCATTAAAATGTCTTCTTCTGGGTGTTTTTAGCCGTTGTTTAGAGTCCATAGTAAAAGCTTTGCTTATTCTGGACTAGATGGCGCTGTGTGATATGGGTATGTCCCGAATATAAAGAATGATCACTTAAAAAAATTAATTTCAATGCTGATCACCTAATTACCTAAAACTTCGCTTTAGCAGGTATTCAATACTTGGTTTAAAGTTATATATTAATATTTTTCATATACATTCCCGCAACACAAATTTCAATGTTTCACACCGAATGCCAAGTAGGTATCTAATGAATATTTATATTGTGCATAATTCTTATTGGGTAAATAAAATACGAGTGTATACAGTGTTTTATTTAGATAATTATTTCAATTTCCTTCATATTATTTTTAGTTAGGTGATCAACCTTGCCAATTCTTTCACAATTTTAAAATATAAATGATATAGATGCCCTTAAAACTGGCAAAAAATTGCCAAGGCCAAAGTAGATGTGTTTCCGAACAAATGATCACCTAATTACCGAAAACACCACTTTAGAGGTTAAAATATTTAGTTTGAAGTTGTATATGAATTATCTAAATTCCTAATACCAATTTTCTCAACACCGATTTCAATGGTTTCGCTGAGAATGCCAAATATTGAATGATTCTTTTTTGTATAACTATTAGCTATTTATATGGACATTTTTTCCATAAATGATATATCTTGACCTGGATGATTTATTAATAATTATTAAAGTTCTTCATCACCTAAGCCACTATATCTGTTTCGAACAAATGTTATTTTGAACATGAGTATATAAAATTTCAATTTAAGAAATTATCAATAACGTAAAACTCTACTTTAGTGGGTATTATTTTGCATACTTAGTAAGAAGCAATATATTTCTTTCTTCGATATCAATTTCGCACGGAAGCAAAATATTGAATATTTTTTCCGTGTCCACTGAGTCTCTCGTTTGCTTTGCTATATTTGATCTCTCAACACTAACGCCCTTACATTTTCGTTGCCCTTCCAAAACGTAGTTAATTATTTACTCACGTTCTCACCCTTACCGTAAGGGCGCACTGGTCATCAAAATTGTATCGTCCCCATGCAGAGGACATCCAAATGTCAATTTGCGAACCTGATATTGGTCACTGAATATTATAAAGGTTTTCTAGAAGAGCCTAACTGTCATAAAGGAAAACGTCATTATGGTTCTTGTATACGATATGAATGTCTATAAAAATACTAGTCCTTTGAAACAGATTTCCCTTTAGCGAAGTTATAGATGAAAAATTTGCTTTGCTGATTGCTGTGTGGCTGACGGCATGGAATATCGCCACCCCAACTTATCCCGTGGGGGCGTAAAAGTCATCCCGAGAGAAGATCTATCAGAGAGCGGGCAGCAACGTCTCTCTGTATACCATGACTATAATAGAGTCATTACGATCGCCAACCCTCCAAATGATGGACACAGCTCTATTGTGGAAATCTTTTGGGCATGCCTTTGTGCAGCAGTGGACGTCATTCGACTGACATGATGAGATGAAAGATAGAGCATGGGTACTTCCCCATTTTAGTACATTGTGCTTCAGTCAAATGCAACTATTATAAGTTTTGCCAATCACAATGCTTCGATCCCATGAATTCGTTAAACTTTTCCTTGTCTATGGACCCGTATTAAGCCTACCGTCAATGCTGAAATTCGTTCAGTTTCAAGTATATAAACGTTTATTAATTCGAAGTTTTCGGACACATACATGATACAAACTTAAGCGTACTAAATAGGTGGTTTATCTTTAATTACTGACCAAATTGCGCTCTTCAGATTTCAGCCTAAGCAATAGACAAGCACATTATTTAACAAGGTGCTAATTTATTTATTTCGGTCTCATGTAATTAAAACCATATTACTCACAATGCTTGTTAAATTACTTAAAATTACACAAAAACTATGTATTGAAATAGCGCGGGAAAATAAGTTGACTATCAGATTAAGTTAAAGATAATTAATTAAAATATTTGAGTTTGCAAAACATTCTTAAAACTTTAACTCTACGTTACTCAGATCAAATTTAGCCACCTCTAGGTAATCATATGAGAAATGGGTCAAATGTGGGGTGGTTTCGTGACCAATACCCGTGACAGGCCCCGCAGGGCATTAAAAATGTATTTGCTTAGTCTACGGTCAGTGAAGGCGGGAACTTTTTGACATTCCTTTTTTGTAGTCATGCAGCTGTCATTTATCTAATGGAAATATTTTACTTTTAATTAATTTAATTACGATGAGCATTATTCGTAATTATGGCTGTGAATTGTTAGTTTTTGTGCTTGGTCACGCAGGGTCACACTCCCCTATTCCAGTAACCTACAATTTATGAAAATATGTATTTATTATTAGAGTAAAGATTTATACATAACAGTGGAAAATTATACATCTAATATTATATAAATTTGGCTGGTTTTATAAAACATGTTGCCGAATTTGGTACAAAACATAAACGTGTTTTGAACACATTAGGCCTATTCAATGCCCTGACTTACGCACCGGTGAGGGCAAGATCTGGCAATAAGCGCCTCATAGGATGGGCTATGGAGTTCTAAGATATAAGGAGTGAGTGGTACATGATAAACGGCACAAACATTGAAGGCGAGTGAATAAAATAATTGGTTAAATATTACAGTCAGGAGAAAAACGTATTCAAAATTCAATTCAAGAAGGCGCGTCATTCAAATAATAATATTTGAATCATGCGTCTTCTTAAATTGAAATTTGAATAAGTTTCCTTGCTGGCTGGAATAAAATTTGAATCTCGAATCAGTAAATATTGCTCATAATGTATCATACGATTTGCCAAGGACAATAAAAAGTGAGTGCGTTGTAGTTAAGGTCAAAGGTTGAGCGGCAAGCAAAAGGCAAGTTGTAGCCAACGGGATATTTGGCATGTTTCCGTAAAGTGAAGGTACAAGGACGACCATTTTCCCATTGAAACATCACAATTTAGTGCTTCTAGTCGAATTTTTACTACGACAGTCAATATAAAAGAAGACTGGTAAACTACGCAGGATATACTTTAGTGAACGAGTGCAAGAACACTCTCGATTCCTCACAATCATTATCTGATATGTCGACTATGCGAAGGTACAAATGCTCAAAGCTTTAGCTATTCTAAACGGCACGAACCAACCAAAAGTTCTAGCTGCAATTTTTTTAAGCCTCAAAAGAAAACATGCCATACAAAATGTTTGAAAAAATGAGTTTTCTTAATATTTTTAATAATTATTCTGCTATTCACGGCAACCGCAATGACACAGTTGATAGTGAAACTGATCCAAAGGTTGCTGGTGAAATATTTGTTTTCTTGAATAGATAGGTATGTCTATTTGTCTTGGTCTGGGTGTTTTCAGTATTGTATGTAGGTATATGTTTACAAGATAAAAGTAAGCAAGTATTTCTGAACGTTTTTAGTTAGTATCCGTAGTATAAGTAATATATATTTATTTATTTACAAGCTGCGCCCCGCGGTTTCACCCGCGTTTAAGTTTTAGTTTTGGCGTAAAAGAGTAACAAACATACATCTATACTCACAAACTTTCGCATTTATAATATTATTAGAATGTATACCGGTTTTGGCAGTGCACGCCGGAATAGCTCGCAAATGGTAGATTTTTGCCTACTTACTATCGTCATATTTTGGATTTCACACAATATCTTTATAAATTTTAGCCTATGATTTATTCTGATGTATAACTTATATTATTGTAAAGTTTCATTAAAATCCATTCTGTAGTTTTTACGCGAAAGAGTAACAAACATCCATCCATACTTACAAACATTCGCGTTTATAATATTAGTAGAATTATTTGGGGAGAAGAGAGATCCAACAATTGAAATATCATAAAAATAGGTCCAGTAATTTTAGAGTTATAAATAAGTAAACCTAGCGAACCCGGATTTGTATTATACAGGGTGTAACATAAAAATAATAGTAATGATTGCTTTTTACAACCATGCGATGTAATGATGTGGGGCACTTCCTTGGTGTGACGCGTGCGGGGGAGCCACAACAGCATGCTGGTCGCGCTGACTGTAAGGCTCGACTACCCTTATACATATGTACATATAAACCACTGCTGCAAGCTCCACATTGTGCACGGGTGAAAAGTTGGCTTAATTTTATTTATTTATTCATACATACAGCTACCATTACAGGTTAAGCCGAATCCGATAGTAATGGATAAAAAAAAAAGTATTCTTTTCTGAATTTTGCATGTTAATATCCTCCTTAAGTTACATCCATTGTTACACCTTGTATATATAGATTTGCGTATTCATTAAACAAATCATACCAAACTATTCTTCTTCATCATCTTTTATATTTGTAGCATTATACATTTTAATTACCGTTACTCCGCGCCTTGAAGAACGGTAAATCGCTTAGGACAAAAAAAGGAACTGCCATGTGTCAACACATGACTCGCGAAGTTGACATTTGATAAAATCAAGGATACTGCTCGGCACTGCGAAATTATTAGACCGAAAAGTTGGCTGGTCCAAACATTCTGGTAAATTGTAGTAGCTAATGAACAAATATAATGATCTCAAAAATGGGAAATCATTAATTTAATCGTCCGGCGGGTCTCGAACCAGCACCATCTACCAATCCGGGGTAGGCTACTACCCCGGATCATCATTTTTGGCATTAGATTTCCGCTTTGGATTGCGAATAATGTTATAACATTAAAATTTAAATAGTATGATGATGTTGATGTTCAGTTCTATGTATGCCATTTTCTTTTCATACAAGCTATATAAGAAAGAGATGGAGTAAAATTTAAATTAAGAACCTGGTGACCGTATTAATAGCAGTTTTACTAGTTGGTTTACTAGTTGAAATGAAGAACCTGGCATTAATAGCAATTTTACTAGTTTGACAGTTCTATGTATGCCCTTTTCTTTTCATACAAGCTATATAAGAAAGAGATGGAGTAAAATTTAAATTAAGAACCTGGCGACCGTATTAATAGCAGTTTTACTAGTTGGTTTACTAGTTGAAATGAAGAACCTGGCATTAATAGCAATTTTACTAGTTTGACAGTTCTATGTATGCCCTTTTCTTTTCATACAAGCTATATAAGAAAGAGATGGAGTAAAATTTAAATTAAGAACCTGGTGATCGTATTAATAGCAGTTTTACTAGTTGGTTTACTAGTTGAAATGAAGAACCTGGCATTAATAGCAATTTTACTAGTTTGACAGTTCTATGTATGCCCTTTTCTTTTCATACAAGCTATATAAGAAAGAGATGGAGTAAAATTTAAATTAAGAACCTGGCGACCGTATTAATAGCAGTTTTACTAGTTGGTCAGTTCTATGTATCCGCTGTTCTTTTCATACAAGCTATATAAAAGAGATGTGGAGTAACATTTAAATTAAGAACCTGGCGACCGTATTAATAGCAGTTTTACTAGTTGGTCAATTCTATGTATCCGCTGTTCTTTTCATACAAGCTATATAAAAGAGATGTGGAGTTTTTTTTTCATAAAAGCTATATTACAGATAGATGGAGTAACATTTAAATTATTTTACTGGTGCAAATGTCGGAACAGCATAGCATTGTAAAGGTAAGATTTATTACAAACAACATTTTCATTTTAAAAGCAAAGTAGTAATATTACCTAGATGGTGATATCTAATATCTGGTGAACTTTAAGCTTCCCACGCAACGCCTACATGTTAGTTGCATTTTCCTTATAAGAGCTTTTGTCATCGGTATGTTCTCAGTGGCTTTATAATAAATTATATATCAATAATAAATAACGAAATATATGATGATGTTTGATATACTTACTGCGATAAATATTAGAAATTATTATACCGATTTCTACAATTCGTTAAGACAAGCGATAGGACCGAAATTTATTTATAGGACCACCTATCGATTTAAAAAGAATTATAGAAATCGGTTCTCAAACGAATAATTGCATAACATTTTGGTTAGGTACACTAGTACAGGCCCGCCTTGTTGACGAGCAGATAGCAGTGTGTTAGTTGCCCTAAGACATAAACCAAAGCTTTTAAGCGTATCCTTTCTATTTTTAACCGACCTCAAAAAAGGAGGAGGTTCTCAGTTCGACTGTATTTTTATGCTGTCAATTTGGTGGGCGAATTTTATGGAAACTGTAATTCTCTTGCAAGTCATCATAGTTAAATAACGCCATTTTGAACATAAGGGACAGACGGACGGGAGGATCACTATGTATAGTATAATATTAATAATACTAACGCTATGTCTAAACGTAGTTTGTTATATTCTCTTTGAGTATGACAATTGAAATGTCGATCGAAATCATAATCATAATAATCTAATTATGTAAGTCCGTTCCTTTTCATGCGAGTTAGAGTAGAAAGAGATGTAGGTAATAATATTTAAACTAGTTTACTAGTGTAAAATACAGAATCTTCAGAAATGTCTCGCTTAAACGTCAATTGGAACCGTGCTTATATTCAAACTAGATTCGTATGCTGATATTCATTTATAATGATTCATTTGAATTCGTTTATAGGTACGCACGTCTCAAATTTGACTATTATTTTACATACATACATCGACTCACGCCTGTTTCCAAGAGGAGTAAGCAGAGACAACGGATTTCATTTGTCACGATCCTTGCACACCTCTTCTGCCTCATTTACTGTCATTATTTTCTTCATACATTCTCGCCGGTTTAGGGTACTTCTCACCTGGCCTTTCTTAAGAATGTCTCCCTTCAGAGAATCTTCTACGAGGTCTTACCCTTATGACCAAGTATCGAAGCAACTGATTTATAGAATTTATCATGATGTGTTATTTATCTGTTGTCAAGATAATAAAAATTAATTATTTAATATTAAGATGGATAGAAAAAATATTGCATGCCCGATATGGGTAACTGTTGATCAATAAAATTGTTATAACAGCTTCTGTTCACAGTTTCTGGCAATAAAATGATCTATGTCTATGTCCTTCTGGTAGTAACATTCACACAGGCCAGGTATATTTCTTTTGACAATCTTCTATTATTTTAAATGTAAATTACGCGCCCTAGTATCTTTAGTTGTTAATAATGCCTCCTCTCCACATCACCTTCGTAATTACCTTATAACGAAAACAGTTGTAACATTCTTATAACCAAAGATTTCCAAGAATTCTATATTTAATGCTCCAATCACGTCGGGTTCAATTTAGTTGGTATGGTAATTGCGTCTGTTGTTATCACAACTACCGGTTTAGGCCTCCATGGACCATGTTTTGTGTGTAACTGAGCATTGCCGTCTCGAATATATCCAAAGAACATACCTACACTGTTGCAAAAGCTTGCAGTTCTTGTATTTAAAGAAAGATGCCCTTTAGGCAAACCTTTCGACATTCCAAAACATATTTTAAACAAAGGTATTAAAGCTGAATTTCACATATCAAAATAAACTCTCAAGAGATTTCTTAAACGAGACAGTGCAACCAGCTGTATTATCGATATGTATGCCGCAAAGTTGTATCTCCTCGGACCAAACCGGTCCTCGAGTCACCAGCTTTGTAAAGCTAACTCGTTCGTTTGCGTTCGTTGCGCATTGTTTCGATCATGAACGACGGACGATAACGTATTTGTGTTTTGTTAACTTGGCCTGTGGTGACTCATTGTAGTGCTATAGATATAGATAGATAAGTATAGATTGCACTGACTCACCTGCTTGCAGTGAATCAGGATAGAATTCAGTGAATCCTGAGAATGATTTTTCCTATTTGCTTCAACTGGATTCCTGTTTGGTTGCCGTTACGGTACTTAGGTGAATTGAATGTAGACAATAAAAAATGTAGGTCTGATGCTGTACCGTACGGTTGATCAAGCGGTTAAATCGGTTTTCGGTTCCAAACGACCATAGCATTGGGATGGGTTGGAGAAAATTGCGTTAATTTGAAAGTACCATAGTTGTTTTTTTTTTTTTTAGTTATTTCAACATTAAGTGAGGTTATCAATTCCTATTAGGTATAGACGTTGACGTAGCTTTGCCCTTGACAGTCTTAATTTAGGGGAAACACCGGGTTTTGTAGCTCATTAACTGACTTTTAGCAGAGAGTAAGTTGTCAAAATAACACGAATCTATCGTGTTATTTTTCGTGTATGTAGCCATTGCTTCGGCGTTTATTAACCGATATTTTTTATTATTAAAATTGGTACCTATGCTATAAGTATCCTGACTGTATACTCTAATTATGGCAAAAAGAAAGTAAATTTTATGTATCATCATAGTTTTCGTAGCGTATATTATATATTTTACAGGGATTTCTAATTAAAAATGATTAAAATACATCCCTTGTTATTCGCATTATGTAGCTTTCTATATGAAAGATTTCGTGAAATCAGTTAAGTAGTTTTTGACTTTATCCGTTACAAGCAAACAAACATACAATATTCGTTCAGAAAATACAATCAATATCAGAATCCAAATTTCGCACTGATTTATATTTTAGGCTTAGATTAAAAGTAAAAAAACTAAACTAACTAGGTGCCTCATTACTCACCGCTTTTTAAGAAATCAATGTTCATCGTCGAGAACGATTACAGTGGTCTCAACCCAACTAGCAAATAACAAGGTAAGTAACCTGCGCCAAAGGGAATATTTAGTATACCGAGCATCTAGCGGATTTTTCATGTTAGAATGAGGCTTTCAATTAGCCTATTAGGCGATCACTGCTTTAACGGATACCATAGCGTAGACTGTACAATTTCACTCATTTTTCTCTTTTTTTTTTTTTTTTTTTTTTTTTTTTTTTTTTTTTTTTTTTTTGTATGACGCTACAGTTAGCCTAGGAGGCTTTCACTGCTTCACCGGACTATAGAGGCGAGCAGAGGGCTCGAGCCGTCTAGAAATTAAGTAACCCGCGCCGGAGGGCACCCCCTGTGGGGTTCGAACCTCGACTCTGGGCGATTACTGGCGGGGAGAGGGCAGAGATCATCATTTTAGGGAGTTTTGTGCAACTTTCGCTCTACGTTAATGACATGACGCGGCCCCCCGTCCGCGTTGAGGGGGGCTTTTTATCGGTACGATATGCAAACCAAGGGTCATGGAGGGCGAATTTCACTCACCTAATTCGGTTCCAATTCTAGCAATTGTACAATGTCAGAGGCCTACCAGGTGGCTTACCGCTTAATACGCCCTGATACTAGGGTAACCACCAAAGGCCTTCAATTTAGTCCATCTCTAGACAAACTATGTATTTTTTTAAAGACAACGCCGCGCTCGCACTTCGGAATCTAATCCCTGTGTCGCGGGGTACTTTACAAACATATAATAGACGGACACAAATTAGATCCAGACTCAGAACAACTATTTATCTATACAAATATATATATTTATCTGTATAAACATAATATAACTTAAGATTGATTTTGATGCCCTAATATTAACAGAGTGCTGGCTAAAGGAGAACCAGGTAGTCCCTCAAATTCTAAAATATAGAGCCTATCACACAACAAAATATATTAATAAAGCCGGTGGAGTCGTTGTGTACATAAAAGACAACTGGTCGCCCCAGGTACAGGAACCAGCTATTGAGGACTCAAACTGCTTAGTTGTTACCATCCCAAATATAATAACCATATTGGGTATCTATAGGTCGCCTTCATTTAGGGAAACTGACTGCTTCATTAATTCTCTTTATGACATAGTTAACCAACTAAATATAAATCCATGTATCCTCCTTACCGGTGATATCAATATTAATATAATTAGCTCTGACACTGCTGACAGCACGTCTTATCTTTGCTGCCTGGCAGAATTGGGTTTAAGGCCAGCTGTGGATATACCGACCAGAAATGGTGCCTGCCTTGATCATGTCTTCTTTAAAGGAGATGTCGACGTAGAGACAGTCGTGTGCACATCCTCTATAACCGACCATGACTTAGTCATTACTGGTATAACAAGTCAAGAACGGTGCCAACCTGTCCCATTGAGACACAAGCTACGCATGAACTATGACTCAATCGCGCAAGAGCTCAGTAATGTGGACTGGACGCGTTTAAATTGTATAAAAAATGTAGCTGAGCAGACAATTTTTTTTACGAATCTAGTAACAAATATAATAGAGGTTAATTCTAAAGTTATTGTTCTAAGTCGTTCCAAAGTCATCTTAAAGCCATGGATGACTATAGGCTTATTAAAATGTTCGCGTCTACGCGATAAACTCCACTTAGATGCCAGAACAAAGCCTAAAGGTGACATAAAATGGATAATTTACACCAGATATCGTAATTTTTATGTAACTCTATTACGTAAACTTAAAAATGAACATGATAGAAATATGTTAGAAACGTTCAAAAAGGAACCGCGTAAACTTTGGCAAACAGTAAATCGAATTTCCAACAGAAAAGTTAAATCAAACTCCCTAGCCTCGGATCTTCTGGCTTTAAATGACTGTCCACAATACGCTGTCAATTCTTGTAACAAGTTTTTCGCATCGGTGGGTCAAAGTTATGCTAACAAAATACTAGATAAGATAAACACAACCCAAAAATCTCTAGCACAAAAAAGTTATAGCTCAAACTCACCTCTAAATTCTTTCTTTTTCGAGCCAACCGACTGCAAAGAGGTTGAGGATATTATAGCTAGCTTGAAAAACAATAGCTCATCGGGAATAGATGGTATTTCTAACCTACTGCTTAAAAATATTAGTAATTACATTGTACAGCCTCTAGTGACAATAATAAATCAAAGTTTGTCGACTGGTACTGTCCCACCTGACTGGAAAACTGCGGTTATAATCCCGATACACAAAGAAGGCGACTCTTCCCTACCCAATAATTTTCGCCCAATATCTTTACTTCCTGCTTTTTCAAAGATTTTGGAGAGAGTGGTTAATCGACGCCTTGTAAAATATCTTGAGGAGAATCATTTACTATCTGACGCCCAGTTCGGTTTCCGAAAAAATAAGTCAACAGAAGATGCCGTGAACCTAATAACAAATGAAATTGTGTCACATCTAGATAGTGGCCGGGCATGCATTGGTGTATTTCTCGATCTTGCTAAGGCGTTCGATACCGTCTCCATTCCAATCCTTTTACAGAGACTAGAGAACATCGGTATTAGGGGAGTGGTGTTAGAATGGTTCCGCAGCTACCTTACTAATAGAAAACAGATTGTCAGAGTCGATTCATGGCAAAGTACTACTCAAGAAACCTCTTTCGGCGTTCCGCAAGGCAGCGTCTTAGGCCCAACGTTATTTCTGCTCTATATCAATGAGCTCTCGTCCCTACCATTGCATAATGCTAAAATAACCTGTTATGCTGATGACACTGCAGTAATATTTTACGATACTTCTTGGATTAGATGTAGTGCTAATGCTTCTCGAGGTATGGGAATAATTGCCAAATGGCTTAGTGGTAACCTGCTCACACTCAATACAAGTAAAACGAAATTCATATGTTTCCATAAAACTAGTGCATCTGCACCCTCTTGCTGCCCACATATACAGATACACACTTGTAATATCGAAAACAGCACTTGCGGATGTAACGTGGTTCAAAGAACACAGTCCATAAAATATCTCGGCATAACACTCGATGAGAAACTCACATTCCGAAGCCATATTATGGCGTTATCTGCAAGAGCCAGGAAGCTTATTTACGCTGTAAGGCAACTTAGAGATGTTGCAGATAAAGATCTACTGAAATCCATTTATATATCACTCTGTCAGTCGATCCTCATCTACTGTATGGGGAGGCGCTTACACTTCACATATGATTAGTGTTGAAAGAGCACAGAGGTCGATTCTCAAAGTTATGCTTAAGAAACCCATGAGATTCCCTACTACAGAATTGTATAAGCAAGCTGGTGTCCTCAGCATTCGTAAATTGTATCTACTGAATGCAGCCATGTGCACACATAAATCTGTAAAAACCTCATCGAATTACCATAACATGGTTTTTTCTAGAACATTTAAAGTCCCGAAATGTAAAACCAAAACTTCATTCGCTAAAAGATTCCAAAAGCATATGTTCCCCTTTATATACAATAAACTCGTCTCCAAATGTGACATCAGGTTAAGCACACAAAGAGAAGCTCAAATAAAGGTAAAAAACTATATTGCAAATTTTGACTATAACGAAACTGAGCAATTTCTGAGAACATTAATTTGACATAACTTACCAGTCTACTCGATTTGCGCAGTCGGCACTCACGCACACACACACATACACACTCACACATACACTCACACACATTAGTCGTATACGTTTCGGCAAATATAATATAATTTTAATTCATTTATTTATTGCTATATTATTTATTAAATCATTTGTAATTATCCTTATAACCTAATTTAATCAATTTTTAATTAATTTTGTGTTATTATAATGTCTAATTGTTCCAATATTTTATTATAGTCTATTTAAGTCCTAGCTATTAATCGTATCACATCGACAGCCTCGATACAGGCTTTGCCTAGTGAGGCTATCACTGTAAATCAAATTGTATAATTACTCGACTGCTAATAAATGATATTTAATTTAAATGATATTTAATATTTAAATAAATAAAATTGGAGTGTCTGTTTGTAATATTGAAATAACCGGTTTTTACTACATTAATATGAATATATATACGGTACATACACCAAAGTGACATTTTTTACAATTTTTGTCTGTCTGTCTGTCTGTTTGTTCCGGCTAATCTATGAAATGGCTGGACCGATTTTGACGGGACTATTGGCAGGTAGCTGATGTAATAAGGTGTAACTTAGGGTACTTTTATTTAAGAAAAAGTCTTTTATTTTACAAGAAAAACGAAATAAACTAATTAACACGCGGACGAAGTCGCGGGCACAGCTAGTGGGGGCATAAAAATAGTAGTCCGGCGCGGGACTCGAAGCCGCGGCACGAAGCGGCGCGATGACTGTTTTAACCGCTGCGCCACACGTGCAGACAAACTTATCCAGCTCCTCTTTTCATCCTTCACACATTATTATCAATTTAAATTCCAAACACCAATCTACACCTTCAATAGGAATAAATATTAAAAGCATCCGTGTTTTCACAGCTATTCCGATTCAAAAACCCGCATCCTTATGAGTCCAATGACAAAAACTCGTCCCGATGCTAACAAAAGAAAACAATCATTCTTCATCACTCCATAAAGAAACGTTGAAACACAAATAATGACGTCATACATATGCATTTGAACAAATAACAACCGGTCGTGAAACGTTTTGGAAATAGGTACTTATATTTTATTTGCACGGGCTTTTGAAAACCTCGAAACTTTAAGGCATTGCCATCAACCAAGTTTTTAACCAATACTTCGAGGTTCACCGTGATAACAGAACCAATTCGCCAATTTCGGCAATTTTTGGAGATCTCAAAACAGGACTTTTTACTTTCACTCGAAAGGTAGAAATCACAAAATCTCCTCTAAAAATGCTTAAAATAAAATAATCATTAAAAATCACTATTCAATTTAAATTTTGAATAGCCAATACTTTAGATTCGTTATTAAGTTTATAATTTTCTCATAACTAATAATTTTGATACAATTGTTTATATTTTTGAACTGTTTTATTAAAGTTGTTGATTTTGATACAATTTCATTAAGAAATTGCCAATTGCTGAAATATAATTTATTTAAATATGAATACCAAATAAAATATCATTTATTTCGAGCTTGTCGTCTTACGTCTAAATATCAGAAGGTAACTATAACGCCCACTTGCCATATAATATCCCAAACAGCCGTACATTAGACATAAACCGTCCCAGGCCACAAATCCACCGGATATATGAGTTTTACAGCACTTTGTAAACAGTACAAACCCTGGCCCGCCCGCCATAAGAGCTCCAATTTACTGCGAGTTACTGTTGGTAGCAAATATCAGTATAAAAGCTGAAGTCAGCCTGAATAATGGACGTAGAAAGTGCGCAGGGAACCTTTGTGAAGCTTGAAGTGGCCCTAACTTATGAGTTTTACTTGTGGAAAACTACAGTTCTAACCGACTTGAAATGTAGGAGATTAACAAGCAGACAAGTATGTTTTTTTGTGTGATGTTACGCAATATCACCTTTTATATAATAAATTTTTTGAGGAGAGAAGTTGACGTCGCTTCATGGTTTTATGGGTAATATGTCATGGTTATATGTCAAATATATATACATATTATATCTCGATAATATCTAATGCCTATAGAAGTAGGCAGGTAAAAAGTCTACTTCTTTTACACTTAATTACATATAATTCTAAAACTTGTTTTTTAATAGACTATATTTACATGTAGGTAAATACATACCTATGTATATCGCTGGATACGGATTGCATAAGATCGGCAATGATGGAGGTCTTTGAGTGTGACCTTTGTCCAGCAGTGAACGTCTTTCGGCTGATATGATGATGATGATGATAATGAGCATATTTTGAAAATTTTAAAACAAAATACTTTTTAAAAACTGCGAATAATTGGATACTGCAACTATTATACGTAATCATTAAAAAAAAATACCTACATTAAACCTACGCCTACAATTAATATTTTTTTATTCAGTATTAAGTTGTCTTGTTTTCTTTACATCATTTTATGTAAATGAATTACCATATTGTATCTATGATTAATTTCTAAAAATGTAATAATTAAATTAAATCTAAATATGGAGTACACTAATTCTATTATATGTTCCAAATGTCAGGCAACTTATTCAGTATCTAGTCAAGACAGACACACTTTCGCTATTATAATATCAGTATAGAAGATCAGATGCTTAAAAATAAACTCAATTATTTCTGGATAGACAACACCAGTAATTGTTAAACTAGGTAGGTAATAACACTAACAAGGGGCTAGTTATTGGAGGTGATAGACTGAAACTTGTCATTTCAAGCTCCGTTGCTGCTCTAACAAAAAACCGCTACCAACATTTTGTAAAGACATTGCAATTTTGTACCGACCCGTCATTGACCACGGCGCGGAGGCGGCGGTGTATAAACATGCCGTTTGTACAGACGCCAGCAGATCAAGCTACCCCAATCTGTCAAATTTCTCCAATTGAAAGTGAACCTTATGCTTAAATGATAAAGTTGAAAATCTATAAAAGAAATTTGGCAGATTGAGGTAGCAGGATGTGCTGGCGTCTATACCGTCGACACCACGGCGATAGTGTCATTATCATCATCATCATTTTTATCTATATTATCTATATAAGTATGTATTCACAAAAGAAAAATAGTATACAGGCTGGCGGAGGAGTTGACGTTCAAACGCATTTAGACACTTTATGATGAGGAGTATCCGGATCACCCCCATGTATGTTCTACGATTTTGCGTAGTTTCGAGATAGAACTTTTTTATATATTTTTTTCGTAAATTTCACCTAACATTATGTTTCGATTTTTTTCTCGTTCTGTTGATCATTTCTGGTTCAGTCTTTTTGTCATAACTAATTAGCATAGTTAACCTAACACCTGAAAAAGAATGGTTTATCTAATCATTGCAGAACTGACTTAGAATTTATTCGAAAGTTCAAAATTTGGGTTTGAGCACAGCTCATAAATTTTAACAGTATCAAAATACGCAAAATCGTAGAACATACATGGGAGTGATTCGGATACTCCGCATCATAAAGTGCGTTTGAACGTCACCTCCTCGGCCACCCTGTATGTAGTATATCAGTTATCTGGTTTAGATAATACAAGCTCTGCTTAGTTTGATATCAGATGGCCGTGTGTGAATAATGTCCCAGGATTTACCCAGGGTAAACATAGCTAAAAACCACCACAAAGCAACTGGCTTTCAAGTGAAAAAACCGCATCAAAATCAGTCCATCCGCTAGAGAGCTAAGATGCCACAGAAACAGACATCGCCGTCAAATCTATAACACCCCTCTTTTTGCATCGGGGGTATATATAGAACCTAATACGATTTGGAAACATGTACGGATCCGACTTCTTCGTCATTATATATGTTATTGCGTATAAAACTTATATGGATTTCCACACACAATTAAAAGAACGAACACGAATTACGAACGTTGTTCACGTTGAAATTACGTGCCTAGAATGTAATTTATTAAACAAATAATTAAGAACTCATATTTTCAAATGGGAACCGCCTATATTTTTAGATTGGTCGCACCACGTACAAATATTACAAATGCTCGTTTTATTGAAGCAAAGCTAATAAACATGAGATGGGCTCTAAATAAGATAATAATAACAGAGGAGGCGACGTGTGATACTGTTTATCGAGTAATAGGAAGACGCTACTTGCAAGGATTTTCGAAATTTCTAATAGATTTAGAATATTTCTCAGTATCAGTCCGCTGTCTGGGAGTTGGCGGTATTACACCCCCGTACCTCGGTCGGGTCGCTGTAGTTATAGTCGTCCCATCGGATCATGAGAATGATGGAATAGAAAGTGCCCCTGAGTTTGCGCACACTTGGGTACTTGTTATAGTGCACAAGTTTGTGAGGAAAAACCGGGGCTATCTCGCGAACTTGGCTAGTCTCCATTGAGGCTGTGTCCGCCATGGCCGAAATTCGACTAGCAGGACATTATTTATAGAAGTCGCCGCGGAGATCATACATCATCATCATTATCAGCCTGATATCGTCCACTACTGGACATTACTCCAATTTTTTTAACTAATATTACCTATAATAAATATTAAAGATATTTTTTGTGTGTTTTCATAAATATAGCGAGCGAAACTCAGGTCGCCCAGGTGCTTCCATTTTAAGTAGGTACCTACGTAACTCATAGTGCTTGAAATAGAAAACAAATACCAAAACCAGTGAATCAAGTTTCTATTATAATTAGACTATTTTCACGGAACTAAGCTTAGGCAATTTAAATATTTAATCTACTATATTTAGTATATAATCTGTCGCATAGATTATATATTTATTGATGACTTTACTAATCACTTACGCGCAAACGTACGTAATTAATTTAGCTGTCTATCAACAAATCTATGCTTTTATTTGAGCTTTTATAGAAAATACTAGCTGTGCCCCGCGATTTTACCCGCGAAAAATTTTATAAATTATCATAGCTCCTCCCCCGCAGGTAATAGCGTGATAATATCTAGCCCATATGTTGACCCGACCTCTTCGTAATATTCATGTAAAATTTGAAGTAAATCCATGCAGTACTTTTTGAGTTTAGCCCGGACATACATACAGACAAACAGACACACAGACAAAAATTCTAAAAACTACATTTTTGGCTTCGATATCGATTGCAGAAAACGCCCCAGGTATCCTTTTAAAAAAATATTCAATGTTCAGTTTTGACTTGCCTACGATTTTATTATATGTATAGATTTTTATTTGTGATCGACGGCAGTATACAGACTGGCCGAGGAGTTGACGTTCAAACGCAAAAGTAGATACTTTATAAAGAAGAGTATTCTAATAACCCTCATGTATGTTCTACGATTTTGCGTAGTTTTCGAGATTTTTTTGGAACGAAGTTTCTTGTCGCGCGTTGTGAAAGGGGGCTAAACGGAAAAAAATCTTACGAAAAGTTGTCACGACACTTTTTGCAGCTGTGCGGCGTGCGCATGTTTCTCTGTTTCTCTGTCTCTCTCTCTCTCTCTCTCTCTCTTATAGAAAGCAAGCCAGATATTTTCATTTCTATTTCGCATTGAACAGTGTGGTGTCGCGACGATTATTTTTGTTGAAAGAGGGCGACAAACGAGCAAGTGGGTCACCTGATGGTAAGTGATCACCGCCGCCCATGGACACTCGCAACACTAGAGGTGTCGCGGGTACGTTGCCGGCCTTTAAAAGTCAGCAAGCAAGTGTTGCTGACCCTTCCCCCTACCCCAATGAGCTCTGGCAACCTTACACACACTCGGAAACACAACATTAATGTTATTATTAAGGAGTGTCTTCTGTAAGGTGGAGGTCCATCCCCAGTCGGGCGCTATGCCTTACCTCTACTGAATAGATTTTTTTTAATGATTGTTTTCGTAAATTTTACCTAACTTTTCTCGTTCTGTTGAATATTTGTGATAACTAATTAGCATAGTTTAAACTAACACCCTTAAAAGTATGGTTTATCTGATCATTGCAGAACTGACTTAGAATTTATTCGAAAGTTCAAAATTATATATGTAGGTGTACCATTTATATAATTTTACAAATAACGGTTAATTATCCGTTGTACCCTTTGTATAATCCACGACGCAAACGCAACTAAACCTATTCAAGGTTTAGATGCGCTATGATAACAATATACTCGTAGTATAAAGCCTGAGGGGCTTACTACATATTATATACTCTAAAAGTGTTGTATAAATGACTGCGAAATTAATAAACAATCCCAAAGAGTATGAGAGGTGTAATTAAATTGAAGCTGATGCAAATATTTGCTGTGGTTTTAGGCCTACTAGACAATTATGTTTTTTTATATGATTGAGCTGAGTGTAAATGAAGCTATTTCTTAGGCAAATCATGTAGTTTGTTCCTGATCGTACTCTTCTAGAACGGCTGAACCGCTATTCTTCAAATTTGACACAGTGGTAGTGACCATTCTCGTAAGCGCATTTATCTGAATTCATAAAAATCGGACACGCTACAGAGGAATACTCGTAATCGCCGAAAAAACAAATATCTTATTGAAATCAATGTAAGCGTGTAGACATCGCTTAACTAAACTCAGGTCAAAATGTGCAAGCATGCCTTGTAGACCCCGTTATATAATTGACTAGCTATGCCCCGTGGTATTACCCGCGTTAAACTTTATGCATTATAGCCTATGTGTTATTCGGATATATTTATTTATTTATTTAGGACAACTTACAAAACATACACTAATACATTGATTACATACTTGTTATAAAATTACGTGCTGAATGTTGCTTTACTTACAAGTCGCCACGGCATAGTAACTAAAAGGTAATATAATCAATATTACTACAAACTTCCATCAGATTCCGGTAGTTTTAGCGTGAAAGAGTAGCAAACATACTTACAAACTTTCGCATTCATAATATTAGTAGGAAGTAGAATGTATGATGTATAAATAAGTTGCATTCAAAAGCTATTAGGATGTAAATTACCACATTAATTGTTATTGTGATAAGCTGTGTTCTTTGTTTCGTTCTTACACATGAAGAGACCTCACAGACGAGGTCGCGGGAACAATGACGTGTTTAATTAATGCCTTCTCTGGTTTAGTCAAAAAATACTGAAACCCATTGAAAAGATGAGGTTGAACAGGTGACAGCGTATGATGATATATATAGACCAAATATGACTTACTCATTTCATCCCGTGAGGGCCGTCGAACATTTCCACGTATATTTTCTTGGGACAACTGCGAAGCCCCTCACGGGAATAGCGTCTCTCTGAGTACTTATTATTGAGCGTTTTTGGTTGAACAGTAAAGTCGCGTTTCCCAAGAGCTATTTGTATAACTATTATATTGTAGATTATTTAGATTAGAAGTGTAAAATATAGTTTTCATTTCTATGCGCTGTCACCAAAGCTATGACAAATATGACTAACTCATTTCACCCCGTGGGGGCGTAAAAGTTACCCCAAAAAATATATTTTAAACAAATCAAGCTGAAGATTTATTCGTTGCTTTAAAGCAAAAAAAGATCTCGGACCATCATCAAAAAGCAATCTACAAATATGTTGTAAACAACCAGTCTATTTTCGGTAAGAAGATATCGCAGAAAGTGACAAAAACCCAACTCGTTTGTCCACATGTGGCGATGTTTGCGGCGAAGTTTCCGAATGACTCGTATTCAAAGCTATCGCTTGATTAGCAGGAAAGCGTCAAACAATTTCATACGGCGAAGGGTGCAGATGTCATCCCAAGAAAATATTTACCACAAAATAGCGTCTCTCTAAGTATTATAATACTGACATCGCCAACCCGTCTGCCAAGCATTTTTTTTGGGGGAGCCATTTGTTCAGCACTGAATATTTTCCGACCTATACGAGGAATCAAAACTTATTCTAATCAATTCAAGCTGAAGATTTATTCATTGTTTAAAAGAAAAAAGAGATTCAAAATAAGAGAGAAATAATAAAGGCTTATAAATAGTCAGAATAATATATATATATATATATATATATATATATATATATATATATATATATATATATATATATATATATATATATATATTATTCTGACTATTTATAAGCACTTTTTTAAAGTCTAGCAATATTCTAAGACCTATTATTATATATATATATAAATATATAATAATAGGTCTTAGAATATTGCGCGCATTTTCTGAAAAGAGCTCTTTGGGACATGTTTCTTTGTGGCTTTCTTCTCCGGGTCGTCCACCTAGGCAGCTAGAGAAAGCCGCAGGCTAGCTAGGGTAGGTTACTCAGCGGCGAGGATCGCTTTGGCCCATTAATGCGTGATCGGTGATCCCGTGCATGTGATCACACCCTCACTTAGAATTTCGTCTTTTGCTTTAGTCTTCAATTCTTTAATTTTAATATAGTAGAACTAAATTTCAAAATAATAGATTAGTAAATTGTTATTTATTGAAGGATTTTAGAAAATATATGCGATAAAACAAACCGCACGGACTGACAGATTTTTTTTTTTTTTTTTTTTTTTTTAACTTTTTCTATCCACTTTGTTATGTACTGCATTGTGACCTTGACAAGTACAAGTGTATGTTGATACCCAAGTGCTGAATAAATATTTCATTTCATTTCATATTTATCTCACGGTAGGCAGCGTTTGCTGTGCCCCTGGTATTGCGAATGTCCATGATCAGCGGTTACCACTTACTCGTACCATCAGGTGGGTTGCTAGCTCGTCTGCCTCCAAAAGCAATAAAAATATAAAGTTATTGGTTCTTGGGATTTATTTTATTTTATAAATGTACAGAATACTTTATAATATGAGCTTCAATTTGTTCTAAGCATAATATATGACATGCCACTGTCTTAAACAGTAGGTTAAGTATGAGATATTATGTTACATACTGACAATTTACAGTTTTGTGCCTTTTAAAACAGATGTTTCTAGATATCCAAGTCGTTTGGGTAATCTTTATGTAAAATACTTTGCGTAAAATTATATAAAAATTCATGTTCATTACTTTCACTAGTAATCTAATAAATTAACACGTTCACGTGTACGAACACATCAATATCGTAGAAAAAGAGTAAAGATTCAACAGTTATTGTCGATTCTTTACTTGTCTGGAATAGTCCATAGGGTTTATTTTAGGCAGTTGTCGTTGTACTTGAACCCTGTTAACAGAACTCATTGGTAACTAAGTATCAAAGCCTAATAAACTTAATAAATTAATTTAAAAAAAAACAGTTTTCACTAGATAAGAAGGAGATGATGGAGTATACGAAACATTGTAGAGCAATAACGTAAGCGTATAGATAGACAGCCTGACAGTTGAGCTTAGCATGAAATTAAAAGACATGGTCATGGTTTGCGAAGACTAAATAATACCGACCGAAGTTGTTGCCGATTTTGTACGATGTATAAAATGATATGCTTTGCACACATTCAGGCTATCCAATGCCCTAACGTTCCCTCCGAGTACGAAGACGGTCAGACATAAAACCACTTCTGCGGTAACCTGACCGCGTACTTAACCTCGCGAGAGCAAATGGGCGTTAGTGTTATATTGCACAAATGCAATCGATGCATCATGTTTCGTTTAGCCGCCTTTGTTTGCCAATTAGTTCGTTGACACGCGGACGGGTTGACACTAGTAAATGGTAATCAAGCGACACCTTTGAATACCAATCACTCGGAAACTTCGCCTCAAACACCGCCACATGTGGACAAACAAGTTGGTTTTTTGTCGCTTTCTGCGATATCTTTTACCGAAAATAGACTGGTTGATTGGTTGGTATTGATAATGATCACAGACCTCTTTTTTCTTTTAAACAATGAATAAATCTTCAGCTTGAATTGATTAGAATAAGTTTTGATTCCTCGTATAGGTCGGAAAATATCCATGCAGTGCTGAACAAATGGCTCCCCCAAAAAAAATGGGGGATATGCCGTAATCGTCATGCTTGGCAGACGGGTTGGCGATGTCAGTATTATAATACTTAGAGAGACGCTATTTTGTGGTAAATATTTTCTTGGGATGACATCTGCACCCTTCGCCGTATGAAATTGTTTGACGCTTTCCTGCTAATCAAGCGATAGCTTTGAATACGAGTCATTCGGAAACTTCGCCGCAAACATCGCCACATGTGGACAAACGAGTTGGTTTTTTGTCACTTTCTGCGATATCTTCTTACCGAAAATAGACTGGTTGTTTACAACATATTTGTAGATTGCTTTTTGATGATGTCTGAGATCTTTTTTTGCTTTAAAGCAACGAATAAATCTTCAGCTTGATTTGTTTAAAATAAATTCTGTACAAATGGCTCTTTCAAAATAATTTACTAATCTATTATTTTGAAATTTAGTTCTACTATATTAAAATTAAAGAATTGAAGACTAAAGCAAAAGACGAAATTCTAAGTGAGGGTGTGATCACATGCACGGGATCACCGATCACGCATTAATGGGCCAAAGCGATCCTCGCCGCTGAGTAACCTACCCTAGCTAGCCTGCGGCTTTCTCTAGCTGCCTAGGTGGACGACCCGGAGAAGAAAGCCACAAAGAAACATGTCCCAAAGAGCTCTTCAGAAAATGCGCGCAATATTCTAAGACCTATTATTATATATTTATATATATATATATAATAATAGGTCTTAGAATATTGCTAGACTTTAAAAAAGTGCTTATAAATAGTCAGAATAATATATATATATATATATATATATATATATATATATATATATATATATATATATATATATATATATATATATATATATATATATATATATATATATATTTTAAAGTCTACGTGAATGAAAACCCATTTTATTTTATTGAATAAATTTGGGATCTACAAACGTAGTACGCATAAAACGCAGTCAGTAATTTAATTAGTTAAGGTCACTACGAGAAATAAGATATCTTGCCGTGAGTAACTAATATAGTAATAGTAATAATTTAACTTCACACTCAAAACGATCTGACAAAAACCGTACTACAGTTTGGCTCCTGCCAAACGGATGATACAATATGCTTAAGATCAGACAGTTAGTATAGATACCTGTAAAGAATAAAAGTAACAAATTCTTATACGAAACATCATAACTAACATGTAAAGAGACAAAACAGCAGGAAATGCCGACATGGAAATGTTTAAATTAGATGCGGAAAAACAAATTTAAACTGAAGTGTTATAAATAAAATGTTATAGTTAAGTATCTGTTTGATGTTGTGAGGAATTCCTATATTATTAAGATATATAAGGTGTATCATCTATCACCCATAAAACTGGACCAATGAAAGGAAACTGGTCTTTCAACACGAAGAAGATAGTTTTTGGCTTCCCAGATATAATAATAAAATTATTCTGGTCAAATTTCTCGTAAAAAGGTACGTACACGCTTTCCTTCCCCTCCAATATAACTTAATTAGAATATGTATTCTAATCATTCTTTGGTATGTCCAAGGCGAACAAAATAGAACAAGTTTAGTTTTTAATAAATTTTTATAATGTAAGTGGTGAGTAAGCAGTGGCCATAGCCGCTAGTCTCAATGGGACTAGACATCTGCGCAGGCGCAGGACATGTTATAGTGATCAAGTGCGTACGCCAACACAGGTACGAACGGAAAGAGTTCAGGATTATGACAGCTTTACATGCTTTGTATATAATGAACACGTATTCTTATATAATGAAATGCCTCGTTGGTTTAGCGGTAGCGTGTTCAACGAGGTCCAGGGTTCAAATTCCGAGTCGGGGTTGGTATTACACCCCCGTCCCTGGGAGAGCACGTAAAGCCGTCGATCCGGACCTGACTTCTTTCCAGTCGTGTCGCTAGTCGTCCCATTGGATCATGAGAGTGATGGGATAGAAAGTGCCCCTGTGTTTGCGCACAGGCTCGTGCGTTATAATAGGTCTCGCGCAGATATCTAGTCTCCATTGTGACTACCTACCGTGGCTGAAATTCGGCTAGGAGGATATTAATTAATAACTTAAGAATGAACAATGGCTTAATAATAATAATAAAGTTATTCAATATGTGGACCAATTAAACCATTTTAAAATTGGCAAGTAATAATTTTTAAAAAACTTTCTTATAAATCTAAGACAATAACAAATTTCGACTACATGTAAAATAACAATTTAAATTTAAATTATACTTAATTTTCTAACAAGAAGAAATTTATTTAATAAGAAATTTTAACTATAATGCTATAAACTATACTATACAGCAATATGTTAGTAATACATAAGACTTATTCTATGTGAGTAAAGATATAGCTAAAATTTTGTTTACATGAGTTTGGAATACATGAATCATTGATGCCCCATTCCGTAAGAAACAGTGCAGCAGTGATTCATGTATAGGCAGTCAAATCTGCTTGCGATCATGGCCAGAATGCTGTCAACGAACATAACTTTTATGGCATCGAAGGTTTTTGAGACTTGAACAAAAACATTAATTAATGTAATTTATGACAAAAATAATCAATCATATCAAAATTTGCATGGTATAGCGCATAACATTTATTATTAGACTTATTGTAATTTATTGTTGTTTTATGTTGATAATTATGTTGCATTAAAATGACACATACCTGCTGTATCTATACATATAATAAAATCGTAGGAAAGTCAAAACTGTACATTGAATATTTTTTTAAAAGGTTACTTGGTGCGTGATCTTCAACCGATATCGAAACCAAAAATATAGTTTTTAGAATTTTTGTCTGTTTTCTGTTTGTCTGTATGTATGTCCGGGGTAAACTCAAAAAGTACTGCATGGATTTACTTCAAATTTTGCATGAATATTACTCAGAGGTCGGGTCAACATATAGGTTATATGTTATCACGCTATCACCTACGGGGGAGGAGCTGTGATAATTTATAAAGTTTAACGCGGGTAAAACCGCGGGGCACAGCTAGTAGTAACTAAACTTCTATAAATTATAATAAAGCATCTGAATACCATGTTTAATGCAAATAAATTCTTATCTTATCTTATCTACCCCTCTATCTATCTATATTTTGGGCAACTTTCCGAGTACGGGCTGATTCTAAAAAGTTTACTTTAAAAAAAACATCATTTTTGACCCGACCGGGGATTTGAATTCAGAACCTACCGCTAGGCCAACGACGCACTCAATTTCAGGCATAATGCGTCAACTGGTAATCATCTTTATATGAGAAAAAAAAAGGTTTGTTGTGTCATTCTTATCCTATGGGCAGTGGTTACCCTAATGTCAGAGTTGTTCAAGCCGCCCAGCTAACGGCTACAGCCGGGGCACGGAGACGCTCAGAAATTAAACCACTTTGGCGGTCACCCATCTATGGACTGACCGCGAGCCTAGTTGCTTAACCTCGCCAATGACTTACGGACCGGTGAGATCATTTGGCGTGTTTGTTGATTTAGCATGTTGCTTGTTATTCTCCACATTATTCAAGTTCAATGGCAAATTAAGTTTCCTCAAGTTAGGTACATCTACTATTTATGGTACACCTTGTATATATATATATATATATATATGAACTAGGCCCCGCGTTAAAGTAGTTTGGCGTAAAACAGTAACACACATACATCCATACTCCATACATCTATACTCACAATGTTTCGCATTTATAATATTAGCAGGATGTGTACCCCTAGCGGTTTTGGCAGTGCACGCCGGAATAGCTCGCAGATTGTAGATTTTTTCCTACTTACTTGACACTTATCGTCATATTTTGGACAATTCACACAATATCTTTACAAATTGTAGCCTATGTGTTATTCTGATGTATAAGCTATATTATTGTAAAGTTTTATTAAAATCCATTCAGTAGTTTTTACGTGAAAGAGTAACAAACATCATGGATGGATGTTTGTTACACTTTCATTCTATCCATACTTACAAAATTTCGCGTTTATAATGTTAGTAGGATATATCTTAGAATTTTATACAAAATAACCCGTAAAATGAGGTGAAGTGAATGATTGTGTAACAAAATATTTAAAATAACAAACTATAAAAATGATTACCCTCAATAGTCATGTATCGTTCCATTAGCGTATAAAAACATTAAAATTTAAGCACGGATTGCATAATACAACGCGTTTAATAAAAATAAATATATTAGCTTTAGCTATAATACATCTAGGTAAATAGTTTATGTATGTAATTACTTTTAAAATTACCTACTTTTACATTTTTTTGGGTTGTTAACTTAAAAGGCTTTCACTGCTTCACCGGTGCGACTCAAGCAATCTAGCAAACAAACTACACTTGACGGTCACCGTAGCCTAGTTGGTAGTGCTCCTGCCTACGAAGCTGGTGGTCCTGGGTTCAAATCCCGGTAAGTGCAAATATTTGTGTGATGAGCACGAATATTTGTTTCTGAGTCAAGGATGTTTTCTATGTATATAAGTATTTACCTATAGTGATATTTATTTTATTTGGTTTTCTAGTATTTGTTGTTATAGCGCCAACAGAAATACATCATCTGTGAAAATTTAAACTGGATAACTATCACAGTTCATGAGATGCATGTAAATTGTAAGCACACTTGTACACTTCCACACCTTAGCCTGCTTGTGAATCCCACACAGGACAATTATTCGTGTGACCTACGTACTGATGTTCTAAATTTAGGTATGTTTTGTGTCCGTGCCGTCCGTGGATTGCATGTTTGTAATAAAAAAAAAAAAAACCGGACAAGTGCGAGTCGGACTCGCGCACGTAGGGTTCCATACCATCTGACGGTCACCGTAGCCTAGTTGGTAGTGCTCCTGCCTACGAAGCTGGTGGTCCTGGGTTCAAATCCCGGTAAGTGCAAATAGTGTGATGAGCACGAATATTTGTTTCTGAGTCATGGATGTTTCCTATGTATATAAGTATTTACCTATCTATATAAGTATGTATATCGTCGCCTGGTATCCATAGTACAAGCTTTGCTTAGTTTGGGGCTAGGATGATCTGTGTGACATTGTCTCTAGATATTATTAGTATCTATAAAAACGAGCAAGAATTCACGTTTGTTGTATGGGAGCCCCCTTAAATATTTATTTTATTTGGTTTTCTAGTATTTGTTGTTATAGCGCCAACAGAAATACATCATCTGTGAAAATTTGAACTGGATAACTATCACAGTTCATGAGATACAGCCTGGTGACAGACGGACAGACAGACAGCGAAGTCTTAGTAATAGGGTCCCGTTTTACCCTTTAGGTGCGGAACCCTAAAAAAGTTGGCGTGGTTGGTAGATGGCAAATCTTTCACATATAGATCTTTAGATATCCTAGTTCATTATTTTAAAGCACAGAAACGATGTGTACGTTCCATGTGTGGCATAAAAACTACAGAATCTTGCAAACCCCATTTTAAATCTCTAAACTTGCTAACTCTGCCATCTATGTACATTTACGAGACTGCTCTATTTGTTAAAATCAATCTACAACACTTTCAAAAACTGTCCGATATAAAAAAGACTCCTATGCGCTCACAATACATTAATCAACTTTGCCACATAAAATGTAAAACCGCCTTAATGAAGAAAAGCTTTTTTGGAATAGCTCCGAAAATTTATAATATAATCGGTGTACATACATAAAAAAAAAAAATACCGGTGTACTTGAGAACCTCCTCCTTTTGAAGTCGGTTAAAAATACCCAATAGCATAAAAAATTTGCCCTTAATAAAGTTTAAGAAAACTCTCCACTCAATTTTATTGGAAAAATATTATTATACTGTTGAAGATTTTTTAAATGATAATGTAATATTAAATAGTCATAAGTTTTAAGTATTTTAAAATATTATATATATTTATATATATTCATTTTTCAAATATAATTAAAATATGTTGTTGTATGTTTTTTGTTTTCACTTAGAAATATTTGACTGTTTTCTTCTGATGGTTTTTATTTGTATTGTAAGTTCTCATTTAGGTCTTAAGTAGCTATAGCTAAGTTAAATTATATTTGTACGCCTCCACGGCAAAACATAGCGTCCATATATTATGTCATCGTACTTAACACCTTTATGTAAATACCTATGTTTTACAAATAAAATATTTGATTTGATTTATTCACACATAGCCATCTGACCCCAAATCAAGCGGAGCTTGTACTATGAAAAACAGAATAACTAATACTACTTTATTTTACACTCCAACTCAGGACAAACAGATATGTTCATGCACACAAATATCTGTCCTGGGTGGGATCGAACCTACGACCAGCGGCGTGAAAGGGAAGTGCTCGTATCTACCAACCGCGCTAACCGGCTCGAGATATGATAACCTTAATTTATGATAACTTAGTGAGTTAGTTACTTATCTAGCTTATGAAAGTTATTGTCAAAAAGATTATTTAAAGGTTTAATCATCGAAATTTATAGTTTTACATACATTTTACTATACCTACATCTTGTCTGAAAGGTGCCTATATTAAATTACAATCCTCGTGATACCGAGATTCATTCCCCATTTTTTTCTTTTTAAATCATCATAGACTCAATGACTTTTTAACAGGAAATATTAAAGACCCGCAGAGAGAGCAGAGGGCATTCTCTAATCGTTTAGACGTGAATAAGTAACAAACATAAACACTCACACATTCACAAACTTTAGGCTTTATAATATTAGTGTAAATAGTGTAAATAAAAACTAATGATGTTAATTATAAAACCTGAAGACATTTAATTTGTGTATTATACACATATTTATAAAAACTGAGCACCTATAATGAAACGAAATAAAAAAATATATACGTAAAACTAGTTTAATAGCTACAAATGTTATTTCATTAGCTTATGCCAACTGTATTTGACTATGATATCAATCTCCACAAAATTTTATTAACACATATCAAAATACATTTCTGTTATAAACAATATTAACACAACTATACCTATTTACTTTATGGTGTTAAGCTATGTGATTAGAAGTAGATCATAGACAAACGTTGCATACAATTAATGGATTTAAAAAAAATGAAAATTACATAATTAGTTAAAAAATCTGATTATTGATTTAAACTTCAACGTGTTATAAGTTTATCGCCTGTATATGTGTACCTATCTGGCTGTAGCAACGAGGCTCCCATATCAAAGGACTGACTGCCTCGTTGGTCTAGCGGTAGCGTGTTCAACCGCAGATAATGAGGTCCTGGGTTCAAATCCCGGGTCGGGCCAAAAAGTGATTTTGAGATTTTTCCGTAAAATTAAATTTCTCAGTATCAGTCCGAAGTGAGAGTAAAGCCGTCGGTCCTGTACCTGACCTCTTTCCGGTCGTGTCGCTAGTCGTCCCATTGGATCATGAGAGTGATGGAATAGAAAGTGCCCCTGTGTTTGCGCACACACTTGTGCACTATAATATGTCCTGCGGAATTGGCTAGTCTCCTTTGAGACTGGCCGCCGTGGCCGAAATTCGGTCGGGAGGACATTATTATTATGGGAGGACATTTCAATGCGTTTTTCTTTTATTAAACACATGTTTAATCTAAAAGGTTCTTAGCTAGTTCCATTGATATCTATGAAAATAATAATAGTAGGTATATGTATTATATCAGTTGTCTGTTTTCCATAGTACAAGCTCTGCTTAGTTTGGGATCAGATGGTCGAGTGTGAATAATGTCCCAGGATATTATTATTGTTGAGCAATTCGAAAGTGACATCTGTTTTTCGTTTGGAGTTCGGGATTTCTTTACGTTTACTTTCATTAACATCAACATTTCAGCCGAAAGACGCCAACTGCTGGACAAAGGCCTCCCCCAAACATCTCCACAATTGCCGGTCTTGATCTACCCGCACCCAGCGACCCTCACAAAATCATCGGTAGCTTATATTTTTATTTAAATCTAACATTCCTATTCAGACAAGTTTTATATTTGTAGCGAATCGCGTCAAGGTTTATAAAATCAAAATTCTAGGTACAAAAAAGATCAAAGGTAAACAGATAATTGGCCAGAAAATTACAATTACCAGTAATTCAGTTTCCAATTAGTTTTTATTAGTTTCTAAATATCCTGCATTCCTAACTCTACACAAAAACGCGGCAAACACACGGTAGGTAAAACAACACGAATTCAAACAAATAATATCTAACTCCTAAATTTCAGACGGGTAAAAATTTTGTAGGTAATGTCCCTACGTAAATATTTAATTTTAGGATACGTGTACCAAATTATGGACAACAAATAGAGTATAAAACTAAGCAGCTCGCCCTGTTTCATTCACCTTTCAAATGGCCTAAACTGTAAGCCTTCAAAACTAGAGCTTTCACTTTAAACAAAACTAACTCTAAACGATACTTACAGAATAAAAAATCCAATGTTCTTTTAGAAAATTGTTCTACACAGCACGGTTATTTTTTTATAAAAAATATTCAACTGTTTTTTCGGCACTTGAATGTGTCGCGAGATGGCGTACGCTTCGCACGAGGTTTCAGAGAGGACTGAGGAACGCCCTCACTAGAGAGGGAAGCGGGGCTGAGCGCCTCCGCACTTGATACAACTGTCCAACGAGTATTACTTGGGTTTGCAGTACATTGCTCGTCTGCTCTACAATATCTCTATCAAAAGATTTCGCGTCAAAAAAGTATAAAATGTATCGAAATTTATGAAGTTTCCCTAATACAAAACAATCGCCTAATTATTTAAAACTTACAACACAAATCTAGAATAATGAAAAACAATATGTTAATTCAACTCAATCTAACATAAAAGCAGTTTTGTGTTTTCAAATCATACTAGCAGCATGATGGGGTAAAGATATTAAGTCGTATTAAGAGATGATACCAGGATTCTTATTGAGAAATAAAACTCAACTGGGACTCCAGTGGAGGATTTAAAAATCAACTATGTTTGTAAAGTAAAGATCCGAGGTTAAGATAAGCTTGTAAAAGATCATGGAGGCACTGAATCTAGATTCTAATTGGTCAATAATTTCTTCAAGTATAAACTTAAGCATGACTCATAACTATATTGCATCTCTACAAACATTTTTTTTTTTAATGGTTAGTCTTAACACCAGGAGGAAATGGGCTAAGAATCTAAGCAAGTGGAGAACCAATTTTAGTAGATGAGGAACAAAAGTTAAAACAGTTACGTGCAAAATAAAGTAGTGTAGATAAAATACACACTAACAATATCTAGTCCACACTGTTGAACGTAAACTACGTCCTCAACCAGCAATGAACATCGTTCCTAACGAAGCTGTTACCAACGAGTTGTACCCCACAAAGAGGCTGTAAGGTCGCCGACTCGGCAGAGTTCCGTGACGGTTGCATCTAGTTGCAGCCAACCGATAGACTGGATGACACTGATTTTATCACCTGGTTACCTATCGGGAAAACTCGATTGGATTTTTCTTTACTGGATTCAGTGCTGGAACTGTAATCGATAAATCAATAGAAGGATTTTATTAAGTTTACTGTTTAGCCCATGTTCTGTGACCTTGGCTGTTGCGAAAGTTTTAAGCGAATCAGTTCTTTTTCTAAACCTGTGCAGGATGCACACTTAACTATTGCTGGGATTGGTGGGGAAATAAAAACGACTATCTTGAAGGCTTGAAATTTATTCTTTACAGTGTTTCTATCTTCTAAAGTTCTCTCTTCATGTTCTTACTATTTCTTCTAGTCTTGATTCTTCCTTTTTCTTCCAGTCTTGATTCTTCCTTTTTCTTCTAGTGTTTCTTCTTCTGTTGTCGCTGGCTAACTGACTATATCGAAAACCAGCCCGTAATTTATATAATTTTCCTTAATAAAATCTAAGGCCTCTGATTGGCTGACCAATCAGAGCACACGAATTTTAACCAATCAAATTCCGGGTGGTTTTCGACGCAATTAGCTTAACTACGACGAAACTTTACCGTAACGAGAGCAGGGTGACATTTTTTGCGGTTTTCCCTATGTTTTTGTTAACAAACATATACTAAATTATATATTTTTAGAATCTACTAACTTATTTCTATCTAAGAAAAATAAAATAAACACAAAAAACAAAACATAACATACATCTATAACTAATAGGTAGGTAATATTCTAGTATGTTCTAAAACTCTGTTAGATTGTTAAATAATAAAATAACAAAACCAATTTTAATTAGAAACTATCAAACAATCAAATATTCTAATAAAAAGGAAATTAAATAGATTTCTCTATCTTCTATGTACATTGTTATCACTTATAAACTATAACTAATGTTCATCAGTTTGTTTACACACTACACTTGAGTTTGTATAAACACTACACTGTCCCGCACATCTCTCCCGCCGTGCGACCGCGTCGCATCTCGTTCTGGTGCGGGCACGTCGTCTGTAGGCAGGGGCAGGATCACGAGCTTCCTCACTGGCCGGCGCAGGACACCTCCCTTGGTCTGCACGTCCACTGTCCGCACGATGTCGTCGGGGCCTGGATACACCGCGATGACTCGTCCTCGTATCCACATGTTGCGGGGCAGGTTATGATCGACGATCTGCACGAGGTCATTCACCTTGACTTCTTGACCTCGTCCGTGGGGCTCCCGCCGGTGTTGGAGCTCGGGAAGGTACTCCTTCACCCAGCGGATCCAGAAGATGTCAGCGAGCCTCTGTGCAGCTCGCCAGCTGGACCGTGAAATGGTGTCTTGCTCGGAGAATGTGCCTGGCTGTGGCACGCGCCCAGGACCCCCCAGCAGGAAATGGTTGGGAGTCAGGGCCTCTGGATCTTCTGCGCTGACGGAGACGTGGGTCAGCGGGCGACTGTTGACGGTATACTCTACTTCAGCTAGTAGAGTGGCGAGGACTTCTTCGGTGGGGTGGCGCTCGTGCAATGTTGCTGCAAGCGCGATCTTCACGGAGCGCACCATACGCTCCCAGGCGCCGCCCATGAACGGAGCTCCAGGCGGAATGTAACGCCAGGCGATAATCCTCTTCGCTGCTTCTTCTGCTGTTGCCGCGTCGATTGCTTGTCGCAGTTCTTTGTCGGCAGCCTTCAGGTTGGTGCCGTTGTCCGACCAGATTTCCGCCGGGCATCCCCGCCGTGCGATCATGCGTCTGACCGCCATTACAGCTGAATCGGCGCCGAGCGAGCCGGCGACTTCCAAGTGGATGGCTCGCGTCGTAAGACACGTGAAGATGGCTACGTATCTCTTCTGTCTGGTGCGTCCGACGGTCACGGAGAGAGGCCCGAAATAGTCGACCCCGGTGAAGGTGAAGGGTCGCTTGTGATGCGCTAAGCGACACGCTGGCAGGTCCCCGGTTCTTGGGTATGGCGGCGCTTGAGTCTTCATGCGGCAAAAGAGACATTGTCGAAGGATCGTTCGCGTGATGGGGCGCAATCTTAGTACCCAGTATTGTTGGCGACATTCATTTACGGTTGCCTCGACGCCGGCGTGATGGAGCTGCCGATGAACTGCCTGTATCCATAACTTCACCGTCTGATGTTCTCCGTCGACGACTAGCGGGCTCTTGACGTTCTCTTCAATGTCTTTGGCCGCTCGAATACGGCTCCGAAGTCGGAGTGAGCCGTTGACTGACTCGACGCTGAGCTGGTGAAGGCGGCTCTCCTTTGTTACCGGCTTCCCACTGTTAAGGCACTCTATTTCTTCTGCGAAGGCCTCTTCTTGCGAAGACCGCATCAGGAGTTCTTCGGCTTTTCTTAGGAGCTCGGCTGTGACTGGAAGCAAGTCGGGTGTCGATCTCTTCTTCTGTTTGGGTGCCTGTGGTTTCGCTGTCGCAGGTTTATTTTTCTTCCATGTGGGATCCGCTTCTTTATTCCTCTTTGTTCGTCGGTAGTTGACCTTCTGTCTGGTGGCTCTGCAGAGTTCTATGAACTGCAGAACGCGTGCTGTCGCGTACCGGAGGCGGTCCCAGCTGGAGAATTTTGCAGGATCAGGCAGACCCTCTGCTAGCCTCAGTCTTCTTTTACTGATTATGTGATGCGTCTTCTCTTCTTCGGAAGGCTCTTCTTCTATGGTCTTCACAGGTTCTATTGGCCAGGAGTCTTCTGTTAGGTAAAGGAAATCTGGCCCTTTGTACCATCGGTGATTCTTGTCAAAGGCAGTTGGTACATCTCGTGTCGCATCGTCGGCGACATTCTGTTTCGTCGGAACCCAGCGCCAGTCGTTGACCTTAGAGCTCTCTTCTATTGCTGCGAGACGGTGAGCCACGTATGGTTTGTAGGAACGTGACCCGGTCCTTATCCATGTGAGCACTGTTTTGCTGTCTGTCCAAAACACCTTTTTGTCGGGTTTTCTCTCATGTTCTTCGATGACTGCTTCGGCGAGCCTGGTGCCCATGACTGCTGCTTGTAGTTCTAACCTCGGTATACTTGTCAGCTTGAGCGGAGCCACCTTTGCCTTGGCCATGATGAGAGACACTCCCACCTCACCGTCTGGTGTTACTGCCCTCCAGAATAGGACTGCCGAGTAGGCCGACTCACTGGCGTCGCTGAAGACATGAAGTTCGAGGGAGGCGGCGTCACTGTAGTGCAGATACTGCCGCGGGATCACTATGTCGTGGAGACTTCTCAGGTGTCCCATCCACGATTTCCATTGCTCCGCTAAGTCTTCATCAATGCGGTCGTCCCATGCTGTTCCTCGGCGCCAAACTTCTTGCAGTAGCTGTTTCGCCCTGATAGTGACAGGTGAGGCGAATCCCAACGGGTCGAAGAGTGACATGACGATACGCAAGGCTTCTCTCTTCGTTGGTTGCTTTCCTTCGATGAGTGTTGAAGGTATTCTCGCCAGGTTGAGGTTGAATGTTAGCTCGTCCGAGTTCATCTTCCAAATAACACCCAGTACTCGTTCAGTTTGCTCTTCTGTCTTGTATAGCTCTAGGTCTTCTATTTGTTTTTCCTCTCCCAGTGTTTCTAGGAGTGACGCTGAGTTCGATTTCCATTGTTTTAGTTCGAAGCTGGCCTTCTTGTGTATCTCGCGCACGCTCGTCGTCACTTTCACTGCGTCTTCTAGGCTTCTGAAGCTGTCTAAATAGTCGTCGACGTAGTGCTTGTTTACTATGGCAGCTGCGGCTTCCGGATGACTGTCTTCGTGCTGCTTGGCATTCAAGTTCTTTATGTAAATGGCTGTAGACGGCGAACTTGATGCTCCGAAGATTAGCGACGTCATTCTATATTCTTCCGGAGGTCGGTTGTCGCGGCGATCCCCGCGCCACAAGTACCGCAGTGCGTCTCTGTCTTCGGTGCGCAGTTTGACCTGCATGAACATTTCTTTGATGTCCGCTGTTACCCCGATGAGATGCTGTCGGAAGCGCATAACGACGCCTGGCAGCGACTGAAGCAAATCCGGACCTTTGAGGAGCATGTCGTTAAGAGCCACCCCTCTGGTCTTGGCGGCGGCGTCATGCACAACACGAAGCTTGTCCGGCTTCATGGGGTTTATGACCGCGAAGTGAGGCAGGTACCAAGTCTTTTCAGGAGTCTTCTGCGGTGGTGCGGGCTCGGCGTAACCTTTTTCTATAAGAGCTTCCATCTGTTCGACATATTTCTTCTTGAGGGCTGGGTCACGATCGATCTTCTTTTCAATATTTAAGAGCCTCTTCAGCGAGTTTTCATAATTGTCCGGGAACTTGACGTCTTCCTTCTTCCAGAGGAGGCCGGTCTGGTATCTTGTTTCGTCGATCTTCTCGGTCTTCTGTTCGAGAATTCGAAGTGCCTTCTCCTCTGGATCGGTTTTTGGTCTCTTCGGGTTTATGCAGAGGGTGTCCATCTCAAAGTATCTCTTCACCAGGTCCTCGAGGTCATCTTCTGCTTCCTTCATTGTTGACACGAAGTCGATCTTCTGGCCAAAGGAGTTAGTTTGACTTCCGTGAAGTACCCATCCGAGTGGCGTGAGAGATGCCACTGGATGGTCCTTGTCCCCTTTCCTGGTCTCTTCGGTCAGTAGTAGATGCCAGTTGTCTTGCCCGATGAGGATCCGTGGCTTGGCATTGGAGTATGTAAGATGTCCTTTGATGTCCGATAGGTGTGGACAACCTTCCACTAATTCGCGTGGAACCCGTTGAGAGGAGACTTGTAAGTTCTTCACTGTTCTTGCATGAATCTGCTCCTCATGTTCGTTGCGCCCTTTCAGTCCGACAGTTACTCTTCTTGATGCCGATTCCGCAGTCTTCAACTCATTGATGGTTTCTATCTTCAGTGGATCTACTGGTCCTGTAGCTCCGATGCTCGCCGCGATGTCTTCGTCGACGAGTGTGACCGTGGATCCGTCGTCCATCAATGCGAATGTGTTGACTGTACCCTTAGGTCCTTTCACCTGGACCGGCAGGATCTTCAGATAGGATTGCTTCTTTATTGTCCACGTCAAATTGATGACTTCTGTTTTCTTGTCACTTTCTGTCTTCTCTGTCTGTTCTATCTTCTTTTCATGATGAAGCAGCTTGTGGTGCGTGTACTTGCATCCGTTGACACCACACGGCTTCGCTGTACAGTGGTGAGTCTTGCTCCTATAACGTAGGCATCTGAAGCAGAGGCGTTTGGACTTCGCAGTATCCCATCTCGAATTGACTTCCATCTTCTTAAATGCGTCGCAATCTGTCGCGTTGGTGTGGCTTGTCTCGCCGCACACGAAGCACTTCAATGTGTTGCTCTTCTCTATGACGTTGGTGACCCGCTGAGTCTTCTTCGGAGGTGCGGCCGTCGATGTGGCTGCCACCTGTTCAGGTAGCGCGAAGGGTCCGCACAACTCTGCTTCCCTCTTGAAAAATCTCTCCATCTTGATGAGGCAGGGATCTTCTTTGGGTTGCGTTGCTGAGAAGTCGTAGTAGCGGTACTGGAGCGTTGGCGTCAGCTTGCTCACCAATGTCTTTGTAAGTTCAGGGTTATACATGTAGTTGTAACAACCCAATGTCTTCAGTGTTGCTACGACGTTGGAGATCTTCGTGGCGAATATGCAGATGTCCCTCGGCGACTCGGTGAGACGTGGTAGACCTCGAAGCGTTTCCATTTCTATTATTGCGATTGACTCTGGTCTTCCGAATCTTGATTCCAAGGTCTTCATCACTTCTGAAGGGTGCGCGTTGGTGATGAGTAGCCCTTCAACTGCTTCTCTGGCTTTCCCCTTCAAGTTTCTTCGAAGTCTGTTGATATTCTCGACGGCGCTGAACGTTGGTTCGGACTCGTAGTAGGCGGCGCGGAAGGGTAGCCACTCCTGATGCGACCCGCTGAAGAACGGCAACTCGATGAACTTGGGTCGCTGGGCGGCGCTGACAGCCCGAGTGATGGCTTCAGCTAGGAGTGCGATGTCCCCTTGTGCTCCCGCCGGTGTTCGATGAACCTCTTCTTGCTTCGGCGGTTCTTCGAGGGCGATTATCGGCTCTGGCTGGGGGTGGTGAGGCTCGTTGGCGATGGCTAGAACGGGGCGAGTCTCCTGGTTATCCAACCATTTGTCTACACGGGCGTTGACTTCTGAGTAGAGGGAGACTCCATCTTCTTCCTCTACTTCATCATCTTCTTCTTCCCTATCTGTATCATCCGCTTCTAGTGCTGCCAGGCGTGCAGCAGCTAGTTCCACTTGGAGGCGGAGCAATTCTTCCTTTGCTTTGGCGATTTTCTGCATCTTCATTTTGCTGCAGGTCGATCCCCCCCCTCCCCCCTTCTTGCTAGGGGGGCGGAGGAGCTGTGGGCCGGTTGGTTTCGACGTACCGGCCGCATCCCTGACGACTCGCTTCACAGTCGAGGCGTCAGTATCACGGCGATTTTCTTTCGATGTGACAGCAGCGGGCGGCTTCATCAGCTGTTTCAATCTCGTACCCTTGGTGAGAGTCGTCGCGGCGGAGGGGGCAACTGAAGGCACGACGACGTCGGCGGCGGCGGGGCGCGAGGCTGCAGGCACGTTGGCGGCCGAGGGGGGGGGCGCGGTAGCTGCGGGCGCGGGGGGCGCGCTGGCGGCTGAGGCGGTGACAGTCGAGGTGGTCGCGGCGGAAGTCACGGTGGTGGGATCAGTCATCACGGAGGTGTAGGTCTGTTCGGAACTCTCCGTGATAGTCGTCCCCGATTGCTGTGTCGATTCGGATGTGGCTTCCGTGCTGGTACCGGTCGCAGAGGTAGTGGCCTTGGATGATGACGGTTTCTGTTCACTCGACTGTTTGTGGCCCTTTCCTTCGGAGCGCGTAACGGGCATGATGACAGCTGATCTTCAAAGTCGATGACACGAAGTACTAACACGAAGTACGTTCTTCAGAATGTCTTCACTGTAGCGCTATTTTCAATCTTCAAGTAATATTCCCCACAAATCCGACTCTTGAAGGACCATTAAATGTGCAGGATGCACACTTAACTATTGCTGGGATTGGTGGGGAAATAAAAACGACTATCTTGAAGGCTTGAAATTTATTCTTTACAGTGTTTCTATCTTCTAAAGTTCTCTCTTCATGTTCTTACTATTTCTTCTAGTCTTGATTCTTCCTTTTTCTTCCAGTCTTGATTCTTCCTTTTTCTTCTAGTGTTTCTTCTTCTGTTGTCGCTGGCTAACTGACTATATCGAAAACCAGCCCGTAATTTATATAATTTTCCTTAATAAAATCTAAGGCCTCTGATTGGCTGACCAATCAGAGCACACGAATTTTAACCAATCAAATTCCGGGTGGTTTTCGACGCAATTAGCTTAACTACGACGAAACTTTACCGTAACGAGAGCAGGGTGACATTTTTTGCGGTTTTCCCTATGTTTTTGTTAACAAACATATACTAAATTATATATTTTTAGAATCTACTAACTTATTTCTATCTAAGAAAAATAAAATAAACACAAAAAACAAAACATAACATACATCTATAACTAATAGGTAGGTAATATTCTAGTATGTTCTAAAACTCTGTTAGATTGTTAAATAATAAAATAACAAAACCAATTTTAATTAGAAACTATCAAACAATCAAATATTCTAATAAAAAGGAAATTAAATAGATTTCTCTATCTTCTATGTACATTGTTATCACTTATAAACTATAACTAATGTTCATCAGTTTGTTTACACACTACACTTGAGTTTGTATAAACACTACACTGTCCCGCACAAAACCATATCAAATCGCAATATTAATCATTTTTTATTGTATTGTGTTATTATTCTTGGGGGTTTTCTGCTTATTCTTATTATTTTTCAGTAAATCACAGCAGCCGTTAGAATATAGAATAGCGGTTTTACGCACTACTTGACGTAAGTCAATTTACTTCTCTATCCATCAAACAACCCACATCTGTATAAACACGTCTGATTATTAAGTAAAATGTTTTATGGAAGACAATGTATTATCTGGATAAAAACTAAGTTTAATGCCGTAGACTTGCAAAGCTTTATAATTACGAACGAGCTGTAGAATTGTCCCTTTATAATTACGAACGAGCTGTAGAATTGTCCTTATTATCGGCGCCTGAGTTTCATATTTAATTATGGTGCTTAGATTTCTCAGAGGTCCTTTAAAACTCAGCCAACTGTTTTTCAACTTTCGACGAGATTGTATTTCCATCTTTTGAAAGCTGATTTAGTGAAATGGGGCATGACTGGAGAGAAATATTTTGAAATAAAGTAATCTCACAAACTTGGTTTTACTAACAAATTCTTTCTTGACGTTAGTCCGGAAGAAATCGCTGTTATGCCATAAGGCTATCTTACAATTACAAATCTATTGCACTTGTCGAATGTGTAAATTTTGTACTTAATGATGCCGATTTTGCTACAGACGCCAGCACGTCCAGTTACCTCAATCCGTCAAAATACTTTTATACATTTCAACTTTATCACATAACCATAAAGTCAACTTTCAATTGCGGAAATTTTACAGATTGGGGTAGCTTGATATGCTGGCGTCTGCACTATAAGAAAAATATGTTTGCCCGCATTAAAATATTCAATATCCTTAAGATTAATTTACAAATACAACCTAAACTGTAGCGGTACTTAAAGGGCCATGGCCTCTTTTTTACATTGAGAGGTCATAAAGAAATGACTCCAGCCAGTAAACAGTTTCATAGTCCATGGGACCGCTCCCCTACGCACTTTTTTAGTCATTCAAATATAACTACGCGTAATAAAACAGCCTTTAAGCCGGAAATGTTCAGTTTACACATAAACCTTAAAAAGTTTATGATCACGTTTAGAGCTACAGATAAATCTTAAATTAATGCGTTTTTTTATTTTACCAGTTGGAGTTAATTAAAATATACTGAACAATCACAGATGTGCCAGTTTTTACTATAGAAACTCACCTATTTTAATACAATAATAATAATAATATCTCGAGACTATGTCACACAGATCATCCTAGTCCCAAACAAAGCAAAGCTTGTACTATGGGTACCAGGCGACGATATACATACTTATATAGATAGATAAATACTTATATACATAGAAAACATCCATGACTCAGATACAAATATTCGTGCTCATCACACAAATATTTGCACTTACCGGGATTCGAACCCAGGACCACCAGCTTCGTAGGCAGGAACACTACCAACTAGGCTACGGTGAACGTCAGTGGCCGATATCTTAACATGCCCTCCGAAGCACGGAGACGCTCAGAAATTAAATCACTTTGGCGGTCACCCATCCATGGACCGACCGCAAGCCTAGTTGCTTAACCTCGCTGGTCACTTACAGACCGGTGAGAGCATCTAGGTATGAGCGTTTTATTTTACAATATTCAAGTGATATGCTTATACCTACAGGCTGGCCGAGGAGTCGACGTTCAAACGCAAACAAATCCGTAAAACATACATGGGGGCGATTTGGATCCTCCTCATCATAAAGTATCTAAATTTTGCATTTGAACGTCAATACCTCGTCCACCCTGTATAGTATTAAAATATGTAACACAAATAAGAAGCACAAATTGTACGCTGGCGGGTGGTGCAAAGATTAAAATTTTGTTCTTAATTTTGCACTGGGTTAGTTTAGTTATTCAATATTATATTATTAGATATTTATATTATATAATAATTATTTTTAATATTTTATATTATTATTATGTCTATTAGTAACTCTGATGATGAATCTTTTCATTCTGCTAATGATTCTGTAATATCGGCCAATGATAGTTTTTGCTCTATAAGCGATACTCACCATAATGCGTCCGGTGATGATACTTGGCTCGATGTAATCCTCACCTCTAACCCGTCCTTGGTTTCCTCCCACGGACAGTACGATGCTCCTGGATTCTCCCATCATGACCTCATATTCATGTCCTATATCCTTAAGCCACCTAAAGTCAAACCCAAGGTACTGCGTGTGCGTTCTTTTGCTCGGATTAATGTTGAAAATTTGGCAAAGGATGCGTCCAATATCGACTGGAAGCAGCTGATAGAGGCTGATAACATTAATAGTAAGATCAGATTGTTTAATGATGCTGTCACCAGGCTATATGATATCCATGCACCCAATAAAAATGTTAGATTGAAACGTCCACCAGCGCCTTGGATGACGCAAGGGATCCGAATGGCAATGCGTCGCAGAGACCGTGCCTTTCGAAGATATAAAAAGGATCGATCTAATGAGCAATGGGGCTTGTTTAAGGTTGCTAGAAACCGGTGTAATAAGATGATACGTGACGCTAAACGCCGAGATATTCTCGATAATATATCTTCTTCTACTCCTGCTGGTATCTGGAAGTTTTTGGGAACTCTGGGTATTGGCAAGTCGCGAAATTTAGACCTCCCCAGCACAATAAGTTTAGATGATCTTAATCTATTTATCTATTTCACCACAAGTTCTTCTATAGATTATCAAACAAAAACCCAAACTATATATTTTTTAAATGGTCTAACGCGCTCCAATATAGATTGTTTTCATTTTTCTCCAGTTGATTCGAAGGACATTAAGAAGGTTATCCTATCTATCAAATCTAACGCGGTTGGCTGTGACAACATAAGTCGACGCATGTTAGTACCAATCCTGGACCACCTTCTTCCCGTAATAACCCATATCGTCAATTATTCCTTGTGCCATGGATCTTTTCCAACTTTATGGTGTAAAGCCTATGTCCGTCCACTTCCTAAAGTCACCAACCCATCACTTCTCACCCACTATCGTCCTATCTCTATCCTTCCCTTCCTATCCAAGGTACTTGAGTCCGCTGTCCATAAACAACTTTCCCATTTTATCCTATCCAATAACTTAATAAGTCCCTTACAATCCGGATTTAGGCCTGGTCATAGCACCACCACCGCTCTCCTAAAAGTGACTGGCGATATTATGGCTGGTATGGAGGGCACTATGGTCACAGTCCTGGTGCTGGTTGATTTCTCCAACGCCTTTAATACCGTCAGTCACGATATCCTTTTATGTATCCTTTCCTACCTTAGGGTGTCTGACGAATCTCTGGAGTGGTTTTCTTCCTATCTTCAAGGGCGCCAACAGTCTGTTCGCAGTGGTGATGTTACATCAAACTGGTGTAAATTAGACACTGGCGTTCCTCAAGGCGGTATCCTTTCCCCCCTCTTATTTTCGGTATTTATAAATCTCTTAACTCAAAATCTTCAGAGTTCGTATCATCTATACGCCGATGATCTACAACTTTACGCACAGGCAAGCATCGATAAGTTAGCAGAAGCGATCGTCGCCATAAATAGGGATCTTGATTTAATTAGGGAGTGGGCTAATAGGTTTGGCTTGACTGTCAATCCCCTCAAATGTCAGGCTATCATTGTGGGCAGTTCCCGAATGATGAGTTTAGTGGATGTTGACAGTCAACCTCCAGTCTTATACAACAATTCTGTTATCCCATACTGCCAGAATGTTAAGGACCTTGGTCTGCTGGTTGATGCTACTTTAAGCTGGCAAAACCAAATCGTTAGCGTCAGCCAAAGAGTGACTTGGATCTTGCGGTCACTGTATAGATTGAAGAATTTCCTACCATCCGAGACAAAAGTAACGCTCGTGCAGGCCCTTCTTTTTCCTATAATCGACTATGGTGATGTGTGCTACTTTGACCTGAATGCAGATCAACTCAATAAATTAGACCGTCTTCTGAATAACTGCATTCGATTCGTATTCAATCTTCGTAAGTACGACCATGTGTCATCTTACCGTTCTCAATTGAATTGGATGCCCATTCGGCACCGAAGAAATCTCAGAGCACTCACTACACTATTTTCTCTTCTCGACTCTCCGATGTCTCCATCCTACTTAGCTCCCTATTTTCAGTATCTATCTTCTAACCACAACAAAAATCTCCGTTCCACTCATAACAGACTTTTACAATGCCCTTCCCATCGGACTAACTTCTTACATTCTTCCTTCTTCGTACAAGCTATTCTTCTCTGGAATGCGCTACCTTTGGAAATCAGAATGGCTAAGACGCGGGTTACTTTTAAAATCAAAACTCGAGACTACATTCACAAAAAAATTAAATAATCATCTTAATATTACAGTTTGTGTATATATTATTATATATGTAATATATTTATAAATTTATATATATTTAATATATTTGTCTATATATTTATGTATTTATAGTATAGTGTGTAGTTATGTAACTATTATATTTATACGATTGTATTATATAGTACTTGTCAAGTATTTTAGTAATTTTTATTATACTTGGTCTATAGTGCACCTACCATATTATCTCTGCATCACCCTAAGGTTGACTGGGAGAGAATGCCTTTGGCATTAAGTCCGCCTTTGTACAGTTTTGTGCAATAAGTATAAATAAATAAATAAATAAGAGACCGCTTTATTCTAAGTATTTACTGTAGACAATACAACCGCCGTCTCGCAACACACATGATATCAACACGCGTTGCCACCTGTGCCTCTAGCACGAGTTCCTGCAGTTTACTTACTCGATCACACGTACAGTTTCGTCCCATACATTGAGCACCAGCGCCTCTCGCGGAAACTATTAAGAACTAAAACTCTGGTGCTCAATGTATGGGAGGAAGCTGTACGTGTGATCGAGTAAGTAAACTGCAGGAACTCGTTGCTAGAGGCACTTTTCTCCCTCCGTGAGAGCTCATCAGCTCTGACAGCACTCACAAGCAATAATATGCCCACGCTTTTCTTCCCATTCAATGATAACCTAATTAGAACATAACGTATTCTTATAATTCGTTGGTCTGTCTGAGACATACAAAATAGAACAAGTTTTATTACTTACTTATCGTATGGTTACCTTAGTGTCAGAGTTCTTCAAGCCGCCCAGTAGACTGTTGTCTAATGAAACCGGGACCGATATCTTAACATGCCCTCCGAAGCACGGTGACGCTCAGAAATTAAATCACTTTGGCGGTCACCCATCCATGGACCGACCGCGAGCCTAGTTGCTTAACCTCGCTGATCACTTACAGACCAGTGAGAGCATCTAGGTATGAGCATTTTATTTTTATAATAGAAATACATTTATTTGACACTAAGTATGAACTATAAGGTATCAGCGTAATAAGAACACAAACTATATACATATCAATCGTAGGAAAATCAAAACTGTACATTGAATATTGTTTTAAAAGGATACTTGGGGCGTGATCTTCAATCGGTATCATAGCAAAATATATAGTTTTTATAATTTTGTCTGTGTGTTTGTTTGTCTGTATGTCCGGGTTAAACTGAAAAAGTACTGCATGGATTTACTTCAAATTTTGCATGAATATTACTATGAGGTCGGATCAACATATAGGCTACATATTAACACGCTATCCCATATATATATCGCTCCTACGGGGGAGGAGCTATGATAATATATAAAATTTAACGCGGGTAAAACCGCGGGGTGCAGGTAGTATTTATATAAAATAAATAATTGTATAACAAGTAATTTTACAAACCATTCAAAAATATACATAAAAAAGTGATATTATAATATTCATAACGTATATAATGAATTAACACTAAATATGGGATAAACAGCTTTTCCTATTGCTTTTGGTATCTAATTAATAACATTTAAAATGTAAAAAATGTTTTGAATATTTATCACACAAGATGATCGACGGACTTATGTTTAATTATAAATAATAATGTTAATATACAGTTGGAAACTTTCAGCGGGGCAGTAGGGGGAAGTAGCTTCTCCGTTGCAACTACACGAAAATGGTTTAAGGAGACTATCCATAATTTTTATGGAATTTTGATCCCCATTCACAGATTTTAAAAAAATACTGTTACCAAGAAAATATCCATTTTACACAAAAATATTTTTTCATGCCAATCGAACCTGTTTCGACCAACCTTCTTAGGAGTACTCAAAAAGTCACAAACTAAAATAGAAAAAATAAAAGATCACGTAGAATTTTACACATATCAAAAAGTATTAATTTTCTGATTAAATCAAAATAGAAACAGGCTAGATGCTCTCACCGGTCCGTAAGTGATCGGCGAGGTTAAGCAACTAGGCTCGCGGTCAGTCCATAGATGGGTGGACTCAAAAGTGGATTAATTACTGAGCGTCTCCGTACTTAGGAGGGCACGTTAAGCTGTCGGTCCCGGTTGTAGTCACTGACAACAGTCGTTAGGCCACGTCAGAGGTCTACTGGGCGCCTTGAACAACTCTGACACTAGGGTAACCACTGCCCATACGATAAGTAAATACTACCAGTCGGCAACTTATTGAAGGAATTCAATTTATCTCAGAAAATGTAAAAAATTTGAAACTCTTAGTTATATTATGGTCCTGGGTTCGAATCCCGGTAAGTGCAAATATTTGTGCGATGAGCACGAATATTTGTTTCTGAGTCATGGAGGTCTTCTATGTATATAGGTATTTATCTGTCTATATAAGTATGTATATCGTCGCCTGTTACCCATAGTACAAGCTTTGCTTAGTTTGGGGCTAGGATGATCTGTGTGACATTATAATAATATAAATAATAATATCAAGGGACAATGTCACACAGATCATCCTAGCCCCAAACTAAGCAAAGCTTGTACCTACTATGGGTACCAGGCGACGATATACATACGTATATAGATAGATAAATACTTAAACACGTAGCAAACATCCATGACTCGGAAACAAATATTCGTGCCCATCACACAAATATTTGCACTTGCCGGGATTCGAACCCAGGACCACCAGCTTCGTAGGCAGGAGCACTACCACCTAGGCTACGGTATATTTATCGTATTTCTATTGCTTTTGGTTTATAGCTTTACTCGCTTGGTAAACTTTTACAAAAGAATAAAATACCAAACACTGCTTTCATCGTCATATTAGATTATTTTCTAAATACTTAATCACCATCTATCTTCACCAATCTGTCTGTGCTCAACTCCCTGTAACGAATATGAACAAACCGCTCACCACATACTTTGGGAGTGTGATCTCTGGCAAAATCAGCGTGATATTATGTTAAATAGCCACCAATATCTGGAGTAGTTTATTATACGGATCTTGTAGCAACAAGGAACAACTTCCGCGCGCATAAGCGCTTTTGCCAATCCTTCTATTGGAATCAAATATAACAGCTCACGTAGGACCCTTAATTTATCTTCGGTGCTTTTGCAGCTGGCTTTTTTAGTTGCAACGTTCTCGTTTTATGAGGCTATATATAGCCTCGTCATATCATTCTGTCTCCCGCTTTGCTCTAGAGGGAAGTGGAACTATTTATTTCTAACTCCTCCTTTTTTCTTTCTGATTAAATTCGTTGCGGGATCCAAGACAGTTAAAGCGATTCCCCGGGACATGCCTGAGCCTCACCGCTCAGTGTCATTTCATTGTGTCCCTTACAGGAGTTGCAGTGGTGGGTAAGAAGGAGGGACTTATCCCGAAAAAAAAAACTTAATCACCAAAATAAATATATGAAATGCATCTATTTATTCCCGGTTAAGGCAGTGTAATGTCTGCGGGTGGGTATGTCGAATTCACACCGAATAAACTTAATCTCCTGTGAACTTCTTTTGGCGCTTGGTTTGGGCACCACAAGAACGCGGGTAAGCTACTCCGGTGGCCCCTTTTGCACCATGCCCCAGGTGGTTAGGACACATACCCTGGCAATGCAATGCACCTTACTGTAACCTTTAAAATATATTATAATACCACATGTGCTGCAGTGCGACTCGTCAAAACCAATATATGTAGGTAATTACACCTATCCTTCGGTCGTCCAAAGTGACCTTGGCAGCTACGCCGCCGTAACTAATGTGAGACTAATGCTTTTGTCACGGCGCGGGCGCCGCGACTCAGACGCAAGCTAAGGAGTTTAGTTAAAGGGACACAGTACCGATATGACTCGCTAGATGGCGTTACTCATTTATCGATCGCAAACTAAGCAGAGCTTGTACTATGGAAACCAGATAACTGATATATTACTTTTCTTTTGTAAATACATACTTATATAGATAATTACGCCCAGACTCAGGACAAACAGACATATTGATGGACAACAATATTTGTCCAGGGTGTGAATCGAAGCCAGTGTGCGGCGTGGAAAGCAAGCATTTACCAACTACGCTAACAGGCCGGTATCTTATAAGTTAGATTTAGGTTCTCGAGTGGTGACCACGAACCGAAAGACGCAACGTGGCCAGGTCCTTTACAAGGTGGATCGATGATCTTGTGACGATTGCTGGAAGCCCATAGATGCTATGGCGCAAGGCAGGCCGACAATTGTGGCCATCTTTGAAGGAGGCTTTGACCAGCAGTGGATGTTTTACGGCTGATCTGATGATGAAGTTAGATTTTACAAGTAAGCTCGTATGTCTAGGTTTCTAAATAGTGAGCATCACAATCCACTTATATCCGAAATGCGATATTATAGACAATAGAAAACATATAGCTAAGGTTATGTAGATAGAACAATAAAAGCAATAACCTATATTTAATAATATGAATGATTAATTCTTACCAAAAGGCAAACGCCACAATGGTGAACGCCTTTTTTGCAAAGTTAAATTTTTATTCATGTTGAAATAATGCAATTTATTATCCTATAAATATATTATCAATATATTATCCTATACATGTACAGACGGCAGCACATTGCGCGACCCCAATCGGTCACATTTCCCCAACTGAAAGTGAACCTTATGCTTATGTGATAAAGTTCATTTTATCACATAAGCATAAGATAAAGATTTTCATCTATAAAAAATTGACAGATTGGGGTAGCTGGATGTGCTGGCGTCTGTACTTGTCAAACTCACAATGCAGTACATTAATATAGTCAAGTACAATATTAAAGTAACGAAAAAAAAAATTTACATATATTTTTTAAATCCTTTATAAAATAACAAGTTACTTAGCAACAATTTTTTAGTTTAGTACTACTATGTTAAATTTCAAAAATTGAATACTCTGACCAGTTGACTCACACAGAAGGCTCTCAACCAGTAGCTTAACTTAAGCATTTCCACTTAGTTGTTCGACAAATATGGGTAGGCGATTATAACTATTCATAGTAGCAGTAATATAAGTAAATACCTCAGTGGACGCTTCACTACTACCTCAGCGACTTCGTGTTTCGGGCTCTATCCCGCACAGGACACTCATTTGTGTGACTCTAAATTGTTCTGCTGGTGACGGCATAGAATATCATCACCCCACCTCATCACGTGGGGGCGTAAAAACCGTCCGAGGGAATACCCACCTACAAACACTACCACACCTGCAAACTGCAGCAGCGTTTTTCTATGAACTATGACCATCAAACTGCGATCGCCAACCCGTCTGCCAAGCGGGGCGATTATACCATATCCATCGATGTTTTGGGTAGGCGATACAGATGCCAGCACATCAAGCTACCCCAAATGGTCAAGTTTCCCCAATTGAAAATGAACCTTATGCATTTGTGATAAAGTTGAAAATCTATAAAAGAAATTTGACGGATTGAGGTAGCTGGATGTGCTGGCGTCTATAATTTGGTTGATATATAATTGTTCTAAGTGTGAGTGCGCTGTGTCCGTTAATCGCATGTTTGCAAAAATGCCCCGCAATGCAGGGAATTAAAATCGAAAGCTGCTTACGCTCATCTCTACATTGGCATATTTATCTGATTGTCCTTCCTGTCTAGACTCTTGTTCCCTTCAGGACTTGTATGACGCTTCAGCCAAAGCGGTCAACGTTGCCCAATTTTGGGAAGATAAAATTTAATTCTTACCATCGACACGATAAGAAGAAGAAGATCGAAATTTGTAAATATGTTCAAAATAATCAATCAATTGAATCATATAAAAAATCTCCATTAAAATTAACAATAGTACAAAAAGCATTACCAATTCATCAATCTTAAAACCAAACACTTCTAAACAGGTAGCTTGGCTTGATAGCTTCTTCGTTTTTGAGCTTGAGGAACTTGTTAATTGCACGCACACATACAGAGCTAAGGAGTCATTGATCTTAATTTGTATGAAAATATAACAATAAAATAATATTCAGAAGTCTGAAAGAGTGTGACGACTTACCCATTAGTATTATACCGCTTTTAAAATATCTTCAAAATATAGACGGTCCGTTTTATAAGACAATGCTTGAGATGGCAACAACTCAAGACGTGTGTCAAAGACGGAACTTAGTTTGTCCAATTTAACAGTTTATTATCCTTCGGTCTCCTTTCCTCTATCGAAGGAGGCGATGGCTGTGTTTTATATAACTAAGTATTGCTGCTTTAGTTGCACAGAAACATAGACATCAGCAAGCAGACGGCTCTACCGATGAGAAACGGTGCGGTGCCGGTAACTTATGGATGCTTTCAATGCCCACTTAGACATCATTCACGCGCTGCTAATCCATCCTCCTTTCACGTGGGGCTCTGGCAACCTACCAAAATTAAGCTTTTATTGTGACATGTATTTTGTTAGTCATGACTCTACAATTTCGACCGAGTTTGACTTACAAAACCCACGAGTCTATGACTACAAGCAGGATAAATTGACAAAATCCAATCAAGAAACCACAGAAGGCAATCAAAGTTACCTATATATTATTAAGTAGATCCACAAGATTCTAAATATAATATTTTATAGTACAAGCCCAATTCGACCCCAATTCTCCATAAGCCCCTTATTTTTCATCTAGGTATTCCCCTGTTCCGTGCCCCCTTGTTATTTAATGATGTCCATTTTATCAAGTTAGTATCGATTCCCTGCCCCCGCATAAAAATGTCTTAATGGATCCAGTCATGCTTCGGTGGATTGGAACAGAGCTTAATTTACGAGACAATGTTGTCCCGGGAGTAAATTCTTGTTGGCTGAGAATTATGTAACAATTGGGGCATATTTATCATGTAAAATTTGGGGTATTATTTTCATTTATAATATCTAATAAACATAGAGGCATTATATTGTCAAAGCGAAGTCCAAACACAGTTACTTTTGATATATTTTATTGCCAGTACTGTTAAGAATAATAGTTGATAAGTTTATTACAAATTTTAGTAAAAATTTCGTAATAAATCTATCGTACACGAAAGTGTCTGTCCGTACCATCACAAGATTGTCTGCTATTATGCAAAAAAATTTTTTTTTATTCTTAAAAATTGTAATTATAGCTGAACAAAAAATACAAATGGTAAAATGTCAACAGTCCAACTATTACGGTTCCTGAAGCCCGCTGAGAGACTAATTTGTGTATTATATGTTTGAAAAGTACCCCGCGGCACAGAGATTAGATTCCCTAGTGCGGGTGTTGCCTTAAAAAAAAGGGGGAATTAATAACTTCAAGCTTTTTGTAGTCGGTTTAAAATTAAAAATAAGTGATAAGTTTTAGCCATTCTTTTGATTTAAGTATTTTTAGAGTGAAGTGTCTTTGTATTTGTATTTTCTATTGAAGAAATAAAACCAATTAAGTTCTTTAAAAATTTGACATACCTATATTATTTCTACCGAGTTTTACCAGTGCCTTAAGTAAGTTAAACCAAAACGAAACGATAGCGTTATGTGCAATCTATAGACCTCCATCGTCAAATAAACAGTTATTTATTAAAGAACTTCAAAAAGCACTTCACAATTTTTCGAACACTACCACTGTTGTACTAGGCGACGCAAATATAGACCTTAAATCGCAAACATCCATCAAAACGATGTACTTAGACATGCTCTCCAGGTATGGATTAGAGTGTGGAATATCTGACTATACGCGTATTGAAAAACGAAGTGATGTAATAACCAAATCTTGTATAGACCACATTTTTACGCGATCCCACACACTAACTCCGTACACCGCGGCAGTCGACAGCGTTCTGGCTGACCACCGCACGATAATTGTTTGTTTGACGTCTAGCTGCGGCCGCCGTGATATACAGGATGCTTTGCGTACTCAATACAATGTTTATGATACGAAGTGTTTACATAATGAACTTAATAAGATTAACTGGGCTGAAACTAATCAACTAAACACAACGGAATCAGTTTATAACTTTATTAAATATTCCTTTAGCAACGCCTTAAAAAAATCAATGCGATTAGTGTGTGCGAAACATAAACTACGAAAGAATGTCCCTTGGATAAATGACAACGTCGCTCAACTATGCGAGCTAAAGGATGAGTGTTTTAATCAATGGAAGAAAGACCCGGGCAATAACGTTCTGCATTTAAAGTACAATAAAATTCGAAATAAGGCACACAAAACCATAGAATTTTACAGAAACCAATTTTATAAAAATCAAATCAAAGAAAACTACAACAACCCAAAAAAACTCTGGATGATATTAAACTCGATCTGTGGGAGGGTAACTCAATCAATTGATAAATTTGTTTTAGAAGCTTTCAAATCTCAAAACTTAACCGCGTATCAACCGGCAAATAAATTCGCTTGTGGTTTCCATAACTCGGTTCAATCAATATTACCCAACTGTAAGCTACGTCTCCTAACGAGTGACTCAAAAAATTACAAAAATGTAAGTATTAGATTCCAAAAAGCCACACCAGAAAAAATACACAAGCTTATTCAATCGCTAAACCGCAAAAAAACTCCTGGCTTGGACAAAATTAGAGTAGTAGATATTCAAGCTATAAGTGGAAAAATTTCGTCAGCCCTTGCCCATCTTATAAATGTCAGCATTAATACAGGAAAGTACCCAAATGACCTAAAATTAGGGTGTGTCCGCCCAATTTACAAAAAAGGCAAAAGAGACTGTGAAATTAATTACCGACCAATTACCTTGTTGTCATCAATCGATAAAATTATAGAAAAATTTATTTGTAATCAAATCCATTCATTCTTTATTAAAAACTCAATTATAAGCAATTCACAATATGGTTTTCAAAAAAATAAAAGTACCACGTCTCTTCTCTCACAGTTTACAGATTACATCAATACGGCTCTAAACGAAAAAAAACACGTATTGGCACTATTTATTGACTTCTCACGTGCCTTTGACACTCTAGATCATAGCAAATTGCTATCAAAACTGGAAGAGTCTGGACTGAGGGGACCGATGTACAACTGGTGCGCCGATTACCTAAAAGACCGGACATACCAGGTTCAGATTTCCGACAGCCTCAGTGATGCATTTTATGTCACTCACGGTACAGCACAAGGGTCAGTAAGTGGACCGCTTCACTTTTTAGCTTATGTCAATGATATGTCAGATATATTCCAGTGGTGCAAGTCTTTCCAATTTGCTGATGACACCTGTATTTTGATTACTGGGAAAAGCCCTACCGTTATTGCTGACTTACTACAAAAAGATTTTGACATATTATGTAGATGGTGTCATGACGCTGGTCTGGTATTAAACGCTCAGAAAACCAAAGTAATGCACATAAAATCTCCCTACGTACAATGCAAAACCCCTTTACCTAAACTAGTAGCCCATACGCACCATTGTCTGCATAAATTGACACCATGTGATTTAAAATGCCCAAGTATCAGTCAAGTTAAAACCCACTTGTACTTAGGATTAATTATAGACGACAAATTCAACTGGGGTCCGCATATTGAACGAACAGGTGAAAAATTACGTGCAATTTTGGCCAAAATGTATGTCATAAATAAACGCATTCCGTTTAAAACCAGATTACTTCTATATAATGCCTTTTTCGACTCCATCGTATCGTATGGCCTTTCTAGTTATGGGCGGACACACAAAACATACCTGGATTCCATTTATAACTTACAGCGCAGAATACTTAAATTGATTATTCCATCTAATAGTAAAAGCCAGCTTACCGAGGAGTCTCAACTTTTTAAGTACTGTAAAACACTTCCAATAAATATAAAAGTTAAATTTAATCTACTTAAAGAACAATTCTTTGATGAGCATCACCAATGCAAAATAAATCATCCTGTGTATACACGACGCGTCGCGCAAAATAAACTGGTTACTGCACCAGCAAACAACTTCTATGGCGAGCGGACTACCGCTTATCTAATCCCGCGGCTAATTAACGAACTACCTGCCTCCGTACGAAATAAAATAAAAATGTACAACATTAAAACTGTTCTAAAAGAACACATGTTAGACCAATTATTGTAACTTCGTTGTGACATTTTCCTGATACAAACAAAGCATTGTGTCAGGATGGTATCAAAACTAAGCCAATGTGTACCTACTTCTGTTTTTGTTATTTTTAGTTATATGTTTACTTAGTATTGTATATATTAAACCGACCAAATTGAGTCGAATCGAATTTGCTGTCACACACAAACCCCCGTGGTTTAAGTGGCAGAAAGAACTGTACTCAAACTTTATAAATATTTGTTTTGGTAATAATAAAAAAAAAAAAAAAAAAAAAAGTAACCCGACAAACTAGAAACCTAAAAACTTAATCCAACCAAACCACCGCGGCTAAATGAAGCTTTTGTTATATTTTAACGGACCATCTCAACTAGGCCGCGTTGATTCGGCAGTAGAGGCTCCCGTGAAAAGCACGACTATAGTACCTTAATATAGATAGGATATAGACAGAATCATTCAGATAAGATGCACTAAAATATATTTAAAACTATACATTTCCATAATAACCGTACATAAACATGTAAATAATCAATATGACAATAATTTAAATAAGTGAGCTAAGTAACTAAATGATAAGTATCATAAATTAAATGTCATTTCTAAATTATTTCATACTGACGCATATCTAAATATCTAAGTGTGCCGAGAAATAATTATATATAGTGAACTTTATTACTGTAAATATATTCGGACTATTTATTTACAAGAGCTTTTTTAAAGTCTACGTGAGTAAAAACATTGGATTTTCATTTTCAAATTAAACTTTTAATACTATATATAATAATAATCATTTATTCGTAATATTAAATAAAATTAACATTTAAAAGAAAAAGATAATTATCAGCTAAATTAACTACTATACCTAACTACTATATCTAAGTTATAGACCGTCGTAAAATTCTTCCGCATTGGCGGCAGGTAAGGTCCCGGAGAAGAATGGCTGCATTTTCAAATTAATTTATAATCTAATTTCTATTCAACCAGTAATTTTATCCATGCTCCAATGTGACGCACTAATAAAAATATTCTGCTGTCTTTTCTCTATCTATTTCTAACATGTTATCTTCAAGTTTATATCTACAAATTCTGAGAACAAAAAGAACATTTATCAGTAAGATTGTTTCTTCCACATTCCTCCCTAGACAAAAGTCGGTCGTGTCAGTCAACACCGGAACTCCAAGACATGTTACGGAACAGCCAATGTTGACACTTCGCTTTATCACCCTGACTTAGGGGAGTTAAGTTGCGTTTACCCTTAGAACTTACCTATTATATCAAATTCCGCTCTTATATCTATTAGAAATAAGGATTGGAGTTCTATACGTTAATCAGCACAGACATTGCTTATAGTTAACTTATATATAGTTTAGTTTGTAAAAACAAAGCGACTCCAATAAACCTGAGCTCAAAATAAACTTGTAAGCAAAGAAAATATTGTCCTTTGATAGAAGGGTGGGTATTCGACAATAGGTAAGTAGGGTAAAATGAGGTGTATAGAAATCTCTGGGTGAATATAGATGGAGACAATACAAAAGCCAAATTTTGTTCCCGTTTCTCTTGACCCTGAATTTCTATTCACCCCGTTTCACGATACGTTGCTTTTTAAATAGGAGAAAGGTTTAGAAATTTGGATATTATATGTACGCTGTTTATGCCGCCTTATGTGAACCGTTTTTTATTTGAGTATCTGACGTGCGAGGGCGATGAGGTATGAAATAATTTTAGGATTTATATGGAATTTACCAGTTAAACACTTAAAATAGTAAACAAAAAGCTCTTTAAAAATCCGTAGAAAAAATCAACTAAAACTTTATTTTAACCGCTCCCGCACAATGTAAATAAATCTCTGTATCGCAGGGCTTATACAAACATGCAATTCCGTGCGTTGCACAAAGCACAAGTTGTTTTTTTTTTAAGACTACGTCTCCTGTGGGTTAATTAATCCTTGTGCAGCGTAACTACACCCAGATTCAGCTACTCACAACTACTTATGGGTCGCAAAAATAGTTAAATCGGGAATCGAACCGCATTTGCAGTCTATTTAAAAGTATTTTATCGATGTTTTGTTTTTTATAACTGTTTTTAAAGATTAACATATTTAAGAAAGTTCTCGAAACCACGGAAGGGGAATAAACTTCGTTAATAGGATATGAAACAAAGGCGCTACCTAATGGTGATCTCATTTAAAATATTTACCGAATTCTTTGACAAAACCTGAACGAACGGGCCACAAGGCAAATTGTACACACCAGTAACAAAATAAGCGTGTAATGCGGTGTGTCATGGGTGTTGTTACTTGGGACATATAAATAAAAAGCCGAGGATGTATCGTCTATTTCCCATTCGTTCTTCAGCTTACCAAGTGAAAGATGTTGAGTTTTAAGAGTTTTAATTCTTTTGTGATTGTGTTCGCAGTATTGGTAAGATCGTGTTACATATAGTTAGACATGTCGCTAATGAAGATGATATTTATATGGTTCTTTATAACAGTTTGTAACAAGTGTTTAATATAAAAATACCTATAGTAGATCTACTCATTTTTTAACTATATTAGTGGGCTTAATAAGTCACCTGTCAAAATACAAAGTATATCAACGATACGAAATATATAGTCAATATACTGAAGTGCTTACCTACCTAGAATTTAGTACTAGAATATTATGTTTCGAAATTTGAATTTGACAAAATAACGATACGATTACATGACAGAGAAAGATTTAAAGATGTGCTAAAGGTACCAGTAACATGGAATATCTATATAAACGTGAACAGGCATCTTATCGGAAATGGCTTAATATTGGATGAGATTAAAGTGTATATGGAAACGGGACACTTTGAAACACATCCTTAACAGTATATCAGTGGAAATCAGAAGTTTAAAAACATATGTTTCAAATTAAGAAAGTAACCCATCGATAATTATCTATGGGTTACTTTTTTAATATTCCATAGACATTTAATAATGATGTCTTAACTTATAATAGCAGTAGATACAATAGCGTATTAGCAGATTGCTATTTAAATTGTTAAGTTTGACTAATCAAACTGTACAATTTTGTAAAAGTTGTTATTATTCTAAGAACAATTTACTCATCGATTTCATTGCTACATGTTTTTAAAATTTGCAAAGTTAAGTGAGTTTTGAAATATCTCAAGAAAGTGTGAAATAATGCTCGTAATAAGTGTTTATTGTAATGATATAAACTTAATTCAAATATATGACCTTATTTTTACTTTGCTGTCATGTTACAAGACAAATATGAAATAAAACATCTGCTGCGTTACATATGTGTGTTGTATGCATTGTATAATAATTTGGATAGGTATCATTGACATTACATGTATTCTACACTAGCTGTGCCCCGCGGTTTTACCCGCGTTACATTTTATAAATTATCATAGCTCCTCCCCGTAGGTGCGTGATAATATGTAGCCTATTATGTTGACGCCACCTCTTAGTAATATTCCTGCAAAATTTGAAGTAAATCCATGCAGTACTTTTTGAGTTTACCCCAGACATACATACAGACAAACAGACACACAGGTAAAAATTCTAAAAACTATATTTTTGGCTTTGATATCTATTGTAGTTCACGCCCCAAGTATCCTTTAAAAAATATTCAATGTACAGTTTTGACTTTCCTACGATTTTATTATATGTATAGATATAAGTCTATGGTAGGTATACGTAAATGTTGGCTATGTGATGATGGCAACGAATATCATCCCGTGGGGAGAGTTGGAGCCGTCTCGAGTAAATATCTATCAGAAAACGGGCAGCAGTGTCTCTCTGAGTACTATAACCATCATACTGCGAGAGCCAGCCCGTCTTACTTCTCCCTTTGGATCCTAGAACCCTTTTGTCCAGTAGCGGACGTATTCGGCTGACATGAGCTATCTATAATCTTGGCCCGAGAGTGTCTCTAAGTTCAAAGAGGTTAACATTCTAACTGTAGCATCTCAGTATATAGGTATGTATGAAAACCTACTATATGTGCATAAAAATATCGATTCCTTATGTAAAAGGAGCAATACACATAATGTAATTACTACTTATAAGAATAATCTTATATTACATACGTGGAGACGGGCAGTCTCCACAAAATAAGTAACTCTTTTATGGAGCAATGTATAAGATTCTATAACAAACTTCCCAATGATATTCGAGAATTATCTATACATATAATAAAATCGTAGGAAAGTCAAAACTGTACATTGAATATTGAAGTTATACTTCTTTTGGCGCGATGGAGAAAAATGATGAGAGTGAATTTTTACGATGCGCGCCCACACCGACACCAAAAAATTTAACATCATGAAGTTAGTTCTAGGTGGTATGAGAGTGAATTTTTACGATGCGCGCGCATCGTAAAAATAACAGCATGACGTTAGTTCTAGGTGGTATGAAAATTGATAACTATGTTCAAGTTGTATACTTATTAAGAAGTATAACTTCTAACGCGTGTACATAACCCTTTCAGACCTACCGTGCGCAATTGAGGACATAAACATTTTGTGAGTTTCTTCTACTAAAATTAAATTTTACGTAACTAAAAACTGTTGTTATCGCTTGCGAACATTATAAATTTCTAAAAAGTATACTGCTAGCGCCATCTTTTTGTACGTGTATGCACTAGTAAGCAAGTTTTGGTCAGTAACCGGCGAAATATTGGAGTGTGTAGGTAAGTGCTTTATTTTATTTAGAAATATCAAGTGTTTCTGTTAGATATGTCTTGAAATAAATATATATCAGTAAGTTATGCCATAAAGAGAAAGAACAACGTATTTTACAAACAAATATTTAGTTATTTTTATAATAAATCGCAAATATTCGTTATGTCTACAAATGTGGACGATAGGTTCTTATTACATATTTTTTTCTAAATGTTCATATGCGGCAGTTAGAGAATAAAGTTATTAATTTTGCAATAAGTGTTATAATAAATGCTAAATTTCACACCGTAAAATGTAAAAAAATAGCGTTTATTTTCAGGTTCATTCATGATCAGGTCTTGTTCTCAAGAGGACCTTTGAGATATTTGCCAAATAGTAACTTGTAGGACTTGGAGCCGTCTTCGGATGATGAGGATGTGGAAAATAATAGTAATGTCCCATGTCTTGTACATGGGACATTACTATTAGTTCCCACATCCTTCCATAGATGTTCGGTTGGAAGCCGATGTAATAGGTCAGAATCAAAGAAAGTACAATCTACTTGACCTACCAGATAAACATGAAGACGAAAGTGAATGCGAAGGTAGGTCAGCTTTCGATTTTGAGCCTGAACCCGAGGATTCAGGAGAGCCGAATATCGAGGAGGCTGTGGAGGAGCAAGTTGTCGGATGGGAGATTTTCGATTATCTTACACCAAAACCCGACATCAAGTGGAGGCACAGACAAATAAATAACACAATACCAACGATTTTCCTGCCACCAATAGATTTTGATACCGTTGTGCAAGGCCCTCTTGATTATTATGGTCACAGACACAATGGTCAAATGGCTAGATAACAAGCCAGTCAACTTATCATCCAACTTTATTGGCATAGGACAAAAAGATATAGTCAAAAGATGATCCAAAACAGAAAAGAGATCCATAGAAGTTGAGAGGCCTGAAACAGTGAAGAAGTACAATCACGCAATGGGAGGGGTTGATCTCCGTGTTCATCTTATGAGTTATTATAGGACCTTCATAAAGTCGAAGAAGTGGCCTTTGTGTATGATGTTTCATGTATCAGACCTGGCAGTTGTTCAAGCCTACCGCGAATATGATATTGACTTACTCGGGATACTAAAAGCAAAACGGCTCACACTTCTCCAGTTTTGCCGAAACCTACCTCAAAGTTTAGTTCTCCGAAATAAAATTTCAGCTGCTAAAAGGGTAGTGGAAGCAGTTACAGCAGTCCTTTGCTGGCAATTGTGCGATCTTCTTGGGAGAAGTGCGTCCGTCAACTGAAATAGTTTGTGATGGTGTTGGTCACTTTCCAGCTCATGACGACGGCTCTGGAACCCGCTGCAAGTTAGCAGGATGCAAAGGGAAATCCCGCATTAAGTGCATAAAGTGCAAAGTGCATTGGTGTCTAACCAAAGACAAAAATTGGTTCCTAAGGTTCCATGCATAAGCAACTAAACTTCCTACAATTTATAATTTGTTTCGTGTAGAAGACTTTCTATTATTTTCATTTTGTTAGAAGATTTATTTTTCGTTCTAACGAATTTGGATAAAATTTTATTAAAATTTTATGCGTTTATAATAAAAATATTGTAAAGCTGACTATTTATTATTTTTTGACATAGAGCACATACATCGGTTATGACAATCACTTAGGCCGAATGTCCACATTTGGTTACATAAAGAAAACATCAATTTTCTCGGAAAATAATCAAATAATACCAGTTTTTTTTGTGTTTCCGTGCTCAATAGTAGCTTATTTATCTTAAATAAAATCGGCTCTTATAAACTCCCAGAAATAAAAAATCAGGTCTGAAAGGGATAAGTACACACAAGTTTTTTTTTTTTTTAAAGGATACTTGGGGCGTGATCTACTTTTGATATCGAAGCCAAAAATACAGTTTTTAGATTTTTTGTCCGTTTATCTGTATGTATGTCCGGGCTAAACTCAAAAAGTACTGCACGGATTTACTTCAAATTTTGCATGAATATTACTGAGAGGTCGGGTCAACATATAGGCTACATATTATCAGGCTATAACCTACGGGGGAGGAGCTGTGATAATTTATAAAGTTTAACGCGGGTAAAACCGCGGGGCACAGGCACAGCGAATAAGTTTAAAAGAATTATTAAAGCCAAGTTGTGTAGCAGGGCATATTACAAAATTTCTGATTATTTAAGTGACGAAAGTACTTGGGATTGAGTTGTTCTGAGTCAACACAGATGATTGTAATTATATCTTAAGTATATTTTATTTTAAAAAAGCATTCCTACTGAGTTTTCTGGCAGTGTCTCTCAGGAGCTGCCACATCATGCACTGCACGGTAGGGTATAAAAAATGTCGATTCCACATAAATGTAAAATTACGCAATAAATGATTTTTTACTTTACTTGACATCATATATTTTAATATTAGACAAAATAACATAATTATTTACTAAATTAAAATTAATTTACCATTAGTATTATAAAACTGATACAAATAGCGATACCACGTTGTATCAAGCAATTGGTATCATGTCAAATTTGTACTACTCTAATTTGTTAGATTAATTCTTCGATCAATAATAGTTATTGATTGAAGGATTAGTTCAATAAAATAGAAAAGATTACCCTTAGCAGACTGTGGAATATACGAAACCACATCAATTTCAACCTTATCAGTTTGAAATAAGTTCCAAAACAATGAAAAAAGAAATATAGTAAAGCCTGGTTAATGTTTAAATATAGCCGTAATTTGTTTACAAAGATAGGTAGGTACGTAACCAAGTATACCTAATTAAGTAGGGCGTATATTACATAAACTAGATATTTTTAGCTTAGTACTTATAAATTAGGAGTTCATCAATTCGCCTGACTGTTATTTTCTTTTTTTTTTGTATTTATGGTACAGGTTAACTTAATTCTCTGTGGACCAATTGTAATAATTCTTTTTTAATCTATAGGGAGTGATTTGATTTGGAATGGACGCATTTAAATTTTGTTCCAATCGGTTGTTCAAACAGTATTGTCACTTAAAGAATCAAAACAGAAATAGGTTTTTAGCTTTTATTTAATTTCCATAATTTTTATGATCTGCCGCTTAATCGTAGGTAGTGCGCGTACATTGTTTAGTTATATTCATAATACCGCATTTGAGTCCATTTCTAACGTAACTAAAATCATTAGCGTATTTAATATATCAAGGCCTAAGATAAGATACATATTTCTGAATAGTTTATAATATACAAGGGAACAGGTAAATACACACGTCACATAGAGACTGTCAAAAATCTAACTCTCCTTTTTGGCACCCTAGGTTTATGCGCATAGACTGCCCAGTTATTTCGGGTATTGGACGCTCTTTTCGCAGCCTTCAAAGTTACATCATTAGAAAGAGATTCGCGTAACAAATGTAACGATAGCAATACCTAACTTGTAACTTTATTTCAGTAATTTTGTATTTTTTTTTTTACTTGACGTATGCAGTTAGCCTGCGGCTTTCACTGCTTCACCGGACTATAGAGGTGAGCGTGGGCTCAAACCGTCTAGCAGATATAAAACTACAAACTAAGTACCCGCGCCGGAGGGCTCCCCCTTTGGGGTTCGAACCTCGACTCACGACCCTCGACAGTAATTTAGTAGATTCACGTCTTGTTTTATATCCCACTACACCCATGAGGTAGGTACCTACCAGTATCCAAGCTTCTCCAAAACTTTTTACCACCGGCCTACGAATTTAATTATTCGAACAGTTGCCGTTCGTTTTCAACTTTAGATTTCATAGTGCCTTGTAAAGTATGCAAGGTTAGACACTGCGGCGTCGCTTCATTTATTTAAAATATGCACTCTATCTGTAGGCACAAACCGTTGACAATAAACTTAGCTTAAATCTTCTTCTAAACTGCAGATAAATGCTTTACGTCTGAGGCTGAAACTTTTAGGTACATGCGCACTTTATCTGGCCTCATTGATTTCATTATTACATGTTTTGAAAATTTGCTGAGTTAAGCGCACTTTGTTTGGTTCTCAAAATATTGTTTTTTGTTTCAGATTTTAATCATCTCAAGAGGAAGCCAAGGTAAGAATTACACTTACAGTATAGATATTCGGACAATTTCCATAAATAAGCTTAACTTAGTTCCCGATTCTATTAACACCACATTTTGCGATACTTATAATATACATAAACGAGGTTCAGTTTTGTTTCATTTGATTGTATCAACGCTGACATTTGAAAGACAAAGTTTATGGAGGAGAGAGGGAAGTTGTGGCACGACAGTTTTCGGGAATTAAACCATTTCGCGTTAGCGTCAGAATGGCTGGTTGCCTATGGCAGGCGGCTCTGAAAGTATATTGAATAATTTCTCCCCAATTGCTTATATTTGCTTCAATAGTTTGTTGCATCAATAATTGCTTACTAATTGCTTCATTCGCCAATTTAAGTTTGAGCCTCGTACATACATTCGGTAAAACAATATAGCTTTTATTAATATTTGTAATTATAAACGCCTGCAAGATTTGAACAAGACGCTGTAGCACAAAAAAGCTGTTGCCTTTTCAAATTATCAGGCACTTCTTCGTACAAATATTAATAAAAGCTATATTTTTTTACTTAATGAATGTACTAAGCTCAAACTTAAATTGGTGAATGAAGCAATTAGTAAGCAGTGATAGATGCAACAAACTTAGAAATTTTGCGTATTTCACGCTGAACACGGAGGCCACCACCCATTCTGACGTCAGAATAGCTGGTCAAAAAATATTCAGTTTTCTCTGAATGTATCGTATGCAGCAATTATTGAAGATATGAAGCAATTATAAACAATTGGGTAGCAATTATTCAGTAGACTTTCAGAGCCACCTAGGCAACCAGCCATTCTGACGCTAACCATTTCGCTGTATCTTATGTCTGAGAATAGGTAAAATTTGTAAAACTCAACATCATTGTGATTCGGAAAGGCAGGGTAAGAAATAAATATGGTTAATGAAAATGTACAGACGCTACCACTACAAGCTACCCTAATCTGTCAAATGCCCCAATTGAAAGTGAACCTTATGCTTTCGTGATAAAGTTGAAAATCCTTAAAAGAAATTCGACAGATTAGGGTACCTGGATGTGCTGGCGTTTCTATATTTATGTTTGTATTTACTTGTCGAATAAAAATTGCTTCTTGTACTATTTCCATTTTGATGTTATTTTCTACTCTAAGTCTACTACTTTGGTGTGCAATAAAGATTTATTTATCTATCTTGTGTGTAATCTGTACTGTACTATTGTTATTTGTTTTGAAGAATCGCATACCATTTTAATGCAAGTTGCATTATTGCAGCATGCTCATTTCGAATATGCTCAAACGATAGCTGATCCATACCAACCCTTACATTTTTTTCATCTACTTCTTAGCGATTCGATGGCAAAATCATTAAATTTTTGTGGCGGCGAACGTGGCCACATTGATTGCCCTGCTCGTAGAATCCCTAAGACCCTGCCATGAACATGTGGCATGGCAAGTTGGGTACGCTGTTAAATGGGCCATTTTTTTTCATTAATTTCATATTATCACAGTGTCGGCGTCCCCAAAGCCATGTAAAGAGTTGTGGAACTTACTTAAACATACAACTAAAGATACAGAAGCAACCACCACGCCAGCTTCGATCGAAGACCTAAAGAAGAAGAAATTAGAACAAGTGGGGAAACGTAAGTACTACCTCTGAATAGTTTTTGACCTGATCAGAACTAAGGGGCATAAAACTGGTTTGGTCTTATAATTATACCTGATATACAAGATATATATATTACAAGATTCATTTTGAGTGCGGAATAGCAACTTTTGTCCGTTTTATTGACCACCAGGTTGTGTTAATACTACCTCACAGAATAGGTACACTCCAATAGCATCAAAATATTATTATTTTATTTGATGATAAAATACAAAATACATAATTTCGCAGATATTTACAGATATGTGTGACTGTTTATATATGTGTAAGCCTACAAAAAACACATTACCTACCTACGTAGTTAATGTGAAGAATGTGTATGAGATACGTTTGTATCTCATACAGATTATTATTATTAATAGTTTGTATACATCCAGATTTATTGTGAAGTGAGTGTTTACTCACTTCACAATAAATCTGGAAGTTTATTAAAGCTATAGGATTAAGCAGTGACCTCTAACAAATCAAGGAGCTCTGCTACAATAAATCAGAAATGGTCGAGGTAGCAAGATGCCAACAAGGCATTAAGCCCCAAATAACAATAATAATAAGGTGCATAAGATTCTTTTATACACTACCTAAGATAAAGATGTCCAGAGTTCAAATTTCGGGATGGTACAATAAGTGATACTGGGGTTTTTCTGTTTAGATAAATTTTCAGTATTTACCTGGAGTCTGGAAGTCGGCGGTGTTAGGTACACCCCTAGTGTCTCCTCTGGTCACTTTCATTCCTTTACCTACATATACTTTCCAACTAGTTGATTAAGCAACTAAAAATCTCAAGAGAAAGTTTCTATCCCATCTTCAGTCTATTCATATAAGTACTGAATTATATAATATTTAATGGTATGGGAAATTTACTATATTTTGGTATGTAATTAATTATATAATTTCTTCTTACAGTTAAAATTTTATACAAACTGATTTTGTTTCATGAAGCTAACATTTGTTTTCAGTGAAAGACCTTTTCGAAAAACTGGTGGGAGGCGAATAAATCATGTTGAACTTAATACATGCCATCTTGTTTTATGCGAGCAACAGATGGCGTTGAACAATATTACAGCATTTATATAGATTTTGTGTCGTGACTGACAAACTAATCCTACTGAATCCCTTTAATAATAGGCAAGGCTCACACAATCAATAAATCCATAATTCTAATATCATAGATTACTTATCGATATACCATAGATAGACTAGACTTACTGAATCTCTATGATCTATCATATGGGAATGAAGAGACACAGATTACAGTAATTTAAGTAGATTCTGTAATGGTATGAGATCCGGCGACACCAATTCTAAGCTCATTTATTCTTTCTAGATAATAATTATAATAAGAACAAAAATACGTTTACGGCAACCCAGCACAGGTTGCCGGCTAGAATGTGACCGCTAGTATTTTTTGTTTTCATTTGAATTGAGCTTTAGCCATTTTTGCACTGAACATGAACAGTCGTACCCATTATTTAAATAAATATTTATTCAAAAAAGCTAATAAGAACGGGGCAAATTAACTCATTTAACTCATGTGAGTACATGACTTTACTTACTACAATATTTACAAAAAAATGTCTAGTGGATGAAATTCGTCAAACCATGAAATATCAAAAGAAAATAATGACTATGTGAGCCATGTCATAGATTTTAACTATAATTATAATATATTTTAAGTATAATTGAACATTCTAATATCACAATTTAATTATATTTTTTCCAAACAGTAATCTGGGGACCGAGCGAGACGCCTACAACCAAATCTCCAAAAAGATATTCTCGCAACATGATGCGCGATGCGTTCTCTGGTTACATCATGTTTTTTAGATACCTTTTTCAATTATTATAAATAAGCAAATAATAAATATGGGTAATGTTTTTGTGCCTTCCTTCGCCGAACCAAAGTCTGTATGTTAATTGGAAAATGTAAGTTATAATATTTTTTTATGTTCTTACTTTGAATTGAAACACCAATAAAGTATGTGTCTATGTCATCATTTCATTATTCGACTGAAACAAAGAAACATAATTTAGGTAAAAATAACCCAATATTGTATATACTTTATAAATAAATATTTTTTGTAAGCGTAGGTAAGTAGGTACTACGTCAAGTGTGCAGGTAAGTGTTAGGTAATAGCATACCTAAACTCCACACAGGTACACAATTAAAAGAACAATGAAATAAAGAGAACGAGAAAGAACAAGAAAAAACGTTATTAACAATGCACAATCAACAATATTTCAAATTATAATACATCTAATAAAACGAAACATTATTTTTATCAGTGAACCATAAATGGGTCCAGTTTCAGTAATAGCTACGGCAAGAATTGCTGTAATAATAATAAAAATAGTAATAGTTAAAATACCTAGAAATTAAACTGCACGCGTTGCCAAGATTCTAGGTAATGTGTGCATATTGATATTAAAGATTGATTTCATTAGCTGAACCCTATAGAGAAATGAGACATGGTCGTCAAGCGTCCACTGATGGGTTTAAAACCAATGGCGGACTAACACGATAAATACATATGATTACCAGCTTTAAATTATACTTAGTCAAAGCTTTACATATTGAGATTAAATTGAGATCTACTTTCTTCATGCCTTATAAGAGGGCTAAAATATTTTCATCCATTCTCGTATCACAATAGATTGACGTATTTGTATAACAGACTGTCCGTGTCGTGACTAAACCAATAACAATATTAGTAATTTTATAACACGTGTAAGTAATAAAATGAAAACGAATACCTATATTTTTATTTTATTTGTATCGAATTATTCCTCCTTTTCTAGTGGACTTCACTACCTCCTGAATGAAGTCGAATAGAGCATATTATGCTGCACGATTACGCATGGTACGCATTCACCTATGCCTCTAGCAAGTTTACTTACTCGATCACACGTACAGTTTCGTCCCATACATTGAGCACCAGAGTTTTAGTTCTTAATAGTTTCCGCGAGAGGCGCTGGTGCTCAATGTATGGGAGAAACTGTACGTGTGATCGAGTCACTAAATATTAGGCTTTCCTCTTCCTTTGAAGTGAGCGTCCTCTGCTATGCAGCTACGCTTGTGATAGCCCGAGAGAAACTTTCCAGCCTCATAAGACCGAAGCGCTATGCTTTCACGATTTACACCGTAGGCAGGAACCACACAACGGTGACCGACTGACTCTGATGACTAACTCAAAAGTTCCCAAAAGGCCATACTTATACAGCTTTAATTTCGCTGAACAAATGTTCCGCCTCAGATATTTTACAGCATGTTGTAAATCTGCCGCCTCAGGAGACTTTTTACAGCATGTTGTAAGGAATCGTGCAGGTGCGTTCCCTATACGGCATACCTCAGAAACTAATCGACCTTCGATATGGTATGTTGTCTTGGGTGTTTTGGCAGCTTGAGAACCTGTAGCTCTACGGAATTTAGAATTTATCCCAGTCTTACACACGTAACCTTCGAGTGGCGACCACGAACCGGAAGACGCAGCGGCCCCCTACAATATGGACCGATGATCTTGTGCGGGTCGCTGGAAACCGCTGGATATAGCAGATATAGCGCAAGACCAGCAATTGTGGAGATCTTTGGAGGAGGCCCTTGTCCAGCAATGGAAGTCTTTCGGCTGATATGATGACTTAATCTTGCTAAAACACTTGAAAGACAGATTGTCTTTCAAGTGTTATAGCAAGATTAAGTCTAGTATTCACAAAAAAACCGCATCGTTCATGCTTTGGTAAGTAAGAAACAGTCCCAATGCATTGTGAAAACTGTGGCGGAACTTTATCGTTCTGGAGAAGTTCATAAGAAAACTGTTTAATTGTAAGACAGAGAGACATCTTTCAAATAAATACCTACTCATCTCTCATGATACAAAATCTCATCTATTGATACAAAATCTTGTAAAAATCTACTGTTAGTACTACATCTTTATAAGTTCAGGTTTCCAACCCAATAATGGATCGATGTTGTCCGAAATAAAGCAAAGTTAATTTAATTATGACGGGCCTGTCGGCGTGGTTAGCAAATGCTTGCTTTTCGCGCCGGACTTCGTGGGTTCGATTCCCACCTAGCACAAATATTTGTGTGCTTGAACATGTCTGTTTGTCTTGAGTCTAGATGTAATTATCTATATAAGTATGTATTTACAAAATAAAAGTAGTATATGTATTATATCAGTTATCTGGTTTCCAAAGTACAAGCTCTGCTTAGTTTGGGATCAAGAAATAATAAAACAAAGCAATAGTTTAATATATTAATTTTAATCAGACTCGTTTCACAACATAAATGAGAAACTTTTCACTCACAGATTTATTCTACAAGATTAGTTAAATCTTACAAAAATTTAGGCTACACCAACTAACTTTGTACAATAAATCCCTGCATCCAACGACACACAGTGTCGTTCTTTATTAATACAATAAAAACTGAGCGTGATTTCTTCACATTACACTTATGCTGTTCACACTGTTCCAAAGAAAGCTAACAAATGGTTTTAAATGCTATCCCCATAGAGTGGCTCACATATCGCTACTTTACATGAATAACCACATAATCCAAAATCTTGAAAATACTGGTGTATAACACGGCAAGATCCAAAATCGTCATACCGGCAAAATTGGCGCAGTGCCGCGCTAAAGTGTCATTGTTAACCCACGTCAGAACCCTACAGGGCGACTTCGAGAAATCTGACATACCTCTACTCACACGACAAAGAAAATAGTGAAGATGAGAGAAAATTTTGTGAACCATGTTCTCAATTTTCATCCATCAATAAATCAACGTTGAGGAATATCGGAGTCATTGTTACTCCGTGCCGCTGCATTAGCTTTTTTTCTTTTAAAATCCGTCAGCATAGGCAAAGGCTTTTGCGTACGTTTTCGTGTATCTGACTTTGCTATTCTCAATGCAGCAGAGTACTTTGGCAGTTGCTGCGATTGAGAAACATCAGAATCGTCATTACTGCCCGCTGGAGTCTCTTCTAATCTTTTTCTTTTAAAATAACATTTAAATTTGTCCAAGTATCTACAGGTCCAGATTTTTCTTTCAATTTACTTCTCTCTAAATACTTCTCACATAAATCTGCAGCGTAATTTGACGGTTTGTACTGTTGGGTGTTAGTAAGACTTAAGGAGACCGTTTCACTTGAGCGTTCTTTATCCAAGACTAGCGAAGGGACCTTAGGTTTTTTTCTTTTAAAAGCTATGGGTCCTGTTTAAGGAGCTACGTGTTTTTCTTTTTAGGTCCAGCCATTAGTGGACCTTCTCAATCGACAACTTGATTTCAGGATCAAAAGGCAATACTGGCGATTTTGATCACTTGAATGTGATTGGCAAGTTGGCGTCGAAGTATTGCTAACTGTGTACGTCTTCCCCATCAAAGACTGTGACGATATTGTTTTGGGTGCCAACATAGGTGTTGATATTGTTAGTTTCTCCAAAAAACGGTGGAGGTACCGCATTCAATCCCATTGAAGCTGGTGCAAGACTCTGTTGTATGAGGATTTCGTGTGATTGACGATTGGAGAGAAGCCTATAGAATTAGGGAGACATTGTGGATTTTTTAAAGTATTCGGAAATTATTCAAGGGCTTTGGTGCTGCCTTGTTGGACGAATACAAGAAGCATGCATGGGCGTGAGCTTGCGATCATTCGACAAATTTATAATCATTAGTAGGCAATCTTTGGTCCAGTGTTCACGCTGCATTAAATTGAGACTGACAAAATAAATAAGTAACCATCTCAAGTCTCATCTTGGAATATTTCGAGCCACACACATATGAAACTAAATCCTCATTATTCTCAATGAATTTTACAGCAGATACTCATATATATTAGGACTGGAACATAACACTATAGTATAGCGCACTAAACATCGTCCTTTGGAACAATACTTGCGCATACGCACACGCTCACGTATGTATCCGACGATACTTATTGTCTTTACGCACACACACACACCGCACTTTTTACAGCTCATCGTGATCCTCCTGTGGACAAAGAACGACGAAATTAGATCTCAAGGCTAAGTAAATAAAGATGCAAGTTTGAAACAAATGAAAGTACTATTTATAGCACAAAAGTTAATAAGATGCCAAAATAAAATGTTTGTATTAAATAGCCATTTTCGGCAGAAAACAATGAACCTACAATATTCCAAATGAATATTCAAATTGATTGTGGTCTGAATTGATAAAGGCCTACTCTGTGTCAGGGGAACAAGGTAAATGTGAATCTAATACCAGGCTAGCCTAGGTACTGGTTGTCTATGAGTTTAGCTACTAAAGGTTTGACTGGGTACCGACCCCAAAGAGAAAGAAATATATGTCTTTATCCGCAGTGGAGTTAGCTGATCTGCAGATGAAAGTGGGAAATCAATTGATGTTCAACGAATTGTCCTGTTTCACCTTATTCAATGGCACACTATTTATGTTATATTGTAGTTTGATAGAAATGGGAATGTCACAAAACTCACAATAGGCGCGGCTTCTCCAGCGTCATCATCGAGCTCCTCGTCATCATCCTCATCGTCAGGCTTGTCAGCCTTCTCCTTCAGTCTTTCCGCCTCATCTTGCTCTGCCTTCATCTTCTTCTCACCCTCTAGCCTCTTCTTGAGAGATTCACCTGCAAGGAAATACTTATTGTTTACTTTGTGCATAAATTAATTCTGGCCACTCATAGTACGCTTAACTGTGTATCGCTGTGACAAATTCCAATACACATACATATATTGTACATATTTTGAGTTCAACCATTGTTGAATCGCTAAAATGTCAGTAAAAAAAAGTGCACTTAACATAGCAAACACATTACAACAACCAATTGGCATGGTTGGCAAATGTATGACTTTCACGGTGCAGTTCGTGGGTTCTATTCCCACTCAGGACTGATATTTGTGTGCATGAACATGTCTGTTTGTCCCGAATCTGGGTGCAATTATATATATAAGTATGTATATACAAAAGAAAAGTAGTATATTATGTAATATATCAGTTATCTGGTTTCCATAGTAGAAACTCTGCTTGGTTTGGGATCAGATGGCCATGTGTAAATAATGTACCCGTATATTATTATTATATTACAATTAGGAATGGCGTTGTTATAGTTATAAAAATCTGAGCCCAAAATACAATTTTTACGGACTCCTTTAATAAATATATATTCATATAAGTGTATGCTGTATTTACCTTGTTCCTTAGCCGCCTCCACGTCAGTTCCGATGAAGAAGTTATCGAAGATGGTGCCTGACTTGACTTGCCATAAGTCGAGCCCCACTGTGCACAGCTCGTCGCGCTTGTACAGGTTGGCGTCGGCCGTGTACTCAGGGTTGTCGATCTCAGGGTGCACCCACTGTCCTTTGTAGGCAGGGTTGTCGATCTGGGGAGAAGATAGTATAATTTAAATAATGCTTTGCTTTGCTTAAAATCAGAAGTGTGGCTATAAAGTCACACTTCTGATATGTAATGCATTTTATACCTTGCCTTCAGTTAAATAGAATGACACTATTTTCGGACAAGTCACTAAAAGCTTGTTTCACAAATATTCGATAAGACCATGTTTATACTTAAGTCGCTTTATAAAATCAAAATATAGGTATTATAATAAGCTTGTATCCATGCTTCTGTATTGGGTCTTTACAGATTCGGATTTTAGAAAGTGAGGTCTGATAGCATATCATGCCCTCCAAGTCATAGGTGACTGACTCGCAGCTTAACCAATTTTCCCTGATCCTTGGTACATATATGAGCCCAGTCTGTGGTAAAGTAGTCATATCAGTATAATTCAATGTTATTAAAAATATAAATTTTAGTTTCTAATCCACACCAAACAAATATACATTGATAATATAGAACTATAATTATTGCTAAAACGTACAAAGGAACATAGTATAAATGGATCTACATGCCTAAAAATCTTCTGCTGTAATCAAGCGGGCCCGGCTTACCCTAATAAATAAGCCTGAAAGATTTCTGGTTTTAATAGGATGTGCAATTTGCTTTGGTATTAGTTACATTGTATATATTACTAATACCAATAAGTTTATTGCACTTATTAGCGCGTCAATGATACGTTCAATTTCCACATAACGGTATGTGGGGTCAAAAAACTATGACAACATAATATGAGCAGTTAGCACGTCGCGGTGTGTTTATATAGTTTGTCCACTACCGAATATAGACTACGTTTCGTTTAACGAATTATATATAAACTGCGTGGAATACTTATGGGCTATCTACCTCACAATTTTGGTATATCTCTTCTTGCACACCTACTGCTATTAGTTATTGAGCTCCTATCCATCCTAAGGTTGTCTGGAAGAGATCGCTTTATGCGATAAGACCGCTGCGCCCCTTGTACAACTTGTCTATGTAATATTTCAAGTCATATGTATTCTTAGCTATCAGAGAGCGGGCAGCAGCGTCTCTCTTAATACTATGACCATCATACTGTGATCGCCAACCCGTCTGCCAAGCGTGGCGGTTATGACAAATCCCGCCATAAGGTCACAATTCCATTGTGGAAATCTTTTGGGGAGGCCTTCAGTTATTGGGCTGACATGATGGTGTATACTTATGGTGTACAAGAAAGAGTACCTACTCTATTATATTCTACCTATACAACTGAACTTGCAAAACATCTGTTTGAGAGTGTTCATAGAAAGTGCGTCAAGTTATCACCACAATTAATAATTAGTCCTTAATCGAACAATGGTATAATAGTACCACCTTATTTACGCTCTATTGTGTTGTAATGGCAGCTAAAACAAATGTATTATGAACATAGGCTATGAGTGATTAACGGTTAAGGGAAAATTGAATTAACTTCCTAACAGTGCGCTTGCCAAAAGCGTATAGAAATTTCGGAGGGATCTACACTTGGGTTTATAATTCTAGATTTGAATACTACTATTCTTCTACACTAGTATAGAATAAAATAAAATAACATATCATCGTTGCGCTTGGAAAATTCGCTATTTGTTATTTAGCTATTTTCTTTTTTTTTATCAGTTTAAATCGTTATTTACATGCAAAAATACTGTAAAAACAGCTATCTCATAGCCCTTGTTACATTGTCTATGTATGTATGTATTGAAATAAAGTTTAAAAATGCAAAAAAAAAGGATATTTGCACGCCCTAAGAAGATGTTCTATTGAAAATTTTACATAATAAATATGAAATACAATTTTGCTTAAGAACAATTTCCCCATAGTTCACAGGAAACAAGTGTCAAATCTAAATATTCATCAAAAGCAACTGATTAGCGGTAATTAAAATTTTCCTTGTATGACAGATCCTAAATCTATAATTTAAGAGGTTTCAAGTTGCTAGCCAAAATAATCACGAAATAAAAATCTAAAACGGTATTTGAATGTAGCCATATTTCACGATAAGAAAAACTTGACAACCGTTTCAAATTGAACAGGTGTTAACATATGAGTCATATTATGCTTATTTGACGTGACAGCATATGTATATACGGTGTTCTACATATGTACTATAATACAGCTGAAAGGAAATAAACCCAATTGTCTACCACCTGTGTAACTAAAGTGTGAAGTCTGTCAATTATGAGGAGTCATAATATGATTTGAAATTTAATACTCTACAAGGTATTTTATATTCTACAGGGTATTGTATTCTACAAGATATTTTATATTCTACAAGCTATTTAATATTTTTAATAGTTTTGAAATGACAGATGGAAATTGATTTTTAAAAGACGCCTGCGCGCGTCTTTCTGAAATACAATCCAGTTGAATCGCGTGAGACTTTACAAACATAAAATTTAAAGCAGAAAAACTATATATGTACGTGGGACCCACAAAGTCCTTTCTTGTACAGGAAAGGAACCCGACACACATAGCTACAGAGGCAGTAACGAGGCAACTACCCTAATCACAGTTCCACACGTTCATAATCAACAATATATGAGATCATAATTAAGAACTGCAAGGTCTGGACTTGGTCCTCACAAACTACCGAAGCAATAAATTAAACAGAAAAGGGTTATAAAGTAAATATCTCACCTGCTTAGGTGCCCAGACGCCCTTGTAGTCAGGGTTGTCAATCATGGGAGGCTCCCATTCGCCGTCCATCTCATCATCCCAATCCTCAGGCTTGGTGGCGTCGGGGTCGGGGATGTGCTCAGGTTTGTCCCAATCTTCGGGTTTCTTGTCTTCTGGGTCGGGAATAGTGGGCTTGTCGTCCCAGTCTTCTGGCTTCTTGGCTTCGGGGTCCTGAGAGCAATGGAAAGTTAGAAATGTAATGAGTAAAGAAGGTAGTTACATAAATTAGTAATACATTTTAAAATAGGGAAACCATTTTTAAAAGAATTAGGAATAAGTGGAATTTGATTCCACTTATTCCTAATTCTTTTTTAAAATGGCAGACAGCGTTTTATCATAACTAGTGGACACAACTATATTGTTATTAATGATAATTTATAAACAAATTCAGGGGCTCTACCGGCTATGTCGCCAAACTTCGATTTCTTAAATGGCGTTTAAATAAATAAAGGTTAAAAATGTCTTAATCAATCGTTAAATTGGCTTCCATGAGCGCATGTGACGTCATAAATGGTCCGGAATCGATTGTCAACGTTCAAGCCGATTTAACGATTGATTAAGTCATTTTTAACCTTTATTTATTTGAACGCTATTTAAGAAATCGAAGTTCGGCGACTTAGCCGGTAGAGCCCCTGGTAATTTCGAGGATATTAATATATGTAATAGGAATACTAAAGCAATTAAAACCGTAAATATCGTTAACTTAACATTTCTCTTCATACTTTGTCTTGTGAGGCATCTATAAAAAAAATACGAATTAGTTACCTTGATCTTCTTAGGTGCGAGGAAGTCCCAGTCTGATTCCAGATCTCCAGATTCCACCTTCTCATTATCAATGAGGACCTCGTACGTGTTGTCGGGTCTCACGATCAGGGTGTACAAATGGGTGTAGACGTCATCCTTGCAGCGGATGTCTTTCTTGATCAGGTGGTTCTTGCCCTTGTAGCTGAAGATCACGTGCACCTGGGGAAGAGACTACCTTTGAGTATCCTGCTAATTTGAACATTATTGTGCTACAATTTAAGATTAAAATTATGATGTTCTGAAATAAGAATGTTTAAATCTACGAGATACGGATTAAGTTTTCGGCCCATGGTTTAAACTTACCATAAGTACTGGGTTCAAGACTTTGTTTGTATGAGGATTGTCTTAATAATATATATCTTAGGACAACTTACACAATATCATATGATCTAAACCTAAGCAAGACTTTGCTTAGTTTTAGATCATATGATATTTGTACTATGGCAACCAGACAACTAATAGACATACTTATAGATTTGTACCTACTTATGTATATATTATAGATAAATTACACCAAGTCACAGAACTAATAATCGTGCTCCTCACAGGAAGATTTATCCTAGATGGGGATCGCAACCACGACATCTAGCATAGCAGCCAGGGTCACCAACCACTAGAGTAACAGGCCAGTCATTTCGACGAATAGACAACGTCTGTACAACACGCTCGACCAATAAAATCCCTGATAAACATGCGAGTCTAGGAATGTGAGCATAGGGATTGGTAGATCGTTGTCTCTATAGACATGAGCCTTTATCACCATGATAGCTAATGCTGGTTCGTTAGAACACTGGAAGGACAGTACTCTAATACAAAGAGTGTTGGAAACTGTGCATAACATTTCGGTAGCTCGAAGTTTCAGAAAATGGCAAATTGCGTAGCTTTTTATGTAAAAACATGTATAATCACTACGTAATATTTTAGTAGTCCGAAAACTTGGTCAATGTCCGTCGTCATCTGAACAGTGCTCTGTTAAGTAAGCCAATCAATCAAGTGAAAGTAAATCTATAGATAGGATACAAAAGATACAATTTTGTATTATATTCAAACGTGGAGCCATTTTGTTTAACAACGCGACAAGGAAAATGCTATCTTAATTATTTTCTTTTTTTTTTCAAGATGTTGGTTATATATAAGGTTCAAACCGTAACCACAAACAGCCAAAATAAATTCCCAATATATGACGACCAAAATAACTTTTGTTATTTTGGTCGTCATATATATATTACAAGGTGCACCTCCGCTAAGGTATTTGGGATAACCTTGCTTTAATAGCAAAATCATACAAAGCTTATTGACAAAAAAAATCCTCCACTCGTTTAGGTTACAGAACTTGTGCACCATATTTGACACAATAAAACATTTGTGTCAAATATGGAGAACAAGTTCTGTGATGTTCCATAATACACCCATTTCGGAACGTTTTGAGTGAAGACACGCCGCCCGCGCCCCAGACAAAAGTAGGTTTATCTGATAGTATTTCTTTGTGTAATGTAGTTTTCAGATACACTTTCACTTCTTCACCGGGCAAAGTGGCAGGCTATATTAACAATTAATAAGCAAATAAAACTACAATATAGTAACTCGCGCCAGGACTTCCATCTCGCTGTTACTGATATGTTGGTCGGTACAGGTTGGGGTTGTAATATTAATAACTAATCCAATTCCTATATAGGGATATCGTCATACTTTTGACAAAATATTTTCAAAGAAAAACAAGGTTGGTCAGACAAAGTAGGACGTGTCATAAAGTAAAACTCTTTGCAGGTTTTTCTCCAATTATTTTAATCGTCTGTTTTATGACAATTGCCACGAATATAAGAATGTTGCACAAGATGTCTACCCGTCACAATATAGCCGGCACGAGTCACATGGCAAGGTAAGATAATAAGTCTATGAGGTCATTCAACTTTCTAGTTACATTGAACTTTTCTAGACGGCCCATATTTGCATATTCGCATACATAACTCGACCCCAGTTCGTTACATAAATAGAATTTATTGAAGAGTGGATTCTTAATACTATTAACTACCAATAAAAACAGATATTCTTACTCTGTCCACGTGGATAGTGCAAATATAGACTTCAACGGCGAGCATGTATGACGAATATAATGACAGTAAACGAGGCAAAGAGGTGTGCAAAGATCGTGACAATTGGAAATCCGTTGTCTCTACCTACGCCTCTGGGAAACGATGTCATAAAAATTACAATTGAAGAAGGGTAAAATTATATCTAGATTTTTATTACCATCTTTCTCATGTCTAGGTAAAATAGTTTTTTTTGGACAACTGTGGAAAACCATAGTTATTATGTACAGGAATCGAACGCAGAATACGGGGGCACCGAGGCGACCACTTTTACCAATGTGCCACACGTTTCATCTAAAAAAATGTATGAATGATTGGAGCTTGGTCGTCCACTATACTGAAAATCACTCGTAAAAAATAACCAGAAGTTCTTCTAATAGTGAAAGTAAGTCTCTATATTACCTTTATAGAGGTAACCCGCTCTACCATTTGCGATTAAACCTAACCACGAGATGGATTGACTGGAAAATGCATAGGCGAGATGGATTGACTGGAAAATACATAGGCGAGATGGATTGACTGGCAAATACATAGGCGAGATGGATTGACCGGAAAAAATACATAGGCGAGATGGATTGACCGGAAAATACATAGGCGAGATGGATTGACTGGAAAATACATAGACGAGATGGATTGACTGGAAAATACATAGGCTACGTTTTACAGTTTCATAGGCCTCCGTATCCGCACAATTTGTGCACCGGTTAATGAAAGCGTTTTTAGCGTTTATATTAAGGCTAGCTTCATCGGACATTAAACGAAAGACAATAAAATTTTCATAATTAAGGTTAAATAAAAATACATAAAGATACTGAATGTAATTAAGTTTTCTTCATTAAAACACTCGATTTCTTAAGCATGTAATTGTTGTAATCAGAAAATAACGACTGTGAAATCCGTCGGTAGCAAATCATAATTATGCAACATCCGACTATTACAATGAGGTATTGAATATCTGCTGTTGTTACAGTGTACAACAGAATAATGTCAAACACTATGACTGCCTCGTTGGTCTAGCGGTAGCGCGTTCAACCGCAAATATTGAAGTCCTGGGTTCAAATCCCAAGTTGGGCAAAAAAGGGATTTTTGTCATTATTCTGGAAGGGAAAATTTCTTTAAATTTCCTTTATACCCCCGTATCTCGAAGAGCACGTGAGGCGGTCGGTCCTGTACCTGACCTCGTTCCGGCCGTGTCACTAGTCATCCCAACGGATTATGAGAGTAATGTAATAGAAAGTGCCCCTGTGTTTGCGCACACACTTGTGCACTATAATATGTCCCGTCAAGAAGGCTAGTCTATATTGAGACTGGCGGACAAGGAGGACATTATTATGGACTTTTACGTGATATTACCGTTAACAGGTGACATTTACAGTGAACTTGGAAGGCGTTCACTACTTAACGAGACGCCAGGCTTTACTTCACAATCCAGAAGCTAATTATTAAATCTGATTAGGTAATCAGTTTTACGCTTCAGGTTAACCACGATTTCTATTTGAGATTGATTTATAAATATACAAACGTTAGACACGATTTTTAGGCGATCCTACTATCCTATATATTACGATTATCAGGATGTAACCTCAAATAGATTTCCGCGATAAAAATAAACTACAAAGTAGGTGAAGACAAAATCAATACTCGAATCGATGTATAAGTACAATAATAAGAATAAATTAGATTATAGCTAATTAGTAGAGAGAAAAAGACTCTGGGGTCTTGGTCGACCAGAGGTCGTGGGATCGATCCCACTCAGGACATATCTTTGTGTGATGAGCAGTGTGGTTCTGTCTAATTTATCTATAATATGTGTGTATCTTACTAATATTATAAATGCGAATGTTTGTGAGTATGGATGTTTGTTACTGTGTGTGTGTGCCTGTTGGCGTGGTTGGCAAATTCTTGCTTTTTACGCCGGAGGTCGTGGGTTCGATTCCCACCCAGGACAGGTATTTGTGTGCATGAACATGTCTGTTCGTCCTGAGTCTGGGTGTAATTATCTATATATGTATTTATTTACAACAAAAAAAGTATTAGATATATGTAGTATATCAGTTATCTGGTTTCCATAGCACAAGCTCTGCTTAGTTTGGGATCAGATGGCCGTGTGTAAATAATGTCCCAGGATATTATTATTATTATTATGCAAAAACTACCGAACCGATTTTGATGAAACTGTAGTAATATAGCTTATATATCCGAATAACACATAGGCTAATTCATAAAGTTTAACACGCGTAAAACCGCGGGGCACAGCTAGTTTGGAAATATATTAAAGTGTGTTTAACAGTTTGTCTGGTTGTAATAGTACAGAGTTTGCCTAGTGTGGGATATGATGGCAGTGTGTTCGTTGTTGGAAGATATCTATTAAGTCAGATCCTCCAAACACAAAGGCTAGGCCAAAACCCAATCAGAAGGCTAAGTGAGTAAACCAATAACCCTAACTAACCAATAATGTGAATGCCACTCCAATTGGATCAGCCAGTGTGAGCAACACATGCCAGAATTAATTCACTGATCTAATTAAGCAAGATTTAATTCCATGCTAATTGCAGAACAAAAGAGAAAGTAAAATGAATCATCCTTTATACATATTCATTGTCCCACGCACATACGGTTATTTACATTGTGACGTGGTGCATTAATTCTGCAATAATAATAAATACATAATATTCAGTAGTACAAGGTCGAAACGAAATACCCTTTTACCTATAACCAAAATACTAGTCCATTTACCGAAAAACAAATTGGGTAATACAGGCGATTCTGTTTTTTACATCTCTCTCTAATATACCTGTGATGAAAAAAACAGGGTATTGAACTTCCAAACTGCTAAAACACCTTACCCGCAGCAGGTACACACGGCTACACATCAAGCTATACATTTCCAGTATAAGCTGATCTCGCGTTGTATAGGATTTCCAGGTCAGCTTATATTGGCAATGTGTAGCCGTGTGTACACAATTAAATAGTCAACACATCCTAACGTGTCGGTTATTTTTACTCTGTATTTGGCGGCAAGTTACTTTCCACAAGAACTATGGTATAAGGAAATATTAAAATTAATTTAGTTTGAATTGCATTGAATAGGGAGAATTGCCAATTTAAACAAAGACCAAACATTTAGCACGTCATTCTATTGCCTTTGTGATTCAATTGCAGTTTTTTTAAATAACTAAAACGAATCAGACAAGCAAGACAGATATTTAAGGCAAAAATAATATATATTTTTAGAAGTAAGTAATTCCTTAAACTTCATCATATTATTACTAAATAGTCATAGTCCCTAAATCAGAACCTATCAGGCGCAGGTAACTTAGTTTGTTGTTTTATTTTGCTAGATGAGTTAAACCACCTTCGCTTCTATTGTCTGGTAAAGCAATGAAAGCCTAGGCTAGTTAGATAGACTGATTTTTCAAATATCAGTCTAAGCCCTGATCTAGATAGCCAACATTACAAATCAATATATAGTTAAGACATATGAGGAAGTTTAGATTTAGAAATCAATTTACATACAACATAGTATTATTATTATAGGTATGTATATTGTCTCCATAGCTAAAACAATTTTTATCCTTAACTTCTTTTGTTCTGATATTTTAGATTATTCATTGGTTGCTATATATACATATGGCAAGCAATTATTTTTAAATAAAATATTCAAATTCTATAACATGACCTTGTTTCAACTAACTAATGTGATAATATTAATTAGGTTCATTAAAATATTGCACTTACATCACTAATCAGTGCCACGTTTTAATGATGAAGTCAACAATAATAAGTAGTACTTACAATTTAATCATTAACATTATTCATTTTAGAGTGATGATAGCAAAATTGTGCAATTAAGGAGACTAAGTAATCATGTTGTTTCGAGATCTTCAGTTATCTGTATTAGAATTTCTAATTACATTTGTACCTTAATCAGATATAGGTATATAGATAGTTAGATTTTCTTCACCTTCAAAATTACGTACTGAAATATTTGATGAAAATAACAAAACCCATTTTTGTTCTTTACTTTTAGTACTCATCTATACATCTATACAAATAAATAAAATTGGAGTGTCTGTTTGTAATATTGAAATAACCGGTTTTTACTACATTCATATGAATATATATACCTACGGTGCATACACCAAAATGACATTTTTTGCAATTTTTGTCTGTCTGTCTGTCTTATTTTAGAAAAAGTCTTTTATTTTACAAGAAAAACGAAATAAACTAATTAACACGCGGACGAAGTCGCGGGCACTCATAAAAGCAATCATAAAAGTTACCTAATTTGATTAAAAAATATTGTATGTTAAATATATGTTTTTATTTCACACCTAACTAGCAGGGCCACCGCAGCTCCACCTGCATTAAACTTTATAAATTATAGCCTATGTTCTATTCTGATAAAAGCTATCTATACTACAAAGTTTCACCAAAATCCTTTCCAAAGCTTTTGCGGAAATATATTGAAAGCGGTAAATTAACCCTTGTGCATAATGTAAGTAACATCTTATTAATTGTAGATGCTTCCCTTACATGCCTCAGATTGTGGGTTCGATTCCCACCCAGGGAAGATATTTGTGAGCATAACCATGTTTGTTTGTCCGGAGTCTGGGTGCAATATATACATATACATAAGTATGTATTTATAAAAGAATAGTTGAATATGTAGTATATCAGTTATCTTGTTTCCATAGTACAAGCTATGCTTAGTCTGGGATCTGATTGCTGTGTGTGAAATTGTCCCAGGATATAGTATGGAATCACACAATTCATATATTTATTTATTGTGTATTAGTTTACTTTTTTTAGTTTTTGGAACGAAGTTCCTTATCGCGCGTTGTAAAAGGGGGCTAGACGGAAAAAAATCTTACGAAAAGTTGTCACGACACTTTTTGCAGCTGTGCGGCGTGCGCATGTTTTTCTGTCTGTCTGTCTATCTCTCTCTCTCTCACTCTCTCCCTTACAGAAAGCAAGCCAGATATTTTCATTTCTATTTCGCATTGAACAGTGTGGTGTCGCGACGATTATTTTTGTTGAGTTTTTTGTACATAATAAATAATAAGAAATAACTTCGTTGCATCCGGGTGTCCCTAGACACCTCTCAAGTTTTTATGTTGTATATTTATTTTATAAGCTACTATTACGGCATGGTGACTAGAATAAATAATTGTAGGAACTCCACAATAGGTATTAACTGTTTTACTGTTTGAAACTGAACAATCAGATATAGCGCATAAACATTAGATGGAATGATAAAACACATAATTTCATAGTATCATGAATATATAATGTGCACATACATTAAGGCAATAATTTATTACTTTGTGATATATTTATTGTTATATTTAAATGTTGTCTTCAGAACACATTGTTTTGGCAACTATTTTTTTATTCATACCTATATATAAAAATTATTTTACCAATAAATACAAAAAAATAACTGAATTTATAGAAAAACAGATAAATGAATATCTTGGGACAACTAACACACTGCCATCTGATCCCAAACCAGGCGAGCCTGTCTTTATCTTCTTATCTTTGTTGGGATGTACAGCTCTTCAACCCTTCAGGATCTTTTGTACTAAGGCGGAGCCTGTACTATGGCAACCAGACAACTGACAAATATACTTATATATTTTTAAATACATACATAAATTCAAGCAGATAGAACTAATAATCATGCTCATCATACAAAATTTTGTCCTGGGTATAATACACCCACAACATGGCTTAGTAGACAGGTTCACTAACCACTGGACTAACAGCTATGATAGCAGAAAGTAGACATAGTAGTAGTATAGATAATTCACTTAATTATGATCTGATCTAAACTTTTTAATGTAGTAAAATCAACTTATTATAATTTTATGATCCTGCCAAACAAGTTTTTCAAGTCTATGAGACATTTTACTAAGGTAGGTAGGTATTTTAAGTGATCCTATTACCATTTAAGGATAGCCTGATCTTTTAAAATAAGCTGTTGCTAACGTTTGTCAGACTTTTTACTTAAATGGAAAAATACTAGTGATCTGACATAATTTTGGCAATAAATAAGAGATCATAAATCAATAGTGCAGAGATTGGGCAACTAATGGTGTATATTACCCAGGACAGATATTTGTGTGCATGAACATGTCTGTATGTCCTGTGCCTAATTATGTATAGAAGTATTTAGACAACGGCACACAACAACAACTGTGACAAGCTCTGATCAGATGGCTGTGTGTGAATAATGTCCCAGGATATTATTATTCATCATTATAATTTATCAGTGCATATAAATAATGAATTGATGCATGAATTGTAATAACCTTGCAATAATCTACCTTTTGTTTTTATTTATTTACTGTTATTAAGACCTTGCCAAGGAAGCTTGTTTTAAATGTACTTTTTTGTGTTCTAACTTGCCATAATATAGCAGTTGGCATTGTTTAAGAATTTTATCTGGGATTAAGTCAACATAGTATGTTTTTAACAGTCTAACTAGAAAATTGCCTTTGTTTCATCCATAAATTATTTATGGGCTAGCCTATCATTGATTGATTATCACATCTATTATGAATAAATTAGGTTCATATAAATTTAATCAATAGGTACAATTACATATGGAGACTCAATAAATAGTGCTTAAGTTAACACTTTAAGAACTATTTACCAATTTATGACTTGGGTTTTTATACTACAAGTTAGGACCCATCATGGATACATATTTAAGCTAATATGTCTAGTTTGACCTGACAGCCTTATTTAAATAATTTAAAAGTAAATTTCAGTTGTTCCATAAAGTATTTATCAATTTTATCATGGACACTATCAGTAAACTACTTTGGATACATTTCACGGGCTGATTAATTGAATACAACACTAATTGAAAACACCGAAGTTATAATTGGAATCTAATATGATATTAAAATATTTGCCAAAGATACAACTTACCTTCTTGGTACCAGGACCGCAGATGTCAGGCCCGAACATAATTTCGTAGGGGGACTCTCCGTGCATATCCTTCTGATCCAACTTGCAGTCGAAGACCTTGAGGTAGCCACCTCCACAATCAATGTCCTGCTCATGTTTAACTGAGAACTGAACCACCAAGGGCTTGCCTTCGTTGCTGAAAGGCTTGAACTTGCGGGATAAGGCATAGAAACGGGCGTCTTCAGAGGTTTGCAGACCTGTGGAGTACCGGGAGAATAGTAACCTTTAACTTGTATGCGGTAGGTAAAAGGTGTGTTAATTGTTTGAATAATAACTACCAATTTTTTTAAACTTTCAGTTATTAGGTACTACATTATAATATAGTGACTAATGTTTCTATACTTAATAATTAGATAAGTAGGTATGTATTCTTGTATGATTACGTGTCTGTTATAACAACTAGACTATTACAATGTGAATGTAACAAATGTACGTATTGTATTGACATGTAAATGGCATTTAGAAGGGGCCGGCCGCCACCTACCTTTATCTTCTTCTGGGTCATTGTAGAACTTGCCAGCAGTCAGCTTGAACTTGCCGAACTCCTTGCCGGGGTGCTCACTGTAAACCCATTCCGATTCCCACGAGTCTGTAACGAAAATAATACTCTTTTAACATGAAGCCCCAAAATAAACCGGCTACCAATACTTGAGCACACAAATCGATAGCAGTTAGCACACGCGGCAAACCCGGCTTGTCTTTCGTATTTCTTATATTCTGAATAATAAATATATGCTTACCATCGGGGAATTTCTCTTCGAAGAACGCTTCACAATTAATTGATGAAACTGCCAGTAAACTGACAACGGCTAACACTAGAGATCTCATTTTTTTTTTTGATTCACGCAACCACCTTCGCGTTCTACAGACTGGCCACGAATAACTAATTTTTTGGCGAATTCTCTAGTAATACTTCAACCGGTTTGCAAGCTTCAGGAATGTCTCATCTCTTTCTATCCACAGAAACCTTATGTAGAGTGAAAGAGACAAGAGAAAAATGACAAACCATTGGGAAATGTGGAAGTGGGGTAGCCATAGTTTAAACATGCCTATATTCGTGTAGGTGCGAAAGAGACAGCAAGTACGACGTAATGATGTTGTACGTAAAATTACGACAGACAGATGGAACGCCGCTATTGGCGAAATAATAACCAATGGGAACGAAACACACTCTACGATATTAATGATTCAGCCAGCGGGAATATTTAAATCTTGATTTGTAATACGTCAATTATTTTCCTGACTTCCTGAATTTTAAAGACTGTAAGGAGGAATTTAAAATGGTTTAACATCGCACTGATTTTTATAGTATTTCCATTAGTATTGATTAATTGTATTGTCCTAATATAATAATCAGTACAGTTCATTCATAGAAAATAGTGATAACTCGCTCACCAATCACAACCGCACATGGCATCAGAGCAGGATGCGAATACAGAAAACCCGTTGTTTAAAAGAGAGAGCGTAGTTATTACGTGGATTTACGTCTGTGTCGTGTACATTTTACATTAGCGATACTCCTATTGTTAAAACGCATTTTAATGTATTTAATCATTAAATTTGGCCTTGCCGTATTCTGCCATTTTATTTTTTATTCGATTATATACTTTTACATTGCAGAAATTTATAAAGACTGATATTGCCATAGTTTGCTATTCTCTAAGAGGCTTGGAGAACGGGACACTGCCCAGTTAGTCAACATGACTGTAGTACATTCTGAAGGTGCTGTAAATATAGGTACACTCTTCTAATCTTCGTTAATCGTTTCTAATCTTTAGAGAGAGTCGGTCTCGTAGTAGCTTTTATAGGGTTCCGTACAAATATTTATTATTAAAATCCCATGAGAAATGGTTTTGTTAACAATTCTAATACTAAAACTGGGGCACTCATATCCAACTAATGCTTAATAAATCAGGGACTAAATTCGGCTTTTACAGAATTACCCAAGTCAATATCCTGTAGTAGGTACATAGGTATACCTACTTATTTCCCTTGAAAAAAAAACTTGTGTGTACTTATGTACACGCGTTAGAAGTTATACTTCTTAATATACAACTTGAACATAGTTATCAATTTTCATACCACCTAGAACTAACGTCATGCTGTTTTTTTACGATGCGCGCGCATCGTAAAAATTCACTCTCATACATTTTCATACCACCTAGAACTAACTTCATGCTGTTATTTTTACGATGCGCGCGCATCGTAAAAATTCACTCTCATCATTTTTCTCCATCGCGCCAAAAGAAGTATAACTTCAAAAATCTTATAACATGTCCATGCACGCGTTGCTGGCACATCCTTCTTCATCAATTCGCATTGCCAACGCACACATAGGAATACAACATTCAAATGTAAAATGCACGTGTGGCGCAGCCCCTAAGACAGTCGCCTCGCCTCTTCGTTTCGCGGGTTCGAGTCCCGCAGCGGACAACCATTTGTGTGACCCATAAATAGTTGTTCTGAGTCTGGATAATTTGTGTCCGTCTATTATACGTTTGTAAAGTACCCAGCGCCACAGCGATTAGATTCCCTAATGCGGGAGTTGTCTTTTAAACATCAAAAAAAGAACAAAAAGACCTTTACCTATGACTGCTTTTATTCTGTAAATGCGCATGCACTTCCTATTTCTGGATTTTCTTGAGCAATAGCGATATGTAAATGTATCATACCTTTCGTTTAAACATTGGCTATCACACACTCGACCAAACTTAATAGTTAGATTTCCTACCACCAAACTAAAACTAATTTGGTGCTCGAATGATACCGCCTCCATGCGTTTCAGGTTTACAAACCATTCACCTGACCCTGAGTCATCATCAATCAGTCAGAAGATGTCCACACCTAGACAAAGGCGTCCCCCAAGATGTCTACAATAGCCGGTCTCCCGCTTCCCGCGACCCCTGTAAGATCTCGTGACGATGAGATCGACCCCCGAGTAGAGCTATAATAAAACGGTAGTATCATTTGAGGGGATTGAATAGTCGGAATGTGTGCAAAATACATTGTTCTTTTCTATCAGTACTGGCAATCTATACATATACCTAATAAAATCGTAGGAAAGTCAAAACTGTACATTGTTTTTTTTTTAAAAGGATACTTTGGGCGTGATCTACAATCGATATCGAAGCCAAAAAGTTAGTTTTTAGAATTTTTGTCTGTTTGTCTGTAGGTATGTCCGGGTTAAACTCAAAAAGTACTGCATGGATTTACTTCAAATTTTGCATGAATATTACTAAGAGGTCGGATCAACATATAGGCTACATATTATCGTGCTATCACCTACGGGGGAGGAGCTGTGATAATTTAACGCTGGTAAAACCGCGGGGCACAGCTAGTATTAAATATAAACGCAAACAATATGGAAGTATATAGTTTAAAACGTTAGATAGGTAAGTACCTATATATTTGTTTAACCCAATGCCTATATATTAAAAAAAAGAAAGTATTTGGTTACAATTTGCCTATAACAACATAGTTACTTTTTACCCAATTCGTTAGTTTAAAAAAGCTCAATACATGAAAAGTAGTGAAAATCTAATGCACAACTCTTCTATTATGTATTTTTTAGCCTTATCTGCTATGCTAGCAGCATAGCAGCGTGACAGGTAACAGGTAGACCCGGGGCTCTACCGGCTAAGTCGCCGAACATCGATTTATTAATAGGCGTTCAAATAAATAAAGGTAAAAAATTACTTAATCACTCGTTAAATCGGCTTCCATGAGCACATGTGACGTCATAAATGGTCCGGAATCGATTGGCAACGTTGAAGCCGATTTAACGTTTGATTTAGTCATTTTAACCCTATTTAAATGAACGCCATAGAAAAAATCGATGTTCGGCGACTTAGCCGGTAGAGCCCCAGATGGGGAACAGGTTTTAGGTACAGACTCCAGCACACCCAGGTACCCCAAACTGTCATTTTTCTTTTATTCCTTTCAGGCACCAGTCCTTCCCAAATTAAAATAGTATCTACTAAGTATAATTGTAATCTAGCCTTATGTTCTAATTTGTGAAAGGAAAATAAACGTATTGAATATTATTTATTTATTTATAGATTTTCAACTTTATCACAAAAGCACTATCACTTTCAGTTGGGGAAATTTGACAGATTGGGGTAGTTTATTAGTGATTGTAGTTTAATTTCTCGGAATGACTTGTTCGATATTGTTACTATATCACGATAAAAATATTAATAACTTATTTTTACATCGTCATAATATTATAATCGTAATGTTTTTACATCGGTTCACAAACAATGTAGAAAGCGCGGTACCTAAACATACATAGATGGACATAAAAAAGTATTCGGTTTTTTTAAAGTTTAAAGCTGTGATAATAAATAAATAATAAAATAGTTTATTTAATAAATAAAATAGTTTATTTCATTAACATTTCTTGTGATCTATATAATAATATATTATTTTTTTCTACCATATTGTATTATATAGATTTTCGGAACGCTAGTCCGCTTTCAATGTCGGCAACGATCAGCCAAATTATTACAAAGAATACCAAAACCACAGAAAACAATTTTATTATAAACAAACTAACAATTGTAATTAAAGGTCAATTACAGGTCTCCACAAATAGATACTGGTTTATGAGGGTTTATGTTACAATTGTACAAATTATATGATCAATTGAAATACTTATTTGGTAAATGATAAATTATAATAGGTACGTGAAGCAAAAACTTTAAACCCGTTTTTACCCAAATTTCGCGGACGGAAAATATGGAACTGTTAAAAGTTCATATGGAGAAGAAGTACAAAAAGCTTATACGTTTATATACTAGAAGTAAAATACTTTAATAAAAAAAAAAAACTTGTGTGTACTTATGTACACGCGTTAGAAGTTATACTTACTTCTTAATATACAACTTGAACATAGTTATCAATTTTCATACCACCTAGAACTAACTTCATGCTGTTAAATTTTTTGGTGTCGGTGTGCGCGCGCATCGTAAAAATTCACTCTCATCATTTTTCTCCATCGCGCCAAAAGAAGTATAACTTCAAAAATGCAATTTAGGTCTATAGTCTTTGACAATAGAACCTTAATGGTCGAATTTCGAACAAGTACAATCTCTACAACCTCAAGACCGCTATGAGAAACCACGAATCCACCGTGTTAATGAATCACTTAATAGAAGAACTGCCTCGTTGGTCTAGCGGTAGTGTGTTCATTCGCAGATAATGGGTTAAATCCCGAATCGGCCCAATAAAAGTTATATTGGCTTTTTTCTGTAGTAAAGTGAACCTGCGTTTGCGTAAACGCTTGTGTACTATTATGATGCCCCTCGCAGATATCTAGTCTCCATTGAAAATGGCTGCCATGCCAGGGGCGAAATAAGACTAAGACACTAAGAGAAGAAGTGGTAATCAAACACGAAATCAACCCGCAATTGATTTTTATTATTATATTCATAAAACTTGTAATACCTATTTATTACGTCCTAGGAAAGAAATATAAAATTTTAAAAAATATTTAAAGCCAAGAGCAGGATTCATGATTTTCAAAATCAAACGCTATGAGTGGTTTGAAATACAGAACCGGTCAACAAGAACATAAATTAAATAGAGTAACCACATTATTCCATTTAATAAATACGTAATCTTATCTGGGTTAGGTATTTATTAAATGGACTTTTGGTGGTCAAAATACATCGTCAATATGTTAAAGATAAATTTCTTCATTATCTATAATTCGTCATTACAAGAAAACCCAGAAACAATGAATACCTAATATTCGACTGACTCATCATTAAATACGTATAGATACTTAATTTATTACCAATTTAGTAATGTGGTTAAATGATTACTTATTATGAGGTAGGTATGCATTAATTGCCTTCGTTAATTTTGCAGTTGCCAGTGAGTTTAACCACAGATATTGAGGTTCCATGTGAATTATAATGCAATTATAATACTTTTTCCTGGGAAATGAAACTTACTTAGTTTTCTTTCTGTCTTCTCTAAAGTTCGGCACAGAAAGTAGGTATACGAAATAAATTATAAAAAGAAAAAAGCATATGCGCCGTAGGCATGAGGCAAGTATATCGTCGGCATCGGTGGATACACTTCAGTCACTAAGACCATTTTTATAACAGAGGTAACTACGTAATAGAAATGCTTTTATTGACAAAGCATATCTGTCTGTTCATGTTACTAAATAGGTAGCTACTGGACGTAACTTAAGCTTAATTTACCCATGAAACTGATCTTCGTGCCTTGCTTTTCGTACTCCTTTTACTGGTTTATTTTATTTTATACAGTGTCCTAGAAGAAGGGTTCTCGCGTAGCGACCACGAACCGGAAGACGCACGTAGTGTGGACAGGCGCCCTACAAGTTGGACCGATGATCCGGATTAGGGTAGCGCAACACCGGCAATTGTGGTGATCTTTGGAGGCTATTTATGTCCACCTGTGGACGTCTTTCGTCTGATATGATGATAATGATGGAACTTAGACATTGGCTATTATATGATCACCAGTCATGTTACGGCCTGCCATCAGATGGGTCGTAACTTAGCTTATTAATTTGACGATGATTATGTTCACCTGGCGGTTGGTAGGTTAACTCTTAACTAGATGCAGCTATATTTTCAGGAATTACAGAAAAAACTGTAAAAATCAATAACTACCGATCATTTGGAAATTAGAAACAGACAAAACACTTTTAAAAAAATCACTTTTAAAAGTTACCTATATTATATTATAATAGCGTTGATACACAATTTAACTGTAAATCATGATAGCAGCGATAAGGTCCATTGTTTATGGGCAGTAGTTATTCTATTGTCAGAGTGGTTCAAGCCGCCTTATAGGCGTGTCATAGGTTATCGAATATTATCTAATGACTGCAAGCGGTACCGGCAGCTTAAAGTGCCCTCCGAATCGCGGAGATGCTCAGAAGTTAAACCGCTTTGGTGGTCATCAATCAATATACTGACCGGAGCTTTATCTTGCGGATCACTTACGGACCGGATAGAGCAACTATCTGTGAGCGGCTCTGATTCCATAGTACAGATGTCAGCACATTAAGCTACCCCAATCTGTCAAATTTCCCGAATTGGAAGTTAACCTTATGCTTATGTGTTAAAGTTGAAAATCCATAAAAGATATTTGACAGATTGGGGTAGCTGGATGTGCTGGCGTCTGAACATATAAGATGTAACATAAGTAGTAGAAGAAATTTAAGGAAACAGTAAATATAAAGAAACCCTACAAACAGGTTTTCTTTAATACTGTCTCCTTAAATTTCTTCTACTACTTATGTTTTATGTTAGTACATTTTTGGCCCCCCCATACGCAATGCATCACATCCACATTTTTGTATAGAATGTTAGTTCATGTTGATGACAGCACGTGTGGCACAGCGGCTAAGACAGTCACCTCGGCGCTTCGTGTCGCGGTGACCCATAAATAGTTGTTCTGAGTCTGGATGTAATTTGTGTCCGTCTATTATATGTTGTTTCCCAAGGGCAGGCGTTGCCTTTTAAAAAAAAACATCATGTTGTTCAGATTCGTATCTAACACTTACATAATTAATTAACTTTTGTAATATTGTGTATAAATTATAATGATCCTGCAAGACACGCTTGCGTGCTTAGTGCAGAAACTGTCCCTATACTTTAAGCAACGGTTATCTCTAAGTAAGTATCTACCTACCATAAAACGGGGTCAATAAAAAATCGGGAGTGAGAGAAGTGAACAAAATTTAATTAATGTATGAATATTGTCCCCATCTCCACTTAACCTGGGATTTCTATTCACCCCTTTTTAAGTACTTTTCATTTTTTTCCCTTTTAGTAGGTCTCTTTTATGACTGGATCTTAAAATAAAAAAAAACATGTTCCACATGAAATTACCTACAATAGGTACATAAATGTTCAGCACGCTATTATCATTATCGATAAAAACTTTTTAAATGCAAACGCACGCATTATTACTACAATTAACTATTTACTAAGTATACCTAATAATAATTTTAATTTACCACCTCTTATCGGTGAAACACATCGCTCTGACGTGTCCCAATAAAATGTTGCCATGAAAAAGAATACATATTATTGCTATTCAATACAAGGACGTCTAGGACAAATAACAGCTGTTATGATTAAATAAAAAAAGCTTTGTTTTATAGACAAATAAATAATGTTTGTTTGCTTTACATATTTATTGCAGTCACTTGGCTCATAAAGGAGCTAATGATGAATAGGTATGAGTAGGTAATTATACAGTTAATGATGTTAAGACATTCAAGGGCATTAAAAAACTTGCATATAATAATATATTAGCGATATTATTTACACCCGGCCATCTCATACCAATCTAAGCAAGCTTGTACTATGGAAACCAGATAACTGATATACTAAATATACCTACTACTTTTCCTTTGTAAATACATACTTACATAGATACGCCCAGACTCCGAACAAACAGACATGTTCATGCACACAAATATATCTGTCCTGGGTGGGAATCGAACCCACGACCTCCGGCGTGAAAAGCAAGCAGTTGCCAACCACGCCAACAGGCCCGTTGAATATATTATGTAGGTACCTATGTATATATGTCTTCCATTTGAAAACATTTGTGTTTGTGACAGTTTGCCAACAAACTCAGGTTATGAGGTTCACCTTTATAAACCATTGCTACCATTGACAATATGTAGTAAAAATATTAGACTTAAACTAGATAATTAAACATAATCTCTGCACAATAACTTGATACGAGCTAGCTAAATATCATTGCTATAATAAAATCAATTTTATAAATGTTTTCATACAATTTGTACCTAAATATCTATGTTACTAGAAATAATAATGTATACAACTATATTACTACAAACATGTTCTGACTATTTACAAACGCTTTTTAAAATATACGTGAATAAAAACCTTTTTTATTTTTATTTTATTTTAAACAAAATTCGACTCTGAACACACATCATCTGTCTGATATCGTCCACTACTAGACATAGGCCTGCCCCAAAGGTTTTTATAACATTGCCATTTGGAGGTGTTTGTCGTAGTCACCGCGCTTGGCATGCGAGTTGGTGACCGCAGTTAGGTGGTACCTAGCTAGTACACAGGTAGCACTGCTGCCTGACTACCTAGTAATGTGCCCTACATTCATACATTAATTAAATTTTGTTCACTTCTCTCACCCCCGAATTTTTATTGACCTCGTTTTAAGGTTGATACTTACCTAGAGATAACCGTTACTTAAAGTATAGGGACAGTTTCTGCACCAAGCACGCAAGCGTGTCTTGCAGGATCCATATAATTTATACATAATATTACAAAACTTAATTAAGTATCCCTTAGTCGCCCTTTACGACACCCACGGGATGGTATGGGGTGGCCCTGTCATTCTTAATTTTATTACGAAATCTCAACCATATTTTTCTATTTGCACGGACCTATAACAAATATATATATATGGATCACACAAATGGTTGTCCTTTGCGAGGACAGAAACGAGGACTCTTGAGGTAATATCGATGCTAACCGAACCACTACGCCATAAGTGCAGTCATTTCGCACTACGAATAAAGTAACTAAAGCACTACGAACTAAGTAGCAAGATACATATGATCCAAATATTTGAAAGTATTTAGGTACAAACGCCAGCAAATTAAGCTACCCCAATCTGTCCAATTTCCCCATTTGCAGTTGAACCTTATACTTATGTGATAAAGGTAAAAATTTATAAAAGAACTTTGACAGATATAAGATATCGCCACGATCGTTACAAATTTTACGTCATACAAAGGTACATCATGAATCTTCTTTACGACTTTCTTTTGTATGACGTCATACAAAGGAATTCATAAGGGAGATTGGGTCGTCGTATTCGTCAGACGCCCAAGAGAGTAGAGTAGCTGGATATGCTGGCGTCTGACGAATACGACGACCAAATCTCATCCCGTGGAGGGCGTAGTATAATCAATTGCATAAAAATTGTACGTCCGGTCATACAAAGGAAAATTCATAAGGTAGATTCATAATCTCCCTTATGAATTCTTTCGTCATACAAAAGAAGAGTCGTAAAGAAGATTCATGATGTACAGACGCCAGCACATCATGCTACCCCAATCTTACATATTTCCCCAATTGAAAGTGAACCTTATGCTTATGTGATAAAGTTGAAAATCTATAAGAGACATTTGACAGATTGGGGAAGCTGGATGTGCTGGCATCTGTACCTTTGTATGACGTAAAATTTTTATGCAATTGACTCAGTAGTCGTCTTTCACTGGTTTCTACTGCGGTTGCCAACCCGTCTGCCGATCGTGGCGATATCTACGATATACGGTCACGGTAGCCTAGTTGGCAGTTAAGTGCAAATATTTGTGTATGATCACGAACATTTGTTTCTGAGTCATGGATGTTTAATGTGTGCGTCACGATTGCTCCGCCACGTTATCCAAACAGAAAAAGAAATCACTATATTTTTTGTCAAAATTTGTCAAAATCGAAAGGAACAAACCAAAACTTTGTCAAAGTTACGTCACGTTACGTTCGCGCGGCCAACTTAAAACCCCTGTTACTTCTTTATTTCTGCTTTGACAAAGTTTTGGTTTGTTCCTTTCGATTTTGACTAATTTTGACAAAAAATATAGCGATTTCTTTTTCTGTTTGGATAACGTAGCGGAGCAATCGTGACGCACACATGTTTAATATGTATTTAAGTATTTATCTATCTATATAAGTATGTATATCGTCTCCTAGTACCCATAGTACAAGCTTTGCTTAGTTTGGGGCTAGGATGATCTGTGTGACACTGTCCCCAGATATTAATAATAATAATATCTTTCCCTAATTGAATAGGTTTTTGCGCAGCAGTGGTAGTCAATCGGATGTTACGATAGCGATGATTTTGGTAGTTTCTCGTTTAATATAATTTCTACGGTTGGAACAAAAATAGCTACTAGCTCTTCCTACTACACTGGTTTTTCTCCTAGAATGTACGAAGACCGTAAACAAGCTGCCTATCAGTACTGGCTCTCACATAGACGGAACTCCGTGAAACTGCTTGGATTCTGCTAAACATAATAATAATAACATCTAGGGACAATGTCACACACATCATCCTAGCCCCAAACTAAGCAAAGCTCGTACTAGGTATGGGTACCAGGCGACGATATACATACTTATATAGATAGATAAATACTTATATACCTGCATAGAAAACATCCATGACTCAGAAACAAATATTCGTGCTCATCACATAAATATTTGGACTTACCGGGATTCGAACCCAGGACCACCAGCTTCGTAGGCAGGAGCACTACCAACTAGGCTACGGTGATCGTCAAACTTCAAACACTTCAACTGTAGGGCACATTTTTACGATTATATTATTAGTATTTTTATTTATTTATTTTGGGCTCTGATTGTGCTAATTAAACCGCCAACTAACGCACTCACAGTTATTGTTCTAATGATTCAGATCTTAACCAATAAATTATACCCTTTATGTTATTCGGATATATAACCTACTAACTGTGCCCCGCGGTTTTACCCGCGTGCAACTTTATTAATTATAGCATATGTGTAAATCCAGGGTGTCAGCTAACTCCATACCAAATTTTATTAAAATCGCTCCAGCCATTTCGACGTGAAGACGTAACAAACACACTAACAAACTTTCGGCTTTACAATATTAGTGTGAATTACTAGTTTCATCAAAAACCATTAAGTAGTTAGTTTTTGAGTGAAAGAGTAACAGAAATCCATACATGCATACTCACAAACTTTCACATTTATAATACTAGGTGTGCCCCGCGGTTTTACCCGCGTTAAACTTTATAAATTATAGCCTGTGTTGATCTAGGGTGTCAGCTAACTCCATACCAAATTTTGTTAAAATCGCCCCAGCAGCTTAGACGTGAAGAAGTAACAAACATACACACTCACAAATTCTCGCCTAATAATATTAGTGTGATAGTAGGATGTACAGACGCCAGCACAGCCAGCTAGCCCAATTCGCAAATTTCTTTTATAGATTTTCAACTGTATCACATAAGCATAAGGTTCACTTCCAATTGGGTAAATTTGACAGAATGGGGTAGCTTGATGTGCTGGCGTCTGTACTTATTGATGACTGTGTATTTATTTTCTATTTATGCCGATGTAACTAGTTTTTGCGTGAGAGTACTCACAAACCTTCGCATTTATAATATTAGTAGGTATTATATTCCATCCAGCGTTTTAAACATGATGAAAAAAAAAATTCCATCCCGCGGTTTTACCCTGATAATCTGGGAATGTTTCCATTTTGCTAAGATCTACCCAAATATGATAAACTTTCCATGTGTCTGTAACAGTTTAATTTGCATCACTATCAGTCAAATAAGGAAGTCTAAAAGAAAAACACAAGTTTCAATTTTAATTGTTTAATTAATCACCAGTTGAAAAGCTAATACATATAAGATATGTAATGTACCAGACACGTTCGAAAACGGACTTTATTACAACGTAATAACAACTGTATTCTATTGATTTTCTATATTTACTTTAAAAATAAAACATTGGAATACCTGGCAAATTTTGTTAGTACTACGTGGTACTAAAGTAATTGGTTACAAGATAATCGGTATTTATTTAAATACCGTAAAACTGACTGAATAATATCCTCAGGGTGAATAGTGACGGGAATAAATTTTACTTATAATATTCCCATCTTTATTCACCCCGATAAAACGTATGGAATGAAACCCAAAAGGTTCTATTATCGGCATGTGACGATGCACAGCATCTGTGAGAGTGCGTTGTATACTTCCCTTTGTATTTACACCAATTGCAACAACTTCCGGTTCCGACAGCGCCATCTTGGTTACGATTTAAGCGCCATCTATAGCGAGTTGTCACCAGGGGCCGTGTACGCCATTTTGCCTTCATAGCGTCGTTACTTCTCAAACGAGCAACACCTCTCTAAGTGAATTTCTTTTAAACACAAACAGTGCACGTTTATAATAGTTCATAATTCGAGTGTTAAGATATCGCGTGTTTCGCCTAGTCAACTATGCGTGATAGTGAAGTGGAAAATGTGCGTTCCGGAATGGCGGATTGCCCGGTCGTCGGTTGCGGCGATGGACCACCGGCGACTGCGCGCTCGCTTGCGAGCCGCGCAAGCGCTTCCAAACGAAGCCACTCGAGTGGCGATTCGGGATCATCCTATTCGGACTCGTCGGCCATAGAGGTAAAACGGAGAAGACGCGGTGAGTCTGATTTAAATTATCGTGACCTAGTTAATGAAGTTAGAACAAGTACTTTGCTACACAATGTTGGTCTACCGTCTCAAGTAGATAATGTTAGCACGATGTATCCTGTAACGTCCGTGGCACCCGGTCGGCACCCGAACCGACGCCGGGTCCTAGCAGCCACTCATCTGCTTTTTGTTTGCAACGCCCCGCGGCCGCAACGCCCCGCGGCCCCCGTCGCTTCGTGCGTGGTTGAGCCGCGGCTTTTAAGTCTTGGTCACGTAGGGACTGCACTGAAGACCCCTTTTTAGATGTTAATGCTAGTGACGAATTATATAGTGAATTAAGTCAACATCATGATCACGTACGGGAGTTAACCGAGATTCGGTTAACTGCCGAACTTTAGTGTTTGAAATTTATACAAAAATAAAGGAACCTTCAGTTCCTAAAACATCTATCGAAAAATTACAGATATTAAAAGATATTCAGTATTTGGCAACAGTGAATGGTGTGAAGTGCATTATGCAGACACACAAAATCTTTATAATTCGTCACCGGGATTTTTTGAGCTGGACATTAATGACGAATTGAAGACGTATGACTCATCACGTTATCTAGCTCACTCGGATAAAGCATACGCTGCGTTAACGTCATGTGTGCTTAAACAACGCGACGTTTTGCAAAGTTCCCTTCGTTCCCTATTACAATAGGCTCGGGAATGTGACGTATCATATGACAGTTTACGTGAGAAAATTGAAGAGTTATTCATTAAGGGTGATATATTTAACGTCTCTTCCGAACTACTTCAGCTTATTTGTGGTCACCGAGCTGAAATCATTCAGTTGAGGCGAGATGCCGTAATCAACTATGTACGAGACCCTCTTACAAAGGTGGCTATGCGTAAAATTCCACCCTCTTGTCAACACCTTTTTAATGCTCAGTCACTGACTGCAGTACTCGAAAAGGCTGGGGGTGTTAGAAAAGTTTTCTTTCCTTTGAATAAAGGAGGCTCATGTGCTCCAGCTGCGCAAGCTGTCCTGAGCAAGCCCACACGCCGCCCCCCGCAGGGGCAAGCATTTTACCACGCTCCCTCCCAGGGACGTGCGTGTCAATACGTACCCGCGCAGGGTACCTCGCATGGCTGTTGTACGTCAACAAATATTTCATACGTTAATAAACCCTCACTAAGTGCTTACCAGTCAAGACCTCCGCACAAGCGTGGGTCTAGTGGATTATCCCGTGGGAAGCAAGCATCCGAGTGGCACCTTCTTCGGTCCGCACTGATAGAAGTTTTTCAGATATTTGGGACTCCTCAAATCGATCTATTGGCCACAATAGATACGAGGGTTGTACAGAAGTATGTCTCCAACGATTGTCGAGACAACTCGGCGCAATTTTGCAACGCCTTCAGTGGCCAATGGCAGTTTCAACTAGCTTCGGTGTACCCACCACCGAGCTTACTGCCACGAATACTGCACCACTTGAACGGGGAACAGGGTGTATACCTGGTGGTACCACCAATGTGGAAGCGAGCGTTCTGGCTTTCCGACCTCCGTCATCGAGCACTTTGCAAATGCATAAGGATAAAGAATTTACGCTCGATGCTTATCGATCAGAGCACGGGCCTCCCACCAGTGCAAGTTCAAGATATGGAGCTGTTTGTCTGGAAAATTAGGGGTGGAGTGAAATCATAGACTCCTGGACCGACGCAGAGAGAGCCTTGCTCCGATCTAGCTGGAGAGAATCCACCCTGAAGACCTACAAGCCCGCCTGGGCAAGGTGGACCAGGTGGTGCAGTGAAAATAATTTTGTAACGGATTAATAGCGCAGCGTGACTTATTGAATCAAAGTTTACAACAATTCGTGAACTGGACAGCTTCTGCCGGGACAAGTTTGTCTGCAGATAACATATTTGATAAAATTAACTAGTTGTTTCAACCTACCTGCGAGTTTCACAAAACTAGTGACGAAATTATGCAAATGGTGTGCGGTAAACGGGCCGAGTACATTGAGAATCGCAGAGAGCGTATCGTTAGCGAGCTGCCCAATAAGAATCTTCGAGAGCGTTTGCGTAAAATTCCTCCTAGTTCTAAACATCTCTTTGATGAGAATCGCAGGGAGCGTATCCTTAGCGAGCTACCCAATAATAATCTACGAGAGGGTTTGCGTAAAATTCCTCCTAGTTCTAAACATCTCTTTGATGAGAATCGCAGGGAGCGTATCCTTAGCGAGCTGCCCAATAATAATCTACTAGAGGGTTTGCGTAAAATTCCTCCTAGTTCTAAACATCTCTTTGATGAGAATCGCAGGGAGCGTATCCTTAGCGAGCTGCCCAATAATAATCTACGAGAGGGTTTGCGTAAAATTCCTCCTAGTTCTAAACATCTCTTTGATGAGAATCGCAGGGAGCGTATCCTTAGCGAGCTGCCCAATAATAATCTACGTGAGGGTTTGCGTAAAATTCCTCATAGTTCTAAACACCTCTTTGATGGGAATCGCAGGGAGCGTATCCTTAGCGAGCTGCCCAATAATAATCTACGCGAGGGTTTGCGTAAAATTCCTCCTAGGTCTAAACATCTCTTTGATGAGAATCGCAGGGAGCGTATCCTTAAGGAGCTGCCCAATAATAATCTACGAGAGGGTTTGCGTAAAATTCCTCATAGTTCTAAACACCTCTTTGATGGGAATCGCAGGGAGCGTATCCTTAGTGAGCTGCCCAATAATAATCTACGCGAGGGTTTGCGTAAAATTCCTCCTAGTTCTAAAAATCTCTTTGATGAGAATCGCAGGGAGCGTATCCTTAGGGAGCTGCCCAATAATAATCTACGAGAGGGTTTGCGTAAAATTCCTCCTAGTTCTAAACATCTCTTTGATGAAAATCAGTTTAGAATTTTTATTTAAAACACTGGGGGTATGGACAAATGGGTGCGGCCATGGTTTCATGCTGAGAAAGAAGGTCTATCGAACGGTCCAACCGAAGTTTTACGGGGGCTGTCTCCGAGCGTATCGGAGGCAGTGGCAGGCGCTGCGGGCTCCGCAGGCCCTTCTCGGTATAATCACGGGAATGCGCCTACCATTCACCTCCAAACCTGTGCTCGTCTATCCATCGACACAGGTTCTCTGTCGTTTCGAGACTCCTCAATCCCCAAATATGACTCAACAGATCCACATGCTGTTGGAACAAGGTATGCTGGAGAAACCGGATCAACGGTGGCTCGGAGTCAGTTATTTCTCCACAATGTTTTAACGAGGAAGAGCGACGGATCGTTCAGACCCATTTTCAACCTAAAGCGGCTGAACCAATATATTGTACCAAAACTTCGAATAACATTGACTTAAATTCAAATTTTTTAGTAAAACATATTTTAAAAGCAATTTCTCTTCGAAATGCTAGAGCAGAGAAGCCACCGTTTTGGGGTCCGAGTGACGTGGTCATCTGGTTTCAGAATAACCCACCTGCCAATGAAACTTTGTTTGAAGCCTCACGTAGGTTAGCTTGCATTCTACTCTTGGCTTCAGGCCGCCGGGTCCATGATCTTACCTTGCTCAAAATTTCACCGTCACATTATATCGATGTCGGGGACCACGTCATTTTACGTCCAGCCTTTGGTTCCTAGGCCGATACGGCCACACATAGGCAGTCGGGTTGAAGTTATTGCAACATAGCAATATTAACATATGTCCCGTCTTTTGGGTTGAGAAAAGTTTTGCATTTGGGAACACTGAGTCGGACGGCTGAGTGTAATAATGCCCTTGTTATTACTATCAGAGGCCGAGTACAAGCAGCCTCGAGAACGATTATCGGTAATTAGGTTAAGACAGTTCTTAGAGATGCAGGTATAACTGCCACGCCAGGCACTGTTCGCTCGGCCGTCGCTTCTTTGAACTGGCATGAGAACTTTCCAATAGAGGATATTTTACGCCGTGGCAATTGGCGCAGAGAAAATACCTTTGCCAAGTTCTATTGCAAACAAATTATTGGGACATCTTAGTCACAGACAAACTTATCTGCGAATTTTGAACCTATGTAAAGTAGGTATATTAATAGGTTATCTGCATAGTCACAAATTATAGATTATGTGATAATAGATTAAGAATTTTTTTTTGGAGAATCATTCTGTTTTCTTTAAGTGCAGTTGATATGTTTACTAATATAATATGATTTGATTTTCATAAACAAATTGTTACAGATCGTTTTAATTGATGTTTATCTGTATCATCCATCTCACATAGCGTCGTTGCCATTCACCAGGAGTTATAAACACGTCTCTCACAGATGCTGTGCATCGTCACATGCCGATAATAGTGCAAGTTTTACATAAAAATAAAACTTGTATTATTGAGCAGAGACGATGCACAGCATCCCAATAAGGGCTCCTGGTGAGAGACTTCTATGAAGGCAAAATGGCGTACACGGCCCCTGGTGACAACTCGCTATAGATGGCGCTTAAATCGTAACCAAGATGGCGCTGTCGGAACCGGAAGTTGTTGCAATTGGTGTAAATACAAAGGGAAGTATACAACGCACTCTCACAGATGCTGTGCATCGTCTCTGCTCAATAATACAAGTTTTATTTTTATGTAAAACTTGCACTATTTTCCATCACAAATGAATCTAGACATAAATATTGATGTTTGAAATTGAAAGAAACTATAGGAGTAATATTAATAATGAAACGAACGAACGGGTGGCTAACGAATCCAGTTCATTTGGTGAGTCCACAATTTTTTTTTGTTGACATTGGCCGTATATTGGGGTTGCCATTTCTTCGAGTTACCTATACTTTCCCGTCCCCTATAATTCCGGGAAATTCCTGGAATTATACTGTAAAAGTTTAAATCTACTGTTTATGAGAACAATTTATTAATAATGTAAATAATGCCGGTATGGCATGTGTTGAATATAGATATCTTGTTAATTTTATTATTTAGAAAATTCTAAGTTGACTGTAGTTTTATCAATTGAGCCCTACGCAGACCGGGGCGGCATGGCAAGGGATTTACATTTTTACTAATGGACATTCAAACGTATCGATACAGAAAAACGGCATTAATTGCTGTTTTAAAATGATGCCGCGGTATCGAAAGGGCCTTTCATTGCACGGCATTAAAAGACGCGCCACAGGCTCCCGTATCTAAGCGGCTAGTATGCGCTGACTCACGGCAAAATTCCTTGCCATGCCGTCCCGGCCTGTGTAGACCTTAGGTCAGTTCCGTGCCGATAAAGAATATTTTTAAAACTGGTCAAATTAAATAATTTAAATTCGCTTCCAATCCTATAAGGAAAAATCTTCCTTAAAATCGTAGTCATCCTTTTTCTTAATTGTAGTAAGAGTAACATTTTCTAAAACATCAGCTAATTTTACAGCTGTTTTCTCATTTCTCGCTTGTTTCTTCTTATCTTTTTTAAACTGCATTTTTCTCAGTTTATTCTGTTTCATGTTACCTTCGAGTTGCATTTCGGGGTCCGCTTTTGTTTTTTCTGTTTTGTTATTGCCTTTTTGGATATTGGACCTTATGTTGATAGATTTAGGGAGTAAGGTTGTGTCTTCGTCGTCGACTTGCATGTCGGTTTCTAAAGCTGCTTTCACGGGACCTGTGCTTGAAATCTAGAAAGATAAAGAGTTAATTTTAAGTACAGGATTACAGAAATAATAATGAATATCGGGGACATGTCACACAGCGCCAACCAGCCCAAATTATACGAAGGTTGTACACACGGCTACATATCAAGCTAGACATTTCCAGTATAAGCTGATCTCGCGTTATCGTTATCTCGCTTATATTGGAAATGTGTAGCTTGATATGTAGCCTATGGATAATAGACTATGTATACAAATGCTAATTACTTTTTTTTGTATATACAAGGTGTAACATGAATAGGGGACGTAACTTAAGAAGCGCTATCTACCAATGAAACCGAACTATATAAACAAAACCAGTTTGTGAAATATGAATAAAATTTATTGGCCCGCCATACAAAATGCATCAGCTGAAAGGTTCTCTTGTATGGGGTGTTAATATTTTATTAGTGCATTTCGCATGTTGAAATTGCTACATTGTTCAATTTCATATGCAAATTAAGCTCCTTAGTATGTTAGACCTCTTATATTACACACAATACAAAAAAAAACACCTAGACAAGACAAATGTCAATTTCATGAACACAGCTGCCCATCTAAATAGAACACTACACGGTAGGATAAAAGAAAATTGACGATTCTACACAAATGTAATATTTTAGAGGAATAAATGAATTTTGAATTTGAAATATATGTGCGAGGATCAATTCCGCAGCCTTTGCTTCAGAATTGCAAAAGATTAATATCTCTAGCGCTACTTGTTTTTTAATTAACAAAAGAACACCCAACGTAAAATTTAAAAAAAGCTTAACAAAAAGAAATCAAGAATATTTTAACAAGGGAGCATATCATTGTTTCTTTCTATGAGCAGTTTGACTGGGGAAACACTTCCAATTCCATACGCAGCATAATGTTATGATCTTGTTTGGTCTTTAGAGCTATCTCAACTGATAGGATAGGAAGGGTAGGCCAAGCTTGAGATGATGCCATTTATGTTGCAAGCGCTATAGGCTACAGTAACAGTTTACAAATAACTGTTTGTTGGGCCGTATGCTTTATTCTACCGTAAACCTAAGACGTTATCTTAGAGTCAGTAGTTTTCCAAGCCGCCCAATAGGCCTCTGAGAGGGATTAGCGACTACGAACGAGACCTACAGCTTAATGTGAACTTCAAATCACGGCGACCCTTAGAAATTAAGCCACTTTGACAATCTATATACAGACCACGTGCCTAACCATAACTTCACCGATGGGATAAACTAACTATGAACACCTCGGGCCACCTAGTATGTCATCTTAACAGTGTAAAAATAATTTAAATTACCTTAATACCCTCAACTCCAGGGTCATGGGAGGCCAGTTCATCCATAGCTTCAGTCTCCATAGCCTCAAAAGAGTTGATGTCGAACTCCTTACTGACGGCGGAGACAATTTTCGCGTCCACGTGCACATCTGTGTCTTGCTCGGGAGGTACTGTGAAGTATCGGACCTGGAAGACAGAAAGAATATTAATACACCTGCATGTCAAAAGAAAGAAACAAATACCTTTATTTATAATCTAGAATATAAGTATTTCATCATGTCAGCCATAATATATCCACTGCAGGATAAAAGCCTCCTCAAAGAATGGGGGGAAATGACATTATCGCCACGCTTGGCAGAGGGGTGGGCGATCGCAGTTTGATGGTCATAGTTCACAGAAAAACGCTGCTGCCCGTTCTCTGGTAAGTATTCCCTCGGTGGATTTCTAGGCCCCCCATGGGATGAGATGGGGTGATGATTTTCTATGCCGTCACCACACAGCAGTAAGTATTTAACACTAAATATTATTATTCCTGTGTACCACAAATGGGTCATAACTACTAAAAAAACTAAGTTGATCTCCAAAATTAAAACAGTAGGCAATAGTCGTGGCGTTAAAAAAGAATTATTTAATAAGTTACCAGACAACTTGAAACAGACTGTATATAACATACATTTATTTAAAATAAGGCTAAAACGTTTCCTAATTAAAAAATGTTATTACTCTGTGACTGATTTTGTAAATGACAATTGTGAAAAAAATTGACTATTGTAATGATTATGCGTAGATTTATTTATGTTATGTTGACTGTTTTTAATGTTTTATAATTTTATTCTATTATATGTTTGACTTGTACCTGACCTATGTTAATGTAATTCATATATTTAATTTTGATTAATGCACTTATTTGTAATCATAATTCAGATACAATGTAAATTGTTTTATGAATAAATAAATAAAACGTAGATGCCAGGTTTACACTTTTTTTACGTAGTTGAAAAATTTGTTAATATACAAACAAAAATGGTATCTATTAAACGATTCATAACCAATTAGGATGGTGAACATGTGATATAACATGATTTTCTTTTGATGTATATAAAGAGCAAGCGGGTTACCTGATGGTAAGTTATCACTGCCGCCCATCGACACTCCCATAATAATCAGTCGTATATATGTTACGGTAAGAGTGAATAATTGAAGATTATTAATAATTATCTATTATTATTAATAATTAGCGAAAGTCGAGGTTAAAGTGATAAATTAATCACATTTGTCGGTTTTTATTAATAATTTAACCCTAGTAGTGATAAATGTAATAAGTGGCCAAGGGTTGCGGGGCGGGGCAGTGTGTGACGTGCGAGAGGTGCGGGGGGATGCCACGCGAGGGAACCGCGTAGGCGACGCATTAGTTGGCTCGGTATTGTTTTAAAAGCACGCGCACGTTATTTGTTGTTGCTGACGTAAATTAGACACCCCAATTAGAATATTATGTTGTAATCATAATACATACACTGAATTTTTAATTTAACATGTATATGCATTGTTATTTACTAAATTAGTTTCTTGGAATAAAGTTTATTTTTCTATATTTTCTATTGAATGATGGAATTTGTATGAATACAAATAAAATGCGATTATAAAGTCTTATTACTTTGATTTACGGTTAATTTCAATTCGTTTTGACTGTAGAGAGTTAATATGACAATAATTTCCTTAGTTTTAATTATTTTGGAATAAAACATTACTTATATTAAAAATGATATAAATCGATTCAGTAAACGATTCTGAAAAAGCTCTTTTCAGGACGTGCGTTAAGTAAGTTACATGTTGTATATATACACGACGGGCCTGTTGGCGTGATTGGCAAATGCTTGCTTTTCACGCTGGAGGTCGTGGGTTCGATTCCCACCCAGGACAGATATTTGTGTGCATGAACATGTCTGTTTGTCCTGAGTCTGGGTGTAATTATCTATATAAGTATGTCATTACAAAAGAGTAGTAGTATATCAGTTATCTGGTTTCCATAGTACAAGCCCTGCTTAGTTTGGAATCAGATGGCCGTGTGAGAATAATGTCCCAGAATATTATTATTATTATTACTAGCAGAGCCCCACGGTTGTACCAGCGTTAAATTTTATAAATTATCACAGCTCCTCCCCCGTAGGTGATAGCGTGACAATATGTTGACCCGACCTCTTAGTAATATTCATGCAAAATTTGAAGTAAATCCATCCAGTACTTTTTGAGTTTAGCCCGGACATACATACAGACAAACAGACAAAAATTCTAAAAACTATATTTTTGGCTTCGATATCGGTTATATATCACGCCCCAAGTATCCTTTAAAAAAAATATTTAATGTACAGTTTTGACTTTCTACGATTTTATTATATGTATAGATATTATATATCACTATATGTGATATCATCATCCCAGCGGAATGACGTCCACTATTCGACAAAGGCCTTCTAACAAGATTTCCATGATCGAATTATGATGGTCATCTCATGATATTCTTTGCCGCCAGTCACACAGCATAATATGTTATATATATATATATATATATATATATATATATATATATATTAATACCTAGTTACAGACACCATTTATAGAAAATTACCTTCCCCGTGTTCCAGTCGTTGAGCAATATTTTAGCGGCGGCCTCCTGGTCCGGCACTCCTCCCTTCTTGAACCTCCCCATACGAGATGCGAGGTGCGCGAAGAATTCCTAAAAAGTATTACAGTCAAATAAAATTTGTGAGCGAAACTTATAATAACATTCTAATATAAGAAAGTAACATAAAAATAATTCATGTAATCTTTTCTAGATACACCAAATCGCGAATCTACGCACGATTTTGCCAAGCGAGATTTGATATTATTATTTTTATATTAGAATACTCGTTTGGCCGGAGAATATTCGGCAAACCGCCTAAAATAAAATAAAAAAGGATTTTATTCAAGTAGACTTTAAAAAAGCGCTTGTAAATAGTCAGAACATGTTTGTAGTAATATAGTTGTATACATTATTATTTCTAGTAACATAGAGATATTTAGGTACACATTGTATGAAAACATTTATAAAATTTATTTTATTATAGCAATAATATTTAGCTAGCTCGTATCAAGTTATTGTCAAGAGATTATGTTTAATTATCTAGTTTAAGTCTGATATTTTTACTACATATTGTCAATGGTTCTGTCTATATTAAGGTATTATTATTATGACGGACCTTGTGTTAATAACGACGGTCGCGCTTTAATGCTACCACCGGATGCCTGATTGCCGAATACCTTGCAGCCAAAGATTCAACTCATAATTTACATACAGTCTATTTTTCCTTAGTTGTCTTATTTGGTAAACAAATATGGCGTACTGGTAACCAAAGACAATTTATAGAGTTGGGAAATTATCGAATGAAGGACGGAACTCAAAAAATTTCACTTCTCAAATAATACTTTTAGTCTACGACCAGTTACAACAAAGACTTTAGTTTTTAAAAATAATGCCTTACATTACCATACACACATAACTTGAGATATATATAAACATTCTGCTTTATTATTTAGTTTTTTACATTAAAATTATACAGTTCACACTGGTCAGAATCATTCATTCACTTTTCCCTTCTCTAAGTTCCAAAGACAAACTAGCATTTTGAAATGTCAAATTGCCAATATAATTTTTAATCTGTGGAAATGGATTCTGATATTATTTTGATTTTAAGAGAATTAATGTGTTTGGATGGTTAATTTGAAGCAGTTTTTGGTGTTATTTATATAGTATGTGTTTCTTCCAACAATCAAGATGGTCATACCTAACTAAAAGTGCGTGATTGATGACGAAACTAGTGATTTTCGTACCGAGTAGTGTTTGTTTACCAAATAAGACAAGTAAGGAAAAATAGACTGTACATACGAATTGAAAATGAACGGTCACTCAAAGTTACGTCGACAACATTACAAATTTAGACGATATTTTGTTACTCAAGTAAATTTTGAATAATTATCGAATATTGGGTTTCTATCCGGTATCGACCAGATATTTCAATTCTAGTAAATACAGATTAACAACTATTTTTTAGGGTTCCGTAGCCAAATGGCAAAAAACGGAACCCTTATAGATTCGTCATGTCTGTCTGTCTGTCCGTATGTCACAGCCACTTTTTTCCGAAACTATAAGAGCTGTACTGTTGAAACTTGGTAGGTAGGTGTATTCTGTGAACCGCATTAAGATTTTCACACAAAAATAGAAATAGAATAATAATTTTGGGGGTTCCCCATACATAGAACTGAAATACAAAAAAAAATCATTGTACCTATACATGTGGGGTATCTATGGATAGGTCTTCAAAGATAAAGATAAAGATTCATTTATTTGTATGAAACATGTGTTACATTTTTACATGTGGTGTTACAATGATAGTCGTGGTATCAACATGTCCTGCCGAATCAGGCGTACAAATGACTCAAAATTTATGTATGTAAAATAGTTTGCCGCAATTTAAAACACAATAATTTCACATATTTGGCACAATAGACTTATCTAGTAAAAAATCATTCACACTATAGTACCCTTTTTTACTAAGTAATTCTTGAAATTTCTTTTTGAATAAGTTTATTGTTAGGGTTTTATATGAAAAAGGTATTTTATTGTAGATTTGTGGCGCCATACAGAAAATACTTCTCCACATAAGTGTAGTTCGGGAATTATGCAAGCAGAGTCTATTACCATTACGTCTATTGCGTTTAATAACATCAGATTGATGAGGAAACAATTCTAAATTAGTTCTTACAAATAAAGCTACTTCAAGAATATATAGACATGGGAGGGTTATGATTTTATATTTAATAAACATCGGTTTGCAACTGTCTGTGACTTTTAGTCCAAACATGGCTCGGATACAGAGAAAAAGAAGATACAAGAAAAATGATATTGAGGTTCCTAACATATATTTTTTCTAAACTAAATAGTTTGCGCGAGAGACACTTCCAAAGTGGAACTGTACCTGCAAATTCTAAAATAAGAGAATGATAAAACTAAAAAAAATATATGATGTACATTAATTAAACTAACAACGAAAATTGGTTTGAATGAGATCTAGTAAGTAGTTTTTTTTTTAAATGCGTCATAAATCGTAAACCATAATTTACCTCTCATTTAATCAACCGAAATACTTGCTGCTGCGGAACCCTCCATGGGCGAGTCCGACTCGCACTTGGCCGGTTTTTATTGCTAAACAACTATTTACGGTAACCGAAGCTGGGCGTTATCCGCGGAACGTAAGTGTGGGAAAAATATTTAATAAACTCCTAAATAGTTGACATTGCAATTTTTTTTAATTTATATTACTCTTCTAGGAGTTAGGGAAGATGTCTAATGTGGACTGCGCATGCCCATAAAGAACATATACAGTTAAATAAAGCCATGTTATATTATCTGGAAACAAGTTGTCCAAGAGGGCATTCCATAGCTTGATTAACAAGTTGATGTCTGGTAGCTTTCCAAGAATTAAACCCACAGGGGGTTTGAATTCTTGTCGATCTGAGCTTGTTATATGAAACGATCCAGCAAAGTTACTCACAGTAGGTGTATTAAACTCAGGTATGCTGTACAGCTCTACAAGGGTCTGTCTGTTGGCGCGCTGCAGTATGGCGCTGGCGGGGCTCACGGGGTCTTTCAGCGCGGCTACTCTTACTGCGTTCTTGAGAGCTACTGATGAGTCAGTCTCGGGACCCGAGTGGAACACTATGCCGGGACTGTCCAGGATTTTGATTTTTGAGTCTAGTTGCACTGTCTGCATTTGTCTGGAAGAAAAAATATTTAAGGTTGAAATAATGTTTAAGGTTAATTTGCGACATACTAGCTGCAAATCCACATAGGGTGACAGAGAGTAGCCTCACGGCGAGACAGCTCATAAGCTTGACTTCACCTAATTAGGTGATCGCAGCAAACCTTTTTTTTTTTTTATATCTGAGCAACGGCAAACGAGCTAGTGGGTCACCTGATGGTAAGTGATCACCGCCGCCCATAGACACTCGCGTTGCCGGCTTTTTAGAGTCAAAAAACAAGTGTTGCTGAACCTTACCCCTCCCCCCCCCCCACAAATGAGCTCTGGCGACCTTACTCACACTCGGAAACACAACATTAGAATTATTAATGTTATTATTAAGGAATGTCTTCTGTAAGGTGGAGGTACTTCCCCAGTCGGGCGGCTCTTTGAGCGAATGAACGCTATGCCCTATCTCCTGCTATGCCCTATCTCCTATGATATAGGTACGGTTAGAACAATGTATACTTTACAAAAAGTACTGTATATGGTGTTATAGACGAGCTACATTATGAGTATGTTTATTTATAGTTCTTTTGTATGTTGTACTTTATAAAATACTAGCGGCCCGGTACGTGCTTCGCTACGTATAAGGCATAGTAATAAAAAAAATGATTATTAAGTTCATTTATTCAAACAAAAAAATATTTTAAATTGCTAAAAGATGTTGATTTTACACTTTTTCAAGACTATTTTTAAATTTTCTCTACGTACAAACCTTCCCTGGACTTCCACGAATAATTCAAGACCAAGATTAGCCAAATCGGTAAAGGCGTTGTTGACTTATAACATTACAACGAAAAGTGGCATTGATTTTTATATATATAGATTAATTAAGATAGTAAGAATTTATGAAATTGTAATTATGTACCTAGTACAAGTTTTCACAAAAAAAATAATCTCATGTTTTTGTTGGCTAATTGTCGTATTGGGTGCAAACCTGTAAAGATAATTATGTTGTTGTAAATAAATAGATAAATAAATACTTCTAAAACACCAACAACCTCGCAGTATTAGATAGTTATCACCATAAGCAACAACTTTTAATAATAATGTTAGATTTTATTTTCATTCCAAAATATTAACTTAATTTCCCGCTTCAATGTTTATAACTCTATGTGGATCACAGAGACGCGCACACGCGCGCGATCTTAGCGTCCGCGTCGTTCGCGAGTCGTCCTTTTATTTATGTATGAAACATAGACCTACAAATTTCACGACAGTACAAGATAAACTTTTAAGACAATTTTTTTCCATGGATTATGTTATGTCCTAATTCTTAGAATAATAGTTGTTCCTTATAATCTAGTCCTGGCGAGGTTGTAGGTGTTTTACAAATATATTCATGATTGTGTGTAAATATGTTATTGATTACTATTACATAAGATATAAAAGAGAATAAATGCTTAACGGAATAAAATTAATAACTTTTTAGTGAAAACATAATGTCATCATGATTATTTATAAAAATCGGTGGGACAAGTGTGCTCTCACAAAAGCATCAACTTTGGAGTAGCATCAACCATAGCTAGAAGTGACTAAGGGTGATAAATTTTATAAGTAAAGCCGATATAAAGTCCATTAATCAATATAACATCGTTTTAATTTATCAATATTGCCAATTTTTTTTTCTTCTCTTTTCATTCACACACGGTCATCTGATCCCAAAATAAGCCGAGCTTGTATTATGGAAACCAGTAATGACTAAGGGTAACTAAATATACTACATATACTACTTTTCTTTTGTAAATACATGTAGATAATTACACCCAGACTCAGGACAGACAGACATGTTCATGCACACAAATAACTGTCGAGCGTGAGAATCGAACCCACGACCTGCAACGTGCAAAGCAAGCATTTACCAACCACGCCACAGGCCCGTCAAATTTCTATTCATAAAAGATAAGCCCGGAGGAGTTATGCTATATGGACCCAAGTTTGGAAGATAAAGAAAATGTTCCTATGCTTACTTCGTAATTCCAGGAGTGCTGCCCACATTGCAAGCTTTCGACCTATTCAAGCTGTTGATGATAGAGCTCTTCCCGACGTTCGGTAAGCCAACCACGCCCACGGTGATGGACGTCTTTATACCCTTGTTGCGGCAGTAGTTACCCAACAAACTCATCAGCAGCTCAGCCCCGACGCAAGCAGAACCTGGATAGATATTAGAAGGGTTAAGTTTAGGATGTTATGTCAAGCATCTTCTACACGGTTGCAAACCAACGTCCCAACAGAGGTCACCCTAGTGGTTGCCATCCATCTAGACTGCAGTTGTGCAGTGTAGATAGCCACCCTGGTGCTTGCCATCCATCTAGACTGCAGTTGTGCAGTGTAGATAGCCACCCTGGTGCTTGCCATCCATCTAGACTGCAGTTGTGCAGTGTAGATAGCCACCCTGGTGCTTGCCATCCATCTAGACTGCAGTTGTGCAGTGTAGATAGCCACCCTGGTGCTTGCCATCCATCTAGACTGCAGTTGTGCAGTGTAGATAGCCACCCTGGTGCTTGCCATCCATCTAGACTGCAGTTGTGCAGTGTAGATAGCCACCCTGGTGCTTGCCATCCATCTAGACTGCAGTTGTGCAGTGTAGATAGCCACCCTGGTGCTTGCCATCCATCTAGACTGCAGTTGTGCAGTGTAGATAGCCACCCTGGTGCTTGCCATCCATCTAGACTGCAGTTGTGCAGTGTAGATAGCCACCCTGGTGCTTGCCATCCATCTAGACTGCAGTTGTGCAGTGTAGATAGCCACCCTGGTGCTTGCCATCCATCTAGACTGCAGTTGTGCAGTGTAGATAGCCACCCTGGTGCTTGCCATCCATCTAGACTGCAGTTGTGCAGTGTAGATAGCCACCCTGGTGCTTGCCATCCATCTAGACTGCAGTTGTGCAGTGTAGATAGCCACCCTGGTGCTTGCCATCCATCTAGACTGCAGTTGTGCAGTGTAGATAGCCACCCTGGTGCTTGCCATCCATCTAGACTGCAGTTGTGCAGTGTAGATAGCCACCCTGGTGCTTGCCATCCATCTAGACTGCAGTTGTGCAGTGTAGATAGCCACCCTGGTGCTTGCCATCCATCTAGACTGCAGTTGTGCAGTGTAGATAGCCACCCTGGTGCTTGCCATCCATCTAGACTGCAGTTGTGCAGTGTAGATAGCCACCCTGGTGCTTGCCATCCATCTAGACTGCAGTTGTGCAGTGTAGATAGCCACCCTGGTGCTTGCCATCCATCTAGACTGCAGTTGTGCAGTGTAGATAGCCACCCTGGTGCTTGCCATCCATCTAGACTGCAGTTGTGCAGTGTAGATAGCCACCCTGGTGCTTGCCATCCATCTAGACTGCAGTTGTGCAGTGTAGATAGCCACCCTGGTGCTTGCCATCCATCTAGACTGCAGTTGTGCAGTGTAGATAGCCACCCTGGTGCTTGCCATCCATCTAGACTGCAGTTGTGCAGTGTAGATAGCCACCCTGGTGCTTGCCATCCATCTAGACTGCAGTTGTGCAGTGTAGATAGCCACCCTGGTGCTTGCCATCCATCTAGACTGCAGTTGTGCAGTCTAGAGGAATGGCTACCACCAGGGTGACCTCTGTTGGGACGTTGGTTTGCAACCGTGTAGAAGATGCCTAAACTGGCCACAAACAGCACTACCCGGTCTGTAGAATTACTATGAAGTCACCATACTCTCGTTCAATCACTAAACATCGTAACAGATACTAATGTATCAAGGCAAATGTTGCTTTATCACGACTTTAAAGAGAAGCATTTACCATGATCATTTTTATGTTACTACGGCGCTTTAGTATATGCATGGTAGCTTAGTACTAAACCGATAGAGTTGTTGGACTGCGCAAGCTTGGGACCTGGCCTCCTTCCTGACTTGAAAGAAAATACACAGACAGAGTTCTCTTTCTGTATATTTTATTGTTTTAAGTCAGAAACAACTAGACTATTATTTCGTATCTCGTACATGATCATAAGTCGAAAGCAATGCAATATAAAGAGAACAATATTTTTTTAATCATTTTATATTAGACCAATAATATCTTGAGATAAGCAATGCTAGAACTATTCCAAATTTGAAATGGCTCGCATTATTAGTCGACTGAAAGATGGACTGAGTTTTAACATTTTGGTATGAAGCCCTAATTATACACACATTCAATTCTGCCTCAGAACTAATCAATCTAGATAGATGGCAATGGAATCAATCACTCACTGATGCACAATACACACTCAGTGGCAAAAGAGCGACATCTTAGCAATTATTTTTTTATGACTGACTTTGTTACATGATGGGTGATGGTGGTATACAAACTTTTCATTTGCTTCTCTTTGATGACATGTTTCATTTTTCTGGTGCCTAGGTTGTGTTGCTGGTCTTGAGTGGACGCCTTAAAAGGCACTGCAGGGGCTGTCCTACGCAAATACTTGAGCCAGGCTTCGAGGTTGGAGCGGGGAACTAAGTCTGCTTTGTTGAGGACTAAGACGAGCCTCTTGCCAGACTCACGGACTGCTTCTTCTACTTGAACACATCTGGTACCTGGATGTTTAAGTTTGTGCTTTAGACATAAGTTTTAACGTAGAATATTGGAACAAGTAACACACTACCATCTGATCCCAAACTAGGCAGAGCCTGTATTAGTGCAAACAGACAACTGATAAACATACTAATATATTTCTAAATATATACATATTATTGATAAATTATACAGCAACACAGAAAAAATAATCATGTTCATGAAACAAAGATTTGTCCTAGGTGGGAATTGAACCCACAACCTCTTTCTTAGCAGTCAGGGTCACTGACCACTAGACAACAACAACAGGCCATTCAAAATACAGGGCTTTGGTAATTACTGTCAACGGCCATCTCCACAAAATTTGAATATCATCCCTCTCATGATCCAATGGGGTCTATAGTCGACATGACTGGAAAGATATCATGTTCATGACCACCGGTTTCACCCTACCAGCCATGTTTTAAGCCTCAGGGGTGTAATAGTATAATTTCTAGACTCCTAGCTGATAATGACTTCTAATAAGGAGAACAATCTATTTAAACCTATTTCCCTATATATAATATATATTAAATATTAGGTCTTTACCTATGAAATTGCCGTTCTGCAGTACTGGCCATTTCAAATCAAAATAATTTTTGTTTGGCTAAGAATTCTAATTTCAAATTAATTTTATTTTAAAAACATGGATTCTTTTTTCCAAAAGTAGTCATTTCTTTATTGATTAGTGTTACATTTTCATCGCATTTCAATCTTTTTCGTCATCATGGATACGTTAAAAATTCGAGTAATTATGGAATATGAGTACCGTCGTGGCAGCAACGCGGCACAAGCGGCACGCAACATCAACGACGTTTACGGAGCTAACACTACAAACCAACGCACCACCTGTTATTGGTTTGCTCGCTTCCGTTCTGGAAATTTCGACCTGAAAAATGAACCTCGCGGTCGTCCGAAGACTTTGGTCGACAATGACGAATTAAAGGCGGTTGTGGAAGCTGATGATACACAATCTACGGCTGAATTAGCAGCAGCTTTCGACGTTAGCGTCAAAACAATATTGGTCCATTTGCGTCAAATTGGCAAGGTAAAAAAGCTTGACAAATGGGTGCCCCACGAACTCAATGATCGCCAGCGCGAAGTACGCGTCGAGACGTGCCTTGCACTGCTCAACAGACACACAAATGAAGGAATTTTGAACCGCATTGTTACCTGCGATGAAAAATGGATTCTGTTGATAACCGCAAGCGCTCAGCAAGTTGGTTGGATCCTGGTTCAGCACCTAAACAATGCCCTAAACGAAAACTTACCCCTAGAAAAGTGATGGTCACTGTTTGGTGGTCTAGCGCCGGTGTGATTCATCACAGCTTCTTACCAAACGGGGTGAGCATTACTGCAGATGTGTACTGTGAAGAACTGAGCACAATGATGGAGAAGCTGGCGCATCTCCAACCAGCATTGGTCAATCGCTCGTCTCCGCTGCTCCTGCACGACAACGCGCGACCTCATACTGCACAGCAGACGGTCTCCAAGTTGCAAGAACTGGGGTTGGAAGCTCTCCGTCATCCGCCCTACTCACCAGACCTTGCGCCTACAGACTACTACTTTTTCCAGAATTTGGATAACTTCTTGGCGGGAAAAAAATTCAATACCCGAGAGGCAGTACAAAATGCCTTTGAAGAATTTGTTGCCTCCCGTCCAGCTGATTTCTTTAAGAAGGGCATCAATAAACTGCCACTGCGATGGCAAAGATGCATTGATTGCATGGGTGATTACTTCGATTAATACAAATAAAAAAATTCATGAAAAAAATTCGTTTAAATTTTTTCATACAAAACGGCAATTTCATAGGTAAAGACCTATTATTATTATAAAAGATCCCAAACTAAACAGTAAAAGATATTAACCAGAAACTAAAAATCCCTAAAAACAAAGACATGAAATTGTTTTACCTTTATAAAACAGCTCAGAATCCTTTCAATTAAACTAGCTTTCAGATAAAAAGCTAAAGAACACACAGATTCTAAACTAATGTCAACACTCTGTTTTTATTAGGGGCTATAAAAAAAAACCATTTAAAAAATAAAACTAATCACAAAATATATTATAATTTTAGTTTTACACTAAATGATAACATTTGTCTGTTCCAGAAACCAACAGTGGCACCAACTTCAAATGTATGTTTAGTGTCTTGCTGAATAAGAAGAAGAAGCTATAAGTAATTTGAATTTAATCTCAGCATTTTATTTTTTATTTTATTATATTTCTATTAGATCTTGATTTAACATTTTAAGAATAATGTAATATATCAAGGGCCCCAGACCTCACATGAATGCCTATATGAAAACAAAAAAAACATCAAAACAGGTCCATAAAAACCTGAGCAATAAAATATAGCACCAAATTGAGAAACTTTCTCCTTTTAGAATTTAGTTAATTAAAGCAGGTAAAAGCCACTTACCTAAAGGATCCCTAGCATCCACAACTTCTAATATAACTTCTGCTTCAGAGATAACTTTCTTAAACTCTCTGTAGTATGTTTTCAGTGAATTCTCTTGACTCCTGTCCTTGCCAAATTCAACACTGTCTGATTCTTCATTGCCTTTAAATGCATCATGAACTTTGCCTCGTGCTTGTGCATTTGCTACCTGTAAATTTACAAAATGTCAATATTGAGACATTGTGGACAATATATTACATTGACACAAAAACAGGCATCAGCTGATGTCTGATAAAGACTACTACCCAGAGGATTTAAGGCCTAATTCGCAAATCATTGTGATCATGATCAGCGTTCAAACAACTGTAATTTAAAAATGACTAAATTTTTTTATTTGTCTTCCATGAGTACATGTGAGGTCCAGATTCCATGTCCAATTGTTGGCCATTGAACAAATGATGTAATAATTTTTAATCTTCACCGAATTGAATGCCGATCGCAATCACAATGATCAATGAATTAGGCGGTAGCCCTCCTGGTGATATGTGAATAGGCAGTTTTTAGTATTTGCCAGCCAATATTCAAAATTTACCTAATTAATTATTTTCCTATTATTCAAGCCGCCGAGTAGGCATCTGACATGGCTTAACAACTGTTGTCTAATGACTATAACTCGGACCAACTGCTTAATATTCCCTAAAAAGCATGGCAATGCTCAGAAATTTAACCACTTAGATGGTCACCCATCAATGGAGTGACCGCAAGAATAGTTGCTTAATCCTACCAATCTCTTATGGATCTTGGAAAGCCTCTGGCTATGAGCATTCTTTCCTATTATAGTGTAGATTTTACTTCTATGTTATGAGAAGTAAAATCTAGGCCATCTGTCAGTGAAAGCCATGTAAAATCAGTCCATTTGGGAGATTATGATGGATGTAGGTTTTAAGATTAGGTTTGGCTAATCTTAAAACCTTGATCCATCATAATCAGAGGATAGCATTTATTTTTAATAGGTTTTATGTATCTTATATACTTTCATTAGCATTTTAGAAACAGCTGTTTTTTTAATATTACCAATATTCTTCTCGTATCTTTTGTACTGCACACTTCCAGTGCCCTCCAGTCTCAAAGCCAGTTAATTTACATGTGTCATCAGTCTATTCTGGTAGGTTTTATTGTGATTGACATGGATTAAAACAGATTATGCAAAAGTATTCATGCAGAATAGCTAAGTATGACCATGCAATACCTACCAAGTTATCCATGCTAACACCTTTACTTGTTTTCTTTTCCTCCTTCTTCTTTTGCTTCTCCAACTTTGCCAGCTCCTTCTTTTTCTGCCTTTCTTCTTCTTTGTGTTTCTTTACAGCTTCTACTTCTTTTAAAATATCATCTTTGAAAGGACAACCATTAGGGATTTGAATTGGCTTAGTCTTTTTAGACTTAGGGTTCTTTTTTGCTTCTTTCTTTTGTTTTCTGTTGTGATCTTTCACTTTCTTCTCTATTTTGTAGCGGAGACGGGCTGGTTGCCGTTTTGATGGCTTCTCTGAAGTAAATAAAAATATATTGAGTTTGATTTATTAATTGACCATACTATTCAAACTCCAAGTAAAACTAAGACCTGTAACTTAAAAATATGAAATGGCTGATAAAAAGTACCATAATTATCAAAGTAGCTACATTTTGGAGCTACAATACCAAAGACAAACAGAAATACTGATATTTAAGGCACCTTTATTAACTTGGATTATAAATAAATTTAGATGCAGAGTTCATAATATAATCAGATCAAATAAGTTTATCTAATGAAATTCTAGTCTGTTCATTGGAATTCATGTTACACACATGATTTTAAGATTATTATAGATATCCTGGACATTATTTCTACAGAAACAGAGAATTAGGGTAAACAAACGTGAACACCACTAATCTCTTTGGAAGCATAATACAAATAGTATTATACATGAAATAAGACTATTGCTGCCTCCTAGTGATTATTTATGTACATAAAAACTGAAAGATTTTGAACATAATTACCATGTACCTAAATTATAAACCTCCTGACCGCATTTTTGTTAAGGTGGGCTATATCAATGGAGACCAGACCACTTCTCAGGACATAATATATTGCAGGAGTGTGTGCTCCGACAGCTTTACGTGCTCACCGAGAAATGGCCATATAATACCGCCAAGTTCCTAGCTTTTTACATTTGAGCTCGACCCGGGATTTGGATCCAGGATCTCGTTGAACACGCACCGCTATACCAGCGAAGCATAAAAATGATTGCATTTAGCAATTAAAGTTAAAAATGTGAGTTACATATAGGTTGTGAGACCTCGTTTAGTAATATTTAAATTGTATTAACTGTGGTTTACTTACTCAATTTAAACTTTGCCATGGTACAGTGGTAATACTTTCAAATACGGTTTATTCTATTTACGATCACTTGTACGTTTCAAACATAAATTAATACTACATTAAAAGTTGTAAACCTAACCACATTTCGCTAAGTTTTAAAGTAAAGCATGTAAATTGATACAAAGTGAAGAAAGACAGCATAATTTTATTTCTGTCTCACATTACGCACGGTGGTCACAGTTTGCTATCTCATTATTCGTAATGATTAATGTTATATAACACGCAAATGTAGTCTACGGAATGGACAATACCGCTGTCAAATAAACCATGTCAAAATAATAGCATGTGCTTTTAACCGTCAAAAGTGGTTTGCTCGATCTTTATTAATAATGAAGTATCGATATCGATTATATTTATGGTTACGATAAATTGTTTATGTATGCTAAACCTAATAGCAAAAATTTTCTCCAAGGTATGGCACGTCGTAGTTAAATCCTCAGTATATTTGTTATGAAATTATAGTCAAAATTGTTGTAATATATAATAATATAGTTCTATGAGTGTAGAAACACTTCTATTGTCCTTAATAGCCGGATGCTGTCAATAGTGGTATTTTTACTGATAAAGTAATATAAAGAAGAAAAAAAAATCAAAGTAATTCTTTGACATTTGTGCAAGTTATCTGTGGTGCATATTTTGATGACATGACCAAAGATATTATAATATAACAAGATTGCGCACTGAGGGAGCAACAACGGCCCGAGCAAGAAGTAGCTGTTTTGGATGGCATCTCCTTCTAATAGAGTGACCATGCGTCGTGGAATTATGCGTTAATTATTATGTTTTAACGCGCCAAATTTAAAATTTTGGTTTTATGAGAATGAATAAACTTACTTTTGAAGTATAATCATACTACCTGTGCAGTGCTTTTAAAGTTACTGTTCGCCCCACTGCATACCTAGGTATACGTATTCGAGACGTTTTCGTTACTTATACTTTCTTTATTTTGTATGCCTCTCTGCAAGCAATATAAATTAAATTATACCAAGATTATTTGTAGATTTTTTAAACGTTTGGAAATTATATAATTATTTATAGTACAATTCCCGCCTAATGTAAGTGTGAGTAGTGGTAGATAGTTTGGACAAAGGCAGTAGACTTTCCAAATATAATATATTCGTAATGTATCCGAATAGTTTTCAAGTATATTATATGTTTTATTTACTTATATTCTTTTTCGCAACAAGTGTTTTGTGTCAGTCGGCTATAGTATTCTAGGATAATTATTGTAATACATATATTCAATATAGATTAGATTGTGAAAATCAGGTAACACTAATAGACTACAGGCCCGATTTTTAAATTTATTCCACGGATAGTACTATACTCACTACCTTAATTGAAAATATCTTCTAAGTGGCTTAATCTAAACAACTGAGATAATTTTATATCTTTTGTTATTAATAAGAGTGTAGCAATTGTCTATTTCTTACCTATTTACTCATAACAAACACTGACACGAGGAAACAGTAGCCTCGTTTTAGTGTTAGATATAGTGAAATAGACAATTATTCATCATCATCATCATTACAGCTTAAATAAGTCCACTGCTGGACAAGCCTCCCTCAAGAATCATCTTGAGGGGATATGCCATAATCGCCACGCTTGGCAGGCGGGTTGGCGATCGCAGTATGATGGTCGTAGTACTCAGAAGGAAGCTGCTTCCCGTCCTCTGATAGATATTCCCTCGGGTCGACTTCTACGCCCCCCACGGGATGAGATGGGGTGATGATATTCTGATTCTGATATTTGTCGCCGTCACCACACAGCAGACAATTATTACGTAGGTATAAAATACTTAATATACATTACGACAGGTTGGAAAAATCGTTTGTTGTAAGAGGCAACAATCTCGAGTAGGTATGCTGGTAGTGGGGAATAGTATTTTGTGTCAATGTGCAAAAACTCTAAAACAAATGTGAATGTTATTTGTAATAAAACAGTTAATTGCTATATCAGATTATTATTTACCGGGAACAATATTCATCCATTTTTGTTTCAATTCCTCGTTTTTGGGAAATCTAGAAAAACGATCCATTAAATACGTAACGAATGGTTACCCTGTTGCTGAACTTAGATAAGATAAGATAAGATAAGAACTTTATTCACTAAAGATATGGTTACATAAGGTGTTAGGTACATAATATTGGTTCCCGACATATCTACCCTTAGAGGGCATGCGAATAATTTATTAAACATACATATCGTATATACGTATGATAGTACAAATTTAATGACAAAGATTTTATATAACTCTAACATAACTACTTAATATTTAAAAAACTAATACAAAACTACTAAATATTTAAAATACTAACGCAAAAATTAAATTATTTACTAACACAGAAATTGTTCATTGTATCTCATGTTTTACAATCCAAGTATTCTGTTAATGTGTAGAAACACTTACCAATCAGCCAGACTTTTAATTTGGGCCTAAACCGTAGAGGCAACTCTCTTATAGCTTTTGGTATGTGGTTATACACTTTTATTGAAGTAGCGTGGCTATTTTTGTAATGCAAAGTACTTCTACACCACTCTACTCTTAACTTAGTGGGATCTCTTTTCAGGAATTTACTATCCTCGCTAACTTTTGGAAACAAATTTGGATCGTTTCTAACAAATATTGCAATTTCTAATATGTACATTGACACCAAGGTTAATACATTTAATTTAATAAATAGCCAAAATATAGAAACATTACATGATAACAATTACTTGTGAAAAGATATACCACTCCCCAGATGACCCTCACTTTTACACCATTTTACGCAACAAGTTAAAACCATTTTTAAGCAAATTGGAACTGGATTGGAGCACAATACGATAAATAATTTCAAAACAAACATTCGCCATATTTGTTTACAAATTGAGTGTGGTAAACGTCATTTCTTATAAATACTGCTATTGAATTTACTAAACCCAAATTAAATGTATTTAAAAAGCTATCAAAGAATAAGACATAGTTTAAAAAAACGTTGTGTACGTTTAAAATAAATAAAAATTATTTAATTATAGTTATATGAAAACATAAACCTAGGTGTTTGACCAAAATTTCTACTATTTTATACGTCAATTAAGTTATTTTTAGGCTGGCCATCTGTTAGACAGGGACAGATTCCAAAACGAGAGCCTCTCAAGTGGTCCGTTTTTTCCTATTGGTACACTACAAAGAGAAATGGACTGTATCTTAAAGACTTTGAGTTTATTTTACTTTGAAGTAAATCTTGGAGTGCGCAATCTTGTTATATTATAATATCTTTGGACATGACATAGTCTATGCATGACATCAGAAAGAATGTTTTCGTTTTCCATGATGAAATTCTTATGACTTAGACATCAAAATCTTAAAATTAACAAATGTAAGTATTTCTTTATATATATACCGAGAGTATACAACAGAAAGCTGTCTCGTAACTGTCTTAAAAGTTCAGCACCAAAAATAATGAAGCAATGTAACTAACTACGGTTATTCACCACTACATTATAAACGCCGTTTGTGTAGGAGGAGTTTAGTTTCAGAGGAAAGAGGATAATAACCATAAAGTTAGTATACTAACTTTATGAAAATAACCTAAATTGTTGCCACCTCAAGTTATTTAATTTGGTACATATACATGATCAACATTATTTATTTCTTATTTCCTATATTTGACGTCCTATATGTAAGAGTGGTGGTTTGTGACCTGGTTGGGCCTTTACGCCCTGGATGTAGCAGGTTCACAGAAAACATACATGTCAATAAAATACTGTTAAAATTAAAATTAATTTAACTTTTCTGGTTACTACCTTCGTGGGATTAAGTTGCTAATATATTAGAGTAGGTATGTGATAGACTAACAAAAAGATAATGAATCGATAATCGGGACTAGTCCCTCCCTCTTACCCACACATGTCAATAAAATACTGTTAAAATTAAAATTAATTTAACTTTTCTGGTTACTACCTTCGTGGGATTAAGTTGCTAATTTATTAGAGTAGGTATGTGATAGACTAACAAAAAGATAATGAATCGATAATCGGGACTAGTCCCTCCCTCTTACCCACCACTGCAACTCCTGTAAGCCAGGTTCAACAGTGGCACACAATGAAATGACACTTAGCGGTGAGGCTCAGGCATGTCCCGGGAATCGCTTTAACTATCTTGGATCCCGCAACGAATTTAATCAGAAAGAAATAAAAGGAGGAGTTAGAAAATGAATTATTCCACTTCCCTCCAGTGCGATGATAAGCGATAAGAGAGATAAGATAAGAAAAGATGACCAAAAACTGGCATAATAAATTTAAGAACTTATGATCAGGATTTTGGCCTAAAATTAACACATTTGTAAACTACCACTAAACACACGAGGCAGTAAGATTAAATTTGGGTATTTAGAATTATATTTTATTCAAGTTATTTTATTAAACTTTATTTACATCGCCTCCATTTTTTTCGTTCATCTATCGTATGCCGCAATATAGCAGCCAATATGACGGCGCGGCGGCGCCCATGGCTCGCATCAGCTGACCGTGTATCATTTTCATTCTCACTCATCTGTGTGTGTGCGTCACGATTGCTCCGCCACGTTGTCCGAACAGAAAAATAAATCGGTAAACTTTCTGTCGAAATTAGTCAAAATCGAAGGGAGCAAACCAAACAATTTTCAAAGCAGAAATAAAGAAGTTATAGGGGCTTTAAGTTGGCCGCGCGAACGTAACGTGGAGGATTGCGCGGCCATGGAGATCTCAGCAACTACTTGGGATAGAGATCTGATTGTTTTTGTTAATTGAACATTTCATTTGTCAACAATTTTCGAAAAATGAAGTATAATACTAAGATCAAAACTTCACGAAATATACATGCTGGAAGTTATGGCCGCGCAATCGTGCACTTGATGTTTCTTTAATCTCGATTATTTCTTTAAACTTATGTTTTCATGCAGTAAAATTGTTACTAGAAGAAAGGTCTTAATTTGCCCAAAGTACCGAAAGCAATTAATTCCACCTAAGTTAATTTAAACAGACGAAATCAAGCCAAAACAAAACTTACGTGGCCGCGCAGTCGTAACGTTACTTTGAACGCTAATATCTCATTATCGATATTCCTATATTTAACCGAAATTATGGTCACTCTGCTCGAACATTGCAAGAGATAACATCATTTTTGCGATTACACGAGTAGAAAACTGTTCTGACTGTAAAACGATATTATTATGTCAATCTGATGAGGTTAATACTACGAATAAATGGATGTTCACACGGAAATCTTAACAATAGATAATGAGATAACAGCGTTTAAACTAACGTTACGATTGCGCGGCCACGAAAGTTTTGTTTTGGCTTGATTTCGTCTGTTTAAATAAACTTTGGTGGAATTAAATGCTTTCGGTACTTTGGACATATTACGACCTTTCTTTTAGTAAGAGTTTTACTGCACAAAATCGTAAGTTTTGAAGAAATAATCGAGATTAAAGAAACATCAAGTGCACGATTGCGCGGCCATAACTTCCAGCGTGAGTATTTCGTGAAATATTGATCTTAGTCTTATATTTATTTTTTCGACAATTGTTGACAAATGAAATCTTCAATTAACAAAAAGAATTAGATCTCTATCCCAAGTAGTTGCTGAGATCTCCATGGACGCGCAATCGTTACGTTCGCGCGGCCAACTTAAAGCCCCTATAACTTATTTATTTCTGCTTTGACAATTGTTTGGTTTGTTCCCTTCGATTTTGACTAATTTCGATAGAAAGTTTAGCGATTTTTTTTTCTGTTCGGATAACGTGGCGGAGCAATCGTGACGCACACCATCTGTGTGAGTGCTCCACGGTATTTGTGTTCTGAAGAAGATTATTTACAAGAAGTATGACGGGGCATACGGTGGAAATAGTAGTATCGTTTAGAGAGTAGGTAGGTACAGCATACCTAATATGAGAACTTTAAATAATGGTTGCTGCGTCGTCCAGGCCACATTCCGAAATAGAGGTATCCCTAATCCGGTAAAAATACAACGTAGCTGGGACTTATTTGTCATTGGACACCTGTCAATGATAGTGACGCACTAAAGCATCGCGTAGCTTAATTACGAGTATAATGACAGTTTTCGGCGCCATGTTAGAGGCTATCACAAATCAATTAAATACTTAAAAAAAATGTTAAAAGTAATTAATATATGGCCATAGTTCGTTTACGTATGTATATTCTAAACGCATCGTGGCTCGAGCGTAAAAGAGATGAGTTTTATTAGTTCTAAAAATATCCGTGTTATTGCGGCCGAACATAATGGAAGTATGTAATCAATCACTAACCACATTCGATTGTCTACACTTTCAGGAAACCAGAAAAAATACTTTTAGTTTTTATTTGTTTGTTTTCTATCCTTTTGAGTAATAGTTTGATAAATACACATTGTTACGATGCAAATATGAATTAAGTATATTATGTGTGAAAACACAAGAGCATTTTCTATTCCATCAGTCTTACGATCCGATAGGGCGACTAGCGACTCGACTGGAAAGAGGTTAGATCAAGACTGCCGCCTTTACGTGCTCCCTGAGGCACGGGGGTGTAATAGCGCCGACTCCGGACTGAGTCTGAGAAATTTTCTTAACTGACTTTTTTGGTCCGACCCGGAATTGAAATCCAGGACCTCATTATCTACAATTGAACACGCTACCGCTAGACCAACGAGGCCGAAAAAGTATTGCATTTTCTATTTTATTTGATATGGACTCACTGGATTAAAGTAATTGCCAGTGTCAAGTAATTCGATGAAACAATTTAGGTAGGTACATACCTACCTATGTACAGACGCCAGCACATCAAGATACCCCAATCTGTCAAATTTCCCCAATGAGGGCTACCGCGTATCAATTTGCCGCTAGAGGCGCTAGCATCGCGGCAGGTCTACGAAACGTCAAAATACACTGTTTTTGTTCGGGTTACGCTGTTTATTAATAAAAACTGCGATTATAACTAAACATTTTGGTTTTTATAATAAATAAATTACAAAATGAGTAACAGCTCGATGACTATAATAAATATTTGAAAAAATATTTAAAATCCTGTTAAAGTGTTTCATAAATAGTATGCCGCAGTGTTGTGCGGGCCTGCACAACACTGCGGCATGCTATTTATGAAACACTTTAACAGGATCTTAAATAGTTTTTGTAAAAACATTCGTCGCGTCCACAATAACAATGATTTTGATCCGCTATAGTGGACCTTCCGCGACAGTGGCGCCGACTGGTGAGCACAAAAACGGTAGCCCTCATTGGAAGTGAACCTTATGCTTATGTGATAAAGTTGAAAATCTATAAAAGAAATTTGACAGATTGGGTTAGCTGGATGTGCTGGCGTCAAAGATATTAATTATAATATCTTTGGCTGGCGTCTGTACATATGAATTCAACGTTAAGTATCGTAAAAATTGTATGTAGTAGGTACATACTTACTATTTTTGAGTGGATTAACTTAATTAAATTTCGTTATTGAAACGAGCGTATATTTGGTAGATGTTTGGTAAGTGTCAAACTATTTATGGAAATTCTAATTTTAACTAGCAGTATACGGAATGAAAATGTATAAGAAAATCTATCTAGTTCAGGGTTTCTTAAGGGGGGTCCACGGATCCCCTAGAGGTCCGTGGTATGTTCATCAGGGGTCCGCAGTAGGTCAGTTAACTCTTAACCTATTTACTAGGAAATAGTGTAATAATCTTGATAGGTTAAGCCAAGAACTCACCGCGATGAAAACGTGTCGTCAGTCTTAGGACTGACGATACGTTTTTGTCGCGGTGTAAATTGAACAAAGATTGCACTTCTGAGGAGTTTTCTTTACATAAAATATTCTCTGACAGGGGTCCGTGGAATTATTTATATTCTGAAAGTGGTCCGTGACTGTGAAAAGTTCAAGAAACCCTGATCTAGTTGGTAGATACCGTTTACGCCGGTGTTATACGGTTTCAAATGTCGCTTGTCTTTTTGCAAAAATCAAAATGTCATTTATTCCGTTAAAATATTACATTTGTGTGGAATCGTAATTTTTTTTACCCTACCGTGCAGTGCATAACGTGGCTGCTACTGCGAAACACTGCCAGAAAACTCAGTAGGAATCCTTTTTTAAAATATTAATTTCTTACATAAAGTTACATTGTATTTAAATGTGTTAATTTAGAGCGTCTCAATCCCAAGCTGTTTTGTCACTTAAATAATCAGAAGTTTTGTAGTAAGCCCTGCTACACAATTTGGCTTTTATAATTCTTTTAAACTTATTCATAGACATTTTCTCGGATATCACTGGGGAGTTTGTTATAGAATCTTATACATTGCCCCATAAAAGAGTTTTTGTCTAATCATTAGTCTTACAACATTTTATTTTCGTAACTTCAAAATGTTATTTGTATAATAAAACTTACTTCATACAAACTTTTTCCTTTACTTTTATCCAAGGGGTAGAATCTTGAGAAACGATGACATGTGCGTGTTTCATTATATTCATTTTGGGGTCGGCGTTCTTTTAGGGGCCCATAGATATAAAAATATTGTATCAATGGGCCGGACTTTAAAATAATCTAAAGTTTATCGACTCACAAATAAAAAATAAATAAGCCTTTAAAGTCTTTCTTACTTTAAATAAGTAAGAAAAACTAATAACAAACAACTATATTTACATGCTGTTAAATGAACATACTGACCAATTTTCATCATTCAAGATCGGAAGTTGCAGCTCTACGTTAATGAGTCAGGCTGTCAGTCGGGGATTTCACTCAAGGGGACTCCATCTAATCACATATCTAAAACTAAGGAGACGTAGGACTTTACGTCTGTTATGGCCAAGTGGGTGTTGGTCTATTGCACCGTGGGTTCTGTGTCTTTCTTTGACATTTAAACAAATATGATGTTATGTACTAGCAAAAATAATACCAGATAATGATTTCTCATTCCTTTGTTAAGAACAACATAAATAAACTTTTTTTTATAAGTATTTGTTTTGGTGGATTCTTCTTTTTTTACAGAGCCCTAAAAATAAACATCCAAGGGCCACCAAATGTCGCAAGTTTGATTAGACGTGGATAAAGTAGTTGTGTAACTCACAGGGCACGGGACATTTATTTGTTTCCTTTTCCTTGACGTGGGCGTTATCAGACTGTCTTGTGCCTGTCTTTACTCTTGTAAGGTGTGTGCAGCGTGTGCAGATATTACTTCTTTAATTACCTTCTAGGCTATAACTGGAAATAAGTGTCAAAAGAAAATCTAGAGTAATAAATAAATAAAAACTTGAGAGGTGTCAAGGGACATCCGGATGGAACGAAGTTATTTCTTATTATTTATTATGTACAAAAAACCTGTATACACTCAACAAAAATAATCGTCGCGACACCACACTGTTCAATGCAAAATAGGAATGAAAATATCTGGCTTGATCTATAAGAGAGAGAGAGAGACAGACAGAGAAACATGCGCACGCCGCACTGCTGCAAAAAGTGTCGTGACAACTTTTCGTAGGAAATTTTTCCGTCTAGCCCCCTTTCACAACGCGCGATAAGGAACTTCGTTCCAATATCCTGGGACATCTAGGTCGTCTACCTTGGTAGGCAATAAAAAAGATGAAACAATACTAAAACTATATGAACATGAAAGGCACAAAACTGGGACATCCATCCATCAAGGTACCTACTACTATAATCTAGATGGTGATGGTGAAGTCCCACAGGAGATCCTTGCGGGTCCTTCCTACCATCGTAGAATTGCTCTTGAATCCGTAATTATGGAGAACATCCGTAATTATTTGTCTGGCAGGTGTTAATAACTAATTGTTAAGTTTCCAATCAAGTTTTATTTAAATAGAGCTGCTGCCAAAACAAAATCAAATTATTTGTATTGTAATATCGATACGGCACGCGGTTTGAACTCTAAATAAGTAAAGATAAACGAGTCTGCAAACAAAGCACGTCGTTGTCCATTCACTTGGGCTGTAGTGAATGAATTCCCTAGTGCTGTTTATGAGGCGGCTAGAACGATGATGGCGACGCCATATGACGGCTTTGTTCGTGAGCAGCAGCTGCGCTTTGCTCGCGAAACGGTCGCTTGTACCTGAACAGGTAACAGAAGCAACAGGTCATGTCTCCGGGCGAGGGGAGCGCCGCTACCGGCCCGCCGTCCGAGACAGTCGCGTTCTGTGCTCCGAAGCGACAGTACGTCGCGGCCTTGCGCTCCTACGACCGCGATCATTCTGATTACATCGCGCAAGTGATGTGCGCGAACGCACACGTTAATCCGTCTATCGGTAACCAGTCGTGACAGTGCCAATGTCTCCCAGTTTAGAAGGGATCATGTTTAATAGAAACGCGAACCTGTCGGCGCGGCGGCCGTTGTTGGCGGAACCGCAAAAGCCTCTAATAGTCCCTCCACGCGCGCCGCCCCGCGACACGGGTCCGCAGCGGCCCTCGCCCGCGCCGAGGAACTTGCCCCGTGATTACAATCCTTACGAATACCGACCAGATTATTGGAAACCGTCGAACGTCGAACTCGAAAGACGACTACAGGAATCAAGAGCTCGGGAGAAAGTGGGATACTTTCAAGATAAAGTCACAACTCCAGATCTGAGTTTGGACAGGAGAGAAGCCGAGCTGGTGTTTAGGTTCGAGCCTCAAGCTTCGGATGAGTACTTGTCGAGCCAATACAGAGCCCCGGTGGTGCACTACGCGAAGCCGCCGACTCCGGCGAACGGGTTCGCTTCCCGCGTGCCCGAGAGAGACGGGCCCTTCGTGTTTGGAGTGCACAGTCCAAGTCAGTTCCCGATCTCGCGGCGAGATGAGGACGACTACGACTACTCGGAGGTGGCCGAGGAGAATGGCCGCACTGTGATACGAGACGACGTCTCCCAAGACTTGAATTGCTGTGATAAAGTGAACGAGTGGGCCGTCAGGGACAAGAAGAGTAGACGGACTTTGAATCGCATGTTTCAGATAAATGATCGCAGGAAGGTGAAAGGTGGAAAGAAAGAGAAGATTAAGTGTGTGTTGGTGGGTGATGGAGCGGTGGGGAAGAGCTCGTTGATAGCTGCGTACGCGCAGGACACGTTCCGAGAGGACTACCAGCCTACTGCATACGACACATTTAACGGTAAGATAACGATATACATTTGTTTAAACACGGGAGTAGGTAAACAATCAACACAAAGACGAATTCCGTGGAGCGGCCAGCTGCGTGACTTATCGCGAACGACCATGATTTCGGAGATAATTAGTGATTACCACAGGCATTATCGTCTGCCGAACGTTGTATCGTTAGTGCATATGGTGATTATAATGCGTTTTGTTATTACTGGCGCCACAAACTATTTCTTCAAGATAACATTTGTAATCTTTAAATGATTGATAAACAGGGAAGTTAGCCTCAAAAGTACTTACATTTGGGTTAATTTTGTTAACATTTCTATTGTTATCCTTATCAGTAGTCTACTTGGAAGTTCTTGCTGGTGCAAATTACGGAGATTGGCCGTCTGAACGGGACAATTATAGGGATCGCGATCCGAGATCGTTTACTCAATTTTTAATCTTCATATTTTAAAAACTCATTAGATGAACCATAATGAGTATATGCATCCAGGCAAAATGCAAATTAATTTATATAAAGCTATGTAGGTACCTACCTAAAATTATATATAAACGACTACTTTTTCACAACCCTTTTACCTACGTACCTATATTAGTATGTAAAGGAAAGTTTGAACATGATTTTGACCCCTTACAAAACGTCGTATTATCATGAACCGATGACAATTCAATCTTTAGACCTGTTATCCTTGCTAGAATAATCAGGATTAGTGATATTTGTTATAAGATAAATAAAATAATGGTTAATAAATTTTAAATACACGCTTTTATAGAAAACCCCTCTAAAAAATAAATTATACTTAGTTTTAAAAACTAAAAATGCTTAATTTTTAAGAACACTAATTTTTTATTGTAATAAAAGAGTAGGGTACCTACTTTATAACTTGTCACCACGCACCCCACACATTTTATTTTATTTTCTCTATATAAGCTTGTTTTGTAGTGTTTTTAACTATTATTTATTAAAATACTTAGATACTATTAATCACAGTGTCTTACGTGTTTTTTTTTTTTTTAAACGGGACTAGTCCCTCCCTCTTACCCACCACTGCAACTCCTGTAAGCCAGGATCAACAGTGGCACACAATGAAATGACACTGAGCGGTGAAGCTCAGGCATGTCCCGGGGAATCGCTTTAACTGTCTTGGATCCCGCAACGAATTTAATCAGAAACAGAAAAAAGGAGGAGTTAGAAAATGAATAGTTCCACTTCCCTCCAGAGCAAAGCGGGAGACAGAATGATGTAAAGAGGCTATAGCCTCATAAAATGAGAGATTTGCAACTAGAGAAGCCAGCTGCAAAAGCACCGAGGATCAATTTAAGGGTCCTAAGTGAGCTGTTATATTTGATTCCAATAGTAGGTATGGCAAAAACGCTTAAACGCACGGAAGTTGTTCCTTGTTGCTACAAGATCCGTATAAACTACTCCAGATATTGGTTGCAAGCTGTTTAACATAATATCACGCTGATTTTGCCAGATATCACACTCCCACAGGATGTGGTGAGCAGTTTGTTCATATTCGTTACTGGATGTTGAGCACAGACAGATTGGTGAAGATACTAATTGTTGTCTTACGTGTGTAAATAAACAACAAGATATCGTGCAAGGTATTATTTAAATGTTTTATGATATTTTAGTGTCGTAATGGAACAAAAACATTATGACACAAATCTGTAGATCTGTAGAAAAGTCAAATGCGAGTTGACACTACGGGTAAAGTTCGTTATTTTACTTATCTACATACGACGTTTTTCGCTGAGATTGGTTTTGTGGACGGGAATAATTATTAATATGTTATGAATTGAATTTAAAACTTAAATTGAGGTCTTTATATCTTACTAGTTGTACTCCGCGGTATTACTAGCGTTTTAAGAAAGATCAGGTCAGATGTACCCTAAACCGGCGAGCATGTATGAAGAATATTATGTCAGTAAACGAAGCGAAAGAGGTATGCAAGGATCGTGACAAATGGAAGTCCGTTGTCTCTGCCTACCCCTCTGGGAAACAGGCGTGAGTCTATGTATATATGTATGTATCTTTATAAATTATAGCCGATGTATTATTGGGATGTATAAGCTATATTACTACACAGTTTCATCAAAACCCGTTAGCTAGATTTGCGTAACCCCATTCTGCCTAATATAATTTTAGTCTATAAGTCCTTAGTTCAAATCCCGAGTTGGCCCAAAAAGTATTAAGTAGTTGGCCACTCTCCCTTGGGATTGGCTGTCATTGCCGAAATTCGGCCACGTACATTACTATAATAACTTTTATTTCCACCAAGCTCTTTTTTGATAGGACTATAGCTTCGGAGTCTGTTTTTTGCTTCACCGGCCGGACAATACAACAATCTAAACCTCAGTAACAGTAGCTGTCATAAAACAAACACTAAATACAGTTAGTTTAATCCTACAACAAGGTAGGTAACCCGATATACCTACCTACCTACTATATTTCTTCACCGTTCTTTTGCATTTACAAAGTATCAGTTTTCGTTGTACCTATATACCTAGTTTCACGCCTCGTGGACCTAGCGGTAGCGTATTCAACGGCAGTTCAAATCCCGGATCGGGCTAAATGGTCATTTTGGATTTTTTTTCTGTTAAAAAAAGTCTCAACAAGTAGTAGGAAGATCGGCACGGGTTATTTACTTTACAAAATACATAAAAGGATAAGCTCAAACACAGTTCAACTCTATCCTCTCACTTCATTTATATAACGAAATTTATTACGGCATACTAGAGCAAATAATAATATGTATGGGTATGGTATGAAATATAATTACTTATAACTACAAGTTTTTATATTTATATTTATTTATTCGCCAGAAACATGGTTACAAGATGTTATTTAGCCTTTATTTATTTAGCCTTTTGAATTATTTGGCCATTAAAATTAAGCTCCCTAATCCTAAGGTATTCATTGATATATTTACATATTATCATTCATTAATTAACCGATGGCCGTTGGGGCAGAAAAGTTCTTGAGTGGCGACCACGAACCGAAAGACGCAGCGTGGGTAGGCCCCCTACAAGATGCACCGATGATCTTGTGCGGGTAGCTGGTCGCTGGAAACTACTGGATTCGAATAGCGCAAGACCGGCAATTGTGGAGATCTTTGGGGGAGGCCTTTGTCCAGCAGTGGACGTCTTTCGGCTGATATGATGATGATGATGATTCATTAATTCACTCATATAATAATAAATGTTCATTGAAATATTCTACCTAGGCATAAAAAAATTCGGAGCTCGTAACAAAGATATTTTTCAGGAAATTAAGCAATGTGTGCATCACTGGTTTCCATATAGAGAGCTCGAAATAAGTGGCGTTTCCGTTGTCGGAAACGATGTTTCGAGCCAATAATTAGGGAATTTATTTTTATACCAATTTTTGGATAGTTTTATTCTAACAGACGTGTCACATTACCGGCATATGACCCACTTGCTCATTTGCCTTGCTATCATTAAAAAAAAAGAAACAATTATTAATTATAACCTAATTATTTAATAATGCGTTATATAAATCACGTGTCGTGATAAGATGTGGAACACTTCTGTTAGTGAGAGAATGTGCCGCGGAGTGTAATGAACGTGCAGCCGATACGGAAGTAAATGAAATGTGTTGGTTGGCTGCCTTATTCGTCTGGCGTTAGCGTATTCAACTTCAGAAAATGGTTCCAACCGAGTCGGACTAAAAAGTATTCAAATTTAATTTATTCCGTAAATATTTAACATTTATGTGGAATCGTTATTTATTTTACCCTACCGTACAGTTGATGATGCAGCTACTGAGAAACACTGCCGGAAAACTCAGTAGTTTTTTAAAATAAAATATAGTTATGTGTGTTGACTTCAAACTGAATTCGATTCCAAGCACTTCTGTCACTTAAATAATCAGAAATTTTGTAATATGCTACACAATTTGGCTTGCAAACTTAAATTAAAGTTATTACTGGGTTTATTTTGGAAAGTGCTATGTGGTGACGGCTACCAACTCGACTCATGCCGTGGAGGCCGTAGAAGTATTAATTACTGTTGAAAAATCATAGACCCGACATCGACTTTCCTTTATGAAAACCTCTTAACATAAATGAACAAGAAAACTGTTTTTTAACTCGGTAAAAATTCCTTTTACCCTTTGTGTCCTTTGAGAATACTCTTCTGCAGCGAGGTTATTAAAGCCAATAGTAAGAATGACAGAGAAGACCATAGATATGTTGACCTTGTCTTACCACCTACCGACCTAGTGTGCAAGGAAAAATATAGAGGCTGGCGCTCATTTCTTTTGCCTGTGGTTTGGACATTATTTGATAGTATTGAAATGGATGTCGTCCCTTATACCATCTTGGAGTGTTTGGCACTTAGGTCGACCTATTATATTACTTCAAGCCAGATACTACGCCTCATCAGGAGGTAACGTCTCACTAAACAGATATTATTTTTAACTTCCAGTAGTAGCAAGCGGGTTAAAAAAACATTATTTATTATCTCTGAACAAGTCGAGTAAAATAAAACTGCATTATTTACATCCTTAAAATTTATTTATTTTAAATAGCGTGATCAACTTAAACAATGATAAATGTGAGCAATTAATTGCATTTTAACTTTTCTTACCATATTCATACATAAATGTATGAAATAAACAAACGCAGCAGGAGTCAATGACTCGTCCAGACATTTCTGTAGCCTTATCAACAAAAGAAACTTGTTTTAAACATATACCAATAACATTGGTCGGTTTCTTATTTAAAATTCATGTTACGCTTTCTTATTTCAATTTATAACTGGCATTCAGATATTTTTTTTCAAATTACATAATTATAATTGTGTCAATTGAATTCATTCGATTTTGCTTTTAGGCGCTAACAACCTATGCGAATCCTTTCTCTGTGGTTTTTAGACTATGGCAAAGTTCGGCGTAGCTAAATGTTAACGTAATGCTTACAAAATTCATACTCCCTGGCTTTCGCAACATCATTTTGTTACCGTTTAGTATGCAATTTACGTGCGTCTTTTTATATTGTATATCTGTCAATTCAAATTAAAAAATATTACTAACTTAGAATTGAATCGCGGGCTTATTACGTATCGAGCAGCAGTCAACCAAAAACGAATTTTGCGTAATAAATGTTATCGCTAAAATGTAATACAAACTTGCCATTGAAGAATAATTATTGTCCAAAATCCTTTATCGTCAGGCGTCTATACCATACCCATAATACTTAGTAGATTTTGTAGTAGATATTGCTGAACTGTTAAATCGTAATATGATATTTGTTCAGAGAATAATTAAGCGTGTACGAAGTCACTGAAAGCTAGTAAATGCAACGCAATGTTACGCCGTTTAGTGATTATTGTAAGTGCAGTAAATACTTAACACTATCAGTGATGGTATAAACTTCTATAAACACTATAGATACACGCACATCACACTCCTATTTCAACCAACAACAAAAAGTCATTCATCAATCCAGTTACATTTTTTTCAATTAATTTACACCGATTGCTCTGACTTTTGCGGACTTATTTTGATTATTCTCGATTTTTGATTCGTATACATACCTACGCTTGTTTTATTCGAATATTGAGGTTTTATAAGGAAATAAACTATTACAAGAGGTCGGACGCCGTAGATATATTACGGTTATTTTTTAATTGTCTATCTAAAAATTGTGGAGCATCTGTTATGTATGTTGTTAAAAATACAATACTTTTCATTGTAAATTTATGATCGCGGGGTATTCGTCTGAAACAGTATAATCTAGAATTAGTATTTCATTATACGGTACTAATCATTATGTTCGTGAATTCTTTGTTGTTCTGGGGCGAAATTCGACAATCTCCTGTGCGTATATCACTAGTAAATAGTAAATACGTTTCTGGTCGAAATCAAAATGCTGAATATCATCAATCTTACTATAGTCGAAGCGACGTGACTCTCTTGCACTAGAAAACCGACCTTAGGAGGTACGTTTTTAAGACTCTGTCTAGATCCCATTGTGTCTACCTTCTGTGGCTTAGCCACGTAGGTACACAGAGTGCGTCGCCCTTGAAGCCGGCAGAGCGGTCGAGTGTTTGGAACCAAATATGGCTACAATTTTGTTTAAATTGAAAGTGCGGATTGCGTTTCTACAAGTATACAACGTGTAACATAAGTAGTGTGGGATAGTTAAGGCAACGCATCAAAGATATTGAGCGCTACTTTCTGAGCAATTATAAAAAAATGGGACGTATATTAATGTAAACATTTTGTTTTTATTTTGTCATTGACATAGTTTTGGTATGACCTCTGCACAATTCGTACCTTTTATAAAAAAATTTAAAACTGTTCTTTAAATACATATTTTCCCATTTCCAAGGTAGTATCGAGAACAAATTTAGTCTCCTTTTCGGAATACAAAAACTAAACGCATATTGAACTGTATTAATTGGATTTTATAAAAAATGTAGTTTATACTTTTAATAGTAGGTACCTACTTAATACTTTTTTGGCGCGAACAACACAAGCTAAAAAAAGTAGTATTTTACTTTATAATATAGAACCTAATTAATATTTTTTGGCGCGAACGACACAAGCTAGATCGCGCATGGTTCTTAGGCAGTCTAGCCCCCAGCCTAACTCAATGCCTCTCAATCCGCTGTTTGTTAATGTTTACCAATTTCCAGTTTCCTGGCTGCCATTTTTACATATAGGTATGTCATAGCCTAATTAAGCTCCATAAGTTAAGTTTCGTAAACCATTTATGTTGCACCTAATATTACAACTAAATACTTAAGAGCGTATAAATAGCGTTGTTTAATCTCGTGTTATCCAAAACATGAAGAAATTGATTTATGAGCAAATGTTTCCAGATGTGAACAAAATAACCCCAAGATGACGTAATCTAGTCTATTTAGTAAACAGTGGAGTAAGTTATGCATCAAATTCTCGAAATCATGACACAGATATGATTTTACGTAGAATTTGTATGTAAAACTATGTAGTTCGGACTCGTGTTAATAGCTCGGGTTCGTTTTAAACTTCAAACCGGTATTAACGGCTCACAGCGATCGAACATAATAAATAATAATGCCCAGATGGTAAACTTCCAAGAATATTGCCTTGTTTAATAACAATTCGAGGGTTTCAAATACAGTTATGCGTGTTTTAAATACAATAAAGTAAAATCTGTTTATATTCAAGTAAACTTTGAAAAATGCCTGCGTCTTTACGTGTTAACGTAGAGCGTCAGTTGCACAAAACTTCTAAATACAATGACCCTCCCATGCATCAACCCGTCAGTAACCGCCCACAATCGTGGTTCGAACCCCACAAAACCTCCTACCTCCGCTACGGCGCGAATACTTAGTTTGTAGTTTTAATTGGTAGACTTATCACGTCCTTCGTAGTGGCCCCGAGCTCGTCTCAATTAGGTGGTGAAGTAGTCAAAACCTCCTTAACGGTAAAAGACATGTTAAAAAAATAATACAGTTAATTATACATCATTAATATATATTAGGTACGTCAGACGCCAGCACAACAAGCTACCCCCAATCTATAAAATTTCCCCATTGAAATTGAACCTTATGCTTGTGTGATAAAGTTGAAAATCTATAAAAGAAATTTGTCAGATTGGGGTAGCTGGATGTGCTGGCGTCTGTACATGTAGAAATTTATATGTGCAGTTTGTTATTGTTTAGAATGGACATTTAAATTTATGATAGTAATGATTAAGTTAATTAGCTAGCTTGTTTATGTTATCCTCGAAACGGTTATTTAAAAATATAAATATTTATAATTTTAGATTATATTGTTAAAAATTTATTTCGCTATTAAACAGTTCCATAAATTACACAATAAATACATAAATATATAATAATCTAATGTACCTACAATTTCCGGTAATAAGTTGTTATAAAATATACCTACATAGTAGTAACAATTAATCAAAATTGTTTCACGAACTATGATGATAATGGTGTTATTTGTGTCCATCAATTATATGTTTTTAACTTACCCCGGGACACGGATTCATTTCCCTAGAGCAGAATAGTCATTAAAAAAATATATTGTAGGCCTTTTAATTTACTTTTGTAGCATAGTCATTTCAGTCAAAGGCAAATCGTTAAATTAATTAAAAATAATTAATTACTTAAACAAAGAGAGTATAGAAATTTAAAAACTATGTTTACACTTAACCTCTCAAATCCCGCGTATTTTTATGAAGCTGTCACTAATGAATCTATGGTCTATTATTTTTTAAATGTCACCGATTTTTTGTGCTTCTGTGTAAGATATTTGCTGTTAAACCTTAATTGGTCTGAGCCACAAACTATTGGGATAAACTAGTTAAAAGTAAGCGAAAATACAGAAGTTATGTGCCACGTTTAGAAATGTAAAATAAAAAAAAGAACCAATTGTGCCATAATTGCTCTTCCATCATTGATATACAAAAATCCCTTTTGGGTTTTTGTATATCGATGTCTTCTATTGACAATTTGTTTCAGAAATACCTAATACGAATATTTAATTAAACAGCTAAGCAACAATTTCATTAACAACAAGAAGCCAAGCATTTCTGCAAGATGCCACCGCACAAGGGTACCGGAGAGACATGCAAGAAAGCGAACGTAAAAAAGTAATGACATGGTTATAATAAAACTGATCATCTGACATGGAATATTTTTTGGTTTCGAGAAAAAAGTATGCATCCATTAGAATAAATTTCTTTCTCGAAGGTCTCGGCTTGTACAAAAATTACTACTAATTTAAAACACACCAATAATGATGGAGCCATACTGAAAATGACTTTATTAAAACTATCCCTACCCTTTTCACCTTATCTGACAAATTATTACAATTTAGGTGCATCGACCTGTGCAGATGTGAGGGATGTTGTAAGGATTTCAAAATAAACCGATGTATGGACGATTTTAAAATAGCTTATATTCAAACCCTTATAACGTCACTACTATTCCAATCTGCATCGCTTTTTTTTACATGATGCAACACCGTCCTAAAAAAAAAGTATTTCTGTACTTTAACTATTTTCCATGCATTTTGGTTCGCATAGTAATTTCCTATTTAAGGTTGGTAAAAAGGAAACCTTATGATGAGACTCAGTCTGTCCATCTGGCATGGCGTTATATTTCAGTACCTACTTATTACGTTAAGCGGCCCATGTCACAGACACAATACTTAAACAAAAGCCTTTGTATGCCGTTCCCTGGCATGACAACAGCGACATTTGAAATTGACAAGAAATCAGTTTATTGCTTTACTTCTTACCTTAATGATACGAAATAAATTTTTGTGACTCTGACACTAGGCACACTTCCCTTCAGTGATTATGTAAAGTAAGTTTCTATTTTAATTACATTACAAAATACGGGTATATTATCAAATGGGATATCATATGAAAGAGCGTTTGCAAATATCCTACTAATATTATAAATGTGAAAGTTTGTAAGTATGGATATATGGATGTTGGTTACTCTTTCACGCAAAAGTAACAGATTTTGATGAACCCCTGAAGTAATATAGCTTATATGTCCGAATAACACATAGGTTATAATTTATAAACTTTATACTAACGGGTGAAACCGTGGGGCACATCTAGTCTGAAATAAAAATAGTCAAAAATCATGATCATTCACAAAAAAAAAATAATTAACTTGACTCTTGAGCTCTTGACCCTATTCAATGGGATGCATACAATTCAAGAGGTGAATACAGATACGGACAATTTCGTATGTTCTTGTTCCTATTCATCCCGATTCACGTTACTGATCAAAATGACGTAGGTAGTTTCGGTTTTCAAAATTGTTATGCTTTACTCTATTTGTGTACACTGCGACAAAATCACGCTACCATTTAACACATGACAAGTACACGGTGACGTATGACGTATAATCTCTACAGCAACATCTGTATTGACTTAGGCGGTGGAACTTACGACACGTTCTGTGATACACTTATCTGTGACATAACAACATCAAGGTTCTTAGATTATTTAGCACTCATCAGTCGCAATTTTGGGTTTATCTGCAATGATAAGATTTGTACGAAGGTGAAATGAATAAGTAGGTATATGCGAAAACTGCAGACCCTAACAAAAGCACGATGCATTTTTAGGGTTCCGTAGCCAAATGGCAAAAAACGGAACCCTTATAGATTCGTCATGTCTGTCTGTCCGTCCGTATGTCACAGCCACTTTTTGCCGAAACTATAAGAGCTGTAGTGTTGAAACTTGGTAAGTAGATGTATTCTGTGAACCGCATTAAGATTTTCACACAAAAATAGAAAAAGAACAATAATTTTGGGGGTTCCCCATACATAGAACTGAAACTCAAAAAAAACTTTTTCATCGTACCTATACATGTGGGGTGTCTATAGATAGGTCTTCAAAAATGATATTGAGGTTTTTATTATATATTTTTTTAAATGACTTCGTAAGAAATGGTTATTTAATGCGATTTTGGGTTTGTTTTTGTATGATCTATTTGAATTGATGATGTGTTTTTCGGAACTGGGCTATATAAATTAAATCCTTTCATCATCTTCATCATTATCATCATATCAGCCGAAAAACGACCACGGCTGAATAAAGGCCTCCCCAAGGATCTCCACTTGTGTTGCCTGCATCCAGAGGATTTCCGCGAAGCTTGCAAGACCGTCGGTCCACCTATATAGGACCTGCCCAAGCTCTCTATCTATCTTCACTAACTTATATCTCTCCCAACTTCCGTTCGCCTCGTCCGATCTAACTTTTCCGTAACGCTGTCGTCACATATTCACCAGCTTACGCCCCAAGTAAAGGGTGGGTAATTAAATTGTACTTAAAAAAACAAACTTAGTTTGCCTATGAATCTGACCCGAAATATACAAAACAAAGATTAAACCAGTACAAAAACGATGCATTTTTTGGCCATAAAAATACTTTTCGTATTTCATAAACTGGCTATCTATAATTTTCTTTAGTTTCATGGGTAGACGCTCCTTAAGTTTCCGCCACTATTTAGATTACAACGGGAATTGCGGGATTCAAACCTGAGACACGATTGCACAGAAAAAGTAGCGAAGCGAATACCATAACCACTTCGCCAAGTGGTATAAGTGTTTATTTTCGTATTCGTATTTAGAACTGGGTATAACTAATATCCTGTTCTAAATACGAATACGAAGTTGATATACAAGGTGTAACATAAATAGTGGTGGAAGCACAATTAGTGCGGTCTACCCATGAAACATGAAAATGTAAAAAAAAAACATTTTTAAAATTTCTATAGTCATCATAACAGCTGTAAGAAGTCCACTGCTGGACAAAAGCCTTCCCTAAGAATTATCTTGGAGGGATATGCCATAATCGCCACGCTTAGCAGACGGGTCGGCGATCGTAGTAAGACGGTCATAGTACTCAGAAAGAATCTGCTGCCCTTCCTCTGGTAGATATTCCGTCGGGTCGACTTCTACGCCCCCCCACGAGATGAGATGGGGTGATGATATTCGCCGCCGTTACCACATAGTAAAGTGCTAAATGCACTTTACTATGTGGTAACGGCGGCACTGATTGTTATTTTTGTATGGGTAGTTGAATTTTTTTTTTCCAATTTTGTTTAGTTTGGTTTCCTATAAAAGCGTGTTTTTTAGGTTTTTAAACTATTATTTATTTAATAACTACGATTTGTGCACCACACCTTTCTGTATATTGTAGACATTTTGCCCCAGTCTAGCCGTATGTACCTAGATTACAATTATAACGATCGTCCCATCGATATTGATAACGTTATTATCTAGAGAAACTACACTTCTGTGAACTGGAAATGCATCCTTGAACGTCTAGATATGATAAATACATGGAATATTTGTAACAATAACGCAGATAATTTATCAATTACCTATTTCAAAAGAATGAAAAGCTTGCACTAACACAGACATCGCATTAATAGTATATTTTTAAATGAAACCGTTTTAGTAATACCAGGTTAGCAGTGGCAATGGGTGAGTTCTAAAGTTAGGTTAGCCGGTTGTATACTATAAATCATAGGAAATAACTGGACAGCCAGCGGCTGAGTATCGGGTATAGGTATCTAAGGAAGAAATCGTATTAAAATACCATCAGGTGTCACAGTTCTTTGCCTTGATATTATTAAAAAAAAAATGAAATGCGGCTACGGAACGGAATGCCAACAGCTTTAGAACTCTTTTAAAATACGTAATTCTTTCTTTATCGTATGGGCAGTGGTTACCCTGGTACCCAGTAAGCCTCTGACATGCCTTGATGACGGTTCAACGTGCTCTCCGAAGCACTGAGACGCTCAGAAATCAAACCATCTTTGTGTTTGACACATTATACTTAATGTGTTCTCATGTTTAATCTCACATAATTTGATATTTTTGCCGATCATACTATTAATATTTATGGTGTAGAACTGAGTGAGGCGTTGGATCCTCTAAATTTTACGAAAAAAACACAGTCGAACTGAGAACCCCTATTAATGAATGAGGAAAAACGACATCTTTCCGTTCATATGTTTACAAAATAAAGAATACTGAATACTGACAGTTGGTTCAGGACAAGTGACAACAGAGCATAAGAACATAGCCCCCGATTCCATACAATGCCATTCCATACAATAATTTCAATATAATTGGCACACACATTTTGTCTTTCTTTCTAACATAGATCGTACGAAAAGGACAGGGCATCCTTAGCTGTGACATTTTAGGCGCGAAATACTGAGTGAAAATAAGCGACACATTAGGACCTGTTGACTAATTATGTGCTCGGTGCGCGTCAAGTCTGCAGTTTTACTTGTTTTGCAATTCTTTGTATACCACATCCTTTTCATAGGACGTATATTAGAAGGAGATATAATGATATTTGAATTAGTTTAGTGGTGTAAAAGACAGAATCGCCGGCATTATCTATTTATACAGGATTACGTGTAAAACACCAACAACCTCGCAGGACTAGATAGCTAAAACCATAAACAACAACTTTTGTTCAACGAGTTCGGACATAACTCAAAACATGAAAACAAAAGATTTTACACGGACGACTGGCGACTAGAGCTGAGAAATATGTCAAATTCAAAGGCGCCAGCGCTGCACCCCTACCCCGCGTATAGCGAAGGGTATATTTACGTAATCTTAGTGATGCGCGTAGAGTTGCATAAACATTCAAGCGAGAAATTAGATTAATGCTTACTTTTGTACGAAAATGAAATATAACAAATTGTCAAAGTTGTAGAACAAAAGTGGTTGTTTATAGTGTTAGATATCTAATGCTGCGAGGTTGTTCGTGTTTTAAAAGTTACCCTGTTCTAGCTAATTTTACGCAATCTCATGTCAACAGTCAATTGTGAAATAAAACAATTAAGTATTCAGTTTTCTCGTCTCATAGTCACTATACATATTTTGTAGGTATCTATATTTGTTCTTATTGATGCTTTGTCAAAACGAATTACCCACAGGCCCATTTATATTATGAAGAGACACAACTTCTGACGTACAAAAAGTATTGTCAAAGGAAATATCCATGTAAATATTACTGTATCGAATCGCACTGGGACAATTACTTCAAGGTGTTTACGAATTTCGTAAAATTTTCCACATTATACGGAACAGCAGATTGTTATCACCATTTCTTGGAATAATTGCAAATCCGATAACACTTTACGAGTACCTACATACTTCGGAATTCGATGTCGAAAATAATTTGTGAAAGACCATGTCGCCGTTTTGTTGATCGATTTGTTTTTAATATAATTTCGGTTAAAGTTTCGGTTTGACAGTTATAATTACGTCAATAACATTATTTATAGCAAAAAAGAAAGTTTAAGTCTATAAATTTAAAGGTACAGACAGTCACAAAACTTCGTTCACAACTTTATACATACACTTCTGTATACAGTGAGCGATAAATAGTTTTAATTTTAAGCTCGCTTTTTATAACATAATCGATGAGAGCATCTACCCCGCTGACCTAGTGCCTCACGATGCCTCACGATGTCATTCCTCACAATAGTTTTAGTATGAGATAACAAATTTATAAGACACACACGAATGTGAAAACTCAGTGGAGCGCGCCTTATTTTGTACTTCAGACCACTTACTCCACAGCTAACTGTCTAACCCACAGATATGCTCTGAGGTCTAACCACTAAGTTAACTCGTACTATTGCTTACTTAAATGTTGCTGGCCCTACCCGCCACGGGTAGGGCCAGCAACATTTATTGTTTATTTGCGTTCACTGATTTACTCTTAAACTTGACTCTTAAAGGCCGGCAACGCTCCCGCGATTCCTCTGTTGTAGCGAGTGTCAGGTGTCCCAAAAACTTAACCAAAAATTTAAACTGTGATTTTTCTGTTGGCTTTGTTAAAATGTGATTTACATTATTAAGCGGGTCTGAAAGATGACTTGACTCCTCGAAAGCTATTATTTTAAACTTGTATCTCTATCTGTCATGTACCGCTACATCATAATGACACTGCATAAACAATGTCACAATAATAATTGTTTCTTAATGCCCCTAGCTCTCATTATGGCCATCATGTTTAAATGCAATAATGGCATCATCAAATTCATTATCTAATTTATTGCAATTAAAGAACAATGCGTATGACTGAATGCTTATTTACTACTCAATAGTGTCATTCTAATGCTATTCGTAAATAACTTGCTTAAATTCTGATCACGTACGTCTACAACAATAGAATATTATTACCCAAAATTCTATAAAAAGGAACCCAGACAAATGTGAGACCTGGAATGGGGTTCCGTTTCTTGGATGTCGTATATATTAAAATAAGTTATAGAATCTCTTAATCAATCTACCATAAAATCAAAACCGCATAACGTTGCTAAGGAATTTTGATTGCTTATTAGAAAAATTACGTGTCCATTTATCGACAATTTTATTTATTTAATTAAATAGAAACATACATACATAACATACTTTATAAAAAAAATAAAACATGTTGTGAAATGTCTCAATAAGGTCCATTCATATGATAAACTTAAAAACCAAATACTAAACTAAATATAGGCAATAATAAACAGCCCATAAACAAAAAAATGCCCAGACTTAAATTTATAAATACCTCAGTCCAACTAACACACTGCCATCTGATCCCAAAAGTTTTAATTGTAATATTCGCATTTCTCTAAAAAAATAATCTCTGCATTATTACCAATAGTCTGAATAAAGGGCTTGTTTATTTCATTTAGATATACCACTCGGCAGACTGAAGAAGTTGCATAAGAAGGTTTCGTTTTACGTCTTTTGGTAGAGAACACTAAAAATGCTAAATTCTCACAATACCTGCACGTAGGGATGGGTCGTTAACCTTGTTTAATATGACTGTGGCTATGTAGCTAGTCCCTCTATTAACAAAACCAATTAATGCTGTGCCCGTGGGATCAGAATACAGAGTAGAATAAACCTTTGTTAATTAGAGACTATGGAAGTGCTCGATTACTTTTTTTAACGACTGTTTTTAATAAATGCATCGTGTCATCGTGTTATTGAGTCCTGTTCCTTTGTTGTATTAATAAGTTTTGTTAGGCACATAACTTAAATGTTCGTTTAATAATAATAAAATAATAATATCCTGGGGCATTATTTACACACGGCGATCTGATCCCAAACTAAGCAGAGCTTGTACCTACTATAATAATAATAAAATCATTTTATTTTTCTCTCACAATATGTCTAGGTCTAGTAGGTCTTACAATTAAAGAACCTTAAAATTTCACCTATGTGAGAGACTGGTGCCTGATATAGGTTTCCAAACAAAAACCTGTGTTACAGGTCACCAGTGCCCCACCCTCGGTTAAAAATAAATAGGTACAAATTTAATATATGTACTATGGAAACCATACAACTGGTATATTACATATACTACTTTTCTTTTGTTAATACATACTTATTTATATTGATAATGACACTCAGACTCATAACAAACAGACAAATATTTGTCCTGGGTGGGAATCTGGAACCTGCGCTGCGGCGAGTAAGGCAAGCATTTACCAACCACGCCAGCTGTAAAATAATACGCTGCACGTAAAAACAGAGTTGATAGTTATCTATTGAAGGTATCTATCTAGTCATGTATACTTCTTATCTGGTGGAAAGTCTCCCGATATGTCAAGGTAAGGCAACGATATGATTAAAATAATGCAATGGAATGTGATAACATGAATGCATACTAAATGTACAATTGTAGATAAAATAGCCTTTGATTGCATAAATACTTAACTATGTGCATCATGCATGAATGACGTTAAGTGGCTCACATTACACACAAATAATAATAATATATATCATAATAATCAAATTACGTCTACTACTGGATCAAAGAATGGGGGAAAGAATATATGCCATAATCGCAACGCTTTGCAGACGGGCTGGCGATCGCAGTTTGATGGTCATAGTTCACAAAAAACGATGCGTTCTCTGGTAGGTATTCCGTCGGGAAGATTTCTACGTCCCCCACGGGATGGGATGGAGTGATGATATTCTATGGCGTCACCACGCAGCAGTCATAATATATCCTGGGACATTCAACCACCGCCATCTGATCCCAAACTAAGCAGAGCTTGTACTATGGAAACCAGATAACTGATATACTACATATACTACTTTTCTTTTCTAAATATGTAGTGATAGATAATAACACCCAGACTCAGGACAATGAGACATGTTCATACTCACAAATATCTGTGCAGAGGCTCTACCGGCTAAGTCGCCGAACATCGATTTCTTAAATAGCGTTCAAATAAAAAAGGTTAAAAACGACTTAATCAATCGTTAATTCGTCTTCCATGAGCACATGTGACGTCACAAATGGTCCGAAATCGATTGTCAACGTTGAAGCCGATTTCAAGATTGATAGTAATTTTTAAAATTTAATTTATTTGAACGCCATTAAAAAAAACTTGTGTGTACTTATGTACACGCGTTAGAAGTTATACTTCTTAATATACAACTTGAACATAGTTATCAATTTTCATACCACCTAGAACTAACTTCATGCTGTTATTTTTTTGGTGTCGGTGTGCGCGGGCATCGTAAAAATTCACTCTCATCATTTTTCTCCATCGCGCCAAAAGAAGTATAACTTCAAAAATAGATGTTCGACGACGTAGCCGGTAGAGCCCCTGGGTGGGAATCGAACCCACGACGTGCGGCGTGAAGGCGAGTATCTACCAACCACGTCAACCGGTCTTTATGATTATGTATATATTCCGTGGATAACGGTGCTGATTGCGTAATTATTTATTATTGTTTTACCAATAAGGTCCATACTGTAGCATTATCTATATAAATAAACTGACTGACTGACTCATCAACGCCCAGCCCAAACCCTTGGCCCTAGAAAGCTGAAATTTTGCACAGATGTTTTCTTTATAATGTAGACAAGGAATAAGGAAGTATTTTTCGAAATTCAACCCCTAAGGGGGTAAAACGGGGGTGTGAAGTTAGTATGAAACTTTGCCGGTTTTGAAGTTAGAGGCATGAAAGTTGGTATATGGCCTTGCAGTTAAAAATAAAAAATATATGTTTCAGGATTTTTGGAAATTTCACCCCCAAGGGCAAAAAATAGGGGATGTAAGTTTGTACGAAAAAAGTCCCAATTTTTAAGTTAAACGCATGAAAATTAGCATTTGGCTTTTTAGTTAAAAATAAAAAATATATATTTCAGGATTTTTGAAAATTCCAGGAAAGTCATAAAATAGGGGATGTAAGTTTGTATGAAAAATGCGATATTTTTGAAGTTAAACGCATGATAATGAATTTGTATTTGGCCTTTCTGTTAAAAATATATAGCATTTATTTCAGGATTTTTGGAAATTATACCCCCAAGGGCGGAAAATAGGGGATATAATTTTATACTGCCTGACTGACATATCAAGGCACAGTCTAAACGGCTGCAGTTAGGCCTTGAATTTTGACAGTAGTTACCTTTTATGACGTAAGCATCCACTTAAGAAGGGTTTTTGAATATTCCACCCCTAGGGGACTAAAATAAGGGATGAAATATTTTATGAAAGTGCTTAATTTTGATGTTAAAGGCTTTAGTATATAGACTTGCAGTTACAAATTAAAATATATATTTCAGGATATTTGAATATTCCACCCACAAGGGCGTAAAATTGGCGATATAAGTTTATATGAAAAAAGTGCCAACAAGTTTTAAGTTAAAAATGAAAATTGGTATTTAGCATTACAGTTAAAAATTAAAAGTATGTGTTTCAGGATTTCCGAGAATTCTACCACGTAGGGTGACAAATAGGGGATGTTTGTATGAAAAATATGACATTTTTTAAGGTAAACTCATGAAAATTGGTATTTGACCTTTCATTTAAAAATATGTATTTCAGGATTTTTGGGAATTGCAGCCCTTTAGGGTGACAAATAGGGTATGGAAGTTTGTATGAAAAATGTGACATTTTTTAAGGTAAACGCATGAAAATTAGTATTTCGCCTTTCATTTAAACATTATAAATATATCATCAGGACTTTTCGAAATTCCACCCCTAAAGACGACTAAAATAGGGGATGTAAGTTAGTATGAAAAACTGTTTTTTTTTTGGAGTTAAAAGCATGTAAATTGCTATTTCAGTTGAAAATAAAGCAATCTAGGGAATAATTTGCTGTCAAAAAAGGTAATCCATAACTGATTCAATAGGTCAACACCAAAAATGTACGCCAACTTAACGTATAGAGAAATTCGTTGCTTATTGCTTAAAATGCTGTGTTTGTTGTCGTCTAAGTAAAGATTTAGCGTTTCATAAGATTTGTAACTTTTTTTTTGTATTTTTAATAACGTATTAAAAAACGTCAATTTAATAAAATTGGGATAAAAAAGTCATTGACCCAAAATTCGAGTTAGCGTAGTATAAATTGTTCGTGTCGAGATGATCGCACCCAAAAAATATCATCTTAAGTTTACTGATCTACAAGTTCACAATTTTGTAACTCGATGGCTTTTATATCGTTTCAGATCGCAGAACTCATTTGACATATCGGTTAAAATAAATAAATGCTTGAAGTAAAAGGTAGTCCAAAACTGAATCAAAAGATGATCGCCTAAATCTCACCCAAAATATATGCCCACATCTTAATTTTACCGCATTACAAGGTTATATTTCTGTTAGTAGATGGTGTAATCATCGTTTTAGATCGCGCTATGGTTTCGTTCACAAAATGTGATATTAGACCTATCAATGCCGTGGTCGCAACCTAAGCTAATGGGAGTTACCTTGGTGATTAATGCATCGTTGATTATTATATTACTTTATTTGACTTACTGACTTTACTTAAGGACAATTGATATGTATTCTTTGATATTTTTGGTTTTATGATATCGGGTCTTTTTTTTTAAATAACAGTAGCAAAGTAGTCTTTAGTTTATTTCTTAACTAGGTTATTTATAGGTTAGGTTTTCTTAAATTTATATTGCTTATTTCTTTTAAAAGTATTTTTTTTTAGATTAAGCTAGAAGTAAGTAGTTACATTGGTAATCATTCAAAATTGTCGCGGACGAAGTCGCGGGCACCAGCTAGTTTACTATACAATTGTTCATTGTCCAAGTGTCAAATAAAATAAAAATCGGCCAAGTGCGAGTCGGACTCGCCCATGAAGGGTTCCGCAGCAGCAAGTATTTCAGTTGATTAAATTAAAGGTATATTGCGGTTTACGATTTATGACGTTTAAAAAAAAAACTACTTACTAGATCTCGTTCAAACTAATTTTCGTTGTTAGTTTACATGGTAACGCACATCATATATTTTTTTTAGTTTTATCATTCTCTTATTTTAGAAGTTACAGGGGGGGGGGGGGGGACACTCATTTTTCCACTTTGGAAGTGTCTCTCGCGCAAACTATTCAGTTCAGACAAAAATGATATTAGGTACCTCAATATGATTTTTGAAGACCTATCTATAAACAAAGTGGCTGTGACATACGGACGGACAGACAGGCAGACATGAAGAATCTATAAGGGTTCCGTTTTTTGCCATTTGGCTACGGAACCCTAAAAATGAAGATAGTCAAAGAATGGCTTCTGCATTTCGTTGTCATGAATGCAGCATTAATCTTAGATCGTAGTATGGGTACGGTGACTACTGCCATCTATCTATTCGGAAATATCCGGTGAAGCAGTTAAACCGTCAGAGGCTAACTATAAAAGTCATGGAAAACAATAGAATTTAGCGATACTATTCCCTTTGTTTGAAAACAGATTTTTCAAAATGAGTTATATTTATTCGATAGACTTTGAACATGGTTCCGTAATCCGTATAGGTACAGTCGCCATCACATCAAGCTACCCCAATCTGTCAAATTTCCTCAATTGAAAGTGAACCTTATGCTTAAGTTATAAAGTTGAAAATCTATAAACGAAATTTGACAGATTGGGGTAGCTGGATGTGCTGCCGTCTGTACATTTTGTTCAAATCAGTTGTTAGATCTAAAAGTTGAAGTCGTTGATTGTTTTTTAAAATAGTAATTATACCTTTATATGTAAAAAAACACAACAAATCCTACTACCTACTAATATTATAAATGCGAAACTATTTAAGTATGGATGTTTGTTACTCTTTCACGCAAAAACTACCGAAAGGATTTGATGAAACTTTGTGGTAATCTATTTACATATAATAAAATCGTAGGAAAGTCAAAACTGTACATAGAATATTTTTTTAAAAGGATACTTGGGGCGTGACTACATTCGATATCGAGGCAAAAATATAGCTTTTAGAATTTTTGTCTGTTTGTCTGTATGTATGTCCGGGCTAAACTTAAAAAGTACTGCATGGATTTACTTCAAATTTTGCATGAATATTACTAAGAGGTTGGGTCAACATATAGGCTACATATTATTACACTACCACATAAGGGGGAGGAGCAGTGATAATTTATAAAGTTTAACTCCGGTAAAACTGTGGGACACAGCTAGTATATTGATATGTACAATACAATACTTCAATGAACAAAAGCACATATTTTATAATTATAATAATACATATATGTCTGTATGTATAATGCGATAGATATCACACTCGACAATAGTAGTAATAATACTACTATTTTATTTAAAATATCTCGTTTTCCATTTGAAATAAATGAAGTGCTAATTTAATTTGAATTTTAAATCTATGGTCGCCGACTCAAATCATCCTGCCTGTTTCTAAACAATTTGATTGAGGAAAACTTAGCCGACAGGAAATGCTGTAGAGACCCTGACTGATAAACGGCGACACTTGAAACTATAGCAGGCCTCAGGATAAGTCATTGGTTGCCTTGTTTGACTATAATTTCCTTTATTTAAATATCGCTCGTATCACTCTCTTTGTTTACAAGTTTTCCTGTTGCGATAAAATCTTAGGCGACGACAGCGTCCGCTTTGCGATCAATATGCATGCTATATTAAGTAAGTATGTATATATCTATTATATATGCGCGAACTATATTTAACAAAATTTATGTCATCATCATGTCAGCCAAATTACGTCCACTGCCATATGCCATAATCGACACGCTTGGCAGACGGGTTGCCGATCGCAGTTTGAAGGTTCACAGAAAAACGCTGCTGCCCGTTCTCTGGTAGGTATTCCCTCGGGACGACTTCTACGCCCCCCCGCGGGATGAGATGGGGTGATGATATTCTATGCCGTCACCACACAGTAAGATCTATACATATAATAAAATCATAGGAAAGTCAAAACTGTACATTGAATATTTACGAAAAAGGATACTTGGGGCGTGATCTACAAGAAGAATTTTGTCTGTGTGTCTGTTTGTCTGTATGTATGTCCGGGCTAAACACAAAAAGTACTGCATGGATTTACTTCAAATTTTGCATGAATATTACTAAGATGTCGGTCAACATATAGGCTACATATTATCACGCTATCACTTACTTGGGGGAGGAGCTATAATAAATTATAAAATTTAACGCGGGTAAAACCGCGGGGCACTGCTAGTTTATTTATATATTTAAGTAGTATTTCTATCACTCAGCTCATTGTTTACAAATTTTCCTGTTGCGATAAAATCTTAGGCGACGACAGCATCCGCTTTCTAATTATTTTGCTTTATTTTATAAGGAAATTATAGTTATTTATTATATTTATATTTTAATGTTTAACGATTGATAAAGTCATTTTTAACCTTTATTTATTTAAACGCCGATCACTATCACGATGTTCGGCGACAGAGCCGGTAGCCCCCCTGGGGGGATCCCGCCTAAGTCGTCGATCGTCGTGATCGTGATCGGTGTTATTTATTTTAAAAATAAAATCTTGGGATGGGTAAAAATGTTCAACTCGTGTCAGAACGGCTTAGTAGCGGTTTCGCCCTAATTTTGCTCGCCCGAATCGGGCGAATGAACTACTTTTGATTTTGAATATTTTTTAGGGTCAGTTTCGCCCGAGACAAATTTAATAGTCGGCGAATCAGGTTCAGTAAAATTTAGTAATGTACTATTAATAGTAAAAAATATTAAAAATTGAAAGTAGTTCATTCGCCCAATTCGGGCGAACGAAATTAAGGCGAAACTGCTACTAAGCCGTCAGAACAGTGGCCTGATCAAATATTCGTAAGACGGAGGGTCTGTTTTTTTATTCACACTGGCCGTTTATACACCACATGACCGCAGCATTTTTGAAGTTTAACCTTCTTTAGCGGCGTTGTGCACTTTTTTTTCTTAATTATGTTCGATTTATACAGTCGTCTGCCTAACCAATTTTTTTCTATTTTTAAAATTTATTCCCACTATAAGGAGGGAAGTAATTACTATGAGTCTTCATCGCCCAAAGGTGGGAAGTAGCATCTTTCACTCGCTACTCGGATCATATAAACACTACTTTCCGAGTGTGAGAAATGAAAAAATAGTTTCCTCTTCTATCGGCAGTCCCCAAAGACTGCCCCGCATGTTTTTTTTAATTATTTTTGTTACGCGACTTTGAGTCTATATTTGACTATGTCAGTCCTGTTCACGGATCACCTTCTAGCTGGCCACTTAGGCGGTAAGCGGTTCCCGCCTGCCTGTGGATATTAGGGTTATCAGTCACGTGTTGCTGTCCGATAGCTTCTCGTCTAGGAACGCTGGCAGCCTTAGGGCCAGCGCAGACAGAGAGGAGCGCAGCGGAGAGGATTTTATTAAGGCACTAGAAAATCAACTTTAGAGCTATAGGAATAAAGTGCATATATGCTTGAACCTGACAAAATGCTCGCGCAGTCTCGAGCATTATAATGTTCAAGCATATATGCACTTTATTCCTATAGTTCTAAAGTTGATTATCTAGTGCTTTAAAAAAATCCTCTCCGCTGCGCTCCTCTCTGTCTGCGCTGGCCCTTACCCTCGACGGGCTGGTTGGCGTGGTTGGTAGATAGATATTTGCCTTTCACGCCGCAGGTCGTGGGTTCTATTCCCCAGGACAGATATTTGTGTGCATGAACATGTCTGTTTGTCCTGAGTCTGGGTGTAATCACACCTAATGTTATAAAGGCGAAAGTTTGTGAGTGTGTATGTTTGTTACTTATTCACGTCTAAACGGCTGGAGCGATTTTAATAAAATTTGGTATGGAGTAAGCCGACACCCTGGATTAACACATAGGCTATCATTTATAAAATTTAACGCGGGTAATACCTCGGAGCACAGCAAGTTATCTACATAAGTGTGTATTTACAAAAGAAAAGTAGTATATCAGTTATCAGGTTTGGGATCAGATGGCCGTGTGTGATTAACGTCCCAGGATATTATTACCTCACCCGCAAGAACACACAAGAAAGAAGTCTGTAGGTAATATGGAGGCTCTTTGAGCGAAAGAAAGCTAGTCTGATTAATTTGTATGTTCTGGCTGTGTTTTATACATGATCATTATTCAAACAAGATTTATAGTTTTGAGATAAAGGATTGCGGGATCGCCTACTACTTACCTAACATATTTGCTCGTATATAATTATATTACGAAACAGTGTTACAGAAGATTAATGACAATAATAGTGAGTCAATGAAACACTGTCGTTTTCACCCGTTAGAGAAGTTTGGTGGGTCATTAGCTTCTGTAACAACTCATTTGCATATAATAGATATAAATAAGAAATATGCAATGAGCTCAAATTTAATAATAATTACTAGATTACACGTAACGTGGTTGCACGTAATTTATAGCGGACATTTTTGTTATACCGACTTTAATCCTCGTTGGTCTAGCGGTAGCCAGCCAGAACCCAGGATCTATTTATCTACCACTGAACACTCAGTGGTAGATAAATAGATCCTGGGTTCTTTTCCCGAGTAGGGCCACAAACCGATTTTGAGATTTTGCCGTAAAGAAAAACAATCTCTGTATCAGCCCGAAGTTTGAGAGCTGGCGGTACTATAGCCCCTTGTTCATGAGATCGGATCATGAGAGTGATGGAATAGAAAGTGCCATATGCCCCTGTGTTAGCGCACACACTAGTAGTGCAATATATTATAGTACTTTTTATTCTGTGATATTATATCCCATGCAGCTGGCTAGTCTCCATTGAGACTGGCCGCCGTGGCCGAAATTCAACCGGGAGGACGTTAAGCATTTAATTTTAACAAAAACACTGATTGATTAGATCACTAGTCAATCAGTGTTTTATCCAACTGACAGTATCCATGAGTCTCAAGTTCTATCCCCAAATGGGTCACCGTCTAGCGCTTGTAGTTTTAGTTTGCACGACGCGACGCGCGACGGCTTGCTCGCCGCTTTTGTCGAGTGTGGCAGTGAAAGCCTTCCATGAAATATGACAGGTAAAAAAAAAAACTATTTCACTCAGGTCAGGGGGTTAAGACCTAAAGCATATTTATTTACATATTATATATATATATTATACGACTTTATTTCGTAGATGGTAAGAGCGGTTATTGTAGCGCAAGTGAATCCACTGACGCCTCTTCGACTTACTATTACCCGCCCGAGAACTGAATACGTGACTAAATGTCAAAGTTGCCAAACAATTTCTGTAGTATACATTTTTAATGCTGACGTAACAATTAAGATCACTAATGATATTATGATCATTATCCATTTGGCGCTAATGGCTTAAACGAATTAAGTTTGCAACCGTTGAAAGAGAATTGCATAACAAGATCGACGTCGTGCTGCAAAATGGCATAACCGATCAAAGAGAAACACCCAAGAATTTCTGTGTATCTGGTACAACTCAGGCCGAAAAAGAATCCCTTACCAATCAAGGATATGGAAGCCGAGGAATTAGCGATTTTTGCAGAGAGAGAGAGATCTGGCTTAAATCCCTAGTCAACGAAACTGCTGCGTTTTAATATATGGGCAAGTCCCTCTTCTTTCATTTCATAGGGTGCACAACAGCTGCAGTGGTGCAGCTGTTCTGCACCCTATGAAATGACATGTCTTGGATCCCGCAATCCTGAAATCCAAATCCCGAAACAAAGAACCCTCCAGGGGCTCTACTGGCTAAGTCGCCGAACATCGATTTCTTGAATGGCGTTCAAATAAATAAAGGATAAAAATGAGTAAATCAATCGTTAAATCGGCTTTAACGTTGACAATCGATTCTGGACCATTTATGACGTCACATGTGCTCGTGGAAGCCGATTTAACGATTGATTAAGTAATTTTTAGCCTTTATTTATTTGAACGCCATTTAAGAAATCGGTGTTCGGCAACTTAGCTGGTAGAGACCCAGAACAAAACAAACAAACTACGCCTAATTATTATTTTTTAAATTTCTTTTTATTACTTAATATTTTTTTCCTAAATATAATTTTTAAACGTATATTTTACAACAATTTAGTCCGGTCCTATTACCAACCACTGCAACAGTTCTATCTTATTATTATTCATCAATATCGACTTTGCATTAGAAAACAGACCTTATTTTAAACGGATAAGGTCGAGTTAATATTATTTGGTAAAAATTACCTTACTTGCGTTATGTTCTTTTTATATGTATATTTGAGAAATATGTTTCCTTTATGATACTTTTATCATATACGATTGCATTGCTGCGAGGATGTGAAAGTTTATTTACGAAACCATGCGACCGTTTCCACTGATGCGGGGTGAGTAAGATCTGATGCACCGCAGCGAAGAAGCTGTACGAGGAAGATGCGCAGCTTGAGCTTGAATTGTATCGACAGTGGGGAAGCCGCGCCACTCGCAATCTTCAATAGCACGCATCTATCCATATAAAAATCAAAGCTTACTTGAGTTGAACCCATTTCCACCAGTGCTAAGCAAATTAATAAATATGATAGGTGGATATCAAACGTATCCATAGCAACGAAGCACAGCATATCTCTTGATGAAAAGCTTTCTAAAAAACTTTTGGCGCGAACGACCCTTCGACACAAGCTAGATTGCGAGCAGATTTGAATGCAGTCTAGCGCCGTTCACTACCCCTCAGTCCTTTTTTAGGGTTCCGTATCCAAAGGGTAAAAAGGGACCCTATTACTAAGACTTCACTGTCTGTCTGTCCGTCTGTCACCAGGCTGTATCTCAAGAACCGTGATAGTTAGACAGTTGAAATTTTTACAGATGATGTATTTCTATTGCCGCTATAACAACAAATACAAAAAAACTAAATAAAATAAATATTTAAGAGGGCTCCCATACAAAAAACCTGATTTTTTGACGTTTTTTAAAGATAATGGAAAATAACTTTAAAATTAACCCTTCGTGCGCGAGTCGGACTTGCACTTGGCCGGTTGTTTTCGTTTGTCAATGCGTCGGCTTAAGCACTTTGCCACACATGCAGTCAATACGCAGAAATCATAGTATAAAACTGTTAGCATGCCATACATTGTGATGAGTATAAGAGGAACTTCTACCTCCGCGTGACAATGGCCACTCCACAAAACATTGGCTATTCGAGCGATAACTTATGCTTGTTTCCTGGATACAGTACCTAGTATTATGTCTGCATGTTAATGTGAAAGTGTCAAGACAATGTACTTTCGCCGGTGAATGCAGAAGCATTTGCATGCGAATTATCTTTGGGTTTAAAGAACCGAGGACGGATATGGAAAGCGCACGGCCGTATTCGCCGTACGTGGAGGTGTTGACGTAAGCTAGGGCTGTCTGTGAGTAGCAACCTGGTTAACCTGAGTGTATGACATGTGATGACACATCATCAAGTTAACCTCACTCTCTCCTACATAAAGAAATACTACGATCATCATGTAACCTCTCACTGATTACATGCTGAACTATAATATTTCTTTTGTCTCGTATAACTTTTCATAGGAGGTGGTACATAGGTACACGGAACCGGTGTTTGATATACGTAAAACCTTTATTTCAAATCACCAGATGACACTTACTCGATTCCAATTCATAGTTCAATTAGGCAAATAAGATTACATCCTACTGATTTTATAAATGCGAAAGTTTATGAGTATGGATGTTTGTTACTCGTTCACGCAAAAACTATCGAACGGACTTTGATAAAACTTTGTAGTAATACAGCTTATATCAGAATAACACATAGGCTATAATTTACACAGTTTAAAGTGGGAAAACTGCGGGGCACAGTTAGTTAAAAATAAATTATAGTCATATTTGGCTCTACAAATATAAAGCTATATTTACGATGCATAAATCAAACTTGACTTGGAACTGTGGCTGATTAGATTAGATTTAAGAACTCACTCCTTAAGTATGGAGTTAAGCACAGTTTCCTGCTGAGTTTGATTTATTAACACAGACCTACGTTAAATTTTATCAAGGTTAAGTTATGTGGCGCCGCGCTGGCTAGAGTTCACTTGATCACTTTGTGGTCTTCGTGCTTCCTCTTTGATCGTACGGCAGTCGGACTATAAACGAGTAGAATAAATTAAAATTACTGCAAGATGCAATATAATCTTGACGGTCACCGTAGCCTAGTTGGTAGTGCTCCTGCCTACGAAGCTGGTGGTCCTGGGTTCGAATCCCGGTAAGTGCAAATATTTGTGTGATGAGCACGAATATTTGTTTCGGAGTCATGGATGTTTTCTATTTATTTAAGTATTTATCTATCTATATAAGTATGTATATCGTCGCCTGGTACCCATAGTACAAGCTTTGCTTAGTTTGGGGCTAGGATGATCTGTGTGACATTGTCAAAAAAAAAAAAAAATCAATAGAGTAGCACGGTTGGTAATCTACCCTCTTCTGAAGTAAAACGCTATTACCACCGCAATTCGATATATCGACTAGCGCGCCGCTACCATCACTGCTCTCCATTATAACCATTAGTTTACATATGTATAAATGAAATACCCCTCACTCTTACAGTATTAAAGTAGAGCAGCAGTTGCACAAAACGTCCCTAATAACCGACCCTCTCATGTATCTTCATATCAATAACCGCCCTGGCACGAAGTTTGGACCCTAAAGGGGTATTCTGTAGCGCGAGTTACTTAGTTTTTGTATTATTTGTTAGATAGCTTAAGGCGTTGACTAAACACTTGGGGAAAATCACCAACTCGGTTGATTTTCCCCAAGTTTTAGCCAATACGAGTTTCATCAATGTACGCCAAATTTGACTATGGGTATGAAGAAACTGTTTTGTCCAGTACTTCCTAGTATGGTACGATAAATTGGGTGTTGTCAGCCTCTTAAGCCCCGCTTGCCTTTATTGTCTGGTGAAGCAAACGAACAAAGAGCAACTTAAAAAAATAACTATCACCCTGTTGCTTTTCAGAATTAAAATCGGAATAGAACTGAGTCATGAGGCCCTATGACGGCTCTACCATTTTTTATTTATTTTTGTGATTTTAATCTGCCAACAAAATGCCAGCTATTGTCTATCACAATATACTTAACTATACACAAGTACCAACAACCTAGCTCTTTATAGTTACCGCGAAACATCGAGACCGGGCGCTATCTATGGACTTATATAGGTACTCGTATTTAACAAATATCTGGAAATTATAACGCAATCTAATTTAATACAAATTTATGATATGGATAGCGACAAAAGTTCTTTTTTATTATGACACGGTTACATTTAACCTAGGACGCTTTCAAGCATACTAGAAACCAGTGTGAGGCGCCGCCCCTGGGATCACAGGCGGTTGGAGTGGGGACTGTGGCCGTTCATGCAGAAGGTGGTCATGGGAAGAGGCAACTTGTGGTAGCTGCAGGTTGCCTGTTTTCAAATCTTTTCCCCTCAGGGAGAGCTTCTTTAGGATGCATAGTAAAAGTAGTAAAGTGGTTCCGGATGGCGATCGTCTCGAGTTCCCGCAGCCATCGCCCACAGCACCAAGAGGCTAGGCTACCGTGGTGGTTTTCGTGGGTAACTCCTGGTGACTCCCACATACCCGCGTAGTCTCCCCAACTACGAGGATCTATTATATTATACATTATTTCAAACGATTTCGATTCGTCAAAACGTCATATATTGATCTAGGATAGAATTTGTGACGATTATATTCCTAACTGTACGAAATATCGATGCATTTCAATTGCTTTGCTTACGATAATAATTGTTTGTGAGTCGATGTTCAAAGCTCCCGGCCTAGATGTGTTGTGCGAAGTAGCTGTATGCTACCATACGTGCTGTTGGTAGTAAATTTTATGGATTGCAAGTGTTGCAATATTAAATTATTACAACATGCTCCAAGAATAGAATTATGTGGTAAGTATTTAACCATAGACAATTTTTGAGCTTAGTTTATAATTGGTATAATGGACAATAAAGCAAGATTGCAGTTTAATATACGAGTAACATAGCCGTCAAAAAGTTACGTCGAAAGTTAGCAAAACAGCTGTAACTTTTAACGTCAAGTGGTATTTTAACTTAACGTGGTACGCGATTGCAGATAAAAATACCATTAGGTATATAAGGGTATCATCGAAATAGGAAGGTAAAGCAAGCTGTAAAACTCACGTCAAAAACAAAAACAGACATGCAAGATGGCGTCGTATAAAATGTTGCTATTATAATAAATAAAATTAGTCAGATTCATAAGAAGTTAGAAGTTTTCGGTGATTATAATATGATTGGTAAATTCTTTAGTTAAACTGTTACCAATATATTTTTCGGACACGTTAGTAATATACGATTAAAGAAAATTTACAAGTGTAATCAGTCACGTTTATTTACTGTGAATTCCGATAGTGTATTTCTACGTTAAAGTTGAGCAAGCAGAACTGTGCATAAAACAATGAACTGCAATAGAACGAATAAAAATCAAAAGTTTTCACAATGTTTATTCAAAGGCCCATTTGTTACGACAGTGCCCTATTTTCTTGATATACTAGAGGGATCGAGCAGAGCTGTGCAATCAATTCGGGTCACAAATGAACCGGCAACACTGTTTTAACATTTTAAGAACATTCACTTGTTCCATTAATCCATTTACGCATTGATAGCGCTTAACGTTTTCGTTTGAGTGTACATATTTTTAGATTCCATTATTTTGATGAACGGGTACACTTCCCTTCTAAATTAATGATGTATGCGTACGTAGTGTCAGAAATTTGGGTTGGCAGTTTTAATTATGATTGATAACTTCTTTTTTTTTTAGTTTCTTCGGTCTACTTTGTATTTTAAATAATTGCCTACGTATAAATAACTTTCGGCGATAATTTATATTTTATAGTTATAGAGTCGATTGAGATAAGGGAACGTGTCCATATTACGTGACCATTTTTTATAATTATTAATAACCCATTGAAGACCACCCATAGTATATGCCAAGAAAGACCCCCTACCTCTCAAAAATTATTGAATACGATATTTATGAATTAGGTATTACGTGAGATGTAGATGAGATTTCACGTAGTAATTCATATATATGGTTTACATTGATCTCTTACATTGATTTCAGTGGGACATTTGTTTTTTCGGTGATAATTCCTCCGTGCCGTGTACGATTTTTATGAACTCAGATATATATGCACTCAAGAGTATGGTCACTAACCCTGTGTCAAATATGAATAATATCGTTTTGGAGGAGTATGATCAGGAACGAACACCATAAATCGCCTAAAAAGAGCTTCGTTTACGCTCAGTTCAATAATATAATATTCTGCCTATATTTGGCGTACAAATTTTAATTAGGTATGTAAATTACCTAATGGTATAGACAATAATTTAGACTAAAGTTAAATAAAATAAGATAATTAATTAAATATTAAAATAAAGTTTGTTTTAAAACTAATTATAAGTATATTATGCGGTGTGGATTTAGAATAACGTTATAACTATACGTCCTTCAAACAAACTGAATTCATATAACTCATAATATTTTTATTTTATATTTTTATTTGGTACATGTTAAAAATGTTGGGCGTCATGCAAAGTATACTTTTGCCTATGAGAGTTGTTGTAGAATTAACTAAGCACAGGCAGTTAAGTTATGCAATACTTATTGGTTACCTCACGGCACACTTTACAGACCGTAACTTAAACATGTACAAGTCATATTTGCCAACTTATGGCAAGCATAAACTGCAGTTGACAGCATAGGAATAATTAAAATAAATAAATCTCTTGATACAACTATCATCTGATCTCAATCTAGGTAGAGCTTGAACTATGGCCGCCAGACAACTGATAAAACTTATCATTATATTATATTTCTAAATCATCATCATCATCATGTCAGCCAAAGTACATCCACTACTGGACAAAAGCCTCCCCAAAGAATGGGGAGATATGCCATAATCGACCGCAGTTTGATGGTCATAGTTCACAGAAAAACGCGGATGCCCGTTCTCTGATAGGTATTCCCTCGGTCGATTTCTATGCCCCCCACGGGATGAGATGGGGTGATGATATTCTATACCGTCACCACACAGCATTTCTGAATACATACATATATTAATTACACCCAGACACAGAACAAATATTCGTGCTCATCACACGAAGATGTTACCGGGTGGGGATTGAAACCACGACCTCTGGGCTAACAGTCAGGATCACTAACTAAATTGATGCTGTAACGATGCGTTTTCTACAGATAGTGAAACTTCCGTGGACGACACATGTCTCTTTACAACGTTCCACCATTCTCCATTCTCGCAGTCATAGACCCGTTTTTCTGTGATTTCATTGACCAGCTTTCCAATAGCGGAGCTAGCATCACAACTAAGACTCAAAGCTCTCTACAGAGTACTACAGTCTCTACTGACTTTACCAAATATCTGGAAAAAAGGTGTACATAATACTAGCAAGCTCTGACAGGAATATCCTATTTGAAGGTGCCGAGAAAGAACATAGTTGCAGGCAAATATCATCATCAATATTATGATCATGTCAGCCACAGGAAGATATCTAGTGTTATATATAGACCTCCACAATTGCGGGCTTTGCGCTCGCATCCAGCGACTTCCAGTGACCCTCACAGGATCGGTCCATCTTGGAGGAGGCCGGTTCGTGGTCGATACTCGAGAGCCTGTCTGCCTCAGCGGCCGTGAGTTCTAGCAGCTACATTCATATGTAGACACGGCTACATATCAAGCTGTAAATTTCCAGTATAAACTGATCCCACGTTGTATAGGATTTCCATACCATGTGAGGTCAGCTTATATTGGAAATTATAGCTTAATATTTAACCTTGTGTGTACATAGCTCCTAGAACTGACTAGACTGACCGACTGAACTGACTGTGACAAATATAAGCAATGGAGTCAGGCGTCATTTTGCGGAAATCATATATTTGCGGAAATTATATTATCCTTCTTGCATGTGCACATTTTTGCGGGCGGGAGGGCGGTGCAAATTGCATCCCGGCATGATTAAACTGACAATTAGCGGAATTAACACTACATATTGATTTTGTATTTTGATTGTGACAAATATACCAAACTATCAAATTTTGTACATACGAAGACAGACTATGTTGAAGGAATCACAGTGCAAATATTTTGCGTTAAACCATTCAATGATGACGATGCCTTCTCCTCGGGTTTCCAGAATTTTGTTAGAATTCTACATTGATATAGAACTTTATTCTTACGTAATAGGAACTATTTTCATTTGCACGTCTGCGTCAAATATTCTCATCGGTACTTATTCACGATACTTCAAAGTAAGATAGTGATTGATAAAATAAACCTATTAGGTATTAGTCAGTTTTGAGTCATGCTACAGATAACAAATATTATGGTTACTAGAATTAAGCAGCAGGTTTTTCCTTTATATACAAGATGAAACATAAATATTTTTAAACATTTAAATATGTTGGGACTACTAACACACTGTCATCTGATCCCAAACTAGGCAGAGCCTATTGACGGGCCTGTTGTCGTGGTTGGTAAATACTTGCCTTTCACGCCGAAAGTCGTGAGTTCGATTCCCACTTACGACAGATATTTGTGTGCATGAACATGTCTGTTTGTCCTGAGTCTGGGTGTAATTATCTATGTAAGTATGTATTTACAAAAGAAATGTACGTAGTATATTTAGTAAATCAGTTATCTGGTTTCCATAGCACAAACTGCTACTTTGGGATCAGATGGCCGTGCGTGAATATTGTCCCTGGATATCATTATTATATAGTTTGGCAAGCATACAACTGATAAACATACATATATATTTCTTAATACATACATAGGTATTATAGGTAAATTACAACCAGACACAGACCAAAATAATCGTGCTCGTCATAAAAAGATTTGTCATGTGTGGGATCGAAAGTCATAGTCACTAACCGTTCAGTAAATAGTGGTTGAAACTGCTTAATTTACTTATGAAACTGAACACGGATTATGGTTTGGTTACTTGTGTTAACAGAGAATACAAATAAACAAGCTTGAAGGCAGTAATGTCAGGCTACATTATCATGATAAGCTCATGTGTCCATAAAATAACAGTCACGCGTAAAGTTACAAGCTCCAAGGATACCGGGTATTTCGGAGTACCTTCAAAAATTCAAATTCAAAATATATTTATTTTCTCTTCACAAAGAATAGGGTTACCTAGAATCTAGTGACAATTTAATAATAATATGACTATACTGCCAAGCTAGTTTACAGTTTAAGTATCCACGTCTTCTTGTTTTACAGTTTATTGATTGGTGATTTTTACTAGCGGTAGCGTAACCGCAAATCAGCGTGCTTGGATTCAAATACCGGGTCAAGCCGTCATACAAAGATTACAAATTCATTAGGGTTCGAAATTCGGCGGCGTATTACCGACGTGGAGATGCATGAGAGAGTCCGTTTTTAAGGGCATTTTGGGCAACTGTCGCTCTAAATTAGTAAGTGAAGACAAGACGCGAAGAGGGCATTTCATGGAAGGCGATTGTGGTGTGTCAATCGAGATCTTAAGAATATGTATATTGTCGAGACCGTAGCACTGCAGTGTCCACAGTGCGCAGTGTGTGTTTTTCCTGCATAAATAACTTGATACTATTTGCACCGACTGTTCCGTCCGGTGTCCGAAAGTCCGTAAAAAACTTGAAGTATATTCTAAAGGATAGAATATACTTCAAGTTTACATTTGATAAATATATATATATATGAAATATGAAATAGGCGTAATGTGCTCTATTACTAGTGCGAAACGGGTCGTAGACCTGTCCCTTGAATCAGTGGAAGTTTAACTGTAAACTTGAAGATTAAAAAAGGGTATTAGAGCATATTATGCCTATAACGGATCGGGTCACTAGTAAAAACATAATTTTAAAATACTTAAATATAGACTTATGAAATAAAGGATGCCTTTTGTTTGTTGCGTCGCGTCTAATAAGCATAAGTTAAGGTACAGTAAGCTGTCCTAATCCTTGAATGATAAATACAGGCCATCGCAGATTTTTCTGAATAAACCTATACCCACATAAATTGTTTTGGTATTATAAAAAGGTATGAGGCACCGTTTTCGATGAAACCTCCCAGGCGGCTGGATGTTTTCCAACAATTATCGGCATATTTCCACGTTTACCCAAAACTTTAACAAATTACACTTGAAAATTCCTCATGAATCACGTTGTCTATTGGTGCCCTCATAGCCAGATGCTCTCACCGGTCCGTAAGCGGTCGGCGAGGTTAAGCAACTAGGCTCGCGGTAGGTGACCGCCAAAGTGGTTTAATTTCTGAGCGTCTCCGTGCTTCGGCGGGCACGTGAAACTGACGGTCCCGGTTGTAGTCATTAGACAACAGTCGTTAAGCCATGTCAGAGGCCTACTGGGCGGCTTGAGCAACTCTGACACTAGGGTTACCACTACCCATACGATAAGCAAGCAAGGTGCAAACCGCATGAAAATCCGATCTGAAGTTTTTGAGTTCGAACAAAAAGACACACACGCAGCGTGGGACGTTGTTTTATAATAGGTAGTGCTGATGAAACCATTTCTATGTTTCATACTACTCTTAGATTTTGAATCAAGGTCCCATTGAAACCGGACCGCGTAAGTATCTAAGTTTATCGTGCATCTGTGATGTCTTCTAAGAAACTATGCCAGCCAGAAACATCGTTATACGCTTCCTGTACCTGACATTATTACTCGTAGGTTACGGGTTACTATTGATAAAGAGACATAAAAAAGACAGTGGCCGAGTTAAATATATTTTTAAGTTAATGTTCCGTGTCAATCATTTGGCACCATCAGAATTACCAGCATTTGCTAGAACAATAAAATGTTCTAGCAAATGCTGAGATGGTGCCATTTCTGTCTTGCACGGAGAACAACCTTTGTTTTTTTTGTATAATTGTTTTATAATTTGTTATCTGTGTGCAATCTTTGGAATAACTTTTTTTTTTAACTTCTTTTTTTTTTTTTTTGCAACTTCCGCCCTTCTCAACTATATCTCTGGCCACGGGGCCGCGGGGTGAACTTTGTACCCTTCGATTGTTTGTCTTTATAAGCACATAGTTGACGGCCACAAAATTCACCCAGTCTCAGAACAACTGCTTATATGTCACACAAATATTTGTACTGGGGCTCTACCGGCTAAGTCGCCGAACATCGATTTCTTAAATGGCGTTCACATAAATAAAGTTTAAAAATGACTTAATCAATCGTTAAATCGGCTTCAACGTTGTCAATCGATTGCGGACCATTTATGACGTCACATGTACTCATGGAAGCCGATTTAATAATGATTGACTAAGTCATTTTTAACCTTTATTTATTTGAACGCAATTTAAGAAAACGATGTTCGGGGACTTAGCCGGTTGAGTCCCTGTGTGGGAATCGAACCCGGGACACGAAGTGGCGACGCGACTGTTTTAACAAGTGCAGTCAGATGTCGCTACAATGCCGTCACAGATCATGATATTTGCGCAGTAGATACGTGCAATTTAAATGTATTCTCCTCTGCCTTTGTTAATCTAATCTGCTCGATACAGATACAATAGTGTTTTCGAGTATTCTGGCCTTAACTAGATCAAGGAAACGAAGTTATTGTCAATGTTAGTCGCACTCGTAAAGGATGCACTTTGTTAAGTAGGTACTTATGTAAATGGCCGCAGACGGGCGCCATTTTTTTATTTACTTACCTGCGACTTCAGGAAACTTAACTCGAAATTTGTTTACTGTATTGTCTGGTTTATTATTATTTAAGTAATAAAACTTAAGAGGATGTCTGGTTCGTGATTGCAAAAGAGAATGAATAAACGTTAAACTCACAAGCTTATTTATTTTGCGTAGATAAGAAAGAAGACGCTTATAAATATGTTTCAGTGCAAATGAACAGCCGCCAGCACTTCAAGCTACCCCAATTTGTCAAATTTCACCAATTGAAAGTGAACCTTATGATTTTGTGGCAACGTTAAAAATCTATAAAAGTAATTTGACAGATTGGGATAGCTGGATGTGCTTGCGTCTGTACCTCAAGTGCTGTAACACGAATTTTTTGATGTGTTGTCACACATCAAAAAATTCGTGTTAAAAAATTCTTTCCTCTCGGTTCTGGATATATTTTATGAGACTGATTTCGCTAGCCTTTATTGTCCGGTGAAGCAGTGAAAGCTATATCTAAACTATATTTTATAACACTGATCAAAGTAAAGACAACCATTTGTGAAGTACCTACGCTAAATTAAAATAAACTAAAAAAATAAATACGCTACCATTTTAGGTTCCTATACAAAATGCGTTTGCTGATCGTCGATTTTTGTGTGGGAAGTAGTTTGTTTTGTGTATTTCGCCAATTATTTTTCTATATGTTGTTCAGATCAATAAACAATGCAAGCTCTTTATATTCTGTTTTCTATTTTCGTTACACCTTGTATACTTATACACTATCAAGGTACGTGTAAAACATCTCTATTGGATTGTATCTATGAACCTAATGCCAGGTAATAAATGCCCGCCTTGTTTTTAAAATTATATTTACCTACATACACTATAGGATATATTTTTATCAAGACGAATTTTGGAAACCAAATCCCTGTAAGCAGTCGTATAAAAGTATAGGCTACGTAATATCAATATATTATTAATTTTTTACTCATGAAAAAAATTACCGTTTTGTCTTTGTATTCGAAAATCGAAATGTCATTTTACATCGAGCAAATAACACAAAAAATATGGCCAAGTGACTCACTGTCTTGAAAAAAATGTCTGTTTCAATTTAAACGTGCAACAGCCTACGAAATTCGACTCCAAAAAGATTCAAACCAAAATCATTACCTACTGTTACTCGCTCCTTACGACACTGACTTTCAAATCGTACAGTAATTAACATTCCAAGTCTAATACATTACTTTGGTCTGTTTTATTTTTTTTATACATCAAACGTCCCGGCCATAATGGTTTCGGAGGTAACAAAAAATTCTAAGGTATGATCCCGATGGTGAAGCCTTTTCTAAAAAGGTAATCGCTCGGAGGTTTCTTTTTTTTTCAAGGCAAAGGCACAAAGAATTGAGGCAGCTGCCGAGTACAGCTGGCTTGGAACTATTTTATATTTTTTAAATGTCATCTGAACGTAGAATCGGCTGGAAGTTAGTAAAGATTATTATTACTAACTACAATGATAATTTTTAAATTAATTATCTATACATATAATAAAATCGTAGAAAAGTCAAAACTGTACATTGAATATTTTTCTAAAAGGATACTTGGGGCGTGATATACAATCGATATCGAAGCCAAAAATATAGTTTTTAGAATTTTTGTCTGTGTGTCTGTTTGTCTGTATGTATGTCCGAGATAAACTCAAAAAGTACTGCATGGATTTACTTCAAATTTTGCATGAATATTACTAAGAGGTCGGGTCAACATATAGGCTACATATTATCATGCTATCACCTACGAGGGAGGAGCTGTGGTAATTTATAAAATTTTACGCGGGTAAAACCGCGGGGCACAGCTAGTAATATATATAATAGGTTGTCCAAATCAACCAAAAATAGTAGTCATAGTATAATTTTATTCTTAAATTAAAATTTATTTAAAAAGCAATATGGAAATGACATTATGCTATTAAATACGTGTATTTACGCAAACATTTCATTAGGTACCTTCCTAGAAGCCAGTATTTTAAATACGGAAATAGCCGGCTGATGCTTACATTTTAAGTTTACTTTTGAGAAAATTATCCAACAAAGTGCACATGACGGTACTTGTGGCAAAGTGACGCGAAAGTGAAGCCTCTGTCCCTCGTGTTTTGGGTCACCATTTGGGCTATTAAAGTTCTACAAGTAACACAGTTAGGATATATAATAGATAAATTTGTATCTAAAACTATATACTTTACACGTCGAGCTTAGTAAATAGCCTCTTAATAGTCTTGATCACTGATATTAAGTAAACTTTTCTCTTAATTAATTTCAGTGATGGGAAAGTCGTATTTCGGTGACAGCGTTATATTATCGATAAAAGCACTCGAGTTATGTAATTAGTTCCAGTGAGGTTGCGGGCACAATTCTTTTTATTTATATCTAAGCGAAAAACATTCAATTACTAGAACCCGTAGGAAAATCCGGCCTTATTCGGCCTGCCCTGTCTACGACATAAAGTAAACCTCTGGACAACATTTTATAGTTTTCGGTCCAAGGAATTAAGGATGGATGGAGATGAGTCACTCAGTAAGTAGGTCAGGATTTTGGATGTACCTAACTGTAGTTTCATCTGTGTGTGTTTTAACAGATTTTTTTTGTGTGTCTGATAGATAGGTACACTTTATTGCACATCACAAAATCAATCCAGATATAGTTTAAATTTATGTACAATTGGCGGTCTGCTGGATATGTTACATGATTTCTCTGCTGTTTGTAAACCGATTTTGAAAAGGAGTTTTTAAATCTATATGGATGGAATGGCGTAATACTTCGGGTTAAAAGTTCGGGATAAATAAAAATTATGATGATGAATCATAGCCATATGACACTCCACAATAACGTAGCTTTCTATTGGTGAAATAATTTTGAAAATCGGTTCTGTAGATCCAAAGATTACTATATCTCCTGACCGTATTCGGCCACAGCGACTGGCTAACTATTGAGAGCTTCGTTTATGTGCTCTCAGGTGACTGACGTAACCTATCTTTGAAGCGCACGTTCGACCACATGCGCTACAAGTCAGCACCCCTCCGACATAATTATAATATATGGCCGCGGGTGGTCGGGCCTTGAGTTCGTCTCGTTTAGCATCGAGCTCTTCTTTCCGCTTCTTCTCAAACTCGAACACCTTAGTGTGTACAGTGCGCCTCCATCGTGTTCGGTCCGCCGCCATAGCCTCCCAATGTGACGGATCAATGTCACATCTTTTCATATGTCGCTTGAGCACATCTTTGTACCGCAGGAATTGGCCACCTTGTTTTCGCTTGCCATCCTGCAGTTCAGAGTAGAAGATGCACTTTGCCACTCTGTTCTCAGACATTCGGGAGACATGGCCGCACAACTGCAGCTGCCGCCTCATCAAATAAATCTCAATTCCACCAACATTTGCCCGCCGTAGTATTTCCGTGTTTCTAACATGATCCGACCAACGTATGTTCATAATGTCGCGGAGGCATTTGAGGTGGAATCAATCTAATGTGCGGATATGTTTGCGGTACAGGCACCACGTTTCAGACGCATACAGGAGGTTAGGCAGAACGATCGCCATATACACATCTACTTTCGTAGATAGCTTTATGTCATGTGAGCGGAAAACCCTGGAACGAAGTCTACCAAAGGCTGCAGCAGCTGCTCCAATTCTGCTGTTTACTTCATTGTCAAGGAGGCTCCTTGACGTTATGGTGCTACCTAGGTACCTAGATTTGTCTACCTGCTTAAGTGAAACGTTACCGAGTTTTATGTCAACTGGGACACTATTCAACGTTTGGGCCATCACTTCGGTATTTTTTATGTTGATTTTTAGGCCAAATCTGCAACACGACTCATCTAGTCTCGACATAAGCGTTTGTAGACCCTCTGACGTTTCCGCCACAAAACATAAATCATCCGCATACATCATCTCCGTTATAGTCGCGTAAGACACCTTGGTGCGAGATTTTAGTCTCGATAGTTTGAAGACTCCACCGCCATCGGTACGGAAACGTACACGAATGCCTTCAGACAGACTTTGCAAGGCCTCCCTAACTACAACTGCAAAGTACAGAGTGAATAGAGTTGGAGCGAGCACGCAGCCTTGCTTAACGCCGCAGCTCACTGTAAAGAACTCAGAATCTTCACCTTGCACATTGACACAGCATCGCATGTCATCATGTAGGAGTCGGATCATTCTAATAAACTTGCCCGTGCACCCCAGTTTCGCTAGCACCACCCATAAGGCTTCGCGAGGCACGCTGTCGAAAGCTTTTTCAAGGTCAACAAAACATGCATACAGTGATTGACCTTGCTCTCGACTCTTCTCTTGAAGCTGTCGAATGGAGAAGATAGCCTCACACGTGCTTCGATTCGATCGGAAGCCGAATTGGGTTTCTGGCAGTATGTCTTCTGACAAGGGTAGCAGGCGGTTCAGTAATATCCGTGAAAAGACTTTCCCAGGAGAAGTCAGTAAGGAGATCCCTCTGTAGGAATTGCACTCAGATCTGTCGCCCTTATTCTTGTACAAGGAGCAAATACGCGAGACTCGAAAGTCATCAGGTACTCGCTCCTGGTCCCACATTTGAACGAATACTTTCCAGATAGTTTCATGCAGTTCTTCACCTCCATACTTGAGCAATTCTCCAGGGATATTGTCAATGCCGACCGCTTTCTCATTCTGCTGTTGTTGAATAGCAACAATGACCTCGCGCAGGGTCAGTGGCTCGTCCAGCTTGTTGTTAGTGGGGAGTGATGCCATCGAGCTAATGTGTGTGATGTCCGCAGCTCGATCAACATTGAGCAAGGTGTTGAAATGCTCTCGCCATCTATTGAGTACATCTGTCTTATTGGTATGCAATAGCGTCCCATCGTGAGATATCAGAGGCACTCTAGTACTAATTGCAGTACCAACAACCTCATCATAAAAAGCACCCAGCTGTTGGGTATCAGCAAGCCACTGTATGCGCTCGGCTTTGTCACGCCACCACTTATCCCTTATTTCCCGTACATATTTTCGCAGTTCTGCTCCATTACGCTGGACTTCCTCCGCATAGTGGTTATCACGATGCTGTCGTAGGAGAGACCGGTGCTTTTGCATGGCCTTGGTCAAGATTTTGTCGTTGTCATCAAACCAATCTTCGCGTTTGTTGGGTTTGACACCCAGTATCGGCGATGCGGCGACGACTATGTTGGACGAAAGCGTTTGCCATTTAGCCACTGCATCACCATTCGTAACATCTATCGCCTGGAGTGCGCCACTTATTTCTCGAGCGTAGGTCTCACGAATATCAGGACTCTGTAATTTCTTAGTGTCCATACGCTTAGGCTTTACCCCCTTAGATCTGCGAGGAAGGTAAAGGCGGAGGCTCAGCTTCGTGACGATAAGCCGGTGGTCAGAAGAACAGACTGCATTAGCATCCCGCATAACGCGGGTGATATGCATTTGGGAAATATCTCTTTGTCGGACAATTACATAGTCAATCAGATGCCAGTGTTTTGACCTCGGATGCATCCATGTGGTCTTATACTTCGCCGGGAGTCTGAACATGGTGCTGGCGATTGCCAGCTCGAACTGAGCGCATAAAGACAGTAGGAGTTGTCCATTGCTGTTCATATTTCCAACACCATGCCTTCCCAAGACCCGAGGCCAAGCTTCAAAGTCTCGCCCCACTCTGGCATTAAAGTCACCCATTAAAAGAATCTGCTCCTTAGGAGGTATTTTGGAGAGGGCCTGTGTGACTTCTTCGTAAAACTTGGCCTTGATATCATCATCCTTGTCCATCGTGGGCGCATATACGCTAATGACGTTAATGTAGTTGTCAATGTCCAAGTGTAGCCGCACAGGGTGACGCGGTCCAAGATGTGCACAGGACACTGCTCCAATTTGGAAGCGATGTGGTTTTCGATGGCGAAACCAACCCCAGATCTCCTGGGTTCTGAAGACGGGGTACCTTTCCAGAAGAAAGTATAGCCGCCCCGATGCTCAACTCTCTCCCCCTCGTCAGCCAGGTGTGTCTCACTGAGGGCAGCGATATCCACACCGTAGCGTCCGAGTTCTCGGGACACGAGGGCAGTTTTTCGAGGAGGGCCCAGGTTGGTTTCACGATCAAGAAGGGTGCGAACATTCCACGTTGCAAAAGTCATATTCCGGGGTTTAGGTATCTTTATTCTTTTGTTAACGTTTATTCGACCACGTTAAGGGTGATGCAGAGACAGCCGTGGCTACTACCTCCGAGTGTGACGGGTTAAACCTTTTTTTAGGACACCTTTTCTAGTCCCCTCCCCTGATTGGGGGAAGCAGGGTCTCTCTAAAAAGAGCTGCTTCGTAACCCAAGGAGCTGCCGAACCACACTGTTAACCCAATGCAGTGCAGAACGACCATCTACCCTGAGCCGCCTACGTGCAGGCATCAGACAAAGCCCGGCAGGCATCACTACCAGACCTATCTACCTCTGCCCATCGCCGTAGGACTACGTCTAAATCGGAGTCCGTTATCAGAAAGCCAAGTCAATTACGCAGGAGATATTATAGTGCACGAAACGTTAAGCACGACAGTGTCCGCGCCAACACAGGTGCAATCTTATCCCTACCTTTATGTATCCAATGGAACGGGAGGCCGCTACAATTGGTGAGAGGTAGAGACGTAGGCATCACCTAGGCCTCTGATGCCAACCTTATTTGTAGGCACCGCAGTGCACTGAATCTAGTGGCTGGCCGGGGTCGCCAGTCGGTCGTAGCGGGAGGTATCCGCTCTTGGGGAATGGTAGGGTGAAGGAAGGGATACTACTGCCACAGGAGACAGGAATGTGACAGCAGTAGCTGGAGTAGTCCGGGGTCGCGTACCCGTAGTGATTCTAAGCATTAAGTACGAGTAGCTATCGGACAGATAACTGACTGAATCACCCTCTGACTGAGGGATCCAAAGATTACCCTTACAACGTCACAAACTCACAATTGTTACCTCTTTATAACATTAGTATAGATATTTTAGTACAGTAGGTAATTTAAGCAAGGGACAATAAAATATTCTTCGAAGTGGCATCGTATGACTGAAATGAATAATACTGATGCGTCACAATAAATATGAAAGGCGCAAGACGCTGCTTCGAATATTATGAATTTTATTGCAGTGACTTGAATTAAGTACCTTTTATGTCCTTGTTGCTTGAATATTCAATTACCAAAATGATACTTACATAAACATTTTAAATGTCAACTGCCATCATTGTAACTGTATATGAAACAGTTTTTCTAGAATCGTAAAAAAAGTACAGTAAATTGCATGATTAATATCTTATTTAATACTATTTCTTTTTACTAGACTTTTTTTACTAATTAAATGTAAATTAATAATATAAAAATAAATTGACTAATTTGAACAGAAACAGTCTTTAATAGTGAGACATGTAAACTCACGGACTTCTTGCTGAACAATGATAAGTACTACAAAAATGTGTGTCGTCCAGGCCGACTTTCGACCACGGCGGCCAGTCTCAACGAATACTAGCCTAATGCGCAGGACATATTATACTGCACAATTGTGTGCGGGCAGTTCGTATTCCATCACTCTCATGATCCGATAAGACGATTAGCAACACGACCGGAAAGAGGTCAGGTACATGGCTTTACGTGCTCTCCGTGGCACGGGGCACCTGATACTGAGAAATTTCCTCTACGGAATAATAGTTTTCGCAACGCACGCTAAATAACGTCTTAGTAGATAAATCTTTGGTATCTTGGGATTTCACAAATTTAATTTTTCGGTAATTTTCGTAGAGTTCTCTATATTTAATGACAATGAAAAAAACAGCCCATGTTTCTTTCTGATAAAGTGGCTTTCTACGAGTCTAAGGAAACCATTACAGACAAACACACAAAGAAACTTAAACTCTCTAATTATAATATCAGCTTAAATTACAGTTTTCAGTTATATGTTATAGCTGTGCCCCGCGGTTTTACCCGCGTTAAGTTTTATAAATTGTCACAGCTCCTCCCCCGTAGGTGATAGCGTGATAATATGTAGCCTTTATGTTGACCCGACCTCTTAGTAATATTCATGCAAAATTTGAAGTAAATCAACGCTGTACTTTTTGAGTTTACCCCGGACATACATACAGACAAACAGACACACAGACAAAAATTCTAAAAACTATATTTTTGTCTTCGATATCTATTGTAGATCACGCCCCAAGTATCCTTTCAAAAAAATATTCAATGTACAGTTTTGACTTACCTGCGATTTTATTATATGTATAGATATTACTCAACAGTTCTATGTTATATTACTAACTAATTTGTATCATATTTATGTTGCAACAATGACAAATAAAATTAAACGGTTCACAGAAGCGAGTCAGACTTTCTCTCGATTGAAAAGAAATGCCTATTAATTAATCAAGATACTCAAATGAAAGTAGGTAATTTAGTGTATTTGTAAACGCACGATAAGATTTGCAATAATCTAAATAGGTTTACGCCCCGTGTCATGACTGTAATTATTTATTATTATAATATTATCGTATGGGCAGTGGTTAGCATGGTGTCAGAGTTGTTAAGCCGCCCATCAGGCCTCTGACATGGCTTAACGACTTTTGCCTAATAGCTGCAACCGGGACCGAACTTAACGTGTTCTCCGAAGCACAGAGACGCTCAGAAATTGAACCACTTTGGCGGTCACCCATCTATGAACTGACCGCGAGCTAAACATGTGGCCAGGTTAAGCAACTAAGCTCGCGGTCAGCCACTTACAGACCGGTGAGAACATCTGGCTATGATATCCGACGTGCTATGTTGGTAGTTATTGTTTATGTTTTCTGTGTGGGTTCAACTGTAGGTATGTCACGTCACGTATTAAGAAATTCAATTTGAAACTAAACCAAACTAAAACTCTTATTTGAAGAACAGATTCAACTCATTCAACTGATCAGATTTTCGAAACAGTTTGAAATAAAAAATTGCTTCCAAATGATTTCTTTATCTACATAATACATTGGATAATATGATTTTCACTTGAAAAATATGATATTCACTTTTAAAATAGCATAATATCAACATTATCTATTACTGGGAATACAAGATTTAGACAGCTAACAGGAGTTAAACTTAAATATTTTAGGTAAAAGCCCCCATTGCTTTGCCAAAATTTGAATTTTGTCAGCCATCCAAAGTCTTTCAATTACTTTCAGTTATTATTAATTCAGTTTTACGGCTCTGGCTTCTTCGGCCTTATGAGCCTTCAGTAAAATATATTTTATATCATTTATTTTCGTCATTAAGTCAATGTCAAGTAAAGTCTGTCTCAAGTCTTAGTCCTTGTCCTACCCCAGTAGAGCAGTGGAGACTTTACTAGAGACTCCTGTGGAGTTTTAGATTCAACACAGAAAATCGCAATTCACGGAAATATGGCACTTTCCTCCACTTGTGTACGTAGTCGAAGATGTTATGTTTAAAAATCCACCATATTTACACATAAAAACTCGAATAACACTAGTTTTCGAAAATGAAACGATGCCTCGATGCGTCCTTTTCCGCGTTGGCGCCAAAACTCCAATTACTTTCAGACATGTCCCACACACGTTGCTCCTTTATTCTTATTTAATTCTGATTTCCCCTCCTCCTCAATTTCAAAATCCTCATTCCCACGTATTCAATATTATATATTATAATATTCATAGCAAATAATTAATTAGAGATGTAACCCAAAATTTGTATATTTTATTGTATATTTTATATTTGGAAATATGCCGAACATTGCAAAGATGAAAATTAAATTGAATGTAACGAAAATTGTTTAAACAATTACAATATCGATAAAAACCTTTGTTGCAAAAGGGAATCTTATCTCTATTAAGTCAACACTAGCGCCGAAACAGTTAATTACAATTTATGCATGGTACACAGCGCAACACTACGCGTTAGTTACGGCTTGCATAATTACCGCATTCCGTTCCATTATTCGAATTTCAAAATTATGAACAGCCATTTTATAATATCGTGTATATTACTCCCAAAGTATCTGCAAAGTACAAACGCCAGCATATCAAGTTACCCCAATCTGTCAAATTTCCCCAATTTAAAGTGATCCTTATGCTTTTGTGATAAAGTTGAAAATGTATAAAAGAAATTTGACAGATTGAGGTAGCTGAATGTGCTGGCGTCTGTACATTGAATGAAATAACGTAGGTACCGTGATTCTACTAACGTTATACTCGGCAGCAGTATTAGCATAACTAGTCTCCAAACTATTTATATGCAGCTGATACGAACAAACGTAGTTTCCGATGTACCTACACTGAATAATGAATCAACATTTCTCACGACCTTCCCGGTTGATCGGCCAAGTCTATCATTGTAAGCGTAATCCGTTGCGTAATAGTCAATGCGGGCATTACCGTTATCTCTAATGCAACGCATACTATTCATACAACCAGCTTACCGGCATACTTACGCTGACACGCGACCAAACGTGGAACTAAAATTATTACTTAAATGAAATAGACAATAAATAGAATTACTTTTGTATTGATAGCGTTTGAAGCTAGTCCTGCTGTCCCTAGTTAGGATATTTTATTATATAGGTATGTTTATGTTTCTTTGGTGAACTATAAAAAGTCTATCTATAGGTGGGTGTTTAAATGCATTAATAGATACTGGGAATGCGAAAACAAATTTAAACGACTAATACATAAAAGCTATATAAAAGAAACAAAAAAGTTGCAACCAGTGTTACGAATAGTTAGGATGGTGGTATGATGGTACTTATACTATTTGGATACTAGATTTGTTGAATTAACTTTGCAAAAATATTATTAAAAAAAAATATTGTGAACGCAGCCACCGGTGTTGGCATTTGTACTGAGGAAATGCCCTCTCCGCGTATTACCGTAAAGCGACAGTTGCACAAAACCACAACCAACCCTCTCATACATACCCACACCTTGCCCAGGTCATTAACCGCCCAGAGTCGAGGTTCCTGAAGTCGGTCGAGATCTACTAAGTGGATGCCCTCCGGCACGGGTACTAAGTTTGTAGTTAGATACATTTGGCTAGATGGTTTGAGCCTATGCTCACCTCAATTGTCCAGTGAAGGAGTGAGTCTCCTAGGCTAACCCAGTATCTATATATACCTAGTAGTACCTATATAAAGCAGTGTATCTATAGATTATAAAAACTTTTTACGGCGAGCTTGGTATTGCATTCTACCCCGTCCTCACACTGGTAGAACGCTCACTATCTGCAATACCATTACATTGGGTGCCAAGTAATAGTGGTCAATTCTGTTACTCAAGCAATATTGTAAATTTTCTGCGAGGTTCATGCTTCGCCGGTTTTAGAGTAGGATTGGAAGGCGATTAATATTCGAAGTGATCTCTCATAAGATACCTCAATCTAATTCTCTCTCGAAGTATCTGGTTTCCAATAGGCAGTCACCGTAAATTGCTTTGTTATTTTAATTTATTTGGGAACTTGAGTCACAACAATTTCACAGATATCGTTGTTATGTATAAATTGAAGTATGGAATGAGATATTTTATTTTATGGCCAGTGAGGTTCTATTGGTCAAAATACTGTAAACAGAAAGTTGTTCAGTCAAGGTTTAAATTTAACAAAATTATTATTGCAGTATAATATAACTTTGTTAACTTTTCTTCTCGAATACTGCCTTCAAATAACAATTTACATAGATTAATAATTTTGTTTACTTAATTTTTTTAGAGGCTGCAATGAAAATATTTTATTTTAGTAGAGGTAGGGCACAGCGTTCATTCGCTCAAAGAGCAGCCCGACTGGGGAAGTACCTCCACCTTACAGACGACATTACTTAATAATAACTTTAATGTTGTATTTCTTAGTGTGAGTAAGGTCGCCAGAGCTCATAGGGCTGGGGGTGGGGATTTTCAGCAACAATTGTTTGCGGACTTTTTGCAAAGCCGGCAACGCACCCGCAACTCCTTGGTGTTGCGAGTGTCCATGGGTGACGGTGCTCACTTACCATCAGGTGACCCACTTGCACGTTTGTCGCCTCATGTAAAATATAACGTATTGCAGTATAGTATTAAGTATGACATACATAACTTATCTGCTGTGTGGTGACGGCGACAAATATCAGAATCAGAATATCATCACCCCATCTCATCCCGTGGGGGGCGTAGAAGTCGACCCGAGGGAACATATACCAGAGGACGGGCAGCAGCTTCCTTCTGATTACTATGACCATCTTACTGCGATCGCCAACCCGCCTGCCAAGCGTGGCGATTATGGCATATCCCCCCAAGACGATTCTTGAGGGAGGCTTGTCCAGCAGTGGACTCATTTAGCTGTAATGATGATGATGACATAACTTAGATAACTTTTTCTTCTCAAATACTGCCTTAAACTAACAATTTACGTAGATTAATAATTTTGTTTATTTAATTTTTTTTTATACGCTGCAATGCAAATATTTCATTAGCACTTTAGACTCAACTAATGACATCATCAATATGCTAATTTCTCTCTTGGCGGATGACGAAATCATTTTATTTATGTTTTATACATTTTACGTTTATAGTTAAACTAAGAGACTTTCATTGCTTCACCGGACAAAAGAGGCGAGGGTGATTTTTCTAAATATTTTTAAGAATTATTATTTTCTATAAATAGAATATATTTATTCTGTCGTTAGATATTCACATACATTTTTTTTACTTGTCAGTATTACTATATATATAACGTATCTAACATCATCAAAAATGTGTTGAGGACGGACCCCATAGTCCGTCCATCAGTGTCGTACGTAACGCAGATCTTATCAATTAATTACTTGTATTAAGTTTATTCCAATTACACACATAGCCACATGGTCCGTAAGTAATCGGCGAGGTTAAGCAACTAGGTTCGCGGTCAGTCCATAGATGGGTGAGCGCCAAAGTGGTTTATTTCTGAGCGTCTCTGTGCTTCAGAGGCCACATCAAGCTGTGGGACCCGGTTGTAGCCTTAGGCAACAGTCTTTAAGCCTACTGAGCGGCTTGAACAACTCTCACACCAGGGTAACCACTGCCCTTACGATAAGTAGTATTTCAATTGACCAAGTGACAAGAACAGAAGGATGTAAATACCAAACGTTTATAAAGTGACAATATATTTACTCTGTCATACATAATTATTTGAATGTCGAAACAGTAACTTCGAAAGAAAACACTCACTCCGCGATTGGAGAGGCGACGATTGGAGGACTGGAAGCATCGAACGTTACTTGACCAGACAAACGAGTTCTGTAACACGTGCATGCCCGGTACTGAATCGTGACTGCCGTGTTATTACAAGGGAACAGCAAATCAGTGGTAACAGCTTATTATAAAATAGCCTTTATTAACAGCACTTTAAAGTATCATGCAGGAGCCGTGGAATACTGGAATGTTTGTAGATATTTGTTCAGGAACATCGATTCTGCTCATCTTTTAGACTAGTCTGGGTGTTATATTTTTATCAGAATTAAAAAGAAGGAGGTTATTAATTCAACTGTATATTTTTGAAGTTATACTTCTTTTGGCGCGATGGAGAAAAATTATGAGAGTGAATTTTTACGATGCGCGCGCACACCGACACCAAAAAATTTAACAGCATGAAGTTAGTTCTAGGTGGTATGAAAATTGATAACTATGTTCAAGTTGTATATTAAGAAGTATAACTTCTAACGTGTGTACATAAGTACACACAAGTTTTTTTTTGTACGTATGTTACGCGTTTTTTCCGTTGTTTGTGAACCGATTATTTAAAACTATCTTTCGGAACGGTCTCATATCAATGTTGTTTAAATGAAATGTCAAAAAGAAAGTTGAATTTGTTTTTAAGTTTTTTTAAACAGTATTTTGACGACTTTTTAAATCTATCTTTCGGAATCGTCCTATATTACTTTTGTTCAAATGAAATGTCTAAAAGAAAAGTTGAACTTGATTTTAAGTTCTGTCCATACAAAATACAAAACCGTTCTAACTAGTTCGTCTATTTGTCTGGCCTATAGGTTTAGCTTCTGTCCACAAAGTTATAAACCAACTACGAATTCTTGCGTAAATTGCAAAGATTAGTTAGTTCTAATATTTTAAATTGACATACGTTTTATTAAAATGATAATGTACCTTATAACCCTAGAAATATGATGTTAGAAGTCTATGTATGTCCGTGTATATGGCTCTCAGTACTAGAAGGACCAGATTTTTTTGTCGTATAGCCAGTGTTATCACGATTGATCCTAGCTTGCTGTTTCACTATACCTTCAACTAATATTTATACAGCCCTTCTACTAGTACGAGCCCCTTACTCCTACTTTAGAATATGGCAGTTAGGTTATAAACGAAATATCTCTGTTTTATAAGGTAGTTACTGTGTTAGGTAATAAATATCAAAATATTATTATAATTTTCTTCCATATCTATTTTATATCTGTATCGGTTCTCACTCCGCCGCGCTGTCAATCAATCAGTATGAGAGTTGATTGCAACAATCAACGGCATTCCTCTGTTAATGGGTTAAATTGCTTAATGTGGGGGTCCCGGGTCAACGTTATCTAATAAGCGTTGAATTTGCGGCTACACTCACAACATTCACAACAATTTGTAATTGTAGATGATGTATATAATAAAGGCAAAACCAGATAATATTAATAAATAATGAAGTATATTTTCAAGAAGATTCGTTTTAAATACACAAATAAATACAATGTAAATGAAAGCATTTTTCTAATTTAATCGATAAATTGTTATTGAAGTATAGAAATTTGACATCACTAATGATTGGTATTTGAAGTATAGCAATACTGTAAAAAAAAAAGAATTATGAGAGTTTTGGCGCCAACGCGGAAAAAGACGCATCGAGGCTATGATTTATTTTCAAAAACTGGTGTATATTGGAGTTTTTATGTGTGATTATGGTGGATTTTTAGACATAGCATCTTCGACAACGTACACAAGTGGAGGAAAGTGCGATATTGCCGTGAATTGTGATTTTCCGTGTTGTAACCAAAACTCCATAAAAGCCTCTAGTAAAGTCTCCACTGCTATACAGGGGTTGGACAAGGACTATGTATGACTTGACTGAGACGGACTTTACTTGACAATGACGGAATTAAATGATATAAAAATATATTTACTGAAGGTATAATAATAAGGCATAAAAAAGTGTGTTTATATTAAAAAACTCGATTGCTCTATAATTCAAGCGCATATTTCTTAGTCATTGCGAATCCGACATACCCACCCGCAGACACTTTTTGCGGGTGACATGCGTAGGCTTTCCCCCTGCCTTATCAAAAAAGAAGAGGCTACTGCTAACCTGGCTTTTCGTGAGAACTTCTCCGATGTGATTTTTAAATGAGTGTTAACAAAATAATTGTAAACAACAAATCGTGTTATTTAAATAAAGCTAATTCCGGTTATTTCCCATGGTATCGGTCGTGTGGCAGCGTAGGGAGCCATTTCTCATTTCCGAAGCAAGTTTCCAAACTATTTATTCTAAAGCCCCAAATCCCTACATCAATAAACAACTTTTTAAACATGTCACGGTCCCATTGAGCAAATCTTGAATGATTCGATCAGATAGAATCGATTGCTTTGAGTTTGCATACAATGAGTATTCGCATCTCTTTGTAAAACTCGTTATGCACTAAAACACTCGATAAAGACTGCAAGACGCACAATAGATAGCTATAGACAAGAATTGTGTTTTTTTTTATTACTCTTTTCTGTAGGTTATTACTTGCCTCTACTTTGTGTGTAGCAATTTTGTTAATAAGGTTTGTACGTCATTGTACTTCCAGGTGGTCTAACTAAATAGTTACCCCAAAAAAATATCGGTGTACTACAACAAAGTGGATGCTTGGGCATAAAATTAAATACAATTTGGATGGCTATATTATCTAAGTTTTGTATTGGACTGACTTTTGCCGGCGGCTTCATCTAAGTTAATTATTAGGTCTTAAAGCTCGTATGATATTTAGTATACGTTTAGAATATACATTTGCTTATGTAAGGATGTTTTTCACCATTATACTAATTTTTTTCCTGAAAATATCAGCTACCTGTTAATGAAAGTTCTGTCTACATCGGTTCAGCCGTTTCGGAGACTGGCTGGATGCAAATATACCAACCAAAAAAATCAAATTTATAAAGAAACTGTTGCCGATTGCATTGGCTGGATATTGGGCCGATGTATAGCTGGAATTTTTGGATTTAAACGGTTTACATATGTGGCAACAAGTCGTTCTCTGTTATCTTGGTGTCACTGGAACAATCTTTTTTGTACCTGCCGTAAACCGGGACTCATTCATTCACATTTATAAATTTCTGAGAAAGGTGCAAGTGCCAATTGGCACTTGAGATTGACATTATCACCATTAAATAGGTTGATAGGTAATTTCATGCTGTACCTACAGTACATACTTCTAGTTCTTGACAACAACTTTATTGCGTTGCAATTAAGGGTGGTTTTTGTAGTGAAAATGTATCTACCGACCGACTTGGCGTCGACTTTACTTAGGGTTTCGTTGGAGTCTATAAACATGCTGAGAAAGGATTAATTGAGTGTTTATAAGACTCTAAGAGAAGACATTGAATATTTATTAAAACCGATACTTGGGGTGATCTACAATCGATATTGAAGCCATAAATATAGTTTTTAGAATTTTGTCTGTATGTCTGTTCGTATGTCCGGGCTAAACTCAAAAAGTACTGCATGGATTTACTTCAAATTTTGCATGCAAACTAAGAGATCGGGTCAGCATATAGGCTAAATATTATCACGCTATTACCTACGGGGGAGGAGCTGTGATAATTTATAAAGTTTAACGCGGGTAAAACCGCGGGGCATAGCTAGTTAGAAATTTTAATATCGCTGTGTGGTGACGGTGAAAAGTATTATCACCCCATCTCAACCCGTGGGGGGGAATAGAAATCGTCTGGAGTGATTGCCTACCAGAGAAATTTCCTGTGAACGATGACCATCAAATTGCGATCACCAACTCTGCCAAGCGTGGCGATTATGGCATATCCGTCCATTCTTTGAGAGGCTTTTATCCAGTGGACGTAATGTGGCTGACATGATAATTGCTTTTTTTTAGTTTTTTAAAAAGACAATGTCCTCACTAGGTAATCTAATCCCTGTGTCGCGAAATAAAATGCATTAGAAATAAAACACAGCTCGGAAGCGTATCAATTAGACACATGACGGTCTGAGTACACTTAGTACATTTTATTCGGTGGTCTAGGGCTTTATTCTCATAACGGTGTTTGGCGTTGGAATAACCAAAATTAAGCTTTCGATCTGTTTACTAAGATTTGAAACGTACCTACTTAAATTCATTGTCATATTAAAATACAAATAATAATATTTTTTATAATTTTTTTTCAAAAAATAATTTCACATTTTTTTTCAAAAATCAAGTTGTATATAATACCTGTAAGAAATTTACGTAAAAATCTCTTGTTACACTGTCCTCCATGCCACACCAATTTTAGAGTCAATAGCTTTCTGCCTAGAATATTCAATGAATTTAACAAGTTAAATGGTGACAGTCGTTTTGATTTTATTGATCTGTTTACTACTAGCAAAAATTCAACCAGATCCAAATTAACTAGATATTTCATTGATAATGTATAAATCTTTGTATAGCACTATTGGCTCAATCTTTTAAAACCATTTGTAGAATTGTCATTACTGTAATTAATTAAGTAGACCGGAGATGCATCCATTTAGTTAACTAGTTGTGGAAGCTTGTTATTGGCATTTACTTACCAAAATTTCTAACCAATTGTATGTAGCTGTTAGCTTCCCTAATAAAATATAATAAAATAAAATAAGAATTATTATTAGTAACGCAGTCACCAGGTTGTTAAGGTAGTCGCCTCGTTACTACCTCAGCTTCCTCGTGATTGCCCTTATCCTTAAATCTAATACAGATCAGCTCCTCAAATGTACGTTCAGTACGAGTTTTATTTATAAATACGAACCTAATTGTATCAGTGACTCATTCATTAGGGTTGCGTGAGTGTTCAATGCAGATATATGAATACTTTGCTCAGGCAATAAAGGTTACTATGTAGGGTATGCGGTGACAGTATGAGAAGTGTCCTCTACTGCCGCGAAGTGCAAGCAGCTCCGGGAAGACAGCGATCTGTTTGTGGCGCAGTCGTTGTGCCGAATTGGCAGGAGTTGGCAATAGCGTAGGGCAATCCAGAGCCCTCCCAGGGTACGTGTCCCGACCATCTGGGACATGACGCAAAAGGGGGCTCCCTCTATCAGGCGCCGAAACCGTTAGGCCCGAAGACTCTTTTTGCGGGTGGCATACGTTGAAATACCCCGGCGCTAGTAATGCGCTGGTAGAACTCATTTCCGTCCTATACTATTTTTATGCACCATAGCATCTGGTCTTGCAAGAGGGTGTCCAAACGCAGTTAATAAGACCGCACTCAGCGGCTTCTCGCGAGCCCTGCAAGATCATCGGTCCATTTTGTAGGGGGCCTGCCCATGCTGCATCTTACAGTTCGTGGTCGCCACTCGAGAACCAATCTGCCCCAACGGCCGGGCCGTCGGTTCTAGGAGTTATGTGCCTTGAAATGGCAGTGGGCAAAATCGGATATTCAAAACTAATTATCGTAAATTGCGTCAACATATTGTTTTAAAGTACGAAAATGTGTAAATAATATTATTTACTGATACTGCCGGCCAATATCCAGAATTCTTCATAAACCCAAAGCTCTTCTCCGATTTTGATCATCAACTTCAGCCGTTAACTGTAACGTTGTCTTTATTTCATTATGCAAAATTATCACCGTATCCTGCATCCGCTTCACTTGTTAAATATACATATAATTTACATATAATAACCATCCGCTGCTGGTGCATGAGAAACTATTCGGATAAATATTTCATAACTGACGATCCACAGATTTACCTAACTCAACAATCGGTGAACGTAAATATTTACAACAGAAAATAGATACAAGTAATATTAGTAACTACCTACAACAATATTTACATTTCCCAGTCTATTCTACTGAGTTTATATTCTGCCTTGACGGAATATTTACAAAATAAACCTATGACAGACGTTTACAATTTGAACTCTATTCTATGGATTTCTGTTCCGTTCAAATCATGTGGAACAATACGCTTGATTTAGCGTTTACAGGGTCGAAGAAAGGAGCAGAATAAATTGGTTAATTATTTAGCTTTATGAAAGCCGTGGAGGCGTCGACAGATATATGAATGGGTGATGATGACATCTCGAAGCGCTGCGGGTCATTAGAAATGTTTGTAGACTCTTTGTGAGTCATATAAGGTGTCCATAAATAAATTATATTGCTAAAATGACACAGTTTATTGCTGTAAATAACCGCAAATCTGAATTACTTGTCAATGAACAATTTATTATTAATTCACACGTACTTTTCTGCTATAAAAAGATGTGGTTATGATTTACGAACAGCGGTTTTAGAAAACAAAATAAAAGTTCATTGCTGTAAGAACGCCATCTGGTTATGTAGAAAAACGCGAGTAACGAGATGTTAAGAATAAAATGGTCTCCGATCGACTTAATTATTTATCTTTTTAATTTAAAATTAAGCTTTCGATCTGTTTACTAAGATTTGAAACGTACCTACTTAAATTCATTGTCATATTAAAATACAAATAATAATATTTTTTATAATTTTTTTTCAAAAAATAATTTCACATTTTTTTTCAAAAATCAAGTTGTATATAATACCTGTAAGAAATTTACGTAAAAATCTCTTGTTACACTGTCCTCCATGCCACACCAATTTTAGAGTCAATAGCTTTCTGCCTAGAATATTCAATGAATTTAACAAGTTAAATGGTGACAGTCGTTTTGATTTTATTGATCTGTTTACTACTAGCAAAAATTCAACCAGATCCAAATTAACTAGATATTTCATTGATAATGTATAAATCTTTGTATAGCACTATTGGCTCAATCTTTTAAAACCATTTGTAGAATTGTCATTACTGTAATTAATTAAGTAGACCGGAGATGCATCCATTTAGTTAACTAGTTGTGGAAGCTTGTTATTGGCATTTACTTACCAAAATTTCTAACCAATTGTATGTAGCTGTTAGCTTCCCTAATAAAATATAATAAAATAAAATAAGAATTATTATTAGTAACGCAGTCACCAGGTTGTTAAGGTAGTCGCCTCGTTACTACCTCAGCTTCCTCGTGATTGCCCTTATCCTTAAATCTAATACAGATCAGCTCCTCAAATGTACGTTCAGTACGAGTTTTATTTATAAATACGAACCTAATTGTATCAGTGACTCATTCATTAGGGTTGCGTGAGTGTTCAATGCAGATATATGAATACTTTGCTCAGGCAATAAAGGTTACTATGTAGGGTATGCGGTGACAGTATGAGAAGTGTCCTCTACTGCCGCGAAGTGCAAGCAGCTCCGGGAAGACAGCGATCTGTTTGTGGCGCAGTCGTTGTGCCGAATTGGCAGGAGTTGGCAATAGCGTAGGGCAATCCAGAGCCCTCCCAGGGTACGTGTCCCGACCATCTGGGACATGACGCAAAAGGGGGCTCCCTCTATCAGGCGCCGAAACCGTTAGGCCCGAAGACTCTTTTTGCGGGTGGCATACGTTGAAATACCCCGGCGCTAGTAATGCGCTGGTAGAACTCATTTCCGTCCTATACTATTTTTATGCACCATAGCATCTGGTCTTGCAAGAGGGTGTCCAAACGCAGTTAATAAGACCGCACTCAGCGGCTTCTCGCGAGCCCTGCAAGATCATCGGTCCATTTTGTAGGGGGCCTGCCCATGCTGCATCTTACAGTTCGTGGTCGCCACTCGAGAACCAATCTGCCCCAACGGCCGGGCCGTCGGTTCTAGGAGTTATGTGCCTTGAAATGGCAGTGGGCAAAATCGGATATTCAAAACTAATTATCGTAAATTGCGTCAACATATTGTTTTAAAGTACGAAAATGTGTAAATAATATTATTTACTGATACTGCCGGCCAATATCCAGAATTCTTCATAAACCCAAAGCTCTTCTCCGATTTTGATCATCAACTTCAGCCGTTAACTGTAACGTTGTCTTTATTTCATTATGCAAAATTATCACCGTATCCTGCATCCGCTTCACTTGTTAAATATACATATAATTTACATATAATAACCATCCGCTGCTGGTGCATGAGAAACTATTCGGATAAATATTTCATAACTGACGATCCACAGATTTACCTAACTCAACAATCGGTGAACGTAAATATTTACAACAGAAAATAGATACAAGTAATATTAGTAACTACCTACAACAATATTTACATTTCCCAGTCTATTCTACTGAGTTTATATTCTGCCTTGACGGAATATTTACAAAATAAACCTATGACAGACGTTTACAATTTGAAGTCTATTCTATGGATTTCTGTTCCGTTCAAATCATGTGGAACAATACGCTTGATTTAGCGTTTACAGGGTCGAAGAAAGGAGCAGAATAAATTGGTTAATTATTTAGCTTTATGAAAGCCGTGGAGGCGTCGACAGATATATGAATGGGTGATGATGACATCTCGAAGCGCTGCGGGTCATTAGAAATGTTTGTTGACTCTTTGTGAGTCATATAAGGTGTCCATAAATAAATTATATTGCTAAAATGACACAGTTTATTGCTGTAAATAACCGCAAATCTGAATTACTTGTCAATGAACAATTTATTATTTATTCATACGTACTTTTCTGCTATAAAAAGATGTGGTTATGATTTACGAACAGCGGTTTTAGAAAACAAAATAAAAGTTAATTGCTGTAAGAACGCCATTTGGTTATGTAGAAAAACGCGAGTAACGAGATGTTAAGAATAAAATGGTCTCCGATCGACTTAATTATTTATCTTTTTAATTTGGATTTGTAGCAGGTGTTGTTAGTATAAACGGTAGTATAATTACAATATTCATGGTTAGTAGAACAGGTGCTGAGTATTCCTGTAGGTTATTTAGCTAGTACTAGAGCTAAAGAGGCATTACTAGCAATCTAATATACATATGTATTTAGAAATATATAAGTATGTTTATCAGGTGTCTGGTTGCCGTAGTAGGTACAGGCTCTGCCTAGTTTAGGATAGAAGGCAATGTGTTAGTTCTACTATGGCAAATTAATTATTTAAAATTTTTAGAATCTGTTGAAAAAATATATATTTTGAAAACACTCATAAATATGAAATGGTTTATTTTTTATTTGTATATATTGACATAGAACGACTCAATCCCAATAATTGATAGTCAATTTATACTCAGTAACTTTTTGATACTATACAATATCCAACAACTTCTTTTGTGGCTTCAAAATAATTCTTTTAAAGTTTTTCTTCATAATTCCACTGCGCGATGTGCTCTGGCGACCATAACTCCTAGGACCACAGCATTAAAACAATAAGGCTAACTAACTGGAATGATGTCATCTTTTAGCGCTAACTTGGGGTCACGTATAGGTTCTAAAGCTAAAAGGCTAAAACTAACGGTCGCGGTAGCATACATAATGTTAAAAAAAAAATTGCTCGTGGAAGTCTTTACATTTTTCTCTATCCTCTATTCAGTTTGTCTTCTCCCTCTCAGCTTTTCTTGGAAACATGACGCTGACAAAAATGTCATCAAGCTAATTATTTCTGATATGGTTACTTCTTAAAAACTTATTTTTAACGGTTGACACAAAAATAGGATCCTCTAAGATTACAGGCTTATGTCTATAGTATCATAACTCCTAAACAGACTTATCACAAGTTCGTTCTATAAATCTGAAAGCTATTTCAATGAATAAATTCCACGTTTTTTAAAATCTCTATAATCGTTCTTTAAAATCCGTTCAGCCGTTTAGAAGTTACAGACCTTTTTCTGGTTGAAGTCCGGATTTTAGATGGTAAGGTTATACCTTTGTTTGAATGTTTTATGGTTAGGTGATCTTAATTTATATTTCTTGATGGTTCAAGAAGGTGGAAGTCTTAAAATGTAGTTTTTGATGGGATTTTTTATGGTGGCTTATTTTTATTTTTAAAAATAATTCAGACACAATTTAGTTCGTATTTTGGTGTCAGTGTCAATGGCCCTTTTGGAAATAGGGTAATATTGGTAGTTTCAGACAGACAATAATTATTAATTTAGACCTAGAACTTTCTCCCCCTAGTATCCCTGAAAGGGACAGTCCCTTCTAGCAGCGATCATTTTTAGAATGCTGTTGTTACTACCATGCAGGGGTAAGGATGCCGCTTTCTTTCGCACAATGGCATGATAACCATCTCTGCGAACCTCTGCGAACATTTTCGAAGCACTACAACGACACGGCAGTCCCAACTTAATCTAGGTAGACTCTACATTTATAAGAGAACCTTCATTCTCTTCTTAAAATTAAGTCACTTTCTGGCTCTTGGCTTTACTCATATTATACATAAATAAAATACTGACTTATTTGATCTGTATATCACACAAATATTATAAAGGTGAAAGTTTGTGAGTGTTGAGTGTGTATGTATATTTGTTACTTCTTCACGTCTAAACGGCTGGGGCGATTTTAATAAAAATTGGCATGGAGTTAGCTGATACCCTGGATTAACACATAGGCTATAATTTAACGCGGGTCAAACCGCGGGGCACATCTAGTTGTTTATTAATAATGCAGTCCATTACTGTTCCACTGCAGGTCAAGGTCCTCTTCTCACAATGAGAGCGTATAGGCTATAGATGCTATAGTCCACTTTGCGGCCATAGTGCGGCTTGGCAGACTTCATACGCCATAAAGAACATTTCGGAGAATTCTCAGACATGCAGGTTTCCTCACGATGTTTTCCTTCAGCGTTTTAACAACGAGATAATTTATTTCTTCTTAGCTGTGTCCTGCGGTTTTACCCGCGTTAAATTTTATAAATTATAGCCTATGTATTAATCCAGAGTGTCAGCTAGCTAACTCAATACCAAATTTTATTAAAGTCGCTCCAGCCGTTTATACGTGAAGAAGTAACAAACATACACACTCACAAACTTTCGCCTTAATAATATTATTATGATGATGATGATGATTAGTGTGATACGCATATGAATTCAAAAAGTGTTGTGCGCGTTAGGATTTTGTAGTGACTCCGTAGTCTAAAGGTCTATCTACCAGGCTATCTGACACATGATTAATCTATAAACAGTAAAAATATTTTCCCATTGCAGGATATTACTTGCAATAAATCGTTTAAGAATCTTGTTCTCCGCATCTATCATCGAAGAAAAATCTCTCGATACGCTTCCCGTAAATGGGGCTACTCATACTGTATGTAAGTGCATGCGCATAAGGTATTTTACGCTGTGGGATACTTTATAATCAGAACACGCGGCTTTACTCTTTGTTATAACTAAAGTTACGATTAATTTTACTGTGGCCCGGGTGGATATTTTTTAATGGTGGATAACGGTTAGTGACTGCACGCAGCGTGACGGCTATCGCACTCATTTTCATTACGGACATTGCGCTCGGGCACTATGGGCTGTGCATTCCTATGTGTTGCCACTTCCCATTAGATTCGTATTGTTTGGACATTGCGTGTTGAGGTCCCTTTATTACCGTCGTTTTATGTTCACAATAGGTACGAGTTAGCTTTGAATTGTTTACTAACTGCAGCTTTAAAGTATGTATGCTTGCCAATATGTTTTTTTTAGCCTAGGCGACGTTCACTGCTTTACTGGTCGATAGAAGTGAGGGGAAGAAAGATAAAGTGGCCCACACTATTGGACATCCTCTTTGGGATTTTAACTAGAACTAAGAACTAGCAAGATTTATAAAAAAAAATATACCTAGATGACCTTGCAAATAGCAACACCAATAAAAGGGATAAAAAAATAAGTTTTAGAGGATAATGTCTATGCCCCAAGCATTTTTCCCTTTACTGTGCTCGAGTTTTGTATCGAAGCAGCCATCTTATAAAAATAATAGTCATAAAATAATTTAAGTACCCGCATTACAATACTTTAACATACTTACAGACACTTCACTCACAACGTGGACAAAATTAAACTACATACATAACTACACCTCCTTCATTTGACACATTACTCATTATCCTGAAGTAGCTTTGCAGCTGATTTGGTAATAAAAATAACATAACAAAAACTTCTTGGCGGTTGGCGCCAACACAGCACTCGTTCCAATATGGCGGCAACAAAGGAAAAAGAAAATTGTAACGCGCTAATTTTAGGGAACAAATCGATAAATTTTTAATACGTTATAAATTTTTTTAGAACGTATGTATTCGTGTGAAAAAGATGGATGTTGTAATTGGTACGGAAGCGAAAAGTTTCGTTATGTAACTTTCATGACATATCGTCACCCAAAAAGATCATTGCCTACTTACTTTTGAATTATTTTTCTTGCTTAATATTTTTTGGGTGTGTGTTAATTCTGCTATAGTTTGCTTAGTTTTATATTACTAATAAACTTAGACCAATAGTATACGACAAATTCGCTGATTAGGGAAACTTTTTCGAAATGAAGACTAATACGTAATAACAGTCGTACTAAATATAAAATTCATACGGTATATAATCGCTCTCTGATTTGGAATAACGTACTTATATAATAGTATATCAACCTATACTTGATGATTTGGGTGCCTAATTACCTATCGGTTTGCATCGCAACTGTTTTAAGGTAGGCTCTATATGAATCCGTTACTGGTGCACCTAGTATCTATTTCTGAGAACACAGCGCCATCTAGCAAAAACTAAACGAACCTTAACCAAAACCCCAAAAAAACATACAGATCCAGACCTATAGACATCTTCGTGAACATAAATATTTGACCTGTGCTAAGATCGTACCCGCAACCTTTGAAACAGAAGGCAGGATCACAATCAACTGAGTCACAGCTGGAGTCATACTTGTACTTTACCTTGAGGATATTATTATCCTCGTTGTCTCTTACCTCTCCCTATTTCGAGTACGGTTGGGACGAATGCTTGCTCCTCTGATATTCACAATATTAATTAATACTTACAACAATATTTCTATTTTTATGTAGAAGATCAAGTAGAAGAAGAATTTAACGCTTCTATAGAAGATAATAATATCCTCAAGATAGTCAATTTTCAGACTGCTGCCGTACCTATCAAAGATGATTTGCGAACGGAGCATCTGATACAAATAAAACCAATTAAACCCAGAAAACTCCAAAATCATTCTAGTATGCCCTATGGGTAGGTAGAGTTCATAAAGTTTGTCTTAAATCACAATGACACAATTAAATTATGCACGGCTATTATTATTGAAGGAATCCGGTGACTAACCAGCCATACTGTTCAACGCCTAAGTACGAAAACTTGCCTTTATTAACAGAATATCTCTTTTCAATCTTAATATCTGTCCGTCATTAAACGATTACGATCTCAGACGCGAAGCTAATCAATTCACCACATCCACTCTACAAAGATTCTGATCAAACAGCGGTGTAATTCCTCTGCTCGTACTGTGCTTGGAGTTTCCCTGCGAGATCGAATCAGAAATTCTGAGATCCGCAGGCGAACTAAGGTAACCGACATAGCCCTAAAAATTGCCAAGCTGAAGTAGCAGGGGGCAGGGCACATACTTGTAGAGCCGACGGCCGCTGTGACTGAAAGGTTCTCGAGTGGCGACTTGAACCAGAAGACGCAGCGTGGGCAGGCCCCCTACAAGATGGACCGATGATCTTGTGAGGGTCGTGCGGATAGCGAAAGACCAGCAATTGCTGGGATATGTCTTTCGGCTAATACGATGCTGACATTTAGGGCATAAGAAGTGTGACGTGCAATGACGCGAGTTCCATGATTTTCGTTCAACCAAAAAGTGGACTAGTGTCTGAAGAAGTTTTCACTTCAAAAAAATTTTAACTGTATACAGAAAAAGACTGACGGAATGAATGGAAGCAACCAGAAGTCAATAACATTCGTTGTCGTTAAAAGTTTATATCGACGAAAAATATACAAACGTTACTGAAATTTAAACCAACGTCAAACTGAAATACTATATCTTACACGCACTGACTTCAAAACATAATTGTTAGTCGCAACGCAACGTCACAAGCTAAATACTACTATACAATTATATCTATTTTCTTATCGAGGTTTGTTGTTAAAGCGCGATAAATACTCCAGAGGGCTCAGCTAATTATCATCTGTTGACGATATCTGATAAAAAATAAGTTAACAGAATATTGTACGGCTAAGAATTAAAGTAATACATTTCGTACCACTGGGAAGTGTCGCCTCATATATAATATACAGCCGCGTATTAGTAAAACTCAATTAATAACTTACAGCATCTAGTGTCAAATAATATTATGTATAAAGATAGCATCTAGTATATATTACTTTACAAACATATAATAGACAGACACAATTTACATCCAGACTCTGACCAACTATTTATAGGTCACACAGATAGTTATCCGGCGCGGGACTCGAACCCGCGACACGAAGCGGCGAGGCGACTGTCTTAGCCGCTGCGCCACTCGTGAAAGAATTTTTAAAATCTTATGCCTCAGTAGCTGAGCCTCGCGGTTTCACCCGCGCTAATCTTAATTGTTATCTTAACCTATGTGTTATACGGATATACCACAGCTACGATCGATGCACAAAAAGCGAGAGCAACCTTATGGCGAGATAAATTTGCTCCTCCTCTGATGTCCCGCCAGTAAAAGAATTGACTCCGGAACATAATTTGCCATGGCCAACCTGGAGGACTCTTAATAGACTGCGTACCCAGGTTGGTAGATCCAAAGAAAACATGTGCAAATGGGGTTACATTCCCACATCACAAACCGTCTGCGAGTGCGGCGTGTCACCCCAAAGTATGGCACATTTATCTGATTGTCCCTCTTGTCCAGTCTCTTGTTCCCTTCAAGACTTGTATGACGCTTAAGCCAAAGCGATCAGCGTTGCCCAATTTTGAGAAGATCAAATATAATTCTTACCATCGTCACGATAAGAAGAATTCGGATAAACATACATATAAGCACACACAAATTTTCATCACAATCCGTTCCGTAGTTTTTGCGTGAAAGACTAACAAATACCCATACATCCATACAAACTTTCACATTAGTAGGATGTACTTATGGATGACTGTGTATTTCTTTTCTATTTATGCCGATGTTACTATACACAAATTATGGAGTTACTTTCACCTTACTATTAAATTGATTGCAAGTATGTATCGCGCAGTGGTTATGGTGGTCGCCTCGCTACTACCACGGCAACCTCGTGTTTCGGGTTCAAATCCCGCTAGGTGTGCTTTGTATCCATAAATTACATGTTCGTAAAGTCCCCTAAGATAGAAGTATTACTAGAGCGCCTTTGTTTAAAAAAATAAAAATTAAAATTTCTCTGTGGTATGCATATGTGTACCTATTACTCGATCGACAAAAGCTTTTTAAGGATTACCTTTCATTCTAAAGACGTTTTTTGTTTGCATATTTCTATTTATTCGTTTTGGCTTGATTTTTGTAAGAAGTAAAAATAAGTCGTTATAATTAACCATTCACGGGCTGGGCTATCTAGGTTTAAGGTCGACATTTGATGCTTAAATGAAATTAAATGAATAAATAAATATCTTGGGACAACTAAAACACTGTCATCTGATTCCAAACTAGGCAGAGCCTGTACTATAACAGAGAGAGACAGACAACTTATAAATATACTTATATATTTCTAAAAACTAAGATAAATAACATCCAGAGACAGACCATATAATTGGGATAATCACACAAACATTTGTCCTGGGTAAGGACCGGGAACCTATGACCTCAGGCTTAGCAGTCACGATCACTAACCACTAGACCAATAGGCCAGCTGACTGAGCAGTCAGGGTCACTCACCATTGGCCAGTCAGTTCCTTAGTCCCTGCCTGTAAGTTTCTCCTAGCACTTCTGAAATACACTGTATCTTCATTATGTTGAATCAATACTTATAACTCATTGAGCTACAGTGTTTTATTTTTTTTCCCGCACTATTGCAAACACACACACTCACATTCACATACACACTTTTACACTCCATCCCATACACGCATCCTTGTTACAAACACTCACTTGACACATCATTTAGTCATGACTTGTCTCTAGTTTTATTTCACTTATTATTCTATAATAATAATGTCTTCCTAGCCGAATTTCGGCCACGGCGGCCAGTCTCAACAGAGATTAGCCATCTGCGCGGGACATATTAGAGTGCTCAAGTGTGTGCGCAAACACAGGAGCACTTTCTATTCCATCACTCTCATGATCCGATGGGACGCCTACGCGACACGACCGGAAAGAGGTCAGGTACAGGACCGACGGCTTTACGTGCTCTCCGAGGCACGGGGGTATAATACCGCCAACTCCCAGACTTCGGGTTGATGCTGAGAAATTTTTCTTTTTACAGAAAAGTCCCAAAATCACTTTTTGGCCCGACACGGGATTTGAACCCAGGACCTCGTTCTCTGCGGGTGAACACGCTACCGCTAGACCAACGAGGCAGCGATTCTATTATTGTACTACTGGCGTTCCTACAAGAGGAATCACTGACTCTGATAGCACAGTTAACCTAGTTTCAGAGTCAGGGGTCCATTATCCTGGTGTAAACCTTCCAGTCTAACCCGTACATACCGATTATTTTGCTCTTCACTGTAAAAATTTGTTGAGTTATGAATAAATAATAATAATTATTATTATTTAAAAAAATAAGTTTATGAATTCTGCTTCTCAATGATAGTACCGAAATGTCAATTCAGTCTAATTGCTACCTGTCAGTTGTCACCAGGAAGGGCAGGGTGGAGCAAGACGTCATACCCGTCAATGGTGTAGCAATACATGCCGGAACACGTCGTTGTCAATCAAGTCGACTTGAAATCAACGTTTCGAACGAAGTGGTATTGATCAATGATAATGATTTTGCGTGTTATAATAACGCAAATATTCTTTTTATTTATTATTTTCTAATTAACAACTGATAATGGCCTGTATCTCGTACACTGAGTTAGCTTGTCTCTTTTTGTGAGTGTGTTTTTCATTGGCCATTTCAGAAGTGGTTAAATGAAATGTACTCACTGCGGGCTGATCTGAAAAATTGAAGTAGATAGTTATTGAAAGAACTTATAATCAAATAATATCAATAATTTTAAAATTAAAAACATCATAATGCTAAACAAATATTTTAAAGAGAAAAGATTTGTTTTTTTGTTTGTTCGTTGTGGATGAACTCGTCAACTACATAATTGATTGTTAAAATTGTAAATAAAACAAAGAGATCCCTACCATCCCTCATAGGTAATCGCTTTTGTGTATTAAAGATTGATTCTACAATACATAACTATCCGATCAATTCGAAGGTATACTAACTAGTTTTTGTCACAGTTGTTTAAAAATCTAAAACAATCTTATAAGTAAATTAACTTAATTAACTTACGTAATTATCGTATAATACTAATACCCATTACCCAGGTCATATGATTATCGATTACTTGCTGAGTATAAAAAGTTGCTGGACGAAGAAAAAATTATAGCTAATAATTCAACTATTTTATTTTTCCTTGTCATTACAATATGGTTACTAAAGTTGGAATAATTAAAATAGGATTTTTTTGGAAATGACATTGTCTAATTAGACCAGGGTCGATAATTTTTAAAACAAAAAAAAATAGTAGTAGGATGAAACCCGTTAGAAAAGGAGGGGAATATTATAAAAATGAAAGGAAAAATAATTTACGGGCGATCTGAGGTCGGGAAGGGGATGGGGGTGAGTTTTTAAGGGTAAAAAACGGTTTTTCTCGATTTCCGGCAAAACTAAAAGTCCTATAGAAAAACCTAAAATTGCAAAGTTGTAGGTAATAAAAAGATCTAAAACTTTTGTATTTACACTTTTTTCACATAACCTAAAATTTATGTGAAATATTCAAAAAACCAAGTTCTTGGTTTTTTATTTTTTACTTTAACATAAATTTTTCTTTTTTAACGAAATTTGGTGAAAACTTACCTTTTTATGTCCCAAATAAGCTGTAATTTATTTGATTAAAAATATTTATTTTTTCACCTTACTTTGAATTAATATCGAAAAAAACACCCTAATTTTCAATCGAAAAGTCACCCGTCAAAATATCAGCTTTTTTTAAAAAGTTGGTATGTTTTCTGTTCGTTGAAATCTCTACTTTCCGATGTTAAAAAAAAAATATATATGTTACTATAGTAAATCTTCTCAGAAAATGCAAAAAAAATCAAATTCTTTTTTTAATTACTGTCATAAATTTTGAGCTCTTTTTTAAAATTAACACTTTAATTACTCAAAAAACATTAGATTACATGTAACATTGATAAAATTGCAAATAAAAATATACTACTATAATTAACAAACAAATAAGTTAATAAAATTAATATTTAATAAGACATCTACAATATTTGGAGAAAGTTGTCGAATCTTCTTTAAATTATATGCGTTTATAATTAGATGTCTATTTATATTTTAAGATAAATTATATACCTGAGTGACCTACGAAAAATAGTAGCCCATCAAAAGGTATTTCATGGAGAAGTGGGGAAGGGGCTAGGCGGGTCTGGGTCTTACTACATATATACTAATAATAATCTCCTTAATTTTGCACAAACAACTTTAGTTAATCCCATAAAAAAAAAATCAAAAAACATAAAAATATATTAAAAATCTATAAAAAATATATAAAATATATATCGTAAATATATTTTTAATAACAAACGTTTGGCCGATTTTCATATATATTTTATACATTTCAAATATATTTCAGATATATTCAAAATATATGAAATATACATGAAAATCAGCCAAAAGTTAGTTATTAAAAATATATTTACTATACATATTTTTTATATATTTATACATTTTAAATAGATTTTTGATATATTTATAATATATTTTTTATACATTTTGACATTTATTTCTTTAATATTTTGTTGTTTAAAAATATTGTAATGAATAACGTAATCAGAATAAAGTATCTACATTTAATTGTACGATTTATATTTATATATAATGAGATTTTCTATGACATAAATGTAATAAGCATTAAATAAATCAACTTTTTAATTGAAACAAATTGCAGCAATCACATTTTTAGATGATTTTTTTCATAATAAGTAAAAAAAAATCGAATTCGAGTTATTTTCGATTTTTTGCATTTTCTGAGAAAATTTACTAAAGTAACATATATATTTTTTTTCACCATCGGAAAGAAGAGATTTCAACGAACAGAAAACATACCAACTTCTTGAAAAAAGCTGATATTTTGACGGGTGACTTTTCGATTGAAAATTAGGGTGTTTTTTTCGATATTAATTCAAAGTAAGGTGAAAAAATAAATATTTTTAATCAAATAAATTACAGCGTATTTGGGACATAAAAAGGTAAGTTTTCACCAAATTTCGTTAAAAAAGAAAAATGTATGTAAAAGATAAAAATAAAAAACCAAAAACTTGGTTTTTTGAAGATTTCTCATAAATTTTAGGTAATGTGAAAAAAGTGTAAATACAAAAGTTTTAGATCTTTTTATTACCTACAACTTTGCCATTTGGGTTTTTTCGATAGGACTTTTAGTTTTGCTGGAAATCGAGACAAACCGTTTTTTACCCTTAAAATCTCACCCCCATCCCCTTCCCGACCTCAGATCGCCCGTAAATTATTTTTCCTTTCATTTTTATAATATTCCCTTCCTTTTCTAATGGGTTTCATCCTACTATTATTTTTTTTCACTTTTTATTATTTTTAAACGCTTCTACCCTGGTCTAAATTCACTAATAGCATTATTGTATTAATAACGATATTTATTTAAAACATCGTTTTCATTTATTTACGCATCCGGTAGAATAGCTATCTCACTCATAACATAACCAATGTCGAAGTCTGGATGGATCACCGAAAGTCTAAACATTCACTAGTCCATTTAGCCGATGGCCAAAACTTCGTTTCCTTAATTTATTTCCTATCAGGGTACCAACTGTTATAACTGGCCGAACCTTTTTAAAAAAAGTTTTGTAGTAGAGACTTAAAAGAAATTTAATAATTAACCTTTTCTTTTAATTCCGCATCCTTCCTTCGCCATATTTAAATTTATGAGACAAAGATACCGCAAGTGTAATGAACAAACTAATTTACTGAGATTAAAATACGGCAAACGTTAAATGTATTTTAAAAATGTACTTTCTCGTAATAATACTTATTACGGTGAAAGGTATCGCTAACCTCAAAATAAAATTAGGTTATCGGAAAGATTTGCAAAGTTTTAAAAAACACACGGCGGCGATTTGAACTGTTTCTAGACTTCTTTATTTTTATATTCGTGATTGACTTGTTTATTATATACATACATACATATCCACCTGTGTTCGCAATTTATAAATTTGAATTTGAATCCTTACGCCTGTTGCCCAGATGGGTAGGCAGAGACAACGGATTTTCATTGTTTACGTTCATTGCACACTTCTTTTGCGTCGTTTACTGTCATTATATTACTTGTTTATTTTATGTAGTTTAATAATAATTGTTTTCTTTCTTGCAGGTAATAATCTCCCCTCGTTATAACCCCAGATCTTGGATGCTTTGCATATTGTTATGGTAAGCAACATCTTAACGAAATTGACAACTAGCTGACCCATAGACAATCCATCTGAAGTAATAATAGAATCTTGAAAAATTTCTGTTGAATTGTTAAATAAGGTATTGTTTGTTTGGAGATAAAGGCTTGATTAGTATTGTGTAATTTTGTTGAAGGCTTGAGAAAACAGCCAATCATATTTTAAACGATTTTATATTGTTGTGTCTAAGAAGTATATTGGGATTTCGAATGCTAACTCAAAAAAACAAATATAAATAAATAAAAATATTATACTTTAACGGTACAGAAAAGGTAGAATGTTAAATAATGTATGTACTCAGTGTTTTATCTCGCCGAGTGTTTTTTGACGTTTGTTTGTGAAACAATATTGTTTGAAAATTTGCAATTCATTAAGATGTGTAAGTTATACAGATTCTACATAATTTTTGATCATTTGCATAAGAGATGATTGTGATCATGACAGCATTGTGTTAACATATGTTATGGCACTAATAATAAGAAGCTAAGAAAATAATGCGATGCGAATAGCGCAAGACCGGCAATTGTGGAGATCTTTGGGGGAGGCCTTTGTCCAGCAGTGGACGTCTTTCGGCTGATATGATGATGATGATGATGAAGAAAATAATTCACAAAATTATAAAAATATATTTCAACGAGCCATCGGTGAAGACTACTTTATTGACAATTCTCAGACGTGTTTTGATAACTTACTATAAAGCCATAATAAAACATTTTTATACAAAGAGGAGTTCTATAATATGGTTGCTGAAAATTGGGGGTCTCGATACTTTGCTCTTGGGAAAAAATATCTTTACATTTATTAAAATTTTCTTTGGCTAAAGATTCATCATCCAGAATATCATTACCCCATCTCATCCCGTGGGGGGCGTAGAAGTCGACCCGAGGGAATATCTACCAGAGGATGGGTAGCAGCTTCCTTTTGAGTACTATGACCATCTTACTGCGATCGCCAACCCGCCTGCCAAGCGTGGCGATTATGGCATATCCCCCCAAGACGATTCTTGAGGGAGGCTTGTCCAGCAGTGGACTTATTTAGCTGTAATGATGATGATGATGAAAGATTTATCAGGCAAAAATTTGCAAAAGACACTAACTATCTGGATAACTGTAGCGCTGAGTGTATTTGACTGTGGTCGCGGCTGTGGTTCAAAATGTATAATAATGGGACTAAGAAAAGCTATAACTATAACATCAAGTTATATACTTCCATACTTTATTTGTGACACATTATAAACGTTGTCAGCTTCTCAAGGGTGTAATTACGCCCTAACGAGACGAATGATCGAATTGGGTGCAAATGTATGTCGGACAACTGAACTTTGCTGATGGACCGGTTTTAGGATTACGAGCAATCAGGCGAAGGGAGATAATTTGAGGCAGTATGCCATTGGGATTTGATTGATTACGAACTTTCTTTTATTAAGTGTGATGAAAGGAACGCTTATACATATAGAATAGTACGAATACGTAGAAAATTTTTTTTCAGAAGAAGTGGAAGCGTAATTTCACTCCGTTCCATACTTCACGCAAAATACCTAGTCCCGATTTTAGGTAAGATTAGGTGCCTATAAATTTTAACACAACAGACCTCTTATCCTTACTGCACATATCATCATATCAGCCGAAATAACTCCAGTGCTTAGACTAAGGCGTCTCTAAGATCTCCACTCTAAGAACTCCGACTGCCTCGTTGGTCTAGCGGTAGCGTGTTCACCCGCAAAGAACGAGGTCCTGGCTTCAAATCCTAGGTCGGACCAAAAGTGATTTTGGGAGTTTTCTGTAAAAAGAAAAATTTCTCAGAATCAGCCCGAAGTCTGGGAGTTGGCGGTATTATACCCCCGTGCCTCGGAGAGCAAGTTAAGCCGTCGGTCCTGTGCCTGACCTCTTTCCGGTCGTGTCGCTAGGCGTCCCATCGGATTATGAGAGTGATGGAATAGAAAGTGCTCCTGTGTTTGCGCACACACTTGTGCACTATAATATGCCCCGCGCAGATGGCTGATGTCTATTGAGACTGGCCGCCGTGGCCGAAATTCGGTTAGGAGGGCATTAAGATCTCCACAATGTAATTTTGTACATCATTTCTGGATATGCCATAAACTTCGCGCTTGTCAGAGGGATTGGCGATTGCGGAATGGTAGGTACTCTTCTACACAGACGCTACTGTGCTGCCATATATTATGTAGATAGTCCCTCGAGAAGACTACTTCGCCCCCCTCCCCCCGGGATGAGAAGGGGTGGTAATATTTGTCGCCGTCACTACACAGCACACATTAATATGCCTTGTTTCAATTCAAATTCAATTTTGTGAAAACATGTGATAGAAACAAATGATAATAGATAATGTAATTCAGTAGATTCAAATTCTGCCTGATAAGCATAAAAAAATTATTATATAAATTATGTAACTTAGATACAATCAGAGTACTTATAGTAGACATAATGCTTCCAACGTTTCGAACTCTTCAAGAGATCATCTTCAGGCCGAATGCGACCCGCACGACGACCCGTCCCGTCTCGCACGTGAGTTATCCGTTTTAATATGTCACTATTTTAGCTCATCACGTCACTTTAATTATAATAATGCACAAACTGTTTGTTAAATGAATTATATTATCAATGAAAACTACTTTAAGTACATACAATTACATAAATAATAATCATCATCAGCCTGATGATCCATCCTCTCCTGGACATATGCCTCCCCCAAAGGTATTGCCAAGGGGTTTGCCAAAGTCATCGCACTTGGCATGCGAGTTGGCGAACGCAGTTAGGTGGTAGCTATTGTACACAGGTGGCGCTGCTGTCCGACTACCTGGTGTTCCCTTGGTCGCTTTTACGACACCCACGGGATGGTATGGGGTGAACCTGTTATTCTTTCAAGGCCGGAAACCACACGGCAATAATAATATAACATGCCAATTCAGCCCTAGGCTAGCTATCAAAATGGCTACTCGGCCTGTCGTGCTTATGCCTGCCTGGACCACTAATATACTAACTACCGTTTAATAATATTTTATTAGCTTTTTCTTGCCTTCCCTTCCCCAAAGACTAGTCTAGCAATATTCTGTTTAGTTGGTATCCCAATTGTCTATGGTCATAGAGCAGAGAAAAGCAATACTGGATCCAACTTTGAAAAATATGGTTTTAATGTCATACCATATGTTTATAGATATCAATACAAAAGAAAAAGTCTATTATACTAAGTCAAAGTTATCAAAGGTATTAACCCTTAAACAGACTGGGTTCTATACGAGACCACATCTATTTGAACCTTACCATTATGAAATAAGGTCCGAAAACAATTTAAAAAATGTGTAGTAAAACCCGGTTAAGCGGTAATAGAAATAATATCTATAAATTGAACTTGGCAATAAGATACTCCATTATACTACAGTTACTGCACTATACATAGGTATTAATGAAAATTATCCGTTCAGACTTCCGGTTGGCACATTAGACGTTTTTGTCCAAGTCATTAGTATTCGTCCTAGGGACGAATCTGTCGTTGCCCTAAAAGGGATCGTTTGCGTATCGATACGTGATATGGTTCACCAAGGCTACGTATGCCCTTTATGTTTTAATGAAACGTAATTAGTTTAAGTTTTCTATTATCATAATCGTTCATCAATAAAATACCTCTGTGAATCCAGTGTCCTTAATCTATAATATAAGTGTATTTAGAAATATATAAGTACGTGTATCAGTTGCCCTAGTAGGGGCTCTGCCTAGTTTGGGATCCCGATAGCAGTGTGTTGTCCTAAGTTTTTTATTTATAAATTTTGATATTTATTTTTCTTATAGGCAACGATCGAATATGAGTACGAATTTAAAACGTTGTTATTAAAATGTTAATAAATAGGTATATATTAAAATGGTGATGTTAAAAGGTAGGTAGTCAAAATTCTGTTAGGAATCAAATCCTTCTTACGTTCCAAATTGATCTTGTAAACGTTATTTAGTGATATGGGCAAACTAAGCCCCTTAGGTTTCGTCCACTATTTATCTACAAAAAAATTGGATAGCAAACTTATCAACGTTTGTCGTGCAATAACAGTGCAAAATAAAAATAAAAAATTACAAACGTTACAGACATTCAAGACAACGCATGAATCACGTCCTATATTCGTCATTCGTAACGATGAATAATACTAAAACTTTTTGTTGTGATACTGCCTCTCAGTAGATAATACGTAATATCCCTTCAATTTATAAGGTTTGAATATTTACTTTAGCTATAGTCAACAAAGTGCTGTGTGGCTGACGGCATAGAATATCGCCACCCCATCTCATCCCATTGGGTAGAAGTCATCCCGAAGGGATATATCTCAGAGAACGGGCAGCAGTTTCTCTCTGTGTACTATGACCATCACACTGCTATCGCCAACCCGTCTGTCAAACGTGTCGATTATGGCATATCCCTGCGAATGATGAGACACAACTCGATAGTGAAATTCTTTTGGGGAGGCCATTGTCCAGCTGTGGACGTTATTCAACTGACATGATGATAGACAAAGGATAACATAGTTAGTTTAGTTACCTAATATCTTTGCTTAATATTCATATTTAGCAAAGATATTACTTATACCAGTCGGTCCTACGGTTGCCTCGTATTTAACAGGGCATTACAGCATTGCATCAATCTAAAGTGGTATAGGTAGGTCTAAATGCACCGGGAAAATAGAAGGGATCATAGATTCTACCTGCGTAGCCAGCATGAGATGAAGACTAATGCTTCTTCACGTGCATTCGGCTTATTATGCCTGCCGCATGTGTGGAGATGCCACGGTCATAATGAGCCGAATGCACGTTGTTGCCAATTGTTGGCATTCTGGAATTGATCAAAATATTTAGAACCGCCACGCATCACCCCCGGGATGCCCCACCTGCCATTTCAGCGAGTTGTTTGTGCAGCATGCCTGCCAGGGTGCATAACCAGCGGCCATGCCGCTGGCATTGTGTGCCTTAAGAAAGTGAATCGGTTCGTATTTATAAGTTACTTTTAGTTCGGTCCCGTACCTAAGATAACAGTTTTGAAACTGATTAACTAATCAGATTTATGAATCACAAGTAAAAAATTATAATCTCCTCCATATATAGGTATTGTATAGCACATGACATATTTTAGATCTCAATTGTGTGCACAGGTGTACTTTCTATTCCCTCTATCTCATAATTCGAGTGGACGGCTCGCTGACAGAACCAGGAAGAGGTCAGATACAAGACTGACGGCTTTATGTACTCTCCGAGGTACGGTTTTTTAAAGTGTTTTACCGTTTTTATCTGGGAAAAGCAGTGTTTACAGCCAGCTGAAAGGCTGCAGGGTCAGAATCCTTGCTCAGACGTGTTTATTGATTTTTACAACTGCATGGTTTTAGTTGTGTTGTTGAGGTTGTTTATTTAAGTTTTCCTTTAGATATAAGTTTTCGGCGATTTTTTATTGTTTCTCATATTTTAGTTTTAGTTTGTTTGTATATTGTTGTTCCGTTCGTTTATATCTGTCCTACAAATTATTATTGTTATTTATTCACAATCAGTGTTTGCTGCGATACTGATTTAATTAGGTCTATAAATACTAAAGTAAGTATCTTAGGGGTCGGCCCTGTAGTATGTAGTGAGTGAGGTCCATGACTAGTATTTTTTTTTTTATAATAATATCTAGGGACAATGTCACACAGATCATCCTAGCCCCAAACTAAGCAGAGCTTGTAATATGGGTACCAGGCGACGATATACATACTTATATAGATAGATAAATACTTAAATACATAGAAATCATCCATGACTCAGAAACAAATATTCGTGCTCATCACATAAATATTTGCACTTACCGGGATTCGAACCCAGGACCACCAGCTTCGTAGGCAGGAGCACTACCAACTAGGCTACGGTCACCATCAAATATTAAAGTATTTGCGCTATTGGATTCTTATGTCTGTCTTTGGATCCTGTATTTGTAACACCTCCAGATTTAGACTCCAGGCTGATATCTACTGAGAATTAAGTGTAACAGAAAAATCCCATCGATTTTTGGCCCGACTCGGAATGTGGGACAATAAACCTTATTATTTGCGGTGGAACAGGATATCATTAAACCAGTGAGGAATTTCTTAAAATCACAAGTATGAAAGCTGAGCATGGCTATGCGTTGACTTAAATTTATACGGCCTAAATCATAATATCTCGGGACATTATTTACAGACGGCCATCTGATCCCAAACTAAGCAGAGCTTGTACTATGGAAACCAGATAACTGATAATGTATACTACTTTTCTTTGTAAATACAAACTTATAATAGATAACTACACCCAGACTCGCAAATGTTCATGCACACAAATATCTGTCCTGGGTGGGAATCCAGCCCACGGCCTCCGGTGTGAAAAGCAAGCATTAGCCAACCGTGCCAGCATCATTGAGTCTTAACTACATTTTCTTTCTTAGTTTTCAAGTTTATGTAGTAAACGTGCCATGAGGTGATCAGCAGTAATCTATCATCGCGAACGGCTCAATTATTTCCAGTCCGATTACTCACGCCAGTAATGGCGACACTTTGTGAACTATTTATAAGTCGGCGCCATAATTCCGGCACATCATGATCTTGAATCGCCATAAATGTAAATTAGCCGTTTTAAACTTGGTTGTTAGGATTGGAATTAGAACTTGGATCACCCTTGTTGTAAATGTATGATCGACTGCACGTGTGGCGCAGTGGTTAAGATAGACGTCTCGCCTCTTCGTACAACTAATTGTCTGAACCTTAAATGGTTGTTCTGAGGCTGTATGTAACCCGTGTCCGTCAATTATATATTTGTAAAGTACCCCGCGACACAGGCATTAATTTATCTAGTGCGGGCGTAGTCTTAAAAAATATTCATTACTAGCTGTGCACCGCGTTTTTGCCCGCGTTAAACTTTATAAATTATCACAGCTCCTCCCCCGTAGGTGATAGCGTGATAATATGTGACATACGTGATAATGTGTAACATACATACAGACAAACTGACAAAAATTCTAAAAACTATATTTTTTGGGCTGCGATATTGATAGTAGATCACGCCCAAGTATCCTTTAAAAAAAAATTCAATGCACAGTTTTGACTTTCCTACGATTTTATTATGTGTATAGATCATCATCAGCATATCAGCTGAAAGACATTCACTGCTGGACAAAGGCGGAGGCCTTTGGGGGAGCCCAAAGATCTCCACAATTGCCGGTCTTGCGCTATTCGCAACCAGCGGTATCCAGAGCTCGCACAATACCATCGATCCATCTTCTTGAAATATTAAAAGGTTGAATATACTTTTAAATTTTCTTAGACCATTCATAAAATTCTATAACGTAAGTACTAGTTAGATGGGGATTTTACCAACATACAATTGTCGGAGACAAAGCATGATCCAGACTCGTAACGGGAGGAGCGCGTCACTCAAATCTCGCTGTGTGCAAATGAAACTCACAACAAAGGTAAGTAAAAGTTACAGCGAGGCGAATCTGTCACTCTTGCTTTACCACGAGTCCATTTAAATCTTTCTACTATGTCAAAATGGAGTCAAAATTCATATTTGATTTTTTACACCATTAGAAGGTCTAGGGCGACATAAATATCTATAAAATATAATAATTATCCATATAAGTATGTATTTACAAAAGAAAAATTAGTATATCAGTTACCTTGTTTCCATAGTACAAGTCTGCTTAGTTTGGGATCTGATGGCCGTGTGTGAATAATGTCCCAGGATATATTATCATCAGAATATAGTCGACATTGATATCTGATCCGTCATCTTTGGAAAGGCTAAACTCGGGTCCATTTGAAGGCAGAAATAAGTTATTCTTATAGTTTCGATATAAAAGGTCAATAATTTTATTCCAACATAATTACAGTGTATGAGTGCGCACGGGCAGTCCTTGTATGGCCTGTGGTATAGATCGGATTATTTAATTCAAAGACTGGAACTACTCAGTTATGGGCACAAATGACTACCCTGCGGATGTGGGGAGACGTCCAACATGTTATGATTGGCGCAAGTTATAAGAAATTGCGGCGAACGTTAGTAGTTACTTACGTAGGTATATTAAGTCCACCTCTATATATATATATGTGCATGGCATGAAGTATTTAAATAAATAAATATCCTGGGACTTTATTCCAATACGGCCATCTAATATACAAAACTAAGCAGAGCTTTTACTATAGCAACCGGATAAATTATATACTACATAAACCTACTACTTTTTTTTTGTGAATACATAATTATATAAATAATTACACCAAGATTCAGGAGAAACAGACATGTTCCTGCACACATATCTGTCCTGGGTGGGAATCGAACCTTCGTCCTGCGGCGTGAAAGGCATGTACCTACCGGGGCCTCTACCGGCTAAGTCGCCGAGCATCGGTTTCTTAAATGGCGTTCAAATAAATAAAGGTTAGAAATGACTTAATCATTCCTTAAATCAGCTTCCACGAGCACATGTGACGTCATAAATGGTCCGGAATCGATTGTCAACGTTGAAGCCGATTTAGCGATTGATTAAGTCATTTATAACCTTTATTTATCTAGTTTTAGCTTATAATTTCATTTTATTTAATTTAATTACTGAAATAAATGTTTTTATTTATTTGAACGCCATTTAAGAAATCGTTTTTCGGCGACTTCGCCGGTAGAGCCCCTGATAACTGATATTATTATAGGGTTGTAACTTTTAATGTTTTGTCACTATTATTTTTTATTAAAACATATTAGTTTTTATTTTAAAAAGATTGCGGAGATAACTTATACGCGACCATTAGTTTTGACGCGGCACTAAGTACTAACAGCACCGCGACAACCGCTTAGGGGTGTTGTCGATGCGCATGTTGGTTTCTTAGTGTGCGGATTCGACCGTTTGTAGGTAATTTCCGTATTGTATATTTTTATACTGAGGTATTGGTCAGCATGCGGGCATATGCATTCGTGGCGCTCCGTATGCGATTCATATTTATGTTCTTGGACCAAGCACCAATCGACGCCGTAAGTAACTCAGCTTTATTTTATGCCATACAAGGAGTATGGTGGCACGTAGGCGGTGCTTGTGAGTTATTGTTACATGCCGACCACACTTTGATACAGACTCTGCAAATAATATGAATTGCACGCGTATTTGCTCCATTTCACTGGAAACTAGTTCTCATTGTCATGGATTGCTATATTATTATGTTTTCCTCAATGGATTTATATTGAACTATCTACCTATGTAGTACAATCGAAGAATATATACTATTACGTGGGGACTGGCCCCAATTCTTGCCTATATCATGTAATGTTTGCCTATAATTATTTATCGCCAACCCGTTGTCAATATGGCATATCTCCCATTCTATGGGAAGGCTTTTGTCCAGCTGTGGACGTAATTTGGCTGACATGATGATGATAGTTATTTGTAACACTCAGTGTATTTTTTTAAACGATGGCGTCACTAGGGAATTTAATCCCTGTGTGGCGGGAAGTATCCCAAACATTTAATTGACTGATTCAGAACAAATATGGGCCTCACTAAAGCTGCGTTTCCACTGAGGCGGAGCGGAGACGAGCTGTGCCGCGTTCACCAATTACATGGCTTGAAATCCACATCTCTTCTCCACTGATGATTGAATTCGTGCAGTCTAATCATTACTCACACGTTACACAATTCTTGTCGTCTGACGACTACACAATTGAAAAAAAAAATGCACTACCTTATTGATCGTTTGATGGCGGCAACTGGTCCAAAAACGAAATACTCACCAACAAGCAGACTGTGTTATTTCAATATGGTTTACAGAAAGAAAAATAAAGTAAATAAATATGCACTACCTAATTGACCGTTTGCCGACGGCAACTGGGCCAAAGACTACCTACTATTCTAAACTGGGCAAGACTAAGCCGATCTTAAAACTTACTACTGCTTCAAATAAGCCGTGTCATTGTCAAAGGTTTATGCTATTTCCATTTGGCCATGTGTTTCCATGTGTTGTTATTATCTCTTTGGTTGCAGTCTGCAACTAACACAGGTCTTATGAACCAGCTGTCTACTCGTGAGGCCAAGCCAGTATTTCAAAAAGTGACCATATTAGTTAATGGTGAAGCTATAAGATCTAAGCGTAAAGCAAGATACAAAACATGTTTACTCTACATTAATTAAGGAAAAAAGTTGGCTATACATATGTAGACACCAAGTATCTCGGGGTTTAATTAATTTATCATTAAAACGTTATTTGGAAGGCGAGTTCGAAGTAAGTCTTGATTGACTTAGTTATAATAACGCTCATAAGATAATTAATGTCAACGATCACGTGACCACTGTATGAGTTTGAAGATGGAAATATTGTACTTAGCCCATTCTAGTCATCAATCTGATTCACTTGCCGGGCTTTGTTTACGTAATATGCACTCAATATTTTTATGTCTTATGTTAAATCTCTACTTTTCGTTCTTTATACAAAGTCTGTCAGCTGATCGAAATGAGTACATGTAAAGCAAAGAAATGCACGTAGTTGGCAAACTAATTGTACAGAACGTCGGTTGGTCTATATTTGGTATGTGCAGAGTTATTGGTAATCCGACGTATTCCCGTTAGGTGGTGATAGGGGTGACTATGTGATTTTTTAACCGCCATATGCATTAAGCAAAAGTGAATCTATTTGTGGGCCCTGCTTCCTTTATGTTTTTTTAATAAGTTGTTTTGCATTTTTGGAGTGCTAAGAAAACTGTTACGTTTTTTAAATAATCTGTTAGCCAAGTTTCATAACGACTTTTTCTTGTTTAAACTCCGCAAGTTTAAATTCGGTCCGATAATTATTTTTGTTTTAATATTGATTTCTGCCCGTATTTACAGATGACAGTCATAAGTTCATAAGTTAACTTCAAAATCTCAAAGTTAACGTAACGTAATTTTGCCTTAAATACTTGACACCAGTATTGAAACCAGTCGATTTGCTTTAAAGTAATATAGTTTAATACCACCTATTAATACTTTAACATCAGCAACCTTCGTGTACTTTAACCTATACGTTTTTTAATGGACCAACGTATTAGGGATATGGCAGTGCCTCCGCCAAGTCGAACCAATCCGCGTATTGAGGTATCAATAGGAAGGTACGGAAGAAGAAAACCGGGTTATGTAGGCCTTGTATGATGACATTATACGCAATTAGGTCTTAAGGATAAACGTTTATCAGTAATCGGAAATGACGAAGTAATTATTTCACTGTAAGGTTATTCCAATTATAGAAAATGATTCTCATTATTGATGAATAATTACTATTATTAGTTAATCAATAAAGTATACAGCATGTGATGTTAAATAAAGAAGGTCAATGAAAATTCTTTGTAGGAAAACTTCATAGGCTATATTCACAGATCACAAAAACACCTAAACCTTGTAGAACCTTGTATCGGTCGGAATCCCTTTTCTGCAATAAAAAAAATACAAGTTGTTTTGTTTTATAATGTCATTCATTCCATATAATAAGCCTATGTGGCTTTAACAGACGGATAATAGAAGTAAGATAGAAGAGAAGAGAAGAAGGAGGCTCAATCCGTCTAGCAAATAAGACTACAAACTATTTAACCCGCGCTAGATGGCATCCTTTTTGGGATGTAATGCCTGACTCAAAACGGTAGGTAGTAGCTAGGCTATTACCCTAGCGCCGCACTTGCAGCCAAATTATTTGAAATTTGATTCACGCTGTGCTCTGAAGGAAAGTGAAACTACTTTTTTCCTACTCCTTGTTTCTTTCGGACTAGATTCGTAGCGGGATCCAAAACACTTGAAGAGATTGCCCAGGACTTGTCGGAGCCTCACCGCTCAATCATTCATACTGTGCCACTATTGATCCTGGCTTACAGGAGTTGCCGTAGTGGTTAAAAGGGGAAGGACTAGTTCCATTGCACAAATTTGAATTTGAATAGTTTAAAATATGGTTCTTTATAGTGACTATACCATATTTAAACGTACACCACTATAATATATCCTGCAACATTCGGCCAAGAGCTATCTTGCAGTGAAATATTAAGAAACATCGTTGAATGCGGTGAATGCATAAATCAACGATACTCAGTATTTAGCTACTTACCAATCGATATCTGGCGTCTTTTATAGGTCACAAGAACTCTGCTCATTATGTGATTCATATAGATCATTATTGTTGAAATAACAAGTCCATTTAGAGTCGCGTCAAACAAAACATACCCAGCCATTTTAGGTAAAGGAGGCATAGTCAACATTATGTTAGCGAATACGCTTGCAATATGAAACCCACCCTTATCGCCTAAATAATATAGGAGCCACTTCCGTCTCATTTCCCTTTGTCTTTAGAATTTGCTAACTCATAAACAGTTAAAGAGATTTCCACATTCTCGTTAATTTCATTCAATACCGAAGAAAGTAGAAGGAAGGAGAAGTCGGGGCAGACCAAGGATAAGTTGCATGGATCAAATCAGTTAGGTAGTGGCAGTATGGTCGTATTACAAAGTCAATGCGCATTCCAAAAATAGGGAGGAATGGATGAAGATCGTACGACAAAAGTATAATAATATATAATATCTTTTAAACTAGGTAGAAATGTAAGTCTAAACCAGTACTAAAGCCAGAAAATTAGAGTGCGCTATGAGTCCTACTGCCAATAGTTACGGCAACGCATGAACAATAAAAGATACGCGGACTGAGGCACTGTGAGTGGCGCACTGGCGCGGCGCGGCGCTGGAGTGCATACATATCCGCGTGAGATCTAACTTGAATCGAGGGTTCGTTGGCGCCACAACAGTTTTGATCTAATAAAGTAATAATTTTACGAATTTTATAATATTTGGTGATAGGGGAAGCGTGTCTTTATCTATTCCGAAAATTTTGATACTTAATTCGTTCTAGTTACCTTGTATTATAAAAACGAAGCTTTAAAAATATCAGTGCCGAATGTATAATTGTTGAAAAAACAAATTTCGCCACCGCCAATATCTTCAATACGTCACCGCGTCGCTTTAACAATCATTCTTATTATAGACATGTTAAGCAACCCAGATGCTATTTTATCGCTCGTTTATGAGAATGTGTGATATAAACAGTAATATCTCAATATAATAAATCGACGCCTTGTCTTTCCCGCTACGTAAAAACACATTGACGGCTTGTAAACATTCCTGTTGATAATAACAGAACATGTATTTATATAATCTTACAAGCTCTGTGTTAGAATAGAGTAACCCGTTCGAGTCCGAGTTTTGAACAATATGCCGGGTTAAAATGAAGATTTGGGCCTTTGGGCTTTACGAGGCCGGACTAACTACGGTGTCGGAAGCCTAAACGAATCTGCCACCTGATCTAAGAGGCGTTCATTAATAACGTGAGGCGTTTAGAAAGGCGAAATTTGAGCAAATAATTCTACTAAAAATCGGATGGACACGTTGGTGTCGGTAGACACGCTTGACACCGCACACGAGCCACCGGGAATTGACTCAGAAAGATATACTTTTACGAATTTTAGAATTACTATTTCAGTATCTTATTATTCGATGTTTTGTGAAAAAAAAAGGATGTATTGCTTTTTTTTGGTATTTATTAATAGTAATAGTTTAGAATGTTTATTTGACAGCTCCTAATAAAAAAATTATAATATATACAACTACCCTTATACTAATTAGCCAGATGCTCCCACTGGCCCGTAAGTTATTGGCGAGGTTACGCAAATAGGCTCGCGGTCAGTCCATAGATTTATAACTGCCAAAGTGTTTTAGTTTCTGACTCTCTCCATGCTTCGGAGGTTACGTTAAGTTGTTGTAGCCATTAAGCAACAGTTGTAAAGCCATATCAGAGGTCTAATGGGTGGTTTGAACAACTCTGACACTAGGGTAACCACTGCCCATACGATAAGTAAGTAACTACCCTGTTTGTTGACAGAAATATAAATAATTTGATTGATACAGTATGCTTACATTACTTACCTTACATTGCTGGCACTAGCAAGCGTTGTTATCATAATATTCTTTAACAATAATATCCTGGGACATTATTCACACACGGTCATCTGATCCCAAACTAAGCAGAGCTTGTACTATGGAAACCAGATAACTGATATACTACATATACTTTATTTTTTTTGTAAATACATACTTATATAATTCATTTACACCCAGACTCAGGACAAACAGACATGTTCATGCACACAAATATTTGTCCCGGGTGGGAATCGAACCCACGACCTCCGGCGTGAAAGGCAGCGTATCTACCAACCACGCCAACAGGGCCGTCAAATTGACATATTATAGCAACACTGAACTTAGTAATACTTTTTATTTTGTATAACATGACAACATTGATGATTTAAACGGTCATTATCGCATAATAGCCATCACATAGCGTCGTAAAGCACGACCACTATAAACAAGACGTCATAAACTTGGCTCCAATTTTTAATAGGCCCCTAAAAGTGTCCGTCCATAAAGACTATCAGAACTGGTAAACCGCTTCTTGAGGTGTCATTGTTATGTAAAAAGCGGTTAACCGACATACTGCGGGATGCCTAAGAGGCTTGCATATATCTTAATTTCAAACAGTTACAAAACACAACTGTTTTAACGTTGTGTGAAATGTAAATATTGCGATTCTGTCTTTTACACTTCTAAACTAATATAAATGTCATTACATCTCTCTCTAATATATCCCGCTTGAAAAGGACAGAGCATACCTAAAAATGCCAAACAAATAGGTAAAACGTAGCTTATTTTATACTCAGTATCTCGCGCGAAAACTAAAATGTTACAGCTAAAGTCCTTTTCATAAGAACTAGGATAGAAAAAAAATGCGATGATTTAAAAATTTGTTTAGTTGGTATTATAATAATGATAATAATGTCCTCCCGACCGAATTTCGGCCACGGCGGCCAGTCTCAATGGAGACTAGCCAATTGCGCAGGACATATTATAGTGCACAAGTGTGTACGCAAACACAGGGGCACTATCTATTCCATCACTCTCATGATCTAATGTGACGACTAGCGACATGCCCGGAAAGAGGTCAGGTACAGGACCTACGGCTTTACGTGGTCTCCCACGGGGGTGTAATACCGACAACTTCCAGACTTCGGGCTGATACTGATAGATTTCACAAAAAAAAAAACAATTTTGGTCCAACCCGGGATTTGAAACTAGGACCTCATTATCTGCGGGTGAACACGCTACCGCTAGACCAACGAGGTAGTCAAATATACGTAGGTACTAGAGGTTTGTTTATATAATTAGGGAAATAATTTACTGTATTGCGGGGAATTTAAAAACATGCAATTAATAAGCACAGCCATACTCTACAGCTGTACCGTGCCGAGCTCGAACAAGCAGATGGATAGTCTCCATTAAGACTGGCCGGCGCGGCGTGGTCGAAATTCGGCTAGGAGGACATTATTATTATTATATGTTGAAATCTTCGAGCATGGAAATGAGTAATGCTCTTCATAAGGTTACTATGGCAACCGTAATAGCTTTCGCTTATCTGGCACTGACCTCCATTGTCGATCGTACAAATTATGGTGATCAACTAACGAATCATCTGAGGAAATTATTTGCCGCACAAGTTTTTCTATTCGTTTTTAGGTTCCAACAAAAGACTGCCGCTAAATTCGACAAAAAAGGTTAAACACTTGCGGTTAAAAAGACTTTCTGTCTCTGTTTTGTTAACCTCCCTTTAATTTCTCTAAGCTGTATTTTAGAAAAAAAAAACTTGAGAGATGTCAAGGGACACCCGGATGGAACGAAGTTATTTCTTATTATTTATTATGTACAAAAAACCTGTATACACTCAACAAAAACAATCGTCGCGACACCACACTGTTCAATGGGAAATAGAAATGAAAATATCTGTCTTGCTTTCTATAATATAAATAAAAATAATAAAATTGGCTAAATGTGAGAACTACAATAAAACCTACCACCTATGTACCTACCACATTTAACGCAAATAAAGAATCTTATCTTATCTTATAAGAGAGAGACAGACAGAGAAACATGCGCACGCTGCACAGCTGCAAAAAGTGTCGTGACAACTTTTCGTAAGATTTTTTTCCGTCTGGCCCCCTTTCACAACGCGCGATAAGGAACTTCGTTCCAAAAATAAGGTTCAAAAAATTTTCGAAATTATATATTATCATTCTTTGATAAAAAATAAATTGGTACGTGACAATAAAAACCAACCCGTATAATAAACCTTCTTTAATATATTATCTATAATAACAGGATAGGTTATATCCCGCATACAAACCTTTTTTAGTGTTCCACTTCTCGGAACTGGTGTAGTTTTATAGACGACTGCGGCCGGCCTGCATTTAAAAAATACGTCTACTGTCCAGAAATTTAAGGTGTTTTACAAAAACAACTTAGTTTGTGTAATGATTAAGAGAGATGCTGTATCTGCGAATAGATTGTCCAGATACCAAACCATAAAACAATATTGCAGTCGGTTAATTCATATGTTGATACTCTTTTCTATTCACAGAATTTGACTGACTTCAAAAAAGGAAAGGTTTCTAATTGAACTGTATGTCTCTTTGTATTAGGTACCTACTTTTGTCAAATCGTATTACAAACTAAGTATCAAAAAGTGGAAGCCAGATGTATGCTTCTTAATAGTAATTATTTGAAACATAAGAACACCATGTTCAGGGTTCCGTACCCAAAGGGTAAAACGGGACCCTATTACTAAGACTTCGCTGTCTGTCTGTCCGTCTGTCACCAGGCTGTATCTCATGAACCGTAATAGTTAGACAGTTGAAATTCACAGATGCTGTATTTCTGTTGCCGCTTTAACAACAAAAACTTTAAAACAACATAATGGTACGGAACATTTCGTGCGCGATTCCGACTCGCACTTGGCCGGTTTTATTTATATCCTTCCAAATTTTTCCGTCCATCTATCGCATGTCGCGATATAACGGCCAACATGGCGACAACAACGAAACATTCACAGTAACATTGCCCAGCATTAATATACTAGACACAAGTAAATATCTACACATACACCAAGATTTTAACATGACAGTAAAGGATAAACAGTTAAATAATACATTACGTCATTTTAACAAATTACATACTTGCTCATATCAACATAACAACTTCAAGTGCATGCTAATAGTCCTTGTGGACACAAACACAAAATAAAAGCTTTTAAATAATTACTTTAAAAAGTATCTCAACGATAAATCATTAGGACAACTGAAGGCAGATAATATTACAGACCAATCTGCATCTAAAATTATAATCATAAAATATAATATATAAAATATAAAAAATATAATTGCTGCGCCCAACAGGGACCGCGTTAAAACTAATCATTAAGTTAACTTTTTACTCTTTAAGTTTACAATTAAGACACATATACTATAATAAATTATATGAATTTAGAACACCGTTTTAACCGACATTATAAAGAAGGAGTTTATGAACTTGACTGTATCTTTTTTATCACCGCCGCAAAAGAAAGCATGATACTTTATCTTCGATCAATAATTATTGATCGAAGTACTTTATGGTTATTTACAGTAAATGTTGACGAATTATATGAGTTTTAACTTACGTTTCCATCTTAGATTTCATCTTAGCAGAGAAAAGTTTTTGTACTTCGGCGAGTACATGGCTAACGGTATCGATTTTAGTCCTTATTCGATAATATGTCAAGTTATACGATCTTGGCGAAGGTCACTCTGGCGCCAAATAAACGGGGTTAACAAGCCTGACGAACTATGTCAAATGCCAAACAAAGGTTGCAAATTAACTTTTTTTTGTAAGTCATTTATATAGATGTTCCGTCAACCATGTAAAACTATTTTATTAGTTTTCATTATTTTAAGTAAATGAGGAAAACACCCCCGATCGTTTGATAACTCATAAAAAAAATTGATAATATGATTTGTTTCACCACAGTCAGCGTAATGAGTGTGATGACACAAAAATAAATTTAAATAAATTTTATAATTATATAATAAATAAAAAAATGAGAATTTCAGATACAACAGTTGAGCATTTGAGTCGTAAAGAAGAGGTATCAAAAAACAGATACCCTTGCGGAATTATAATCATATGCAAAACGAATAAGCAGGTACCTACCTTAATTAAAGTTTTACAAACGGCCAATTTTTGTTAATATCGTTTAACTTTATGGTCAGTGAGTTTGTTTAAAATCCCTTTTAGCACATTTGACAAGGGTGCACGCCTACGTACGTTAGTTAATATTTAGGCCCTTAATTAATAACATATTTATCGATATATTACTTCCATGTATTTCTCCTTCCTTAGAATATAACTTTACCCATAAACATGTTTTACCTACTTACTAGATTCTTGGTAAATGCCTTTATTAATTTTCATCACCAGGGGGCTAGTAGCATAAATGCTAAAGATTAATTCTAAAATTCTCAGTTAGAATTCTAATTGTAAAGATTCGTTCTAAAGATTGGTCTTCGTCAAAAGACTACATATATAAGAAAGAGATGTAACGATAATTAATGTAATATTGTATAATATAGAATATATAATAGAATTTTTCTTTATTCGAGTAACCAAGACTCAACAAGATTGTTAGTAAAAGCTTACACGTATGTTAGCAAGCACAGAAATGAAACACAGAAAAAGGTACACGTAAATAAATAAAGGTATATAAAGAAATAAAGGTATATAAAGAAATAAAGGTATATAAAGAAATAAAGGTATATAAAGAAATAAAGGTATATAAAGAAATAAAGGTATATAAAGAAATAAAGGTAAATAAATGTATAAATGTTGTGTCACTGTTCTGCCATCCTATGGGAGACTCCACAACAGTGACGAACGTATTTACAGTCCAGTCGACTGGCAACCATGCTTGCTTGTATATTCGTGTAAAATACAGCTTCGCTAGCAGTACATAAAACTTTCTTTATTTGTGTATCTGCTTACTTTAATAAATGAATTGACGTAACGAATAGATACACAACAGTCGTGATACACGGTCACGGTTGTGCTGTTGTGACTCATTCGATAGGCACTGGACTTTGGACCTCAGCCTGCTGGCTGCTACGCTCTCGATTTCAGATCTTTTTTCTTCTATTTTTATTACTGACTCGTGACCTCCTTTTTTATACTGTTAACTCTTTTACTTTTTACATTGTTGTTGTACAATATGAGTCTTTACTCAAGACGTGTCTTTGTTAAATGTTATGTATCAAATTGATTGCGCACGGTGGTTTATAATAACGGAGTTTAATGCTCGCATGATGGTTGTACAACCGAAGTCATGTCGGTGGATACCCTTTGACTTTGTCCGCGTCTTTATTACCTAGGTAATTAGGGTCATTATATAATGCAAATGTATTTATTGATGTGGCGTCAGAGCTGTGTACCTATTCGATTTATAAACAAGTATTTTCGACGTAAAAATATTGTATTATTGAAGAGGTAGATATATTATTATTTCATATCAACAAAACTATTTATATTAAGACTTGACCATTATCTTTATTATACACTAGCTGTGCCCCGCGGTTTTACCTGCGTTAAACTTTATAAATTATCACAGCTCCTCCCCCGTAGGTGATAGCGTGATAATATGTAGCCTATATGTTGACCCGACCTCTTAGTAATCATGCAAAATTTGAAGTAAATCCAAGCAGCACTTTTTGAGTTTAGACCGGACATACATACAGACAAACAGACACACAGACAAAAATTTTAAAAACTGTATTTTTGGCTTCGATATCGATTGTACATCACGCCCCAAGTAGCGTTTTTTAAAAAATATCAATATACAGTTTCGACTTTCCTACGATTTTATTATATGTATAGATTAAATATGTCTGGCATGATATGCCCGATACTATACAGGTGTAATAGGAATTCCTATTATACAGCTAAAAGAAGAGTTTATAAGGTCTGGTAAGCAATTGGCGTTCTGAAACCAATAAAAAAAACAAATGAATAGTGATGTTGGGATGAGCTCCCTGTCTGTAACGAGTGGTACGTACAATAACTACGATCGTAGACAGAGGCCGTGGGTATCAAATCGATTTCTTTTCGAACCCAGGAGCCGTTGGTACATAAGTAAAGTCTCTACTCAAACTTCGATGTATACGGACTCCATCGGACGGAGTCTCATAAGTTATTTCTCTTGATGATTTATATTCCGCTGATAGAGTATAGTTTCCATTACATAAAACTGCTAGGTTATTTAATATTTCGTCTAAGGAATCATAAGATATTTTTATAATGTGTAATGTGCAAATATACAACGTGTAACTGAAAGTGTGAACGTAACTTAAGGGGGTTATAGGGTATCAGGACGGCTACCTATGGACGAAACTTCAAACAGAAATAATTATTTTTTATTCAACTAGTAATTTATTTTTCTATCGACAACCTAAATCAACAAGTAAGATTACCGACATTATGAACAACACTAAAAACTCAGCCGCAAGGGTAATGAACCTTACCGCAAACTCTTTGGGTACCTACTACTTAGACTGTAAATAAAAAGTGTGGTTCTGTACAGTCACATAATTTATTACACGTGTTTATTTTAAGATTCAATCAAATGTTTAACTGAATTTTTGCTCTAATTTTTAAAGGTTCCCTGAAACAACATTTTAATCTTTCATACAAATTTGATAACTAGGAAAAATCACATAATTTAATTTAAATTGATATTCCGCAAGATGTTGGATCTAGGAGAAATAAATAATTTAAGTGACTTATGTAACTGCAGATATTTTTTTGTGTGTTAAATAGTAAGAATATTAAATTTTTCTTTCAGTATGTGAATTTAATCTGGTCGGGAACGAATAGGTACTTAAATTTTAATACAAACTAACCAGATAAACACACGCGGTACGACTACTGATAAATTAAGAAAAAATATGAATAATGTACTAGGCTCATATGAACATTAGGGGACATTTCGAATTCCGTCCTGATTTTGTCGCAAGGAACTCTAATACGGCGGCGAATACAAAGGATTGATGTAGGTAAATAATAAATGGTGAAATATTTTTTAATATTCATCAAAGCGGGCCCCGCGCGTGCGCGCCGCGCCATTTGAATGTGTTCGTGTATAACTCATTGGTCTAGCGGTAGCGTGTTCAACTGCAGATAATAAAGTCCTGGGTTCAAATCCCGGGTCGGGCCAAAAAGTGATTATGGGAATAATGATGTCCTGGGTTCAATTCCCGGGTCGGGCCAAAAAGTGATTATGGGATTTTTCCGTAAAAAGAAATTTCTCAGTATCAGCCCGAAGTCTGGGAGTTGATGATATTACACCCCCATGCCTCGGAGAGCACGTAAAGCCGTCGTTCCTGTGCCTGACTTCTTTCCGGTCGTATCGCTAGTCGTCCCATCGGATCATGAGAGTGATGGAATAGAAAGTGCAGGGGCACTTTCAATTCCACCTTTGAAATTTAGAGTGATACACTCTAAATTTCAAACGACGTATTTGTTACGACATATTAATCATTCATACAATACATACAAATAAAAAATATGAATAATGTACTAGGCTCATATGAACAGTAGGGGACATTTCAAATTCCGTCCTGATTATATCCAAAGTTACACTAATATGGCGGCAAAATCAAAGAGTAGATGTAGGTAAATAATAAACGGTTAAATATCTTTTAATATTCATGAAAGCGAGCCGCGCGATACCTAGATACCTACGTCGTCGATACCTAGGCGGCTCTTTTGAGTGGACTCAAAGACGCCGCCAAAGGGGCCGCGTTCGAAGAAAGCCGCCAAATTCATCAAATATTGTGCATTTTATTATTTAATATTTAAAAATATTAAAATCATCAGTTGTTCGTAAACTGCTGTCTATTTAGGTCGTGTTTAGTTACTAAATCGTCTAAAATGTCGTTTAGTAATGAGTAAAGTGTTCCGCGAAATCCTTAACTATGTCGTTTAGTGATCGTAATAATTTTGAAAATTTCGTGCATTCATCTATGAAAGAATAGCGTCAGACGTGCTCTTTGTGATGATGAGGATTCATAGGTCACAGAATTTAAGGCTGTTTAATTACGAGGAACCTATGTCGTGAAGGGTACAGTGTCGCGATGGAGGCCACGCCTCTTTATAACTAAGAAACATGAAAGCTTTACGATTCTATGAATATGTTGTACATGAGAGAGACTCGTGTTAGTTGGCAAGTCTTAGAGTTAAGCTTTCGGTGTCGGTGCAGATTTTAGTGAACGTGAAATAATGAAATTCTTCCATCAGTACTGAAAACAACTTCAACTAGAAGTTAAACTATAAAAAGATTCTCGTAATGTGTTTGTGTATCACGTACTTATACGATGTAAAGTATCCAATAGCTATTCAGCAGTGCTATAAATAAAAACATAACTCGAAAATAAAACAAAATATGTGTAGTGAGTGCAATCGGAATCAAACTACCAGGCGTGCATAGAAACACAGAGGTATGTCAAACAATTTCTAGCGTAAATCAGAATCAGCTGTGCTGTGTTAGTACGGATGTTCGTTATATCGATAAAAATACTTGTCGATATATTGAATGGTATATTATTTTACGATCAAGATTAAAATGATGGTATTTCGGTATGAGATTTTGTGTATAGGTAGGCTTAAGGAGACCGTATATGCGCCTTAAGTTACGTTCACTCTTTCTGTTACACGTTGTATATATATATATATATATATATATATATACAATGTTTCTATACTTTTCTACTTCATTTGTTGCAAACCTACTACTTTAAATATTTAGAGCTCCTATCCATCCAAAGGTTGTCTGGAAGAAATCGCTTAATGCGATAAGACCGCCCATTGTACATTATTGTGTTATTTATTTTGTCTTCCATATAATTATTTTGTTTGAGTGTGTAAAATAAAGAGTATTCTATTCTATTCTAAGATTTTTTTAAATTCAATTAACTACGCAATTTCATTTAGGGAATGTCATTCAGAATAGTCTCTCTGAGTACTTTGAACATCAGTTTTGCCAAGCGTGTCGATTATGGCATATTCTCAAGATCATTGCGTGAGGCATTTGTCCATCTGTGGACGTCGTTTAAGTGCTATCGGAAGATCAGCGTTACAGTAATTATTTACTGTAGCATTTGCCGACTTAGTGCCGCTTTCACCGTTAAAATTAAACGCGATCAATGGACGCTAAACTCAGTTACAGGAAGCGGAACCGAGTTTAGCGCCCATTGATCGCGTTTAATTTAACGGTAAAATCGGCTCTTAGACGCCTTTCCTAGCTTGTACTGATAATGTTGCATGCTTCCAAATAAACTCCCCTGTAACGAAATTAGTTATATTGTCTTTGATGTAAACTAAGTTAAGGATTATCTGTGCTTGTTGGTTTTTTTTTCTTTTCATTCGGGTGACATGATGTTTATTGACATTAACACATTAATGTTTGTATTTCAATAATTTTCACCTTAGCGTAACAAAAATCTGTACGAAACAATGTGTAGTGGGCTGAGTGGCTGGTCATACAGGTTTCAGAACAAAAGGCAGGATGTTCGGGCAGCCGCATTCGCTGTTTACCACGCGTATCCGGGCCGAGGATGACGTATCGGGTGACGGTCTTGCCATTACAAAAAAATAAACTCATGAACCGTTGTGTCAACAATTATTGCACGACGACGTTGAAAATTATCCCACTGCTAATTATAAATTTTATTAATCACCTCTAATTTCCCATTCATGTACTCACATGAATATATTATATCACCCTGACTGCTAAGCCAGAGGTCGTGTCGTGAGTTCGATCGCCATCCTGAACAAATCTTTGTGTGATGAGCACGATTATTTGTTCTGTGTCTGGGTTATTTGTCTATGATACTAATGTATTTAGAAATATATAAGTATGTTTATCACTTTTATCAGTTGTCTGGTTGCTCTCTCTAGTTTGGGTACAGACCGGGTTGGGTTGTGCGATAGTTGTCTCAAAATATAAGAAAAAGAAAACTTTAATGTCGTTTACTATACGGGTTGAGTTTTGGTCATTTTCCAAACTTTTTATTTTAATCTAATAATAAAACAACAGCAGGTTATCAATTCGAATGTATGATTTCTTTTATATATATATTATGTGATGCTTCCGTTGTATGTGAGCCGATTAAGAAAATTTATAAAATAAATCTAGTAATCCCGTGGACTCTACTGACGTACTCGTAGATATACATACCTGCATAGAAAATTCAATTCCCACTTACAACTACAAGACACTTGTATTCCACAATCAAATGGAAGGAGAGCCAAAAGGAATGAAGTTATATGAACTCCAAACCAGTAAATGCACACTACATAAAATTAATTTTATTTTTTTTGTTTCCAGTTGTGGTGGACGTGGACGACAGACCGCTCTGCGTAGAAATCTGTGATACTGCGGGACAGGTATGAACCTTAGTATTGTTTAGTCTAGTAACAATTAATAAGTAAGGACATAAGGGGTCTTGCATAAATTACGTGACACGTTAGAGGTGGGAAGGAGTCTATTACACTATGAACACCTAGGTGACCATAGGCGACTTGTTAGTATCCTTTGATCACCCGCGAATATAATCATAGATAGATAGATCATACCAAGATATTACGATTAGATTATACGATTAGAATACTTACAAGAATAAAAATAAAATTTGAGCCGCCTGCTCCAATTATTATGCTGGTATCCCTTAAATTCACCTTCAAATAAATATCAATACAAAGCTTTTACAAATTAAAAAGAAAATGTATTTTCAGTACGGTAGGTTACATCAAACACCGCGGCACCGCACGCACGAGACGAGAGAGTAGGTACAGCGAGCGTGCCGCCATAGCAACTCAATCGTTTATCGCTAAAGAGCACATCCAGCTTTCAATTGGGAAAATTTGACAGATTGGGTTAGCTAGAGGTGCTGGCGTCTGTAAATTCGATTTCCTAACCATGTGATATTATGAACGTTTGAATATTCAGACATTCGCATTATAGTGGCCGATCAATTGATATTCGATTATTTGGCACTAGCAGTGCCCCGCGGTATTACCCGCATTTAATTTTTTACATTATGCCTATGTGTTATTAGGATATGCTATATTAGTACAAGTTTTTATCAAAATCCGTTTCGTACTGTTTGCTTGAAAGGGTAACAAACATACATACATCTATGGGTATTTTTGCATTTATAATATTTAAAAATAAATAAAATAAAAAGGTTTTTGACATTAAAAAAACGCTTGTAATTAGTAATTTTATAAATGCGAAAGTTTATATTATTTAAACGGGATATTTTCATCATTATTACATGCAAAACGATAATCATTTACATACGTACTTACTGGCTCTTCAACGCCCAGCCCAAACGCTTGGCAACACAAACCTGGAAAGATTATTTGCACAAAAGTAGGTTGGGTTTATTTTATCAAATCCCACTAATTGACACCGAATGATACTTATTTAAGCTTACAAACTATTAGATTTTAGTTTTAATTAATTAGTATTAAGGTATATGTTCACCTAGGTACGACTCGATTTTATCATGGTGTTACGGATGGTGCTTCGGTGAACTTAAACCCTATTTGTGTTATTAGATAATTTTACCTTCCGTCCTGCGTCACTTTTACTTCTACTCAAATTGCCATGCTGTGTAAACAATTTAGGAATATTGTCTAGTGCTAATCCATAATGTATACCTTACTGTCCTGTATTGACAGTATTCTTTTTTCTGTGCCAATAAAAAAAACCCGGCCAAGTGCGAGTCGGACTCGCGCACGAAGGGTTCCGTACTATCTATAAAAACGAGCAAAAAATTCACGTTTGTTGTATAGGATAAAAATATAAATAAAAATGATTTATTGGATTTCATAATTACAGTTTACAATATTAGGAGGCTGCCCCAGTAAGTTATAAAATAAGTGTGTAAATATTTAAGGAGGCTCCTATTAGAGGTAGCTGGGCTACCTCTAATAGGATCCTCCTTAAATATTTTTTTTGTTTGTTTTTTTTTTATATTTGTTGTTATAGCGGCAACAGAAATACATCATCTGTGGAAATTTCAACTAACTACTCTAACTATCACGGTTCATGAGATACAGGCTGGTGACAGACGGACAGACAGACAGCGAAGTCTTAGTAATAGGGTCCCGTTTTACCCTTTGGGTACGGAACCCTAAAAAGAAGAAGGTCCACCTGGCTGGTTCGGCAAGAGCAAGTTATCAATACGTATGAGTATGTAGGTATACGTAACACCTTAACAAAATTTTATCAGTATTATTATCAAGTCTTAAGATATGTTCAATGGTACTATCATTAACTTATCAATTAGCTGTTACTAATCAGATAATACTTATCAGTCGGGAACCATGACATCTTTCTAAGAACAGATTGATAGGTGCCTATTGAAACAAAAATCTTATGGCTTCCATTTAAATAACATGTCAAATGTATAATATTGGGTTTTTTTCCCATTCAATTTTACGGGACTGGCTTCTTCGGCCTTATGAGCCATCTTTAGTAATATTCAGAAAATCGTAATTCACGGCAATATGGCGCTTTCCTCCACTTGTGTACGTTGTCGAAGATGTTGTCTAAAAATCCACCATATTTGCACGTAAAACCTCGAATGTACAGACGCCAGCACATCAAGCTACCCCAATCTGTCAGATGCTCCCAATTGAAAGAGAACCTTATGCTTTTGTGATAAAGTTGAAAATCACTAAAAGAAATTTGACAGATTGGGATAGATGGATGTGCTGGCGTCTGTACATCCGTTTTGAAAATGAAACAATGCCTCGATGCGTCTTTTACCGCGTTGGCGCCAAAACTCTATATTATTGGGTTGCCATCCGTCTGGATTTCCCCGGATTTGTCCCAGTTTTGAGGGAGATCGGGCGGAGGAGCGTCCGGGCGGGGTTTCATTTGTAGTCTGGGTTAAAAATGTTCACAACGACACTAGCAATGGTAGTGACTCGCGGGAAGGTTACGCTGTTGACATGTCCGGGTTCTGGGATTCAAAATCCAGGGTTTTCATGTGTCTTGTCCTGGTTGCCAAATTATAGAGATGGCAACCCTAGTTGCACCAAGCATTATCACTGGCCACATGCTTGCTCTATGGTGACGGCGGTGAATATCAGAATATCATCCATCTCATCTCATGGGGGGCGTAGGAGTCGACTCGAGGGAAAACGGCAGTTTAGTCTAGTATTTTAAATATAGTGTGGGTAATAATTTTAATTAACTTTATTTATATAAGAAGCTAAATGCAAATAAGAACTAAACAAACTATAATACTAGTAGAGACTTGTAGTTATAGAATACTAAATAAGTAAATATATGTTTAATAAAGGGACACTATGGTGATGTGGAATTATAAGTCTATTAAATGTTATGGAATTGTGAAGTAAAGAAATAGAATTATATTAAGGTATTAAATTAATGAAAATTGTATAAATATTACTTGTGCGATATGAATGTATAAATTTAATTATAAGTTTGGATTTAAATTAAATACATAAGTATTGAAAATGCATGCAATGTAATAGAATCGCGTCTCATGGGGAAGAATAATAATATTAGTAAAACATTAAGAATAATAATAAAAGTAAACAAAAATAAAGCAATAAAAAAGGAAGGTTTAAAATAAAACAAAAAGATTGGAAAAGGAATAAAAACTATACCTAGAATCTAAATCCCTAGAAACAATGTTGCTGCAATAAAATAGCAGCAGTGAGCCGTCGGAGGCTAATTAACCCACCAATAAAAAAAATAAAAAAAAGACTCGAGGGAATATCTATCTACCAGAGGCCGGACAGCAGCTTCCTTCTGAGTACTATGACCATCATAATGCGATAGCCAACCCTTCTGCCAAGTCAGGCAAATATGGCATATCTCTCCAAGCTGATTCTTTGGGCTCCCCCAAAGAATCATCTTGGGGGGATATGCTTGTCCAGCAGTGAACTTCTTCCAGGTGTAATGATGATGAGATATGACTTAATGGAAGCATCAAGCTGCTTTACATCTACATTTCACTCGTAATCGTCATCCGTTGCCATCACTGGTTAATAATATAGCACAATCTTAATTTTATAACATTCAGTATTGAACGCACAGTTGGATGCCGCAATAATAATTCACGGTGTAGCGTGTTCCATCTGGAGGCGGGGTCCGTTGGCTCAGTTTCCTTTCCCACTTTGCTTAATCATTAACGTCTCTATCTCGTTAAATCTCGTAGTATTTAAAGTTATTGTTTATTTTTTATTATTAAAGAATAGGTAGATATTAAACTCAAATCAGTTTTCGCTAAACTGCATTTCACAGTTGTAAAATGTTATGTTACGTGAGGTTTGGACTTCTTCTGCAGGATGGTTCTATACCGATTTTACCGATAGACTTATTTTCAATGCAAAGGGGAATTCTCTTATAAGCTGTATTGGGTCTAAAATATGTTTCTCCTATTACTCTCCAAAGGATCTCCAAAGAAAGAGGCCGTGATTATAGCTATGCACCCTGTACCTACTGCTAATAGAGAACTCGGCTGTCACTAATCGGCAAGGCTTCTTCTGTCAGACATAAACCTCGAAAACGAGTTCGTGAACTTGAAACTATGAGTGTTTTTGATTATTTTAACCTTACTTCCAATTAGTAGTTCAGTTGGTAACCCTTCTGGAGCCATGCATACTATGATTTAAAAACAAGGCAAACACGGGATAAAGATATGTCCATTCTGAATATTGTTTGCTAACAAAATATTAGACAGAAAATATTTGAATAAAAATAGTATTTAATTAAAGAACATGTCGAGCTATTTTTGTTGTTTGTTTACTATTTTCCAATTCAGATTAAGGTAAAGCGATTTTTACCTTGAGTTTGGATAGTTATATGTTACTTAAGAGCGATTAATTTATACCTTTATTTTGATTTAAAAACTTCACCGAAATGAACGTTCCAAATGATCGAAGCCATTTGCCAATAAAATCAATTTTGGAGCTGGAAATAGGAGAATGATTTTGTGGATTAGGATTATTTCTTTTGTACACGTAGCTAGAGTTTTGAAAGAAGCAATTGTTCTTAAAGTTACGGTTAACTCGCAAACTTTTAAAACTTATGGTTGAATTATGTATGACGTCAATATTCATTTTAAATTTTTTCATGATACAGCGGGTTAGTAGAAGTAAATTGTATGTACCATAGATTTGTCGCTTATAATATAATTTGAAATTTACCTATCCTCCGGTGAAGCAGTAAAAGCCTTGAAGGCTAATAGTTAACATCATGCTAATTATGTACTGTTTAAAAAAACATAAAAAATTTAAATAATTTCAATTTCATAGATCGTAAAACCTTCCTTTGCCCGGCTGTTTAAATAAATGCTTTTACGCAGAATAAAAAATAATACAGAAAATGTTTATTCCCTGCTACTGTTTTCTGATACGGACTGAATTGCTGTGTGTCGTTGTATGGGTGCCTATAGCACCTACGCTTCGTGATGCACATGGCGTTGAAATCCCACGGTCAACTAGCGCCATATTGTACAACAAAAGGCGGCAAATCACAAAAAAAAAAAATAGCACGTGTGCTACATAATCTGCTGTTACCTTTATAACTACATCTAGGTGCGTTTACCTGTTATTTTTTGCTTTTCAATAACAATACCTATGCGACGTGTTATTCCCACAGTTTCTCTACCTGCGCGTTAGATAAAGCCAAGTGGCTTTGTACGGTTACGCACGTATATTGTGTGTGCAGGTGGTAGGTCTACACTCCACCTGGCCATAACATTAAATACACTACGTTCTATGACTGTTGAAGCTTTCATTCATCGTGGCTCACAAGTTGCAGATGGTTTCTGTTTAGGTAGATGGTATCAGGCACATACAAAATTGTCTTCAAAATTCTCGCTATATATTATGATATTGTTAGTCTGTTTCTGTGTCCCACTACTGAGCAAAAGCCTCTTTCGTAGTTTTCCAGATTTCCCTGTCATTCGCAATTTCAGGCAATCTCCGTTTGGGCCTAATACGTCGACGTCGGTCATTTTGAGGCACCCAATTGCTTGTGTTCTGCACATGCATGAAGCATGTCCAGCCCAGTCCCTCTTCAGACTTTTTGCTATGCTATTAGCCATGCGAGTTTTGGAGTGCAGTGCTGTGTTCGAGTCTGTCCAAGCGTTTCACATTTAGAATGCTGAGCTCATTCCGTCAATTCCTTTCGCGTCAGCGACTTTTATTTCTCCATCTGAAACGTCCGTGATAAAGCATTACTACTTCCTACGTACTCAGTTAGTGTAATACGTTGCTTCATCGTTCAATATGTAGGCGTTGGGCTTGTCGGTCTAGCATGCTCCATACTTCAGCTTTTTGACTCCTTGCCAACGGCCTGATCAAAAAGTAACTTAAAAACGTTATTATTATTTGTTGTTTGGGGCTTGATGCTTTGTTGGCATTTTGCTACCTCGACCATTCCTAATCTGTTGTAGCAGAGCTCCTTGATTTCTTAGAGGTCACTGCTTAATCCTATGGCTTTAATAAACTTCCAAATTGATTGTGCAGTGAGTGTTTGTATCGTTCCCGGTTGCATGATATGCGGTCCCAAGTAGATAGGTACTTCTATAACGCATTAAGTTAAAAACGTTAGTTAATTTCTTAATCTTCTCATTCGTTTATTGGTTTTTAGCGCTCATTCATAAGTCAATTTACTAGGAGCAAGAACATCAGTAAGACCTATACAATTCAATGATTGATATTCTGCCAATGCGTTTCTCGTCACCAACTTTCATTTCTCCATCTAAAACGTCTGTCATAATGTATTACTTCTGTGAAGCTTATTCATTACTTATGGATGAGATTGCTTTACAGAAGTGTACAGATTAAGTAATACCCGATTGGAGTCCGTCTGTATGTCAGCGGTCTGTATCTCGTCAACCCTAAACAGTCGATGATTGGAATTTTCAGAGTTTAGTTCTTTTGCCGCTATAGCTACAAATAATAAAAATAAAATGAGTTATTGAATAATAAATTACTATAGTCTATCCGTGGTACGTCACGGTTCCCTTTGTATCAACACTAGCTGCACCCCGCAGTGTTATACCGGTGAAGCAATTTATTGTATGTGTTAATTCAGAGTGCAACCTATCTCCATTTTTCATTTCATCCAAACCTGTGCAGCCGGTTTTGTTCAGGTATAGAACCTTCGTGTGAGGGTCCGATTCAGATTTCCGGTAGACTTTCATAAAATTAATTGACAATGATTTCGTAAATTTAATAAATTGAATGTTTTTCAACGACACTATTCAGAAGCAGTCGGAGTTTCTATGGTAGGTGGTATGATCATTGTGAATTCAATTTGCAAAAATGTTTGCGAAATACATATGTATATGTTAATGAACTTGGTAGATTGGGAGGTCAGGGTTACCAACATTATTAATGGGACTCCCCATTCATAATGTTTATTTTAGTATTGTAGCTTTTACTATTAGTATTGGTAGACTAAGTTATTGTGTGAGGGGCGGGCCATCGGCGTTCGTCCGCACGGCTAAATAATATTTGTTTGAAACACTACTCCCTCCATTCGTTTATCATGTTTTTGACAGTTCGAAACAGTTCGAAATTAGTACATACACACGTAACCAATTTGATTTAAAATAAGGTAGTTCGAAAATTTCATAAGTCACCGTGATAACATTGGTTTCCTTGATTATTTGCCGATGACAGCACTTAACACGGGCCGGGTCAATATCCCTGTTATCCATAAATTGTTAGTACTCTAAACACGATCTTCTATGGGGGACGACTACCTTTAGTCCAATTTAGGACCTCTAACTTCACGCGCTAATAATGCTCAATTAGGTATTCCTTTCGAATGCCAAGATACAGCACTCAGTGTTTCCAACCTCCTTAGAAATTTCCTCCCACCTATGCTTAGGTGAATGGGGAGAAATGAGTTTGCCAAAGCTTTCCCTAAAACCTACAGCATAGTTCTCTTCTAAAAGAAGCCATACGGTTTTTAAAGCTGCAACGGATGCCCCGGATGTTGGTAGAGTACGATTGTTTATCGACTTAGTGGTTCGTAATCACTCCCGTACATTTACGAAACTATTGTCGCCTACACTACTAATTCTAATAAAGTGCTTCATTTTCTAATTTATTGTCATTGCGCCGGTCGGTTGAGCTTCATTCATATCTTCACAGCTTCGGCACTAATATAAAAACGAAAATTTGTGATTTTTCTGATTGTATTATTACTTACTAGTCGTACGCCGCGGTGACGCCCGTGTTAAATTTAAATTATAGCCAATGAGTTTTCAGATATACCTACCTATAAGCTATATTACTACAAAGTTTCATCAAATTCCGTGCAGTTTTTGCGTGGCAGAGTAACAAAAATTCATACATCCATACCCACAAACTTACGCCTTTATAATATTAGTGGGATTATTAGTAAGATTAGTAATTCATTATTCTCGGGCCGGTTGTCGTAGTTGGTAAATGCTTGCCTTTCGCAGGACTGATTTTTGTGTGCATGAATATGTCTATTTGTCCTGAGGCTGGGTGTAATTATCTATTAAGTAGGTATAAGGTATATGGTAGGTACAATGTGTACCTAAATATCTATGTTACTAGAAATAATAATGTATACAACTATATTACTACAAACATGTTCTGACTATTTACAAGCCCTTTTTTAAAGTCTACGTGAATAAAAACCTTTTTTTATTTTATTTATATGTATATTTACAAAAGAAAAGTAGAATATGTAATATATCAGTTATCTGGTTTCCATATATATAAGTATAGCTAGCTCTGCTTAGTTTGGGATATCTGATCCCAAACTAAGTAGAGCTAGGCTAGCAAGGCTGTGTGTGAATAATCTCCCAGTTTATTATTATTATTGTCTGAATTATGATTACAGCTATGTGGTTATAATCATTGGCGTTTTCAGGTTGTACTGTCATGTCTGTAGTATCATTAGTGTTGGGTCACAGAATGGTTATGAATGTTGGGGTAGTAAGACTGACTATGATTAACAATGATCATTGAATCTTCCACGAATGGCCAATTAGCAACATTTAGCATAGCAAAATTGTATTTCCATGATGACATATTGGGTAAAACTTATTATTATACAATATAAGGTTTTACATAATATCTATATAAGTATGTATTTACAAAAGAAAATTAGTATATTATATAAGTTATCGGGTTTCCATATTACAGACGCCAGCACATCAAGCTACCCTAATCTGTCAAATTTCCTCAATAGAAAGTGAACCTTATACGTTTGTGATATAGTTGAAAATCTATAAAATAAATTCTAAATGTTATTATTATTTTTCACTCCGTTATTACACAGTAGGTATGTGTTTAAAAAAACGTTGGAACTGAGATTCATATATTCATACCCTGTGTTGATATATGCCACGAGATTGAATCTTGCGGATAGTATAATTCACGAATGCAGTAGTTCATAGTGCTTATTCTAAATTTATTTGCAAACACAAACCATATCTACAAAAGTTTCTCTCAGGCTAAGGGTTCCCACTTGGCCCCTTTTACTTAGCTTTAGCTTAAAATAAATCTGAAGAAATAGAAATAGCAACACGTCTTCTTTTAGCATCACTCAGTAACGGTGAATAGGAGGTAGAGTTGTCTCTATGCACCCCGTTTTAGGTACGTAACAACATTTTTAATATCATAAAATGTTATTGTGAAATTATGATAATTTTTTTTTTATATAAATGGAATCTTTAATAGTTACGTTTAAAGCCTCCGATTCTATGCAATATCAACTAAAATAATTTGAATATCGTTCCGTCAAAACATATTATTTTACACAATATATATAAAATATTGAAAAAAAACCTATCAAAATTATAAAAAAAAAACCAATATATTTACACAAATATTAAACACAGTGCAAAGTCCTATACAGTATAAATTTCGGGTTGTTGGTTGAATTATTAATAAAAAAACTACTCCATAGACAATTTTGTGCGTTTTTTTATCCTCCTATATTCTTAGGTTAGATATTTAAGTCTGAATATGGATTTTTCGAGCGTTAGGAATTTGTGAATCGAGACCCAGATTGGGTTAATGGTTACAGGCCATTGGCCTTTTCTCATCCGCCATAGAAAGGTTCTATTGCCATAGGCTACATTCAATCGCAAAATATCAGATAACGGCACAGCGCTCACCTTCTTTGTATGAAGGGAAATTGCGTAAGTGGTTGGGTAACCAAAAATGTTCTTCAATCGTTGTGCGCTGACAACACTTACTTTCACCAGCTTTGTTATCTTTTACGCTTGAAACAAAGTTTTTATGACATTTTTATGACTCTTATAAGTGAAGTATGTATGAACAAAGATAATAAACTCGATGACACTTTAGTCGATACAACTACACTACGAAAACCGTTCTTATTTCTTACGTAATAAAACCGCTGAGAAAGTCGATGTTGCTACGACTACGCTAATCAGTGGCGACTTTGGATTTAAGAGGATACCTCGAACATTTTGTGGGTTTTGCATTCACCATAATTATGTAAGGCGGGCCGTTTGGCGTTGTTGGTAAATGCTTGCCTTTCACGCTGCAGGTTGGGTTCGAGTCCCACCCAGGACAGATATTTGTGTGCATGTCTGTTTGTCCTGTGTGTGGGTGTAATTATCTATCTGTATAAGTATGTATTTATAAAAGAAAAGTTGTATATATCAGTTATCTGATTTCCATGGTAAGTACAAGCTCTCGGACTCTGCCGGCTAAGTCGCCGAACATCGATTTCTTAAATGGCGTTCAAATAATTAAAGGTAAAAAATGACTTAGTCAATCGTTAAATCGGCTTCCATGAGCACATGTGACGTCATAAATGGACCAGAATCGATTGTCAACGTTGAAGCCGATTTAACAATTGATAGTCATTTTTTTATTTGAACCTAACCTTTATTTATTTGAACGCCATTGGAAAAAATCGATGTTCGGCGACTTAGTCGGTAGAGCCCCTGCTTAGTTTGGGGTTAGATGGCTTGATTTCAGAGTAAATACATCTTGGCTATATGCTTTAAATAAGAAAAAACAACTAATGACTCTTAAGATTGAAATTTTCTTTATAGAGCTATAATATCAAATTAAAAAGCTTAAAACTACGCCGTTATGAACAATCAGAGTAAGGCCCCAGGACCACAACATAATCTGTGAATATTGTAGACTGCGGCGCAGCGTCCTGTTTGAGGTTGTTACTTCCCCAGTCGAAGTGGTTTTTAGTGAAGAACATTCTAGGCTATATGCTACCTCTCTAGGTGTGTCTATTATATACTGTAATTTCTACCTTCTATCTTTGAATTTTCACAACCTGCTTCGGCTCATCTTCACGGAAGAGATAAATATTAAGTAAGCGTTTATGTATTGCTCGGGAATTAGACAGGGGTTCTCTGTCCCTATCTCGCAAACGGCTGTTAGTAAAGCGTGGTGGTTATAATGAAATTTAAATACTTATAACTTCGTTGTTTTTAAAGCAATTTGAAGACTTTACTATTAGGCTATATTTATGATCAGTCATAACACTTAGAAATAAAAGTCCGCACCCCAAATTTATCCGTCTTTCCATGACAACAAACGCATTGTGTAAAAGTGTGATACATTATCAAAATATTACTGTCAATAATAGTATTAAGAGCATAAAATAACAACAGGTCAAGTCAGGTCATCGCCTGTGCTTTATTCATTAACCCATTTCCCTGCTTCACTTGTTGTCTACTCGACGATAACATAGTGCCGTTGTGTCATTCATAAATACTGTTTGCCTGATTGCTTTCGCCTAATTTCCACTGATAATACATTTAGATAATTAGTGTCCACATTCTAGATTCAAAATAATAGCTTCCACGCCATCTAGCGTCAAAAGAACGAAACCCTTTACCGCTGTGCATGCATGAAAAATGTAACGAGAGTGAAGGAGACAAAGTAGTGTGCAAGGATCGTTGCAAGTGGAGATTCGTTGTCTATGCCTGCCACGAGAAATATATAGGTTACGTGGGATACATATCAACATTTGCCAACATTGGCCGAATTGATAGCTAAAGAACTGAATAGATTTGGTCTACCTAGGTAGTTAAATCTAATTACGTAAGTAAAAATATCATAATGGAGTTATATATTATTATTTAACTTGGTTTATATATCTTTTTTCAAGTCAAGTCAAATTATTTCAATTGAATTAGTGTCATGAAAAATATTAATAATCGTATATCGTTGCATCATCGGCGGACGAGTTGCAGGTGATGGTAACAAATATGCATGAAGCTTTTGAAAGGAGAGGGATGAAAATGAATGTTGGTAAGACGAAAGTAATGGTATTTGAGAGGTGTAATGATATTTTGAATACACGAAAGCATGTGATATTGTGATTGGAGGAGAGAAAGTCGAACAGGTGAAAGAGTTTGGATATTTGCGAACTTTGTTTACGAGAGATGGGAAATATGAAAAAGATATTGTTAGAAGAGTAAATGCGGGGAACAGAGTGAATGGGGCACTAAAAGCCTTTATGAGTAGCCGGCAAGTCTCAAAAAAGGCTCGACTGGCCGTGCGCGATGGAGTGTTAGTGCCAACTTTAATGTATGGAAGTGAAAGTTGGGTATGGCAGAAAAAGAATGAAAGTAAAATAAATGCAGTGGAAATGAGAGCTCTGAGAAGTATGTGTGGTGTGACTTTGAGAGACAGAATTCAAAATACTGATGTAAGAGAGCGTTGTGGTGTGAAAGAGGATGTAGTCACAAAGATTGAAAAAGGAATGCTGAGATGGTTTGGCCATTTAGAAAGAATGAGTGAAGGAAGATTGACCAAAGAAGTATACCTGGCCTGTGTGAATGGAACAACCGGAAGGGGAACACCTCGTCGAACATTCTCTGACCAAATCGGAGACGGTCTTAAGAAAGGGCAGGTCAGAAGTAACCTAAACCGGCGAGCATGTATGAACAATATACTGACAGTAATTGAGGCAAAAGACGTGTGCAAAGATCGTGACAAATGGGAATCCGTTGTCTCTGCCTACCCCTCTGGGAAACAGGCGTGAGTATATGTATGTATGTATGAATATCGTAAATTTCCCGTCAAATATCCTTTTAAATTGACTACTATACTCTTAAAATAATGCTTTCGCTTACTGTAATTTTTTATTCAATTAAAACTCGTATCACTTTCATGTTGAATTAAAGCTCACTGTAACACTTTCTTGTTATAAATTATATAAGTTATTTGACAGTGAGGCTCCAGTGATATACAATGTCATAACTAAACTATTAAATAACTTACAGGAATTATTGTACCACACGTTGTAAATGAAAAATCATTTGTTATAATTATTATTGTATATTTGTACTAGCGTAATTCACAACAATATGCGTCAGTGATACCATGTGTGTTGCAAGTCATAGACTACGGTAGCCGTCTGCTATTGTGGGGTGAATTACTTATTGTTAAACCTAGTAGATGAGTTGTTCAAAGTCTTGATTAGATTATAGCAAAATAATGGTGGGTATATAAAGCTCGTCTAACTCGAACAATATTTATTATTTTCGCTGTACCTTTTTTTTTAAATTACCTGGATCCAGTACATAACAATTTTGAAAAACCAATTTCTCTGCGGCCTGTACCCCTATTACCAAAAAGTTGGGGATAATTAGCGATACCAAAATGACAGAATTTTTAAACTTATGAACCTTATTGCTGCTAGGTTAATAATAGTTATTTGTTATTCAAGAGTGCAAAGTTGCTTTTTAACCGCGTGCTCAATTCTGATAAGAGAGCAAGTGAAGGATTCAATTTTGAATTCTATAATTAGAATCCTGAGCATTAGCGAGGAAATCACTAGGTGAAAAACTATGCACTCGAGTGCAACACGTAACTTTTCATCACACCTCAGCGAGGAAATGACTAAATGCGAAAGAGAATCTTATTATAAATACTTTTATTTCAGTTTAGGTATTAATTACTATATTATAATTTTATTTTTCTATTTCTAACGCTAAATTACAACGACACTGAGAAGCTACTACCCAATGATACGTAACACTTCACTACCACACACTACACTTCCATAAAACATTCACACTACTACATCTACTATTTTTTGTTTTTTATCTACGTTATTATTATTATTTTTTTGTATACTTTAAAAATAAAAAAATTAAAACTTTTTATCTTTAAAAGGGTTATGTTTCATCACTTATAAATACGGTCGAACACTGACTTCCATCACACAGGTTTTCTCCTAGTTTGGAAGTCAGGGTTTAACAACTAATTTGTACAGACTCCAGCGGGTCAGGCAGTCCGGGGTCAGGCATGTCCGAAAAGAACATTCAATGAACTACCTCACAAACCATGTTTTTTTATGTTCGGTATGCGGGTTTACTTAGTGTACAACATGCTCATGGGATTACACTCTGGGCTGATGTATATTGGGTGCTCTTCGTGTACTGTACTGAAATATTTAAGTAACTAAATATAAGGATTTTTTTTTTGACGTTGTTGCCTGACGCCTACTATTGTAGGTACTATTTAGATTTATTTAGATTTACTATGAATCTGTACAAATCTTTTGGAGAATAAAGAAATTATTATTATAAATTATTATTATTATTATTATAATGTGTAAGTATTACAGGACAATCTTTAAATTATAACAAGTAATAATTAGGCATTAGGAAAACACAAATTAACGTTGCTACAGTTTGATTGCAATAGAACCAAGTTAAAAGCAAAGTACACCAAGGAGGTTTCAAGTCTTAGTTTTTAATAAATTAAAAAGTTGTATGCTATATTCGGCACCATAGAGGTAGAAGTAAATAGGCTTAATGATATTTTGCATTAACAAACTTAGTGCACACGATGTTCTAAATTCAAATTTACACCCTCTAGAGCAGTGTTTTTCAACCTGTGGGTCGCGACCCCCTGGGGGGTCGCGAAGCCTCTATAGGGGGGTCGCGAAGCTTCTATAGGGAATTCGCAAAAGGTTCGGAAAGCTAGTCACAGCACGGCTGCTGCAAATACATTAAAAGTTAAGCGCGAAGTTCGAAAACTCTGACTGTACTTTGTCTCTTGATAACCACCTAACCTCTGTATGATAAAGTAAATTTTGGTGGAATGCTCCCATATTTTCAATAATTTTAAAAACAGACGTATCCGAAACGTTTTTTCTTTAATAGAATTTACATTTTTACTAATAATATTTTGAACTTGGCTGTATTCCTGTGGCAAGGTTTTGACCGCATTAGCTTGACGATGGAGAAAACTATGCGTAGAGAGAGAAAAGTATTCGTGGGAAGCGCTAAACAAAAAAGTATTTCTTCCATTACATTTTCATTGGATTCAACGCACAAAAGCTAGAAAGTGCACACATTCCGCAGAATCGGTAGATTCATCAAATTGCAAAGAGTCTTCGAAACATCAGTCATCATATCGCTTATCCTCGATTGAATAAATTATCTAAAAAATCTTTGTCAAGAGAAAACTTCAAAGGAAGGGAATAAATCACAGTGCGTTGTGCACTGTGATTTATTCCCAATCACAGTAAATCCGAATTTCAAATAACTGACGTCATGAAAAAGTTCTTCCTTATTATAGTTTCATCACTCCCGCTTGAAGTTGGCGGTTCTGTTGGCCTATTCAGACATTTATCCATTTTCAATAATTAAAAACCACTGTTAGATACGTAAAAACAATGGCTGGCGCATAGCCATCGTCACCCATCGTCTCGATTACTCATTCCCTCAACTCGCATTTTAATTATGTATTTATCTGTATTATATATTATTTGTCACACAAGAAGACTTAATTCTTAGCATTCCATGGATTTACCGTGAGCAAATCGGGTCCATCCCGAAGTAGAGAAGGGCGACAGAGTGTGAGACTTGCGACTTAGATGTAGGTTTAAGGAGGCCCCCTGTGATGCATTAATGCTCATTTTCTCTGTCTCTCAGTGTTCCCCCCGCTTCCTAGCCAAATTTGGTAAGATACTAACAATGCAGCTTTGGATACTCGTTCTAATATAGAGCCTACGAAAGTTCTTGATTATTCTAGGTCTTTTAATAGGTTATAGAGGGATTTTGCTGGTATATCCCTCGCATCCACTTCCACGGCATAAAAATTAACCATAAGGCCGTTTCTGGTTAGTTCATTTGATAAGTCGTACCTAATACTTATTTGCCTTGAACACGTGATCTTTAGGGATGTTAGTTTCCCAGGGTACGGTAGGCTCTATGAGCACGACGCGCAAATACATGGAAAAAAGCTGGCAAAAAAACGCATAGGGGGGTCGCGAAAAAATTCATCACACTAAAGGGGCCGCGTCATGAAAAAGGTTGAAAAACACTGCTCTAGAGGATATAAACAACTTTTCCACTCAGATATCGAAGACTTAAAAATACTCTTTACGAGATGGGGTGATGAAAAATATTTTGTTTTGATATCGTTTCGATAGCAAGAGAATTTCACTACGTATTCCAGTACAATGATACACTCTCAAAGTTATCAAACCTAATTAGTAGCTTAGAATAATTAAGATATACTTATATATTTATTATCAAATGTGCTGTTCATTGAACTTTACATGCGTCTCTTCTTATCATATAAGATAGGCAAGTTATTCTATTATTCATTGGAACGAATTATTTTGTTCTTTAGGTTTTAGGTGGGCACATCGTTCACAGAAATTTATTGTTAGAAGTTTAAAATTAGACATTTGAAAAATGTCCCAAATTAAAAGAAACAACCTTAGAAGGGCGATACAGCATTTCTGCAAAATACTAGTCTAAAAAACGGATTTCAAGAAATCCTTATAATCAGCCCAAAGCTGCAAAGGTTAAAAAGATTTAGGAACATTTTTGTCGTATCTTGTCAAAAATAACTAAATATAGGTACTTCGGAGTCAATAAGGACGAGAACAGAATTTTACGAATGAAAGGAAATTTTCCTTGTCTCTATTCACCCCGAGAATTCTATTCATCCCGTTAGACCTTAGCTATTTTAAGTTATTGGGGTTTCCATTAAAATAAAGTCATTCAGGCCTTCATTAATCAAGCCTTAACTTGCACAAAAAATTTGCATGGGAATACCTAAAGCTATTCCACACAGTTTGCAAACGTAGTTTGCCTTCTTAACTTTTTGTTGAGCCAGTCATGGCATCTGGCAGGACAAGCAGATGGTGCGAGTTTCAGATCTTGTACGACTGTACGTACTATCAAACAGATGCAGCTAGGTTTAAAAGGTCTGGTGCGATACATCTCTGTATGTCATACCATACTCGCTGGTCGAAAGTACAACTGGGAAAGCGCCGCGACCATGATCACCTTCCATCCCCATTAGTTTGTTTTCCTATCAGTAACATCCTCTCCCCAATCCACATTCGGATGAGCGGCTTAACGTCTTAACGTAGAGCGACAGTTGCACAAACGGATCATGTCATACATTCACCCGTCAGTAACCCTTTAGCGCGTTCACTTTGGATTTCTAAGACTAATTTCAGTTTTTTTTTTATTCCAGGACTCGATGTCTGAGCTCCGAGAATTATGCTACCCAGGCACGGACGTACTGATGCTGTGCTTCTCGGTAGTGCGCCCCGAGACATTCCGCTCCGTGGCCGAGCGGTGGACTAGGGCCGTAGCCAATGTCAACGCGCCGCTGATTCTCGTGGGCACGCAGAGTGATCTGGCGCAGGATTCCCGGGTTCTGCAGACTTTGAAGGTGAGTCTTTTCTTTTTGACTTTTTATCTTCTTTACTTTCACTGATGGCGTATTAGAACCTGATAATTACTTATATACTATAAAATGAGTAACAATATTAGTGTGAAATGTTTTCAGACCCAGTCTTTTTAGGACGCACTGGTAATAAAAAAAGAATAAAAAAACCATTGCAATGCTCCCGATTCTATGCAATATCAATAATACAAATTTTAATATCATTGCTCTTCTTCCTAAGAAAGTTTTAATGAAAAGGACAGGGCTTCTTTAGTTGTATCAACAATAGTTTCCTGATACTAGAACCATATTTAGAGATGAAACTCAGATGAAAGCCGTTTTAAAAAATATCATTTTCTATATAGGTATACATAATACTTGAAGTTTAGATAACCCCAACTGCCAATACGATTTGAAATCTGAATACGAGCTATTGAAAATGTTTCTCATGACATAAAATAGATCGAGTTAAACTTGTCAAAGAAATTAAGAATCGATTTTAATTAATCTGAATATACTCATATACAACATGTAACTTAATTAACGCACATCCTGAAAATAGTTTGTTCAGAATCGTTTACTGAATCGATTTATATCATTTTTAATATAGGTAATTTTTTATTCCAAAATAATTAAAACTACGGAAATTATTGTCATATTAACCCTGTACAGTCAACACAAATTGAAATGCACCGTAAGTCAAAGTAATAAGAATTTTAAAATCGCAGTTTTATTTGTATCCATTCAAATTCCATCATTCAATACAAAATAAAGAAAAATAAACTTTATTCCAAGAAACTAATTTAGTAAATAACAATGCATATACATGTTAAATAAAAAATTCAGTGTATGTATTATGATTACAACTTAATATTGTAATTGGGGTGTTTGAGGGTGTGCGTTAATTACGTTACATGTTGTATACCTATGCGTAGCTTGATTTTAGCACTTTTTTATTATGTTATTTATATTCTCCCACTTACATCTACTTTTGCAGCGTTAGGACTCCAATACAGTAGCTTATTTGATTAGGTGTAGTTTAAAAAAAAAGAATTACCAGTATTATCAATATCTAGCATTCCTACGAAGTTTACAGTAATTAATCCAAAACGTCCACATCTCAATATAATTATTGCATTATTTGTTTTCTAAAAATAAAATACTTTATATTTCGAAAAAGCAGCAAAATTGGGTCCCTACTCTTAACGGGATTAAAGGGGAACTACGAATATTGGTACGAGTTTTGGTCTTAATTAATGTTGAATATTATTTGTATTGCAGGGCCGTGGAGAACACGTCGTGTCAGATATAGAGGCGAAAGCTTTGGCTGCAAAAATCAACGCAGTATACATAGAAACATCAGCGAAAACAAGAAAACAGTTGAAAGATGCCTTCGACGCCGCCATTTTAGCCGGCTTACCGATACGACTTGGGAAAAGACCATTTTGGAAAAAACTATTTTGTTTAAGTTAATTAATTTAAGGAAAAAATAATGTGAATTGCTTTAAAACAAATTGTTGTGTACAGTGTAGATTTAGTTGCTCGGAAAGAAAATAATAGGATTATTATTGGCAACACAAGATATCTAAATAAATAGACCATCATTAAGATAAGTTCCGAAGAATATGTGAAGTAGCGAGGGACAAATTCAAAATATTTCTTATTTATCAAATATATACCTACAGAGTGAAGTTGTAAGAACTATCTTCACATCAAGTCCCCAAATAATTCACAGAAACACAAATAACTTATATCCGCATTATCATAATGTACTGAGTATAATATAATAGATAAGTATGTTGTTTTAATAATGACAATTGTTCATATAATCTAGTCATTGTCATTTTTTTCCACTTTTATGGCCATTATTATGAAATCAATTCCCTAATTTTGAAGTTGATTTCGGGGACTTTCTGCCTTTTTGTTACTAGATATATTTTTGAGTTTCACTTTCGATATAATTATTATGGCTATTTAAAACCATTCGATGGAGCCTAGCAAAGTGTAGCATTTAAAGCCTATTAAGTACGCTTTTTACAACTTAATTCTGGAAAAATGCATCCAGAATTACTATAGTTGCCTAAATGGTTTTTAACCTATGATCAGAAAGACTTCCGAAAATAAAATTGTAAATTTGTCGTTAGAGTTTATATAAAACTAATTATTACCGTTACAGGAATAGGTATGGTGAGAATACAATTGTTATGAACAAAATAATAAAGTGCCTTGTGAATGACTTTTACTACGCTGGACATGCTTCTGCCAGCCAAGTCCTTGGACGTAATATATGTATATGCACTATGTTATTAAATAGTTTCATAATAGATATTTAAGTAGATTTTGTAAAATGTATTGAATATTATATAATGAAACACAAATTCATTAATAAATTATGAAATAATTTCCAGCAAAAGCTTTAGTACATACTCCAAACGTAGGTACTTCAATACAAATGTCCAAGGACAATTATCACTCCTTTTATTGTTATAGATTTTAAATTGTAATTTATATCGTATGCTTATTAAAGATGAGAAAGACTTAAAAAAGTTATAATTTTTTGTTAATAAATTAGACAATATCATAAATAATATGTTTTCCCAATTTGATATAAAAAAATCAATAAGAATCTTCTATATTCAATTATTTATAGCTTGGCTCATGTATAAACCAAAAACAATTTAATATGAATTCGAAGAATGCATTTTTATGATATAAATAAACTTCTTATCACTAGAGATTCTACATTATACCAATATAGCCTTCTATAGATAAAAATGTAAAAAATAAGATATCCCTTACAAATATAAAGTCATAGACATCCACTGTCACTGACGCCACAGCCAATACATATGTTCTTGACTGTATAAAAATAGTTACTCGTAAATAACATACCTTAGTAACGTTATTTTTTCTTAAGCTTCTGTGTGTATGCTACTAAGTATATTATTCTACTTTGTGGCAACTACAAGGTTTCACAATTGCATTGGCCTACATTCTCGGATCGATATCCTGCTGGGCAATTTATAATTCATAACAAAAATGCACACAAGATTCCAGCTAATGTTAACTTTAATGTGTTTACCTATAATATTTGTTACTCTGTGTTGGGGATTGTACCTGATTTATGTTTGAGTAGTTATAACAGTGGCATAAAGTACGGCGTGCATAGAGATAGAAATAGTTTCCATACATACGTTCAATATTGTTTCTGTCTTAAGTAGCGGTGAAACGGGTTGAATAAAGTTCTTAGGGTGAATAAAGGTAGGGTTAAATTGCATTCATTTGTACAGTTTCGTTCTTGTCCTTATTCCCCTTCTATATATCTATTCATCCCGTTTTATCGTATCTATATTTACATGTATGCATTGCATGTAGCAACTGCTTAGTACTAAATTGTTTTTAGAGTTATATGGATGAATAAAGCTATATTTATAGATAGATAGAGTACACTTTATTGCACCAGAAAATAGAAGACATTATCTTAATACTAATATTATAAAGAGGTTTGTAACGTTGTAAGGGGTAATAACTGGATCAACAGATTTTCAAAATTATTTCGCCAATAGAAAACTATGTTAGGCTATGATTCATCATCATAATTTTAATTTGTCCCGAACTTTCAACCCGAAGTATTACGAGGTACAAACTGGCAGGGACAATCATATTTATAACGCGGAACGACGCCCGCGGGCACTGTTATCTTAATATAAGCAAAAGAAGTTATCTTAATATAAGAAAGTACAATCGGCGGTCTTATCGCCTTGTAGTGATCTCTTCCAGATACCCGTTGGATGGATGGTTGGAGATTTATTCACCCCTATAACTCTAAACTTATGTATGGAGAGTATGCCTATAGATAATATCCATATTTTAGTTCAATTTTGTCGTCGACCTTATTCCCGCGTAATGCATATTATTCAAATTTTTGGACCGTAATTAGATTTGTTTTTTGTATGACGCTATAGTTAGCCTAGGAGGCTTTCACTACTTCACCGGACTATAGAGGCGAGCAGAGGGCTCGAGCCGTCTAGCAATTAAGTAACCCGCGCCGGAAGGCACCCCCTGTGGGGTTCGAACCTCGACTCTGGGCGATTACTGGCGGGCAGAGGGCAGAGATCATCATTTTTTAGAGCAACTACATAGCACTACACAGTTTTTCTTCCTTATAATATGTATAATGTTTGAAAAGCGTCGGTATCTACACTTGTAACGTAGTGGGTACCAAATGTGTTGTTTTGTACAGTAGAATTATTTATGTAAGTAATATTACTATTATTAAGCTGTTATAAGTGTATATATGGATAATTATTTTAATGTTGTTTTGATACTCAACACGAACTGATAATAATATTTTATTATATAACGAAAACGTTTTTTATTTCGTAGAACCCATCCAATTTTAAATAACCTGACGCTGATACTCTTATATTGCTGTACCGATATTAACCAAACGTAGCTTATAACCACCGCAAGGAAACCGGCTTTCAAATGAAATAAAACCTTATCGAAATCGGCCCATCCGTTTGGGAGCTACGATGCCACAGGCACACACACACACACAGGCAGACCTAAAGACATCGACGTCAAACATATAACACCCCCCCTTTTTACGTTTGCGGGTTAAACAGCTTCATCGTATCAGCCGAAAGGTGTCCGCTGCTGGACAAAGGCCTCTCGCAAGGATCTCTACAATAGCCGGTCCTGTGCTGCCCGCAAAAAGCTTATACTTGTGGCGCAGCGGCTAAGACAGTCGCCTCGCCGCTTCGTGTCGCGGGTTCAAGTCCCGCGCCGGACAACTATTTGTGTGACCCATAAATAGTTGTTCTGAGTCTGGATGTAATTTGTGTCCGTCTATTATATGTTTGTAAAGTACCCCGCGACACAGGGATTAGATTTCCTAATGCGGTCATTGTTAAAAAAAAAAAAAAAAATCTGTATTTTGTAGCCCCAAGCATAGTTTGTCAAGATGCCCAATAACAGAACAAACAACGTACCCAAATTTCTGGTTACTTAGGAAGAGAAATAAAATTATGTTTAAAAATTGTTTTTTTTAATTTATTGCTGTTCCTATGTAAAATTGTTTCATAATGACGATGCTTACCTAAGCGCGATACGGTGTGTATCGGTTACGGTTTATCAAACAAAAAGCTCGTGGAGTGCTTTTTTTCTATATACATACGCTATATAATTTCAGCAATACAAATTAGGCACAATAACACACTTACAATGATCACAGGTTCGTTTCGCATTCGCCTACTGAATTGGCTGAACTAATCCTGAAGAAGGCGGCGGAGTACTATCACCATGTTCTGGATTTTAAAGCAACGTTTACTTCAACAGTGGTAAACCACAAGTACGTACCGCAATAATAGTTATTTGTTATACAAGAGTGCAAAGTTGCTTTTTAACCGCATGCTCAATTTTGATAACCGAGCAAGCGAAAGATTTTAAAATTTTAAAAAGTTTAGAACCCTGAGCATAAGTGAGCAAAACAAAAAGCACAAGGTGAAAAATCTGCACTCGAATGCAACACGTAACTTTTCATCACACTTCAGCGAGGAAATGACTAAATGCGAAAATCTTATGGTAAATACTTTTATGTCAGTGTATTAATTACTATATTACGATATGTAAGTATTACATTAAATTATAACAAATAGTACTTACTTAGGTATAATTAAGAAAAAGTAACGTTGCTACAGTTTGAGTGTAATAAAACAGTACTAATATTGCCCAAACAAATTTAAAAAAAGTAAACCAACAAGGAACAACTGTTCAAGCGCTTTTGCCATACCTACTATGGGAATCAATTATAACAGCTCACTTAGGACCCTTAAATAATTGATCCTCGGTGGTTTTGCAGCTGGTTTCTCTAGTTGCAATTCTCTCGTTTTATGGGGCTATAGCCTCTTTATATCATTCTGTCTCCCGCTTTGCTCTGGAGGAAAGTGGAACTATTCATTTTCTAACTCCTCCTTTTTTCTTTCTGATTCAATTCGTTGCGGGATCCAAGACAGTTAAAGCGATTCCCCGGGACATGCCTGAGCCTCACCGCTCAGTGACTTTTTATTGTATGCCACTGTTGATCCTGGCTTACAGGAGTTGCAGTGGTGGGTAAGAAGGAGGGACTAGTAACGAATAAAAACATTTAAAAAAAACCAAGAAGGTTCCGAGCCTTAGTATTAAATAAATTAAAAAAGTTGTATGACAAATAGTACCTAAATAGGTTTAATGATATTTTGCGTTCATAAACTTATTGCACACGATGTTCTAAATTCAAATTGACGTTACCCTCTAGACTCTAGAGGAGAAAACGACTTTTCCATTCAGATATCTAAGAGGAAAAATACTCTTTCCGAGATAGGGTGATGAAAAGTAATTTTATGTAAAAGTTAATTTGATTCTAATTTAATATTAAGTATATATAAATTTAAAAGCAAAGAGTTGGTGCAAAAAAAGAGTTTTGTTTGGAAGTAGCGGGCTATGACCAGAAAAATACCGTTAGTACCGTTACCTATGGATAATAAAAGAAAAATCTTTCTTGTACTGTCCATAGATTATGGCTCAAATGGCTGTTTATCTAAAGTCATTCAACAAATGATGTCAACCTGCAATTTAATTAATAATTAGGTATATGTACTTCGCTAGATTTATCTTTATTTTCGTCTCTTATCGTGATCAAGTCGTCAAGAGTCTGTTAGTTAGCAGCTGGACTTTAATTTGGTTTTAAAAAATGATGATAAGCCGGAAGCCGGATGTCACCGAGTTACATGGAACGGTTTTTTATGGGTGGGTCAGTAAAACATTCTCTCCTTAATTTGTTTACTCCATATTTAGAATAAAGACCGAAATATTTTCAAATTTAAGTATTAAGGGAATTCATTCAGACCAATTTAGATAAAAGTTGATAAAAGTTCTTAGGTCGTAGTTAGGTCCTTAATAGGTAAGGCCAATATACATAGTACTCTGTGGGTCCAATATACATAGTACTCTGTGGGTAAGGCTGGGACCGTAGACAGAGAAACTAAATTGGTATATCTGTCTACGGCTGGGGCATTCATAGGTGTTGGTAGCTGCGGGTAATATTTTTTATGTTGCAATACCCATGTAAATTGATTAGTGACAAACAATAGGCCTTCGTGTAAGCAAAGTTCTAAGTTCTATTGTAGAAGTTTTGTAATTTTCGCAGGTTCAAATGTATTTATCAGCAACACGCACAGTAAAGCGAGGCAGAACGCTAGCGTCCATGCGAACATAGGCTTAAAGCTTCAGATCTGCACATTGGTGCACACCAAAGATATTACAATATAACAAGATTGCGCACTGAGGGAGCAAAAACGGCCCGAGCAAGAAGTCGCTTTTTTGGATGGCATCTCCTTCTCATAGAGTGACCATGCGTCGTGGAATTATGCGAATGTTTTAACGCGCCAAATTTAAAATTTTGTTTTTATGAGAATGAATAAACTTACTTTTGAAGTATAATCATACTACCTGTGCAGTGCTTTTAAAGTTACTGTTCGCCCCACTGCATACCTAGGTATACGTATTCGAGATGTTTTCGTTACTTATACTTTCTTACTTACTTACTTTTAAATTATACCAAGATTATTTGTAGATTTTTTAAACGTTTAGGAAATTATATAATTATTTATTGTACAATTTATTTCTTTCTTTCCAAATATTATACATTCGTAATGTATCCAAATAGTTTTCAAGTATATTATATGTTTTATTTACTTATATTCTTTTTCGCAACAAGTGTTTTGTGTCAGTCGGCTATAGTATTCTAGGATAATTATTGTAATACATATATTCAATATAGATTAGATTGTGAAAATCAGGTTACACTAATAGACTACAGGCCCGATTTTTTTATTTATTCCACGGATAGTACTATACTCACTACCTTAATTGAAAATATCTTCTAAGTGGCTTAATCTAAACAACTGAGATAATTTTATATCTTTTGTTTTTAATAAGAGTGTAGCAATTGTCTATTTCTTACCTATTTACTCATAACAAACACTGACACGAGGAAACAGTAGCCTCGTTTTAGTGTTAGATATAGTGAAATAGACAATTATTCATCATCATCATCATTACAGCATAAACAAGTCCACAGCTGGACAAGCCTCCCTCAAGAATCATCTTGAGGGGATATGCCATAATCGCCACGCTTGGCAGGCGGGTTGGCGATCGCAGTATGATGGTCGTAGTACTCAGAAGGAAGCTGCTTCCCGTCCTCTAGTAGATATTCCCTCGGGTCGATTTCTGCGCCCCCCACGGGATGAGATGGGGTGATGATATTCTGATTCTGATATTTGTCGCCGTCACCACACAGCAGAAAATTATTACGTAGGTATAAAATACCTAATATACATTACGACAGGTTGGAAAAATCGTTTGTTGTAAGAGGCAACAATCTCGAGTAGGTATGCTTAGTGGCAATAGTATTTTGTGTCAATGTGCAAAAACTCTGAAACAAATATGAATGTTATTTGTAATAAAACAGTTAATTGCTATATCAGATTATTATTTACCGGGAAGAATAATCATCCATTTTTGTTTCAATTCCTCGTTTTTGGGAAATCTAGAAAAACGATCCACTAAATACGTAACGAATGGTTACCCTGTTGCTGAACTTAACCAAAATATAGAAACATTACAAGATAACAATTACTTGTGAAAAGATATACGACTCCCCAGATGACCCTCACTTTTACACCCTTTTACGCAACAAGTTAAAACCATTTCTAAGCAAATTGGAAGTGGATTGGAGCACAATACGATAAATAATTTCAAAACAAACATTCGCCATATTTGTTTACAAATTGAGTGTGGTAAACGTCATTTCTTATAAATACTGCTATTGAATTTACTAAACCCAAATAAAATGTATTTAAAAAGCTATCAAAGAATAAGAAATAGTTTAAAAAAACGTTGTGTACGTCTTAAATAAATAAAAATTATTTAATTATAGTTATATGAAAACATAATCCTAGGTGTTTGACCAAAAATTCTACTATTTTATACGTCAAGTAAGTTATTTTTAGGCTGGCCATCTGTTAGACAGGGACAGATTCCAAAACGAGACCCTCTCAAGGGGTCCGTTTTTTCCTATTGGTACACTACAAAGAGAAATGGACTGTAACGTAAAGACTTTGAGTTCATTTTACTTTGAACTAAATCTTGAAGTGCGCAATCTTGTTATATTGTAATATCTTTGGTGCACACATTAAACGTAGTAGGATATGGACCGAGGTCTTGTGTCAGCTGTCAAAAAGTACCGCGCTTAAAATCGCATTCAATGAAAATAAAAAGTTTAATTCATTTTCTACTTACAAAAATATTATCCCTGAATTAAAATGACTGAAGAAGAACATTACGACGACATAGATATATCAGATATCATTGATGAAACCGAACAATATATTGAATCTGATCACCAAAACACTGAAACAACAGAAGTTACGAATGTAAACACAATAGAAAATTCAGAGATATCTGATATTATAAGTTCAGAAGAACAAGTAGTGGATGAAAAACGACATCAGGTAGGTACCATTTTTCTTTTCATCCGTACATGGTAACTACTGTATAAACATAATTTTTTGTAAAAACGTACGAAATACCAGAGACTAAAAAAGTAACCCAGAACTTTAGCGTTGCAAAACATCTAATCCAGGCATTTGAAACATATGCCTTAATACTGATATTTATTTAATAATTATTCGGAATAGGACTGATTACAGATCATATCATAAAAAAATATGTATATACTTATCCTTAGTAAATGGGCATCTTAGTAATCCACAAGTTCAATCTCATAGTCATACTAAGTTGCTGCTGCTTGCTCCATACTGATTCTTATTGTTTCAATTTGATATTAGGAAATCACTGCTGATGCTGTTGGAAGCCTGGTATATGTATTAAGGTTATGACATTTATTACAGTGAAAAAGTGTCTGTGCAATTTTAACATAAGAACTAACTTTATTAATTTAACATAAGATGTGGAGTTACACACATCTTATGTTACATTTAGATTTATTGCCTGGACCACTGAGGAGTGGTCCAGGCAATAAATCTGAATGTACTGAAAGTATTACTCCACATCACAGTTAGCTGTGAAAGGGGTTCTGAATTGTTCATGGTACATGTACCTAATTAATTAAATTGTTTGCACAAGTCAGGACACATCCATATATAATGTTTATTTAAGTATCTTGAAACTAACTGCCGGTCTGAACTGATGTGTTAAACCTGCCTACCTACTGCTATAAGTTCTTCCTGAGGTTGTCTGGATGAGATTGCTTTATGCTTAAGACCACCCTTTGTACACCTTGTCTATGTAATATATCACATCATATTTATCCTTAAGGTATACAATAAAGAGTATTCTATTCTATTATAATGGCCAAAATATAGCATACCTAGTTAATGGGCAAAACCTGGCATACCTTTTTTTACCTGGCAATCCGGTTCCTATTAACGGAACCAGTTTTTGTGTGTTTTAAATGTTAAATATAAAAAAATAAAATTTCAATACTGACATTTACACTGTAACACTAACATAAACATTTGCTTTCTAGGTCCAGAATAAGGCTGAGTTAAACAAAACGACTAGGTTGCCATTGGCAAGGATAAAGAATATAATGAAAATGGATCCCGATGTTAGTGTGGTTTCTGGAGAAGCTGTGTTTCTGGTTACTAAAGCTACCGTAAGTATTTATTGTATTTTCCTTTGTTCTTCAAAACTCTGACAGGCAATAAGTGAGTTTCAGACATTTTTAATATGAGCTAAATAAATTACTAGCCGTGCCCCGTGATTCTACCCGCGTTAAACTTTATAAATTATAACCTATGTTTTAATCCAGGGTGTCGGCTAACTCCAAACCAAACTTTATTAAAATCGCTCCTGCCATTTAGATGTGAAGATGTAACAAACATACACACTCACAAACTTTCGGTTTTATAATATTAGTGTGATGTATCTGATATATGTTTATCAGTTGTCTGGTTGCCATAGTACAGTCAGCTCCAAAAGTCGATGAACAGAATGTATATTTAACAGTACAGTTACGGCGTCAAATCAGGGTAATCTAATGATATATTTAATGGATGTGCTGGCGTCTGTACAGACTTTTTATCGATTAAATATTATCATTAGATTACCCTGATTTGACGCCGTAACTGTACTGTTAAATATACATTCTGTTCATCGACTTCTGGTGCTGACTGTACATGCTCTGCCTAGTTTGGGATCAGATAGATGTGTGTTAGTTGTCCCAAGATTCATTATGTCTGGCTATACTTATTCATGACCAAATTCAGATTTTAAATTATAGTTTTTATTTACAGGAATTGTTTTTGGAGACAATTGCAAAAGAGACATATGCTTACACATCTACAAACAAGAGGAAAATTATAGCAAAGAAAGATTTAGATCTGGTCATCAACAAGGTTGATTGCCTTTGTTTCTTAGAAGGAGCTATGGATTTTTAATTGTTAATAGATATTAAAGAGGACAGAAAAATATGTGTTATGAAAAGAAATTATGTCAGCTGCTCGACTTACTGTTTGGAAATAAATTATTCGCGTATTTAGCACACTGATATTCATTCTTATTTATTGACTTGGCATTTACAGGTGCTTGAGTTACTGCTTTACCGGAAAATTGAGGCGAGCGAGGGCTCCCAACTGTCTAACAAAATAAAACTGTAGACCAATATACTCGTCCCAGACAGGACTCGACACTGATGAGTAGATGCATGAGGGGCTTGGTTACTTAAGTAAAGATTTTTGTTTAAGATGCATCAATGGTCATGATTTATTTTCATAGGAACAAGGTTGAAAGTAGCATAAAATAATTGGACATTACATTAGCCAGACATATACCACAGTGACACTACTAATAACCGGACTACATTTTTTTATTTTTTATATCAGAGGGCGACAAACGAGCAAGTGGGTCACCTGATGGTAAGTGATCACCGTCGCCCATGGACACTCGCGACACCAGAGGAGTCGCGGGTGCGTTGCCGGCCTTTAAAAGTCAGCAAACAAGTTTTGCTGACCCTTCCCCCCACACCAATAAGCTCTGGCGACCTTACTCATACTCGGATACACAACATTAAAATGATTAATGTTATTATTAATTTCTTCTGTAAGGTGGAGGTACTTCCCCAGTCGGGCTGCTCTTTGAGCGAATGAACGAATAAATAAAATACATAATTGGTTGTGAAGGGTTTTTGTAATGTCTATGAATTGTGTTAGTTAAAAAATAGTTTTATAAAGTAATATTTATGTACTAGTATTTCTAGCACCATCACTTTTACTACCTCTTGTTCTCTCGATTTCTCTGTTGCGATAATAAAATATTGGTGTAATCATAAACAAATTTATTTCCCATATTCATATATTCACAATATTTTCCAAAATTTAATAAAGTATTAAATACTTTATACATATCACGTAAATAACTTGTATTTATTAGATAATCGCTAGGGCTGCAATCAAGCCGATGAGGTACAGAGTGAGTGACAGCACCAGCTGCGCGGCGCTGCCCGTGGAGTCCGCGTCGGTCCCCTCCAGCGCCAGCGCGCAGTGCGCCGCCAGCGTGATGTTGTTCCGCTGTACGGTGTCCCTGTTCAAATACACTCAGTTAAATAAAACACTAGCTTTACACTCACTCACACATGAGTCTAAATATTTGATGGGATTATTTATTTAATATTTTCTTTGACGCCGTTATAGTGCGGAAAGGAGTGGCCTCTGCGGTGCGTGCGTGGTAGTACCAACAGCCTTCTGAATACCATATTGGGGAGGATTTATAATTATTTGGTTATCGCGCGTAACTGGGCAGCTATGAGAGTCTTTTCAGTATTAATAAGTAGGTACCTTTCGACTACGACCTATACAAAGCAATTTAATTTATAGAAAACTAGCTGTGCCCCGCGCTTACCCGCTTTGAACTTTTTAAATTATAGCCTATGTGTTATTCCGATATATATAAGCTATATTACTACAAAGGTTTATCGAAATCCGTTCGGTTGTTTTTGCGTGAAGACGTAACAAGCAAACACACAAACACTCACAAACCTTCGCCTTTATAATACTAATATGATTTATAATATGTTTTGTTTAGTCGCGTAACTGAGCAAAAATAAGCTTCATGTTATTATACTACCATTCGACAAATTATACGGCCCAGGAAAAGCAATTCTCCTTGTTTGACAGAACAAAAAATTATTTGTCCTCTTCATACGATATAACTATAATAGAAAGAGATGTAATGACATTTAAATTGATTTAGTTGTTAAATTCCACCATAGTCACCTGCCTCAGTTTCCGTAACATAAAATAAAATTAAAAAGGTTTTTACTCACGTAGATTTTAAAAAGCGCTTGTAAATAGTCAGAACATGTTTGTAGTACCTAATACAGTTATTATTTCTAGTTACTTATTACAGATATTTAGGTACACGGAATGTTAAAACATTTATACAATTTATTTTATAATGGTAGTGATATTTAGCTAGCTTGTATTACCTAAGTGGAGATTATGTTTAGGTTTAATTATTGACATTTGTATTTTACTTATATTGTCTGAATGGTACAATACCGCAAATACTTCTGTGACAAAACTTTTATGGCACTAGAAAGCTAAGTTATTGCCTTACCAAATATCTTCTAATTACCTAGTTTTAAGTCCACTTACCCTTTCTCTTGTGCGCAATAGACGCCCGCGGCGACAACCTCCAACGTCTGCGCGACCTGGTTCAGCGAGCTGATATCCGCAACCTCCGTAGTTCCTCCCAGGTTGATGATGCCCACCACTGAATCGTTGCTTGACACCGCCCTGAACAGATTGCCATATGTGACTTTGTATCCTACGAAGTCGCCAAACGAAAAACGATCAGGCATATAATTATGATGCCTTCCTGGTCGAATTTCGGCCTAGGTGGCCAGGATAGTTGGCCATCTATGCCATACATAACCTACCTATTGTAGTCTACAAGTGTGTGTCCAAACGTAAGTAGGTACCCTTTCTATTCCCTCAGACAATTACATCGGGTTTCATGACCCCATGTAACGGCGAGCCGACCCGACTAGACAGAGGTACAGGTGTACAGGTAAATTTGACAGATTGGAGTAGCTTTATGTGCTGGCGCATAAAGCTACTCCAATCTGTCAAATTTACCCAATTGAAAGTGAACCTTATACTTAAGTGATAAAGTTGAAAATCTATAAAAAAATTACAGATTGGGGTAACTGGATGTGCTGGCGTCTGTACTGAGGTGTAACATAACACATTTTCAGACTCCGGGCTAATACAATAATTATTGGCCTGAGCCTTTTTTTTGGATTTCTATCTCTGGTTGAACACGCTACCGGCGCGGCGCCGGTCCAATGGTGCAGTCAACCTTATTATAAGCGGATATCCGTAGCCTACGTCGCTTGCCTCCTACGTACATGGCATCACTAACGCGTTGGCGACCGTTCAGGCATCTCTATGAGCTTTAGACCTTGCGGCTATCAGATTTAACGATTCCATTGAGAGTTCGCATCCATATATATGTTACAGTCAAAACTCATAATCAGTCAAAACCACTTTTGACTGCATAAATGACCAACACCCTTTTCGCAGTCAAGTGTTTTTAACTAAGGGCTTTGGTCGTTTTTGCAGTCAAGTGTTTTTAACCAAGGACGTTGGTCAAAAGTACTTTCAACTGCTAAATTTTGGGTCATAGTGTTTGTGACCAAATTGTTTTAGGTAAAGGTGGTTCTGACTAAGAATGTTAGTCAAAACTTTTTAGTTATTATTTCAAGATAATAATAATGGCGTTGGTCAAAAGTACTTTTGCCTAATTTTTGCAGCCAAAAGTGTGTGTGTGTGTTTTGACTATATGACATATACATTATGTTTTCTACAGCGTACCGAAATAATTTTAACGTACCTATTGATTACTAAGATATTGTCCGACAGTGCAGCCGTTTCTAAGTTCTTGGAGCTGACCGCCGCGGTATGTTTCAATGCCACAACGTCCTTGTAGAACTGAAAGTAAATAAGAACATAGTAGAAAACATACTAAAATATATTTGTAATTATATGTATAGCTGAACTCGTAATTACTCATGTTATTATAGCAACCAAACCTTATAGTGACTCTTGTTGGCGGCTTGTTGCACGGCTACGTTGACCTCCTTGTAGTTAGCGGCTACCGGTAACCAGGTGGTAGTCGCGGTGGAGAAGCCCGCGTTGGTGGAGTTGTCCCAGTGGAAGGGGGTCCGCTCGGGGTCGCGGCTGCTCTGCTCGTAATTTATAGGGTCGTCGGTGTTGCACGCCTGTGGGTCTTTGGTTTCTTCCCACGAAATGTGTCCGTCAGTCATACCCAGTTCTTCACCCTGTATACGATTTTGGTGTGATGTTATCAATAGCGGGGCACGAAATGAGAGGCATAATTTAGACAAAGCGGCATTTTCACTACTCTTTCTACTCTTCAACTTATAACACCTCGTATAAGTTGGACGTGGCTGTGAGTGCGTGTGAGTGTATACATGTGTGTATATGTATATATGTGTGTGTATATATAATATGTGTGTGTGTGTGTTTGTGCGCGTGTGTTTTAATTTAGTCGGGTGGAGGCCCTAGCCACAAAATGGCGGATAACATATTTTTTCACAACTCCCTCAATATAGGTAGGTAACAAATGCAAGGGCTTCAGTAGTAGAATAATGTATTTTTTCTTTTTATGGGGTTTCACGTTTATGCCTTTTTTGTTCCATTTGTGGCTAGTTTTCAAAGATTTTCAACTTGTTCTAGGCTATTTATGCTCATACGGTTTGTCGGAGTTTTTTAGATAATTTATTTAAATATTACCCTGGGTCTTTTAGTATTTATCTACTTTTTACTTTAAAATATTATATTTTATTAGCAAAATTTTACTAATTATACTACTACTTACCTACACTTGAAGTTCGATCACCGCGTACGTTTTTTTATTAATTTGTATCCGTAAAATCTTCGACACCGCCATTTATTCTCCTAACGGGCTGCGGTTCAAAAGAGCCAAAAAGCAAAATTGCAACATACTTTACTTTCTATATAAAATAATACACTCACATATATTTTAATTGCCAGGAAATAATAATTATTAACTAGCTGTGCCCCGCGGTTTTACCGGCGTTAAATTTTATAAATTATGTATATAGTAGGTATATCTACATACCAAATTTTATTAAAATCGCTTCAGCCGTTTAGAAGTGAAGAAGTAACAAACATACACACTCACACATTCACAAACTTTCGCCTTTGTGATATTAGTAGGATTTGTGTATCTATGGTATGCATTAGCATTAAGAAGCTAGAAGATTTATTAGAATAATGAAAAGGGGAGTGCCCTCATTCCCAAGACACAAGTTAGTTTCGGAGTTACTTACAACAATATATTTTTTTTATATTGAGTTGGTCATTTAAGATATCCGTACCTGGTAGGTAATAGTGACTCCTGGAAGAATGAGCGCCACCAAGTTCATAGCGTCGACGCGATCCACTCCCTGCCTCGAAGCAAGCCGGCTGTTGTCATGGTTACCATTCTAAAACATCACAATCATCATGTCAGCCGAACCGTCCTCTGCTGGACAAAGGCCTCCCCAAAAGATTTCCACAATGGCGCTGTGTCATAATTTGAAGGTAGTTGACAATGCAATTCGACTGCACGTGTGGAAGTGTGTGAAGACAGTCACCTCGCCGCTTTGTGGCTCATAAATAGTTGTTCTGAGTCTGGATTTAATTTGTGTCCGTCTATTATATGTTTGTAAAGTACCCCGCGATACAGGGAAAAGATGCCCTAGTGCGGACATTGTCTTAAAAAAAATTACATCATAATTTACAACTTCGCAGTTAGGGCACATTGGACCCGGGTGGTATGAATCTAATCTACTTAGTATTAAAGTGCGACCGCGAACATGTATAACGATATTAAGGTTTGTGATAATAATAAAAATTCCTCGCTGGATCAATGGGTTCGGATACTAAAAGTGGCAATTATGGGAAAGGCACGCATTGTGAGGAGGTTTCTTACTCTGTCGCCCTGACCACCGGCGGCGGTCTAGGGCGTCAAACCACGCCACAGGAGGAACCCTATTTTTTAATTTTTTATATAATAGTTTGGCAAACGAGCAAGTTGTTCACCTGATGGTAAGTGATCACCGCCGCCCATGGACACTCACAACACCAGAGGCGCCGCAAGTACGTTGCCGGCCTTTAAGAAAAGAATAGGCTCGCTTCTTGAAGGTTGCCATGTCATATCGGATCGGAAATACCTCCGCAGCAAATCGATTCCACAGAGCGGTAGTGCGCGGCAAAAAGTTTCTTGTGAAACGCACAGTGGTAGATGACCATTAATCCAGGTGATAAGGATGAAATTTCCACTTTTGGCGAGAGGGTCTGTGGCGGCAGGTATAAGCTAGAACAATTCCTCTGAACACTCCCCGTGCTAAATGCAGTAGAGGACGCATATAGACGCCACGTCTCTCCGCAGGGTAAGATGATCAAGCCAAATAGTGAGATGCCTGTCGTCAACGACCATTCGAGCCGCACGACGTTGTATACGATCAAAAGGATTGAAAGAAAGGATCGAAAGTTGATACTGTGGTGCCCCAGCATAGAGGTGGCAGCAATAATAATAATAATAATAATAATAAAATGTTTATTTGCCACAAAAAAAATAAATAAATTACAAAATTCGGATTCTTTACCATGATACATACGAATTACAATAAGTACTGGTCCTGGATCCCAAACTAGGCTGAAGCCTGTATCTTGGGAGACAGTGCTCAGTCAAGGATGTGATACAATAGACAGACGTGTATCAATCACAATTAAAAGTAGATAAATATACAAACAATAAATATACAAATACTAATAAACAAAAAAAAAAAAAAAAAAAAAAAAAACATTTTTTTTTTATTTTTTTTTATTCCATATGCGGCCGTACTTGCGCTTTATATAATTGGAGGCGATGGGCCCATGTAAAGTATCGCCTAGCTCTGCGAAGGACACCCAGCTTTTTGGAGGTCAATTTGGCCTTCTCTTCAAGATGACCGCGGAATTTCACGTCACTCTCGATGTCGACGCCGAGAATCCCAACACTCGGCTTGATATCAAGGGGAGTGCCCTGAAACACAGCCTTGTGGACACCAGCGTTCACGGGCTTGGAGTTTGAGCATGTACCATCGACAACGACCTTGATGCTGCGCTCCGTAAGGAAGCTGGTAAACCAATTGCAGAGTTTCTCGGGCAGCCAATATAATATCAATTTGATAATAAATATGTAAAAAATAAGAAATCAAGTACATGATTTGGGATAATACCTACTAACACTGAAACCTTACGCCAACAATATATTTTACTATGTCGTGTCTGAATGGTTCTACCTAAAATTGACATGACGTTGTTACACCAAAATATTTATAGATTAAAATATACTTTACCAAGTATGTATATCTTAATCTATACATATTTACGATTTGTATTTTAACTTGTAAATAAGCATTCTGACATTAACTTTTAATTAAACCATTACTTACAAAATTAATTTATGATACTACTTATTTCTTTAGTTAAATGATAATTCTAAGTAATGTAATATAAATCGCAGAACTCTCTGTCTGTAAGTGTTTACTTACTTTAAAAACAAGACAAAGAAAAATATATTTTTATTTACTCTGTGGTAACGTATATGTAATTAATATGTTAATTTGTAACTACGATACCACAGTAAAAAAAATACGTTTACATACGTAAAAAAAAATAGTGTGTAGACGATCCTGACAGGTAAGTAATTGCGAAAACTCTTTGAAAAATCGATTAGGTAAATAAAAATTCTCCTCGCTGGTATGTTGGAGTAAGTGACTGATTGGGTATTTTTAGGGTCAGCAAAACATGAGTGATGGTCGAGTTTATTCTTTTTTTATGGAAGGTGTTTTTTATTTTTAAGCTTATCATGATAGTCTGCATGTGTATATCGTTCGTAGTTTAACGCAGAGGTCCTACCCTGAATTGTTAGAGGGTGCTTGTTCAAGACCCGCATGACGATTAAAGTTTCTGATTTCACCTTTTTCTTTATTTGTGCTTTGAATTGCGAATAATGCCAGAAAATTTAAATCAAACTCTTTTTTCAATATAAAAAATAAACAATATTTTTAATCATTCTTAAATCAGTGTGGTATAAAATTAAATACCTAACACTTACCACCCAATTGGCGACTTTCCCGGCGGGCATGAATGTCATCCACTTGTCAATCACCTTCTTTATATTAACGGCAGTAGACTTATTGTGGATTTCTCCCAAGAATATGAAGTTGAAAGGTATGGAGCCGTTTCGTTTCCCGTCGCCGTAATACGTCATCATTAAGTCCAAAGTTGTGTAAGCTTCAGTCATAATGATCTTGGACTCGTCGGTGAACTCGTTGAGGACTTCCCGCCAATCGTATACCACTTGGTAAGTCTCGTCTAAATCCCTGGTGTACATATGAGACAGGTAGTTGTAGTCGTCGGGCGTGTAGGTTCCTACATTCACTGTTGAAATTTAATTTCCCAGTTATTAATACTGAAAATGGTTACTAAAAAGCTTGTGCGTGTGAGAGTCATACTTTACTTACTGAGAGAAAATAGAAACAGTTAACTATATTACTATAAACAAGCTCTGCCTATTTACAAGCTTTTGTTTAAAGTCTACGAGAATAAAAAAATAGGTACCTACACGTTAAATTATATAATTGTACCATAGAGTCACTATTTACGCAGTCCTTCTATAGACTTACCGACTCTAGGCTCGTCGGGATACACCCCACCCCAATCGTCTCTATTCACTTCATAAAGCTGGTTCACGGCGTCCACTCGGAATCCTGACACGCCCTTGTTCAGCCAAAACCTAAGTACTTCCTGTAAAACCATAGGTAATGAAACCATATTCTATGTTTTACACTTCTTTCTATTTTATACTTACTATTATTATTATATTATATTATTATTATATACTCTATATAATTTGTGAAAGTAATTTCGGGGTAAAAGTTAGGGAATTAAGTTGCGTTTAGCAGAGTTCATAAATGAGTGGGAAATATTGAGGGGCGAATGGGAAACGGTAAGAGGTAAAAGTTTCGTTACAGTGTGTCTATGACTTTCATAAAAAGTTTTCATTACGGTGTATCCATGACTTAAAAAGGATTTCATTACAGTATGTCTATGACTTTACTTATAAAAAAAAGACTGCTGCCGCCATCTCTTATCGGGGAGTAAAACATAAATTCAAACCAATTTACGCTTCCAATTTATATACTTAATTCTCTTTACTTCTAGTAACTAGCCGAACTTTAATTCCGAACTGTCATGGCATTTATACTAGTGCCAATAGTAACAACATTCTCGATGGTTCTATATACACGATAGAGCTAGTCGCACTGATAGAGAGGGATCTTAGCCTCTCTATCAGTGCGTTATGGATACAATTAAAACATTTTAGTCATGATTTATCTGGGAATCGCCAAACTAATAAAATAAAAAAAACTGGGGACAATGTCACACAGATCATCCTAGCCCCAAACTAAGCAAAGCTTGTACTATGGGTACCAGGCGACGATATACATACTTATATAGATAGATAAAAACATATATACATAGAAAACATCCATTACTCAGAAACAAATATTCATGCTCATGACACAAATATTCGGACTTACCGGGATTCGAACCTAGGACCACCAGCTTCGTAGGCAGGAGCACTACCAACTAGGCTATGGTGAACTTGTTTCCTTATCTAAGTAAATCCCTAATTTTTAATAATTAAAACCTTTCAAGGACCAACAAAGTATTCAAAGGTCACTATTTTCTATATTCCATGAAAAACACGTGACCTAGACCTATGCAACATAATATTTAATGTAATAATAAATTACCTTCATCTCTTCACGGAGTTTGGCACTCCGGTAGTTAATATCAGGCTGGCCAATCACGAACTGATGGAGGTACCACTGTTTACGCTGAGCGCTGTATTCCCATGCACTCTTGCGGAAATTACTAACCTACAAAATTCAAATTAAATAAGAATTAGCTTCATTTAAGGACGTCGTAAATAAAGCCGTAACCGTAGACAAAACTTGGTTTTGTCGATTACTTGGATTTAACGATCCACAAGGTAAACTGCAGTGTATTAGGACTCAAGAATGTCACCGGTATAAAAAAATATATGTTTATTAAAAGTACCCAACAATTTGCCCTCGACACATTACTAAACAAAACCAGTTCTCTGGTTTACTTCGCGCTTAGCGCATGTTCTTCCCTAAAAACTGGCCTTCTTATCAGAGCCTCTAGCACGAGTTCCTACAGTTTACTTACTCGATCACACGTACAGTTTCGTCCCATACATTGAGCACCAGTGCCTCTCGCGGAAACTATTAAGAACTAAAACTCTGGTGCTCAATGTATGGGACGAAACTGTACGTGTGATCGAGTAAGTATACTGCAGGAACTCGTACTAGAGGCACAGTAGAGTAAATCGCCTGAGGCGAGGTTGAAACTCCTCTGGCGCAGTTTTCTTAGTTGAAGTCTTGTTGCTAGATCGCTTGAGGCGCTGCAAGCTTCTATTATCCTGTGAAGCAGAGTACGCCACCCAAGCTTATTGTAAACATTCTTTTAAATGCACATTTCTTGAAATACTTGCGGTGCATGCTTGTTGTGTCTGTTTCTCTTTGTTTGCATTCCATAGAACAAAAATACCCTGGGTTCAGGCTGCCAAAATAAGTTAAATTCCTTGACGTCCAAGTGGTACAGATATTGAGAAGTTTAACTAAACTACCAGAACGTGGTGAAACAAGAAACCCATCGTCCACCGACGATCAACGGAAATCTCATGTATTTTCATAGCGATCTGCTGCGATCCACGCAAGAAGAACTGAAGAAAGACGGAGTAAATTTATCTCCCACTACAATCAGAAGACGTTTTTTTGCAGATTGTGTTCAAATACCGAAGTGTATAAGGAACAAACTTCAAAATTATAATGGCCTGTGTACGAGCGAACTAAGCCGTGATTGAGATAAGAAAATCCTTTCTGACGAAGCTGGGCAAATAGAATTCCATATTCCAAAGGTAGGTAATATATGTACATGTAATTGAGAAATTATCAAAGCTCGTCAGGGGGAAGCGGGTCAGCAGCGTGATGCCCCGGTATTATAAGCGTCAATAGGATCTGGTAACCGCTTCCCTTCATGCGCACCGCACCGCATGTCTGATTGCCGGCTTAGCTGTGTAAAAAAAGAAAAGCACCTACCCAGTTATTCGGTGGTAGCAGCTGAAGTGGATTAGAAGCATTAACCCTCCCGCTATCCCACATGTAGTAGTCTATGTAGTCGGTCTCATTGTTCTTGGAACGGACGAACCAGTCGCTCTCGTTGCTCGTATGGTTGGGTACATAGTCCAAGATCACGCGAATACCTGGAAGATTTAGGCAGATCAAAGAATAGAAATCGATGTCGTCCAGTATAATCCACATGCAGCATCACACACCGAGGCGGGGTGCATTGATGCATGTGGATTATACTGGACGACATCGTTTTCATCTTTCATTAAAATATTGATTTTAAACGAAACAATATGTCTACGTGGACGTGCTAGTCGTTAGTGTATTTATTAGTGTCATCTACCGGATTATATTCTAACGGCAAATAATTAATTTTAAATTATGTATCCTAATGGTTTAGAAAATGTATTAGAATAACATCCTAAATATTTACAATTAAGGTTGTTTTAATTTATAAAAGAATGACATCCTATTTGAAACGAAATACCTAAACGGTAGATAATTTTTGTAAAATCTTTGTATTGTTTTATTTTAAAAAGCTCAACTTTATCCTATTTGTTTTGGTTATCGGATATTGCTAATTTTTCATGAATATTCATGAAAAATGAGCAATATCCAATAACATACTTTGGTTTTTAGCTGCTGCTACTAGGGCATCGAAGTCTTCCATAGTCCCATAGTCTTCGGAAATGGACTTGTAGTCCACTATATCGTATCCAAAGTCGTACATCGGCGACTTGTATATAGGGGACATCCATATTGCGTCCACGCCAAGTTCCTTAAGATACGGGAGCTTTGATTTAATACCTGCAAATTAAAACATATTCATATTCATTTATTCGCATAATACAGGTTAGGTACATAGAGTTGGTTACATGATATGGTTATAAGTACGCTGTATTACACACACAAGGTATGTAAATTAGATTTAATACTAACAGTCTAATTATTATTTTGTTTTATTGATAATACATGTAGAAAAATGTCGTCATAAGTAGAGATATGTCTATATCCAAAAATGTCAAAACGTCAAAAATGGATAAAAATATGTCTGTATATATGAAAAATATAAGTCAAATATAATCAAAATTCAAACTAATATTACAATTTATCTGATAAGAAATCCCTGAGGATTTCTTATCAGATAAATTGTAATATTAGTTTGAATTTTGAAAAGTTTGTTGAAAAGTGTTAACAGTGTCAGCACTGTTAACACTTTTCAACAAGCAACTTTCTTAATTTAGTCTTAAATATGGCCATTCCTGTCTCCTTAAGAGTTTTCGGCAGTTTATTGTAAATTTTCGGAGCCATACAGAAAATACTGTTATGTATTAGAGTAGTCCTAGTCTTATGTGTATATAGACTACTTTTATCTCTTTGCTCTCGAATGGAAGCTTCAGAAGCCAGCTTAAATAAATTTAAATTAGATTTTACGAATTGCTGTTTCAAATATATAAAAAATTCAAATATAAGAGAGAAGGCAGAGTTAAAATACTATGTTTTTTAAAATAGGGCATAGCAATAGGTGTCAGTAGTTTTTAGATGAAACATTGCGCGTATACATCGTTTTTGTGCCTTAAAGATAATCATTTTATCTGTTGAGTTACCCCAAAAAATTAGTCCATACCTTAGGACCGACGCAATATCTTCTAATTTAATTGTTACTGTGCTATCGTCTGCAAAAAGAGATATTGGATTTTTAGTTGCTTTAGGTAAATCATTTATGTATAGTATGAACAGGAGTGGCCCAAGTACACTGCCTTGGGGAACTCCGTATAGTATTTCATCCCTGATCGATATATTTCTTCTTTTTTTGTTATAGCATTTATTCTAGTCACCTCCGTATGTTTTTAGATAGGATTCAATTAATTTTAATACATTGCCACGCATTCCATGTGAATTAAGCTTTGACAGAAGCGTATCGTGGTCTACATAATCAAAGGCTTGAGTCATATCCATGTATATAGAACAGACGGGTACTCTATTGTCAACATTATTCATTTTAACTTCTAAGTACAGTAAACCATTACCATAGCAAGTGATTGGATTGGATATATACCATTAATAACATACCCCTATTTTGCACAGGTTCACTTAATTTCGTCTATTATGTAGGTACCTATAGGTGATACGAATACCTAAAGGTAAACCATTTTCCATCCCGCGCCAAGTAGGTAACTTAGGAAAGTTTTTTTAAGGTGTCTATCTTGACCAGAAATTAAAGTAATAGTACATCAACAATCTTACCATTAAGATCTCCGATGCCGTCCCCATCGCTGTCCTTAAACGAGCGCGGGTATATCTGATACACCACAGTGGAGTCCCACCATCCGTCACCCGCCACGCACGACAACAACGCCAAAATAGCGGCCGACACCCAACTCACGCGCATTTTCTGTAACTTAATTTGAGCAAACATACCTAATATACAATGTAATTATATGCTATGGATTGCATATCTTTTATTATAGATGACAACCCACAATAAAAGATAGGTACCTATACAATTGTTATAATAATATCGAAAATAAATAACGTGCCACTTAAAAATAAAGGGACTAAACCTCCAAAACTGGTCCATAGTGTCTATAGATGGGGATCGACAAAGTGGTTTAATTTATGTCTGTCTCCATGGTTCAGAGGCTACGTTAAACTTTTGCTGTCCAGTTTTTGACGTCATATAACCGTCGTCTTTAAGCCATCTCGGACGCCTACTGGGCAAATTTAGGTATTAAACTCGTCTGAACTACGGTTACCACTGTACTTACGACATAAAACAAAGAACGACTTCATAGAGTTCTCCATTAAAATATTCAGAAATAACCGGTGTATAGGTAGGTATTCTATCCTGGAATGTGTAAAAATCATAGGTATCATACACGCGCATTGGATCTTTTATTCAACATTTAAAATTACCTAGTCATTTTGGCGAGTGAAGATGAGGCCACCAAACTAAGGTAGGTATTGTCATTGATATAAACTACTTGGTATTTAACAATCTTATTTAAAAACTAAATCTAAAGTTAAACTGTAGATGATCCTTGGTTTCATCGAAAACCATCCTATGAGATTGCTTGATCCATACCTAGTTAGTGAAAGTGAAACGAAGTCCTAACTTTGGACTTGGTTTTTAAGTGCATGAGGTGTAAAAATTTAATTAGAAGTGTGGCGCACTGGCGCAATTATGTTCCGTGTTTACGTGATCCATATATAGTTGCGAACTAAAATATTTTTTTATTTCTTAGTCAGGATGTGCTTTGCGGTCGTGAATTTTACCTATTTTTGTGAAATCCCCGCGACACAAGACGCCTATAGTTTGGTGATAGTGGGACATTCGATTTCTTTTTTATAACAAACAAATAATTTAAGCATCAATCAATATGCCAAACAAATCGACATTTCAAGGTATGAGGTACTAACTTTATTCCACAGTGACCTCGAAATAAGAATTAAATAATGTAATCAACGAATAACACTTATAAAAGGTAGAGATCTAACACTCAAATAGTTATTGTTAATGGTTTGACATCTGACAACATTATAAAAGTAACTTCTGGAGTGGCCCAAGGCTCAATCTTGGGACCCTTACTTTTTGTTCTTTTTATTAATGACATAAAAGATTGCTATTAAAGAACACAATTTTTTTACTATATGCAGATGATCTAAAAATATTTCGTGAAATCACCTGTTTAGATGACTGTCGTAAACTACAAGACGATTTGAATCGCTTGGCCTCCTATTGTGTAGTTAACAAACTTCACTTAAGTCTCCCGAAATGTAAACATATAACTTTTACAAAAAAAATTAATGCCTTTTCTTTTTCCTATGTCCTTGACAGTAGTTCATTGGAGAAACTTAATATAATAAAAGATTTGGGCATACACCTCGACAGCAAGCTTCGTCTGGATATTCATATAAATCACATTGTAAATAAAGCTTATCGGCTATATGGCTTTGTGATGCGTACTTGTAAAGTTTTCAAGCGCCATTCCTCTTACCTTCTGCTATATAAATCCTTGGTTCGGTCGCAGTTGGAGTATGCAACATGTGTCTGGAACCCTTACTACGCTAAATACAACCATCAAATTGAGTCAGTACAACATAAGTTCTTGCGTTCTATGAACTACCGTTGTTTTCGCGCTAAGTCCTCCTATGATAATCTTTTACAGAAGTTTTCTTTGCCTAAACTAGAGTTGAGAAGAATGTTTTCGGATATTATGCTCTTATATAACGTCTGCCACCATCAATTTGACTGTAATAAGCTGTTAAATCAAATATATATCCGTATACCCTATCGTTCGACTTCATTACGAAGCACTCGGAAAAATTCTTTGTTTGCACCTAAACCTTGTAAAACTAATGCAGGTGAACGCTGTCCATTACGAAGGACCATGAATTTGTATAACACAAATTTCACTGATATGGAATTGTTTGCAAGTTCACCGTCAAGCTTTAAAAGAGAGATTACTGAAATAATATTTTCTTCATAAGGACTTGCTCCATATGAAGTGTATATTAACTACTTATATTTTGTATAACTGGATGAATATTTTTATTTAAAGTGTTCTTTAGTACAGTAGTATAGTATAATGATTCTCACTTCTGTCATACTACTTCAGTGTAAAGGATATACATTGGGTACAAAATTGTAAAAATAATTTGTGGACGACGGGGCTGGTTCCACTGTAAGTTACTTTTAGCATTTAAGTTATGTAATATATACACTCAGTGTAACTGTTTGTTGTCCTAAAAAATAAAAAAAATAAAAAAAACACAACCGACCTGACAATGCGCTGCACTCCGAGTGATACGCATGTAGCGGATAAACCTGTTATGCAGGACTCAAGTGCCTATAGAAAATCACTTCATATTGTTTATTCGTTAGAAGTATCTAACGATCTAATCTGCAACGATTTTCATAATTTATGCTTGTGGTGATATTTTCTAAGTGTCTAACTGTTCAACTGATGATGCTTGTTAAGTACACGGAACTCATTTTCACGTGATTACATAGTGAGGCAGTCATATTTTAGTATACGCACGTTATACGATCATGCCGTTCTACTGACTGCCACTGTCTTTTTTCGCGCAACTAATTCACAAACAATATTTTTTAGTGGAGAACCAATTGTGCGCTTTATTTTAATAAAATAATAAATAAAAAAGGTTTTTATTCACGTAGACTTTAAAAAAGCGCTTGTAAATAGTCAGAACATGTTCGCAGTACTTAATGCATAGTTAATTTATGATTATATCTAGGTAGGTACATATAGATATTTAGGTACACGGATTGTAGTAAATAATTTACTATAAGATTTATTTTATGACAGTAACGATATTTAACTAACTAAAATTAAGTTATTGTCAAGGATCATGTGTAGGTTTAATTATCTAAACTTTAGCTATATTTTTACTACATATTGTTTGAATGGCTCTGTCTATATGAAGGTACGAATTAAATGTTATCATTATGGCGGGCCTTGTGTTTATAACGACTGTCGCGCTTTAATGCTACCACCGCATCCAATGCGCCCCAACTGAGAAGACCCAGCGAATCAAACTCAGCGGGTGTCTCTACTACCGGTTTTGTTCTCTATACCTCCAATAGCCTGCGTCTTTCTGCCCCAACAAGCAAGCCCCCTACAAGATGGACCGATGATCCTGTGAGGGTCGTTGGAAGCCGCTGTATGCGGAAACCATACAAGTTTACGATCCACGTGATTGTAAACGGCTACCGTAGCCTATGTACCTACGCTTGAGAGATCTGAAGATCACACACATATTGCCGCCTCTCTTGAAATCTTTTCAGTTGTTCGCAACGCATGGTGCATTAGAAACCACAATTCCACAGCTGAAGAAGTTCGTCTGTAATCGTCGTAATACCACTTTGTCGCCGTTACTAATATATAATAATGAAATAATGAAATTTATTCAGCACTTGGGTATTAACATACACTTGTACTTGTCAAGTTCACAATGCAGTACATAAACATAGTCGAATACAGTATAAGAATTACAAAAAATAAATTCGTCCGTGCGGTCTGTTTTATCGGATATATTTTCTTAAATCCTAAAATAAATAATAAGTTACTAATCTATTATTTTGAAATTTAGTTGCGCAATATTAAAATTAAAGAATTGAAGGCAATGAGCATTTGGCTAGCGCAGAAGGCTCTTAACCAGTAGCTTAAATTAAACGACTAATACCCGAGGCCACCCTTTTGGGGTTCGGGCTACAGCTCAGGGGGCCGCTGAAGCAAAAGGACAGAATTCTAAGAGAGGGTGTGATCAGTTGCACGGGATCACCGATGACGCGTTAAGGGGCCAAAGCGATCCTCGCCGCTGAGGAGCCTACCCTAGCTAACCTGCGGCTTTCTCTAGCTACCTAGGTGGACGACCCGGAGAAGAAAGCCACAAAGAAACTCCGGGCTTGCTTTTTTCGTCTTCTTTTGCTTATTGTTTTCGTTTTTGTTATTTTTTTTTAAATCATGTATTTTCTTACATTTTGATGGGCGTTATGTAGGCTAATGCACGCACAGAACCGTTGTCATCTAATGAATCAAAAAATTGTGAGATAATAAACAATAATCAAAAAATTGTGAGATAATAAACAATAACAAGCAATTAGAATAACCTCTTGCTTGATGAGAAAACGGTGGGTACATCCGCGTACATTTACAAAATTAACAAGTCACACGAAGTCTACCAGAGGCGACGACTGTATGAAAAAATAAAATATTATGAGAACCCCCAACAGCAGTTCGACTAGTTACCGCAAGCAGCACCCGTTCACGAGTATGACGTGAGGTATATATAGGTATATAGGTCCTGGATATACTTATTAGTATATCCAGCATGTATAGGACTGGTTCGTCTTAACAAAATACTATAGCAAACATATAGGTACATACGCACTCTTTTCTAGGTAAAAGCAGCAAAGCACTTCAAATAAGGTACCTACTTCTAGTAATACCCACGTCAAGTACGGATGAATCTATCTAATCGCTCTAGAAAAAATCTTAGTACCAATTCTCATTCTATAGGGATGATTAGTGACGTGGCCAATAGTATCCAGATATTCAGATTAGCAAGCAGACGAAAGGTGAGCACTAAATCTAAAGTAGGTCTCTACATATATATCTTTCTGTATTCTTGGCTAAAAATAAAATAATATAAATAAAAAAGGTTTTTATTCACGTAGACTTTAAAAAAGCGCTTGTAAATAGTCAGAACATGTTTGTAGTAATATAGTTGTATACATTAGATATTATTTCTAGTAACATAGATATTTAGGTACATCTTGTATGAAAACATTTATAAAATTTATTTTATTACAGAAATGATATTTAGCTAGCTCGTATCAAGTTATTTTCAAGAGATTATGTTTAATTATCTAGTTTAAGTCTAATATTTTTACTACATATTGTCAATGGTTCTGTCTATATTAAAGGTATTATTATTATGACGGACCTTGTGTTAATAACGACGGTCGCGCTTTAATGCTACCACCGGATCCAATGCGCCCCAACTGAGAAGACCCAGCGAAACAAACTCAGTGGGTTCATCTACTACCGGTTTCAACACGACCCAGTTGAGACGGTCCGGCGAAACATACTCAAGCGGGCATGAACACGGGATTTGGTCCAATTAGAGTAATTATTTAGTAGGCAAACACAATATATGCTCGATCGGTTGTCTGAATGCTTATTATTTTAGATTATATTTAGGTATACAAAAGAAAAACTTCGAAACAATAACATTATTCATTTTGAGACAGAGTCAATAATTTTAAATTAAGTATATGATAGCAATCATTTACAGATAGTTCACGTAACACAGCAGATCAGTCATGTCTATATGGCTACAAGATCTCCAGCGAGCAATATGCAGGTAGGAAGTGAGAGCCAGACGTCTTTGTCATCGATGTACTCTTTAGTGGTGTAATAACCCCTAGCCATAAGTATACGTTTAATATGTGTTTTAAAACTTGTGTCAGGCAGATCAGTAATTTGAGTAGGAAGCTTGTTATAAAACCTAATACAATTTCCTAAAAATGATTTATTAGTTTTGCTTACTCTAAAGCCTGGCATGGCTAGTTTGTTTTTATTCCTAGTATTTATATTATGCAGTTCACTTTTCTTTTTATAATTATGAATATTTTTTCTAAAAAACATTATATTCTGATATATATATTCCGATGGCACAGTAAGTATATTTATTTCTTTAAACAAATTTCGCAAAGAATCGCGACTGCCTAAACCATAAATGGCTCTGACTGCTCTTTTCTGCAATACAAAAATAGTACCTATGTCAGCCGCCGAACCCCACAGCAGAATGCCATACGACATAATGCTATGAAAGTACGCGAAATACACTAATCTAGCAGTTTGTTCATCTGACAATTGCCTTATTTTCCAGACAGCATAGGAAGCCGAACTTAATTTACCTGCTAACTTTTCAATCTGAGGACCCCATTGCAATTTTGAATCAAGTGTCAATCCTAAAAATACGGTCGATGGGACTAGATCTAATATTTTCGCATTAAGTGCAACTGTTGGTACAATTTGAGTCACATTCGGCAATGAGAACCTGATGCATTTAGTTTTCCCTGCATTTAACAAGAGATTATTTGCCGAAAACCATTCTGATATAAAGCTGAGTGTTTTATTATGCTCAATAAGATCTTTATCCTTTCTATTTACTTTAAATATGAGCGAAGTATCATCAGCGAACAAAACTATGTCTGATACTTTCTCTACCAGATAAGGGAGATCATTTATATAAACTAGAAATAAAAATGGGCCCAATATAGATCCTTGGGGCACCCCCATTTTCACAGGATGACGCGCCGAAGTGGCACCGCCTATCGAAACCATCTGTTGTCGCCCCGATAAATAGGACATCACAAGATCAAGAGATGTGCCAGATATTCCATAGTACTTCAGTTTAACAACGAGCGTACGATGATCAACGCAATCGAAAGCCTTAGAGAGATCACAGAAAACTCCCAGCGCATCCTGTGATCCCTCCCAAGCCTCCAATATTGACCTAATTAATGTGCAACCTGCATCCTGAGTAGAGCGGCCCCTTGTAAACCCGAACTGCTTGTTATGCAATATCTCATTCACGTTAAAGTGCGACAACATTTGGCTGAGCATCAGCTTTTCAAATATTTTACTTAAAGCTGGCAGTATTGAGATAGGCCTATAATTCGTGGCATTTTTTGAACAACCTGCCTTGAAAATGGGTATTATCTTACTTATTTTCATTAAATCGGGAAAGACACCATCACTTATACAGCCATTGAAGATGGCTGCAAGGATTGTAGCAATGTTTAGTATGATTGATTCAATTGCTTTAACAGACAGTCCCCACAAATCTTCTGTGCCTTTCCTTTTAATACTCTTAAAAGCTTTTATAATATCATCACTTGTTACGGATTTAAAACTAAAGTTAGGTACAGTTTGTTTTACGCTTTGATTTAAAAAGAGTTCAGCCACATCTGGTGATGATGCGAGACACTTAGTAATATCCACGGGTATATTTGCAAAAAAAGCAGCTAAAAAATTGGCAATGGTAAGCTTGTCTGAAACCAGTTCATCACCAATATTCAATACTAATGTTTGATCTCTTGATCTACTTTTACCAGTTTCAGTATTAATTATTTGCCAAGCTGATTTTATTTTATTATCAGATTTTTTAATTTTATCTCTTATATATAAAGATTTAGCTTGAATGCAAACCTTTTTAAAATTTTTTGAATAATTTCTAACATAATTAATGAAGTTGACATCAGGGTTATAGGACCTTCTGTCATACAACTCATATAAAAAATCTCTACTCAGTCTAATGCCTTGAGTTGCCCAAGAACTAAATTTTATCTTATTACTGTCAACCGTTATGTTTTTTATTTTACAAGCTTTATTAAATTCTTTGCAAATACAGTGGAATAATGTAGTGTACATATCGTTAGGCTTACTTTTGTTTGGCAATAGATGGCACAAACTATTCTCCAGGTTGTTACTGAACTTTCGCAAATTAGATTTTGTTAAAGGTCTAAAACTAATTTTTTGTTTATTTATATTTATCTCATTTTTTATCTTTACTATTTGGCATTTATGGTCAGAGCGAACACCAGCCACCAAACACTTCTCAGAGACAGCTAGTGAGCAAAGTATGCAGGATAGGCCCAATTATACGAGGTTGGTAGAGGAATCACGGTTTTATGGTGATCTTATTTTCACAGCCTACCCTAGGTATAGTTCTCAACACACAAAGATGTGTCTTGGGTGAGAATCGGACGCGCGATCTCTGTCTTAGTAAATTTCAGCAAAATCTTATTAACTGTGGAATTTGGGGTAGGAGTTCTCTTGCTCACACAATTCGTGCTAGCTTATCTTCTCACGTGTTTAATGAAAAGAAAAACGAAGTAACTTTTTGTTATGCTCATTGTAATTTTTTATTTTATTTGATAGATTTTGTACACACAGAAATAAAAAATGTAAATTAAATGAAGAAGAGACAGGTAGTACATGGGTGCTGCTTATTTCAATAGAAATTTCTTGCAGCAGACCTATATTAAAGTGTAACATAAATTATGGGCGTAACTTAAGAAGCTTAGTTTGCCTTTTACACTGAACAACGTGTAGATAGCATCATGCAAAATACTCAAAAGACAATTAACTCATTGTAAAGAATTTTGTATGATGAAAAAAATATATTTTTCGGATGTTCTTACCGGTCCGTAAGTGATCGGCGAGGTTAAGCAACTAGGCCTGCCGTCAGTTCACAGATGGGTGACCACCAAATTTAATTTCTGAGCGTCTCCATGCAGGAGGGTCCGTTAAGTTGTTGTAATCATTTAACAACAGTCTTTAAGGCCTACCGGGCGGCTTGAACAACTCACTAGGGTAACCACTGTTCATATGATAAGTAAAGTAAGTAAATTTTATTTTCTTTAATTTGTTTAGTGTCATGGGTAGATGGCGCTAGTTCAGCTTCGTCTACTATCTATGACACACCTGAATATGTTTAGTATGTAATTTGTGTATAATATGAACAAGTATGATGTACATATGTAGATTTATAGGTATTTCTATAAGTTGGCAGAAAAAATAAATCTCTTTATTTATTTTTGTGTAAAATATTCTTAACCCTTTTCTATCCTGTCAAATCTTGCCTTTGTACATGATATTTTAATAAAACCTTATTGTAATGTATCTTTTCCAAGTTAGATACCTAACTATTCATATCATCAAGTAAGTAAGTAACTAGCCCTTGTTAACTATCTGTTTCCTAAAAACGGATCACGACCAATCTATGAACGCTATTTCCATCTTTGTCGAGATAGTAAAATATTGTTGCAATCTGTATATAAATAACTTTATTTGACACATTATATTACATTGTTTAAAAAAAATTAAGTACTATAGATTAGATAATCGCTAGAGCTGCAATCAAGCCGATGAGGTACAGAGTGAGTGGCAGCACAAGCTGCGCGGCGCTGCCCGTGGAGTACGCGTCGGTCCCCTCCAGCGCCAGCGCGCAATGCGCCGCCAGCGTGATGTTGTTCCTTTGTACGGTGTCCCTGGTCAAATACATGCAGTTCAATAAAACAATAGCTTTACAGTAAAACAGGGGGATGAGTCTAAATATTTGATGGGATTATTTATTTTTCTTTGACCCCGCGGTACATGTAAAACAATATTATCAAATTTTATTAAAATAGTTTAGTTTTTATAAATTATATCTCTTATACGCATTACCTTAAATAGCAATTTTTATCTTTTCTATTACATAGTTAGATATAATTTTGAAATTCATATACCAGATTGATTTTTTTAGAATTGGACCCATTAACATACCTAAGCTGCAAAGCCTGACACATGTCCTGGTTGTCATTTAACCCTGTGTGGTTAAAACATTAAGTGCCAACAGCTGCATCATCAAAGCTATGAAAGGTTCCATCCAAAGACATGTCTCAGACTTCGTGATAGAATTTAAAACTTTCTTATTACACGCTGGGGATAGTGTGTTGTAGAGCTAGAACTAGAATTTAATTTACCTATAGAACAGTGATAATTTACAAAATAGTGTTTATTTATATTGTCAAATCGCGTAACTGGGAAAATATGAGCGTGACCTTTCGACTACGACAACTAATAAAAATCAATTGGATTTATAGAACAGAGATAATTTATAATATATTTATATTTATTTGGTTAAGTCACATAACTGTGGAAATATACGCGTAATTGTAGTAAGTACCTCGGTACCTAGCCTTCGAAAAGTTATACGGCCTATGAAAACCAATTTATCTGATATTACAGAACTAAAATGTTTTGTCCTTTCCGTGCGATATATAATAGAAAGAGATATAATGACATTTCAATCGATTAAGTTATTGTTAAATTCCATGATAGTCGCTATTGTCAGTTTTGCATAACTCCGCAAATTAAGTAAATAATATACCTAACAACGCTTTTTGCCACTTAATTGCTTTACCCAATATTTTATAATTACCTAGTTGTATGTCCTCTTACCCTTTTTCTTGTGTGCAATAGACGCCCGTGGCCACAACCTCCAACGTCTGCGCAACTTGGTTCAGCGAGCTGATATCCGCTACCTCCGTAGTTCCTCCCAGGTTGATGATTCCCACCACTGAGTTGTTGTTTGACACCGCCCTAAACAGATTGTCACATATATGTTTTAAACTATGACGTCAACCAATAAAATGTCTTCCTGGTCGAATTTCAAAATGAGAACCTTTTTTTTCTGTTTTTATTTCTTTCAACTGCGCCGAATATATAATAGTGCTCAAGTGTGTGCGCAAACCTCTGTTTGGGTTAGTGGTCATGAGAATGTGGGAATAGAAAGGTCTCTTTTTATTCCTATACTCTCATGACCGGTGTAACAGAGAGGCGACACGACCGGAAAGAGTATCAACTGCTTTACGTGATTTCTGAGGCACGAGTCACAGACGCGTTGTCGAACGGTCCACAAACACGATGAGTTTAGAAGCTTGCTTACGGAGTTAGAGCTGTCTGTGAGAGTGGCGCGTTGTGTTTGGTTGATATCTTAATGGGGTGATACGTTTCGCTAAACAATGCTTCGATTCCGTCGAGAGTTCGAATTCGTTCATACGTTTTGTTTTCTATAACCTGCCAGAGTTATTTTTAACTCACCTATTGATTACTAAGATATTGTCCGACAGTGCAGCCGTTTCCAAGTTCTTGGAGCTGACCGCCGCGGTATGTTTCAATGCTACAACGTCCTTGTAGAACTGGAAACAAACATGAACATGGTAGAACACATACTGAAATATATTTGTTATTATATGTAAGGTCGTAATTACACATATTAATTTGTACCAATTTAAATAATTCATTATATTTTTACCTACCGTATACGGAATTGACTTTTGTAAAGTTTCATACAGGCGTGATGATTAGAAGTTAGTTACATTTGGATGAACATTGGGGTTATCAATTAGGTGAACGAGGTTAATTTTATGGTCTCCTATTATTTTGGGAGTGGTTACTTCGTCTTTCTCACCAGTACTAGACCAAGACCTAATAGTTTGCCATTTTCATCATCACCACCTTCAGTCGGACATCGACATATGCAGAGCTTTCTAAAACGGAACCATTTGGAGGGGTTTTCAGTAGCCACCGCGCTTGGTTTACCATTTTACCAATCGTTAACCAACTGGTCTATTCAAAGTGCGTCTGTCAACAAAGATATACAGTTTTAATAAACCATTTGCCTATACCACTACAAAGTATAATTTTGGCTACCGTACCATTATAATAGCTCTTGTTGGCAGCTTTCTGCTAGGCCAAGATCTTTTGGTCTAATCTGACTGATTAGAAGGCTACCTTACCTTGTAATATCATTTTGGCTACCGTACATTTTCGTGAGTCTTGTTGGCCATTTGCTGTACGGCCATGTCGGTCTCCTTGAAGACGGTGGCTATCGGTAGTACGGTTTGGAGAAAGCGTTGGTCTTGGAGCTGTCCCAGCAAGTATTATTATGGCAACCAAACCTTATAGTGACTCTTGTTGGCGGCTTGTTGCACGGCCACGTTGACCTCCTTGTAGTTAGCGGCTACCGGTAACCAGGTGGTAGTCGCGTTGGAGAAGCCCGCGTTGGTGGAGTTGTCCCAGTGGAAGGGGGTCCGCTCGGGGTCGCGGCTGCTCTGCTCGTAATTTATGGGGTCGTCGGTGTTGCACGCCTGTGGGTCTTTGGTTTCTTCCCACGAAATGTGTCCGTTAGTCATACCCAGTTCTTCACCCTGTGTATGAATTTGGTGTTATTTTATCAAATAAAAAAAAATGAGAGGCTTACTATTGACCAAGCGATTTGACATTGACCATAGAGTATCTATCTACATTTTACTTATTGAAATTGATTTTAATTCGAATTTTATTTATTTTAATAATACGGACTGGCACGTTAGGGTTATGGGACTAGTGGGTAAGAGGGGGAGACCCCTCTTACCCACCATTGCAACTCCTGTAAGCCAGGATCAACAGTGGCACACAATGGAATGACACTGAGCGGTGAGGCTCAGGCATATCCCTTTGTTGTTCCCGTTGCTTCAACTGTTTTTAATCCGGCACAAAGGTAATGGCCCATTTAGTATGAAAAATATACCTACGGCGTACAGAAATGAAATATGGGGGGAATCAAAGACAAATGATTTGACTTTTCAATGGTAAGTGGTGCATTACTGTGGCCGATGGGGATCATGAAATAAAATATAATACATTGTATTATTGCGCGACCGCAACAAAGCTCGGGTGAGACCGAGACAGCAATATACGTGTTATTACCTGACCGAACGAGTTTGCTATATAAGTGTCATGATGATATTTTTATTTAACAAAACAATGGCAAAGTAAGTCTGCTTGTTTCATTTTCAAGTCTAAACTACTGAACCGATTTTGGTTAAAGTGCTTGCCCCGTAGAGATATACATGTAAAGAATGAGTGTTTGTTTAATACCTTAGGTGCATAGCATAGATTACGAAAATACATTATTTAATTATTTTTTATCTATCATGTCATGTCAAATTCCTATGAATACACAAAAAAATATATCTTATATACATATTAGATTTGTAGACGGACATAGTAAACTTTTTATCCCAGTGACATATTTCCATGGGATAAAATAATTTAGAGACGGGCGAAACCGCTGGTGCAGCAAATTATTATCCAATTTTGATCGGTCTACTGCAAGATCTCTCCATTGAATTATTTTTTTCTTTTTAAATATAATGAACAGTGGGTTATGCCTGCATTATTTGCCATCATTTTCGTTTTTGTACAAAAACATTTTTGAACCGGGTCGGATTATGGGCCATGACCTTTAATTTTTGTATGCAATAATACACACAATAAAAATAATTATGATATTAGTAATTTGTGTATGCCGTAAGAAGCTAGTAGAAGTAAGAGTAGGTATAGTGAAAAGAGGAGAGCCCTGATTTCTTTGATACAAGTTTACTTAGTTTCGAAGTCATGAACTATAACTATAAATAACTTGTTTTTTGTAGTAAGTATGTTTTATATAGAGTTGCTCAGTTAAATAGACATACCTGGTAGGTAATGGTAACTCCTGGAAGAATGAGCGCTACCAAGTTTATAGCGTCGACGCGATCCACTCCTAACCTCGAAGCAAGCCGGGTATTGTCGTGGTTACCATTCTAAAACATTACAATGTCAGTTATTATTACATATAGCTGTTCCCGCAACTACGGTCGCGTGGCTGTCGAAAACTAAACCCAGTCATTTAGATAGGATTACGAAATTTAAAAGTGTTTCTTTCTCTGTCCATGAATCCTTTCAACACTCACGGGTTCTCACATAGACAACCATACAACCAAAGACTATCATATTTTAAAATGATAAGTCTTCATAATAGAAGAGTGATGTTGACCGTGGTTTTCTTGCATAAATTAATTAATGGGAGTTTGAATTGTAGTGACTTAATATCAAGCTTGTCGTTGTCAGTGCCTTATAAATACCCTAGAAATCGCATACAGAGACTATTCTTCGTTCCGACGGCCAAGACTAATCTCGGCTCACAATCTCCTTTGGCACGAATTTATTCCGACTATAACTTTTTGTCTCAAAGAATTCCTGATCTCGATATCTTCCATGATGGCATATCAGAGTTCATTAATAGAATAACTGATTACTTTAATAATAATATTATGTAATATATATACCGTTCACGTTACTATTGATTTATATTTGTTTGTTTAGCTCCTAATTCATTTAGTTTAATTTAGATTTACGTATAAATTGTCGTTACTTACAAAATTAGTGCAAATGCTATGTACGCCGTTATTGTGATGCATATCAGACAATGTATTATAGATGTTATTTAACTGTGTACTTATAATATGTGTCATGTGGCAGTACTTTAATAAATAAATAAAAAAAAAAAAAAAAAAAAAAAAATCCTTTATTGTATAATATTTTTTTCTAAGAGCCATACTTCAAGTTTATATGTTTAGTTGTTTCGTTTTTGTATTATTTTTAATATTTAATTATCATAACGACATCTATCGAATATGAAGTTCAACTAACTGAATACTACTAAATAACTGTTATTTTTCATCTTCAACACTTTAAAATCTAATATCTTACTATCTATAGTCTTGGTAGAGTGAACTGATTAAGATGAAACAAAACCTAAGTAATACTCCAAGCCACGTACCCTTTTCATGTATAAATGTTATCTAGATTGCTTTCATACTATTTACGTGATGCATGCACAGACAAAAAGAAGCAGACATACAGACAAAAATTCTGGAAAGGGGTTCCGTAAACTTAACCTTTTACCGCCGGGTATTTTTTTTTAATTATTTTCGATGTCCAAATACGAATTTTCTACAGATTTCTTGAATTAGATGTATAGATATGGAAGATAAAAAATGGTATTTCAATCATAGTTTTTGTAATTACTTTGGTCACATATTTACTTTTAGCAATTCAAACATGCTAAACTGAAATCAAGATTCAGATATCTTTAAAATGAGTTGTATATAAGAACTAGCTGTGCCCCGCGGTTTTACCCGCGTTAAACTTTATAAATTATCACAGCTCCTCCCCCGTAGGTGATAGCGTGATAATATGTAACCTATATGTTGACCCGACCTTTTAGTAATATTCATGCAAAATTTAAAATAAATCCATGCAGTACTTTTTGAGTTCAGCCCGGACATACATACAGACAAACAGACAAAAATTCTAAAACCTATATTTTTGGCTTCAATATCGATTGTAGATCACGCCCCAAGTATCCTTTAAAAAAATATTCAATGTAAAGTTTTGACTTGCCTACGATTTTAGTATATGTATAGATTTGGTATAAAATAAACTTAACACTTACCACCCAGTTGGCGACTTGTCCGGCGGGCATGAATGTCATCCACTTGTCAATCACCTGCTTCATATTAACGGCAGTAGACTTATTGTTGATTTCTCCCAAGAATATGAAGTTGAAAGGCATGGAGCCGTTTCGTTTCCCGTCGCCGTAATATGTCATCATTAAGTCCAAAGTTGTGTAACCTTCAGTCATCATGATCTTGGACTCGTCGGTGAACTCGTTGAGGACTTCCCGCCAATCGTATACCACTTGGTAAGTCTCGTCTAGATCCCTGGTGTAGATATGGGACAGGTAGTTGTAGTCGTCAGGCGTGTTGGTTCCTACGTTCACTGTTGATTGAAATTTAATTCCCCACATGTTAGTAATGAAAGTGTTTACTTAAAACCTAGAGGGTGTCTTTATACACTCTTGGTTATAAGTAATGATACTTTTCATACTTTACTTTATCGTATGTGCAGTGGTGTGTTTGTTAGAGTTGTTCAAGCCGCTCAGTAGGCCTCTGACATAACTTACCAACTTGTCTAACGACCGGGACCGACAGCTTAACATGAACTCCGAAGCACGGAAGCGCACAGAAATTAAACCACTTTGGCGGTCACCCATCTATATAGACTAGCAGCGTGCTTAAGTGCTCGTTGATCATTTACGGATCGGAGAGAACAACTCGTTTAAATATTATGTGAGTTTAAAAAAAGGGGACCTACTGTGTTGTATTATATAGTTTGTACCATAGAGGCAGAATTTACACGGTTTATCTATAGACTTACCAACTCTAGGTTCGTCGGGATACGCCCCACCCCAATCGTTTGCATCGACTTCATAAAGCATGTTTATGGCGTCCACTCGGAATCCGGAAACGCCCTTTCTCAGCCAAAACCTTAGTACTTCCTGTACAACCATAGTGAAAACATATTTTATTTGTTATTCTTTGTATACTTTTACTCTAGGTACTATATGTGCCTAACTTTATTGTTAAGTCTACAAATACCTATCGGGTTTTTTTTTTAAAAAAAGGATCTAGCAAAAGTTTTGACGAGTTCATAGATGAGTTGTAAATATTTCAGGCCACAGGCGAATGGTAAGAGGCGAAGTTTTCATTATAGTGTGACTTTAACTGTTCTTCTTTCTTCCAAAGCTGCTCAGTTGCGTACCATTCTTATAAAATATAACCTATAATTGTTACGGTCTATATCAACTTGCTTATCACCTATATGTATCATACGATTTCGCCACGTAATGATTCATTGTGATATGACTGCTACCGCCATCTCTTATCGGGAGGTGATAACAAAAACCAAAAATCCCTAGCTATCAGTGAGGGCGACTTATTATTGCGTATATACGTAAGCGATACCCTCTGGGAATTAATCAGAAGACTTAAGAATGTTCTAGTTATCATTGACACTAATATGAATTTGGGAGGCTGCGATACTTGGGAATTATAGAGTTTAGAGGGAAAACGAAAGATCGGATAGTAATTATAGAGCATTATATAAGTTGTCTGTGATATGAGAAAGTATAAAATATGTGTTCTTCTTCGAAAAACAATTGATACAATTAAAACGTGTTACAATTTATCCGGCAATCCTCAAGTTCGTAAGTAAATCTCAGAGCAAAAACAAAACCTGGCGAATAATAGTTCGAAATATTCAAACTAATATTCTATTCGGTTACTATTTCCGGATTCCATTTAATATTTGTCACCTAGGTGTGCAATAGGTAGTGCAATACAATATTTAATAAAATAATAAATTACCTTCATTTCTTCACGGAGTTTAGCACTCCGGTAGTTAATATCAGGCTGGCCAATCACGAACTGATGGAGGTACCACTGTTTGCGCTGAGGGCTGTATTCCCAAGCACTCTTCCGGAAAAGACTAATCTAAAATTGTTTTAAAATAAATAAGATGTGGCTTCATTTAAGATCAACGGAAACTAAGGTGTAAACCAGTTTTTGTCGGCTGTTCGGTTTTAACGATCCACATGGTAAACTGCAGTGTGTTTCACAAGAGTTTCACAGGGTTAAAAAGTGTATTTGATGTTTTATAAAAAGGACGAACACATAGCCCCATATTTTGCCCTCGACACAACAATAAAAACATTTTTGGTTCTCTTTCCACTTAGCGCACTTTCACATTCACATCGACTCCACATCAGTAACCGCCCTGAGTGGAAGTACTAACTTCCAAAGGGATACCCTGTGTCGCGGGTTTTTTGCCTTGTTCGCTAGATGGCTTGTGCCCCCGCAGGCCTCGTAGAGTTCTGCACTCAAAGGCCGTTAGCAAGGTTAACAACAAAATATTGTCGAAAGAATTACTAGAATTCAAACGCCATAAATCATGTCCCGGACGCTCACCGGAGACTGCAAACTAAACAAGCAGATGCCCAATGTAAAGATCGCTGACTGCACAATATGCAGATTCTGCCATGTATTAAAAAAATTGCTCTTACGGGCCTTAATGTGTTGTAGAAGTATCTGCTTAGGGCACTATATCATTCAACCGGAAGTGATCACTGTTTAAACAATCTGAAAGTTCATTGAAGCTATAGGACTAAGCAGTGAACTATACTATAGTCCAATGGACTATGCTAATATATCAGCAATGGCCAAGGTAGCAAAATGCTTAATAATAATAATATGTGACGACATATAAAAATATAACATCACAAAGTTAATTAATCACACTAATATTACAAAGGCGAAAGTTTGTGAGTGGGTGACTATGTGAGTGTGTATGTTTGTTATTTCTTCACGGCTAAACGGCTGGAGCGATTTTAATAAAATTTGGTATGGAGTTAGCCGACATGCGACACCCTGGATTTACGCATAGGCTATAATTTATAACGTTTAATATTTGCTAAATTATATGAGTACATTATTGCGTTAATTTTCAGATCCTATTTTACCATATTGGTGGGTAAATTTTACTAATTAATAAAGGAGTAGGTGCCATTTATTAATAAGTCACAAAAATTTCAATCCATGTTAAGAAATCAGTTTACATGTAATCTTGTAATTTTGAAATGTTATATTATTCTGTTATTTAATAAGATAAAATAATCCTTTTTCTGTTACTTCAAGAACATGTTGGATTATGTTCTATTTGTAAAATTGACAGTCTTAAAAAGGAATACATTGCCTAGAATTTTTTTGATAAGAATGTCTTCCTGTATAATAACATATATGTGTGTGAGACATTATCGAAGCTCGTCAGGGATAACCGGGTCAAAAGCGACTAGTAACCGCTTCCCTTCATGTGCACCGCACCGCACAACAATTGCCGGCTTAGCTGTATAAAAAAATAAAGAACCTACCCAGTTAGTCGGTGGTAGCAGCTGAAGTGGATTTGAGGCGTTAATCTTGCCATTGGCCCATATGTAGTAGTCTATGTAGTCAGTCTCATTGTTCTTGGAACGGATAAACCAGTCGCTCTCGTTGCTTGTGTGGTTGGGCACATAGTCCAAGATCACGCGAATACCTGGAAGATTAGGCATATCACACACCGATGCGCCATACAATGCTGCATGTGGACTATGCTGGACGAATCAATATCAACCTTAGCACTTTGATTATAAACTCAGTATTTTAACAGATATGAGTCAGATTTAATTAAAATAAAAATGTTTGAGTCTGCGTTAAGCTCCATCTAACCTTGAATTAAATTGCCGTTATTATTAGCGTCATCTATCGGATTTCTTTTAAACTACATTTCACCTATATTTTATAAATTTTTTACGACAAAATTTAATAATCAATTTGACATAATGTACAGACGCCAGCATATTAAGCTACCCCGATCTGTCAATTTTCTCCAATTGAAAGGGAACCTTATGCTTTTGTGATAAAGTTGAAAATCTATAAAAGAAATTTGACAGATTGGGGTAGCTGGATGTGCTGGCGTCTATACATAATGGTTTAGATAAGGTATTAGAATAATAACATTCTAGTTAAATACAAAACGTTGTTTTAATTTATAAAGGAATTACTTGTATGACCTTCCTTTGATACTTACTAAATAAACGGTAGGTACCTAATCTTTGTTGACACTTTGTATTGTTTTATTTTAATCGCAATCTCAATCCCAATGTAGAGATTAAAATAAAATAAATAAGGTTTTTACTCACGTAGACTTTAAAAAAGCGCTTGTTAATAGACAGCACATGTTTGTAGTACCTAATATATAATTATTTCTAGGTACATATAGATATTTAGTTACACGGATTGTAGGAAATAATTTACAATAAGATTTATTTTATAATAGTAACGATATTTAGCTAACTTAAATTAAGTTATTGTCAAGGATCATGTGTAGGTTTAATTATCAAAATTTTATCTATATTTTTACTACATATTGTCTGAATGGTTCTATCTATATTAAAGTACGAATTAAATGTTATTATTATGGCGGACCTTGTGTTTATAACGACGGTCGCACTTTAATGCTACCACCGGATCCAATGCGCCCCAACTGAGAAGACCCAGCGAAACAAACTCAGCCGGTGTCTCTACTACCGGTTTCAACACGGCCCAGTTGAGACGCTCCGGCGAAACATACTCAGTGGGGCATATATACGAGATTTGGTCCACTTACTGAAATTATTTAGCAGGCAAACAATATATGCTCGATCGGTTGTCTGATTAAGTATATATTTTAGGTTTAATATATTAGAAAGAGAAAATAAAAACCTCAAAATAACAGTAACATTAATCATTTTGAGATACAACCAACAGTTCTGAAATTCGTAGAATATTTAAATAATAGATAGTTTTATTACTGATAGTTCATGTAACATAAAAGATTACTCATGTCTATATGGCTATAAGATCCCCAGCGGACTATGTGCAGGGAAATGCCGACCGCCAAATGACTTTATCGTCAATGCAATCCTTAGTAGTGTCCATTAGCCATAAGTTCACGTTTAATGTGTGACTTAAACTTATTATCAGGTAGTTTAGTTACATGAATAGGGAGCTTGTTATAAAACCTAATACAATTTCCCATGAATGAGAGATCTTTAAATGAGAGAAATTTAATGAGAGATCTTATTACCTACTACGTATGATTCATAATAAATCGGCAATCTCCAATAGGGTATCAACATACTTACTTTGATTTTTAGCTGCTGCTACAAGGGCATCGAAGTCTTCCATTGTCCCGTAGTCTTCGGAAATGGACTTGTAGTCAATTATATCGTAACCAAAGTCGTACATCGGCGACTTGTAAATAGGGGACAGCCATATTGCATCCACGCCAAGTTCTTTAAGATACGGGAGCTTCGATTTAATACCTGCAAATTGATACAATAAACTTTTACCATTACAAGTAATATTCATTCAAAATATAATAAAAATCGGCCATGTTCTATTACGACTCGCGCATCGATAAATTCGTAGCATCATTGGATATTCATACACCTCTTACCTATTCCGTATTTTGCACAAGTTAATTTTTTTTTAATAATAATAATAATAATCATTTATTTCAGATTTATCCATCCATATTTGTTAGTATAATTGCGAGCTTACAAACTAGTGTTAGTAATAAACAACAACAAAATTATATACTAAGTGGACGGTCCAGGTGGACTGCCCGATGCTGGTGGAAAATCACTATACCACTGCGTGCAGCCGTATCCAGCGAGCCAGCATCGGAGAGTCCCACCGGTCCGCCAGCGCGCGCAGGATGCTGTTGGGACTGTCGCGCGTGCGGCGCATGATAGATGCGCACCGCTTGCGCATGATGGCCGCAAAGCCGTCTGTGTCAGCCGCCGCGAACATCGCGGAGGCGCTGCAGTAGCGCGGCAGCCCCATCAACACCCGGAACGCGTTATTGTATTGAACGCGCAGGTCGCTGTATGTCCGCTGTGTATAGTTAACCCACAGGCTGCAGGTGTAAAAGGACTGACAGTACGCTTTAAAAAGCGCAACTTTGACAGTCCCTGAGCACCGTGAAAACCTGCGGGCCAACATGTTGCATCGGACAGACAGCGCTCTGCGCTCCCTTTCTATGTCTACACTGTCCTTGAGGTCCTCGGTGACCCAGTGGCCCAAATACTTGAATTGCTCAACTTTATTTAGAGCTGTATCACCAAGAGTGAAATTCGGAACAAATGTGTACCGCTTATTATCCGGCCTGAAAATCATGATTTCACTCTTTTTTGCATTGTATTTGAGCCCATGAGCCACCGCGTAGGACTCACAGACCTTAAGGAGCCTTCGTAAGGCACCACTCGATGGGCTCAACAGCACCGTATCGTCTGCGTAGGTGATGTTATTCACGCACACTCCGTCTATATGACATCCTATCCCAGTGCTGCTGAGCTCACCGATCAGTCGGTTAACGTACAGGTTGAAGAGCATGGGAGAGGTCAACCCCCCCTGCCTCACCCCGCATTCCAACCTATACTCCCCCGAGAGAGCGCCTGCCCATCTTACAAAATTCTTTTGGTTTTTATACCAATGCATAAATAACAAGATAATTTCTCTAGGTAGACAAGTTTCATCCCTTAATTTACCCCATAGAATATCGTACGATACAAGATCGAACGCTTTTGATAAATCGAGGTAGCATGCATAAACTGGGGTCTTTCTACTAGTATAATACTGTACAGTCTGCTTGAGGCATAGGACGGCACTCTCGGTGGAAAGCCCGGGCCTGAAACCGAATTGCGCGTCGTTTAGCGAGACATGCTTATCCAGGTGCTGACCAAGCAGACTGTCCAGCACTTTGGCGACTACTGTAGCTAGAGAGATCGGTCTATAGTTGTTTACATCTGATGCATCACCAGTTTTATTTTTGATGATTGGTACAACTATAGTGCGCATAAGGTTATCGGGTAGATGCGAGTGGCCTAAACACAGGGTAAAAAACATAGAAAGCACTCTGGGTAGGTGTACACCTGCGTTCTGCAGGTGCTCGATGCTAAGGCTGTCGTGACCCGGGGATTTACCCCTCACCATTCCTCTGATCACCGCACTCACTTCCTTTGTAGTAAAAATAACACTACGCTCACTACCTGCCTCAGCATCGGGCTCCTGCCGCGCTGGCCCCAGAGGCGAGTCCACCCGGAAATGGTGGGAGAACATAGTGGCGATCTCACTAGGCTCGTGCACTCCCGCCACGCTGACGGGAAGACCCGGCTTATGATTCATTTTATTTGTGTTTTTCCAGAACTGACCGAATTTCTTGTTTGAGTGAAGTTCAGCAATAATATTCATTTTTATTTGTTGTTGATTATCCTGGCACCACTTTAATTTTAACTTAAAAGCGCGCCTCGTTTCACACATATCATTATAAAGACGGCCAGTCCTGGGCCTACCCCCATACACCCAAGCCTGAAAACATAGCCGAGCCCTCTCATGAGCACCGCGGACGTGCCTATTCCATCCGGTAATGTATTTACCTCTACGCTTTTCAGTAATATTGTAGCTACATATAGCGGCCTCCGATAGTATACAAATAATCTCGTCATACATGCTATCTAACAGGATTTTATGACTTTTGTTACAACACATATTATCTGAGCAGCTTCTTAATTGTGAAGGAATATCAATGTTACGAAGTCTAGAGTGACATACATTTTTATATTTTGATATCTGGGTCGAGTCGCGTTCACCCCAGACTATTCTATTTATACACACAGTAGGTATACAAATCTTAGGCTTTAGTAAATTTAAATTACATTTTATAGACACAGGGTAATGATCCGACCAGTAAGTATTATATAACACTGAGGCCGCGGACACAGTTTGCCGCGCGGCACTAGTCACAAGACAGTGGTCGAGCCAGCGACAACAGCCATGCGCATCACTGACAAACGTATGACTGTCCGACGGCATCAGTTCTAGGTCTACACAGGACCACGATTGTTCCGCACAAAAAGCTAAGAGTTCAGTATAAAATGACTCACCGGGGTGCGCATTGTAGTCCCCTAACATAAACACCGACTCCACACTGTGAGTGTCAATTATGGCTGTCATTTCACTGAGACACTCTGTGAATTCCACTAAATTTTCATTGGATTCAGTAGGCATATACACAGAAAATATCAATATGGAACGATCACTGAGCTCGATATTTATCGCGGCGAGACGCACACTATTGCACTTCACTACACTTTTACCGTTGGAAACGCAGCCTTTCTCCACAGTAGGGCTACTCCGCCGTGGGGCCTACCGCGTAAGACCCCTGCCGCTATATCCACTGCAGAGGTGCCCGTGGAGGCGAAGTCGTCATCTATCGCGGCCAGGTATCCGAGGTCGTGCGGCATTAGCCACGTCTCTTGCAGCGCCACGACATCAGCCGAGCGACAAAGCTGACGCACACATTCCACTGATCTCATCACGTTTTTACAGTTAAAACTAATCAAGTTGATGTTATTAATAAATTAGAACTGTCAGTTTTCTCGCTAATCACACGGACATTGTCTTTGTCACGTCTGATAATGTTTATAAATCGACGATAGGCTACCCCCTTTGGCCAGAAGTCGTCACTCATGAAATTTACTAGCGAACGTTTAGGAACGAATATTTTGTATGATTCATAATCCTTCGCTAACTTTGAGTCCATTTTTTCAATTTTAACATCGATGTTAGTCTTCTTCACTATGTAGGTACGGATGTCACACACGGTCACGCCCTTCGCCACATTATAAATGTACATGGGAACCTTAGTTTCCGCTACCATAAAATTACTTCCAGGCTCAGGAATCGCTTTCCAACGAAGCGATTACGTAATCTTTTGTTTTGAACACGAACCCACTGATCACTTGGGGATTGTGTCTTCCAATTCCCTTCTCGAACAATCTCCGCCAACGATTTTTGCTTAGGTGCGATAGGACCAGATCCATTTTTGTCGAGTGGTGGTGATAGCGAAGCAGTACAGGCAGACGGAGGCAACGGGAAGGGGGGCAGGGGACCCCGCCCGACGGCCGCCGCGGGTGACGGCGGTGGCGATGCCCCACCGGCCGCACCGTGCACCGCCGGGGGTACGGGCGCGGACTGCGCGTGAGGAGCCGCGAGCGACTCGATCAGCTGATCCGTGACGTGCGTCATCGTCGCCGCGTCCCGTAGTTCGACGGTCGGATCGTATTGCTTACTCTGCCGCGATGCTTCACTACTACCCTCCGATATTGGATCAATGTTAATACCGGGTTTTCGTGTAGATTCTAACAAAGTTTTATGTTGATAACATTCACTCATGCCTTCATTACACTCAAGCGGCAATTCCAATGGACCACTATCGCATTCATAGCTTGCGAGGCTTGCGACATGTGTACCTCTTCTGGTGTTTACGTTGCGCCATCCTGATGACTCATGCTGCACCTCACTTCTCAACTGGTCCATCTGCTTAACTGTAGCATAATCTTCTTTCATCATGTCGAGATCTTGCCGTAGCTTAACAATGTCTTTCAATAGCCTCGTCACGTCGACATGATCGAACAGAACCGGGGGTAACTTCTCAAGGTCGCGGGCCACGAAGACTGGGATATCCTCGGGGTCAGTATTGCGAATAAGACAGATGATGTCGTCTATGTCTCGAATATTCTTCCCCGCCTTCCTCCGCGTTATCTTACGTTTTGTTGTCGGCAAGGATTCGAATAACAAATTCTTCGCCGCTACAATTTCACTTTCTGAGAAAGCGCTCGCACAGATTCTGCTTAAACTTTCATCGTCCATCACAGATATTTTACTGTGGACGAAAGCCAGAACTTCGTTAATAACTACATTGCATAATGTATGTATAGCTGATTTGTTGATACAAATATGCAATTGATGAGGAATCATTTTGCCGACATCGCTATCACCAATCTTCTGCAAGATACGACGCGACGCACGTAAGGCCGTGTATCACATGACTAGTTGTTAACTCACGTGGAAGTTAATTGTGAACAGTTAGTGATGATTAAAAATACAGTATTGTAAAAATATGCCATACTAGCTGTGTCTCGCGGTTTCACACGCGTTAAACTTAATACATTATAGCCTATGTGTTAATCTAGGGTGTCAGCTAGCCACATACAAAATTTTATTGAAATCGCTCCAGCCGTTTAGACCTGAAGAAGTAACAAACATACACACTCACAAACTTTCGCCTTTATAATATTAGTGTGATTATTTATTACATTCTTGACGAATCATGTGGCCCGCCTGGACATCTAGCTAGGTATTTGCGCGCCGTCCTGTAAAACTTGGTTCGTTATAAATCATTGAGTGGTACAATTTCTTACCAGAAATTTATATTTGAAATTTCTATTATATACCTATACACAATTTATATACATTCCATTTTTTATAGTAAAATACAAGCAGGAACTTAATATAGATAATAATAATAATATATTCTTTTTAACATTAATCATTATTTACGCACGACCATCTAATCCCAAACTAAGCAGAGCTTGAACTATGGAAGCCAGATAACGAATATATTCGAAATTATACTACATTTCTTTTGTACATACATACATACTTATACAACATGTAACATAATTAACGCATATCCTGAAAATAGTTTGTTCAGAATAGTTTACTGGATCGATTTATATCATTTTTAATATAGGTAATTTTTATTCCAAAAATAATTAAAACTACGGAAATTGTTATATTTGACCCAAAACAAATTGAAATGGACCGTAAGTCAATGTAATAAGACTTTTAAAACCGCAGTTTTTTTTGTATTTATACAAATTCCATCATACAATACAAAATAAAGAAAAATAAACTTTATTCCAAGAAACTAATTTAGTAGATAATAATGCATATACATGTTAAATAAAACATTCAGTGTATGTATTATGATTACAACATACCTAATATTCTAATTGGGGTGTTTGAGGGTGTGCGTTAATTACGTTACATGTTGTATAGATAATAATAAATATATAGGTAAACCTAATAATATTTAATTGTTATTGCTGGATCGATCCGGGCTTACACTGTAAGATGAAGGGAATATTATCTACCATGAAAACCAAGTGCATACGCAACGCACTTGGCCCGAGATGGTTAATTTTCCATCTCGCGCCAAGTACCTTAGGGAGTCTTTTCCTATGGCGGTAAACCTGTCTAATTTGGTAATCAAATCAAATCGTTTAACAACACAGGTTATAAGTGGTGGTAATATTGTAATAAATGTGTTCTACCACAAGGTGTTGAAAAAATATAATACCTATTAAGTTGATTGTTCAGCATATTATCTTTCTCAGAAGAAATATAATATCACAAATTCTCACCATTGAGATCTCCGATGCCGTCCCCGTTGCTGTCCATAAACGAGCGCGGGTATATCTGATACACCACGGTGGAGTCCCACCATCCGTCACCCGCCACGCACGACAACAACGCCAAAATGGCGGCCAACACCCAACTCACGCGCATTTTCACTATTTGAGCAAACATATTTTACAATGTAATTTCATGCTTTGGATTCCCAACCGTAATAATAGCTTTACAAGTGTTTAATAACTCTGAAACTACAAATCTTCCCACGTAAAAATAACTTCTAAATTTTAAACTACTCCATACAGGCGGTCATGGCCAGCAAAACTATTTCGTAAATGTCTATAGATGGGTGATCGACAAAGTGGTTTCCGACTGTCTCCGTGCTTTGGAGGGTATGTTAAACTGTCTGGAGTGTCGGGACCGGTTTTTGTCGTCAGATAACAGTCGTTAAGCCATCTCAGAGGCCTATTGAGCAGCTTTAACAAGTCAACAGCGGTAACCACTGGCGTTACGATAGCTAAGATATAACGTCTTCCTATTGTTCTTCATTAAAATAGCTAACGGGATAATACTACCCTGGATGGCATAGAAAGCATGTCACGCACGCGAAGTAGATATTTTTTCATAATTTAAAATAACAGGAAAGAATGCGTTTTGGCGAGTGTACCTACCTAGATGAGGCCACCAAACTAAGTAGGTAATTTAGCTTTTTACCTCTGATCAAAGATCTAGAGGCAAATTTTTAATAAACTAGAAAAGTGCTAAGGGATAGTGTCTCCGTAGATGCCAAAGATAGAGCGTAGTGGAGCAGAAAAAGTAGGGTTAGGAGAGAGTAGAGAGTGTAGAGTAGAGTAGAAATGGATGCGACGTATGCATTTTTTAAATATTTATTACAAAAGCATTAAAAAAGTTTTCATTTTGATTTTCATATGAAATGGCTTTATCGCATTTATTTTTGTCTGTAACATTTGACAATCCTCTGGTCGCGACAGATGACGGGAAAACTGAGCTAGTTCTGAATATTGATCTCCCGAGGCAAAATACGTACAATAGGTAGTACTCGAGAAAGGGTTTCGTTATCCTGAATACAATCGCATTACCTAAGTAGGTATAGCGATTTTATTATATTCGTTATTAAACCGTATTACACAGAGTTAATTATCTCTCAATATGTCAAATAAATCGACATTTTACAAACAAGAGCTGTAAAAGTCACTTTACTTCACACTGACCTTGAAATAATAATTAAACAATGTAAGTAATCTAAACACATCACAGATTTTCAACGAACAATTAGATACTTAGAACACTTATAAAAGGTAGAGAACTAACACAACCGACCTGAAAATGCGCTGCACCCCGAATGATACATATCTAGAGGCTAAACAATTTATGCACGAGGACTCAAGTACAGAAAATCACTTCATATTGTTTATTCGTTATAAGTACCTAATCACTAATGATTTTTCTATTTTATGCTGCGGCTGTAGCTGTTCAATTGTTGATGCTTGTTAGGTACGCGGAACTCATTTTCACGTGATTACATAGTGAGAATAAGGTAAAGTCATATTTTTATACTCACGCTTTACGTTCAAGACGTTGTTCTTACTCCCAACACATTTTTTGCGCAAGTAATTCGTGAACTAATTTTCTTCATTATGTTTACGTTTCGGTTCGTGGTCGTCACTCGGGAACCTGTCTCTACAGTAGTCGGTTCAACGAGCTGTGTGTGTGGTCAGGCCCCCTACAAGATGAATCTATGATCTTTTGAGTGTCGCTGGAAGCCGATGCATGCGGATAACGAAGTTTACGTCCCACATGATTGTAAATGGCTACGGGAGCCTATGCACGTTTGAAATATCAGAAGATCACTCACAAATTGCCGGCTCTCTAGAAATCTTTTCACTTGTTCGTAATGCTTGAGCATTACAAACCACAATTTCAAAGGTGAGGAGGTTCCTCTGTAATCATCCGTAGGGATGGGACAGTAACCTGCACTGTCCCATCCCTAATTCCCCAAGGGTACGAAGATATACTTAAACTGTATGTGCCTCTAGCACGAGTTCCTGCAGTTTACTTACTCGATCACACGTACAGTTTCGTCCCATACATTGAGCACCAGAGTTTTAGTTCTTAATAGTTTCCGTGAGAGGCGCTGGTGCTCAATGTATGGGAGGAAACTGTACGTGTGATCGAGTCAGTAACCTGCAGGAACTCGTGCTAAAGGCACTGGAGGATGTAGGTGGCGACAGGCGCAGTTGTAGGACTTCATAACAAACAATCAAACCTTTATTACTACATAACTATATTTACCGCCATAGAGCCGTGTCATTTCCAGCTTAGATAGAATAACAGTGCCACCGTATACCATCTCATGGATTTCGTAAAAGGCTACTAAGGGACACACTAGGTAGACGGGCAGTCGCGTCACCTGTGTACTAGCAAGTACCTAACTGCGGTCACCAACTCGCATGGCAAGCGCGGTGACTAAGGCTGAGATCTATAGAGCGTACTTAGACTTTGCTCAGACTTTACTTAGACAGAAGTTAATGCATGTAACGAAATTACAATTGGTATTTTGACTTTGTCTGTCTTAGCTTATGCTAAGCATAATCTTAACGTCAAAAAGTCTATAAATACCAAATCAAAGTATAAGCTTAGCATACACTTAGCAAAGTTTTACGTAAGTAAAGTTTGAGCGAAGTCTAAGTACGCTCTATAGATCTCAGCCTTAGGCAAACATGATAGTAACCTTTGGGAGAGGCCTATCTCCAACAGTGGACGATATCATGATGATATACATACTTTGGCGTCGGCTTTGATCACCGATTTTAAGCCTTGACACACTCGTACCCTGAATAAGCAATCCTAAACACATGACTGAACTAGGTATAACTAAGTAACCACTCTAGGAATATATATATAAAAAAAGATTGTTATACCACTTTGTCGCCGTAGCCAATATGTAGGTATATCTGTGCTGGATATACATACATAGGTATTAGTAGGTATATCCAGCATTGCTAGAACTGGTTTAACTTAACAAAATACTATAATAAACATCACACTCACTCTTTTGTTGGTGACAGCAATACTACTCTTCAAGTTCGGTACAGTACAGCATTTAATTGCCCTTGCAGAAATATCAGTTAACTTACTTAACTTAAGTTAAGCATTTAATTGCCCTTGCAGAAATATCAGTGTTCCCTCTCTATAGGGGTATGACCCCGATTAGTGACACGGCCAATAGCATTTAGCTATTCAGATTATCAAGCAGACCAAAGGTGAACATTTAATTTAGATTAGGTCCATGTTACCGTTAATGTGAGCAAGCCGTTATATTGATAATATACTAGATTTTAATACTTTATCCAGTTAATGTTTACATTATTATTTGAAGTTATATTTATATTGAGAATTGACTTACTATATTAAGTGTTGCTACATTTTTTTTATCAATGTCATGCGTATTACCCGAGCCCCAAACTAAGCAAAGCTTGTACTATGGGTACCCGGCGACGATATACATACTTACTTATATAGATAGATAAATACTTAAATACATAGAAAACATCCATGACTCTGAAACAAATATTTGCACTTACCGGGATTCGAACCCAGGACCACCAGCTTCGTAGGCAGGAGCACTACCAACTGGGCTACGGTGACCGTCAATATGTTAATACTTTATCCAGTTAATGTCTCTACAACATTCTCTTCTAGCGAGTGCAGTCTTTATGGTAAGCCTAATGTTTCTTATAGATACAAGGTTGGTAGAGGAATCACTTTCTAATCATATTTTCACAGCCTCATCTAGACATCGTTGTAACTCGCCAGCTATTCGAAAGCTTGTGTCAACCCTTTGTGTGAATAACTTTGCCGGTAAATAAACATGTCAATTAACGTCCAAATTGATTAATTAGTAATTATTTGTAATGGTCAACAATAAAATGAACTTGTATGCTTGCGGTGACTAATCGATTTGCGGTCCGGGTTTAATCCCCGCAGAGCAGACTCAAATTGAATATTATGTACCTAGTTATAAGTGTGGATGAACATTACATCTACGATTAAGTGTTTGCCATACAGGGATTCATTTAACTAGTGCAATAATAAAAAAAGAATCAACGCAGACAGTCGAACTTAGAAGAGATTTGTAGTACAAGTCTCATTATCTAGCCCAACTCCCCCTCGGGGCTGCGGCGGTAGTCAGAGAAGTGTCCTCTACTGCCGCCACTAGCAAGCAGCTCCGGGAAGACAGCGAACTTTTTGTGGCGCAGTCGGTGTGCCGGGCTGGCAGGAGTCGGCAATATGGGAGGGCAATCCAGAGCCCTCCCAGGGTACGTGTCCCAAACATCTGGGACATGGTGCAAAAGGGGGGCACCGGAGCAGCATACCCGCGTTCTCGGGGCTCCCCCCATCAGGCGCCAAGAGAAGTCCACGGCAGGTAGCTTTAGTCGGTGCGAGTCCGACATTACCAGAAAATAAAAAATTTAAGTCTCATTATCTGTTGTTTCTACTGTAGGTACTAAAAGTTCAACGAAGCGAGTAAATTCAAGTTAATAGGAAGTATTAAGTTTTATAAACACAAGTTAAAAGTTTACTTTACTTCAAATGGAAGTAGACACAGTTGTAAATAAATGTTCAAAGAACACTATCTGATTGTCATCTCAATTATTTGTAAGGTTACAGTAATATGTTTTTAATGTTTGTTTCCATACGACAGTAAACTTAGGAAGTGAATTATTAACACTTGTAAACTATTTAATTTTTATAATTGAGGTGTGTGGATAGTAAAGTGTACACGTTATCATATGCCCACGTGCTTGTACCTTATACGTGCTATTTGGTCTAACTAACAAAATACATACATAGACTCACGCCTGTATCCCTGAGGGGTAGTCAGAGACAACAGATTTCCATTTGTCATGATCTTTGCACACCTCTTTTGCTTCGTTTACTGACATTATATGCTTCATGCATGCGCGCCTATTCGGGGTACTTCTGACCTAGCCGTTCTTGAGAACGTATCCGTCCCTTACATACAAAATATAGAAATATAATCTAATTTTCGGTTTTATTTATAATCCTTATATTTATTTGACATATTAGGATACAATTTTAAAAAATGTCAAAAATAATATAAACATTACGCCTTAATTATAACTCACACACTGGAATAAGTGTCTCCCATCACACACACATCACTACGCCACACTACTTACTCACACATACACAATCATAGCTTTTTACATGGGTATGTATGAGTATGTAAGAAGGTAACTCAAATTATTATTATTTTTCAATTGCTATAAGTAGCATTATTTTTGTCTTTCAACTGATTTCGTTTGCCACTCAGTTTTAGTTTAGTTTATTATAATTAACTGCTACTTACTAGCGACTTGTAAGATTGGTGAATATCTCGGGATGTGTCATACAGGTTTAGAGCCTACTAACTGTACAGTTCGTATTAAGCACATACATAAGTTTGTTCTTAACATTGCAACGTCATGTTCCAACTTTTATGAGAGATATAAACCAATATTTTAGTTTATGCATCTAATAGAACTAGTAAGATAAATGCAGTGGAAATGAGAGCTCTGAGAAGTATGTGTGGTGTGACTTTGAGAGACAGAATTCGAAATACTGATGTAAGAGAGCGTTGTGGTGTGAAAGAAGATGTAGTCACAAAGATTGAAAAAGGAATGGTGAGATGGTTTGGCCATTTAGAGAGGATGAATGAAAGAAGATTGACCAAATAAGAATACCTGGCCTGTGTGTATGGAACAACCGGAAGGGGACGACCTCGTAGAACATTCTCTGACCAAATCGTAGACGTTCTCAAGAAAGGGCAGGTCAGAAGTACCCTAAACCGGCGAGCATGTATGAAGAATATAATGACGGTAATCGAGGCAAAAGATGTGTGCAAAGATCGTGACAAATGGAAATCCGTTGTCTCTGCCTATCCCTCTGGGAAACAGGCGTGAGTCTATGTATGTATGTAGAACTAGTAAGATAGCAGTGCGTTCTACTATGGCCATTAAATATGAGTGCCTACTTGGTATTTACAAGTATCTACTGAATAAACCGAAGGTCTGACATAAGTACCACATTAAGTGCCCCAAGAAGATAACTACTTGCATAAGTGATTCATAGAATACCCTACACAGCATTATCATAACCAAGCATTCGTTATCTTGATGTGATGATTGCAATGTACTCCATGTCAATGGATAAACTTACACTACAAGGTTATGTAAGCTGGTGAATGCGTTACGAAAAATGTGATCGGGCGAGGCGAACGGAAGTTGAGATTAACTCAGAGGCACGGGGTTGTATCACAGCCGACTTCCAAAAGTAGTATATGTATTATATCAGTTATCTGGTTTCCATAGTACAAGCTCTGCTTAGTTTGGGATCAGATGGACGTGTGTTAATTGTGTCCCAGAATATTATTATTATTATTAAAGAATCTCCAGGGGTGGTCCGGGAATTTGAACACATGACCTCATTTATCTGCGGTTAAACAAGCAGTCTAAAAAAATATCTGAATAGTGAAAAAGATAGTACTAAAAAAATTTGTATATATCATTACATAGGAATTTAGCTGTACTTACGACTTCATCCGCATCATCTGTAAATGTTACAACAGAATATCTCTAATATTTTGTCTATTATCGCAAATAAATATTTCCACTTTCTGCCCCTATTCCATATTTTTATTTTACACCCTTGAGTCTCAAACATATGTTTCAAGCTTCTAGCTCTAAAAATGACGATACTTCCATACAACTTTTCGTCCCCCCTTTAAACCCATTAAAATTATTATATTAAAATTTCATTTAAATCATTTCAGTAGGTTTGGCATGAAAGAGCGACAGACAAGAGCTACTTTCCCATGTATAATATTAGTAAGGATATATATTAGACATAAATGGGGGTGAAATCGATCAATAAAAAACAGAATGAGTGGGAACTTTCATTTTATTGAAAGAGATCTTGACTCTTAAAATTAAGTCAACAGATTGAACACAACATTTCTGCCGTTAAATTGGTCGTCAATAATAAAAATATATTTGTTAAGAACTTAGGTTACACTAATATACATAATATTTATTTGTCAAGCTTTCTTTTAATCATATGTTTAGTTATTTCTTTTCCCTTATTCATTTTTTTACGCATGTACTTTTCATTTGGAATTTTATTATGCCTATTGCTCTAAACACAGAAATCATGTTTTTAAAATTATTTAAACACCAAAAAATATATCCATCCGTAACACATTTTGTACTGTTGAAGTGTACATTTGGAAACGAATAATTAAAGACATTTTATTTACTTACCATTCTAAATCATTAGAGAGAAATGATTTATCTCAACATCCAATCAGAAACTTGATAATATTTACATTTTTCTAAGAAATTAAAATATTAAATGTCGTAACATAGGAACTTTTTCAGAAACCACACATGATTGAGAATATACATACAGATTTTAATAATTTATTTATATTCCACATACAATCAATGACCAATTGATTATACACCTAATACTCAATTGAAGTAAAATTTTAAGTTCAATTCTAAATTCAAAGTTTACGTAGAATTTATTAAAATTAATGCATATATTCTCAATTTTTCATAAGGTAAATTGATCACATCCATTCGTCATAGAATCACAAATATTTACAAAATATACAAGATTTTATCTTATAATCTCGTGAGATGAATCAATTTACTAAAATCTATTTGTTAACGGTCCGTAATAAGCTCCATTAAGATTCATCGTTAAATGACACTGCTCATAGTTACTATTCAGGAAGGAAACAGAAGAAATGAAATCGCGTCTTCTCGCGTGTTCTACCAAGTATATACCAACCAATATAGCGTAGTTTTTCAATATAGCGATGACTTTTAGATTCAAATGATTCAATACAAAGTATTGATTAGCCAGAGATGGTATTTTTCATAATTCAATAGATGGCGCTGACATAACCTTTAATAAGGTTCGTAAGGTTCTTAAGATGTACGTAAAGAGAGAATAATGGACATGATCGGATAGCATAGCATAGCAGAAGACAAGTTACAAATATATCATACGATCAAACATAAATCATTTCCCATATAACGAATTATTTTACAATCTATAAATCACAACTTACAGCAGATTCAGAAAAATAACTCAACGGAAAGGAAGAATTAAATATAAAAAGGGACAAGAAATTCGAACTAAAGACTATAAAGTATACAATGTCAGTAAAAATAAAATAATAAATTGTCTATCCCTCTATGGTTGGACATTGGGGTGACAAACACGAACTGTCAAATGTACTTTATTTGGACAGAGACATTGACTAATATTTACTTATGAACCAGAGAAGAATTAATTTGAATTCCCGATATTCCTGATTCAACTTCTTTTTGTTTTTGTACATTGTTTGTGCACCGACTTTGATCGAATGCTTCCAATATGGTCCCATATAAAATGCTATAAATATATAATAAAACTTAATGATAAAATAGTCATTATAGAACTAACGTGATTATATGAGCAGTGTCAAATTAAAACTATGATGTTATCCATAAGTAATATATCTCTAGTCAGTGTGGAAGGGTAGGTTGGCTGCTATTCTCGGCTTCTTCTTCTTGATAGGCCGGGATGTCTGACCCTGCTGTTGTGGTACCATCTGTTTAGAACAACAAGTATATTTACAGAAAATTTTGTATTTTTTATCTTAAATCTATAAAACTACACATTCTTGTATATTTAATATTGTAAATCTTTATATGTATAGTTGTTGGACGAAGTTCCTTGATGCGTATTGCGGCAGGAATTGACGGGTCCCGTAACAAAAAATGATATCTGTAAATTGTGCGCGCGCGCGCGTGTGTGTTTGTGTGTGTGTGTGTGTGTGTGTGTGTGTGTGTGTGTGTGTGTGTGTGTGTGTGTGTGTGCATGTGTGTGTGTGTGGGTGTGAGCGTGTGTGTGTGCGCGCGTGTGTGTGCGCGCGTGTGTGTGTGCGCGTGTGTGTGTGCGCGTGTGTGTGAGCGCGTGTGTGCGCGCGTGTGTGTGTTTGCGCGTGCACTCGTAAATCAATACAAAACTTTCTTAAAACATTTATTATTCGTTTAGTCGTACCTTAATATGGCTTGTGTATCAGTATCACCTACCTAATTACTATATGAAGGTAGTTAGTTGACAATTTATCGATAAAGCCCAAGACGTCCTACTAACTTTTTTATTCTGTGACATTACTTACCGGTGTGTTGGTAGGTTGGGGTTTAGGCAGCATAGACTTCGGTGCCTGTGTTTGTCCCGTATCTTTCCTATTCGACGAGCCACCAGGCTGTTGGGTGCGTCTGCGAATAAAACAATAGTAGTTGATAGTGTTTAATTTAACAGGTGAAAAAGATTAAAGAGTTAAAGGGCATTTTACAAGTTTAGCAAACAAAATAAAATTAATATCTTGGGACAACTAACGCTGTCAGCTGATCTCAAACTAGGCAGAGCCTATACTATGGTAACTAGACAACTGATAAATATAATTATATATTTTCAATATACGAGTATTCATATCTAGTCCGTCAAAACTGTACATTGAAAATTAAAAAAAAGGATACTTGGGGTTTGATCTACAATTGATATCGAATCCAAAAATATAGTTTTTAGATTTTTTGTCTGTGTGTCTGTTTGTCTGTATGTATGTCCGGGCTAAACTCAAAAAGTACTGCATGGATTACTTCAAATTTTGCATATATTACTAAGAGGTCGGGTCAACATATAGACTACATATTATCACGCTATCACCTACGGGGGAGGAACTGTGATAATTTATAAATTTTAACGCGGGTAGAACCGCGGGGCACAACGAGTTATTGATAAATTACAATCGAACACGGTTATTTGTTCTGTGTCTGGGACGCAGTACGAACAATCGTGCTCCAATACAAAGATTTATTCTGGGATCGCGATCGTTTAGATCGTGGAATGAATCCACGACCTCTGGCTTAGCCGTCAGAGTCAGTAATCATTAGACCAACCGCGACATGAGACAACACTTCTAATTCGATAAGGACATATTATTACGTACTATTAAAAGCTTTGGCCTATCATCACAAATGGCTTTAATGAAAAAGGTTCAAATGAGGCCAGTATTAAAACCATTCTGTTACACTATGGATTGATTAGCCTAGTTGGTAGTGCTCCTGCCTACGAAGCTGGTGGTCCTGGGTTCGAATCCCGGTAAGTGCAAATATTTGTGTGATGAGCACGAATATTTGTTTCTGAGTCAGGGATGTTTTCTATGTACATAAGTATTTATCTATCTATATAAGTATGTATATCGTCGCCTGGTACCCATAGTACAAGCTTTGCTTAGTTTGGGGCTAGGATGATCTGTGTGACATTGTCCCTAGATATTATTATTATTATTAGATTATGTCACACACAATAGATATACCTATGTATGTGGATCCGAGTGGTTTCTGATGATGATTCTGTATATCTTTTTAGTAATATTCGAAGTCTCTTAACATTTCTATAATTTGCGAGACTCTTAAACGTAGACACACGTTTAAGAGTCTCGTGTCTCGTACTGTAGTCAGAATATAACACCATATTGTAATCTTAGAAAAATACATGAAAAGAGGCAAGGGCGCCCGGCATTACAAGAAAGGGGCTTGGTGCATTAATAATAATCTGATACCAAGAGCTAAGCAGAGCTTGCACTAAGGAAACCAGATAACTGATATACAGCATACACTACTTTTTTTTACAAAAGAAAAGTAGAGAAATAATGACATCCATACTCAGAACAAAAACACCTGTTCATGCACACAAATATCTGTCTTGGGTGAGAACCAACCACGCCAACATTTTATGGATCTAAGTAAAAATTGGCGAACACCATAAATCTATGCTTCAAACTAGTTATACAACCATGGTAGTGTGGTGATTACATGCTCTTTGAACCAAAGTGAGTAAGCGAATAGGAACGAACGAACGCTCGCGCTAACTTGAACTTTATTGCGTACAAGTTAAAGTCGCTTTTTATTTGTCTTATGTCTTACCGAGAGTGTATTATTCTGTGACTTGTACTACTCTTGACTTTGTGACTACGGAAGGCTGAATACCAGTAAATACTTGTAGTCGAGTACGGACCATTTAATACTTAAGATATAATTATATTGTTACGAGCACGTTTTCGATAAATAACGTAAGGTTTGATTAAATAAAATTTTCCTTTTAGAGACATGCACGGGCTGAGTGGTTATTGCTTATCTGATGTCTTCATGACCGTGGACCGTGGTAGTCACAGGTATCAATAAGAAATAACATTTTGTGCTTTCAAATCGCTAGAGAATGGACATATATCAATCCCGAAGGAGATAGCTCGACAAAGGCCTCGCCAAAAGATTTCCACAATGCATTTGTGTCCATTTTTCGGAGGGATGTGGCAGTCGGGTTAGTGGTCGCAGTATGATAGTCCTAATAAGAGAGAGACGCTGCTGCCCTTCTCCTGGGAGATATTCACTCAGGATGAATTCTACACCCTCCACGGGATAATATTGGGTGGTGATAGTCTTTGTCTGCTCCACACAGCAATAGATAAGCAATGTTCTAAAATTATAATAATAATATCCTGGGACATTATTCACACACGGCCATCTGATCCCAAATTAAGCATAGCTTGTACTATGGAAACCAGATAATTGATTACATATGCTACTTTTCTTTTGTAAATACATAGATTTCGTTGTGTGCACGACAAGCCGTTGAAATCCAGCATATGCATGATTCATAAACCATCAGTGTTAAGCGCAAACCCATGAAGTAGATTGTAAAAAATAAGGGATCTACTACAACTTACCTTTGACTTGTCTGTACTTGCAGTGGTACGAAAGGATTCGTAATTTTGTCTGCATTACTCCCTGAATTTGAATTTTGCCTGTTCATATCCACCGGTTTAGGAATCTGTAAAAGAATAATGATTTGTAATACTACAATAATATCACTGCACTGTACCCAGTCTCGTTTCTTGTAATGACAGCAAACGACTTTTGCTGTCATTACAACTATTCCTTTTCTAACTCCTCCTTTTTTCTCTTTCTGATTAATTCGTTGGGGGATCCAAGACAGTTGTCGCGATTCCCCGGGACATGCCTGAGCCTCACCGCTCAGTGTCATTTCATTGTGTGCCACTGTTGTTCCTGGCTTGCAGGAGTTGCAGTGGTGGGTAAGAGGGAGGGACTAGTCCCGAATAAAAAAAAAAACGACTTTTGCTGTACCGCTACACATTGCGGGTTACCTCCATATTAATGACAGTTGTCATAATTAATTAACTTGTAATTTATAATTTGTGTTATGTTATGTATATTAACTTGTCATGTATACTGTTTCGACCAAAAAATAAAAACAACAACGACTGACAGTCTTCTGTCTCATACGCACACTCACTTTTCGAATAATTTTAAATAGTTGCTATTTTTTTCTGCAAACCATGTGACTATAATGAACACATAAAAGGAAGATTTATCCAATTTGATGCAGTTGTTTGGAAGTTATGAGCGTACAAACATTACGGTGATTCATTTTTATATTTAAGTACATAAATTATATTTGAAATAATATTTTTTTTTATCATTATGTCAGCCGAATGACAAAACCAAGAATGGGGGATATGCCATAATCGTAACGTAAGGGTTGGCGATCAAAGAATGATGGCCATAGTTTACAGAGAGACGCTGTTATCCATTCTCTGATAGCCTGGTAGGACTATGGTCCTGATATTCCCCGCCGTCACCACACAACCCAGATGATTCAGTCTAATGGTTTCTAGATAATGATAATATTATATTTGCACTTGCAATTATTTTTAAGAGAGACCATCAACTCGTAACATGTATACTTTGGATATCGAGTGTCGATTACATTGATAAACTACGGGCAGGCGCAAAACAATTAAAATGTACTTGTACTCTTTCAAGTTCCTCGCGACCTTTGTACTTTTTTTATTCCAATGAGCAGTGGTAACCCTGATGTCAGATTTGTTAGAGCAGCACATATGCCTCTGACATAGTTAGCGACTTTTCTCTAAAAGCTATAGACTGGACCGACCGCTCAGCGTACCTAACGAAAAACGGAGCTCAGAAAGTAAACCACTTATGCATGACACCTATACATTGACCGCACACTGACAGTTTCAACTCGATGGTCCTTTACAGACCTGTGAGAACTAACAATAACGGTTATTTTCTTTTTAATTTAATAAAAGTACATTCTACTTGTGTTTTTACTTAGTGTGACCGCACTTAGTAAAACACAAGTAAAATGTACTTTTATTGAATTAAAAAGAAAATACCCAGTGTTGTTTATTTCGGCATATACTTAGCCAAACAGCCTAACTTGTAAAAGCTACGTATGGATCAAACATATAACTGTCGCATACGAGTATTGAAATATGTACATCTTCTACAAGGTGTGTGTGTGTGTGTCTTCTTCAACTTAAACACGTGATCTATTACTGATACATAGATAACAAAATGTATGTTTTATTGCGTTTCGTAATTGCAGTTTACAATATTATGAAACTGCTCCAGTAAGTTATAAAATACTTGTGATGGGGTATCTAGCTCCTTTCTAGCATAATATCAAAAAGAAATACTATAACTAAGTTCAAATATTGTGATGGCTTTGATTCATCAACTACCATTTGTCATTGGAAACTATATTATATATATATCATTCCAAATAAAAAACATGATTAATAATACTCTAACATCTGACAGTATAGCAGGTAATATGACGTCGAATTTGACATTCGTAGTCACTTTACGACAAAACTATTCACCGTACGATAATTAAGGGTAATCTAATCAGTTTAAAAAATCGAGACAAAAGAGCCGCTTAGTAAAATATCAAATATTAATCACCTGCATATTCTGTTGCGGTTGGTTCCAACTTGGCGCCAATGTCACCGGAGCACCTAGATTGGGTAAGTGTTTCGGGAACGTCTGGTTGCCTTCAAAGCCTTTCGGTTGCTGGTTACGGAAGCCAAAGTGATTCGGGAGGTGGTTTGGATGGTTGACGTTGTTCCTCTGTTGGTAATGTGGGTTCTGGAACTGTGGGAACGGGATCTGGCTGGGTCCGGGCCCGTTCAGTGGTTGAGCAAAGGTTGGGTAGGGCGGTATAGGAGGCTGGTTCTGTAACAAGAGTTTAAATTGGTAAAATATTTTTAGTCAACGTTTACTTCACAAAAAAGTTATCGCCTTAGTTTAATTTACTAAATAATGTTTGGCAAATTTTCATGACTCAATTTTTTCATTTGGGTCAATTACAATATGGCATCGTTTACTTTGACTAGTGGTATAAATCAAATGTTGTTTGTTACCAAGCAAAAGTTTTAGTTTGGCAAAATTATTATAAATCTATACATATAATAAAACTGTAGAAAAAGTAGTTTATGTACATAAAAAAAAAACCAAAATAAATAGCCAGGGTGTTAAAGGACAATCAATAGAACCCATTTCCAACCTTTTAGAAATTTTGTCTGTTTGTCTGTTTATTTGTTCTGGCATCACGTAAAATGTACGAAAGCAATGTAGATAACTTTTATACACAACGATTGAGCGTACTTTTAATATCATTTAGATTTTGCTTCATTGCAATCGGTTCAGTCTATCAAAGATGTTACGTAGGGTTTTGAATGTTCTGAATTGTTTCGAAATAAGGTCTTGGTTGCCTAGAAGTTTATCGTTCTCCAAACTTGATTATTAAAAAATTCTGTTTTCTTTGGGCAAATTTAATTATGTAGATACAAGGTTGGATTTGTTATAATTTAATTTTAAATTATAATGTCATTCGATCAAAAATGTGTGCTGTCGATTCGTTTCTAACGCGAACTTACAGACGATTCGAATTTTATCGAGCCTGACCTATTGGATTTATTTGAATGTTCGGTGTTTAAAATCTTACTAATATTATAAATGCGGAAGTAACCCTGTCTTTCTGTCTGTCGAGCTTTCACGCCAAAGACTACTGAACCGATTTAAATTAAATTTGGTACAGAAATAGTCTAGAGCCTGCCTATAATAGCAATATGGAATAGATGATGAAAGTTTGTACGGGAATATACAGTTTCTGTGAATGTTTTTAAAGTTTGCGATAAGAGACAAAATATTTGAAATATTCTGATGTAACATTCACGGAGACATTACAAAATGTGCGAACGAAGTCGCGGGCACAGCTAGAGTTATATGTATAATAAGAAGTGAGTGTTGTGAGAATGAACGGAGGTTACTAAGTTATAGGCTGCCTCCTGCTATATCTTTTCCTCAGAAGGGCCCAACAATAGTACAAGGTTCCCGGTTTCCAGAGACATTTCTAATAGTATGATTAGAAATGGGCCTGAAATGACCCTTGATCACAGGAATCAGACTGCAGATCCAGCGTTGGAGGGATCGTAACCGGTACAGGCAGCACTGGGGTATACCAACGTCGACAGAGTACAACAAGGTACTATAATCGGAGCTTCTTCATTTATTTTTAGTTATCTTCTCAATGTTTATTATTTACAATTCTCTTCTAATACTACGGGATTCGGAATCGGAATTTATATATCATATCTATAATAATAATAATAATTATTATTATTTGCCATATACAGAACGATAAATAAGCAAGTTATAACGAAAATTGTCCAGCAGCTCTCTTGCAGGTAAAATTTCGTAGCTATCAAGGCAGTAGCTGTCTTACGATTAGCTGTCTAGCAAGTAGCTAACTAGGCAGTAGCTGTCGAGCGAGTAGCTATCTAGGCAGTAGCTGACATACGATTAGCTACCTAGGCAGTAGCTGTCATACGATTAGCTACCTAGGCAGTAGCTATCTAGGCAATAGCTGTCTTACGATTAGCTGTCTAGCAAGTAGCTAACTAGGCAGTAGCTGTCGAGCGAGTAGCTATCTAGGCAGTAGCTGACATACGATTAGCTGTCTAGGCAGTAGCTATGTAGGTAGTAGATGTCTAGCAAGTAGCTACTGTGACGACCTTCTTGGTTGCACACCTTCGTTCGTCCAAACGTTTTAAAAAAGAAATTATTAAAAAGAAATCGTTTGAAAATATTTCAAACGAAAACCAAATTCTTTTCTAACAGTCAGTCTGCGAGAGAACTCTATAGGGTAGTGAGCCCTGTGATCTGTTATAGTAAAAGTGAAGAAAATATATAACCAATTACCCAAACTTGTGTATATCATTTTCAATATTAAAAAGATCCCGAAGACGTCTGGAGTAGCAGAACGTTATACTACCTAGGCAGTAGCTGTCTTACGATTAGCTGTCTAGCAAGTAGCTATCTAGGCAGTAGCTGTCATACGATTAGCTGTCTAGCAAGTAGCTATCTAGCAAGTAGCTATCTAGGTAGTAGCTGTCTTCCGATTAGCTGTCTTACGAGTAGCTACCTAGGCAGTAGCTATCAAGGCACAGTAGCTGCCATGCGATTAGCTGTCTAGCAAGTAGCTATCTGGGCAGTTGATGTTTCTAGTTACCCCGTAGATGACCTGTTGTTACTTAAAGAATTAAATATAGTATTGAAACATCTCCGGGACTCTGCCCTTGGGATAGATGGTTTTCCATTTTCGTTTTTTTAATGGCAGGTCAGAAAAGCCATCAACAATTAGTGAGGCGTAGATTAGAGTGGTTTGTAGAGAGTAGGAGTCTCCTAGCCGACTCCCAGTTTGGATTCCGTAAGGAGTTCAGTAACATGGATAGGATTGGCATCCTTATGACAGATACTCGCTTAGCTTTTAGCGTTAATGAGTCAGTCATTGCGGTTTTCCTAGACATTTCATCTGCATATGATAGTGTCCTCCTTTCGGTATTCCGAAGTAAATAACGCCACTTGAGTATTCCGGTAAGGATGCTATATACTTACAAGATAAACTTGTAGGAATATTATATGTATTGTATATTTTATTGTAAACTTAGCTATAGTAATTGTATATTAATCTCCTAACACTGAGTATTTCTATGTTCCAGGTCCATAAATACTTCCATAATTGGCGCCTTCGCATCTTCCAAATACCAGTGGACGCGCCGGCGCTGCTGCTGCTTTAGCGGAGACCTCTAAACGGCGTAAATATGTGAACCTTATTGGTAACTATATGTTTGAGCCGTTTGGAGTTGAAACGTTCGGGCCGTGAGGTCCAAACGCTTTAACACTTTTTCGTGACATCTCAAAACGTCTGGTCGATGCTTCACGTGATCAGAGGGCTGGCCAATACTTAGGTCAAAGAATTAGCATTGCCATTCAACGTGGCAATGCTGCCAGTCTTCTGGGTACGTTCCCGGTTCAAAGCGATGTCGACGAATTTTTTGACGCATAAGCTCATTCGTTAGACTTTTTTGTACTCATTTTATTTATGTTTCTTTAGTTGATAAGTTAGGTTATTTCAATAATAATTGATTCATATAATTATAATATTTATGTTTGTAAATAAACGATTATATCTTCCATAATTAGTTAAGTTTTAAATCTCCAAAATTACTCATGAGGAACATTACATGACACTGGCAGAAATGGCTGAAAATATCGGTAGGTTGCCAAACTAAAACAAACTAAATATAGTAGCGGTGCTCCGCGGTTTTACCCTCTTTAAAATTTATTAATTATAGCCTGTGTTATTCGGATATAATATAAGGTATATCCGAATATATGATACTATTATAAATGCGTTTGTGAGTATGGTTGTATAAATGTAAGTTAACTCTTTCATGAAAAACTATGGTACGGATTTTGATGAAACTTTGTAGTATATACCTCATATATCCGAATAACACTTAGGCTATAATTTACAAAGTTTAAAGCGAGTGAATCTGCGGGGCACAGCTAGTAAGCTATATTACTACAAAGTTGGATCAAAATCCGTTTGGCAGTTTTTACGTGAAAGAGTAACAAACATCTATACATCCATACTCTTGTGAATATGGATGTATAGATGCTTTTGCATTTATAATATTAGTAGGAGAGTACAGATAATTTTACAAGGATATATTTTTTTAAGATGTTGTATGAGGTAAATGTAGTTTTACCTTGTAACCGCTGTTATTCCACTCGTGGGTGTACACTTGAGGTGGTCTGGTGGAGTTCATGTTGGCCGCGTTTTCTTTGCGCCAGTTCATCGGCTGAGGGATTTGGCCCCTGTAGGAATATACCATCAAATATAGGACATATAGGAAATTGGGATGTTTATTAGTTCACTGCATGTTTACTGCTGGAAGCATTGCATAATAAACTTTATTTTATTTTTTCAGTTAATCAGAAGACAGAGTTGAATTTTAAGCAAATATTAAGCGGCTCCCATGTGGCTATGTTTAAGAATCTGTATGTAAAAGATCTCGAAAAGTAACCTTTTTGATGTGAAACATCTATAGCCGCACGTAAAAAAGATTTCTGGGGGAGCGACGCGTCGCCACGTTTTTTTTTTTTTGATGTCAAACAAAACAATCGACTGTGCGATTATTAATCGTAATATTTTATTTTATCATTATGACATATTTAGTTCATATCAAAATATGTTCTTTTCTGCATATTAATTTTAAAAAATAATGTCGATGTTTCACACCTGCCAGGCGTCCCGTGACGGATCCACTTTTTTTTTTACTTGACTTATGCAGTTAGCCTTACGACTTTCACTACTTCACCGGACTATAGAGGTGAGCGTGTGCTCTAACCGTCTAGTAATTCGAAAATTAACCGCGTCTTTAAAGTACTTGAGGTATTAATACTCTTCAAATAAGGTAAAATTCGTGGGTAAATGGTGAATTAATTTTTTTTATTAAAATTATATTAATTAATGAAGAATTGGCTCGCATAGTATGCTTGAGAAAATAAGCAAAAATGAGGTTGAATTAGGCAAAATCAAGCACTCAAGTTAGGTATAACAAAAATGTTAAGACTTAAATTAAACAATAGTCGCAAATACTTATATTTAACTTACAATAGGCGCCAATCTGTAACGCGTATTGTGTGAAGTTAGCAACGAATCCTAGCAATATTCCGTAATTAATAAAAATTAAACTCAATGTGGTTCGAGGTGTATGTGCGTTGAGTTAAGTGATACCTAAAGTTAACTTTATTGGTTATTTTTCATTGTTTTTCACTTTACTAGCACGAACTTCTAGATGTTAAGTTTGGCGACTATTGTAATTGTCTTACCCCTTAAATAATTCCCAAAATGGATGTGCCAGGGGATTGCTTGCACAAGAATGTTTAAATTAATGTACATGGTTATAAATCTAATACATGTGAGAGAACTAAATGTGGCTTATGGTTATATTACAGAGTGGAACGGCTAACCCAGTGCTCACTGATAGACTATTCAACTGAAATTCATGGCTTTATTAAGTGTATTTTTGCTGAGATTTCGCTGGCGTATTTTTTTTTTAATCACCTATGGGTCATAATACTTAAATTTATTGCACCCGATGAAAATGTTTATATACAATGGCAGTGAAAATGTGATCAGAACACAAAATATACGTATTGTAAGTATTACATACATACATACATAGACTCACGCCTGTTTCCCAGAGGGGCAGGCAGAGACAACGGACTTCCATTTGTCACGATCCTTGCATACCTCTTTCGCTTCGTTTACTGACATTATATTCTTCATACATGCTCGCCGGTTTAGGGTACTTCTGACCTGACCTTTCTTGAGTACGTCTCCGTATATAAGTATTAGATGGCCAAATATTTTACTAAATTAAATGTGGCTGAACCCATATTAAACAGAAGGAATTAGGGTTTTAGTAGCACATTTCAAGAGAGACTAACTAGCCTAGAAGTACAGATATGTGCGATACATAGGTGCACTCAATATGTCTTCAGGGGCGCAACTTAGATTCTTTCGCAGAAAAAATATTTAACGGCGATTCAAACTAGAAGTACAACACTGCCAATAGATCTGACTTCGAGTTACTGCACTAAATATTACATATACGTTAATGTAGTATATATAAAGCCGTGTGGTTTCCCCGGCCTTACGAATAACAGGGCCAACCCCATACCATCCCGTGGGTGTCGTAAAAGGCGATTAAGGGATACACCAGGTAGTCGGGCAGCAGCGTTACCTGTGTACTAGCTACCAACGGCACTGCGCGAGCCAACTCACATGCCGAGCGCGATGACTAAGGCAAATGGCAACGGCATATAAACTTTTGGGGGAGGCCCATATCGATGGACGAGATCAGGCCGATAATGCGATGTAGTGCAGTATAAATGTGTGTTATATTTACCTCGGTGGTTGAGGAGGAGGCGCTGCTGCAGGTTTGTTATCATTCTTGACTCGCCAGTTCTGGTTTTGTTCCGGATTGGCAATCTAAAACATACAAGCGTATTAAATGTTAGTCTTTCAGCATTATTCGCAATGCAAAGGGTAAATTTTAACTCAAAATTGGATATCTTAAATTTAATCGTTTGGTGAGTCTCGAACCCACACCCTCTTCCAATACAGGGTAGGCGTTCTGCCGTTTAGTTACGGAGGATGCTCACATGCAGATTTTATTTAGGAATCCCTTGCTAACACCCTTCCGGAGGATATAGGTATTATACATTGGCTTTGTTTATTGTAACATGGCCACTGTGTCATGTCCTTGATCAAAACGCATTGTTACTTACTATAATGTCAACAATATCCAGAATTTACCCTCCAAACTTATATATATATACCTTTTCCTTACCTTCTAAGACGGTCCGTCTGTTTTAACATCGACAAATATAAAACACGGTACTAACTTAATACCTATATATTTAAATCAGAATGACACTTATTTATGAACTAGCTGTGCCCCGCGGTTTTACCCGCGTTAATCTTTATAAATTATAGCCTATGTGTTAATCCAGGGTGTCAGCTAACTCCATACCAAATTTTATTAAAATCGCTCCAGCCGTTTAGACGTGAAGAAGTAACAAACATACACACTCACAAACTTTCGCCTTTATAATATTAGTGTGATACTACTAGACTTTGACTTGAACACAACAATAATGACATAAGTAATAATGTTTCATCAATACCTATGCAAATTCTATAAGATATTTATTAAATTATAATCGCCAATAATTTCTGACATCTGCACCATATCACATGACTACACATATGGCTCAGCGGCTAAGACAGCCACCTTTCGCTTCGTGTCGCGGGTTCGAGTCACGCGCCGGACAACAATTTGTGTGACCCATAAATAGTTGTACTGAATCTGGATGTAATTTGTGTCCGTCTATTATATATTTGTAAAGTACCACGCGACACAGGGATTATATACCCCAGTGCAGGCGTTCTCTTTAAAAAAATCCCAGCTAGCCTTACAATGCGATCTAATCTACTGTGACACTTTCGTACAATTTTCAGCAATAAAATAATTTTAAAAATTGGTAATGCGTTGGTTTCATACATGAAAACGAATTAGAAGCCATACAATTTAAATATACGTTTACTTACCTTGTTTTGGTTCGGTTCCGGATCATTTTCACTTATTTTCAATAAACTTTTGAGTAGGTGCGTCGCATTATCCTATGAAAACAAACAGAAAACGATTAATACCCTTGTTTAACAACAAGTATGACATAAAATAGTTATCCTTATTAAAAGGCAACTTTCAATTGTAGTATATAAGCTTTGAAAGATTCGCTTTACACATGGTACTTCGCCCACAATAATTTTAAAATCTTCTTATACAAAGCTTTTATTTACTGCGTAGTACAGTCAACGAAAAATGTACAGGATCAAAATAGTTTAGAGGTTTTGGGTTTATGAATGATCATAGACATTGGACATGGCAGTGGCATTAGCTCATATTTGTCATACTTAACACTCATGTTACTTTAGAAACACTTCACCACCACACTATTTTTACGAGTATTAGTATTGAGTGTCCGATTTTGATCATCTACTTTTGGCGTTGACTGTACAGAATTCTCACAAGGTTGATTTAGAATTAATAATAATAATATCTGGGGACAATGTCACACAGATCATCCTAGCCCCAAACTAAGCAAAGTTTGTAGTATGGGTACCAGGCGACGATATACATACTTATATAGACAAATACTTAAATACATTGAAAACATCCATGACTCAGAAACAAATATTCGTGCTCATCACACAAATATTAGCACTTACCGGGATTCGAACCCAGCACCACCAGCTTCGTAGGCAGGATCACAACCAACTAATCTACGGTGACCGTCAACCGTAATGGGTAAAAACAATAGGTTAGTACAATATAATCAACATAACAGCTGTCAGAAGTCCACTGCTGGACAAAAGTGTCTCATCATCATCATCATCATTACAGCTAAATAAGTCCACTGCTGGACAAGCCTCCCTCAAGAATCGTCTTGAGGGGATATGCCATAATCGCCACGCTTGGCAGGCGGGTTGGCGATCGCAGTAAGATAGTCATAGTAATCAGAAGGAAGCTGCTGCCCTTCCTCAGGTAGATATTCCCTCGGGTCGACTTCTACGCCCCCCACGGGATGAGATGGGGTGATGATATTCTGATTCTGATATTTGTCGCCGTCACCACACAGCAGCACAAAAGTGTCTCCCAAGAATCATCTTGGGGGGATATGCCATATTCGCACGTTTGGCAGACGGTCATAAAACTCAGAGAGACGCTGCTGCCCGTCCTCTGATGGATATTTCCCCGGGTCGACTTCTACGCCCACCACGGGGTGAGATGGGGTTAAGATATTATGGTTGATATTCATAAAAAATATATAATCACAAAAAAAATACTTTACTTAGAAGAATATTGTATCACAACTCTATTCCTTTATCGTTCCAGGTGCGTGAAGCCAGCTAGACAGACAGACTCGCAATAATATTATTAGTAGGGATATGAATATATACCTGAAGAGGTTCATTAGTAGCTGCCACTTTTGCTGGATCGATACGGCCGTCTGGTGTCACCGGTTTATCAGCAGGAGGACTGAAAATATACCGTACAATGAAATCATATACTCAATATACCGACTTAACGAAACATCTTTTTTTGGGTTGTTTCTGGTCCTATAATATATATCCTTAATTTTATAATATGTTTGAAATTATTTATTTATTTTTTGCTTTGTTATGTATTAATTTTAAGTTAATTTTTAATTTGTTTTATATGTATATTTATATTACTTTCTATTTAATTTACTATGCCATTGTGGCTTATATCAGCCTCTATCGGAAGATCAGCGCTGCGGTAATACACCTGTGTTGCCGTAGTTAATACTGAGATAGGGGCCTTTTTTGACAACCACATTTATTATATTAATTTAGCGATGTATAGTAAGATTTCTTTTTTGTCAAAAATAAACATTTTTTTCATTTCATTTCAAAATTTTAACCCCCGACGCGAAAAAGGGGTGATATAAATTTGAAGTCAATGTTTGTATGTACCGATTTCGATGCGGGTTTTTTCGTTTGGAAGTAAGTGTACTTGTGCTGGTTCTTAGCTAGAGTACCAGATCTATTCGCGTAGGGGTTTTTAAAATTTTAAACTTCATTATTGCGCGTGTTAAACGTGCTCAATTTTATAAATTTATTTTATTCTTTAATAAACTAAGTAGGTTAGACGAAGCTTCACATTGCTAGCTAATAAGACTACCAATTGTTGTGATAGTATTGACTTTTATTAATGACATTAAGTATTCAAAATTCTTATGATCTTTTTTATGTAACAAGGTTACTTCAACAATGTAAACAAACAGGATTTAAATACTTATGTAAATATTAGTATGTAAGTGTATTTTTGACGTACGCACATTATGGTCTATCTTGTCATATCTGCTGGAAGATATTACTTACGAAATAAGGTGTTGCTATGTGCTCTTAGTTTCTTGTCAGTATTTGTTTAAATAGATAAATAAATAAAGAAAAATGGACGCAAATTAAGTAGTTAATGAGGTGGAGATGCGTGAGGGTCGGTAGATTTACTAAAATGTCATTCGTCTCGATATAATTCATGGTTCGATATATATATGGGAGGTTTTATTTAGTTAATTCGCCGGAGGAGGCTTATGCCAAAGTGCAAACAGATGATGATAACCGGTGTCTTGTCTTGTAAGAGGAAAGAAATATGTTTTAAATACTGCATGGAAGTTTAATATATTAATAACAATAATCGAATGTAAAAGTGAGTAAGTAATTATTATAATTGTCTGAAGACACCGTCGTAGTTATAATTTTAAATTTTTAATTCGATTTTTTTTTTAACTTTATATCTGTATTTTTACCTATTGTCTGAATAAAGGGCTTGTTTATTTATTTTATTTAGTTGATTCTATAGTATAGTATGTAAAAATTAGTGTGTACTTTATCAATATTTACTACATACAAATTTGACTCTCCTAGCAAACCAGCTGGAAGAAAATTCACTAACGAATTAAGCCCGCCTATGTACATGCCTTTTCTTTATTAACATTTAATTTAAATGTATGTTTCTGTGTGCAATAAACAATAAAAATAAAGTATAATAATAATAATATCCTGGGACATTATTCCCACACGGTCATCTGATCCCAAACTATGCAGAGCTCGTACTATGGAAACCAGACAACTGATATACTACATATACTACTTTTCTTTTATAAATCCATACTTATATAGATAATTACACCCAGACTCAGGACAAACAGACATGTTCACGCACACAAATTTCTGTCCTGGGTGGGAATCAAACATCCTGCGGCGTGAAAAGCAAGCATTTGCCAACAAGCAACTTCCCATTCATTGTCTGTAACCGCCGGGAGTCGAGGTTGGAACGCCAAAGGTAGCACGCATCCGATCGTAACATTACTAAAACCACCAAAACCAGACTCGTGCGTACGCTTGTGTTCCCCATTTTTCTTTACGCGGCAGAGACATGGACAGTGCGCGAGTTGGAAAAGGGGAAGATGGATGCTCTGGAGATGTGGTGCTCGAGGAAGATGCTCGGGATATCGTGGATGGAGTTCCGCACTAACAAATCGATACTTGAAGAGCTCGGCATTACGCAGCGTCTATCGGCCATAGTACGGTCGCGCATACTGCAGTACTTCGGACATGTCTCTAGACGGGATAGCAACTGCATAGAACGACTGGTTGTGCAAGGAAAAGTGGAGGGAACCAGATCGCGTGGCAGGTCACCTATGCGCTGGACTGACCAAGTAAAATCCACAGTAGGAAGCTGCGTATCTGACTGCGCCAGACAGTCCGCCAACAGAGAGAGATGGCGGGAGATCGTGCGGAAGGCTGTGCCCACCCTTACCACTAACGTGGATGCCTCGATGTGACCACGACCGCTCTGCCAAGAGCGTAACGAAAGAGAAGAAGAAGATCCGATCGTCTGACGCGGGGTACTTAGATTTTAGCCCTCGTTCCTAGGATAACTAATGTATAGTAGTAAAGTATACATATCTTTAAGAGTACCACGCACGTATTAGACGCCAACTTAGAAAAATTAGAAGAACCCAAAATTAGAAAGCCCTTTGACACTCCACCCGTAAAAACGAACCTGGCCTTACAGTCACCGACAGTCAGAATGATAAATGACTACCATACGCTTGCGTTACGGATCGCCGACTTGGTTATATTCAATGACAAGTTGGATAAATTCAAAACTAAAATTAATTCTATGATATAATGATATATTTATATTCTTTGATTATACTTTTATTCTTGTTTTGTTTATTATTAGTTAGGCTTGGATTAATCTAGTTAGTTATAGATATAATAATAATATCTAGGGACAATGTCACACAGATCATCCTAGCCCCAAACTAAGCAAAGCTTGTAATATGGGTACCAGGCGACGATATACATACTTATATAGATAGATAATTACTTAAATACATAGAAAACATCCATGACTCAGAAACAAATATTCGTGCTCATCACACAAATATTTGCACTTACCGGGATTCGAACCCAAGACCACCAGCTTCGTAGGCAGGAGTTCCTTCATCTAGGCTACGGTAACCGTCAAAGTATAGTAAGGCAGTTCAAAGTAGCATATATGTATGTAGGGCGTAGTACCTGTAGTTGGCGAAGGCGGAGTGGTGCTCGTCCCGCCGCAGCAGAGAGCGCGGCTGCGTGTAGCTGAAGCTGTCCGCCACCGAAGTGGTGCCACGCAGCTTGCGCCCGAACGATATGTTCAGCATGTTGGACGGACTCAGCCTAAGCGAGGAAAACATTACAAACATTCTTAATTACTAAGCATTGGTCTTGTACATTGTACATATGATTGTATATTACTTGTTAACCGATTCCGTGCGGATAGCGCCGCGGAGGCGCCATGGATATCTTTTGTGTATGGCGTGTGGGGCCTGGAAAGAGCCCAAACTTCCATCATCATCATATTAGCCGAAAGACGTCCACTGCTGGACAAAGGCCTCCCCCAAAGATCTCCACAATTGCCGGTGTTGCGCTATTCGTATCCAACAGTTTCCAGCGACCCGCACAAGATCATCGGTCCTTCTTGTAGGGGGCCTCCCCACGCTGCGTCTTCCGGTTCGTGGTCGCCACTCGAGAACCTTTCTGCCCCAACGGCCGTTGGTTCTACGAGCTATGTGCCCCGCCCACTGCCACTTCAGTTTTGCAATTCTTCGGGCTATGTCGGTGACTTTGGTTCGCCTGCGGATTTCGACATTTCTGATTCGATCCCGCAGGTAAACTACGAGCATAGCCCTCTCCATTGCTCTTTGGGTGCCTTGAGCCTTCTGATAAGGCCCTTATTATACCTCTAAAATTCGGTGAAAATTACATTTTCACATAAATAAAATGTCTTAATTTGTGACACAGATCATGCCTTCAGTGTTCGTTTCAGGGTATTGCGTGAATTATCATACTCCAGGGGTTGTAAACCTTTTCATTAAACGTAATTATGATTTATAGGAGAACTTGATTATGATTGAGAAAAGACGAACCTATATCAATCAATCAATCATTTATTTATTTGCTAGAATGTGGTTACAATAGCAGGTAGTAATACATAGAATACAGAATCCAACACATTCTGCCGCTTAGGGCGTGCAAATTTAGTAACAATACAATAACATAACAATAAAACATTTACATTAATAATATACATAGAATACAGAATCCAACACATTCTGCCGCTTAGGGCGTGCAAATTTAGTAACAATACAATAACATAACAATAAAACATTTACATTAATAATATTATATTTGAAATGTCCTGTCTTCTAAGAATTCTCTAATATTATAATAATTTTTATTCAGAAGGAAGTCAAATAATTTGTTTCTAAATTTTTTCTATGTCAATTTCTTTATGTCTTTTGGCACATGGTTATACAATTTAATAGCCATACAGTAGGCGTTTTTCTTGAAAAAATCTAATTTTATTCGAGGCAATTTCATATGGTCTTTATGTCTGGATGAAATGTCGTATTTTTCAAAAAGTTCCGAATGTCTTTTTGTAAATGTACACATTTCTAATATATACAAACATGGTAGTGGCAATATTCTATGTTTTCTGAAGAGTGGTTTGCAGCTGTCTAGAAAACTTACAGCACGAATACATATTTTTTTGAGCTCTAAACACTCTATCAAATTCGACTGAATTGCCCCAAACAATGATACCATATCTTATTATGGATGACACATATGCGTGGTAGGCAATTAATGATGTATTAATGTTTACAGTTTGTCTTATTTTTTTTAAAACGTATACAAATCGGTCTATTTTATTCACTAATTTTTCAATGTGTGGCTTCCAGCTGCAGAATTTATCTATTGTAATACCTAAAAATACGCAATCATTTACACATTTTATTTGAGTGTCTTTATATTGTATGTTCAGTGGGGTTATGTTTGCTTGGTAAGTTTGAAATTGTATCATGTTAGTTTTGGTCATATTTATTTTTAGGTTATTTAAGTTCAGCCAGTTGATGGCCTTGTCCAGTGTTTTATTTGTGTTAGCTTCTAGTTGGATTTTATTTGTATCTTTAATTATTAATGTTGTGTCATCTGCGAAAAGTATTGAGTCATGGCTTATTGCGTCTGGGAAGTCATTGATATATAATAGGAAAAGGAGGGGGGCCAAAATACTTCCTTGTGGTGTACCGTAATTGTTAATTTTGTATGTAGATCTATAGATTTTCTGTTCGTTTTTAATTGTTTTAGTTATTTCGGTAGATTGCGATCGGTTTTCCAAATAACTTTTCAACCATTCATATGTATTTCCTCGTATACCATAGTTATAAATTTTCGAGAGCAATGTTGTATGACAAACGTAGTCAAAGGCTTTCGTCATATCTAGGAATAGACAGGCGATCATTGACTTGTCGTTTAGGCTTTGCGTTATGTGTTTCACTAACGTAAAGCATGCTAAGTCAGTAGAGCGTTCTTTTCTAAAGCCAAACTGTTCATCTCTCAGAATATTAGAAGTTTTTAGGAAATTTTCTAGTTTGTTGTACATTATTTTTTCAAATATTTTTGCCAATATGGGAATTAAGGTTATTGGGCGGTAATTATGCATGTCTGTTTTGTTTCCCTTTTTATATAAAGGTTTTACAATTGATATTTTTAGGCGTGACGGGAACTTACCTTCGCTAAACGACAAATTTATAATGTACGTCAGTGGGGCTAGAAGACTTGGTGCGCAATCTTTCAATATCTTTGTATTTAAGTCGTCGTAACCAGTTGAATGCGTATTTTTTAGGGAATAAATTATTTTAAATGTATCAATTTTGTCAATAGGGGTAAGAAAAATGGTTTTAGAGTTTTGAGAGATAGGTGTTTGTTGGGTTCGTTGTATAGGTTTTTTGGTTAAGGTAGCGTAGAATTCATTAAATAGTTCACAGATTTTTCTAGGGCTTTCGTATTTTTTGTCGTTAAATTCTATGGTATCGATTTCTGTTTTGGTTGTTATACTGTTTTTATTGTGTTTTATGATATTCCAAGCTGCTCTACTGGCATTCTTTGCATTTTTAATATACTTCTGACAGTTTAATTTTTGTGCATTGTTTATACATTCTTTAAGTATTTTTTGGTAGTTTTCATATTTTGTTTTGTTTAGTTTTTTATTATGTTTAGTTAAGTGGTATTTCAAGTATAGCATTCTTTTTTTAATACAGCAACGCCGAATGCTTTTTGTTAAGTTACGGTTTTTTGTATGTTTCTCAGTATATTTAATTTTTTTTATGGGAAAACATAATTTATAAAATAGAGTAATAAGGTCGTGAAAACAGTTAAACGCTTCGTCAGTTGTTGGGTACTGATAAACTTCTGAGAAAGACAGATTCGACATGCACTTTTTAAATTTTGAAACATTTTCGTTGCTCATATCTTTTACTGTTTTAAACCAGTAACGAGAACTCTTCTTTAGGCCGTGTTGGGTTTCTAAGTTAACAGTTAAAGATTGAGCGGTTTCATGGTCAGATAAGGCTAGGTAGTGCAGATTTTATTGCCCATCATGAATATTGCTAACAATAAGATCTAAGCATGAGGATTTACGAGTTGGTAATTGTATATGGTTTTTGAGATTGTTGTTGCTTAGTATAGATAGAAGATCTTTAGACGTATTGCTGGGCTTTAAGATGTTGATATTCCAGTCTCCACACATGACTATTTTTTTTTTCGATTGTTTGCATAATTTATCTGTCAACTCTTCCAATTTATTTAGGAATGTTTTTGCCTCAGAGGAAGGGGTTCTGTAAATACATATTATTATTAAGTTATATTTGATTATTTCAATTGCACAGAACTCAAAATGTAAAAGGGCTGGCTGCGGGAGATTTTTGATTTCTTTGTACTCTAAGTCATGTCTTACTAAAATGCATGAGCCGCCTCTACGTTGATTTGGGCGGCAAAAGTGTGATGCTAATTTGTAATATCCCAAACGAAGATTCGGCTCCGAGCCGCGTTTCAGAAAAGTTTCTGTTAAGCAAATTATGTCGATTTTGCCTATGTCTTTTGTTAAGTCTGCTATAGCTACTTCAATGAGTTCTTGTTTATTTAATACGCCCGTAATGTTTTGGTGTAAAAGTGTTATTTTTTCTAATTTAGACTGATTTGCGAAAACAAACAGTATGTGGTGATTTGTTCATGTGGCTTTTTTTTGTAAAAAATTTAGTGATTTTTGTTTGTTTTTCTATTAATTTAATTCTTTTATTTTTTTGTATTGTACGTGTGCCATTGTTTTTGTTTTTAAATTGTGACATTATTTCATTTTGGTAACTTATAAAATCAATTTCAGTATTCAACTTGAGACATAAACGTACAAGGTATTGCATATGATCACTCGAAGGGGAATTACCGTTATATCTGTATAATGTGACGTCGTGTATTTTTAGGTATTTACAATTATCATAGTTCCTAGTTATTAATTCAATTTTTTCGTTTATCATATTCTCATTCAGATACGGGTTGTACCGTATGTTTGTGACAAATACTGTGTGTTTGCGTAATTTGGATAGTATATTACATATAGTATCTACAATTAGTAAGTACCACTTTTTTAAGTTATGCCTATACTGATTTGCAAAACAGTTGGTAGTATTTTGAACCAATATTTATGTTGAACGTCGAAAAGATCATAAAGTTTTTTAAAGCAAATAAACTCTCTTTCATGATCCACTTTTAGTTGCTGCTGTACCTACTAATTTTGGAAATATATAATTAACTAACTACCTACACATATGCATGTCAACAAAAATAAAAGAAACACTGTAATTAATAAATTATAAGCTGTCATTACTGTTCAAGGCGATAAGGTGTAATTTCGTTTGAGGGTTGTTTAATGAATAAGGAGACGTGCGGACTGTAGAAAATATGATTTAATACTGGTTTTTTTACATAGGTGAAGCGTTAAACTAAGTGGACTGTATAAAGATATAGGTAAGTAAGCAGCGGTTAACTAAGCAGCGCAACCGCGGTTAGTTAACCGCGGTTGCGCTGCGGTTTTGTACAGGTTTGAACAATTACAATTTATACTTAGGTGTGGTGGTTTACTTTGGAGGCTAATTGGCCGTATTCCACATAGTTTGAATTTAGCGTGCTTTATTTATTGTATCGAATACATGCATTCGATCGTGGCCTCCCCGCATAATTGACGGCGGCAACGCACATCACCTGACGTTGACTTACCCAGCTGAAATTGGTATTTCTCCCATGCTGTGTATTTATATATAAAGGTTACAAAATTCATAATTCTATATCTAATAAATAAGATCACGCACAATTCCCTAATCAAGACGCTAAGTGCTACAATAAGAGAATATTTGCGAACAAGAAAAGTAGACAAAAGAGGCCTACCTATAGAACCTAGCTTCCTCAAACAATTCCTCAGTCATGGCCCCGGGGAATGGTTGGTCGAACATGACTTGGTACGTGGGCTCCGCATTCAGTTTATCGCTGAGCCTCACAGTATTGGCTGCGGGCGGTGTGTATATCGCTGTTATTGTACCTGAAAAAAAAAAGATTTCGTAATTGATTCAACTGCTTCAATTTCCGCTTAGAGACTAACAAGACCTAATTTATCGTGTTACGATAATAACTATAATTGACTGCACGTTTGGCGCAGCAGCTAAGACAGTCGCCTCGCCGCTTCGAGTCCCGCGCTAGACCACAATATGTGTTACCCATAAATAGTTTTTCTGAGTCTGAATGTAATTTGTTTCCGTCTATTATACGTTTGTAAAATACCCCGAGACACAGGGATTAAATTCCCTAGTGCGGGTGTTGTCATAAAAAAAAAGAAAAGAACAAACTCTGAAAGGGCATAAAAGGCCATTAGGTATGTTGCAACGCCCTCTGGTATTCGGGCAAGAAAACCTCTCAGTAGGAGCCTTAAGTGCAAAAGTTGCCTGTGTTAAGCCGGCCTGCTTCGGAAAGCAAGTTTTCCTATAGATAGGTTATATGCCTGCCTCTGTTGCATGGGAGAAAGAGAGGCAGGCCATAGGATCACCAGTGTATTATGTAAATCTGAAAATAGGAAGTACACACACTTGTCCCGTACAATATGTAGATGGCTCCGCTCGACACCCGCCATTGCCGGAATCAACCAATAGATTCGGAAGCTTCAATATTTAACAGAAAATGTTTGTTTCTCTATAAACACATTCCGCGCTAATTTACGAGACGAAGACCAAAAGCGCATCGTTATATTGATAAATCACTATGTCCTTTGCGAAGTGAGAGAAGAAGTTAAAGTAAGAAGAAGTTATGAATAAATATGAGTAAATAGATATAAAAGTACCTGTGGCGCCCGTCGGCACGGTCATGTGTCGCGCGACGCACACGACGCGGTCGTACATCTTGTAGTCCCCCTTCGGGTCCGGCTGGATGTTGCCGCTGTGCAACTCCGGCTACACGGCGGGAGAGCATTGATCATATTAGCCTTTGATTAGTTGACCGCTTGTGCTTTGCGTTTTCGTGTGGCTGACGACATAGAACATTGCCACCATATTTCACCCCGTGGGGTTGTAAAACTCGATCCATGGGGTATGGCCGTCATATTGCAATAGCAAACCCGTCCTACACGCGTGGCGTTTATTGCGTGGGGTTTGAATTTCCACAATGGAATTGCGTCCATAAGTTGAAGGGACAACTGGACGCAATTCCATTGTGGAAATTCGAACCTCAAAGATTACTTAGTTTTTAGTTTTATTTTGGTAGAGGGCGCTAATGTCCGGTGAGGCTGTGACGGCCTCCTGAGTTAGCTGTATTAGTCATGTCAAAAACAAAACTTAGAACATATGATTTTTAAGAGCTCATTATCGCAAGAATAAAATTTTATCTCACTTCAAACATCAAAAATCTAGGGTAAATTTTGGTTAGCTAATAATAGAAGTGAAAATGTCCATCCTAATGGGTTACAATACTGCGCGGGTCACTAAGATTGCTACCGGTGATACGAAACCCACAGCTGAAAATTTACGTTTATCTTTTTATTGCGACGAAAACAACTTAAGAACGTAAATCCATCAGAACAAATGTGTAGAATCCAATAGATTATGGCCACGTGGGCAAGTCCACTACAAGGTGTACCGACGATCTTTCAAGGGTCGCGGGAAGCCGCTACATGCAAGCAGCACAAGACCAGCCATTGTGGAGATCTTAGGGGATGCCTTTGTTCGGCAGTGAACGTCTTTGGGCTGATACAATGATGTGTCGGTGCTGCAATGGCAGCTAGTTACTGTGCCACCGCGTTAAGTCAGATTATTCGGCATATTTCGCTAGAGAGGTGAAAACCGAAGATAATATCTCGATCTTAAGATATAAATCCCAAACTTTCCTGCTTAAGATCATTGACAATAAATAAATCTACTATATAAAAATAAGTCGGGTTTTCCTTCCTGACGCTATAACTCCAGAACGCACGAACCGATTTCCACGGTTTTGCATTCGTTGGAAACGCATCGGGCTCCGTGAGGTTTATAGCAAAGAAAATTTATAAAATTTAACGAGAGTAACACCGCGGGGCACAGCTAGTCTACTATATAAAAATAAGTCGGGTTTTCCTTCCTGACGCTATAACTCCAGAACGCACGAACCGATTTCCACGGTTTTGCATTCGTTGGAAAGGTCTCGGGGTCCGTGAGGTTTATAGCAAAGAAAATTTATAAAATGTAACGCGGGTAACACCGCGGGGCACAGCTAGTTACCTTATAAAGTAAATTCCACTTGACTTGCAGTGTGACTTTTTTCTCATTTTCTTTTAGCTCGGGCATTTGCGCGTCGAGCACATCTGCTAGCGCCTTCATTTCTTCCGGCTCCAGCGCCTCTGAGCCGCACTCGCGACGCGGCGCTTTGGCGTGAGGCTGGCTCTTTATCCATTGCGATATTTCTTGGGGCTTGTTTTTACTGCAACAATAATAGAATATCTTGTTTCTAGAAATATAAGCCATAGATAACACCAAAATTCTCCCTAAGAATGTTCAAAGGAAGCAAGGATGTGAGCAAGGGTACTCTTAAATTTTATCTGCCGGTGTGTATCATCCATAGCTTAATGACAGAGTGCCTACCACGAATTGGTAGAGGGTCCCAAATAGTCCCAATTCTATACCCATAGAACGATAAAATGTCAATGATTTCCTAGTTTTGAGTATATTCACAATAAATTAGTTAGGAAACCTATTTTGTTGAGAAGTTTAAGTAAATTTGTCGCAATTTTCTTTATTATTGTATTGTAGTATAAAAATAAATTTACCAACAATTAAGCCTTTAAATTCACTTTTTGTCGTAGTAAAACATTGACAATTTATTTACATTTGTTAATTTAACAGAAAACCTGCATATCAAATTTGATGTCTCATTATTTGATGACTCATTAAGAGCTCAACTCTTGATCTATCATTTCTTAGTCTCAGACCCAATACTACCAAAATCTGTAACTACACTATATAGATTACCTTTCCTTAAGTACTCACATACACATGACTGATATATGGCCATATCAATCATATGTGTGTGAATATTTCATCAATCACTTAGAATAGGTTTTTATTAGGCAGTCAAAGTCTCCAGCTATATGTGAAAACTACAAATGATTTAAAACTAATAATGTGAATATTATATATCTTATAAACGTATATTATATGGCAGAATAGATTATACTGGGCTTTATAATATTCACATTATAACTTTTAACTAATTTTACAAATGCGAAAGTTTGTGAGTATGGATGGATGTATGGATGTAAGGATGTTTGTTACTCTTTCACGCAAAAACTACTGAGCGGATTTTGATTAAATTTTGTAGTAATACAGGTACCTGTATTATGCGAATAACACATAGACTTTAATTTATAAAGCTTAACGCGAGTAAAACCGCGAGGCACAGCTAGTTACTAATAATAATAAAATTATAATGTCAATATGATTCCAATTACAAATTGTGAAAATCGTAAGTGCCTAGCCAATCGGAAAACTAACAAAACGATCGACGTGTTTAAGCAACTAAGCACTCGGTCAGACTATTGATAGCTGATCGGTTAAGTAGTTTAACTTCGGAGTGGCCCTTTGCTTTGGACGGCACACTTTGCTTGGATGCAGCCGTTAGACAAGTCAGTAAGCCACGTCAGAGGCTTAATTGGCTGCTTGAACAACTCTGACACTAGGTAACCATACAAATTAATGAAAGAATGTGAATATTGTTTAGTCACCGTAGCCTAGTTGGTAGTGCTCCTGCCTACGAAGCTGGTGGTCCTGGGTTCGAATCCCGGTAAGTGCAAATATTTGTGTGATGAGCACGAATATTTGTTTCTGAGTCATGGATGTTTTCTATGTATATAAGTATGTATATCGTCGCCTGGTACCCATAGTACCATTTGCTTAGTTTGGGGCTAGGATGATCTGTGTGACATTGTCCCTAGATATTATTATTATTATTTACCCCATCTCGCTATGGAACAGGTCGCTTTCAAAGAACACGTCTTTGTGGCCGGCCTGGGCCAGCCGGTCGAACACCTCGGGATACTGGCACGCGTACGACTTCACTAGATCGATGCAGCGCTCCGAGTACAGCCAAGCGCTTGTTACTTTGCAGCGACGAGTGTACCCAGATACTTCTTGATTCTGGAACAAAAGGCTTTTTTTTTAGCTAAACTGCTGTTTTTTTTAAACCACACAGAAGTAGAACGTGTTGTTTGTACAGTCAACGGCAAAAGTAATAAATAAAAACCGGCCAAGTGCGAGTCGGACTCGCACATGAAGGGTTTCAGTTGATTAAATGAAAGCAAGTATTTCAGTTGATTAAATGAAAGCAAATTGCGGTTTATAACGTATTAAAAAAAACTACTTGCTAGATCTCGTTCAAACCAATTTTCGTTGTTAGTTTCTATGGTAATGTACATCATATATTTTTTTTAGTTTTATCATTCTCTTATTTTAGAAGTTACAGAGGGGGGGACACTCATTTTACCACTTTGGAAGTGTTTCTCGCGTAAACTATTCAGTTCAGACAAAAATGATATTAGAAACCTCAATATGATTTTTGAAGACCTATCCATAGACACATGTATGGGTACGATGAATTTTTTTGAGTTTCAGTTCTATGTATGCCCCCCCCCCAAAATTATTGTTCTTTTTCTATTTTCGTGTAAAAATCTTAATGCGGTTCACAGAATACACATACTTACCAAGTTTCAGCAGTACAGCTCTTATAGTTTCGGAAAAAGTGGCCGTGACATACGGACGGACAGACAGACAGACAGACATGACGAATCTATAAGGGTTCCGTTTTTTGTCATTTGGCTACGGAACCCTAAAAACGGAAGAGATTTGGTTTATGAATGATATTGGGCGGCAGTATTATCAGCTCATCATATCATCATATCAGCCGAAAGACGTCCACTGCTGGACAAAGGCCTCCCCCAAAGATCTCCACAATTGCCGGTCTTGTGCTATTCGCATCCAGCATTTTCCAGCGACCCGCACAAGATCATCGGTCCATCTTGTAGGGGGCCTGCCCACGCTGCGTCTTCCGGTTCGTGGTCGCCACTCGAGAACCTTTCTGCCCCAACGGCCGTCGGCTCTACGAGCTATGTGCCCTGCCCACTGCCACTTCAACTTGGCAATTCTTCGGGCTATGTCGGTGACTTTGGTTCGTCTGCGGATTTCGACATTTCTGATGCGATCCCGCAGGGAAACTCCGAGCATAGCCCTCTCCATTGCTCTTTGGGAGACCTTGAGCCTTCTAATAAGGCCCATAGTGAGCGACCACGTCTCTGTTCCGTATGTCATCACTGGCAACACACACTGGTCGAAGACTTTCGACTTGAGACACTGCGGTATTTTGGACGAGAAGATGTTACGTAGCTTCCCGAACGCTGCCCAGCCGAGTTGGATTCTACGATTGACCTCCTTCTCGAAGTTGGACCTACCTAGTTGGATGGTCTGTCCTAGGTAAATATAGTTCTCTACAACTTCGAGTGCAGAGTCACCAACTTTCAATTGAGTGGGTGCAACATGGACGTTTGACATGATTTTCGTCTTATCCATGTTCATTTTCAGACCCACTTGTTGAGAGACTCTGCTGAGGTCATCGAGCATTGTACCGAGGTCTTCCATGGTCTCAGCCATGACTACGATATCATCGGCAAATCGAAGGTGAGTGATGTACTCGCCATTGACATTGATGCCAAAGCCTTTCCAGTCCAGAAGCTTGAAGACGTCTTCCAATGCAGCGGTGAACAGTTTCGGAGATATAACATCTCCCTGTCTCACGCCTGGCTGCAAGTGGATAGGTTTCGAGATCTGGTCCTGGAGTCGCACTGACATAGTGGCGTTTTCATACAAACACTTTATCACCTCGATATACCGGTAGTCAATTTGGCACCTTATGAGAGACCTCAGCACGGCCCATGTTTCGATAGAATCAAAGGCTTTCTCATAGTCCACAAACGCTAAGCACAGTGGCTTGTTATACTCTTCGGTCTTCTGTATAACTTGCCGCAGCGTATGTATGTGGTCTATGGTGCTAAAGCCTTTTCGGAAACCGGCTTGTTCGGGAGGCTGGAAGTCGTCAAACCTGCGCGCGAGACGGTTCGTAACGACCCTCGAAAACAACTTGTAAACATGGCTCAGCAGTGTGATGGGTCTATAATTCTTCAATAGGGTCTTGTCGCCCTTTTTGAAGAAGAGCACCACCACACTTCTGTGCCATGCTTGTGGCGTTTGACCATCTAGTATGACGGAGTTAAATAACTTCTGAAGGGCCCGTAGGATTGGTGTACCACCCGCCTTCAGAAGCTCTGCTGTAACTCCATCATCACCAGGCGCCTTGTTGTTCTTGAGTTGTTTGAGAGCCATTCTAATCTCGTACAGGCTGACGTCCGGGATGTCTTCGGTGTAGTGTCGGGTTAGTCGTGCTCTGGGATCTGAGGCATGACTTTTGACAGGTGGCTGTGTTGTCGTATATAACTGTCCGTAGAACTTCTCGATCTCTCCCAGCAACTCAGGCTTAGACGTGACGATTCTACCATCCTCAGTCTTCAGCTTCGTCAGTTGGCTCTGTCCAACAGACAGAGCTCTTGCGAACACTTTAGAGCCTTTGTTCCGCTCGATAGCCTCTTTAATACTAATTGTATTAAATTGCCGCGTGTCGCGAGTCAAAGACTTTGAGATCTGTCTGTTGAGCTGCCGATATCTGGTAGCATCATCTGAGGATGTCAGAACCATTTTCCGTCTATCTTCCATAAGTTGCAGGGTAAAGTCAGAGATCTTTTTAGTTCTGTTTGTACGACGGGCCTTGAAGACCTTAGACCCAGCCGTATGGACAGCTTCTACGAGCCTGTCATAGTATGAGTCCACTTCCTCGCAGTCTGCTAGGCATTCGAAACGGTTTTGCAGTTCGAGCTGAAATGGTTCGGGGTTTTGGACGTGGATAGGTAAAGGTCGGAGCGTAGACTTTGTCAGTCGGGACCTCTGGAGTTTGACATTAAGGTTCAATGAGCCTCTGACCAGTCTGTGATCGCTCCCGGTTTTAACCGCATTGATCACGGAGACATCATTGAACATCTGTCGTCTCGTCGACAAGATAAAGTCTATCTCATTTTTAGTTTTACCATCGGGGCTCACCCAGGTCCATTTGCGGTGATCCGGCTTCCTGAAGAAGGAATTCATCATAAAGAGTCCCTCCTTCTCCATGAAGTCGGCCAACATTTGGCCCCGGGGGTTCCGGTCTCCAGTTCCAAATTGCCCCACTCTCAGCTCATTACCGAATCGTTTGCCCAGCTTCGCGTTAAAGTCCCCCATGACCACAGTGAAATAGGAGTTAGAGGTATGTATGGCTCTGGATATGTCCTCATACATAACCTCGACTTCATCGTCGGAGTGTGTCGAAGTGGGTGCGTATACCTGTATAACCTTCAACGAATACCGCTTGGTGATTCTGAGTATAAGGTACGCAACCCTCGACGACACACTCTCGATTTTCACTAGGTTGTTCACGAGGGACTTGTGGACTATGAACCCCACACCACCTTGGGATATTTGGTCACCCTCCCGGTAATAGAGCAGGTTTCCGGATTTCAGTATTATCGAGTCCTCCCCCTCTCTTCGGACTTCAGATAATCCTACAATATCCCAATGTAACCTGCTCAATTCTTCCTCCAGTTCGGTTATCTTCTCGTCGGCCCGCAGTGTACGTGTGTTATATGTTGCCAGGGCCAGAGGTCGTCGGTGTTGGTAACGCGGAATCTGCCGGGGATTCTTAGCACCCCCTGCCCTGCCGTAACCACGGCTGTTACCACGGCTGGGAATAGCAGGGCTGCCGGGGACTGGGGGCCGCGGTTTGGTTGTGTCCATCATTTGAGGGGATTTGCCATAATCGCCACGCTTGGCAGACGGGTTGGCGATCGCAGTAAGGTGGACATGGTACTCAGGAGAACGCTGCTGCCCGTTCTCTGGTGTATATATTTCCCTCGGGACGACTTTTACGTCCCCCCACGGGATGAGAGGGGGTGGTGATATTCTTAGGCCGTCACCACACAGCAAGCTAATATCTCTTTATTGTGTTTGTGTATAAAATGTGTGTGTTGTGTGTGTGTGTGTGTGTGTGTATGTGTGTGTGTGTGTATGTGTGTGTGTGTATGTGTGTGTGTGTGTGTTTGTGTGTGTGGCATTGTAGCTCTCACACGGATGAACCGATCTCGGTGCGATTTTTTTTAATTTGAATGACAGTTCCTTGCGTTGGTTTTTATCGATGTTTGGTTAATATGTGTCCAGCAGTAGAGTATCGGTTCTTTTCCAAAATTATGTAATTATAGTTGGAATTTCACCGCCTATTTATAATTAGTATTGAATATCAGACTTTGATCATCTACTTTGGCCGTTGATCGATGTGTGTCTGACGGCGACTAATATCACCACCCCATCACATCCCGTAGGAGACGTATAAATCATGATGATTTTTAAGCCTCCTAGTAGACAGTAGTACGGTGAGCAACACTCTTGCAGCACCTGCTTATCCATTTCCGACAGACAGACATCGACGTCAAACTTATAACATCCCAATTTTTGCGTCGGGTGTTAAATAATTTCACACACAAACAAGAAATATACAGTCAAATTGATTACTTTCCTTCAGAATCAGTCAATTTCCTTCAGAAGTCGTTTTTTGAACATCTCCATACCTTTTTGTTAAACTTCAAGTTGAGTCCAATGTTCACTTTGTTAAGATTCTCGGTGGGCAGGTCATTCCGTTCGCCCGATACAACAAGCACTGTCCCAGTGATGCGGGACAACATTTGTGTTGATATACCTGCAAGGTGCGACATTATTTGTTAAATATACATTGAATCCATTTATTTCATCCTTCAATATTATTAATAATGGCCAAGTATCAGCCTTGGCGGTCAATGGAGAAGTTAGCTTGGCTTGCAGTTAGTCTGTAGATGGTTGACCCCTAAATGAGTTTGATTGAGTTCACTATTTAAGTTACCTTTTGTATATAAGACTGGACACTAGAGTACCTACCGTTCATACGACGAAATAAATGAAAACATGTTAGTAAAGCTTACCAGTGGCCGCCGCGGCGTGGTTGGCCGCCTTGTAGGGGCAGGCGGGCGCGGGCAGGCGCGCCACGGGCTCGGCGCGTTCGCGCACCTGCACCTTAATCCGCCCGCTGCGGATGGTGTCCGACTCCAACACCTGGGTATACATAAAGATAATGTACCTCATAGACATTTTTTGTACTCATGAAATTTTTTCGTTCCGACTAATCTCTGAAACGGTTGTACTGCTTTGATGAGACCTTCATTGACAAAAATGGTAAACTATTCATGCCGAAAAAACAATACTGTTCATAAGGTATGGAAAAACAACTTTATGATGAGCAAATAATCAACGCGGGCGAAGCTAATGTGATGTCTTACTGTAGCCAAGCTGCCATAATGCGGTCCCTGCGTGAGCAAGAAGACTGCGTCCCCCGGCGGGTAGGCTTCCTGCGGCGTGCTGTACTTGCCGCCCTCCTGGATGACGTGCGCGTGCACGTCGGCCAGCACGGCCTGGCGCGCGTAGCCGCACGCCACGGCGCACCACTCCGGCTCTTGCACCATTTGGATGTTGTCTTGGATCATGTACTTGAAGCCTAACAATGAACAATACAATTATACCAGCACAGATTTCATTTAGGCATGCTTTAACATTTTTATAACGTCATATGCTTGGCGTTTTTGCAGAGCTTCATCCAATCTCATAAAACTCTACTATAAACATCTTTTCCAGACAACCGTTGAATGGACCAGGAGTAAAGAAAAGGCATTTGGGTATTTGTTGGCATAATTAACAGAAAGGATTTTTTTTTTAATTTTAATTTTTTTTGTCTTTTTTTGTACCATGGGTATTTTTAACAATAAATTAATAAATCCATACATACATACATACATATATATATATATATATATATATGGCAGGTCATAGGAGAATAAGATATACAGTAATGTAACTCTTCACCATTAGAAAAGGAATGGTCTAAAAATTTTGTGGAGTGCATTGGTATCTTGATTCGTAAATTTTTCGATGATCTCAGCAACCTCGAATGTGTCTCGTGGAGGAACTCAAAACGTTCTTTTAAGTAAGTTGGAGTAGCTGGATTGAACAATATACTATATAGAAGAGAAACAATGTGAGCATTCCGGCGAAGTCGTATAGGTAACCACTTGAGTTTTGCACGAAATTCGGAAACATGATCATATTTACGCAAACCAAATATGAATCGAATACAAAAATTTTGGAGTCTCTCAAGTTTGTTTAATTGGTCCTGGTAGTACATTTTATGCAGGCCAAATAATGACTGTTCAATGTTCATAGGGATCTCTATATTTCTTTAAATAAAATAAAAAACAAACAATTTACGCGCTGATACTGTAGATTTATATAGTAAGTAATGTCGTTTTTTATTTTATCCATTAGAAAAATTAACGAACAAAATATACAAAAAATCTAGCGTTTTCACTTTATAATATTGGTTCAGACTAGATTATGCTGTCCCCAATTCTGTGCAATACCAACTATACTAATTTTAATATCATTGCATTTCTTTCTAACATAATTCTTACGATAAGGACAGGGCAACTTTACTTGTGATATTTTAGTTACTATGCGAGATACTGAGTAAAAATAAGAGTCACGTTAGGACTGTACAAATGCGTAGTTTTAGTTGTTTGGCAATTCTATGCATACCCTGTTCCTTTCACACGAGGTATATTAGAGAGTGATGTAATGATATTTAAATTCACTACTAATGATCAAACCGATTTTTCAATAAATAAATAACAATCATCAAAAAAATATCTATGAAGTAACTTACCTCTTAAATTCACCGCATGGATTATAGTTTTTACTTCACCCAACTCGATTCCTAGTCGATTCATATTACTGAAAAGATAAACATAATAATATATTTATTTATTCAGACAACTTCCATTATCTTGGTTTTCAACTTCATTTCTAATTTACGTAAGTAATCAATTTAATAACCAACCAAGTGCGAGTCTGACACTCTAATAGCTACGTAGCTCTCTGTGTGTTAATATTCACTATGTTAAAACTATGGTTCATAAGTTTGAGATTATTAAGATGGTGCAATCACAAAAGTTTAATGTATAGGGACCTCCTTTTATGTCTAACTTTATTCGTTGTTATAGCGGCAATAGAAATACAGGCTGCGTGAAAATTTCAATTGCCTACCTATAACGGTTCTTAAGATACAGTCCGCTGTCAGGCAAACGGGCGCACGGACAGATGGATGGACAGTGGGGGCTTAGTAATAGGCTCCCCTCAATCCCTTTCGGGAACGGAGCACGAATAAAAACATATTGACTTCATTTTCTAAATAAGCCTCTTCATAATTGTGGAGTGATTTCTATAATGACGTTGAGGTTAGCATTAGCACTTTTTAAAGTGAAGACGCAGCCCTGTGATAGCATGGAAATCATGCACTCTCGCTTCCATAAACATGCTAGAAACACTACAAAAAGGGTCAGCCCTAATAACATCTTAAAGCTTTTGTTATAACTTTCTTAAAGGAACTTTTAATTAATAGGTACCTGATATCCACGATCCATAAGTAATATCCACGGAAAATCCAATTATCCGAAATGACACAATATTATCTAGGGACAATGTCACACAGATCATCCTAGCCCCAAACTAAGCAAAGCTTGTACTATGGGTACCAGGAGACGATATACATACTTATATAGATAGATAAATACTTAAATACATAGAAAACATCCATGACTTAGAAACAAATATTCATGCTCATCACACAAATATTTGCAATTACCGGGATTCGAACCCAGCCAGAGGACCACCAGCTTCGTAGGCAGGAGCACTACCAACTAGGCTACGGTGACCGTCAATATGATATAGGTACAAATGATTAGGTGGTAGAAGATACTTACTGTTCTACTATGGTAGACTTTTGACTGATCCACTGCTTGTGTAGGTTGCCGCAGTTCGCCTCGGTCGTATAGCTAGGCGTTAACACGTTATTGTTTTGTTTGTCTACGTGGTGTAGACGCATCTTCTCATTTGACACAGATATTACTCTAAAAAAATACATCTTGGTTAAGTCCTAGGCTAGTATAAAAATAAAATTATCTCATTTTGAATATATTCATTCTGTCTCCCGCTTTGCTCTGGAGGGAAGTGGAACAATTCATTTTCTAACTCCTCCTTTTATTTCTTTCTGATTAAATACGTTGCGGGACCCAAGACAGTTATAGCGATTCCCCGGGACATGCCTGAGCCTCACCGCTCAGTGTCATTTCATTGTGTGCCACTGTTGATCCTGGTTTACAGGAGTTGCGGTGGTGGGTAAGAGGGAGGGACTAGCCCCGATAAAAAAAACTCATTTTGAAGAAAGATTACGTTGGACCAAGGATGCAAATCTGCGGAACTCCTTCGTTTTTCTATTTACTAAAGCCATCACTTATTCTAACCCTGTTGAAAAGGGGTATCAGGTAGATTGAAATACAATTAACAATGTAAAACATTCAAGTTTATTTTGCAATAGCAAGATTTCAACCATATCAAGGTATCAGAACACAATATCAAAAGCTTATATGAAATCAAGAATGTCTACTCCTGCTTTTATTTGTCGATCCCAAAAATTTATAAACGGATCTATTATTCCTGGAAAAAACTATAATTCTCTTTAAACTCCTTACAATATTTAAGTGTTGATCGTTTCGGCAAGAATCAATACAATGTCCTCAATTCTATGTAATTAAATCTAAATTAATTTTAATATCTTTACATTCCTCTCTAACATAGTCCTTATAAAAAAGGAGGATGATATCAGGCTAATGATGTAAGATGCTCACCCTTCATCATTAGCCTGATATTGTCCACAGCTGGACATAGGCCTCCCCCAACAGTTTCCACAACATTGCCATTTGGGTGGGTTTGCCTTAGTCACCGTTAGCATGCGAGTTGGCGACCGCAGTTAGGTGATAGCTAATCCACAGGTGACGCTGCTACCAGACTGCCTTCTGTATATCTCTTAGTCACCTTTTACTATACCCACGGGATGGTGTGGGGTGGCACTGTATCTTTAGTTATGCAAATTTGTCTTGTCTTGTCTTGACTGGGGTGTACTAGCGTACAGCACTACGACCCTTCAGGATCTTTTGTACTGGCCTCCATTGGTTTTTACTCTATCCCTAGAGCCCTAAATGAGGTGTGCACATAATATGCAAATTTAGTTTTGGCCCGAAATAAGCCCGAAACCAGATAAGCAGTTTAGTTTAATAGTTTCACATTTGTGTGTATGCCGTGTCCTTTTCGTTGAGGCTATAATAGAGACAGTTGCAATGACATTTAAATAATCTATTCTTATTTCGTTTATTCGTATTTGAGATAGAATCCACATCAATGTTTTTAAACTATTATCGTAATAAACAATACTCACTTGGCTCTGGTAAGGTGTGGCCATCCAACCCATACAACTTTTCCCAGTAGATCTTCGGCGATCTTTTCTAAAGCGTCTTCAGTTTCACCCTCTTTAATAATTTCTACTATCATATTTTCATTACGTGATGGCTGGTCAAAAACTTTCACTTTGTTTTTCTTTAAACTTGCCTGTAAAATTAAGTTACTTTTACAAGTTTAATTTGGTTAAGAAATAAAAAATAATTACTGAATATTTTTTGCATATTAAATTTATATGTAATTCGGATCTGGTCATTTTAAATCATTGAAATGATTTCTTAGCAGAGGTGTAAGTTTCTGGCCTATTAAGCAGAATATGCCAAGTTATCTGAAGACTCCTGTCCGTCGTATCTAACTTGACTGCAATGCTTTACTAACTTATTAGTTTACTTGACAGGTATCCAACAGCTCTCACAGCCAGTTACTCTGTACCAATCCGAAAGTGATAGGACCGAAAGAAAACTGAGCGTATCCATGCACGGGCACGTTAAGCTGTAGTTGTTAAACAACGGTCGAAGTACCATGTCAAAGGCCTACTTGGCGGCTTGAACGACCTCTGTCTGTCGACTAGGCACAGTCAAATTACATCCACTGCTAGACCAAAGCCTCCCCAAAAATGGGGGGATATTCCATAATCGCCACTCTTGGCAGACGGGTTGGCGATCGCAGTTGATGGTCATAGTTCACAGAAAAATGCTGCAGCCCGTTCTCTGGTAGGTATTTTTTATTTATTTTATGTAAACTTTAGTACACAAACTGTACAAAGGCGGACTTAATGCCAAAGGCATTCTCTACCAGTCGACCTTTGGTATTCCCTCGGGACGATTTCTACGCCCCCTACGGGATGAGATGGGGTGATGATATTCTATTCCGTCACCACACACACATAGGATAAAGTAAAGTAGCAGGTCTAACCTTATATTTTAGATGCCTCATAGTAGGAAAACCAGGGAACAGCATATCCCTCTTCGCGTTCGGTAACATGCCCCGTTTGAGCTGAACCTCAGGCACCTCAAGCTCCTCTCTCCAAACTGGGGTTTCTATCGCGTGGCATTCTAATATAGCCGGGAAGTAAGCCGGTGCTTGTGCTGTGCCTATTAATAAACAATAAATGCCATATTATTATTTAAACTGACGAGGAGCTAAGTAAGTGACAACTGTAAGGGGTAACTTATTCACTTGAATCACTTTAGGAGGTCATCTTCAGGGCGCATGCAAACCCAAGTTCGCTGGTCAGGTCAAACATAAAATTAAGTACGTGAGTTACCCCTTACATTTTTTCACTATGTTAAAAACTAGATTAGAGTTTTGTCTCCACAGGTTAATGACATATTGTAAAGGATTTAAAATCTCAATTATTCAATCACCGCACTCAAGACCTGAAGTTGGTCTCTGTTATTGACCAAGGGCACGACATATACTCTTATAATAAAAATATTAAAACTTGCTTTACTATATGATTGTAACTACCGCTAAAACGCAAAAAAGCTTCTATTCTTTTTTGATGTCCGGTAAAGTGGTGGGACATTGTTAACACAATAATATATTAATAAAAGATTAATTAAATTCGTAATAAAATTAACCCTTTTATTATAGGAGTGGCTATCTTACTCAGTAGTCCACCTTATCTCGCCTTATAGCCAATATGAACAGACAACGCATTACGCAAAGCATTAAATTATAGGATATGTTTCCTACTATTTCATACCTCACAAATGTTTTGTGTATGTGTCTGTGTGTATGTGTGTGTGTGTATATGTGTGTGTGTGTGTGTGTGTGTGTATATGTGTGTGTGTGTGTGCTTGTGCACGCAGGTGTGTGTGTGTGTGTGTGTTTGTGCTTATACACGCACACGTGTGTTAGTGTTCGTGTGCGTGCATGCATGTTTGTGCGTGTGTGTGTGTGTGTGTGTGGGAGCATGTGAGTGCGTACGTGCATGTGTCTGTTTGTGTAACTAACACCTTATGATAACACACCTATACTTTGTGCGGACCAGTTGTACACCAGCATTGGTCCGTGTGAGTTTCGTTTCTTTTCCTCCTCTGTTAACCTCTGGTAACATGGCTCCATTGCTGACAATAGATTAACCTACAAATTGAACACGAGTTGATTAAATTTTGTAATGCGCCGGATACAATTTTACCTGTAGCCTTTCAGTGTACACTGTACATATGAAAATCTACTCATGCGCAAAAAAATATAGATGCCCTCTGTAAAAGGAGCGATACACACAAAATAAATACTGGATATAAGCATAAATTTATGTTACATATGATCCGTCTCCATAAAATAATCTATTTATCTATATAAGATACTATAACTAACTTCCAAATTATATTGGAGAAATTGTATACACATACGTTTAACAGAATTATAAAACCCAAATTGTGTAGCAGTATATTGCAGTATATTACAAAAATACTGAAAATTTAAGCGACAAAAGTGCTTGGCATTGAGTTGCTCTAAGTCAAATAATGAATAAGTAAATAATGAATCTTAAGCAAAATTTAATTTAAAGAAGGATTCCTACTGAGTTTTCTGGCAGTGTTTCTCAGTAGCTGCCACGTCATGCACTGCGCGGTGGGGTAAAAAAATCAACAATTCCACATGAATCTAACATTTTAACGGAATAAATTTGAATTTTAACATTGCTTTAGACAATATTTTTTATAGTGATTTAAGTACTTACCTCGTCAATAAAAGGTATAAGTACAACTGCCTCCCAGTCGTTTCGTTTGCCGTTGAGATCTGTCTCAAAGTTGAGTGGATAGTAATGTACTATGGGCGAGTCCTCATCCGTCATTAAATCGTGGAACGGGGACGGTAACAGTTGCTTACTCGCCGCTGGTAATACTGCTAGAAGCTGCATAAAAGTACAAACGGTTAAAAAACATCTAGCTGTCTACAGGTGAAAAAATATATAGCGTGGTATAAAATATTTAAAATATTCGAGTCCTCAGAACCACGGTGCGGTGGCGGAGCGGTTAAAGCACATGGGGCCGGATACCCCGTGGTCCTGGGTTCGATTCTCATCCGCACTTGCATTTATAACAATCATTTTAAAAATGTCCTAAATATAGTCTTCCTAAGTATAGCATGTTTAAAATGCTAAAAATAATAAATGAAATCATAGTTAATAATAAAAACTATGATTTAATATATATTCAAAAATGAATAATTTAAAGCGCCATCTGCTGGAATTGTTCAATCTAAGTATTGGCATTTCAGCCGTTGTTAGCCGTGTAGGTTTCGGGAAGATGGCGTTTAAAGCGTCATAAATGCGTCAAGTAGTATCGAATGGATTGTATAATTTGAGTTATATGATAATCTAATGTAATTTTTAGCATAAGGCACACTTATTGTAATATAAATAATGCATGCCGTGCTTACCCTTAAGAGATTGCTACACTTAGCTTTAGTTATAGTCGGACGCAATTTGTAATATATTGAGTGTAAGCAATTGTTGGTGAGCCTAAATAAATAAATAAATAAAAAAAAAACCAAAGTGCGGGGGCTGAGCGGTTAACACACATGGGGCCGGATACCCCGTGGTCGTGGGTTCGATTCTCACCCGCACTTAAATTTATACAATTAATTTTATAAATGTAAGAAAAAATATTAAGTAGTTGTTTAGTATGTGGATTCAATCAAATTAAATTCCAAAAATGATTAAAATTTTATGGATATTTGTTTTTTGAGTTACCTGTTCAAATGGTTTGAAAGGGACTCCCAACTCAAATTCAATCTTCAAGTCCTTAAAGCCCTTAACATCGGAGATATAAGGCGCGTAGTGGTGCGGGTAGTACCAGCACCACGAAGGGCAGCCCTTATAGTAGTAGTACAGGTTCCACTGTATGGCGCGGACGTAGCCTTCTGCTTGGTCCGCTAGCACCTCACTAAGGAACACGACTCAATGAATATTCCATTCAAAGATTCTAGCGATAGCAAGGGAAAATCAGCACTGGGTGAAACCTAGTAAATGCTGGAATAGTGGCCCTTTCAGCAGGATATAGAGAACCTATTGCTTACTTTCGGATATATTCTTCCTATTGTTTGTTTTTTCATATGTACTATTACGCACTCGTAGGTTCTGCACATTAAAACTCCGAGATATTTTCCACACACAATATTTAATCGAACAGAGTAACGTTCTCATCTACCGTCGTACAAAGAATGCCTCTTTAATAATTCTCCTACCCTATTTATATTTTTATCAGTGACAACCATTTGAAAGTCTAATGTCGATTATTAATAGTTTTAAGATGTAAAATTATTATAGAATTATTATAGTAATTAATAAAATGATAATCACTAATCAAATAAATAATTACAGTGTAAAAATATTATAACATAGCAGCTACGTCATAACCGTTGCGCGGCTATTGAGTACTTGATAACAGTACTTAATAATTAGTTTTTTCTGTAAATTTCCTGTATGTCATTGTTGAATAAATGTATTTTCGTTCTTTCATTCGATACACATTATTTGAAGTTGTGAAAGCACATATAAAATATAAAGTTTTCAATTAATAAACTGTCTCGAATTTTCCCAAAGATCTAACTTATCTGTCGGCGTTGAACTAACGCTGGGAAAACACCATAATATATCAAAATCACAATGAGCTTTTGAGCTCTATTCCTGAATCGGCAGATAGAGGTATTATTTAAAAAAAATAATGATGATGATAAAGTTGGAGGTGTTACATCACCGTGAGCGTGTCAGCTAACCAGTAGCATCCGATAATGAAGATTAGTATTACCGTGAAGATCGTTAATTACAACTGAGACAGACCATAGCTGAAACTCGACCAGCTGAGCTAATTCTAAATCTTTACAGGCTTTAAGAATGCATTCGTATTGTTGAAATGTCTACCACGATCCTCAATCCGATGAGCAACAGTTGCATAAAGCGTCACTAAAAACGATCTCTCTCATTCATCTCGAAGTCAGTAACAGCCGTGAACGAAGAACTTTTCCCGTAAAGATCGTTAGTTTCAATTAACACTGACCGCTATAGACGAACAGTCGCACGGAGATGAAGACCGACTTTCTTCAGCGTTGGAAAAATCGTCATTTACGGAGTCATAGCCTTGTGTGTTTGTCTGCGATTTCATTGATCTTTCGCGATCTTAGTTCCGCAGGCAACAAGCTAATACTTCAGTAGTAAGATACTTACTCAGTTACTCTAGAATAGTCTAACTTATTCATATAATAATCTTTCTTATGTAGTTTAAATTCCATTTCTATATTAGCTTCCTCTGTAACAAAAGATAACCCAATATTAATAAATATAGTACTAATATTTTTTACGGACACCGTAGCCTAGTAAGTAGTGCTCCTGCCTACGAAGCTGGTGGTCCTGGGTTCGAATCCCGGTAAGTGCAAATATTTGTGTGATGAGCACGAATATTTGTTTCTGAGTCATGGATGTTTTCTATGTATTTAAGTATTTATCTATATATATATAAGTATGTATGTCGTCGCCTGGTCCACATAGTACAAGCTTTGCTTAGTTTGGGGGTAGGATGATCTGTGTGACCTTGTCCCTAGATATTATATTATTTAATTATTATTTAACAAAAACATACTAATAAAGACAATCTTCATTCGAATAACGGTTTTTATTCACATAGACTTTAAAAAGAGCTTGTACATAGTCTAAGAATGCTGGTATTAAGTATTACAAGTTAACTAAACAAAATGAAAGCTAAACTAAGCAAAGTACAGACTCCTAGACACCCAGTCGTTGCAGCTCCTGTCTAGAACTATGCTTTTTAATAATGAATTTAATAAATACCTAAGTTATTATCAAAATAGTCATTTGGAAATTTTAATACTGTTTGTCAATATTTACAGTTTTATATATATTTTAATATATTGTGTCAGAATAGTTCTGACAAAATTGAGGTAAGAATTAAACAGAATTATTATTAACAATCCTAAAAACGTACCATCACTTGTCTCCTCATATCCATCTTCGTCATCTTCATCCATAAACTAAAACAGAAGTATTACGAATTATATATCTGAATCCCTTCTTATCAGTTGAGTAGAATTAAAGACACATTAGTTAAACCACCTGGCATACAAGTAGTAACTGATACAACAATGAAATAAAATTTAAAGAATATTTTAAATTTACAAAACTTATTCAAAAGCAGAACTACAAGGCTATTCCCGGAATGTGTTCTGCCAGTTAGGCGTATTTCCCCAGTCGAGCAGCTCATAAATTCAATTATGTTTGCCATTTAAGCGAGGGAGAGTACCTACCGCCAAAGCCTAGGAACTTGGTTGCATTCGAACGCATAATATTATGATGCGTTCGAATGCAACCGAGTTCCTAGGCTTTGGCGGTAGGTACTCTGCCTCGCTTCTCTTGAATCTTGGATAGCACTTAAATGGCAAATACATATATCAAGAAAAAGAACAATGAACAAAAGCGCAACAATACAGTCAATATGATTTAAATTGATTTGACATGAAAAGAAAAAATCCCTGCATTGCTTTGGTTCATCCAACGGTTGTCTGGAAGAGATTTCTGTATTAGCGATCGCCGTTTGTGCCATATTATATAAGTTAACTGATGTGATAATGTTATGCTTCGATTTGGTGCAATAAAGTGTTATCTATCTATCTATCTAAAATAGAAAATAATATTTGATGTACAAGATTGGTATGTAGTACATACCAAGTCCTGCGTCGCGTCGATGAGTGCTTGCAGCTCATCATCAGGCTTGTTATTCTTTATATCCTCCACATTCACATTGAATGTGTCATCGTTATTTGGCTTGTACTAGAAAAAATACATAAAACATCATAGGGGAACCGCCAGAGACATGAATAATAATAAAAAAAATAGTGAAAGTGATAATCTATAAAAGAAATTTAACAGATTAGGATAGCTGGATATGCTGGCGTCTGTACAAAAAATACAGCAACATATACCAAAATAACTTGTTCTTCATTATTTTGATAAAAAAAAAAATTGCCGTAAATAGACAGTACCTCTTTCCTCTCATTGGCGGTAGGCCTCCTTCCCAACTTAGCCTCAAAGTATTTAAGATCTGCATATGTATCTTGGAACTTTTCCTTGTCTATCTTGGCTAGTTCTTGCATAAATATCTCGAACCTAGCCAGGTTCAGATCACCTGCTTCGTTTATATATCCTGAAATATTTAACAAACCTTAGATACTATCATAAATGTACAGACGCCAGCACATCCAGCTACCCCAATCCGTCAAATACCTTTAGTAGATTTTCAACTTTATCACAAAAGCATAAGGTTCACTTTCAATTGGGGAAATTTGACAGATTGGGGTAGCTTGATGTGCTGGCGTCTGTACTATGAATTTAAAGCTATCTATCGATAGCCATGTTGGTCTAGCGTTAGCAAGATCAAAAGGTGGGGTACCTTTAGATATGGAACCCTAAAAATATATTGTTGACGGCCGGTTGGCGTGTTTGGTAAATGCTTGCCTTTCACGCCGCAGGTTGTGGGTTCGATTCCCACCCAGGACAGATATTCGTGTGCCTGAACAAGTCTATTTGTCCTGAGTCTGGATGTAATTATCGATATAAGTATGTATTTACAAAAGAAAAGTAGTATATGTAATATATCAGTTATCTGGTTTCCATAGTACAAGCTCTGCTTAGTTTGGGATCAGATGGCCGCGTGTGAATAATCTCCCAGGATAGTTATCATTATTATTATTTACTTACCATCTAAAGTGGGCAATACTGTCATATAAGTCTTATACAATAGTGGCAAGGCATCATTACTTATATGCATATTCGGCAAGTTGGGTATGAAATCATTTCCTACTAGGAACCCCATAAGGACCCAGTCATCTACCACCTTTTCTATATCGTATTCAAATGGAAGATTGTCTTTGATCTCTATGAACTCTTGTTCTAAGTATTCTCTGAGGAGAGATAAATGGAGGAGGTAGAAGTTTGTTTCTTCGGGACTAGTGGATCTCTGTGTCGTTCTACCGAATTTAACCTGGAAGTATAGAACAATATTAACATTACAATACATGGTATATGGCTAACAATATAATAATCTGACTCCTAATGCATTTCACACTATATTACGTGACAGGCATCTCAAGTTAGGTATCCAGTATTAAAAAAGTGAAGTTAATTATTGGTATATTTAAATTAGCATGAACCAACCCAGGTCTCTAATTTTTGGCATTGGATACCAACGGAATCTTGTTCGTTTAACGCCCGAAATTAATAAACGATCCTAATCCATTTTATGCTATCTACGATAGCAATTTCGATCCATTTGTCTATTAAACCGTGCCAATAAAGCATCCACAGATTGAAAAAGCAATCTTTCCGAACGAGCGATCTTTGGGAGGACGGATCATAGAAAAAGATAGGCCTCTGTACTAAAATGACAGGTTGCACGTGCCAATAAACAATCCATTAATTTTGACATAAGCTAAGATAGCCAAAACAATCTAAAGTTGCAATCCTAGAAATTCGGTGGATTGACAATTGGTTCTAAAGATAAAATTGGTGAAATAGTTCATTATATTCCAAAGTAGCTTTGCATATAAATAATAAGAATATTTTTTTAGTTTACAAAATAGGCGGCAACAACTTCACGTCACTGATTAAATTATTTGTAAAATAAACACAGAAATCAATAATAAAATTATTGTTTATCATATCAGAATCCATTATAGGTATTATATTTATGAATAAGTAATTATTTGTATATTAGTTATAAATGCTTTGCAACAAAAACAAACAACCAACTTACTCCTTTTTTGTTCTTGATCCGATCGGCGACGACGGCGCAGGCGTGCGTTTTGCTTGTCAAATTTAGATACGTTCCGTTCCACCAAAACATAATGTTTGACCAATTAAGTTTCATTTTATTATTATATACCCTAGTCGTCTAGTAAAACATTGTAACCTAGCTATAAATAAGTCAGTATTGATGACTTATCTTTAATATATTTAAAAATGAATTTTCATCTTAAATTAAATGGTATAATTGTGTCCTGAGTTACCGAGTTCTGCATAAAACGGAACGCTGCAGAGGGAAAGGATCGCACCCCGATCTCTGGGCAAAAAATGGATGGATTGATTTGTTTTGTTATTGGCACGCAGGTAAAGATCAAGATAGCGATAGAGCTAATCTAGAGATAGGACTGACTGACAGATTGCGGATCGTTTATTAATTTCGGGCGTAAGTTCGTAATAATTTAAGAAGGTGACAACACTCAATTTATAATTTTGAAAAGACTTAAAAAAGATGTAAGTTATCCATTCTACTGCATTGTTTTATTTATATAACGCGATTCTTCCTTTATTCGTGAACCATAAGACAAAAATAAAATGTTTTATTTTTGATCACAAATAAATTTAGTTCGAATTGGTTGTTATAAAAAGTTGCGATTGTAGGTATTTAGAAATCGATAATTATCTTGTTTACCCCAACATACAAATGTTGTTCTGAGTCTGGATTAGCTTTGTCTTCGGTAATGAGATATTTTTGTAAAGTCTCTCTTCAGGGATTTCGTTCTCTAGGGCGGAAGTTGCCATAAAAAATAAAGAAATTAAAATTATAATATAAATCTTGTTTTCTACTAACTAATAATGGTCAAGGTAATGTAAAGTACTTCATCTGCGAACGTTGTGTATACCTGTAAGTGACCTACACATACTGGACTAATCTCTCTGTATTAGGCTGAGATCTATAGAGCGTACTTAGACTTTGCTCAGACTTTACTTAGACAGAAGTTATTGCATGTAACGAAATTACAATTGGTGTTTTGACTTTGCCTGTCTTAGCTTATGCTAAGCATAATCTTAACTTCAAAAAGTCTATAAATACCAAATCAAAGTATAAGCTTAGCATACATTTAGCAAAGTTTACGTAAGTAAAGTTTGAGCAAAGTCTAAGTACGCTCTATAGATCTCAGCCTTAGACTCATACAAACAAATTATGAATAGTTTGTTGGTGTGCCTTATAAATAAAATAAAAACAAAATACGGATTAAGTGCTAGAATTCAGATTTTTTTTATCTGGGTCATTATATGGCAAGTGCTACGTAGATTTACCTCCTCTCTTAGTAATGCAAAGTGTGGTTCATGCGTGCACATGCCCAACATGATGAGATCTGCATCGAGTCCATACAGACAATGCCTTGTGTTTGGGTCGTAGTCCGGCTGGGAGCGCGACCACCGAATGTAGTCCATTATCTTGTGCTCGCCCTCTCCTGGTGTCTACAAACATAATAAATTTAAATACAAGGTGAATTTGTAGTACTATATTTGGCGCGCTGGTTTACATCTCTAATCAGACGAGATTGACAGGCATTCATGTTAAAAAGAATTACAAATTAGGGTACATAAAGCGATCTCTTCGGGGCAACCGTTGAATGAGCTAAGTCTCGTTGGTAGTGTATTCTACTATGCAATGTATTAGGTTTGTATGCCTACTAATTGCTTGCTGGCTTATCGTATGGGTAGAGGTAACCCTAGTGTCAGTTTTTCAAGCCGCCCAGTAGGCCTCCGACATGGCTTAACAACTTACTGTTGTTGAATTACTCGTTGTTAAATTTGCAAAATCATGCGATAAGAGTAAAGGAGGATATGGTTTTTGAACCTGTTACCCCTATCGAAGTTTTTACACTAGTTAAGAATAAGGAGAGCAAAAAGTCTTTTGGTCATGATGAAATTCCTATGACAATCATAAAAGAAAACATTGATGTGTTGGCGAGCCCTTTGGCCGATTCAATAAACTAATATGTAAACAAAGGTATTTTTCCAGAACAATTTAAATTAGCTAGAGTACTACCTATACATAAGAAAGGCTCTAAAATAGATCCAGCGAATACTATAACCGGGACCGACAGCTTAACGTGCCCTCCGAAGCACGGAGACACTCAGAAATAAAACCACTTTGGCGGTCACTCATCTATGCACTGACCGCGAGCCTAGTTTCAAAACTTAGCGTAACGGAAAAGGACGAAAACAGTTTTAAAGAAACATAAGAACCTCTAACTATTTATAACACAAAGAGAGCGTCACATCACAAAGGCCTCCCCCAAAGATCTCTACACTGGCACATTGACCACATTTTATTTATTTATTTATTTATTACAGATATCTTATTGCTAACAGATAATTCCAAGCACAATAAGTGATACAATCATAATAATTTATATACATAATCTATAGGTACTATATACTATACTATAATAAGCTAATTAATTAACCATGTTAAAAAAAAAAATAAAGTGAAAAGTTTTCTAATATTATGTATCTACTGCATAATATTAGAAAAAGATAAAATTGTAATAAGAAGTTACTGTATACTGCTCTCAATAGTCAATGCCTCAATGTGACGTCCTGCAACGGTTAGGAATGCATTTTCCGTGCATGAGAATATATCTATTGTTGAGTCATTCTCGATATCATTGATATAGCGAACTGCGCGGGACAGAGGTGCATTTCGGGCTAGATTTGTTCGAGCGGCCGGCACCGCCAATAGGTTATGTTGACGTCGCGCCTGGACAAAGTATGTCCTGTGTCGCGGCACACGGAACTGTAATAGTGCCAATAGTAAAGAGTTATATGTGTAACCACGCATTAACCTGAAGAAATACGTGACTAATGCAATGTTACGTCGTACTGCTAACATACGATAGTCCACCATACCCACGATATAAAGTGTTGGATATAAATACGGATAATAATAATATAATCTTTTGAACAAATAGCGTACAAATGATTTCTGTATTTTTTCGACTTTTTGTATGTACTGAACTTGATAGGGATTCCATATCACTGAATTAGTCTCGAGTGTGGTACGAACGTACGCGTTATATAAGGTACACAAAGTTTTACGATTACAAAAGCTTCTAGACTGTCTCAGAACAAATCCTAGGCTTTTCCGCGATTTATCACAGAGTTTGCAAATATTATCATGGTAAGTTAATTGGCTATCAAACCATGTGCCCAAATCTTTTACGGTGTCCGCTCTTTTCACAATCGTATTGTGTAGTGTATAGTTTTTGTGTATTGGGAAACGTGCGCGACTATAAGAGTACATACATTAGTACACACGGCTACATATCCAGCTTTATATTGACGGTCACCGTGGCCTACTTGGTAGTGCTCTTGCCTACGAAGCTGGTGGTCCTGGGTTCGAATCCCGGTAAGTGCAAATATTTGTGTGAAGAGCACGAATATTTGTTTCTGAACCATGGATGTTTCCTATGTATATAAGTATTTATATGACTATCTATATGAATATGTATATCGTCGCCTGGTACCCATAGTACAAGCTTTGCTTAGTTTGGGGCGAGGATGATCTGTGTGACATTGTCCCTAGATATAATATAAGCTGACCTCACATTGTATGGAAATCCTACACAACGCGAGATCAGCTTATACCTACTGGAAATGTATAGCTTGATATGTAGCCGTGTGAACAATATAATGCCCTTAATATAAATAATAACCCTTGCTGTGTAATATATATTAATAACTATAATTTCTTACCTCATGGCCCGACAATACAACTTTGACTTTAGCCCACAGAGGGTCTGTAGACATCTTGTGCTTCACAAAGTACCTCAACTGCTCATGCAGACGCACCATGAACACTGTGCCCGGCGTGATGCAGTTACTGTCAAAACGCTTTTCTGTCGGAAGTACTTCGCCTGTGGAATGTATTAACTGTGGTATACTATATATCAGCATACATGGAGTCGCTAGAGTATAAAGGACAAGGATTTAGGTGGAATCTCTCGCTCTACACCCATATGTGTGAAAAAGAAAACAATACTGAAAAGAAGTTTAAGAATTCTCCTAATTCCTCGATCAAAACTAAACATGATTTTATGGTACAATCGATCAAAAAAGCAAAATTGTCTATGCGTAGCGGTTCTTTTTTATGTTTCCGTACCCAAAGTGTAAAACGGGAAGGAAGTGTCAGATAGACAGACAGACTTCACTGTCTGTCTGTCTGTCCACCTGTCACCAGGCTGGATCTCGTGATAGTTAGACAGTTGAAATTTTCACAGATGATGTATTTCTGTTGCCGCTATAACAAAAAATACATGAAAAAAAAATTAAGGTGTCTCCCATACAACAAACGTGAATTTTTTGCTCGTTTTTATAGATAATGGTACGGAACCCTACGTGCGCGAGTCCGACTCTCACTTAGCCGGTTTTTTTATTTCGTTTATGTTCGTATATTTTTATACCAAACATTTTTGGACTGATTTTTAATGGCTTTTGAATTAAATTTCAAGGGTAATAACTTCTACCAAAATAAGTGGATCTATAAAAAAAAAGCGGTCGTTTTTAAAATGTGCTAAAAAATACTAGGGTTAAATTGACCAAAATCATTACTGGCAGATCACATTTACATTCCGATGTCTTTATTTACTTATACTTTACGATAACCTAAGGCTTTGTTTTAATCAAAAGGCGAAAACATTGCGTGAATAGAACCCTTTCTATATGATAGTTTGAAGTACAATGTAGCAGTCAACACTGTACTTGAAACTAAAAGATTCGGCACTCCCACATTGGACTCTTTTACAAAGTAGCTACTTCTTAATTTTTTCAATAACATTATGTAAACAAACTTACAAACCTTTCTAAATTTCCTTTCTCAAATATTATTTGAGAAAGGAATTTACCGCAGTGCGACTATCCGCATTGCAAAATACCTTTTATTAACAGAATACCATCGCTTTGACGTCACTTTTAGTGCAGTCATTGAAGCGAAAAATACGGTCTTACCTCCGAATTTTTTTACTGTGAACCGATTTGCATGAAGTTTTGGAATTAGGCTCATCTTACCCTTAACTTCAAAAGTGAAAATGATCTGAACTCCGCCTATTATTTTAATAACCCCTTAATGGAAAAATTGACATTGAGCCATTTTATCGCTAGAAAACATGTCTAATAGTAAGTGGTGAAATTGTAAAGTATTTTCTAACATAACTATCTCATATTAAAATCATTTTCAACCCCTTGAAAATCTTACAACCCTTGCAAACAACCCCTAAATTGAAAAATCACAAAAAAAAAATACTTTGGTATTACATAAAAAGATGTAAGTATAGAGTACGTAATATTTTATATTCTCTATAATAATTATCAATTTTTAACCCCCTTTCAACCCTTGAAAACTACCCCTTGGTAAAAACTTGTTAATTTTTTTTTTTGATAAAATGAAAGGGATTTAAAACTTATTCCACACTCTCGAAAATGATTATCATATTCTTAAGCTTTTCTACCCTTAAAACTACCCCTAAATTAAAACAGTAAATATATATGATTACATATTTAAAAATAATTTAATTTAGAGTAATAAATTGCCATTGATTGAATAAAATATTTACAAATTATATAAAATTGTACTATTATTATTAAAATATAATATTATTAGTCATGACTCAATATCGGAGTCGCTGTCACATTCAACATCTTCTGGCTGAATTGGAGGGCTATTTTGGCAGTTATCTCCACTGCACGTTCCACAGGTACTATTACAAAACAGACCAACTTTTCTGCATCCGCAAGACGCTCCACATCCTTTTTTGCACTTGCAAAAAATCATTTTCAGCTGTTCTTGTGGTGCGGGTACACAATAGTTGTACACATTACAATAGTTGTAGGTCTCTATTATACTGCGCACTTTCACATTGCTCCAAATATTCACACTACGAAATTTTCAGTTACTAAGTAGAAAAAAATATGATAAGTTTTTGGACCATAACTCCTTCAATTTTCATGCTATCACAATTTATAAAAAACCATTGTAAAGGTAATTAAGAGAGCTACAACATCCTTTATTGCAATATATAGTAAAAAGCCTTTTTCTAAAACGGTGAAGGGTTAAAGGGCTTAAGAGAGGCTGTGATTGCGCTGCCACGCGCTCTTTAAACAATCATATCTCCGTCAATTTTTATTTGACAGAAAAAACAAAAATACCAAATAGTTTGTCAGAAAAATACCTAAATTTTTTATTTGAACACTTTTATACGTATCTGTCGTCATTTTTGAGATATTACGAAAACAAAGTGGGTTTTTAAAAAATTTGATATTTTGTTTTGTTTTTTAATCGTGACTTTTTTGAAAAATATCTGTCCTGAAGCATCCAAACTGAGACTATCTATCAAACTCATCATAATAAAGTTAATTCTAGGCGGAATATGATTAATTTTAATGTTAGTGGAAATGGCACTTAACAAACCCATTGATTTAAAAGAAAAAAACATTAGGTGCTCCCCTTATTTGCAACACAGCTCACTTATTTTACGTGCGAAAGACTTTTAATAGTGCTCATTTTAAAGCTTATTTCAAGCACTACAAAACCCTCTTATATTACAATGCATAAAATGCATGTGCTCGCCGCTAGATGGCATTGACCACATCGATTAAATATCAGACAAAATAAAAAACGGCTTTGATCTTTAATATCTAGCTTAATATTGCACTTAGAATAGGTACTTTTAAAAAAAAAAATTGTTCATTGTTTTACCTGCTACAATTTTGTTCTTTATAAATTTTCGATAAAACGTATATTTTTGGAGATATTTGCAAAAAACCGATGAAAAACGTGAAAAAATTGCGAATTTTCAATTGCCAATAACTTGAAAAATATTGGATTTTTTGAAAAACTTTATAGATGATTTTTGCTTAAAATTAGGCCTTCTATCAATATCCGTAGTTATTTTGAAAAAAACAAAATTCACCCCTGAGAAGGGTTGGCAACCACCCCCAGGGTGGTTGCGGAGTTCAAATCATTTTCACTTTTGAAGTTAAGGGTAAGATGAACCTAATTCCAAAATTGTATGCAATTCGGTTCACAGTAAAAAAATTCGGAGCTATAATGCTTCAATGACTGCACTATTTGCGCGTCTGGCTTCTCTATACAGAAGCTAAGCAACAGCAAAGCTTGCGCAATAAAAGCTCTTCCATCGAAAATTTGTGTTTCGTGTCGCTCATAGGTCATATTTGCAATTGAAAAGTCATTATAGTGTTAATTTGGCTTTCAAATAATGTCTATAATTGATAATTGTTGCAGACCGGCCATTTATTTCTTTTTTTTAAAGACAACGCCCGCATTTTTTAAATTAATCCCTGTGTCGCGGGGTACTTTACAAACATATAATAGACGGACACAAACTACATCCAGACTCTGAATAACTATTAATGGGTCACAGAAATAGTTGTCCGGCGCGGGACTCGAACCCGCGACACGGAGCGGCGAAGCGGCGTACGACACCTCAAATTGCAACATGATAAGAAAACATGCATTACCTTTCACTCTAGCCTCCTCTTCTAACTTTTCTGCTTCTCTTGCAGATCTGAACCTGTTATATAAAAGAACGAGTTAGATCTTTGGTTACAACGGATTTAAATAGGTAATTAAAACTTAAAGCCATTGGAATACTTGGAAAAATGTTTTTATATAACTATGTATTTACAAATGAATATAGTATATGTAATATATCAGTTATCTGGTTTCCATAGTACAAGTTCTGCTTAATTTGGGATCAGATGGCCGGGTGCAAATTATGTCCCAGGTTATTGTTATTAATGGGCTTATATTTATCCGAAAGACATCAAAAATGGTATTTGTTAAGATTGTAAAGATAATATGGAAAGCTTATGAATCAAAATTAGTGTCAGGTGTAATATAATGTCTTCCTGGTCAAATTTCGGCAATGGCGCCCAGTCTTAATAGAGATTAGCCATGTGCGCGTGAAATATTATAGTGTACGAGTGATTAGACAGGTCGCTGACACGACCCGTACCAGTTCAGGTATAGAATCGACAGCATTACGTGCTCTCCAAGGTACGAGGTAGTCCTAATTTCAGACTCCGGCTTGATACTGAGAGATTTTCTAGACAGAAAACCCCAATAACACTTTTCTAGTTAGCCTGACCCGGGATTTGAACCCAGGACCTCATTATCTGCGGTTGAACACGCTACCGCTAGACCAACGAGGCAGATAGATAAATTATAGTCTATGTGTTAATCTGATATAATCGTATTTTTTCTGCTTCTCTTCTTCTCTCTATTTTATAAGAAAATTATTATAATTTACTTAAAGGTTAATTATTTTGCTATATTTTAACAAAATAAATAAATTTAATTTTAAAAATCATACATGTACGGGAGGTGATTTTGTAAAATGTTACTTAGTTTTTTGCAACTTCCTTATAGAAGCTTCGCGACCCCCCTAAAGAGGCTTCGCGACCCCCTAGGGGGTCGCGACCCACAGGTTGAAAAACACTACCTTAAAGGATGGGTGTACTTAAAGGTTAAATATATCTGGACATAAAAGAATCTAAAACAATGCAGAAAGAAATTACAATGAGCTAAAAATAATACTATAAAAGGCAAAGACAATACGAACCCTACACAATAGGGTAACAAAAGGATGACTGGAATATATGCTCAAATTCTATTTTTATCCAGAAAATTGCGCGCAGCTGTTTCATTCGCATATTCAAATATTATAATAATGTCCTCCCGGCCGAATTTTGGCCACGGCAGCTAGTCTCAATGGAGATTAGCCAGGACGTATTATAGTGCATAAGTGTGTGCGCAAGCACAGGGTCTCCTTCTATTGCTACGATGCGACGACTAGCGACACAACATGAACGAGATCAGTTACAGGCACGACGGCTTTACGTGCTCTCTGATGCACGGGGGTGTAATACCGCCAACTCCCAGACTTCGGGCTGATACTGAGAAATTTCTTTTTATGGAAAAATCCCGAAATCACTTTTTGGCCCGACCCGGGATTTGAACCCCGGACCTCATTATCTGCGGTTGAACACGCTACCGCTAGACCATCGAGGCAAATAATATATAGGATATAAAATTATTGTATTCACTTTCCAAAAATCTAGTTTAGTCATATATATGCTAAGATTCTTTTTAATTTCCATGACATTAACAGTTAGCCTAGGAGGCTTTCGCTTCTTCACCGGATAATAAAGGCGAGCTGGCGGCTGTCTACCAATAAATAATAATAATAATAATAGCCTTTTTTCAGACAGTATTTCATTTACATATCTTAATTAATATATACTTTCTATATTAAAGTCTTAACTCTATCCTTAACAATTTAGCATCGATTATGCCATTTATTGACAAAGGCCTCCTCCAACCTTTTCCATTCCTCTTTGTTTTTGGCAGTTCTTGTCCATAAACCTCCACAACCTACCAATACCAGTCTACCGATAGGAAACTACAAATTAAGTACTCGCGCCAGGGGGCCGTTTGGTGTTCGAACCTCGACTCTAGGTCATAGTAAAGTAAAGGTTGGTTGTTTGTGGCATGTTGTCTGCAAATGTTGCTTTATGTTAATAAGCAAAAAGGCAGCAACTCATCCGCTTGGAGATTGGAGAAGACATTTTTGGATACAAATGCAAACCAATTGTCAAGGAGTCCTGATGACTCTAAGATTATTATATGAGTATACAGTTAAATATACAGAACAAGTTTTCATTTTGACTTATCTCTTAAATGGCAAAGATAATGGGTAAATTTCTTATTAATTTAGGTGAGTAAACAAAAGTTACTTGTTGACATTAATATAGTAATATTGTATCCTGTAAAACACCTGCAAGAAATATTGCTGTACTACATATTCTGCGTCTTGAAAGGAAGAGAGAATTTATTACACAATAATAGTCTTTTGTTTTCTTCAGAATTAGATCCAAAATATGATCATAATAAACACAAAACAACAAACTGTAAAGCTAGCTAATTGGTCACACATTATATCCCAAACATAAAATAACAAAAACAACAATGATAAGCCATCAACTAATGATAATCAATACAGATTACTAGATTTTATACAAAGAATTGATGAAAGAATGTGTTTTGTATTATGTGATATGTATGTAACATATTACACCTGATGGTGTAATATTTTACATCTGGAAAAGAAACAAAATGGATCTTCCTAATAAGAATGAGTTAATTTTATAAAGAAAGAAATTATAAAGAAGAAAAATATATAAAATTAACCACAACAAAATTAGGAAAGGTACAAAAATGCAAGATGTGGTGCTGAAATTAAGATCACTAAAGTGGAAATAGGCTGACCATGTAACTAGAGGAGAGAAATGGAACAAAGTAGTAACATTGCGGTACCCCGAGGGAGGGAAAGAGAAAATAAAATAAAACAAACAGGTCAACACCTTTCAGAATCAACAGACGGCCATAATAAAAAAAGCAATCAATTTAGTCTAGGAGGCTTTAACTGCTTCACTGGACAATAAAATCATCAAGCAATCTATCACTAACAAATAAATTAAATCACATGCCCTCTTATTGGCCTTCTGGGGTATTAACCTCAACTCAGGGTAGTTACTGACAGGAGGATGCATGAGTGGGTTTGAATTCTTAAGAATTTTTGAGCAACAACATTACAACTATTTCAGTATGCCAAGAAGCTAAGTGCTCATACTGTTGAAGTTCAGGGAGAAAGAAAGAAATAGTCACAAAAAACCAGGTTCAATGACAAAATAACAAACCAAAGGATTAAAAGCCACACTGGAAGTGATTTGTAAACCATTTATTTAATGTAATTGTATATTCAGAATAAGTCCCAACCTAGAGGATAGATTCTACAACAATATTATTTTAATTTATACTAATTGTACCTAGCATGAATTGCAATGCCACATAAAGGAAAATCCAAAGAAACAATCTGTAGAACTAATTGCTTTCACAGTTGCCAGTTTTGCCCTCCTAGTAATAAATGAAAACTATCAATATTGCATGAAAATGTCATCAATCTAGCTGTTTCAGAATTCTTAAGGAACATACATACAAACATGCATTTTTAAATCTTTGTATTTTTTGTAGTCTGTGTTAATTTAGAGTATAACCTATTGTGTGTGTGCATTAAGTAGAAGAAATTATACATAAAATAAATGGAGTTACATTTAGATTTATAAGGAATGAAGTACAAACAAATAAATGGTACCCAATGGAAAGATAACAAAAACCATGAGAGGAAATAAAGAAGTGGGTAGCACTGGAACTGTACTTACTATAATGAAGGCTATTATTATGTATTTTAGTTACCATAATTTGTCAAAACCTCTCAGAAAAATATATAAATAACGTCCTATAAATAAAATCCTTGGATATTATTCACACACAGCCATCTATGGAAACCAGTTAACTGATATACTGCATATAGTTACCAAATCATACCACAATATTGAAACACCAGTTAACTTACATTATAAGATACAAACGGTGGTCTTATCACTAATATAGCAATCTCTTCCAGACAACCGTTGGATGAACCAAAGCAATGCATTGGGACAAAGTGGTAGTTGGCAGTGTATCTACTTATATAAATTTACATATACTACTTTTCTTTTGTAAATACATACTTATATAGATAATAACACCCAGACTCAGGACAAACAGACATGGGTTAATGGGTAGGAATCAAACCTCCAACCTACAGCATGAAAGGAAAGCATTTACCTTATCCTTAGAGTTTTGTGTGATCTTTTATTTTATTTATCATTTATACAAAAGAAATATACACAACGAAACAATAATAGCAACTAAAATCCACTGAGGTCTAGATCTGTGCTATCATAATTAACCACAACAAAATTAGGAAAGCTACAAAGATGCACAACAAAATTAGGAAAGCTACAAAGATGCAAGATGTGGTGTTGAAATTAAGATCACTAAAGTGGAAATAGGCTGACCATGTAACTAGAGGAGAGAAATGGAACAAAGTAGTAACATTGCAGTACCCCGAGGGAGGGAACGAGAAAATAAAATAAAACAAACAGGTCAACACCTTTCAGAATCAACAGATGGCCATAATAAAAAAAAAGCAATCAATTTAGTCTAGGAGGCTTTCACTGCTTCACTGGACAATAAAATCATCAAGCAATCTATTAATAACAAACAAATAAAATTACATGCCCTCTTATTGGCCTTCTGGGGTATTAACCTCAACTCAGGGTAGTTACTGACAGGAGGATGCATGAGTGGGTTAGAATTCTTAAGAATTTTTGAGCAACAACATTACAACTATTTCAGTATGCCAAGAAGCTAAGTGGTCATACTGTTGAAGTTCAGGGAGAAAGAAAGAAATAGTCACATAAAACCAGGTTCAATGACAAAATAACAAACCAAAGGATTAAAAGCCACACTGGAAGTGATTTGTAAACCATTTATTTAATGTAATTGTATATTCAGAATAAGTCCCAACCTAGAGGATAGATTCTACAACAATATTATTTTAATTTATACTAATTGTACCTAGCATGAATTGCAATGGCACATAAAGGAAAATCCAAAGAAACAATCTGTAGAACTAATTGCTTTCACAGTTGCCAGTTTTGCCCTCCCAGTAATAAATGAAAACTATCAATATTGCCTGAAAATGTCATCAATCTAGCTGTTTCAGAATTCTTAAGGAACATACATACAAACATGCATTTTTAAATATTTGTATTTATAGTAGCCTGTGTTAATTTAGAGTATAACCTATTGTGTGTGTGCATTAAGTAGAAGAAATTATACATGAAATAAATGGAGATCCATTTAGATTTATAAGGAATGAAGTACAAACAAATAACTGGTCCCCAATGAAAAGAGAACAAAAACCATGAGAGAGATAGAGAAGTGTAGCACTGGAACTGTACTTACTATAATGAAGGCTATTATTATGTATTTTAGTTCCCATAATTTGTCAAAACCTCTCAGAAAAATATATAAAATAAAATCCTTGGATATTATTCACACACAGCCACCTATGGAAACCAGATAACTGATATACTGCATATATATAGATAGATTACACTTTGTTGCACCAAATTGTACCACAATATTGAAACACCAGTTAATTTCAATTATAAGATACAAACGGTGGTCTTATCACTAATATAGCAATCTCTTCCAGACAACTGTTGGATGAACCAAAGCAATACTTTGGGACAAAGTGGTAGTTGGCAGTGTATCTACTTATATAAATTTACATATACTACTTTTCTTTTGTAAATACATACTTATATAGATAATAACACCCAGACTCAGGACAAACAGACATGGGTTAATGGGTAGGAATCAAACCCCCAACCTACAGAATGAAAGGAAAGCATTTACCTTATCCTTAGAGTTCTGTGTGTGATCATTTTATTTTATTTATCATTTATATAAAAGAAATATACACAAACAAACAATAATAGCAACTAAAATCCACTGAGGTCTAGATCTGTGCTATCATGAATAACTATGCTATTAGTGTCACAATAATTTATTATTAGTAAATGTATTTAATCACACTAATATTATAAAGGCGAAAGTTTGTGAGTGTGTATGTTTGTTACTTCTTCATGCAAAAACTACCGAATGGATTGTGATGAAACTTTGTAGTAATATAGCTTAAATATCCAAAAAACACATAGGCTATAATTTATAAAGTTTAATGCAGGTGAAACCACAGGTCACAGCTAGTTTTTAATATTACCTTCTCCCTCTTTGCTGATTCATCTTAGCCCTTGGCGCAACACCATCAATAGCCATAAAAAACAATTTTTTAGGCTTGATAATCTGGAATAGGATGCTGAGATAGTGGAATATATCCTGGAAGATCTTCTCCTCTGTGATACGGAAGTGTGGATTGGAATCATCAGGATGTGAGCAGTTATGGATAATACCATTCATGTCTAAGTACATGTTGTCGAAGTCTGGTATCTGGAAAAAAAAGATTGTTGGTAATTTTTTCAGTTCAAGTATACAAACATAATAGTATACTTGAAGAATAAGTAGTAGAAGTAAAATAAATAAATAAATAAAATAAAAAAGGTTTTTATTCACATAGACTTTAAAAAAGTGCTTGTAAATAGTCAGAACATTTTCGTAGTAATATATAATTAATGTACAATTATTTATAGGTACATATAAATATTTTGGTACACGGTTTGTAGGAAATAATTTACAATAAGATTTATTTTATAACAGTAACAATATTTAACTAAGTTAAATTAAGTTATTGTCAAGGATCATGTGTAGGTTTAATTAGTAACATAATAGCTGTTTACAACCTGTATAATTTCATAAAGTACCAAATGAAAAAAAAGGCAGAAGACTTCAGACCTTCTTCAGGTATTCTTTTTTTAATTTTCGTTAATAGTCTTTTTTATAGAATTTATCACCTTTGCTTAACATTGAAGTAAACAATCATATACGAGTTGTTATCATCATAACCGAAGCCAGATGAATAAAAATTATTTAATAAATTCAAAATTATAAAGGTATTTCATAGCAGAACAGGATGATTAGGATGTAGTTATACTGTGTTCCCAAATAAGTTTACATACTCTCTCATATCTATTCTTACCATTGGACAAGACTATAGAAAACTTATAATGACTAATTTAAAAAAATATGTGGTCTATAATGATAAGCAACTAAGCTTATTCAGGTCAAGTACTTACATACAAATATATATATTAACACTTAGCAAGTAGAAGAAGCCCTAGTGCTAACTAAGAGTATGTATTACTAGAATGGAAACACCCTGATATTAATTAATATATGAAAAAAAAATTAGGGTATATAACGGAATAGTTGAAACCCAAATCAATACTGGAGCCAGTAGGTACAGCACTACTTGCTCCGATTCTGGATTCAGTAGGAACAGTAGTTCTTGTACAGATTTGGTCTGACTTATTTATAAAGTAAAATGAATAACAATATTAAAGGTTATAATAGTGAATACAATAAGGAACTATTTAGATTCACTTCCAAAACAATATTATTTATTCTTTGGTAGATAATTGTAAGATACGCATATTTTTCTCAGTAACGAAGGAGATTAATTGAATACGGCTAAATATTGATTGAGATTTATTCATAATTACACGAAGTTGTAGGTACACCAAAGAGTTTTCTATCAAATCTTACCTGATATTGTTTTACCAGCTCATTGAGGCAAGGGTACCTCTCACTGGTATATCTAAAGAACTTTGGCACTCCCATTGCGTTTGTTTTGCAAATATAATTCCGTTAAAAGTGCTAGCAAAGCGTTTGTTATCCGATGTACTCAAACTGAAATAACCTATTTCACTTATGCTGCGGTAACGCGCACTGTTATACAATGGCGTTACCCACTATTACAAGGTGATATTGGTATTAAGTTTTGGTGTTTAAATTAAGATTTTTATGTCGTGTTATGAAAAATTATCTTCCAGCAAACTACATCACGGACGGTGGAACGGAGAATTTTTATTAATAGGGATGTACCCCTAGTTGATTGTCTTTGATGTACCCGTACTGGTGTGCTCTACTCTGGGCTATGGTCTATGGGCTATGGATTATAATGATAATCAGAGAGTATTCAAACATTAATTGTTACATTAACGTATTTACATTATTAAAAATGCGGATTCTAATGACAAATTTACGTTTATTCCAAAGAATAGAATAATATATACGGTTTATTCTAAAGTTAAAGCAGTGTAGCAATAGACCGCATGTTTTCCACACAAAGAAAACTTTGCGTAGATGTATTTTGTTCGAACCAAAATATATACATACTGGAAAATGACTATATGCAATAATATAAGATTAAAAGAGAAACCGGGCGTAACTGTGTGCGAGTTAATGATGATTTATTATTGAATTTATTAACTACGCAATACACTAGTAACTACCTAAGCAATACACTAAAATATCAAAAAAATTACTGAAGCCTCATTTAAAAAACAAGATGATCTTAGTTGATATCACAGATAACTATATATTAGTCAGAGAGTTGATATTGTGGTTAATATGGATTCGACAAAGCGAAAAGGGGCGCTGGACCCCTAAATATTTTGGAAGAACTTTATTAGGTAATTATTAGTATGGTAGTTATGTTGATATTAAAATGATCAAACATATTTAAATGTACACCTACTGGCGGTAAAAATAATTAACATGATCTAGCTTAGTTGCCTAAAAATAAAACCATGACATTCGGGCCGAAACTACATAAGCTAAGGTGTTAACTTAACTGTTCAATAGATTAGGAGAACCGGGGAATTTGAAAACCAATGTTTGCAAACTTACATTTATGTCATTAGTCTTGTCATGACATTTGTCAATCTTCGGATCTACCTACGTTGTTTTGCTTTATCTATTGCTTGGAAGGAATAGTTATCTAGAGTTTTTGTGCCTAATTTCAATCTAAGTTAAAACTAAGCATAATATTTTGGTGGATATTCGAAACATTATTCGTTGTACAAATAATTTTAAGAGTATTTAAACTTAGTTTACAATTGGTTTGTACGAATCATAACCTTGGGAATCGCGTAGTTCCTTATGATAAATCATGGAAGGCGACGAAATTAGTGGTGATCTTATGAGATTGGAAAACGGCTGTATTGTCGATGAAGAAAATAACATACGTTGCGAATATGTTGTCAACTCAGATGATGTTTTAGGTGAGTATTAGAGAATTGTATACCGTCAACAAAATAGGTTAACCATAGCATGGGTTTAAGCATACATACATTTAGTGTTTATATTTAGCCCGCCTAGTTTGTATTCTAGGTCAATATCTCAAATCAAGTCGCCTTTAAATGTAAGTGAATCGAGGGGGGAGGGATCTACCCTCCTGTACCATCCCCAACCCACGGAACCCCATGGTTATGGAGATATCCATCATGGTCAATGTTTTTCTAGCGCTCGGCGTCTGCTGCCGCGGCACGCTCGCTCGCCTTCGCGCGCTAAATGGTCACCGTTCTAACCTAACCCACATTATTGCATAAAAGTACATTTATGGAAAAATATCATGATAGTGACAATGAACAATTCAGTTTTGGGTATTTTTCGGATAATTATATAAAGGCGTTATAAAAAAAAATATAACTTCTAAACACAAAAGCAATGTTTTTACATTGTTTTCAAGGCTGTAAGAACCAAAATGTATCATAATTGCGTTCTGTTTTATGCATTTGCAAGAAGTCTTATGATTTAAAAAAATTAATTAAAAATAAATTTTGGCACATCTCCGGCAGAAAAAAATGCGTTTTATAACTTAGTATGAACCCTCTTAAACCCCCCATATACACACTTAACTCAAATTCAGACAACTTGATATAAGATCCAACCCGTATTCTATGTTACTGTGCCTCGAACTGGAATTAATCTTTATGTAAAAACTAAGATTCGTTTGGAGTCTGGTTGGTTGAGACATACTACAGTCAGATTATATTATATTTTCAAGTACTATTAAAAATATTATATTTGGATGAGATCCTGATTTAATGTCAGGCATGCCTTGTAAGTACATTACAACACACCTTCACCATCATGGTGAAACAATGGGATACTTTGAATTTGGTCTCTTTTGTACCCTGTAATACTGAGTATCAACATAATTATGTTAATTTCAAGTGTGTGCATAATCACTACTTGTAGTATCAACTTTTATCTCTTTCTGTATTCTCATATTGTTTGTATTATTTCAGAGGATGACAACAATTCAGATTGGTGCAAAATTGCTCCACTTAGAGAACAAGACAGATTCTTGCCTATTGCAAATATTGCTAAAATCATGAAGAGAGCTATACCAGACAATGGAAAGGTAACCAACGATATTAACATTGTCGCTAGTTCAAATTTATCAGTTATTTTACATAAAGACTGGCCTGTTGGTGTGGTTGGCAAATGCTTGCGATTCACGCCAGAGGTCATGGGTTCGATTCCCACCCAGGACAGATATTTGTGTGCATGAACATGTCTGTTTGTCCTGAGTCTGGATGTAATTATCTATACTTATGTATTTACCAAAGAAAAGTACAAGCTCTGCTTAGTTTGGGATCAGATGGCCAGCCGTGTGTAAATAATGTCCCTAATAAAATAAGAAATCAGGATAAAATCACTTATGGGGGCTAAGCTCAACATAAATACAAAAAAGAAATAAATGGAACTTGTACCTGAGATAACTTGAGAGTGAGAGCTTTTCTTTTGGAAATATTGAGCATTGTAATATTAGTATTCCTATGTTTCTTCTTGTACCAGAATTTATATTTAATAATAATATTTTATATTTAATTTAATTATTGTAACTAATGTGTCTGTGATATTATAAGTAAAAGTATTCATTAATGTAATTAAATACAGTATTTGTACGCCTCTTGGCATAACATAGAGGATCTGCCTGTCTGTAACATCTCACAACATGTTGTAATTTGACCTATGTTAACAAATAAAGATTCTGATTCTGATTCTACATGCCATCTACATACTATTTATAGCTCAAAAAAAATGTATTCCTGCTGTAAGTGGAGTCAGTTTTCTAGACAGCTGCAAAGCACTCTTCAAAAAAAAAAATACACAATTTATCTTTAAAATTATCATAGGCATCACTTACACTTCTTCTTTTCCCCTGTCCAAATTACATTTCCCCAATGGGCTCTAGCAACACCACTCAAATTAATTATTAGCAATGATGAACAATGATACTCTGTTATGTTTAGGTACTTCCCCAGATGAGCTGCTCTTTAAAATTTATAGAACTCATGTATATCGTAGTATATACTATGTGCATTTGTCCCTAATGTTGAATGAAAGTGGATGAAATAAATCACAGCGAGGATTAAAGGGCTTATACTCAGAATTATTTATTATTTAGAAATATAAAAGTATGTCTATCAGTTGTCTAGTTGCTATGGTACAGGTTCTGCCTAGTTTGGGATCAATTGACAGTGTACCCTCACCTACTCAAAATGTTCTTTTTGAATATTATTAATTTGTCACTATAGTTTAACGAAATAGTGCGAAACCAAATAATTAGAAAAGAAGCATAAAAAAAAAATCAACAAAAAGATATTAAATAAGAACGACGACGTACTATTCAAATACTTGGACCTGACTTACATTCATCGAAAGATGGCGACAACAGTTACATGCAATGGTTGCTTGAACTAAAAATAAAGCGCCAAATATTTATAATTTGAAATGGCTTCTACACCTACTTGCGCTGGATGTAAACAAAAGTTACCTATAAGGGAAAACATTATATGCGTACTTTGTAAATGTAGATATGATTTCGAATGTGCTGGTGTTACCAAGGATTCTAAAAAGGTAACACTTGAAAATAAAAACACCTGGAAATGCCAAACATGCATCTGTAAAATACCCAAGACAGGAAACACTGATACGCCTTTGCGTCCCCCCAGAATACTTGATACAAATAAATGTCAATCATCACCCTCCGAGGAAGCTAACATTACTTTAAGAAGAAAGCCAAAAGATTCTGACAACGACACCATTTGTTCAGAAGATCTTAGTTTCTTTGGCGATACTATACCCACAGAAAAACCTGATAAAGTTAATCTGGAAAAAAATTTAACACTACAGGATTTAATTGAAATAATAATTACACATCTGAAAGAAAATAACAAATATATTGTACAAGAACTACAGAACACTATACACACAGAAATATATAAAGCAATTCATGAATTAAAACAAGATATAGACTATAAAACAAATACCTTAACAATAGAAAATTCTCAAAGACAGCAAGAAATAGTAAACATAAACATAAAACTAGAAAAACTACAAACAGAAAACGAAAATCTGAAAAAAGAAATAAGAAAGTTAACTACAGAAGCTTCTAAAATACCCAATAGTCTGCAAGTAAACCACCATAGAAAGATTGTGCTCTACGGCCTGGCGGACTACAATAAAGAGCCTGAAAATGCACTCCACAGTAGATTGGTTGAACTGTTTCGTGAAATAGTAAACGTAGACGTTTCAGCATATATTGAAGATCTGTATCGAATTGGAAGACCAGGTGGATCTGAGAACCGACCACTCGTCATCGAATCACCGTAGCCTAGTTGGTAGTGCTCCTGCCTACGAAGCTGGTGGTCCTGGGTTCGAATCTCGGTAAGTGCAAATATTTGTGTGATGAGCGCGAATATTTGTTTCTGAGTCATGGATGTTTTCTATATATATAAGTATTTATCTATCTATATAAGTATGTATATCGTCGCCTAGTACCCATAGTACAAGCTTTGCTTAGTTTGGGGCTAGATGATCTGTGTGACATTGTCCCTAGATATTATTATTATTATTATTATATTATAATTCATTAGCAAGAGAATGGCAAAATATATTATAAACAATAGAACTTTCTTTCAAGGAACTGGACTATTCATTTCAGAATTTTTAGATAAAAATGAACGAAAGTATAGGGCACAAATGCGAGAGGTACTTTTTACGGCAAGAAATAACGGATCGCACGCAGTCATCAGAAATAACAAACTATATATAAACGGACAATTATTTAAAATAAATGACAACATAAAGGAATACGCACATAACACCCAAAAAGAAGAAATAACATATAACAACATGACGCAGCCCTGCACTATAAACGACACTGATGAAACTGAGAACCAGACATTTCGTAAACAACGAACAACCATTTAAACTATTGTTCCAAAACATACAAAGTCTAAATAACAAACAAGACATACTTGAAGCGTTTATAGACGAACATCCATCTTACAAAGCTATATGCCTTTCAGAAACATGGCTAACTCAAGAAAGACTAGACCACATACAATTTAGTGGATATAAATTTGCTTCATCATATTGTCGCAGTACTAGAACCGGAGGCGGCGTATGTATACTCCTACAAGACTATATTGAAAGCATACAGAAGGATGACATCACCGATATGTCTGCAGAATATATAATAGAAATATGTGCCACAGAATTACCAAAAGAAAACTTATTAATTATAATTATATACTGGAATAGGAGAGATGAGGAAGTTTTTTATGAAAAATTAAAGCAACTATTAAAATACATAAATAAAAAATACTATAAATTAAATATAATAATAGGAGGCGATTTCAATATAAATATACTACAGGATAATCGAAAAACTAATAAATTTATAAACCTCATGCAAGAAAATAACTTTACTCAACACATAAAAAGCGCTACGCGTATCACACCAAACACCGCAACATGTTTAGATCTAATATTCACGAACTTTAACCACAAAGACATGCACGTAACAATAGACGACTTAGGCTTCTCTGACCACCATAGCACAGTCTTATATTTAAAATTACCAGAACAACCCAGTACAAGTAATTGGTACACAAAGAAAAGGTTATATAACAATACAAACATATTAAAATTTAAAGAGGAACTACAAAAAAATAATTGGAATGATATACTTAAAACTGATAATAATATTAACACAAATTATAAAACATTTAATGATAAACTTACCTTAATCCTAAATAAGTGTATCCCACTACTTAAAATTAAACTTAAAACTAACTATAAGAAATATTGGCTCACTGTTGGTATAAAAAAATCCAGTACTAATAAAAGATTGTTAAAAATATTAATTACAAAAACAAAAGATCCCACATTAATAACATATTACAAAAAATATGAAAAAATACTGAAAAAGGCGGTTACAACAGCTAAAAAAATATAGCATTTTCAATGATAGCCAAAATGGATTTCGCAAGAACCGATCCACTGTTTTGGCCGTCTACAAGTACATACAAGAAGCACTCAAAATTATTGATAATAAAAAATACGCTATTGGACTGTTATTAGACATGACCAAAGCGTATGATAAAGTACAATTCGATATACTATTGAATAAACTTTACAACATAGGTATCAGAGGAAAAAGTCATGACTGGTTTACATCTTATTTAAAAAACAGAAAACAAGTCGTAGAAATAGAACACTACAATACACAAACACAACACATTGAACTAATAAGATCACAAAACATACCTGTAAACGCCTCCATACCACAGGGAAGTGTCATAGGATGCCTATTGTTCTTAGTCTACATAAATGATCTCCCTAACCACATAAATGAAACATGCGTATTGTTTGCCGACGACGTCTCTATTTTAACATCATGTAAAAATAACCAAAACCTGAACCAAACACTAACATCTATACTTGATACCACAACATGCTGGATGAACGAACATAACCTTGAAATTAACTTTAGTAAGACAAAAATAGTCACTTTCCACCCGCGACAAAAAACCCCAATAAATATAAATTTTAAATACAAAGGATCCAAGTTAGAAATAGTTAATAAATTCACCCTTTTAGGCCTAGACATAGATACACACATAGACTGGAAACCACACATACAGAAAGTAAAAACAAAGTTATCTAAATTTGCATATGCCCTCAGAGAAATAAAGAAAACTACAGATCTCAAAACAGCAATAGTAACATACTATGCGTACGCGTTCGCTTGGCTTAAATACGGAATAATATTATGGGGTAACAGTACAGACGCACCTTCGCTATTTACAATACAGAAGAAACTTATAAGAACATTGGTTAACATAGAAGACACCGACTCATGTAAACCACACTTCAAGGAACTAAACATCCTAACACTACCCTGTCTCTATATATTTGAAATTTGCAAATTTGTAAGGAAGTACCCACAATTCTACAGCAAAAGAGAAGACATACAAACAGAAACCAAACTTAGACATGGAAATATACTCTAGTGCGTTTGTCACGTCAATAAAAATCTACAATAAATTACCTGAACACATAAAAAACACAGAAACAAACAATATATTTATAAATAAACTAAAACGATTTCTCTAAGATAAAACCTACTACACAATTGGCGAATACTTCAAAGATAAATTCCTCCTAGAGAAACGAAGATAATTAGAATAACCAAGTAGTACCTAATACATCTATTTACCTTATCTACCGTGCAATATCTTTAATTACTTACTATTTAGTTAATAATAAATTACAGCTAATATATAAATAAATATATAAAATAATTATCTAATTTATAATTTAGAAAATATCTATTAATAATAAATAAATAAATAAATGTAGAAATACTAATTATAAACAAAATTAATATAAATCTACTCATAAATAATATCTACTTAAATATCTAAATATAAGATTTACTCCTTAATTTCAATATTATTATGTTTTTAAACAAAAAGCGCTTCATCCTCTCCTCTAAAAACTAACTTGCTGTGCCCGACAGGGTCCATAATTGTTTCTCTATAATTTACCTACCAGCCTTGTATACATTATGGAATGCAATAAAGTATTGAGTATTGTATTAGTTGTCCCAAGATATATTTACTGCAACTAAGGTTTAAATTCTTTCTTGAAAACTGTGTATCTAGATATACAAAAATGCTATCTGTGGATATAATAGTGTGTTATTGCCTCGTTGGTCTAGCGGTAGCATCTTCACCCATAGAGAATGAGGTCCTGGATTCAAATCCTGGGTTGGGCCAAAAGTGATTTTGGGACGTTTCTATAAAAAGAAAATTTCTCAGTATCAGGAAGTCTGAGAGTAGGTGTTATTATACCCCTGTGCCTCCTAAAGCATGTAAAGCCTTCCGTCCTGTACCTGACCTCTTTCTCGTCATGTCGCTAGGCATCCCAGTGGATCATGAGATTGATGCAATTGAGAGTGCTCCTGTGTTTGCACTCACACTTGTGCAATATAATATGTCCCGCACAGATGGCTAGTTTCTATTGAGACTGGCCGCCGTGGCCGAAATTCTGCTAGAAAGACATTATTATTTATTAATATGTTATTATTTAATTATTTATTACATCAAATGGTTTATTTGGATTAATAATAGTGCTCCTGGTTGAATATAGGCCATGAGGGTCTACCATAAAGGAGACTAGTTATATTGTAGCTGTGCATACAAGGTGCTCTCTCTATTCCCTAAGGGAAATTGAATGGAATGGACAAGTGAAAAAACTTTTTAAATATGTTACAGATAGCCAAAGATGCAAGAGAATGTGTTCAAGAGTGCATATCAGAATTCATTTCCTTTGTCACAAGTGAAGCCAGTGACCGATGCCAAGTGGAAAAGAGGAAAACAATCAATGGTGAAGATGTACTGTTTGCAATGAATGCACTTGGCTTTGATAACTATGTGGAACCTTTGAAACTGTATCTCAAGAAATACAGAGAAATAGTACTATCACCTGTGAGTAACAAGTCATTAAATAATTTATTCTAAAAAAAGATTATCTTTAAGGCATTGATAGCCTGCAAGTGTGTAAAATACATTGTTTTTTCAACAATAAATGGCAACATTTATTATAAATGTAAACTATAGAAAACATTGTGCTATAGGCTTACATTATATTGCTTAGGCTTGTGCTATAGGATTTTTAAAAATGATAATGGATAGGGCCACAAATTCCTATAAAACTACCTACTTGTTAGCAAATTTTTCAAATTGAAGGGCCTGTCAGTGTTGTTGGCAAATGCTTGCTTTTCACACTGGAGGTTGTGGGTTTGATTCCCACCCAGAATAGATATTTGTTTGCATGAATGTGTCTGTTTGTCCAGAGTCTGGGTGTAATTATCTATATAAGTATGTATTTACAAAAAAAGTAGTATATGTCAGTTATCGGATTTCCATATTACTAGCTCTGCTTAGTATGGGACCAGATGGCTGTGTGTAAATAATGTGTCAGGATGTTATTATTGTTATACAGTTTCATTCATTTAAATTATAGCATAAAGTCCTGCAAATCTATTACACAACTTTTCTAGTGTTTATGTTTTTAATTAATGTTGCAGATTTTGGTACAAAGTACATTTTTGCTTTGAACAGACACCAGCAGATCCAGCTACCCCAGTCTGTAAAATTTCTTGTATAGATTTTCAATGTTATCACAAAAGCATAAGGCTTACTTTCAATTGGGGGAATTTAAAGATTGGGGTAGCTTGATATGCTATGCCGTGTGTCTTTACACACTTAGCCTATCTAATGCTCTTAATGAAACTATATCAAATTCTAATTGGTTTACCACCAACCACATTTTTCATGCATGACTGTGTGACATGAGACATGAGATGTTTTGTTTAGTTAATTGATTTAGAAAATTGATGTTTGTTTAGTATGTCTATTAACAGCATTTCAATTAAATACATGCAGATCACAACACAGCTATACACACAAGAATAGGCGAGCATTACCATTGCTGTCCACCAAAGAAATAAAATGTAACTACAATAATAATATATTAATCATATAGATATAATATACAATTGGCACTCTTACCACTAAAATATGATCTCTTCCAGACAAACTATGTAGGAGTAGGAGATGGTGAAGGGATTTACTGAGACAGGTAATTGTCGCTATTAAATTTGAAATACACCTAACATTGCGAAAATGTTTACTTTGAAATATGTGTCTAATTTTAATATTTGGTCAGTCGAGTCATTACTAAGTGATACTGAAAAATAGTGCCTTTATATTCCGCATGAAAAATTTCGGTCACACTGTAGTATAATTGGCTACTTACCTGGTTACTTACTGAATTGTTTACCTACTTTACCTTTACCCAGGGTATACAGGTTCAAATCCTGTTGGTGGTCTAAATTTTAACTAGATTAGATTTTAATCATTTTAATTAATTCTTACATTTAATTAAAATTACTACCACATATTTAGCTATGTTAATATTTATTTTATTTGTTTGCGGGATTGAGTAATTTTTGATTAAAATATTTTTAAAATACCAGATTCCCAAAAAACGAATCTGTTCATGTAAAACACATACTTTTTACCATAAGTAAGAAAGTGTTTAATATCTTTCTTTAAAACTGTGTATCCTGGGAACATTTACAAACATGCTATCCATGGACACATATCATACCCATTTTTAGAAAAACTGTATATATACAAGATGTAGCATAAATGGTGTAACATACATAAACGGTTGTGTGGTTTCGGGCCCAGAAAGAATAATAGGGCCACCTGATACCATGCTGTGGGCGTCGTAAAGGCGACTAAGGTATACATCGGATGGATGGGCAGCAGCGCCTCCTGTGTACTAGCTACCTGTAACTGCGGTCGCTAACTCGCATGTCTAGCGCGGTGACTAAGGCAAACCCCTCCAAATGGCAACATTATAGAAACCTTTGGAGGAGGCCTATGTCCAGTTGTTCGTGCATCATCGGCACTCGTCGGCTGGCATCGGTTGTGGTGCGCGGGCGCGGGTTCTCGCCCGGTCTAACGACACTGTCGGCGGACGAACCGCACCGACGACACGCGCGTTTACTTATTCTGGTCATATATAGTCCATAGTTCAATTATATTATGTTTTACTGCATAAACTAGTATTACAGTCCACTAGTCTTTCATTTTACACCAGTAGTGGACGATATAAGGCTGATGATGAACAAAAATTGTGTGGAGGCAGCTTAAGGAGTGCTGCCTACCCATAAAACTGATCACATTAAAATTAAAAAATATTTTTGTCCCGACACAAAAATGAACCAGCTGATTGTTATTCTTAATACTACTTTTATGTATTTTGCACGTGTTTTACGTTGTTACACCTTGTATACTTTAAAAATACATAATTATCTTGTCCATGGATCAAACTAGCAAAACAAAGATACTGTTCGTAGCGAGGCATTTACTTTCACTACACTAAAAATCCGGTGTATTTAGCGTGTATGAACCAAACTATTTTAAAATGTATTTTCTTTGTTTCAGGTTACAATGAACAAATTGAATAAGATTAACGTTTTATATGGAGGCAAGTAAACCTTAAATCCATTGAAACTCTAGGTTATATATTTGACAAGCCTGTTTGTCTTATAGCTTTGATCCCCACCCATGATAATGACACTCCTGCCTGTAAGAGGCGATTGAAAGGAGGCTTCGGCGGTGAAGGCAACACACTCACAGCAGTGTGGGTGGAGCCAGGGAAGTAGGCAAGGCCTAAAGAGCGCCGATAGTAAACACAACTGATACCATCGACCAGCCACTTCTTCCGAATTTTCTCCTAGTCATAGTGATTTCCCGTTCCACTAGATGAAGGATGTGGAAGATGAGTGAGTACACTTGCGTTTACGCGTGCACCTTAATATCTCCTTCGGAATTGACCGCTTCCGAATTATGGATTCCGACCTGTAAAAGCCCTATGGAGATGGGATGAGGTAAAGAAGTTAGATTTTCTGGTGCAAACTGGGCTTTGTCTTGAGGGTCGATTCCGCGTAGAAAATCAGGAACGACAGTGCCGATCTGGCAGCACCTGGGGTGAAAAGGCAGCCCTAATTAAGAAGGCGCTACTTTGTCACCCCAGGTGGTTTCCACCAGGAAAGGGGCCCTAAAATGACTGTGACTGTCACCTCATCACGTAATTCGTAATCGACCGTTACGAAATAAAAAACTCACGAATACACTTCACGTGACATTCGGCGCGTGAAACGTGATAACGCTACCTTACCAAGGCAATGCGTGTCCTCAAAGTAAAACCGCCGCAGTCGCTCGTGGACTTCGTGACTATAACGTAGATGTGGCTGCCCTCAGCGAAACACAACTGCCAAACGGAAGAGAGTTGGTCGAGGAACTAGAATACAAACTTGCGATAGCAAATTCAAAATTTTACATTTATGTGGAATTATGTTTTTTTCCCCTACCGTATTTATAGGCTTTCGACCTGACCGAGGTACATATGAAGCAATTTCTCTATTTGTCAACCGCAAGAGAAAAGCAAAAAAAAGATTCGTTAGCATTACCTCTGTTTCGTTGGCCTAGAGCAGTGTTTTTCAACCCTTTTCATGACACGGCATTTAGTTTGAATAAATATTTCGCGACCCCCCAGCCTTTGCTTTCTTTTCATGTATTTTATTTTGTGAAAAATATTCAATCCGTCCTTACAGAAGCTTCGCGACCCCCCTAAACAGGCTGTGCGACCCCCCAGGGGTCGCGATCCACACGTTGAAAAACACTGGCCTAGAGAAAGCCTTCGATAGTTTGCCTCTTTAAACCTTGCGGGCGGTACTGAGGTAGCTAAGTTACTGGGAAAGCTTTGTAAGACTTTTGCATGACGACATACAGTGCTGCGTCACAGTAGACTGAGAACAGTAAAAATATCGAAAGCCTGAACATCCATTACCGTGGCCGAACTGGAAGTCCCTAAACAGACTCCGGACTTAGGTGGGCCGAAGCAAAGAAAACTACTAGGTGGGGACTGTCTAGGTGGGGACTTTTGAGCAACCCCAAAATGGACTGTATTTGTTGAGCAACGGTCCAATCCATGGCCCATCAAATAGCTTGCCCAGCCTGCCCTGCCACATGTTCATGGCAGGTTCTTAGGAATGCCACAAGCAGGGCAATCAGTGTGGCCACGTTCTGGGCCACAAAGATTTAACGAGTTTGCTATCGAAACGCTAAGAAGAAGAAGTACAATTTTTGTCAGTCTACATGACAATTGTGTTGTAAAGCCTACTATACTCCTCTGAGTCATGGTGTCCGTCACCAAATACGCACGACAAGAACAGATAGTCTGATCGCAAGTGTAATACTGAAGCTTTGCGACGAGCCAATGTTGGTGGTTTTAGTGGTGTTGACATATCTCACGCGTGACCAAAGAGCGTGTGGCCAAGAACATCTTTTATTCTGAACTAAAGGAGGGTAATCGAAAACGAAAAATATGTAATGAAGATCAGAACCGGCACATGAAAAGATGCAACCCCTCGCTATTTATGCTAGCGCTTTAAGCAGTAAGAATTGGCAGCACTACGACTTGATTGGCGTGGGCTTGTCAAGAGGCAAATAAGCATTTTTTTAAAGCAGTGAACGCTGAACTCTATACAACCCGCGACTATTCAATATACTTATATTGATGGGAAAGTCAATATAATGGTTAATAAACGAACTTATTAGCCAATCTAAACGGGTAAAATCGAAAGATGACTTTAGTGTTTTCGCTAGTACATTATGTACGGTAAAACGTAAACAGTTATGTGGTTTTAGCGGTTACAATCCACTCCTAATTAACAGTGAAGTTAATAGCCGTATAATCTAGGAAAGTAAGCTGTTGGACCTCTTAGTAAATCCAACGACCATAAAACTTTACAATATTAATTAAAAATGGATATATGAATAATATATAAAAATATAAAAGAAAAAATCTCAGTATCAGCCCTACGGTATGGTACGCTATTTACACCCTCGTTCCTCGGAGAGCACGTAAAGCCGTCGGCGATTTACCATTCCGGTCGGGTCGCTAGTCGTCCCATCGGATCCGGAGAGTGATGGAATAGAAAGTACCCAAGTGCTAATACACAATTGTGCACTATATTTCCCGCGCAGATGGCTAGGCTCCATTGACTAGTCGCCGTCACAATTCGATCAAAAGGACATTATTATAATAAATTTTACAACATTCAAATTTCATCATAAGACCATCGACTGTACTAGTAGTCAAATAGTAATTTATTGGTAAGATTTCTTACATGTCATGATAATGATTAAAAAAAATTAAATGTCTAAACAATGTCAAATTAAAAATATACTATAAACTAAACTTGAGTCAAATAAATAATATTTTGTTCAAAGCATAAAAAAATAGGTCCCAACATAGTCAGCAAGTCAAAATCATAAATTACATATTATAATGTCAAAGTATTAGATTTGAAATGTATAAATTCATCAACGGAATAGAACGATTGCTCGATAAGCCACCGTTTCAACAGAGTTTTAAAACTCATTAAGGTTTGTGCACTTGATATGCTCATTGGTAGTTTATTATACACTGTGCAGCTATTATACGCTGTCTCCATAACATGAGTAGTTTTGGATGTTTTAGTCAGTTTCCTCGGTACCGACGGCAGCTTATTGCTATGTCGTGTGCAATAGGTGTGTATGCAACTTAGTACAGCACTATTGAAGGTAATTATGTTATATTAACTATTGCCCGGATGGCACGTTTCTGCATTCGGAATGCTAGCTCCCAGTCTGCAGCGCGTTCCAACAGCTCCGCACCATATTGGAGCAGCGAATGCACTGTAGCAAAATAACACTACTACCACAATAGGTATATAATAGATGATATATAAACGGCGCAGTGGTCGAGGTACTTGCCTCTCTTCTATCTCGGCACCCTCGTGCTTCGGGTGCGATATTTGTATCAATAGTTGTTCCGAGTTTGAGTGTGCTTTGTTTCCTTAAGTTTGTAAAGTCCTCGTTAATCACCCGCACTATAAAAAGCTGTATCGCGATTTGTTACACTACGGCGGGTAGTCTTAAAAACAACATAATACTATACATATAATAAAACCGTAGGAAAGTCAAAACTGTACATTGAATATTTTTTTTAAAGAATACTTGGGGCGTGATCTACATTCGATATCAAAGCCAAAAATATAGTTTTTTGAATTTTTGTCTGTGTGTCTGTATGTATGTCCGGGCTAAACTCAAAAAGTACTGCATGGATTTAATTCAAATTTTGCATGAATAATACTAAGAGGTCGGGTCAACATATAGGCTACATATTATCACGCTATCACCTACGGGGGAGGAGATATGATAATTTATAAAATTTAACGCGGGTGAAACCGCGGGGCACAGCTAGTAAACAATAATTGTCGAAGTGCCCAATTGTTCTTACTGTATCCGTAAGTGATCTGAGGGGTACCTAGGTACGCGTTCAGTCTATAAATCGATAGACGCAGTGGTTTAATTTTAGAGTTACTCTGTGTTTTTGAGCCGATGCACGTAGTCCAGATTGTAGTCGTTAAGTCATGTGGAGAACTCTGACACTAGGGTAAAACACTATCCATTGATGATGTCTTCCCGGCGGAATTTCGACCACTGTGGCCATTCGCGATGGAGAGTAGCCAATTGCGTAGGACATATTATAGTGCACAAGTGTGTGCGCAAACACAGGGGCACTTTCTATTCCATCACCACATCCGGTGGGACGACTAGCGACACGATCGGAAAGAGGTCAGGTACAGGACCGACGGCTTTACGAGCTCTCCGACGCACGGTGGTGTAATACAGCCAATTTCCAGACTTCGGGCTGATACTGAGAAATTTCATTTTACGGAATAATCACAAAATCACTTTTTGGCCCGACCCGGGATTTGAACACAGGACCCCATTTTCTGCGGTTGAACACGCTACGCTAGACCAACGAGGCAGTCAACACTGTCCATTACCATCTTGTTAAACAAATTCTCTCTTCGTTCCAGATGATGGCACGTCTTGTGTGACAGCGGATCAGGACGGTGACCCACATTCAGACTCAGCAGTTCTATACGCATTCCCCAAAGTTATTGAAGACTTCACCATCACGTGAAATAGATATAATCGTAACTTATTATAAATACTATTATCAAATAAGTACATCATATGAAATACATTCTATTTGTAAACTGTATCATTTGTTTCTATTTCACTTCAGAAGAGGGATGTTGGTAAGTATTTTGTTCTGGTCCATATTAATCTTAAAAAATACACATACATACATACATAGACTCACGCCTGTTTCCCAGAGGGGTAGGCAGAGACAACGGATTTCCATTTGTCACGATCTTTGCATACTTCTTTTGCCTCGATTACTGTCATTATATTCTTCATACATGCTCGCCGGTTTAGGGTATTCCGGACCTGCCCTTTCTTGAGAACATTTCCAATTTGGTCAGAGAATGTTCGACGTGGTCTTCCCCTTCCGGTTGTCCCATTCACACAGGCCAGGTATACTTAAAACATAAATTGGCAAAAACAAATTTTTGGTCAAAGTGATGCCAATAGCCAAATTTATTTCTCCAACTTCCCCTATATTGCTTCCCCAAGCTTTTAGAAAATACTACTCGGTTTTTCGTACACAAATTCGATTTATAGTGGTCGATCAATTGATATTTGATTTTTTATCTTTACATGAGGATCTATAACTGTTATTGTATGTGTAATGCGACCTCACATCCCTTCCGTGCCTCTCTTTCAATGCGTGTAGTCTAACAAGCGACCGTTACTCTGCCAATAACAATAGGAATCTATGGTATAGATAGATTGGAGTTGCAGTGGTGGGTAAGGGGGAGGGACTAGTCTGATGGACAGGTACTCGGTACAAGAGTCTACAGTAAGTATATATATAAATACATACATTACTGTAATATTTGCACTTCCACTCCGCGTGAATAATAGTAGGTACCTAATATATAATATACCTGCGGGATCGAAACAGAAATTTCGAAATCCGCAGGTGAACCAGTTACCGACATAGCCCGAAGAATTGCAAAACTGAAGTGACAGTGGGCGGGGCACATAGCTCGTAGAACCGATGGCCGTTGGGGCAGAAAGGTTCTTAAGTGGCAAACACGAACCGGAAGACACAGCGTGGGCAGGCCCCCTACAAGATGGACCGATGATCTTGTGCGGGTCGCTGGAAACTGCTGGATGCGAATAGCGCAAGACCGGCAATTGTGGAGATCTTTGGGGGTGGCCTTTGTCCAGCAGTGGACGTCTTTCGGCTGATATGGTGACGACGATGATGACCTAATCATGGAAGACTAGGTACAAAACAAAAATATTTTACAAACGTGAAGAAATGAAATAAACACGAAACAAATTATATTAGTTTTTAATCAATTCAATAAATCAATATGGACGGAATTATATTCTTAATATTAAATTACATTAAATTTTCAAATTTTAAGAGTCCGGTGCAGGGCACGGCATATCGACATAATTAAAACACATATCATTAGCTTATAACGATTAGAATTAAAGTTCTTCTGAAAAATGTATCACACTAGACGTGGAAAGATCAGGATAGAAAGACCCTGTGTTATAGTCTACTGATTGAGAAAGAAACGTGATTATTTCTGGTATTTAAGCCTATTTGCGTAAAACATACAAATTTTCTCAATTATTATTTACTCACTTGTCAACAATTGAAATATAGGATTTTTGAATCTTACCTATACGATTTGAAAATTCTAAATTCAAATTAACAAGTAAGTATACGAGTACGAACGAGCAGTGCGCTTGTCCGAATTATTACTTTTCGAGAATGGAGAAAGCCATTCACCGGAGTCTTAATAATAATGATAATGACATTATTCTCTAAACTTATCCGTTATATAACTAGGCAAAGGCATCAAATACAAAAACTTATTAAAAATCATTATACCGACAGAAAAGGCGAAGGAAATACCGAGATTAAACTCGGAATTGAAATCTCCTGCTTGGAATATATCCCCATTAAAGTTCTTGGAGGAAAATCGTTCGGATAAAAACGCTTTTCCACTTGCATACCGGCAGTTTGCGTTGGAGTTTGTGTTTAGATTTGAGGAAGTTTGTATAAGACTTGTGATTGTTGATGTACAGTTCTCGTGGTCACTGTAGGGTAGTATGTTGAAGGTAGGCTGCTTGAAAATGTTCCTGTGCAGGAATATGGAAGCGTAGCGTGTGTGGGTCAGGTAAGTCGCGTAGTATAGCCATTCCTCGAAGCCTTTGTAGGATCTGAAATAACATAAAGGTTGTGAAATGTGCAAAATGACATGTGCCGGGTGATACCACGGTATCGGGTTTGATAAATCCAGTGTTGCCTGGTCAAAAAATTTATGGCGTATTAGAATACATTTAATCAGCAAAAAAGACATACAGGAAAACAATACAGTATATATAGATTAAATCAATATACACAACAATTAGAGATACAGCTTAGTAATGAGAAGAAAAATTAATAAAGATACTACTAATAACTTAATAATTAAGGTATGATGATGATGAATGTCATATTTAAAAATAAAATTAATATACCCATTACATAGGTATTAATTAAGGATTTCCCTGCATGTCCTGCTGAAGGCTCGCCGTCTCAGCATTAGCTGAGTAGGAAACACCCAATACTGTCGACAACCTTACCAGTAAACCACGGGCAGCGGTATCATGTTAGAAATTCACTTAAATTAAATCATATACATATAATAACAATATCCTGGGACATTATTTACACACGGCCATTTGATCCCAAACTAAGTAGAGCTTGTTATGGAATATACTACTTTTCTTTTGTAATTTCATACTTATATAGACAATTACACCCAAACTTAGGACAAACAGACATGTTCATGCACACATATATTTGTCCTGGGTGGGAATCGAACCCACTACGTCCGGCGAGAAAAGTAAGCATTTGCCAACCACGCCAAAAGGCATATAAGTATGAGGTAACGACTACTACATTGATTTTTAAGAACCAATGTAATTTTAAGATAAAGTAGCGTTTGTTACCTATATTATATTCTTCGCCAGTAGGTCTACTATCTTCCCATTTCGAAGAGTTTCAATTTAATCTTCATCAGTTCTATTTTCAACGCCACATCTTTCTAAAATCTAAAACGCCTAACCTACTGTTTGGACTTACCAGTTACAAGGTGAAAAGACTTGTAAACCAACCTCAGTACTCCACTAGCGAGCATTATATAAATGCAGCTGATATAGATATTGATAATTGCAGCGATCATTGAGTTCTTGAACACCATCATGATGGCCATGGCTTGCTGCTCCGCGTATATGTAGCACGACCATAGCACCAACGAGAAGTAAACGAAGTCCCATTGCTCGGAGATATCTGATAGTATACTGAAAATTAAACATTAAATACAATAAGTTTATAAATTCTTACAAAATTACGTCTAGACTCAGTGTAGTCACATAACATGTCAAACAGATTATTATCAAGCCAGTTTCTTGATGGCAAACAGTCTGTCAAAAGGACCATAGTATCTAGCACCTATGCCCCTTTGCTGAATCTGCTATAATTTTCTTGACATGCTACTATAATCTTGACAGTCTACTATAATTATCCATGTCATACCACTATAAACTTCTTAATCACACTAATATTACAAAGGAGAAAGTTTCTGAGTGTGTATGTTTGTTACTTCTTCACGTCTCACGATCGATTTTAATAAAATAAATTTGGTATGGAGTTGGCTGACGCCCTTTTTTTTGTTTTTTTTTTTTAAATCTTTATTTAAGGGGTCTAAGTCAGAATTGACGATGCCGCCCCGTTATAAAAAATACAAATTAACAACAATTTAAAGTTGACAAGAAGTATCGTAAACTATACTCTAAACAACATTTCTACTTCTCGATAAATATATCGTACAAAGCTTCCTAGCCTCCTCCGAATATGGTGAGGATAAGAAACTATTGCAAACCCCTATATCCATAGACACTAACCACACCCTTCGACGTTGATTTTCGTTCCTTACACATTCCAATAGAACATGTTGGATATCATCAATTTTAATGCAATCTGAACAATCAGGCGAGTCAGTCTTAACCATTAAAAACGCAAATTTGTTCGATGGGATGTGCCCGGAACGCATTCTCATCATCGTTACAGCAAATTTTCTTGTTGTTTCTCTATCTTGGAACCATGGATAACTAGGAGGTAGTGATTGAATGGTTTTATACCAAATGCCCTTTTCAAGCGATCGTTTATCAAAATATTCTTGCCACATATCTTTACACATCTCTTTTATTTTGTGTATATGGTCAATGTATGTACCTACAATGGAAGACATCCATAAAGTTCGCCATCACTTAAGGCTTGTTTTGACGCTAGATCTGCTTTTTCGTTACCCATAATTCCAATGTGAGATGGAATCCATTGAACTACAACATTTTTACTTTTATTAAGTAGCTCACTGATTGTTTTAAGAATAACAAATGCAATCGGGGAACCTCGAAGAGTCGAGGGGATCCGAGCAAGATGCAGAAGGGCACTTTTTGAGTCTGATAAAATCACTATATTGTCGTCTTTAATGGATAATGCATACGATAATGCCTCCGATATAGCGATTAGTTCACAATACATTACAGATACATTTGAAACAATTTTAAGTTTTAAAGCTGTATTAGATTGCGGATCATATATTGCTGCTCCTGCATCGTAACTATCCTTAGAACCATCAGTGTATAATTGGTAAAATGTACAATAATTCTCATTTACATATTTTTGACAACGTTCTTTTAAAACATGCATATCGATGAATCTTTTGGCCATATTTACTCCCTCAATGCTATCTTTAATAATATTAGTTAAATCAATACTACTTAGCCATGTATCGAGAGAAAATATGCCCAAAATACGGCTAGAGTGTATAGATATATTTTTGAGAAATTTATGGGTCTCAACCAATAATGGTATTTTTTTTCGTCTCCAATACACCTCGTCACACAATGCGGTTAATTCAGTAAGAACAGCTGTATTAACATTTTCTTTCACAGATAGGGTCTTAAGCTAAAACTTGCCAGCTAAATATCGTCTTCTTACATTTAAAGGTTGTAAACATAACTCGCTCTCCATGACATGAATTGGGGTGCTTTTTATAAATCCCCCAATAATCCTCATACATTGATTTTGTACCCTATCTAACTTACTTAACTGGCTATTTGTATAGCAGTCATAGAGATAACTACAATAGTCAAATCGACTTCGAACCATGGAAATGTACAGGCGACGGAGATGTTTTGGGTGTATGCCCCAATCTGAACCCGCAAGAACTTTAAAAATATTTATACACCTGTTACATTTGTCTTTTATTTCCTCTATATGTTTTATCCATTTCAAAGATCTGTCTAACCACATGCCTAAATATTTTACATTATCTACTAATTGAATATTATAATCATTGATTTTAATATTAATAAAATTCCTTCGTTTATTGCCTCTACTGAATACACAAGCTTTAGTTTTATTATAAGATATTTCTAAACCTAATTCTTGTATTTTATTATGGAATGTACTTAAGGCATTTTGAAGATCATCGATGGATTCTAGTATATTTTTTCTGCTAACATATAATACGAAGTCGTCAGCATATTGGGATATAAACACATTATTTATACTACAGCAAATCTTTGCAGTAACTGCATTAAACAATAATGGTGATAAAGGATCGCCCTGCGGAATTCCCATCCCAGTTGTTCGGCTAATTACCTCATTGGAGTTTATTTCTACTATTAAATGTCTTTTGTGCAAAAATTCCCAAAGATACTTACATATAGGGGAGCCCACTCCCGATTCGTTCAATATATTAAGGAGAACTGTAATGTTCACATTATTATAGGCATTGTCAACATCAATAAAACAACCTAAAGTACTGATACCTTTAGTAAATCCTATCTGTATGCGGGAAACTAACCTAGAAAGGTTATCAGCACAGGATCGAAATTTTCTAAATCCAGTAGTTTCCTCCGAAAAATATTTGCCTTTTTCTAGAAACCATTCTAATCTCCGATTTAGAATCGTATGAAATACTTTACATGGACAAGACAATAATGCAATTGGTCTAATAGATGATATTAGACCAGGATCCCGCCCCGACTTTGGAATAGGAACCAAGTTTATATTTCTCCACTGCTCAGGAACAAACCCGGAAAACAGAAATCTATTGTATAAGGAAAGCAAAACAGATTTTCCTGATATTGGGAGGTTTCTAATCATTGAATAAGATATATTATCTTCCCCCGGAGAGTATCAGTAAGTTTGATAGAGTTATTAAGTTCCTGGATTGATATTGGGCAAGATAGTTGATGATTTTCAGAATTAAACGATGGTACAGATGGTGTTACATAATAAGGGGCCAAGGTGCGTAACAAAGATTCAATCTTGTCTCTATGTACATAGTTTTTTATTGTTTTGTACCCTTTAAACCATTTCATACGTTTTCACATGTCGGTTGCTGATGTTGTACTGTCTATACTATTACAAAAAGATTTCCATGATTCATATTTACAATTGCGTATCATTCTTTGAGCACTACGATTTTTGTCCTGCACTACAAGGAGATTCGCCGAACTAGAATTTTTCCTAAATGCTGCTAAAGCAAGTCTGCGTTCTGCCACTGCCCGTGATAATTCTTTATTCCAATATGCTTTAGGCCTGAATTTCTGCTGTCTTCTAGGATTATCACAAACCTTGACTGTTGGTATACATTTATTCGCTGCAAAATTTACTATGTTTAAAAAACTATTGTATGTTATTTGATGATCTGTATCTAGAATGAAATTTTTAAATACCTCATCAATCGTCGCCCTATATGTTAACCAATCTGCTTTCTTAAAGTTTCTACGAGATTTAACATTACTGAAGTTGTGACTCTCCATTTTTAATTTTATAAGCAAATGGTCGCTTCCTAAGTTTTCGTTCATGACCTGCCAATTAAACCTGAGGGCCACATCCACAGATATTAAAGTTAAATCCGGAGATGTCTGTTGCACCACACCATTAACAAGCTTAATGCGCGTAGAACTGCCATCGTTAAGAATAATAAAATTGTTGTCTAGTCCATACTAGATAGACTAGATATTTGAGTCCATACTCAAATATCTGTGAGCCTCTAGTTGTCGTTCTATTTGACCAACTAGGATGATGTCCATTGAAATCGCCGGCAACAAGAGTTTTACTTTCATTTAACGACAAAATCTGATCCCAGTCGCTCTTTCTGGTGTGAACAGAAGGCGCACAGTATATGGCAATTATATTCTCCAGATAATCACAATTTAATATTTTTACATGTACAGTCTCTATATCTGAGTTTGATACATTTATTACATTACTTAAACTTGCTTTGACATACCAATGAGTTAATATTGCCACACCTCCATAACCATCATCGCGATCTTTTCTAAATATAATAGGTCTTTACCTATGAAATTGCCGTTTTGTATGAAAAAATTTAAACGAATTTTTTTCATGAATTTTTTTATTTGTATTAATCGAAGTAATCACCCATGCAATCAATGCATCTTTGCCATCGCAGTGGCAGTTTATTGATGCCCTTCTTAAAGAAATCAGCTGGACGGGAGGCAACAAATTCTTCAAAGGCATTTTGTACTGCCTCTCGGGTATTGAATTTTTTTCCCGCCAAGAAGTTATCCAAATTCTGGAAAAAGTAGTAGTCTGTAGGCGCAAGGTCTGGTGAGTAGGGCGGATGACGGAGAGCTTCCAACCCCAGTTCTTGCAACTTGGAGACCGTCTGCTGTGCAGTATGAGGTCGCGCGTTGTCGTGCAGGAGCAGCGGAGACGAGCGATTGACCAATGCTGGTTGGAGATGCGCCAGCTTCTCCATCATTGTGCTCAGTTCTTCACAGTACACATCTGCAGTAATGCTCACCCCGTTTGGTAAGAAGCTGTGATGAATCACACCGGCGCTAGACCACCAAACAGTGACCATCACTTTTCTAGGGGTAAGTTTTCGTTTAGGGCATTGTTTAGGTGCTGAACCAGGATCCAACCAACTTGCTGAGCGCTTGCGGTTATCAAACAGAATCCATTTTTCATCGCAGGTAACAATGCGGTTCAAAATTCCTTCATTTGTGTGTCTGTTGAGCAGTGCAAGGCACGTCTCGACGCGTACTTCGCGCTGGCGATCATTGAGTTCGTGGGGCACCCATTTGTCAAGCTTTTTTACCTTGCCAATTTGACGCAAATGGACCAATATTGTTTTGACGCTAACGTCGAAAGCTGCTGCTAATTCAGCCGTAGATTGTGTATCATCAGCTTCCACAACCGCCTTTAATTCGTCATTGTCGACCAAAGTCTTCGGACGACCGCGAGGTTCATTTTTCAGGTCGAAATTTCCAGAACGGAAGCGAGCAAACCAATAACAGGTGGTGCGTTGGTTTGTAGTGTTAGCTCCGTAAACGTCGTTGATGTTGCGTGCCGCTTGTGCCGCGTTGCTGCCACGACGGTACTCATATTCCATAATTACTCGAATTTTTAACGTATCCATGATGACGAAAAAGATTGAAATGCGATGAAAATGTAACACTAATCAATAAAGAAATGACTACTTTTGGAAAAAAGAATCCATGTTTTTAAAATAAAATTAATTTGAAATTAGAATTCTTAGCCAAACAAAAATTATTTTGATTTGAAATGGCCAGGACTGCGGAACGGCAATTTCATAGGTAAAGACCTAATATTATATCCGCTAATGCGAAAGGAACTTTCAGGGTCAAGCCAAGTTTCATTGATAATAGCTATATGAATTTTTTCCTGACTTAAAATTCCTTCGAGTTCCGTACCTTTCGGACGTATACTCTGGGCGTTCCACTGGATTATATTTATTGTTGATGCCTGTCTGGAACCTTGATCCATTGTTTAAGATATAATAACAAAGGCATATCTGATATATATTGCATCGCATATGATATGATCCATTCAAGTATAATATTCGCACAGTTTTTATTTTTTTCTTCCCAAGTCTTATTTTCATCAAATATCTTCTCTTTTATTTGTTTATATAGCAAATTAAATGTTAATTTGTGTCTTTTCTTTCTTTCTACAGTTTCGCTTGAATTTTCCTCGCTTTCTTCTGGGTAATCTCTATCTAATAGTATATCCTCCTCCATTTCTATTGATGATTCCTCCTGAGATTCTGCTATAGGTGTGTCTTCCTGCATTTGTTCTACATCCTTTCTATCTTCTTTCTTTTTCCTTTTATTCCTACTTGTATTGTTCTTATGGGCAGTACTATTTTCTTGAGAACTTTTCACTACATCTGAATATGAAGGTTTATTAGAGGCGTCTCGTTTTTCAAAATTCTGCGGGTTTAACATTTCTGTAATACTTTTCACTTCTCCTATGCTTACAGTTGGAGCTACAGAGTTTGGTTCATCTGGCGGAACATATACCGTTAGAGCTCTTTTATATGAGCAATTAAACTCGGACATTAAGTCTCTAATTTTCTTTTCTTTAATAAATATTGGGCAATTTCTTGACAAGGCCATATGATTCCCTAAACAATTGTTACATATGTAAATATTAGTATCACAATTAGGGTGGTCTTTAGTGCATTTAGGGCAAATCACTTTATAAGATGGACACATTTTTATAGTATGTCCGTATCTCCAGCAGCGAGAACACTGTGTAACAGGATACACATATGGCGTTATTGGCGCTTTTATATTAAATATGTATATGTGCGGTGGCAGCGAGGTTCCTGCAAAACATATACGAACAGCTTCTGATGGTTCCCATTTGCCGTTTGCACTATTTCTACGCATTAGTCTTTTAATTTCAACTATTTTAATGTCACTAGACAATCCTTCCATAAGCTCTTCATCAGATAAGTCCAGGTCAATGTCCTTTATGACACCATACGACTTGGTGACCTCTAAAGTTCTCTGACATATATAGCCCGCTTTTTTACCAAACTCTGACTCAATTAGTGTTTCGCAACTTTGTTCGTTATTAAATTGAATTAATACTTTATACGAATTAACATATTTCAAACTAATTATATTGCAAATACCCTGGGAACATAATAACTTCGCTAATTTAAACTGTTTTGGAATAATTTCCGATGATGTCAAACTCACTTCATTTTTATTTTCGAGCAATCTACTTCCCTCGTCATCCTGATTCTCCAAATCCAATGTTTTACTGTTCCTTCCGACGGTATACCATATCTCCTCTCGATCCATTGATCTATTCCTCTTCCGTTGTTCCCCTTCCACATCTTGATTCATGTCCTCCATACTACTATCCGTTAGTCCTCCACCCGGTCCTTTCAAGATCTTGTTTGTATTCAAATCGATACACAATTCACTATCATCCATTTTTAATTACCATAATTTACATAGCCAAACAATAATAACACACGGTTGAGCGTCGTCGAGTGACACAGACCGGTTTCTTATCTAACAAACGGAGTGCGCGTCTTAAGATCCGAAGCGCCCGCGTGCGACTGGCTGACGCCCTGGATTAACACATTCATAAAGTATAACGCAGGTAAAACCGCGGGGCATAGCTAGTAAAGTTAATAATTTTCTTAAGGAATTTTACAAGATCTTAATAGACCTGAGTCAATAGTCTGTTCTAGGTAGCTAACTGCAACCTATTAACTGGCCTAACTAACTTGCGCCTTGCGCCAACGCATATTATCAAGCTGTCATCTCATAAGACTACATTTGTCGAAACTTCAAATAATAATGAAGGTATATATAAAACAAAAATTAAAAAACAGTCTGGTATAGCTTAACCACGACCTCTTTCTTTTTCAACTGTCTTCTTCTGTAAGATAGTCTATTTTCAGTTTATCAGATCGTCCCTCTTTCCAAACCAGTAGAAATATCTTTATCTTACTCATAAGAGTAGGTCCACTTCGATTCGCCACTTCGCCTTCCAGTAATAAAATGGCTGATCAAAGTATATAACAAAATTGTGAAACTTACGGGTAAATTATGGCAGCCGAAGCTAAAGATGTCAGCAACGAGAATGGCAAAGAGACCAAGTTCCAAGAAAGAAGTAGACTGGCGCCACTGTATAGGCCCTCCTGGGACTCTTGATAGTATCGAGTCCGATATGGACCATCTGAAGACAAATAAAAAAGGATTTTATCAGGTATTATTTATCCGAGTTCAAAAATACCTAGATCATGCGTTATGTGTCTAATATGGCAATACTGCCAGCCGAAACCCACAATTTTTTTGCGATAGAACCCTTTAAGTAACATGTTACGCAATGAGCCATTAAATTGTACACGAGAAAAAGAAATAATAAAATCCAATGTGAATTTATATTATAGTTAAGTAATGGAATCAGGCGTCACTTTGCGGAAATCCATAACATTCAAAATACAAAGTTAGGTAATAATATGTAGTGTTTATTCTGCTAATTGTCAGTTTAATCAAGCCGGGATGCAATATGCACCTTCTTCCCGCCCTCAAAAATGCATCTCAGCATGATTAAACTGACAATTTTAATTTAAAATGCAAAATTAATATGTAGTGTTAGTTCTACATATTAATTTTGCATTTTAAATTAAAATTTCCTACAGAGAAAGTTTTATGAAAAACCAATTGTGTAAAGAAATAAATAATCTGAAACTTACACAAACATATTGTGTTCATTATGCTGATGAAGTATGTGCCCACCATTGCGTTGAATATCAATCCGCTTTTAGTGATGAAAGCTCTCTGGTAATCCTGAAAAGATGTTAATGTTGAAGAGACATCTTTTACAATTTTAGTTTGAATAACTGCCCACTCCTACGAACATGCACGCGAGCAGTGTATTTTTAATATTGATTTTCAAATTCTGATGTGCCTTTAGAACTCTAATATCCCAGCAAAGGTCTCTAAGTTAAGGCCCTTATGTACGTACATACGATAGGAAAACAGTGAATAGGTCCGATAGGAAGCTGCCCTGCTAGTGGAGCATTTAAGGCCTAGTCAAGTAGATTCAATTCTTTCTCTTTGAAAGAATAAGCTCATCTGCAGTTTTGGATTAATGAAAAAGTTACATACAAAAGTTACATTCTTACCTTAGCTTCGTTGTAAAATATCCACAATATGAAGAAATATATGGGTAAGCTGAACAGCCTCATGCATATTTGCTTTATTCCGTTGGTCTTGAAGTTGAAGATCGATGCCAATAATCTCCTGTGAAATAATATCTCAATTCAACGATGATACTAAATGACAAGGTTTAGGTCCTATTTTCAATAACCACTGGAAAACTATGTAGTTACTTACGTGTCTATTTTTATCACAACTAAAGGTTGCAATTGGAGCTCGAAGGGATCAGATCAAAAATTATAAAAAAATATCGTGCAGAAAAATGTTTGGGTGGGTGATGGTGATAATAACTGAAAAATAGACAACCTTTGGACGTAATATCAAGTTATAATTTTCAAATTCCTAGAATATATAAGGATCGGGAACTCGGGACACAGTGGATATCGGACTGCTCAATTTCATTCGACTGATTGAAAAAAGAATTTTAAGTATAAAATAATCTTGAAAACAGTAAATTAAGATGACTTACAAGTATAACATCCAAATAACATGCATTCCTCCTGGCTTGCCATAATTAAGCTGTATCTTATTAGGGTTGACGATGCGGTTGTTTTCATGCAAATTGCCTTGCATGATCCCCTGACCTTCCAACTTGAACTTTTCCACTAATGCTGCGATTTGGTGGTTGGATTCTATAAATCGTTCTCTAGATCTGCGGTCTACTGTTGAGAGACATACTGAAAAAGAAGAATTTGGTGACGTGTTCTTTTCTCTACAGTTAAGTCAATAATGACATCATATGGTGCTTTGTGACTAAGCCTAGTCAATTAACGTAAAAGTTTGCTATGGATCATACTCACAGTAGTACATAAGAGGGTTCTCTAGTTGAGGGCAAGGAAAGCCGATGCTGCCAAAATAGTCCAGCAGGTTTCTGGTAGGTCCTGCATAAACTACATCACCTAGACACAGGTACACCACGCGGTCCAGGAATGGAAACACATCTGGAAGAATCGTAAGGATATAGACTAGGCGACATTACCATTTAACATAGCATATTACACAGCGTGGGGGAAATTTAGGTAGCATAATCTCATGTTTACTCATGAAACTGAGCAACTTTTGAAAACTGAGCAACCCGAGAAACATTCTTATTATAATATTAACGTGCCGTTAGCCTGTGGCACTTTTTATAGACACACTTTGTCTAAGAGGTGATAGATGTACAGTTTCACGGCATACATTCTTCCACAGGATAATAATTACTTTGCTGTAGAAGTTTTTGTTGTAATCAGTAATATGTTATTTATACATTATTAATGATTGGTTGGTAAGCGATAGTTGCCATTTGTTATATTTAAGAAACGTTTTCTGTTTTCATGTGCGAAGACTAATATATGAGACGTCTACGTATGGATACTTGCCTGATCTTGGTTTCTCCATAGTAAGTATTATGGCGGTGCCATATTTTTTTGCTGCGTTGGATAATATTGAGATCACTAAGTACGTGTTCAGTGGGTCCAGGTCCCAAGTTGGTTCATCAAGCAGCAATATAACTGAAATCAAAGGCACTCTTTAGAAGTTTGGGACGTAAATGTAAAAATTGGATTTCGATATTTAAAGCTTCCCATAATACAGATTAGCTGCTTAGTGTACAATTCGAATGGTAGTAGCGCTGGAAATTTAACATTGGAAATGACTCTGATATAAATCAAAACTGTGGGCCCAGGCGACACTTTTTTTAATATATTTATTTGAAGACAACAGATTTCATTTTCAGATAACCATTTAAATTTATCTACGTGAGGTTTTATTATGATAACTGTAATGAGTCACATAATTCAATTTACAGAACTTTTCAATTTCTCTCATCACTCATCTCTAGTGTGAAACGGGAGGCGAGGTTAGAGTCTCGTATTCGTCCTGCATCCTAAAGTCGTTTAATTACTTAGTTGGCTAAGTCCATCCTACATTGATATGTAAGTAGGACTTAGCCAATCAATGAATCTACTACTAAGCTAGGTACTGTAGTGACCTGTTAAAGTTACCGTAAAATTAGAACTAAAGAGAAAAGAAATAAAGGTCAATACTTGGATCCCGTATAAGCTGCACGCCAATCACTAATCGTCTGTATTCGCTTTTTGTTAAACTCGTAACGCATTTGTAAGCAACCTGCAAAGAGAAGAGGAGTCTTGAATTATGTTGCGTTGCTATTACTCTTATTAAATTGCATTAATTGGACACTCACATTAGATAAAGCCAGGTCAGCCATAACTTGTTTGACTTTCGACGATTTCAGATATCCAGAGATCTAGAAAAAAAAATTATATGAGTTATCTAGTGAGTTGTACTGAATTTTATCGCCTAAAACACAACAAAGTATCTGCTGAATTTTCCCTAGGATGAAAATATTCGTGTACCTCATATTAATCATGAGGGCGGGATATAATACAATATTTTCTTACCGAACACTCGGGAACGCGTGTTATTTGAATTCATTGTTAGAGTATGTGTGAACTCAGTTCAGACCTGAAGAGCTTATTAAAAAACGGACGTATACAGGATGGTAGGCAATCCGGGATATGGTATCCAATATAACAAACACACAAAATCAATTAAGTTTTATTTATTACAAACCCTCAAATACCCCAATTAGAATATTATGTTGTAATCATAATACATACACTGAATTTTTTATTTAAGGTGTATATGCATTGTTATTTACTAAATTAGTTTCTTGGAATAAAGTTTATTTTTCTTTATTTTGTATTGAATGATGGAATTTGTATGAATACAGTAAAACTGCGATTTGAAAAGTCTTATTACTTTGATTTACGGTCCATTTCAATATGTTTTGACTGCACAGGGTTAATAGGACAATAATTTCCGTAGTTTTAATTATTTTGGAACAAAAAATTACGTATATTAAAAATTTTATAAATCGATTCAGTTAAAGATTCTGAACAAACTATTTTCAGGATGTGCGTTAATTAAGTTGCATGTTGTATAGCCTCAAAGCCTATTGATACCATCAGGCAAGATTAGGCATTTGTGCCTAACAGTGAATTGAAGCATCTAACTATTGATTGCGTGTGTGGTGCAATGGTAAAGCCTCGACATTATCGCAGCGCACGCGTGCCTTAGGTTCGATCCCCGCACAGAATAACTAATAGTGTGGCCCATTTGTAGTTATTCAAGTCTGGGTGTGGATTTTTTCCCGAAACGTTATATTTGTAACAAAAACGTAACTGTAAATTGCCCTCTGTGCTACAGGAGTTCATTGTATACGGACTTTGCCTTGGAGAAGAGAAAAAGGATGAGAAAATAAATCTTTAGGCGGAAAAATGCTTTCGTAATGTGTGTCATTTCTGTGTATTATGTATCTTACATTAACTTTATTTTAATAAATGTCCTTCAATTGCAAATATCACTATCCCTGGGCTAATGCAACATATAAAAAGATCATCGATCTCCAGAGGTTCCTATACGATGTGAATATTGGTTTAAAAGATATAAAAAATCCTGGTTCTATTACCTTTGTGAGCGACAGCGAGAGAGTCTGCTGCACAGTCAAGCCGGGCAAGAGACGAGCACTGTGTCGTACCAGACCACAGGTCCCGTTGAATTGCTCAGCCTCCAGCGGTACACCTTCCAACAAGATGTGTCCCTTGGCTGGCACCCGGCGCCCAATCACGTCGAGAAGAGCGCGCTTGCCACTGCCTGGAACCGTGTAAAATAGATAATTTTAAACATTTTTAATCTTCTTCTTAACGAGTTGATGGCAATCTAAATTGTGTCCGCCCAGAACTTGGCCACGAGAATCGCATTATGAGTAGCTTCCATCAGTTCTTTAAGCGTATGTACAATTGTAAAGGCACGCGCGATAACAGATGTTCCATTGTCTGTGGGACTACACCTTATTTGCATTGCAGGCTGCGATCATTCATATAATCCTACCTGAACAAATTTTCCCTGCTAAGACCAACCTGGGTTCGAAGCCTATTCAACGACTTCCAAGCTAGCCAACGCAGTTTCCATCCATGGGCGAGACTTTCAGATGTTGGAACAAATGGTGTAGGCAGTTTGGTACACTCTCGCCACAGTTGGCTACTTTTTAATATTTAATTGGCATTTAATGGTAATCTTTAATATAGATATTGGAACGAAGTTCCTTATCGCGCGTTGTGAAAGGGGCTAGACGGAAAAAAATCTTACGAAAAGTTGTTACGGCAGCTGTGCGGCGTGCGCATGTTTCTCTGTCTGTCTCTCTCTCTCTCTCTCTCTTATAGAAAGCAAGTCAGATATTTTCATTTCTATTTCGCAGTGAACAGTGTGGTGTCGCGACGATTATTTTTGTTGAGTGTATACAGGTTTTTTGTACATAATTAATAATAAGAAATAACTTCGTTCCATCCGGGTGTCCCTTGACACCTCTCAAGTTTTTTTTTTCCAAAGTATAGCACCTTTACTATTTAGTACTTTATTTACCTTTCGATCCAAGTATAGCAGTGACTTCTCCACTATGTGTAGTGAAAGAAACATCTTTGAGTATGATACCAGTTTTCACGCCTCCCGTAATCCGTTGGAAGAAGCTTCCTGGCTCCACCTGTCAAAACAAGATAATTCTGTAGAAATTTCAATTTCAATATCACACAGAATTATTTCCTAGACAAACAATAACAACTCTTTTCGGAACCTTACAAAGTGAGTGAATGTTTTCTGATCGAATCCGAGACTACACAATCAGCTGACGCGTAAACAATCACTAGACCTAATTTACAACTAAACCGATTAAAAACAACATTGGTATTAATTAATTAATTTAGTATTTTCTTTGTTAATAAAAAATTAAAGAAAGAAGAAAAATAATATGACAGAATCATTTTTATAAAAAAAAAACAATAATGGAAATTTAGAGTTCCCAATAACAAAGTGAACTTCACACTCACTGTACCACAACTTGTTCTATAGGTTGTTGTAACAAAACTTTACAAACCTGTCCCGAATGAAAAACATTGCACAATTCTAAAGTATAATCACTTCCAATCATTTTGGAATCTTTAACTTTTAAAAATTAACTTCAAAACGTATACTTTATTTATAAAAAGTATAGAAACTACATTTCAGAGTAACACAGCCTTCGCGTAGATCGGGTGCAGCAAACTGAGGCAATTGCAGACAACTTCAACGTTAAAGTGACAGTTAGCAACGTTGCCAAACATTATTTCTAGCTAACTTCACGCCTATAATTGCACTTGAACGTTTATACATTTGTTTGCTGATCAAATATGAACTTTATATAGATAGATTTAAGATACATATTTATGTTAACAATGTTGATAAGACCAATTTAAGGAGCAGTTATTAAAATTTAGAAGTAAATTTCAAACAAAAATTATTTTTCACATCAAAATATGTTTTTATTTACTATTACTAATAACGATACCTTTGAAGATATCGTTATTCTTATATTAACATTTTTTAAGGACCGAATTAAATTAAAGCTATAGCTCTAACAACGAATAAAGTATAACAACCGCAAAAAGCAAAATAATAATAATACGGTCCAATTTTAGTACCATGAGTTACATTTATTCTTCCTAAAATTAATTCCTTCCTAAAGTTAATATTTTTCAAGTACCTTAACCAAGAAAAGTCTAAACTGAAGAAGTTTAAGATTTTATCTAATAATCGTGTTTTTACTTTCACCATTAGGTCTAAGTAAAAACACGATTATCAATACTTCTCTCGATAGAAAAACCAATCACAAATTACAATCAATACAAATTTAAACCGTTGTTTTTACCTATTAAATTATATAGGTAAACCAAATGGTTTCATTCTTATTTTATGAAAAGAATTAATGTGAAAATCAATGAAATAAAATAAATGCACGCGAGGCGCAGCGGTTTTGACAGTCGCCTCGCCACTTCATATGCCGGGTTTGATTTCCGTACATTCGGTAGATACAACTAATTATGTAGCCCGTTAGTACCTAGTTGTTCCGAGTCAGAGTTGGCTTTGTGTATGTGTTTGTTTATAATACCCCATGACACATTACCTAATTTACCTTAGTGCGGCGTTCTCTTTAAATAAAATATTTTTCGTTAGTTCTCACTCTGTCGTGACCCCAATCAATTGCCATGTATTATATTGCGTAATTGAAATGAGCAATACCTATCAAAGACTAGCGCACCATTAAATCTGCTTTGTGATCCACTACCAGTTTGGGAAATAAATTTAAGTGCACACAACTAAACAATACTCTAACTAATTCCCCTAAGTAGCACTTCCCCTTAACGATGAAAGCCTCATTTCCACATATTTTCTACACATCGTTGCCATACTGTACACTCACCATGAACCTCAAAAGGCTAGACACTATCTCCGTCCTCCTTCCACCCGATACAAAAGGTAATTTGAAGGCGAGACACCCACGCAATACTACCTTCTTTATGTTGATGCATTCCAATGATTGGGCATCTCGTTCATTTCATAGTAGTCAGGTACGGCTAGACAGAGATAGCGATGCCTGCGCAGTGTCACTGACTCAGTCCGACTCAGCACAGTGGTAAAACTGCTGGACTTAAGCCTTAGTACTCGACAAAGTAACAAGTAGCATTCAAACGAGGTTTTAGCCGAAACGAACGAAAATAAACGAAGTAAAAACTGAAACTTGTATTGAAAATAGAAAATACTATTAATGTTACAGTGAATTGAGTGTGTAAAGGTTTAGTGTTCAGTGATATTGTGGTGCTGGTGTACAAGTGTGTTCCACCTGAGTCCCGTTGGTTAGGATTAGCGGGTAAGATGAATGAGTATTGCTCAAAACTTTTTTAACTTTCTCGACTATACTGTTATACGATAAAACAGAGGAGGAATTTTATTTTCTGTTTGTGTTTTATAATTTGCGGAATATTTTACTCCGCGGAACTTGCTTATCTGAACTTGTGTGACCTGAATGAGAATCAAACACGTTTATTTGTTAAGTAAATAAACATACAATCATGCAGAAATTACGTCCTCAGTTTCCTTTTATTACGTGTATGCTATTGTCATAATGTTTGTTTATAGTTATACCAAATAAATATATTTACCTATATGTACCAAATTTGGATGATCTGTAGATATTATCATTGAAAAAATAAAACAGTTATAATCTATAGATTATCAACCGTCTTTTGACTGTCTACTAGTTGCTTTTATATCATTTCGTAGTACCTTTCTTGCTCAGTAATCTAGTAATTATTTAATTCAAGACGATTTTCCGAAGATCCATACTGATTTTCCATGTCGAATATTGTATTATAAACAATGATATATAAAGCAACTAACAGATATTCAGAAGACCGTCGACAATCCATAGAATAGAATTGTTTAATTACTATATCTTCAATGATAAAATCTTGAATACAGATCTTCCAATATTGATACATATCGTAAACAAAGTTAACGCAAAACTATCAGCAAGAAATATACAGTAAGACAATATTGATATATAACAATAACTCATTCATTCACACCGAATGAATTGGTAGAACAGAACTAACAAAAAGTTGACCGCAACTGTAGTTTAGTTTGCAATAAGGCCAGTCAGAGGCCTCAATGGAGCGTTAAAGTTGCGGATTACTTATCTTAAATCAATTTAACACGAATCTCTACTTAATACAGCGGGATATTTGTAAAAAGATAACCATCTTGATTTATTGTGAGCCAATGTGAAAGAGCTTTATTTTTATCAAATCCCAGATGACGTCAGGCGTTGAGCATGACGGGTTTTATAATTTGCCGTTAAGTCTCAAAAAGGTAATGGGCATTCTTGCTTTCAGTAACATCCCGGTGTCAAGATCTCGATCTCATATCTGTGGTAACGCACATTTGAGTGCTTCAGAAAGCATTTGAAACTATCGTACAAACAAGGATATTAGCGCAGATTATTCAGACTATCCTATTGGTCTAGTGGTTAGTGAACCTGGCTGCTAAGCCAGTTTCAAAAATGTTTTAGTGATGAGTACAGTTATTCGTTCAGTGTCTGGGTATTATTTATCTATAATGTGAGAAATATTTTAGTAAGTTAATCTATTGTCTGGTTGCCTTAGTACAGGCTCTGCCTTGTTTCCGGCGCTGGGAGCTAATCTCAGCGCGATAGAGTATGCGGCGTCCGGCTGGCTTCTCCCCGGCTAGGCGCCGCCCCTGGGACCGCTGGCGTTTGGAGGAAGGGCACTCCACTCCTCGTGTATAAGCGGTCCCGGGAAGAGGTAACCTGCTGTAGCTTAGGTTGCCTAAACGCGCTTGTGCGTGATGGGGAGGTATTCGGGCCCCTCCCGTCCCCGGGGGAGAGTCTCAGACGCTCAGTGTTCGGTGGGGGTACTGGCGAGATCGTTCACGAGTACCCAGAGTCCCCGCTACAGGCACTGTGAGGCTGGCTACCGTGGTGGTTTTAGTAGGTCGGCCCTACACAACGTGCGTAGATGGGATCACTTGGCAGTGTTTTATATGTCCCAAGATATTTATATATTATGGAACATATAATAGTAAGCGGCTACCGCGGTCTATAAAGTTTACGAGATGGTATCCCTCAGTTGTTGCCGACCTTGCTCCGCTCACCAACTAGCTATGGCGACCATACTTACACACAAGATCACATAAATGCCTACACTATTGGCCTTATTATTTGTGTGTGTGTCATCATCGGAAGATCAGCACTGCAGAAATGCAGTACTAGCCAGATGCATGAGATAGGGCCATTTTTCATACCAGTACGGATAAAATTAATAATGATTAAATGTATAGGTACCACATTAAATGTATTTTCCGTATTTGTGATGAAAATAAAAATTATTTAATTAAGGCGGAGGTAGTCCTGCTGCTCTTAGATTGAAAGTACTATAATATGCTTGGATATGCTGCGACGGGCCGGTTGGCGTGGTTGCTAAATGCTTGCCATTCACGCCGCAGGTCGTGAATTCGATTCGCACCCAGGACAGATTTTTGTGTCCATGAACATGTGTGTTTGTGCTGAGTCCGGATGTAACAATATATATAAGTATGTATTTACAAAAGATAAGTAGTCACCGTGGCCTAGTTGGTAGTGCTCCTGCCTACGAAGCTGGTGGTCCTGGGTTCGAATCCCGGTAAGTGCAAATATTTGTGTGATGAGCACGAATATTTGTTTCTGAGTCATGGATGTTTTCTATGTATTTAAGTATTTATCTATCTATATAAGTATGTATATCGTCGCCTGGTACCCATAGTACAAGCTTTGCTTAGTTTGGGCTAGGATGATCTGTGTGACATTGTCCCTATATATTATATTATATATGTAGTATATCAGTTATTTGGTTTCCATAGTACAAGCTCTGCTTAGTTTGAGATCATATGGCCGTATTCGAATAATGTCCTAGGATATTATGCTATAAATCACTCTTTGTCATCCCATTGGATTAAAAGAGCGAAGGAATCTAAAGAATACATGTGAAATTTATCTCCTGCGTACTTGGCAAGTCTTCATTGATATTCTTAATTCACCAACTTCTGTTATAACTCTCATGCCGGAATAAATGTTCAGTTTACACCTCAGGAGTAGCTTACCCACCGTAAGAATAAGTGAGTACGAAGCTAGATCATTATTTTTATCAAGTAGACGGTGTAGTTCTGAGAGTCTTGGATGTCACACAGGAGCGGATCACATCCACTGTTAAAGTTAATTTATTAAAAAAACGGCCAAGTGCGAGTCGGACTCGCAGGGTAGAAAGGGTTCCGCAGCAGCAAGTATTTCAGTTGATTAAATGAAAGGTAAATTGCGGTTTACGATTTATGACGCATTAAAAAAAACTACTTACTAGATCTCGTTCAAACCAACTTTCGTTGTAGGTTGGTAATGTACATCATATATTTTTTTAGTTTTATCATTCTCTTATTTTAGAAGTTACAGGGGGGGGGGGGGCGGGACACTCATTTTTCCACTTTGGAAGTGTCTCTCGCGCAAACTATTCAGTTTAGAAAAAAATGATATTAGCAACCTCAATATCATTTTTAAAGACCTATCCATAGATACCCCACATGTATGGGTACGATGAAAAAAAAAAATCAGTTCTATGTATGGGGAACCCCAAAATTATTATTCTTTTTCAATTTTTGTGTGAAAATCTTAATGAAGTTCACAGAATACATCTACTTACCAAGTTTCAACTGTACAGCTCTTATAGTTTCAGAAAAAAATGGCTGTGACATACGGACGGACAGACAGACAGACATGACGAATCTATAAGGGTTCCGTTTTTTGCCATTTGGCTACGGAACCCTAAAAAGTGGAAGAAACATTAGTACCTATATCTGTGACATTTACCTCCTTCCTGCGTAGTTCGGTAATCTGCGGTGATATTCGGAATTTTGCCAGGATTGTTATTGGAAGATGGAAATTCAGTTTTGACCTAAGACGTGCCTAACTTAACGACAAAGATTTCCTCTCTGCCCGCTTTAGTAAAACCAACCTGTTTTCAAGAGGAGGAAATCTATATTAGAAACTTATGTCATGTTATGAGACTTTTCCTGTATGTTCCTTCATACAGGAACAGTGGGGTTTCATTATATGACATTTTAGGTATACGGATCGTAAGCAAGCAAATTTACGACGAATTTTAGTGGCATTGATCTACAGCATTTAATGAAAGCGTTTGATGATGAATGCATATGAATGACTGAGTCTTAATTATCTAGAGACCATCTATACATATCGACGCCCCCGGGCAATAACCCGGTAATGTCCTATTATGGGGTTTATGCTTTTATGTCAAATTCGGCATCTGTGCACTGGAATACACCTTGTCAATTTTTTTCAGTTTTTGCCTAACAATATTTACAAAGATATCATGAAACACATTTTATTGTTGGGACTTAAAAAACATAATAATTTCGGCAATAAAACTGTTATAAGTCTTTACCAAAAAAATATATATTTTTTGTTTTTGTAATGTGCTTTTACCGGGTTATTGCCGTAAGAAATTCTCATGATTTTTTTGGTAAACGTCGGCGCAGGTATTCTGTTGAACTATTTTAAATATACATACTCCGTAATATACACTAACAATGTTATTTAAGTTTAGTATTAGCCCATTTATGTCCGTATCATTTTAATATGGTAAATTTATTTCTAATTTCAATACACCCAGCTCTGTATTGGATATTACTGTTTTTGTCTAGCCGCGCGATAGTTAGCAATACACATCTGTTTCTTTCTTTTAGTAGCTATTAAACAATAACAGATATATGCTATGCTCCAAACACGTGTAATTGTACATTGTCCTGATGCATAGGATATGTTTACGTAAACAGTTGCAAATTAAACTCACGCTCGAAAATTAAATAAAGTATTCTAACTATTGGGACTGGTATTATTTAAGTTTAAGTGGTACGGATAGCTTATTTTGTGAAGTTATTGAGTTTAAAGTGATAATGAATTGCTATGAAAATGAAATAGACTATTTAAATGTGGACGTGTGAAACGAATACTTCAAATGGTTGACGACGCATTTACAAGTAAGTACCTATAATATATTACCACTATAACTTAGTGCTAATCATGGAAGTTCTTTATGATTTCGTATTTTGAAAACGTTGTATTTACCATATTATAAGCGCCGATAGACGTAGAATGGCCAGAAATAACTCCGAAGTGCAATGTCTGACGTCCAATCATTATCAAAAACTTTATAGATTTTTTATTACACCTAATAATTTAGTACTTACTTAACCAAATTAAGTTCTACTTATTGTAACTTCGACATGCTTGTAACTTTAATTCGCGATTCGTCGTTACGGGCGTGCTAGCTAAGTGTTGGGTTTTGATTTTAAGAGTTAGTATGAGCAGAATTTAGGTAGTTTTACACGACACATCTATACCTTCCATTAATTTAAAATGATCAGATTTATATTTAAATTGGGTGTCAGCTAAATCAAACAAATAAATATAAGTAGTGTAATGAAAACTAGTTGATATTTATTGAAGACGGCAGATTTAGTTTATTCGTTATTTTTATCATTTCAGATAAAGATTTTGACGTTATTGCAGTTGATCCCGAATCTAGTTTAAAAGAAACTTTAACCGTTCAAGTTTTGTCAAGAAGATATGAGTTAAGAGGTACGTCTTAAAATCTTACAGTAGACGAACTTAAGCATTACACTTTTTTTTCGACTTATAACGCATTATTCGAATAGCGTCCGGGTGAAATACGGATACATCTCCTGGGAAACCGTTTGATAGTCGACATATTGAAACCAACTAGGTATTATATACATTTTCGACAAGTTCTGTGATAAAGCAAAGCAATGAAAGTCAAGTAGGCTAATTATGTAAGTTATGTTAAAAAATCTGCTGAAATGTAATTTTCTGTGAAACGTTGATACCTATATGTATATGATTGATAGTTGTAAAATAACGAGTACAATACATGATTTTAATAATTTCAACTGATTTGTACATTCTTGACACATTAAAAAGCTAAATTGCTGACTTAATGACCTAGCAGAAAACAAAGTGGCTTCTCGCCTTGTATCTCTTTATGTATCTAGGTACATATGTGTGCTTAGATCTTTTAACTACGCAACGGATTTTAATGTAGTTTATATCAATAAATAATTGTTTAAGTAGAAAATTAAAAAATAATAAGTTATAATATTTTTTGTGTTAATTTGTTAAAACTATTACTTTTTGACGACCAGTTAAACACAATGCGCCGATTAAGACGTAAAAGTGGCGGGTTTGATTCCCACACACTATTTACTTGAGACGTATTTTATGTGGTGCTTCTAATTTATTTTATCATCTCTTCCACCAATTTATTTAAAAGAAACTAAAGTAATTTTGTTGATTACAGATGGAATGAAAAAAAAAATGTTGATGCTGATCAGGAATCCGATGAAGATTTTTCGCCAGACGACTCAGAATATGTTCCGAGTTCACGGACAAACATATTAAAGAGTCCATTAAGTGATGTTTCAAGTCTGTGTGGAGACTCTGGACGTATTAATAAAATTATAACAAATACATACATGATAAGAACTCCATCAACAACTTCAAATCTATCATTATATTTAACCAATAGTGTTTTCGTGCCGTCTTCATCAAAAATATACAAAACAACCTCAGATTTATCTTACCCAAGTAATGAAAAGGAATACCAAACAAGCTCAAGTAAAGAGCTATTGATAATAGTCAAGAATTTATATTATATAACTAGCTGTGCCCGCGACTTCGTTCGCGTGGATGTCGGAACTTAACAATGTATTTTTTAATGTAAAGCGCTGTGGGAGGATACCGATACAATTTCTTTTTTAATTTAATTTAGTGCTTCTTTATTTTACCTGTGGAACCATCTGGAGCGTACACAAAAACGTTATTGGGGTTGTTTACGCGTGAAAGAGCTACGTATAGTTGACCATGGGAAAAGCATGCAATACTTAGGTCCATCCCCGCAACGGATAATGTCTACCTTTATTAATCGTCATGGCATAACAGAGACTGACTGGGAATTGCACTGGTTTGAAAGAGAAAGGAAAGTTTTAAGGAATTATAGGTATCCTTGGAATAAAAACAATATCACCGGCGCGGTAACATGTTAATATTTCAGCTTCGATAATGTTTTGCTGCAGATTTGTGACTTTGAGTCGAGTGCCGTTACAAAGTTTGGGGGGACATAAATTTCTGAGGAGAATTATAGGTACACCGATTTTTAAAACTATTTTGTGGGCTGGAAGTCCGGGTGTGCTGAGGGAATCCAAAAATTCTACCGGGTAATGCGTGGCGTCATCTTCTTCCATACCTGTATTTATTGAGCTATATTCTTTACTATTCCCGGACGCATGAGTCAATATTTTGAAATTAATTGCCGCAGCTTGATCATTGCGGGGAGACAAAATAGCTCGCTGACATAGTCAAGAACCAGCTTGATTGCCAATGTTTGTGGTATCTCCGTACACAGAAGAAATTATCTCCAGCTGTGATGTAACGTAAGAGCAGAGATTACCAATCAATATAACTTTTCCATCTTCTTGTACGGGGTATGTGCCATCGCCTATTTTTTTACAATAAATTGGCAAACTCCTGTGCATTTTTGCAGCCTCTAACTGATCAGGTTCCCTCCTATACTTTTAACTATCTCTTGAATAGCCAATAAGGACCTGTTGTGACAAATTTCACGTACCTTGTCAGGAATTTCTCCATCAGTATTTAGTTGTACATGTCTCATAAAATCTTCAGTAAACTTGTCATGGTATTTTTTTGCCATAACTGGTTAGCACCCGATAACGCACAAAAAGTCAATAAGATGGCAAACAAATGTCGCAAGCGATGTGGACTATCGCTCACGCATCCTTCCGCTAGAGCGTCATCCCAATGCTGACCTCCATCTAATAAATGGCGTACTCGGCAAGCGGCCTGGTATGTGGGGTGTTCAATATCATCCATTTTACGGAGATCAGCTAAATACGTAGGTCCTCGCACTACATGGACCAGACTGTGGGATGAACTCACACGTGAGCACGCCACGTGAACCTGCCCGCCTTCCTTAAGTCAATTCCAGCTAACTTGAGAGTTGGACTTTGCGATTTGTTGATGGTTATCGCAACACACACTTTTATAGGGAACTACAGTATTTTAAACTGAAAAGGGAGATCATTTGGCACTAACGGAATACGTGACACGAACACTGTTTCTCCCTGGGTGGATCCAGGCATAATAGTAGCCTCTATAACACGATGCAAAGCTTTGACTTGAAGCCTAGTGCCGTTGCAAAGTTTAGGTGGCTTCAAATTCCTCAGAACCATTATAGGTATACCCACACGCAACATACATAGGGGATGTATGTTGCGTGTATACCTATAATGGTTCTGAGGAATTTGAAATATAATAAATAGATATTTGGAATATTATACGCACTTAGGGGTGGAAATTCCTAAAATCCTGAAATACATATTTTTATTTTTAACGGAAAGGCCATACCAATTTTCATGCTTTTCACTTAAAAAATTACACACTTTTCATACAAACTTACATCCCCTATTTTACGCCCTTGGGGTGGAATTTCCAAAAATTCTAAAATATTTATTTTTATTTTTAGCTGAACTACTAAATATAAGTTTCAATGCCTTTAACTACAAAAATGATGGATTTTCATACAATCTTTCATTCTCTATTTTACCCCCTTAGGGTTAGTATTTCCAAAAACCCTTCCTTAGTGAATGCATACGTCATAAAAGTACCTACCGGCAAAATTTCAAGTCTCTAACCCCAGCCGTTCAGGCTGTGCGTTGATATGTCAGTCAGTCAGTTTCCTCTTTTACATAGGTAGGTATATAGATTTGTGCTGAGAAAATTATGAGAGACAGGGTTAATTTAATACATTCAAATACATTCAATCGGACAGGCTCAATAAAATTCGAATCGTCTGTACATTGGCGTTACAAACGAATCGACAGCACAAATTTTCGATCGACTGACATTATAATTTAAAATTAAATTATAACAAATCCAACTTTGTACATAATTCAATTTGCATGCTTTTCACTTAAAAAATTACACACTTTTCATACAAACTTACATCCCCTATTTTACGCCCTTGGGGTGGAATTTCCAAAAATTCTAAAATATTTATTTTTATTTTTAGCTGAACTACTAAATATAAGTTTCAATGCCTTTAACTACAAAAATGACGGATTTTCATACAATCTTTCATTCTCTATTTTACCCCCTTAGGGTTAGTATTTCCAAAAACCCTTCCTTAGTGAATGCATACGTCATAAAAGTACCTACCGGCAAAATTTCAAGTCTCTAACCCCAGCCGTTCAGGCTGTGCGTTGATATGTCAGTCAGTCAGTTTCCTCTTTTACATAGGTAGGTATATAGATTTGTGCTCAGAAAATTATGAGAGACAGGGTTAATTTACTACATTCAAATACATTCAATCGGACAGGCTCAATAAAATTCGAATCGTCTGTACATTGGCGTTACAAACGAATCGACAGCACAAATTTTCGATCGACTGACATTATAATTTAAAATTAAATTATAACAAATCCAACTTTGTACATAATTCAATTTGCCCAAAGAAAACAGAATATTTTAATAACCAATTTTGGACAACGACATACTTCTAGCCAACCAAGCCCAACAAAGCCCTAATCTTAACACCGCGAGTCAAAAGCAATGCACAACGACATCTATCGAAACAAAATTCAACTATCAAGCACAACGATATCTATCGAAATAAAAATCTACTTTCAATAATTTAAAATTAAATTATAATAAATCCAACCTTCTACATACCTAATTCAACTTCCCCAAAGAATACAGATTTTTTAATAACCAATTTTGGACAACGACATACTTCTAGGCAACCAAGACCTTATTTCGAAACAATTCAGTACATTCAAAACCCTACGTAATCATGCAATCAGCAAACACGGGCAAATCTTAACACCGCGAGTCAAAAGAAATGCACAACGACATCTATCGAAATAAAAATCATCTATCAACCTAGTTCATTCAGAAAAGAGATGTCATAATATGCACAATGACATCTATCGGACAGTTGGGTAGCTCAACTATAAACATTAGTTTATCTTGAAGTAATGAAATGTGTGTTATTTTTCTTCATGATTACTTTAAAATCTAATATCTTTTGATAGACTGAACCGATTGCAATAAAACAAAAACTAAATGTTACCTCACGTTACGCTCAATCGTTGTGTATAAAAGTTATCTACATTGCTTTAGTATATTTTACGTGATACCCGAACATATAAACAGACAAACAGACACACAGACAAACAGACAAAAATTCTAAAAAGGCTGGAAATGGGTTCTATTGGTTGTTCTTTAATACCCTGGCTAATTTTTTTGGATTTTCTTTTGATGTACAAAAATTATTTTTCTACAGATTTATTATATGTATAGATAGATATTTATAGATATTGTTATGTATGGCATTACCAAATCGCTAAAAGAGGCAGTTCGGAAACAGGAAGTGCTTTGTTAATGTTTTTTAAAACTGAACGTGAGAAATGTTATGGAGAGGACAAAAACCGTTACATTTTTGATCTTTATATACATGTTGCCAAAATTTTAGGTATTTCCATCGTTTTTGAAACTGTACATAGTCAAATGACAGAGATTCCATGCATGCATGCATAGAAAAAAACCTAAAAATAAAGTGTTGTATACCCCTGACCAAATTTTTTGCATTATTCAAGATTCAAAGATATCTGCCGAAAAATATTGTATCGTAGAATTGCAGTAGTGGTCGATTAACAAGCAGGTAAGTAGTTTTTCAAATATAATTATGAAGACTCTTATTCAGAGCTCGACATAAAACGCACTCACTCTGCCTCAGCTAAACGACGAGGACGTAAGCGTAAGAGTACTCCAGGTGCAGTAGTTTGCTTGAATATTGTGGAGTTGCAACGTGCATACCACCTGCCAATACCAATAAGCAAAGATTTGCAAACATTATTTTTAAGTCTATGTAAACGTGAAGCTATTCCTCGAATTTAACATTCTTTCTATCAATCCATGTCAAAAAATAATAAAATTGAAGTCAAAGCTGATTTCTTGGACTTTTATTATTAATCAAAGTTCATGTTAAATTGAAGCGTCAAATTTCATACTGTGGTTTATTAATATATAACTTAAATAACCAAATTATTGAGTTTATTCCGTTTAATACCTTCTAATATTACATTTAAATACAAAAAATAGTCGATATTGAGTAGTAACATTAACACTGTTATTCTAAATTTCCTTGTAATAATAATGTTATCAATCAATACCATTTTTAATATTACTTGATAGTACCACAATAACACGGTAATAACACGTTACGTATCATCCCTCAGACAAAAATAACGCTGTATTCGTCCATAACATAATGTTACGTAATATTTTGTTTGATAAATTTACAGCAATAATCCCGTAAGTAGCTTTACTGCAATATGTAATGCATAGGATTTTCGGTATTATTTGTTTTAGTAAATTACTCGGTTTTTAATAAAAGAAATTTCATAATAATGACACAGTTATATTACACAAAAAATTAGCTTTCGTTTAATACATCAATGACTGCGATAGTCCCACTCATTGAAAAGATATTCGATAAAATGAGTAAATCTTTTCTCCTGTAAAATTTGAAATTTTCGATTACCGGGTTATTGCCCGGGGGCGTCGATATAATACAATCGTAAGATAGTTAAAACTGTACTTTGAATATTTTTTATAAAGGATACTTGGGGCGTTATCTACAAGCGATATCGAAGCCAAAAATATATTTTTTAGAATTTTTGTCTGTTTGCCTGTATGTATGTCCGAGCTAAACTCAAAAAGTACTGCATGGATTTACTTCAAATTTTGCATGAATATTACTTAGAGGTCGGGTCATCATATAGGGTACATATTATCACGCTATCACCTACGGGGGTGGAGCTGTGATAATTTATAAAGTTTAACGCGGGTAAAACCGCGGGGCACAGCTAGTATAAAAATAAAAGGAATTATGGTGATGAGTCGTTGCCTAAATTCGAGACGAAAATGGGTGGCGTCAGAGATTTTCAATTGATCCTTAGAAGATCGGAACCGGATTAAACTCATAATAGTTTGGGTTTTTAAAATCACAATCAAGTTTTAATAATTTAAAAGCCGGCTATAAATTCTTTCATATCTTGTTTAGTCTTTATTTAGGGTAATTATCTAGTTGGAATTTCCACACGATCTTTTATTTATTTATAAGATGAAATATGAATATTCGTATAAAAATCACGCGTGATAAACTGGTAACGTTGACAAGCAAACGTAATAGTATACATACAATAAGATTCATATTTGATTAGAAAACTAGCTGTGCCCCGCGGTTTTACCCGCGTTAAACTTCATAAATTATAGCCTATGTGTTAATCCAGGGTGTCAGCTAACTCCATACCAAATTTTATTAAAATCGCTCCAGCCGTTTAGATATGAAGTAACAAACATACACACTCAAAAACTTTCGACTTTATAATATTAGTAGGATGAAAATTTGCATTCTTTGGGGTATAAAATGCTAATAAGTGCAACATATAGGTATCACCTAAAACCTGACCTCATGACTTAGTTTGTTTTGTTTCGACCGCTTTTGAAAAGAAATTAAATAGGTATATCGTCAGTGTCATTAAGGTCAATAATATTTTAAACGACATATTCTAAATTTGAAATTCTAAGTGACAGACGGACGGAGTCGTTTAAGGATTTCTATTTAACTTTTTTGTAGGTACCCTAAAAAATAACGTTCGCACCGACACGGTTCGTTGTCGAGGCCACCTCATTTAATTGGGATCTAAGCTCGGATGCTCAAGCAGACCGAACAATTTACTCTAAGTATTAATTTTGCAAATTAAGATAAGTAAGTATTTCTAAGGCCAACCTCCTCTAAACGGCGTTTGTAATGTTTTGCTAACACGCTTATGCGGTCATTCACTATTCTAAAGAAGGATCGAATTAAGGTTTTATGAAAGTATTCTGTAGAGGTATTTCTAGCCACTGGTAGAACATGTCCTGAGCATAATAATGGACGAGAAAAAATACCGAGACCATAGACTTATAATGCTTGACAGGCCGGTTGCCTTTCACGCCGCAGGTCGTGTGTTCCATTCCCATCCATGGCAGATATTTATGTGCATGAACATGTCTGTTTGTCCTGGGTCTGGGTGTAACTATCTATATAAGTATGTACTTAGAAAAGAAAAGTAATCATCATCATCATATCAACCGAAAGACGTCCACACAAAGGCCTCTTCCAAGGATCTCCACAATAGCCGGTCCTCTGCATCCAGCGACTTCTCACGACTCTTGTAAGATCGTCTATCCACCTTGTAGGGGGCCTGTTGCTGTGCCTTCCGGTTCGTGGTAAATAAAAGTAATACATATATGTAGTATCTACTAATAATCTGGTTTTAATGGTAGGTACAAGCTCTGCTTAGTTTGGTATCAGATCTCCGTGTGTGAATACAGTCCTATGATATTATTATTATAAAAAATGTATTAACATAGACCGTCTTACAGTATAAACCAGTTGTGAGAAAGAATTTTAACATTCTATTGCGTCTTAACACATTGCGAAGCTTTTAATTTGCTAACTCCATACCAAATTTTATTAAAATCGCTCCAGCTATTTAGACGTGAAGAAGTAACAAACATACATACTCTCACAGTCACACACACACAAACTTTTGCCTTTATAATGTTTGTAGGAAGTAGGATTAGGGCGATATTCTGGGACATTATTCACACACAGCTATCTGATCCCAAACTAAGCAGAGATTTCAAAGTGATAGGAGTTGTATATTGTATAATAGTTAAGACCTGTTATATAATGTTGATTATCACCTAGGTACTGATATGTCTGTTGCAATTCGTGAAAACCTATTATTGGCTCACTGTTGCTTAGTTTATATTTAATTTTATGTTTAATAGCTGTTGGTTTTCCTATCTAAATAAATAAATAAACATCAAAACTAACAGAAAATCAAACCGAACAGAGAAGTCTCTAAAGTAATTTTTCCCATAAGTTTATTGTAAGCCCTATAATGGTTGAGTAGATTAGTGAGTGCATATGCAATCGTGATTACGGTTCCTGCCTTATTGCCCGTCACGACCGGCCTTCCCTTACGTAACGTGCCAATACCACAGAATAAAGAGTACTTACGTACCAATACACTGTGTTTTACGATTTGTTAGGCGTCTTCGAAATTGCCCTGGACTGTTTCCTAACGCTGTGGTATGTTTTGAAAATTCCCTTGTAAACATGAAGGCAGTGTAGTTTGTCGAATCAAATCAATATTTATTGTGTGAAATTAGGTACAAAAAGAGAATCTTATTCTATATTTATTTATTTATTTTGGCTTCCCAACAGTAACTTATACTAAAACATAAGACAGAATCGGTACACAGAACAAATTCCAGTATAGTTACCTCTTATAGGCAAGCACCACAAGCTCAATATAAATAATGTGGGGTACAATTCTTAATTAAACTAAATAACAATCTAAAATAAATTAAGAAAACATAATTAAAAAAACATTTTTCGGCAATGACGAATAATGTCAGAATAATTAAATTAAATTGAATGTAAATTATATAAATTATAAAGTTAAAAATTAAGATAAATAGATCTAATATATAACTATAGATAAATAGTTCTCAAAAATCAACCACACGACGTTGATTTTATCATGAATTACAACGTTTTCTACGTACGACCGCCGCGCGCCGTGACTAAGTTGGTAGTCTGATCCAATGGTTGCGGGTTTGATTCTCGCACAAGACAAATATTTGTCTTCATGAATAAGTTTATTTATCTTGGTCTTGGTGTTTTCTGTGCGAAAAGGTATACAAGTATTTCTATTGTCTCGTTCCTGTGTGGTAGACGGCAAGAATATCACCACCCAATCTCAGCAAGGAAGGCGTTTCCAGAGAACGGGCATATATGAATATCATACTGCGATCGCCAAACCATCTGTTAAGCGTGGTGATTATGGCATGTCCCAGCTTGTGGAATTATGAACACAACTCCATTGTGGATGTCAATCGGCTGACATGATGATGATGATGACATCCATAGACTCTTTGCTTAGTTTGGGCTAGATGGCGTTGCGCGATATGTCCCGAATTTTATTATTATTGCCTCCTGTAATTATATCATTTATTATTAATATGAAGATTTCTTTGCTCTATATTTTTCTACTAATCTAACTTATGGATACAAAACCCTTAAAATAAACCTAGTCAGTAGTACAGCAAGAGCGCGTAGTTCTTTCTGAAATTACAATTGGAGCTTATTTATATTTTCCTTGATTTTCATCAAAATCTACAAAGTACTACCCAAGCAAAGTGGTTAGCTAACCTCGTTTACAAGAGTCTATTGCTGTTATTATTTATGCGATTATCGTGACAGATTGTCGTGTTCGAAGCCTTACTGTTCTACGGAAATAGCTAAATAGATAAAGCAGTCAATGACTTCGTTGTTCTATTGTAATGGGCTATTAGTGCTCTCTACTAGGTGGTATACAAGCGGGCTTGTTCCAGTAAATGAGTAATAAAATATCTTGGGACAATTAACACACTGCCATCTGATCCCAAACTAGGCAGAACCTATACTATGGTAACCAGACAACCAATAAATATACTTATTTTAATTCTATGCAAATATATATTATAGATAAATTACATCCACCCACAGATCAAATCGTGATCATCACACAAAAAATTGTCCTCAGTGGGTATGAAACACAGGAGCTGTAGCTTAGCAGTCAGTTTCATTAACCGCTAGACCAACAGTGGTCATTAATATAATCAGTTAGATATAGTTATAGTTGCATCAATTGGCGTTACGGAAGCTGATCTCTTGCAGATATGCATGATGAAACATGCCCTTCAGACGAGTCTGATCGTGCTGACAAGAAACTACCACAGGAACATTAACACTGTAACCAACTGGATGGCAATAAAAAGACTTATGATCTTCCAACTTGAGGAACCCCGGTCTAAAAAACAACATATGCATATATTTTCAGACCACTGACATCTGTGTATTTGTTTTTTATACAGGGAGTAGTCCCTCTTTTCCCCCCACAGCAACTCCTGTAAGCCAGGATCAACGGGGACACACAAGGAAATGACATTGAGTGTTGAGGCTCAGGCATGTACCGGCGAATCGCTTTAACTGTCTTGGATCCGTCTCGGAACGAATTTAATCAGTCAGAAACAAGGAGGAGTTGGAAAATGAATAGTTCCGTTTCTCTCAAGAGCAAAGTGGGAGATAGAATTATATAACGAGGCTAGAGCCACATAAAAGACAGAATTGTACCTAGAGAAGCCAGCTGCAAAGGCACCAAGGATCAATTTAAGGGTCTTAAGTGAGCTTATTTGATTCCAATAGTAGATATGGCAAAAGCGACATTTGCGTATGTGAAATGTCCCCACAGGTTATACATCTGCTTCCTGAACTGATTCTTGCACGCTCTACTGAGTTCGCTTAATTCAAACATCGTTTCCCGTAATGGAGCAAATATTGCCACCAAAACTATAAGAATCATCAGATTTCATAGTTCGTTAATTTCCAAAGGTTCTACCAATTAATTACCTTCTAATAGAGATCAGTTAAGAAATGATGATACTGTAAGCGTAGCCATCCGTAACCTAACAACTAACTTTCCAAGTTTCAAGGTTACGCTTCTTTCCTTGATTCTTGTTCAGGTGCGATGACAACGTATACCTCCCGAGGTCGGCAGTTAGCAGTGCTGGCAAATTTTTATTAGTTACACTGGTACTCGGCATGCGGAAAATTCATACTTTAATGTATGCTGTGATGGTTCTAAAGGTTGTGTATTGTCCTACAAACCAGCAATTCGCGTGAAGGATTCCTCGTCCCACTGCCATCCAATGATGCGTATACAAGTTGCGCAACTGTATTGTCTGTCGTTTATTATTTTTCGCATCCGAGGCCGGCACACGCAATTGATGGCTGAAATTATGTCGTACTAGGTCGCCGACCCACGGTGTTTAGCTATGCAGGCCACCATGGTTAAGTACGTGAGCTCTTCTTGAGTTTTTCGACTATTCCAGATGGGTCGTTCAATAAAATTACTTACGCTGTGGATTCTAGCTACCTCTACCAATTTTTCCAATCAAATCAAATCAAATCAAATAATTTATTTCAGACATGCGTCCATAGTGTTAGTATACAAGATAACTTAGAGACTATTGTTAGTATACATGAAAAAAGAATTTAGTTAGTATACAAAATAACTTAAAGACTAAATGTTAGTAATAAGACAAATTAATTAAAAACGGTGTGGATTCTCACCCAGTGGCGCAGCAGAGGGGAGTCCCACCGATCTGAAAACACTTTCAGGAGACTGTTGGTGGCGGTGCGCAGCCGGCCATTCATGGAGGCGGTCCTCTTGCGTATTATGGCGTAAAAGTCGTCAGTATGCGCCTCCGCAAACATACCGGACGCACTACATCGCCACGCCCGCCCCAACAGTATCCTGAATGCATTATTATATTGGACACGCAGATCACTGTATGTCCTCTGCGTAATCTTGCCACCTGCAAAAAGTGTCTACGGGTGGACATGTCGGACTCGCACCGACTAAACCTACCTGCCGTGGACTTCTCTTGCCGCATAATGGGGGGAGCCCCGGGAACGCGGGTATGCTGCTCCGGTGCCCCCCTTTTGCACCATGTCCCAGATGTTTGGGACACGTACCCTGGAAGGGCTCTGGATTTCCCTCACATATTACCGACTCCTGCCAGTCCGGCACAGCGACTGCGCCACAAACAGTTCATTGTCTTCCCGGGGCTGCTTGCAAGTGTCGGCAGTAGAGGACACTTCTCTGACTGCCGCCGCAACCCCGAGGGGGAGTTTGGCTACCGGCTGCCGCCGCCGCCCGGACGCTTCCTCCGTCTGCGAGCAGGATCAGTTCTTTCCCGCTCCCGCTCAGCGGTCTCCTTTTGGAGCATGACTGCCTCACAAAAGGAGGCCACTGCGTCCCAGACTAAACCTAACCTGCCGTGGACTTCTTCTAGCGCCTAATGGGAGGGGCCCCGTGAACGCGGGTATGCTGCTCCGGTACACCTCTTTTGCGCCATGTCTCAGGTGGTAGGGCCACGTACCAATGGCCTCTTGCCCTCCCGATTTGCCGACTCCTGTCAGTCCGGCACAGCGCCTGCGCCACAAACATATCGCTGTCTTCCCGGAGCTGCTTGCACGTGGCGACAGCAGAGTAGACTTCTCTTACTGCCACCGCAGCCCCGAGGGGAGTTGGGCTACAGGCTGGCGCCGTTCCTCCGTTTGCGAGTGGAAAGCTACATCTACATAGGAATAACGGAAACTACAGTAACAGGCCAGGACGCCACTGAATTGGCATTGAAGGCAAATATCGAATTGTTTTCAACGGTTTTCAATGTCCTCAATAGTTTCCTAAGTAGATATGTTGCTGGGTACATACAGATATATAATTTGAAGACGGCCTATCATTAGGTTGTCTTATAATCATCAGTGGCATTGACATCTGCAGTGACATGATTACATAATTAGGTACGTCGGCAATGTCATTGATCTAGCGGTAGCGTGTTAAATCGCAAATAATGGGGTCCTGGGTTCAAATCGTCAGTCACACATCAAAGTAGTTATTTTAATATGTCCTCTATATTTCCTGCCCAACGTAAACCTATAAGGTCAGCTTTGCCAACGCCTCAGAGAGGGTTAGGGATAGATTAAAGAATCAACCTCGCCGGTATTTTTGGACGCAGAGATAATAGACCTATTGGTTTATGCGTTGCAATACACACTTGCAGACAAAACGTACAGTCCAAGGCTTGTACCTACTACCAGGTTATATGCCTATGTGATATTACATTAATATTATTGTGAATTTTCATACGTTTATAAGGCAGATTATTGTTTATTCTAAAAACCTTAAAATGAAGCCGATTTGAGCAATAAAAGTAAGGATAATTGTGTCCAGGCAGCATTTTTTCTATATATGTACAAAGGATATAGGTATCATTACTTAAAAAAGAAGTTTATCTACGAGGACGACGGCCTATCATTATAAATCTTTGTAATCATCAGTGGCATTGGTACAGACAGAAATGATTGCATAATGACGTCATGAGATGTTTCTGGCATAATTTATTAACCTTTACATCATTATTATTACCGCCTTATACACTCTACTATTTACTATACTACCTCATACTTATAAGGTTTTATTGGTTTAGTGATTAAAACTGATATACTAGAAGCTATGTTAATCTGTAAAAACATAATGGCTATTTTATCAGTGGGTAAGTCATACTGCCAGCGTTTTGGAAACATTACCCACGGTTATGGAATAAGCTTTATTATTACTAGTATTTATGCATACCCAAGTGCGGAACAAAAATAAATATAATATATCTCTAACTTATTTTCATATCAGTAAATTCCATAGGTAAAGGGGTTATTTAGGTAAATATAAGCACAACTCAAAATTATCTCAAAAGAACAATTTTACGTACAGGCGCCAGCACATCAAGCTACCCGAATCTGTCAAATTTGCCCGATTGAAAGTGAACCTTATGCTTATGTGATAAAGTTGAAATCTATAAAAGAAATTTGACAGATTGGGGTAGCTGGATGTGCTGGCACCTATAGTTCTGATAAAGCAATCAAACCCCGATTGGAACAGTTTTTTAAATTCATACTAGATGAGTGCATTCATCAAATACATTCCTAAATTAACTTGTTAATTTTGAACATCAAACGGAATTCCGAACTGAGTTCTAAATTCCAAAATGACATATCCCATGACATTAATATTTGAATATCTATCTATAAAACGGAAGGGGGACCATAATACAACAGACGACTTCCGTTTCACAGGTGGCACGTAGGGCTGCACGACTATTTGGTAGATTAAAATGTATTAAATGATTTTCGGTTGTTTTTCACAGTCTGAATTTGTTATTCAAATCTTAAATGACCCATCAAAGTTGAAATATATTTCTGCACGTAAAATTGTCGATTATAATGTTGTTAACGCTGAAAAACTTTAACTATTTTTGATAGATTCTGAACAACCGATTTGGTTGTTGAACAATTATCACCAAAAACTGTAATACTTTCTATCTAAAGTTCTATCACTATCATTTTGATCTATGCTTACGAGAGCCAGATTGAAACTGATAAATGTCATTAATATCTACGAAGCGTATCTTAAGCTACCTTAGTGTTAGTAAACTAATTTAATAATAATAATAATGTAATAATAATAATAAGCCGGATTTCGGCCACGGCAGCCAGTCTCAACAGAGATTAGCCATCTGCGCGGGACATATTATAGTGCTCAAGCTAGTGCGTAAACACAGGAGCACTTTCAATTCCATCACTCTCATGATACGATGGGACGCCAAGTGACACGACCGGAAAGAGGGCAGGCACAGGATCGACGGCTTTACGTACTCTCCGAGGCACGGGGGTATAATACCGCCAACTCCGAGACTTCTTCTTTTTTACAGAAAAGTCCCAAAATCACTTTTGGCCCGACCCGGGATTTGAACCCAGGACCTCGTTATCTGCGGGTGAACACGCTACCGCTAGACCAACGGGGCAGTCATCAGAACTAATTTACCTGACAACCCTAAATCACTCTCTAATTCGTTACTACCAATGCAATGTTTTGTGAAAACGGAACCCGTTTCACGGATCATTTGCGCTTCATAAAAAACCTAAACAAAGATACAGAATTAATTTGTTGAGAAACTGGTATTTAGCTATTAAATATATGATTTGCGGATCTCAAAACAAGGATAGTCGCTTTCTATTAACTTTTACCATTTTAAATACATTTAAGACACACCCTACCGCGTTAACACGTCCCCTGCTCATAACGTTTTTGCTATATATGTATGAAAACTTGCTGTACCCCGCGGTTTTACCCGCGTTAAACTTTATAAATTATAGCTTATGTGTTACTCACAAATATAATCTATATTACTACAAAGTTTCATCAAAATTCGTTTGGTAGTTTTTGCGTGAAAGAATAACAAACATAAACACTCACAAACCTTCGCCTGTATAGGTAACATTAGTGTGATGCGCAGGCGCACTTAGGGCATGGGGTAAGCCCACGTTGCGGATGCGGATCATAAAAAAATTCGTATACATACTTCCGTGTCTGACGACGACGCGTCTGTGAATCTATTGAAATATTTTTTAATATTATATTTATGTATGGAAGAACAGGGCTGAACGCGCTGATGAGTCCACGGGCACCCGGCTCAAATACTTATAAATTTTGCCCAATGAGTCTATTATAAATTTATTATCGTTATTACAGTATCATTTCCTATGTAGTAACAGTAAGATACATTTTCCGTAAGTAGGTATTCTCCATCTTGCCTTCAGACGATCACAACAGTAACAAATTTTCGCACGTATATTATTAGAGTGCACGTACAATGGACCATAAATTCGGTTAAGTAATTGTATATCATTTATTAACGTTACTTTAGCTATTTGTATTTCTAATGGCTTCCAATTGGATGCGCCGCTATTGAAATCTTGGTTTTTGTTGAGATGGATAGGATTTTGAATGAGACTAAATTTTATAAAACAAAAACTTGAGAGGTGTCAAGGGATACCCGGATGGAACGAAGTTATTTCTTATTATTTATTATGTACAAAAAACCTTTATACACTCAACAAAAATAGTCGTCGCGACACCACACTGTTCAATGCGAAATAGAAATGAAAATATCTGGCTTGCTTTCTATAAGAGAGAGAGAGAGAGACAGACAGACAGAGAAACATGCGCTCGCCGCACAGCTGCAAAAAATGTCGTGACAACTTTTCGTTAAGAATTTTTTCCGTCTAGCCCCCTTTCACAAAGCGCGATAAGGAATTTCGTTCCAAAAACAAGTGTGTTTTGGACTACACGACTGAAATAAAACTTAGATATACGAAAAGCAGCTGGCTTTAGGAGGAACAGAGAAAGAAAATGTGTGCTCGCATGTCTCTTTCTAGCCTTACAGTAAAATACTAAACTATCACTAAAATCATCACTAACTTATATCTCCCTCCCAAATTACGTTCGCTTCGCCTATCACACTTTGCGTAACGCTCTCCTTACGCATTCACCAGCTTACTCCCCAAATGAAGCATGCGTAATGAATTTTTACTTCTTAATATAATTTGGTCCAACTAGAGATATAAATATCTGTATCGAGGTGTCTTTATAAATATACCACTTATAAGCATAGTCAGACTCACATCCACTATTCAAGGTGTAATTAACGTAAACAGGACACGTAGCTTAAGGGCATTGTATAGGCTGAATGTATGCAAAACATTTTTCTTATCAAAAGCGGAAACATTAATTAAAAATGTTAACAATAGAGCAGTTGTGCAATGTGCACGGCTTTTGATAAGGTCCACAAAGAACTCCACAAGTGCTGCCCAGATTCAGCAGCTTTCAGCGTCCCTCTCAAGATCATCGGTCGATCTTGTAGGGGGCCTACCCACGCTACATCTACCGATTCGTGGTCGAGAACCTTTCTCCCCCAGCGGCCGTCAGTTCTACAAGCTATGTGCCTTGTCTACTGCCATTTCAACGTGGCAAATCTTCTTTTTATTCAACACTAGCTGTGCCCCGCGGTTTTACCCGCGTTAAATTTTATAAATTACCACAGCTCCTCCCCCGTAGGTGATAGCGTGATAATATGTAGCCTATATGTTGACCCGACCTCTTAGTAATATTCATGAAAAATTGGAAGTAAATCCATACATAACGACAAACAGACAAACAGACAAAAATTCTAAAAACTATATTTTTGGTTTCGATATCGATTGTAGATCACACCCCAAGTATCCTTTAAAAAAAATTCAATGTGCAGTTTTGACTTTCCTACGATTTTATTATATGTATAGATTATAGATGTGACACAGCGCTCATGAGTAAGACATATCAATAATCTAGGTATGTAGGTAAAGCAGACCAGGATAATTATTTATATGGCTGTTTGGTTCCGGCCTTGAAAGAATAACAGGACCACCCCATACCATCCCGTGGGTATCGTAAAAGGCGACTAAGGGATACACCAGGTATTCGGGCAGCAGCGCAACCTGTGTACTAGCTACCACCTAACTGCGATCGCCAACACGCAAGTCTCAAAGCGCGGTGAATAAGGGAAACCCCTCTAAATGGCAATGTTGTAGAAACCTTTGAGGGAGGCCTATAGCCCCAAAAGGGTGGCCTCAGGTCGTTTAATTTAAGCTACTGGTTAAGAGCCTTCTGCGCTAACCAAATGCTCATTGCCTTCAATTCTTTAATTTTAATATAGTACAACTAAATTTCTAAATAATAGATTAGTAACTTGTTATTTATTTTAGGATTTAAGAAAATATATCCGATAAAACAGACCGCACGGACGGACTAATTATTTTTTGTAATTTTTATACTGTATTCGACTATGTTTAAGTACTGCATTGTGCACTTGACAAGTACAAGTGTATGTTAATACCCAAGTGCTGAATATATTTCATTATTTCATTTCATTTCATTATATATCCAGCAGTGGACGATATTTGATGTATGATGTAACGCGAAAATATCGGGTGTTAAGTAAGCTTGTAGACGATAGTCTGCCAGGACTGCGCTATGTAATGGATTGGCATTTCCGGCGATAAACGGTTAGCTACTGCGTTAAATTTTAATTGTTAGTTGGCACTATTAAGAACTGCGCAACTTAGAGCCAAGGTTCCGAAGATATCTATCGTCTATTTTTATTCTTAAATGCCTTCAATTAATATAATTTACAGTGTATGTTTCGCAAAGCTGGAGTTATCTCGCACTGCGCAAGAGTCGACGCACTAGGCAGAACGGAGCACTATTGTTTAACATTTTTATCATTATTACGATCCAATACGGATTAGTGTCTAAGCCAAAACTCACCGACTTTCGTTTTTACACAAAATGGTGATCTGCTTCAATGATGATATGCATAAAGTTTCACCTTCATTTAGCGAAAGTCATCGAGAGAGAAATGTTTTTGATAAAGTTGTTTTGAATTTATGTTTAGTGTGATGTTGATTTGGTTTCTCAAATGATATTTTTTGACATACTTGTTCTATTAATTAATGGATTCTGGCGTGACTTTGTGGAAACTTATGACAATCAAGGACTCAATTAATATACAGTGTTAATTCCTCTAATTATCAGTTTTGTTCCTGTATTCCTACTAATATTATAAATGCGAAAGTTTGTAAGTGTGTGACTGTGTATGTTTGTTACTTCTTCACGTCCAAACGGCTGGAGCGATTATAATAAAAATTTGGTAAGGAGTTAGTTGACACCCTGGATTAACACATAGGCTATAATTTCTATAGCTTAATGCGGGTAAACACGCGGGGCACAGCTAGTAAGTACTATTTTTTAATAACATACGATAAGAATTAAACAACATTTATATGGAACGGTTAACACTGTTTACAGTTACATACACTGATTTTGGTAATCACACAAGCAGCTTGATTGGGGAATAACATAAAAGGAACATAGCGTCTAGAGGAGCCAATCAGTGTTAAACGTAGTTATTATACCTACCTATTCTGTTTTGTTTTCCTGCTAGATGTAAGTTAAGTACTAACATTAGTTCATAGTCGTGTGTATACTAATTAAAATTGAATATTTTTAATGAGTCTGAAATAAGAAGATTTAATTTAATTTATTATTTATTTAAAGGATTCTTTATTAATTAAAATAATTTTCGAAATCAGAAAGAAGCTGGAACTCTTTTTTTTAATACCTCAATATAAGTGTAGTCTAGTCCTCTAGACGCTAGTTTCCTTTTTTGTTATTTCCCGTTCGAGCTGCTTGCGTGATTACTAAAAACAGTGTATGTAACTGTAAATAGTGTTAAATTAAAAGTCAACGGCAAGTTGGTACATTATGTAAAGTGTTTAGCTTCACCGAGCCCGCCAAAATTTCAAAGACAGTGTAAACTTATTATTATCAAAAAAATGTTCTATAATGTACTCCTGATCAAAGTTAGGCTATGGCGGTTAATCTTAATAAAAATAGCCATTGGTACGGAACAGATCCTTCACAAGTAGGTAAGTATAGTCCCCATTATTTATTACTCCAAATAAACATTTTATAATTTTTATGCCACCATGTTTTCGATTTACAAATATGTTTAGGTTTAATACACCATTAAAATCACAAGTACGCCATTCATGCATTCCTCCTTATCTCAGAATTTTGTATGGAAAAAATCAATAGGTAGCTGACAGATGTTAACAGACTAAGAAAAAGTTAGCTATAAGATTACGGTCAGTGCCTCTAGCACGAGTTCCTGCAGTTTACTTACTCGATCACATGTACAGTTTCGTCCCATACATTTAGCACCAGAGTTTTAGTTCTTAATAGTTTCCGTGAGAGGCGCTGGTACTCAATGTATGGGAGAAATTGTACGTGTGATCGAGTAAGTAAACTGCAGGAACTCGTGCTAGAGGCACTGGACACTATCCATCAGCAAAGTTGGCGTTTCTCATGAAGAAAGTTAGTTCTCCCTACTGCAACTCATGCATCTACTTGAAGATGTATATCATTTGCTGATGGATTGTGTCAAGAACCAACAGGAAAGGAGAATTTTAATCAATAAGTTCAATTTAAATATGTTACAGGTAGGTTTCATTCAAACAATTTTAGCACAACCAAAGACAGATGTGGTGAAAAGATTTAGCGCGTTGGTGTATCATATTGATTAAAATTTTTGTAGTAGTTAGTATAAGGCAAGATGGGGTTCGCGTATCCATTGGGATAAAGACCCCAATTAAATAAATAAAATATTAAAAAAAGAAAAATATAACGAAGTTTCTAACACGTATTATTTATAGATCAAATCCTTCACAACCAAACTAGGTTAAGCAGCCTGGATCATGATTATATCAGCCGAAACACGTCCACTGCTGGCCATAGACGTTCCCCAAGGACGCAAACACATGTATTTTCATTTTACTAAGCCCCAATTGTGTGCGCGGATGATGTGGAAGGCCATTAAAGAAATAAGAATTTAATTTAAAGAGCTAAGCGCACTTGACCAATTTTTATTTAACACTAGCTGTAATATTCGACGGTCACCGTAGCCTAGTTGGTAGTGCTCCTGCCTTCGAAGCTGGTGGTCCTGGGTTCGAATCCCGGTAATTGCAAATATTTGTGTGATGAGCATAAATATTTGTTTCTGAGTCATGGATGTTTTCTATGTATATAAGTATTTATCTATCTAAATAAGTATGTATATCGTCACCTGGTACCCATAGTACAAGCTTTGCTTAGTTTGGGGCTAGGATGATCTGTGTGACATTGTCCCTAGATATTATTACATTATTATTATTCTTATAAAAATATGAGTCAAAAACATTGATATAAACTAGAGAATTGGGTATAACAGTAAGTATCTAGTAAAAAACGGTAGAGAAATAACTTAATCAATGTCACTCGTTATACCGATTAACGTATTTCGCATTGCGCATTATCGCGATTCGATATACTACCGCGTCATCATCCGAAGTTCAAACAACATTATATCTGCTTCTAACGTTTTCCCGCAGTTTTAATTTCATTTGCTGCCTGCCTGAGGGCAACAGGGGTCAACAATCTACCTTTAAAAAGCCGATGCCCTACTTTTGAGCAGCCGAAAGTTGTGATAAAATTCTACCTTGACACGTGGAATGCCGGATCTGATGTTAGTAAAATAAGGAAAAACAACGTTATTTTAAAAAAGGAACACGATCATAATGAGATCCTTTTTATCGTCCATGTTGAGAAGTGGGTCACATAACTGATTGGTTAATAATCCCTTTCTCAAGTTTTGGTCTTCCCAATTAGGGCGCATTAGATCCGGTGGTAGCATTAAAGCGCGACCGTCGTTATAAACACAAGGTCCGCCATAATAATAATATTTAATTCGTAGCTTAATATAGACAGAATCATTCAGACAATATGTAGGCAAAATATAGCTAAAATTTTAAATTTCGATAATTAAACTTACACATGATTTTGACAATAACTTAATATGTAAATACAAACACTTTTCTATTGTGACTGTTTGTTCTGACTATTTACATGCGCTTTTTTAAAGTCTACGTGAATAAAAACCTTTTTTATTTTTTATCTATTTTAATTTGCATTGGGGCTATGAAATGTGAGTCATCTATAAATACTGTAAATTCACAACAACTTCCGTCGCTCAGACAAATAGTCTCCTTTTGCGAGCTCAATCCCAAATCCCCTCAATACCACTGTATAATACGCTGCATCGAGTTAGAATACTGCTGTCGCCAGTTAAAAATTACTCGCAAAAAGTGAATAAATAGACATGTTGAGTAGATTCCAAAGTGCACATTTCAATGTGTAATGTGTACGTCGCAGTTATGCGGGTCGAAATTCAGTAGGCCACGATCGCTTCATTACTTTTTGTAACTACTTATAGCTAACAGTAACAATAATTCAGTTGAACGGTAAGTGCACCTTATGTTGGAAAGTGCAATGTCATTGCAGTAGCCAAGTCTGTCCGTTATGACAAGAAATGTACAGGGCCCGTTACCTTACTCGCATTTGATTCAAGCTTGCAACTTACGCATTTGTTTTCATTTTATAACGGCCAGTGTCTACGGCAACTAGCCAGCTGGAACATGTTTTGGTGGAAGAGTTTGTGTATAAACTCGACTGCACTAAAAGTCCCTCAGCTTCGTTTAAGCATGCCGACTATAGTACGCACTCTCTCAAGTACGAAGGTTTAACATCGCAATGTTTTGGTTTTCGGGCTACTACCACAATTTGTTTTCCCAGGAAACACCGATGAACGTTTTTGAACCAACCCGGTAATGAAACCCGAAACCTCTTTGTCTGCGGTTGAATACGTTACCACTAGACCACCGAAGCAATACAGGTAGTAAGAGCTGATAAGTTAGTTATCTTCTTTAAAACATATCTGAATTCAGCATAGAGTTGATAGGTGAAATACCACAGGGTTCAATACTGGGCCCATTATTGTAATTGCGATGGCAATGCAATAACATCTAGAGTTCCTTAAAGATGCTAGAGATACGAACTAGATTATTGCTGTATGGTTGTCACTGCATAGCAATAATCTATAAATATCATAACTCCATATCATCCCGTGGGGGGCGCAGAAGTCATCCTAAGGGAATATCTTCCAGAGAACGGGCAGCAGCATCTCTGTGTACTGTGACCATCATACTGCGATCGCCAACCCGTCTGCTAAGCGAAGCAATTATACAATACAATTTTTTTTATTGAACAGACGCCAGCACATCAAGCTCTATCAAATTTCACCAATTGAACCTTATGCTCATGAGATAAAGTTTAAAATTTATAAAAGAAATTTGACAGATTGGGGTAGCTCGATGTGCTGGCGTCTGAACACCAGAAATAACAAATTAATTACTAGAACAGTTGATAAAATTATGTAAAAAGGGCGGTTTTATCGTTAGTTACATTTTGCTCCAGACATTGCATATCCTCCAAGATCCTTCTGGAAGGCATTTTCCAGCTGTCTTTCGACTGACATGATGATGATGATGATGATTGTATCATTGTATTCTATGATGATTCTAATGATTGAACAAATCTGTAGACCTTTATATTTTTAAAGACAAAATAATCCAATCTCTGTGTCTGTACTTTACAAACATATAATAGACGAACACAAATTAAATCCAGACTCAGAACAACTATTTATGGGTCACACAAATAGTTGTCCGGTGCGGGAATCGAACCCGGGACACGAATCGGCGAGGCGTCTGTCTTAGCCGCTGCGCCACACGTGCAGTCGTTCATTGTTTTTAATGCGTAGTTACCACAAAGCTATAACAATAAGAAAACATAGAAATACTAGTAAAACAGCATTGTACAGACATCTTCGATGTTAGATAGCTACCTACTTGTTCTATTTTAAGCATTGGTTTTAGGGTTCCGTAGCCAAATGGCAAAAAACGGAACCCTTATAGATTCGTCATGTCTGTCTGTCTGTCTGTCTGTCCGTCCGTATGTCACAGCCACTTTTTTCCGAAACTATAAGAGCTGTACTGCTGAAACTTGGTAAATAGGTGTATTCTGTGAACCGCATTAAGATTTTTACACAAAAATTGAAAAAGAACAATAATTTTGGGGGGTCGCCATACATCGAACTGAAACTCAAATTTTTTTTTTTATCATACCCATACATGTGGATAGGATGAATATGTCTATGGATAGGTTTTCAAAAATAATATTTAGGTTCCTAATATCATTTTTGTCTAAACTGAATAGTTTGCGCGAGAGACACTTCCAAAGTGGAAAAATGAGTGTCTAAAACTAAAAAAAATATATGATTACCATAGAAACTAGCAACGAAAATTGGTTTAAACGAGATCTAGCAAGTAGTTTTTTTTAATACGTCATAAACCGCAATTTGCATTAATTTAATCAACTGAAATACTTGCTGTTACGGAACCCTTCATGTGCGAGTCCGACTCGCACTTGGCCGGTTTTTATTTGTTCCTATAATAGACACATCAAGTGCGACCTTTCTTTGACCGCTTGGCATTGTATGGGTTTCGAATATTAATTGATAATCATAAGTGGTAGAATATTATTAGGCAGTGTTATATTACATTGACATTGGTTTAGGTCGTGTTACTTAATTATGCACCGTAATATTATGAATTATGATGGCCGAATTACATTTCTGGAAGTGTCGATGATGAAACAAAGTTATCCTTACGTTAAGTTTGATCACATTTATGTGAACATTCTCATTCACTTCTTGACTTGTCCAATTGATGACATGACATGTCTGTTTGTCCTGAGTCTGGATGTAATTATCTATATAAGTACCTATGTATTTATAGTAGGCACGTAATACCGTATTTTATAGGGTCCCGTACCCAAATGGTAAATGTTACATATTCACATTAAAATAAATATTTAAATTAAACTAAAACAAATATTTTAAAATGTTGTGTGATTTTGCTCGTTTTTGCTCGATATTGATAACGGCATCGGATAGGATTATTCACAGGATATTTAGTTACATTTTCACATTAAATTAAATATTTAAATTAGATTAAATCAAATATTAAAGGGCCTCATACAATAAACGTGATTTATTTTTGCCGCTTTTATAGATCGGCAAGTCCGAATCAGCCTAGGCCGGTTTTTAAATTTTTGCTAGAACGCGTGTTTGCGCGAGCTGCATATTTTGACCTAAAGCTTCCGCTGTCGCTCAATGTCATCGTTGTTTTTGAAGGTTGTGGGCTTTTCCTTTGCAAAAGAAAGTTGTGTACCGTTGTGTATTAAAAGTGGTAAAGTACCACCTTGTATTTTACTTCCTGGTCTCAAATACCATGAACACTGTGAGTTTTTACAATAGGACGGCAAGCTGTGCGTTTTGGCATACTCTTCACATTGTCCCACAAATTTTTTACAAGAATAATTTCTGAATACCTATAATAGTGCTGAAATCACCTAAACCATTATTTTAAATATATTCATAAATTATAATATGTAAATTAAGAATGGCTTTATGATTTATGAGCTCATCAGAATTAGATTTAGGAAATTCATCTTTGCGAAATGCCAAGGTTTATTTTTAATCGACAATCCATTCGATTATAACCGAAACGAAACGTTGAAACAGATTAAAAATGAGCTATGGTTCGTAATATAAAAATAGCAAATTTATAAAACTAAAAAGTTATGCTTTTTGAACTAGTTAAGTGACGATATTTTATTTTTATGCAAAATGAAGAAGGTACCTCGATCGAAAATATTATTATTATTAATAATAATATTTTGGGACAGTATTCACACACAACCATCTGATGTCAAACTAGGCGTAGTTTTTTCTTAAGAAACCAGATAACTGATATACTCTACATATACTCTCATAAATACACTCTACATATATTTATCTCACTCTATATATATATTCACATATACTCTACATATACTTATCTTTTGTAAATACATACTTATTTAAATATTTACACCCAGACTCAGGACAAACAGTTCATGCACACAAATATCTGTCCTGGGTTGGAATCGAACCCACGACCTGCGGCCACCAACCAGCCCGTCTAACCTCCAATAAGTTATTCTTAAAACTGTCTCAGTATTTTTGCATATACCTCTACAATAGGTTTCTCTACATTTTCTGTTCGTATTCCGTTTAATTGGCATGCCTCCGATCGTTCCGGGCGCTTTCTTTGGCCGCATCAAGGTTAACTTGCTCTCACCTGTCTTAACTTAAGCACCGTACACAGTTCAATGCATGACTTGTATGCCTGATGAAGCGAAGCGGATTCCTCTTATTCAAACGCATCGTGTATAATTTTAGAACACTGCATGTGTTTTCTGAGCTTGGAAAAACTACAAGAATTTAGTATATACTAACAACTTATTTTTATCAATGACTAAAATAGGGGTATTATAAGTTTGGAGCACATGTATATCTGTAGCATAGTAAAGCATAGCAAAGACAATTAATATACGGTACTTGGAGTTCTAGGTTTCAATCAATAACAAACTAGAGATGTATTTAAAAATATAGGTACAGACGCCAGTACATCCAGCTACCCCAATCTGTCAAATTTCTTTTATAGATTTTCAACTTTATCACTTAAGCATAAGGTTAATTTTCAATTGGAGAAATTTGACAGATTGGGTTAGCGAGATGTGCTGGCGTCTGTACTTCTAATTTCAATTACATGGTATGGTCATTAGAGACAAAACAATGAACTATATGAAATAATAATTACATAACGTTTCTGTTATTAAATCTCTCGACTAGAACCATCGCAGTATTAATAAAAAAAGAAAACGCACTAAAATTATTATATCTCTATGGGAACCTTGCCATACATATGCAGCAACACTGATACATAGACAAACATATACCCAGATGTATACTTCAAATGTATAAGACATCTCTTTGTTCGGCGACAATCAAAATATAGCGCTGCAGTCACGCGTTTAATTCTTTTATATGCCGAAAATATGAGATACCTATAATATTGTAATAACATTTCGCACACTTAATCAAAAACAGAAATATGTCGCAATTTACGTTTTTTGGGAATAAGCGTTTAAACTTTAGCACTATGCCAGGTTGAACTTTGTCTACGTTTTAATATAAATTTAAGCTTATGATAAAAAAGAAAATAGTTATTTTATAGGAAAGTAGGTTATCTTAACATTAATTGAGCGCTACACCAAAGTATATTTGATTAGTTATTATTTAGAAGATGAGTCAATAAAAAAAGTTCCTACTTATTTCACTTTATGATTAAAATGTATCTATCAGTTAGAAATATTAGTAGTCACAAGACATAATAAGCCTGTTTATTTATGAAAGATAATTCAGTTCTTTGGCATTATTAAGCTTTATTAAAAAAAATTATTCATAAATGCAATAATCTGCTTACGCGAATTTGAAATGTTTGTTTTTTTTTACAATATTACGGAAGAATATTAGCCACATTTTAGTAATCTAAACGCAGACTTAAAATTATAATTTTAAAGGACAGAAGCATCAATAAATTTAAGTAATGTTTTTTATTATAAAATGTTAGAACTATATGGAGCACTTTAATTTAACTTAACTTATATGCTGATAAATGAGTGAGGTTAATGAATAAAGTAATAAAATGATCGAAAATTAAAGTTTCTAAAGAGAATCAATACACCTGTAATTATTAACAATATCGCCAACATGAGTATTTAAAATAACAATAGTAACAATTATGTTAGACTTAAGTATCGACCTAATTAAATATAAAACCAATTGAAAAAATAACTTAAATCAAAAATAATCATTAGACAACAATAATGAGAATCATGAACTGAAGCTAGTTAATAATAGAATCATAAAAATATTGCTTAAAAGTGAGCTGCCACTGCTAGTACTGCCAAGATAGCTACTTGCTAGGCAGCTACTGCCTAGATAGCTACTCGCTAGATAGCTACTCGCTAGATAGCCACTCGCTAGATAGCTGCTCGCTAGACAGCTACTGACTAGGTAGCTACTGACTAGGTAGCTACTGCCTAGACAGCTACTGCTTAGACAGCTACTGCCTACACAGCTACTGCCTAGACAGCTACTGCCTCGACAGCTACTGCCTAGACAGCTACTGCCTAGACAGCTACTGCCTAGACAGCTACTGCCTAGACAGCTACTGCCTAGACAGCTACTGCCTAGACAGCTACTGCCTAGACAGCTACTGCCTAGATAGCTACTTGCTAGGCAGCTACTGCCTAGATAGCTACTGCCTAGACAGCTACTGCCTAGACAGCTACTGCCTAGCCAGCTACTGCCTAGACAGCTACTGCCTAGACAGCTACTGCTTAGACAGCTACTGCCTAGACAGCTACTGCCTAGATAGCTACTTGCTAGGCAGCTACTGCCTAGATAGATACTCGCTAGCCAGCTAATCGTATGACAGCTACTGACTAGGTAGCTACTGCCGAGACAGCTACTGCTTAGACAGCTACTGCTTAGACAGCTACTGCCTAGACAGCTACTGCCTAGATAGCTACACACAGGCAAAATTAAAAAAGAAATGATATCAACTTCTAATACCCTTATTTCAACTGATCGGTGTCCTTACACCGATCAGTTGAAACATTTGACATGGAGACAGAAGACGGCGACCCGAGAGAATACATATCAGAGAACTCGCTAGACAGCTAATCGTATAACAGCTAGTGCCGAGATAGCTACTCGCTAGACAGCTAATCGTATGACAGCTACTGCCTAGATAGCTACTACAACGATTACCTGCCTAGCAGGTAATCGTTTGACAGCTACTCGCTAGACAGCCATTGCCTAGGTAGCTACTGCCTAGACAACTACTCGTTAGACAGCTACTTGCCAGGTAGCTAATCGTTTGACAGCTTCTCGCTAGAGAGATTTGCCTAGGCAGCTAATCGTATGACAGCTACTGCCTAGATAGCTACTTGCTAGGCATATCGTTTGACAACTACTCGCTAGACAGCTTTTGCCTTGGCAGCTACGCGTTAGACAGCTACTGCCCAGACAGCTACTCGTTTGACAGCTAAACGTTATTGAACTACATTAAGGAACTCTTCCAACAGCCTATGTAAGATAGATGGCACATTGCCAGCTATCTTAAATAGGCTGCTCTAAAAATTTCGGAACTGGCCACTTTCATTTAAAAATATTACAATATTTGAAAATGCAACGTTAAAGTATGTTTACTTTATGCCCGCTGAATGTCTCGGTTTTGCTGTGGACTTCAACTCACGGACATACATTTTTTAAAGAAAGTGACATTAATGTAAATTATAGTTTATGGTTTTTAAAAAATGAAACCAACTGTATTTTAAAACTATGACTTTAAAATACAGTTTCATCAAATTGACACTTTTTTTAAAACCATAAACTATAATTTACATCTATATGAATATGTTTTCAAATGTCACTTTCTTTAAAAGTTTTATGTCCGTGAGTTGAAGTCCACAGCAAAACAGAGACATTTAGCGGGCATAAAGTAGACATACTTTAACGTTTTACTCAATTAAAATATGGAGTTAAATATAAGAAATAATGTCCCACGATATTATTTATTATTATAAGAAATAATGAGATTGCGGCCGTCACTTCCTTTCTTTTTGACCTGCAATCCTTGTATTGAAGGAGGAGTTCAAGATTTCAATCCCCGCAGTTTTACTCTATCACTTATCGCCATTCCAACTTTCTTCCGAATCCGCTCAGCTGTGTTTGTGTGATTGAGTAAAGTACTACTGAACATACAAAAATTTGAACTTTCACTATGAGTTGGATATCTCCTAATTTAAATTAGGTACACTTATAAGGCAGGAGTCGGTAATAGGGGAGGGCAATCCAAAGCCCTCAAAACGTAGGAGTCCCGACCGTCTGGGACATGGTGCAAAAGGGGGGCACACATCACCACGTTTCTGGGGCTCCTCCCATTAGGCGCCATGAGTAGTCCACGGCAGGTTATTTTTGTGGGCGACATGCGTAGACAGTTCCCTCGGCCTTATCACTAAAAAGGTAAACTTATAAGCTTCTAAAAATTATCAAGTAGTCCATATAATTAAAAAAATAGTTTTTAAATCAGAGAAAGTGAACGTTGACCTCTCCAATTTAAATATCACCGCCATAAAATACGAAGGTATCCTTCTAGTTTTCAAACGAGTTATTTGCTTAAATCATTATTCATTTTGGTGAATGTACACCATAAAATATTACTCACATGGTCGTATTAAATGCCAATCTTAATTGATATCTACTATTATCTAAATAGCCTTACGCAAATTTTATGCAGATCTTTCGAAATCTTGTTGATTAATTTGATAAATAAAAAATTTAATTGTACACGTTCTCATTTTGAAAATATTCTCATAAACTTAACACGCCTTTTTAGCTTACTAACAAATACTATTTAACTGTTGTTTGTTAGAACTGTCCGGGAATATGTAAATCTAGAATAAAAATGGGAAATTATAAATTTAATGCAACTTATACCATTACATACGTTCTGCCATTCAGCTATGAATGATACGCACCAGTAGATCCTATCTACGAGCTCTCTTGTTAACATCTTAACGAAATATGTATTGTGAATACATAGCCGACTGCTCTGTTCAGTCACACCTAAAGTATCATGTCAAATTGATAAGGGTTCCCGATCTATCAAGTTTTAAAGTATTTCCGAGTGGAAAAGTTGCACAAAATGCCTCTAAAAATTAATTTGATGCTTCACCACGTTACTATTCACCCTGTGTTGAGTTTCGATTCCCAAAGCAAACCCCATTAGCGAAAGTTACTTAGTTAATAGCCTATATACGCGTGGACTCCTTACCCCCGGAAAATGTATTATACATATAAACCTTCCTCTTGAATCAGTTTATCTTATTTTATAACTTACTGGGACAGCCTCATAATATCCGCTACGTAGTCCAAAAGATCTAAGCGCACAGACATCAGAAGTTACTTTATTTTAAATACTTTGTAAAGATTTGATAGACGGTTTCAGACTGACTTTTTTTTATATGGCACGGGGAATGCCTACGTATGCCACCCGCAAAAACATATGTCGCACTCGCACCGACTAAAGCTAAGCTACCGTGGAATTCTCTTGGCGCCTAGTGTCTGATGTGAGGAGCCCCGAGGTGCCCAACTTTGGCGCCATGTCCCATATGGTTTGCGCCTACGCTTGCTTCTATTGTCCAGTAACGCAGTGAAAGCTTCCTAGGCTAACTGTAAACGTCAAGTCAATAAAAGCAAGCCTATCAGTATCGTAAATAACATGTCTCAACAGTTACCGGCTCACTTGTTCCGTCGTACTCCATATGTCAGGCAAATAGCCTGCTATTTCGCGATGAATTTCATCAGTAATTGTATAGGTTTTTACGTGCCATTTCATCCTTATATTGGCGTGATTTATAAGGTATTAAGTACTGTTCTCGTCTGTTCTTCCGCGTATACAATATGATGATACGTTAACAATCAGACTATCAGTGGATTGCTATAACTTTTAGAAATGAATGACGTCAACATTGTACCAATTTTGGGAGCTCGGATTGCTCTTTACCGCTATATTTCCTCTATTCTGAGCTATCCAATTGCTCTTCATCGATATACATATTTGCTCTGTCTGATGTATCGGATTGCTCTTTATCGATATATTTTTTCTATTCTGATCTATCCAATTGCTCTTCATCGATATATTTTCTCTATCTGGCCTGGCAACCGGCAACACTGCCGAGTAGTAAACATTGGATTGTAATTTTATTTTATTAAAATAGTTTTAAAATTGATTAAAGACACAGTGAATGTGATAACATAGTAGTTAAGTGCCTAAACATAAACAGTGAGTGTTTGCAGAACTACAAAATCAATATATTGATAAAAAATCAATGCAGACAAAACATCTGTGAAATTTTCTTATTACTGACTAATCCAACGATATAACTTAATAACGTGCCCAAAATAACTGGTGTGTGTTAAGTGTAACTAACTGCATATCGATTACCTTAAATTTCAATAAACATACGTAAAATCCCAATAAGACGGTTATAGTTAAAATCACAAATTTGCATCTGACATTTTGAACGGAAACAAAGCAAAGACTACGATATACTAGTGAAGTGACTAAACTATAACAATTGAATGAACGAATGATTTGCATAGACAATATAAAACCTAGTATACATGGTCAATTTAGTCGATTTTGCTGATTGTGGCCATACTGAATGTCAATGTTGCCACTAATTGAAAACTCAAATCGGTGTTAAAGCAGTAAATAAAATTCCCGAATTAGAGGAAATTAGAATACATATTGTACTAAATAATTTAAAATGGCAGGCGTAAGAAATGTTACAGTAAGAAGGCCTATTTCTAAAGCTAGATCAGTGGAAAATATTGACTTGAGTATTTCAATGCATTCGTCAAGCTCTTCAGAATTCTTAGGAAGAAGCATGGATATTTCCACAAACTTAAAGTCAATACATAGAGACGAAATGAAAACGGAAATAAATAACCTAAAATGTAGTTTAGAAAGTACACAAAATGAACTAGACAATGTCATAATAGAAAATATGGAATTAAAAAAGCAAGTTCAATATTTGTCAAAGGAATTAGAAGTATTGAAACAAATATGTAGGAGTCCAGTATCTTCACTTCGAAAACATCTATCCTCAAACAGGAAAAACAGCGTGAAACGTTGACTTACAGAAACTTTTAATACTCCAAATACAAACATAAAAACTTACAGGTTACCTCAAAATCAATCCAGTGCAACAAGTACAGAAAAACCAATTGACGCGAGTTTAGCCAATGTAAATCATAAATTATATGTAAGACAACCATCAGATGTCACTGTCCCCAAGGAATGCAGTAACGAAATAATAAAGGAACCTAATACTGACTTGAAAAAATGTCATGTAAAAAATCAAGCGAACATACAACATCCGAAGTCAAAGTTGTATATATTAGGAGGACAACAGTTTACAGGATTGGCTTCATTGCTAGTTAAATCACGAGAAAACATTAGGTTTACCAACTACTACATCTCTTCAATCACAAAGCCATATGCAAGCACTGAAGAAATACTTAAACCTATATATGAACTGGAGGACTCTGAAGACAATTACTTAATAGTATGCATAGGAGAAAATGACTCTAATCCAAGCAATATAATGATAGAACTAATAACAGTGTTGAAATTCTTCAAAAAAACTAACATATTAATATTTAATGTATTGCAAAATAGACATCTAAATGAAGGCATGCTAAACAACAACTTAAGATTGATTTGTAATAACTTTAAAAAATGTACATTTATTAACATCGACTATAGTCGTAATTTTAAAAGCTACAACTATTTATTAAATGTTTGTGAAAAAACTAATTTTGTAGTTGACTCTAGTTGTTATGACAATACTTTTCTAAGATTTAAAAATAAGTCAATTATTAATAAGACTATAAAAGATTCTATGAATATTTTAAAACCTAAGAAGGGAACCATACCTTTCTATTATCAAACAGTAAAAAAGGTACATACAGATGATAAGTGTAATACAGGAAATACAAGCCCATCCGCCCCGAGCAAACTTGAGATGATAAAACCGAAAACGCACAAGAAAGGAACCATACCGTATTATTTTAAAAGATCAACACCTACTTTGAATAGGCAGTCTGAGACACAGTTACTTCCACAGGGAGCAAAATGTTTTCGTTCCTGATTTGAAATTTAATTTTAGAATATTCCATCAGAACATCGCTGGTGCTATTAATAAAGCAGACGAATTAACATTTGCAATTAATGAGTTGTCGCAAAATGGTTTGAAGATAAATGTAGTGTGTTTAACTGAGACCTTCATCAAGGCAGGCACAGAAATGTTATTAAAAATACCAGGTTATAAAATAGCTGCATCATATTCGCGTGATACCAAGAGAGGGGGAGTATGCATAATGATAAACACTAATTTAAAATACAAAAAAATTACGAATATCAATGATTTGACATGTAAATTTAATTTTGAATGTTGTGGTATAGAAATAAATAAAATAATGATTTTCTGTTTGTATAGAACTCCTAACAGCAACCCGCAAATATTTTTAGAATAACTGGAAGAATTACTAGCACGACTCACGAAGACGTACAAGAAAATTGTTCTTTGCGGTGACTGGAACTTAGACATATTGAAACCAAATAAGAGTTGTCAAGAATTGATGAGTATATTAAAGAACCATAATATTGAAATTCTTATTAAAACACCAACTAGACAAATGTCATGTCTAGATCAGTTTGCTAGTAATATCAAGCGAGTCAAAACAGAAGTTCATCATCTTGCCTTGTCTGACCACGAAACAGGACAAACGTTTATGATGAAAGTTTATAAATCTTACAAAATTTGTAACTGGTCGGAGAATGTCAGAGACTTCAGTAAAGAAAATTTGCATAAGTTCTGTAATTGCATATCATCGTTAACATTCCTTAGTGTGAGTGAGAAAATGAAGTTAGAAGAAGCATTTGTCGAATTTCATGGATTATTTAAATTATTTTTTGACCTTTGTTTCCCTATTAAGTCGATAAAACGATCAACTAAAAATGGAAATCGCAAATGGTTGACGAAAGGTATCAAAAGATCTTGTGTAAGAAAACGGTTCCTTTTTCTTAACCAGCGATATCATAAAACAAATAGAAAAAATACAATAAAAAATGCGAAGTTATACAGCCACATACTTAAAAAGTGCATTTCTAAATCCAAACAATTACAGAGTAAGAAATATATTGACAATAATGCAAATAAATGTAAAGCCACATGGATTGTTATTAATGAGAACATTGACGAACCAAAGATAAGACCACAAATTGACAAAATAACTAAAAATAATTTAACATATGTAGACCCCAAAGCCATCTGTGACATATTTAATGTTTTTTTTATACAATTGACTACGATTTTAAAATGAATATTAATGACATCAATAAAACTATGTTTACTAACAACAAACATTCAATATTTTTGAAACCCACTGACCCCAGGGAAGTATTTCATATAATAAAAAATCTGAAGAACACAAATGCTACAGGTTTAGACGACATTACCACAAAAGTCATTAAATTGTGTGCAGCACACATTAGTTACCCTCTGAGTTATATAATAAACTTGTCTTTTGAAGAGGGTGCCTTCCCGAATTTATTGAAAAGGTCAATAGTTAAACCAATTTTTAAAAAAGGGGAGTGTTCTGATATGAATAACTATAGACCAGTAACATTGATACCAATCTTGTCGAAAATCTTTGAGAAACTTATGCTGAGAAGGTTGCAAGATTTTACAAGAGCATTTCGTATATTTAAAAACGAACAATTTGGTTTTAAAAAGAATAGCTCGACATCCCTAGCCTGTTTCAATTTGATAAAAGTTGTCACTCAGGCAATAAATGATGGCGTACCTGTCAGTGCAGTGTTCTTAGATATGAGTAAGGCGTTTGATTTTGTGGACCATAAATTGCTATTACACAAATTAGAAAAATATGGAATAAGAGGGAAAGCAAATGATTGGCTGAGAGATTACCTAAATGACAGAGAACAATGTGTGGAAATTTCTAAATTCGTAAATAATAAGATGGTGTCATTTAGAAGTACCTTTCAGAAAAACAAATTTGGTGTTCCTCAAGGAAGCATTTTAGGTCCGTTTCTATTCCTCATGTATATAAATGATCTCCCAAATATTACTAGACATGAAACAATCTTGTTTGCTGATGACACAACACTCATAGTAAAATGTCTGAATGTAGAGGAGTATGAGTTGGAGATAAATAAAACGGTAACTAGCATGATACAGTGGCTAGATTCTAATAATTTAAAAATTAATGTAGAAAAGACAAAAATTATGCAATTTCAAACGTATCAAAGAAAAGTTATGACATTAAATATTAATTACAATAATATAAAAATCGACCAAGTAGAAAGTACTAAGTTTCTGGGTATAATGTTGGATCAAAATTGTAACTGGAAGACACACGTTGATCATGTATGTGATAAACTTGATCGATTTGTCTATGCGATAAGAAGGCTCCGATGCACGGTATCGACAGAAGCGGCTCTATGTGCGTATCACGGATATGTATCGTCCGTACTATCATACGGTTTATTATTGTGGGGTAATTCGGTAGATATAATAAGAGCTTTCGGACTGCAAAAAAAAAATGTGTGCGTGCAATTTGTGGAGCTTGGTCCACTGATAGTTGTAAACCATTGTTTAAGTTCTATAATATTTTGCCTTTGCCGTGTATGTATATTAGGGAGTTATGTATGTTTGTACATCAACATCCGGAGTGTTTCATGAAAAATGTAGATGTATCAAAACGAAACATAGTCCCGAGAAATAAACATAAACTTCATTTACCACAATGCAAGCTAGAATTATTTAAAAGGAACTCATATTCTAATGCGATAAAGGTATATAACAAATTACCAAACAGTTTCAAAGATCTTCCTTCACCCAGGTTTAAATTAAAAATTACACAATGGTTAAAAGAGAAATGTTTTTACGATCTGGAAGAATATTTAACGCATCGCACCTTACAAAATGATTAATTATTTACGATGTTATTAAATTATTAAATTAAAATCAATTGACATTTTTTATTATTTCATTATTATTAATATCACTGAATTTGACATAGTATTATTAATGGGACCGTGACATCAAATAATTAATTATGACATAATATTCAACAATTAGTAATGAGTTGCTTGCTTGCAAAATATTAGAATACTTACTTACTGTATAAAAGCCAAACATTTGCACACCAAAACAGAAAGGTAGAATGTAAATGGACCATTTTAATTTAAGACCATACCCTGTAAACTACATTCTTGCAAATAAACGGATTTGTATTTGTATTTGTATTTGTATCTGATGTATCGGATTGCTCTTTATCGATATATATTTTCTATTCTGGTATATCGGATTGCTCTTTATCGATATATTTTCTCGATTCTGCTCTATCGTGTATGCTTTTTCTTAGTACAGACCTGACTGTTAAAGATTTTATATAATACGAAAAGCCTGGGAAAGATGGCCCAGTTTAGGCATGCCTTCCCAATAAATGTTTGTAGCTAATGAACCGATAATCATCAATTTCAACCAAATAACCTGAGTCTAAAGCCTTTTGTTATAAGCTTTACAAATACAGTTAGCTATACTCGGTTTTACTTAGCGGTTCTAAATGGTAAATACACCAAAACTATGTTAAAATGCGTAAAACGTAACGACTTAGCTTGCATTACTCTTTTTTGAAACGTTTAATATAAAAAAGTATTGAGTAGTTCAATATCAGAAAAATTATCTTAACTAATAAAGGGAAAATAATTTATTTTTAGTATGTTTGTTTGTTTGTAATGGATAAACTCAAAAACTGCTACTCATAACTAATATTAAAATAAGTTTAGACAAGAAAGCTACAATATCGGAGCGTAATCGTAATCTGGGTGGAAATTTATAAAAAAAAAATCTATGGAAATTACAATATTCTAAATCAAGGTAAACGAATTTTAAGTAATTATTTAGCGTCAAGTACTAATCTATGTTTCTTATATACCTATGAAAATCCGCGGCGTACTATACTAGCATCTTATGAAATAAAAAAATGTGAAAACAAAAGATGCTGTTTTCATAAATATAACGCCGCCTTACCTTTGTTTCATAAATCGTATGTAAGTATATTATCCTATTATCTCAATAACCTTTATATCTTCTACATTTCACAAGAAAAAACGAAACATCTCCAATGTTTTGCATGGAGTAATAGATATGTAAAAATTTTATAAAAACTAGCAGTGCCCGCGGACTTAGTTCCGCGTTTTTTCATAGCCTTCATTCATTTTCATTTTTGTCCCAGCCCGTTTTTTCATAGCCTATGACACTCCACAATAACGTAGCTTTCTATTGGTGAAATAGTTTTAAAATCGGTTCAGTAGATCCAGAGATTACCCTTTACGACGTAACAAACTCACAAACGTTACCTCTTTATGATATTGGTTTGGATAAACCATTTCTTAATATAAAATCGTAATCATAATAATTAACACAAATATTTATATTGTGTGAGGATAGAACTATTAAATTAAATCTTAACATATGTTAAGATTTAATGTTAGGGGTTCTATCCTCGCATCTTAACATGTGTTCAGATTTGATTTTAGGGGTCGAATACATATTCAACGTGTTTAATAAGAAGTATAGTAAAATAATCAATGTATAAAAACATAAAACCGACTTCAAACATGACTTGAACTTATTCCAACATTTCCTTTTTGACAATGGATTGAAATATTAAAGCTATTTTGATAATTATTTAATTTTTAAACTGATAGAGAATGCTTTTGTTTGTCAAAGCAACGGAGAAATTGCGTAACAAATGTTGTATTGATAACACTCTTCTTTTGAAGCCGGTTGGTTAATAAGAATGACTGGATACAGGTAACGTAGATATTATAAATAGATCCAGTGTTCCTTGTAAGGTTCGGGGTCAAGCAGTAGCTACTTAGAAGTGGAAACTAGTCTTCGAGTTTATAGAACTGGTCTTATAGTATGCGTGTGCGCCTAGTTCAACCAAACTCGTTTCCGATACTGACAGTAAACCTTTAAACTGGGGTACCTACATACGTAAAACATAATAATCTGGAGAAACCTATTATACCACGAACTAAAAAGAGGTGTGTTATAAGTTTGATAATTGACAATAACACAAACTAGCTAAATATCATTAATATTTTAAAATAAATTTTATAGATGTTTTAACAATCTGTGTACCTAAATATCTATAATATTTAACTAGAAATATTATATATACTTAACTGTATTACTACAAATATGTTCTGACTATTTACAAGCGCTTTTTAGGGTTCTGTAGCCAAATGGCAAAAAACTGAACCCTTATAGATTCGTCATGTCTGTCTGTCCGTCCGTATGTAACAGCCACTTTGTTCCGGAACTATAAGAGCTGTAATGTTGAAACTTGGTAAGTAGATGTATTCTGTGAACCACATTAAAATTTTCACACAAAAATAGAAAAAGATCAATAATTTTGGGGGTTCCCCATACTTAGAACTGAAACGCAAATTGTTTTTTTCATCGTAATCATACATGTAAGATATCTATGGATGGGTCTTCAAAAATGATATTGAGGTTTCTAATATATTTTTTTTTTCTAAACGGAATAGTTGGCACGAGAGACACTTCCAAAGTGGTAAAATGAGTGCCCCCCCCCCCCTGTAACTTCTAGAGAATGATAAAACTAAAAAAAAATATGATGTACATTACCATGTAAACTAACAACGAAAATTGGTTTGAACGAGATTTAGTAAGTAGTCTCTTTTTATACGTTTTAAATCATTCACAATTCTTGCCGTCGTGTTCCGTACCATAATTTAATTACGGTACTTTCATTATTTATTTTTAAAAATGTAAGTAGATGTTCTATGAATATTTCGAGCGTTTATCTGTTGCCGTTATCAATATCGAGCGAAAAGGAGAGAAAAAAATCGCGTTTGTTTGGGAGCCCCCTTAAATATTTATTTTATTCTGTTTTTTTTTATTTGATGTTATAGCGGCTACAGCAATACATCATCTGTGAACATTTCAGCTGTCTAACTATCACGGTGCATGAGATACGCACGGCTAAGCATTGGATCACCCTCCCGAACGACGAGTTTCCAGGCTCATATAACATGGGTTTATTCAAGGCTAGAGTGAACAGGCATCTTATGGGTACGGGCGGTCCACCTTCGATCACATCTTCACTTACCATCAGGTGAGATCGTGGTCAAGCGCAAACCCCGATGTCTGCACTAGACAGTCAAGTTATCGGATAGATTTTATGTGAAATTATAACTATACCGCTCACGTGTAAGTTCGAGATGCGAATATGTGTGAAGAAGAAGCCGATATTATACTTAAAATTAAATTATACTTAAATTAAAAAACAATATTATGAAATTTTTGTATCTTACTCTCTACATCTGTTTTTTAGGGTTCCGTAGCCAAATGGCAAAAAATGGAACCCTTATAGATTCGTCATGTCTGTCTGTCCGTCCGTATGTCACGGCAATTTTTTCCCGAAACTATAAGAACTGTACTGTTGAAACTCGGTAAGCAGATGTATTCTGTGAACCGCATTAAGATTTTAACACAAAAATAGAAAAACAATAATAATTTTGGGGGTTCCCCATACATAGAACTGAAACTCAAAAATTTACCTTTCATTTAATCAACTGAAATACTTGCTGCTGCGGAACCCTTTATGGGCGAGTCCGACTCACTTAGCCGGTTTTTTTTTGTGTATTGCATGTACATATTCATATATTGTTTTTGGAAAACATACATTGCCACACTTTGGTTTGCCATCACTTGGCTGTATAGTCAACACCTTTATAGGTTCTCTCTGTACCAGGGCAATATCTATAATGGCTTTTATTTTCTTGCGAGCCTATGTGAAAAGTAAAGCTAATATTGTGCATCTAGATTCTATACCAAATTCCTAACGAAACTGGAACCTATGAAGTAGATATACCCTTTACTGACTGTACATAGACCTTTAAAAAGTTTAAAATCATAAAGTTTATTTTTGGTAGTTGGGTAAAAAGGAGCTAATAGCTTTAACAAAATATGTTTTTAGTTGGAGATTCAGACAAACCCATTCTGCGTTATCTGTGCGATGTAACCCAGAATTATGTCCCATTTGATACAAACCCAGCATTTGGCAAGATGAATGACTTAATGGCTCCCTTCAAGGAAGCAGTCAGTGTGTACATGTCCTGGTCTAAATAAGCTAAACTAAATAATAATAATATAATATAATAATATCTGGGGACAATGTCACACAGATCATCCTAGCCCCAAACTAAGCAAAGCTTGTACTATGGGTACCAGGCGACGATATACATACTTATATAAATAGATAAATACATATATACATAGTAAACATCCATGACTCAGAAACGAATATTCGTGCTCATCACACAAATATTTGCACTTACCGGGATTCGAACCCAGGACCACAAGCTTCGTAGGCAGGAGCACTACCAACTAGGCTATGGTGACCATCAAATGGTAATAAGAAGATCGTTTCGTAAAAACAGACACAAAATTCGCTCCCGTTTCGAACTAAATAAATAAAAAATACCATGTTTTAATATGCGTAGTCGTCTAATTAAACTGAAGTTAAACTGGGTGTCTAATCGTTCGTGTAAATAACCTTTACGGTTGGTTTCTTTGGGGGTCAGCTGATGACGAAGCCTATTGTTCATGGCTTCTATACTGACTCAGATAATGGAAATTGTGTCTGACTATAAAATTCACAGAAATGCAAACAAATTTTGGTGGCCAGAATTGAGGTAATAAATTTCATAACAAGACAGAGTTTTCCTTGATACTTGTACAATTAATAATATAAAATTGTAGACTAGCAGTGCCCGCGGACTTCGTTCCGCGTTATAAATATTTGTGTCCCTGCCCGTTTGCCCGTTCGGGTTAAATGTTCAGGATAAAAAAATTATGGTGATGAATCATAGCCTAAGAAACTCCACAGTAATGTAGCTTTCTATTGGTGAAATAATTTTGAAAATCGGTTCTGTAGATCCAGAGATTACCCCTTCCAACATCACAAACTCACAAATGTCACCTCTTTATAATACTAGTATAGACTACCTTCGATAGATATATAAATTCTTCATTATACACCAAAGTAATAACAAATACAAAACACTTAAAACATTAAAAGTATACAATGGGTGATCTTATCAAAAAATGTGATTTCTTCCTGACAACCAAAGTAAAGATCGGAGTAAAGTATGGAGTTATTGTGAGGGGCAGTTGTTGCTGCACAGATTGTGACCTTTTTACTTGGGTGGTAAAATAGTGCCCCTAACTTGTGTCTTATTAAAATATAATTCAATGTGTTTTGATTCCTTGAATCACTAAAATTATTTATATGCATTTAAAATAATATAGCTTATTGACATTATCTTGACACTGCAATTATTATAAATAATAATAATAAAACACGTGAAAATATTTTTTTTAAGACAATTATTGAAGCTATGTTGCAGCGTTACAACATTTCTATCAATTTTACCATGTAAACCGGTAATAAATGATTTTGTATTCGTATAAATACCTACATATATGTTGTATTTACTACGTATATATTTAGATATATTTGGGAATTTCGGAAACATGAAGACTGTAACAGAAAGATTTTTTCTTGAAAGATTTGAACATTGACCTCATTACCCAGTAGAATGAGAATTGTCTTGAACAATTGAAGCCAACGACGATATATGTATGTAATCGGCTTCAATTATGAAATATCCCGCGCCACTGCTACCATTTACACTCTTTACTAATGTACGTATAAACATATTATAATAAGCATAACGAGATCGTAACAACCACACATTCCTCACGCCTCAAGGCATTGTTTCAATTTCAAGTGCATAATTATACTTTACAGCTACCTTAACTCGAGTCATCTCCAAAACTAGGCTAATCAAAACAATGTGGACAGTGGAATTAGAATCGTAAGCTACTGAGCATAGACAGAGCTTTAGTGATATCAACAAACGATTATATGATCTACAAATCGTATCCAGGAGAAAGACGCCCCGTTCCGTCATTTCTTTGTGCTGATCTGTTTTAGAACCTTTATTCTTGTGGCGCTGTGGTCTAAGCGCCGTCGTGTTTCGAATTTCAAATATTTATGTAGTTCACATATAGTTATTCTGTGTGTGGCTATGGTTTTTGTCCTTGAATTGCATGCTGTAAGTATACATAGGTGCATTTTAAAAGTGCGGTGACGTCTTTAAAAAAAACATCGTAAAACTTAATGTTAATGAGTTTATTCGTTTCAGCATCTAAAAGTAATAAATATTTCTCTCTCGTACTCTACATTCAAGTTCATTCAAGTTCTCTCAATGAATATAATATTTATGAAAATATTGTGGTGTGAATTCTTCCTAATTCATCGTGACAGTTCAGTTAAATTCACCACCCACACCTAAAAAGATCCCGTAAAAAAGTTTTTACAGCAAAAACAGTATCTATATATTTTTCTAAAGGTCTTAATTTTGGACAGTAAAAATATGTTACAGAGAAGACAGATATATCGCACATAAGTAAAAGATACATAAGAGATACATAAGTAAAATTGTATGAATGCAGCACATGTAGAATGGGTACTTTTAAAATAGAATGTACATATATAACTTAGTTATGGTAGTAGAAATTGAGCGTTTCTCGACATTAAATGTTAAAGTTTTGCGATTCAAATATTGTCAATATGTATTTGAGTTAAAGGGTTTTATGTAGTTATGTAATAAAAAAATATGATGGTGAAGTAAGTACTCCTTAAATAAATTTATGAAAATTTGTGTGCTTCTCACCTAGTAGAAAAAAAATGGAAAATATTTTAGTATAAACTAGAAAAATATTTTTTTAAACGACTTAAGTTTAAATACGATCCATAATCATCGCATATTTAGCGACAAAAGGATAATGTAATTTTAAATTTTTCTTATGTAATGGCCTGGCGTTTTAACAACTTTTTTAAATATCGAATCAATTTAAAAAGCGAAACCCGTCAAATATGTTACGCCGTTTTTAAAGTGACAAATGTTGTCTATTCACAGCGCTTTAATATCTCAAAAGAATAACTCAAAGTGGTGTCTATAACCGAAGTGGTTGGCGTGGTGTTATGTTCGGCGGTTACCGTAACATAACGGGTGCAATCTTAACCTTTCCGGATTCCCACAGAGCGAGACCAATTCATGTTTTTGTCAGAATATTAAAACTGGAGTATGGACGTTGTACAAGTCTACTTTTACACAACAAAAAAACTAGGCAGCTTAAGCAAGTAGATTACTTATAGAACGAAGCAGTTGGTGCCTATTGTAATAATTGCTTATTTATGTTATACAATGCAGAGAATCATAAATATGTATGTATAAATGTTATAATGAAGGAATTAAATATTTATATTATTTACTCTTATGATATGGGTAGTGGTTACCCTAGTGTCAGAGTTGTTCAAGCCGCCCAGTAGGCCTCTGACATGGCTTATCGATTATTATCTAAAGACAACAACCGATACGAACCGAAGCACGGCAGCGCTCGAAATTAAACCACTTTGACGGTAACCCATCTATATACTACAATATTAAATTTAAAATGCACTAAATACTAAATTAAAATATTTTGTTACTTTAATAACTGTTTTTAAACTGTGTTTATGTAATACATTGTGAGCTTGACAAGTACAAGTGTATGTAAATATCCAAGTGCTGAATAAATTTCATTATTTCAATGCAAATGTACAGACGCCAGTACGCCCAGCTACCCCAATCTGTCAAATTTCTTTTATAGATTTTCACCTTTATTTCATAAATATAAGGCTCACTTTCAATTGGGGAAATTTGACAGATTGGGGCAGCTTGATGTGCTGGCGTCTGTACATTAAATAGAAATATAGGGATTTTTTACAATCACTATCTATGGGTGAAGTACATCCAGTAGAATGTTAAAGAATAAAAAGAACGTCAGTTCCGAATATTTGGCGGAAGAGAGTTCCATAAGTGTCCTTTTCATAAGCTTTAAGTTACAAAGAACTTCAATCATAATAATAATAATAATATATAGGGGCAATGTCACACAGATCATCCTAGCCCCAAACTAAGCAAAGCTTCTACTATGGGTACCAGGCGTCGATATACATACTTATATAGATAGATAAATACTTATATACATAGAAAAAATAATAAAATTAGGTTAGTGGTATTACAAAGAATCGGGGCCAATATTTATAGTTTCTACTCGTGTTAAATAGTTAGCATACCTCCATAATACCTTTTTTACAAGCTTAGAAACACATTCAGTTGTTGCACTTTGTAAGAATAATCATAGTTATTGCAGACATAATTAGATAATTAGCACACATGGCTATGTATAGCTTGATACATTTCCAGTATAGGCAGATCCCGCGCTGTATAGGATTTTCATACAATAAGAGGTCAGCTTATATTAGAAATGTATAGCTTGATGTGTAGTCGTGTGTACATATAAAAAGATAGACAAGGCTTATAAATGCGAAAAGGTACTCTAGTGGTACTGTTTAATTTAATCGTACACTAGCTGCGTCCCGCGGTTTCACCCGCGTTAAATTTTATTAATTATCACAGCTCCTCCCCCGTAGATGATAGCGTGATAATATGTCGCCTATATGTTGACCCGACCTCTTAGTAATATTCATGCAAAATTTGAAGTAAATACATGCAGTACTTTTTGAGTTTAGCCCGGACATACATACAGACAAACAGACAAAAATTCTAAAAACGATATTTTTGGCTTCGATATCGATAATAAATCACGCCCCAAGTATCCTTTAAAAAAATATTCAATGTACAGTTTTGACTTTCCTACGATTTTATTATATGTATAGATTTAGGTACATATAATTAGTCATTGCCTATTATTATTGCATATGTGTTGAGAAACCTTTTATTTAAAGGCTTTATAAACACGACTTTTTACATTTCCTTCTTTTTAACAGTAAATTTATTAATAATCTTTTTTTATGGATATACCACAATTTTGGTGTATGTCTTGTTGCACTTTCAGCTCCAGCTATTATCCATCCTAAGGTTGTCTGGAAGAGATCGCTTTATGCGATAAGACCGCCCTTTGTACAACTTGTTTATGTAATATCCTATGAAATATGTATTCTTATGGTGCACAATAAAGAGTATTCCATTCTATTATTTATTTATTTATTTAAGGATCGTCAACGTAACATACACTCATGCAGTTATAAGACACATACATACTTAAAAAATAATAGTGCTGCAACACTTAAAGACAACCACAGCATTAAAATTTTACATTATTGAAGTTAATTACAATAAATTAATTAAAAACTTGCACTAATTACAAAAACAAGCCATAAACAATAAACATCGAGACGAGACAAAAAGTAACATGAAAAGCAGAATACGAACAAATATTAAACTACACAACATTATACAATTAATAACATTAAAAGCTATATATATATAAAAAATAACATATATTATATTATTAAAACTGACTTGCAGAAACTTAGTTAACTCTGTAACGGGTAAAAATCACGTCATTAATTTTATGTTGGACTCCGCCAACAGTTTTAATTTCTTTAGGATCGCACTGCGAGCGAGGGGCATTAGAATGGATGTTCCTATATGCACAGAGGCCAGCACATCAAGCTACCCCAATCTGTCAAATTTACCCAATAAAAGTGAACCTTATGCTTATGTGATAAATTGGAAAATCGATAAAAAAAAATTGACAGATTGGGGTAATGAAATAATGAACTTTATTCAGCACTTGGGTATTAACATACACTTGTACTTGTCAAGTTCACAATGCAGTACATAAACATAGTCGAATACGGTATAAAAATTACAAAAATATAATTAGTCTAAAAAAAATAATCTAATATTTTGAAATTTAGTTGTACAATATTTAAATTAAAGAATTGAAGGCAATGAGCATTTGGCAAGCGCAGAAGGCTCTTAACCAGTAGCTTAAATTAAACGATTAATACCCGAGGCCACCCTTTTGGGGTTCGGGCCACAGCTCAGGGGGCCGCTGAAGCAAAAGGACAGAATTCTAAGAGAGGGTGTGATCAGTTGCACAGGATCACCGATGACGTGTTGTTTTGTGGTAGCTGGATGTGCTGGCGTCTGTACATAATAGCAGATCGTCTTTGTCAACATGATCTATTTGAAGAAGACATAGAGCTGATTGGTACTATCTGATAATGTCAACACTTTGTGCCGAAGTATCATACAACCAACTGGTGACCTGGTATTGAGGTTTGTATTAAACCTATGGCAGGCACCAGTCTCTTGTAAAACTGGTTGCATATCTACATACCTATGTATGTTCCCCAATGTACAGCCGCCAGCACATCAAGCTACTCCAATCTGTCAAATCTCCCCAATTGAAAGTGAACCTTATGCTTATGTGATAAAATTCAAAATTTATAAAAGAAATTTGGCAGATTGGGGTAGCTGGGTGTACTGGCGCCTGTACTTTACCCTAAATATGCATATATTTAATATGTTGTTAGATATCTGGAATGTAAACATTTATTGTAAAGAGATAAATAAAAGAATAGGTATTGTATTGTATGGTATTCTGTTTTTTGTGCCAATATAATAAAAATACAACCAGTTTCCACTATGAAGGAAACATTAAATTACGTTAGTTACTCGTTATAGTTTTCACTTAGACCTTATTAAACTTCTACAATAATAATAAAATAATAATATCTAGGCACAATGTCACACAGATCATCCTAGCCCCAAACTAAGATAGATATACTTATATAGATAGATAAATACTTAAATACATAGAAAACATCCATGACTCAGAAACAAATATTCGTGCTCATCACACAAATATTTGCACTTACCGGGATTCGAACCCAGGACCACCAGCTTCGTAGGCACGAGCACTACCAACTAGGCTACGGTGACCGTCATCTATGAAGGAAACATTAAATTACGTGAGTTACTCGTTACAGTTTTCACTTAGACCTTATTAAACTTCCATAAAATTCTCAGTGCGCGTATGGTGCACGTTTAGTAAAATAGGCCATAGTTTGATTTCTCCACATCAATATAATCGCGATCGCAAGAGATCTACGAGCACAAGCTCCAGCACAAAAACGCAGCCAACATCCCACGAGGTAACAACGACCAGTTTTTGCGTTGCCACTAATTGCATTATCCGCTGTTTTACAACCCGGATGTGAGGTTGATAAACTATGGATTTCATAATTATTATTCGGATAAATTAAATTGCTGCGTTTATTGCTACAGGTCTGAATAGCAAAAACTCCAAATGTCTATTCTCAGTATGGTCATATTATTTGAAGTTATCCTAGAACACAATATTATAGTTATTAAAGACTAGCTATGCCCCGCGGTTTAACCCGCGTTAAGTTTTATGAATTACTAGCTGTGCCCGCGACTTCGTCCGCGTGTTATTTAGTTTTTTTTCTTTTTTAGTAAAATAAAAGACTTTTTCTAAAATAAAAGTAGCCTAAGTTACTCCTTATTACATCAGCAACCTGCCAATAAAAGTCCCGTCAAAATCGGTCCAGCCGTTTCAGAGATTAGCCGGAACAAACAGACAGACAGACAGACAAAAATTGTTATTTTGGTGTATGTACCGTATATATATTCATATTTATGTAGTAAAAACCGGTTATTTCAATATTACAAACAGACACTCCAATTTTATTTATTTGTATAGATCACAGCTTCTCCCCCGTAGGTGATATCGTGATAATATGTAGCCTATATGTTGACCCGACCTCTTAGTGATATTCATGCAAAATTTGATGTAACTCCATGCAGTACTTTTTGAGTTTAGCCCGGACACACATACAGACAAACAGATACACAAACAAAAATTCTGAAAACTATATTTTAGGCTTCGATATCGATTGTAGATCACAACCCAAGTAGGTATCCTTTTTAAAAAATATTCAATGTACAGTTTGGACTTCCCTACGATTTTATTATATGTAAAGATACTAATTAAAGCCAAGACTCATTTCAAAGATATGATTCAACTTTTAGGGGCTCATAAAATTGATTGGATAATTTACTACAAGTCAATGCGAAAGCGCTATTTTGTTCACTCACGCCTTTTTTCACCAAATCTTTAGGACACTAGACTATGTGTTTTGGTCGTCGTCTTTCAAGCAGACACTTTTTGCTCAGTCTCTCAGGGTATTTATTACAATAAGTCCAAATAGCAATATTAAGCCTAGTTCAAGATCAATATTTCATGAGAGGTAGGGCACAGCATTCATTCGCTCGAAGAGCAGCCCGACTGGGGAAGTACCTCCACCTTACAGAATACATTCCTTAATAATAATATTAATAATTTAATGTTGTGTTTCTGAGTGTGAGTAAGGTCGCCAGGGCTCATCGGGGTGGGGGGAAGGTTCAGCAACACTTGTTTGCTGACTCTTAAAGGCCGGCAACGCACTCGCGACACCTCTGGTGTTGCGAGTGTCCATGGGTGGCGGTGATCACTTACCATCAGGTGACCCACTTGCTCGTTTGTCGACCTCTGACATACAAAAAAAAAAAAAAAAAAGATATACGCCATGTTATCATGGTTATTTCATATTACTAAGATCTTCATATAAAGTCAGAACTCTTCACAGAGCCTTCATACATAGGTACACATGCTGTAAATATGATTGTTAAAGCTGGAGCTCACAATTCAATGAACTCTTCTTTAGTGATAGACCTAAAATGACTGAAAAAAATGGTTTAAAGTCAAATTTTTTACTGTAGTTGGCCTCTGTAAGAATTCGCCCCAATTTCTTACAAAAAGGTTTGTTTCTGTTTTGCTATTTGTAGTAGCGGAAAATCCTTTCTCGATTTTTAAGGCACGTTCCTTTGACACAATAATACTCTCACATCCTGTATACAGGAGCGAGTCGGCGACATCCAGAATCCTCGGTAGTGCCGTTATGTTGAGCTCGAGTACTATGTAGGTGTTTTATTTTCTTCTTTCTCCATCAGCCTTCATCCTCTTCGGTCGTAGAATTGACCAAATCCCACCATCGAATCATAACTGTATTACTAGTGACGTTTTGCCATCTCAGTCTATATTTATTGTTTCTTGACGGAACTAAGTATTATTTTATCATTGAGATTGTCGTTTTACAGCTTTCACTATTATTGTATAACTGTCCCAAGTGCAATGAGGACAAGACTGAAATAAAGATGAGTATAGTTTCTTTTAAAACCGGCTATACCTCAGCGTATTAATAAGAGTTTTGTAATGTCGATGAAATAAATAAACAACTAGTAATTAATTGAATTAATATAAAAACGAGAGTTTAGTTGGTAACAATGTCGCCCAGTTCAATTTTAATGGAGAATATCTGATTGCGTGGGATCTATTATGTTGCGCAATCGCAGATGTACTCGTCATATGATGAGACGGGCAAGTCAACATGACCTGAGAAAGATCAGTTAAAAGGTAGAGTAGAAAGGTAGCTTTACGTGCATTCTGAGGCACGAAGGTCCTGCAAGTAGCATCTCTTCGGACATAACTTGATAGTTAATAAGTGAACTCTGCGTATAACATGCCTAGCACAACTAATTACTCACCGTCGAGAATCATAAAATTGGTATACGAAAAGGCATTATATATTTGATTTTAAAATTTGTCCTTTCGAGGGATGTCGTATTGAGAGTTGCTTAGAAATAATCCATTAGGAAAGTGGCCCATTTGAATAGTTGGTGTTTTTCCTTTTTAGTGGGCGCCTAATTCGGGCTGAAGGTAATCAAAATGTTATTATAGGCTACGTAGACGCAATATACCAGTGTTTTACTAATAATGATTTGTTAGTAGGTCAAATAAGAAATAAAAATATTTTTATCGTAATAACGCTGACTAAAGTCGTCCGTTCGCTCTCTGCCAGGAAAGTATTCATTGTTTGACCTGACTTTAGATCTTAATTATCACCTACCACCACCTGTGTGGTTGACGATAGCTACACCATTTCACCCCGTGGTGGGCGTAGAAGTCTACCCGAGGGCATATCTACCAGAGAACGGGCAGCAGCGTCTTTCTGTTTACTATGTCCATCATACTGCAACCGCCAACTCGTCTGCCAAGCGTGGCGACTATGCCATATCCCTCCAAAATGAACACAACTCCATTGTGCAAATTGAATATTTAATCGTTAGTTTATTTATCCCATAATTTGAACTTACATATTTGTTACCGGCGAGCATGTATGAAGAATATAATGACAGTAATCGAGGCAAAAGACGTGTGCAAAGATCGTGACAAATGGAAATCCGTTGTCTCTGCCTACCCCTCTGGGAAATAGGCGTGAGTCTATGTATGTATGTATATTTGTTGTCTCCTTATTTGTGAAAATTTACATGCCATATATATGGCGAAGCATGTGAAACATTACAACACCTATAATTTGTAAACCATGTTTCATGTAAATAAATGATTTTTATCTTTTATCTTTATCGTTTGGGGAGGTCTTTGTCCAGCAGTGGACGTTAATCTGCTGTCATGACTGATATCACCAACCAAAACGGTCCGTACGTGTATCATAAAACAGTGTCAGTAGCAGAATCTGTGCGTTACATATAAGAAGTCGTGTGAATAAGATGTGTATCAAACAATACTTATGCTAATGCTTCGCACGGGGTTACGCTCGGTCAAGGTAATCGTGTCAACGAGATATTTCTCTAATTATAACATTAAATAATTAATTGATCCAGTATTCAAATAGTGCAACAATATTCATTATAAATATGTAAAGAGCTCCATTTTTTATGAAGAATGGTGTTGATTTTAAATCAGTAAAATAGTGCTGATAAAATATTGGAATATACCTACATTGCTGTGTGGTGACGGCGACAAATATCAGAATCAGAATATCATCACCCCATCTCATCCCGTGGGGGGCGTAGAAGTCGACCCCAGGGAATATCTACCAGAGGACGGGCAGCAGCTTCCTTCTGATTACTATGACCATCTTACTGCGATCGCCAACCCGCCTGCCAAGCGTGGCGATTATGGCATATCCCCGCAAGACGATTCTTGAGGGAGGCTTGTCCAACAGTGGACGTATTTAGCTGTAATGATGATGATGATGATTGTTTTGGGCCCCCTTTAATTTATATTATTTATTGCTAGTGTTGTTAAAACCTACAATAGTCCCACTGCATGTGTACAGTGTGCCTGTATAGCATGAAAAGTGGTTAAATTTAATTTAAGTCTAAAATTAATATTGTAAGAGATTGAATAGGAATATAACATGCATCTTGAATTTTATTTTACATATAATTAATTTACGATTGCCAGAAATATCACAATATTTGGTTTCGGTCTCAGGACGTTATATGTTATTTACAATAGGTAAAGTTAAGAATGCTTTTATTATTCATTAACCTGCCTTATAACGATATTGGAAAATAAATTGTTTAATAATCAAATACGGTGATTCGAATAAACAAGTATTAGACTAGGACTAGACTAGGTTAGGAGATGCTTGCCTTTTACGCCGCAGGTCGTGGGTTCGATTTCCAGCCAGGACAGATATTGGTATGCATATTAACAAAATAAATATGGTTTTTTACAAAAGAAATGTAGTATATTTAGTATACCAGTTATCTGATTTCCATAGTACAAGCTCCGCTTAGTTCGGGATCAGATAGCGGTGGGGGAATTATTATTATTTAATGTCCCGTACCCTATAATTGCTCAAAACCTTAACTTGCTAAAATAAGCAACTCTTGTATCCACCCAATGCCAAAAAGTAGCAATGACATAATTATTAAAACTCGGAAATATTGAGTGAGTCACGTGTCTTATTTAATTCGTATACGGTCAACATGTTTCAGTTTCCTCTCGGAACTTGAATAGCGCAACAATGCGACACAACTGACACAAGACAAAGTTGAGCGGATCGCACTCGGTCTGAATATGGTCCCCCGATACATCTGAAACTCCTTAAGGTCGAAATGTTTCAGTTCGAAATGATTAAATTATAGAGTTTAATATATTATGGCATTGCTTATGTAATAATTCACATTATAATATGCTAAGTTGTAAAGTGTTGTTAAGTGGTTATTTGCAATCTAGACAATTTATGAATTCCTCTCAGGAATTAGTTACCGTGGAGTTTAACCCACTGACAGAGCATGTACCTACCCTGTGGCGTTCAAAAGGTTAAGGTTAAGAACAAGTTGTTGTATTTTACATTGTATATGACTACATATACAATATTGTACAGAAAAGTTCAAGTAATTACATTGGATATCACTTCAATTATGGGTTAGGGGAGGACGTATTCTGGCTCAATCATATAAAAGAATTCAACGCGCTACAGGAACGCAATTAAACTGAAATTAGGATAGACGATCGTCGTTCGACGGTGACGATCAAAACGAATCTACTAATCTTTACTTACACATATAAAATTTACAAATACCCTTTTTTATTTTCAAAGACAATCTACTTCCTGTGTTGCGGGGTACTTTACAAACATATAATAGACGGACACAAATTTCATCCAGACTCAGAACAACTATTTATGGGTTCCACAAATGGTTGTCCAGTGTGAGACTCGAACCCGCGACACGAGGAGGCGAGGCGACTGTCTTAGCCGCTGCACCACACGTGCACTTTGTGAAGGCAATGCCAACATTTTTGTTAAGGCCAGGCAGTTCTAAATATAATATCATAATCTAAATAATATCTAAATATAATAATCTAAATATAAGCTCTACATGGTTTGTACAATGGATGGCATCCATTAACTAGGTCAATTGAATTTACGTTACTTGAAAATTCCATCCCATCCATGTCGCGAGTGGTTAAGTTTGGCCTGAAATTTGACGGTACAATTTACAAATGGAACAACTAACACACTGCCATCTGATCCCAAACCATGTAGAGCTTATATTTAGACAACGGGGGAACTGATAAACACATGTTATATGATATTTCTAAATGTAACATATACTACTCGTAAGTAGATAAATTACTCAGACACAGAACAAATAATCATGCTCATCACACAAAGATTTATCCTAAGTGGGAATTAAACGATCTCTAACTTAGCAGTCAGTGACACTGACTGCTAAGTTATACTTCATTTATGATGATGATAACCACTCGACTAACAGACCAGTCTAATTTTTATTTGCACGCAAAATGTTACCTGTAATAGTCTTGTTAAAAAATAATCAATCTGCAATTACGAAAAGCAAATATAACAGTACCAGCACGCAATAGTATCAATCGTAAATTGTATTTACTTGTAGTTGACATGTTTCTTCAGTATCGAGCGCATTATGCCGCTGCAATAATACTCCAATTAGGCTAAAAGCGGCAATCTTGCTAGTTATCCATCCGCTACTAATCGCTGCGTAAGCGCCGTGCGGTCTTCTTGCGTTCCGTTAGCATAGAGCAGGTATAATGGTTGGTCTATAACTTCATTTTTAAAACTGTCTAATGCAAACTAAATCTTTGTTACATTTTCTATGACTTTGGTGTAACACATGGTAGAACTAAATGCTTTATACATATTACCAACATAAATACCCTTTTAAAAGTACGAAAGCTTTTCTTTATAAATTCTAGGATTAAATTCTAGAAATTAGAACATCGCATGAAAAAATAAAAAAAATAAAAACGAATTAAGAGCTTTTGAATTTTACCACGTGATACAATAGTGGCTATTTCTTATAAAACGTAGCGTGTTTACAGTTTTGTTTATAGCTATAGATTCCGGGTAGGGCCATAGTGTTGTTGGTTTTTTATGGAAAGAAATATGCTCAGGGGCGGTAACCCTGACCCTAGAAGCTGGTAGTACTGTGCATCATGTAAAACTATCGGTCTTGCGCCTGATGTTTCTGATGAGTTGTGTCTGATCGCCCATTGCATAATTAGTTAATATAGGAAACTAGCTGTGCCCCGCGGTTTTACCCGCATCAACCTTTAAAATTATAGCCTATGCGTTAATCCAGGGTGTCAGCTAACTCCATACCAAATTTTATTAAAATCGCTGCAGCCGTTTAGACGTGAAGAAGTAACAAACATACACACTCACAAATTTTCACCTTTATAATATTAGTAGAATTTCACATACATATGCGCGCACATTTATACATTACAATATGGCCTGTGTGACTTGAACATCGTGGCCCACCTTAAAGAAGACTAGCTAGATCTCGTTGAGATCGGCCACTGTATTTGCCTGGGATCACTTTATGATACTCATTGCTCATTTGCTTAATTTATGTTTTTTACGAATGATAATATTTAAAATTTCAATAATTACATAGTCATTTCTGAATGTATAATTCCACATTATGTAAAGTAGCAAATTAATATTAAAATAATTAAATGATTTAATATTTAACTTAAGACCTAAAATAACTATCGAAGCGGTAATTATCATCTGCTCAAGTATGTAACCGATTAATTTTGGAAAGCGCGGTCTAAGGTAGATACTTTTGCCATGACGTTATTTAACGTAAAAATGCATTATCTCATCATCAAATACTATATTTTATTCAACACCTACATATGTATGTACCTATGCCCTATGACAAAATTTGCACACCTTGTGGTAGAACACAGTGCACATGTATTACAATGTTATCACCACTTATAACCTGTGTTATGCAAATAAATGATTTGATTAGATTTGATTTTTTATCTTCACTTCCCATGCTATGAAGTTTCACACTATTTCCTTTAAACTATGCTTGCCTCATTTTACGCTGTTAGGTATTATATGCGTTTCTGTGTAACATTAATTTTGTTTGTGTAGAAACTGCCAGATTGTACTGTACAGCTGTTCTATTTTAATTGTAATTAATTTGATGGATGACTAGAAAACGTTGGGTTGGAGAGACTAAGTGGTGTTCATGGTGGATTAAAAAATAATTTTTAATCACTTTGAATGATTACCTACTCAAGACATACAGACGCAAGAACATCCAGCTATCCGAATCTGTCAAATTTATTTTATAGAATTTCAACTTTATCACGTAAGCGTAAGGTTCACTTTCAATGGGGTCTATTCGTAACTATTATATTAAACAAACAAATAAGCGTAACGGATACATCTTAGTATTACTTATATTGATATGTGGGTAATTAGCTTGTTGTGATAAAAATTTCATAAATAAATCTTTTTATACATGCGCGTCCTTCTAAATTAAGAGTTATTCTTTTGTTAATACCAGTGGATATGTGCCCCTACCTGGACACAAGTTGCCGTGGCCAACCTGGAAGTCTCTGAACAGACTCCGGACCCAGGTTGGTCGAAGTAAGGAAAACCTGCTCAGGTGGGGATTTTTAAACGTTTCGAACCTAGAGTGCAAGTGTGGTTCTGTCCCTCAAACTATGGCACACTTGTTAACATAACCTGCGTGCCCTAATGCCTGCACGTTACAAGAACTAATGGACGCTAATGACAACGCGGCAACGCTTAGATTGGAGCTGCATTCTGGGCTGAGTTAATTTAGATTGCCATCGGCACGCTAAGAAGAAGACTACTTATATATGTGGCTCTTTACAGTAAACCTACAGAGCCGAACAAAACATTTCATGACTTTATTTGGAAAGACGCGTATAATAAAATTTGTCTATGTAGCTTTTTCCTCTTGAATGTGTATAAGACATTCTTACTTAAGTCTATTTTTACCACAACAAGCACAAAGTTTCTATACAGTTATTGTGCGCAACTCACCTCCTTGTATATATAAACTCCTTGTATATACATACTTTTTATATTTTTTCTAATATTGACGTATTGTATGTCGTCTTTTGTTATGTCAGTTGGCCATGGGAAGAAAAAATATTATACCATATTATATCTGAACCAGCTCTTTTTATAATTACCAGTCCCAGTCGCTTACAGTTATAATTACCTGTATATAAGTGCTTTTTGCAAATATATCACACTAATATAATAAAGGCGAAAGTTTGTGAGTGTGTATGTTTATTACTTCTTCACGTCTAAACGGCTGGAGCTGTTATTTTTTCTATGCCGGAAACCACACGGCTAATACGAGTAGACCAGGCAGCTACTGCCTAGATAGCTACTCGCTAGATAGCTACTCGCTAGATAGCTACTCGCTAGATAGCCACTCGCTAGATAGCTGCTCGCTAGACAGCTACTGACTAGGTAGCTACTGACTAGGTAGCTACTGCCTAGACAGCTACTGCTTAGACAGCTACTGCCTACACAGCTACTGCCTAGACAGCTACTGCCTCGACAGCTACTGCCTAGACAGCTACTGCCTAGACAGCTACTGCCTAGACAGCTACTGCCTAGACAGCTACTGCCTAGACAGCTACTGCCTAGACAGCTACTGCCTAGACAGCTACTGCCTAGATAGCTACTTGCTAGGCAGCTACTGCCTAGATAGCTACTGCCTAGACAGCTACTGCCTAGACAGCTACTGCCTAGCCAGCTACTGCCTAGACAGCTACTGCCTAGACAGCTACTGCTTAGACAGCTACTGCCTAGACAGCTACTGCCTAGATAGCTACTTGCTAGGCAGCTACTGCCTAGATAGATACTCGCTAGCCAGCTAATCGTATGACAGCTACTGACTAGGTAGCTACTGCCGAGACAGCTACTGCTTAGACAGCTACTGCTTAGACAGCTACTGCCTAGACAGCTACTGCCTAGATAGCTACACACAGGCAAAATTAAAAAAGAAATGATATCAACTTCTAATACCCTTATTTCAACTGATCGGTGTCCTTACACCGATCAGTTGAAACATTTGACATGGAGACAGAAGACGGCGACCCGAGAGAATACATATCAGAGAACTCGCTAGACAGCTAATCGTATAACAGCTAGTGCCGAGATAGCTACTCGCTAGACAGCTAATCGTATGACAGCTACTGCCTAGATAGCTACTACAACGATTACCTGCCTAGCAGGTAATCGTTTGACAGCTACTCGCTAGACAGCCATTGCCTAGGTAGCTACTGCCTAGACAACTACTCGTTAGACAGCTACTTGCCAGGTAGCTAATCGTTTGACAGCTTCTCGCTAGAGAGATTTGCCTAGGCAGCTAATCGTATGACAGCTACTGCCTAGATAGCTACTTGCTAGGCATATCGTTTGACAACTACTCGCTAGACAGCTTTTGCCTTGGCAGCTACGCGTTAGACAGCTACTGCCCAGACAGCTACTCGTTTGACAGCTAAACGTTATTGAACTACATTAAGGAACTCTTCCAACAGCCTATGTAAGATAGATGGCACATTGCCAGCTATCTTAAATAGGCTGCTCTAAAAATTTCGGAACTGGCCACTTTCATTTAAAAATATTACAATATTTGAAAATGCAACGTTAAAGTATGTTTACTTTATGCCCGCTGAATGTCTCGGTTTTGCTGTGGACTTCAACTCACGGACATACATTTTTTAAAGAAAGTGACATTAATGTAAATTATAGTTTATGGTTTTTAAAAAATGAAACCAACTGTATTTTAAAACTATGACTTTAAAATACAGTTTCATCAAATTGACACTTTTTTTAAAACCATAAACTATAATTTACATCTATATGAATATGTTTTCAAATGTCACTTTCTTTAAAAGTTTTATGTCCGTGAGTTGAAGTCCACAGCAAAACAGAGACATTTAGCGGGCATAAAGTAGACATACTTTAACGTTTTACTCAATTAAAATATGGAGTTAAATATAAGAAATAATGTCCCACGATATTATTTATTATTATAAGAAATAATGAGATTGCGGCCGTCACTTCCTTTCTTTTTGACCTGCAATCCTTGTATTGAAGGAGGAGTTCAAGATTTCAATCCCCGCAGTTTTACTCTATCACTTATCGCCATTCCAACTTTCTTCCGAATCCGCTCAGCTGTGTTTGTGTGATTGAGTAAAGTACTACTGAACATACAAAAATTTGAACTTTCACTATGAGTTGGATATCTCCTAATTTAAATTAGGTACACTTATAAGGCAGGAGTCGGTAATAGGGGAGGGCAATCCAAAGCCCTCAAAACGTAGGAGTCCCGACCGTCTGGGACATGGTGCAAAAGGGGGGCACACATCACCACGTTTCTGGGGCTCCTCCCATTAGGCGCCATGAGTAGTCCACGGCAGGTTATTTTTGTGGGCGACATGCGTAGACAGTTCCCTCGGCCTTATCACTAAAAAGGTAAACTTATAAGCTTCTAAAAATTATCAAGTAGTCCATATAATTAAAAAAATAGTTTTTAAATCAGAGAAAGTGAACGTTGACCTCTCCAATTTAAATATCACCGCCATAAAATACGAAGGTATCCTTCTAGTTTTCAAACGAGTTATTTGCTTAAATCATTATTCATTTTGGTGAATGTACACCATAAAATATTACTCACATGGTCGTATTAAATGCCAATCTTAATTGATATCTACTATTATCTAAATAGCCTTACGCAAATTTTATGCAGATCTTTCGAAATCTTGTTGATTAATTTGATAAATAAAAAATTTAATTGTACACGTTCTCATTTTGAAAATATTCTCATAAACTTAACACGCCTTTTTAGCTTACTAACAAATACTATTTAACTGTTGTTTGTTAGAACTGTCCGGGAATATGTAAATCTAGAATAAAAATGGGAAATTATAAATTTAATGCAACTTATACCATTACATACGTTCTGCCATTCAGCTATGAATGATACGCACCAGTAGATCCTATCTACGAGCTCTCTTGTTAACATCTTAACGAAATATGTATTGTGAATACATAGCCGACTGCTCTGTTCAGTCACACCTAAAGTATCATGTCAAATTGATAAGGGTTCCCGATCTATCAAGTTTTAAAGTATTTCCGAGTGGAAAAGTTGCACAAAATGCCTCTAAAAATTAATTTGATGCTTCACCACGTTACTATTCACCCTGTGTTGAGTTTCGATTCCCAAAGCAAACCCCATTAGCGAAAGTTACTTAGTTAATAGCCTATATACGCGTGGACTCCTTACCCCCGGAAAATGTATTATCAATCAATCAATCAATCATTTATTGCTGAACATAGTAATTACAATATATAGTACATTTCAAGATGTCAGGTAAATGTAGGTGTGGCCAATATGTTCTGCCTGATAGGGCATGCAAAATATTTTACAACAAATTCACAAATATTAAATTAAAAAATTAGTTATATCAATTTCATTTCATGTCAATACAAATTTACACTTAAAAATATCACATAAATAAATCAAAACGAAATTGTATCACAAATCGGACCTATGAAGTATTCGCCTAAATATCTAGCTTATCGGTAAAATACTCTCTTAGAGAATAGTACGCCTTACTTATTAAAAGTTCGAGAAGTTTATTTTTGAATTTAGGGACATTATCTTCTCGTAGAATATTTTTTGGTAGTTTATTAAAAATTTTGGGAGCCATGCCTAACAAATTTTTGTTGTATACTGCCTTTTTATGTGGCCTGCATCTAATTTTGGTTTTATTTCGCATGCTATTTAAAGTGTCAAATAGGGAAAAATTATTTTTTACAAACATTACAACCTCATAAATATAAAGGCTGGTTATTGTCAATATACTAAGATGAGTAAACCATGGTTTGCAGCTATCGGTACTTTGTATTCCACATATGGCTCGAAGACACTTTTTTTGGGCTTTGAAGACTATCTCAATATTTGTTGCATTTCCCCAGTATATTAACCCCTAATTATAATTAAAAAATATACGCCAAGCGTGTCAATTATGCCACATAATTGACACGCTTGGCAGGCGGGTTGGCGATCGCACAAAGATGTTCATAGTACTCAGAAAGAAGCTCCTGGTCCTCTGGTAGATATTCCCTCGGGTCGACTTCGATGCTCCCCACGGGATGAGATCGGGTGATGATATTCTGATATTGAGCGCCGCCACCACACAGCTAAATAATCTACTAATCAATGAATTGCCTTACGTGACTAACGCCCATTTGCTGGTCCAGTGTTCGATTACTCGTTAGATGAATCAATAAATCTACAAGTCGGTATTCATCTAATATTCGCTGCAGAAGCATTAGTTGCAAGATTTACTGTTTGATATTGATTGAGTTTCTATTTGTTGTAGCTGATTGAATCTCAGACGGTCTTTCCAATAATTAAAGAGCCAATAATATCCCATCCGAGATCTCCGATGAGATAAAACATAGTAGGTTACTTATTTACATGTCGTATTACTGATATAAATTTCTATTCTGTACACCGCGTGATGCAAAATTTGAAGTAAATCCATGCAGTACTTTTTGAGTTTAGCCCGGACATACATACAGACAAACTGACACACAGACAAAAATTCTGAAAACTATATGTTTGGATTCGATATCGATCGTATATCACGTCAATGTATCCTTTAAAAAAAATATTCAATGTACAGTTTTGACTTTCCTACGATTTTATTATATGTATAAATTAACCGACACTAAAAACGAGGAGGTTAGCAATTCGTTTGTATGTTTTTTTTTTTATATTTACTTATGTTACGTCTGTTCTCCACTGTTTGTGAACTGATTTTGGATATTTCAAGTGAAATGTCCAAATAGGATAACATATCTATGCTTTATACGTTGAAGTCGTTGGTGTATGCATTTAAAATAGTAATATTGTTGTTATTTGACAATACGCTTATACTCTGAGAACGAGTGAGTCTCCACATAATGACGATGTATTTATGAGACTTTCCATTGCCGTCGCCGCGGTGTATAAGGCAATTGAAAATCTAGGACATAGCTTATGATAAACACGTGGGTGTCAGCGGCCCGCATCTTGGCGTATAAATGTATTATGGTTTTCGAAGGGATTTAAATATTTCCGCAATAAAATACACCCCCATGTAACTAATTAGATAACGATGAATTAATGAAGCAAACAGTCAATGGAAAGACATTATGCTTCTGCGTATTAGCATGACGTATTTACGCTAACCTCACTACAAACTGCAACTAAGGAATCCCAATAATTATTTTTTATTAAAATTAAGACTATAAATAAAGTCTAACACTAAAAACAACAATCAACATTACAGAGCTAGTGAGACGTTTAAAGAGAACAAAACCCTATGAACTAGTGTCGTGATTAGTGATAGCAATAATGTAATTTTAATGAACACATGAACAAAGTGTCTTCCCCTTAACGAATGTGACTAAGGAAAGTCGATGGACTGATTCTTAGAATTAATTATGTTTATGTAGAAGTTTAGGTTAATATAAAATTACTTATTAGTCTCTAGACTAGATTGTAATACATATAAAGTACTATACTTGGTACTTTATTAAATAAAAAACAACTAAATGCAATATTGGAATTGCCTTTAAACTAAAGTAACCTTACGTAATGTTATAAGAATTTTAATCATGTTGAATAAGGCACAAAATATACTAACATATGACGTCAAGCAGTGGAGCTATAGAAATTAGTATAGTTTATTTCGAGAGAAAGCTACAACATCCCCACTTTATTCCCGAAAAGAAAATTAAAAGTCTTATATGGATCTACTCATCTAAGAAGTTTATCAGCCGATTTTAAATATTATTTGCTTTGTGAATTATAATTATGTCTATTTGTTTCCTTAGTCGGCTGTCTTTAATAAAATTATCATCTTTCCGATCCATTATTAACACTCTTTAGCCTGAATCGGGAACCAAATTATATGTCATTAGTTGGCCAATGTAGCAGCCATCTGAATCATAGTAATAATAATATAATTAAGCCTATGTTGTTTCTATGTAGCTATATGTTAACGTTCGTCGATATTGCGCCAGTTAACAACTAAGCATTGTTTAGCAACCACTTGTTATAGACCGGATGATGCGTACTCACCAACTTAAGATGCTGACAGCACCAAATCTTATCGTCCCAACCAATTGTCCAGTAAGCTACAATTTACGGATGTAATTGAAATAATAATAATATCCTGGGATATTATTCACATACGGCCATCTGATCCCTAACTAAGCAGAGCTATAAAAACCAGATGACTGATATGTATATTACATATACTACTTTTCTTTTGGTAATAGTGGTATTGAGGTCATGGTTACAAATCCCGGGTCAGGACACAAAATGATTTCGGGATTTTTCTGTTAAACAATATTCTAAGTATCAGGTAGAAGTCTGGGAATTGGCGGTATTTACCTACACCATCCTGCCTTGCAGAACACGTACACACGGCTACATATCAAGCTATACATTTCCAGTATAAGCTGATCTCACATTGTATACGATTTCCATACAATGAGAGATCAGCTTATATTGGAAACTAGCTGTGCCCGCGACTTCGTCCGCGTGTCAATTAGTTTATTTCGTTTTTTTAGTAAAATAAAAACTTTTTCTAAAATAAAAGTAGCCTAAGTTACTCCTTATTACATCAGCTACCTGCCAATAAAGTCCCGTCAAAATCGGTCCAGCCATTTCAGAGATTAGCCGGAACAAACAGACAGACAGACAGACAAAAATTGAAAAAAATGTTATTTTGGTGTATGTACCGTATGTATATTCATATTTATGTAGTAAAAACCGGCTATTTCAATATTACAAACAGACACTCCAATTTTATTTATTTGTATAGATGTATAGCTTGATATGTAGCCGTGTGTACCCCTTTCTGATCGTGTTGTTAGTAGTCCTATCGGATAGTGAGAGTGATGGAATAGAAAAGCGCCTCTGTGTTTGTGCATACACTTGTGCACTATAATATGTCCCTCGTAGATGGCTATTCTACATTGAGATTGGCGGCTATGGCCGACCAGGAGGACATTATTATTATAGCGTTGGATAAAATCTTGCAAAATAATACTTATATGACTGTTGTCAGTCTCTTAACGTTCTTACTTAACTTTTCAACAGATTTATCTACTTAATAGATCAGTCAATCATCAGTACGCGTCAGATAATAATCTGATATAATGCATGACTTATAAATACTTATAATGTGACAGCAGTTATTGCATGTAGTAAATAATGGATTGAGAAGAGATTAATTGGTTCCTTTGCATGCATTGTTTCGATATATCAATAATATAAAACCATTTGATAGTGGGTTTTATGCTGTCGTCGGTCCTTTTGGGTGAGTTTTAAGGATCTAAATTTTCTATTTCACCCGCATTGCAATGAAAAATAATTATGATAAAAGTAATTTTTTTAACGATAGAGTCAGTAGTTTAGGCATGCTAAGTTAACAGACAACATTCACTTACTTTCGTAGGATATTAAACAAGTATTCTCGATACTTTTACTTATCCTCATCACGAAGAATTTAGACAAAATTATTACTATTATATAATATATACTATTATTACTTGGATATATTTTTGTTACCTTAAACGAACGGGATGTTAAAGCTTGTAAGTAAGTACGGTGTAAAATAGAATTAGGTAACTGTAAACTGAAAATGTGTGCTAAAACTGAAAATTGGATAAAATAATCAGCCAAAATCTTTAATTCCGGAAAAATATTTACCGCCCGTACAAGAAAGAATAATGACCAACTGATGTATTTTTTAGGGTTCCGTACCCAAATGGCAAAAAACGGAACCCCTATAGATTCGTCATGTCTGTCTGTCCGTCCGTATGTCACAGCCACTTTTTTCCGAAACTATAAGAGCTGTACTTTTGAAACTTGGTAAGTAGATGTATTCTGTGAACCGCATTAAGATTTTCAGACAAAAACAGAAAAAGAATAATAAATTTAGGGGAGTTCCCCATACATAGAACTGAAACGCAAAAAAAAAATTATCATCGTACCCATACAAATGGGGTATCTATGGATAGGTCTTCAAAAATGATATTGAGGTTCCTAATATCATTTTTTTCTAAACTGAATAGTTTGCGCGAGAGACACTTCCAAAGTGGAAAAATGCGTGCCCCCCCCCCCCCTGTAATTTCTAAAATAAGAGTGATGAAACTAAAAAAAATATATGTTGTAAACTAACAACGAAAATTGGTTTGAACGAGATCTAGTAAGTAGTTTTTTCTTAATGCGTCATTAAACGTAAACCGCAGTTTACGTTTAATTTTACCGCAGTTTACCTTTCATTTAATCAACTGAAATACTTGCTGCTGCGGAACCCTTCATGGGCGAGTCCGACTCGCACTTGGCCTGTTTTTTTTTTAATTGCTTTAGGAAACAGACGAGTTAGCGGCCCGCCTGATGGTAAGTGGTAACCGCTGCTCATGGACATTCGCAGTGTTTTGTATGCAAAGAAAATATTTTAGACTAGGCAGAGCCTACTTAAAATATGAACATACTTATATATTTCTTTTTACACACGTATTATAGATAAATAAAAAAGGCTCTGCCTAGTTTGGATCGTCGCCATTTGGTGGTTTTTTACACTTTGACCTTAACAGCATCTTTATTGCTTAGGCAGTAATAGCGATTTTCGTAGTAAAACTGTATCTACTCTCGTATCGTCGTCTGTCCTTGTTTATTGTAGTCTCGGAATTTAGTTCAGTGAATCAACCAAGTAGCTAAGCTTGCCTACATTCCAAAGCGGAGCAGAGAGATAACTTCTCCGGGGCCATGAAATCACAAGTCACCGTGCTAAACCAATCTGCTTTATCTCGCGTTTCTAATTTAACCTCTTTATCTTGAAACTACTACGTGACTATGTGCATAAACGAACAGCCATATTGTTTTACAAGGTTTTAGATTATTAGTACCCACGCTCCTAATTTAAAAAATAAAATGTATAATTGTTTTTGAACAAATGTTTTTATAAAACTAATGATTTTCTTGATAAGTACATGAGTATGTGTACATATGTAATAAATATGCTACAATATATGTATTAATATAATATCCTGGGACATTATTCATATACGGCAATCTGATCCCAAACGAAGCAGAGCTTGTACTATGGAAACCAGATAACTGATATACTTACATATACTTAGGTACTATTTTTCTTTTATAAATATGTACATACTTATATAGATAATTTACACCCAGACTCAGGACAAACAGACATGTTCATGCACACAAATATCTGTCCCGGGTGGGAATCGAACCCACGACCTACGGCGTCTAAGGCAGCCTATCTACCAACCACGGCAACAGGCCCATCAATAATATATAATTATAATACCGTAAATTAATCCCATATTCTACTAATATTATCAATGGGAAATTTTGTTTGTGAGTATAGATGTATGGATGTTTGTGAATCTTTCACGCAAGTACTACCGAACGGATTTTGATGAAACTGAAATATAATTAACCGATATTATTGCGTAGTCGTTTTTGAAGTTATACTTCTTTTGGCGCGATGGAGAAAAATGATGAGAGTGAATTTTTACGATGCGCGCGCACACCGACACCAAAAAATTTAACAGCATGAAGTTAGTTCTAGGTGGTATGACAGTGAATTTTTACGATGCGCGCGCATCGTAAAAATAACAGCATGGCGTCAGTTCTAGGTGGTATGAAAATTGTATATTAATTATTATTGTTCAAGTTGTATATTAAGAAGTATAACTTCTAACGCGTGTACATAAGTACACACAAGTTTTTTATTTAAATAAATATTATCCAACCCAACATGTGGTAAGCCCAACCAAGATGAAAAGTACCAGTTTGTGATGTAATTCTTAAGGGAATTAGTTCCATGGGATGCGTAGCATACCACAGAGATTGCAGTACGCATGCGTGACCGTTACGAATCTTTAGTTATCTGCTTTCACAAAAATATAAGTATTATTTTTCCTCTTTATAAGTACCTATTAACAAATGTTTCTTTTTTGCAGATTGGACACGGAACACCACAATTTACAGTTTTTTGAAAGTAAGTAACTAATGAAATCAGTTTTGTTAGGTAATTAATGATAAAATATGCATTTTAATGAAAATAGTTGCATACCTACATGTCATGGCGTAATAATTTTTGCATGCAATGCGTAATTTTGATACGTTAAGGCGAAGTTGTGTTCTATAAATATATTAGTTGTATCAAATACAGTGTACGTTAAATGCTTAAGATCCGTAAAATTACAGGACAATTCTTAGAAAATGTTGATTTAAAGAGATAATAAATATAAAATAAATGGAACTACTTATTTCTCTAGACAAAAAAGTGTACAAGAAAATACTTTTTATTTATTTTATATGAAACAGCCTTGGCACATTTGAGCGTTTTTCCGATAACTAGGATGGATGGTAAAAGGGTGAGGGTGAACAAGACAGGCGGTGGTAGAGTACCATCGTCAGGTTTGTACATAATTATAATCACTATTAAAAAAAAACATGAAACCAAATTCAGATGAATGCATTCAGAGTGTAGTAGCTATCGAATCAAAACTTAAATATTGAAGTAGGTTCACAAACAACGGACTAATGTTGAACCGCAGTCAATATATATCAGACAGCGGAGAGCAACTGCTCTCTATATCAATGGTCAAACCGACTGCCAAGCGATTGTGGAATATCCCCTCAAACTATGGACATTATAGTTGAGATCCTTGGGGGACAAGGATCTCAACTATTAATGTGACTCAAAATAATCTATACACGCCTCACGAGATGAGATGGTATTCAACGTCGACACCACACAGCAAAGCTCTTTCAATCGTAGATATAGAATAAATTTTAATTCATATACTACTCATAAGGAGGCTTTAGAATAGAATAGAATTATCTTTATTGTACACACTCAAACACACGGAAAAAAATAATACAATCTTGTACAATGGGCGGTCTTATCACATTATTTTAATTGATATCTTCAGTCAGCCTTAAGTTTCACCGACAGAGTATTGGAGAGGGCTATACTTGGAGTATTCCTGCGAGTTTGCATTAGAAATGCCGTAATCAGTAGGCGAACCATAGTAACCGTAAGATCGCCCAAAGAATAACTGTTTTACTTGGAGTATAGACCGAAGAACTGCTAAGCTGTAGTAGGCAGATCACACAGCTTGCAGGACCAACGGCTACTGGGGCAGAAAAGTTTTCGAGTGGCGACCATGAACTGGAAGTATGAGCAGGCCCCGTAAAAGATAGACGGATGTTCTTGTGAGCATCACTAGAAACCGCTAGGTACGAGTTCTTTGGGGAACACCTATGTTCAGCACTGGTCGTCTATCTGGTAAGTCGATGATAATAAAGTATACTACTTAACTGAAGACATAGATTGAGACACTAAGTAAAAATTTGCGATATTATTAAGTAATTTCATAGACGTTATTATAACATCGCACATTCTTTTATTACTAAACTAGAACTTTGTATGTATTTATATGTTGCAAAATGTTATATACGAGTATGTTGCGATAATTTGGAGGTGCGTTATAATTGTCTTACACAATTAGTGGTTTTTTTACCGTGTCTACGAACTGGCATAGAGGTGCGACACAATGTTAACAAAATAACAGCTATTAACATCAGCATAGCTTGTAAGGTTGATATGTCAATTATTATAATAATGTCCTCCTAGCCGATTTTCTGACACGGCGGCCAGTCTCAATGGAAACTAGTCATCTGCGCGGCACATATTATAGTGGAGAAGTATGTGAGCAAACATAGGGGCACCACTGTTCCACTGATGATCCGTTGGAACAAGTAGCGACACGCCCGGAAAGAGATCAGGTACAGGACCGACGGCTATACGTGCTTTCCGAGGTCCGGGGGTATAATACCGCCACCTACCAGCCTTCGAGCTGTTACTAAGAAATTTTTCTTCTTACGGAAAAATCCCGTAATCACTTTTGGCCCGATCCGGGATTTGAACCCAGGAACTCGTTATCTGGTTGAAAACGCTATCTATCGCTAGGCCGACGAGACCGGCAGAAATAGAGCGAAAAAAATGTGTGTTCTTTAAAAACACATAATCAAATGAGCAATGTTTTTATGCATCAAAGAAACATTTAAATTTAGGTTCAATAAGAGAGAGAGAGAGAAGATTCAGCGTAGGTTACTTTGTGAGGGACCTGCAATTGTGTCTACAATTGCCGGTCCTGTTACCGGCGCGTTTTTATATTTGGGGGACCTCTATGTCCGACAGTGTACGTATTTCGACTGGCATGATGATGATGACAATAGACGATAAGAAATCATGTAATTCAATAAGATTATATAGCCTCTCCTAATTCTTTTACCATTCATAATTAGGGTCGGCTCACGTAAACGTTCTTCTCCAGTGGTATCGTTTCTGGGGCGTCGCTTGCTCTAATTTATCTTTAACGTGGTCTTATTTGATAACCGTTGTTTCCGTCAATTTTGGATCTACCAAGATTCCCTGGTTCCGTAGCCAGTGTTAGCACTATATTTCTCATGTGTTACGCAGCTGGGACCGACAGCATAACGTGCCTTCCGTAGCCTTACGATACTCAGAAATTAAACCACTTTAGCACTTACGGATCGGTGTCAGTAACCGGCTATGAGCGCCACTATATTATAATCATTGTGTCAACAATGTAAAGTGTGCGCATGCACAGACAAAAGTGCACTGTCTTCCATATCGGGGACGGGATTGCAAAAATACGACTACAGAGAAATCAGGCGCAGTTCTGGCGGTAATCCGACTTTTCCGGGACACTGAGAAGTAACATCGACACTTTCCTGAATCCGAGCTGTTTAGAGATTTTCTGGCCAGAAAATCCCATTAGTTATCATTGTAATTTCACTTACTTATCGTATGGGCAGTGGTTACCCTAGTGCCAGAGTTGTTAAATCCACCTAGCAGGCTTCTGACTGGTTCAACGACTGTTGTCTAATGACTACAGCTTAACGGGCCCTCTGAAGCACGGAGACGCTCAGAAATTAAACCTCTTTGGCGGTCACCTATCAATGGACTGACCGCGAGCCTAGTTGCTTATATAACCTCGCCGATCACTTACGGACCGGGACAAGCATCTAGTAATTTCAATAATTATCTACAGTTGATCACACTAACGCTAAAACAAATAGTCAGTCAAAATAATGGACTGCAAAAATGAATTGTTATAAGTTGCTATATATTTTCTTGATTACCCAGTTAGCGCAAATCTCAAGTGGGTTATAATTATGTATAATCGAATGGGTAATCGATAATCAGTAATCGAATAATCATCGACTCGATTCATTAAGCGTCTGCGATGGAAGCAATCAGTATAACGCGTGAAACGTTATGTTCATTAGGAAGTTTAACTATCGACGCGTAGATAGATATCATTGGATGAAAGTTTCAGGAAGGAAATAGTGAAATTCAATTATTCATTAAGATGTTATGATGTTAACAAAGAGGATATATAATTCCTACATTGGACGTTAGAAATTTAGGGAATTCGTAAATTCAATCTGCCGGTGTTTATCACTGTCATATTACTGACTAAGACTGACTGACCCTTGATTTATAGGAGGTTCAGGTTCCATTTCAGTTGAAGTAAATTTGTGATATAAGAATGTTATTCAATCAAGCTCCATCGTTGACCGTGTGTGAATAATGTCCCATGATATTATTAAATTTTTCAAATCAGTCCTGTATTGTATTTACTTAACTAGTCATATTCGCAACCTCTAAGCATTTGTAAAGAAAGTTTTTGAACAAAACCTTAAGGAATATCAAAAGAAAAGTTATAAATAAATCTGCAATATCAGTAGCGAAAGTTATCGATGTAATCTTAAACACTTACTGAGTTTATACTTATAATATAAGATTAAGTGTAGAAACGTGCAAAGCTATAATATGTTAATAAATGTGTTAAGTGTACTTCCGGATATGTTCCGGGTTTAAGGAAATACTACGAGATTCATCTTGTTAAAATCATTTAACCCACGATGGCATGTTGAAGAAATTTTACAATAGTTTGATCCTATAACCCAGTTCAGTGATCTCAAAAATGGGAAATCATATATCGAGGTCTCGAACCAGCACCATCAACCAATCCGGGGTAGAGTAGGCGCTCTGCGTTAAGCTACGAACGATACACACTGGCAGGTTAAATTTAGGATTCCCTAGCAAACAACCTTCCGGAGGATGTGCTACTTCGATACGAACCGGACGATTAAATTTATGATTTCCCATTTTTGAGATTAGATTTTCGCTTTGCATTGCGAATAATGCTATAAAGTTAAAGTTAACAGTTCAATAACTTTCACTCGATAGAAAATAATATAAATTACATACACATTATAAACTCACGCCTACATCCCAGAGGGGTAGGCAGAGACAACGGATTTCCATTTGTCACGATCTTTACACACCTCGTTTAACTTTACTGTCATTATATACAGCACTAGCGGCCCGGTACGTGCTTCGCTACGTATAAAAAGTAGTATTAAAAAAAAATATTATTAAGTTCATTTATTCAAACAAAAAATATTTTAAATTGCTAGCTAGTAAAAACTAAAAAATAAAAAATAATTGGGTACTCTTACTATGGTGGGTCTATATGGGTTAGTCTAAAACATTTGGATAAACAATACTTTTTGTTTTTCCATTTTTAGCATGAATAAATAAACAGTTGGGGGTACCGACTCTGGAACAGGCAACATAAAGTTGGCCATGTGAAAAACATGATTCCTCCAAGTTCACACCACAAACGTGAAGTGTTTGCCCTTGGGCCTTGTTTATGGACATCGCAAATGATTAACGCACAGGATATTGTAATCGTTTGAATTCAAATGGCATATCAGTTGGAATCATAGGGATTCGTGGTATCAAACACACTTCTCCTTTTGATTTACCAGTTAAGATTGTAGCTTCAATCAAATTTGCCAATAACTTATTCACTGCCAATCTGGTGCCATTACACAGTTTTGGTGGATTAATATTTCGCAATAATATAATCAAAGAACCAACCAACACATGCCGGGTGTTTCACCTGGGAATTTAGCGGCATCACAATGTGGACATATTGCGTCCATCATTCCAATGTATCCGTACATACTGTAATCAATCTGACTGTTGTAATTAAAACCAGCACGCAGCATTTCAGCCAAAACAGTACGACGTATTCATGATCGCCGTGCAAGATTCAGTACAGGTCAACAGATCTATTCTGTGCATTATGTTCACGCTGCGATGCATTAGCTTGTGCGCGTTCATCTGCAGTCTGAGATCGTCTTAATAATTCCACTTGATTCGCATTACGCGTTCGCCGGCCTACGTTTGGTCGTCTGGTTTGTGGCATTTGACCTTCATATATAAAAATATCATTAAATAATTCACTATTAAACAATTTGATTTTACTTTACTAATTCAAGACTCACCGATTGTTTGAATAAACTCAACAATATTTTGAAAAATATAAACACAAAGCAATAATTATTGCTGCTGAAATGACATATGATGACATTGAATGTGTTTGAAAGAATTATCGTCACTTTTTTTGTCTTCGATTATTTTGCCTTCCCGAAATCTCTTCACTAATACCTACTTGAACTTTACTGTATGGTATTAAGATTCAAATTGGCTTTTAAGTATTAGTATAAATTGTTTGTATATGGGAGTATAGAAAGATGTTAACTTTACACTTTTTCAAGACTTTTTTAAAATTTTCTCTACGTACAAACCTTCCCTGGACTTCCACGAATAGTTCAAGACCAAAATTAGCCAAATCGGTAAAGGCGTTGTTGAGTTATAACATTACAACGAAAAGTGGCATTGATTTTTATATATATAGATACACTACGAAGACGTTAGGACAGGCGACGGAGGAGGCGAGAGGCGCAGGAGGCGAGGGGCCCGCCGGTTTAGGGTACTTCTGACCCGGCCTTTCTTCAGAACTTCTACAATTTGGTCAGAGAATGTTCTACGAGATTGTTATAAAAAATTGGTGTTCATTATTTTTAGTAAATTTAGATGAATAATTTAACTAAACATGACATTTATTACTTGCAGGAAATGTAAAATTGTGTACATCTGTGTGGTTGATTTTTGTGAACTATTTATTTATATTTAAGATCCTCCTTGTACCAAATTTCACACAATAAATATTGACTGATTGAGGTTTTCCCCTTCCGGTTGTACCATTCACACAGGCCAGGTATACCTCTTATGCCAATCAAATTGCACCCTAAAAATGCTTAAAACAAAATAATATCGTTAATAAATATAATAGTCTTATTTTAAAATGACAGATAAAATTTTTCTGCAAACTCGGGGACGTGAAATGGCAATTCTATAGCGGTCAGTATAAACAATGACCTACTGATTACTAGAGATTTGCTCATGACATTTTGAACGAAACTGTTATTTATTTGTGAATGAATGTATTGACCAAAGATTGGAAATTTCACCGCTATTCTATGTCATTCATGTTCAATCATACATTTGACTGATCGATGATCAAAGTTTAGGAAATATTAGAAAATAATTATTATGAATCATCATATCAGCCTAAAAGCCTGTGTGACTGCGGGCAAAGAATATCACCTTATCACCACCCCTTATTTTTCTTAACAGAAAAAAAATAATATCACTTTTATGGTTGGCTCAACGTAGGATTTGAACCCAGAAACGCTACCGGTAGACCGACGAGGCAGTCAAAGGTGTTCCCTACCATAGAGGCTATTAAATTCTTAATTACATATTTCGTAACTACCTTAATTATAGGTCCTTCGTCTTACTTGATATTTAAGAGACATTAACACTCAAAGGAAGTAAAAACTATTCGACGTCCGGTTGTAGCGACATTCCATAAAACTGAATAATTTTCGTTTACGCAATCTTCTGAGTAAGTTAAGCTTGTTTACCGATGACTATGTCGGCTTAGTGTTGAAAAAGGTCAACCAAAAATGGCCGTTTAACAGTCTTACGCCACGTCATCGCACCGGGAGTATCTAGACTTAAGCCCTGCATTTTTTATTAATCAGTGGCTGTAGGTGATTTTACAGGGCCTGCAACAAAATGGCTAAGGTCTTTTCGACACACGGGCTTTTTAGTGTCAATGTCCGCACTAGGGAAATTAACCCCTGTGTCGCAGGGTAGTTTACCCCATATTATACAACACACAATACAGTACAACAATAGTTGGCATTCGCGGGAATCGAACCCGAGACACAAAGCGGCGTGGCGACCGTCTTAACCGCTGCGCCAGACGTGCAGTAGTACTTAGTCGTTCATGTCTAATATATTTTGCCACAAAAACTAAACCGATGTTAATGTGGCTTTTTGTAATAATGTTCCATATTGGTAAAGAAAATTCTGTGGAAGGGCGAAGAGTGGACTTTAAATTGACGTTACGTAATAAAGTGTATGCTACCCTCGTTTTCTAGAGCTATTCACATAGTATTTACATATCTAATTAGTTAAATTATCGAGTCGCAAATGCCTCTTGCATATGTAAATACTAATGTATCGGGTTCGTGCATATGAAAGTGAAATCTAATGCAAATTATATTATCGAGCTAGCATCAGGAGAAAACCGATAAATATAAATCGTTTAGTTTATTATTATTGGAAAAGTTATCACAGATCGTAAATATAAGAAAGTTGAGTATGTTATTTAGTTATTAAATAAAGGATGTATGCAATTATAAGCTAAATGAAATTGATTTTTATTGCCAAGTATACATTAAAATTAATGAATATATTTGTTTAAATCTGATTTTTTCATAGTTATATGCTATAGGTCATTAGAACGCTATACTATACCACTTTCAAACGATGCTACCTTTTACACTACCCAGTGATATGGTTTTCAGAACTAAACACATGTACCGAATCATACGCACTGAAGATGTTTTTGCTCTGAACATCGCCAGATCGCTTGCCCTACATCTTCTCTCTTTGCTCGGGCCACTTAAGATCGTACGGTCTAGTACGGTCTCATCCGATGCCGAGTGACACAATTTAAATATTAACTAATTTTATTTGATAACATTGAGTACTAGTAAATGTTACGTTTTAACGGCCCATAGTTAAAATGGAGTTCAATAGATAGCCCTTATGGCTATCTTCAGATTTGACATTCATTTCCGTTGTAATAATGCAGATTGTTCATACTTCAATTAAACCATAGTTTAGTCACTACTTACTTACACTTTGCGGGTTAAGCAACCCTTTAGCTTATATATAAGTGCTGTATAAACCTATTTAACGCACTTAGAAGTTAGAATAAATCTGTGTGATCTGCTGCGCGTGCGTGTTCGTGTAGCAAGTTACTGCGCGCATGATATCTCCAGTAACGTTGGCCGCCGCCGCGCGTCGTTAGCATATCTCATACGGAGCGCATAGACTCACCTCGAGAATGATGAGGTATCGAGCTTATGTGTTACACTCAGCCTACCTCGAAAATGAAGCTGCATGTTAGTGGGATGACGTAATTACATCATGAACGCGTCATGATCTTTAGGTATATAGCGCGCGGATGCGAAAATTCCCTCATTCTCTTCATTTACGACGACATTGGAATAAGAAAGAATGGTTTACTTTTCAATGTTAAATGGCGTTTAGTAGTAAGTGAACCCACTAGATCATTAGGGAAAAATAATAGAAACACGCCTGTGCACTACAATATGTCACGCACAGACAGCTTATCTTCATTGGGACTGGCACCGTGCCCGAAACTCAACCAGAAGGAAATCTCTGTGTTTTTACTGAACGGGGGCTTCTCATCAATACGAATGCGATTTTTGTTCGTCTCTATCGCATCCAAATGGACGATATTCAATATGGAGGCGATATGGATCATCTGAAACTTAGCAGTTTATTCGTTATAGGCAATAGTGGGTATCTGTCAACGTTCACTTCGGAAAGAAGGTGCATATTTGTACCTTTTTATACCTGCCTTAATGTACATTTACTTACCTTCTGCAATTTTCCTATAAACCAACATTTATAATCCAATCGCACCCTACATTCGCATAACAGCGTAATGACAACAAATGTGAAAAAGATGACAGTACTATAAGTAGCAATACCTAAGTAGAAACAAAATTACTATACTACTACATCCCGTTATGGTGCATTGTCCACTATTCACACGTTAGGAAATAGGAAATTACAAATTAAGCTGACATTATGCAAACTAATTTGTACCTATACATTTCTAAATAACGGGTTCTGTTCAAGTCGTCATTATGGTCTGTCGTTCTTTTCGGATAGACCCTGAAGATAATTATTTAGTAAAGTAATAATATGCCGCCGTACCGTAATGACTTTAGAAATGGTAAGTATCCTACCGTTTGCAACTATCTAAAATTAAATTTCCGTAGATGTGGGACCTGGTTAAATTGTTGATTCTCTCTCTACAGCTTTCAGATTGAAAGTTTTGTTGAAATCTATACATCCATTTTTGAAAGCTCTCTCGTACTCTCTTTCTACCGTTCCTGAACGCTGCTGACAGCCTTATCAACCATATTAGTGAGAGTTTTATCATTTATTAGAATGTCTCGTTGGTCTAGCGGTAGCGTGTTCGCCCGAGGTCTTGGGTTCGAATCCCTTATCGGGCCAATACTGGGATGTTTCCGTTAAGAAAATTTCTCAATATCAGTCCAAAGGCAGAGAGTAGACCGTCCGAAAAGACCGTTAGGTACAAGACCGGGACCTAACGGTCTTTTCGGACGGGCAGTTAGTCTTTCCATCAGATTGTGTGGCGGAAATAGAAAATGCACCTGTGTTTGTACACACACTTATGCACTATAATATGTCCCGCGCAGATATAGTCTCCATTAAGACTGGCCGCCGTGACACTATTAAACAAAATTAGCCTAAATCAGTCCAAGTTTGGCGCTAATGCTCGCAGATTCCTTCGCTTGGCGCCATGAAATTTCTATTGATTTTAAGATGCTAGATATACAGAAAAAAATCTTAAGACAAGACATTGTCAAAGAATTAGATTTGTGCAATGCTAGCCGTTAATCTAATTTTATGTTGAGAAATGATAGACAGCGTAACGTAACGATGATTGCAGAGGAAATCGTAGGGTATCGGTCGAAGCTGTTTGATTCTCGCTGGACGATTCAATTTGTCAATTTAACATAAATTGCCTATTTAAAGCCACCATAACCAAATTTGTTGTAAGCGAAAAATCTATCTACTTTTATAATCTACCTTTATAACACCTATAAATCTAAGAATTTTTTTTAGCTGGATCCAACACAATAAGGTTTCCTAGGACCTGCCTAAACCTCACAAGTTTTTAAGTGAGTTATCTCGGTTCTAGCTAAAGGAATATACGGAATCAAAAATGGAAGACGGATTAGAACTTCACACGGGTTCTCACGAAAATTTCTCTTCTGCGAGCCCATTATCAGTTTTATATTTAACTAGCTGTGCCCCGCGGTTTTACCCGCGTTAAACTATATAAATTATAGCCTATGTGTGAATCCAGGGTGTCAGCTAACTCCATACCAAATTTTATTAAAATCGCTTCAGCCGTTTAGACGTGAAGTAGTAACAAAAATACACACTCACAAACTTTCGCCCTTATAATATTAGTGTGATGTGATAACGTGTCATTTAATATACTATGATATTAAAACAACGGGAGTCACTATTAGACTAAGCAAAAGCAAATTTAGTAAGGGTGACCCTGGTAAACCTTTTATTCCTTGGGTTAGTTATTGCCTCTTTAAGTAGAACGCGCTATGTCACTCTAACCAATTAAACCACCCTGGTAGCCTTCTTCAACACATTTAGAAGGAACCGGTATAACCGGTCCATTAGAACATCTCAGCCAAATATTCAAGGGCCCTCCCTATGTCATGCTATAATATTTCGCAAAGGAAATAAATTTGTTCTCCCTGAGCATGTGACCACGGAATGCTTTAAACCTTTGCCATAGTAATTTTTTGAGTGCCTTGAGACCTTACCCAAGGCGCCCCTAGCCTCATAAACACATAGGGGTGCCAGTACATTAGCCTCATCGATACCGTCTCTCTCGCACCCTTTCAGTCGCCTTTTACGACGGTCAAGGTATACCGGAGACTAATTCGTTGCATCCCCGGGAAAAAATAAGTCATAAAAAGTAAGTAAATGTGTAAACTTTTCGTTTCGTTCTGCCACAGTAATTATAGCTAATTCAACAAATTATTTACATCCCACCTGTAACATCCTAGAATACTCTCAGACCGTTACTGAATGCGATTTCAAGTACATACGTGTTACAACATACCTCATAGTTCTTTGCTATGCTCGTACGCCCACAAAACAAATCAAGATAATGCTTGGAAACGCTCGTTTTTCAATGATTTTAACCCCTTCTAATCTAATAGCTCCCAGATAGTTATTAGATACGCAATCAAGTTATCGCTAAGTATGTTGCCTTACCTTGCTGTAGGATTAAATTAGCAGTTGCTTTAATTTTCATTAGTGGAAGGAACTTTATGCATTGGTAGTTACTATAGAGTTTGGTAGGTCTAAGCGTAGGTACTTTGAGTCTGGATATTGTACAAAATAGAAAGAAAGGCTACGCCGTCGGTCATATTTACACATGCGACTAGAGATTGTTATTTTAGATATTTTAACAACAAACCGACGGCCATTGGGGCAGAAAGGTTCTCGAGTGGCGACAGCGTGGGCAGGGCCCCTACAAGATGGACCCATGATCTTGTGCGGGTTGCTGGAAACCGCTGGATGCGAATATTTGGGGGAGTCCTTTGTCCAGCAGTGGACGTTTTTCAGCTGATATGATAAACAAACGAAGAGATCACGTAACATAAAACATATACAGTTGAATGGATAACTTCCCTCTTTTGAAATAGGTGTTTAATTCCTAGGCACCTAAATTAAACTGATTTTAACTGGACCCTGTAGGTTCATTTAGCATACCTAGGTACATATACCCAATGATATTAGAGAATTGTCTACGAATAAGTTTAAAAGAATTATTAAAGCCAAATTGTGTAGCAGGGCATATTACAAAATTTCTGATTATTTAAGTGATAAAAGTGCTTGGGATTGAGTTGTTCTGAGTCAACACACATGATTGTAATTAATCTTAAGTATATTTTATTTAAAAAAAGGATTCCTACTGAGTTTTCTGGCAGTGTTTCTCAGTAGCTGCCATGTCATGCACTGCACGGTAGGGTAAAAAAATATGACGATTCCACATAAATGTAAATTTTTTACGGAATAAAGTACTATTGACTTTGACTTATCGTGTGGGCAGTGGTTACCCTAATGTGAAAGTTGTTCAAGCCGCCAAGTTCAGCTCTGACATGGCTTAGCGACTATTGCCTAATGGCAACCGGGACCGACAGTTTAACGTGCCCTCCGAAGCACGGAGACTCTCAGAGGCGGTCACCATCTATATACTGACCGCGAGCCTAGTTACTTAACCTCGCCGATCACTCACGGACTAGTGAGAGCATCTAGCTATGAGCGCCTCCATACATACATATTTCGGCTTTTTAACAGTGCATGTAATCAGACGGTTAATAATGACTCACATGCTAAGTCTAGACACATAATGTACCTATTATTGCAGCGTTTTTGTCTTGATAAGTACCTACGTACCTACTAAGAAATAAAACTAGTCTCTTCAATAATCATATCTACAGCTTGTAGAAAACCTTAAATTATGCTTCAGTAGTTATGGAAATTGCAGATAAGTAGACGAAAGGAGCATAATTCTTTACTGTTTGACTGACTGCTATGTCGCAGGCCTACTGGTCGGCTTGAACAATTCTGACACTAGGGTAACCAGGGGATCTACCGGCTAAGTCACCGAATATCATTTTCGTGAATGGCGTTCAAATAAATAAAGGTTAAAATGAGTTAATCAATCGTTAAATCGGCTTCCATGAGCACATGTGACGTCATAAATGGGCCGGAATCTATTATCAACGTTGAAGCCGATTTAACGGTTGATTAAGTAATTTTTCACCTTTATTTGAACGCCATTCACGAAAACGATGTTCGGCGACTTAGTCGGTAGAGCCCCTGTGCCCATACGATAAGTAATGTTATCAAGTACTCAATAGCCGCGCAACGGTTATGACGTAGCTGCTATGTTATAATAATATATTTACATTGTGATTATTTATTTAATTAGTAATTATCATTTTATTAATTACTATAATAATTTTACATCTTAAAACTATTATTAATCGATATTAGACTTTCAAATGGTTGTCACTGATAAAAATATAAACAGGGTAGGAGAATTATTAAAGAGGCATTCTTTGTACGACGGTAGATGAGAACGTTACTCTGTTCGATTAAATATTGTGTGTGCAAAACATCTCAGGAGTTGTAATGTGCAGAACCTACGAGTGCGTAATAGTAAGTAATAAAAAAAAAGTAAACACAATTTTCTTATCAACAGAACTGAGCTCTTAACAAAACAATGCGTTGAACACGTACTGTGAGCTGTTGGAACGTTTCCGATGAAATTAACGGTCGTATGCGGCACGCATTCGTATTGAAAAGGTTCTGTCTGACTCATGTTGGCTTGTACATTGCATATTGAGTTATAATGCGAGGAATGTATACCTACAGGGCGGCTTATCTTTGGTAGGCTCACACGAGTCTAGAACGAGTTATGCATTCAAAATAATAATAATATACTGGGACATTATTTACACACAGCCATCTGATCCCAAACTAAGCAGAGCTTTATATACTGCTTTTGTAAATAACTACTTATATAGATAACTAAATAACCTAAGCGTTAGAAAACCGAACTATAATTATATTATTTTGGAAAAGAACTGATACTCCTACAGTGATGGACCGATTTTAACCAAACGTAGTTAAGAACCACAACTAGGAAACTGGTTATCAACTGAAAAACCCGCATTGAAATCGGTCCATCCGTTTGAGGGCTACTACTACACACACAGACAGACATCGGCGTCAAACTTATATGACCCCTCTTCTAGCGTCAGGGGTTGAAAATGTCAGATATCACGAAGTCTACCTACCGATCCGTCAATAGAAATTAAATGAGAGCCGCAAATATCACAATATTCGCGGCTCTCATTACACGTTATTATTTTCTAGAAGTAATTTCCCAAATTATAAAATCATTTGTTAACGTTTTCTATTAATTGCTCACTTTTTAATCGATTCTCTAAATATAAACTTTCTTTTGTGACACCTTGTATTTTAAGATTTCGTATAAACGAAGTCTATGTTTGTGATATGTTGTTAAGGTAAATGCTGTTTACATAAAAAAAAAACTTGTGTGTACTTATGTACACGCGTTAGAAGTTATACTTCTTAATATACAACTTGAACATAGTTATCAATTTTCATACCACCTAGAACTAACTTCATGCTGTTATTTTTACGATGCGCGCGCATCTCACTGTCATACCATCTAGAACTAACTTCATGCTGTTAAATTTTTTGGTGTCGGTGTGCGCGCGCATCGTAAAAATTCACTCATCATTTTTCTCCATCGCGCCAAAAGAAGTATAACTTCAAAAAATATTGCAAGCTTAAATCAACAACATTCTTCCAAATCATCGTAAGAAACGATCGTGTTGTTATAAACCGGAACAGTTACGAATAATCGGATGTTATGTTCTAATTTATTCACAGTTGCGCTTGCGCTTGCAACGAGGGCCGTGTAACGATAAAATTACTATCACTTATGTGTGCTATTACAATAGTATGGCTAATTAGAACTTTGTAATCATATACATGATTTAACTCACATGTTGTGAAGGTTTGACTTCCTTACTCTTACTCATACCCAAGAGTTATGAGAGCTTGTAACAAGCTTGGTTTGCTCTAGGTAAACTATTCGGTCCAGCAGTAACGTTCTTAAATAAAAAAAAAGGTTTTTATTCACGTAAACTTTGAAAAAGCGCTTGTAAATAGTCAGAACATGTTTGTAGTAATATAGTTGTATACATTATTATTTCTAGTAACATAGATATTTAGGTACACATTGTATTGATTGTATGAAAACATTTATAAAATTTATTTTATTATAGCAATGATAATTAGCAATGATATCAAGTTATTGTCAAGAGATTATGTTTAAGTTTAATTATCAAAATTTATAGTTTTAGCTATATTTTTACTACATGGTGTCAATTCGACGATCACCGTAGCCTAGTTGGTAGTGCTCCTGCCTACGAAGCTGGTGGTCCTGGGTTCGAATCCCGGTAAGTGCAAATATTTGTGTGATGAGTACGAATATTTGTTTCTGAGTCATGGATGTTTTATATGTATTTAAGTATTTATCTATCTATACAAGTATGTATATCGTCGCCTGGTACCCATAGTACAAGCTTTGCTTAGTTTGGGGCTAGGATGATCTGTGTGACATTGTCCCCAGATATTATTATTATTATAATGCCGGTTACCGATCTCGGCTCGAGATTAGTACCGGTAAGTTCCCGGTACTAATCTTGAACCCGGCCAAGACATAATGTTGGAATTCAGACATCTTTAAAATTTAAGTGCAGGTGAGAATCGAGCCTGTCCTGTGTGGCTGACGGCCTAGAATATCGGCACCTCATCTCATCCGGGGCGTAGGAGTCGTACCAAGCAAATATCTACCAGAGAACGGGAAGCAGCGTCTCTCTGTGAACTACGACCATCATACTGTGATCGCCAACCCGTCTTTTTTATTGATATGGCAGGGAGAATGCCTACGCATGCCACCCGCAAAAAGTGTCTGCGAATGCGTACGTCAAAACCGCACCGACTAAACCTAACCTGCTGTGGACTTCTCGTGGCGCCTGATGGGGTGAGCCCCGGGGACGCGGGCATGCTGCTGCGGTGTCCCCCTTTTGCGCCATATCCCAGATGGTTGGGACACGACCCTGGAAGGGCAATCCTCCCCTATTGCCGGCTCCTACCAATCCGGTACAAAGACTGCGCCAGAAACAGATCTCACAAAAAAGCATCACTGCCTCACAAAAGGAGACCATAGCGTCCCATTTGGTGTAGTCGCCTACCAACATCGCACTCACAAGTGCTGGCGGCGAAAGATCCCGTCCGATCTCAGCGACCAGGACTCGCGTCTGTGCCTCCCAGGTAAGGCACTCCCCCAGCGTATTCTTGACCGAGCCCAGGCCGCTCCCGCGGTGTTGACACTGTGTCGTCGCTGCCAGTCAGACTGACTCAGATACTTACCAGACATGGGTAGTGGTAGTAGTAGGTGACATAACCCTCCTTCTTCCTCATCCAGGCCTCAAGGTAAGGCAGAATGGCACCGACGGTACGCTGGCTCGCGCTCCGAGGCAATTCCAGCCGCGCGCGCTACTGTACAAGACTTTCGAAGCCCTTTAACTATACGACGTAAATCAATCCAGGAATATTAGGATTTTCTGGGAAAAACACACAGTAAGTAGCCTGCAGTCTGGACGCTTCTTTTTACATTGAATAGCAAGGCACACGAGGAAGCAGGTTACTTAACGGTAAGTGATCCTATGGACACTCACAGCACCAGAGGAATACTACCTACTCACAATATTAGAAAGGAATAACAAAGTTGACGGTGTTGCTCACTCGTGCCTCATAGATCTCGTAAAGCCGTTGGTCCCGCGTCTGATCTATTTCCCGTGGACTTGTCCGTCACGCGTATCGGACTATCGGTTTATCTAAAACGAGAAATTCTTCTCTATAATTACGTTTTGTTTCTATTTTATAGCGTGTAACCGTTTAACTATGATATTTACACAGTTACGTTCTACTGTGTAGTGTTACTTTTGTTCTTGGTCTATGATTATACTCATTCATATGTTGCTAATAAAGATTGCCTTGCTAGATTGGGACTGTGGACGGCACTTTAGTTAACACATATACCTACTACAAAACTCGCTCTTGGGTCTGTGTAATAAAGACGCTATCAACGTCTGAGAGTACAACAGCAACTATGTTGTAGAACTATTTGTTAAAAACCCATCAGAGTAAAATAAAACTATAATTTCACCGATGACTTGTTGAGAAATGGTTTTATATCATTAACTAGCTGTGCCCCGCGGTTTTACCCGCATTAAACTTTATAAATTTATAGCCTATGTGTTAATCCAGGGTATCAGCTAACTCCATACCAAATTTTATTAAAATCGCTGCACCCATTTAGACGTGAAAAGTAACAAACATACACACTCACAAACTTTCGCCTTTATAATATTAGTAGGATGAACTAATTTCTTAGCTTCTTATTACTAGTAGAAGAAGACCCCGTGATACAAGGAGTTGTCCGTCTAAAGCGGGCGTTGTCTTTTAAATATTGAAAAATAATCAATAAAGAAAAGTATGACGACTACATACACAGTATCTATGTTAAGTGGGTCTATTAAAGTATCGCATGCGTTATTTGAATGCTGAGCTGACGGTGAAAATTCATTTTATTGTGATTGTTTAGATTCTCGTGCATGCACGACCAACTATGGCATTCAATAAGGCATAGTTGTCTACAATCAGAATTATTCTTATAAAATTACATCACGAAGAATGAGTTATATAGATATTTAAGTTAATTATGATGAGGTATTCTTAGGTGGAATGCGGATTCTAGTCACTGAGCTAATAGGTAAGGTTGCTTAAGTAATATCTACTCCCTAAAGAAATAATACTGTAATAAACAGTTCCATTGAATCAACAAACTTAGAAAATTTAAAAGCTTTAATAAAAATAGATATCTTAAACAGTTTATAAAACATTCATTCGATACCATTCGTCTACTCACCTAATTCGTACCAACTATAGCTTGTACCATATCCTACCTTTGAACAGCTGCAGCTGGTGTTAGCAGATGAACTAGTTTCATTAAAGTATTTTGTATGTTTTGTCGTTTTAATTGCCTTGTTCCACTTCATAGATGCAATTTTAACCCTTGATAGCAAAATAAAGTAGTTTTACTCTAGAAGCATGGAACTGTTACCAAATAAGATTATTATGTTGGAGATCAGAGAATACCCCAAGAATAAGAGAATCTACCGCATTTGGGTAGATACATAAATGTTGAATAGATAAAAAGTCACAAATATACTATATAAAACTCCGAGATATTTTCCACACACAATATTTAATCGAACAGAGTAACGTTCTCATCTACCGTCGTACAAAGAATGCCTCTTTAATAATTCTCCTACCCTATTTATATTTTTAACAGTGACAACCATTTGAAAGTCTACTATCGATTATTAATATTTTTAAGATGTAAAATTATTATAGTAATTAATAAAATGATAATCACTAATCAAATAAATAATTACAGTGTCAAAATAGTATTATAACATAGCAGCTACGTCATAACCGTTGCGCGGCTATTGAGTACTTGATAACAATACTTAATTTTTTTTTTCATTTTGCCATTTGGACAGTTGGCGTAGTCACCGCGCTTGGCATGCGAGTTGGCGACCGCATAGGTTAGATGGTGTCTAGTACACAGGTAGTAGATGTGGGTAGTAGCGATGGTGCCCGACTACCTGTTGTGGATACAACAGGTAGTCTGGCATTGCGATACTAAGGGTGGCAAGGAAAACACTCCAAAGATTTACTGCCCTGGGACACACGCATTTTACACATTATTGCATAAATTTAAATTCATTTGAAGGACCCATTGACTTATATGTATAACTAGACACGCTATTTCGAATAAAAACTCTGTCCCAGTCCGGCTGTGCGCGAGGTGAGGGGCGCACGCGCGGCGACCAAAATTTCTCACTGAGTTTCTCAGTGCGCAAATTCTCAATATGGGATAATGCGTCTAGTAGAATACATATAGGTCAATGGAAGGACCTTAACATTTTGAGTTATTCAGACTATCTTCGAAGATTTAGTTTAGTAAACGCTTCACATATAGGCTAATGGGCCGACTCGCTTACCCATATGTGTAGCATATAGTTAAGCTAGTCGACACATTAGGTGCGACAGTATTTATTGAATAACAAGGCCAGCTCGAAGCAATTACTACACATGTTAGACTTTATTCGTTGCATGTTAGTGTTACTTTACAGGTTAGTGCTGATTGGGTAGTCCATTCGGGCTCTTTGGTGGTGCTATAATATTTTTCCCCAATAATAATCGACATATATACCGACCGGCTAAGGCCAAGTCGCTGCGCTGTTGCGCTGTTGTCCGACTGAGCTTATTTGACTATAAGCACTGGTAAGCAGGTGGGACTATTATATTTTTGGGTTTCGTATCCAAAGGGTAAAACGGGATTCTAGTACTAAGATTCCACTGTGTGTCTGACCGCCAGAATGTCCGTCTGTCCGTCTGTTACCAGACTGTATCTCATAAACCGTGACAGTTAAACAGTTGAAATTTTGTGCAGATGATGTATTTCTGTTGCCGCTATAACAACAAATACCTAGTACAATTAGGGGGCTCCCATTAAAACATATTTTTTTTGCCGTTTTAAACAAAGTAAACTAATAATATAAAACAAATAAAATGTCAAACACAAAATGACAATACAAGATAATAAAGAAATAACATTAAAAGAGTAATAAATAAAAACACATGTTTTTTTTAGTAATATATTTTAAATTTATAGTTAAGTAATTTAACTATTGAATGAAAACAATTCATCAGTTGTACAGGGTCCTATTAAATTCCATGTCGTTTAGTTTTCTAACTCCTTCGAGAAGTTCGTTAAATATAATAACAATGTTTTCACAAAGCCTCAGTCTGTTTTATCTGGTTTGACTTATGGTTTCTGTACAATTTTTCGTTTGATAGGAGCCGTTTTATCTAATCCAAAAAGAGTCATATTTTTCTTCACGAATTTGCGCATTTCAAAAATGTATAAGGATGAAAGCGAAAGCAGCTTTTCTTGCACAAATACTGGTCTGCATGAATCCGTCCACTTTAGATTGAACATTGTCATAATACATTTTTTTGCACTATAAATGCCCGTTGGGAATCAGTTGTTAATCTATATCTTGACCAGATCAAATCGATTAGAGACTCTCGCAACACTGTACAACCGACATTTCGTACTCGCCGGTCGAGAGTACGACCGCGAACGCGTCGCGGCCACCAGCGTCCTCCATGACCATTAGCATTCAATCCGATGAAATGCCCTTTCCGGACTTAAGCCGGAAGTAAGGCCCGCGTCGCGTATTAACGTAGAGCGAAAGTTGCACAAAACATACCTAAAAACCATAATCTCTCGCCCTCTCCCCGCCAGTAACCGCCCAGAGCCGAGGTTCGAACCCCACAGGGGGTGCCCTCCGGCGCGGGTACTTAGTTTGTAGTTTTATATTTGCTAGGCGGTTAGAACCCACGCTGACCCCTACTGTCCTGTGGAGCAGTACAAGCCGAGAGATAAAAAAAGAGTTGGTAATCTAGGTCACTTAATTGTACAACCATCTTTTTTAAATATTTATTTATTTTACAGGATTTTCGTGCATGAAATGACGATGCCAATCCCATCATATACGTAATTAACATCTTAAATTTGAACTTTCTTACATTGTAGGTTTTCATTTGAAAATTAGGATTTAGTCAACACGCCTGGGTCACTATTTACTTATCTACAATATCAGATAAAACCTTGGTACATACTAAGTACTTAAATATATTAAATAGGTAACATTCCAAATAAAACAGCTGTTAAAATATACTCTAAATACATAAACATGAGCTATGTAGGAAATGCACACAGTTCATTTATTTTGTGAACCATTTGTACAAATATTAGGTTCTGTACTTATTTAGAACATAGATTTAGTCACCTTCGCTAACAAATAATTACATCCTCATTTGTTTTAAATTTTACCTAGTCGGCAGTAAGCATACGCAATGTATGGCGGTTGGAAGAATTCATATAATCATAATATAATATCCTGAGACATTGTTCCAAACTAAGCAGAGCTTGTACTGTGGCATTTTTGTATTTATTTTCTACTAATAGTCCCGATAAGGGTAGTAAATAGCGGTTTATTATAATAAAAATCAATGGAAAACAACGACAGAAAAAACAATTCACTCCAATCATGACAAATTAATTGAACACCAGTTTAATTACTGTTGCAAACTACCAAGAAGAAGTACCTGTTTCTTTACCCAGTTAAGTATATTTGGACGTAGATTTTACTTGAAATATTGATAAACGTGACAAAATCGGGACAAGTAAGAATACGGGACGTGATACTTAAATACGGTGATAGTCCCGAATATGCGGGACGTATGGCAACACTTGATAATACAGACCGCACTGGCTAATTCAAATTTTTATTTGTTACTTTAATATTACCAAATAACAATAAATAAAGTCAAATTACATCCACTGCTGAACAAAAGCCTCCCCAAAGAATGGGGGTAAATGCCATAATCACCCCGCTTGGCAGACGGGTTGGCAATCGCAGTTGGATGGTTTCACAGAAAAACGCTGCTGCCCGTTTTCTGGTAGTAACTCCCTAGGGACGATTTTTACGCTCCTTACGGGATGTGATGGTTTGATGATCTTCTTGCCGTCACCACACATCGAAATGGTATGTTAATACCCAAGTAATAAATAAATTTCACAATTCAAATTTCATTATACCACAGACTGATAATAAAGATGACAAAAATAAAGGCCTGAAAAACCTATGATGCACTGTGAACTAAAGCACCAACCACATTTGCATCTTAACTATAATATAACTATGACTAAGACTCATCAGTGGTTCTTTGACCTTGGCCATAAGTTCGTTGTCCGGAGGTTCCTTATTCAATCTAAGAAAATAACCTTTAACAATCAAAATGCTCTCCAAAGCAATTTGTTTTGTATGCCTTTGTTTTAGCATTAGTGCGACCACGAGTGGCTACGTGCGGCCGTCGACCGGGTCACTGACACTGTGGCGCCGGCTTGCATGCCAACCAGGGTAAAAATAGCCCTTAGAAGCCCTTAGGGATAGTTTAGACTGAGTAAGTTGGCTTGGTGAATCAAGTTACTGCAGGACAGATAGTGCCAATCAACTGAAATATCAAGACAATATTTGAATTGAATAACAGATTTAACGACTCCAGTAGACCACATCGTTAGGGTGACGTATACCATTTGATGTATAATGTGTAAGAAAACAATTCGCTAAAACAGCTCGATGTCTGTGATACTTACATCTATCATGTAGCAAGGCCTGCTCCATTCGCTTTTATAAAAGTAAAAGGAACTTCGGTAACATCGGAAGACATTTTCTATTTAAATTAGTATTGTATTGTAATAGTAAATAACTAATATACTCGAACATTATGCAGTTGACAATCAAATAAAGTATAAAATAAAAAAACTATCGTTTACCTAGAGGAAAATAAGATCTGCATAAAGAGATCAACTACGTCATGGCTGTGATCTTACGAATGATAAATAATTGTCATTAAATGCATAATTTTTCTATTAGAATTTCATTACGGTGGAGTGTTTTAAAAAATTGTAAAGAGCACCCCAGCGGTGTGACGTTGCAGATACAGATTTTAACTAAAAAAATACAACTAATTAGGGCTTAGGTCTCTGAATACTTTTTTTTAATAACTAAGCTTACGTATGATTTAAGAAGTTACTGTAGCCTGTTTCCAATATTAGGGCCATTAGTCACGCTTTAATAACACATCCTCTCTCGAAGAGCTTCATTTCCCCATTCGAGCTGTTCTATGAGCAAAAAGACGCTTTGGCTTTACCTACTCTTATTTAGTAAATTGACTCTCTTGAATTATCATATAATATAATAATAATTATACTAGCTCAACCTTAACTGATTTTGAACAAATAGAGTAAATTCGACTTTAATAAAAAAATATATTGTCAGTTAAATCTGTTTAGTTTCCTCATCATGATCAACCCCAGATCGTCCTTTGCTGGACATAGGCCTCTCCAACGCCATTTAGAGGGTTTTGGTTGTCACGCGTGTTTGCTACCACAGTTACCTGGTGTATCCCTTCTCGGGAAGATGTAGAGTGTTATGCTGTCTGGGTTGGAAACTGTTCTATTTGGCACTATCTTAAAAAAAAAAAAATCTTAGAGAAATCCTCGAGAGAGGGGATGAGACGGCAACCATTTACCAGAGACTGATGGCTCAGGTGTTGCAGAGCTCTTTATGGTTTAGTTAGAGTAATCATATCCTGATTATGACTCTAAATATATATCAAATAAATAAATATTTTATTTTATTTAGGGAAACAAACAGGTATACAATAACACTTAGGTAGTTAATAACAAATTAAAACTATTAAATAATTGTGCACCCAACACCGTATCCCCCAAATTAAATATAAAATTTGTGTACAAACAAAGCAACAACAATAGCGTAGTATGATAGTGTTACATAAAGGTTCTACAGCCTTATACCATTCTACAACAAAATATATTAACAAAACTAAATTAGGAATACAAAACAATTTTGAGATTCAATCCAATACAAATTCTGTATGTTTAAATTGTCAATAAACTATTATTACAGAATACAACAAACTATTTACTTACTGATAAGTGTTCGCACTTCTCAGTTCTGTTATTTTTAAAGATATTTGTTTTTTAAATAGACTATTAGACAATTTGAATAAATCTATATCTGTGAAGTAATCATTGTGTGATTTCATGACGCGGCGTAAAGGCGCGCGTTCACCGGCAATAGCAAAAAGACGTTGAGTATGTGTTACGCGTAAACGTTGAGAACGACTTGGTATTTGTATATAAATTTGGTTTACAATCTGATTACAATCATAATAATTATGACAAATATTGTACAGTACCAGTTGATCCAGGAGCAATCTTCTCTCATTGAGTGTGGATAAAGAAAATTTATTTAAAAGTGCATCGTATGAAACCCTTGAGCGAAAACACTTGTAGTGTACAGACCGTAGAAATTTACGTTATACCATTTCTATGAGATCTATATATTTGGCGAAAAATGGATTCCAGATAACTGTGGCATATTTAAGTTGGCATCTAAGGAGAGACTTATATAAAGTTAAGTATGAAGAAGATCTTTTAAAATGAGAACATGGTCGCATGAGAAAGCCATAAATCCGATAAGACCCATTAATGTACATTTGTCGCAAACATGTACCTACTGATCAGTTTTCGTTTCTCTGTTCCAACCGGTAAATTTTAGTTTGCTAAATGAATGTTTTCACTATGAATGATTAAGTACTTACTTTACTTAAAAAAAAATACTCGTAGGTAGAAAATTTATGGCATTAACGTCCATCCTTAGACAGTCGCACCACAATATATTCTAAAGTCCATTTCATAAAGGAATTTATCTAAGAAAATGTTGTCTTTGCTTTCATTACTCTCGAACATTTTGACGAACTTTTAAAATATGTTTTGGACATTGCAATTATGTAATTTCTTGTGACATCTAAAGCAAAATGAATAAGTTTGTGCAGTAAATTTTGGAAACAAATAAAGTAGTTAAATAAATGAATGTTTTCACTATGAATGACATAGTGAAAACATTCATTTATTTAACTACTTTATTTGTTGATAGATACACGGATTATGTGAAAATATTTAGAAATAAAGTTTGATTTATAATAGTAATGATTTAGTTATTTAGCTAGCTTATATTAAGTTATTGTCAAAGAGATCGAAATTTATAGTTTTAGATATATGCACGGACGCCAGCACATCAAGCTACCCCAATCTGTCAAATTTCCTCAATAATTGAAAGTGAACCTTATGCGTTTCTGATAATGTTGAAAATTTTGTAATTTGCTATAAAACAATACAGTTGTTAGAATTTTTTACTAATTCATAAGTTAAAAAAATTATGTCTTCAAAAGTCGAACAAATCTATTGAACAACTTTTCTATTGTTTACATTTTTCATCATAGTAGGCGTTTTTTGCTGAACATTCTGCGTATCCGATGCATAACATTACAATTTTGATCCCTACGGTTTCTTAGTCCTTCACAACCTTGGCAAGGTAACTATACTATTAACTGCACAACTAAAGTAACATGGAGCTGGGAAATTTGCGTATACTGCGTGCAACATTGAAATAGTAATGGGGAAGGCGTGCGCGCAAGTCACGCACGCCGTTTTGTGCGCACTGGATTATTTACTTGACAATGTATGTCAGATGTAGATTGTGATGGTGCCACCGGTGTTTCTCAATACGAATTGTGGTCTGCAAGTGAATCAATTGTGTTTATGGTCGTTGAAATTCTAAATTATTATTTTTAATTATAGTTTTAAAATAATAGAACTGACATTAAATTTTCTATATCACAACCGATTTGAACGAAATTAAATGGGACCATTCCGAAAGCAATTCCTATAAAATGAGAAATATGAAAAAACGGCTCATAAGCAACGATAAAGTCACGAAACACACATACAAAAAGAATTGCTTAATAATGCGCTCAAAGCCCGCGATTCTATGGAATACCGAAAAAACTTTTTGAATATCATTGTATTTATTATCCAGCGAAATCATTGACTGTAAAAAATTACAGAACTGAAGGCGGATGCTAGCGAGTCCTTCCTGCCATAGTCAATTTCACGATATGATTAACTGTCATGTGTTCGTGTATTCCTGGGGTAGTGCCACAATCTATCTCATTCACACATAGAGTCTCTATAGAGATAATCTATGGGGATAAGGGCACACTTTACTGATGATATTATGGGGCTCCTTTTGCAGTAAGCCAACTGAATTAACTGAGTTAGGATTTAAAATTCAAATATGAGAAATCACAGAACCACTAGAAATCGAACCTGCATTCTATACTGATCCAGGGTAAGACTTTGCAGTCAAGCTACAGATTATATAGATCAATATTATAAAGGCGAAATTTTGTGAGTGTGTGAGTGTGTATGTTTGTTACATCTTCACGTCTAAACGGCCGGAGCGATTTTAATAAAAATGGTATGGAGTTAGCGGACACCATGAATTAACACATAGGCTATAATTTGTAAAGTTTAACGCGGGAATTACCGCACAGCTAGTAGATCATATTTACGAGTTCCCTTTATCAAAATCTAAAGACAAACCCTATAGTATTCTAATTCCAAAAGGTAGTTCCAGCGCTGTTCTTCAAGAAGTGTATTTTACCCCGTAACCAATTTCAACCAATAACAACTTGCCTACGCAAATCTGTTCAGTACTATTTATTTATTACTTAGCAATCGACAACAAACTAGGTACTAATTATTCAAGTAAATGTTGTAAGTGCTAAATCTCATGTGGTATTTGGAGGACGTAGTTATGTAAGGTGGGCGCGCCGACGCGATGCTACAGAAATATTAAAAGCGTGAAACAAATATAATTTCTCACTACCTTGACTTATATTTTTCGGAAACAAAGCCAGTTGTTGACTGATCTTCTGGTCTAGTGGTTAGCGACCCTAACAGCGAAGCCAGAGGTAGTAGGTTTGACTTTTATGATTACGATTCTTTGTTCTGTGTCTGGGTACGCACGGCTACTTATCAAGCTATACATTTCCAATGCTGGCCTCTAATTGTATCGAAATCCTATACAACGCGAGGTAGGCATATACTGGTGATGTTTAGTTTGATGTGTAGCGGTGTGTACAATGTATCTAAAATATGTATGAATTTGTATGTAAGTAAAGGTCGTGGATTCCATTCCCCTCCCGGCAAATCTTTGTGATGAACACGAATATTTTTTCTGTTTCTGGGCGTAATTTATCCATTATACCTATGTATGTATTTTGAAATATATTTATCAGTATAATTATATTTATCAGTTGTCCGCTTGCCATAGTACAGGGTCTGTCTACTTTGCCAAGACATTTTATTATTCAAGTATTTATAGAAAAAATCCCTAAATACGACCCTATGTCATATTTAACGCAATATCTGTTAACTCGTTTTAGATACAATGCGTAATTTGTATGTATAAACGTTGCCTTAAAGAAGCCATGCGACACTTACCACACTGTTAACTACGACAGGGAGAATATCTGGGATTCCAAAGGGGACATAAGCAATATTATATATAACATAATATTGCCGAGTTTTTGGCGCCAACGCGGAAAAAGACGCATCGAGGCTATGTTTTATTTTCAAAAACTGGTGTAAATTCGAGTTTTTATGTGTGAATATGGTGGATTTTTAGATATAACATCTTCGACAACGTACACAAGTGGAGGAAAGTGCGATATTGCCGTGAATTGTGATTTTCCGTGTTGTAACCAAAACTCCATAAAAGCCTCTAGTAAAGTCTCCACTGCTTTACTGGGGTTGGACAAGGACTTTGTTTGACTTGACTGTGACGGACTTTACTTGACAATGACGGAAATAAATGATATATAAAGATATTTACTGAAGGCTCATAAGGCCAAAGAAGCCAGAGCCGTAAAACATAATTAAAAAAAAAAAAAAAAAAACATAATATTGCCCTCCTTTTCATTCTTCTAAAATAGCTGGACAATGTATTTGAATTTGGAATGTATACACGTTCTAACTTCAAATCCTTTGTTCAGAACTTACGGATCTATAAGTTCTAGTCTAATGCTGATTCAAGCTGACATTTTTTAATTTCCGTATCTACCTACAGAGGAGGGTAAATATGACATTAACTCATAATAATTAACATACAAAGATCTCGCCCACTGACAAACCTTTGCGCTTAATCATACGTTGATTGTGGCATGATTAAAGGATATACAACATACTTTACAAGTCACTGGTACTATTATAAACTTCAGAACTTACAGTCCAGACGTAGTTTACTGATGGTCATGATGCTTCATGGTCTTTGTAATAACAGCTTTGATTGCACTGACATCACTAACAACTTATGTTATATTGTACCTAGAACTGTAATGCGTCGAGAGGCACGCGTGCCCCGGCTGTTCCACACCGCGCGGTGCAGACCTCACGCTGGTGCACGGGTGCCTCTCCGACGCATTGTGGAAACGTATAACACACACTTCCACGATTTGGAAATTTTTGCACAATCGCACTTTAAGTTCAAAAAAATGGCTTTTGAACTACTAAAATAGTCATAGTTAATACCTACTCACTAGTAACTACATACTTCTCTGCTTAATTAATGCGCGTATTTATTACTACCTATTTTTAACATTACTTCGCGGACATTGGCGTGGGTTACACGTTTACCTATTCTTAAAATTTATATTGTAATAACGTAACTGTTTTATGTCTAATAATAAAGTAAAAAAATAAATACTATTATTACACTATACATATCGTATGGGCAAACAGTAGGCCTCTGACATGGCTTAACGACTGTTGCCTAAAGGCTACAACCGGGACTGACAGCTTAACGTGGCCTCCGAAGCACGGAGACTCTCAGAAATTAAACTACTTTGGCACTCATCTATCTTTGAACTGACCGCGAGCCTAGTTGCTTAACCTGGCGAGGTTGCGGACCGGTGAGCATTATGTACACTGAAACACATAATTACGCGATTTTACAATTAAAAGAAAGTGTTACCCTAAATTACCGTTGTAATTATTGTTTTCACCTTAACGCAACTTATGCAAATCTTGATGTTACTCGAGTATCTATTATCTTATTATAAATACGTGTAGTTTACTTACCATAAAAATACCTTTGGCAATTACTTTTTATAAGCTAGTTTAATAACTAACTAAATCATTACTATTATAAATTAAATGCTTTTTCTCAGTGTTTTCATCAATCCGGGGTCCTAAATATCTTTATATACCTATAAATAATAATTATATATTTATACTAAACTTTATTACTTCAAACATGTTATGACTATTTACAAGCGCTTTTCTACGCGTCTACGTTCGCCAACTGATTGGTTTCTTCAATTTAATAATAACGAACAAAATTTTAAAATATGAAGTAGCAAAATAAATTATTAAGGATTTCTTAAAAAAAATATGTGATAATACAGACCACACATGCATCGCATTGCGAACCTGTGAGTTTGACAAGTACAAGTGTTTGTATATTAATACCCAAGTACTGAATACATTTCATTAAAGCATACATATATGATCATCAAGCATGTAATGTAAATATGGAATAATGTTAGTTTGATATCGTAACATTGTTAGGAGTCCGAAGCCAATTTCGCAATACCAGTAGGAAGACGTGTAATAAATGAAGACGGATAACTTAAAGCAAAATCGAGTTAGACTAATGCGGATCTGACTGTACATTCATGAGGACCTATTGTTCCTTTAGAATGTAATAAATAGATTAAATAATTAAGAGTCTTGAATCATTCTTAAATAGTTTCCATATTCTTTTGTAACTATGTTTCTTGATTGTCATTTTATTGGTATTTTTTTATAGTTATAATTATTTTATGACGGTCACCATAGCCTAGTTGGTAGTGCTCCTGCCTACGAAGCTGGTGGTCCTGGGTTCGAATCCCGGTAAGTGCAAATATTTGTGTGATGAGCACGAATTTCTGAGTCATGTTTTCTATGTATATATGTATTTATCTATCTATATAAGTATGTATATCGTCGCCTGGTACCCATAGTACAAGCTTTGCTTAGTTTGGGGCTAGGATGATCTGTGTGACATTGTCCCCAGATATTATTAAAAAAAAATATTTTATTTGTAAATGGCTCGTTTTGTTTGTCACGAGTATGTGTAATGCAAAAAAGAAATATTTTAAGTTTCGCTGTAGTTGGGACCGCGGTTGCCGGCGATACACCTTGGCCAACCAAAAGATATTTTTCTTTAGTTCAATCCATGCAGAATGCAGAATAGCAGAATTCTACCTGTAAACTAGTACTAGAACTAGTTTACAGGTGGAATTCTGCTTTTCCTTTGGAGTTTGGAAGACAAACACTCAGACGTAATTTTCATAAATTATGACATGGATAGATATGATGCGTAATTTGTATAAAGGATGTCTTAAAGTGAGATGCCATGTACTCTCGCCGCACTGTGAACTACGAGAAGTAAAATATCCGGGATTAGCAATCATGCTGAATAATTTAGTAAATTTCCCCATATAATAATAATAACTCAAAAATATAAAAATAAAATTAACTAAATTATTCAGCATCTTGTGCTACGGGGGCTTTACGACCCGGGAGTAGCCTATTTTTAGACGCTTAGGTGCAACGGTGATGGTTCTGGATAGCAATCGTTTCGAGTTCCCGGAGCCATCACTTTAAGCATCTAGAGACTAGGCTGCCGTGGTGGTTTTAGTGGTAACCCTTGGGACTCCCACATACCCGTGTCGCCAAACGGCGAAGACCTACAAAAGGTTTTCACCACGAAAAAAATAAAAATAATCTTATCAAATTAGTGTATTGTCATCGGTCCTCGATAAAATTACAAGTTTGAATGAAATCTGACCCTTTAAAGTGGGGCAAAATTGCGTCCAAAGAAATCGGTTACAAACAAACATACTAGTGAAGCTAATATAAAGCGTGTAAAAGGCGGCGCTTTAGCCAGAGGCTGCTAAAGCTTAAGAGTACGTAGCAGAACATACCTCAAACTTACACGCACATCAGAAGTTAATTTGACAAAACTTTTTTATTTGTAATTAACTCAGGTATCATGTACACGCAATTACTAAATCGGTAAGTAGTAAGTACGTACTTACATTGGTATGTAAATAGGTGAGGGCCTGCTGGTGACATCCGAAATACCAATAGAATACAATAACGTTGTTATGTGGGACATTGCAACCTGTTCGGCTACTTACTGCTTACCCTGGCACAGATAGCAGCTTAATGGAGTAACCTGTAACATGTGCAAATAAGCATCTTAAGCACCGAGATACTTGTTGAATTATCATACGTAATGACTTAGGGAAGTTGTCCTTCATTAAATAAGTAGGTAAGTACATTATAATTTTGACACCTAGTACGGTTTCTTCAACTTTTAAAGAATATCTTGGTTACATACTGTTTCCTACTAAATAACCTGTCCATGTCGAATTACAGTTTTATGGCAATATGGAAAGTACTCTTTTACGTACAGACGCCAGCGCAGCAAGCTACCCCAATCTGTCAAATTTACCCAATGGAAAGTGAACCTTATGCTTATGTGATAAGATAAAGTTGAAAATCTATAAAAGAAGTTTGACAGGTTAGAGTAGTTGGATGTGCTGGCGTCTGTACATATGTATGTATATGAAAAACTTGATGGACGCCAGAGTTTTAAGAGAAAACTATCAATCTTTATTTGCACCTATGTCGATAAAATTAATGTTATTTTAATTAAAATAAAACATAATATTATAACGAGGTTAAAGTATATTATTTTATTGTATCAGTAATGTAAAGCTTTTGCGATTAAAAAAGTATTATAATCTCTAAATTATTGATACAATCGAAATATATTATATTTTTTTAATTCCCTGCCCTGAGCCCTGTGTCCTCCACGATAACTAGCTCCGGCCAACCGGCACAGCGACTGCGTCAGTCTCTACATCACCTTATTGAAGTCAACAATAAGGGAGAAAATAGCTTTTGCATAATGCATTAAGTCCGCCATCACAGTAACATTATAAAGGAGAAAGTTTGTGAGTGTGTCAGTGTGTATGTTTGTTACTTCTTCATGCAAAATCTAGCAAACTGATTTTGATGAAACTTTGTAGCAATATAGCTTATATATCCGAATAACACATAGGTTGTAATTTATACATTTTAACGCGGTTAAACCGCGGGGCACAGCTAGTTGTACATATAAGTACATAATTCGAAAATAAATGAATAATTAAGGAATACGTTACTATCAAAAATTCCACCTATACTCTTAAGTAGGTTATTTGAATTATAACATTCCTAACGACCGATATCCATCCGGCACGCTGTTTGTTTAATAACAATAAAGCTTACCTCTTATTACTAGATAATTAATACAGTGTTTTGTGCGTGGTCTTGTGTGCAGAAGTGACTTTAATGAATACAGCGATAAATTATAATAATTCACGATGTTCAATTATCGGAATCTCTTTGTGGAAGAGTCACGCATAGCATGAGTCCCACGGGTTATTAATGTGTCTACTTACTGCCTACTATTGTGATATAACGTAACGGATGTATATTATATGTCTAGTTCAAGGTATAGTTGAATAAACTTATGAAGTCTATACAATTACGTGTGGCGCAGCGGCTAAGACAGTCGCCTCGCCGCTTCGTGCCCCGGGTTCGATTCCCGCGCCGAACAACTATTTGTGTGATCCATAAGTAGTTGTTCTGAGTCTGGATGTAATTTGTGTCCGTCTATTATATTTTTGTAAAGTACCCCGTGACACAGAAATCAGATTCATTAGAGCGGGCGCTGTCTTTTTAAAGACAAAAAATATTGCTTGCTTCTGTATATATTTTTTTATACTGACAGCTGAAAATTGAATAGAGAAAATATTTGTATAAAGCATTTTTTTTCCATTTGATACATGTATACATGACGGGCCTGTTTGTGTGGTTGGTAAATTTTCATCCTTTCACGCCGCATATCGTGGGTCCAATCCCCACCCAGGATAGATATATGTGTGCATGAACGTGTCTGTTTAGCCCGAGTCTGGGTGTAATATATATAAGTATGTATTAACTAAAGAAAAGTAGTATATGTATTATATCAGTTATCTGGTTTCCATAGTACAAGCTCTGCTTAGTTTATGATCAGATGACAGGATATTATATTATACGATATTATACAGTTTGGTTTTGGACAACTAAAACACTGCCGTCTGATCCCAAAACAGGCGAAGCCTAAGTAATAATTACATAACTGTAGATAGATAGAGTTCAAGCTCCCCTTCATAGGGCTGTGTCACTCGACAGTTACGGTTCCACTAAATGCTGTGTATCTGACTGCCATCTGATCCCGTGGGGGCGTAGAAGCCGTCCTTAGGGAATACTTACAAGAGGACGGGCAGCAGCGTCGCACTGAGTACGGGACTAGGTACTGCGATCCCTCCAAATTATGGACACAACTTTATTGTATTGGGAAGGCCTCTGTGCAGCAGTGGACTTTATTTGGCTAACAGGAACGCATAAGTCGAACCAGGTGAGAAGGGCCCTTAACCGTATTAGCTTAGTAAGTGAAAGAGAAAGATATTGTGTGCTAGGTGACTAAGGCACTCGTTTTATCCTGACACCAAACGAGTACGTTAGTGTCCCAGAACTGACTCGTCGATCTAGTAATAGCGTGCTCAATCGTATATAATGGATCCCGCATGAATCATTAGTCTCCGCTGAGAATGACCACCGGAGCTGAAATTTGGGCAGGAGCTAATGCATAAAATGATAAGGTATATTGCATTAGCCATATTGAAGTTTCAAAAACCATTCTCCTAATCGAAACGACTGTTATTTTAACTTCAGATAACCAAATGATTTTGCCAGAAGATGGAGTATCAAATCTTGTCGGTGGACTAAATTATTTTCAGAATTATACTCCTGAATCCGAGCGTTTTAGTTTCGAACATGCTTTTTGTGCTATCGTTCTAGTAAAGAACGAAGTTCGGAGGGGGCATTTATCAATACGAATTCAAACTGGCGATATTAATCGTATATTAAAGTTACACTGCACTGGTGGGGAATACTGTATAAGTATTTAGTATTTACTAAACAATTATTGTTCAGTATCTCAACAGAATCATGTATATGCACCACTGCTATGTGAACTTCACGTCGTAAAATAGGTGTATCTAACTTATCTAAACGCGCCCTAGTACTTTCAATTGAACAAAATGTGAGCCATAAGTAATAATTCAATTAACAAATGCGCACTGACATATATATACATTTTTATTTGCGTAACACGACAATGAGATGGTGAGATTGTACGGTCGTCCGGCGCGTGACGCAACGCGACCTCACAATTCGGTATGCCATCCGCCAGACGGGTTTTGTCCGATAGGATATGCCCAATGTCGATGGATGACATGAGAATATACAAATATTACGCGGCCTAAAACATACGCTTATTTATTTATCTATTTTATAAAATTCCATAATCAGATTTAATTATCCACTTAGAATGATCTATTTCGGAAATTTGGAGGATTAATTCGTTCCGGTTACATTAGAAAAGGTGAAAAACGGTTTTTAAAGAGATTTCTTTTTAAATATTTCTCACTCTGTTACAAAAGTTAATCAGTCGTATAAAGGTTTAGCCAAAAGATTTTTAAAAACCTGAAAAATAAAGAACATACCTAAATATTAGTTCCGAATGTTTTATAATTGTTGAGTAAAATTAATTACCGCCAATATCTTCAATGCCTTGCCTTACGAGTTTAAGTATATAGAATCTATTTTCAATGAAATCCTGTGGCTGTCCCAGCTTTGGGAGTCGTAGGCTACTAGGCTCAGCTCCAGTATTTTTATTCCTGATAGATAACACTGATCACTTTGTTGTGTTAAACGGTAACAAGATACATAAGTGTACAGAGTCATCCCACTTCTGAAGTTGAATTTAACTTACCGTAAGCTTTCGTTCAGACATTACTAGCGACGTTAAAACAGCTAAAAATATGAATCGGAAAGATGATGAATAAAGAATATTTAATCAATAGGAGAGAAAAATCCAAGCTAGGTACTTGCATTACAAGACGGGGGAAGTAATACTATGTATTTATGTTGAAAGAGTCATATGCTACGGTAGCAGCTTTCCATCGGATGGACCTTAATATGTCTAGTAGAAGAAATACTGGAATAACTACTATAACTTATTTGATTGTCTCATTAAAACATACTGTCCGGTGAAGAAGTGAAAGCATCCTGGGTAGCTGGTAAGGTATCAAAAAATGTGTAACATGGAAGCTCTAAAATATTTTTCTTTGTTTCAGTTGAATCACAATGAAGAAATAGGTCATGTGTAAGCTCAAGAAACGGGAACACGACAACAGATTGGTATGACTCTGGTATGTAATTTGCTCTGGTATTTTAATCCATATGTAGGTATGTAATCTATGTCATATAAAAAATGTAGTTATGACAAGGCACTGCGTCCCTAGTGTTCCTACCTACATGTGAACGAAATGTATGTCAATGAAACATAATATAACTTTATTTTTCATTTTTGACAATGGTTGTGAAAATAAAATCTTGGTTTGACAACAATTTCGCGCTCTTATAAATAAAATATCTAAACAGTAATATGAATGTCCCCGATTCTATGCAACTAAACTAATTTTACCTCATTTCTTTTTAACATAGATCTTATGAAATATCAGGACCACTTAGTTAGGGCGCGAAATAATGAGTTAAAACAAGCGACAACTTGCCTAATTAACTTAGGTACCCAACCTATGACTAGCTGACGATTCGGACACAAAATATTCAGACAATGTGTTCGAATTGACACTTTTAGATTTAAATATCGTTTTATTTAGAGTTCGGACACCAATTAAAAAAGCTGTTTAGTACAGTCAAACAAAAACTTCCAACGATACATTACCTGTTCTTTCCGTATGAGCTAATGGCGTTTAAATTAGTTTAAAGGTGTTTAAGATAGAATCGCCGGCAATATCGCTGCATTCTCTTAACCCTCTTCTCGCCCTTGTCCCAATATGTGTCACATTCTTCTTCTACCCTCTATTAACTGACTTCAAAAAAGTTATCAATCTGACTATATGTATAAGTTTTTGTGTATTTTTTATTTATTTGATTTTCATAATTATTTGTTTTCGAGATAGTCCCTTATAATTGTGTTCGATGAAATCTGATAACAAACGTATTTATAAAGAAAAGTGAAAGTTCTTAACGGACTTCAAAAGCAGGAGGTTATCACTGCGATTCTCTGTTTTATTTGGTAGCGTATGTTATGCAATTTCTCCACTGTTTGATAACCGATATATTTTTATCGATAGGGAATACTTTCGGTGTGGTCCCATATAAATGTTCCAATTATTATAATCGGTTGTCAAAAATAAAAGTTGAAATCAGTTTTGTGTTAAAACAGTAAAATGATTGATTCCTCGCCTTTCTTCTTTTACATAATCCATCCATCACCTATCTACTCTCTACGCAAAGCATGTATTTCGGCAATACAGGCTTTGCCTAGTTTGGCTAAAAAAAATAATTCATTTATGTTAACAAATATATAGCCTACTCAACTTCAGAAGTAATGTATAAAGTTGTTTGAGAAATAAATGCTTCGGTGGATCTTCTCAGTTGGGGCGCATTGGACCCGGTGGTAGCATTAAAGCGCGACCGTCTTTATAAACACAAGGCAACAATTTCGCTTACCTTAATATAGACATAGCCATCCATTTAAAACTATATATTTCGATAATTTAAAGTATTATAAATAATGGCTTTGACAATAACTTAAACAAGCTGGCTAAGTAAATAAATCGTTATTGTCATAAATTAAATTTTAATGTTATTTCTAAATAATTTCATACAAGACGCATATCTAAATATCTACCTACATGTACCTACCTAGAAACAATCATGTAGGTTAAGTTAACGATATTACTACAAATCTACAAGCGGTTTTTTTAAAGTCTACGTAAATAATAATATTACCTATATTTTTAATTAAATTATTTATTAATAATTATGAATATCTATCCTTGTGTCTTCTTCACTTCTAAGGCTCCCCACATGTCAGATAATAATGTTCCCCAAAACATGTTAATTACTCAAGTGTAATGTTAACAGTGTTAATCTGTTTAGAGGCTATTTAACCTCAGAAACTGTTTATCATGTCATTAAAACGTTTAACCATCGGGTAATTGGTATTTTGAAGAATCTTTTAAATTTATTTGGATCCGAAACCTAAAATCTAGTTTTCTATTAACTGTACAGAGTATATAAATCAATTCCAATTACTTTGGGGCATACAACGTTTCGGAGAGAGGTTTATTAAAAAAAAATACAACTAGGCCATGAGTTTTGATCTCTCTCATTTACAGTATATTTTTTGTGGGAGTGATTTTGGAAATGCGCGCGCTGTTTGATTTGACCAATAAGCGCGCGCGGTGGCGGAGAGATGGCTGGGATAGTGAGTGTCAAATTGTGTAAGATTGGCCACGACGTACTGTCGGTCAACATAGTGTATGCGATAATATATTTGACCAATCAAATTATGAATAAATTGGCTTCACATACATTTAGTCTCAATTTTATTATACGGAATCATAACATGTTAGATGTTACACATGATACTTACTATCTATAGTTAATGCCAATAATATTTAAATCTTGCACACCTAACTCTATAAGCTCCACTTTATATAGGTAAATGTATGAAATAGTACACGTAAAAAACTTAAACCATAAACAGAAAATCTTCTTTCGTATGGGGAGTGTTTTTCCTGGTACTTAGCAGAGTTGTTCCAGCCACCCAGTAGGCTTTGGACACAGCTTATAGATGATTCCGAGACAACCGAGACCGACAGCTTGTCGTGACCTCCAAAGTACGGGACCTTTCCAAGGTTTGACGGCCCCCCTTCTATAGTCTGACCTCGTGCCTAAGTACTTTACCTCGCCAATCACTTACGGGCCGGTGAGAACAACTTACTATGAACAAAAAATTATATTAAAAAACTCTTCTGCACAAAAATGTATCCTGGAAAATACCTGTCTTCGAGATGAGGCGCTTACATCTAATTTCAATAACACATTGATTGATTGATATTGTGTAATTGTTCCTTAAACAGCAGCCATTAAGCCGCAGCGAAATGAGTTGTTAGTATTTAATCGATCCTCTTTTCCCGTTTGGGATCCATCCTAGTAAGATGCCCTTACCAATCCCATTTCCTAGACTCTAGACGGATAACCGCCGCAAAACATTAATTTAGAACGTCTCTGAGTACACGTTTGGTCGGTCTTGCCTGCAACCATTATAAAACAGTCGTTAAGCCATATCAGAGACTTACTGAGTGTCTTGAGAAACTCTTACACTAGGGTAATTAAGGGAACCTTTCATTTCGCTGATCAATGACCGTCCAATAGCTTTTTGCAAACACATAAATCTGATGTTCTTTCTCCAGAAAAAAATCATAAAATTTGGTTACGCTAATGACTACAATGTCATTTTAGCATTGTGCAATTAGATAACATCTAAAAGACCTAGTTAACATGAAAATTATGTCATTAACACAGATCTGTATTGTTTGTTAGGTGAAATAAAGCGATGTCACAGTCGGCGCTGGGCCTCGGCGGGGAGCGGCGGTACTCGGTGCCTTCCAACCCGCTGATGCACGACCATCGGGGCATGCACTCGGAGGATCTGCACGCGTGGTCGATATACAGGTAAATACTACGTTTTAACGCTATTATAATACCACTCTATACACCGCTATTATACAGCTCTATTGCCTAAAAGAGAAGCAACTGCAAAGGCAATACGTCGCGTGGTGGTGGGACAGAATTAATGATACACCTAGTTTGGTAGTCACAAATGTTAATACCAGACAATGTAGATCAGCTGATGTACTTTGTATGAACTAATGGTTTATGAGTAGTATAGTGGCGATCTTTGAGGAGACCTTTGTCATACAGTGGGCATCTTTCGGTTGATATGATGATGATGAAGTAGGCCATTTTCAAGAGAATATTTAGTTCCTTAAATATAATGCCGTGATAGCGGTGCTCCATCCCTGCGCTTGCTATTTTGCTTGGAAAATAAGAAGCTGAGGACCTTACCGATTCTTTGATAGAATATAATTAAGTACAAAAACACACAGTCCAACAGAAACTTCTTTCAAGATTGGCAGGCTTAGGATGGCGCAAAGCTTTAAATTGGATTAGATAAAGATTAGATACAGCAGTGGATTAAACATGTATTAAAGTTACCACAATGATTATTGTTTTTTATATAAGAGACAACACCCATATTGAATCGCTGGAGACTCTACAACATGCAATTACCGGTCACATAGTACCTACACCCAAACAGCAAAACCACACTCGGAAAAATTATATATGGGGTATATAAATAGTTATCCTATAGGGAGATCTAAACCAAAGATGAGAGTATCGAAGTAGTAGCGAGGCATTTAAGCATTCTGATTTAAAAAATGTATAGTGTTAGGGAAACACGAAAGGATGACTCATCCAAAAGCTATTGTTTCCTAGAATTTGTAGCGATGATCAATCAGAATTCAACATTTGCTCATAATTTTGAATGTGACTGTTAGAATGATTCAGTATTACTGACAATGGACTGAAATTATTAGCCCGTCATTTTGGAATCCAGTCAATAGATATCATGACGACATTGATGTAGGTAGGTACTGTACGTATATTTAAAATGAGTTTAAAATTATCACATTGTTGGAATGTGTTTTGGGAGAAGTTCTCAGGAGACATTTTTATCTAACAGACATTGATGGTCTCCAAAAACATTACGATCCAAATCTTTGATTTCAGATTTGGATCGTAGAAGTTTTCACTCAAGACAAAAGTTGGTGTCCGTACCTTTTCTTCCATTTGGGGTGGAAACCATGTGCACCTGGATTCCAGAAGCACGGGGGTCCATTTGTTAGTTGTCCAGGCGCCTTATCAAACCGTGAGGTGATCAGAGAGCTGGTTTAGATCTAGGTCAAAGTGTAAGCTTGACTAAACAACGAGGTAATTTTGCCAGCTTTCTGGACAGGCTCAAGCGACAATTTGAACGCAGTTTACCATTACATGTTATATTAAGTAAGATTTTCTGTTTAATGAGTCCTGTGTGATACCTTCTTAGATAAGTGAACCAGGTTGGCCCGGGCTGGTGCTAGGGCCTAAATTTGTATTCATAGATCGTCTGCTTCTCGTACCTTTACCATCCTTTAACTTTGATATTTACTGGTTTTCCCAGTATTTGTTGACATTTACTATAAGAGAACTTTAGATTCTAGAATCATTACAAGCCAGTGGTATTCGAAGAAGTATCAGAAGCATTATACACTGATATATGTATCTAAAATTTACATTAAGTATGTTTAATTCTGATAAAAAATTACCCTTTCGTTATTACAGGCAAAATCTGAATTCGGACTTCACGGACAGTGCTTTAGGAAGCACAGATAAGAGTCCATTGCCGTATGGCAACTTTCAGCTCCGAGATACCACCGTGCAGTCCATACTGGCACACCCGAGATATGGACCCAAGTGAGTTCCCATTATATAGCATGCAACATTTACAATGTAAATAGTGTGTTTTTGTTCATATAATAGAGAGGAAAACGAGCAAGTAGATCACCAACGCCTATGGCCGCTCGCAACACCAGAGGAGTTGCAAGTGCGTTGATGGCCTTTCAGAAAGGAATAAGCTGGTTTCTTGAAGGTTGTTATGTCACACCAGAACGGAAATACCTCCTTCCTCCTAGTTAATTGATTGCACATATTCCTAATGAGCTAAATGTAATTGAATAACTAACTTAACTAGTAGAAGAGGTTGCTAAGGTTGTAAATTTTGTTAAAGGTTTCCATTCCTTGTACAAACATTTCCGTCAATTGACTTTTATGAACTAAATCGATTTGTGTATTTCGCAGATTGATGCTCTAAAAGTTTTTAGTTTCATGGGTTGCTAAGTTCTTAATATAGAAATTCCAAACTAATACTGTATAGCAGCACTAATTTTATTAAATTTTTTAGTTAACTATCAATACCCTAACTAACTTTATAATCAGAGGCAGAGATGTGAACGAAGTATTTACACAACCATTTCTATTTCATAGCCTGAGGGGTTAGATCACACAATGACATAGAAAGTTAATTAAACAGTACTAATACTCTTGCTTTGTTGAAGCGTATATATATGGCTCTTGAAAGTAGTAAGCGACTTATCAATCAACAGCGAGAAGCATATATCTTGACCTTAAAGCTGCAAACTACAATAACCAGGAACCTAGAAATCAGTCACAATTAAATTACGACGCAAGTAGTCTTCTATCCTAGTTTCTTCACGTTCGCCAGCCATTGAACCCAATGTGACTTTAATTCTAATACATCAATAATTTTGCAGATCAGCGTTGGGGTCTAATATGTACACATACCTGAAGTTCGGATTGCCTCGAGTGTTCCCACCGAATCACAACGGGTCGCAACGCTCCGGCACGCCAAAGCCGAAGACCTCTATTGGCAGTGGCATGAAGCCGGCGCCTAGGTAAGTTAGATTAAACCAATGAATCTGTCAGAACATACATTTATTGTCAATCCTCCACCTCGCCTTTTTCAGAACATAAAAGAAGAGAATAGGAAATTGCTACGCATCAGGTCGGAGCACTCACATACATCAGCTGTAAAATATATCAACATGTCTTCAATGGGTTACACTAGTGTCAGCGAGTCAGAGTAGTTCAAGCCTCTGAGATGGCTTAACAAGTTTTTTAATAACTACTTCTGAGACCGACAGCTCAAAGTGCCCACTGAAAAATGGTGACGTTCAGAAATGAAACCACTTAAGCGGTCATGCATCTATAGACTGAATGCGCACCTAGATGCTTAAGGTCACCGAACTTTTACAGACCAGAGCCTATACCGGCTAAGTCGCCGAACATCGATTTCTTAAATGGCGTTCAAATAAGCAAAGGTTAAAATGAGTTAATCAATCGTTAAATCGGCTTCAACGTTGACAGTCGATTCCGGAACATTTTTGACGTCACATGTGCCCACAGAAGTCGATTTAACGATGGATTAAGTCAATTTTAACCTTTATTTATCTGAACGCCACTGACGAAAACGATTTTCGGCGACTTAGCCGGTAGAGCCCCAGGGGAGATTCCGCCTAATTTGCGGGTTATTGTGATCGTACGAATATTTTAGTAGTTTTTAAATCGTCATCTATTTGAACGCCGATCACGATCACGATAACCGGCGAATTAGGCAGTAGCCCCCCAGTAACTGCACCTCGCCATGAGCGCCTCATTTTAGGGAAATAGGACGACGTTTCTGTTATTCATGATACGTCCGTTAACGCTACACATTGTTTTCACAGGATCCAGAGACAAAGTCGAGGCATGCGTGAAACTTCATCAGGGTACGACAGTTCGGACAACGAAACGACTACAAATTACAAACATAGCCGGAAGTACCGCTCTGACCCGGATTTTAGGATGCAGAACTTGCATCCGTCGTATCAGGTACGATATCTACTTTCTAAAGGATTGAGGACAAAGCTGATTTTGCTCTCACATTCCTTGGTACAAGATGACTATGGAGATAGATTTCATAGTAGTAACTGCTGAAATATCTATAAACAAAATATAATAACTGTTCTATAATTTAGGTGCAGCTTATATTCAAACATTTATTACGTCAAAAATAACATAAAAAAGGACCAAGAGTAGTTAGGTAATTGTGAAGTATTTGCTTCCTCCTCCTTCCGTGGGGAAGCACAAATTTAGCATAGTTTTATGGATGTGATTAATGTCTCAATAGAGGAAGTTTATCAAGTTCTTAGACGTCAGTTCGATTCTATCAAACTTATGGCTAGTATTTTTCGAACCACTCCGATGCACATTTTTTACACGTGGGTAAACAAACAACATTTATACAGCAAAAGTTATTACTTTTTTATACAGCCATCAGGAGTGCCCGTTGTAGCAATGCAACAGGCGGGCATCCGTGGCGACGGGCAGTGGACCAACTCTAGAAATAAGTCTGTTAGTGAAGCCAATTTACTGGGAATAGATGCACGGCCATCTCGGAATGAACAGCACCAATACAGAAATAGAAGAAGTAGTGTCGCAGATTTTGTTCCTGATGGAGACCATCACAGGTATGAACTAGATTAGACTTAATTTGGACAAACAATGCTAATATTAAAACATTAGCGGGCCCAATTCTCTAATGAAGCGGATATATTGGGAGTAAGAAGATGGCCGACTACGATGCATGCATGCCAAGGAAAACTCTGTTTCTCTACAGCATTCGACCTATGAAATCGTAGAAAAACATACGAGTCTATGACCGCGAAGGCTGAGATTTGTAGAACGCTATAGAGATACGACTCCTTATCGTCATGCTAGTTACGGAACACCACTATAGAAGTAAGAACCTCTCTCTAGGAGGAATGAATATTAGATACCTTATGTCCTGAACGTAAGATACATAAAGTAAACTAAATCTAATTTATTTTATGGATCCTAGATAACAATTGTTTGTCGAACAATTGACATGTTTTTCGAAACTTTCTAATAGCTAGATACCATCTCATTTATAAAATCACACTACAGTACGTCTTATGGATTTCAGTAACGTTTTGCGGCATACACACCCCATAATTATCAATATTTTAGAAGTCAAAACAGTGAGTAACCATTCTGACCTTTATAAATGATTAAATATTTAAAATCTATCATTTTCAGCTACCTAATGTCACCGTCACATCTAGGAGGTCGCATGTCGAAGGCAGGCAGCCACCTATCGCTAGCACAGTCAAGGAAGCTATCCACATTAAGACCTGGCGATCATTTGGATGGATACACGCATTCAGCATACATTTATCCTAATTACTACGTAAGTAACTATAATTTATTACTAACCAACTCCATAATTGTTCTTGTTCGCTGTCAATCCCTTTTTTTTTCCTTTTTTTTTTTTTTTCCCCCCGGATCACGTTAGCGTACAGACGTGTGCATATTATTCAAAAAAATCCAATTAATATACATTTAATTTCCAAAAATACGGCGAAATAATAAATACAAAGTACTAGGCGCGCATATCGTCGTCGAGATACGTACAGTGCGAGTACCAGTGCAAGAACAGGACAACAACGTGCGACGGAGTACTTCGACCGAGCTACGCCTCCGCGCGCCCCACCGAGTAATACTAGCGTGAGTCACAACGCATGCGCAGAGACTAACACTAACCATTCAAGTGAGACCGGACCTCCACGCGTGCCCCGACCTTTGACCGGAGTGGCGCATAGCCGCATATGCAAGATTGACACGCAATCGACTAACGAGCGTTTGCCGTCGGATCATTTAGGCGTACAGTAACAAACATGTCCGTACAAAGGTCGCCTCAACGCGCTCAGAGCAACTTAAACCTACCAATATCGAACATTACGCATGCTAACTCGGACTCTGCGATTAACACATCTACTTGTAATGCTCCGGAAGAGGTTTTTTGCAATATTACAAAGCGCCCTAAGCGTACATTTGAGAACTTCTCCTCACAATTTGGGTCACCACTATCTGAGTTGAAAACAATGTTTGACTCGAAATTCGAATCGTTAAATAACACTTTGTTAACAATTATGGACCAAAACCAGGCCATCCAACATTCGATTGGAATAATGAAAACCCAACACGAGCAAATTCTCACTAAAATGAATACACTGGAGCAGGAGAACTCTAATTACAAACAAAGAGTTACAGCACTAGAAAACAAAATAGAATTGATGGAAAAAAATATCTGTAGCACAACATTAGAGATCCGCAACGTCCCAAAACAAAAAGAGGAAGACAAGGAAGTACTAGTAGCGCTCATGGAAAACCTGTCCGCGACCTTGGGCGACAACAAACCATTCGGCGAGAATGAGCTCCGAGATATTCACCGCAACAGAGCGGGCAGCCTAGTAGTGAACTTTACATCGACCATACGTAAAGAAAACCTGTTTTCACGCTACAGAACCTTCAATAAACTAAAGAGACAATCTAAAGAACCTGGACTAAATACAGAACACCTAAAGCTACCGGGACCCACCCATCAGATCTATATCTCCGAAGCCTTAACGACTAAAACAAAGCGCCTTTTTTACTTAGCGCGTGAGAACGTGAAAACCGATAAGATCGCATCGGCCTGGACCTCATATGGAAAGCTTTATGTTAAGAAGGATCAGGGGTCTACCCCCACCCGTATTACTGAGGAAGAACACCTGATGAACCTGTGACTAGGTATACTATGATGTACCCATATGTCACGGTTTCTCTGTTTACTATGTTTATTATTATATTTCTCTTTTTCGTGTATTTCATTATTGCATGTTATTAACAAAGTTAAAAATTACCAAGTGCTCATTTACTTGTTTTCCCTAAGCGCTATATCTAGATATTTACTAAGATGTATAAAGCAGACACAACATTCTCACATTAAACTCACCATACTTACAACTTTAAAACTTAACAACCAAGTCACAACATATACACAATACAAACATAACATTCTCATTCGTATATACCATAAAGCAACACGGCCCACCGGCAGACCGGAGGGGAGTAGCCATAGCGTTTTTTCCCGATACAGAATTGTCTGTCATTTTTTGCGGGGGGAGATATGCACTGCGCATACTACATTGACAAGTTGCGCACAGCCGTGGCTGTTACAACTGTCGATATGCTTTATCGATAAATTCGAGAACTCGCTTAGGGAAATCAGGTTACAAAGTGATACAAAGGTGGATATTTTAATAAAGATATTATTTATATTTAAGATATATATTTAAGATATTACATCTTATTTCTTAGGGTTGGCGATGCATTTGCAAATTCAAGTGGTTTGTTGGGCTTCAGATTGCTAAATCCTATCATAAAAAAAACCTTACGGAACAAATACAATCTGTTATTAGAGTTGGTTTGGTGGCCTCGACCAATCTTCTTCTATTGTTCGCCAACACTAGAAAATCAGAGGTCTTGAAATAATCTGAGCAAATGACGCTGTTTCTTGTGAGAATCCACGCAAGTCTGTTATTACAAAAGGTTTTCCATATATCCCTTAAACTGGGATCTTTAGGAGACCTGCAATAAATAAATAAAAATATAAATTGATGAAGTTCACACTTAGTCATTTTAATATAATGTATTACGTACCTACATACATAGTTTTTATTATTATTTATTTGTAACATTGTTGGCCACATGGGATTGTCTATTAGAAATTCCGGGAAGAGCCATATAAATATCAACAATTCGATGCAAGTACATAAATAACTACCTAATTCCAATCTCTTTCCTTTTTTTTAAGACAACGCTCGCATTAGGAATCTAAACCCTGTGTCGCTGGGGACTTTACCAAGATATAATAGACGGACACAAATTACATCCAGACTCAGAATAACTAATAGTTGTCCGGCACGGGACTTGAACCCGCGAGACGAAGAGGCGAGGCGACTGTCGTAGCCGCTGCGCCACAAGTGCAGTCAACATCTAATTATAATAAATGTTTCAATGTAATGTATTAATAGTCGAGGCTACTGTGCTATCTTTAATTTGATACTATTAAATAAAATAAAAAAGGTTTTTATTCACGTAGATTTAAAAAAAGCGCTTGTATATAGTCAGAACATGTTTGTAGTAATATAGTTAAGTATACATAATTACTAACATAACATAATTGCCAGTTTTATCGGTAACTATCAATCCACTAACGGGTAACAACACTATCGCTCGGTGACAGCGACTACTCGGATACCGGACTCGGATCAGTTGCTCGACCGATCCGCATATTGTATGAGGGCGAACGGCCTGTGTTGGTAAACAAATCCGTAAGAATACGACCGATAATATTTTAAATTTTTAAGTTTAAAAAGAAGTAAATAGCAATAATACGATTAAAATTACTTACATATGAAAGGTAACACCATCTTTTTGTAAATTTGAGGTGACAGATCTCTTTTTGCAGCAAAAATCTGAACAATTTGGCATTTTAGCAGGACGTCGATTCAACCGCGTGACTAGATTTAGTCTAGTGAGCAGTGCGACTGCAACTAGTTTTATTATACGCACAGGACCGGTTGGACTTGTACTTTGACAGAGGGGAACGCCTGCGTATGGCTACTCCCCTCCGGTCTGCCGGTGGGCCGTGTTGCTTTATGGTATATACCCATTCACTCGCATACTACACCTGAATCAGTACAGTGGCGCCTTTGCGGAGATGGGTGGGAGCGGGACTCGTGGCCTATTTTATTCAAAATATCAAAGATCCCTTACGTCACTTGTAACTAGTGACGAGTACCATACCTATTCAATTACATAATCACAAACATTATGAATAATATTGAATCAATAGGCCTCGATCTCGACTCCCTCTCTCCTGCACGGGCGATCATCTGTGACGTTGACGATATAAATAAACAAATCCCTAAAAATAAAGGTGCCCTTAATATTATCTCGCAGAATATACGTAGCATCCAACGTAATATGGATAGCTTCACGACACTACTACAACGATCCGAGCTCAGATGGGATGTAATAATACTATCTGAATGCTGGTTACCTTCAGTAAAGCACATAGTGACCTTGGAAAACTATAACTTCGCTACGACCACTAAGCATAAAACCCAAAATGAGGGAGTAGTAATTTACTACAGTAAATTACTAAAAGGGACTACGGAGGAACTACTCCTAAATGATGCCAACTGCCTCACATTGAAGTTAAGTAATGATACCTGCGTGATTGGTATCTACCGGCCGCCCGGCTGCTATGATACAAGTAGTTTTATAAACTCTTTAGAAACAATACTCACAAGGCTAAGAAGCTTTAAAAATATCATCTTATGCGGTGATATAAACATTGATATTCACCCAAAGACCTCTGATAGACGAGCACAGGACTACTTAAATCTTTTAGCTAGCCACTCCATGCTCCCTGGGCATACTATACCGACACATGGACGTACATGCCTTGACCATATAATTTTAAAAACTAAACTCGAAGCTACATGCTACGTGTTTCCCTCCTCTATAACAGATCACGATTCGGTAGCCTTAAACATCCAAGCCAGGCATAATAAATTACATCGCAGTGATAAGAAACGTACTAAAGTTGACTTTCTACTCCTTGACGCCGCTGTACAAAAAATTGATTTTCGAGTGATCATAGACAGTGCCGACATTAACCATGCAACAAATACCCTAATTATGTATCTGTCGGGTGCCATAAAAGAAAGTACCGTACCAATCAAGTCTCCAAAGAGAAAAACAATACTTAAACCCTGGATCACTAAAGGAATTCTACGCTGTATGAGAAATAGGGACAACCTACACAAAAAATTGAAGAGGGATCCAGAGAACGAAGTGTTACAGCAGACATACAAACGATATCGAAGTTTTTGCTCCACCATCCTAAAGAACGCTAAACAATCCTACAACAGACAAAAATTCGACAAAGCTGGTAAAGACAAAAAACAACTCTGGAAGACGATCAAAGACGTAACAGGCACTAACCACTTTTTTGACCACTCGGTATCACTTTTAACTAATGAGGTTCCACAACAACGAATTAATGAAGTCAATAATTACTTCGCGAACATCGGCAGAGAAATAGCCGAAAGGATCGACCATTCTGATACTGATTTATCCTCCACTTCTAATACTAGTGATACTGCAACCCTGACCAACTCCGATCCCCTCGGTTCACTGGTTATGGCTCCTCTAGCCGAGATCGAGGTCGCCCGAGTCATCGCCAACTTAAAAGACAAAAACTCAACAGGAATTGACCACATATCCAATATAATGGTTAAAAGATACGTGAATTACTTGGTCGCTCCTCTCACACATATCTGCAACCTTGCTTTCGAAACTGGAACGTTTCCCTCTGCTTTCAAAACCGGTCTAATTAAACCGATCCATAAGAGCGGAGACAAGAGTGACATAAATAACTTCAGGCCAATTTCCATCCTGCCCACCTTTTCGAAAATACTGGAGAGAGTAATGAACGAGAGGTTAATCACATACCTAGAAAAAAACAACATACTATCTCAATCCCAGTATGGTTTCCGAAGTAGTACCTCGACTTCCCAGGCAGTGCATAACCTGATACACTCCATTGTTACTGACCTGGATGACAAAAAGGAGTGTGTAGTTGCCTTCCTCGATATTGCAAAGGCATTCGACACAATACCTATTCCCCGCCTACTAAACAAGCTAGAAAGGGTCGGTGTGAGAGGCCTCCCACTTACACTCTTCAAGGACTACCTACACAATAGACGGCAGATGGTTAAAATAGGCGACTGGGTGAGTGATGGGACTGAGGTGGTTTATGGGGTTCCTCAAGGAAGCGTAATCTCTCCTACGTTATTCCTCGTTTACATCAATGATCTCTGCCAGACACAGCTCATTGGTGGAAAGGTATTCACGTTTGCCGACGACACGGCCTTATTCTTTCGAGGGAACACCTGGGAGGAAGCATTCTCAAATGCGCAGACGGGATTCGATAGGGTAAATAAGTGGATGAGAAGCAACCTACTATCATTAAACATAGCCAAAACCAAATACATTCCATTCGCTATCAGGACCAATCAACTTCCACCACAAAGCTTCTCGATCATATCACATAAGTGCACAAGACGCCTTCCCACAGAGACCTGCACTTGCCCTACCCTCGAAAGAACTAAAACAATCAAATATCTAGGAGTAACACTGGATCACACCCTGACTTTCAAACCCCATATTGATATCCTGACAGTAAGGCTACGCAAATTAATATATATATTTAAGACCCTAAGAAACGTTACCACTCGAGACATAATCAAGAAGGTATATTATGCTCTATGCCACTCCCTTATAGAGTATTGCATTACATCTTGGGGAGGAGCTGCCAAGTCACACATGATGGTAGCAGAGAGAGCCCAAAGGGTACTCCTCAAGGTAGCTGCTGGCCTACCCTACCGACACCCGACAGATATGCTCTACAATGACTGGGACATACTATCCATCAGGAAAACTTACATACTTAGAGTCATACTCCTGAAACATTCCGAATCCGAATATTACCCCAACAAGAATGAAGGCAAACGTCGAAAGGGTACGGTCTATACACACCAGCGCAGAAGAACAGCATTTTCACAGCATTTTTATTGCTTTCTTGGGGACTACCTCTACAATAAGGTGAATGCAGCCCTCAATATTTACCCTCTTGTTAAATACAAGTGCAAGCAAGCGGTTATCCTGCACTTAAAACTTCTAAACTATGAGAACACTGAAAAGTCACTCCACCCGCCACAGTAAAACTATATACTGGACATAATACTAAGGCATAATACTTCCAGCCACCTTTACACATCACAATATCATCACATAACACACATACAGGTACACTCCCACACATACAGACTCATCTCAACTCTCTACTTTCACACGTACATTCACACAACCACACATACACACTGTCACACACATACTTCTGCATCCCTTATCTCGCTAGAACAATAAATTTAAGCCTATGTACCTATAACCTACTACTTTTCCATGAGGGGGGCCTGGTGACCTGTGGCACAGGTTTTCGAAACCTATTTCAGGCACCAGTCCTTCACAAATGTAAATAGTATTCATAGTTATAATCTAGCCTTAAGTTACAATTTGTGGAAGGACAAATAAACGTATTTATTATTATTATTATTATTAAATCCGAATCGTGTTTATATGAGATTTTTGTTTTGAAACACTCCATTAGTCTGTCTCCATCTAACTCGTCATTATTTCTATCTTAGTAATTCGTTGCGGAATTCAAGACACTTGACGCTATTCCCCGGGTTATGCCTGAGCCTCACCGCTCAGTGTCATTTCATTGTGTGTTAATGTTGATCAGTATCAACTCGTGTAAGCCAGTGCTTACAGAAGTTGCAGTGGTGTTCCTGTCAACCACGATTTGTTTAATACAATTTCTTCAATTGACTTTTTTTGGAAGCTATATTTAATTCTGATTCTGGTGTGAGATTACTTTACGTGCCGCGCTGTGATCACTGCGTGGCAAATTAAAATCTTTTACTTAGCTATAGTTGTAAATGAATGATCTTATAAATTGTTTGCTTTTTCAGGTGAACAGTCTGGAGATAACCTCTCCAGAGAACAAGTCAACACTGCTGGTATCTGGTCTGAGCTTCGAAGTGAAGTCCGGAGAGATTCTTGCAGTGTTAGCCACATCCCATCATGAAGCTACTGGACTGTTAGATGTTCTAGCTGGTGTGAGAAAAGTAGGTATTTAGGTCTATTTAAAAACTCTTTACTTCACAATCGTAGACTTTGAATGACAAAAGAGTACCTAGAATTATGATAATTTGCGTATAAAAATTATCGTATAAACCTTTTAAAAAATTAGGAAAGCTCTGAAGCGCATTTATTTCTCTAAATTTAAAGTCTAATAAGACTTTAAATTTAAAGAAATAAATGCGCTTCAGAGCTTTCCTAATTTTGCGGCGTCTGAGTAAGTTTAGAGCAATAGCTCTAAACTTACGCCCAGTTTCGTTCTATACATTGAGCACCAGCGCTCCTCTCGCGCCTCTCGCTGAAACTATAAAGAACTAAAACTCGCATCACGAGTTTTGAAGGTCTACACAAGTACGAAACGGGTATTTTTAAAAGGTTAAAGTTATCATTATCGTTTCCAACAGAAATTATCTGGTGATATAGTTCTTAATGGCCAGCCAGTAGCATCATCGACTCTCCGGAAAGTAGCCGCGTACGTGCGTAAGGATACGGCACTATGTCCTGCAATGACTGTGGAACATACGCTGAGATTCCACGCCGCGTTGCGAAGACCTAGGAACAATCACGTCAAAATGGACGATAGAGATAGGGTAAGACTCCTTATATTACGAAAAATGGAACATACATACATTTGTTGCTGATAAATACTATAAAATCTGAGGTAACTAGTTTTCAGAAAAAGACAGAGGTAGGCCACAGCGTTCATTCGCTCGAAGAGCAGTCCAACTGGGGAAGTACCGCCACCTTACAGAAGACATTCCTTAATAAAAACATTAATAATTTTAATTTCGTGTTTCTGCGTGTGAGTAAATTGCCAATGTTCATTTGGGTGGGTGGTAGGGTCAGCAACGCTTGTTTGCTGACTCTTAAAGACGGCAACCCACCCGCGACTCTGGTTTTGCGAGTGTCCATGGGCGGCGGTGATTACTTACCATCAGGTGACCCACTTGCTCGTTTGTCGCCCTTTCATATAAATATATAAAAAAAATTATGTCTGTCCCAAAGTATAAACTATTAGAATCAAAATTAACCCGGGTGGAACTTGATAATGGCTTTTATGATTCCAGATAAACCTATTGATCGAAGAACTAGGTCTAGAACAAGTACGGGATACCAATGTGTCAAGGTTAACCCGATCAGAAACGCGTCGACTCAATGTGGCCTGCCAGTTACTCTTGGATATGGCAGTACTCATCCTCGACCAGCCCACGAAAGAGATGGACATCTTCGATACCTTCTTTCTAGTTGAATATTTGAGGAACTGGGCTAGTACCGGCAGAGTGGTCATCATGTCACTACATCCACCGACCTATGAGATTTTTGCGATGCTTACCAAGGTAAAATAAAAAGATCTAAACCAAGATTTATATATATGGAAGCAACCATTTACTGCCGCTGAAAATTGCGGGCGGCACATATATTTTGTTTAATTAATCTGTTATATATTTTTTCCAGGTGGTACTAATATCAGCTGGTAGGACTATGTTCAGCGGCTACAGAAGGGATATGTTGCCATATTTCGCCTCCATAGATTACCCATGCCCTGCCTTCAAGAACCCCTCGGATTATTACTGTAAGTTATCACCCTGAAGAACAATTTCACTACTGATTTCATGTTTAGCTGGTTTTAGAGCCGATTCCCACGACCCCTCAAGGTAGCGCATGAACCAGGGGACACTATCATACACATAACATAACATATTATATGTATAATAAAATTTTAGTTTTATAGCATATTGCGCAATGCATAGGTGCGTATCGTTAGAAGCTTAACGGCAGTGCCTACCCCGGATTGGTAGAGGTTGCTGGTTCGAACCCCGCCAGATGATTAATTTAGGATTTCTCATTTTTGACACATTATACTCTCGACAAGACTATATTGCAATCAGACGAAAGGAAACTGATAATGACGTGATCATTATAGTGTAGACAGGCTTTTGCTATTATTATGTAGACTTCATTTTGGTTGTTTGTTATTCAATGACACCAAACCGGCGATAGGAATTTAGATAAAATTTGGATCAACACATAATTATCAAGTCAGCTGAATGACATCCACTGCTGGATTTGTCCCAAAAGTTTTCCACAGTGGAGTTCTATCCATCATTTGGAGGGATATGCCATAATTGCCACGCTAGGCAGACGGGTTGGCGATCGCAGTACGATGGTCATAGTACACAGATTGACGCTGCTGCCCGTTTTTTCGGAGCTGTTTCCCTCGAGTCGACTTCGATGCCTCTCACGGCATGAAATGGAATGTTGATATTCTTTACCGTCAGCCACACAAACACATATGCACACACATTGTCGAATTACGTGTAACAATCGCAGCTAATATACAGAGACGCCAGCACGCAAGCTACTAAATCTGTCAAATTTCCCCAATTGAAAGGGAACCTTATAGTTATGTGATAAAGTTGAAAATCTATAAAAGAAATTTGACAGATTGGGGTAGCTGGATGTGCTGGCGTCTGTACCTATACCCTTTTGTCAGGCATTATGTTTATAACAGTGGCATGGTATTGTTACAGTGGATCTAGTAACATTAGACGACCTGTCAGCGGCCGCCATGCTAGAGTCGTCAGGTCGCATCGAAGCACTTGCCGGAGTGTTTGCAGGAGCGCACCGACCGCCCGACCCGCCGCCGCCCGTGCCGCTGCCCGCGCCACGAGCTAGTCCCAACGTCATTGTGACTACTGTAGCTTTGTTAGAGTAAGTAGTAATTCACCAGTATCATCAACTTTCATCAAATACATTACTAACTTACTTACTAGAGCACCAAATACTCCAGTGGGGTCATAGAATCTTTGAGGGTTACTTATTTTTATAATTTTTATTGAATATTACTTAATTTAAAAATAATAGATATTAGCTAATAATAATTTATTTAAATATTTAAAAAAATATATGTGATAAAACAGACCGCACGCACGGACGGACAATTTTTTTATGTTACTCTAATAATGTATTTGACTATGTTTATGTACTGCATTTGAGCTTGACAAGTACAAGTGTATGTTAATACCCAAGTGCTGAATAAATTTCAATATTAACCCAGCTTAAAGTGACATTGTCAATGACATTTGAGACTACTGTGACTAGAGACAGTTTAAGTATCGGTCTCTTTATAACTACGATTTAATTTTTTTTTTACTTGCGATTCACTTCAAAGTAAACGATACAGTTTACTTTGAAGTGAATCTGGTATAAATTTGTTTTAAACGGAATCAGTTTTATATATAGGCAGACTCCCAAGTATACATATATGGTAAAATCCAATTTTTATAGAACGATTCCAATCCCGATATGATAAAAAAATTATAACATTTATTTTATTTAATTATATTATTTAATATTAGCTGAGATACTGTTATAGATTTGATATTCATGATTCGGTGATATTTTTGATACTATCAATTATACTCGTAGCTCCACTCAATTAACGTAGCATCTTGCGAAGAGCTAGCTGTGTAAGGAAGGAATCTGACGATACTATTTTTCTTTCCAGAAAGAACCTAGTATTTACGCAAATGACAACGCTCTCCAACATAATAATACGGATAATATTAGCCGCCATTATGTCGTTGGTTACCGGCACAGTCTTTTGGGACTTGCCTGCCACGGATCCTAAGGTAAGACCGAAGTTCTTCACGTCGAATTGAATATGTCACACTTATTATTATATTATTTTAGGATTTCTTATCTTACTAGCTAATAAAAAAAGATTTTGAAGCATAATAAGCTTATAACATATTCAGAGAACATTACAATCTTCTTTTTATTATTTAATATTTTACTTATTTATAAGTATTTTGTAAATAATAGTAGGTTATTTGTTTTTTTTTTTAAATTTGAAATACTCGCCAAACGTTATCGTTTGTTGGCGAGACACTAATTGAAGTAAAACTTCTTAACGCACGCTTGACTTGGGGAGTAAGCAGGTGAATGCGTGACGAGGGCGTTACGAAAAGTGTGATCGAGCGAGGCGGATGGAAATGAGAGGGAGATATAACTTATATCTCCCTCTCATTTAGTAGTAATAAAGATAAAAAGAGTGTGTGACAGGTGCGAGCACACATTTTCCATCTCTTTTTTAAACTTTCAAAACCTGTTATATTTTTACAGCTAACACAAAACGATCGTGTTGGTTACCACTATACGGTGATGTGTCTGTCGGTGTGGCCTATTCTGCTGTGGCTCACGGTGAGAGAAGCCAGTTCTATGCGACATCACGTCGAGAGAGACATCGCTGTTGGACTATACTCCAGAACTCTGTTCATATTATACGACGTAAGTAACATACGATATTATATTGCCTATAGCCTAGCTCTTCCCAAGAATTAAACTTTCCATACCCACAAGACCTTCGAAGCATCATTGTCTCCTACAAGGTAGACCGACCCTCTTAGAAGGCTTGCGGGGAGCTGCTGGATGCGGGCAGCTCAAGACCGGTCTTGTGGAGATCCTTATGGGGAGGCTTTTGTCTTTTGGTTGACATGATTATCTTGGTGGATCTTATTACTGCCAATGGTCTCCGTCTGCCTCGTTGGTTTAACGATAGCGTATTCTACCACAAAGCGAGATCATTCTGCCAATATAAATTCTCAGTACCAGCTCGGAGTCTAGAAGTTGGTGGTGTTACATTACCGTGCCGCAGAGAGCACGTAAAGCCGTCGTTCTCAGAACAGAACTCCTTCCGCTCGTGTCGGCTAGTTGCTGCACTGAATCATGAGGGTGAGGGATTAGAAAGTGCACTTATGTTTGTGTATGTCCCGCGCAGGGCCAGTCCTTAACCAAGAGGACATTATTAGCGACACATGTCAAATGTATGCTAAAATTAAAATGCAGCCGGTACTTACTTGACGTTTGACACCTGTCATTGATATTGACGTTACCACAATTGTGTAACATCGCGTATAAGCAAAATATGGCGGTTTCAGACGCCATTGTTAATGTTGACCATCACTTCGCAACCCCAGATAAAATGATATAATTCTATGATGTACTTGATCTTAGTAAGCCATCACGGTTAAAAGTATAAACTGTCATAAAATTATGTCCCAAGATTAATCCGTCTCTTTCGAAGGTCTTTTCTTATCACCCTGCTTCTCTCTTCCCAAATGAATTTGCGATTTTATACACAATTCATGTACTAAATTTCTTGTATTTTCAGCAATTTGTGGAGCTATGGTCTGCAGCAGTCACGTGGTTGGCGTACTTAGTGCCGAGCTACGCTATGAGCGGGCTTTACGCTCAGTCCCCAGCCTCTTTCGACGGCTTTTATATTTATTTAGGTATGAGTTTACGATTATATTGTTCTATACTTATCTTATTGTAAATTTTCATGACATGAAGGTATTTTAGTATTTTTTTTCTCTGATACTGCTTATTGAATTAAGACACCTTTTGAAGTCTGTTAAAAACTATACAAGCTTCAGTTTCATAAAATAAATAAAAAAGGTTTTTATTAACGTAGACTTTAAAAAAGCGCTTGTAAATAGTCAGAACATGTTTGTATTATTTACATACAGTTATTATTTCTAGTTACTTATTACAGATATTTAGGTACACGGAATGGTAAAACATTTATACAATTTATTTTATAATGGTAGTGATATTAAGCTTGCTTGTATTAAGTTATTGTCAAGGAGATTATGTTTAGTTGAAGTTTTTAATATAATGTATTAAAATTATATTTTACTACAGCACATATTCGATTCGTAAACCTTTTTGGGGGCGGCGGCTATGCCCAGCAGTGGACGATATCAGGCTGATCATGTGAAACAATGTATGTAAACGATACAAAATTAATGATGTCTAATATTACAGGTTACATGGTGCTCTACTTAATAAGCATACAAATGTTATGTCGGGCACTAATATTCGTCGTGCCAATGGAAAAGACTGCGGCTTGCATAGCCGGCTTCTGTCTTCTGCTCACAACCCTCGTCAACGGGGTGTTGATACAACAGCAAGACCTACCCGACTACGTCACGTGGTTGGAGTATGTGGCGCCATCTAGATGGGCCATGCCGGAGGTACTGAGGCGAGAGTTGAGCGAAATCGCATTGAAGAGTAGTATTAGTAAGGATATCAGGTGTACTCATAAACAGGTTAGTTTTATTTTTATTTTTGAAACGACAACGTTCCTTTACGTCCCAAACTCCGTTGTTTACTGCTGAGTTTCAATAATCGTCGATTGACGCAAATACAAACCAGCAATTCAGTACCTAATAAATCATTTATTTAAACTCGCGTTTTTGCACTACTTATGGGTCACATAAATAGTTATCCTGTACATGAATCGAACGCGGGACACGTAGTAGCAAGGCGACTGTCGTTAACTATTGCACACGAAATTTCGTTATTTCGTTTCGTTTGTAGAAATATAGGACAAGTTGGTTTTGTTCTTACTTTTAGTCATATTTTAAAGAAAAATTCATGAGATATTTTCAGCGTTTGCTGTTATAGAAATAATGGCAGAACTTGAAATCACCAACTTTAAAGTTACCTTTGATATTCTTTTAATTAAAATTATTTGTTACAGAGACCGTATCAAGACATAATAGTCCAATCAGCGTGTCCACCTCCAAACGGGACGCAGGTACTCTCCAACTTCGAGTACTTGAAAGCCAACCACATTTGGGAATGGACTGACGAAAGTTTCCTCGTTGCCCTAGCCATATTCTACGGAGTGTTTGCCCTAGTCGCAATCGTGGCATTTGTCACAGACTGCACTAAATACACCAAGAGAAAAGACCGGGCATCTATGAAAGGTCATAAGATTAGTGTGAACACGCCTTAAGTACACATTTTATCTGCTATAGATAAGAAGAAAATATCAAGTACAATATCAAATGAACACTTAGAGGGCAAAGTTTTGAAACTGTGTACTTATACAAAAATTACATGAACATTTTAATATAAAACATGATTTATCCATCTACTTTTACACAAATTGGGTATTTGTAAACCTCAAAAATGTATTTTTAAAGGCGTTACGTAAACTGAAAAAAGGCGGAACTTTATTTGAATGCAGCACCAGCTTATCGTCGCTAAGTAAAGGTATACTTTAGTCCCCTTTAGACAAGTTAGTGTTAAATGCAATATGCTCTTGTCGCATATTTTTCAGATATCTATTTACGCAGCTTTAATAGCATTTTTAATACTGTAAGTGTTTCATAGAGGTTATATATGTATGTTTATGCTATGAAACCAATTACACTCAATATTTAAAAAAAACCCCTCCCAATTCACTTTTTTTTTTAATCTTGGGTACAACCTAGTTTGCTATAGACTTCCTTCATCGTGAATATGATGTCGGGGATATATGTTTAACAATGATTAGAACCTTATTACCCAATTAAAACGTTAGCAGTAAATGGATGTACAAAACTATGATTACTGTCATAATATAATAATGTAATTAGGAGTAAATTCAATTGTTGAATTGAATAAGCAAGGCTGACTGTAGGTCTTCCGTCCATATAGGTAATGTAATAACAAGCATAGTGTATGAAAAGTATATAATCTGTTGAGGTAGTGGGGTGAATCAGACATATATGCAATATGACGATCACCGTAGCCTAGTTGGTAGTGCTCCTGCCTACGAAGCTGGTGGTCCTGGGTTCGAATCCCGGTAAGTGCAAATATTTGTGTGATGAGCACGAATATTTGTTTCTGAGTCATGGATGTTTTCTATGTATTTAAGTATTTATCTATCTATATAAGTATGTATATCGTCGCCTGGTACCCATAGTACAAGCTTTGCTTAGTTTGGGGCTAGGTTGATCTGTGTGACATTGTCCCCAGATATTATTATTATTATTATATAACGATTAAATGTTAGTTATGTAGTTATCATTTCTACATAAACATTGCCGAAAAAGTTAAAAAGACTAAAATTTGTTCAAATCAAATTAATCTGAGTGGAAAATACGCTTGAAGTGATTTTTCGTAAAATACTTGCACAAGTTGTCACATAAATAGTGGATGTATCTTAACGAGCTTAATTTGCTGCAGATTTAACTGAAAGACGCGTAGGATATAAATGTACTCAAAAAATACATTAATTTCCCATACAAAATGCAGTAACAAAGTCGTAACGCGTTATTTAAAAAAAAATTGTTTTTCACAAACTGGTTTCTTTAATTTGTTCAGATTCAGATAAAAATATTCTTATATCCCATATCCTTAAATTTGCTCCACTATTTAAATGACACTTTGTATATTTAGTATTCATGGAGTTTCTATCCATCCCGCTACCCTAAATTATGATAATTATTAATATTAATTTTATTCTTCACGTTTTATTATAGAAGTGTGAACTTTAAACGCTTAATTCTTACAGCTTTCTCCTTTCTACCTCTTACTAGTAGACAAGTAGATTTAAAACAATTAAGTTGGTTTTGGTCATATTGTCATTATTTTATATGGCAACATAGGCAACTTTTAAGTTATAAAATGGTAATACCGATGTGCCTTGTATATACCATAGTTATAACTTTGGCATAATAAAAATAGATTTAATTATTGATTATATATATTCCAATTAGGTAATACTGTCTTTTGAATTTCTAAATGATGTATTTTAATGTTTAGAATTATTCTAAATTTGTAATTTTGTTGGGAATGCCCGGAGTAAAAATATACCTAGGTTAATTGTATAGCAAAACTTTATGTGGTGTAATTACTAATTGTGGTAGTATTTGTTTTGTAGGAGATCTGAATACCCAAGAAATACACTAAAACCTCCGTAATGACAAATTAGACTTTATTTCTAGATCCTGACAAATGGAAATCCGTTGTCTCTGCCTACCCCCCTGGGAAACAGGCGTGAATCTATGTATGTATTTCTACCACATAATGTTATAATCTGATAATGATTTCTTAATACAAAACCCCACTGATAAATGTTACCCCGGTTAACTCTAGATGGACAATAATTAAATACAATATCCATTGTTTCAGGAGATGTATATAGACCTAATTGAACATTATTATTTATTATATATAAATAAAAAATATGTTTCTTTATTTTCTAAGCATTATGTCAATTTAGTTTTAAAGTGAAGCCATATCACTTAATTTTAATTATTATAATTAAGTTACCTTATAATAAAATAAATAAAAATAGTTATTTAATGATTTTATTACTTTCATTTCATGACCCAGTAAAATATTATTAACATCAAATATTAAACTATAACATTGATTTAAAATTAAACTGAATATTAAAATTTATAAATATAATAAATAAATTGTTATAGATAATTGAACACATATTTTGCAACAGCACTAACACAAGGTCTATACAATTTATACAATTATGATAAAAAAATCAAATTTCTTAACATTAAAAAATACAAAGCTATCCCCGAATGTCTTACCAAATATTCTGGGAGAAAATCACATTCCCATACGTTAACTTTGTAAGTATGCTATGCAGTGATAAGTTATGATTAAGCAATTCACATAATATTATTTTTATTAAATAGATATAAAAAAATCTTATTATTTTAATTTTTTACGTTTTAAAGTGTCTAAAACCAGGCATGGAAAAATAGATAGCAATGGATTCGTAGAAAGTATTGTTAAGTTAGGCTAACTAATTGGTTTTAACCCAGAATATCAAAGGTATCTTAATAACATAATAATTTAATTCGGTGTTTGAATAAAGGTTGACTGGCAGAGAATGCCTTCACCATTAAGTCTGCCTGTAAATAAATTACAGTGTAACCTGTTATAATATATAATTACTGTGTATACCCCTCAATTCATGAACTACCCTTTCATTTGGAGCTTATAAGCAATAAATTAATATGCGGCGTCACATTTTTTTACCATTCTTTCGCTGAAATTTATTAACTAATAATCCCGGCTAATATTTTTATTATATAGTTTATGGGCACTTGAAATTCGCGCTATAAGAAATAAAAAAAATGAGATAGTCGCATTTAAAAATCGCGTACCATATCATCTAGCGGTATTATGACATTTGACAATTACTAAAAAACCATAACTAACATGGCACCGCCATTAAGCATACTGTCTCACGGGCGCTATTTTTCTAACGGTGATATGGCGTCGTGCGGTACGCCGTACGACACTATATTCATTAATAATATTTATATATATTATTAATTTATATATGTACATTAAATATTTCTCCCAATACTATACAACAGCATCCAAACAATTTTAATATGATTGCATTTCTTTCTAAAATACTTCTTATGAGAAGGACAAGGCATATTTACTGGTGCTAATTTATTTTGGCGCGAAATACTGAGGGAAAATAAGCAACACGTCGCTGCGAACGTGTCATCTCCTCAACAATAATATATCATAAGCAATTTTATTGCATGCCCTGTTCTTTTCATTCGAGCTACATCAGAGAGAGAGAGAGACAGAGAGAGAAATGTAATGCACTTAAATTAATTTAGTGGGGTAAGGGACAGAATCGCAAGCGTTATTTATCACGCGGATCATGATAGCAATACTCAATAAATAATAAGCACACGCAATGGTACTTTAGACTTCTACTTCTAGAGCGACAGAACTTGAATGACACAGGTCAATAAGGAATTAAGCGATTTGATGACTTCTAGAAGTTAATTTTAGACTCTAGGTCCATATAGACAGAAGAATAATAGTAATGAAAAATATTCTAATATGGCCATAAATTATATGCAACGTCTTTGTTTCCTTAATGAGGTAGATGTAAGAACACTTAAGACTGAACACTACTGGCGCTCACAAACAGTGATGTAAACGAATTAAAACTACCCACCTTTGTGAAAGATTTCGTGGTACTTCTTACATATTTCACAGACACAAGGCACTGGTTTGTATTTGGAGAATCTTTTTACTTTCTCTTGGACACAGTGGTCGGATAGTCGTGGCTGGTCGTGTTCGATGTACCGGCTTTCTAGAATAGTCCTTGCGAATTTTTCTTCGTCGATTGTACTCGAGATTGCTGTGTCGGACCTATAAGTATAAATAAATGATTTAAATTTCTTAGATAAAGATGAATATTTTATCTAGATTCCTTATTTTTTTATACGAACTAAATACCGCTATCGTGACTTAACTATGATAGTAGTATAACTAAATGGTTTTTCTTGAGTACTATAAACATGCAGTGTATTATTTTACTATTAATAGTTATCACATCGCACGACAAAGAAAGGCTTCCTATACGCAATTTTTGATACCATGAATTATAATTTTTATTTGTCAGGTTCTATTTATTTTGAAAATAAATTACAGCCCATTGTACTAGCAAATATCTAACATTCTATAAATGAAATAATAAAAAAACAGTTGAGTAGTTTTTGATCTTATCTATAACAAATAAATTGGTTTCTCTTTTTTTCATCCACGGCTAACAAAGACAAAGACTTCCCCCAAAGATATCTACAATTGCCAGTCCGGCGCCACCCGCATCCAGCGGCCACCAGCACCCTCACCAGATCATCGGTCCATCTTGTATAGGACCTGCACACGCTACGCCTTGCGTGTGGTCCCCACTCAAGAACCTTTCTGCCGCAGCGGCCGTCGATTCTACCATCCATTTTAATTAACCAGAATAAATGTAAATGGGTGAGTACCTAACCAATAATAATAATCAAAATTTAATGAAGTAATAAAACTTCACATGTGCTTAAGCCATGTTACGTGTAGAAATTTTGTGAAAATGAAAATATATTTCGCTACCAGAAAAGTAGGTTAGGTTGCAACTGCCATTGTACTACACGTGAAACAAATTTATTTACACAGATAATTAATTATTAAATAAATACCAATGTGTCGTGATCTAAAATTGATGCTAAGACTATAATATTTTGTGATAACTATTTTGCCTTGTAATCAGTATTTTTGCTTAGAAAACAGAAGAAGGAAGAATTTTTGATGTGCAGTTAAATACCCTATAATTTATACCGATCCGCTTACATCATAATACATAAATTACCAGCTTCTATGTAGTCTACAGCCAATATATTTAATTGATACATTACAATTTCTACTATATAACAGCATAGTAAGACAATTTTTTTTTTAATTACATGTGGTTTAATACTGCGCCATTCATTTCACTAGTGCCACTGCGGAATATTGTTTTAAGAATTGCGGTACTCATAATTGCTAGCAGTAGTAGGTACTTACTTACCAACTTATCGTATAGGCAGTAGTTATCCTAGTGTCAGAGAAGTTTCAGCCGCCCAATAGGCTCTCAAATGGCTTAATTACTATTGTCCAATAACTACAACCGGAACCGACAGCTTAACATGCCCTCCGAAGCGCGGACACGCTCATATATTAAAGCAATTTGGTGGTCTCCCCAAACCTAGTTGTTCCTCGACGATCACTTACGGACCGGTGAGAGCATCTTCATCATCATCATATCAGCCGAAAGATGTCCACTGCTGGACAAAGGCCTCCCCCAAAGATCTCCACAATTTCCAGTCTTGCGCTATTCGCATCCAGCAGTTTCCAGCGACGCGCACAAGATCATCGATCATTAATGTTTTTAAACTTTCACGATTTGTACACATTTTTTATATACTGTGGACATTGCACCAGCAGTGGTCACGGGTCGAGTCGACCCGTGACCACTGCTGGTGCAATCCATGCCGAAACGTCGGGTAACCAAGGTAATGATTTACCTAAATATTTATCATCGATCATCTTAGCAAAACAAATATTTTTTTAAAGCTAATGATTTCAGTTTTTTTTTTTTTTTTTTTTTTTTTTTTTAAACTTTATGCACAACAGTATTCTGTGCCTTTATGATATAATTTAACAGAAGATTACCATAGCCATGGCAAGAGTTCCAAAGCTTGAAATATTCCGCAATGGCGCTATTGAAAATCAATTTTCCAGGAGCAAATACAACTACCCACAACTAAGAAAAATTCAGTGAGCGGAGTGTCACCTTTTTAAATCATAGTCTAGGGATGTGGTATCCGAGGGTACGTATTGCCCATAGTACTCAGGACTATCCCTCTCTGTGACAACATTGTAGACTGCGTACTGCGTAGGGAAGGGACGACGCCGTGGCTCCGAAATTTGACTAGTGAATGATTAAAACACATTGCATTTATCGAGAATGATGTTTAGGATGTGTATGGTTAATTTATGTGGAATAACAATAAGTTAATATAACAATTGTCCACATGATCAGGTTTAGATCATATTGGGAGACTTATTACACCAACAATACAAAACAACTTTCTAATAGAACCTTTCCCTTTTTTTACAACTACCGCCATTGATTTAATATCGAATGCAATAGTGTAGTTACAAACTTAACAATAACGAACGTGTTTGTATTATGTGTGTACAACCAAAATATTTTATTTTATTTTTATTTATTTATTCTCCACATTTACAACTGTCTTTACAGGTACAACCCAATACAATAGTGTAGCAAAAAAACTTATATAACCTAATTTCTATAACTAATTATATATAATGTTATCCTTGTGAATTGACTCAGTGTACAGGCAAAAATGTCTATATCCTCTGCTACCCTGTTTAGAGTGCGAAGTGCTTGGGTCAGGGGCGCCTTATTAAGGAGATTTGTGCGGCCACTAGGTACGGCCAGCAGCTGAGGCCGACGTCGCCGCCACACATATCTGTTTGGAACATTCAGACCTACTAAATTTAATATGTTGGCGTTATGCAATTTGCCTCTTATTATTTTAAATATATATAATACAAGAGCAAACTCACGTCTAACTCTCAGCTCGTTATAACCAACCATGCCTAATATAAACAAGGTTGGATACATAAGCGGGTAAAAAGGATATACTCCATAGAGCTTCAAATATAAAAATCTAACAAATTTGTTTTGTATTCGCTCCAACATGACACTATATTTAGTCTCATGTGGATGCCAGATCACTGCATTACATTCTAATTTACTTCTCACCAAAGTGTTATATAAAGCGATAATCGCCGTGATATTTGTGAAACCACGAACAGTTCGCAATATAAACCCTAAATTTCTGTAGGCTTTCTTACAGCAATTGACGATGTGATTACGAAACCACAGTCCTGTGTCAAGACTAACTCCTAAGTCCCTAACCTCTGTGACTCTTGCCATATGAATCCCATCAATATTGTAATTATATACAATAGGACTACGTGCACGCGAGAAAGTAATAGTGACACATTTTTCGACGTTAAATTGTAGGTGATTTTCTTTGCTCCAAGTAACTATGCTATCTATTGCCTTCTGTAAGCGTATACAGTCATCATTACTCCTCACTGCCAGGCACAACTTTAGATCGTCTGCAAATAATAAACAATTTGCATCTTTTACGACTTTGGGCAAATCGTTTATCATAATTAAAAATTGCAGCGGTCCAAGGTTACTCCCTTGGCTCACACCAGACCACGTAAAGTACGGCTCTGACCTGAATCCCTCGTACTCTACGTATTGCTGCCTATCTCTCATGTAACTGGCGAAGAAATTAAGTAGGTGTGGTGTAAAACCAACAGCTGCTAACTTCTTGAGCAACACGTCATTATCGACCAGGTCGAAAGCTTTTTTTAAGTCGAAATAAGCAGCATCAGCCTGCACCCCACTATCCACAATCGGCAGCACATGAGACATGTAACTCAGCAAGTTACTGGTGGTGCCCCTCATAGGTCGAAACCCATGTTGTGCATCCGAGAGCTGCGCCCTTACCTGCATATAGATACTGTTATGAATAGCGCACTCCAGCACTTTAGCCGGGGATGACAGTACTGCAATAGGCCTGTACCCAGTAACATTGCCCTTACTTGTTCCTCCTTTCGGTACCGGCACAACACGAGTGGTTTTCCATCTGACGGGAAACACAGCCGCCTCCAGACACTTATTAAAAATATGGAGCAACGGTTCCGCCAGCCCAGATCTACAGTCTCTTAATATGTAAGGCGGAATACCGTCCGGTCCCGCGGACCTCTTCGGCTTAAGTTGATCAAGCGCACTTCGCACATCCTTCAACTGTAATTTCTGCAAGTGAATCCGCGCTGCTCCATTCTCACCACCCGCCCCTTCTATCGCTGCGGCAACGTTCAACTCGGCCTGGGTCGTGCTATAAACCGAGTGAAAATAATGAGCAAACTCATTTACGCATTGCTCACCCGACAAGATCGCCCCGTTTTTTAAAATCCTTTGTGGATTCCGACTACCTCTTTTGGACTTAACATACATACATACATACATAGACTCACGCCTGTTTCCCAGAGGGGTAGGCAGAGACAACGGATTTCCATTTGTCACGATCTTTGCATACTTCTTTTGCCTCGATTACTGACATTATATTCTTCATACATGCTCGCCGGTTTAGGGTACTTCTGACCTGCCCTTTCTTGAGAACATCTCCAATTTGGTCAGAGAATGTTCGACGTGGTCTTCCCCGTTGCTCCATATTCCCCGGACTTAACGTGGTTCCAAAATGATTTCAGGTCTTTTTTTAGTTGATTTTGAACCCTGTTATTATATTGTTCTAATGCAAATTGAATCAACTGTTTTATTTTTGCCCTACACCTAGAAAACGCTTCGTAATCATCGTGGTTCTTACTTGCCTTGTACCGTTTGTGTAGAATAGCCTTATAACGTATGTTGCGAATTATTTCAACAGTGTAAAACTCGGGGTAAATATACTTCGAGCTTACATGACTTCGCTGTTTTCTGGGAACACAGTCATCTATTATGGCTTCAATTGTTTCATAAAAATAATTTAAACTCATTTCCAAATCGAGATTATACATATCAGTCCAATCTATTGTTGCTATTAATGAGTACAATGTCAAAAAATCTGCTTTATTAAAATTCCAACTAGTGGTCACAGTACTCGACTCATACGGGAATGAACCTGAGACCCGGCGTGGCCTCAGTTCGACAAACACGTCAAGCGGCGGATGGTACGCGTCCACAGGCACGAGGGGCGCCCCCGCCCCGTGCACATTCACACACTCCCCCTGAGGAAACGTACTTAAAACTAAATCTAAATATCTATCATTACAGTTAACAATCGTGTTACACTGAGTAAATTCACAATAAGATAACAAGTATTCAAAATAATTACATACGTTTATCGAACTGGAATGCATGTTGAAGTCACCAATTACGACAATATCACTATATTTATTACACAACTGTTCTATTATCCTAAACAATATCATGTAGTCATTCTCACTACTGTTTGGCGGAATGTAAACAACACACAATAAAAATAAAAGTCTACTTCGTAAGTAAACGGTTGCAGAAACCAGTTCAAACACCTTATCGTCTATGTTGACGTCACTCGGCAGTGCCACTCGCCGCACTTTGTAACGCGGTGTGGCCACGAGACATGCACCGCCTTGCTTTCGTCCGTCCGCGCGATCACAGCGGAGTATTGTGTATCCGGGTGGTACCAATTCTGCATCATTAATAGATTCGTTGCAGCCTGTCTCTGTAATTGCGAACAAATCAGCCTCTGAAGACGATATACCTACATAGAACTCGTACAATTTTGTGCGCAAACCTCGGACGTTTTGGTAATAAATCACAATAGATGTCTTAGTTATTTTGCGGTTTTTTGGTTGTTCTACGAAACCACAGCCATTCGCAGAATTCGATGTTCACAGCCCAATTTTCCGATTTACATAAGGTATCATAACTACTTTCAGGTACACCTATGATAAAAGAAGCGTAATCCCGTTCGGTTTTATGTTTTATTGCCTCCACCGTCACCGGCGACCCAAGCAGCAAAATGTGGTCTAGTAATTGTCCTGGAACCACCATTTCATTAGGACTATAACGGAATAGTAAGCAATTATAACCACGGAAAAGGGCCCAATTTATAGGCGTATTTTAGCTAATTAAATATCTATAGTAGACTTGGTGAATACCATTTTGACCAATAACGGCCATATAGTTGGACTATGTAAAACTATTTTCTCCCGCGTAGCCAACTATCAGCGCTTAATGGAACCAATCACGCCAATAGTAACCTTATAGTTAGACCACGTAGAACTATTTGCTCTCGCAAAGCTAACTATGAGCGCTAAATGGAACCAAACACGACAATAACGTACACAGTGAATATCTTACAAGCTCATACAAAGTGATGTGAATTGGTGAATGTTGCTATGCACATTTGTAAAGATAATTAATATTGATAAAGGTAAGTTATTATATTTTTATAATAAATATTATCTAGAATAAGAGTAGGGTGTTAGTTAACAATAAGTGAAGCCGTGTTTGAATGTGCATGGCGCAGGTATATTTTCGGTGAAGTGTAATAAGTTTTATGTCAAAATTTTTAAACGCCCCTCGAAATTCACGTTTTGATTAAGTTGAATTTTAAAATAATGTTGGTTTCAGTAAGACATACAACGAAAAGTCGCCATCTTGACAAATTTGGTCTTCCCAAATACATTAACAAACCGTTATAGGCGTACTTTGTTTAAAAATGGTAAATATCAGAACTATTGCTTGGCCATATTGTTTGGAATTAGAGTTCCGCAAATATTGTAATGTTACTCTATGTTGTTATTAGGTACCGATGTCTTATTTTCATATTTTTGTTTAGGTGTCAGGTGTGAAAATGGTAATGTTTCTGGACGTCGATAGCTTTATAACTAAAAGGGATTTTCGAGCTTTAAAAATTGTTTGAAATATTTTCTACTTCTATTTTTGTGCTTTCCCTTGCTAACTTGGTTTATTGTTTCACAGAATCGTGATCAAGACCAAATTAGTGAAATGCCAACGGTCTCTCGAGAAGATACTCGTTCAAATACTACAAGATCACTTCATTTACAACAAAACTCGGCTACCATTCAATCCGGTTCAGCAATTTTACCTGTATCTTCTTTTGTCGCGCAAAACCCTCAACTTGTCATAACAGAAGCAGAAGAAACACTGTCAGATGTCAGTTTAAATGCTCAACATTTCGTTCTTTACAACACGGATAACCAAATACAGCCTGTCGAGGTTGGTCAAATTCCACAACTTCAACATGAAGTAAAGTCAATCAAAGAAGACATTATAACCATCATACCAAATCAAAATGCACTTTATGAAATACAAACTAACATGTGCTGAGTGCTGTGTCGAAGAGAGATTCAGAATGAATTAAACTCGTACATTAAGACGTAGATGTCGACATGTTATAAGAGATCTAAGAGAACTTGAAGAATTTGAAACAAATACATTTATTCAAAATTTCTATTAAAAAAATTGAATGCCGCATGTCGTATTGTATTCTACAGCCCATTTTCTAAGATCGCTATTGAGTTGAAAATTGGAATAGTTTTCGATATCGCATTCATCTTCTTGTACAGGTTCCTCACTAACACAATCTTCCAAGTGTACATTTAAAATTGCTTTTATCGATTAAACGTTTTTTCGTGCAGAATCATTAAAATAAACATTTTGTCTTAAAATTTCACAATAACAATTTTATACGGAACCTTCTCATATTTCTACGATTCAACAAAATCAAAATATCCGTACTGAGACTATAACCGAATTTGCAAGACCATTATAAACCAATGTTTTCTTGTTCAGGACACCACGGATATAGTTTTGGATACTAAGTATATTATATTAAACCTTTATAAGCGTGTTAAGATTATAACGATATTGGTATATACCACTATATAACCGCTCCATTTTACTGATAATTGTTCTGTAAAGTAAATTTATAAACCCTTATAAAACCAAGTAATAAATGCAAATAGTATCCAGAATGTTTAGTTCTGTTTATCACTCTTATTGGTGTACTTTACTTATAGTGGTTCTATAATGTTTCTTGTTAGTAGTTATAAGCATAGCTTACCAGTTTATCTGCTCTTGAGTGCGTTTACACCCTCGCGATACTTTTATAGGTCACCGAAGCTTATATTTGACTTTTAATTTCGGCCTATAAGTAATTATAAGTTAATGTATAGGAGGAGATATACTATAAGGCCCAACTAACTCCATGCTTGCTATTATAAGCGATGCAGCAAAAACTAGAACCCTTAAGAGAACATTAAAAGTGCTGGAGTCCTATAACGTCTGCACTATAGGATAATTTTGCTGCTTGGGGAGTCACATATATTTTTCACGTATTTTGTTAAGCTTTCTACTGTAGTTTCCTTACAAAGGCGCCATACATGCAAAAACTTTTTACGTTCAGTGCCCTTTATGTCTACTGCACTCGTGCTACCACCTTTTTTTACTTCCGTGTTCGGGTATCTTCTTCTTTTATTATTTACTGTTATCCAGGTTTCTTCCTTTTGAGATGGTAACACTTCCTTTTCTGCATTTCGATCATATTGATTTCTTCCGTTTTCTGGGACATTTATTTCCTTAAATGCCTTGTTCGATGGTTTCGTGGCCATACTGTCTTTTGTCGGATCTTTATTTCGATTTACCCGGTTATGATTTTTCGTGGCCGCTGCAAATGTCGAATTTAGTTCTTTTTGGGCTATAGTTTTAGCGTTTTTATCCATTGAAGAACCTCCCGTGACAATGCAGCCTTCAACCATGTTATTCTTGTGTTCTGTAATGTTAATATTTGTTTCTATTTCTTGTACTTTGTCTACCTTATCTTGAAGTACTTTCATTTGTTTTCTTAGTTCTTTTAACTCTGTTTCGGTCGATATAAACCTATTTAGGAGTATTTTATACTCCTTAGTTTGGTATTCCATGAAAGTTTTCATTTCCAAGCGAAACTCACGAATCTCTTCCATTATTCTTTCTTCTTTAAAACGGCTGCCGCGGCTACCGCGCTCGGTGTTCACATAATCACCAGGCGTTGATGGTGTATTATCCATATTGAAGTATCTTCAAAAAAACGGTGTGTCCCAGCGTTTCCTTTAGGTACACTCTCATCCGGGGTGACTTCACTGATTTTTAAAAACCAATAACTACGCCCGACCAATAAACACGTCCGCACACTCGCGCGCGCACCAACGATTATAAGCCAAATATGTTACATTATAAGCGATCTTATTGAATTATGGTGACATTACGTTAATCATACACCAGCTTCCTGCAGCAGTTTTGTTTGTCATAATTTTTTTTTTACTGCAACCACAACATCAGAAAGAGGCTGAACATTTCATGCATGCAGATTGATATGGCTGTCCTGTTTAAAAAAAACTGTAAGTATTTGAACATCACATAAATTAATATCTTGGAACAACTAAGACACTGCCATCTGATCCCAAACTAGGCAGCGCCCGTACTATGGTAACCAGACAACAGATAAACATACTTATATATCCAGACACAGATACAGAACAAATAAACGTACTCATCACACAAAGACGTTTATTTCACACACAGAACAAATACACACGTTTATTTGTTCTATTGCTACACCAGAGGTCCGCTCTAACTCTGGTTTACTGGTCAGGGGTCATTAACTACTAGAATAAGACCATGAATAAATATTAGGTCCTTACCTATGAAACTGACGTTTCAATTTTATCTAAAAGTATTTTATAGATTGTTTTTATCAGCATCATTAAACTGAAAATATATTACCTACTCCTTATAGGCTCGTAACAAAAAAGAGACAGAAGGTTTTAATAGAAGAACTTTGTCACAGTATACTTACTAGAAAAATTTCAAATTGCTCTCCTCTAAAGTTACGATTATGCAGAAGTAACTTTATTCTACGGATAGGTCAAAATATTAAAACTATTTACTGTTAGAATACGAGAGAGTTAAATATATTTGGAGGAACAATAAAATGTATAACATACTTTGGTTTAGGGCTCTGGTATGCAACGTCGACGTCTGTCCGCAAACTGCAATATGACTTTGACTTGTCAGACCCGCCCTGAGACCTTGGTCTCTTAAAACACTTCTTCCTGAAAACCAAAATTTGGGGGATTAGCTGATAGGTTGATGATCATATCCGGTATGGTGGATGAAAACAGTATTTACTAATTCATTCGCAACTTTCACGGAGTAGGTATATCGCTTATGACATAATGTATAAGCTCATGGTAGACATGTTATACTGAAGTCATGCATATGTTTCATCTTAGTCTTTTGTTCTATATATAAGAGGGCGACATACGAGCAAGTGGGTCACCTGATGGTAAGTGATCACCACCGCTCATGGACAGTTGCAACACCAGAGGAGTCGCTGGTGCGTTGCCGGCCTTTAAGAGTCAGCAAAAAAGTGTTGCTGACCCTTCCCTCCACCCGATGAGCTCTGGGGCGTTACTCACGCGCATAAACACAACATTAAAATTATTAATATTATTATCTTCTGTAAGGTGGAGGTACTTCCCCAGTCGGGCTGCTCTTCGAGCGAATGAACGCTGTGCCCTACCTCTCATTAAAGTCTTGTTGGGTAACAGAATTTAGCGCGACAGTTTTTAATTAGTTGCCAGATTTTACATATTTGTAGGTTTTATTGAACAGCACATGCAGAACAGTTTGAAAATTACGTCACTTATTGACAAATTTGTAGGATTTAACGTTTTATTGAATACCGCCAAATCTGTGGCACTTCCATGTCAGTCTTACCTATGGTATTGGGCCGAGTGGCAGACTTGTTTCTGTCTAGCCACCTCGTCGTGTGGCACGCAGTCACAGGGAGCCACCTTGACACGACTAGAGTTAATCTGAGTGTTCATGGCCGCCTCCTTGCTGCAGACTTCGTCTATCCGCACCTTTGTCGCTATCTCGATTTTAGGCGATAAAATACCCTAGAAATTAGGACACTTTAAAGTTATCTATACATATAATAAAATCGTAGGAAAGTCAAAACTGTACATTGAATATTTATTTTAAGGATACTTGGGGCGTGGTCTACAAAAGATATCGAACCCAAAAATTTAGTTTTTAGAGTTTTTGACTGTTTATCTGTTTGTCTGTATGTATGTCCGGGCTAAACTCAAAAAGTACTGCATGGATTTATTTCAAATTTTGCATGAATATCTAAGAGGTCGGGTCAACATATAGGGTACGTATTATCACGCTAGCACCTAGGGGAGGAGCTGTGATAATTAGTAAAGTTTAACGCGGGTAAAACCGCAGGGTACAGCTAGTTATACCTATGTAAAATTGCCCAACCTACAACGAGGTTGTAGACAATCGTAAAATAAAATAAAGATAATAGTGAAAAATTATTTTAAACTTATTGCGATCGTCAACTTGCAAATACATTGCAATAGACGTTAGCGCGCGCACTTATTCGTGCAAAGGTTTTGAAACGATTGTTCGGTTTGAAAATTTTGAAGGTTTTGCGTTACTTAAATAAGACAGTCTATTTTATTCGACTGGTAATAATATGTCCACAGTTACTGGTGTTCATATCAAATTGAACATCATCAGTTTGATATCGTCCACGGCTAACCATAGGCCTCCACCAAATGTTACCACAACCTTGCCCTTTGGGGCGATTTGCCGTAGTCAACGCGCTTGGCATGCGGGTGGGCGATCATCAAATTGATACTGCCACCCAGATATATAAATCAGTTATTTTTTGTTTTACAAGCATATTCCTACGGTTATACAAGGCGTAACGTAAGTAGTTGAGGTTACAAAATGAGCGCTATTTACCCACTAAACTGGACAAATAGAAGAAAACACAAATTTTAATCTCGGAATAACACATTTCTAAATGTATTATTCCGCAGACAGGGTTTGAACTTGAATTCTGTGGATTAAACCTTACATTTGCTAAAAAGTTTATTTTAAAATAACGTAGGTACATATGTTTGGTCTGCGGTGTCGATTTGCATGAACATCCACAAGTGGACATATCAGACGAGCAGTTGCTAAGCGATGCCAATAGATGGCGCAAAAATTACCCAAACTTAAGATTGGAAAAAATAATTAAAAGACCTGACAATACCAAATACCAATGCGCGCAGTTAGGCTACTGATGAGTTTAGCCTAGTATTGAAGAACAACACTTAAATAATTTTATGTCGTAATTTTTCCTTTTTTTTTTATTCAGTCAAGACTACTCTGCTGTCAGGGGAACTAGGTACAGACTGAGGAGTCTAGCAGAGCTGCATTTGTTGAAAATCAGACAAAGGACATTTTCAGTTTAGACACACCCTTTAGACTACAAGTCATACCTATGCTCTTACAACTGCACGCATAAAGAACTGATGGAAGCTATTCATAAAGAGATTCTCGTGGCCATGTTCTGGGGACACAATTTAGATTGCCATTGACTCTCTAAGAAGAAGAAGAGTTGTCTACATTACTTGTAGTCTAAAGGGTGTCTTTTTATTCCTCCATATTTTTCCTACGTAACGGCGGCTGACGTCATAGTTTTTTGTCAATAAAACTTAGGTAGTATGATTTAACCTTTGGTGAATCTCGTTACTTCAGACGTCCGGTTCCTATTCTCCTGTAGTCATAATACAACTACCGTCATGCATTAATTTACTAACATAACTTATCGGAAAGTCCTTCAAAACCATAAAAGTAAAATTAGCTACCAAAAAAAACACTTATTACAGGGAATTCTTTAGACCTCCGCATCAGTAGATCAACTCCATCGCTCGAGCACATGTTTGGTGGAAATAGTACATCATTTAGAGCTCCAAGATACTGCGCCAGGATAGTAGTCCCGCCCCTGTCACAGTCTTCACACCACTGCATTAGTTCACAGTATATTGTTTCATCTTCTGGAATTAAGTAATAAATATGTTCATATTATGCTTTAAAATTTTATTTTATAAGGTAAATTATTTTTGGAGGTTCTTGAAACTTCACTCGCCTCTTTTATCTGAAGCAGTGAAAGGCTTCTAGGCTGACTGTAAATGTCATGTCAATAAAGAAAAGCTTCTATATATCATACTGTTAGACATATTATTATTACAATTTACAAAGCAATATTTTTAAACTCTAAGTCCCATGTCTGGGATCTATTTTTTGTGAGTTTTAAGGAATACTGCTGGGATGCTAGTAGCTAGTAGTTTTCACAAATTGAAAGAAAGACATGGTCAATTTGAAGTGGGGCTACACTAAAAAGGTTAAAGAGGCAAGTTCATTGTCTCAACTTGACCCAGGTTATTTTCTATTTATAAACATGGTTTTATTACTTGTGTATATACATAAGTGGAACTACTGGATATCATCATTGTGTGTAAATGATTTTTAACATAACTTACTCAATAAGCAGCAAATGTTGTTAAGTGCACATGACTGTTGGAATCTTTTCCTGAAGTAGAACACATCTTTGAACATGAGGGGGAAAGAAGGTGGCAGTAAACAGGTTTGATAGCTGGTTCCAAGGGTAAACAGTGTGAGAGATACACGCCCATCTTGACACAGCCATACCCCTGGGCAAGACACCTAGAGAGGAAATAGGACACTATTTTACAATTATATACCATAATATTGTGTATCGCAGCTGTATCCAAAAATAAACAACTTATACACTCATCATCATCATCATCATATCAGCCGAAAGACGTCCACTGCTGGACAAAGGCCTCCCCTAAAGATCTCCACAATTGCCGGTCTTGCGCTGTTCGCATCCAGCAGTTTCCAACTTATACACTATATATAAATAATCAAAGTTTCTGGCTTCATTTCAGCTATTGGGGCCAACAGGATATAATGATATTACTTATAGTGGAGGAGTCTTGGACAGTTATTGAAACTGAACAGGATCAACAGTTTTACTTGGTCTCTGACAGCGTGGGTTATGCACTGCCAACTTCTATACTCTAGGCGTATTTATAAGGTGTATTTCTTGCCAGAATAACTGTAATAACACTTGTTTCATGGGTCTGCTAGACTTCCATTGATCTCATTTGACCTTCAGAGTCGGGATAATATCAAAACTCACAGACATTCTATTTTTCAAGTCATAAAAGCAAACAATTTTCATGTAAAAAATAAACAATTTACATGTAAAGAGTATGGCAAAGTATTTCACTTTATATTTCAGATACTTTGCCACCAGGCAAAAGTCTACAATAAAATGAACTTTTACGAAATTAGTCTTATTATAATATAATTAGTTCAGTAGTAATATTGCCTTTTTGTAGAAAAAATAAGAAAAATCATGCTGTCTTTTGAAGTTCTAAAACAACTCACTCTTTGTACTTCTAATTCCACTGTTAACTCGATATTTTTTGGCATGTTGCAACTTCGCATTGCCCATTTATAATCTTTCAACGAACACACATGGTTAATGACCTAATTTTTTGGGAACGTCTCTCATAATTTCTCATTACAAAACTGAAATAAATCTAATGTTTACGATTTTTTTGTACTTTTTACAACCAACAAGTTTTCTATCACAAATCATTATTCGTTATGGTAATGAAACACTGTAATTGGTTCTCTATTTCATTTTAATAATTTTTAACCAATGGGCGAATGATAATTTTGAATTGTTGTTATTACACAACCAATGCTGAAGAGTTAGTTGGGTTACCATGACAACATATTTACAAACTTAATTCGTGTAGAAATCTTCAGCCTAGTTTGCGTGGTTGATTAAATAGATAACTAATTTTGAATTATTTTATTTACGTTGTATGTACGGTATTATCACTTATGAATGAATTAATAAAATATTTGATTTGATACATTCTATAATTTAATTTAAGAAAATTTAATCATTCGGCCAGTAGAAACGTCCAAAACTTCATTATGAAATAACAAGATGTCAAAAATTGGCGCGTGTTGTACTGTAGGTTAAATACTCTTTGCGTGTTGTTTCTATTGGTATTTCATCAAGGTATTTTTAATTAAGAATCGTGTATAATTTATCTATCTTAATTAATATATGATACGTGTATATTCTGAACAGTTCAAATAAAAGGGCATTATACTATTTAATATGTCTAAATCTAAAGTTCCATCTGTAGTGCATTGGTTTAGGTTGGATTTGCGTATACATGATAACCTTGCCCTACGTAACGCCATAAATGAAGTAAGTATTGGATGGATTCCGTTAATAGGATGAAAAAATGGTTTTTACTATACTTTCAAAGCAATCATAACATTCCTCATCATTACATCCAAAGCCAAATATTTGCTTGATTAGACTAATACCAAGATGAGATTAGGATTATGTTCAAGACAAACCTCTGTTTGATGTTGGCAAACTATTCCAGCTCAACAAAGTAACAATAAAGTAAATAATAAATTTGAAAGAAGTACTATTGACTTATGAGAATGTTAACTATTTATTTTTCATAATTCCAGGCAGAAAACCGTAAACATCACTTAAGACCAGTTTACTTCCTGGATCCTGAAATTAAAGACAAAGTTGGTGTAAATCGGTTAAGATTTTTAATACAAAGCCTGCAAGATTTGGATGCCAACTTGAGGAAACTTAAATCCCGGCTGTACATTATAAAGGGAAATCCTGTTGATGACTTGCCTAAATTGTTTGATAAATGGCATGTAAAATTTTTAACTTGTCAGGTTGATATTGATCCAATTTATGTGCATCAAGATGATGTTATAGATATAATAGCAGAAGAAAAAGACATTTTTGTTGTCCGAAGAGTACAACATACTGTCTATGATGTTCACAGTGTTTTGAAAAAGAACAATGGAAGTGTTCCATTGACATACCAGAAGTTCCTTTCACTTGTGCAAGATCTGCAAGTCAAGGAATGCATTGAAATAACAAAAGAGGTGTCAGATCAATGTACCCCAAAATACAAGGATTCTGGGGAGTATGATGTTCCAAGTCTTGAGGAAATTGGTCTAGATGACTCATCACTGCTACCCTTGAAGTATGTAGGAGGAGAAACTGAAGCACTCAGGAGGCTCACTGAATACATGGGTAAGGTAGAATGGGTTTGCAAGTTTGAAAAGCCAAATTCATCCCCTAATAGCATAGAACCCAGTACAACAGTACTCAGTCCTTACATCAGCCATGGCTGTTTATCAGCAAAACTCTTTTATCACAAATTAAAAGAAGTTGAGAATGGAAGGCGTCATACTGATCCACCTGTTTCTTTATTAGGACAATTAATGTGGCGGGAATTTTATTACACAGCAGGAGCAGGTACTGAAAACTTTGATAAGATGGTGGGAAATTCGGTTTGTACTCAAATACCATGGGGTAAAAATGATGAACATTTAAAAGCTTGGGCTGAAGGCAGAACTGGCTATCCATTTGTGGATGCTATAATGCGCCAACTGAAACAAGAAGGTTGGATTCATCATTTGGCCCGGCATATGGTAGCCTGTTTCCTTACAAGAGGTGATTTGTGGATATCCTGGGAAGAGGGGGCTAAGGTTTTTGAGGATTATTTGCTGGATTATGATTGGTCTTTGAATGCTGGTAACTGGATGTGGCTGTCTGCTTCTGCCTTTTTCTATAAATTCTTTAGAGTTTATAGTCCAGTAGCATTTGGTAAGAAAACAGACAAAGAAGGTCTGTTCATCAGGAAATATGTGCCTGAATTAAAGAAATATCCTACAGCATTTATTTATGAACCATGGAAGGCACCAAAAAATGTTCAGACTACAGCAGGATGTATAATTGGTGTGGGATATCCTAAAAGAATTGTTGACCATGACAAAATTCACAAAGAAAACTGCCAAAAGATGTCTGTTGCTTATAAGTTGAACAAGGAGAGAAAAGCTCTGAAGCGACCTTTACCAAAATAACTTTTGTAATTTTAAGATTTGCCTTAGTAATAATAAAAAATATCTACCTCAAATTTACACCAATAAGAGAAAGTATTTTTTTATGTAAGATGTTACTAGTTTTCCTTTGCTTCAGTTTTACTCTTTTGACATTGACATTTCGAGCTGTCAATTGCTATTGCTTGTCAGTTGTCAAATGACAAGGAACAAATTAGTTTATTTTGCGGTTAATTGTTATGGATTTCCATCCAAAATGTAGTTTATTATAGGAGTAAATAAGTGATGAATATGGTTTTATCGACCATGCAGTGTTTTCGAATGGTTCGAAATGAAGGTATGTCATTAAAACTAAGTTACCTGCCTTCTATCTGAATGATGTGTTTACTTGAGATATCGGTAATATTCACGAGAATAAAATTGCGATTCTTTAGTAATATAATATAGTAGTCTTAATGGAGTTATTAATAAGTTCTTATCGAATTAAAATAGGTTATGTTACGCCCCCATTGTCACAGTGCTGAAAGCGATACTGTGGCAGGACTGCTGGTGACTAAGCCATGTTGATTCTGCCTCACAAATTTCGTTTTCGAATGTCACCACCCGTTTATGCCTAGCTTATGCACATGTATGTTATTAATATACCCTTTACTTTGTGTCTTCCATGATATCAATAACTACTACAGTCTTCACTTGAAAATATCAAGTAAAATTTAATTCAACATTTGTTATTTTTCACCAAAAACGAAAAAGATGTGTACAAAACAGTTTGGCACCTTTTAGACCTAACCTTATAGAATTGATTGAACATACTCTCACTCCTTCTAACAAAATTTCAAATGCTAATGGTTGTATACAAATTGCTGTATTTAGAAAATTTTCATCAGAATTTTAGCTTATTTCAACCTTGTCCCATTAGGGTTCTTTCAACCTATATGTCTTTTTAATAGAAATCTAAATAAATAAAGACTTGTTAATACTATTGAGAGAGTTTTATACTTGCCATACAAAGCCCCACATCAGACATGTAGATTTTCTAAGAGGCCATGTTTACATTGGAATAGGCATAAATGTAGATGAACCTGATAATAAAGAGTAATAAAGAAAGTTAATTATTCTTTATTCCTTTAATTTTTTTTTAGGTCCCATCAGCCAATCACAATAAGGATTACATCTAGTTTATTCTGGTATATATTTTTAAAGGTGTTGCATAAACAGTGTATGAAACTAAAGCTTAATTTTTTAAGTTGATTTCTTCAACTTGCAACATTCACAATATATCATCCCATATGCAAATCATGATCAGTTAAAGCTTTTAGTATTGGGAGCTAAGACACTTATTTTTTTAAATTACGAAACTGATTTCATTTCATAGGTGATAGTGTTAATTTCTACCACTGTTTGTGTTACACCCTGTATATTTAACTATTAGCAATCTACCCACATTCTTTTCTAATTTAATTATTAAACCTTATTTATGTACATAATGTTAGCATAAATTAAGTAAGTATAAGATTTGATGAGGGCAATGACTGGCATTGTTTTTTTTTACCAGTGGCCATGACATAAAACATCCTTTGTCTGAAAGCACTATGTAACTGTATTATTTTTATAATGTTTACTGACATAATTAGAGATTATACTGTAATTTTATTATTACAGTGTTTAAACAGTTAATTTCACATAGTTTACAATTGACTTTCTGAAGTCCTGTTGTCTATGAGAAATATTAAGTACTGTTTTTATTTACATTTATTTTAGTTAGTTTGGATCTGATGGTTTATGACCTAGTTTTGAATATCACATTGTTTGAGCTGTGATTTTAAAAGTAATTGTTTGCACTTCATGTATATGTATTATTTAAAAAAAGGTTTTTGATATGTATTAATAAATTTTGGTTTTGTTTTTCTTGATATATTTATTACTGTACCTGGCATGTGTTTTAATACCTTAGGATGAAGAATGGATTTAATATACAACCTGTGTGGGTGTACACAGAAAACCCACCAATGTTTTATAACAATATGATACACTTACAGATGTATAATTATTTTACCACATTACTAATACAACACATTTATTTTTTGTTAAAATTCCATAATAGTGATAGTGCAAGTCAATGCATGATGTAAGCTTATATCAAACTTATTTTGCACAATATAAATATACAGTAATTACCCATTAGATATGTAACCATATGGATTGTAGAAAGGTATTCTACAATCAGTCCGGTTACCTATATAATGGTTAAGGGGACAACGTAGCAGCATCCCCTCGTTTCCGGTGTTCCCTCGAGCAGGCGCCAAGAGATTTCCGCGGCATATTAGATTTAGTCGGTGCGAGTCCGACATACTCACCCGCAGACACATTTTACGGGTGGCATGTTTGGGCAGAGTCTCTGCCTTAATAAAATAAAAAAGGGAGTCTTGGATTGGTCTAAACATTTTATGCATTAATGTTGATGTAAAACGTCAAGAATTAGTGTTTAAGTAGTTGAGTACCTACCTACTGGAATAATAATTCAGTATAAATATTATTATTTTTATGCGTGGAGACCTATTAATGGCTCTCTGTCACGTATAACATAAAAAAAAATGTCACTGAAAGCTGTTGGTCTTCCTAAGAAAATTAAATAAATAAATAAAACCTTTATACATGTTTACCTCTCTAATACCTAAGTAGAATAAATAAAGTTCAAATTTACAAGACATTTATTTAACTTTGCTTCGGCTCAATAATAATAGCTCAATCAATCCACATGAAATTTTGTGAACTAAGTAGTAGAATTTGTGTAAACGCTGTTCTGTAGTGCGTGTGTATTAAATACGCTTTGAATGGTAGATAAACATTGCGAGTTCCTGTAGCTACTTATATTAGAGCATCAATTACAATAAATAATTTATTAAAAAGCTTTAATAAATGGTAAGTAGGTATCTAGGTATCCTTTACCATTAATATCACGGGGAGTATTTTAAGGAATTGTTCGAACTTAGGCGATTGGCACACTGCCCCGCATGATGCAGCGTAGTGCGTGTTCTAACGTTGCTTGTAAGTATCTCAGTTTATAAAGAAAACACGCACAGTCAAACACACAGAAGCTGCACCCACGTGCGTTCATGCAGATGCCATACCATAATTTAGAAGGCCCTGTGCCTTTTTTTTGAAAAACTAATCCGAATCTTCGGATTACTCTACCCACAACTAGGGATTTTATCGCCCTATCGCAAAAAAGTTATCACAGCTTTAAAGTGTTAGCAGTCGCTTTAATAAAGGATAACAATATCATATCGAAATAAATGCCAAAAACCGAACTTAACTGAAACTAGCTAAAAAGAAAACGTGCTTCGTAGGCCATAATTTAGAAATAGATTTTCTGTATGCCTTATAAGCAGGTGCTATTTCCCATCGTACCTAGTTAACGTGTCGTTTCTAATTTATAGGCTGGCATAGGTATAGGTACAGTATAAGCACAGATATACCCACAATAACGAAAGTAACTACCATTCTGGGAAAAAAGAAAATTAACATGTAAATTGCATTATTGTATTTACATGTACACAATGTAATTGAGGCGCGCAACTTAGGCTTATTAATGTAGCAATTTCTACGATTCGAACATATGTTATACGTATTCCTAATATAAAATTCAATTCCGTGATCGTCACGGGGTTATCGACGAAAGAACAGAGAGGGTGACACCCAGCCAATGCTGAGGTGTTGACGCTTTCGGCAAGATATACAGAACCTATTTGCTTACTTATGTATATTTTCTTCCCATTCTTTGTTTTTTCCACCAGTACCTACTTAGTTATGTCTGAAAATTTTAAGTCTTTTGTCTAATAATTATGTTTTCTGATAAGCTGCAATGTCTCGAAAAACGACTCGTCCAACCCAGTCCGACCGCCTGGATATTTACAAATATAGTTCGTTTAATAGTTAACTATATAGTTACCTAGGAATATCTCTTTCCCTGCGTAGGTACTAAACTATTAAACCTAGAGAAAGCCTTAACATAAACCTTAACCAAAAAGTGTTTAGCCATATTGATCTACATTTACTGATACTTGAAACCCTGCATAAGAATTTAAGAGTGAAAATTAGGTTACATATTTCCATACAATATATGCCTGATCATATATTAGATACGTCATGTATGGAGATCGCTTAAACATTTTTTATAATTGAATAATCCTTACGCAGAACACGGCTTTTGTTATAGTAGTGGGTACTCAAGGCCACTACGTATACAAGGACTTAGGTCACGAGTGTGTGCACAAAAACAAGCGCCCTCTATTATCGGTGGGGTGACATCCAACATGATTGGGGAGGGAGCAAGTGCAGGAGACCGACGACGGCTTGAAATGCCAACGCGGTCTCATTTCTATAGAAGAACACTATCTATCAAGCCGTCGTCGGCTAGTAGGTAATGAAAGAAAGCATACCAGCGCTGAATCGACTAACTTAAAATAAAAAGATATATAAAAATTGTTTAGTTATATCTATACATATAATAAAATCTTAGGAAAGTCAAAACTGTACATTGAATATTTTTTTAAAGGATACTTGGGGCGTGATCTACCATCGATATCGAAGCCAAAAATATAGTTTTTAGAATTTTTATCTGTGTGTCTGTTTGTCTGTATGTATGTCCGGGCTAAGCTCAGAAAGTACTGCATGGATTTACTTCAAATTTTGCATGAATATTACTAAGAGGTCGGGTCAACATATAGGCTACATATTATCAGGCTATCCTAGGCTATACCTACGGGGGAGGAGCTGTGATAATTTATAAAATTTAACGCGGGTGAAACCGCGAGGCACAGCTATAACGTTATAAATAAAAAAAAAATAGTTACATACACTGTCTTGATATTGTCTAGGAATTAGTACCTATAGTTCGTGTCCTTAACAGGTCATCGGTGATCCCGTCCAATTATATGATCATAGAATTCTATCTTTTTACTTTACCCTGTGTGTAGCTGTACCCTACAAGGATGCCCTCAGGTATTAGGCGCTTCAATTAAGCTACGGTTGCGAGCCTTCTGCGCTAGCCAACTGTTCGTCGTCTTCAATTCTTTAATTTTAACATAGTAGTACTAAATTTAACAATAATAGCATAGTAACTTGTTAATTATTTAAGGATTAAAAAAAATGTGATAAAACAGACCGTACGGACGAACTTATACAATTTTTTTGGTTACTTTAATAGTATATTCGACTATGTTTATATATTGCATTGTTAGCTTAACAAGTACAATTGTATGTTTATATCCAAGTGTTGAATAAATATCATTATTTCGTTGTTTTTTTTAGGAAATACCCAATGGCTTTTCAATAGTCAAATTATATACTGAATAAGAAGTATACCGATTGTTTACAAACCTTAATAGTTATACTATACTTGGAGAATTATGATGCAACTGGCGTCATTATCGCTAAAAGCGATTTTATCGAAGCTCGTTTTGCGTTGGGTGGACTAGAATTTATTAGAAAACGGATAATCTTAGCAGGTGTACCGAGCGTTAGGAGAAAAAAAAAATTATATCTAGGGACAATGTCACACAGATCATCCTAGCCCCAAACTAAGCAAAGCTTGTACTATGGGTACCAGGTGACGATATACATACTTATATAGATAGATAAATACTTAAATACATAGAAAACATCCATGACTCAGAAACAAATATTCATGCTCATCACACAAATACTTGCACTTACCGGGATTCGAACCCAGGACCACCAGCTTCGTGGGCAGGAGCACTACCAACTAGACTACGGTGACCGTCGATAAAAGCGATCTTATCGAAGCTCGTTTTGCGTTGGATGGACTAGAATTTATTAGAAAACGGATAAATCGTAGCAAGTGTACAGAGTGTTAGGAGAGAAGAAAATGAAAATATTTTATGTATTTATTTTATAAAACAATATATACAAGACTGAATACATACACATACACATCAAAAGAATACGACATAAATATATACAACATGTAACGTAATTAACGCACACCCTCAAACACCCCGATTAGAATATTATGTTATAATCATAATACATACACTGAATTTTAATTTAACATGTATATGCATTGTTATTTACTAAATTAGTTTCTTGGAATGAAGTTTATTTTTCTTTATTTTGTATTGTATGATGGTATTTGTATGAATACAAATAGATAAAACTGGTAAGTATTTTAAATTCTTATTGCTTTGACTTACGGTCCATTTTAATTTGTTTTGACTGTACAGGGTTAATATGACAATAACTTTCGTAAATTTATTTATTTTTAGAAAAAAAATTACCTCTATTATAAATGATATAAATCGATTCAGTAAACGATTCTGAACAAACTATTTTCAGGGTGTGCGTTAATTAAGTTACATCTTGTATAGATATCTACATTGATAAATGAGAGCTCAGATATTTTTGGGGTAACCCAAGTGAACCCGGATTATATATGAGTAGCTGCTTCAATCCGCCAAGTGCTTGATCCAAGTATCAGTGTCAAATTGTGAGAAGAGTCGTTAACGATCACCCAATTGTCCAATTGCGGACACTCGGCCTGAACTCTCTAATCTATAACATGATAGGATAAGAGGATCACATTTGCAAATTACCGTCATTTGACTAGTACGTAATACAGTGCAGTCTGGAAATTTTGTTTTGGCCTAAAAGTGAGATGAGAGCCAATTTGTGAAATACGAAGAAAATTTTTTGGCGGCCCATATATAACTCATCAGCTGATCATTAGTTTCGTATGGGAAGTTAATATTATTTTGCGTGTTTTGCAAATTGATGTGCTACTCTTTATTAACATCCACTATTATATGTTATACCTTTTAGTAGTAATTAGTTAGAGGTATAATTTTTTTTATTGTTTGATGAATAACGACGGTCGCCGTAGCCTAGTTGGTAGTGCTCCTGCCTACGAAGCTGGTGGTCCTAGGTTCGAATCCCGGTAAGTGCAAATATTTGTGTGATGAGCACGAATATTTGTTTCTGAGTCATGGATGTTTTCTTTGTATTTAAGTATTTAACTATCTATATAAGTATGTATATCGTCGCCTGGTACCCATAGTACAAGCTTTGCTTAGTTTGGGGCTAGGATGATGTGTGACATTGTGCCTAGATTAAAAAAAAAAGCAATTAGAATCTAATGGCTATTGTATTCTTTATTTGTCACTTAAGTTTTACCTATTTACCAAGATTCATCAACTACAAGATACAACCACAATAAATATATACTAAAATTATGTCGAATAAAGCGGAGGCGTTCTTAGCCACATGCACACACTGGTCCATAGGTGAGGCCAGGCCGCAAGGCACGTAGGCACATAAAGCCTCCTACGCACTATGCGGCGATCAGCCATCAGCAATCAATATAGCTGTGCCTCTAGCACGAGTTCCTGCAGTTTACTTACTCGATCACACGTACAGTTTCATCCCATACATTGAGCACCAGAGTTTTAGTTCTTAATAGTTTCCGCGAGAGCCGCTGGTGCTCAATGTATGGGAGGTAACTGTACGTGTGATCGAGTAAGTAAACTGCAGGAATTCGTGCTAGAGGCTCTGGCCGCATCACAGTGCGAATCAACTAAACTACTTTCTCGTACAAATTATTAATTGTGTATGGTTCTGTAGTATTAATTGTGTATGTTCTATAGTTTAATATTTGTCCGTTTTCTGCTTTTCATGTTACTTTTTGTCTCGTTTCGATGTTTATTGTTTATGGCTCCGTGCTGTGCAGGTTATGTGTGATGTAGGGATGTGTGATGTTGTTGTTGACCCATAGCTACGATGATTAAAGAATTCCCTTAAAAGTACTTTAATTATTGCCTTCAGGCTTATGTTGATGTTGCTCATCTATTCTGTCAAAATAACTGAGAAATATATCCATGTATCTATGGATGTTTCGTGTCCGTGATATCTAATACCTCAAACAAACCCACCATAGCTAAATTATTTGACAATAATTTATAAGTCACACTTTTAACTGATTTTTTTTAAACTATGATCGTCTACATAATTCATTGGTCTTATTACAACCAATAGAGTAATCGCTTAATCGGTAATTGCGTATGTTCATTATGCATTGGTTTTAACTCTTATTACGATACAAAAGAGTTTAATTGAAGTCGGATCTATTATACCATTATCCAATTGACGGTTAAAATGTGGTGGTAACTATTATACTATCGTCTCATAAAGGGTTAAACTTACTTATTTTACGAATATAAATATAATTTCTTAAGAAACTGCATTTTATCTAAAACGGAGTTTATACTAATATTTCATAATTAAATACTGCACGTCTAGTACAGCGGCTAAGACAGTCTAGTCAAGAAATATTTGTGTGACCCACTATAAAGTGCCTCTACTAATATAAAGAAAAATAAAATTATAGCGAACGAGCCTTTCGAAACTTCTTGTCATGTATAAATAAATATTACTGTATTGTTATTTAGAAAATTTCTGCTTGCCAAGTTTCAGTTGCGACACTATAAGAATATTTTTACATTGTTAACTTGGCTGAAGGTCTTAACAAGGAGAGATTGCGGTCCATTTCCTAGGGCTTTAACCGCTGCTCTAGACCTATTGTCTAGACTACAGTACCTACATAGTCTAGACGGTATAACAGATTACGAAAATTGGTTTTATGTTATCATCACAGACTATTATTTTACAGATGGAATACAGTGCAACACAGACACATGAATGCACATGACGTGCTTCAGAATGGCTGACACATAAATGCTGGTAAGTTACTAGGTTTAAGACATGTTATATTTAATTAATTCCCGGCAAAAATTAGTAGGGAATGCGCAGTCCATCTGTTCGGGAACATACAGATAAACAAACAAACCTACCTTAAAACCTACAATATAATTTTGTTTCGGTGTTTTCAATGTTGATAAATTTTATATCCACAAATTATAAGATTCTATCGCAGTTTGAAGTTTCTGTTTCAGACCACTTTTCCGTAAAGGAGGTGTAATATTAAAGTAAAAGTAACTAGTAAAAAGTAACTAGGTATGTGTGTTTAAAAAATTTAAAAAATGTCATTTAAAATAATTCAACGGATTGTCATGAAACATTATGATCAACATGACCCAACCTTTTTACAGATCCAATGACACCACCATTGGAGCTGTAAAAAGGTTGAGTCATTTTGATCATAATGTTTCATGACAATCCGTTGAATTATTTTAAATGACATTTACATTTTTTTAGTTTAAAACGAAGGCTGTTTCTTTTGCGGCGTTGTGCCCTTTTTTCATAATATTGTTAGATTTTTTACAGCCTACTGCCCAACCATATTTAGTTATATTTTTTTTTAATTATTGCCACCATAGTGAGAGAAGCAATTGTTACGAGTGTTTACTGCCCAATGGTGGGAAGCATCATCCACTCGCAACTTGGATCCAATAAACACTACTTTCCGAGCATGAGAAACAAAAAAATAGTTCTCACTTCTATTGGCAGTACCCGCATGTTTTTTTTTTTTTCAAAACAAATTTTTGTTTTAAGTTCCAGTAAGGCAATGGAGCGAGTGGTCTTCTAGTGGCATCTTAAAGTGAGAGGAAACAAAAAATGTAATATTTTGTCAAAGTGCTCAATTAGATTACCTAATCAAGACATAGTGATCGTAATACATTATCAAAGCTGCTTATCATGCTCCTGATGTTTTTTGCGTCTGTCCATCATGACGTCACGCACCATGGCTGATTGGCCAGTGAGTTATTAAAATGCATCAAACGCTCCGTTTCACTTGTCTTAAACACGCAGCGTGACGTGGTATATCATGAGCTATGGAGAAAGTAGTGGAGCAAGTTCGTAATTAATTTTCTTGTTAATTTTCTAACATCCTGTCAAGGAATTTTCTAAATCCGCCGCATTAAAAGTTTTGATCGCCTTGTCTTGTCTTAAAAGCATTCGGAATATAATAATTATGCATTCTAATTATGAACATGATGGATTTGTTAGAAACGAGCGACCTGCCCCGGCTACAAACGGGTGTAATTTAGAAAAAAATTGTTGAGTAATAGAATGGAATAGACTTTTTCTCTATTCGAGTAACCAAGACTCAACAAGATAGTTAGTAAAACACTTTGACTGTCTTAGTAAGCACATACATTAAACAAAGACTAGGAACACGTAAATAAATAAAGATTGTGTCACTGTTGTGCCATCCCATGCTATGGAACAGTGACCAACGTATTTACAATCCAGTCGACTGGCAACCATGCTTAAGACGCTGTTGGGGCTTGGGGCGCACCAGGGAAGCACACCATTTGCGCATTTTTGCGTAAAAGCAATCTACATGCGCATCTTATGCTTTAGATCGTAGAATTTCTTGATGAACTATGTTAGCAGCTAACTTTTCATTCCATAATACAAACAAATTTGTTTTTGATATTAACGGGCGAAAAGGTTACGTATAGCTAGCTGTAGAGGGGGCTGTAGTATATGGTGCCCTGTAGGGACCGAACGTCCACGGTCCGTAAATTATATTTTTGTTTGTTTTTCTTCGGATATCTTCTAAAGTATTCATTGCTATAAGATGGGGTAGAAAACTATTATAATCTGCATTGAATGTGAAATTCTGAATCAACCGTAACGAATAGGGATATGCCATCTGGGTGTTTTCTTTAGTATTTAATTTTTCTTTTATTCTGAACGAAATCATTTTTATGTATTTCTTAAGGTTCAGCCCTTTATTTTTTCTTTCTTTATGGCATGGGCAGTGGTTACCCTTGTGTGAGAGTTGTTCAAGCCGCCCAGTACGCGTCTGACATGGCTCAACGAGTGGTGTCTGACGACAACAACCGACGCCGACTGCTCAACGTGCCGTTCGAAGCACGGATACAATTATAAATTGACCAGTTGACTGTCACCATTTATTAGCCGCACCACGTGCTTAGCTGGTATCAAAATATTTTTTTCCTAATTTTATAAATACTTAATTTGGTTTTATTATACATATTACTAGCTGTGCCCGCGACTTCGTCCGCGTGTTAATTAGTTTATTTCGTTTTTTTTGTGAAATAAAAACTTTTTCTAAAATAAAATTAGCCTAAGTTACTCCTTATTACATCAGCAACAGCCAATAAAAGTCCCGTCAAAATCGGTCCAGCCATTTCAGAGATTAGCCGGAACAAACAGACAGACAGACAGACAAAAATTGTAAAAAATGTTATTTTGGTGTATGTACCGTATGTATATTCATATTTATGTAGTAAAAACCGGCTATTTCAATATTACAAACAGACACTCCAATTTTATTTATTTGTATGTATAGATGAACCTTGCATGAGAGATTATTTAACTAATGGTGAAAGACGAGTTAAAATCTATTGCGTTGTAAGAAGTGTTGTAAGAACTATGGAATAAAGAAGGAGAACTTGCTGTGTGGTGACGGTATAGAATATCATCACCCCATCTCATCCCGCGTGGGGCTTAGAAATCGACCGAGGGAATACCTACCAGGGAACGGGCAGCATCGTTTTTCTGTGGACTATGACCATTAAACTGCCGTCGTCAACCCGTCTGCCAAGCGTGGTGATGGCTCCTTCTAGCAGTGGACGTACTTTGGCTGACATGATGATGGAATAAAAAAACAGAAACGGTATCGTCTCTTTTCAAAAAGAGTCCCTATACAGGACTCTTTTTGAAAGCTACCGCTAGACCAACTGCCTCGCTGGTCTAGCGGTAGCGTGTTCAACCGCAGAAAATGAGATCCTGGGTTCAAATCCCGGGTCGGGCCAATAAGTGATTTTGGGATTTTTCCGTAAAAAGAAATTTCTCATTATCAGCCCGAAGTCTGGCAGGTGGCGGTATTACTCCCCCGTGCCTCGGAGAGCACGTAAAGATATCGGTCCTGTACCTGACCTCTTTCCGGTCGTGTCGCTAGTCGTCCCATCGGATCATGAGAGTGATGGAATAGAAAGTGCCCCTGTGTTTGCGCCCACACTTGTGCACTATAATATGTCCTGCGCAATTGGCTAATCTCCATTGAGAATGGCCGCCGTGGTCGAAATTCGGCCGGGAAGACATCATACAGGAAATGTAGATAAATATCAGCCTTCGGTGGAACTTCCTCTACGTATCCCTATCGTCCTTTATTATCAGTTTCTTTTTAATATCTGAAAATCATTCAAGATAATAATTTACTGAGTAATTATAGTGTACAAATGTTAAATTAGGCGTGATTATGCATTACTAGATAAAATAACTCTACTGATATTATAAATGTGAAAGTTTGTGAGTATGGATGTATGGAGGTGCGGATGTTTGTTAGTCTTTTACGCAAAAATTACCGAATGAATGTTGATGAACCTTTGTAGTAATATAACTTTTATCCGAATGAGACATAGGCATAATACGAATAAGATATAGCTTAATAGTTTTAATATTAGGTCTTTACCTATGAAATTGCCGTTCTGCAGTACTGGCCATTTCAAATCAAAATAATTTTTGTTTGGCTAAGAATTCTAATTTCAAATTAATTTTATTTTAAAAACATGGATTCTTTTTTCCAAAAGTAGTCATTTCTTTATTGATTAGTGTTACATTTTCATCGCATTTCAATCTTTTTCGTCATCATGGATACGTTAAAAATTCGAGTAATTATGGAATATGAGTACCGTCGTGGCAGCAACGCGGCACAAGCGGCACGCAACATCAACGACGTTTACGGAGCTAACACTACAAACCAACGCACCACCTGTTATTGGTTTGCTCGCTTCCGTTCTGGAAATTTCGACCTGAAAAATGAACCTCGCGGTCGTCCGAAGACTTTGGTCGACAATGACGAATTAAAGGCGGTTGTGGAAGCTGATGATACACAATCTACGGCTGGATTAGCAGCAGCTTTCGACGTTAGCGTCAAAACAATATTGGTCCATTTGCGTCAAATTGGCAAGGTAAAAAAGCTTGACAAATGGGTGCCCCACGAACTCAATGATCGCCAGCGCGAAGTACGCGTCGAGACGTGCCTTGCACTGCTCAACAGACACACAAATGAAGGAATTTTGAACCGCATTGTTACCTGCGATGAAAAATGGATTCTGTTTGATAACCGCAAGCGCTCAGCAAGTTGGTTGGATCCTGGTTCAGCACCTAAACAATGCCCTAAACGAAAACTTACCCCTAGAAAAGTGATGGTCACTGTTTGGTGGTCTAGCGCCGGTGTGATTCATCACAGCTTCTTACCAAACGGGGTGAGCATTACTGCAGATGTGTACTGTGAAGAACTGAGCACAATGATGGAGAAGCTGGCGCATCTCCAACCAGCATTGGTCAATCGCTCGTCTCCGCTGCTCCTGCACGACAACGCGCGACCTCATACTGCACAGCAGACGGTCTCCAAGTTGCAAGAACTGGGGTTGGAAGCTCTCCGTCATCCGCCCTACTCACCAGACCTTGCGCCTACAGACTACTACTTTTTCCAGAATTTGGATAACTTCTTGGCGGGAAAAAAATTCAATACCCGAGAGGCAGTACAAAATGCCTTTGAAGAATTTGTTGCCTCCCGTCCAGCTGATTTCTTTAAGAAGGGCATCAATAAACTGCCACTGCGATGGCAAAGATGCATTGATTGCATGGGTGATTACTTCGATTAATACAAATAAAAAAATTCATGAAAAAAATTCGTTTAAATTTTTTCATACAAAACGGCAATTTCATAGGTAAAGACCTATTATGTTTCAAAGGTCCTTTACATACACATTATATAAAAAAAGAAGGGATAGGGAACGATTTGTAAAATAATTAGGAATGTTTTAATTTTAAATCAAAGCTATTGTCGTTCTATGTAATAATAATAATAATATCTTGGGACAATGTCACACAGATCATCCTAGCCCCAAACTAAGCAAAGCTTGTACTATGGGTACCAGGCGACGATATACATACTTATATAGATAGATAAATACTTAAATACATAGAAAACATCCATGACTCAGAAACAAATATTCGTGCTCATCACACAAATATTTGCACTTACCGGGATTCGAACCCAGGACCACCAGCTTCGCAGGCAGGAGCACTACCAACTAGGCTACGGTGACCGTAATAACTAATTAAAGTAAAGCATACGTAGTAGTGTAGTGTTTATGGTGGCCACATCGCAACTATCTCAGCGCCTTCCATGTTTTAGGTTCAATCCCCATTCCACATACAGGACAACTGTATGACCGATTTATAATGATAGATAATTATGCAAATAGTTATTTTTTATTTATGTGCAGTTATTGTTACCACATTATTATGAACTAGCTGTGCCCTAAAGTTTACCACCCGCGTTAATCGTTATAAATTATAGCCTATGAATACTATCATCCTATACTCGGATATTTAGCTTAGATATTCGATTAGCACAATTACCTACTGCAAAGTTTCATCAAAAGCCGTTCAGTAGTTCTTGCGCGAAAGATTAACAAACATCCACACATCCATTCTAACAAACTTTCGCATGTATAATATTAGTAGGATTAAGTAGGTATATTTGTACAGTAAACCGGCGAGCATGTATGAAGAATATAATGACAGTAATCGAGGCAAAAGACGTGTGCAAAGATCGTGACAAATGGAAATCCGTTGTCTCTGCCTACCCCTCTGGGAAACAGGCGTGAGTCTATGTATGTATGTATTTGTACAGTATTGAAATTTCATAAGAATGACTCAACTGCAGTACTGTAGTTAAGTAATTTTTATGAAAATATAAAACACAGTTACGGTCGCTATTTCTATAAACAACCTACATAATATTTAATTGTATTACTACAACTACAGTTCTGTATGATTCCTGTTTTTACGTTAACATGAAATAAGCAATCGCACTAATATTATAAAGGCGAAAGTTTGTGAGTGTGTTTGTTACCTCTTCACGACTAATGCCCGGTTCCTTTATTTTACGATCCGTCATTGGACCAACGTTACCATCCGTAATTCAGCTACCGATACCGATGCAAAACTAGTGTTCCACAATGCCCTACCTGCGACGAACACCCGTAGTTTAAACCACCTACGACTCGTTCGGCGATGAACCTCTCGCTCCTCTTCACGATTAGTTATAACAAAACGTCTACGTCAATTATGCAACTAAAATCATTTATTATTCTGTAATGTTATGTGAGTAATAGTACAAATTACTGTACTTATAGTTACAGTAATAATTTAATTTGCGTTTTAGGTTTAAAATATTTATAAATCATTAGTATTGAAAATTTGATGTTACGTGTGCATGGTGTGAACAAAACGCGTAACATGAAAGCGCATGGCGCATGCGTCTGTCGTCTGACGTCTGTCCAGGAGTATTTCATGGTTTCTAAATAAGTTTTTAAATTGAGTATTTAATCTAAGGTTTGTGGTTATGAAATCTTAGAAGATAGAAAAATAATCAACCCTTTCTAACGGAAAACAAAGCCATGAATTCTGTATCAGTTTCAGAGCTAGACATCACGGAAATCTCCTCAAACACTATGTTAACTACCAAAATAAAATACAAACGACTGGTAAACCGACCGAATTCGACTAGTAATCAAAGCAGTAACGCCTCGTTATTTTGACAGTTCCGTGACAGTAGAAAATAATAGGTCTTTACCTATGAAATTGCCGTTTTGTATGAAAAAATTTAAACGAATTTTTTTCATGAATTTTTTTATTTGTATTAATCGAAGTAATCACCCATGCAATCAATGCATCTTTGCCATCGCAGTGGCAGTTTATTGATGCCCTTCTTAAAGAAATCAGCTGGACGGGAGGCAACAAATTCTTCAAAGGCATTTTGTACTGCCTCTCGGGTATTGAATTTTTTTTCCGCCAAGAAGTTATCCAAATTCTGGAAAAAGTAGTAGTCTGTAGGCGCAAGGTCTGGTGAGTAGGGCGGATGACGGAGAGCTTCCAACCCCAGTTCTTGCAACTTGGAGACCGTCTGCTGTGCAGTATGAGGTCGCGCGTTGTCGTGCAGGAGCAGCGGAGACGAGCGATTGACCAATGCTGGTTGGAGATGCGCCAGCTTCTCCATCATTGTGCTCAGTTCTTCACAGTACACATCTGCAGTAATGCTCACCCCGTTTGGTAAGAAGCTGTGATGAATCACACCGGCGCTAGACCACCAAACAGTGACCATCACTTTTCTAGGGGTAAGTTTTCGTTTAGGGCATTGTTTAGGTGCTGAACCAGGATCCAACCAACTTGCTGAGCGCTTGCGGTTATCAAACAGAATCCATTTTTCATCGCAGGTAACAATGCGGTTCAAAATTCCTTCATTTGTGTGTCTGTTGAGCAGTGCAAGGCACGTCTCGACGCGTACTTCGCGCTGGCGATCATTGAGTTCGTGGGGCACCCATTTGTCAAGCTTTTTTACCTTGCCAATTTGACGCAAATGGACCAATATTGTTTTGACGCTAACGTCGAAAGCTGCTGCTAATTCAGCCGTAGATTGTGTATCATCAGCTTCCACAACCGCCTTTAATTCGTCATTGTCGACCAAAGTCTTCGGACGACCGCGAGGTTCATTTTTCAGGTCGAAATTTCCAGAACGGAAGCGAGCAAACCAATAACAGGTGGTGCGTTGGTTTGTAGTGTTAGCTCCGTAAACGTCGTTGATGTTGCGTGCCGCTTGTGCCGCGTTGCTGCCACGACGGTACTCATATTCCATAATTACTCGAATTTTTAACGTATCCATGATGACGAAAAAGATTGAAATGCGATGAAAATGTAACACTAATCAATAAAGAAATGACTACTTTTGGAAAAAAGAATCCATGTTTTTAAAATAAAATTAATTTGAAATTAGAATTCTTAGCCAAACAAAAATTATTTTGATTTGAAATGGCCAGTACTGCAGAACGGCAATTTCATAGGTAAAGACCTAATATTTATAGGAACACTTTCGCACGCATCTCCATACAATAAGCTTACTAACGTCCTCCCATCCGTTAGTAACCAGACGTTGGTTATTTGGATAACGACTAGTATTTTTTAGGAACGGTTTTGCGTTACGGCTGGTAGAAATTCTAACTATTCGTAGTAGAAACGATTCGTTTTTGGAATATAGGAACCGGGCGTAAGGCGACTTGGGCGATTTTAATAAATTTGGCAATCTACTGAAGCGTGTCTATCAGTTCAAATACCTGGGTCATTTCATATCCGACGATTTTAGGGACCAGGTGGACATTGAGAGGGATCGTAGGGCGCCGGCAGTTCGATGTAACATGTTGGCACGGAGGTTTGCACGTTGTAGCAAACAAGTTAAAACAACACTTTTTAAATCCTATTGTCAAGTGTTCTACACGTGCAGCCTCTGTACCAATTATACTCAGCGGACTCAGCGCACTACGGGTCCAATATAATAATGCGTTCAGGATGTTGATGGGGCTGCCCCGTTTCTGCAGTGCGTCTGGCATGCTCACGGAGGCACACGTTGATGGTTTCCATGCCATCATTCGGAAGAAATCCGCCTCATTGCTCTGCAGAGTTCGGGGCAGCTCCAACTCCATCCTGGAAACCATAGCAGGGAGGTACGAGTCTCCACTCTTGCATGTTATTGCTAGAAGATGTAAGACAAACACCTGTCTAGTCTGTAAGTAATAAAATTACTAAAATTAGGTATAATATCTCTTTGTTTTACTAACCCACTATGGACGTAATTAGTCCGAAATAAAGAATATATTATTTTAATAAAATTTGGTATGGAGTTAGCTGACACCTTGGATTAACTCAGGCTATAATTTATAAAGTTAAACGGGGGTAAAACCGCGGGGCACAGTTAGTCATACACAAATTACTTACCGAAAATGAGTGGCTACATGAGCAATGGCAGTACGCCATATCCAACTCAACGGCCTGAGTTCGATATGATGCAAAGGTTAAATAATTGACTCCGTAAAAAGCTTAAGAAAATCGATATCATGCATGTCTGTAGTTATACTCATCTAATTTTCATATTTTTGTGTTATGACAATTTTGTCAGCTCAACGCGATAAATGTAATTTTTATTTTGTTGCTTATACATCAATTTTTGCTATCACAGTAGAAACTATATAACGTATAAGCATGTAGATGACTAGTCGAGAAGTATTAGGTATTATATTTTAATTTAGAGCGATGATTGCACAATTATCAAATGACATCGCAAAAACGAACGTGTGTTTTGTATGACGTGGTTAAGATCGTATCGATCTCGGGGCTGCGGTGGCAGTAAGAGGAGAGTCCTCTACTGCCGCAACGCAGACAGCTTCGGGAAGACAGCGATCTTTTTATGGCTGACAGTGTTCCTGGCTGGAGGCAGCAATCTGAGAGGACAGACCAAAGTGCGCCTAGGTTACGTGTCCCAACCAACTGATTCACGGCGCTAAAGCAGAGCACCGGAGCAGCATAGGTACCCGCGTTTCTCCACGGCATGTTAGGTTTAGACGACACGCCCTGACACTCTTTGTAGGTGGCATGCGTAGTCGCTGTAGTGGCATGCGTAGACATTCCCTATGCATGTCACCCTAGCCACTAAATCTATCTAACCTGCCGTCGACATCTCAAGGAGGTAGCCCCGGGAATGCGGGTATACTGCTCAGGTATATCAAACTGACATAACAAAAAGAACAACTCCAATCATCCCCACGTCAGTAACCGCCCTTAGTTTAGGTTCGAATCCCAAAGGAGTTGGACCCGCACGGGGGATTTAGCTTGTTATTTGCTTAATGGCTTGAGTCGCCGAGCTATTGTGAAAAGCTTCTAGGCTAAAAAATGTAATACGGAATGAAAAAGCCTAGTCTTTTACCTATGTTTTAATAATAAGTCTGAATAACAAATGTTGGACGGTGATCACTTATTAACTAAACCCTATAGTTACTAACAGCAGCTGTCATAACAATGAAGAGACGTTTTGCAATGCGATTTTATGGAATGACGTCATACAAGTAAATAAATCGGTATATAAACATGCTGTGTCATGGTTGTTGGTCATTTTCCCCACAATAGACCCATTATATTAAGACATTATATACTATCAGGCAATTGTAGGTACCTACGGTTGGCAATATGGTCTTTAAATAGTTTATTCTATGGCAGTGGTTACCTAGTGTCAGAGTTATGTAAGCCGGGCGGCTTAAGTAAGGCCATGGCTTAACGTTAGTTGCCCAATGACAAAAAAGGAGAGTGATCGCTAAACGTAAAGTAACGTTACGCTCGGAAATTCATCATCATCAAGTCCGCCAAAGTACGTCAACTGCTCGACAAAAGTCGTCCCAAAGAATGTGGGGGTGGGAGGGATATGCCATGATTACCACGCTTGGCAGACGGGTTGGCGATCGCAGTTTGATGGTCATAGTTCATAGAAAAACGCTGATGCCCGTTCTCTGGCACGTACTTCCTCGGTCGATTTTTACGCCCCCCAGGGGATGAGATGGGGTGATGACATTCTATGCCGTCACCACACAGCAGAAGTAGAAGAGCGAGTTTGCCTACAACTATAAGAGCGCCTACTTCGGTAGTCATAAATTAAATTGCACGAAACACAGTTTTCGTTGGTTACCAAAATCGGCAAGATTAATTAAAAATGTAAGCAACGGTAAACTTGTGCAATAGATTTGCACTACCTACTTGATAGGTGAAGTGTTTTTTAACCTAATGAGGCTAAAATTTACTAACAAGTAGGTTGTTGTATAGCTAATCGAAGCTCAATCCTCTAGTTTTTTCTTCCTTATCAAACGTCGTACAAATTGCAGTTTTCTATACATTTTAAATTAATGTTGCCAATTTTGGTACAAAATGAAAAATGTGTCATGACACAGTGCAATGATCTTTTTAATCAAAAAACATGACTGTGAAGCCAATATAACAATAGTGGAATATATTGTCTCTGCTCTTGGGTTTATAGGACTAAGTGGTATGTTTTGGTTAAAGTTAGTTGTTTATTTAGCAAGGGAATAACTTCAAACTATCCCAGTTAAGACTTCCAACAACACTCTTATTCCTCAACGCACTTCATACCCTAGGTCTCAGGGTTTAAGCTGGACTATGATGACTCAGGACTTTTTTATGCAAATACAAGGTGTCAAATAAGTTGTGGAGGAATTTTAAGGAGCACATTCATTCATCAAACTAATCAAGTTAAACAAAACAAACTTGTGAAATCGCATTTCGTATGGGAAATAAAAAGCTACCCATATGAAATGTGTCTAATGGCCTTTTTAGGTGTTTAGCAAGTTGATGTTCTAAATGTTATTTAGTTTAATAAACAAATTAAGCTCCTTAAGTTTTGTCTAACAGCTCGATAAAATATTTGACTCCGTCATGATAACGACGATATTGCTAAGCAGGTGGCGATAGGAGCCATATGTCTAATGGAAAAAATATTTTCCTTCGGCTGTGCTTACCGTCATTGGCAGCTGGCATAAAAACTTGCCATTTCTATTTTGGTCTACGCAAAACCCATTCATCAAATTCTATGTTATTTTAAAAATATGTTCTTTTCAGTTCATTGTAAATCAGCAAGTGTGTATGTATGATAAAGCAATATTATTCTATTACTCACTTCATTCATTAGCTTCTGTGAGTGACTCCTACACCTGAGTAGTTCAACCTACTCAACCACATTGATATAATTATGCCCCAACCGAAGCAACCTGTTATCATTCAGCGTTGAAACGCTGCCGCGAACGCGCGCTTTGCACTTTTTAAAATTCCCTATTCTAAATTCGAATATTTCGATTTAACCGCCATTTGTTTTTCTTATATGTAATAGTGGATCAGTGTATTTTTTAGTGCAGCTTTTAAAGATTTTATAGTTTTGCATAAAAAGGTGAGTGTATTGTTTTATAATTTATTTATGGTCTTTGTTTGGGGATAATTTTATTGATTCTATATTTATATTTAATCGTGTTTAGGTGTACAGTAAAGGGAAGTAAGTCACTTTTTCTAAAATGGCAATGAATAAAATTGTTTTAGTTTAATTTCATTATTTGTTTGATTAATAATAAATTTGTAGGTATACTACTACTACTACAAAATATAAACATTTAAATCAATAGTTCGTATAAATCAAACAATTAATTGTAATGATATATAACTGAATAATTACGTATGTACACCAAAATCAATGGGATCCTAAACACTACCTAGTATATTAGCATAACGATGACAGCCAAACGGAATTCGAAACGTTAGCCATAAATCAACTTCTTTATGTAAATTGATTGCGATGAAGTTGTATAACATATTAAATAATTTATTTAATGCTTAACTATTCAAAATGCAATTATTAGTTATTTTAAACCGAAATAAAAATAAGGATGTTATCAAATCGACCGTATCTTTTGTTTTTTGTATGTTACGCGATTTCTCAGTTGTTAAATGAATTGTGATAATATTTTTTTTTATTCGATATGGAATGCTTGCCGTATCGTAAAATATGTTTTTTGTTATATATTAGATATTTCTATCGTTCTTACGAAAAGTTGAAGTCCGCTGTATGTTTTTTAAAACGGTTGTTAATTATTAATTTTACTAATTAGATAAAAGTCGGATTAATTAGTGTTCACGTTCGGAACTGGTCAAACCGCATTAAGATCTACTTAAACAACAATCTCCTAACGATTATTTTTCCATTAATTATATTTATCATCATTAATAACGATTAGGTACAGATTTAGATAATCTAATACCCACTTGAGAGTAGTTAGCTGATTGTAAACAACTCTTTCTAAGACGACTCATTTAGTTCATTCCTGATCGTACTTCTAAACGGCTGGACCGATTTTCTTCAAATTTGACTCTGTGGTAGTGTCTATACTCATGAGTACATATATCTCAATACATAAAAATCGGACACGCACGAATAATCACCGAAAAGAACAAATGTCCTATAGAAATCAATGTAGGTAAAGGTATAGACATGTGCTTAGCTACATTCAGCTCAATATTTTCAAGCAACAGAATGCCTTGAAGACCTAGTTTATCTAAATTTACCTAATTATTACAAACTTGAACTATCATGTTGTAAGTATAAATAGAAAAGATTCAAGAATGCATAAAAATGGAAGAGAGCAAGATAAAAATCTCGTTCCAAATACGAAACGAAACTGGAACGTTCATACATAAAAAATAAAAACGACGTTTCAGCCTTCACGATGAACACAATTAAATGAACGCAATAATTATTTCACTCGATATCATGAAATGTTAGTCTACTGAAAATACATCTTGATAGCATTCAAGACGCCATGCGCGCCATGTATTTTTTGCACTGAGGTAATAGTGTTGTTGTGTTATATTTTAAATTACTTCGTAAATAAAGTGTTCAATTTAATTAGTAAATAATGAAGTATAATAAACAATGTTTTCTTCAACCCTCGGTGACGGCCGATGAACCAAAATAAAAAGTAGCTTTTTATATTCTGTCGAAGTTTGACTTACGAATTCCATTTGACATAATATACTTAAAATGGAATTCGTAAGCCAAACTTCGACGATCTAAATCGAAAACTAGTTTGTAATGCTATATATAATATCTAATCTTTTATTTTTTTTGTTTTTTTAGTACCTTAATAAAAATAACTACCTACCAACTTCCCTATTCAAATTATCACATTAAGTGTAATGCAATTAATGCAACCGTCTTCGTAAAATTAATTTATTATGTTTACAGTAAGTAAATTAAAGTAAAGTAAATTTATTTATATTATTTATTTTGTAAGTTTATAGATTTACTTATTTGCTAATTGTTACAATGTTTCTTGAATACTTATGTTAAGTTAATTACAAATTGGTTCCGAGACCAACCATGTTGCAGAGATCTGTACACAAAATATGAACCCTGTCTCTTAAACTAGGGAAATACCTGTATCTTAAGAGACAGTGTTCGGCTTGGATATTATTAGATATCATTATTTTGCACATTGGCGGAACGGTGTCGTTCTACGAGTTTAATTAGGCACCTAATTGACCTTACTTAGTAAAATTAAATCAAACAAAAATCCAAAACAACAAAAATCCGCTCGCGTTGTTTCTTCTGGTGGAAAATTGAACAATTTTCCCGTATTATTAATATTTATATTCCTCTTGAATAGCAACTGCCTCTTTAATCACCTTGAAAAAAAGTAGGCTATCTAATCTGTATGGTTTTTTTTTTGTATATATAATTTGTATCTTATTTTTAGGGCTCCGTACGTCCAAAGTAAAAACGGATCCCTTATAGGATCACTTTGTTGTCAGTTCGACTGTCAATCAAGACCCCTAATCTCGGGAACATATCGAGTTGAAATTAAAACCACATACTTAGGTCCACAGTCCCTTGAAATTGTGAAATAAAAAAACAAACGCACCGGAAAATAGTTACCTGGAAGAAATAACATCTAGGATAGGATATAGCCATTAATTGTGTTATTATTTATAAATTGTATTTATCCCTGTATGTTATTTCTCCAAACGATATCGATCTATCTACACGTTATAATTATGTATACACTGTAACACTCGCCCGCTATCGCTCGCAGCGAAAAGTATGGCACCCGGCACCACGGTTCAAGGAGATTCTTTAAATGATAACTTCAGTGTTTTGGAGATGTTGTAAGAATAATATTGATGGCACTGAAGATATATTTTATTTAAGTATTCGTTTAAGTATTTTTAAGTATTCGTCTGCCATATTTTATGTGTTGACTTTAGAATTTGGTAGGTAGAAAAATTAGATATGAGTAGCGTGAGTAACAGAAAAGCAAACGTTTCATCCGTGTTTTTTCACAGGTTAGACATAGCCTTTTTATCTCTGTGTTTAATTGCATTTTAATTCAAAATGTATCGTGATTTATTAAGAAACGTCTCAACATTCAAATATACAAACACATTTAGAATATTAGTACGATAGGGACTTAAACCGCTCGAATTTTACTCGACCTCTCTTTATCCTCTTCTTATCTTTTGAATTATTAGATTCTAAATTTAAAATATGAATGACCAGAGAGAGCAATCACAGATTCACTCCAACTTTACTGTATCTCTATCCTCTTCTGTTTAAAACTAATCTTTTAATTTAACAGATATTAAACTTAAAATCTGACTGGCCAGTGAGAGTAATCATACTATGATACGTTCTAAGACTAGTCAGAGGTTTTATGCGAGATACACTATCATTATAATAACAGTATATTATTCTTATACTTATTAGTATAAGAATCTATACTATCTATACTATAAGAATAACAGTATAACCTATATATCTGTTACCTATATATAATCACAGAATAAAAAGTACTTACACCTATATATCCGAAACCGGCCAAGTGTGAATCGGAATCACACAGTTTCGTGGTTTCATTCTGTACAAAGTGTTGGTAATTGTATTGTAGACTGGTTCGATCCCCACCCAGAACAAACCTAGTGTGATGAGCACAATTATTTGTTCTGTGTTTGGGTGTAATTTATCTTCAATATAATATTTTCTACTGTATAAAAATAAGTCGGGTTTTCCTTCCTGACGCTATAACTCCAGAACGCACGAACCGATTTCTTAGGTTTTGCATTCGTTGAAAAGGTCTCGGGCTCCGTGAGGTTTATAGCAAAGAAAATTTATAAAATTTAACGCGGGTAACACCGCGGGGCACAGCTAGTATTTCTATAAAAACATGTTTATCAGTTTGCCATAATACAAATTCTGTTTGGGGTCAGATGGCGTTATGTTAGTCGTCCCAAGATATTTATTTTTATTTAAAAAAATTAAAAATCAATTTTCAAAACATTTAAGGCAAAGTTTTACCCATACATTCGGTGAGAAAGAGAATCCCCATAGAAGTTAGAATCTACTAATTGTGAGGGGGCTGTATGCTCTATTAAGATTTGTTTATGACAAGAAGAATATTAAAAATCTTTGTGTTTATGAGACGTTTTGAAAGTTAGCGATGGATTCTTTTTTTAAGCCTTTATATATACATTTTATGCATACATTTTATTATCTAGGTAATATTTAAGAATTTCCGTGTTTGTTACGTTCTTTATAATCTAGGCTCGGTTGTGTTAAACATTTACAAAATGTTAATTCTTATACAACGTGAATTACGTGAATAAGTAGCATATATTTGCACGTGCTGTATTGTACAGGTTAATTTACAATTATAATAAAAATACTAGTTGCTGGATAGGTTGTAAGAGACGGCAACGGGACGCATTCGAGACCTATTTTATAATCGGTGGTTGCTTGTTTTGCATAGGGCTCTTCACTGAGTGCGCGTGACATTCGTAGCCGTGAACTGTCAAAAATATAATAAACGGATGGACAGAGTATAAGTGTTAATTTAGGGTATAAAGTACCTCCATTCCAAATTTCATCCCAATCCGTGTAGCCGTTTTTCCGTGTTTGAGCCACAAATATACAATCTGTGATCATTGGATTAGTTACCTACATATATACGTCGTATAATCGATTTGATATCAAGGTGGAAGAAGGTTCGCTCCTACGATGGATTAAAAACCGTTCGTACTTTGTACTCAGCATCACCATCATTATCTCGACCGAAAGCCGTCCACTGTTGAGCACAGGCCTCCCTCAAAGATCTCAAATTGGCGGTCTTGCGCTACCAGTATCCGGCAGCTTCCAGCGGCCCTCACAAGATCATCGGTCCATCTTGTATTTTAGGGGACCTGTCCACGCTGTGTCTTCCGTTTCAAAGTCGTTACATAGAACCTTGCTGACTCAGCGGCAGCGTGCCCTTCCCACTGGCACTTCAGTTTGGCAATTTTTCAGGTTGTATCGGTTACTATGGTTCTCTTTTTGTCCTCGAAGTTCGACTTACACTATTTGTTAGTACACGACGTCTTTCAATACGATACGAAGTGATTACTTATTAATGTAAAACGCATTAAACTAACTTGTTATTGTCCTTGAACTTGCTTTTATTTTTAGTTTATCATTACGATATATTCTTGCCGCAAGTGGTGTTGTTTTTTGAGCGTTAAAAGATAATTTCTTCATCCGGATCATCACATACGGATATTTTGCCCACTTTCCTAGAATTCGTGAGTTTGTATGCAAAAGACAATGCTGGAAATTCTGTAGTTTACACCACTAATCTTCTTCTCAAAAGAACAGGGCATCCATAGACGTGTCAACCTATTAAAATTGATTCCAGAATTCGTGAGTTTGTATGCGAAATACAATGTGGGAATTCTGTAGTTTACACCACTAATGTTCTTCTCAAATAAACAGGGCATACTTAGAAGTATCAACCTATTAAAGTTGATTCCAGAATTCGTGAGTTAGTATGCAAAAGACAATGCTGGAAATTCTGTAGTTTACACCACTAATGTTCTTCTCAAACGAACAGGGCATACTTAGAAGTATCAACCTATTAAAGTTGATTCCAGAATTCGTGAGTTAGTATGCAAAAGACAATGCCGGAAATTCTGTAGTTTACACCACTAATCTTCTTCTCAAACGAACAGGGCATCCATAGAAGTATCAACATATTAAAGTTGATTCCAGAATTCGTGAGTTAATATGCAAAAGACAATGCTGGAAATTCTGTAGTTTAAACCACTAATCTTCTTCTCAAACAAACAGGGCATACTTAGAAGTATCAACCTATTAAAGTTAATTCCAGAATTCGTGAGTTAATATGCAAAAGACAATGCTAGAAATTCTGTAATTTGCACCACTAATCTTCTTCTCAAAAAAGTATCATCGTAGTAAAATTGATTATACGCTCACCTTCTTTTTAAGGTTCCGTACCCAAAGGGTAAAACGGGACCCTATTACTAAGACTTCGCTGTCTGTCTATCCGTCTGTCACCAGCCTGTGTTTCATGAACCGTGATAGTTAGACAGTGATGTATTTCTGTTACCGCTTTAACTAAAACAATACTAAAAATCAAAATTTTGCGCGCTCCAATTGTGCGCGCCGCCGGGCACATTATTATTCGACTTGTTTTGAACGTGTTGCTTATTTTTCTTTAATACTTCGCGCTAACGCATAACGAAATTAAAACAATTAAAGATGATAGAAAGAAAAGCAATGATGATAAACTTTGTTTAGTTGGTAGAATCGAGGATATTTGCAGCTAAGTCAAATGCTGTTCAAAGCAAATTTTAGCTCTATGGCCGCATATAAATTGTTTTATAGGAACATCGTCAAGTCTCTCATGGCCAGTTGCTACCACCGGTTCTTTTTTTATCAGGACTAATCCCTCCCTCTTCCAGCAAGCCGGGATCATCAGTGGCACACAATGAAATGACACTGAGCGGTGAGGCTCAGCCATGTCCCGGGGAATCGCTTTAACTGTCTTGGATCCCGCAACGAATTTAATCAGAAAGAAACAAGGAGTTATAAAATGAATAGGTCCACTTTGCTCCAGTTCTCAGCGGTTCGTAAGTGATTGGTTAAGCATCTAGAGACGCGGTCAGTCCATAGATCACTTTCATCTGTCTCTAAGCCACGTTAGAAGCTTACTGTGCTTGAACAACTCTGACACTATGGGAACGTCCATAAGCGTGAGTTAGTAATAATTCGTTCAGTTCGTAATGTAAAGCATACATCTATCAATTTTTTTCACCCAAAATTTTCACGTCTCAAGCACGGAGATGGTGCAGCAGTTTGAAGCGGCAGCCTTTTTAACGAATCACGAATATTAGATTTAGATCAACATAGCGCAAGATGTTGATAAACATGATTGTGTATCAAGCCGTTAGCCGGGTACAATAGAAAGATTACAGTGTCGGTGTTGTGAAATGTCGCAGTATATCAATTTCACGTGTCCACTTTAGGTACCTCGAATGTGTAACGTGATCGGATAGACGCATAGCTGTTACAACCACCGATTTATCACGGGGTTTTATTACTATTAATTCGTTACGAAAATGTTTTCATAATGAAAATGTGGAAAACGTTACATGCACGAGGAGTAACACTAACGTGACTTATATGTTGGAATCTGTTTTTTGGATCATAAAATAATATAGTTATTTTTCTTTCCTTTCTTTAAAAAAAAAATCGTCCGCACTAGGGATATTAATCCATGTGTCGCGGGGTATCTTATAAATACATAATTGACGGACACAAAGTACATTTAGTCTCGGGACAACTATTTATAGGTCACACAAACAAATAGGTGTCCGGGGCGGGAATCAAACCCGGGACATGAAGTGGCGAGGCGACTGTCTTAACCCCTGTGCCACATGTACAGTAAATTATTGCCTATTCTTAATAATATCTACGTCTTAGTAGCTGAGTGTGATTTGGTCCGTTTGTGCGTGGATTAGAGAACAGAGATAATTGGGTTTCTAAGACAGTAATAGTAATTTGTACACGTTCAAAAGTACAATGGCAATGTCAAGAGTTTATTTTTCTTTGGAATGCACTACTTCCAAAAATTTGAACGGCTAATACTGGGTTTCTATTAAAAAGGAACTCGTGATTATATTTACTTCAAAATATAGACAAAATCCTCTTATTATTAAAGTTTGTGTTGTTTGGTACACTACTGTACAAATAAATAGGTTTATTTAGTAGCAGTACACACACAATGTCGTAACCGAAGTAATCGCTAAAACAAGACTAGAGTAATCTTAATATATTGACCTTTTGCTAATGTGAAAATGACATAAGTAATCTAAAATACGAAGTTACTAAACTTGCCACTGGACTCATGAACGAAACTGCACATCGTTAGCTCATCATTAGTCAGCACGAAAACTTCTCTTTTAAAAATAACACTGAGCTATTTTCTAATCTGCCGCTCATTCAGTGTTTCCGCTTATGTCATTTAATATAACACTTGGTATTTCTTGAATCTATAGTGTAGTTGTATGTCTCGTAACAAGTATTCCTTAGGTGATGGAGCAATTAAATATTTGTGTGCCGCCTGCATGCAACAATTCAATTGCTTCAAAGCTTTACAAATAAAGAATGATTCTTATTTTCCAAGTTTTATAAAGTATTAATTTTACCTCTTTATGTATTATATTACATTGTGAAATGTAAACGTTACAAGCCACGTACATATTGATTCCCAAAGGTGTAAGCAGAGGCTAAATATTATATTATATTATAATTTGTGTTTATAAATTAATTGTTATGTTTTAGTCCTTAACGAAACAACTTTTTTTAACCAACTTGTTACATAGAGAAGCTTATGAAATTGATTGTTTTTTTTTGTGTTTATTTTACGAGATTTTGCCGTACATTGTTAACTGATTTTACTTACTCTTTGGATAACGCTTCTACTTTTTAGATGGTGCCCTATATTATTCGCAATAATTTTCAGTCACTAGGTTAGTTTATTTTCCCTGCCGTAATAAAAACTATAAAATTATCAATTTAATCGCTTGGCATGCAAGGAATGCAAGAATCACCATTATAGAGTATAGCTCTTAAATAATAATAATGAGTATATTACCTAATTGTTCATCAGAGAAGAGATTGCGTGACATATGAAATTAGCGTAGCAATTAATTCAGATGTAATCTACGGTACTTATAGATCAATGACTATCGTAGATAAATTATAATTTATTAACTTAACCGAAAGTTACATAAGGGTCAGTGACTGTTATTTTCATATGTAATTCTTCTTTCTTTTTTTTCTCATAACAAGGTATGGAAATAAATACATTTTATTAATGTACAGGCGCCAGCACATCCAGCTACCCAGATCTGTTAAATTCCTTTTATAGATTTTCAACTTTATCATATAAGCATAAGATTCACTTTTTTATTAGTTTCTATATCGGTAGTATAAGTACATGTGTAGTATTGTTTAGTGTAACCATGGCAACATCGTTCTGTCTCTCTTCTTTTGTTAAAGTAATACGGTACCTTAAAAATCTACCGCTATGATTCCACTTCGATTGCGCATATATGTACCTAGATACATAATACCATTTATCGTTGATACGTGATACGAATTCACGGTTGAAGAGATTCGCTATGCATCTGCAAGATAAGGAATAAAGTTATTTTATTGAATTTAAGTAAGAAAGTATTATTACGTTTTTACATAGTAACGAGGACCTAACAGTAATGTGATATAACTGATTATTGAATAATAATAATATCCTGGGACATTATTTACACACGGCCATCTGATCCCAAACTAAGCAGAGCTGTACAAGCTGGCAAGGGCTGCTGCCCATACTCTGGGTGATATATCCTCGGGTCGACAGCTAGAAGGTAATACGTATAAATAACATAGATAACACTTGTAAATTTGAATTATGTATAGCTGATAAAACACACGAATTCTCGATGGAATTGCTACTGCAAGACACGTAATACAAGAATCGGTATCTTGTGTGCGACATTGAAACATTGCCTTGCTGGGTAAAAAGGGTGCATATTAATTTGTTCATTACCGGTTAGAGAAGAAAAATAAAAATAATATCCTGGGACATTATTTACACACGGCCATCTCATCCCAAACTAAGCAGAGCTTGTAATATGCAAACCAGATAACTGATATACTACATAATACTACTTTTCTTTTGTAAATACATACGTATATAGATAAATTACACCCAGACTCAAGACAAATGTTCAGGCACACAAATGTCTGTCCTGGGTGGGAATCGAACCCACGACCTACGGCGTGAAAAGCAAGCATTTGCCAACCACGCCAACAGGCCCGTCAATTATTGTCAAAAAAACGTCAAAGAATGCTTTAACAATTAATAAATACTCCACTTCCTTGTGTCATGTAGGCTAGTCTTTCCTTAAACACTACGTAATGGTGTATTATTTCAATTAAGCTTAGTTTATTTTAGTTCGTCTTTGATGATATTATGAGAATGGATATTGACATTTTTTTCGCATATGTTTTAATGGGTAGATTCACAATTAGGGTGGTGTTACAATAGAGTTAATGGTTTTTTAACCAAGGTTTGATACAATAGGTTGTGTGGCTTAAAGTGGGTGCATGGATAGTTTGGATTCACAAATGGACCCAATAGAGTGCGCTGTAGTTTGTGGTTGTTAGGGCAGGATGTAGTCTGCCGGTAGTTACTGCTAGTATTATCGTAACGGGATGTGTTATGCAAGACATAAAATATGAGGTCCATTAGAAAACTGAATATTAATTTTAATTTTATTCAACGGATACGGAAATGTACTAAATCAAGGCTGAAGGGTTGGGCTTGAAATGAGACATTTAAAATAGCTAAGGCAAGCAAAAGTCATTGTTTGTAAATTATCTTATAAATAATCCACATTGAACGTGAAGTAAACTTTTATCAACCAATGTAACTGTAAAAAATTTGAAGAAAATCTCCGATCTGTGATTGTTGTTGTTGTTGTGTTGTGTTTCAATGTAAAAAATTAAGATTTAACTATATAGATTTAAAGACTGAGAAGCTCGTTTGAATGTCGTCCCGACTTTCCTCATTTTCTCGATTTAATTTTTCGTTTTTATAATACATAGGCAAACGAGTATGCCGGTCACCTAATGGTAAGTGATCACTCCAACATCAGAGGGACCGAAAGTGCGTTGTCGGTTTAAGAAAGGAATAGGCTAACTTTTTGAAGGTTGTTATGTCATCTCTACATTAATTGTGGTTGAATTTATCAGATTTGTTAGGTATAGGTAGTTTATAGAAATGGGAAAGAAACCAATGTTTATGACTAATGAAGGAAAAGATTTGCTTATTTTAAATAAGGATATTGCTGGTATTTAGAATTATTATCCTTCATAAGTTTCTTAGAACCAATTAGTAATTGTATAAAACTTTATGAACAGGCACTTTGCTAGAGGAAAGAGGTGCAGTGTGAATACCTACTTACTTAATAAAGTAAACAAAATAAAATTGACCGATTTAAAGGACTCGCGTTAAAATATAGAGGTGTTACAATAATATATGACAAAATTATGTTATGTTGAAATCGACTTATAGTTTAGACACGAACCCATAGATAAGTTTCCAACTAACAAGCTTATTTTATTTAACTACACTCTTCTGGAAGATTCAAATTCAAAATTTTCAAAAATTCTTTATTTAGTATAATAAACCTAATACAGGAGAGAACACAGGAGTTTGCATGCATGTATCTACATTATATACTTAAAACTACAGTGTATCCACTAAATTTGCATAGACCATGTTATTTTAGGCTATTTTTGAACTAGTTAAGACTGTGACTCAGAAGGTAACTGTTCATTCGTGCTAATAGATTACTTTTACTATATGCCTGTTGGTGCAGTTGTTGGTGATCCTGACTGCTAAGCCAGAGGTCTTGTGTTCGATCCCCATCCAGGAAAAATCTATGTGTGATGTGAACGATTATTGTTCTGTGTTGTGTGTTCTAACTCCTCCTTTTTTCTTTCTAACTCCTCCTTTTTTCTGTTTCTGATTAAATTTGTTGCGGGATCCAAGACAGTTAAAGCGATTCCCCGGGACATGCCTGAGCTTCACCGCTCAGTGTCATTTCATTGTGTGCCACTGTTGATCCTGGCTTACAGGAGTTGCAGTGGTGGGTAAGAGGGAGGGACTAGTCCCGACTTTTTTTTTTATAGTTTGTGTCTGGGTGTAATTTATCTATAAGTTTGTTAATATATAAGTTTGTTTATCAGTTGTCGGGTTGCTGGTAGGGAGAACCTGTACTATGGTTCTACCTAGATTGGGAACAGATGACGGTGTATTACCTAATTGTCCCAATATATTGATTATTATGACTATATACAAGACAACCTGAACAGAAATGTTTTTTTTTATTGAATATGCAAATATATTACATTTAGAATAATACCGAGGATCACATGAGGGTCGCTGGAACCCGCTGGATGCGGGTAGCGCAAGAGCGGCAATTGTGGAGATGCCTGGGGGAGCCCTTTGTCCAGCTGTGAGTGTCTATCGGCTGATTCAAACTTTATTTAATAAAAAAAACATTATTTAAATATAAATGAATACATATGTTAGTAACTGAAATTAACGGTGGGATAGATTTTGGTTATTAAGTAGATATACTAAGTGTTATACTACTTACTTATCGTATGGGCAGTGGTTACCCTGGTGTCAGAGTTGTTCAAGCCGCCTAGTAGGCCTCTGACATGGCTTAACGACTGTTGCCTAATGGCTACAACCGGGACCGACAACTTAACGTGCCCTCCGAAGCACGGAACTAAGTGTTATGAAATGATATTAAGAAATTTACTATAAATTAATTCATATTTATGTACAGACCCCAGCACATCCAGCTACCCCAATCTGTCAAATTTCTTTTATAGATTTTCAACATTATCATATGAGCATAAGGTTCACTTTCAATTAGGGAAATTTTACAGATTGGGGTAGCTTGATGTGCTGGCGTCTGTACCAAAATTATAAAATGACTCTTATTAACGATTTAAAAAGGAGGAGGTTATCAATTCGAGTGTAATATCTTACACTCGAATTGATAATCTATCTTAAGAAAATGTTTTTTTTGTTGTCATTACACAGACACTTTAGGTTGTTGGCTACATACTGTTAAGAGTGGCCGTCGTAGGTAGAAAATTCGGGCAGACCATTCAACGATTCCAACTAAAAACGCGTTAATTCTAATCCACTATCGGGCTATCTCACACACAACTAGTACGTCAAGTCTAGAATTACGAAATTTCTTGTGGCTATTTTGGTACGTGTTCAACGTAAAAATATCGTGCGTTTTGTAAACTACAAATTGTCCGATATATAAATAGTTGTAACTTTCTGATGCAACTTTCGTGAGTGTTTCAACTACCGCCGGTACCGCGTGTGACATATTACAATTTTTTTGATGATGCTCGCAATTTATTTAGTGCTGTGTGGTGACGGCATAGAATATCATCATTCCATTTCATACCGCGGGCGGGCGTAGAAATCCTCCGAGGGAATAACTATCAGAGAACGAGCAGCAGCGTTTTTCTGTGAACTATGACCAACAAACTGCGATCGCCAACCCGCCTGCTAAGCGTGGCGATTATGGCATGTCCCCCCATTCTGTGGGGAGGCTTTTGTCCTGAGCTGTGGACGTACTTTGGCTGACGTGACCCGCAATTCCAAAATATGTTTCACTGGCGAACAGGGAGGTTTTGGTTAGGCAAGCTGATCTGCTTTTTGCTTACGTTAGGTCACTTGTGATCACCACTGGTCTAATAGTAAGTATTTGTAGGGGACTTGTAATTTTACATAAACTCTAATTTCTGCCGATAATATATTACTATTATAAATTAATTAACATCTTATATTCGCACGCTGTACTACAGATGTAAAACTGTTACTTTTCAGAGCCTTCTGTCAGTCTTTTTACACGTGCAGTCTGTGGATCAGCTTTACGCGGCGGGCTTACAATGCCCTGCGTGTTCAGTACAACGACGCTCTGAGGGCAGTATTGAGGAAGCCACGGTACTGCAGTGCTTCCGAAATGTTTGCGGATGCATCCATTGATGACTTATTTTCCATTATAAGGAAAAGAACTGCATCGATGATGAGTAGAGTCCGTGGTAGCACCAATGCTGTCCTGAGAACGTTAGCGTCCAAGATTGACAGCCCTTTTATCGTGTACTGGGCAGGTGTACACCTGCACAGAAATAGAAGATAATAATAATTGTGTTAATCTGTTTTGTTTACTAACAAATTACTAACACTTTTTTTGTATTTATTTCTGTGTACTACTAACAACCCGTACTAACCCTAGTTTCGTAGTTAAATTATGGACTTATATCTGTCATTGTACATATTTGTCCGAAATAAAGATTAAATTAAAAATTAAATTAAATTATATCAGACGGGCCTGTTGGCGTGGTTGTCAAATGCTTGCTTTTCACGCCGGACGCCGTGGCTTCGATTCCCACCCAGGACCGATATTTGTGTGCATGAACATGTCTGTTTGTCCTAAGTCTGGGTGTCATTTGTCTATATAAGTATGTATTTACAAAAGAAAAGTACTTTATGTAGTATATCAGTTGTCTGGTTTCCATAGTACAAGCTCTGCTTAGTTTGGGATCAGATAGTCGTGTGTAAGTAATGTCGCAGGATATTATTATTATTATTATATGAAAGGAAAGATAAGAGGAATCTGAACAAAAATAAAAATATATATGAAGCTATAAGTGCTATGTACAATTATAATTTGACAACAGGTTAAAATTTTGCTTAATGTAGAACTCCATAGAATCTGTAATCTCTTTCTGTACCAATAAAATAAAAATATAACGTTTTTAATGCGTATTTCGCAAACTAAAATTGTACCAGGTATACAGTTGCACGAGTAAATTGGATTCTATAAATCACCAACATTATTTATATTTCGTTTATACATTATATTTGATTCATTTTCCGGCTCGAATGGCCAATATTGTGTTTTGACTAGTGATTCAAATCAATGTTACCGTGAAAATATAAAAAATAGTCTGTAACTTTTAAATTACTCAGTGGACTCTTTTGAAACATAGCTAAGAACCATATTGATTAAACTAGTTTTCAGTTAAACCGCAGTTATATCGGTTAAATAAAATAAAAATAAAAAAGGTTTTTATTCACGTAGACTTTAAAAAAGCGCTTATAAATAGTCAGAACATGTTTGTAGTAATACAGTTATTATTTCTAGTTGCATATTACAGATATTTAGGTACACGGAATGTTAAAACTTTTATACATATTATTTTAAAATAGTAGTGATAATTAGCTAGCTTGTATTAAGTTATTGTCAAGGAGATTATGTTTAGGTTTAATGATTGAAATTTATATTTTACTACATATTGTCTGAATGTTTCTGTCGTATATGCATATACAGGCTGGCCGAGGAGTTGACGTTCAAACGCAAAATTTTGATACTTTATGATGAGGAGTCCGAATCACCCCCACGTATGTTCTACGATTTTGCTTAGTTTTCGAGATAGAATTTTTTTAATGACTTTTTTCGTAAATTTCCCCTAACATCAGTTTTCGATTTTTTTCTCGTACTGTTGAACATTTCTGGTTCAGTTTTTTGTAACTTATAAGCATAGTTTAACCTGGGTGTAAGGTTAAACTATGCTAATAAGTAAAAGTATGGTTTATCTAATCATTGCAGAACTGACTTAGAATTTATTCGAAAGTTCAAAATTAGGGTTTGATCTCAGGACTAATAAATTTTAAATGATCAAAAAAACGCAAAATCGTAGAACATACATGGGGGTGATTCGGGTAGGTACCTACTCATCTTCATAAAGTCTCTAAATTTTGCGTTTGAACGTCAACTCCTCGGCCACCCTGTATAAAAAATTCGTACTATCATACAATATTGTTAGGTATCGATTAATTTACGTGGAAATAATCACGTTTCTAGTACGGGGACACCATTTTATTTTGAACTTTATTTTATTTTTATTATGTTTTATTACAGGGGCAAGTGTTTATTAGGTGTAGTAGTAGATGTTCTAGTGGCTAGTGACCCTGACTGCAGGGCCAGAGGTCGATGGGTTCGATTCCCCCCTGGGACAAGTCTTTGTGTGATGAACATTTTATTTGTTCTGTGGATGTAGTTTATCTATAATATGTATGTAATTAGAAATATATAAGTATGTTTGTCAGTTGTCTGTAATTAGGCACTGCCTAGTTTGGAATTATATGGCAGTGTGTAAGTTGGTTTAAAAGATTCTTTTGTTTTTAAAAAAATACACATTCTGTCGGTCGGTTTATGAGATATACCCAGCAGTCTGTATCTCATGAACCACAATAAAGCCTTTAGGGGCCTTTATACTGTAGGATGTCTTTCAGCGGACCACCTTTCAGTACACCACCTTTCAGCGCACCAAATATTGGAAGTTTTTTTTTCTTTTTTATAAAAATGCCAACCTTACCTTATAGAGCCTTACCTCAACTCCACGGGAATGAAGTTGCGGAAAAATGCTATTCAATTTATAAACATATTTCCATTGTTTAGTGGTGTAAATTAGTTCGTTTAGCAACATATCGGTACTCGTTGAAGAGGTTTACAAAGATAGGATGTTGATTGTTGATGCAACAAAGGTTGTGAAAATTATTTTGAACGCGTGATATCGCTCGACCGAAACACAGTAGACAGCGTCCTTGTAATGTAGGCATTAGAGCCGCTTTTCGTAGTGAACTGTATCCAGTTCATTGTACTAAAGATCTTGATTGTTTATCTTCTAAGTAAGCTCAGGTCCAACAGCGCGTTTGCAAAATGTAGAGAGACCATAGCCTTAAGGGCTGTGGACAGACTAAATATATGCACATTGTTATTTTTCTGTCAAAATCAGCAACATTAATTAAAAATGTAAATAAAGTGCAAGGCGTGACGTTGATCGATTAAGGCCAATTTAAAATTGAATAATAAATCGTGTTTGAACACACCAACGCTCCATACAACAGAGTTCACAGTTAGCTAGTAAGTTACAAAAATATCTTGGGGCAACTAACACACTACCATCTAATTCCAACCAAGACAGAGCCTGTACTATCGCAATCAGGCAACTGATAATTCATACGTTAATATTTCTACATCTACTTACATATAAATAGGTCTTTACCTATGAAATTGCCGTTTTGTATGAAAAAATTTAAACGAATTTTTTTCATGAATTTTTTTATTTGTATTAATCGAAGTAATCACCCATGCAATCAATGCATCTTTGCCATCGCAGTGGCAGTTTATTGATGCCCTTCTTAAAGAAATCAGCTGGACGGGAGGCAACAAATTCTTCAAATGCATTTTGTACTGCCTCTCGGGTATTGAATTTTTTTCCCGCCAAGAAGTTATCCAAATTCTGGAAAAAGTAGTAGTCTGTAGGCGCAAGGTCTGGTGAGTAGGGCGGATGACGGAGAGCTTCCAACCCCAGTTCTTGCAACTTGGAGACCGTCTGCTGTGCAGTATGAGGTCGCGCGTTGTCGTGCAGGAGCAGCGGAGACGAGCGATTGACCAATGCTGGTTGGAGATGCGCCAGCTTCTCCATCATTGTGCTCAGTTCTTCACAGTACACATCTGCAGTAATGCTCACCCCGTTTGGTAAGAAGCTGTGATGAATCACACCGGCGCTAGACCACCAAACAGTGACCATCACTTTTCTAGGGGTAAGTTTTCGTTTAGGGCATTGTTTAGGTGCTGAACCAGGATCCAACCAACTTGCTGAGCGCTTGCGGTTATCAAACAGAATCCATTTTTCATCGCAGGTAACAATGCGGTTCAAAATTCCTTCATTTGTGTGTCTGTTGAGCAGTGCAAGGCACGTCTCGACGCGTACTTCGCGCTGGCGATCATTGAGTTCGTGGGGCACCCATTTGTCAAGCTTTTTTACCTTGCCAATTTGACGCAAATGGACCAATATTGTTTTGACGCTAACGTCGAAAGCTGCTGCTAATTCAGCCGTAGATTGTGTATCATCAGCTTCCACAACCGCCTTTAATTCGTCATTGTCGACCAAAGTCTTCGGACGACCGCGAGGTTCATTTTTCAGGTCGAAATTTCCAGAACGGAAGCGAGCAAACCAATAACAGGTGGTGCGTTGGTTTGTAGTGTTAGCTCCGTAAACGTCGTTGATGTTGCGTGCCGCTTGTGCCGCGTTGCTGCCACGACGGTACTCATATTCCATAATTACTCGAATTTTTAACGTATCCATGATGACGAAAAAGATTGAAATGCGATGAAAATGTAACACTAATCAATAAAGAAATGACTACTTTTGGAAAAAAGAATCCATGTTTTTAAAATAAAATTAATTTGAAATTAGAATTCTTAGCCAAACAAAAATTATTTTGATTTGAAATGGCCAGTACTGCAGAACGGCAATTTCATAGGTAAAGACCTAATATTAAGTACCTATAGATAAATAACACCCAGTCAGAGAACAAATAATCATGCTCATCACACAAAGATTTGTCGTGTATGACGATCGAACCCACGACCTCCTGCTTAGTAGTCAGGGTCACTTACCGCAAGACCAACAGGCAAGTCTAGTCTTTGCTGAACTTACAAAAAATAATCCGTTTATAACGCCATCTCTTAAACATGGCTGTTGTGACTGCATTTCTTCTAAACGGCCAGTGCGCTTTGGCTGGAATTAGTTGAGTGTTTCAGTGGAACCTTCGACGATTTAGCTTCATCATTTGACCCGTTAGGTGGCGCTGCAATCGGATTCCAATTTTCTATTTTCAGCTCAGGACAACGGGTGCATGGACAGCAGTATAATACATCATAACGAGAACTAGGAATTTAGTTAACGTTCCGTTACTAAGTATACAGAATTTATAGTAATAATAACAAGTCTGTAAATCTAATGTCCAAGGTTTTGGCACTCGGTGGTGCTACATAAACTGTGTTCCTATGTTATTTCTAACCAGGAATTTAATGTTAATTGTGACCATATTTCTGGTTGTAAAATCGTGATCTTACTGTCGAGTTGGCCTGCAACATTGTGTTTCTATGTTGTATTTGTGAGATAGGTCAGTGACGGAAATACTTTATAATATAAACTATTAATGCCCACGTCCGCGTTATAAGTATGGATGTTCATGGCATAAAATTTTGATTTGGCATTGATTATGAAATTTATTGTTTTATTTTTAAATTTAATATTGGTATGGCACTCCTCATATTTTTTTTTACTTTTCAAACGCCAGCTTTAAAGGTATTTGTTATTAACCAACTTCAAAGAAACGAGGTTACCAATTCACATTTTTTGTTGTATTTAGTTAGGTATATAATATATTTGTCGGCTTTCTCTATTGTTTGTTGTCTTAAAGAAAAGTTGTCCGTGGCATCGAATCTCCCAATCCTCTGAAACAATTTTGATTTAGTATTTTTCATTCAATATTTTTCAATTTATATAGTTCTCACTAAAATCTATAGAAACCATCAAAAATTATGTCGTTTTGAAGTCGAGAGTTTTTAATGGTAGGTTTAGTTATGGTTTTATAATAGTGTAGTGTCCGTCTGGGACCCGTTACTATCTGCCCAAATAAGGTGTCAAGGAATCGCCCGATTGTGAATGCGGTGCCGAAAGCCAAATTATAGCACATATCACTGAAGAGCAGTATTCGGCACCATCACAGAGGCCTCCCTATATAATACCAGGTGGCCTGGCATAAGTACACCGCCTAATTAGCATGTTGCAAAATATTATTGCATTCGGGAAAAATGCGAAGAGCCATCCGATATAATGATGAATGGTGTAGCCGTGCTGATGAATTTATTATAATTTTTATTTATTAACAGAATGGGAGTTGAACCAAATGGTAAATGCCTGTAACTTGCTGGTCTCCACTAGCTTTCCTTGCAGCTGAAATATTTGTCTTGTCTGTTCTGGGCAGAGATTACATTTTCCGGGAGTTAATTGCACGCTTAAACTACTCTGTTGCTTATAAGTGTTTTTGGGGATTATTGTGGGACAAACCAGCAGTTAACTTGAGATGGTTGCCTCTTATATGGTTATTTTCAAATGTGTTTTCAAAGCCTTTTATGTCATAATGTCCATTTAAGATCTTGAAGGTCTCAATTAAATCCCCTACGTACTCTGCAGTTTTCTAGTGTTGCAAGCTTCAGAATTTCTACGCGTTCTTCATATGGACGTCGCTTCAATATTGGTGCTATTTTAGAAAAGATGCGTTGCACTTTAATTGCGGTGAATAACTTGACAATGTTGGCGATTTTGTTTTTTACTCCAATGATCTAATTTAAATATCATCGAATCTCTCTAACTTACCATGAACAGAAAATAGCATGCATAGAAGTGTCAACCTACTAAAACTGCTTATAATACACGCATCAATTATGCGTGCGGGCGCAAATTTGGTCGACAGGTGTTGACGTGACGTTTATGTTCCTTTAGTATTTCGCACCAGAAATAAATTGACACAAATTACAATAATAATAACCTTGAGACATTGTATATACACGGCCATGTGATTCCAAACTAAGCAGAGTTTGTTCTATGGGAACGAGATAACTGATATACTGCATATACTACTTTTCTTTTGTAAATACATACTTATATATATAATTACACCTAGAATCGCACATAAATATGTTTTTTTTAAGGCAACGCCCGTGCTAGTGAATCTAATCCCTGTGTCGTGGGGTACTTTACAAACATATCATAGACGGACACAAATTATCTACATCCAGACTCAGAACAACTATTTATGGGTCACACAGATAGTTGTCCTGGGTGTGAATCGAACCCGCGACCTACGGCGTGTAAGGCAAGTATTTACCAACCACGCCCAGCGGCCCAATAAAGATGCCCTGTCCTTTTCATAAGCACTATCTTAGAAAGAAATGTAATGATATAAAATTAAGTTTAGTTGGTATTGCGTAAAATCGGTGGCATCGTCGAGCGTTTATATAAAAACCCCAGTTCAATTATTTTCCAACTTTTTGTCGTATTACGAGGCGACACTGAGTACACAAAACCCGGGTAGGTCATTATCATTCATTGTCATGGTCAAGACGAGTTACAGCCGTAGGTATTGCCATGAGATACGTGGGGCTTGACTGTGGTTATATTTGTTACCATATAAACAAAAATGAAAAGCGTTTATTCAGCATATACAACATGTAACGTAATTAACGCACACCCTCTAACACCCCAATTAGAATATTATGTTGTAATCATAATACATACACTGAATTTTTTATTTAACATGTATATGCATTATTATTTACTAAATTAGTTTCTTGGAATGAAGTTTATTTTTCTTTATTTTGTATTGAGTGATGGAATTTGTATGAGAACAAATAAAACTGCGATTTTAAAAGCCTTATATTATGACTTATGGTCCATTTCAATTTGTTTTGACTGTCCAGGGTTAAAATGATAATAATTTACGCAGTTTTAATTATTTTGGAATAAAAAATTACCTATATTAAAAATGATATAAATCTATTCAGTAAACGATTCTGAACAAACTATTTTCAGGGTGTGCGTTAATTAAGTTACATGTTTTATAAGTCTGTTACAAAAATAATACTACTGCCAAACTGTACAACAGTATAGTATTCGCCGGCCGAGAGTACGATCATGCAGGAGGGTTTATTAGCCCTCCCATGTGAGTTCTGGCGATCATATATTACAAAGTATAACATTAACATGACAATGCTCGCAGTTGAGCTACTGATAGAGTCCTTAATTGGAAAACGGTATAGTAGTTACCACCGATTGCAGTGACATACTACATACAGTCAATGGAAGTATTTCGATCATCTAATTTTGCCTTTGACTGTACTAAGAGAGACGTTGCTGCTCGCTCTCTGGTAGATATTCCCTCGCCAAGACTTCTACGCCCTCCACAGAATGAGTATGGGTGGTGCAGTCATCAATATATTATTATTATTTTTTGCCAACGGCCGCACTAGGGAAATTAATGCCTGTGTCGCGGGGGTACTTTACAAACATATGTATAATAGACGGACAAAAATGACATCCAGACTCAGAACAACTATTTATGGGTCACACAAATAGTTGTCCGGCACGGCAATCGAACCTGGGACACGAAGCGGCGAGGCGACTGTCTTAGCCGCTGCGCCACACGTGCAGTCACGAGTATATATTTAGAATACGTTATAAAAACAAATATCGCATCTTCACTAAAACCGTAGAAGCCGAAGTAATAACCTAAACTACTATCTCACGGTGTTTGTAATATTTCGATCTAGACAGCCTTGAGATGCGTATTTTAGTGTATTCATATTTATAGATGTATTCGACGCTTTATGGGACGGGCATATTTTTTTTATTCACGTAACCGCCAAGAAACAAGTCCGAAGTTTCCAGAACTATTGATCTAAAGATGTTATTGCGTCGTAAGTATTTTTTATCTTGTTGTACCTTGAATTCAAACGACTTCATTAGTCGAGAACCAAGGGGATCGTGCTATAATGGCTTTATACTGCATCATTGGGATTGTGGCAGTTTGTTAGACCAAAGAGGCATTGAAAGAAGCATAGCAGGAGTTCATTATCTGATACCATTAAATTAATAAATTTATATGTGACCTATATGAACAATTTTGATATGAGATCATTCCGAAAGCATCCACTATTACTTATCAAAGTCTAGTCAAGAGTAATTAGCAAGTCGCGTAAATGAGATTAATACTTCTTGCATATACATATAATACCAAAGACATTTTCTACCAACCATAGGTGCATAAATTTGGATATAAGACAAAGGTAGTTTAGAATACATACAAGCAAATTAATAATTAAATAATAAAAATTATAGTTTAAAAAAAACACGATTTTAGCACGCACTAATTGTTTTCGTATTTCTGACAGCAAACCCTTTCATTTGATACTCATATCATGGGGTGCATTTCAAATAGCCTGTCCGCCATGTTGGTAGTCCGCCATATTGGATTTAAGTCACGTGACTATTTTTCTTCGTATTCCTGACAGCAAACCCTTTCATTTGATACCCATATCATGGGGGTGGATTTCAAACAGCCAGTCCGCCATCTTGGGGAGGCCTCCATATTGGATGTGTAATGACGTTTCTTAGCTAGTCATGTATTGTCATCAGAACTCAGAGCGTGTGCAAAATTTCATCGTAATCGAGGACCGGGAAGTAGGTCAAATTAAGATTCCAAGATTTTCTTACATACATACTCGTAGTTACAAGTGAAGCTAATGAAAGCTAATAAAGCGTGTTAAAAAGAACGAATAAAAGCTTAACATAACGGAAAGTACATCTATATAAAAACACTATAGAGGAATAACTTTATACTGCAATATAAATATATAATATAGGTATATACACATGTATGAAGAATATTATGTCAGTAAACGAAGCGAAAGAGGTATGCAAGGATCGTGACAAATGGAAGTCCGTTGTCTCTGCCTACCCCTCTGGGAAACAGGCGTGAGTCTATGTATGTATATACACATAATATCTATATTATCATATACATGTAAACATTACAGTGGAGATGATTCTGCCTTTATATTACTGAGCAAGTATTTACATATATATTTTTTAAACGTGCCCTAACCATTCTGATTTACAAAGGTAGCGTATTCTAAATAAGTATAGATTGTACCAAAAAGGAAGAATGGACTAAGTTAGCACGGCGAGAAAAGAAATGTAAAATTGTTGATACAATCGAACTGATAACTTCCTCCTTTTACAGGCGGTTAAAAATAATAGGTCTTTACCTATGAAATTGCCGTTTTGTATGAAAAAATTTAAACGAATTTTTTTCATGAATTTTTTTATTTGTATTAATCGAAGTAATCACCCATGCAATCAATGCATCTTTGCCATCGCAGTGGCAGTTTATTGATGCCCTTCTTAAAGAAATCAGCTGGACGGGAGGCAACAAATTCTTCAAAGGCATTTTGTACTGCCTCTCGGGTATTGAATTTTTTTCCCGCCAAGAAGTTATCCAAATTCTGGAAAAAGTAGTAGTCTGTAGGCGCAAGGTCTGGTGAGTAGGGCGGATGACGGAGAGCTTCCAACCCCAGTTCTTGCAACTTGGAGACCGTCTGCTGTGCAGTATGAGGTCGCGCGTTGTCGTGCAGGAGCAGCGGAGACGAGCGATTGACCAATGCTGGTTGGAGATGCGCCAGCTTCTCCATCATTGTGCTCAGTTCTTCACAGTACACATCTGCAGTAATGCTCACCCCGTTTGGTAAGAAGCTGTGATGAATCACACCGGCGCTAGACCACCAAACAGTGACCATCACTTTTCTAGGGGTAAGTTTTCGTTTAGGCCATTGTTTAGGTGCTGAACCAGGATCCAACCAACTTGCTGAGCGCTTGCGGTTATCAAACAGAATCCATTTTTCATCGCAGGTAACAATGCGGTTCAAAATTCCTTCATTTGTGTGTCTGTTGAGCAGTGCAAGGCACGTCTCGACGCGTACTTCGCGCTGGCGATCATTGAGTTCGTGGGGCACCCATTTGTCAAGCTTTTTTACCTTGCCAATTTGACGCAAATGGACCAATATTGTTTTGACGCTAACGTCGAAAGCTGCTGCTAATTCAGCCGTAGATTGTGTATCATCAGCTTCCACAACCGCCTTTAATTCGTCATTGTCGACCAAAGTCTTCGGACGACCGCGAGGTTCATTTTTCAGGTCGAAATTTCCAGAACGGAAGCGAGCAAACCAATAACAGGTGGTGCGTTGGTTTGTAGTGTTAGCTCCGTAAACGTCGTTGATGTTGCGTGCCGCTTGTGCCGCGTTGCTGCCACGACGGTACTCATATTCCATAATTACTCGAATTTTTAACGTATCCATGATGACGAAAAAGATTGAAATGCGATGAAAATGTAACACTAATCAATAAAGAAATGACTACTTTTGGAAAAAAGAATCCATGTTTTTAAAATAAAATTAATTTGAAATTAGAATTCTTAGCCAAACAAAAATTATTTTGATTTGAAATGGCCAGTACTGCAGAACGGCAATTTCATAGGTAAAGACCTAATATATTTAGGTGATTTCAATAAAATAGTGTTAGAAAGAAACTTTCATGCTAAAATATAACTGTAAAATGAGTTGGTTTATATTTTTATTAATACATAGATGATAATAGATTGTTTACACACGTACTTTCGCAGGTTTAACTCTATGCTTGTGCATTATCTGTCGTTGTCCTCAATAATACAAGTGTTGTGGCTACATACCAAGATCGATATTTAGATGTATAAATATAGACATCTAGCTAGATTAGATTTATTCGAAAATGCAACTCCTTAACCCTTTCAATTAGTAAGAAGCGTGTAAAACAAACTCGGGTTTGTTACACCATATATAACTTAAGATCCTGATAGATAATAATATCCTGGGACATTATTTATCCACGACCACCTGATCCCTAACTAAGCAGTGCTTCTACTAGATATGGAAACCAGATAACTGATATACTATATATATCTACTGATATCTACTGCCACGTTGGTCTAGCGGTAGCGTGTTCAACCGAAGACAATGAGGTCCTGGGTTCAAATCCCGGGTCGGGCCAAAAAGTGATTTTTGGGATTTTTCGTAAATTAAATTTCTCAGTATCAGCCCGAAGTCTGGAAGTTGGCGGTATTACACCCCCGTGCCTCGGAGAACACGTAAAGCCGGCGGTCCTGTACCTGAACTCCTTCCGGTCGTGTCGCTAGGCGTCCCATCAGATCATGAGAGTGATGGAATAGAAGGTGCCCTTGTGTTTGGTACTCTGGGTGATATATCTTCGGGTCGACAGCTAGTAGGTAATACGTATAAATAACATAGATAACGCTTGTAAATTTGAATTATGTATAGGTGATAAAACACATGAATTCGCGATGGACTAACTGCAACTGTGTGCGTCACGATTGCTCCGCCACGTTATCCAAACAGAAAAAGAAATCACTATAATGTTTGTAAAAATTAGTCAAAGTCGAAAGGAACATACCAAAGCTTTGTCAAAGTAAAAATAAAGAAGTTACAGGGGTTTTATGTTGGCCGCGCGAACGTAACGTAGAGGATTGCGCGGCCATACAGATCGCAGCAACTATTTGGGATAGAGATCTAAATATAATATAATCTAATTCTTTTTGTTAATTGAACATTTAATTTGTCAACAATTGCCGAAAAACGAATTATAAGACTAAGATCAATATTTCATGAAATATTCACCTTTGAAGTTATGGCCGCGCAATCGTGCACTTGATGTTTCTTTGATCTCGATAATTTCTTCAAAACTTCAGATTTCATGCAGTAAAACTATTGCTAGAAGAAAGGTCTTAATATGTCCAAAGTACCGAAAGCATTTAATGTCACCAAAGTTTATTTCCACTGACAAAATCAAGGCAAAACAAAAGTTACGTGGCCGAGCAGTCGTAACGTTATTTTGAACGCTGATATCTGATTATCTATAATTGTTAATATTCGGTGTGAACATCCATTTATTCGTAATATTAACCTCATCAGATTGACACATCGTATTATCCTCAGAACAATTTTCTACACCTGTAATCTCAAAAATGATGATATCTCTTATAATGTTCGAGCAGAGTGGCCATAATTTCTGTTAAATATGGGGATATCTTGTGCTCTACTAGACGAAAATGTACCTGTTAGGAATAATTGTTGTAGAATTGGCTAAAATAAAAGAGTTCAATACAATATTCTTTTCTTCTTTACACATGTTCTAATCAAGCCATACAAAACAATGCCAAAAAATGGAACTTAGTTCTGTTTTCACCATATGACGCGAAGTCCAGTAATTTGTCCGTCTATTATATGTTTGTAAAGTATCCCGCGACACAGGGATTAGATTCACAAGTGGCGGCGTTGTCTTTTTAAAATAGAAGAAAAAAATTGTTCTTTGTTCAATTCACAAAAAGAATTAAGTAAGTAGATCTCTATCCCAAGTAGTTGCTGAGATCTCCATGGCCGCGCAATTCTCCACGTTACATTCGCGCGGCCAACTTAAAACCCCTGTAACTTCTTTATTTCTGCTTTGACAAAGTTTTGGTTTGTTCCTTTCGATTTTGACAAATTTTGCAAAAAATTATAGCGATTTCTTTTTCTGTTTGGATAACGTGGCGGAGCAATCGTGACGCACACACTGCAACTTGCTACTACAAGACACGTTATATAAGAACCGGTGTCTGCGACATTCAAACATTGCCAAGCTGGGTAAAAAGGGTGTATATTAATTTGTTTTTAATTACTATAATATGCGTCTCTTTGCCAGTTAGAGAAGAAAAAAATAGATCCACAAACAAAAGTACCTATTAATGTTTTTAAACTTTCGCGATTTGTACACATTTTTTATATACTGTGGACACCTAATTAAATATGTATAAATAAATAATAATAATCTTGCGGCAACTAACCACAGCATCTGATCCTATAAGAGCTCCTCTCTTAACTATGGCAACTAGGTACTTGATAAATTCATGTTTAATTCATACATAGAAATAAACAGATGAAAGGATAAATAATTGTGCTCATCACACAAAGACTTGTCCTAGGTGGGGATCGAACCCACGACGTCACTAGCCACTAGAGCAATAGGCTAGTTAAAATTTACCTAGACGTACAGACGCCAGCACATCAAGCTACCCCAGTCTGTCAAATTTCCCCAATTGAAAGTGAACCTTATACTTATATCATAAAGTTTAAAATCTATAAAAGAAATGTGACAGATTGAAGTAGTGGCTAGTAGCTAGGTATCTGGATGTGCTGAAGTCTGTACCTACTCGTATCATTGATTAGGGTACATATTTTTAAATCTCACCATATTCTTCATTGCTGTATATGCTTGTTCGAACAAAATACAGCAAAAAGTTTGAAAGTAATGATACAATCTGTCATTATGCAATTTCCCCGAAGTCATTTAGTTACCAACTAGTTACCGTATTATGGTTGACAAGGACTCGTCAGTTTGCTTTTTCCCCAAACTTCTTGGAAACGTTGAAAGTTGACGAGTCAACCCTGTAATTACGCAATTCCTTTATGCGATTTGTGTTGTTTTTCTACAATACTGTGCCCCGCGGTTTCATCCGCGTTAAACTTAATAAATTATAGCCTATGTGTTATTTGGATATATAAGCTATATTACTACAAAGTTTCATCAAAGTCCGTTCAGTAGTTTTTGCGTGAAGAGTAACAAACATCCATTCATGACTCACAAATTTTCGCATTTATAATATTAGTAGAATTACAAATATTTCCCTAACTTGTAGTTTTTTGGGAACCAGGATTAAAAGTAATGCAGAGAATCTAATGTTATTAGAAACTTTCGTGACATTTAACATCTCTCTTCTTAACGCTTTAATGCCGGCCAGACCGCCTGTTCGCGCATAAACGTAGAGTGACAGTTGCACAAATCGTCCCCAAAACTCTCATGGGTCTTCATGTCAGTAACTGCCTGAATCGACGTTCGAACCACAAAGGGGGTGCCCCCGTTGGTTGCCTATTTTGTCATCTTATTTGTTACTAGCTGTGCTCCGCGGTTTTACCCGCGTTAAACTTAAAAAAATATCTCAGCTCCTCCCCCGTAGGTGATAGCGTGATGATATGTATCCTATATGTTGAACCGACCTCTTAGTAATATTCATGCAAAATTTTACGCAAATTCATGCAGTACTTTTTGAGTTTAGCCCGGACATACATAGATACAGACAAAGAGATAAACAGACAAAAATTCTAAAAACTATATTTTTGGTTTCGATATCGATTGTAGAACACGCCCCAAGAATCCGTTAAAAAAAAATATCCAATGTACAGTTTTGACTTTCCTACGATTTTATTATATCTTATTTGTTATTGCTATACCTATATCCGGTGACGCAGTGAAAGCCGAAAGGTTAACCGTAAAAATGTAAGGCGTAGGCAGGTCCGGGCCACTTATCCTGGTTCTTGAACGAACTTAACCCAAAATTGCAGGAGTAAATGACTATAAAAAATTAAATATCTTGGGACAACTAAAACACTGCCACCAAACTGATCACAAACTAGGCAGATCCTTTAGTATGGCAAACAGATACCTGACAAACATACTTATATATTTCTAAATACATACATATTATGGATAAATTACATCCAGACACAGAACAAAATTAAATAATCGTGCTCATCATACAAAGATTTGCCCTGGGTGGGGATCAAACGCACGACCTCTGGCTTAGAAGTCAGAGACACTAACCCATAGGCCAACAGAATCTCAATAAGATAAGATTATATTGTGCAGTAAAATTTGTAATTTAAATTAATAGCCACACCAATATGCCAACGTTCGACATGTATGTAACTGCGATTACGAACAATCGGCATACCACATTTAATAGCTATGTTACCTATGATACGGCGGGCCGCGGTGTGTATGTCATTTAGGAAGAATTCCCTTTCGTTCGGAAAACTTTGACATACATGTTACTGCATTTAAACATCACAGCTGTCATAAGTTAGAATGGCGATGAAGGCTTATGTATCTTTACCGAGTTTGGAAGACTTTGACATATATGACCTTTCGTTTGGTATACTTTGACATAAATGTTACTGCTCACAGGTCACCCAAGCTAGCATGGCGATAAAGGCTTCTCTATCGTTACAGAGTTCGACCAATCTTCGTGTTCACAGTTATTATCTGTTTCTGGCCTGTTGGACTGTAAATAAGTGATCCTGACTGCTAATATATAGAGTCGTGGGCTTGATGCCCATCCAGGACAAATCTATGTGTGATGAGCAGGACGTAGCCTAGTTGGTTGTGCTCCTGCCTACGAAGCTGGTGGTCCTGGGTTCGAATCTCGGTAAGTGCAAATATTTGTGTGATGAGCACGAATATTTGTTTCTGAGTCATGGATGTTTTCTATGTATGTCAGTATTTATCTATCTATATAAGTATGTGTATCGTCGCCTGGTACCCATAGTACAAGCTTTGCTTAGTTTGGGGCTAGGATGATCTGTGTGACATTGTCCCGAGATATTATTATTATTATTTGTTCTGTATCTGTCTGGGTGTAATTTATACATAACGTGTATTTATTTATATAAGTATATTTATCAGTTGTCTGGTCGACACAGTAAAGGCTCTGTCCAGTTTCGGATCCGTTGGTAGTATGTTAGTTGTCCCAATATATTCCGAACGGATCATTGACCGAACGCTGAAGGGTTACATACATGAATTCTTGGTCATGCTAAGCTTATCAATGTTGGTATTAGGTGCGGGTATTAGTGATGTAGAAAGCCGGACATTTCGCTTAACTTTTAATCCCAACACACTTAAACTTACTCGTCGTGCCAGCAACATTGAAACATGTCCGGCTATAGATGGACACCTATTATGCCTATATGTAGGGCTAAGCTCTCGTGTGCTCTGTCACATCGTGATGTGATCTGTCTCACGCTTTGCTGTTTAGGGAAGAGGAATAGTACTATTTATTTTCTAACATTGTTTTGACGTACAGACGCCGCCAGCACATCCAGCTACTCCAATCTGTCAAATTTCTTTAATAGGTTTTCAACTTAAACTTAACACAATCACAAAAGTATAAGGTTCATTTTCAATTGGGAAGATTTATGAGATTGGGGTTGCTTGATGTGTTGGCGTCTGTACATATATTGCTGCTTTTGCCTTTAAAATGAGGGTATTTGTTGATATGGAACTTTGTGTATGGCGTAGCGCAGCGCAAATAAATAGCGATGAACTATTTTTGTCCCTGATATGGCCTCCCTGATCTGCCTTTCTTTTAAGAAAAGAGAAGGTCCTAGTATCTAATAATTCTGAAATTCTATTCTATTTTAAGAATCTTATTAGCAATAATCTGTAAAGTTTAAAATTTGTGGATAATAAAAACAAAGTTGTGGTAACATAAACATTGATTGAATTAGGTTAAAGTCTGTAGTTTGTAAAATAATGCTTTCGGTAATTGTATTCTAGAAGGTAGAAGTAATGTTCCGAACAGTGCGTATTAGCCATATTGTAATAGTATTAAATTATGTTACCGTGTTTAAATTTAGTGAGTTGTTCACGTAAAAATGTAGGGCAGTGACCTCTATGGAGGTGATTATTTTAATTTATTTAAAGTTAATTTTACGTAAAACTGTACTTACGATTGTCAGTGTAGTGAAGTAGCAATAGTAACAAGCCGTTAATTTCGTGAAATACATTACCACTGTCCCTTTTAAGAGTCTGTCTCGAAAATGGAGAGTGTGTATCCACCTTTATATAGGCGTGGTAAATTTAAGGGTCTGTCTCGAAAATGCAGAGCATGTATCCGCTTTGATATGGGCGTGGTGAATTTAAGGGGCAATCTCGAAAATGGAGATCATGTCACCGCATTGATACAGGCGTGGTGAATTTAAGGGTCTGTCACGAAAATGCATTGCAATGCACGAACCATTGTGGTCTCATATATAATTTCATAACTAAAAGAAATATGTTGAATGGAAATCTGAAGAATGAAAATGGAAGAATTTTAATAAGTATCAAATTAAATTGTGAGAAAATCATTTTCTCCTATTTCGAGCATAACTCTATGTGAAAGAAATGTTGAAGTTTCCAATCTAACAAGAGTATTACGCAAAAGTCGACAAAATTTACAAGTCTCAACTTTCGTTAGACTGATTACGTTAATGCGCATATTCAATGATTTGAAATAGTTCGGTCGACCGCATGTCAGTGAATACACTTGTAATATTAAAATCGCCATTACTGCCTACGTAATAAAGAAGACGCTGTCAAGACTAAAGTATCCACTGACGTCGGTCTCGTCGCGTGAACATATCTGCATACACAAACCCTTTTTCCAGAGGGTTCTTTTTCTAAAAAAAGATCACCGAAGATGTAAACCATGTAAAATAAATTTAAAAAAGTAATCAGATTCAAGCAGTAAGGACTTCCACTTTCACACCACACCAATCTACATGCTATGAAGTTCTACGCTATTTCTGCTAGTACTCTATTTCTAATTTTATCTGTTAAGGTCACACCATTGACCTGACTGAGTTTACATAGGTAAGTCAATGTTTATCTAGTCTACAGCTGTAGTTTAATATATACTTACGGCTATCTTCTGTCTCCATCATTAAAGGAAGTAGTGATTTGTAAGGAGCAATTTTCTATTCATTTTGCCCTCTTTTGTATGGCTCTGTGATCTGAATAGCCCATTTGTTGCGCTGAGTACTTAGTAAATTGAATGATAACCAAAATTATGGCATGGTTGTGAACTTATTCCTATAGGGCATCTATTTTTCTTTGGTAGTCTCATCGAAAGGCTTGTAAAAGATCAAGTCCAATAGCCAACACTAAATTAATTCGTTTCAATTTTTTTCTGTGCAATCTGTTTAAACGCGTACGTTTATCCAAAAAAAATTGGGTTCTCTATCGTTTAACTGTTTACCACGTCCTTCGTGGGTTCGAGTCCAGACCGCGGTCAAATTCATATAACTGACTTTATAGTAATCTGAAACTTGATTTAAGTATCGTGTTCAGTGGTAATCTTAATACGGTTAATGTTACTTTAACTGCACGTCTTATAATTTAACTTATTTGAGGCAGATCGGTGCGAGATGACGAAATGTATTAAAATACAAAAATGCTTGCGGGGACAAATAACACAACCCCATCCCATCCCGTGGGGGCTGTGAAGTCGTCCCGGGCGAATATCTACTAAAGTTGAAAATCTATAAAAGAAATTTGACTGATTGCTGGATGTGCTGGCGTCTGCTCATTATATCTGTCTGTATATTAACCTACTAGCTGTGCCCCGCGGTTTTACCCGCGTTAAAATTTTCGTACGTTATAAATTATCACAGCTCCTCCCCCGACCGTGATAATATGTAGCCTATATGTTGACCCGACGCGCGACGTCTTAGTAACATTCATGCAAAATTTGAAGTAAATCCATGCAGTACTTTTTGAGTTTAGCCCGGACATACATACAGACAAACAGACACACAGACAAAAATTCTAAAAACTATATTTTAGGCTTCGATATCGATTGTAGATCACGCCCCAAGTATCCTTTATGAAAAATATTCCATGTACAGTTTTGACTTTCCTACGATTTTATTATATAGATTACTAATGCCCATGATGGGCATTAGTAATAGGTAAATATATGTATCGCGAACCTGACTGCCAAGCGTGGCGATCATGGCATATTCCTCAAATGATGTTGCTTTGGGGAAGGCCTTTGTCCGGCAGTGAAAAAACTTTCAGCTAACATGGTGAAAAGTATGGAAGTAATAAAATAAAATAAAAACAATTTTTATTCAAATTGACTTTAACATGCGCTAATAGTCAATACAAATTGACTTAATATATAATTTTAATTCTAAATACAAATAGATTATTATTATAGAGAACTAGCTGTAACCTGTATAAATTATAGCCTTTGTGTTAATCCAGGATGTCACCTAAATACCCAAATTTTATGAAAACCGCTCCAGCCGATAAGACGTGCAGAAGAAGTAACAAACGTACACACACACACAGCATTCTGCCACAGATGACTGAAGCGCTGATTTTCAACTGTGGCCAACGGCCATCCGAAATATATATGACGGTGTAACAAATGAAGAAAAAAACGGAACTGATGAAACAAAACTAGAAATTGAGAAATGTAAAATAAATCTTTGGTCTCCCATACAAAATACAAAGTTGATCGTTATTCTTGTATGGTAATATATTTTTTAGTTATTTTGCATGTTGATGTGCTGGATTTTGTTCAGTTTCATAGGCTTACGTCCACTATTTATGTTACTCTTGTATAAATTTATGATGCAGTGAAAATGTATGTTGTATGATGCAGCGAAAATTTATGTATGTGTTATTCCGTCATAAACATTGTGTGTCGTAACTAATTTACGAGCTTGATTGTATTTACTGAGATATAATCGAATAATGCAAGCAATTAGACATCAAATGCGCTTCATAAAACGACATTTATGACTGTTAATAACAGTGGACCGGGGTTTAATTTTCACCGGAGTTTCTGACATAATCAAATTCTGTGTTATATTACGCTATTACACAACTCTGTATAATTTTAGGGTTACTACTTAAAGCAATGACTTATTAATATATTCTATTAATTTTAGTGGTTTTATATATGCAAAGTGCGGGCAGCGCAGGACCGGCTATTCTGGAGATCCTTGGGGGAGGCCTTTGTCCAGGAGTGGACGTCTTTCGGCTGATATGATGATGATGATGATATGTAAAGTATTTATTTTTTATGCCCACGCACAGCACTCCATATGACAATAAAAATGAAATATCGAATTTAGTTCACAAACAATTAGAAACTCTTTTAACAATACACAATATGTACATCATTTTATTAATTTTTTGCAGAGATATACACGCGAACTGATATAAGGGATACATCTGAATTTATAGGCGACCTTAAAGGAGATTTTTTTTTCTTTATATTGGCGGTTTAATAATCTGTACAAAACACTAGAAACAGTCGAAAAATTTAAAATTATTCATTGACCTACTCGAAGTGAATTTAACATTATAATTTCTGTTTTATTAACATACACAAAAAGAAAACTTAAAGCCGAATTGACAACCGACTAACCTGTTTGTCTAGTGGTTAGTGACTGACAGCTAAGCCAGAGGTTATAGGTTCGATCTAGACCAAATGTGAGCACATTTTTTTTTAATTTATCGTTGAATATATGCGTATGTTTATCAGTTGTCTGGTTTGGGAGTCAAATGGCGGTCGTGTTAGTGGTTCCAAGATATTTTTTTTATTTATAACCTCCTTGAACTAATCATGAAGAAATCGAGAAGATTCCTATTACAAGCTCGTGTCTATTGTTGATCCTCTTTATCACTGAAAATAATGTACTGAAATCGAAATTTGTGCATGTATAAGTATTGCATAGTCAATTGCGTACTATTAGCATGGCATTACAATAAATTATCATTCATAAATATTTTTTCTATACATTTTATGTGAGAAAGGTGACGAACTCGCCGTAATTGTATTTATATGTAGATTTAAAACTATCTACGACGTAGTTTTACTTACGACGTCATTTTACACTATTAAGGCGCTACCATGACCAGAAGACCTTGAGGCGCGTTTTAAAGAGCTTTTTTTGTTACAGATAAAAGGCCGTATTCCAAATTATAATTGAGGTAAGTAACTAAATTATCTTTAGTTAATGTTTATACTAAACTGCGGTCTTAGGGGAAGCGATTATGAAATCACTTATTAAAATGGTCGAAGTATATAATAATACTTAGTTATGGCTACATTTCGGCTACAACGGCATTTGAACGGCGCGCGGCATCTAGCTAACTACGCAGGAATATTATACATTAGGAGGCAAGAGTTTGTGCGCAAATACAAGTGTACTCTCTATTCCGATAATCTAATAATTCGATGTGACGGCTATCGGAGAAGACCGGGGAAGATCAGACGCAGGAACTACAGCGTTACTTGCTCTCCGAGGCACTGTCATCTTCCAGACAAATGTGGTTTTTTTGTCAGAGAACTTCGTATAACGATTTTAGTTCTACCCAGTATTTCAACCTAGGTCCTCATCTGCGCTGTGTTAGAACATCTAGATAGATCGACGAGGCAGTCCATCATTATATTCGTTATATATTGAATTCTAATAACACCACTTTGCAAATTGTCGTTATTTTTTTTTAACAATGAGTAGAAAGTAGATAATCTACTATATAAAAATAAGTCGGGTTTTCCTTCCTAACGCTATAACTCCAGAACGCACAAACCGATTTCCACGGTTTTGCATTCGTTGGAAAGGTCTCGGGCTCCGTCAAGTTTATAGCAAAGAAAATTTATAAAATTTAACGCGTGTAACACCGCGGGGCACAGCTAGTCTACTATATAAAAATAAGTCGGGTTTTCCTTCCTGACGCTATAACTCCAGAACGCACGAACCGATTTCCACGGTTTTGTATTCGTTGGAAAGGTCTCGGGCTCCGTGAGGTATAAAGCAAAGAAAATTTATAAAATTTAACGCGGGTAACACCGCGGGGCGCAGTTAGTTAGCTGTAAAATCCTCGTTTTTGGATGGACAACTCATAAGGTACTATAAAACTTAGATTATATAAGTATGTATTTTGTTTGTGTTGTATACGTTATGTAACTGATGGCTTTCAATTTGCAGTTTTTATTCACTGGTTGCGTCTACATTTTGGTTTATGTTTAATCAATTTGAGCATGACATTTAAGTTTTTATTGAGTTATTGCTAATGTCCATGATTTGACGGTTTTAAATCACTGTGTGAACTGTTCATGTTTATAGTATACTTAAATATGCTGACAATGCTGTATTTTACACCACTATATAACTTATTTTAATATCATAAAATCTCTTACTAGTATATCTCGTAAAAAAAACCATGACAGACATAGATCTGTCAACTAATAACCATAGAATTTGAACACCAATTGATTTTCTAAATCTGCTTATAATACGCGCAAAAATTATGCGCACCGCTCCCATACACTAGGCATATAATAGGCCAACAGGTTCTAACGGATATTTGCCTTCAGTATTTCGCGCCGAAACTCAATTGACACAACCAAAGATGCCAGGTCCTTCTTATCAGAACTATTTTAAAAATAAATACTATGACATTTCTGGCAATCCTGTCTTTCCAATATAGCTCATACGTATGAAAAGAAAAACATGGAAGTTTTAGTACTTTGACAGTTCTATGTATGATAGAACTGTCAAACTTGTTTGGTAACAAATTACAAAACGCAGGAAAATTTAATTAAAATGTATTTGTTTTTGATGTGAAACATCTAGGTATAGCCGCACGTAAAACAGATTTCTGGCGTGGCGACGCATGCCGTGACGCATGCGCAATCGATTTTTTATTTTATCATTGTGACATATTTAGTTCCTATCACAATATGTTCTTTTCTGCATATTACTTTTACAAAATAATGTCGATGTTTCACATCTGCCAGGCGTCCCGTGACGGCTCACATTTTTTTTTATTTAATTTTGAACAGCGTTACTTAAGGGGGTTTCCCCGAACAAAGAGTTAATATTAGTAAGTTTAAGTTAGTTTTATTTCTATGATATATTATCATAGAGAAATGAAGGTATTGAAGTAATAGAAACGGTGATCCACCGTCCAATTTATTATTTAAATAATTATACTACATGTTGTGTATTGTGCGATGTTTATTTTATCTGTTGCTAAATAAATACATCAAGTAACATTATTTTGTCATTGCCACAGGTGTAATAATTTAAAAGCTACAGGTGTTTAAGATCCATTGTTACTGAAATGAACCAATAAATAACATGCCTTGTTTATTACTGTGTTGTTTCACCGTATTTTGTATATGTAAGTTTTCATTTAACAATTAGCCATGTGTCATATAGAGACAGAACAATATTCTATTGTGTGCGAACGTCAATAATTACTATCGAAAACAGACGTTGTATCATAGAAGAAATAAATAAAACCTCTTGGTTAATGTATTGAAGTATGTCGGAAATAATTTATTTTTAAATAGAACGCCCACACTGTAGAATAGAATCTCTGGAATCATCGCGGGGACCTTATAAAATGTAATTGTTCTGAGTCTGGGCATGATTTATGTTCGTTAATACAAACATATATAGTTCACATAGTAGTCTTGTGCGGGGATTGAACTCTGAACATAAGGGCACCGAGATTGTAGTGAGGCGACCACACCACCTTAACCACTGTACCACAAGTGCAGATTAGGTGCTACTCCCCTAATCCACATCAGTGAGCCAAAATCTGAATATTTAACACAAAAATAACATTGTTTTTTATTTTCCAAGATATCCCTGTATAAAAAAGCTTAGTAAAATGCCTGTGTACTACGGAAGTTTCGTTGGAGGTCACTCTGGGGACTACTGCTTATACTCGTGTCGATGCAGCCCATGTATTGGGGGTTTTGGACCTTGCGGCTGCGATCCCCCATTTTGACCAGATTCCTCCAGACTGGCCTGATGACACCTACATACAAAAGGAAAATGAGATTTTTGTGGTCCATTCCTTGTATTGTCGATCATTTCCCTTGTCGTCGTTTATTCGGATCGTGTAGCTAAAACTAGAATAACTAACCGTTTATTAACTCCTTTACTAAATTCGTCAAGTGTTAGATTGTCGCGTTCGGCACTTTCGGGCCGGTGCGGCGCGCGGCGCACTGTGATTCGCGTAGAACAAACTAGCTGGACAAAAACAACTCTTCAATTCCTAATAGTTAATTATTAAGATGAACTCATTAGCCCTATACATTAAGGAATACATCTATTAATTTTCGTAATTACCCTCATTAGGCCCGTCATTAAGGTAAGTATATAAAGTGTTGATAATTCAAAGTGCATTCATTTGCATTTTTACACCATATTGTTAACATTATTTTAAGTCACTAAAAGAAATTTGTGATAGTGTTTTTGTGATGGATTGTGTACATAAGGGTAAGTAGTTTTGTTTTAGTTAATTTTTATCACAGGATCTTCATTATTTAATTTTATTAAATTAAATGTTTCGATAAAAGTGGACTTTTTCACCCATATTTTTGAATTCAATAGTCAAAATATTACATGTCCACTCATGTCCACTCTGTAAAATCTATTTTATATGATTCTCACAAGTATCTAGTAGTAATTAGTAGAAAAAAATATTGCGAATTATTTGCACAACTAATTTTTTTCTTTTTTTTTCTTTAAACAGTTTTCACCGTCTCAAAAATGGACTTTTTTGAAGAATGGCTAAAACACCCGAAGGAAACGCGAAACGTGGAGCTCTTTCGGTTTATATCTTTGAGACATGACTTTGATGGTGTTACGGAGCAGTCCCTGAGAGACGTCAAGGTCATCATCTCAAAATATTCTTCAAAATTGGCTGAAAAGTGGAGCAGCTGTGCAAGAAATAGCAGCTGTGCAAAGAATAGCTACGAATAGAGATTTACTTAATATGTTATTGATAACATCTGACCCTGTAATAAATGGTTTAAGAGAAATTCCCCGGAAGAAAATAGGTTCATTCCCTATCGAAGTCCTAGATTTATTAGTTCAACCTAGCTTTAAGGAACAAAATGTTAATATAGTTTCTAGTTTTCATAGTTCTGCCACTCATGATCATGACTATTCAATGGATGATTCATCTGATGATAGTGATGATGAGTGATCGATTTAGTTTTTAAGTAGGTATTTTATGTATCTGATATTAGATTTTATAGTTACATTTATAGTTAAATTTATTTATAAAATTGTTTAAAAAAATATTGTGTTTTTATTTCACTATACCTGCTCAAACGACCAATGGACCTCAAATAGTATTATGACCCTTATATCTTTGCTTAATAACCTCATTTATAAATAAAAATCGAAACAAATAATATTGTCCAGCTAGCTTGTTCTACACGAACCACTGTGCGGCGCCGCGCTGCGGAACACTCGTGAATGACTCCTCATAAAAAGTTTTCCCCTTCCCGCCCTCCTTGGTGATCCTCCTTACTGAATTAAAGATTCCTTAAAGAGATGGCTTTTAACGTTGATTCCGGTAGTTGCATCAAAAGTTTTCAAACATATTGTGCTGCATATACAAAGTGTAAAATAAATAATGGACATAATTTAAGTAGGCCGCTGGGGCAGAAAGGTTCCCGAGTGGCGACCACGAGAACGGGTAGACGCAGCGTGGGCAGGCCCTCTACAAGATGGACCGATGATCTTGTGAGGGTCGCTGGAAGTCGCTGGATGCGGACAGCGTAAGACCGGCAATTGTGGATATCTTTGGGTGAGGCTTTTGTGGGCGTGTTTCGGCTGATAAGATGATGAATATGCCTATGAAACTAAACAACGTAAAAGCAAATTACACAATAAAACGAATAACGATCGGATTTATGCATTTTGTATAGACAGCCAAAAGTTTCCTATCAAAAAGGAACTTGTTTTTTTAACCATAAATCGGACATTATATTCATCATTAATAACAAACAATATCCTGGGACATACTGGAACATTATTCAAACACGACCATCTGATCCCAAACTAAGCAGAGCTTCTACTATGGAAATTGAAAACCAGATAACTGATAGGTATACTACATATCATACTGCTTTTCTTTTGTAAATACATACTTATATAGATATTTACACCCAGACTCAGGACAAAGAGACATGTTCATGCACACAAATATCTGTCCTGGGTATAATTAAACCCACGACCTGCGGCGTGAAAGGCAAGTATTTCCCAAACCATGTCAACTGACCCATCAAATTGATTGGTTTTAGCACTTATTACGAGTCAATAGAGTTTAAAATGACATGAGAACTTTTATGCGAATATTAAGGGTTAATTTGTTCAGTTTCGTGGATTATTTAAAGGTAACATTAAGTTACCGGTACTACTAGCATATGTTATACTTTGTATACTAAGTAGGTAATCAAATGTGCGACTTTTCTAATTAGAACTCTCATGTAACTTGAAGAAAAGTTACCCTTCTTAAAGTGAACCACTGTAATAATATAATATCAGCATATAACATATCCACTGGTTTTATGTAGCAGGTAATTGATATATCGTGGTCGATGAACCCTACAACTCAAGAAAACTTGAACTGAATTGAAGCGGATAGTGATTATAGGGCTGCCAATATTTCCTTTTAAAATTGCCTAGACGTCTGACAATCCTGGAATTGAATACATACTCCTGGGCTAGGATCAGTATATGTAACGCATTCTCAAATCTTCCTGCCACGTGCAGCAAGATTTTTGTATTTGTTTGTTAGTCTGTTTGGGCGTATCCTTTTTATGAGATGTACCTTTTAACGTTGTTTGCGAACATTTTCGGGGGCAGTAGGTACTTTTTCTGTATACGTCCTTTTGCTATACCCCTGACGACATCACCATAATAATAATGTCAGCCGGATGACGTCCACTTCTAGGCAAGAGCTTCACCCAAGAAAGGGAGCGACTCCTAATTTTCGAAAGCCAACTCTCCTGTCAATCTATTATCAATATACTTAATTTAAAATTATTGACTCTGTCTCAAAATGAATAATGTTATTGTTTCGAAGTTTTTCTTTTGTATACCTAAATATAATCTAAAATAATAAGCATTCAGACAACCGATCGAGCATATATTGTGTTTGCCTACCAAATAATTACTCTAATTGGACCAAATCCCGTGTTCATGCCCGCATGAGTATGTTTCGCCGGACCGTCTCAACTGGGTCGTGTTGAAACCGGTAGTAGATGAACCCACTGAGTTTGTTTCGCTGGGTCTTCTCAGTTGGGGCGCATTGGATCCGGTGGTAGCATTAAAGCGCGACCGTCGTTATTAACACAAGGTCCGTCATAATAATAATACCTTTAATATAGACAGAACCATTGACAATATGTAGTAAAAATATTAGACTTAAACTTGATAATTAAACATAATCTCTTTACAATAACTTGATACGAGCTAGCTAAATATCATTTCTGTAATAAAATATATTTTATAAATGTTTTCATACAAGATGTACCTAAATATCTATGTTACTAGAAATAATATCTAATGTATACAACTATATTACTACAAACATGTTCTGATTATTTACAAGCGCTTTTTTAAAGTCTACGTGAATAAAAACCTTTTTTATTTATTTAATCGTAGCGGCTATGGCAAGCAAATTTTTTTGACTGCGAATAATTAAAATGAATTATCAAATCTTCGTGCACGTTTGGCGTATCCTTTTTATGAGATTCTAGCTTTTAGCTCCCGGGAACAGTACTTTTTTGTATACGTCCTTTTCTATGCCCTTGACGATGTCCATTTCTGGCAAGAGCTTCATCCCGGAATGGCGACATATGCCATAGTCACTACGCCGACGATCCTCCAAAGAGAAGGAGGTTTGCTTTCGAAATCGTCTCATACAAATCAAGTTTTTTTTTTAAATATGTTCATATAAAGGAAAGGTAGAGCCGGTTGTTACTGGTTTAATATAGTAATGATTGCATTTTATAAAGGGCAACCCTAAGTTTCGCAGTCGCGAAAGCGGCTTTCGTTCAAGATGACCGTGTCACTTCTTTTAGTGCAGAAGCACCGACAGATATGTCTTTTAACTCGTTCGTGGAATCCTACGCGTTCTTCGAGAATGTGTTTCTCTTTGTTTTGTTAACCTTTTTTATGACCTACTCCTAACCAGGTGTCATACCATTGCTCGCATCGTTCGCAATAGGGAAGGCAATCCAGAGCCCTCACAGGGTACGTGTCCTGACCATCTGGGACATAGCGCAAAATGGCAACAACGGAGCACCATACCCGCGTTCCCGGGGCTCCCCCCATCAGGCCCCAAGAGATCTTCATGGCAGGTTAGGTGTAGTCGGTGCGAGAGACACTTTTTGCGAATGGCATGATAAGCATTCGGCCTGCCTTACAAAATAAAGGTACTGTCCAAGTGTCCATGAGGCTATAGCTTCTTTTTTTCTTTGGTTTCGTACCCAAGAGTTACCAATGATACTATTACTAAGCCTACGCTGTCCGCCTGTCCGTCAGTTCTTCTGTGTGTCAGCAGGCTGTATCTCGAAAGCCGTAATTGGTAACCAGTAAAAAAAAAAAATACTAAATTACTATAGTCTTTCGATTATGCCGGTATTAAGTCGGACCCGCACACAAAGGGGGATCCCTTTGTGTGCGGGTCCGACTTGCACGTGACTGGTTTTTTTGAATTGTACCCTATGACCTTTTCTGTCAACATCTGCAAAGCAAATTTTCAAGATTGTGGTTAAGGCGTGAAGCGTAACAAACAAACTGACATTCGCATTTATAATAATTAGATGTACCGCTGTAACAACAAATAATATTTTTAGTGCCTTGAGACCCAAGTCAATACACCCATGCAAGGCACTGAAATTTCAGAATCACCGACAAGCACCACTTTATAACCAATTCCAATAAACAAAAGCGATTAGTTACATGGATGGGAATCCCAATAGACAACAACAATTATCTGTAGACATGTGAATGCCAGTGTACAACAACTAGCTGTAGGCGTTGAAATTCCAATAAACAACAGCGATTAGTTACAGGGATGGGAATCCCAATAGACAACAACAATTAGCTGTAGGCATGTGAATGCCAGTGGACAACAACTAGCTGTAGGCGTGGAAATTCCAATAAACAACAGCGATTAGTTACATGGATGGGAATCCCAATAGACAACAATTATCTGTAGCCATGTGAATGACAGTGTACAACAACTAGCTGTAGGCGTGGAAATTCCAATAAACAACAGCGATTAGTTACAAGGATGGGAATCCCAATAGACAACAACAATTAGCTGTAGGCATGTGAATACCAGTGGACAACGACTAGCTGTAGGCGTGGAAATTCCAATAAACAACAGCGATTAGTTACAAGTCTTGGGAATCCCAATAGATAACAACAATTATCTGTAGGCATGTGAAATCCCAAATTGACAACACCGGTTAGCTGTAGGCATCGAAATCACAATGGACAAAATGTAGGCATGAAAATGCCAAAGGGCAACAGCGATTTGCTGTAGGCATGAAAATACCCAGCCACCTGTACTAACATCAAATGAATAATACAAAATGTGGATTCGTTCGCACTAGTTCTAGGGATATGCCATTAAGAAACTTGATTTGTTCTTTTAGATAAAATAATAATAAAACATTTAATTCACATAATTGTATCCATAACATTGTTCGTAATCTTAAAGAACTATGTTAGTATAAAAATATATAAAATTAAATTAGCCATCCCCTATGATTTTGTCCACCCAGTGGCCTAGTATGGGGTTGTCAAACTACCTACTCTGAAATGGTTCTCATAATGCTGTTGTGGTTAGTACGCATCCGGTGCAGTATAGACGCACATTCTTTCTGATTATGGCAGATATGAAGGAGTTGAAGGTAATTGAGATGAAAAATAATGCACAAGAGTCTATTACTCGTACAAATTCATGCATAGCTCATCGTATTTATATATTTTTATTCGTAACTTAACCGTCGCCAGCCGTCACGCGTTTCTGTGCATCGCGAATTTCTCTGAGATCAAATTATACATGCATTTTATTATTATTCCACATAGATACGGTTTCCTTCGGTCGATTAAAATGGCAAAAGTGCAAGTGTATGGTGCGTTCAATATAAAGAGGAGCACGGTAATTATTTTAGTATATTAATTCAGAAATATTACACCGAAAAGTAAGAAGATTATATTCATAAATGTAGTGTCAATTTGACCAACCTTGGTTAGTTTAATTATTTTTTTGGTCAGTTCGCGTCTTTGTTAGATACTTGCCTTACATGCCGCTAGTCGTGGGTTCGATTCCCACCTAGGACAGATATTTGTGTGTATGTTTTTCCTGAGTCTGGGTGTAATTATCTAATGTATGAATTTACCAAAGAAAAGTTGTATATGTGGTATATGTATATCGCTTAATTGGTTTCCATAGTAGATGTAGGTATGTATGTACATGCTCTGCTCAGATTGGAATCAGATGGCAGTGTGCTTGTTATACCAAGATATATATTTTATTACTAGCGCCGCGGTTTTACTCGCGTGAAACTTTATAAATTATCACAGCTCCTCCCCGGTGGGTGATCGCGTGATAATATGTAGCCTATATGTTGACCCGATCTCTTAGTAATATTCACGCAAAATTTGAAGTAAATCCATGCAGTACTTTTTGAGATTAGCCCGGACATACATACAGACAAACAGACACACAGACAAAAATTCTAAAGACTATATTTTTGGCTTCGATATCGATTGTAGATCACGCCCCAAGTATCTATTTCAAAAAATATTCAATGTACAGTTTTGACTTTCCTACGATTTTATTATATGTATAGATTACATAAATTAAGTGCCTTCGAAGTCTAAATTCGATACAGAAATGTTTTGTTGTTCTAATTTCCTGGGACATTATTTACACACGGCCATCTGATCCCAAACTAAGCATAGCTTGTACTATGGAAACCAGACAACTGATATAAGTACTACATATATTTTTACAATATAGATAATTACACCCAGACTCAGGACAAACAGACATGTTCTTGCACACAAATATCTGGGTATCCTGGGTGGGAATCGAACCCACGACCACCGGCGTGAAAAGCAAGCATTTGCCAACCACGCCAACAGGCCCGTCAATTTATTTATTAGTGAGCAGCAAGTTTTCTTTTTAATTTTTTTATAATATAATAATAATATCTGGGGACAATGTCACACAGATCATCCCAGCCCCAAACTAAGCAAAGCTTGTACTATGGGTACCAGGCGTCGAAATACATACTTATATAGATAGATAAATACATAAATACATAGAAAACATCCATGACTCAGTAACAAATATTCGTGCTCATCACACAAATATTTGCACTTACCGGGATTCGAACCCAGGACCACCAGCTTCGTAGGCAGGATCGCTACCAACTAGGCTATGGTGACCTTAACAGTAAGTGTAAACTTAACATTAGGACGACTTCAAATAAAGTTTTTATAGCTTTTTTAATTAACAGCACAGATCCGCGTCCATTATAAGATTAAACGGCCTTTGTAGTTTTGTACACCGATAAGTTATCTCAAGAACATTTATAAGTAGTTGAACTTTACATAAACGACGTTGTATTAAGCATGCAATCCTACTGCATGCTTAACCTCCCATACGAGATTTATAATGTAATAAAAGGCTGCTGTGTAGACAACCGACTACTAGACGAGGCCACTGGAATATCTACGAGTGTAGGTACTCGTAGATATTCCAGTGGCCTTGTCTAGTTTTCTATTACGTACGTATACAACGTGTAACATAAATAGTAGAGAGAACTCAAAGAGCGCTATCTACAAATTAAAGACAACTAATTTATGTATGTATGTATTGTGTATGTTTGTTACTTCTTCACGTCTCACAGTGGAACGAATGTATGGGAGCGGTTGGACGTAGACATGTCCGAAAAAAAAGAGTAAAATTATGCCAAACTAATGATGCCATCTTATTCGATTACTTAATGCCTTCATAACTTGTGGTGATGAATTTCTTCATAACTCCCATATTTCGGGAGTAATTTGAGAAAATGTGAAATTTTACTATGAAAATGAGTGTATCGAGCTCTCTCCCTCCTGATTCCGGGCTTGTTTCAAGTAGCGGTCTCTAATATCATAATGCTAATACTAAGAGCTATATTTAATACTAAGACACATAGTGCGCCAAATGTGCACTTTCTGGGATAAAGAGTGATGTTTATTTTATAACACAATTTTTTTATTTTTTGTTTATTTTGTTGATTAAAACCGTTTTTCTAAAGGTTTACCTTATTACAATAACATTTCTGAGCAGCCAATTAGAGAAGATATAAGCTAATTAGGATATATAATTAGGGACTTAAGGTTTACATATAAAACTGATGCACTAATGATTACTGATAAGAACATTGCTATTATTTAATTACTAAATGGCTCTTAATACACTAATTTAGCATGCATCATTTACTAATTATCACAATAACTAATTACCTTGCAATATTTAACAAAGGATACCTGGGATACCTGGATTTTATATAAATAGGTCACTATTAGTAACTTTAAAATCAGTGTTGATTTACACCTCGTTGTATCCAAGCTAATCTCGCAATGTATTTTCCAAATTTTAATACAAATCTTGATATTCACGTTGCTTTATGCGCACGCGCACATAAAGATTTACGCGACTTTAACTATTTGTTCAGTGTTTTAAAAGATAACAGTTGTGTTCAGTTATGTGAAAGTGCTGAAACAAGTTTAAAAGACTGGTGTCGTCGATTTTGCTACCGCATTTATGCAAAATGGACAAAGTCTGGAAGAAGCACAGATAAGTTTCGGAAGAAACATGAGATTTGGCTACAGGCTGCAATTCAATGGCCGGAATTACAGAATGAAAATATGGAACCTTCTACAGAAAATATAAGTGACGTCATCGAGCCCATAATTTCTCCTGCTAAATCTGATGCTTCAACTTGTACACATCCTAGTCCTCGTAAATCTTCAACTTACTTAAAAGTCATACTCTCATCAGTTCTTGTGAATATTTTTGTTAATATATATTTCTGTATATATATAATATATTTATAGACCTCTTAATAAGTCTGTCTGCGGTTTAAAGTAAATACAAATGGGGAAAAAACGTTTTTTTTTTTAATTTTCATTTCCTTTTATCCCAGAAAGTGCACATTTGGCGCACTATGTGTCTTAGTATTAAATATAGCTCTTAGTAATAGCATTACGATATTAGAGACCGCTACTTGAAACAAGCCCGGAATCAGGAGGGAGAGAGCTCGATACACTCATTTTCATAGTAAAATTTCACATTTTCTCAAATTACTCCCGAAATATGGGAGTTATGAAGAAATTCATCACCACAATTTATGAAGGCATTAAGTAATCGAATAAGATGGCATCATTAGTTTGTCATAATTTTACTCTTATTTTTCGGACATGTCTACGTCCAACCGCTCCCATACATTCGTTCCACTGTGCGTCTGAACGGCTGGACCGATTACCGGATTAACACATAGGCTATAATTCATATAGCATAACGCGGGTAAAACCGCGGGGCACAGCTAGTATTATAAATGTGAAAGTTTGTGAGTATAGATGTAGGGATGTATGTTTATTACTCTTTTACACCAAAACTACTTAAACGCGGGTGAAACCGCGGGACATTACCTAGTCTGATATATAAACAAATACCTAGTTATACACTATGTTTTAACAATTTACTATAATAAAATAAAAAATACACTTACTACAACAGCTACAACACAGATTAAGTTCTTAGACTGTATATTAATACAATGACTTAAAATATTAGATTCACTAAGTTGGAAAACTACTCAAGGTCCAAGTAAACTGATAAATAATATAACTCGACATAAGAGTTTATTGATCCAAAACTTAGGAGTAGTAATATGATGATAATATGAAATGTAGTGTGGGCGTTGTATTTGCTTTAGGAAACGTGGAATTGCTTTGTTTGATCTAGTCTATACTCTAAGTACGTATGAACAACGTACATATTGAATTCTTAGAAGTAAAATGTTGAGAGCGTGACTTGATACATTTGGCTCGTACATTCCTATGAAGAGTTGGTGAACTAGTGCGAACGCCCTAAGTACGTTCAAGTATTGATTCAATTATAAATAAATAGATTTTTGGACTGAAAACTTCTTTAGGTGCGTTGAGCACTTTTTGGGTGAACTAAAATCGTGAAACCCGCGTTATCATCATCGCACACTTCCCAAGAGCTATGTGTACATAGATATACCTCCAAGCGTTATCAGTATACATTCTATATACAAAGAGTATATCTCAATGTAAAGTGTAAACTATTATATTGTAAATTATTTAGATTAGAAGCGAAAAAATAGATTTATCTTCTATCTGCAGTCCTCACAGACTGCCCATTCTTTTATTTTTTATTAGGCGAACAGTTAAGTGATCCGAGCATGATGATGATGACTCCAGACCGGTTTCGGTCACGGCGACTGCCTCAACTCCGTACAGATAGTTGTCGTTGGTGTGCTCGCATGTGACTACAGTAGCCAATATTATTTGAGAAGGTCCGCGCACATTGCGGGCATGTGAGCACACCATTATTAAAATTATAACTGATCGCCGCAGGTGGTCGGGCTTTCAGTTCGTCACGTCTAGAGTCAAGCTCTGACCGACGATGGTCCTCAAAGTCAAAAACTTTGTTTTTGACTAGAGCTCTCCAATCAGATCTGTCGGCCGCAAGCCTTTCCCACAACGAGGGCTCAATGTCACATTTCTTCATATGGCGTTTTTGCACATCTTTATATCGGAGGAACTGTCCGCCTTGCTTTCATTTCCCCTCCTTCAGCTCGGAATAAAAGATACGCTTAGCCACTCGCTCCTCCGCCATTCGAGACACGTGACCGCACCATCGAAGCTGTCGCCGCATAAGGTAAGCCTCAATGCCACCAACATTGGCTCGTCGCAGCACTTCGGTGTTACGCACACGATCAGACCATCGGATCTTAAGTATTTTACGCAGGCATTTAAGGTGGAATTGGTCTAGTGTGCGGATATGCCGACGGTATACAGTCCACGTCTCGGCGGAGTATAAGATGTTGGGCAATACTATTGCCGTATACCGATATTTTGGTAGCCAGTTTGAGGTTATGGGAACGGAAGACCTTGGCATCCAGCTTGCCGAATGCTGCAGCAGCAGCACCGATTCTGCCGTTGATCTCAGCATCAAGGTCGCACTTCGATGTTAATGTGCTCCCCAGATACCGGAATTTATCAACCTGCTTTAACGAGTCCTCACCGAGTTTCATGGTCAGTGTCTCATGACCGTTATTGTCCAAGGACATAACTTCCGTCTTCTTGACACTGATCTTCAGACCAAATTTTTGGCAAGCCTCGTGAAAGTTGGACATCAATTGCTGCAGGCTATCTGGGGATTCCGCCACGAAACACAGGTCATCTGCATACATGATCTCAGTGATCATTGCATACGAAACTTTGGTGCGGGCCTTAAATCTGGCTAGATTAAAAAGATTGCCGTCTGTTCGGAAACGGATGCGAACTCCATCGGAAAATAATTGCAGGGCCTCACGGACTACGACTGCAAAGTACAACGCGAACAGTGTAGGTGCAAGAACACACCCTTGCTTCACCCCACAGGTAACGGGGAAGAAGTCTGACTGATCGTCGTCGACAGAGACACAGCACTCCATGTCATCATGCAGGAGTCTCAGGAGTCTCACAAATTTATCCGTGCATCCTAACTTTTCCAGTACTATCCAGAGGGCTTCTCGAGGCACACTATCAAAGGCTTTCTCAAGGTCAACGAAGCACAGGTATAGCTTTCGCCCCTGTTCACGGCTCTTTTCTTGTAGTTGACGCAATGAGAAAATCGCCTCACAAGTGCCTCGGTCAGGTCGGAAGCCAAACTGGGTTTCCGGCAAAATCTTTTCAGATAGGGTCATTAGGCGGTTTAGTAATACTCTGGCAAAGACTTTTCCAGGGACCGATAAAAGTGAAATACCGCGGTAAGAGTTACAATCAGAATGGTCGCCCTTGCTCTTGTATAGGGCACAAATACGAGACACTTTAAAGTCTGCTGGAATGCGTTCCGTTTCCCACACAAGAACAAAAAGTCCATAAAAGGCTGAATGCAACTTGTCACCGCCATATTTGATCAATTCTCCCGGTATGTAGTCCATGCCAGCCGCACGCTTATTTGGCTGTTGTTTTATGGCAAGAACGATCTCATTGCGTGACAGTGGCTCGTTCATCTGACTTGCTACTGACATCTGAGGCATCGATCTGATGTGTTCTAGATCAGCTGATCGATCAACATTAAGTAGGGCACTAAAGTGTTCAGCCCATCGCTTTACTATAGCGTCTTTAGATTCTAGAAGGCCTTTGCCGTCCACGGACTTCAAAGGGACCTTCAGCGAATTCCTCGTACTAATCAGTTTTCGAACCTCACCGTAGAACTCTCCGAGCTGATTCGTATCAGCGAACCACTCCATGTGCCGAGCTTTTTTTTGCCACCACCGATTTTTTATTTCCCTAGAAAGTTTTCGCAGCTCCAGGTCACTCTTTTTGATCTCTGCAGCGCCTCTACCTTGCTTCTCTCTGCTACCATTCCTAAGTAGGACACGATGTTTGCCGATTGCATCCGCAAGAACCCTATCGTTCTCATCAAACCAGTCCTCATTCTTACGGATTTTGACACCCAAAGTATTTTGAGCAGTGCCTAAAATATGAGAAGATAAAGCTCCCCACTCTGCATCAACCCCCTCCGCGCCGTTTCGTAGGGATGGGAGCGTACCAGCTAAAGTTTGTGCAAACTGTTGTCTAGTCCCGAGATTCTGAAGCTTATCTACATCTAAGCACGCAAGCTTCACTCTTCCTGATCTGCGGGGACGACGTAAGCAGAGATTCAATTTGGTGATAACAAGCCGGTGATCAGTCCAACAGTGTGCTCCCCGCATTACACGGGTTATTTGGATTTGGGAAATATCTTTTTGTCGTACGATTGCGTAATCAATTAAATGCCAGTGTTTTGATCGTGGGTGCATCCACGTAGCCTTGTGCTTGGCGCGAAGTCGGAACATAGTGTTCGTTATAGCCATATCGAATTGAGCACAAAGACTAAGCAACAACCTGCCATTACTATTCATGTTGCCTATTCCGTGTCTGCCTAAAACTTTAGGCCAGGCTTCATAGTCCCGCCCGACTCTGGCATTAAAGTCGCCCAGTAGTAAGATCTGTTCACTGGGGCGTACGCGCTCGAGATAGTGTGTCAACTCCTCATGAAATTTGTCCTTGATGTCATCAGACTTGTCCAGCGTTGGAGCATAGACACTGATGACATTAAGATAATTGTCGTGTTCAAGATGCAAGCGCAATGTGGTCACGCGGTCAGAAATGTGCACAGGATATTCCTGAAGACGCTTTAAGAGGTGGTTTTTGATAGCAAAACCAACGCCCGACCGCCGCGGTTCAGAGGCAGCAGTACCTTTACACAGAAAAGTATACCCGCCACCGTCTTCCACCAGCTCCCCTTCGTCAGCGAAATGTGTTTCACTGAGAGCAGCCACATCTATATTATAGCGACGAAGTTCTCGAGCTACAATAGCGGTTTTTCGCTCAGGACAGGCGTTAGCATCACTATCGAGAAGCGTCCGAACGTTCCACGCGCCGAATGTCATAGTATTGGATGATGGTTGCGTTTTCTTTTTATTACTTGTGTAGCGTCGACCACGATAGAAATAGATGCAGAGGCAGCCGTGGTTACTACCCTCTCTTAAGTCGGGGTGGGCATTTTTTTGGGACACCTTTTCTAGTCCCCTCCCTGGCTGAGCAGGGAAAGCAGTGCCTCCCTAAATAGGGCTGCTTTGTCACCCTGGGTGCTGCCGAATCCATTCTGTCACCCCATGCGCAGAGCGAAAGCGACCACGGTGTACATACATACACCCCCAGAACCGCCCGTGTGCAGGCATCAGACAAAGCCTGGTTCGCATCAATCCAGACCTCTCTACCTCACCCCATCGCCACAGGACTTTGCTGTAATCGGAGTCCATGTTCGGAAGCAGTCAGGTGCGCAGGAAATATTAAGGTGCATAAGTGTACGCGCAAACACAGATGCACACACTCGTCCTTCCCCTCCTATCTCCAGTGGAACGGAGAACCGCTACAACTAGAGGAGAGTTTGGATGATGTGTCTGGCCGACGGTAACTATACGCTCTCTACCGTCGCCCTTGGCCTTCCACAATTGCCGTGCTGTTCCGCCAAGTCCGCCAAACCCGCTGCATATCAGCTGTGGGTTGCCTTCCTTGCCGAAACAGACTTTATGTACAAAGTGGGAGAGAGCCACAATAATACATTCGATTGTACCTGTCGAACGCAAGGCAGTTTAACGTCTTGCCCAGGACGAGATCCGTCCGGATCCGAGCATAGCATATGCATAGCACGAGCGGTTGAACTTTTGCAAACGCCCTAAGTAAATTGAAGTATTGATTCAAATATAAATAGAAGTATATCTTACCTATAGTATATCTTCGTATCTACATTTGGCGTGCGTTTCATAGTACGAGCGGGTGAACTGAAACAAACGCCTTAAGTTAATGTAAGTATTAATTTAATTATATATAGAAGTTAAATGATGAGAGCATAACTTCATACCTACGTTTGGCCTGTATCTACACTACAGTCAAAACAAGAGCAGGTGAACTGGTGCAAGCGCCGTAAGGTAGTTTAAGTATCGATTTAATTATAAATAGAAGTTAAATGAAGAGAGCATAGATTCGTACCTACGGGGCTACGTTGGGCCTGTGTCTAAATTCATATTACGAGCAGATGAACTGATGAAAACGCCCTAAATCAATTTTCCCTATTGATTCATTATCTATCGAAGTTAAATAATGAGAGCATAACTTCGTGCCTACATTTGGCTTGTGACTACATTCATAGCACGAGCGGTGGAACTTTTGCAAATGCCCTAAGTATATGAGTATATTGATTCAATTATATATATATATATATATATATATATATATATATATATATATACACATACATATTTTTGGCCTGCTTCTACATTCGTAGTAAGAACGGTTGAACTGGTGCAAACGCCGTAAGTAAATTTAAGTATATTGATCAAATTATATATGTAGAAGTTAAATGGTGAGCATATTTTCGTACCTACGTTTGGCCTACGACTAAATTCATAGCACGAGCGGGCGAACTGATACAAACAGTAAATTTAAGTATTGATTCATTTATAAAAAGAATGTAAATGATGTGAGCATATCTTCGTACCTGCGTTTATATACTATGTTTGGCCTGCAGCTCGCAGGCCAAACATAGTACAAAAGTGTTATGAATTTAAATTCATAGCACGAGCGGGTGAACTGGTATAAACACTCTAAGTTAATTTAACTATTGATTTAATCACACTAATATTTTAAAGGTGAAAGTTTGTGAGTGTGTATGTTTGTTACTTCTTCACGTCTAAACACATGAATGCAAATAAACAAATAAATAAACGTCTGGAGCGATTTTTTGGTACGAAAATTTGGTACGGAGTTAGCTGACACTCAGGATTAACACATAGGCTATAATTTATAAAGTTTATCGCGGGTAAAACCACGGGGCTCAGCTAGGTTCGTATAAAAGTAAAATGATGTGAGCATATCTTGTTACGTACGCAGCCACGTTTAAATTCATACCAAAGGCGGGTGAAATGGTATAAATGCCCTGAGTAAATTAAAGTATGATTGATGTATGATTCAATTATAAATAGAATTTAAATGATGAACGCGTCACTTCGACCTACCTACATTTGGCCTGTATTTATATTAATAGAGTGGGTGAAGTTATGCAAACTTTGATTGAATTAATTTTCGAAATATATTTAGCAGCTAAATGTAGTTTAAATGAGTATATTTGGCTCGTACACTCATGGGCTCATAGCACGAGTGGACGAACTTACGCGAGCGTACTAAATTAATTACGAATTGGTTTAGTTAAATTTTGAACTTATATGATGAGAGCTTAGTACGTTTAGCTTGCGCATGCGAACCTATAACTATTGCGAACTCTCTCTATTACTCAGTTATTTAATAACTGAAGTACCTATTGGTCTGAATTATGTTCAGGAGTAAAATAAGAGCGTAACTCAATAAGGTTCTCTCGTAAACTCACAATATTACAAGTGACTATTCTATCTTATTGCATAAGCGGGCTTATTCCCACATGTAACTTTAGCATTCGCCAACAGTTGAGTTTTTTTTTTTTTTTTTTTTTTAATATAATTGTTATCGTTTTTTTCATTTTTATTTTATTTATTTCATTTAACATACAGTTTATTATTTGTTTATACAATCAGTGGCTTAAAGCCTAAGTTAGGTCTGTCTAACCACTGGGTTCTCGATATAATATTAATAACTTATAACTAATACTAAACATAGCAAGGTGAATGGAGCCACAGTAAGTCCAGTTCAAAATAAGAAATATTAGTTCAAAGTACGGACAACATTGTATTGGGATTCGATAACCGATTTTTATAAAGCCGCTACACAAAGTGAAATCTACTTCTAACAGATGAAGAGATGGTGGTGTGTCTGGGCTAGATTTTACAAGCACATTACATTGGATTCTAAAATAGTTAAGTTATAAAAGAACAAGTCTTGCAATATGCAAATAAGTATAACAAAAGAATATTAAGTAATTTCTGATAGTATTATTATAATGTGTTACGTAGTAGAATACAATCGTAAATTAAGGCATACATTGACACATTAAGAGGCTGACAACACTGAATTTTACGAGTTTGATACTCTAGTTCGAATGACCTTACCTCGATGGTCATTTCCTCGATGTCTCTACCTCGACGGTACACTTCACCGATGGTTCCTTACCTCGAAAGATCACTGCCTCGAAGGATCTCTTCCTCGAAGGGTGTTTTCTTCGATGGTACGTTTGATCGATGGGTTGTTACCTCGAACAATCATCAAAAGTCCAGTAAATGTAAAGTATTTGTGTGTGTAACTGAAAGGTGTAAAAATACTAGTGAATTGAAATGAATATCGATATAATAATAGAGGCAACATAATTATTGTGATCATAAATGTAAGTAGGTACACATATTTTTAACATTTACACAACAAGCTGTAATCAACAACATTTATTAATTATTTGAACAAAAATCTACAAATAATTTAAATTAACTCTCTTCTATGATTTAAAACACTTGTCTTCTTTTTATCAAACCAATGAACTTACATAACCATTTATTGTTATTATTTCTTTATGGCTTTTAATTCCAATTGTTCTAAGTTTTTTGTGCAATTGCCGATTGCAATTTCTTACTTTTCTTTTTCGGGGGCGTCTTGTCCACACACGAACGCGCCTTTTGAACAATGTGCTTAGTGCTGTTTTTTAGTTTTAGTGGATCGAGCCCTACATACCCCGTCGTCTTCCCAAGCGACGTAAAAAAAACTAACTGATAACCGGCGACTATTGGCACGGTTCGCGAACTTATTAAAGAAAAAAAACAGCACTAATCATATTGTTCACAAGGCGCGTTCATGTGTGGACAAGATACCCCTGAAAAAGAAAAGCAAGAAATGGCAATCGACAATTGCACAAATTAGTAAGAACAGAGAACAATTGGAATTAAAAGACTTTCTGCTTTTAGTTAATTTCACTTTTTGATGATTTTTGTTCAAATAATTCATAAATGTTGTTTATTGTAGCTTGTTGTGTAAATTTTAAAGATAATATGTGTACCTACTTTCATTTATTATCACAATAACTATGTTGCCTCTATTATTATATCGATATTCATTTTAATTCACTAGAATCTTTACACCTTTCAGTTACACACACAAATACTTTACCTTTACTGTACTTTTGATGATTGTTCGAGGTAGCAACCCATCGATCAAATGTACCATCGAAGAAAAGACCCGTCGAGGAAGAGATCCTTCGAGGTAGTGATCTTTCGAGGTAACGAACCATCGGTGAAGTGTACCGTCGAGGTAGAGACATCGAGTTAATGACCATCGAGGTGACGTCATTCGAACTAGATTATTAAACTCGAATTTGAGTTTGATACTCTAGTTCGAATGACAGGTATTAAATTTGGGCGGAAAACAACCGATTCGTCTGTTAACAGCCACTTAATGCAACATATTTGCAATTAATTATAATGTACGAAGACGGAGCTAGTTGGTCAAGGTCACCTTGGCACAAGGGAGCACACAATACATTTCACAGCAAACTATATCACCTGTTACAAAAAGTAATGTGACGGTATATCTCTGTGTTTGTTACAGACAGACACAGAGATACGCCCACACATCGCTTTTTGTGCATTTCTATGCATAAGTGTAATATATATTGCTATTTTTATATATTCAATATGAGTCCAATTGCCTATTTCTCGCGAAATATAAACATAATTTCATAACTATAGCAAAAAAGATGTTTCTAATCTTAAAATTCCAAACATATAAAATAATAACTTCAAAATCACTGCTAATTTCTCGAGATCTTTGGTTTTAAGATTATCTTAAAAGTGACTTTGTGAGTTAGTCGTAAGTAAAATTTTTCTATATCGAGTTTTTTGGGGATTAAGGAGTTTCTTAAAAATATAATCAACATTTATATCTAAGTATTTATTTATTTTTATATAAGATAAATCGAGTGGAATTGGCTAAATATGTGCGGAAAACAACCAACTTGACTGTTAACAGCCACTTAATGCAACATATTTGCAATTAATTAAAATGTACGACGGCGGTGCTAGTTGGTCAAGGCCACCTTGGCACAAGGGAGCACACACAAACATTTCACAGCAAACTATATCACCTGTTACAAGAATTGATGTGTCATCGTATCTCTGTAGCATCCTGGGTCTTGTCTTGTTTTACGATAAGTGGAATATTTTTATCGGGGAGAAAGTTGTCTTCGACTTAAGTAATGTGACTCCTTCGCTGCTCTAAGTATCCCGCGGGTCTCCACGGCAGATTAGGTTTAGTCGGTGCGAGTCCGACATACCTACCCGCAGACACGTTTGCGGGTAGCATGCCTTAACAAAAAAAGACTTATTCCCTTCGGGACCTTCCAGAGAATCTGTACTCTAGATATTAAATATTGCGGTCGTAAGGCCAGACACTGTTGGTTAGTAATCTCCTAATGACGTTGACGCAAGACACATACGGTTATTATATTATTATAATGAAACATGTTTTCATCGATATTTATTATTTCATAATGAATTCAAGTAAGTAATCCGATGTTAGTTAAAAGAAAATGTAATAACAATAATATTATTGTAGGGTATGTAGTCATTATAATTACGTATTTGTGTTCATTGAATAGTTGATACTAGTTTATTTGAAAGTCAGTCTTAGTTCTTAAACAGAGTTCCAATTGTCAATACGTTGTGCCGTTGTGTTCGAATAGTTCATAAAATCTCTTTTAATCGGTGATCCAAGGTAGGTTTTGACAGAATATTAAAAAATTATAATACATATAGTACATGTTGATATAAGTGTGTGTAAATATGTCTATATTATAGTTCTTGTGGATTATATAGTAAGGCTTGGGGATCAGAAAGGTCGTCAGACCACCTGTGTAATGTGAACGACTTCGGATTACCGTATACTATTTTATTATAAGTTACAGTTTGTGTTAAGTGTAAGGAGGTTTGACCCACGTCTCATTTTAGAAGATTTTGGAAGGAGTGTGCTTGTTTTCAACCCCTAGTTTCTGTCTCCTCGATGTCTCCATGCTAGCAGATCATTCCCCAAACGGTAAAAATATATATCGGATTAAGGGCCACATACTTTTTAATAATCGCCGTGACGTCCATAATGTCTTGAAGATGAGTTATTGTATGACAAAAAGAGATTGATGGTTAGTAGAACAGTGACATGTGGAGCAAAGGAACTTTGTGTGCCTAGCAGACGATTCCCCAAACCGTAAAAATATGTATCGGATTATGGGCTACTAAATACCTTTCAATATTCATCGTGACGTCCATAATGTACGTTCTTTGACCTGACGCCTTACCGATTGATTGTCGATCATAAATCAATAGACTCGTCAGAATAGTTTATTCCTGAAATCTTCATGTTTTCGTAGGTAATATAAAGCTATACGTTCCTATCACACCACTATACCCAACCTGCGGCCCGCCGGGCCTTTTTTATGGGCCATTCTGAAGTTACAATTTTTTTCATTAATAATCGTCAATCAAAACTAACGATGTAGTTTTGAATGACGATTATTAATGAAGAACTTGAAATTACGTGATATTATTAAGGCCTAAAAAATGTTTGCATATAGCCCTCGACAACATGAATGTAACGTGTTTGTGGCCCCTGTAGAGAAAAGGTTGAGTTTGGCTGCTATAACCGATAATGCCCACATTTTCTTGTCAAATAATAAGTGGGTAGTGTAGGTCGTATAGACGCCAGCACATCAAGCTTCCCCAATCTGTCAAATTTCCCCAATTGAAAGTCAACCTTATGCTTATGCGATAATGTAGAAAATCTATAAAAGAAATTTGACAGATTGGGGTAGCTGGATGTACTGGCGACTGTACTAAACGAGTCATATAAATAAATTCACTAATTTAAAATTATCATTATTTATTTATAATTCTGCTGGCTGTCATTACAAGACATCTATGACTGATATAGTTTATAACAACGGCAAATAAAAGATAAGGGATTAAAAATCACAGACGCTAGCTATTATCTAAGTACCTACTAACCTTATCAGTATCATAGTAGTCTTAATATTAAGGCTAGCTCTTGAACTCCTGAATTTCTATTGTTTTGATTAATATTATTGAGTTGTTTCATTAATACTCGAAACCCTCGGGGAGGAGGAGCTTTGGATTCCATATCGGTATTTGCTTAATTTTTCTAGTATTTTTCGTTACTATTTTTATTAAACTTTTTATTGTAGGTACAGACGCTAGCACATTAAGCGAGCCCAATCTGTCAAATTACCCCTTCAAATTGAACCTTATGCTTTTCTGATAAAGTTGAAATTCTATAAAAAAAATTGACAGATCGGGGTAGCTGGATGTGCTGGCGTCTGTACACCAAATAATTAACACAAGACCAATGCACATTAGAGAGAACAGTACAATTGGCGGTCTTATTACTAAAATGTGATCTCTTCCAGACAACCTACTTAGGATAAATGAGAAATAAATTTTATCCTACTTACTAATCTCCACTTAATTACGATATGGTTGTGATTCCGTTATTTTAAAGGTCGAAGCTCGAACAGAGTGGAGTTGACATTGCCATCTTAGTAATCGCCCTGGCGTTCAAATTAGAGTGGATTTGAATCTCAGGGCGATTACTAATATGTTCAGACTATTAGTAGTCTTAGTTGCAGCAGTTATAGCCATTCACGCAAGTCAAGACACTCCTCTTGACTTTGCCCTTTTCACTGTGACTCTATTGTTGCTGGCTTACAGGTGCTGTATTCGACCAGGCTCGACCATCCAAGCTTTTTTAGATTTTTGCATATTTCCTTCCATTAAAGTTGTAATTGTTTAAGTTGTTAGTTACAGTTTACATAGAAACAAACAATTTGTTTTCAAAGATTGGCTAACCGTATCGGACGGATGGACACACTGTGTTTCATCTTTACTATTTTGTCTATTTTTATTAATATTCAACCATTTCTTTTCATTGATTGTTTGACCGTGACGGATGACCTTCACTGGTGTATCTATTTACCTGTTCTACCATTGTGTTTCATGTTAAAAGACAAAGCATCTTTAAATTGTATCAGTAGGAAACACTGAACAATTACTTACGACCTACTTATCAGCAGTGGTTACCCTGGTGTCAGAGTTGATCAAGCCGCCCAGTAGGCCTCTGATATGGCTCTGATTTGCCTAGTGACTAAAACCGGGACCGTCAGCTTAACGTGCCCTCCGAAGCACGGAGACGCTCAGAAATTAAACCACTTTGGCGGTCACCCATCTATGGACTGACCGCGAGCCTAGTTGCTTAACCTCGTCAAGGACTTACGGACCGGTGAGAGCATCTGGCTATGAGCGCCTATGAACAATTAATACGCAGTATTTATAAATATTATGCTCTTTTAAATCCTATATTTAAATAAGGTCACTTAGATAATGCTTATAAGACTTTGGAGTTATCCTAAAGTTATTTTTGGGTCTGTAATCACTAAGACCTGGCCTACTTTTTATATGTTACTAGCAATTTTGATTATGTATCTAAAAGTACATACACTTGTACCATTAGAGACATACACGTTGCATCATCAACCCTTTAGGATAAACAGGTAGATGGACTTACCTAGAAGGGTTTTATTTTCTTTTTTTATATATGCCGTTTACAGTAAGCCTAAGAGGCTTTCGCTTCTTTAGCGAACAGTAGAGGCGAGCGTGGGTGCGTGCCGTCTAGATAGGCATCTCGTCCAATTGCAGATTTAAAATGCATTTCGCCGATACAAATGCAAACTAAGAGTGAGGACATTGGTGTTAGTGACGGTTTCAATCGTCATGGCATTTTATAAGTTGACAGGAAAAGAAATTGGTTAATTGACGTTTAACAGTTTGATCGTGTAACGGCTCGGCCTTCGGTGAATTTTTAGAGAAGTACAATCAGAAATACCAATGTTTATGTTACTGGGACACACACAATGTCTAACGGTAACGACAATAAAAGTTTTTACAAGAGACATCGTTGCTTATATTCACTTAAGAGTAAAATTTGTATATTTTTGCGGCTTAAACGATAATTTTTATGTGTCCGAGATGCACTAATTAATTGATGCCTTCATTTTCAGTAGTATATTTATTATCACAGGTACTCATATATAATACTAGTTCTTGCCCATGACTTCGTACGCATGGTTATTTAAATCTGACATCGAAGTCGTCAACTAATTTGTCCGAAACAAAAAAATACACTTCGCATATTTTTTTACATTTGATAAAGTTTTCTACAAACTTTCAACCTCTTATGGGGTAAATCTTAGTATTCAAACATGCCATATATTGAAGTTGGTCAGACGAAGAAAACACGTTCTTACATAGGTACAAACATTTTCACCCCCTTAGGGGTCGAATTCTCAGAAATCCTTTATAGATTGTGCACACTTACGTCACTTAAGTAATATTTGACCCAATATTCATGGTTTTAGACCCAACTGTCCGTTGATCGAACAGTCAGTCAGTTTCTGCTGTTATATAAATAGATAGGTACTCACTTTGTTTATGTTTTTTTTTAATTTACATATTTTGATCGTTAGATGGAAATTCATAAAATATTTAAATAAGAAGGGCGCTAATAAGATTGTTTACATTTATTAAATCTAAGGCGGGCTAATACAAGTTAAAAAGCTTAATTTAATTATGAAACTAAACAACTTACGTTAAAGGAGACGACCAAAATTGTAGGCATCTGTGCCCCAGAATATACAAAGATCTAAAATAAAGCTATCTATCTAGAAATCTATATTATTAAATAATAGACATCTTCAAGAATGTACATAAAAAGATGCATATTACTAAGCAGTTGTAATTAAAAGAAAGTTCTAAAACTTGATTTTGTTACTACCACGAAGATATTTTTTTGTTTATTGTTATGATTGTTAAGGTTTAATGTACATTGCAGATAAGTATTTAGTTAAAATACAATGGTGCAATATTTTTAGATACCTAAAAAAAATCTATTAATTAATTGTTCGCAACAATTTTCATAAATCTTTTCTCATTTCTTGCTATGAGACAAAAAGTATTTCTAAAATCTTTATTTTTTTATTTAAATTCATGCTATACTTTTCTTGTTGTACACAAGAAAAGTATAGCAAGAAAAGTATATTTGGCTACTCTTTTAATGAAGTACATACAGACGCCAGCACATCCAGCTACTCCAATCTGTCAATTTTCTTTTATAGATTTTCAACTTTATCACATAAGAATAAGGTTCACTTTCAATTGAGGAAATTTGACAGATTGGGGTAGCTTGATGTGCTGGCGTACCTGTAGTGTTCTCTGGGACCATAAGTAGTTTGCAAACCACCGGTTTAGAACCATCAATGTTGGTAGACCAACCACATTTATTTACATGTTTAAAGGTAATACATTCAAATTTACTAGAAACTTCAAAGAATGAATTTCCTTAAAAGTTCGTTCACTTCTTCCTTTCTTGTATAGACAGTGGTTAACCTTGTGTCAAAGTTGTTCAAGCCGTCTCGTAGGGTTGGTGGTTAAACAACTGTTCTCTAACGCTAAAAGCCGGATCCGACATCTTTAAGGTCCATTTGAAGCATACAGACAATTCAATTTAAAGCTAAATTACTTAGATACTCTGGTTTAACAGTCAAGGTCAGTAACCACTAGATCAATAGGCCAGTCTATGCCATATAGAAAATACGTTCTGAATCCATTTCGTAGCTACGGTTTATAAGTACGTTTGTTTATTGTAAAATATGCATCAGAGGGGGGCACCCCTCTGATGCATATTTTTAATCCTTGTTTGTATGTCTGTTTTATGTATTACACTAAAAACATTTAAACTATTGACGTAACTTAAGAGAGTACTTAACAAAGTAATTCAATAATTCGTTACATTAATAATTCGTTACAGTATTAATATGTAGTGTTAATTCCGCTAATTGTCAGTTTAATCACGTCGCGATGACATTTGCAATGCTCTATCGCCCGCAAAAATATGCACATTCAAAAAGTATTACATACCCAACATAAGTTTCTGTGTTCAGTCCTAGCAATCGACAAAATAGCATCCATTGAGAATGGTCCGTGGAGGATTGAAACACGTGGACCTTATACTACATATTTGTATATGACATTTCCTTGTTTATATCGTCCTTCTTACATGTGCCTATTTTTGCAGGCGAAGCACTTTGCACGGCGTGATTAAACTGACAATTAGCGGAAATAACACTACATATTAATTTTGTATTTCGAGACTTTTAAAGATTGTGTTTCTATATATTATTTAAACTACTAATCAGAAGGCTGAAAGAAATAAAGAGCACAATGTTGACATGAAAAAAGAAAAACGAGTATCATATATTACACAAAAATCTCCTTGGACTAGAAATCAATAATATCTGCTTCTGGGTAACAGGGGTGAATTAATATATTTTTGTTTATCTGATACAGCACAGAGAATGGTTGTGATCGGCGATAAATTATGATTAAAATGACTTATCAGTTTAAATTAGCATCTTTTTTCCACAGGTCAAATATGATAACATTGCGTGTGGAATGAACGGCCTTCCTATACAGGGTGGCCGAGATAGTAATATCCAAAATGCCCGTGATCCGCAGTCTCAAGCGCACTCAAGATGCAAAGTGTACTCTAAATAAAGACTGTTTTGGAAGCTTGGCAATTTTTACACACATTGTTCTGGCAGTTTTTTGTGATCTCCTTAAATCTTTCGATTGCGCAAATCATCGTACGCTCATTGTAAAACTGAAATACTATGGAATTTTTGGTTGATCTCTTGATCTTACAATGTCCTATTTCATCAGGTTGGGCACACATGTTTCCAAACAAAAAATACTGAACTTGTTGTCTCTGTAAATAAAAGTATGGCAGATACATGGACACTGAATTGTGCCCAAAGAATGGGAAAATACCATTATTTTCAAATTAATGTATTTTGACAAGATTTAATTCTTCCGTCCCGGTGAGTGATCAATCTTACTATTGTTCATGACTCGCTCATTTGACGTATAAAGAGAGTGATAAATTGTATAGAACTATGCTCTAGGCTTTACACAGATAGATTGTAGCTTTTGAAAGTTAAAACCATACGCATAAAAATAAGATCATTGACACAGGCCAATGTTCTATTAAATAAACAACGTGATAGTTTTTAAAAGCAACTTAAAATTAAATACTTTTTAAAATTAAATGAATATATTTTGCTTATAATTTTCTGATGATGGAAATTCAATAGTCCGTAAACTCCATTTCGGGTGTGGCTAGCCAATAGGTTATGGGTCACCCTGTATAAGTAAGTTAAACTAGTACACTAAGCGGTTTTATCGTCTATGTAATGGTAATTAGCTACGTGACATTTAAAAAAATATGAAGAATCATGCTGGAGGTCATGAGTCTTGAGATAAAAATTAAGAAACCTATCATTGAGTTCATGATTTGACGCATTCACTATCAATAAAATGCTTACTGATTGAAATATATAGGTAACGGGGCAATGGTTTCTTATAATATAATTTTATCTTTATGCTATTCATAGTTCTCAAGGGCACATGAATACGTAAAGTGCCAAATATGACTTTATTTTCTTTCTATTTAGGTTTATAGCTGTACAAAGATTTTAGTATTCATGCGACATATGGATATGGCGGACAGTTCAGTTCAGAGATTCTATTAAAGGTATTGCGGCATTATGACAGGAATTAGTATCCGCTATTCATATGAATTTGATATCTAGCCTAACGCCACAACTTTGTATATAATTCAGTCAATTATATTCATCAAAGCCTAGTTTCACGTAGCCCATATAAAGTGTAGTACTTGTACAACGAGTTCTATGTGTACAAAAACAAATTGATTCATTCACAACGGTATCCAAAGCCGTTGAGTCGTCCTCGTGAGTATAATAGCCTTATTGACATTCTTCGCGTACTTAACTTGTTCGCATAGCATATAATTAGTCGAAGTGTATGATACATTGCCCGATTAAGTTCTAGATTTGAACTTATGTCTGTCTTTGGTGTCGTAGCTGAAGCTAGATCAATACATTTATTTGATCGATGGATTAAATAAATAATAATAATATCTAGGGACAATGTCACACAAATCATCCTAGCCCCAAACTAAGCAAAGGCGACGATAAACACACTTATATAGATTGACTCAGAAACAAATATTCCTGCTTATCACACAAATATTTGCACTTACCAGGATTCGAACCCAGGACCACGAGCTTCGTAGGCAGGAGCACTACCAACTAGGCTACGGTGACCGCCAAACCGTCAAATAATTTTAGTAAATAGTTTAGTACTAGTAGAGGAGACATTACTGGTATTAATTCATCGATCTATTGAGTTGGACATCCGACGCTAATTAATCTATAATCTAATGACAATGTCTACAGCTAAACAAAAGTTATTTTTCTGGTTTGTGCTGAGTTGTTACGTGTGTGGTTAATTTTTTTTTAATACTATATATATAGAGTAGTGATCTTTTGATAGTGTCGTTAAGCATCACTTCAGCTTTCTATTGCACCACTCTCATGTACTTTGGATCATGAGAGTGCTGTAATAGAAAGCTGTCTGCCTGCCTGCTCTGCATCCACATGTGCACTATTATATCATATGAAATCGCCATGGTCTAAAGTCGACCTGGAGGACATTATTTAACTCGACCGTGTGGTTTTACCTCAAGTATAGCAAATATAGAAACTATAATTAAATTATTGTCTCAAGGCCCGTACTGTGTTTACCGCATGCATGCTGTATTGCACTGTTTGAAAGCCATACTTCTCTTCGGCGTTACTCTCTTGTAGTTAGGGATGCCAGGAGGTCCTTTAGATTATTTTGAAAGTTAGCGTTACGTCCATATTGAATGTATTGAATGAAAACCATTTTTACATTTTAATTACCTCCAGGGGACCACTAAAGAGGGCAATCACAATCTGTCTGTATGAGTGACTTAAACAGATTTGTGATAAAATCAGATATTCAACACCTTGTTTTGATTATCTGTTATTTTTCTAACCTGCGCTTTCCTACTGCTAGGCAAAGGTCACTTTTTCACACCCTAATTCTTAGTTTTCAAATCCCGCTTGGCTCTAAAAATAAATCTGACGTAAAGAGCTTATTGCTATATTGCTCTATGAAGCTAAACAATTTATCAATATACAAAATACATAAAAAATTGATTAACTTTTCAAAGAAGAATAACTAATGACTGATTTTCTATTAAGGAACCAAACAAATATTTGTATTCGTATTTCAGAAACTAATTATCTTTAAGTTGTGCAGTTTCCTCTACTATTTATGTCACACCTGTAGAAGTAACCGGAACCTTTTTTAATATCGTAGAACAAGACTCACGGCCATCTGACCCCAAACTAGTCAGAGCTTATATGGCAACCGGAAAACTGATAAAATTACACCCAGATACAGAACAAATAATCGTCAAAATCTATGGCTGTTTAGAGTTTGAAATAGGTGGATAGAAATGGAAGTATGAACGTTGTGTATAGTTTACATATAAACACTGAATAAATAATAATTATTCTTTACAATAATTAAAACAAGCACAACCTCGACACCTCACTTCTGGGCCAACGAGTAATTCGTAAAATTACGTCACTTGCGCAGCTACGAACTGCCTGATTTAGGTTCCTGACAGCCCTAAGTTTACTATCAAAATGCGCCGCATAATCACAAAATATAGTATAGTACAGAACAAAATCTTCATACAAAGTGCGCTCGAGCAACGCACACATAGACACCTTTCACGGACACGATATATCAAACCGTTTGAAACCAGTGCGAGTGCGAATGCCATCCGCTTGAGACATGCGTCTGTGAACATTTTTGTGCAAAAATGGAGGAAGAAAATAAAACTTATTACAACTGTTCAGTGGACGTTTGTTTTCATTCAACATTAAACAGTAAATTATCATTTTTTGGGTTACCGCTTGTTTCAGAGAGGTAAGTAAACGTTATGTTACGTTAAAACGAACCATCCAAATACAAGCACATACTTACGTATTTGCTTGTATTTGGATGGTTCGTTTTAACGTAACACAGAAAATTTAGGTTGGTAGGTAAGCGCTCTGGACCCCGGCCCCGGGTTAACTAAGTGTTCTTGAATTTGAAGCCTTATAATATTATTTCATTCAATATTAGATATTATTATTACATATATTAATTATGGCTTGTCCATATTATTTGAGAGGTACTAGCTGAACCGACCGACATTACCCTGTCAAATGACTGACAGTTACATGAAACGCCATAAGTTAATTAGTTGACAACCCTAGCGCTACTGCCGAGAGCAGGTATGAAAAGTGAAGTACATACATGAGATTCACTTCTGTACTATCTATATTTTGTGGCAAAATGACCCGCATGTGGCGTAAAATATAAATTTAAGGGCATTGGATAGGCTGAGTGAAAAAAATTGATACTATTAATTAGAAACGTAAGCAATAAAAAGGTTATGCAGTAGATTCGTATAATTTGTATGTTGTTTTGTTGCAAACTAGTTCTGCCCGCGACTTCGTCCGCACATTTTGTCTTACGTAAGACACACGTAGACTTCGTAAATGTTATATCAGAATATCTCTAATATTTTGTCTCTTGTGGCAAACTTATAAAACATTCACAAAAACCTTACTTATTTCCATACAAAGTTTCATCCCCTATTCCCTGTTGTACACCCTTGAGGGTAAAACTTATATAAAATTTTAATGCCATATGGCATGCTGTGTGGTGACGGCGACAAATATCGGAATCAGAATATCATCACCCCATCTCATCCCGTGGGGGGCGTAGAAGTCGACCCGAGGGAATATCTACCAGAGGATGGGCAGCAGCTTCCTTCTGATTACTATGACCATCTTACTGCGATCGCCAACCCGTCTGCCAAGCGTGGCGATTATGGCATATCCCCCCAAGACGATTCTTGAGGGAGGCTTGTCCAGCAGTGGACTTATTTAGCTGTAATGATGATGTACTTTATATCGAATCAACAGCTTAAAAAATAAGTTTCAGTTTCAAGCTCTACAAATTACGATACTTCCATACAACTTTTCGTCCCCGCTTTCAGCCCCTTTTTTCGCATTAAAAGTAGCGTATGTCCTCTTTCAAGCTCTAGACTATCTGTGTACCAATTTTCATTTAAATCGGTCCAGTAGTTTTGGCGTGAAACCGACAGACAGACAAACAAAGAGATACTTTAGCATTTATAATATTAGTAAGGATCGTAGCGCGATCTATTAGTAGATTCATTAGTCACTTTTGGCACAAATGTATTTTGCACACTTTCACCCTATCCAATGTCCTTAAAAGTAATTACGTAGATATACCTCACTTAGATTATTTCATGATAATGTAGAAACCCCATAGCTGGGATAAGTCGGATCTCCATTGAAAATTGTTGTACTGATTACCAGACTAAGTAAAAACTAAGTTTACCAGTTTAGTATTGACCGGTTGATATATATGGTAAAGGCTGTTCCCTTGTGTGTAAGTTACACCTGTTAAGAACTTTTTGTTAAGGAACAAAATTTTTAATAATAAAAATCAGGAGAATTGTAATTAAAAATAAAGGTTCGGTCCAATAGGAGATATCGCGATCACATAAACTCTCATCATCATTATATGAGCCAAAAAACCCACTGTTGGACAAAGGCCTCCGTTAAAGAACTCTACAATTGCTGGTCATGCGCTATCCGCATCCAGCGACTTCCAGCGACGCTCACAGGATCAGAGATCAGGATCCAGTCAACAGAATATTTAATGAAAATCGTAATGGAAAATTATAAGTTAGAGTCGGACAAATAACATACGTAAAAACCGACATTTCCAAGTGGAAAAGCTATAATTAAAATTTATTTCCAATAAAGTCATTTAAACGTTGCAAATGTAACAATGACTGTAACAGAACAAGCACCTGAAGGCTGTCAAATATACACAAGTGTGCGAGGTAAAAATACATTTTAAATTACTTACCTAACCAGACGGGTACATCAAAAATAAATTTCAGACAATGTATCTTAACAATCAAATATTGACGGTCCTACTATAATATTGTAAATGCGAAAGTTTGTGAGTAGATGAGTGAGGATGTATGGATGTTTGTTACTCATTCACGCCAAAATTACCGGACGGATTTTGACGTAACTTTGTGCTAATATAGCTTATATATCCGAATAACACATAGGTTAATATTTATAAAGTTTAATGCGGGATATTATTTATTTTATTTTCTATGGGGCCAAAGTAGTTGAATCGTGTTTCATCAACGCTGTATTTAACATAATGTCAAATAAGACATATACGTTTTATAAAAGCTGAACCTAAATCCCGATCAAGTTAAGTCCGCACCTAGTTGGAATGCGGTGCCCTCCCTCATTCCCGCGCTTGCACCTTACTGACCGTTACTATAGTAACGGTCAGTAAGGTTAACTATGCATCTAGCAGTCCTGACATAACATCGTCACTCTGGTATACCAGAGTGACGATGTTATGTCAGGACTGCTAGATGCATAGTTAACTCTATTGGGTTGTAGTAGTATTAGGTACGAAGTAAATATTTATACAAAATTTATAGGAACATTTTTATACTTAATTATTAATATTACAAATAATTTGGGTGTTATTTCTCTGTTTTACGACCAGTAATATACCTCGAAATTCAAGTAATGTATTCTACAGATGACATATTTCATGTAAATTTTCATTGTAATTTTCAAAGTCAGACTAAAGTATTGTGTTATACTGATCATATTATAACAATTCGCTAATTATATCCGGTTTAAAAATATCACCGACAGCCTTGTAATGATATTATTTATTAATAGTGATCTTGGCTGTATATCGGCTATGGCGGTGTATCGCAACGGCCTAGTACCCACAAGTAACTAAACACAGGTGAAAAAGGTGTCTGACATTACCGTGGAGCGATCAAGTGTAGTACTAGCCTTACTTGTTTTCGAGACAGGAGCACCTTACACCGCGGACTTTCCGACTGTGTGTTTTACTGTCCAAATTAATTATGGATCAACCCGGAACTTGAACCCATAATTTGATTAATTGCTGTTCAACACGGTACCATTAGACAATGAGGTAGTTGAGGCAGTTTATGTAATGACGGACAGAAGTAAAAGTATTACCTTCTATTATTGAAGGTTAATAATCATAACAATAGATAATTAATATTCGATAGGTACTTACGAATATTTATAAATGCATTGTAGAATTACGCCCTTATAAAGTTATAATCATGAATCATCTTAAGAGATGTCCTGTTAAATGGGTTGGGTCTTTCCAATAGCAAGGTTGTCTGAAACCTGACAAAGGTCGTGTTATCCGATAAGACTTAGTTTTATAAAGATGACACAGTATGGATATCAATATTGTAAAGCAATAAATCATTTATATACCACCTCGTTAGCAGCAAGCAAGCAGCGATATTATGGTTCACTCACATGTTGCCTTTGACAACAAGATAAAAATTTACATTACGTGCATTCGGTCCATTATGACCTAAGCAATCTGGTGTGTCGGTTCGATTCAGTGCGCTGCGCTTCCATGATGGAGCGCTTGCGCTTCTCCTCCAATGGCACCCTGAATGTGTTTTCCGATTGGTGGGACTCTCCCCTTTTATACAGGTGGGTAAGAGTCCAGAAACCCTTATTATAATTAATGTAATTGATACTAACATTAGGCTAAGTTATACTAACATCATATGGATATTTTTCCGAAATAAATAGTTTGAATTGAATTTGAATTTGAATAACCTCATTCGGATATCAATCTACTGTATGTTTTTTTGTACGTATGGTACAGAATTGGAGAAATTTTCATTCGACAAGAAAAGCTTTCTGTGTGGTATAAATCTTGTGTCTGTGTGTGTGATTTGAGCATAATTCAGTGTAAGTTGAAGTTGGTTTTATATTTTAAATCTGAAATTATTGCTTCTGATAAACTAGTCTACATTAAAGTGCACAACTTCCCTCTGCACCACGTAAAGGTTGACTGTTATAAAATGCCTTGGGCATTAAGTCCGCCTTGTACTTACAATTTATACTTGTGGTGAAGATTGAATAAATAAATAAATTATGATGCTATTACCTACCCTGCAGCGTTCTGGGCATATCCTCCCAAATGGGGGACACAATTGCGTTGTAGAAATCCTTGGGAGGTCTTTGTACAGCATTCGTGTGATGTCTTCCGGGTGATATGATGAGAATAACGAAATAACTTCTGTACGTCTAGGAGGTTACGAAGACCTCGATTTGCGAATCTGATTCACACTTACCTGGATTAAAGTAACACACTGCCATCTGATCCCAAACTAGAAGCCTGTGCATAGCACATTTTCCAGACAAGTGATAAACATAGTCAAATAGTCATTTATTGGTAAGATTTTTTATATGTCATGAACATTATTATAAAAAATATTAAATGTCTTAACAATGTCAACAAATCAAAAATATACTATAAATTAAACTTAAGTAAAATAAATAATTTGTTCAAAAACATAAAAAAAATAGGTCACAACATAGTCAGGAAGTGAAAAACATAAATTACATATTATCATGTCAAACTATAAGACTTCAACAATGCTTATATAGTTTCAAATACATACATTATACTTAAATTACCTAAACCGTCCGGGTTTAGGTAATTTAAGAAACGAGTTCTACCTAAACCGTCCGGGTTTAGGTAGAACTCGTGGTCAACACACCAAAATTTCTCCTGGTTGGGGATCAAATGCACGACCTCTGGTTCAGTATTCGGGGTCATTAGCCAACAGAACAACAGGCCAGTTATCATTGGTAGCATTCCTGCCAAGTTTAGCTTACTAATTTGAATTCACCTTATATTGGCACTGAACCAATTCCATTAGAGTACCCAGTTTTCTTGGAAGGAGGAAGGACCCGGTAGATTAAACATTTATGGGTTCTGCTTAGTAGTAGACGTATCTGCATATTACCAGTGAGCACTGATCGCGATTTGCATTCAATTACCTTCCTATGAAATGGATCCGATGGCCATTTTGTTTAATACCTATTTATATTATTGATGTTTATATTATTCACAAATTATTTTTTGTAATTATCAAAGCTATGAATAAATGAATAATATGAATAGAATAGAAATAGCTGATTAGTGTTTTTCTATACTTAAGTAGGCACAATAACTCCTCAATGATCAGATTATACACAATTTAGGCAAGAACTGAATTCTGTACATATTATACTACTTTTCTTGTAAATGTTAAAAATGTAAATATCCAGATTCAGGACAAACAGATATGCTCACAAATATCTGTCCTGGGTGGGGATAGAATCCACGGTCGGGTGGAAGGCATGTATCTACCAACCACCCCTACTGGCACGTCAAGATTATTGTGGAGTTGTTAAAATTGTGAAGATACATACCCCCTACGTATGCAATGATGACGGATAATTAAGTAAAGAAAAGTTAAAGCTCTCAAATTCAAATATTCCTGCACGAATTATATAACGAGCTATAATCCAAAAATCTCATTCAAATCTATATGTTCCAAATATAATCATGTGTCTGTCACTGTTTTTTTCCTTTGAACCGGAATGTTAAGAATCAATCGCTTTAAATTCTGCTCACATTCGACGAAAGCGGTTCTTAAACTTTTCTTTTACCATCACGTGGATGATTGAACCTAAATCTTCAATATTCATGTGAAAGGGATTAATTACATTATCTAACCCTCCAAACTCAAATGATGGATACAAAACTACAGTTTACATTTCAGGTCATTGGGGTGCGACGACCGGTAGTCCACATATAGTCCGTGTTATATGATTGTTGTTAGATGATTGAGCAAGAAGTGATATGTATAACTGGCTTATAAAAGGGAACGCCATAACACATATGAAAACTACTCGCCCAGAACCTGTACCCCAGAAGTATAGCTCTCTGCTATATTTTTGTTAGTATCTCTTAACGACGATCACATTGACGATAAAATATGGACCTTTGAAGAAAGTACGACCAGTTCCAGAGAAATCTAACTTTTATAAGAGTACAAAAACAACTTTCAGCCTGAAATAACTCCATTACATATATTATTTACTATCATTATGTAAAACATTGTAAACAAAATGTAGGAGTCAAAACACGAGAGGAGACCTAACTTCTATAACAGTGGAACAACTTTAGCCCATTGAAATAAATCCGCTCAACAATCGTAGGTAAAATGTCCGTGTTATATCTTTTTTATGCTGCGTATGTTAATAAAATACAGCCAAAGTCAAAAAGGTAAACTGGGTAATAACATCAAAACGTGTTTATCTTATTTAATCGTTACATTGACATGTAGTGATCAGAACTATAGTGACTGATCACCTACTCTTAAACTGTAGTTGTTCCCATTCGATGTGCTTTATCAATAATAATACAGAAACAAATGTTTAACAATATTTCAAGTCAATAAATTGTCGTCGCACATATTTTTTTATCTGTTCTATGTAATATATAACATATTCATAAGTTTCTATCTTCGTTTATCACTGTTGAACTTTGTGATGGAGTAGTAACACTTCTGCACAAAAATTTGTACAAACATTTTTTAACGATTCTATGCATTCCTTGTTCTACAGAAAGTGTCATATGGAACCTTGACCACTGTTATAAATGCGTTAAAATTGGCAATAAAATCTACGGGTCAAGATTACAGCGACAGGTCACCTAACCTAACATTAGAACATATTTACCTGAAGTGGTACGACACAGGTGGTCCCCAAACGACATCACAGTGTACGATTTGACAAATCTAGGGGGACAAAACTCGGGAACCTAAATATATAATATTTATGTGTTACATTTATTGTATACATAGGAATGTTGCAGTAAATGAAAGGCAAAACTAAATGTGTAACATATTTTTTTAATCTTTTAATAAAATTCTTATATCTATGTCTCGCTTAGATATTTGTTTTCGAGGAAGTTTTCTTAATAATGATATATAAGGGTCTGAAGATGTTAACAAATGTTTAATTAAATCAAAATTAAGTTCTGTGTCTTGATGTCTTTAATGTGTGCCCCAATCTGGCTTTTCTGATTTCTTTATTTTTGGCCTCGGAAGCCTCCTCGGACATTTGTCCTATCGGTATCACCGAATTTTTAATTATATTTGCTATTACTATGCTGCTATATTTCTATGGACTATAGGAGGACAACATTGCTTCTTCACCTGTGCCACGTGATCATAGCAAGGGTATACATTGAATCCCCTTTCTTTGGCTTCTTGTTGAACATTTTTGTATGTCTGCACAGTGAAATTATTTGCTATGAAAAAGGCCAAAGCTTCGTCAGGAGTATAAGGTCTTTGTTCTTTTCCGGTAATAATAATTCTTCGAGCTTTCTTATATGTGGTGGCTCGTTTTGGCGAGGCTGTAGATAATTCTTCAATCAATGTAGCAGCATCACGTTTGCCACTAGCTCTGACACTTAATTGTGCAGTGAAAGTCAGTTCATCTTTACTGTAGTCATTTAATAAGTGCTGAACTTTCCTCTTCTTCGTTTTTTTTTTAACTTTCCTAAAACGTTTCTGCGGCCTGCCACCACTAGTACTTGGTATTGAAACATTTTGTGATACCACAAGCATGGCGAAACTTAAATCTTCGTTTAGCCACTGTTCATAGTCTTTTAAAAACAAGTCTAATCGTCTTTGCTTGCGATCCCATATCACACGAATTTACTCGCATTATTTTTTCAAAAATGCTTTTAACTGCTCATCCTGTTCTTCGGTAACAACCAAATCACCAAAGCTCATTTTCACAAAGATAATTATTTTATTTAATCGACCTTTGGGCGGAGTAGAACGCCAAAAGTCAAATATTGATTCTCGCTGCATTCTGGCATCTACAAAGAAAAAAAAAAAAAATATAATCGCAAAAAGTCGCAAAAAATGATTATTGTAGCATCAAAGTATATAACACAGAGAATTTTTTAAGACTACTATCACAGCTTGACTACATTTGACTACATGGTAGATCTCCAAACAAAAATTAACTAACGATAAAAATATATTTTTATTGATGTATTTTTTCAGTGAGTGTTACAATTCGCAAGCGTACAATTTGATTTGTTTTAATAACTTAATATATGAATAATTACCTCTATTTGATAACCCCATCACAAAAAATCACTTACAAGCACTCAATACACCAAAGAACATGTATACACGTTAGCGTTAACGGTCACACTGAGCAGCGACCGACTACCTGAATAGGTTCAAGTAACTTCGCCCCTTGTTTAAATCAGTTTTGCGTGACAAGGGATTATTTTACTTGTGTTATCAGTTAAAAGATGTATTCGAAAGTGTAAGAAGATTAAAAAACATAGTTTTAAACATTAACATTTAAATACCTATTGTCCTGCTAGATTGGTCAAATCGTAAACTGTGCGACAGGTTGAGAACCGCACAGAAACAAGTCCGTTTTTGTGCGTATGTAAAACATTGACAATGAAATGTAGAGGTTAACATTCGAGAGACAAGTCGCGTAACCTCCACAATAGCTCAATAACGAACGATTTAGAGCAATCGTTCTGACTGACGTAACTGGTTTATTTTGATTTCCGGTCCGGAGATTTTTCCATGACATAATTTCCTTTCTGCAGTTTTCTGTTGGTTACTGCGTAGTTAAGAACTATCCTACCCAAGTCATTTTATGGTGTAGTGGACAGCGTAAAGCAAATAAATTTATTGGTTCAATAGTTTAAGGATAAAACATGTGTTCGTAGTCACCAGTCGTTTAGCCGTGTAAGAGGCCTTCTGGGCGGCTTGCACAACTCTGCATCTACGATAAGTAAGTAAGAATGCATACTTCTGAAACCCTTGACTCCTTTTATTTTAAGAACCAAGCAGTAGTTCTTTACGATGGTTGACTTTTTTCTTGGTTGTATGTAAAGTTATATACTCCTTAACTTATAAAAATATTTATTTAATGGATTGATTACATTGAGATACATGTTTTATTGTCATTCAAATGCCATTCTACAGTGGAGTGACTTATTGACTAATTCAGTAAATATCGATTGGAGTAAAATAATTCTGATTTAGTCCCAATCCTTTAAAACTGCAAATTTAAAACGTATAAATATATGGCCCATCGACCATAGTCTGTGACAGCTGTGTGACTTTGCGATGGACTGTAGAATCACTAAGGCCATGTCAACAAAATAGGCGATGACTGGTTAAAATTATCACGCAAGGAAAAATCTTTCCTTCATGCCACTTCCTATCTTTCTCTGTCTCTTTCTATTACAGAAGGTTATACCTTCTGTATAAACAGCAATCTATGCCGCGTAGGTGACGGCATAAAATATCGCCACCCCGTCTCATCCCGTGGGGGGCGTAGAACTCGAGCCGAGGGAATATCTTCCAGAGAAAGGGCAGCAGCGTCTCTTTGTGTACTAGGAGAACCATGCTGCGATCGCCAACCCTTCTTGGGGGAGGCTCTTGTCCAGTTGTGGACGACATTCGGCTGTCATGATTATCATGAATCTACCCATGAAATTTAACGAAAAAGGAAACCAGTTCGTAATAATCGAATAAAAAATGTTGAGTTCTAATCGATATTTTTTTGATACATAAACCTATATTTTCCTTTTATTTTGTTTGTTCTAAACGTTCTTGAGTGTCATGGCTTAAATTAAGCTACTTTAGTGTTGTCTATTATTTATGTTACTCTCTGTATAAAAGTCTGGGTGCGTATGAGTATTGAGGTGCGAGCAGAGATAATATTTAATATGTTCAAAAGGTATGTACTTGCTTTAGTTTTAAATCATACGTGACTTATGGATGTCCCATTGGAATTTTGCAAGGACTACATACAAATCGCCCATTTTGCTTTATTACGTTTTCTATGCATATAAAAAGAATCACGTACCGTAGCACGTTCGTAGCACATTAAAACACGCTTCGGTCGATTCCAATCTAGTAGTTTTAGGTTTATCGCAAAGAAAGGCTATTAGGTAGGTTTCAATTTGTCGTTCGAACCATAACATTTGCGGACGTGAATTTATTGCGCAGGTGATGTGAGTGGTGTATTATATTTCATGATTTATTCCTATTTTGTGTTAAACATGGATTTACGTATATTTTCTCCAGTTGACAAAACAGTTGACATATTATGTACAGGGTTGCTCGTGTTAGCAAAGTATATATCGACCATAAGTCTAATCCTTTTTGGTACATATTTCTTTAATTGTTTACCGTGAGCATACTCTAATAACCTCTTTGGAACAAGCAATTTGCAAAGTGGACACTAATTACTATTACTTACCTACGTACTTATCGTATAGGTAGTGGTTACCCTGATGTCAAAGTTGCTCAAGCCGCCCAGTAGGCCTCTGACATGGCTTAAAGACTGTTACCTAATGGCTAAAGGCTAAATGTGCCATCCAAAGCACAGAGATGCTCAGATATTAAACCACTTTGCCGATCACCCATCTATGGACTGACCGCGAGGCTAGTTCCTTAACCTCGCCAATCTTTTACCGGTGAAAAGGGTGAAAAGATACGGCAACTAAACTTTACTATTTTATCAATGGTTATCAGTAGCAGTGGACGTATTTCGGCTGACATGATGATGATGATGATGCTGGATATTGCCCCCATCTATATTCACCCCGTTTAACCGTTACTGAGATTTGCTGTGGTTAGCTGAGGTAACCGTTAAATTTGGCCAAGCGACCTCTTTCATATCTAATCGAATCGAATCTGCTGTATTTTGTTAAATTCTATAACACCTGTGTTAAAAATAATATATAATATTCTATGCGATTTGAGTATATCCCTTTTGAAATCGGCTCAAAGTTTACCTAGCTTAATTTAACTTTGTAACCAAATTTAGATCACCTATCAGCACGGGACCGCTTAACAAAGTTTGTTGGTGGAACTATAATACCGATATTTTACCACTTAGAAAAAGGACTGAATGCAAAACAGTCGTTTATCATTTTGGTAGGGAACTCTGAAAATAAATTATATTTATTTATTTATTTGGCTGTTGTATGTTCATGTGGAGACACATGAACATAAAACATTTAAGTGCCGCATCACTTACAGAAAAGCGCAGCGTCCACTATATTATGCACAGATAATAACATAATTACTTAATTAAAACAAGTAAAACAGCGATTAAAAGAATTATATCCAAATTGTTTACAATTACTTTAATGAGATTTAATAAAATAAGAATAAATGTTCTTAAGTTAAGTCTTAGTACACACTAGCTGTGCCCCGCGGTTTTACCCGCGTTAAACTTTATAAATTATCCTCGCTCCCCTTAATTATCACGCTATCACCTACGGGTAATTTTTGTCTGTTTATCTGTTTGTCTTAATCTGTATGTCCGGACTAAACTCAAAAAGTACTGTTAACAGTATATATTATATTAATGTAGCCTATATGTTGACCCAACATCTTAGTAATATTCATGCAAAATTTGAAGTAAATCCATGCAGTACTTTTTGAGTTTAGTCCGGACATACATAAAGACAAACAGATAAACAGACAAAAATTCTAAGAACTATATTTTTGGTTTCGATATCGAATGCAGATCACGCCCCAGGTATCCTTTAAAAAAAATTTCAATGTACAGTTTTAATTTTCCTACGATTTTATTATATGTATAGATTAGACAAATTAGATAATTTGTCTAAAGTGGATTTTTTTACATCTTTGCGCATAATAAACTATGTAAAACATAGTTTATTATGCGCGTTGTTTCTATTGTATGTTTTTTGGACTGCATTGTTGGTTTAGCGGTAGCGTATTCAACCGTAATGAGGTCCCGGGTCGGTCCGAAAATTTAACAAATCAATTTCTCAATATCTGGAAGTTGGCGGTATTTACACCCTCGTGCCTCAGGGAGCAGGTAAACCCGTCGATCCTGTACGGTCTTCCGGTCATGTCGCTAGGCGTCCAATCGGATCAAATCAAATCAAAATTTGCATAAATCAGGTTACAATAGGTGGTGTAATAATACGTGGAGTCCGCTGAATTATAACCCCGTCGGGGTGTGCAAATGTTGCTTCTTTTTTAATATTTACAAGATACTATTTATAATCCATTATATAAAAATGAAATATGCTATTAATAATTTTAATATTAAAATCGGATATATTATTAATAATACATAATGTCAAAATCGCACATGCTAATAATTATAACCCATAATGTCATAAACTTCGTAAAAGATAAAAATAAAAGTTAATAATATTCAGAATAGATGTAAGGAATGTCAAATTAGTGTAATATTGTGAGATGATGACAGGGATGGAATAGAAAGTGTCCCTGTGTCTACGCAAACACCAAGATGGCTAATCACTATTGATACTGGCCGCCGTTGCCGAAATTCGTCCAGGAGGATTTTATTATTGTACTAGCTGTGCCCCGCGGTGTTACCCGCGTTAAATTTTATAAATTTTCTTTGCTATAAACCTCACGGGGCCCGAGACCTTTCCAACGAATGCAAAACCTTGGAAATCGGTTCGTGCTTTCTGGAGTTATAGCGTCAGGAAGGAAAACCCGACTTATTTTTATATAGTAGATGTTATGTGCTAGTATTTTTGTCATCTATACAAAGTCTTTTACTCGTATTCAGTTCAATGTTCAACAACCGCTTACAAATTTTCATATTACGTGTTGTAATTGATTTAAGAGTATTTACCGATGCTTGTTGTTTTAATTGAATGTAGGTATTTATTTATACCAGCTAGTTAACCTTCAAACCGCTTAGTCTTAGGTAGTTGTGTATATAGATTTACCTACTTACATGTATTTCGATGTTCATATTGGCAATAATATCAAAATAACCGGCCAAGTGCGAGTCGGACTCGCGCTTGGCAGGTTATATGGTTATACTATATGTAAAAACGGGCAACAAATTCACGTTTGTTGTATGGGAGCCCCCTTAAATATTTATTTTAATTTTTAGTATTTGTTGTTATAACGGCATGAAAAATGGGTACGTACCAAAATCCCGAATTATAATAGACCGAATTTTAAAATACCGATAGACGAAATCCCGATAATTGAAACGCCGAATGGTTGTTTGGTCGAAAGTTTTAAATCCCGAAAGTTTATTTGCCCGAAAGTTTAAAATCCCGAAGTACAATTTTGTGACAGAAACGAATCGCCGCAAAACCGACTTCACGTAGTCTTGTCTGCCCTACCCTAGAGTGTAATTTAAACCCGCGTAGGCGCGGAGGGGTGGGGCGGCCCGCGAGCTGAGGAGCAGGTGGTTTTGAAAGCCCGCCTCCGCGGCTGAGGCTGGCCGGCTGAGCCGGCCAGCAAGCCGAAGCTGCGGTGGTGGGCGTTAAAACCATCTGCGACGATAAGCTCGCGTGGGACCGCCCAAACCCCGCAGCGCCGGAGCCGTGACAGAAACAATGCTTGCTGCATGTTGCATGCCTGCTTGCATGTTGCATGCTTTCTTGCTTGCTGCATTCCTTATTGTATGCTGCATGCCTGCTTGCATGCTGCATGCTTGCTTGCATGCTGCATGCTTGCTTGCATGCTGCATGCTTGCTTGCATACTGTTTTCGGGCATTTGAACATCGGTATTTTGTGTTTCGATATAACGACTATCGGCATTTAAAACTTTCGGTATTTTGAATTTCGGTGTTTTGGACGTCGGTATTTCAATCATAGGTATTATGAACTTTCGGGATTTTGATACGTACCCTGAAAAATACATCATCTGTGAAAATTTCAACTGTCTAACTATCACGATTCATGAGATACAGCCTGGTGACAGACGTCTTAGTAATAGGGTCCCGTTTTACCTTTTGGGTACGGAACCCTGAAAAGATATTCTGAGATGTTTTGGGAATATAGGATAAACGGAAGAAGATTGACGAAAGAATCATACCTGTGTGAATATTACAACCGGTAGGATAAGAATTTGTAAAACATTCTCTGACCAAGTAGGAGAGATTCTCAAGTAAGGCCTGGTCAGAAGTACCCTAAACAGACGAGCATGTATCAAATAATAATGAGAGTAAACGAGACAAAAGAGGTGTGCTAAGGCCATGACGAATGAAAATTCGTTGTCTCTGTCTCCCTCTCTAGCAAACATGAGTGTCTATGTATGTATGTGTATGGAAAATATCTTGCTTTATCTTAATTTTTTTAAGACAATTCCCTGAGTAGGGAAATCAATCTCTGACCGTTGGATTGATGCGATGTTTATTGACTGTAATTTGGGAGGTCCTCTATAACAAAAAATAACATGGTGATGAAATGATGTAAAAGCCACAGGTTAAGTTTGAATTACAAATAGCTGCATGGTTGTTCTTTTGGAAGCGTACCGTGAGATTGTAGCTAGGTATAAAAATATAGGTATATATATAAATATATAGGTATGAAACATTACAGTATTTTTTGTTAATTTTAATAAGTGTTGAAATCAAAATTAGTTAATTTGACATCTGCTACTGATTTATTAAAGTTTCATTTCTTTTGTCCACAGATCTCAACGGTATAGATAGAAAAACAAAAATGGCTGGTGCAGAAGCAATAACTACGTCGCGAGGCGTCGCGTGCGTTCCCTCTAGTCTTAGGATAAGCCTGTATTGTTTTGTTGTTATCTTATTAAGTAAGTATAACTTATATACTTAATGTGATTGATGTGAGAATATAATAAATAGACTTGAACTAATTAATAAAAATCCATCGACCAATACAAAAATTACTAGAATAATTTACCTTGCGTTATTTGATCGGGAGGAAATTTCACGGTAACACTTTTAAGAAAGATATATGTAGGTGTGTACTGGTTTTTTTTAACTCTCTATTTATTTGGGGGTTTTTATCTAAACAGATATGCCAACCTCATCGTGACTTTTACATGGGGGTGTACTGTGTACCCTAAAATTAAGTTCTTAAATTACAAATGGGAAGAAATTGGCATAAGTCAAACCAACAAGATTTTATTTCATACTTTTAATTTTTTTATATTTCCATTATTTGATGTAGAGAAAATTTCACGCTAACAGTTTTAAGAAAGATATATGTACTGACGTCAGCACATCCTACTACCCCAATACGTCAAATTTATTTAATAGATTTTCAACTTTATCGCATTAGCATAAGGTTCACTTTCAATTGGGGAAATTTGACAGATTGGGGTAGCTTGATGTGCTGGCGTCTGTACCTTAAAATTAAGTCCCTTGATTACAAATTTAAGGAATTAGAGTAAAACCAACAAGATTTATGATTTTTATTACTTAAACGATTTATTTTTCTATTTTTCCAGGTATTCCAAGTGCACATTCCCAGAAATTATATTTCGATAATAATGAATTCTACCTTATTGCGGGGAATTCTCTTCCCATGCTATTGAAACAACAGTAAGTATGAGCCCAATTTTCTACCGTTTTATAATCTGAACTTTGGTAGTTTTTATCTGAACTTTGGTAGTTTTTATCATCTTCGTTCGACCTATTTAGTGCCTACCATTTCATTGATACGACTGTAGACTAAGGATTATGGACGTTACTTGGATCAGCGTTTACTTGGTTATGTTTAAGCTATAATTCAAATATCTAACTGTAATAAGAGTCAATCGTTGCGTTAACTTTATAAATAAATTCTAATTCCAATGTAGCTGTTGTATAAGTAAACACATGGTTGAAGGGTTGTATTTATTTTATTGTCCTTTATACTCAGCTGGTGGTTTAATTAGATATACCTATTATATCAAATTTGCTGTGTGGTGATGGCATAGAATATCATCACTCCATCTTATCCCGTGGGGAGAGTAGAAATTGACCGAGGGAATACCTACCGGAGAACGGTCAGCAGCGTTTTTCTGTGAACTATGACCATCAAACTGCCAAGCGTGGCGATTAATGCATATCCCCCCATTCTTTGGGGAGGCTTTTGTCCAGCAGTGGACGTAATTTGACTGACATGATGATGAAGATGATTATATCAAGAAAGTCACTTTTCTGATATGCCTACATTCTTTAAAAATAAGGCATCAAACATCTGTAAATATTTTTGCAGGGGTGACTACAACACCAGCCTGACAGTGTCAGCGACCGCCATTCATCCAGACCTAGTGGAACTGATTCCATCATCATGGGCCATACCGGGTGGGTCCAACAAGTCGGAGTCTGCGTACAAGTTCGAAGTCATCGGGAAAAACCCGGGGCATACGGATGTAATTTTCAACGCGACACCATCAGGTTATGTCGAGTGAGTGTCTTGAAACTGATCTCTTATTTCTTACTGTACTTGGAAGTCCCAGGAAAGGAGAAGAAAATATATCCATATCAGCCAAACTTCAGATGGCAGATTACCTTTGATTGAACTGTTACTTTTACTATCAGAACTTTTACGTTATAGCTCAGGTTACTGATAATTTTCTCAGGGTGTGAATTGCAACTCCTATTTTTCCCATGCCCTACTTTTGGGTGACGCACCAAAATCCATCAAGTGCCACAACGAATCAAACAAAGTAAACTATACAGATGTTAGCATACAATTTTCAAGCGTTGCTAGCGCCCAAAATAGCGGATAGGCGAACTTTAGAAAGTGCTATCTATAGATCTTTGATCTTTTGCCATGCTTATATAGATGCAGAGCCGCTGAATTTAACCTGAAGTTTGATCACCGAATATCTAATTTGGAGTTACCTTTCGATAAGCTTTGGTTTAGACTAGACTTTTAGTCATAACAAGGAACTCAAAGGACAAAAACGTCTATTAGCAATCTAAATGATAGTTTGCGCTTAGATTTATAGATCGTTTTCGTTCGTGTTCGAGGTTAGTGTATTGGGACTCTGCACGAACATATTATGCTCTGTGCCAATAAGCTATATTGTTGGAAAATAAGCTAGCCAATGATATAGTTAAGCGCAGCGGCTAAGACAGTCGCCTCGCCGCTTCGTGTCGCGAGTTCGAGTCCCGCGCCGGTCAACTACGCCGGACCCATAAATAGTTGTTCTGAGTCTGGAGTAATTTGTGTTCGTCTATTATATGTTTGTAAAGTACCCCGTGACATAGGGATTAGATTTCCATGTGTGGGCGTTGTCTTTAAAAAAAAATGTTACTGTTTTCTTAGACCCAAGAATCCGTTCCGCGTTGATTCTTGATGCATATATTTTTATGATGTTACTTATAAGGTTCAATCAAATCAAAGAAACCCCAGAGGTTATACTATATACTTTATTCAGAAAGTAAACTAATTGATAACTACCCCATTGTGCAAATGAAAAATGAGTTTCGGTTAGACTAGTTTATAATAATTAATTAATATTGTTTTGTTACATATTTTCAGCCCCAACTCAGTATTCCTTCGTATAACGGTGATGCATTCCAAACCGATTCAAGTGATCTCATCTATTATGGGCTGGATCTACTTCTTGGCGTGGTCCGTCTCGTTCTACCCGCAAATTTACATCAATTGGAAAAGGAAGAGCGTCGTCGGACTGAACTTCGACTTCTTGGCGTTGAATATCTACGGTTTCGGCATGTATTCTCTGTTCAACTGTGGATTGTTCTTCTTTAAAGCTATGCAGGTATTATAATTTTTTCTCACCTTCTCCCACTGTTATAGCCAATTCTTCCATCTCTCTTTGTCGCTAGTTTCACTACATATTCTTTAAGAAATGTTCCAATTCACTACGCCGTAAGTACGGTCAGCATAGACAAAGTTAGAATAACTAGAATATGTAAATAAGACTTATAAGAAGTACTTATTTATAGAATAATATTTCATTTTCTAAATTTAAATAAAAGTGTTGATGCCATCGAATGTTATGGACAGTAAAACGAAGAATCTACCTGTGAAAAAACCATTCAAATCTTAGTTTTACCACAAAAAAGAAAATAATTTTATAAAGCAACCAACAAACAATAAAAATAAAATACGTCACATACACAAAAAAAATAAACACACATTCCGATTGATAACCTTCAGGGACTCTACCGGCTAAGTGTGCTCATGGAAGCCGATTTAACGATTGATTAAATCATTTTTAATCTTTATTTATTTGAACGCCATTTAAGAAATCCATGTTCGGTGACTTAGCCGGTAGTGCCCCAGGGGCTTAAATAGGCTTCCATGAGGACATGTGACGTCATAATTGGTCCGGAATCGATTGTCAACGTTTAAGCCGATTTAACGATTGATTAAGTAATTTTTAACCGTTATTTATTTGAACGCCATTTAAGAAATCGATGTTCGGCGACTTAGCCGATAGATCCCCTGGTTCAATGTATGTTAATTATATTCGTGCGTAGGTCCAGCGCCTGCGCTTACTAGTTTAAACTTGACGTAGGTAGTAGGTAACGTAGCGTATTTATTTATGTGTCTTAACGAAGTCAACCTTTTATGTATAGAGTAGACGTCTGATCAGTGGACACACACTGTCTGCCAGAGTCTTTATTACGTAGGCAGCGAGGTTGATTATTGTAGTAATTGTGTATCCACTGACGTAGTGTATATGTAATATGTATGTCCAATCAGCAGTATTATAATTTCAGTTTCAATAGAGACTAGGCATCAGCGCAGGACTATAATATGTCCTTCACAAGTGTGTGCGCAAACACTGGGGCACTGGGGCACAGCATCACTCTCATGAACCGATGGCACGATTAGTGACACGACCGGAAAGAGGTCTGGTACCCGACCCACGGCTTTACGTGCTCTCCGGGGCATGAAAATGTGATATCACCAACTTCCAGACTTCCGGCTGATGTTGAGGATTATTTTTTACAGCAATGTCTCAAAATCACTTTTTGACTCGACCTTGGATTTGAACCCAGGACCTCATTATCTAGACCCACGAGGCAGTCAGTAGTATTATAGTGTTTATTTATTTATTTAATCTATCAAACATTATCATGACAGGTTTTGTACCCAATGCGATAATGCGAACAATATTACTAATTATTACTAAGTAAATCCAAAGTCACCCTCACGAATTCCGCCAATGAACAATTAAAAATGTCCACTCTTTGTGAGGCGCTGTGTATTACTCGTATGCCTCTTGCCACCGGTGCGAATTTACCAATGTTAGTACGCGCCACCGAGACGTCAAAAAGCCGTGCCCTCGGCGCTGCCGCAACCTGGTGTTTGGAACGAGCAGCCTCATTGAGTCTAGTATACTAGTGTATTATGTGATGTTGTTATTTCCAGGACGAGTACTTCTCGCGACACCCCCGCGGCACCATCCCGGTGGAACTGAACGACGTGTTCTTCTCTGTGCACGCCGCCTTCGCCACGCTCGTCACCATAGTCCAGTGCTGCATCTATGAAGTGAGTGGAACTTAACAATTGTGACGTCATTATTCCTATATCGTGCATACCCTCGATATTAAAAGTTATGACTGCGGTTGCTGAGTACATTACAATAGCATTGCCACATAGCAAACTCGGAAAAACCCTGAATGTTTAGTGTCCTGTAGTTCACAGTTCTGTTCTTAAATAATATCCTCGGACATTTTTCACACACAGCCTTCTTATACCTAAGTAAGCAGAGCTTGTACTATGGAAACCAGATAACTGATATACTAAATATACTACTTTTCTTTTGTAAAAACATACTTATATAGATAATTACACCCGGGTTCAGGACAAACACACATGTTCATGCACACAAATATCTGTCCCGAGTAGGACTTGAACCCACGACCTACGGCGTGAAAGGCAAGCATTAACCAACCACATCAAACGGCCCGTCACAATATTATAAATATTTAAACTTTAAATGTCTGGAGGGAAGTGGAACTATTCATTTTCTAACTCCTCCTTTTTTTGTTTCTGATTAAATTCGTTGTGGGATCGAAGACAGTTAAAGCGATTCCCCGGGACATGCCTGAGCCTCACCGCTCAGTGTCATTTCATTGTGTGCCACTGTTGATCCTGGCTTACAGGAGTTACAGTGGTGAGTAAGAGGGAGGGACTAGTCCTGATAAAAAAAAAAACCTTAAATGTAAGTCTGGAGCAAAGTAGATTTTACTGTGTTCCGTCGTAAGTATGAGAGCCGGTTATAGATAATATAGTGTTATAATAAATTTGATGTCGTGTTCGTATTTAACTCGCACATACGACCGGAGTGGGAAATATTTATAGAGTAAGTGATGCAACATCAATGGATTCTAGTAAATTCTTACTATAATGTGGGATTAATGCAGGCTAAAGATATGTGGCTAAATATTTTTTTAAAGACCATGTGTATGCGATGGAAATCTCGTCTTTGTTCCTTCGCGGACCAGCAATAATACGTCTTTGAGACATTATTAAATACCCGTATCTACCTTTATTCGGTTTTATAATACCTTAATATAAAGAATATTGAATAATGGTCACTCTAAATACACGTGCGGATGCAGACAACGGTATTCATATTTTTGACTTGCTGTTCATATACTGTACAAACAGCATTCAAGTTCAAAATATATAAAACGAATTATCTGTTATCAACGCCCAGCTCAATTCTTTGATAAATATAAATTTTAGTTCCGTCTCTGTTTAACCTATTATTCCTGTCCCAACTACTGGTTTTTTCATCAAAGCCAAGCTCAAAATGTTGGAAAATTTAAAAAAATATAGGTATTTTATTGTAGTCCCTGATACGTTTAACGCATTCTTCCTGACTCAGCTATTGAATCCCTTATCAACGCCCAGCTCAATCCATTGGAAAAATAATAAAAAAGAGGTATATTAGTCATGTCTCTGATTAAGCGTTTAGCGCATTATTCATGGTTCAGCTACTGATTCTCTCATCAACGGCCGGCTCTAACGATTGGAAAGGTTTTTAACGCGTTTTTTCTGACTCAGCTACTGAAAATATCACCAAACACAAAATAATAATAGATCATTTATTTTATTTTAGGTACATCTTACATATGATTACAATTTGATAGATTAGATTTAGGCTTATGCGAGAGCTGGAGTCTATACTGGGTTCGAGACCTGTATGTGAGACCTCCAGGCAATAACCTCTTAAAATATTGAGGGAACGATCATTTCTACAGATATAAAAATATTAAATAAACTGGTATTTTTGTCTTCTCCGTGATAAAATGCTTCACGTATTATGTTATTATTTACAGCGTGGAGGCCAGCGCGTGTCCAGGATCGCACAAGGCTTCCTGGGCATATTCTGCACTGTGGTCGTAGTCACTATCATCTGCAGTGTGGTGGGAGTGATTCATTGGCTCGACTTCCTTATCTACTGCAGCTACATCAAACTCACTATCACTCTCATTAAATACATTCCTCAGGTGAGATTCTTATATTTATACGAAACATAATAATAATAATAATATCTAAGGACAACGCCACAGATCATCCTAGCCCCAAACTAAGCAAAGCTTGTACTATGGGTACCAGGCGACGATATACATACTTATATAGATAGATAAATACTTGTAGGTATACATAGAAAACATCCATGACTGAACTGAACCCAGGACCACCAGCTTCGTAGGCAGGAGCACTACCAACTAGGCTACGATGACCGTCGACATACAACATATAATTAAGTTGCTTTAGCGTCCAAGACTGTCATATTCTTCGAAGCATTGCCGATTATGTCAATAGCAATGACATGGAGAGTAGGCAGGACAGCTAATGAACACCATTCGCTCAAAGAGAAACCCAACTGGAGAAGTACCTCCACCGTACAGAAGACTCCACGTTCCTTAATAATGACATTAATCATTTAATGTTGTGTTTCTGAGTGTGAGTAAGGTCGCCAGAGCTCATCACGTTGTGGCAACACATGTTTGCTGAATTTTTAAAGGGCGGCATCGTACCTGCGTATAAGCATTACTCTGGTGTTGCACGTGAACACGAGCGACGGTGATCACTTACTATCAGGTGACACACTTGTTTGTTTTTCTCCCTCTTATACATATATAACGTGTCGAATGACAATAATGATGTACCTGCTGTGTTGTCATTTTACTAGTAATGTATATCACGATTGACATCTCTATCATCAATATAAATGTTACTGACGAGTGTAATAATAATAATAATAATATCTGGGGACAATGTCACACAGATCATCCTAGCCCCAAACTAAGCAAAGTTTGTACTATGGGTACCAGGCGACGATATACATACTTATATAGATAGATACTTATATACATAGAAAACATCCATGACTCAGAAACAAATATTCGTGCTCAACACACAAATATTTGCACTTACCGGGATTCGAACCCAGGACCACCAGCTTCGTAGGCAGGAGCACTACCAACTAGGCTAAGGTGACCGTCGTATAACTGTTAATTGTGGCCGTTTTAGAGACCAATGAAAATTATAGTTCAGGTGATATGATTGCGGACGAACTGGAAGACGCAGCGTGGGCAGGCCCCCTACAAGATGGACAGATGATCTTGTGCGGGTCGATGGAAACTGCTGGATGCGAATAGCGCAAGGCCAGCAAATGTGGAGATCTTGGGGGGAGGCCGTTGTCCAGTGGTGGACGTCTTTCGGCTGATATGATGATGATGATATGATTTCCAAATTCTTCTATCACGGGGCACAATTATTCCACTTAAAACATGAAATTCCCGGACATAAAGCTCATCCAGTTGTCATGTGTGGAAATCGCTAATTATCGATGTGGTTTTCGGTGCATCCCGTGGGTGTTTCAAAAGGCGACTAAGGGATACTTCACATGGTCTGGCAGCAGCGTCATCTGTGTACTAGCTACCACATAACTACGGTCGCCAACTCGCATGCGAAGGGAGGTGACTACGGCATAACCCCTCCAAATGATAACGTTCTTTGGGGGAGGCCTATGTACAGTAGTGGACGATATCAGGCTGATGTGATGTGTGTGTGTGTCGAGGTAGTAGCAAAGCGACCGTATAACCACTTCGCCACACATACGAATGCAATTAGCTATATAATATTATTTTCGTATTGGATTTTATTTTGCTTTAAAATTAGTGCAAATATGCATGTTCCCACGATGCTAACTCTGGTTCAGTTTTTCCGAAAGTTGTAGTAATTTGAAAAGTTCAGAGGTATCTTCAAGTACTTAAATGGACAATATAGGTGTATGTTCATTTTTGATTTCATCACAAATTGTGGTATTGTTTTCGTAATCTATACCTATAATAAAATTGTAGGAAAGTCAAAATTGTACATTGAATATTTTTTAAAAAGGATACTTGGGGCGTGATCTACAATCGATATCGAAGCCAAAAATATAGTTTTTAGAATTTTTGTCTGTGTGTCTGTTTGTCTGTATGTATGTCCGGCCTAAACTCAAAAAGTACGCCATGGATTTACTTCAAATTTTGCATGTATATTACCAAGAGGTCGGGTCAACATATAGGCTACATATTATCACGCTATCGCCTACGGGGGAGGAGCTGTGATAATTTGTAAAATTTAACGCGAGTAAAACCGCGGGGCGCAGCTAGTTTATTATAAATTGAGGACGTGCGTAGAAATTTAAGACTGTACCATTAATGGGTTTCACATTTATGTCTTCTGTCATATTGGATGGTTGTTAGTCTTCCATATTACGCACATAATTAATTATTTATATTCTAATTTCCAGGCGTATATGAACTACAAGCGCAAGTCTACGGTAGGCTGGAGCATCGGCAATATCCTGCTCGACTTCACGGGCGGGTTCCTGTCCATCTTCCAGATGGTGTTGAACGGCTACAATTACAATGACTGGATGCCCTTCCTACCCCAGGGTGACCTGGCCAAGTTCGGGCTGGGGCTGTTCAGCCTCTCCTTCGATATTCTCTTCATGTTGCAGCACTATGTCTTTTACAGGTATGAACTATTTTAAGTTGCATGATATCAAGGAGTTGTCATGTTAGTTTAAAGACTTCTGTTTCTTGTCACTCTTAAGCTTTGTCTAAAAGCTATATCTTATATAAATTTATTTACAACTTGTTAAATAAATAATGTGGGAAACCATCTATCCAAAATATAGAACAAGTTTGTAAAACGTGCCTCAAATAGTAAATAATTATTTTAAATATCTTGCGGCAGCTTAAACACTGCCATCTGATCTCAAACTAGGCAGTGCCTGTACTATGGCAACTAGACAACTGATAAAGATAATTATATATCTATAATACTTACATACATATTATAGATAAATTAAACCCAGACGAAGAATAAATACTTAATCGTGCTCATCACAAAACGATTTATCCACGAACTCTGGCTTAGCTTAGTCAGGATCACTAACCACTAACCAACAGACTAATGTCCATTCTTTAGCAAATGATTAGCACAAGTTGTTCAGTTAATGCCTTTTTGGTCTTTATACTGTTAATCCGGCCAACAGCTATGTTATGCATGGCTTCACTCATGCCTGATGAGTTTTAGCGACCTAAGTCACACCTAGAACCAAAGCATTAATATAATGATGCCATTCATTAGCATCATGTCAGTCAAATGTCCATTGCTGGACAAAAGCTTCCTTAAAGATTTTCTACAATGGAGTTGTGTCTATCCTTTGGAGTGATATGCCTTAATCACCACGCTTGGCAGACGGGTTGGCGATCGCAGTATGATGGTTATAGTACACACCAGATAACGCTGCTGCCAGTTCTCTGAAGATATTCCCTCGGGTCTACTTCTACGCCCCCCATAGGATAAAATACGGTGGTGATACTATTTGCCGTCAGAAACAGCACTAACGATGCCAATCTTTGAAATGTATAATATACGGTGTATTTGCATTTCCAGACAAGCTGCTTATAAATTCTATTTATCGCACTGCCTTACTTAAATGTTGATACCATTTGGTGTTACCCAGTGGTCGCGTGTTACTAGAACTAAAATAGAAATGAATATTCATGGTTTAGATTGAATTCCCTAAGAATCCCACATTGTTTATATTAGGTACACGTCGTATTTTCTTCCACATTGGTTGAAGGTTGTCCCACTGCACCATATAACATTGAATTATGGATTATTGTAAAATATTGCTGGTCTCATTTGATTGAATATAGCTCCACTGTGAAAATATTTTGTGGAGGCCTTTGTCCAGCAGCGGACGTTATTCGGCTGACAAGGTGATGATGATGCTGATGATAAATCGATCCAATTACGTGATTTTTTGAAATGGAATTTTAAAGTAAATAAGAATATATGTATGTTTGTTTAAAGACAAACATACATATTCTTCTTACGTAAAACATAAAATTCTAAATACCCACATCACATACAATTGTTTAGTTTAAGTCTGCCTCCATACAGAAAAAAATAAAAATAATTATGATATAGGTAGGTGTTGTATGTCTACATAAATATTAAAACAGACGAAACTATTTATGAAGTAATACCCTGCGGTTTTACCCGCGTTAAATTTTATAAATAATAGCCTATGTGTAAATCCAGGGTGTCAGGTAACTCCATACCAAATTTTATCAAAATCGCTCCAGCGGTTTAGACGTGAAGAAGTAACAAACATAAACACGCACATACTCAAAAACTGTCGCCTTTATGATATTAGTGATGTATTTCAGAAGTTGACCTTTCGATACTTTTATAAAAAAAGAAGGTAACGTCGTAGGGACAGTACGAGTGACATTAAAGAGGGTAGTTAAAGAAGGAGGTATGTTGCATGCGCGGAGAATGTTGTCTCCTTCGCACATAAGAGAATATCTTGCTTCCACTTGATAAATACACTCTCGTAATACTGAAACCGCATGTTTCAATCCATTATCAAACACGACGTCAAAAATAAGAAGCTAATAAACAATTCCATTTTTTTTTAATTTATGTAAATCCTATACTGTTACCTATACTGCTACATACAATTTCATATAAAGTTAGGTTAGCAACAGTGAGGCAATTAGAAGTTTTCACTTATACACCCATATTATTCCTGTGACACTAACAATGAGTGCAACTAACTTATGAATTAACTATGTGGATATAATATACAATATTTACGCATTACGTAACAATGATAACAAGATATTTATCCTGTGATGCATGGTACAATCTTTTGAATTTTCGTGACTACGTCTTATTTCTTTCCTATTCTATTTTATTATAACATTTAACGCCTGATTGAAAATGTACACTAAGCTTTTATGTGTATTGCTATACGTTAAAATAACATCATGTACATTTTGTGTTCATTTTCTTTTAGGCGCCAATTTTCTGACCATAGTCTCTATATACTTTTTAATTCACATTTAAATTATTTCCTTTCGAATACATGACAACTCCTTCAATTTAAATTTTTCGACGATTTCTTTTTTCTGTGGAATTTTTAACATATTTTATGTTAATTTTGTGTGGCTACGGGCTTTAAACTAACATAGATTTAATTCTCTAAATAACACACACACTCATTACCAGTCTGTTAATTCGTTCGTGACAAGCCCGATGATTTGTGGGGGACTTGCATATTCACTCTACCTTTCACAATTTGTGCGCACGTTGCCCGTTATCTATCTGGGAGTGTCACGTATGAAATTATCGACGCCTAACAACTATCCTTTTTGGTTTTTGTCTTCTAATGTATGTTGAATAACTTCGAGACTATAATTGGTGATAACATCAATCGGATGAAGAAGAAAATCTGGTACATAACAACTGCAACGAAGCGGCTGTGAGAACTCTGACGTTTACGCATATGGAAGGATCATACCAAAGAAAAAATAAAAAGTATAGATAACGCCGGACAGAGAAGCATAATGAACAACTAATGTTGGCCAACGTTAGAAAATAAAATAAAGTTTATAAAGAAAGATATATTTTACGAAAAAAGAACAATGGGAATTGATAATGTGATCTCATAGAAAGCGATCGGACATATGCAATGAGTACAATGTCAATATCAATTGTATAACGAAGAAGGATAGAAACCCTAAAAACCAAGAAGTATGACTATGAATGCAGTTCGCCGAGGTAAATGTTAGAGTAGTATCTTACATGTGGAACACATAAGTAACTGAAAAATGCAAGTTTTTTTACGAATATTCATATCAGTGTAGCTTGGGGTGTAGAAAATTATATTTGATTATTTAAAACATTATGAAAATGAAGACAAACGCACACTGCACAAACATGTAAAACACATGCATACGGAATATTTTTAGTCACTTAAAAATACACTAAAAATATTCCATCTCACGGGACCATTTAATTTTGCTTACGCTTTCGGACGCACGCAATGGGACCAAAATGGCGGCTTTAAAAATATGATGAAGGAGTTTTTGTGTAAATATTTTCAGAGAGGGCAAAGAATTTGTGATGGTTAACACAAGCGATGAAGGGTCGAATACGAGCGGTGATGATGGGAGGGAGTATTTTATAATGGTGAACGATTGGTATGTATCAGGCCTTCTGTTAACATCTGCTTGCGATGTAGGTATCTACTAGTATCTGGGTGTGGCAATCATTATACCTTTCACTTGTTTTTTAAGTGTTGTTGATATAAATACACAAAATATGCCAACTAGTTTTTTTAGAAAACATGTAAAGTAATTGTTCCACGTAGTCTGAATTTAATTTATAAGCGATTTTTTCTTGCAACAAGGAAATTAGAATATTTTTGTCGCATCTGTAATAATTTAGTAGGGCAACCGCGACGAATTAATCTTTATTGATGCACTTTTTTTAGGAATGCTGATGAAAAGAAGTATGATCTGGAGCAGCAGAATACCAATAACCAAGTCCAGCAAGTGAAAGCGTGATGAAGAAACTTCCCGTGCCAGTTTTCCATAGTAATTTAAACCTTAGGATTAGTATTTTTAGGTTCATAGTCTAATGCAACTTTTTACAGTGATTCTCATATACGAGACGCTATCTAGGTTTATTTATTTATGTGTGCGTAAATAAGCTGCATATATAAGGCCTCTTTAATTCATTGAATGAGTATTGCCTATGTGAAAAAAATAACAGTTCTTTTTGATTTTCTGTTTTACAGATGAATAGCTAACTAAGCAGTATTTTTCAAGAGTTATATTATTGCCATAACAATAAAGTGAATTTATGATTGGGGAAGAAATGAGACAAAAAATACATTCTAATTTCGAGCATTTATTTTCTTTTTATAAAAAATTTTAACGATTTTCTCGCAATTATTTTTATGCTTTTTTGTAACTAATATCACTAATTATTATTACTTATACGAAATTGTATAACGCAAACTTATTTTTATAAGGATATAAAAGACTGTGTCTTACGACTAAAGTGTCGAAATGCGGCATTTGAGATACTGGATTAAGTTAAATATGTGAGCGCAACTTTGCAAGATTCTACGTATCGATGATTTCAATCGATTCCACTCGTAAAATTAATATTTGCTGATATTCTTGACATTAACACATGCTTGATATTTACATATTTACTGACATTTTTGACATTGTCATCATGTGATAATGTCAAAAACGTTATCAAATATTCAGGGTTACTTGTAAAACACCAACAACCTCGCAGCACTAGATAGCTATCACCATAAACAACAACTTTTGTTCTACGAGTTCGGACATAATACATGAAAAAAAATTACACGGACAAATTGGCGTCTAGTAAAATGGGTCAAGTTCAAAGGAGCTACACTGCTGCAACGCTGCACTCCTTCCCCGCACCCTCGCAAAGGTATATTTACGTAATCTTTGTGATGCGCGTAGATTTATAAACATTCAAGCGAGAAATTAAATGAATACTTATTTTTGTACGAAAATAAATCTAACAAATTATCAAAAGTTGTAAAACAAAAGTAGTTGCTTATGGTGTTAGCTATCTAGTCCTGCGAGGTTGTTGGTGTTTTACAAGTATATATATTACGGGTACAAGCTGAAGTGCGGTTACACGTAGGTACAGACGCAAACACATCCACCTACCCAAATCTGTCAAATTTCTTTTATAGATTTTCAACTTTATTACTTAAGTATAAGGTTCACTTTCAATTGGGGAAATTTGACAGATTGGTGTAGCTTGATGTGCTGGCGTCTGCACATCAGGGTTGTTCTAGGTGTAGCCAACGGAATTTGATTAAAAGTAGATGTACCCTATTTATGATTGGCTTTGATTTCATTGGCCGTCGTTCTAATCTAACCTACTTGTTGTGACCGGTTTGATAATTACACTTCTAACGCCTACTTGCAACCGATTAAAACTAGGTGTTGCCACACTTCGGCATTTGGAACTAATATATATTTTTGTGGTACAAGCGCCAGCATATCCAGCTAACCCAATCTGTCAAATTTCTTTCATAGATTTTCAACTTTATCACAAAAGCATAAAGTTCACTTTCAATTGGGGAAATTTGACAGATTTGGCGTGTGTACCTTCGTGTGGTGTAGCCCAAATAATGTTTCACGTTTTTCGTTTTGTAGCCTGCCACAGCCTACAAAACGAACGATATCTTTCGTTCTTGAGAAGTTTGCTCCCAACTTTAATATAACCCTTAAGAATAAATAGGAAACTATTATAAATTTTATTAAATTTTATTTTTTTGTTAAATGACAAAGTCATTCTTGCATTGAATCTGTGATCATGTGATGATACACATTTTATATTAAAATGTGAAAATCTTTATCATTTGTTTTGATTGCCATTTTAAAAATAAGATTTTGCATACCTTGCCCCAATCCTTTCTCAGAATTAATAAAACATATATATATATACACATATATGTTCAACACCTATATTAACATCTTGATTATTAAATAAATTTGTTGTAATTAATGGTTAAACGTAAATTGTTAAGTTAAAGTTTATGGTATTTCAATAAATCAATTGTGGTTTTGCTGTGTTTCTTTTTTAACACCTTTCCCATAATTTTATTTTACCACGAAGTATATGTCTTAATTTGTTGGAAAACATGTAATTCTGAGTCTGAGTGTGCTTTGTGTACGTAAATTCCATGTTTGTAAAGACCCGGCGATACAGGAATTTCATGGCATAGCGATTACGCTTGCAGTAGAAAAGCCGCCCTTACTGACTACATAAAATTATGTAGTCAGTAACTTGACCATAATTAATATTTATGGTCAAGTTGCATCCAGCTGCGTTGCGTCTATTGTATTGTATACCATTGATGATTTTATCGGTTCCATAAAATATATGGCCTGAGGGTCAATTATTGCCAGCGCAGAGTCGAAGCATATTGAAGATTCTATAATATAGAAAATTACCCCCATCTTAACAACTTAACACTTTCGGTGCCCAGCACCCGTCTAGTGGGTTAGGCGATAGTTCGTTGTCATTCCCACAACTCGTCTCTTGAGTCGTCTCTATACGTAGCTGTGGAAGACACTTTGGCAAGCTCAGCTCCCGACCGCCGGGTTCATAGCGTGACTTTGAATGTCATAATTGTTCAAATATGTTTTGGAATAAAATACCTAAAAACGAAAAATAGAAAGAACTAGTATATAGTGATTTCGATAGAAACAGAAACACTGATAGGTACTGAAGGTGAGCGTTGATGCATCGTAAGAGGGATCTTCAACCTTCATAATTCTGTCAAGTGTTCTCTACAACGTCTCTAAACTACCGTCCTTAAGCTTAAATTCCGTTATCTAACATCTGGCCACATGTTCAATAGTGGTATTTAAGCTAGAGGACGGCAGTACAATGGACCTAACACTCGGACGGTCAATCCGCAGAATTACGTCTAATCAGGCTTGTAGTCAATAACTAGTCTTACTTCTAAAATATTTTCATCATCATCATCTTATCAGCCGAAAGACGTCCACTGCTGGGCAAAGGTCTTGCGCTATTCGCATCCAGCAGTTTCCAAAATATTAACATGCAATGAATTCTACGCTTGGGTTATAATAACATATACTTATATTTGTAAAGTTTACAACTGGACAAGTATAAGTGTATGTGGTGAGGGCATAGAATATCATCACCCCATCTCATCCCGTTGGGGGCGTAGAAATCGTCCGAGGGAATATCTACCAGAGAACGGGCAGCAGCGGTTTTTCTGGGAACTATGACCATCACTGCATATCGCCCCACTCTTTGAGGAACCTTTTTTCCAGCAGTGGACGTACTTTGGCTGACATTATGATGATGATGATGATATATATGTTGTGAAGTGTGAAGTTTATTGTCACCTAAGTGATGAAAAGCGACAGTGAACTTAGGCCACCCTTAAGGTTCATCGCAAGGCTTAGAAGGCGGCTGAAGTAAATAGTCGAGTTCTAGAGGGTGTGCTTTCTGGCACGGGATCACATGTCAAGGGGCCCACGCGGACCCCGCCGGCTAGGATTCTTCCTTAGTTAACCTGCAGTTTCCTCGAGGTACCTAGGTGGGTGACCTGGAGAAAAAGTCAGAATAAAAATTCAGGCTTGCTTTGATTTTCTTTCTCTCAGTATGTGATTAGATGTCATTATTGAGCCACAGCTTAGCTATAAACATGTTTTATTGAAGTTATACTTCTTTTGGCGCGATGGAGAAAAATGATGAGAGTGAATTTTTACGATGCGCGCGCACACCGACACCAAAAAATTTAACAGCATGAAGTTAGTTCTAGGTGGTATGACAGTGAATTTTTACGATGCGCGCGCATCGTAAAAATAACAGCATGACGTTAGTTCTAGGTGGTATGAAAATTGATAACTATGTTCAAGTTGTATATTAAGAAGTATAACTTCTAACGCGTGTACATAAGTACACACAAGTTTTTTTTCATTTAATCAACTGTACCTATGCCTAATGATGAAGAAAAAAACGTCTTTCAACATCATGTCTCCATCCAACTAAGTTGTTTAGAATAGTTAAATTGATAAAAAAAATTACGTTAAAGCTGTTTAATCGCCCGATTCGAACCATAAATGAAATATAAAAAGTGGAGAAACCGCAAACTTACCTTACCAACATAACTCTCGGGTGGAACGATGCGGGACGCCGCCGTCTGCTGCCATCAAGTGACTTCGGGCGGGGTGATGCGACGGTGGCGACATCATTGCATCAGCGGCAACAGTCTGCCACTCGCAAGGACTCCCCGGCATCGACTGATCTAATACATAGTCCTATTGTTTGTTCGCGGGTTCAATTTTTCAATTCTGTCGAAGGTAGAACCAGTATATACAGTCCACTCTTCTTTTATTTAATATAGCTAGAGGTCATACGAGTCTTTACAAAATCCTTAGTGGACCAGAATGCATATAAGTATTTCATTGACTGCCTCGTTGATCTAGCGGTGGCGTGTTCATGTGCAGATAACGAGGTGCTGGGTTCAAATCCTGGGTCGAGCCAAAAGTGATTTTGAGACTTTACTGTAAAAAGAAAAAAATCTCAGCATCAGCCCGAAGTCTGGGAGTTGGCGGTATTCAACCCCTTAGCCTCGAAGAGCACTTAAAGCTGTCAGTCCTGTACCTAACCTCTTTCCGGTCGTCCCATTTTATCATGAGAGTGATGGAATAGAAAGTGCTCCTGTGTTTGCGCACACACTTGTGCACTATAATATGTCCCACGCAGATGGCTAATCTCTATCGAGAATGGTCGCCGTGGCCAAAATTCAGCTAGGAGGACATTATAAGTATTTCATACACTGGTTGTTTGCACACGGCACAGACTTGGTGGCTTCCAATATGTTACGTGTACACTGCAGCTAAGCTCACATACCTACCACACTTTTGCAAATTAAACTAACCATAGTTAAGCAACTATAATTAAAATTCTATACAAAAATAAAAAGTTATAAAAAAAGATCAATTCACATACTGATCTGTATATATAGCTTATATAAGGCATAGAAACCAGTCTATAGTCACATATTTTTATATCAACTTTGATATCAACAACATGATATTGTTTGGAACAATCATACCCGTCGATGCATTAACGAGCTACCTAGCAAGTAATATATTTCAATGAGATATTGAAATTTATCGCACACTGGCTAGACCTCTACAGGCAAATCGGAACGTCCATCACTCTCTTTCAAGCATAGATAAATTATAACATGCTAGGGGCTCAAAAAGACTACACGTTTCTCTAGTCTTTAGGTAAGGAGCAAGTGTGAAACTTGGTATCGTTACCGTTGATTTATGTTTCTAAGTAACATATTCTTGGTTATACCAGCTACAGGAGATGTGTTATTTTGTTGCCAAAATGCTCATAACTAGGACAAACTTTGTTTATAAGATAAATATATAAATTTCAATACATAATATTAAAAACTTCAACTAAACATAATCTCCTTGAAAATAACTTAATACAAGCTAGCTAAATGTCACTACCATTATAAAATAAATTGTATTTAAATGTTTTAAACTTCCGTGTACCTAAATATCTGTAATAAGTATCTAGAAATAATAACTGTATTACTACAAACATGTTCTGGCTATTTACAAGCGCTTTTTTAAAGTCTACGTGAATAAAAACCGTTTTTATTTTATTTTACTTTAATCTAAACAAGCCTCATGCAGACATTTCATTTTAAGAAGCAGGATTTGAACTCCGAATGATTCCGCTACGGTGGTAACTTTGAACTTCAGTCTATATCATAGCAAAAGCAGTGGTTTAATTTCGCCGGCTGTGGTCCATAGCAAAATCTTCCGATGGAGATCCTTCAGCGTTAGTATTTATACATATTAGCCACTTCTGTAGTAGTCTAGAGTAAGCAATTTTATCACCGGGAAGCAATTTCTTTTTTTTTTCGTATGGACAGTGATTTTTCTGGTGTCAAGAGTTGCTCCTGCTTCCCAGAAGGCCTCTGACATGGTTTACCTACTGTTGTCTAACAACAGCAACCATTATCTGGAGTAGTTTATTATACGGATCTTGCAGCAACAAGAAACAGCTTCCGTGCGTTTAAGCGCTTTTGTCATACCTGCTATTGAAATCAAATATAACAGCTCACTTAGGACCCTTAAATTTATCCTTATGTGTTTTTGCAACTGGCTTCTACACACACTCAGAAACACGCACGACATGCTCAGGAATTAAACCACTTTGACGGTCATCCATCCACCGACAGACCGAGTGCATTGGTGCTTTACATCGCCGATCACCTACGTACCTGTGAATACAACTGGCTATGTATGGGAAGCATTAATTAATGTTATAATGGTTTATGAAGTTCTGGAATACCAATGCCCGTAACCTTAAGCCATATTTGGCAAATTGCCATTATTGTTTCAATTCAATTTGCAGCTCTGCTTAAACACTTCGGCTTCTAGGCGTGCGTATAATTTCGCTACCGTGTATAGTAAATATTCTGCCAAGACTGAATTTTTATCATCAATAGGCAAAATGGGAACAGAAGTGATCCAAATAACAGTTTTGAAAAGGACACGTTTTGTCACTTTTGGACTTCTCTGGTGACTAACTTAAACTTACCCAATCTTTTATCGTGCCACTAGGTGCCTAAAGGCCTGGAGGTACCTCCTTATACCAATGGCCGAGATGGAGATTTATATAGATAGAAACATCCATCGATAGAGAGAGAGAGATTTCTTGACACGAATAATAGGGTTTTGCTTGTTTTATAGTAATCGTCCTCTAAGTCGAATGTTGACGATGGACGTATTATTCACAAGTATATGCACAAGCACAGATGCACTCTGTATTCTCTCTTCCTGAGGGTTCGGTCGGAGAGGATCGGATAGTTGTCAGGTACAGGACTGGGGGCGCTGGACTGAAATTCACTATTCTGGCCTAGTGTGGGTTAGCATTTCACACGATGTGTGGGTTAACATCATAGACTTCACATGCCTTCGATAACATATTTCGATAACTCTTAAGGCATGCAGTATTCCATTACCGTTCTAAGTACGAGATAATTAATTTCTATTACGCACCGTAGGTACCTGAAAATTAGGTTTGAATTTAAGACCACTGACTCGATAGTCAAACTATCTAACCACTAGGCTATCACGACTTAAGGGGGGCACCGGAGCAGCATACCCGCGTTCCCGGGGCTCCCCGTATCAGGCGCCAGAAGAAGCCCACGGCATGTTAGGTTTAGTGGGTGCGAGTCCGACATACCCACACACAGACACTTTTTGCGGGTGGCATGCATTAGCAGTAAAAAAAAAGGCTATCATGACTTACTTAAACTGTGCGACTTCTATAACAAAACCTTTCATAATCATCTCTGCTTATGTGCTGTATAAAGACTAGATACCTTATATTGACGGACCGATGGCGTGGTTGGTAGATACTCTCCTTTCATGTCGCAGGTCGTGCGGCCGATTCCCACCCAGGACAGATATTTGTGTGCATGAACATGTTTTATCCTGAGTCTGGGTGTAATTATCAATATAAGTATGTACGGTGTTTGACGGTCACCGTAGCCTAGTTGGTAGTGCTCCTGCCTACGAAGCTGGTGGTCCTGGGTTCGAATCCCGGTAAGTGCAAATATTTGTGTGATGAGCACGAATATTTGTTTCTGAGTCATGGATGTTTTCTATGTATTTAAGTATTTTTCTATCTATATAAGTATGTATATCGTCGCCTGGTACCCATAGTACAAGCTATGCTTAGTTTGGGGTTAGGATGATCTGTGTGACATTGTCATATATTATTATTATTATTATTTACAATTGAAAAGTAGTATACTTATCAGTTATCTAGTTTCCATAGTACAAACTTTGTTTAGTTTGGATCAGATAGCTATGAATAAATAATGTCTCCGGATATTTGTTTTTTTAAATGCGGCATACTTTTATTCTACAAGAGAATTAGTTTGATTGATACCTAGGTACATGGCTTTCCGTCACAAATAAATGTATCTATTTATATAATGTAAAATTAAAAAAATATATTATTTACTACTATTTATAAAACCTACCTTGGTAGGTTTATAATTAAGTTTATAAATTTCACCTTATATAATATTGACCTTTATTATGTTTTCATCATCAGGGAGGCCCGGTACATCCGGTTACCCGGTACAAGCACTGCAGACGACCAAACGCTTCATGAAGACCCTACATCTGAGACTCCGCCATACCAAGGAGCACCAGCGTAGATGCAAAAGATTGAACAGAGTTATATATATACTCTGTCCCTTGCGGTCTCTCAAGATGTGCTCAGGTGCGAGGGAAAGGGGAAGTAATGTCAACTGTCTAGACAGTTACAGATAACAAGTAGTCAGATGTTTTTTAACCATCAGAAGATATACGGAAGTCGAGAAACAAATAGAGATATATGGTTGGAGTTGTTTCAAGATTCTGTGATGTGAAAATGTACTCTGAATGGAACGAAGACCGAAGTATTCGTTGGAAATTAAGGGAACTTATTACTCACAAGTTAAAATTATAATTAAGTAGGTACTTGTTGAAGTTTATAATTGTCTTATCATGAAATACAGCGTTCACGCCATGACTATGTGTGCTATAGTGATAATAACTGACAATAAAAGTGTTATAACGGTTTAAATATTGCATACAAGGACAATAATAGAAATGTTGATATTGTGTTATTAAACATGTGATAATGCTTCAGACCATATGAATGGTGTAGATATAAGATTTTGTATTGTTTATTTATTTAATCATGAAATCTTTTATTTGTATTGCTGGTAGGAAAAAATGTAATATTTGTTTCTGCTTTATGATTGGTTGCTTAAGAAGATAAATCAAATTTTGATTTATTTAATAACAAACCACGTTCTGTACTAATACTAAATGTACATTAAGTACGTGCTGTACTTAATGTACAGATGCCAGCACATCAAGCTACCCCAATCTGTCAAATTTATCATTTATCTAATAGAAAGTGAACCTTATGCTTTTGTGATAAAGTTTTAGTTATTTTTTGGTAAACCAATTCCATATAGAATATAATTTAGTAAATAATGAATATCGCTCATTTGGCGTAGCTTGCGATGGTCGAGATATAAAGTCGTGTTTCCGCCAACTCACCTTCCTAAGACATTAGTATCAATTCATTTACCTAACCTCGAAGCAGCACTGAGATGAAAGAGCTAAGCGAGCTATTAATACATATAAATAAAACGAGTGATTTGTGCGAGATAGACGAGCGAGGAATATTTACGATGGATGTGTGGTTTATTGTTGAGTTATTTAACTATCGGTCAATAGACGGTTTTTGTTGAAGGTAAATGTTAAGTTTCCTTGCAACGCTAAGCTACACACCCATTTATATTGTAAGCATTGTCGTGCGCCGTCCCGTGCACGTCCTAAACTAACCAGAAGTAAATGCTATTAAAACACAGGTGTTGTACGTATATGTATATATAGATACGACCATAAACACGCCGCGAGCATTATCGCTGTATGTTACTGGCTATGAGAGAATGAGAAAAAGAAAATGTGTGTTCGCACCTCTCTGTCTTGCCCTTTCAGTAATAAACAAAATGTAATTATCTATCTCTCTTTCTATAGAAGATAGAAAGGCTAAGATAGAAAAATTTATATCTCCCTTTCAAATCTCGTTTGCCACGCCCGATCACATTTTTTTTGACCATTTTAATTTTCTATGTATTTCCATTTTTATTTTATTATTTATTATTTTGCATTCGTTTAAGTTTACATTAAGTTGACCTATTGTTACACCTATCTACCCTGTTTTCCCTTTCCTTCGTCTATCCACTCCATAATTGGTTGTCTGGAAGAAATCGCAGTAGCGATAAGACCGCCCTTTGTACCTAATTAATGTATGTTAATTTTAATTTTTAGTTATGGTGTACAATAAAGAGTATTTTACTTTACTTTACTTTGCGTAATACTCTTGTCACCCATTTACCAGCTTACTCACCAAGTTAAGCGTTGTAAAGAAGTGTGACTTCAAAACTGACTCGTAACTCTGATACGCATCCACCCACCTTAGCTCCGTCGCAAGTTACTGGCGGAAACCGTCACCTTTGCAAATTCGCTGCGCATCTTCGCAACATTAAGTAAGCGGTCTAAACGACAAAGCTTACTCAGGAGATATAGTTTTGATTACTCCTGGTCACGTTACTAAATACTTATAACTTAATTTAAATAATCGGTATCTTAAGTACTTATAATTCTTATAATCCGAGCCTAGGAATTTGTGATGGGATAATAACATTTATGTATAAGTAGCTATTACTACATAGTAAAATATACCACTTATATTAACCCTCGATAATAATCAACATATAACAAATTATAGCGTTTCTAACAAAATGCACTGTATTTAAATTTTTATCAATCTATTTGGCATATATTGTCTGTACTACTGCTAAGTTTCGTATAGAATGTTTGTAAACACCTTGATCAAACAAAATTCATACATTTACCGTATTAACCTAAGGGTTATTACGGTAAATAAACAAAACAAACAATATAGCAGACTGGTTAAGACCAGTCTTTGCTATATTATTTGCTTTGTTTTTGGACCTTATTTCAAATTAATAAGGTTGAAATCGATGTGGTAAACAATATAGCAAAGACTAGTTAAGACCAGTGTTTGCTATGTTGTTTGCTTTGTTTTTGGTCCTTATTTCAAAGTAATAAGGTTGAAATCGATGTGGTCTCGTATAATCCACAGAATTGTTAGCGTTAAACTATAACAAAATTTTTACTTTGTATCAAACATAGCATATGCAATTATGGTTTAAAAAGTTATTAAGACACATAACTATGCGATCAGCTTACACATTATGATGGTGTGTAGGATATGAAATGAATGTAGGCATGTAATTATTGTATTGTAATTAATTTTATTTTTTGAAAATTAAATTACCCAAATAATAATAATATATTTTTAATGGCCCGTAATATAAGAAGCTCACATTTGTTTAATTTAGATATGAAAGTAAAAAAAATGCTCCGAATATTTATTATTTATTTTGGATCTTATCAAAAACCAATATATTGCTAGATATCTTCTATACTTATCGATTGTTATAAAATATAAAATTTGAAAGGATGACTGAAGCACATTTTCATTCATGAAAATGCATTCAATAACTTTATAGTATAATAAACATCCAAATGCGCGGGAGTTACGAATTCTGAGCCTTCAAAGTAAGCCAAAGTTTGTTTACAATTATTCTAAACGAAACGTGGCGCCAGTTTAGCTAGCATGTGTAATAATAAGCTGTCAATTATGTCATGTACCACGTATTATATAAATAATAAATGAATATTAATTATATATTTTGTTTTATTTTTTGCCTTTATAGTTTGCAATTGATAAGAAAACACGTTATTCAGCAACAATATACGTATATTCAACTCCTCAGGATTGCACCATTACAACACTTATCCAACTTAAACTAAACTTATTCACTTCAGCATTATAATAAATGAAGGTACACACAAAACACGACAACGTTTCGGTTTCAGAGCTCTGTGAGATCTGCCGAATTAAGCGAGCATGCTGAATGGGAAACACCCAAATACTCCGAAATATTTTATTCCGAATTTCGATGTTCCGATTTTCAAAAGTCCGTATTTCTTAATACCTAAGAATTGTAATGTCTATTATTAAAAATCACGAGATTAATTTTACCGAAAGTCATAAATACGATATGTTAGTTTTCCGATTTTCAAACATTCGAAGAGTCAAATGCTCGAAGGGTTCTCAGTCCGAAAAACGACATTCCGATTTCCAATACTTCGAATAAACTAAAAGTCAACATATTATGCTTTGGTGACAGAAACGAATCGCTGCACAACCGACTTCACGTAGTCTTGTCTGCCCTACCCTAGAGTGTAATTTAAGCCCGCGTAGGCGCGGAGGGGTGGGGCGGCCCGCGAGCTGAGGAGCAGGTGGCTTGAAGGCCCGCCGCCGCGGCTGAGGCTGGCCGGCCAAGCCGGCCAGCAAGCCGAAGCTGCGGTGGTGACCGTTAAAACCATCTGCGACGATAAGCTCGCGTGGGCCCGCCCAAATCCCGCAGCGCCGGAGCCGTGACAGAAACCATGCCTGTTGCATGCCTGCTTGCTTGTAGCATGCCTGCTTGCATGCTGCATACCCGCTTGCATGTTACATGCCTGCTTGCATGTTGCATGCCTGCTTGCATGTTGCATGCCTGCTTGCATGTTGCATGCCTGCTTGCATGTTGCATGCCTGCTTGCCTGCTGCATGCCTGCTTGCATGCGGCATGCCTGCTTGCATACTGCGTGCCTTCTTGCATGCTGCATGCCTGCTTGCATGCTGCATGCTGCATGCCTGCTTGCATGCTGCATGCCTGCTTGCATGCTGCATGCCTGCTTCGATGCTGCATGCCTGCTTGCATGGTGCATGCCTGCTTGCATATTGCCTGCCTGCTTGCATACTGCATGCAGCCGCCGAGTTTCAAATCCCCTCTATTGTTGATTAATCATTTGGGTTAGGTTAGGTTAAAATTGTGGCCAGGGAAACAAAATATTTTTAATCGTATTGTTGATATTTCGAATTATCATTAAGTCGGACTTTTTGTTATTCGATCTATTGAAGCTCGGTGTTTTGAGAAGAGTAATTATAATCGTAAGGAATATTGAAATATAGGAATTATAAAAATAGGAGTAATGATAAATCGGAGTTGTAATATTCGGAATGATGGAAATCGGTACTTTGAAATTCGTATTTGTAATTGTCGGAATAAAGTTTTTCGTATTAATGTAGTGTACCCTTCTGAATGGCATGAACGGGAATGAACTGAATGCATCGGCCATTCCGCTCATTCATCTCTTTTAGGCAGATTATATCCTTTTAATAAATATTAAATAAAATATAAAGTAAAATCATACCGTTTTAAGTAAACAAATCACCAAAAATGTTACCAATTATTTGGAAATCATAACACAATGTTCATCTCGATATAAACTGTTTATTTCTCCACAAAATGCAATCTTAACGACTCAATTAAATTCCAATTAACTGAAATATTTTTGTTAAAACACATTGTCTTATCGAACAGGTTGGCGACCTGGCTGGTACGGCGGTGGATCGACATTTGGTGTTTAATGGCATCTTATTATAATATTCTAGGACATTATTCACACACGGCCATCTGATCCCAAACTAGGCAGAGCTTGTACTATGGAAACCAGGTAACTGATATACTACTTTTCTGTTGTAAATACATACTTATATAGATAACTAGTGGCCCGGTACGTGCTTCGCTACGTATAAGGCATAGTAATAAAAAATGATTATTAAGTTCATTTATTCAAACAAAAAATATTTTAAATTGCTAAAAGATGTTGATTTTACACTTTTTCAATACATTTTTTAAATTTTCTCTACGTACAAACCTTCCCTGGACTTCCACGAATAATTCAAGACCAAAATTAGCCAAATCGGTAAAGGCGTTGTTGAGTTATAACATTACAACGAAAAGTGGCATTGATTTTTATATATATAGATTACACCCAGACTTAGGACAAACAGTCATTTGCATGCACACAAATATCTTTCCTGGATGGGAATCGAATGCACGACCTGTGGCGTGAAATAAAAGTATCTACTATCTATCTATCTAGTTGGTGGTTAAATATCGCTGTGCCTCAAAGAGCACGTAAAGCCGTCGGTCTATTACCTGACCTCATGCTGGTCGTCTCGCGAAGTCGTCCCATCGCATCATGAGAATGATGGATAGAAAGTGCCCCTGTGTTAGCGCACACACTTGTGCACTCCATAGAGATTGGCCGCCGAAGCCGGAATTCTGCTAGGAGGACATTTATATTTATACACTAGCTGTGCCCCGCGGTTTTATTCGCATTATTAAACTTATAGCCTGTTACTCCAGGGTATCATCTAACTCCATAACAATTTTTATTAAAATCGTTCCAGCCGTTTAGACGTGAAGAAGTAACAAACATACACACTCACACACTCACAAATTTTCGCCTTTATAATATTAGTGTGATATGAGTTGGGTAAATGCTAAATAAGATCAATAGAGGCCGTCAACATATTCTGTAGAAAAAGTCTGATTTTCGGTAACTTGACAGGTCTCACCGTAGCCACCCGTAGCTAATTGGCAAAACATTTGTACGCTATAATGTTGGTTAAATTCTCGTTAGTGTCATAATAATTTATCAATGTCTCATTAAATATTGGTATACGTATTAAACATTGCGAGAATGCTTAATTAAAATATATATTAAAGATAACCACACAATGTAAAATGTCGTTTTATTTCAATTAATAACAATATTAAAATATATGTTAATTATGACCATAGTTAATGGTTTATTTAATTGTGTCACCATTTCTTTCGTGCGCAATATGGTCAATGCCACAACCGCAGTATTACAAACGTTAGTGTTTTTATATTGTGAATTAAAAGTCAGTCAATAAAGTTGTGATCAGCGATTATTTCTAGAATAAAAGTGTGATCGGTGAGTAATAATGTGTGTTTTAGTATTAAAAAATCAAATATACTAAGTGTTGGTTTATGGTGAGTATAAAAAAAATGGCTTTGTTATCGCTCGTATTTTCTAAGGGACACTAGGTACTATAATGGCGCTGTGCACCATAAAAAAATGAATGGCGCGTTGGTCTAGTGGCTTGACCCTGTCTGACAGCAGCTAAAACAATAAGTCTTATTTTTATTTTATTTATTTGGTTCACCTACAACTTAACATTAATCTTTAAAAATAACACAATATTTAACATCAAATGTCAAGTTACTTATAGGCAAGTAAACACTAATTCACAATTTTAATGAGAATTTAAGTCTTGACACTTAGTATTTAAAAACCTTAAATAACCATTTAGACAGTAATTTCAAGAATTTTTTTTTATATATAACTAAACCATTACTACCTATACTTAATTGAATCCTACTAATATTATAAATGCAAAAGTTTGTGAAGAAGAAAAAGGTATAGATCTATGGACGTATGGATGTTTGTTACCTTTCATGCAAAAACTACTGATCGGATTTTGATGACACTTTGTTCTTTGTAGTAATGTCACAATCACACTAATATTATAAAGGCGAAAGTTTGTGAGTATGTGAGTGTGTATGTTTGTTACTTCTTCACGTATAAACGACTGGAGCAAATTTAAAAAAAATTGGTATGGAGTTAGTTGACACCCTGGATTAACATAAATGCTATAATTTATAAAGTTTAACGCGGTTAAAACCGCAGAGCACTGCTAGTATGCTATAAAGTTTCACTAAAATCCGTTCGGTAGATTTGCTTGCAAGAGTAAGAAACATCCATATAATAACAAACTTTCGCATATAATATTCGTACTAGAGGTACCTATGTACATATATTTAAGAAATATAATATCTAGGGACAATGCCACACAGATCATCATAGCCCCAAACTAAGCATAGCTTGTACTATGGGTACCAGGCGACGATATACATACTTATATAGATAGATAATTACTTCAATACATAGAAAACATCCATGACTCAGAAACAAATATTTGTGCTCATCACACAAATATTTGGACTTACCGGGATTCGAACCCAGGACCACCAGCTTCGTAGGCAGGAGCACTACCAACTAGGCTACGGTGACCGTCATTATTTTAGAAATATAAAAGTTTGTTTATTGTCTGCTGGCCATAGTAGGTACAGGCTCTGCCTAGTTTGGGGTCAGATGGCAGTGTAGTAGAAAGTGCCCATGTATTTGTGCCACCTGTCAACTATACTATGTGCAGATGGCTAGTCTCTATTGAGACTGGCCGCTGTTGTGAAACTCGACGGGAGGACATTATTATTCTGCAAGATGCACGATAAGGCATCGTTCATACCAAACGTATTGTCGGCCGCTGACTGTGAGCGCGCGTTACGTAGTTTATCGCTTTTCCATATATATTTAACTTATCGTTCACACAGAACTTACTATACGCTATTACGTAGTGCGTTATCGCTGACTCTCGGTGGCCGATTAGTGTACTACGCGTCTATGCACGGCGGACACGGATTGGCTACGTTGCCGAAGCATTAACATACACTATAGCGTATTGTCGGCTTAGTAAGAACGCGTACTGCAGACTGAGTCCACGTTCACACTGGGGCAGACAGTGAACATACTCACATTCGGCGGCGCACAATACGTTTGGTGTGAACGATGCCTAAGATTTGTACTAATATACATATTTCATAAATTAAAATTAATTTTATAGACTATTGTACTATAAAACTACATTTTTATGAGTCACGCCTCACTTCTGTATGTACAAGTGCCACAATACAGTAACAAAATAACACTTGTGGGCAAAAAAGACATACCTAGTGGATTACCATGAGTTCACAAGTATTTTTCGGACTAGTCCCACACTCTTAGCCACCACTGAAACTCGAGTAACCGGGCACGTCCATGGGAATAACTAAAACGTCTTCGATCCCACAACGAGTTTAATCAAAAAGAGACAAAGAGGAATTAGAATTAAGTAGGTACTTAGTTCCACATGTCTCCAGAGTAAATCGGACACAATGATATGACTGCGTTAAAGCCTCATAAAACGAAAAATATTGCAATGAGGGAACTCAGCTACAAAAGCATCTTGGCTATAGATAGATAGATAGATACACTTTATTGCACCAAATCAAAATATCACATCGTAACATGAATTTTCTTAAAACTATGAGAAGCTATATTTACATATATAACTTTTTAGTCCTGTGTGTATACATTCAGGAAGTTATTATTAAAGCGGACTTTATTTCTATGACACAGTCTGTCGAAACATACTCGAGATGAACGCGGATTTGGTCTAGTAAGGCGATTGGCACACTGCCCCGCATGATGCAGCGTAGCGCATGAGTGCATTCATGCAGATGCATGTTGTGTGTTGGACTGTGCGTATTTTCTATCCAAACGGAGATACTTACAAGCAACGTTAGAACTCACGCACTACGCTGCATCATGCGGGGCAGTGTGCCAATCGCCTTAGAGTATTTATTTAGGTACACAATATTTGTTAGATCGGATTTCCGTTGTGGATATCTTTTGGGAGACCACTTTCACAGTGGACGTCATTCAGCTGATACGATGAGAAGCTATATTCATCACTTAAACAGACTTGTAGGGAATCGCTACTAACTAAATTGTAAATAACTCTGACTGTTAACGAGGCAACAGTCCATACGGACAAACTACTATTTTGTTGTAATGAAGTAATTTCTAATTAATTAGTAATTAAATAAGACATTACGAAATAGTGTTATTCATAATTTATTATTTAAGTTAGTATCCGCCCGCGGCATCGGCCGGATGAGCAAAGAACCGAGAAATTGTAATGTGAAATAGCGGAAATAGAATACTGTTCAAGTATTTAACCATTGAAATGTACTACTTCTTCAACATGTGTAAGAGATAGCTGCGCGCTTAATTCTAGCCCTTAAGTACTGCATGCAATAATATTTTTACTCTTATCTATTGTATAAACTGTGCGAAATGTATTAAGTGGACTTACCTTATTTTTCTCTCACCCTAAGATCGCCTGGTAGAGAATGCCTCCGGCATTAAGTCGGCCTCTGTACATCCATGTGCAAGAGTTATAAATAAATATAAATGCTAATGCTTAAATTTAGTGAGAATGGAACTAAACCAATCTTTTACGCTTTCTGAATTAAACGTCCTCCAGGATAAACTGATAGTTTCCGGGATAGACGCTTTCCTACGTTACTCCATCCCTAGATCTGGCATTCGTTCTAAAGAACTACAAGTTCGTGGCTTATTCCGTTTATCCACCCTAAAAAAGCCACCCTAAGGAGGATACTCGGAAACGCGTGTCCTTCTATCCACCCTGAACGGGGTGGATAACCGTAATTCATATAATATGTTTCTTCCGATTTTTTACCCCAAGTACAGTTGAATCAAATCAATATCTTTTAAGTTTTAATTTAATATTTATTGTTAAGCGAATAACATAAAATAGTCTTAAAATCTAAATTGTAGGTACATGGTACTATAAGATAGAAAGCCGAAGCGGGGCTGGTGGTTTTTTATAAATTTTGCAATATGTCCAGAAAATGACCAACGCTTATTTCATTATTGAGTAGACGTAGTTGCGTATCCTGGATAAATTCGTCCCTTTTAATGTATATTTGCAATCGTTTTCTAAATTTTTTTGCTGCAGCAGACGTATTAGCGAAGAACTGTGCGTTTTTTTGCACGCATTCCAAAAACTTAGCTAAATGTGGATGTTTGTCTTTAATTTCATGTGATATTGTTTTATGCCAGGTTTCTAATGAATTTGTTGTCCTATGAGTCACCCCGAATGAATTCCAAACAGCCACAAAGGTTTCGTCCTTGAGCCATGTTTTTTCAAAATATTTAACAAATGCCGCCATATTATTTTCATCGTCTAATAAAAATGATTTCACAAACAACCAGCCTTCATTAATCAAGTTTGAAGGTAATAGTGGCAACCTTGCCGTAAGTAACACTAATCTTTTTGTATTTGGGTATTTATTGATACCTAGCTTATCTGCTCGTTTTTGAATGGACTTCACATAATGAAAGTAGCAGCCATGTAGCAATATATTTGGAAATACACTTTTTAATGCTCCCATTGTAGCTTTTTCGTAGTCGAGCGTGAATGTTGCGGGATTCCATGCAGGAATTTGGGATTTGATTAAATTAAATACCGTTAAATAAGTGCTTTTCTTTCTGTCACTCATAATTGCAAATGCCAAAGGTATTATATTTGTTGAAGTCGTGGTACTGTTCATATCAGCGTGTATACTGAAAACTTGGTTAAACGGTTTGGGGCATATTCTAAAAGTTGCATCGCCAAAGAAATTTTTGAGTTTACCCATTTGGTCTCTTGCGAAATTGTTACAGAATATCAAAATCCGAATATTGTCTATTTCATCTATGAAATCAGCTAATAAAAAGTTCTCGTATTTTTTCGGCACTACAACTTCGGCAACTTTTTTAAAATTAAGTTGTTTTAAACCCAATGCTGCATTTCTATGTTCATATAAAGAAGTTTTAATTTTTGTAAATTCAGGAACTTCATTTAGTAAGTCGACATCATCTTCATTAAGTGACGCTACCATGTTTTTATAGATTTTCGGCACCGGATCTAGTGAAGTGGTTACTTCGTTGATACATTGGTTTATATGCGAGTCAATTACATTTTTAGTGAAATCTTGTTTACATAACTGTATGTGTGGTTTTGTTTTCATCACAGTATTTTCCTGTAATAATAATGTTGGATGATGCTTATACAAATAATTAAAAGTTAAAAAAGTTTACATTTGAAAAACAAGGCTATTAAAAAAAAACATTTGACATTTACAATAAAGCAATTTAATTATAAATTTGCTAAAAATAAAATTAATAAATTTGACTGTGCATATTCCACTATGTCATTAAAAAGTAAGTACATTATAGAAGTATCCTGTATAATATATTGAATCAATGTTTGTCGCTACAAGTTATTACGACACATTTTTTAGGAAAGTACGAGTATGTGCCGGACACAATAGACGATGATATGACTCAATGTGATAGCCAAGAATCATTGGATATGGCAGAAAGTCAAAGATGGGATTCAATGGCAGTTAATATAGGCGATAAAGAAACCACGACTGAACGAGATACTCAAACGACTAGTTCCAGCTTCAGCTCGTCATCAACCCAAACTAATTTTACTGCTATTGACGAAGAAAAAAATACCTTAGCTAACAATGCTTTTGGGGCGTTAGTTGGGCACGAACTGGGTAATGTATCTTTATTTAAAAGAAAATATGTTATGTGCAAAATCCTACAACTATTGGATAATAATTAATTAATAATACTTTTATTTACCATTACAGTAATTGTCCCGACGCAGTGGTTTATTTTTCGTTTAGCACACAGCCAATACGTTGTTTGATTTGCGTATGTTTTCTTAAAGTGATATTGATATCCATTATGTAAAGCTACTCGACCGTTACCCCTTGTCAATATTTTTATTTTTTCAATTAAAGACATTTTAAAGTTTAAATCAAGCTATGATTTATATTTAAGCACATACAATAATATAACTGGAATGGAAATTAATTGCAATGATATGTGTCATTAAAAGATACGTCTAGAATGACGTAATAGTCACATAGAATGTTAGATGAGTAAACAAAACTATTTTCAGCTCAAAGAAGACTAAAGTATTTTAATGTTCACGAAGTTTCTTGGACTGGGTTTGTGTATGTTTTTGTGTTAATGACTGTACTTAGGCAGGTGAGAAAAACGGAAGAAACATATTATATGAATTACGGTTATCCACCCCGTTCAGGGTGGATAGAAGAACACGCGTTTCCGAGTATCCTCCTTAGGGTGGCTTTTTTAGGGTGGATAAACGGAATAAGCCAAATTAGTTCAATACTTTTTCAATATGATTGAAGAAAATCTAACAATACCAGCCAGGAGTTACGAAAGGTCCTGCACATTGTGTGTGGGCGGTTAGTCGCCGAGATACTATGAGAGTAAGGGAACACTCGTGCACTATGAATACGTGCTAGTCTATCATCATCATCATCATATCAGTCGAAAGACATCTACTGCTGGACAGAAGGCCTCCCCCAAAGATCTCCACAACTGCCGGTCTTGCGCTATTCGCATCCAGCGGTTTCCAGCGACCCGCACAAGATCATCGGTCCAAATAGGTACACTATATAATATCAGTATGAAAATATGTTGTTTCTAGATCATCGCTCCTTTTCCGCAACCGAAAGTTCATAAAGGTACAACCTTAACTGCGAGGTCTACGGACTACGACTCTATTTTCTCAAGTATACCTGCATTATCTTGATGTAAATAATAAAATCCGTAACATTATTCTCCAATGATCTTTTATCGTTTTATTTCTTACAATAATCGATGGATAACTCATGATACTGCTACTAAACACTGTAGGTACATTTCAGTATTTACTTTTTAAACTGATGTGCATTCATTTTCGCTTCAGAAACGGCTTGCTGGTGCTAACTGCATTGTTATTTCTTTATTTTACAATTAAACCGGCGAAAAGGCATTCGGCTCATCTGAAGGTAAGTGGCCCTTCATAACGATATAATCACATATGCTAGGAGCGAGAGTTACCCATCTCCCGTCCCTTATAATAATACCTAAAACATTGTTTTTTTATAAATTATGATGGCAAACGAGCAAGTGGGTCACATGATGGTAAGTGATCACTGCCGCCCATGGATACTCGCAACACCAGAGTAGCCGCAAGTGCGTTGCCGGCCTTTAAGAAAATAATAGGCTCGCTTCTTGAAGGTTGCCATGTCATACCGGATCGGAAATACCTCCGCAGCTTATTGATTCCACATAGCGGTAGTGCGTGGTTCTTATGAAACGCATGGTGTAATATTACCATTCATCCTGGTTATAATGTTGAAATATCTACTTTTGGCGAGAGGATCTTTGGTGAGAGGATTGGCAGAACGTGGCGGCAGGTATAAGCTCGAACAATTCCTCTGAAAACTCTCCGTGATAAATGCGGTAGAGGCCACATAGAGACGCCACATCTCTCCGCAGGTTAAGAGGATCAAGCCAATTAGTGGGATCCCCGTCGTCAAAGACCATTCGAGTTTACAGAATCACTGTGCTTTAGGATTCCCAGTGTAGTACGGCCTTGTTCCTTCTCAGAAAATCAAATAGAAAATATAACTATAATAACTATATAAAGTCAAATTATTATTATTATTTTGTGTAACACACTAGCAGCTAGTTAGCTGATGCGTGAGTATCAAATAGCTTGGAGATGTTTTAAAATAATATTAAATAAGTGTTAGTGTGGCTGTGAGGGGGCCCGCGCTCGTTTGTGTGCTTGTTTGCGTTTGTGTAGGTGTGCGTGAGTGTGTGTGTTTGAAAAACATCACAAGCCCGGTTGTCTTGTTTGAGTGAACATTTAAGACGTTTTGAGCTAGACCTCATGTCATTTAGTACGCTGCTTTTGGACAACGGTCCATAGTCTCCTGACTTTTAGTACGCAATTTTAAGTTTGTTGATTAACAGTTGTCTAATGTCATTGAGAAGTTTGTTGTAGAAGCTATCGTACTTATACACTGTTTATTATGAGTTTCACATTTTTGAAACAATGTTAACGGCTACTAAATATTATATTATTACTAACTAACTGTGCTCCGGGGTTTTACCCGCGTTAAACCTTATAAATTATAGCCTAAGTGTTAATCCAAGGTGTCAGCTATCATCATCATCATCATATCAGCCGAAAGACGTCCACTGCTGGACAAAGGCCTCCCCCAAAGATCTCCACAATTGCTGGTCTTGTGCTATTCGCATCCAGCATTTTCCAGCGACCCGCACAAGATCATCGGTCCATCTTGTAGGGGGCCTGCCCACGCTGCGTCTTCCGGTTCGTGGTCGCCACTCGAGAAACTTTCTGCCCCAACGGCCGTCGGCTCTACGAGCTATGTGCCCCGCCCACTGCCACTTCAACTTGGCAATTCTTCGGGCTATGTCGGTGACTTTGGTTCGCCTGCGGATTTCGACATTTCTGATGCGATCCCGCAGGGAAACTCCGAGCATAGCCCTCTCCATTGCTCTTTGGGTGACCTTGAGCCTTCTAATAAGGCCCATAGTGAGCGACCACGTCTCTGTTCCGTATGTCATCACTGGCAACACACACTGGTCGAAGACTTTCGACTTGAGACACTGCGGTATTTTGGACGAGAAGATGTTACGTAGCTTCCCGAACGCTGCGCTGCCCAGCCGAGTTGGATTCTACGATTGACCTCCTTCTCGAAGTTGGACCTACCTAGTTGGATGGTCTGTCCTAGGTAAATATAGTTCTCTACAACTTCGAGTGCAGAATCACCAACTTTCAATTGAGTGGGTGCAACATGGACGTTTGACATGATTTTCGTCTTATCCATGTTCATTTTCAGACCCACTTGTTGAGAGACTCTGCTGAGGTCATCGAGCATTGTACCGAGGTCTTCCATGGTCTCAGCCATGACTATTCATGCTGCTAACAATGCATGTCAGCTAACTTCTATTTAAATCGCTCCAGCCGTTTAGACATGAAGATGTAACAAAACATACAAACTCACAAACTTTCGCCTTTATAATATTAGTGTGATTATTAATACCAACAATGTTGTATAAATAATGCATAGATTAATTTTCAGTTGCATATAGTATGCCCAACTTAAATTTTATTGCAATATTTCTTTGTTGCAGTAGTTAATCTTATCACTTATCTTGCTCTGTTGCAAATATCAAAGAAATTCGATGTCTCAACTTCATCAGTACCTGTAAAAGCCATTTATAAATAAGGTTTGTTACGATTATGAATTTGATTTTGTTATGTTTCAATCAAATATGTATTAACGATACCATGTGGCTAGTAATAAAATTATCCTTTCAACTGACGAACTGCCAATATGCGAAAGCCACCATTATTAAACTACTGTATCTGAAAAGTGTTCAGTAATCCTCTAATGGCTCCTAGATAAACTGTCGAAAGTCAATACGGCAGATTTTCTGTTATGCGTTATAGAGTATTATTATTTAATCCATAGTAAAGTATTTTATCAATATTTATAGATTGGTTAATTTTACAGTTTTGATTTTCTACTATACTTACTAACTTACTTATCGTATGGACAGTGGTTACCCTAGTGACAGAGTTATTCAAGCCGCCCATTAGCCCACTTACATGGCTTAACGACTCTTGCCTAATGGCTACAACCGGAACCGACAGCTTAACATGCCCTCCAAAGCACGGAGACGCTCAGAAATTAAACCACCGTAGCGGTCACCCATCTATGGACGGACCCTCACTTGCGTACTACTGTACTCAATCCGATATGTCGTACTGGCTGACCAACGAGTACGAACGCTCAGCTTACCATTGTATATTAACAATATAGAGTACTATTTGCAAAAATATCCTCTATACCTGATTATAAGTGCTTCTCCACATCAGTAACCGCCCTGAGCCAAAGTTCAAAGACTAAGAAGAATGCCTCTTGCGCGGGATGTCTGGTTATTGTTGATGCTTTTGCTAGAGAGCGGCTTGAGGTTGAGCCCTTGCTCGCCTATATTTTCCGGTGAAGCAGTTAAAGCTTACTAGACTAATTGTAAGTAAGTAAAATCAATATTATGTAGGGTAATAATTTAGTATATTTTTTTTATGTGAGAACAGTTATTAGAATGAGACATTTAGGAAATTGGAATAAATGTACGGTGAAAACAAATACAGAATTCAGAAACTACACAGCACGTTAATAGTCATAAAGTTCGTACGCAAGATTTATGTTAGAAAAATATATTTTTTTCTAATTGTGTGTTGATTCTTAATATTTGGTGTAATATTAACCCATCCGTAAAAACCTACGACTTCAAGCAGTAAAAGAGCGTTAATTCATGAACAGCTGAAACGATTTTTATTTTGTTGTTAAGTAGGTACATACATATGTATTAACCATCTCCATCAGCATTACGGTGAAATCGATTAACATGTTAAGTTTATCACACCCAACTTTTAATAACTTAAAACAAAACTCTATGTAATAAAATAAAATTTATAAAAAATTATATTTCGCGACTTTCGATATTTCGTTTTGGGACCGTAGGTATAGGTACCTGGTCTACCTATATGACTGTAGGTACCTAATCTGTTTAAGATTATCATGATTATAATCGTACTTAAGTACTTCTATATTAATTTCGGCAGATAAGATGTAGGTAATAAATTACCTATTCGATAAATGTTATATGGGACATACTATTATCAATGAATCAGTGATATCATATCAGTCAATGTTTGTAGTCGTTGCTAAAATACAAAATAATAAAACAGCAAAATTTATTTAACAGGTAAGTCCAATTTTTACACAGTTATAACCAAAATTTGACAATGTATTTAGATGCATTATCAGTTTTTTATCATTATAAATATGGTAATACTGAGTTAGATATGGATATATTATTGCATATATTAGAGTTAGATTTGTTCCCCGCCCTATTAACCCCGTCTAATGGTATACAACTTAAAAAAATGAATATGAAACTAAATGATAAATTGGTTTATTCAATACAAATTTATAATTTATTTATATTTTATGATGATACTATAAGATGCTTTAAATATTTGCTAGTACTTTTTAAGTATATGAATAAAAATATACATATTTGGTTTCATTTATATGTGTCTTATTTTTTATGTAATTAACAACTTAATAAGGAGGATGGTTTTAATTTGGTTACATGTTTCTTCTTTGAATTTGGCATCGCGATTTCTAAGTTGTTTCTAACCAATTCTGATAATTATTCTGTTCTTGGATGCTTCTAAATGGTTTCATATATGTTGTTATAAATAATAGTTGAAGTTGATGTTTTTAAAACATTAATTTGTGACGTTTCAGGAATATGTGTACCTTGTGAAAGCTATGTTCGATGAGTTGATGACTACATTGCGATGATGACTGGATGGTGCCTATAATGCTACCCTACTCGGCTTTGTTAGGTGAGTACACATAGTTACCTAAGGTGCGCCAGAAGTACCTGCAATTGCAGGCCGTGGAACAGCGGGTGAGGTGAAATTACAATATAACGCTAGACACACAGATGCTTTTATCTCTGGAAGTGACGTAGAATGAATATCGGTCTACAATGTCTAACATAAATAATGTCGGATATATAAGGCATTCAATATATGCTTGAAACGAAACAACTTATAGAATACTTGTTAGGAGAATACAAAACCTAATGATGGATTCTTCGTAGAAATGATCGTCAGCTGATAAACTTTTACTATCCATATGTTTTTATTTATATCGATTATTTAGTACTCATTGACTGGCCGGTTGGCGTGGTTGGTAGATACTTGCTTTTCACGTCGCAGGTCGTGTGTTCGATGCCCACCCAGGACAGGTATTTGTGATTGAAAATGTCTGTATTTTCTGAGTCTGGGTGTAATTATCTTTATAAGTAAGAATTTACGAAAGAAAAGTGGTATATGTAGAATATCAGTTATCTGGTTTCAATAGTAAAAGAACTGCTTAATTTGGGATCAGATGGCTGTTTGTGAATAATGTCCCTGGATATTAATAAATACAGTGGTATTTAAACCGTTTTATGACGAAATATACAATTGTTTCTCCACCACGAAAAAATAATAGGACACTACAATATCAGGGAAGTTGACAGTACCTTTTTTATATCTACCTTCTGGGGAATCACGATATCGGGCTTTAGCCGACAAAACCCCGCGTTGACTGTCTTCAACATCTACTTTGGTAACATATAATAATAATAATATCTAGGGACAATATCACACAGACCATCCTAGCCCCAAACTAAGCAAAGCTTGTACTATGGATACCAATCGACGATATACATACTGATATAGATAGATCAATACTTAAATACAAAGAAAACATCCATGACTCAGAAACAAATATTTGTGCTCATCACACAAATATTTGCACTTACCGGGATTCGAACCCAGGACCACCAGCTTCGTAGGCAGGAGCACTACCAACTAGGCTACGGTGACCGTCATATCGTCTCATCTTATTTGAGGAATCCACCTTTGCTGTCTCCACCCCACCCACGACAGGAGTTTGTAGATGTAACGAACTACCGTAGGTATGTATCAAGGTTATTTGCTGGCTGTTTGTCGTGCCTCCAACCTAGAACCTGAAAGTTACTTCTTAGTCTTTAATTCACCTCTAACGACAAGGAGGGTATGCGGTTGGGAGTTGAGAGTTTGAAGTGGTAGTGGTTTGGTCAGGACTAAAGGACCATTATAAGTGCTTACTTAATACTTATCATTACTTATTTTTCAGAGCTCAATAATCCAAGTAATAATGATGAAATCGCAAACAATAGAAGTAATTTCAATCTTAACGGGATGGCTGTACTTCTTCGCGTGGTCAATCTCGTTCTACCCGCAAATCTATATCAACTGGAAAAGGAAAAGTGTTATTGGTTTGAATTTTGATCTTGTGGCGTTGAACATCTATGGCTTCGTTGTGTATTCGATGTTTAACTGTGGGATGTACTGGATGAAACCAATTCAGGTATGAATAATTTACATTAATTATATTAATTATTTGTGATTAGGTATTATCAAAAATAAAACGATTGAAATGAGTTTCTTCGTAGTTTTAGTGGCAGCATGGACAAATAATAATAATAATAGTTGGAATAATAATAATATCTGGGGACAATGTCACACAGATCATCCTAGCCCCAAACTAAGCAAAGCTTGTACTATGGGTACCAGGCGACGATATACATACTTATATAGATAGATAAATACATATATACATAGAAAACATCCATGACTCAGAAACAAATATTCGTGCTCATCACACAAATATTTGCACTTACCGGGATTCAATCCCAGGACCACCAGCTTCGTAGGCAGGAACACCACCAACTAGGCTATGGTGACCGTCAAATTATGTTTTTAATCTATAGAGGTTAGATGGGTTGGCATATTAGTTTAGATAAAAACCTCTAAATAAAAAGAGAGTTAAAAAAAGTTAGATCATTGCTAAGAATATATGCTTCAACTTTACTTTTTACATATAATTATCAACTGAAATTGGAAAATCATAGAAATCGTCCGGTAGGATAATCACTCTGCCTTAAATTAAGCTTCGACTGATACATGCCGGCATGATAAATTACTGAGTTCGTTCGTACTAAAAGTGGTAAGGAGTGTCATTTGATCAGCTTTTATTTGACGTGTTTCCAGGTAGAATATATGCGTCGCCATCCCCTTGGTGAGAATCCGGTAGAGACGAGCGATGTTTTCTTCTCGGTGCATGCAGCCTTTGCTACTCTCATCATCATTAAACAGTGTTATCAATATGAGGTGAATATTAAATTTTACTGGTTTTAGATTCACTTCCTAAAAATATATCAGTCTGTCTTAAGTCTGTCTGTGAAGGAAATATTATGTTGCATCCATTTTATCCTTACTCTCATAGTTCCACTGGTTTGGTAGATACAACAAACTAAAATCAGGTGCAAGGCCAAAGAGTTTACTCATACTTCAAGGGACGAAGTTCACACTACCAACTCCTTAACTCCAGGTTGTTAGTGGCCTCTTTTAATTGCCGTGAACTGTCATTTTTTCTCGCCCGAAATACACTGGAATCTTTTTATCAGTACTTGTAATCGAATTCTTTATGCGTTTGAACGTGTTACCACTTGAGCTATAGGGTGAGTCCATTCGGCGCAGTCGTTGTGCCGGAGAAGCACCGGAAAAGCATACCCGCATTCCCGGAGCTCCCATTAGGCGCCAAGAAAAGTCCACGACAGGTTAAGTTTAGTCGGTGGAAGTCCGACATACCCACCTGCAGACACCACTGACGGGTGCCCTGCGTAAAAACGCCCCCTGCCTTATAAAAAAGGATAAGTCCATTCTTACAGTCCAGAGAAATTTACAGATTTGTGACAATTGTTTTTGTGGTATAATAACAAAATAATAAAAAGGAACTCTAATAGAATAGTTATTCTAAGCATCAAATCTTGCACAATTAAAATTAGTTATAGGATACTTCTATCAGCGTATTGTGAATTAAGTCTTCAATATCCAAGATTTCTCCGAAGGCAAAAATGAAAAGGTTTGACCCGAATACAGTAGAATGTAGTTTCTACAGATTATACGAACCTCCGGCTCTATATCTAACATACTCTGTGGGGAGGTGCACAAGTAAATTTAAACGGGTACCGATTCTAATCAACTGTTACTGTAATTATATATAAATACTAGCGGCCCAGTACGTGCTTCGCTACGTATAAGGCATAGTAATAAAAAAATGATTATAAAGTTCATCTATTCAAACAAAAAATATTTTAAATTGCTAAAAGATGTTGATTTTACACTTGTTCAAGACTTTTTTTAAATTTTCTCTACGTACAAACCTTCCCTCGACTTCCACGAATAATTCAAGACCAAAATTAGCCAAATCGGTAAAGGCGTTGTTTGAGTTATAACCTTACAACGAAAAGTGGCATTGATTTTTATATATATAGATATACCACTTGCTAATAAAAGAATATCACTTTTAAAATAAATATAAAATGAAAACGGTTTAAATCCACATAGACTTTAAAAAGCACAAATTTTTTTTTAATTAAATTAATAACAATTGTAGTATTACAAATTAACTATAGGTACATTAATTCTAGGTAAAAATAGATTATTAGATCGTAGACTTATATTGGATCATACAGAATTATAATTTAATTTATGATAGTCACGGTTTAGTGAAATGTAGGTATTAGAAATTTGACAATGTCAAAGTGGTTCTCTAAGTTTGTTCATATTTATAGTTTTAAATATATTATAATTACTACATCTTTCCTAAATGGTTCTCCCTTAAATACCAGGTGTACCCCAAGGGAATCATTTTACTCTATTTATTATTTTTATTCATTTCAGCATAAGTAAGACACCCTTCTCAAATATGTAATGTGTACAAATCATATTTTATGAATCGTTTTATTCTAATGTTTACAATATTTTGTATTTAAGTATCATTGGTTTATGGCGTTCTGCATTGCATCCTATTGCATATTTGAAACTAAATATAGTCCATCAAGTTCATCCTTATAATCATTTTAATATTTGTGTGATGAGCACGAATATTTGTTTCTGAGTCATGGATGTTTTCTATGTATATAAGTATTTATCTATCTATATAAGTATGTATATCGTCTCCTGGTACCCATAGTACAAGCTTTGCTTATTTTTTTTTTTTGCGGGACTAGTCCCTCCCTCTTACACACCACTGCAACTCCTGTAAGCCAGGATCAACAGTGGCACACAATGAAATGACACTGAGCGGTGAAGCTCAGGCATGTCCCGGGGAATCGCTTTAACTGTCTTGGATCCCGCAACGAATTTAATCAGAAACAGAAAAAAGGAGGAGTTAGAAAACGAATAGTTCCACTTCCCTCCAGAGCAAAGCGGGAGACAGAATGATGTAAAGAGGCTATAGCCTCATAAAATGAGAGATTTGCAACTAGAGAAGCCAGCTGCAAAAGCACCGAGGATCAATTTAAGGGTCCTAAGTGAGCTGTTATATTTGATTCCAATAGTAGGTATGGCAAAAACGCTTAAACGCACGGAAGTTGTTCCTTGTTGCTACAAGATCCGTATAATAAACTACTCCAGATTTTGGTTGCAAGCTGTTTAACATAATATCACGCTGATTTTGCCAGAGATCACACTACCACAGGATGTGGTGAGCAGTTTGTTCATATTCGTTACTGGAAGTTGAGCACAGACAGATTGGTAAAGATACTAATTTGAAACTATACAATTTACTTTTAAAATTGCCGTGTCCGGTAAGAAATTGTGCGACACAATGGTCTATGATTAGCCAAGTTTTATTTAACCGTTCGCGTACGTCCGGAAAGAACTGGTGCAGATGGCGACCCTTGGTTGACGTATTCCATCTACATTGCCATTCATTTAGTAGTTTGTTATTTAAGTCAGCTATTGGCATAAATAGCCTGGTTATTTTCGTACGGTCGCGTAATGATAAGAAATCATTTTCTAAATTATCGCGCATAGAATAATACATTGCTGCTCGTCTTTGAACTTCAAGATCAACCGGAAGTACACCCGCTAGGACAGGTAGGGCCTCTGTGCTCACTGTTCTATAGGCTTTACACAGAAATATCAACGCCAACCTTTGGCTTTGTAGTAATTTACGGCGAGCAGCTCCGATGGTAGCCCTATCAGCCCACACAGGCGAGCCGTAGCATATACACCCAAGATAGGTTGCCCCGTAAATGATTTTAAGAGTATTAAAAGAGAGGCCCCAGGTTGCCGTCGATATCCTTGTAAGGGCAAAAAAGTTTCGCTTAGCTTTTTCCCCAACTGATTTAATATGTTCTATAAACGAGAAATTCTTTTCTAAAACTAAACCCAAAGAACAGGTTGATATCTTGCGTTTTACAGTAACATTATTAAGTTTTACGCCCGGGGGGGATTTTAGTTCACCTTTAAGAAGGAGTTGGTAGGTTTTATGAGGAGCAAATGTAAGGCGATTTCTTTTACCCCATTCACTTATCATACTTAAGCAAGTGTTAGCCAGATTTTCCAACTCTCTCCTGGAGTTACCCTGTATAAGTAAGAGGCCATCGTTGGCATATGCCGTTAGAGAGCAGCGTGATGGCAAGGGTAATGTCAAAAAGTCATCAAAACCCAAGTTCCAGAGATACGGCGCGAGCACTGAGCCCTGGGGGCAACCCATGGTTAACGATTTAGTGACTCTGAAGTGACCAAGCTTAAGAGTTGCAGAGCCATGAACAAAATAAGATGTGATTATCGAATATATATTACTGTAACAACCGCGTAACTTAAGTTTTTGTAACAAAATTGGCCACCAAGTATTATCAAACGCCCCTGAAATATCTAGGAATATGGCCAAAACGTATTTACATTCGGACGAGTTTACAGCTTTCCTGCGTCCACTATCGATTTACCCGCAGTAAAACCAAATTGATTTCCGTGAAATTTTGGTCCTCCAGGCAGCAATCGCGGTACGATAAGTCGTTCTAGAAGCTTGCCTAAGGAAGGCAGCAACGTTATTCGGTCGGTATGACTTAGGGTCTTCAGGCAGTTTATCGCCATTTTTTGGTATAATACGAATAAAACCGCTGCGCCAAGTACGCGGAAAAGTCCCTTCAGATATGCAACGATTAAAAACTTTTAGTATTGAATCACCGGATTGTTTTGTGGCTTCTATTATCATTTTGTTGGATATTTTATCTTCACCTGAAGCTTTGTTAACAGGTAGCGATTTCACAGTATTCATAAACTCATTAATTGTAGGAAGACTAGACATATACGTAGCGGGTGGATTGTTTGCCCACTGTCTTATCTGCTTGTGGTAGTCATTATCGTTCATGGAACTATCATCAGGTATGAGCGAATTAAGTAGGGATTCCGTGGTCTCCTCTATGCCACTGGTGTAGGTATTATTGATTTTTATGTTTTGAATATAAGCTAAATCTATAGACCTATTTGCTTTAAACTCATGGTATAGGGGCGACCACGGGCCCTCTTTATCTAATTTATCGACTATTTTTCTAATAAGATTGCCTTTGGATTTCTCTATTGACGAGCGGTAACGTGAACGAGCTATTTTGAGATTTATATATGCATTATTTAAAACATCGCCTACAATTTTACGTTTTTTTAGTTTATTATAATTTTTACGTGTTCTCCGAAATTCACATCGAACTTTAATTAAGTAGTTATTCCACCAATCGCATCTTCGAATATTTGTGATAGGGACGCGGCCTATGGCAATATCGGCACAGTAGGTAAAAGTGTCCGACATCATTACAGCACATTCCTCTGTTGTTAGTTCATCCCGGGTGAAATCCCTGGCATGCGCGGCAAAAAGAGCTCTGAAAAAATCCCAATCGGCCCCTTTGAGCCGATATCTATAGTTACCGTAAATAGCCGTAGGTCTTTGTGCCAACCGAGGAACAAACTCGTACACGATTAAGCGGTGATCACTGGATGAAGCGTCAGGCAAAACACGCCATCCATCTATTCGGACGTCTGCTTTGCTTAGTTTGGGGCTAGGATGATCTGTGTGACATTGTCCCGAGATATTATTATTATTTTAATTATTATTTATTGTGTTTTAGAAACTCATACCCATTCCGCTTCGTGCGCAATTGTCCTAAACATAACAATAATTTGAAACTTTTGTTTTTCAGCGTGGAAAGCAGCGAGTCTCTGAATTCATTCGAGGTGTTATGTGCATATTTACTGTGATGGTGCTGATCTGGGCCGCATGCAGTGTAGCTCAGTTCATACACTGGCTCGATTTCTTGTATTGCTGCAGTTATATCAAATTGATCATTACTTTAATTAAATACGTGCCACAGGTAAGATATATTTTGAGTCAAATTTCGTTTCCTTCTATGAGGCTGCAAGTGTAGTGTATTATTTTAACTAGTCACGTCGCTAGTTAAATGGGACCTATGTATTCGATCGTTGTTTAGAGAAGAAGTTGTTGTGTTATAGGTACTTAGTGTGTTTCCTTCTATGAGGCTGCAAGTGTAGTGTATTATTTTAACTAGTCACGTCGCTAGTTAAATGGGACCTATGTATTCGATCGTTGTTTAGAGAAGAAGTTGTTGTGTTATAGGTACTTAGTGTGTTTCCTTCTATGAGGCTGCAAGTGTAGTGTATTATTTTAACTAGTCACGTTGCTAGTTAAATGGGACCTATGTATTCGATCGTTGTTTAGAGAAGAAGTTGTTGTGTTATAGGTACTTAGTGTGTTTCCTTCTATGAGGCTGCAAGTGTAGTGTATTATTTTAACTAGTCACGTCGCTAGTTAAATGGGACCTATGTATTCGATCGTTGTTTAGAGAAGAAGTAGTTGTGTTTTAGGTACTTACTTAGTGTGTTAATCCAATGAAGTATTTTCAGCTTGATTATGAACAGTAGCTTTTGAAAATCTTTACTAATGTAAAGTAAAGTTGTTCGTCGTCCAAATGAAGTCTTTAAATGATTATAAGAACAAGTTAAACAAGCTAGACAAAATAAATTCAAGTTTGTTTGCCGTTATCTAGAATCACAATCGACGGCTTACAGAACAAAGATGAAAAAAGGAATTATAGTTTTGATTGTTTTATTTTATAGGTACGTAGTGTCGTGTCATGAAAGTATTTATAAGCTGAATAAACGGTGTTAGTATCCCATGATCTTTTGAGATCGAAATCAATGTTACGTTTCCCGAATGTATCAAAGAATCTAAAATCTTCACTACGATTCTTATTCATATTAAGTAGGTGAATCAAGTTGAAGTTTCCGAGTCTCAAGTGAGCTTAAAACTAAACTTTATTCCCACTAATCAAGAACCATAACCTTAATAGATCATTCGAGGCACGAGTTTAAGTTTCTTATTTCATAGGGCTGTCTTAAGTAATTTATTAATTTGAATAAACGTATATTAGTTGATCAAACGGTATCTCGACGAAATTAGCGAGTTATCACCCGAATTGAACCGTAGTTTATCATTGCCTTTTACGATGTAACAATTACTATTTACGGTGTCTCAATTAATTCAGATCGATGGAAATATGATGACATGGTGTCAACATTTTAATAAATATTGACACCATGTCATTATATTTCCACCGATCTGAATAGCTAATGTTTTTTGTGGTGTCATACGCAACGATTACGCCTTCGCTGTCCGTCGGTCTGTCCGCACGTCTTTCAAGGGGTTGTATCGTATGAGCCGTATTAAGTAGACAGTTTTCACACCCTCCGTGAAAATTTAAATAATAATAATGATATAAACAGAATTAAAGAAACTTTTAATTATATTTAATTAAATTTTGATCTCCACAAAAATAAAACTGAACTATATTTTTTTATAGTGTGCCCAAATTTCGGCCATGGCGGCCAGTCCAATGGAGATTTGGCGGCAAACACAAAGCCAAATTTTATTCCATCACTGTCATGATGCGATGGGACGGCTAGGTCAGGTACAGGACCGGTGGTTTTACGTGCACTGCCACTGCCACTTCCAGACTCGGGCTGATATTGAGAAATTTTCTTAGCAGAAAAGTTCAAATTCCCTTTTTGGCCCGACCTAGGATTTCAACCCAGGACCTCATTATATGCGTTTGAACATACTAACGCTAGACCCACGAGGCAGTCATATGTTTGCGTTGTTGGTCTAGCAGTGGCGTGTTCACCCGTAGAGAACGAGGTCCTGGGTTCAAATCCCGGGTCGAGCCAAAATCACTTTTCTCAGCAACAGCCTGAAGTCTGGGAGTTGGGGGTATAATAATACCCCCGTGCCTCGGAGAGCACGTAGAGCTGTCGGTCCTGTACCTGACCTCTTTCCGGTGGTGTCACTAGGCGTACCATCAGTTTATGAGAGTGGTGGAATAGAAAGTGCTTCTGTGTTTGCGCACACACTTGTACACTATAATATGCCCCGCGCAGATGGCTAATCTCTATCGAGACTGGTCGCCGTGGCCGAAATTCGGCGAGGAGGACATTATTATATTTTGTTTGTATACGTATATATAGAAGAAGTAATAACTGAAATTTAACAATAAGACAATTATATGTATTCCAAATTCTAACAAAGCAACACAAACAAACTCCCTACAATGCAAATGTGTATAATAGTAAACGCGTTATTAAAAATGTATGCTTACTTGTTAGATGTCGGACAGCTACGGCTAGACGACAGCAATCTTATAGGTCTTCCTACTTATATAATAAAATAAATAAAATAATAAACATTCATCCACTTACCCTTCGAGAATCCAAAAATAAAATTAAAAACTGGTTACTTCAATTAGATTACGACCTAACTGAAACGCTATTACTCACAAACTAATATTCCCTACAACCCACACACACACACACACACAAACACACGAACACACACACACACACATACGCACACACACACACTATTTTCTTATTCACAATTTGTAAACGAACGAAACTGGGAGAGGGCACTGACTTCTGTAATACAGGTTCTTACCTAGCTCAGAAGTCAGGGACTTCATAGGAAATAGTATATAAAAAATTGTGAATAAATGAATTTTATTGATTATTATTTATTTATTAACTGGTATTTGATGATTTGATAGAAAAGATAAAACTGGCTTAAACTGGTTTTCAGGCATATATGAACTACCAGAGAAAATCAACCGTTGGTTGGAGCATCACTGCCGTCCTTTTGGATTTCATCGGCGGGTTCCTTTCCATATTCCAAATGATTCTCAACGGTTACAACTATAACGACTGGGACTCGATCATTGGCAACATTACAAAATTTGGCCTCGGTCTTTTTAGTCTGTCGTTTGATATATTCTTTATGTTACAACACTATGTATTTTATAGGTAAGTATTCTTGATGTATCTATTTAGAAAATTAATTCTAATTCAGTTACATTTATTTATAAGGTCAGAAGTAAATGTGTTACTTTGTCAACTTTACTCGTTCCTGGTCATTTATTTATACTTTTATTCGTATTTGTTATTATTAAATGGCTTAGAATAATAACTAAAATTTAAGGAAATCAATAGCATCAACTTTCAGTATTCATAATGAAAGTACAAAAATGTGATTGTAAGAGAAGTAGTTAGAAATGCTGGATCATAAACAGGCAATTTTGAATTATTGGAAGATGATGATTAGATTATGGGTACTATACCCATAATCTATTGACAAAGGATTTAGTCACAAAGATTGAAAATACTGGCATACTGAGATGGTTTGGGCATTTAGAAATGATGAATGAAAGAAGATTGACAAAAGAAATAACCCTGGCTCTTGTGAATGGTACAGTCGGAAGGAAAAGACCTCGTAGAACGTTTTCGGACCAAATCGGAGACGTTCTCATGAAGGACCTGGTCAGAACTACTATGACGAATGTAAACGAGGTGTGCAAAGATCGTGACAAATGAAAATCAGTTGTCTCTGCCTAGTCCTCTGGGAAAAAGGTGTGAGTCTATGCATGGATGTAATCTATTGACTCAGGGCGATCAATTGATCAAGGCATATGATACAGATACTATATAGATAATGGGTAATATAGTTAGGTTGTTTTTAGCTATTTTTTAATCTGTAACGAGCACAGCTATAAAAAATATATATTGTGTCTCAAAAATGATCATTTTACACAAATTGAGGCAACCCCAGTAAGTTTAAAAAAATACTTGTGTTGGGGCTACCTCGCTTCTCCCCTTAGTTGCTAGTTACAAAGTGTCGAGACAAAGAAGACAGCTTAAATATTAAAAGAATATCTTACACATAATATATCACCATTTGGTCATGGTTTCGATTAACTGATACGTCAGAAAGAAAGCTTAATAACATATGTAATATATATTCAACCCCCCCCCCCGAAAAATCTATTATTAACCGTTTGACTTCCGCTATTATATGGTTTTATATGGCGCATAATATATAAAATAGTAATGTATTAATTATTTAATTTTCAGGGAGAGTAAAGAATTTGTCAGACTCATCAACAAATACGATGTCAGTGATGATGAAACAGAATATTTCATTACAGATGACGATCAGTGCGTACCTTTTCAAATGATTGCTTATTACTGTTAGTTACTGTCTTTTTAATTTGTATTGTTATATTGTATTTCAGGAAAGAGGATATTCATAATTTAGAGGAAAACAGCAATACCAAAACGTGACGAAGATAGTAGCTTCCCTATACCAACTTCCAGGGGTCTACGACTCGGAAACATCAGATCGGCTCTTCGAGTAACGAGAGTGAAACAATTATATGGGGATACAGTTTAATTTTCCTTGATTTTTCCTAACATTATTATTTGCCAACGAAACATACTAATTGCAATTTAAATGAATGGTCGTACTAAGTAGACAGTAAAGTCGTTAGCATGATTATATCAGTGTCGAATGAAAATTTATGTTGAAAAATAATTGGCACAGGTAATTGCAAGGCTATCTATTAAAGCGAAGACGAGTGTTATTAAGAAACTAGTCACTAGAACGGTTATACCAAGAGTAATATTTGATTAGAAATGAGACACAGAGAATCAAAAGGTTGTGAGTTCGATTCCCACCCAGGAGAGATATTTGTATGCATGAACATTTTTGTTTGTCCTGAGTCCGAGTGTGTTACCTATATAAGTATGTATTTACAAAAGAAAAGTTGTATATGTAGTATATCAGTTATCTCATTTCCTGGTTTGGGTTCAGATGATCGTGAATAATATCCTAAGATATTATTATATTATTCATTACATATTAGTAATAAAATAATAGAATTAAGATATAAATAATAGGAATTGACAACCTACATAAAAATTACAAATTAAGTTCAAATTTTAAATCCATTAGAGCATGTTCGGGGTGCACAATGTACAGACGCCAGCACATCAAGCTAACCCAATCTGTCAAATTTCCCCAATTGAAAATGAACCTTATGTGATAAAGTTGAATATCCATAAAAGAGATTTGACAGATTGGGGTAGCTGGATGGCGTCTGCACATTTTCTTGTCATTTCGGTGTGGTATATGTATACCTAGGTACATTGGTAGCCTGCACTCAGTTTGACTAATTACAAAGAAAGAAAATGCTTAGAAATTAGAATAATTGATGAATAAATATCTTTGATTTTTCTTAGAACATAGGTGATATACAATAAAAGAGGGCCACTAGTTGTGACCAGAATAACCATAAAGTCAAAATTGTTTATAAATTATATTTTCGACGAGCTATTTGTAACTGTCCTAGAAAATATGTTTCTGGTGAATACGTGTATAACTTTAGAAATGAAAGTATTTCAACAATATACGTCATAATATGGGTTTGCAAATTTGTACTTACAAAACAATTTGTAATCGGTATAATATTGTACCGAATATGGTAAAACTATTTACATATATTATTATAATGTTTATTAACCTCATAACTAAAACAAGGCAGGAAAATTTTGATTAAGGAAATAAGGTAATAATTATGACTTTTTAAATAAATAAAACATTTTGTGAATATTTATGCCGTTGTTAACAGTGGAGTGAATGAATAAAGACTTATTTTTTTAAATGCAGTTTCCTTTGTTATTACTATTTAAATGAAAAGTGGAACCAACAGGTTTAATTTTAAAATGCTTATGTAGTTATTGGTGCTTGCGGCTAGTTTTAAACTTAAACCAGTGAAAAAGATTACAATAATATGTGTTCTCAGCCCAAAATAAACGAAATTGAAGTATATTCTCAAAATGAAGAAGATGAATTAGACTTTACTCAATCATCTCTAGTATTTGTAGATGCAACTAACGAAACGGAGGACGAAATATGGTATGTTTCGTTTCATTTATCTGATTTAATCGCGGTTATCAGGGAGATCACAAGTTCTATAAAGACAAAAGTTAAAAGACTTCATTTTTGCGTCATTTTTACGACAAAAGTGGCATCCTAATTAGGTATTTCATAAGTCGTACAAACAAATGATGGATGTACTCGAATGGTTGGGTTTAGATCACCCGAATCCTACTAATGTATAAACGCGAAAGTTTGTAAGTATAGATAGATGGATGTTTGTTACTCTTTCGCGTAAAATCTACCGAATGGATTTTAATGAATCTTTACAATAATATAGCTTATACATCAGAATAACACATAGGCTACAATTTCTAAAGGTATTATGTGAATTGTCCAAAAAGGACGATAAGTGGTCAAGTAAGTAGGAAAAAATTTACCACTTGCGAGCTATTCCGGCGTGCACTGCCAAAAGCGGTAGAAGTACACATTCTACTAATAGATGTTATAGATGCGAAAGTTTGTGAGTATAGGTGTATGTATGTATGTTTATGACTCTTTTACGCCAAAACTACTTAAACGCGGGCTTGGCAGCTTGTATTACATATATTTTATTTTCTTTGTTAGGCTTAGCATAGTAAAAAGATTTTAATTTCAAATATAAACCAATATAATAAATTTATAAGTACAATGCCTTACCGTAATTGCAAATGAACTTATTATTATAGATACAGTTGTTAATTTATAGTTTTATAGCATCATTCGTAATTCAAAGCATAAATCTAATATCAAAAATAAGAAATCATAACTTAAATAGTCTGGTCGGTTCCGAACCACAACCCTCTACCAATCCGTGGTAGGCGCTTTGCCGTTAAGCTACGAACGATACAAACTGTCAGATCAATCTGTTTTTGCATTCTACCAATTTTATAGACAACAAAGCTGATGGATAAGTCCTACATACTCCAAAGGCACGGGCACCCTAAATTTTATATACCAGTATGTATTCGTAGCTTAACAGCAGAGTGCTTACTCCGCATTGGTGAGAGAGAGAGGGTGCAGGTTCATAACCTGCCGGGTGATTAAATTGTTGTATTTCCATTTTTTTTGTTGTCAGTTATCAGAGTTTCCAAAAGAAATATCCTCATTGGCGTCATCTACCATTATCGCTTAGGAATTACTCGCACACCGTGGCTTAATTGTCAAAGCATTAGGGGCTTTTCACAGCATGCTTGAATCGATGTTTAAATAATATCGGTGGTATTTGTAGTAGGCCAGTGCCTCTAGCACGAGTTCCTGCAGTTTATTTACTCGATCACACGTACAGTTTCGTCCCATACATTGAGCACCAGAGTTTTAGTTCTTAATAGTTTCCGCGAGAGGCGCTGGTGCTCAATGTATGGGAGGAAACTGTACGTGTGATCGAGTAAGTAAACTGCAGGAACTCGTGCTAGAGGCATAGATGCTCTCACCGGTCTGTACGTGAATGGCGAGGTTAAGCAACTAGGCTCGCGGTCAGTATATTGATGGGTGACCGCCAAAGTGGTTTAATTTCTGAGCGTCTCCGTGCTTCGGAGGGCACGTTAAGTTGTCGGTCCCAGTTGTAACCACTAGGCAATAGTCGTTAAGCTATAGTAGCAATAGTGTTAGAAGCCTAATGGGTAGCTTGAATAACCCTGACACTGCCTATACGATAAGTAAGTAGAGATAAGGCTATATTATTCTCAAAATTATTTTTTTATATATATATAGATATTTATGAAATGTGCATGTTGTTAAACAATTACAATACAGAACATAGCTTGGAAATGTGTTTTAATGTCACAAAAGTTGATCTTCATATTTGTCGGCGCGAAGCGGCGGCGACACCCGCCTGCCAACCCCCCACCCGCCCTTACCCCTCTCTCGGCACTCGCGCAAGCAGTTTCGTTTTTCTTTTTTTCTGCCTTTTATTTAAATACCACATTGCAATGAAAACGTCGTCGTCGTCCATCCTATACGAAAGCCAACTCACAACTGTTTTGTGACGACCCAGGCCGGGCAGTAAAACGATCGTACCGACAGTTATATTCACATTAGATCGGGTCGGCGGCAGTGTGAACAGCAACACCCGGCAGTCGGTGAACGGCAAACTATCGGTCCGACCTAATGTGAACCAGCTCTTAGTCGCCTTTACGACACCCACGGAATGGTATGGGTCGCCCCTGTTATTCTTCCTAGACTGGAAACCACACGCATAAATTCTTTACTTAATTCAAGATAATAAATAGCTTATGATACAATTTCTAATGACAATGCTTTAAATTATAATTTATACACAAAATTTGATTTATTTTTTATAGCAGGGATTCGTTTCAAATATAATATATTTTTGAGGCTTGTTTCAAATAACTACTTCTTAATTACGATACGAATATAGTTACTACCTTGTAAAAAAACTTATACTATGAAGAAATAAGACTGAATTTAAACATTTTAAGTGAATGTATTATTATTATTTTTAGAAGACAACGCGACACAGGTATCAGATTCCCTAGTGCGGACTAGGGAATCTGATACCTGTGTCGCGGGGTACTTTACAAACATTTAATAGACGGACACAAATTACATCCAGACTCAGAAAAACTATTTAAGAGTCACACAAATAGTTGTCCAGCGCGTCACGAAGCGGCGAGGCGACTGTCTTAAGGTCCAACCACACCAAACGGCCCGCATCGGCCAGTATCGCACCGCACGGACGCGGTCGGATACGGTCGAATGCGACGGCATCCGACCGCGTCCGGCCGGACGTTGCGTCGTCGCATACTACTACCTTCGCTTCTTTTTTAGTTTCATAGTTTTAAGCCCCAGCGCACCCGGCGGAATCCGAACGCAGGCGGATGGCTCCGAGCGCATTCGGCGGTATTCGAACGTATGCGCCGGTATCCGAACGCAGGCGGACGGAGCCGATCGCGTGTCGCGACATGTCACCGGCTGTGTTTACCCTTGACTTGGTAATATAAACTCTAAACACTGTATACAAGATTTAATTTCGTTTAAAGATTGTAAAATTCGTTTCGATGCGGGCCGATGCGGGCCGTTTGGTGTGGATGGACCTTAAGACAGTCGCCTCGCACCGCACGGACGCGGTCGGATGCGGTCGGATACGGTCGAATGCGACGGCATCCGACCGCGTCCGGCCGGACGTCGCGTCGTCGCATACTACTACCTTCGCTTCTTTTTTAGTTTCATAGTTTTAAGCCTTGAGTGCAGACGGGTCGTATTTTTTGAAAATGGTTGAAGTAGACGTAGTATTGTTGGCTATTACATTGGAAGAAGAAGAAAATAATAGTAAAATACAGAAAAGATAAAGAAAAAAACAGCGCGTGCACTTTCAAGAATGTGATCACGCGTCCCCAGCGCACCCGGCGGAATCCGAACGCAGGCGGACGGCTCCGAGCGCATTCGGCGGTATTTGAACGTATGCGCCGGTATCCGAACGCATGTCGCATGCGGACGGAGCCGATCGCGTGTCGCGGCATGTCACCGGCTGTGTTTACCCTTGACTTGGTAATATAAACTTTAAACACTGTATACAAGTTTTAATTTCGTTTAAAGATTGTAAAATTCGTTTCGATGCGGGCCGATGCAGGCCGTTTGGTGTGTTTGGACCTTAAGTTGCTACGCCACACGTACAGTCAATTTAAAAGGTCTGGTAAAATGTTGTGAGTTTAAAGGAGGCAAAAGTAATGTGGAAGACGCGTAGCGAGTTGGAATCCGTTGTATCTGTCTAACTCTATGAAAGTATAATTCAATTCGTATATAGGGTGGCCGAGGAGGTGACGTTCAAACGCCAAATTTAGATACTTTATGATGAGGAGTATCCGAATACCCCCATGTATGTTCTACAATTTTTCGATGCTTAAACCCTAATTTTGAACTTTCGAATAAATTCTAAACCAGTTCTGCAATGAGTAGATAAACCATACTTTTAAGGGTGTTAGGTTAAACTATGTTAAATAGTTATCACAAAAATCCAGAACTGTTTAACAGAACGAGAAAAACGTCGAAAACTGATGTTAGGTGAAATTTACGAAACAAATTTAACAACATTAAAATATTCTATCTCGAAAACTTCTTTATGCACATTTTGGTGGGAAGGAGTATCGCAAAATAACCACACACTTTTAGCGGCTTGTGTCAGCTCATAACAACTATGCCCTGACGTTCATGCAGCGACGAAGTCCATGGTAATAGCATCGCTATTACTCCATCAATGTTGTATTCATACGTTGTATTTTGACGGTCACCGTAGCCTAGTTGGTAGTGCTCCTGCCTACGAAGCTGGTGGTCCTGGGTTCGAATCCCGGTAAGTGCAAATATTTGTGTGATGAGCACGAATATTTGTTTCGTATATTCGTTGTAAAGTATTTATCTATCTATATAAGTATGTATATCGTCGGCTGGTACCCATAGTACAAGCTTTGCTTAGTTTGGGGCTAGGATGATCTGTGTGACATTGTTCCGAGATATTATATTATTATTATATTATACATATTTCAGTTTTATGTCAAAAAAATCACAATCACCACTCGTACCTATACACCAAACATATTTACGCTATTAATTTAGTACTTGCGTATAATTACGAATGAAACTAATTTATTTATATACATAGATTTTTACCTGCAGCGGGGACAAATGTACCCGCGGACGTTTTAGTCGTTATGTGATTCAAATTCCGCGTCCCTTTTTCTTTCATCTGACAGTTAGAATCCGAGAGTATGTAAGGATGACAGACAACACGGCTCGATTAGTAACATAGATTAAATAATTAATGTATACTAAGCAATAGTCGAGTTAGTTGGTTTTTGGTGTGTCGAAATAAAAGAAAAACGTGTGACAAGAATGTCGACATAATCACAAAATAATTTTATTTTTATTTTATATACTGTGTATGTTACGTTATCTACAAATTAGTGTTAGAGTTATTAATATTTTTTATAAGTCTCCATATCCACATATGTAGTATTTTAATTAGTTGTAAGTAAGATTATTAGTTTTCAGATACCTACTTTTAAAATTGAAATGCAGCTCGCATTTCAATTTTAAAAGTAGGTATCTGAAAACTAATAATCTTACTTACAACTAATTAAAATACTACATATGTGGATATGGAGACTTATAAGTACTGACACAGAAATTGTCCGATTGTTATTTTTACCTGGTTCCATCAGAAAACCAGCGCTGCAACAGTAATGTCGCAGCTAGTGCTGAGATGGAACCAATTCGGACTCGCACAGATAGCAATTAAGAACTTCTTTATGTGTACCTATATATTATTATTATCTGTGCTTGTTTACGGAATAAATATTTTCTCTTTCTTTCTTTCTTTCAAAACTAGGCAAATTCATAGATCATGGGGGTGATTCGGATACTTCTCATCACAAAGTATCTAAATTTTGCGTTTGAACGTCAACTCCTCGGTCAGCCTGTATATATAACTAGGTAATATACGTGTATTAATAAAATGTAAGTATTCTAATTGCTAGTTATGACACACGGTCACGAGACTATTTGTACAAACAGCCGCGATAAGGGTCGTGAGTGAACGATTCGCAAAGCTTTGTCATGTGATTATTATCGTTACATAGTTCCAACATGTTTTATTTACCGTGTTTTTGACCTGCGCCAGGGTTTGATAAGGGCTTCGAACTACTAATATTATAAAGGCGAAAGTTTGTGACTGTGTAAGTGTGTATGTTTGTTCTTTCTTCACGTCTAAACGGCTGGAGCGATTTTAATAAAATTTGGTATGGAGTTAGCTGATACCCTGGTTTGACACATAACACACTTAAAACCGCAAGTCACTGCTAGTACTTAAATATGTTCATGCCAAAGTACCTAACTGTTTTTACAAATTAACCATTTAACTGATGGAAGCAGATTTAACACATTTGTTTCAACTATTGATTTAATTTAATGATTGATTAAGTCATTTTTAACCTTTATTTATTTGAACGCCGATAACTATTCCGATGTTCGGCGACTAAGGTGGTAACCCCCCTGGGTGGGAATCGAACCCACGACCTCCGGCGTGAAAAGTAAGCATTATCCAACCACGCCACCAGGCCCGTCAAATTTCCGTATTTCCATAAACTGTTCAAATTCAAGTTTTGGCTTTACCAGAGGTATAAAAATGAAGCTCACGTAAGAATTGCAGCATACACGCGACGTGCCACAATCGCAAAAATAGGAAAGTGTTAATAGCTTGTTATAAAGTTCTCAATAGCCGCGCAACGGTTATGACGTAGCTGCTTTATTATAATACTATGATTATGTATTTGATTAGTGATTATCATTTTATTAATTACTATAATAATTCTATAATAATTTTACATCTTAAAACTATTAATAATACTTTCAAATGGTTGTCACTGATAAAAGTATAAATAGGGTAGGAGAATTATTAAGGAGGGATTCTTTGTACGACGGTAGATGAGAACGTTACTCTGTTCGATTAAATATTGTGTGTGGAAAATATGTCGAAGTTTTAATGTGCAGAACCTACGAGTGCGTAACAATCTTTTAATCTTTTTCTGCGAGTAAATAATTTTACCTAGGATGGAGTTTAGAAATCAAATTTAACACAGAGGAGGCTCCTTAGCCAATTTGGGGGACGGGTATTCGGCGGTAAATACGCCAGTCATCGTGATCGTGATCGGCGTTCAAATAGATGAAGGGTCAAAAAATTACTAAATCATTCGTTCATGAACTGATTCCGGACCATTCATGACGTCACATGTGCTCATGCAAACCGATTGAATGAATGATTTCGTAATTTTTAACCTTCATCTATTTGAACGCCGATCACGATCACGACGATCACGGCGGTAGTCTCCCAGGGGCTCTACCGGCTAAGTCAACGAACATCGATTTTTTAAATGGCGTTCAAATAAATAAAGGTCAAAAATGACTTAATCAATCGTTAAATCGGCTTCAACGTCGACAATCGATTCCGGACCATTTATGACGTCACATGTGCTCATCAGAAGACTCATCACAAACCGAGTTAACGCTTGATTAAGTCATTTTTAACCTTTATTTATTTGAACGCCATCTAAGAAATCGATGTTCGGCGACTTAGCCGGTAGAACCTCAGGCCCTACAATCAGCTGCTTAAACATAAAGTTCAGCACGCTTTCAAGTAGAGTTACATAGATTCGTATTTATAAATCAAAAGTAACTCCACTTGGAGCTATATTTTGTATTCTTCGGATAATAATTATGGAGTTAACATTGTATCTTATCTAAAAATATGTGAGGTAGAAGTACTGCCATCGTATCTCTTATCATAATTTACCAAATAAGATATTATGGTTACATTATAAAACTGTGTGACGTGCAGAAGAGGCAAGAGAAAAATCACGCATTTCAATAATTCCAAGAACAACATTTTGTACTCAGTTCAAGTGGCTCCCTATACGCCTTGGTTGAAATGCTCATACTCTTACACATCTCTACCTCATTATTTATAGTCCATCCGCTTCCTCTTATCTCAAAATAGGTTTTCATTCCTACATGAGCCACATTCAAAATTCCTGAGAACGTCCGAAAGCCTGAATAATTTTCTCGACAAATCTTTTTCGGTACAAAGTGTTCGATGTGGAATGCGCTTAATATTGAGACGTGCACAAAGTCTGCAAGAATTCAGAAGACTTGTCAAGAATCACTATCACTAAAAGACTCATATGTATAATGTATATGTACACCGACAACTGTCCCTTTCAATAACTGCATATTCCGATCTTTACTTTGGTTGTCTGGAAGAGATCACATTTTGTGATAAAACCCATTGTTTACTTTTAAGGTTTTAAGTGATTTTTATTTGATATTACTTTATTGTACAATAAAGAGTTTATGTATCTTACAGAAAGTAATGTATGGAAGTCTCCTATAGGAAGAAAATGATGTCGATGGGCTGTCGTTAATTGTTTATTCGCGTTTTTGCCTGCGGCCATTTGCAAAGCGTATACTTTGGTTATAAGTGACAAAAATGTGTTTTTATGGACATGAGACGATACTTAATCTTCTCCTACATCCCCTTTGTCAATTTTATTGAAGTCGTTAGAGCTTCTAGAATTGGATATATATTCTAAGCGTCGACAGATGATGGGTCCTGGTGGTTCCACGAGAATCACCTGGCACCGGAGGAAGTATCAGCGCTAGAACAGTTTAATATCGTAGCAAACGCTGAGATGGAGCCATTTCAGTCTTACTCATATAGTTTTTTGCTTTTTGTGCATATTCCTGCATTTTTTAAAATGAAACTTTTATTCAATCTATTAAATTTTTCTCTTCCATCTATCGCATGTCGCAATATGGCGGTCGCATCAGCTGTGAAGTATTTACTATCTCAATCACTTGTGAAAGTGCTCCACGGTATTGGTGTTTTAATCAGTGTATGGATATAAGATATAAATAAATATTGTTGTTCACTTGATCTTGATGGTCAACGAGCTACCTAGTGAGTAAAATAAACCGGTCAGCGAGGGAAAAACCAAGAACAATGCAAAATATACGACGGTGAATTAATTTTACGCTTGGTTTCATAAAACGACACAATGCATTATTGGTGGAATGTCTTTTTATTTATTTATTTATTTAGGAAGACCAACAGCAAATAGTATCAATCATATGCAATTATTATAGTTCCTGAGAGCCAATAAAAGGTCTTCATGAATAGATAGTTGCATATGTAACAATAGTGTGTGATCAAATAAAGTTAAGTTATAATAATTAAACACGTTTACACAATTTATTTTTAAAAAAGTCTAGGCTGAGTACCCTTCTCACTGTCTCGGTTTTATCAACAAAATATCAAAATTAAACACTTTAATTTGGCCTACTATGAGTACGAGTCCCGCATATTAAGGAAACTCACATCAATCTCATTTGGCTTGGACCCCCTAGAAGCCATGTTTTTGACTTTCTTTAAGAAAATGCTCTGTATGTAGGTAAAATTACACAACATTTAGCGCGAGACAGACTTACGAAAAAATAATAGAATTTCCATTAATTGTCTACTAAAGATCTAATAGGTACAATACTTGAACGTGAATAATATTGAATGGTTATATCAAGCATTACTATACCATAAAATTAGATTGGTTTACTATACAGTACCAGAAATAAAATCAGTCGTTAATAGCTAAAGGATAGAATCAATCGAATGATCGTTTTATTAACCACTTGATATTATGAACGTATTCGATGTATAAGTCAATTAATTAATATTCGATTATTTGGCATAAAATTTGACCCCAGACCAAGGCAAACAAATATGTTTATGAAGTGCAAGGATTGAACCCGCCACCTTTGGATCAGAAGGTTCTCTACCAACTTAGTCACGGCGGTCGTCGTTGAGAATGGCTAATCAGTGATAAAAAGCGGCCATAGTACCCACTATATAATTTATTAAATTTTAATCATACAGTACTTGAACATGAGTATGTGGCTACTGATAAACACGTAATGCAAACCAGAGATCACACCACGCTATGTTTGTTCATGAGTAGGTACAGACGCCAGCACATCCAGTTTCCCCAATCTGTCAAATTTCTTTTATAGATTTTCAGCTTTATCACAAATGCATAAGGTTCACTTTCGATTGGGGAAATTTGACAGATTGGGGTTGCTTGATGTGCTGGCCTCTGTACGTATTTAAAAATATATGCCATAAATTAATGTCAGAGATATTTTAAAAATAGTTTTATGCGTTACCGCTGTAGAGACGGTCAATTGTTTTTTTTAAAGAAAGTCATTCAACTATCAACTGGTTACGTCATATTCAATTTGAATATTCTAAACCACAATATTGTAAATGTAGCTTGTAGGACTTCTTCCAAATTTCCTAGAAAACACTGTAGATTGTCTTTTTGTACTGATGCAATGCCTAATTGAATGCCCCATAATAGAATATTAATATATAGGTATACACCACTCAATCGAATGTATCCTTTACCGCAGATTTTTCTTGTAGCAAGTGTTCGATTTTGAATATTCGCTACTAGAAAAGTTCGCGGTAGCGGCTGTCGAGTGCCAGAAGCAAATAAATTATTCATCGCTAAGCGATACATTTGATTGAATGTTCGATTTATTAACCATTCGCTGTTATGAAAGTTTCGCTATTTAGACATTCTATTCATAGTGGTCGATCAATTTATATTCGATTATCTGGTATAGTCCACCCGTACTAGCTATAATACCTCATAGTTCTTTAATTATTATTCTTTTTAAAAAAGCATTAGGCAAATAAACATCTGTCTCTTGGGGGACTACCAATATGTAATTCACAAAAAGTGACCTCTACATCAAAACTTCGAGTCCCATACCTAAACGTATTTGGACAATACGAATAGTCGTCCTGTGTGCGCAACGAACCTGAAAAACGGGATCACAGAGGTGGCAGCGAGGTGATTAACATTTTTTTTTTTTTGTTAAGGCAGGGGGAATGCCTTCGCATGCCACCCGCAAAAAGTGTCTGCGGGTGGGTATGTCAGACTTGCACCGACTAAACCTACCTGCCGTGGACTTCTCTTGGCGCCTGATGGGGGAGTCCCGGTAACGCGGGTTTGCTGCTCCGGTACCCCCTTTTGCGCCATGTCCCAGATGGTCGGGACACGTACCCTGGGAGGGCTCCTTTGGATTGCCCTCCCCTATTGCCAACTCCTGCCAGTACGGCACAGCGACTGCGCCACAAACAGATCGCTGTCATCCCGGAGCCGCTTGTACATGGCGGCAGTAAAGGACACTTCTCACACTGCCGCCGCGGCCCCGAGGGGAGTTGGGCTAACGGCTGCCGCCGCCACCCCGACGCCTCCTCCGCCTACGAGCGGGATCGGCTCGTTCCCGATCCCGTTCGGCGGCCTCCTTCTGCAGCAAAACTGCCTCACAGAAGGAGACCACGGCGTCCCATTTGGTGGAGTCGCCAGCCACCATCGCATACACGACTGCTGGCGGCGAAAGATCCCGTCCGATCTCAGCGACCAGGACTCGTCTCTCGGCCTCCCAGGCCGGGCACTCCTCCAGCGTATGCTGGGCAGAGTCCAGGTCGCTCCCGCAATGGTGACAATGTGTCGTCGCTTCTCGGCCGATCCGGCACAGATACTCACCGAAACACCCGTGTCCGGTGAGTATCTGTGTCAGTCTGTAGGTGACGTAGGGAGGTGATTACCTTAATCACTGCACCATACGTACAGTAGTAGAATAATCAATTTTTAACACTGATAGTCGTACTACTAGTTGTTACTCTGTAACATGTAATTACAGTAGCTATTAAGAGAATATTGACACTGTGACGTTTGTAATTCAGTATTACATTCTAGAAACGAAATAGTAACAGTAGGTAACTATTGCAGCGCGCATCTTAAAATATACCATCAGACAAATGTATAAAACTACACAGAAATCTAGAGTTATAAGTCTCTGAGAATTGTCCATAATAGATGAGATTTTTTTTGTTGTTTAAGGTATTTCAGGATCCTGAGCATCGCAATTTTTAAAAATATTAGTAACTAGCTGTGCCCTGCGGTTTTACCCGTTAATTTTATAAATTATCACAGATCCTCCCCTTACCCGTTAATTTTATAAATTATCGCAGATAAAACCGTAGGTGATAGCGTGATAATATGTAGCCTATATGTGGACCCGACCTCTTAGTAATATTCATGCAAAATTTGAAGTAAATCCATGCAGTACTTTTGAGATTAGCCCGGACATAGATACAGACAAACAGACAAAAATTCTAAAAACTATATTTTGGCTTCGATATCAATTGTAGATCACGATCCAAGTATCCTTTAAAAAAATATTCATTGTACAGTTTTGACTTTCCTACGATTTTATTATATGTATAGAAGACGGTCTCTGTCACTGAAAACAAAGTAAAAAATCTGACTACATACTAGTAATAAGAAATTTTAGTAAGGTATATTAGGCGTCAGGAAATTTGACAATTGAGTTCCAAATGATTTTTAAATGTTATTGGGAATATTAGTACAGGCGGTCTTTGTCACTGACAGTAAAGTAAAAATAAATCACTATCAACTTTGATGGCCGTTTGTAGATGAATATTTCGTTTAATAAAAGCAAATAGTAACTTTATCAGTTAGAATAGTTTCAATTGCTCTATCGGCATTATTGAAGGTACAACATAATATATAAAACATAATATACAACGTAATAAAAACATTGTTATAAAATTGTTAGATAACACTTTAACTATAATAATCATCATTATTCCTCGAAATTCTGACAAATGTCAAGGGTCAAGTTCAATGGAATAACACTGTTTTATCGCTATATAGAAAGTACAGAGCCACCGTATCCGTTGTCTCTGCCTACCCCTCCGGGAAACAGGCGTGAGTCTATGTATATATGTACAGAACTATGTATACTTGAATAATTTTATTAATTATAGTGGTCGTGCATGTAAAAATGCGGCACAGTTCATAAAAGAAAGAAAGAAGTGGGCAGCGCATGGCTGGCTTCGTGTCTTGCAAGCGACATTCTTACTATCATATGGACGGTAAGTGACCGACAGGATTAAGCATCTAGTCACGCGGTCAGTCCATAGATGGTTGACCGCGAACGTGGTTTGAGTTCCATATGTCTTCGTGCTTTAATGTCCTCCTAGCCGAATTTCGGCCACGGTGGCCAGTCTCAACAGAGATTAGCCATCTGCGAGGGACATATTAAAGTGCTCAAGTGTGTGCGATAACACAGGACCACTTTCTATTCCATCACTCTCATGATCCGATGGGACGCCTAGCAACACGACCGGAAAGAGGTCAGGCACAGGACCGACGGCTTTACGTGCTCTCCGAGGCACGGGGGTATACCGCCACCTCCCAGACTTCGGGCTGATGCTGAGAAAATTTTTCTTTTTACAGAAAAGTTCCAAAATCACTTTTTAGCCCGACCCGGGATTTCAACCCAGGACCTCGTTATCTGCGGGTGAACACGCTACCGCTAGACCAACGAGGCAGTCAATTAGTCAGTTTGTGCTTTACAGAGTACGTTAAGCTATCGGCGCAGGTTGTAATCATTAAACAATGAGGAGCCCCGGGAACGTGGGTAGGCTGCTCCGCTGCCCCTCCCCCCTTGTGCGCTATGTCCCAGATGGTTGGGACACGTACCTTGACATGGCTCCGTATGGCCCTCGCCTATTGCTTAGTCCTACCAGTCCGGCACAGCGACTGTGCTTCAAGCAGATTGCTGTCTCCCCGGAGCTGCTTGTACCTGATGTCAGTAGCCTATTGGGCGGCTTGAAGAACTCTGACACTAGGGTATACTTCCCATACGATAAGTAAGTAAGGCGGGTTGTATGATGTCCTCCCGACCAAATTTCGGCCACGGCGGCCAGTCTTAATGGAGACTAACCAATTCCACAGGACTTATTATAGTGCACAAGTGTGTGCGCAAACACAGGGGCACTTTCTATTCCATCACTCTCATGATCCGATGGGATGCCTAGCGACACGACCGGATACAGTTCAGGTACAGGACCGACGGCTTTACGTGCTCTCCGAGGCACGGGGGTGTAATACCGCCAACTTCCAGACTTCGGGCTGATACTGAGAAATTTCTTTTTACGGAAAAGTCCCAAAATCACTCTTTGGCCCGACCCGGGATTTGAACCCCGGACCTCATTATCTGCGGTTGAACACGCTACCGTTAGACCAACGAGGCAGTCGGGTTTTATGCGTGTTAGCTGACTTAAAGCTATAAACAAAATTGACAGTAATAATATTAAAGCAGCTGCTTGTACGGGGGTGGTACTGTTTTTAGCAACAGAAGAAGAGCCGGAGATTGAATGAAATCCAGTAGAAATATCCATCAAGTTGGCAAATACCCAACGCAACGCGGAAAAGTTCCAACCCATGTACAGAGACCAGCACATCCAGCGACCCCAATCTGTAAAATTTCTTTTATAGATTTTCAACTTTATCACAAAATCATAAAGTTCACTTTCAATTGGGGAAATTCGACAGATTGAGGTAGCTTGATGTGCTGGCGTCTGTACAAAACTAAACAAACATCGTAAACTATAGTAGTTGGTTAACAACAACTTTCTATGTTTAGACGACCATGAGTTATGTTAAGGTTATAGTAGGAATGTAATGCATCCATTGTTGAATGGCTCGTAGATTTGTACCTAGTATTGTAAATAGACTCATAATTATCAAAACTAGGCATAATTTCATATCATTATGAAGGTACTTTTGCATTGAAAGTAATTGATACAGGATACTGACCATGACATCAAATCCCGATCATTCTATAACTTATGCTGAGGACGCTATGTGTATAGATAATTCTATCTTCATCGCTACGAAAACCACCCTTATAGCATCTATATACACACAATAAATTCGTAGGAAAGTCAAAACTGTACATTTAATATTTTTTAAAAAGGATACTTGGGGCGTGATCTACAATTTATATCGAAGCCCAAAATTTAGTTTTTAGAATTTTTGTCTGTTGTCTGTATGTATGTCGGGGCTAAACTCAAACACTCTTATTTAAAATAATTCCGTGATCCGCCGCTTAACCATGTCTCAGCTAAAACTGCTCAACCACTTAAACCCCGCTCAACTATTTCTTTATTTAAAAACCCTATTTAAAGGTTTCTCAGATAAGTAACGTCTTTTTATTTTACTCTGTCAACATTTCTGGGACTGGTACAGAGCTTGACCAAAATTAATCGACTAAATCGGATTATGTATCAAATCTTTATGATTTTTGCTCTATGGTAGACATGGAATGATAGATTTATGATCGTAACAGTGCATTTTCAAGGACTATTCATTTTCTTCGGTGGATTTTGAAGTTTGTGATAAGAATCCAACTGGCATTCAGTATTTATTTAAAAATTAAAACGGTTAGTAATTTCAATAAAACCTCCATACACAAACAAACGTCAAACAAAACGTCAGCTGATGCAAATAAAATCCGCCATATTTGAGCAAGGTTCAAACCGGGGGCCGACGTGGTTTAATATAAGATTAAATTGAAAATAAGATTGAAAAAGTACTGAATGGATTTACTTGAAATTTTGCATGAATATTACTAGAAGGTCGGGTCAACATATAGGCTACATATTATCACGCTATCACTTACGGGAGGAGCTGTGATAATTTATAAAATTTAGCGCGGGTAAAACCGCGGGGCGCAGCTAGTACGCAATAAAGATTTTCTCAAGGTCAAAGTGTATCCATCGACGTAACTTCATTCCATAACTTATGCAGAGGATTTATCTATCTTAATTACAAATTGCGATAGATGATCTTACTAATAATGTCCCGACTATAACTTAAACCCCCGATAACTTGAACCCCCACGCAAAAAGAGAAGTATAATAAGTTTGACGTCGATGTCAGTATGTGTGTGTGTCTGTCTCTGGCGTCGTAGTTCTCCAACGGATGGATCGATTTCAATGCGGTTTTTTTCATTTGAAAACCAGTTTCCTTACGGTGGTTCTAAGCTATGTTTGGTTAATATAGGTCCATTCTGCAAACTAATTGTTTAGAATTATGCATTTATTTTATTAATTATGCTTAATATTATATACGGCCGCAACGCCAGCGTAGAAATTAGAACGATCTGCAGAACAAACTGGCTTTAATGCGAATATTTTTCAATGGTTTTGTTCACTTTCCTATTGTTTTTATATTTATCCTTATTATCTTATTGTAGTATGCGTGAAATATAAACAAACAGTTTGCAGTATGGAGACTAGTTAAGCATAGGTTCACTTTTCGTGTCTTCTAGGGCTCTCCGCCCACGATGAACAGATTCAGGCACAAATCACTTTACTGAAATACAATGAAAAAATTTCTTTCATACAAAGTTTTAGTGGTTCTACGAGGCCCTTTTTATTATGGGTGCAGAGAAATACCAGAATATTGTTTTACGATTCCCATTTACAAGTCATAAAGAATAAGTATAATCATAAAGTAAAAGTAATAAATAGATTGTTTACTTACATATATTACGTGCGTACGTATTGTAGTTTTCTGACGTTACGGATATTAAGTAATTTTATGGGTCCTTTAGTAACCTGCCTTAGACACGGGACTCGATGTGTATGCCTAAACTACAACTGTGGCACATGAAGCAATCTTTAGTTTAAAAACGTTTTTTTGCTATATTGGATGACATAATAATAATTACGCTCTCTTAACATATCTCCAACGGCAATTGATTGGTTTCGTAGTTACCTGTTTGGTCGTCGGCAACGTATTCGCATCGAAGAGTCATATTCTTCGTGGTGCTATACTAGTGCAGGCGTGCCACAGGGTGGCGTTTTATCTCCATTACTCTTCACAATATTTATAAACTGTATTACCTTTAATCTAACTTCTTCCTACCACCTTTATGCAGATGATCTACAAATTTATACTCAGGCACCTATAGAACGACTTACAAAAAATACAAAAAACAACAATACAAAAAAGGATTTATTTTATCTCCACAAATTACATGATATTAACATAAAACAAATAAAGTTGACAAAATGTATGAAGTTGCAATTTGTGGGAGATCTGGAGTCCAAACTAAGTGAAGGCCTGTACTGACTTGGTGAAGCGATGGGTGTCATTAAAGGGACTTAGGTCAAATAAGTCAATGGAGTGCGGAGCATGGTCTTACGGTGAACCCATCTAAGACCCAGGTTATTCTCATGGGGAGTTCACGCATGATAGCCAAGGTTGACTGATCACTAATCCCCCAGATTTTATTTAATAGTACGTTAATACCCTTTAGTGATAGTGTCAGAAATCTGGGGATATACTTTGATAAAACTGAATTAACTAAATACGTACTAAATTACGAAGAATGCGTAATTTTCTCCCAACCTTGACTATGATGCTGCCAGTTTCTACGTGCTACCTCTTTCTGCACAACTCTTTAATTATATAAAAAAGATATATAATATTATGTATATATAGTATATTATTATAGTATAGTATTATGAAGTATATATTTATGAAGCTTGTGCATAACATTAACCATTTTATACACACGATAGTACACTTACAACTACCGCCTTTCCATCTTAATTTTCCTTGTCCACCCAACGGTTGCCTGGAAGAGATCGCTACAAAGCGAAAGACTTTCTTATATTAAGATATTGTATTGTGTTTTCTGAGGCAATACAGTGTACTCTATCTATTTATCTAATAATTCAAATAATTGGTTTTCGTACAATGCTTTATCCAAAATAAATTTCAACATTTATTTATTGATGGAAATCCAAATAGTTTATTACACTGGTATATTTAGTACACATTATACTCGTACGTATACCTTACATATTGTTTGTCTTTTTAATAAAAATATGATCAAAAACGAAGGCGGTGAAAGTTGTCAGTATCTGAGACTGAGCCATTATCGGTCTACAAGTCATTCAATCTGGGATAGAAATACCAAGTTAAGGCACATTTACGACCAAGTTAAGGTTGCCTGGAAGAGATCACATTTAGTGATAAGGCCGCCAATTGTACAATTTTTTAATGTATTCTTGTATCCTGTAATGTTTTGGTGTAAAATAAAGAGCTATCTTATCTTATGCTATAATATATGTAGCAATAAAGTACAGTAGTGTTTGATGATAAATCTTTAAACAATCTTCCAAGTCGTTTTGTTCAGCTATCAAATGCTGAATAATAAAGATTCCGTTAAAATTCTGTTATAAATATTATTCTCCGTAATAATAAGAGATACAATTTTAATATTTTAGTACACGTTACGTTTTGTGAGTAATTACGATACTACAAAAAACACGTGTATTTTTTTTAGTTTAGCCTGAAATATTGAAATTAAAACCTGACATAAAAATAGCGATTAAAACAAATATTTAACTTTCTTCTTTCACTGTCTATTGCGATGGAAAGAGAACGCAATACTAATAATAGAACGAAGACCGACTCGCACTTGATCTAGTTTAAAATTATCTTGCGGATCGACTTTACCTACACCTCGCTATCTTAAATTAAGCAAATATATTTTTATACACAACTATTTCTTTATTTATGCAGAGAAATGTGAAGTAATCTGGAGTCGCGTGCATGTAAATACCTATTAAATTGTTTGCATGTCCTTGCTGTCCTCACATGATCTGAGACGACACCAATGGCCTTTTATTAGAACATTCAACGTCACAACAGTGCACACACTTACAGTACGAAATTCACCCTTACCACCTACGAAAAAAGACGCTATCAAGATCTACCTACTGACGTGAAATTAACTTTACGTCTTTTCAGTATTGTCAACGTAGATGTGAATCACGACTAGTGTTGTTTTGTACCAGTTCCGGTATCAAGAAATTATCACAGATTGTTGACAAAACATAAATATGAATTAGCGCTTAATCGTTTAGCTTCTACTCATAAAAAGGACAAATAAATTACTGGAGTTTAATTACACAGTAATGAATGTACATGTAATTCATATTTATGTTTTGTCAATAACTAACCGTCCCAGACGACGTTATTTTGCTCTGGAAATATTGAAAGAACCTGAAATATGATCGCAGCGACATGTTGCGGTCCAATTGTAAATCCAAGACGAAAATACCATGTAGAAGCGCAGACACAAATTGTTATGCATCAGAGAACGCAGATTTAATATTTATGTGATTTTATTACCTTTTCATTGCTTAAAGAAAACTTCTAATAACCGAGACAAGAAATCACAACAAACCGTTATACTAAATGTATATGAAAATGAATGTTATTAAAATTCTTCATAAATTTATTTTTATGTGATTTTTCAAAATGCTTCAGTTAGGCTAGACAGATCCAACTAATTAATTTACTTCAGCTTTTGTCCAGTTATGAAAGGTGTAATAACCGCAAGTTAGTTATGCATATACTGTAGCCTGAACTATTACAAAAATATCTGGCAAGTACTCGAAAATGCCTTAAGTCTCTAAAATGCAATCGTCTAAATTAGCTCTGTAGAAATGATTTGTGGGCTATAGCTGTCTGCAGTTAGGGCTATTTTTTATACCAATACGTCAATGATTCGGGTTCTAGCGATGCTAAATATTCTACACATTTCAGAATTAATTAGAGATTTCTTTGCTTGGTTGGTGGTTCGTAAATGAACTTCGATCAAGTATGAGGTTTGGTGAGAAGTCCCACTAATTTTATAAATGCGAAAGTTTGGATGTGTTCGCAATATAGATGTGTCGATGTATGGATGATTGTTATTGTTTCAACACGGCAGAATCCTAAACACTACTGAACGGATTTGAATGAAACGTTGTGGTTATTTAGCTTATATATCCGAATAAAACATAGGTTATAATTTATAAAGTTTAACGCCAGTTAAGCTGGGGGGCGCGGCTAGTTTCTTATAATTTTTCATCTAACAGTAATTAAGTATAAAAGACTTAGATAAAGTTCTGTAAAGTTTATACATGTAAATAAGTGTCTCGTATATGAAACTCCTCAATTACTTACTTATTTATCGTATGGGCAGTGGTTACCCTGGTGTCAGAGTTATCTATATATATAAGAAATATAGTATATATAACTTAATTTAAGTTAGCTAAATATCGTTACTGTTATAAAATAAATCTTATTGTAAATTATTTCCTGCAATTCGTGAACCTAAATATCTATATGTACCTAGACATAATTATCAATTAATTATATATTACTACGAACATGTTCTCACTATTTACAAGCGCTTTTTTAAAGTCTACGTGAATAAAAACCTTTTTTATTTATTTATTTTATTTATTTATCAAGTTTTCAACCTTTGACATTGCTCAACGACTGTTGTCTAATGATTACAACTGACACCAATTGCTTTAAGTTCAGAGACGCTCGGAAATTAAACTAATTTGCCGGTCACTCTTCTATGGACTGACTGCAAGCCTAGTGCCTTAACCTCGCCTACTGCTTGGATTGCCTGAAATAGAGCACATCTTGAATAAGGCTACAGTTGCACTGTTATTATTTAAAAAATGTATAGTCTTTGTTGTTTCTTAAGGTATACAGTAGAAATTATCTATCTAGGTAAGTTATTTGTAGGTCATGTTTTAATGATGTTATACATGTCTATTTGCCTGTATTACTACCTCTCTTTTAATAAACAAACAATTCATTGATAATTACGCATAAGGTTTTAGGATTTAGCTTCAGTAAAAGATTTGTTAAACAAGAGGTTCTACTGCACATGTTATCGCAAGAAATTGTGCAAATTATTCAATATGTATCATCTATTTTACAAACAACTAACGTAATATATTGACCGCGCGTATGGCGCAGTAGTTGATATAGACCCGCGGCGCCAGCGTAGATATTAGAACGATCTTCCGCATTATTACTACCCAATATACAAGTTCAGACTTCTATTCATAACATTTTTTTTCTTATTCGTTTCCCATACAGGAACACTATTTGTATGGGCCATAAGTAGTTGCTCTGAATTTCGGTGTACGTTGTGTCCGTCAATAGTGTACTTCGCAATACAATTATTGTATTAAAAATTAATTTAATAAATAATAATAAATTTATAGTGATGGTCAGAGGATAAATGTGTTTCATTATTTCTAGAGCGTGACTTTTATGGATGGGTTTCAGTTAATGATCTTACTTTTTTATTATGAATTTGGAACTATAAAATAGGTAACAGTTTAATATAGTTTTTCTCAACATGTGCTCTACGCACCGAGACCTTATGCTGCGATTACATCGTAGTGCTACGGCCTCCGTAGACCTACTACGGCGTTACGAAGGTAGCAACCGTAGAAAAAAGAAAGTTTTACTACGACGTAGAAGATCTTTCATGGCCAGTGAAGAACGCACTTCCTTATTGTGTCAATAGAAATATGCGAATAAGTATCTGCATAAATTCAACAAAACATTGTAGGTAAATATAATTATACGCATGATGATCTTCTTCCTTCCCATTTGTATGTGCCAACAAGAAGATTAGATTTGAAGCACGAATCTTCGTTGAAGTATGATTACATTCTTACATACTTGTTTCTCAGAGGGGTAGGTATTAAAGGCTTTACACTTGCTGCTATCCTTGTACACTATTTTTGCCACTCTCAAGTATTGATGAAGACCAATACTATCGATAGTATCAATACTCAATAGTATTGATACTATCGATAGTATCAATACTATTGAGTATTGATACTATCGATAGTATCGAGACTATCACTATTAAGGTGTGTTTTAGTGCAATCAAAGTCGATAGTATCGATACTATCGATAGTTTGCTACATCGATATTTATCCTAAGTTCAATAGTATTGCATCCGGATTTTGGTCAATATTATTAGTTTAAATATCGATGTAGCAAAACTATCAATAGTATCGATAGTATCGACTTTGATTGCACTAAAACATACCTTAAAAGCGATAGTATCGATACTATCGATAGTATCAATACCCAATAGTACTCTCAAGTATGTCTAGGTATTAAATTCACCTATGGCCTATTGGTCTAGTGGTTATTGACCCTCACTACTAAGCCAGAGGATGTGGTTTCGATTCCCACCAAGGTCAAATCTTTGTGTGATGAGTACTATTATTTGTTCTGTGTCTGGGTATAATATTTATCCATAATATGCACATATTTCTAAATATATAAGTATGTTTATCAGTTCTCTGGTTGCCATAGTATCTGCCAAGTTTTGGATCACATGGCAGTGTGCTATTTGTCCCAAGATATTTCTTTGTTTATTTATTTATGTACGAAAATGGAGATCTTAAATCATCGTTTAAGTTTCATTTTCCGGTTGAAATAGAAACAGTGCCAAATGTTACTGATGATAGATTTCTTTGTTTCTTATGGAATGTGACTTTTGTAGCGGATTTAGACATTACATCGGTCCTCGGTAAGCTCGTTCTATTTTAGTTTCTCTTTAAAGAAAGAACAATCTACATTCTTTCATTAAAAATATGTGTAAATAATATTTGCTTCCTGCCGTAAACAGCTAAAGGAGTCTATGACATTTAAACATTTATTTATTTTACAAGTAAATGACATAACGGATTCATAGAAATATGTATATATAGTTTTATCTTGATAAAATTTATGATTGACGCATCCAACACATTGTGAATCTATTTCCATACTGATAAACATAATTTAAAATGCATACTAATATTATAATTGTGAAGTGCGTCAGTTTGTATGTTTATTACGTCTTTACACATTTTTTTTTTGATAAGGCAGGAGGAATGCCTACGCATGCCACCCGAAAAAAGTGTCTGCGGGTGGGTATGTCGAACTCGCACCGACTCCGGTGCTCCCCTTTTGCGCCATGTCCCAGATGGTCGTTCCACACGTTCCCTGGTAGGGCTATGGATTGCCCTCCCGTATTGCCGACTCCTCGCACCCCGGCACAGCGACTGCGCCACAAACAGATTGCTGTCTTCCCGGAGCTGCTTTTACGTGGTGGCAGTAGAGGACACTTCTCATACTGCCCCCGCAGCCCCGAGGAGAGTTCGGCTATCGGCTGCCGCCGCCGCCCCGACGCCTCCTCCGTCTGCGAGCGGGATCGGTTCGCTCCCGATCCCGCTCGGCGGCCTCCTTCTGGGGCATGACTGCCTCACAGAAGGAAAGTACGGCGTCCCATTTGGTGGAGTCGCCAGCATCGCTTAAACGACTGCTGGCGGCGAAACATCCCGTCCGATCTCAGCGACCAGGACTCGTCTCTCGGCCTCCCAGGCCGGGCACTCCTCCAGCGTATGCTGGCCAGAGTCAAGGTCGCTTTCGCAATGGTGACAGTGTGTTGTCGCTTCTCGGCCGATCCGACTCAGATACTCACCGAAACACCCGTGTCCGGTGAGTATCTGGGTCAGTCTGTAGGTGCCGACGGCACGCTGGCGCGCATTTAAGCGTTACTCTAGCCGCGCGCGCCACTGCACTAGTACCTGCCGGTGGGCATCCCGTCTATGCTTAATGAGCGTCTGTTCTGGCGCCACCCCCCCCCCCCCCCCCTATTCTCCTGGCGAACGCGGATTTCAGCGAAAACTGCCGCGTCTACAGCCACCAGGAGATCAAATGGCGGGAGGCGCGCTAGAAGTGTCGCCGCCTCGAAAGATACCGTACGGTATCCTCGTGCGATCTGTATGGCCACCACACGCTGCAGGCTATTTAGAATAACTCTGCAGCGGGAGGCACCTTTCAAGCGTTCATACCAGACAGGTGCCCCGTAAAGGGCCATGGATCGCACGACACCTCCGTAGAGGCAGCAAACTTCTTCCCGTGGACCCTCAAAGTTCGCCAAAAGCCGGTGTAACGCACCAGTAACCCGGCGTACTCGGGGGGCCAGACGCTCAAATTGCTCCTCGAAGCCCCATCGACTGTCTAGGGTGAGGCCCAGGTACTTCTTGCACCGCCCCATCTTGACCTCTACGTCACCTACGTGCAACGTCATACTGGGTGGTTCCTGCCTACGGCGTAAACCGTGGAACCATAGCGCCTCGGTCTTGTCAGGCGCTACCCGAAGGCCCAGTCTCCTTATGGCCGCGACGACACACGCAACACCAATTTCGGCGAGCCGTACCGCCTGCTGGAAGCTCACCTCCCGGGCTATGACGAGCGTGTCGTCCGCATAGCAGACGACGCTCACTGCGGGAGGGAAGCTTATCCGCAGGACCGCATCATACGCGAGGCTCCATAGCAGAGGTCCCAACACGGACCTCTGAGGAACCCCGCAGGAGAGCTCCCTCTGGATCTCAGTCCCGTTTCGACCGACGAATTTTATCGTCCTGACGTCTTTACACCTAACTTACTAACCGACTTGCATGAACTTTGGAATGAAGGCACCTGTTTTATATCACGTGGAAGGATATAATAGCAATCAAGCGGAAAGATATCAGTAATTGCTATTTTCAAGCAGGAATATACCCGTAGATAAAATTGGGGTGTTGAAACTAGTTTAAGCATATTATCATCGCAAAAATGTGAATGTTTAATTGATTGTGACCATGTTTGTGGTCACAACCAAATAAATAAATAAAAAATAACCCTTTCGTTCCACTTAACGTACCAACAAATACCTAACTAAATCCTGGTTTGATTAATGGTTGCTCGGAAGAGATCGCACCTTGCCATGAGGCAAGGCCGCCACTTATACAATCTGTTAAACTAGTTCATAGTATATTATGTTAGTGTAATATAAAGAGTTACTTGCTTACTTACTTTGTAAAAACAGCTCTAAGTAAATAAATCCTTGAATTGCGGGTGCTTACAAATATGCAATTCCATTCCAGACTTTAAACGCATGGTTCACACTATATGCGAGGACCAAATATGATACGATATTTGATACTAATGTCGATAGAACTCTGGAGTTTTGTTTTATACTGTTAGTAAAATATTTATTGCGTAAAAATTGAATCTTGAACGTATTTACAATTATTATTAAGAACTTATTTATTTATTTCTTTAACATTATTAGGAAGACCAACAGCTTAGAATAACTTAATAGATTAGGTATACACAGCAGTTAGCCATTTATAGGTCTCCACGAATATGTGAATTATTAACTAAAGAAACATAAATAAAATAAAATAAAAATAAACATGAATAAAAAATTTTACCAATGAGCTTATGCGTCAAAAAACTGGTCGACTCAGGAGTTGTATATTGGATAGCAATAATCTGAAATCGTTCTAATTTCCACGCCGGCGCTGTGGGCGTAAATTAGTAAATTAATAAAAATTATTCATACGACTGGCAAACTGCCAATATACAGTAGACGCCATTGTTCCACAATTGTGTCTGGAATGCATACCGCGTCACGTATTAGGTAATGATTGATATCATTAATTTATGTATATGATGTATTAAGTAATACATAAATAAATTATACAATAGCCATTAAAAAGTAGTAAAGAATGAAGTTTTCAATCGTCATCTCATGTGTTATTTTTGCGGTTTCAAGGGCGGCCCACTTAACAAAAATAATATTGTTTTGACCTGGTTTGTCTCATGTCATGGACTACGTAGTCGAGTTTGAAATAATTACGTGCAAAAACTAGGAGGCCAACGCCGATAGAAAGATTTCCTTAAGTAAGACATTTCCTCAAGTATCATCTATTGGCATCACGTTCAAGCAGCGCCGAAAAGCCAGCAATTTGTTCTAGACTCAGCCGCTGTGCTAGAGTCGGCAATCTGGAAGAACAAACCAAATCTCTCTATGGGTATATAGCACAATCACCTGGGGCGTGGTGCAAAAGGCAAGAACGGAGCAACAAACCTGCCTTCCCGAGGCTCCCCTCACTAGGTGCCGAGAGAAGTATACGGAAGGTTAGGTTGAGTCAGTAACCACCGCGCGGGCGTAAAGCGGGTAGTTTCACATGCCATCTTGAACATTTGGAGAACTCTCAAGCATGCTGGTTTCCTTACGATTTTTTCCATCTCCTTTTTAAGAACGAGATAATTAATTTCTAATGCCAACATGAATTTGAAAGTTATAGATTGGTGCCTTTGGTTTAACTCTACAGTCGAATGGTCTAACCACTAATTCGTTCTACAGAATACACTCCTGATAATTTATTATTGTATCCATGTTGTGTCCCTGTGTGTCAACATGGTCGCTAGAGCTAATCGGGTTGTAGGGTGCGGTTGGCAACACGGATGTACTTACGATGGTAAGTGAATGCTGTAGCTTATGATGCTTCCAACATACCATCATTCACGTGTTGCAGACCCCATATCTAGAGACCATGTCCCAGGGACACAACATGGGTACAATAATAAATTATCAGGAGTTTATTCTGTATACACTCACGATGGTAAGTGGATACCTACTGTAGCTTGCAGACTGTATGCGTATTTACCGATTTAAGAAGGTAGTATTAAAAAATTAAGAAACCAAGTTCCCATGATAAAAGGACCATTACATGAACACGAAATCATTCTAAACACTTTAATGTATAGGAGATCTAATTGTATATGCGTTATTATGGCTTCTCTGTATCAGTGCAATGTGATTAGTTGAAGTGCTTTTATTGTGAGAAGTCAAACGTTTACTATTTTCTTTTCATTATTTCTAAAGATAACGGCCGTACTAAAATAATTAATCATTATATCGAGAGGACACAAAGTACATCCAGATTCGGAACAAGTATCGATTGATAGATAGAGTACACTTTATTGCACCAGAAAAACATAATATAAGCAAAGTCATATATTAAATATAAGCAAATACAGATAATAAATAAAAATACAGATAGAATATCTTCCAAAAAACCGTTGGGTGGACAAGGAAAAAATAAGATAGAGGAGGCGATATATATCTACTATATAAAAATAAGTCGGGGTTTACTTCCTGACGCTATAACTCCAGAACGCACGAACCGATTTCCACGGTTTTGCATTCGTTGGAAAGGTCTCGGGCTCCGTGAGGTTTATAGCAAAGAAAATTTATAAAATTCAACGCGGGTAACACCGCGGGGCACTGCTAGTGGTTCATACAAATAGATGTCCTATGCGGGGTTAAATCCCAAAACACGTAGGTGCTGAGCTAATAGTGATGCGACCATCATCACCAATTCTCTACAAATGCAGTCAATTTTTTTCGGGCAATGTACCACTTGGTCTAGTGTAGGAAACTGATATTTGTATAAAACGCAGATTTAATATAATAAATTAATTATATATTACTAGAAACATGTTCTCACTATTTACAAGCGCTTTTTTAATGTCTACGTGAAAAAACCCTTTATTATTTATTTTTATTTTATTTTATTTATTTAATGATCTGACGACTATTCTTTGATATGCCGTTATCAGTGAACTGATTAACTATATTATTATTGCAAGGAGTATAAACTCACTAAAAACATAACGTTATATTAAAGTATTCGTTATTTTAAGTCCACAATAACTTCAATAAATAGCTATTCAGCTTTATTATTACTGTCATAATAATTATTAATTAAATTAAATAATAATAAATAATTGAATTTATTATTATTTATTTTCAATTATAATAATTAACCTTAATATATTTGACCGAGTAATTCATTAGCTATGAATTAACTAATTGACTTCAATTGAAAGAAATCCTTTGTCGTAAATATTATATCAGTCTTCAAACATTTTATTTGCAAAAATATGCATAGTATTTAAGTCATAAATACATATTATAAAGTGCATGCACGTTTACCTATCCGCATATATTAGATCAGGGTTAATACGAAGCTATTTATTTATAAATTAAGGCAATCTTCTTTGTTCGAATAATCTTAACTTTTATTCACATTCACACAACATCACTATTAAAAATAAAAAGGCGGAATTTGTTTGATCAAAATATATTATTAGTCTGTAGCACGCTGTACGACAACAACACACTGATATTATTATTGAATAATAGACCTTGTTTTCACCAGCATAAGGTTCAGCGAATATAATTTGTGAAAATACTTGTGCTATAGTTTTCTACTAGCTATTTATAATACGTATACGTATATATCATGATATTTTATTATCTGTACGCGAATTGCGGTATTAATTTATTGTTTAATGGCTTGTGTCGTAGACTAGCTGTGCATTTGTTAAAAGGTTGTGTAGGATGAATAATAATAAATGTAAACAACATTTTTATACTGCCAAATTTACAATTATGTACACCACATATGTACGTGAGATATTCGTCGACGTCAACCGCTCATATTTTTGTTTTACTTATTGTTTTACTTATCACTAAAAACAAGCATAAAGTTGATATTCGTTGCCGTTAACCACACGACCTAATTTTTTTTTTATTCCACAATAAACAATAATTTAATTTTGCAACGTATTTTTTTTCGCGATACAAACACAGTTTGTTTTCGTGAATTTGTACGTATCCACAGTATAGCCATCTCACAACACAACACGTGTTTTAGGGTTCCGTAGCCAAATGGCAAAAAACGGAACCCTTATAGATTCGTCATGTCTGTCTGTCTGTCTGTTTGTCTGTCCGTCCGTATGTCACAGCCACTTTTTTCCGAAACTGTAAGAGCTGTACTGTTGAAACTTGGTAAGTAGATGTATTCTCTGAACCGCATTAAGATTTCCACCCCAAAATGGAAAAAGAATTATAATTTTGGGGGTTCCCCATACATAGAACTGAAACTCTAAATTTTTTTTTATCGTACCCATACATTTGGGGTATCTGTGGATAGGTCTTCAAAAATGATATTGAGGTTCCTAATATCATTTTTTTTAAACTGAATAGTTTGCGCGAGAGACACTTCCAAAGTGGAAAAATGAGTGTCCCCCTCCCCCCTGTAACTTCTAAAATAAGAGAATAAAAAAACTGAAAAAATTCATGATGTACATTATCATGTAAACTAACAACGAAAATTGGTTTAAGAACGAGATCTAGTAAGTAGTTTTTTTTAATGCGTCATAAATCGTAAACCGCAATTTACCTTTCATTTAATCAACTGAAATCTTTGCTGCTGCGGAACCTTTCATGGGCGAGTCCGACTCGCACTTGGCCGGTTTTATTTAACTAATTATATCATCCCGCTCAGATCACACGCGGGGACATGTCCCTTCTTTTTAAGGCAGGCGATTAACTGGTCAATACGTTAAGTATGAGCGCTTTTTTTTTTTTTTTAATTATATTTTATTTTTATTTATTTATTTATTTATATTACTTATCGTATGGGCAGTGGTTACTACAGTGTCAGAGTTGTCCAAGCCGCCCATTAGCCCTCTGATATGGCTTAAAGACTTTTGCCTAATAGCTACAACCGGGACCGACATGCGACAGCTTAACATGCCCTGTGTAGCACGGAGACGCTAAGAAATTAATCCGCTTTGGCGGTCACCCATGTATGGACTGACCGCGAGCCTAGTTGCTTGGTGCCGGAGAGAGCATCTGGTTATGAGCGCCTCACTTACTCGGTGAGAGTACAATTTATTTCACACAGAGATAGAAAATGTCTATCGCCTCCGACAATTATCTAGCAGAACACAATTGCTCCGAGGCAGTTTATTTTGTATGGCGACTATAATCTATGATAAATTAACGTCACAAATCAGATTCATTAGTAGTTCAGATATGTTTAAAAATAAATTCGCAGTCGCCTTGCCGCTTCGTGTCGCGGGTTCGAGTCCCGCGCTGGACATCTATTTGTGTGACCCATAAATAGTTGTTCTGAGTCTGGATGTAATTACGTTGACGTTTGTAATTGGCGTTATCTTTAATAAAAATAAAAAAATTAACATATATATATAAGAAAAAGCGTATTACTCGGTTAATGAGTTTTTAAACGATAACAATGTATAGTAGTCTGTACTTATTATGTTATTCCAATGAATATTGTACCTCTCATTCTATCATTATATTTTAAGACAACGCCCGCATTAAGGAGTCTGTTCCCTATGTCGCGGGGTACTTTACAAACATATAATAGACGGACACAAATTACACCCAGACTCAGAACAAATATTTAAGGAACACACAAATAGTTATTAAATCTGAATTTTATAGCATAATTTGGAAGGTATTATCAATATGATATGATCTTTCACATGCCACTGTGAACATATCAGTCGGCCATGTTTCTAGAAAACAAAGCCGATAGATAATACCTACATCCTCCGGAAGGGTGTTTGCAAGGGAATCCTAAATTTGATCTGCACGTGTGTATCATTCGTGCAGGTTCGAGACCCGCCGGATGATTAAATTTATGATTTGAGACACAAATAGTTGTCCAGCGCAGAATTAGAACCCGCGACACGAAGCAGCGAGGCGACAATCTTAGCCGCTGCGCCACACGTACAGTAGACTTAATTTTATGATTTGCAAGCCGAAATGGTGAAATATAGTTAGCACATTTTATAAATTATAACGTATTGTATTTAACTAATCACTAAACTTAACACTTGCACTAAACATAAACATTGGCGGTCACCGTAGCCTAGTTGGTAGTGCTCCTGCCTACGAAGCTGGTGGTCCTGAGTTCGAATCCCGGTAAGTGCAAATATTTGTCTGATGAGCACGAATATTTGTTTCTGAGTCATGGATGTTTTCTATGTATTTAAGTATTTATTTATCTATAAAGTATGTATATCGTCACCTGGTACCCATAGTACAAGCTGTGCTTAGTTTGGGGCTAGGATGATCTGTGTAACACTGTCCCTAGATTTTATTATTATTATTATTATTATAAACAGCACGAACGGGCCATTAGACAATGTCAGACCAACAATTACGGCAGTTATGCTGTCTATTACGTATATATCGTAGTTGTAAACAAACCTATTGGAGCTATTATCGTGTATCACTTTAGCGGGTGACAAACATATGAATAAAAAGGAATGTTATATATATAACGTGTTTATTACTTACAAGCTTCCGCCCGCGGCTTAATCAGCGTATATTATTCGGCTGTCTAAGAGTTATTTTGTGTAAAGATTTTTTGATATAAAACATCTTTACCTAGGTACGCTTGACTTGGAGAGTAGCTTGTAAGCTGGTGAATGCGTTACGTACGAAAAGTGTGATCGGGCGATGTGAACGGAAGTTGAAAGAGCTATATAAGTTAGTGAAAATGGAAGGGAGAGAGTTACGTTTCGTATATTACTGTAGGGGCAAGACAGAGAGGTGCGAGCAAACATTTTCTTTCTCTCTTTCTCTCATAGTCAGTGACGTTTCGTATATCGAAGTTTTACTTCAGTCGTGTGGTTTAAAGCGGACTAGTTTATTTTTGGATAAAACGGATATGATATCAATCAGTTAAAGTCAGTTTGAAATCGGTATTAGACACAGCCGATTACAGCCATTTCGTAGATGAGCTTGAACAGACCGACAGACAAGAACAAAAACAAATGTTCTTTTGTATAAATAAGTAGCGTGTATACTTTCATATACTTTTAGTAAGAGCTTTTATTTTAACATTGCAAATAGATCATTATTATCATGATATCAACCGAAAAGCTTCCACTGTTGGATAAAAGCCTCTCCCAAAGACCATCAGAATTGCTGGGACTGCGCTATCCGCCAGTGGCTTTTAGCGACCCTCACAAGAGCATCCATTATACATCAATGCATCGCGCCATTATACTATAATTATATTTATTTGTATAAATGTACTAGCTGACCCGACAGACCTTATCCTGTCTTAACGATGACTATTAACGCACGCTATCTGTCAACACTATGTCAAATAAAAAAAAGTTACATTAAAAAAGGTTATATTGTCCAAAGCGCTAAGGTTGGATTAGAAATAATATTTGGTTGTGAAGTATTCTTAAATTTTCTTATTTTCCGCGCAATTTTAAATTCTTTTTTTTACATAAGAACCTTCTCCTGACAATAACAAACACAATAAAAAAAGAAATAGTGAAATCGGTCCAGCCGTTCACGCGTGATGTCGTGACAACGGAAAACGGGTTTCATTTTTATATATATAGATAGACCATTGTTTGTGCACAGTGTTCGTTAATCACTCTATAATCATGTAAAAATTTTTTTGAACGCCTTTATGGTAAACCTTGGGCTGGCCGGTTGGTGTGGTTGGTAAATGCTTGCCTTTTACGCCACAGGTCGTGGGTTTAATTCCAATCCAGGACAGATATTTGCGTGCATGAACGTGTCTGTTTGTCCTGAGTCTGGGTGTAATTATCTATATAAATGTGTATTTACAAAAGAAAAGTAGTATATGTAGTATATCTGTTATCTGATTCCCATAGTACAAGGTCTGTTTAGTTTGGGATCAGATGGCCGTGCGTGAATAATGTTCCAGGATATATAATATTACTAGCTGTGCCCGCGACTTCGTTTGCGTGGATGTCGGAACTTAACAATGTATATTTTAGTGTAAAGCACTGTGGGAGGATACCGATACAATTTTTTTTAATTTAATTTAGTGCTTCTTTATTTTACCTGTGGAAGCATCTGGAGCGTACACAAAAACGTTATTGGGGTTGTTTACGCGTTAAAGAGCTACGTATAGTTGACCATGGGAAAAGCATCCAATAAAAAAAACTTAGGTCCACCCCCGCAACGGATAATGTCTGGCCCTGAGCTTTATTAATCGTCATGGCATAACAGAGACTGACTGGGAATTGCACTGGTTTAAAAGAGAAGAAGGAAAGTTTTTAGGAATTATAGGTACCTTGGAATAAAAACAATATCACTGGCGCCGCAACCTGTTAATATTTCAGCTTCGATAATGTTTTGCTGCAGATTTGTGACTTTGAGCCGAGTGCCGTTACAAAGTTTGGGAGGACATACATTTCTGAGGAGAAATTTATGTCCTCCCAAACTTTTAATTTGAATTATTGGTACACCGATTTTTAAAACTTTCTTCTTCCATAACTGTATTTATTGAGCCATATTCTTTACTATTCCCGGGCGCATGAGTCAATATTTTGAAATTAATTGCCGTAGCTTGGTCATTGCGTGGAGTCAAAATAGCTCGCTAACATAGCCAAGAACCAGCTTGATTTCCCATGTTTGTGGTATCACCGTACACAGAAGAAATGAGCTCCTGCTTTGATGTAACGTAAGAGCAGAGATTACCAATCAAAATAACTTTTCCATATTCTTGTAGGTACAGGGTATGTGTCATCGCCTATTTTTTACAATAAATTGGCAAACTCCTGTGCATTTTCGCAGCCTCTGACTGATCGGGTTCCCTCCTATACTTATAACTATCTCTTGAATAGCGAATAAGGACCTGTTGTGACAAATTTCACGTACCATGTCAGGAATTTCTCCATCAGTATTTAGTTGTACATGTCTCATAAAATCTTCAGCAAACTTGTCATGGTACTTTGCCATAACTGGTTAGCACCCTATAACGCACAAAAGGTCAATAAGATGGCAAACAAATGTCGCAAGCGATTTGGACTATCGCTCACGCATGCTTCCGCTAGAGCGTCATCCCAATGCTGACCTCCATCTAATAAATGGCGTGCTCGGCAAGCGGCCTGGTATGTGGGATGTTCAATATCATCCACTTTACGGAGCTCAGCAAAAGACGTAGGTCCTCGCACTACATGGACCAGACTGTGGGATGAACTCACACGTGAGTACGCCACGTGAACCTGCCCGCCTTCCTTAAGTCAATTGCAGCTAACTTGAGAGTTGGACTTTGCAATTTGTTGATGGTTATCGCGACACACACTTTTATAGGGAACTACAGTATTTTAAACTGAAAAGGTAGATCATTTGGCACTAACGGAATACGTGACACGAACACTGTTACTCCCTGGGCGGATTCAGGCATAATAGTAGCCTCTATAACACGATGCAAAGTTTTGACTTGAAGCCTAGTGCCGTTGCAAAGTTTAGGTGGCTTCAAATTCCTCAGAACCATTATAGGTATACCCACACGCAACATACATCCCCTATTATACGCCCTTAGGGGTGGAAATTCATAAAATCATGAAATACATATTTTTATTTTTAACGGAAAGGCCAAATACCATTTTTCATGCATCTCACTTAAAAAATTACACACTTTTCATACAAACTTACATCCCCTATTTTACGCCCTTGGGGTGGAACTTCCAAAAATTCTAAAATATTCATTTTTAGCTGAACTACTAAATATAAGTTTCAATGCCTTTAACTTAAAAAATTACGGATTTTCATACAATCTTTCATTCTCTATTTTACCCCCTTAGGGTTAGTATTTCCAAAAACCCTTCCTTAGTGAATGCATACGTCATAAAAAGTAACTACCGGCAAAATTTCAAGTCTCTAACCTGAGCCGTTCAGGCTGTGCGTTGATATGTCAGTCAGTCAGTTTCCTCTTTTACATAGGTAGACGGGTTAATTTACTACATTCAAATACATTCAATCGGCTCAATAAAATTCGAATTGTCTGTACATTCGCGTTACAAACGAATCGACAGCACAAACTTTCGCTCTACTGACATTATAATTTAAAATTAAATTATAACAAATCCAACCTTGTACATAATTCAATTTGCCCAAAGAAAATAGAATATTTTAACAACCAATTTTGGACGACGACATACTTCTAGCCAACCAAGACCTATTTCGAAACAATTCGGAACATTCAAAGCCCTAATCTTAACACCGGGAGTCAATAGCAATGCACAACGACATCTATCGAAATCAACAAAAATAAAAAAAAATCAACTATCAATAATTTAAAATTAAATTATAACAAATCCAACCTTCTACATAATTAAATTTGCCCAAAGAAAACAGAGTTTTTTAATAACCAATTTTGGACAACGACATACTTTTAGGCAACCAAGACCTTATTTCGAAACAATTCAGAACATTCAAACCCCTACGTAACTCATGCAATCAGCAAACACGGGAAAATGTTAACACCGCGAGTCAAAAGAAATGCACAACGACATCTATCGAAATAAAAATCAACTATCAACCTAGTTCATTCAGAAAAGAGATGTCATAATATGCACAATGACATCTATCGGACAGTTAGGTAGTTCAACTATAAACATTAGTTCATCTTGAAGTAACGAAATGTGTGTTATTTTTCTTCATGATTACTTTAAAATCTAATATCTTTTGATAGACTGAACCGATTGCAATAAAACAGAAACTAAATGTTACCTCAAGTTACGCTCAATCGTTGTGTACAAAAGTTATCTACATTGCTTTCATATATTTTACGTGATACCCGAACATATAAACAGACAAACAGACAAAAATTCTAAAAATGCTGGAAATGGGTTCTATTGGTTGTTCTTTAATACCCTGGCTATTTTTTTTTAGATTTTCTTTTGATGTACAAAAAATATTTTTCTACAGATTTATTATATGTATAGATATTTGTCTGTGTACCTATTTAGAAAAATAAATATGTTTCAGATGTCTGGTTGTCATAGTACTGCCTAGTTAGGATCAGATAACAGTGTGTTAATTACCCTAGATATTTATTATTTATATGTATTTATTATTATACGGACGAAGAGGCTCAAATTTCAAAATCAAAAAAGGACATAATAGGTAGGTATGTGAACCAAAAAGATCAAATCAACGTTGAGCATAATTTTGGTAATGAAAGACAATATTGGCCGTCTATTAGTTTTGAGCCCCATTTCTTACGGATTGTAAGTGTGTCGAAAACGGATTCCAAGAATTTGGAGTTGGTTGGAGTATACAACGGGCCAAAGCAGGCAGAGCTTACTCGGGACCTATTTAATTTAATAGAATGTCGAAATTCGAAATCGAATTGATTATCATCAATGTTGCTTTATTAAATAACTAGCTGGCACCCGCGACTTCATCCGCGACATTGAATGGCGACCAATGTAACTAATTACTTCTAGGTTAATCTAAAGAATATAACTTTATAAACAAATAAGCAATGCAATTTAAATTTAAGAAAACCTTTAAAATAACCTAACTAAGAAAGAAACTAAAGACTACTTTGCTACTGTTATTTCAAAAAAAGGACCCCATCATCAACCAAAAAAATCAAGAATACATATCAATTGTCCTTAAGGATAGCCAGTAAGTCATATAAAGTAAAATAATAACCAACGATGCATTAATCACAAAGGTAACTCTCCCATTGCATTAGGTTGCGACCACGGCATTGATAGGCCTAATATCACATTTTGTGAACAAAACCATAGCGCGATCTAATACGATGATTACGCCATCTACTAACAAACATATGAACTTGTAAAGCGGTAAAATTAAGATGTGTGCATATTATTGGGTGATAGGCGATCATCTATTGATTTAGTTTGGGACTACTATATTTTTTGGGTGCGATCAACTCGATACCAACAATTTATACTACGCTAACTCGAATTTTAGGCAAATTTGTTTTTTATCCCTATTTGATGATTAAATGTCGTTTTTTATTTTATTATAAAAATCATACAAAAAGAAAGAAGTTACAAATCTTATAAAACACTAAGTCTTTATTTAAACGACGACGACTACGCCATTTTAAGCAACTTGGCATAAAAAAGCGAATTTATCTAAATTTCGAGTTGGCATAAATTGTTGGTGTCGATCTATTGAAAAAACAGATTTTCATTCAAACTTAGATCCCCTATTTTACGCTCTTTGGGGAGGAATTTCCAAAAATCCTGAAATATATTTTTATTATTTTTAACTGCAAGGCCTAATACTAATTTCCATGCGTTTAACTTAAAAATTGTCACTTTTTTCATACAAACTTACATCCCCTATTTTGCGCCCTTGGGGGTGGAATTTCCAAAAATCCTGAAACACATATTTCTTATATTCGACTGAAAGACTAAATACCAAATTTCATGCCTTTAAATAAAAAAACGACAAAGTTTCATACTAACTTTGCACCCCCGTTTTACCCCCTTAGGGGTTGAATTTCGAAAAATCATTCCTTATTCCTTGTCTACATTATAAAGTAAATATCTGTGCAAAATTTCAGCTTTCTAGGTCCAAGGGTCTGGGCTGTGCGTTGATGAGTCAGTCAATCAGTCAGGACTTCTCTTTTTATTTATATAGATTATAAATTATATTAAATAATTATAAATTATTCGCTCAATAACATTATGCATTAGTTGTCTGCGCAGAACTGACGCCAACAAGATAACAACGCTATTATTACATTCTTTGAATATTATTAAACGTACATATATGAATACCATATTGGGAAGGGTTGTTTGTCCGGTTGTGAGGCACTGGACTACGGTTCACGGATCTGGAGCGGTACTTTTTAATGTAAAATAGTGCTAATTTAATAATTTGTAATCACACTAATATTATAAAGGCGAAAGTTTGTGATTGTGTTAATTCTTCATGTCGTAATGGCTGGAGCGATTTATAATAATAATAATATTATATATTTTTTTATAATATCCTGCGACATTATGGACACACGGCCATCTGATCCCAAACTAAGTAGAGCTTGTACTATGGAAACCAGATAACTGATATACTACTTTTCTTTTGTAAATACATACTTATATAGATAATTACACCCATAATCAGGACAAACAGACATGTTCATGCACACTAATATCTGTCCTAGGTGGGAATCGAACCCATGACCTCCGGCGTGAAAAGAAAGCATTTGCCAACCACGCCAACAGGCATAAGATTTGGTATGGAGTTAGCTGACACTTTGGATGAACACATAGGCTATAATTTATAAAGTTTAACGCGGGTAAAACCGCGGGGCACAGCTAGTCAGCCATAAAAATAACGTACCAGTAAAAGTATCTCATGATTCACGTCCACTGCTAGGCAAAGGCCACTTTCAATGTTCACAATTGCCGTCTTGCCCTATCCGCATCCAGCTGTAAAAAAAAGTAAAAGTATGTTTTCCCATGGTATTGTTAATGATCACAAAATAATAGAAAAAATTGTTTATGCTTTTCATTAGGCGCCATTGTAGTATTAAAGTTTTTTTCATGAGCCGGTCATAACTTGACGAGCCTGTTGGCTCGTGGGTTCGATTCCCACCCAGGACAGATATTTGTGTGCATGAACATGTCTGTTTGTCGTGAGTCTGGGTGTAATTATCTATATATGTATGTATTTACCAAAGAAAATTAGTATATGTAGTATATATTTTATCTGGTTTCCATAGTACAAGCTCTGCTCAGTTTGGAATCAGAAGGCCGTGTGATAATAAAGTCCCAGGATATTATTATTAACTGTTTACTCTCACTGAATACGTGAAGCATCCGGCGAAAAGTAATGATGAAGTGAAGCAGTTAGATAGCCAATGGTTTAAATACTGGGAATTTCCGTGCATTTGAAGGCATGTTAAGCTGGCGATGCCGGATGTAGTGGTTAGACAACAATAGAAAATAAATTAAACAAATCAATGTTAAGCTATTAAGTTGACCAACTCTGGGCATATTTTATTTTTTATATTTATACGTAGGTGTGAAACTAAATAAATCTTTTACTATATTTGCAAAATTACATTGAAACTAGAAAATATATTAGGTATGTTACTAGCTGTGCCCGCGGTTTCACCCGCGTTAAACTTAATAAATTATATCCTATATGTTATAGGGATATATGTAGAAGCTTATATCACTACAAAGCTTCACCATAATCCGTTCGGTAGTTTTTCGTGATTGAGTAACAAACATACATTTCGTATTTATAATATTAAGTAGTAGGATGTTTTCGATATCAAACAAAAGAGAGAAAGCACAAAATTGATGAACATTATCAATTATGTTACGCTGTTTACAACCTTATTTCAACAAGCATAAAATCCTCAACTCACCTTGATTAATTTTTATCAAGCAAACAAATTAAAAAGGCTTCATCTGTTATCGTCTTGAGCATTATCACTCATACATCACGAGTGAGAAAATATTGCTAGAATATATTGAGCGAAATAACATCGCTTGTCAGTTCGCGTCCAAACTCCGGCGAAGACACGCGACTGCGCGCTCCCGCCATAATATGCGCGGGAAAACAATCGGAACATCGATATAAGTGCCTTTAAAATAATGTGATAGTAATAAATAAGTGAAATATTTCCCCGTGATACTGTGTAAAAACTTATTTAAGTATATAAGAATAAAGTTAATTTTTTAATCATAATGGCGGACGAAAAGTAAGTATTCTGTGAATACTAATAGGTAATCTTATTTAATTCCTATTAAGATTCGTACGGACAATAGTAAAACTAAGTTCATAAATATAATAATAATTTCTGAACTCGCTGCTTTTTTAACGGACGATTTGGTGCTAAATTTGTATTAAGTACGTTAAATATTACTGATAAATTAATTGACTATTGTAAATTAACTGAAACCATTTTAAGTTAAGGTATGTAATCGCTAGATAGCAATTACATTTTTAAAAATAAAACAATCAATTTTACAGCATATAATATTGAACAGTTTCCTGCTATACAATAACTGCGTAAATAATGAGAGGGTAGTTTGGCAATCGATGTTATGCAGATCGGCGACCTGTTTTCTTTTTATATTTAACGCTATTGATCTCAAACTATAAGGTGTCAAATAAATCCAAATATTAGGGTGTTTAATTAATATTAATATAGTATTGCAACCATGTGTTGCAATAGTACTACTTACTTTTTTTCTATTATGTTAATGATAAAAATCATGAAAACGGTATATGAGAAAATTCAAATTGTATTCGAGTACTTAGGCCGAGGGTTGGTTATATACCCTTGATCATAGGACGCAGGGATTCAAGTTATCATCCCTCCAACCGTTCAAATGCGTAAGTTTGTGAGAATGGATGGGTGGATGTATAGGTGTTTGGATGTTTGTTACTCTTTCACGCAAAAACTACGGAACTAATTTTGATGAAACTTTGTTGTATTATAGCTTATATGTATATCCGAATAACACATAGGCTAAAATTTGATTATACTTTGTAGTAATATAGCTTATATATCCGAATAACACATAGGCTAAAATTTGATGAAACTTTGTAGTAATATAGCTTATATATCTGAATAACACGTAGGCTAAAATTTGATGAAACTTTGTAGTAATATAGCTTATATATCCGAATAACACATAGGCTAAAATTTGATTATACTTTGTAGTAATATAGCTTATATATCCGAATAACACATAGGCTAAAATTCGATGAAACTTTGTAGTAATATAGCTTATATATCTGAATAACACGTAGGCTAAAATTTGATGAAACTTTGTAGTAATATAGCTTATATATCTGAATAACACGTAGGCTAAAATTTGATGAAACTTTGTAGTAATATAGCTTATATATTCGAATAACACATAGGCTAAAATTTACAAAGTTTAACGTATATGGAACCACGAGGCAAGTCTAATTAGTAATAATACGAAACAATGTGTAGTAGAAATATATTTATTAATACAACATAGTAACTTGCTTATCTATTTAGGTAAACGAACTGTTTAAACAAATGCAATATGGTCTATATCTACGTTCTTAATTATTATTCGATTAGACTACGAGAGCCGGCTTCAAAAACTTAATCTCATTATGTCACTTTGACTTGTATATGTTGAACTGTAGATTGAGCATTGGTTTGCATCGCTTATATACTAGACATTTATTTCTCTAAAAGAATTTACAATGATTCGCTTACAGAGGAAACAAAGATACAGCATGGGTTTATATTACGAAAATCTCGCATCTGTTCAAAACGTTTCGGCCATGTGAGCATCAACAATTTGCTACAAATAGCAAATTGTCGATATATTTTTTCTTTTGTTTTTCATGAGTTAATGTTTCAAGTAGGTATTTATTAATTTTCGTTTGAAGGGGTTGAATTTACGTATTAAATTAAATTCGGGGTTAAGGGATCAAAGTCAAAGTCGAAATCATTTATTCCGTAAAAATTTTACATTGATGTGGAATCGTCATATTTTTTTACCCTACCGTGCAGTGCATGACGTGGCAGCTACTGAGAAACACTGCCAGAAAACTCAGTAGGAATCCTTTTTTAAAATAAAATATACTTAAGATTAATTACAATCATGTGTGTTGACTCAGAACAACTCAATCCGAAGCACTTTTATCAATTAAATAATCAGAAATTTTGTAATATGCCCTGCTACACAATTTGGCTTTGATAATTCTTTTAAACTTATTCGTAGACAATTCTCTAATATCATTGGGAAGTTTGTTATAGAATCTCAAGATGCCTCAATAAACCACAACTGTGATTAATAACTTATGTCATACAGATTGATTGCTTGCAAATTTTTATATTTAAGCAAAATATTAAAACATGCACCTATTCACTTTTAATATCACTCGGTAAACATGACATCTCAGTGTGCATAATGATAATATAGAAAAAACACACACCGACATGTGAAAATATTGATACATTTAAATAAAAAAATATAGATAGTGGAGACATTCGATTCATATATCTAGAGAAAAATATATTATAACTATATTTTAGTTAATAAAACCATGTGAGTAGCTGTCACATAAAGAACAGATACGTAGACGAGTCGAGAAAAAACAGTGATGTGTGATTATGAGTTATTTTAGGCCCTTTGAGGCATTTATACTGTGAATGTTTTAGTTTTGTTACTCCGCCTTATCTTTATTTTCAAACCTAATGTTTATAGATTTTGTTTTATCACTGCAGAATTTGGAAAGACTTCTACGTGAGCTGTGTTTAAATAATCCAGGTTATAACAATACAGGGGTTTTGGTAACTAATGTCAGCTTCCCAAAATATGTTATTTTAATAATTATTATATCACAATTTAATTTTGAATAAAAGAAAAGTGTATCTAAGTAAATAATTATATATTCGGGTTAAAAGATCAGGACACTATTTACAGGGTTCTATACTCAAATATTTATAAAATGACCTTTATGCTGTGACTTCATTTTCTTATTTTCCTATTCTTCTTATACTTAGTTCTTCATTTCAAACAGCAAGTCTCTGCAAACACTAGTGCTAGTTATTTATATAATATAGTCGAGTTTTAAATATTGTTTATTGAACTTTTAAATAAGTAAATCAGTAAATATTAAAGTTCAGGCATTTTATTTTATTTCTTTGCTAATTGATTTTGATTATTTTTTTGTCTAATGACAAAAGGTCTAAAACATGTCGCACCTTTAGAATTGTTGTGACCTAATTAAAAAATATGATATTCGTTACATAAAGATTTGAACGGTTACATTTATTGTAATTAATGGTGATATAGCTTTCTACGCCAAAATCGCCCTGTGTTTTAATTTAAATCGATTAACATTGTAATTTTAGGTGATTGTTTGACATGAAGTCAAAATCATGATTGTTTTAAAATAAGGTGCCTTTAATTCTAAATGTGCGATGTACTTACCTACATTTTAGTAGTTAGATATCAACTTAAATGCAGAACAGAACACATAGAAGCATAGTTCTGACAAATACAATAATTGTTTTATATTGTACAGTGTCCAATTCAAACTTAGCCTGTTTTTATTCTGATATAACTTCATCGTACCAGTCGTAAGTGGTATTTCTCTAATATACTCGTATTTCACATATCGGCTCTCAAACCACAACAACTAATCAATTTGTCGTAGTCGGGCGTACACACGGCTACGTATCAATCTATACATTACCAATATAAGCTGACCTCTCATGGTATTGAAATCCTATACAAACCGAGAGCAGATTATACTGGAAATGAATAGCTTGATAATAGTAGCCGTGTGTACAAGTTACCGCCACAATAAGTACACGTAGATTGACACAGAAGTAAGTAGATTCAAATTTATCAATAGCAAATATAAAACAAATATAATATAATATCCTGGGAAATTATTCACACACGGCCATCTGATCCCAGTCTAAGCAGAGCTTAAACTATGGAAACCAGATAGCTGATATACTATATATACTACTTTTCTTTTGTGAATACATACCTACTTATATAGATTAAAAAAACAAATGATGCGATGTGTCCTAGGTGTTGGCAATACAACCAAAAATATCAATAATTATAACTAGATATATAGACTATGTGTATCTGCTGTATGGTGACGGTGAAGAATATTACCACCCCTTCTCATCCCGTGGGGGGCGTAGAAATGAACCCGAGGGAAGTAACATAGAACGGGCAGCACCGTTTTTCTGTGAACTATGACCATCAAACTGCGATCGCCAACCCGTCTGCCAAGCGTGGCGATCATGGCATATCCCCCGATTCTTTGGGGAGGCTTTGTCCAGCAGTGGACGTAATTTGGCGTAAATGACGTAATTCGGATGATGATATAGACTCTACTTAGCACATACTTAGCATCGAGCACTAAGCCACATATGGCAAGAAGAGAATGACTGTCGGAACTGTGAAATACTACTACTACAAATGGGCGCTACTGTGCAGGACATTGTTTTTGTTAATACAACGCCTGAACTGGGGAAATTAATCCCTGTGTCCCGGAGTACTTTACAAACATATACACACAAAGTACATCCAGACTCAGAACAATGATTTATGTTCACAAAAATAGATCTGCGCGGGAATCGAAGTGGCGACGTGACTGTCTTAACCGTTGCACCTCACACACCATTGGTTTAAAAGTTTGTTCCCACTAGTTAGGAACTGAGCAAGATGCTGTCCAGAGTGACCATATCACAAGTACTTCCAGCCATCAATCCGATATTACTGCCAAAGAAAACGATGAAAAAGGGCAGATGAATTTTGAAACCTAGATTAGGGGCTCTACCGGCTAAGTCGCCGAACATCGATTTGTGAATGGCGTTCAGATAAATAAAGGTTAAAAATGACCTAATCAATCGTTAAATCGACTTCAGCGTTGACAATCGATTCTAGACCATTTATGACGTCACATGTGGTCATGGAAGCCGATTTAACGATTGAATAAGTCATTTTTAACCTTTATTTATTTGAACGCCATTTAAGAAATCGATGTTCGGCGACTTAGCCGGTAGATCCCCTGGTTGTCGGTTAGGTTAGGTTACGGAGACTATTACCGGCATCGATATTCATGCGCATGTTAGGGCAAGCCTCAGATGCTACGAGTATGTATGAACAGCTCAGGTACCACGCAAGCATCGTTTTATTTTGAAAATTTTCACTTCTAGGACGTGTACGGTGCTGCACAAGCAATGTTTTTTTTATGTCGTTAAATAGTTAATACGGTGACATTGATCTGTCCATTTCTTGAAAATAATTAAACGACTAGGGCCTTGGGGGTGTGAAGTTGATAAGGAGTCGTAGACCTCTTGGTATTGAACAGATAAGTATGGCGCTTATCTGAACATATATGACCTTTCAATTTTAAGTAGGTAGGCAGATACATGACGCGATTTACTTTGAATATTGATTTTCAAATGAATGAAAAATATTTTGCCGGACCCGATGGCGTGGTTGGTAGATGCTTGCCTTTTACGCCGCAGCTCGTGGGTTCGATTCCCACCCAGGACAGTTATTTATGTGCATGAAAATGTCTGTTTGTCCTGAGTCTGGGTGTAATCACACTATCACACTAATATTATAAAGCTGAAAGTTTGTGAGTGTATGAGTGTGTATGTTTGTTACTTCTTCACGTCTAAATGGCTGGAGCGATTTTAATAAAATTTGGTATGGAGGTAGCTGATACCCTGGATTAACACATAGGCTATTATAATATATAGAGTTTAACGCGGGTAAAACCGTGGGGCACGGCTAGTTATCGATATAAGTATGTATTTTAAAAAAGTAGTAGGTATGTGTAATATATCAGTTATGGTACAAGCTATGCTTAGTTTGGAATCTGATGGCCGTGTGAATAATGTACAGACGCCAGCACATCAAGCTATCCCGATCTGTCAAATTTCCCCAATAAAAATGAACCTTATTAGTTTGTGCTAAAGTTGAAAATCTATAAAAGAAATTTGACAGAATGGGATAGCTGGATGTGCTGGCGTCTGGACCAGGATATTATTTAAATTTTTTTTGTACTAGAAAACAGAAATTTTGTGAGAGGATTTAAAATAGGATTTTCATTGCATCGGAAATGTCTAATATAAGTAGGGTTGTCGACCGAGTCACGTGTATTCTCTGGCTGTAATCCCACGCCCTTCACCTTGCTGCTCTTGGCACGAACACCATGTCTTCAGTAATTTCACGTGAATACAGAAATGTGGGTGGATACAAGAATAATACTGGATTTTGACTGCCTCGTTGGTCTAGCGGTAGCGTGCGCACCCGTAAAGAACAAGGTCCTGGGTTCATATCCCGGGATGGACCAAAAAGCAATTTTGAGACTTTTCTGTAAAAAGATAAATTTCTCAGTATCAGCCCGAAGTCTGGGAGTTGGCGGTATTATACCCCCATGCCTCAGGCAGCATGTGAAGCCGTCGGTCCTGAACTTTTTCTGGTCGTGTCACTTGTCGCCCCATCAGATCATGAGAGTGATGGAATAGAAAGTGGCCTTGTGTTTCGCACACACTTGTGCACTACAATACGTCCCGCGTAAATTTCTTGTATCCATTGAGACTGGCTGCCGTAGCCGAAATTTGGCTATGCAGATTTTATTCATTATTATAGTAGAGTATATCAATACTGGTCTGTGATGATTTAGACGAATCATGATATTAAAAACGAGGGTTCTTTCGACCACACTACTGAAGTAAAATTCTTTAGCCCTATGCTACGGTGACCGTATTACATTAGGTGGTCATATACTTGTTTGGTGTCGTGAACGTCCATTACTACGGTGACCGTTTATTAAACAAACACAAAAACAAACTTTACAATTCTCACATAAGAAATCTCGCTTCCTCTCTTTCTATCTTCACTAATTTATATCTCCCTCTCAACTTCCGTTGCCAAGTTCTGCCAAGCATGGCTATTATGGCATGTCTCTCAAAGATGATTCTGGGGGAGGTTTGTAATGATGATGACACAACAAATAATCATGCTCCTCATACAGAGATTTGTACTGGATGGGGGTCACTGACAACTTAACCAACAGGCCAATCAAAATATAAAAATGTAGTAAATGTACTAGTTTAAACGTTCAATATGGCGTCATGTCAAAATGCTGGTGTAATTTTACGGATCAATTCTCAATATTAAATGCGATATTTTCCATGCTTCCAATCAATATTGTATGTATTCCATAAATAAATACCATTCGCATTCAGCTGCGTAAATCATTAAGCCAGTATGACGTCCAGTATAGTGAAGAAATACCTTGCCAAAGAAAACTGTGGAGGCAGTGGAATTGTTTCGGGGGATAAGCCATAATCGCCACGCGTGGCAGATGGGTTCGCCATTCTCTGCTGCCCATTCTCTTGAAGGATTTCCATGCGGAAATTTCTACTAGTCCTATAGGGTGAGGAGAGGGATATTTGTCGTAAAAGGCAAAGCTGCATAAATATGTCAATAATAATAGAGCCGTCGGACCAATCTCTTTCCTACCATGCCACTAGTTGTCTCATCGGATCTTGAGAGTGATGGAATAGAAAGTTCCTCTGTCCGGGCACAAACTTGTGCCTTATAACATGTCCCGCGCAGACGGCTAGTCCTTTGAGAAACGCCGCTATAAAAAAAATAAAATGTATTTATTTTCCACCACACAGTAAATATAGATACAAATATATGGCCGCAATTCGAGTAGTAAGACATTATTATTTTATGACACGACAATTTAAAACAATCAATTACTTACTATCTTTTAGTATAATAAAAAAAATAAAAAAATAAAAAAGGTTTATTCCCAACAAGCACAGATAATCATTAACTTAGTTTACATCTAAGACGATATAACTAATGCGTTTAGTTTATATAATATAATTGCAACATTATAAGTACTAGCATCTACCACAGCAAATGTTTCAGTAAATAATAATGATTATTGTAACGCTGATCTTACGATAGCGCTTAAGAAAAACAGCTTAAGATTACTTTTTACATAATGCCATGTATGTGAGACGGCTAGCAATGACCGAGCTAGGGAGTATAGTGAGCTATATCAACTAGCATGATCAGTGCAAGTCGCTGAAACTTTACTAGCCCATATCATACCGTGGGTATCGTAAAAGGCGACTGGGGGATACACCACGCAGTTGGCCAGCAGCGTCACTAACTAGCTCCAAATGGCAACATAATAGAAACCTTTGGGGTAGGCCTATATCCAGGAGTGGATGATATCAGACTGATGATGAAATGATGATGGTGAAACAACTTTAATTGGCTGCATACTACGCATAATATAATAATAATAATGTCCTCCTAGCGAATTTCGGCCACGGCGGCCAGTCTCAACAGAGATTAGCCATCTATGCGGGACATATTATAGTGCTCAAGTGTGTGCGCAAACACAGGAGCCCTTTCTATTCCATCGCTCTCATGATCCGATGGGACGCCTAGGCGACACGACCGGAAAGAGGTCAGGTACAGGACCGACGGCTTTACGTGCTCTCTGAGGCACGGGGGTATAATACCGCCAACTCCCAGACTTCGGGCTGATGCTGAGATTTTTTCTTTTTACAGAAAAGTGCCAAAATCACTTTTTGACCCGACCCGCGATTTGAACCCAGGACCTCGTTCTCTGCGGGTGAACACGCTACCGCTAGACCAATGAGGCATAATGTACTTACCATCAGGCGGGCTTTTTTGATATAGCATAAACAATAAATAGTACACACGGCTACACATCAAGCTATACATTTCCAGTGTAGGTTGATCTCGCGTTGTATAGCATTTCCATACAATGAGAAGTCCGATTATATTGGATGTGTATAGCTTGATATGTAGCCATGTGTACAACAATAATAGCAACCAGTTTATTGGAATCTCGTATAAATAAACACTTATCATGGAGTATGTATATTACTGCATAGATAAACGATATTAATCACTGGATAATACAAATATGTACGTGTGATAAGTCCATCAGATAACTAACACGGACCAACGAAAGTTAAATATTAGCGATACTTGACTTTTGAATATGATCAATATCGGAAATTAAGCTAATACTAATGTTAATTACATCGTTTATTAAATCATTATATAAGTCATTGCCTCGTTGGTCTAGCGGTAGCGTGTTCACCCGCAGAGAACGACGTCCAGGATTCAAAAATCCGGTCGGGCAAAAAGTGATTTTGGGACATTTCTGTAAAAAGAAAAATTTCTCAGCATCTGCCCGAAGTCTGGGAGTTGACGTTATTCAAAGTCAAAGTCCAAGATTTATTTGCAAGTAAATATGGTTTTAAAAGGTCTTACATTGGTAGCACAAAAGTAGCTTAACATATCTAATCATATAATAATGACATGCAAATTTGTGAAGACAATTATTTGGCCTGCAGGAATTCCTTTACAGTATAGAAGGAATTCTCAATTAACCAATTGCGTAAAGTTTTTTTGAATCGACCCATTGGAAGAACCTTAATTTGGTCAGGAAGCTTGTTATATATTATACCCCCGAGCCTCGGAGAGCACGTAAAGCCGTCGGTCCTGTACTTGACCTCTTTCCGGTCGTGTCGCTAGACGTCCCATCAGATCATGAGAGTGATGGAATAGAAAGTGATGCAGTATAATATGTCCCGCGCAGATGGCTAATCTCTATCGAGACTGGCCGCCGTGGTCGAAATTCGGCTCGGAAGACCTTATAACTATTATTATATAAGCTAAAATACTGACGTCCATAGCAGACAAACAAAAAGAAAGGCGTTCAGAACGAATTGTATCTATCTGTTGGTCTAGTAGCTAGTGACCGTGACTGCTAAGCCAGAGATCGGGGGTTCGATTCCTAGCCAGGACAAATCTTTGTGTGACGAGTACGATTATTTGTTCCGTCTGGATGTAATTTATCTATTATATGTATGTATTTAGGAATATATAAGTATTTTTATCAGTCGTCATAGTCGAGGCTCTGTCTGGTTTGGAATCAGATGGTAGTGTGTTAGTTGAAGATATAGGCTATAATCACCACTCTTCGCTGACGCGTCAGCGATCGTACATAGAGCGAACTTCTACACGTCTTCTGGTAACTATTGCCTCGGGATGTCTTCCAAGTGCCCACGAGATGAGATGGGGTAGGAATTCGTATAGTACACCTGTTTTAGGAACGTGGGTTCAGTCCGATATCTTAGGTACTATGCATAAGACATGGGAGGTAGAACTTCTTTTTTTTAAGTTTGTAATTATCATGAGATTTTTAACCTTCGAATGCATTTAGATTATATTTGTTCAATCAATCAATCAATTTGACGGTCACCGTAGCCTAGTTGGTAGTGCTCCTGCCTACGAAGTTGGTGGTCCTGGGTTCGAATCCCGGTCAGTGCAAATATTCGTGTGATGAGCACGAATATTTGTTTCTGAGTCATGGATGTTTTCTATGTATTTAAGTATTTATCTATCTATATAAGCATGTATATCGTCGCCTGATACCCATAGTACAAGCTTTGCTTAATTTGGGGCTAGGATGATCTGTGTGACATTGTCCCGAGATATTATTATTATTATTATTATCTATGTATCACAAAATACCACTATTTGCCTCTTTGACCTGTTTCGAGAATTCATGATTCTATTTTAGTCACCGTTTTAGAACGAAGCCATGATTTCATAAGCATACCTTAAAAGTGTAGAGGTATAAATCATAGCATACAATGCGTCTACTGGGTTCAGCCTGGAATATAAAACTAGTTGGGGATTTCTAGTCAAAGAGAAAATGCAAATTTTTCACCTGACTATGAAATGAAATAAATCTTAAAAGTCAGCTGATCGAATTTTATATTTATTATGCTTATTGCAACGTTATAAAACACAGGAAACATTTTTGAGTTTGACTTCTTTATGGTTAGTTAGTTAGTTGGGCGATAGGTTTCCGCACTTAGCCTCCTAATTGGGCCATTGTGCGTGATACTTGTTTGGCTACTCGAACCATTTTAGTTCCATCCAGAAGTCCAGGAGACTTCTTTATGGTTATTCAAAATCAAGGGAAAACGTATTAACATCTTTTGAACCTGTCTTAACTACCCCTTTTACGATATTACACTTAACAGACTGCTATTTGACTATTTACAGCTCCGTTTCTGTGTTTTAAGCCTTGCAGTACCTTATATTTAATCAGTAACAATTATTATTAATATTCAACAACTCAGGCTAATGGCGTACGCGGAACTCAAAAATCTGATCTGTGAACTCTAGAACTCTGTAGCGTCATTAATAGATATGCGATTTATTTCAGATTGATGTGTGATGATGAATTTATAACCAACCAATTGACCTCAATGAATTGCTTATAGTGTAGATGCGTAGAAACCGTCCATTAGGTTAGACCGCAATCAGCTTTTTTCATTCTAGCAACTCAGTAGGCTTGGACAACCACTATTATAATATCTAATAATATCTAATGACAATGTCACACAGATCATCCTAGCCCCAAACTAAGCAAAGCTTGTACTATGGGTACCAGGCGACGATATACATACTTATATTGATAGATAAATACTTAAATACATAGAAAACATCCATGACTTTAGACAAATATTCGTGGTCATCACACAAATATTTGCACTTACCGTGATTCGAACCCAGGACCACCAGATTCGTAGGCAGGAGCACTACCAACTAGGCTACGGTGACCGTCAATACTATTACCAACAAACACTAATAAAAACTTGAGAGGTGTCAAGGAACACCCGGATGGAACGAAGTTATTTCTTATTATTTATTATGTACAAAAAACCTGTATACATTCAACCAAAATAATCGTCGCGACACCACACTGTTCAATGCAAAATAGAAATGAAAATATCGGGCTTGCTTTCTATAAAGGAGAGAGAGAGAGACAGACAGAGAAACATGCGCACGCCGCACAGCTGCAAAATGTGTCGTGAAAACTTTTCGTAAGATTTTTTTCCGTCTTCTTCCGTTCCAATAAGCTCTTAGGTTCCGCCAGGGATATGTAACTTTACAAATTTATAGGTGTGACTGAAATAATTATATAGATGAAAAAAATCATGACTAATTGCAACAATTCTTTGTGTTTAATTATACAACGTGCCTAATATACAGGACGAAAATCTTTGTAGATAAAATGAGCAAAATCTGCGATTATATATAACTTAAAAAAATATATTTTCTACATCTTGATGGTATTGATAGATATATGATCTATGATGCACTCGAATTTGTTTAAATACAGATTTTATATTATGTTAAATCGCAAAATTTTTATAGTACCTAAGTTTATACTTTAGACGGTCACCGTAGCCTAGTTGGTAGTGCTCCTGCCTACGAAGCTGGTGGGTTCGAATCCCGGTAAGTGCTAATATTTGTGTGATAAGCACGAATATTTGTTTCTGAGTCATGGATGTTTTCCATGTATTTAAGTATTTATCTATCTTTATAAGTATGTTTATCGTCGCCTGGTACCCATACTATGCTTTGCTTAGTTTGGGGATAGTGTGATCTGTGTGACATTGTCCCTTGATATTATTATTATTATACTTGAATGCAAGAAAGACGATGCTTAGTAATTTTTTAGATATTCAAATCTGTCGGATTTTTGCAGATTATTTAGACAGTAATATGACTGCAAATCGAAGGAATACTTGAAGCCAGTTATATTTAAAAAAAAATCAATATGATCAAAGTTTGTTCCTATCGCTAGACACGTGCCGGAAAAAAATGTTTTAATACTTGTGAAATGTTTTCAATAATTTCATAGAACACAGTTAGTACAATAAATATTCATCACCATACTTTAAGTGTGAAGCTTAGTTAAAATAAATGAGTACTCATTTATTTTTTATATACAGTGTTGTATATAAAAAATTATGTGTACTCAAAAAAAAAATGAAAACTTTAAATCAATATCATTTATTAAAACAAAATTAAGAAAATAGCGCACATACAAACTATCACCATTGTTTTACCCAGCTTTTAATTTGTCTCATACATTAGCGGTCCATAATACTGTCCATTCAAGCTTTATTAATATCATTTTCGATAAACAATATTGGTTTGGCCATGGAGAAGCCTGTCGTTATATTTCGCAAAGTAATAATAGAATATTGACTGTTACCCAAGTGTCAACAGCAGCACTAAACATCATCTATTATATATCTATACATTTAATAAAATCGAAGGAAAGTCAAAACTTTACATTGAATATTTTTTTAAAGGATTTTTGGGGCGTGATCTACAATCGATATCGAAGCCACAAATATAGTATTTAGAACTGTTGGCTGTGTGTCTGTGTGTCTGTTTGTCTGTATGTATGTCCGGGCTAAACTCAAAAAGTACTGCATGGATTTACTTCAAATTTTGCATGAATATTACTAGGGGGTTGGGTCAATATATACGCTACATATTATCACGCTATCAAGTACGGGGGAGGAGCAGTGATAATTTATAAAGTTTAACGCGGGTAAAACCGCGGGGCACAGCTAGTTTAATCTATTTCTAAAGTACTTGAGTAATTATGAAGCGAAGAGGGAAACAGAATTATGTAAAACTTCGCCAATTCCTTATCTCCGTTCATAGTCCATTCCTAATGTCTCGGGTCTGTGCCAAACGCCAAAACAAGAAAGTTATTTATATAGTAAACATAGACACCTCACGTGACTAATTAGGGCTGAACGGTATTGCACCTGGCTTATTTAAATTTCTGTGTGGGCTTTGTGGTGACGGCGGTGGATATCAAAATATCATCACCCCATCTCATCCCGTCGGGGCGTAGAAGTCGACCTGTGGTAGTACCAGACGCTGGGTAGCAGCTTCCTTCTGAGCACTATGACCATCTTACTGCGATCGCCAACGCGTCTGACAAGCGTGGCGATCATGACATTTCCCTTCTTGGGAGACGCTTGTCTAGCAGTGGACTTCTTTCTTAGTGATACAGTGGGGTTGTATCTTTAAAAAAGATAAATATAAAGAAGGTTAAATTAAACAAGTCAGAATACAAACTGATATTTGCACTTGGAGGTCTCAATAATATCTGACTGTCCAAATATAAATGGCATCTGACTACAAAATGAAATATGGTTGCTTAACATAACTTTGAGCAAATATATTATTATTATATATTTTTCTAATCAAGACTAGTGTACATACTTTGAAATTGAACTAGTCATGCATAATCTAAAAATAGTTATCTGTAAAACTGTCAGTCTTAATGATCGAGTCGTCCATTTGGAGAGACTAGTGTTCTAAATATATAAATGTTACATGAACAAGTAATCAAATATATAAAAAAAAACTTGAGAGGTACAAAGGGACACCCGGATGGAACGAAGTTATTATTTATTATTTATTATGTACAAAAAACCTGTATACACTCAACAAAAATAATCGTCGCGACACCACACTGTTCAATGCGAAATAGAAATGAAAATATCTGGCTTGCTTTCTATAAGAGAGATAGAGAGACAGACAGAGAAACATGCGCACGCCGCACAGCTGCAAAAAGTGTCGTGACAACTTTTCGTAAGAATTTTTTCCGTCTAGCCCCCTTTCACAACGCGCGATAAGGAACTTCGTTCCAATATCATCACCCCATCTCATCCTGTCGGGGGCGTAGAAGTCCACCCGTAGTAGTACCAGACGCTGGGTAGCAGCTTCCTTCTGAGCACCATGACCATCTTACTGCGATCGCCAACGCGTCTGACAAGCGTGGCGATCATAGCATTTCCTCCCAAGATGATTCTTGGGAGAGGCTTGTCTAGCAGTGGACTTCTTGCTAATTTCAACTAAATATTGCGATGGAATAGTATAAATTTATTATATATATATACATAAATAGAGTATAAGTGATGCAGTGGGGTTGTTATGTTTAAAAAAGATAAATATAAAGAAGGTAAAATTAAACCAGTAAAAATACAAACTGATATTAGCACTTGGAGGTCTCATATAAATGGCATCTGACTACAAAATGAAACATGGTTGCTTAACGTAACTTTGTGTGTGTGCAAATATATTATTATTATTTATTTTTCTAATCAAGAGTTTGAAACTTTGAAACTGAACTAGTCATGCATAATCTAAAAATAGTTATCTGTAAAACTGTCAGACTTAACGATCGAGTCGTCCATTTGGAGAGACTAGTGTTCTAAATATATAAATGTTACATGAACAAGTAATCAAATATATAAAAAAAACTTGAGAGGAGCCAAGGGTCACCCGGATGGAATGAAGTTATTTCTTATTATTTATTATGTACAAAAAACCTGTATACACTCAACAAAAATAATCGTCGCGACACCACACTGTTCAATGCGAAATAGAAATGAAAATATCTGGCTTGCTTTCTATAAGAGAGAGAGAGAGAGACATGCGCACGCCGCACAGCTGCAAAAAGTGTCGTGACAACTTTTCGTAAGAATTTTTTCCGTCTAGCCCCCTTTCACAACGCGCGATAAGGAACTTCGTTCCAATATCATCACCCCATCTCATCCTGTCGGGGGCGTAGAAGTCCACCCGTAGTAGTACCAGACGCTGGGTAGCAGCTTCCTTCTGAGCACCATGACCATCTTACTGCGATCGCCAACGCGTCTGACAAGCGTGGCGATCATGACATTTCCTCCCAAGATGATTCTTGGGAGAGGCTTGTCTAGCAGTGGACTTCTTGCTAATTTCAACTAAATATTGCGATGGAATAGTATAAATTTATTATATATATATACATAAATAGAGTATAAGTGATGCAGTGGGGTTGTTATGTTTAAAAAAGATAAATATAAAGAAGGTAAAATTAAACCAGTAAAAATACAAACTGATATTAGCACTTGGAGGTCTCATATAAATGGCATCTGACTACAAAATGAAATATGGTTGCTTAACGTAACTTTGTGTGTGTGCAAATATATTATTATTATTTATTTCTCTAATCAAGACTAGTGTACTTTGAAATTGAACTAGTCATGCATAATCTAAAAATAGTTATCTGTAAAACTGTCAGACTTAATGAACGAGTCGTCCATTTGGAGAGACTAGTGTTCTAAATATATAAATGTTACATGAACAAGTAATCAAATATATAAAGAAAACCAACCATGTATATCTATATGAAAGGCAGTCCCCTGCTTTACCATAAAGAGGTTAGGATAAAACTGCGCCCATACAACGGACCAGAAACAAATCTATCGCTTATCGCTAAATGATACATTCGGTTGAATGTTCGAAAAATTTTAGAGTATTAAGACATTCGATTTATACCTAGTGGTCGGTAAATTGATATCAGATTCTATTCCAAATAATCTGATATCAATTTATCGATAGGTATAATAAGACATATATATATATATTCATACACCTTCTATACACTAATAATTCTTTAGTAATCCTAAACGCCGATGTTTGTAGTATCTATTAATGTAGAAATTATTTAAATACAGCACGTGATGTCAACACGGGACCTTATCGTGTATTAATGCTGTTATAATATAGTACATGACTTTGAGTATTTACATTTATCTATTATGTCTCATAAATAACAAACAGAAAGTCGGCTCCTCCGTACACACGTGTATGAGACGGTAATAAGACATTGTTATAGTGTGTCACGTCAAATAATGAATCGAATCCATAGAAATTCACATAGAGTTATAGACATGTGTGGCGATTATAAGGTTCTTATAGTGAATGTTTGATATTTAAAAAACTTGAGAGGTGTCAAGGGACACCCGGATGGAACGAAGTTATTTCTTATTATTTATTATGTACAAAAAACCTGTATACACTCAACAAAAATAATCGTCGCGACACCACACTGTTCAATGCGACATAGAAATGAAAATATCTGGCTTGCTTTCTATAAGAGAGAGAGAGAGACAGAGAAACATGCGAAAGCCGCACAGCTGCAAAAAGTGTCGTGACAACTTTTCGTAATATTTTTTTCCGTCTAGCCCCCTTTCACAACGCGCGATAAGGAACTTCGTTCCAAAATAAACGGTTTCCTGGAAACATTATTCACATTCAAATAAGAAGTAGATAATGATGAAAACACACGACGGAGTACACCAGCTAAATGTTTACAGTTTTCATATGTATATGAATTATACTTTATTTGCTTTATATTACTATTTTAATTGCATTACAATTTTGACAACCCTAAGATGTAATGTTTGGTTCTGCTGGCAACCATGTAGCATGACAAATGGGTAGTGCATCCGAAATATTACCTAACGCACTTTAGGAACGTGGTGTGATAGATTACCTAAACACATTAATGTCGTTTTAAAAATTTACATGTCACATTGATGCAATATTTTTATACTCTGTAAAAACTTTAATAAACAGTGTATGTTAAAGAAGTTCAGTATGTAATGAACAGATTTATGAATTTGACTCTCACAATAACATGTATTTTTGTATATGTCTTGTATGAACATTAATATGTATGTGGCTTTGTCCTCTTCCGTCCTAGCAATCGTCACAAACTATTTATCAATTGCTATACAACAAATGTGACTTTTATTAAAACCTAATGTTGCAAGTGTGGTCTTTATGACGCCACGAAATAATAACGAACGAAATTTATGTGTTATCGAAATTGCGATGCGATGAAAATGCGAATTTGTCAAAGTTGTGTGCGTAATTATTATTAGATAACGTTTAAGAAACTTAACTTTCAGAGGTTTTTTTAAAGACAACGCCCACACTAGGGAATTTTATACGTGTGTACCGGGGCACTTTACAGACAATATTTGACCGATACAAAGTACATCCAGACGCAACAACTATTTATGGCAGACGCAACAACTATTTATGGGCCACGCAAATAGTTGTCCGGGATGCGGGAAATGCGGGAATCAAACCCGGGACACGAAGTGGCAAGGCTACTGTCTTAACCACTCGGCACACGTGCTTCAAATATCATCTTGAAACATGGTCAGGCAACTTATTTTCTTGTAATTTTATTACTGAAGTTTTGGAGGCGGATACAGGAGAATTCGAATTCTCAATTTTGTTGATTAAGTATTGTTTCTTTTTACACGTATGCGTAGAGCAAGACCAATAATCTTTTACGTATGCAAGTTTAATATATACGACCTACGTAAATTCCTACGTTTGGACGGTCACGAAATGGGCTCGCCTCCCGATCTAAATATATTGTCACGTTCAACGTGAATCACGGACATAAGTGTCACACGATGTCAATTATCAAGCAACGATGCAAATTTTCCACTAAATGGTCTTAAAAATTTAAGCATTAATAGGCGCCTCCTGGCGCCAGTAGTAACTTTGCCACCAGTTTTTGCCAAAGAGATGTATCGATGCATTAGTTGAAAAGTAAAGTCGAATATTAATAAGTATCGAATACACAAATATTTTTATGTTTCGTATATACATAAATTAGGTATAGTATATTTATTTTTCGTTAGATAAGCTAAGTGTCGATAGAGAGCGTCAACTATTGAGTTTAAGCAGATATTACGAACAGCATGACGATTCCTATAGTTATAGTAGGGCCAATTTAATAGATCACATTTGACATCTGTCAGTTACCAGGAAAGTGAATTGTAAAATGACCTTTTTTAGTAATTATTACAATAAAGATAAATCAAATTAAGCAAATGTGCAGTTCTAACTACGAAAAAATAAATAATATTCTATGCCCGCCGCTTAAGATTACGTTGTTGAATTTTGATGAGGTGTCAAATGTGATCTATTTAATTGGACCTACTGTAGTCAGCGATCGATTTCAACTTCTTTTTACAATAATTGATATTGATTGAATAATAATATTATTATTTTCATTTAGATTTTGTTTTTCTCGAAATTATTTTTCGGTATTATTATTATTATTATTATTTCCCATCGAATAAGTAAAGAGTTAGCATAATTACAAATAAATAAAAATCATACAGTGGAATTTACAACGTTCTTCTTTTGAATTCAATTAAAAAGTAAATAAAATGAAGTTACACAACATTTAACACCCATAATTTTAATGACGTCAATGACGTTATAGAAGTAAAATATGTGGGCGTTGCTGAGTCTATTAAAAGTGACGCCTAGTCAACAAAAAATGGCGCTTCATTTTGCTAAAAAATATATTTTAAAACACAACATTCAACACTGAAAATAACTAGAGCTGCGTTCGTCAACACCTCACACCCTTTTCATTTAGAGGTTTACCATGGTCAAGACTTATGTAAAGCAAATAACACGTAACGTAACATGAGACTTTTACTTACGTAAGCTGGTGGGTGTGGCATTTACTTCAGGAAATATACAAACAAATCGAAAATAATTACTGGCAGTTGACGTGGTACCAGAAATGATTTGTAGTTAGTGCCAAATGAACAACATCATTAGTATCTACCAAGTTGACATTGACTTCTCCCAAACAAAACTCATTTTACCGAAAATATGCGTAGTATTGTTTGGCACACGTTTCAGAGGCTGATGACGCGGTGGTCACGTGTAGTCTGCTGGCTGTCTTACTAGTGCTAGCTAGCTATATTAGGAGACGTAGACGGAGTCATTCTCTTCTCAGAGTTGTTCAAGCCGCCGATTAAGCCTCTGGCATAGTTTCACGACTGTCGTCGAAAGATTACAAATGGGACCGATAGCTTGTCGTGCTTTCCGAAGCACGCAGCCACTCAGTAGTTGAACAGCTTTGGTGGTAGCCCATCAATACGAACGCGTGCCTCTCCGTCCTCTCTGTCTGAACCTCTCCGATCTTTTTGAAAATGCTAATTAAGTTTGCTGTTAATTATCGACTTAAACTGGGCTAATCGTTTCTTTAATCAGTAATTAACCTAACTAGTAACGAGGGGTACGGAGGTGAGAATTAGATTTTCATTCATTGTTTATTAGTAAATAAATAACATAACCTACAAACATTTATTCCGCAGCTCATATCTATGTCAGTGGACTAAAAATATATATTGAATGGGACATGTCAGTGGCGTTATAGCACTTATTTCATTTGGGAATGATAGTTTTATGGTAATTGGTTCTAAAGTTGATTAATCACTTCAATTCTGATTTATTTAAAGAATTTCAGTTCTGCTCAACTCATAGAATTTATAAGCTGTTGTCTCACCTCTGACATAGCGCAGCGGGACAATGTTGAATAATATTATCGGCCCATAAAGGACTTATGTCATGAAGGTTGTCTAGAGTAGAACAATTGAACAGGCATTTTGTGACTATTTCAACATATAAGCCATGCGAAGAGGTAATTACACGCATGACGAAACGCATTTTTTAGTTAGTTAAGTTTAAGCTTTAACTTCTGCAGTAATTATTAATAATTCAACTTCTAATAATTATTAGTTGTGCGATTTTTAAACAACAAACTTTACATGCGCTTTTTAAGTTAATGTCGACGTAAATAAAATTTTACTTAATTTCATTTGTATTTTATCATTGAAGGTTAAACAAACTTACCTTAAGTGAAGTTTGACCATAATTATATGAGTCGCTGCATCCGAAGAGATTTTCATATTACACAGTAGTACACTCTTCAATGTGCTGGACATCGAACACTTTTTTAGAGCTTGCAACATTAAAAAAGAGAAAATGGCGCCTCTGCGCGCCACGTGGCCGGCTGGAAAAACTTCATTCTTTTCAGAGTCCTCAGTATCTACTTAAGATTTCACTAAAGGCAAAGCATTAAAAACAAATAACGGGAAGAAAGTATTCACAAGAATACTTTAAGGGCGGGAGGGATCGAAAATCTCTTCGGATGCAGCGACTCATATAATTATGGTCAAACTTCACTTAAGGTAAGTTTGTTTAACCTTCAATTATATTTCGTCGCTGCATCCTCGAGATTTTCATATTACACAGTAGATGTTTAGAGCTTTAGGGAAATCTTTAGTAAGAGTATTGAACCAATACCCAAAAAACGAATTGTTACATGTAATAATTTGCTTTATCTAATTAACTAAATTATTTTTAACTATACTTAACAGTAATAAACTGGCACTTTTAAATACAAGATCATTATTTAGATCTGTCATAAAATTTACTAAATACGTGGGAATTTCATGACCATCCTGCAGCCTTGCGTCAATATCCGCTCTCTTGCAATACTTGCTGGATACCGCATCTGATTGAAGACGCGGTTGCGTTGTGGTATCATTTTTTAGTGGTCAGAATTAACCTTTCGGCATTAGAGGTGTCTCTGAACGGTCCTATTAGTTCTATGTATGCTATCAGGGATTTCCCTGGGCCTATCTCCTTCTAATTGTGATAAAAGAATTAGATGCGATTGAGGCCTCGCTTTCAAGAATTTTAAATATTGGAATCGTTATTTGTAATATTTGAAACAACGTCTCTTATCTTGGGTTTAAAAATTTCAACTTTAATTTTGGATACACTTAAGGCATCCCAAAGGGCCTGCGGCCAAAGCTCATATGCTGAGAGTTCATCTTTATTAGATTATGTGGTCGGGGTAGCAATATCAGCGGTAGGATCGTGCGTAGCGACAACATTATCAAGAGTGTGAGTAATCGGGTCAATATTATTCGGCGACAATGGAGCGTATAACCTAATTAGCTAAAAATGAATGCTCACATGCATTATTCGGCGTTTGTATATTCGGTCGTAATCGAATCACGGCTCTTTAATTTTATGGGTATTAGCCTTGACCAACGATACGACGGAACGTATTCCAAAATTTAATGAAAATGAATGCTCAGATACATTATCTGTATCAGAAAAAAATACATATTATTATGCGAGTAAGTGACCGTAATCGCACCATGGTTCAATTATTTATATTGGTATTGTGTTTGTATATTCGGTCATAATCCAATTACGACTCTTTATAGGTCTTGACCAACAGTATCAATACGACGCGTATTCTAAAATTTAATGAAAATGTATGCTCAGATACATTATCTGCATAAGAAAAATATATATTTAAGTGACCGAATTCACTTCACGGTTCAGAAATAATATTGATATGGTGATCGTATATTCGGCTGTAATCGCCTCGCAACTATTTAATAATATCCGGATTAGCTTTGACCAACGATGCGGCGGAGCGTATTCCCTGATTTAATAAATATGAATGTTCAGACACATTATCTTTATAAGAAAAAATACATATTATTATGCGAGTAAGTGACCGTAATCGCATCACGGTTCATAAATAATATTGGTATTGTATTCGTATATTCGGTAATCTAATCATGAATTCATGACGCTTTAATTTTATAGGTATTAACCTTGACCAACGGTATCGATTCGACGGAGCTTATTCGCTGATTTGATGAAAATGAATGCTCCGATTCATTATCTGCATCAAATACAATAGAAATGTGAGTAAATTACCGTAAAACGCATCACGGTTCAATAATTATAAATCAGAATTCATTTATTCCGTAAAAAAATACATTTATGTGGAATCGAATATTGGTATGGTATTCGCATATTCGGTCGTAATCGCATCACGACTCTTTAAAATATACATTTTAGACGCCAGTTAAGGCTACTAATCTGCATCAGATAAAATACATATGTGAGTAAATGACCGTAATCACATCACGGTTCAATAATTATATTGGTATGGTATTCGTATATTCGGTCGTAATCGCATCACGACTCTTTAAAATATACATTTTTAGACGCCAGTTAAGGCTACTAATCTGCATCAGATAAAATACATATGTGAGTAAATGACCGTAATCGCATCACGGTTCAATAATTATATTAGTATGGTATTCGTATATTCGGTCGTAATCGCATCACGACTCTTTAAAATATACATTTTTAGACGACAGTTTAGGATACTAATCTGCATCAGATAAAATACATATTTGAGTAAATGACCGTAATCGCATTACGATTCAATAATTATATTGGTATGGTATTAGTATTCGGTCGTAATCACTTCACGACTCTTTAAAATATAATAAAGTCAAAGTCTACGATTTATTTGCAAATAAATATGGTTTTAGAAGTGAATGTAAGAACATTGGTAGCACAACAGGTACTATATATAATAATATATATACATATATTTGTTTATTTCTTTTTTTTTTTAGTTAACTGCAGGAATTCCTTTACTGTACAGAAAGAAATCTCAGTTAGCCATTTGCGTAAAGCCTTTTTGAATCGGACCATTGGAAGTACCTTAATTTGATCAGGAATCTTGTTATAAATACAGTTTATCTGTATTCGTTGTGCAGTCGACAACGTGGTTAGACATGTCAATATTTTTTTTTTTTAATTAATATTATTATTTAATTGCCAATGGTATTCCTTCGTTTGGGCACCATCTACTCACAAAACAAGTTCCACAGTATTGAGTTTTGTAAATACCTTTAAGCCATATCCTGATATTACCATCTGAACGAAATCTGGTTTACTCAATATGGGAGAAAGTGCTGAACGGCATGTGTTTTCAGATGAGAAATTAGCTCCTAACCTGAACTGTTATGTAATGAAGTTTAATGCTACAGGATTGATTTTTGTTTTTTTTTTTTTTTTATGCAATCATCAATATTATTATTATGACCAAATTTCCATAATTTTTACACGCTGTGTCGTTATTATTTTAATGTGTTGTGAGACAGAGATGAAATCATTAATTCAATTGTCTCCATTTTGAGTGCTTGCTACGAAAACGCCTCTTTATTGACTTCGCCAGATTATTATGTTGGATTCACGTCTCACTAGGCCAGTGAGGAAAGACAATAAAATCTATTGCCAGGTTATTATCTTGCATAAGCATTTCAAAATAGGTGAAAAAACTGAGGAAACAAGCAAGAGAAAAAGTATTTCCAATTAGGGGTAAACGTTTACGTCGAAAGCGTTACGATCCTTCTTCCAGTAAGTATATCAAGGTCATTTTTCATTTAAAAAGTAGGCCTGAATTTGTTGTCTAGATCTGGGGAGCCCGATCTCTCTGCTAAACATAGCATACTAAATAAAAGTAAATATATGTATGCATCTAACAATACGAGTACCCGTGTCAAAATACACGATAATTTTAAATTTAATTTTAATATTGGCCTCTAATGGTTAATTTTAATATTCCTGACTGCTAACTATAATACTGGTGTGGGTTCGATCCCCACTCGGGACAAATATTTGTTCGATTAGCGCGATTATTAGTTCCGTACCTGGGTTCAATTTATCTATAATTTGTATGTATTTAATAATAAACATGTATATTTATCAGTTGTCTGTTGGCCACACTATTGCAATAGTACTGGCTCTGCCCCGTCTGGGATGAGATGGCAAGACATTTATTTATTGTTATTATTAACTTATAATATTCAAATTAATAGATCGAATACTTACAGCTACTTAGTAAATTACTAATACCATTTCAAATTAATGGACAAACAATTAACAACATTTTCTGTTATACTTGATATCAAACAAAACTAATACACGTTCACCATATACAAATTCTATTTTAAACAAGTTTTTTACAGCAATCACAGTCAACTAAACTGGAAAAACCATGTCTGCAAAACTAGCAAATCAATCACATGTTCGCTAAACTGGTAACCCATGTTACTAATACATGTTCTAGAAGTCGACAGGATCAACATCGGGACTTGTACTTGAGTTGTACGTGTACTTGGTCAATCAAATATAATAAAAGCATTCTGGCTATGTGCGTACGTTTCTGTTACCTACTAATCTAAATAGAAACTACATTGCAGATTATTTAGAATAAAGCTATTTGAATGGTTGAATGAAACTAACCGCTATAGCATTAATGAATTCCTGGAACTGAAAATTTTCTATTTGAGGATTCAGTCCTGTATTCTCCTTGCTGAGTGCATCCATTATAATTTGCCCCCATTGTTCAGAGAACACGTGGCAGATATCTAGGTTAGTTGTGTAAGTAAAGTAATCAGGTTGTAAATAATAAATCATCACAACTCCATATGATTTTAACCGAAACATTGCCCCAGGGCATTGTAATTATTAGGGTTTTACAACCGGTACATACCTGTTGTAAAAACAGGGCTTGTACTATCTGACACAAAGGGTAGGTCTTATTCCATAGAATGGCTAACTGTAAAATAGGTTAGAATAACCTAATAATGCCAGAAAACATTCAGCTAGTAAAACTAAAATCTAATTATACATAGACGTGAGTCTATGTATTTCTATGTCTATGTATCCTGTTTGCCAGGGGGTGTGTAATGTAATCATAATTGGTAATAAAATAAAATGATAGTATCGTTGTAACAGTCGGTCACCTTAATATGCATGATCAATAACGAATAGAAAAAGAATTCGAAAAATATTCATATTTGCTGGAGAGTAAGTATGTACTTACATTTTTTGCTGACACTCGGCATTTGCGTAGATTCAATCGGCACCAAATTATTTTTCATATTCCTTCTTCGTGCACTTAAACTAGCCCATTTTTATAGGCCAATACAGTAATTCACATTAAATGTCACTATAATATAATTATAACACTTGTTTACTGAAAATAAAATAACAAGAATTGGTGTTTCGAGGTCCGAACACTAAGAGCGAATGAAGTTTTTCCAGCCGGCCACGTGGCGCGCAGAGGCGCCATTTTCTCTTTTTTAATGTTGCAAGCTCTAAAAAAGTGTTCGATGTCCATCACATTGAAGAGTGTACTACTGTGTAATATGAAAATCTCGAGGATGCAGCGACGAAATATAATTTAGTATTATAGTTATTTGTTTTTGTTATTGTGAAAAGGGTTATATAAGGTGAACTGTTAGCACGTAGATAAAATTTAATGTTATTTTATTTACCTACCAATAGACTGCTAAAATCTGATATATAAAAATTTAAAGCATTTTACGCCGTTTAATTATCACCCGCCAACCTGATGTTAGCTTGGCGGTGGATTTTGTTTTTCGTTTCATATCGTATTGGTAACACAACTAAATATTTTTGTTTAGCTACTAAATACTACTAAAACACTATTAAATAATAGAGCATGTTTCATTCGATTTCATGAATTACCACCCGCCATTCTGACGACAACAAGGTTTTTATCATAAATGATATTATCTATCATATATATTATTACACAAGGATTCGTCCTGAACCCACGATCTCTGGCTGATCAGTCACAGTCTCTAACCGCTAGACTAACAGGCAAGTTTATTTATGTTTTAAATTAGTATAGTGGTACCAATAGATGCCAATGATATATTTTTTTTAAATTTAAGCGAGTTTTAATAATTTCATTTGTGAGAAAGGAAAAAGAAGAGGAATGAGTTTGTAACCTTTATTTCCTTCTGAACACCGTTCGGTGAATGAAGTATCGCAGTTGAATGAAAAATATACAATAGTATACATAGTTATGGTGCATTTCTACATCATGTTCTTGTTGAAGATAATGTAATTAAAGTGACGGAGCAGCATATACGCGTTGGTTCCTCCCATCAGGGCATGTATATTTATATGATAGGCAATCCCCTGCTTTACCAAAAACTGGTTAGGATAAAACTGCGCCCATACAACGGACCAGAAACAAATCTATCGCTTATCGCTAAACGATATATTCGGTTGAATGTTCGCTAAATTTTTGAGTATTTAGATGTTCGATTTATACCTAGTGGTCGATAAATCGATAACAGATTATTTGGAATATTACACCCATTATAAGTCCTTGCTTTTATTAACAGGCCATTCGACTTCTATACACTAATAATTCTTTAGTAATCCTAAACTCCGATGTTTGTAGTATCTATTAATGTAGAAATTGTTTGAATACAGCACGTGATGTCAACACGGGACCTTATCGTGTAATAATGCTGTTATAATATAGTACATGACTTTGAGTATTTACCTTTATCTATTATGTCTCATAAATAACAAGCAGAAAGTCGGTTCCTCCGTACACACGTGTATGAGACGGTAATAAGACATTGTTATAGTGTGTCACGTCAAATAATGAATCGAATCCATAGAAATTCACATAGAGTTATAGATACATGTGTGGCAATTATAAGGTTCTTATAGTGAATGTTTGATATTTAAAAAACTTGAGAGGTGTCAAGGGACACCCGGATGGAACGAAGTTATTTCTTATTATTTATTATGTACAAAAAACCTGTATACACTCAACAAAAATAATCGTCGCGACACCACACTGTTCAATGCGAAATAGAAATGAAAATATCTGGCTTGCTTTCTATAAAGGAGAGAGAGAGAGACAGACAGAGAAACATGCGCACGCCGCACAGCTGCAAAAAGTGACGTGACAACTTTTCGTAAGAATTTTTTCCGTCTAGCCCCCTTTCACAACGCGCGATAAGGAACTTCGTTCCAATACTTACTTACTTATCGTATGGGCAGTAGTTACCCTAGTGTCAGGGTTGTTCAAGCCGGTCAATAGGCCCCTGACATGGCTTAACGACTGGTACCTAACGACTACAACCGGGACCGACAGGTGAACGTGCCATCCGAGGCACGGAGACGCTCAAAATACAACTATATATTATACAACTTCGGTGGTCACCCATCTATGGACTGGCCGCGAGCCTAGTAGCTTAACCTCGCCAATCATTCACAGACCGGTGAGAGCATCTAGCTATAAGCGCCTCATGATATTTAATGTAAGGTGCATAGATACTTATGTATGGTATGAGTGACAGCGTGATGCAATCTAGGAGGCCAAATTGTTTAGTAATGAGAATCGGCTCCTTAATTCTTCTCCAGAGACGCAATTCCAAGGCCATCTTTGACCATCTCACACTCTAGAAGGTTACATTGTTTAATAATGAGAATCGGCTCTTTAAGTCTACTCCAGAGAAGCAATCTCTGGGCCATCTATGACCCTCCACATTTATCTCTCCTACCCGCACTGAAATTTAAAACAACTTTGATTTTAAAAGCGCCATCTCTTGGTAATGCTTCATACTAAGTATTAATATACCAGCCGTCTTATCCGCGTAAGTTTCGGTAAAATGCACCGGAGCGGCATACCAGCGTACTCGAGGCTCCTCCCATCAGGCGGCTAGAGAAGTCCACGGCAGGTTAGGTTTAGTCGGTGGGAGTCCGACATACCCACCCACATACACTTTTTGCGGGTGGCATGCATTAGACATTCTCCCTGCGTAATAAAAAAAAGGTTTCGGTAAGATGGCGTTAAGCGTCTTAATTGCGTTAAGTTTATGGGGAATACTGCACGTGTGGCGTAGCGGCTTAGACAGTCGCCTCGCCGCTTCGTGTCGCGGGTTCGAGTCCCGCGCCGGACAACTATTTGTGTGACCCATAAATAGTTGTTCTAAGTCTGGATGTAATTTGTGTCCGTCTATTATATGTTTGTAAAGAACCCTGCGACACAGAGAGCAATTTCCCTAATGCGGGCGTGGTCTTTTTAAAAAAAGAAAAGAAAAGCATGGATTGTATAAATTTGAGTCCGAACACCACGGGTAATGTGGTGCAACGGTTCACGCACATGTAAACCCAACTCAAGTTCTCTTGTCGCATGTCAGCTGTACATTAGGTCTAGATCAGGTTCAATCGATATTAGTTACATATCTCTTGTCTCAAACGAGTTTTTAAGAGATGTAGGGCATAGCGTTCATTCGCTCAAAGAGCAGCCCGTCTGGGGAAGTACTTCCACCTTACAGAAGACATTCCTTAATAATAACATTAATAATTTTAATGTTGTGTTTCCGAGTGGGAGTAAGGTCGCCAGAGCTCATTGGGGTGGGGGGAAGGGTCAGCAACACTTGTTTGCTGTCTCTAAAAGGCCGGTACCGCAGTCGCGACCCCTTTGGTGTCGCGAGTGTCCATGGGCGGCGGTGATCACTTATCATCAGGTGACCCACTTGCTCGTTTGTCGCCCTCTGATATATAAAAAAAAGAGTACTAAAAATGAAATACCTAGTAGAAGAAATGAAATGTATGATGCTCTTAAGATCATCGTCATGGTACATGGTGGTAGCAGAGTGGACTATACTTCAGCACAGTTCACTGCGTACCACTAAGTTTAGGTATAAGTTACACACTTATTGTCGTAAAAAAGTGTGTATAAACTCCATGTCTGACCTTAAAATTTCAATAGGATGTTCAGGTTAGGAAAATATAACAATAAAAGTTCATGTAACTCCCGTGTTCAAAGTTAACCACCGTGACGTCATGCAATAATAGATTTAAGTTGAATATTATACGAAGTAAGTTAATGCTGGTTCAACTTAGCATATCATGTTGCTATATTATGATGATTTAATAAAAAAAAACTTGTGTGTACACGCGTTAGAAGTTATACTTCTCAATATAAAACTTGAACATAGTTATCAATTTTCATACCACCTAGAACTAACGTCATGCTATTATTTTTACGATGCGCGCGCATCGTAAAAATTCACTCTCATACCACCTAGAACTAACTTCATGCTGTTAAATTTTTTGGTGTCGGTGTGCGCGCGCATCGTAAAAATTCACTCTCATAATTTTTCTCCATCGCGCCAAAAGAAGTATAACTTCAAAAAATATACAACATGGAACTTTATTAACGCACATCCTGAAAATAGTTTGTTCATAATCGTTTACTGATTCGATTAATATAATTTTTAATATAGGTATTTTTTATTCCAAAATAATTAAACTACGGAAATTATTGTCATTTTAACCCTGTACAGTCAAAACAAATTGTAATGGACCGTAAGTCAAAGTAATAATACTTTTAGAATCGCAGTTTATTTGTATTCATACAAATTCCATCATTAAATACAAAATAAAGAAAAATAAACTTTATTCCAAGAAACCAATTTAGTAAATAACAATGCAAATACATGTTAAATTAAAAATTCAGTGTATGTATTATGACTATAACATAATATTCTAATTGGGGTGTTTGAGGGTGTGCGTTAGTTATGTTACATCTACTATATAAAAATAAGTCGGGTGTTCCTCCCTGACGCTATAACTCCAGAACGCACGAACCGATTTCCACGGGTTTGCCTTCGTTGGAAAGGTCTCGGGCTCCGTGAGGTTTATAGCAAAGAAAATTTAACGCGAGTAACACCGCGGGGCACAGCTAGTCTACTATATAAAAATAAGTCGGGTGTTCCTCCCTGACGCTATAACTCCAGAACGCACGAACCGATTTCCACGGGTTTGCCTTCGTTGGAAAGGTCTCGGGCTCCGTGAGGTTTATAGCAAAGAAAATTTAACGCGAGTAACACCGCGGGGCACAGCTAGTCTACTATATAAAAATAAGTCGGGTGTTCCTCCCTGACGCTATAACTCCAGAACGCACGAACCGATTTCCACGGGTTTGCCTTCGTTGGAAAGGTCTCGGGCTCCGTGAGGTTTATAGCAAAGAAAATTTATAAAATTTAACGCGAGTAACACCGCGGGGCACAGCTAGTCTACTATATAAAAATAAGTCGGGTGTTCCTCCCTGACGCTATAACTCCAGAACGCACGAACCGATTTCCACGGGTTTGCCTTCGTTGGAAAGGTCTCGGGCTCCGTGAGGTTTATAGCAAAGAAAATTTAACGCGAGTAACACCGCGGGGCACAGCTAGTCTACTATATAAAAATAAGTCGGGTGTTCCTCCCTGACGCTATAACTCCAGAACGCACGAACCGATTTCCACGGGTTTGCCTTCGTTGGAAAGGTCTCGGGCTCCGTGAAGTTTATAGCAAAGAAAATTTATAAAATTTAACGCGAGTAACACCGCGGGGCACAGCTAGTCTACTATATAAAAATAAGTCGGGTGTTCCTCCCTGACGCTATAACTCCAGAACGCATGAACCGATTTCCACGGGTTTGCCTTCGTTGGAAAGGTCTCGGGCTCCGTGAGGTTTATAGCAAAGAAAATTTAACGCGAGTAACACCGCGGGGCACAGCTAGTCTACTATATAAAAATAAGTCGGGTGTTCCTCCCTGACGCTATAACTCCAGAACGCATGAACCGATTTCCACGGGTTTGCCTTCGTTGGAAAGGTCTCGGGCTCCGTGAGGTTTATAGCAAAGAAAATTTAACGCGAGTAACACCGCGGGGCACAGCTAGTCTACTATATAAAAATAAGTCGGGTGTTCCTCCCTGACGCTATAACTCCAGAACGCACGAACCGATTTCCACGGGTTTGCCTTCGTTGGAAAGGTCTCGGGCTCCGTGAGGTTAATAGCAAAGAAAATTTATAAAATTTAACGCGAGTAACACCGCGGGGCACAGCTAGTCTACTATATAAAAATAAGTCGGGTGTTCCTCCCTGACGCTATAACTCCAGAACGCACGAACCGATTTCCACGGTTTTGCATTCGTTGGAAAGGTCTCGGGTTCCGTGAGGTTTATAGCAAAGAAAATTTATAAAATTTAACGCGGGTAACACCGCTGGGCACAGCTAGTATTGTATATATCTGGGAAGTATCGTACTGAACCATCTAGGCCAAACTAAGCAAAGCTTGTACTATGAGTAGACGACGGTTAAAAATACTTTTTTGAAGTTAAATTTCTTTACGCTTAACATGGGAAGTACGCTGGTGAATGCGTGACGAGACAGTTACGAAAAGTTAAGTAACGAATGAAAGTTGAGAGGGAGATATAAGTTAGTGGAGACAGAAAGAGAGAGATACGTTTCGTATATTACTGCAGGGGCAAGAGAGAGATTTTTTTTCACCGTAGCCTAGTCGGTAGTGCTCCTGCCTACGACGCTGGTGGTCCTGGGTTCGAATCCCGGTAAGTGCAAATATTTGTGTGATGAGCACTAATATTTGTGTCTGAGTCATGGATGTTTTCTATGTATTTAAGTATTTATCTATCTATATAAGTATGTATATCGTCGCCTGGTACCCATAGAACAAGCTTTGCTTAGTTTGGGGCTAGGATGATCTGTGTGACATTGTCCCTAGATATTATTATATATTATTATTATATTATTATCTTATAGCCAGTTACGATTCATATATTTAAGTTTTACTTCAGTCGCGTGGTCTAAAGCGCACACGGTTTTTTATGTAAAATTATAATTACATTATCTTAGTATCAACACTCAGACCATGTTAATAGACATAAATAGTTGTCTTGTGCGGGGATCGAACCCGCAACCTATGGATCAGAAGAAACAACTGCGTCACAGCGGTCATCAAGATATTTAACATTTTTACGGCCACCAACCATGATGCTTCCACCGTTTCGCCTTGATTTGTTGTCGAACTTTTCCCGTACAAGCCCCGGCGACCTTTATTCGGCACAGAGACAGCACATACCAGCAGATGTAGTGCAAAACACGACGAGTTATTTCTACGATATCTCTGGCTGATTCTGTGGTGGCAGTCGCCACCGGCTCGCAACAAATTGCAGAATTTATTTAGTCTTATGAGCGCCACGGTCTTCTATCGGAGACATTCAAACAGACCAATACAGTTTACTATAAGTATATATATATATATATATATATATATATATTTTTAATAATAATAATAATATCTGGGGACAATGTCACGCAGATCATCCTAGCCCCAAACTAAGCAAAGCTTGTACTATGGGTAACAGGCGACGATATACATACTTATATAGATAGATAAATACTTATATACATAGAAAACATCCATGACTCAGAAACAAATATTCGTGCTCATTACACAAATATTTGCACTTACCGGGATTCGAACCCAGGACCACCAGCTTCGTAGGCAGGATCACTACCAACTAGGCTACGGTGATTCGTTGTACATTAATAGTTAGGCCTGGGGGACATAGGGTTCGGCGCCTTGGCCCTCAAAAATTAAGTACCCAATATTTGATATTCAGCAATGTACAAAAACGCGATACTAATACTGTCCAAAATAAACGTAATAAAACAGATCTAACAAACGTACTACTTTATTTCATTGTCATTTTGTCTCCAAAAACCGGATAATTACAAAACGAACACGCGTGTAGAGTTACGCAGGTTAGTTACGTAGGTTACGTGCGATACATTTATATACATATTATCTACGTGCACAACTTACTAAAATATTGACCATATTAGATATAGTATGTAAGTATAGTATTAAAAATATGTTTTATATCATGATGTTATGTCTAAAAATCCACCATATTTACACATAAAATTTTGAATTTATACCAGGTTTTGAAAATGAAACAATGCCCTGATACGTCTTTTTCCGCGTTGGCGCCAAAACTCCCCTCGTGGACATAACAAATAAGTATTGCCATACAGCGTGGTAATGCTGCCAGTATTCTGGGAACATTAGCAATACAAGAACATTTAATACCTTTAATTTAACGTTTTAAGTATTTAGTTAAAGAAAAAAAAAGGTTTATTTAAAATATAAAAATTTTAAGCTATTTTCATCACATTTTTCTCGCATCAAATAAATAATATATATTATATTTAAATCTTATAAGTTTTCATAGGTCCATTTAAATCCTTTGAGACTTATTTAAATCTTATTTAAGTCTCAAAGGAATATACTTATGTAAATCGATTTATTTAATATACCACTAGGTGCAATTTTCATTCTCTTTTGCCCTCTAAAAGGACCGTTATTTTCAAACCCGCGATAAATATTTCTTAATGTCTATATATCTTAGAATAATGGTACAATTTGAATATGTAGCTGTGCCCCTAAAAAAATATTTTGGTTTATAAAATACTAAGAAACTAAATTACAATACGTTTTTGGATTAAGATATTGATTTTTGTTAATATGTTTCTCGATCATATGATCTAGTATCGACAAAAACAAAACACAATACCTTTAAATTATCGTAATACGAAAGAAAACTTAGTCAGTTGTCCGTTTTTTTTAACTTTAAATATTTATGCATGGTTTCATGGTTTTATGAATTCGTTTCGTTTAAAGTGAGGCGAATGCTCATGTCTAAATTCTCTAAAAAGTTACTACTATAATATTATTGCAAAACCTGGAATTTATTGGGATCCGCGCATACTCGCGAAGTATAGCTGTCAGAAGTAATTGTCATATTGTACGTGGGACTTAATTTTAGAGGTAGGCTCTTAAGCCGCTTATTCACTAGTGATAGTGGACTTACGACTGTATGTTCTCAGCAACTGTACTGTTGGCACTGTAGTTCAGAATTATCTATGGTTTTGCCTATTAAAATTTCAGTAAGATTCTGGATACTGTGTTTGCACTTTTATAATAGTGGGCCAACAACACGAATTGAACTACAACAATGCTGCCACCATAAAGAGTTAAACTGGAGACTAAAATATATCATCATCATATCAGCCGAAAGACGTCCACAGCTGGACAAAGGCCTCCCCCAAAGATCTCCACGATTGCCGGTCTTGTCTATCTATGTGTCTATATGTCTATCTATTCGCATCCAGCAGTTTCTAAAATATATACTGTAATATAATTATTATTTTTATAATATAATCACCTAAATATTGATAGTAATATTCACTACGATTAATCATGTATTTTATAATAGGTCTTTACCTATGAAATTGCCGTTTTGTATGAAAAAATTTAAACGAATTTTTTTCATGAAATTTTTTATTTGTATTAATCGAAGTAATCACCCATGCAATCAATGCATCTTTGCCATCGCAGTGGCAGTTTATTGATGCCCTTCTTAAAGAAATCAGCTGGACGGGAGGCAACAAATTCTTCAAAGGCATTTTGTACTGCCTCTCGGGTATTGAATTTTTTTCCCGCCAAGAAGTTATCCAAATTCTGGAAAAAGTAGTAGTCTGTAGGCGCAAGGTCTGGTGAGTAGGGCGGATGACGGAGAGCTTCCAACCCCAGTTCTTGCAACTTGGAGACCGTCTGCTGTGCAGTATGAGGTCGCGCGTTGTCGTGCAGGAGCAGCGGAGACGAGCGATTGACCAATGCTGGTTGGAGATGCGCCAGCTTCTCCATCATTGTGCTCAGTTCTTCACAGTACACATCTGCAGTAATGCTCACCCCGTTTGGTAAGAAGCTGTGATGAATCACACCGGCGCTAGACCACCAAACAGTGACCATCACTTTTCTAGGGGTAAGTTTTCGTTTAGGGCATTGTTTAGGTGCTGAACCAGGATCCAACCAACTTGCTGAGCGCTTGCGGTTATCAAACAGAATCCATTTTTCATCGCAGGTAACAATGCGGTTCAAAATTCCTTCATTTGTGTGTCTGTTGAGCAGTGCAAGGCACGTCTCGACGCGTACTTCGCTCTGGCGATCATTGAGTTCGTGGGGCACCCATTTGTCAAGCTTTTTTACCTTGCCAATTTGACGCAAATGGACCAATATTGTTTTGACGCTAACGTCGAAAGCTGCTGCTAATTCAGCCGTAGATTGTGTATCATCAGCTTCCACAACCGCCTTTAATTCGTCATTGTCGACCAAAGTCTTCGGACGACCGCGAGGTTCATTTTTCAGGTCGAAATTTCCAGAACGGAAGCGAGCAAACCAATAACAGGTGGTGCGTTGGTTTGTAGTGTTAGCTCCGTAAACGTCGTTGATGTTGCGTGCCGCTTGTGCCGCGTTGCTGCCACGACGGTACTCATATTCCATAATTACTCGAATTTTTAACGTATCCATGATGACGAAAAAGATTGAAATGCGATGAAAATGTAACACTAATCAATAAAGAAATGACTACTTTTGGAAAAAAGAATCCATGTTTTTAAAATAAAATTAATTTGAAATTAGAATTCTTAGCCAAACAAAAATTATTTTGATTTGAAATGGCCAGTACTGCAGAACGGCAATTTCATAGGTAAAGACCTAATATTTAATTCAACTGACTATTTGCTATTGTCACTTATTTTGACGTACCTATATAGGTATGTTTGCCTTTGAACGGCGGGTATTTGATATGTGTTATCTCTCTAAATCGAACTTAATGTAAGGCGCAGCGCTGAGCAAACAAATAGCGATAATCCACTATTTCCTGATTTGATATCCCTGAAAGAAGAAAATGGAAAGGTCGAAACAAGAAGTTAAATGACTACCATACAATAATAAAGTATACCTATTCCCTGCTTGAATACTATAAGAGAAATTATCTTTTCCTTGTCTAGTTTAATTTCATAGAGACAAGTTCTAAAACTAGTTAGATAATTTTTAATCAAATAAATGCAACTACCTTATCAGTAAATGATAACATCGTGACAGATCCCATGTCGCCGTGATGATCTCATGTTTAACATTTCGAGATCCAACGACACTATTTTTCCACTCACACGGTACATTTAAAAAGCATGTTTAGTTAACTTAACAACTCAACAACAAAGGAATATGTTCATACCAGGTTGATAGTAAAAAGATTTAACTGGATTGCATTGTATTTTGACATGAGTTTTAAATTTCTGTCATTAACGAAAATTTTATTTCTTTTAGGTGGTTAGTATATTTTGACAGTTCTCGAAGAGGTACGACGACTAGTGAATGGTCGTGCTTTCAGCTGTCTTAAAAATAGGACGCGGTTATCAATTTGACTTAGCTGTGACAAATAAAAGTAGCTATTGGTTGTATGTTTTTAGAATAGTAATTATAAGCATCGTCACTGTTGTAAGGTAAGCTAAGAATAAATGAGTCAAGAAAAATGTGATTATTTGGTAGTTAGTTTAAGGTGAATATAAAGTGTCTGGTTCTATTTTTTATTTCAGGGGGTATGCCCCTGAAATTAAAAAGAACCAGACAATGTTCATTCACCTGATTGGTAAATAAGCACGGCCCAACTAAGGATAATAATACTGCAACACACATGAAGTCACTCACACGTTATCAACGATTTGGACTTCCCGATGTGATCTAGTGACTATATAGCACTTAATAGCACCAGATTAACACAGTTAATGCTATTATTCTAGAATTCATTATTTCCAAAGGAAATACTTTGCCAGTCAAGCTGAAAGGTGTGGCACACTAGCATTCGACCATAAATTTAATCCACATGCACATGAACGTAGAAATAGTGTCGCCGTATCTCGTGCTATTTGTCATATATATTTAGAACATAAAGTCCTTGATGAGACATTAGAAGAAAATAATGCAAGAAAATAATTAAGGAATTGTTAAAAAACCATAAAAAACCATGTGCTCTGTTATAAGCAATGTGTTATTTTTATATTTCTCAAAGAATTCAATTTATTATTATCAAACTAAACAACTTGTAAAAGACTCTTAAGATTACGTTGAAACTTTTATTTCTATTTTAGTAATAAATATTCAATGTTTTACTTTTTTATTTAGGAGCAGTTTAACAAGCCTGATTAAGGAATCGTCCAATGGTGAAGTTACTTATTATGGTACTATGTAAGTGAATAACGATTTGATGGGGTTTTGGTCTATGTATGGTTTAAGGTGCCAATCGGATATTGCAAACGTACTGAGTAAGGGAAATGCGGTGTAAGGGACTTATGGTGTAAGGGATTTAAGGTGTAAGGGACGTACGGTATAAGAAACAGAAAGCAAACCATGGATCATGTTTTTATATGATTTTGCTCACCACACTCTAACGGTTGATTTATTGAAATCAACTCTAATTATTAATTTAATGTTTATTTATATCTAGCTGATAAAAAAGACTCTCATCTTTCATACCTGTGAAGAGCCGTTCAGTCCACCCAGTAAGCATCTGTCATGGCTCGTCATCAACATCATCATATCAGCATAATGATGTCCACTGATGGACATAAGCCTTCCGCATAAATCATTGCTGGTCTTGCGCTAGCCACATCTAATGGTTTTAAGCGATCCCCAGAAAATAACTAGCTATGTGTATATGGCTTAACTACTATTGTCTAATTACAATTGCCGTTGCTGTCGGCTTAACGTGCCATTCTAAGCACGAATACTATCTCGGCTAAAATTGTGAATAAAGATAAACAAATTATAACTCAAGATATTATTTTCTACATGGATTGCGCCAGAAAATAAAATACGAAATGACTGGAAAACTGACGTTACAATTCCGTCTGAATAAGGTCCCTTAGAATATGCCTACTGAATTTTTGTACAGACGCCAGCACATCCAGCTAATACAATCTGTCGAATTTCTTTTAAAAATTTTCTACTTTATCACATAAGCATAAGATTCACTTTCAATTGGGGAAATTTGACAGATTGGGTGTAGCTTGATGTGCTGGCGTCTGTACCATTTTCTAAATAGCTCTTATTGAAACCCTGAGCATTTTTGGTTGGTGATGGCAATAGTATTGAGAAACGTGTTGTCAGCTTCCATACTTGAGCGATAGTTTTACTTTATTAGAGTAATATAAGTTAAGGGTAATTGGTTTTTGCTGGTTTTGGTGACGATATTTTATGCATTTTTTAATGGGCTTGCGTTTGACGTTGCCTGATGGTAGGCGGGGTTGTGGTCTAAGGTGGACCGTGCGTCCCTATAAGATTCCAGTTAACTTTAGCTTTGAATAAGTTCATGTTATAGTATAATATCCTACGGGTACAAATTTCGGCCATGGCGTGTGTGCCGCCATGTTCTGAGCAAAGCATTTTCTATTTCAACACACTCATGATCCTGTGGGACGACTAGTAACGCGACTGGAGAGAGGTCAAGTACAGGACCGACAGCTTAATGTGCTCCCCGATACACGGGGGTGTAATAGTGCCAACCCTTGGCTCAACTTTCGAAGCCAGGACCTCATTATCTGCGGATAGATTCTGCCGCTAGACCAACGAGGCAGTAAAACTCATGTTAGACTCGTATGTATTAGGAAACACGTTGTTTGGGGAGGAATTCCATGTTGGCCTTCTACATAATAATGTAGAAGGAATACCTAATAAGGTAGAAGTAAATTGACCGTGCACAGTCTGCTGAAAACCTATAAGCTTGCCACCTGATCTGAGTGAGAGAGGATTAGCAGCTTTTTACACATTATATCGGTATCATGAAATATTGGTAAACCTATTATTACCTGTATTATAAAATGAGTATAGTTTTCTATACTTAAGAGTGTCTTGGCGGACGCTATTGTTTCATATCCCGGATCTCATAAAAATTTCATTAAAAGGTAAGGAAAGCTTTTGGTAGCAGTCCGGATACATATATGGCACTATTACAACCGCGTACCGTCCAAAGAAGCAATGCCATGCCTGGATGTTAAGCTGACCTGGCGTCTACTATGGCTTAACAGCAATAGTCTGTTAAGGTGCGGACCAACACCGCACACTGCTCACTCAATAGAAACTACCACACCATCGGTATAACTGACAGCCCTCTGAGCAGAGCGTGCATGGAAAATCGACGAAAATCTGGAGGGAAACCCTGGGATCACCAAGAACTCTTACGGAGGCCCTGATAGGTTAGGGAGACCTAAATGCTTCTGGAAGGAGATGGGCTAAAAGACAACATTGGCTCACGTACCGTTGTCCACATCGGGACTAAGTGTGGAAACCATACCCACTTGCATATTAGTGGTGGTTATATTTCTCTCTCTAAACTGGTATAAAACTATTCTTTAAAACTATCTGAAAATAATTTTCAATCAACAAGTTTAAAATAGCAAGATGGCCGTCATAAAAAGAATCGTGAAATAAGGTTACGGACAGTGTCTGAAAATTAAAAATTAGGGTTTATATTTGGAAGAGGAAAATTGAATTTGGAATACAATAAATCGCGGGTGAACACGGCTAGACTAATTTAAATGTCATTACATCTCTCTCTAATATAGCTCGTATGAAAAGAACAAGGCATACATAGAAATTTCAAACTACCAAAACTGTTTACAATACACAAATTATGCACACCAAACACATATTTGCTTGACAGGTTCCAACCGTGTCACTTATTTCCTTTCAATTTTTTGCTCCATAAATTGACACCACCTACGATGCCCAATTCTTTTCAGTTTTCAAAACAAGTACAGACGCCAGCATATCCAGCTACCTTGGGGTAGCTAGTGGTAGAAAATCTATAAAAGTAATTTGACAGATTGGTCTGTCAAATTTCTTTTATAGATTTTCAACTTTATCACAAAAGCATAAGGTTCACTTTCAATTGGGGAAATTTGACAGATTGAGGTAGCTTGATGTGCTGGCGTCTGTACGTATTATTATGATCTAAAGTAATGCGCTGATATTGAAATTTGGTGTTGATATTTTTGGTATTATTATATTTTTAAATTTACTTATGAAGTAGGGGCGGAGCACAGCGTTTCATATCATCCTTTTTAATTTTTTTCTGAAGATTGGTAAGTAAATAGTTTTATTTGGTTTGTAACTCACTTTTATGGTTACGTTAAACAAACGTGGTCTAGTTAGGTAGGTTTGCGACTTCGATTCTCCAGTTAGCACTAATTAGGACAATTGGTCGAATTTTTGACAGTATTGCCGCTTCCTGCTCTTGATCGTGCGCTATTTACCTACTTAGTGGCAAATTCTCGTCTGATATTAGGTACATACTGGTATTTAAAATAAAGAATTTAAATGATTTTTATTTAATTGTTTAGTAAACTACTGCGTTAGCTAGGAATTATGTATAGATATGATCTATACATATAATAAAATCGTAGGAAAATCAAAACTGTACATTGAATATATTTTTTAAAGAATACTTGGGGCATGATCTACATTCGGTATCGAAGCCCAAAATATAGTTTTTAGAATTTTTGTCTGTTTGTCTGTATGTATGTCCGGGCTAAACTCAAAAAGTACTGGATGGACTTGCTTCAAATTTTGCATGAATATTACTAAGAGGTTGAGTCAACATATAGGCTACATATTATCACGCTATCACCTACGGGGGAGGAGCTGTGATAATTTATAAAATTTATAGCGGGTGAAACCGCGGGGCACAGCTAGTAGGACATAAGATTAGCTATTAAGTTAGTTCATAAATCAAATACCATGTCGTCGCTGAAAATCTGTAGGTTTTGGACTGATAAGTGGATAGCTATACCCTCGGGTTGACTTCTACGCCCGCCACGTGTTGAGATGGGGTGACGATATTCTGATTTTAGCCACCGTCACCACACAGTATGAGTAGATCACAGTTTAAACACTTTAAACTGTTTGCCTCCACGGTTTATGTTGGGTACACCTTCTATAAGCTTTTTGAAAAATAGTTGGGTATCTGTACGCTAAGCGAGCAAACGACGCAAACGACGCATATGCCAAGCATATCAGTAGCATATCAGTGATTACTAACATAGTCGTAAGTTTATACTAACAATCTTGTTGAGTCTTAGTTACTCCAATAATGAAATTTCTATTCTATTCCCCCCCGAGATGATTGGGGAGGCTTTTGTCCATCAGACTTGACAGACAGATGATGATAATGTATCCATTTTGCAAGAAAATCATTTAAAATAGCTTTTACAGTATCTTACAGTTAGCCGTGACAAATTTGACACAAAATAGATGGAACTTAAAATTCTAGAATTTTATCTGAAACTAACTAATTCCAAACAACAAAATTAAACAATTAATATACCCGAGGTAAAATAATATTGCGTTATTTACATACTGTACGATATGACAATGTATGCCAGGGTTAAGCCGCGAGATGTATTTACTAGGTGCTTAGGGTAAAGTTTTCCATGGTCCAATAAAACATATACAAGTTGTAATTTAAATAGTAGATGATGTGGAAGATTTAAACACAGCAATCTACCCATAAAAATAAAAATACGAATGAAAGGCAGTTTGTGAAGTATTTTTTTTTTACAAATTGATGCCTTAAACATCGTTGAGTTTCATGGGAAATTAATAATCCATAAGTTAATAATAATAATATAATAATATTCACATGCGGCTATTTGTTACCAAACTAAGCAGAGCTCTAACTATGGAAACCAGATAACTGATATACTACTTTTCTTTTGTAAATACATACTTATATAGATAGTTAAGTCCACTGTATATTATAATAATATTTTACAACTTCTATAGTAAATAGCAATGAGCCATATATAATAATAATATCCTGGGACATTATTTACAAACGGCCATCTGATCCCTAACTAAGCAGAGCATGTACTATGGAAACCAGATAACTGATATACTACATATGCAACTTTTCTTTTGTAAATACATACTTATATAGATAATTACACCCAGACTCAGGGCAAACAGACCTCTTCATGCACACAAATATCTGGTCGGGGTGGGAATCGAACCCACGACCCCCGGTGTGAAAAGCAAGCATTTGCCAACCACGTCAACAGGCCCGTTTAAATCCGATCTTAGACCGTTAATAATATTATTCCAGAAACTCTAATCCATGCAAATATACGTAGTTATTACAAGAAAATCGTGTTCCGTACCATATTAGACATAAATTCACATCAAAATAGACTTGTTTTTGATTTTGCAATGTAGATAATTGAACTGTGCAGTGGAAAACCTCGTTACTTCACTAGCAGTGTGTATCTAAATAAATTCATAGTGTTTAAACAGTCGTGTAAAAGCTTAAATCATGCTAACTACAACTTATTAAAATAGTTATATTTCTACTGAGAAATGTTTCTTGTTTCCTGACTATAGAAAGTGAGGAAACAAGAAACATTTCTATCTATGTATGTCTATGCTATCAGATTAATTTTACATTTTATGTAAAAAGATTTTTTTTCTCAATCGATGTTTCATAGTCTAGTCTTATGGCTTATAAATGTTATATTACATGGCACAAAGTCCCTTAGAAACTAGTCTAGGCACAATATTTTCAAGTTCATTGGCAGATATATATATAGTAACTGAACGTTAGATTTAGACGTCGTAGAACGTCAGATTAATATCATTTCATCGATATATTAAAACAAATATATATATATATATATATATATATATATATATATATATATATATATATATATTAAATGAAATAAGGTCAATGGGTAATTAGAACTTGTGTCAAAAATTGACATACTTTTAATATACATGCATAAATCTAAAATTTTGTTTGCGAATGCGTTCCCATTTTTAAAGCTTTTTTATATAGGTACCTATTTATTACTATGATATATAAACAGGGCTTAATGTAATAGTTTGGAGTAAAACTACCGATCGGTTGTTAAAGTCTTTCGAAAAAATAAAATATTAAATAAATTACTAATTTTCTTAGTCTATTTTTTATCCTTTTCCAATATTTTTATGACAACCCCTATCGAACTCTAACACCAGTCCTGCGTATGAAATATTAGAGCGATACTTTGAAGGCGGGCTATTGTTTAGTAGAGTAACCTGACATTCCTCACATAGGTACATCACAATACATCGATTCACGATTATTCTAGTTGAACACGCATGTGCTAGCCACAAATTTGGACGCCACTACCTTTTCGGTGTGCGATTAAATAACTCATTTGCAATATATTAGGAAAAAAAAAACATTTTTGTCTCGATTATTATTGCTGTGAAAAGAGTGAGGTTACGTGTGGTTATGCAACGAACCTGTTAACTATTTCACCGAATAACTAGGTAATTAAGAAACTATTAAGGGACGCTTTACAGCTCGACGATATCAATACAAGCACGTGGATTTGTTTAGTATTTACAGTAGATAATAGAAATAAAATACCGGATACTAATTCTTTTCTTTTTCTTTTATTTAAAACGCCCGCACTAGGTTAATAAATCCCTGTGTTGCGGGGTACGTTACAAACATGTAATAGACGGACACAAATTACACCCAGACTCAGAACAAGTATTTATGGGTAACACAAATAATCCGGCGCGGGACTGGAACCCGCGATACGAGGCGGAGGAGGCGGCGAGGCGACTGTCTTAGCCGCTGCACCATACGTGCAGTCATACTAATAACTTGATATTAGCAAGATCATAAGGATTATAACTTGACTTAGCATTATAATTACTTGGCATGATACTTTAGAATTGGAATAAATTTGTATGTTGATACGAACGAACCGAGATTAGAATTTGAGGTCGCAGCGATAGACCTTCATAGAATAGATTAAATTAATTTTCCTGTGCTGATTTACCTAATAGTACTGCAAAATATCGTATCTTTTACCTGAATTGGTATTTACTGAGTTAAACCAATAGATAACAGGGTGATTAGTTAATATGTACAATACGGCGGTAAACGTTAAAAACTCGTAACCGTGTTTGTTCGTGAAATTGAGGGAATTTTCAAGTTTGTTGTGTAAGATCGCGAACAGATTTTTGCTATGTTTCTTTATATATATTACGTAACTGTTTAACGTTTCTGAATAACCAATTTCGACGACGTAATCCATACACGTTGGTTTATTCAAATACAGGGTGGTCGAGGAGTTGAGGTTCAAACGCAAAATTTAGATACTTTATGATTAGGAGTATTCGAATCGCCCCCATGTGTAAAACACAGATTTATTATATTAACATTAACAAAGTCATCCGACCTCAGATAGATTTATATTTAATTGATTCGAACTTTGAAAAGCTCTTTCAATCATATTATTTTGGTTATCCTCAATGGAGATATATCAACCACGATATACTGGGTTATAACAGTTTAAATCAGTAAGCGAAATATCTTAGGAATGCCGCTATCAGGTATTGCTAATCGGTAGGTGGTAAAGCACCTAGACGCGTGGCTAGTCTACAGATGGATTACTGCCTCAATGACTTAATTTCTGAGCGTCTCTGTACCTTGAAGAGTTCGTTAAATTCATTGAAATGTTTACAAAGCACGTATTTCTATGTAAATCAAAATTGTAATTTGTAATAATAATAAAAGTTCTTATAAATATTAATTTAAGTAACCAATGACTTAAAATTGTTAAGTTAGATCCTTAAGTATGACGTAAGGGACGGGTCTGAGTTGAATTTAATTTCTGAAAACCCACTCTTTCTGCTCTGCTTTGAAGTAATTCGTTACCTATCTCGTGGATTATTTGTGATATTACATACATGTCAAAGGATGTACATACATACAAAGACTCACAAGGGTTAGGCAGAGACAACGAAAGTCCATTTGTCACGATCTTTGCACACCTCTCTTGTCTCGTTTACTGTCATTATATTCTTCATACACGCTCGTCGGTTTAGCACTTCTGACCTTCTAATAATGACGTACACACAATTATTAAAATAATTCAGGAAATAACCAAAAATAACTGGCTCTCTATTGATGACGAATAAAGCCAAATGAAGTGCTTACCTATTGGGCAATTGTACAACACCCCTGCTGTGTGGACAATGACGTCATGGACCGTTCCTCATCTCATATAAAATGAATTAAATGTTGTGACTGTTATGTTATCTCTCCGTACTTCCCTCCTTGATAAGCGAGTTATTTTGCAAATGATAATGCCAGTCGTATTATATTAATGCAACAATTATTGAGCTGAGTGTAAATGAAGGAACGAGCCAAAACTCTTTCTTAGGCGATTTTTAAGGTGACGTACCCATGGGGTAAAACGGAACCCTATTACCAAGACTTCGCTGTCTGTCTGTTCGTCTGTCACCAGGCTGTATCTCATGAACTGTGATAGTAAGACAGTTGAAAGTTTCACAGATGATGTATTTCTGTTGCCTCTATAACAACAAATACTAAAAAACAAAATGAAATAAATATTTAAGGGGGCTCCTATATAACAAACGTGAATTTTTTGCTCGTTTTTATAGATTACTAGCGGCCCGGTACGAGCTTCGCTACGTATAAGGCATAGTAATAAAAAAAAATGATTATTAAGTTCGTTTATTCTAACAAAACAATATTTTAAATTGCTAAAAGATGTTGATTTTACACTTTTTCAAGACTTTTTTAAATTTTCTCTACGTACAAACCTTCCCTGGACTTCCACGAATAATTCAAGACCAAAATTAGCCAAATCGGTAAAGGCGTTGTTGAGTTATAACATTACAACGAAAAGTGGCATTGATTTTTATATATACAGATGGTGATTCCGACTCGCACTTGGCTGGTTTTAGTAGTTCGTTCCTAAACGTACCTACTCCTCCCGAATGACTTCTTCAAAATTGACACAGTGGTAGTAATCATACGAGCGAGTATATATATCTGCATTTATAAAAATCAGACACGCCAGGGAGGAATAATCATCAAATGTATTCCCGAGAAACACTAGAAACTCGAATAGACTAGTGCTACCATGCAAAACTCAATCAACCCTATTTTCAAAAAATTGTTATGCGATGTGTGTAAAAATATTTAATGCCTTACCTTCCGATTTCAAAATATTACCAATCAGGCTATTTAAAATAAGGCTGAAGGCATGGCTTTTGGAGAAAAAATATTATTCCGTTAATGAGCTATTGACATACAGAACTAAAGTGTGATTTAATTTTAACGATGTTATATAATTGTATTTTTTTTTAATTTTTGTATTATTTTGTATACTTGACATAGAGAATCTGTAATGTAATTAATTTAATTTGAATTATATAGTTTGACATTGTATGTATTTGCATGCCTGTGAGCTGAAATATGAGGACTTTATGTTTTTAACATTTTTTTTACCATATTTTGAGCAAATAAAGAAATTAAAATTGAAATAAAAACAAATGTCACATTGAAATCATGTAAACACACTGCTTAACTGCACTCATCTCAATATTGACGGTCTTGTTGGCGTCGTTGGTATTTACTTGCTTTTCACGCCGGAGGTCGTGGGTTCGATTCCCACCCATGACAGATATTTGTGTGTATGAACATGTTTGTTTTTTCCAAGTCTGGGTGTAATTATCTATATATAAAAATCAATGCCACTTTTCGTTGTAATCTTATAACTCAACAATGCCTTTACTGATTTGGCTAATTTTGGTCTTGAATTATTCGTGGAAGTCCAGGTTTGTACGTAGAGCAAATTTTAAAAAAGTCATTAAAAAGTGTAAAATCAACATCTTATAGCAATTTAAAATATTATTTTGTTTGAATAATTTAACTTAATAATCATTTTTTTTATTACATGCCTTATACGTAGCGGAGCACGTACCGGGCCACTAGTTATCTATAATAAGTATATATTTACAAAAAAAAATAGTATGTCTAATATATCAGTTATCTGGTTTTCATAGTACTACAAGCTCTGGTTATTTTGGATCAGATGGCCGTGCGTAAATAATGTCCCAGGATATTATTATATAATCTTGGAAAGCAGCAGAATACCTTGCAAACCAATTTGTGTCTATAAAAGAATACATTTAGTAAGTACCTGCTTGGTATTCGCTGGTTTTTCTTTTTTAACACCTAATCGGTCATAGCGTATGTGCACAGGTTTTTGATTTTAGCACTTATTACATCAGTATAGAGTTTATAATTAAGTGGTAACTATTATACCATTATCCGATTAAGGGTTTACCGATTTCAAATAGGAGTAGATTTTTAATTCATCTCTATGTTTTTATACATATGTTACGCGGTTGATACTTTGTTTTGTGAACGAATGTTATTAATTTTTTGTTTATTATTATCATGTCGACCGAAAGACGTCCACTGCTGGACTAAGGCCATGCCCAAAGGTCTGTACAATAGTCGTCTTGCGGTATCCATATCCAGCTATTTCCAGCAATATGAATTAATTCCCATATTAATTCTGTTCAAATCAGTTGTTTTAAAGAATAGTTTTTTTTTTTTTTTTTTTTTTTTTATATTCTGGGACACTATTAACACACGGCCTTCTGATCCCAAACCAAGCAGAGCTTGTACTATGGAAACCAGATAACTGATATAATACATATACTTACTACTTTTCTTTTGTAAATACATACTTACATAGATAATTACACCCAGACTCAGGACAAACAGATATGTTCATGCACACAAATATCTGTCCTGGGTGGGAATCGAACCCACGACCTCCGGCGTGAAAAGCAAGCATTTGCCAACCACGCCAACAGGCCCGTCGAGTTGAGAGTTTGATTCAACTGTTTGTTTCTAAAACAGTAATTATTCAATTTATATTTGGATTGGCTATCTGTCTGGTTGTCATAGTACAGTGTCTGCAGATCTATTAGATGGCAGTGTGTTAAAATCATCATCATGTCACCCAAAGTACGTCCACTGCTGGACAAAAGGCTCCCCAAAGAATGGGGGCTATGCCATAATCGCCACGATTAGCAGACGGGTTGGCGATCGCAGTTTGATGGTGATAGTTCACATAAAGCGCTGCTGCCCGTTCTCTGGTAGATATTCCCGGTAGGTTCGGTCGATTACTACACCCCCCACGGGATGAGATCACCAACTGTTTAGTGATCATCACCCCATCTCATCCCGATACCGACCGATAGAAATCGATACTCCTGAGATATCTGTTTTATTATTTACTAGATGTGTCCCGCGGTTTTACCCCCGTCAAATTTTATAAATTATCACAGCTCCTCCCCCTGAGGTGATAGCGTGATAATACGTAACCTATATGTTGACCCGACCTCTAAGTAATATTCATGCAAAATGAAGTAAATCCATGCAGTACTTTTTGAGTTTAGCCCGGACATACATACAGACAAACAGACACACAGACAAAAATTCTAAAAACTATATTTTCGGCTTTGATATCGATTGTAGATCCCGCCCTAAGTATCCTTTTAAAAAAATATTCAATGTACAGTTTTAGCTTTCCTACGATTTTATTATATGTATAGATGTTAATCGACGCAAATTGTGTTTAATAACATTGAATTCAATAGACCTCATTCGGTAGCCATTATTCTAAACACGCCAAGCAATTATTAGGAAAATTATGCCAAATAGAAGGTTAAAAGTAATGGCGTCCCATCAACTGTTTAAAATTCTGCATTGCTAAAGGAAATTGAAGTGTCAATGAGGTGGTGACGATGTCGCAATAGAAAATCGTGTCCTTAAGTAAATATTTGTACCTAGTCTTGTGTTATTGGTAAGCTACTAGAACACCTAAGATGGCTACTCGATAATAGTTTGAACCTCGATTTTGGTCTTATTCTGTAAAAAGAAATTTCTTAGTATCATCCCGAAGTCGAAAGAAATTTGGCGGGATTACGCCCCTTGCCTCGGAGAGCACGTAAAGCCGTCGGTGCTGTACCTGACCTCTTTCCGGTCGTGTCGCTAGTCATCCCATCGGATCATTATTGGCTAGTCTCTGTTGAGACTGGCAGCCGTGGCCAGGTCGGGAGGACATTACAGTAGAGTTAATAGGCTTCTTCGTGGAATTAATCGGTTAAAGAAATCTTGGTTGTTCCTTCCTATCCTCTGTCATGTCGACCACGTAAATTGGATCTTCTTAATAACAGCCATAGTCAAATGTAATTGTGGCGACTTTTGTGTGGTCCCGATCGCGTCCGATCTCTGCAACCAAGACTAGTACTTACTTAGGTACTTGACTCCACCTTTCAGGCCGGGCATTCAGAGAGTATCACTTACTTGACTTCACCTCCCAGACTGGACACTCAGCGAGAGTGTGCTGGGCAGAGTTTCACCAATATAAAAATAGTTATTTTTAATGATGAGATGTGTTAGACATTAATAAATAAATATTTTTTTATGGAAAATAACTCATAAGTTGCTATTTAGATACTTAATTTTTGCATCATCTATTTACTTACCTATTTATTTAGTTTGTGAATGTAAATTGCATAGTATTTTTTTTTATCAAAAATAGTTTGACTAACTTCGATCAATAATTGATCGAAGTTGACTAATGAAGCAGTCGTGTGGTTTCCGGCCTAGAAAGAATACCAGGGCCAGCCCATACCATCCCGTGGGTGTCGTAAAAGACGACTAAGGGATACACCAGGTAGTCGGCCATCAGCGCCACCTGTGTACTATAGCTACCACCTAGTTGCGGTCGCCAACTCACATGCGAAGCGTGGTGAATACGGCAAACCCCTTCAAATGGGAACGTTATAGAAACCTTTGGAGCAGGCCTATGTCCAGCAGTCGACGATATCAGGTCGATAATGTAATTGCTTGCTTATCGTATGGGTAGTGGTAACCCTAGTGTCAGAGTTGCTCAAGCCGCCCAGTAGGCCTCTGACATGGCTTAACGACTGTTGTCTAATGACTACAACCGAGACCGACAGCTTAACGTGCCCTCCGAAGCACGGAGACGCTCAGAAATTAATCCACTTTGGCGGTCACCCATCTATGGAATGACCGCGAGCCTAGTTGCTTAACCTCGCCGTTCGCTTACGGACCGGTGAGAGCATCTAGCTATGAGCGATAATGTAATGACGTTAACACTTTTTCGATTAAAATTAGTATCTAGTTCTTTGTTGTATTAATCATTGTTATTACTAATCCTACTCGTAAGACTTTGTGAGAGCTATAAAAGAATACTAAATTTGAATGACACTGTAGGGAAAATGTGTCGAATATATCACATAAAATTATGTGTAGTGCTGCCGTAAAATTTGCATAATTGAATAATATAGGTATATTATCCAATTATGATAATTTTCATTAGGTACAGAGTGTTATCACAGTATCATCTCCATAAATATGCATATTTGTAAGATTATAATCACATTAATACCTTTGTAATTACTGGACACTTTATCATTAATTAAAAGAATAATGTGGTATGTATGTCAATGTATTCATCATCATAATACTGGTAGCGGCAAATAATAAGGTGAAATGTGGTGAATTTTGGAACTAAGTATATGGTAAATGGAAGTTATGAAGAATTTATCAGCTAATATTATATAATTGTGTTCCTTTTTATTTCCAACTAGCTGTGTCTCACGGTTTAATTTATAAATTATAGCCTATGTGTTAATCCAGGGTATCAGCTAACTCCATACCAAATTTTATTAAAATCGCTCCAGCCGTTTAGACGTGAAGAAGTAACAAACATACACACTCACATACTCACAAACTTTCGCCTTTATAATATTAGTGTGATGAATAAATAAATTTAATATACACACCATTGTTTTTAGGAGTATTAAGGTGTGTGCTAACGAACAAAAATACTGTTCTAAAAAAATCCATTAAGTATATATAACGAAAACTTAGTCAGTTTAAAAAGAACGTACCTACGACCGAAGTTTTTTAGACCTAAATTTATAATACGATTAAAACAAAATGTTTATTGTATTAACTCGAAAACATACCATATGCCATACTATATAACCTTCTCCTTTTTTTGAAGCGAGGTCAAAATACCGTTTATATTTAGAAGATATCTGAGGGGTCACAAAAGGTCTTTATAACAATGAAGGGCTTGTACAGACGTGAGGATCGGTGGGTTATTCCATTAAAGGTTATAAGTTTAATTCATAATTTAACGTTAATTATGGTAGGCTGCTATATATCAAGCTATACATTGCCAATATAAGCTGACCTGTCATTGTATGGAAATCTTATACAACGGGAGATCAGCTTATATTGGAAATGTATAGCTTGATATGTAGCCGTTTGTACGAATCGGTAGCCTAAAGGTAAAAACAAATCCTATGAAAATTATTTCTTTTTATAACTGCGTTAGTAAATATCCTCACGGTCCACCTGATGGTAAGTGGTCACTGTATTCACCGTAATGATCGGTGAGGTTAAGAACGCACGCGGTTAATCCTTAGATGGGTGACTGCCTAGTGGATAAATTTCTGATCGTTTCCGTGCTTTTGCGGGCACGTTATGTGTTTGTCAGTACCGGTTGTGTCCATTAGGCAACAGGCGTTGAGCCACCGGGCTTGAACAAGTCTCACACCTGCGTAACAACTGCCCATACGATAATTGCTGTAAGCAAATTGAACACTGAACCCTTTCTTTGTTCTAGGAACGACGCGGTACCATTCATAAAGAATGGGAACGTCGCCACTATTACGAAAACCCCCGTACCCAACAAGCCCGTCAATAATGCGAGAGGCAAGGCTTTCAAACAGATCCTCGCTGCCTTCATTGTCAACCTGGGTACCATCAACACTGGTATGGCTTTCGGCTTTTCTGCCACTTCGCTGCCACAACTCAAGGACAACACAACCATGTCTTCTATACATATCACGGAAGACCAAGCTAGTTGGATTGGTAAGTGTTTTTATTTTATTTTTATAAAATACTAGTATAAATACCCGCGTTAAACTTTATAAATTATAGCCTAATTGTTAATCCAGGCTAACTCCATACCATTTTTTTTAAATCGCTCCAGGCGTTTAGACGTTAAGAAGTAAAAAAACACATAAAATATTAGGTTTATATCAGGCTCCTGGCGATATCTGGAAGTTCGTTGGGACTCTTACTCACGCAAGTGGCAAAATTTGGACGTTTCCTGTTCAAGTCTAAATATTATATGGATCATTTGACTATGGCTTATACTATCACTTTTCTAAAGCATTTAACGAGCTCCAACAATAATACATTTCATATTTTACCTGTTGATTTGAATAAAATACTATCCTGTGCATTAAATTCAATGCGGTACCAATCCTTAACCAACTCTTGTTCCAGTTTCCCGTATTTTTAATTTTTGAAAGAAGTCCAAAGAAATCCGGTATATCGTTTCGCTTAGCCGCCTTCATAATCTCTATGTCTCTTCTCTGCCATTATTTTAGCCGGGCCGTCATAAGAGCCTGGTTGCTCGGGTTCCTGAAGTGCAGGGACGTAGCGCACTTGGATTCTTTTGTCTTGATTGTGGAGTCTTTTATTGATGGGCTTCAACTCCCGATAAGACTTGGCAGTAGGACCATACTGTTGGCACTTATAGTAACGTGTGACCAAGGTAAACTCTCTAACAGGGCAAGATGACCAATTCGCGAATTTGCGGTTTTGCGCACTAGTGCAGATACTTCAATTATATAATCGCAGATATCAGCTTCTTAGCTTCCTAATTTTTGACTTATCTTGATTGATGATAGGAACGTACCTAAGTCAAAGTCCTGAAGTTTATCGGCAAGATTTTGGTAATATAAACATGCCAAAACTTCTTTTTTTTCGATTGACGAGGGTACTCTATAAACGCAAAGTTTTTGACTGTAAGGCCTGGTTTTCTAAGTTGAACCGATTATTAAAGTTACTTGTCTTGTGCATGCTTGTTACATGTGGTTTCTTCTGTTCAGGGCAGATAATTATTTGGAGGAGGGTCTTTGTATCCTCACTTGACCTTGATTTGTCATTCAGATAAATGACCACGGAGCTTACTTTCACCGGCTTTGTGAAATTATTATTATCTTGTCTTACAATGCCACCAAAGGAAAGTTGGTGGGGGTTGTTTCGGTAGTTCTTCAACGCCTAGGATCTTGTAGCCGCTGAAACAGGTCATTTTGGCCTTGAGTTTTTGTATCGAAAATTATGCCTCGGCGATTCTTAGTTTAAGCGATTGGTACTGCACTGCCCTATGCGATGTTAAATGGCCCACTTTTCGACATTTACATTAATTATTATTTTCTGCTCAGAGTTGAGTTTTCCATCTCCTGCAATAGTGCATACTACCTTAAGGGTTTGCTCAATGGCCAACATTTCTGGATCTCAGTAATGGCCCTCAGTCTCTTGAAGCAGCGCTACACGAGCAGCTGCAGGTGAAGGCATTGAGGCGGCCTACAGGAACCTGCTATTTCAATTAGATTCCTTCGTATCAGTGTTATCAATGTTACTTATTTTTTTAAACTGAACATTTTCTCTGTCTAATAATAACATAAATCCGTTTGACACACTTACTCAAACGGATTTATGTTATTATTAGACAAAGATATTGTTCAGTTTAAAAAAAATAGTCTCAGGGAAAAAACGAGGCCACGATTCTGCAAGTGGTTATTTGTTTATTAAAAAAATATTGAACACGCCTGTTCACAACAGTTGTTCACAACAATCTTGTGTGTACTATTAATTTGCTTCATATTATATATTAAATATAGTAACTATTGTTTTAGTATCCAATGTTAATTTTGTATCTTAATATAGTATAATAATAATTCTTTATTTGCAATTAAAAGTGTCTATACTATAATAAAATAGTTTCTTCTGCATAGTGGTACAACCGTAAGTCAGAGGGAAAAACACCTCTCTCCCGTGCTAGGAATTAACCTGTGTTACGAGCCGAGTCGGGGTGAACCCCTCTCAAAGTTCACCCCGACTCGGCTCTGTACCTAAAGGTACAAACATGTGATGGCAGAGCAGTAGATAACTATAACCATCTGATCGATAAACTAGGCAAGCCTGTTTATTTAGGGATCAGTTGAGTTTCTTACAATCTAGAAGACTGTGCCACAAGGTGCAAGTTGTGTATAATTTGTGTGCGATGTTTGGATCTCTTTGCTATGACCACTCTTAAGGTTGGCTGGTAGAAAATGTCTTCAGCATTAATTCCTCCCGTGTGTGCAGTGGTTAGTGACTCTCACTGCTAAGCCAGAGTTCATAGGTTCGATCCCCACCAGGACAAATATGTATGTGTTTAGAAATATAATTAGTATGTTTATCCGGTGTCTAGTTGTCATAGTATAGGCTCTGCTTCCCTGGGACCGCTGGCGTTTCGAGGAGGGGAACTCCACTCGTCTTGTATAAGCGGTCCCGGGAGAAGGTAACCTGCTGTAGTTCAGATTGCCTAAACACGCTTGTACGTTCTGGGGAGAGGGGGAGGCATTCATCTCCTCTCCCCAGGTGAGAGTGTCACTGTGGCTGCAGTGCGCGAAGGGGGTACTGAGGCTCTACCGGCTAAGTCGCCGAACATCGATTTCTTAAATGGCGCTCAAATAAATAAGGGTTAATAATAACTTCATCAATAGTTAAATCGGCTTCCACGAGCACTGCTGTGTTCGTTCACTAGTACCCAGAGCCCCCGCTACAAGCACTGTGAGGCAGGTTACCGTGGTGGTTTTAGTGGGGAGCCCTACATACCCACCATATAAAAAGAAAGTATAGGCTCTGCTTAGTTTGGGAATAGAAGGCAGCCTGTTATTTGTCCCAAGATATTTACTTTCTGTAACTATTTAACGGGCTTCGATATTACTGGATTCCATCCATTTGGGGGCATAGTTTTCATAAACATCTTCATTTCCAATGGCATGGGCTTTAATTGAACAAAACTCAATTTTCTAAAGGTACTGTCAGTTACAATGAGGTATGGCACGTAATGTATTCTTTATATATAACATTGATTGATTAATATCGCCATGTATAACACCAAGATAAGATAATATCAAATGATCCATCTAATATACACGTTTTTAGAGTAATTAGGAACTTCGCAATGTGCTATTTCATTATGAAATTTCTTATCTCATAGCATCCTATTATTCTTACGAGATTAGCTGTTGCAAACAATGAGAAGAAAAAATTGTCACAGCATAACTGCTGGCTACCGGAAATGACTATAATAATAAAATAATAATATCCTGGGGGCCATCTGATTCCTAACTAAGCAGAGGTTTGGAAATCAGACAACTGATATACTACAAATACTACTTTTCTTTTGAGAATACATACTTATATAAGTAGGTAAATACACCCAGACTCAGGCAAACTAACATGTTCATGCACACAAACATCTGGGTGGGAATCGAACCCACGACCTACGGCAAGAAAGGCAAGCACCTACCAACCACGCTAACCGGACTATCGCTGCCAATTGTACCTCGTAATCAAAATCTGCGTATATAAGAAAGAAAAGTGTACAATAAAAGTGGCAATATATGTTTGTTTTTAAAAACATTACATATATATTTATCATTAGAGGTAGACCGAAGCCTAGTAGAATTTGACATTATTGATCCCTGTTTATTTATTTGAAACGTAAATACCGAAATTATATGCTTATGTCTACCTGTATTATTTTAAATAACCTAACCGCTAGAAAACCCTTGCCTCTTCTATACTTACATCATTTTAGAAAATAGCTGATCCTCTTACATTGCTGGGCTGATATTAACCAAACATAACTTAGGCGATTGGCACAGTGCCCCGCATGATGCAGCGTAGTGCACAGTCCAACGCACAGAACATGCATCTGCATGAACGCACGTGGATGCATGTTCTGTGTGTTGGACAGTGCGTGTTTTCTATACAAATGGAGATACAAGCAACGTTATAACACGCACTCACGCATTAATTACGCTGCATCATGCGGGTCAGTGTGCCAATCGCCTAAGAACCACCGATAGAAACTGGCTTTCAATTGAAAAAAAACGAAAGGCGAGAAAGAAAAAGGGAGAAAAAATGATAAACCTTTTCATTTTTTTCGGATGTAGTCCCTTCTTGTTACCACTTCTGCAACTCCTGTAAACCAGGATCAACATTGGCATATAGTGAAATGACACTGAGCTGAGAGGCTCATGCATGTCCCGGGAAATCGCTTTAACTGTCTTGGATCCCGCAACGAATTTAATCAGAAAGAAACAAGGAGGAGTTAGAGAATCCTTATTTCCTATGTGTACTGTATTTATTGTTTTTTTTTCAGCAAGTTTGAGTGCCATGGGTACCCCTATTGGCTGTATTCTCAGTGGCTACCTGATGGACAACATAGGGCGTCGGAAAACTCTCATCATCACGGAACTTCCACTCATTATCGGCTGGCTGACCGTTGCTTTTGCTCAAAACGTACCCATGATCTACATTGGTAAGTTACTTTTGTGGTGGTTGATTAATTTTTATAAAAGAGAAAAATTTTACCATAAACTGCTTTATAAAATATTTTTAATTTAGTAACGAGCCCGTATTATTCTTTTTCGTAATAATATTCTATATCTGTATGATTTTATTTTATTTGGAAGACCAACAGCACTTAAAAACATATTGAAAATAATTTAAATATTAAACAGTAGGCCAATTATAGGTCTCCACGAGTAAATTTAAAGTTTATACTGGTACTCTTAGTAAAGCTGTTTTGAATATTACATATTGCGCCACCACTATACTTTGTAGCGGTAACGTGTTGTATCGCAGATAAGGTCCTGGGTTCAAATCCCGGCGAACGTTAAAAAGTGTTGGTAGAGATTTTTCTGACAAGAAAAGCAACCAAGAAAAACAAAGTTGTGGGCCCTGCGCCTAAAGTCTCCACTGTCGTATCGGAGAGCAGTTCCATAGGATTGTGAGAGTAAATTGAATAGACATAGAGCTTGTGTTTGCACGAACATAAACATATAAAAAAAATGTTTGCTAATAAAGGACCTATGATAATTGAAATAATGTTATTAGATTCAAAGTACATAACATATTTTTACAGATAAAGAAAAGCAAATATATACCCCCTGGTATAAGATGGTATTTATAGTGGTTTATACTTAAATATCCAGGTATATTAAATTAAGAAGTTCCCTGAAAAATAATTTCCTGAAATATGGTTCCTCTTTTTGCAGGCAGGTTGCTAATCGGTTTCGGGTCTGGCATGGTTGGCGCTCCTGCCAGAGTCTATACCTGTGAGGTTACACAGCCTCACCTACGAGGCATGCTTGGTGCTTTAGCTTCTGTTGGTGTATCTACTGGTGTTTTGATACAAGTGAGTAGTATTTTAAATATTTGAAGGCTTGAAAAAACAACAGGTCTCATGACAGTGAGTTCTAGAAAGTATTACGTATCAATTTCTTTCAAATCTTTTTTTTTAAAGACTATGCATCCCAGCGCCAGGCCAATTATTTTGTGTGTCACGTGGTACTTTACAAACAGAAATAGATGATTTGAATCTGGATGTAATTTGTGTCCGTCAATTGGACACAGAGTACATCCAGATTCAAAACGACTATTTATTGGTCACATAAATAGTTGTCCTGTACGGGAATTGAACCTGAGATACGAAGTAACGAGTGCCTTGACAGCTGCACTGTTCAGCCAGTCGCCCAAGTACTTATCGGTTAACTGTACTAATGAGTAGTTTGCCACTTCGTACACTAGATGCCCACAACTAATCATTCACCATAGGTTTATAAACAATCGGTAATATGTTAGCAAACAATAAAACACGCCTCCAGTGACGCTTACCGCTAAATAGATGACGATTTCTTTTAGTTACGTACACGGCATCACATGTCTATTACTGTGTTCTAATAATATGTTTCTGTTTTACACAGCAATAGATGCTTCGCCAACAAGCGCGATGCATTTATTCATAGAGTAATAACCATAAACTGCTTTATAAAATATTTTTATTTTTGTAACGAGACCATATTAAGCTTCTTTTTTGTAATAAAATTCTATATCTATATGATTTTATACTGGTACTCTTAATAAAACTGTTGTGAATATTACATATTCCGCCACCACTATAGATGCTTCGCCAACAAGCGCGAAGCATTTATTCATAGAGTAATACTTATAGTGAACATGCGCGAAACATTTATTCATAGAGTAATACTTATAGTGCATTTATTTCTCGACATCGGTAGCATGGGGGGCACGTACAATGAAACACCGCTAAGCTCTTTGGGACGTAGGTACCTACCCTAGCTTGCACGGCTGGTGGGGTTGGTTAAACATTCAAAAGAAAATAAATACGCTTTTATTCACATGGGCTTCAAAAATCGCTTGCAAATAGTCAGAACCTGAATACTATATACAACATGTAACTTAATTAACGCACATCCTGAAAATAATTTGTTCAGAATCGTTTACTGAATCGATTTATATCATGTAATTTTTTATCCCAAAAATAATTATTAACTACGAAAATTATTGTCATATTAACCCTGTACAGTCAAAACAAATTGAAATGGACCGTAAGTCAAAGTAGTAAGTCTTTTAAAACGCAGTTTTATTTGTATTCATACAAATTCCTTCATTCAATACAAAATAAAGAAAAATAAACTTTATTCCAAGAAACTAATTTAGTAAATAACAATGCATATAGATCTTAAATTAAAAATTCAGTGTATGTATTATGATTATAACATAATATTCTAATTGGGGTGTTTGAGGGTGTGCGTTAATTACGTTACATGTTGTATATATTTAATTGTATGTACAAATTGAGATATGAGAGTTTTTTTTTGTTTAGACAACGCCCGCACTAGGCCCCCCTGTGTCGCTACTCGCTGGGTGCTTTAGAAACATATAATAGACGGACACAAATTACATCCAGACTCAGAACACCTATTTATGGGTCACACAAACAGTTGTCTGGCGCGGGACTCGGACCCGCGACATTGCACTATTATAAATTAAATTATAGAATTATAATATAATTTATGCTAGTAATATTTTAGTTCAATAGCTAATTCGACCCATCCAATGCCTTTATGCTTCTAAAATGTGTTTTGGCCCCATCTCCAAAACACTTTTTACCACCATGCTTTTGACATTCTGACAAACTGAGTGTCAAAACTGAGAACAGATTATTATTATTTATTTTTAATGTCTATAGTGTCTATAATGTCTATGTCTTTGACAATGGTCTAATTTCGAATAAGTGCGATCTACACTCGCGAGCAACCAAATCGACTCAAGCCTTGTCGGCGCACACATACATTGATACAACTAAAATCATGAATGGAAATTATTAAAATGATATGTCATTCGAAAGCTTAAGATGTCAGCTTTAATTTGATATCATTATCATTGAAATCCATCCATCATTTTTGAAATAAATGATGTCTGAATGCAAGAGTAGGAAAAACGGGAATTTAGGAAAAAGGGTATGTGTCTCGTATTTGACAAATTAAACAAAAAAAATTAAAAATAAAATTATTTTATTTAAATCAGTATTTCGTATTGCCCCCTCTAGCCCTAATTACATCCCGCAGTCTGTTTTTCATGGACCTTATCAATTTTTTGACATTTTCTTGAGGAATGCCGTCCCACTCCTCTAATAATGCTGTCTTTAGCTCGTCTACGCTTGAAGGGACTGGATTTCTGGCCCGAACTCTTCTTTTAAGCTCGTCCCATAAGTGCTCGATGGGATTCATGTCAGGACTGAGCGCAGGCCAGTCCATCGTGCGTAATTCGACCTCTTGCAGAAACTGTCGAGTGACTCGTGCCGTGTGGCAGCGGGCATTGTCGTGCATTAACACGAAGTCTTCACCGACAAACCCTGCGTAGGGCACAACATGATCCAGTAGAATGTCGGTGATGTACCGATCAGCTGTTAGCCCGCCTCCTCGGCCGCCCCCAGGCACGAAAACAAGTTCGGTTTTTCCCTCTAAAGAGATACCAGCCCACATCATGCAGGAACCGCCGCCATATGCCACTGTTTCAGCGAAACAACATTGGGCAAATCGTTCTCCCGGACGCCTGTAGACTCGGCCTCTCCTGTCACTGCCATGCAGACACATTCTGCACTCATCAGTAAACAGGACCGATCGCCATTGCGCAACGCTCCAATTGAGATGCTCTCGAGCAAATTGAAGGCGCGCTTGTCGGTGGCCTGCAGTCAACTTAGGGCCCGTCGCAGGTCTTTTTGGCGTCAAGTTGGCTTCCTTCAAGCGTCTTCTCACTGTCCACTCGCTGACAGCCACTTGTCGTACACGTCTCAGTTCTTGCTGCACATCAACGCCCGTAAGGTGTCGATTGCGCAGCGAGGTTGAGACAATGAAGCGGTCGTCTCTCTCTGAAGTGCACCGGTGGCGGCTCGTTCTTGGTCTCCGATTGAAGGCACCAGTCTCTTGGAACCGTCTGTATACTCGGGATACAGAAGACTGGCTCAAGTGGAGCTGGGCAGCGATTGCTCGCTGACTTAACCCTTGTTGCAACAAGGCAACAACTTGAGCGGCTTCTTCTGGTGTGGTATCCATGGGTTAGCGAAAACAAGGAATGCAATTTACGGAGATGTGTACCGGTCAACCTGTAACAAGCAACTGATAAGATAAACCGGAAGTGGGGGGTTTTATAGCGGGAGCAGGTAGCGCAAGTCGTGGATTCCTAAAGAGGTAATTTACGCTGACGGCCAATTAAAATGTGTCAATAAATCAGCGCTTAGTTTTTTTTAAGGTATTGATGTTAATTGAAAGCCTAATTCTTCAGCTTTCGAATGACATATCACTTTTGTAATTACCATTTATCGTTTTAGGAAAATCAATGTATATGTGCGCCGTCTAGGCTTGAGTCGATTTGGTTGCTCGCGAGTGTAGTATTAATAAATAACGTCTATAATATGAAGATATTTTTGTTCGGAAGAACGGAACCTTAATATTAATAACAGAAGTTTGCTTTTAAGGTTTAAGCACCTATTAATGTTATAATGAGTTATTGTTATTTATTGCAAGTGTTTTGTTTGTAACTTTGTGCGCATAATAATGTCATTACAACCAAAAATCTTTTACAGTCACATGTCTGCATTCATATGTGGGGTAACGGGGCATATAGTCGGTATGAATAATAATAATATGGGGGGACTCAAACTACCCAGCAGTAATGATGCGGCTTGAATTTATATACAGCGCTTCACTTATGTAAAATCCAGAAACCATTTATATTCCTATAATATCAAATTACTAGGTGTGCCCTGCGGTTTTACCTGCGTTAAATTTTATAAATTATCATAGCTCTTCCCCCGTAGGAGATAGCGTGATAATATGTAGCCTATATGTTGACCCGACCTCTTAGTAATATTCATGCAAAATTTGTAGTAAATCCATGCAGTACTTTTTGAGTTTAGCCCTTGCCTTGCCTTTATACAGAAAAACAGACACACAGACAAAAATTCTAAAAACTATATTTTTGGCTACGATATCGGTTTAACATCACGCCCCAAATATCCTTTTAAAAAAATATTCAATGTACAGCTTTGACTTTCCTACGATTTTATTATATGTATATCTAATGATATCAAATTATATTTTGGAAATATTAAAAGACTTTATGGTTTGAAGGATTGAAATTGAATGGAAAGGATGAAGGAAAGAACATTGACAATAGAAGTATACCTGACCTGTGTGAATAGTACAACAGGAAGGGGAATAGAATTCGAGTCAAAGCTAAAATATATGTGAAACGCACGTAGTTCGGGTGGAGTCAGCGAGACTCCAGAATATAAAAATATAATGTGTTAAACAAATACTATATTTTAAAATGTTTAAATAAGATACATTTTTGCATCTCATGTAACCTGCGCGAGTCAGAAAAAAGTCACTAATTTAGTACTACCGGCGCGGCGGTGGTAGGTACTGTGACGACCTTCTTGGTTGCACACCTTCGTTCGTCCAAACGTTTTAAAAAGAAATAATTAAAAAGAAATCGTTTGAAAATATTTCAAACGAAAACAAAATTCTTTTCTAACAGTCAGTCTACAACAGAACTCTGTAGGGTAGGGAGCCCTGTGACCTGTTATAGTAAAAGTGAAGAAAATATATAACCAATTACCCAAACTTGAGTATATTATTTTAAATATTAAAAAGATCCCGAAGACGTCTGGAGTAGCAGAACGTTATAATACCTATTACGGTAACATGATTGTGACTGTACTTTCGTATGTAAAGCACGTGAGATCACGTATTATGCCTAGTTATTGTTTGCTGTAGGTGACAAATCTAATTTTATTTTACTTATATCAACAAACATCAGTCAATTATGATAGTTATCACACTTATCACTGTTTATCACGTAATGTTGGCGTGACTTGTGATGTGATAGGTAACTCATCACGAATGATTGATACAGAGTAAGTGACTGATTATGAGGAAGAGGGTAGTAGGAAGCAACATAGAAGTTTACTTATAAAAATCAAGGTTAGCTTACATTCGCATCCTGTATAATCCCCGTTTACTAGTAAGCTTACTGTTCATAATGTTTTTTAATCCCTGTAAAATCTTTGTCTGATAGTGGTGAAAGCAAATTAAAATGTATCCTATGACAGCTTTCTACTACATCATCGAATTCAAGTACGATCAGGGCACGCAATGAACGTCGCGCGACGTGTATAGACCATGGACCACAAATAAATGCGTACGTTTTACGTAATTCCGTGTCTAAAAATTCAAAAGGAGCGGAAACGTTGAATTCATAGCTGTAGTGCATAGAGATTCATCTTAAACCAGGTTGGAATTAACAGCAGTTCTCAACTGGAAACGGATACTGATTCTTTATGTCCATTCAAAGTAACAAATAGGCTCTGAAAGTGTTTACAGTATGGATTCAACGAGCAATAAACTCAAAGTTACAACGCAACTCGCTTTGTCTTGTTGCAAAACTTGCTTATTAATTAATCGCAATCGAACATCTGATTGCGATTAATTGGAAGGTAGGCGAATTTTGTATGATAATCGAAAGAAAACGTATGCATGTCGTATAAGGTCGCGAAAATTGAGTCATAGAACTTGTTGAAGAGAGCTTAACAGCAAACGTTATCATTATTTATAGTTGTTTACTGGTGTACGGCAAATTATAATTAACAAACTTCTTCTTCACGACCACGTTTGTTCACACTATACACAATATACCGTCAAAAAATTACGGTAATTACAGCTGGAAAGTCTGCGCCATACTAGCTAATTTGATTTCTTTCTTAATTGCGATTTTAAATACATAGTAAATATGCATAGGTTTTTACCTATAGGGAAGTAACCATTTTGTTAATAAAATGGTACTAAGTAACTGTTTATCGTATGATAATGCCTATGTATTTTGTTTTGTTTTAGTTTGGAAATAAATTTATTATTGTTATTCATTCGTACTATATTTTGTTGTATTTCATCTTAAAAAAGCATTTGATACATTGGCCGTGGTCACGATATAGACCAAATTGAGACCCAATCTATCAGATCTATCAGGTAAAAACCATATGATGATATAGTTTATACATGTGATGATTTTTTTTAGATAGTTTATACAAGTAATAACCATATATCTGAATTTAACCTTTCTGTAGGACTTGATGATATTAATAAAGCTTTCCGCCCGAGACTCAGTACCTTTCCTTTCAGTATCGCTTGCTATGGATGTCTAAAATTGCCAGATTGCAAAGTTGAGTAGTTTCAGGCATAACAAACAAACAAACTCACATTTGAATTCATAATATTAGTTATGATAAATAAATGATACCGCAGTTTTAAGTAAAAAAGTTTTAATGAAATGTAAACGGATGTTTAAATAATTTTTCCCCAATGATATCTATTATATTATCTTATAACAGGGCAAAAATGTTGTGAAGATCACAATAGAATTATGTACAAGATAATTTATTATGTATCTTTTATTATTAGACATTCGACTCTTTATTGTAAATAAATATTTTTATATTAACTTATAGAGTTAAGCGGCGTTTCTACTTTTATTGAAAATTTAATGGAGTTTAAGAACCGAATGTTTTTTTGTAATTACCTACTTTTCTAGTATATCAGTTATTTTGTTTCCCTACTACAAGCTCTGCTTAGTTTGGGATCAGATGGCCATGTGCGCAAAATGTCCCAGGATATATTATATTTTTCTTTTCAAAATTAGGTCACAAACAATGTCTTCAATTATTAATAGCAGTATATAATCGTAGTAAGGAAGAATTTCGCCTTGTGCAAAGTTGCCAACATCAGACATTATTAGCACATTAACACATCTTGTGTATTTTATAAGACACTAATTTTGACACAAATTGGATAAACATTTTGTGAATGAGAATCGTGACATTTTACTGTAAAAACGCCATTTTATTGTAAAAGTAATTATTTAAGACTTGTATTATTTGTGCCACGGACTGAAAGTTGACAATTCCGACAGTGTGATCTAATAAATTTACAATAGAAATTAAATATTTTTGATGTGAAACATCTATAACCGCACGTAAAACAGATTTCTGGCGTGGCGACGCATGCCGTGGCGCATGCGCAATCGACTTTTTATTTTATCATTATGACATATTTAGTTCCTACCACAATATGTTCTTTTCTGCATATTACTTTTACAAAATAATGTCGATGTTTCACATCTGCCAGGCGTCCCGTGACGGCTCACATATTTTTTTAATTTAACCTAATCAATTCTCTGTTTCAGTACGTGATAGGCACCTTCACCACATGGAATGTTCTAGCTGGGATAAGCTCCATTATACCCATGCTATCTCTTCTGGGGATGCTGTTACTTCCTGAATCTCCAAATTATTTACTGCAGCAGATCAGTAGAGAGAGGGCCGAGAGCTCTCTAACGAAATTGAGAGGTTCCACCTGCAATATAGAAGCAGAGATACAGAAGATGGTAGCGTTTAAAGAGAAGAACCATGTTGAGCCGTAAGTGTTTTTAGTTACAAAACATAAAACTTTCCTAGTAGTAGTAGTAGACCATTTTGTAGTTATCCTCACAATATTTATAATAATTATCTTAACTTCTTTATCTATTTACCACCAGTTTACACGACCTAGTCCATACACTCTGGCGACACATGATCGAAAGTGTATTTATGCCACTAAAATCAAATCAAATCAAATATTTTATTTGCGAAAATGGGTGGTTTACATTAGGTATTACAAAGGTAGTAAGTATCACCATAATCAGCTTTTAGGCATGCAAATATTTAAAAAAAATGCTCGTAAAACAAACATTTACCTAAAATTACAAAATATAAATGTGATAATTAAAAAATGAATGTCAAGAGAATTACAGAGAAAATAACGAAGAAAATAACTAATACCTTACAAATATAAAAAATACATTAAAACAACATGAATTATAAATATTTATCCGTCAAATAGTCGTTAACAGCATAGTAGCACTTTTAAATAAGCCATTTCTTAAGATTACGCTTGAACACGACAAACTCTAATGTTTCAAGCAGTTTGGTTGGTAAGTGGTTATAACTATAATCTTCTTGCATAGTTGCATAGTTTTTCCGAGGGCTCAGGTCGGGTATTGATCTCTTTATAAAAGGCTATTGGAGGATCGCGACTATATAGATTATTATCGTTGTTCACAGTGATGAGTAGATTGAGTTTACATTGTACACCATCACGATCGTCATTACACACAGGTTTACTCGTGTGCACATTATTAAAATAAATCAGTTACGTACTTAGTAAATGTTTTTATAAATTAACTTTCATTCGGAATAGTAATTGATAGACTAACATTTCTGTTTATAAATTTAGGGACTCAAAAGTTCACTTAATAATTTACCAAACCTTTTTATTGCTTTTATTAAAAACTAAATGTCTGGTAAAAAAATGGCGAGTTGAAATTATAAAACAAAATAGTCCGGTGTATAGTAAACCTATTATATAAATGACTATTTTCTTGTGGTTTGATTACTGGACAAAAATATATTAGGTTAGTACAATGGAAGAATACCTTCGATTTCCAGAATTTTTATATAGGATATTTTTAGACATTAGCCTTGATAGTGAGACAGTCTCGGTTTTAGGTCAATAACAAATGGACCTATGGGATAACCTAAACATCACATATATTGTTTTGTTGTTATTCAATACTTGACTCATAACCACTATATTTTAACCAAGTTTAAAATTTCATCGATTGCGATGCGGGTTTTTTGACAAATATTTGTGCAAACAAAATTAGGTGTAGCCCTGACAAAAAATTTGAACCTTCTGATTCAACCCGTAGTAATTATTTTTTTCGTAATATTCATATCTATAACCATTCCAAAATTCGATCCTATTGTGATTTTTGGACTTAATTGGCTAGTATTTTAGATGTTGCTAGAATAGACCTACACGACAGATTAGTGAATACAGAAACCGACTGACGGAATCGCACTATAAAATTTAGTAGAATGTGTAAAACAAGGAATGTACTTGAATTTCATTGTTCCAGACTTAAAGGTCCGAAGGAAATCATCAAAGCTCTGCTGTCCCCATCGACTCTGAAACCGTTCACCATCCTCGCTATATACTTCTTCGTGTACCAGTGGTGTGGAGTCAACACCATTACCTTCTATGCCATTGACGTCTTTAAAGTAAGCTATAATCATGTCAGTATATAGGTATATGAGAATCTAATTTATATGCATAAATATAAAGACTCCTTCTGTAAAAGGAGTGATACTCATAATATAAATACTAGATATAGGCATAACTTTGTGTTACATACCACCCGTCTCCACAAAGTAAGTTACTCTTTTATGGGGCAATGTTCTTTAACAAACTTCCCAGTGATATCCGAGAAATGCCTATGAATAAGTTTAAAAGAATTATAAAAGCCAAATTGTATAGCAGGGCTTACTACAAAACATCTGATTATTTAAGTGACAAAACAGCTTGGGATCGAGTCGCTCTAAATTAACACATTTAAATACAATGTAACTTTATGCAAGAAATAAATATTTTAAAAAAGGATTCCTACTGAGTTTTCTGGCAGTGTTTCTCAGTAGCTGCCACGTCATGCACTGCACGGTAGGGTAAAAAAAATGACGATTCCACACAAATGAATTGATTTAACGGAATAAATGACTTTTGAATTTTGAATTTCACTCTGAGCTGCATGTCTACCACAGTTTTATGTACCAACTAGCTCATTAGCGTTCTATGGACTCAATTAACTGCGGAGGGATTTCCGATCCGCTATGACATTGCTCGCTTCTTGCTTACAGTCACTTAATTCATCGTTGTAAGAAAAGTAAAAAAACATTTAATAAAATTAAGTTCGTCAAGTTTTCTACATGTGTAGGTACGTCATCGAATTTATGTGTCTAATTTTGGTGAAGTTTTAACTGTCAAATGATGAATTTCCTTACCATGGGGGAAAGTTGATTTTGATGAACAAGTGGCAACTGGTTCGTTGCTGGTGCTGTCCACTTTAATTTTATTTCCATCAGTACATTTTCAACCGGTATATCTATACTTTGTCTCGAAAATTAAAACCCTATATATATTAAGGGGTACCCTTAATATATATAAAACACAAGTAAAAAAAAAATTGAAATACCTACTTAATTCTTTTCTATCCATTAAATCGCGTATCATTGCGCGCCATTTTGCTAGTCAATAAACCAAACCTTACTTTGCATCCAAATCCATAACTTAAATAGAAATTTTTTTGTCATTAACAGGAGGCAGGCGCAACTACGTCCAAGAATGCGCTGGCGATTTCAATGGGCATCGTTCGTGTAATATTCACTGTTATTGGCTGCATACTGTGCAGAAGGTGCGGAAGAAGAATCATGACGTTTATTTCTGGTAAGTAGATGGGGCTAGCTATTTTAATAAACATCAAAGAAACTCACTGGCCATTGGAACTAAGCCTCCTATATGCAAATTTCGGCAACTTTTGTCAGCAGATGTCTATAACAAAAATTATGTAAGTTCTAAGTCTCAAAAAGGCCCGAGCATCAAAATGAGTAGAAAAAAAACTATTTCTTATACTAATATTCAACATAATTAATGTGTTTAGTTTCGATTTTACATTGACTATATCTGCAAGAAATAAAATAAGTTCGTATTCGCTTTGAAAACGATCAATGAACAACCACTGTAAATTACGGATTGATGGCATACCAGGCGCATGTTTCTTCCGTCATAGTATGACAATTTCCGGATACTCGAATGTAATAATGCGGGTGGCACAAAAAAATTATCTATTCAATGTTCAACTAACTAACTTACAAGCTCGTAGGACAGTCCATATATTTATGAACTAACTAAATTTGACCTCGCTCTTTGAAATTAAAGACAATATTTACCAATACCATCATTTTTCTATGTCGCCTGGTACCCATAGTACAAGCTTTGCTTAGTTTGGGGCTAGGATGATCTGTGTGATTTTGTCCCTAGATATTATTATTATTATTGTATCCTTTTTTATTTTCTCCTCTTTTGCGAGGGTAGTAAACAATACCTATCATGCGGGCCTAAGCCAAGGGTTAAGGCAGATTAAATAGAATACGCTGATGTTAACGTGGATGATGTGAGGAATTTTTGTGTGATGCGACAAGTATTTAAGACTGTGGCTTTCTGGAGCATGTGGAGTGTGTATGAGGGCATATCTAAAGTGTGTAAGTTTTGGAGAAGAGATTTAGGGACAATAGCAGTGGAAGACAATACTATAGGGATAATATGGACTGTTTGAGCTTTCCATTGCGACTTTATTTCGATGGCAAGATCTTGGTATTTACTCAATTTTTCAGATATTGTGTTATTATTATTATTATCCGCCGTGTGGTTTCTGGCATAGAAATAATAGCAGGGCCACCCCATACCGTTCCGTGGGTGTCGTAAAAGGTGACTAAGGGATAGAGCTGGTAGTCGGGAAGCAGCGTCACCTGCGTACTACTCGTAGCTACCACCTAACTGGGGTTGCCAACTGTCATAATAATAATAATATCTATATTCGCTTCAGATATGGTCCCTAAATGGTTAGTACATTCTTTTGTAGGTTCCGACATCTACCCTTAGTGGGCATGCGAATATTAAGGGACTTAGGTAGGTACTATTATACATGTTATAGTAAATTAAAGTAAATTAAAAAAATTTAAAGGTGACAAGGGACACATCCGGGTGTCCCTTGTCACCTTTCAAGTTTTTAATAAATAATAAGGAACGAAGTTATTTCTTATTATTTATTATGTACAAAAAACCTGTATACACTCAACAAAAATAATCGTCGCGACACCACACTGTTCAGTGCGAAATAGAAATGAAAATATCTGGCTTGCTTTCTATAAGAGAGAGAGAGAGAGACAGACAGAGAAACATGCGCACGCCGCACAGCTGCAAAAAGTGTCGTGACAACTTTTCGTAAGATTTTTTTCCGTCTAGCCCCCTTTTACAACGCGCGATAAGGAACTTCGTTCCAGAAATAAAATTATAAAACAATGAAATAAATGACACAATACAATAATAATTAGTTAATTTTAGTACAACTTCTTAAAAACCTAATAATAAAATTTCTTAATAAGAAAAGTTAATATAAATTTAGTTTCATGCGACTTAGGAACTCATTTAGTGGATAGTAACTTTTATCACTTTACAAATGCGCTGTAATCACAATTGTACACGTAGTTATCTTAATTGTAATGATGTAAATAAATTTGTAATGTAAAAATATTAACATATGTGTATTTGTACTGATTGTGAAGAATATATTCACCAATTTTATGTACCACATTAAATAAAACCAAATAAATAAATTGAATCAAACAACAAACGAATCAAGCAATATTTTTGCTGGGTTCTGCAACTGGCCATATAAAGATGTCCCCATGAGTTTGAAATAGCTATAATGAACATCAAATTTGGCCAATTTTTTTCTCATTTGACTATTAATAATATCTTGGGACATTATTTACACACGGCCATCTGATCCCAAACTAAGCAGAGCTTGTAATATAGAAACCTGACAACTGATATACTATACTCTTCTTTTATAAATATATACTTATATAGATAGTTACACCCAGACTCAGGACAAACAGACATGTTCATGCACACAAATATCTGTCCTGGGTGGGAATCGAACCCACGACATCCGGCGTGAAAAGCAAGCATTTGCAAACCACGCCCACAGGCCCATCAATTCTTTACTTTGCAATATTTATGTTAAGGCAGTAGATAGACCACTCGATTACATACAACTACATTCTAACTTCGTTTTTATTTTCCAGGATTTGGTTGCGGAATAACAATGATCGTTCTGGCTGTCTACATGTACTTCTTAGATTGCTGGACTAAGGCTGGCGAGCCCCCACAGTACCAGTGGATACCAATTGCCAGCATATTTCTTTTCACGATCTCCTGCACTCTTGGCTACCTCATCATACCCTGGGTTATGATTGGAGAAGTATATCCCACACAGGTAATTTATCATGGTTCCTGATTGTAATGCAATCATATTATTAGTAATATACAATTATCTTATATTATTTGGTAGAACGTGGCAAAATGCCTCAAAAAATGGGTGTGCCAAGATCGTGACAAATGGCAATCCGTTGTCTCTGCCTACCCCTCTGAGGATCAGGCGTGACTCTTGGTTGATCATATGGGGCAACATGGCTTGTCATGCCGTGAGAGCGCTGGTAGGTTCTCATGTCACAGTAGCATTAACGGCATTATATATAGGGTTGTCTTCACCCCATGAGAAGAGTTTGGATGGTATGTCCTTGTTGCCATGAAAGGTGGTTAGGTCTTTGATGTGGGACGCAACCTGCGTTCACACCTTTGCGCCATCTCTTCTTCGCCATACATCGGAATCTGTAGGTGCTTCTAAAGTGGCGCAAATGAGTGACCTCTTTGATGGTTCTGTATTTGAGACGTTTGGGGTTGAAACGAATGATCCATGGGATCCCATTGCATGACAAAAATGTTAGTGTGACTTTTTGGCGCGACCAGGATTTTAAACCCAGGACCTCATTTTTTGCGGTTAAACACGCTCTCGCTAGGCCAACGACGCAGTCACAAATGTAAAATGTACATATAATCATATATTGTTTAAGAAAAATATTGTTTTCGCCCTAAAATCCATCCAGCAAAATGAGGAAATCAATTCGTATGGAGAATGTCGTTCTGGGTTTTTATAAAAATATCTATATATATATATATATATATCATACAGTAGGCTTAGCTTAGCTTATTAGGTTAGAGATAGAATGGATGATCAAATTTGGCAGGGAAATCAAGGCTGCAATCTGGTGAAGTGGTTGCCCAAAGACATGAGAAGGGAAACATCTCAAGGTTTTGCTTTAAAGCGACTCAGAAATACATGAAATAAATCAAAACTAAAGAATTATGTAAGTGAATGATAAATTGGACCACCATTAGTTAATACAATGAAAAAAATATCAAGGGTAAAAACATAAAATACTCAAATTTAAATCTGAGAATCTGAAAGACTGACCATGGAATGATAGAATAATTACAAAGGCAATGATCAAATGACTTATGACTTGGTTGGAATAGTCGATAGGACAGTAGACACTTGTTTATACGATGTAGTTGAGGTCCCGTTAGTCCACGAGTCTCAGTTGAGCGTTAATTCACAGTTAATATTTAAAACATATTTACAATTAGTATCTAGTCATAGATAGGTATAGATATACATTGTAATCGATATGGTATATGTAACCTACATCAGACGGACAGTGTTCCAATCTGAATACTTTAACACAATAACTTTAAAAAGTTCAACCAAATGATGTTTCCGACTTAAGTGGGAGAAAAGAAGTGGAACTAACAAAAACAACCCCATTGATTACTAGGTCCAGGGGCTCTACCGATCCTAAATCGATTCCGGACCATTTATGACGTCGCATGTGCTCATGGAAGCCGATTTAACGATTGATTAAGTCATTTTTAACCATTATATATTTGACAGCCATTTAAGAAATCGATGTTCGGCGACTTAGCCGGTAGAGCCCCTGTGTGGATTTCGATGTAAGATTTTAGTCGCTCGTGTGATTCTGAAAGTTATAGCTGCAATTATAAACCAAGCCAAATAGAAGTTAGCCGATGTTAATGATGTGGTGTCCACAGGTGCGGGGTATCGTTGGCGGCATGACGACGTGTGTGGCGCACTTGTCAGTATTCTCGGTGGTGAAGACCTTCGTTCCGCTCAAAAAAGTTCTCATGGTCTACGGAGTGTTCGGGCTTTATGGCGGCATGTCAATGATTGGTAAGTTCCTTATTTGATACCAAAAGCGGACATTATAGGGTGGACACCTTATATTCTTGGGTTTAGTTATCTCTTGCTGCTCTATAGGAGATTCCAGTAAATTAGTAATTTCTGTGTATGGACTAAAATAAATTCAGTTTTTATTTTTACAATATTGATTTAATGATAAGCAACAACTTTATGATTTACGTTTGGGGCGTCTCGGTTATTTAAAGATAATTTCGAGAAGTTAATCTTAGCTGATATCTTAATAAAGCGAGTACGATACCGGAATCATTTTCATTTCAGTATATTTATGATTTAGTATATTATTCATAATATCACGATCAAACTCTCTTAGTCTGACCATTATTTTGAAACGGATTTTCGTCGTTTGCTTATTACTTTCCCATTTTAAACTATACCGGTGTTATTTACTCACTTGCCACAATGTTATCCGATGTTATGGGTTCACGACGATCAGTATAATCTTATTTTATTGTTTTCAGCACTTTTATTCTTCTACTTCTTCCTACCGGAGACTAAAGGAAGAACTCTGCAAGAGATCGAAGATTATTTCAGCGGCAGAACGAAATCTTTGAGACGACGTAATACATTGACCGACGGTGCGTAAATTATGAGTTAATGTGAATGAGGAATAAAAATGGGACATAAAGAATTCTGAATGAGGTTTCGTGAATAGATATGGGCACAAAATTGTACAGAACAACCACAAGTTAGTGTCTACACATATTTTGGTATCTCTGATGTCATTAAATTTTGTGTATTCAAATGAAATAGCATTTTATGCGTAAGATTGCAGTGTATTTTGTTAATTTTATGCAACAGTCTTGCAAATGAATATTGCCTGCGGAATAGTTACAATTTTCTTCAACTGCCTGATTCGGATTGCTAAAAAATTTCAAGTGGTTTTTCTGTAACTTGCTGAAAACGGATGTTTGTGTGAACGAATCAAGTAATAAAACAATATTTCTTAAATATTTTTATTACGTAGATTTTTTTTATGTTTTGCTTATGTTGTATACAGTGTTTATATTAGATATGTAATACTGAATTTGAGTGATTCAGAACTATCAAATATGCCTTTTAGAGTGCCTTGATTCGTAATAAAATAATTTACTGTGTGATGTTCCGATGACATATCATTGATCAGCAAAGCTGTCTTGTAGTAGTGGGATAAGCATTATATTGTGAATAAAATAAATGATGCTAAGATCATACCACTCACGCCATCTCTTGTTTAAGCTATTGCGATTGGTGCTATCAAGAGAGTAAACATAACTCAGCCTATGTAGGTAATCATTTGTGTTGCATTCTTATTTTATTAAGGATCTGAAAATATTTTGAGATAGTGTTATCAATTAGTAAAACCAAAGAATTCAATAATTACTTCCGGATACGAAATCCATACCTATTTATGAAATTACAAAATGTATTCTGCACTTGAATATTTACATACATTAGTACTTGTAAATCTTACAATGAAACTGTTGACTTTTCAATGCTTAGTTCATAGAAGAACCTTAATTTATGCGGATGACCTAGTCCCTCCGTGCGGTCCCACAGTTATTTATTAAAATTGATTTAATAAAATAAATAAAAACTAAATATAATTTTTGAATTAAAATACAAACAGATTGTATATCTTGAATGATTCATAGCTCGAAATAATAGCTGGAAAATATATTTTTTATACTGCAACCAAAAGATACTGAAAAGTTGTCTTTTGAATTTAGGCATTTTTATTGTTAACTTAAAATTAATGATGTTCGTGTGGTTGTTATTGCCTAGTTACACGATATGTACAGTCTCTGCCAAATACAAAATGAACAATGAAGGTTGATAATATGAATGAATTTTTTAACGGTTTTAGTCTTATAAAGCCAGGCCCTTTTTCACTGGTCGAACTTTTGGGCAACGATCTTATACAAATCTGATTGATTAGTTATATAAATGCCTCATAATAATAATACATTTATATACTGAATAAAACAAAAAAGAATAAATATGTTGCCTTATTTAATGAACTTTTAACATATGTTTTGTGGTCGTGTAATTGGGCACTAATAGAGAATAAATGATAGGATGCACTCATATGTGTGTATTTTGTGAAAGTATTATGTAGATTAGATATACTTAGAGTTAATAATTATATTTTTGTAGATATTGTACAAGTTTAAACGTGCCATTTTGTAATTATATACCTGGGTCACCTTTGTGACAATTATTTTTTAATAATTGTTTTACAAACATTTGTAAATAATTAATAAGTATCACCGCATCACAATTTTAAAACTTTTACAGTGTGAAAACTATTGTGGAAACAGTCCTAAAACTAAAGGTCTAAAAGCGATACAGAGTATTTTGTTTTAGACTGATGTAATAACATTTATATATAATTTAATTCATCATCATCATCATCATTACAGCTTAAATAAGTCCACTGCTGGACAAGCCTCCCTCAAGAATCATCTTGAGGGGATATGCCATAATCGCCACGCTTGGCAGGCGGGTTGGCGATCGCAGTATGATGGTCGTAGTACTCAGAAGGAAGCTGCTTCCCGCCCTCTGGTAGATATTCCCTCGGGTCGACTTCTACGCCCCCCACGGGATGAGATGGGGTGATGATATTCTGATTCTGATATTTGTCGCCGTCACCACACAGCAGTATACGTATATAATTTAATTACCGTACATAAATAATGAATCACAGTGTCTTAAGAAGATCACTGTCTCCATAGAAAAGAGTCAGTCAATAAGTAAGCCCAAATTAGTACAGTCATAGACTTTGTGAGCCATTGACGTCATAGATATGTAAGTCACCATGATACAACATTGGGTTCATAGGACGCAATAAAATACGAAAATAAACATAAAAAGAAGCATGTTGGTACGTGTTATGCTGTTTTTAGAAGTATGGTCATCAACAGAAATAACTTAATACTGGCTAAACCATTGTGGGCCACTGTTTCTTGGGGATTACGACTTTCCAAAATGGCAGTTCCACCTTATTAGAATCACTGTTACATGTGTTAACTGGCTTATATACTTTTTTAAATGGATTTAATAAATTTTATATACATCGAGCGTCATTACTCTCATTACAAAAAATCTATTTTATTACTGTATGGTTCCATCAATTTATATCTGAAGTTGTTTTTTTACGATCTATGTATACCAAGTGATAAACTCATTATGAAACTATATAATAATAATATAAACCCTAAAGATTTGTTAAATTATGACGTTCCCGGTAGATGGCAGTAGTGCCTTACAGTAAAACCATAAAAATCTTAATCTTATTGTTGGCGTGATGTTGTACATATTATGTAAAACGCGTTAATGTTACCTTAATTTTATCTTATCTTCAGCATACAATGCATTTTATTTATTAATTTATTATTCATGTGAAATAGTGAAGCATTTTTGTGATAATGTTTTAGAATAGATAGCTTAAATCAAATGTTGAACATATCTGATTCTTTTATTAAAATAAATGAAATATTTGTGATAATGTTGTATTATTTTAGAGATATTAAAACAATATCTTTATTATATCATATTACTTATGACGTAAGCCAGAAGTTATCATGAGAAATAATAAAGTAAAAATGTTTATACCCAATAAAAAATACAGTCTTCGGTTGCGGGTAAGTTTTGTCATCTGTACTCGTTACTGTAAGTATGTATTACTTCTTTACATGCATAGCCCCACGCCTGTTGCCTGAAGGGGTAGGCAGGGACAACGGTTTCCATTTGTCACGATCTTTGCACATCTCTTTTGCCCCGTTTACTGTCATTATATGTATACTTCATACTCTGGCCTGGCTTTTCTTGGGAACATCTCCGAAATTGTAATTCTTTGCTATACTATTTTGTGGGATAAAGAAATCGAGAGTCATGATTTTATAGTATCCGCTTTTTGAGTATTGTATAACTATTTTCTATGCTTACCGGACTCCTAGACGGACTTGCTTATTGAGGGATCCGTGCCTTCTCTAGGCTTATATAAAGTTAGTTTATTAACTATAAGATATACACGGAGTCAGAGTTGGACTTGAACATTCAGGGATCCGTGCCTTCTTTAGTTGTCTATAAAGTTCGTTGCGTATACTTGCGTATTGAGAGATGAGTGTCTTCTATAGGCGTCTATAAACTTAGTCAATTAACTAACTTTACTTTCGAATGCGCAAGTAAAATAAAATAAAAAAATATAAAAGGTTTTTATTCACGTAGACTTTAAAAAAGCGCTTGTAAATAGTCAGAACATGTTTGTAGTAATATAGTTGTATACATTATTATTTCTAGTAACATGGATATTTAGGTACACATTGTATGAAAACATTTATAAAATTTATTTTATTATAGCAATGATATTTAGCTAGCTCGTATCAAGTTATTGTCAAGAGATTATGTTTAATTATCTAGTTTAGGTCTAATATTTTTACTACATATTGTCAATGGTTCTGTCTATATTAAGGTATTATTATTATGACGGACCTTGTGTTATAACGACGGTCGCGCTTTGATGCTACCACCGGATCCAATGCGCCCCAACTGAGAAGACCCAGCAAGTCGCAATACGATTGTATATCTATATAAATCAGATCGCAAAACTACGATTATTTACCAACGGCGTGACTCTGTTCGTAGTAAGCCGGCCTTCTGATCCAAAGGTTGCAGGGTCGACCGTCGCAAAAAACAAATATTCATTTCATATAATTGATGCAAAATATCCAACAATTCGTCATACATTTTACATAAAAAATTCAGGAGAAACAGAGAAATATTTCTTAGTAATCCTGTAAATTAATGTAGACCCGGGACCAAACTAACCAAAGCTTGTCTATGGATAGCAATCCTTTTTACTTTTTTATGGCGTAACTAAAATACAAATCACTTGCATTTATAGATGCTATGATGTACACGATTGTGAATCGACTAAAACAAAATGGTTAAAACGAAACCTTGTCCGACTCAAATCAAAAGCAATTATTTGAAGGGACAAGGGCTGGGGTTGAGTGATACCATGTGTGTCACAAGCTTCATGGGTTACGGTTACAGAGTCCCATCAGGTAGGTTTCCGACTAGGATGTATAAAAATATCAACAAGGTTTCATCCACATTTGTGCTAGAACACCGTGGCAAACGTGTGAGTGAAGCACAAATCCTTCTTCATTTTGTTCTTCCTACAAATTTTGAGGCTTCCCGTGTGTTTCTACTGGCCTGCTTCTCTAGCCGCATCAGTAGGCCACTGAGGCATTACAGAACAAAGCTACGAGATCTCAGACTCGAGACTCTTTTTGTCACAGTATTTACTACTTATGTATCGTATGGGAAGTGGTTACTCTGTCAGAGTTCATCAACCCTTTAAGACTCGGACATGGCTTAACGACTGTTTCCTAATGGCTTCAACCGGAACCGACAGATTAACGTGCCCTCCGTAGCACGGAGACGCTCCGATATTAAACCACTTATGCAGGCTCCCATCTATGGACTTATCCCGAGCTTAGTTGCTTAACCTCGCCTATCACTTACGAAGCGGAGAGAGCATCTGACTATGAGCGCTTCACAGTCACAGTGTCACAGTGAGGTAAAGATATTGTAATGTTATCGATATGAACTTTATAATAACAGCGAAAAACTAGCAGACATTGATGTTTTCTGTTGTACAGTAACATCATTGAAAAAATGTTTTTGTCTTTAGTATAACCTTTTTAAATTTCATAAGTAACTTAGAACTTAGCTCATCAACTAATACTTTGTTAATCCATGAGGAAACTATAGATTCTTTAAGTAAAAAATGAAATATTTAAGTTTTTCTGTATGACCGTTTGTTTCTTATCAAAATAAATAAAATAAATAAATATCTAGAAATTTAGAGTAGTTATTGACATCGTAAAATAAAAACAACGTAAAGTCATTCAAGTCCTTCACAGACTAAATAGTAGCCTATCAAAGATTGTTTTCAAAACAGACGTGTTTTTGGAATAGAAAGTAAACTAAGGCTTGAATGGTGTTCTTACTAACGGTCTTCGTCTCACATATTACGAGTACTTGGCTTTAGGAAACTGTAATCTGTAAACGTATGGATACCGTAACGTAATGGAAAATGTAATAAAATTTTCGAATTTTGCCTTTTATAGTTTATTAATATATATTTAATTGAATATATATTTGAGTTCAGGAGCATCCAAAAGACCTTAGCAGTAAGTCACTGGATATGTCCTCGTCCATATTCATTTACATCTACGTATGGTACGTATGTGTTACCATACGTATAAATAAACTTCAATGGCTGGAACCTGTATCAGGTATTAGGTAAGATTGTGTTAAGGATTTCTGAAAACCTATTGTAACGGGCTTATAATCTATTAGCGCCATCTGGCGAAATTCGATTCTGGGCGGTTACTGACGGGGACTCATGTGAGGGTCCTATCGTTTTGGGGATGTTTTGTGCAAGTTTCGCTCTACGTTAATAGAGTTTGGAGTCAGAATTTTATAGATACGAATGCAAACAAAGGGTCATGGAGGACGATGGTGGTGCAGATAGGATACGACTCACTATAAAATATATAAATGTTTAATTACACTATGGAGGGTTCTTGTTTAAATCTTCCATATAATATGGTAACATACTCTCGCTCGCTCTTGGAGAATCTGTGTATAATACTGAGATTTTCGATTAGTCCACCGGTTAGTCCTCGAGTACAACTTGGCTTTAGGAAACTGTAATCTGTAAACGTATGGATACCGTAACGTAATGGAAAATGTAATAAAATTTTCGAATTTTGCCTTTTATAGTTTATTAATATATATTTAATTGAATATATATTTGAGTTCAGGAGCATCCAAAAGACCTTAGCAGTAAGTCATTGGATATGTCCTCGTCCATATTCATTTACATCTACGTATGGTACGTATACGTTACCATACGTATAAATGAACTTCAATGGCTGGAACCTGTATCAGGTATCGATTGTATGAAGGATTTCTGAAAACCTATTGTAACGGGCTTATAATCTATTAGCGCCATCTGGTGACACGTGAGACAGTTACGACACAAAATGAAGGAGTAAACTGATGTTCCGAAGGTCCGCGATGCTCCAAAGTCTAACGCATGCATTGGACCTGTAAATGTTCTTGTCCTTGAGCGTGTGCAATTGCACCACAATGCAAGAAAAAGGTGATTCCTTCGCTGCAGAAGACCTCTGTTAAAACACTTGCTGACCTGAAGGCGTTCTTTTGGGGTGAAATTTTTAAACCCTAACGGCGAATCTAAAGGATCAATGTAAAGACCTATACGACAATTACCGACCTACTGGGTTTTTAAAATAAAATATGTCCTCGTTATGGTTTTTATTATCACATGAAATTATAAGTATTAATAATTGAAGCCGCGAATTGACAATATTAAAGTGCTGCTATTGTGATAATATTCCCATGGTAATGCTTTAATTGTAATCAGCTAATCGTCAATTTGCACTGTTATCAGTAGTCCACGCTGTGTAACCTGCTAATGCAGACATGAAATGGATTATACTACTGTTTTGCGTCATAATTCTGTGTCGCGCGCATCGTGTGATCAATACGATCAACAAAACAAAACTCAGTAAGTACAACAACACAGTGACAAACATCGTCTGGTTAAATAAACGTAAAAACGACATCTTGAATAGCCAGAATCTTACCTGCCCCCTAAATCAGCCATCGCAGAAAATATTTTAAATTACCAATTCTATACAATAGTTTCCTCCGACATATCAATAACTTACTACATTTTACTTTGGGGTTTCATATTTTTGCCTAAAAGAACCTTACCTAGTGGCAATAATGAGAAAACTGACCCACTTCTAGAAAATTTGTAAATAATATTAGAGTTCTTAAAAATAAATAATAAAAAATTATTTTATTCACGTAGACTTTATTAAAGCGCTTGTAAATAGTCAGAACATGCCCGTAGTAACATATAATTAATTTATAATTATTTCTAGGTACATATAGACATTTAGGTACACGGATTGCAGGAAATAATTTACAATAAGATTTATTTTATAACAGTAACGATATTTAACTAACTTAAATTAAGTTATTGTCAAGGATCATGTGTAGGTTTAGTTATCAAAAAACTGTGATGAGCCCAGTGGGATAATTTTTGATCAAATAAATCGATAAACTTATTTTTGGGGTTTACAATCAGGCAATCTGCAGAATTTTAATTAATTATTTAATAAATTTGTTTGTTTGCTGTCAGCCTAGGAGGTTTTCACTGCTTCACCAGACATAATAGGCGAGCGAGGCTCAAGCCGTCTAGCAAATAAACCTACAAAAAAAACCCGCGCCGGAGGAAATTGCGCCGCGAAATTCGATTCTGGGCGGTTACTGACGGGGACTCATGTGAGGGTCGTATCGTTTTGGGCATGTTTTGTGCAAGTTTCGCTCTACGTTAATAGAGTTCGGAGACAGAATTTTATCGATACGAATGTAAACAAAGGGTCATGGAGGACGATGGTGGTGCAGATAGGATACGACTCACTATAAAAAATATAAATGTTTAATTACACTGGAGGGTTCTTGTTTAAATCTTCCATATAATATGGTAACATACTCTCGCTCGCTCTTGGAGAATCTGTGCATAGTATTGGGATTTTCGATTAGTCCACCGGTTAGTCCTCAATTAGTGACTTTTCATGACTTCTACTCGTACTACCTCATTAATCCAGTGGTAAGCATATTAAAGCGTAGACAATAATGAGTCTGCAAACCCTGGAGCGGGCCAAAATGTGGTGTTGAATTTTTTCTAACAAAAAAGAAGTTGTAATCGGCTAAGAGTCAAGAATAAGGCCTATTGCATGTCTCGGAAAGCATGTAATTGGCTCTTTGCCTCCACGGTCAAGTTGGATTATCGTCCCATTGAAATTGTAAAGTATTGGGTTAGAGAGTAAATACACTTATGCCTAAATACGCATTAAATATTTTAACTAACTCTAGCTATTTCGGTTTAGTTTTCAGCTTGTAACCCATTTTCGGAGGGACACTATTACTATTGGATAACTGTGCTTTTAGCTTGACTTCTTTGAAACGATATTGTGTAATTTTTTTAAGGGGGGGCCGAAGAACTTTTCGGCTACTGGTAACATCGCTGGTAACTGGTAGATGAACTAATAAACCCCACCATAACCTGTCAGCCTTTATATCTTTGTAATTGACTGAATTATGAAGACTTTTATTTTCAACATTCCGCAGAAGTCAAAGCCGAAAATCTTGCCCACATGGAATACAGCGAAATTTCTCGAAGTACCCTCCTGAGTTTATTAGGTGCCCTCGACAAAAGCCTCCACCTTCGACTCAAAAATAAGAAAATGAAGCCATTATTCACAGCAGAATTCGCAAACAATGATATCACGAGAGATTTTATATATCCAAAGTTTTTCTGATCGGTATACGATGAGCAATTTTCGTTGCTGATACCTCCTAGGTATAATGTTAATTTATTCCATAAAAATGTTGTACAAAGTTTTTTTTACAGAGTATTTCTGTCTACCATTTGTAATATTCCGCATAAATAAAGCAGAAAACACATTTTGTGGACACAATGTGACATATAAGCTCTTTCTGAATATAAAATAAAACTCTACGAAAACATAGAGTTTTATAACTCTAACGATCTACTAAAACCGACAATGGCAAACGTAGACTCAAAAACTCCTGTATGTGCAATATACACTGACATGTCGAAAGCCTTCGATTATGTGAATCACGAATTATTATTGCAAAAACTTAACTGTTATGGCATTCGCGGTAATATTCTTAATCTCATAAAATCATATTTGAGCGGTCGCAAACAGTACACTGAGATTTCTAGAATATGTGACAAATCTAAGAACGAACTTCAATTCGCATCTTCCCACAAAGTGACAAAATTTGGTGTGCCACAGGGAAGTGTTCTAGGGCCATTATTATTTTTAATATATATCAACGACCTTCCACGACAAATTCACCATCCGATGGTCTTATTCGCTGATGATAGTACGGTAATAATCAAATGCTATGACAAAGAAAACTACGAGAAAGATATTAATGATGCAATAAATTCAATAATAAATTGGCTAAAACATAATAATTTGATCATAAATATTAAAAAAACTAAAATTATGCATTTTTACCAAAGGATTCGCAACGAAGACATAAATATTATACACGAAGGCCAAAATGTAGAGTGTGTAGTTGTTACCAAATTTTTAGGCATTCAGATTGATAGTCAATTGACATGGAAGTCTCAGGCAGAGACTATTTGTAAAAAGCTGAGTTCATTTGCTTATATGCTTTATAATCTTACCAATAAAGTAAATAATAAAACAGCACTTATTGCTTATCATGGTCTAGTAGTATCGGTCCTAAGATTTGGAATAATTTTTTGGGGCAACTGTAGCGAACGAGAAAGTATTTTCAAAGCCCAAAAGCGATGCATAAGAGCAATATTTAAACTTAAAGTTACTGATAGTTGTGTACCTATTTTCAAAGCTCATAATTTGCTAACTTTTCCGAGTCTTTACATATTAGAAGTAGCCAAATTTGTTAAAAGCAATATAATCCTATTTCCAGCGTTAAATGAAACCCGAAAACGAACCGTAACTCTAAGATCTCAATATAGAAATATGTTAAGTACCGGAAGCCATAAAACTGCCCTCTTAAAAAAAAGTGCATTTGGTATGGCACCTGTAATTTACAACAAAATTCCATCAGTAATCAAAGAGCAACCATATAATATATTTAAGAAAAGACTGATTACTCTATTACTAGAAAGGTGCTACTATTCAGTTACGGATTACTAAAACGATTCATTCGATGTATAGTTTTGTTATTTAATTAGATACAATTTAATTTAGTGATTTATTTGATTCCCTATTTAGTTTAATTTTAGTTTTAAGTCACTGCAATGTTTGTATGCCGAATTGGCAGAATGTACTCGGTATCTTTTATTATTTATAACATCACGTATTGTAATCACCTACATTCTATGCAAATAAAGAATTATTATTATTATTATTATTATTATTATTATTTCATATTCAGAATCTCTCTCTCTCTCATCTATTATTACTTAATAAAGTCTTGTCATACCTACTGTCACAATAATTGTATGTGTACAAATTGTTCGAAGGTACAAACAGATAATTAAAGTCCAGTTCTCAATTGGTGTTAGTTATTTATGTATCACAATGTTCTTTGAAAGGTAGATGATGAACAATTTTCGATCCAACAACCCACGAGGCAAGCGTAACTGGTACTCGTACGGAAATTTGAGTAACAAAGCCATCTATATATCAGTAATTTACATCCAAATTATTAATATAATAATATAATAGGCTTTATCTATGTTTACTTGCCTTTTTATTTATACATTTTGACCATAATATATATAAACATAATACAACAACAATTTAAGCAAACTCCTTTTATTAATTCGTTTACATTCATCATCATTTATACACGTATTGCTATTATTGTTTTGTAAGGCGCTCACTACAGCTGAACTATGTACTATGCGACAAACGGCCACTTAATTTAATAATTATAGTTAAGTATTCATGAATCTAAAGGAAGATATAATGATCTTTTAGTGTACAATAGAAAATGGTACGATGTACCATTGTTAGAACCAACTAAATGTACCAAATTATATTTGGAAAATAATTGTCAACACTAAATTTTTTATTACATTCCACAATGTATGTACACACGGCTACATATCAAGCTATACATTTAAAGTATAAGCTGATCTTGCGTTGTATAGGATTTCCATACAATGTGAGGTCAGCTTATTCTGGAAAAGTATAGCTTGATAGTTCAGCTTATACTGGAAAAGTATAGCTTGATATGTAGCCGTGTGTACGTGAGTTGTTAGTCAAATGAAATAGGTATCAATTACCCTTTAGGTACACTAAAATTTTAGGAGAGAGGAGGAAGACACACTAATGTTGTTTCAATATTTAGTTTTAACTGAGCCACCCGTCCAATAAATTGATGATCATTATGATGTCAGCATGATGGATGAGATATTAATATTTACCCTTTTTTTAATCTAAAATGGAGCTTATATTTAAAAAGTGTTTTTTTTTTTAATATGCATTTATTTTATTAGCTATCGATTAACAGTAGGTAATTAATAAATAAACATATATAAAAATACTGAAATAGATACAATTTTACTCTGTTGTTATAAGATTAAACAATGCGTAGTCACAATAGTTTCTGCGATTCTTTATCAACTTGGTGTACTGTTTCAACATTGACAATCGATTCCGGACCATTTATGCCGTCAAATGTGCTCATGAAAGCCGATTTAACGATTTATTAGGTAATTGTTAACCTTTATTTATTTGAACGCCATTTAAGAAATCGATGTTCGGCGACTTAGCCGGTTGAGACCCAGGTTGTATATTGTGCACCCTCTGTGCACGAGTTTAATTTGTTACTAGGTATATGTATATAACAGTTACGAACGTTTATTGATTAATACTTGATTAATTACTTAATACGTAAATTGATGAAATATTGTTATTGGGTTTATGTACAGTCGCAAGCACATCCAGCTACACCAAACTGTCATATTTCTTTTATAGATTTTCAACTTTATCACAGAAGCATAAGGTTCACTTTAAATTGGGGAAATTTGAGATGATGAGAGATTGATGTGCTGGCGTCTGTACATGTGAATATATGTATTTGAATAGGTAAATTTGTATATATTATTAGTGTAGTTTTATTTCTGTATTTTATAAGTATGTAACGTAGGCCTTTTAGTAGTTTATATCCTCATCCTTGCTATCCATCCTAATATGTCTGAGAGCGATAGCTGTCTGCGATAAGACGGCCTATTACATGTTTATTTTGTAATTCTGTGGTCAGGTCTTATTATAACCTTTTTTTTCTATAATTCTGACATAACTGTAATTGTTTAAAATGATTATATCACTTAAGTTAACTTCAGTTGCAGACGTTGATGGCCTAACAGAGCGAGGCAAATCGTTCATCACATCTCGACCGCTTTTGAACGCTTTGAACCACTCATAAGCACGAGTTTTTGATAAAGTTGATTCACCGTAAGCCTTCTGTAACATTTTCAGTCACTTCGAACGCGAAATTCCATTAGCGATGCAAAATTTAAGACAAACTCTTTGTTCGATATTTTTGTCCATTATGAAATTCGCAATACACAACACTATATATGATATTACTAAAACCAGCACTGTATATAATATAAATAACAGATGTAACTCAAACTCCGCGCCAAAATGGAAAACAGTTGTGCCAATCTAACAACAACAAAAAAAACAAAAATTTGAATTTGGAACCATAAACGAATCATCCATTCCCGATACTTTTTTGACTGAATGTATAAACATAATACAACAACAATTTAACCAAACTCCTTTTATTAATTCGTTTACATTCATCATCATTTACACATATTGTATCGTATTGCTATTATTGTTTTGTAAGGCGCTCACTACAGCTGACCTATGTACTATGCGACAAACATCCGCTTAATTTTATAATTATAGTTAAGTATTCATGAATCTAAAGGAAGATATAATGCTCTTTTAGTGTACAATAGAAAATGGTACGGTGTACCATTGTTAGAACCAACTAAATGTACCAAATTATATTTGGAAAAAAATATTCAACTCTAAATTTTTTATTGCATTCCGCAATCTATGTACACACGGCTACATATCAAGCTATACATTTCAAGTATAAGCTGATCTCGCGTTGTATAGGATTTCCATACAATGTGAGGTCAGCTTATACTGGAAAAGTATAGCTTGATATGTAGCCGTGTGTACGTGAGTTGTTAGTCAAATTAAATAGGTATCAATTATGAACCCTTTAAGGTACACTAAGATTTTAGGAGAGAGGAGGAAGACACACTAATGTTGTTTCAATATTAGTTTTGACTGAGCCACCCGTCCAATAAATTGATGATCATTATGATGTCAGCATAATGGATGAGATATTAATATTTACCCTTTTTTAATCTAAGATATGATGAGATATTATTATATTTAAAAAGTGAATATTTCTTTTTAATATGCATTTATTTTATAAGCTATCGATTAACAGTAGGTAATTAATAAATAAAGATATATAAAAAATATTGAAGTAATGAATGAATGAATGAAATGAATTTTACTCTGTTGTTATAAGATTAAGCAATGCGTAGTCACAATAGATTCTGCGATTCTTTATCAACCGTCGAACCTGAACAACTGTTAAAGCAATATTGACTGGCTTGTTGATTTAGTGGCTAGTGACTTGAGTTGTGCTTGACTACTAAGTCAGACGTCGTAAGTTCGATCCCCATCCAGGACAAATTTTTGTGCGACGTGCACGATTATTTGTTCTGTGTCCGGTTATAATTTATCTATAATATGTATGTATTTCGAAATATTTGACGGTCACCATAGCCTAGTTGTTAGTGCTCCTGCCTACGAAGCTGGTGGTCCTGGGTTCGAATCCCGGTAAGTGCAAATATTTGTGTGATGAACACGAATATTTGTTTCTGAGTCATGGATGTTTTCTATGTATATATGTATTTATCTATCTATATAAGTATGTATATCGTCGCCTGGTACCCATAGTACAAGCTTTGCTTAGTTTGGGGCTAGGATGATCAGTGTGACATTGTCCCCAGATATTATATTATTATTATATTTAAGTATGTTTATCAGTTGTCGGGTTTCCATAGTACAGGCCCTGTCTAGTTTGGGATCAAATTCACATTTATTTATTTATTATTTAGAAAACTACGCAAAACACAGTTTACTCTCTGTGACATTTCCTATTATATAAATAATTAGCTGTGCCCCGCGATTTTGCCCGCGTTAAATTTTATAAATTATCATAGCTCCTCTCCCGTAGGTGATAGCGTGATAATAGCCTATATGTTAACCCGACCTCTTAGTAATATACATGCAAAATTTGAAGTAAATCCATGCAGTACTTTTTGAGTTTAGCGGACATACATACAGACAAACAGACACACAGACAAAAATTCTAAATACTATATTTTTGGCTTCGAAATCGATTGTAGATCACGCCCCAAGTATCCTTTAAAAAAATATTGAATGAACAGTTTTGACTTTCTGACGATTTTATTACATGTATAGATTATTTAGAAAACTACGCAAAACACAGTTTACTCTCTGAGACATTTCCTATTGTATAAATAATATGTATCTAAATTTTGTACGGCCTACTTACTATAGTTCTTTAATTTAAGTATCTGTAGTTATTTTTGTGATTCATAAGCTGAATTTTATCTGCACTGGAAGTCTACAAAGACATTTTCAACAATGGTATGCATACCTGTTATCTGTATGAATACTTACACATAACATAAGTTAACTAAATAATTTATAAGTCTGTGTAACTGTACTGTCGGTGTGCTTATTAATAAAATGAATCGTTAGGTCATAGACAGGAAAGTGAATTGTGTGCACAGATTTTTATTAAATTTTTCAGTATAATCGGTAGATGGAGCTCTTATCCCACATCTGATGGTATATGTAATCTTATACATTAGCTATAGCTTCAACAACTTTCTCCATGATATCTATGCCTCTTTTGAATACGTCTACATGTATTGTCTCATCGTGTGCGTGCAGAAGGCTTTTAGTGTTCAGAAGTGGCGAGAAGTTGATAGCTGGTATGCCTTGCTGCCGAATGTAGCGAGCGTCGGTAGCACCCGGGCATATTACACTCTTTATTGTGTACCCCCTGGAATACAAAGAAAAAAATAACTTGTAAAAATCTCTTTAGGTTTTTTTGAAGTTACACTTCTTTTGGCGCGATGGAGAAAAATGATGAGAGTGAATTTTTACGATGCGCGCGCACACCGACACCAAAATATTTAACAGCATGAAGTTAGTTCTAGGTGGTATGAAAATGTATCAGAGTGAATTTTTACGATGCGCGCGCATCGTAAAAATAAACAGCATGACGTTAGTTCTAGGTGGTATGAAAATTGATAACTATGTTCAAGTTGTATATTAAGAAGTATAACTTCTAACGCGTGTACATAAGTACACACAAGTTTTTTTTTATGTCAGAGGGTGACAAACGAGCAAGTGGGTCACCTGATGGTAAGTGATCACCGCCGCCCATATATACACTCGCAACACCGGAGGTATTGCGGGTGCGTTGCCGGCCTTGAAAAAAGGCACCTTCCCCCCACCCAATGAGTTCTGGCGACCTTACTCACACTCGAAACACAACATTAAAATGACTAATGTTATTATTAAGGAATGTCTTCTGTAAGGTACTTCCCCAGTCGGGATGCTCTTTCAGCGAATAACGCTATGCTCTACCTCTCTTAAATGAATCTCTTTAGTGAATGAAACTCCTTTTGTAACGTATTCTGTAAAAGGTACTGGTTGAAAATATTTACCAAGGCTTAGCCAAGCAGTTTTAGCTGCAATTCAAACTTAAAGAATATACCTACAACCTGTTCAAATTTATCGAACTCCCGTACTGAGGGCGGGTGCCCTCAGTACGCGAGTTCGATATATCTGTTACATATAGTAAGTTATAGTATATTATAGTAAATTATAGTATATAGTAAGTTATAGTAAATTAAAGTAGAACTCGCGCACAGAACCCTCTGTGCGCGAGTTCTACTTTAATTTCTTACTATATGTAACAGATACAAACATCTATTGTATACTTAATACGTAAATTCATGATATATTGTTATTAGGTTCATGTACAGACGCGAGCACATCCAGCTACCCCAATCTGTCAAATTTCATTCTAACAAAGTATAAGGTTCACTTTCAATTGGGGAAATTTGACAGATTGGGGTAGCTTGATGAGCTGGCGTCTGTACGTGGGTATATATTTAAATACGTAAAATTTGTATATACTAGTAATGCCCGCGGTTTCACCCGCCATAAAGTAGTTTCGGCGTAAAATATTAACAAACATACATCTATACTATATTAGTAGGATGTGTACCTCTAGCGGTTTTGGTAGTGCACGCCGGAATAACTCGCAGATGGTAGATTTTTTCATACTTATTTGACACTTATCGTCATATTTTGGACAATTCACACAATATCTTTATAAATTGTAGCCTATATGTTATTCTAATGTATAATCTATATTATTGTAAAGTTTCATTAAAATCCATTCAGAAGTTTTTACGTGAAAGATCCATCCTTACTTACAAACTTACACGTTAATAATATTAATAATAGGATTATAATATTAATAGGATTATTAGTGTAGTGTTATTTGTGTACCTACTGTATAAAAATGTAACGTAGACCTATATTAGTAGGTCATGTTTATTTATCCGTTTCCCTCTGTTGTTTATATCCTCATCCTTTCTATCCATCCTAATATTGGCAGAGAGAGATAGCTAGACGATAACAACGCCTATTACAAAGTTATTTTGTAATTCTGTGCTCAGATCCCATTATAACCTTTTTTTCTGTAATACTGACATAATTGTAATTGTTTAAAATGTTTATATCACAATCTTTGGAGATAAGGAAGGGAATATTATTTAAAAAAAGATAGTTATATTTAATTAATAGTTAATCGAAATCAACTTTGCATAGATAAATGTTTCGGAATATATTATGTTTGTTTTGTTTTTTTTAAAGACAACGCCCGCATACAGGTATTAGAGTACCTAGACTCTAATCCCTGTGTCGCGGGGTACTTTACAAACATATAATGTAATGGAAATTCGTTTCCATATAATTAACTAAATTAACTTTATCTTTTCTGTACAACAACAAAATGTATATACATAATTCCGATGGAGTTCTCAATCGAATAACAATAACTTTTAAAATCGATTTACAAACTATCATAATTTAATACAAATATTATTGTAAATATATCCATAAAAACAAACACAAAACATAGAATCGAATATATTACGTCCTTAGCCTTTTTATATGGTATCTCATAATCTGTGGCACCCATATTTCAAAAGTTTGATCATCAAAGGCGACGGCATACATAATGACAAAGTTATATGAGGGTCCGATCTATTAATTTAAGACCTTGATTAAAGATATTAGAAGCGAAATAGAAGCGATAATAGAAATCAAAATGTGAAATAAATTAGTACCTACCTGAAATTGCATTATAATAATATAAGCTAGGTACTTCAAATCTGACATTATAACGTTGTCAATAAGCTGACATACCTAGTAATAATTTATGTGTTAAGTATTCGATGACTGCAATATATAAGTAAATTAATCTAGAATAGGATACTTCTAACATTAAAATTTTGTACGTCAATAATTTATATCTATCTGTGTAACACCTGTGCAATATGTACATTATGAATTTTCTGTATTGAAAAAAATATACTAACTCCCTCTAGCGTAGGGTCCATTTCCGATTGATCCATCATGCTTGAATTACACTTTGGGCCAGTGATTTTATCTAATAATAATTATATTTAAGCGACACGACCGTAAAGAGTTCAGGAACAGGACCGATGGCTTTAAGTGCTTCCCGAGGCACGATGGTGTAATACCGCCATAGGTGTAATAACTTCTAGTATTGGGGCTGATTCTGAGAAATTTCTTTTTTACGAGAACTTCCCAAAATCACTTTTTGCCCCGACCCGGGATTTGAACCCAGGACCTCATTATCTGCAGCTGAACACGCTACCGCTAGACCAACGAAGCAAGGTACAAAATATATCGAAGGAAGCGTTGGGAAATATGACACAGTTTATCAATTTCCCAATTTTTTCTTACGTATGCAAATTTTACATCTTGAACGTAATTCTGTTATTAGGATATTAATAAATATTATATTTTTAGCCTTGACTATTACGCACATATTTCATCTTCATCAACCTTGTTATTAACATAGTCATCAGTTTTAAATTGCTTAAGAATATATTAGAGGACCATTATTAACATATAGATGATTGCCTTAAGTACTCATAAGTCGACATGAAATTTGTGTGAGTTTGAGAAATCGATTTGTAAATTTATGAAATTTGAATTCTTCATGGTTATACTGAAACCCTTAGCAAGAATTCAACCAGAAATGAAGATAGCCCAATATGCTCATATCCCTTACATGCAACTTTGAAACAACAATTGACGTTCACTGTTCATACAACGTGTAAACAATTTTATACAAAACCTTGCAACTGCTTTCTCAGAATCGTCATCAGAACATATTAAAAGTAAAAAGAATAAAAAAATACGATATACTCTGTTCATGTTACTTAGGAAAATCAACCATAAAGCGCTCATTAAGCGAACAAACATGAAAGAAATGTTTCTTATATAATAAATGAATATACAACATGTAACTTAATTAACGCACATCCCGAATATAGTTTGTTCAGAATCGTTTACTGAATCGATTTATATCATTTTTAATATAGGTAATTTTTTATTCCAATATAATTAAATGTAATTAAATCTACGGAAATTATTGTCATATTAACCCTGTACAGTCAAAGCAAATTGAAATGGACCGTAAGTCAAGGTAATAAGCCTTTTAAAACCGCAGTTTTATTTGTATTCATACAAATTCCATCATTCAATACAAAATAAATAAAAATAAACTTTATTGCAAGAAACTAATTTAGTTAATAACAATGCATATACATGTTAAATAAAAAAATCAGTGCAGTACTATGATTACAACATAATATTCTAATTGGGGTGTTTGAGGGTGTGCGTTAATTACGTTACCATGTTGTATGTAAGGGTGGAAAACGCAGATTTAAGAAAATCAACTTTATCTTTCTGTGCATCTACAAAATGTATATACATTACATCATTCCGATGGAATTCTTAATCGAATAACAATAAGTTTTAAAATCGATTTACAAACTATCATAATTTAATACAAATATTATAGTAAATATACACATAAAAACAAACACAAAACATACAATCGAATATATTACGTCCTTATTTTGAATATACAATTGGCGGTCTTATCACTAACCGATCAGACAAGCAAGGAGTGGACAACAATAGGGATTATTTGAAATAAATAAAGAGATACCTACATATTACTATACTAATTGATCCTATTGTGGTAGTTAGTAATCATATTTTATACTTTGCTGGAACTTATGTAAACGCAAAAAAATGCCAATGCCAAACAGCATTTAATAATATCTACTACCAAAAATGAGACCATCGACAATTTATACATACATTCAGTCAAAAAAGTATCGGGAATGGATGATTATGGTTCCAAATTCTTTTTTTTTTGTTATTGTTAGATTCACCACTTCGTGGTACCCGTTTTCAATCGGTAGAAGACATAAAGGACAATTCGCGGCGAAAACTGAACCCAATTCCGAAGCAGCGTTAAAAAAATGTTTTGATGAATGGATTATTCGTTGGCGTAAGTGTATCGTTTCTGAAGGAGCATACTTTGAAGGTGATATAAATTTGGATGAATAACAAACATTTTGTATATTATTGATCTTTTCCCGATACTTTCTTGACAGAGTAGTACATGCGTTTTAAAACTTTTTTAAACTGGCATTTACTTTTATCCCAGATTTCAAAAAGGGCGAATTTAATTCGATTCCTACTTTTTAATAACCATCCAATAATGTAAATTAAATTATATACTTCTTCCTAAGTGTTAATTAAATGTTAATAATATTGATCCATTCCTTCATAGTCCTCTAAAGTGAAAAAAGTATTTCCTTTTACAGTCACCAGCTTACCAGTTGTTACTATACCTGTTTATTAAATGAAACTTCTAGACATATTGCACATATCTTTGATAATCCCCAACATGTTGCTGAAACGATTACTGTTTCCGTTCGCATTCTTGCTAACTATGTAGTTGCGTGTGGCAAATGACGTAGAAAAAGACGCACCTTATAAAATGAAACGCGGATTTGAGTTGACATCACTTAGATCGAAGAAGTTTTTAAAAATGATTCCAAATTCGAATTCTAATGTGATTCAAATTATGCGACAGAATTATTCACCCTTACTTGGGAAGTGTTATCTTGATTTCGCTTTCTTAATTCGAAAGTGAAAATCCCAATTTCGCGACGTACTGGAATACAGAGTACTAAGTCCCTACTAAAACTACAATAATGTTACCCAAGGTGTAAAAAAATCCCTGTAAAATATCTTTCATCGCATGCGCTGCGAAAACTATTGATGGTAGAATAAAAAAAATTTCCACAATATTAACGAACATATTATTATAAATATCTACAAAAAATGTCGCGATAGCATGTGGCTAACTATTGTAGTTTACGTTTAAAAGTCGTCATAGTGTCACTATAACGACTTCTAAACGTTTTAAAATTTAATAGAAATTGCGACCAAAATCAGACCAAGTTATTGCCTTAATAATGATCTTTACCTTAATAAATGATTTCTCAAGCAAGGCTGTTTAAATAAATGTAAATTACTTTTTAGTTTATTAAAATCGGACATTCTATTTGAAAAATATTAAGAGTTTAATAAAATAGAAATAAAATTAATTCGCCGCTACGTCGTCACCGGAGCGCCGGGGCCGGAGTGCAGGAGAGGTGGAAATCCTGGTATAAATCAAATGCGGCATTGGGAAGAGTGTACAGCTTTCTTCCTGAGTGTTTTTAGCTCAGGGTACTACTTCACCATGTACGAGGTCCAACATCGTTCCAGAACTTAAAAACAGTTGACGGAGTTACTTAAGAAACTTACCAAGCCGCTTGCCGAGATAGAGGTTTACGTAATGCCAAAATGTTTAAATAATAAATGTCCACCCGTGTGAAGCCGGGACGGGCTGCTAGTCATATTATACGGTAGCGGGTCCGTAGATGCTTGCCTTTCACAACGCTGGTCGTGCTTTCGATTCCCACCCAGGCCAGATATTTGTGTGCATGAACATGTCTGTTTGCCCTCTATCTGGGTATTTATATAAGTATGTATTTACAAAAGTAATAGGTATATGTAGTATATCAGTTATTTGGTTTCCATAGTACAAGCTCTGCTTAGTTTGGGATCAGATGGCCGTGTGTGAATAATGTCCCTGGATATTATTGATGTGACACATAAGCATTTGTTGCAGATACAATAACAAAAAAGGGGTCGCTTGTCGTTGAAATGATCGATTTATAGTGACTGTGGTTTGTGTTAGTACGGGCCTTGCCTAAACAGTTAAAAATACCTATCGCCTGAGTGTAGTATCTAGATACTTACATATTTTCAACAGCCTTCTTCATAGCCACCCAGAACGCAAGACTGCTGTCTATTTTAGTGCTCGCTATTTGATCGTTTTTGACTACATATTCGAAGGTCACGTCCTCGCCAGCCTCCTTGCACCACCTTCGTATCTACAATGTGAAAATCTTATAATGTTTTACTCCTCATAGTATATAAGATCGCTGATTAGTTTGGAGGGAACTGGAACTACTTATTCTAATTCCTTCTTGTTTCTTTCACACCATATCAATACATATGAATACTCAATATATGACTATATACTAATGAAACTTCACACATAAATGTCTCGTCAATAATTATATTTATTACTAGCTGTGCCCGCGGTTTTACCCGCGTTAAATTTTATAAATTATCACAGCTCCTCCCCCGTAGGTGATAGCCTGATAATAAGTAGCCCATATGTTTACCCGACCTCTTAGTAGTATTCATGCAAAATTTGTAGTAAATCCATGCATTACTTTTTGAGATTAGCCCGGACATACATACAGACAAACAGACACACAGACTAAAATTCTAAAAATTATATTATTGGTTTCAAGATCGATTGTAGATCACTCCCCAAGTATCCTTTTAAAAAAATATTCAATGTACAGTTTTGACTTTCCTACGATTTTATTATATGTATAGATTGTATAGTATGTTATATTATAGTATTCATTCGATTAAAATCATATAGTATTTATTGTAAAGTATCTATTATATATATTGTCCGTAATTATTATTAGTTTTATTATACGAATAACAAGTAAAAATGCACCTGTCACGATCTCTCTGCACTACCCTAAGGTTGACTGGTCGAAAATGCCTTTGGCATTAAGTTCGCCTATGTACATTCTCGCTGTACTAAAGTTTAAATAAATAAAAAATATAATTAGACTGTCCATATCTGTGGGGAATTACAAATATTGCATATTATGCTTGGCTATATCAACCAACAACTGCAAGGAGTCTTACCGTCTGTTCCAGTTCATCAACATCTTTGTCAGCCGCAACTCTTATGTCAAATGATACCGATAGGTTTTCCGGAATCACGTTTATTTGGACTCCACCCTGGAATTGTCAAATGATCATTAGGAACATTATTTTTAAAGATTGTTTGGGCCCATTCGCTATACTTTTAGTTATTAAATTACGAACTTGATTTGTAAGTATATATTCTTACATATTCTGACAGTCATAAATCATTAAATTAATCTTATAAATTATTGCGAAAACGTGAACACTTCTCCAGATTTTTCGTGTTTATAAGAAGACTTCTGAGTAAAGAATCTGGAGAAATGTTTACAAGTAAAGACTTATAAACACGAAAAATCTGAAGAAATGTTTACGCTTTCGCAATCATTTATAAGATTAATTTACTTTGTTTTCTTTATAAAACCTTATACCCTGAAAAACGTTTTGGTATTGTCAAATGTGGAAAAAATGGCCATCACAACATGCCCATCTGTGTTAATAATTAAGGATGTTTATAAATAAAATCATAAATAATTTATTATCCCTTTGGATAATACCTGTTTATCAATCGGATTCTCATGATTGTAGTTATCAACACTTTTATCTAAGAAATACCTACTAAATAAGTAGTTATTTCTAAATCTATTTAATTAATGGCAATCCACGTTATTAACTCATGTTTTTGCCTATAATAATTTATGATTTGGATTATATTTTTATTGACATTTAGGACGGTAAGTATAGACAAAATACATAGGTATATGAGGATCACTACCCAACCATTCCTAATACAATAGTTAACCGTAGTCTATATTTATTTAAAATTATGCATACGACGGGCTGGTTTGCGTGATTAGTAAATGCTTGCCTTACACGCCACAGGTCGTGGGTTCGATTCCCACCCAGGACTGATATTTGTGTGCAAGAACATGTCTGTTTGTCCTGAGTCTGGGTGTAATTATCTATATAATTTATGTATTTACAAAAGAAAAGTAGTATTATAGTATATCAGCTATCTGGTTTCCATAGTACAAGCTAGCGTAGTTTGGTATCAGATGGCCGTGTGAGAATAGTGTTCCAGGATATTATTATTATTACTTGAAGTTGCGTCAAATTTATAGTCGTCACGTCTCCGACCCAGCCACCTTTGTCGACTTTTGCTTTCTCCTCGGATCGGAAGGCCATGAATTTGTTGACTATGTATTGCAACTGAAACAAAATCAATTGTTTAGAAGTAAGTAATTAAAAGTAAGACAGACACACACAAGAAATTAGTTAAGCAAAGATAAAATTTGGCCTTGCATTTTGCGATTAGACGTGCTCACAACATATCAACATTCAAAATACCTAAAAGGTCAGAGAACACTATTTGTCTCTATATGACTGCCTCGTTGGTCCAGCGGTAGCGTGTTCAACCGCAGATAATGACGTCTCAGGGTTCATTTCCCGGGTCGGGCCATAAAGTGATTTTGGGATTTTTCCGTAAAGAAAATTTCTCAGTATCTGCCCGAAGTGTGCCCGTGCCACGCAGATGTATTTATTTTTAATATCTTTTTTATATTTTATGCCTGCAGCTTTGCTTAAAACTAATTGACGAGCCGATAACGATGCATATTGCATTTTTAGTTTCCTTCTTTTAAACAAAATGATAAATTTTTAAATAATACTAGCTGTGCCCCGCGGTATTACCCGCGTAAAATTTTATAAATTTTCTTTGCTATAAACCTCACGGAGCCCGAGACCTTTCCAACGAATGCAAAACCGTGGAAATCGGTTCGTGCGTTCTGGAGTTATAGCGTCAGGAAGGAAAACCCGACTTATTTTTATATAGTAGATATTACAGACAGACTTATGTCTTTTTTTATCTAGGAATAAACAATTGAAAATTGTAAAGTACTACGTCGTACAACACATCAAAAAACAAAATTTTCTGTGAAATTCCCACACGCCAATATAAATTATTTTATACTAGCTGTGCCTCGCGGTTTTACTCGCGTTAAAATTTATACATTATAGCCCATGGGTTATTCCGATATATAAGCTATATTACTGCTACTACTTACATAGTTTCATTAAAATCCGTGCGGTAGTTTTTGTGTGAAAAAGTATCAAACATCCATGTGTATACATCCATAGTTACATATTTTCACATTTATAATATTAGGTTTTCATAGTTTCTAACAATATAACTTGGGGCACCTTCAAGCTCTTTAATAGATTTTTACTTGATAAAGCTCAATACCTGGTTTGGGTACAATGTTATTGTTAACCTCTGTAACGGCTTTATTATAATAATTATAATATAATAATAAAAGGTTTATTGGCAGAAAATATTTGTACAGACGCCAGCACATCAAGCTAGCGCAATCTGTCAAATTTCCCCAATTGAAAGTGAACCTTATGCTTTTGTGATAAAGTTGAAAATCTATAAAAGAAATTTGACAGATTGGGGTAGCTGGATGTACTGGCGTCTGCACATGAATACTCTCCACACTAGGCTGAATCTGTTACGTAGAGAGTTTTTACAGGTACAAATAAAAAGTTAATATACTCTACATTCTCTTTAAAAGTGAGACTAACCGGTTCGAAAACATGTGTATGTAATTTTATGTAAAAAGGTTTCTACGCACCTTTTCTCCAGCTGTGTTTGGCGGAAGAAGTGATCCATGCCCAGGAGCGCCGCGGCAAGTTACCACGATTTCTGTAAGAATATAACAACACGTAAATGAAATAGTGGCAAATACATTTACTCATAAAACTTGAAGGTATAGGCTTGCAAAATATACGAAAATCCACTAGGGAAAACACTTCCCATACAAACGTGCTGCAAAGCTGACGCATTTTCTTTGATTAGCAAATTATTTAGAACGAAGGTTAATGCAGCTAGCGGTAGGAGTTGACTTCAATGGTAGATATCGTCACGCACTTCTTCCATGCGAATTTTTGGCTCACTTTCATGATCCGATGGGATGACTAGCAACACGACCGTATCGCAAACTTCCACACTTTGGACTGACACTGAAGAATATTCTTCACAAATAAATTCTAAAATCACCTTTGTTTTGTCCCGATTCAAGACATAAACCCAGGACTTAAGTTTTTGTCGTCGAACACTCTACGGCTCGACCAATGAGGCACTCAGGTAGAAAGCAGCAGAAAAACATGTGGGAAAATCTTTGGGGACTGCCGATAGAAGGGAAAAATATTTTTTACACTTCTAATCTGCAATGCCGTACCATCCTTTTTTGCAACCATTTCACCGCATTTTCTGGAGCCTGTTTAAGAACCTTTGGGACTAGAACCCTGAAATTTTCGTCATATAATAAGCTATATTCCCACACTTGAAACTCAAGTCGATAGATCATTTAGTTCCGAAGCTAAGTGAAAGCAAGCAAATTTTCGCATTTTCGACACTGACACATGATCATCAAAATAGAACTGGTACTTCTCATTGACCTAGAGCGCTGAAATTTGTTACAAAGGTAGAGTTTAACGCCCACAGAGGAAAAACTATCAAAACTGGGATCATGGAAGATCTGGACTACCTGGTGACCCTGATGAAAAACCATAAGAGCACACCCAAACTATTAACGTTATCGACCGACTGTCTTTGAAAATTTAATCTGCGTAGTGGGACTCTGCTTTCAATATGAATATAAAATGAAAATTACCATATTCCTACTATCTATACCAATAAACACTCTGCAGATTTCGGTAAAAATAATCAGCTTTCTGCAAAAAGAAGTGAAATCCCACCAAAAACATTCTGTAAAAAAATGGTTAAGTCTCGATGGACCTGCTTGTTTATCTCTAAAAAGTTAAGAAATCTCTGGACAAAGTTGAACCAAGTCTAAGATTCCTTTCTGCAATTTCTTTATTATATTTAATGTTATGTGACTTGGCCGTTGACCTGTAACTAACGTGTAAAAAATGTTCAACCGTTGAAGGTCAACGGCCAAGTCATATAACATTAAATATAATCATAAATAAATTACAGTAAGGAAACTTAGACTTGGCTCAACTTTGTCTAGATATTTCTTTACTTTTTAGAGATAAACAAGCAGCTCCATCGAGACTTGGCCATTTTTTTACAGAATGTTTTTGGTGGGATTCAATGTACATACTCTTTTTATTTATACATGTATTAATGTATACCATTAAGGAACGGAGATATATTCATGTACATATACACAGCATTCATGCATGCAGTATGCATGGGAAGCGTGCGGTGGCGATGACATGTGTTTCACGCTTTTTGTTCATAAAATAGTGCTCAACGCGCTGAAACAAGTTTTCACTTTAAAAATAAATAAAGGGAATAAAGATTCTAATTCGGTTCACACAGATGTGCATTAATAAATATTACACAGGTTGATAGTCTCCGTTAAAATGACAGTCTGTAACCCCACCCACTACAAGCGAAAATCAAAATGTACCAAAGAGAAGTTCCTTGATTGTTCATCGTCTACGGACGTGAACAATCGAAAGATAAGTTTCTAGACGGTCCATCCTTTACGGCTGTGCAAGTAAGGCAGACAGCCTAGATGGTTACTGGTACACCTAGAGATCCGTGGATCTACGTTTACCATTAGTTCAGCGATAGCCTATACAACTTGGTTCACATCCCTGGCCGGGCCGAGAAGTATTATTGGGATTTAAGTAGTCACGGAGTTGGCAGCGTTACGCTCCCGTGCCTCGCAGTGCAGGTAAAATGATTGTTCCTTCACCTGAACTCTCTAGTCTAGTCGGGAGGCCGTCCCATTAGACCATGGGATGAGGGTATAGTTTTTTCCGCTCAGATGGTTAGTCAGCATTGACGTTGACCGCCGAGGGCGAAATTCGACGTCCTTATTATACTCAAAACATAAGGCCTCTTTTCGTAAAGCAAGTATGTCCACTGAAGTGAGGCCGACTGTATCTAATAGGAATGTATGATGTACTAGCTGTGCCCGCGACTTCGTTCGCGTGGATGTCGGAATTTAACAATGTATTTTTTAGTGTAAAGCGCTGTGGGAGGGTACCGATACAATTTCTTTTTTAATTTAATTTAGTGCTTCTTTATTTTACCTGTGGAACCATCTGGAGCGTAAACAAAAACGTTATTGGGGTCGTTTATGCGTGAAAGAGCTACGTATAGTTGACCATGGGAAAAGCATCCAATACTTAGGTCCATCCCCGCAACGGATAATGTCTAGCTTTATTAATCGTCATGGCATAACAGAGACTGACTGGGAATTGCACTGGTTTGAAAGAGAAAGGAAAGTTTTAAGGAATTATAGGTATCCTTGGAATAAAAACAATATCACCGGCGCCGCAACCTGTTAATATTTCAGCTTCGATAATGTTTTGCTGCAGATTTGTGACTTTGAGCCGAGTGCCGTTACAAAGTTTGGGGGGACATGAATTTCTGAGGAGAATGATTGGTACACCGATTTTTAAAACTATTTTGTGGGCTGGAAGTCCGGGTGTGCTGAGGGAATCCAAAAATTCTACTGGGTAATGCGTGGCGTCATCTTCTTCCATACCTGTATTTATTGAGCTATATTCTTTACTATTCCCGGACGCATGAGTCAATATTTTGAAATTAATTGCCGCAGCTTGGTCATTGCGGGGAGTCAAAATAGCTCGCTGACATAGCCAAGAACCAGCTTGATTGCCAATGTTTGTGGTATCTCCGTACACAGAAGAAATTAGCTCCAGCTGTGATGTAACGTAAGAGCAGAGATTACCAATCAATATAACTTTTCCATATTCTTGTACGGGGTATGTGCCATCGCCTATTTTTTTACAATAAATTGGCAAACTCCTGTGCATTTTCGCAGCCTCTGACTGATCAGGTTCCCTCCTATACTTATAACTATCTCTTGAATAGCCAATAAGGACCTGTTGTGACAAATTTCACGTACCTTGTCAGGAATTTCTCCATGAGTATTTAGTTGTACATGTCTCATAAAATCTTCAGCATACTTGTCATGGTATTTTTTCCATAACTGGTTAGCACCCGATAACGCACAAAAGGTCCATAAGATGGCAAACAAATGTCGCAAGCGCTGTGGACTATCGCTCACGCATCCTTCCGCTAGAGCGTCATCCCAATGCTGACCTCCATCTAATAAATGGCGTGCTCGGCAAGCGGCCTGGTATGTGGGATGTTCAATATCATCCATTTTACGGAGCTCAGCTAAAGACGTAGGTCCTCGCACTACATGGACCAGACTGTGGGATGAACTCACACGTGAGCACGCCACGTGAACCTGCCCGCCTTCCTTAAGTCAATTCCAGCTAACTTGAGAGTTGGACTTTGCGATTTGTTGATGGTTATCGCGACACACACTTTAATAGGGAACTACAGTATTCTAAACTGAAAAGGGAGATCATTCGGCACTAACGGAATACGTGACACGAACACTGTTTCTCCCTGGGCGGATCCAGGCATAATAGTAGCCTCTATAACACGATGCAAAGCTTTGACTTGAAGCCTAGTGCCGTTGCAAAGTTTAGGTGGCTTCAAATTCCTCAGAACCATTATAGATATACCCACACGCAACATACATAGGGAATGTATGTTGCGTGTGGGTATACCTATAATGCGCCCAACCGCCGGCCTCGTCACTATCGAGGCGGTCCGGCCGGTACTCGAGCGTTGGCTCGGGAGGAGGCACGGCTCCCTGACGTTTCGGGTGACGCAGGTACTCTCGGGGCATGGCTGCTTCGGGAAGTACCTGTGTCGCATAAACAGGGAGCCGGACGCCCGGTGTCACCACTGCGTCGACTGTCGGGAGGACACGGCGCTGCATACGCTGGCAGAGTGTGCCGCTTGGGAGGAGCAGCGCCGTGCCCTCATTTTTGGAGTAGGCAGTGACTTGTCGCTGCCGGCCGTCGTGAACTCGATGGTTGGCAGCGAGGAGTCCTGGGACGCGGTGGTTTCCTTCTGCGAGACAGTCATCTCGCGGAAGGAAGCTGCGGAGCGGGAGAGGGAGATTACATCCTCTCATCCGGCCCGCAGCAGACGCACCGGGCGTCGGCGGAGGGCGGACAATGCCCTCTTCCAGCCCCCCTAAATGGGTCCAGGGGCGACGGACTCGGGGGCGTCCGTCGCCCACTACACATCTGGACCCGAGGCGGCGGCGCGACGTGTTCCACGCGCGCCCCTCTTAGACGTTGCGGGGGGAGTTTAACACCTCACTCCCCCCGCTAATGCGAGGAGGCCCGCAGGCATGGGCCAGCACCAGCTGGGGTTGCGGAAGTATCATTCGTTCCCGCGACCCCCGGCGCAGGTGTGAGATGGAACACCGGGGTGGTTTTTAGTCAGTAGGAGTCTGACAGACCCCTCCGCCTCCCCCAAGGCGGAGGACATCCATGCAGGATTTTCCACCCCGCAAAAAAAAAAAAAAAAATGGGTATACCTATAATGGTTCTGAGGAATTTGAAATATTATTTGGAATATTATACGCCCTTAGGGGTGGAAATTCCTAAAATCCTGAAATACATATTTTTATTTTTAACGGAAAGGCCATACCAATTTTCATACTTTTCACTTAAAAATTACACACTTTTCATAAAAACTTACATCCCCTATTTTACGCCCTTTGGGTGGAATTTCCAAAACTTCTAAAATATTTATTTTTATTTTTAGCTGAACTACTAAATATAAGTTTCAATGCCTTTAACAACAAAAATGACGGATTTTCATACAATCTTTCATTCTCTATTTTACCCCCTTAGGGTTAGTATTTCCAAAAACCCTTCCTTAGTGAATGCATACGTCATAAAAGTACCTACAGACAAAATTTCAAGTCTCTAACCCCAGCCGTTCAGGCTGTGCGTTGATATGTCAGTCAGTCAGTTCCCTCTTTTACATAGGTAGGTATATAGATTTGTGCTGAGAAAATTATGAGAGACAGGGTTAATTTACTACATTCAATCGGACAGGCTTGATAAAATTCGAATCGTCGAACATTCGCGTTACAAACGAAACGACAGCACAAACTTTCGATCGACTGACATTATAATTTAAAATTAAATTATAACAAATCCAACCTTCCACATAATTCAATTTGCCCAAAGAAAACAGATTTTTTTAATAACCAATTTTGGACAACAACATACTTCTAGGCAACCAAGACCTTATTTCGAAACAATTCAGTACATTCAAAACCTTAAGTAATCATGCAATCAGCAAACACGGGCAAATAAATCCATGGGCAAATCTTAACACCGCGAGTCAAAATAAATGCACAACGACATCTATCGAAATAAAAATCAACTATCAACCTAGTTCATGCAGAAAAGAGATGTCATAATATGCACAATGACATCTATCGGACAGTTAGGTAGCTCAACTATAAACATTAGTTCATCTTGAAGTAATGAAATGTGTGTTATTTTTCTTCATGATTACTTTAAAGTCTAATATCTTTTGATAGACTGAACCGATTGCAATAAAACAAAAACTAAATGTTACATCAAGTTACGCTCAATCGTTGTGTATAAAAGTTATCTACATTGCTTTAGTATATTTTACGTGATACCCGAACATATAAACAGACAAACAGACACACAGACAAACAGACAAAAATTCTAAAAAGGCTGGAAATGGGTTCTATTGGTTGTTTTTTGATACCCTGGCTATTTTTTTTGGATTTTCTTTTGATGTACAAAAATTATTTTTCTACAGATTTATTATATGTATAGAAGATGTCTATTGCACTAATTTGATACGTAACTCTTACAAGTTAACGCGACAATTAACAAGCAGCGCGTTTCAAAACGGCAATTTTCCGTCATGATGCACTTTGTAAGTGCACATTTCATAAGAAAACTAAACTATGGAACAATTTAAGCGATGCTATCTGAAATCCTTCATGATTTTGTAAGGGAATAAGTGGGTATAAAGGTGTTATGATAGTTATTTAGAAAAAGAGATAGCACCAAAAGATTGTACCTAATTATTTACAGTTGGCGCTATGTGTCGCCTGCTGAAAACACATGGCAAAGTATGTTTGAAGTGAAGACTTCTTTAGCGGTGTTGTGCACTTTTTGGATCCTGATCCTGATCGAATATTCGTAAGACTGAGGGTCTTTTGTTAATTCACACTGGCCGTTTATACGCTCACATGGAGCATTTTTCTTAATTATACCTTAAGCCTAACCAAATTTAGTTCTATTTTTAAAATGTATTCTCACCATAGGGAGGGAAGCAATCACTACGAGTATTTACCGCCCAAAGGTGGGAATTGGCATCTTCCACTCGCTACTCGGATCAAATAAATGAAATGAAAAAACAGTTTTAGGGAAATTAATCCCTGTGTCGCGGGGTACTTTACAAACATATAATTGACGGACACAAAGTACATCCAGACTGAGGACAATTATTTATAGATCACACAAATAGTTGTCCGGCACGGGACTCGAACACGTGACACGAAGTGGCGAGGTGACTGTCTTAACCGCTGCGCCACAGGAGCAGCATCCAGGGTCCACTGATGGTCAGTGATCATCGCCCATAGACACTCGCAACACCAGAGAGGCTGCAAGTGCGTTACCGGCCACTAAAAATGAAAAGTTTGCCGTTTCATACCGGGTCCATCGGGTATGACAGTCAATTGATTCCACAGAGTAGTAACGTATAGTATAGTAGTATTTATTACTTAGTTTAGTTTGGTTTTAACTACACATAAAAAGAAAGACTTTGTGTAGCACCGTTGGGCGCAGCTATTTAAATTAAAACTTACGTCTGGAGGTCCTTTCCCCATAGAAAATAATGATCTCATCGGCACTTCGAGAAGGCATGCTCTCGTCCAGCTCCATGCCAATATTGAGTTTTTTGAATTCCTCAGATTTTGCAAACTCCTTCATTCCTTCTACGCCACCGATCTCTTCATCTGAAATGTACAAACGTGATTTTATTTATGAAAGGGATTTTATTCACACTACTTTAAAAAGCAGTACCTAATAAGAACATAGATTGTAATAATGCAACATATTTTTTTAATTCCAAGTCCAAATAGATTATCGGACTGAGGCGTTTATAGCTAGATTTAATTGGACCGTTAATAATTGGCGAGGTTAAGGAACTAGTCTCGCGGTCAGTCCATAGATGGGTGAACGCAAAAGTGTAGTAGTTTAATTCATTAATTTCTGAACATCTCCGTGCTTCGGAGGGTACGTTAAGACTGATAACAGTCGTTAAGCCATATGTAAGAGTCCTACTAGGTTGCTTGAACAACTCTGACACTAGAGTAACCACTAACTAGTACCTATTAGACCGTGACTTATATTTGATCATTAATAATTATAATTTAATTTATGATAGTAAACGTTTATTTAAGTAGCTAATTTCTTAGCTAATGTTTTTATTAGTATTAAAAATATTTAATAATCATTTTGACAAGACTTATAGCTTTTGATATATTTTACTACATATCGTCTGAATGTCATTTTTATACTGGCAAACAGGCAATCAAACATACGGCCCTGATGGTATGCGGCCACTTGCTCACACACAAGACATTATAATGTTACTAACTTGGACTCTGCTCAGCTTCACATGCGTGATATGATAAATAAGATTAATTAGAATCGCCTGTGTTTTGGCAAACAAAAGTAAATAGAATCGGTTATTCCGGCCTTCAAAGTAGCCGTAATACATCCCATTTATAAAGGAGGGGACAGAGATCAGCCGAACAATTACAGACCTATATCTATTCTGCCGAGTATGTCCAAGCTCTTAGAAAGACTCATGAAAGACAGACTCATAAAGTACTTAGAACAATATCAAATGCTAGCACCGTCACAATATGGCTTTAGATCTGGAATTTCCACTAGTAATGCAGTCCTAGACCTAACAAATAATATAACTACTAAAATGGATCAAAAACAAAAGGTTATTGGTATCTTTCTAGACTTGGCAAAAGCCTTCGACACGATCTCTGTACCCATACTCGCAAGCAAGCTAGAAGGTATTGGAATAAGAGGAACGCAGCTCAGCCTTTTCAGAAGCTATCTCACGGGCAGACGACAATGTGTTAAGATTGGAAACTGGATTAGTGATGAGCTCCCTATTCTCTACGGAGTGCCACAGGGCAGTATAATCGGCCCGACCCTATTCCTTATATACATAAATGACTTATGCAAGTTAAATTTATCAAATGGGTCAATTTATACATATGCCGATGATACTGCCTTGATATTCCATGGTAAGACTTGGGAGTCCGTTTTCAATCACGCTCAAACTGGCCTCAACCTTGTCATCAACTGGCTCACACAAAACTCTCTCACCCTGAATGTTGATAAAACAAAATATATTACGTTTTCTCTTTCAACTGCTGGTAAACCTACCAACTCTTCTTTATCTCTTACCGCCCACCTATGTTCTCCGTCTGAAATATCATGCAACTGCCCAAACCTCATAAAAACTAACGTAATAAAATATCTCGGCATACAAATAGACGATCTCCTTTCTTTTCACCCTCAAATTGACATGGTCACATGCAGGCTGCGTAAACTAATGTATATTTTTAAAAATTTACGTTACGTGGCTGATAAGAGTTTGCTTAGATTAGTGTATTTTTCTCTCTGCCAGTCACTTATACAATATTGTATAGTGGCTTGGGGTGGCGCCACTAAGACTCACCTGTTGAAATTAGAACGGGCACAGCGTTCCGTTTTGAAAGTCGGATGGCAGCTACCATACAGGCATCCCACGACGGATCTATACAATATCTGTAAAGTTCTGTCCGTACGCAAACTATTTATTCTTAACCTAACCCTACTGACTCATGTCAATATACCTTTTGATCCAGGAAAATTTAATAACCTTCGACGTAATCATGTTGTCTGTCCAACTATGCTTGTTGCTACATCCCTAGCCCAAAGATCTTTTCTTTTCTTAAGTAGTTTTGTGTATAATAAAGTTAACAAACTCTTGCACATATATCCAATGTGCAAGCCACAATGCAAAAAAACTGTGACGAACTGGCTCTTAAAGCTCGATTATACAGAAACTGAAAACTTAATAAATATAATAAAATAACCTACACACACACACACACTCACACACACACATACATACACACACAAACACACACACACACACACACACACACAATCATTCATATGCATGCATGTTTCCACATTGTTGTATGTACGCGTACGCGTGTAATATTGTCTCTCAGTTAAAGTATCGTAAAAATACATTGTATTTTATAACAAAAACTATTCTTAATAGCTGCAGGGTGGAGAGAGCCTGGAGATTTGTCACACAGGTCTCGAGCCTACTACAGACTCCAGCTCTCTCAAAGGTTCAAAATTAATGTGAGTTTTTGTACTTTTATTCTTACATGGATTGTACTTTTATTTGTACCTTTTTTAGAGAAATAAACGATTATATTATTATTATTATTATATTATTATTGTGACTTAACTACACAAAAAAAACCGGCTTAGTGCGAGTCGGACTCACTCCTGAAGGGTTCCGTAGCAGCAAGTATTTCAGTTAACTGAAAGCAAATTACGGTTTACGATTTATGACGTATTAAAAAAAAATACTTGATAGATCTCGTTCAAACCAATTTTAGTTGTTAGTTTGCATGGTAATGTACATCATATATTTTTTTTTAGTTTTATCATTCTCTTATTTTAGAAGTTACAGGGGGGGGGGGGGGGGACACTCATTTTACTCCTTTGGAAGTGTATTCAGTTTAGACATATTAATGAATGTGGTATTATTCTATAGATGCTGTATATATATAAACTTTTTATTAAATTATTCAATTACTTTATAATAATTAGAATAGAATATATTTATTGTCTTAAAGTGTGGTACAGTGAGTTCTTAAATTTAAAATTACAGAGCCATAACACTTTGTCATATTAATGACATGACATAATTAAAAATATAAAAAATAGTATGAATAAAAAACAAAAATTCCAAAAAAACACAAAACAACACAACAATCTTAATTGACAAAATAAAATAATAATAATGATGAATAAAATTAAAAATAACAAATTAGATTATTCATGATTGAAATAAATTAATAACATTTTACTTTCTTACAATAAAATTATTTTTAGGTGACAGTATAATTAGTACATTTCAGTATCATTATATATTTTTATTTATTTTTTTGTGGTGAAAAGATCCGTTACAGAATAAAAATTCATTTTAAAAGCCATTTGCGCAGTTCTTTAGAAAAACGTTTGTTGGGTAACTTTTTGATTTCATCTGGAACTGCATTATATACTTTAATACACATAGCATAAGAGTTTTTTTGAAATAATGTAGTTTTTGGCCTAGTGTCTAAAACCAATCTGTCCGGCTTTCTTGTATTTCTCGGGAAAATGTCTGATGCTTTTTTGAATATTTCTTGGTTTTGTTTAACGAAATTACATAGTTCCAGTATATACATCGATGGAAGAGTCAATATTTCCAGTTCTTTAAAGACTGGCTTACAAGATTCGTAAGGTCGTAATCCAACCATTGCACGCACACACTTTTTCTGTACAATAAATGCCTTATTAATATCTGTAGAGTTGCCCCATATCAACAGGCCATACTTAAGTACCGAAAACACATAGCCATAGTAAGCTGCTAGGAGTGTTTTTTGATTTGAGGTTTTGCGCAGCTTATATAGAACATACACAAATCTATTAAGTTTATCACAGACCTTTGCCACGTGTGCTTTCCAATTACATCTGTTGTCAAGTGTGACTCCCAGAAAGTTTGTACATGATACTTCACCGATTAATTGATCCTCATATTTTACATTAATATTATTATGTCTAGTATGTGAATTATTATTAAATTGAGTATAATTAGTTTTATTAAGATTAATTTGTATATTATTATTATTGAGCCATGATATTACTTCATTAATTATGTCATTTAATTCATTCTCTATGTCAAAATTTTTATCTTGAGATATTACTATAGAAACGTCATCAGCAAAAAGCGTGCATTCATACTTAGTTATATTAGGTAAGTCGTTAATGTAAAAGAGGAACAAAATAGGGCCCAACACACTCCCTTGGGGAACACCAAATCCATTTGTAATATATTTGGACTTATAATTTATTAATTCCCCTTCATTGTTCAAGTTTGCGATCTCTACACATTGTGTCCGATTTCTTAGATAAGAAGACATCCAATTTAGCGCTGGTCCTCTGACCCCATACATTTCTAATTTCTCCAAAAGTAGTTCGTGGGAAACATAGTCGAATGCTTTGGACATATCAAAAAATACAACAAAAGTCTTCTTTCGGTCATCTAGATTTTTGATGATTTCATTAACTAAGTTAAAACTTGCCAGTGTAGTCGATTTGTTTCTCTGAAATGCATATTGGTTACTTCTAATTATGTCAAATTTATTTATAAAACTAACAAGCCTTCTTTGCATCGCCTTTTCAAATATTTTTGCTAACACTGGAATAAGTGATTGGACGATAATTTACAAGTGATTTTTTATCACCTTTTTTAAACAAAGGTTTAACAATTGAAATCTTTAGTAAATCCGGAAAACACCCACCCTCAAAAGAAAGATTTACCAGGTGTGTTAGAACTGGCGCTAGTTCAATATTACATGACTTTACCACCTTTGTGCAGATTTCGTCATACCCTACAGCAGAGGTAATTAATAACTTATGTCGTATAAATTTGCATGCCGTCAAATCGGCGTAACATGCTGAACCTAGTACAATTCTATATAACACCTTGTAAACATGTTTCTAGCAAATATAAAAAAAATAAATAAAATATATAAATAAAATAAATATAAAAAAAAAATAGAAAAAAATTATCTTAGAATCCTCAATATCATTTTTGAAGACCTATCCATAGACACCCCACATGTATGGGTACGATGAAAAAAAAAATTTTGAATTTCAGTTCTATGTATGGGGACCGCCCATAATTAAGGTTCTTTTTCTATTTTTGTGTAAAAATCTTAATGCGGTTCACCGAATACATCTACTTACCAGGTTTCAACAGTACAGCTCTTATAGTTTCGGAAAAAAGTGGCTGTGACATACGGACGGACAGACAGACAGACATGACGAATCTATAAGGGTTCTGTTTTTTGCCATTTGGCTACGGAACCCTAAAAATGGCTTAACTGATTTAAAGTATTCTTTCTCCCATAGAGAGCTACATTATCATCGATTAATACCAGGGTATAAGAATCACCGATATTTATTGAAACATACCAGGAACGAAGCTGATGTGCACAGTTCTCTTAAGCCGTTTACCAGCTTCTTTTAACCTTCGAACGGCTTCTATATGAAGCATACCAATGCTTTTCATGTCTTGAGTACCTCTGGCGTAAATGAATCCATCATCAGATATTACAGCATCAAATGGAGGATGTGTCCAATATTCCTAAAATGAAACATATACTTAAATTTATTCACTTGGGTTTGAGCATTATCCTTTATCATGGTCAGCCCGATGTCATCCACTGGTGGACATAGCCTTCCCCCAAAGGTTTACACAAGGTTGCCATTTGGATGGGTTTGCCGTAGTCACAGCTCTTGGTAGTTAGTAATATTTAGTACACAGCTGTTGGTGGAGCTGCAGCAATGTGTATTATTAATCCCATCAAAAATATGAATATGAAATGAGAGCCAAGTTCAATAGTTAGATATATACCATGTTGACTTCAACAACAAATGATATGACATCTAAATGGGTGCTAAGTTTAATGGTCAGTCCTGAAATTTATTGATAACAACATAATATTTAATATATAATAATATTTTTTAAAAACTTAAAATTTAATACTTCTTATAACTTAGTATAACATATTGAAGGATCAGGTCTGACTAGGCTAATTTTCATATACGAATTATATTGTAGCCTTCGCAAGTTCTAAAGCAGTAAGTTTTTATTATTTTAACCTTTAGAAAATTAGTTGCATGAAAACTAGCCATCGAACATAGGGCTCTTTTAACCGACAACGCCTGCACTAAAGAATCGCTTTCGTGACTGTTTTACTTGTACTTTATTATGATTCGTATATAAGTAATATTACACGAACTGGCGAGCAGTGTGTCGGTTCTGTTAGCCTGAACTTGGCATGACACACTACCGCTTGCCTAAGTATTATGCAAGGAGCTTTATAATAATAGGATCCCTTGCATATTTACAGTGTTATTTATATCGTTCGAATTTGAGTAGGCAAATAATCAAATACTACGTTATATTATGTTAAAAGATAATTTCCTTATAAATTACTACAGGGATTACTACATAGTGATAACGATTGTTATTTGGGTAGATACTAAATTGTGTTATTTTCGGTATCTAGATGGTTTTAAAATCTACTCTTTAAAATAAAATAAAATAAAAAAGGTTTTTATTCACGTAGACTTTAAAAAAGCGCTTGTAAATAGTCGGAACATGTTTATAGTAATATAGTTGTATACATTATTATTTCTAGTAACATAGATATTTAGGTACACATTGTATTGAATGCATGAAAACATTTATAAAATTTATTTTATAATAGCAATGATATTTAGCTAGCTATCAAGCTAGCTAGTATCAAGTTATTGTCAAGAGATTATGTTTAAGTTTAATTATCTAGTTTAAGTCTAATATTTTTACGTCTATATTAAGGTATTACTCTATCTACACATATACCACTCGTATAGTATCTGACATTGAAGATTATATATTTATCTTAATAATAGATATAAATGTTTGTATATCCTGTGTTTCTAAACTAATGATCTCATTGTGATGAATAAGAATGAGTTACGCATACACTTCACTTCCCGCGAAGTTTAGGGTTCGTACCAACCGAACCTCTAATACTAAACCTCTGTCTTTCAGCGGGCTATATCTTATGAACCGTAATACGTAGACTATTGCAACTTTCACAGAGAATATACTTCTAATAATACACATACGGACGGTCACCGTAGCCTAGTTGGTAGTGCTCCTGCCTACGAAGCTGGTGGTCCTGGGTTAGAATCCCGATAAGTGCAAATATTTGTGTGATGAGCACGAATATTTGTTTCTGAGTCATGGATGTTTTCTATGTATTTAAGTATTTATATATATCTATATAAGTATGTATATCGCCGCCTGGTACCCATAGTAGAAGCTTTGCTTAGTTTGGGGCTAGGAGGATCTGTGTGACATTGTCCCTATATACCTATTATTATTACTTTATATTATTATTATTATACAGTACATACTAATATGAATTTTGCTATGTGACTGACGGCAAAGAATATTACCACCCGTCTCATGTCGGCTGGGAGTAAAAGTCGTCCCGAGGAAATATCTCCCAAAGAACGGGAAGGAGCGTTTCTCTGTATACTATGACCATCGTACTGCGATCGCCAATCCATCTGCCCAGCGTGGTGATTATGGTATATCCTTCCAAATGATGGACACAACTCCATTGTGGAATTCTGTTGGTTTGGGTCCAGCAGTACGTATGTACGCATAAGTTGTGTTCTCAATATCATCGTCTTCATAAAGTACATCGATCTTTTGTTGGGCGAGGCCCTCAATTTAATAATAAAATACCAACGCATGTAATTCAAATACCTCTAGACAAATTTAAGTTGGAGATAAAAAAATGTTTATTGAAAAAAGCATATTATACAATCAAAGAATGTTTTGACGACAAAACCCCTTGGTAGCTTAGTCAGAGTTTGCAATGGACAGACAAATTACATTTACCAAAATTTTTAATTTATAAATTCTTAGGGTCTTGAATTATTCGTGGAAGTCCAGGGAAGGTTTGTACGTACAGAAAATTTAAAAAAAGCCTTGAAAAAGTGTAAAATCAACATCTTTCTATACTCCCATATACAAACAATTTGTACTAATACTTAAAATCGTAGCGAAGCACGTACCGGGCCGCTAGTTATGTATACATTGTAAATACGTCGTTAATCCTCAAATAGCTCTTACAGGAATACTTTTGTATTCTATCAATTGTTTTACTAGGGCTAAAAAGATTTAATTACAAAAAATCTTCATAAAAATACTCAATTAAAAAAAATCTAGTATCTAAATAAATTCTATATATTATTATAGTAATCATTCTCCTTTGTAAATTTCTTATATTTTTGAGGTGTTATCATGTACTCGTATATCCTAGTATAAAGTGTAATTAAAAGAAGCTCGTATTGTATTATTTTCCTCCAGGATTATAATATTTAAATTTGGAACAGATGAAAATATAACTCAGTACAAACTAATAGGTATTAAGTAAAATAAAAATAATCTCGTATTGTATTATTTTCCTTATTATTTTGTTTTTTTATAATGTTTAAAATATAGAGCTGATAAAAATATCACTCAGTTCAAACAAATAGTTGAATAGTACTACTTGTTTTTTACTACTAGTATGAGACTATATCGATGATTTATCCCCAAAAAACCCCATTCCGCAAATTGAATACTAATTACTCATCGCGTTGCGGAAAATATCACTAGTTTTCCGGAACAGGATGACTATGTAGAGGAAATCTTTTTTACCTCTATCCGGTTTAAATACCTATTGCCAACTAATTGTACTCCTGTTAGAAATCATTGTTATACTATACTATACTCCTTGGTAGTATTAATTACTTTTTGGTTAAAAAAAGGCTTCTGTGTCGATATTTTTTCATGCCTGGGTATGCACCCAGGCATGAAAATCAAATCAATAAACGAGTCGTGCTTCGGAGAGCACGTAAAGCCCTCCTGTACCTGACCTCTTTCCGGTGGTGTCACTTGTCGTCCCATCGGATGATGAGAGTGATGCAATAGAAAGTACCCCTGTGTTAGTTACGAAATTATATGTATGAACATGTCTGTTTGTCCCGAGTCTGGGTGTAAATTATCTATATAAGTATGTATTTACAAAAGAAAAATAGTATATGTAGTATATCAGTTATCTGGTTTCCATAGTACAAGCTCTGCTTAGTTTGGGATCAGATGACCGTGAGTGAATAATGTCCCAGGATATTTATTTATTATTTATAATAGGTCTTTACCTATGAAATTGCCGTTTTGTATGAAAAAATTTAAACGAATTTTTTTCATGAATTTTTTTATTTGTATTAATCGAAGTAATCACCCATGCAATCAATGCATCTTTGCCATCGCAGTGGCAGTTTATTGATGCCCTTCTTAAAGAAATCAGCTGGACGGGAGGCAACAAATTCTTCAAAGGCATTTTGTACTGCCTCTCGGGTATTGAATTTTTTTCCCGCCAAGAAGTTATCCAAATTCTGGAAAAAGTAGTAGTCTGTAGGCGCAAGGTCTGGTGAGTAGGGCGGATGACGGAGAGCTTCCAGCCCCAGTTCTTGCAACTTGGAGACCGTCTGCTGTGCAGTATGAGGTCGCGTGTTGTCGTGCAGGAGCAGCGGAGACGAGCGATTGACCAATGCTGGTTGGAGATGCGCCAGCTTCTCCATCATTGTGCTCAGTTCTTCACAGTACACATCTGCAGTAATGCTCACCCCGTTTGGTAAGAAGCTGTGATGAATCACACCGGCGCTAGACCACCAAACAGTGACCATCACTTTTCTAGGGGTAAGTTTTCGTTTAGGGCATTGTTTAGGTGCTGAACCAGGATCCAACCAACTTGCTGAGCGCTTGCGGTTATCAAACAGAATCCATTTTTCATCGCAGGTAACAATGCGGTTCAAAATTCCTTCATTTGTGTGTCTGTTGAGCAGTGCAAGGCACGTCTCGACGCGTACTTCGCGCTGGCGATCATTGAGTTCGTGGAGCACCCATTTGTCAAGCTTTTTTACCTTGCCAATTTGACGCAAATGGACCAATATTGTTTTGACGCTAACGTCGAAAGCTGCTGCTAATTCAGCCGTAGATTGTGTATCATCAGCTTCCACAACCGCCTTTAATTCGTCATTGTCGACCAAAGTCTTCGGAAGACCGCGAGGTTCATTTTTCAGGTCGAAATTTCCAGAACGGAAGCGAGCAAACCAATAACAGGTGGTGCGTTGGTTTGTAGTGTTAGCTCCGTAAACGTCGTTGATGTTGCGTGCCGCTTGTGCCGCGTTGCTGCCACGACGGTACTCATATTCCATAATTACTCGAATTTTTAACGTATCCATGATGACGAAAAAGATTGAAATGCGATGAAAATGTAACACTAATCAATAAAGAAATGACTACTTTTGGAAAAAAGAATCCATGTTTTTAAAATAAAATTAATTTGAAATTAGTATTCTTAGCCAAACAAAAATTATTTTGATTTGAAATGGCCAGTACTGCAGAACGGCAATTTCATAGGTAAAGACCTAATATTTATTAATTTAAATTGAAGAGAAGCAGAAAATCTACTCAAATTGGCTGAACACATATCAAAATCCAAATATTCCCAACCTGTTCATATTTGGAATACAACCTTGAAAAAATATATAAAATTTTATCTGTAAATTAGCTGACTGCAGATGACAGCCATGATTGAAGTTAAACAAAGGTTTACCATTAAAAATATATATTTATGTCATTAGCTATCTAATCTTATATGTAACTTCTTAAATGTAACTTTTATACAAAAAAATATGTTTTGTTTGCGCGTAGTACATACGCCAGCACATCCAGCTGCCCCAATCTGTCAAATTTATTTTACAGTCTTTTAACTTTATCGCAAAAGCACAGGTTCACTTTCAATTGAGGAAATTTTAAAGATTGGGGTAGCTTGATATGCTGGCGTCTGTACCTTTAATAATGCATGCTAAAAAATGGTTGCGAACAGCAAGATACTCGTATTATGATACTCACCTCGTATACCGGCACGACGTCCATATGCGAATTCAGCAGTATTGCAGGCAGTGCTGGTTCCAGGCCTTCCCAGGTTATCACCACTACTGGCTTTTTGGGCACCAGCTCGTATACTTCCACGGGAAGGTCGAGAAGACTCGCCTGTTTCTTTAAAAACTTAACGCAATCATCTGTAATTTATCACGGGTAAATATAGTTTGTCGGGAAGCTAAGTTACATCTCCTCGTCTAAAATACCGCAGTGTCTCGAGTCGAAAGTCTTCGACCAGTGTGTGTTGCCAGTGATGACTTACGGAACAGAGACGTGGTCGCTCACTATGGGCCTTATTAGAAGGCTCAGTGTCACCTAAAGAGTAATGGAGAGGGTTATGCTTGGATTTTCCCTGCGGGATCGAATCAGAAATGTGGAAATCCGCAGGCGAACCAAAGTCAACGACATAGCCGGAAGAATTGCAAAACTGAAGTGGCAGTGGGCGGGGCACATAGCTCGTAGAACCGACGGCCGTTGGGGCAGGAAGATTCTCAAGTGGCGACCACGAACCGGAAGATGCAGCGTGGGCAGGTGATGATCTTGTGCGGGTCGCTGGAAACTGCTGGATGCGAATAGCGCAAGACCGGCAATTGTGGAGATCTTTGGAGGGGACCTTTGTCCAGCAGTGGACGTCTTTCGGCTGATATGATGATGATTATGAAATATTGTTTAATAGTAAGAATAATTCATAAATTAAATTTTGTTAAAACTTGAGCAAGTTCCATTTAAAACTAACGCCGTCTATGCTATATACCTGTATAATGAACTATTTTGTAGGGACTAAACCCTTCTAGATTGTATAGTTCCTTATAGATTGTATAGTTTTAGTAATACTCTAGGTATGTTTGCTATTTATTGTGTTTAACTAATTATTGTTAATATTAGAAATAGTTCATTGTAGAAGTAAGACGTCTTGTGTGATATCTGGCCTGTGGGTCTAGTGGCGTGACTGACTATAAGCTAGATGTCGTGGGTTCGATCCTAGCCCAGGACAAAACTTTGTAGGTCGATCATGATTTTTTATTCTGTGTCTGGGTGTAATTTATCTATAATATGAATTTAGAAATATAACTTTATCAGTACATAATGTTTAGTAATTGTTTGTCCTGAGTCTGGGTGTAATTGTCTATATAAGTATGTATATACAAAAGAAAAGTAGTATATGTAATACTAGCTGTGCCCCGCGGTTTTAACCACGTTAAACTTTATAAATTATAGCCTATGTGATAATCCAGGGTATCAGCTAACTCCATACCATTGTATTAATATATCTTCAGGCGATTAGACGTGGAAAAGTAACGAACATACACTCACACGCACTCACTAACTTTCGCCTTTTTAATATTGAGCGTGATATCGGTTATCTGTTTTCCATAGTACAAGCTCTGTTTAGCTTGGGATCAGGTCGCGTGTGTGAATAATGAGCAAGGATATTATTAAAAAAAATGCAAGTTAATAACTTAATCTCAATGAACAAAATTGTCAGAGCTCATTGGGAGAAGAGACCGGTCATTAACGGTCGAGTTATTTATATCCAAGAACGAAAATGGTCGCCGGTGACTAAGGCTGAGATCTATAGAGCGTACTTAGACTTTGCTCAAACTTTACTCACGTAAAACTTTGCTAAATGTATGCTAAGCTTATACTGTGATTTGGTATTTATAGACTTTTTGAAGTTAAGATTATTCTTAGCATAAGCTAAGGCAGAGAAAGTCAAAACACCAATTGTAATTTCGTTACATGCATTAACTTCTGTCTAAGTAAAGTCTGAGCAAAGTCTAAGTACGCTCTATAGATCTCATCCTAAGAGGCGGGTTATGTGTGTAAACAAACACATAACCCATGCCATGGTAGTAAACCAGCACATGACCCGCCTCTGACTGACCCCTCTATCGCTCGCATACATACACTGCAATGCACTCTTTTGGAAAATAAAAACTCACCATAATCAATATCAGGATGTACACTAGGAATTTGCAAATACTCTCTTAACCTTTGTATTTCAGCATCACAATCCCATTTAGAACTCATTTTATTAACTATTTATTTTTATTGGAGATTTTTATAATATTTTTTTATTACTTCACGGCTGAACAACAGTCGCGTGTCGTTTGCTAATTTATACTAATCGCCACAGTGTATAATTTACTATTGTGGTATGTGCTATCGTACAGATAAGGGCAACTTCAGAGAGGTAAAATAAATCAAAGGAAACCAGTGGCAAAGAGTCTATAGAACACGATCGCACTTAGCTTGCCTTTTACAAAAATTAAGAGATTTATATTTTTTTCTGGTCTGGGGAAGTCTCCGCGGCAGTTAGGATACGGTTTTAACCTACATGGTTTTTATCAGTTACTAAAATGTAGGTAAATAAAATTTATAATTACTTACCTATTAATAAATACACATGTACAATTTATTCACTATTGAATAAAATGTGTATTTATTCCGCCAATTCATTTTTAAATCACATATTTTGACGTCGTAATCTTCATTTCTACTATAATCTCCTTATTTTAATAATGATAAAATGTTTACCTCTCCCTCAATCACAACCTTTGTCATTGTGATTCTCTAATTTGGTAGATTTTTCAAATTTAAAAGGTGGTGTTTGTGTTGGCAATTCTTGTAATCCAATTTTGACACTGATTACTATGTGTCTTACGATAATTTCTGCACCAGAGTCTTTTTTTAAATGTAAGACCTCAATGTTCTGAAAATAAAGATTTCATTATTACAAAAATCGTGAAGATTTTAACTGTTAACTGTGCTTAAGCAGCTGGTGAATAGTAGAACGGCTGTGGTACAATAACATCCTTGTCCCTGCTACGCGGAGGAGACACCGTGAGCGTTGTGTCTCTGAATCGATATTGAGTCGAGAATGTGAACAGTGAACAATGGTAAAGTGATTTAAATTGTCATTGATCTTTGTTGTTGTTAAGTTTGATAAGGTTTTTGCCAACTTAGATCAAACATGATAATTTTTAGGAGTCTACAGGACTTTGTCGCAAGTTATCTGTTACAATTATTATTACAAGTATATCTGTTACAATTATTATGATTGTTACAATTATTTTTATTAGTATGAGTATAGTACTCGACTGCCTGTTTGTGAAGCGTGTTCCACCATACATAATGATGTTCTAGGTGTGACAACAAAGTGATTAGGATATGATAAACGTTTATGTTAAAAAGCCTATATTCTTGGAGTGATTATATACTTCGGGACTAACACCCTGGTTTAAAGTATTTCATGGCAGTCTCTGTCAAATCATGTAATAATACTACATTTATATAATAACATTGTTTTGTACCATATTTCTATACAGATACATTTTCAGTAATAGCATGTCACAAGTCGTGTTTTTCGACTTATAAAATGTGTCACCCATCGCCACTGGTGGCTAAGTCCCACATGTTTCACCGGTTGGAGTGATTCGTCATGTCATTATGTAATAAAATTCCCACCGCAAACACGCTATATAATTATTTACTCAGATGTTCATAGAACTGAAGTGACAGATCATGAAAATATACGTTTAATTAACACGCATGTTATCATTGTTTTGCGTTCTCGCTTTTAGCAATGATTAAGGAAAAAATCTGTTATAAATCTATAAGTATATGTAAACTAATATTCTAAATTAGATTTTTTTGTTTCTTTGTATGTAATGGATAAACTCATAAACTTCTGAACGGATCTAAAATAAAGTTACATTATCAGTAAAAATTTTATTAAATAAAATACAGGTTGTAATTTATTTAATAAAAATTGGAGATCACTACGAAAATTACAATATTGTCACACAAGGCCAAGGTTTAATATGGTATTTTAATAATATATTCGTTTATTTCTCCCATAAAGGTTTATACATTGACTAGCTGTTAACCGCGCCTTCGTCCGCGACAATTTTCAATGATGTCCAATGTAACCTACAACAAAATCTCCTTACATACGTGAAAGAGTCACTTTTAGAAACTGTAAAATTAATGTGAATTAATAAAGAAAAGCCGTTCCACAAAATTTTGTATGCCGTTTCTGTCAGAAACAGTTTGAGAAATGAACCAATTAAAATTAATAGTGATACCTACTAAAGTCTACAGCCTCATAGTGTCAAGTTATGTTTTAAGTTCAACACTCAGAAAAAAAGGATTAAAGCAGCAGAAAAGAAGAGGGCCTTTTTAAGCATATTTTCATAATAAATGTTTCACAGACTCACTAATTAACACATAAATATAGTTTTTCAAGCAATTATCCTTTGGCCTAAAATTATTGAAATTGGGCACCAATAGATGACGGAAAAAAAGAGAAAACTATAGATTTTTGATACAAGTCATTAGCTGTCAAGCAGTGTCAACGTAAAATTGAGCTTCTTACTCTGTAAGACCAAAAGTACGCACCCGCAAGAGAGGTCCAAATGGGCATTATAGTATTAATAAGCATTATATATATATTAATTGACTTCTAATCTACCCCACGTGATAAGAGCAAGGAAACAATAATTGATTTTACATAATCATGCATTTAACTTCAAAACTGACAGATTTTCTTACAAACTTACATCCTATTTTGCGCCCTTAGAGTTGGAATTTCCTGAAATCTTGCAACAAATATTTTTTATTTTTAACTGAAGGGCTAAATATGAATTTTCATGCGTTTAACTTAAAAAATGTCACATTTTTCATTCAAACTTACATCCCCTTTTTTACCCCCTTAAGGGTGGAATTTCAAAAAATCCCCAAAATCCTGAAATATATATTTTTATTTTTAACTGAAAGGCCAAATACCAATTTTCATGCCTTCAACTTCAAAACTGATGGATTTTCCAACAAACTTTTATCCCCTAATTTACCCTCTTAGGGGTTGAATTTCCAAAAATCCTTTCATGGTGCTCCTACGTTATAAAGGGAACCTGCAAAATTTCAAGGTTCTAACCCTTATAGTTTCGGCTGTGGTAGATATATATGTATATCCTGGGTCGGGCCGTAAGTGATTTTGGGACTTTTCTGTAAAAAGAAAAATTTCACAACCTCAGCCCGAAGTCTGGGAGTTGGCGGTATTATACCCCCGTGCCTCGGAGAGCACGTAAAGCCGTCGGTCGATCGTGTCGCTAGGCGTCCCATCGGATCATGAGAGTGATGGAATAGAAAGTGCTCCTGTGTTTGCGCACACACTTGAGCACTATATTATGTCCCGCGCAGATGGCTAATCTCTGTTGAGACTGGCCGCCGTGGCCGAAATTCGGCTAGGAAGACATTATATAGTGAATCAGGTTTGCATTTTATGCAGATATAGATTTAATAGCTTGATTATATTGAGCTTAGTTTTGTTATCGGCATGGAAGATGCAATGACAAGACTCCGGGATTTCCCCTTCTTGCATATAAATTAGTTGCAGTTTAAAAAGTTAGACAGTGTCACATTGAGGTGAATATGGTAGATGAATAAGATTTAGGGTTTGTACAAGTTGAATATAGGGCATGGAGAATGGTGGTGCACAGTTAAAAGTTTCTTTTGCATAGCACGGTCGTAGACGACCATTATGCTTGTGCGTTTCACAAGAAACTTTTACCTGCGGATTATCATTTCAAAGTTTTTTGAGAAATTAACGGTGGTAGACGACCATTCGTCTCCAACCATTCGTTTCACAAGTAACTTTTAACTACGCACTACCATTCTATAGACTCAATTAAAATACTTATTTTTCAATAAAAACACGTGCGAAGCTAATTATATAATAACTTAACATGTCTCTGTTTTATTTAATGTGGAAGGTACAAATATTATTTATTTGTACCTTCCATTGTACACACACACCTGTATTAATCGTACTTACAAAACGAACAAGCAATTTAATTGTTCGTTTTGTAATTACGGTTACAAAACAGGGTTAGAAAATAGCACATAGATATTCTTTTATTGACTTTTTGCTATTTAATATGTGTATGTACCAAATCTCATTTTCATTTGATGTACGAGTATGATGGATGATGAAAGTTTTGGCCTAACTTCGGATAATAAGCAAAATAGGTGAAATACATTATGAAGCAAAAATACAAGTTAAGGACAACGATTATTTTTGTGACCATAACTAGTTTTCTGTATCTGGGTGTGCTTTGTGTCTTTTAATCACATGTTTGTAAAGTACCCCGCAATTCAGGGAATCAATTCCCTAGTGGGCGCGTTGTCTTTGCAAACGAACGTACCATAAATAGTCAACGTACCCAACATAATATTACAATACAAGTTGCAACATCTATAAATATAATAAAATCGTAGGAAAGTCAAAATTGTACATAGAATATTTTTTTAAAGGATACTTGGGGCGTGATCTACAATCGATATCGAAACCAAAAATATAGTTTTTAGAATTTTTGTCTGTATGTCTGTATGTATGTCCGGGCTAAACTTAAAAAGTACTGCATGGATTTAATTTAAATTTTGCACGGCTACGGGGGAGGAGCTGTGATAATTTATAAAGTTTAACGCGGGTAAAACCGCGGGGCGCAGCTAGTTATTACAATAAAATACATTCAGAGAACTAGAATTTAAAATAAATATAAATCAACATATATAATTCACAGTTTTCATGTAATACCTCGATATAACTGTTATCATTAATTATAATTCTAATGTTTACAGAAAATTTTTGTTGTGAGGTTTGTTCTGTATGGAGTTTACAGATAAACATGCAGACATAAATAACTCTTGAGACAAATAACACACAGATATTGTACTACAAGAAGATAGTAAACAAATGATGAACATACATATATATGTCTTAATCAATTATTCTAAATACATACATATAGAGGTAGATAAATGACGTAATCAATATTTTGACATGAACTATTACCACTAGGAAATTCAGAAGTATGTTCTGAATGTCCGAAATATCGTAACGCATAACGAAAATGATTATGCAGTCTCTAACACTCCGAATAAGTAGGGCAATTAATATGGTATACTAACACTCGTGACCTAGGACACTAATAGATAACAAGCTATACATATTTTATAATAATGATTCTATTTCGATTTGAACTGTCTTGTTCTGCGGGATTTTTCTTGTTCCATCGTAAACTGTGCTAAGCTGGTTTTTTTACTCCTGACAGTTCTGAAATATGTAAGTAGGAGACAGCTTTTTCTTCCATTTCATATCATCATATCAGCCGTAAGATATCCACTGTTGGACATTGGCCTCCCCCAAAGATTTTCACACTTTTTGCTGGTCTTGCGCTATCCGCATCCAGCGACCTTCACAAGATTGTATCTTGTAGGGACCCTGCCCACGCTACGTCTTACAGTGCCTCTAGCACGAGTTCCTGCAGTTTACTTACTCGATCACACGTACAGTTTCGTCCCATACATTGAGCACCAGCGCCTCTCGCGGAAACTATTAAGAACTAAAACTCTGGTTCTCAATGTATGGGACGAAACTGTACGTGTGATCGAGTAAGTAAACTGCAGGAACTCGTGCTAGAGGCACTGTTCGTGGTCGCTACTCGAAAACTTTTCGGCCCATGCGCCCATCGGTATGTGCCACGTCCACTGCCACTTCAGCTTGGCAAGTCTTCCGGCTACGTCCGTTACATTGGTTCGCCTGCGGATTTCGATATTTCTGATTCGATCTTAAAGATTACTATGTTTTTATTTGTGCTGTGTGGTGACGGCCTAAGAATATCACCACCCCCTCTCATCCCGTGGCGGGACGTAAAAGTCGTCCCGAGGGAAATATATACACCAGAGAACGGGCAGCAGCGTTCTCCTGAGTACCATGTCCACCTTACTGCGATCGCCAACCCGTCTGCCAAGTGTGGCGATTATGGCAAATCCCCTCAAATGATGAACACAACCAAACCGCGGCCCCCAGTCCCCGGCAGCCCTGCTATTCCCAGCCGTGGTAACAGCCGTGGTTACGGCAGGGCAGGGGGTGCTAAGAATCCCCGGCAGATTCCGCGTTACCAACACCGACGACCTCTGGCCCTGGCAACATATAACACACGTACACTGCGGTCCGACGAGAAGATAACCGAACTGAAGGAAGAATTGAGCAGGTTACATTGGGATATTGTAGGATTATCTGAAGTCCGAAGAGAGGGGGAGGACTCGATAATACTGAAATCCGGAAACCTGCTCTATTACCGGGAGGGTGACCAAATATCCCAAGGTGGTGTCGGGTTCATAGTCCACAAGTCCCTCGTGAACAACCTAGTGAAAATCGAGAGTGTGTCGACGAGGGTTGCGTACCTTATACTCAGAATCACCACGCGGTATTCGTTGAAGGTTATACAGGTATACGCACCCACTTCGACACACTCCGACGATGAAGTAGAGGTTATGTATGAGGACATATCCAGAGCCATACATACCTCTAACTTCTATTTCACTGTGGTCATGGGGGACTTTAACGCGAAGCTGGGCAAACGATTCGGTAATGAGCTGAGAGTGGGGCAATTTGGAACTGGAGACTGGAACCCCCGGGGCCAAATGTTGGCCGACTTCATGGAGAAGGAGGGACTCTTTATGATGAATTCCTTCTTCAGGAAGCCGGATCACCGCAAATGGACCTGGGTGAGCCCCGATGGTAAAACTAAAAATGAGATAGACTTTATCTTGTCGACGAGACGACAGATGTTCAATGATGTCTCCGTGATCAATGCGGTTAAAACCGGGAGCGATCACAGACTGGTCAGAGGCTCATTGAACCTTAATGTCAAACTCCAGAGGTCCCGACTGATAAAGTCTACGCTCCGACCTTTACCTATCCACGTCCAAAACCCCGAACCATTTCAGCTCGAACTGCAAAACCGTTTCGAATGCCTAGCAGACTGCGAGGAAGTGGACTCATACTATGACAGGCTCGTAGAAGCTGTCCATACGGCTGGGTCTAAGGTCTTCAAGGCCCGTCGTGCAAACAGAACAAAAAAGATCTCTGACTTTACCCTGCAACTTATGGAAGATAGACGGAAAATGGTTCTGACATCCTCAGATGATGCTACCAGATATCGGCAGCTCAACAGACAGATCTCAAAATCTTTGACTCGCGACACGCGGCAATTTAATACAATTAGTATTAAAGAGGCTATCGAGCGGAACAAAGGCTCTAAAATGTTCGCAAGAGCTCTGTCTGTTGGACAGAGCCAACTGACGAAGCTGAAGACTGAGGATGGTAGAATCGTCACGTCTAAACCTGAGTTGCTGGGAGAGATCGAGAAGTTCTACGGACAGTTATATACGACAACACAGCCACCTATCAAAAGTCATGCCTCAGATCCCAGAGCATGACTAACCCGACACTACACCGAAGACATCCCGGACCTCAGCCAGTACGAGATTAGAATGGCTCTCAAACAACTCAAGAACAATAAGGCGCCTGGTGATGATGGAGTTACAGCAGAGCTTCTGAAGGCGGGTGGTACACCAATCCTACGGGCCCTTCAGAAGTTATTTATCTCCGTCATACTAGATGGTCAAACGCCACAAGCATGGCACAGAGGTGTGGTGGTGCTCTTCTTCAAAAAGGGCGACAAGACCCTATTGAAGAATTATAGACCCATCACACTGCTGAGCCATATTTACAAGTTGTTTTCGAGGGTCGTTACAAACCGTCTCGCGCGCAGGTTTGACGACTTCCAGCCTGCTGAACAAGCCGGTTTCCGAAAAGGCTTTAGCACCATAGACCACATACATACGCTGCGGCAAGTTATACAGAAGACCGAAGAGTATAACAAGCCACTGTGCTTAGCGTTTGTGGACTATGAGAAAGCCTTTGATTCTATCGAAACATGCCATATTGGTGCCATAAGGTGCCAAATTGACTACCGGTATATCGAGGTGATAAAGTGTTTGTATGAAAACGCCACTATGTCAGTGCGACTCCAGGACCAGATCTCGAAACCTATCCACTTGCAGCGAGGCGTGAGACAGGGAGATGTTATATCTCCGAAACTGTTCACCGCTGCATGGGAAGACGTCTTCAAGCTACTGGACTGGAAAGGCTTTGGCATCAATGTCAATGGCGAGTACATCACTCACCTTCGATTTGCCGATGATATCGTAGTCATGGCTGAGACCATGGAAGACCTCGGTACAATGCTCGATGACCTCAGCAGAGTCTCTCAACAAGTGGGTCTGAAAATGAACATGGATAAGACGAAAATCATGTCAAACGTCCATGTTGCACCCACTCAATTGAAAGTTGGTGACCCTGCACTCGAAGTTGTAGAGAACTATATTTACCAAGGACAGATCATCCAACTAGGTAGGTCCAACTTCGAGAAGGAGGTCAATCGTAGAATCCAACTCGGATGGGCAGCGTTCGGGAAGCTACGTAACATCTTCTCGTCCAAAATACCGCAGTGTCTCAAGTCGAAAGTCTTCGACCAGTGTGTGTTGCCAGTGATGACATACGGAACAGAGACGTGGTCGCTCACTATGGGCCTTATTAGAAGGCTCAAGGTCACCCAAAGAGCAATGGAGAGGGCTATGCTCGGAGTTTCCCTGCGGGATCGCATCAGAAATGTCGAAATCCGCAGGCGAACCAAAGTCACCGACATAGCCCGAAGAATTGCCAAGTTGAAGTGGCAGTGGGCAGGGCACATAGCTCGTAGAGCCGACGGCCGTTGGGGCAGAAAGGTTCTCGAGTGGCGACCACGAACAGGAAGACGCAGCGTGGGCAGGCCCCTACAAGATGGACCGATGATCTTGTGCGGGTCGCTGGAAAATGCTGGATGCGAATAGCACAAGACCGGCAATTGTGGAGATCTTTGGGGGAGGCCTTTGTCCAGCAGTGGACGTCTTTCGACTGATGTGATGATGATGAATGATGTTTCTATTTACCATTTTAACGTGCAGAGCATTATTCTTATTGGTTCTTTTCCAACCGTTTCCATCCTCTGCTAGTCTCGTTACCCTTGGATGCAACGCGATATTTACGGTCTTCTTGGTCCATATATCTATTTAAGTAGAGTAATTTCTTCTTCTTCTTCTTTTTATAAGACGACGCCCGCACTAGGGAATTTAATCCCTGTGTCGCGGGGTACTTTACAAACATATATTAGACGGACACAAATTACATCCAGACTCAGAACAACTATTTATGGGTCACACATATAGTGGTCCAGCGCGAGATTTGAAACCGCAACACTAAACGGCGCGCGGCGAGGCGACTGTCTTAGCCGCTGCGCCACACGCGCAGTCGAATGAGTTCACAGACATAAATGGATATAATGTCCTCTTAGCCGAATTTCGGCCACGGCGGCCAGTCTCAATAGACATTAGCCATCTGCGCCGGACATATTATAGTACACAAGTGTGTGCACAAACACAGGAGCACTTTCTATTCCATCACTCTCATGATCCGATGGGACGCCTAGCGACACGACCAGAAAGAGGTCAGGCACAGGACCGACGCGACGGCTTAACGTGCTCTCCGAGGCACGGGGGTATAATACCGCCAACTCCCAGACTTCGGGCTGATTCTGAGAAATTTTTCTCCAACTCCCAAAATCACTTTTGGCCCGACCTAGGATTTGAACCCAGGACCTCGTCCTTTGCGGGTGAACTCGCTACCGCTAGACCAACGAGGCAGTCAAAAAACCAACCTAATGACGATAAATGACTTTCATAACTTAAGTTTTTAGGTGAAATAGATTCTTAGAGTTCATTGGGAAGGGATGGCGTATCGGTAAGGTGTGAGCTTGTGCTGTAAAGCAACCGCTCAACCTCGAGATCAGCGTGTAAAAAGCACAGGTACTGACATCGTACCTTCTATAAAAAACCCAAACTGGTTGCTTGAAATCCCCATAACGATTATAAATAATGTACATATTTGACGGGCCCGTTGGTATGGTTGACAGATGCTTGCCTTTCACGCCGCAGGTCGTGGGTTCGATTACCACCCACCCATGACAGATATTTGATTGCATGAACATGTCTGTTTGTCTTGAGTCTGAGTGTAATTATATATGGAAATAAAACATACTATTTACAACAGAGAAAGTAGTATATTTAGTATATCACTTATCTGGTTTCCATAGTATAAGCTCTGCTTAGTCCCAGGATATTATTTATATTACTATTATTTGATTAGAAGCAGCTGCAATAAGGCCATAGATACTCTGATTACGTAAAAAATCTTTAATCAAAATTAATAATACACCTGTTAGTACATTCATAGCAATAATTTCATTGTAAGTAAGTTAGCAATGAAAATGTAAATAGCAACTAGCAATCGTGTCGGTGTGTAATCTTTGATAGTGTCACGGAGAGGTTGTTCACCCCGGTTAGGCAATGCAAATAATTCGTAGACTACGAGTAACTAAGTACCTGTTTACAAACTATTTACCAGCTTGAAAGTCTAGTATCCTAGTACTTATTCGAATATTAAAAGCGGCTGAATCTATTTCCGATAATTATGTAAATTTAACATAAATATCAAAAAATGACGTAGCGATAACGGCATATCCCTTCAAATAATAGTCTTCAAATATTAGTAATTCCTTTCTAAAGATTTTTGGGGAAGTCTTGCATTTGCCTGACAATATGATTTAAAAAGAAAATAGTCGATTCGCGATGTTAAACCATGGATCCTTACGTACATGTTTTGTTTACTTATTCATCATTTCTTAAAACCTGGGGCTCTACCGGCTACTGCGCCGAACATCGATTTTTTAAATGGCGTTCAAATAAATAAAGGTTAAAAATGACTTAATCAATCGTTAAATCGGCTTCCATGAGCATATGTGACGTCGTAAATGGTCCGGAATCGATTGCCAACGTTGAAGCCAATTTAACGATTGATTAAGTAATTTTCAACCTTTATTTATTTGAACGCCATTTAAGAAATCGATGTTCGGCGACTTAGCCGGTAGAGCCCCTGGCAGGAATTGGTTATGAAATTGAATTTACTCGTCGTAATTTTCATGCTCTACTAATTTATTTACTACTTTAAAAAGGTTTAAAGCCAGTATAATGAATACAAATTTTATGGTTTTTTTGCAACTAATAGGGGTTCAGAGAGTTCAGGCAGATGAATCGAGAGTCTTAAAATAAGTTCCACATATTGTTACCGAATTGGTGACCTATCTGCATTTAAAGGAGACGGGAGTTTAGAAGACTAGCCACTAACTATGGTTACCCAAAAATAGTATTCGTGTAAAACTTAAAAATAACATGAACAATAACTGTACAAGCTCTGCTTAATTTGGGATCAGATGGCCGTGTGTGAATTCTTTCCGAATACCTACATATCATATTTTTTATTATTTGTTAATGTATAATTTATTTATTATTATTTAAATACATTAATACATGTTTCACATATCATCTAAAAACCAATAAGGTAAAATTATTATTTGTAGAAGAGAACTCATGGTGTTCTCTTCTACAAATAATAATTTTATACACACAAAATTACATAAAAGATTTAAAGACATAAGATTATATAGGTAATGGTTATGAATAAAATATATGACGGCGCAGCCGTGGCGCTACCAACAGAACTGCATAGATAAGAGTGATAGGTCGGTGTCACTCTGGTGGAAAGTCGAACGGACGCGGCGGCCATCTTGACGTCACTATTGCTTGGAGACGAGTGGTCGCATATTATCGACAGATCGCCGTAACTGAAATTAAAATCTAACTTAATTAGTGATTTGGTGACTCATTAAACATAGTTGATTGATGTTGCTGAATAATTAATTGCTAAGGAAGTGAAGTCCGCCTATATTTTTAAATTAACTGCCTGCATAACCTCACCTAATAATAAATGATAAATTAGGAAAATAGTGTCCCAGGAATCCCTCCGTGTACCCTAGACGCGTCGTTATATATAATAGTTAACAATATAATTATACGTAAACTAACAGAGCAAACTTAACACATATTCCTTTAATTTAATTTTTTATTTTAAGTTATACACTTTGTAAGTTATACACTTACAAAGTTCTGGGGGTAGGCTGTTGATAAATCGCGGGACAAGGTAAGCAGTAGTCCGCTCGCCATATGCATTACTAGCTGTGCCCCGCGGTTTTACCCGCGTTAAATTTTATAAATTATCACAGCTTCTCCCCCGTAGGTGATAGCGTGATAATATGTAGCCTATATGTTGACCCGACCTCTTAGTAATATTCATGCAAAATTTGAAGTAAATCCATGCAGTACTTTTTAAGTATAACTCGGACATACATACAAAATATGCAATACAAAAAACAATTGACATTAAACTTAATTGGGTATGATAATTTAATTTATGTAATGAATAGTTAATGTGATAATGTAATGTAATCTAATCTATAATGTAATGTAATCTTTGTAATGTTAAATATTTTCAAGTAATAATAATGTGAATTGGTACACCGACAAGATCGGTAGAATATGATGATCCTATGTAAACATAAACATCTTCTATGTACTCGTATTCTGACAAATAAATCTTTCATTCATTAATTTATTCAGACAAACAGATAAACAGACGAAAATTGTAAAAATTATATTTTTGGCTTCGATATCAATTGCAGACCACGCCCCAAGTATCCCTTTAAAAAAATATTTAATGTACAGTTTTGACCTTTCTACGATTTTATTATATGTAGGTATTGAAGATTGGCCCGCTGGGTGCGATAAATTACACCCAGATACAGAACCAATAGGGTCGCATCGAACACGGGACCTCTGGCTTAGTAGTCAGGCTTACTTACCACTAGACCAAAAGACCTTGTAATTAGTGGCCACCTTCCCAAATTTTTTTATTATTTTGTTTTTTTTTTATAATTTCTTAATTCTCCAAAAGATTTTCATAGTAAATCTAAGTAAATCTAAATAGTACCTACAATAGTATGGTGGCCCGCGCGTCAGGCAACCCCAACAACGTCAAAAAAATTCCTTATAGTTACTTAAATATTTCAGTACAGTACACGAAGAGCACCCAATATACATCAGCCCATAGTGTAATCCAATGTGCATGTTGTACACTAAGTAAACCCATATACCGAACATAAAAAACATGGTTTGTGAGGTAGTTCATGTTCTTTTGGGCCATGCCTGACTCCGGACTGCCTGACCCGCTGGAGTCTGTACAAAATTACTTGTTAAACCCTGACTTCCAAACTAGGAGGAAACCTGTGTGATGGAAATCAGGCAAATTGGTTGTTTTGATCTTGATAAATGTATAAAAACAGAGAGACCGACAAAAAGTTTTTTAGCGAGGTTGCGATCTAATGTAAAAAAAATATCTCACTAACCGACCATAAAAGAAAGAGGTTATCAGTTCGAATGTATTTTTTGTATATATGTATGTGATGTGAATTTTCCGTTGTTTGTGAACGGATATTAACAATTCTTTTTTTATTAGACAGGAAATAAAAAGACATAAGTCGATTCTATGTTAAACAAGCTGTGCGTCGCGGTTTTACTCGCGTAAACTATATAAATTATATCCTATGTGTTATATGTGTATCATCATCATCATATCAGCCGAAAGACGTCCACTGCTGGACAAAGGCCTCCCCCAAAGATCTCCACAATTGCCGGTCTTGCGCTATTCGCATCCAGCAGTTTCCAGCGACCCGTACAAGATCAGCGGTCCATCTTGTAGATGGCCTGCCCTCGCTGCGTCTTCCGGTTCGTGGTCGCCACTCGAGAACCTTATATGTATTTATCCTAATTAATATTATTAATGGGAAAGTTTGTAAGGAAGTTTGTTACTATTTCACGCAAAAACTGCAGACCGAATTTTGATGAAACTTTGTATTAATATAGCTTATATATCCGAATAACATATAGGCTTTAATTTATATAGTTTTCGGGTGAAACCGCGGGGAACAGCTACAAAGCAGTAACCTACAAAGTTTCATCAAAATTCGTTCGGTAGTATTTGCATGAAAGAGTAACAAATACATACTTATATTATATACATACATACACACAATTATAATATTAGTAGGATAAAACAGTAACTAGTATGTATATGATTAAGTAAATAAATAAAATAAAAAAGGTTTTTATTCACGTAGACTTTAGAAAAGCGCTTGTAAATTAAGTTAGAACATGTTTGTGGTAATATAGTTAAGTATACATAATTATTTCTAGTTACACATAGATATGTATTTAGGTACACGGATTGTTAAAACATTTATAATAATTATTTTATAATAGTATAATGATATTTAGCTAGCTTGTATTAAGTTATTGTGAAGGAGATTATGTTGAGGTTTAATTATCGATTTAATTTAAGCTATATTTTACTACATATTGTCTGAATGGTTCTGTCTATATTAAGGTACGAATTCAATATTATTGTTATGACGGACCTTGAGTTTATAACGACGATTTTACCGTTGCTTGCTAATCGTTTTTGATCATTCTTTCTGTTTGGTCCGCTATACATTTTTTGCCAAACCGGTTATCATGATAAAGTAGAAGCCTCTTCATAGCTTTTTCTTACCTATTTCGAAAATCTGTAATTTGATGATGAGTCATACTGGACTTTTCGAGGTTCTCCAGTTGGGTGTATTTTTTATGTTGGTTATATGAAGATACTATAGACTAGGTACATTCAGATACCGATTTGATAAAAAAACAATTTGGAACCCACTTTTGAGTCCCATTTTATTCATGTCAAAAATTTGATATGATTGTGACTACTAAAAAGTTAAAGGACCCCATTAACATTTTAGGGGTGTTGGTGATTCTAGACTAATTTCTGCAGTCGGTTCTTAATAAAAAAAATTGAGCTATTTTTGTGACCTATAAATATAAGTGACAAAAATTTTTCTCCTGTAAGGTAATCGAAGCTGGGATACGAAAAAGAGAACCAAGAGTCTTAACTATTAGGCCACGCGTTCACGTGTAATCAGTTCTATGTTTTACTACAGTAATTATTTATATTTTATATTTACCGTGATCTAATAACGGTCACGAGCAGCGAATGGTGTTTGTACGATGATCACTAATAAATGAACTAGCCGAGAGCGAGTCCGCGGCTCACCTAAAAAGCAAAAAAAAAGCTGTTTGCAGTAAACCTACTTTTAAGGTTTCATTACCAAAGTTTACTACGGACCCCTTTTACTAAGGCTCCATTGTTCATTCGTCTATTCCTTTGGCTGTCTTTCTGCGGAGTGTATCTCATGAATTGTAATAATTAGTCGGTTCAAAATTGAGTCTGTGTGAATACCTACATATTTCAACATTAATAACCGTAAAATACATTCTATATTTGAAACTTAATCGAAAAATTCAAGAATTACTTCTTAAATAGTTCTACTATTATTGGCGACATACAGTCAAATAATAATAATAATTCACACACGGCCATGTGATTCCAAACTGAGCAGAGCTTGTACTATGGAAACCAGACAACTGATATACTACATGTTCTACATTTCTTTTCTAAATACATACTTATATAGATAATTACGCCCAGACTCAGGACAAACAGATATGTTCATGCACAGAAATATCTGTCCTAGGTGGGTATCGATATATAACAAATAATGAAATAAAATATAAAGTAATTATTTATGATTTATGTTTACCGTGATCTTATAGCGAACAACCATTTTGTATGATTTCCACTGATGAACTAGCCGAGAGCGTGTCCATAGCTCACACTAGCTCATCTTATTACGGCCTTAGCTGAATCAGGGCCATTTAGGTTCGAATCGCCGCAATGTCATTAGTTAGTGAATTTTTCATAAGCCTTTAAAAGGAAGGTTTTTAGTTTGAATGTCTGTTTATTTTGTATATATTCGCTATTGTTTAGGAACCGATTTTGATTTTTTTTTATTTAATTAGGAACTCTTTCTCCATGGTACCATTATTTTTTAATGGATTTCTTACTTATAAATAAATGTTAAAGACGTTTATTTTTTTAAAACAATACGCACATTTGATTGCAGTAAATCCAAAGGGTAACAAAGGTATTATATATTAAGATAGCGCTCTACATCCGTCCATTCTTCTGTCTGTCAGTAGACTCCAACTTAATAGTTAAAATTTACACAGAGTATTTTATTTGTAACACAAATACTAAAAATAAAAGCTCATAATAAATTAAAATTCTAGTCAAACCTTCGTGTCCAGTCGGATTTGGTCTTTTATGTATTTTTTAATTATTTATGTAACATGTTTATTTTCTTTTCTTTCTTTATATTTACCTAGGTACCTATATACGTAGGTAAGTACAAGAGTAGTTTTGTCGATTGTATGTCTAGTAAATATATTGAACAAGTGTCTTTAATTAAACGCCATTCATTTATGTCTGTTAATGTTAAACACAATTATAATCAAAATATTAGAAAGTATAACTTTTGCTGAGGTGTCCGAGTGGTTAAGGAGTTGGACTTGAAATCCAATGGGTTCTACCCGCGCAGGTTCGAATCCTGTCCTCAGCGATAGTAGAGGTTCATTCTACTTTTTACAATTATCCATACACCCACATAGTTTCTAAAGGTTTATAACTTATCTTTTTCTGTCAGGGATTCTGTTACATGACAACTTTTTTTTTAAACGAGGCCAGTCATTTCGAGCGCGTAAGTGTTAGAAATATGCATGTTTAAATTAAACACTGTTTCACATTCATTATCAAATTTTAGTCCAATACAATCAACCCCTTATAGAAGAATACTATTGTGGACATGGCTATAGATAATTATTTATTTTTCACACAAGTTTGAACTGACTCAGAGCATAGTGACCTGAAAATTGTACACCTGGCAATGTTATTTAATTTTATAATTGCACCTGTGCTCGAAAATAAATATTGTATAATAATTGTTGATTGATTGATGTAAAAGTATTTTAAACTTACTACTACTAAATTGACATGTCTTCTTCTTCTTAGCTTGTTGCAAACTAATTAAATTTTGGTGGCCAAGAACGTGGCCACACTGATTGCTCTGCTTGTGGCATTCCTAAGATCCTGCCCTGAACATATAGCATGGCAGGCTGGGCATGATATTAGGTGTGCTCTGAATTGGACCTGTGCTCCACATTACAGACCAGGGTTTTCTTTGCTTCGGCCCGCCTGACAGGTTGGAGTAAGCACAGATTTATCGATTATGACGTCATGAGTTTTTAAATGGAGTTCTATTAAGTCCCATGTCAAAATAAATTAAATATTTAAGTAAAGACACCCTTAATTTTTTTAATGATGCATTCTTTAACTATTTTGCAAATTACTGACGCCTGAGAGAAATAAAACCGCACTCTTAACGGGATAAAGCTATATGCGGTGTATAAAATATGCGGCGTTTTAAAATCGAATCATTGGTAACAGTAGATGCAGTTTTCGAAGTGCAAGTGTATTAACAGACGTGGGGACGTCTGCAACATCGATGACATATCCGGTTCACCACAACTTAGGGATTTGAGACTCGAGCTAATTATAGTTATATATATTTCAATAAACGAAGTTTAAAATAGTTTTAATGGAGATAATCGAATGAAACCTTCATCAACATCATATCAGCAGAAAGACGCCCACGGCTGGACAAAGGCCTCCCAAAAGGCCTACAAAGATCTCCAAAATTGCCGGTCTTGCGCTATCCGCGTCCAGCGGCTTCCAGCGAATGAAACATTATACTTTACAAATCTATTCCGTTCATGCCGTCTATGCTTAATCTATATATATAAAAATCAATGCCACTTTTCGTTGTAATGTTATAACTCAACAACGCCTTTACCGATTTGGTTAATTTTGGTCTTGAATTATTCGTGGAAGTCCAGGGAAGTTTTGTACGCAGAGAAAATTTAAAAGGAGTCTTGAAAACTGTAAAATTAACATCTTTTATCAATTTAAAATATTTTTTTGTTTGAATAAATGAACTTATTAATATTTTTTTTTATAACTATGCCTTATACGTATCGAAGCACGTACCCGGCGGCTAGTAGTGTCATAAATAATTGCAGTGGATATCTCATCGACAGAACGTATACTTGTATAAATGCTCTGCTGGTTGAATTTCGGCCAATGTAGCCGACTGGCTACATTGGCCGAAATTCGACCTCCGGGACTCCAAATGGAGACTAGCTATCTGTGCGGGACATATTATAGTGCACAGGTGTGTTTTCTCAACTCAAATAAGTAGTAGGCTAATAAAAAGTTATTAGCCTACCCTCATGATCCGATAGGACAGCTAACTGACACGATCGGAAAGAGGTCAGGTACACAAGACGATCCATTTTATGTACTCTCCGTTCACGGGAGATAACACCGCCAATTTGCAGACACTGGGAATATTTATTATCAGAAAATTACCTACTACTGCTACCTTACCTTTTTTAGGCCCGACCCGGGTTTTTAATCTAGGTCCACATTGTTTGTGATTGATCACGCTACCGCTCGACCAAGGAGGTCAACAGTCTTAAGTGTCTAAACTCTTACATAGAATTTCCAAAACACTACATCTATACATATAATAAAATCGTAGGAAAGTCAAAACTGTACATTGAATATTTTAAAAAAAAGGAGACTTGGGGCGTGATCTACAATCGATATCGAAGCGAAAAATATAGATTTTAGAATTTTTGTCTGTTTGTCTGTATGTGTGTCCGGGCTAAACTCGAAAAGTACTGCATGGATTTACTTAAAATTTTGCATGAATATTACTAAGAGGTCGGGTCAACATATAGGCTACATATTATCACGCTATCACCTACGGGGGAGGAGCTGTGATAATTTATAAAATTTAACGCGGGTAAAACCGCGGGGCACAGCTAGTTGAAGCTATATATACACGTATTCTGATTGGATTAAGTATATTTTCCATTGAGTTTCTTCTCTAAATCCAAACTCAATCATGATTAGATTATTAAAATGAGCTAGCAAAGCGAAGAAGACGCATTACGGTAGTGCGGGAGCTGATTTAAAAAAAAAGTTCTATGATCATTTGTTTAGTTGACTGATGTAGAGATACCAAAGTTTTCACCACCTTGTTAGCTCCGCTGGTGCTCAGTTTATGTCTGATGGAAGGTAATTAACAGTAATCAGCTTTGCTCTGGTGGGAAGTGGAACTATTCATTTTCCAACTCTTCCTTGTTTCTTTCTGATTAAATTCGTTGCGGGATCCAAGAAAATTAAAGCGATTCTCCGGGATATGCCTCACCGGTCTGTGTCATTTCATTGACTGCCACTGTTGATCCTGGCTTACTTGAGTTGCAGTGGTGGGTAAAGAGTGACTAGTCGCAATAAAAAAACCTGTATAATTAAAAAAAGTCCCGTTTATTTGTCCTATACGCTTATTGTAATGGCAAAGTTCCACGCGACTTCACTTCATCCATAATTGATTTGCCTCTCTTAGTCATAGATATAATCATATCTTTATAATATTATTTTATTCAGTAAATGTTTTTTTCGATATTACTATTAAACTGTAAGTATTATGTAACTATTAATATTCGACGACCACCTTGACTCAGTTGTTAATAAAATAACACTATAATACAGAATGTAAAATATTACTTAAGTCGAAATTATTGTCAAACAAGCTTGTAACTCGTTTATGGCATAATATGCATTAATTATTTAATTAGTGCACGACAAAAGAGTATAAGACCATCTTCATACGAGCATTTTAGAAAGGAAGGAAGGAAAAAAAAGGATAATATTAAATCTGTTTCGTGGTGTAACATAACATTGATTGTACTCACAAATACCTAGCTAAATAATCAATTTGAAAAATCGTTCCTTATCCATTCTTAGTTCTTTATCACCCTTCTACCGTCATTAGGGTTTACACTTCAATGAAATATGTAGGTATGTTCAATCTTACTATGGTAGGTATATTAACTCATTCGTGCAACTTATGTAAAAATTATTTTAATTATCAATTACCTTTTACGGAATTTCAATCTTGATTCAATCAAAATTTGACAAAACAAAACGTGTTAAACGGAACGTCGAAAACGGCGCGAAACCCTCCTACGCGGGCCTTTCAAAAACGGTCACATTCGCGATCTTACGTTCCATACCGCGACCGGCCGCACACCTTTCGCCGCACGCCTTTAACACTGATTAAAAAAATAACAATTTAAGTTTCGAACGAGCGAATACAACTATTTAAAAATATTGTGAACAAAATAGTAAAGAAATTTTGAAATCCAAGCGTGCGTGCGACCTTTTTTGAAATTATACCAAATATTTTAGTAATATAAAAACAGTGATAGTGAAAAAAATGGTTCGCAAAATCAGTGGTCTTATATGCTGCCTCTGCGTTTTTGGCATTTCATTAAGTGACAGTGCTATATCATCTGATAGTGTAAGTAAACCAGTTGTTCTCAACACTTTATGTAACTTTTTGTAGCACGTTCCAATACTTTCAATTATTATTCAATTAGTTTTATAGATTTCACTTTCAACGTAAGTTTTAAGTTTGTAACGCAACGTAATTTAAAGGTGAATATATATTTGAATTTATTAGGAATTCCTTGGGGTGTTCTTATATATATAGTATCATAATAAATTGTCTTTTGTATAACTATATAAAATAATGTTGTGGAATTATAAGAACCTGTTATACCTTTTCAATATTTTTGACCTTACTCGCATATAGTGCTCCAGTTCCACTGCGACCTTGAATAATGAATGCAACTTGTCATACTGGCTAGACAGTAATATAATGTTACAGATAGACACACAATAGATTTACGTACTTATATCATTTGTAATTAGATTTAAGTGACATTTTTATATTAGACAAGCTTTGCCCCGAAGTTTTACACTAAACCGTTACCCGTTAAACTTATAAATTATAACCTATGAGTTATTCGGATGTCTAACCTATATTACTACAAATTTCCATCAAAATCCGTTGGGTAAATTTTGCGTAAAAGAGTAACTTCGAAACATGCATGCCGGTAGGTGCAATAGTCAATCGAAAAAAAAAATGCGCTATTCTCAACGGAGTCTAGCCAACTACGCAGGGAATATTATTTATAGTGCAGATGTGTGTGCACAAATAGAGGTGTATTCCTTATTTCCGCGTTCTTTAATACTAGGGGATGGTCATCAGTCACGACCAGCAAGAGTTCAGACGGAGAATTTTCAGTTTTACGTGTTATTTCAGACACAGGCGTGTAATACTTCTAATTCTTAGGTCTTTTTAATATTTTGTTTGTTTATTCATTTATTCTTTATTGCACACAGAAATACTTATTTATATAAGACATTAGAAATAGCATGTACACAGGCGAGCTTAACTCAACTATCAGTTCTCTTCCAGCAAACCTTTGTCAGAGTGAGAGCTTATATGGAATGGGTCACAAACAATGCACAACAATTTGAATTAAGAATAATGCAAAAACACAAATCAGAATTTACCAGTGGTAAATAAATATATACATAAACCTGCTAACTAATACTACATATTACTTTATACTTTGTTTAATTAATTTATGTTAAATGGGCGTAGTCTGCGGGTAACCACCATTAAATTGATTTTCTTAAGTCATTAAAATCTTAAATAAGCTTTTGTTCTAATATATTACGTATCCGTTAACCAAAAATTCAGCAAAACGAAAGTTATTTAGTTTTTAATAAAAAGTGCTGCAATAGACAGACATCCCACTTGAGCTTGGTGCACACTCCATTACGAAATTGTCGCATACATTAATAATTTATAGGTTTAGAGCATTCTGCGCTCGCTATGTGCTAAGTTTCTCCAAATTTATATACAAAATACTTTGTAATTATTTAAAGATAATGTCTTATCACATATTATATATCGTGTTATATGTAATATGTGATAAAACAGACTTTACAGATGGACTGATCTATTGCATTCTTATAATATAATAATATCCTGGGACATTATTTACACACGGCCATCTGATCCCAAGCTAAGCAGAGCTTGTACTATGGAAACCAGATAACTGATATACTACATATACTACTTTTCTTTTGTAAATACATGCTTATATAGATAAATTACACCCAGACTCAGGACAAACAGACATGTTCATGCACACAAATATCTGTCCTGGTTGGGAATCAAACCCACGACCTCCGGCGTGAAAAGCATTCTCCAACCACGCTAACAGGCCCGTCATAATGTTAACTTAACATTGTATAAAACTTTACTACTTAATGGTGAGCTTCAGAAGTAGGTACAAGTGTAGGTATATATTTGTAGGTATGCATTTTATATGAAGATCCAATATTTATATAGACAGGTATATAGGTGTGTTATAGATTCTTGATATTAATGATTACATTCGGTATTATACTGGGCAGTAGGTATGTTTTAAATTGATTATTTTTGAACTTTAAGTCGACCTCTTAGAGTTCAAAATATGATATACGGTCGATATGTGGTCAGTGCCTTTATGCGCTAAATAACATAAAACTAACTTCAACTTTTTTCTTTCAGCCAACAGATTAGAATTAAATTCATGAGACCCTTCCGAAAGCATCCTTTTCGATTAAAAAATAATTATCAATATCTCAAACATCGGAGAAATTGCATAAAATACATAAAAAGTTAAAAACAATCATCATCATCATCATATCAGCCGAAAAACATCCACTGCTGGACAAAGGCCTCCCAAGGATCTCCACAATGGCCGGTGCAGACCGCATCCAGCAGCTTTCCGCGACCCTTTCAAAATCGTCGGTACACCTTGTACGGTCCACAATCATATAATCAACTAGCTGTGCCCGCGACTTGGTCCGCGTCTTAATTAGTTTATTTCGTTTTTTTTTTAAATAAAAGACTTTTTCTAAAATAAAAGTAGCCTAAGTTACTCCTTATTACATCACCTACCTGCCAATAAAAGCCCCGTCAAAATCGGACCAGCCATTTCAGAGATTAGCCGGAACAAACAGACAGACAGACAGACAAAAATTATAAAAAATGTTATTTTGGTGTATGTACCGTATATATCTGTCCGTACCGTATGTATCCGTATATATATCCTATAAATGTAGTAAAAACCGGTTATTTCAATATTACAAACTGACACTGCAATTTTATTTATTTGTATATATGTATATATAGATGTATAGATTAATATCAACATTTTATATATTTTTTAAAAACACCCGCAACGGCGAATTATTTCTTTGTATCGCGACGGACTTATGCACATAGCACACCCCGATTCAGAAAAAGGTTTTATTTTACGACTCACACAATTAGTTGTACTATGCGGGATTCGAACCTAAAACACGAGAATGTCGAGGTCGTAGCCAGACGACATCACCACTGCGCCACACGTGCAGTTTGATAAATAGTACTGGTTAGGTTTATTTTTTATATAACTTAGTCTGCAAATAATCTTAAAGACCATCTAATGGCATACAGGCAGAGAGATACCATAGCCTATGACCCCTGCAACATACATGGCGTTGCACTCCCGCTTTGCACACTCTCCGTTATTTTCACTCAGAACCACATCATCATTATAATAATACCTGGAAGGATTTCTGTAAAATGGCGATGCTTCCCCAATAGAGCGAATAAATTCTTAGTTTTTACCTAGTCTGAATAGCATCAGCCGATAGACGTTCAATTCTGGACAAAGGTCTCCCCAAAGATATCCACAACTGCCAGTCTTATGCTACCCGCATTCATCGTCGTGGTCGTCCCGGTTCATAGTCGCCACTGGACAACCTTTCTGCCCTAAGGGCCGTCAGTTTTATGATCTATGTGCCCTAGCCACTGCCGTTACAGCTTGCCAGTTTCCCAATTCGTGAGCTCTCTGTAATACTTACCGAGAGGTCATCCCCATAAATCTTACTCGTTATGAGAAAAACAAGTGCAATTGCTCGGATATTATATCAACATGCCAGCAAAGTAAACAATGTCGGGTTGTAACTTTGCATTTTATATGCCATAAAAGCTGTTTATCTCAAGTACACCACGTAACGTGACTAGTGTTCAAATTGGTGTTTAGTCATGTTGTCATTGTAATCTATGGCCATAGCTTCATTAGCACGGACTAACTACATCACCAATGATCAAGAACACGTCGATTAACTCAGCATCTATGCACCGTGCTCATTTTATGAGTTTAGTTTTTAATGTGTACATCTTTAAAGGTGTATTTTTAAAACCAACTTCTAAAAGGAAGTTTACAATTGGACTGTGTAACTTAAGGAGCTTTAGTTGCGCATGAAAATGATGTCGTCATCAACTTCTTAAAACACACACAAAGAAGCTTACATTTCATACAAAAATGATGATCAGCTGATGATCTATATATGCATATATACTTCCCAATGCCTTATAAAATAATATTTTGGGATTGATGCTTAATATGAACTAATAATGAAATCAAAAACATGGAGTAAATAATAGTTAAAAAACGAAAAAACACGCTTTTAGCACGCACTAAAAATTACAAATACCCATATCATGGGGGTGCATTTCCAATCCGCCATCTTGGATGTCCGCCATGTTGATTTAAGTCACGTGACTATATTTTTCGTATTCCTGACAGCAAACCCTTTCATTTGATACCCATTTATGTTGGGGAGGCCGCCATATTGGATTTGTAATGACTTTTCTTAGCTAGTCATGTATTGTCATCAGAACAGCAAAATTTCATCCTAATCGGAGACCGGGAAGTGGGTCAAATTAAGATCCCAAGATTTTCTTACATACATAGTTACAAGTGAAGCTAATAAAAACGTGTTAATTAAAAATCACACGTCTCTACACTTTTTATTTTTTACATCTTGTTATTTTTATAATTTATAAATTAATTTATAAACCCGTGTAAAATATGACACACATTAAAATATAAAGACATCTAGATAAGTACTGTGAATCAATAATATAGTCAGGAATATAATTACCTGTCGCATACCATTTAAAATAAAAACAGTGTGAACTTAGTCCGGTCCATTTAGACATCCAAGGTTACAATAACCTTACCCCTATTTTTTAGTCTAATTTGACCGGACTATTAGACCACATGACTAAAGGAAAACTTCAAACGGCTATAAGAGACAGGGAGAAAATAAATGTGTGGTCACACCTCTATCTCTGCTAGCTTACTCCCCGAGTCAAGCGTGTGTTAAGGAGTTTTGCTCGTAATTAAAAAAAAAGAGTCTTTTTTGGACTTAATATACTAACTCATTCTCATATTTTTTATGCACTGCCGTTAGGCGCTTGGCAAATTATGAACGCATAGTATAACAGAATTCATATATTTTTATAGCAATAATGACGTTTACTTTCTTACTTAGTAGTAGTTGGTATTTGTATATTTTTACTCATTTAAAGTATATAATAATTATTTGTTTTCATGTAAGTTATTTAAAAAAATATACCTATTATTATAGTACTTACCTACATACGAGATTCTTAAATACATACATATACAAGTAGCAACTGGACAAATATCAAACTAGATTAATAATAGCCAGTAGCCGATATTAAACCTTGAACTAAATATGTGCGTGATATTTTAAATAAAAATGTCTGCTAAAATGCATATTGATACGTATATATTTTAATAATTATCTATCCACAGAAGAACATCCGAACACATTAGTAAAATGTATGCAAATACATTCACAAATACATAGATACATACAATTAACAATGAAACCGAAGGAAATAACAAGCAACACTTGTTATGAACCAATAGCAGGTGTCATCAACATTTGGAGCGTACAGTGAAATAAGGTGAAAGTGTTTCAATCGCCGCACTCCAACAACGGTGTAACGCATACGATAATTATGGAGCACTGACTACCTACCTGCTTCTGTATGGAAATCAGTTTAATGGAAAATATAATTGTTATGATCTTACATTTTGATATTTCTATGATATATCTGGGAAACAATAGACATTGTTTAATACTAATTGTAAGAAAGCAAGTAATGATTTCTGTCATGCTTTCACGCTAAACCGATTAGCCGGTTTAGTTATTTGCGTGATTGGATCGACTTTCAACTGTGATTATGTACCATTGTTTCATTTCGTGGATTAATTCAATTTTAAGTGTAATATTTCTTTATAATTAAGGTTAGGATTCTGGAAAGAAAGAATATAAAGTTAACATATTACATTTACAAATATAATGTTAGTCCAAAAATGCCTTTTTAAAAGAAACTGTATAACACCTGACCTACTGCCATCGAACAATAACAAAAACTGAAGTAGAATTGTTATTCCAAATACGTACTCTTGTAAATTTATCTAAATTAAGTCCACATCCAACTTCCTACTTACATTATAATTGCGAAAGTATGGATGAATTTTCGATCGGAACTTTGTAGTAATATAGCTTATATATCCAAATTACATATCTATACATATAATAAAATCGTAGGAAAGTCAAAACTGTACATTGAATATTTTTTAAAAATGATACTTGGGGCGTGATCTACAATCAATATTGAAGCCAAAAATATAGCTTTAGAATTTTTGTTTGTTTGTCTGTATGTATGTCCGGGCAAAACTCAAAAAGTACTGCATGGATTTACTTCAAATTTTGCAAGAATATTACTAACAGATCGGGTTAACATATAGGGTACATATTATCACGCTATCATCTACGGGGGAGGAGCTGTGATAATTTATAAAATTTAACGCGGGTAAAACCGCGGGACACAGCTAGTACGCTATAATTTATTAAGTTTACCGCGGGTAAAACTGCGGGGCACAGCTAGTAGGTGAATAATACTTAGTGAACGGGTGTTATGAGTAAAAGTGGGGCTTAAACGTAGCAAGAACATAATTAATTACAAAGTGTATCGTTTTTACCTCTATCCCAATATAAATTTGCTCGTAATTATGTGTTTCCTTCCATCAATCCAGCGCATTACATAGCCCTTATTGACTTCTTTACAACAAGTATAAAATGAAGCTGAAATTACCTTCGTAATAACGTTTTTCTGTGCCCATTGTAAACAAAACATCTTTATAGTCTATATTTAAATAGGTGAACTAAGTTCTTACGTGATTATTATATCGACACTTACTAAGTACTTACGTGTCTATGTAGATTACATGTAGGCATAAAAACGAAGTGACAGTTTTCCTTTTACGCAATGGTGTTGCTTCAACGGCGGTGGCCTGCTTATTACAGGGGTACCTAATGTGCATCGCAGTAGCAAATCAATTAGAGAACTCGTAATAGATAGTTTCGCGGGCATCGTGACCGAGTGTTGGTGAACCCTGACGTAATAAGACAAATTCAGACTTAATGCGATGATAATAATAGAATTATGTAAGTACAAAAATTACTACTTCCCGTTTATGACAGTCTGATAACATTTTATTTAAGTAATAAACTATAGATAGAAGTCGGTCTATCTATGGTTTTTTAGAGTTCCGTACCCAAAGGGTAAAACGCCTATTACTAAGACTTCGCTGTCTGTCTGTCCGTCTGACTCCAGGCAGTATCTCATAAACCGTGATAGTAAGACAGTTGAAATTTTCACAGATTGTGTATTTCTGTTGCCCCTATAACAACAAATAGTAAAAAACAAAATAAAATAAATATTTAAGATAAATTTTTAACGAGTCAAAAATTCACTTTTGTTGTATGGGAGCCTACAACAAAAGTGAATTTTATGCTCGTTTTTATAGATAACGGTACGAACCTCTTCGTGCGCGAGTCCGACTCGTACTTGGCCGGTTTTTTTTTAATAAATAGCTTAGCGCCACTTTGAGCCTAACATTTGACAGTGTTACACTCTCATGCCTTACAGTGCACGTAAAGTTGTCCCTTTTGCGCCTGACTTCTTCTGTCCCCTAATGTTAACTGTGATGTGAGAAAAGAAATAGAGTACGCCCTATGTTTGGGCATATACTCGAGCACTACAACAATCAATGCTTAGTTGGCTAATCTCTTTAGAGATTTGCCTGAAAATAATAAAATATTATACTACCAGGTAAATGAGTACATCATTGTAAAAATATTAATGGAATTAGTTTGTTTATTAAGCATACCTTAAGTATTATTTCCGTATGAAGATTAGACCTTAGCCTCGTATAACCTTTAAACTAGAAATCCTGGTTAAACACTTATGCAGCTGATGTTGAGTTTGACTCCAAGCTGAGTTCCATTAGAAAATACGAGCCTTATTATACGCGGCAAAGTTGAAAGGAAAACAAAAATATATATTCCTTAGTTTTTCGGAAATAAACAGATTATATAGGTTGTTATACTTCAATTACTATCAATCAAATAATATGAAATTGGACAAAAAAGCAGAAACGCCGTTCATCGATTAAAATCTAGTTTATATCGATAGTTAAATGAATTTTATGTTGCACGGCCATTCATAAAATTAGAATAACTTTAATTAATAGATATTTTAAATCTAGCAACTCCAGGCTACGGTTTAACTATAAAAAACTATATTTATCAAACTGTAAAAGATATATAGGTATCTATAAATATTTACTAGTTCTGTAGTCACATTGCAGGAATATTAATTAAAGCGTGTGTGAAGCATTCAGTTTTCTTTCCATATATACCATAGTATACGATATATATACTATATGAAGGAAGAGTGAACGGGGGTGTTCACTAAAACACTTAAGGGAATTTCTCAGATATATAAAACCAATAGATAACCAATAAGACCTCATTGAACTTTCTCTGACCAAGTCTGAGATGTTCTCAAAAGGCCATGACAGATGTACCCTGAACCTGCGAGCATGTATGAGGAATATAATGACAGTAAAGCTGCGAGCTTTGCCTACCCCTCTGGGAAACAGGCTTAACCACAAATCGAATTTTATTGGAATGCGTGAATGTGGTATTGTGGTGTTCAGGCCCAGTGATAACGCAAGTGCTTGTTGGTCCCGCATGTTACGTAACCTGTACCACTGGGAATTTGATGGAGCCTTCCTTGAATGAATGTACAGTGGCCACGTACTGGTCTAGTTAGGTTCGAATGTTATACGTAAAGATCTAAAGATGTGACTCCATCGGTACGGAAAAAATGGAACAAGAAGATTGCATATATTATTTAGGTAAATAATATCAAATCGACAGAAATTCTTACATGGAAACTTCGAAATGTTGATAATACCTGACTTTTAACATCTGAGCAAACTTATCACAGACAATATTGTCGATACAGCTGTTCTTATAAGCGAATTAAAAAATTACAGGTTATGAATTTTAAGTTTTGATATGCCGATATTCTTCCGTAATTAACATGCAAAAATATTGGCCGTAATTTTCAAAGAAAATATTTTATTTCAGTAATATAATAATAAAAGACGACTTAAATTTATGTGGTGCTTAACTTCATGTCAATTATTTAAAAATGCAGGTGATTCATTCTGCCGAACAAATCTTTATATAAAACAGATTTCTTTTTTTATTAATTACTTAATCTGATTGGATCAGACGCGCTTGAATTGCAAAAAAAGTTTTGAAGGGAAATAAATAAATCATAAACTTCTTTTCTACTTTAAAAGTTAAATGCGTATTCTAATAGAATTTTAGTTCTCTGAATTCTGGTTTCAGCATCTCAGTTCGATATAAGATGATAGTCACAGTCGAAATTCAGGTAGCTAGTCACAACAAGTAGTTACTAGAATTGGAAATTACCTATATACTCCTTTATAAGAAAGGAATGTAATTTTTGAATGGCCCTAACTATTTTTTAAAAACATAGCTAATAACAATCTCCATAAAATAAGCTTTCACATAAAAAAGCCGCATTGAAATTGGTATTTCCGTTTGGGATCTACGATGCCCTATATAGATACACAACTTAAACTTATAACATCCCTTTGTTTGGGTCAGGGGTTAAAAATCCAAGGCTATTAAAATGTCATCTATACATATAATAAAATCGTAGGAAAGTCAAAACTTTACATTGAATATTTTTTTAAAAGGATAATTGGGGCGTCATCTAGAATCGATATCGAAGCCAAAAATATAGTTTTTAGAATTTTTGTCTGTGTGTCTGTTTGTCTGTATGTATGTCCGGGCTAAACTCAAAAAGTACTGCATGGATTTACCTCAAATTTTGCATGAATATTACTAAGAGGTCGGGTCAACATATAGGCTACATATTATCACGCTATCACCTATGGGGGAGGAACTATGATAATTTATAAAATTTAACGCGGTTAAAATCGCGGGGCACAGCTATATATTATAAATTTATGCACTGAAGTTATAAATAAAACTAACTCTCTTGGGACAACTAGCACACTGACATCTGATCCCAAACTACGCTGAGCCTGTACCTACGTTGGCAAATAGACAACTACAACCAGGATAATAATAGGATACATATTAAAGACGAATTCCAACCAGACACAGACCCCAGAACAAATAATAGTGCTCATCATCATCATCATCATATCAGCCAAAAGACGTCCACTGCTGGACAAAGGCCTCCCCCAAAGATCTCCACAATTGCCGGTCTTGCGCTATTCGCATCCAGCGATTTCCAGAGACCCGCACAAGATCATCGGTCCATCTTGTAGGGGGCCTGCCCACGCTAAAAGTGCTCAACACCCCCTTTTTTCCCTGGGTGGGGATTGAACCCACGACCTCTGGCTTAGCAGAGAGTGCCACTAACCTCTACACCAACATAAATATAACTTCGTATTTTATTAATTTAGTAATAAATAGAAAATCTTGAGTAATCTTCGCCAACATCAAAACTATTATCCAAATATTCTCACAATTCTAAAGAAGTTGAGATAAAAACCACTTCGAAGTTAGTTCGGCCCACACAATGCCTAATAAAGTGCGATAGTGTACCGCAAGGCCGCGCCCACGGGTGACTGTATCATAAGTACGTCTTTTGTCCAACACTGGTAGGTATGTGAATTCACTTATCTGCATCATTGAGCTGGCATCATGACTATAAAAGACAGCAACGACATCTATGATTATTATTTAACAGGTGTACTAATGTGGACCACCAAATTAGTACATTTTTTTCTTTTTTTTTATTTGTACTTAATTGAGACATAAAACTGTTACACATTAGGTATAGTTATTAAATTATTACAATATAAATTTTAAGAATAGGTAAACGTGTAACCCACACCAATGTCCGTGAAGTAATGTTAAAAATAGGTAGTAATAAATGCGCGCATTAATTAAGCAGAGAAGTATGTACCTGCACTAGTGAGTAGGTATTAACTATAACTATTTTAGTAGTTCAATGGCCATTTTCTTGAACTTAAAGTGCGATAGTGCAAAAATGTCCAAATCGTGGAAGTGTGTGTTATGAGTTTTCACAATGCGTCGGAGAGGCACCCGTACGCCAGCGTGAGTTCTGCACCGCGCGGTGTGGAACAGCCGCGTGCCTCTCGACGCATTACAGTTCTAGGCCTCTACATCTGTTAAATAATAATCAAATAATTGACCAAGTACTGCAAACTATTAAGTAATCCACGCCATAGTGGTCTCTGGCATGAATTACTGTTTAGTTTCTTATTTAATAATACTTATTAGTTCTTATTTGCTAGACTGCTTGAGACCCGAAAACCTCTTAATAATGTCCTCTTAGCCGAATTCCGGCCTTGACCACCAGCCTCAATGGAGGCTAGTCGCCAAGGCCGGAGTTGCCGGGTAGAGACGCGGGACATAATATAGTGCAAAAGTGTGTGCGCAAGCATAGGAGCACTTTTTATTCCATCACTTCCATCAACACGGCTTGATAAAGGTCAGTTACAGGACCGACTACCTAACGTGCACGTGGCTGTAAATACCGCCAACGATTTGAACTCAGGACCACAGAATCTGCGATTGAACAAGCTACCTTTAGACTAATAAGGCAGTCTGAAAACCTTCTAAAAACTGTCAACTTCAAGTTGAGAAAAACATGTCCAACTTTTAATTCTAAACTATCCAAACCTGCGCCAGTATCTTGCGGTAAGTGACTAACAACCAGTAAAACTTTTATAATCTTACTTATACTGTATTCCACAGCCTTTAAAGTATTTATATGAAAATTACTGTCGAGATACTGACGAATGAGTCAGAGGCTAACTGTACATGACTTATTTAGAAAACAAGCACATCAAGTCCAATCAATTTGGATTAAATAAATGACTGCTCTATGTCAACCTCATTGATAAAACTTTACTGTACTGGACCACTACCACAAAATGCCACCAAATGAAACTGAAACGAGCTCACCAACGTCGATGTAGTACGTTCGATAATACCATCAGTTTCCTTCATAAAATAAAATAAAAAAGGTTTTTATTCACGTAGACTTTCAAAAAGCGCTTGTAAATAGTCAGAACATGCCCGCAGTAATATAGTTGTATACTTTATTATTTCTAGTTACATAGATACTATATTTTGGTACACGGATTGTATGAAAACATTTATAAAATTTATTTTGTAATAGCAATTATATTTAGCTTGTATTAAATTATTGTCAAAGAGATTATGTTTAAGTTTAATTATAAAAATTTATAGTTTTAGCTATATTTTACTAAATATTGTCTGAATTATTTATTATTATGGCGGACCTTGTGTTACTAACGACGGTCGCGCTTTAATGCTACCACCGGATCCAATGCGCCCCAACTGAGAAGACCCAGAGAAACAAACTCAGTGGGTTCATCTACTACCACCGGTTTCAACACGACCCAGTTGAGACGGTCCGGCGAAACATACTCAAGCTGGCATGAACACGGGATTTGGTCCACTTAGAGTAATTATTTAGTAGGCCATCACAATATATGCTCGATCGGTTGTCGAATGCTAATCGGTACCCTGTATTCTTCCTCCGCATGTCGGTACATAAATTAACTGTGCCATAGATAATGAAGTTGGTGAAATTTTCACTGTGTTGAGGTTTTCTGATATCAGAAACCCTCAACAGTTGGTTGAAAAGATATTGAAGAAAAATAGGCGGCATATTAGACCCTGTTGACTAACACAGATGAACAACCTAAAAGAAGCGTTGATTCGCTCAAAGAGCAGCCCAACTGGGGAAGTACAGACGCCAGCACATCCAACTACACGAATCTGTCACATTTCTTTTATAGATTTTCAACTTTATCGCAAAAGCATAAGGTTCACTTTCAATTGGGGAAATTTGACAGATTGGGGTAGCTTGATCTGCTGGCGTCTGTACCTCCAACTTACAGAAGATATTCCTTAATAATAACATTAATAAATTAATGTTGTGTTTATGTGTCGTAAGGTCGCCATGGCTCATCGGGGTGGGGGAAGGTTCAGCAACACTGGTTTGATGACTCTTTTAAAAGCCGGCAATGCACCCGCGACGCCTCTGATGTAACCAGTGTCCATAGGTGGCGGTGATGATTACCATCAGGCGACCCACTTGCTCGTTTGGCGCCCCTTTTATATAAAAAGTGTAACTTTTTATACGACTTATATTAGAAAAAGATTACTTGACATTTATGTTAGTTTTATCTTGCATAATAATATACATGTCTACTTGAAATTCCAATTAAATATTCGGTTTCGCCAAATATTTAAGATAATACTTCACCTACTTTCGTTGCTGTCAAAATGCTTTTAGCGAGACAATATTTCCATAATTCTTTTTCTTATTAGTTTCTTTACTTAGAAGATGATCTCATTAAGATAAGGGAGGGTGAGATGGGTTACCAATAATGGTAATACCAGTCGTGGTAAAGAGTAAGGTGCGTTAACAAAATAATAACGAAACACTCAAATAACAATTTGTACCCGATAAACATATGTAAACTCACATACAGTCATTTTGGATTGAATTAAATTATTTCGTGCATCTTCACATGATTTTTGTAGTCTAAATTTTAATTCTTTGGGATAGTCATCAAAATTATATACTGGGTCTACATTTTTCAAAAGGTTGTTTGGAATGTTACATAATTTGCCAAAAACAAGTTCGAAGGGTGTATATCTAGTTTCAGAATGCACTGTTGTGTTGTACGAAAAACACCAATATTGTAACCAGTTGCTCCACATATGAGCCTGGTTATCTGTTTGTATCCTTAAGAAAGCTCCCAAGGCCTTGTGAGAATTTTCTAAAGAACCAATCGACTCATGGTGATATGCTGTTGACTGAATACAGTTAATACCCAATAATTGACATGTATCTTTCATGGTTGATGAGATGAATTCACTACCTCTGTCTGTCGCGATTTCGCGTGGAATACCGTAACGCAGTATAAAATTGTCAACAAAAGCTCGGGCAACTGTTTGAGTTTCTTTATTTATTAACGGGTAAGCTTCTACATATTTTGTAAGTTCACATTGAAGAGTCAATATGTAACAATAGTCATTACAATCTTTACTAAGCGGTCCAACCAAATCCAAATATATTTTATCGAATGCTGACGTCGCTGTTGTAGTTATACACATTGGCTCTCGGGTGTGCTTATGGAACTTTTGTTTTTGACACTGTTCGCACTTTCTAACAAAATTAGCTATGTCACGGTCCATTCCTGTCCAGTAATAAAGTCTTTTAATGTTATTAGTCATCCTTCGAATACCAGCATGGCCACTGCTGGGTAAAATATGGTAATCATTCAAAATAACTTTACGATCGTCTTTATTTTCTACTCTACTCACTCCTTTAATAATACATAATCGTGGACCTTCCCACTTTTTCATTTTCGTAATAATACGTGCTAACTCGGTAATTATTTCTTTATTGTCATTATTTCTAATTATGCATAATTCTTTTATATCATTTTGTTTACATATCTGCTCTAACTCTCTCACGAACAAATCTCGTTTGAAACATGATCGAGAGCTTCGATTTACCGATATTAATGACAATGACGGTGAATATATTAGGTACCTATTTCTACTATAACAATTATCGGTTTGTTTATTATGTATGTGTAAACATTTTTCATCAAAGTTTAACTCTGTAAAATGATATGGTTTTTTAAAAATTTCCGCAACTCTTGGTTGATCAGACCGATCATTGCAGGAACTCTTATCAGTCAATACATTTTCATTTTTCTCTTCTTCCATTCTTCTATATTGCGCTCTAGTCATGACCCCTATCACACACTCATACATGCTCTTCAACTCTTCACTCGTCAATTCAATCCTAGATAGTGCATCTGCAGCTGCATTATCTTTTCCTTTCATATATTCTACTACAAAATCATATTCCTCCAGACATAATCGAAACTTTGTTAACCTACTGGAAGGGTCGCGCATGTTAAATAAATAAATCAACGGTTTATGATCCGTGATAACCCTAAACCGGCATCCATATAAATAAGGGCGAAAGTACTTAACAGCCCAAACTATCGCCAAAAGCTCTTTCTCAATTATCGGATAGTTACGCTCCGCTTTGTTTAGTGGGCGACTAGCATATGCTATCGGTTTTTTGTCTCCATTTGCTAGCACACACCCAATCGAAAACCCCGATGAATCGGTATTCAAAATAAATTCATTTTCCTTTGAAAAATTTGGATATTGTAATAATGGAGGACTAATTAACGCTTTTTTCAATGTCTCGAACGCATGTAAACATTCCTTACTCCAATTAAATTCTATATATTTTTTTGTCAAGTTCGTTAAAGGTAATGTAATTTTAGCAAAATTCGGAATAAATTTCCGATAATAATTTGCAAATGCAACGAATCTACGGACCTCGTCTGCATTTTTCGGAATCGGATAATTTTGTAAAACTTTAACTTTATTTTCATCTGGCTTTATACCCTCTGGTGTTACCACGTGACCTAAATACAAAAGTTCCTTCTTCAAAAATGTACACTTTAATGGATTTAACTTCAAATTTACGTCTCGAAGCCTTGTAAAAACGTCAATTAGGTTTTTATTATGTGTTTGCAAATTTCTACCCATTATTATTATGTCATCTAAATAAACAATGCACTTTTCGTAATTTAAACCCGATAGTGCTACAGTCATCGCTCTAGTAAACGCACTCGGACTTAATTTTAAGCCCATAGGAAGGCGTTTCATTTGATATACCTTGTCAGCTAAAAATGCAGTGTATTTACGACTCTCTGGGTCTAATTTAATTTGGTAATAGCCTTGATTAAGGTCTAAATGGCTGAAATACATAGCCCCTGACAAAGAATCCAAAATTTCGGTTATGTTTGGTAGTGGAAAATTATCATTTTGTATGCACTCATTCAATCCCCTATAATCAATCACAACACGCCACTTTTTTTCACCCCTAGCATCAGTCTTTTTCGGAACAATCAGTAAAGGACTCGACCATTCAGACGTCGACTCCTCTATAATGTCATTTTCCAACATTTGTTTTATTTGTTTATTTATTTCTGCTTTTTGAGAATGTGGAAGATGATAAGGTTTTTTATAAACGGGACTAATATTTTCTTTTAAATGAATTTTTTGTTCATACAAGTTTGTTGTATTTAATTTGTCCCCGGGTAAATGAAAAATATCCGCAAATTTTGCACAAATATTTGCTATAGAAGTCTCCTCTTCTATAATCAAATAATTAAGATTAAGCAAAGAAAACAAAGATTTTACCCTATCCGCGTTATTTACTATTCTATTAAACGAATAACAATGATATTCTTTTAAATCACGAATTTCTGGTGTAAAACAACGTAAATTAACATCAGTTTCCCGTGTGTTCATAATACGCATGGTCACCCTACCGTTTTTACTCTTACATATCGAATTAGCTAAAAATACACCTTCGCAAATCTCATTTGAAATTACTACACAATCACCTGTCCTATTAGTTGGAATATCTACTTGAATTTCACATCGCGCGGGCAACTTTATACATGCGTTATCATTTGTATTTCCTATCGAATATAACTGTACAGGTAAAATAATCGGAATTCCCTCACTATTTTGTAACGTTAATGTTTGATTTTCAAAATTAATTATAGAATTAAATTTTGATAGAAAATCTTGTCCTATAATTCCGTCTACATTTAATGGCAAATCGTTAAAAATGTAGAAGTCATGTGTAAATGATTCATTATTTTTGTTACGTAATATCAACTCTATGCACCCAGTAGATGTAATTTGACCACCAATACCATTTATGTGTGTCGTCTTAGGGCGAATAAACTCGCTCGATGCGTGAATCACGCTTTGTTTCACAGCAGACAATGATGCTCCGGTATCAATGAGCCATGTACACATATAGTCATCGATATACAGATGTATAGAGTTCATATTCCGATAAGTTAATATGTAATTAGTCGCGAAAAAACTGAAACTTTTCGGTTTCCTCCGATTTAGAACTATCTTGCGATTCATGTGTCACATTGACATGATGTTTTTTCGAATTGAAATTTTGCTGGCTATTATATCCACGGGACCTACTACGGCCTGAAAAATTACCACGACCCCGACCGCTACTACGATAATACGACGAATCGTAAAATGTCCTATTATTATTTATGTTGTTCCTGAAAAATGGTTTTCCGCGAAACGGTGTAGTGGTACCGCGCCTCGAAACACTCTGCCCTCGGTATCCATTATTTGGGTAACCCCTATTATTATTAAACATCCTACCTCGAGCTGAAAATATCTGTCCTGATGTGGAAGGCATATTTACCTCCTCATCTTTAGCACCTTGTATAGCTTCCTTTAATGAACTATAATTACGCGCAGCAATGACAGTACTAAGCCGCTCATTTCGCAACCCGTCGGCAAATTTTTGAATAGCCTGTTTTTCATTTAAGGGTTTTAATATCTTGTATGCTTCAGATTTGCCCTCGGCTTGTGAAATTGTTAGATCCACAAACAGTTGCTCTAAGTCTTTCCCATACTGATCTATAGACCTACCACCTTGATAAGCGGTATGCAACTTTTTTTGTAACGCGGTGTCCGATTTTTTTGTTAAAAGATGTGTTTTCATTTCAGCAACCATTTCGTCAACAGAACCATATGAATCTGCCAAACGCAATTTTGCACTATGTGATAGCCTAGTTTTTAAAACATATTTTATGAGAAGTGACGCATCCGTATCTAAAATCATAGTAGAATATAATTCTATTGCGTCAATTAATTGTAAAGTAACTTTTTCGGTGTCGTCCATTATTGGTAATAGACTAACCGCCACTCTCAAATCAAAATTGGGTTTGGTAGTCATGGTTTCGCTGCTATTTATACTCATCATTAAACTTTCTATATCAGCATAAATCGAGTCTATCTTATTTGACAAGTGTAAATCAACATCGCTTAACGATATTTCGGCTTTTTCTACCTTATTAACATATATGTCAAATATTTCGGTATACTTCTTATAAATCTTTACTGCTTTTTGAAATTGTTTATTCGCAGCTTCACTATTCTGTCGCCGATGCGATCCAATTTTAATTAAATAAGTTCTTATATCCACCAACTGCACATATATATTTTGTAATTCTAACATTAGCTCTATATATTGAAAAACAGTAAAACATATTATAAAATAAAATATTACGTTTTGTAAAAAAAAATAACCATAACGGAAAGTATCCTAAATACTTAAAGATAATTAATATAAAGTTCACTTACAGAATTTATTTGTCACCATTTGCACTTATTCGACACTTCGCACGCTTAGTATTACAGTGACCGAATCCAAAAAAACACTTTTTTGGCAAATCGCAAAAAACGATTTTGCAACTACGACTTGCGCTGTTTAATTTGCTATAAATATGACATTACATAGATTGTTCAATTTAAGTTTAATTTTTCTAATAGTGTAGACATCAAAGTTTTAGGTGAAAGTGAAATTTTTGTTATATGTTATTTAGTTTCAATTATACAGCCTTTTAAAATTGTTTTTGTAGTTTTAGGTCTTTTTAATACTTAGTAATGGTAAATTTGCCAAAAAGTATTTAGACCTAATTTATTTTAAGTCTTTCTAATAGTAAAAACATATACAACTTGACTGTACGTCTTAGGTTTAAGTCTATTTATCACTAAAATAATTATGTCATTTTTGATTTCGGTCTTTTTTAATGATGTTAAGTCATTCTAATACTATAAAAATATACTAATTACGTTGTGCATTTTATTTAGGGTTCATTTATTAATAAAAAATAAAACGATATTGTTGGGTTCAGTCTTTTTAATCAATATAAAATAGCAAAATAAAAATTATAATCAGTCTTATTTCTTATGAAATCTTAGTAGACAGGTACAAGATAGATTCTAAACTTACACTTCTACTTATCTTAATCGTAGCTGCATGTATAGGAACTAAAAGAAAGATAGAGAAAGTTACTATAGTATAGTAACTAGAGGTTTATAAAAATAACTAGTAAATAAAATGATTAACAAAACAAAAATAGAACTTCAAAAGTTATTATCAATCAGCCATTTTGTTCTCATTACAATCTTAGTAAATAAGCTAAAAAATTAACATCATCAAAACAGATTTTGAATCCGTTAACTAATGTAGTATAGAATCATAAAAATTTTAATAATAATTTGGTATTAAATTTTTTGCAATTAACTCGCGCAAGTCTTTCTTTTTGTTCTCGCTCAACACTTGTTTGCCTGTATAAGCCTTTACTAGTGTTAATTGCTCTAAAGGTAACATTTTAGTTCGTCTATTTCGAATACATACTTCAGAATAATCCTGCTGGTTGTATGTTTCTTTAATAAAAAAAGAAAATGGGCTCTTCTTTGTTACTTTAATCATTTTAATATTATTCCAAACTACGTTGTTTCCATCTTTGGTTTTATTAAAATTATAACCCCAATCTTCCTGTATTTTTTTAAAATCAAAGAAATCATTAAAAGTACACTCATTGACTACAAATTTGCAACCGGATTTACGTGAATTTTTTATTATGGAAATATATTGATGTGGAGAATATATAGGTCCTGCTTTCAAATTTTTTTTAATTTCTTTTTCTATTAAACTGTGTATATTGTCAGCCTCGTTCTGTGTGTGGCCTTTGATTAAAAATTTGTGAGTTATTGAATTAATATTTAAATGTGTCACTGCGTACAGATATACTGTAACGATAAATTTGTTTTTATTTTGCCCTCCGCAATTATCCGAATACAATATTAGATCAATACCTTCTTCATTAGTATTTCTGGATTCACTGCAAAGTTTTTCAAAATAATTTAATAAGCATGAACCTATTTCGTTAGCACCTCTTTTTGCGTCCGTTTCGCTCCAAAAATAACACTGCACATTGTTATACGAATCCTGAACTTGGCCTTCTACTTTTTTGTTTAAAGAAGCAACAGTAAAGTTGTAGCTATTAAGTTTACTTTTGTAATAGAAAGCAGAGGTGTCCCCCCTAGGTGTCTGCAAAACTGCTTCAAGATCAAATAGAATTACTTTGTTATTATCATCAATCTTACATCGATCATTATATTTTTCCTGTCGGCTGAGGGCTTTTTCTATCAAATGCATGTCATATTTTTCTTTAATTACAAGTTTTTCTTCAGCTGATGAATTCTGGAATTGTAAACATAGATCGCATTGATCTTTACGTGGGCGAAAGAATGAAATGTTAAACTGTGTAGTGAAAACTTTATAAAATGTGCAATATTTTCCAGCAGGCTTGTTTTTTTGTTTTTGTATGTCTTCGAAATCTCTAAAGAGATCAATTATCGTTTTACTACCATCTATGAATTCACGGGTCGATGTTTGGCGTGTGTAATGGGAATCTGTTCTTGGAATAGAATTGATAAATTCTTTGATGTCAGAAATTAATGCTTCATCTGACACATTACTAGCAGTCACACCTCTAAAATCAGTCTTTAAAATCCCATGTTCATCGGTCTTACTTTTGACTGTACGAATCATACGATCAGAAATACCCAATGTATTAAGAAAAAAGGTTTTACAAACTCGAATTGGACTACCATCAACGATAAAATGAAAAGCTTTGTTACAATTTCTAGGAGCCAAAGCATTAGTATACTTATATTTGGGTGTAATATTGGTTAAGCATGACAAAATAAAAGATCGTTGATTATGGATATCTCCAATTTCCCAATAAGTATCAAAAATACGTTGCCTTTGTACAGAATCTATTTTGGTAGGACACTGCAATCTGCATTTATTATTACATGGTGGCTTAAGATGTCGAGCTTCAACTGTTGCATTTTTGCTATTAACGTAAGTTTTTCCCAAATTTCTTAACTTTTTAGCTTTAATTTGTTTCCAGATTTCCGGTTGTCTAGTGCGCTTTCTACTTTTTGTCACAGTAATACCTCCATCAGTTGTTGTAGCTGCTGCTGAAGTGGACTCCTGTTCTCGTTGAGGTGATCTTGACGGCTCCGGAGTTGTATTTTCTTTATTATTATCAGGGTTTCTTTCCGCAGATTCACCACTAGAACTATCAGATGATGACGAAGATGAGCTTGATGAAGAAGAGCTACTACTGCTAGAACTAGAGCGGTGGATAGGTCGAGTTAGCAAATTATTAACCCTTTTTTCCTTTTCTACTTGGAATGTAGGATCACCGTCACTTAAATCTGCGTCACTTTCTTCGGAATTTATAGGCGAAATAAGATAATTTAAAGGTGTTCTTATGCGGGTAGCATTCTCAGGTTCATTTTCAACATCACGCAAAATCTATAAGACAAAGTAAACATGAAAGTCAAATTAAAACAATGTCATTAAGTTAGGATCAAAATATACTAATAACTTTGAATAAACTAATGTAACTAATGTACTTTCAATTTAATAATTACAATACCTGATCATCTAGTTTTGGGGTAGGACTATCTTGATGTTCAGTGTCATTAAAATACTCTTGTGCATTCAAAAATGTACAATTTTCCGGTTTATTTCTAACATCATGTAGCACCTGCAAGTAAACACAAAAATGAATGTATTGAAATTACCCTCAATAATAAAAAAAATGGAAAAATATTTTTTATTTGGTTACCTGGACATCAATACTTCTATCTGAGAGAATTTCGCTATTTTGTATCGGTTCATTAGGCACAGTATTTGCCTGCAAACAAAAATGGTTACAATTAAGTGAAAACGCCAGGGAATTGCAGGGAATTGAAGTACCTTCAATTTTCTTATTACTTACCTGGTCGTGTTCTTGGTAATGAGGACTGCCTTTATTATCAATTAAATCAAGAATTTTCCTTGATCGTGCAGAAGCCATTCTAGAAAGTAAAATCATAAATAAAAGCATTAATTTTTTCTACTATTTTAATTTGAATAAAACTTATTACTGAATACGGACACATTGTCAATTTTGACCACAAAAATATGCATTATTTTTGATAAAGCACAGACCCATTACTTTATGTGACCATGAGCAAGTTATCAATATTAGTATTAAACAGACGTAACACTAAACTATGACTGTAGCAAAAACTAATTTGACAACATTTTTACTATTAAACTGACTTAAATATTAATGTGATCACAAACTGTTATTGTTTTTTAGTTTTAAATAGACCTAAAACCGAATACGCCGGTTGCATGTAACAACATTTTAGAATTAAAAAGGCTCATTGCGGAAAGAGTCAAAATAATACTAAAAATATACATAAAACTTACCTTTAATTTCACAATGAAAACGCCTCAAACACTAATAGGTCACTTTAAAATTAAATGCACAAACTGTTTTTGTTGTAACGGTTGAACGAACACTGAATGAGTCTGTGTTATGTCAATCAACGTCACAAAAGTCGCGAAAATGAAAGAGACAGCAAAGATTGTAAGAGTAGGAAAACACAACGTATTGAAGAGTTTCTTAGAGCTATTTCATAGATGGCGTTGTTGTAGTCACGCCAGGTGCATTAACTCATTTTACGTAAATTTTGAGTTCGGTCACTATAATATTAAGCGTGCGACTTGTCCAAATTTCTCCACATCGTTAGTTATTAGCCGGGTCCTATTACACTGAAACTCGCTGCAAAGCAATACCCGGCGCTTGCCTTTCGATCTTCTTGGTAAGGCATTTATGTACTTTTTTCCATAAGTTGTACGCCAAGAAAATAGCACACATTACAATAACTGCAACCATCATATATCGCATTTCCATAGAGTAATCGCTCTCAGACATACTGGATTTCGCTTTATTTCCTTGTCCCTGTTGGGCAATTATTACCTCCTCTTTGAATTCCTTGGATACTTGACTGCCCATTATAATTTTTAATTATTATATCCTGAAAAACTGAAACACTAAAGATCCTGGCAGGGTCGCCATACGAAGCTAGACGTGCTTCACTGGTAATAGGTAGATTACTACATTTATGTAAAGGCGAATAAATGAAAAGACAACCGGTCAGTTTAACGTATGAAAGTATATTGTTAAAATAAATGATCTTATGAGCTAGGTACAAATACAATAATTAGGTTGCACGCGTACACCATATACGGAAAGTTCAATATACACTTAGTCATACATCACAATAGTAGGATGTACCTCTAGCTGTTTTGGCAGTGCACGCCAGAATAGCTCGCAGATGGTAGATTGTTTCCTACTTCCTGACACTTATCGTCATATTTTTGACAATTCACACAATATCTTTATAATATCCATTCAGTAGTTTTTACATGAAAGAGTAACATCCACCATTTCATGTAAAAACTACTGAATGGATTTTAATGAAACTTTACAATAATATAGCTTATATATGAGAATAACAGATAGGCTACAATTTATAAAGATATTGTGTGAATAGTTAAAAATATGACGATAAGTGTCAGGAAGTAGGAAACAATCTACCATTTGCGAGCTATTCTGGCGTGCACTGCCAAAACCGCTAGAGGTACTATCAGCCTAGTAATATTATAAATGCGAAAGTTTGTGAGTATAGATGTAGGGATGTATGTTTGTTATTCTTTTACGCCAAAACTACTTTAACGCGGGTGAAACCGCGAAGAATAGCTAGTAATTATAAATGTACATTGTGATTATTCATTTAATTAGTTATTATCATTGTATCAATTACTATAGTAATTCTATAATAATTTTACGTCTTAAAACAATTAATCGATATTAGACTCTCAATTGCTTATCACTGATAATAATATGAATAGGGTGGGAGATTAATAAATATTTATTCCTTGTTACGACTCGCAATTATAACGTTACTCCGTTAAATTAAATATTGTGTGTGGAAAAAATATCGGAGTTTTAATATGCAAAACCTACGAGTGCGTAATATTATGCTGCGGGGATGTAAGAGCAAAATTGCGTAATGTAAGCCGATCATATAGCGCTATTTTGAATTAAATAAGTTTAGTAGAAATGACACTGAGAAGGTTCGTTATTACATGGATAAAGGGTGTTTGTCTTCTACATTCAAAGAAAAGAGTTCAACGCCCGCCCTGTTTTGAATTTTTCCTATTCACCGCGTATATGATTCGCCGATCTAAAAGTTATTCCTTCTATCTCTTGGGAAATAACTTAAAGATGACCTTATAATTCACCAGTTAACGCAGCAGTTCAACCGTGTTGGAGATAAACCAGGACAGCACGCAAGCAGACAAACACATAGACAAAAAAATGGTTTTTAAATACCGTTTATGCTCTCATATGCTTTGTAATAATTTATTTTTACATTACAAATATGTATAGTTTGAGGTTGATTTCTGCAGCTTAAGCTTATCAGCAACTTAAGTTGATTGACATCATCATCTGATTCATCGACTTTTTTGTCACAATGATTAATATAGGAGCAATTATTGTTAGAAGAAGAAGGGTATAAGATGTTTTTTCAAACCTAAACCTAATTAACTTATGTATTATTTACTTACTTAATCAATGTATTCGTTTGAATGAAATAATTACCTACACATAGGAATTCAGTTTTCAGGATTTCATCTCGCCTTTCTATTTCTTCCCTCCTAATTAATTTATTAGGATAGTAAAATTAGAACTGACCTATGACTTGTTATTAGGCGCAGTACCGACAGTTTTACGCGCTCTCAAAGGCATCGGTTTTAAAAGTCATTCTTCATTTAAATGCATTTCTAATTTTTTCCCCACATTTATCGAACTAATAATCTAAAATTCGCATACTTCCAACTGAAAATATATTTATTTAACTCTGAAAATCTCTCGTAAATAAATCCGACCAGCTTGTTTCGGTTTAAATTAGAAAAAAAATACTTGAATTTTATAGAAGAAAATTACTATGATTAATAAATAACATACAACCGACCTCTTCTACTTCAACCTATTTGAACAATATCTGATTTGGACAAAATTAAAAAAACCGGCCAAGTACGAGTCGGATTCGCACATGAAGGGTTCCGTAGTAGCAAGTATTTTAATTGATTAAATGAAAGCAAATTGCGGTTTACGATTTATGACGTATTAAAAAAAAATCTAGTTGCTAGATCTCGTTCAAACCAATTTTCGTTGTTAGTTTGCATGATAATGTACATCATATATTTTTTTTATTTTTATCATTCTCTCATTTTAGAAGTTACAGGGGGGGGGGGGGGACACTCTTTTAAACTATTCAGTTAAGAAAAAATGATATTAGAAACCTCAATATCAATTTTGGAGACCTATCCATAGACACCCCCCTCATGTATGGGTACGACGAAAAAAAGAGTTTGAGTTTCATAGATATGTATGGGGACCCTCCAAAATTATTGTTTTTTTTCTAATTTTGTGTAAAAATCTTAATGCGGTTCATCGAATACATCTACTTACCAAGTTTCAACAGTAAAGCTCTTATAGTTTCGGAAAAAAGTGGCTGCGACATACGGACGGACAGACAGACATGACGAATCTATACGGGTTCCGTTTTTTGCCGTTTGGCTACGGAACCCTAAAAACAGAGAAACTGCGTAACACACCATCTTCTCCTTATGAAAAATAGATGTAGCCTCATTTTTGGCGCTTTTAGTATTGTTTACTTATATTCATGTATGCGTGAAGATCGAGATATTCTGTGGTTGGAATTCCTCTTAACACCGCCACAATCATAAACATTTTTGAGTTTGCTACTAATCAATAGTAAAATATATTGAAAAATAATCCAATCCGAAGCCTTATTGAATACATAATATACATAAATGAGGTTTAGAAATAAGTTTTCTTATGTTGGACCTTCATAATAGTACAGTCGACGCCTTCTTACAACTTAATCTTGGCAGCAGTTTTATTACGTAGGTAGTAAGGGTGAATTTCGATCAATCGTGAGCATTGACATGCAGTTCACTTACTCGTACTACTATACTTAGCATGCACAATGTGCAAGAAGTCATGACCATCGAAATGTCCTTAAAATTAAGATGCACGCACATTTTGGTTTCGAAACTCTATTTCAGCAGGTATTCTATTTCCAATACCTTATCAATAAATTATAATTTTATCCTTGAGGCAAGATGATTTGTTTCCAAACTATTAGAGCAATCACGAATAGGCAGGTATAATAATTGGGCAAGAAATTTCATAAATTGCAACTTCTACCGTTTTCGAAACGATACTTAGATGCGATTGATTGATGATCAAAATCGATGGTATTACGATTTCATCAATATAGAGACGCTCATAGCCAGATTCTTTAAGTGATCGGCAATGTTAAGCAACTAGGCTTGTGTTCAGTTCTTAGATGGGTGACCTCCAAAGTGGGTTTAATATCTGAGCATCTCAGTGCCTCGGAGGGCACGTACGCTGTCACTCCCAGTTGTAGTCTTTAGATAATAGTCCTTAATCCATATCAGAGGCCACCTGGGAGACCGGAACATCTGACACTAGGGTAACTACTGCCAATACGATAAGTAAGTAGTAACATAGTTTTAAGAATAAGCCTTACTATAAAGCTGTGGAGTCAATTAATTGGAAAGTTATTGTATTCAGGGTTCGGTCATTGCTTTCGTTTAAGTTCCGTGCCCTAAAGGTACGGAATCCTATTACTAAGCCTCCACTGTCCATCTGTGTCTTGTCAGCGTACTGTTACTCATGAACTATGAATGAATGGATGTGCCATAAATTAAAAACATACTGTTGTCTAATGACTATAACCGGGATCGACCACTTTGCTTATACTTTACGCATTCTAAGGCACGTAAATGCTCAGAAACTAAATCACTTAAACGGTTACCCATCCATAGATTGACCACGCACTTAGGTATTTATCCTCACTAGTCATCATGAATTATTCTCAGTAAATATTTGTTAACATTCTCTTTGCGAGGCAATAATAATCATATTTAAACAACAAAAGTAACCTTTTTATTTCTTAATCATATAAAATGTTTTCATATCTTACGGGAGCGATAGATCTTAAGGCCTCGATGACCGAACACGTTTTCAATACATATTAAGATATGGTTACATCTCCACCCTTAAAACCACTGTGGAACCCCAATAAGTTTAACCCCAAATAGTATAAGTGTCAATAATAATAATAATATAATAATATCTAGGGACAATGTCACACAGATCATCCTAGCCCCAAACTAAGCAAAGCTTTTACTATGGGTACCAGGCGACGATATACATACTTATATAGATAGATAAATACTTATATACATAGAAAACATCCATGACTCAGAAACAAATATTTGTGCTCATCACACAAATATTTGCACTTACCGGGATTCGAACCCAGGACCACCAGCTTCGTAGGCAGGAACACTACCAACTAGGCTACGGTGACCGTCAAAAAAATAATACCAATGTATTGAAAACGTGTTCGGTCACCGCCCTTAAGATCCTAAAAAAATATTACTCCACCAAATAAAAATGCCTCAAATTATAATACGATTAGCATACAAATGAGGCATTTCGAAATAGTTTAAGTAATACATGTATGGTTACCATATGCACTGAGGTCTAGGACACCGGGCTTGTTGCCAACAGTTGCTTTTGTTGCTTGTTGGTCAATAACCATTTTGTGGCTATCTAATAGCTCGCATTGAATCGTGAGAATCCACTTATGAATGATCTTAGGTGTTATAACATCTGTGAGAATTTTTTGTATTTAAGTAATTGGTTAAAAAATGTAATAAAATGTGGTAATATTACATTGTTTAATGGACATGTGAAATATGTTTGTTTTTATATCCAATGACCTGCATTATGATTATATTGTAATACTTAATAACGTCGTTGAAATAAGTTTTATTGTTACTTACTTCTTAGGAATGACTATAAACTACTATTACTATTATATTTGTAAATATCATCAAAATCATATCAACGAACACAATTGAATATATAAGTATTGCTCGTTTTGTAACACCGTGGTCTCCTTTTGTGAAAGGTTCTTCTTCTGGTAAAGCTCCAGAAGGAGACTGCCGAGCAAGATCGGGAGCGATCCGATACCACTTGTAGAGAGAGAAGGCGTCGGGGCGGTGGAAGCAGCCGGTAGCTCCACGCCCCCTCGGGGTTGTGGTGGAACCAGCTAGTGCCGCCAGGTTTAGGCAGATCCGGGAATACAACGATCTGTATGTGGCGCAATCTGGGTGGACATTCAATTGTCCTCCCAACGTGTCACGTGCAACCTGGCACCTGTCCCTCACCATGTCTGACATGGCGTAAAAGGGAGTACCAGAGCAGTATTCCTGCGTTCCCAGGGCTCCCTCGTCCAAGAGAAGTCCACGGTTAAGTCGGTGCGAAACCGACATACCCACCCACAGACACCTTTTCCGGGTGGCATGAGTAGGCGTTCCCACTGCATTATCAAAAAAAAAGTATTCTTAAATTTAAAATGAATTGATAGATTTTTTTGTCATGATTGTTTGTTTTTGTTTTCAGGAAGCAAGATGTCGCAATCCGCCAACAGCGCCGCAAAAGATCGAACGAGTCATAACTTTATGTCAGGATGAAATCAAACTGTCGATACTTAGAGGTGAGAATAAATTTATATTAGGTACTAGCTGTGCCCCGCGGTTTTACCCGCGTTAAAATTTATAAATTATAGCATATGCGTTAATCCAGGGTGTCAGCTAACTACATACCACATTTTATTAAAATCGCTCCAGCCGTTTAGCCGTTCAATTCAAAATTCAAAATTCAAAAGTCGTTTATTCCGTTAAAATATTACATTTGTGTGGAATCGTCAATTTTTTTTACCCTACCGTGCAGTGCATGACGTGGCAGCTACTGAGAAACACTGCCAGAAAACTCAGTAGGAATCCTTTTTTAAAATATATATTTCTTAAATAAATTTACATTGTATTTAAATGTGTTAATTTAGAGCGACTCAATCCCAAGCTGTTTTGTCACTTAAATAATCAGAAGTTTTGTAATAAGCCCTGCTACACAATTTGGCTTTTATAATTCTTTTAAACTTATTCATAGACATTTCTCGGATATCACTGGGAAGTTTGTTATAGAATCTTATACATTGCCCCACAAAAGAGTTACTTACTTTGTGGAGACGGGTGGTATGTAACACAAAGTTATGCTTATATCGAGTATTTATATTATGAGTATCACTCCTTTTACAGAAGGAGTCTTTATATTTATGCATATAAATTAGATTCTCATATATATACTGACATGCTACAGTCAGAATGTTAATCTCTTTAAACTTCTCTCTCAAAGATTCTCGCGGACCAAGTTTATATATTGCTCTTACAGCTCTTTTTTGCAATACAAATATGGTGTTAATGTCCGCAGCGCTACCCCAGAGAAGAATTCCATAGGACATTATACTATGAAAATAACTGAAATAAACCATTCTAGCTGTATCCACATCAGTAAGCCGTCTTATAGTTTTAACAGCATATGCAGCAGAACTTAATTTGCCTGATAGTTTTTCTATTTGTGGGGCCCATTGTAGTTTTGAATCAATTGTGATACCCAAAAACACAGTTGACTCAACAGGGGTCAATCCAGCTCCATTAAGCTGTACATTGGTAGCCACCTGTTTCACATTAGGTGTAGAGAATTTTATGACTTTAGTTTTCTTGTCATTTAGCAAAAGATTATTAGCATTAAACCAATGAACAACTTTAGAGATTGCGTCATTTACTTCGTCAAAATTGCGTAATTGTCGATTTATTTTAAACGTCAATGAAGTATCATCCGCAAACAAAACAATCTCATGTTTATCCCTTACATAGTAGGGTAAGTCATTTATATAGATTAAAAATAAGAATGGGCCGAGAATCGATCCCTGTGGAACGCCCATTACCACTGGGGATCCCGCAGATTTTTTACCATTTATATCGACCTTCTGAATTCTATTGCCCAAGTAAGAAGTCAAAAGTTCGAGAGCCTTGTTCCTGATACCGTAGTGGTGTAGTTTCCTGACAAGAGTGTCATGATGAACACAATCAAATGCTTTGGACAAATCGCAAAAGATACCTAATGCATCCTGCGAGTCCTCCCAAGCCGCGAATATACTTTTTAACAGATTGACTCCTGCATCTATAGTTGAACAACCCTTCGTGAATCCAAACTGTTTCCGATGAAGTAAATTATGTATATTAAAGTGACTGAGCAACTGGCTAAGCATTAGCTTTTCAAATATTTTACTTAGAGTGGGCAATACGGAAATAGGTCGGAAATTTGAAGGATCTGAAGTATCACCAGCTTTAAACAATGGAATAATTTTACTATACTTCATCAAGTCAGGAAATACGCCAGATGCGACACAGCAGCTAGATGTGGGGCGATTATAGTTATAATTGATGAAATAGTCTTAACAGATAAACCCCACAGATCCCTAGTGGTTTTCATATTAATACTTTTGAAAGCATTCAAAATATCTTTAGGGTTAACCACCGAGAATTCAAAATCTGTGTCACACTTCTCTACGCTTTGCTGGAGTATTAGCTCAGCAGATACAGAAGAAGACGCAAGAGATTTGGTAACATCGATTGGAACATTAGAAAAATATTTTTCAAACTCAGTCGCCACTTCTAAATCGCTTTTAATGTCAACATTATTTATTCTTAAATTAAAATCACGACTACGTATTTTTTTCCTACCTGTCTCAGTATTAATAATCTTCCAGGTGGTTTTAATAATATTTGTCGAATTTTTTATAATATTTTTTAAGTACATCGATTTAGCAATGGAACAGGCTCTTCGAAAGGTTTTGGCATATTGTTTTACATGTTCTAGAAAAGTCGTATTTTGATTATAGGATCTTTCTTCATACAATTTATATAATTGATTGCGACTTTTATAAATTCCTGGAGTTGCCCAATCACAGAACATCAGACGGTTACTTACAGACAACTGTTTGGGTGTGAATATTGAGCAGAACTCACCATTAATCAAGTTGAATAAAGAGTTGTACAAGTGATCCGGATCACTATGATAGGGCAACAGTGCCGTGAACAAGTAACAAACATACACACTCACACAGTCACACACCCACAAACTTTCAGCTTTATAATATTAGTGTGACTGTGACACGAGTGGTCCAATGGCAAGGATATCTATTTTGTTTTTATCTCAGTATATTGAGTATAGCCACCGGTAGTCATGAGAAAATGTATGACGATTATTAAAGGCAGTCAGATGCCTAACAGACTCTGACACCTTGGTTACTAGTTGCCAATGTGTGTCAGAATTTTGCCTAGTATAAGTAGGGCTTAAAAAGATACAACTTATATTTAAACCTTGTTATACTTAACCAAAGTGAAGGGATGGCCGTAGCCAATGTAATGATAGTTCCCATTGACTTGATAAATGTCAAAGGTAACTTTAAGTTAAACCGTATTACCTGTATTTAAGTCAGATCTATTTAATGGGCCTCGATTCGAAGCCTGTTATATTACGGAAGTTATAAGAAGTATAAAATCTAGTTTGTTATTTGTAATTTAGAATTGATGTTTGAAACTAATATAAATTTTGATGGTATATTTTACGATACGATTTTAAGACTATCTAAGAACGAACTTCGCAATCTCAAGACATCGAAAGAAATGCGATAATGGCGACGATTCATTGCTACATTAATTGATTTTAAAACGTTGCAGTTTATTTTTAATTAACTCATTAGAAAAGGAGAGGATCCTTAATTCCATTAAGGTATTTCGCAAAATTTTGAATGAAAGTAGTTTACTAGTTTACCCCCATATATCACCTGGGGCTCTACCGGCTAAGTCGCCATGTGCCCGTGCTATAATTAAATAGATTAATGATGTTTTTATTAGTTTAGTAACATATAAAAAAGAATCGCCAGCAATGTATAGTTTGAGAAAATATTTTATTGGACTCGATCCGTAATAGCGGCGCGACGTTTTAATTTTATAATAGTAGGTATATATTACTTACAAAATACAAATGAGTAAAGTTAAATTAATAAGAGCCAAGGTGATCAACCACAAACTCAAAATCTCAAGCACAGATGCAAACGCGTCTACTATCAAAACTCGATCACTCGCGGTCACACGCTGTCAAGGTCGCCGCGAACAGTGAAAGTAAACGCCAGGTACCTACATACGTAATAGACGTATCGACAGACATTACTACTTCATTTACCACAGAAAATAATACAGTTTTACTGTAATGTCTTTACTATAAAGGCTTTGGATTTGTGTATTGTTCTGTATCGAACAACCGAGATTTTACAGATGGTGCAACTTATAATGGGCAGTTGACTGTTTTTCCTTATAAAATTGGGTTAGAAGTGGGTAGAAGGACTGCGTTTTTCCTTAATAAACGACAACCTATCCTCACATAGATCTAAATCTACGTGATACTACTACTAACTAAATGTGATAAATTTAAACTGTTCATTGTTGACTGCCTCGTTGGTCTAGCGGTAGCGTGTTCACCCGCAGTAAATGAGGTCCTAGGTTCAAATCCCGGGTCGGGACAAAAAATGATTTAGGGATTTTTCCGTAAAAAGACATTTCTCAGTATCAGCCCGAAGTCTGGAAATTGGCGGGATTACACCCCCGTGCCTCGGAGAGCACGTAAAGCCGTCGGTCCTGTACCTGACCTCTTTCCGGTCGTGTCCCTAATCGTCCCATCGGATCATGAGAGTGATGGATAGAAATTTGTTGTGAAATTTGATGTGTTTGCGCACACGCTTGTGCACTATAATATGTCCTGCGCAATTGGCTAATCTCCATTGACAATGCACGCCGTGGCCGAAATTCGGCCGGGAAGACATCATCAATATTTGAAGTGATCTATTGTCACTAGCGAGTATCACTCGTGTAGACTGTCATATTTGGATTATATATTTGTGTTACTTTTTTATTATTTTTTTATATACAACGTGTAACAGAAAGTGTGAACGTAACTTAAGGGGGTTATAGGGTATCAGGACGGCTACCTATGGACGAAACTTCAAACAGAAATAATCATTTTTTATTCAACAAGTAATTTATTTTTCTATCGACCACCTAAATCAACAAGAAAGATTACCGACATTATGAACAACACTAAAAACTCAGCCGCAAGGGTAATGAACCTTACCGCGAACTCTTTGGGTACCTACTACTTAGACTGTAAATAAAAAGTGTGGTTCTGTACAAACACATAATTTATTACACGTGTTTATTTTAAGATTCAATCAAATGTTTAACTGAATTTTTGCTCTAATTTTTAACGACATTTTAATCATTCATACTTTGATAACTAGGAAAAATCACTTAATTTAATTTAAATTGATATTCCGCAAGATGTTGGATCTAGGAGAAATAAATAATTTAATTGACTTATGTAACTGCAGATATTTTTTTGTGTGTTAAATAGTAAGAATATTAAATTTTTGTTTCAGTATGTGAATTTAATCTGGCCGGAAACGAATAGGTACTTAATTTTTAATACAAACTATACAAACTAACCAGATAAACCCACGTGGTACGACTACTGATAAATTACGAAACAATATGAATAATGTACTAGGCTCATATGAACATTAGGGGACATTTCGAATTCCGTCCTGATTTTGTCGCAAGGAACTCTAATACGGCGGCGAATACAAAGGATTGATGTAGGTAAATAATAAATGGTTAAATATTTTTTAACATTCATCAAAGCGGGCCCCGGCGCCGCGCCATTTGAATGTGTTCGTGTATAACTCATTGGTCTAGCGGTAGCGTGTTCAACTGCAGATAATAAAGTCCTGGGATCAAATCCCGGGTCGGGCCAAAAAGCGATTATGGGAATAATGAAGTCCTGGGTTCAATTCCCGGGTCGGGCCAAAAAGTGATTATGGGATTTTTCCGTAAAAAGAAATTTCTCAGTATCAGCCCGAAGTCTGGGAGTTGACGATATTACACCCCCATGCCTCGGAGAGCACGTAAAGCCGTCGTTCCTGTGCCTGACCTCTTTCCGGTCGTATCTCTAGTCGTCCCATCGGATCATGAGAGTGATGGAATAGAAAGTGCAGGGGCACTTTCAATTCCACCTTTAAAATTTAGAGTGATACACTCCAAATTTTAAAGGTTCCCTAAAGACATATTAATCATTCATACAATACATACAAATAAAAAATATGAATAATGTACTAGGCTCATATGAACAGTAGGGGACATTTCAAATTCCGTCCTGATTATATCCAAAGTTACACTAATATGGCGGCAAAATCAAAGAGTTGATGTAGGTAAATAATAAACGGTTAAATATCTTTTAATATTCATGTAAGCGAGCCGCGCGCGTCGTCGATACCTAGGCGGCTCTTTTGAGTGGACTCAAAGACGCCGCCAAAGGGGCCGCGTTCGAAGAAAGCCGCCAAATTCATCAAATATTATGCAATTTCATTTATTTAATAAAAATATTAAAATCATCAGTTGTTCGTAAACTGCTGTCTATTTAGGTCGTGTTTAGTTACTCAATCGTCTAAAATGTCGTTTAGTAATGAGTAAAGTGTTCCGCGAAATCCTTAACTATGTCGTTTAGTGATCGTAATAATTTGGAAAATTTCGTGCATTCATATAGATGAAGCCTCAGACGTGCACTTTGTGATGATGAGGATTCATAGGTCACAGAATTTAAGGCTGTTTAATTACGAGGAACCTATGTCGTGAAGGGTACAGTGTCGCGATGGAGGCCACGCCTCTTTATAACTAAGAAACATGAAAGCTTTACGATTCTATGAATATGTTGGACATGAGAGAGACTCGTGTTAGTTGGCAAGTCTTAGAGTTAAGCTTTCGGTGTCGGTGCAGATTTTAGTGAACGTGAAATAATGAAATTCTTCCATCAGTACTGAAAACAACTTCAACTAGAAGTTAAACTATAAAAAGGATCTCGTAATGTGTTTGTGTATCACGTACTTATACGATGTAAAGTATCCAATAGCTATAAATAAAAACATAACTCTAAAATAAAACAAAATATGTGTAGTGAGTGCAATCGGAATCAAACTACCAGGCGTGCATAGAAACACAGAGGTATGTCAAACAATTTCTAGCGTAAATCAGAATCAGCTGTGCTGTGTTAGTACGGATGTTCGTTATATCGATAAAAATACTTGTCGATATATTGAACGGTATATTATTTTACGATCAAGATTAAAATGATGGTATTTCGGTATGAGATTTTGTGTATAGGTAGGCTTAAGGACACCGTATATGCCCCTTAAGTTACGTTCACTCTTTCTGTTACACGTTGTATATGTATAAGAGAGCGGCAAACGAGCAAGTGGGTCAACTGATGGTAAGTGATCAGCGCCGAACACCAAGGAGTCGCGGGTGCGTTGCCGGCCTTGAAAAGAGTCCGCAAACAATTGTTGCTAACCCTCCCCACCCCCACCCCTATGAGCTCTGGCGACCTTACTCACACTCAGAAACACAACATTAAATTATTAATGTTATTATTAAGGAATCTCTTCTGTAAGTGGTGTTCTTAAACCTCGTTAATAGTAAAGTATACAAGAGCCTACTGTAAACATTATAATATGATCAATAAATACATACATACATAATAATATAACAGTAGTACCTAACTATAGTTTGACTGCGTGTGTGGTGGCTAAAACAGTCGCCTCGCCGCTTCGTGTCGCGGGTTCGAGTCCCGTGCCGGACAACTATTTGTGTGACCCATAAATAGTTGTTCTGAGTCTGGATGTAATTTATGTCCGTCTATTACATATATATTTGTAAAGTACCCCGCGACACAGGGCTTAGATTCCTTAGTGCGGGAGTAGTGTTTAAAAAAAATAAAAAAAATAGTGATAAGAAGTAATCTTTTACACTTAGCTGGAATTTATGCATAACTTTGTGCTCAATGCACAGTAATTGGCAGCACATTCCAGTAACGAATAACGGACTGAGAAGAATTTATCATGGAAATTGATAGAATGCGCTGGCATTTTTAACTTCAAATTTTCCGATTAAACCAAAGCTCTCGATATATAACTCTTTTTTATATAAGAAGGAAAGGAGGAAGTTAACCTATACATAATTAGTTTTAGGATAATCTCTGATGTAATCAATATGATGAACTTTTGACATAAGCAACGTTTGATGCATACATGAATATCTTAGAAGAACTAACACAATGCCATCTGACCCCAAAATAGGCAGAGCCTATACTGTGGCAACCAGACAACTGATGAATGTACTTATATATTTCCGTCCCAAATAGAATAATAGGGCCACCCTATACTATCCCGTGGGTGTTCTAAAAGGCGACTAAGGGGTACGCCAGGTATTCGGGTCCCCAGGTGGCCTCATGTCAAACGCTGTGACTACGGCAAACCCTTCCAGATGGCAACGAACTTTAGGGTAGATCTACTTTTTTTTCTTTTAAAAATACAACGCCCGGACTAGTTACTGTGATCTCTGTGTCGCGGGGTACTTTACAAACATATAATAGACGGTCGTAGATTGACGGTCACCATAGCCTAGTTGGTAGTGCTCCTGCCTACGAAGCTGGTGGTCCTGGGTTCGAATCCCAGTAAGTGCAAATATTTGTGTGATGAGTACGAATATTTGTTTCTGAGTCATGGATGTTTTCTATGTATATAAGTATTTATCTATCTACATAAGTATGTATATCGTCGCCTGGTACCCATAGTACAAGCTTTGCTTAGTTTGGGGCTAGGATGATCTGTGTGACATTGTCCCCAGATATTAATAGATGGCACAAATTACATCCAGACTCAGAACAACTATTTGTGGGTCAAACAAATAGTTGTCTGGCGCGGGACTATCCCATTGGACGATATCAGGCTCGTGATGTGATGTGACATACACGTAAGGTGGAGGTCTAAATATATGTATTTAAACATACTCCAAACGAAACTGTCGATAAACAATAAAAAGGTATAATTTTGTACTGGGTATAGCGCAGAAAGTTAGAGACAATAATTGCTAATTATTGTTAATTAATTGCAAAATATATAGGTTTTTCGAGTTGTTCTCTTTTTACGATTGCGTGTATAAATTAATTATTGTACCCATGTATACGATTTGAGTTTTAATTTTTATTGACATCCTGCTCGTTAAAAAGCCCCAACTCTCACTAGAAAATGAATTATATGTTTTTAAATGCTATACTGAGCCTTTAGTAACACTTAAGTGGATACATTTGTTGTACGAAAACCACCCTTGTAGCTTACGAAATAAAGTCAATGTTAAGGTCAAAGTGTAACCACCGTTCAACTTTCATGAAACATTGCTAAATACTGTTGCAATTAAACTGCAGAACTTCAACACATTTTTTTACTGACCCTCAAAAGCAGTTGGTATTCAGTTGGACTATAGTTAGCAGCCCTTGAGAATGGTCCGTGGAGGACTGAAACACGTGTTGAGTATCGTACTGGCGCAAGTGATTTGCATTTTTTTTAATATAATGTCCTTCTTGGATGTGCACATTTATGCGGGCGGGAGGGCGGTGCAAATTGCATTCTGGCATGATTAAACTGACAATTAGCGGAATTGATACTACATATTGATTTCGCATTTTGGTTATATATTCTTTTTTATGCAAGGAACGCGATTTCTCCGTCGTTTATGATCCGAATTTCATGATAATTTTCCTGCAGGTATTCTATGGGAAACATTTTCTGTTAATAGTTAAAATAGCTTAACCTGCCATAAAATGTAACATAAGTTATAATTAACATTTGGCGATGGCAAAGTTAATTCACATATTAATAATAATAATATCCTAGGACATTATTTACACACGGCCATCTGATCCCAAACTAAGCAGGGCTTGTACTATGGAAACCAGATAACTGATATACTACATATACTATACTATTCTTTTATAAAACATACTTATATAGATAAATTACGCCCAGACTCAGGACAAACAGACATGTTCGTGCACACAAATATTCGACCTGGGTGGTAATCGAACCCACGACCTCCGGCGTGAAAAGCAAGCATTTGCCAACCACGCCAACAGGCCCGTGAATATTCCGTATATATTCCTTTCATTTGTTTCAAAGTCGATTCAAAATTTAATTCAAATTGAATGAAACTATTTTGTACTCTTTATTCATTAATTTTTAAGTGGTCTTATAATATCCTGATACATTATTCACACACCAATTCCGAATGATCCCAAACTAAGCAGGGCTTATACTATGGAAACCGTATACATATATTACATATACTACTTTTACATCCAGACTCCGGAATACTCAGGATAAACAGATATGTTCATGCACACAAATATTTTACTGGGTGGGAATCGAATCCACAACCTGAAAGCATTTACCAAACACAACCAACTGGCACATCAATTTTATTATAATTTATAACAACTTTGGATAGATCAAATACGCCATTTTACTTGCAATCTAAAGTATTAAACTAGCAGCTAAGCACCAGAGCAGCGGGACAGTGAGACGAATTCAAAAAGAAAACTTTCTAGTTCTCTCCTTTGTTACATATATGAATGCTTTTGTGCAATAGTATCGACCTACGAACGGTGAATGTTAATAAGACTGTTTAGTAAGACAAGAAAAGACGGCCATGCAAAGATGTCGAGGCCCCGAGGAGGTACTTTAAACTATTGTCATTTATGTCTCCTAAGTACAGTCAGTATATAACCTAACAATACGGTTAGCAAAACCCTCGACTCCAACTAAATTAAACCATTTTGGAAAAGAACTGATACTCTTACACTGCTGAAACGATGTTAACAACACATAGCTAAGAAGGACCGCAAGGAAACTGTCTTTCAAATGAAAAACACCGTATCGAAATTGGTCCATCCGTTTGAGAGCTACGATGCCACAGACACGCACACACAGACAAACATTGACGTCAAACTTATAACACCCTTCTTTTTCCGTCGGGGGTTAAAAAGGAGCGTTCACAGCTAGTTGCTCTCACCTGACCGTCAATGATCCGTGGGATAAATCATGTAGGGACGCGGTCAGACTATAAACTAGTGAACGCCAAAGTGCTTTAATTTCTGAGTGGATCCGTTGGAGAGCACGTTAAGCAGTCGTTAACTCTGACCCAGGATAACCAAAGCCCATACGTTAAAAAGTCAGTTTTAAAATTTCTGTACCAGAGCAGCAGCTATGTTTATAAATATCAGAGGGCGATCGCTTTTTTCATTTTTGATAGTTATAAATCTAGCATCGAATTTCAGATCGTTTAATTACTCAATTATCTCTACACTTTTATGTGATGTAAAATTACGTTTGTTCTTACGATTACTAAGCTATTATAAGAATTTTCTCAGCACTTAAAAGTTATAAACTAAACATCAAAATGTAAAGTGATAAATGTAGACCATCCTTCGCTTTCGACAAAAGAAAAAAATCGAGGCAAAAGACGTGTGCAAAGATTGTGACAAATGGAAATCCGTTGTCTCTGCCTACCCCTCTGGGAAACAGGCGTGAGTCTATGTATGTATGTATGTATGTATCCTTCGCTTTTTACAAAAATACTTACCTACGCCAAATGTGCTCGTCTATTCCAACAACATCGACATAAACCATGGCAACTTTAGCCATAGTCAACTAATGAGTTCGACCGTGTATCTAATTCACTGTTATGGTATTACTTGTTCTTAATTTCTCAAAATTGCATCTATTAATCTCTGTGCGTAAATAAGTTAGATCAAGTAAAATTTTAAGTAATTGAGATTATCATAAACATGAGGTTTTGTGTATCAAAAAACACTTTTTGTCTCTCTCTTTGCTCTAGTTTTGATGTGTAAAAAATTAATCTTATGTGTTTGTATTTACGACGATTTCGATTCTTGATGGAGGTACTCTCTTCATTTGAAATATTTGTCTCGTTGTCGACTGAGCACTCAAAGCGTACGTAAAATATGCCGTACCCACAACTTAAAAATTAACTCGACGTGCATTCGACCTACACTAGTCTGACATTCCCACACATGGTTTATATTTCTATACCTACTCTAAACGCTTCAAAATCTGTTCATACTCGTAGAGTGAACCGTGGGCATCCTGTGGTACGTTCGCAATGTCGATCAATACCTTCGCCATAACCTTCATTAAAAAATATTATCACAAATAATAAGTCAATAAATAAGTCTCTCAAAGGTCGCAGACACTGAGCTCATGTTATTGTTTCATCTTTCAAGTTCCTACAATCATCAGGAACTATTTTACTGAAATCCTTGATCTTTAACTGAGAGGATTTTTGTATGTACCTATATTTATTTGTGCATGAAGATCGTGTAATTGAGTAACAGGTAGTAATGTGCAGAACTAACTTAATTAAGACACATTAATTATAATTGATTATATCGAATCGTGCACGTCCTTTTTTAAAGTACATTCAAACTGATTTCCCGGATGCGTATTATCATTAGTAAATATTTCTCTGAAACATAGTTTTACTTTACTTATTGGATGGGTAGTGGTTGTCAGAGTTGTTCAAGCCGCCCAGTAGGCCTCTGCATAGAAGAAGAAGAAGTACACTTTATTGCATAAGGAATATACAAAGTACAATATGCATAGAACATTATTTTTGCAATTGGCGGCCTTATCACTAAAAGCGATCTCTTCCAGGCAACCTATTTGCGTTGGATGGACCAGAATTTATTATCAATGGATAATGGTAGCAAAGGGTGTACGAATTTATTGGAAATAAGAAAGATAGCTTACATATGTAATATACGTAACAATAATACTTATATACAGTACTATATATATACATACACAACATATATACATATATATAAATGTAATAGCCATCGATTGTTGTCTCACGACTACAACTAGGACGAAAAGGTTAACGTGCCCTCCGAAAAATGGAGACGCTCAGAAATTATACCACTTTGGGGGTCACCCATCTGTAGACTGACCGCGTGCGCTAGTGTTTAATCTCGCCGATCATATACGGGCGGGTGAAAGTATGTACATAAGTGGCTGTGAGGGCCCTAGTTATATTTTATAAAAATTAATTACAGCCCAATTAAATTGTTGTTATGAGTCTGTGAATAGCATTTTTGTAATGTCCCCGCAATATGGTGAATATCTATACTGCAAGCGTTATTACGAAAAATAAATATGAAAATTGTGTTTTAAAAACTGGAATTTTGCAAGAATTCCAAATGCCTAAATAGCAAAACCTAATGTTTTGCAATTTAGTAGGTATGCGCTGAAATTTATGAAGGATTTCCATTCACCATATTATTTTTGATTTATAAATTAGACTTGCTTTATGCGTGAGTATGTGTATTTTAGCTACATGATCTAGTATCATCAAAAAGGCAAATCCATTAACTTGAAATTTACCCGAAAGAAAAAGGGTTATAATTTTATCCATTTTTCTAAATAGATAACCCATTAAAATATTATCATTTTCATTAAACAACTTTGATTTACATTCATTTTTATAGATTACTAGCTGTTCAATGGCGGAGATGTTGTCCAGGTTGAGTTGAATATATTGACTGCACGTGTGGCGCAGCGATTAGGACAGTCGCCTCGCCAGTTCGTGTCCCTACTTCGATTACCGTGCAGGACACCAATTTGTGTGACCTATAGATAGTTGTAATGAGCCTGGATGTCCGTCAATTATATGTTTGTCAATAGTATTTTCCCTATAGAAGGCGTTGTTTTTTTAAATATTAGGTCTTTACCTATGAAATTGCCGTTCTGCAGTACTGGCCATTTCAAATCAAAATAATTTTTGTTTGGCTAAGAATTCTAATTTCAAATTAATTTTATTTTAAAAACATAGATTCTTTTTTCCAAAAGTAGTCATTTCTTTATTGATTAGTGTTACATTTTCATCGCATTTCAATCTTTTTCGTCATCATGGATACGTTAAAAATTCGAGTAATTATGGAATATGAGTACCGTCGTGGCAGCAACGCGGCACAAGCGGCACGCAACATCAACGACGTTTACGGAGCTAACACTACAAACCAACGCACCACCTGTTATTGGTTTGCTCGCTTCCGTTCTGGAAATTTCGACCTGAAAAATGAACCTCGCGGTCGTCCGAAGACTTTGGTCGACAATGACGAATTAAAGGCGGTTGTGGAAGCTGATGATACACAATCTACGGCTGAATTAGCAGCAGCTTTCGACGTTAGCGTCAAAACAATATTGGTCCATTTGCGTCAAATTGGCAAGGTAAAAAAGCTTGACAAATGGGTGCCCCACGAACTCAATGATCACCAGCGCGAAGTACGCGTCGAGACGTGCCTTGCACTGCTCAACAGACACACAAATGAAGGAATTTTGAACCGCATTGTTACCTGCGATGAAAAATGGATTCTGTTTGATAACCGCAAGCGCTCAGCAAGTTGGTTGGATCCTGGTTCAGCACCTAAACAATGCCCTAAACGAAAACTTACCCCTAGAAAAGTGATGGTCACTGTTTGGTGGTCTAGCGCCGGTGTGATTCATCACAGCTTCTTACCAAACGGGGTGAGCATTACTGCAGATGTGTACTGTGAAGAACTGAGCACAATGATGGAGAAGCTGGCGCATCTCCAACCAGCATTGGTCAATCGCTCGTCTCCGCTGCTCCTGCACGACAACGCGCGACCTCATACTGCACAGCAGACGGTCTCCAAGTTGCAAGAACTGGGGTTGGAAGCTCTCCGTCATCCGCCCTACTCACCAGACCTTGCGCCTACAGACTACTACTTTTTCCAGAATTTGGATAACTTCTTGGCGGGAAAAAAATTCAATACCCGAGAGGCAGTACAAAATGCCTTTGAAGAATTTGTTGCCTCCCGTCCAGCTGATTTCTTTAAGAAGGGCATCAATAAACTGCCACTGCGATGGCAAAGATGCATTGATTGCATGGGTGATTACTTCGATTAATACAGATAAAAAAAACCATGAAAAAAATTCGTTTAAATTTTTTCATACAAAACGGCAATTTCATAGGTAAAGACCTATTATATATAATGAAATGAAATAATGAAATTTATTCAGCACTTGGGTATTTACATACACTTGTACTTGTCAAGCTCACAATATATTACATAAACACATTTTAAAAACAGTAATTAAAGCAACAAATTTTTTGAATTAGGCCGTCCTTGTGGCCTGTTTCGGCACATATATTTTTAATATCCTTAAATAAATAATAAATAGCAAGTTACTAAGCTATTATTATTACATTTAGCAATAGTATATCAAATTAAAGAATTGAAAACAACGAGCAGTTGGCTAGCGCAAAAGGCTCTCAACCAGTAGCTTAATTTAAGCGACTAATACCTGAGGGCACCCTTATGGGTTTCGGGCCACAGCTCAGGCGGCCGCTGAAGTAAAAAGATGGAATTCGAAATGGGGGTTAGATCACTCGCTTGGGATTACCGATCCCGTGTTAACGGGGCAACGCGATCCTCGCCGCTGAGGATCATATATATATATCCATTAATATTTCAACGTGACTCACTGCATTGTTTACTGCATCGCTGTACAACATGGCATTCCGATACTAAACCGTACACAGAACGCAATAAAACATCCTTCTCGACTTTACTGCCTATAAACAATGATTACAATACTTAGGTCTATATTTGGACCACCATGTCCCGACCGACGCCATAAAGGCCGAAATATTACCCGTGACGAATACCGAAACCATTGTCTTAATACAAAGTAAGTGTAACAGGGCTAATACCATAGCAATGAGGTTAACATTGTATGTAACGGACGCTTGCAGTAAACAGGGTGTAAAGGACAGCTTAAAGTCTGGTTTTACTTATATAAGCTGCTCTGTTGGCCTGGTGGTTAGTGACCCTGTCTGGACCTGAGGTCGTGGATTCGATCTCCGCCTGGGACAAACTTTGTGCGATGAGCTCGAAACTTACTCAGTTATCCTAAGGGCAGTGGTTACCTTAGTGTCAGAGTTGTTCTCTGGCATGGTTGTTCAGGCCTCTGACATGGCTTAACGACTGTTGTCTAGTGGCTACAACTGGGACCGACAGCTCATCATGCCCGCCGAAGCACGGATACGCTCAGAAATTAAACCACGTTGGCGGTCACCCATCTATGGACTGACTTCTCTTCTGTATGTGGGTATAATTTATTTATCTATATCTATAGTATGTATTTAGAAATATAATAGTAAATTTATCAGTTGTCCGGTTGCCATAGTACAGACTATGCCTAATTTGGGATCTAAACGAAAAGATCAGACGTCTAAAGATATTTATAAGGCAACGTAGTTAAATAAAAATAAGCGGCCATTTATTGCTTCTCCAGCAAGTGAGTAGCACTAAACTTCATATCAATCAGCGGAAAATCTAGCACACGTCGAAGTTTTCTACCAAAACTTCCGTCCGTACTTATAACGAAAGATTTCTTTAAAAAATTATAGATTTTTAAGACCTTTGAGTGTGCATTCAGAGGTATATGTATGTGCCAAAATCTGTAGACATAATTCGGTCTCATTACCTTGTTAAAAATAAAATCTGTTGCTAAAGAGCAGTTTGGATGTTTTGTTCTCTGATATAAAAGTTATTATTTTAAGCAATGACCAAAAGTACGTCGAAAACCTGATTAAATTATATACCAATTCCGGTGGTTTTATAATTACGTGGAAAAATATAATACGCCAGAATTATGATGGTTCACCTTAAATTTTACTTTCTAATTAAAGACGTCTTGTTTAGTCTTCGCAAATACATACATAGACAGACTCACGTCTGTTTCCCAAAGGGTTGAAGAAATATCTGAAAAATTGTTCGACATATTTCAATCAAACTAAATAATATCTTTAAAATATGATATTTTTATAAATTTTTATCAAATTTGACACTGCAAGGTGCAGAAATAAATACTGAATCAATTTACGTTAATCTATTCCTTACACATTGTATCTCATAAAGCTTCATCATATTGACAGTCGCCCGCGCATTATATTGGTTGCATGATACAGAAGATCTTTAGCCGATAGAAACAATGCCGTAAACTAACTGTTGTCTTTTTTCAATGATTTTGTTTTGAAACTACTCATTGCCGAGTCAAAATTTTATTATACACAATTTTTTTATTAAGGAAATATTTTATTTAATTATTTGAATAGTATAATATTTTAATTGATATTGTAAGTATTATTTATTTGTAATTATGTCACTGGAAATCTGCGTAATCCGATATTCTTTACAATTCCTAGGAATTTTATAGATTGTCTGAAACGTGCTGGTAATGTGTTGTTTTTTTTATTGGATGTAATTTGAGTCCGTCTATTATGTTTCTAAAGTACCCCGTGGCACAGGGATTAAATTCCCTAGTGCGGGCGTTGTCTTGTTAAAGAACAAAAAAAATTCAGACTAGTGCATCTCTAAGAATCTTTCTCAATTTTTTTATTATGATAGTTCGCTCGTAACTTGGCTCGCAACCAATACGTCAAGATTTTCCCTTAGATCTCTCACGTATAAAACATAATCCAACACAATCCCATCATTTCTTTCATAGTGACCACAAAACGTAGCTAAGTAAACAACGCTTTACCTGTCTCTTAACGGTGCTGAGATTAACATATATTGAACCTCTGTATTTTTTCAATAACAATACCCCACTACAATGGCACTTTATATTTTTGTTAAGGTTACTAAACGCCACTTGATGATGTTCCTCTATAGTCCTACGAAAGGTTGTGATCTTTGACTTTCCCATTACCTTTATTTCCCTAATAGTTTATTGTCCTGTTCTTTAGTAGAGGTACAATCACTAAGTAGTTCTATACAATTAAAAGACATTTGACATATTTATTAGGACATTGAAATATTTTCAGTTAGATTAAGTTTAAAATGAGAATAGAAAGAAGAGACATTTTATTAAAGTTGGCGTGCTCTTAACTAGGAATTGTTTAGAATTCTTATGTTTAATATATTTCCAGTAACATACACTAAACGTTTAAAAACGCTATACGACTGTAACAATTCGCAATTTAAAAACGCACGATTCATAATAGCGAGTACTTACCTGTACAATATATATTTTTTTATTAATTGACTTCCATGAACCGCTCGTGCAATACCTAATTAATTCTTAATAGAGATTATTATCTAGATATTTTTTTCGTCTTTCATATTAAATAGATTGGTATTACCTATGTATCCGGTTGTAAGATTTTTTTGGCATGGCATTCCTTTTTACTGTGTAATAACACTGGTGGAAAGTTCGATTTCCGCACAGGACAATTATATTTATGGCAAATATATTTTTGAATTTTATATACGTAAAATGCGATACAGGGAATTTATTAATTAATGCGGCCGTTTAAAAAATCAGCAATAGGTCTTTATAGTGTAACATTTATAAAAGTTACTGAGCGGATTAATAAGGTAAGCTATTGAAATCCGCTCATTTGTTTAGGAGTGAAGATACCACAGACGTGTGTAGATAAACATGTGCCAAACTTTTATCGCCTTTTATTTTGTCAGTATCTACTATTAAGACAACAATTTCATTATTGCATACACTGTGTACATGGTTGTATGTAGATGGTATACAATTTTGAATATCAACAGTTAAGATTTATTAAATGTAAGCTGGTGGTCCTGGGTTCGAATCGCGGTAAGTGCAAATATTTGTGTGATGAACACGAATATTTGTTTCTGAGTCATGGATGTTTTCTATGTATATAAGTATTTACTTATCTATCTATATAAGTATGCATATCGTCGCCTGGTACCCATAGTACAAGCTTTGCCTAGTTTGGGGCTAGGATGATCTGTGTGACATTGTCCCTACGTATATTATTATTATTATTAAATAATCATAATGGTAGGTTAATATTACTATAATATATATTTGTGGAATTATTAATAAAAAATTATGAAAAAAAATGCAACATTTCGCCAAAATACACGTTTCGATCATAAATTATACATTTAATATAAGCCACTTTTTTAAAACATTTTTAAATGCTTTGAATTCCAATTCCTTGATATTAGCAGGTAGGTGATTATAATATGCGTATTGCAGTAAAAATGCACTATTGTAAAAAATAAATTCATGGATGGTGGCAACCGTAATATACCTACTTATATCTAATACGTTTATTAGAATTGGCGGCAGACTTGAGCTCAAAAGATTCTATATTGTGTTTTACAAAAATACATATTTCCACAATATAAATACCGTTAAATACCAGGAAGCCTACTTGTTGACAAATTGTAGGTTAAATCTTTTAACCCTGGCTACTAAGCCTTTGTGTGACGAGTGCGATTAATTGTTCTGTGTTTAGGAGTAATTTGGAAATATAAAAGTACGTTTATCAGTTGTCCGGTGCCATATTTTTTTTAATAATAATATTTAGGGGCAATGTCACACAGATCATCCTAGCCCCAAACTAAGCAAAGCTTGTACTATGGGTACCAGGCGACGATATACATACTTATATAGATAGATAAATACTTATATACATAGAAAACATTTATGACTCAGAAACAAATATTCGTGCTCATCACACAAATATTTGCACTTACCGGGATTCGAGCCCAGAACCACCAGCTTCGTAGGCAGGAGCACTACCAACTAGGCTACGGTGCCCGCCAAACCATATTACAGGGTCTGCGTAGTTTGGGATCATGGCGTGGGTGGCCAATGGGTTAGTTGTCCCAAGAAGGTTATATTATTTACTAATTGCTTTAAAAATCTAAGGTCATCAAATGTTGTGAAAATCTATCGTTTACATTGAATTAAAATTAAAACTGTCAAAATTATTAACTTATTAGACCAAAATAAAAGTAATGTTGGTGGAATAAGAAAATGTTTTCCACAATTCCACAGCTCCTAAATTATTTACCATTTGAACGGCGAAGAAAAATCGTATCCAATATCTACTCATCAGAGGCTTTTCAATAACTAAACTAATAGGTATTTTAATATTCACTAATGTAAAAGAAGTCCAAATATATATCCTTCTGGCATTTATTTATACAGTAACGTGTAGGCAGCACTAATATGGAAGGTTGTCTTAACTGTTAAACTGAGATCATTCTCTGACTCATAAGGTCATTCTGAACGAAATATTGCCATCACTAATATATAATACTGAATAATATCTACAGTACCGTATATTCAGTACCGTAAAATATACTGAGACATATTATTACCGTAAAATATAATGTCTCAGTATATTTTACGGTAATTTTACTAATAATAATATCCTGAGACATTATTTAGACACGGCCACTTGATCCCAAACTGAGCAGAGCTTGTACTATGGAAACCAGAAAACTGATATATTACACATAGTATTTTTTTTGTAAATACATACTTATACATGTAGATAATTACACCCAGACCCAGGACAACAGACATGTTCATGTACACATCTATCTGTCTTGGGGATCGAACTCACGACCCTGGCGTGAAAAGTAAGCATTTGTCAACCACGCCAACAGATCCGTCTGATAATGCATATGGATAACAATGGCACTGATTGATGTGGCGCCCACCATTGATTTTTATTTATTGAATTATCTTGTACTGAAAAACATCCTGAGTAAACTTAGAAGCCTAAAAGTTCTCCAAAATGAAGTCTACGAATCCACATTTAGAGGGGCTTATTATTCAATAGAAGGAATAGATTGAGAGGCAAGTTAGGATTGAAAATTATTTAATATTTTTTACTTGGTTTTGAAGTAAGTCTTTCTTTTTTAAAACGTCACAATCTGCCATAGGCATTATACTCAAGTAGGTTTTATATTGTAGTAGTCCAATACACACACTAGTCCAGCATGGTGGACTATGAGTTAGGCCCTCTCACTGTGAGTGGAGACCAACCACAGCAGCAGTGAGACAGTCTTGGGCTGCATCATCAATTCGAATCACATTCACGCTAGTATAACTCCTCTACATCTTCTTCTTTACCTTTTCGTAGTCAAATCTATTCAGCTAAGATTATTATTATTATTGATGGTGCGGGCTTCGACGCCTTGGTGGCATCTTGCTACGTCGGCCATCTTTTGGTCAAAGCTCCTTTACTATGTCATAATTAACTGCTAAGTCCGATAGTTTCTAGAAACTTTCAATATTTTAAAGCAGTAAGCGTTTATATACCTTACGGTTGCATGATAAGTTTTGACAACTAATTAGCAGTTTGCTCGAGAAAAGCATGTGGCACGGCATAATATGGAGAAGCCTTGTTATTTTTTCTAGGCCCTAAACCACACGGCTTTTGTACTTGTACTTGTGGAGGTACAACCCTGAATCATGAGCACAGGATGCCGAAGATGTCATCGTCATATATATATCAAACATATCATAAATATTAACAGCCAGCCATTACTGGCAATTCACGCGTAAATCTTGAGCAACCAGTCCTTAACAAAGTTTTCGTTACAGGAAAATATAAAAAATACACATTTCATCCGTTTACAAGATGTTGCGAAAACGATACAAAAAATAGTTGAAAAGAATTTACTGCCGTTACAGAATTCGTTACTAAATAAAGGATGGCTATGGCTAAACCCAGCGGGGCCGTTGCCGACACAGCTACTCGTATGAATTATGTGAATTTATGTAACACTTGTGCCCTTAAATAGCCGTTATTGACATTCAAGAATAAATGTTACTTTATGCAATCAAAAAATAATAACACCAGAATGGAAGAAAGAAAATCGTCTAAATGAATCTACAAATGTGCAGGTGTAGCTGATGCAGAACTAGTCCTTTTAGTGGTTTGTTTCCTGCTAAGCGCATAGGAGGTAGTCGGTGACAAGCAGTCAGTAGGTCCGATAGTAATTCGGCTGGCTCAAATATTTATTCTTCGATGACCGATAACTCGGTTGTGTAGGACCATAAAATTATCACCATGAATTACTTTCTGTATACTCATTTAATTAATTCACGGTTTACATGGAACTGAGTTTTCAGCTTATAGCTATGAATAGAAGAACTAGAAATATGAATGTATAGAAGAAATTAACAACCTCTGGAAAATTCTTTCATGTCACATGTCGGTGACGCAATGGCCACCGTAGACCTGAGTCATTCTTAAACGGGACTTTTGTAATGTTAATAATGGTCAATTAAGGGCACAAGTATTACACAACCTAATTACTCCCTAATAATATGGAAAGAAGTGGAAAATTCATATAATTTTACAAGAGCCGAACATCATTCCATTTTTGGCAACACTAGTAATAAGTAGGTTGTATGAACTTGAGTGTGACCTTAAAAATTGTGAATCCAAATCAGTTTCGGAGCGAATGTTGCAAGATGTTTCATTTACGTAACAATGTTGGTACTCCAGTACTTATACAAAGTATGATAATAAAATATCAATGTCAACTGAGCTGTTAAGATGTCTGTCCATTATTTGGTCTACATCTAAATATATATCTTCATTCACTCCGTCGAACCGAAGTCGAAAGTGTCTGTTGTCAGGGATTACTTAAGGACAGAGATGTGGTCGCTTACAATGGCCTCACAAGTACACTCAAGGTCACCCTAAGAGCAATAAAGTGGGCTATGCTCGGAGTAGGTATTCATGCTCGATCGAATCAGAAACGTGGAAATCCGCAGGTGAACCAAAGTAGCCGAAACAGCCCAAAGAATTGCCGAACTGAAGTAACAGTAGGATGGGAACATAGTTAGTAGAACTGATGGCCGCTGGGGCAAAGAGGTGCGAGTGGTGACCACGAACCGGAAGACGCAACGTGGACAGGTCTCCTACAAGGTGGGCCGATGATCTTGCAAGGGAGGATCTCGTAGGAAGCCGCTGGGTGCGGGCAGCACAAGACCGGCCATTGTTTAAATCCTTGGGGAGGCCTTTGTCCAGCTGTGGACGTCTTTCAGCTCAGATATGCAATAAAAAATGTGCGCTTAAAATGACTGCTAAGTAACATACCACATTGATCGCCTCTGTATATCAAAGACGTATGTAGTAGTAAAATCTGACCTATAAGTAAATCTAACATTCCAAACTAATCACTTTAGCAATAGTTTTGTTGGTCCATATTCAGGTTGTTTGCGCATTGCGTAAGACATTGCGCGGGACATGCGATGTGCACTCGACTGTACCTTTGCGAAACTTTAGTGTGAGTGTACAATGTACACACGGCAACACATCAAGCTATACTATTCCAGTATAAGCTGATCCCGCATTGTATAGGATTTCCATACAATGAGAGGTCAGCTTATACTGGAAATGTATAGCTTGATGTGAAGCCGTGTGTACATGTTTAGCATTTCCGTGAATTCGATATTGTGCGGCTTTTGTGGTGTGAATCAAGGCCGTTATCAAAAATAGATTTTACAAATGTGACATAGGAATGTAATACATAAAATTAACTACTGATAAATACGAACCAAGCTAATGCCATTTCATAAGTTGGAATCAGGGATATCAATGCCTTCCTGGTTGAATTTTGGCAACGGCAGCCAATCTCAATGGAGACTAGACATCTAGTTCACTTTTGTGATCCGATTGGTTGGCTAGCTAAGTCTACAGAAGGTTAGGTTAGATAAATACCGACAGTGACGGTTTTTTATGAAGTGAAAAACTTTTATTACTTTTCTGCCCGACCCGGGATTTGAACCCTTGTAAAATATAAAATGACTACTGCACGTCGAAACAGATCAAATCTTGGGTACAGTCCCCCTATTAAAACATTAGTGCGATTAATTATATGTATTAGAAGGATCGCGTATACATTTCTAAATAGATAAAAAAATATAGAAAATTGTCACCCAGGCATAGAAGAAATTATCGTGCTCATAAAGGTTTGACTTGGACGGTGATCAAACCCACAACCTCTGACTTAGCAGTCAGGGACACTAACCACTAGACTAAGAAAGACATATTAAGTTTAGATGTGTATCACAATGAAATAAGTAAACTTACCATAGCAACAACATTAATTTAAAATGCATTAAAGTGGTGACCTTATTATTAGTCCTCATATATTTTTATTGGTCTTCATTTGAAATGGTAATTAGATGGCCTCAGAAGATTGACGATATCAATATCCGCAATACTTTATAACTGGTTTATCGATAGACTTGGATTTTAGGACTAAAATCGATCAAAATTACAAACGCATTTTTCGCAAAGGCATACACCAATATTTCTTGTTACCTACATAGAATATAGACCAAAAGGTTTATATTCTATGTAGGTAATCTTTAATAGTGCTGAGGACAACTCTTTGTGCAAAAGAAGGATATCCTTAGAACTCACCACATCTTTGTTAAAAAAAGACGTTACTTCAATCGGATGAGCTTTCCACGTCTTTGCGTACGCGTAGTGCGTCAGTTGCACAAAACGTCGCTAAACCTCTCATGTGTCCCCTCATCATGACCACCCTGAGTCAAGGTTCGAATTCGCGCGTTTTATCCAGTTTGTAGTCTTATATGGTAGATAGCTTAAGCCCATACTCACCTCTACTGTCCGGTAATGCAGTGAAAGCCTTTATTTAACCATTCCCGCACTTAGAAACTCACGTCCGTTGTCACTACTTTCTAACACAATTAGACGTATATCAACATTTTTATAAAATAAAATGGCAAGACTTTTCGACCTCGAGTTAATCCTAAAATTATGAAATGTCATCACCCGTTACCAGTGTATTTAACAACAGTTTCCTTTATCAAAGGATATTGTAACATAACAAATTGCTCAATTATTGACGATTTACTGTCCGGTAGTGTGTATGCCTATAATTCTTACCCAATCCAATCTGGTTAGGCGAGTAAGTACCTTCAACCTACTGCATACCCGTATTTTCCATATGCGGTTGCAATATTTCTAAGTAGAAACAACTTTTACACAGGTTAAAGATTACGACAGTGAAATAAGATATATGAAATACTTCAAAATTAGATTCGCATATAATAAATATTGAATTGATGATGCACTCCATTTATTTACGATTAAAAAAAACATGTTGTAACTGTAAATAGATTAATTATCTACGATATTATCATTCTCTCTCTAATTTAAGTGTCTTGTCAGTGTAGCAGTTTCTCCTTGACTTCCTTGTAAGCCTCCAATTTCACAACTTCCTTCACCTGGTCCATATATTTACGTCTCGATCTGCCTCTCTTTCTTCTTGCCTCAATTTTGCCTTCTATGATGTTGGTGATGAAATGGTCGTGTCGAATTAAATGTCTAATATTTTTTTCTGGCCTAACCTCTATAATCTTTAGAATTTGCCGTTCTTCTTGCACTCTATTTAAGATCATTATATGTAAAAACTTTAATAAAAATGGTAATCTTTGGGGACTGCCGATAGAATTAAAAAGTATTTATTACACTTCTTAATCTAAATGATCTACAATATAATAGTTATAGATATTCCTCATGGGAAGTGTGACGACGGTTTCATGCTTTTTGCTCACCCAAAAAGTACACATATATACACAGTATACATATAGCTCATGAGAAGAATTCCATGATTTTTGTTCAACCAAAAAGTGCTCAACGCGCCTAAAGAAGTTTTCACTTCAAACAATTAATATAATACACTAACTTATTTTGTCCTTTATCTATGGGACCACCTCGTATGACTGCTAGTATAAAAATTGTTAGACCTTCATACCCACAATTTTATGAATACTGCGCCTGTCAATTTACTCATTGAAGTCTGACGAACATCCCAGAGCCTTATTTAATTATAGTTATTAAAAATATTATTGCAAAGGAAATTACTGGGCCGAGCTAAACGCGAATTCTGTGCAAATATTGCGTACTAGCTCTGGCCCGCGTCTTACTCGCATTGAACTTTATAAATTATAGCCTATGTATTATTCGGATATATAAGCTATATTACTACATAGTTTCATCAAAATCTGTTAGTTAGATTTTGCGTCAAAGAGTACCAAACATCCATATGGCCCTCTTCCTCACCGACTTTCGCATTTATAATATTAGTAGGATAGTAAGATTACGTGGGCAAGTCTCCTACAAGATAGGCCGACAAACTTGATGCCTGTTCTTAGTCGGAAGGCCTATGTCCAACTGTGGAGGTCTTTCGGCTGAAATAATGATTGCGTAGTCGACCTCACATCGGTGGATTTACTTCATACTTGGCTAATCTTTATAACATAGGCAGTAAGGGAGGTTTTTGTGATGCAAGTGTATCCATTGTCTTGGCGACGACTGTACCTAACTAGCAAAACCAATGAAGCGGTATGCTCGTTGTTCGTAGATATCGAAAGTGAACGCGTCTACATCGTGACCTGCTCGTCCTACATTACGCACGTACTTTACTAAACCAAGTCAAATTATGTGGGCATTGCACTTCACAATTACAAACTAGTGTTTTAAAACAGCTGAAAATTACCGTGATTGAACGAGATAGAATATGGGAGGTATATTCTATTCCAACCTCACATGGAGATTTTCAGAAATGCACTGAAGCAAAGTGAGTTTTAAAGTTAAAAAAAACTTTTTTAAAAGCTAACAAATTTCGTTAACGGTAGTACTGGGCGAATAGACATCCCGTTGAGATTATATAATGATTATATTCCTTTATTTTAATGCCATTTGAATACTTATATGAATAATTACCCGATACCATAGATTACAATAACTCTATAAGATCTTTAATTGGACAATGGTAAAGCCGCATTATTTTTTAATTTTAAACTACAATTAGTACGCAATATGATTGAATAGTTTATTAGAGTACATTTAATAATCCGAAGTTTATTTTTATTATTCAGGGTTCCGTACGTTACGGGTACCAATGAAACCCTCCGCCCCCGCTGTCGGAAAGACTGCGGAGGCTTGGGGTCTGTCAGTCTGTCATTTAAATGCATTCATGTGTACATTTAGGTGTATATTACTACTATTAACGTGAACCCTGTAAGGGCACAGCATCAACAATATATCAAATTAAACACTACGTCGTAGATACATTTTATTATATTTTAAGAACATTACATAAAATGACTCAATAGAATAATCGTAGTAACATTAATAATTTTACAAAAACACCACATATACAATATCTATTACTAACTATTAATTGACGGGCCGGATAGCGTGGTTGGTAAATGCTTGCCATTATCGCTATAGGTCGTCGGTTAAATTTCCACCCAAGGCAGATTTGTGAACATGAATATGTCTGTTTGTCCTGAGTCTGAGTGTAATCACACTAATATTATAAAGGCGACAGTTTGTGAGTGCTTATGTTTGTTACTTCTTCACGTCTAAACGGCTGAAGCCATATTAATAAAATTTGGTATGGAGTTAGCTGACACGCTGTATTAACATATAAGCTATAATTTATAAAGTTTAACGCAGGTAAAACCGCGGGGCACACCTATATATACCTATATATGACCTTATTTAGTAATTATTACTATAAAGATAAATCGTAATTGAAAAAAAAATAAGCAAATGTGCAGTTCCAAGTACGAAAAAATAAATAATATTTTACGCCCGCCAGTTAAGTTTACGTTGTTGTGTGTAATGTAATCTATTAAATAGGCCCTACTTTAGTTATCTATATAAGTATGTATTTACGTCGTTGTTGTAAAGGTAAAACCAACAAATTTAAAAAATTATCTCGCAATGGAACCCTTCTTGTGCAAGTAGGACTCGGTCTCGGCCGATCTTTGTTCTTTACCGTCCATTGAACAAAATGCGAATTGTATCAGGGTATCGTATTAAAAATCCATCGTTTATAGCGTAAAATTATTGTACACCGCTTACTGAGTTGGTATTAAAGTAATTATACTGGCATAGTGACTCGCCTGTTACTCACTAATTTGATTTAAACGAGCATCCATCACTCTGTACTCAATTTCGAAATGAAGTACAGTCGACAACACAAACACAACACAACTAACAGTATCCACGACGTCATATAAGAATCGTTTTAGAGTTTTGTACAAAAATGGTAATAAAAAGGACCGTTAGGTTGAACTTCCGATCGACTGTCTATTAAATAAGTGCATTTCAGAACTACCCATACTAATTTGAAATTGTTTTAGTCGACCTAATGGCCAAGTAACCAGGCCAAATTATTCTCAAACATTGAAGGTTTCCCAAAAATATGCCAATGCGCCCTTTATATCACTAAAATCAAAGGAATATAGCATTGAAGCGAGGATCAGCGGGATGGATTCTTTTAAGTGCTTTTCTTCTTTTGTCAGGGAATACTCTTACTACACGGTCTTTTCTCTCTCAATGCGGGAGATGGTCGTTGAGAAACTAATTGCGTGTTATCTGCAATGCTAAATTTGAAAAGTCTACAAGATTGTGTTTGCAGCGGTCAGCGCTTTTTTGTTACATTAGACCGTCGAAGAAAACTTTAAAATTCACGGTATGCAGATTCTAAGATTTGTTATTATAGATTTATATAATTTTGGAGCTTAATTTACTTTTACTTAAGAACATTGCTTTAACTTAAGAAGTGTGCTAACTAATTAGATTTACGAATGAATTTGAGATTATTTAAGTAATACTGGTTGGTAGCGATTTTTACCTTTACATGTAAATAGACTAAATACTTAATTAAATATGTCGTCGCGTTAAACAGATCTAAAATATTTATTTTCGTCGACTGTACATTTTTAACGTGATTATTTGTAGCAAAATAAAAATAAACTAAAATATAATCACTGAAATTATGCGGTCTGAATTAATCATAAAGCGCAAAAAAATATCGTATGGATATCTGATGAAATTATTATGTCTTTTAATTTACTTTTAATAATTGCAATTATTCTGGCAAATAAATCCCAGTACCAACTCGGAGTCAGGAATTACGCTCCGTACTTTGGAGAGTACGTACCTAAAGATGTCAATCCTGCACCTGGGTAAGTCGCCGAACATCGATTTCTTAAATGGCGTTCAAATAAATAAAGGTTAAAAATGACTTAATCAATCGTTAAATCGGCTTCAACCTTCACATTCGATTCCGGACCATTTATGACGTCACATGTGCTCATGAAGCCGATTTAACGATTGAATTTGAACGCCATTTTCGAAATTGATGTTCGGCGACTTAGCCGGTAGAGCCCTTGATCAGCCCACAGTCTTTTCGGATTGCCGTCCTGTCGACTCATAAGAGCAATACAATAAAGAGTACGCCTCTGTCAGTATACTCTTATGTTCTATGATATATTCTACAATTATGGTTAGTCTTCGTTAAGATAATTGTGCTTCTTGCTGTAATTCACCAAGAAGCACAATTATTATCTGATTGAAAACTCTTTCCGTTTTTTAAGAAGTCTCTTGTTTATAAGACTTTTATACAATTTCAGAGGCACTCGACGTAATTAAAGAAGAACACACAATGCCTGCCCAGAGGAGAAGAAATAAGAGAGAAGTGCCTTTCACGCATGATGAGAAGAGAATCGCTGGCGTAAGTACTTTATTGATATCTTTACACTGTAAACTAATTCTGCAGGTAATTTCCATCATCATCATATCAGCTGAAAGCCGTCCACTGCTAGACAAAGGCTGGAAAAAGATCTTTCCACATTGGACTTGATGAATTGGTTGGTATACCAGTATCGCCACGCTTGGCAGACGGGTTGGCGATCGCAGTATGATAGTCATAGTACACAAAGAGGCTGTTCTTCATTCTCTGGTAGACATTCCAGCGGGATGACTTCTACGCCTCCCACGGCATGAGATGGGGTGGTGGTGTTCGTCGCTATCAGCCACACAGCCAGTATATCATACATTGTGTCATTTTAAAATGATAGTATCTTATATATTTGATTTGAAAACATTATTTTCTTTGTTTCCAGTGCTTGCTGCAATGCGTCTACAGAAAAGTGAAAGCTGTAAGTACACGCGACACCCATTTATTTTATCTAACCATCTAATGCGCTAGCGCCTCGTTTCTGGTGTAGTACATTGATAGGGATGTCACTTAGTACTTATTTAATATTAAACTCAAAACGGAGAAATCATACAGTTTATCTTCGAACGGGGATCGATCCCGCGCAGTCTAATAAGTAACCTAGTGGTTGAACTTCAGCCATAGCGGTTCGACCACTAGGTTAAATCTACAACCTCTAGTAAGTAACATACTGGTCGAACTTCAGCCATAGCGGCCAGTCTCAATACAGACAAGCCATCTGCGTGGGACATAAGTATGTGCGTAAACCCGGGTACGCATTCTATTCCCTCACTCTTATAATTTGGTAGGAGCGATAGCCTATACGACCGGAAAGAGTTCAAGTATAGAACTGACGGTTTTACGTACTCTCCACGGCACGGGGATATAATACCGCCAATTACTACACTTCAACGTTAATTTACAAACCGTACACACCCGCGGATCAAATTTACGAGTCCCTTTGCTAACACACTTACGTAAGATGTGGGTTCATGGCATTGTTTCTAGAGACAGAACCGACTGTTATGTTCACAGTTGCTTGTGAAAGATTGTCTTATTGATAAAACCGCTATCAAACTATCAAATTTTAATTTTACATAATTTTTAGCAATGAAAAAAGTAAATATAAACTATTTTATTTTAATTAATCATTCACAAAAAATAACATTGAAATTTATAATCTATGTCTGTGTCTGTCTGTGACTTCGTAAACTCAAACAAATGCGCTAATTCAAATCAAGAATTTTTCATAGTTAGTTTCATCCAAATAGTTTTTAGTTATTTTCTGCCGCGTTGTTCTAGCGGTAGCGTGTTCAACCGCAGATACCGAGTTCCTAGGTTCGATTCGGAATTTTCTTTAAATTTCTCAGTATCTGTAGTCTGTAGCTGTATCGGCCCCGAAGTCTTGGAGTTGGCGGTATTATACCTCGTACCCCGTACCTCGGAAAGCACGTAAAACCGACGGTCCTGTACCTGACTTTTTTGCGGTCGTGGCGCTAGTCGTTCCATCGGATCATGGGTTTGCTATTCAAAAAAGGATTATCCTTTTTAAATAGCAAACTCCTCAATTGGTATTTATGTTAAAAGAATAGACATAAATGTTAAATTTTAGTACCCTTATACTTCAGTCACGTCTTAATAATAAAAACGAATGAGAGTGTGTGTTGTAGGAACCAAAAAAAGAATAATTAAATGCCTCTATCCGTATACTAAATATATAAATAATCAAGAGATAACGGAGACTCCGTTATAGAGTTGCATAAGAATTGCTTCTGCTGCGACCATGCCAACGAAAAGTAGTCAATATTGTTTATTATTAATTAATCACACACGTAATTTGAAACTTTACTTAACGTAATTATCTAACTGATGATATATTAAAAAATGAGACTGAATTCAAATATATGAAAACCATAAATTCACAGAGATATTTAAAATTCAGTAGTGTCAAAGCCCTAGCTTTATAGAAAAGTATAATCGTGGATCACTTTTACTATTAATGAACGCTTTTTTATATCAAGATAAGTTTTGCAACTGTTCTTGTCCCATTTTTACACCTTTCCAGGTAATTGGTGTATTTTATTTCAAATATCTTCAGATTTTAAACTAAATATGAGAAAATAACTTAATCATGTTTTCTTCAAACCTTTTGCCTTTTTTAACAGTCTTATTGTTATATAATAAATTCAGAACCCTAAAATAAGACCAAAAGATTGAAATCGAATAGTTATCCATAACGTTTCCACCAGAAAAATCACGAGATTTTGGACCATTCTAACAACAGTCGGAATTGACATGACGAAAATTGAACTAAAAACTTGAGCTTCAGAAGCGGATTCCCCAATCAAAGTTACTTCAGAACTTCGAACGTGGGAGATGAAAATCGTTTATTGGATCGTGGTCATCCGGTGATCAGTGCAACTTGATTAAGTGGGAATTGATCACGGGAATAAATATCATTTAATGCGACTTATATAACATACGACTAATATGATAATCAAAACAAGAATAATAGCGGCGGCCAATTGAAGGGTTAAGTAAAGCTAAAGTATTTTAGTGGATATGCCCCTTTATTATAACCAAGGTCACCCGTATTCGTAACAAAAACGAATCAAACCATGTTTTAAAGTTTTATAGTGCTGTCACAATCAGATTGCTCCAATTTGTTAACTATAAAACATGAAGGCACCATCGTAAATCAGAAAAAGAAAAATGTGTGCCTTATTTATTGAGCTTAAAATTCTCTGGACGAGAACATAACGGCTATAAAAGTTCGTAAGTCGACACCGTGATTGTGTTTCTTGAAAGCGTCTTTATTGGGTACTCATTAAGGTAGATTTTGTAGTGCAAGTGTATCCACAGACGTCACGTCGGCTGTAAAACTTAAATTGATACTTATTTTCGATACTAGCACTTGCACCCGACTTTGAATATGTTGAAGCAGAAAAATAAACCTTACGATATATAATTACAACTAGTTGGTACCCGCGAGTTCGTCCGCGACAATTTTGAATGATGACCAATGTAACTACTTATTTCTAGTTTTGTCTGAAAAAATATAACTTTAAAAACAAATAAGCAATTCAATTGCAGAAATAAATATAAGAAAACCTTTAATATAACCTAACTAAGAAAGAAACTAAAGACTACATTGCTACTGTTATTTCAAAAAAAGGACACGATATCATCAACAAAAAAAATCAAATAATACATATGAATTGTCCTTAAGGATAGCCAGTAAGTCAAATAAAGTAAAATAATAATCAACGACGCATTAATCACAAAGGTAACTCCCATTAGATTAGGTTGCGACCACGGCATTGATAGGTCTAATATCACATTTTGTGAACAAAACCATGGCGCGATCTTAAACGATGATAACGCCATCTACTAACAAAAATATAAACTTCTAAAAGCGGTAAAATTAAGGTGTGTGCATATTTTGGGTGAAATTTACGCAATCATCTATTGATTCAGTGTTGGTCTACCTTTTATTTCAAGTATTTACTTATTTTAACCGATATGCCAAATAAGTTCCGCGATCTGAAACGATATTAACGCCATCTAGTTACAAAATTGTGAACTTGTAGAGCAATAAAATTAAGATGATATTTTTGGGTGCGATCATCTCGCCACAAACAATTTATAACTACGCTAACTCGAATTTTAGGTAAATTCGTTTTTTATCCCAATTTAATGTAGTTTTTTAATATGTTATAAAAATTATACAATAAAAACTTACAAATCTTATTAAACGCTAAGTCTTTACTTACACGACTACGACTACGACATTTTAAGCAACTTGGCATATAAAGACGAATTTATCTAAAATTCGAGTTGGCGTAAATTGTTGGTGTCGATCTATTGAATCAGTTTTGGATAACCTTTTTTAATAGTAAATTATTCCCTGAATTTTGATTTTAAAACATGTATTGCTTTATTTTTTTTCATGCGTTGAAATAAAAATAAACAGGATTTCATACAAATTTACATCCCCAATTTTACGTCCTTAGGGGTGGAATTTCGAAAAATCCTGAAATATATATTTATTATTGTTAACTGAAAGGCAAAATACCAATTTTTATACGTTTACCTTAAAAATGTCTCAATTTTCATACAAATTTACATCCCCTATTTGTCACCCTTAGGGATGGAATTCATGAAAATCCCGAAGTATATATTTTTAATTTTTAACCGTAATGTCAAATACCAATTTTCATGCGTTTAACTTATAAATTGTCATATTTTTCATACAAACTTACATCCCCAATTTACGCCCTTAGGGGTAGAATTCTCAAAAATCTGAAATATATATTTTCAATTTTAACTGAAATGCCAAATACCAATTAACATGTGTTCAACTCAAAATTTGTCACATTTTTCATACAAACTTACATCCCCTATATTAAGCTCTTGGGGCTGGAATTTCCAAAAATCCTGAATTAAATATTATTTATTTTTGATTGAAAGGCAAAATACTAATTTTCATGAGTTTAACTTAAAAATTGACAAAGAAAAATTCGGAGGATGATATAAAAAAATAAAGAAAACAGTATAAAAGTTTATTTTTCGCATAGAATTTCTAAAGGGGCTATTACAGTTTATTTAGTTAGTTAGTTAAGCCCTAAATTAGAGATGAAATACAGGTCGGAACGGTGCTTAACTTCACTCTTAAGAAGTTAATTCATGAACCTTCTTAGTTAACCTGATGCTCAAGAAAGTGAATTTAATTACGACACAGAACGTAGATTGATCTCTATATTTCGTATCAATCTAAATTGTACTCGAATCTCATATACATACACATACGCCCGAGGTAGTAACAAGACCATTTGACAGTAATATTTTTTACATCCATTTTACAATTTTTACTACAGTAGAGATATCCACATGAAACTCCGCATTCAATTTAACAGCCAGTCTCGTCAGTAGTGATCGACGAAGTTCTTTTATAAAAGACCTTTTGTGTGGTAAGATGCGATGCGAATGTATGTATGTATTATGACACTTGTTAGGACTTTAGTACAATAAATTGGCTATGACGGTTTCAATAAATGTTATTCTTGGAATCATAATTGTAATTTTATTACTTAAGTGGCAGGTTACTTACGATTTTGGTTGCGTGGGCTTATAAAGCGCATGGTATTTTGAGTTTTTAATTTACCAAACGAACAATATCTGTTATTATTAACATGTTCTACATAGAATACCTCTACATATAACTAAAACTTGCGTTGTAGTATGGATGCTGAGTTCATAAGCCATCAGCAAGGAGCTATAAGAAGCTTCTCTGCCGTACCATTTTTAATTTTTTCTTCGGTAAATCCATCATGGAAACTCGTCGCTTTGGGTAGAACAATGAATTCCGTCGGACTCTTACCGACTTAAACGCGAAGGTGGACTTCATCAACACATTTGGAAGAGCACCTACATTAAGTAACTCAATTGTAACATTTATCGACCGCCCTGTGGGATGCTTTAGCACCACGCAAAGTAAATCAATTTATTCCCTCTCAACCTTTGGATTTGACCACAACATCCTGCAGACCTCGCCGAAGCCGTGTGTAGGGTATCTTGAGGCCTCATCGATTACTTTCCCTCTACCACCCTACGACAGGCTATGCCGTAGACCAATTCTACTATCACACAAGAATCTCTATATGTGTCAATCTAAAGAAAATTAATAAGTGAATATTGTGAAAGTTAAATAAATTAAATTCAAAATATAATGAAAAAGGTTTTTATTCACGTGGACTTTAAAAAAGCGCTTGTAAATAGTCATTATATGTATGTAGTGATATAATTAAGTATACATAATTATTTCTAGTTACATAGAATAGAAATAGGTTCCCAAACAACAGAGTAATCACATAACACTCTTCGAATTGATAACTATGCTCTTTAATTTGACGTTGGTAACCATATCACACCCGCATTATTTAGGTAACCATTATAATCTGTGTAAAAATTCCAGGTGGACGGCTATGGTTTCCCCACTCTAGAAGGTCTGGTGGGCTTGTACTCGGACGGCGTGAATGAGCGCGGCTACTTCATGGCGGTGCTTGAAGCTTCCCGCGAATGTCTCATGAAGAACCACGATAAGTTTTCCAGGACCGTACCCATGGGTGAGTTCCTTACTGGTTCTTACACTATGCACAGCTTACTGACGATTAGCGGATCACACACAACATGATTTAGAATCCAAAAGGGTGTTAGACAGGGATGTGTAGCATCACCGTGGTTGTTTAACCTATTCATGGTTCATATCAAATCTTTTAAACAGCTATTTAAAAGATTTGAAACATAGAGAATGTGGTCTAAGGATGAATGAGTTACTCATCAAATGTATTCTTTACGCTGATGATAAACTTCTACTTGCATCGTCGGCGGATGAGTTGCAGGAGATGGTAACAAATATGCATGAAGCTTTTGTAAGGAAAGGAATGAAAATGAATAAAATAAAATAATAAATAAATAAATAAAATAAAAAAGGTTTTATTCACGTAGATTTTAAAAAAGCGCTTGTAAATAGTCAGAACATGTTCGTAGTAATATATAATTAATTTATAATTATTTCTAGGTACATATAGATGTTTAGGTACACAGATTGTAGGAAATAATTTACAATAAGATTTATTTTATAACAGTAACGATATTTAGGTAACTTAAATTAAGTTATTGTCAAGGATCATGTGTAGGTATAATTATCAAAATTTTAAATTTTAGCTAATTTTTACTACATATTGTCTGAATGGTTCTGTATATATTAAGGTACGTATTAAATATTATTATTATGGCGGACCTTGTGTTTATAACGACGGTCGCGCTTTAATGCTACCACCGGATCCAATGCGCCCCAACTGAGAAGACCCAGCGAAACAAACTCAGCGGGTGTCTCTACTACCGGTTTCAAATGTTGGCAAGACTAAAGTAATGGTATTTGAGAGGGATGAATACATGACAGCATGTGATTGATATTGTGATTGGAGGAGAGAAAGTCGCACAGGTGAAAGAGTTTGTATATTCGGGAACCTTGTTTACGAGAGATGTCAAATATGAAAAAGACATTGGTAGAAGAGTAAATGCAGAGAACAGAGTGAATGTGGCACTACACGCCTTTATTAGTAGTCGGCAAGTCTCAAAAAATACTTGGCTGGCCGTGCACGATGGAGTGTTAGGGCCAACTTTAATGTATGGAAATAAAAGTTGGGTATGGCAGAGCAAAAATGAGAGTGCAATAAATGCAGTGGAAATGAGAGCTCTGAGAAGTGTGTGGTGTGACTTGAGGGACAAAATACGAAATACTGATGTAAGTGAGCGTTGTGGTGAGTAAGAGTATGTAGTCACAAAGATTGAAAAAGGTATGCAGAGATGGTTTGGGCATTTAGAACTTATGAAAGAGGATTGACAAAAGAAGTATATAGTAAGCCTGCGAGAATGGTGTACCATTCACGCAGGCTTACTAGATACCTGATGGGGAAGCCCTCGTTGAACATTCTCTGACCAAATTGGAGACGTTCTCAAAAAAGCCAGGTCAGAAGTCCCTTAAACCGGCGAATATATAATATTCTTCATACATGAAGAATATAATAATAGTAAACGAGGCAAAAGAGGTGTGCAAAGATCGTGAGAAATCGAAATCTGTTGTCTCTGCCTCTGGGAAACAGGCGTGAGTCTATGTTTGTATGTATGTCTTACATAATACCTACTCTCCTTAAAGTCCACACTTCAAGTAACTGGATTCACCAAAAACATCGCTTGCACCTGGAAGTCTTTACTAGCATGCAGTTAACAGCTTTAGTTTCAATTAAACATGCAACAGTGGTTTTGCGCTATCGACTTATCGAGTTTTTAATATCTGAATAATTTTATGGCAATCGGTTCAGAAAAGGATAATTATTAACTTTATCTATTATATTTTCCAGACAATGGGCGCAACTGCGACATTTCGTTCGACATATTCGAGTGCATATCGGACCGTATCGGCGAGTACTGCGGCACCTCAGGACTTTGAGCAGCTCTTAACACCTACAAAATCACTAAATATGACATAGTAATATAATAACTATACATACATATACTGGGCTACATAAAGATAGGGAACAAAACTTCTGGCAACGTATAAAATGCTAACACCAAATCATACGAAGGTAGAAATGCATCTCCCTCCGCTAAAAATCCTCCACGAACGGAATTGCCCCTTCGGAATCTCGCAACTGACACAACTTTTTCCTTATAATTCCTTGAATATTTCCATAAAATTCCACGAGGTCACTGAACAGCAGAGAGGCCTTTTTAATTCCGCTAAACTAAATCTGATGAAACGTCGTGTTTGTAAAATACGATGTTTATTTACTAGTTTCTATCAAGCAGTATGTTGCGGTAAATAATTTGGAAGGCGCCGATTCAATGTTCCAAGCTATTTTCGGTAACTAATATTGATTAAGAATATGTTTTATCTGTAACATAATTCTTAATCTAATTTAGTCAGCGCGTTCATTTCCAGATTAAATTTCTCACTTAATTCAACAACCGAAACCGGACACTGCAAATATGGCCCTATTCACTCGAGCTTTACTTACAAATATATAACAAAAAATTACTTTGGAAGCTAACGGTAATTAGCAGATATTCAGCACCTAGGTATCAGTTTGAATCTGATAGCATTCCCGTTCCCACGCCGTGTTTATTATAGGAATCCATAGTTACCAGAAGTAACTCCAAGGCATTTTGTACTACCCAAATGAATTGGATTTAATACCACAGAATTTACCATTACGTTTCAACTAAAGTATCTAAAACATTGAATTCAAAATTTATGATAAAAATCAATTGTCATTGCGTTGTTATATAGGCATTACTCCCAATGATATAGATAGATAACACTTTATTGCACCAAATCGAAGCATAACGTTATCAGTCACATATATACACATCAGTTAACTTATATAATATGGCACAAACGGCGGTCTTATCGCTAATACAGCAATCTCTTCCAGACAACCGTTAGATGAACCAAAGCAATGCAGGGGGATAAAGTGGTAGTTGGCAGTGCATCTACTTACATAAATTTACATGATATATTTGTCTGTCTGCTTACAAACGGTGTTAAACTTTCGTCCAAAGTATTAATGTACTACACATTAACACTTTCGACTAAAGTTTAACACCGTTTGTAAGCAGACATGCAAATCAAGTTTAATGTTATATTCGGTCGGGGAGCTTGTTATACCCTGAGGTTATACCCATTTTTTTTCGGCTCGTACTTGTAGCCGCAATGATCAATTTATATCCGTCATGTTCACTCTACGTAATATTATATAGTTACCAGTAAAACACCATTAGTAATAAGTTGTCTGTATATAGTATGTAATTAACTGAACTAAAATGTGATGCTCAATAACTTGTTAATTTTAAGGTAACCTGTATTTCGATACGAAACCCTGACCTGGCACACCCCACTCTTTAGGTAACCATTTAAAAGTACTTACATCGGCAATCCCGCCTTGGCGAGCGATCAGCATGACTTTACCAAGCAAAAGAGAGACAGAGTGATTCAGTAAGCGAGCAAAATAAGCTTTTGTGCATGGTATATTAGGTGGTAGTTTTTAGGTTAGGTAATTAACCTAAAAACCCTACCTACCTACATCGCCCTGAAATGAACTATTTATTCTATGATAAAATTTGAATATGTTAAACCAATCATAATAATTATGGTTATAAATGTATCGTAGCAAACAAAGAGAGTTGTATTCTTGTATGTAATCTGGCTTTTTTTGTTTTTAAAAACCCAAAAAAGCGCGGGCGTTGCGGTTTTAAAAACAAAAAAGGCAAGATTTTACATTTAGGTTGCGTGGTAGTTTTCATACATAGACAGATCAGACACAGATAAACTACTTATGGATAACACAAATAATTGCCGACGCAAACGCAACATAACACCTAAAAAAGTAATGGCATTGGAGAAAATATTAGTTTTGCTATTTTCTGTCTTTGAATGCTTACTGATCCTAAGTACTGTCTCTTCTTTCAAAGCTTCCGAAATAAAACCTTGTTGATTCGCTGCGTCTAGACAACTGCCAATAAACTTGCGGTTTTCAAAGTAAAATTTCATGCAACCCAAATGTGGTACTAAAAACCCCAAAGACACAAGTTTAGTACTTGAAATATTCGATGAGGTTCAAACAAATGAGTGGGTTAAAACTTATTTTTTTTCCTAATGCAGGATATTTTACCTACTGAGTTTGACACCACACGTCAGCTATCACATGTCATGATATGACTCGTTTTCGCATCCACCCGACACATGTTATTATGTGGTAGGTGCGTTATTAATTTTTCCTATCATAGTAATGTGCTCATATATTTTGTCAAAGCTTTTACATAGAAAAGGTTGAAAATGTTCGTAGCTTGATGCCGTAAAGACTAGTTCTAATGTCTTATCTTAATTGTTGTGAATTTTTATTTCTTAATTAGCTTATCTTTAACGAACTGATAGACTTAACATAGCTTTAAGATGTATGTAATAAAGTCCGTGTATATATCTGACATTTTGTTTTTTTTATTCCTATAAAAACGCTCAGTCAATTGTTCCGTCTTCGGAGCTGAGTTTAACATCATATTTGATGAGCTGGTTTGTTAATCCGACTGGTTAATCAGCTCCTCTCACTTTTTTACAGCTATTTTGCTCATACATTTCAATGTTTATAGGGGATATTAACTTATTGAATCGAATATGCGTCATCTATTTTATGGAATACTAGCTGCGACCCGCGGTTTTACCCGCGTTAAACTTTATAAACGATAGCTTATGTGTTAGTCGGATATATAATCTATATTACTACAAAGTTTCATCAAAATCCGTCCTGTAGTTTTTGCGTGAAAGAGTAACAAACATACACACTCACAAACTATTTTCCTTTATAATATTAGTATGATTCACATTTTACAGTTCATTTTTTAAAGCCATTATAAGGAGTTCCTAGTTACTTCAGTTGGTATAAAAAATATTAAAGTGAAAAATGGTACTGAATATTTTTGAATACCAAAAGACCGTAGGGTCGGAGAACATTTTTCAAAAGTGCATACATCATTTTTTTATCCCCTGAAAAATAAATGTATGAGCAAGATAGCTGTTTTGACAACACTGTTTGTTGATGTATACTTCTGGCTTAATTGAACGGTAGTGTTGTATATTAGATCATGAAGATATATCATCATGTCAGCCAAATGTCGTCAACTGCTGGACAAGGTCCTCTAATAAGAATGGTATACTATGCCATAGTTGCCACGCTTGGCAGACGATAGTTCTCTATCAGGAACCTCGGAACGAATTCTACGCTCCCCGTAGAATGATATGGGGAGGTGATACTCGTCGCCTTGACCTACACAGCACGAAATAATACATAAATCTATTAAGAATAATACTTCTCAATCATCATAACGTTTGAATAAAAATATATATACTTACAGAGAACACAAAAACCTTGTATTATTTATTCGTAAATAGGAATAATATAAATAAGTAAATTACAGTTGATTTACTCATTAACTAATTGTTACAGCTGTGAGCTGCATACTGGGCCCATATTATTTTCTGTTTAATCTGTTTCAGTTTATACAACATCTTAATAGAGAACTATACTTATAATAATAATAATATCCTGGGACATTATTCACACACGGCCATCTGATCCCAAACTAAGCAGAGCTGTACGATGGAACCCAGATAACTGAAATACTATATATACTACTTTTTTTTTACACCCAGACTCAGGTCAAACAGGCATGAAGATGCACACCAATATTGGCATGCGTGGCAAGTCAGCATTTACCAACCATGCCAACATGAACACCAACCTGCAAATATACTGCGATTTGGCTAAGCTCTGTGGTTGGGGCGAAAACGCTTGCGACCGCTTGCGAGCGGCTCGGCGGGGTTGGCGCTCACTTGTTGGCTTTTTGTCTAATGAATTGAAATGAAATGAAATGTATTTATTTGCTTAGAATGTAGGTTTACAGTTCAGGTCTTATATTTAAAAACAACGCCTTGTACATTCTACCTTTCGGCATGCAAAATTTCAAAATAAACAAAATATGACACAGCAATTGAAAAAAAATTATAATATAAAAATTGTGTTCTTATAATTAACAATATAAAGTATTCTTATAATAAATTGTATTTGAAATTAAGTATTGGCAAACGAATTAAGATGTCATGATAAATAAAAATAATGTCATTACAATATAAAACAAAGACAAAATAATAACTAAAGTATAATAAGCTAGGCATACGAGTAATATTATCAGATTTTATTATCATTTAAAAATTCTGTCACCGAATAATAACATTTCTCAATAAGCACTAATGAAAGTCGCCTTTTGAATATTCTAGTGGGTTGTTCCTTAATGCTATTTGGTAATTTATTAAATATAGTAATCGCCATGCAAAAAATGCTCTTTTTTAATAATGCTGTTTTAAAACTCTAGTCATCCTATATTTTGGGTTCATTTGAAAAATAACTTAATGAAGGGGTTTTCAAATACGAGGTACGAGTAGTTTTAATAAAACACGTATAATATGGAGTCTACATATAATAATATAAACAACATCATTAGCATTGTTGGCCAACGTTGGCCTTTTTAACAAAATTTGCGAACACATTTTGATATTATTGCTTATGAATTGCGCCAATAAATGGTCATGTTAACATGTTAATTTTGTGCTTCTTTTGTGCATTTGCACCTCCATAAAAACTGTAAGAAAATAGTCTAGAGATAAAGAGGTGTCATATCATATGTTTTTTTTTTGTAAACGTGGGGGGAATTCCTACTCATTCCACCCACAAAAAGTGTCTGCCTCTGTCACTATGAAATGTAACAAGCATATAATTGCTTGTTATTCATCGACTTATTACTTTATTTACCTTTGGCCGTTCTGAGTCTATGATAGTGCAAACTTGGATATTAAACAGCTGTCATTCATGACGATTAAGATTTTGTCAGGTACGGTTCCCGCCAATATGAGACATCATTTAAGGTTTTATTTTTGGAAAATAGTTTCAGGATTACATATTAATTATAACTTTGTGTAATTAATTATTTTTAAAATATATAATATAAGTGTTTTGTGGATTAAACGAAGACAGCCTTGCCTGTGCTTCTAGCTAGATTTCGAAAATTGAGGTTGCATTTTTTATAGAGACACGATTACGCAAATGAGCTCGTATAAAAATATGGAGGAAAAGTTGAAATTGGAACGTTTCAATGTTAACTTATAATTTTGCTTTTATGATTTTTTTATATCTGGCCAGTATTTCATATAAAAAAGATAGATTCTAGAAACATTCTAAGCGGCTTGGTATACAGTAGATTTAAAAAAAGAATCTAATATGACTTGGAATTTAATCACGGTAATTTTGCAACAAAAAGTTTGGTGATATAACCCGATCTATGTTATGTAGGTTGAAATTAGAAAACTTGGCTGTCAGACCTGACTTGTTCTCTAAGTCGAAAATTTTCCAGCATAAATAAGAATATTACGTAGTACGGGAATTCCCGTACGAAATTCAGTAAGGAACTTATTTACCATTACTAATTCAGGTAGAGCATAGTCTGTAATAAAGATTCATGCTTGGTAGGACTATATTTCATTGCACCCCTATATTTATCCTTCAATCCTATATAATAACACTGCCTGTACGAAAATAATGGACATTCTTTAAATATATTACATCCGGCCTTGAATCCCTCGGCGCGCACCCCGAGTCCATATTTTTTATTTACTATCTTCGTTAAAAATGTAGGCGTCAGCTTTAGCCATAGTTCGCACAGTTTGTTTTCACTAACTTAAACTAAAATAATTTCACTTATTTAAATTATATATCCCTATCGGCCGTCGGTTCTCAAGTGGCGACCACGAACCGCTAGACGTAGCGTGGGCAGGCCCCCTACAAGGTGGACCGATGATCTTGCAAAGGTCATGGGAAGCCGCTGGATGCGGGCAGCGCAGGATCGGCTATTGTGGAGGTGGAGATCCTTGGGAGAGGCCTTTGTCCACCAGTGGACGTCTTTCGGCTGATATGATGATGATGATGAAATTATATATCATAAATTAATATGATATTAAATTATAATAGAGGAGTAACTTTTAGCTTTAAAGTGAACCATAAAAGTCGTTTAAAATCTAGCTAACAATAGTGGGATAGAGTGGAAAACTATTTTTATATTTGCACTATAAAACTAGGCTATATATAAGCCTAAATATATGAACACACAGAGCTCTATCGCACGATTTTTAGCTATAACACGGCTTTAATGTTTACACTATTAAACTTGTAACCTATAATTACTCCTTGATATTTATTAAATATAATATTTACTTGACAATTTTAAACCTTCCATTACCTTAGCTTTAATTGAACTTGAGTACCACGGAAGCTGGTTCTTAAGCATAACAATTAATTCAGAATTAAGATAATTTCAAACAATTATTATCATAATCATCTCCCACGCGTTTTTGTTTCCTGATTAATAAAATGCGAGCTTATCTGTTTAAATATATCTATTGCGCTTTAAAAATGTTAAAATATGATGAATTAGGTACCTACGAAGGAGTGGCAGAAATAGTATTATAGGTTTATTCACTCATTATGATCTCTTTCTTTAAGTAGGAGATTCCACGGCTTTGTACCGTGTTTATGGTTATAGATAAACAGTATACACGGTATTATATTTTTTCTTAAATCGACGATCGTAGCGGTACTTATTCAAAATTTCTATCATTTATAGCCTAGCTGTATTTTTTTTCTTTGTTCTTCCTTTTTTTATAGACAACAACCGCACTAGGGATTCTAATCCCTGTGTCGCGGGGTACTTTACAAACAATTAATAGACGGACACAAATTACAGCCAGACTCAGAACAACTATATATGGGTCACACAAATAGTTTTCCGGCGCTCGACTCGAACCCGCGAAGTAGTTATAAGTAAGTAGTTTATATGAAGAAAGAATATTCAATTAAGTTAATCTGAAGAAAAGCAAAACAAAAATTATAATATCATAGTTCTGTGTTTAAAAAGATCCATTAAATAAATATAGGAACCAGGTATAAATTAATTATAATTACTTATTATTATTACTTACAATTACTTTAGGCTCTAGCGATGATAAGAAAATATTTAAGTTGAACTGACTTTATAATACAATAGCAACAAGATCCAGTGCCAACTTGATCCATAGTGCCAACTTGATCCATCTTTTAAGTAGCTAACTTCTAACTACTTATAATGCATATGGGGCCGGATACCCCGTGGTCGTAGGTTACATTCCCCCCCGCATTTAAAATACAATTCATTTTAAAGATGTCTGTAACTTTTTATAAAGCATAAGTATAATATTCTTTAATAAATGCATCAGTATCTCTGTCCGAACTTACTTTAGCCGCTGCAGCGCTGTTGCAAGAGCGCCCGCAAATCAGTTGCCTAACAAAAATAAATAAACTGCCTCTAACTCGGGCGGCCGTCAAAAAGTTTTAATTATAATTGTTATGGAAATAGTAAATTGGCTTCTTGATATAGCTCACAAAAAAAACATATTAGAGTGAAGCTAACACTCAAATATCGTCTCAATCTGATTTCTTGGGACACTACATGACATTCATAAAACGTATCTGATCGGAACGTGTTGAATAAATACTTCTATACACCGTGAGAGATTCGTGGTCTATGAGTTCTATGAGCAATTAGCGTGGTAAGTGGTAGGCCACAATAGTGGTAAATGACCAATTTTAAACAATGATACCTAATTGACCAGACATCCGATATCATAAGGTTCAGGGAACATAACTTGCAATCTAACAATAGGTATACTTAAAGTACCTTACAATATTATCTACTCATCTAACAATTATCAATAGCTTGCAAGTGTAGGACTATGTATATAATATACACAGTCTTATTATTGTGTTGAACTCACGCCGAATATCAGCACACTATCATGTACCGTAGACATACGTAGAAGTCGTCCTGGTTTACTAGAGAACTCTGCGTACAAGGTTCATTTATCTACGGTCACCAGCCTATCATCCAGGCGTAGCAATTATGGCAAATCGCCCAAGGTCTTTGGAGGATGTTTAGCTGACATTATGATTCTTTATTACTAAACGCCCACTGCCCATCCGCCAGGTATGAAGGTCAACAGCCAAGGACCCAAAAAATACAAGATCAAACTTAAAATAATTTATTGCAATCAAGAAGTTACAATTATATTAACTAAGTAAATTAGGTGACGACCGTTCGATGGTTGAGTAGGAAGTGACTAGTCCCAGTCCCACGGAGCCGAGGAACGGGCTTCTGGTGTCCGGTACAGCGTCAGTCACTGCTCCAGTCTGCTTTCCGGCTATGCTGATTAAGCGCCTCGTGTAACTCGCTGTTGCAAAGTGTAACAATGGGGTAAATGCAAGTCAGCGGTTATACTGTGTTATGCATAATATGTAACACGCCTGTCTGTAAGCGGGTTGTAACTCATAAGTAGGTACACTGTCATAATTTTACAGTTTTCAGTTTCGGTACAGAACCCTGCGGGTGCGAGTCCGACTCGCACCTGATCAGTTTTTTTTTTGTATTTATGCTCTGTATACACTTTCAATAAATCTCTTATCCGTGAGATAGCAATAGAACGTATATGATTTTAAATAAATATCGTAAAATTAAATTAGTAAAACAAAATATTTTTTTAAACTCCGCAATGCAACAGATATATAAAAATGGGGAATTATAAAACGATCGAATACAAACATAATTAGCGACTGATGTTGAGAAACTGTTTTAATAACTTGAGCGGCATGAATTTGAGTAAGCGAATAATTAACTAAACTAACGACGAATATTGATTGATAATAAAATCCAGAACGAGCTTACAAAAAGTGGGTTATAATTAATACATTTCAGATATCAAAATTCTAGATATTTTTATAGATATATTATAGATATTTTCCATAATATGACGATAAGTGTCAAGGAAGTAGGAAAATACTACCATCTGCGAGCTATTCCGGCGTGCACTACCAAAACCGCTAGAGGTACACATCCTACTAACATTATAAATGAGAAAGTTTGTGAGTATAGATGTATGTTTGTTACTCTTTTACGTCAAAACTACTGTAACGCGGGTTAAACCGCGGGCATAACTAGTACGAATATAAATAGACTTGAAAATAGTCTAATAATTTATCAAAGGGAATTATAAAACATTGAATAAATTAGAACCGTTGAAGCCACCATTTAGCGCGCGATTTAATGACGTCATTAGTCGTGTCCCATGTTTGTTTAGTTATAGCGTTTCAGTTACTTCATACTTATTTTCAGTTTTAATTGCTGTACAAATTATGGAAGAAGTCAAAGAACCTAGTTAGAAGAAAAAGTGAATAAACACTATTATTAGTACACAAGGCGACATTCAAGCTATACGAAAGTAAAATGGTAGTAGGTAGGTACAGACGCCAGCACATCAAGCTACCCCAATCTGTTAAATTTCCCTAATTGAAAGTGAACCTTATACTTATGTGATAAAGTTGAGAATCTATAAAAGAAATTTAACAGATTGGGGTAGCTGGATGTGCTGCCATCTGTACCTATAAGCGTCACGGCCGAAAACTATATACAACATGTAACATACTTAACGCACACCCTCAAACACCCCAATTAGAATATTATGTTGTAATCATAATACATACACTGAATTTGTAATTTAACATGTATATGCATTGTTATTTACTAAATTAGTTTCTTGGAATAAAGTTTATTTTATTTATTTGTATTGAATGATAGAATTAGAATGAATACTAATAAAACTGCAACTTTAAAAGTCTTATTACTTTGACTTACGGTCCATTTCAATTTGTTTTGATTGTACAGGGTTAATATGACAATAAAATACGTAGTTTTAATTATTCTTGGTATAAAAAATTACCTATATTAAAAATGATATAAATCGATTCAGTAAACGAATCTGAACAAACTATTTTCAGGATGTGCGTTAATTAAGTTACATGTTGTATATAAGCTTATTATGTGGGAAAGACTGGCTTAGTTCCCATCCCTACTCCGTGCTAATTAATGTACGTCTATCACTAGTAGATGGTATACGTCTGACCGATTGATCAGTTTTTGACTGCACGTGCGTGTTCGAGTCCCGCGCCAGGCAACTATTTGTGTGACCCATAAATAGCTATTCCGAGTCTGGATGTCATTAGTGTCCGTCTATTATATGTTTGTAAAGTACCCCGCGACACAGGGATTATATTACATAGTGCGGGCGTCGTCTTTACAAAAAAAAGAAAAAGTTATCGAACCCTGACATTTGATAATAATTATAATACTAAAAACTCTACTAAAAGTTAGTGGTAAAAGGGTGAAAATTAAGGGATTTATATATATATATACATATATATATATGTATTTTAATGCGAAATCCGGCCAAGTGCGAGTCGGACTCGCGCACGAAGAGATCCGTTCCATTATGTATAGAAACGAGCAAAAAATTCACTTATGTTGTATGGGTTCCTATACAAAAAACGTGATTGTTTCCCCTTAAATATTTTTTTTAATATATTATTTGTTGTTATAGCGGCAACAGCATTACATCATCTGTGAAAATTACAACTGTCTTACTATCTCGGTTCATGGGATACAGCCTGGTGACAGACGGACAGACAGACAGCTAAGTCTTAGTAATATGGTCCCGTTTTACCCTTTGAGTGCGGAACCCTAAAAATGGGGTGAGGCCTACCGAATATACACAAAACTTTCATCATTCGGTCAAGCCGCTTCGTAGGAGTTTGGTTACAAACACAGTCACACGAGAACTTATATTACTAAAATAAAATATTTACAACAATGTAAAAAAAATATAATAATGAACTTTACCGGTTTTAAATATTTTTTCTCATCATAAACCAAAACTAAATTCCTGTTTGAAGCTTGACGTGGTTAATGAACGTTAATATTTCCTACTCATAAACGCAGTAGTCATACGTACCTACAAGAACACAAAGCTTGAACAATATTGGCGATCACTATCTCACCTGTATCTTCATTGTGCCGCCGTCCCACGACCTCACACGGATCTGGACAAATTTAATTGTAAAGAAGTGATAACGCTCACCTCTGTAGCTAATTACCATAAGTGTAGGTTTTTCCTAACTATAAATGATGTGAATGAGAGACTTGGCCGGAGAGCTACGCAGGACGAGAGCAGCTAAACATATAAGAAAAACTGCTACATCTATTTAATGACAATTTATTTTGACTGTACTGCTGGTCTAGTGGATAGTGACCTGTTAAGCGGTCGTGGGTTCGATCCCAAACTAGAACACATTTTTATGTGATGAGCACGATTATGTGTTGTGTCTGGGTTTAATGTATCTACAATAAATAGATTAGAAAGAAATATATAAATAAATTGATTAAAAAATATCCAGCGACATCATTCTCACGCGGCCACCTGATCCCAAACTAAGCAGAGCTTGTACTATGGAAATCAGATAACTAATATACTACATATACTACTTTTCTTTTGTAAAAAATACTTATAAAGATAATTAGGACAAACAGACATGTTCATGCACACAAATATCTCTCCTGGGTGGGAATCGAACCCATGCGCAGGTCATGGGTTCGATTCCCACCCAGGAGAGATATTTGTGTGCATGAACATGTCTGTTTGTCCTAATTATCTTTATAAGTATTTTTCAGTTGTGGCGTAAAAAGCAAGCATTTACCCACCACGCCAACTGGCTCGTCAACATATATAAAAGTATGTTTATCAGTTGTCTGGTTACCAACATAGAGGTTTTGCCTAGTTTTGAATCAGATTGCAGTGTCTTAGTTGTCCCAAGATAGTATTGATATAAGATATTATAATCTATATTGGCGTAATAAGTAAGAGAGCTATTAAGAGTGGATTGAAAAGGCCTAAAATAACATCAATAAATGTACACATTATATACATACGATGTTTACCGCCTGATTTATTTGGGTCAAGTCCGGTTCTTTTTTGGTATAATATATATTTGTATTATTCCGTATTTCTATTAGATTTTCGGGAATAATTTAAGTCAATAAAATAACATACTATGTATACACATATAATATAATTATATCCAAGGTCATAATTAACCCACATTTTATTAAAATCATTGCTATGTTAGCACTAAAAACTGTGGAAAACCCACATGTCATGAAAAACAAAATACTTTATTTCCTCAAACTAATAATAAATTCTTAAACATGATTATACAGTATTTTCCACTTCATGCAGGAACATCTAGAAAAAATCTATACATATAATAAAATCGTAGGAAAGTCCAAACTGTACATTGAATATTTTTTAAAAAGGATACTCGGGTTGTGATTTACGTTCGAAATCGAAGCCAAAAATATAGTTTTTAGAATTTTTGTCTGTGTGTCTGTTTGTCTGTATGTATGTCCGGGCTAAACTCAAAAAGTACTGCATGGATTTACTTCAAATTTTGCATGAATATTACTAAGAGGTCGGGTCAACATATAGGCTACATATGATCACTCTATCACATACGGGGGAGGAGCTGTGATAATTTATAAAATTTAACGCGGGTAAAACCGCGGGGCACAGCTAGTATATAATAACATTAGATAATAATAATATGCTGGGACATTATTCACACACGGCCATCTGATCCCAAAGTAAGCAGAGCTTGTACTATGGAAACCAGATAACTGATATACTACTTTTCTTTTGTAAATACATACTAATATAAATAATTACACTCAGGGCCAACAGATATGTTCATCTACACAATTATCTGTCCTGGGTGGCAATCGAACCCACGACCTGCTGCGTGAAAGGCAAGCATTTACCAACCACGCCGAACATCAGGTCACAGTTACTACGAAGGAGTATCAAGAAGTAAATATGCATGTAGCTGTGATAAAATAAATATGATACCTAATAAATCAATAATAAATAAGTTCACGCACCAAAAATTTCAAATTTTCAGCGACGACATGATAAGTTATTTACAAATTACCTAAAATAAAGTACAAAAACAAAAATAACCGAAAAATAATTATTAACTTCCCTTACAAGAATAAAGACCAGCTGATCCATTTTGTACGGGCTGACAAAATACATGCATACATAAAAAAATACATATAATAATAATAAATACACATAAATTAATTTGTGATGATGAAAATACACGGATCGCACGGACGGACTAATATTTTTTTTATTATTACTATATTTGACTATATTTATGTGCTGCATTGTGAGCTTGACAAGTACAAGTGAATGTTAATACCCAAGTGCTGAATAAATTTTACTATTTCATCATTATTTCAATTTTAAGACGGAATAATTACTTTTATCTTGACGTCGCTAAAATACAAGACTGGTAGGATCCTCCCAACTGATATGTTACAAACAATATGAATGAAGAAAATACAGTTTCGCATGGATACATCTAAACAACTACAACAACACCGGAAAACAACATTATTAACCAAAACAAAACAGCAGTTGTTTACAAACTAAGGTAAGTAACAGTTACTTAGTACTTACATTCTTACAAACATACTTTGATTTAAGGTAGGTACACTCAACAAAGTAAACAACTCAAGAAGACTTAAGTACTCTTACTGCTCTGGATTTTTTCACCCCCGTACTAACTGAACAATATTTAAAGGCTTGTACATTTTACATTAATTAAAACTACTTTTACTTACTATTATATTAATTTAAAGTCGTACATTCCTTGGTTCTTATCATCATCATGTCACCTGAAGGACGTCCACTGCTGTGTCCATGATGTGGAGGGATATGCCGTAATAACCACGCTTTGGCGGGGTTGGCGATCGCCAACAGTTTGGTAGTACACAAAGAGTCGCTACTGCCCGTTCTCTGGGAGTTAATCCTCACGATTTCTACGCCCCCCACGGGATGAATGGGGTGGTAAAACCCTTCACGCCGATTTTCAGTTACTGGATAAAGCCAAAAATTTTTTATGTCATGCACCAGCCAAGATCGTCCTAGACGGTCCAGACGATGAAATCGCGGCTTACCTACTAGTCAGCGTTGTTAGAAACTCTTGTGACACTGTCCATAATTGATATATCACAGTCACCGACCACCCCCCCTCCCCCCCCCCGAACCATAGTTTGTATTGATATCGATGAAATACGCTCTTCGATCCGCAACTGTAGATGCCGGACGTATTAAGATAAAGCAACAGTTGCCCACAAAGACAAAGTTGTCATTGAACTACATCATAATTATTATTAATGTACACAGAAAATATAAACAAAATGAAATTTACCTAGTATGAAGTAGAGGTACAAGGGTGCTGCTTATTTCTAAAGAAATCTCTTCTAGCAGACCCGCGACAGGAAAGTTGCAGAAGAAAGTACAAAAGTGTGTAGGTACAAGATAACTGACATAATTATTTTAATTAATTTACATACAAATATTTAAATGGATACATAGTTATTATATACAAATAATATAATATTTATATAATCTTTATAAAAATAGTGTTCTTTCACTCGTTATATAAGCACAGTAGATATTATATTTGTTTATATTTGTAGACTGTACTGGGTTCGAGCGGCGCTTGGGGCACGCACCGTGAAGATGCGAGATGCCCTTCGGTCGCTCATTGTGCCCTCCGACCTCCTGTCGATACTTAGGATTGGGAAATGGATAAACAACCTTGGAACTTATTTAGAAGATGTAGGTGCTTATCTACACAAACGGATTAAAAAATAAATTTTTCACACAATTTATAGCTAAAGGTGACATATTAAAATCAGATTTAATCCTAACAATATTATAAATGTAAAAGTTTGTGAGTATAGATGTATGGATGTTTGTTAATCTTTCACGCAAAAACTATGAAACGGACGCAAAATTTGATGAAACTTTATATTACCTAATATAGCTTATATATCCGAATAACACAGGCTAAAATTTAAGATTAATGCGGATAAAACCGCGGATCAGTAATTAAACCAATGTTCTTTATTGATTGGAAAGTTTGTCATTGATCCTAACGAAACCCCATTTTTCTTAGCCAAAGAGGTACCACATCAAGTTACCTCAATCTGTCAAATTGAAAGTGAATCTTATGCTTTTGTGATAAAGTTGAAAATCTATAAAAGAAATTTGACAGATTGGGGTAGCTCGTTGTACTGGCGTCGTTGTCACCTATGTATTTTGAGACAGGCGGCCATAAGTGATCGGTTCTTCTTGTAACTAACAAACAGGCCACATGATTTGACCTTATTTAGTACTCCAAAATCAATATCAGTAACATATCCAGCGAACCGTTCCGCACTTAGTTTGACATTGAATGGTGGGTAGATGGTATAGGATGTTGCTTCAGAATATGATGGAGTTAAAATAATGATAAATTGACTCGTCGGTTTAGCTACTGCGCGAGATCACGCATTGTTTCTATTTAGATAAGAATTTATGATATTTATTTTATACATATTTTGTTCAGGGTCACATGGCGCAAAAGTAAGACAAATTCCTTCCTTCCTTCTTATTTAAGCAAATAAGATAGTTTTTTAAGCCACCTAAGCCTTTGATATGGTTTGACAACTTCTTTTTATTGACTATAACCGGGACGGCGGCAGCTTAACCAAAGCACGAAGATGCTCAGAAATAAAGCCTCTTAGACGACCTTTAGCTTAATTTACAGACTGACCAAAGTACTTAACCTCACTGATCACTTGCTGATACCGATAGGAGCACCTGGCCGTAACAATAATAATAAGATATATCGACATTTAGTACAGTAATATCTTTGTACAGACGCTACCCCAAGCTGTCAAACTTCCCCAATAGAAAATGAACCTTATGCTTATGTGATAAAGTTGAAAATCTATAAAAGAAATTTGAAAGATTGGGGTAGGTGGATATGTTTACTTTTTTGTTTTTATTTTATGTTCATTAACGATCACCAAACAACTATATGAAAATTAATAAGGCTGATCGTATATCATATTTATTACTACATAACACCCTTAACAATAATGTAGGCCTTTTAGTAACTACAACTTATAATATGATTTTAACTCTACTGTTCTAACTGTTCCTGTGAGTTGGTTTCAACTCTTTTAACACATATGTACAAATGACGCCACGAAAGTGGACATAACCGCACTAGAAAATCTACCCTTTACGCTCAACGTGATAAGAATGCCGTCTACTCAAAGTAGTGTCGACTATAAATAGTATCGTCTCGTATTAAAATGCAATTTTAGTGTTCGTTACTGCTTTTAACGCTGAAAGAACACTACCTCTTATCTACGTCCTAGACATTAATGTATTTTAAGTAGCCTATTATTCTAAATTATGAAGGTGTTTGGGTAGTTTGCGTATGTATGTGTATCATCCTACATACTCATCTTTGAACTCCTATCTTCTGGAAGTGATTTCTTTAGAAATAAGTAGTACCTTTGTGTCTCGTGTATCTTTGTGTTTTCGTTATAATCTTTTTGTCTGTACATACATTAGAAAGCGATAAATAAACTGGGGAAAAATCAAGTCCATATTTCATGAACTTCTTCAACTCATGAGACATTCTCCTAATTTTGTCAATAAGTTCCGTTCATGGATTTTATACAAATATAGCATTATTAAGTACTTCTTATTTCTGAAGTTTCTTTTGCTATATTTCTTCTCAGTAGGTGCAGTAAGTGACTGTAAGAAACGGACCAGAGCTTCCATTTTTAATTATGACCACTGACCGCCTATTGTTGGCCTATCACTATAAATCTCCGATGCAAGCCAAACTTATATATCGCAGAAAACAATAGCGTAGAGGAAGGACACATGCAAATACAAAACATACGACCAAATTAACAAGAACTCTAGTATTTGAAGACGGTGGAACAATATGAGGTCAACTCAAGAATTGGTTTCACAACTCAGCGAGTACAATTCGACACTATAATCCGAGATGATCGCACCGGAACGATCATTGTTGGGTTCGTGTTCGTTGTTATACGATATTTTAATGATAATAATTATTCACATTACCAACCAGCCTCCTTATATTTAGTACTTAGTCCATCCCCTGATCAAACAAGATAATTCCATGACACACTGTTTATTAAGTGTCGAAACTGTTTGTATACAGTGCTTGAAAATTGTAGCTACAAGTGTTTTCAATCAATAGGTAGGACTTTTATAGTATATATTTTAAGACTTACGTCATATCTCTGATTTTATAATCGAGTTAACGGTCACAGAAGTACCTACTTTTCATTGTACCCATCTGCATCTCGTATCTCCACGGAGCCGCTCCCCAAAGGTCTCTCAACAGAACTAGACATTTATTACAGCATTGTGCTACATCTACAAGGCGGCAGACAGGGAAGTGAAACAAAAGCCGGACGCAGATATTAATTAACTCGATAATGAATGGAGACCAGTGGCGATGGGTCCATTATGCGTCCTTGAGGTATTCTTCAGAAAATACGGATTGAGGAAAAAATATCAAAGGAAGAGGTTTGTGAAGACGATTGAATATAAAAAATATCCTTGTTGTAATTAGTTTTACGTTAAAATTACATGTTTTAGATAGGTGCCTCGATTGTCATGTTTATTTCTAATCAACGAATAGTTTAGGTATTGTTTCAAATGCGTAATCTTTTTATATCATCGCAAGCTGTATCGTGAACGTGGTCGACGAAGATTTTTACGATTTTAAATGAAAACATTTTTTTATTCAATGTAAGCTATATTAGTATTGACGTTATATTATTTTTAAGAAATAGGCTGAATAGATTTTGAACTAGATTTCTATGTATATTTTTGTATGTAATAACTTTAAAAGCTTACCTTGAAAATAATAATGCATCTTCCCACGTGGTTTAATTATATGAATACTTTATGAACGTTTGCTATGAGTAGATTTTATATTATATATGTTTATATTACATGCAGAATCACTAAAGCAACATTATTATTTATGGAAATAAACTACGTTATAAAATCAAATAATGTTTAGGATAAAACTTAATAGCCTCAATCACTATAATATAAATATTGTTCCAAATAGTTGGTAACAATAGCGTGATAGCAAGAAGAAAAAGCAAGATATGTATACAGATAAAGCAAGCAAGACGTGTATTCAGACCAATTAAGGTTTTAATCTATAAATTAAATGACATGCGGTGAATGTAAAACTTGTGAATTGTCGATCTATCCCCTTAAATTAGAGAACACAGCTTTCAAAATGCTTAAGCCGAATATTTTCACTAATTTGTATGTAATTGATATCTGTCATTTGATGTCATCATCATTTCTTTTTGTATGGGATACAAATATTGCTTGTATGTACAGCTTAATACTAGAATTTATGATAATACGATAAATAAAATTTCAGAAGCCAAGTATAGTGTCAGTGTATGTTGAATAAAACAGAAGATTAAATATACGTATGACAATATATTTTCTGTTAGTGTGCTTAATTAACAGAAATGTTAATAATGTTCATTGTTAGCATTCGTTAAGTTAAATTGTTTGAATGAATGCCCGTCAACAGAGAGCATTTAAAGCTTGGGATTTTATCTTATTATTGCAGTTATTTTGAGTACGCGTTTATAAGTGCATAAGAGATTTATTTTAACTGTTTTATTGTAATCTTTTTGGTGAATTTAATTAACGTTACTAAATAATATAACGTTACTAAATTATATTAGTTGGAATAGTAAAAAATTATAATAGGGTAAAAATGTGTTTATTACACACTATAGTACAGCACCCCAGCTAAATGATATAGCATCATTATATTTTTAATAATGGTACTTTTACTAAAAATATGTAATATAAAACTAAAAAACGATATTAGCGACTTCAGGACAATCACACTTTTATATCGCTATAATTTGCTGAATATTAGAAAGGATGTATGAGTTCCCCTTTAAAGACTGAATGATACAAGTCTCGTACATTTACCATGCAATCTCTCTATTTCAAAATATATAAAAGGGCCAGGACTGATATAAATATATTCTTTGTTAGTGTGTGGTCAGATATAAACGATGAATTAAGGATGATAATTGGTCCGACAGATTTCGGCGTTGGTGCGCCCGAAGATAGTTGGCATACCCAATCTTGGTAGTGTAAACTTTCGTGCACACGCTCAGAGTGCAAGTCAATTTCCGATAAACATAATTGTATTGAATATTCCCGAGTTGTCGGTCTTTCAGCTCTTCGCGTTTTCTATTGAGCTCAGATAACGCCTACTGCTCCATTCTGCTGCAGGGTTAGACAATTAAGTTTAGTAGGAGCAGTGAAAAGCTCCTCAAAAATCGTTCCGGTCGTTGTGCTTCCAATCCTTACCACTTAAAGGGTAATATTGCATCTTTTTAAACTATTGTGCTTCGCGGTCCAACTAAACTTAATTGTCTAACCCTGCAGTAGAATGGAGCAGTAGGCGTTATCTCGGTATAACGTTTACGATTATTATGGTCCACGTCGACAGAGAAAGAGTAATATGGTAAATTTCATCTGCATTAACGCAAAACCTACAAGCTCGTAAGTTGCCAATGCCCGCGGTGACCTGGTGTTTTTTTTTGCTTTTGGACAGTCAACATCTGTGCAATATACATCATAATTCCAGTCAAATGATATCCACTGCTGGACATAGGCAATGATCTCCACAATTGCCGGTCTTATGCTACCCGCACGCATCTAGCGGCTTCTAGCGAATCTCACAAAATCATCAGCCCATTCACCCTACAGAATGGTGATGATTTTGCTCAAAGCTCAAGCTCTTCGGGTTTGTGGTAGTCACTATAGAACTTATCCGTACCACCCGCCGTCGGTTCTACGACTTATGTGCGCTGCTCACTGTCAGATCAGCTCAGCAATTCTTTGATATACATACATAGCTCTGCTTTATTCCCAAATGCCTGCTTTATTTCAAGTTACAATAGGTGACCTTACTCCAGTCTAGAAAGAGATAAATCTAAAATGAGTTGTTGTTTTAAATCCAGTTCTTAACACAGAACTTAATTGCCTATTATGCATTTATATTACAAAAATTACCAAATCATTAGAGCACTCTGTTGTTTGTACAATATAATACATATTCTCTTGGAAAAAATATCAGATCAATTTCAACATACGGAAACGTAATCTTTTAGTTGATTTCAAGGAATCCTTAAAACAGGCAGGTTACATTTTGATTTATTTCACCTTTTTGTTGTAAAGAATTGGAAGGTCAAGTATTTCTGGTCTTGGAAAATAGCTTAACTACCCATATACAACGTGCCTTTCACGCCTCGGGTGGTGGTTCAATTTCCACCCAGGAAAAATATTTGTGTGCATGAACATGTGTGTTTGTCCTGTGTCTGGGTGTACATAATTATCTATATAAATATATATCTGACTGCACCTGTGGCCCAGCGGCTAAGACAGTCGCCTTGACGCTTCGTGTCGCGGGTCTGAGTCCCGCGCTATTTGTGTGACCCATAAATAGTTGTTCTGAAGTCTGGATGTAATTTATGTCCATCTATTATATGTTTTTAAAGTACCCCGCGACACAGGGAAAAACGCAGTATATGTAATTTGATTTCCATAGTACAAGCTCTGCTTAGTTTGGGATCAGATGTCGTGTGTGTATAATGTCCCAGGATATTATTAATATTTGTAGGATATTATAAATATAAAATTTTGATCATCGATGGTAAGTTTTTTTTATTTCAGTTTACTACACTGTTTCCGAGTATGATGAATGTGAATGGTAGGCAACGCGTCGCCGATATCATATATGTTGCAAGCGTCATTGGCTTCGGTAACCGCTTAATACGGGCCGTATGATTGTTTACGATTTCTATAAATTATCACTCGTCGTCGAAGAGTTTAATAGTATGAATGACTGAAGCCCCGGGCGGAAGCTTACTGTTCTAAAATATAGGGGCACAGAGTATAACATAATAAATTGATATAATTACTATCATTTAGGCATATTGTATGGCTGTAAACGATTTGTTCCTAGTTGGCGAGAAGAGGATGTAGCAGCCTCGTATTTCTCAGAGCTTCATCTCGCTTTGCAGGTAGTACAGTGAAAGATATGCTTTATGAAGATACATTTTATAGACACGCCAATGCGGTAGAAAAAAGATATATTAAAAAAGCATATTGCACATGTTTTTATTATCTTTAATCAAATCAGTAGGTACTTACCCTTTGCGCGTAATAGGTAAGATGGTTGCGTCACTACTGTCAGCGTCCTCAGTTTTCGGGTTCAATCCCCGCATAGGGCAAAATTTATACTATTATATATATAATAATAGGTCTTTACCTATGAAATTGCCGTTTTGTATGAAAAAATTTAAACGAATTTTTTTCATGAATTTTTTTATTTGTATTAATCGAAGTAATCACCCATGCAATCAATGCATCTTTGCCATCGCAGTGGCAGTTTATTGATGCCCTTCTTAAAGAAATCAGCTGGACGGGAGGCAACAAATTCTTCAAAGGCATTTTGTACTGCCTCTCGGGTATTGAATTTTTTTCCCGCCAAGAAGTTATCCAAATTCTGGAAAAAGTAGTAGTCTGTAGGCGCAAGGTCTGGTGAGTAGGGCGGATGACGGAGAGCTTCCAACCCCAGTTCTTGCAACTTGGAGACCGTCTGCTGTGCAGTATGAGGTCGCGCGTTGTCGTGCAGGAGCAGCGGAGACGAGCGATTGACCAATGCTGGTTGGAGATGCGCCAGCTTCTCCATCATTGTGCTCAGTTCTTCACAGTACACATCTGCAGTAATGCTCACCCCGTTTGGTAAGAAGCTGTGATGAATCACACCGGCGCTAGACCACCAAACAGTGACCATCACTTTTCTAGGGGTAAGTTTTCGTTTAGGGCATTGTTTAGGTGCTGAACCAGGATCCAACCAACTTGCTGAGCGCTTGCGGTTATCAAACAGAATCCATTTTTCATCGCAGGTAACAATGCGGTTCAAAATTCCTTCATTTGTGTGTCTGTTGAGCAGTGCAAGGCACGTCTCGACGCGTACTTCGCGCTGGCGATCATTGAGTTCGTGGGGCACCCATTTGTCAAGCTTTTTTACCTTGCCAATTTGACGCAAATGGACCAATATTGTTTTGACGCTAACGTTGAAAGCTGCTGCTAATTCAGCCGTAGATTGTGTATCATCAGCTTCCACAACCGCCTTTAATTCGTCATTGTCGACCAAAGTCTTCGGACGACCGCGAGGTTCATTTTTCAGGTTTAAATTTCCAGAACGGAAGCGAGCAAACCAATAACAGGTGGTGCGTTGGTTTGTAGTGTTAGCTCCGTAAACGTCGTTGATGTTGCGTGCCGCTTGTGCCGCGTTGCTGCCACGACGGTACTCATATTCCATAATTACTCGAATTTTTAACGTATCCATGATGACGAAAAAGATTGTAATGCGATGAAAATGTAACACTAATCAATAAAGAAATGACTACTTTTGGAAAAAAGAATCCATGTTTTTAAAATAAATTTAATTTGAAATTAGAATTCTTAGCCAAACAAAAATTATTTTGATTTGAAATGGCCAGTACTGCAGAACGGCAATTTCATAGGTAAAGACCTAATATTATTGTCCTGCGTCTGGGTGGGTTAATTAAACGTTTGTAATGTCTCCCGCGATACAGAGCTATATTTCACTTTTGCAGGCGCTCTCTTAAAAGAAATTAAACTTGCCTTGACTTTGGTCCACCTCTTTGCTGCTTTTGAATGGTTATCATATAGGTATCTCAGGTTTTCAGTCCATATTCCAGGGTTTCTATGGACTTCCTTATATTTTTACCGACACTAAAAGAATGAGGTTAACAGTTAGACTGTGTATGTAGTATATGTTCCTTTTGTATATATATGTTAATATATACAAAATAAATGTATAATGGAGATTTCTCCATTGTTGTCTACTAATTTCGATTTATTTTTTATTTCGTAGAGATTGATCGAAATTATCCCATATAGTGTTGTCCAAATGGGTTGTTTTAACGAGAAGTTGAAGTTGCAGATATGGTTTGAAAACAGTATCCATATACCCGAGGGAATATCTACCAGGCGATATATAACAAGCAACAACAAGTCTTCTTTCTAAATACCAACCCGTCTGCCAAGTGTGACGATTATGTCTTATCTCCCCAGCAGTCCAGCGGACGACGAATTACAGCTGTTATAATGAAAAAAAAAATCCGTATGTAACTCGAGAATAAATTGACCATGTTAGTATTTTTTTGTGTAGGTATAACAAATAATAATATCTAGGGACAATGTCACACAGATCATCCTAGCCCCAAACTAAGCAAACCTTGTACTGTACTACCAGGAGACGATATACATACTTATATAGATGGATAAATACTTAAATACATAGAAAACATCCATGACTCAGAAACTAATGTTCCTGCTCATCACACAAATATTTGCACTTACCGGGACTCGAACCCAGGACCACCAGCTTCGTAGGCAGGAGCACTACCAACTAGGCTACGGTGACCAAGAAATACCTCATCACAGTCGGAGGACATTCTAGGAAAAAATATATTAATTACTGTTTTAACTGCGATAGTTAGCTTGCACTGGAGTTAATTCCTATTATTAATAACAATGACGTCCGGCCGTTTTCACGCGGTGTGGTTTCGCTGGACGGTCAATTTTACCTGCATATATAAGACCTCCTACGTTTTTAACACCACAGTTAACAAGAAGTCGATCAGAACGTAACGTGTGTGATGAAATTATATTGTTTTTTTATTTAATTAAGTGATAATGTATTGGACTTACAGCAGTGTTTTAGTGTGTCTGTGTGTGGTCGTAAGGACTCAAGTCATTCCCGGCAAAGCCCGGGCCAGTGATGGAGATTATAACAACGTGAACCCGGATGGATCATTCGATTTTGGGTAATTCATTTTATACGATAACACAATTGTAACTAAGTATAGAACTTAAGGGAAATAAAAAAAAAACATACCTAGCAATGATATTGCATATTTTTTATTATCAAAATAAATTACATATATCTTTAATAATAATTTATTTTATTTTAAACTTCAAAATCAATATTTACAATAAATATTTATGTCAAATTAAATTAATATATTTAATTATAAAAATCTCGTATTATTTATACGTAACTACTCTACTAGAATAAATAGTAAATATACACATGTAGCTACAATAGTCACAAAATCTATATTACTTGATTAAAATATTCATGATCATTTAAATTACGTGTTATAATTTAAAAAAAATGTAACATTTAAAATTTAATAATATTATTTATGTATTATATGTACAATTATATTTTCCAAAGTTAGCGAGTTTTACTTTAAAGAATTGATATGATTAATTAAAATTAGACTTAAATATCCTTAATATTTAAGACTAATTTTATCTAGATTTTGTTGTGTACTTTAACTAATTATATATAAGTTCTACTACCAATAAGAATAATCCTGCATATAATATTTTTACATATTTGTCCCTCCTATTTTCATACGTTATTTTGGAAATTTATTATTAATATGATACAACGTTTCTTTTAATTTTTTATAGCCATGTAATGCACAATATCACATACACGGTTGTTAAAATTATATGGAAATTTAAAAACGAGCTATAAAAGGCGTACATTTAAGGTTAAAAGGTTATCTATCCGGTTTAGGAAAATTATATAAACGTATACAGGTTGTAACATAAATATGGACGTAACTTAGTCTATGTCAAAGAAAAAATGAAATAAATAAATGCCTATGTAACTGAACAATATTAAGCAGTTCTATAGTATATCTTCAGTAACATGCAAAATACAAATAAAAAATTAACTCCCCACCACAAGAATAAAGACCAGCTGATGTATTTTGTAGTACTTAAGTTTAGTAGTTAACTTATTTCAAAACAAATTGAATACATATTTATTGAAGAAAGCCTATTATAATATTTATGAGTTCATAAATGACAAACGACAAATGCTTGACCCATATGTATGATAGTTTTTTTTTTTTGATATTTATTGTAAAAAAACATTTCAAGACAATGTAAATTGTTAAGAAATAAATGACTTCTGGGACGCCAATAAACTTATTTTCATATTTCACTAACTGCTTTAGTTTTAATTTGTTCAGTTTTATATGTAGATAACGCTCCTTAACTTACGCCCAGTATATGTTACACCTAGTAACGTCTTTATTGCGTTTAATTAATAATAAATGTCACGGCGGCTACTCTGGATGGTGACTGGCTAACTGCGCAGGAAATATTATAGGGCACAAGTGTGTGCGCAAACACAGGGGCACTTTCTATTCTATCACTCTCATGATCCGATGGGACCACTAGCGACACGACCGGAAAGAAGTCAGGTACAAGATCGACGGCTTTACGTGTCCCCCGAGGCACGGGGTATAAAACCACTAACCTATACTGATCTTTACGGAAGAATTTCAAAATCACTTTTTGGCTGACCCCGTGATTTGAACCCAGGACCTCATTGTCTGCGGTTGAACACGCTTAATTCGAGTCCAAATACCAATTACCACGGTGCGGTGGCTGATCAGATAATGTTCATGGGGCTAGATCTCCCGTGGTTCGTGGGTGTAATTCCACCCGCACATAAATTCGTACAACTCTTTTTATACGTGTCAGCAAATTGGAATATATGTCTATCAATTTTCCAAATTCGTTTAGCAGTGAAACAATCCATGAATGAAACGGCTGACAGTCAATAGTTACGCCATCTGGCGGGACAGGTTGTTCTTTTCAAACTACCAGTATAAATATTTTATACCGTACGGTACTATGGAAGTTAAATAAATCAATAATCAGCGAAGAATGACAGATATAACTGTAATTCGGGACAATACATAATTTGTTATTTTTAACACAAATTGTTGTATTGTATTTGTTTAACGACATATGACTATGATCTGTATTAATTAATGCCCATAATCATAAAAAAATACATCTATTTATTTAATTCAGACCTAAATAGATTTCAGTTTTATTTATAGTGTTACCTAGAACCACAGGGACATTGATTATTTGTACGATACGGAATATGTACAATTTTATGTTTATTTTTTAAAATGCTTTTTTAATTTTTTTATATATTTATATATAACTTTTACCCTTTTAATTTATTGCTATAAAAATAAAGAATCAGTATTTAGAAAAATAAATGGATAAATTTTATCTAGTTAAAAAATAATCGTTATTAAACTTGGGTCATCAGTAAAAATACTTTTTCTTAATATGAAACATGTAATAACAATAACTTCTCTGCTACATAATAATATGTAATTGAAATAAGATTTATTTATCTTTTTATAGCCAGCAGCATAACTTTATATAATTAGCATTAAAAGATATACTACTTCTTCTTTTGCTTAACAATTCAAATTAATTATGCATAAAAACCGCTTATCAAAATCCAAATCAGTAATTGCACATTCAAGGCTCACATCTATTGTCATAGATTTTTTTTATTTCATGTTTATAATAATGCATTCATACAAAAGGTCGTTGCATTTGAATGATATCTGATTCTCGAAAAAGGACTGTTGATTTGATGAAACTGACTGTGTATTTGCGATCTTTTCATATTCCTAGTCGAATATTTATAAATACGGGTCTTACAACTTGAATATGCTTGCCATTAGAAAAAAATGGAAAATTTAGAGTTTATTTTTGAAGACCTGGTTCTGAAATGAGTGTGAAGTTAATCATGGATTTAAATGGTAACTTATTTCAATTACTTATTATTGGAAATTGAAAAAATATGTAATTAAAAATCGGTGATTAATGAAACACGAATTTAATTCTAAATCTATATTTTTTTTGAGATATTGAAGATTTTATTTAGATTGTGTTAAAAAATTCTGAATTTCAGTCTTCTGAATCATCATCATCATATCATCATATATCGTCTTTTGAATAAATTTAAAATATTGTTAAAATACCATATACTACTTCTTATCATCGAAAGAAATACAAATTAAAAATTTGGCTCCGGTTTTCCTAAAATGATTTAACCGACCTAAAATATGAATATAGTTAGCAAGATATGTCTGTATAATTTAGCTCTGTAAGATAGTTTATTGATTTTATTACAAGTTGTTAAAAATTCTCTTCCGTTTAAGAAAACTATTAAGGAGTGAATTTCATTTTATTACAAATTTCAGTGAAAATAAAAATACAGCGCAAGTTTCAATCTTCAATTGCAACAATTCGAATGATTTTTCTATCAAAAATATCCCATAAGATTTTATGAATGTAATTATTAAAATCCAGACAATAAAATAAGAAAAGAAAATGAAGGCTATGGTGAATAAAAATAATGCTAAGATACTTTATTATTTGCACCTAGATATGCGAACAAGGACCGGGGAGCCAGCTATCATTTAGCACACGGGAACACGAATGGAGTAGTCGGGGGTCGGTTTGGAGCCAAAGACCCTGCGACGGATACTGTAAAGGAGACGGTATATACTGCGGGACCTAGAGGGTAAGTGCACGACCAAAACTTTTGCTTTTCTAGTATAGCATATATCGTGTTACATAACTTTCTAAGCCAAAAATCTTAATACATAATACTCCGCCATTTTTAAATATGTAGTACTAATTAATAATTACGAAGATGTTGACACAGATCCGCTCAAGATGTGGATGTATAATTCGTTCAAATGTAAAATACCATTTGGATCAGAAACAAAATACACATCTCAAGCTGAAATGAACTATGAATGATTCATAGTATTGGTGAATATATGAATAGGTAGGTATATGAATCATTCAAAATCTTGCAGGATTCATACTCACACAATCTGCATGTTAGCGCTAGTAACTCATAATGTTATACATTGACGATATAGTCATGGGCTGCTATTCAGTTTTACCGAATTCTGGTTACGTATACGGCACACATATCAATCAACTCGGAAACGGATTGTAACCGTATCAACTCAAGTCGCTCAGTATTCTTTGTATGAAACTCCCTACTGCAAGGTACACTAATCAGAATCGTCACGTAAACGACGTGGCTCGGGACAAGCTCACCGTAAGCGGGGCATCGCCTAATCGTAGCCGAAGCGTCTCGTAGCCGTAGCCGAGACGTCGCGTAGCAGTAGGAGAATCGATGTATCGGAGTTGCTGATACGCTTTGGTTTACATGTTTACGTTAGGTTTGGTTACGTGTTTACGTTAGGTTGACGCCTGTTTGACAGCGAGGTGAAAATCTATACGGCAACTTTCCGATTTGATATTCGTGCTGACTCCTTAAGAGTTTTTTAGCGACTTTACAGTAGCTTTAAATTCTCAAGACACCTATTGTTTCTTTATTCATGTATCGTTTGTTTACTACAATGATAATATAATGTAACGTGAACATCAGGTTCCGTGCAAAGGGTCCCAACGTGCACAGAAACATGGACTTAGACCAGCGGCCTCGGGGCAACATTGGGAACAAAGACGATCCTTACTTCGACCCTAGCGAGGATCCTAGCTACTCGTTCAAGATTGACACTCGAACATATACGAAAAATGAAAATGCTGATAGTAGAGGGGATGTTACAGGTTCGTATTACTTTTTTACTGAAAACATCCAAATTATTTCATCATCATCATATCACCTGAAAGACGCCCACTGGACAAAGGCCTCCCCCAAAGACCTCCTCAATTGGCGGTCTTGCGCTATACGTATCCAGTGACTTCCAGCGACCCTGGTCCATTTTGTGCAAAATATTAGTAGTAATATTTTTAAAACCATTGCCTATAAAGTGATAATCGAATACGACTTATTTTTATATGTCTATACCCAAGTCTATTGTGATTTTTACCTACTAAGGAAAACATTACTACATTAACTAATATTTTTCATCATAAATCAATTAATTATACAAGGTTTAAAATAAATATTGAATGTAATTTCGGAGCTAAATTTCCTCATGGACCTAAACAATTTGTTCTATAAATTAAACTTTCAATTCACGTAAAAAAAATATTTATTTCCTAAACAAAACTGTCGATTAATAGACGCTTTATGTACGGGCAGTCAAAACATATTTTCATTTATTCAGTTTCATATTCGTATGATAGATGGCGCTTATTAGAGGACATTATCCAGAATGAGTTAGCCGTGAACAACGGTAATGGAAGAAAGGAACTTATTAATTATTTACTGAATATTCAAGATTATCAAATAAATTATTTTTATTAATTTTTGTTCGGTGACTGGCAGTGGCGACACGGGGTGCGCGTTGTTGAGGCCGAAGGACTGTAGGTTGCTGTGCTTATGTTATGCCAGTGACATGATATTGAAGCTGGGAAAAGTATAAAATATAGCTCCATCTGCCCAGTTTTCAGATGAAGGCTTTGCATGAAGTACCGTAGTTCAGGGAAGTACGGTTTGAGCTTAAATTTTTTATTCCAAAAACCACTCTTCCGTCAAAAGGCAACATTTAAGTGAACAAAAGTAATTCAATAAAAATATCTAAGTTGACCTAAGATTTTGCAGGTTTTCAGGAAAACTGAGAGTCTAGATTCTATTTCTTTTGAAATTGCTTCGTAAAAGCGTTGTTCAGCTCAACAAATCTGATAATTACTTCCGTTTTCGCTGTTTCTAGCTAAAAAAAAATTCATTTCATCGTACACATTATGTATTCCAACTGTCGTATAGTAATACTGGTGATTAACTGCACTATATCATTTATTACTAAATCGACCAAGAATTATTACTGCTATAAGGTTAATCTTCACCAGGTCACTATTCCTTCGTGGATGACATCGGCGAACGCCACGAAGTATCTTACATTGCTGGACGGGACACTGGCTTCCACGTGTCTTCCGCCCACCCGGACAATCCAAGTGTAATTGGCTCGCCATTCCATCGGGTGCCGCTGGTGAGGGGGGAGACGAAGGCGAGAGGAAGGACGGCTGTGCAAAGAGGAAGAGATGGATCTTATCGGTAAGGTATTCTTTTAAGCCCATATGCCTATTGGCTTAAATGGGTGGTATTAACATTTAAGTAAGATGACGAGATGTCATGTGAAATATGAAAGAAATAAAATATGGGGACATTTCTCTCAAACAAACTCATACCACTTTACCTGCTTCCTGCATGCGTATTAGATAAGTTAAGACATGCTTTAACGCGACTAAGTTGTTGTTCAGTGAGTTCATACGGACACTTTTCGCTCCAATTTGCCGCAAATGAATCAGTTAAATTTGTTACTTACGTGGGTGCTGTTAACTTCGCCGTGGGTGAGATGAATTTGTTTCCCCGTACAGCTTGCAATTCATCCTTAGCGATTTTACCAACTTGCAGTTCAAGACCATACAGCACAACTCGGCTTAGAATAATCATTTAAGTATTGGGAACACATGAAGTTCAAAATAGTTTTCCTAATGGAATCGAATCCGAAGCGCCCAGGCAAGGTTCCTGCGGTACTCTTGCACTCGAACTCAAGTGTGCAGTTATGTGGGGTAGTTACGGTTGCGACGAATAGAGTGAACCTCTGCTTATGCTCACACCTGCCCACCAAAGATGTCCAACAGAGTGGTTCGCTAAAAACAGGAATGATGAAAGATTGGAAATTGGAAAACAAATTTCTGAAAATTGGTTTGCTAGTCGCTAAAGACGATTTTAAGCATGAGGCAAATAGGTACTAGGATAACTAGACAAGGCGAAATTAGAAAGTTTTTAAAGATTTTGGTTACATTTTAAGAAAGTAACTATTGAGGTTTAAACTTATTTCTATAGGTTCATATCGGCTGGTCCCGATCAGAGGAGGACAGAGAGCAGCGACTCGGCAGGAAATGTCAGAGGATCTTACACCTTCTTGGATGATAAAGGAGTGCAGAGGTAATTACATTAATAAACATACAACAGAACAGGAAATAATAATATTAGTTCAAACTGGGCGTTCCAAAAGCTAGCTAGTCAGTAAACTAAGTCATTTATAAAGACAAGTCCACGTAAAACCATGTTCTTCTGATTTTAATGGACCTTACCCGAATCTTTCCTTTCTAAGTTAACCTTGAAGCAATAATGTATGGACCTTGTTTAAATGCAACAGTATATTTTTTTCTGAGTGCTAAGCAACGTAAAAAAGCAATGATATCCCACGGCGGATTCAGCTTACTTACCAAACAATACCGTAATGTTACCCTAGTAGTAATGGTTACCCTAGTGTCACAGTTGTTCAAACCGCTGACATGAGTCGGCAATAGGGGACGCCCTAGGGCGCAACCTAGAGCCTTCCCAAGGTACGTGTCCCGAACATCTGGGACATGGCGCAAAAGAGGGGCACCGGAGCAGCATACCCGCGCTCCCGGGTCTCCTCCCATCAGGCACCAAAAGAAGTCCATGGCAGGTTAGGTTTAGTCGATGCGAGTCCGTCTTACTCACCGCAGACACTTTTTGCGGGTGGCATGCGTAGGCAAGCCGCGTCCCAAATAATAATAAAATAAAAAACGACCTCTGACATGGCTTAACCGCTAATAACCGACAGTATATCGGGCCCTTCGAAACACGGAGATGCTCAGAAAATAAACCACTTTAGTGGTCACCCATCTATCGACTGAACGCGAGTCTACCCGATCACTTACGGAGCGCCGTAAAGGATTCAGCTTTCGAAATAAAACATTTCAACAGTATGGATTCACTGTAATTCTGTATTTCGAAGTTCAAAATAGCGATGAACTGTAGCCCTAAAGTACTGAAACGCGACTCACGTTAGTGCGAAAGTGCGCCACATCGATACACATAATTTCGAATGTTTTCCACCGCGATGCACGTTAGTGCGAAAAGTATTCCACATCGTTTGGGTTAGGTTAGGTTAGAACGGTGACCATTTGGCGCGCGAAGGCGACCGAGCGTAGCGAGCGTGCCGCGGCAGCGGCCGCCGAGCGCTAGAAAAACATTAGCCATGGATATCTCCATAATGGCATGCCTGGACTTTCGCACTAACGTGCATCGCGCTGGAATACATTCGACAATGTGTGAATCGATGTGGCGCACTTTCGCACTAACCTGAGTCGCGTTTCAGTACTTTAGGGCTACAGTTCATCGCTATTTTGAACTTCGAAATACAGTATTCCAGTCGTATGGATTTAATATTATTTTTTTGGCCAACAGAACTGTGAACTACATTGCTGGTCCAGGCATCGGATATCGAATTATCAAGAACAGCAACGACCCGTACATACCTCCGTATTTCCCCACCCTCCCCAGTCCGTATGACCCAGAGTTTGTGAACGCGGGCTCCAAATATGGCGCCGGAAATCCTCCACCACCACAAGCCGATGATGTGTTTAAAGGTATTTGGATCTAATTTGATAAACTACCAATAAACTTATACACTTTTAAAAAGACTATATAGTATGGCGCAGAACCATAAATAGTTGTTCTGAGTCTACATATAGGTACTTTGTGGCCGTCAATATGTTTGTAAAGTATCCCGCCACACGGGATTAATTTTCCCAGTATAAAGGGTAGCCTTAAAAAAAGTAAGAAAAATTAACGGTGTAAAAATAACTTATCCCATTTCACTTCCTAGGAAATGTCTTCCATTTAATTCTTCTTTCGTTTTTTAAATATTATATATTTCATTATAGAAAATAGCACGAATGTAAATACTAAAAATGTCACAAAAAGGGCCTGCATTTTTGGTAAATCTTATAATTTTTATTGATACTTAAATGTTCCTAAAACTGTCATCCCATTGCTGTAAATTATAATTACTATTATGAGACAAATTTTGCAGCAGTTTCATTGTTATTAAAACATATTTTTTGTTTAAATCGGTATAGAATTTAATTAAGACGCTTATGTATTTGTTTATTGGTATAACACTATTAAAATATTAGAAGCTGATGGTCTACCTGCATAGATATTTTAAGTACTATCATATTCTCTAGGACCCGACGGCACTGCAGCATCAGGCCACGTTAAACCTCCACCGTTCTCACCAAGTGACTCCGAAAGGCCCAGTAACGCAGGTCCAGCACCCGGACCCCCACCAGAAACTAGTTCTGATGATACCCCTGACCCAGGGTTCAACCCGCCGCCGCAAAGCTTTCCGCAAAACACAGGTGCCAGCGACATAGGCATCCTTGACGAAGACTCATCACCTTCGGGACCTTTCGGACCTCCGCAAGCGACACAAGGACCAGGTGATGAATAGCACCGGCAATGATTGACCTTAGTGATCTTGTTAATAGTAGTTCAAAAGAGCCTTCGTGGAACGGTATCTTCATAACTAGAAGTACAGACAATTAAGAGAATACCGATTCATATTGCTATCAACTTTTTTGAAGAAGTTTTCATGGGTTATTAATGAACAAAATGAATTCATATTAATAAGTGCCACTACGATTATTTAAAAAAGAGTTAAATTAAATTTTTGTAAAGAAGTTGGTTTAAATTTAGTGATACAAGATCACGAGTATCAATCCGCTTGCGAAGGCTGAAGATTGCACTCGAATATTATTTATTATATTTGCTTGAACGCAATAAATATTATTCACAACCAATTTGGTTTTTATTACACCAACACCTCACGCGCAGCACATACAGCACCGTTCATTAATAACAGTAATGAAGGAAATTTGAAATGATTCAACAATTGCAGGCAAACCGGGCCGTCCGGGCCGACCGACCAGCAAGCCTTATAGGCCAGTGAAGAAACCGTATGTGCCTCTAAAACCTTTCCAGACAGCAAACAATATTAACGAAGGTTTAGATGAGGGATCAGACGAAAACGATGATAATTCACCACAATTTGCCGTAGGCTTTAACATACAGCATAATACACCCGGTACAACGATAATTAGGAATTTAGGAAGAGATTATTTTGGCGTGCCACCTGGAGTATCAGTTAGGGCTCACGTTCAGAGCATCGACTTATACCCTTTCGGTTCGAAGCCTATCTCACCATCAGAAGCACTCGAAAATGACAAAACATAACATTATACACGACAACACCGTTCTTTACACTCGCAAGTATTATATTAAACATTTAAGTGTTGTAAATTAAGTAAATAAAGATAATATATCACCAAATCGTTTAGTGTTTGATTTAAGAATGGTATCATCAGTACTTCTCTATCTTTACATTGTATAACTAAACGCTATCCACGTCTGTCTACACCCTAACTTTTAAACCACGTATACACGGATTTAGATGCAATTTTCAACATCAGTAAGATAATTTTTCATGGAAGTTTTATAAATATATATATACAATAAGCTTTAGGTATTTTATATAAATCCTACTGACTCTACTTACAGAAAAACAATAGTATGTAACCAGGACACCGATAACTAAATTTACATAACTTACATAGATAGGCTTAACCTTAAGAATACCTAAAAATAATGTAATATAGAAGTGCTTCGAAAATCCCAAATAAAACTCGTCGATGGCACATCTCTGTCCGTTATGGTTAGCTTACAGTAAGCATTTCTATCATTATTTACGTTAACCAAATAAATATTAGTCTAATTGGGTATGAAACACATCTTCAACTAAATACTCTTAACTCTAAAAGACATAAAATCAATAAAATAATTCACGGAAGCCACACAACTGCGCTCCAGCTACACTAAACGAAACGCGCGTCACTTCAAACATTGTTTATATTCAAAACCATATTTACTAAATAACAGTCATACAAAGCTGTTCGCTATATAGTCACTCTTTAAGTAATAAAAAGGCACATTTTATGGGTTATTTGCACTATACGAATACTTTTAAAAGAATAATAATATTAATCTGGAAATCGCTGCATGCGGATAGCGCAAAACCAGCAATTGTGGAAACCTTTGGGGGAGGCCTTTGTCCAGCAGTGGACGTCTTTCAGCTGATATGATGATGATGATGATGATGATGATGAATATATTGGGCATAAAAAGTAACAAAACAAAAGATTTAGGAACGATGGTTAAATGAAACACACATAATATTTTCTTAAAAATTTATTCGAACAACACGACTGTAATAACAAAATGCAAAATAGTAACTGTTATAAGGAGTCGGGTTGTTTGTGTGTATGTGTGTGCGTCTTGCCACTCCATGCCTCACTCCCTTAGTCACTCTACAGTATATTAAAAGGCGATACAAATCACCGGAGAGTACTATGTCACATCCGTGGCACAAAGTATTTTTGTGACATATTTATTTTTAAAGCATCCTGATACCTTCTATTCAGCCAACATAACGACTGTATTTATATTTATTTATGATGAACTTGTGACACAAATGTGACAGAGCAACTGACAATTAGAATCGCCCATAACATTTAGGGTTAATGCAAAGGGTGTAACAAAGTTAACAAGAATATCATATAAATTGGAAGGGTTAATTTTGGCAATCTCAATTAGTGAAATATTAACAAGAAAGTTATCAGTGGTTAAATTAATTAAGTCTAAATAGATATATTTTTATTAATTAAGTACCTAACTACACGATTGTGAAATTGATCAAACAATGTCTAAATTTTTTTAATAATTTCAAATATTTATAATATCGGTTACAGCTTCCTAGGATAATTAAATGAATTTAATATTAATATAGATATAAATATTGTTAGATTTTCGTAAATAAATAACTATTATTAGCATTCTAAGCAGATTTTAAAATTAACTTTCCATATATTAATTATAAAGCAATTACTAACAACTAAAATCAAGTGCGATATTGATACACGGCCCATAATTACACCAGTTGAGTTCATGTACTCAAATTACGACGTTCTAAATTGAGTACACTGAAAACACACGGGTTACAAATGTACAAGTCTTTTCGTTCACGAAACCTCCAAAATTCTTTTAACTAGCTATGGTTCTACAACAGACATTAGCTAACTAGGTATATTCCTTTATAAGAACTATTAAGACTCCTAAAACTGTGAATATTCACTAAATAAATTTAAATATTATCACTTATACGAAGAATACGAACTCGTAACTTAATCATTGAAATATAAAATTATGTGATTTTTCTGATACTTCAGTAAATAAATTTTAATCAACAGAAGCTTTGCTCCTTACCTTATCGCTAGGTATATAAAATTTTCTATTTATATAGATAGAAAAACATTATATAGAAAAAGACTATAAAAGGCAAATTAGCAAATCACGAGAAGAAGCCGTTATTGAGCGAATAATTTTATGTGCGTGCTTACGATTAGATACAAGGGTTATATACAAAGAATTTTAGACCGTGTTGCTAAGGCCTTTAGATTTAAAATAACAGTGCATGCAATTGTGAGATACTTGGAAATTATAATACAATTGCAAGTAATGTTATTTTTAAAAGTCATACTAATTCACCACCTGAATGACTATTATACAAACGAAATATTAGATTTGCCTCCTTACTATCATTTACTTAGCGATTCAAAGTACTCTAAATTTTGTATTGTTTTAGCTTGAATTTCAAATTATAATACAAAATTAAGAGTCTTTTAAAAATGTTTATTTTTGGCTGAACTGATAGGTGATAGTAAGCCCGCCGCTCCATGATTACGCATTACTAATGATCTCAACAATATTACGCGATCAGGGGATCAAGTTTACAAATCTACTGAATACGATCTTCTTTTACTGAAGTCATACACTCCAATAGGTATTTGGGCCCAAGGTTGGAACATTGTCTAATATCTAAAGTCACCATTTATTATAAAACATCCAAATACAACTTCGTCAAACTTCATCCAACAGCTTTGTTGGTGTCACACGTCAACAAATATGGTACTCGTACACACGGCTACATATCAAGCTATACATTTCCAGTATAAGCTGATCCCACGTTGTATAGGATTTTCTTACAATGAAAGGTTAGTTCACATTGGAAATGTATATCTTGATATGTAGCCGTATGTACATGCGATGTCTTACGTATGATAGATAGTATTTCACTCATTTCTCATCAATATCTACTTACTAATCAGATCTGGTGCTTTTTAAAATCAGATCTACGTTTATACTACTGAACCAACATACATGTTTTACGATTATGTACTTTTTTGCAAGGGTCTTTGGCTGGAATCAAAATGTCGGCAAAATAGCATATAATTTTTTAGCAAAGGTAATGCCTTCGTTGTATTTTTAAATGATTAAGAATGTTTTACGTATGTTACGTCTATTATTTTTATCTCTAATGTAGTCAATTATGGTACTAACTTTTACTATGGACTGAAAAATGTTATTTCACATTAATTTCACAGCCAATATTTATTCTACCACCTTATTTTCATAATTAATAAGGGGCCTATTTCAGTCTTGATCAATTTTATTACTCGTAATGTAACTCCAACAATTTCTTGTAAATGTAATCGTTTCAATGAAAGTATTACGACCGGATTCAAATATATGATGTAGATAGAATGGTACCTCTATACCAAAATGTTTGTTGAACGTTTGACGTAAGTCAAAACTGATTTAATCATTATGAAATAGGCCCCAAATGTTGAAAATTATTCAGTTTAGCTATATTTAATGAATAAGCACAACATTTTACCACAATACCTGTACAAACAGCACAGAACGTTAATGCATTAAGACTTAAATAACTAGAGGTGTTTGAAGAAACTATATATGCATGTAAAGAAGATTTACATGTTTCTAGAACAGTAATACAGTTTTATCTTAATCTTAAATTGGGGTATTATTTAATTAGACTGAAAATAATTATAAAACTAAAATAATTAGCAAAAATATGTACTCAGTAAATTGAAAACGCAACTGCAATACCAATATAATTAAAATGTTTTTTGTCATTTAACCCTTTAATGCCCAATGTACTTAAGGATAGATACCTACTTAACTTTTAACGACATAGCAAATAATATTCTTTGTAATCTAGGTAAATTAGTAGTTTATAGACATGTTAACCATAAAAGAAGAAATATAAAGAATAAAATTTTAATCACTCGAAACACAATAAATTGGCAACAATTCATAATTAAATCTAATAAGCCTCAAATCACTCAATATATTACTTAAGTTCAATTCAATTATTGATGTGCGTTAAATAACTATTAAAACTAAGAATTGTGCAAATCAAAATCTTTTACACTTAACTTTACATAAGACATAAATTAAATCAAACTAGTAAAAGATCACAGGGTTAATACGTGTAATATAATTTTATATATTTTTTATTTTGTTCAATTTTAGGTCCCAAAAAAGTAACCATATGTTGATTTTTTTATTTTGGAATCCTGGAATTCAAAATGGAAATGTACTAAACATACCTGTGACATTTTATATCTTGATTTGATTTAAGTCAGTACAATATAATTTGTGCATTGAATTTACGAAACATTCATATAGGTAACTGACTTGACAAACATAATAAAGAAGTGATTTTCCTTTCCCACAATAATTGTTTTTCAGGCTTAAATGATGATAAATTAAACATAACTTAGATTTTACTTTTGACCACTAAATAACAAATTCGTCTTTTTAATAAAATACACGTCATGGTGGACGTTTTTAAAAAGTAATTTAATAATCATTAAAGCCATTTCATACCACTAAGGTATCATAGGTGAAAATATATTTACAAGCACGAATAATTTGATAAAATAATATATTCAAAACTATATCGACAAAGCTGAAAGCAAAAACATATTTATGTTGCATATTTTATTGAATTTAAGTATATTTTTAGCAATTCTCAACCCAAAACCAGACTATAAAGAATATTAGTTAGACTAGATTTCAGACAACTTAGAAACTATGTTAATAAAAATCCCATTCCCTGAAATTTGAATTTCAAATTCTACATTGGCACCTAAATATAGTTAGTTTATTGCACTATTTGAAAAGAAATACATTATTAAATTAAATTATCATATAATATCCAAACTTACAAAATAGGAAACAATTTACTGAGCGCAATTAATAAAACTATTTATATTTAAGGGATATCTACGAATAATAATATTTTGTGTATAATTTTGCTAAAGTCCAAACAAGGCAAGATAAATTTAAGTTATCCAACTTTGGTTTATACAACTGCATATAGTACCTACTATACCAAAAGTACTATGATTTTTTATACCTGTAGTAAATCTACAAATGTGGTAAGGAACTAAATACTATTTCAGTTCTATTTAATAATAATTATCCAGAGACACTTAAGAACGTAATTAAATGCTGAGTGGACGTTGGCGGGTTAAAAGAATATGAACTTTTTACGTTTATAAAAAATAAATTCATTTCATTTACCACCGTCACTGTATTTATATATCTACTATATCCTTGGTTTACAGATTCTTTCTTTACTGAAGCGTCAAACGAGAGTAAATAAGGCCAAAATCAAATTTTCGTAAAACTGCTTATTAATAATTTTAAATAACTTTCAATCCGCCAGCTTCACCAAACAAATTTAATCCTAGTGTTATACCATGAAAAAAATGTAAGGATTACCTTTATGAACAATACAGTCACACATATTTGAGACACAATTCAGTGACATGTATGTCGCTAGGTTAAATTGTTTTTTTTTCGCAGCATAAAACAGGATTTTACAAATATTAACAAGGGTTACCCTACTGCGCCTTAGGGCCTCTGGCGCGAGGAGTTGAGCCAATATTACGTGATCTTCATCTTCTTACTGGTCTCTTCCAGCATATCTTTGATCTTGGTGAGCGGAGAACGCTTATCGTCCCCACCTTTACCGTCTAAGGGTGAAGGAAGGTGGATGTGCAATGGGTCACGGAGCCGGGCCAGATCTTTTTCTAATTTTGCTACCTGTAATTTAAGAAAAAAATACTTTAAATATTATTTCAAAATGTACATGATATCAAAAATTCTGTATACCTAAAAATTATAGCAACGTTTATCTGTGAATCATGACCATAAACTGCGATCGCGAACCCATCTGCCAAGCGTAGCGATTATGGCTTAACCCCCCATTTTTGGGGACGTTTTTGTCTGACAGTGGACGATACGTATGTAAATTATAAGTAGTAATAAAAAAATTACATCTTGATGCATAGGTCGTCTGGAACGTTTCCGTCTGCATGGAAAGTTGCTAAAGTCGTACCCATCCACAAGAGTAATAAAAGGGAAGGGATAAGCAACTATAGACCAATATCAATTGTTGGTTAACCTAATAAACAAAAATAAAATAAAATATCTATATTATCTGCGTTTGCAAAATCATTTGAGGCTTTAATATACCCTCAGTTAAAAAGCTACACCGCCTATATTTTTGGCAACGAACAACACAGATTTATTAAATCTCGTTCCACAAATACCAATTTAGTCACGTATCACAACGAACTAACAGACGCTGTCGATGCAGTCACCCAAATTAGCACTATATATATGGACTTCGCCGAAGCCTTTGACAAAGTATGTCATAATGTGCTACTAAAAAAAATGGCTTCTTATGGTATTTGCGGAACTGTTCTGGAATGGTTTAGATCATATTTACAAAATAGAACCCAGTTTGTGGCTGTCAAGGGGTTCAATTCTATGTCATACACTGTCACGTCGGGTGTTCCTCAGGGATCCCATTTGGGACCCTGGCTATTCAATCTCTTTATAAACGACATAGTACATTGTGTCCAATATAGTAGTGTCTATCTTTTTGCGGATGATTCGAAGTTATCTAAAACTATAAAGAATCCTTCAGACTGCTATCTTCTCCAATCGTATATTAATGCTATATCTGACTGGTGCTCCACAAATCACATGTCTTTAAATGCAAAAAAATGCAACTTTATATGCTTTAGCCGCAATCAGCATGTTATTAAGGCACCATTTCATATTGACGGGGTACTAATTGAAGAAGCAGCAGTAGTACGTGATTTGGGAGTTCTTTTTGACTCGAAGCTGACATTTCTACCTCAAATTGACAAAATAACTAAAAAATCATTCCAAATGCTTGGTTTATACAATCTCTTGGTATAATCCGCAACGGAAAATCATTCCGCAATCCAGCTACTAAAATAATTATTTACAACGCGTATGTGCGAAGCAATCTAGAATACTGCAGCGTAGTCTGGACACCTCATTATAGTACTCATCAACTGCGAATAGAACGCATCCAGAAAAGATTTGTGAAACATCTAGCTTTTTCTAACAGACTCCATAGGCAACTTCCAACATACACAGACAAACTGCAGTACTTTAAGATGGATAGCCTGATGATTCGACGATAACTCCATGACATGACATTTCTCTATAAAATACTCGTAACGGATACGACTGCCCAACCTTGTTACAATCTGTACATCTACGAGTTCCTAGGCATATACCTCGACGTGCTGCTGTACCCGGAATCTTGAGCCAGCCTTTTGCTAGAACCAATCTTAAAAGGTTTGCCGCTATATCACGTTTGTGCAAGTTGTAAAATTCCATGAGTGAAAACTTAGACGTCTTCAATTCCAGCTTATCTAATTTTAGAAATACTGTATTAAGATTATTGAGTAATAAATAATACTGTGTATTATTTATTACTCAATTAAAGAGATATGCCATAATCGCCACGCTTAGCAGACGGGTTGGCGATCGCATTATGGTGGTCAAAGTACACAGAGAGACACTGCTACCCATTCCCTGGGAGATAATCCCTCGGTTTGACTTCTACGCCCTCCACGGGATGAGATGGGGTGACGATATTCGTTGCCGTCAGGCACACAGCATTGAAATTAAATATTGATGATGTACACAAACCTCATCTTTAAGACAGTTGTAATGGTTGATGTCCAGTCCAATCTTTCTCGCCTTTTTGTGAAGAGTCAAGAGGTGTTGCCTATCCTTTACGTCCGGTAAAATGTATTCCTGAAATAATAAGAATGAAATATTAGAAGACTCATTTAACGTCAATTATACTATGAAATTATATAACAAGTTGTGTGTAATCTATTGTTATAAATCAGCACCATTGCCATACAAGTAAATAGTAACTAATCGGCCATCCTGTAGAGTGATTTATCGCCATCTCTGCTAAACCTCTATGTACGGACAAATGATATGTAATGTCACATATAAAATACATTCATATACATATACAATAATTCGTAGACTCTAAATCGGCACTCTTGCCAAACCTTTACGGAAGGCAAAGAAAATAGAATATCAATTATTAGATAAATTTATAATTATAACGAGTTTGGTGTAATGGAGAGTCATATATCGCCACCGTACTTTGGCCATTACAACAATAGACAAGTAGAATATGCTTTTGCAGTTAAAAGTAACGTTAAGCGAGCTCATCATATAAACAGATTTTTTGATCGACATAAAATTGCCATACTATAATCGACTCAAAGCATTTGTAACAGGGTTTAAAATGACGATGTACGATGATTCAAATCCGTACTTTTAGCCGTTGACTGATGCAAACTTTTAGCTTTTGTTATGGTTCCGATGGACATCATTAGCCGTCAAAAGGATAGGTATACAGGTAAAGAACTGTTATTTTGGAATATAAAGCGTTATTGTTTATTTCCTAAAATTCCTTGCTAAATAATTTATTTAGTGTTTAACAAATTTTGACATTCTAGCCGAAATTGATAAATTTATCAATTTTAAAATAAATAAAATTTATACATTTGTGTGTATTTTACTAATAATTAATTTAAAGTGAAAACTTCCTTAGGGGAGGAAAGCTCTTTATGGTTTAATAAAAATCATGGAACCCACGTCATCGTCGTATCACGCTTCGCATGAGCTATGTGTATACTGTGTACATATGTATACTTTTGGGCGAACAAAAAGCGTGAAAGCTACGTTATCGTCAGGTCACATGGGTACATGAGCTATAGGTATATATAACTATTATATTGTAGATTATTTAGATTAGAAGTGTAAAATAATATTCTTACTTCAATCGGCAATCCCCAAATACTGTCCCGCGTGTTTCTTATTATCTTGACACATCAAAAGCCTCGCAAATCTATTGCACAACTGTTCTATTGTTTTACATTTTAACATGTCACCCATTTACGTAACACAAGAATTTTTTGACACATTCAACCGTCGGCTGAATATTTGTACATAAATTTACCTGTTTAGTCAAAACGAAGTAAGCATACGCAGCCATCGCAGTGCCGTACGTCACGAAGTAAGTGACGGGCTCCATGATATCCCAGGAGTACTCCCACCAGGTGAGACGGGCCAGGACCCCGAACTGAACGCCCATCAGACCTAATCCAACCCACGTAAGAGCTGACGTGCGACGGGTTGTTTCTACTTCGAGACTCGAGCGTTTCTGCAAAAGCAAATTATACACACCTATAATTACAATTCTATAGATGGTTAAAGGAAATATTGTAAGACTAGCCGTGCCCCGCGGTTTTACCCGTGTTAAACTTTATAAATTATAGCCTATGTGTTATTCGGATATATAAGCTATATTACTACTAAGTTTCATCAAAATCCGTTCAGTAGTTTTTTTGCATGAAAGAGTAACAAACATCCATACATCCTGTGAGTATGGATTCCTAATATTAGTAGGAATATTGTAAAAAGTCATTTAATACAAATTTTTAAGCCCAAAAACGCCATAAGTCAGATTAAATTTTTATTTTACTTTCCTACCAAATTGCTATTCCTTCGAGCATTTTCTAAATGGTCGAAGAGCGATTATATTATTTAAGTAATCGAATATTTTATTAGTAAGGTGAGTAAATTATTGAAATAACCACTAATTTATAAATAGTAGTAAATAGGTCACCGTAGCCTAGTTGGTAGTGCTCCTGCCTACGAAGTTGGTGGTCCTGGGTTCGAATCCCGGTAAGTGCAAATATTTGTGTGATGAGCACGAATATTTGTTTCTGAGTCATAGATGTTTTCTATGTATTTAAGTATTTATCTATCTATATAAGTATGTATATCGTCGCCTGGTACCCATAGTACAAGCTTTGCTTAGTTTGGGGCTAGGATGATCTGTGTGACACTGTCCCTATATATTATCAAAAAAAAAAAAAAAAAAAAGTAATATAAATAAGGCCCGGAAGGCGAACTTCAGTAGGCAAAAATATATCCCACTAGCTGTGCCCCGCAGTTTTACCCGCTTTAAACTTTACATAAATAAAATAAAAAAAAGCAAATTTTATTTAAATCGCTCTAGCCGTTTAGACGCGAATAAGTAACAAACATACACACTCACAAACTTTCGCCTCTATAATATTAGTGTGATTACCTTGTTATATTTTTGTCTACCCCCACTTTGTCTATCACGTTATTACGTATACTCATGGCCTGTTAAATTATTCGCAAAAGTGTAAGAAACTACGCAGTCATACCTCTTCTAATGGTTGCAATTCAGTGGTCAACTTCTCGAGCTGTGCCTTCAGCTCGCGTTCCTTGCGGATCTGGTGCTCGCGAACGTTCAGGGCTTCGTACAGCTGGTTCACCAAGTTCCGTACGTCGCTCAGACGAGTTACTTCCTCGTGGCTCAGACGCTCCTAGAAAATAAAAAAAAATCGTATGAATGAAAGAAAAATGTTTCTATAAAATAAGCAAACTAAGTATGGTCAACGTAGCCTAGTTGGTAGTGCTCCTGCCTACGAAGCTGGTGGTCCTGGGTTCGAATCCCGGTACGTGCAAATATTTGTGTGATGAGCACGAATATTTGTTTCTGAGTCATGGATGTTTTCTATGTATTTAAGTATTTATCTATCATATATAAGTATGTATATCGTCGCCTGGTACCCATAGTACAAGCTTTGCTTAGTTTGGGGCTAGGATGATCTGTGTGACATTGTCCCAAGATATTAATATTATTATTACTATTATTGTATGTAATTAAGCAAGAATTTTAAGGTGAGTCCCATTTATTCACAAATTTTCTTCGTAATTTGATAAGAACGTGTAAAAGTTTCAGCGAAAATGCCATCGTAATATTGCCAGAAATTAAAAATACCTACCTTCAATACAATATGCTATACTTGTATTAAGTTATTTAAAAAAAATATGTTACAGATAACCGATACTAATATTCCATAACAACATTTTTAAAAATAGTAGGTATGTATCTAAGCAGGTATCATTAAGACACTGTTATTTAAACGCTAAAACCTATGCTTTACCTAGCTAACAAAAACAACAACTGTTATCTACATCACTTATGAATCACCAGCTGGTAACATCAAACACAGTTTTTCTGATACCTGACCCCGCTTTGACAAATCTGTGAAAGCCTTCGATATCTACTTGAATCCAAATAAGCGACAATAAGTCTCCCTTTGTATTCTCCAGTCAACTACACAGGGATAAAACTTAAACCTCTTGACATTTACGACTCTTGTAACGAAAATCTACAACAGTGGAACCCATTTTAAAATTAGTATATACTTCACTGCTATGTAGATAATTCACAAGAATCTGCGGATTTGCATGAGCATCTAAAGCTTATAAATATGGTGTAGGTCAGTGTCGCTGACCCTTCCCCCCACCCCGATGAGCTCTGGCGACCTTACACGCAGAAACACAACGTTAAAATTTTTGTATATTATTTTATGAAAAATTTTGTTTAGGTGGACGATGTCTTTGGAAAAACGTTTTTGAATCTTAGCGAGTCTAGCTAGATTCACTTACTATTCTAGTGTGTTTCTTGGCGTGTACATCCAAAACCCTGAGAACCATCTTACGGATCCATAAGCATTAGGCGAGGTTAAGCATAGCGCTAAGATGCGTATGTTTAAAGATGGGTGTGCGCTTCAGTGGTTTAATTTCGGAGCCTCTCCGTACTTCGCAAATATATCCTATCGGTTCCTTATCGGTTATCGACAATAGTCTTGATGTCAGAGCCCTCTTAAGGAAATTGGAAAACCTTTACACAAACATAACACGCAGAAAAAAGCGATCGCCTAACTGTTCTCATCAGGGGCTGAAAAATCGAGGTGGATAAATGGATCCTGTTTGGTATCAATTAACGAGTTATGTCCAACATAACATGTCTTCGAATCAATTTAAAATTATTTAATAGATTTTACATCCACTCGGTGATGTCGGTTCTTAGTTTTTATTTTACTAAGAGTAAATATAACCTTAGGACTGGAATATAAATCATTTTATCGTTCGGGAATCGAATCAACACCTTCTAACAATTCAGGGTAAGGAATCTACTACTAAGCCTTTGTGTTGTGTGTATGTAAATTTTACAGTTTAGGTATATACATACAAGGTATTTATACACATAAAATATTTTTACCATATTTTACCTAGAATTTATGCATTGTTGCACTTAAAATTGTATTATTATTAAGGAAGAATCTGACAATCTGTAGGCGGACCAAATAAATACGTAAATAAATGCTACGAACGATACGCCACAGCAAATCCTATTTGCGAAAGTACTTGATGCTAGATGCAAACCTTTACTCTCCATTCCTGCTCGATAATTAAAATGATGTCTGTATAGGTTTCAGTTTAAATTTATGATTTGGAAATAAAAAGAAATTATTATATTAAATTTGAATTATAACTTTTTTTATATATATATCAGATGGCGACAAACGAGCAAGTGGGTCACCTGATGGTAAGTGATCACCGCCGCCCATGGACCTCGCAACACGAGGTGTCCCGGGTGCGTTGCCGGCCTTTAAGAGTCAGCAAACAAGTGTTGCTAACCCTTTCCCCCACCCCAATGAGCTCTGGCGACCTTACTCATACTCGAAAACACAACATTAAATGATTAATGTTATTATTAAGGAATGTATTCTGTAAGGTGGAGGTACTTCCCCAGTCGGGCTGCTCTTTGAGCGAATGAACGCTGTGCCCTACCGCTCCTAAAATTATAACTTGTTTTTATATTTTTATTATAATTTATCATATGAACAAATTTAGTGCAGTATAACATATTCATAGTACCTACTTATTTCTCTATAACATTTAGAAGACGCCCATTCAAACAACAAACCGTTTAAACTAATGAGTTTTTAAGTTTAATGAGCTCCAACATTAAGAGACTAGACTACTCACTTAGTATAAGTGCAGGTTTCATTTAGTGCTTCACACAAAGGACTAGAGTACAGTCCCACCGGTGTTCACAAATGTTTATCTACATTTCATTCAGAAACATCCGTTGTGAGATAAGTTGAAATAAAGTTTAGAAACCTTTAGAAAATACTTTAAATAAAATTTGTATAGAACCATACAAAAAACATTTTCGTTCGCTAACCTTCAACGTCCTTCCCTTTAGTTTTATTTAATATCTAAGACCCCTGGGCAGAATTGGAACTTGCCACTCAAACAGTGGTCCTTCGAGCCGGATCACTGATTAAATACCATGCTGATGTGGTGTCTAGAACTAGACTTAGAATAGAGACTTATTTCCCTAGCACGGATGTCACCTATTTACAAAGTAAATATATAAAGCTTTATACGTGCACTGCAACTTTATTAATATGATACTTAAAATTAACTAATTTAGTGATATAACAATACGCCTATGACTGCCACTAAAAAGTAATGTTGGGAATCTGGAAGTTGCCAGTATTATACACCCGTGTGATACTACATGTGCCCTGGATTATGGGAGTGGGTACTTGCGCACACACGTCTTAGCTATGCCCTACTTAATTGGCTAGTCTCCGTTGATATTGGCCGCTGCAGAAATTCGGCTAGGAGCACTATTATTTTATAAAAATAAACTGAGGCCTACTAGTCTAAACTGATTTATTAATAATTCCCTCCTACTTATATTATGCCTAGGTGGCCAGTCTCAATGGAGACCTACCATAAGCGCGAGTCATAATATTGCCCACAAGAGTGTGCGCAAACACAGGGGCACTTTCTATTCCCTTACTCTTCATGAACGTATGGGACGACTAGCAACAGCACCGGAAAGAGTTCAGGTACAGGACCAACGACTTTAGGTGTTCTCCGAGGCACGGGGGTGTAAAGCCGTCAATCTCAAGACTTCGGGCTGATAGTGAGAAATATTTATTACAGAAAAAACTTATAAAATCACTCTTTGGTCCAATCCAGGCTTTGAACCCAGACCTTATATCTACGGTTGAACAACAGATTTAATAGGAATTAATAATTTAATAGGTTATTCAACGTCACGGGTTCGGTATTCATAGTGCAAATATCGGATTTATTTTTTAATTGCACTCGGAAAACCACCCGCCTATAAATAATCAACCGCCTGTGCAAGTCAAAGGGTATTTATTATTGACGCGACGCCGAGTTTGAGCCGTTGAGATGTAAAATTAAACTGCATCGAAATCAGTTTATTTATTCGAGTGATATAATGAAACGCAAAATTGATAACTTCTTCTGTACCTATTAAACAACGAAAATAACAATAAATGAACAACGCTATTCACATCACACATATCGCGGTTTAAAATATTATAAATTATCACAGCTCCTCCGTACGTAAGTGACAGCGTGATAATATGTAGCCTATATGTTGACCCGACCTCTGAGTAATATTCATGCAAAATTTGAAGTAAATCCATGCAGTACTTTTTGAGTTTAGCCCAGACCTACATGCAGACAAACCGACAAAATTTCTTAAAACTGTATTTTTGGCTTGGACATCGATTGTAAATCACGCCCCAAGTTTCCTTTAAAAAAAATATTCAATGTACAGTTTTGACTTTCCTACGATTTTAGTATATGCATAGGTATACTTCTTAGGTTAAACTAGTTTAGTACTGACAATTTTAATTCAACAAAAATATTTAAATCCATTGAAAATTAAAATAGCGATAAATAACCTTCATCTTTTTGTATATTCGTTATAACATATACATCCGATTAGGTTTACTGTAGTGACTAGCACTACAGTAAACCTGATCGCTTCTCGCGGTCACTTGATGGTAAGTGATCACCGCCGCCCATATACACTCGCAACACCAGCGGAGTCGATGGTGCGTTGCCGGCCTTTAGAAAAGTCAGCAAACAACTATTCATGACTCTTCGAAGAAACGCAATATTAAATTACCAATGTTATTATTAAAGAATGTCTTCTGTAAGATGCAGGTACTTCCCAGTCGAGCTTCTCATAAATGAGAAAAAAGAACTCCACCCCTCTTAAAAATTTAGATTCAAGCTCAGTTCACTGAATAACTAGGCGGCAAAGTCAACGCGACGTCGTCCATCAGTAGATATAGTGCTCTACGAATATTCTTTCACAGCCTCCGTAATGAAAACCAACATATCATATTCCGTCTTAAACTATAACGAAGAAATATTGGATACGAGTTCCTAACATTTTTGAGAAACTACTCGCTTTCCGTTGCGATTTCTATTCATTGATTTAATATACTTAAAAGGCGCTACAGCGCAAAGTATTTCTCTATTTTGTATAGCAACATAGCAATATACCAAGTGCAGAGTGCAATATTATAGCATCCGAAATATCGGTGGAAATACTTTAATTTTTAAAACGCCTTCATTAATGTTCTCCAGGGTAGTCTCAATGGAGACTAGCCAACTACGCAGTACATATTATATTGCACAAGTGTGTGCGCAAACACATGGGCATTTTCAATTCCATCACTCTCATGATCCGATGCGACGACTAGCGACACGACCGAAAAGAGCTCAGGTACAGTACCGACGACGGCTTTACGTGCTCTCCGTAGCACGGGGGTGTAATACAACCAACTCCCAGACTTCGGGCTGATACTGTGAAATTTCTTTTGACGGATAAATTACAAATACAATTACCCGGGATTTGAACCCAGGTCTTAATTATCTACGGTTGAACACGCTACCGCTAGACTAACGAGGCTTCATTACATGAGCAGTACAGATAGTTTTCGTAGAGTCGGGGAATACGGTAAGTCAGACGTCGACGGAACTATAATGCTTGTCTAACTCAACATGGCTGTTAAAACTTTGGCTTAAAGTAGGGCACATTCTATAGTCACATTATATATTGTGCTATTATTACTGCGTATTATTAAGTTTGACATTAGAGTATGTTTTTGTTTATGACAGACTTAATAAAATAAATCCAAATGTGAATTTAAATAGATATATCCGTTTTAAACTTACGGTACTACGGGCAAAAAATTAACACACCTACAGATACACAGACCGTCCGTCATTTATAGTGGCGTTTATAAATAATACACCATCAAACTAAAAAAGATGATAAGAGCTAAGAAAGATGAAGACATAACATATCTAGGAGTAGGACAATCTTAAGGACAATAATTAAGGTATAAATTATTTTCAGACCAGGCTGGCACCAAATTCTCTCGCATAGCACCTGAAGTTATTATTTGTAAATTTCCCCACAATACAGATATGTACAGACGCCAGCACTTCAAGCTACCCCAATCTGTCAAATTGCCCAATTGAAAGGGGACCTTATGCTTTTGTTATAAAGTTGAAATTCTATAAATGAAATTTCACAGATTGAAGTAGCTGGATGTGCTGGCGTCTGTGTTATCCTAGTGCGGGGGTTATCTTTAAAGGAAAAACTAATTCTCAGACTTTAATTTTGTTATCGTACTGTTGGCTGCACTTTTGCGTCTCAAATGAATTTCCGCTTCCCAAGGACTGGTAATTTAATTTAACTAAGTATTCCTTTATACGCTGTATTTACACAGTGTGAGCGCAAAAGCGTCGTAAGAGGGGCGCGATTTTCTGGATCATTAGGCGACACCGTATTACCCTTCGAGATCAAGGGGTATTAAAGCTAATGTACCTTTTTTTCGTGGTAAAATTCGTGTTATACACCCCACACTGGATAAATGGGATTACGAGGGACCGGCAGCTTATTTTCGCTAATAGACGTAATACCCTTATCGAATTTTCTAATTTTACACCTCACTAGGATAGCTATACTGATTAATGACGGAATAAAGTTAAGCTTGTTTGTAGATTCAACAGAACAGTAATAAAGATCACACAACTGACAACACTAAAGTGCAAAGATTAAAAGTATCTACACTAGAATATGTATTGTAGCTATGAACAATTTACACGTACCAGTTTATACAGACTAATATAAGAATGAAAAATATAATAATCTATGCAATAAGTCGTCTTATATACGAGCTCTTTGCAACATGAGCAGTCCAACCCCCGCGTCAAGTCCAATATCACTTTCTAGATTCCACCCGCGGCTTCTCCTGTGTAGTGTGTAGACTGTAGATAAAGAGTAGTCTATATATCTTTCCCCAAGGCTCGGACTATCCATATACAATTTAATCACAAACCTACGCCAAGATTTTTTCCGACTTACTTGGTATTAATTGTAATATTATGGCCAATTAACACAGAATCTATGTAAATTGTTTTCTTTGTGTTACTCTGATTTATAAGCTATATTACTATACAGTTTCATCAAAATGCGTTCAATAGTTTTTGCGGAAAGAGTAACAAACATCCAGCCATGAACAAAAACTTTCGCATTTATAATAAATATTAGTAGGAAGGACAAGTAGGATATGTAGACCTAATCTACTAACCCAACAATATGTGCATTCATATTATGCAAAGCTTACATAAACTAATCTACTGTTTATAAGCAGATGCATTATTATTACCGTAACAGCAAAATAATTCCCGATTTCAGAGCGAGTTTATATTAAAAACTTTAACAAAATCAAATGGTCTATAGGTTTATAGGTTTGTGACCCTGACAGGTAAGCCAGATTTCTTGTGTTCGATCTCCACCCAGAACAAATATCTGTGTGATGAGCACGATTATTGTGTCGAGGTGTTATTGATTTATAATTTGTATCTATTTAGAAATATGTATCAGTAAGTTTATCAGTTTATCAGTTTTTGGGATGCCATCGTGGAGGCTTGTCCATTTGTCCCAAGATATTTATTTATATATTTAAAGGAGCTGAACCCATTACATAATATAAGCACTCACTCTGACAAAGGTTTGCTGGAAGAGAACTCATAGTTAAGTTCGCCTGTGTACAGACGCCAGCACATCAAGTTGCCCCAATCTGCCAATTTTCCCCAAAAGAAAGTTAACATTATACTTAAGTGATAAAGTTGAAAATCCATAAAAGGAATTTGACAGATTGGGGAAGCTTGATTTGCTGGCGTGTGTACATGATATGTCTAATATGTTATATAAATATATGTTTCGGTGTGCAATAAAGAATAAATAAAAAAAAACAAGTAAAATAATAATTACGCTTTTCATTTGTTGTTTTTTTAAGCGTAATTTTTGCGTATAATAATACGCAAAAATTACGCTTAAAAAAACAATAAAAATAGTAATAATATTCTCTAAGTTATCTATATATCACATATTAATTAATTAAGGTCCTCCTAGCCGAATATCGGCCACGGCGGCCAGTCTCAACAGAGATTAGCCATCTGCGCGGGACATATTATAGTGCTCAAGTGTGTGCGCAAACACAGAAGCACTTTCTATTCCATCACTCTCATGATCCGATGGGAAGCCTAGCGACACGACCGGAAAGAGGTCAGGCACAGGACCGACGGCTTTACGTGCTCTCCGAGGCACGGGGGTATAATACCGCCAACTCCCAGACTTCGGGCTGAGGTTGAGAAATTTATGTTTTTACAGAAAAGTTCCAAAATCACTTATGGCCTGACCCAGGATTTGAACCCAGGACCTCGTTATCTGCGGGTGAACACGCTACCGCTAGACCAACGAGGCATAATATATACTTATGTAATAAACACATGTTTCCCTTCTGGTGGCAAAGAGAAAATAGTAATTAACCGTTGAACATTGTAAAAGCATACCGTCCCATCGCTCAAATAAGCAAATACCAAATTATTTAATTCTGTCACATGTTACATAAAGAGTGGCATGTCTACATCCAAAACGTTATTAAATCACAAAAGTTTTGATTAAAATGGAATGTTTTGAATTTCATTGGGAGTTCTTTCAATGGAAATTGTATCAAAGTTGAGATTACAAATTTGTAATGGTCTGTACTTTCACCGCTGTGAATTTCGGCTTTATTTTTGTCATTAAAACGGAACAAACATTTTGAATGCTTTTGTTAGTAAAAATGTATGCTACTTGTGGCATGTGTCTTTTGGCTGATGTGGTAGTGTTGATATGTATTTTTATTTGAGTATCACCTACCTAGTTAAGTTAAGATATTTAGAAGCCCAAAATACAGGCCTAGTTTGGGACCACCAATCCGTGGTAGTCTACCACGGACTGGTGGTCCCAAACTAGGCCAAACCTGTATTTTGGGCTTCAAAATATCTTAACTTAACCTTTTAAAATATGGGACCACAAGTCTACCACTGGTAAACTTGTGGTCCCATATTTTAAAAGGTTCCTTGTAAATAAACGATTTCTATCTTATCAGAGCAACTTCTTTTTTGGCTTAGATTGATTTTGATATTCATCACTACAGATGTACAACAGAAGCTTCAACCTTTGACTGGATATAGCTTCAGGGCGCTGAAGACTCAGCCAGTGACAGAGCCAGTAATGACTTTATGCTGAAAAATAAAATATTTCACACAGGTTCTCCTTATTGGCTGGATTTTTCAATATTGCCACGAGATGGGGTATAAACAGGATTTTCGCTTAAGTCTTATTCTGCTTTAATTCCAAAGGGACGAAGGTAAGGGATAAAGTTGGTAAGGGATAAAAATATTACTCGATTCATAAATAGTAAAAGATAAACATTTATTAACATTCATCACAAGGTACAGAAAAAATGCATTATCATCATTGCAATAGCCTGATATCGTCCACTGCACATAGACCTCCGCAAAGGTTATTAATGTTGCCATTTGGAGTCCTTCAAAGAATAGTCACTCAGAAAAAAACAATCGGAGAGGTCTTTGGTGACTGCCGATAGAAGTCAAAACAATTTTTTAGCTCAGAAAGTAGTGTTTATTTGATCCGAGTAGCGAGTGGAAGATGCTACTTCCCACCTTTGGGCGGTAAAGACTTAGTAATTGCTTCCCTCTCTATAGAGGGAATAAAATTAAAAAATAGAACTATATTTGGTTGGCTGCGACTATAAGAAAAAAATGCTGCGGTAACGTGAGTGTATAAACGACCAGTGTGAATTAAAAACAAGACTCTCCGTCTTATGAATTTTCGATCAGGTCACGTGTCATGACGCTAGTTTAATATTTTTTACTCAACCCAAAAAAGTGCACAACGCCGCTAAAGAAGATTTCACCTCAAAAATCCACTTTGAAAGTCTCACTTTAGACTGATCACGTGCCTAGGTGTTTTAAATCCGCCGATCACTTACAGACCGTTCAGTGCAATTGACTATGAGCGCTTCTAATAAGTATGGGTACCACAACCAATCCTTTGGCTTATTTCGAAAAATATAAAAGATCAATTTTTCCCGTGTTTTAGCCTTTTGATTTCCAGCCTAGAAAGAATAACAGGGCCACCTCTAAGCATCCCGTGGCTGACGTGAAAGGCGACTAAGGGATACAGCAGATAGTTGGGCAGCAGTACCACCTGTGTAGGCACTAGCTACCACCTAACTGCGGTCGCCAACTGGCATGCCAAGCGCGGTTACTACGGCAAGCCCCTCGCCTCCAATCCTCCCCTCCTTTGGGGAGGTCTAAGTCCAGCAGTGGACGATAACAGGCTATTAAAATGATGATAATTATTTTTTTCTGTACCGTGTGATGAGTGTTAATAAATATTTATCTTTTACTATTTATTAATCGAGTAATATTTTTATTAACTTTATCCATTACCTTCGTCCCCTTAGAATTGAAGTACACAAAGCAAGAGTTTATCGAAAATCCTGTTTATTCCCTATTTCGTGGAAATGGCAAAAACTCTAACCAATAAGGGGAACCGGAATATTTTATTTTTCTGCATAAAGTTATTACTGGCTCTGTCTTTTGACTTTTCTTTTTATATATTTAGAAATATATATTGTTGAATTATCTTAAACGGCTAAAAAGATTATGGCGGCTAATTGGATTATATATGCGAAAATGTTATCTAGTCAGGATTCTCGGAAAACTCGTGATTGCTAAGTTCTTCGTACAACTGCAGTGATAAATTACAAAATCAATCTAAGCCAAAGAAGAATGTTGCTCGTATAGAACCAAAATAAATATATAATATTACTAAACGAATTTTGCAATGTTGTTACCGTTAGTTAACCGTTAGTTGTGCTGTAATACAATGGAATTATGTCCATAACTCTTTTATATACAATAAACGGCCAGTATTTTTTTAATCAAAAATAACTTTGAGCTTTTGCAGATAATTATGTCAAAGGATTGTAAATAGTGGAAATCCGTTGGCTCTGCCTACCCCTTGGTAAACAGATATCCACACCATTTTTTTTTTTTTTTGTTTCGGCAGGGTGAATGCCTACGCATGCCACCCGCAAAAAGTGTCTGCGGGTTGGTATGTCGGACTCGCACCGACTAAACCTACCTGCCGTGGACTTCTCTTGACGCCTGATGGGAGGAGCCCCGGGAACGCGGGTATGCTGCTCCGGTGCCCCTCTTTTGCGCCATGTCCCAGATGGTCGGGACACGTACCCTGGGAGGGCTTGGGATTGCCCTCCGCTATTGCCGACTCCTGCCAGTCTGGCACAGCGACTGTAGATATCCACACCTAAACAGACGAAAGTCGTCGGTATAGGTGTGGATATCTATATATAAAAATAAAACTGCTAAAATTCAAATGCTGCGATTACAACTGCTTCATTAGCGATAGCCTGTTCAATCGCTGATAAAGTCCTGTGTGTAATCCTCGGGTCCGGTAAAATTTGTCCTCATGAATTTCAGGCAAGTAAAATAGCAGTAAAAGCCAAGAGCAACGAAGTTAACGCTATTACACACCAAACTCGCAAAGTGATATCTTGTCATCCCATCACCACTCACTGCTGCTCTCCGTCGAGATTAGCAGATATGGCGGCATTTCGACACTGTGGATATTATTATTGTTACTACGAAGGAGGAAACGAAAAATAATTTTATGTGTCCATTTCAAAATAATCTATTATTAAAACCATCTCTTAAATCTGAGGATGAACTCAAGATTGTCACTTGTATAACAAAATATGCCAAGGTATTTTTTTTAATAATAATAATAATATTCTGGGTCATTATTCACACACAGCCATCTGGACCCAAACTAAGCAGAGCTTGAACTATGGAAACCAGATAACGGATATACTACATATACTACTATACTATCGTATGAGCAGTGGTTACTCTAATATCAGAGTTGTTCAAGCCGCTGGACCTCTGACATGGCTCAACTGTTGTCTAACGATATAAACCGGGACCGACAACTTAACGTGCCCGCTAAGCACGGAGACGCTCAAAAATTAAACCATTAAACCATTTGTGCGGTCACCCAACTATAGACTGACCGCTTGCCCAGCTGCTTAACTTCACCGATCACTTACGGGCACGCAACTGGCTGATACACGCCGGTACGATAAACCCCGTGGAGATCGCCAGTTTAGGTTGAAATGGTAGGTAAGTTACCTCTATCATCAAAGTGTACTACGTGAGCTCGACAAATGGATGTGGAGGTGCCGGTGAGGAAACGGCGACAAAGAAACACTTAGTCCACTTAATAGTTTATTTATCGGCACCAGAGTTATTCCACTTATATATATATGATATCAGGTAAGATGCGGCAAGCGTAAACATATATTATATATCCGTGAGCGCGTTAAGCAAGCGAGCGTGCGTCAGCAGCGAGGGCACGAAGCGAACTGCCGGGCGCCGCACCGGCGCTCGCGCACAGCGGAGTTGCGTGGATCTTTCTCGAAGACGTCGATAACGGGACTTGAGGTGCTTCACTCGATACGACACGACGACGGGTGCGGGCCGCGGTGCTCGGCGACTAGTCGGTGTGGTCGACACAGGTAAGTACTATTTATTATGTTTAGTATTGTGCATGTGTTATGTTTAGTGTATCTGTTTAGTATAGTGTATATTTAGTACTTAATAATTGGTGTTAATTTAATTACTTTTATATTGTAATACGTATTTATGTAGATATTTATGATAAGTATATATATCTATTTATGTTATATTTATATTAGTAATTACGTTATTAAGTTTAGATATTTATATATGTATATATTATATTTATATAATGTGGTAATTGTGGCTTCGCCACATGGCTCCCCCCTGAGAGGCCATCTTATGATGGGCGATAATAATCGGGGAACCTCACATGTCGCCCTGAGCGAGTAGTCTTTAAATTTTCTTGGTTTTTCGGGACAGTATGTGGAATTTCTTCTACCAGCGGACGAGCGTTTGGCTGCTTTTCTGGTGTGAGTACATAGGCTGGTTTTAGTCTCTCTATCGATACTGTTTGTTCTCTTCCTTTCATTAGCAGCTTGAAGACTTTAGTACCACGTTCTATTACTTTATACGGCCCGGTGTAAGCCGGTTGAAGAGATCCTCTCACGGTATCATCTCGGACGTAAACGTGAGAAGCAGAAGGTAAGTCTCGGAATACGAAGATATTTCGTCTATTGTGTCTCGAGGCTGGCTGGGGGCGAATTTTATTAATGGTGGAACGGAGTCTTGCTGAAAATTCTGTAAGGTCGCTGGTCGTTTGCTGTACGGTGGTTGGTTGCAGAAATTCTCCAGGCAGTCTGAGGGGTTCGCCGTAAAGGAGTTCAGCGGGGGACGCTTGTATGTCCTCTTTGAAGGCGCTCCTCATTCCTAAGAGTACTAATGGTAAGCTTTCTGTCCATTTAAGGCCTTCGTGGCACATTATAGCTGCTTTGAGTTGCCTGTGCATTCGTTCCACCATTCCGTTGCTTGCAGGATGATACGCGGTTGTCCTGTTGCGTTGAAATCCCGCAAGTTCTGACAGTTGTTTTAGCAGCGCGGACTCAAATTGCTTTCCGCGATCGGTCACAATTTCTGTGGGGCAACCGTATCGTGATATCCAGCTGGAGACGAAAGCTTTGCCGACTGTTTCTGCAGTTATGTCCTGCAAAGGGATTGCTTCTGGCCATCGGGTAAATCTATCTACAGCCGTAAGGCAATAGCGGTAGCCGTCCGACGGGGGCAATGGGCCGACTAAGTCAATATGTACGTAGGTAAATCTGCCGCTTGGTAGCTTGAAGGTACCCATTTGTGGCGTAACGTGTCGTGTGACTTTTGTGCGTTGACATGCGTGACAGAGTTTGGTCCACTCGCGACAATCTTTGTTTATTCCAGGCCATACATAGCGCTGTGCCACTAGCCTAGCGGAGGCCTTAGCGCCAGGATGGCTAAGTGAATGCAGGCTGTCGTACACTTGCCTTCTCAGCTCTATGGGTACGAAAGGTCGTGGGGTAGGCATGCTGTCGTCACAGTAAAGTTCCAGATTTGTCCCTGGTACGTTGACTTTGACGAATCTGAGCGAAGTTCCCCCTTTTATGAGTGTTTTTAGCTCTTGATCTGTACTCTGTGTGTTCGCCAGGGTCTCTAAATCGATAGGTTGAATTATTTCTTCAATTCTCGAAAGCGTATCGGCTACCACGTTATCTTTTCCCGTGATATGCTGGATGTCCGTAGTGAATTGCGCTATATAATCAAAGTAGCGAAATTGGCGTGGTGAACACTTCTCTTTGGGACCGTGGAAGGCGAAACAGATAGGCTTGTGGTCGGTGAATACCGTAAAGTGTCTTGCTTCGACGAGGTAACGAAAATGCCTTATCGATTCGTAAATCGCGAGCAATTCCCGGTCGTATGGTGAGTATTTTCTTTGTGCAGGGCTCAATTTTCGGCTAAAGAATGCGAGTGGCTGCCACTCTCCGTCTTTCTGTTGCTGCAGGACTCCACCGATTGCGATGTCTGAGGCGTCTGTGACCAGTGCTATTTTTGCGTCCATATCCGGGTGCGCTAGAAGTGCTGCTTGGCATAAACTCTCTTTGCAGTCTTCAAATGCTTGTAGCTTTTCTCCGGTGATATTTACTGGGTGAGAGCCTTTTACGGATCCGGTGAGCAGTTCATGCAAGGGCCTTTGGGATATAGCGGCATTTTTAATAAACCGACGATAAAAATTAATCATCCCCAGGAATCTTCGAAGTTCTCGTACTGTTTTCGGGATGGGGAAGTCTTTTATGGCTTGAACTCTGCTGTCAAGTGGTTTGATGCCCGAGCAAGACACGCTGCAGCCAAGGAAAGTTACTTCTTCTGCACCGAATACGCACTTAGAAGTGTTTATCACCATCCCATATTCCTTCAGTCGCTCAAATAGGAGACGTAGGTGACGGAAATGGGTTTCTTCGTCAGGGGACGAGATCAAATAGTCGTCTAAATATGTGAAGCAAAAATCCAGGTCCCGCGTCATCTCATCCACGAATCTTTGGAAAGTCTGTCCCGCATTTCTCAGGCCGAAATTCATGTATGGGAATTCGAACATCCCGAAGGGTGTGGTTATGGCTGTTTTGGGGATATCCTCGGGGTTGACCGGTATCTGATTGTAAGCTTTTACTAGGTCTATTTTCAAAAATATCTTACAGCCAGCAATGTTTTGGGTAAAATCCTGGATGTGACGGATTGGGTAGCGGTCGGGTATCGTTCGAGCGTTTAGCGTCCTGTAATCACCACATGGTCGCCATTCGTTGTCCTTTTTCGGAGCAAGGTGGAGCGGGGACGACCATGGGCTCTCTGATGGTCTTGCAGTCCCTAACCTCAACATCTCGTCGAACTCCTGTTTAGCTATCTTCAGCTTATCTGGAGCGAGTCTTCTTGGTGTGCTGTATACGGGAGGTCCAGGTGTTGTCCTTATATGGTGGACAGTGTTGTGACGTATGACCCGCTGTGTGCCTGCAGGACGAGTTATTTCTGGAAAATCTCGGATGAGGTCCAAGTATTTAGACTCGCCGGTTACCGTCTTGACCGAAGATATGGCGTCGGCTGAAGCAACCGGGGTGGCTCCTGTTGATAGGCTGGTCTTGTTGTCGATTAGACGTTTGTTACGACAGTCCACTACCAAGTCGTAGAATGATAAAAAATCGACCCCAATAATGGCTTTGGTGACGTCAGCCACTACGAATTTCCAGGAGTATGCGCGGCGTAGGCCTAGATCCAGTTCCATATTATGGGCTCCGTATATAGCGATTGGTGTTCCATTCGCTGCGAAGACGCTAAAATCTGTGGTACGTGGCCGCCATTGTTTGAGGGCAGAGCGGGGAAAAACGCAGATGTCGCTTCCTGTGTCGACTAAAAATTGCATCTTTGTTCGTCTGTCTGTTATAAACAAGCGACCAGTTGTTGGGCCTTGGCAATCATGTGTCGCTACTGATGATTGCCCCCGGCTTTTCCCGACCTCGACCCATAATCACAGGGCTTAAGGCATCTCCGTGCTTTGTCTCCGTAGCGGTGATGAAATATACAGGTGGGGTATCTTCTGTAGTTGGACTGGGAACGCGTGTTGCTTTTTCCACGTTCACGGCCTCTATCTCTCGAGCGGGATCTGGAATCTCTTGCTGAGAGAGCTTGCACTTGGCGGCTAAGCTCGGCAATTTCCGTTGTCAATTTTTCGACTAGTGTAATCGGGACGGTGTCCGTAGAGGTGGAAGCCACTTGTCGTGCTGCTGGTACAAGGTCATGTACCTTATCGGCCAGGTCCGCGAGTGCCATAAGGGAAGATTCGGGCTGTGATGCTACCACTATCTGTACGCTGCTTGGTAAGCGGCTAGTCCAGACGGTTTTTATTAAATCGTCCGGTATGTTTGGTCCGGCTAGATGCTGCAGGTGGCGGAGGAATGCCGAAGGTCGCCTGTCTCCTAGCTCCTCATGCATTAACAGCTGGGTTAGCTCTTTTTCGCGTGACGCGGATAATTTCTTCCCTTTTGATGAGTTCGCACTTTAATTTTTCGTACTTGCCTTTTGCAGGTGGATTAATTAAAATATCCTTCACTTCGGCGGCGTAGCGATGCTCAAGCTGTGCGCTGACGTAATTATACTTCGTGTCGTCATCCTTGATGCCAGAGAGGGCGAAGCTGCCTTCTATTTGGGCAAACCACACCGCAGGTTCCTCTGCCCAAAACGGTGGGAATCGTACTCCGACACGAAAAATATCGGACGATGTAAAAGTCCTTTCTTTGGAATGCGACTGTTCGTCATCGCTTTGTTCGGTTGAAATGTTCTGAGCTTTAGACATGTTATGATATTGTCACTAGCTTACTGTTCCAGGTTACTCCAAGCTGCGTCCAGGGTTCAGGTTGCTCTGAGCTGCGTCCAGTGTTCGGGGTCACCAGTGTGGAGGTGCCGGTGAGGAAACGGCGACAAAGAAACACTTAGTCCACTTAATAGTTTATTTATCGGCACCAGAGTTATTCCACTTATATATATATGATATCAGGTAAGATGCGGCAAGCGTAAACATATATTATATATCCGTGAGCGCGTTAAGCAAGCGAGCGTGCGTCAGCAGCGAGGGCACGAAGCGAACTGCCGGGCGCCGCACCGGCGCTCGCGCACAGCGGAGTTGCGTGGATCTTTCTCGAAGACGTCGATAACGGGACTTGAGGTGCTTCACTCGATACGACACGACGACGGGTGCGGGCCGCGGTGCTCGGCGACTAGTCGGTGTGGTCGACACAGGTAAGTACTATTTATTATGTTTAGTATTGTGCATGTGTTATGTTTAGTGTATCTGTTTAGTATAGTGTATATTTAGTACTTAATAATTGGTGTTAATTTAATTACTTGTATATTGTAATACGTATTTATGTAGATATTTATGATAAGTATATATATCTATTTATGTTATATTTATATTAGTAATTACGTTATTAAGTTTAGATATTTATATATGTATATATTATATTTATATAATGTGGTAATTGTGGCTTCGCCACATGGATATGCGATTAACGCTTATGCGACAAAACTGTACTACGACTGACCATAGTTAAATAAATAAAAATAAAAAAGGTTTTTATTCACGTAGACTTTAAAAAAGCGCTTGTAAATGGTCAGAACATGTTCGTAGTAATATATAATTAATTTATTATTATTTCTAGGTACATATAGGTAGGTACACGGATTGTAGGAAATAATTTACAATAAGATTTATTTTATAACAGTAACGATATTTAGCTAACTTGATTTAAGTTATTGTCAAGATTCATGTGTAGGTTTAATTATCTAAATTTTAAATTTTAGCTATATTTATACTACATATTGTCTGAATGGTTCTGTCTATATTAAGGTACGAATTAAATGTTATTAGTACTACTACTACCACCACATATTACTTACCATAGTTCGAATGCACGCTAGTGCGACACACTGAAGATCAAAATCTTGCTAAACGATCAATTGGTTTAAGTTTGGTTCGGTTCGGTTAGGTTATGTTAGAACTTAGAACATGACAAAAGAAGCCAATCGCTTTTTACGAGATGTCGATCTACAGTGTGTCGCACTAGCGTGCATTCGAACTAACGTAAGTCGCATAAGCGTTAATCGCACATCCATTTGTCGAGCTCTCGTAGTACACTCCTATCATCAAGTAAATACTAAGTAACCCACCTGTTCGCCTGTCATATATTCAGGTGCACCAGTTTCTACCCGAGCTGAAATTTCATGAGTGACATGTGCCACAAATAACTCGTGACGTAGCAAAATTACTTGTGACGTCATAAGCTGACAGGCTTTTAACAAATCTGTCCAATATTGTACAGGTGGTGAAAGTATTACCTACTCTTGAATGATATTAGACGGTTTATTACACTTGGTGGCGCAGGGGAGTTTATTTTACATGGTGCTGGATATAATAGTCTTTAAAAGGGTTTTTCATATAAATAAGTCGGTACTATCAAAAGTAATTTGGGGTCAAACTAGCCTTTTATTATACTTTTGACTGGCCTGTTGCTCTAGTGTTTAGTGACCCTGACTGCTAAGCCAGAGGTCTTGGGTTTGATCCCCACCCAGGACAAATGTTTGTGTGATGTGCAAAGGAGACGGAAACTTCTGGGCCCAGCAGTTAACTAGTTGAAATGGGAATTAAAAAAACCGTTATATTTTTCTAAAGGAAATCACAAAATATGGTATCATGTTTCTATCTAGGAAGCGAGAAAACTTAAATTCAGTTATGAAACGCAATAATCGATAAAATAATGATGAATTGCTCGCAATCGATTAAGAATAAATCGGTAAAATCTCAGAATATGTTTGAAAATTGAGTGACAAGTGTTTTTCGTGGAATCGATTAATAGCGGATTGTATTCCTTTAATTTTTCTTCGGGCATCACTTCTCTGCCTGACAGCCTTTACATACTCTTTGACTGTCACTCGTTCGTTGTCTTTCGGTTTAAGTGCGCACGTATTTTCCATGTTTTATTTGTGGTTTTCTTCGACTGTAGTGACTGTACGGGGCGCGGGGGATCCAGACGTGCCAGATCTTCGACATGTCACACTCTCCATGCATAAAACCATAACACAACCGAAGCCATTCAAAAATATTTGGTAAAAAACTACAATGTTATAATTTAACCTCACTTTTACTATACTTCATATAACTTGATTCCTGGATAGCCAAATTTCACCAAAATTTCAGTGAGGTCTTGTTATTATATCCTCTCACAAATAAGGCTAGTTTGATTCAGTTAACACCTGGGCCCAGGAATGTATGGAGTCATTTTCTTCTCCTTTATTCTGTCTGTCTCTTATATGTACATATTTGGAAATCTTATAAGTATGGTTTATCAGTTATTGAGGTGCCAGTACAGGCTCTGCCTAGTTTGGTATTGTGTTAGTTGACCCAATTTACTTATTTTTTTATTTATTTATATGTTACCAAGTCAAGTCGAAAGTCATCGACCAGTGTGTGTTGCCAGTGATGACTTACGCAACAGAGACGTGGTCGCTCACTATGGGCCTTATAAGGCGGCTCAAGGTCACCCAAAGGGCAATGGAAAGGGCTACGCTTGGAGTTTCCCTGCGAGATCGAATCAGGAATGCTGAGATCCGCAGGCGAACCAAAGTAGGCAACATAGCCCAAAGAATTGCCGAACTGAAGTGACATTGGGCAGGGCACATAGCTCGTAGAACCGATAGCCGATGGGGCAGAAAGGTTCTCGACTGGCGACCACGGACCGGAAGACGCAGCGTGGGCAGGCCCCCTACAAGGTGGATCGACGATCTTGTGCGAGCCGCGAGAAGCCGCTGGATGCGGGCAGCGCAGGACCGGCTATTGTGGAGATCCTTTGGAGAGGCCTTTGTCCAGCAGTGGACGTCATTCGGCTGATATATGATGATGATATGTTACCACATGGATGGGTAGACAGTCACCAGGTAGCGAAAAACGGTAGCAATATTTAAGAAGGTTAGAACATAGCATTGCTACGCACCATAAGCAGTTAATCTGGATATGTACCTCCTTCTAATTTGAAGGAGTACACTACAGTTAATAGAATTACTCTAAATAATAATAAATAACATCCTGGGATATTACCTTACTAGATTACTAGCTGTTTAGCGTTGTCAATAATTATCGGACTGGTAAGGCACCTGGCTACGGATACCGACGGGACTAAACTTTGTGGGATTAACGCCGCTGGATCCGTAGTCTTCAGTTCTAGCTAGAGACCGGAGCCTGCCCACGCTTCATTTATAGTATACTTTCATATGATTCTGTATAGCAATTCAACCAAATAAAATTTTAACCGACATTACAGTAAAAAGGTAACTGATAAAAGTACATTTTATTCCGATAGCTAGCTACCTAGATTCCCTAAGAACTCCTGATCAAATGTTTATTAAACCCAGTAGGTATTAAAATACTTATGCTACGCACCACACGCTTTCTAAGAGGGATTTATTTATTTAATGTAATCAACTCACTCTGTGTAAGTATTATGAATAACGCAAAAGTTAATAAGAGGACATGATTCATCTTTTTGACGAGGGTACAAGATGTTCCATCACTGGACGACAGATATGAACAACTATAAGGTACATAAATAAAATTCTTACAATAATATCTCCCTTGAGGCTACAGCTATAAGTTACATAACATTGAATACTTGGTAAAGTTTGTGCTTACCTATGATATACAGTATATCATAGGCAAGCATGGTTGTCTGGGAGAGATCGCTACAGAGCGATAAGACCGCCGATTGTACTTGTATTTGCTTATTTGGAGATAATTTATTATGTTTTCTAGTGCAATAAAGTGTACTCTATCTATAGTAGTACACGTGAAATAATTATTCAATTTATTTATACCGTACCGTGAGACATACCGTCTGAAATATGAAATTCCACTTGATATTTTTCAAATGACACATGATAAACGTAATAAAATGAATAAATATATAAGCCCTTTATTCAGACAATTGGTAACAAAGCAGTGATAAAGTTTTTAGTGAAGCACTAATATTACAATTAAAAACTTAAAATTATAATTATGACGGTGTCTTCATACAATTATAAAATCTTTTCTATCAAACTTTTATAATTATTAATTTTTTGGTAGAATTATATTATTTTTGTTATTATTTCTTAAACAAATGGTAATTTTGTATGCATTGCATATGCATGTTTATAAATCAAATTAGCCATGCTAGATTATGTGTTACATACTAAAATCATTACCAGAAACTATCTGATATATAAATGTTATTCTCTATATAAGCTATTATTAAGTTACCAATTGACAAACGTAGATTGCACTTAAATATATCTGCTATACAACTGGGTTAAGACATCAATGCTCGAAATTCCCGCCATTAGATTTTTTTAACAAAACCTTTGGTTCTATTAAAGTTACTTACATTACAATTTAGCCTAAAGACTACAAAGTAATTTTTACCTAAACTTCTTCGTAAACGTAAAATCTATGAATTAGTGCATCTATTCATACTTTGTGTATGTGTCCTTTATGTTAATATTATTTCTATCACTAATCACCAACTTCATAAATCACGACACTAGTTCGCCATTATGTATGAGGAAAATATAACGAATTAAATAGTTTGAAACGAGCGTTGTCAGAAATTTCCAAGGTGAGGGATTTAAGAAGCCCTTTATATACAGATTATGTATTGTTCTGCTCGTTGGTCTAGCGGTAGCGTGTTCACCCGCAGATAACGAGGTCCTGGGTTCAAATCCCGGGTCGGGCCAAAAAGTGATTTTGGGACTTTTCTGTGAAAAGAAAAATTTCTCAGCATCAGCCCGAAGTCTGGGAGTTGGCGGTATTATACCCCCGTGCCTCGGAGAGCACGTAAAGCCGTCGGTCCTGTACCTGACCTCTATCCGGTCCTGTCGCTAGTCGTCCCATCGGATTATGAGAGTGATGGAATAGAAAGTGCTCCTGTGTTTGCGCACACACTTGAGCACTATAATATGTCCCGCGCAGATGACTAATCTCTATTGAGACTGGCCGCCGTGGCCGGATTCGGCTAGGAGGACATTATTATGTATTGTTTTTGAACTTTATAAAATCACTAAGTTCTCCCAAGATCCTGGGCAAATAATGTAATGTGTCTATTTAAAATGATTAATTTTGCAACACGTTTAATTTTAATATTTTTGGGGTCATTGCGAAATTTTTTTCGACGCATGGTTAATATCATTCTTGTTATTGTTATTATATGTTAGATCCAATTAAAGTATTCTAACAACTCGTATAAATTGTAAACACAGGTTCAATATACAGTCATATTAAAACAATATTTCCAGATGCTTAATCGCTAGGTGAGTTATCTGGAAATTCAACAAACGAATTCAGTACTTTGATATGCAAAGGTATGTACAGACGCCAGAATATCAAGCTACACCAATCTGTGAAATTTCCGCAATTGAAAGTGAAACTTATGCTTATGTGATAAAGTTGAAAATCTATAAAACAAATTTGACAGATTGGGGTAGCTGGATGTGCTGGCGTCTGTTCATGTTTCAAGAAATATCTCATTATTTATGGAAATTACATTGTCCCCGAATGCAAAAGAAGTCTTTTGATCATCATACGTTTGGTTCATGTTCGTTACGCTACATTCAAGATAAACATTTCATATAGCAATAACTAAAATCCAATAGCTTTTTCGCGTGTAAGGAGCATATCATTTTTGTAGAGTATAGTTTTGTACCTGTGTAATTGCATGTCAACATGTGTGCTCATTTTTCAAATATGTACAAGCCTTAATCTGGTATGCCACTAATAGTTGTTGACAACGCGAAAGCAAGGATACATCCATAATTAAAAGATATATCGCTCTAGGTAACAGTGGGTTTGTGGTCCCGGGCAAAGAATTGGTCTACGGTATACCCTGTCTGTATGGGTACAGGCCTATGCTACTGGACCCTGTAGCTGTTGTGTAGTGCTGTGTTTAAATCCAGAGGTTATGGGAAAACAAACTGATTACCTTTGCAAAATGCTACGGCTTCATACAGGTAGAACATCGAGATGTTTCAATAAAGTTACCAGTAATCTTTCAAGTGTGTTGAAGAAGCCCTCTGTGTGGTTTTAGACTGTTAGAGTCGGTGTGTGTGTATTAAGATATATAACAAAATACCACAACAACTAAAAGAAACATCCAACTTCAATATATTCAAGAATAAATTAAAAAAATACTTAACCCAAAAATGTTATTACAGTATAAAATAGTTTTTCGAGGACAGAACTAAACAGTAAGACAGTGTGCAATATAAAAACTAATTAAATTATAATATGTTAAAGTAAATAGTATAAATATAATGATAACATAATAATAAAGGTATATATAAATATAATAATATATATAAATAAATATATAACCTAAGATTAATTAAATAGTTTGTAAGTCATTTTATATTAAAATTGTATTGCTGCGCCCTAACAGGGTATCATGTATGTACCTCTACATTCTGTAACACCTATATATCACTCATGATCGCAATAAATATTTGTATTTGTATTTGTGTTGTTCTACTCCAGGTGACGGGTACACATGATTGATTTAAAAATATATTTCCAGGTGATGGGAATGAAATCAATCAATGGACAATTATTTATCACCATTAGTTGTATATGTATGTATATGACTAAAATCTGTAACACGATATGTATCGCTGATGTGTGTATATTTCGATGCAAATAAAATTAATATGCGTAACTTAAAAATGCAAATATAATATTTTGATTATCGTGGAACGTATGTTAAAGTTCCACGATAGTCAAAATAAACAAATAAGAAGTCGATAAAATAAAATAAAGTTGTCGCACTCCGTCACCAGATCTTGCATAGTTTTCTGAACAAATAAAGTTGAGTCACAAAGTATTTTATTACTCCTCCCTAGAACATGAATTTAAGACTATGACAGCTGGTAAGTAAATAACTGGATACACATAATGTAACTTAGTATTGTTTAGGTACTCTCTACACGCTAGGAACACTTCCAGACTCCTATACAATCTATGTTTGCCTTATATAACTACCAGAATTGTATAGACGACGCCATGTCAGTCGATACACTTACACTATGAAAAACGCCCTTAACACCTACGTAACAAAGACGCTGTCAACTGACGTTACTCAATGGTGAGGCTGTTCTAGCCGCCCAGTAAACCACTGACATGGCTTAACGACTATTGTCTAACGAGTACAGCAGAGCCCGACAGTTTAAAGTACCCTCCGAAATATGTACGGAGGCACTTAACCACACACGTAGATTAAGCTTGATAATCGTCTAAGTACTGGTGAGGTAAACTGGCTATGACTGCGGTTGGCAAGCCGCAGGTCGTGGGTTCGATTCCCACCTAGGACACATATTTGTGTGTATGAACAAGTCTGTCCTGAATCTGGGTATAATTATCTATATAAGTAGGTATTTACATAAGAAAAGTACTACTTTATGTATGTAATATATCAGTTATCTGGTTTCCATAGTAAAAGCTCAGCTTAGTTTGGGATCAGATGGCCGTGTGTGAATAATGTCCCAGGATATATAAAATATAGCGAAGAACCATGTCAATCAATCAATAATTTATTTGATAGAATGTGATTACAATAGCAGGTGTAAATTTGGTAACAATAAATAAAGTTGTCATTTCCATTATGAGATTTAAATTATTAAAATTATATTTGAAATGTCCTATCTTCTAATTATTCTCTAGTATTACAATAATTTTTGTTTAGAAGGAAGTCTAATAGTTTATTTCTAAATTGTTTGTATGTCAATTTCTTAATGTCTTTTGGCACATATACATGTAAATAGGAGCGGTATAACACGCATCGCACGGAAGCGCCTAAAATATAAATGCACTAATAGCAAGATAAATCAAAGCAAAAGTTTAAAAGCTAAAGGCACTTTGCCTTAAGGAAAAATTCTTATAAACTATAACAGTCCATCCATAACGGAGCTGCGTTTCAAGAGATAAATAGATATATAGATATACGTGAAACGTATAAGACCCGGCGTTTTTCACAAATAAAGCTTTACTAGGGTAGAAAGAGTCTCAGTGTCGTAAAAGGGATTCATGGCGTAACACTTTATGCGGAGTCATTATCACGTATGCATAATAGCACGGGGTTAACAATTCAGGAATTCACTCCCTGAAAGATCCTTTTCTCCCTGTTTTTACTTTTCCAAACCGTTTGAATGAAACTACGACGTAAAACAGTTAGCGTAGATTTTTACTGTGACTCTTAGTAGATATCATTGGCGTATATTAATTATATTGCTGTTCAATAATCTCATGCTCTGTCTCATAGCCTCACCTCATAGCCTCATGCTCTCACCGGTCGTTAAGTGATCGGCGAGGTCAAGCAACTAGGCTTGCGGTCAGTCTATTAATAGGTGACCGCCAAACTGGTTTAATTTCTGAGCGTCTCCGTACTTCGGAGGGCACATTAAGCTGCCGGTCCCGGTTTTAGCCAATGTCGATCGTCAAGCCATGTCTCAGGGCTACTGGGCGGCTTGAATTACTCTGACACTAGGGTAACCACTGCCCATACGATAAGTAGTAGTAATACGCAACCAAAGCAATGTACTCATATTTAAAAGAGTTAATACGTATGAGTTACTTCTATCAAGAACTACAATTCCTAAACTGACTACTAACGCCATCGCTTAGCAATTGATGGAACAACAACTCGAGCGTATAGTGCCATTCGATGGCGAGAAATATTTTAGATGGTTAGAGATAAAAGATGAGCGGATATAAATACGACCAACAGTGAGCGTGAAGGACAGCAGAATTAGAAACGACAGCTACCACGCGCAAACAGTTAAGAGAAAGAAAACTATGGCACCCAATTGCAGCAAAGTATCCGTCTGAGAAATGCATAACATCTTTTAAGCAAAGTTTCAGTCATTGTCAATAGCTGCTGACTGAAATTATGTAACTGATGTTATTTGTCTTATTCCATAGATATGATAACGACAACGTACGCGTCAATTAAATAAAATAAATTACATTAGCTTTTGCCGTTTGTAATATGTCAGCTATCCGAATCAGTTATAGTGTCTAGGTCTCCACGTAAATATATCTCAGGAATGACCAATTCTTAAGTCACTTAGCAGTTGCTATTGTTGGTTGATGGTTATGTATTACGTCATTTAGTCATGCATCATCATAACTATATGGCGACGCATTAACATGACTAAAACTAAACATTTCCAATCGCTGAACTATGGTCTTGACTTAAGTCTTTGCTACTTGTATGATTTTAATCGTCACATTGCTTGGTGTACTTCATATATTAAAAAAGCGACCAAGTGCGAGTTTGACTCGCCCATGAAGGGTTCCGTAGCAGCAAGTAACATAATATGTTTTTTTATTTATTATTATATTTGAGTTGATTGAATGAAAGGTTAATTGCGGTTAACAATTTAAGAAGTATTAAAAAAATCTACTACTTGATCTCGTTTAACCCATTTTCGTTGGCAGTTTGCATGGTAATCATAAATCAAACATCATATATATTTTATTAGTTTTATTCTTATTTTAGAAGTTACCTAAAGGGGGGGACGCACATCCTACCACTTTGGAAGTGTCGCGCAAACTATTCGGTTTAGAAAAAAACTAAATTAGAAACCTCAATATCAATTTTGAAGACTAATCCACAGATATACCACATGTATGGGTTTGATAAAAATAAATAAGTTTTAGTTCCACGTATGGCGAACCCCCAAAATGTATTGTTTTTTTTTCTATTTCTGTGTGAAAATCCTAATGCGGGTCACAGAATACATCTACTTACCAAGTATCAATAGTATAGTTCTCATAGTTTCGGAAAAAAAGTGGCTGTGACATACGGACGGACAGACAGACATGACGAATCTATAAGGGTTCCGTTTTTTTCCATTTGGCTACGGAACCCCAAAAAGAGCAATTCTCGCCAATTTGTTTCCAGTTCGGGCTATTCATTATTCGTCCATAAACTGGCATCCTATGTAGCAGTAAAAAATAAATGAGCACAAAACAGACCGTTTTCACATTATATTACAAGCGCCGAGTACGATTTACTGTTTCCGGATTATTGGAATACCATTATTACATACCGGACTCAATATTTGTCTGGGTTATTGGCATCTACTCTATTTTTCTCTTGCACAATAATAATATCCTGGGACATGATTCACATACGGCCGTCTCATCCCAAACTAAGCAGAGCTTGTGCTATGGAAACCAGATAACTGATATACCTACTACATACACTATTTTTCTTTTGTAAATAGATTAGATAATTTACTCTCAGACTGACAAACAGACATGTTCATGCACACAAATGTCTGTCCCGGGTGGGAATCAAACCCACGACCTGTAGCGTGAAAGGTAGCGTATCTATCTACCAACCACGCCAACAGGCCCGTCAGCTTCAAACAGTTTAAAAAGAGTACTAATATCACGGTAGGCAGCGGTTTGCTGTGGCCCCTGGCACTGCGAATGTCTATAAGCAGCGGTTACCACTTACCATCAGGTGGGCCGCTAGCTCGTCTGCTTCCTAAGACAATAAAAAAGAAAAAGACATGTTCATGCACACAAATATGGGAGGGATCGGACCCACGAACTGCGACCGGCGTGATAGGCAAGCAACTACGGACCACGCGAAACGGCCCGTCAAAATAAATCGACTAAACTACCAACACCTTTCAGTATAACGGGTCGTCACTCCTGTAATTGAATTTTCGGTTAGTTGCTCGACTAGCTGCAATTCCCACCAGTAATCAACTAAATGTTCAATGGCAAACCTACGCCGAACGGAAACGATTTGGCAAAAATACAATTTGGTCATCGGTGACAGAATGGCAATTACGTTGAATGGTGGCAAGTTTTACTCCATTCAGAAATAAGTACATACATACATAGACTCACGCCTGTTTCTCAGAGGGGTAGGCAGATACAACGGATTTCCATTTGTCACGAACTTTGCACACGTCTTTTGCCTCGATTACTGTCATTATATTCTTCATACTTTCTCGCCGGTTTAGGGTACTTCTGACCTGCCCTTTCTTGAGAACGTCTCCGATTTGGTCAGAGAATGTTCGACGAGGTCTTCCCCTGCCGGTTGTTCCATTCACACAGGCCAGGTATACTTCTTTGGTCAATCTTCTTTCATTCATCCTTTCTAAATGGCCAAACCATCTCAGCATTCCTTTTTCAACCTTTGTGACTACATGCTCTTTCACACCACAACGCTCTCTTACATCAGTATTTATAATTCTGTCTCTCAAAGTCTCACCACACATACTTCTCAGAGCTCTCATTTCCACTGCATTTATTTTACTTTCATTCTTTTTCTGACATACCCAACTTTCACTTCCATACATTAAAGTTGGCACTAACACTCCACGGCCAGTCGAGCCTTCTTTGAGACTTGCCGGCTACTCATAAAGGCGTTTAGTCCCCCATTCACTCTTTTCCCCGCATTTACACTTCTAACAATATATTTTTCATATTTCCCATCTCTCGTAAACAAAGTTCCCAAATATACAAACTCTTTCCCTGTTCGACTTTCTCTCCTAAAATCCCAATATCACATGCTGTCGTGTATTCATCCCTCTCAAATACCATTACTTTCGTCTTACCAACATTCATTTTCATCCCTCTCCTTTCAAAGCTTCATGCTTCATATATTTGTTACCATCACCGGCAACTCGTCCGCCGATGATGCAAGTAGAACTTGATTATCAGCGTAAAGCAGACATTTGATGAGTAACTCATTCATCCTTATACCGCATTCACTTTATTTCAAATCTTTTAAACAGCTTTCTATGAATAGGTTAAACAACGACGGTGACGTTACACATCCCAGTCTAACACCTTTTTGGATGCTAAACCACTCAGTGTCCCGTAATATTATGTATGACCCGTATGACCCGTTCATACTCACGCAAGCTCTGGAATTCCTATAAAGAGATTTCAGTGCTTGAACAAGGTTGTCGTCCAACCCATACATGACATATCGTATTTGCCCAAAAACTTCTCTACTATGCTTCGTAGGGAAAAGATCTGATCCGTGAATCCCATTCCTCTTCGAAAACCCGCCTGTGCATCCCATATTTTCACATCGGTTTCTTTCACAACTCTTTCAACCAATACTTTCGCATACAACTTACCAACGACGCTGAGCAGACTAATGCCCCTATAGTTTTTACAGTACAATAAGTAACAAAACTTTATTCACGATATTTTAAGTTAACTATGAATTCAAAATTTTAGACCGTACAAATAAAAAACAAATTAATGTAAAAACAAAACAGATAATTAACTTGCAAGAGTACTACAGTACTAACCCGGTAGCCCAGGGAATTCTACTAAACAAGAAGATCATATTCGTTTTATGCAATTGCCGTTCTAGTTAGTTAATAATAATAAAACTCATAATTTATCGTTTATGCGATGAGGAAGTAATTTTATCGATACAAATGGAAATTAAAAGTTACCAATGGTGTCCGCAGTAGTACGATATCCTAAATCGTGACACGAGAGTTTCGAATAGCCTGGGCTTGTTCTTGGTTCATATTTTTTAAGACATTTTTATATTTTTAAAGGTTTAACTTCACTATGGTTCGCAATACCCTTAATATATTTTTTATAATATTTGTTGGGGTCTCGTCTTCGAGAGGTTTACTTCCGGGAGGAGATAATCGACACATACTCTCTGAAGAAAACGAAATGGTTAGCCTAAGTTTATTTAAACTTAATGTTGCTGGAAATCGCTGGATGCGGATAAAGCGAGACCGGCAATTGTGGAGATCTTTGGGGGAGGCCTTTGTCCAGCAGTGGACGTCTTTCGGCTGATATGATGATGATGAATGTTTAAAATACCATAAGTTTATTTAAACTTAATGTTTAAATAAACTTAAATATAATATGTTTATTCAAACTTAATGTTTAAATCATCAGTGTTGTTGTAGACCTGTTGTGTATTTGTTTGTCCGTTCATACATAACAAGTCTCTAGCTAGTAAGTTCAATTTTGCTTGCTTGTGTAGAATTTTCAAACAGAGCCGAATATTAAACTAGAAGCTTAAGTATTACCTTGGCTCTTAAATGAAAAAAATAGGCCTTTTGGTGCGGGTGGCAAACGCTTGCTTTTCAAGCCGGAGGTCGTGGGTTCGATTCCCACTCAGGACAGCTATTTGTATGCATGAACATATCTGTTTATCCTGCGTCTGGGTGTAATTATCTATATATTTACGTATGTATTTACAAAGAAAAGTATTATATGTAGTATATCATTCATCTGGTTTCCATAATACAAGCTCTGCTTAATTTGGGATCAGATGGCCGTGTGTGAATAATATCCAAGGATATTATTATTATTATCCACGTCACGTTATAAATTACACGCGTCATGGGTGTATTCCTTAGAATACTAATGCAACCAAGAAGGTCGTCACAGTACTGACGACCTTCTTGGTTGCACACCTTCATTCGTCCAAACGTTTTAAAAAGAAATAATTAAACAGAAATCGTTTGAAAATATTTCAAACGAAAACAAAATTCTTTTCTAACAGTCAGTCTACGAGAGAACTCTGTAGAGTAGGGAGCCCTGTGACATGTTATAGTAAGAGTGAAGAAAATATTATTTTCTTCACTTTTGTTTTCGTTTGAAATATTTTCAAACGATTTCTTTTTAATTATTTCTTTTTAAAACGTTTGGACTAACGAAGGTGTGCAACCAAGAAGGTCTTCACAGTACTACGTTCGTTATATTATCCTAGCTAGTACCTACTAAGTAGTAGTTACAGAATAGAAATATACTTTTTCATTAAATTAAAACACCTACAAAGATAATTTATAATAGCTAGACGCTCTCACCGGTCCCTAAGCGAATCGGCGACGTTAAGTAAGTAGGCTCGCGGTCAGTCCATAGATGGGTGACCGCCAAAGTGGTTTAATTTATGAGCGTCTCCGTGCTTCGGAGGGCACGTTAAGCTGTTGGTCCCGGTTGTAGTTCGGGTTTTATCACCACACAAGACAACTATTAGTGTAACCTAGAAATGGGTGTTCTGTTTCTGCGTGTACTTTTTGCCCGTTAAAGGTTTGGTTTTAAAACCCACGCGATATTAGAATTTAAATTGAAAGTTTGATATATAAATATTATCATAATTATATATTCTATCACTAAAATGAATTTTCTATACATAATTACTCTATATCAAAATATTACGTGATCGAAGGCGACTAAGGAAACTTATCTAGTAAAGATAATATAAAGAACATTTTTTTTAATAAACATCTCAAAATATGTATAAATTAAACACGATTGTTTAGTATTGCCATACTAAATCCTTTTCTCTTTGGATTCGCACCTCGAGCAAGCCGCACGTTCTCTCGTTCTAATATCTAATTAATTCATTTAAAACAGTGTAACCTAAATATAAAGTGGCAAATAAACAATTATATCTCATTTTGGTGTTGTGATTGATTAGGACCTAAGCTGAAATAATAAACAACGATGATCATCTCTTTATTATATTTTACTTAAGAAATTTCTTCAGATGCGGAGAAAACGGTTTTCATCATATTATTTTCTTGCCCTGCGTTTTAATCCTTGGTTCATTATCTAACAAACCACGTTGGTTTTGCATTTTTTCGCAAATTGCTCCAGTAAACTGCTGCGGGTGTCATGTAATTGTTCGCAAAACACAAAGAGATTCTTTGTCTTTTTACTATGTTCCGGAACTACGTGCCAAGGGGCAATTATAATTTCAGCTGGAAAGGAAATGGGGAAAACAGGAAATATGAAGTAGTCAGTTCGTGTGCCTCTTTAAAAATGTGCTTCTATTTCTATTACTTCTTTGTTTTTTTCCTACATATATTGAGGTCGGGTCACAGTCTAGATACTATTTGACATCTTAATCAAATGCCTACACCATCTAAGGATACCTTTTTCAATCTTTGTAATTAGATCCACTTTAATAATATTATCTAATAATATCTTGGACAATGTCACACAGATCATCCTAGCCCCATACTAAGCAAAGCTTGTACTATGGGTACCAGGCGACGATATACATACTTATATAGATAGATAAATACTTATATATATATAGAAAACATCCATGACTCAGAAACAAATATTCGTGCTCATCACACAAATATTTGCACCTACCGGGATTCGAACCTAGGACCACCAGCTTCGTAGGCAGGAGCACTACCAACTGGGCTACGGTGACCGGTAACTTTCACACCACAGCGCTCTCTGACCTCAGTATTTCGTATTCCGCCTCATCGCCTCCCAAAGCCATACAAGACATACTTCTCAGAGATCTCATTTCTATGTATTTCTTCTTAACTGCTTACCATCAGTAGAACCATATACTTGTTTGCCTACAAATAAGCAAAAATAACCAATATGTACCCTATTTACTAACCATGGTAATATCAACTTTCTATGTCGGTATTTAGAGTTTAATTATTCACCAGTAAATACAAAGGCGCCTAAGTAACTAAGTTAATTAGTAATTAGTTCTACCAATTAATTGGTAGGTATATCGCTAATGTATGATATGTATTAACTAATTTTGTACTGAATAGATACCGTATTAAGGGATAAGGTTAGTAATCTTGGAGCTGAACGGGTTAATGAAAGATCAGATCTTATTAGTTCAGATTAAGCTTATTGTTTCGCTTTAGCATACATATGGAAATATAGGGTGGAATACTTACTAATACTGTGAAATACATTTGATAGAAATAGGGTTTAAGCCAACAAGCACCTTTATATGTACAGTAAATAATAATAATAAATAATAAACAATAAATATCGTTTATTTTCTCCACAAATATTTTAGAATAAAAGTTACAAGGTTACAGGTTAGAAATAGGTTGTACAGATATGTTGTGGAGACTGGAGCCGGTACTAGGTTAACCCTGTGTTACAAGTCTCCAGGCCTCCACCTCGGACAGGTGAGATTTTTTACAGTGGGGGTAGTTACACTATTTGACTTTAACTGAAGAATTTTTAAACCGATTTTCATGATCTTTGACTTTTCGATCTTTTCCACCTCAAATGGCAGAATAATTACATCGGAAAGTATTACAATTTTTTTTTCTTAAAGCTGCGCCCCACGTTTCAGCCGCGTTAAAGTTAGTTTTGGCGTAAAAGAGTAACAAACGTACATACATCTATACTCATAAACTTTTGCATTTATAATATTAGTAGACTATTTTGGTACCTCTAGCGGTTTTGGCAGTGCACGCCGGACTAGCTCGGAAATGGTAGATTTTTTCCTACTTAATTGACACTTATCGTCATATTTTGGACAATTCACATAATATCTTAATAAATTATAGCCATGTGTTATTCTGATGTATAAGCTATATTATTGTAAAGTTTCATTAAAATCCATTCAGTAGTTTTTACGTGAAAGAGTAACAAACATGCATCCATACTTACAAACTTTCGCGTTTATAATATTATTAGGATTTTCATTTCTGTATGGAATGACTTTTTAGATTATATCTCGAGAATGAATTGAAATGTTGTTTTTTGTGTTCATCCCCGAGAAGTTTCCTTGTGCATTGAGGAAATTAGAAAATACTAAAATTTAATCCGCATACAATACCAACAGCAGTTGTGAGTACAGTCCTACTAAACGGGTGCACCGATTTCGGTGAAATTTTTATGTAGACTGGATTTAAATTTGGACCCGTTACTTGGCCCTAAGACCAGATAGTTTTTTAATTTTCACGACAGGCCATTATTGCTGGAATTGTAAGTTAATACGAAACTCTATTCAGTAGACACGGCGAGTGTGAGTGGGCTAGAGTTGCAACGGGAATATGAAGTCGACCGTTCTTTGACTTAGTCTGAGCTATTCTTTTTTTTTTTTGTAAGTACTGAGATAATTATTTTTATTTAAGATAAGATAATTATTTTTATTTCTCTCCACAATATTAATAATTACAAAAACAAAACTTTATATGGCAAGAGCTTTACATAATTTTTTGTATACATTAGTAAGAATTATTACTGTGGCAGACTGGTGCCTAAACTAGGCTCAAGGCCTGTATTTCAGGACACCAGATTCTACATATAATCAATCAAATCCTCCTATTACGGTCCACTTATTCAATCACTTAACCATGTGAACTTAACATACGTGCTAAAGGCGAGTAGGAAATATAAACGACTAAATAGAAATGCCCGAGGCCTTCAATTACGTCGGCCTCAACTACCACTATAGAAGTAGGCACTCTCAGTGTGCAGCTTATAGACAAGCAAAGTGCGGTACGGCATGGAGAGACTGTTATTTAGCTTTAAGTAGTATTGCACTAGTTAATTTTAAAAACTATTACTGGAGCTAAATAGTAAGAAGTATGTATGTACAGGCTTTTAATTACGATTAGTCCTTCTGAAATCTCAACATAGATAAGACAACTACGCAGGACTTATTATAATGGGGGAGCGTGTGCGCAAACACGGGTAGACTTTCTATCCTTTCACTATTATAATTTAACTAGCTGTGCTCACGACTTCGTCTGCGTGGAATAGAGTCTGAGGATAGCATTCAAAAATCAGTATTCTCATGCACGTGGCACAGTCTACCGTCACTTGTCAGCCCGTTCGGGTAAGCACCTGGCATATTTCCTCACTTAAACCGCGCCGTATCACGCCACACTCATCCCAACCATCAAGCGGTTATTCAACAAGACCGGGTAGAGATCAGGCGCAGAATCAACAGTTCTACATGTTCTCCGAGGCAATGGTGTTTACTACCATAAGTTTCAAGACTACGTTCTAGGTACAGGCTACTAGGTGTTTTACCCGAAAAATACCGATAACACTTTGAGCCGCCGCCACTAGGATTCGAACCCAGAACTGCGGTTGACTACGCTGCCGCTTGACAGACGACGGCTTGTGCACTATGATTGAATGATAAAGGTACATTTTTTATCATACCAATAATTTAACTAGTGATACATTCTAAATTTTCGCCATTAAATACATATATCAATGCATGTTATGTAAAACTAATAATAATAATATGGAAATCTCAAACATTTCTTTCTGAATTTAAAAATGTTATCCACCGTGTAGTGTCACAGTATGTACTGTGACACGACACGGCCAGAATGTAAAATATTGTAACTCATAGTAACACTATTTTATATTCTAGTCCCGAAATAAAACTTGTCTAACTTAACTCAATCTTAATTTTTTCTCCATCTGCATAATGTTTAACGTATCTAACACCTGTCGCCTACGGCTAGCAAAGCTCAAATCATTCTAACCATACGATATACATTCAGCAGCCGTGTTATTAGAAGCTTAACTAACTCATCGAGTGCTTTACTCTACATTAAGGACTTCTCCTTTTGCCGATTATACTTCACCCATTAAAGCGACCGAATAGAAATATAGAAATAAAAACAAAAGTTTATTTACATAATATTGTAATCTAGAGTTCAATTTGATTCAACTCTGCGGGTATATGCTACGGATTCTACAACAAAATTATCCGTAGCATTCTTTGTAGCAGGATTTTAATTTATTTTGTTACGGCGTAGCAACACTGCAGACTACATAAGTATAGACCTTGTATTTTTATGTTCCAAGATGCGGCAAGATACATTTTATTTTTAAATAAAGACAGCGCCTGCACTAGGAATATGGATGCAAGAATGTTTATAAGTAAGCAATTAACGGACACACGGACAGTTTTAAAGGTCAGCGCTAGCCAACCGCTATGCCTTCAATTCTTTAATTTTAATATAGTAGAACTAAATTTGAAAATAATAGATTAGTAACTTGTTATTGATTTCAGGATTTCAGAAAATATATGCGATAAACACACCGCACGGACGGACTAATTTATTTTTTTTGTAATTATATACTGTCCACTATGTTTATGTACTGCATTGTGAGCTTGACAAGTACAAGTGTTAATACCCAAGTGCTGAATAAATTTCATTATTTCATTTCAAAACCGCGACACCGAGGCGACGATCAAACCATACCTGCCGTAAAAGTTCTAAGAAATTTACAGAAATACTAAAATAAATAGAATTAATTCATTATTACGCTGAAAAACAAAAATATTTTGCTAAACATATCAACTTTTACCAAGAATTCCTATTCATGAAAGGAATAACACGAATAACAGCAGCGGTGGGGCCACATATCTTAATTTTGGCCGCATGGTATTTTTAGGACAGTATCCCCTTTTGTAGCACATTACGCAAACTCCTGTATGCCAAGATCAACAGTGGTACATGTCACAATAAAAAAAATACCCAAATAAGCACCATTACCAAGTCCAAGTGGTATTTATATAAGAATATTGAATATTACCAGAGCAGTGTATTCATTCTAAAAAGCACCAAAGCAAATATTCTTTTAACGAAAAGTTTTCTCTCCTATTTCTTTTACAGGAATTAGGTTTAAATGTTTCCCCACGGAAATGTATTGCAATATACTGTAAACAAAAAGCTAAAAACAAATACAGTGGCCTTGTCGTAATTGGTGGGTGTATTTTAGTTAATTAACGACAAGACGGTAGATCACTAATTAATTTACATGCAGACACAGATTCTATTAAAATAAGATATTTCCCTCTATTTCTGACAGCCTCTGCTGTGGTTTAATAAAGAACGGTTTGTTTTCAAAATTTCAATAAAGTATTACATTCATTTTCTTCATAATTGGAATGGAAATTCACGGTACGTTATTTCACCTGGAGGATTAGGTGCTTCCATTCTAGTACGTATGTAATAGGCGATATATTGGTGGTCCTGGGTTCGAATACCGGTAAGTGCAAATATTTGTGTTATGAGCACGAATATTTGTTTCTGAGTCATGGATGTTTTCTATGTATATAAGTATTTATCTATCTATATAAGTATGTTTATCGTCGCTTGGTACCCATAGTACAAGCTTTGCTTAGTTTGGGGCTAGGATGATCTGTGTGACATTGTCCCAAGATATATTATTATTATTATTGATACATACTTTTTCAGTTTTACGTCAGTTCAATAGCACATAAACTGTAATCCCGCTTATTTCTTCAGGGCAATTCCTAGCTTAAATAACTTGACGGGTTTTAAATGAAATATAAGAACGATTTCGTTCGCGTAAATAAAATTTCGCCTAATTTATTAAAATTGCGCTGAGACGTTTCGGTTACAGAAGACCCCGAGGAACCCAGCGGTAGTTCAGAGGATATATAAGTATGTATTAACAAAAGAAAAATATATCAGTTATCTGGTTTCCATAGTACAAGCTCTGCTTAGTTTGGGATCAGATGGCCGTGTGTGAATAATGTCCCAGGATATTATTATTTATATTATATGTTCTCTAAGTAGATACATTTTAAGTGAAATGTTATGTAAAAAGTACTTAACCATAAAAAGTGATGTTTTAGTTATTGGTATGAAATATTTTAAAAAATTTTATTTAATTAAAGTTATTATGTTATTAAAATAATATTTATTCTTTTTTTAATGAACTTTTTATAGAATTGTAATGTTTAAATTAGATTTAGAACGTAAGAACTTTGATGAAATTGCTTGCAAAACGAGTCACACAGCGTGAGTTATGTTTGTCGATTAACGACAAAATTGGTAGCTAAGAATCGTTATATACTCACAGTAAACATATAGTAATACAAGCAAATATGTATGTTTGTTCGGTAAACATAGGACGCAACGTTGTTAACGCAAACAAAATAAAAAAAACACCCTGTTTTCACGATTATATTTAGTAGCAAACATATACTGTTATATATACTGTTTTAAAAATCACAACCGATCGAAAAGTCGTCTTTATAAATACCTACTTATAATAAGACTGCATATGTAAGCGCTTGGAGGAAGTTGCCTCGATACTACTTTCGCCCCTTTGCACTTAAAGTTCAATCCACTCATAGGATTTTTTTTCTTATAAATTTGTTCCAACTTTGGATGTTCCGTGACAGTAAATTGCATGTTATTTAGTCCGCCGTGATACGGGAAATCATTTTCCTCGGTCGGGCGATATAAAAATAGCAAAAAAAAAACAGCCTTATAATCCGATTTATACTATTTCATAAGGTTATCTCAAAAGCATAATGGTGTATGGTAAAAAAAATATAAAAAACGGTTCGCATCCACCGGAGAAAAACATTTTCAGGTCTGTTAAAAATGGAGAGCCAATTTAATCTTCAAAAAGGAACACGGAAATCGTAAGCCCTCTTAAGTACTATTAAGTTGTAACATAACTTTCCTTTTTACCTTCCGACGAAATAGAGTTTCCAATTTCCTACTAAGGGATGTTTAGTTTATAATGATTTATGTGATCCAAGTCTATCGTCAATGGTTAACCGCGGCATCGCAAACATTAAATAAAGGGAAGTAATGATTCTCTTCGTGGAAATGCTGCTTCTTATTTAACTAACTGAACTAAACACTAACAAGGCTTTCTTAGAAGCTTTGTTAGGGAGAGATGTAAATATGACTTAAATGTGAACAAGGGGTTCTTAACTACTGACATTAAAACACTTATTTTCCTTTAGAAACACGCAACTAAATTCATTTGATATTTCAAAAGTTACCCTGTTCATTTATGTATACTATATGTACATATTACCCTTTTTTTATAAGGCAGGAGGAATGCCTACGCATGCCACCCGCAAAAAGTGTCTGCGGGTGGGTATGTCGGACTCGCACCGACTAAACCTAACCTGCCGTAGACTTCTCTTGGCGCCTGATAGGGAGAGTCCCGGGAACGCGGGTATGCTGCTCCAGTGCTCCCCTTTGGCGCCATGTCACAGATGGTCGGGACACGTACCCTGGGAGGGCTTTGGATTGCCCTCCCCTATTGCCAACTCCTGCCAGTCCGGCACATCGACTGCGCCAAAAACAGATCGCTGTCTTCCCGGGGCTGTTTTCACGTGGTGGCAGTAGAGGACACTTCACATACTGCCACCGCAGCCATGTAAATATTACCCTACAAAAATTAAGTTTCCTAAGGTAATTCTAGCTAGTTGACCTTAATAATCCAAATCGATGAGGTTAAGCACTACCTAGTCTATATATGGTTGACCGCCAAAGTGGTTTTATTCCGAGCATTCTTCAGAGGGCGTTAAGCTGTCGATGACGGCTAAATAAAGTACATTACGTATGAGTTGTAGAGCCAACAGACTTGACTTGACACCAGGGTAATTACTACCCATACGAATGAATGAAACAATTTGGTCTATCATCAAAATCGTCTATACCAGGACTTCCCAACCCGGGTTCTGCTAATATATCCGTAAATTTTATCAATATTTTCATTCCTAATAAATAGAAACAATTTAAAATTGTAAATTTTTTTAATACAGGTTAGTATAAAGACTTTATTAGAAGAAGAAGTAATATTTACCAAAAAAGTATGTCTACATGTAGGCTAGAAGTAGACAGATGAAAATAAACACATCAATAAATATCTCTCTTGAAATATTGATCCATCTATTTTTAATGTGTGGCGTGGCGATCACATGTAGGTATTTCTCATCAGAGATCCGTGAAAGAAAATCTACAAAAAAGAAAGATATCTCCATTTTGTATCGCATAAAGCTATTGGTCCATCGCTTGATATCCGCGGTAGTGTCGGATAGCTGTCCGATAATGAGCTTGAGGGAATATTGAGTATATAGGCACTCGTGCATGAGTATATCGTGCGCTGTTCCACAATTCACGTTGAGATCGGCCGCCGCAGCCAAATTTGTACCAGGAGCAGATATAAATTTTGTGTAGATTAACAAAAATAATTGTAAATTGTAGTAAAATATAAATTTCAATAATTAAACCTAAACATAATCTCCATGACAATAACTTAATACAAGCTAGCTAAATATCACTACTATTATAAAATAAATTGTATAAATGTTTTAACTTTCCGTGTACCTAAATATCTGTAATAAGTAACTAGAAATAATAACTGTATTACTACAAACATGTTCTGACTATTTACAAGCGCTTTTTTAAAGTCTACGCGAATAAAAACCTTTTTTATTTTATTTTCATTAAAAAATCATTCATTCTTGCATTCAGATTTTAAGACCTTGGTATTCAACATGTTATTTAAGTTTGTTATAATATATATATTTTTGAGGATATTTACTTCTTTTTTTACTTTTATTTATTGATATTTTGACAATAATAATAATATCCTGGACATTTTTACACACGGCCATCTGATCCTAAAACTAAACTAACCAGAGCTTGTACTACGGAAACCAGATAACTGATATACTACAAATACTACTTTTATTTTGTTAATACATACTTATATAGATAATTACACCCAGACTCAGGACAAACAGACATGTTCATGCACACAAATATCGTCCTGGGTGGGAATCGAACCCAAGACCTCCGGCGTGAAAAGCAAGCATTTGCCAACCACGCTAACTCCGATTTTTCGGTATAAACTGAACATTTTGGTGTTTGGTCATGGATTCTTATTGTTTTGGTTTGATTTTTAAATTATGCTTTTATTTAAGGAATTGTATTGTAAAATTCATACACAATGAAAATTGTTACTGAATAAATAAATAAATAAAAAAAAAGATTCCTGGTTAAGCCTAGAAAATTAATATTTTTAAATTGTCAATTTCATATGAGTCGATTTGAGTTATTAACTGGCAGCGCTTTATACGGCAAGAAAAAAGCATACAAATGCTATGAATTGTTAAGCTCAAAAGGCCAAAGAGGCTAGTGCCTAAAACCAATTAAAAACAAATCTATATTGTTGTTGCGTTATTGTTGTCAACGTTTAGTTATGATGCTCTTACTGACTTTTAATATAGCATTTTTAGTGTTTCCATTGTATGATAATTAGATAGTAATGAATAGTTTGATTTCCGTTATAGATTAAGCAATTTTCAATACCAAACCCGTAATAAAATTGGCGGCACAATTTCTGCCATAGAGTCTTTCGGGTCAAAAGGACGCACTTTAACTTTGTTTCATTTATTTAATGGAATCTAATACACTATTAAGCCCACACTTGCGTTATATCTGTAGTAAATTTAATAGACTTTTGAAATACCAAGTCTTAGAAATAGTAACCATTACGGTTCTTCGTTTAATAAGTGTAAATATCAAATAGTATGACCTTTAACCCGATAAAAGGGTAAAAGTACGCACACCTTTGGGTAAAAGTTCGCAGATAGGGTAAAAGTACGCGTTTGATAGCTGGTCAAGGAAACTAAACAAAATGAAATAGACAAATATTTTTAATTATAATATATTATATAATACATAAATAACAAACAATTAAAATTATAAACTTCTAAAATCACAATTTTCTTCTGAGCATTTCTATACGGTACCACAATCTCACAAAACTTAGTGGAATCACATTAAACGATTTTATTACAACATTTTATTATAACAATTAAATAAAAAGATAAACATAAAAAAGCTTTTAGCAAATTAAAAACATTCATTATACCTACTATGACAACAAATTATATAGACAAATAAATTATAAAATAAAAAAATATTTTATAGAGGTATATATTATATACGGTGTAACAGAAAGTTTTAACGAGACTTAAGGAGCTCAATCTACCCATCACACTGTATAAGAATATTACTTTACAAATTACGCGAAATTAAAGGTTTAACCATCATACAAATATGCTGATCAGATGACGCATATTCTATGGATAGATATTTCAGCAAATTACAAACTCAGCAGCATATCTTTTGCTCTTGCCCTTTTCTATTAGATTTTGGCTTTAATAATTTTCTCGTCACAAATTAAATTTCTAACGAGTGTTTTCTTTTTATATTTTTGTGGTATTGTATAATATTCTGTAAGAATACAAAAAAAACAGATTAGATACATATCAAAATATCATTATTTAAAAAAGTGATAAAACTTGCCAACAAAACCCTTTTAATAAAAAACTAGGTAACTTTTATTAATTAAGAAAAGAATATAGGTAACGATATTCCAATCAAAACTGTAACAAACAAATTTTTAGGTAAACGGGCCTGTTTTCAGCATGAATGTAAAATCTAGGAAAAATTGCATTATTACTACTGCAATACTAAAGGAACCCAACCATATCCGTGGGCGTAACCATTTACCAAAAGGTGGACCGTATTTTTGTTTGACACCTGGACATTTTTGCTTTTAATAATTGGTTGTTAAGAAATTGAATTATAGGCATAACATAAACCTCTGAAAATCTGAGCAAAATAAAATTGTTTAATTTCTTATTCCTTTAAAAACGTATTCCAAAATAAAACGGGACAATATTTCACAGAGGAGGGTAAAAGTACGCGTGCGTCCTATTACCCCCGTACTTTTACCCCTTTTGCTCGATAAATATAACAATACTCGTCAATTCAGATATTAATATTGTTAGCCTAAAATGTTTTTGTGGAGTAATAAACGTATTAATAGTATAAAATCAACAAATTAATCTTACCTTCAAAACATCACATGCAAGGCAGTGACAATCTTTTCTTCACAGTCGAAAATAAACAGATTTTGCACTGGTTTTATATTTTTGAGAATATCTCAAAACACGCGACGCGCACTGGTCTACAAGTGTTGACACAAAATGGCGGTCCAAACGCACGCTCGCCTGACGACTGACCCTCACCCACTCCTCGAAAACAGCACTGCGTACTTTTACCCACTGCGTGCTTTTACCCCGAATGACTCTACGGCTTTATTAGCCAGATGCTACACACACAGCGGCATTAATCGAATGCCAACTTGATTAGCGAGCTACGTGAATTTGTGGTCAGGCAATGTATAGACAAATGTGTTTACTGTGCGCCAATTAGCCTTGTTCGCTGTAAACTTAGATTAACTATCCACAACTTTAATTAAACATTGTTACTAAAAGTTCGCATCAAAGTAGTTAAATGGATCAAGATAGCCTAGGTACTCATTATTTCTAACTAAATTTGAGAACAAAAATATATACTTAAAATTTATTTTGTGCGTCCGACGGCAAAGACAGATATTTATAATTATGGATATATTATACCGTCCGACCGATACGACGGTAAAATATACCCATAATAATAAATTTCGATACAATTCATAAGCTAGCTAAGTATCCTTATCATTACCGTCATAAATTAAATGTTATTTCTAAATGTTTTCATATGCGCCGCAAATCTAAATATCTGTATGTCCCTACCTAGAAATAATGTTTCTGAGTATTTATTAACTAAGTTAATTTAAAATAAGGATAACTTTTGTGTCACAGTACACGCTGATCACAAAAACATGAAACCCGATGTGTTAGACGTTGTTAGTTCTTCGGTAATAAAGGCTTAAGAAGTAGCCTGGAAGAAATCCAAGCAGCAATAAGGCCGCCAAGTGTATATTTATATAACTGGTCGTAATTTATGTGTACTTCCTTTTCTTGTGTACAAATAAAGAATATTTCAATTTGACTCTAATCTTTGTTTGCATTATATTATTATATACTTTGGATTTATCGAAATTTTCACAAGAAAACCTTTGGTTGCCTTCACATATTGCCACCAATTTTCACGCTCCTATTGGCTAGGACAATGCTTAAATGGTCAGGAAAACCTATATTCATACTTTAACAGGTGTAACCGGTTCAGACAAGATCGATTACAATTCGTTCTTTTAAAAATAAAGCATTCAAGAAACCATATAAAAATTTTTCCTCAATCATCTAAATGTACTCAGGAAGTTCCATGCCCAATGCATGAAGATATTATTATCACTCAACTAACCTGAGGAGGCGTCTTGACGTAGTACTCCGTGTCGTTGATGATGAACCGGAAATCGGTCTCCAACAGTGACTCGATGGTGTCGCTCGCAGCGATGCGCACGCGCTCATCTGCCGCAATCGCAGCCGCGCGCTCCACACCGCGATCTTCAGCCTTCACCTGTAACATGAAACTGGTTTAATATCAAGCAATTATTCTGAAGTACATTTCCTTAGACTAATGTCTTATGGGTAGCAACACTAAAGAAGCTCCAAGAAGATTTAGGTGTTGAATAAAACCGGTCATGTGAATGCCAGATCGTATGTACCGTTGGGTTCCATCATTGCCAATGTCAAATTAGAAAGAGGTTTACATAATAGATGGTCATTGATTTTCTATAATTTTTATAAGTTTATAGAATATAGAATATTAATTGCTCACTTTATAAAGCTGTGTTTGTTTTCTCTGTTATTAAATTGGTAAAAGGGGAAGGGGGACATGGGCAATAAAACATACCACTTTTAACCTTGGCATCCCAATTTGTTTTGTCCCAAAACCGAAATATTACGACTATAAGATAATTTTGTTTATATTCAATTCAAAAATATTTATCCTATCTATATTTTAAAGACCTAACCAAAACTAAATATTTGCCATGCCAAATTACAGCGTCTTAGAACCAACACTTTCCAAGATAAATCGTGGATAACCTTTTCATGTATTATTACAATACTCCTAAAATTACTAATAAAATTTATCTCAGCGATGAGTACCATAAATTTTAGTGTAATAATCTTTATTCACGTAACATTACGTTGCATTGGTAAAACAGACATCAGTGCACAGTAGAGAAACTGAACATCGGACTTGTTGAAGTCCCCTGCACCACTAGCAAATGTTAAACTACTTTATATGTAAAGTCAAAACCGACTTGCAACGACTTGCCCTATACAATATGTTGAATCGGATCGTAATCAAAGTATGCATCTTATACGTGTTCGTAAGAACTAGAATACTTGGACTAAGCTGTAAGTATAGTAGCATAGTTTAATAAATCACACTAATATTATAAAGGCGAAAGCTTGTGAGTGTGCATGTTTGTTACTTCTTCGTGTCTAAAAGGGAGGACGATTGTAATAAAATGTGGTATGGAATTAACTGATACCCTGGATTAACACATAGGCTATAATTAAAGTTTAACGCGGGTAAAACCGCGGGGGGCATATGTTATATAAAAGAAAAGTCGAGAGTATTCGAGTTAAATGAATCCTTTATCCCTGCTCTTCTCTGTTTATAATTAAGAATACCCATTCTTAATTATAAACCCACGTAGTAGCTAGAATCAAAACAAAGTTAAAATTAAATAGATAGAAAACAAGAATTATAAATTAACTTATAGTTTTGCCTTTGTTTAAATCCTTTAACAAACTCGTTTGTAATTCAGATCTAGACTCAACAGAATAAACTTTGGCTAGAGAAAATACTTAATAACTTTGAAGGTAACATAGAAATACTCGGTAGTTCAGGTCAACATTAAACCAACTTCAAATTTCTAGTCGACTAGAACTCGTCATGGCTCGTATTTTCCACTAATGGTTTTATTATACCAGACACTCTATAAATATTATACAAACAATTTTTATAGGTAACATTTCGCTGTTCTGAGCGTAAAGCTCAGAAATGGGTCAAGTAAATTCTAGAATTGTTTAAATTTGACAAAAATTCATTAACTGAAGCGTATTTGTGGCGCAGCGGTTAAGACAGTCGCTTCGCCACTTCGTGTCCCGGGTTCAATTCCCGTAGAACAACTATCTGTGTTACCCATAAATAGTTATTCTGAGTATGGATGTATCTATTTTGTGTCCGTCAATTATATGTTTATGAAGTACCCCGCGACACAGGGATTAAAATACCTATGTAAGAATAAAACTTGAGAGGTGTCAAGGGACAGCCGGATGGAACGAAGTTATTTCTTATTATTTATTATGTACAAAAAATCTGTATACACTCAACAAAAATAATCGTCGCGACACCACACTGTTCAATGCGAAATAGAAATGAAAATATCTGGCTTGCTTTTTATAAGAGAGAGAGAGAGAGAGAGAGAGAGAGACAGACAGAGAAACATGCGCACGCCGCACAGCTGCAAAAAGTGTCGTGACAACTTTTCGTAAGAATTTTTTCCGTCTAGCCCCCTTTCACAACGCGCGATAAGGAACTTCGTACCAATAAATTTAGAACACAGGACGTGATCATTTACATACATCTATGTATATACTACATATATGTATACTCACGCCTGTTTCCCAGAGGGGTAGGCAGAGACAACGGATTTCCATTTGTCACGATCTTTGCACACCTCTTTTGCCTCGTTTACTGACATTATATTCTTCATACATATTCGCCGGTTTAGGGTACTTTTGACCTGGCCTTTCTTGAGAACGTCTCCAATTTGGCCAGATAATGTTCTACGAGGTCTTCACATTCGAGTTGTCCCATTCAAACAGGCCAGGTATACTTTTTGTCAATCCTCTTTCAAAATTTAAGCATTAATAATAACATAATAGAGCTTAGGGCGGCAATATTGCAATGATGTTTTATAGAGTTAAGGAAAAATATTTCTGATCTAGTTGTCTTGCCTAACTAACTCAACCATTTACAGTTGCTATTCTAGCCATTTACTCATACATTAGCAAGTATTGCATTGCATAATGTATAGCAGGTACACACCGCTACATATCAAGCTACACATTTCCAATATAAGCTGACCTGTCATTGTATGGAAATCCTTTACAACGCGATATCAAATTGTGTAGCAGGGATTACTACAAAACTTCTGATTATTTAAGTGACAACTTGGGATTGAGTCGCTCTAAATTAACACATTTAAATACAATGTAATTTTATGTAAGTAATAATTATTTTAAAAAAGGATTCCTACTGAGTTTGCTGGCAGTGTCTCTCAGTAACTGCCACGTCATGCACTGCATGGTAGGGTAAAAAAAATTGACGATTCCACACAAATGTAATATATTAACGGAATAAATGACTTTTTTATTTTGATTTTGTATAGCTTGATGTGTAGCCGTGTGTACGTATGGCATGCTAATAATACATGTAACCATAATGGATATTGGCTAGTGGAATAAAACATTTCGACGGGGGCATACTATAACCATTCCTTTGGCCTAGACTATCAAAATTAACCTACAAAATATACTAACGAATCAATAGTATATACAATGATAATATACAATACCATACCATGTAAAAGATAATGTTTATAATAATAATAATGTTTATAATAATAATTTTGAAAAGTTGTTTAAGTGGAAACAATAAAATAAGAGCGCTTAACTCATGGGCTTTTCCATTGATCGGTTATTCATTCGGAGTTTTAAAGTGGAGCCAGACGGAATTAGAGACTATCGATCGTAAATTGCGTACCACTATGACGAAGTTTTGTATGCATCACCCCAGGGCGTCTATGATGAGACTATATTTACCCAGAAAACTACGGGGTAGGGGGCTTCTAAATTTAACTAATATGTGTAATGTGGAAGTAAATAAATTAAGAATGTTTTTTAGGAATCAGTCAAAACCTGGCTACCCTGAAATAGTGGCATGTGATTTACGATTTACTCCTTTGAACCTGTCATATTCTGAGATCAATCTTCCAATTATAAGTATAGGAAACCGAATTGAAACCTGGAGAAATAAAGAGCTGCATGGACGATTTTATCATGTTCTGAAAGATCAAAACACGGACCTTAAGGCCTCCGTACACTGGCTACAACATGGTGATTTGTACGGAGAAACCGAGGGATTCCTGTTGGCGATGCAAGATCAGGTGGTTGCAACGAGAAACTACCATAAGTACATTATGAAGGACAATACGGTGGACATATGTAGAGCCTGTGGTGTCGCAGGGGAAACTCTGCGACACATAACATCTGGATGTTCTTCTCTTGCAGCCACTGAATACTTGTACCGCCATAATTCTGTTGCTAAAATCATCCATCAGCAACTTGCTTTAGATCGCCAACTTCTGCCGGGCCCAAGGGTTCCATACTTCAAATATAATCCTGAAGCGGTCTTGGAAAATGACAGGTTTAAAATATACTGGGATCATCCCGTGCTGACTGACCGAATGGTAGGTGCCAATCGACCCGATATTGTCGTCATTAACAAACATACGAAAAAGACATCCTTTGTGGATATAACAATACCGTATGATGAAAACATATCTAACGCAGAAAAAGAAAAAATTTCAAAATACCTTGATCTGAGTTTTGAATATGCGCAAATTTGGAGAACCGAAAGACCTGCGATCATACCTATTGTTATATCCACAAATGGAGTTATTCCTAAATCCCTGAAAATCAACCTTGCAAGTTTAGGGCTTGATATCTGGCTGGAGAGTTACATGCAGAAGGCGGTTCTGCTGGCGAATGCCAGGATTGTGCGGAAATTTCTCTCCATGTAGCCCAAATATTGTATAAGTTGTATTTGTGTTATTAATACCCTTGTATGATATTATCTAAATAATATCGGTAATAAACATGTGAGATATAATAATATATAGGGACAATGTCACACAGATCATCCTAGCCCCAAACTAAACAAAGCTTGTACTATGGGTACCAGGCGACGATATACATACTTATATAGATAGATAAATACTTTAATACATAGAAAACATCCATGACTCAGAAACAAATATTCGTGCTCATCACACAAATATTTGCACTTACCGGGATTCGAACCCAGGACCACCAGCTTCGTAGGCAGGAGCACTACCAACTAGGCTACGGTGATCGTGCGATACGAATGTTTATTTAGTGTTTAAAAAAACCAAGTGATACACTCTAGGACATACATGACGTATTCATGGTAAAAACCACAAACAAGGTTTTATTCTCTCGATATATTGGGCATGCAATGCATATCAAGGATTAATAGGAATAAAGACACACAGAGTAACAAAAACGGCACCGCGAAAAAGTGAAATAAATACTAGTTTCCATTTCCTCGACTGGCGGTATTTACCTTCAATTTGATTGTGTACTTGTCTTTGAGTACGAGATAAAGGTTATGCAGTGCTTAGGATAATTACAACCCCCTAACAAACCGTTTTACATAATTCTTTATCGATCACGACAAAACTAAAAAATAAACTATGTTTGTATAAGACATTGCGATAATCAATGATTTTGTGAAGAAACGTAAGAGTTATTTTTTTTATTTTTATTTATTTATTTATTTGGACAACCAGTAGTTGTTACATTGTTTCTTACGTCTAGATTATTAACTACAAAATTACAATTAAATGCACATCATTTTAAGGTGTCACAGCATGCGCATAAATGTCATAATAGTGACACATAAAGAAAAATAAAATTAAATGAAATAAAATATACTACATAAAACAAATAAAATTAAACATATTTTTAACATAACAAAAATTAAAACATATTTATAATGAACTCAAGCAAGTTTTAATCAAATCAAATCACTTTATTTGCTCAATATGGGTACATACATGATAGATCTTAAAATAATATATTGTCCAAGTCCATATTCTAGCTTTAAAAGGTGTGTAAAGTTCTTATTATAAATAACATCATTATACTTATAATTGTAAGACAGCCTGTGAACATAGGGATAGATTATTCATGAAATGGATAAAAGACTGTAATAACTTAGTTCTAAAACAGGAATATAATAAATCGAGAAATTATGCAAATAATCTAATACAAAAACAAAAAATAATAAAATTAAATACGAGATAACATCTAATAAAAGCAACATTAGGTTGTTATGGCAAACTTTAAATCAAATTACTGGAAGGATAAAAAAGTCAGTCGATGATACTATTCAAAATTCATTTAAGAAAAATAACGTAAACGACAAGCAAATAGTTAACAACTTTGCACAAAAATTTGATGAAGGAGTGAAACAAATAATACCTAAATGCACTAACCAATTGTTAAATAAATCAGTATACAAGACTTCAGCTAATGTCACAATGCGGATAAAATCTTCAGAGCCCGACAGTATAAAAAAAATCATTATGTCTCTAAACAACCGAAAAGCCCCTGGCATAGACGGTATTCGAGTTATAGATATTAAAAAAATATGTACATCAATAACATCGGTCATATCTAACTTAATTAATTTATGTATACAGACGGGAAAATATCCAACGACACTAAAAACAGGTATAGTTAGACCTATCCATAAAAAAGGAAGTAGGTCGGACTACAATAACTATAGACCAATCAGTATATTACCAACGATAGACAAAATAATTGAAAAATACATATGTAAGCAAATACATGACTTATATGGAAAAAATAATATACTAACCAAAAATCAATATGGTTTTCAGCAAAACAAAAATACTATACAGCTGCTATCAACATTCTCAGATAGTATTCATAAACATTTAGATGATAAACGGCACGTTTTGGTAGTATTTATAGACTACAGTAAAGCTTTTGACACGCTGAAACATGACAGGTTACTTGAGAGTCTGCAAGACAGTGGAATAAGAGGTAAACTACTGGACTGGTGTGAAAACTACCTTACGGAGCGAAAATACATGGTAAAAATAAATGATGCCCTGAGCGATCCCATTTCTGTTACGGAAGGCACGGCACAAGGTTCGGTTCTAGGGCCCCTACACTACATAACGTACGTAAACAACATAGTCAATGTGATAAAAAAATGTGAAATATATAAATTTGCCGATGACACTTGCCTTGTTGCGACTGGACGATGTATAAAAGAAGCTCAAAACAAACTACAAAATGACTTTAATCTACTCACTAAATGGTCGCATGACGCAGGCTTAGTATTAAATGCTGAAAAGACGAAGTTAATGTACATTAGTTCGAGTCAAAACAGAAGCTCTTGCCTACCGAAATTAATAGCTCACTGTCACAGATGCCTTCATGCCAACCACCTTAACGATAATGTACTAACGTGCGGCTGCAATACCATCGAACTTGTGAATAAACAAATATACCTAGGTCTAACTATTGACAGCCGATTCAGTTGGATAGATCATATAGAAAAGGTGTGTGATAAACTAAGATGTATACTAGCCAAATTTTCCATAATAAAATATAAAATTCCATACCAAACACTACTAACGCTATATGATTCTCTGGCTGAATCAATAATATCCTATGGCCTTTCAAGCTATGGGAGAACATTTAAGACCCATCTTGACAAAATTTATACCCTACAACTACGTATATTGAAAACAATAGTCCCGTATAACATTAAAATAAAATTTGAAAATAATTACCATAATATATTTAAATTCTGTAAAATTATACCCATACATGAAAAAATTAAACTAACACTATTAAAAGAAGAATTTTTTAACGAAAATCTTAAAATAAAAAAAATCTTGCAAAAACATGAAATGATAACTCGTAGTGTAACACATGGCAAACTGTTACTACCAAAATATAAAAATTTACACGGAAAAAGAACGCTTAAATACATTATACCTAATCTTATAAACAATCTACCTGCATCACTACGTGACCAATTAACACGTAGAAACATAAAAGCCAAATTAAAACAACATTTTCTACAATAACGAAATTTACTAAAACATATTCAAAACACAAGACACAATTAAGGAACAACCTGTACTAAAACTATGTCCCCTCCACGCAACATCTAGAGATAAGCGGCCGGCCGGCCCGTTCATCGAGGCGCTCACACTTGCCAACGCAATTTATTTTACTTTACTGTGTAATGTATTTTACTGTATAATGTGGGTATACTGAATTTGTGTGTTATCGTAATAACAAAACTGGTTACCTATAAAGAATCGATGACTCTGATGCACGGACAAACTCTAATGAGTTTATGATTGCATCAAATATTATGTAATTAGTTTAAGTTCTCTTTATATAAAAAAAAAATTAAAAAAAAAAAAAAAAAAAAATGAAACAGGTAACGAAAAATAATACAGATGTCAAGCTTAAATTGTAACCATAAGTAAAAATAATAATAATATTAATAATACGCCAGTCTCATGCAAGAGTAGGCACGACCTTAACTAATTAACACAATTGAATCATTTGCAACCTCTTTTACCTACTCGTAATATAATGTCTGAATTTAATTATAAATAAATTATTTATGGATTTTTAGTTAGTAGTAGTGCCAGATAATGGCCATTATCATAATATGTCGCCTAAAAATTCATTTACACTGTAGTAAGCCTTTTCTAACAAAATATTTTTCAATGTTCTATTGAATAGGTTACTACACGTAGTTTCTATTAAACTTTTGGGTAAATGATTGTAGATCCGTGGACCCATACAGAATAAGCTCTTATTAAACATGGTTGTATCATGACGCGGGCAACATATTTTGAACCGATTCCGTTCACTTTTGTAGCTGTGAAACATATTTAGGTTATTTTTAATCAAATTTACCACTTCGTACAGGTACAGGCAAGGTACCGTCAAGATTTTGAGGCTTCTAAAAAAGGGTCTGCAAGTGTCAGTCTGCTGCAGTCTACATATTGCCCTTAAACATCTCTTCTGTGCCTTGAACACACATTCGTTATCTGTGGAATTTCCCCCAAAATATTATTCCAAATCGTAATATTGTTCCCACATAACCATGATAGGCTGTTAGTACAGCTGTTTGGCTAAAAACCTTGGATAGCATATACAACGCATACGATTGCTGACTTAATTTTAGGCAGAGGCTTTCTACGTGTAAATAAATAAAATAAAAAAGGTTTTTATTCACGTAGACTTTAAAAAAGCGCTTGTAAATAGTCAGAACATGTTTGTAGTAATATAGTTGTATACATTAGATATTATTTCTAGTAACATAGATATTTAGGTACATCTTGTATGAAAACATTTATAAAATTTATTTTATTACAGAAATGATATTTAGCTAGCTCGTATCAAGTTATTGTCAAGAGTGTAATTTCCAATTTAAGGTCGAGTCTATATTTAGCCCCAAAAACTTTGTATTATTTACCTCAAGGATTTTTGTTCCCATATAGTTCCCATCAATGTCACTAATTCGGGATAATCTATTTTTAAATATCATTAAATATGTTTTGCTTAAATTTAATTTTAAATTATTTGATGTCAGCCATTGTATTATGTCATGTAGAGTATTTTTTATGTCAATTTCAATAGTCAATTTGTAATCTAATGATGGCTTCATCATAAAACTCTTACCTTGAAAACATTTGTTATGTCTTAAGTAATTATATTAGAATTAGTAATAATATATAAAATATTTTTTATATAAAATAATTGAAATTACATTGATGAAATCTTACGAGACAATCTATCAATCTAAAGGTCGTTTAGATCACCAACTCTAAGCCATTACTCAACAAGATGGGCCAACTTCACCAACTAATAAATAATATAACTATCGACAACCTCTACCCGCCGTCATAATGGCCAAGGGATTTCAGAAGTTAATCATTATCAGGGAAGCGGATTAATTGCCGATATCTGGCCATTAATTTGGTGATTTGCAACGGGTGATTTGATTTACGAGTAGATAAGGACATACATACATACATAGCCTATTTCGTTGGTCTAGCAGTAGAATATTCAACCACTAGTAATGAAGTACTGGGTTTTTATCCCGGGATGGGCCAAAAAGTGTAACTATGTCTTGAGAACAGTATTTTCTATCAGGAAAAAGACAGTCTAGCAAGTGAGAGACGAACACCCGATCTTTTCCCGATTGTGTCGGATCATAGTCCCATTGGAGTATGAAGGTGACGGTGAACCCGTGCTCGCGCATACACTCGTGCAGTTCAATATGTCCAGTGTAGTTGGCTAATCTCCGTTAAGATTGGCCATTGTGGCCAAAATTTAGACGTGCTACATCTAAATTACTTACTGTAAAAATCCAATCCAATTAAAGTGACCTTTTTATTTTAGTAATACTATACAAATATGGGTTCCAACTTCATTTGTATTTTAAAATAATTAGTAGTAGTTAGTTCTTCAATAATTTCAAAAATCTTAATATTACGAAATTCTAAGAAGTTGTTATTAAATAACGTTTCAAGAAAAAAAGGTGTGATTCCCATACAAGTATAAATAGATTATATAAGACAGTAAGTTTATGATTATCAATTAAACAATTGCTCTGTCTCTTGGACTAGCCGTGAGATTGTATCCCAGAAAACAGTGCCCTCCATCAGACTCCCTAATTAATTTAATTAGTTTTACTTCAAGTAGCTTCTTCTTCTTGTAGTTATTCAATTAATATTCTAAGTGATATTTTACGTTGGCAATCATAGTCATCATGTCTGAAAGCAGAAAAACGCTGCTGCCCTTTCTCTAGGTGGATATACCTACCTATAGAAAGGGCAGCAGCGTTTTTCTGCGAACTATGACCATCAAATGTGGCGATTATGGCATATCCCCCCCTTCTTTAGGGAGGCTTTTGTCCAGCAGTGGCTGACATGATGACTATGATTGCCAACGTAAAATATCACTTAGAATATTAATTGAATAGCTACAAGAAGAAGAAGCTACTTGAAGTAAAACTAATTAAATTAATTAGGGAGTCAAATGGAGGGCACTGTTTGTTAGGATACAATCTCACGGCTAGTCCAAAAGACAGAGCAATTTGTTTAATTGATAATCATAAACTTCCTGTCTTATATAATCTCGGTCGATTTCTACGCCCCTAGGGTATGAGATCGGGTGATGATATTCTATGCCGATATTCTATGATAATCATAGTTACTTACTTATCCTATGGGCAGTGGTTACTAGTGTCAGAGTTGTTCAAGCCGCCCATTAGGCCTCTGACATGGCTTAACGACTGTTGCCGAATGGCTACAACCGGGACCGACATCTTAACGTGCCCTCCGAAGCACGGAGACGCTCACAAATTAAACCACTTTGGCGGTCACCCATCTATGGACTGACCGCGAGCCTATTTGCTTGACCTCGCCGATCATTTAGATATTAAATTATTTAATAAAGTGTCCAGTTTCACAAAAGCATTTTTTTTTAATTTGAACGTTTTTTAACCAAATTTTTAACGGATAAATGTTTATATAGTATACAAGAATACCTCGACTATAAGCTACGAGCCTTGTGTGTTTATATTTAAAAAAATCTATATTGCTATGTATTATTATTAATAATGGATTAAGTAAATGTCTATAAATTGTATGGTAATTTTTTAGTATTGAAATGTATATTTGCATGTTGAAAAGTAGAGTAAGATACCTATTTGTATTATGTTAAGAACTGTCACCTTATTCACGCAAATAAATGACTTTTATATTTATCTTTTATCTTACGGAGTGGTGAGAGCATCTGTCATAGCAAATTTGATGCATATTGTGAGATAGCAAATTTGCAACCGCTTTAAAGTAACTGCAATACGATATTCTACTATACATTGCGCTGTTCTTTACCTGTTCGAGCAGATCCCCGACAGTCTGTGAGACAGGACGAAGGGTGAAGCGGCATCGCTCCCGACGCGACGGCAGCGGCACTGTTATCACTGGCAGACCGCGTCGGTACGTAACCGTAACTTCTGTAACAAGAGGAAAATCATTTTATTCAAATAAGAATAATAAATATAATAATAATATCCTTTAATTATCTACACACGGCCATCTGATCCCAAATTAAGCAGAGCTTGTACAGACGCCAGCACATCCTGCATGCATTAACATGTCTGACTGACGGTCACCGTAGCCTAGTTGGTAGTGGTCTTGCCTACGAAGCTGGTGGCCCTGGGTTCGAATCCCGGTAAGTGCAAGTATTTGTGTGATGAGCATGAATATTTGTTTCTGAGTCATGGATGTTTTCTATGTATTTAAGTATTTATCTATCTATATAAGTATGTATATCGTCGCCTGGTACCCATAGTACAAGCTTTGCTTAGTTTGGGGCTAGGATGATCTGTGTGACATTGTCCCTAGATATTATTATTATAAGGATACCCACTGACCTTATTATTTAATTGTCTACACACGGCCATCTGATCCCAAACTAAGCAAAGCTTGTACAGACGCCAGCACATCCTGCGTGCATTAACATGTCTGTTTGTCCTGAGCCTGGGTGTAATCTATACATATAATAAAATCGTAGGAAAGTCAAAACTGTACATTGTATATTTTTTTAACTTGGGGCGTGGTCCACAATCGGTATCGAAGCCAAAAATATAGTTTTTAGAATTTTTGTCTGTTTATCTATTTGTATGTATGTATGTCCGGGCTAAACTCAAAAAGTACTGCATGGATTTATTTCAAATTTTGCATGAATATTACAAAGAGGTCGGGTCAACATATAGGCTACATATTATCACGCTATCTCCTACGGGGGAGGAGCTGTGATAATTTATAAAGTTTAACGCTGGTAAAACCGCGGGGCACAGTTAGTATCTATATGTAAGTAAGTAAGTATGTATTCACAAAAGAAAAGTAGTATATCAAGTTGTCTGGTTTTCATAGTACAGACGCCAGCACATCAAGCTACCCCAATCTGGTTATTTCAGATATAACAGATAAGTACATGAAGTTTTGTGGTTACCCCTTGTAAAATGATGGACTTCCATTTAATATTTGTACTCTATATTACCCCCTCAAGATTGCAATATGTTACGAAATTTTGAAACCAATTTCAATAATTATTTTTTTAAGTCAATCGGTTGTCAGGAAGAAAACTTGTCATGAGTTTCATGTTTAAATAAAAGGAAATCAAAAAATAAAAATATCCACATTCTCAATGATCTTTGTTCGTATTCAGTGTCTACCATTCATTGCCTATTCTATTCCTTCGTATATAAATAAATAAATAAAAAAGGTTTCTATTCACGTAGACTTTAAAAAAGGGTTTGTTAATAGTCAGAAGATATTTGTAGTCATATAGTTACATATAGATATTTAGGTTCACGGATTGTTAAAACATTTTAAAATGTATTTATCGTGATCAAACAAGTGTATAAGTGATAGTGAACAAACAAAGTGATCAGTGAACACTAATAACCAAAGTCTGTATATGTGAATAACACGACTTCACCGCCCAAGTTCACATTCGCAATAGAATCTCAAAAGTCCAAAACTTTCCTTAACTTTGAAGCATCACTCTGCAACTCTTGCAGAGAGCAGCGTCACAAAAGTTTGGATAACTACTTGGGCCATCATGTCGGCTCGTTTCCATGGCACAATCTTATTACAGTATAAACTAACGATTTTTCCTTGCCACATGCCTCGCAAAATAATATCTTCAGGATCTCGTGCCATGAAACTTAGTGATTCCAGCCAGTTATACATTAATTTTAATAATGTCCTCCTAGCCGAAATCCGGCCACGGCGGCCAGTCTTAAAGGAGACTAGCCATCTGCGCGGGACATATTATAGTGCTCAAGTGTGTGCGAAAACACAGGAGCACTATAACTACTCTCATGATCCGATGGAACGACTAGCGACACGACCGGAAAGAGGTCAGGTACAGGACCGACGGCTTTACGTGCTCTCCCGAGGCACGGGGGTATAATACCGCCAACTCCCAGACTTCGGGCTGATATTAAGATTATTTCGTTTTACAAAAAAATCCCAATACACTTTCGGCCCGACCCAGGATTTGAACCCAAGACCTTGTTATCTGCGGTTGAACATGCTACCGCTAGACCAACGAGGCAGTCATTATTAATTTTAATGACTAATTGCCAAATACACATAACATAAATACGGCAAGCGTTACACTGTCCAGTCCCATTACAAATACAATACTTTTCTTAAAAACTTAGTATGGGTAAGGTTATTTATGAGTAAGTATAACATTTATTTTTGGCTGCCTCATTGGCTGTACCTTGTTCATCAAAAGATATTCACATGTCACGTATGCTTAAAATCGGCATCTTAAATCTGATAAAATAGGAACAATATTGTTATGGTTACTCCAAAAAGAAAAATCAGTTAATAGTTAGTTATCAGGAATTCAGTGGCGTTAGAGCTCCATGTCTCGGTGACAAAAAAATGCAATCTCGATCCTGGGGCTGTACCGGTTAGGTCGCCGAACATCGATTTCTTAAATGACGTTCAAATACATAAAGGTTAAAAATGACTTAATCAATCGTTTAATCGGCTTCAACGTTGACAATCGACTCCGGACCATTTATGACAGCACTTGTGATCATAGAAGCCGATTTAACGATTGATTAAGTCGTTTTTAACCTTTATGTATTTGAACGTCATTTAAGACCGTAACGGTAGAGATCTGGTGCAGTACCTTCCTCCGGTCGTGTTTTATTACCGCTCTATCAGTTTAATAGCCTAAAATAATGGAAATAGAACTTATGTTTTAATCCTGAGTAGTGGTCCAGTTCAGTAGAAATTGGCCGCATTGCTAATCCAGGAATATTATTAACTAACAATTTTCAAACTAACAAACTGAAGTAACTAACGTTCGCTAAATAAACCTGAACATTTCTAGTAACTCTGCGCCATACATCCACGTATCTTGAGCACACTAGTTCCCATAAAAGCTACCAGGTATTCTAAGCTCTGTTTAAACAAGCTACACGAGCCCTCCAGCTTATTGCTCCCTTTGTGAAGTACCACTCAAGCACTTGCTTCAAGTGAAACACTATATGAGCTAAGGCGTACACTATAAATAGCAATAGCTACATATCGCACCTTTAAAGTAAAACCGTTACTAAACGAAATTATGAAATTTTATAGGGGAGCTAATATTAGAAAATTGTGACTGTTTTTTTTAAATAAAATCTGAGTTCAGGGTTTTTTAAGATTTTTAATGAGTTTATATGATAGACCTCTATTTACATTATGACATGCCATTTAAAAAAGTTATTTTTAATAGTTACAAGTTTATTTATTTTGATTTATATTATTATAGTAACACTTTACCATTAATTTTATTTGTTCATTATTGTATATTACTATGAAATTACAATGCAAATAATGTTACTAAATAGAAAACTATTGAAACTTAATAATTTAATAATATTATTATACAATTTAATTAAAAATCATAAATTTTTCATTATTGCGATGTTATAATATTACTTAATAAATAAAAAACTTTCAAAATTAGTAATGTTTTATTACAAAATAGAGATCCATACAATCACTTGGAATACTTAATTATTTATCAATCAGTCTTGATTTTGTACCTTTAAATCACAGCTAGTACGTATCTTACTGTCTTAACTTTTAATTATCTTATCCTATAACATTTTACTACACTTCGACTAAAACAAATCAACTGGAAATTATAGCAATATAAAAAAAATATATAAAAAAATAAACATAGTAACATAATAATCACAGCCTCATTTCTATATCCACGAAAGGTACTTTGAGCTAACAAAAGTAATGTTCACTTCTATCACTTAATTATAATAATGAGTCAAACCTATTGAAATAATAATATTTTTTTTGTATCAAAAATAATCAAAATATCTTTTAAAAAACTTTAAAATAATGACAAATCAATATAAATATTAATATTAGGTAGCAATGTTAAAACAAGATGTTATTATAATAAGACAATGCGTAACTTTGTGGTATGATATTACTGTCAATTAAGCTTTTTAAATCGCTGTTTTTTCTGTCACTTAATTTTAATCTTGACTGATATAAAGGCTTGAGCTGGAAATTTTGAAGATTAGTGCTAGCACGTATTCGCGATGAACGATTATTATGGAATTTAATTTCTTTGAAATCTGTATCTAAATAAGAAGTTTTATAATAAATGCTAACGTGGTTCGAATCTTTAGTTTTTCAAATTTAATTATCTTAATGTCACTCGTTTTAACTGTTTCTCCATCAGTATTTTTTGTAAATTGACCGCCGCATGTCTCTGTAAGATTTTTTATATCAATGAAATCTGAATAGCACATTTCGGTAACATTGTAGGGATTGCCTTTCTTTCGTGCAGTTCTGATTATGGTTACGTATTGATCTGGTGTGTACACAGGACCAGAACGTAAGCACTTTGTGACGGCTTTTTCTATCACAGAGTGAACAGAGTCATTTTCGTCTTGTGTATGGCCACTAATTAAAAATTTGTGCGTAATGGACTTTATTTTAAGAACAGTTAAGGCATATACATACATAGAAAACATAAACTTGTTCTTTTGCTGGCCACAGCAATTATCAGAATAAAATGTGATTTGCAAATTATTATCATTTATTTCTGACGCCTTCTTTGTCAGATATCTCCAGACACACGTTGCTATTTCGTTAGCTCCTCTTAGAGCCTCGACCTCACTCCAAACAAAACAATCACAATAGTCTTTTGCTAATTCACTTATTGTAAAATTACAAACATTGAGCTTACATTTGTAATATAAAGTAGATACATCTCCTTTCGGAAGAGGCAGTACTGCCTGGAGGTCATAACAGGCAACAATGTAGTTTTCCTGAACCATTGTTTTATCGTTTGATTTTTCCTGGCGACATAATTCTTTTTCAAGTTGGTGTTGGTCGTATCTGTTCTTTAACTCTACTGTTTTATTAACAGCATTTTTAAAGCTGACGCATAGTTCGCACTGGTCTTTTTTAGGTGTATGAAAGCCGATGTTGTAATCTTCATTGAATACTCTCCTGTAGATATGAATTTTAGCAGCTTCAACACCATCATTCAAGCATTTCGTTTGGTAGTCGGTATAAAGATCTGTAATGCTTTTACCCCCATCAATGAATTCACGAGTCGTTTGCTGTCTTAGGTAATGTGAATCTATTCTTGGTATTGTGTCTATATGGTTTTTTATTCCTGTAATGATATCTGAACTTATTTTGTATTGTTTCCCATGTTTACCCCTTTTTTCTTCTTCAACCGTTCCCGCTTGGTTTTTTTTTGCTATAACCAATATAGTTGCAATAGGTCGATTATGAATGGCCAATGTGTTCCTAAAGAAAAATTTACAGATACGATGCTTAAAATTGTTAATCTCGAATGAAAATGAATGTTTGGGTCCTCTATTACTATTATGAACTTTATATTGATATTTAGGTTTAATAACATCAATACACATTGCAATATAATCTCTTTGTCTAGATAAATCTCCCATTTTCCAATAATTGTCAAAAATAATTTCTCTGTCTTCCTGTTTGATTATTTCGCTGCACTTTAGTCTACATTTTACCCACATGGTGGTCCTATCTGCTTCTTTGGCATGACTTTTTTTAGACTTAGACACAGTTTTATATTGCTGACCACTATTACGAAGTCTTTTAGCATCTTGCCTCACGGATAGATTTCTAAAACCTTAACGCCTTCGTTTGATCGGAGTTCTGTTTTCCTCTGGAGGACTCAAATTAATTTCTCCAACCAGTGGCGCAGGAATATTACTTTGAGGCGTTGGGCTAAATGATACATGTCGTGGTGGGGTTTCCGGTACGTAATCAGGATCACAATCTGCTTCATCAGGGGAAAAATCCTTACCCGATTTAGACGCAGATGAAGATGATGAGCTTGCGCTTGTTGATGATGAACTCGAAGATGATTCTGAGCTAGTTGAATGGGATCTTGCTCTACTGCTAGGACCTGGTACAATAACATCTTCTGGAGCTACTTCTGGAAAACCAGTACCGCTCAAATATGGGTTTGTCATTTCGTCATCAATTGGATGAGCATAACATTCAGCTTCCATAGTCTGACTAGCGTAGACCGAGGACGATGGAAGCGTTTGCTCTTGCAATAAAGAAGGAGATCTACAAGTATCGATAGTTATCGAATTTGCATCGCGTGAAAAATTATTATCCAGATCGTCCATGGATATTTGCTTGGGGTTTTCAGTCTTTACAGAATCTTTGTTAGATTCCATAGCCTCTAAAATGCGTGACAAACGTGGGTTTCGGAAATGCGCCATGACCTGAAACAAATAGTTTTATTATTTTTATCAATTTATTAACATAAAAGACATTTTAACAGAAATAAATTTAGTTACTATTATGAATAACTTTTTTTTATGTTAGTAGTAAAGTGATACTAAAACAAAATGTGTAATGTAACATTAACAGTTTCATACATTATGGAGTTAATTTAAATATTAAATGGAGTTTAAACAAAATGTAATATTTTACTTCTTAAATGTTATTACAAAAGGTAAGTTGCTTAAAGAAATAAACCGTGACTAACATAAATGTCCCACTATTGTAATTAAGTGTATGATTTAATTTACTCATAAGTCATCAAAAAACTGTGACTAAAGAAATTGTTACACTCTAGAGATAAACGTTAATGGATTAATCTCTAAAAAAATAAAGGCAAACTGTGACTATACAAACTGTAACATTTTATCAATGAAATGGAATTGTAAATTGCGTAATTTCATAACACGAAAACTGTGTCTAAACAAATTGAAACACTATATCTTTAAAAAAAAATCAACAACTTACTTTTTGTGACTTCAAGCCGTGTTTATCCAAATAATAACACTGTTGTTTTAAACTTCCGTCATCACTCTACCACGATCATGTTCTTACTGGTATAGACACAATATTGTATTTAGCGAGCCGATCATAACACGGTTTAGTAACGCTTTGATTTACTGCTAGATGGCGCAAAACACAAAATTTTACAAAAAGAACAAGTTTATATTGTAGTTTACATGTATTTTAGATAGATGGCATTGATAACTCAATTCATGAAATTTTTCGTTTAGTAACGGTTTTACTTTAAAGGTGCGATATGTTCCCTTTAACGCGTACAGAAAAGTTATAAATTTATAAGGCGCTTTGAAAAGAATCACACCTTGGTGTAAGAAAATATCTTTTTCGTACTTTGATACTAAGAAAAAGATATTTTCTTATCCACAAAAAGGAGCCTACCAGTTTAACGGCTACCATAGCCAGCGAATCTTGCGATACACACGTTACCTGCTCTTCCGCCCAGGTGAGCTCAGTGACCTTACTAACACCCAAGGCGTCAACATAAACATAATAACGATATTATCTTTACTCCATACTGTAAGGATGAAATACGTTCCCAGTCTAACCGCTCATTAAAAGATACAACGTGATTTTCAGACCTCACCTAAATATTAGGTTTAGGTTTAAAGAGATTTATTCCCATTACGACGAATATTGGTACCAATTAACATTACACACTCGTTTCTAGAGCTAATACTTACGGCCGTTGTAGTATTCGAAGCCTTAACCTAAATATCATGACGGTGTAATTGATGAAACCTCATCATTACAGCTGAAAGAAGTCCACTGCTGAACAAGCCTCCCCCAAGAATCATCTTGGAGGATGCCATAATCACCACGCTTAGCAGAAGGGTTGGCGATCGCAGTATGATGGTCATATTACACACAAGGAAGCTGCTGCCCCTCTTCTGATAGATATTCCTTCAAGTCAAGTTCTACGCCCGCCACGGGATGAGATGGGGTAATGATATTCTGATATTCGCTGCCGTCGCCACACAGCAAACTTAATTACTTTTTAGTTACTTAATGAAACCTAAGTCAAGTTAATTATATTTCGGACACCTAGGATTTGAGTTTGAGCCCGTGTGATGACAGGATAGAATATAGGTATTTATTTATTTGTTTATTTGCATTCGTGTGTACATAGTTGTTTACATATATTTATCAACATGAAACCCTGTAAGGGCACAGCAAGTACATTATTAACAACTTAGAAACAGGGCTTATAATTTATTACATTGTTATATATATACATAAAAAAGATACAATAATCATACTCATTTCATTACATCTTTTCAACATCATTATTACACGATTTATAACTTTAATTATAATTTTATATGAATACAGCAATAACTTTTACATGTCAAGTTTAATTAGTTTTAATTTTACAATGAATTATGTTTTAAATTATATTTAAATTGTCCTTAATAATTATATACAATACATGCTGGGAAAAGACACATCTTCTAAAAGTATCCTTAGTGTGAGTATTAGGCCATGAAGAACAGTTCACTTGGTTAGTCATCCTGTCATTTCCTCCCACATGTAAAGCAGGTTTGATTTTCGTCATACCTGTGTTTAAAAGCAAGTCTCTAAACGAGAGGTTAGGCATAGTGCTTATTCGCTCTATGAATGGAGAAGTGTCTTAACCTTGGAGAATTGATACAGTAATAACATCTTGTTGTGAAATGAAATGAAATGAAATTTATTCAGCACTTGGGTATTAACATACACTTGTACTTGTCAAGGTCACAATGCAGTACCTACATAAACATAGTGAATAGTAAAAAGTAACAAAATAACATTTTTATTAGTCAGTCCGTGCGGTTTGTTTTTCCTTATAGTTTCGCTTTCGCATATATTTTCTGAAATCCTTAAATAAATAACAATTTACTAATCTATTATTTTGAAATTTAGTTCTACTATATTAAAATTAAAGAATGGAAGACGAAATTCTAAATGAGGGTGTGATCACATGCACGGGATCACCGATCCTCGCCGCTGAGGAACCTACCCTAGCTAACCTGCGGCTTTCTCTAGCTACCTAGGTGGACGACCCGGAGAAGAAAGCCACAAAGATTGTGTTACTGTGATTCATAAGAATCAAAAGCTGATCGAGCAGGCGCGATGAGTCAGCAACCGTGAGGGTCACTGGAAGACGCTGGATGCGGGTAGCGCAAGACCGGCGATTGTGGAGATCTTCGGGGGAGGCCTTTGTTCTTTCGGCTGGTATCATGATGATGATTGCAAGCATACCGCTTATCATTGGTGGGCCATATGCTTATATGCTCTCCTGTCAGTTAAATATTAACGACTAGCAGTGCCCGCGGACTTCATTCCGCGTTGTAAATATTTCTGTCCCTGCCCGTTTGTCCCGCGTAATACTTCGGGACAAATAAAAATTATGATGATGAATCATATCCTATGACACTCCACAATAACGTAGCTTTCTATAGGTGAAATAATTTTGATGTTCAGTAGATCCAACGAGAGATTACCCCTTACAACGTCACAAACTTACAAACTCACAAAGGTTACCTCTTTATAATATTAGTATAGATAAATTGTATGAGTTCACAAACTAAATTTAAATAATGAAGATCAGATTAAACCTAATTTTCTTTTGACAGATCTCCACAACAGATACACATCATATTATTACAGTAATTTCTCAAGTGTAAAATCCGCGAGACTCTGTAATACTTAACTATTACTTTGTTATTAGTCAGTCTTTTACGCGGAGCCTAACATCGTATACTGTGGCAACCTCATTGAGCGCACGCTCCACTTACCGCGTACAGTTAAACACAAAAGTATTATATTTCGACTTAAAATATTTATAACATCCCTTTTTTAACTAACTCTAATAAATTATGATTAAAACTGACGTGAGCACCTCATATTGTAAAACTATGACTTTTTTTTGTTAAATTTTCGCCCAATGCATCAACATTTTCTGAAGATAATCTTTTGGAGGAATAGGCCCGGCACCATTTCCAACATAAAATTATTCTTTATATATTCATTATTAACAACATTTCACTTTAATTCTTACATAATAAAATTTCTTGTTAAGAAAGTTAATTCTAAAATACATGCTGTTTTTGTTGTATTTAATTTAAACGTACCTACAATACTGAGCAGAAATAAGTTTAGACCTAATAATTATACGCTACGGACTTCCGTTAATTCTGTGAAATAGTGAGAGCCTTCTAGGCTAGCTGTAAAAGTAATGTATAAATAAAAATTCAAACTGCCAAATTAATAATTAGATTTAAAAAGAAATCCCTGAGTTTTTCCCTTCAACTTATACAAACTGACATGTGATGACATTTAAATTCGCTAAGTCGCATTGTTTGTTCACCGGTTTCCAGAAGATTTTCGTTAAACATAAATAAAATAAACCAACATAGTCCATTAATTTAAAATCCCTCTTAGATCTACGGTGAATGTTTAAGTAAACCCAAGAAACGGCGTTTAATTATTACATGGCTTTAGGCCCATTGTCAAACGCCCAAATATAGCTAGAATATAAATAGACTATATTACGTACGTACCTTAAAATAATAGCTATAAAGATCATTTTCCAATTAACGTAAAATGACTATGAAGACGTTGTTGAACGGGACCTTTAACTTAAACCACTTAAACAACTGTTGCGTGGCGAACGATTTTAATATTTATGACATATTAAAATTTACATTCCTGTTTAAATGTTGTATGACATGATAAATCTGGGGACGTCGCTTCAGTTACAATTTGCGAAGCAAATGAAATCCGAATAAATGTTTAAAATAGAAATTACATTACAAATCCGTGTTGTGATTAGTTATTAAGGCCTAACAAATTGTTTGATAGCCATTTTCACTCAACGTCGTAATAAATTTACTATGTTTTTTATTTGTAAACATATTTTGTAAGTTCCATAAAAAGTAATCAGTGTAGAGGGTTTTCTATAACTTTTTTTCCATGCCCCAAAATGGTTGATCAGAATCGTTAGTAGTTAATAATGTGCGGCGGCTGTGGGAAAATTGTACGTAAAGTTGGATAATATTTCACCAAAAATGTTCTGGACTAACAAGGGTTAAGATCAAGATATAGGTACGTAAGGGGCAGCAAAAAGTCAACCTAAATTTAGGTTTATTCTTCTTAGCAACATTGCAAAAACCATTTACAATCAAAAAAGTAAAAAAAAAAGATTTACGATTTTTTTTATCTTTTATGATCGTGACTGTGTTAAATGGTTGATGTCAACAGTACCAAATTCCGAACACTACAATTACGAGACAATTAGATGCAAATGTTAATTAAACTAACGATGAACTACATTGTAGGTTAAGTCTCAAAATTGGTTAGCTACTAATTAGGTATAAATATTTGCTGCTGGTGTCCGGTAATAGTAAAGAATATCATCACCCCATCTCATACCGTGGGGGGCGTAGATATCGTCCGAGGAAATACCTACCAAAGAACGGGCAGCAACGTTTTTCTGTGAATTATGACCGTCAAACTGCGATCGTCAACCCGTCTGCCAAGCGTGGCGATTATGGTATATAGCCATTCTTTGGGGAGGGTTTAATTCAACAGTGGACGTACTTGGTTTGATATTTTTTTTATTAGTGTTTTTAATGTTTTGATTCCGAACAAAAACTAAATAATTAACACTAATAATCCCAAACCCCTAAAGGTATCAAACTTATTGCGTTAGAATATCTCTATATATTCTAATTATCGTGCAGTCACTTTCGCATCGAAATGTCTTATAATTATACTGTTAGGAATTCGATAGTGTTGACATTAGTCATTAAACACATTTTTAATGTTGAAGTATTACAACCGAATTTAATTAATTAAATGAATAATTTTTGCACGCAAGTGTACCGAATACTTTGTTAAACTTTCAAGCAGATTAATTGGTAGAAAGAGAGACAAGATAATTATTTGCGGTGAGCGTTACGGGGTGCGGGGAATATTAATGAGAACACTTTGGAGTTGGTAATGATAACATTAAAACTAAGCAGCTGAACAATAATATATAGAGGGAATTTGTTTTATGAAACGAGATTATATTTTTAGTTGCCCGTAGTGCAGAATAACTCGTAGCTTGATTAGGGAGATACCGCACAGCTATTCTATATTAAGGCAAAATATAGTTCTAAAATAAATATATTGTTAGTAACATCAGATTCTACATTAATCATACTAATATTATAAACGCGAAAGTTTGTAAGTATCGATGGATGGATGTTTGTTACTCTTTCACGTAAAAACTACAGCATAGATTTTAATGAAACTTTACAATAATATAGCTTATACATCAGAATGACACTACAATTTATAAAGATATTGTGTGAATTGTTCAAAATATGACGATAAGTGCTAAGAAAGAAGGAAAATATCCACCACCTGCAAGCTATTCCGGCGTGCAGTGCCAAAACCGCTAGAGGTACACATCCTACCAGTATTATGAATGCGAAAGTTTCCGAGTATGGATGTATGTTTGTTACTCTTTTACGCCAAAACTAATTTAACACAGGTGAAACCGCGGGGCATAGCTAGTGGAAAATAAAGTTGTTTTTATTTTCTACATTCTATACGAATTATACTATTTTTCTTCATTTGGTTAAATATTACAATATCATATTCCTGCACATTACTTGAAACCTTTCTACCGTCCAAATTTTCATAAAAGTGAAGTTTGTCAGTTTTCGATAAAACGATTGTTTCACAATAATGTTATCGTAAAGAATAAATCTACAATAGTGAAATTGATGTTTTCATTAGTGATATCTACAAAAGCCCCAATGCCACACTCACACTCCAAACGCTGACACTATCCAAAATGTACACTACGTTTCGGGCTAAAGATTGTGCAGAGCCACTAAATATTATCGTTGTTCTACTGTACTAGATACGTAGTACAGATCTTCATGTACAGACGCCAGCACATCCAGCTACCCCAATCTGTCAAATTTATTTTATAGATTTTCAAATTTATCACATAAGTGTAAGGTTCACTTTCAATTGGAGAAATTTGACAGATTGGGGTAGATTGATGTGCTGGCGTCTGTACCTATATATATCCTACATTGTACTGAATTAATCCACAATATAGTATAGGTTATAAAATATATCTTGCGACAACTAACCACTGCAACCGGTAATTGATAATATATTAATACATACACATATTATAGATGAAATACAACCAGACACAGAACTTATAATCGTGCTCATCACACAACGATTTGTCCTAGGTGTACTAACAGTGTAATTTAATAATGTAATGTCCTCCTAGCCAAATTTCGGCCACGGCGGCCAGTCTCAACAGAGATTAGCCATCTGCGCGGGACATATTATAGTGCTCAAGTGTGTGCGCAAACACAGGCGCACTTTCTATTCCATCACTCTCATGATCCGATGGGACGCCTAGCGACACGACCGGAAAAAGGCCAGGCACAGGGCCGACGGCTTTACGTGCTCTCCGAGGTACGGGGGTATAATACCGCCAACTCCCAGACTTCGGGCTGATGCTGAGAAATTTTTACCCGTTACCCGCGTTAAACTTTATAAATTATAGTCTATGTGTTATTCAAATATATAAGCTATATTAGTACAATGTTTCATCAAAATCAGTTCGGTAGTTTATGCGTGAAAGAGTAACAAACATCCATCCATACTCACAAACTTTCGCATTTATAATATTAGTAATATTTATATGAGCACAGAGATGAATGGCTTAATGTAGTTGGCACGACTTCTTTGTAGAAGCCAACAATAATATTATAATTATATTTTTTTTATGTTTTAACCAAGCAAAGCGAGACTTTACTGTTTATTGGTATTAACATACAAGTGTATGTTAATACCCAAGAGCTGAATAAATTTAATTAAACCTACTACGTTCTAACTCATGAGGTTTGGCGACCTTACTCACATCCAGAACTATTATAACATTAACTTAATTATGGAGCGTGTTCTATAAGGTGGAGGTTATTCCCCAGTTGAGCTGTACCTAGGGCCAACCTCACTTAACCCTAAATCGGACAATAGATACCACACCATTTTAAACTCTATTGCGTTGTAATAAGAGATAAAACCAATGCATTTGTCGCTACCGTTTAAAGATGCCCAGGTATCCTCTGTACCGTTTCTGGAGATTTTTATTTATTTATTTATTAACAACCAACAACTATCATTACAGCTTACCCCTAATTCAATAGTATTGTTACATAATAAGCTGCCCGTGTGAATTCACTCAGAGTACACGTAAATATATCAGTATGTTGGGACACCACGTTGACCGCATGCAGCGCTCGTGTCAGGGATGCCTTCTGCAGCAGATTAGTGCGCGCTGGCGGCACCCATATTAAAGGCGGTCGCCGCCGCCATCCCACGTACTCATCAGGGACAAACAACCGAACAGTCTCTAGAACACTATCCTTCGTTGTTCAAGCGGTAGCATATTGATCCGCAGATAATGAGATCCTGGGTTCAAACCCCGGGTCGGGCTAAAAAGTGGTATTGGGATTTTTCCGATAAGAAAATTTCTCAGTATCAGTCCGAAGTCTGGGAGATGGCGGTATTATACCCCGTGCCTCGGGGAGCACGTCATGCAGTCGGCCCTGTATTTGACCTTTTCCGGTCGTGCCGCTGGTCGTCCCATCGGATCATGAGAGTGGTGGAATAGAAAGTGTCCCTGTGTTTGCGCATACACTTGTGCACTAACTGTCCTGCGCATTTGGCTAGTCTCCATTGAGCCTGGTCGCCGTGGCCCAATTCGGCCTGGAGGACATATTATCCGAGGCTTAATAGGTCCAGAAATCCTGAAAAACATGAAAGCATTCGACCTGAAACACGTTAGGGGACAGACTAACGAAGGAACGAAAAAATATTATATTATTATTTTCGTAATTTTTTAAACTTACGCTGTCTACTTTAACTTAACCCTTTAACAGTGCCTCTAGCACGAGTTCCTGCAGTTTACTTACTCGATCACACGTACAGTTTCGTCCCATACATTGAGCACCAGAGTTTTAGTTCTTAATAGTTTCCACGAGAGGCGCTGGTGCTCAATGTATGGGAGGAAACTGTACATGTGATCGAGTAAGTAAACTGCAGGAACTCGTGCTAGAGGCACTGGTGATAGGTAAGTTTCTAATTGATTGATTTTGATTCTTATTACACACCAAGAAGGTTCACAATATGGTGGCAACTATATTGCCACTACCAGTGACTGGGTTAACCCAGTTTTGCCGAGAAAATCACTTTGTTGACGTCATTATTTATCATTACCCTGCCTTGAACCACCGCTAAAAGCCTAAATAACTAAATAAATTATGTTTAAGCCACAGGTGGGTGGTTCGAAACCCTTAATGCTTAATAGGTTATTTACTCACATGGGATCGCGTTTATTCCATTAAATTTCCCATAGGACCTTTTAATAATTTACTCATATTGGCTTTTCCCGCCACCTTGGTGATACGTCTTTGTTTTGGGTTTAAAAGAACGTCCTCAAGATATTACGACAAAGGAATTATTGTGTAAGTCACCAGCTTTAATTCCACGAGCAAGCATAAGGGCGTTTTCGTAGAAAGGTGCCTATTGTAGCGGTGGAATTTAAAATATAGACATTCTTTATCACACGAGAAAAGAAAAACACAAACATAATATAATTAAAATGTTGGAGAGCTTATACACGTAAGCCAGCTCTCCTTATGATGAGTTTTCTTCTAGAAAGCAAATATGGAAGAGCGAAATTAGTAAAAGCGGTTTAAAACAATGTACGACAAAATTTACAAATGTATATGTATTTAAGGGTATGTATGCTTAATTGGTTGCGGCTTTTTGGGGGCGGCCTTTGTCCAGCAGTGGATGACTTTAAGCTGATATGATAATTATGATGTTGATGCAAAATTTAAGTATATTAAACTTATATTTAAGGCACTCATGGCAAGTTACTAAATAAATATTCCTAAACCCTGTAAACGACGGCAACAGGCCAGTTGGGGTGATTGGTAGATACTCGCCTGTTACGCCACAGGTCGTGGGTTCGTTTCCCACCCAGTACAGATATTTGTGTGCACGGACATGTCCATTTATATTCCTGTGTTAAGTTTTTACTTCGTAATTCACACTAATATGATAAAGGCGTAAGTTTGTGAGTGTGTATGTTTGTTACTTCTTCACGTCGTAACGGCTGTTGCGATTTTAATAATAATAATAATAATAATAATAATAATAATAATAATACTCCCAAACCAGTATTGGACAGCATCAACCACAAATTATATTTTGACAGAGCCATACTAACAGACAAAACAATACATAATAATAGACCTGATATTACTTTAATAGATAAAGCCAATAAAATAACATATTTGATTGATATTGCCGTTCCTAACACACATAACGTCCAAAAAACTGTTACAGAGAAAATACAGAAGTACACAGATTCAAAAGAAGAAGTAGTAAGAATATGGAAAATGGAGAAAGTATTCATTGTGCCATTGGTGCTCTCCAGTACTGGTATCATTCCAAAATACTTACATCACTCACTCCGTTTGTTAGATTTACCAGAAAATACATACATAACTATGCAAAAAGCAGCAATTCTTAACACTTGCCGAATTGTGCGAAAGTTTTTACAGGATGACACCTACAATAACGAATCCCTGCAAGAATATGATGCTGACTTGGCGTAAGCCCGTAGGCATCATTACTAACCGAAAAAATATTTCGAGAAAATAAAGAACAGACAATAATAATAATAATGTATTTATTTATCTCTTTCACAAAGGTTTGGTGTACATACGAGTATTATGTAAAGAAATACAGAGATAAAATTTGTAGATAAAACAGTAGATAAAATTTGGTATGGAGTTAGCTGACACCTTATTTACACATAGGGTATAATTTATAAAGTTTAACGTGGGTAAAACACGGGGCACATCTAGTTATCTATATAAGTATGTATTTACAAAATATGTTAATATAAGCTCTGCTTATTTTGTGACTAGATGGACTGGATTATTTTAAATATGGTGTCAGTTGTACCCTCAACCACTTCTTAATATAAAAAATATAGACATACTCCCTTGGATCGCTTCTAGACCCCGTCGGTCGGGTAGCGATATTTTTTGCCGTAAGCCACACAGCATATAGATTTAATGTTACTTATATGTTAATTTAGTGTATAACCTATCTCTATTCTAAATTTCATCCTAATCCGATCAGCCATTTTTGCGTTATTAAGTAACGAACAATCTAGTTTTGTATGAAAATACGACAATGCCCGACCCTTACGTTTTTATAGATAGACTAATTATATGGAAGTTATGGCCTCCTAAAACTCTCTACTACTACCTCCTAGTAAACAAATCTAGCAACTTTAAACAAGAACATTAAAACGGTCAGGGATAGCCTACTTTTTGTCGTTTGAAATCGTTTGCTGGGTTAATAAATAGTTTTGACGCTAGACTGGCAGACCATAGTGAACTGTAAATTCTAATAACTCCCAGGAAATGTATTTAAATAGAATGTACCTATTTGTGTTCGTAAATAAATTCATGATTTATAAACATAGAAAAAAAAAGAAAATGTCATATAGACATAGAATACAACACCTCAATTTTGATAATTTTAGGTAATATAAAATACTTTATTTCGCAAATGGTGTTAAATAGTATACAATTCAATCATATTTTACCAGAAGGCATCCGAAAGGTACAAGACCAATAACAAACGCCTAAAACAAAGAGGAACAACTTTACACATTCAATATAGGCATATCACATAATAACATTACAAAAAATAAAAAGCCATAATCAAACGAATGCATTATTTTTAAAAGTATTCAGAGATATTCTAATAGGCTTTTTTCACTTTTCTAGAAGTTACTTAATTTTTTCTTAAATAAAGGTAGGCTTAATGCCTTCCAATATATCGGTAACTTGTTGTAAATGCATGGGGCCATGCAGGAAACACTCTTACGCATGAGGGCTGTATTTGCGGTCTACAGACCGCTTGCTATCGTCGCGTCTATTTCGAGGAACTACCTATGCGCGCCGTGTAAAGCAATTAGGATTAGTTTTGAAAAATACAGCTACTTCAAGAATGTACAAACAAGGTAGAGTCAGTATATTAAATTGTTTCAAATATGCCGCATAGTTGTCAGGATAGTTTATTTTTCAAAAGTATTCACAAGTATAGAGCTGAACCAGTCCTCCCAACATATTTTTAACAGCTTCACTTCTAACTGTTCATAACGGGCAGTCGCGTAAAACTTTCCTTGCACTTCGTAAATTTAACTAAGTAAAGTAAGTAACAAACACAATTAAAAACTAATCTGCTGAGTACTTCTTCGCTCATAATTCTCATTTATGTTGCCACTAGCGACGCCCCGCCGTGTTACCCGAAATTAAGCTATTTTTGTAGACTAATAAATAATATCATAATTCTAAGAGCCGATTTCACCGTTAAAATTAAACGCGATTAATGGACCCTAAACTCAGTTACAGGAAGCGGAACCGAGTTTAGCGTCACTTGATCGCGTTTAACTTTAACGGTGAAATCGGCTCTAAATGTTCTAAATGCCAAATAGCAACAATCGCCTGGGATTCCATTTTCTCACCATTATTAAAAAAATATGAATATAGTTTAATATATAATATCCTGAGACATTATTCACACACGGCCATCTGATCCCAAACAAAGCAGTGCTTGGAATGGAAACCAGACTGCTGATATACTAGTTATACTACTTTTATTTTATGAAAACATACTTATATAGATAACTAATTACAACCAGACTCAGGACAAATAGACGTGTTCCTGAACACAAATATATATCTTGGGTGGGAATTGAACCCACGACTTGCGGCGTGAAAGGCAAGTATCTACCAATCACGCCAACATTGTTAGTGTATTTCGTAAGCTCGACAACGCTTCTGCGAAAAAACTTTTGTCGACGCGCTACGCTTGTCCCATACACTGATGCTCGACTTTACTCTAGGACATTATGAAGAATTAACTTAAGTATACTGGTGCTCATGCTTCAGTGTACTATGCCAAACCGCGTATTAATTGATCTACCAGTATAAATCCCTTGCAAAAATACAAGAATGTTCATAATATCGAATGATACAAATCGAACATTCGCTTCTAGAAAAGTAGGTTCGGCTAGGTTAGAACTGCGACCATATAACGCCAAAAACATATCAATCGTTTATCGCTTAAGAACACATTCATCACACTGCAGTAGTGACGAATTTCTGTCGCTCTTTCGTTCGCCACACCAGCGCGGCAGCGCTGCAGCGTGATGTCGAGCTCCAATGTGTTGCAGAAGCGTGCATTCGAACAATAGTGTGTCGCATAACAGTTTTCTCGCACAAACGTTTATTGCACATCCTTTCGTCGGGCGCACGTAGTGCACTATATTAATAGTGGTTACTTTGTGGTATATTTGTTGCACTATAAATTATTTTGTTAATTTAATAAATGGTCCAATATAAGTAAATACATTATAAACATATTCCCAGTTTTTCTGCCATCTTCCATTACTATAGTCATAGCTGCTAATGTGTAACGCTGCGTAGCAGAATCTGGCACCATTCCATTTTTTTTATTCGCCCAGAACCACTCTCTATCCCTCCATTACACCCCCTTTAAGCCTTCATCAAGAATGCCATACATTTTTTTATTAATATCACTCTGCCGATTTATTTAAAAATTTTGCCAGTGATATGAAGTGAATGGCATACAATTAAAACAATGCGCGGCGAGCTCCAGAAACTAAATCGGGAATCGCTTCAACTAACTTATTTTCACGAATTTAATAGAAAGAAACAAGCAGTAATAATAAAGTAGTTCCACTATAATCGAAGGAAAGCGGACGACAGAATAACATATCGAGGTTAGAAACCTAATAAATAACACCATTATATGCTTATAGCAGGTAAGTGTACGGGGTCAAACTGAACCATACTTACTATTACCTACGTTTTCACCTTTTCTGTACCCTAACTAAATAATTGTATTTCTTTCCAGAAAATCTATATAATAGAGCTGATATAATTTAGTGCTAATCGATATTTTTATACATTGTGGACACGGGTCTCAATCGCGATAACAATTTAAGGCAAATCATACCTTTAGGTTACCCGACGTTTCGGCATGGATTGCACCAGCCGTGGTCAACAATTGTTATCGCAATTGAGACCCGTGTCCACGATATATAAAAATGTGTACAAATCGCGAAAGTTTAAAAAACTTTAATCGATATTTATTTATTTTTACAATAATACGGTATTACTCCCACTTCCCAGTCATAATTGGCGTTACAAAGACGTAAATAAGCTAATTAAAACAAGAATTAAGACCAGTAAAACTGTTACAAGTGGACGAGGTAATTTATTTTCCAACAACAATAAAGAGATGTCCATCGGACCACTACAGCTAACGATCTAATTGCCCTGTCACTTTCCTAATTAAGGCGCGGTACCACAACAAAATCTTTCTCATTAAAACAAGGTTAAAAATATCGTAACTTAATTGTAGGATTAAGTGTGTGGGCTTTTTAATTCTACTAAATATATTTTGCATAATGATTTTTAGTCTGACAATTAAAAACCCAAATATCGTCCTGTTGGCGTGGTTGGTAAATACCTGCCTTTCACGCCTTAGGTCGTCGGTTCGATTCCCATCCAGGACAGATATTTGTGTGCATGAACATGTCTCTGTGAGTCTGGGCAATTAGCTATATAAGTATGTTTTACAAAATAAAAGTAATATATTAGTTGTCAGGTTTCCATAGTTCAAGCTCTGCTTATTTTGGGGTCAGGCCGTGTATGAATATTGGCCCAGGATATTATATTATGTTATATAATCATTATCATCCCTAAAATCTCCGGATTTTGGGAAGATAATTATATAATATAATCTAATATAGTATCCTGGGAAATTATTCCCATTGTATTTCAATGTCCAATTTTTCAGAAATTTGACTATGAAATACAAAAAATAACATTATATTAAGAAGCATATCTAAGAAGTGTCATTTTTTTTTGGTAAATAGATTGGTTCGTCAACAAGTTAAATATATACATATATCGTTTATGTATACATTTCACTTCCTTGTCTCTACTTCCTTGTATCCAATATTTTTTTTTCCATTCTTATAGTCCATTAGACCAGCCACAGTCGATATTCAAAAACGTCACAGTGTTGCACAACGCCTTAATAACGTATTTTCTTCTCTCCTCCCTGATAGCATAATTTATATATATCACTTTTGCATGCGATGCTACTTTTTTAATAGCAGTTAATTTTTCAATACTGTCAGATAGCTTTTTTTCTGTTGTAATAAATTAATTTTGCATAATTTAAACAGGCCAATGAAAAGTTTGCACGCAATGCTTCAAGTCAAATGTGTTTTTGACAGTAGTTGATTTATTTAGCTTCTAACAAAGTGTTGTAGTGCGTTTAATATTTCGTTTAACCTTATGAGGCTATCACTGAATAATCACAGGCATCCTCTGGTCCCTGAAAATGGGGTTCGGACATTGCCCCAGGGTAGTTACTGATGTGGAGATGCATGAGATGGACGGTTTAAGATTAGGAAAACTAGTACAAGTTTTCTTTAATGCAGTTAGAAAATATTGACTCTTCATCGTATCATGTCAGCAAAAATACGTCCACTGCTGGACAAAAGTCTCCCCAAGAGATGGGGGGATAGCCACGCTTGGCAGACGGGTTGGCGATCGCAGTTTGATGGTCATAGTACTCAGAAAAGCAATGCTTCCCGTTCTCTACTTCTACGCCTCCCACGGGATGAGATGGGGTGATGATATTCTATGCCGTCACCACACAGCCACCGTATATATAGATGTTTTTATGTGAACTAATATTATTTTTACATTAATATTATCTCTCACGTGTAGAACATAGGTGCTACAAGTAAATAAGCCTAAATCGACAATTCTATGTCCTGAACAAACGAAGATTACACTCAAACACAAGCAGATTTCCAAACCTTTACATATCAAATATTTATGACAGATAAAATCTCTCGTATAATATTTGTGAATCTCGCCCCATTTGCTTACCTGTGTTCAAAATATTATTGTATGAAAACACTTATCTTCCAGTTTTGTCCATGTGTACCTATATAGAATTCAAGCTGTAACGAAAATAGTGAAAGAAATTTAAACAGCGCATCTACCTACAATACAAAACAAATTAAAGACTTCCGAAAGACCACAGGTCCTAGAAACTGCTCCTAGGACAACTCTGTTAAAAAAAATTGTTATGCAATGTGTGTCAAGGTTTATAATGCGATTCCAGGTAATATAAAACAACTTGCTTTAAAAAAAATTAATTGTGAACTGCGAAACTGGCTCATTAATAACTTTTTTACTCTATTGATGAAAAAAAATAATTAATAAACGCTTCTGACAGAAAATTATATATTGTGACATTAAAAGATATTGCTGTTGACATGTAAAAAAATATTAAATATTTTATTTTGTAGTAGAATATTGTTGAATTTAAAAGTGATTATTGAATGTACCTCAAAAAAAGGGAAATCTATTGATTAAATACGGCCATGTTTTTTTTCTTCATGTTGATGTTCAGGCAAACGATCATGTGGGTCATCTAAAGGTAAGTGATCACCCCCGCTCATTAATATTCGCAAAACCAGGAGTGGATTTCGTGAGCTCGACAAATGGATGTGCGATTAACGCTTATGCGACTAAACTGTTCTACGACTTGCCATAGTTCCAATGCACGCTAGTGCGACACACTGAAGATTGGGGTAAAAAAAATAGTAAATTTATTTTCATAAGTTACATTAGAGATAAAGGAAGTGATTCTTAGTAATGCTTCAAAATCTTCAATGTCGAGCTAGCAGTTATGGAATGTGGTGGATAATTCCATAGGCGCTCTGCGCGAAAAGTAATAGAGGCAGCATAATGCCTGGAAGTATGAGAAAATAGTTCTTGAAAAAGTATATGCGACAAGGCTATATAGCCACTAGGCACCAGAAACTCAAAGTCATTTTCTACAAACATACTTCAACAATAATTTTCTACAGTTTTCTACAAAGTTAAATTACCATTTCACTCAAACTAAACCTAGATTTTATCACTATGTTCCAAATTATACATCGGAACTATAGCATATTTAGTCTAAGGATAATGTACACCTTCGTAGACCCTCGTCATATTAGATAGGTATCTTAATTTAAGGCTTGTGGGTGAGACGTGTTTCTCATTCGTCACATGTATGAATAATGTTACAATTACCATACAGAGTGCAAACTAAGCCCTATGAATTTACGGCTATAAATGTCTACACATAACTAATGTGGTAAAACCGTCGTTTCTCACCGATGGTAAAACAAGGATTTGATCCCAATATAAATCGATGGATTATTGAGCCATCACAAACGTTTTAAAAATAACCAAAGATGAAAGTAGGTTGATTGTACCAAAATTTCCATTCAAAAATTCAAATTGAGTCACACATAGTCCAGACACTGGTGAGGTAAAGGGCCTTTTTTGATAAAGTAGGGTGAATGTCTACCCATGCCACCCGCAAAAAGTGCCTGCCGGTGGGTATGTCGGACTCGCACCGACTAAATTGATGGGAGGCGCCCTGGGAACGCGGGTATGCTGCTCCGGTACCCCCTTTTTCGCCATGTCGTGGATGGTCGTGACACGTACCCTGGGAGGGCTATGGATTGCTCTTCCCTATTGCTAACTCCTGCCAGTCCGGCACAGCGACTGATCCACGGTCAAATCTCTCTGTTCCCGGAACTGCTTGTACGTGTCGGCAGTCGAGGCTCATGTTCATACTGCCACCGCAGCCCCGAGGGGAGTTGAGTTATCAACTACCGCCGCGGCGCCGCCGCCCCGACCTTGCGAGCGGGATCTTAGCGTTCTTGTCTTCCCCGAGGTAAATCGCCTAGGCGTCAAGTGTATCAGTTCTGGACCCACAGTTGGGCACAGCCACATTGGTAAATAGAACAGAGGAAAACATGCATGTAGTTATTTTTTAAAGTACAACTACACCGTAATTTAATAAATTATATCTAGTTTATGGTACTTCATTTTTATATATTAAAACCGGTTAAATTTTAGACCGTCTCCGTGCTTCACAGGGCACTTTTAGCTGTCAGACCGAATTGTTATCAGTAGCCACCAGTCATTCATGTCAGACTACTTGGCGTTTGAACAACTCTTAGACTAGGATAGCCATTATAAAAGTAACCCTTTAAAATGATAAAAGATATATTAAATCTTACTACAAACATTTGCCATCATCGAGTTATTCCTACTGAAAAAGGTTGTTGGTAAGTTGTTTGTTGTTCAGTGACATCAAAGTAACGCCGTGTCTACCCTTAACACTCACGTATCACTCTACCCTTTGTTAAGGTTTATAATAATAATAATAATCGTTTAATTCGGATAAAACATTCTCCATATATTGTTAGTACAAAGTTCTTAACCTAATGTTAGTAATCTTATAATATAGTAACAAACAAACAATGCACTGGATAACAACCACACAGCTGGGTATCACAATACCCTGGTATGTAGCTGAATCCAGTGCTTTAACATTGGGAAATCCCACCTATCACATAATACGCTCAGAATGCTGTGGGAGCTGACACGCATTCTGTGCAATATTGAAGCGCTACGCTTGCGGATGATGGCAGCAAAACCATCAACCGACGCCTCCGCAAACATCGCCGAAGCACTACAAAAACGTGGCAGCCCCATCAGCATCCTGAACGCATTGTTGTACTGGACACGCAATGCACTGAACGCCCGCTGCGTATATCTGCTCCACAGATTGCAGGTGTAAAAAGTTTGGCAATAAGCCCTAAAAAGAGAAATTTTTACATCTCTTGTGCATTTTCCAAACCTGCGGATCAACATATTGCTTCGGACAGCCAGTGCTCTGCGTTCTCTCTCTATGTCTAGGTTATCATTAAGGTCATCGGTGACCCAGTGACCCAAGTATTTGGCCTGTGTCACTCGTCTTAGTGGAGTGTTTGCAATTGTTACTGATGGCACTTTAGGGTAACATTTGGTGCCCGCCTTAAACACTAACAGTTCACTCTTTTTGGCATTATACCTGAGTCCCTGAGCCCCCGCATAACCCTCACAAATCTGAAGAAGTTGTTTCAGTGCTCTGATTGAGGGGCTCAGCAGCACCATGTCATCAGCGTAGGTAATATTATTTAGGCATACGCCGTCAACATGACAACCAACCCTTGTATTGCTGAGTTCCACAATCAGCCGATTTATGTACAAGTTAAACAGACGGGGCGAAGTAATCCCCCCCTGCCTCACCCCGCATCCCAACCGGTACACACCCGACAACTCCCCAGCCCATTTAACATAATTCATTTGATTTTTGTACCAATACTCAAGAACAGAAATGACCTCCTCGCCTACGCCACTCTCTTGTCGCAGCTTACTCCACAGTAAGTCATAAGACACCAGGTCAAAAGCTTTAGATAAATCAAGAAAGCACGCATAGACCGGCGTCTTCCTATCAGCATAGTACTGAACCGTCTGTTTTAAGCACAGTATGGCAGACTCCGTAGATAGCCCGGGCTGAAAGCCGAACTGGGCATCGTGTAGACTTATACGACTTGCCATATGCGCGTCCAACAGACAGTCCAGCACTTTAGCTATAACCGTAGCCAAAGAAATTGGCCTATAGTTGGCTGGATCTGCAGCATCTCCCGTCCTGTTCTTAATTATTGGTACAACTATCGTTTTCATGAGATCATCTGGTAAGAAAGAGTGACTTATACAAAGTGAGTAAAACATGCTTAATACCCTCGGCAGATGTACACCGGCGTATCGCAGGTGCTCAACGCTCAGGTGGTCATGTCCCGGAGACTTACCTCTCACCATGCCCTTGATTACATTATTAACCTCCTTGGCGGAGAATTTTATCGTTGGTTCCGGGGACATGGTCACGGACTTAGCCCCCAATACCGACGATAACGTAGGCACCAGTGGCGAATCAACTTTAAAATGACTAATAAACATATTAGCTATCTTGGAGGGATCACACTCACCTGCCACGCTCACTGGGAGACTAGGCCTGGGGTTCATTTTATTTGTGGTTTTCCAAAAATTCCCAAAATGCTTCGATTTGTGGTGTTCAGCTAAAATATCTAAACTTATTTGAGTTTGGTTGTTTCGACACCACTTTAACTTAGCTTTAAACAACTTACGCGTCTCACGCATTCGTTCATAATAATATCCCACCGTCGGATTATTATGAAGATGCCACAATTGAAACGCAAGCCGAGCCTCACAGTGAGCACTTTTAACATGTTTATTCCAGCCTATCAGAGGTTTGTATTTAATTTTATTTGCACATTTTGCACTACATACCGCAGCCCTCGATAAGCTTTGAATAATTTTATTATACATAGCGCTTAATACAACACGATGATTCGAATCATCACATATCTTACCCGCACAACTAATTAATTCTAATGGAAAGTCTAATTCCCGTAGATAAGAATTACATAATTTTCCATACAATTCGATCTGTTTGGAGTCTCTGTTCCCCCATATAACTTTGTTTTGTATAGGCTGGTGTACTACAATGTTAGGTTTAATTAGTTTTAAGTCACATGTTATCTGCAGGGGCATATGATCGGAACAATAACTGTCATACAATACCTCCACATTAACTACCGTCTGCCGCGCAGCCTGAGTCACCAAGCAATGGTCGAGCCAGCGCTTGCAGCCGTACACGTCACTAACAAACGTATAACTATCAGGTGGTAACAGTTCAACATCTGCACAGGTCCACTTTTGCTCCATACAAAAATTTTGTAATTCATTATAGAAAAGCTCGTTTTTATGCGCATTAAAGTCTCCTAACATAAAAACAGATTGTATATTACTACTTTCTATAATAGCGTTAATTTCACTTAAAGTGTCAGTAAATTCGGTTAAATTGTCATTACAGTCAGTAGGCATATATACTGAGAAAATGAGTAATTCGCGTTCCAGTAACTTCACTTTAAATGACGCAAGCCGTACACTATTGCACTGCACAGTCGTCACCGATGAGAACATACTCTTCCTCCATAGCAGCGCCACACCGCCAAAGGGTCTTCCTTTCAAAAGACCCGCCGAAGTATCCATAGCAGAAGAACCAGTATAGGCGAAGTCATCATGTATATTACCCAATACCGGTAAATCATCGGGCGTTAACCAATGTTCTTGTAAAGCTATAATATCAGATGATACACATAGGCGACCAATGCATCCAACTGACGTTTTAACATTCTTACAATTAAAACTGGTTATTTTCGTTAATCTATTATCCATTATTATTGTAAGATTTCTGCATCTGCACAGAGCCTTTATTATTCTTCATAAAATATATAAACCGGCGGTATGATATCCCATCAGGCCAAAATTCTTCGTTCAGGAATAAATCTTCACTAGATTTAGGAACGAATATTTTATAACTATCATATTCTTTGGCCTTTTTCATGTTCATCTTTTCAATAGAAACTTCTACATTTGACTTATTCTTAATGTACATAATAATATCTTCTTTGGAAACCCCTTTGTCGACATTATAGATATAAATGGGTGTTTTAATATCTGCCGCTTTAATTTTTTCTGACGAGTTCAGAATTGCCTTGCCTTTGTTGCCTTTAAATCTTTTATATTTCTTAACTAATGTCCAGTCATCATTCGCTTGCGGCTGTTGTTTAGAAGTAATATTTGCACTGTGCAAGATCCCACTGAGCGCGACACTCGACGCGTCCGTGTGTCCCGTCTCGGCCGGCCGCTCGGGCGCTGTCGGATGACGATGCGTCATCGCGCTGCTTGCCGCCGCGGCATAGGTTTCTGTACGACTAATGCACAAACTTTTTACTTGTCCACCCTCTGTCCGCGGAGATAATGTTAACGGTTTCACAGGAGACAAGTAATTATCGGAAGTAATAGACTCAATCGTCTGTGGACTATTTAATACACAGCCACCTCTTTTATTGTTGACGTAGGGATTATTTGTATTGATAAAAGTGGATTTATCCAGCACACTTTTTATCGAATCCAGTTGATCGATGGTTGCATATTGCTCTTTTACTCGGTTAATTTCATTACGCATCTAGAGCATCTCTTTGAGAAGAGAGGTAACATCAACATGGTCCCAAAGTACCGGAGGTAGTTTTTTGAGGTCCCTTGCGACAAAGACCGGTAATAACTCGGGTTCAGTTTGTTTTATAATACTTATAATATCATCTATGTCCCGGCTCTTCCTTCCATCTCCCCTCCTGTTTATCATACGTTCCTGTTGGCATTCAGGTAGGGAATCAAACAACATAATCTTTGCGTTACGTATCTCTTCTTCGGTGTAAGCACTAACGCATATGCGACTAACACTTTCTTCATCCATAATATCCAGTCTATCACACACGAATGCAAGTAACTCGTTTATAACAATGTTGCAGTTTGAACATTTTAAGACTCGCGATGTCGTCGCCATAGTTATACGCACTATAATACGATACTACTATGTCTCGAATAAATTGTCGCACGTCCATCGGTAATGAGTGCGCGCACCGGACTGAGTAGTTTAGTACCTATATTCTACTTAAGTCTGAAAAGATCCCGAAAGATTCTAAAGTTCTTCAACAACTGGTGTGTCTACGCAGGAGGTTTACAAAGGCCTTTATTACGCCACTATATTGTCTGCTTAATCTATAGTGGAAACGTACGTACTTATATAAAAGTATCTTTATATAAGTACGTATTAATCAAACTAATATAATAAAGGCGAAAGTTTGTGAGTGTGTATGTTTGTTACTCTTTCACGGTAAAAACTACCGGACAGATTTTGAAGAAACTCTATATTAATATAGCTTACATATCCGAAATTTAACACACAAGTTATAATTTTTAACGTTTAACACGCGGGGCACAGCTAGTAAAATGTTTAGCCAGAAATGTAACGTATTGAAACTCACTGGTTATTCCAGTACCAAATAACCCTCATATAAATAGAAAGAAGAGAGAGGTGCTCATACCCTGTTGCCTTTCCCGGTCCGTAGTTTATGGACGAAATTAAGCACTTAGTCATGTGGTCTATAGACAAGTAAGCGACAAAGTGTTTTAATGCTTTACTGATGCTCACGGTCACTTTCTATCATCGCACCTCTCGCTATTGATAGGACGTTCATCCTCACAACCTGGAACCTTTACGATCTCGTATGGTACGCTTTCGGCAAAACTTCCTCCTAAATACTTTGCGTGGTTGGCAAATGTTTGCTTTTCACGCTGGAGGTCGTGGATTCGATTCCCACCCAGGACAGACACTTGTGTGCATGAACATGTCGTTTGTCCTGAGTCTGGGTGTAATTATATATATAAGTAAGTATTTACAAAAGAAAAAGTACTATATGTAGTAGGTATATCAATTATCTGGTTTCCATAGTAGAAGCTCTGCTTAGTTTGGGATCAGATGGCCGAGTGTAAATAATGTCCCCGGATATCATTTATTTATTCATATATAATGATATGCCGGATATCATTTATTTATTCATTTATAATAATGTGTGGAATGAACTGCCTGCCACAATTTTCCCAACAGACTACAGCATCCTCCACCCCATCCCACAAAAAGGAATATTAATTACATGTTTCTAGACAGATAAAACATCGGTTTCTTCAGAGCTAGAGTAAACTGGCACCTTATGGGTACGCGTGGTCTACTCTAGACAACATCTTCGCTTACCAAATATACAATGAAAGGGTTATGGTCTTCCTTAAATAAGTTTTTCTACTATGAAGTTTGAGTTCAAAATCCTTCTTAGGATATTCATAATCGAAATTTCTGTATATACTGATAACCAGACTTACATTATTTGTCTCGTATCCCTTTGTTTCCAAATCTCCGTATGGATTATACTCCAGATTCGCAATTTGTTGTAACGTCGACTTATTGTCATCATTTGTTTCTATTTGTCAATGTATTTCCGCTGTTTGTTGTGGAAAACAACATGTTTATCGATTTTTTATAGGTTTATACTTCTAACTAGCTGTTTATCCGCACAATATAGAATACTAGCTGTGCCCCGCGGTTTTACCCGCGTTAAATGTTATGAATAGCCTATGTGTTAATCCAGGGTCTCAGCTAACTCCATACCAAATTTTATTAAAATCGCTTCAGCCGGTTAGTCGTGAAGAAGTGACAAACATACACACTCACAAACATTCGCCTTTATAATATTAGCGTGATGAGCTTGTTTGTTTTACGATAACAACTAATCAACCAAGTACCATGAAATCATGCAGACACGTTTGAGGTTCAGGAAAGAAAAGATGTTTTCTTTCATCCAAAACAAAGAACTGTTCCCAACGTATAGGGAAATAACTAACTCATGCATATTATTAATTTTAATTTCATACATACAAAAATCCTAGGTATATTTACAAATTATGTACATCTCAAGGGTTTTATTATAAAGGTACACATAACTAAATACAAATTGGAACCAGGCTGGTAAATAACAAAGGAATTAGGTACATTTATCCAGCAGCGGATGTTTAAACCTGACTTTGTGTTCCTCGTCGTATTTCTGAATAATGAGACACGCGGAAATATAAATTATTTTCTTCGTCAACCAACTTGTGCGTAATTTATTTATTTGAGAAAGAGATGAAAATTAAAAAAAAAACCGTTGACTCAGTGCTGATAAGCGACCGCCATATTGGTTCTTTGAAGGGGAAGACGTTCTCAAGAAAGGCCAGGTCAGAAGTACCCTAAACCGGCGAGCATGTATGAAGAATATAATGACAGCAAACGAGGCAAAAGAGATGTGCAAAGATCGTGACAAATGGAAATCCGTTGTCTCTGCCTACCCCTCTAGCGTGTGACTATGTATATAATATTGGTTTTTTGAATGATTTCTGAAGGAATCCATGCTTTAGAGAGCACGGTAATGTTTCAGTGCTAACTGTTCGGTAGGTAATAGATATTAATCACCGCGCTCTGTCAGATGCTTTCTGGGCGGCTTAAACACCTCGCCTACATGCCAAAATAATTGCGCATCATGACACCCGACAACTATTAATTAATATCTTGCGACATCTAACACACTGCCATCTGATCCCAAACTAGACAAAGCCTGTAATATGGCAAGCGATAAACATACGTATACATTTCTAAATACACATACCTACATATTACGGATAAATTACACCCAGACACAGAACAAATAATTGTGTTCATCACACAACTATTTGTCCTGGGTAGGGGTATAGATGTATTAATGTTTTTACTCTTTCACGCAAAAACTACCTTACGGATTTTGATGAAACTCTGTAGTAACTTATATATCAGAATAGCACATAGGCTATAATTAATAAAGTATAACGCGAGTAAAACCGCGAGGCAAATATATTATAAAGGCGAAAGTTTGTGAGTGTGTGACTGTGTGAGTGTGTATGTTTGTTACTTTTTTACGTCTAAACGGCTGGAGCGATTTCAATAAAATTTGATATGGAGTTAATTGACACCCTGGATTAACACATAGGCTATAATTTATTTAGTTTAACGCGGATGAAACCGCGGGACCGAACTAGTTTGAAATATATAAAAAGTTCCTTCCTCATCATTATCATCATTTTAGGCGAAAGTTTTCCACTGCTGGACAACTTCGTGGTCCCCACTCGAGAACTTTTCTGGCCCAGCGGCCGTCGGTTCTACGAGCTATGCTCCCCGCCCATTGCTACTTGAGTTTGGCAATTCTTTGGCACATGACGTCTGTTTTGGTTCGCCTGCGGATTTCGGCGTTTCTGATTCGATCGCGCAGGGATACTCCGAGCATAGCCCTCAAGTAGGAAGTCAAATAAAATAACGTAAAATGAAATTATATCAATAATTCATTATATAATTTCAACGATATATTAAAGAAATAATACTAAATGAAATTAGGTCATATGTTTATTGGGACTATTGTTATTACTTAGACTCCATGACCCTTAGTTTCCACTCATAACGTTAAAGAGCCTATAAAAGAGTATATGCGTAACAACGTGAAGCGACAGTTGCACAAATCGACGCCGAAAACAGAACCACCCATGCATGACAGTAACAAAAAAACATTAACTGCCCTGAGCAGATGTTCGAACCCCATTGGCAGGGGTATACCGGGCCGGATGGGTTCAAACCACTACTTGGCTCCGCTCCCGCCCCCGTCCGCCTCTATTGGGTTAAAAACACTTTCTCCTATGAATTATTATAGTTACTTATATAAAGGTTTGAGCACCTCTTAGTTAGAAATGCTAGGATTACAGAAATAAGTACATATTATGATAAGGGTTTTAGCCCACCCTACCTGAAATAACCGTAAACAAAGAGTATTATTCTAAATAATAATTTCTGTGTATGAAACTAATGGAACATAACAAAAGCTTAATTACCCATGTGTATGCGGGATTACGAATGCTTATTATTTCTGCTTCTATCCATAATTCATGAGCATAATATTATTTACGACCTATGGAGTACTATTTAAATACATGTGGATTTAGTAAGCTTTTCGATACCCGAAATTGGGGTATCTAGTTTAGTTATCAAATTTTAGTTTTATAGCTATACTAGCGGCCCGGTACGTGCTTCGCTACGTATAAGGCATAGTAATTAAAAAAAATGATTATTAAGTTCATTTATTCAAACAAAAAATATGTTAAATTGCTAAAAGATATTGATTTTACACTTTTTCAAGACTTTTTTTTTAATGTTCTCTACGTATTCCTGGACTTCCACGAATAATTCAAGACCAAAATTAGCCAAATCGGTAAAGGCGTTGTTGAGTTATAACATTACAACGAAAAGTGGCATTGATTTTTATATATATATATTTATAGCTATATATAAAGCAAAGCGTAAATATAATTTCAAAAATGGCAAATCATAAATTGAATCGTCCGGCGGGTTTCGATCCAGCACCCTCTACCATTCAGGGGTAGGCGCTTTCCCAATTAAGCTACGAAAAAATACAAATTGGCAGATAAAATTAAGAGAGTACAGGGATATGTTGAAAACACGTGTTGTGCTGTGACGGCGAAGAAAGTCACCAACTCATCCTTTCTTGTAAGGGTGGGAGAAGTCTTCCCGAGAGAATACCTATCAGAAAACGGGCAGAAGCGTCTATCTGATAACTTTGACCGCCAACTGAAAGCGTAGCGGTTATGGCTTATCCCCTTATTCTCGGGGAAGGGTTTTTCCAGCAGTCGACGACATTCTGCTGATATGATGATTGGTTTTTATTCTTTATTTGAATTCGGAGTTTTGGACAAGTCTCTACTACTTTACTTGGCTAGTCTTCGTTAATAATAATAATAATAATAAAACGTTTATTTCAAGTTTTGTTTTAGAAACTCATAATTGTTAGTAAAACTTAGCCTAGGTGTTAGTAATAAAATATAATATTATTTACATTCCGCTGCTACGATGTGCATGTCGCAGCACCTTCTTATAAACGGACAGTTAAGCTTGTCTAATACAAATATACCATGTCTTGTACCTACTTGGGAAACACGCTTACATTGACATTTATTTTAATTAAGATACACCATTACTAAGCGGTAAAAAAATATATTTTTACAATAAAGCGACGCTTCGAAAGGTTGAAAAGGTTTTTATGAAGATAAACAACATTTTTGCGCATTATTCTTTAGCTTTCATTTCGAAAGGACCATAGAGTAGGAAGTACCTTTTTAATGGCCGTTACAGGTTTTCAATGGCATTTTGGTTGAAGGAACAGTTTCCATAATTAAATAAGGATTCGCTACGCGGTCGTTTTAATTAAAGTAAAATTCTTTCTTGTTGTTTGCTAAAACAATGATACACGCGCCAAAAATAAAACAGGGGATGGCATTATGATAAAGTTGTCGTGTATTGAACATTGCTCCTAGCGTACCTAGTTACTTTTAAAAGAGAGCTGGTCACAGTACCAAATATTAGAGTGGTATATTTTATAAAGTGATGATAGTAAGAGTAGCTGAGGTGTTAATGAAAAAGTGTGATATAATTCAACATATTATTATGTGTTAAAATTCAAGTTGAATGAATAAAATATCTTCGTTATAGCATCATTGGAAATTTCCCCTTGAAATACAGGTGCTGTATCTCTCGTTGTGAACTGAGGAGAATTGAACTAGAAAATCAGAGTCCAGTTTCCAAGATGACCAGGTGTTAGATTCTATTAAGTTTCTGACCAATGTAACAAATGCCATAGTTCTTATCATAACGGGCATAGTATAGTCAACCTCAACAAAACGGACCTTAATAAACATTATCGTTTTTAAATAAACATGTTATCAGTGCGCCAATCCAACCTACTACACGTTACTCTCCACACTACCAGACAGAAGACGATGGTGAACCGTCGTAAACAAAAAGGTTTTCCATAAGGGAGGTCACGGCAAAGCAAATGAGGAATGACACGAGATAAATACTACACTGGCAAAACTGTAACTAAACTAAATTTGAACTTAAACTGCAACTAGAAGATGTATTAATGAGAAGAAAAATCGCTTCGGATAAATAGCCGAATAAATGCAGAAAGAGATCTGGTCACTATACTCTTACAATTCAGAACCTAAATAATTTTAAGTTGCACAAACGTCAATTTGCAAGTAAATAAAAATAAAAACCGGGATACTCGATTTCCTTCAAAGCCCGAGCTTACTTTGTCAAACACTGAGGCTGTGCCTACCATCAGATTAACATATCACATATCATCAGTCTAATATCATCCACTTCCGGACATAAGCCTCCACCGAGGGTTTTTATTAACTTGCCATTTGGAATAGGATTTAGCTAAAACTAGGTGGCGCTGCTGCCCGACTACCTGGTGTATTCCTTTGTCACCTGAAAATTTCTCAATTTTGTATGTATTTCTTCATATACAGTAGACATATAGAAACCTACACGCGAGTTTAACCCGCACTTGTCTGGTTTTTTAAATTAAATTTATAATGTATATCTACATGCTAAGTCTAGTACAAATAGTGGCAGTTAAATTTCTCGAAAAAAAAACTCATCATCATCATCATCATCATTACAGCTAAATACGTCCACAGCTGGACAAGCCTCGTCCACAAGAATCGTCTTGCGGGGATATGCCATAATCGCCACGCTTGGCAGGCGGGTTGGCGATCGCAGTAAGATGGTCATTGTAATCAGAAGGAAGCTGCTGCCCATCCTCTGGTAGATATTCCCTCGGGTCGACTTCTACGCCCCCCACGGGATGAGATAGGGTGATGATATTCTGATTCTGATATTTGTCGCCGTCACCACACAGCAGAAAAACTATTACAAAAAAAACTATTTATTTATAATAAAAGCAGATCGCCATAATACGTTTCCATTGAGTACACCGATTGATTGATGACGACAGCGCCACCTACAACATTAATCAAGAACAACGGAAACACAATGGCCTCTCGGAAAACAAACACTTTTGTAGTTTTATTTATTTAGAGCTACTTTTGTGTTTCAAAATAATAAACGAAATCGTTTTGAACCCCAACAATAACTGAGGGATGATTTGTTGTCTTTGTAAATATCTATTGGGGGCATCGTAACCTCAAAATTGATGGACGGCATTTAATTAACCCTTGACACAAAAAAGACAGGACATTATAAGTTCGACGTGTCGACGTATGTGTGTCTGTCGGTGATTTCGTAGCTCGCTTAAATCGGTTTTTAGGGTTTCGTAGCCAAATGGCAAAAAACGGAACCCTTATAGATTCGTCATGTCTGTCTGTCCGTCCGTATGTCACAGCTACTTTTTTCCGAAACTATAAGAGCTATACAGTTGAAACTTGGTAAGTAGATGTATTCTGTAAACCGCATAAATATTGAGGTTCCTAATATCATTGAGATTCCTAATATCATTTTTTTCTAAACTGAATAGTTTGCGCGAGACACTTCCGAAGTGGTAAAATGAGTGTGTAACTTCTAAAATAAGAGAATGATAAAACTAAAAAAAATATATGATGTACATTACCATGAAAACTAACAACGAAAATTGGTTTGGACGAGATCTAGTGAGTAGTTTTTTTTAATACGTCATAAATCATAAACCGCAATTTTGCTGTTATGGAACCCTTCATGTGCGAGTCCGACTTGCACTTGGCCGGTTTTTTTTGTTTGTAATGTCAATTCGGGGGATTTCTTAGCTATGTTTGATAAAAATCGTTCCAAGATGGCCACCGCCACAAAATGGCGGATAATATATTATTTTGACAGTTTTCGTCAGCAGTTACATTAGTATATAGTAAAACAACTTGACTGGCCTGTTGATCTAGTGGTTGGTGACCCTAACTGCTAATCGAGAGTTCGTGAGTTCCATTCCCAAAAATCTTTGTGTCATGAGCACGATCAACTGTTTTGTGTATTTTTTTTATAATATGTACAAATGTAACATATAAGTATGTTTATAAGTTGACTATTGTCATAGGCTCTGCCTAGTTTGGGATTATTAGGCACTATGTTAGTTGGCCCAAGATATATATAAAAAATACGAATGAGGTGCATGAGAGGGCTGGTATCTAGTACCTACTGTCTCGTTCATCTAGCATTACCGTGTTAAACCCAAGACATTGAGGTCTTGGATTTAAATCCCGGAATAATGATTTAGGGATATTCCAGTTATGAGATATTCTCAGTATCAACTCAGAATCAAAAAGTTCCTCCTCTTTCAGTTCATCTGATATTTCTTCCTCTTTTCTTTCAGAAAGTGTCGAAAGTCCCGCGCAGATACCTTCATTGAGCCTGGCCGCCATGGCCAAAATTCAAACAGGAGGACAACATTTACGAGCAACTTCGATGTTTGAGTAACAAATATATAAACCTAAAATTTTTCATATTGGCCTATATTTGTGTCCTAATGCTGGCCGAATGCCTCTTAGTTTTCAAGATATATATCTATTTACATTATTTTAGACCAATCATTACAAAATGAGTCCAGGTCATTGGGCCATCTCTGCTTGGCCCCTACCACGGTGACGTCGGCCAATTTTATGAAACTAAATGATGAAGATCTGTGTTCTAATAATATTAGTAGAATTAATTGATATATACATATATCTACTCAATTTGGGATCTGCCCTTCGTCAAAGTCCCGTGTGTGTGACGTCAATGGACACCCATTGCAAATTGGTATAAATATACATAGGTACTTATTATAAATATGGCTGATTCTTTACTGGCTCCAGATAATGAATGGTTCGAATTGAAACGACTAAGATTTATTGGGTTTTCACTAGTATTTGTTCAGGACAAAGGGACAGTTCAAAATATATTGGTACGGTCAGCATCATTAATACGTAAGTACACTCTTTTGATAATATCGAGTAACATGAATAATAGATAACTAAGCGCGAGCACTACGCCTACTTATTCTCGTTCTGCTGGTGATACAATGTAAATCTAAAATGATGTTTGTTTAATAAAAAATATAAGCGCTTTCGATTCATCATATCAGCCGGAAGACGTCCACTGCTGGACAAAGGCCTCCCCCAAAGATCTCCACAATTGCCGGTCTTGCGCTATTCGCATCCAGCAGTGTCCAGCGACCCGCACAAGATCATCGGTCCATCTTGTAGGGGGCCTGCCCACGCTGCATCTTCCGGTTCGTGGTCGCCACTCGAGAACCTTTCTGCCCCAACGGCCATCGGTTCTACGAGCTATGCGCACCGCTTTCGATTATTCATGAGAAATTCGATTAACACCTAAAATTTGCTCATATCGAAAGAAATTTAAATAGGTTTAAAAACTCCAAGTGAATGGCGTAATATACCCTGCCTATAAGGGCCTATCCACACCACGTTTTTGAAGCGCGCGCTTGACGGGCGTTTGTAGCGATACAGACGCGCGTTAGCATCGCGTTTGCATCGATACAAACAAAAACAAACTGCTTTGTAGTTGTTGGAAAGTTGAATTGAAAACCTCCTTTTTCTTTTGTGGGTTAGAAAACTGATGTTTTTTTTTTTGGGACAATGTTACACAGATCATCCTAGCCCCAAACTAAGCAAAGCTTGTACTATGGGTACCAGGCGACGATATACATATGTATATATATATATATATATATATACTTATATACATAGAAAACATCCATGAGTCAGAAACAAATATTCGTGCTCATCACACAAATATTTGCACTTACCGGGATTTGAACCCAGGACCACCAGCTTCGTAGGCAGGAGCACTACCAACTAGGCTACGGTGACCGCCGTTTATATAATACCTTGTCATAATACAAGTAATAATATTGATTACGTATGTAAGTATTTGTGATACTAATATATACAAATACAAAAAGAGTAACAAAAACACAATGCTCTTAATAACTATTCTCTGTGTTATATATAAATCAATGCATATATCGAAACGCAGTCATAATTCGATTATGACAGTTTTAATTTCAATGATTTGGAGAAAAAGGAATCATGCGAGTACTCAAAATAACCTTAGACTGCAGGTATGGCGTAGTTAGTAAGGTGGTTAGACAACATTTGGAAAAAAAGCAAAATAATAGATTAGTAACTTGTTATTTATTTAAGGATTTCAGAAAATATATGCGATAAAACAAACCGCACGGACGGACAATTTTTTTTGTAACTTTTATTTATACTATTCCCTATGTTTATGTACTGCATTGTGAGCTTGACAAGTACAAGTGTATGTTAATACCCAAGTGCTGAATAAATTTCATTTCATTTCAACAGTCTTAATTCTCGTCAGAGGCCTTCTGCTACAAAAAAAATTAAATCCAACCAAGTATAAAATTAAGCAGTAGAACAAAAATGTTTCAATAACGGCAAAGGAAACACAATATAGGACACGGAAATCACCACTGTCAACAGGCATTGGTTCACCCTTGTCACAGCTGTAGGTATATCCTCACTGCGGTACGTGACAAACGCGTTGTGTGTGACGGAGTCTCGTCCTACAGTCAGCGTCGCAGTTACACATAGGGTTACCATATGTAAATAGAGGGATGCCTGTCTATGGTACCTAAAATGTCTGAATTTTCAAATAAATGCCTGTCTGAAGTAAAACGCTGCAGGTAATAGCTAAAAGCTAACAGATAATAATGAAGAATGATATTTATTACTGACATTTTTTTTTATAGTTCTTTCTTTTCTAATATATAAACGTAAAAATCTTCACAAGATACAGTTTTGTAATTTTCCTGTGTAATCAATATTGGTTTTACTTTCAATTGACAGCCGATTTCTTTCTTTACTCGACTGGGCGTTGACGAGAGCCTACGAAAATGCCTGTCTCAGACCAATGCCGGCCGCACGCCTGTCTAAACCTTAAAATGCCTGTCAAATGCGGATAACGCCTGTCATATGGTAACCCTAGGTACACACGGCTACATAACAAGCTACACATTTCCAGTATAAGCTGATCTCTGGTTGTATAGGATTTCCATACAATGAGAGGTCAGCTTATATTGGAAATTATAGCTTGATATGTAGCCGTGTGTACTAACGGTGCGGAACAATCTCCAATAAAAATATTTCTGTTACATGGCGGGGACGATAGGAAAAATATTAGAATTTGAGTAACAATATTTCATGTTCATGTTTTGTATAGCAAAAAGTGTGGGTTGGACTTCACAGTAGTTACAGACGGAAACTTAAGGAGAAATAAATTTAAAGTTTATTAATGTTTATTTTTGGCTCACCATACAATTTTTTTTTATGACAACGCCCGCACTAGTTTTATTATTCCCTGTGTCGCGGGGTACTTTACAAACATATAATTGACGGACAAAAAGTACATCCAGACTCAGATCAGAACAACCATTTATGGGTCACACAAATAGTTGTCTTGCACGGGAATAGAATCCGGGAAACGAAGTGGCGAGGAGAATGTCTTAACCGCCGCGCCACACGTGGGAAGATTTTTTATCGTGTATTTTGCAGGTTTATATGCTACATGGTGTTCAATTACACATAAATATTAAATTCTTTAAGTAATAATAATATCCTGGGCTATTATTCACACACAGCCATCTGATCCCAAACTAGGCAGAGCTTGTACTATGGAAACCAGATAACTGATATACTACATATACTATTTTTTCTTTTGTAAATATATACTTAGGTCCCGGGTATGACCTTAAACTGCCTCTATCGGGGGCTCTAGAATCTTAGGATTCATCAGAGGCCTACGATAGCATAGTTACTATCAGTACAGGATAGTAACTTAGAGCGGCGGCGGAAGAGTAGGCATAATTATGCATACCAACGGCGGCGCACACAGGCCGAGTTAGCTGGCTTACTGTACGCTCACCGAGACGCAGGGGACGAGCACAAGTGAGCTATTTAGTCCGAGGGAGCATACCTGAAACAAAACCCCAATCCAAAGTGTTATCCGACCCGTGCTGAGGGATCCTTGGCTAGAGGGTATTCTGGTCGATAACGGAGGGTGTCTATGTTGGCTGTCATAGGACACAGCATGGATCCGCCTTACCCCCGTATAGGGCTCTGCGAGGGTGGACCGTTTAGTCCCTAATACTCTTGGGAACGCAATCGATACAATTACTTTTAATCCTTTAAATGGCGGCGACGTGGTCCGCCACCCGTCACGTCTCGTTTCCCAGAGAGGCGAAAAGTGGTCAACGGAGAGCCGTTTTGCTACGTTGAATGTTGGAGGAGGAATAGAAGGTAAGATGGACGAAGTATGTCAGCTGATGAGTGAAAAGCGGATCGATGTGTTGTGTGTGAATGAGACGAAGCGGAAAGGGTGTGATACTACAAAACACGGACTATACACGGCGTATTGGTCTGGAGTACCGAACACCACCCGAGCTTGCCAAGGTGTGGGTCTCATTCTTTCCACAAGTATGTCTGAGTGTGTGACTGAGTTCGAATGCGTGAATGCAAGAGTAATGTGGTTGAGAATGAAAGTTGGTATGACCCGTATCTTCCTAGTAGGAGTGTACGCTCCTGTAGATATGGGTGCAGTTGTAATACAGCGAGAACAAGAGGAAAGAAAGGCATTCTGGGAGACCCTGAGAGATGTGTTGCGGTTAAGTCAGTATAATGAAAGAGTAATAATGTTAGGTGATTTTAATGGATGGGTTGGGGTAAAACGTGATGGTTTTGAAAGAGTACTAGGTCAATTCGGTGACGAGAGTGAGAATGAGAATGGGTACAGTCTGCTTGAGATATGTTTGGAATGGGGTCTTTGTGTTATAAATACTATGTTTGAACATAAAAGAATCCATACGTTTACACGGGAGAGGAAAAATGTGAGAAAGAGTATGGTTGACTTCGTGATTGTAGATGAAAAACTGAGAAAGAATGTTCTAGACACAAGAGTCTATCGTGGGACCGCAATCCATACAGACCACTTTCTGGTAATGAGCCGAATAAGTGGTCTATTCAAAGGATGGCGGCACCGAATCCCTGAGACTAAAAGTGTACTAGAGAGAATAAAAGTAGAGGAACTGCAAGAGGAAGAAGTGGCAGATGAGTACAAAAGTAAGTTGGTTGAGAAGTTTGAGGGATCTGAAGACATACGAGAAGTAGAAGAGCTATGGATGGAAGGTAGTCAAAGAAGGTGTGGTGAGTGTAGCTGGTGAAGTATGTGGTGTAATAAAGAGAAGAAGAGGAAGAAAGATGAAGAATATTTGGTGGGATAAAAGTGTACAAAAAGTTGTATGTGAAAAGAAGAAAGCGTGGTTAGACTGGCTAGCCACCAGAGCAAACGAACGAATGCATAAGGCGACGAATGAGGATATAGAAAGGGCCTGGAATGATTATAGGAAAATGAAAGGAATTGTAAAGGATGTGGTGAACGAAAAGAAAAATGAACAAAAGGATAATTTTGATAGAAGGTTGTCTAAGGATTTTCAGACGAACATTAAGTTTTTCTGGAAATCCGTTAGATCAGTAAGAAGCATAACTCAAACCTCAGAACTGAAATCCATACGAGATCAACATGGAAATATAGTGAAAGGGGAAGAATGCGTGTTAAAACGTTGGAAGGAGTATTTTGAAAGTTTGTATGAAAGAGGTGTAACAGAGAGTGAACGTAGTTCACTAAGTATAGACAAGAACAAATGTAAAGATGACATTGGTATGGATGAGATTGTGAAAGCTATTAAGGGTATGAAATCAGGTAAGTCACCAGGGTATGACAGGATAACTTCCGAGATGCTGAAGGCTGGACATGGCGTCATAGCGAGTCAGCTGTGCAGCCTTTTCAGACCAAGTGCCAAGTGATTGGTGCAAGGCTGTCATCGTACCTCTTTACAAAGGGAAAGGCTCACGGCAAGACTGTAAAAACTATAGGGGCATTAGTCTGCTCAGCGTCGTTGGTAAGTTGTATGCAAAAGTATTGGTTGAAAGAGTTGTGAAAGAAACCGATGCGAAAATATGGGATGCACAGGCGGGTTTTCGGAAAGGAATGGGATGCACGGATCAGGTCTTTTCTCTGCGAAGCATAGTAGAGAAGTTTTTGGGCAAAAACCAAAAGGTTTACTGTACCTTCGTAGACTTAGAAAAGGCCTACGATAGAGTGTTGAGGAGTGAACTATGGTCGGTACTGTCCATGTATGGGTTGAACAACAACCTTGTCCAAGCACTGAAATCTCTTTATAGGGATTCCAGAGCTTGCGTGAAGATTAACGGGTCATACACCGAGTGGTTTAGCATCCAAAAGGGTGTTAGACAGGGATGTGTAGCGTCACCGTGGTTGTTTAACCTATTCATGGATAGCTGTTTAAAAGATTTGAAAGAAAGTGAATGCGGTGTAAGGATGAATGAGTTACTCATCAAATGTCTGCTTTACGCTGATGATCAAGTTTTACTTGCATCATCGGCGGACGAGTTGCAGGTGATGGTAACAAGTATGCATGAATCTTTTGAAAGGAAAGGGATGAAAATGAATGTAGGTAAGACAAAAGTAATGGTATTTGAGAGGGATGAATACACGACAGCGTGTGATATTGTGATTGGAGGAGAGAAAGTCGAACAGGTGAATGAGTTTGTTTATTTGGTAACTTTGTTTACGAGAGATGGGAAATATGAAAAAGATATTGTTAGAAGAGTAAATGCGGGGAACAGAGTGAATGGTGCACTACACGCCTTCATGAGTAGCCGGCAAGTATCAAAGAAGGCTCGACTAGCCGTGCACGATGGAGTGTTAGTGCCAACTTTGATGTATGGAAGTGAAAGTTGGGTATGGCAGAAAAAGAATGAAAGTAAAATAAATGCAGTGGAAATGAGAGCTCTGAGAAGTATGTGTGGTGTGACTTTAAGAGACAGAATTCGAAATACTGATGTAAGAGAGCGTTGTGGTGTGAAAGAGGATGTAGTCACAAAGATTGAAAAAGGCATGCTGAGATGGTTTGGCCATTTAGAAAGGATGAATGAAAGAAGATTGACAAAAGAAGTATACCTGGCCTGTGTGAATGGGACAACCGGAAGGGAAAGACCACGTCGAACATTCTCTGACCAAATTGGAGATGTTCTCAAGAAAAGGCAGGTCAGAAGTACCCTAAACCGGCGAGCATGTATGAAGAATATAATGACAGTAATCGAGGCAAAAGAAGTATGCAAAGATCGTGACAAATGGAAATCCGTTGTCTCTGCCTACCCCTCTGGGAAACAGGCGTGAGTCTATGTATGTATGTATGTACTTAGGTATATAGATAATTTACACCCAGACTCAGGACAAACAGACATGTTCATGCACACAAATATCTGTCCCGAGTGGGACTCGAACCCACGACCTGCGGCGTGAAAGGCGGCGTATCTACAAACCACGCCAACAGGCCCGTCAAGTTGCGTCCACAAAGTTATGTCCCTACTACTAAAAACACTGATAGATTATGTATATGAAATACATAATGAGTATGTGGTTTGAGTATTTGTAGCTTAAATAAACAAGAAAATACAGAAAAAATCCTAGATCCTAATTACTTAAGTATACATGTTTGAGATAGAACACGTCCTTCATCATCAGTCTTAAATAATAACTTTTACGGTACAGCATTAAAGAAAATGATGTATTCAACTGGCTTACCCAAAAACAACTCCCGCACCAGCACCGACCATGGGATGTTCTTAAAAAACGTAATGTTTCGGATCCTTTTTAAATCTTGGCAGAAATACTTTAATTTATTATGAATACATTATTTTTCCTAAAAATAAATTTCTTTGTTATATAAAAATGTATAGCTGTAATTAATTAGGTTTACAACTTAGATATCCGTAACGTACGGAACCTACAAAAAATGAAATATAAAACAATAGAAAAACATTGTCGCTATTTTTTTATTGGGAAAACGTGGTAGTTGTTTATTCAGAATCTTTATTCTTTCTGTCTGGAAAATTCAACTGAAAATTCCTGTTTTCGGAAGAGCAATTTTTATTCAATCGACTTTGTTAACGGGCTGCGGTTTCTGCAGTATATGGACACTAATAAGACTTGGATACAGTATAAAACGACAACTCAAGGCATCTTATTATCCCTTCTATTAAAACAGTGACAAATATAACATCCGACAAAAAGAGAAACCTACACCCAATTTTTTCATGTATCTATATTTTTATACATCTGTCACTGAAAGAGGCACCTTTCTCTATAATGGGCCCGACATTTTGTCACGTACAAATAAACAGCATTGTTCCATCTAACGACCGACCCAACATTCGCAGATGATAACGTACAACTTAATTCCGGGGTACGACATTCCAGGCGTTCCCTTACCGGTATCACGAGAAAAAATGTTCCAGTCCCGTCAAGTACGTACTAGAAAAAAAATAAATAAAATGTTAGTATTTGTACAAACTTTAAAATATATTGAAATCGCCTTAAACGCTGTGTAATTGTAAAGTAGGCCCAAGCGATTACCATACAGAAATTGCTAATTAGTTAATTCGGTAGTTGGTTTTACACATTAGTCTTCTGATTGGGCCATTACGCTATGTTCAAACATATAACAATTAACCTACAATTTGACCCGAAACCTTCACAAGAATAGTAACATTTTTTTAAGTGAATCTGTGTTAGTTATAGTATTTTTGTTTGTTTTGAATTTAAAATAACTTGTATTGTATGTCAACGTTGTCTATGTTTAGTGTGTGTTGTGCATGCCTTTAATAGGTGTACATATAAGAACTAAAGTATATAGTGAGCTAGGATTTAAATGTTGTGTATGTATACTGTTGGTGTGTCTATAATAAATAAATAAATAAGTGAATTTGGTAAATTAATCCCTGTGTCGCGGGATGCTTAACAGACATAATTGACGGACACATAGTACAGCCAAACTCAGGACAACTATTTTCGTACGCGGTCACGCAAATAGGTGTCACATGCGGGAATCAAATCCGGGACACGAAGTCGCGAGGTGACTGTCTTAATTGCTGCGCCACACGTGCAGTCAAGTTTTTTAAGTTATTTTTTCGGAAGTGTATCGAGTAATCTTAGAGATTACTCCCACGTTTTTCGACTATAATAGCTGTATTATAAATCCGCTTGTACCATATATATTCATTTCTATATTCTCCAGGTGTTATCTATTTACAAAAAAGCACTATTTGTAGAATATCAGTTATCTAGTTTCCATAGTACAAGCTCTGCTTAGTTCGGGATCAGATGGCCGTGTGTAAAAAATGTCCCAGGATATTATATTAACTAAACAAATATCGAGGGAAAGCCGATCAATTTTATGTCACTTTGTAGTGCATATTTCAATTTTTGTCGTGAAATTAGTTTTCACACGAGAAAAGTGAGTTTTCACATCCATACAGTTTAACTAAAGACAGTTATTCAACTCTGTGTGCCTTTTTTCTTGTTCCGGTGCTTTCGGCAAAATGTGAGTGATGCCATGCGTACTCATATTGCAAGCGTCAAAGGCGCAATACCTGTTTGTCAACTTGGTAATATAAAATAAACATTTTCACTGTTCTTAGTTGTGTGTATGTGAGAGTAGCCAGCCAGAAAGGAAGGAAATTTAATTAAATTTGCGTGCCCCATTTTAGACCGTGCCAAATTGTACATTTAAAACTTAATACAAACTGTTAATACTTTTTTATTGTTTGTCTTTTGCTGCAAAAGTTAAGGTTATTAAAAGTAGAGCCTCTAGCTAAAATTATAATGAACATTAATGTGACAAGAAAAAATACAGAACTTTTACATAAATTTTTAACGTAAACACAACCTACCTAAATTCCTGTCCAGACGGCCAATCACAACGGAGAGTAACTCTCTATGCGGACCATATTTAGTGTGCAAATGTGTCCACTATGACAGGTATAGATCACTGGTATAGTCTCTATATCCACACTCTATTGCCCAGTCGGACCTCCTTGGAGAGAGAACTGGCTTCAACTGATCTCTGATGCTCGTGCCTACATCTTGCCTGAAAGTTACTAGTGAATACGATTTAGTCAAGAAAATCCCGTGCCTGGACTTCATGGATTAGCTTTGAACAAGTTATCACTCGACCAACGCGCCAATCAACCTAAACCAAAATATAACTTTGGGGTTGTTTAAAATGGAGCCAATTTCGCCTTTAACATTTTTACTGCTATTTATATTTTATATGATTTACAAGCCATTAATTCCATTACCGGTATTAAGTATTAAGTAACATGTATTAAGAAGGACGTTTTGCACATAGACCCACAAAAATGGTCAGTTCCTCTCTCGCGGCCGAAACTGATTGAGATCGAGCCTATAATAATAATAACCTGCGACATTATTTACACACGGCCATCTGATCTCAAACTAAGCAGAGCTTGTACTATGGAAACCAGATAACTGATATACTACATATACTACTTTTTTTTGTAAATACATACTTATATAGACCCAGACTCAGGAAGAACAGACATGTTCATGCACACAAATATCTGTCCTGGGTGGAAATCAAACCTACGACCTTCGGCGTGAAAAGCAAGCATTTACCAACCACGCCACCGGCCCGAGATCGAAGCATTGAGCGAAGTATTGAGATCAAGCCTATGGTCACATTCAAATTTTAACACAATTTCTACGTAAAATGGGCGTGCTTTGAATTTATAACCTAGAAACCGACATATTATCTGCTTCACTGGTCTAAAGCAGGTTTCTCAAAGTGGGCAATAACACCTCTTTGTGGGCGCTTTAAGTGGTTTATTTATTCATTCGAATTGGCAGTGGCTACAGCTGGCAGCCACTGCCAGGCTACCGCAGTGTAAGAGTTGTTCTAACCGCCTCGTATTACTATAGGCACCCCTAACATCGCTAAACATCTGTTGTGTAATGACTATAGCCGAGACTGCCAGCGCATGGAGCATGAGAGAAAATATACCACTTATCGGTCACCCATCTACAGAGAGACCGCATGCCTACATCCTTAACCTCACCGATCTTTTAGGGACCTATGGAGATAGCCAGTTTTACGTTACGCCTCCAGAATATTAAATAATCATTGTTTCTTAAGAATCCATTAGTAAACATTTGTATAACAGAACGCCTGTTTTTTAAGTAAAGTATTCAAATTAATTTGTATATTCTATAGAGCGGGCTATCTGAAATCTTGAGGAAATTGTATCAGGAATTCAAGTGATCACGGCCAAATTTGAAATTCAAAACAAAAGTTAACAATGACCCGATGGAGGACGGTGCAAATTGCTATAAAGATAATCGTTATAATATTTTATTATACAGTAGGATATTATACCTTTGTGTACCCTGTCTCGTAAACAGGAAGATATGCTAAATAGCGGTACTTCTGTTTTGCTTACTGATAAAGGGAAAAGTTTTAAGCACTTATTTTTGTAACCCTCACTAACAATAAGGGCCGGTTTACACAGTTTATTTTGATGAAAGTGTATAAATAAAAACAACAGGGCCATAGGTGCCGCTAAAGGTGACTAAAGGATACACCAAGTAGTCGGGCAGAAGCGTCATCTGTGTACTAGCTACCACAATACTACGGTCACCAACTGGCATGCCAGGCGCGGTGAATAAGGCAAACCCCTCCAAATGGCATAATTATAAAAAACCTTTGGGAACGACCCAGCAGTGGACGATATCAGGCTGATGATGATTTTGATGAAAATATACATAGTCTCGTATGTGCTATCAGTAAAACGTACCATTTCAAGCTGTCGGTCCCGGTTGTAGTCATTACACAACAGTCGTTACGCCATGTCAGAGGGCTATTGGGCGGCTTGAGCAACTCTGACACTAGGGTTACCACTACCCATACGATAAGCAAGCAATCATCAAAATACTGTGTGTGCTGCAGCCCTTATTGTCACCGTTTGTTGCCATTAAAACGCTGCAAAATCGCTGCTGTCATCATAATACTGTGTAGCACACACAGTATTTTAATGACAGCAGAGATTGTAGCCCTTATTGTAACAGTTTTTTGCCATTAAGACACTGCTAAATCGCTGCTGTCATCAAAATACTGTGTGTGCTGCAACCCTCATTGTAACCGTTTGTTGCCATTTAAACGCCGCAAAATCGCTGCTGTCATCAAAATATAAAGGCTGCAGCTCTGTGTGTGCTATTGTAACTGTATTTTGACATAAAAACACTGCAAAATTGATGATGTCATCAAAATACTGTGTAGCACACCCAGTATTTTAATGACAGCAGCTAATGTATCTCTTATTATAAGGTAAGGTAAGGTTGTTGCCATTAAAATGCCGCAAAATCGCTGCTGTCTTGAAAATACTGTGTGTTATAGCCCTTATTGTAACAGTTTGTTGCCATTAAACGGTTTTGTCATTCATTCATGCAGTCAGTCACGGAACTATATTTACTTGAATGTTTCTATTTCCACTTCATTTACCTCACATTTATGGTAACTACATCGACGTACAGTAATTGCTTTATATCCAAGATTGATAGACATATTTCCAATAATGTGCAAGTTTTAATCTCGCATGTTTATATGAGTGTTAAGTAGACTTTCTAATCGCAAAGTAATAAAGTATCTGTTAGAAGTTGTTTATCTCAGGTACTGACAGATCAATCATATGTTATTAACTTTAGATTTATGGTCAATAGTTTCACAACAAGAGTCATCAAGGAGTCATATCTATACATATAATAAAATCGTAGGAAAGTCAAAACTGTACATTGAATATTTTTTAAAAAGGATACTTGGGGCATGTTCTACGATCGATATCGAAGCCAAAAATATAGTTTTTAGAATTGTTGTCTGTGCGTCTGTTTGTCTGTATGTATGTCCGGGCTAAACTCAAAAAGTACTGCATGGATTTACTTCAAATTTTGCATGAATATTACTAAGAGGTCGGGTCAACATATATTATCACGCTATCACCTACGGGGGAGGAGCTGTGGTAATTTATAAAATTTAACGCGGGTAAAACCGCGGGGCACAGCTAGTATGACATATATCGTACTTATATGCTTTCTTATATAACTTTACTAGATGGGCTCTCGTCACGACATAATATATATTTATCATGTAATGCCGGTCATGCGCTACACGCATTGAGCGGCTTCCGGAAACCATCACAAGATCATCGGTCCATCTTGTAGGGGGCCTGCCCATCCTGCATCTTCAGTCTACCTAAAAAATTGTAAAAGAAAATATATAATACCTTATTATTCGTCGCCATTAAAATGACCAAATTGTAACAATATAAAAAACAGACCGTACCCAAACACACAGAAAGATTAATTATGATAATTTTATATCTTATACACGTTGTCCCGGACTAAACTATATTTATGAATCCAAAGTTATTCCGAGTCTAGATGTGATTTGTATCCCTGAATCATTCAAATTTTCGTCCTAACATTGATATCATAAGAGGACTGGCCAATTTATTGAGCATAGATTAACCATTGCCATGCAACATGGCGAAGCTACAGTAATCTGATCACGAGGCCCTTTGGAAGCGTTGGGGACTTGGGGAACTTTTTTCGACTTTTGTATAATTATAATATAATTGTAGCATATATATGTTTATCTTAATTGTATTGTTATATAACATATTGAGCTACTGAATGAAAGAAGATTGACGAGAATTTGAAAAGAAATATACCTGGCCTGTGTGAATGGTACAACCGGAAGGGGAAGACCTCGTAGAAGATTATCTGATAAAATTGGAGATGATCTCAAGAAAGTCCAGGTCAGAAGTATCCTAAACTTCCAAGCATGTATGAAGAATATAACGACAGAAAACGAGGCAAAAGGTGTATCTAAAGATTGTGACAATAAGAAATCCGTTAACTTTGCCTACCCCTATGGGAAACAGGGGTGACTCTATATATGTGTATTGAGCTCACCGAAACCAATCAGCTGTACCCAGAAACTTACACACTAGACATCTTATCTGATTACTGTAGGTCAATAATCATATTACCTCTATAGACTCACCCTAACGTTATGGAATAGTTTAACATCATAACAATAACAGTCAATTGTTTCACACGAGACGAGGTTAATCAGGCAATCAGCCACCGTATCAACTAAATAGACAGGTTATTCCTTCCGGCACGACGTTTTCCATCGGGAAAGCAACTGGACAATTAGTAGAAACGAGAGCGAAGCGATTTCCGAGGCGGATCGCGCAACAATTAGTAGCCCGTGGCAGACGCGTCCAAGTCATATCCGGACAGCAAAGCGAGTAATGAGAAACCTAAGTGATAGAAGACTTGTGCTTTGATTATTTGAGATTTGAAATGAATGATGCTCCTGGCCGTATTTCTACAGAGGCCAATCTCAACGGTGGATAATCACCTATTCAAGATGTATTATAGCGACACTCTCTATATGTGTATTTAAACATAAAGCGGCAGACATAAAGTTGTTGGTCCTGCGCCTGCTCTCGGCAGTGTCTTGTCGAATTATGGGATCTTGACTCCCATAATGCTGCTATTTTTATACATGAGAAGCAGGCCGCATCTCCGGATCAGAGAGGGTGTTTCATCAATACGAATGCAATCGCAGAGCGTTCGCCGTCTTACGGATTGCGTACCGATTCACGAGAGTTGCTAATAACTTTGACTGGTCAAAACGTATTAGATTCATTCAGTTGTAAGGGCAGAGGTTATACTTTTGTTGGATTAGTTTAAACTGCCCCTTAGGCCGTCTCACATGCCTTAACGTGTTCTTTTATTATATGCTTTTTTTATCCTATAGCAAAGTAAAATAACAAGCGGCTCGCCCGATGGTTATTAATCACACTCGCCCATGGACACGTGCAACATCAGAGGGCTTCAAGTACGTTGCCGGCTTTCAGCTGTGATCAACAGCTTAAAGCACCCTCCGGAGCACGCAGTAAGCAGTAATTACACCATAACATCAATATATTGACAAAGCTGCTAGGTGCTTAAGCTCGCCGATTAGTTGATAAAAGTTTAGTATTTCTCAAAATAATAACACGATGTCATGACATTAATTTTGTTTATCAGAATAAACAAAAAAAATGTCTACTTTCACTCATTGCAATTCGAATAAAACATTTCAATTTTACCAATAAAATCTCAGAAAAAATATTCTATTTCCGCGAACGCCTTTAACACGAACTAATTAACAATGCTCTAAGACTAACGCGTGTATGCGCTTGCGACGGTACGTTTCACATTCGCGCCGCGAGCCGCCCGAGCTAGCTGCTTCTGGGCCATCGTGTTACACGACACCCTTATACCACCATTGTACGACTACAATCCGGTATAACACCTTTATACCGTATAGCAATTGATTGATAAAGTTATTGGATTATACTGGATTTTTTTGGATTATTGTAATCGGGTGTCGTGGCGTGTGTCATCAGTGACGGTGTGTGTTGTGGAATGGGTACTGGGTAGACATGGGGGCCGGGCACAGCGCTGAGGGCGACGGCGGCGCGTACGCAAGCGACCCGCCCGCCCATGATCGCCGGAAGTCTCATAGTAGGAGGCGGAGGTGAGCCTAGTCTTATTTACTAAGGTCGCTAAGGCACGCAACGATACAGACGTTAAACATAAAGAGCGTGGAATACTTAAAGGGCTCAATCTACTAATTTCTACTTGATTGATCATATTGCTACATACGCAAATAATTTTGCACTTTTCAAGAAAATTTGTTTTGATCTTTTCTACAAATTATTATGTTCATGGAAAGATTCAGTTCCTAAAGCATCCTACATTTTATATATCACTTGGTGTTAAAAATGTTATGCTTTTTTAAACGTTTATTCAGTTAAGCTTCGAACTGAACATAACCGTTCTAAGACTATTAATGTATTAAACTTTATATACTTTATAATTCTTGATTCTTACCCATACGGAATAATTTCCATTGCCCTCCTTGTATTACCAGCTGTAAGAAAATCCCGACGTCAATAAGGCCTCCAAAACGAGGATCACCTCTGATTTTATGCGACAAGTCAAGAATGTAACTACTTTCATTTACTTCTGTTTTAACATACTCGTAATTACATAAGGAGAGATAGTTTCTCATTGAGTGACGTGTAATCTTAACTTTTAAGAGGTTAACCAGATTGTTACTAGGATGCTCTATAAGGGACAGAAGAATATTTCAAGCAGGGCTAATTTTTTTGTGTAAGTAAAGACTCTACTCAATGTGATTGTAGGTTATCGACAATTAAAGACACTCAGCGTAACCAGCTCGTTACAACAGTACTTTATAAAAGACGGCTGACTAAGTAAAGCAAAGTTCATGTTGTCCATAAATGTTAAGTGATATAGACTGACTAAATATGATTATAGGTTATCGATAATTAAAGACACTCAGCGTGACACGCTCATTACTAGAGTAATTTATAAAAGACAGCTGACTAGCTACAGCCGAGCTCATATTGTCCGTAAGTATGTCTGTCTTCAATGATATAGACTGACTAAATGTGATTATAGTGTATCGATAATGAAAGACAATTAATGCAACCCGCTCGTTAGAAGAGTGCTTTATAAAAGACACCTGACTAGCTAAATCAGAGCTCATATTGTCCGTAAATATGTCTCTGTTAAGTGATATAAAGTGACTAAATGTGATTATATGTCTGTGTTAAGAGTGACTAAATGTGATTACAGCTAATTGATAATTAAAGACACTTAGCATAACCCGTTCGTTACAAGAGTACTTTATAAAAGGCATCTAACTAGCTAAAGCAAGGCTCATGTTGCCCCTAACTATATCTATGTTAAGTGATTGAGACTGACTAAATGTGGTTATAGGGTATCGATAATAAAAGAATATTAACTTAACCCGCTCGTTACAAAAGTACTTTATAAAAGACAGCTGACTAGGTAAACCAGTGCTCATTTTGCCCATAAATATGTATATGTATATGATGATATAACATCTATATATATAAAAATCAATGCCACTTTTCGTTGTAATGATATAACTCAACAACGCCTTTACCGATTTGGATAATTTTGATCTTGAATTATTCGTGGAAGTCCAGGGCAGGTTTGTACGTAGAGAAAATTTAAAAAGAGTCTTGAAAAAGTATAAAATCGTGTTTTTACTAGCTAGCAATTTAAAATATTCTTTTGTTTGAATAAATGAACTTAATAATCATTTTTTTTTCTTATTATGCCTTATACGTAGCGAAGCACGTACCGGGCCGCTAGTATATGTATATAAGTGACTGATGGGATATAGGTTGTCATGTTTTACTTTCATGATATTATTACATTATACATACATACATAGACTCACGCCTGTTTCCCAGAGGGGTAGGCAGAGACAATAGACTTCCATTTGACACGGTCCTTGTTAAATTATATTGAAAGTTATTATGGGGGTTGAAAAAAACATTTAAATCTTCTTAAATATATGGAGGCATTCAATAATACCCAATGAATAGAAGACATTTGGAGTAAACATTTTCTCATGATTTAATCATTATTTACAAAATTGTTAAATATGTTACAGAATAGTTAAACAATAACATGAAATATAGTTAAAGTAACAAATTGTTAAAAAATATACCACAACTGAGTGTAATATACGAGTAATTTCATCAAGCATATGAAATCCGAAACTGTGTCAAGATTTTGCATCTTTTTAAATGAAAGTAGAATAACCAAAGTAGGTAATATGAGCGTGAAAATATTTAAGAAGTCTTCGCTATTATATACTCATAGACAGCTAAAGATTAACGGATTCAAAGCCAGATAAAATTAACTACACAGCTGATAATAAACTCTATGCATTTGGTACAAAGTTGTAAATTGAATATTCAGTGAATGAACAATTTCATTCCTCCGGACTAATAAATGAGTTGGTGATTAATTGTCCAATCATACTTTCGTAAGCGGGCGAGTGAATGGAATGTGAAACGTTATTGAAAATCATTGTCACACGAACGTAAACAAACAAAACAATTTACTATTGGAGAATGCATTCCTCAGTGTCAATAAAAACAAACAAGAGTTTTTGAACTAAAACTTTTTTAATCATTGACTCGGGGAGTACGCCGGTGAATACGTGACGAGAGGGTTACAAAATGTGGATCCGGCGAGGAAAACGGAAGTTGAGAGGGAGATATAAGTTATTGAAGATGGTAAGAGACAGAGTTGCGTTTCATATATTAATTACTGTAGAAGGCAAGATAGAGGTGCAAGCAAACATTTTCTTTCTCTCTTACTCCCATAGGCAGTTTTGTTTGATGTTTTACTTCAGTCGTGTGGTCACTTCTTCAACTCCGTAGTAATGATATCAATAATCACTATCAAGGAGATACTAGCTGATAAAAATAAAATCGGCCGCTTAAAACCGACTGGGTGAGAAAAAAATCAAATGGGGTGTACTTTGCATTGTAAAACTTTGATACTTCATGTTATCATTAACTTGAATTTTTATTTTGAGTAGGTACATTGATCTCGGTAGGTTTTTTTTGACATTATTTACAAACGGCCATCTGATCCCAAACTAAGCAGAGCTTGTACTATGGAAACCAGATAACTGATATACTACATATACTACTTTACTTTTGTAAATACATACTTAAATAGATAATTACACCCAGACTCAGGACAAACAGATATGTTCATGAACACAAATATCTGTCCTGGGGGGCTACATTCGTTCAATCGGCTTCGACGTTGGAAATCGATTCTGGACCATTTATGATGTCACATGTGCTTATGGAAGCCGATTGAACGAATCATTTAGTCATTTTTACCCTTCATTTATTTGAACGCCGATCAATATCACGATGTTCGAGCCGGTAGCCCCCATGAGTGGGAGTCAACCCACGACCTCCGGCATGAAAAGCAAGCATTTTCCAACCACGCTAACAGGCCCGTCAAAATATAACGTTTATAGAGCTAAACTTTAAACACATAGATGTAGAGTTGTAGACATGAATGTAGAACGTATTGTTGAATTACGTAACTAAAGTCGTTAATCATTAATATGCCCGATAATGTTAGGTCAAGGCAAGTCTGGAGTCAGTCTAGCCTATTATTGGTACTTGGCACTTTGCCAGCTAACTATAAGGACTTAACATAGAAGCAAACAAAAACGAACTCTCCTGCTTTCTAATTGGGGTCGAAGATCATGCGACGATTAGGAACCTAAACTTAGTTAACATAAAGTTATATTATTATAGTACCGAATACCTTAATTAGAATCTAAGTGTTTACAAAGTGTTTAAAAAGAAGCCAGAATTAAAAATAAGGCCTTAAAACAATTTATTCCGCACATTACTGACACAATAGTAGAACAAAGGCTGCCTATCGGTGACATGATCGCAGCATAAGAGTTAAGTTTCAGTAGATCAGTAAAGAAATGTAGATAAAAAAACTGTTCTTAAGAGACTTGGGATGTAATATATATGAACAAAACAGAAGAAAAGCCTGGAGAATGAAGAATGAAGTCAAAAGTGGCTATTTAATAACTTACAACTTGGTAGGTTAATGTACGTCTCTTATTATTAAGTAATTGATCAATCTTAACACAAGTTATGTAAATATCCTTTTAGCATGTATTAATATTTGTGTTATCGTAAAATGATTTATACATATATTTTAGGTAATAGTTAACATATTTTTTCTGAACCATTCAAATAAAGCTTATTATATAGTTTTTTATAGTTTTTATATTGAACCCATTCATTGAAAACTTAAGCATCACTTAACACACATCGTTATATAACCTTACGTTACCTAACCTAATACCATTATGATGTTGTGGCTGGTTGTAGGCTACGGTGACCGTAAGTTAGTTAAGTTTGGGGCGTTTGTTTGCCAATTCGGTACTATAAAAACATCATGACGAGCGCATGTAAAAATAAAAATTACTTGAATTAATGGAAATAAACTATAAAATATTAAATTACCAAGTCATAACTTTTAGAATTACAGCCACTCAGTTCTCGACAGTTTTCGTCCAACCTTTTTAATTAATGCATAACGTGAAAATGGTGAATTCGCGAAAAATTCGAATATTCTCCAAGCACAACAACGCAGTGAACTTCGCCTTTTGTCTGCAATGCATTTATTATACTGTGTCATTTATTTTTATACTAATTGCTGTTCTTCACAAAACTGGAGAATTTTCAAAAGATTCTACGCTTAACTTTTTAAATATGTGTCACTTGTGTAAAATATTCATTTTAAACGACGTAAGTTGGGATTTCGAAGCGAAATTGTGCAGAAATATCAGATAAGCTCCTGAATATCTGGTATGTTGCCTAACATATTGCATAATTGGAGCTTAGGAGATTGAACAATTCCTTTGAGTTGACTACAATTTGAATTCCTACTTATTTAATGTAAATTCATGTTATCCGTACATGGTTTTGCCAATGAAAAAAGCAGATTGACATTCCGATTATTGTTTGTACCGATATTTTGTACAGTAAATTTAGATTTAACACTCATAATTACGACACTATTTACCTCAGAATAGATGAGCTTAATCCAAATGACTTCAGAATAAGAAGGGTAACAATTCGACCTGTCCGTCTTATTTTCTATGTAGCCGGAGAGGATTTTGTTGGCACCTAAACGCCTGATGTGTGAACCCATGCTTGCACACCTAAGTACTTTGTAGAAGTCCGTCTTTTTACTTCAGCGGCCTTCTGGCAGTGGCCCAAACCCCTTAGGATGCCCTCAGGTATTTGTCGCTAAAGTAAAACTACTCATTATGGTTATGCGCGCGATCATATTTTTTCTACACTGTACACGATCGTGATCATAAACGGTTATAACAAAAATAAATTTACCGCACGGGTGGCGCCTGGCTTTGCCACTTCGTGTCCCGGGTTCCATTCCCGCACAGAAGAACTATTTTTATGACCCATAGGTAGGGGACCACACCTAGATTTTTCCAAGTCTAGGTGTGGTCTGTGTCCGTTAATTAAGTACATGTTTGTAAAGTGTCCCGCGACACAGGATTATTTTCATAGTGTGGGTGGTATCTTTAAAAAAATTCCCGTATCTAAGTGTTTAACTTAACGTCAAAAGAACAAAGCAAAAATAATATAGAGGACGATTTTTACCTCCCTCCATTTAATTATCATTAAAATTTTTGAAATGTTATTTTTCCAATATTAATTATCATTATTATAAAACTGGGTGATGTAAAACAACCCCTTATTTTTATTTTCTTTAAATATTAATGATATTGTATATATAAAGATGTTTAATACATAACATTTAAATTTGTAAGTTGACCAAACAATCTTATATAAAAAAACATGTTATATGCAGCTTGTTTCTCTAACAACTGGTAACAATTTAACTCTACAAATATTTCCAGACAAAAAAATAAAGATACAATTATCAGCGGACCGTAGTCCATACATCTGGCGCGCAATCTCAACAACGTCCAGCGCAGATGCGCATGCGCAACCGGTATAACAGCAATTGGAGCATAGCCTAACTGAACACCACAGACGCCCGTTATCAAAGTTTTTTAGCTATCAATATGGAAAAATGCAAACTTATATCGTAATTATGTTTGTTCACTTGTCTACTTTCTAGTTTGAGAGATTATTGAACAATACGTAATCATATTGTGAGTTCTAATTTAACGATGTTTTCCGTTATTTGACGTTTACATTTTGTCTAGGAGGCTTTCACTGCTGAAAATATTTAGATCATGTTTTTGAATTTTTATTATAAATTGTCAGGTGAAGAATTAATAATAACAATTCAAAAAAAATATCTAAATATTTTTGTATATTGGTCCCAAAAGACGACCGAATAATATTTTACAAGTCTAGATCGCAGATTTGTATTTTTTTAATACTGGATAATTAGAAACAAACAGTTAGAGGAGTAAGTAGGTGCGTGCATAAGGTACTTGTCAAAGGTTAAGTGTGTGTATATTGTTATTTACTTACATGTGTTATACAGCAAAGAAGACATTACTCCGAAAAACTATAATAATAAAAAAACATTGGGTTGAAATACACAATCTATGCCCTTCTAATATATCATTTCTCCCAGTGTTATAGCAAGTTTCTTCATGTTTAGACTACTTATTTTTGTCTTTTTCACTTCTCTTTCTTCGGTTATGTGTAAAGTGGTAGCACAATAGACCTCTAACAAAGGTCAAGGAGCAGTCAAGAAAGTAATCCTAAGCTCAAGTGGTTTAATATCTGAGCAGAACTCTGTTTGTTAACAGAGGGTGAAAAAAATAGAAACCAGTTTATTAAAAAAATGGCACACGGTACATATGTACAGAGAAACACAACACGATAAGAAAACATCATACTCGTATAACTTAGTTCTCCGTGCAAGTCCAAAATGGCCCCGTCTCATCATTAACTACAACAGATTACTGTTGTGGCAACGGTCTACTGGGCGGCTAATGATTATATCCGGGTCTGACAGCTTAACGTGCTACGTGTAGAATGGACACGTTAAAAAGTTAAACCACCTGAGCGTCACCGTAAGTCATCTATCTATGGACTGACCCTGCCATTACATACCTGACGGGACCGGTGGCGTGGTTGGTAGACACTTGCTGTTCACGCCGCAGGTCATGGGTTCGATTCCCACCCAGGACAGATATTTGTGTGCATGAACATATCTGTTTGTCCTGATTCTGGGTTTAATTATCTATGTAAGTATGTATTTACAAAAGAAAAGTAATATGTCAGTTATCTCGTTTTTAGCGAATATTATATTATTATTTTACTTAATCTTGTTTATAAAAGAGTTACTTGAATTTTCTGCAAGAAATTTTATCAATTGCAATATAAGTTGCAATTTTTTATGTTATTAATTGAAACTATTAAGAAACTTTTTTTTACCTAAACCATACATAATACGCTTCTTCGAAACCCGTGCTTCTATACGTACCGTAGAGTACAAATACATAAATATTAAGTAATATCAAATCACCTTAAGTCATAGCACAACTTGTAAAATGTGGTCTAGCTTTTGCAGCAACAGTATTTTTGTCACGATGTGTTTAGAATAAACTTGGTGTATAATAATAATAATAATAATAAAACATTTATTTCAGATAAATTGCATCCATAGTATTGTTAGTAAATCAATCTTAAAGAGCTATGTTAGTATAAAAATAAATTAAATTAATTAGCCAACCCCTACGATTTTGCCCACCCAGTGGCTTAATATGGGGTTGTCAAACTGCTCTGAAATGGTTCTCAGAATGGTGTTGTGACTACCACGCGTCCGGTGCAGTATTGACGCCACTCTCTTGCGGATAATCGCATGGAAACCATCCGTATAGGTATCTGCAAACATTTACGATGCACTACAGTACCTTGGTAGTCCCAGCAACACTCTGAAACCATTATTGTATTGAACCCGAAGGGCGTTATAAGCTTGGCGAGTATACTTAATCCACAGGCTACAGGTGTAGAAAGATTGACAGTAGGATTTGAAAAGAGTTATCTTCACCTGCTTACTACACCTTGCAAACCTGCGGGCCAGCATATTACACCTTACCGCCAACGCCCTTCGTTCCCTTTCAATGTCTTCGTCATCTTTAAGGTCTGGTGTTATAATATGTGCCAAGTATTTAAAGCTGTTAACTCGCTTAATGGGCGAGCCTTTTAATAATATTTTAGGTATCTCTGTAGGATCATATTTTTTACCTGCCCTAAATATGAGAAGCTCACTCTTATCACAATTGTATTTGAGACCATGTGAATCTACATATTTTTCACAGGTCTCAATAAGCAGCCTCAAACCGTTAGGGGATGGCGCCAAAAGAACCATATCGTCGGCGTAGCTAATGTTGCTGACACATGTTCCATTTATGTAGCAACCAACATGTATACTATTAAGCTGTTCAAGTAACTGATCCATATACAAATTGAAAAGTATTGGAGAAGATAAACCCCCTTGTCTTACCCCACACCTCAAACCATACTCATCAGACAAAGCACTACCCCATCTCACCTGATTAATTTGGTGTGTATACCAGTACTTTAAGATCTGCGTACATTCACCAGCTACCTCTGTGCGCTCTAGCTTATCCCAGAGTCTGCCATAATTGACCAGATCGAAGGCTTTCGACAGGTCTAGGAAACACGCGTATACTGGTGTTTTTCTCTCTGTGTAATATCGGACAGTATGCTTAAGTCCCAGAATGGCACTTTCAGTAGAGAGTCCGGCTCTGAAGCCAAACTGTGCACTATGTAGATTAATCTGTTCAGTTAAGTGGGAATTAAGCAAACTATCCAATACTTTCGCCGTTACTGTTGCTAAAGAGATGGGTCTGTAGTTACCTTTGTCTCCTATATTCCCAGTTTTGTTTTTGACTATGGGAACAACTATAGTTTTTATTAATGAATACGGCAGATAGCTGTGTCCCATACATAATGTCAGCAACATCGCCAGCACGCGAAACAAATGAGGGCCGGCAAACCTGAAGTGTTCGATGCTGAGAGCGTCGTGCCCAGGTGACTTCCCCCTTTGCATTTTGTTCACAACATCAGATATATCCTTAGCACTGAAACTAAGGGTGCGCCTCATACTGCTGGCGGTCTCAACATCGCTCACTCCAAGATCTGTCGATAACTCTGACGATACCTTAAAATGTTGTACGAATGAATTTGCTATAGACTTGTGGTCAACCATGCCGTCGACATTCACAGGGAGACTGGGCTTCGTATTTAATTTCTTTGTATTTTTCCAAAAACTTTTGAAGTCATTGGCTGCATGATTCATAGCTAGTGTATCCATTTTTAATTGTTCTTGTCTATTCTGACACCATCTTACTTTCGCTTTAAATACCCGTCTAGCACTGCACATACTTTCATATGTTACACCACTCAGTGGTTTTCCCGCCAACTGCCATAGGTGGAATTGAAGCCTAGCCTCTCTGTGAAAATCAGCGACATACTTGTTCCATCCCACTATATAGCCACCCTTCCTACCTTTTTTACGCTGATATGTTTTAATTGCTGCATTAGACAATACTCCAATTATTTTATTATACATGGTATCTATTACAGCCTTGTGCTTAACATCGGTACACATACAATCAGCACAGTTTCTTAATTCGGAAGGAAAATCTATATCTCGGAGCCCAGAATGACATAGTTTACTATATTTATTAATTTGCTCATTAGTACGTTCACCCCATTTGACACCGTAGTGGATGTCAGTGAGGGACGCATTTTCACAACTCTCATTTATTTTACTAATAGTACACTGCACCACGAGCGGAAAATGATCTGACCAATATATACCCTGTTCTACCCATACTCTATTTACAGAGGAAATGGCAGACTCACTCACAAGGCAGTGATCTAACCATCTTTTGCATCCATGTGCCTCACTCAAAAATGTAAATGTGTTCGAGTGTTCACCTAACATCAGGATATCAACACAACTCCAGCATTGTTCTTTACAAAAATGTTGCATCTCTTTATAAAAAAGCTCATTTGGGTGGGCATTAAAATCACCCAATATGTAAATAGCCGATACATTATTGTTGTATTCATCTATAATCGAACTTAATTCACTTAAACAGTCTGTAAACTCCACTAAATTGTCATTCGTGTTTGTAGGCATATATACACTGAATACAAGTATAGTTCGACTGCCAATATATGCAAGAATACCAGTAATACGTACGTTTTTACAGTCAATTACCATCACCGAGCTGAATGCACTACTGCGCCATAGCAGGGCCACGCCTCCAAACGGTCTACCGGTTAGTGGACCGGCAGATAGGTCGACTGCGGATGTCCCAGTGCCACTAAATTCAGCGTTTATTGTGCCCAGTAAGGGGAGCTCATAGTCTAGCAGCCAGGTTTCCTGAAGAGCCACGATGTCCGCCGATTTACACAAGGATTTAATGCCTTCCAATGACCTCTTCAACGACTTACAGTTAAAACTAATTATATTCGTATATGCATGTTTAGCGGCACTATCCATTATTATTTATGAGCGGTATGCCTCCTTTTTCCTTAGCAACAGAATCACTATTGCCAGCCACTTTTTTAAAGTCCACAAACCTCCGGAAAGATATACCTGCTGGCCATAAGTTGTTGTCTAGGAAAGTATTCATATTTTGTCTAGTTACAAATAGCTTAAAGGCGTTATAATCTCGTTCTATCTTCATTTTTATTTTAACTAAAGACACTTTTTCGTTTGTTCTGCTATATATATAATCCTTTATGTCCTTTTCACTAACCTCCTTATGTACGTTCGATATAAACAGCGGGATTTTCGTGTCCGCCGCTTTGAACTTAAAGGTATTATCTACAACCGCTTTACCCATAGTATTTGTAAAACGGCTTCTATTACGTTTATTACGCACTAATATCCACTGTTCTTTATATTCGTTGCTTTGGTTGTTATTTGTATTTTCACCGCATTCCTCCGTAGAGCCCATATTTTTATGTACAAATAATTCGCTTTGTGTACATGTTGTTGCAATCTTATCAGTACGCTTGCACCAAACATCTGTTTGCTTGTCCCCACTACACTGCTGTCTCATACTTGCATTCGCCGTCGTCGGGCATCTCAGTGTCTCACTCGCACAACTATCACTAGTCTCTGCCGTCTCAGGTGCATGAGTAGGACGCATTGTAGGCACTGGCTGTGAGTTAGAAAAGGACGGCGCGACGTCTTCTAGATCATGCGTCTGATCAGCTGTTAAGTATTTTTGAGGCGTGAGTAATGCCATAGGGCCACTGTTTAATAAATACCCACCTCGTTTTTTATTAATATTACAGTCCTGACTTATTATAGAAGCATATTTGGTTCTCAACCACTTATTATCTAGGTCTTCTAGCTGATTAACAGTAGCATAGTTCTCTTTTATATCTTTAATTTCTTGTCGTAACAACAGAATATCTTTTAAAAGACCTGTCACGTCAACATGGTCGAAAGACACCGGCGGCAGTTTATGTAGATCTTTTGCCACAAACATTGGAATGATTTCAGGATCCACGCCCTTAAAAAGGTTTATGATATCCTCTAAGTTTCGCACTGTTTTTCCATCCTTTCTCCTGGATATTTTCAACTTGTTTGATTTGACGGACTGATATAATAATGTTTTAGCCACTTCCACTTCTTCGTTGCTAAACGCTGACACACATATCCGTATTATGCTTTCATTGTCCATAACATCAATCTTGTTTTGCACAAAAGATAATAACTCATTAACTACTAAATTACAGTTAACGCATTTCACTATATTCGATGACATTTTCGTTACGTAGCGCGTAAGTAGCTAGCGCACGCTCGCGACCAAGGTCACGCGTAGACGTTGCAATAATGCAAGTTCGTTAGCTTATGTAGCTTTCCACAGCATACTCGAAATTTTCCAGCTGGAACATGGCCAATTCAGAAAACCTCGCCACAAAATTAGTGGTACATGAAATTCATTCGCAATAAAAAGTAATGTCCCCAATCGAAATAATAAAGCTATATCGTAAAATGTTTATAGATCATTAAAAGAAAGATTTCATCAAAACCATATTTGGAACTTATCGTCATTTTGTCGCTTTCAAACAATTTTGATCAAAGACTATATACTTAATTACTTATCGTATGCGCAGTGGTTACCCTAGTGTCAGAGTTGTTCAAGCTGCCCCTGACATGACTTAACGACTGTTGCCTATTGACTACAACCGGGATTGACAGTTTAACGTGCCCTCTGAAGCACGGAACACTCAGAAATTAATCCACTTTGGCGGTCACTCATCTATAGACTGATCGCGAGCTTAGTTGCATAACCTGTCCAGCCACTTACGGATCGGTGCGAGCATTCGGCTTTGAGCGCTTAAAAGACCATGGGGTCATCTAACTTATTAGATGACCCCATAGTCTTTGAGGCGCTCAACCCTTTGTACAAATCCATTTTTATAGGAAGTAATCAGACAAGAGTCTGTGGTGATTTGTTATTATGTCCATTTCATAATATCACGTAGTACGCAACGTGTAACATGAGTCAAATTTATTTGTACGCGAAAAGATTTGCACGGAAACGATTTTTAAAGAGAAAACTTCTTTAGGTGCGCTTTTTGGATGAAAAAAAGCGTGAAACTCGCGTCATCGTCACCGCACACTTCACATGAGCTATGTGGATACTGTGTATATATGTACATTGATATGTCGCTGTGCGTTATTAGTATACATTATATATATATATATACAAAGAGTATATCACAATGAGCAGTTTCAACTATTATATTATAGATTATTTAGATAAAAAGTGTAAAAATAGTTTTCACTTCTACCGGCATGTGGCAGCCCCAAAGAGTGCCTAGCATGTTTTTTGCTTGTTTCGTAAATTGAGACTCTAAATTTGTTCAGTTTCATAGGTCAGTTGAGCTCCTTAAGTAACTTTACCACAATATTCATGTTACACTTTGCATATTTCATAAACAAACTTTGGGAAGCTCGAGCTTTCGGGGCCTCGCTCGGAACCATTACTAATGTTTCACCTCTTTACTTATAGAGTTAGATCTAAGTTCAACATTCTCAAAGAACACAGCCCAATATCACACACCATAATAATAAATATTCGTTACTGGTTTGGAGGAATAACTACTTAGAATAAACTAGCTGGAAACCTGACCTTGCGGACTCTGTACTTTAGGTAAGGTACTACAATACATCTGCCAGCTTTCCTACCGACATTAGAGCAAAAGAAGCTGTAGCACGTAGTGGTGCGGCAATTATATTAAGCATGGTAGGATCATATGTAGTTTAGGTAAGCGGGTTTCCCAGCTTAGAAAGAACAATAGGGACACTCCATACCATCCCATGGGTGTTGTGTAAAAGACGACTAAGGGATACACCAGGCAGTTGGGCAGTAGCGCCACCTGTGTAACAACTACCGACAAACTGCGGACGCCAACTACGGTGCCAAGCGCGGGGACTGCACGTGTGGCGCAGCGGCTAAGATAGTCGCCTAGCCGCTTCGTGTCGCGGGTTCAAGTCCCGCGCCGGACAACTATTTGTGTGGCCCATAAATAGTTGTTCTGAGTCTGGATGTAATTTGTGTCCGTCTATTATATGTTTGTAAAGTACCCAGCGACACAGGGAATAGATTGCATAATGCGGGCGTTGTCTTTCGAAAAAAAATAAACAAAACTACCGAAAATCCCTGCAAATTACAACGTTCTATATACACCTTTGGTAGGTGTCCAGCAGATGATGATGATAGCACTCCCCGAATAAAATTGAACTTAATTGCGTCAGTAACTGACCCGAGTCTAGGTTCGAACCCCAAAGGCGCGGGTAATTAGTTTGTAGTTTTATTTGCTAAACGGCTTGAGTCCATGCGCGCCTCTACTGCCAGGCGAATCAGAAGCCCGAAGAAAGCCTCCTAGGCGAACTTTAGAAACGGCTTTCGGCCGTTCAATAATATTATCTACCGAACCGTTGTATGCAAGAAATTGTATTAGCGATAAGACGGTCGTTTTCACCCTACCTGTTTTAAGGGAATAGCAATTTTGTTTTGTTTCAATTCGAGTGCGATCAATAAAAATCCCTCTATTTATTTAACCCTCCAGGTGCTGCAGTGCATAGGATATATTTTCTCAAGCCAGATTTACTTGATTTCACGTATGACGCAGTGGTTTAGTTGATTGATGATGATGATGATGACACTACACACGGAACCCTGGTGTTTCTGGTTTGCCCGCTATATGTGCAATCCATAAATTGTCGTTGGTTGAGGCTTTACACGACGCAGACTATTTAAAATACTAGTGATCTGTCGCGTCTTCTCCAGCCAGGTAGAAAGAAGATAAATAAGAATTTTAAACTATTACTTTACGCCAAAAAATTACCTTCATAGACAAATTTTTGATACCATTGTTACATTATTGTAATTTTCATAGGGATTTCTATCTTTATGTTACTCGCTTAAAATGAAGAATTTTTGAAATCACTTTAGTAGTTTTTAAGTTACACTACAAACAAACAAACATATTAATCATTCCAATATTTTCTTTAAGTTATAGTAGTAGGTTTAGGTTTAGGTTTAAAGACATTTATTCCCATTACGACATACATACGTCACTTACATGAGAACTTAAATAACAAATAATATTAACATATCCGTTGTCATCGAGTAGTATATACAACGTGTAACAGAAAGTGTGAACGTAACTTAAGGGGGTTATAGGGTATCAGGACGGCTTCCTATGGACGAAACTTCAAACAGAAATAATCATTTTTTATTCAACTAGTAATTTAAGTTTCTATCGACCACCTAAATCAAAAAGAAAGATTACCGACATTATGAACAACACTAAAAACTCAGCCGCAAGGGTAATGAACCTTACCGCGAACTCTTTGGGTACCTACTACTTAGACTGTAAATAAAAAGTGTGGTTCTGTACAGTCACGTAATTTATTACACGTGTTTATTTTAAGATTCAATCAAATGTTTAACTGAATTTTTGCTCTAATTTTTAACGACATTTTAATCATTCATACTTTGATAACTAGGAAAAATCACTTAATTTAATTTAAATTGATATTCCGCAAGATGTTGGATCTAGGAGAAATAAATAATATAATTGACTTATGTAACTGCAGATATTTTTTTGTGTGTTAAATAGTAAGAATATTAAATTTTTCTTTCAGTATGTGAATTTAATCTGGCTGAAAACGAATAGGTACTTAATTTTTAATACAAACTAACCAGATAAACCCACGCGGTACGACTACTGATAAATTACGAAACAATATGAATAATGTACTAGGCTCATATGAACATTAGGGGACATTTCGAATTCCGTCCTGATTTTGTCGCAAGGAACTCTAATACGGCGGCGAATACAAAGGATTGATGTAGGTAAATAATAAATGGTTAAATATTTTTTAATATTCATCAAAGCGGGCCCCGCGCGCTGCGCCATTTGAATGTGTTCATGTATAACTCATTGGTCTAGCGGTAGCGTGTTCAACTGCAGATAATAAAGTCCTGGGATCAAATCCCGGGTCGGGCCAAAAAGTGATTATGGGAATAATGAAGTCCTGGGTTCAATTCCCGGGTCGGGCCAAAAAGTGATTATGGGATTTTTCCGTAAAAAGAAATTTCTTAGTATCAGCCCGAAGTCTGGGAGTTGACGATATTACACTCCCATGCCTCGGAGAGCACGTAAAGCCGTCGTTCCTGTGCCTGACCTCTTTCCGGTCGTATCTCTAGTCGTCCCATCGGATCATGAGAGTGATGGAATAGAAAGTGCATGGGCACTTTCAATTCCACCTTTAAAATTTAGAGTGATACACTCCAAATTTTAAAGGTTCCCTAAAGACATATTAATCATTCATACAATACATACAAATAAAAAAATATGAATAATGTACTAGGCTCATATGAACAGTAGGGGACATTTCAAATTCCGTCCTGATTATATCCAAAGTTACACTAATATGGCGGGAAAATCAAAGAGTTGATGTAGGTAAATAATAAACGGTTAAATATCTTTTAATATTTATGTAAGCGAGCCGCGCGCGTCGTTGATACCTAGGTGGCTCTTTTGAGTGGACTCAAAGACGCCGCCAAAGGGGCCGCGTTTGAAGAAAGCCGCCAAATTCATCAAATATTGTGCAATTTCATTTATTTAATAAAAATATTAAAATCATCAGTTGTTCGTAAACTGCTGTCTATTTAGGTCGTGTTTAGTTACTCAATCGTCTAAAATGTCGTTTAGTAATGAGTAAAGTGTTCCGCGAAATCCTTAACTATGTCGTTTAGTGATCGTAATAATTTGGAAAATTTCGTGCATTCATCTATGAAAGAATAGCCTCAGACGTGCACTTTGTGATGATGAGGATTCATAGGTCACAGAATTTAAGGCTGTTTAATTACGAGGAACCTATGTCGTGAAGGGTACAGTGTCGCGATGGAGGCCACGCCTCTTTATAACTAAGAAACATGAAAGCTTTACGATTCTATGAATATGTTGTACATGAGAGAGACTCGTGTTAGTTGGCAAGTCTTAGAGTTAAGCTTTCGGTGTCGGTGCAGATTTTAGTGAACGTGAAATAATGAAATTCTTCCATCAGTACTGAAAACAAATTCAACTAGAAGTTAAACTATAAAAAGGATCTCGTAATGTGTTTGTGTATCACGTACTTATACGATGTAAAGTATCCAATAGCTATTCAGCAGTGCTATAAATAAAAACATAACTCTAAAATAAAACAAAATATGTGTAGTGAGTGCAATCGGAATTAAACTACCAGGCGTGCATAGAAACACAGAGGTATGTCAAACAATTTCTAGCGTAAATCATAATCAGCTGTGCTGTGTTAGTACGGATGTTCGTTATATCGATAAAAATACTTGTCGATATATTAAACGGTATATTATTTTACGATCAAGATTAAAATGATGGTATTTCGGTATGAGATTTTGTGTATAGGTAGGCTTAAGGAGACCGTATATGCCCCTTAAGTTACGTTCACTCTTTCTGTTACACGTTGTATATACAAAGTTAACAATAACTATCAAAATTATCAAATACATACTACACAAATCAATATGAACTAAATAACAAACCAACACGTACAATTTATATAATAACAATACAATTTATATAAACGAAGCAAGATAGTATTATGCTAGATATTTGGAAATTGGTATTTTTGTCTTAATATGATTTGCTAGCCTCTTTTTGAATACGTTAAGCGATTTAATATTTTTAATGTCCGAGGGTATCTTATTATAAAACCGCGCACCAATGCATGTTATAGTTGAAGCACCATACTTGGTGCGCGTCTTAGGTAAAACGATAAAGCTTGCGCGTCGACTGCAGGTGCGCCCAACTTCTTTCCGCTTGGTAAAGTGTAGGTCGGAGTTGACATTGTTGTTTAATGTTTTACGGATAAAAATGCAGGTATTGTAAATATATAACTGCTCAACGTTCATTAATCCTGTTTCGTGATAAATTTTGGTAGTTGATGTTCGGAAGTTGTAATTAAATAATATTTTTATTATTTTATTTTGTTGGACTTGCAATTCGTTTAAGTTGGTCTTGGCTGCGTTTCCCCATATTTCAACAAGATATAGCAGATGTGGTTTTACTAAAGTATTATATATTGTGAGGCGGAGTTTGCGAGGTATGCATCGGACACTATTACGGAGGGAGGCATAAATAGATACCAATCTAGACTTTACATGTTTGATGTGGACTTTCCACGTTAAATTGTTGTCCATGTGAAGACCGAGATATTTTTCATGGGTTTTCTCTTGTAATGGTGTATTGTTTAACGTGAGTGTTGAGTAACTTGGTATTCTTTTGTTTTTAGGTTTAAAGACTATGTAGCATGTTTTGGAGATGTTAATGGTTAATAGGTTATATTGGAACCAGTCATAAAGAATATTTAGGTCATGCTGAGCTTGCGAGATTATGCTGTGGATTGATGAACCGAAATAAAAAAGACACGTGTCGTCGGCGTAGAGAGTAATATGACCTTTTAAGTGCAATTCATGCATATTATTTATATACACAAGGAAAAGTAGGGGACCTAGGATTGATCCTTGTGGTACTCCCCAGGATATGGTATGAGGATGACTTTTGGAATTATTGTCTAATTTTACGACCTGTGATCTGTTTGTCAGATAAGATTCAAACATCTTAAGAGCTTTACCAGTTATACCAATGGCCTCCAGTTTTTGTAAAAGCAATTTGTGACAGACGGTGTCGAACGCCTTTTTTAAATCGATGAATACTCCTAGCACTATGTTTTTTTTATCAAGGTTTTGTTTGATTTTGGTTATTAGACCAATTGTTGCTGTTAGGGTATTTCGTTTAGACCGAAATCCGTATAGTCGTTCAAAAATGAAATAGTATTACATAGTATGGTCTTTTGTTTATCAATTATAAAACCGGGATCCGAGGTTTTGAGTGAAATGATCTACCAAGACTCTGGTTGAAAATATCGTATTCGCTGACTGTTTTGAGTGATCATGTCTAATTACCTTGACCATATAAGGCAGTCATGTGCTTTGTGAACTACATAAGGAGGCCACAACAGTTTAAATATATAAGTAATAGAATTAGGCGTTACTTTGCTGAATTCCATAACAATCAAAATACGAAATCAATATGTAGTGTTAATTACAATTATTCAGTCTCATTCGAGCACTTGACGAGTAAGCAGCCCTTTAGAATGGTCCGTGGAGGACTGAAACACGTGTTGGGTGTCGTAAAAATATGCACATTCAAGAAGGACAACATAAAAATCAAATCACATGCGCTAGTGTGATTTGATTTTTATGTTGTCCTTCTTCAATGTGCTAATTTTTGCGGTGCCAATTGCATCCCGGCATGATTATTATACATATTTTTTTATATATAATAGGGTGGCATACGTGCAAGTGGGTCACCTGATGGTAAGTGATCACCGCCACCCATGGACACTCGCAACACGTGAGGAGCTGCAAGTGCGTTGCCAGCCTTTAGGAAAAGAATAGGCTCGTTTCTTGAAGGTTGCCATGTCATACCGGATCGGAAACATACATATTTTGTAGTTTAGATATATATTTCTCTAAAAACTATATCTAGTAGCTAAGTTGTTTACTCTAATATTGTCGGAACCACCCCACTTTCCTTTACAGGGCTTTACTGTATTTGTAGTGTTCGACTTCAAAAACAGTTATAAAATATCGTAACTAACAGTGCAATAATGGTTTTTCAATGAGTAATGACACATAAAAACAAAATAACATACACTTAAAGCCTTACTTTGTCGGTATTTTGCTATTTGCGATTACGTTACAGCTCATGCAAAAAATAGTTTTATTTTTATCGTTTACTTCAAGCTGCGAGTACCTGAAGCACCGTTACGTAGCAGTTCATAAAAACAAAAAGAAACGCATTTTAATTTTAGTGATATAAATTTGAAATATGCGAATGAAACCAATGCGATGGGCATATTAGTAGCCATCGAGGACAATTATCCCCGTCCTGACTCCATCATTAGATTACCTTAGTGGTTTCAAATAACATGATAATGACCATGGCCTAATTAGAAATAAGTGGATTGGTTTGCTGTTAATGTAATGATTTTTATTTACGAGAAACAATATTCAAGAAGGTGTTACAAGTGCCTAAGTTATAATTGATTTATAATAATAAATTGCTAGCCGAATTTCGACCACGGCGGCCGGTCTTAATGGACTTCCACCACCTGCGCGGGATATATTATTGTGTACAAGTGTATGCGTTAACACAGGGCACTTTCTATTCCATCTCTCTCATTATCCGATGGGACGACTAAGGCCACGACAGGAAAGAGGTTAGGTATAGGAGCGACGGCTTTACGTGCTCTCCGAAACACGGGAGTGTAATACCGCCAAATAGCTGACTTTGGGCTGATACTGAGAAATTTTATTAACATAATAACTAAAATGGCTTTATGGCCTGACCCGGGATTTGAAAGCTCGTTATTTGTGGTTGAAAACGACAAAGATCTTGTTTTCCAAAGGTATGGTGTACGAAGCCTATACCAACATTATTATATTCACTTCTCTCCCAACTTTTCACTTCTCAAACATACATATTAGTAATTAAAATAGCGGCAAGAGGTGTTTAATTAAGTGTTGTTGCGTACGTACGGACGGTCCGTACTCTGCCGAGTGGTAAATATTGTAGGGTGTGGGTGTTAGCGGGGAGGTTCAGAATCGCCCATTATATTGTGACTTTATAGCCTTATTGTATAAAGAACACGATAACCTACATTGCTATAAATTATAGAATAGAGAGTATACGGGTTGATTTTTAATTATCATCCTTTTGGTACAATTAAGAAAAAACATACTTTATTCTATAAATTTTTGCAAATAAAAACCATTAACGAATCATTGAGCAGATATTTCAAGATATACATTAGCTACACAAAATAAATTAAAATCTTTTTTCTTTTTGTTTTATATGATCAGTATGACCTTAAAGACTAATCCTAAAATATTTAATTATAATAATGTTACTCGTTTTATATCAGCTTTTAGCTGGACGTTAGCGGAAAACCTCTTTTTGAGTAGGAATTTCACATAATAATTACCTCTACTATCCTACAGAGAGAGAGTTCGAGACAACCGCTGTGCCAATTTATTCTTCGTAGGTAAAAGAGTTTGTGGTGGTCATTTAATTAAATTTTTAAATTTAAGGGAATATTTGTACAAAAGTATTTGGAGTGGGACCAAATACTAACTATAACGCTTATAGGAGAGGAAAGAGTGTAGTCGATTTATTGTATTATGTTTCAACTGAACTACGACCTAACTATCCAATATAATAGTCTTTAAAACTGCGGCCTATAATTGAGTTAAACGTATATAGTGACTTACAAACATAAACTGTAAATAGTTTGCATATTTATTAGGATTGACTTTTCATAAGCGTAACGGAATTCTCCAAGCAACACAAACAAACCATTACATCACTCAACGCAAAACGCTCACACTGGAACCCCATCCCAGTTAATAATATGAATAAAAAAGCGTTCAGCAGAGCGTGTTCTCTCCCGCGTTTCTCCACTACATATTTCTTGATGACACACATGTTATGCTGAATCGCTTCACGCTACGTGAGCGACCACACCACTATATCTTGACGCCCAGGCCTAGTGTGCAATATAAATGTGAAAAATAAATGAACCCATACCTGGGGGGCTACCGGGTAAGTCACCGAACATCGTGATAGTGATCGGCGTTCAAATAAATAAAGGTTAAAAATTACTTAACCAATCCTTAAATCGGCTTCCATGAGCACATGTGACGTCATAAATGATCCGGAATCGATTTTCAACGTCGAAGACGATTTAACAACTGATTAAGTCATTTTTATTTACCTATTACGGATAGCTACTTACGGATCATTTATGACGTCACATGTGCTCATGGAAGCCGATTTAACGATTGGTTAAGTCATTTTTAACCTTTATTTATTTAAACGCCGATCACTATCCAGATGTTCGGCGACTTAGCCAGTAGCCCCCCTAATCTATCTCTACCCTGAATGAAACTCTTAGGAATCTGAGACAAAAGTGCAGCTGATCACAATGTTATAAAAATGACCCTTAGGATGATTTCATTGCAACACAGGACAATTCGCCGGAGGCATTCCGAAGCGAAGTGAAGATGTCTTCCTTGAAATTGGCCACTGTGAAAAAAAATCGGGTAGGACCACAATGTTTACTACTCGAATTTACCACCTATTTACGAATCGTCCGTACGAACACAATAACACTTAATTCCTCTTGCCGCTATTTAAATTACTAATATGTATGTTTGAGAAGTGAAAAGTTGGGAGAGAAGTGAATATTTTATTTTGGATGTTGGTCTTCTTTTTCTTATCGTGTCGATGGTAAGAATTAGATTTTATCTTCCCAAAATTGAGCAACGCTGATCGCTTTGGCTGAAGCGTCATAGAAGTCCTGAAGGGTTGTTGGTGTAAGCTTTGGACACCATACCGCTGGAAAGCAAGATATAATGCTGTCTGGAAGAAACCTCTGGTTTATAGACTTTACTAAAGTCATGCTTCTATTAATTTTTCCTTATGTCTCTGGCGCTGTCCCTTTAAAGGCAATATGAATACATTTTAATTTTACTGTATCTTTATTTCAATTCATACGAAATCCAAGTTCTCCCGATGTTCACAAATAAGACAATGATAAAACACTTTAAGCTAAGTATTTTATTCCTTCGCTAAACTGTCGAGTCGTAAAATATATTAAATAACTTTGTAGATTTATTACTTCCTTCTAAGTAACGTTTGTGTTTTAGCGGGACCAACATTATGAATTCAGTCAATAAAGTTTGTAAATTTATACAATAATCTTTTATTTTGCGTACCATTATTTAGAACTGATTGAATTTTGCTAAGTCTCGATATGTTGAAACCGAAGCCAAGATATTTCTTCCCAGTAAGATACTAATCCCACTTTCGGAGTCGACTAGTTTCTTTCAAACATATGCTTCTGTCGATATTATACGTCAAAGATGGATGGTTCAACGACATTTGAGAGACGTTTTATGTTAATGATTGAAAGTTTTTATTTATATTTCAATGAATTGTAGTTAATTTTATTGTACATAATTCTCATAAATGTAAGTAACAAGTGTAGAAAACGATTTCTCAATTCTTGAATCTATTTGTTGGCCTAGGTAAGGTGTACTGTACTGTCTATTACATATTCAATTGAATATGTGAAAATACGTTTTCTATCAAGAATCAAATTCTAATAGGTGCCTAGTACATTGTAGTTACTTACATTTTGTAATAATCTTATCAGCCATCAATCACACACGTCAGTGCAAGTGAAAACGTAACACATACCCGTATCTTTATTTCGATTAAGATCGTATACTCGCACTGTGTAACATTGGAACCTAGTGAAATTAAAATTCAAAAAAATTACAAAATTGCATTAATAAAAGCCACCAAGTGCAAATCGTTCAGCTGTTCAACCGTATTATGGGTATGGGGGTAGGTTGTGAAAGAGATACAAAGGTTGTGAAAAAAACCATGCGGACAGCCTTTGGAAACTACTGATAGAAGTGAAAACTAATTTTGTTCTAATTTACAAACATCGGCTCAATTCATATTGTTGGACCAGTTTAAAACACAAACGCTACTTAGAAGAAATCAAAATCAGAAATCATTTATTCGCCTGGAAACATCAAACACAAACATATCCATTATTAAATTCACAAACATATCAATTAATAAATCCACAAATTATTTAATACATTTACGAATCAACACTTGGCTTGGCTGCTTTAATATGTGAGATAGACGATAAGTAAGTAGGTAAGTTTTTAGGCTACCCCCAGATTAGTCGAAGGTATTGGTTCCATCGGACCGGATTTCTCAATTTTGAGTCTGGGTAGTACCCGTCCTATAAACTGGAATAAATGGCAGCGGACTCAAAATACAAGCCCAAGTTTTATAATGTAGAATTGATTTGCGTGTACGTACGTACATATCACGGCATCACAGTTACATTTATGCAAATATCTCGACTTAATTGTTTCCATAAATAGTCTCTATTTTCACTTTCTAAACGTAAGCGTAAGTTTGAAGTTAATGCCCTTATATAAAAACTATGGAGATGTGTTTAACGGAGATCGTCGGGTGTGAAATACAACTTTACATTAGGGACGGTGGAAAATTGTGGCATCCGCATACCATGCCTCGTTTTCATTACGCCATAAGACTTGTGATGACGTAAAGCATGCTCATGTGACTGTTACGCAGTTTTAAACCCCCACACAAAATGATGAGTGTTATAATAAATAATTAAAATGGGACCCTATTACTAAGACTTAGCTGTATGTCTGTCTGTCACCAGGCTGTATCTCATTACCGCGATAGTTAAGTTTATAGTTAAGTTACCTCTCGTATCATTTCTTCAAAGTGAAGACATGGAGTCTGAATAATATGTGTTATAAAATATCTTAAATATGGAAATATATATAATAATAAATATTTAAAAATAAAAATAATAAATCTTTTAACTATCCTAACAATTCTCATACTCTATATTTATCTACTTACTTTACTTTGTATGCTTTTTAAAAACATAACATCAGCGATAGGGAAATAAATCTTAGGTAAACTTGATCGGGGAAAGCGTGGAAATGTTTTTAAAAAGACGTTAAGATAATTGAAGTTGAATTATTTAATTAAGGTCTATTACAGTCAGTGGCTAAAAACAGAATGACTTAAAACTATATTCAAAAGTACTGGGGAGCAAAGAATACCATCAGCACTTCTGGGTGTTCTGGTCGGGCGACAATGTGTGGGCGCGTATTGTAATAATATAAATGTGCTTAGTTAGCTAGAAAGACAGAACGTCCGGTTGGTGTTGGTAATATAACTAGGTATTACGAAGGGGACATTATAAACATGCAATTAACGGGTATAAAGTACACATAGACTTATACAAACTATTAAAAAGGGTCACAGAAATAGTTGCCCCGTGAGTGGATTGAATCCAAAACATGTGTGTGCCGAGCTAGTAGCGAGACTGCTACCTTACCCACTGTACCTCAAGTACAGTATTATGGTGGGGCTCCCACGCTTCTGTAGTGCGTCTGCGATGTTTGCGCACGCCCACACAGACGGCTTTCACACGGTGCTGAGGCGCCGGATCGCTTCGCTGATGTTTCGTACGCGTGGGAGCCCCAACACCATCCTGAACGTCCTCTGTCAGAAGATAGACAGTCCCATTCTGGGGCACTGGGTTCAAGTACAAGTGCGTGTACCTGGAGCCCCAGAATGTGGCAGATATTTAAATTAAATTAATTACTTTTTATGACTAACATAGTTTTTAAGATGTAATTTACTAACAATATTATGGGCCAAGTGTCTGAAATAAAAAGATTTTATTTTATTTATTTTATGACTATAAACTACGTAGACATGTTTATCTTCATCTCATTCGTTCGGTACAAGTTTAAGTGTTTTAGGTCATGGAATATTAAAACGAATGTAGGTCTCGAATACATGCTAAAAAGATCCCAAAATAAGAGCATTACCAGCATACACTTTCCAGGCATAAATAACGACTAACCATACATCATTTTTATGCCCCAAAAGTTATTTGATTATAGCATAAACATGTAAAACAAGAACGTGAATAATTGACTGAACACTATTCCATTGGGATCGAATGGATACATAAAGGATTTATTTTGTTACCAAAAGTAAATTCTTGAACATGCAGAGTTATTCAGAACTGAAATGAAGTTATCAAGTGCGTGGTTTAAAAAGAATCTCGTTTGTGGAGCGATTTCTTTTTATGGGTTAGTTAGGGTATACTGGATATTATTTCAAAATAACAGATGTTTAAGTAAGAATATAATGGTACAGCAACATTGGTGAACAGCAGCTACAGAGGTCTTGATTTCAAAACACGGGTAGGACCAAATGCGATATCTTGTTCTCCATAAATTCAGTAGTAGCTCGGCGTCTGGAGTTTGCGATGTTACTACACCATGCTTAGGAGAGCACGATAAACTGTCGGTCCTGTACCTGTGTACCTAACCTCTTTCCGTTCGTGTTGACCCATCGGATCATGAGAGTGTGGGATAGATAATATAACTGTGTTTGCGTAATATATATATTCATATATACAAGATGTAAAGTACTCTCAAAGCAGGCTAGCTAAATCAGAAAGAACTCTTGCTGTACGTAAAATCTGTGCTAAAGATATTTCCCCTCCGATTCTCTATTAAGCACCGTCGTCCGAAGCACGTCATCGACGATCCGGACGACGAGATCACCGAATACCTTAATCAAATCAAATCGATCAGAGACTCTCGCAACACTGCACAACCGACATTTCGTACTCGCCGGTCGAGAGTACGACCGCTGAACGCGTCGCGACCATGACCCTTAGTTTGCATTCGATCCGATGAAATGCCTGCTTCCGGACCTAAACCGGAAGCGAGGCCCGCGTCGCGTATTAACGTAGAGCGACAGTTGCACAAAAATCTCTAAAAATCACGATCTCTCGCCCTCTTCCCGCCAGTATCCGCCCAGAGCCGAGGTTCGAACCCCACAGGGGGTGCCCTCCGGCGCGGGTACTTAGTTTGTAGTTGAATTTTGCTAGGCGGTTAGATCCCACGCTCACCCCTACTGTCCGGTGAAGCAGTAAAAGCCGAGAGGCTAACTGCACGCGTCATGTTAAAAATAAAATAAAAAAATTAAGATATTTTAGCCAACATTCTGATTACCCCATTAGATTTCATGAATGTAAATCAAAATGGCCTGTTGAAATTCATAACCCGGCAATTCGTATGTCCTATCTACAGCTACCCGTAGGCTGTATGTCCGTAATCACTTGTTGAGCCAATTGTGGCGACTGCGAATGACATTTGAATGTATTCAGGCTTTGTCAACCCGTGCGGTTGAGGTTTAGTAGGTAACTGTCGCTTCGTGTTACCAGTTTTCAGACGTTAATCGTATTAAATATTTTGATTTATAATGGAATTTTTATGAAAAATGTAGTTTTCTAAAGCCTGAATTATGTCAGGGTTTCTTCACATATCAAATAACTGATTTAGACGAAAGTTGCTTCTAGCCAGATGCTCTCATGGGTTCATACACGATCGGCGGGGTTAAGCACTTACGCACGCGGTTAGTCCAAAACAGGAGACCACCACAAGTGGTTTGAAGTTAAACCACTCGAGCGTCTACGTGCTTCTGAGGGCACGTAAAGTTATATTTCCCAATCGTAGTTATCATGTGACAACAGTTGTTAAGTCATGTCAGAACAATTCTGGCGGCTATAACATTACTGACACTACTTGCTAACTGCGGATGTGTATAAATAAAAGAACACTTTATTGAATAGCAATCTACGCACGATATTGCTAATGCCGATTAAGAATTGATCGTATGGACGAAACGTCTGTAGCTACAACACAATACAAAATTCTTTTTTGTGCACCATAAATAGCAAATTTATTGATAAAAATTTATTATAGTATATTATGTACAAAGTACGGTCTTACCGCTAGCTGCAATTTCTTTAAGACAACATTAGGGTGGACAAAACTAGATTGAAATGAAAAATGGGCAGTAAAAAAATGTGGGTAAAATACTCATGGCTCACGACACTATTATTCACTATATAACAAGCTCCATCATGCAGCTTTTTAGCTAGTAATAATTAAAGTTAAAAAGTAACGTCTGCATATTCCTATGACATGTGATGAGTGGTTTTTAAATTATTATAGATGGATTGATACAAACTTAAAATAATCATTATTATATTACTTTTAAAACAAGTTTTTACTTACACAAGATTATCCGTAGTCGTGTTAAAAACTACATACAAATACATATGTATATTATTTATTATTATTATATATATTATTTCTATACAGCAGCTACGAACTAGGGTGTTCAATTTTGAAAAATGAACATTCTATATACCTCGTAGAACTTCCTTTGGTACCCTTATCATTGGGCATGATAAAATGTGTGAAAAGCGACAAATAAAGTCCTAAAACGTCACATGTACATCTAGCTACGTCTTCTGAATCTGAAAGATCACAAGTCTTACGGCTTCTACACGAATAATTAGTCTAGCGGGACGCATTTTGAAGTCAATTATAAATATAAATTAACATTTTACAAACAAATAATTTACACGATAACTAAGTGAAAATATAACATCCTACACTGGCAAAAGGGTGGTATGGAAATTTTGGTGAAATATAAAAAATGTGTTATAAACTAATTAATCACATCCCTCGGGTACTACATAAAATGTAAAAGATAATGTTAAAAAGAGAATAATGACAGTGCGCCAGGTGGACAAGGTAAATACGGGTGTAATAATTATATAAGATACATGAATGTACAATTAGATAAAAGTACCCTACGGTACATGCTTAATAACGACCTAGTACGAGTTGAAGTCGCACACGATGGGGTATATACCATCGTAGAAGATTTTTTTAAACAATTATAAAAGAGAAAGGCTATAAACGAGATTTGAACGCAACCTTGTAACCTATGCGCACGGGGCGCATATACGCGCATATACAGCGATACAGACGCGCTGTAGTCGTTCGTAGCCTCCATGTTTTGGTCAGAAACTCCTCGTCACTTGTACATACCCCTGACACGCTTCAAACTAGTTGCGAACCCGCTTCATATGCATGTTTGAACCACGCGTTACGCACGTTTTATTCTACAAAAACGCGAAAGTCAGCATCTACGGCGTAGAAAACACGTGTTCCTGAAACGCGCGTCGTCTGCGCGTTTAAAATACGCGGTTTGCTAGGGGCCAAACATACGGATCAAGAGATATCGTTCAATTTGACAGTTTACAATTGAAAGCATATTACTCAATTAGTCTGTCAACAATGAGAGGTAGAGATTGATGTAATTAATTACTATTAATTAGTAATTAATAATATGTCACATCGATATGCATAATTTGAGACGGAGTGAACGTCTGTGTCTGTGCTAGTTAAAACTGTATTACAGACAAGTGTGTCAGGAATCTAGCAAAAAGCATGAAAATTTAACGTTTCTTTTTTTATTTAATTAAATATATATAGTCAGGTCACCTATGCGCTGGACTGACCAAGTGAAATCCTCAGTAGGAAGCTGCGTATCTGACTGCGCCAGACAATCTGCCAACAGAGAGAGATGGCAGGAGATCGTGCGGAAAGCTGTGTCCACCTTTACCACTGACCTGGATGCCTCGATGTGACCACGACCGCTTTACCAAGAGCGTAACGAAAGAAGAATTTAATTTTCAATTTATAAATTTTTGTATTATATGTTTTTATAGCGGAGCCAACCCCAATAGAAATCGAATTAACTGCACGTATGGGGCAGTGTTAAGGTAGAAGTCTCGCTACTGCCTCGGCACCCATGTGTTTCAGGTTTAATCCCCACAGTTGAGCTATTTGTGTTGTCCATACATAGATGTTAGCAGAAAAAAGCGGAGGAAGAAGAACGCATTTAAAAAGTGTGCCTACAGATTGCCATATGTTTCTGGGAAGCAATTTATTTGCGTATTATGCAACAAATGTTGTAGATGTAGCTCATTTATGTAAGTTGTACACACGTACACAACTTTAAACATTTGACAGACACCATAGTACATTTTCAACTACCGCCTTTACTATCTTATTTTAACGGTTTTCTGGATGAAATCAATTCAAAGTGATAAGACCGCCGATTGTATCTGAATTTGCTATTAAAAATTTTAATTAAAAATTTTAAACATTAAAATCATGTATTGTGTTTTTCTGGTGCAATGATGTGTACTCTATCTATTTATCTTATTTTAGAATTATGTTTTGGAATCGATGAAGTTCTTAGCAATGTGGTCTGGATATTTGACATGAAAATGTAAAAAAATCCTAGAAAATCATTTTTTTTTAGATATTTTCAGCCGTTTAAAATAAGATCAAAAGAGTTTTTTTACCTGAAAGTAGAACATATAAGATAAGTACAAATGGAAATAAATTGGGAAGCTTGTGGACTCACAAAAACTTATAATCAAATAAAAATAAAAGAGTTTAGTAATATTAGTCATGCTGTAAATTGGTATATCTTACGAGTAAGTCCAGTTTGTTAGTGTTGGATGCAGTGAATTATGGTATGACTTACGTGGTGAACTTATGAATTCTTTCTTGCGACGCTTACCTGGAAACATAAATAAAATCGTTAGTTTAATGGATCATAAGTAATATGTTTGAGTAAGATCTAATACTCTGGCATAAATATATTTTTTTTTATTTCTATTTTTTACAGTTCGAATCGGCGAACCACAAGGTATTCGGCCCCATGTGCGTTAACTACATTTTACGCTATTAAATACTACTACGACTATACTTAAAGATAAAATAAGATAAATACACTTTATTGCACACCGTTTATAGATAAAAGTTACAAGATTTAAAATAATATTAAAAGAAAGCTACAATAGGCAGTCTTATCGCTTACAGTGATCTCTTCCAGACAACCTTCAGTTGGGTTATATTGTTTTCTCTCTCTCTAATCTCTGCAAAAAAGTTATAAACAGGACAGTCATCGGTAACAAGTGACAAAGGGGTGAAGACGCCAAATTCACATGCTAGCGATTAAATCATATCCCTTTGCCTAATTATAAGTATGAAAGTTTATAAATAACCAAACGACAACACCCTCACTAGGGATTACGATACACGAGGGGTACTTTACAAACACCGTAGAATATTATCTAGCATATTAGTTATGTGGTTTCCTTAGTACAAGCTCTGCTAGTTTGGGATCAGATGTGAATAATGTCCCAGGATATTATTTAGGATATTATAATCAAACCTCATCATCATCAAAGCTCAGTTTTTAATCCTGGGGCTCATTTTTAATAGGCGTTATGGAAACCAAATACCCCAGAAATCTTATCTTTAGTTGAGGTTCTAGAACCACTAGAGAAGGAGGCAATTTGAAAGCCAAATCCAAACTATTGAATAAACAACAAGAACATCTTAAGCCCAGCGCCAACAATATGTGCAAATTGGCCTAAGGTCGCATAAGTGGGGTCGGGTCAAACGACCGCCCATTCGAGCGTACCCATGACATAAGCGATTTGTTCCCACTGCGACCTTGGCTAATTAACATCATACGACCGTTAAGGCCCAGACTTTCAGTGCGCCGCCATATCTTTTGCACATTTATGTTTAACATGCTACAAAATAATTGTATGTACATTCTAAATCGCTCCAAATTGTGACATTAATTAAAAGATGTAATATGGTGAAGCAAATTTTACTGTTTATTTTAGGGAGTAAAATAAATAAAATAAAAAATAAAAAAGGTTTTTATTCACGTAGACTTTAAAAAAGCGCTTGTAAATAGTCAGAACATGTTTGTAGTAATATAGTTGTATACATTAGATATTATTTCTAGTAACATAGATATTTAGGTACATATTGTATGAAAACATTAATAAAATTTATTTTATTACAGCAATGATATTTAGCTAGCTCGTATCAAGTTATTGTCAAGAGATTATGTTTAATTATCTAGTTTAAATCTAATATTTTGACTACATATTGTCAATGTTTCTGTCTATATGAAGGGTATTATTATTATGACGGACCTTGTGTTAATAAAGACGGTCGCGCTTTAATGCTGCCACCGGATCCAATGCGCCCCAACTGAGAAGACCCAGCGAAACAAACTCAGTGGGTTCATCTACTACCGGTTTCAACACGACCCAGTTGAGACGGTCCGGCGAAACATACTCAAGCGGGCATGAACACGGGATTTGGTCCAATTAGAGTAATTATTTAGTAGGCAAACACAATATATGCTCGATCGGTTGTCTGAATGCTTATTATTTTAGATTATATTTAGGTATACAAAAGAAAAACTTCGAAACAATAACATTATTAATTTTGAGACAGAGTCAATAATTTTAAATTAAGTATATGATAGCAATCATTTACAGATAGTTCACGTAACACATTTATATAAAAATGATTAAATGCGAATATTTCTTATGAATAAGAAATATTAATCAAGTGACGTAAGCACATTCGTTTTTGTATGTTTGTAATTAATACACCCAAAAAAAACATATGTCATTAAAAAATTGTTATTCCAGCTACATAGATCTGAGTCATATACAGAAATGTGAGTTGTATTATACGAATATATTATACGAATATATTAAACGAAAATTATAATAAAGTAACCCAATGCATCAATTATTTGTCTGTAATACATAAAATAATATACAACAAATTGATTGTTCTCATAATTGTCCAGAAATGAATCCGTGAGGTCATATGTGTGCCTTGTTATATTGTATTATAGTTAAGTAACAATAACCGGTATTTTAAATAAGTATTCAAATTTCTACATATTTTACGCAAACAAGCAAGCAAGTCGTCTGATGGCAAGTGATTACCGCCGCCCATAAACTCTCGCATTTATATATCTATACATACGAAGCCGGGGCGTCTCGCTCTCGTTCAAACAATGCGAGTTCTAGGCCTTAAAGAACTAAATTTAAATAGATTAATTTGTAATTAGTAGTATTACAAGTCGTTTTCAAATGCTTAGCCAAGCCTTTTAGCAGAAACGAATAAGGAACATTGCAGAGCTTATCAAAATTTGCATAATTTTATGGTTTCTACGCAAACGACTCTATAGTTGAAATGAGAAACCGCAATTAAGCATCTATTGAACATCGAGGGAAGAAAATTAGCAACCCGTTTCTTCAACATCATCATCATATCAGCCGAAAGACGTCCACTGCTGGACAGTGGCCTCGCCAGATCTCCACAACTACCGGTCTTGCGCTGCCCGTATCCAACGGCATCCCGCGACTTCTGTCAACAAGATCGATGGTTCTTGCCAATGCTGCGTCTCCCGGTTCGTGGTCGCCGCTTTCTGCCCCAGCGGCCCTCACTTCTACGAGCAGCCCACTGTCACGCGGCACGCACCTAGGCACGCGGTCGGTCTATAGATGCGTGACTGTCTAATTAGTTAATATTCTGTGCATCTCCATGGTTCGGAGTTGGTATTGGTTGTTGGCGTTAGTCAACACTCATTAAACTATGTCAGAGGCCTACAGGTTGGCTGTAAAACTCTGACACCATGGAACCAATGCCCTTACGCTAAAGAAGAAAGCAGCTATAAGAATATCTGTCATGCAGCAGAAGTCCGCAGGTTCTCCTGACTCTCCTCAGTACTATTTTGATAAAGGTACAGATACTCTGGTTAAAGAGAACTACATTATTCTGATTATAACTTAGGTCCGTTCCTAATTATTTTATTTTTATAAAAAGATTTCTTCAGCACTAGGGAATCTAATAGTCATAGCCGCTGCGCCTCACGTGCAGTCCTATAGTTGCCGCATCTGGAAATTATTACAGCACAACGATATTTCCCAATTGATTAATGTACGTATGAATCAAATGCCTATGTCTGCTCCTTAACTTAATGTTATGGAACATGGCGCAATATCATCTCTGGATCGTTGACATTTCTCATTTATAAGGCTTGAGAGGTTACAAAAAACAAACGCGAAAGGTTTGGGGGCATCTGTGATAGATTATCTCAATAAAATATCTCGAGTCGATTTACACCAATATCCAGGAAAATCGGCGACCCCACGTTATTAATGGTAGTATGTGATCCCTAAAACCCTTAGGTAGGCAACCATTAAACAGTTCCGGTTACATGAAATTACGACCATTTAGTAGACATAATAAACAAGCTCTTCATTTTGTGTGTGATTGGTCTAACCCCTTGTTCACAAATCCCTCTTTGTCAGTTTTTTGCTGGTAACTCTTATACTTAACCATACAAGAACATCATCATATGAAATTGTTATGGGGTGCTAATAAAATGTTTTAAGTATTTCACAAACGGGTTTTCTTCTAATTGTTCAGTTTGGTCAGAAGGGTAAATAGTGCTTCTTTAGTTTCCTCTACTATTTACGTTACACCCCGTATAGCTGTAATAGATATTCTTAGTGCAATACATTTTAAACACACTAATCATCATCATCATCATCATATCAGCTCAAAGACGCCCACTGCTGGGCAAAGGCTACCTCCCCAGAGATCTCCACAATTACCGATCTTGCGCTACCCACATCTAAACAATTACAACTAATACAATTTATAGGTACATTTAATAAAATAAACTTATAATTAAGTTTATTAATACACTTATTAGCAAAAGCTTTTCTAAAAAAGTTTGTTCTAAAAGCGAAAAATGTAATTTTGCTTTGCAAATTGAACCATTATGAGCAAAAGTTACGCAAGAACTTCGCGTCTATGCAAATAAGATTAAAAAAATAAGTAAAGTTTGAAAAGTAAAAGCAAGCTTTTCAACGGTTTTAACTAGAATAGAAACCTTTTGTAGCAAGAACTTAACTTTTGTCACATATTCCCTAAGTTTTAAAGTCTCTTCATTAAGTCTCTTGTTCTACTTAAGTTGTTTCTACCCTAACACTACTAGGGTAGAAACTTAGGAGAACAACACTGTATTTTAGTAAAAAATAACTGCATCTAAGTGAACTTCAACTGGACTTTACAGAACTTTAATTGTACTGTTTTATTTACTGGCAAAAAAAACTAATTAGTTAGAAGCCTATGCCTAATTCTAAATAGATACATCATATTGAATAGAGTTTGACGGCTGGTGGGTGTAGTTGGTAGATTCTTGCCTTTCAGGTCGTGCGTTCTATTCCCACCCAGGACAGATATTTGTGTGCATGAACATGTCTGTTTGACCTGAGTCTGGGTGAAATTATCTATACAAGTATGTATTTACAAACGAAAAGTAGTATATCAGCTATCTGGCTTCCACAGTACAAGCTCTGCTTAGTTTGGAATCAGATCGCCGTGTGTAAAGAATTGATAGGATTTGTTTTTTTTTGTGATCTAGTTAAATAATAATATAATAATAATATTTAGGGACAATGTCACGCAGATCATCCTAGCCCCAAACTAAGCAAAGCTTGTAATATGGGTACCAGGCGACGATATATATACTTTTATGGATAGATAAATACTTATATACATAGAAAACATCCATGACTCAGAAACAAATATTCGTGCTCATCACACAAATATTTGCACTTACCGGGATTCGAACCCAGGACCACCAGCTTCGAAGGCAGGAGCACTACCAACAAGGCTACGGTGACAGACCTTTACTTTATTTTATGAAAATCTGTTCCGCCCTTAAAAGTTACTTCTCTTATAATAGGAGTCTGGAGTTTAATACGGTTATGATAAGACGTCGTTATTTTTGACTGCATATTTAAGTTTTTGTGTATGTTCCCGCGCTAGAATCCGTCGAGATTGGCCACCGCCGTAGCTTGAATTCAGTCAGCGTTATTATATGCTCTCACCGGTCCGTAAGTGAACGGCGAGGTTAAGCAACTATGGTCGCGGTTAGTCCATAGATGGGTGACCACCAACGTGGATTACTTTCTGACCGTCTCCGTGCTTCGTAGGGTACGATAAGTCGGTCCCGGTTGTAGCCATTAGGCAGCAGTCGTTAAGCCATATCAGACGCCTAATGGGCGGCTTGAACAACTCCGACAATAGGGTAACCACTGCCCATACGATAAGTACGTACGTAAGAGCTATTATTATTCTGGGCCAGTGTTCTCTTATTACTCCTTAAGCTATAACTCAAACTCCAAGGTATATAGGACAACTTTATAGACGACAGCGGTCGCCGTTAAAGGTCACTAATAAAAAACAGTTGCTAGATTAAAGTTGGCGAGTCAAAGTGACTATTTGAATATAGATATGAAAATAAAATCGGAAGCGTTGTATGTGTGTATCAGTCGCTATCCGTGGAAACCTGTTATTGGCTTTATGTTTCCTATTATAGCAGTAATATTTTTTATGTATAGCTGTTGGTTTTCCAAACAATAAATAAATAAATAAAATAAATACAATAATACGGGAAAATATTTCGTCTTGCCGACGTCGATACACAGTTACCTAATTCAAAACTTCACTTTTACTTAATCATACACATGGAACTCTAAACGTCTAAGTCCATAAGTAGAAAAACCATTTGTAACCCAATCAGGGTCCATAGTACCATCAATTAATCGGGTCAAACACAAGGGTGCTATTAGATCATGTTGTCATACGTGGGGAAAGGGGACTTAAGGGGTTCATCCCACACCCTGTCATTAAGAAACAATGGGTCCTCGTTTGTACAAACGCCAGCACTTCCATCTACCCCAAACTGTCAAATTTCTTTTATACATTTTCAACTTTATCACATAAGCATAAGGTTCAATTTCAAATGGGGAAATTTGACAGATTGGGGTAGCTTGATGTGCTGGCGTCTGTACTTGAGTAACGACGTTAGTAATTATAGACCAGTACATAACAGTAAACGCGTTTGATTAGGAATGGCACCAGTAATGATGTCAACTCGATTAAAGGCAGGAAGCTTATAGTACTGAGTAGTTTAGATAAAACTAGAAGTACTTAGTTAAAGCTAGTCCCCAAATGATAGTATATCTGCCTCGTTAACCTACTTAATGTAGCTCATATGTAAGTCAAAATATCTTTCCTTCAGGGCCATTTAGGCCAGTCTCAATGGGGACTTGCCAAATACGCGTGTTATAGTGCACAAGTGTGTGCGTAAATACAGGGGGACTTTCTATTCCATAACTCTCATGTTCCGATGGGGCTACTAGCGGCAGGATAGGAAAGATGTCGGGTACAGGACCGACGGCTTTACTTGCTTTCCGAGGCAAGGGGGTGTAATACCACCAATTCCCAGACTTCGGGCTGATACTAAGAAATTTATTTTGCGGAAAAATTCTATGATCAGTTTTAGGCCCGACCCGGGATTTGAACCCAGGGCCTCATTACCTACGGTTGAAACGCTACCGTGGTGTAGAAGTAATTAAAAAAAGAAATTATAAATGTCATCCTACCTGTTCTCTAACATCAATAATCATTATTCATGCATACGATATTACAAAAATAACGGTTTAAAACATATTGTTTACAAAAACAAACTTAAAATGAATGTCTCCAAGCGCTATCTTTGTTCCTTTACATGAAAGCCTAACCCTGTAGTTTATCAATACAAGCCTTGTATGTAAATCTGTGATATAAAAGCTAGGACGAACATTATCAAGGATCTGCGGATAAAATTTGATACTTAGCTATTAATCAATGCAGATAATAGAGTTAACAAAGCGTTGCACTTCATTTACAGGATTACGACATTAAAACATTAAAACCGTATCCAATTAAAATATAATTCACAGGTATGGAACGCCACCTATAAAAAATATCACGCTATAGTATTCAAATTAAATTCCAAGGGCCTCCAGTTTAAATCAATAAAATATTTACCCTTCTACTTTAGCCGCAGCTAATAGTTCTTGGTTGGTTCCTTTTTTTCTTTTTTTAATCAAGTCCAGTGACATAATATTTTGCTTTTCTTCTCATACAAAATGCAACAGCTGTTCGTTATTCTTGTGGGTGACATTGTTTTTGTTTTGTCTATTTAGCATGTGGTTGTGCTACACTTTACCATAAACTTCTTTAATGTTCAATTTGGCACCATGAAGGAATTTATAAAACCTCAATACTCAATTCTTTATCCCCATGACCTCGTTGTATCATCTGTATCCTGCTTTGTTGTAGAGAGAAGAGAAATTACTTTTTTCTGTCTCCTCTCCTACTCTCTACTCTACTCTCTGTGGGACAGAGATAGCGATTCCTTGGGACATAGGTTAGCTTCACCGCTCAGTGCCATTTCATTGCGTACTACCCTTGATCCTGGCTTACAGGAGTTACAGCGGTGGGTAAGACGGAGGGGCACAGATCAGGCAAAGAATACATCTCCGGAACTGATAAATGACCAACTAAATAATACCATTCTAATCATTCCACATGTCTCGGAAATTTCTATGACATGCTAAATAGATTTTATAAATTCAACTATTAAAGTTAAACTGTGTATAATATTGAATAACAACATCGAAAGTATAACATACATATTTCAATCACGTTAAAACTCATTTCTATTTATATATTTCAAAAGAAAGTTAACTAGAATGGTTCTTTTTATACCTCCATAAAAGAAATCTTTACAAAGTTTATCACGGTAACAAAATTACTTCCTTCATTACCATAAAAAGGTTATTATAAGAACCAAATCATAATTCTAAATGATACCTAGAGCCCAAGGTTTATAAAGAATACAAGCTTTGAAAAAGACGTTAATTTGAAGAAATAATAAGCATATTTAATAGCACCTTTGAAGCTAATGAGTCATAACTTCTGTATAACAATTAGTAATGTTTATAAGCAAAAGCTACGAACCCAGAAGGGCCCGTTAAGCTTTCGGTCCCGATTGAAGTTGTTAGGTAACAGTCGTTATGCCATATCAGACTAGAGAACCGGCTGAACAACTTTTGACACTAGGTTTACCACAGCCCATACGACTAAATGATGTAAAAATATAACACTCTTACACAATCTTACCATCATCATCCACAATCAGATCAGTTCTTTAGCAACAAAATATTCATCCGAATTACATACACTTACAAAGGTTCCAATATAGGTATCAACTTCAGTCGTGGTCCTTATAAACGAATTGAACTAAACTTATTTGCGACCATACCAAAAGCATTATCTTCTTAAAAAAAACAATTCACAATAACGGAGAAATCTCGAAGTCGGCTAACCACAGGACCTCAATACTTTGATATATAAACTAAGTATAACTTTTGGACATCCGTAATTCGGCCCTTCGTAAAGTTATGAAAGCTCGTAAACTACTTGACATACGGAACTAACATTTAAGTAGTATACTTATACGCGAGAGAGTCTGTTAATCTTTTGGCTACTTAGTACTTGGTTACTTAAGGCCAAGAATTCAGCACGCAACTATCTCGGTCGCGCATTTGGATGTTTTATCGGATATATTTGGATTTGTACAACAAACAAACAAACATGGCTTCAGTATGCTAAACTGATGTTTAAGACAATTTAAAATGTCAAAAGTTTATTTTATTTTTTCATTTCTTTATTGGGACACAAAACAGTTATACGTTACAGTGTTTCTAGCAGATTATAATATAACTTAAATTGAATAAACGTATAACCCACACTAATGTCCGCAAAATAATTACATATTTTAAAGGAAGATTAGCTGTGCGCATCTTGTTGGGAACATTGTATATTGGTTTCTCATAAATTTTTGTTCGTAGGTATACCCCGAAACTAGTGTATCTCTCTATGTTTATTTTAATAAAATTTTATTTACTTTTGCTTTAAAAGCTGAGTGTGAGAGTGCAAAAATATCAAACTCCACAAAGTGTGTGTTATACGTATCTAAGTTAAAACAAACTCATAGTTAATCATAAAAAAAATGTTTAAAAATTATTTAAACAACGTATACCTAATTTATTTAAGGAGGTTAATCGTAGAATCCAACTCGGCGTTCGGGAAATTATACATAATATGGAAAAACCCTTGTTTTTATATTAAATGTACATTACAGTCGAAATAAAAAAAAACTTGTGTGTACTTATGTACACGCGTTAGAAGTTATACTTCTTAATATACAACTTGAACATAGTTATCAATTTTCATACCACCTAGAACTAACTTCATGCTGTTAAATTTTTTGGTGTCGGTGTGCGCGCGCATCGGAAAAATTCACTCTCATCATTTTTCTCCATCGCGCCAAAAGAAGTATAACTTCAAAAATGCTCTGATAATTTTGGTATTTTAATCTCACTAGATTACCGAAGCAACCGAAGAAACCGAAGAATTTTAATTGTACAACAACGAAATGAGCCAGCGAGATAAATGCACCCTGAAGTCTCGGCCAATTTTCAGCTTCATAAGTAGCTTCGAGATTTCAGGTTTAGTTAGTGAGTGTAGCTTAACTAGTAACTTTTCTCCTTAAGTTAGATAGAGTTAAGAAACAAGTTTTATTTAGAGCAGTCAATCCCAAGTGAAGGTAAAAAAGCGTGATAGGAACGGATTGTGTAACCTGATTCCCTAGCATCAAACAGTGCAGCGGACGCAACGGTCTGAATTACCATTTACACAGACTAATGAAATATCGATTGGCTACTTATTTGCATTTGCACCATGACTGGACGGGCTAGAATAAAACATTGCGTCCGCCGTACTTCCTTCCCTTTAAATATAGAAAAGAGAACTTTAAATTTTAAATAAGAAATTTTACTTATTTTTTACTTGCGTAAAAGAGAAACAAACATACATCCATATGGATACAATTTTATATCTACCGTCACAAATTTGTGCATTTATAATATTAGTAGGATGTGTGTGTTTTGGCAGTGCACGCCGGAATAGCTCGCAGATGGTAGATTTGTTCCTGCTTACTTGACACTTATCGTCATATCTTAGACAATTCACACAATATCTTTATAAATTGTAGTATAAGTGGTCTTCTGATGTATTAGCAATATTAGTGTAGAGTTTCATTAAAATCCATTCGGTAGTTTTAACGTGAAAGAGTAACAAACATCCATCCATCCACCCATACTTACAAAAATTCGCGTTTATAATATTAGCAGGATATGTATGTTACGCATTTTCTCTGTTGTTTGTAAACCTGTTATTTTAATTGAATCCTATGTGTATTGTGCCTTTTAAATTTGGCTCAAATCACTCGTTATCTAGTAAACACAAGTCATTTCTTTTAACATCCGCGTCGGCTCTGAGTCTAACCCGTTGCGGCCGTGTATTCCCAATAGCCACCAATAGAGACGAATGGGTAAAATAATTAATTATGTGTGTTAACAATGGTGAAGAATTAAATAAATATCATCCCAAGTGTCACTCGTGGTCAGAATGGGATCAGAGCACCATAGTTGCTACTCGATACTCACTAACGATATATATCCATAGGAAAAAATAAGGCGTGCTATCATGACCCTGTTGATCTATTTTCAGATAGTTATTGTGGTCTTTCATTATTTATTTTGTTCTTTAAGTTGAAAGGGATCCAAAGATACGTTAAGAAACTTTCCTTGAAAATTCCTACTAGAAAAGATACATGTTCTAACGAGTAAACAAATCCAATTCCCGAGCACTTTGTACAATGTTTACTTTGTAAAAATATTCCTATTTACGAAATAAATTGCAAACTCCAACAAAGTTTATTTAATATCTGATACAAAAGCTATCTAAAAATAATTGTAAACGCTTATTTATCCTTGTTGTTCCTACGAAATTTAATTAAAGGAAAATAAAATAGGTACAACCGGGAAAGGGTTTATACAATATTAATTAGTTCAGATAGGATGATTGAAATACAGGTCGCTATTCGGAATTAATCCAGGAGAATTCTACAATAAAATTGTAACTCTGATATAAATAACGACACGGTGACATTAATAAATGATAATACACACGCCTTGTTGAACAAACAAGTAAGTATTACTTTCTACTACATCCGATAATTTAGTATATTTATTGAGTACTAGCTGGGCCCCGCGGTTTTACCCGCGTTAAACTTTAAAAATTATAGCCTATGTGTTATTCGGATATATAAGCTATATTACTACAAAGTTTCATCACAATTCGTTCGGTAGTTTTTGCGTTCGGTAGTTTTTGCGAAAAAGTAATACACAAATACACATACACACTCACACACTCACATACTCACGCACTCACAAACTTTCGCCTTCATAATATTAGTGTGATTGATATTGTTGCATATACTAATATTGCACTCTCTAGTATTCTACTTTGATCCCCCTTTCGCGGGTCTGCTGAAAACATGGAAGCAACAGTAGATTTTGAAATAAGCGGTACCTTTGTACGAAATTTTCACTTCTTTTGGTATTTATTGTTCGTTACATTAGAAATATACGTAAAAAAAAATCCGGAGTATCCCCTTCTCGTTCATTTTTGTAGCTATGTGGTGTTATGTAAAGTTCAGAGAACCGTTAATAAAAAAAGCAAAAACCTAAAGTATGGCAGCATTCAACATTTTGAAATATATTATAATTATATTAATTAACAATGCTGGAGCATCTATATTGTAAAACTGACTAAACTAATTTAAATGATAATAATAGTAATATTTCATTGAACATTAATTCATAACTAAATTTTACTCAGGTATGTTGTTCAAATGCCTTTCAATAAATAGATCTAATTATAATACTAGAATTATATATTCTGACAGAGCAGTTAAATAAAGTATATAGATCAAGATCAAATTACCCAGACTTCAGTGATCACAGTATAATCGGATGAGTGACTCCCGAAGGAAATTATAGCTAATTCAGTAAGCCGTTCTTATAGACTGCCCTGCTAAGTCCTAGCTTAAGATGTGGGTAAAAGACGAATATTAATAGGATGTGGATAAAATAATAGGAATACATTCAATAATGGTTGGGAACATTTAAGAGCCCCTATTTACTCACGGCCATCTGATCCCAAACTAAGCAGAGCTTGTACTATGGAAACCAGATAACTGATATTCTATATAAACTACTTTTTTTTGCAAATACATACCTACTTATATAGATAATTACAACCAGACTGTCTGTTACTGTTTTTACTGTCTATCTGTCTGTGTGTTAGATTAGGTAATCTTAAGTCTTTCAATTTTAAGATGTTGCCCGCAGTTATTGATCTCTAAATGTCACCCTGTTCCTCTACTCTTTTAGATAGCTTTTCTTCAATCAATTTTGCCCCGTATGTGTGAGTGGTTAAGGACGGAATTGGCGTGAAAAATAAAACTATGATGGGCCGGTTGGTGTGTTTAGTAGATACATGCCTTTCCCACCGGAGGTTGTGGGTGCAATTCCCAACCGGGACAAATCTTTGTGTGATTAACACGATTATTTATTCGGTGTCAGGATGTAATTCGTCCATAATACGTACGTACATACATACATAGACTCACGCCCGTTTCCCAGAGGGGTAGGCAGAGACAACGGATTTCCATTTGTCACGATCTTCGCACACGTCTTTTGCCTCAATTACTGTCATTATATTCTTCATACACGGTTTAGGGTACTTCTGACCTGTCCTTTCTTGAGAACGTCTCTGATTTGGTCAGAGAATGTTCGACGAGGTCTATACGTACATATGTATTTATAAATATATAAGTATGTTAATCAGTTGTCTGGTTGTTTTATTAAATTAGGCAAAGCCTGTACTATGTACAGGCTTTGCCTAATTTGGGATCCGATGGCAGTGTGTTAGAAGTACCAAGATATTTAATATCATTATTATAAGAGAAGGCCATTACTCTGTAGTGGACATTATTATTAACCCAATTTGGCTGTAGTTATCCCCTTAACTTACAAGCAAACATACCGATAAGTTAAAGTCATTTGTATGAAGAGAAGAGATTATACCCTGATACACGAGGCCTTGGCATCGTTACTGACAGGCGTAGCAAGCAACTATGTACGTCTGTCAGTAACGACGAAATTTGGTTTAAGATATACAATATTCTTACCGTTTTTGCTCTAATCAAGTCCTTGAGAAGTATCAAACTGCGTTACAGGGTCTTACTCTCTATCGGTAGGTACTAGTTATAATTTATCAATACAAAGTCCCCATTACTAAAATCACTGTTTCGGAGAAATTTACAGACATGCAACTAAGAGACACAAAGCAGACCCAAACTTATTAATACTAAAAAAAGATAAATACTAATAAAACGGCTTCAGAAGTTCTTGCCTTTTCGCACTAAAATTTGCCTTGCTCAATCACTTCTACTTCCTCTTCTGGACTATGCCGATGTCTGTTTCCTGGATGCAAACGAAGAACTTCTCAACAAGCTCGAACGTCTCCAGAATTTATGTATCCGATTCATTTACGGCCTCCGAAAGTATGACCACGTGTCCGAGTTTCGGTCGCAGTTGAATTGGCTACCTATTCGGAGACGTCGTGATTGTCATATTCTATCATTCCTCTATTCTATCCTTCATAACACCAATGCTCCCACATATCTCCGTGAACGCTTTGAGTATTTAGTCCCGCGAGAAAAAATCTGTCGTTCAACCACTTCACTTCTACTTCGAATGTCTTCTCACTCCTCAAGCCGGTATGACGGATCATTTACTGTTCAAGCAGTGCGTTTGTGGAATGCCCTTCCACATTCGATTCGCGCTACAACATCTCTTGACGTGTTTAAGAGAAAAACAAAAGAACACTTCTTTCAATTAACTAAGCAGGCAGGCAGTTAATATTTATGTATATATTATATGTTTAATATTTATGTTATATAATTAGGTATGTAGTTACGTAAGTAACTTAGTATGTAGTATTAGTAAGCAGGTTTATGTATATATTTATTTACCACTGGTAAATTCTGTTTTTGTATTATTTTTAAGTCAAATTGTTGTGCACTGTTTCTAACCCATCTCATATAAGCTCTCACTCTGACAAAGGTTTGCTGGAAGAGAACTCATAGTTGAGTTAAGCTCGCCTGTGTACATGCTAGCTCTAATGACTTATATGAATATGTATTTCTGTGTGCAATAAAGAATAAAGAATAAAGAATAAATCTATTTCCAAATCCAATAAAAATAATTGGCTTCCCATACAAAATACAGATCAGCTAACGCATTTTGGAAGGAGAGAGAAACTAAAATTTTCTCAAAAGTAAATTTACTTTAATTTGTTCCCTTTCGTGGATACTTTACGTTCCTTAAATTTCTTCCTCTATTGCTGTTACATCTTGTATCAATCAATCAAATCATTTATTGCTGAACATAGGTAGACACAATATAAGATGACAAATAAAGGCGCTTAGTTCTATATGTTCTGCCTGATGTGGCAAGCAAAGTATTACATTAGGGTAAATTATCTACATGTGTGGCCCACTGTGCCACACATGTAGATAATTTACCCTATCCCTTTGCTAAATTACAAAGGAAGACTACTAAAGATAATCGACACTGTTCCCAAATTCGAGTTCAAGTTCCGTCCTCACATGACAATATTTATTTAACCCATATACAAGATGTAACACGTCTTGTTCTTGAAATACAACAAGACGTTTGTTTCCTTAACTATCCTATACGATTCCAAGTAAATTAGTCTATTGAAGTCTGACAGTCAACGATGTATTAACTCTCTGTTCTTCGATCGGTTCTCCAGGGACCAACGGTGAGAGTTCCATTAATGGATCCCAGGCATAACGGAACTTGCCCGTATCCAAGATAGCTTAATAATTTATTACTGGTAAAATAAACAGATTATATAAAATCGAAGTCCTACAAATTTAATTTACTAAATTGACTTGGCTTATCTGAAAAAGGTTTATTTCGTACGGAAGGAATTTGGTTAACAATTTCCTCAGGAATTTGAGGACGTCGTTGGGAATGCGACTATCAAAGGAATAATCAGTTGCCACAATAAGGACTTAAAACCCCGCGGCAGCCCTATCTAATATTTTCTTGAGTACCGAAGGAAATCGCCCTGGGGAATCATTTGGAAGCATTTATATAGGGTTGTCAAATACCTACAAAAAAACTGAGTGAATTTTATTTCATCGAGTGGCAACGTAATCCAATTTTAATATTACAGGTAAGTAAAGACTTCTTACTGAGATATAACATAATTAGGTTATAAAAATACAAGTGCTTGTAATAAACAGTACCCAGGGGATACATAAATGGCGGCGGCGGCAGCCGGTTTGCTAACTACCCTCGGTGCTGCGGTGGCAGTATGAGAAGTGTCCTGAACCCCCGCGCAGACACTTTTTGCGTGTCACATGCGTAGGCATAAAAAAGGCCTCATAAAAAAAGGGGATACATAACTATGGATTATGAAATTATGTATGTTAATAAATTATTGCACTAACTATTTGAAAAGTATATTTTATTTATCAAAAACCAATAAAACATCGGAAGTCGGAAATGTTTTGTTTCAAAAAACGGTGTTTATTTTACTATTTTTAGAGACTATCTTTTATACCTGGGTAGTAAATTTTAAGAAAAGAGTAATATATCTACGGCGCCCTACCTCTTAAAACTGCTATACATTTTCTTTTCGGAGCAAGAGAATGAAATTTTTGTATCTATCTACGAGCTCTAAAATTTTATTATTACATGTACTACATATGACATATAAATATACCTTGCTTTCTACTAATTTTAAATACTAATTTTAAATATTCTCCACAGACAACATTACTGTAAAAATAAAATCCCCCGTATAGTTCGTATTAACAATGTATTTGGGACGAGAGTTTGAACTAGAAAAAATCCAGTTAAAAACGTATCGGACTTACCCAATTAAGGTACCGACCGTACCTATTTAATAGCATGAAACCTAATTGGGGTGTTGAGATGTTGAGGTTTAGGTGTTAAGCGTTTTTACCTGTGCTTCTTAACTATGATGTTTATAATATTTTTGGTGTAAAAGTCATTTTTATAACCATATTGAAGATGTCGGAAAAAATTGTTTGACTACCCACTTAATTATATTATCTACTGATCACCTTTTAGATTATTCTTTTAATGCTGGAATATAAAAAAAATATATGTATAAAACGTTAGTAGATGTTTTAAACTGTACATCTAAGTTTTTACAAAAAATAATAGCACCTGCATTATCAAAATAAATCCTAATAAATTCCTGTATCACAGTTGACTTAAAGAACAGGCAATTCACGGTCACAAAGCACGCCTAGACTCCTGCTATGTATGGGTCACACAAATAGCTGTCTTGTGCGGGGATGGAACCCAATACACAAGGACTCCGGGGTAGTAACAAGGTAACACTTACCACTTTACTGTACTGTATGTAACTTAACCACTGTTGTAAATAAAATAATCTGATCATTGAACTTGGCACTCATTTAGATCTCACTACTTTTGTGGTTGAATTTAACAACCAAAGTATTCTACTAATATTATAAATGCGAAAGTTTGTGAGTATGGATGTATGGATTTTGTAACTCTTTTGAGCAAAAACTACTGAACGGATTTTTATGAAACTTTACAGTAATATAGCTTATATATCCAAATAACACAAAGGCTATAATTAATTTAGATTAACGCGGGTTAGAACAGCTGGTATCTATACATATAATAAAATCGTAGCAAAGTCAAAACTGTACATTGAATATTTTTTTAAAGGGATACTTGGGGCGTGATCTACTATCGATATCAAATCCAAAAATATAGTTTTTAGAATTTTTATCTGTTTGTCTGTATGTATGTCCGGGCTAAACTCAAAAAGCGCTGCATGGATTTACTTCAAATTTTGCATGAATATTACTAAGGGTTCGGGTCAACACATAGGTTACATATTATCACGCTATCACCTACGGGGGAGGAGCTGTGGTAATTTATAAAGTTAAACGCGGGTAAAACCGCGGGGCTCTGCTATATGGTAATATAGAGCTTAGCTCCCATTTCACATTTATGTTTTTGATAGGATAATTGATAATCAAGTTTACACTTAAGTCCAGGAAACTTTACACTTTCTCCATTACTGTCTCAAGTATTTCATCGTGTCACAAATACCATTAAACTCTAATACAATTTCATCTGCAGTCTTTACCTGAAAATTACACAACTTCATCCCCATACATTACAGGGAAATATACCGCTTTGTATGGGCACCGCCTCCTCCTTAAGAGTTATGGGAACTGAACGTTGACTTATAGAGTAACTACCTGGAAAGAACAGTCCCTCATTCAAGGTTCGTATATTTTAAAAGTACGTATAGTAATCAACCAAAAGATATATCTGATAAGAGGTTGTTTCTGTTTGTTGTTTGACGGTACCTAGTTAATAAATATCAATAGGTTAAACTATATATGTACACGGCATATACAAGGGCATTACAGAACATTTAAAAATATAAACACTACAACGGACTAGAGACTAGATTACTTGAAATACACAGACAGTTAATATAAAAATTTCTAGAATCTACCATATGTAATTCCTAGTTCTTCTGTTATTCTTATGAGCCAAAACTAAATTTCATTTAAAGCTACCACTATTTTTGAATACTGTTATCAACAATTTATAAGTCAGGTAGAAGAAATATAAAATGAGCTTTTGTTTATTAAAATCTCTACAGCTTGGACAGTCTGATTTCAACCTATCCTCGAGGGAAATAGTCACTACTGTTTGTGTATTATAAAAAGTTCCATAAGGCCATAACACACTGCAACGCGCCACGCTCCAGTCTGCGTTTCGTCGTTTATGTTTATAGTACTTTCGCGATGTATGAAATATTTGTCACGCGATAACGGGCAGAAATGTGGATGTTACACTTTTCTTCTTTCGTTACCATGAGATTTCCCTAAAATGTTTTTCTATTTGCAGACCACTGCGACCAGCAACCATTCAGGTCATAGGTATTGATATACCTAGGTGGTCTAGCGTTAGTCTGTTCCATCACCAGATAATGAGGTTACGGGTTTGATTCTTCGGTCAAAACTGAAATTGGAATCTATCACATTATTAATTGTTAGAATACTCGAGACAGACAGATGGCAGGGTAAACCCCGTACCTTAAAGAGCACGTTAAGATCCTCCAGATCCTATAATAACAAAAATCTTCCCAGTCCCACCAGTCTGTGAAAAAAGGGAATAAAGTACGCATCTGTATTTGCATTGCTGCATCCACCTCTCAAGGTTGCCGTTTAAACCAGTTACCATTGGTGGAATTTCAGATATACGTATGCAACTAACACAAACATAATATGTACCCCACGGTTATAAACATAAAATAAAAAAATTGTAAGTGGTAATTCAAATCAGTATCTGCCACTGAACCTGTCGAAATACCTAAAGCGTACTACGTCGTTAATTTGAACGACACCACTCTAACGAGATAATACATGAAAATCAGAACCAAAGTAAACCTAATTTTAACCTGGATACAGCACAATGTGATTTGCAAACGAGTCCGAATAGGGATTTGGGTTAGAATTGGTACCTAACAGATAACCTTTGTGGTGGAGCAATTTGCTGAATAACATTAAATGGGTTCTTTTCATTCTACCCACATCAAATGAATTTTTTATCAGCATTCGCATGTTAGTTCAGGTCCTATATTACAACCATTTTATAATCCAAATGGACCGAAGATCGCTCCACATTAAGCTTCTTCTAAATCAGTAACCACTTTTTCATGCCAACATTATGGTCGTTTTTTGCGCAGTTAAAAACTAACTTATCAACAATTAAAACAACCAAAACTGCGGAACTATTGTAAAGCCACATAGAGTACCATGAGAGTGTAATAAAACAATGCCTAGGTACTATTTTCTAATGGGATTTCTTCACCACTCTAGTGCATCTGGTATGTTCGCGGGGGTGCCTGATTTCTATGCAGTCATCGCGTAATGCATCTATATTGGATTACAACTATATCTCTTCCCGGGCCGCAAGTGATCGGCGTGGTTAAGTAACTAGGCTGGCATGTCAGAGGCCTACTGGGCGGCTTTAACAACTCTGTAACTAGGGTAACCACTGCCCATACGATAAGTAAGTTAGTTACTGGACTGCCTCGTTGGTCTAGCGGTAGCGTGTTCACCTGCAGAGACCGAGGTCCTGGGTTCAAATCCCGGGTCGGGCCAAAATGTGATTTTGAGACTTTTCTTTAAAAAAGAAAAATTTCTCAGTATCAGCCCGAAGTCTGGGAGTTGGCGGTATTATATACCTCGGGCCTCGGAGAGCACGTAAAGCCGTCGGTCCTGTACCTGACCTCTTTCCGGTCGTGTCGCTAGGCGTCCCATCGGATCATGAGAGTGATGTAATAGAAAGTGCTCCTGTGCGCACACACTTGTGCACAATAATATATCGCGCGCAGATGGCTAATCTCTATTGAGACTGGCCGCCGTGGCCGGAAAGCGGCTAGGACATTATTAATTACGGGGCAGGATACGGAGTTCAGCTAATCAACTGTTAAGGATCGTCAGTGAGGATGTTTGCGGTAAAATACGAGTTAGCATCCCTTGAGAATGGTCATTGGAAGACTGAAACACGCGTCGGGTCCTTGCATGTGCATATTTATTGCGTGCGGAAGGGCGATGCATATTGCATCTCAGCTTTATTAAACTGACAATTAGTGTAATTAACACTACATATTAATTTTTATTTTGGAAGAAAATGTCACTCAAACAATGTGTTCAATAAAGGTTCGATTCGTAACAATAACTTATTATTTCGAAAGTCGGTGCGTAATTGATCGGCAAGGTAAAGTACCTAACCACACAGTCTGTCTATTGTTGGATGACCGCCAAGTGGTCTCAATTCGGAGCGTCTCCGAGCATTAAAGCTGCCGGACTCCGTCGTTGTCGTTAAGCGATGTCAGACAGCTACTGGGCCGCTGGAACAACATAGTCCAACTGAAGGTTGTCTGGAAGAGATCGCTTTAGCGATAAGACCACCTATTGTCCCTTTTTTTAATTAGTTGAGATCCTGTAACTATTATGTATAATGGTGTACAATAAAGTGTATTTATCTTATCTTGAATAACTCTGACACCAGAGTAACCACTGCCCAAACGATAAAGAAAGAAGAAATACTGTTCACTGTTAAAACGAAACTTGAGAAGTTTATGGAGGGAAAAAATATCGGTCTCCAAAATATTTCCTTGTAATTTAACTAGATTAATATCGCGCTGTTATGGTATTCGGCACTAGGACTACCTTTTAACGAAATTCTAGATCAATCTAGGAACTATGAAAAGTCTAGAGCAATACAGTAACTAAGGAATGAAAATAAGTCTATAAAACAAGGAAAATAAACGAGTAACTTACTACCTCAATACAGATGTAACTTTAACTAATACCGATATTACTAAGTTCAGCGCAGTGAATACGAAATTCAATGAAAACGAACACAATTTGACTGCAGAAACTAAATCAGTAATCAATCAAAGTTAAACAAAGACTACGATGCTATTAGTTACGCATTGAATGCAGTGTTCGTAACCCGTATCCATTATTATATGACGCATTGATTTAACGAGATATCCTAGAAATAGATTACATTATTAGGGACTTAATGCCAGATATATATTAGTACAGAGAGTAGTAGCAGGTAGGGTGATCGCTAAAGCGCATTAGCAGGTTAGATATATTTTTGTTACATAATGTGTACGTACGCCTATGTATGCCTGGTCGTAACGCACACATAAATTAAAGTGGACAAAGAAAATGACAGATATTCTAGACCAAAACAATATACACTAGACCCTTATACTTAATAGTTTTTTCACTTAAAATTGTCTTGATATTACCACTATAGTCAAAACTTCCCACACAGCATTTTATGGACTTTAGTTATTATTGTTTCTCTCTAATTTGTGTAGCTAAACATATTAAAAGAACATACCAAATCAGAAACTGAACTTCGTGAAATTGCTACTGGACTTAGGACTCTTTTCAGAGCTTTCTAAGAAGCACTTCACTAATTGGTGGACCACTTTCTATTACGGAATTATTAATACATAATTCCCATATTCCTGATCGATCTTATGTTAAAGAAACGTGATTGGAATTTCCTTTTAGGCAATTATTCCGTTTTTTAAATATGTACAGCTCAGCGTGACGTGAAGAAGAAATAAGGTCAATTATTCTTAACAAGCATTTACAGGCTCAACATGATTATAAGCGTAAAGATAAGATACCTAAAGAACTAAAATCCTGCAACTAAAAAGTTAATTATGTTTATCGTTTATCTTTGGCATGGCTGAGCTGTTCTCTATATACTACAACCGGGACCGAGATTTTAATGTATATTGTCAATCGATGTCCTCCTAGCAGAGTTTCGGCCACGGCGGCCAATCTCAATGGAGACTAACCATCAGCCCGGGACATATTATAGTGCACAACTGTGTACGCAAACACGGGGCACTTTCTATTCCATCAGTCTCATGATCCAATGGGACGACGAACGACACGATCGGAAAGAGGTCAGGTACAGAACCAACTGCTTTACGTGCTTTCCGAGACATGGGAGTATAATACCGCTAACTCTCAGACTTCGGGTTGATTCTGAGAAATTTTTATTTTTACAGAAAAATCCCTATATCACTTTTGGCCCGACCCGGTCCGGTACGGAACGTAATAACCATCATCATTTTATCAGCCGAAAGACGTCCACAGCTGGACAAAGGTCTCCCCAAGGTTATCAACAATGGCCGGTTTTGCGCTGGCACGATCGTTGGTACAACTTATGAGGGCCTTGCCCACGCTTCCATTTTGGTAACTCAAAGAATACTGTTCTACGAGACACATAGCTCGTAGAACGGAAGTTTCACTGGCATTTCTGTTATTTCTTTCTACAATCAATTCTTCAGGGCTATTTCGGTTACTTTGGTCCGCCTGCGGATTTCGGCATTTCATAGACCCATTCCCCTTAAGGCGATCTTGAGGTTTTTTAAGAGGCCTATAACAAGGCACACAATAGTCATGAAATAAAAATTTAAATAAACCAGAGGTCTGTTTTATTCAAAAAATTGTTATATATATTTTTTCAGACCATACTCTCTTGAGCCTTCGCAATGCAATTTTCGTAGCAATTCGTAGCGAAAACCAAGTATTACCAACAGTTCTACGCAATCCCTAATTTGATATCAAGTTGAGTGCTCTACAACTGTTGCTACAGAAAACTGTGAACAAGTCATTATGGAAACGTGGTTCGAATAAGTCTAAATAACTCTGACCTAGGGCGAAGTACTCATTATTTCGCTTCTCGCTATAATTGAGAATAGACTGCCTAACAAGTAACGAAACAACAGAATAATTATTCTCTTTGTTTTAAAGAGGAGAATATACTATGAAAAGTCACAATTCCAAATAATGCTTTCAATTTACCCAGACAATCTTTGGTTGGATACTCCAAAATGTAATAACAAGTATTTTACCACACAAAATATTTAATATATTTGAATCATATATCTATTTTAAATATATCGGCCGAGTGCGAGGCGGAAACTCAAACAAAGAGTTCCGTGCCATAGAGAGACTATATTTTTTAAACTTTTTTTTAAATATAAATTGTGTTGTTAAAATGGCATTTATTTAAAATGGCATTGTGATGTGAAATAATTAATAAACGTGATTTTATTATGGTCATCTGCCCGAGGCACAATAGCGAAATTTTGTCATATAATAAATACTATATTAATAGTTTCATCTCCAAAGGCCCTTTCTGTGAACTAAGACATTTGTAAACAGTGTCTTCTATGAACAAAGTTTACGGCAAGAAGTGCCATCTATGAACAGAGATCTCTGGCAACAGTGCTTTCTATGGCTCGAGATATCTACGAACAATGTCTTCTACCATCAAAGTTTTCGGCGAGAGGTGCTGTCTAGGAATAGAGATTTCTATTAACTGTGCTTTCTGTATGTAGTAGTATCGTATAAGCGTGTTTCTATCTTAGGTTCCACGCTCCTGACTGACAGATAGACGGACGGGCGGACAGCGGAGGCTTAGTCGTTTATACCCTTGAGCTTTGACCCACGACCAAACTCTAACAAAATTTGAATGTCATATTTACTTATATCGAATCAACAGCCTAAAAAAAGTTCCAAACCTCTAGCTTTAAAATATAGATTTATAGACTATCTGTGTAACAAATTTCGTTTAAATCGGTTCAGTAGTATTGGCGTTGAAGCGCGACAGACAGACACAGTTAGATTCGCATTTATGATATTAATAAGGATGATATATCTCTATATACGGTAAGTACATACACTTCACTAAAATTATACGATTCAAAGTTTATCATATGAAAATTCGTACAATTTCTTCGTGCTGAGAACACTAATAAGGCCTAGATAGCAAGCCGGGAAGTCATTCAGCCAAAGCGTAGACGGCAAGTTTCTAAAATCGTTTAACATCCATAAGCTCGAGACTTGGCAAGCGCATATCGGACTAAGCGGAAAATAACTCAAGCAAATAAATAATCTTTTTGGCACACAATTTTAAAATAATTTGATTTATATGTCAGAGTTGCAAGCTCTGGTTCTGCAACCAAATAAGAAAATAATGAGATTTGCAATTCCGTTGGGAGCGCTCGAGAAAATTTCTTGCTGTTGTTGTTACTGTAATAAATACAGAACAGCAGAAACTACTGTAAAATCAATATCTCGAAAACGTGTACATATATATGTTGTACATATATATACAATGTTGGACATATATATGTAGAGCATGCCATATAAAGCTTATATGCCAATCAACTAAACGTTCTAGGTGTTACATAAATAGTGCCGTGTGTAAGCAGCTTAATTTACCTATGAAACTGTACAACATTGCCATGCAAAATACACAAAAAAACTTCCCGTAAGAGGATAAAGATCAGGTGATACATTTAGAATGGGAGGCAAAATCAGTATTTTTCGTATTTCACAAAGAGGTTTTCTTTTTGGCGAAGTAAACTGGGGGTAAAGTTATATGGGGAAAACAGAGCAAAGTTTTACTGGTAGCGGTGGTACTTGGTATAAATAGGTTGCTCTGTAGATAAACATAGACTCACGCCTGTTTCCCAGAGGGGTAGTCAGAGACAGGGGATTTCCATTTGCCACGATCTTTGCACACCAGCTTTGCCTCGTCAACTGTCATGCGTTCTGTTTACATCCTAATCCTAACTAATATTATAAATGCGAAAGTAACTCTGTCTGTCTGTCTGTCTGTTACTCTTTCACGCCAAAACTACTGAACGGATTTGAATGAAATTTGGTATACAGATAGTCTAGACCCTGAGAAAGAACATAGGCTAATTTTTATAGTTAGGATAACACGTAGGCCATATTTTATAAAGTTTAACGCGGGTAAAACCGCGGGGCACAGCTAATTCTCAATAAAGGCCAGGTCAGAAGTACCCTAAGCCGGCGAGCATGTATGAAGAATATAATCAGAGTAATATAATGATCTGTACTTATATGCAAATTATTGTATACAAGCTTAAAATTATAATAACCTGGCATATTATCATGCCGGCAAAATTATAGGATCCGATATGAATTATTACGGTAGTAATTTAATTTGAAACGAACAAACAACTTCACATCTCATAATTGACTTTAAATTCTTAATCCTCGAAAAGCTCGTTGGGTGAGTGGAACTCGAAAGCTTCTAAGTCATGAATTAATCAAAATAAGGGATAATTTCCTGCCAATTCTTCTCTCTAATCCCTAGACAGATTATTTGAATACTTAACGTAGCAGACAAGTATAACTGTTTAGTTATTACGAGTATATAAGTAACTTCTTCTTTTCGGCCGTATTCTTGAACGACAGTCAGACAGGTTCAATAACTCTATTGCCCGCGCAGACATCAAGAAGGTTACATTAGAAATCGTAGCCACGTAAACCTTTTAAATTAACATATGTCTAGAACTCGAGTTTTAATGGCATTTAAACATGAATGACTGTATTTTTTGACATGTTTTCTATTTTAAAATATACAGCTAAGTGAAAAGGTGCACTTTGTATTATGGTGGCACTAAAATGTGTTTATTATCCGCGAGTATTTTAGATGCCCTTGAAAATATATTCATTTACAGAACATTATATAAACTGCTTCATATTTACCGTATATTACTTAGTAATCCTCCTCGTCAGTCAGATACTTATCAGTGACTGTAGGCCTCTTATAACACAGGGAGGATTTATTGGACCTTGAAGAAACCATTATTTGAAAAGCCGGCAACGCACATGGGCTTACTCTGATGTTGCGAGTGTCTTGTCCATGGACGGCGGTGATCACTGACCGCCAGGTGACCCACTTGCTCGTTGCCTTGCTATCATTAAAAAAACAATTAATCTCGTTAGGAAAACTACGACGTAGAGCTTTCGCACAGCCTCAGCGTACGTGAGAGAACGAAAAAAGTAACAAAAATATTTCGATATTGCACATATATAATTGTTTTTTAATTTATGCTATTATATTTTTTTCTGCCTCCTATTTTGAACGTGTTAGCTCCGAGATAAGCAGACTATAAAACTCAGAAGATTTAAATTTCTAAAAGTAATAATATACCTAATCTTAATAATTGTTGTTTTGTTTTAGAGTAATCAATTTGCAGAGGGTTGGGGATGCAGTCTTTGTTCATGGTTTGGCGAGAACCAGTATGTCATTTTGCCAAAGACTCATTAAGAAGCTAATGAAATCGGTAGCTACGCTTGCTACAATTATCCATAGAATTTATGTTTATGTCTGAAAATCGGTTGACACATAACTGAAAAGTTATACAAAAACTAAATTGATAAATCCTTTTTCAACTCGGTTACCAAGGAAATACAAACAACATCTTTACCTTTTTGAAGTTATACTTCTTTTGGCGCGATGGAGAAAAATGATGAGAGTGAATTTTTACGATGCGCGCGCACACCGACACCAAAAAATTTAACAGCATGAAGTTAGTTCTAGGTGGTATGAGAGTGAATTTTTACGATGCGCGCGCATCGTAAAAATAACAGCATGAAGTTGGTTCTAGGTGGTATGAAAATGTATGAGAGTGAATTTTTACGATGCGCGCGCATCGTGCGCACGCATCGTAAAAATAACAGCATGACGTTAGTTTTAGGTGGTATGAAAATTGATAACTATGTTCAAGTTGTATATTAAGAAGTATAACTTCTAACGCGTGTACATAAGTACACACAAGTTTTTTACTTACTCACTTAGCTAGCTTTAGTTTTATTTACCTGTTCTATTGAGGTCAGATCCAGTACAACCTGTTGCTATTGGATACCTAAGTACCCTTTCTGAGACAAAACTAAATATTCATTACAAAAATTAAGCTAGCTGACGCATTCAGTTATTCTCCGAAAACACGGCCACACCGGTGCGTACAAATTAAGCGGGATTATTCTACAACAAAGGCTAATGAGCGTATAAAAAACCAAATTTACAACAAGAGGGTACAAACGTGCGGGTGCGTGAATACCCTTCACTTCCGTTTCCGCATTGCGTCTCTAAGTTATCTCGTAGTGTAGTTTTATAGAGTTATATAACTTACGAACGTTATTTTTACATATAGCAGTTAAGTTCGCTTGAGTTAGCCACAGAATACTGTAAAAATATTCACGTATATTTTAAAATTTTAATTTATGTTAGCATTTTTATAGACGTTGTTTCTATCTACCGGAGATTACTTAAGAGTCTTTAGATAAAGAATGTGAAATAAATGAACTTATTAGAATTCCGTATCCATCCATCCGTCTGTTAAAATAGTATATTTAAAGTACTATATTTTTAACTGACAACTGATAAACATATTTATATATTTGAAAATTACAACATATTGTAGATAAATCCAGACACGGAATAAATACTCGGGCTGATAACACAAAGGTTTTTCTAGGGTGGCGACGAACTAACGACGTCTGGCTAAGCAGTCAGGGTCACTAACTAATTGGCCAACAAGCATTGTATAAAACACTAAGAATTCTTATTTCTTTGTCAAAAATATTATAATAATTACGAAGTTGGATAGAATGAACGGACTTCATTTACACATTATCAAACATTTTCAGTTTCCCTCTTCATCATATGCGGTTAAATTAAAAGAAAAACCGGCCAAGTGGGAGTCGGACTCGCCCATGAAGGGTTCCGTAGCAACAAGTATTTCAGTAAATTAAATGAAAAAAAATTAAAAATCTTAATGCGGTTCACCGAATACATCTACTTACCAAGTTTCTACAGTACAGCTCTTATAGTTTCGGAAAAAAGTGGCTGTGACATACGGACGGACAGACAGACATGACGAATCTATAAGGGTTCCGTTTTTTGCCATTTGGCTACGGAACCCTAAAAATTAAACCATGTCTTAATTTTTATTCCAAATATTACTTATACAATTACTTATTGTTATTTCCAAAGTACGCAAATGAAAGTATATACGACTTAAAGGATATTCTAACCAATTTATTAATTGCTATGTTCAACGTGATGGGTGAACATATTTTCGATTAGATAAGACGGCGACCAACAGGATAATACTCTTAAAAACGTACGATATAATCCAGTCCAGTGGAAATATAGTAAATTATGTATTTTGAACTCTATTGGATAAAAATAAAGCCCAGAATTAATTAATTAGAACTGCCTCATACAACGGCTACATCAACTACAGCTACCACGAGCATATACCTACACAGGTTTTGCGAGTGACGAGTTTTTTTTTTTTTATTGCATTTGGAAGCAGACGAGCTAACGGCCCACCTGATGGTAAATGGTAACCGCTGCTCATGGACATTCGCAGTGCCAGGGGGCACAGCAAACCGCTGCCTACCGTGATATTAGTACTCTTTTTAAACCTCGTTTGAAGAAGGACATGTCGTAGCGCTGGGGAAACACCGCAGCAGGTAATTCATTCCAGAGCCGGCACGTACGTGGGATGTATGAACGCTGAAAGCGAACCGTGCTTGACGAGATCGCTTCCAGGTGATACGGATGAACCTTACCGCGAGTGCGCGTGGTCCGATGATAAAAAGGGGACGGTGGCACCAGCTCAAACAGTTCCTCAGAGCATTCCCCGTGATAGAGACGGTAGAACACGCAGAGAGATCCGAAGTCTCTCCGCTGCTCTAGCGACTCCAATCTGTCCGTAAGATTGGAATCCCCGATTAACTCTGTAATATCATACAAAAGTATACAAAGACTTAGCGTGGTTACACTCTACATTTGAATATAATGGCAACACATTAAATAATCGTTTGGTATTACCATTACAAGCGAATACAACCAGCCTGTTATTTCCGTGATATTCAAGTTTTCAGTACACTTTATATGCGTATTAAAATTTGCTTGCTAGTATAAATAATAATCAATGGAACTAAGCGTAGGGTAACAGTTGAACATCGAGGTAATTATTTAATATGGAATTCAATGCCATTCACCGTACAATGTATTATCAAGGACTATCGATTAGGGAAGTTCAGTCATAATATATAGCATTAGTTAATTACTAGTCTAGTCATATCAATGTCTACATTGCCGACGATTATAAGAATCCACCTTTATGGCTTTTAAGCATCATCATTATATCAGCCGAAAGATGCCCACTGCTGGACAAAGGTCTCCCCCAGAGATCTCCACAATTGCCGGTCTTGCGCTATCCGCATTCAGCGACCGTCACAAGATCATTGGTCCATCTTGTAGGGGCTCTGCCCACGCTCGGTTCGTAGTCGCCACTCGAGAACCTTTCTGCCCCAGCGGCCGTCGGCTCTACGAGCTATGTGCTCTGCCCACTGCTACTTCAGCTTGTTAATTCTTCGGGCTATGTCGGTTACTTTGGTTCGCCTGCGGATCTCAACATTTTTGATATGGCAGGTTGGGCAGTGAGGCACCACAATGACATTGTATCTCAATTCCTTTGATCATACCCCGCTTAGGTTTAGGTAGTCAATTTCAGTAATTTTAAATTCAACTGCAAAGAGGTAATGCAAAATTTGCAACTCGACGATTTTCGGCCCTGTTAGGTTCTTCGTATATTACTGTAGCTCTGATATGAGGCTGCGATTTGAGCGGGATTAAACACGACCGCTACTGCAAATCCTGTAAGCCATGATTGACATCGGTACAGGAGTAGGAACCGTACCGATTTCACAGTTGAATTTTCTGTGAACTTGTGAATTTCATTGAATTTAGTGAACGCGCAAGTATTCTATAAGTTCATTAGATAAAAGTCTCACCAATTTGAGACCCGTAGAGATATAAAAACTGTAATTTGGTTTCATTTTCAGTTTTCGTTTCACAAAACGAGCCTCGAAATTCACAAAAAACCACCAACGCAACAATTTCCTTTCTGATTAAAGATAACCGATAAAAATCGGTCTATTTCAATTTTCAAAGGTCGGTAACCGGCCGCTGTATTACGTAAATCAAGCGATGACGAAATTTGCAAACAATTCAATTCAAATAATAGATTTTGCGTAACGAATTCATAACAGATAATACGAAGCAAAAAATAGTTTAGACAGGTGTCTATAAACCCAAAAAAAGCATGCGGGGCAGTCTTTGGGGACTCCAGATAGAAGTTCTAATTTAAATAATCTACAATCGAATAGTTGATACTCCTTATATATATATATATATATATATTTATTACTTATATATATATATATATATATATATATATATATATATATATATATATATATATATATATATATATATATATATATATATATATATATATAATGTATACTAACGCACGAAGGTATATCTATGTATACACACAGTAGACACATCAAATTCGTATTACGTATTGCTAATAAATAGTACAAGTATGCACCAAATTCTGCCACCCAAGCAACTTAACCGATTTTCAACTTAACCCACCTCGGGTTGATGTTTAACTGTTTCGTGGAAGTAACGGGTCAAAAGCGGATATTACCTGTATTATTACTAAAACTATTTCGAAGGTTGTAACCTGGAATGACCTTGTGAGACCTTATTATTAATGCGCTAATATTAATAATAAGGCCTCAAAAGGTCAAACGGTTAATTAGGGTTATTGTAAACGAGCTTCTACATGCTCATAGTTCACACACCATTTACATTACCGTAGCGGTGAAAATTTTAACAAACTGTCTGTAAACAGGGGCTCTACCGGCTAAGGCGCTGAACATCGATTTTCTAAATTGCGTTCAAATAAATAAAGGTTAAAAATGACTTAATCAATCGTTAAATCGGCTTCCATGACCACATGTGACGTCGTAAATGGTCCGGAATCGATTGTCACCGTTGAAGCCGATTTGACGATTGATTAAGGCATTTTAAACCAATATTTATTTGAACGCCATTTAAGAAATCGATGTTCGGTGCCTTAGCCGGTAGAGCCCCTGAACAGATAGTCAAGATAGCCGAGACAGTCCAATGGTCAAATCTGCACGGTCTGCAGGTCAAGGGACTCTTACAATGTGAGGGCATAGTCCACCACGCTGGCCTAGTGCGGGTTGGTTCAAAAAGTCCGCGCCTTGAACTTGAACTTGAGACACTGACTCCACATTAGACTGTGGAGTCAGTGATCTCAAGTTGACCTGCAGTGGGATAGTAATGCTGCATCATCTGCAGAATAGAATGAGATATCATAACTCATCTTCATTAATAAGTCTTGAACTAGTTGTTCTTCATGTATATAATATGAGCTAGCCCATAGGGATGGCTTTTTAAATCAATAATAATAATATCCGGGGACATTATTTACACACGGCCATATGATCCCAAACTAAGCAGAGCTTGTACTATGGAAACCAGTTAAATATCTGTCCTGGGTGGGAATCGAACCCACGACCTCTGGCGTGAAAAACAAGCATTTTCCCACCACGCCAACAGGCCAATGTCGCCCTTTTCAACGAAGTAATCACCCTTAAACCATGCGGAGAGAGACAACACTTTCGTATTGGCTCAAATACGTACACAAAATCGATTTCACATTTAGTATGCTCATGCTAGTGCGAACCTTCAGTTTCGGCTTTGGATTCAACTATTTTCAGACCTATTTATCATTTTTAAGTAAGGTTTTCTACCAAAAGCCCGGTTTTCTAATTTGTTTTATTAATTTGTTTACACTTTAAAAAGTCTTACTTAAAAACTTATTTAATTTTTGATAAATAAATACAGTCGACAATTGATAAAAAATACTTATTATATTCAACTTGAGAGAATATCCAACTGAATTTATTAGGCTTATTAAACCGTCCGCTTGAGCTTTGGCCGAAGATTGTGCCGACAGCGATTAATCGGCTTCGGCTTGAACTCGGCCTTCGATCGGACACTATGTTTTTCTCTTTAAGGTGTTGACATCAGCTAAATTGGGGGTTTTCCCTAAGTTCTTATAATCAATACAAAGAGATTTATCTCGTTCAAAAACATATAAGCTAAACTTGATCGTAATTTGAATAACATTATTGTTTCGGAAAAATGATTCAACTAAAGAAATGCTTTCAACAATCTAGAAAAATAACAACTCAATTTATATTAGTATTATAATACGTGATGCACATTATGATAAGCAAACTTTGTTGTATTAGATTTTTCATAAATATTATATTTGTATATTAGATTTTGTTATATTTCGCCCTGTTTTTCACGTGTTTTGATGGCTTTTTTTCACTCTTTTTTGACCCGTATTTGGTAGTTCATACGGTCGTTTTCAGCCTCATTAAAGTTTATTTTAATTCAGTTTAGTTCATTTTTATTTTTATCTTTTTATCTACGACCTACGTTTATTTTACAACTACACTCAGAATTAAAAAAAACAAGATTTAATTTCTAATATCCTGTAGTATTTTAATGTTCGCTATCTAAAATTAACCTCGGCTATAAATAAACCTATTCTTACCAAAGGAACATTACACTATCGCTAGTTCCCAACGGTATCATACAGACTATATCTCCTAAGAATAGGTGCCCCCATGGGTGTATTATATTTAGGTGTTGGGAGGGTCTACTGAAAGGTGATTAATCATACTACATGTCGGAAAGTATGGAGCTAATCGGCTATTCCGGTAGTTAGAGAGGAATAGGGGGATGTGCATAGGTAGTGTTGGTTAGGCATATGAACTTTATAGATTTCTTGACCTTTTCAATCAATCATCAATCGAACCGGGAGACGCAGCGGGGGCCGGTCCCCTACAAGGTGGACCGACCATCTTGCAAGGATGCGGGCAGCGCAGGACTGGCTATTGTGGAGAACCTTGGGGGATGCCTATGGTGGAGTTTAAGTTAACATGGCTTCCGGTAGATATTCACTGGTTGAAGTCATCACGTAAGAAAAGTCCGTTATGCCGCTTCATGCGACATTATTTTTATCATTTAGTTAACTTCATAGTTATTTAAACTAACTGTTTCATGTTATCATAAAACAATAGTAAGGCATTTAAAATCATATAATGCAATGAATCTTTCAATTAACAAAATAATATTCTTTTCACACTTGTGTGAAAAGTAGAATATGTGTGCGTCTTGCGCACACATATTCTACTAAGGTAGGACAACTAAAGACCTGTCTTACAACGAAACTCTTTTGCCTTCAAAATGTATTAAAATGCTAAGCAATATTATTCTATTCGTTGCCGCAACATTGACATCTCACAAGTTTTGTTCCTATACCTACACAGAGTGCACGTGAGGAAACAAGGCTGTCACCGCCCCGCATGTATCATTCAGGAGTTCAGTTGCCACATTTATATTTTAGACCCGTGTCACAACTCCGAAGGTCACGGGTAACAAGGAAACTTTACCCTCATACATAAGGAAACATGGAGTGGGAAACAGTCCGGAAAACAACTGTACCGAAGTTGGGATTCCAGATACGAGAACATAAACTTACTTTGTATTTCATTACTAACATCTCGACGTGCCATCCCAAGATCACGATCAATGCAAATCGAACAAAGCCGTCTCATTTAGCGTAACTATGATTTCTATGCTAAAATAAATACAAAAGGAAGTTAAATTAATAGGAGCTAATATATTGTTAAGATATGACAGTAAACGAGGCAAAAAAAAATGTGTAAAGATCGTGACAAATGGAAATCAGTGTCTCTGCCTAACCCTCTGGCGTGAGTTTATGCATGTTTGTTTACTGGTGTAAGAGAGCGTTGTGGTGTGATAGAGAATGTAGTCACAAAATAGAAAAAGGTATTTTGAGATGGTTTGAGCTTTTAGAAAGGATGAATGAAAGAAGATTGATAAAAGAAGTTTACCTGACCTGTGTGAATGGGACAAACGGAAAGGGAAGACCTCGTAGAACATTCTCTAACTAAATCGGAGACGTTCTCAAGAAAGGCCAGGTCAGAAGTATCCTAAACCGGCGAGCATTTATGAAGAATATAATGACAGTAATCGAGGCAAAAGAGCTATGCAAATATCGTGACAAATAGAAATCCGTTGTCCCTGCCTACCCCTCTGAGAAACAGGCGTGAGTCTATATATGTACGTATGTACCAAATATTATATAAAAATTTCGCCCACTAATTAACTATATTCATATTTACAACATGTAAATTAATTAACGCATATCCTGAAAATAGTTTGTTCAGAATCGTTTACTGAATCGATTTATATCATTTTTAATATGTATTTTATTATTCCAAAATAATTAAAACTACGGAAATTATTGTCATATTAACCCTGTACAGTCAAAACAAATTGAAATGGAGCGTAAGTCAAAGTAATAAGACTTTTAATATTGCCGTTTTATTTGTATTCATACAAATTCCATCATTCAATACAAAATAAAGAAATATAAACCTTATTCCAAGAAACTAATTTAGTAAATAACAATGCATATACAAGTTGAATTAAAAATTCAGTGTATGTATTATGATTACAACATAATATTCTAATTGGGGTGTTTGAGTTTGATACATTTGAATTGATATATTTCACTGTAAGGCTTTGTGTGTCGATATATACGGAGGCAAGCACAAGCCCGATGGGATTATTAATAGGCATCCAAGTATTCTGTTAACCCTTGATAGTTATATATCAATGTATTTATTGTAATTACCTTAATTTAAAAAGTTTATAATAGGTTATTACAAATGTTGTTGATGAATAGCAATCTAAATTATGTCTGCCCAAACCTTGGTTAAGAACATCGCATCAGAACCGCGCAGTTTTATGGGCAAGTGGGGCATGAGAATTAGTGTTCCATCATTTGTGAGACAACACTGCCTATGCAGGCTACAATCATCAATATATCCTCACCTACACAGTTTTTATTTCCTACGGTCTATCTCGATTCGAAACCTATGTAACGATTTCCAGGTTAACCAAAGCAGTTTCTATCCACGGGCGCGATTTTCTAAAGATAATACAAATGGTGTAGGCAAATTTCCAATTGCACCCAATTGCTAAAGGTGAAATTCACCTTTAGCAATTAAATTGTTGGGAGATTTTGCCATCCTTTTAAGGGAAATGATAAACGCCCAAAACCCAAACTCCTAAACAAAAATACCGGCAGAACGGATAGTCATGGACTCTGTTCAATATATGGTGTTTTATTACTGTAACTATTCTGACAAATTCATGAATTTTGAATTTCTGTGAAAGAAAATCATACATTTTTCTTATTTTCTTTACTTATGTCTCTTCTAGTTGTTCTAGGATCACCATAGTCCCGTATTCCAAGCATTATTTATTAATATTCTGCCGGGTTAGACATTGCTCGGTATTTCCTCCTTATTCGATTTTTAATTTAAACCGACGTTGACCGACCCGCTCGCTTCCACAGTCTTATTAAAAAAACAACATAGACATTGCACCGTCGTTTCATGTCAGAAGTATGATCCTGCAGTAGTCCTAGTTCTAATTGCTTTATGAAAAGAATATTTTCGTAGATGAAATAAAAATATACCTCAGATTTGATAAAGACTGTATTACTGACAATTTTGTACTATGATCATAACTGCATTGATTTTTGATTAAACAAAATTATGTTAAAACTTACACAATTTTCTTTAAAATATAAGAAGCAATAATGCACATAAAATCCATGTATTTCATTTGTCCAATGGAGCAATTAGCTCCTTAGAGAAGGGTCAACCTTGCGTGACTGCTACCTTCTGTGTCGCAAGCATTATTAGATACGGTAACCGATTACCACCAGGTGGTCCGTATGCTTGTTTGCCAACAACACAGTTCTTTTGGTGTCGCAGATTTAAAAACAGTGTCGCTTAGAGATTTCAAAGAATTTAAGATATTTTTAGGAGCTTTAGCGTATATTAACGTATACATTTAGATATTTTTACGATAAAATTCCGGGAATAAACACGTTTTAACGATCACAGTTTTTCACTAATAGCATTTGAACTTTGGACCATTGCAACCGTGCCAAAAAGTATTTCTCCGAACAGAATTACAGTTATTTGGGTAGACGTAAAATGTTTAAATTTTTCCAGTTCTTTGCAACCAAGTCTAGCTTTGAAACTGTATTAATGTTACTGCAAAAATATTTCAAGTTATTTTTGCAAAAACATTTCGGGATATCAAAAACGTAAAAATATAACGCTATTGTGATTACACTTTATTGATCAGTCCATTTGTCACAGCGATATTTCAGGAACTGGAATGTATCAAATTTAGAATAGTTCTGTTCTTGCTAACCCTTTATGTGTTAGTCCACATATAATTCAATTATAAGCAAAAGGGACCGTAATTGTATTGGGAACTTATTCCAAATGATATAAAATATGAGATTGCTACATATGCGCATTATGAGTACTGTTATTTTTTTTTCTGACATAATACAAATAAATACCCTAAAATCCGAAATAAGTACATACATACATACATAGACTCACGCCTGTTACCCAGAGGGGTAGGCAGAGACAACGGATTTCCATTTGTCACGATCTTTGCATACTTCTTTTGCCTCGATTACTGTCATTATATTCTTCATACATGCTCGCCGGTTTAGGGTACTTCTGACCTGCCCTTTCTTGAGAACATCTCCAATTTGGTCAGAGAATGTTCGACGTGGTCTTCCCCTTCCGGTTGTCCCATTCACACAGGCCAGGTATACTTCTTTTGTCAATCTTCTTTCATTCATCCTTTCTAAATGGCCAAACCATCTCAGCATGCCTTTTTCAATCTTTGTGACTACATCCTCTTTCACACCACAACGCTCTCTTACATCAGTATTTCGAATTCTGTCTCTCAAAGTCACACCACACATACTTCTCAGAGCTCTCATTTCCACTGCATTTATTTTACTTTCATGCTTTTTCTGCCATACCCAACTTTCACTTCCATACATTAAAGTTGGCACTAACACTCCATCGTGCACGGCTAGTCGAGCCTTCTTTGATACTTGCCGGCTACTCATAAAGGCGTGTAGTGCCCCATTCACTCTGTTCCCCGCATTTACTCTTCTAACAATATCTTTTTCATATTTCCCATCTCTCGTAAACAAAGTTCCCAAATATACAAACTCATTCACCTGTTCGACTTTCTCTCCTCCAATCACAATATCACACGCTGTCGTGTATTCATCCCTCTCAAATACCATTACTTTCGTCTTACCTACATTCATTTTCATCCCTTTCCTTTCAAAAGATTCATACATATTTGTTACCATCACCTGCAACTCGTCCGCCGATGATGCAAGTAAAACTTGATCATCAGCGTAAAGCAGACATTTGATGAGTAACTCATTCATCCTTACACCGCATTCACTTTCTTTCAAATCTTTTAAACAGCTATCCATGAAAAGGTTAAACAACCACGGTGACGCTACACATCCCTGTCTAACACCCTTTTGGATGCTAAACCACTCGGTGTATGACCCGTTAATCCTCACGCAAGCTCTGGAATCCCTATAAAGAGATTTCAGTGCTTGAACAAGGTTGTCATTCAACCCATACATGGACAGTACCGACCATAGTTCATTCCTCAACACTCTATTGTAGGCCTTTTCTAAGTCTACGAAGGCACAGTAGACCTTTTGGTTTTTGCCCAAAAACTTCTCTACTATGCTTCGCAGAGAAAAGACCTGATCCGTGCATCCCATTCCTTTCCGAAAACCCGCCTGTGCATCCCATATTTTCGCATCGGTTTCTTTCACAACTCTTTCAACCAATACTTTTGCATACAACTTACCAACGACGCTGAGCAGACTAATGCCCCTATAGTTTTTACAGTCTTGCCGTGAGCCTTTCCCTTTGTAAAGAGGTACAATGACAGCCTTGCACCAATCACTTGGCACTTGGCCGGTGGTATAGCATAGATTGAAAAGGCTGCACAGCTGACTCGCTATGACGCCATGTCCAGCCTTCAGCATCTCGGAAGTTATCCTGTCATACCCTGGTGACTTACCTGATTTCATACGCTTAATAGCTTTCACAATCTCATCCATACCAATTTCATCTTTACATTTGTTCTCGTCTATACTTAGTGAACTACGTTCACTCTCTGTTACACCTCTTTCATACAAACTTTCAAAATACTCCTTCCAACGTTTTAACACGCATTCTTCCCCTTTCACTATATTTCCATCTTGGTCTCGTATGGATTTCAGTTCTGAGGTTTGGGTTATGCCTCTTACTGATCTAACGGATTTCCAGAAAAACTTAATGTTCGTCTGAAAATCCTTAGACAACCTTCTATCAAAATTATCCTTTTGTTCATTTTTCTTTTCGTTCACCACATCCTTTACAATTCCTTTAATTTTCCTATAATCATTCCAGGCCTTTTCTATATCCTCATTCGTCGCCTTATGCATTCGTTCGTTTGCTCTGGTGGCTAGCCAGTCTAACCACGCTTTCTTCTTTTCACATACAACTTTTTGTACACTTTTATCCCACCAAATATTCTTCATCTTTCTTCCTCTTTTTCTCTTTATTACACCACATACTTCACCAGCTACACTCACCACACCTTCTTTGACTACCTTCCATAGCTCTTCTACTTCTCTTATGTCTTCAGATCCCTCAAACTTCTCAACCAACTTACTTTTGTACTCATCTGCCACTTCTTCCTCTTGCAGTTCCTCTACTTTTATTCTCTCTAGTACACTCTTAGTCTCAGGGATTCGGTGGCGCCATCCTTTGAACAGACCACTTATTCGGCTCATCACCAGAAAGTGGTCTGTATGGATTGCGGTCCCACGATAGACTCTTGTGTCTAGAACATTCTTTCTCAGTCTTTCATCTACAATCACGAAGTCAATCATACTCTTTCTCACATTTTTCCTCTCTCGTGTAAACGTATGGATTCTTCTATGTTCAAACATAGTATTTGTAACACAAAGACCCCATTCCAAACATATCTCAAGCAGACTGTACCCATTCTCATTCTCACTCTCGTCACCGAATTGACCTAGTACTCTTTCAAAACCATCACGTTTTACCCCAACCCATCCATTAAAATCACCTAACATTATTACTCTTTCATTATACCGACTTAACCGCAACACATCTCTCAGGTTCTCCCAGAATGCCTTTCTTTCCTCTTGTTCTCGCTGTATTACAACTGCACTCATATCTACAGGAGCGTACACTCCTACTAGGAATATACGGGTCATACCAACTTTCATTCTCAACCACATTACTCTTGCATTCACGCATTCGAACTCAGTCACACACTCAGACATACTTGTGGAAAGAATGAGACCCACACCTTGGCAAGCTCGGGTGGTGTTCGGTACTCCAGACCAATACGCCGTGTATAGTCCGTGGTTTGTAGTATCACACCCTTTCCGCTTCGTCTCATTCACACACAACACATCGATCCGCTTTTCACTCATCAGCTGACATACTTCGTCCATCTTACCTTCTATTCCTCCTCCAACATTCAACGTAGCAAAACGGCTCTCCGTTGACCACTTTTCGCCTCTCTGGGAAACGAGACGTGACGGGTGGCGGACCACGTCGCCGCCATTTAAAGGATTAAAATTTCTTATCTAGTAGCAAATAAAATAAAATATTATAAGACAGTTTTCAATAATAGAGGCGAGCTGAGACTCAAGACAGCTAGCAGAGTTTGTAACCCGCGCTGGAGGGCACAAACAGTAAAAGATATTTTAAAAATAATATTCTGGGACACTATTACTGATGACTGATGTGTTAATAGCGTCCCACAATATTATTTTTAAAATATCTTTAAACTTAATTGAAACTTAACAAATCTAAAATGAAAACAATTTTATAAGGGTCATATTTACATTATATTAAATCTCAAAGTTTTGGATCGTTTGGAAATACCCGTTATACCTGTGGCTTTTGAAGTTATTTATTACATTAAATAATACATTAGTCTGTGGGATCGGTCGGGTCACAATTCTTAATTAGTATACTCGTAATTATTTGTTCATCGAACATTTAATTGTAATAATTACCTGCTCTTATTCCAAAATTCTCGGTACTTACAAATTCAATGACCGGCGAAGTTTAATCTACAAAATCCAATCTATAGCATACAACCATGGAATAAATCTTACTTTATTCAAAAAAACTCAACAAGTAATTCCACTGACAATATTGTGAGCTTTCAAAAGTTCTCAATATCTGTTCTTTAGAAGGAGGTATTGTGATTTTTACGATTGGAAAACATATTTTCCTCGTCGATATAAAGACATAAAATTTTATTGGAATAAATATATCGGAATGGCATTTTCTATAGGTTAAAGGATCAAAGGTTTCGTGTGACGCGATTTGTGATTAAATCTCAGTTTTAGTGATTACTTTAACGTAAATATGAAAAGAAGCTCAAGAATGTGTAATTGGGTGTGGTCAGTACCACGGTGCGGTGGCGGAGCGGTTAACGTACATGGGGCCGGATAACCCGTGGTCGTGGGTTCGATTCCCACCCGCAAATGTCTGAGGATATATCTCCCAGAGAACGGGCAGCAGTGTCTCTCTGAGTAGATTGACCTTTGTACTGAGTTCGCCATCCCGTCTCCCAAGCGTTGTGATTATGGCATAACCCTACAAATGAAGGACACATCTAAGGAATTGTCTCCATGATATAGCGGAAAAGATGGCCACAAAAATATTTTCCTCCAAAGGTTGCCTTTGTCCAGTCGTAGACATTATTCGGTTGTCATGATAATGATGATGATATAGAGTTTTAAATATTATATGCCCCCGCAAATAAGTTGTTCCGAATCGTTATATTTTCGCGGTTCATATAAAAAAAATGAGAGGTTTTAAAGAGGTGAAACTAATCTCGCTCTATGACCAGCTCAACAGAAAAGGTTCCAAAATATACTTTAAGTACCTAATATACATACAAGGTGTAACATAAATAGTCGAGGAAATCAACAAATAAAAAATCTTTTTGTGGAATAAGATAATTTTTTTTTGGCTTCCCTTACAAAATAAATAGACTGATCGTTATGATTGTATGGGAATTCAATATTTTTTGTGTCTTTTGCATATTGGTGTGTTAATCGTCATTTAGTAACGTATGTGATTAAAATCGCTTGATCCCATCAACGGGGGAAGGGTCGCAAGCGTCAAAGCTACGGTATCCACTCACGCCGCGCGTGTTGTAAGCGTCTTCATATTAAGAAAACCTCACCACTTCACAGTCACATAAACGGTATATTATAGATACAAATGCAAATTTCATAGAGGAACTTGACAATATATTTATTCCCCCACAGAAACACTGCCATACATTTGGCGTAACCAGTTTGGCACTAGCTTCTAGATACATTGTTAAGTAGGCATGTGGCTGGTGAAACGCTGGAAACAGTTACATATTAAGTAACTTCTAATTATAGGAGTATTTACACACGAAGTCTAGACACATTTTGCAAAACATAACTGACTTAAAAACTGCAATAACTGCATTAATATTTGTGTTAACAATAATGGCACTAAATCACTTCACACAGTTCATAATAATTACAAGTTTGTTCATTAAATTAAAATAAATCATGATTACCTACCTTAAAATAATGTCTAAAAGTGCCCATTATAATATGTGATTGTTTGTAGCATTATGCTATCTGGCAGTGTTGTCATCTGATAAAATTATTAAATTACTATGACATGATTTAACCCTTACGCTGCGATGCTGCCAACGAAAGGCAGACACCATTGTTTACCTGCACGTGTAGCACAGTGTTTAAGTTAGTCACCTTGGTAATACGTGTTTTTCGTTAGGTTTCTGTACAGTACAACAATTTGTGTGGTGTATACGTAGTTGTTCTGAGTATAGGTGTACATTGTGTCTGTGAATTGCACGTGATTTAGCTGTAAATGCCATCGTTGTACTAAAAAAAGAGTGTCATCGATGTCGTATCGTAAATGTAACTCAGGATTGGCTGATATTTTTTCAACGCAGGAGTTACAGGACTTGTCAATAGATAGATATATAACTCTTTGTTTAGGTAGTAGAAAATTAAATAGTATCAATGTTTGCCGTCCAAACAATAACATTGATACATTTATTTTTTCAGGCAACCGATATAATAAGGTTATACCTTCTTATAAAATGTTAAGAACGACTACAAACAATTTATTTCAGAAGGATGAGACTTCGCTAGTGAATGCTTGTATACTCTTTAAAGGATCTAATTGGTCTTATTCCAAAAAAAGTGCGAAATGTGCCAAAGTATGTTGAGTGGTAGATTTCAATATAGGGCAGTGTTCCATAGACTTTGTTGGCAGCAAACAATAGTACGCATTGCAGGATTCCATGACCTCGATGCGTTTAACGCAATGTTTGTGCTAATAATTTAACTTGACATATTAATATACTACGGATGCGTTTAATTTCATAGCAATTCCAACGTGAGCGTACTAATCATTTCTACATTCCGTAAGGCACAGATCAGTAAGACAACTATTAGTGTAAGTATTAAGCTTTGGTGACGCTAATCTTATTTTGAAACCTAGAACCTTATTTTACATAGAATAAATAATAAATAAAAATCTTGGAACAACTTACACACTGCCATCTGATCCCGTACTAGGCAGAGCGTGTACTATGGCACCAGACAACTGATAAACACAATAAATATTCGTGTTCATCACACCAAAATTTGTACCGGGTAGGAATCGAACCTAGAACCTCTGGCTTAGCAGCTAGGTTCACTATCCACTAGATCAACAGGCCAGTCAAAATATATATGTCCTCATGAAACAGAAACAGAAACAGAAAAAGAAAAAAAAAGAACGTAGATTGAACTTGAAATTGAAGCCAACATGTTTGCCTTTCTATGTTGCAGGCCGCCAAAAGCATTTACAGCAACACAAAATGAATCATTTCTATCGATAAAAGTTCAAGTAAATACATTTATTTGTAATTTAAAAATAACAAAGTAATAACGAAAACGAACAATCTCGGTAGTAAATAAACCAAAATGAGTTATTTGCAGTCTAAAGCTCATTTTACTTAACTAAACTCTTTTTATAAACAACAGTGGAATAAGTTAAAGACGATATATAGCAGAAGCCAGAATAAAATTTCTAAGTGCAAACTAAAAGGATAGAATTTGCTTAGAGCCTAGCTATAATTAAATTAGAATGCTTAATACACGTTATGTTTTCATAAATGTTATGCAATTCTTTTTAGGCATGCACTCTTTTAAATATCTTCTAGATTGAGTTCTATACTTTTAGTTTATTAACTTAACGAAGTATATTCTACGAACTCATGGCTCGAGCAAGGATTAAAATGCGGCAACGGTTGCATGTGGTTGCCACATACTGTGTATCTAGGATACAGATCCACCGGATTGGTATGTGCAATGCGTATAAGGGCATCGGACTGTCCATAAACGATTACTGAATTAGGAGAGTGCACAAGCCTCGGAGCACTTATTATCATGTTTCACGTGCCCTAACTTCTAAACTTCTGCATGCTCAAAGATCTGATGGCCACTACTGATAATGTGATTTTATAAGTTCTGGGCAGACACAATTTGGATCGCCTTCGACTCGCTAAGAAGAAAGGTGGGTGCAAAAATAACTAAACCTTTTCAAAGAATATCGTCGTTTCTTATTTACATTATTCTTCATAATTTACACCGCTCTTCTTGATATTTTAAATTGAATCGTATATGATTTTTAGCAAGGTTTTAAATTCAAACAACAAGAAAGCTATGTATAAACACGGTAACACACCCGAACTCTGAACAAACACATAAATCTTTGCAGTTTTCGTTGACCGCACTATAAATCCTATGGGGTTTTCAAACTATTGTATATTTGGAAGGTCTTTCTACCTTTTACCATGCCATCACAAGCCATAGTTAAACATAGTGTAATTTTTTTACTTAAAATTGCGGCAAAAATGTGGTGCGATAGAAGAGAGTGATAACGGAAACTAAGGAAAAACAATATTACACAGGTTTTACTAAGTTTCTCTTGTTCCGCTTCGTATCGATAAAACACCCTCCCTGATTTTGAATCGGATAAGTGGTCCCTGTTATCGCACATTAACTTAGAGAGTTGAACAGAAACGAAGCCTTTCATACATCTCCCCGGCAGTAACCGCTCTTGCCTGGCTTGGGCCCAAAACTCGAACAGGTTTGTTGTTTTATTAAGCCTAATGGCTTGAGACCTTGCTCAGCCTGTATTGCCCTGTGGAGCAAAGAAAACCAAGCCTCACTGTGATCTTCGTGTAAAAAATACCTTTTCCTGGTGATATTAGCAAAGCTTAGAAGTAAAACTTAACTATCCAGTGTTAATTATTATAAAATTCGGTTTACGTTTATAAATCACGAGTAATCTCATCGTATATTACATCCAAAGCCAGACTCTGGATACTTTCAAATTCAATTATTTTAAAGTAATGAAATACTCTTTTAATTATTCTTTTCTAGTTATATTTTTTAAGCAAATCCAAGGCGAGATGTCATAAAGGAAACTAAATAAACAAAACAACAAAATATTAAGTGTGCTGTTGTAGTAAAAAGTATTGGAACTCGTTTGTAAAATTTTATATTTTCACATTGCATTGGATAAGATTGCTTTTACCAAATAGTCGATACACATCATACACGTAAAAGAAAATGGAAAATATCGATATAATAAGGATTTACTATTCTCGAACGACCTTTGTAACAAAATTGAAATGCGAAGCTATGATTTATAGTGTACTTTATGTTATTATCCTACAACCTAGTTTTCTGTGTGATGCTGTCGCGTGATACCATACTAGTATTAAGAACACAATAAAAATTATTTATTTTTACAATGGCAACTTAACATTTTTGTAACGAAATACAAGAGAAGTATTTTCATTTACAAAAATGTACACCGTAGTAGGCCGATATAACGGAAAATTAAACCGTTGAGGTGAAAAAGTCAATATTTGAGGTAAACTTTAGCCATTTTACGAGAGATTTTAGTAATAAAGATAGACAAAATGGTGACAGCCCTTATGAAAACAAAAACCGCTAAATATTCACCCACCTATAAGCTTTGGTCCTATTTCGTCAGATTTCAAATCATTTAAGACTATTTGACTCAATCATAGATCGGTCCACAGTTTAATACAGATGGCATATCGTGGAGATTTAATTCGTAATTTATTCAATAGAATGTATTTAAAGTATTAAGTAGAGTAGTAGTAAACGTATGGAATCCTGCTAAATATATAAATAATCTATACATATAATAAATCTGTAGAAAAATAATTTTTGTACATGAAAAGAAAATCCAAAAAAAATAGCCAGGGTATTAAAGGACAACCAATAGAACCCATTTCCAGCATTTTTAGAATTTTTGTCTGTTTGTCTGTTTGTCTGTTTGTCTGTTTGTCTGTTTATATGTTCGGGTATCACGTAAAATATACGAAAGCAATGTAGATAACTTTTATACACAACGATTGAGCGTAACCTGAGGTAACATTTAGTTTTTGTTTTATTGCAATCGGTTCAGTCTATCAAAAGATATTAGAGTTTAAAGTAATCATGGAGAAAAATAACACACATTTCGGTATTTCGGTACTTCAAGATGAACTAATGTTTATAGTTGAACTAAACTGTCCGATAGATGTCATTGTGCATATTATGACATGTCTTTTCTGAATGAACTAGGTTGATAGTTGATTTTTGTTTCGATAGATGTCGTTGTGCATTTCTTTTGACTCGCGGTGTTAAGATTTGCCCGTGTTTGCTGATTGCATGAGTTACGTAGGGTTTTGAATGTTCTGAATTGTTTCGAAATAAGGTCTTGGTTGCCTAGAAGTATGTCGTTGTCCAAAATTGGTTATTAAAAAAATCTGTTTTCTTTGGGCAAATTAAATTATGTAGAAGGTGGGATTGGTTATAATTTCATTTTAAATTATTGATAGTTGATTTTTATTTCGATACATGTCGTTGTGCTTGATAGTTGATTTTTATTTCGATAGATGTCGTTGTGCATTGCTTTTGACCCGCGGTGTTAAGATTTGCCCGTGTTTGCTAATTGCATGAGTTACGTAGGGCTTAGAATGTTCCGAATTGTTTCGAAATAAGGTCTTACTTGGCTAGAAGTATGTCGTTGTCCAAAATTGGTTATTAAAATATTCGGTTTTCTTTGGGCAAAGTGAATTATGTACATGGTTGGATTTGTTATAATTTAATTTTAAATTATAATGTCAATCGATCTAAAGTTTCTGCTGTCGATTCGTTTGTAACGTGAATGTACAGACGATTCGCATTTTATTGAGCCTGTCCGATTGAATGTAGTAAATTAACCCGGTCTCTCATAATTTTCTCAGCACAAATCTATATACCTACCTATGTAAAAGAGGAAACTGACTGACTGACATATCAACGCACAGCCTGAACGGCTGGGGTTAGAGACTTGAAATTTTGCCGGTAGGTACTTTTTATGACGTATGCATTCACTAAGGAAGGGGTTTTTGGAAATACTAACCCGAAGGGGGTAAAACAGAGAATGAAAGATTATATGAAAATCCGTCATTTTTTTAAGTTAAAGGCATTGAAACTAATATTTAGTAGTTCAGCCAAAAATAAAAATAAATATTTTAGAATTTTTGGAAATTCCACCCCAAGGGCGTAAAATAGGGGATATAAGTTTGTATGAAAAGTGTATATTTTTTTATGTGAAAAGCATGAAAATTGGTATTTGGCCTTTCCGTTAAAAATAAAAAATATGTATTTCAGGATTTTAGGAATTTCCACTCCTAAGGGCGCATAATAGGGGATGTATGTTGCGTGTGGGTATACCTATAATGGTTGTGAGGCTTCAAGTCAAAACTTTGCATCGTGTTATAGAGTCTACTATTATGCCTGGATCCGCCCAGGGAGAAACAGTGTTCGTGTCACGTATTCCGTTAGTGCCAAATGATCTCCCTTTTCAGTTTAAAATACTGCAGTTCCCTATAAAAGTGTGTGTCGCGATAACCATCAACAAATCACAAAGTCAAACTCTCAAGTTAGCTGGAATTGACTTGAGGAAGGCGGGCAGGTTCACGTGGCGTGCTCACGTGTGAGTTCATCCCACAGTCTGATCCATGTAGAGCGAGGACCTACGTCTTTTGCTGAGCGCCGTAAAGTGGATGATATTGAACATCCCACATACCAGGCCGCTTGCCGAGCACGCCATTTATTAGTTGGAGATCAGCATTGGGATGACGCTCTAGCGGAAGCATGCGTGAGCGATAGTCCACATCGCTTGCGACATTTGTTTGCCATCTTATTGACCTTTTGTGCGTTATTGGACGCTAAACAGTTATGGCAAAAGTACCATGACAAGTTTGCTGAAGATTTTATGAGATATAATGTACAACTAAATACTAATGGACAAATTACTGACAGGGTACGTGAAAATTGTCACAACAGGTCCTTATTGGCTATTCAAATGATAGTTATAAGTATAGGAGGGAACCCGATCAGTCAGAGGCTGCGAATAGGCACAGGAGTTTTTTATTGTTAAAAATAGGCGATGGCACATACCCCGTACAAGAAGATGGAAAAGTTATTTTGATTGGTAATCTCTGTTCTTACACCACAGCAAGAGCTAATTTCTTCTGTGTACGGAGATACCACAAACATGGGAAATCAAGCCGGTTCTTGGCTATGTCAGCGAGCTATTTTGACTCCCCACAATGACCAAGCTGCGGCAATTAATTTCAAAATATTGAGTCATGCGTCCGGTAATAGTAGAGAATATAGCTCAATAAATACATTTATGGAAGAAGATAACGCCACGCACTACCCGGTAGAATTTTTGGATTCCCTCAGCACACCCGGACTTTCAGCCCACAAAATAGTTTTGAAAATTGGTGTACCAATAATTCTCCTCAGAAATATATGTCCTCCCAAACTTTGTAACGGCACTCGGCTCAAAGTCACAAATCTGCAACATTATCGAAGCTGAAATATTAACAGGTTGCGGCGACGGTGATATTGTTTTTATTCCAAGGATAGGTACCTATAATTCCTAAAAACTTTCCTTTCTCTTTCAAACGAGTGCAATTCCCAGTCAGTCTCTGTTATGCCATGACGATTAGTAAAGCTCAGGTCCAGACATTAGATATCCGTTGCGGGGGTGGACCTAAGTATTGGATGCTTTTCCCATGGTCAACTATACGTAGCTCTTTCACGCGTAAACAACCCCAATAACGTTTTTGTGTACGCTCCAGATGGTTCCACAGGTAAAATAAAGAAGCACTAAATTAAATTAAAAAAATGTTTTCGGTATCCTCCCACAGCGCTTTACACTAAAAAATACATTGTTAAGTTCCGACATCCACGCGAACGAAGTCGCGGGCACAGCTAGTTAAAAATAATATCCTTCGAAACATAAACTCAAAATTACTGATTCCAAGCGTGCTACACACACCATAGCGGCCTCTCACAGAGTAAACTCATAATTAGTGTTAAAACTAAATAATAAATTTGGTCCGTTATAGGCCACTATCTATATTGCTATAAAGTATAATATTGCGACTGCACATGTCGGGTAGTGGCTAAGGTAAATTATTTCACTATACAAGCAATTTGCAAGTATGTTAAATTGAAAATACGATACATTATAGCACGGCTATGCTTCTCTAATACTTGTGAATTTATTTTTTATATTTTAAAATATACACAATGCCTACACTAGGATTATAAATTCACGCATTGCGGCAAAATCAACAAACTATTATTTATCAACTAAACCGAATATTCATTAAATTGATTTATACGTTACGTCATGCATATCACAACAATAACTAGACATTTATTATGATACTTACTTACTTATCGTATGGGCAGTGGTTACCTTAGGGTCAGAGTTGTTCAAGCCGTCCAGTAGGCTTCTGACATGGCTTAACGACTGTCGTCTAATGACTAAAACCGGGACCGACAGATAAAGTGCCCTCCTAATCACGGAGACGCTCAGAAATTAAACCACTTTAGAGGTCACCTATCTATGGACCGCGAGCCTAGTTGCTTAACCTCAGCCATAGCTTACGGACCAGTGGAGCCTGTAGCTACAAGCGCCTCAAGTTATTATGATGAAAAACAAAGCTTCACTAGATTCGCCATTGATTGCAATTATGAACTAGCACCTAGAATTTCATTTGACAGCACATGTCGGTATTACTTCGCAATAGCGGGACTACGGGGGTTTCGAATATGTTTTAAATTTTCTAAACAACCTACTTGTAGTCAATAGAGCTCAGGGGATCGAAGCTGGCGTTCTTTTAAATCAAAAGTAATATCAAAGTAGCTACAGTATCGGAGGAAGCCCCACGATGCAGATAAATAATATTTTAGTGCAGTAGAAAAATGCTCATATAAGAACGTAATGAAAACCTTTAAAAGACTTACCCTAAATCCAGATGAAGTATAGGACCAAAGTACCTGATACTACCACGTAATTTAATGGAACAGGTCTCCTGTTGACACTTAGAGCACACAGGAAGGAAGGGATAAAACGCTTCCGTACGCCGTGACATGAAATACGGATTGACTAACATTTTGTTGCTAAATAAATAATCTGCCGTAGGAAGTTACGAAGAGAAATTACGTAGGAAGTTTCACAGTAAAACATGTATTTATTATATGTCAACTATTCGTAGCTCTTATTTTTCAATACAATCCTCACTGTACTCCCAACTAACATCAAAATTGTACCACGCTTCCAGCAAACAAAGATCATTTCATTTCATATATTTTTACGCGATATAACTATGCTCTACCCTTTTATTTTTGTGGATAAACCTATATCAATAAAAAATCTATTTCAAACGGCTTGAAATAAATACGTGATAACAATTTTGGCAACTTGAAACAAATATAAAACGGTGACGCATAGACTATATTCTTGTCTCAGAAATGCTAAATAAAATTGAAATCACTTTAGTTTGGAGGAGAATACGAAACTTGAAATAATTGAAACGTCTGTATATGATAGGCGAAAGTATTGTTTTCTTTTTACAGGTATATATGGAGAGGCGGCCGTCTGCGCAGTAAGAATTCTTCTTAACTATGGTATCCAAAAAAAAATTGATATACAGTTAACAGTCACGGTATGTTGTAGAACCGAAAGAAAGAACGAGCCTCTTATTACAGATTAAATTGGCTAATTATGGAATAAATCGTGTCAATCCTACAATTATACATGGCATAATGAAAGGCGTTTGGGGCCGAATGTTTCCGCATCCGTAGGCTTTCGCTCAAGAAACCTTACGCTTCATCTGTATATAATAAAGCAATTTGATGAAAAGTTGAGCATACCATTCTTTTGCTCTCTGATCAGCTCGACTAAAGTGCCACCACTTAATAGAATACTCTCCAGGTGGTGTTTGAGTAAGGTCACCATAGGTTGTCGGTATGAGCAACTCGTTACTGATGCCATGTGATATTGATGAATACAATATTCATTTACCAGGAAGGCTGTAATGTTGGTAACGGTATTGCCAGTATTAAACACCCCCATCCTCAGTAAATTTATTTCAATCGTGCTCAATATCACCAAATAAATCCGTAAGTGTTTTTTTCGATACTTAAAAAAATATCTTAAGAGTTTTTTTGTTCGCAGGTAAGTGGCTGTAGGATTCCGGCGGAGATCCACTTAAGCCGGTCTCGAGTAAGTGCTAACGATTTCGCATTGTGAGTTAAATCATCAAGAATTCCAAGCTTTTTCCACATCTCACGCAACGTCATGTAACTAATCGATATTTCCTTAATTTACTGAGCGTAAATTGAGAGCAAAATAAGTATCTTCTTGCAGATTGAGTATTCTACTTGTAGGGCTACTAAAAAAATCTGACTTTACTCGTAGGTACTAACTACTACCGGCTAAAACTAGTACAGTCCTATTAATAAAAATCCGAAGCTTAGTCCGAAGCTAATCTTGGAGTAGTTACTACCAGAGTAACCACGTATTAACTTCATATTAATAAACTGGGAGTAAGCTCGGATTAACAATACATTCCTTACACCGAGATTAACGCACGTGGTATGGCAACACACTCAATTTAAAAGAAAAAAGAGTGAGTAATCGAATGAACTAATGCTTGACGATGACATTAATGACAGTGACAGACAATATTTTAAGTGTGAAATCTTGAATAATCAACGTTTTAGCGTTGATCAGTGGTAGATTTTTCCAATTGATTCTCAAGCACTTCATATAACATCACACGCCTCAATGGAATCTAATTTTCAACCAAATATATTTCATTTGTCAACCTCAAATAGACAATAAAATAATATATATATTCCATGTTAATTAATTTCCACAACAGACAACCAAAGAGTTTTTTTTTATGTTTTTTATTTTCAATAACTTATATTATATTTACAGTAATGCATGCCGTACCACGAAAACCTCACAGGGTTTATCTGGGTACCGGCGAGCCGTTCATGTATACCTAGACAACGAAAGAAATCAAAATGAATTGACGTTAGAATGTCAAAATCACGTCCTAGTCTATACCTACTCAGTCGCTAAACTAGGTGATAAAGGATTAACTTTTACTCCGAGAGTAACTTCGGATTAGCTTATTCCCTCCTTACTCTACTAATTTTAAGTTTAAACCTCGAATAAAATTAATCTTAGTCTAGTCTATGTTTATTAATAAGGCTGGTAAAGTTCTTTTGGAACACTAGAGAGAGTTTCTCGGCTCAAGCAAAGGACCAGCCCAATCAATTTACAACAAATAATTCTGCCAATTCGGTAGAGCTGGACTCAATCGATGGCGGCAGTTATAAAAGATCACCAAATTTATTTTATAAATGTGCCAATTGATTAGTATTTGTATAGAATATAGAAAAATAAATCTAAACAGTTGAAATGATTCTTATTTATATAAAAACACAATACACCTTTAAGGTATGTCATAGAAAAAAGGTAACATTTTTCAGTTGTACGGTTTCGTGTCCAGAGCTTATTTCATATTTTTACAAAGAATCTCCCACAAATGACCAACTTCAATTTGCTTTCTGCCTATAGCCCCAGACCATAACGAATATTCAATAATCTAGGGGCCAAAGAAAACCGTATAGTCAAAAATTAAACTAATCAATAATTACATATATTTGTTATGTTTATCGTGATCCTTATAACGATTACATACAGCGTTAAGTGTACGATTTCGTGAAATTAGAAAATTTTTATTGTTTTCCAATCTACGTCCATAAAAAAATGTACATACTAGGAAACTACAGGTAAATCAATTCATACGCACAAAACACACATTGTTTGAGCTTTAAATCCTATAACATGGCCTCTTCTCTATATTTTTAATCTCATTGGAACGAACAAATTGCTTTTGACTGTACTGACAAAAAAATGAGGAAAGCGGTCTTTTTCAATTGGGAAATGTATACCTATGTACCAAGCGATGTACCGAATATATCTGCATGTTCCTCCCCTGTGGAGTTCTACATAAATATCTTTCGTCAATGTTTTCTCCCTGAATTTATGTGTGGCGGTTGATTCGAAAAGCTGCAAGATGAAATAGTGAAATGTATGCAAGAAGTTTCAGTTTACTTTAGCAAGAATGAGAGCTGGCAAGATTCTGGGGATAGCCACAGTTACGGTCAGAAAAGGAATAGCTTGTGTGGCACATACGCTGGACCAACGCATGTGCATGTGCCACTTTACGGTGGCACTAAATAATGTGCCGTTAACTACACGCAAAGGAAATAATTTGATTGGTAAAGTTACCAGCGCCAACATTCCACGATGCTGTACAATAAAATCACAAGCAAGCTGCGAAACAAAGAAGAGTACACGATACGACATCAATTACAACCTTATCACTAAGGAATATAGTCCAAAATCAATGAAACATAATATAGCAAAGCCTGGTTAAGGTTAACTTGAAGCTTCGTCACGTGGCAAATTAATCTCCCTGTACTTGTTAGCTACTGCGGTAGTATCGGAGGCCAGCTCCAAGACTATCAAACCATCTTAACATTTCACCAGTTTTCAACTTTCTCATTTGCTGGCCAATAGGTAGGTGAGCTAGCAACCAAATACAACTGCTAATATAAATCACGTTGAAACCTAAATATTAGTAATAGTTATTAGGTTTTGAAACAGCAGATCTTTTTATGTGACTTGTCTCCTTTGAGCTATGCTAACTCCGTTTACATAAAACTTAACTTTATCCCAGTTGATTTATAATCTAACATCAAAGGAGTGTTATCTTATTGGAAGAAACCATTTACGATGATCTTCCAAGGAAATGCAAGTTTAAGGAAAAGGCCTTTTATTCCGGCTGAATAGGCAATACTCGAGGGAAGTTGAATGAGATATTGTTTCTATTTTCTGTTGTAGCATGTAATGTCGTAAAGAAGAACCTAACGAAAACGGATACTTAAGGGCATATGCACACCACGTTTTTTAAACGCGCCGTTGACGCGCTTTTGTAGCGATACGGACGCGCGTTAGCATCGCGTTTGTATCGATACAAACAACAACAAACTACTCTGTAGGATAAAAGCGCGCCGTCGACGCGCGATTGTAAAACGCGCGTCGACAGCGCATTAAAAAAACGTGGTGTGCACAGGCTCTAAGGCTGAGAACGGACGACCTGTATTTTGAAAAATTTAAAACAAGCTTTGTTTCAGTGCAGTGAACGGCCACCTTTAATTCTAAAAATTATACTAATTTGAATTTAAAGAAAGTTAAATCCAATTTATTTTAATTACGTACTTATACAATAAAATACGTCATAAGAAAATAATTTCTTATAATGTCAACTCGATGACAATAAAACAGTATATTTGTTGGTCTTTCTACTGAAACTTATAAATTATGGACTCCGTTGAAAAATATCTTCAGTCGTTTTCAAAGACAGGCTAAAGAAGTCTACGTCAATAAAGAGAAATAAACTTTAAAGTATGTGTTCTCTTAATATTTTTTTATTATTTTGACACATAGTTCTATCACCTCAACAATTACACATAAAAAGTAGGGTACGTATAGGCGGTCCTATCAACGTCAGTAATCTTTTCTACATAACCGTTCTGCCCAAACCCCTGTAAAGGTTAAGCAAATAGAACCTAACTTACGGACGTTAGAATATTCTGCGGTTAGTTTGAATCCATTTATTTAGTTCGTGAAAATAGATAACAACAATGTGCGCGGTGTGTACCAAACTTATTAATTTTAAACCACAATATAAATGCAGTCAAGTTGCGGTTTGATACAAAGTTTTGAATACAAAAATGAATTTGGTTTTATATGGCAGCAGTGAGGCGACTACTTAAACCAAAATGAAAAATAATATATAAGAATCTATACATATAATAAAATAATATTACTAAGAGGTCGGGTCAACATATAGGCTACATATTATCACGCTATCACCTACGGGGGAGGAGCTGTGATAATTTATAAAATTTAACGCGGGTAAAACCGCGGGCCACAGCTAGTAATATATAACTAGCTAGTATATAAACTAAAGTAAGTGAAAAAAACAAAGTTAACGTGAAAGAAGGATTCATCATAATGCCGGAAGAAGTCCACAGATGGACATAGGCCTCCCTTAAATGTCCCCACGCTTGCAGTTCTTGACCTACCCGCATCGAGACTCCCGCGACTTCCAACGACCCTCATAAGATCATTGGTCCATCTTGTAGGGGCCTACGTTGCGTTTTTCACAGCGGCCGCCGGTTCCACAAGCAATGTTCCCCGCCTACTGCCACTGAATATTAGCAATTCTTCGGACTACGTCAGCTAATTTAGTTCTCATTTTTTATATACTGTGGACACGGGTCTCATCGCGATAAATATTTAGGTAAATCATTACCTTGGTTACCCGACGTTTTGGCATGGATTGCACCAGCCGTGGTCACGGGTCGACTGGTGTGGCTCGGCAGCGTCGTCTCCGTGTCCACAGTATATAAAAAATGTGTACAAATCGCGAAAGTTTAAAAACATTAATTTAGTTCTCCTTACTTAATAATACCAGATATTTTTTTAATTTTCTAGATGACAAAGAACTAATTTATACGAAATGCTAAAAAAAAATCTATAAGAACACTAGTTCTCAAGATCGAATTTGGGTCTACATTACAAGTAATTCCATAAAATTGGGCGACCCAATCCATCAAATTGACTAGCTCATGTTTGAAACAAAAGATTTCATGTGGTTGTGTAACGGGACGGATAACAAAGGGTAAGGACGATTGCACATAATCAGAATCAACTGGAATTCTAAATGGCTGTATTTTTACTTCGTATTTTTATTGTTTTAGTAATAATAATAATAATAGTATTCTGGGACATGATTTACACACGGCCATCTGATTCCAGATTAAGCAGAGCTTGTACGATGGAAACCAGAGAACTAATATACTACATATACTACTTTTCTTTTGTAAATACATACTTATATAGATAAATTACACCCAGACTCAGGACAAACAGACATGTTCATGCACACAAATATATCTCCTGGGGCGCTACCGGCTAAGTCGCCGAGCATCGATTTCTTAAATGGCGTTCAGATTTATAAATGTTAAAAATAACTTAAACAATCGTTAAATCGGCTTCAACGTTGACAATCGATTCCGGACCACTTATGACGTCACATGTGCTCATTGAAGCCAATTTAACGATTGATTAAGTCATTTTTAACCTTTATTTATTTGAACGCCATTTAAGAAATCGATGTTCGGCGACTTAGCCGGTAGAGCCCCTGGGTGGAAACGACCTCCAGCGTGAAAAGCAAGCATTCGCCAACCACGCCAATACGCCCTGCAGAGGTGGTTTCTATAGCGTTGGACCAATGATAAAAAACTCTAATCAATTGATATGTAATGTTCGCTGTGTGGTGACGGCGGCGAATATCAGAATATCATCACCACATTTTCTACCGTGGGGACCTAGAAGTCAACCCGAGGGATTATTTACCAGAGGATTGCCCATCCTCTGGTAAATAATCCCTCGGGTTGACTTCTAGGTCCCCACGGTTCCTTCCGAGTACCGTGACCATCTTACTGCGATCGCCAACTCGTCTGCCAAGCGTGGCGATTATGGCATATCTCGCAAGATGATTCTTGGGGGAGGCTTGTCCAGTCTCTCTATAGCACTTGTACCAATGATAACACAGAAAAACGTAAAGATGTATTCAAACATACGTATTGGTCGATTGTAGAAAAATAAGTCGTCGTCGACATGCTGGCCACGCTGAAGTTCATAAACTGAGATATCTACATTAAGCCTTATTCCAAATTTATTGTCAACTAGCTGTGCCCTGCGGTTTTACCCGCGTCAAACTTTATAAATTATCACAGCTCCTCCCCCGTAGGTGATAGCGTGATAATATGTAGCCTGTATGTTAGCCCGACCTCTTAGTAATATTCATGCAAAATTTAAAGTAAATCCATGCAGTACTTTTTGAGTTTAGCCCGGATATACATACAGACAAACAGACACACACAAAATTTCTAAAAAATATATTTGGCTTCGATATCGATTGTAAATCAAACCCCTAGTATCCTTTTTAAAAATATTCAATGTACAGTTTTGACTTCCTACGATTTTATTATATGTATAGATTAATTTATACAATAAAAACGGTTATTATTTTATTAAAGATATACGTCCGCTAATATTGGACGGTATTTTCGAATAGTGTAGGTAAGAACCTATTCTCATATACTCGTGTTCTGTATTAGTAAAGCCAAGTGTATTTAATGAGTGACGATCTATTCTCATACTGCTTACACTTCATGTAGCCTTAGGTAAGTATCTTAAGGAGCTTATTTGCCTATTTAACTCATCAACATGTAGCAAATCAACGTGCAAATACACAATAAACATAATTATGGACGTTTTCGTTTTACACAAACTAGTTTTGTTTAATTTGTATCTCCTCTATTTATGTTACACCTTGTATAATGTGGATAACCTATTCTCATATTGTTGTTGCTCTATGTTGCATACTCAGGATATTACGTAAGCACAAACTCTACCCTGACTAGCTTTACGACTTGGCGTATCACCGTAGACCGATAGTTGAACGATATTTCCCTTAAAACCGACCTTCTAATGCATCTTCACGTAATACATCATTACATAGCCAAATGACATGCACAATCGGACAACATCCACCTAGAATAGGGGGATATGCCATAATCGCCACGCTTGGTAGACGGGTTGGCAATCGCAGTATAAAAGTCGTAGTACTCAGAGAAATGCTTCTTCTGAATATCGTGTCTATGGCAAACGAATAAATTTTTTGCGGCCCAGAACGTGGCCACACTGATTTCCCTGCTTGTGGCATTCCTAAGATGCCATACATCCCGAGAACGTGCAGGTTTTGGAATGAATTACCTGCTGCGGTGTTTCCTCAGCGCTACGACATGTCTTTCAAACGAGGTTTAAAAAGAGTTTTATTCTCACGGCAGGCAGCGGTTTGCTGGGCCCCCTGGCAATGCGAATGTCTATGAGCAGCGGTTACCACTTACCATCAGGTGGGCCGCTAGCTCGTCTACCTACAAAAGCGATAAATTAAATGGGCCATGGATTCGATGTTCCACAAATACAGTCAATTTTGGGGTTGCTCGACAGTCCCCACCTAGACATGTTTAATTTGCTTCGGCCCACCTGAGTCTGGAGTGTATTTAGAGACTTTCAGATCAACCACGGCAAAGAGAAACGCTGCTACCCTTTCTCTGATATATACTCCCTTGGGCCGAATTCTATGCCACCCATGGGATGAGATTTCCTTGCCGCCAGCCACACAGTACGTTATACATAATGTACAGTTTTTATCCAACTGTGTTGAACTGAATGACTTGTATTTAACTTGGGCAGATTACCCCCGAGACAGTGTCGTGTAACTCTTTGTTGAATGGATCCTGTGTTGCCGGGACGAAATCACCCAAGGGAGTTGAATATTGCATATATGACAAGTACAGTTATTTCGAAACGTAGTCCGCCTTAATTAACCTACCTAATTTTTCACATTCACCAAAAATTAGGTTTTCGGTTAATTCGTCGTTCAGCAGTTCTTAGTTTTTTACAATGGACAAATATAATAATATCCTGGGACAGTATTCACACACGACCTTAAAGTAAGCAGAGCTTGTACTATGGAAACCAGATAACTGATATTCTACATATACTACTTTTGTTTTGTAATTACATACTTATATAGATAACTAGCGGCCCGGTACGTGCTTCGCTACGTATAAGGCATAGTAATAAAAAAATGATTATTAAATTCATTTAAACAAACAAAAAAATATTTTAAATTGCTAAAAGATGGTAATTTTACACTTTTTCAATACTTTTTTAAAATTTTCTCTACGTACAAACCTTCCCTGGACTTCCACAAATGATTCAAGACCAAAATTAGCCAAATCGGTAAAGGCGTTGTTGAGTTATAACATTACAACGAAAAGTGGCATTGATTTTTATATATATAGATTACACCTTATGCATAAAATTAAGTTGTGATTTTTTTAAATTCATGTGTTTTAAATATGTTTAACGGCAACTTAGCCATTTTAATAATGCCCCCTCATAGCCAGGCGGTCTCACCGCTCCGTGAGTTAATGGCTAGGTTAAGCCACTAGACTCACGATCAGTATATATATAGTCATAGATGTGTGACCGCCAAAGTGCTTCAATTTCTGAGCGTCTCCGTGCTCGGAAGGACACGTTAAGCTGTCGGTCCCAGTTGCTGTTGTTGGCAGACAACAGTCGTTAAGCCATACCAGTGGCCTAATGGGCGACTTGAACAACTCTGACGCCAGGGTAAATACTGCCCATACGATAAAGATAAAGAAAGAATGAATGGCCTATTCCACCCACCTTTGGAGGAGACTATTGCCAGCAGCGGACTTCATTCCGCTGACATGATGATTAAAACACACAGTCAGACGTAGAACTTCATCTTTTGTAATCAGTAAAAAAATACAACGAAATATTTATCCTAATATGCAAATATTTACTTAGACGTTTACCCAATTACGGTCATTTGAGGACTGTTTACAGTGGAGACTATTGAACGTTTCGCATCAAAATTTATGATATCTGAAAATATTTCTCGCATGTACACACGGCTACACATTAAGCTATACATTTCCAGTATAAGTTGATCTCGCGTTGTATAGGATTTCCATACAATGGCAGTCAGATTATATTGGAAATGTATAGCTTGATATGTAGCCGTGTGTACCAATAAATAGTATCTAGTAACTTTTCCATTTTTATAGTCATAACACAGTTTAACTTATAAATTTATTGTTACTAAAATATCTTACTACTTGCATTACTTGTGTCACGTAAATCCATCTAGACTTTAACTAGGCAATAAACGTGATCGATGCTGTAATAATTTATACCTAGCACGAAATCTTGGGATAGGTATTTTTATTTCCTTTTTAAAGGTAGAAAATGCTCGATAGCATTATTTTTTATTCGATATAATAGCTGAATTGAAAACCTGACTCGAAATAGCACATGGTTCTATGCTAGATCTAATCAAGGAGTGCAGAAATGTCGACAACGCGTAAGTAATGCCGTGAGTGTTGTAACCGGTTACCAAGAGGTCAAAAACCAGATAACTGATATACTACATGAACATATTGTGAATGGAAAAACCGGAAGGGGAAGACCTCGTCGAACATTCTCTGACCAAATCGGAGACGTTCTCAAGAAAGGACAGGTCAGAAGTACCCTAAACCGGCGGGCATGTATGAAGAATATAATGACAGTAATCGAGGCAAAAGACGTGTGCAAAGATCGTGACAAACGGAAATCCGTTGTCTCCGCCTAACCCTCTGGGAAACAGGCGTGAGTCTATTTATGTGTGTACATGAACATACATACAGAAATAGATAATTACACCCAGACTCAGGACAACCAGACATGTTCATACCTAAAAACATTTGTCCTGGGTGGGAATCGAACCCACGACCAGCCACGTGAAAGGCAAGTATCTACCAACCACGCCCACCAGCCAGCCAAACATTGTGTTCGTGAACTACATATGTATTTCTAAAGAACCTCCACGTCACAAAATTTATTTCCGCATAGCGAAGTTAAGTTTTACTACCTAAATAAACTTCAAATACTTCATGCACATTTATTAGTAAAACGGAATCCGTAAATAGTACTGAAAATCTCATTAAATAGCCACCATAGCAAACTATCAAGTTAAAAGGAATTGAAAACGAGAGGTTAGATAGAACGGCTCCCTTGACGCCAATCTCGTGTTCAATTCATAGAAACCCCTGTTTACATCTTCATGTATACCATACCATTCAGATTAAATTTTAAATTAGTATAAATAACTTCCTCAATTTAACAGGTACGAGAAGCGAGAGCGAAGGGTGGGTCGTGGTTTCATTTATTACAAAATTAGTTATTTATTTAAAATATACTTTGAATACGGTGGATGTCAAATGCTTGCTTTTCATGCCGGAGGTGGTGGGTTCGATTCCCATCCAGGACACATATTTGTGTGGATGCACATATCTGTTTGTCCTGAGTCTGGGTGTAATTATCTATTATAAGTATGTATTTACAATAGAAAAAATAGTATATGTAGTATATCAGGTTATTTGGTTTCCATAGTATAACCTCTGCTTAGTTTGGGATCAGATGTCCGTGTGTAAATAATGTACCAGGGATATGATTATTATACAGAGACGATAATTTAAATAATGTCAGAATCTTATATAGTATGTAAATAATTAGTATTTTAATGATACTAAAATACGAATTATTTACATACTTTTACTGTTTGGTTGACGCTTCCCGTGACCAGAGGGCTGGCTTTTTCTTTGGCCAAAGAATTAGTTTAGGAATACAACGTGGTAATGCAGCCAGTCTTCAGGGCACATTTTCTCATGGCCTCGATTCGGAGGAATACTACGGCGCCATCTCTAGTTAGTTTTAATTTATTTATGTATATAATTTATTTTTTCGTAGATTTAGTTTTTTTTCTAATATAGGTAGTTATGTATATTCATAAGTTTATTTAGGTTCTATGTTATTAAGTTAAGTTAAATACTTGTATTATTATAATAAAATAATTATACCTACGTATATCATAATAAATATGTTTGTCTTTTACTGTTTAAACTACATAAAACTGATTTCTATGGAATTCAAAATTAATATGGAATGGTTCCATCGAAATTAAAAAAGCAAAATCTACAAACAAAATACAGGAAAAATATACTGTCAAATTGATAACTTCTTTCTTTTGAAGTCGGTTAAAACTATTCAACGGACCTAGTGATCCTCATTGTTAAGCCAGAGGTCGTGAATCCGATCCATCTTTGTGTGATGACCACGATTATATTTTGTTCCCTGTCTGAGTGCAATTTGTCTATAATATCATCAATTTGTATATAAATATCTAGTTTGAAGAGGCCGGTCAACTCACATAGAGGCGAGAAATATATTTTTTGTTTGTAAGAATACATATGAACCATATTATTATTACAACATGTTCTGCAATACTGGTTTGGTTCAAACCGAAGAAAAACATATAAACTTTTCAATTACAATATTTTATATTCAAGGTTTAGGTTGAATATTGGATTCATAAAGGCCAAGAACAATCCGCAATATCAAATATAAAATGGGTAAACGATTTCTTGGAATAGAATTGGTTGAGAGTACTAAACCAGAAGTGAAACATATTTATTAAATACTAGCTGGTGCCCGCGACTTCGTCCGCGACAATTTTGAATGATTACCAATGTAACTACTTACTTCTAGCTTAATCTAAAAAAAAATACTTTTAAAAGAAATAAGCAATATAAATTTAAGAAAACCTAACCTATAAATAACCTAGTTAAGAAATAAACTAAAGACTACTTTGCTACTGTTATTTAAAAAAAAGACCCGATATCATAAAACCAAAAATATCAAAGAATACATATCAATTGTCCTTAAGTAAAGTCAGTAAGTCAAATAAAGTAATATAATAATCAACGATGCATTAATCACCAAGGTAACTCCTATTAGCTTAGGTTGCGACCACGGCATTGATAGGTCTAATATCACATTTTGTGAACGAAACCATAGCGAGATCTAAAACGATGATTACACCATCTACTAACAGAAATATAACCTTGTAATGCGGTAAAATTAAGATGTGGGCATATATTTTGGGTGAGATTTAGGCGATCATCTTTTGATTCAGTTTTGGACTACCTTTTACTTCAAGCATTTATTTATTTTAACCGATATGTCAAATGAGTTCTGCGATCTGAAACGATATAAAAGCCATCGAGTTACAAAATTGTGAACTTGTAGATCAGTAAACTTAAGATGATATTTTTTGGGTGCGATCATCTCGACACGAACAATTTATACTACGCTAACTCGAATTTTGGGTCAATGACTTTTTTATCCCAATTTTATTAAATTGACGTTTTTTAATACGTTATTAAGAATACAAAAAAAAAGTTACAAATCTTATGAAACGCTAAATCTTTACTTAGACGACAACAAACACAGCATTTTAAGCAATAAGCAACGAATTTCTCTATACGTTAAGTTGGCGTACATTTTTGGTGTTGACCTATTGAATCAGTTATGGATTACCTTTTTTGACAGCAAATTATTCCCTAGATTGCTTTATTTTCAACTGAAATAGCAATTTACATGCTTTTAACTCCAAAAAAAAAACAGTTTTTCATACTAACTTACATCCCCTATTTTAGTCGTCTTTAGGGGTGGAATTTCGAAAAGTCCTGATGATATATTTATAATGTTTAAATGAAAGGCGAAATACTAATTTTCATGCGTTTACCTTAAAAAATGTCACATTTTTCATACAAACTTCCATACCCTATTTGTCACCCTAAAGGGCTGCAATTCCCAAAAATCCTGAAATACATATTTTTAAATGAAAGGTCAAATACCAATTTTCATGAGTTTACCTTAAAAAATGTCACATTTTTCATACAAACATCCCCTATTTGTCACCCTACGTGGTAGAATTCTCGGAAATCCTGAAACACATACTTTTAATTTTTAACTGTAATGCTAAATACCAATTTTCATTTTAAACTTAAATCTTGTTGGCACTTTTTTCATATAAACTTATATCGCCAATTTTACGCCCTTGTGGGTGGAATATTCAAATATCCTGAAATATATATTTTAATTTGTAACTGCAAGTCTATATACTAAAGCCTTTAACATCAAAATTAAGCACTTTCATAAAATATTTCATCCCTTATTTTAGTCCCCTAGGGGTGGAATATTCAAAAACCCTTCTTAAGTGGATGCTTACGTCATAAAAGGTAACTACTGTCAAAATTCAAGGCCTAACTGCAGCCGTTTAGACTGTGCGTTGATATGTCAGTCAGGCAGTATAAAATTATATCCCCTATTTTCCGCCCTTGGGGGTATAATTTCCAAAAATCCTGAAATAAATGCTATATATTTTTAACAGAAAGGCCAAATACAAATTCATTATCATGCGTTTAACTTCAAAAATATCGCATTTTTCATACAAACTTACATCCCCTATTTTATGACTTTCCTGGAATTTTCAAAAATCCTGAAATATATATTTTTTATTTTTAACTAAAAAGCCAAATGCTAATTTTCATGCGTTTAACTTAAAAATTGGGACTTTTTTCGTACAAACTTACATCCCTTATTTTTTGCCCTTGGGGGTGCAATTTCCAAAAATCCTGAAACATATATTTTTTATTTTTAACTGCAAGGCCATATACCAACTTTCATGCCTCTAACTTCAAAACCGGCAAAGTTTCATACTAACTTCACACCCCCGTTTTACCCCCTTAGGGGTTGAATTTCGAAAAATACTTCCTTATTCCTTGTCTACATTATAAAGAAAACATCTGTGCAAAATTTCAGCTTTCTAGGGCCAAGGGTTTGGGCTGGGCGTTGATGAGTCAGTCAGTCAGTCAGGACTTCTCTTTTTATTTATATAGATTAAGTAATGAAAATTGGTAAATAATATATAGATTATATGTGTGAAATAGTAAAGTAGCTATCATTAGTATATAGAAATAGTAAAGTAGCTGTTTGTTTGTCCTCATTATGTGGCACAATCACCCTCTTCAATAGTTTAATTTAAGCTTAAACATTTATGAAATTCAATAACAGATATTTCTTAGGATTTTATTTATAGTTTTTGTACTGTTAAAGGACATACAACTTAGATCAAACATTCATCTTATAAATAAATACAGCTTGTAAAAATTTGTTGCAATATCTTAAATGAACATGAATAAATTCAGAGTCTTGCTTAGTAGCCGTAGTTCTACGCGACGCTCGTAGCACATTCATAGTAACTACGGCTTCGTAGTCCGTAGCAGTATAAATCAAGCTTTAGAGAAGGGGCGGAGCCCTTCTATTGCAAGGCAATATAATCCGCCTCATCATCGTTATCAGCACTATATCAGCCGGAAGACGTCCACAGCTGAACAAAGGCCTCCCCCAAGGATCTCTACAATTGCCGGTCTTGCGCTATTCGAATACAGCGGATTCCAGCGACCGTACAAGATTCTCGGTCCATCTTGTAGGGGGCCTCCCAAGCTGCGTCTTCCGGTACTACCGCCTAAACTGATATCAATTTTAATTTTACATCCGCTTAAAATAATTTGGTTCCAGCTTTGCAGCCAAGTGTCTGGCAAAAATATTTCTCTACGATAATGTTGTAACGTGAATTTATCTGGCTTCCAATATTTTAAATGCAAAGCCTTTACAATATCCTTATCTAGAAATTCCTTCAAAATTGAATTGAAATCATTATTACACCGAAATTGTAACAAAAGATTGATGTTTATTGAAACAGTTAAATTATAACTTGGGGAATGGGAAGAACTCACAAATGCGAATACACAAATAATTTCTAATTAGTAGTTTCTTTTCAGTTCGATTCTATATGATGGATCCTTTTGAATCCAACAACCTCGTACTTAAGATACGAAAAAAGGGGGAGGGTTCAATTCAACGGTATTAATTTAGTCGTCGGTATTGACTTAAGGAGTCCGCAAACCGATTGTGTTCCATCTATATGCCACATCCATTTCGTTAATATCCGATTACACTTAAAAATTATAAAACAAAATAAATATCCTTCTGTTTTTAAAATCTAAATTACATGCTTTAATGTATGTAACTTCGAGTTTATATCGAATAGATGAGCTAATATATTAACCAAACTGGTATTAAAACTTGGCAACATTATCGTTCGTTTGAGATAACCAATTCGTTTATTGCTTACATAAAAAGATTTCAATGTGATTACACTTCTTATCTCTAAAAACGTCTCGTGCCAAAACTGCTACCTTATTTATCACATTACGACGAGAATATATTTAGGTCAAATCAATACATATTTTTGTGTATCCATGGACATTCAAAAAAGAAATCGTACATTATAATGTTTTTCTAGCCAAATTTCGGCCATGGCGGCTAGTCTCAATAGAGAATAGCCATCTGCGCGGGACATATTATAGTGCACAAGTGTCTGCGCAAACACAGGAGCACTTTCTATTCCATCACTCTCATGATCCTATGGGACGCCTCGCGACGCGACTGGAAATAGGTCAGGTGTATACCGACGGCTTTACGTGCTTTTCGAAGCACGGGGGTATATTACCGCTAGCTACCAGATTTCGGAATTTTTCTTTTTACAGAAAAGTCCCAAAACCACTTTTGGCCCGACGCGGGATTTGAACCCAGGACCTCGTTGTCTGCTAGTGAACACGCTATCGCTAGACGTACGAGGCAGTCATACATACTAAATGGTTCGTAAGAGTAACATCCACACTACATGACAAGATTATAAATATTCAATAGATTTGTGTAGGTCCCCGCTCGCGTCGGCTTGTAAATTTATTTTATGGCGACTCGTAAAAGCGGCGCAAAACATGGATTTTGCCAAAATTAGTACGTACAGTCAGCTGCATTAATAAATACACATCCCTTATTTTTTCTAGATCTATGTATATTAAGTAATTAACAGGACGTGAAGAAGGTTTTCAGCGCATTAATAATCTTCTAGTCTAAATAAACTAGTTAAAGCCTTCTTGTTTAAACCCTTTACATATACATATACAAATAACAGTCTTGGATAGACTGTTATTTGTATTTTATACTCAAGTCCCGCACGAGGAAATCGAATCCCTGTGTCGAGGGGTACTTTACAAACATATACCTAATGAAAGACGGACCCAAATTACATCGAGACTCATAACAACTATTTATGAGTGACACAAATAGTTAGTTGTTCGGCGTGGGACTCGAACCCGCGGCGAGGCGAGGCTAATGTCGTAGCCGCTGCGCCACACGTACAGTCAAATTACATACACTTATATTATTATAGACAATGTACAAACATTGTATGGAACGACTATTGTGGTCACTGTTACCAGATATAGAAACTTTTAGTCTGTTTACTGCAACAACTGTTCCTAGAGGTTATTATGAAGTAGAAGTTAACACAGTATCGTATGGGTTGACGATAGGTGACATTGTAATATAATTGTGTACACAATTTGAAAAATACTTCTTGAATAGCTTATTAGGGTATTTAAAATAACTCCACAGGCTATAAGAGCTCTCAGTTTAATTTAGCTTCATGATGATAAAATTATAAAGGGTTTAACAGAACTAGAAAGCGTCAATGTCAATGTTACGATAACCACGCCTCGGTCCTGAAACTAAGTCACAAGCTTTATGAATAAAAACTTATTACGCAGGACTTTTATTGACACTAAATAAATCAGTCTGATTGACCGCTTACTTATTTTTCGTGCTCTTTGCGAGGTTTCGTTTTTGATACTCTTTTTATTCCATTTTAGTATTCATTTATCTATTATAGCCTGGGTGTACTTATTTAAACTAACAATTAACGAGTTTCTAGCACGCATCCTTACAGAAAAGAATAACATTTCCAGAACCGTTTACATTATTAAAACAGTTGACTGTACAAGCGTTAAGCATGAAATTGTTTTTGTAATTAGATTAGAAATGAATTTGTGATTTTAATAAACGACCCAAATCCCTTAATTATAAAATCATAAATTTGTTTCATTAATAAAATGGCAAATCTATATTTATGTAGGTCTATACATTGTTGGAATCAGAATGTAACATTAGATTTTAACCGAATTTCACATATAACTCATTTCCGTTGTTTGAGAATAAATTCACATTGCTCTCCGCACAATTTGCTAAGAATTCTTAGATGTTATAGACAGCACAAGCTCTAGTCCAGCAAGCCCACTATCCCTTATAAAGTACGGTAGTAAGAAGCTGGTTGCCATGCTTTATGCTTAAAAGTGCAGGCACAGCTTTTAGCGACAGAAAAATAGACTGCACTTCCAATCATTTTTTAGGTGAATGGGGTACATACATTTGTTTTAATATATTATTCTACTTATATATTATGTACTTACTTTGAATTTTACTTACCTTATAACTAAACACATAAATAAAAAACACACTCTCAACATCAAATAGTTGAAAAACCAGTTCTCTAATTAGATCGATACTATTGATAACATCAATTTGTAGAAAGTTGAACTTATAATGTGTTTGAAATGAAAATAGTTAATTCCGCTAATTGTTAATTTAATCAACCTGGCGTGTAATTGCACCGCCCTCTCGCCCGCATGAAATATGCACCTGCGAGAAGACCACTCTCAAAGGATGATTATCAAAGTAACGGCTGATGTTTTACCTACAGCAGCAAGGAATACGTTATATTTACCTAAGAATGAGGGAGCAGGAAACAATACATCCTCACCACATGCTGGTAAAAAAGGTATGTTCTAGAGGAACGTGTATTCTAGAAGTCTACAAAGGTCATAATGTATTAGGATCGAATCCCTGGATAGCCACGCTTCCACGGGTAAGTCCAGCGACATCCAATAGTAGGTACCCCTTATATTTTACCCTTACATTATTCCCCCTACGTTTGTGTGAAAGGACATCTACTTGAATTTGCTACATTTTACCATAATTTATCAAACACAGAAATAACATCAATTAATACACTACCTGACCATAAAAATCACTTTTAAATAAACTCATCACTACATTCAAAACTTAAACAAAAGTGCACGCAATAACAGCATCCATTACCTGCAACAAACAAAAGAATAATTGAATTTATTAAAGCTTGATTCACAAAAATAAACGTGTAATACTTCAACACAAACATTCAAAGAGTAAAATGGAGTAGTAGCGATACAATTTCAGCAGTTTTGTACCAGCGGCTTTGTACTTAATTATCGTAACAATTTATTGGTTCTGCCTAAGCAGGACACACCAGTAAATTATAATAGTAAATTGAAAAAGAAATGCGTTCTAGAAATATAAATTATTAATGATAATTATGAAATGATAAATATTAATAACAAAACGTATGCATGGTACCTAAGCTTTATATGTAGCATCTGAAGCGCACATCAACAACGCGCATATGAGAAACACTAATTATATCACTTTATGTCGCTGTGTATGCCTCAGTTTTCATACCCCTTCGTGCCATGAAAATATCTATTTTCTTTAAAATCTTTTCTTCTGAAATACCTGAACTGATTTTTTAGGATCGTTGTATCAGTTCCATTTTGTTTACGATTACCCGAAGAATTGTCCAATTAAAATGGCAGTAGACGGACCACATAGCTCATAGAACCAATAGCCGTTAGAGCAGAAAAGTTTTCTATTGGCGACCACGCACTGGAAGACGCAGCATGAGTGCTCCTACGCGGTGAATCAATTAACTTGTGCGGGTCGCTGGAAAGCCATTGTGGAGATTTTGGGGAAGTGTTACTCCAGCAGTGAGACATCTTTCGGCTGGCATGGTGATGACCATACTTGGTAACGCTAAACAGTAGACACATTTAAGTGAGGCACGATCACAACTGTTACTGGAGAGTTACCCCTACTTTACAGAATACACTCAAGATAAAGTGTACTACGTGAGCTCGACAAATGGATGTGCGATTAACGCTTATGCGACAAAACTGTACTGCGACTCACCATAGTTCGAATGCACTCAAAATCGACATCTCGTAAAAAGCGATTGATTGGCTTTCTGGCACTTCGCCGGCCGCTGCCATAGCTCGCTCGCTTTGCTCGCTCGGTAACCGATCCGAAACAAACCTAAACCTATTGAACGTTTAGCGAGATGTCGATCTTCAGTGTGTCGCACAAGCGTGCATTCGAACTATGGTGAGTCGCAGAACAGTTTTGTCGCATTATCGTTAATCGCACAGCCATTTATCAAGCTCACGTAGTAAGGTCATAATTATTACACTAGTTGTAGTCCTGGGTGTGACTAAGGTCACCGGAGTTTCCTCGGGAACGGTTTTTGCAAGTAACCGCTTACCATCAGATAGGCATATTATGTTTGCTTGCCATTGCCAACATAGTAGAGTAATAAATGAACACGATTTTGAAACAAGACTGTCCCGCCTAAATAGAGACCTATAGTCACATACTAGCAGCGAGAGTTTCCACTACACAAAATAATTCTTTAAAGAGAATTCCTCAAACTCTCTAATACACATTTCTATTTATAGTAAGGACTGTCTGGAATTTTGAATGTTCACTTACTTGAAATATTTTTATCAGCAAAAGGGAAATTCCTAGAGGTCGTGGATGTTTAACGGAATTGTTTGCTTTAATATATTATATTAGAGGGTAGTTAGAGTAGAGAATATTACAAAGTTTAAACTTGATTTTTTTTTCGCCGCAGTAAAGTTGGCCGTTTCATTAATATATTAAACATCTACTTTATTGACTCAGGGCTTCTTGTTTGTGTGGACGATATCCAAATCATTATAATAATGCCCGTTTAGTCGAATTACGGTCCCGGCGGCTAGTCTCAATGGAGACTAGACTATCTGCTACCATGGCTGGCCGACACGACCGGTGAGAGGTAAGGTGTTCAAACGTGACACATTACACAACGTGCAAACGTGACACGTTACAGACAGAGTGTAAACGTGACATGTTACAGACAACGAGCAAACGTGACACGTTACAGACTGCTGTGCAAACATGACACGTTACAGACAGCGTGCAAACGTGACACGTTTCAGACAACGCGCAAACGTGACACTTTACAGAGCGTGCAAACGTGACGCCTTTCAGACAACGTGCAAACGTGACACGTTACAGACAAGCTTAACGTGCACTTAAAGTATTACAGATTATATGATAAATATTTATAAGATAAACATCCGACCCATTTACGAGAAGCTAGCATAACTGTGTTACCGGAAATAGTCAGCGGAAGCTCGACTAGGCGGTAGATAGTAGGTATCTACGGATGAGTACATTTAGTTATATAAATCTAAGCTTTATCTGTATTTCTACTTGAACATTTGCAGGACAAATTGTTGAATATAGTGAAACCATAGTTAAAAGCCATCTAAATGTACCTACCTATATTCCTGCAAATAAAGAACTCAGAAAATAAGTTGTTTTTTTTCTTCTATTGTATCTTCACATAGTTGTAATAAATGAGCGTGACACCATCACTCCTTCATGAAACACTTTTTCATTCTTAAATGATAAGAAAGCTTCGCGTGTCTTAAGGATGTTAACCCTTATGTGTCAAACTTGTCACGATAGCAGTTCAAGACCATGAGATAGACACCCTTGTTTTACTATTGTTTGTAATTCGTGCTGCTTCACATACATGCAAGGGTTTCCATGTAGCAATATATATGTATGTAGATCTATAAAAATATCTAATGTATTCGTAATCTGTATAATAGAGGTATATAAATTTAGGCCTATGTTCAACGCTCATATAACTATATCAAAAAAAATTATTCAGGTCGAATTAATAAGAATTTCGGAAAAATCTTTGTCTAATATATATTTGAACAAGCCCTGTTGGGCTCCGTAAGTAAGCCTGCGAACTTAGATAGGTCTAATATTAATTTCTAGTATCAAATTCTAAATTCATTTATTTTTTTAACCTAGCGTGCAGTGCATGACGTTACAGCTTCTGAGAAACACTGCCAGGAAACGAAGTAGAAATCATTTTTAAATAATTGTTTCTTAAGTTTAATTCCACATTTTTATGTGTGTTGACTTAGAACGTGTTGAATTATCAATAATTTTATAATATGCTTTGCTACACAATTTGGCTTTAATAATTCTTATGCATTGCCCCATAAAATAGTTACTCATTTTGTGGAGACGGGTAGTACGTAGCGAAAGATTATGCTTATATCTAGTATTTATATTATGTGTATCGTTCCTTTTACAAAACGAATCTATTAGCCTAAGGACCGAACAGAACAACAGCCTGAAAAACAGGATTCTATTGCTTGGTGGCAAATTTTCTTCGCTTGCACCGGAAGGAGGGTTTCGTAAACTTACTGTGTATATTAAATTTCTGTACGTCTAATCTCAAAAATGGGAAATCATAAATGTAATGTCCCGAAAGGGTGTTTGCAAGGGAATTCTAAATTTAATTTACCAGTGTGTATCATTCGTAGCTTAACGCAGTGCGCCTACCTGGATTGGTAAAGGGTACTGTTTCGAAACCTGCCGAACAATTTAATTTATTATAACCCATTTTTGAGAATAGCTTTGTATAATTGATCCCAAACGTATTCGTTCATCTTGCGACACAAGAGACCTCTACTAAAGAAAAAGATTTTTTATTTGAGAGAAATCTTCAAACGAAATGAAAACAATACATCAAAGACGGGAAAAATATTGTGCCCCCACCCAAAAACCAACCTTTCTCAAGCCCAAAAACCAACCTTTCTCAAGTCATGTATGGATATACAATACTGTTATAATACAAACGAAAACAAATATAGGTACATATTTTTTCTTCAAGATGTTAGTTGAATGCGATAACTAAAGAGAAGTAGGGCACAGCGTTCATTCGCTCAAAGATCAGCCCGACTGGGGAAGTACCTCCACCTTACAGAAGACATTCCTTAATAATAACATTAATCATTTTAATGTTGTGTTTCTGCGTGTGAGTAAGGTCTCCAGAGCTCAGCGGGGAGGAGGGAAGGGTCAGCAACACTTGTTTGCTGACTAAAAGCCGGCAACGCACTCGCGACTCCTCTGGTGTTGCGAGTGTCCATGGGCGGCGGTGATCACTTACCATCAGGACCCACTTGCTCGTTTGTCGCCCTCTGATATAACAAAAAAATAAAAGCACATTTTCTTCGGTTTGGGTAACCCAAGTTCAATTAGTTACTAAAAGTAGCGCAACTTTGCTTCGCTTTAGGTAACCAATCTCGTACAAAGCGGTAGGTATATACGACGGAAAATTTTCAATCCGTTTACAGATACAGTGAAATGTAATGGCGTTCTATGAAACAAGGGAATGGAGTTTCGGTTATACAAAGCCAACAAAGGAAATAAATGCCTTTAAGGCTTAACACAACGGTTTATATACAGGGTATCTGGTAATAGGTATTGACGCTCCTATTTAGGCGTTCAGAAACATTAATGGTACTATTATTTGTAAATAAAAAAACACTCGCGCTAGAGTAATACATCCGACCACCTTATTACGTGTCGTACAGAAACCAAGCAATAAAGAAATTTGTACTATAACTGCTTTAGCTTGGCTTTTTGTATTACGGGGGGCTTGTAAGTACACTGAACTAATTCACGGCCACACAGCTTACGCAGACTCCGATCAAATATAAATTTATCACACAAATAGTTGTCTTGCGTAGAGATCAAGATAGTAACCAAGCGACTACCCTTTTGACTTCTAATGTTGCGATATACATTTAAACGATGCGGTTGCGAAGTTGGTTGCCGCACAGTTATGCTGCGGACATAAATGCTGGACCCTACAGAGGTTAATAATTTCGGGGATAAGCTATTAAACATACCAGTCGTTCAGAACGTTAAAAATGCCGCTTGTGACGTGTGGCACTAGTCGCGATGGCACGGTAGCCATGTCGACAGGTTGGTTGAAGGTTCGCCCGCCGGGGCCGCAGGGCGTTACGGAGTGCACGTAAAGCCGTCGGTCTTGTACCTGACGTCTTTCCGGTCGTGTCGCTAGGCGTCCAATCGGATCATGAGAGTGATGGAATAGAAATTGCTCCTGTGTTTGCGTACACACTTGGGCACTAAGTGTAATATGTCCCACGCAGATGGCTCATCTCAATTGAGACTGGCCGCCGTGGCCGAAATTCAGCTGGGAGGATATTATATTTATTGTTATAGACACATGGCCGTTGTGAGTTTCTTATAACATTTTCACTAGATCAATAGCGAATTATAAAAAAAAAACAAAGAGCAAACATCAAAGCAACTGAATTAAGTACTATAACCAGCCAGCATCCAGCACTTTATAAACGACGGCAGACTTGGATTAACAGAGTAATTCTGTTAATCCAAGTCTGCCGTCGTTTATAAAGTGCTGGATGCTGGCTGGTTATAACAGCGTGTTAAAATTGCTTTGAAAATCTTTTAAACATATTTTATGCCACGCCACAAGTAATTCCACGCTTGTTACCATCAAGTAGTGAAATCGTTCGAATGAAACTAATTTAAAGTCTATTTTCCACTGGATGCCTTTTGAATTTTATACGCGGTCTATTATAAGTTCTTTCTTTCAACTTAAGGTCTATAATCGAGGGTGCTAAGATCTTTCTCCTCAAGTTGTATAGTAAAAATTCTAAGAGAAGTTAAAAGAAATGCATGCCATTTTTAGTAGACTTCAAAAATAGGAAGAAGTACCTACTTTATCAATCCAACTGCATGTTTTTGTTTCGTATGTATGTTTGACGGGCCGGTTGGCGTGGTTGGTAGGCTTTTACGCCGCAGCTCGAGGGTTCGATTCCCACCCACTATTTGTCTGTTTGTCCAGAGTCTGGGTGTAATTATCTATATAAGTATGTGTTTACAAAAGAAAAGTAGTATTGTAGTATATCAGTTATCTGGTATTCATAGAACAAGCTCTGCTTAGTTTGGGATCAGATGGCCGTGTGTGAATAATGATTTATTCCCTTTACGTCGATTCCCGTTATGTCGACCCGAACATCTTGTCTCGCTTTTATTACCCCTACGTCGAGTCAGCGTTTTCTGCCCGCTTCTATTCCCTTTCTTTTCATTAACGTCTATCAATTATGTCCGAAATTCGTTGACATAGTCTGTGACACTTCTTTGTATATCTAGTGGGCATCCTAAGAGTAAAGAATAATACAATGTCACTGCCACTGGCTTTTAATTTATAACTAGCAGAAAAATAACTATTAAGTACTAACTAATGATCTTGTCCACATTTGAAGTTAAAACATCGACTTAAGGCGGTTACTAACGTAGAGACGCCGTCACGATCGTCAAGAAGTTCGTCACCATGGCTTCACGTACCTACTCTCCGAGGCACGGGGTGTCAGACTGCCAACTTTCAGACCTCGGGCATATACTAAGAATTAAAATTTCAATAAAATCCCAATACCGCTTTGTATCCCAACCTGTAATTTAATACCCATTCCAGAAGGCAGCCACCATATAATTATCTTCCTATAACAACAAACTAGGTACGCATTAATTGTACTTCTAAATCTAATTTGAGCTACCTAATTCGCCCCTTAATCAGTTAAAACCCGGTTATGCATGCCAACCGAAATAGCTACGAGTCACGTCACAAAATCTAATGAAAGTTATATAATATTGTGTACGTATTTGGGTTCTTGTTTACTTCAATCTTAAATATTAATACGTTCCCTTGAGGGAAACGCCGTCATACCTAGAACTGTACAAGTTCAAATCAAAGTTGTATGAATAACAAATCTCATAATAACACAAAATCTTGGAAACATTTTAATTTAAATTATGATTCCCTTATAGACTACAAAACTTATTAATGGGTAATTAAAAATATTATTTCTCGTTACTAGATTAAACAGCGCGAGCTCTTCTCCTGCATGTCTATTGTCCCTTATATTAAAAATTCTAGTGAACAACGCATAAGATAATTTCGCCTCATGTTACATAACCCAGCGCAAATAAGATAAGATAGGCAAGAGTAGACGCTTGCTTGCCTAGCTTATCTTGACTAGATTATATAATTCCCATTATAAAGCACTCTAGTAAGTAGCGGATTAAGTCATTATAAACACCACCTAAACCAAGGTCTAAAATGAGCAACGATACACGGCACCTTATGCACAACAGTAAGCTTGTGGCACAAAGGCTTAAAAAAAAGTTTCCTGAAGTGTGTGCTTCCACTTTCTGGTGAACGGTCCAAGACACGGCTCAAACTGTGGCGAGACAGTGCTTGCCTACCCATCCCATTGGTCCCTTCCGCTGAAAACCTTCCGCCCGGACACAAGTTGCCGTGGCCATCCTGGAAGTCCCTGAATAGACTCCGGACCCAAGTTGGTCGAAGCAAGGAAAACCTGCTCAAGTGGGGATTTTTAAACATTTCCAACCTAGAGTGCTCCTCAAACTATGGCACACTTGTTAAAATGTCCTGCGTGCCCTAATGCCTGCACGTTACAAGATCTAATGGACGCTACTGATAACGCTCAACGCGTAGCTGAATTCTGGGCTGACTTAATTTAGATTGTCATCGACACGCTAAGAAGAAGAACACCACCTATAGTCATAAAGGTTCCCTTTGTGTTACACTAGTTGTGCCCGCGACTACATCCGCACATTTTGTGATGACTCCGCAAATGTTACATCAGAATATCTCTAATATTGTGTCTCTTGTCGCAAACTTATAAAAACTTCACATAAACCTTACATATTTCCATAAAAAATTTCATCCCCTATTGCCTATTGTTATTTTACATCAATGAGGGTAAATTTTACAAACTTTGAATATTTATTTATATCGAATCAAAAGGCTAAACAATGAGTTTCAAGCTTCCAGCTTTAAGAATTACGATATTTTCATATAATTTTCCATCCCCCCCTATCGACCCCATACAACGCTGTTCTCGCATTAAAAAGTAGGTCCTTTCTCAGGCTCTAGACTGTCTGTGTACAAAATTTCGTTTCAATCGGTTCCGTAGTTCTGGCGTGAAACCGCGACAGACAGAAAGACAGACAGAGCCACTTCCGCATTTATATTATTAAAATAGTAAGGATAATCCAGCGCGAGTGCTATTCTTGCTTGCCTAGCTCGTCGAATTCTCTTAATCAAGTACTGTAGTAAGAAGCGGATTAAAATATTTGTAAATAAAGAGCGACCACCTATTATTATCTGTATATTATATTTATTATCTATACATATACAATGTGGATCTGGAACTACGACATTAAATTAAAACGAGCACAGTACTAGTCCATCAAAACATTTTAAGACACGAGGATTAGTAGTTATTGGAAAATTAAAAAATTGCAATTTTCAAACAAAATAAATAGCAGAATCAACTGCATAAAAAGTCAACACGCTTTATCTACGAAAAGTCACTGACCTAGTGCGCGGCGTGGTGCGGCGTGCAGCGGACGGCGGCCGTTTACCTATAATTACGGACTCCGATCTACATCATGTTGAAAATTATGAAAATGAAAAATAATTTCCTGTGGCTAAAGTATTCATTGGATTTGATTGATTTTTTGTATACGGGTAAAGAGCATGCCATTTTTTACGTGGTTTAGAGGAATGTCAATCGTCCTGCTCCACATTGTATATGTAGTTCACTTTATGTTACACTACTCAAATATTACTGCAAGGAAGAGTAGAACTTGTGATCTATTCTTGCTTGCATTTGTATTTTGATGTTATGTGGAGTTTTATAGGGTTTAAAATCCTGGTCGGATTTTAAACTCCACATAACACTGATCATTTTGTGGAGTTTTGGCGCCAACGCGGAAAAAGACGCATCAGGGCATTGTTTCATTTTCAAAAACTGGTGTAAATTCAAGTTTTAGACGTAAACGTATGACGTGTTTTGATTTTTAGACATAACATCATGGACAACGTACACAAGTGGAGGAAAGTGCCATATTGCCGTGAATTGCGATTTTCTGTGTTGAATCTAAAACTCCATATAAGCCTCTAGTAAAGTCTCCACTTCTTTACTGGGGTACGACAAGGACTACGTATGACTTGACTGTGACGGACTTTACTTGACATAACGAAAATAAATGAAATAAAAATATATTTTACGGAAGGCTCATAAGGCCGAAGAAGCCAGAGCCGTAAAACTGAATAAAAAAATAAAGATCATTTTATGATATTATTATACACACTTATATAGCTATTTACTAACCAAAACAAGTAGGAATACTACTAATAAAAAATTAAATGCACGTGCTAGGTACCTGGGTCTAAGTCTGGGTCTTAATTTAAATATGTTATGTCAACTGTCAGGTCCGCCAAGTCTAGCTCGTTACCCAGCACAGCCGTGCATTCAGAAAACCGTATAGACTAACATTTAACATGACATATTTCACTATTTGACTGCCATTTAGCTTATGCACAGCAGAATACAATGCTGCTCCGTTTTTCCGTTCCTTAACCAACAGGGAATTTTCATCCGTCTTACTTAATATATTGTTTGTGGAAACCAAAACGAATGGGAGAAACTCTTCCATTTCTTGTGATCTTTATAAAAATATTGGGGTAAAAATTTAAATGGGAATATTGCCTGCGTCAGTAACACGTGCCCACTTATTATGTTTAAAAAATCCCAAAAGAACTTTATCTGCAAAACGCAGTATGAGCTAAACGGAATGCCATTATGTGTAATTATTGATATATTATTTTATATTATATTGTATATTATTTTATTAAATATATAAAACAAAAATAGCCTTTATTTTCTCTATTATTTTATTAATTGATATTAAAGTCAATGTTTTGCTATTGAATGTACAGACGCCAGCACATCAAGCTACCCCAATCTGTCAAATTTTCCCAATTGAAAGTGAACCTTATGCTTATGTGATAAAGAAGTAGAAACTCTATAAAATAAATTTGAATGTGCTGGCGTATGTACCTTCAGCTTTCTTTTGTGATGTACACCACCACTACTACCCCCATCTATCTGTTCTCTTGCAGTTCTCATTGCTTTTTGTGATTAGGCCACCGTATGTACTATTTCCATTTGAATGTAAGTTTATGTGCGTTATATATTTATCTATCTGTCAGAGAAACAGAAGATCATTGGAAAATAATACGGTCTTTGTGTAACAAAACTGTATTTTGCCCCAATCTGGGATTTAAACTGAGGGAAGTTATCTTCAGTTGAACACGCAACTGCTAGGCGTGGCAGTTAATTTAAAAGTGACTAGCGTGAAGACAGGTAAAAAAAAGATAGAATATTTCTCAGTGAAAATGGCACGCGTCCGATGGTCTGTGACCGATTGAGATGTGTTAAAATGGACTGAGATTACCCACTTACATATTTATTACTTAGTTTTTTTAACACATTTCCCAACACAGCGATTTTCCCTGTCGTTCTTAATAAAGACTATGTATACAACTTGCGATGGATGAAATGAACGATTTACTTTTATAATTTAGCTCTTGAGCAATATTAGTTTTTTCACGTATATATCTTACGATAGGTTTATACATAAAACTATAAACCATGTGCTCGATTAACGAGATAGATTAATAGTCCTATAATAGGAATTTAACGTTTTCATAACTGCTATGCTTATATATGGTAGATACACAGTCACACACAGCTGGAAAAAGGCCTCCTTAAAAGATCTCCACACTAGCCGGTCTTGCGATACCCGCAACTCGCGGGCTCTAGCGACACTCGCAAGATCATCGGTCTACCTTGCAGGTGGACTGCATATTCCGGTTCGTGATCGCCACTCGAGAACCTTTCTCCCATAACAGCCGCCAGTTAATCGAGCTATGTGCCACTTCGCATATTTGCGTAATCGAGTAAAGAACATCCAAGCTTTCACATTAATAATATTAGTACGATAATAGATTTTCTAACAAAGTTGTAAGCGTTAAAATATCTAATTCCTAGTGGACTAACCTGGAATTCGCTTGCAATATATCTCCCACAGCTAGGGACACCTAAAAAACTTTCCTTCAGCTTCACTGAATGTTTAAGCTGAGAAAGTGCTACATTTCCGAATTTATGTTCGAAAGTTAATTTTGGGTACCTAAATAAAAATAAATAACTAAACAGTTACCGGTTCTAGAGATCTGTATCAACGAGGTGTATATTTCCGTCGTTAATTCAGATCCGGTCACCGTAGCCTAGTTAGTAGTGATCCTGCCTACGAAGCTGGTGGTCTGGGTTCGAATCCCGGTAAGTGCAAATATTTGTGTGATGAGCACGAATATTTGTTTCTGAGTCATGGATGTTTTCTATGTATATAAGTATTTATCTATCTATATAAGTATGGATATCGTCGCCTGGTACCCATAGTACAAGCTTTGCTTAGTTTGGGGCTAGGATGATCTGTGTGACATTGTCCCTAGATATTATTATTATCCTATTGCTGGTTGCTAGCATTGGCATACATTGATTGAACATAGCATCGCTCAATGTATGTCGAAGTTAACTGGTTAAATTAGCCACTCAATAGTCTGGCAAAGCCTCTAACTGCTTCGTGGCATTCATTTAATCCCTCAGAAATCGTTCAGCTGAACACATAATCGGATGTGTAATACATTGGACTATTCGACGGAATGATTGCTCTGCTAACGTTTGAATTAGGTGTTAGAAATAATTGCAATAGAGGTTAGTATAATGTTAGAAAATTAAATTCATCATGTCATATCCTACCATTATAATTAATTACTGTATTTGGGTACTGAAAGGCCAGAACCTGATCTGAACCATTACAAAATTATTATAATATAACAATAATCAGTGTTATAAGATGCGAACATGATATCATCAATATATATATTTTTTTTTGTATTGAAACAGTCTTTTATGAAATATCTTCTTTTTTAAAGCCTCTAGGAGTTCGTCAAGGGGTTTTCACGGCTTTACCGGACTATAGAGGCGAGCGTGGACTCAAACCGTCTAGAAAAAAAATAAACTACAAACTAAGAACCCGCGCCGGAGAGCACCCTCTTTGGGGTTCGAACCTCGACTCAAGGTCGCTCTACTTAATTTAATAATTATTATTACGCGAGGCGGGCCGCTCTTCCGATTTAGGTTCGGAGAGGGCGTTTCATCGATTCGTATGCAAACTATATAATGGTTATGGAGGACGCTGGTAGTCGCGACACGTTCTCATTTAGATAACATTTAAAACTGATTAATTAAAATAGAAAACTCATAAATTACGAGTTATTACAGTCCATCACCGCCGCAGTGGCGGTGATGGACTATAAAGTAGATTTGCAATTACAATCCCTACCGCCACATTAATTTGATACATTACACACTTATTTGCAATCTTGTTTGCTAGATGGCTCGAGCACCTACCCCGTCGCCTCGTCCTAGGCGGCAGGCAAGCAGTGAAAGTCTACTAGGTAAACTGTACTATAGGTCGGGGTAGCTCGGGGATTGACAAACATACAACTTTCGGACACAAACCACACACACACAGAACAAATCTATGAGCCACACAAATATTTGTCCTGTGCGAGGATCAAAGAAAAACGCGTGTACGACGCGGCTACCATAACCATTGTACCGTACTGTTAAAGTACAATAGTGTTGAAAGTTACGAGTATATTATGTAAGTATCTAGGTAAGTGTAAATTCCTAATAGTTTTCTAGGTTTTATAAAAACTGTATTATTACTAGTATAAGAGACTCACTTATAAGGGAGAGATAAATAAAGAAATAAACAAATAATAATATATAGAGTCGCATTTCAAGCTTGCTTTTATTTTGTGCTCGTATAAGGCAGTGAACTGCTATTGGATAACTGTGTGACTGCTAAAGGTCTTCACTTTACCTCCTATGCAGACCTAGATATCTACATACAAGAAGAGAGTGAGTACAGAAGTAGAGTGTGCCGGGCATCACCATTATTAACAGATTAAATACAAATTGTACTGGAACGAGCTTGGAGGACGTAAACCTACGTATCTGATGGCCATTGCCGCAGTAAATTAAAGTGAGATGCAATTGATTAAGTCAGAAGGACGGATTTCGCTCGTCATTCACGTTTAGAGTGATTTCAAATGACTGGGCAATCAATATCTTGTAATTTGGTACGGTAATGGTTTGGTCATTCTTGTTATTAGCACAGGGAGTGATATATTAAACAGTCGATAGTCTTTCTTCTGTATCAAATGGGTAATGGGTACGCTGACTTCAAAATAACCGTTCAAGCCGCCCAGAAGACTTTTTACATGGCTTAACGACTGTTGTCTAACAACAACACCCGGGCGCGTCCGCTTAACGTGCCCTCCGAAGCATGAAGGGGCTCAGAAATAAAACAACTTTGACGGGCACCCATCAATATCCAGATAATTGAGGAAATATTATTTGTTTCAAAATTGAGTCATAATTTCTGCCCATAATATATCAAACTTCACACATATGACATAGTAATATTTGAATGATAATGGTTTATGTCCTTGCAATCTTTGCGCTATTTTTCATTAGATAGTACCTATAGTGTGGAAATGAACATTTCTACATATATACGAGTAGTAACAATTTTTGGTGATACCAAGAAATATGTGTTTGTACATAATTAAGTTAAATGTGTTGGTGCCAATATAGCCAAGTTTGAGTCTACTTGGTTAAATATGAAAATAAATAGCTATAGCATATTTTTTTTTGTGTTTTTAAAACGCGGGGTACGTTACAAACATATAATAGACGGACACAAATTAAATCCAGACTAAGAACCACTATTGATGGGTCACACAAATAGCTGTCTGGCGCGGGACTCGAACCCGCGACATGAAGCGGCGAGGCGACTGACTTAGCCGTTGTGCCGCACGTGCATGCTATGAAGTACCAGATCTTTGGGAAAGGACTTTGTCTAGCAGTGGATGTTTTTCGACTAATACGATGAAGATGTAGAGTTAATTTACTTCGATTTAAAAATAAAATACAATCTTTTATATACGGTAAATATAAGTTCTAAAAATTTTATCCAAATGTGTAATAAGCTTCTAATAGAAATTTTATAAATAATATGAATGTTACAAAACCCCACATTTTCTCACATGTTTGATAGCAAGAATAAGGTTTTCGTCACGCGATTGGCCAGTAGTCAACAAGTCGTTGACACGCTAAAAGCTTAGAAAATATGAACAATACAATAATGAAGTCCTGGAAATTACTAAATAGCAATGACCTTTGTCATCTATACTTAGAAATCTATAACACTTAAATTGTTGGTTTTAAAGGTGTTATCAATATGATATGATCTTTCACACGCAACATTGAACATATCAGTCTAGAATCGGAACCAACGGGTGGCACCTAAATCCTCCGTAAGGGTGTCAGCAAGAGAACCATAAATTTGATCGACCTTTTGTTCGTAGTTGCACGGCAAAGAGCCTACCCCGGATTGGTAGATGTTGGCGGTTCCATATCACTGCACTAGCAGCATTCGTTATTTAAATAGTAATCGGCCACATTAGGCGTGTTTGACTTGTTGGTTGACGATCCGTCGAACTGAATAAAATGTCTGTCTTGTCTGTAATGTGATAATGTGTATTTTATATAATAAAACTAAAACATTAGGTTCACCTGCGTGCTCTGTACAGCAATTTCCTACAGTAGAGTGCTCGATCTCTGCCGGATGATTCAATTTATAATGAGTCAAATTACTGAACTAGTATCTAGTCAATGCCACGTCATAGCATCGGCGATTTACTTAATTTTATTCAGAAGCCCGACCTGACACTTTAATTCTCCCCCGGCAGCACACTTTACTTAACCGCAAGCACATAGAAGAAGATAATTTTTTTGTGGTATCTCCACCCTATTACCCACCACCGTAATTTCTGTATGCCAGATCAACAATGGCACACAATGAAATAACATAAAGCGTTGAGGTTCAAGCATGTGCCAAGGAATTGCTTTGACTGCCTTGGATGCCGCAACAAATTTGATCAGAAAGAAACAAGAGGAATTGGAAAAGAACCAGTTCTACTTCTTTACAGAGGAAAGTGGGAGACAGGATGATATAATGAAGCCAGAGCCTCATAAAATGAGAAAATTGCAACTAGGGAACCTTTAGATGTTCCCTAGTTGCAATTCCCTAGTTGCAATCGCCACAATATGTGGCTCGCACTAACACAGGCTAATTCGCACCCGTTGTAAAAAGCATACGAGTTATAAACAGCGCCTCACAACGAGTGGATATTTTTAATTGTTCATTGGCAGAATTTGTGAGGGTTCGTCTCGATAATCTCGATTTACTTAGTAATTAATAATAATCACATCATCGCATTGGGTGCAAATCTGCCAAGACAGTGTTAAGTTGTTTAAATAAATAAATAAAGTTTTGCTTGCATTTCCAAAACCATGATATGTGTGATTTGGACTTAATTTCCAATGCAAAATTACCCTATCTCCCTAGCACCCAAAACATTTTGGGTATAGACACTGCAAATCTACCAGAGAATTTGTAGATAGATCGACTCTGAATCGCGTTTTGACGTACTGATTGCTTGAATACTGCCTAGTTTTAGCCACTTCCTGTGTTTTATCATGATTAAAATTGAATCGCACGCAACGATAAATTAGCCTTGAAACGAAAAGAAATGATAAAAAAGAAATTTAATATATATGTAGATTCGTAGACTAACGTCAGCGTCTTGGATTTCCAATTTCAGACAATTATGACGGATTCCTCAATTTCTTTCAAGAACTTTTTAAAATAGCTCTTGTTTTATAAATCATAGCAGGGTAAAGTAATATAGTAAAACTTTGAGCCACACTTAATTTGTTTTCAAATTCCTTTGGAGCTTAAAGTGGAGTAAGATCATTGAAGAGCTAGTTATTTAAAAAACATACTGTTTAATTGAAAATTCGCTAAATTTCACTTGCACTATAAATATGCACTTTTAAAATAAAATGTTTCGTTCATCTTGTGAGATTAAAATTCCAAAATATTCAGCATAAGTTTAAATGTCCATATTTTTTTCTTGATTACTAAAAAAGGAAATACAGTTTCTTACATGAAAATTAAATAAATTATAATTCTGACATAAATAAATGCACATTCTGTAAAACATCTCTGTGTAAGTACTAGTTAGGAATGCGCACAGAAGACAGGCCAGCAAGGTGAGTTTTAAGATGGGTTGTTTCGCACTTAATTTTATACAACTCATATAAAAAAGATGTCTGTAACACCTACTATGATTTATATGTTGCCTCCAGTGTATAACAATAGGTGGCGATTCTGCCCCAATCCAGTTCTTAATTGAGAGAAAATCATTGTGCCATGTCTCCCTTAAATGTTGCTTCCGTTTAGCGCTACCCAGAGGTGACGTGTAGGGTTTTTAGAACTAAGGCCTACGAAAACATGTGACCCCTAAATAGCAAAATATTAATATATTGAAGATTATTAGTTATTAAAGAAGTAACCCATTTGGCCGTAGTGAAATGGGGATTGTAATTTTTTCAAGAATCATGCTTATTCAGAAACTATTATGAGGAATAAGGCTACTCACCAACTCTACTAATACTAACCTTTAAACACTATTGAAAATTAAATCAGTGGATGATTTAATTTTTCATAATCTGTACCGATTACCGAATTCTTTATAACTTTGTTTTAGTGTGTGAAATTTATAACAGCTACTGGCCCGGTGATCTATCAACGTCTCACTTTATAAAAAACTAGGTAGTACCCGCGACTTGGTCCGCGACAATTTTGAATGATGACCAATGTAACTACTTACTTCTAGATTAATCTAAAAAATATAACTTTTAAAACAAATAAGCAATATAAATTTAAGAAAACCTAACATATAAATAACCTAACTAAGAAATAAAATAAAGACTACTTTGCTACTGTTATTTAAAAAAAGGACCCGATATCATTTATAAAAAAAATCAAAGTATACATATCAATTGTCCTCAAGGATAGTCAGTAAGTCAAATAAAGTAAAATAATAATCAAAGATGCATTAATCACAAAGGTAACTCCCATTAGATTAGGTTGCGACCACGGCATTAATAGGTCTAATATCACATTTTGTGAACGAAACCATAGCGCGATCTAAAACGATGAATACGCCATCTACTAACAAAAATATAAACTTGAGGTAAAATTAAGATGTGTGCATAGTTTTGGGTGAGATTTAGGCGATCATCTATTGATTCAGTTTTGGACTACCTGTTATTTCAAGCATTTATTTATTTTAACCGATATACTAAATAAGTTCCGCAGTATTAACGCCATCTAGTTACAAAATTGTGAACTTGTAGATCAGTACAATGAGGGCTACCGTTTTTGTGCTCACCAGTCAGCGCCACTGTCGCGGAAGGTCCACTATAGCTGATCAAAATCATTGTTATTGTGGACGCGATGAATGTTTTTACGAAAAATATTTAAAATCCTGTTAAAGTGTTTCATAAATAGCATGCCGCAGTGTTGTGCAGTCCCCGCACAACACTGCGGCATGTTTTTTATGAAACACTTTAACAGGATTTTAAATATTTTTAAAATATTTATGACAGTCATCGAGAAATTACAAAATGAGTAACAATTTTGTAATTTATTTAGTTTTAAACCAAAATGTTTAGTTATAATCGCAGTTTTTATTAATAAACAGCGTAACCCGAACAAAAACAGTGTATTTTGACGTTTCGTAGACCTGCCGCGATGCTAGCGCCTCTAGCGGCAAATTGATACGCGGTAGCCCTCATTAAGATGATATTTTTTGGGTGCGATCATCTCGACACGAACAATTTATACTACGCTAACTCGAATTTTAGGTAAATTCGTTTTTTATTCCAATTTGATTAAAATGTCGTTTTTTTAATTTGTTATAACAATTACCCATAAAAAATTTGTTACAAATCTTATAAAACCCTAAATCTTTACTTAGACGACAACGACCGCGACATTTTAGGCAACTTGGCAAAGAAACGAATTTCTCTAAAATTTGAGTTGGCGTCAATTGTTGGTGTCCATCTATTGAATCAGTTTCGGATTACCTTTTTTTAACAACAAATTATTCCCTGTATTTTTAAACTGAAAGACCAAATACCAATTTACATGCCTTTAAACCCAAAACAAAAACAGATTATCATACAAACTTACATCCCCTATTTTAGTCGTCCTTAGGGGTGGAATTTCCAAAAGTCCTGAAATATATAGTTATTTATATTTTTAAATGAAAGGTTAAATACTAATTTTCATGCGTTTACCTTAAAAATTACACATTTTTCATACAAACTTACATCCCCTATTTTACGCCCTAAAGGGCTGGAATTCCCAAAAATCCTGAAATACTTTTTTCATTTTTAAATTAAAGGCCAAAAACCAATTTCCATGAGTTTAACTTAAAACTTGTCACATTTTTCATACAAACTTACATCCCCAATTTTACGCCCTTGGGGGTGGAACTTTCAAAATCCTGAAATATATATTTTAATTTTTAACTGCAAGGCCAAAATGACGGATTTTCATAAAATCTTTCATTCCTTATTTTACTCCCTTAGGGGTGGTATTTTCAAAAACCCTTCTTCAGTTGATGCCTACGTCAAAAAAGTCAAGTCTCTAACTTCATCCGTTGAGTCTGTGTGTTTATATTTTCATTTTTAATTTATTTTTAATTATCATTTTCATGTCTTTAACTTCAACAATGTCGCATTTTGCAAACAAACTTACATCCCCTATTTTACGCCCTGAAGGGCTGGAATTCCCAAACATCCTGAAATACATATTTTTTATCGAAATGCCAAATACCAATTTTCATGCGTTTCACTTAAAATAGTCACATTTTTCATACAAACTTACACCGCCTATTTTACGTTCTTGGGGTAGGAATTTCCAAAAATCCTGAAATACATATTTTTTATTTTTAACTAAAAGGTAAAATACCAAATTTCGCGCGTTTAACTTCAAAATTGCCACATTTTCATACAAACTTACATCCCCTATTTTTCGTCCTTGAGGGTAGAATTTCCAAAAATCCTGAAATACGTAATTTTTTATGTTTAACTGGAAGGTTAAATACCAATTTTCATGCCTTTATCTTCAAAAACGGCAAAGTTTCATACTAACTTTGCACCCCCGTTTTACCCCTTTAGGGGTTGAATTTCGAAAAATCCTTCCTTATTCCTTGTCTACAGTATAAAGAAAGCATTTGTGCAAAATTACAGCTTTCTAGATCCAAGGGTTTGGGCTGGGCGTTGATGAGTCAGTCAGTCAGTCAGGACTTCTCTTTTTATTTATATAGATATGTTACTTCATTTATGGCATATAAATGATACATACATACATACATACATAGACTCACGCCTGTTTCCCAGAGGGGTAGGCAGAGACAACGGATTTCCATTTGTCACGATCTTTGCATACTTCTTTTGCCTCGATTACTGACATTATATTCTTCATACATGCTCGCCGGTTTAGGGTACTTCTGACCTGCCCTTTCTTGAGAACATCTCCAATTTGGTCAGAGAATGTTCGACGTGGTCTTCCCCTTCCGGTTGTCCCATTCACACAGGCCAGGTATACTTCTTTTGTCAATCTTCTTTCATTCATCCTTTCTAAATGGCCAAACCATCTCAGCATGCCTTTTTCAATCTTTGTGACTACATCCTCTTTCACACCACAACGCTCTCTTACATCAGTATTTCGAATTCTGTCTCTCAAAGTCACACCACACATACTTCTCAGAGCTCTCATTTCCACTGCATTTATTTTACTTTCATTCTTTTTCTGCCATACCCAACTTTCACTTCCATACATTAAAGTTGGCACTAACACTCCATCGTGCACGGCTAGTCGAGCCTTCTTTGATACTTGCCGGCTACTCATAAAGGCGTGTAGTGCCCCATTCACTCTATTCCCCGCATTTACTCTTCTAACAATATCTTTTTCATATTTCCCATCTCTCGTAAACAAAGTTCCCAAATATACAAACTCATTCACCTGTTCGACTTTCTCTCCTCCAATCACAATATCACACGTTGTCGTGTATTCATCCCTCTCAAATACCATTACTTTCGTCTTACCTACATTCATTTTCATCCCTTTCCTTTCAAAAGCTTCATGCATATTTGTTACCATCACCTGCAACTCGTCCGCAGATGATGCAAGTAGAACTTGATCATCAGCGTACAGCAGACATTTGATGAGTAACTCATTCATCCTTACACCGCATTCACTTTCTTTCAAATCTTTTAAACAGCTATCCATGAATAGGTTAAACAACCACGGTGACGCTACACATCCCTGTCTAACACCCTTTTGGATGCTAAACCACTCGGTGTATGACCCGTTAATCCTCACGCAAGCTCTGGAATCCCTATAAAGAGATTTTAGTGCTTGAACAAGGTTGTCGTTCAACCCATACATGGACAGTACCGACCATAGTTCACTCCTCAACACTCTATCGTAGGCCTTTTCTAAGTCTACGAAGGCACAGTAAACCTTTTGGTTTTTGCCCAAAAACTTCTCTACTATGCTTCGCAGAGAAAAGACCTGATCCGTGCATCCCATTCCTTTCCGAAAACCTGCCTGTGCATCCCATATTTTCGCATCGGTTTCTTTCACAACTCTTTCAACCAATACTTTTGCATACAACTTACCAACGACGCTGAGTAGACTAATGCCCCTATAGTTTTTACAGTCTTGCCGTGAGCCTTTCCCTTTGTAAAGAGGTACGATGACAGCCTTGCACCAATCACTTGGCACTTGGCCGGTGGTATAGCATAAATTGAATAGGCTGCACAGCTGACTCGCTATGACGCCATGTCCAGCCTTCAGCATCTCGGAAGTTATCCTGTCATACCCTGGTGACTTACCTGATTTCATACCCTTAATAGCTTTCACAATCTCATCCATACCAATTTCATCTTTACATTTGTTCTCGTCTATACTTAGTGAACTACGTTCACTCTCTGTTACACCTCTTTCATACAAACTTTCAAAATACTCCTTCCAACGTTTTAACACGCATTCTTCCCCTTTCACTATATTTCCATCTTGGTCTCGTATGGATTTCAGTTCTGAGGTTTGAGTTATGCCTCTTACTGATCTAACGGATTTCCAGAAAAACTTAATGTTCGTCTGAAAATCCTTAGACAACCTTCTATCAAAATTATCCTTTTGTTCATTTTTCTTTTCATTCACCACATCCTTTACAATTCCTTTCATTTTCCTATAATCATTCCAGGCCCTTTCTATATCCTCATTCGTCGCCTTATGCATTCGTTCGTTTGCTCTGGTGGCTAGCCAGTCTAACCACGCTTTCTTCTTTTCACATACAACTTTTTGTACACTTTTATCCCACCAAATATTCTTCATCTTTCTTCCTCTTCGTCTCTTTATTACACCACATACTTCACCAGCTACACTCACCACACCTTCTTTGACTACAGAAATAGAAGACTATAAATGATACTCAAAATAATGTCGTCAATGAAGGTTCAATTCAAAAATATTCATATTTGTTTCTTTAAATACCCTGTTGTAATTCAAAATAATATAAAATCAACGGCTAATATTGCTTCCATTGCCCATTACCGAATATACATGTCAAATACTTACATCGCGTGTACGAACACGGGTCACTCGAGTCACACCCCACGTTCAATTCATTCATAACACGGCACGCTATGTTCACTGCCTGAATGCCCCAATGGCCAACCGTCATTACAATTTTGGCTGAGGCTTTGGAGCACCGCATTTACATTGAAATTAGTTCGAACACTTAATTTTTTAGGGTTCCGTAGCCAAATGGCAAAAAACGGAACCCTTATAGATTCGTCATGTCTGTCCGTCCGTGTGTCACAGCCAAAATACAATAATTTCGGGGGTCCCCCATACATAGAACTGAAACTCAATTTTTTTTTCGACGTGCCCATACATGCGGGACGGGTGTCAATGGATAGGTTTTCAAAAATGATATTGAGGTTTCTAATATAATTTTTTTCTAAACTGAATATTTTGCGCGAGAGACACTTCCAAAATGGTAAAATGAGAGTCCCCCCCCCCTGTAACTTCTAAAATAAGAGAATGATAAAACTAAAAAAAAATATATGATGTACATTACCATGCAAACTAACAACGAAAATTGGTTTGAACGAGATCTAACAAGTAGTTTTTTTTTTCTTACATCATAAATCGTAAACCGCAATTTGCTTTCATTTAATCAACTGAAATACTTGCTGCTACGGAACCCTTCATGGGCGAGTCCGACTTGCACTTGGCCGGTATTTCTATACTAGCCTATATCTGTATTGCACTGTTGAGCAAGGGAGGTTTTCCAGATTTTCCTGTCTTTTGTAATTTCAGGCCAGTCGTTACAAAACGAGTTCAGGTCATCACACCATCTCCGTTTGGACCTACCATGTCGACGTCGGCCATTTTGAGGAACCAAATTTGTTGTGATCTTGCGCCCAACCCCAGTTTGGGCGCATACGTGATGCATGTCCAGCCCAGTCTCATTTTAACCTGGCCGTCTTTTTCCCAACATCAGATATTTGAGTTTTAGAGCGCAGTATTCTGTTTCGGACTCTCTCCGTGAGTTTCACACCTTAATTGCTGCGCTCGTTGGTTAATTAATTCATTTCAGTTGCGTAGTAATATTTATATATACTGCCTCGTTAGTCTAGCGGTAGCGTGTTCAAATTCAGAGTCGGCCCAAAAGTGATTTTATGACTTTTCTGTAAGAAATAAAATCTTAGAATTAAGGACGTTAGCGGTATTGTTTCCCGTACCTCTGAAAGCACCTAAAGCCGTCGGTCCTGTACCTGACTGTTTCCAGTAGTAACGCTAGATGTCCGATCGGATCATGAGAGTGATGGAATAGAAAGTGCCCCTGTGTTTGCGCACACAATTGTGCACTGTAATATGTCCCGCGCATATGTCTCCATTTACTTCCTGTAATTGTTAAATAATAAAATTATATGGATGGTACATCTCTTCTATTCATCGTATGACACCATTACCTACTTAGTTTAAAAAGCCAGACTCGTGTTTCTATTTCAGCTTAATTGCTTTTAAACCTAGTGTTAATAAATTAATAGTTATGAGCAGGTACCAAAGTAACTGTAAGGCGCTAAACGGATTATTTTTACTACAATTGACGGGACTGTTGGCGCGGTTTGTAAATAGTTGCCTTTCACGCCGTAGTTCGTGAGTTCAATTTCTACACAGGACAGATATTTGTATGCAAGAACATGTCAGTTAGTCCTGAGTTTGGGTGTTTATCTAAGTATGTACGTATTTACAAAGCAAAATAGTATATTAGTTATCGAACTTCCTTAGTACAAGCTCTGCTTAAATTGGGATCAGATGGCCGTGTGTGAATATTCCAGGATATTATTATTATAGTAATGGATGGGCTATGAGGGGATGGGACGGCTGGCCGACTAGAAAAGCCGGAAAGCGGTCAGAACCGACAATTGAACGTGCTCTCCGAGGCACGGACGTGTAACACCACCAACTACGATACTGAGAATTTTGTTCACGATTCGGGTATTGAACACGTCCAGTGTTCATACTGAATTCGACTATGGGGATCGACAGCGATTTCAATATCAATATTATCCAAAGAATGCAGAATATTATCTTACGCACTATATCCGACGTCCCTTGATTTGTTACCAATAGTGAATACCACTAAAATTTAAAAATTAATAAAGTGAAGGAAGGAATAGGTCTGTTTTCTGAAAAAAAGAATAGCGATGCATCCAAATAACTTGGCACTGCAGTTGAACAGCCAGGATTATCCGAAACGCCTCAGAATGCATGAAATCCTGAAGCTTAAGGATAGAGTGTAGCTTCACTTACACAGGAGTAGTGGCGTGCACACTCTCATTGGAGTACACACTCACCACGCCAATATCGTACAACACACAGATCCGCTTAAAGTCCTAGGACTGACTGCAGAAAATTAACACAAGGAAAAAAAACATGTGAGGTAGTCTTTGGGGACTACCGATAGAAGAGAAAACTAGTTTTTCATTGCTCTTACTCGGAAAATAGTGTTTATTTGATCCGAGTAGTGAGTGGAAGATGCTTCTTCCTACCGGGCGGTAAAGACTCATAGTAATTGCTCCCTATGGAGGGAATAAATTTAAAAATAGAACTAAATTCATGTCATGTGAGTGTCTAAACGGCCAGTGTGAATTAAAAAAACACCCTTCGTCTTACGAATATTCGATCAGGTCACGTGTCCTGATCGAAATATTTGTTATTTAACATTTATTTTATACCCTCCGTCTTACTAATATTCGATCAGGTCACATGTCCTGATGCGGCAGGACACGTGACCTGATCGAATATTTTTTATTTATTTTTTTTATCCATCCTAAAAAAGTGCTAAAGAAGTTTTCACTTCAAAAAATATCCCGAGTCGTCCTCATTATCTGGAGTTGAACATGTTTCCATAATTTAAATAATTTCCATAATTAAATTTAAATTAATGAAAATTGTATATTTATAACTTCTGCGATATGAATGTATAAATTTATTTATAAGTTTGGAATTATGTATTGAAAATGTATGTAATGTAATAGAATCGCGTCTCATGGGGATAAAAAAATATATTAGTAAAAAATTAAGATTAATAATAAAAGTAAACAAAAATAAAGCAATAAAAATGGCAGGTTTAAAATAAAACAAAAATAAACCTAGAATCTAAACCCCTAGAAACAATGTAGCTGCAATAAAATAGCAGCAGTGAGCCGTCGGAGGCTAATTAGCCCACCAATAAAATAGAAAACCGGCCAAGTGCGAGTCGGACTCGCACATGAAGGGTTCCATAGCAGCATGTATTTCAGTTGATTAAATGAATGCAAATTGTGGTTTATAACGTATTAAAAAAATACTTGCTAGATCTCGTTCAAACCAATTTTCGCTGTTAGTTTACGTGGTAATGTACATCATATATATTTTTTAGTTTTATCATTCTCTTATTGTAGAAGTTAGAGGGGGGGGACACCCATTTTACCACTTTGGAAGTGTCTCTCGCGCAAACTATTCAGTTTAGAAAAAAATGATATTAGGAACCTCAATATCATTTCCTATCCATAGATATCCCACATGTATGGGAACGATGAAAAAAAAATTTTTGAGTCAGTTCTATGTATGGCGACCCCCCAAAATAATTGTTCATCTTCTATTTTAGTGTAAAAATTTTAATGCGGTTCACAGAATACATCTACTTACCAAGTTTCAGTAGTACAGCTCTTATAGATTCGGAAAAAAGTGGCTGTAACATACGGACGGACAGACAGACAGACATGACGAATCTATAAGGGTTCCGTTTTTTGCCATTTGGCTACGGAACCCTAAAAACATGTTTCCACTATATCAACGAGGCAATCTAAGCAATAAAACAAATTACAAATATATCGACTAGTCACTATTATAATCGATTATTATCAAACACAAAAAGTAACAAGTACCTGAATACCGATATGGCGATCAATTTCAGGTATGAACAACGTATGTACAATTGGTGCCCATTTTGCCGCATAAATGTTCCCTATTCCTCCCTTGTTTATGGAGCGATTGGCAAAATGTGAACGAACAAAAATATCGGAGTTATTCTATCGAGGTACCTCGTTTTCGTTTCATTTGGGAAAAGGAACACCACCTGACGCTAGCTATGACTGCCTATAGCGATAATTATAAAATGGCCGGGAATATTTTGATTAAAATTTTTCCTACAAAATACTAGCGACCGGAGACAGGTAATAGAGAGAAAAATTAACAAATTTGGACATAAACGGTTGTGATGTAATAGATGTAGAGTTAAAGTTTTAATATAATAATAGCCTGGGACATTATTTATACACGGTCATCTGATCCCAAACTAAGCAGAGTTTGTACTATGGAAACCAGATAACTGATATATTACATATACTACTTTTCTTTTGTAAATACATACTTATAATAGATAATAACACCCAGACTCAGGACAAACAGACATGTTCATGCACACAAATATCTGTCCTGGGTGGGAAACGAACCCACGACCTCCAGCGTGAAAAGCAAGCATTTGCCAAACACGCCAACAGGCCCGTCAGATTAGTATTTAGTAGTATTTATTTATTTATTATTTATTTACTCATTAACAATTTGCATTGTGTTTGAATCCTTATAGAATACATATCAATTAAATTATACAATAGAAAAAACAATAAATTGAAATAATAACAAAACAACAAAATAAAATAATACGATACAATAGTCCAGACATTAAATTTAAATAAAATAAAAACAAACTACAAAACATTAATTTGTCACGTCATTACAAATAACATTAAGATTATAATTATTTTTGAAATAATTGGGTTTTACAATTCAGTCACAGCATAAAAACCCTTCTCCAATAGGAAGGCCTTCAACCTTGTTTTAAATATGTTCGTATTGTAAACTGTTTCCTTCAAAGATGCTGGTAACTTATTAAATAATTCCACTCCTTGGTACTGAGGGCAATGTTTAACAATATTTAATTTAGGAACCATGTTATTTTTAATAGCTTTCCTTCGCGTATTCTCTCTATGATCTCTTTCTTCTTCTGTTTCATATCTGTGTATGTATTTTGCAAAATTACTAAGAATTAAGAAAATGTATAGACTTGGTACTGTTAGTATTTTTAATTTGACAAAATATTCTCGACATGATTCCCATTGTGGTATTTTGACAATGGTTCTTATAGCGCGTTTTTGAAGAACGAAAGCTCTGTGACAATTATAATTATAACTGTTTCCCCAGCACATGATACTATACCTGAACCTTGATTCCACAAGACCATGATATACAGCTAATAGGTGTTTAATGTCAATTTGATCCCTTAAGCTTCTTAATGCATAACAAGCTGATGATAGATTCGAGTCAATAGTCGCCAACTCTTGCTTCCAATTTAAGCTTGAATCTATAGTGATTCCTAAAAACTTGACGTTATTTGCTAAAAGAACTTTTTGACCATTTAGGTTTATATCTATGTGGTCTTTATTTCGTGCTGTGGTTCTAAATAATAAAAGGTTTGTCTTATTTGTATTTATTATTAAATGATTAGCTGAGAACCATTTACAAAGACGTTCTAGGGTTTTGTTCACTTTAGCAGTCAAAGTTTCTAAATCGCATGCACTTATTACTACATTTGTGTCGTCTGCAAAAACAACTAATTTATCGTCCGGTTGTCTATTATTTATGTAATTGAGCAGGTCATTTGTGAAAATTATGTATAATACGGGACCCAGGATGGAACCTTGAGGTACTCCGCGTTTAATACCAACCATTTTTGACTTGTACACAACTTCATGATTTCTTTCATTAATATTTTTAATTTCAACATCCATTCTCCTGTTCTTTAAGTATGATGTCATAAGTTTTAAGGCTTTTCCTCGAACACCATAATATTCCAATTTTGAAATAAGGAGATCATTGTCAATTGTGTCAAAAGCGGAACTTAAATCTATAAAGAGCCCAGCTACTTTCAATTTATTATTTAGATTACTAATTATATCGTTGATTAGTGTACTTATTGCGTCTGAGGTTCCTATGCCTTTCTGATAACCAAACTGCCTGGAATTAATTACCTTTTTTAAATTAAAATGAGATATTAGCCTGCTTTTAATAATGTTTTCTAATAATTTCGATATCGTCGGAAGTAGTGATATGGGCCTATAGTTTTTCGGATCTGTTTTTCCGCCCTTCTTAAAGATTGGTACTACTTTAGCCAACTTAAGTTGATCTGGGAAAATACACTCATCTATACATTTATTGAAGAAACCAGAAAGTGGGGACGCCAATAAATCTATATTTTCCTTAATTATTGATATAGGAAGACCATCATAGCCACAACTACTCTTGCTACCCATTTTATGAACGATTTTTTTTATTTCGTCAGTCGATGTCGGTTTTATCGTTATTTCATTTTCAACCCTTGAAGTTGTTTTTTCCATAAATTGCATAGCCCTGTCTCTCTGATTCACCATACTTGAGTTGGAAACAAAAAAATCAACGAATGCATCGGCAACCTCTTGGGGATCTTTCATCATTCTGTTGTCAATTATTAGAGCGATTTTGGTACTTAGTTTATTTTTGTTTTTCTTTGTATGAAAATTCACAAGCTTCCACGTCTCTTTACTTATGTTTTTAGTAGTATTAGTGGATACCTGGAGGGATTAAGTTTATATCAACCGAACAGGGCTCTCTTATTAATCTCGCTAACCTCACAGTGACTAGACTATAATACATAAGAGGGGAAGGCAGCGACAACGGATTTCCATTTGTCACGATCTTTGCACACCTCTTTCGCCTCGAAGATGTGTTACTATAATAATTAGACATATAACCTCACGGCATGTTATATCTACCTCTATATAGACATAAATTTTCTTTGGATGTACAATATAAAGCAGTAGCAGGCACGAACGAAACCTCCAGTGCAACACAATGGAATTAATAAATTTGAACATTGTCACTATATTAAAACTAGATTTTACAATAAACATTCATATATGAAAAATATTTGCTCAAAAATTAATTTAGTTGTGGATACAATTGATTATAAAAAAAAGTTTATTCCATGCAGAGAAAAAATCCTCCGTAACAAGAATACAACGTCCGTGATAAATCCGTGTAAAGTATACCGTCAAAAACAGATTACGGAATACTTTTTTAATTTGAAAACCACAAAACTATTAGCAAATAGTACTCATAACATTAATACTACTTTAACAAACGATATTACTACAACTACTGAACATTTTTTTCGTTTATAACTTTATAAATATCATGCACCAAAACATCTCAGGTTTAATTAATAAGTCAGACATGCTAGCGGTGCAATTAGAGGAACAGTGTAAACTAAATAAGACAATCGATGTTTTATGTATCACAGAGCACAATATGGTGCCAAGTGATGAGAACCTTCTTACATTAACTAACTACAAATTAGCGGATTGTTTTTATAGAGATAAAAGAAAGGGTGGCGCTTGTATACTTATCAGAAATATTCATGAATATGAAGCCTTAACGCAAGTAAAGAAATTATCTAAAATGAATATTTTTGAATGCTGTGGCATCAAACTCACTCAGCATAATGTTATAGTAATTTGTATTTATAGGGTACCAAAGTGTCAAAACATTAAAATTTATTTAGAACTATTTTTTGAAATGTTAGAAAATTTACTTATTTGCATTACTCGTGGAAACAATAACAAAACTATTATAATATGTGGAGACTTTAATATAAATATATTGAAAAATGATGTAGCCACTAAAAGATTTCTCAGTACGGTTGCTGGATTTAACTTAAAAATACTATTTAAAGAACCAACGCGATTGTCTAGCGGTACATGCATAGACAATATCCTGCATAATAGTCATAGCAAAAAAGGTGAAATAATAGAGACAGCATTATCGGATCACACTGCTCAAATATTAAAATGCAATGTAAAAAAAACGTGTGCTTTACATTCTTGGAAAATAGAAATTCGCGATTATTCACAAGAATATGTAGAAAAGTTTATAGAGTGTATAAGGAGCCTTAGCTTTAGTGAAATTTATGAGTGTATTGATCCTAATTTAGCTTATAACTACCTATTAGATACATTTAAATTGTTTTATGACCTTTGCTTCCCCAAGAAAATTATTACTTAAACCATAAATAAAAAACAAAAATAGATGTCACGAGGTATAAAAGAGTGTAGTAAAATTAAACGTAAACTATTATGGCAATATCGTAAAGTAAAAACTGATGATAATAAATACAAGTACATCTCATACACAAAACGATATAAAAAAATTATAAGATTAACAAAATATGCACAAAATAATCATTATATAAATACTTCTAACAATAAGAGCAGAGCTACTTGGCAAATAATAAATAATAACAAAGTCCAGCTGCCACGTGAACCTTTAACAAAAATTATTTATAATAACAAAGAAGTTACTAATACTGAAGATATCTGTAATGCATTCAATGACTTCTATGTAGATCAAATTACCCCAAACAATGATATAAAATTACCAAAAATAGATAGAGTTACGGACTCTCTTTATCTCTGTCCAACTACGCCAGATGAAGGTTCAAAAATAATACGCTCACTAAAGTCCACAAAAAGTACGGGTAATAATGATCTAACAACAAATATAATAAAAAGAGTACATAATATTATTTGTTATCCACTTAGTTATATTATAAATCTATGTTTTGAAACGGGAATATACCCAGAGCAATTGAAGGTATCCATTATTAAGCCACTTTATAAAAAAGGGGATAAAACCCTTATAACAAACTATAGACCGGTAGCACTAATTCCCATATTTTCTAAAATTATTGAAAAAGCAATCTACAATCGTCTTTACAACTTTTTGGAGAACAAAAATATATTAGTCCCGGAACAAAAAGGTTTTAGAAAAAATAAGTCAATAAATGTAGCCATTTTCGACTTTCTTAAACAAATTATGCACAGTGTAGATAATAAGGTACCTATATGCGCCTTGTATATGGACATGACCAAGGCGTTCGATTATGTTGATCATAAAATCTTAGTCGACAAACTGTCTAGGTATGGAATACGTGGTAAATGTCTTGATCTATTAAAATCTTATTTAAGTAACCGCCAGCAGTACACAGAAATTGTAAATATTAACATTAAAACTAAACGGGAAATTTAACACAGGTCAAAATATAGATCGGTGAAGTACGGAGTACCCCAAGGAAGTGTGCTCGGACCTTTATTATTTTTAATTTACATTAACGACCTCCCAAAAAATGTGATTCACACAACCATATTGTTTGCTGATGATAGCACAATAGTCATAAAATCTGATAATCTTATGATCATGAACAGGAAGTAAATAACACGCTAAAGAAAACAATAGAATGGCTAAAACATAATAATTTAAAAATTAATCTAGATAAAACTCATATCATGCAATTCAATCAACGACAATACCACGATCCGTTAAACATTGTATATGAAAGAGTATCAATTGCAAAAAAAGATTACACCAAATTCCTAGGATTAACTATAGATTGTAAACTATCTTGGAAATTACACATAGAGGAATTATGTAAGAAAGTAAACAGTTTCGCCTACGCGCTTCACAAGCTTTCTAAGCATGTAAATCATGAAACGATACTCGTTGCCTATCATAGTTATGTGGAATCAATCATAAGGTATGGAATAGTGTTCTGGGGAAATTCCACCGATAAAAATTTAGTGTTCCTAGCACAAAAGAAATGTATTCGTGCAATATGTAATTTACATTCAAGAGATAGTTGTCATAAACATTTTCAAAATTTAAAATTACTTACGTTTCCTAGTTTATATGTATATGAGATAGCAGTATTTGTCAAAAATAATCCGCATTTATTTCATATTAGAGACCCTGCAGATATTAGGTTAAGGAAGAGAGAATCAAATATTCTTAGTATAGATAAATGTAATACAGCTCTCTGTAAAAAAAGCGTATACCAAATGGCTCCAACGATTTATAACAAAATTCCCAAAGATATCAGAGATTTAAAATTAAGCACTTTTAAAAAAGTCTTCAAAGAGTTCCTAATTAAAAAATGTTTTTACTCTATAACTGAGTTTATGGAACATAAGTCTGATTAGTCTATTTGATGTTATTGTTTTAATTTTGTTTTGTTTTGTGCTCTAAGTTTTATGTAAGTGTGGGATTGTTTAGTGTAAGTCAATATAGTTAAAATTAGATTAAGATTATGTACAATAAGTTATTAAAATTTGTATGCCTGTGGGTACAATGTAGCGACCTATTATAACCAATGTAACACCTATATGTAAAATTTACCTACATTGACAAATAAATATTTCTATTTCTATTTCTATTAAAAAAAAAAACAATTCTATTATTTATTTTTAAAAAGACAACGCCCGCACTATTAAATCTAGTGCCTGTGTCGCGGGCTACTTTTACAAACATATAATAGACGGACACAAATGACATCCAGACTCCGTACAACTATTTTTGGGTCACACAAATAGTTGTCAGGCGCGGGAATCGAACCCGGGACACGACGCGGCGAGGCGACTGTCTTAGCCGCTGCGCCACACGTGCACTCTTTCTTCTTCTCTCTTCAAATTTATATTCTTCTCCTCTTTGCAGAATACGATCAAGGTATTCTAAATGACCCATATAATTATTTTAACGCGCTAACATGCGTGATTAAATTATTTGGGCGGAAAATATTAACTTTCTCTCTTTGACACTGACAGATTAATTAGCAAAGACAGTTACTGACAAGGCTTAATTTAGATCTATTTTTAGAGGTCAAAATGGAATGAACTCATTCAATCTGTTCCAACACGTTATGAACCTGACAAATTATCTGCGGTTAAAAACGCAAGCTTTCGCTCAACGGGGTAGGCAGGACGCTGTAATAGACGATCGCATTCTAAGGTCACACGGCGGATGTGCTTCGTCACTCTAGTTGGTCTCTTTTTTTATTTTATAACTGAATCCAAAAACGTGCGGGATCCAAGACAGTTAAATCGATTCCCCGGGACATGCCTGAGCCACTCAGTGCCATTTTATAGTGTGCCACTGTTGATCCTGGCTTACAGGAGTTGCAGTGGTGGGTAAGAGGTAGGGACACTAGTCCCTCGTATAAAAAAAAATCCACAAACGTGTTTGAACATTATACCTAAGAATAATGTTAATTCTGTACTTAATATATTTATTTAAGTTACTGAAAATTTTCAAGATTGCAGTATATGTATCGGTCCCGATTAGATATTTATTAGATATCAGCCGTAAGAAGTCCACAGCTGAACAAAACCCTCCCACAAGAATCATCTTGGGGGGATTTTTCATAATCGCCACTCTTGGCGGACGGGTTGGCGATCGCAGTGTGAAGGTATAACACCTAAATAATCGCAAGGAGATATTCCCTGGGGATGACTTCTACTCCCACTCGGGATAAGACGAGGTTGATATTCGTCACCGTCACCGCAGTCTTATAACATAAAATACGGATTCAAATGTCCTTACGATCACGGCCATCGCAGAAAATTTTTCGGTTTTCCTGAAAGCAAAGGCGGAAGTTGTTCAATATATTTAAGAAAATGTGTCAGGGTGATCGGTTTATCTCGAGCAACTTAGAATGTATTGTATTGACAACAAAGGAATATATTTAAATACTTTACAAATAATTTTGTTAAACGCCTGATAGAGTTCTCGTGCAATATTGCGTGATGCGTGTCGTTGGATTGTACGACTAGGAATTATCCACATTGCCACGCCAACGTATTAGGGGAAAAGAAAGCAGCATTTATTTTAATTTAAACATACATCATTAATAATAATAATTAATAGTGGTTTGGAATAAATCCGGCATCGGCTTTAGGGCCGGTTAGCGTGGTTGGAAGTTGCCTTTCATGCCGCAGGTCGTGGGTTCAATTCCCTCCCAGGACAGATATTTGTGTGAGTGAACATGTCTGTTTGTATTGAGTCTAGTTGTAATTATCTATATACGTATGTATTTACAAAAGAAGAGTAGTATATGTAGCATATCGGTTATTTGGTTTCCATATTGCCTACTCGTTGTACGTGGTTTTCTCTCCCGAAAACCTTTCTGCGGTAGAACAGATAGTTTTTAGAATAAGGCATAAAATGTGGTGAAATAGGATGGTATCCCAATTGATTTGGTTCGTTATTATTCCATTAATTTGGAAATTCTCATACAATATCAAACATTCAAATTGTGAAATCAAATAGATCTATATAAATAAAAAGACAAGTCCTGACTGACTGACTGACTCATCAACGCCCAGCCCAAACCCTTGGACCTAGAAAGCTGAAATTTTGCACAAATGTTTGCTTTATAATGTAGACAAGGAATAAGGAAGGATTTTTCGAAATTCAACCCCTAAGGGGGTAAAACAGGGGCGCTAAGTTAGTATGAAACTTTGCCGTTTTTGAAGTTTAAGGTATAAAAATTGGTATTTGGCCTTCCAGTTAAATCACTTATTTCAGGGTTTTTGGAAATTCCAGCCCAAAGAGCGGAAAATAGGGGGTGTAAGTTTGTATGAAAAATGTGACAATTTTTAAGTTAAACGCATGAAAATTGGTATTAAGCATTTCAGTTAAAAATTAAAAATATATATTTCAGGATTTTTGGGAATTCCACCCCTTAAGGCGTAAAATAGCGCATGTAAGTTTGTATGAAAAATGCGACTTTTTTGAAATTAAACCCATGAAAATTGGTATTTGGCCTTTCAGTTAAAAATAAAAATATGTATTCCAGGATTTTTGAAAATTCCACCCCCAAGGGCGTAAAATTGGGGATGTAAGTTTGTATGAAAATCTGGAACGTTTTAAGTTAAACGCATGAAAATTGTTATTTGGCATTTCAGTTAAAAATTTAAAATATATATTTCAGAATATTTGAGAAGTCCCCCCCTAAGGGCGTAAAGTAGGGTACGTAAGTTTCTATGTAAACTGCGACTTGAAGTTAAACGCATGAAAATTGGTACTTAGCACTTCAGTTAAAAATTAAAAATATACATTTCAGGATTTTTGGGAATTCCACCCCTTAGGGCGTAAAATAGGGGATGTAAGTTTGTATGAAAAATGCGACATTGTTGAAGTTAAACCCATGAAAATTGGTATTTGGTCTTTCAGTTAAAAATAAAGCAAACCAGGGAATAATTTGTTGTTAAAAAAACGTAATCCAAAACTGATTCAATAGATCGCCACCAACAATTTAAGCAAACTCATATTAAAAAAATTAGTTTCTTATGCCAAGTAGCTTAAAATGTCGTGGTCGTTGTTGTTTAAGTAAAGATTAAGCGTTTGATAAGATTTGTAACTTTTTTTTTTGGTAAATTGTATAACAAATTTAAATAACGACATTTTAATCAAATTGGGATAAAAACGAATTTATCTAAAATTTGAGTTAGCGTAGTATAAATTGTTAGTGTCGAGATTGGTATTTGGCCTTTCAGTTAAAAATAAAAATATGTATTCCAGGATTTTTGAAAATTCCACCCCCAAGGGTGTAAAATTGGGGATGTAAGTTTGTATGAAAAATCTGAAACATTTTAAGTTAAACGCATGAAAATTGTTATTTGGCATTTCAGTTAAAAATTTAAAATATATATTTCAGAATATTTGAGAATTCCCCCCCTAAGGGCGTGAAGTAGGGTACGTAAGTTTCTATGTAAACTGCGACTTGAAGTTAAACGCATGAAAAATGGTACTTAGCATTTCAGTTAAAAATTAAAAATATACATTTCAGGATTTTTGGGAATTCCACCCCTTAGGGCGTAAAATAGGGGATGTAAGTTTGTATGAAAAATGCGACATTTTTGAAGTTAAACCCATGAAAATTGGTATTTGGTCTTTCAGTTAAAAATAAAGCAATCCAGGGAATATATGTTGTTAAAAAAACGTCATCCAAAACTGATTCAATAGATCGCCACCAACAATTTAAGCAAACTCAAATTTTAAAAAATTAGTTTCTTATTCCAAGTAGCTTAAAATGTCGTGGTCAATGTCGTCTAAGTAAAGATTTAGCGTTTGATAAGATTTGTAACTTCTTTTTTTTGGGTAAATTGTATAACAAATTTACATAACGACATTTTAATCAAATTGGGATAAAAAACGAATTTATCTAAAATTTGAGTTAGCGTAGTATAAATTGTTGGTGTCGAGATGATCGCACCCAAAGAACATCATCTTAATTTTACTGATCTACAAGTTCACAATTTTGTAACTAGATGGCGTTAATGTCGTTTCAGATCGCGGAACTTAATTGGCATATTGGTTAAAATAAATAAATGCTTGAAATAAAAGGTAGTCCAAAACTGAATCAATAGATGATCGCCTAAATCTCACCCAAAATATATACACACATCTTAATTTTACCGCTTTACAAGTTTATATTTTTGTTAGTAGATGGCGTCATTATCGTTATAGTTCGCGCTATGGTTTCGTTCACAAAATGTCGCAACCTAATCTAATGGGAGTTACCTTTGTGATTAATGCATCGTTGATTATTATTTAACTTACTGACTATACTTAAGGACAATTGATATGTATTCTTTGATTTTTGCTTGATGATATCGGGTCCTTTTTGTAAATAACAGTAGCATAGTAGTCTTTTATTTATTTCTTAGTAAGGTTGTTTATAGGTTAGGTTTTATTCAATTTATATTGCTTATTTGTTTTAAAAGTTATATTTTTTAGATTAAGCTAGAAGAAAGTAGTTACATTGGTCATCATTCAAAATTGTCGCGGACAAAGTCGCGGGCACCAGCTAGTATACAATATTCTAGGTAAATTGACATGTTTTTCCGATAAAACAACATTATGTAAAATAATATCATGTTGCTGTAAATACCATGCTATCAAAATCTATGGTGATAAATCATCGTGATTAATTGGATAGCATTAAAACAGTAATTCCCGTAAATTTTGATGATAACCTTATATGAAATGATAACAAATTTAAACATTGCTTGATTCACATCAGTTGATGCCCTCTCCGATCTTCAAGCGGACGAAAGGCCCGCGTATTAACGTAGAGCGACAGTTGCAAAAAACGTCCCCAAAAACTTCAGGTTAAAAAAAACGAGTGTGTTTTAGACAACACGACAGAAGTAAAACATTGATATACGAAACGTTTAGCTATGTTCTACGTTTTACTTAAAAAATCAAATGAAGTATCTAAATACCTCAAATATACGAAGTTTGATCGGACTCCCGAATATCAGGATAAATCCACTATTGGGCGTTAGCGTAACATTTTATAGTTACTGTCGGTGTGGGCAGGTAACGCAATTCTATAGTATGGAAGTCATTTTGGAAAGGTCTATCACAGCAATAAATGTAAACGATAATGCCTTATTATAGTTAGTGGTAGATAATACCTACTCGTTATACCTTTATGTCATCGTTATTAAGACATTATTAGATACGATTAATAGATAGATACATCAATAGAATACTCTTTATTGTACCCACTCAAACGGAAAGGAAATACATTGGATATAAAGAACATAATGCACAGACGCCAGCACATCAAGCTACCCCAATCTGTCAAATTTCCCTAAATGAAAGTGAACCTTATGGTGATGTGATAAAGTTAAAAATCTATAAAAGAAATTTGACAGATTGGTGTAGCTGTATGTGCTGGCGTCTGTACAACGGGCGGCCTTATCGCCTTAAGCAATCTCTTCCAGACAGCCTTTTAACGTATAGAAACTGTAAGTAAAGTAAACAGAAGCAGAAGTGTATTCAGTTCCTTAGTGCAATTATACTAAGGAACTGAATAGGTATGTTTAATTGGTTAAATAACCACATAGAACAGCAATGTTTATCATAGTGTTCTTTTATGAAATTTAAATTATTTGTGTTCGTAATCATTTATATTATTCGTAATTAAATTAATTATTAATATCATTAAATTAATATAATTTAAGTTAATTTAGTTGCTATTCATTTAATAATTTAGTTCTTTTAATACCTAATGTAATGAGTTAACAATTAATGAAATCGGTAATTAAAATGTTTAAATGTTTAGTCAAAATTTGGGTAAAATTTGAAAAAGATATTAGTTCTCCGTAAAATATGTAATCTGGACGACAAATGTCCGATTACAAAGTTTTTCATCCAATCATAAAAAGCGCTACATATAAAATTGTTCAAGATTGTTCGAACTATACCTCTGGCTTAGCAATCAGGTTAACTAACAACTATACTACTCGAAAAATTCGAGATTGTCTTGTTTTGACAAGATTTCAGCGGTGACTTTGAGTACTTTTATCGAGGAAATTTAGTAGAACGGATTTTAATCAATTGTGTTCCTTAAAATATAATAAAAGTTAACATAATATGTTATGTTAAATCAAGGTGAACCACGCAGGATTGGTTCAAAAGATACTGAAAAAAACCGAGTGCGCTTTGGATCTCACTACTGATGTAAAATTTCAAACGTAACTGGCTATAAGAGAAAGAGAGAAAGGAAATGTGTGCTCGCACCTCTCTCTCTTGCCCCTACAGTTATATACGAAACGTAATTTTTCCTCTATATCTCCTTATCAACTTCCATTCGTTTCGCCCGATCACAGTTTTCGTAACGCTCTCATCTTGTAATGAAGTTTTACTTCAAGGTATATTTGGTTGTTGGCAGGCACTTAATTTCCGTTGTTTCAAATTGAGCAGGCGTCACGTAATAAAGAAGCGTTCGAGGTCGAAGTGTATCTAACACGTACCACGTGATACCAACTATACGACAGTTTCAGCTTACGTACGTGTGTAGAGTTTCTCGTACTTGAATACGATACTAAATATGATCGCATCCTATCACTTTAGAGCTTAAAGCTGAGACGAGCATAAAGGTAAGACGTTTTGAGTTAAATCTACACCTGTTAATTGTTATTTACTTTATTTTTAGGGTGCCAAGTATGCCAACGAAATGCTATTTATAAGCCTCCGTTGAATACCCATGAACCATATTATGATGATAATAAAAATTAATTTAAAGGCTAGCTTTTAAATATGGAGTGCATACCACTATTATTCTTAAGTAATCATATTCTATATTTTTCACACCATACATTACCCCTATTCTTAATTCCACACAATATAGTCCAACTGAACATTTTCTGGAAGAGATCTCTGTAAGCGATAAGACCGCCTATTGTATCTTTTTTTTAGTATTTGAGAGAGATGAGTGTATTTATCTTATCTTATCTTACATAGCCATAAGCGATCAGCGGTGTTAGTCTATAGAAGGGTAACCGCCTTAGTGGTTTAATTTCTGACAGTGTCCATGCTTTGGTGGCCATGTTAAGCTAACGTTATCGGTTGTAGTCACAAGATAATAATCTCTGGGCGGATTAACTCTCTGACACTAGGGTAAACAGTGCCTTTAGATAAAGTGAAGAAAAAGTAATTGTATCACTGCTACGCAGTCGCTATAGTACAAAGTACATTCTCTGAAGCAGAAGTCTTCCAAAAAATTAATCCCAAAGCAGCATACAGTACCTGCAACAAAGAATGGGACACTTTAATATACCGGTGCAAGTATAAACATACAATATTTGTAGCATGGACATATCGAAATATTGTTAGTATGGATCACTGCTTGTAAAATAAAGAAATCCTCAATTAATAATAATAATATCTAGGGACAATGTCACACAGATCATCCTAGCCCCAAACTAAGCATAGCTTGTACTATGGGTACCAGGCGACGATATACATACTTATATAGATGAATAAATACTTATATACATAGAAAACATCCATGACTCAGAAACAAATATTCGTGCTCATCACACAAATATTTGCACTTACCGGGATTCGAACCCAGGACCACCAGCTTCGTAGGCAGGAGCACTACCAACTGGGCTGCCATGAATTTCTTCGATAATTTTGTTAACAAGTCGACAATATTTTCATTTTAACAATGACCACTCTAAACGAAGTTAATTATGCATATAGAATTTCGAATCTGAAATTCCATATATTTAACTAACGTCGTTTTTGCGATGGACCACGTTACACAAGTCAAACTGTCAACGACCAAGAAATCGCCGAATGACTAGCCTGTGTGTTTTGGTCTAATGGTTAATGACCCTGACTAAGCCACTAACCCAAAATGCCGGTCGGCCAAGCCATAGGTCGTGGGTTCGAGCGCCACCTAAGACAAAGCTTTGTGTGATGAACGCGATAATTTTTCTGTTGCTCACCCGAATATTCATTTAATCCCCCATTTCTTCGAAAATTTTATTCCCAAGGTGAAATTGTGTATATTTACCTAATGAACCTTTAAAATCCTCCATCCTTATACCACGAGTACATATAACTTAACTATCATAATAAATATCCATATATAATTATCCCTAATTTATTTTTACGTTCAATTAGAGTACAGAGTACATTTCGTCGCAGTTCATGGTGTTTTTTCGTCCAATGAACAGCTCTTCTAGAAAAGTAACTTCATCTAACAGAATACGTTGCAGGTTTTTGCAATATCCAGGTGTGAGTAACTGTGAGTAACCAATAGCTGGACGTTCGGCATTCTATGAGTACCAAAAATATTAGGCTACGGTCTCGGTCCACTTTTACGTAGGTAGCAAACTTTATGCCGAATGGGGAGGGTATGAAAAAGATTTATTTTTTTTACACGACACTAGTTATAGTAATGAATGGCAGGATGTAATCATTAGGTACTAATGGCGGTCCTTTTCGTACGTAAGTGCTCCATATAACTCTTAATAGAGCAGCCCTAATCTTTATTATTCGGTTGTAATGTAGTTTAAGTACGTTGTACCAGCCCTATCACTCGTTTTACTAATTAAGCTATACATTATTATGATTTCCTTTTCCAAAATTAGAACCGTAACAATATTTTTTTTAAAGACTGGGTCCTGGAGGAATTGTTAGGTAGTTGTGGAATTTACAAAGTTTGAATAAACGGTAATAAAGAACACCTCGACATAAAACCACTATATATTATTCTGCATTAGAATGGCACCCAATGTTGTTAACCGTTAATCGGACAATGTTTTTTTTATCTGAGGGCGACAAACCACTGGGTCACCTGTTGGTAAGTAATCACCACCGCTCATGGACACTCACAACACCAGAGGAGTCGCGGGTGCGTTGCCGACCTTTAAGAGTCAGCAAACAAGTGTTGCTGACCCTTTCCCCCCACTCCAATGAGCTCTGGCGACCTCATTCACACTCAGGAACACAACATTAAATTATTAATGTTATTATTAAGTACTGTCTTCTGTAAGGTGGAGGTACTTCCCCAGCCGGGCTGCTCTTTGAGCGAATCAAAGCTGTACCCTTCCTCTCTTAATGGTATTATAGTTACCGCCCGATTTAAAACTATATCTCATAAAAGGGACTCAAACAGAAAAATTGCATTTTTATGAGCTAGTTAAAGGATTAATCCAGAGCAGTCCTGTCCCGGAACAAATTGAATATATCAGTAGCACAAACTTGACAAAAATAAAATAATTGTAGGTAAAAATGGTAATAAGATTGATCGAAGCTGATGGTATAGATTAAATCTCTATGTAACTCTATGGTACAATTGCTATCCGTGATTCTTGTGACATCTCGAGATACTCGTACATGCTTCATGCTGATATAAGCAATATTGTTTGCAGTAACTTTCTTCATATTATTAGATCAGGTAAGATATAAATAGTTGTTATTTATGAACTTATATCAAATCAATACATTGTATTTGCTTTATTATAAATTATATACGAATTATCTTGTGCCATTATTGCTTTTTTGCAATGTTTAGGTTGATCGATACTTGCCTTTGATGCCGCAGGTCGTGGGTCGATTCCCACCCAGGACAAATATTTATGTGCATGTCAGTTTGTCGTGACCCTGGCTGTAATTATCTATGTACTCGTAAGTATGTATTTACAAAAGAAAAGTAGTATATGGCCGTGTGTGAATAATGTCCCAGGATATTAATAATATCCTAGATTTACACACGGCCGTCTGATCCCAAACTAAGCAGAGCTTGTACTATGGAAACCAAATAACTACATATACTACTTTTCTTTTGTAAATACATACTTATACAGACTCAGGACAAACAGACATGTTCATGCACACAAATATCCGTCCTGGTTGGGAATCGACCCTACGACCTCTGGCGTGAAAAGCAAACATTTGCAAACCACGCCAACAGGCCCGTCAACATTATCTCCTCCATCCCGACAATATTGTTATCATTAATTAAAAAACTAATAGTGAATGTTACCTCAATTGGATAACACCTGTGAGCGGTAGCCATTTGTCAATAATAATAATATAATATCTGGGTACAATGTCACACAGATCATCCTAGTCCCAAACTAAACAAAGCTTGTACTATGGGTACCAGGCGACGACATACATACTTATATAGATAGATAAATACATGTATACATAGAAAACATCCATGACTCAGAAACAAATATTCGTGCTCATCACACAAATATTTGCACTTACCGGGATTCGAACCCATTCGAACTTATAGCTTCGTAGGCAGGAGCACTACCAACTAGGCTATGGTCACGTTTTACACACAAAACAGGCTCAATACGAACACATAGTGAGTATATCTGTACTTAATTCCAATAACACAATGTAATCAAATCCTAAACGAGGCGAAATACCCAAATACCGAGACATCAAACATCCCACGTATTAATTATATTAAAAATTAAAACGTTCGATGTAACTTCACCACGCTTTCATGGAACGTGAAACGCATTGGCTTGGTTTCAACAGTACAAATTGGTACCTGGGATGCCAATTAATTTATGCAGTGTTGTTCAGTATATTGGGTATCGAATTGTTCATCATAATTGAGAAAGGATTTTAAGCATCGAATGACGTTAAATTCAATACGAAATCTTAATATGGATATGCCTTTTAATCAACTCAAGTCACACAGATTCTATAATAAAATGATATGCTGAGATACCATCTTGATCCACGGATTTAGTAAAATTCAGGGAACTCACGACCTCAGGCTTAGCAATCAGGTTCACTAACCACTAGACCATCAGGCCAGTCTAATATTTAGTATTGTTATTGTATTTAAATATAATAATAATAAATATCCGCGATATATCACAGAGCGCCGTCTAGCCGAAGCCAAGCAAAGCTCGCTCGTAATATGTAATACCAGACAACTGATAGAAATACTCATAATTTTTTTTATATATACATACAATAATATATTAGTAAGCACGCAGACCACAACAAATGCGCATGTTCATGAACACAAGTTTTCGTCTTGTGCGACGATCGTACTCGCAATCTTCGAATCAGAAAGCAGGTAACCACATGATAATGCATATCTCAGCGATGGAATTTTAACCACTAAATATTTTTAATCCTACCCATGGCCCTGGCTTGTGCTGAGCAATAAAAATATCCAAGTAAGGTAGGGCATTGCGTTCTTTGCCTATATAAGCAGCTCGACTGGTGATCTTGGGTATGAGTAAGGTCACCAGAACTCGTCGGGGATTCGAAGGATTAAGGGCCCGCTACGTGTAAATATGCCTTGTGCGTTGCAAACTTCACAGACCACGGTAACCACTTATCATATCTTATAAAAAATCATTATTTCATTAATAAATTCCTTTCGCAGCAAAATCCAAAGCAAAGTTTTTATGTTGATTAGAGACTAAGGTATCGACAATATTCAACAAGGAAAGCATTTTTTCTGTATTTTTAGTGGCACTTGCACTAAGGTGGTCAATCCCGGTGTTTCGGGGTGAATCATAAACACATAATTAACGGACACAAATCACACCCATACTAAGAAACACTACTTATGGGTCACACAAATACGTAGGTGTCTGGTGAGGGAAACAAACCCGGGACATTGAAGTCTTAACCTAAGCGTCACACATGCAGTTGGCTAGTCTATGTAACTGTCTATGTTGATATTGGCTGTGGAATTTCTCCGCAGGCACCGTCATGTTTTAAAAAGTAGCATAGCAACCGAGATGATTTAATTGACCCGAATAACGAAAGTCGTTCATATATAAAGCTATAACCAGTACACCCACATTTTAGCGCCAAAATTTTAGTTGATTTATGTCATCATAATTATTTTCCGACTGGTTAGCGTGTCGTGGTCCGTTTAAATATTCATGGTACATCACAGCGGCGCCGCGGCGTACCAACGCTACGGGACAACCCTTGCAGACTCATTACATACTTTATTACGCGGTATTGAGATGAGAAATGTGGTGTCTTAAGGCAAGTAGGTCACGGACATACAGTCAATATATTAAGCACTAGCTGTGCGCCGCGGTTTTACCAGCGTTATCATTTGTTAATTATCACAGCTCCTCACCAGTAGGTGATAGCGTAATATGTAGCCTATATATTGACCCGATCTATTAGCAGCAAGCTCTAAAATAAGTTCAAATCATTATATTTTAGTATTGACATTGAGTTTAAGAGTATTGCTGTGTGGTGGCGGCGTCGAATATGAGAATATCATCACCCCAGCTCATCCCGTGAGGGGCGTAGAAGTCGACCCGAGGAATATCTACCAGAGAATATGTCAGATTTCCCCAATTGAAAGTGAACTTTATGCTTGTGTGATAAAGTTGAAAAAAAGAAGTTTAACAGATTGGGGTAGCTGGATAACATGGTATCTCGTAGAAATACCCCACTACTTTCTCTTTTAAATCCTCATTAATTCATCGGTTCCTTAGAAGGGTTCCATAGCGTATTACGGTAGGTACTTACTTAACCCTAACTGTACGTCGCCGCGTCGTAATAAACCTTGAAAAAATAAACTAGGTTCAGCAATTAAACTTGTAGATTCAGCAATTAAACTAGATTCAGCAATTAAACTAGATTCAGCTTAAACTGTGTTCCATTTCTATAGGTTATAAACACGTGAGAACTGAGTTTAGCATCAAATGATCGCGTTTAATTTCAATGGTAAAATCCACTCTCAGTATGAATGATAGCTATACACTGCATTATGAATACATAAACGACCTGGTTCATTAATGAAGTCAATGTATACAAGGTAGCGTAAAATGGACCCAGGATCTTGCAAAGGACGCAGGAAGCCACTGTATGCGGGTATCGTATGACAGGCCATTTTGGAGACCCTTGGAGGAGGACTTTGTCCAGCTGTGGACGTATTTCAGCTGACATGTTTATAATGACATAGATTTTTCATTATATATGCACATAGCAAGAAAGAATATTCGATAACGACATTCTAGGTAACCATTTCCAAATAGATACAACAATTGCACAATTCTAATTAATCACATCGAGTGACAATTAATATTCAAAACGAAACAAACAGTAATAATCTGACTAATGATGCATCAGTAAGTTAAACAACATTGTTGTGTATGTTACTGTAAAAGCTTTAACTATGATAAATGTTTCAATCAAACCTAATGATTACTAAGTCGAAATCAGCTATCATCATAAATTAAATTATTCACTAAGGGTGTGGAAATTTTTTAATTTTTACGCATTCCAGCTGCTTCCTGCAGTGTCCAGGCGCAAGAATGGACCAGTTTCTAGCAAGCAAAGTAATATAATAAGTTTTATTTTAATAGAGACATATATATATATAAGTGATCTGTTTCTTGTATAAATTGTAAAATTTCTGTATATAATCGTTTGCGGTGTTTACCTTTAAGTAATTGTTACATTGTTCTAAGTTTATTGATAATGTGTTAGATATAAGAATTAATGTAAACAATTGTTGGTGAACCTTAATAAATAAATATATACGCCAAGGCAAGATCTAGAAAACTAAACTAGCGGTTAAAATGTATAAAGTACAAGAAGTGAAGAAAATATAATTGCGCCTATGATGGCTATCATATTTTTGACGGGCCGGTTGTCGTGGTTGGCAGATACCTACTTGCCTTTCACGCCGCCGGTCGTGGGTTCGTTCCCCACCCAGGAGAGATATTTGTGTGCATGAACTTTGCATATCTGTTTGTCCTGAGTCTGGGTGTAATTATCTACATAAGTATGTATTTACAAAAGAAAAGTATGTAGAATATCCGTTAACTGGTTTCCATAGTACAAGCCGTGCTGGACCACATGGCTGTGTGTGAATAATGTCTCAGGGTATTATTAATATGTATCAGCCCCATCATCAGCAGTATAGGATGTTAATATTGTTTTTGGATAGTTTGGTTCCATGAGCAAGTTAAACTTCTTACGTAGGTATAGACGCCAGCACATCAAGCTACCCCAATCTGTCAAATTTCTTTAATAGATTTTCAACTTTATCACATAAGCATAAGGTTCGCCTTATTTATAAATGGCAGTACATCCACTGTTTATATTAGATACACGTTGTATATATGACACTATGAATATATCTATAAACTTGCAAAAGGTAATAACTAGACGTTAAAAAGTAGCACTATTATCAAAGTTCTGTTTCTAGGTTTGCGTAAAGTCGCTAAAGTTTGCAAGTGTCGCTCATAGTCTCCGTGCCAAGCTTTAACGAGTCGAAGTTTTGAGTGCGGCATACCATGAACAATAAGTTATAATAGCGGTCTAAAATCGTTCAACAGTTTTATGATAACTTTATGATGAATATTATACATGGCCTCAGATGGTACCTTTACACCTAAAACAATAAGTTTAGCTGTTTTTCATAAAGTAATAATTTCTGAATCTGTGTCAGAATTATGTATAGGTCAGTACTATATATTATATAAGTATCCAAAAGACATAATTACATTATATTATAAATTATTACAAAATGTCATAACGATCTCAAGCTACAAAAGTATTCGATTCCAATAAAATTATGTTTTGAGTTCATCGCATTAGGCTAAAGCTTGTTTTTAGTAATGTTTGTTAAAATAGAGTAATTATTATCTTAAGTTTACAACATAAAAACGCCACTGCTGGCCATAGGCGCCCCCCAAAGTTCTCCACAATTGCCTCGTGCTACCCGCATCCAGCGTCTTTCAGCGACTCTCACAAGATCATCGGTCCATCTTTTGGCAGCCTGCCCACATTGCGCCTTCCGGTTCATGGTCGCCTACAGGTGGTCATTTCCTAGGCTCACCTGTAGGTGACCACGAACTACTTCCTGGGTTCGGGATAGTATAAAATCTAAGCGGACGGAGTGCGCAGAACATGTATAGAGTGGGATTCGAGATCTTTTTACTTGGCGAGGCGTCTTGAGTAATAAATTTATGTGTATCGATGTTGCGCACTTACGCACTAACGTGAATTGCATTTCAACTCTTTAGGGGTACAGTTCATCACTATTATGAACTTTAAAATTCAGTATAAATGCCGACAAATATAAAACAAAAAAACCAGCAAATACAAACCATGGCGTCGAGCCCCAAAACCATAAATGACAGGACAAACTAATTAATATCCACGACAAACACATCTACAACAACAAATTAGCTTTGAGTGGGCACTAATGGTACAAATTGTTTGTAGTGCAATAAACAGGGGGTATAATCTGTTCAGGTTAATAGCCTTTATAAAGGAGGGAATCGTCGTTACACCAGATTAATATTATCACTGGGATTATAGATAGCGCATTAACCCCAACAGCATCCTAGGTAATAGCAGACAGGTGGAACAGCCGCATAGATAGATAGATTAACTCTTTATTGTACACCAATATTAAAATCATACAGTATAGGAGCATGTAATTAAAAAGTATACAATTGGCAGTCTTATCACTAAAATGTGATATCCTCCAGACAACCAAAGAATGGAAAATAATAGGGATGATTTAAGAGGGCAGTTGTCGGTGTACATAAACTTTGTTATTGATAGATAGATAGATTAACTCTTTAATGTACACCAATATTGAAATCATACAGTAGGTACAGGAGCATGTAATTAAAAAGTATACAATTGGCGGTCTTATCACTAAAATGTGATCTCTTCCAGACAACCAAAGAATGGACAATAATAGGGATTATTTAAGAGGGCAGTTGTCGGTGTACATAAACTTTGTTAACAATACCCATTGGTACTCAGTGCAAGAGCCTACTATATAAACTAAATACATACATACATACTATATAAATAGCTATATATATATAATAACCTATAATAGATAGAAACTTACATATTACCGATTACTGAGTCATATATCGTCGTCCACCTAAGTAGCTAGAGAAAGCTGCAGGTTAGCTAGGGTAGGTTTCTCAGCGGCGAGGATCACTTTAGCCCCTTAACCCGTGATGCCGTGCAAGTTATCACACCCTCATTTAGAATTCCGTCTTTTTGCTTCAGAGGTCCCAAGCCCCATAAGGGTTTCCTCAGGTATCAGTCGCTTAAATTAAGCTACTGGTTAAGAGGCTTCTGCGCTAGCCAACTGCTCGTTGTCTTCGATTCCTTAATTTTAATATATACTAGAACTAAATTTCAAAATAATAGCTTACTAACTTGTTATTTATTTTAAATAATATATGTGACAACACAGACCGCACGGATGGACTAATTATTTGCTTTTGTTACTTTTATACTGTATTCGACTATGTTTATGTACTGCATTGTGAGCTTGACAAGTACAAGTACATGTTAATACCCCAGTGCTAAACAAATTTCATTATTTCAAAATAGTATACTAGTAGTTGTAGTGGTTATTCCTGTTAAATGTAAGTAATGATCATAGTTTATTTATATATATGTACATACCAATTTAATGGACTTACAGTCTGACTTAAAATCAATTATTTCATTACTCAAGACCCCACGCCAAGTAAAAAGACCTTGAATCCCCCTCTATACATACTCTCCGCACTCCGCGCGCTGACGAGTTTATCAGATTTTATACTATCCCGAGTACCAAGACTTAAACACATTAGTTTAAGTTTTGCCCCTTAGATTAACTTATAAAACACACACGTTTAAATTGTTAATTATTTATATAAAGTGTATTAGTGTTCAATATTTTTAGGGATATATTGGGCCATAATGGGCATGGGATATATTTTAAATATATAATAATATCTATAATATCTAGGAACAATGTCACACAGATCATCCTAGCCCCAAACTAAGCAAAGCTTGTACTATGGGTACCAGGCGACGATATACATTCTTATACAGATAGATAAATACTTAAATACATAGAAAACATCCATGACTCAGAAACAAATATTCATGCTCATCACACAAATATTTGCACTTATAGGAATTCGAACCCAAGACCACCAGCTTCGTAGGCAGGAGCACTACCAACTAGGCTACGGTGACCGTCAAAATATGTATAAATAGGAGCGATATAAGACGCATCGCATGGAAGCGCCTGAAATTAACTTATAAAACACACACGTTTAAATTGTTAATTATTTATACAACGTGTATTACGGTCCAATCTTTTTAGGGATATATTGAGCCATAATGGGCATGGGATATATTTTAAATATATAATAATATCTATAATATCTAGGACCAATATCACACAGATCATCCTAGCCCCAAACTAAGCAAATCTTGTACTATGGGTACCAGGCGACGATATATATATATAGATAGATAAATACTTAAATAACATCCATGAATCAGAAACAAATATTCATGCTCATCACACAAATATTTGCACTTACCGGGATTCGAACCCAGGATCACCAGCTTCGTAGGCAGGAGCACTACCAACTAGGCTACGGTGACCGTCAAAATATGTATAAATAGGAGCGATATAAGACGCATCGCACGGAAGCGCCTGAAAGAAAAATGCATAAATGGAGCAAGCAAGTCGTGCTCGGATAAATTAAAGCAAAGGTTTAAAGCTAAAGGCACTTTGCCTTAAGGAAAAATTCTTGCGTCTTATCTAATGAAAAAAGTAACATAAAAGAAGTACAATTGTTTAAGAAAAAACCCTTTGATAATTTACCTCAATATTATACTTGATCAATTTTACCTCTTTCGTTTCATCCCGAATGATTGTAATTGAAGCAAAAGGAAAAGAACAAAAAGATTGGAGTACAGAGAATCTCGTTCAAGACTTTTGGGTGTAGTGTGCGCCCTGACTAAGCTGATAGGTTTTCCTAGCGTTACGTGACTACATGCTCAGGTATACATAATACTTGAGCTCTTTCTGGTCGAGTTACTAGTCGACCCATCGGATCATGACAGTGATGGAATATAAAATGCTCTTGTGTTTGCGCATACAGTTGTTCACTATAATATGTCCCGCGCACATGGCTAATCTCCATTGAGACTGGCCGCCGTGGCCGAAATTCGGCTAGGAGGAAATTATTTATGGCCAATACATAGTTAAGTAACGCTGAGGTAAATGAACGCAGCTGTTTCATCTTGTATTTGCATTTACAACATTGTGCGCTATTGCCAGCTGTTTCATTTAGTGTGTATCGCAAGATTTGACGCAATACTAATAAAAATATAAGCATCATATAGGAAACAGAGATTAATTGAATAGTAATAGTAAGCACAACTATATTTGACCACCTACCCATACCTAGCCTAAATAATATGTAGGTTAGGTTAGGCTAAGTGGTCCGGCGCTTACGGTTTAATCTCATTTCTGCGGTTTTCTGTTTACTTAAGCTTAACCCGTTCTCGTCTAAACGAATGTTTTTGTCTTAATTCGTCAAAATTCGATCTTATCAGCCTCTTACTCTTACTAAAATTTCTAGTGTACCTAAGTACCTATAAAAGTAATGTTTAATATAATGGAATTCAAAGTCGTTTTAAATGGACCCTACAACACTTCATCTTTTTATATACACATATTATATGAAGGGTCAAAAATCTTTCACATAGGGCTAAGATATTGTTGTTACACAACGACACGGGTCAAGCCTCCACATATTTTTATTAATCTGAACAAAACATGATTTACTTATATTTTTATTTGTGTAGGAAAATTGGTATATAGATAAGTTGCTCTAGGCTGTTAGGCTAGGAGGGGTAGGGTACAGCGTTCATTCGCTCAAAGAGCAGCCCGACTGGGGAAGTACCTCCACCTTACAGAATACATTCTTTAATAATAACATTAATAACTTCAATGTTGTGTTTCTGCGTGTGAGTAAGGTCGCCAGAGCTCATTGGGGTGGGGGAAGGGTCAGCAACACTTATTTGCTGACTCTTAAAGGCCGGCAACGCACCCGTGACACCTCTGGTGTACATGGGCGGCGGTGATCACTTACCATCAGGTGACCCGCTTGCTCGTTTGTCGCCCAATGCCATAAAAAAGGCTCTAGTAATCCTAACCGTGACTCCTGCGTTGCGCTAATCCCGACAACAATTGAGTGAGTTAGAACATAACATTATTTTGTTCTATAAACAGGTCGACTGACAGATATAGGTTAATCCTTAAAAAAATTAACAGAAACCTCCTTAAAGTGCACCTGTAAGATCTCTTTATAAAAAGACTAGCTGGTGCCCGCGACTTCATCCGCGACAATTTTGAATGATTACCAATGTAACTACTTACTTCTAGCTTAATCTAAAAAAAACTACTTTTAAAAGAAATAAGCAATATAAATTTAAGAAAACCTAACCTATAAAGAACCTAGTTAAGAAATAAACTAAAGACTACTTTGCTTCTGTTATTTAAAAAAAAGACCCGATATCATAAACCCAAAAATATCAAAGAATACATATCAATTATCCTTAAGTAAAGTCAGTAAGTCAAATAAAGTAATATAATAATCAACGATTATAATAATCAACGATGCATTAATCCCATTAGCTTAGGTTGCGACCACCGCATTGATAGGTCTAACATCACATTTTGTGAACGAAACCATAGCGCGATCTGATTACACCATCTACTAACAAAAATATAACCTTGTAAAGCGGTAAAATTAAGATGTGGGCATATATCTTGGGTGAGATTTAGGCGATCATCTTTTGATTCAGTTTTGGACTACCTTTTACTTCAAGCATTTATTTATATTAACCGATATGTCAAATGAGTTCTGCGATCTGAAACGATATAAAAGCCATCGAGTTACAAAATTGTGAACTTGTAGATCAGTAAAATTAAGATGATTTTTTTGGGTGCGATCATCTCGACACGAACAATTTATACTACGCTAACTCGAATTTTGGGTCAATGACTTTTTTATCCCAATTTTGTTAAATTGACGTTTTTTAATATTTTATGAAAAATACCAAAAAAAAAAGAAGTTACAAATCTTATAAAACGCTAAATCTTTACTTATACGACAACAAACACAACATTTTAAGCAATAAGAAACGAATTTCTCTATAATTTAACTTGGCGTACATTTTTGGTGTTGACCTATTGAATCAGTTATGGATTACCTTTTTTAACAACAAATTATTCTCTTGATTGCTTTATTTTTAACTGAAATACCAATTTACATGCTTTTAACTCCAAAAAAAAAACAGTTTTTCATACAAACTTACATCCCCTATTTTAGTCGTCTTTAGGGGTGGAATTTCCAAAAGTCCTGATGATATATTTATAATGTTTAAATGAACGGCGAAATACTAATTTTCATGCGTTTACCTTAAAAAATGTCACATTTTTCATACAAACTTCCATCCCCTATTTGTCACCCTAAAGGGCTGGAATTCCCAAAAATCCTGAAATAGATATTTTTAAATGAAAGGTCAAATACCAATTTTCATGAGTTTACCTTAAAAAATGTCACATTTTTCATACAAACATCCCCTATTTCCCCAAGAGCGTAAAATTGGGGATGTAAGTTTATATGAAAAAAGTGCCAATAAGTTTTAAGTTAAACGCATGAAAATTGGTTTTTAGCATTAGGGTGCATTAGCGTAGGGTGACCTACGTGGTAGAATTCTCGGAAATCCTGAAACACATACTTTTAATTTTTAACTGTAATGCTAAAAACCAATTTTCATGCGTTTAACTTAAAACTTATTGGCACTTTTTTCATATAAACTTACATCCCCAATTTTACGCTCTTGGGGGTGGAATATTCAAAAATCCTGAAATATTTATTTTTTATTTTTAACTAAAAAGCCAAATGCTAACTTTCATGCGTTTAACTTAAAAATTGGGACGTTTTTCGTACAAACTTACATCCCCTATTTTTTGCCCTTGGGGGTGAAATTTCCAAAAATCCTGCAACATATATTTTTTATTTTTAACTGCAAGGCCAAATACCAACTTTCATGCCTCTAACTTCAAAAACGGCAAAGTTTCATACTAACTTCGCACCCCCGTTTTACCCCCTTAGGGGTTGAATTTCGAAAAATCCTTCCTTATTCTTTGTCTACATTATAAAGAAAACATCTGTGCAAAATTTCACCTTTCTAGGGCCAAGGGTTTGGGCTGGGCATTGATGAGTCAGTCAGTCAGTCAGGACTTCTCTTTTTATTTATATAGAAAACAATAATATTGAAATTCCCATCGACCCTTTATAGTGCTCATAAATAGTCAAAACATTATTTGCTATTAATATTAACATTATTATTTATTATTGTAAACTATTTATACCAAATTAGTAACATTAATTTTTGAGATTAAATCTAGTTTTTAGTTGAACTTTAGTTTAACTAAATAGTTATTTTATATTATATTTGTAAAAAATTATGAAGTAAAACTTCTTTACGCACGCTTAACTTGGGGAGTAAGCTGGAGAATGCGTGACGAGAGCGTTACGAAAAGTGTGATCGCACGAAGCATACCTTTATCAAATTTGGCGACTATATACATCCTCTTTCACACCACAAAGCTCTCTTACATCAGTATTTCGTATTCCGCCCCTCAAAGTCACACCACACATACTTGAAATATATAATTTAACTTAATCCTTGTATTATCGAATCGGTCGTATAAAAAGTCCAGCTCTAACAAAACGCGCGGTACCAAAGCTAGTTACAACTTCATCTCACACTCGGTAATCAAAAGGATCCTAAAAGTTTTTTCATCAAATGTTTGCAGAACAACTTTGTTGTACGGGCGGGCCTCTCGTCAAGCACGATCATACGCGTTACTTAGTTTTCATATATTTGAACACAACGATACCTACTGCTTCCATAGACATAAGAAACGTTTTAAATGTTCTTGGTTATACGTGGTAAATGTTACTGTACTACCTTCTTGAAGTGATAGAATTACTATTAAAAAATCCTACAAAAGGTACTTTGATTCTATTAAATGAATATATTAAGGTGGCCTATTGGTCTAATGCTTTGTGACCCTGACGGTTAAGGCAGAGGTAGTTAGTAAGACGGTTAAGGTCGTGTCTTCACCCCGATTATTAACAAAACTTTATGTGATTATTTGGTATTTAGAAATATATACATGTGGGAATGTAAGTATTAGTTTCTGAATGAATAGTATAATGAATGTTGAGACGGATGAATGGTTTCTAAACGGAGAGTGAAAGTTATTTATTAGCCAATAAGACGATGACGAGTGAACGATGAGTGAATGAGACTGATATGAAGGACAGAGGATTACGGAAGGAACGAGTGGAGTTTTGAAATGGACGCTTGCCAAGGACGTACGTGCATAGAGTGAGACGGTTGTACAAGTTGAAGACGGAAATAAACTTCAGAAAATATATCCAGTTTTATTGCTGTCATCTTCCCAAATTATCCCCACATACATATGTTTATCAGTTGCCTGGTTGCAATAGTACAGGCTCTGCTTAGTTTGGCATCTGGCAGTGTGTTCATTGTCACAAAAATATATTAATTTAATACAAAATGGACCACATATTCAATTGAAACGCTTTGTTCACTTTATGAACGAATAAATTTAGGCTCTCAAGTAAGCCCAAATTTATTAGTTCATAAAGTTCGATTCTTACATAGATTTTACACATTTATATGAAATCTATATACTCGCAGCCTATTTTTGATCCTGTTATACAAAAACAATATATATAACTGAAATAGTACTGACTGAAATAGTAGTAACTGATACATTAATGGAGTAAGGAATTAGTTGAATCAGTTGTCTGGTGGCCACAGGCTCTTAATAGTTTGGGATCAGACGGTAGTGTGTTTATTGTCCCAAGATATTTATTTTATTACGCTTCGTTTATAGCAGGTCAAGCGCAATTGCCAAAAAAAGAAACTCTCGTGTTCAGTAATACGATATATTTTATGCCCGCACGTGCATTTTATGTGAAGAAGATTAATGCATACATCGCCCACCCGAGCTAAATCGGACGTTATTACTTTACGCGTCTGTAACGCGTCAACTTGGGATATTTTTCTCACTTCCTATTCTTGAGAATATCACCGAATTGTTCCCAAAACATTTCCCCTTTTAATTGTACCTTTTACACGTTCCATTACACTTGCCTAATCTTAACATGTCAATGTCTAACCATCTAAGTATCTACTCCGTTCTCTAGCTTTGTTTTTATTTTCTAGCGTTATGACTAAAAACATTTATACTTCCCTCGCTTTGCGAAGTACTTGTGGGGTGAAATTATACCACAAAAACTACTCTGAGTGGAACTGTGTAAGTAGTCCCAAAATAATAAGTGTTATCCACCTGATTTGAAAGTGCTATCTTAAGCTTCCTCTGAATTAATTTATCTATTGACAATTTACATCTTTTATAATAATAATAATAATATGTAGGGACAATGTCACACAGATCATCCTAGCCCCAAACTAAGCAAAGCTTGTACTATGGGTACCAGGCGACGATACACATACTTATATTGATAGATAAATACTTAAATACATAGAAACATCCATGACTCAGAAACAAATATTCGTGCTCGTCACACAAATATTTGCACTTACCGGGATTCGAACCCAGGACCACCAGCTTCGTAGGCAGGAGCACTACCAACTATGCTACTGTGACCGTCATTTACATTTTATATCTTTTATAAGTATTTTTCTTTAAATAAGTATTCGTCGTGTGACATTCTACCACAAAGACTTCTGAATCTCTAGCTGTACAAATAGTAGTAGTTATATATTTTTCTTACGGTTGAGCTGACAAATTACCCAACCTTAATCCACCAGGTTTTAGTAGGTGGCAGTAAAGCCCCCTCAGGACAGTTTGTCCGAGTATGTACAGACGCCAGCGCATCCCGCTAACCCAATCTGTCAAATTTCTTCCATAGATTTTCAACTTAATCACAAAGGCATAAGGTTCCCTTTCAATTGGGGAAATTCGACAGATTTGGGTAGCTTAATGTGCTGGCGTCTATACAGTGAAAATGACTAGCCGCCGCAAGGTGATACTTCTCACCTCGTTTGAATGACCCAATATCGATAGAGAAAGGAACACGTCTCATTACAGTATTCTCTATACCAATTCCTTAGTGCTATAAAGGAATTTAGTAGCAAAATTTATTACACGAGTTGAACTTAACCACATAATTATCTCGAAACACACACAAGAATCTCCCACTTCCCTTAACCTAGTTCGTTGGAAAAGCAAGACGATCTAAGTTCATAATTAATAGGTCCCGCTCAATCTGGGGATACAACTATGTGTATAATATAAACTTGTACTGAACAACATCATATTAACAGAAGTTACATGTTACACAGTTTTCAGCATACCGGAACTTATTAATAACAGTGATATAGAGCTATTAATGAACTTGCCGTTCATATTCGTAGCGGTTTTGTACAATTTGTAACATAAACTGCATGTAATAATAATTCTGAACCCTTAAGCACCGCGCTTTTTTATTAAGCTGGCATTTTTTTTTTAATAAAATAATGTATTATTTATCTTCTAAAGGCGCATACAGCGTGTTGTTATGTTAAAAACATTGTTAAAGCAATTATTTAAAAAAAACCTTTGAGAGAGCTGGAGTCTGTACTAGGCTAGAATCCTGTATTACATATCTCCAGACAAGTTTAGAAGCTTATTAACAGATTCCAAATTAAACAAAGTTAATTCATCTGTGGTCTAATATTTTTTTAATGCCACCGAGTCTTTTTTGCAAGTAAGCTCAAAATACTCGATAATATATTTTTTTTAAATTGTAGTCAAAATCAAACTCCATTCTTAATAAACAAAATGCGTCATAGTTTCAATTACACAGTATAGATTCGGAAACGGTAAGAAAGTTAATAATACAAGCACTTCGAAGACATCCACGAGCATGATTGCAATTTTGAAAGACTTCGGACGTTTCTATGCATTTCGCAAAGTGAGGTTCTACTAGCTTTTAGTTTCCGATTAAATATTTATAATACCCTTTGTACTCTAAGAGCAATACTGCTGAGCTTTAACCTGTGTGTAAAGTTTATTGATCAGCCTGAGTTACACTTTCATTATTCGTTATAAAATGTGCTTCCAAGATAGATAGATTTAACAGGAAAGTGCTGCAATTTTAATTAATACTAGCTGTGCCCGCGACTTCGTCCGCGTGTTAATTAGTTTTTTTTGTAAAATAAAAGACTTTTTCTAAAATAAAAGTAGCCTAAGTTACTCCTTATTACATCAGCTACCTGCCAATAAAAGTCCCGTCAAAATCGGTCCAGCCATTTCCGAGATTAGCCGGAACAAACAGACAGACAGACAGACAAAAATTGTAAAAAATATTATTTTGGTGTATGTACCGTATATATATTCATATTAGTGTAGTAAAAACCGTTTATTTCAATATTACAAACAGACACTCTAATTTTATTTATTTGTATAGATTGTGAAGGGTAAAACTGACTCAAAAAAAATGTTCTATGGGGTAATATTAATCAGAGAATGCTAAATATCGCGTTGAATAGTGTACCAGAAATCTCACTCGATCATATATGTATAAAAGACGATGCCCGCACTAGAGGAATAAATCCTTTTATCGCAGATGACTTCACAAACTCAGAATTATAAATGTGGAACACAAATAATTATCCTGTGCAAGATGTAGTAGCGATGCGACTACCTTAACCAATACGCCACATGTATAAGAATCGGCCAAGTGCGAGTCGGACTCGCACATGAAGGGTTCCGCAGCAGCAAGTATTTCAGTTGATTAAATGAAAGGTAAATTGCGGTTACAATTTATGACAGATAAAAAGAAACTACTTACTAGATTTCGTTCAAACCAATTTTCGTTGTTAGTTTACATGGTAATGTACATCATATATTTTTTTAGTTTTATGATTCTCTTATTTTAGAAGTTACGGGGGGGGGGGGGGGGGCACTCATTTTTCCACTTTGGATGTGTCTCTCGCGCAAACTATTCAGTTTAAAAAAATATGATATTAGGAACCTTTATATCATTTTTGAAGACCTATCCATAGACACCCCACATGTATGGGTGCGATGAAAAAAAAAATTGAGTTTCAGTTCTATGTATGGGGAACCCCCAAAATTATTATTATTTTTCTATTTTTGTGTAAAAATCTTAATGCGGTTCACAGAATACATCTACTTACCAAGTTTCAACAGTACAGCTCTTATAGTTTCGGAAAAAGGGACAGACAGACAGACAGACATGGCGAATCTATAAGGGTTCTGTTTTTTGCCATTTGGCTACGAAACCCTAAAAATGTAGTTTAATAATTGAGGCAAGGGCTAAAATATACATATACCTACTAACATATAGATTTCATTTTATAAATATAAATTTCATCCGGAGCTGAAAAAAACGCAACGAAAGCTAATAATCAAAGTTCACTAGAAGTAAACTATATAAGTGTTTTACATATAAAAAAATAAAAAATAAATCTGTATAATTCCTCGACACGGGTAATCGAATCTGCTCTTAGAGCGACAAAATACGCTCCTCTACCCATTTTTTAATTGTACTTTTAAAATTCACAACAGACCAATTTCAATAAACCGGTCTATAGATAGACCGAGTTCAATAATAATAGAAGGTATATATTATTTTCTTAAATATAAATAAACTAGCGGCTCGGTACGTGCTTCGCTACGTATAAGGCATAGTAATAAAAAAATGATTAAATTCATTTATTCAAACAAAAAAATATTTTAAATTGCTAAAAGATGTTGATTTTACACTTTTTCAAGACTTTTTTTAAATTTTCTCTACGTACAAACCTTCCCTTGACTTCCACGAATAATTCAAGACCAAAATTAGACAAATCGGTAAAGGCGTTGTTGAGTTATAACATTACAACGAAAAGTGGCATTGATTTTTATATATATATATTACTCCAGACTATTTACTTGGCGAACTGCAACCAAATGTACTTTTCTCCAGTTCACAAAGCTTGTTTCAATTGACTATACAAAGAAATTCAATTATCGACTACAAGACGCCAGAGAGTTGGAGTTTGCGGATAGTTACGGTACGCGCTTGGCCGAGGCTCGTGTTCAAACTCTCTTAGGTACTCCTTTGTACAATAGTGGTTAACCAAATAGACCATGTAGATTGCTTCGAAAATAGTTAAGCTTCACATAGTTCGTAAGCAATCGGCCAAAGCTGAACTTGTTGTGGTTAAATATCGGTGAGTAAGTGGTAGGTATCTAGAAGCTGCTATTTGGTGGAAGTCGCATCGTGCCAGTTTGGGACTGTATGCAAGGTGATATATTCTTTACTCAAAATTTCTGGCGTCAAAATGTAAAAACTAATGACAAATATATGAAACACTGCATTCAAGAGCAAAAGTATACATTTTCAAATTTAGTTATGAATTTAAAATATATGTATAAGTGTAAAGTTCTCGAAAGTTTTAGAGTTCCCTATGTACAGAACCAAAACTAAAAGAAATAATGCAAATGTTCTTACATGTTCTGGGATCCGGCTCTAACGATTTCTATATAATTTACAGGGTAGAGGATTTCCGGGACGAAAAACTGATCTGGCTCGGCTTCATGACTGGGAAATCTTGACTTTACTAATTATGAGTAAAATAAGACTATCTTGGGCGCCTGGGTATCTTTTACTTTTTTTTTTGTTCAGTTGAGTTCACTCTTAGAGATTTTTCCACTATCTATGGTACACCTTGTATGTATGTACCCCGCTATTGCATTGAAATGGCGTAAAATGTCAGCTGACCTGATAGAATATTTTAGATGTTGAATATTTACCCAGTCGGTACCTTTTACCTAGTTTAAACAGATCGAATTGGTTCTGCATTTTACGCAAAAAGTTTTAAATTGGATTGCTAAAAGTCCCATAACACTCGAAACCTCACGTTTGAGCTCTAAAATAAACTTAAAAAATACGAAGAATATCAGCAAGCTTTAAAAAGTCTCTACAATTTATAGATTGTAAGGTTAAAAGGTGTTAGCCAGCCGCGATCTGACGGAGGATATTCGATAAAATAACTCAAATTTTGCAGTCTAACTTTGATTAGATAAAACTGAAATATATATATATATATACTAGCAATACCCCGCGGTTTCACCCGCGTTAGTTTTGGCGTGAATAATAAACATACATCCATCATCTATACTCACAAACATTCGTATTTGTAATATTAGTAGGGTGTGTGCCTCTAGCAGTTGTGGTGCACGGGGTGCACGCCGGAATAGTTTGCAGATGGTACTCGATTTTTTTCTACTTACATGACACTTATTGTCATATTTTGGACAATTCACACAATAACTTTATAAGTTGTAGCCTATGTGTTATTCTGATGTTTTAGCTATATTATTGTTAAGTTTTATTAAAATCCATTCAGACGTGAAAGTGTAACTAACATCCATCCATCCATCCATACTTACAAACTTTTACGTTTATAATATTAAGTAGGATATATCGTCACCTGTATGGCAAAGTTGCGAATCTGCTGTAGTGAAGTGCAGCAGATTCGCAACTTTGCCATACAGGTCGACGACGCATAGGCCGCAGATGCTTTCACTGCTTCACCAAACTGCGATAGGAGGCTCAACTCGTCTAGCTAGTTAACTACTAACTAAGTAACCCACGACAGAGGGCTCACTCTTTGCATCGAATACTTACGTAAAGATGAAAGAAAATGTCGATTTTTAGGGACGTTTTTTGCAGCTGTTGCTCTGCGTTGATACGCAGATACAAACCGCTTATTCGATTGAGGATCGGAACTACATTTATCAACAATGATACGAATGCAAATTAAGGGTCATAGAGGGCGATAAAACATTAAAGGCACACCCGTACCATTGAAAATATTTAGCTCGCTTTTAAACAGTTGCATTGACAATAGGCAAAGAGGTTTTATCCACAAATACTTAGCTAATAGTTACTACTCTGGTTCAGTTTATTAAAATCTAAATTTTTATTAAATTTTGAAGAAACTCTTGAACTCAAAACAAGATTCCAATAGTTTGCGTAAAAAACAAAAACATAGTCACCTCTGGAAATTAATTCAGCAAAGATTCTAAACACTCATTTGACATGGGTATTTCATACCTATATATGTTTGTATATTAAATTTGTCTATATTTTAATATTAATTAACATACTATTTAACTCTTATATGTGGTGTTAATTCCGCCAATTATCAGTACGATGGGTATCATACTAGTGCATGTAATTTCCTTCTTTATGTTGTCCTTGGGCATGTGCATATTTTTGTACAGGGCGGTGCAAATTGCATCCATCCCTGTTTGATTAAACTAATAATTAGTGAAAATAACAGTACTTATTCATTATAATCATGGCGTGTGGAAGTGAATGTGCTGTGTGTAAAGTTCTCCGCGAAATAAGGAAAGTGCCTTAGTTCTAGTACGAGGGATGTCTTTTTTAAACAATCTTGACCCACTTCGCTATAATTATATCATTAGGCCCAAGACGCAATAGAAATCCTTCAACGGCTAGTTAGCACACATAACGTTTTATTTAAATTAAAAATGTATATGCCATTTTGTGGTTTACACCCGCGTTAAACTTTATAAATAATAGTCTATGTGTTATTGGGATATATAACCTATATCACTACAAAGTTTCATCTAAATCCGTTTAGTAGTTTTTGCATGAAAGAGTAACAAACATCTATACCTCCATACTCACCAACTTTCGCATTTATAATATTAGTGGGATGTATTAGAGGATTAAGAATTTACCGTATTGATAACGGTAAGACTTACATTGATATTGATATTATCATAGTTAATCTGGTATATACATATTTAGCTACGTTGCTGTACAGATGCCAGCACATCAAGCTACCCCTATCTGTCAAATTTCCCCAATTGAAAGTGAACCTTATGCTTATGTGATATAGTTGAAAATCTAGAAAATCTTAGAAATTTGACAAATTGGGGTAGCAGGATGTGCTGGCGTCTGTACATACAAAACTGAAATGCAAAGAGCGTGCGCAACATGCAAATTCGAATCACACGTTTAGAGAAACGCGCGTGCATATAATACATAGCTATGTGTACATAATATTCCAACAAGGCTAACTTAAGCTAATACCACAGATTACCGCTTTACGGTCTGTATATAGTTACATAAGGCACCAACATTTGTATGAACAGAGCCAATATTGGTGTTCACTCTCAAGCCAATATATGGACTATTAACTAGTTCTATGTCCATCTTAGTTATAGGGTTCCATTTTCCATTTTTCATGTGTCTGTTTTAATATTCCGATACGCAATCTAAGTTACGAAACGTAATACGTTTTGTCAAATATTAGTCGTGACCTTTTTTAAATGTACCCTAGTACACTCGTGTAATGAATCTCTGAATCGCGCGGAACTCAAAATAAATGCAATTCATGGACACAAAGCATACTCAGAACAAGTATATATGGTTCAAACAAAGAGTCGTCGTAGCAAGGCGACCACACTCAAATCACTACACCATAATGCCAAATTCATACGTGAGCTATTTAAATTATTTATCAAGACTGATCACAAGTCTAGTATTTAATACTCGTATTGAGATATGGAACACAAGTCTATGCCATGCATAACTTCAACTTTCAGAAACTGCTTCACAAATCTAATAAGATTATTCAGCTCCTCGAGTTAAATTCTAAGCACAGCCTCGAATAAGAAACTATAAAATTTCCTATCCGATCCACAATGGGACCAGTGGACCGCATCTTAGCATATAAACGTAGAGCGGCAGCGGCATACATCCTGACGTCAGAAATCGCCCTGATCCAAGGACCCTCCGGGGTGGGATACTTAGTTTGTCCGACCTACTGTCCTACGAAGCAATACAAACCTCCTAGGTTAACTGTAAACACCATGTTAACAAAAATGTTGACACCACATCCGTGGAAACAATAGAAGAACGAAAACCGTCCTTACTAACTAAATAATAAAAACGTTGTCAAGGCTGAAGTTTGTCCACCGACGTAGCGTCAGCTCTGTAACAAAATCCTGACCTCCAAACTACGTAAACAGGCAAAAACCTTATTACTCTGACACTCGTAACTAGAATATAATTGAGGTAAAATGTTGATGATTCGGCGTTTCCTAACGCCTTGACCCCTACGCTACATTCGACAATTTTCCGGGTTTGACATAACAATTGGTTCTTGTTGCCATAAAAAAGCAAAGTCTGAGTATATGTCAAATAGATAGTTGTAGTTTCAACCTTAATTCGTGGCTTGAAAGAAACAAAATGCGATATTCGAAAACGGATGTACGCTGTTTTAGAAATTAGACATCTATATGTATATTTATTTGTTTGTTCTAGTACAAGGGATATGCTATTTTTGCTGAATTAGGATCGTGTCTTAGAAATGTATTCTGTATGTAAATAGGACGGCACATATTCGTGACGCATGGACCTATTGTGCAGCCTACATGACACCGTAGTAAAAGTGGTGAACGTTAACTCTTCGACGATACGGACTAGTTTCCAATAAAATTGTTTCTATTGATGTGTCGATAATTTTACATAGGGTTGTCATTCATACAGTATAAGTACTTTATAGACGATTTGATCCCACTAAGAGGTATTGCCACATACAAAACTCTCCCGTTCTCGGTGTATATTTGCCATTGGGAAGGCCTGGTATACGCCTCGGCCCCACGAGGACAACTATTTGTGTGAGCCATAAACAGTGAGTTATTCGGACTTCGGACGTACTTTTCTCCCGTTAATTGCATGTTTATAAAGGTCATCGTGATAATAATGGCTCTATCACCAATCTTATTTAAAAATCACAAACATCTTTGTAGGGATAATACCACATCACCGAGAGCTTTATAACGTATATACGAGCTGTACTAAAAAAATGCTCTGGTCTTAATATGAAGGACGGAAAACAATCAAAATCAAAATCAAATCAAATCCACAGGGTCCGCTTTCATAATAACTTCCTAAATGTCCACCTTAATTTAGATAGGACAAAACAGACACCAATTTTTTTACTAATTTAGTCTCGATTGTTATAGTTATAGCGCTTTATATCTACTCCCGGATCCAACGCCGCCCAACTGAATACACCCGGTGCAACAAACTCAATGGGTTCTCTACCACCGGTTTATACGGTTCATACTAGAAATAATTTAATTGATAAACTAACTTAATAAAACTAACGATGTACTTACTCTTCGGTTAATCACAAAATTTAATGTAAGCAATTTTGTAAGAGTCGTTTTACCGATGAGTACAAATGAGTAAAAATGATGCTTTGACGCTTTACAGACTCTATTAATATGTTTATAATACCTGCTTTCTTTTAATTGTTATTTGTGTGGTTTTGTTATCTCCACTTTAAGACTATCCATGCTGAAATGCAAATAGCATTCTCATTATCCCTGTAAAAATACGTCGCTAAAATGTTAATGAACTAACCACATAATGTATACGGTCAAGGGAGGAAAAATAGTTCACGAGGTCACTGGTATTTGCATAAAATGTGAAGACAAAAATAGGCAAGATTGAAGAGGGAAATAGTGAGACATTTAGTTTATTCCGTACTATCTCGGAACTTTCTAGAACTCCTGCTGAAGAACTTGAACAATTTTCAGGATAATTTCTAATTTCTATTTGTTACTCGGACTAGAATCTGTCTCGTGCTATATCTACGAGTAGGCGTATTGGTCTATTAGAAGTCTTATTACTTTATCGTATGGGCAACGGTGACCCTACTGCCAGAGTTGATTAAGCCATGTCAAAACCATGTCAGAGTTCTACTGGGTGTAGAACTCTGACATGGTTTAACGACTGCAATCGCTACCGGAAACGGTACCGGCAAATATGCCCTCCGAACTCAGAAATTAAACCACTTTGGCAGTCAGCCATCTACAGAATGACCGCGCGCCTAGGTGCCTTACCTCACTAATAATTTGTGAGCTGTGAAAAAATCTATCAATCAACATGCGGTTCGTGTTGGTCGAGGGTTCGACCACCCAGGACAAATATTTGTGTGCATGAACTGTCTGTTTGTCCTGAGTCTGGGTTTAATTATTTACATAAGTTTGTATTTGCAACAAAAAAATGTATATGAAATATATCAGCTATCTGGTTTCCATAACAAAGCACAAGCTCTGCTTAATATGGGAACAGATGGCCGTGTGTGAATAATTTCCCAGGATATTATATATTATACCCAACCCAGGACCTCATAATTTACAGTTGAACACAGCATTGCTTTTCAGCCGATGACAAGACCCTAACATTTTCGCATGTTTGATACTGGATGTGATTAAAGTGCGAAATTGTTAAAGCACCCCAATAGCTATGAAAAAGTAAAAATGGTAGCCATTTTTGTGGATTGGGAATATCTATACATACAATAAAATCGTAGGAAAGTCAAAACTGTACATTGAATATTTTTTAACGGATATTTGAGGCATGATCTACAATCGATATCGAAGCCAAAAATTTAGTTTTTAGAATTTTTGTCTGTGTGTCTGTTTGTCTGTATGTATGTCCGGGCTAAACTCAAAAAGTACTGCATGGATTTACTTCAAATTTTGCATGAATATTATTAAGAGGTCGGGTCAACATATAGGCTACATATTATCGCGCTATCACCTACGAAGGAGGAGCTGTAATAGGTTATAAAATTTAACGCGGGTAAAGCCGCGGGGATCAGCTAGTACAAAATAATTCCACATTTTATTTTCGTGACTCAGCAAAATTCTGGCTAGACAAATGTTTTTTTCTAACAAAACTATTATAACTTCAGTAAAATACGACTTCAGTAAGAAACGTTTATACAGGGTGGCCGAGGAGGTGACGTTCAAACGCAAAATTTACATACTTTATGATGAGGAGTATCCGAATCATTCATCATATGTTTTACGATTTTGCGTAGTTTTCGAGATATAATTTTTTTAATGATTTATTCGTTAATTTGCACGAATATTTGTTTCTGAGTCATGGATGTTTTCTATGTATATAAGTATTTATCTATCTATTAGGTCTTTACCTATGAAATTGCCGTTCTGCAGTACTGGCCATTTCAAATCAAAATAATTTTTGTTTGGCTAAGAATTCTAATTTCAAATTAATTTTATTTTAAAAACATGGATTCTTTTTTCCAAAAGTAGTCATTTCTTTATTGATTAGTGTTACATTTTCATCGCATTTCAATCTTTTTCGTCATCATGGATACGTTAAAAATTCGAGTAATTATGGAATATGAGTACCGTCGTGGCAGCAACGCGGCACAAGCGGCACGCAACATCAACGACGTTTACGGAGCTAACACTACAAACCAACGCACCACCTGTTATTGGTTTGCTCGCTTCCGTTCTGGAAATTTCGACCTGAAAAATGAACCTCGCGGTCGTCCGAAGACTTTGGTCGACAATGACGAATTAAAGGCGGTTGTGGAAGCTGATGATACACAATCTACGGCTGAATTAGCAGCAGCTTTCGACGTTAGCGTCAAAACAATATTGGTCCATTTGCGTCAAATTGGCAAGGTAAAAAAGCTTGACAAATGGGTGCCCCACGAACTCAATGATCGCCAGCGCGAAGTACGCGTCGAGACGTGCCTTGCACTGCTCAACAGACACACAAATGAAGGAATTTTGAACCGCATTGTTACCTGCGATGAAAAATGGATTCTGTTTGATAACCGCAAGCGCTCAGCAAGTTGGTTGGATCCTGGTTCAGCACCTAAACAATGCCCTAAACGAAAACTTACCCCTAGAAAAGTGATGGTCACTGTTTGGTGGTCTAGCGCCGGTGTGATTCATCACAGCTTCTTACCAAACGGGGTGAGCATTACTGCAGATGTGTACTGTGAAGAACTGAGCACAATGATGGAGAAGCTGGCGCATCTCCAACCAGCATTGGTCAATCGCTCGTCTCCGCTGCTCCTGCACGACAACGCGCGACCTCATACTGCACAGCAGACGGTCTCCAAGTTGCAAGAACTGGGGTTGGAAGCTCTCCGTCATCCGCCCTACTCACCAGACCTTGCGCCTACAGACTACTACTTTTTCCAGAATTTGGATAACTTCTTGGCGGGAAAAAAATTCAATACCCGAGAGGCAGTACAAAATGCCTTTGAAGAATTTGTTGCCTCCCGTCCAGCTGATTTCTTTAAGAAGGGCATCAATAAACTGCCACTGCGATGGCAAAGATGCATTGATTGCATGGGTGATTACTTCGATTAATACAAATAAAAAAATTCATGAAAAAAATTCGTTTAAATTTTTTCATACAAAACGGCAATTTCATAGGTAAAGACCTATTATATATCGAGGGAGGCGATGGCTGGCCCACACGTCATACTCGTGAACGGGTGCTGCTTGTGGTAACTGGTCGAACTGCTGTTGGGGTACTCATATTTTTTTTTTTTTCGCCTCTGGTAGACTTCGTTTGACTTGTTAATTTTGTAAATGTACGCGGATGCACCCACCGTTTTTTCGTCTAGCAAGAGGATAATCTAAGTGCTTGAGTGAAATTGAATGCTATTGCTTATTTATTTTATTATGATTCACTGAATGACAACGGTTCTGTGCGTGCATTAGCCTACATAACAACCAATCACAATGTAAGTAAAATACCTACATGACATTTAAAAAAAAATCGTAAACTGAAAGCAAAAGAAGACGAAAAAAGCAAGCCCGGAGTTTCTTTGTGGCTTTCTTCTCCGGGTCGTCCACCTAGGCAGCTAGAGAAAGCCGCAGGCTAGCTAGGGTAGGTTCCTCAGCGGCGAGGATCGCTTTGGCCCATTAACGCGTGATCGGTGATCCCGTGCATGTGATCACACCCTCACTTAGAATTTCGTCTTTTGCTTTAGTCTTCAATTCTTTAATTTTAATATAGTAGAACTAAATTTCATAATAATAGATTAGTAAATTGTTATTTATTTAAGGATTTCAGAAAATATATGCGATAAAACAAACCGCACGGACTGACAAATATTTTTTTTTTTGTAACTTTTTACTATCCACTTTGTTTATGTACTGCATTGTGACCTTGACAAGTACAAGTGTATGTTAATACCCAAGTGCTGAATAAATATTTCATTTCATTTCATATAAGTATGTATATATCGTCGCCTGGTACCCATAGTACAAGCTTTGCTTAGTTTGGGGCTAGGATGATCTGTGTGACATTGTCCCTAAATATTATTATTATTATTAATTTCACCTAACATCAGTTTTCGATATTTTTCTCGTTCTGTTTAACATTTCTGGTTCAGTTTTTTTGTGATAACTAATTACCATAGTTTAACCTAACAACCTAAAAAGTATGGTTATTCTAATCATTGCAGAACTGACTTAGAATTTATTCGAAGGTTCAAAATTAGGGTTTGAGCTCAGGACTCATAAATTTTGAAAGTATCAAAACTACGCAAAATCGTAGAACATACATGGGGGTGATTCGGATACTCCTCATGTATATAGTATCTAAATTTTGCGTTTGAACGTCAACTCCTCAGCCACCCTGTATAAAACACAGTGTGTCTATCTACTAGATATGAAACCATGCTAAAGAAACTAGTAAGAAATAAACAAAGAGAAATGGGTGATTCTAATAAAAAACTCTTTGTTTATGATATTACTACTAGCAGTCTAGTCTGGCAGTAGCTGGTCTAACTGCAGACAAGTGCTGGGTCAGGCCATAGAGCGTTCTTGTCAAGTACTCACAGTAGCAGCCAGGAGTCAGGATTTTAAGATGTCATGACACTGATGACTGGCCGTTGATCTAGTAATTCGAGATCCTGACGGCTAAGCCAAAGATTGTGGGTTTAATCCCGCCCAGGCAAAATCTTTGTGTGATGAGCTCGATTACTTCTTCTGTGTCTGGATGTAATTTATATAATACTAGCTGTGCCCCGCGGTTTTACCCGCGTTAAACTTTATAAATTATAGCCAGTGGTAATCTAGGGTATCAGCTAACTCCATACCAACCAGCAGTTTAGACCTAAAGAAGTAATGAAACACAAACACTCACAAATTTTCGCCTTTATAATATTAGTGTAATAGTGGATCTGATGGCAGTGTGTTAGTTGTTGCAAGATATTTATTTATAGGTCTCGGATAATCTGGACGGATAATCCGACTGCACGTCTGGCGTTGCGGCTAAGACATTCGGCTCGCCACTTCGTGTCGCGGGTTCGAGTCCCGCACCGGACAATTATTTGTGTGACCCATAAATAGTTGTTCTGAGTCTGGATGTAATTTGTGTCCGTCTATTATATTATGTTTGTCAAGTACCCCGTGACACAGGGATTAGACTCCTTAGTGATGGCGTTGTCTTTATTTTAAAAAATCTGTAAGGCCGTCTATCCTACGCTTCATCTTTGTGTTCAATTCGCGGTAGCCCGGTTCGATATTTTAATAAATTCTTCATGAAGGAAAACATCGCGAGCAAACCTGAGAGCATGCCCGGGAATTCTGCAAAAATGTCCTTTTTGGCATTTGAAGTCTGCCAAAGCGCACCAGGATAGCGAGGTGAGTCTTATAGTGACAGGAGACCCCTGAATTGGAGTGTTATAGTAATAGGGTGCATCATCAAGAGATTTTAATACCTATCTACCGTTATTTTTGATGCTAACTGTACCAAATAAACAGAGTTAAATAGTTACAATCCTTTGAAATTTCTAGTCGAGTTTATACATCAAACAACTTAGCTACATGGCTTAGGATAAATATTCCCTAGCGAAATCCTTTGATATTACTAAAGTTGTGTACTTTAGTTCATAGAGTTAAGTTTATTGCGGCATAATTATGTAAAGGCATACTAATATATTGTCCAATTACTTTATATAAGTAAATGTGAATTTACAGCGATAAAATGAATGTTTTGGGGGCCGAATATCCTCCACCATTTTTTTCTTTCTTTATTCCGTCATAATTTTGCATTTATGTGGAAATCGTATCTTTTTTACCCTATAAATTACCCCGCGATACAGAAATTAATTTACGTAGTGCAGGAAGTGTCTTTAAAAAAAACTGACCGCAATATAATTTTTGTTCCCTTTCCAGCAGATTTGTTTACTAGACAAATATTTTCGGCTGTCCGAAATACGGTTTTTATATTTTCGGAGGTTTGAACTTTGAGAGAAAATTGTGCCATAATAAATTTAACCACAAAAACGGATTGATCGCTCATAGTCGTAGCAGATACCTATCTACATTCTGTAAATATCGGCCTACTAGAATACCCACGTTTGTGTGGGAAAATGGTTTTTAGGAATGGCTGTTAAGACCCTAACGGCAGGATTCCAAATATTTTATCCGTCTAGGCTATTATAAAAAGATTCTCCGAATAGAAAATCCAATAGCTATTTCTTACTCATTGTAACCATTTCTATATATCTGTTCGTTTCGCCTTGAATGCTTTGAATCTTCATGGTTCAGAGCTGCGCAATAAGTGATAATAAGACTTTCCGGTCACGAATCACATGAACGCATATTATTAAGGTTTAGATTCACATGATCATAATAAACTGTCATTACTGAAGATCTATTTTCATGATGACCTTCACGGTGGTAATAGATACCTAACTTCTAAAGAACTTTATGACGGTCACCGTAGCCTAGTCGGTAGTGCTCTTGCCTACAAAGCTGGTGGTCCTGGGTTCGAATCCCGGTAAGTGCAAATATTTGTGTGATGAGAACGAATATTCGTTTCTGAGTCATGGATGTTTTCTACGTATTTAAGTATTTATCTATCTATATAAGTATGTATATCGTCGCCTGGTACCCATAGTACAAGCTTTGCTTAGTTTGGGGCTAGGATGATCTGTGTGACATTGTCCCTAGATATTATTATTATTATTTATGGTAGGATAAATACCGAAAAATATAAATAAACACAATACTAAGCAATAATAAATGTAATCGTCCGGCGGATATCAACCGCCGCATTAAACTACGAATCCACTGCAATCAACTTGACTTTAAAACAAGTTATTCGGCCAATTTTATAAATATTTTTGAACAACTAACTCACTTTCATCTGATCCCAAACTAGCAGAGCCTGTACTATGGCAACCAGATAACTGACAGACATAATTATATATTTAATATTATAGATAAATTATACCAGACACAGAACTGATAGTCGTATTAATCAAATAAATATTTGTTCTTTTTGGGAATTGTATCCAAGACCTCTGGCTTAGCAGTCAGGGTCACTAACCCCTAGACCAAAGGCCAGTCAATGCATGACACGTAAATCCACCGAAAAGTACGATTCAATTCAAGATGTACGCATTGCATTCCGATTTAATATCCAAATTAATATCATCATCATTGCAGCTGAAAGAAGTCCATTGTTGGACAAGCCTTCACCAAGAATCTTCTCGGGGGATATGCCATAACCGCCGCGCTTGGAAGACGGGTAGGACTGGCGGTCGCAGTAAGATGGTTATAGTACTCAGAAGGAAGCTGTTGCCCGTCCTCTGGTAGATATTCCCCCGGGTCGCCTTCTACTCCCCCCATGGCATGATATGGGGCCTGGAATACTTTAATACATATTTAATCACTCAGTGCACTAGTAACAGTCAAAATAATAATCAAATTCAATTTCATGTAAGGGCATCATAAAAAATTGGCATCCTTGAACAAATACACGAACGATTCTTTATAAGTATGGAGTCTAATAGGTTAAGTAAAGATGACGTTAAGTATAAATGGATAATAATACCGTATTATATGGTATCCATGACTAGAAATTATAGCAGTAATAAGGCGTCTGCACTGGATTACTGGGGGACGAGGTCGATACTCGCGGGATGAATAAATTTATGATTTATTTATTTAATTTATTTATTTTTACAGAAGGCTTACAGACTAATAAACAATTAAATATTACAGATAGATTGACATATTGCTAATAACAAGCCTCCGCATATAGATATATATTAGTTTCTTGTTTATATATTTTTTCGGTATTTACACTACCATGAAATTTTATAAGTTATCTATTGTTTCCTTGACGGACATCTTGAAAATTGATATATTAACAATATATTTTATATCAACAAAAATTTATAAAAAATTATGTATATCTTAGGACATTATTCACACACGCATCAATCTAACCGCAAACTACTCAGCGCTTGTAGGTAATATGCAAATCAGGTAATTGATATGCTCCATATACTACTTTTCTTTTGTAAAAAAATACTTGTAAAGATAATTACACCCAGACTCAGCTTACCTCTGTTTTAACACAGATTTTGGTGATATTAATTAAACCCGGTTCTTAAACCCCTTCAACATACAGGTAGCCAATAAACAGGAAACTTGAAATTATAACCCAGTTTTAACAATAAAAAAGAGTAAAAATACAACAGAACACATTAACCTTAACCGAATTAATTTGTAAAACAAAAACAAGGGTTTTATTGAGATACATATACCAATTACCGTATACCGTAAGAAGCGAGTTAAAATTAATGGAAGCAGGAAGGGTTAAGGATATAATGAGTCAGCTTTATCTGCAAAATACACAACAAACGAGTTAAATATTTATGTTAATAAATTGTTTCAAGAAACGAGAAGAGGCTGTATGTTGTTACGAGAATCCCATATTATTTCTCACCCCTCTAAAAGCCTCTCAGAGCCCTCCTTTTTCCATTACAACTCCCAAAGATATTAACTTATTATGTGCCGTTAAACTTAAATATAATATTTCGTACCCCCTTTTAACTACAAAAGGAACTTGCTGTATTCGCTGTGTTTTATGTGTTTGAAACTAATTAAAATAAAAGCGAGTGCAATGTGTTATTTCAACCACTTCATCTGGATCGAAGTTCTTTAGGCAACGCATTGATGATGTTGGCAGCATTTCATTCAATTTTTACAGCAATTATTAAACAAACAGTACTGATATTTATGTATTTTATTTTTCAGATATTTGACACACTTTTCGTAATAGTGTGTAAAGACACAATTGCTTTAAATTTCTTAACGTTAATAATGATAAAAATATTAAAAAATAAAACATGTTATTTCAGGTATTTGGACGAATTAAGCCTCCAAATTCTGAAATCTCACTTTGGGATTTTACTCACATCTCCGAAATGAAAGCGTATTCTGTAAGATAAATCCGCTGTCTAGATTCTCTTAGAGCGATAGAAACGATATGCCTTATGATTTTCATTGAAACTATTCACACCTGGTCGGAAGAGGTTTTCGTAATCAATCACTTACGCATTGCGGACTCCTCGCGCTCCCTGATCAGCTCTACTCACGTTACTTAAGCCACTTTGCCCAATTTCCAAATATGTAAGAGAGCAGTTCTACTGAAAACATTAATCATTTTATTCTATGTACTTTTTATTAGAATTTCTAAACTAAGTACCACGTAAAGGTAATCGATTGCCTGGAAAAGATAGCTTTTAGCGATAGGGCCGCCACTTCTATACAATTTTGATGTAATTTTAGATAGATAAATTATATATAGATAAACTCTTCATTCAACATCAATACATACCGCAGCATATAATTACTAACTATAAAATTGGCGGTCTTATCACTAACATGAGATCTCTTCCAAATAACATAATAGCTATTATTTAAGGGGGCAGTTGTCGATGTACTTAGACCTTGTCAATAGTACCCATTGTTACTCAGTACAAAAGCCTACTGTTACTATATAATAAATAGATACTTACATATTACAATAATTATTTATTTTTTCAATCCATTCGAATCCTATAGTGATATGTAGTACCATTGGTGCTTGACGCACTGTTATTGGCAGCGCATTCCACAAACGTACACTCTGAAATAACTCCGAAGTAAATTTCAACTCTATGTTTGTCTTTGGTGTACAATAAACTTGACTTGCCTTGCCTTGACTGCACGTGTGGCGCAGCGGCTAAGACAGTCGCCCCGCCGCTTCATGTGGCGGGTTGTAGTCCCGCACGGGACAACTATTTGTGTGACCCACAAATGGTTGTTCTGAGTCTGGATGTAATTTGTGTCCGTCTATTATATGTTTGTAAAGTACCCCGCGACACAGGGATTATATTACGTGGTGCGGGCGTTGTCTTAAAAAAAAAGAAATAAAGAGTTGTCTATATATCTATCTAAAGGCAACTAATTTCTAAGATTTTCCATTACAAAGTGGTACTATTGTCGAGGCAACAATAGGACGCAACAACTAAGACAAAAGATACATCAAGATGACCATTGTTTGGAGTGTCGAAAGCCTTATTTAGAACTAATTTGCGACTACCTTGTAAGTCTATTAAGCAATTCAGTGGAATACCTAAGACGCAAGAACCTGGTAGGTTATTTACTGAATTCTATAGTTTAATATTGCATGTGGCTATTAACCCTTAAGAGCATTAAGTTCACATAATGTATTGCAGGTAAATTGACGTCTAGCAATAAGGTTAAACATCATAATTGAGTTTTTCATACGAATTACAATTCCTACGTTATTTCTAAAACCATTCTTGCGAGTTAAATATTTAAAAAAAAGTAATTTTATGTTCATATATTAAATAAGTGACGAATACAGTACAATTACCAAGATATCGCATTTATTCTGGTCTGTATTTTAAAATAAAACGAAAACATATTCCGATTGTTTTGAAATATCTCTCGAATTATCTTTCGAGGTGTCGGAACCCGACTATAAAAGAAGGATGTTATCAATTTGACTGTATGTTTTATGTATGTTCGCGATTTCTCCGTTGCGTGCGAAAAAATCAAGATCTAATATATAAATTAAAAGAAATCTGGTGAATGGAAAACCAAGATTTTCCTGAAGATCCCGTTAACAGGACCTCCCGTTGCCACTATGTCAAAGGCCGTAGATAGTAGTAGTAAGTGTTCAAGCCACAACTCATTAAAAGCCCGGAACGATATACCCGTACCCTGGAGTTCGAGGTCTCACAACTTATATAAAATTCAACAGTTTTACACAAAGTGGGCACAATTTTCGCAAATATTTATAATTATTTGCCAACGATCCTGTAACAGTTCCCCCAACTTCGCACTTTGAAGAGTTTTAATAGTCCTCTCGGATCGAAAGTTTTAGTAAAAGGGAACTTAAATATTAATATAAACTGAGTTTATTGTGATGAGATTTCTAGAAGAGGGTTATTAATAAATAACAGACATTTTACGAATAGCTGTAAGAAATCCACTGCTGAAGAATAGCCGCCCTCAAGAATCATCTTGAGGGGATATGTCATAATCGCCACACTTGACAAATGGATTGGCGATGGCAATATGATGGTCATATTGCTCAAAAAGAAGCTGCTGCCTGCCGGGTCGACTTCTACGCCCTCCACGGGATGAGATGGGGTGATGATATTCTGATATTTCCCGACGTCACCAGTCACCAGGTTTTATAAATTTAATAATTACTATATAGTAAGTGTAGTACGATTTACCTAGCCTATAGTGTTAAATAACCTAGGTATTACGAATAGTACGATTTTGAGTTCGCACTACTTTTTCTTTCCACTTAGCTGAAAGTTGAAATAAAAGTTATTGAAATAATAAAAGGCAAACTCATTATAAATCACTGCCAATATACATTACTATATTCTTAATTAACATGAGTCTCTCTAACGCCCACTGTTATGATCTATAAACCTGCTTTCTTAATATAAAAACATTAATTACCTACACAAACATGAAACTAAATCTATAATCTATACATATAATAAAATCGTAGGAAACTCAAAACTGTACATTTAATATTCTTTTTAAAGGATACTTGGGGCGTGATCTACAATCGATTACGTAGCCAAAAATTTAGTTTTTAGAATTTTTGTCGGTTTTTCTGTATGTCCGGGCTAAACTCAAAAAGTACTGCATGGATCACGATCAAATTTTGCATGAATATTACTAAGAGGTCGGGTCAACATATAGGCTACATATTATCACGCTATCACCTAGGAGGGAGGAGCTGTGATAATTTATAAAATTAAACGCGGGTAAAACCGCGGGGCTCAGCTAGTTGTGTTTATAAATGTAATAAAACGTCACAGTTCTAATGAAGGACTTGCAAGCTCAAAAGCCTTTACACAACATTTACAAATACAATTACCGAGTTGACGAAGCAAAATAGTCAAACGCAGCCTAAACAAATATGAGAGGAGCAATCTAATCAAGACAATATACGACTTTTCTCATAACGCTAGGTCAATATTTTCAATGGATTCAATCACATTACTAAACTGCCCATCAGATAAGGAAATACCTAGTTATCTACCCATTTGTTTTGGCTGTGTTCTCCATTTTGGTTCTCTTAATATAATTGAAAATTCTTTCATTGTAGCAGTTGGCGAAGAATGAATAGAAATAACCTTTTTATCTGACTATTGATATGTATATAGTAATGTCCTCCTACCCGAATTTCGGCCACAGCGGCCAGTCTCAATAGAGATTTGCCATCTGCGCGGGACATATTATAGTGCACAAAAGTGTGCAAACACAGGAGCACTTTCTATCCATCACTCTCATGATCCGATGAGACACCTAGTGACACGACCGGAAAGAGGTCAGGTACATGACCGATGGCTTTACGTGCTCTCCGAGGCACGAAGATATAATACCATAGCCAACTCACAGACTTCGGGCTGTAGCTGAGAAATTTTCTTTTTACAGACAAGTCCCAAAATCACTTTTGGCCTGACCCGGTATTTGAGGCCTTGTTCTCTGCGTGTGAACACGCTACCGCTAGACCAACGAGGGAGTCCATAACTGTCCCACAATGAGAGGAGATAAGCCATGAGTCCACCACATGGGCCAAGTTATTATTTTTTAAGACAACGGTACTTTACAAACATATAATAGACTGACACAAATTACACACAAATTACATCCAGACTCAGAACAATTATTTATGGGTCACACTAATAGTTGTCCGGCGCGGGACTCGAACCCGCGACACGAAGCGGCGAGGCGACTGTCTTAGCCGCTTTGCCACACGTGTAGTCGGAAAAGGCCGGCAACGCACCCGCGACGCCTCTGGCGTTGCGAGTGTATATGGGCGGCGGTGATCACTTACCATCAGTTGACTCACTTGCTCGTTTGTCGCCTTCTTATATAAAAAAACAGACATTAGAATAGCCTAGATTTGAACTCGAGACCACTGGTTTCACAGTCCAGTACTATTCCCTCATCCTCAAGATGACGGGAAGGTCAGCTGACGGTTTAATCTGTTCTCCGAGGCACAGGGCTGTAACACTTCCAGACTGATACTAGACTGATGCTGATAGACTTTAGAATCTTGTTTGTTTGCTTGTTTTATTTGACGAGACCATAGTAGTTGATTTCATCCCTTATCGATTTTATTTTTGTTTCGTTCTTGACCCATTCTTTTCATTTCCCCACACACTTGTCCACTACATGTCCCGCGCAGATAGGTAGTCTCCATTTAGAATTCGATCAGAAGGACGTTATTTCTTTTTAATTTATTCATAATTTATCCCACTTTATGATATTTTCACCATATCGAGTAATTTTGTAACAAAATAGTTGTTACCTGCGAAATCATTTCAATGGACTACCCATACCATACCCGCAACCCAGCCAATTTAATATCTGAAACAGGATATAACTGCAGATGAATCCGGAGAATGTGGTTAATGATAAAGTAATTGATTGTACTCAATGATATAATTGGCTCATGGAAATCGTGCAGATATGCACTGTTGTATTGTTTTAATACAAAAAGATTTTTCAAAGACCAATGCTTCCATTTTTCATTAAAGCTTTGTGGAAATTGTCCAATAGATTGGTATGATATTCGGTTTATATTCTGTGCCGTTTTCAATGTGTAGCTAAATATATTGTGGCCATCACTTTAGTGATTTTCAGCGCAGTTTTGCTAAAAGCAATTCGCTTCGTCTATTCTTTATCAGATACAACATTTTCTGGCAAAAAAAAACAGCCAGTAGCAGTCTGAAATTTCGCGGTGTTATACTCCGAGCCTTGGAGAACATGTTAGTGTCGGTCCTGCGCCTGATCTCTCGCTGCTCGTGTCAGCTAGCCAGCGACAGAGTCCACCTGTGTTAGTGCACACTCTCCTGCCCTATAATATGCCCTACGTAGTTGGCTCTGTTTAGATTGGCTGCCATAGGCAATACTATATCTACTTTAGTGTCTGGTATACAGTAAAACATACACATTTCCGCAACTTTTGTAAATACAGGCATTAATTCTTTTTTATTACGGCATTGAAACAATGCCAATGTTCATGTAAGATATCGGATTCACATTTGTCTTATATAACTACACTACTATACGCATAAATGCTATGGACTCCGGACTCGTTACCTCAAAAGGGACACTGGGCATTCAAGAATCACGCATGCCACCGTAAATAAACATATATCACTTATGAATAATCATGATCATTTGAGATAACTCTCCACAATATACGTCAAAACATTGTTTCGTTTCTGCAACATCAAAACATTTAATCTAAACATGAAATTCATTTTCCGCCAAGTTTGCTTTGTTAAACAGGAATTAACAGCTTTAACAGCTGACGGTAAAAATACTTACTGGAAATTGATTACAAAATATCATATAACTTTTCAAAAGAATTATACTAGAGAGTTGATTATACCAAACTTGTCATACTCTAGTTAATATTTATATCAGTAATAAATAAAAAGGGTATCCAGCTCTCTCAGAATTACAGGAACTTCAATACAACTCGACAGAAAAGTACGCCGAAAGTTTGATGAAAGCTCTCAAAGAAGGAAGTCATGGCTACGGGAAAGAACTGACATTGCAGAGACGATATTGGAAATCGCAAATCAGCCAGCAACTAAAGTACCTTCAGAGAGAATATTTTCTTTATTATAGTTCCCTATTAGTTATTTATTATAGTCCCGTTATTGCAATGGAAAGCCGCTTACTATTAATGCATTCTTTAAAAATAACTAGATCTTATACTAGCTACGATAATCCTACTTCCAACTAATCACATTAATATTATAAAGGCGAAAGTTTGTGAGTGTGTGACTGTGTGAGTGTGTATGTTTGTTACTTCTTCACGTCTAAACGACTGGAGCGATTTTAATAAAATTTTGTATGGAGTTAGCTGAAACCTTGGATTAACACATAGGCTATAATTTATAAATATTAAAGCAGGTAAAACCGCTGGGCACAGCTATTATTACAAAAGCGAAAGTTTGTGAGTGTGTATGTTTGTTACTTCTTCACGCCTAAACGGCTGAGGCGATTTTAATAAAATTTGGTATGGAGTTAGCTGACACCCTGGATTAACACATAGGCTATAATTTATAGAGATTAACGGGGGTAAAACCGCGGAGCACAGCTAGTAGCTATATATTTTTAGACACTGTCAAGACGTTACTGACCGTACTTCAGTTTCAGATAAATATTTTCAGAAATAAATTACTGTGATCGACGGAGATAGAAACGCCAAAGCGATTCCATACATTTTTAATCACTAAATTTAACTTAGATGGTTTTGACCCATTTAAAACGCTTCCTAATTCTTATTTATTAGTTAAATTGACGGCTATGCTACATAAATACATACATATAGTTTTCTGAAATCTGTTATATCATCTGCCTCCGAGATAGCATTGAATATGACAATTATATGACCGATGAATATCGTTATATACTCAATGGGTACTAAATAAATTAAAATGCACAATGATACCAGACTGAGGTTTCTATTATAGACTCCAGAACTTGCCCGTAACGTTGTCGGTTTCAACAATACAGTTTTAGATTAGGTTCTAGATTACTTCGTCGAAACAGTTTGACTTGTTTCCATAAAGACACCAATTTAAATCTTGGTGACATTTGCATGCCAAAACATGATAAAGAAAATTGTGCAGGATATTGTTCAATTAATATTCCCCAACAATGGTTAAATAAATATCCATGATGACGAGGCGTTAAATTAATGGCCAGAAAACATTATAATTTAGCCATTACCGGGTATAAAATGAATTTGATATCATTATCACTGACGTCGTGTTTAGAACTTGTTTATTTGACAATCTTGTGTGTTTAATGGTTTTTAATAGAAAAAGTGAGCCGTTGTTTACAATTTCAGAGGCGTATTTTTCAACAATATATCATTCGCAGCATGAAGTCATTTAAAACTGCTTACAGTCCTTTGGAGAATCTGTCTTGTGCCTACTTGTTTAAGATGTTGAAGATAACTATATATTTAAGTCTAATAATGGACCAAAGAGGACCCAGCCTTTATAAGATGTGCGTATTAAATAATCTAACAATCACACAGCAGCAGCAATTAGAATAGAAGATGTCATTTTTGAACAGTTGTTATACAGGGTGGCCAAGGAGTTGACGTTCAAGCGCAAAAGGAGACGGGGATTTCTGGGCCTGACTGTAATAAATTGAGATACGGTTCAAAAAAGCGTTATATTTTTCTATTACAAACTGTCAAAAAATGACCCAATTTACAACCTGGAAAACGAGAAATCTCAAAATAAGTTTAAGTCACGAATTAAATTGGTTGTTGATTACTATAATCGATAAACGTTAATGAGTTCAAACAGTGTAATATAAATCCTTTTCTACCAGACACCAGGTAACCGATTTAATCATAATAATTATTCAATACATTAACATAATGTCAACAGTAAAAAAAAAATATCAACAAAATAAATAGAAATCATAATATCGGTTATCGGTCAAATCGATTTATTAGTTATTGGAAACTATATTTTTAATCTATGCTGACAGTGATTGGTGACAGATTTTGAATCCTAATCTATGATCGGTCGGTCGATCCGTTTCTCATATCGTTTAGTGCCTGTGTGATTTGAGTATTTTTATTGTTTTGTTTATATATCCCTCGACAACTGCATTCTCTCTACAGACTTCTGATATTGCTCAACGTGTAGATACGATTTTTGCTAACATACTGGACACGGATAACTATTAAATAGCAATCGCCCTTAATAATCAGCTGTTTAGTATAGTTTGGTACATAACCTCTTTATTAGGACTAAATCTTTTATAACTCTGCTCATAGATTGAATAAATCCATGGAATTTTTAGTGATTGGCTGATAATTTATAGACCCATTAACTGACACCACTTTTATCTTTTTACATCCGGGCCCAATATTGTATGAAAACATATCAGTCTCCTTTAGAAACTTTATGATAAGAAGTATCCGAATCACCCTATGTATGTTCTACTTTGAAAATTTATGAGTCCTGAGCTCAAACCCTAATTATGGACTTTCGAATTTCGTCAGAAAGCTAGCGAAATTGAGAGGGTTGTTAAGTCAATTCTATGACAAACTTCTGACAAAATTCAATTAAAACTTATAACCGCTCCTTTTTAAGACGGGTTTTCATTATTAATTATGATATTTCCGCTTATCTGTCATATCGCCTAGGGGCCGCGAACGCTTTGAAATGGCGGAAACAAGTCTGTGAATTGAACAATTTATAAAGAGATATAAATAAAAAGAAGAAACAATTTGTTCAGAAAAATAATTTTCTGGCTCCACGAGGAAATCCATCCTACTCCAGTTTATTATGAAGTAATATAAGACTGCGACCTCATACGCACATAAGCGACATAAATACAATTTACGACTACGAGAGCTGAATTCATTGCCAAAACATATTCTTGTAACCAGAAGAAATGAAGATTTTGTTGCTGAATGAATAAAACAATACTTAGAGGAAGTTGGTAACACAAATAAGGGAGACATAATTTTATTTACTCTCTTTATTCAAAGGGGCCATAGCTCTTTCTTTTAAATGTAAACATGCCATATTTACTTTTTTATATCGATTTTCACCCATATTCGTGTTAAAAATGCCCATGACAGGAATGTTAACAATAAAATGGCTGTCTGGTAAACAAATCTAGCGGCTCGACACAAAATCAATAAAACGGCCAGGCATTACCCATTTTTAAGTCGTATGATTAATAAAAAAAATCATCGGTTCGATTTTGGATTAACCAAGGAATGGAACGATTCCTTGATTTTATTTATCGACTGCTTTACAGGTTGACCAGTTTGGACTATATTTGTACTAAATATAGTCATATTATTCTGTGACAGTATTATGTTTGTGAATAAAATCATTATAATATATATTTAGTTACCTCAACACGCGGAATAATAAATGCCAAATAAATTACCTGAAACAAACAACATAATTTATTAGTAAGTAATATAAATTGATACACTACAACACTATGTTTGTAATAATTTTAATATCGAAAACAGAATTATTATACAAAACATATTCAGTTACGATATAAATAATCAGGTCGACAACATTACTTCGTCGCAATGGCATGAAAATTCGGCACGGTACACAGTATACGAATATTACTATGCTACACTGTCAAAGTAATGAAAATGCGTGCGTGTTTGAATTAATTTGACATCAGTCAGAATGTCTCATAAGTAAAATGCGTTTAGCTTATCTGTTGACTTAATAAGACAGGATTAATTGACATCATTCGACGATGTCGCACTCGTGTACTGGGTTCACGTAAATAAGAAACCAAACTTGACAGGTATACTCGCTATTAATTGATGACATTAGTGAAAAGAAAAGAAATATACGTTAACGGCAATATGGGTGACCAATTTATTTTTTAAATTGTGCGATACTTAGAATGCGTATTGAATATTACTCATTTATTTAATTTAATTTATTAACTTCATAATGTAAACGATAGTGGCGCCCCTTCTAGACCAGTTAATCAGCTTGCGTAATTACACATGTTATGTTAATATTCTCAGAGGATTTGACACCCGTCATTCACATTGATATTACATTGATTCACATGTCAATGTGTATTAATTACTTATTGTAGTCTGGAAAAACTACGTGGCACAAAAAGGTGCTTTAATGAAATCTCAATAATGTCAGGAAATGCATTCCTTAAGATTAATCGAGGCAATAACCAGTGATGTTACCTGTGATTTCTTCATCTAATCTAGACACAAATAAAATATAATAAATAAAAAAAGTTTTTATTCTAGTAGACTTTAAAAAAGCGCTTGATAATAGTCAGAACATGTTAGTAGTAATGTAGTTAAATATACATAATTATTTAGGTATGTACCTGACATATACTATGAAAACTTTTATAATAAAATTTATTTTATAATAGTAATGATATTTAGATAACTTATATTAAGTTACTGTCAAAGAGATCATGTATTGGTTAATTATCGAAATTTAAAGTTTTAGCTATATTTTTACTAAACTAAATTTACTAACGAAATACTTTTTACTAAACTACTAGCTAAATTTTAATTTGTTTTATTTAAGAATGGAGTATAATTAGCCCATAGTGAAAATTAGGGGCGAACGAGTCTTAGTGATGTCGTAACGTAATAAAAACTAGCCTGAATAAAGGAGAAATAAAATAACTCTTTATATAATACCGCTTATTAACACTTCTTCTTCAAAAAGGGTACACCGCAACGGGAATTTTCCTTTCAATGAATTCTGTTTCATGTTTTCCCAAAGTTTTTACTTTGACAAAAACTCGACCGCAAAGTTAGCAGTTCACGGGGAAAAATGATATAAAGAATATAAAGAAAAATGTGTGGTGTCGTGGGACACAGATACGATAAAATATTTTAAGGTTTTAGTCACATCAGATTTACTTCGTATCGTATGGGCAGTGGTTACCCTAGTGACAGAGTTGTTGCCGCCGAAGGCCTCTGAAATGGCTTAACGACTGTTGCCTAATAGTTACAACCGGGACCGACAGCTTAACGTGCCCACCGAAGCACGGAGACGCTCAGAAATTGAACCACTTTGGCGGTCACCCATCTTTGGATTGACCGCGAGCCTAGTTGCTTGAACTCGCCGATCACTTACGGACCGGTGAGAGCATCTGGATATCAGACTTAAAAAACGGTTGTAAATAGTCAGAACATGGTTTATAAATATATAACATTACAAGTAAATAGCATAATAATATTAAAGATGCAATTTTGCTTAATTGGTTGCAGTAATTAATTCAGCGTCTGCATTATTTTAAGTTTTTAGGATTCTGAAATTTTTTATTATATTAAAGTTTATATGCTGCACTATTGATTCCGTTCAATTTCTCCCTGTACTAACCGCATTTTGACAGTATTCTGTTCACTGTTATTTTGGCCCGTAAGTTCTTACTATCTTGTACGACAGGATTGGCATGACGAATAAATTGGGTGCTATCATTCTCTTAAGTGAGGCTGTAAGCTCCTATTTTATGAAATCAGCAGGGAAACTTTCGCTTTTTGATTACATCACAAAGGATTAATTGGAGATAATCAATCACTCTTTCAAAGAGACTACGTCCAAAGATCGAATTAAAACGTCAATTGTATAAATAAATCACTCAAAACTCGATACTGAATAAAGTAATTACGATAGATTACCGAAAACAAATTACCGAAGCCCTCAATTTCCTTACAAATGGACAATCTAACTCTTTAAATAGAAAACAAATACAATTTCCATTCCATAAATTATATTATATAAAACAACTTCTTGAATTAAAACTTTTTACATATTTAATTTTATTATGTTATTCTAAGTCAGTTCTAAGTAAGTAAGGGAGAGAGAGAGAATAGAGACAGAAACATAAATTAGTGTGCAAAACACAAATTTATGTTTCTATCTACTTTTATTGATTTGAACTTTTAATAAGTAAAATTTTATACCTCGTGCCATCGTTATTTCGTAGGAGTCTCTATTTTTTTATTAATTAAAATACAGCCCATGATACCCGCTGTTAATGCAGCTTTCTATAGGGGATTCCAAAATCAATACATTTGTTTTATATTTTATTTATTGCAATCAAAAAACGTTCAAAAATATCTGTTTTCGTTTAAATATTAGTTTAGATATAACCAATAGTAATAATTAATAAATAAAAATAAATATGCTTGGGAGAAGAAACACACTGCCACCTGATCCGTAACTAGGCAGAGCCTGTACTGTGGCAACCGTACTACTGATAAACATACATACATAATTCTAAATATTATAATACAGACTAGAGATATATTACGTACAGACTCCAGCACATCAAGATACCCCAATCTGTCAAATTTCCCCAATTGTAAGTGAACCTTATGCTTATATGATAAAGTTCAAAATCTATTAAACAAAAATTACAGATTGTGGTAGCTAGATGTGCTGGCGTCTGTACAACCAGGCCCAAAATAAATAATCGTGTTCATCACACAAAAAGTCCTGAGTGGCGATCGACCTTCTTACGTCAGGTCAGTCAATGTTGGGTGCTGTCAGCCTCTTAATTGCTTGATTTCTCTTGTCGTTTAGAATACGCAGAGATAAAGCAAGTAATTGGAGACAATCAATCACTGTTTAAACGACATACAAGATCGAATTAAAACATCAATTGTAGAAATAAATCACTCACTTCTCTATACCTATACTGAATTCAATTACGACTGAGGGAAGGGCTTACGACTGAATCCTTGACAAATAGACAATCTAGCTTATCTCCCATTGGAAAACACAATCTAATTTACACTCCACTAATTAAAGGTCAACCTTTTGTATTAAACAATGCTGAAGATTCTATCTTTTACACCACTAAACTAAGTTAAACTTCATTGCATCTCTCTCTAATATAGCTTTCATGAAAAGAACAGGGTATAAATAGAATTGACAAATTACTTAAACGCGCTCCGTGTACTTAATAAGTTATCAAGTTCTTTATTGTTATCATGTGTACAAGAGGTGTTTATATGTATATAAAAGTAAGTAACATACATGAACCCTGTCCGAGTGTTGCAAATACATCCAAGTTATTTTTTAGTTATTCTAAAGCGTCACAACTGCAGTGTAGATGGATGGCAACCATCAGGGTGACCTCTGTAGGGACGTTGGTTGATATTTGAGAGATTTGTTGGTGAAGATGCTTAATTCTGGGATAGAACTTAAATTTAATTACATTTATATTTTTGAGCATTACATTAATAGCATTGAATTATTAAATAAATTAAATAAGCACGTTTATTAAATTGGTTCGATAATAAATTAAGTTTTAATAAAATAAAAATAAAATAAAATAAAAAAGGTTATTATTCACGTAGACTTTAAAAAAGCGCTTGTAAATAGTCAGAACATGTTTGTAGTAATATAGTTGTATACATTAGATATTATTTCTAGTAACATAGATATAGATAGATAATTATTATAATAGTAGTCTTCGATATAAATGTATGAATATGACGGGCCTGTTGGCGTGGTTGGTAGATACGCTGACTTTCACGTCGGAGGTCGTGGGTTCGATTCCCACCCGGGACAAATATTTGTGTGCACGAACATGTCTGTTTGTCCTGAGTCTGGGTGTAAATTGTCTATGTAAGTATGTATTTACAAAAGAAAAATAGTATATGTAGTATATCAGTTATCTGGTTTCCATAGTACAAGCTCTGCTTAGTTTGGGATGAGATAACCGTGTGTGAATAATGTCCCAGGTCCCAGGATATAAATAATATTTTCGGATTTTACAATCTGGTTTTGTTGGGCACTCCTCAAGTTAAGAAAAAAACATAAATATTGGTAATATTTATGTTACACCTTCTATAGTTGTCCTAAGGCTGGGCGTGCATTGTGTACGTGAGCTGCATGTTTATGAAGTACCCTGTAATACAGGGATTCATTTTCTTGGTACGGGCTAAGTTTAAAATCCGAAGAAAAACCTACAAATAACATGAAAACCATTTTACTTTTTATAAGAAGAGTACTTATAAGCTCCCGTATATTTTCAGCTTCATCAAATTAAGACCATTCAAATTGGTATCCCGCCCTGTAAGATAAGTGGGTTTGAAGTTTAAAAGACCAATTATATTTGACAAAGAGTTATAAGTACTATTCAACGTTTGGCATTATAACTTTTTCTTTTTCCAAGTCCAGTTGATGAATATTTCCATTTTTTTAATCACAAAAATGTGCTGTCTCATCTTACAAAATTGGTATTTAATGGTTATGGGCAGACACCCGGCGGTACAGGAGAACCCCAAGAAGAATAAAAATGCACGACCGTACTACCCTCACGGCCTCGCATCAAATGCCTTAAATTACTAAGTAAGGTATTAACTTTACTTTACCGTATGAGTATCCTAATGTGACAATTGTTGAAGTCGCCAATAGACCCCTCTAATGATCACAACCAGGACCAGCTGCTTATCGTGCTCTCACAAGCACTTAGACGATTAGATATTAAACTGTTACACTTAAGCGGTCAAACTCAAACAATATACATTATACAATACTAGTGGCCCGGTACGTGCTTCGCTACGTATAAGGTATAAATGCTTTTCAAGACTTTTTTTTTAAATTTACTCTACGTACAAACCTTCCCTGGACTTCCACGAATAATTCAAGACCAAAATTAGCCAAATCGGTAAAGGCGTTGTTGAGTTATAACATTACAACGAAAAGTGGCTTTGATTTTTATATATAAATATAGATAACAATATAGATAGATTTATCATGGTTAACATTAGGTATTAAAAAAAGAAAGATTTATTTTTTTAATACCCAATGTTAAACATAATAAATCCACAGAGTTAAAGGACTTTATAATAAAACCTCCGTTAAATGAGAATTAACTCCACAATGAATAGATTATTACGCTTTCCGAGTAAGGGTTACGTTGGGTTGATTCAAGAAACCGACTTCGCAATTAATTTCCGTTAAGTTGCACTTGAACGGCTTTTTGTCATCTTATAAATTGAAATAAGCCGGTCATGTCACGCGTGTTGCGACTGCGAAATTGAGTAGATAAAGAAATTAACGACATATACCTAACGTCGCGTCGGCGTAAAAAAAGCTTTTCGTAATATCTTACGTACGAAATACTCTTTACTTTTAGTGGTTTATAATTAGCTACAACAATAATTCAAGCTCAACATTTTCTCTATTTCAAATACTTACTTACACATATTTAAACATTTCTAAATTGTATTCCGCGTTTAATTTTACCTCCAATTCAGGACACTAACCGAGAAACTGGAAAGGAACTCGGAAAAATTGTTAACAGTTATTTAGTAGAGCAATGTTAATTCATAGCAACTCAATCCCAAGCAATTATGTCAAATATATGTCGCAGATTCAATAGCATTAGAATTCACATCTACATTATCACACCCGGCGCAGGCGACGGCACCAGAGCAACTGCCAAGTCCAATCGCACCACTGACAAAGACAAGCGTCAAATCTTCAAATCACGATGACACTTACAACAATGTTACCAATTACCACTTCATTATTATTAACTAGTGCTGTCACCTTATTCTTATGGAAACGTTCATATATTATATATTATTCTCCAATATGTTTAATCAAAAACACTAAGATTTTTAATAACTTTGTTTCGATGGTGACGATCAATTTTTTTATAGTTGACAATATTTTATACCTAATCTAGTTATACCATCTTTCACAATATTTGTTACATTAGGAACTTGAAAAACAATATTTTCCTCGATTATTTGCAATACCATTTTTCGGTGTGTCTGGCAATCTTAGCTCCAGGAGTTTTGGCGCCAACGCGGAAAAAGACGCATCGAGGCTATGTTTTATTTCCAAAAACTGGTGTAAATTCGACTTTTTTGTGTAAATATGGTGGATTTTTAGACATAACATCTTCGACAACGTATACAAGTGGAGGAAAGTGCGATATTGCCGTGAATTGTGATTTTCCGTGTTGTAACCAAAACTCCATAAAAGCCTCTAGTAAAGTCTCCACTGCTTTACTGGGGTTGGACAAGGACTATGTATGACTTGACTGTGACGGTCTTTACTTGACAATGACGGAAATAAATGATATAAAAATAAAGGCCAAAGAAGCCAGAGCCGTAAAACGGATAAAAAAAAGAGCTAATTCAGCAATGTTTCAAGAGTTCGCGTTTCACAGACCAGCGTCGACTTTGAATTAAACTTCTTGCAACATCAGGCAAAAGTCACCCTAGGAAACATACTTTTCTGGTGACATTATAAGCCCTATCATATTTGAGATAGTAATAATTAACAAAAAGGAGGTTATCCATTCGACTGCAAATTTTATTTGGTATGTATATAAGCGATATCTCCGTTATATGTGAACAAAGAATTCTATTTTTATTCAGTGGGAAATCTTTTATGCAAATCGGTTGTCGTAAAGAAAAGTTCATAGTAAGTTCCATGTTATGTTAATCATTGGTCTAAGGTCTCTTTGATATCAGTATTAGTCAACTAATTGGATGATAATGAGAAGTATTTGACAACCCCTGTTAGGGTGAAAATTCCTCAATTGGCGGGTATCAGGGGTATCTGATTACCGCCCCACAAGTCTACTGATAGTAACACAGATTACTGAATTTAAATTTAAACGCGTTTTGTACTTATTATAAAACTCAAGTGCTTTTAAATTTCAATTTTATTTCATATTTGGCTGTGTGTGAACCCTAGATCCAGGAGATAATTCAGCGATTTTTCATTGCGTTTGCGTTTCACTGAGCAATTACGAAGTCCTTTTAAAAGACGTGCCAATTAAAACTGAAATGTTGGCTACTACAGACCGAAGTATTGACTTGAAAGATTCATTTCTGACAGAGTAATGGCACTCATTGGGATAGTAACGATCGGGTTAGTTAGATTTGTACCAATTAAGGAAACAAGGGTATGCCTACTTAGATAATGGATGTTTGTTTAATTATTTGAAATATATAAGGTATCTTTTAATAGTAGTAGATTAGCATTTAGTAGAGTTTATACCTTAAGCGTCATTGAAAATGGCGAATACCACCACCCCATCTCATCTCGTGAGGTTAGTAGAGATCGTCCAAAGAGAAAATATTTAACATTGAACGGGCAGCACCTTCTCTGTGTGTACTATTAGTACAGACTCCAGCACATTTAGCTACCCCAATCTGTCAAATTTCTTTTATAGATTTTCAACTTTATCACATAAGCATAAAGTTCACTTTCAATTGCGGAAATTTGACAGATTTGGGTAGCTTGCTGTGCTAGCATCTCTACCATACTGCGATCGCTAACCCGTCTGCGGAATTCCATTATGGAGACCTTTTATCCAGTATACGTCTGTCAGTTGATGTGAAAATGAATTAAGCGATTTAGAAGTCACTAAGCAATATGATGTACTGTTAACTTTGCCTGGGGGTCAAACCTATCCCAAAAAATAATGCTATTTACTGGTGCAACTCGAATGGGGGGATATGCCATAATCGCCACGCTTGGCAGACGGTTTGGCGATCGCAGTTTTTGGTCTTAGTTTACAGAAAAACGCTGCTGCCCGTTCTCTGGTAGGTGTTCTCTCGGAACGACACCACAAAGCGAACTATGGAATACATAGATTAATTCATTATTTGTGAATTCTAATAAGCTAAATCCTATTAATTCTCACAATCTGAAATTAAATTTGTTTGTATTACTCTAATAGGCGGAACTCTAACCACGTTTAACGGTAACGTTTGTAAATTTATGCGCATGCTGTGACACCTTAAACTGTTGTGCATTTAATTATAATTTTGTACTTAATAATCTAGACGTAAGAAAAAATGTAACAAATACTGGTTGCCCTTTTTTTTTAAGTATTAGTGCATTCCACTGTAAAATAAGCAATGTTTAGCAAACATCTTGGTACGTGAAACATAATATTCACATAAAGAAACAAACTTAAAGGTGTTAAAACAACACTTTAACCACTATATATCTAGTTCCTAGCAAAAGCGTCAAAGCACGACCTTGATAAATTCCTTCAACAGAGACTAGCTAGCATCTCAGGCTATATTCGTAGGTATTATCAATCAGCGGTCAACTTCTGCAGTTGCACATGCTACCGCTAGGCCAACGAAGCAGACAGAAAGCCCGTAAAGTTCTGATCCAATAAGAATTTATTCAAATATCGAACACACATATGAGGGATTGAATACACATATGAGCGAAGCAGACAGAAAGCCCGTAAAGTTCTGATCCAATAAGAATTTATTCGAATATCAAACACACATATGAGCGACGCAGACAGAAAGCCCGTAAAGTTCTGAACCAATAAGAATTTATTCAAATATCAAACACACATATGAGGAATTTAATACACATATGAGCGAAGCAGACAGAAAGCCCGTAAAGTTCTGATCCAATAAGAATTTATTCAAATATCGAACACACATATGAGGAATTGAATACACATATGAGCGAAGCAGACAGAAAGCCCGTAAAGTTCTGATCCAATAAGAATTTATTCAAATATCAAACACACATAATAATATGAGGAATTTAATACACATATCGAGGCGTAGGATAGACGGCCTTACGGGTTCTCCGAGACACATAAATTAATATCTTAGGACAACTAACACACTGTCCTGATCCTAAAGTAGGCAGATCCTGTACTATGGCAACCAGACTACTGATAAATATACTTATATATTTCTAATTCAATACATATTATAGACAAATGACGCCCAGAACAGAACAAATAACCGTGCTCATCATACAAAAATTTGTCCTGGTAGGGGATGGAACCCACGAACTCTTGCTTAGCAGTCGGAATCACAAATAATAATAATATAAGCAAAGCTTGTACTATGGGTACCAGGCGACGATATACATACTTAAATAGATAGATAAATACTTATATACATAGAAAACATCCATGACTCAGAAACAAATATTCGTGCTCATCACACAAACATTTGCACTTACCGGGATTCGAACCCAGGACCACCAGCTTCGTAGGCAGGAGCACTACCAACTAGGCTACGATGACCGTGATAAATGACTGGGTATGCAATCACACGTAACCTTTCTATTCTCCCTCACTCGTATAATGTGATGAGATGGGAGAGAACAGGGTTAGGACACATCGCCAATTTACAGACTGCTACTGGGCGATTGTTTTACAAGGAAAATCCCAATAACCCTTGTTAAGCCCAATCCGAGATGTGAACCAAGGACATCATTATCTGTGCTTGAACACGCTTCCGCACGACTAACTTGGCAGTCAATGGACGGGCCTGTTGGCGTGGTTGGTAGATACGCTGCCTTTCACGCCGCAGGTCGTGGGTTCGATTCCCACCCGGGACAAATATTTGTGTGCATGAACATGTCTGTTTGTCCTGAGTCTGGGTGTAAATTATCTATATTAGTATGTATTTACAAAAGAAAAATAGTATATGTAATATATCAGTTATCTGGTTTCCATAGTACAAGCTCTGCTTAGTTTGGGATCAGATGGCCGTGTGTGATTAATGTCCCAGGATAATCTTATATGTTGTGGCAATTTATTAAAAAAAACAAAATGTATATCCCGAATATAAGTTAAGAGACAATGTGATACTGACCCAGTTCACGTAGTACAAATGTTAGTTTTGGACTCGGTTACTTCACAGGCGCTTAAATTATTCGTATGCAATTCGAGAAAACTAGATTTTTTTAGACCGAGCTCGCCAAGCGGATATTTCTAAATCTACTCGTCTGTGCCCTAAACTGTATACCCATCGGAACTGTATTCTAATATAATTACTGTTTAAATAACACAAATCCGACTTCAACCTTTTTTAAGACAACCAATTGGGACCATACCACAAACATTTCCTATAGTTTAAAATAATAATTATCAAAATCTGTTGAAAATGCAATATGACGTACAAAGCGTAATAAAAAACTAAATTAAAGTGCATAGCCTCCTACTTTTGAAGTCAGTAAAAAGTAAATTTTACATTTCTCATGCCAGAGGACACATAGAATACTATGTGTCCATCTTACATACCTTATTTATAAAAAGAAATATTTTAAGTTTTAGTAATCTTTATTTTTTTCTAATGTTTAGTGTAGAAGCTGCAATAGAAGAGCGGAGCCTGCTAGCACAAGCAAAATTATTTGCTTAAAATAACTTAAAAACTAAGTTACCTAAATAATACTATTTGAATTCGACATATTCAACGTGCTTACATCCGAGACTTATACTCGTATTCAAATGCACCAAACGGATGAATCTCCGTAGTGTAACTAGGTTTAGTAGTATTTCATCCGGGTGCCGCGCCGGACCGAAAGCGTAAAAGCTGTTCTTTTGGCTTGAATGCAACTAAATCGCTTAGCTTTAACGTAAAAGCTATTCAGAAGATCCGTATACATGACGCGCAGAAGGGTTTTCGAATTAACGTCATACGTTATATTCGTTTCATTAATATATAATGTCCTCTAGCCGAAATTCGGGCACGGCGACTAGCCCTGATGAAAATAGTCATCTGCGCGGGACAAATTCTATTGCAACACAAGGGCACTTTCTATCCATCACTCTCATGATCCGATTGGGCGACTAGCGCCACGACCGGAAAGACCTCTTTCCACCTTCATAAATATAATATGGTACTGGTGGAATTTTCGCTATGGCAGCCAATATCAACAGAGGCTAGCTAGATGGTAATGTTATCGTAAATAGAAGTGCACTCTCTATTGGCCACTCATAATCCGGCGGGACGGCAATGAACGGCGGGCGACCGGCAAGACCAATAGCTTTACGATCGCTTCTAGACAATTTTCTGCTATTGAAATGGTTATGGTAGCAGATCCAGCTACACCAATCTGTCAAATTTCCTTTACAGATTTTCAACTTTATCACAAAAGCATAAAGTTCACTTTCAATTGGGGAAATTTGACAGATTGGGGTAGCTTGATGTGCTGTGTGAAAATAATGAAACCTATAAAACCTATTAGTAGTACTTCCGTCTGTATATCTGTATTAGACGGTTGAAGTTTTAACAGAGTTACAAGAAAACATAAACATAAAATAAACAATTACAGAGGGCCTACAAGAAACGTGTGTTTTTATGTTTAACACCATCAACTGTAAGACTCCGGGCTTAAACTGTCTGTTATTATTGCGAGAAAATCTTAGTAACACCATTTTCGCGCATCCTCAATATCTAAATTTGAACAACACACAACCAACGAGCATTCGAATCTTCATATAAACATTACTGTAAGATTTAAGTAGTAGTAATTAGAAATGTATTAGAACCAAATAATTCAAGGTTCTAATATATATATATCTCTCCGTTCCAAATTTGAACCAAAACCCTTCAGCTGTGCTGCATGCTCAGCTGCATGATTAAAAAACAAATACCGAAACATTTTCAATATTATTAGGATTAAATTAGAACAGGCGATTGTTTTATTCAAATAGCTTAAGTTAAATGCCATCCTCTAGAAGTGTAATACTTATTTTTCTTTTGCAGGTAAGAAAGAAATGTCTATTAATCACCGCTCCGATCCCAGTTGCAATGGATCCACGTTGCAACCGTAACTCAGCAACGTGTTAGCTGCACTATGGTAAGAGCACGTCGGAGATCTGTGATAAATTATACACTGGTTAAGATTTTTATTCAGACCAATATTTTAATTTTAACGGTTTTATTCAATTTAATAATACATTTTCATAATTTTTGAAGTATCCAACAGTATAACGAAGCATTTTCAAAATTCAATTTTTACAATGTTTGACGTACAGCGTTCATTCTCACAATGTTTAATTGTCGTCGGTACGTCAGGGATCGAAAAGGTTAGTGCGCGGTAATTCTATATATGGTTATTTATTTTGTTTTTTGTTTTGCGTGTCCAGGAGTTTAATGGTAAGTTTAGACGTAGGTCCCGGTAGCGGGCTGTGGCCATAAGAGAACATTTATTAAGCCATGTTAGAATAAAACAATTTTGTCGTTTCAACGAATCACAAACAAACAATATTTGGCAGATTCTACTTTTAAGTTTTAAAATGCATCTAATATTGTGAAAATGTTGCATTAAATACAATTTATAACATTGATAATTGTCATAAAATTAGGATGAATATTAAATAAAACTAATTAAAGGTTCCCTGACCCTATGCCATAATCTAAAAAATGTTTAATGAGTATAGTTCTAATGAAAAAGAATATTAAACAGTGTGGGAAAATAATACCATAACAAGCGTGTCAAAGTAGTTAACTTTCGGCCAATTATTCACCCGAAGCAGTTATAGGAGATACTTTGTCAGTACTATCTACGCCCAGTTTTTTCATATGAGCGATATTAGTGGGAAATTATATTTAAATCAGTTTAGTTGTGCAAATTACATAATCGCCAGCTTTCTCTCATTAGCCTTTTGAAGTTGCCTCTTAACGTCAATATGGTGCAGTGGACGCCACGTCGTTGGTGGATACACATTGATCTTAACACCGTCCTTATTACGTAGGCAATAAAGGTGGTGTTCGTCTCCAAACCTAGAAGGTCTATGTTATTATAATTTGCAAGTAGTTACTAGATGTGTCTCAGTTTTTCCCAGTAGAATATTAACTAGATACTCCTTTTTTCCTCGCACGTTCGAGTCAGTTTTCTTTGCTTGACATTATGACCCAGCCCATTAAATTCACAAAAGATGTGCCAGACGTGTCCTCCTGAATGTGTCGCACAAAGAGCTAAATTTCCTTTCCTTAACTTTATCGTGTAGGGAGAGGGTATCATGGGCGTTGAAGTTGTTCAAACTGCATAGTAGTGACATAGATGAACGATTGCCTAAAGACTACACAGCTGGACTCGACTGATTAAGAGACTAGCCCAAATATATCACCATCATATATTATCAAGAGACACCCAGTTTTATGGTTTCACGGAAATACCGCCCGTGTAAGCAAGAAAGTACGGATCGAAATGGCGTGAAGAGAAAACTACCAAACCGAGTACAAAACTGCAAGAAATTAATTAAAATCAAAGATTTAAACCGTATAACTAAATTAATATAACAAGGTCTACTTTCTAGATTACTAATCATAAAAAACTTAACTTGAGCAGCCAATTTTATACATTCTTTTGTCTTAACTATATTTTAGACGTGTCATTGTGATTTTTCTTTCGAGGAAAATGAGTTCAAATGTAGTTGTTTTGTGAAGTTCTTAAAAATATTGTCAAATTTGACATATTTTATTTGTAGTAATGACAAAAAAAATAAAAATCTATTTTGTTGTTGTCATTTCCGTACTCTACGAAGTACGGACCCTCTAGATATAAGCATCTAGATTAATCTCAATTTCAATGCAACACTTAATAATTTCTCAACGTTATATAGGAATTTATAAATATGTCCATTGATTTCGGTCGGAATGTTTAATATTTGGTCTACAATTCGTAGACCAAATATTAAATATTCCGTGGTGGAACTGATTGTATAAAGTCGTTGTTAAATAGGTTTATTGCTTAGAGATTGACCCTAGCTATAGTTAAACAAAAGTATGTATGGTTAGTTAGGTTTTTATTCAGGTATTTTATAAATTTTTTTACTTACAAGTTATTATCATAATTCACATAAAATGTAAGCAGAAGGCCTCTTGTTTATGCTCATAATAAAAACTCTGCAGAAAATTGTATGAAAATCAAGTTTTATGTTTTTCTTTACATTATAAACCAGTTTAGATTATTTTTTAAAATGGTAGATACCACCAAAAAGGTTTTCATCCAAAATAATTAATTCCCAGTACATTATTTTACGATATTATTATATACTTTTAGAATGAAGTTGGCGTGAATTTAAAAGTGACTGCAAAATGTGTTTGTAACGTGCAGATAAGTTTTTGTTAACTTCGATCAAAGTTTTCGTGGAATATAAAGAAAAACAGATTATGAAAGTCGCTTCAGTCACTTTTAAGATTTATTTTCTACAGCTAGTGTTAGTTTTCTCTTTCTATCGGATTCTAAAAACACAAGTAATAGTCCCGTTTCAATTTAACTCGCAAGTATTTTACTTCCATGTACAGCTAATAAAGACCTCGAGTATGTCACATACAGGCATGAAAATGTGTTCTAAATTCAATTTTAAATATTCATACTTTGGTGAACGCGACCAAAGCTGGAAGGGGAATAAAAGTAGCACTCAAAATGTCCCCGTTAAATTACATTGAATTTATAACCCTTTCTACGATACAATCATTATGAGAAGTACTTAATTAGCATTGCATTATGAAACGACCTTTTTCATTATTCAAAGGTCTTTATTGCTTCAGTTCTGAATTAATCAACAGTTTTTTTGTGTCCTACTACGAACTTATTACAATAATTCTTAGTATAAACAGGTCATATGAAAGTCTTTAGAACTGGCCAGTAAACAATGATGCCCATGAAAAATGTATTCAAATTATGAGTAAAAAACTCTTTAATAAGTTTCTTTATTAATTCATTTGTCATTCGTTTTAACAAATTAGCGGCAAATTTAAAAATAAATGTCGTGTTCCAAAGCCTTCGCCCCACAATTTGTTTGTCACCTTCCTCATACTCTCAATCAGGCTCCTTGAGATTTCTGTTTACTCACAAATATAGAAGTAAAGAAAATTCTTTCTTATGAACCCCGTAGTTTCAGTGACTGTGTTCAAAAACGGCGTGGTAGAGTTGCCTTAAAAAAAGCAAGCTCACTGATTCGGCATTAAGGGATCCCTCACATGCGACGGTGTCTAGGAAAGGATTTAAATTAATTTTATACTTACTACAATATTAACAGCTTACTACTTACTTACTTATCGTATGGGCAGTGGTTGCCCTAGAGTCAGAGTTGTTCAAGCCGCCCAGTAGGCCTCTGACATGGCTTAACGACTGTTATCTAATGACTACAACCGGGACCGACAGCTAAACTTGCCCGCCGAAGACGCTCAGAAATTAAACCACTTTGGTGCTGCTCAACGCTCAGAAATTAAACACCAATCACTTACGAACCGGTGAGAACATCTGGCCATGAGCTATTATTACTTCTATCTTTATAATCTGTTTTTATTTACTATAGACTGCCTCGTTGGTCTAGCGGTAGCGTGTTCAACCGCAGAAAATGAGGTTCTGGGTTCAAATCCCGGGTCGGACCGAAAAGTGATTTTGGGATTATTCCGTAAAAAGAAATTTCTCAGTATCAGCCCGAAGTCTGAAAGTTGGTGGTATTTCACCCCCGTGCCTCGGAGAGCACGTGAAGCCGTCGATCCTGTACCTGACCTCTTTCCGATCGTGTCGCTAGTCGTCCCATCGGATTATGAGAGTGATGGAAGTGGAAGATGGAAGAAAGTGCCCCTGTGTTTGCGCACACACTTGTGCACTATAATATGTTCTGCGCAATTGGCTAATCTCCATTGAGAATGGCCGCCGTGGCCGAAATTCGGCCGGGAAGACATCATCATCATTTACTATAGAGTTTCAGTGTGGCCCACATACTGCATGTTTCTCTCGTGTCGCGTCGTCTTGTTCAGCCACCTAAAAATGAAGTTCTTATCACGAAACGAAACGAACGGTTTAAGGTAATTAGTGTAAACCGACTAATGGGTTTTTCAGGGTCGTTATTACAACCAGCTAAATAAAAATATATGTACAGCCCGCATAGCCAGTTGATTTCACCGGTTCGTTAACCCGCGGCAGTCAGTATATGGGTAACAATATCGTTTAATTATGGAGCAACTACGTGCTTCGGAGGACACGTTATTATGTCAGTCCTAGCTAGTCTACGTGTCTTATCGACAGTTGTCTAAGAGTCATTAAGCTTAAGGTAACCAATCCATTAAATTATGAAATAAATAAAAACACTAATTACATTTTTCTATGTCTATTTGTTAATTAGCCAAACACAACAAAGTTGAAAAATTGCTGCCGTGTATTAAGTTTTATCTAGGCCTTCATGGCGCAATGGTTAGGGTGGATGCTACGGCGCCCTTGTGCTTCGGGTTTGATTCCCGCACAAAACATCTATGTTTTTGGCACATATACATATAGTTGTTCTTAGGCTGAGCGGTTGGTGTCCGCAAATTGCACGTTTATAAAACGTCCCGCAATTCAGGGACTTATTTACCCAGTGTAGGCTGTATACTATAATAACCTAACTGTAACAAAACCCCCAACTCTAACTATAATTACATCATTTTGGAAAAGAGCTGATACTCTTACACCGATAATGACCACACATAGCTAAGAACCACTGCAAGGAAACTGCCATTCCGATGAAAAAAACCGCCTGTGTGTATGCCACAGACATACACACAGGCAGACATCGAAGTCCAACCTATAACCCCCTTGTTTTGTGTCGGGGGTCAAAAATAAAATAAACTAATAATGATTATGAATAACTCACTTTACTTTTTAACAAAAAGAATTGTTTTCCTTTATTGTAACTGAATATTCTATTCCTTTTGACATAATAAAGGTCTTAAACCTAAACCAAACAACTAATTTGGAAGATAACCACTTAAAATCAAACAGAACATACAACATGTAATTTATTTTTATTTGTTATCGTGCTCAATTTACCAACCAAAAGGAACTGAATAATATGTAGAATAACAGTGTGCGAAATACGCAAAATAATATTTTTATTTGATAGCGTCTTCTAGCTCTACAATCAGCTGGCCTCCCCAAAAGATTTCGATTCCGAAGTTCCTTTCGATGAATTAGTGAAGGAATTGTAATATTTTTTTTCAAGTTATAATAATATTTTATTTATTATTAACATAATATAAACTTAATCAGCAGGCTCAATTTGAGTAATAATAATAAAAAATAAATAAAGTAAAAAGTGTTGTTACAACTTTTAGTCTTAATTTTTTCCGCAACGCGCGATAAGGAACTTCGTTCCAAAAACAGATTATAATGTAGTTGTGTCCATAATTTGGAGGAAGGTGCCATAATCGGCACGCCTGGCAGACGGGTTGGCGATCGCAGTATAATGGTCATAGTACACAGAGAGACGCTGCTGCCCGTTCCCTGGGAGATACACCCTCGGGTCAACTTCTACGCCCTCCTCTGAAATGGGGTGGCGATATTCTATACCGTCAGCCGTCAGCAAACAATGATGGTATACCTGTACCTTTGACGGTCACCATAGCCTAGTTGGTACTGCTCCTGCCTACGAAGCTGGTGGTCCTGAGTTCGAATCCCGATAAGTGCAAATATTTGTGTGATGAGCACGAATATTTGTTTCTGAGTCATGGATGTTTTCTATGTATATAAGTATTTATCTATCTATATAAGTATGTATATCGTCACCTGGTACCCATAGTACCCATTGCTTAGTTTGGGGCTAGGATGATCTGTGTGACATTATTATTATTACTATACAAGTTCGTTATTTTTAAAGGTAGATATAGCAGACCGAATGAACGGTCCGCTAAATGTTGTGTTAAGGGATGTGCTGCCGATTCCCCGCTAATCCTTGAAGGGCCCAACAAACGTGTACGGTTCCCAGGTTACAGTTAACCGTACACGCAGAAACAATGGGCTGGCACCCTTCCAACAGGAATCGGACTGCAGTTCCAGCGCTGGGTGGGTTCGAAGCTGGTACAGGGTAGCACCAGGGGAGGCCAACGTCGACTCGACAGTGAACAACACGATTGTAGATAGTAGAATCTTCACTTTTATTGTCACGAGAGTTTCTTGTTTACAATTTGCTTCTAGTACTACTGCTGGATACGGAATGAATATTCAGGAAAATCGCACAGTTTATATACAGAATTGATGTCTTTGTTCTTTAGGGTTCACCAATCAGCGCGAAGCGCCTAAACCAAGAATACCCTCCTTTCACATTAGGGTAAAACATTTTAAAACGTAATTCGTTTGTAAGTATATCTATCGTAATTATCCAAAACAAGCACTCGCAATGACCTAAATTCGTTATAAATGTTAATTAAAGTTGCGAAAAGTTTACTTAAACGGCCGCTTGATGTCGCTGCCTGTACCATCGTCATTTTTGCGGGTCCATATTGGCTCACCTAAAGTTCTTTACCCGAAATTGTTCTTCCTAACGATTTGTAATCCGAATTATCACTCTTCCTAAAATTTTTCATCCTAAAGTTTTCATTCATACTATTTGTAGTGCTACCGGCGATGTTCATAACACTCATGTTTTCGAAAATTGTAATCAATAATATCATTAATGTAAATATATTTAAACTCCTACTGTTTTTTATCATAACGATTTAATCCCTAAACATACTCACCATAATAATTTCACCGCGGAGGATTAAAATTAAACGTACATGCAATAACTATAGGACCAATTCGGTTCTGGCACTTCGCCGGCCGCTACCGCGGCACGCTCGCTTCGCTCGCTCGGCTCGTGCGTTGGGGGGTCACCGTTCTAACCTAACCTAACCCAATAATTATTAATAGGACCGATTCGTTTCTGGAACTTGACTCAATGATTGGAGCGGGACTCTGGTTTTGCTCGCTCGGCTCTTGCGTTATAGTCGCAGTTCCAACTAAACTTAAACTAATGACTATAAATAGTACCGTGGCTAAACAAAAAAGATATGACTTTGAATAATAGTATAAACGATGGTTATGTTGAGAAAATAAAGGAAAACAAATAAAAGTATAATAGATGTTTATTGCTACTGACATTATGAAGTTGAATGCTTCGGAATTATTAACATTAGAGACAAAGTAATTAGGAGTTTTGATGTTATGATGAAAAATGTTAGGAAGAAAATTTTCGGATTTCCAATTATCGGAGTTGAAATTTTAGGTGAGCTTTGGCGCACCCCATTTTTGCTGAAATGTTTTGGATATTTACGTGAAACGTGATTGGCTGCGGTAGTTCTGCACCTCCCGTACTTAGGATGAGTTGCCGGCCGAAAGTTGCCTGGGTCCGTCGCCAACAGTAGAAGAAACTCCTTAGATATCCCATACTATTTTTATTACATGTTGTAGCTAAATAGGTTATTAGATTTTTTTATTTCTTTCATCGTTGATAGGAGCCGTAATGTATTAGTTGGGAATTGATAAAACCGTTGCGTATGAAACATGATGATAAGAGTTTGTTGGTTAATAAGCCTAAGTAGGTACGTGTTTTTGAAAGTAAACGTGAGTTATTCCTAATTACTTACATATTTTATGTTCATCACACAATCTCTAAAAATTTCTACTCGATTTTAATTGTTATTATAATATCTAATGCACTTTAAGTACGCCAGCACAACCAGCTAACCCTAATCAGTCAAATTTATTTTACAGATTTCCAACTTTATCACAAAAACATAAGGTTCACTTTCAATTGGGGAAATTTGACAGATTGGGGTAGCTGGATGTGCTGGAGTATGGGTACATAGAATATATATATTATTGTAAGATGTAAGTCTTCCTAATAAATATCTTGGGACATGTTACGCACTGCCATCTGATCCCAAACTAGGCAGAGCCTTTACTATGGAAACCAGACAACTGATAAACATACTTCACGTCAGCCAAAGTACGTCCACAGCTGGACAAAAGCCTCCCCAAAAAATGGGGGGATTGAAACGCAATTTAGTGGTAGCTATAGTAAACAGGTGGCGCTAGTACAGACGCCAGCACATCAAGCTACCCCAATCTATCAATCTTCCCCAATTGAAAGTGAACCTTATTTTTTTGTGATAAAGTTAAAAATCTATAAAAGAAATTTGACAGATTAGAGTAGCTGGATGTGCTGGCGTCTGTACATGTCTACCAGCTGGGTCTCTTAGTCACATAGGTTTTACAACACCCACGGGATGATATGGAGTAGCCCTGTTATTCTTTCTAGGCCGGAAACCACACGAGTTATTCATGTTATGTGCTTAAAAGCCAAAGTCAAAAATTATTTATTCCGTAAAAATTTCACATTTATGTGGAATCGTCATATTTTTTTTTACCCTACCGTGCAGTGCATGACTTGGCAGCTACTAAGAAACACTGCTAGAAAACTCGGTAGGAAACCTTTTTTAAAATAAAATATATTAAAGATTAATTACAATCATGTGTGTTGACTCAGAACAACTCAATCCCAAGCACTTTTATCACTTAAATAATCAGACATTTTGTAATATGCCCTGCTACACAATTTGGCTTTAATAATTCTCTTAAACTTATTCGTAGACAATTCTCTAATATCATTGGGAAGTTTGTTATAGAATCATCATCATAAAAGAGTTACTTATTTTATGGAGACGGGTTGTATGCAATATAAGATTATTCTTATATCTAGTATTTACATTATGTGTTTTACTACGCTCCTTTTACAGAAGAAATCGATATTTTTATGCACATATAATAGGTTTATGTTACATCTTGTATATAAAGCCTTCATTGGCGTATAATTGGAATGTAGAGAAGCAAAACCGTTTTAAGCTTTCCTCTTTTTAAAAGAGCTGAAACAATGTAAAAAAATGTCTACCAGAGCGAACATGCAGTATTCAAAGTTATCATATAGCTAAATATAGTATATCCACTGGGTTTGACCAATTGAATAACGGATCCATCCCATCACGTACTCAAATAGGCAATTTTCTGCCGTTGAATTGGTTAAACATAGTATATAGACTTATGTTTACATTTCAATGCTAACGGGACTGGTAGGAATGAGAAAGAAATTGCCTTTTTATCGGTTCCGTACCCTACGGGTGACAATGAAACCCTATTAGTACTGAATTATGTCTGTCTCTGTCTGAAGTGATGACTTACGGCTTCTTGGAGTTTCCCTGCGAGATCGAATCAGAAATGTTGAGATCCGCACGCGAACCATAGTAACCGACATTGTACGAAGAATTTCCAAATTCAAGTGGCTCCTGGAAGCCGCGGGACGCAGGTAGCGCAAGACCGCCAATTGTATAGATCTTAGGGGAGGCCTTTTTCCAGCAGTGGGCATCATTCGGCTGATATTCTGATGACTGTCTGTAGGCAGTTGAAGTTTTAACAGAGTTATACGAAATAAACTACACAATTATAGGAGGCACCCATACAAGAGATGTGATATTTTCGATGGCTTTCGCTCGACCTTAACCATCGCTGTAAAGTGAATGATTGAGTGTTGTCCTGGGTTCAAATCCCGGATGGAGCCAAAAAGTAATTTTGGAATATTTTCTGTTAAGAAAATTTCTCAGTATCAGCCTACCAGCAGTTTGCGGCATTATACTACTGTACTTCGGAGAGCACGTATAGCCGTCGACCTTGTACCTGACTTCTTTCCGGTCGTGTCGCTAGTAGTCCCATCGGATCATGAGTGATGGAATAGAAAGTGTCCCTGTGTTTGCGCACACACTTGTGCACTGTAATATGTCCCACGCAATTAGCATGTCTCCATTGGGACTGGCCGTCGTGGCCACGGGAGACATTATTATTAGATAAAGACATTATTATTATTATATAAAGGTCTTTACATCTCCTAATTATTAGAAATATCTGTTTGAACAAATACGTTGAAAAAGGAACGAATTTTAAGTATAATTTCATTGATTCCTGAGGAAAGATAGTACTTATAGTCAAAACTGCTTGGATTATATTTCCACCAGTATATACGTAATATGCCAAATAGCTCAGCGCTAAGGGAGGTCTTAGCTAAGCTATGAAACTACGAGTTTATTTCTCTGAAAGCGAAGTATTAAAGCGAAAGATATACGGGCTTTGGCAAATGACTTCCTACAATCACATCACTTGCTCGCTGCTCACGTTGTAGGATATCGTAAAAATCTTTGCTACATTGAACTTTTTGCACGAGACTTTACTTTTGCTATGCTAGCCAAGCGATCGTATTGAATCGTATCGTATCCTCAAAAATTCTACAGACCGAACTAGGCTTTAGTCACCATTTCAGAAATTGGACCAAGAGGACATACGCTCCAATGTCTTAATAATAATAAATAGTTGTATTTCTCTCTTCAATTTCTTTCTTGTTTCAAACTATGTCAATACATTGTATAAAACTACAATGTATTGACATAGTTTGAAACAATATATAGTATACAGTATATAGTAAACGGAAGTGATCGAATTTAAAACTTATTAAGACGTTCCATTTGCCAAATAGACTACATTTCATGATTGTTCTACAGTTCCGATTATCCAGCAGTCTTTAATTTTTCTTTAATTTTAAAACATAAGCAATCATCTTCTGATCGAAAAGCAACCTTATATGAATAGCATTCCGAACATATTTTTTTTTCGAGAATAAGTTAATATCACAAATATTTAGTTACCACTTATCACATTAAAAAGACTAGATTCTGTCGGTATTTGTACTGTTAAAATAATTTATTTGAAACGTTGCACCTATTTGAATTGGTCTAATTAATCACAATGCCACGGCAATCAATAGCGCGCTGTTTCATAATTAAAATCTAACTAAAACGGCCTTGAACCCTGAACAGAAATTACACTTTCGTTTGTATGAACTACGAATAGATTTCTCTTTGTTAATCCGATCTAACGGTCCTTGCGGGCTATTTGTAGATGAAACACCTGGAAAATACGCAGGTGCAATCTCTACTAGAAGGTTCAACTTCTAAGCATAGACTTACTCCTTACGTTGTGAATTTTTAAAATAAAAATAATACCTTCCTAGTAGTTAACGTCTTTAGCTTAAAGGCTACGGCATCTCCGCTTTTTCTACAAATGAGTCAATCAAAACACTTTTGTAAAATAGTAACAAAAATATATAATATATATCTTATATTTTACAGAATAAAGTATTATGTGAAATTACTCATCTATCTTTCTATCTTAAACAAAAAAGACGCTCGCACTAAGGAAATGAATCCCTGTGTCGCGGTGTACTTTACAAGCATATACATACATACATACATAGTCTCACGCCTGTTTCCCAGAGGGGTAGGCAGAGACAACGGATTTCCATTTGTCACGATCTTTGCATACTTCTTTTGCCTCGATTACTGTCATTATATTCTTCATACATGCTCGCCGGTTTAGGGTACTTCTGACCTGCCCTTTCTTGAGAACATCTCCAATTTGGTCAGAGAATGTTCGACGTGGTCTTCCTCTTCCGGTTGTCCCATTCACACAGGCCAGGTATACTTCTTTTGTCAATCTTCTTTCATTCATCCTTTCTAAATGGCCAAACCATCTCAGCATGCCTTTTTCAATCTTTGTGACTACATCCTCTTTCACACCACAACGCTCTCTTACATCAGTATTTCGAATTCTGTCTCTCAAAGTCACACCACACATACTTCTCAGAGCTCTCATTTCCACTGCATTTATTTTACTTTCATTCTTTTTCTGCCATACCCAACTTTCACTTCCATACATTAAAGTTGGCACTAACACTCCATCGTGCACGGCTAGTCGGGCCTTCTTTGATACTTGCCGGCTACTCATAAAGGCGTGTAGTGCCCCATTCACTTTGTTCCCCGCATTTACTCTTCTAACAATATCTTTTTCATATTTCCCATCTCTCGTAAACAAAGTTCCCAAATATACAAACTCATTCACCTGTTCGACTTTCTCTCCTCCAATCACAATTTCACACGCTGTCGTGTATTCATCCCTCTCAAATACCATTACTTTCGTCTTACCTACATTCATTTTCATCCCTTTCCTTTCAAAAGATTCATACATATTTGTTACCATCACCTGCAACTCGTCCGCCGATGATGCAAGTAAAACTTGATCATCAGCGTAAAGCAGACATTTGATGAGTAACTCATTCATTCTTACACCGCATTCACTTTCTTTCAAATCTTTTAAACAGCTATCCATGAATAGGTTAAACAACCACGGTGACGCTACACATCCCTGTCTAACACCCTTTTGGATGCTAAACCACTCGGTGTATGACCCGTTAATCCTCACGCATATAATTCATTCAATTGACTCAGGACTGCTACTTATGGGCTATAGGACACACAAATATTAATACTGCACGGGAATGGAATCCATGACACGAAGTGGCGAAGCAACCGCTATGCAGCACCCGTGTCTATCCCGTGTGAAGGTGAAGTCACTAGTGTAAGTTACATTACAAAAATAATTTTGCTCTAAATTTAATAAAATATCGTTCTATTCTGAGGATAGTAATGCTATTGGTACATATTACAACTACAATTGTTTACATTAGCATAAAGGAGTATGATCCAGCAGTCTGCATCCTCCAAAAAAAGTAACATTGAGTACATTACATCAATGCAATTCCGCTTATTCGACCTTCGTACAATAGCCGGGTAAATCAATTATATTCCAAAAGACGTGAAAAAACTACGATTGCTTAATAGTTTGGGTAAAAAACGTAAGATCGTGTTTATGTTATATCCATTCTCATTAGATCAAACAAATGTTGATAGGTATCTATTATCTAAGGATATTACTATCGGATATTAACGCGAATATCCTTGATTTAATTAATGTTTCGCTATGTAGAGTCCAAAATGTAGACTGAGAGCGCGCAATGTTTAACATATTCGTTTACGTGAATTGATTACTCACGACAGCCTATATATATCTAACATAACATTAACTTTCAACAAGCCACGACTCGAGTTAGTGACTAAGCTGGGTTTGATTAAACAAATCTAATCCCCCGCCCCTCCCATTGTCAGACGATAACGCATTGAAATTAGTCCATTCCTTTGGGAGTTTCTTACAACTTTCATTATTGAAGGAGTTATAAAAGAGAGAGATAAAGGTAAATGCCGGAAAACACAGAAGTGTAATAAACATTGGGCCAATTATCTTTTGGTAACAACATCTTGAATAATAAAATGAAGATATATGGCCTATTACAATCTCTATGCACAAAGACGTACTCATTCATTCGCTTATTGACTCAACACGGAATTACGTGACTTATGAAGCTGAAATTACGTGACCTATGAAACTGAAATTACGTGACCTATAAGGCTGAAAATACGTGCCTTATGAAGCTGAAATTACGTGATCTATAAGACTGAAATTATGTAACCTATGAAGCTGAAATTACGTGATCTAAGAAGCCTAATTTCTTCACATAGGTGTAAAAAAGATTCGTATATGTCAAGTAGGAACTGATTTTGAGACAGGACTAAAAACGATCGTAAGTTTATAAGCAGAAGTAGAAGAATAGTACTATAAAATTTTACGAAAATACGAAATTAGACGATATTTACTATATTATTATTAAAACTGACGTGAGGTGCTAACACAATGAAAGATAGTAACGAGTAACTCACGTAATCACACATAATCTTCGCCCTGAAGATAACTTCCAGAAGAAGTTGAAACGGTTTGCCGAATCGAACATAAAAAGATATTTATTATGACTGGCGCAAATGGTTTTGTAGGTTTTCATTTACATATTTTTATGGCAGATTTATTAAGAAGCGAATAAAATCCATTGCATCGGTCGGTCAATAAATAATCGGCGAGGTTGAGAAATCTATAGTTATATTTCTATCTATTTCTATAATAAATATAGTTTGCGTTTATATCTCAGAGTACCCAACTTACAAAATGGATGCACATTTTGATTATCATTTTTGGAAATGATGAACTTATTTAAATTATTGTACCTATTCAGGGTTGTTAAAAGTGGTCGCTAATGGCCCTATTAAATAATTGTTTTAAGGCTGAAAACAACCTTAAAGAAATATACATTAACAATCTCTGAAAATACTTGACATCCATATTCTTCCACGTTATATGTTCTAAATCTCTTCCCTGACAATATACAACATAATATGTGAATAATGTGCAAGGCAAAACTAAAATCGCTAAACCATTTTATTTTCAGAAAATATCAAGTAGATAAGAACGTGTCTTGTTGCCGTTTGCGCCGCACAACAATAAGGTAATTGAGAATCCCACCATCACCACTACACCGCTATAAGTGCTAACAATACAACTGCATCACCGCAAAAACGCTATAACATTTGCGGAACAATACTTAAATCACTGCGGGTACTAAAAAAACATATCGATTATATCTCATTTCATAAACATAATTCATTAACTTTCCACAATTCATAAACAATCCTTACTTATATTACAAATGCGAAAGTAACTCTGTCTGTCTATCGCGCTTTCACGCCAAAACTACTGAACCGATTTAAATGAAATTTGGTAAATAGATAGTCTAGAGCATGAAAAAGGACATAGGCTACTTTTAATGCGATAAAATTATTGTAAACGGTTGAAACGGGGGAATGAAAAGTTGTATGGAAGAATCCGCCTTTTTAGAGCTCGAAGATTGAATCTTATTTTTAGGTTCTTGATTCGGTATAAATAAATATGGCATTCAAGTTTGTAAAAGTTTTACCCTCAAGGGAGTAAAATTACAATTGGGAATAGGGGGCTTGTATGAAAGTTTTATAAATTTGCTACAAGAGGCAAAATATTAGATATATTCTGATGTAAAATTTACGGAGTCATTATAAAATGTGCGGACGAAGTCGCGGGCACAGCTTTATTAATAAATTTAAATAACCTAAATGCATAATGCACAGCATGACCTCTACTCTAGCTCGTCTGCTGGTTCTAATAAAGTATCATGATTTCTGATTTCTAATCATAACTCATTCATTATTATGCAAAAATAATTTGGCCCACTACAAATTGGACGATTTTTGAGATAATATTGAGAAAGCAATAATATTCTAGAATAACTTTAATTAGACTAAAGTAATAATGAAACAAAATCGCCCATGCCGTAATGTGGCAGCGCACTTTCCATCGATGTTATATAGGTTAGATTACCAGATGCACAGTATAAATATAGACAGTTCGGAAACAAAGCTTAGTTGTAGAAATAATAATTACCTACGCTCTAATAACGTAATATGGTTGTAACTTTTAATGTCTTTGAAATCCTTATTTTTTGTAAAGCATGTTTGATTTAAAAAGAGAGGAGGCTGAACGAGAACTTATTCATAAATAGTCACCAAATTTATTAGAAACCCGCACAGTTCGATGCTCGACTTTCATTACACCTAGCCCATATCATCTTATAAATAATTCATGACCCATCCCGCAACGGTGTAAATAGCCATAAGTTATTCATCGGTTTTACCTAAAAAAATGGGGTATACATATTTTACATACATATGTTAAGAAAGTTCTAATAGATATATGGCATTGTTGCGAAGCCTCGGTGTACCATAGTTCACAAATGATACTTAGAAAAACATTGTCATTATAACCTATCGTACGTGCAGCCACGTGATGACGTCTGTCATTTAAATTTAAGCGCCTTCAAACCTAAGTATATCTGTACATAATTTACTCCTAGTCGAATTTCGGCCATGGCAGCCAATCTTAATGTGGAATAGCCATCTGCGCGGTATATATTCCAGTGCACCAATGTCTGCGCAAGCACAGGTAGGTGTACGTTATATCGGCCATCCGATCCCAAACTAAGCAGAGCTCGTACTATGGAAACCAGATAACTGATATACTACTTCTCGTTTCTAAATACATACTTATATAGGTAATTACACCCAGACTCAGGACAAACAGACATGTTCATGCACACCAATATCTGTAAAACTCGGCTTACGCGAATATCTACCAACCACGCCAACCAGTTCGTCAAAACAGATGCTTGATACGATCGGCAAGTGTTCAGGTAAAGGCTTACGCTTGCTTTTACGTGCTCTCTGAGGCACCCCAGACCCCTTTTATACTGAGAATTTTTCTTAACATTTTTGGTTGGCCGACCCAGGATATGAAACCAGGACCTTATTATCTGCGATTGACGAAACATAATAATAAGCATTCAGACAACCGATCGAGCATATACCGGTAGTAGATGAACCCACTAAGTTTGTTTCGCTGGGTCTTCTCAGTTGGGGCGCATTGGATCCGGTGGTAGCATTAAAGCGCGACCGTCGTTATTAACACAAGGTCCGTTAGAATAATAATACCTTAATATAGACAGAACCATTGACAATATGTAGTAAAAATATTAGACTAAAACTAGATAATTAAACATAATCTCTTGACAATAACTTGATACGAGCTAGCTAAATATCATTTCTGTAATAAAATAAATTTTATAAATGTTTTCATACAAGATGTACCTAAATATCTATGTTACTAGAAATAATATCTAATGTATACAACTATATTACTACAAACATGTTCTGACTATTTACAAGCGCTTTTTTAAAGTCTACGTGAATAAAAACCTTTTTTATTTTATTTATTTTTTATTTTATATTATTTAAAAGATGCACAGTATAATACCTATAGACAGTTCGGAAACTAAGCCTAGTTGTAGAAATAATAATTACCTACGCTCTATTGAAGTAATATGGTTGTAACTTTTAATGTCTTTGTAATCCTTTTTTTATAAAGCATGTTTGATTAAAAAAGAGAGGAGGCTGAACGACAAGTTATTCATAGATAGTCACCAAATTTATTAGAAACCCGCACAGTTCGATGCTCGACTTTCATTACACCAAGACCATATTATTATCATCTTATACATAATTCATGACCCATCCCTCAACGGTGTAAATAGCCATAAGTTATTCATCGGTTTTACCTTAAAAAATGGGGTATACATATTTTACATACATATGTTAAGAAAGTTCAAATAGATATTTGGCATTGTTGCGAAGCCTCGGTGTACCATAGTTCACAAATGATACCTAGAAAAACATTGTCATTATAACCTATCGTACGTACAGCCTCGTGATGAGGTCTGCCATTTAAATTTAAGCGCCCTCAAACCTACATATATCTGTACATAATATACTCCTAGTCGAATTTCGGCCATGGCAGCCAATCTTAATGTGGAATAGATGGCTATTCCACATTAAGATTGGCTGCCATGGCCGAAATTCCCTTAATGTGGAATAGCCATCTGCGCGGGATATATTCCAGTGCACAAATGTCTGCGCAAACACAGGTGTACGGCCATCCGATCCCAAACTAAGCAGAGATCGTACTATGGATACCAGTTAACTGTTATAATACTTCTCTTTTCTAAGTACATACTTATATATGTAATTACACCCAGACTCAGGACAAACAGACATGTTCATGCACACAAATATCTGTAAAACTCGACTTACGCGAATATCTACCAACCACCCCAACCAGCCTGTCAAAACAGATGCTTGATACGATCGGCAAGTGTTCAGGTAAAGGCTGGCGGCTTTACGTGCTCTCTGAGGCACACCAGACCCCTTTATACTGAGAATTTTTCTTAACATTTTTGGTTGGCCGACCCAGGACCTTCTTATCTGCGAATGAACGCGCTGCTAGCGACCATACTTGTGTGGAACCCTTACAATAGAAAAAATCTATTAGAATTATACAAGTGTGCAACGTATGTATAGACGCCAGCACATCAAGCTACCCCAATCTGTCAAATTTCCTCAATTGAAAGTGAACCTTATACTTTTGTGATAAAGTTAAACATCTATAAAAGAAATTTGACCGATTGTGGTAGCTGGATGTGCTGGCGTCTGTACATTTCCGAAAGCCGTGCATTGCCGTTGTCATGACTAGTAAAATGACTTCTACTATTTATTCTAAATGTTGCTACCGTTTAACGCTATCTTCGGAGGTCACGTATAGGCTGACTAGAATGAGTATTCTCAGAGCATTTAGTAGTTATGCCGAGCATTCATACAATGCATTTTAAAATACTAGCAAAATTGAGAGAAAAGAAATGTTATGCACATTTTATATTATTAAAAAATATGATATTAAATTGCCAAGTATAATGCAAGTATGCCATAAGAAATATATACACTTATTGTAATCCAATAGAGAATAACAGGCAAAAAATGCAAGTTAAAAAAACACCTATTGATCTTTTTACTCAGTAGGAACATACGAATTAGGGCGAAACTATCAGAAATGAATATAGCGGATACTAGTTTCTAATATAATCTTAATCCGCGAAGATCGAAAGTCGACAATAATTATTTTTTGTTTGTCTCAACCGCTTGCCGCATCATTAGAGGCCTTGGAGTCAAAGTAATGGACAATCACTATTCACAAACAAAAACAACATTGCCGCAATCCATTCAAAATTATTTATTATTATTTTTATGAAGTCTTCCCGATATGAACAATGAAATCACGTTGCATGAGACACTCCGAAAGTAACTTGTTCTCTTCTGTTAATATAGGGAAAATGGTACAGACGACAGCACATCAAGCTACCCCAATCTCGTCATATTTCCCCAATTGAAAGTGAACCTTATGCTTTTGTGGTAAAGTTGAAAATCTATAAAAGAAATTTCACTGATTGGGGTAGCTAGATGTGCTGGCGTTTGTACTTCACAGTAGGCCTCCTTAGAGTATTCTTATAGCATTTTATCGCTATATGAGGCTGACAAAACTCAATCTATCGCATCAAGCCAATCCCACCCGTATATGCTAAGGGGTATGTATCGAAACACAGTGAACACAAAACTACCAGTGTGGTAAAAACAGGATGAAATTGAACAATATTATTAATTGCCAAAACATAATAATCGAGTTGGCTACGAGTTGAAGTCAGTGCTTTAATGTGCGAGGTTGCTAGATCTTAGGGAGCGGGTAGTAAGTGGCGTCCAAGTATTTCAATTGTGTACTGAGAAAATAATTTCACAAGGAACATGATGTTGTTATGATAAAATATACGAAAGCATATTTTAATTTTTAAATCAAATCAAATCTTTATTTGCTTAAATATGGTACGACCTTATTGTAAGCACATGCATCAATGCATATTACGCAACGGGAATTTTGCTCAAAATCGTATTTAAACATTTAAGCTTGGCTACTAAAATGACTTATTTTTATGAAAACTTCCAAACATGCCAAAAAAATGTAAAAAAAAAACACCAAAATATACACGTTTCTGTTGCAAGTTCGCTAGTGTTAAACGCTGAATGGTTCGTTGGTTAAAATTTTGCTCTTTGAGTAATAAAAGCACGTTAATTAATGTGTTTTACCGTGCATATAAATATTGTTTTCTTAATTGAAAATTAAAAAGATAACGGCCGCACTGGGGAAATTAATCCTTAACTTTAAAAACATATAATTGACGGACACAAAGTACATCCAGACTTAGAACAACTATTTATGGGTCACACAAATAGTCGTCCTGCGCGGGAATGGAACCCAAGACACGAAGTGGCGAGGCGACGGTCTTAACCACTGTGTTTTGTCACCACCCAATGAATAATAAATAAATATCCAGGACATATATCACACAGCCCCATCTAGCTTACAGGAAAGCAATACAGGAAGATTTTGTTACCTTCTTCTACATTTTTATAGTAGTATTAAGTCTAAATATGACTGTAATATCGTTAAGGCTTGTCAGAAATAAGATAGAATCTAGTCTATATCCGTCTCAGTTCTTATCCTACAGATAATTGTATCAAATTACAGTCACTCGTGTAATCCTAGCAGCTACCCTCATCGGCAGGTATTTACAAATTGATTTTAACACGCTTTTATTAGCCCCATACGTATGTAGGTAACGGAAACTTTGAACATGATTTTAACCCCTTCAAAACGTCGGATGAACTCAAATTTGGCATACTTATCAAGCACGGATCACAATTCAATACTTTTAAACACGTAGACCTGGTATCCTTACTGACGGTCACCGTAGCCTAGTTGGTAGTGCTCCTGCCTACGAAGCTGGTGGTCCTGGGTTCGAATCCCGGGAAGTGCAAATATTTGTGTGATGAGCACGAATATTTTTTTCTGAGTCATGGATGTTTTCTATGTATATAAGTATTTATCTATCTATATAAGTATGTATATCGTCGCCTGGTACCCATAGTACAAGCTTTGATTTGTTTGGGACTAGGATGATCTGTGTGACATTGTCCCTATATATTACTAGCTGGTGCCCACGACTTCGTCCGCGACAATTTCGAATGATGGCCAATGTAACTACTTACTTCTAGCTTAATCTAAAAAAAATAATATTAAAAACAAATAAGCAATATAAATTTAAGAAAACCTAACCTATAAATAACCTAACTAAGAAATAAACTAAAAACTACTTTGCTACTGTTATTTAAAAAAACGACCCGATATCATCAACCAAAGAAATCAAAGAATACATATCAATTGTCCTAAAGTAGGTACAGTCAGTAAGTCAAATAAAGTAAAATAATAATCAACGATGCATTAATTACAAAGGTAACTCCCATTAGATTAGGTTGCGACCACGGCATTGATAGGTCTTATATAAAATTTCGTGAACGAAACCATAGCACGATCTAAAACGATGATTACGCAATCTATTACAAAAATATAAACTAGTAAAGCGGTAAAATTAAGATGTGTGCATAGTTTTTGGGTGAGATTTAGGTGATCATCTATTAATTCAGTTTTGGACTACCTTTTATTTCAAGCATTTATTTATTTTAACCGATATACCAAATAAGTTCCATGATCTGAAACGATATTACCGCCGTCTAGATACAAAAATGTGAACTTGTAGATCAGTAAAATTAAGATGATATTTTTTGGGTGCGATCATCTCGACACGAACAATTTATACTACGCTAACTCGAATATAAAATGTCGCCTTTTTGGTTTGTTATAAAAATTACCAAAAAAAAATAAGTTACAAATCTTATAAAACCCTAAATCTTTACTTAGACAACAACGACCACGACATTTTAAGCAACTTGGCAAAGAAAAGAATTTCTCTAAAATTTGAGTTTGCGTAAATTGTTGGTGTCGATTTGTTGAATCAGTTTTGGATTACCTTTTTTTTATCAACAAAATTATTCCCTGGATTGCTTTATTTTTAACTAAAAGACCAAATACATTACATGCGTTTACTCCAAAAAAAAAACAGATTTTCATACAAACTTACATCCCCTATTTTAGTTGTCCTTAGGGGTGGAATTTCCAAAAATCCTGGAATACATATTTTTATTTTTAACCGAAAGGCTAAATACCAATTTTCATAGGTTTAACTTCAAAAAAGTCGCATTTTCATACAAATTTACATACCTTATTTTACGCCCTAAGGGGTGGAATTCCCAAAAATCCTGAAATATATATTTTTAATTTTTAACTGAAATGCCTAATACCAATATTCATGCGTTTAACTTAAAAATTGACACATTTTTCATACAAACTTACACCCCCTATTTTACGCTCTTGGGGCTGGAATTTCCAAAAATGCTGAAATTCATATTTTTTATTTTTAACTAAAATGCCAAATACCAATTTTCATGCGTTTAACTTAAAAATTGACACATTTTCCATACAAACTTACATCCCCTATTTTTCGCCCTTGGGGTGGAATTTCCAAAAACCCTGAAATACGTGATTTTTTATTTTTAACTGGAAGGCCTAATACCAATTTTTATGCCTTAAACTTCAAAATCGGCAAAGTTTCATACTAACTTAGCGCCATTGCTTTACCCCCTTAGGGGTTGAATTTCGAAAAATTCTTCCTTATTCCTTGTCTACATTATAAAGCAAACATTTGTGCAAAATTTCAGCTTTCTAGGTCCAAGGGTTTGGGCTGGGCGTTGATGAGTCAGTCAGTCAGTCAGGACTTGTCTTTTTATTTATATAGATTATTATTATAGTATAATGAGGATTAGCGTAGTATTATCAGCGAATTTTTACAGCGATCATACTAATTGGACGGGATCTAACGCAATTCTAGAGATTCCCACGGACATGCCCCCCTTTGAGCTTTGAACTTTATATTGTGTACCATTTTTGATCCTGGTTTTCAGGAGTAGGTGTAGTACATACGGCTACATATCAAGCTATACGTTCTAGTATAAGCTGATCTCGCGTTGTGTATGATTTACATACAATGAGAGGTCAGCTTATATAGGAAATGTATAGCTTGATATGTAGCCGTCTGTACACACGGCTACATATCAAGCTATACATTTCCAATATAAGCTGACCTCTAGGTCCTACGAGTTCACTGAACTAATAAAAATTGATCCAAACATACATGAATAATGAATAGTACTAAATAGAAGCTTGGATGGTGGCAAACAATATATGACTGTATGAACACTTCCATGAGATAATGCTCTATATTACGTATGTTTATTTAACATACTAACAGAGATAAGAACAGTTAGCACAGATATGACGTACATAGTGTGATTTAAAATAGTGCAAACGTATGCTGCACCTACCTAGATCGTAGTTACATAAGTTGAATAATATAAGCGTGTAATATTATTGCGTAGAACAGTAGTCATCAGGTGTAGAAAAAGAACCAAGCAAGAAACCAACCACGCCGAAGCAACCTTCACTATAGAAAGTAACATAAATATCATTTTACTGACAATTTTGTATCGTGTTGTTTCATTTTCATACTTTATACAACCTAAATTAAAAACCAAGAACTTAAATATAAAAATAATATCCTGGGACAACTGACACACAGCCATATAATCCCAAACCAGGCAAAGCCTTTTTTTGATAAAGGCGGAGGGAATGCCTACGCATGCCACCCGCAAAAGGTGTCTACGGGTGGGTATGTACGGACTCGCACCGACTAAACCTACCTACCGTGGACTTGGCATCTAATGGGGGGAGCGCCGGGAACGCGGGTATGCTGCTCCGGTGCCCCTCTTTTGCACCATGTCCCAGATGTTCTGGACACGTACACTGGTAGGGCTCGGGATTGCAATCCCCTATTGCCGAGTCTGGCCAGACCGGCACAGCGACTGCGCCAGAAACCGATCGCTGTCTTCCCGGAGCTGCTTGCACGTGGCGGCAGTAGAGGACACTACTCTGCCTGCCGCAAACTAGGCAAAGTCTATTATTACAAGTTGTACTATGGTCCACACCCAGACACAGAACAAATAATCATGTTCATCACACTAAGATTTGCCTATGACGGGGATCAATCGCATGACCTCTGGCTTAACAATCAAAGTCACTAACCACTACACCACAAGGCCAGACAATACACTTTTATAATTCTCATAGATCATGTTTCAACCAAAAGGGCACTCGATAAACAGAAGAGTCGTAAACTTTTACAACAGTCGTTAGACTTTTAAATGACATCACAATTAAATCAGCACTAAAACTTTATCACAACCTTTTAAAGCTACTAAAGGACATAAAAATTCAATTCGTGTTCAGTGCAAATAAAACTGCTCTGAAATCCCGAAAGCTAATCTTATAGGACTTCGAACGGCCTCAGAGTATAATCCCTTAAGTACCGTATATCCAGCTCAGTTAACGTGTTAAGGAAACATCTGCGTTAATAGTTAACTCATACACGAGTGATTTCGATAAGACTTAGTATACAATTCCCTGAATATACCTATTAATCTCTGTACAAATCACCCGTAATCACCATCGTCCCAGGAACGTTCTGACTAATTACAAGCGCTAAAAAAGCGCTTGTAATTAGTCAGAACATGTTTGTAGTAATATAGAAATTGTATACATTATTATTTCTAGTAACATAGATATTTAGGTACCTACACATTGTATAAAAACATTCATAAAATTTATTTTATATTAGCATTGATATTTAGCTAGCTTGTATCAAGTTATTGTCAAGAGATTATGTTTAATTACCTAGTTTAAGTCTAATATTTTTACTACATATTGTCATTGGTTCTGTCTATATTAAGGTATTATTATTATGACGGACCTAGTGTTAATAACGACGGTCGCGCTTTAATGCTATCCAATGATCCCCAACTGAGAAGACCCAGCGAAAAGATCTTGCAGTTGTCGCCGATGAATTATATGGGGCTTATCCCATATATGTACAGGTAATTCATTTAAATAGGACATGATATACCGGACATATTGTACAAGATGTAACATAAATAGTGGAGTAAAATGAAACAGCACAATCTACCATGCAACTAAACGAAAAATGAAAAGTCTAACCCCTATACAAAATACATCGGCTGATCGGGATCTTTGTACGGAAAGGAATTTTAGTATATATTGTTGTGTATTTAGTGAGTTGATGTTCTACCTACACACAAGCTCTACATTAAGCTCTAAGTTTCGCTGACTATTTATGTAACGTCTTGCGTAGTCCCTCTGGTCCACTTTATTGGGTTATATTCCAGCTGTGTTAGTCTGATTGTTATTAAAATTAATAATTTTCGAGCAAGTACACTATAAGGTACAACCTAAAACACGTATTGAATCAATAATCTGTCGGAACGAGAGCAAAATAACATTGTTATCTTTATAGTATTTTTAATATGGTTTATAAATTACAAAGGGCCTCGATTTTATAGCTAGACTATTTAGGGATAGATACAGTCTTCGATGATCCGTAAGAGGTGAGGGTTAGTGCAGGTCGAGACTATTAGAAACTCTCATGACACTGTACACAATGCGAAGCACGTACTCTGCGACCGAGTGTACGACCGCGAACACTGAACGCTGACGCCCATCACCTGCCATCTCTCCACCAAACCTCTCCCGTAAGACTCTTTCAAACTCGTCCGGATGATGAGAGGGTTACCTATAAGTGAAAATCCAGGATATTAGAAACTATCATATCATTGTACACAATCCGTGTTACTGTACTCGCCGACAAAGACTAAGATAACGTCACAAGAACTCTGACACATTTCCTGAGTTAAGATTTTTTTACAACTCGCTGAATACGCCTTTTGATCTCTCTACCAATCCTCTTCCGTAAGCACCGTCGTCTCAGGAACCGAAATATGTGATCATGGCTTAGCACAAGTCAAGGCTAATCGATACTCTCGTGATACTATACATACACAATCGGTGTTAAGGTACTCGCCGACTGAGAGTGCAAACACGAACGAGCCGCGACCATCATTGCCCTATAATAATAATAATAATTCTTCATTTTAGAACAACATAGGCTCCACTGTGTTAGTAACAAATTGTCTTAAAAACATGTTAGTAACTTAATATGCTAGTTTTAGTAGGTTAGTAATGTTTTACTTATTCTATGTTAATACTTATAATCTTATTTTAATTTACTGATATAAATAACAATTTATTCGTTCAGTTGCACTAGGCTCTATCAGTAGGTCGTATGACGTGCAACTGAAAGAACCTACCTAATATAGCACTCTCCATTCTTTCAGCAAATACAACAAGCATCTTGTTGGGACTGTCCCGCCACCTGCGCACCAGGGAGGCAATATTTTTACGCATGAGCGTGTAGAAGTCTTGTGTGCGCTCCTCGGCAAACATACCTGAAGCGCTGCAGTAACGGGGCAGTCCCAACAACATTCTGAATGCGTTGTTGTATTGCACTCTCAATGTGTTATAGGTTCTCTTGTAGAAGTTAGCCCACAGGCTACTAGTGTACAATGCCTGCACAAAAGCCTTGAATAATGTAATTTTGACAGGCTTGGAACATTTACCAAACCTCCTTGTGAGCATGTTACATCTAGTAGCCAGTGCCCTTCGCTCTCTCTCTATATCTAGATCATCCTTGAGATCCTCCGTCACAATATGTCCCAGGTATTTAAAATGAGCAACTCTAGTCAAGGGCGAACCACTTAGTGTAACTGGAGGTTCATAATGCGGACTCATGTTCTTGCCAGAAAACACCATAAGTTCGCTCTTCACTGAGTTGTATCTTAGTCCATGTTCTCTAGCGTACTTCTCACATATGCCAACTAGCCTTCTCAATCCATTAATTGAAGGGCTAAGCAGCACCATATCATCTGCGAACGAGATATTATTTAAAGTGACGTCATGATGATTATGTATTCGTATCGATAAATTCCTTTTTAGGGTTCCCTAGCCAAATGGCAAAAAACGGAACCCTTATCGATTCGTCATGTCTGTGTGTCTGTCTGTCTGTCCGTCCGTATGTCACAGCCACTTTTTTCCGAAACTATAAGAGCACTGTTAAAACTTGGTAAGTAGACGTATTTGGTGAACCGCATTAAGATTTTAATACAAAAATAGAAAAAGAACAATAATTTTGGGGGTCCCCATACATAGAACTGAAACTTAAAATATTTTTTTTCATCGTACCCATATGTGTGAGGTGTCTATGGATAGGTCTTCAAAAATGATATTGAGGTTTCTAATATCATTTTTTTCTAAACTGAATAGTTTGCGCGAGACACACTTCCAAAGTGGTAAAAGTGAGTGCCACCCCCCCCCCCCCCCCCCACCTGTAACTTTTAAAATAAGAGAATGTTAAAACTAAAAAAAATATATGATGTACATTACCATGCAAACTTCCACTGAAAATTGGTTTGAACGAGATCTAGTAAGTAGTTTTTTTTTTAATACGTCACAAACCGTAAACCGCAATTTACCTTTCATTTAGGCCGGCGCCACACTTGACGGAAATTCCGTCGCGGATCTTTCACGACGGAACGCCAATACATGTAATTGCATATAAATTACAAATAGCGGGCACACTACGCGGAAGATCCGTCGTTCCGTCGCGGACAATCGGTCGCTCCGTGGCGCTTGTTCACCGACCGCTCGTTCTCTGCGTCTGCTCCGTCCTCCGCGCACCGATCTTCCGTCGGCGTAAGATCGGCAACGATGCATTCCAAGTATTTTTTATTTATTTATTTGATGCACAAAACACATTACAATCACAATATAAACACCTTAAAGCTAAACATTTTGATCTAGATTGTAACATAACACTATGTGCATACTGCGAAACCACTATTACAAAACTATGAAAAGCTCATAATATTTAAAACGTACAAGAATATTATGACGTTTGTCGACACCAGTAGCTCTTAACAAAAAATAACAAATAAGAAAAAATATATATATATAAAAATATAACGGGTTTAGATTAGACCCTTCAGGCATAAAATCTCGGGTCTCAGGGATCCGCGCTTAACTTACGATGGAGGATGCCTTTAATAATACAGATAAATTTGTTAAAGTTGTGACTGAATATGTCAACATCTTTGTGATTGCTCTTTGCCATCTCATTATATTGACGAGCCATCCTTGTCAAAGGGTTGTAATACGAAATGTTGTTTTTATGAATTTGTAGGGAAAAGAGATTAACTTCATTAGATCTACGTGCACTAAATTTAATGTTAAGGCTTATGTGAGATATTAATTCGGGAGAGTCTATTATGGAGTGGGTTATTTTATAGAGGTAAACTAAATCGAAGATTATACGTCGGGTTTCTAATGGTTGAACTTTAAATTTTAGGAGTCTGTCACGATAATTCAAGCTTGACCGACCAGGATTTATGCGATAACTTAAGATTCTGAGAAATTTCCTCTGAGTGCGTTCAATTTCATCAATGTGCACCTTATAATTAGGCGACCATATAGGACTACCGTATTCTAATATACTTCTTACGAGGGTGAAGTATAAATATAAGGTGCTACGAGGATTTTTAAAACATTTGGTAGATCTTAAAACAAAACCCAGTAGCTGGTTCGCTTTTGATGTGGTATGCCTATAGTGGGCACGGAATGAAAGCTTATCGTCAAAAAGGATAGCTAGGTCTTTTGCAATATAAGATCTGTAAATTATATGACCTTCTATGTCGTAGTCTCATGTGATTTTATTACGTTTGTTAGTAAACGATATGACAAAGCACTTGTCTGTATTCAAATACATATGGTTAGATTTACACCATTGTGATACGGTATTAAAATCACGTTGTAAAGTTAAACAGTCACCTGGATTAGTAATGGATGTAAAATTTTTTAAGTCGTCTGCATATAAGAGACAGTTGCAGGATAGATTTTGAATAAGGTCATTAATAAAGACCACGAAGAATAATGGCCCTAAGTGGGAACCCTGAGGTACTCCTGATGTCACTTTAACAGGTGCAGAGATGAAGCCTTTTAACGCGACCAATTGAGTTCTGGAGTCAAGGTATGAGCAAATCCATCTATACAAGCTTCCGTGGATACCATATGACGCTAATTTATGACAGAGCAGATGGTGATCAACTTTGTCAAAAGCCTTAGAGAAGTCAGTGTAAACAGAATCGACTTGACCACCTGTGGCAAACGCTTGACAGAGATAGTTTTTGTATTCGAGAAGGTTAGTGACCGTTGACCTGTTTTTAACAAAACCATGTTGTTTATCTGAGAGAACTGGCTTAAAATGACTGTACAAATGAGTATACACCATTGATTCAAATAATTTAGCAAGACAAGATAGAATACTTATTGGTCTATAGTTTTTACAATTTGACTTATCGCCACTTTTATAAATAGGTATGATGTGGGCAGTTTTCCAACGTTTAGGAAATACACCACTTGCTAATGATTTATTAAAAAGAACGCATAGTGGAATTGACAACTCCTTTCCACATATTTTTATAAAAATAGGAGGCAGGAGATCAGGGCCTGTCCCCTTATTGGTATCTAAACTATTTATTTTACGTTCGATATCACTAACCGAAATAGAAAAACCAGATAAAGTATTATTCATACCGACTGACTGGCTAGTGTAAGGGTTACTTTTATTAGATTTGCTGTCAAAAACTGAACCAAAGTAACGAGTAAAAAGGTCACAAATTCCCTGACCACCTGACTCTGAAGTATTTTCAAATTTCATGGTGTGGAGCACTGAAATATGGCCTTTACGGTTATTCACAAATCTCCAGAATGATTTTATGTCCTTGACTAAAGAATCCTCGACGGCTGCGACATATTTGTCGTAACAAATCTTGGTAAGAGATTTGCATCTCTCCCTAAGCATAGAGAAAACATCGTAATCGCGGGGATTCCCAAATCTTTTAAACCGTTTATGATATAAATTTTTTTCTTCATTACATTTAATTAAAGATTTGCTGTACCAAATTGGATAAGATGAGACTTTGCTACAGCAGCTTGGTGTATTTCTAGTTATTATCTATACATATAATAAAATCGTAGGAAAGTCAAAACTGTACATTGAATATTTTTTTAAAAAGATACTTGGGGCGCGATCTACGGTGGACATCGAAGCCAAAAATATAGATTTTAGAATTTTTGTCTGTGTGTCTGTTTGTCTCTATGTATGTCCGGGCTAAACTCAAAAAGCACTGCATGGATTTACTTCAAATTTTGCATGAATATTACTTAAAGGTCGGGTCAACATATAGGCTACATATTATCAAGCTGTCACCTACGGGGGAGGAGCTGTGATAATTTATAAAGTTTAACGCGGGTAAAACCGCGGGGCACAGCTAGTTTCAAATAAAATGTCATAAAAAGCGTCAGTGCATTCATCAATACAGGGGGGGATAAGATTTCCGACCAGTTTACAGATTGAAGTTCAGATTTTATTTTGTCATAATTACATTTAGCAAAATTAGGCCGTTTAACATTGGCGCGTTGAAGTCCTTTAGATATCTGGATTGGAGATAGAGTAATCAAAATAGCAGGATGATATTTATCTAACAAACTTAGTGCAAGTGTTTCATTGATACTTATACAGTCTATGTTAGAAAGCACCAAATCCAATATGCGCACATTTGCATTTGTGACAAAGTTATACTGTTTTAGATTACACAGTGACATAAATTCGTTTAGCAGAAGAAGCTTCTTACTTGGCGTTGGGGAAACCGATAGGGAGGGATTAATCGAATCAAAATAATCTGTATTATATAATATATTTATATGTATCGCGCCACATTCGGCGGATAACTCGCGGCAACGCGGCAACGGCGCACGCACAGGATGTTTGACTCCGATATTGTAGAATTACAAGCTAGACTTGGCTGTCGAGTAGTCTGGGACTCTAGTGAAAAGCTACGGTACAGTTTTTTCTTCTTTCTTGTTTTAAGGCTTCATATATAGGTATCACTTCTATCGGATCTATTAGGACTACCTTTTATGTGTTGGCAGTCAGTCGACGGATAATCTGCCACTGAATATACAGTGTGACTGCAACGTATGGTAACGGATTGACACCCGCGGAAGTTAGGCGTCGGTATTTCCGTCAAGTGTGGCGCCGGCCTTAATCAACTAAAATACTTACTGCTACTGCTTTTCCCTTTCAGATGTTCAATCATACATATCAAGTGTAGATAAATTATGTCCAGACACAGAATCGTGATTATCACACAAAGATTTGTGAGTGGTTATCGCACCCATTAACTCTGGCCTGGAGCCAGGGTCACTAACCACTAAATCAGCAGGCCAGTCATAAATAGTGTTAAATAGCCTGAGTTCTTTATATAGCCTACACATATTAAATAATGCCCCCTACATTCATTCCAGGGGCTTTTAAATTGATTTGTGAACAGAACAAATAAAATTATAACGTGGGACCGGATTAGCAAATATATGGAGGACCGCCCTCATGAATACGGAAGTAACTAAGAAAAACCACATGAATTTCACTAATGAAAACGTAGCACTAACAATTCTTAAGTGCATTAGGTGATTAATACGTAGGTAGGGTATGTACGTTCGTGCAAAAGTGGTTTATTATTCGACTTATGACGGGCCTGTTGGCATTGTTGGATGTTTGCCTTTCACGCCGCAGGTTGAGGGTTTGATTACCAACAGGACAGATATTTGTGTGCATGAACATGTCTGTTTATCCTGAGTCTGGGTGTAATTATATATATATATATATATAAGTACTAGCTATGCCCCGCGGTTTCACCCGAGTTAAAGTAGTTTTGGCGTAAAAAACCTACTTCCATACATCTATACTCATAAACTTTCGCATTTATAATATTAGTAGGATGTGTACCTCTAGCGGTTTTGGCAGTGCACGCCGGAAAAGTTGGTAGATTTTTTCCTACTTACTTGACACGTATCGTCATATTTTGGATAATTCACACAATATCTTTATAAATTGTAGCATATGTGTTATTCTAATGTATAAGCTATATTATTGTAAAGTTTCATTAAAATCCATTTAGTAGTTTTTTATGTGAAAGAGTAACAAACATCCATCCATCTATACTTACAAACCGTCGCGTTTCTAATATTAAGTAGGATGTATTTAAAGAAAAGTAGTATATGTAGTATACCAGTTATCTGGTTTCCATAGTACAAGCTCTGCTTAGTTTGGGATCAGATGGCCGTGTGTGAATAATGTCCCAGGATATTATTATTAACTTAACCCCGTAGATGGGTTAGTATATGAAACACTGGACACGCACGTTTTAATGAGCTTAAGGGCCTACCTCGTAAATACAGGGCCATGTCCCCGCGTGCGATCTGAGCGTAATGATATAATTACTTTATGAATGCGTGTTGGAGATGGCTCTACTGAACACTGTTGTTCAAATTCACGAAAACATCCTTTTGAGTTATACAAATACACTTCTTTGCGAATAAAAATTATGTTTTTGGTAATATTTGCCGCGCTGAGTATCTATACTTTAAATATAATTATATCAATAACACATAAAATGGAAATAAATAGTGCCTACTTCTCATTTTTCCTATATAAGAAATTTTCAAGACAGCACATGCATAGGCCAGACATCTTTACAATATGGTATACTAGATGTGCCTCGAGGTTTTACCCGCGTTAAACTTTATAAATTATATTACCACAGAGTTTCATGAAAATCTGTTCGGTAGTTTTTGCGTGAAAGAGTAACAAACATCCATACTCACAAACTTTGGCATTTATAATATAACTAGGAAGTACAATATAGTATGAGGTACATACGTACTTTATCTCACAAATCGAGCTCCTTATCTATAAATTAAAAGAAATATGTCAATTGGAAAGCTACAAATTTTTAATGTATCTAACATGAAAAGTACTTCATCAGGATTTAGTTAACTCTCTGTATTTTTTAATTATTATTTAAAAAAACCTTGCATTAGGCCCTGGTGTGCCGGGGAGTTCTATAGAAATTAAATTGATGTACACAACACATACACGGAATTATCGTTCACACTAATGGTAGGAGCAATAGATAGAATCACAATCATTCCTTCACACATGCAATCAACAAAATATCTTCTGCTTGTACCTATATAAGAGAAAAGCCCTAATGAAATTGAATTTTAACTGTATACCTATACTTATGTGCTTGTAGCAGCAAAGAATATTAGACACATACACTTATAGGTCTATCACAAAAACGTGATAAATATGTTATTAGATGTTCGTACTATGTTACTACTGAAAAACTTACGAAGGCATAAAAGTATTTTCGAAACATGTTGCTACAGAAACCTTTACATGTTGCTTAAGGCTCAGGTCCGAATAGAACGCTATTCATACAAGTTCACAAACAACTGACGTGTGTCTACAAAAGCCTTTGACGAATAGTATGGGATCCTTAAGCATTTTCGTAGCCTTCAGTAAGGCTTTGATAGATATTTTCTACGAGTATAATGTTATTTTCAGACGGCTAAACATCAGTTGGGACTGCTAATAACGTAGTTTACTTAAGGAAAGTCAACATGAAAACGAACGTGACTATGCCATTTAGATCGACTGAAATCTTTGCAATGTTAGAAGAAAAATTCTTAACCGTTTTTATATAGTTTAGGTAGGTACGTGAGAAGTGAACCCTTACGCCAAACTATTACATTAAGCTTATGAGGTTCACTTTATTTTCTTTATGCCAGAACTGGTATACTTAGTACAAAGACCATTGTTTTTCTACTTGGTATTTTTCGTGTCACGCACGTAAGGTGATTTTTCAGGTTGTAACGCTATACAGCTCCTTTAATGTTCAGTTTACATCCGTAGTGGGATCCAAGACAGTTGTCAACAGGTCTTATTAATTTTATCCAGTGTTGATTCTGGCTCTTAGGAATTACGGTAGCAGGGGTGTTAGAAAGATTAGTTCATTACAATAATAGGCTGTGTAAGAATTTAAATGAACCGGAAAACACAAAGAATTGGTAAAGCGATGGGTAGGTAATCCAACCATTACGATTATTTATAATTATTTCTAGTTAATACATGGCCCCTGAATATGGTTCAAGTTGATGAGTTGCCAAAAGAACTATGAAGCGCAGCAGTATGAAACGTATGAATAGAGTACGAAACACTCCGCTCCAAAAAGGCTATCGCTGTGGGCCAAAAAGACCAGCAAAATGAAGTAAGATTAGGCTTAACAGGCAGCGGAACAGCGGAGCTTACAGAAGATCATTACACCTATTAAGTTTGAGATTAGATTTTGCGCTTTGCATGGCGAATAATGCAAAAAAACTAAAATGTAACAACTAATTTGCTCTTCAAAATGACCACCCAGAATGCGGCTGGTCCAGATGGAGTTATTACGATGATGTGGACTAGTTCTGTAATTATTGGCATAAAATTACAAAAATCAGGGGGAACTCGTACGTCAACTCACGGCACATCTTTAGATACACAGGTACTCAAATGGGCACTAATAATAATATATGATAATGGTTGGCGTGGTTTGTATATACTTTCCGGCCTTTCACGCCGCCCGCAGCTCGTGGGTTTATTCCCACCCAGGTCAGATATTTGTGTGCATGAACATGTCTGCTTGCCCTGAGTCTGGCTGTAATTATCTATATAAGTACGTATTCTATATAAGTATGTATTTGGAGTATATCAGTTACCTGGTTTTCATACTATAAGCTCTGCTTAGTTTGGGTTCAGATGGCCGTGAATAATGTCCCAGTATATTATTATTATACTATTTTTTATAACCAACTTTTGACCCCGTTAGCATAACCTTTAGTGCCACACCTTTAGTGCTCTTCTGATGAACGATGTTTAAGGACAGAGCGTAATAATCCAATCTCAGTAAGCAAACTACAACGTACTTATGACCCAAACGAAATCACACTTAGAGGTTACGTAGCATTTAGCAAGGATGTGTGTCGGCCTTACAAGTTTAACAAGTGCTAAATAGCAGTTACATTTGGATGCGAGGATGTTACGAGCTATTTTCTCACGTTTTTATAAAAATAAATGCAATACAGTTAGACGAGGGAATACAGATGAACTTACAAGGTGAAGAAAATAATATATAAACAATTATAGATATCCTAGATAGCTCTACTGCACTTCTAGATGGGCTAGAATTAGATTAAGTACCTATGAGGCAAGTCCACAAGGTCATAAACGTGTTAATTCTTAATAAACCTAAAAATTTGAGCGGCAACTCATTCGATTCGGAATGATTCTAGAAAAAAGCACGTAAAAATTACATACCTATGTAGGTGATCAACAAATTCAGATAAAAAAATGGAGTTATGTTTTTTGGTAATAGGTCAAAAATATTCTATTTAAGAAATTTTATAAAAAGATCCTTAAAGTGAAATTAAATACAGAAGGCTCGTCATCATCATCATCATCATATCAGCCGAAAGACGTCCACAGCTGGACAAAAGCCTCCCCTAAGGATCTCCACAATAGCCGGTCCTGCGCTGCCCGCATCCAGCGGGTTCCCGCGACCCGCACAAGATCGTCGGTCCACCGTGTAGGAGGCCCGCCCACGCTGCGTCTTCCGGTTCGTGGTCACCACTCCAGAACCTTTCTGCCCCATCGGCCGTCAGTTCTACGAGCTATGTGCCCTGGCCACTGCCACTTCAGTTTGGCAATTCTTTGGGCTATGTCGGCTACTTTGGTACGCCTGCGGATCTCAGCATTTCTGATTCCATCTCGCAGGGAAACTCCAAGCATAAGGCTCGAAGGCTCGACTCTCGACATATATTTTATTTCTGTATCGAAGGGGATTTTTACAAACATGCAAATCATGGAGAAGAACCACACTCCGATTGAGAACATCATTTTATAAGTTAAAATAACTATTTTAACTTATAAAATGATGTTCTCAAACTACTTAACTTATTTCTGTGCGGAAACACGAAGGCTCCGAGGTACTAGCGAGATGACCACTTTAACCACTGCGCCGGTCACTTCGTTCTAAAATATTACCCGTAGTATGAGAAATTAGGCCAGAAGTACTTTTAGTGAGGCGGCGGTTGGTCTACCGGTAAGTGAGCTTGCCTGCTAACCCAGAGGTAGTAAAGTAGGTTTGATCCCCATCCAGGACACATATAAATGTGATGAGCGCAGTTATTTGTTCCGTGTCTGGTTGTAATTTATCTAGAAAATTTAGAAATCTATACTAATATTATAAAGAGGTAACGTTTGTGACTTTGTGTCGTTGTAAGGGGTTATCTCTGGATCTACTGAACCTACGATAATCTACGATTTTCAAAATTATTTCACCAATAGAAAGCTACGTTATTGTGGAGTGTCATAAGCTATGAAAAAAGAATATCCCGAACTTTAAACCCGAAGTATTACGCGGAACAAACGGGCAGGGACAAAAATATTTATAACGCGGAACGAAGTCCGCGGGCACTACTAGTATATAAATATATTTATCAGTTATCTAGTTGCCATAGTATAGGTTCTGCCCAGTTTTGGATCAGATGGTAGTGTGTTAGGTTAGGTCCTTATATGTAGAATGTTCCTAGATATACTATAAAACGGTTTGCGATACGCTTCGTCTAGTCATATTTATACTGCAAAGTCAGCAAACTAACAAGCGGCCCATTTGATACGCTAAGCGGATGCGTCGCGTATGACATGAATGATGTAGCCCTGCGTATGAGTCTGCGCTGACGTTACTCATGCGCAGGACCAATATCATCATCACAATAATGCATCACCAGCAGCGTGATTTGTAAAGAACTTCCGCAACAATAGAGGAAAACAGCGCTCTGCTTACCTCTCTCTTTACTTCGTGTAGTAAAATTTAATTTCGTGCTATAAAACGCCTAGCCCTATTATTTACATGGAAAAAGTTGTTTTAATACCGCAGAGCACTTTCACCTTTTTAAACACTTTGCATAATATTACCTATTATGAGTTATTTCTGTCAAAATTATTACGTCTATTAACATCAAACGTATTGCCGTTATGTTGTACCTATATAATCGTATACAGGTAATTATAACGCTATGTAACTAATATGAGTTTTATAATAATAACTTAAATGTTAAATACACATATGCCACGAATATTTACACATATGTGCAATTATAGACGGGCCTGTTGGTTGTGGTTGGCAAATGCTTGCTTTTCACGCCGGAGGTCGTGGGTTCGATTCCCACCCAGGACAGATATTTGTGTGCATGAACATGTCTGTTTGTCCTGAGTCTGGGTGTAATTGTCTATATAAGTATCTCTTTACAAAAGAAAAATAATTCATATATGTAGTATATCAGTTATCTGGTTTCCATAGTTCAAGCTCTGCTTAGTTTGGGATCAAATGGCCGTGTGTAAACAATGTCCCAGGATTTTATTACATAAAAAATTTGATTACCAATATGGCATTCAGAAGGATGGCACTCAGAAGAATTGATGGTTAAGACCATCCTTAAAATGAATGTACAATATTCACTTAAATGTAAAACAGATATCGCTTAAAAGTCAACAGGCACCGTAGGACACACAATGGGCACTCTTTTCATTCTCTGGGGTACTTAAATAAATGGCATTATAAGGAATGTTTCATAAACGCGAAAGTTTGTAAGTGTGGATGGATGGATGTTTGTTACTCTTTCACGTAAAAACTACTGAATGGATTTTAATGAAACTTTACAATAATATAGCTTATACATCAGAATAACACATAGGCTACAATTTATTAAGATACTGTGTGAATTATGTAAAATATGACGAATTTACCATTATGAATTTACCATTTGCGAGCTATTCCAGCGTGCACTACCAAAACCGCTAGAGGTACATCCTATGATATTATAGATGCAAAAGTCTATGAGTATAGGATATGGATGTATGTTTGTTACTCTTTTACGCCAAAACCACTTTAACGCGGGTGAAACCGCGGGGCATAGCTAGTTATTATTCTAACGGCAACGAATTACTTAGGTCTTACTCAACATTTTAAGTTCTCAGTTTGATTTGCTAATCCATTTCAATATGAAATGGAAATTATAATGCAATCAAATCGGACGTGACGAAATCGGCAAGTCAAAGTAACCGAAACAGCCCGATAAATTGTCAAACTTTTGCAGTGGACAGGGCACATAGTTCGCAAAACCGACGACCGCTGAGGCAGAAAGATCCTCGAGTGGCGACCATGAACCGGAAGACACAGCGGTAGGCTCCCTACAAGATGGACCGATGATCTTGGGAGGGTCGCTGGAAACTGCTGGATGCAAGTAGTTCTCTTGGGATAGATCCAGCAGTGGAACTCTATCGGCTGATATGACGATGATTAAAAGCAGTGTGTTTGTCACTTGATAAGGACTGTCATTTTTAATGTTCAAATAATGTCAACGGAAATATACTATTGAAAACGTTGCCCAGAAAATTCAAGAAATCGAGAAACACCTAAAGTGTTCATAGCTTATCGATCATATGGATTAGCGTAATGTTTTTTCTTTTTCTTTTGTCTAGAATCCTAGAAAAGATAATAAATCAAAAAAACTGGGACATCGCAAAGCCAGACATTTCGGAGAAACTCCACATACAAATCATAACTTTTGGGTGTACAATTCGAACGACATAATATTCTTTTTATTATTACTTATATCTTTATGTACATTTAAGCAAATGACCACAGGTGTAATGTCTGCACGTGTGGCGCAGCGGCTAAGACAATCATCTCGCCGCTTCGTATCTCGGGTTCGAGTCCCGCACCGAACAACTATTTGTGTGACCCATAAATAGTTGTTCTGAGTCGGGATGTAATATGTTTCCGTCTATTATATGTTTGTAAAGTATCCCGCGACAAAAAAAATAGAGATTATAAATCTTTGTGTACATTTTGCTTACATATGAATAAGATATTACAATATTGTTTATGCAATCTCTACACAGCCTGTGTAATATTAAATATTCCAATAATTCCATAAATTTTCCAATTTTAGTTAACAATAATAATATAATAACTGAAGCGTGCTACTTGGTATCTATTATATCAATCAATAACATCAGAGACATGTTCCAGCTGCTTATCTAAACAATCTATGATGTTGATAGACACATATAGCCACTTTGCTTATATTTTGTATATAGGCGTGGTAAAGTCAATACATTGTATTTGGGGAAATAGGGTTGACTACTTTCCGGCGGTTTCATTATTATTACATCTGATCCGATGGTCTGATCGTGTGCGTAACACCGAAGTGCTGCGACGAGCCAATGTTGGTGGCATTGAGGCTTACCTTATGCGGCGACAGCTTCGATGGTGCGGTCACGTGTCTCGAATGGCGGAGGAGCGAGTGGCTAAGCGTATCTTTTATTCTGAGCTGAAGGAGGGGAAACGAAATCAAGGCGGACAGTTCCTCCGATATAAAGATGTGCAAAAACGCCATATGAAGAAATGTGAAATTGAGACCTCGTTGTGGGAAAGGCTTGCGGCCGACAGATCTGATTGGAGAGCTCTAGTCAAAAACAAAGTTTTTGACTTTGAGGAGCATCGTCGGTCAGAGCTTGACTCTAGACGTGACGAACTGAAAGCCCGACCACCTGCGGCGATCAGTAATAATTTTAATAATGGTGTGCTCACATGCCCGCAATGTGCGCGGACCTTCTCAAATAAGATTGGCTACTGTAGTCATATGCGAGCACACCAACGACAACTATCTGTACGGAGTTGAGGCAGTCGCCGTGACCGAAACCGGTCTGGAGTCATCATCATTACATCTGCAAGGCGCTCAATCTGCATCGAAAATAATAATAATAATATCCTGGGACATTATTCACACACGGCTATCTGACCCCAAACTAAGCAGAGATTGTCCTATGAAAACCAAATAACTGATATACTAAATTTACTTTCTTTTTTTAAATACATACTTTATATAGATAATTAATTACACCCGGACTCAGGAAAAACAGACATGTTCATGATTCAAATATTTGTCCTGAGTGGGAATCGAACCTGCGACCGGCGTGGAAAGCATTTATCAACCACGCCAACAGCCCTGCCATGATCAAGGAGTCTAAACTATTTAGCGGGTGGGCAGTCTTCACATGAGTTACCGCATGAGTAAGTTAATATCTCAGTCTTTCTGTGCTGTACCTGTCGTTCCCCACTCTATAGACTCGTCTCATCACCATGCTGGCTGAGTGAAGAGATTTGACGGGCCAGTTGGCGTGGTTGTCTTCCACGTCGCCGGTCGTGGGTTCGATTCCCACCCAGGACAGGTATTTGTGTTCTCATCAACATGTCTGTTTGTCCTGTGTCTAGGTGTAATTATTTATGTAAGTATGTATTTAAAAAAGACAAGGTAGCTTATGTAGTATATCAGCCATCTGATTTCCATAGTACAAGCCCTACTTAATTTGGGATCAGATGGCCATGTGTGAATAATGTCCCAGGATATAATTATTATTGCAACTGACTGCTAAAATAGCCCAACTCAAATTGTTACTGGTGTAACTTATGCCTATATATTTTCTATAATCTTCTTTCAATGTGCTTATTAGGTAAGTAAATTGCAATTTGCTGTAACAGCAGGCAATTTAGCATGTCCGAGTACGTCAGATTGTAAAAAGCTAAACGTTTGCACGAATAGAATATTATCTATGCCATAGTTACTATTAAACAGAAAGAGTCTCTTTATGTCTCCAGGTAAATTCTCTCAGCGCTGTGTTTGTTGTTTCCCGCTTTATAGACTCATCTTCATCACCATGCTAGCTGAGTGAAGAGATTTAACAGGCGAGTTGGCATGGTTGATAAATGCTTTCCTTTCTCGCCGCAGGTCGAGGGTTCTATTCCCACCCAGGACAGATATTTGTGTCCACGAACACGTCTGTTTATCCTTTGTCTGGGTCTGTAATTTGTTATATAAGTAGGTATTTACAAAAGAAAAGGTAGTATATGTATGATTTTCAAAGTACAAGCTCTGCTCAATTTGGGATGATATAGCCGTATGTGAATAATCCCAGGATATTATTATTATTGCAACTGACTGCTAAAATAGCCCAACTCAAATTGTTACTGGTGTAAGTTATGCCTATATATTTTCTATAATCTTCTTTCAATATGCTTATTAGGTAAGTGAATTGCAATTTGCTGTAACAGCAGGCAATTTAGCATGTCCGAGTACGTCAGATTGTAAAAAGGTAAACGTTTGCACGAATAGAATATTATCTATGCCATAGTTACTATTAAACAGAAAGAGTCTCTTTATGTCTCCAGTTAAAACAAATATAATTATACGCTACATGGGTAATTATGAGGACCGCAGTGACTCAGTTGGCAGTTAACATGCCTTCTGATCCAAAGGTTGTGTTCGATCCTCGCCCAAGACAAATATTTGTGTTCACGAACATGTCTATTTGTCTTGTTCTGGGTGTTTTCTAAGTTTGTTTATATTGACGGGCCTGTTAGTGTGGTTGACAAAAGCTTGCTTTTCACGCCGGAGGTCGTGGGTTCGATTCCCACCCAGGACAGATATTTGTGTGCATGAACATGTCTGTTTGTCAGTAGGTACAAGCTTTGCTTAGTTTGGGATCAGATGGCCGTGTGTTAATAATGTCCCAGGATATTATTATTTACAAAAAGAAATATGTAAGTTCTATCCGTTATCTAGTACCCCTAGTTCAAGCTTTGCTTAGTTTCACCAAGAAAGCGCTGTGATAAATGCCGAATATTTATTATTTTTATAAATTGCCTATATTCTAAGATATCTTTCTAATAAATACAATACGGAATAATAATGATATACTTAAGCATTTCGTATTTTTTGTCAATTTAAAAACATCAATTTGCAGGTATCTTTGCTACAGCAAAGTTTCGAGAGGCGATTTATCGCACGTATTTTTTTTAATAATTTCGTGTTTCTTCATCTCGTTTAAAAAGATCTGTAATCTATTCTGAACTACAAATTGAAAGAGTTGACACCAAAACCGAAAATATCCAGTTTAATCCACACCAGACTACTTATATTATTGCCCGTTGAAGCAATCGTGTGGTTTCCGACCCAAAAAGAATAACAGTGCCTACCCATATCCCGTGGGTGTCTTAAAAGACCAAGATTCACCAGGTATTCGGGCAGCAGCGCCTCCTGGGTACTAACTACTACCTAACTGCGGTCACCAACTCGCATGCCAAGCAAGGTGACTACGGCAAACCCCTCCAAATGACGAGCGAAATAAATGCATATTCTATTCTATTCTAATGGCAACCTATTAGAAACCTTTGGGGGAGGCCTGTATAAGCAGTGGACGATATCAGGCTAATGTGTGAGTGAAGTAATAAAAGCCTCCAAAATTAACTGCAAACCCCATTTTAAAAAAAACACTACTTAGACGGGACAAAATTAAACGACAATCTGATTACGTCTTGTTTATAAAAGTCTATTGATTTGAGAAGTTAGTGTATTTCTCTTACTGTAAGATACTGATACTGTGGCCGAGTGGTCGCACGTGATAAGTTGGAATCCGTCAAACGTGACAAACTCATAAACAGAAGGCATATTTGCCATTCATGGAGTCACCTCTGATTTTTAGCAAGGTATCATTACTAGTGTCTATGCAAATAATTTACGACGAAATATTATTCGCTTAATAGGAAACCCCAACACAAAAGATGGGGGGTATGAGTTTATCAGTCTGATGGTAGGTTAGTTCGAATCGGATGGTTGTGTCAAGCTTACATGATCGTAAACCGTTTAAAAGTACAGCTCTTGTGATTGTTTAGGTTAAGTGTAACTTACTTACGTAAGTAACTTTAAGTTAAGTTTTTTTCTTGCAACTTGTAATTTGTACTATGGCAACCAGGCAAATGATAACAACAACATAACTTTTATATTTCTTAATACATTATAATAATAATGTCCTCTTAGCCGAATTTCGGCCACGGCGGCCAGTCTCAATAGAGATTAGCCATCTGCGCGGGACATATTATAGTGCTCAAGTGTGTGTGCAAACACAGGAGCACTTTATATAGTCGCTAGGACGCCTAGCGACACGACCGGAAAGAGGTCAGGTCCAGGACCGACGGCTTTACGTGCTCTCCGAGGCACGGGGGTACCGCCATGTCCCAGACTTCGAGCTAATGCTGAGAAATATTTCTTTTTATAGAAAAGTCCCAAAATCACTTTTTGGCCCGACCTGGGATTTGAATCCAGGACCTCGTTTTCTGTGGGTAAACATGCTACCGCTAGACCAACGAGGCAGTCAAATAAAGTCTTAATACAATATGCATACATATTATAGAGAAGTTAAACCTAGGCACAGAACAAAATTAAATAATCGTGCCCATCACACAAAGATTTATCTGGCTTAGCCGGCAGGCTCACTGTCCACTTCTATTGTTACACACAGTAACTCTTAAACAACTTTTATGTATAATAATAATATCCTGGAACATGATTTACATACGGCCATCTGATCCCAAACTAAGCAGAACTTGTACTATGGAAACCAGAAAGCTGATATACTACATATATTACTTTTCTTTTGTAAATACATGTCTGGAAGAGATCGCTTTATGCGATAAGACCGCCCTTTGTACAACTTGTCTATGTAATATCTCATGTTGTATTTATTTTTATGGTGTACAATAAAGAGTATTCTATTCTATACATATTTATATAGACAATAACACTTAGACAAACAGACATATTAATCCACACAAATATTTGTCCTGGGTGGGAATCGAACCCACGACCACCGGCGTGAAAAGGTAGAATTTGCCAACCACGCCAACAGGCCTGTCTACTTACTTACGTAACTATTATATATCTTGACAAGTACAAGTGTATGTTAATACCCAAGTGCTGAATAAATTTCATTTCATTTCGTATAAAATTTAGGGAACAGTGTATTCCCCATATACTGTTCTCTGAAATATAGTTCCCACTAGTTCAGGGGACATAAGACCCGCAATATTTGTTGATATTTATTCCGAGTCAAAAAAGATAATTATTCTGATATATAGGTAAGAAGTTTAAAGCAAAAAAGTATCATCATAATCTTATAATATAATTCAAACAACAGTTCTTGTTGCAAATCATTGATCTTAAAAAATCTCACCTTCAAAACTTAAGTATGATGGTTATTAAAGTATGGCACATTTATCTGATTGTACTGTCTTGTTCCCTTCAGGGCTTGTATGACGCTTCAGCCAAAGCGATCAGCGTTGCCCAATTTTGGGAACATAAAATATAATTCTTACCAATGACACAATAAGAACAAGAAGATGGTTATTTAACATCTCAAACTCAATATTTCAGAAAACTTTAATCATAAAAAAAATTACGAGGTTATATTACATTTTTATTACAAATTCGAAAGATTGAGGGTTGAAACAACAGAACAACATTTGGGTGAAATTTCGAGGTAGAATGGAGATAGCTTAACCTTAGCATAGCCTTTATGTTACATTAATTGTTTAGCCCGGTTTGAGCCGCTTTCATTGTCTGGTGAAGCATTGAAAGCTTCTTAGGCTCTCAGTAAATGTCGAGTTAAAAACATTAATAATAATTAGCCACAGAGAGTGTGATGTACCCTCTATTCTCTCACTGTAATAATCCGATGAGGCGATCAGGCTAGAGCGGGGAGAGATCAGTAATAGTTCCGACAGTTATACGTGATCTGCGGGGCACGGGTTCGGACTAGGTGTTTTTCTTGCCAAAACATCATCATTTACACTTTTTAGTCCAACTAGGGATTTGAACCCAGGACTTCATTATCTGCAGTTGAACACGCTACTACTAGACCAACGACGTAAACAATAATTTAATTGGGTAATGTTTTCGTGATCGATATGAAACAGTACATATATAAGAGAAGACACATACAAGAGAAACGAGCTGATTCGCAGAAATCAACACGGGTTTGTATTTGCCAAATAAAGCATAAATGTTCGTTCAAATTTGCCTACCTCTGCACCTTTAAGTAGAAAATTTCCAATAAATTCTGTAGTTTAACGTCCACTACATGTGTACCTATTTTATTTACACTTAAAAGGCACTCGAATAAGCCACCCCAAATTGATTACAACCTTATCTCTTTGAGCTACAGTCCAAAAACAATTAAAAACAGTATTAAGGGTTAAGCGACGTTCTATTTTGAACTAATTCGTATCATGCAATCGTGCTGCTTGTTTATACTATTAAAAAGCAAATAACCATTACATTAACGTATCTAATACTCTTTTGAATGTAAGCATTGACATAATAATTATTATTTGTAATAGATTTACTAATGTTTACTTGTAACACTTGTAACTTGCATTTGACGAAACGGATTGCAGTTTCGTCAAATGCAAGTTACAAAGTGTTACAACCATTCAGCTGGTCGGTTGTTGATGCGTGAAAAGCGTGGTTAGTTCCGCACCTGTCCGCAGTGGACCGGGATCGAGGGCGCCACTAGAGGCCGCACGTGATGTGTGCGCGCGCGCAGTCATCAGACGCGCCGATGCCGCGCGACAGCCTCCCGCGCACTCACAATATTACTTACGCCACTTATCACTTAACGCGTGTGACAGTGTTTATTTTTTATTAATATTATTTTGTGTGAATCTGTGTTCGAACGTGGGAATCCAATAACATGTTTCTAAAGGTAATGTTCAAGCTAAGTTGTATTTAAGTATAGCCTTGACTTTGAATCTGAGGACAAGTTTTCTATTAGTAAACAATGTTCGCGTAATAATTAGTGGTTATTTAACTTCACATGCTTAACTATTGTTTATTCAACATTGTCAATTTAATTATACAATAAACATGAGTGAATGATGGGAATTTTAAAACATAATGGATAATCTTAAGTTAACTAAATATCGTGAAGCAGTATTGTACGGGCGTAAATTTAATATTTATTTACCTATTATTTCACCTTGTACGAGTATTGCATAGGTATTTTTATTTTAAAAGCATATTTCGTTGTGTTTTTAAGTATGGTTAAAATTTAAAAACAATTCTCACGAAATTATTGTGAATAAAAATAATTGATTATATTAAACTGATGAAAACAATTAAGGCTACGTATACAACATGTAACATACATAGTGTCGAATACTTTACGAATACAATTTACCTTTTAAAACAAAGATGTAGTATAAAAAATTTCTAAATATGTAAATAAGTATTAGTACTTTGTTCAAAGAAAGTCAGATCATGGGCATATTTATATTAGTGAAGATTTTTAATTCAAATATTTGGCTAACAAATGTTCTACAAATTAATTAGTTTCATAAAATGGTGCCCTCTAAAGCACGTCGCATTATGTTACATGTTGTATAATGTAATAAATTAGTCCTTTGTGTGATGAGAAAACCGAAAAAGAAGGAAAACCTTGCACGAGACACATGATCTCACAAATCCAAAAGACTCTACACGTAAATAGGTTTTCGTTCAATTTTCCGGATCAAAAACAGTTGCTAATAGACTGTTCGTGAAACGGCAACAATAGAAACCAAACCTTTGTTTTCGGGGCTTTGAAACATGGACTCGAGTACAATATAGAGAACAAAAAATGTCTCGAATCATCAGAATACATATACATCGTAACGTACAACCCATTCTTTTGACGCTTCGCAAGATTCGTAAATTGTCTCCTCTCGACAGATACGTGACATATTTTCTTGCAATTGTATCGAGAGAATAATTTGTACTCGTACTAAAAGAAACTGTATTGAGCAAGGAAATTCGTGTAATGTCCGATTACAAAATTCTTGGTATTGACTAACTGACAGCGCCGATTTTCCGCGCCCGTTTTAAGATAGGAAGATAGATAAACCAGATAAGATTTTGTTATCATTCATTGTTACTTTAGATGTATTATTGTTATTAGAAACTTGAGATTTCAGAATACAATAACTCTCATCCTTATAAATATGTTGTCATACTTATAAATATGTTGAGACAGTGATCAGCTACAGAGTTAACATGGTAGTAATTTGAACCATTAGGTATCTTATTATAAATCTTTTTTTCTTATTAGTAGACTTCATTATTACCTAACCTTATTATTTGCGATTGAACACGCTACCGGTAGATCAACAACAACAACAACTCAAAATTATTAATGGCATTTTGCTGGCAAGAAAATCACTTGGTAGTACCTCGGAATCTGGTAACTGGCGGTGTTATATGCCCGTGCTTCGCAAAGCACTTAAACTGTAGGGACTGCACCTGATGCCTCTCTGATCGTATCGTATACATAGGCGGTCATGCTCTCTTCTTCACCTGTCTGTAAGTGATTGGTGAGGTTAAGCAACTAGGCTTGCAGACAGTCTATCGATGGGTGACCGCCAAAGTGGTTTATTTTCTGAGCATGTCCGTGCTTTGAAGCCTGTCGCACCCAGGTGTAGTCATTAGGTAACAGTAGTAACGCTATTTCAGACGCCTAATGGGCAGCTAGAGGAACTCAGACACTAAGGTAGCAAATGCCCATAAGGTAAGTAAGTAGTGCTGAACTCGAAGAAAAAATGTCACAGAAGTGATCAAATAGACAATACTGTTCAATCTTATTGGCCAAAGTCAGTAGAGAGATTTATGTATAACCGCCATGCTTAGAGGGCTGAAGCGAACAAACAATTTATCCTAGTCTTCAAAATATCATTTTGCACTGGAGCGAGTGACAAGCAATTCATCATCCTAATGAGGCTCTCAATATTTTGGTTAACTGTTTTAGCATCAGTTTCAGGAGGACCATTTATTAGGTTTTTATGCAATTTTCATGATAATAAGGAAAATATTATTAATTTCTTGTTTTAAAAAACAGCGGTGCAGCGGTTAGCCGCTGCACCGCTTTCGCCTCGCCGCATCGGGTCGCGGGTTCGACTCACGCGCTGGACCACTATTTGTGTGACCCATAAATAGTTGTTTTGAGTCCGCATGTAATTTGTGTCCTTCGTCTATTATATGTTTGTAAAGTACCCCGCGACACAGGGATTAAATTACCTAGTGCGGGCGTTGTCTTTAAAAAATAAATATATATCATAGGGTTTTAAACGAAATGGGCCATAACGCGATTACATCATTGCCATGTTTGCCATGCTACTGTTAACCATATAAAGAAGAGATTAGGGAACCTAATATAAGATTAAGTCGTCCGTTATACATACTAATAACATTATCTAGTAAAATTAAAGTTATAATTACTGAGAATGCTATTTAAAACAACATTACTTAACACATTACCACGATTACTGGCTCATAATGTTATCAACTGGCTGGCGTGGTTGGTAGATGCTTGCCTTTCACGCCGGTAGTCGTGGGTTCCATTCCCGCCCAGGACAGATATTTGTATGCAAGAACATGTCTGTTTGTCTTGAGTTTGGGTGTAAATATATGTAGTATATCATTTATATGATTTTCATAGTACAAGCTCTGCTCGGTTTGGGATAAGATAGCCGTGTGTGAATATATTATTATTATTAATAACTTCTACAATTCTCAAAATGTTATGTATTCGTATGCCTGGAAGACCAATAAATAAAGTATTTATTGAATTCTAAAAAGCCATCAAAAGTTTGATAGATTGATGTTGACAGTGAGCCGTATAAATTGCGACCAGTTCACGAAAGCAATATTGGCGGTATTTAATGGATCAATCATGTTACTTTTTTCAATATAGGTATCTTGTGGAGGAATTTGTTTATACACATAAACACATTTATACCCAACTGTTAGGAATGGTAAGATCTTGAAAGTCATTTGTTTAAGATTTAAGTATTTAAGTAATCTTTATTTCGCTCAAAATATGGTACAGAAAAGATTTTATAGCCATCACTTGCATCGATAGATGTAACAATAACTCTAAACCGTGCTCAACTTCACACTTGAATTTCAAACTGATTAACCAATGAGAGAGAGAGAGAGAGAAAGAATCGGCATCTTAGGTGTCAAGATTATTACAGCTCTGAGAATTGAGTTTAATTTCTAAAATACGGACTTGGGGACGCATAAAAACGCGGGAACTAAAGACTGCATTAAAAAGTTTAATTAATACCAATCATTTTTTTCGTAAATAAAACTCTAGTATCAGCCATTTTTACACAATTCGTGACTAAGATCTATTACGTTACTTAACCTTTACATTTTTTCTCCATATTTTTTGATGAATCGATCTTCAATGTTAGATTTGTTAAAGTAGATAAGAACCACACATACATAATGACGTCAGAAATGATTTTTATCATATTTATTCTTGGAGAAGCCTTCAAAAATATACTTGACACTCACGTTTTGTGTCGTGATAATTATTTCGGTATATTATCACGAATATGCTACCAAACATACTATTACTCCGTACCTAATGTTACGTATATATGTACATTTCCATATACTAATGGGTAGTAAGTATCTATAAATAAATTCTGAGTCTAAGCATAGTCTATCTTAAAAAATACATTCTGATATACCGAATTGCATGGTTTCTTTACTAAAAAGATTTTTGATCAGGCCCATAGATATTTTAATTACCCAACAAAATAGTTAATGTTGTTTGGTAATTTAAAATATCTCTGGGCATTTTTATTATTGAGCATTACGTAATTAGAAGCAGAGATAATAACAATTAATAATTTTAAAGTTCTAAAACCATATTAAGAATACTCAGAATTTCATCAGTTAGAAAACCAAGTTTGTATATCAACAATATAGCTGTCACCGAATATCTACTACAAATAACTCTACTGAGTCCTCAATACGGAATCACTGTTGAAGCCTCGTAAAAGATCCTCCCTCCTGGTACAAGAGAAGAAACCAAAATAATTTAGTGTACTAGCTATAACTATAACGCTATAACCTCATATAAGAGTTATAATGTCGTAAAATATCCATATAAATAAATTATGAAACACTTTTATCTGAACATTAGGAAGTGACAGTAAGTTTATCTTGATGTCCTATCGTCTTTGAAGTAAGAAGTAACATTACATAGTTAACCTTGCATTATTTCATAATCTTGAAATTATTTTGTAGTTTCGAGGCCTTTTATAGTAGTCACAGGGAGTGAGTCTACATTTCATTAAGGTTACTACGTTTCATTTCTACCTGATACAGCACAATCTATTTACAATTGATGGAAATCAGAGTCAGGTATATTTCTGGCCAATGACAGCTTTACTTGAGGTATTACAGCTTGACACGCAGATATAAAATCATCCCAACAGAATTATGTAATCTTTCACAACACGCATTTACTTTGCAATTATTTCTGAGCTATGATGAGGATGTTAATATCACAGAAACGTGTTAACTCTATGTAGATATTATGTATTCAGATTCTCTTCATGACATCACTTATCTCACGAAACAGTATCAAGGTTAACAAGATTTATCTACGTAAGTACCTACTTTCTCCATTATTCTACCGCCGTCTTTCTTAACTTTGTACGTGTATCTTTTGACAATGCACTGTAATGATTTCCGTGCCTGACATGGCACGCATTCGGCCCTTTTCTATAGTATTCGTAACTTCTTAGGCAATTGCTAATTGGGATACGCAACTATTAGTCTAATTTCGTGCTTTAATTACAGTGGCGGATGGTTTTAAACGCCGTTTTCCTGATATTGATAGTTCATAATATGTTGATCGGAGAAAGCTTTGTGTCGCGGCAATCGGGTCCAAATTAACGGGGTTGATGTATTGAAACAAGCTACCTCCATTCGTAGTGTAGGTATTTAAACGCACGTAAGAAATTGTTTATACAGGAATTGAGTTATACGAGTACATATAAAGAGCTTTCTCTGCGCCTGAGCTCTCTTCAAATAACTATTGGATTAAGAGTTATAAAGAGTCCATGATGGCAACGTACACACTGTTTTTCTAAGTTATCGTATTTTGTACGCATAAATACTTTGTAGGCTTCGGCTGCTTTCAGTTCCTAAAGGAGCAGGGCAGAAGTACCCTTAACTGAAGCATGATATATATGAGTGAATGTTTCTATAAAATATGAATGAAAAATCAAAAGAAAAAAGAGAGGATTAAAGCAAGTGAAATTCCGTCGTCTTTGTCTCTTTGTCGTCTTTCATATGGGAGACGGCCGTAAGTCCATCGATTTCTTAATCCTACTAAAATTATTGGGCCTGTTGGCGTGGCTCGCAAATGCTTGCTTTTCACGCCGGGGGTCGTCGGTTCGCTACCCAGGACAGATATGTGTGTGCATGAATATGTCCGTTTGTCCTAAGTCTGGGTGTAATTATCTATATAAGTATGTATTTACAAAAGAAAAGTAGTATAATATGTAGTATATCAGTTATCTGATTTCCACACTACAAGCTCTGTTTAATGTGTAAATAATGTCCCAGGATATTATTATTATCAATGCCGAAGTTTTTGAGTGATATATAGATGTATGGATGTTTGTTACACTTTCACACAAAAACTACCGTACGAACTTTTATGAAGCTTTTTAGTAACTAAACTTATATATCCAAATAACACATAGGTTATAAATTTATAAAGTTTAGCGCGGGTAAACCCGTAGTTCACAACTAGTAGGTAGATATATAAAATGGTAACGGTTAAATACTAATCGCAACGATAATCCTGCAATAGCCGTAATTAAGCTGTGTGCCTTGATTAAGTAAGCCAGTGTTGTCACAAATCAACTCTACTATTAAACATGTAGAGTATAAACACATTTGACAAGTTATGAAACCGTCTTACATTAGAGCGTACGTGACAATCATGTATATCTTGACCTGTTACTTATTAAGTTATTACTTAAAGTTCATGACGGATATAGCGGCTTGGGTAACTTACCAAGCTCTTGACCCGGTTAAGTTACCGGTAACTGTAGAACAGGTGGTTTGTAGGCCTTCAGGACAAGTTTACTTGAATGTCACCGAAATGCACGCTTTTATAATAGGGAATGTTGTTATTGTGGAAAGTAATATTATGTTATCTGTTCTATATAATAATATAGTTCAGATAAGGAGCAATATTATGTTTTTTTTATTGTGGTACCTTTCAGCAATAATTTGATCATGCATTTACAAAATTTAAGTGCCAATTTTTATTATTATTAATTGTTAATAACAAAAAAAATTGGCACTTAAATTTTGTAATTCAGGTTATTTGATTGTTGCATTTAAATTATTCAATCAATAAACTCTTTATTATTTAAATCCCTCAGTTAACAATGTTTAAACATGGATATGGATGTTCAGAGTTTGTAAAGTCTCTTGCGATAAAGATATAAAAGTAACTAGTGCGACCGTAGTCTTTAAATAATAAAAGGAAGAGTATGGCCAAATCAAGAAACAGCAAAACAAAGAAAATTATCAGATCTCCTGATATACCAATCTGGCAACACTCCAATCAAAGTTTGTTTGTATTATAGTTTGTGTAACTTCTACAAATAATAAAAATAAGTGAACTTCAATTATTATACATAATGTAGGCTTACAAGTTATTCTAAAATATGTAAAAGGTCCTCAAAATATTCTTTGTAGTATAAAATTCAGGGGCTATACACATTTTATTCTTTATTCATATGGTGGAACATCGATCACGCGCTTCAGCTGTGTCAACCCGATAAATACTTAAATGAAAAAGCCAATGTCGGGTTCGACAAATATATTGGAGTAATCTAATATTGACAGTATTTTATAGGAGATAGAAGAAAGCGTTTTGGCTCTAAGAGCAACTTGAATAAGAACGTGACTCCGTCATACAACCATATGGTGTGAGTGGGAGGAGAGCCGCTACAGCTCAATGAAGAAGAGAAGGAGTATCAGCTACACAATGACGTAAGCGTCCATATACTTCGGTAACCGATAAGCATTATTCGAAACATATGCTACAAAAAACTAGATGTCTCAGAAGAATTCGCCTTAAAAGTAAAAAAAGACCCTGAAACCTAAATCCAAACTATGTAGGGTCACGCTGAAACACACAGATTTTATATTTATTAATATCGGCTTGAAAACCCTGAACTTCATTGTAGCGCCACCTATTTGGCTAAGAATAAACGATCGAAACTGCAATGTATCGGAGACGGTGTTATACAAAGACTTAATTATTTGTAAAATTTATTTTCTTCTAGGCCTACTGACGAAATTCCTCACATTGCACGTTAGAGAAAATTAATTTTGTTTGCCAATACGATGAATTTTGACGATCTAACTCACACCCAAGGATCAAGAGAGCGAGGCACTTACTCAATCCAGCTACTCATAGAGCTAAAGAACGCTATGGTCTACCTCACCTAGTGGTGTTAGAGTAGCGGTAGCTAGAAGTCACGTGTAAATACTAAAGCCTACCTATATACGAATGCGGTGGCCATCAACACCCAAAATGTTTTATTTTATATAATCAAAGCTTACGATGTCAAGAAATCCGTTTGATCCTACGTGAAAGTCGGTACAATAGTGCATTTCTGCAATAATGTACATATATCGATCTAAGCCTCCGTCAATTCTATCCATAAGATAAAACACCGCTGCAGTATTAAGTAAACAACGTGAATTATACCACCATAACTCTGTTATCAGGCTACACGATCAAATGCGTTCGTACAGAGACAATGCAGCAGGAACTATGCCTACCAAACAGCGTAGAAATCATCCTCTCCTCCCCAAATACCGCTTATTTCAAAGCAATATGGTTTAAAATAGAAACAAAAATTCGCTGAATAATTTGCGAGGAAACTCCCACACTACACGTTATTCTAATTTGTGTGACGTCAGCGTTAACAAACATTTTTATCAAAACGGGGTCGCCGTCGTTCAACAACTATTTTGTTAAGTATACACACATAAATAAAAAAGAGATAGGGGCACCACGACATAACATAATGAGTGCGAAACAGCTTCTTCTTTTGAATCAATATTACAGAGCCACGTTGAACAGTATGTGGCCTATGATGAGCGAACCCATCCTCGTATTAACATCGCTCTCGCCTACTAAACCGGATTGTCTTTGATGATTAACGACCTATCCTCGTATTGACCTGGCTCTGTCCTGCATAGCCCAGATACTACCTACGTTAATTATCATGTCTCATTTTTTAAGAATTCTATAGTGGCCTCTTCCTAGGTAATTAATATAATATATATGTATAGACTGCATCTGAATACCCCAACCCACTTATAGAAACTTTAATATCTGGCAAAAAGCTGTAAAACTTCCATTCAAAAGTTGGATATTGAAAGGGAAACTGTCTATGTCTAAGTGTTGTTCGTCTTTCACGATTTTGAAATTTTCTTATGGAAAGCAGTTTTCCAGTCGCATAGAGTTTTCATACAACAAAAACTTGGTTGTATGAAAACTCTATGCGATTGACCATAGATAAACTGCTCTCCATAGGAAATTTCTCTTATCCAAATAATGCAAGACACAGACTACACTCAGACGCAGACATTTTCCTTTTCAATACCCAACTTTTGAATGGAAGTTTCCAAGCCGTGTTATACCAATTAAAAGTTTGTTATTTTATGCGAATTATTATATTAACATCTACCCAGCTTGATCAAACATAATAGAATTGGTTAAAAACGGTGTACTTATCAGTGGCGAGTGGTTAAAAGCAAGATTCTTCGCGAAAACCATCTCCGATGCTGCCAGTCGTTAAGTACGATACGAGTCAAAAGTCACTTCGTACCGACTATTCGGGTTTGATTCGGATTTCAGTTTGATTTGCAAATATTTTCAAACTCACCCCTTGTCTTTAAATTCTGAATTTAGTAAGAAAGAAGGCTTTTTACGTCGTGATGTCTACTACAGAAACAGCTCTCCTTTGGACTCGCAATTTAACGATTCAGATATCATACGTTGAAAGCAATATACAATATTCGATATAACAGATTGCGGGCGTTGTCTTTAAAAAGAAAATAAGGAAAATTTGAAAGGAATTTTACCATTACTCACGAACATGCCGCAGATAGAGTAAATTTCTCATTTTACGTACCTGTAAACAAACAGTAATAAATTTTAATCATTTTATCTGCAATCGTCACTAAATATAATAACACTTAAAGCTAAAAGATATTTTAAGAGAGAATACAAGAAATTTTAATTTGTTTTGTTAGCTATTAACCTATTAGCAGTTGATTTGACTAGTTCAATTCCATGTTTAATCAATCCTGAAGTAAGTAATTATCACGTAATCCAATATCTACTAGACTTTCTTAAAACTAGACTAGAAAATCAGTTATCAACGCACGTCCTGTATTTAACGAGCTATGATACAACTTGTGATTAGCAATACATGCTATTATTATCTGTGAAAGTGTTGCCCTACTTACAAAGGAAATGGTAGGTACTCAAATTTGTTTGATCCCTTAACTGCGTCGTTGAATACTTAGATACAATGTAGTTATATGTATAACATAAATAGTGTGAGGGCTCCGTCTACATATTTAGGTATAAATTTTACTACCTAAAAGAACTTTGCGATATATATACATTCATTTGGGAGTTAGGTAAACCCCCAAATTAATGGAGATCTCTATGTACATGTTTTGAACTAGCAACACTTGCACAACTAATTACTGTATATTAAAGGGTATTTACGGCGAGATATACTCCTAATATATAATCCTAATGCTTGGCCTGTTGTCAGATTCTGACAAAATGCTTCTTGTCATGTCAGTCATTGAAAATATAAATTTACCTTCACTAATCGCAAGTCTCTACGGTGCGGTCAAAGGTTCGTAATACACCACATGGAAGAACAAACATAAAAATCAGGAGTGCTTGACGCAAGAAATATACAAATGTAGAAAATAGAGATTAATACACTACATTTTTTTAGAATATGGCAAATATGTCTCCTGACTTAATAAGTTTACCAGCATCGTAAATTTAAGCTGACAATCGTTATCCCCGAAGACCCTTAAATCAAAGCATTTGCTATGATACCCACAAATATACCCGGGTACGAGGTACTCATGTACAACTAAAGGCGATACCTACAAAAGTCACAAGAATTCCCATAAAGGTAACCTTTCTTAAGTATAACACCTGAAAATGTAGATCTATATTCATCTATATTCAATTAACCATCGACTTCCATAATATAAGGGAAAGTAGACTGACAGTTTATTTGGGCTGGGCAAAGGAAGCTTATCCGGTATTTACCGAAACTTCAGCTATTATCGGAGTCCGTTTATTTACAAAGAGGGGTGTTAAATCAATGATACTCCGTAGTAAATTCGACCTGTTTTACCAGACGATTAGTAGTATAATCTACTTTACGATTAGTAGTAAAAACTTATCACGGAACTCCGGAAAAATAATTTTCGTAGTACTATTTCTGGTATTTCTGGAATTCAGAGCAGTACATGACAATAACCAAAATAGCTTATAAATACGTAAAATAACATACATGCCTAAATCTATATATGGATCTTGTACCCACTGGACCTTTATAATTTCACCCTTCCTACTCGAAAGCACCCATTAGACCTTCTATTAAAAACCTTGTACCCACTAGACCTACAAACTGGAACCATACCTGCAACAAAGGACAAAATAGATCTCCTTAAGAAATACGTCGCATTGGACCTCGCTTTCTTACACATTTCGCCCCCTTTTTATGGAACGTACAATCGTGTATAATAGTGAATTAGACTAGACGGGCCCCACAAAATCAAAATAAATACCTCCAACAAATAAAGCGTTATAGACACTCAGCTTAAGTCGCTTCTTAAATTACTAGTATTTTAAAAGGGACGGCAAACTAGCTAGAGTAGAACTTGTACTGTCCTTAATATCCCCTTTTAAATAAGACTCAAAGCCACAAAGACAAATAATCATGAGAAACTTTAATACTTTGTATGGACATACGTAAAACTTATTAAAAAACAACGCCTGCTTATATGGAGACATTAAACTTAACAATAGGCAACAACAATAGGTATGTAGGCAACCATACAAGTATATTTTAATAATAACGACAAATAAACGTGATTACGATCTCCGCGACAATTATTGGAATAAGCGTGAGATCACGATTACCCACCACCCTGTTTAACCTTTGAGGATACATTCGATTTTTCTTGTCTGGAAGAGATTGTTATTAAACGATAAGACCGCAAACTGTATATTAGAATGTTTCCTGTTATTTGTATCCGTTTTTCGTGCAGGAACGAGTACGTAGGGGAAGTACCCGTTCCTCGGAGCAAGGCGCTAGTAATATCTCCATCACTGTGTTCTTAACAAATAAAGAAATAAATCCTCTTCAACGAGTCACACCAGTTATCTTAGTGCTTACACAATCCATCCTAGACGGCATCTTAGCTTACTATCATCATCATCATCATCATATCAGCCGAAAGACGTCCACTGCTGGACAAAGGGCTCCCCCAAAGATCTCCACAATTGCCGGTCTTGCGCTATTCGCATCCAGCATTTTCCAGCGACCCGCACAAGATCATCGGTCCATCTTGTAGGGGGCCTGCCCACGCTGCGTCTTCCGGTTCGTGGTCGCCACTCAAGAACCTTTCTGCCCCAACGGCCGTCGGCTCTACGAGCTATGTGCCCTGCCCACTGCCACTTCAACTAGGCAATTCTTCGGGCTATGTCGGTGACTTTGGTTCGCTTGCGGATTTCGACATTTCTGATGCGATCCCGCAGGGAAACTCCGAGCATAGCCCTCTCCATTGCTCTTTCGGTGACCTTGAGCCTTCTAATAAGGCCCATAGTGAGCGACCACGTCTCTGTTCCGTATGTCATCACTGGCAACACACACTGGTCGAAGACTTTCGACTTGAGACACTGCGGTATTTTGGACGAGAAGATGTTACTATCAGCGATCACAATCCAAACAACCATAAAAAATCATTTCCCCGCGACATGCTTGGTGGTAAGCATTTAATGATCCTTATGTTTTACTCCCAACCTAACAGTCGCCGTAAATTAGGAATTGCCAACCTTAAAAGTGTATCTTAAAACGTTTTTGGAAATTTGTCTCAAATTTTCTTGCGTAATTGTACATCTAGAGCGCGGAGAGTAAAATTAAGGAAAAACAAACCCAAGAATTTTAACAAGCAAACGGCGGAAATACTATATGCCTCAATTTACCATTGTCATAGAAGGCTCAGAGGCGCCAACGATAGTAAAGATCACAAGTGACGTCATAGGAGTTACGATGTCGGATCTCTCTCTGTAAAAAAGATTTACCACGGCTAAGAACATCCACAATCTTAGCGAGATTAATACGCTTAGATTATTTAGGTACCTATTTCCATGATAACAGAGAACTCGAGATAATCTAAAGGCGGATTTGTAAACATCAAACATCTTAGTGTTTAATACAAGGCCGTTTAAGGCTAAATACGAAGTAATTCCATTTATGCTTACCTATTATAAAGAAATATGTAACAGTGAGTAATTAATGAGAACTATCTATCTTATACTAGGGACTTACTATGGGCCTTATCAGAAGGCTCAAGGTCACCCTAAGGGCAATGGAGATGGCTATGCTCGGAGATTCCCTGCGGGATCGAATCATGTCGAAATCCGCAGGCGAACCAAAGTCACCCACATAGCCCGACGAATTGCAAAACTGAAGTGGCAGTGGGCGGGGCACATAGATCGTAGAACCGACGGCCGTTGGGGCAGAAAGGTTCTCGAGTGGCGACCACAAACCGGAAGACGCAGTGTGGGCAGGCCCCGTACAAGATGGACCGATGAACTTGTGCGGGTCGCTGGAAACTGCTGGATGCGAATAGCGCAAGACCGGCAATTATTGTGGAGATCTTTGGGGGAGGCCTTTGTGCAGTAGTGGACGTCTACGTCGATATGATGATGATGATGATGATCTATCTTATACGAACGCGGTCCTCTATTTTTTTTCCAATGACATTTTCAGTAGGTAATATTTGGAGGCTTTCATCGCCTCTCCGGACAATATAGACGAGCGTTAGTTCAAGCCGTTTAGCAATAAAGACTACAAACTAGGTACCGGCACCGAAGGGTGTTTTGTGCAACTGTCGCTCTATGTTTATATAGGATGATGCCTCTCGTATGATTGTAGATCATAGAGGGCATTTCATCCAAACGAATGCAAAAAATGCTTCATAGAGGACACAGATGGTCACGACGCGTTCGCGGTCGTACTTTAGGCCGGCGAGAACAATATATAAATTTTGGCATAGTGACACTTTGTCCGGATTATTGAAGACGTTCCGTGGAAAACGGTACTTACGGGGGAGGACGATAGGGAAGTTTTGTCAAAGTGCCGCGACCAGCAAGAGACTTGGATTATGCATAGCAGAGTCGAAAAAGGAACGATTTGGACGCATCCTTCGTCTAATGCCTGATGGTAGGTAGGCAAATTAAAATCGCCATGGCACATCGCATCACCTGATTTGGAAGCGTCTGAATTGGGTATAGAAACATAACGGCGGCGTGTGCAAACACCGGTCTCGCGAAGGTCATAATGGGCTGAATGCACGTCGCGTTTCCATACAATCGATCAGATGGGCAGTTTACATTGTTTCTGCGACATCGACATATTGACTCATGCTAATCAAATATAATTACTACCTATTTGTACTGTGTATTTACTTTGTCCTATAAACCGTGTAATTTATGATATATAGAATATAAAACTAAAGCAATACTTTACATAAAATAATAATCAATTTCCATGCATTGTGTTCTCGATTGACGTGTTAAGTCAGATATTTTTATTTCCAATATTAAATACTAGCTGTGCCCTCCGGTTTTACCCGCGTTAATCTTTATAAATTATAGCCTATGTGTTATTCGGATATATAAGCTACATTACTACAAAGTATAATCAAAATCCGTTTGGTAGTTTTTGCGTGAAAGATTAAGAAACATACACACTCACAAACTTTCGCCTTTATAATATTAGTGTGATTACTATGCAAGGATACGGCTTATCAGTAGACCTGTAAATTGCGTTTACGATGTCATGTTCATAATTAGGTTAATAGCCATGTAATTAATTAAACTACAACATTAAAACAATAATAAAAAAAACATTGTGTTATGACTGCCATGGATTTCTTCAAAGTCACGTCCGAATCATTACTTACTTATGTAAGTAATGATTAAGTAAATTGCGTTTAATATTTCCAATAAACGAAACAATGTTTACATTATCTACCAGCCAGTATCTTCACGTGATTTTGTTTTCTACATACGTTTACAAGTTTGCCCTGTATTCATAGTGTAATATAGTAAGTAGTAGTGTAATAAATACAAATTTTAGGAAGTAACATGTATAATAGTCAATTCATCATCATCATGTCAACCGAAAGACATCCCCTGCTGGACAAAGGCCTCCCCCAAAGATCGCTACAATTGCCGTTTTGGCACTACCCGCATCCATCAGCTTCTAGCGGTTTACCTTTAAGGCCTTCCCACACTTCGCCTTTCAGTAAGTGGTCGCCTCTCAAGTACCTTTCTGCCTCAGCGGCCGTCGGTTTTACTACGAGCCATGTATCCTGTTTACTGCAAAGTGCCACATGGCTTGAATAGCCAAGCTGAAGGCCATGCATGGTTATTCTTCGCGCTCTGTCGATTACAATACACGCATTTCTGAGTTGATCTTGCAGGGAAACTTGGAGCGTGGTCCTTTTCATTGCTCTTTCTTGCAAATACATATAGTAATAATAATATACTGTACAATAATTTAAATACCAAATTAACATAACCATCACACCAGCTGAATCTGCAGAGCAGAGCTGAAAATCATTTGACAAATGAATAAAATCCTGCTAATATTATAAATGCGAAAGTTTGTGAGTATAGATGGATGTATACATATAGATGTTTGTTACTCTTTCACGCCATAAGTAGTGAAAGGATTTTGATGAAACTTTGTAGGAATATAGGTTATATATCTGTATAACACATAGTAAAACCGCGGGGCACAGTTAGTTTGATCATAAATCTTGACCCATAATTCTCTCTAAGCTTTACCTGTTTAAACGATACGAAGATCAAATGCCAATTTGTTACGAAGTAAGACAGATGAACAGCTGCAGTAACAGTATACGGTAATATAGATCAACAGTTGTTTCAAAACATCATTCACGCATCATTGGATGCGTATGTGGTACTGTACTACAACGCAGATTAGAATTACAAAACATTATGTACCGAGAACGGTAGAGTATTAACTTTTATTATTAACTATCGATTTTGTTCTATTTAGTTGAAATCTATTGCCTCGACCTATCCATTTGCTAATCTATACACAACTAACAGCGCAATGAAGCCACAAAACAAAAAAAAACATATAACCAAAATAATTTTCATTCTCGCGTTCACTATTAATGTAACACAGTGCATTCAATTTGAAGTTTCTAACGTAACTTGACGTAAAGTACTGTTACTATTGGAACATATATTTTTAAGTTTAATTAATTTGCTTCCTACATTATGAAAATATCCCTTAGAAATAGAAACAAGGAGGAAAATATCCGTACTAATGTTAGAACTACCAACTGGAACACAAAATTCAGACCAATTACTAAAACGAAGCAGAACTAAAACCAAGGACAAGGTAAAGCGGGAAAAACAAGCTTTTAGTACCACCTGCCTTTGAGTAAAACTTAGCGTGAGTCTGGCGTGTGTTATCAGAAAATGAGATCACTTTTGATGTCTTAAATTGTTTTAAGTGAGAACAACTTTATAATTCCTATTTTCGTAATCAGATGTTACAAGCAAAACAAATTAATACTAAGTCAAATAACACGGCGAATGGTACAAGTTAAACAAATTGATACGAAGGTAAAGTACTACAGCAAATTGTAATAGGATGGTATATGCCAGACAATTGACTACAAGGTAAGTTAAAAACGGCAAATGGTACAACTTAAACAAATTGATACTAAGGTAAGTTAATACGGCGAATGGTATAAGTAGAACAAATTAATACTAAGACAAGTAACACGGCGAATGGTACAAGTTAAACAAATTAATACAGCGAATAGTAATGCGATGGTATAAGTAAAACAAATGAATACCAAGGTAAGTTAACACGGCAAATGGTACAAGTTAAACAACTGAATACTTTGGTAAGATATTACGGCAAATTGTAATGTGATGTTATAACTGAACTAGATAAAAACTATCAGGTTTAGGCAAATTATTTTGAATTTGAATTCAGCTTATAACTTTAGAAATATTTTTCGTCAGGAACATGCTCTCCCGTTCTCTCTCTACAGTAAGACTGTGGGTAAAGCTTAAATACAATCTGTCAAAGCTTTTATAGCTCATTACACAACGTATAACGTACTCTGTACAACTCAAATTCTTAAATTTACTTGAAATAAATAAATATAAATATCTTGAGACATCTAACACACTGCGATCTGGTTCGAAAAAAGTGATAAACTCTTTTGTTTTTCAACATATGTACATACATACGCATTATAGATATATTACACCCCGGCACAAAACAAAAAACCGTGCTCGTATTACCGTGGTGTATTATTTTAATAATGTTTAGAGGAACTATCGTGCTTTGTCTTTCCCCCTAAATTTGTTTTTGCCACTCATTAATTAAAATAACTGGCGAAAAAATACTATAAGTCAGAAAGTCATTAATTACGTAAACCAACAAGGTAAATTATTTATCACTAGCGGAGAGTTTGCCAGATGATATATTTTTACATTTTTCATAAAATTGGACCTTTTCACATAAATGTGATTTATATATTACTAGCTGTGCCCCGCGGTTTTACCCGCATTAAACTTTATAAATTAATAGCCTATGTGTTAATCCAGGGTATCAAGTAACTGCATACCAAATTTTATTAAAATCGCGTCCAGCCGTTTAGCCGTGAAGAAGTAACAAACATACACACTCACAAACTTTCGCCTTTATAATATTAGTGTGATATAGTTAATGTAAGCCGGATAGCTACCTCGACCATTGCTTCTTACTGCTACAATTTTAACATAGGTACTAATTTGCGTAACTTTTCAATATGAGTGTCTAGAACACTGCTTTAAAATAGAGCATAATATATCAGGTTCTAGATGTACACAGAATGGAGAATTTCAGTAAACACAGAATTTTAGTAAATACCTACAAAACTTATTGGATAAGACAATTCTTGATCTCATTAAAAGACTAGTAAGTCCTTAATAACCTAAAGCACCCAGGCTGATAACTACTCTTAAATTCAGTTCAAACTGGATGGTCTTAATGGAAATATTTTTTAGAGGAAACTTATGTGAAGCTACATAATAAATGAAGGAACATCGTTATTTCGATATGCCTATAATGAAGGGTTTTGACATGTGTAAAGAAAAAAAAGTTTCATATATTTTTTATCTGTAACATTTTACCATGACAAGTGTATATTTTGAGCTAGGATCTCTGGCAACACTACTCGCGGCATCTCTGAGTTATTCGATAGTTTGCAACAAAAGGAATATGTGCTGAATCATTTAATTAACAGAAAGATTGATTAAAGTATTTTGTAACATATCTACCTACCTACTTCTCACGGAATCGTATAGATGTTAATACTCTACGACCTACAAAATACACAATAAACCAAACTAAATTGTATTTCAAAAGCTGTTACCGCGAAGGGCATTCTAAATTTAGCGATAAATTAATATTTCACGTATTATGTTGTTTAACTGTGTAATACTTAACAAGCTACGTGTTTAAAAAATACTTTCTAGATATAAGATGAAGGATATCGTTATAGTCATAACCCGTGGGAACACGGCTTAATATACAACTTTCACTAGTATCAAGATTGGCATAAAATTACTTTCAATATTTTACAATATATATTCCTATATATTGTAAAATATTGAAAGTAATGTTATGCTTTTAGCTGTGCCCTGCGGTTTAACCGGCGTTAAACTTTATAAATTATAGGCTATGTGTTAATCCGGGGTGTCAGCTAACTCAGCAAATGATTAAAATCACTTTAGCCGTTTAGACGTGAAGAAGTAACAAACCTACACACTCACACACTCACAAAATTTCGCCTTTATAATATTAGTATAGTGCTACAAACTTATCTGGCCCGGTGGCTAAAAGTAGCACTAACGACGCCAGTTTGAAATGTCAATCGACTGTTATTCCCTGACATTCCTGCCATTGATTGTTTGTAGCGCGTATTTATGCTGAAGGAAATGCCGAAAGCTTTAAAAAGTGATGCGAGGAACCTTATATTACAAGTATTGAATTATTTTTGTATTATGAATGAAGAAAAACACCTTCAGGCACCAATTATACCCTTCAATAAGTTGTATGAACGCGTAGCTGCTGCTACAGGTTAGTGTTGTCAGCTTCTGAAAAAATACGAAACTCCCCTTCGCACTTTAAATTTAAATACATATTTAAAAATATTCATTATTTATTTAATTTTTGCTATTTCCATTATAGGTGTCGGGAAGTGATTTGTAATAAAACTTGTGAAAGAAAAAGAGCAAGCAGATGCAAAAATTTATAGCAGATCAGAATATTGGTAGATCGTATTCTGAAATGTCTACATTGATTGCAGAAGCTTTTGATAAAATAACAGTCAATGAATGGCAAAAGCAGTGCAATCATGTAAAAAATATTGAAAATGAGTATCGAAAAGGGATGGATACTTAGAAGAGCATTTCATCAATCAATTAGGTAGTGATAATGAAAGTGAAAGCAGTGATTATGATAATGATGATGATGAAATTACTTCTGCATAAAACAATTTCGGTGACATAATAATACCTGGAGTATCCCCGTTAGAGGACACTCAGCATACATTTTATGTAAATGATCATAATTATTGTATAAAAATATAAAGATTTGTAATGACAGTATTTGTTTGCTTTTTAGTGAAGTAATATTTACGTTACAATGTGCATATTATTTTTACCCACTTTATTGCAAAAAATTGTTACTAGCAACACTAAATGCGATAACAGCGACGCTGCCAGCGGGCCAGATAAGTTTGCGGGACTGTATGATGATTTACTGGTTGTCATTCAAAACCCGAAAGAGTATTTATAAATTTGTTGGTTATGGTAGTCCAACGCAACTAATTCACGTCGAATTTCGGCCATGGTAGCTAGTCTCAATGAAGACTAGCCACGTGTTCTCCTAGGCAAAAACACCGCCAACTGTTCGGCTGCTTCTGACAAAATTTCTTAGTATAAAAGCCCAAATATCATATTTTACAGTTTTTTTTTACCCTTATTATCTGCAACCACTGTGCACCACATGCGCTTTCGTGTTTCGGGTTCGATCCCCACACCTGACATCAGCTATACGTTTTTGAGTACGAAATATTTTTTTTTTAAAGTCCCCGCAATACAGAGATCTATTTCCATATTGCGGGCGTTGTCATTTTTAACTAATTTGTAAGCTACTTGAAACCGGTAGTAGATGAACCCACTGAGTTTGTTTCGCTGGGTCTTCTCAGTTGGGGCGCATTGGATCCGGTGGTAGCATTAAAGCGCGACCGTCGTTATTAACACAAGGTCCGTCATAATAATAATACCTTTAATATAGACAGAACCATTGACAATATGTAGTAAAAATATTAGACTTAAACTAGATAATTAAACATAATCTCTTGACAATTACTTGATACGAGCTAGCTAAATATCATTTCTGTAATAAAATAAATTTTATAAATGTTTTCATACAAGATGTACCTAAATATCTATGTTACTAGAAATAATATCTAATGTATACAACTATATTACTACAAACATGTTCTGACTATTTACAAGCGCTTTTTTAAAGTCTACGTGAATAAAAACCTTTTTTATTTTATTTTTTATTTACATTCAAGTCCTTGTTTTCATGTGCCTATATTTTAACATTTGAATGGGCATGCGCCAATGACAAGCGCTAGATAATGACATAAAAATCAAATCGTAAACATAAAAAATCCGATTATTTGTAAACTGTGGTTTTGATCTTTTCATCTGTGTTGTTAATGGTTTTATTTTATGGCATGGATGCTTGTTATTAAAATGTTATCGTTTGTTATTTCAGAAGCAATTAAAAGGCAATATTATAGTACTAGATTTACAAAAAATGGTTTAACTTTATCATTATATGGTGAATGGATATAATTAACAAGATTATAATTTACAAAGGAAACTAATTTAATACCAGCGGCACTGTTATTACAACACTAACTGGCCTCAATTAGGGCATATATCCTTAATTTATTCGAAATTATAGGTCTATAATGTATAATTAGAAAGATAATATTATTTGAATATTTACATAGCTTTTGCCATCGACTCCGTCCGCGAGGAAAATCATCTTTATTTCCTACACCGTAAAATTTTTTTTTACCGTTAGTGAGTTAAAGGCGACTAATTAAATAAATATATATATATCCTGGGACATTATTTACACACGGTCATCCGATCCCAAACTAAGCAGAGCTTGTAGACAACAAAAATAAATTACATAATATTAACAACTTTTCTTTTGTAAATACATACCTACTTATATACATTATTACATCCAGACTCAGGACAAACAGACATGTTCATGCACTCAAATATCTGTCCTGGGTGGGAATCGAACCCACGACCAGCGGCGTGTAAGGCAAGCATTTACCAACCGCGCCAACTAGCGCATCAATTAGTAATTCAGCAACCTTTATAAAAAATACGCAAAAGTTCGATACATTGATATATTTTCAAAGAGCGCGGGCGCGGCTTAGATGACCTGCAACGATCGTATCGAAAGCTACGATACGACACGTTCGGTCACAAGACACCGTTACAATGACCTAGTCATGGATAAGCTTTGATAGCGAACTATCACTACGCTATCAGCAAGAATCTAGAGCAGTTTTCTTTTCTTGTGCCTGAGGATGGACAGTCGATCATCGATGTCATCATACACACATAAGATAATCCGCTAGCTGCTACAGCACTTTAACGATTCATAAATTAATTTAGTTCGTGAGTCTATAGAAGTTACTCAATTTTACCTACAAAAAGAACCATGAGGTTATAAGGTTATAACTATTAAATAAAAATAAAAAACGGCCAAGTGCGAGTCGGCCTCGCGTACGAAGGGTTCCGTGCCTGTATCTATAAAAACGAGCAAAAAATTCACGTTCGTTGTATGGAAGCCCCCTTAAATATTTATTTTATTTTTAGTATCTATTTGTTGTTATAGTGGAAACAGACATACATCATCTGTGACATAGATATCAAATATGTATATCGCTTGTTTAGATTACCGATATACCAACGATCTTTCTGGAAAGAAGTTACTCCTTTATTCAATTTCACGGGTACATTGACTCTTCTAATTCAACTTTGAGGGCTCAAAACCTCGTTAAAAGTTTTACTCTAAGAAACTGAGGTTTTAGTCGACTTTTCTTAGCTATATGTAATTTGTTGCCGGCAATAAAACAGTTCTTTGCCACTGCGCACGTGACGCACCGGACAGAACAATTTTGTGCGCCCCACAACACAAAGTTAAATAGAGCCTCGCTGTGCTTCGTATCTGCAGACTGAAGTATTGTTTTTTAAGTCTTTACAGAGTCCCCGGCGATAAAGGGTTTTCTTAATCTAGCACGGGTATTGACTAGAAAGAATTGTATTCTTTCACTCAAGAGAAGATACATTATAATAATAAGAGTGCTTCTGGCTGAGTTAATATTAACGTCAAACGGATCATATACTTATTTTTGATTATGTTGCTTATACTTGACTTATAGAAACATATGAATATGCAGCGTACTATGAAAAATTGTATTTCTTAACAGATTCTTCAGATTATGTAATATTCGCGTCTTTATCTAAAACACTTTTATCTCTTGTAAACAGTATTTTTTAGATACTGACTCAGTGAATGTTCCGAGATATCTTTAGGAGACTTTCTCTTGAGAAATATAAAGGAATAAAGAGGTCCGTCAGGTTTTAGGACAACATAAACTTCAAAGTACCTAGACTGTCGAGATACGATTGAACAGAAATACTTTTTAAGCGTGTAACCCAAGTGCGTAACTTCAGGGATTCTTTTTTAAACAGCTAATCAACCCTCGTTTCTCTTCTTAAACCAATGTATATAACTTATTTCCTCGATAATTGTTAGTACATAGATATAGCGTAAAACAATCTACCTATATTATATGCGTATATTATTTTGACAAAATCGAGTTACTAATTTCTACCGGAATATGTTAAGAGGTCATATTATTGTTAGAGGCACATTTACAACCGTTAAACGCATAACACACCTTAATCTATTCAATTTAAATTAATTTAGTTTGAAAAATATATGAAAGGTAATCAGGGTGAGTGCAACTAACAAACAATCTTTTGCGACTACCTCTATTGGAAAATTCTATTTCTGATTGAATACTTCCATTACATAAACCTTTCAATTTTGCATAGGAGCTGGACCACAATCTTCTCTATGGTGTAATTTCATAAGGAATTAAATCAAAATGCTCAAAGAAATTTGTTGCTATGAATTTAATATTGTTACTAAGATTATCCAATCAATATTGTGTTTATAATTTCTAGATTTGCAACAAAATCTTTAGATAGACAAATCAATACGTTATTCAGTTATTATATAATTATGATTCAAAGAGATGCATCTATCTATCTGATCTATCATCTACTGCATGCTCTTTTTTATCCTTTTTTTATAGAGGTTTATATGGTGATGGGTTTATTTCACTGGTGCAGGCCTACGGCTGCACTAGGGAAATAAAGCCATCACCAGTATCACGGGTGACATTACAAACATGCAATCCACGAATAAAGCACGCCCAATTTTGGAAAAACTATATATGTCACGTACATTTTTGTCCTATATATATATATATATCGTATACCGGGTAGGGAACTCGGAATACGAGGGCACCGACCCTACCTTAACCACTCCACTTTTTACAAGTTACAAGAAAATCTAAGTTTAGTAGCTAGTTGATGAAATGTTCCAAATATAAAATGGCAAAAGTATGAACGTTCAACCAAACCATGAACGTTCTTTTAGGCATCCCCGAGTCTAACTGCCGCCAATTAAACAATCTCTGTGAAAATACATCTACATTCCATCCCAAAGCAAACAACAAACTTCCATTTACAAAATCTCAAGTAAATACAAGTGCGACACGTTTTCTCAATAGCGCTAAAATAAAGACCAACGTACACGAACCGAGGATGGGAATAAAGCAGTTCATCCTTGCAGCACATTACGCGAACAACAACAATACTGTCACGAACAAAAAAAGGGAAACAATAATTTCCTTTCAGCGTTCCACAATCGCATCTCTGCATCTGGACAGTTGATGAATGCGATGTTCGTGCGAGTGGGTCCGAAGCTTTAGAGATTCCACTAATAGAGAGAGAATTGCATTCCTCAATGTCTTTCCTTTACTAAAGAATATTACAGACATTTAAAGAATTTTGTTTATCTATAGCAGTTTCATATTCTTCTAAATAATCTTGTTAGCAGAGATATTGTTTTTTTTATGTCAGAGGGATACAAATAGGCAAGTGGGTCACCTGATGGTAAGTGATCACCGCCGCCCATGGACACTCGTAACACGAGAGCAGTCGAGGGCGCATTGCCTGCCTTTTAGAGAGTCAGCAAAAAAGTGTTGCTAACCCTTCTCCCCCCCCCCCCCCCCCCCCCGACGAGCTGTGGCGACCTTACTCACACGCAGAAACTCAACATTAAAGTTATTAATGTTATTATTAAGAAATGTATTCAGTTAGGTGGAGGTACTTCAGGCTGCTCTTTGAGCGAATGAACGCTGTGCCCTACCTATATACATCATCAGCCTGATATCCACTGCTGGACATAAGCCTCCTCCAAAGGTTTCTATAACGTTACCATTTGGAGAGGTTTGCCGTAGTCACCGCGCTCGGCATGCGAGTTGGCCACAGCAGTTAAGTGGTAGCGAGTACACAGGTGACTCTGCTGCTCGATTAACTGGTGTCGGGGAAGGTTGTGATGAATGGACCACCTAACTTTATGACCTCTCATCTCAAAAAGTATAAGTGTTAAAATGAAAGTAGTTTATTAGTTTTATTGCGTAAGACCTTTATTTATAATAATCAAATGCACAAACAATTCGGGCTAACACTTTTTAGTAAACGAAGAAAACTAAATCTTGGGCAGTTGCCTTCTTCGAACCATGGGTACCATCATTGAACCACCAAATTGCCATGAATGGACTATGAGAAACATGTTCTACTGGTCCAATCGAGGCAACTAATTGCAATTATCAGTATTACTAAATTATAACATAAGTACAAGGAGAAACAATTAATTTGCATACACATACGACAAGCATACAAACTATTGTCTTAGGCTACTTAATTTGTGATAAAATTCGACAATTGGCTCATTTGGTGAGTTCAATAAGTCATTAAAATTAAGTAACAGTTTATGAAAGGGCAATTTCTTAATCGGGCGGTGGGTCACCTTCAGAACCCGGTATTTGGACGTGTTCTTTGGCGTTTATTGTACTCCATCTAACCGTCGTTAAGTGTTGCTTATGGCACTCCGTATATTCTGCTGGCTTTTTTAAGCCAACTCTTTGCGTTCTTACTGATTCTGAAGCAAGATTTAAGACATTTTAAACTGAATGTAGTTTTTCTTTTTATAATTATTGAAATAACGGGACCTATTCCTATAATTATAACCAAAAAAATACAAAAATAAGTTCCTATGATTGAACCGGTCCAACGGTGGACTTCTCTTGAGGTCCATTGCAAGCAACAAGATACGTGTTAAGAAAAACTTAACTAAAATATGAATGGTTATGATTAGACAAAATGGAATAACACTCGTGGAATCTCAAATAAATTGTCCAATATTACATAACAGTGCATGCAGAAAAATATGAATACAATGATACTAACGTAAAAACTCCAAAGTGAAATTGTTAGATTTTGACCACCGCGAAAACAACTATACGCGTCAATCGTCGCCATGTGCTGCATCGTCACTGAGGTAAGAGGGGGGTACAATTGAGTCGCCATGGACTCGTTTCGACTAGTTTGGGTGTTCTTTACTTGCTCAGTTTTGGAAATACCTTGGTGGTCCAATGAAAGTGCTAGTCCAATGATCGCAACCTTCCCCTATCCCTTACTTGCCTTTTACGACACCTAAAGGATGGTACGGGGTGGCCCTGTAACTCTTTCCAGGCTGAAAACCACACCGCTAAAGCCGAAAACCACACAAATCTATTGCTTCCAAAATATATTCGCCGAGATATAATCATAACAACTTGGTAAGACCATGACACTCTACACGGGCTGGTTAAAATACACTCCATTGCAGCGATGACAGCAAAATACGGTGGAACTTCTCGTAAATAAAACAAAAAAAGAATTTCAACACACAAACCGAAATGAAAAGGCGACGAAATATTTACGGGCCTCGTTTGTATAATCTTCAACCACATGGCGATTGAAAATTTTACGAATGAAAGTTTATTTTATTATCAATGTTACATTTTGTAATGTTCTCCATAATTTAAAAATAATTGTTAATATAAAATGACGATTCAGGTCATATGATTTTACAGTTACAGTAGGAGGCTTTTCACTGCTTCACCGGACAAGTAGCCTCAACCCATATACCAAATTAGACTGCAAACTGGGCATTCAGGACGGTTGCTGACGTGGAGATGCATGAAAGTCGTTTTTGTAGGGCCGTTTTCTGCAATTGACGCTCTACGTTCACGTGTGAAAACGCGGGCCCGTCAAAATCGGAGGGGGCATTTTATTTTTACGGATGTTGCTAAGGGAGGGCGATGGTGGTCGCGGTGCGTTCGTGGTCTAACTCTCGGCGATATAACCAGCCTGGGAAGCTACCGCCTATGTCGTCAATCATCGTGAAAGCGTACAAACAAATTTTGTTTTTCTTATAAAGACGACGCCCGCACTAGATAATAATTTAATCCCTGAGTCGTGGAGTACTTTACAAACATATAATTGACGGACACAAATTTCATCCATACTCAGAACAACTATTTATGGAGCACACAAATAGTTGTCCTGTGCGAGAATCGAACCTGGGACACGTGGCAATTGTCTTAACCGCTGCGCCACACGTGCAGTCAGTCAAGGTTAAAAATGACTAAATCATTCTTTAATCGGCTGCAACGTTGAAAATCGATTCCTTACCATTTATGACGCCACATGTGCTTATGGAAGCCGATTGAACGACCTAAAACTGCTTTATGGACATAAAAAATTAAGATTTTTAACACATGTATAGGTACAATTAGGCTTGAAATGTTTCAACTGATTGTAGTTCAAGTCAAGTTAATATTCCAATATTTCCAAAGGGGCACTTGTATTGCGCTCTCGTATAAACTTCACTTCAGCCGTAGTAACGAACCCTGAGTCAACACAAAACAAACTTCAGCCGGTTTGCACAGAATTTCTAAGTGCATTTTGTGTAACAATGGCATTAGAGTACATATAGGGTAGGGAAGAGGTGTACACGGAACATACATAACTGCTAGCGTAAAATGATATATTTAAAGCAATTTATTCATAAACATATCAAGAGTGAAGAATCTATAATTATTTATCTATAACATTTATGCATTTAGAAATACAAATATACGTATACGGACGGACCAACAATTTTTTTTTTGTTTCTCTATTTTACTATGTTTATGTACTTCATTGCGAGGTTGACAAGTTTATGTGTATGTTAATACCCAAGTGCTGAATAAATTCCATTCGTAAATTTGACGGGCCTTTGGAGTGGTTGGTAAATGCTTGCTTTGCACGCCGCGCGTCGTGGGTTCGATTCCCACCCAGGACAGATTCTTGTGTGCATGAACATGCATGATGGTCCTGAGTCTGGGTGGGATTATGTATTTAAGTATGTATTTACAAAAGAAGAGTAATACATCACATATGTAGCATAGACATAAGTGATTTACTAAGCAGAACTTGTAGGGGTACCTACAAGCTCTACATAGTTTTGATCAGATAGATGGTGTTGTGTGAATAATGTCCCAGGATGTTATTATTATGAAGCACAGATCTGTGCGAAACAGGTGGCAAAACGACAGTTGCACAAAACCACCATAAAAACCGACCGTCGGCGGTGCCCAGCGGCGCGGGTACTTAGTTTGTAGTCTTTACTTAACTTAAGGTAAAAAGAAAGATCAATGGGTTTTCTTGACAGTATCATTGGATTTTCCTGCCAATACCTATTAATATCGTACACAATACACAGAATATCCAGTAACAACAACCTCCTGTTAATAATATCCGCTAACAATGGGTAAACAGGAATTAATTATAAGATATCTTACACCAAAATTACAGTATTCATTACACAGAATTAACGATCAACAACTAAAGATACGGGACCTCTTCTATTATTAGAATCACTATTGATTTTCGGAGCTCAAATACACACAGGTTTACATGTAGGTATTCATTTGTTTGAGCAAAATTCAGGTGTTCATGTATACTGAACCCTACTGTTAATACATTTAGAGAGTAGGTACACTACTACTACTCTAACCGCCAGTGTCAGTACTGGGCTGATAAAAATATGTTTATTTTTTCTAACGGTTTAATCTAAAAATCGTATTTTACTGATGGATGAGTCTATGTACCTAGTAAAAAAGTATCACCTATTCGTATTAATTCATTTTTGACGACTGATTGTGAAAATTGTTTTGTTTGTATTTATATATTAAAAATGGGAATCATCTACATATATACGGTCACAACACTAAATTAAATGGAAAAATATTCATGAATAATTTTTTTAGACATGCAAAATTGGATTTTTTCAATGTATGGTCACAACAATATTTTTGATGGTAAAAATTCGTGAAGTATAATAACTTTTTTATTTATTTAATCCTGCACTAGTTTAAGAGTTGTTTAAGCGACCCGGTAGCCGTCTGACATAGGGTTAAACGACTGTTGTCTGACGACTATTACCGGGACCGACAACTTAACGTACACGGACAGGTCAGCAGTCAGACATCCGTGGACTGACTGCGCACCTAGGTGCTTAATCTCGTTGATCGCTTACAGACCTGTGAGAGCAGCTGACTATGAACGCAAATAGATAGAAATAAAATCGATCACCTAAATCTTTTGCAGATGTATGTAGTATAATACCCTAAATAATTATAGAACTACTTTCCTATTATAAATACACACGGTAGGTTTTAGTCCACTTATCTACAGGTATATACGTCCAAACATCAGCAGTAAATTTACTGGGAATAAAGATCTGATAGTCTAAACCAACTACCGGGACGTAATTCCGCAGAAGAAGGAAAAGCTCTACTTAGTACAAGACGGCTTCTATAGTCGATTTCAGTTTAGAACTAGCCACTATCAGTTACTGTCGTAATGTATAAGCACCGTTCAAGGAGAAGTAACGTTTTGACGTGTTTTTAACATTTATCACGGCTAATCGCACTATTCGTTCCGAGTTTATGACTGAAGTAACAATACGGGATGATGTAAATATCAATTGTTTCTGACATTTCAATGTACTGTTGTGTGTAAAACGTGGTGTGTTTACAATACCATTGAACTGACTTAACAATATTGTTTTACACGATCATGGCTTATGTTATAGGAAAATCTTTAAGAGTTAAATGTAAAAATCTTGTTTGATAGTTACCTTCACAATATCTTATGACTAGCAAAGACTTTATTACTAAAGAAATATATCTATAAGGTTACTGTATTTTTAAAGCATTTTATCCTCCTAGTGTCCTCCCATTAAACAGGAAAAATACTCGTTTTAAACTCGTTAAGTTTCCTTAATCAACTTTGATAGTGTATTCTTAGTATTTTCTAAACAATTACTCCAAGGCAACGACGAATGTCTCCACCATAGACCCAACTCAGAGAGGTAAAGCAAAACCTATCTGCTCTATATAACCACAACTCCTTCGAATCAATTCACGCTAACGCAATCGAAGAGTTAATCTAAAAATTGGATAGGCCGAGTCTGTAAAAGAATATTTTCATTTTTGTACCATAATTAGAAACACTTATTTCTATTACAATGTAAACGATAGAAAAGTTGAGCAATATGTATTTGCACGAAGTTTGATTTTATAATGGTTGACGATATTGATAATTTCGGTTTTTTTAAACTATTTCATGAGGCTACAATTTCCTTCCTTTAATATTGAGCATACCTATTACACTACTTTACTATTGTTTAAATTTTAATGATATTTGGTACAAACCGAAAAATGTGCTAGGCGCTCTTTCAACTTATTCACTAACTTCTTAGATATACCCATCGATGAGTTAGCTGAATCGACACTTACGGAAACGTTGCCGTTAATTACAATATTATTATGTTCATATAATTACAATGTCGTATACCTGTGTGAGAGCAAGTTAGACAGATCAAACTACGCAACGGATTTTGATGCAACTTATTAATAACTAAGTTTTATCAAAATCCGTTGCGTAAAATTCGTTCATACAATAAGTCAGGAACGGATTTTGTATGAAAGAGTAACAAACATCTACACAAACATCCATTCACCCATTAGGAGGATATATTTTATTAGTAGATATTACTTATATGTTGGCGGCAAACGCGTGACTATTGATTTGCTGGTAACCTTGTAAGCACACACGCTTTCGCTAAATGATATGCTAATCAAGAAATTCAATAAAGTTAGTTCTATTTCCAGTGAATAAGTTAAGGATATCAAGCTTTCTTATAGCAAGAGCTAATATAACTAATGCTAATATATTAAGAGCATTAAATTCGCTCGTAATAAATTTACGCTGATGGAAACATATAATATTGCAAACTTGCAATACAAACAGGTCTGTGAAAGTGTAAAATACAAATATTAATATTTTTAGACTTTCGCGATTTTTACACATATATAATTTAGCATTATCATATATTGTGGACACGGGTCTCGATCGCGGTAATATTGTAAAGTAAATCATTACCGTTTTGTTCATCCGACCCGGCGACTTTTCGGCATGGATTGTGCCTACCGTGGTCACGGGTCGACCCGGTAATGATTCGTCTTAAAATATAACCGCATTCGAGACCCGTGTCCATATATGATAAATACAAACATATTTCTTTTTTTAACAAAAAAATCCTTACTTACGGACAACCGAAATAAATAGCCGTGGTGCGGGGTATTTGAAAAATAAATAATTGACTGACACAACGTAGCCACGTATCCACATTCAGAACAACTAAATATGGGTCATACAAAAAGTTGTCCTAACCGGGAATCGAACCCGAGAGACGAAATGGCGCCACACGTTCAGTCAAACATACTGGTCAATCAGAGAACATACTTATATTGGTATTTTTTGCTAAGTATTTTTGGTTTTTGCCATAAATCACATCTGTTTGTATAACGTACATAATTATATTTAAAAACTTATTAAAAATAAAATTAAATGTAGAAAATTAAACGACTTGGTATGGAATACAATTAGAGTAATATGATCAGAGGTTTCAGAATCAGAATCTTCCATTAGCTCTGTATTCAATATTTAATGTATTACTAGCTGTCCAGGCGATTTATTTTATACAAACATGTTCCTTACCGTAACGAACACATAAAAGAACGATTTATCCAATTCGGTGCAGTAGTTTCGAAGTTATGAGCGTACAAACATTTCCAGGATTCAATGTTACAAGCCGTATCCCCTCAGAATATAAAAGAAACACACCATCGACACAATAAAAATAACTATCAACTTATATAGCTAAACATAATGTAATTGATGTGGAACTTGGCAAGCGAGGCGACATAAAGTACGATATTATAAATCAATCGAAATTATATGCGTTACGGATACAACTATCGAGGGGAAAGCAAAACAAATCAACAAGAACACGCATTTCTTCGCTTTATTATTTATGAAATAAAGAACAAAACAGCTACACTGAAACATAAAGACATGTAAACCAAGAGTAGCTGTTTTACTAAAATACTTAAGGCACTGACATTACCGTAGCCTAGTTGGTAGTGATCCTGCCTACGAAGCTGGTGGTCCTGGGTTCGAATCCCGGTAAGTGCAAATATTTGAGTGATGAGCACGAATATTTGTTACTGAGTCATGGATGTTTTCTATGTATATAAGTATTTATCTATCTATATAAGTATGTATATCGTCGCCTGGTACCCATAGTACAAGCTTTGCTTAGTTTGGGGCTAGGATGATCTCTGTGTGACATTGTCCCCAGATATTATTATTATTATATTAGCTATATTTTAACGAACTTCGTTGATCCAAAATCCCAATACACGATTTCGGGATAGTAAAAATCGCAGTCACCTCTAAAACTGATAAGCTTTAGGTCGTGACTTCGATCCCCACCTAGGACAAATTTTTGTGTCTTGAGTACTATTATTTCTTTTGACTGGGCGTAATTTATCTGTAACTAACTGACCCGTTATTTGCTGTCCAAATAATAAAAAAAACCGATCCTAGAATCCGATCACAGGGGAACCTATCGAGTTCAATTTTAAATCCATAAAAGATAAAAAAAGAGATCTGAATCAAAAGAGATTCGTACAAAATGTATTAGAAAACGAATTATTTTTGTGTGAATTGTTTTGATGTTTCGATTGTTTTACAATATTACATGTATCCGTGTAAAACAATTAACATAAGTTAAAATCGGTTCATCTGTTCTTGATTCATAAATATTGTAAATAACCCGACTTTGTTTGATATATAGTTATTTTATTTAAAAATATAAGTAAGTTTATCAGTTGTTGCATAGTATAGGCTCTGACTGGTATGAAATCAGATGGCGGTGTGTTAGTTGTCCCAAGATATTTACTTATTTATAAATTAAACCATAATCTCTTAAAAAACCGGCCAAGTGATGAAGGGTTCCGTAGCAGCAAGTATTTCAGTTGATTAAAAGAAAGCAAATTGCGGTCTACGATTTATGACGTATTAATAAAAACTACTTGCTAGATCTCGTTCAAACCAATTTTCGTTGTTAGTTTACATGGTAATGTACATTATATTTTGTTTTAGTTTTATCATTCTCTTATTTTAGAAGTTACAGGGGTGGGGGGGGGGGCGCTCAATTTACCACTTTGGAAGTGTCTCTCGCGCAAATATTCAGCTTAGAAAAAAATGATATTAGAAACCTCAATATCATTTTGAAGATCTATCCATAGACACGTATGGGCACGATGAAAAAGTTTTTTTTTAGTTTCAGTTCTATGTAGGGGACCCCCCAAAATTATTGTTCTTTTTCTATTTTTGTGTAAAAATCTTAATGCGGTTCACCAAATACATCTACCTACCAAGTTTCAACAGTACAGCACTTATAGTTTCGGAAAAACTGGCTGTGACATACGGACGGAGTCGAACGGACAGACAGACATGACGAATCTATAAGGGTTCCGTTTTTTGCCATTTGGCTAGGTAACCCTAAAAATTACCATCAAATATAAACTGTTATATTATGATGAGGAAATCTTTATTGTCTTAGTATTGACATTTTGTTTTTATTTTAACCTGTTTCTAACTAGTTTTGATTGTTTTATTGTTGCTGACCCGTACTGGTAATTTGTTACGGGCGGGATTAGCGTGAGGCGGTAAAATCGGGTGTTGTTCACCTCTTAAGTGTCCGTTAGGTATATTTATAGGTACTTGAAGCAATGAATGTAAGTAGGTAGTTTACGCACTTACTGGTATGAATTACAGCACAATAGGCCGAAAACATGCCGTTACAGATCTCTTACCACCATTCAACGGTCATCTATCATATAGTTTTGTAAGCAGCCTGGATAATGCTTACTTTATAAGTATAAGAAAATGGTCTATGTATATTTTGCAAGAATGGTGAGTGTTGTAATTTGTATGCGTGGTTTATTTGTTCTTTTTAAATTGAAAACATGTTGTTTGAATTTAAAATATCACATAAAATATTGTAATACATACATAGACTCACGCCTGTTTCCTAGAGGGGTAGGAAGAGATAACGGACTTCCATTTTATGATCTTTGCATACCTGTTTCACCTCGTTTATTGTCATTATATTCTTCATGCATGCTCGCCGGTTTAGGGGACATCTGACCTGCCCTTTCTTAAGAACGTCTCTGATTTGGTCAGAGCATGTTCTACGAGGTCTTCCCCCTACGTTGTACAATTCGCACATGCCATGTTTACTTCTTTTGTCAATCTTCTTTCATTTATCCTCTCGTAAATATTTTAATAACTGACAAGTTTTATAAGAGCGACCTTATAGCTGCCGCATTGGCATGAAATGTTCTTAAAAAATCATATAATTTCAGGAGTCACTTATTACTCACTTTGATCTTATTTGTAAAAAAACCTATATAAACAAACCTTCGCAAATTCGGGTCGGCCTTGACACCAATGTGAACTTCGCGACAATGACACGAAATAAACCACTGATGCGGGCAATTTAATTGTCAACATTTAATATCATTGTATCCAACCTTCTTTATATTCATGATCAAGGAGCTGAAATAAAGAGGTGGAACATGTCTCTTTTATGCTCTATGAACAGGTCTTTGCCTGGTGGAGACTTTACAAATTACTTATTATTACTTAAATCTATACATAAAAATGAATCACCGAAATTTTTACGCTTATAAGTTCCAAACGACTGCATCATTGGATAAATCTCTCTTTTATGTGTTCGTTATTGTCAGGAGAAGGTTTGTATGAATAAAAAAGAAACTAATAGCAAATATTTAAATTTGTTTTCTCTCCGGACGGAAACATGAAAAATGTTGTACAGACGCCAGCACATCAAGCTACCCCAATCTGTCAAATTTCTTCCATAGATTTTCAATTTTATCACATAAGCATGAGGTTCACTTTCAATTGGGAAAATTTGATAGATTAGGGTAGCTTGAAGTGCTGGCGTTACAATTTTATTTATTAAAATAAACCTCTAAAAAAACCTCTAGTGCAGGTCAAGTCTCTAAGCCACCAGTCGTGCACGAACATCAACTTCTACATAACAATACTTAAAAAAAACATTTTATTTTTAAATAAAGTTTAAGCATGACCTTCGTTGAATGACAGGAAGTAGAAATAACGCTGGTAATAAATTCAAACCTCATATATACAATAGATGAAGTTATTTGGCACTATATCAATTACGATGTAACATTTAAGTACACAAATCATTGAAACAATCATCACTCCAGATAAAACAAACAGTTATTATAATTCGGTTACTGTATGTCCATTCCAGTTTAATCCTTATTATACAGTTATAGGATTGATTATTACACAAAACTTTACCATATATAACATCTCAGTAATGGAACGATTCAGCTACATGGACCGCCCTTAATTCAATTGTTACTTTATTTGAAGTATAAATCAGAATGAAATGCTAATTAGCCTCATTATTTGTTTCTTTGAGTTGTTTGTTGGACTTTTTTTTTGCCTGCCTAATTTTTTTCGAATAAATTATATTATGTCGCTAACGAGGGTCACGCTACTAATTAAACGTATAAATATGGTTCACAAAACAAAAGCTTTCATGTAGGTAGTTGGTGCCCCATAAAACGTTACTTTGAAGTTTGGTTGGAATGTCAAAGACCTCTAAAATGGCGCGATTAATAAATATTTAGGTATTATTCAATCGTGATTCAATCAATACTTTTTGTATGATTTACGGTCAACGATTCATGTTATAACATTGTTTTTTTAACTCCAACTTGAACGAGATCAAATCATCCGAAATATTATAGTTTGATATTGACATATTATTCTCTATTTGACATAGATATATTATGTATTATTTTATTTATTTAAAATTAAGGCGTCCGAACTATGGAAATAAGTTCCAGATAGTGCGACTACTGGTATCGGGACAAATTTACATATATGGGTCATTAAAATAGTTAGGTATAATGGATCGGAAGTCAGAACATGTGGATATCGAGTACTTATGTTAACCACTGCTCCAAACGACACTGTAAAATAAGCAAAGTATGATTTGATTTTAATGTTCCTAGAAAACGATTCTAAACTCGAAAACGTTCCTAGAAAACTTTCCATGGTACTTACAGGATACTAGTTTTCGGGGTCTATTAGATTGATCAGCTTATGTCTTTTATCTGTGAAGTAATATTTTCGCGCATGATTAACAAAACAAACAGATCTTGTTCACTCAGGTTTTAAAATATCAGTTGCCATTAACACTTGGGCTGTTTTTTGAAGATTTAAGTTTCAGTAGCTTTAATCAATCCAAACACTTCAAAATTATACTGAAATATTCGATAAGATTACAGTGCATGTATTGTTAGACGAAACCCGAGGGCATTGCTTTGTGTGTTTGTGTTGACCCAGACAATTATCATTTCGGCGAGTATTTTAATACAAACTAGATTATTCAATTTAATTTCGTAATGTCTTGTTGTTTTTTGAAGAAACTTCTTTAGCGGCGTTGTGAACTTTTTTACTTCTGCTTCTATTTTTTAAATTTATTCTCACCATAGGGAGGGAAGCAATTACTATGAGTCTATACCGCCTAAAGGTGGGAAGTAGCATTTTCCACTCACTACTCGGATCAAGTAAGCACTACTTTTCGAGTACCTAAATAGTTTTCACTTCTATCGGCAGTCCCCAAAGACTGCCCCGCATGTTTCTTTTCATTACATTTTACGCAAATAATTTTTCCACAATAAACAATCTGAAAGTATACAGTATATAATTTCAATTCTGTAAGTCATTATGTCAATGAATTCTACTAAAATCATATAATACTTAATCATTAATAAAGGGAAGTTTGTGAGGAGAATGGACGTTTGTTACTCTTTCACGCAAAAACTACCGGACGTATGTTGATAAAACTTTGTAGTAAGCAAATTTAATTTTTAATTTCCTAATCCTTTTGTAATATCCAAATAACACATAAACTATATATACTATATACCCAAATAACACATAAACTATAATTTAATGAAATAATGAAATTTATTCAGCACATGGGTATTTACATACACTTGTACTTGTCAAGCTCACAATGTATTACATAAACACAGTTTAAAAACAATAATTAAAGCAACAAAATATTTTGAATTAGTCCGTCCGTGCTGTCTGTTTCGTCACATATATTTGTAATATCCTTAAATAAATAATAAATAGCAAGTTACTAAGCTTTATTAACGCGGGTAAAACCTCACGGTGGGGCACAGGTAGTACTAGATACATTTATACTACACTAGACTGGTGATGTACCGACGAGATTGCCGTTTGTATTCATTCGCACACATCCATAACAAAGTTACGAATCAGCGAAAGATTGCTGATTCGTAACTTGGCATGGATTATGTATTTTTTTCACGAAAGAGCCAAAACGCCTCCCATGTAACAACATCAACGCATGCACAAAAATGTTTTCATAATCATATTTAACAGCTATGCTCTTTTCGATGGACCTTCTTCCAATCGTCTCGGCTTTCGGTGAGCGCTTTGACTTCTTGATACGACATTACATTTTTCCTTTATCTGATCCATATAGGTCCTTCTTGGTCTTACTCGCCCTCTCCTTGCCTCTATTTTGCCTTCAATAATATTCAATTATAAAAACAGATGTTAGGGTACTTGATACGACACGACACCTTTATGAAAAAAGATTTTATGCTTTGTAATAAGAATATGTTAGTAAATCAGTAGTATGGCACATTTGGTTTTATAAATCAAAACGTTTTATAGTACTGATATCGAATATTTTATAAAGATCAGAGATTAGTAAGATTTCGTAAGTAGATAAAGATGTAACATATCGTCTATATATATCTACGCCAACTTACTTTTCACTGAATTTTATTTAGGAAGTGGCCCTACTCTACTACTAGAAATTTGGTCTTAATACAAGTAACAAGCATAACTGGCCTAGCCAGAGGTCGTGGGTTCAATCCCCACCCAGTACAAATCTTTGAGGGATGAGCACGATTATTTGATCTGGGTGTAATTGATCTATATTACGTATGTATTTAGAATTATATACGTATGTCTATCAATTGTCTAGTTGTCAATAGTACAGGCTCTAGCAAGTTTAGGATCAAAAGTCAGTGTGTTAGTTGTTCAAAGATATTTATACAACATACAGGCAAAGTTTTAATACGCGCAATTTCTACAGTAGCGGTGCACGTATTCACCAAATATGTATAATTTGCGTCTGTAGATCTCGCCGCGTGGTTCAAAGTGCACTAAAGGAATTAGAGCTGAAGCTAAACTTGTTCCGGAACTAAACTGAGAACGCCTACGACAAGTGAGTGGAAACACTTTCACTACGAAAACAACCCTTACTCCAACGTAATAAAGACGGTGTCACTGGCGGAGCTCGAGGCGTTTACACCAATATGAGGACGACTGCACATGCAAGCTGACCGAGATTAAAAGTTGGACAGAAAAACGGTAAAAGGCAAAAATCAAAGCTATCTTAGCCCGCCAAATAAAATGGCGTGGATTATTGAATTTATATATAGATGGTGCGAGTTATATATAGATGGTGTGAGCTTGCCACTAGAAAGAAACTTATCGTATGGGTAGTGGTTACCCTAGTGTCAGAGTTGTTCAAACCGCCTAGTAGGCCTTCGACAAGGCTTATATTTCTCTAGGACATGTGAGTTTGCATGGTCCCTACTTGTAACAATTATCAGTGTGATCACCCTATATGAACCAAGTGACCCGGCATAGACTAATAATAAAAAGCACTTATTCCTATGTATGACCTACCACCCGAAAAAGACTTCGTGGTTTCATAACCAGAAAAAAATCTAAAAACCCTATGCAAAACTTGTCAATATCAGTAGCAGATTGCAATGTTTAAGTGTTTTAGACTACATAATCTTATATACTGTGTGGTGACGGCGAAAAATATCAGAATATCATCACCCCTATCTCATCCCTTGGGGGGCGTAGCAGTCAATCCGAGAAAATATCGACCAGGAGGAAGGGCAGCATTCCTTCTGAGTACTATGACCATCATACTGCGATCGCCAACCCGTCTGCTAAGCGCGGAAATTATGGCATATCCCTCCAAGTTCATTCTTGGGGTAAAAAGTCCACTGCTGGACAAAACAGCAGTGGACTTTTTATAGCTGTTATGATGATAATCTTATATATAAAAGTACTATTGTAGTTCACAAAAACGTAAATTTTACTCACGTAGCCGAATAGTCGACGGCACGTGCGTCGGTAGACTTACACTGACATTGATATTTTATTTAATACGTATACGGCATTGGAGGTTTTCATAGAACATGTGTGTACACTGACAGGCTTGAAATCCATATTCAAAATTCACGTAATCCTTTCATAGCTAACTATGAATATATTTGAAGGCCAAAGTTGAGCGAAAAAGGTCAGGTTAAGTCCAATTCGTCCTTACATGTCAGTGTTAATATAAGGTATTACCCAATTACATCCGGTACGGCCATAAATCTTCTTAGTTAGTTGTCTGTTTCAGTGTCTTCTCATAGGAATGACTAAACTTAAATAAAGATGTTCCACTAGATGTCGCCTTAGATGCACTATCTTATAGCAAAAACATCACGTTTGTTGCATGGGAGCCTCCTTAAATATTTATTTTATTTTGTTTTTTTGTATTTGTTGCTATAGCGGCAATAGAAATACATCATCTGTGAAAATTATTTATTGTCAAACTATCACGGTTGATGTGATACAGCCTGGTGACAGACGGACAGATAGACAGACTGCGAAGTCTTAGTAATAGGGTCCCGTTTTACCGTTTGGGTACGGAACCCTAAAAATGATTGTTTTAATCATTCGGGTTCACAAACAACGGAACAATCTAGTCACCGTAAGTCAAATTGAGGACTTCCTCTTGTTTTGTATTTTTAAAATGATCTACAATAGAAATTAATACAGTGACATTTTAACTTACATTTAGGATTTTTTAGTTTTTAAGATTTTGCATGTCATAACTTGTGACCAACATGTCGTATGTTACATCTACATCTATTATTATGTACCATGTTTTATGAGCAAACTAGAATTATTCTATTCTATTCTACTTTATTCTATTCTAATGCACGGGTATTAATATTAGTTCAGTCCTGTTAAATAGAGAATTACTGCTATTATTAACATTGTTTTCATTGGACTAGATAGCGTGTTAAGTGATTGACGTCTTAGCGAACGTTGGTCACGATTTCAAATTCAAGATACTAAAAAACAAACATATTATGATTTTAAATATCATCTCTTAATTAAAAAGTCCCGTTAGGACCCATTACTGTCAATTCTGTATTTTACATGACTAAATTATTTCAAACTAGCAGCTCGCCCCGGCTTCGCACGGGTATTTTTTTTGTAGATTCTGATGTTCTGCAAAGACGTGGTACATTATTTTATTCTATAATCAATAGTTTTCGCAGCGCACGCGATGTAAGAAAGTTATTTGGTATTTTTTGCACACCTTGCACCACCGCATTATTGGAGTTTTAGTATGGATCCCTAACTTTTTTTAAATGTAATATAGCCTATGGTCACCGGAGATAGTGTGGCTTCCCAAAAGTGAAAGAATTTTTAAAATCGGTCTATTATTTTCGGAGCCTATTCAATACAAACAAACAAAAAAGCAATCAAATCTTTCCTCTTTATAATATTAGTAGATGACATCACCTCTCTTTCTTTTATAACTCGTATAAAAAAGACTCCAAAAACCTCTTCTCTGGGCTGCATGTCTTTCCAATCGAATTTCGACTACGGCAGACAGCCTCTATAACAACTAGCCATCTTTGTTATCTCACTTTCGTATATAGACTCCGAGCTAATAATGAAAATTTTTCTAAACAGCAATATTTCAAAATCACTTTTGCCTGATCCGGGATTTGAACCCAGTGCTTATCTGCGGTTAAACACGATACCGCTAGACTAACGAGACAGCATACACAATTAATCAGCAAGTAAGGTGACACGTATTTTCCCTTAGTTATGCACGGCTAGGTTAAATATAATGAATCTATAAATGGGCTTCGCTTTTAATAAAAACTACATCAGAAAGAAATGTAATAATTAATTATTTTAATTAGCATTGATTAGAATCGAAGTCACAGTTAGGATTCTCAAAACTAAACTAATTAGACTCGGTGAAATTCACCTAGGCGTACAACTCTACCAAAGAACTTAGCGTAATTGGTGTCAAAGCATTTGCTGGATGACATTTAGCTTACAGTAAAATTAGGCATTTTGGGTTCTGATGTCAATGTACAGACGCCAGCACATCCAGCTACCCTAATCTATCAAATTTCTTTTATAGATTTTCAACTTAATCACATAAGCATAAGGTTCACTTTCAACTGAGGAAATTTGACAGATTGGGGTAGCTTGATATGCCGGCGTCTGTACCTCTAAGTATGTCAGTTTAAGTGTACATAATTAAAAAATAACATATAGATACGAAGTCCCATCCATAAATAAAACCAATATCGAAATAATTGGAAGTAAAGGTAAGGAGGTACTGTAACAAAACGATATATTGCTGTTTATGAAACAACCCGTGATGTTGTTAATTTACTTATATCACGCTGCATTCTCTAAAGAGAATATTCACTTTGAACACTAAGTGCGTAAAATTCTTCTCCACACATAAATATTTTGTCTAGCCTGTGGGTCGATTGGTTAGCAAATGATTGCTTTTCACGCCGGTGGTCGTGGTTTCGATTCCCACCCAGGGGCTCTACCGGCTAAGTCGCCGAACCGATCACATGTGACGTCATAAATGGTCCAGAATCTATTATCAACGTTGTAGCCTATTTAACAATTGATTAAGTAATTTTTAACCTTTATTTATTTGAACGCCATTTAAGAAAACGATGTTCGGCGGCTTAGCCGGTAGAGCCCCTGGACAGATATTTGTGTGCATGAACATGTCTGTTTGTCCTGAGTCTGGGTGTAATTAGCTATATAAGTATGTATTTACAAAAAAAAATTGTATATGTAGTATATAATATAGTAAAAAAAACATCTAAATACCCGAACAACAAACTTTCTCATTTAAAATATTATAATCCATAACATGAAGACGAATAAATAATTCAAGAAAGCCGTAAAATGTATGTCCCGATGTTGCTAATATCAACAAACATTTCTAAACGAAAAATCACGAAGACAAATATTAGATACAAACCAGTTGCGCGCAGACAAAATGAGAACAATTTATTTTAAGTCGGAACCAATCAACATCAACGACGCCGCGACCATCGCTCGTTCGGAATCGATAGTCCTTGACTATGATTTATTTGACCAACCACATTAGAAACGCATTTGAGAACATCAGAAAAACTCTCTAAGCTGTCATTTATTTCTCAAAGACGTAGCTGACAAAGCCCAAAACTTCAACCAGAAAAAGAGCCGAAGATAAAAAATCTATATTAAAATAAATACTTATTTACTTATCGTGTGGACAGTGGTTACCCTAGTGTCAGAGTTGTTCAAGCCACTCATTAGGCCTCTGACATGGCTCAAAGACTGTTGCCTAATGGCTACAACCGGGACCGACAGCTTAACGTGCCCTCCGTAGCACGGAGACGCTCAGAAATTAAACCACCTCCGCGGTCACCCATCTATGGACTGACCGCGAGCCTAGTTGCTGGACCTCGCCAATCACTTACGGCGAGAGCATCTAGCTGTGAATAAATGTTATCTTAAAAGTCTATAATGAAGTAAGCAGTGTGTTTAGCGCTCATCTATTCTTACACACAGACATAGGTTATATAAACTTATGTAATATATGCGCTTTTGTAAATTTTATTTAATGTTGTTTCATTTCCTAATCTTTAATATCATGTACATATAATAATAAGAATAGTGTTCCACGTACAGACGCCAGCACATCAAGCTTATGTGAATGCCTATAGCCTTATGCTTATGTGAATGTAAAAAATCTATAAAAGAAATTTGACAGATTGGGGTAGCTGGATGTGCTGGCGTCTGTACCTATGTTGTGGTTGACTACACGATATGGTTCCAAAACTCTAAGAGTCTCTTGTGTCAGGGGGTTAATGAGAAGAGATGGCGCGGTATGAAAATGAAATAAACTTTTCTTTGTTTACGCTACGAATGTTATGTAGTAAGAATAATTGTTCTAATCTGTATTCGGTTTCGCTATCGATAAAATCGGGTCTAAGAATATCGCATCAGTTAACAGTATTTTTTTAAATGTAAATCAAAGCCCCTATTCGCTATTGTCTGTTCACTTTAGGCTGGTAATATAATTTAAATCCCAAAGAAATGAGGTAATTATATTTTAAGAACTTATACATACCTACAGAAAAATGTAGTTGATTTACCGTTACAAAACAAAGACAAACTGGGAAGTCATTCTAAAGCTTATTTTTGTTGCAATACGCTAAAGGTATCATCCACAGGCGGACCAAAGTCACCGACATAGCCCGAAGAATTGCAAAACTGAAGTGGCAGTGGGCGGGGCACATAGCTCGTAGAACCGCCGGCCGTTGGGGCAGAAAGGTTCTCGAGTGGCGACCACGAACCAGAACACGCAGCGTGTGCAGGCCCCCTACAAGATCGACCAATGATTTTGTGCGGGTCGCTGAAAACTGCTGGATGCGAATAGCACAAGTCCGGCAATTGTGGAGATCTTTGCGGGAGGCCTTTGCCCAGCAGTAGACGTCTTTAGGCTGATATGGCGATGATGATGAAAGGTATCATTTAAGCCTTACACTGCTCACCAGACAATAGACGCGAGGCTTAAATTATCTAACAAAATTAAAACTACATACTTGTCACTCGACTTGGGGCGGTTACTGACAGAATACAGATACTTTCATTCCAAGAACCTCTAAAGTAGGTGAAGTTTCAACTTTTTAGTGCTTCTTTACTGACGGCTATTATAATTTCGTTTATATTTTACCAAATCACAATATGACACCTGCATGTTACCCTACATCGACCAACTGGTTTATATGGGGGTCAGGGTATTAAATAAAATGCAATTTACGAATGTATACATTCACGAATTTCACCAATGACAGCGAGTCGGGTACCTACTTGGAAGTGAATGTCAACAATTAATCTCACAATCTTAAACAAACTAAAATTGGGCAATATGTTATTCAATTAAGAGCACCGGTTTAATGTTGTATACATTCATCTGCCGGTCAATAATAAACCTTATTTAAGGCGTTGTTAAGACGGAAGACGCAGCGTGGGCAGGCCCCCTACAAGTTGGACCGATGATCTTGTGCGAGTCGCTGGAAACCGCTGGATGCGAATAGCGCAAGACCGGCACTTGTGGAGATTTTCGGAGGAGACCTTTGTCCAGCAGTGGTCGTCTTTCGGCTGATATGATGATGAAGACTTTAACTGTCCGTTTGCGGCCGTTGCCGCGTTGTCTTAAAAAAGGGAAATTAATACCTGTGTCCCGGGTTACATTACGTACATATTTCGTTGACGGACACAAAGTACACTTAGACTGAGAACAACTTCTTATGCGTCACAGAAAAAGTGCAATTATTTGGATAATGTAGTATGTAAAAAATATTCAAGATAACCACCGGTTGGCGAGATTGGTATATTCTTGACTTTTACGCCGCAGATCGCGAGCTCGATTCCCACACAGGACAGATATTTGTGTGCATGAATATGTCTGTTTGACCTAGATCGGGGTGTAATTTTCTATATAAGTATGTATATACAAAATAAAAGTAGTAAGTATATGTAATATATCAGGTATCTGATTTCCATAGTACAAGCTCTGCTTAGTTTGGGATCATAGCCGTTGTGTGAATAATGTCCTAAGATATCCCAGGATATCAAGAAATAGAATTATAAATATGTTCTGACCTTCAAAAACCAACAACATATTTTGTGTTTACTAAACAAATAGTTAGTCCAGTGTTCTAACGAAATACGGCCATATTTTTATTTTATTTATAAATACAATTGAAATATAACCCACAAAATTTATGAACATCCTCAGATATGCCATACAATTTTCAACCTTATCTCAATGAGAATAATATCCTCCAGCTCCAGCTACTTAAGAAACAAACCTATATGTTTTACGTTATTTTTTATTCCACTGATTTGCACACATGTTTGAACATTATCGGTAATTCAATTGGACGTAACGATAGCAATTACAGTCTAAAAATGAAAGCAATAATAGTTTTATGTTGGCCATTTAACAGTCTTGTAATAGCTCTCGTCATGACTTACGAACAAGTGCCTATCATCGTATCAGGCAATTAGCATACACTAGTACTATATCGGAGAAATCTACGTTACATTATTTATATACAAGGTGTAACATAAATAGTAGACAAATATTAACTCCCCATACAAGAATTAAAGTCAGCTGATGAATATTGTACGGGGCGCCAAAAAGCTCTTTTTAGTATTTCACCAATTTGTTTCATGGGTGGATAGCATTCCTTAAATTCATCATAACAGCTGTAAAATGTCCACTGCTGGACAAAAATCTCTGACAAGAATCATCTAGGCCGGATATACCATAAACGCCACGCTTGGCTGACAGGTTGGCGATCGCAATGGTCATAGTATTCAGAAAGAAGCTGCTGCCCGTCTTCTCGTATGTCCGGTATGTAATGGGGTGATGATATTCTGATATTCGCCGCCGTTATCTATGTTACACCTTATATACGTATCAAATACAACAAAGAATTTGTATTTATGCAACTTTGGCAGCAAACAAGCAAACCCGCCTAATGATCACAATCACCTTAACTGTTTGAAACCCTTGATGACAAGCTATAAGAAATTCAAAATTAAATTGTTATTATGTCGTCTTTTCTGAAACGTAATACTTCCATAATCGGTTTTGTTTTGAGGGAAAAACAGGAAAGTCCTATTTGTTTAGAGAAGATTATGTAAGGATATCTAAATATATTGAAATAAATTTTTAGATTTGCAAATACATAGTGACCTTTGTGTCTGAAAAACCAAACCTCTAAATACTTTAAGAATTCATTTTACTGGTTTGTTTATTATACTGTATCTTAGTATACTGTAACTTGTATCTGAGTCCTATTGCTGGACTTCTAGAAGTTTCCCTTGGTTATCCAAATTGCTCTGTTTTCGAGCCATTACAAGACCTTTATAAAATAAGTCCAGGTATCAGGCAGTCATTTCGTTGGCTCTAATAAATCTATTATTTCGATCTTAAGTACTTGATATACTAAATTGATTCCGACAATTTACGTTGTCAATTTCTAAACCATCTTTACTTAACTTCATCAACACTCGAATAGTAAAGCAATGTAGTCAGTATAAATTTTAATTAAATTTTATAGTCACGGAAATTGGCATGAAGTGACAATAGAACAATGAATAAACACACTGATGGAAGACAATTAAGTCAATATGACAGTAATACGCAATATGTTTATCTTCAGTTACCTTGTTGTATATTACGTATTCTTTATATTTTGCTTATGTATAACTAATTGTGTCGCGCATGTGCACCTCGAGTGCACAGGCATCACGAAAATACTGAGGGAATCCCTGGGATCACCAAGAACTCGTACGGATGCCTTCAGAAGGTTGGGAGAGCTAATGTGCTTCTGGATGGAGTGAAGGCCGCCTTGGCTCACGTAAAATGGTCCACTTCGGGACTTAGTGCGGAAACTATACCCACTAGCATATTGGTGGTACAAAATGATAATGATAATGATGATGATGATGACTAATTCTGTTGAGTAGGTTAAGTTATAAACTTAAGAGCGCATCTCGCCGTTAAACGATAAAGTTTACCATTACATTACAATATTATAAAGAAGGCAAATCAATTTCGCGTAAATAACTTTACTATATTTCCAGTAAAAAGCTTACGTTATCGGTTTACGTTCGTAACATTACTAAACTAAGCTACTTAGAACTAACGATAACCGTTACACATCAATGTATCGTAATAACGTAATTGCATTGCCAATGTAAGACTTAAAGATATAATTTCAAACAAATAACTAATAAGTATTTTAGTTTAACACCAGCTGTAGTGCATTACAGTGAAATTGTTGCAAGCGACATGAATACTTAAGGTGAGCTAAATTAAGGACTTATTGAGCTAAGGCTTTTATTTATTTTTATGACGTATATAACTAGCCCAAGAGACTTTCATTGCTTCACCGGTCAATAGAACCTAACGAGGGCCATTTGTGGTTAAAATTAGTAAAGTACAAATATAAGACTATACTTAAGATTATTCAAATTCGAAATAATATTTTAAAATGTTAACTTAACTCTTGTCTTAACTTAACCTTTTTACCAATCCGGGGAAGGCGCTCTGACTGTGTGTATCGTTCGTAACTTAACGCAGAAATCCTACCCCGGATTGGTAAAGGGTGCCGGTTCGAGACCCGCCGGGCAATTAAATTTATTCTTCCCCATTTAGAAGATTAGATTTGCACTGAAAATAATGCTATATAACTAACATTTTGTAAGGTAAAACATGCCTCTTAAATCTGAGCTCACCATACCATACAAACGTGAATAAATAGAATATTCAGTTTAAAGTTCAAATAGCACCTCTGCCTACGACAGCTTTTGGTGCAAAAATTATGCATGGAAAAGCTTCTCGCCCACGGGGAAACCTCGGACGGGCCAGAAAATATGTCTTTTCGTTGCGCTAAAATCGTATCGTACGGATAACGGACCCGATGCAAACATTCGGGCGGGTGCCGATGCAAACATTCGGGCCGGGGCCCATTCAATCATTCGAGCTTGCGCATGGCGGCGGCACCGCGGCGTTCATGTGTGGATTTTGGGCGGTATACAAATCTCTTGTTGACTTTCCTTATCGCTTAGGGAAATACAAAGGTAATTTACGCAGCATAAGGTCGGTTATAATGGTAACGTTGGGGGGAGAATTACTCTATTGCCTATAAACAATACCGCCATAATATCGTTGCAAATGTGTTAAAAATTACGCAGGAAATGTTCCAAATTGAAACAATGTTGTGTTAAATAAATCGTTATTGTCCCATTGGCTTGTAACTCTTGCTTGCGGTAGTTTCTTGCGGCTTCGTACGCTTGAGTTTCAACTTGCCTAATATAGGACTTTCATATGAACTTAAGATATCCCGGAGATCCCTAAACTACATACTAGTCTAATTTCTGGTCATTAGATGACGTGGTTTTCGATTCCCTTTTTATATATTGAAATAGGCACCCGTAAAATATTAAAGGCCAATATTAAATGGCGGGCCGGTTAGCGTGGTTGTAAATACTTGCCTTTTATGTCTATTTGTCTTGAGTCTGGGTGTAATTATCTAGATAAGTATGTATTTACCAAAGGAAAGTAGTGTATGTAGTATGTACATTATTGTACATATATCAAATATCTAGTTTCCATAGTACAAACTCTGTTTAGTTTGGGATCTGATGACTGTGTGTGAATAATATTCCAGTATATTATTATTTTTAGTTCCTTTAATCCCTCTTCATATTCAGGCATTATTTTAATATTCAAATCTTATTTCAGTAAAAGGATATGCATCCTTTTTAGGTAAAAAAATACTCAATCTCAAATTGAATATCTGAATCGATAGCGTGTGCAATATTCAAGGCTTTTGTAACTCCTCCCTTAATCCGAGATTGAACCTCTATCAAAACTTATGATTTGACAGCCAAATCCACCGTTTGATCGATTGTTTAATATTGAATTCCCCACATCATATTTGCGATAGACGACTGAAAAAGGATTTATTCAAATCATACAAAACTTAAATTATCTGTTCATAGTAGTGACTAGATTACGTGGAAATAAACAGAAAATACACTATTTTTTACGCTTGTACTGTACCCCGGGTCAATTATGAATCAAGTTTAATTTTTTTTGCGTTGTTATAGTGATAATAAAATTCAACTTGTCTGTTCAGTCCCTAATTCTATAACAAATTCCATAAATCTCTTATCATAATTAGATAAACATGTATCTGTTAACGTGGTAAATGAGTTAGAGTGCACTCTAACTTGTTAATCTGGAGATTAACTATACATTAACTCTTTACGTATCAAGCGCGCCTCAATGCCAAACATATTTATACAAATGAACGTTCCCCAAAGATTTAATCCACCTATATCTATTCCATTTTCGTCGACTAGTTATAGGCAAAATTCAAAATTCATATATGTATAGTGCGAGTAAGCAAAGATTTTAATAAATTAAGTAAAACAGTTTGAATTTGACCCTTTTAATACCAAGAGCGAGGTGGCACGTAGACAGATGGACCTTAATTTTCTTCAATAACTTTTAACATATTTATCCTGTCTTCAGCTACTCTGATTAAGTAGGTAACAGAATAAAGGTTTTTAAGTATGTATCAGTCGCTATCCGGGAAAACCTGTAATTGGCTTTATGTTTCCTAGTCTAGCAGTAATATTTTTTGTACCTGTTAGTTTTCCCAATAATAAATAAATAAATATCTAATTCAACTCTTCATTATATGTCACTTTGTCATTTCTTGTAAATTTGAGAAATTAGTAAATCAAATTGACATATTCTGTCATAACAACCAACTAGATTAAATTCAACTAGTTTATATTCAATTATAACTTATATGTAATGGAGATAGCAAAATATCACCCTCCGCACAAAATTTAGCACTTCCAACGAGCCATCTGACCTATTAATCTGCAAATTACCTATTTAATGCACACTAACGGCTTCCTCAAATTAACATTACACCGCAGCGACTGGTTATCTATAAGGTATTCAAAATTAATTTTCTTATCTATGCTGAACTGCGTAAAACATGCCTCATTTGTGACATATTTGACGTAAGGACACGGGTTATACCATGTTAGGTAATCTATGGTTGTCATTTTGTACCTATTGCTTGATGGAAAATATAAAGTCAAAGTTAACAAATTGTAGCATGTATATTGAACAACTCTATCGTATAAATATTTAAGGTATTTATTATGTTTATTGAACAATACGGAAGTTAAATATAAAACTATCCATAGCAAAAAAATACTGTATCATAGATTTCTTTATAATTGTACGGACGCCAGCACGTCAAGCTACCCCAATCTGTCCAATCTCCCCAATTGAAAGTGAACCTTATGCTTTTCTGATATATTAATATTCCAAGTGACAGTTAGTTTTGCCTTTGCATTAGACAAAAGAATATAACCCGAGCTTAGTATGTGTGTTCCTAAATACTAGCTATTATATATAACTACATATCTTTGAAGTGAAAATTTCTTTAGGTGCGTTGACCACTTTTTAGTTGAACAAAAATCAATCAAAAACCGTCTCGTCACACTTCTCATGAGGTATATGTATACTATACATATATGTGTACTCTTAGGTGAACAAAAATTATCGTCATGTCACATTTCCCATGTATAACTATTATATTGTAGATAAGCTAGATTAGAAGTGTAAAAAATAATTATATTTTCTATAGGCAGTCCCCAAAGACTGCCCCGCAGATATTTTTACTCGCCCTTAGTGGTACATACTGATTTTTAGATAAATTATCCAATTAAAAAAGTAAGCCGAGAGAGTAGAGTTCTTTAATACTTATGAAAATATAGAAGAACTCTACCGTACTATAACGTTCTGCTTCTCCAGACGTCTTCGGGATCTTTTTAATATTGAAAATGATATACTCAAGTTTGGGTAATTGGTTATATATTTTCTTCACTTTTACTATAACAGGTCACAGGGCTCACTACCCTACAGAGTTCTCTCGTAGACTGACTGTTAGAAAAGAATGTTGTTTTCGTTTGAAATATTTTCAAACGATTTCTTTTTAAAACGTTTGGACGAACGAAGGTGTGCAACCAAGAAGGTCGTCACAGTACCATAGTTTTCTATTATGTCCTTAAGAAAACATAATTACTCACTTATATTTGAAGGTCTTAAAGACGCTCCTTGGCATAAATGTCTTCATGGATTTGAATAAACGAGGTGCCGTTGCAATGTCTTTAAAGGAGCAAATCTTACTGAACTTCATTTATTAAAATCCATCAGTAAACGCTACAGAGCGTCCCACTGAACCCAGAGGTAGTTCATCGGACATGTCCTCGATACACCTGGATCGTCAATCTCTTTGTCATCGTCGGTGGTCTGTCAGTTTATTTTTGTACTATTCTACTTGCACGACAATTATGATGCCAGCCAAATTACAAGATTTGAGCTCGTAAACAATATTTAAAAAAGAAAACTACGTGATACATGACATCTATAGTTTATTTATGTAATACGGACCAAGGGTCTGCGTACGTAATATAAAAAAAATATTTTGGGACAAGTAACATACTGCCATGTGATCCCAAACTAAGCATAACCTGTATTATAGCAACCAGACAACTGATTACCATACTTACATATTTCTGCATATATACTTATTATTGAGAAATGACACCCAGACACAGACAAATAGTCGTGCTCATCACACAAAGAATCCATGACCTCTGGCAGCAGTCATGGTCAGTTTCAGTCCGAAGCCTGGGAGCGGTATTACACCACCATGCCTCGTGGCATACTTAAAGCCGTCGGTCTTGTCCCTGACCTCTTTCCGGCCGTGGCATACTGTCAGTCACCTGTGTTTCCGTGCATAATTGTGCACTATAATACGACCCGTGCAGATGGCTAGTCTCTATTGAGACCAGCCGCCATGGCGGAAATGCGACCAGAAGGACATTATTTATTATTATTTCGTTCTAATATTACTAATGTAGTTTGCTACTGTAATTTGCGTGTCAAGTAAATATATTGTTCTTTTCTTTTAATAGATATCCCAGATACGAGTTACGCAGGTACAAAATAAATATCTAGGGACAACTAACAACACTGCCATTAGATCGCAAACTAGGCAGAACTTATACTATGGCAACCAGACACAGAAAATACAATCGGGTTCATCACATAAAGCTTTGTCCCGGGTGGGAATCGAACCCACCACCTCTGGCTTAGCAATCAGAGTCACTTCCCACAAATCAACAGGCCAGTCAAATATGTGTTTAAACGCGTGTGTCGCTTATTGATGTCACGTACGGCGATAACTCATTTGAGATCATATTAGGGACGTGGAAGATTGAGATATTTGTTTCATACATTTCTTATAACAATCACCCTTTTTGTACTGCATATCAGTAGACACATTTTGATTACAACAACCGCTCTAACTACTACGTAATAAAGACACTGATACATATGATCACAGTTTATCCACCGACGCGTAATGGTGTCGACAGTACGACGCGGTGGCGCCCCGAATACACAAGTTCTCCGGTCATATATCGTTAGGAAAAGTGTTTTTTTTTTCGAGGCAAATATAACTAAAGACGCTAAGTACACAAGAGACAAAAATATTGCTACAAATATCGTTTTGCTATTAGAGTTCCGTCAGAATATAATAAAAAGGAACTCCTATTTCACATCTCCTCACTCCATCTGTCACGGTAATACGAGTATATCCAACTAGTAACGGTTAATTCCGTCAAAATAAATATCTCTAACTTAACTTCCATTTTAGCAACCCAGCGTTTATTGAAGGTTAAATATGACTCGGCGCTTTTCGTAAAACTGTTTCAAAGAGACGAAGTGATCTCAGACCAAGAAAACAGAGCAATTTTCTTTTTTATTAGATCCATAGTAAGCCTTTGAGTAGTGTAGAATAATGTAGAAAACGACTTTTCTTCGTATTACATTCGTTCTCGTCATTATCTTACATTGTGACTATCTACCATCATAATCTAACCACCAAACCCCATCTAAAACTGGAAAAAAGCTGTAACTATTAAAAGTCTTAACGGATATTTTATAATAATAATTATAAATATACGAGATATATCACACAGCTTCTGCGTGTTTGCGCACACACATGTGCACTATAATATGCCCCGCGCAGATGGCTAATCTCTATTGAGACTGGCCGCCGTGGCCGAAATTCGGCTAGGTGGACACCATATGTGTGCTCTTCATACGATCTATAAAAAAGAGTTATTTTTAGTATTATTTAGTCGTGAAAAATACAAAATCACTATTGTATCCTAGTGTACTGAAAAGTGTAATTTAAGAGGGATGGTGATCCCTCTTAAATTAAACGGCTCCTTCAATTTATCAGTTCAGACTATTGACTAACAATATATAGTATTAATTTGTACGTAGTATCTATATAATTTCTAATTAATAAATAAACTAAATATATACTTTTTTACTAAAGCGCCTACCACAATCTTGTGAGTACATTATGTTGAGCATAAAGTTGCATCTTTCAAAATAATACTTAGTTAAGGCAAAGTAAGGCAATCCTAACTAATTGTTGCTCCTGTGCCTGACCTCTCCCGACTCATGTAGGATAACCGTTCGTTGCGTGTATTAGAGTATCTTGTGTTTGCGTGCACAATTGCCGCGTACACTATAATATGCCTCGCGTAGTTGAGTGAGTATAGCGTCACTAATAGATAGATAGAGTACACTTTATTGCACCAAAAGTAACACTACATGACTTACAAATAAGCAAATACAGGTACAATCGGCGGTCTAATCGCTTTGTAGCAATCTCTTCCAGACCACCGTTGGGTGGACAAGAAAAAAGTAAGACAGAAACGGCGATAGTTGTAGTGTACTGGCAAATATTTAAAGTTATCTCAAATATCAATACTTATATACAATTTACATAAACATACTTATATTCTAAATACTAATAATACTTTACTATAATAAATAATATACTAATCATAAACTGAGAAGCGTTGGCTTCATCAAGATACAACGTTACTGTGTGAATATGTTTCATTGAATTTTGAGTATGACGTCAGTCAGAAATTGGCTAATTTCCATAGGGACTGACCCCATACTCAAAATTCAGCTAGAAACACAGTTATATATCGATTTAGTTTCAAAATATGAGATGAGCGGCATTTTATAAAGGTATGAATTAAACTTATAAATCAAAGACCAATAATACCGAGCTTCATAATTCAAAGTACATTAAATCAGAAGTTGTATCTTGATGAAGCCAACGCTTCTCAGTTTATGATTCTCTCGTTAAACTTGTCCAAACTAAGCTAAAGTTAGTGGTTTGACAATCGCCTCAACAACCAGTCGGTTTCACTAGTCACTGCTATTCATCTTAAACAGTAATAAATACTTTGAATTTACCTAAAGCAGAAATAGATTAGTTTCTGAACTAATCTTGTTGGATTAGACTTTCATAAATTAGAACGTAGACCGAACAGAGCGATCGCTTATTGAGATTTGGCTTATGATTGTAACATTATTAGTACCTTTATCTTTGCTAACATTATAGATTTTCTTAGCTCTACATTAATATGTTAATGTTAGTGTCTTTTAAACTCCCCCTCCGATCCTCATCGTAAAGCGACATTTACTTAGTTGCATAGTTTATACAAGTAGTCTTATATCCTAGAAGGTTTGAGCCTCCGCTCGCCCCGTACTGTCCAATGAATTACTACTTGAATAATTTTGAAGTCAGATGAAAAAAAAAATAATTTGTGGTCTTGCGCGTCCGCAGGATTGGTAAATCGCGCTTGGGAGGACGAAAAAGAGAAAGGAATATATAAAAGCCATCATTCAGAAGAAATCTAGCAATGGTCGGTTAGCTAGTGCGGTGGATACCCTATATTAACAGCATAATTAGATAATTACATACTGCACAGATCGCAACTGGGGTGTCACAAGAAAGCAACAGTAGCGTATACCGGATGTACGCAAAAACTCGTAATACTTGACAACCGATAATATCAGCTGTCATATTATTACATTAACTGATAAAAGTAAGGCAATAGCGGAAACTTGGCGTCATAATAACTGTCAGCCGAAATACTGATATATTTTCAGGGAAAAGTAAATAGGAAAGTTTTTTGGTTTAGTGCGCGGTTGGATTCCACGTGTACATTTTATATATAAGGAAGTTGGATGTTATGTTTTTATACACGAAGATATTTTACCTACTTCAAACATTTGTTTATTGAAGAATTCCATTTCTTTTTTTAAAGAAACATGCCAAAATTTTCTAATGTTATATATATTATTCGCCATAGCAACTTTGAGAGGCCATATTTTAATATTTTAGCAGATAGGAAGGAAAACCATGTAAATTGTTTTCTTTGTTAGTACTTTAATAATTAAAAATTATATTTTTAAGTTATACTGATTTACTACGGAGTATTATTTCGGAAAAATATTGAATAGTGAAAATTGTCAAATTGTGATTTGATATCTTTTTTTCTAAGCAATACAAATATTCTTGATTTCATTCCAGAAAATATTTGGAATGGGGTAAAATACAGTTAATCTTTAAATATGTTTAAAATATGTGAAGTAATTGCACTAATTGCAGGAACTTCAGATTGATAGCTAATAACAAAGTCGATTCACAGTGACTTCTGGCTTAATATTATTTGTTACATTATTTTAAATAATTGGTTTATCATACAAAATATATCATCCGTCGCCACTGCCTCCTCTAACGTCGAAGTATCAAACGTTTTATTTTTATTGCGTTATAGTTACCTAGAAGGTAATACCTATGATTTATTAGCCAATAAACCACAGCCATTACACTTCAGTAAATTTAAGAGGTCTCTACTGCGCAAGTATCTTCCATACAGGTTTGACGTTGGTATATATTTGTGTATGTATCATATTTATCAATATACAACGATATAATATAATTATTATATTTTATTATTTAGTCATAAGAGGGTCCAGTTGAAAATCAGTGCCAAGCCCCTGGGTTGGCTAATGCTGAACTGGATACCTAGTTGCTGCAGTTGTCATACACATGCACCCACTTGAATATCAATAGACGTATATGTGTTTGTGTTTGTGTGTAAATTGTGTCTTTCAATGTTAGCAATAAAATGTTTCTTTCCTTTTCTTGGTAGGATAGAGATGGGAGCAGAGCCAAAAAAAATTGTCTTAATATTTTTTTTTACTTTAACCCAGTACTAAAAGAAACTACCCCAACCTACTTTTGAGAGCATAGTGACGTCACCGCCGCAGAGAACACAACCTCCATACATTCTTGTTTTCATTGTGTTTGTTGTTATTGATGCCAACAAAAGTAGGGAACGAATATACGTAAAGAAATTGCGCGCTTTTTTATATGATTCGTGACGTGAATCAAGTTTTTTGTATAGGATACTTAGACAAATTAAGGCATCGTACGTTAAGCCTGCAAATATTTAAGTAATTAAATTGTCTAAAAGTTGGTGTTCGTTTCTTACTAGACGAATGTCTATTTTATAAGATAGACTGTTTTTTTGTATAGGATACTTAGACAAATTAAGGCATCAATGACGTTAAGCCCGCAAATATTTAAGTAATTAAATTGTCTAAAAGTTGGTATTCGTTTCTTACTAGACTTCTTTTATAAGATAGATTGTACATCTTCTAATGATGCGGGCATTGGAAGATGACTTCAAGCTTCTGGACTGGAAAAGCTTCGGCATCAATGTCAATGACGAGTGCATCACTCACTGGCGATCTTTGGGGGACGCTTTTTTGCAGCTTTGCGCATCAATCGGCTGATATGATAAGATTTATTTCAAGAGATTCTTTAAGTGTAGAAATAGAATAGTATATATTCTATTTCAAAATTATCAAAGTGATCTCTGCTGCGATGGGCACGAATTCTATTTCAATATTATCAATGTGATCTCTTGTGCGAAGGGTACGAATATTTGTTCTGTGTCTGTGGCTGATTAGACGACGATATATAATAATATATAATAACCTAGTCGACTAGATTATACAGAAATATAAATTATGATGTATTTATTTTATTAATATTGATATTAGTAACCCATACGATTACTAATATTCATTTAAGTGAATATTCAAGATATACTATCACTAAGCCAAAAATCGAAGTTTCAGCGACGGCATGATAGTTTTCTTACTAATTAAATTGCTAATCATATGTTACACTGAAATAACATCTTAAGCGATTTATGTATACGCTGAATGATATTATAGTAATCCAACCTCGTTATACATTATAATTTTATTTAGTTTTTAGAGGTGTATAAACCTGATAAAATGTTTGCGTTAATATGTTTCGTTCGTATCAATATAAATAATATAAATAATGTATTTGTTTATATTATATATACACACATCAACAAAGTCTAGGGATACGTTATTTTGAAATCAAACATGGCTTTATTGTTTAAAACCTATTTAGTTTCCTTAAAAAGTTTATTTACAGATTTAAACCTTGTCTATTCTTTATTCAAAATTTAAAAATTAAAATGAGAAACAAATGAAAACACGCAAAGCACAGCGCAATCTTGAGTTGTATCTAATTTCAAGAAGTTGCATTAAAATTTTTTTTGCGTGTTAATTGAAGAAAACCTGATAAATTGTTTTATTTTCTTTTCTCAATTGGTTGTGTAAGCTTTTTAGCGTCATGCCACGCCATCATTTGAGTCGAGATGAAATGTTACGGGCAGTTGGCATGTTACAAAACGGTGCTATTCAACGCGTCGTTGCTGAGTCTCTGGGCACAAGCCAAAATGTGGTATCCAGGCTGTGGTCACGTTATCGCGCTACTGGAGATGTGGCAGAACGGCACACAGGTAGATATCGTGTTACCACTCAGAGACAGGATCGATTTCTCCAAATGACCGCCAGAAGACTACCCAATATCACAGCGATGCAACTAGTGCAAAGGCTCCAGGAGGGTCAGCAGCTGCTGGTGAGCGACCAAACCGTGCGAAGGAGGCTGCATGAAGTTGGTCTTCATGCTCGCAGACCGCTACGAGTCCCAGCGCTGCGACGTGGCAATCGCGGTAGGCGACTTTTATGGGCTCAAGAACATTTGACATGGAGTGATCAACAATGGTCATTGGTGCTGTTCACTGATGAGTCCCGCTATGGATTTCATCCAGATTCGAGACGAACACGCGTTTGGAGAACTCCAGGCAGGGTCAGCCGTCTCCGACATCCACAGGAGGTCCACTCTTACCAAGGCGGGACAATTATGGTGTGGGCAGGAATACGAATCGGCGGACGAACCCAACTCATTTGGATTCAGGGCAGCATGACTGCCCATAGATACCGTGAGGAGGTAGTAGAACGTGTCATTGTCCCGCTCAGGGCCCTAACGGGGCAAGAATTTCAGCTCATGCATGACAATGCACCTTCCCATACAGCGCGGCTGGTGAGGGCCGCCCTTCGAGAACACGATGTTCAGGTATTAGATTGGCCTCCACAGTCGCCAGACTTAAACCCAATTGAACACGCCTGGGACATGTTACAGCGAAGAGCATTGAGGGATTTTCCGCCCAACTTGACAACAGAAGAACAACTTTTCGAACATTTAAAAAGAACTTGGGACTGCATACCCCAGCAAGACATTGACACCTTAATTTTAAGTATGGAAAATCGTTGCCGCTGTGTGATTAATGTTAGAGGAGGAAATACCGATTACTGATTATCAGATTTGGTAAGATTTTTATTCATTTAATTCGATTGAATAATTTTATAAGAATAAAATGTTTTTGTTCACTCAGTAATTTTCTATGGCTTAATTAATTTAAGACTTTTATTAATTAGAAAAACAAAATCGCATCGTGTTGTTAATGTTTAAATATCGGCCATGAAATTATCTTTAATTCTTCCATTTACAGTCATAACAAAATGTTTATAGTTTTCTAGATAATCAATGAAATGTTCAATATCCCTAGATTGTGTTGATGTGTGTATATATATAGTTAACATAAATTAAATTAATTTAAGGGTATTTCGACAAATATGTTACACCGTTTTCAACCTTATATCAATAAGAAAAATATCATCCATTCACAGCGCCCTAAAAACATAATTATCACTTCTGTCGCGCCGCGCTATTCTTGTCTCGTTGGAAAGAGGTAATTCGAGAAGTGAACTTTTTGTGTAATCTCTTGTTATCTCATGACGAGACCATAAACGACTCCGGTCCACCAATAAGAAGTTGAATTTTGTAGCTATTTAGTACGTAATTAACACGTACTATCGTTTTACAGACATTCTTTCCCTATATATATTTATTTATGTAAGTATATATTTATGTAAGGATATATTTATATAGTTATATTTTATAGCATATATATTTACGTGTAGTGCATGTATTACATATTAGTAAGTATAAGTTTAGAATAGGTATTTGTATCTGTACCTACATATTGTAGTTGCTTCCTCACTTTAATCTTCCCTACAGTATTACTTTTAAATTCATATTTTATTGTATCCTAATTATTCTCTTACTGACATTTCTTACACCTTTATACTACCCATTTTCATTTCTCACTAGATTTGTCCATCCCAAGGTTGTCTGAGATAATAAAGAATAAGACCGCCCTTTGTACATAAATTAAAGTAACTATTTTTGTAATTAATATTTATTTCTGGTGTACAATAAAGAGATTTTTATTGTATTGTATCGTTGTGTTAAATTGGTGACAAACTGTCATAGCAACTGGTGTTATCGTAGGACAGAAAAGTTCTCTCACGTCACCCAGACATTTATATTTAGAAAACTATAAAAAAGACGTTACGTATTTCAAAGTCAGTGTTTATTCTGAGAAACTAAACAGATAATGTTTTCACGTAAACAGTGTGGTAAATTAACTTTTCCAAATTATCTAATTAATGTTTGGAGAAATGTTATTGTTCGTTTTATTTGAAAGTTTCCATACGGACTCCGTAAATTCGCTGTCAAGCGAGATGCAATTTTTAGATAAATAGTCGATTATTATGTAGGTTCTTTTCATGTTATTAATAATATTTAAAAATGATTAAAGATCTATAAAATCTATTCAGGTGTTTAAGTAAATAGTATCAATCCTCGGATTTGTGCAGAATTGTTTCAGGATGATGTTTCATATGTACAGACGCCAGCACATCAAGCTACCACAATCTGTCAAATTTCCCCAATAAAAAGTTATGTGATAAAGTTGAAAATCTGTAAAAGAAATTTGACAGATTGGGGTAGCTGGATGTGCTGGCGTCTGTACATAAGGAAATAAAATTATTATAACGTAAAATTTAAACTTAGTAACAAACTATAACATAACTTATAATTTGTTTAAAACGGTCGTAAAATGCAAGTTGAAGTCGGTTTTAAAAACAGTAGTCATATAATATTCCGTACAACATTGGCTGGAAGATATCGCAGCAGCATTGAGAACGCCCATTGTTATGTAATTACTTAATATCCTTTCAGATGCAATGAAGAGTATATTAATTTACTTGACAATGCACCTTTTCTATACAATACTAACTAAACAAATTTTAATATAATTGCATTTCTTTTTAACATAGGGCTTATAAAAAGGCATCTCTACTTGTGTAAATTCAGTTTCGTCGCGAAATACTGAAGAAAAATTAGCGACACGTCGACAGATTCTAACCTAATAATGTGCCCGGTGAGCATAATTGTTATGCTTGTAATAATAATAATAATATTCTGGGGCATTATTCACACACGGCCATTTGTTCCCAAACTAAGCAGAGTTGTACTATATAAACCAGATAACTGATACCTATACTACTTTTCTTTTGTAAATACATACTTATATAGATAATTACACCCAGACTCAGGACAAACAGACATGTTCATGCACACAAATATCTGCACACAAATATCTGTCCTGGGTAGGAATCGAACCCACGATCTGTGGCATGAAAAGCAATACTCTACCAACCACGACAACCGGTCCGTCGACATAGAAAAACAGTTTTGGTAGTTTAATAGTTACATATATAATGTATGTCGTGTTCTTTTCATACGAGGTATATTAGACACAGATATAATAACATTTAAATTATTTTATTGTTGAAAAAGACAGCTAGCAATATAATCAAGTCAAATAGGGAAATAAAATATTACGTCAAAGATGATCGAAGAAATATTTAATTTCCCTATTGGCGCGGAAAATATGAAGGTTATTGAGCAGGAGTTTCCTCTCAGAGGGAACTGGTTATTTATAAATGCTAATAGTCCAAAGTAATTTAAAACGGGTTACACGGTTGTCGTTCTCTGACAGAGCGGTTAGAAACGTGGAAATAGTCTTTGAAATTCAACAAGCCGTGTTCGCTACCTCTAGGGATTTAAAAGCATTTGTTTACTCTAATAATAGTTGCCAATATTGTCAAAATGTGCTAATTATACTAATAATATTCTATTTTATAATAATAATATCCTGGGACATTATTTACACGCGGCCATCTCATCCCAAACTAAGCAGAGCTCTTACTATGGAAACCAGATAACTGGTATACTACATATACTACTTTTTATTTGTAAATACATACTTCTATAGATAATTACACCCAGACTCAGGACAAATAGACTTGGTCATGCACACAAATATATGTGCTGGGTGGGAATCGAACCCAGGACCTCCAGCGTGAAAAGCAAGCATTTGCCAACCACGCCAAAAGGCCCTGGTAAATAAAAAAAAATGGATTTTTATTTATTTATTTATTTAAACACACATAAACTATCATTACAGGAACTTAATACCTAATTCAATAGCCTATATAATTATTAATTAAAAACAATAATGGATACTCAATATTAAAAACTAAAACTATACAAATTGCACAATAAGCGGCCTGTGTGAATTCGTTCAGTGAGCACGAAAAGATATCAATGCTGTGAGCCAACGTATTGAGCGCCCGCAGCGCACGCGTGAGCGGTGCGCGCTGCAGCAGGCACGTGCGCGCGCGCGGCACGTCCAGGAGCTCCGGCTGCTGCCGCCGTCCCACGAACTCATTTGGGACGCGTAGCCTGAGCACCTCCAACACGTTCGGATTATGGATCTTGCCGCGCATTACTTTAAATATGTAAACGCTGAGAGCGACCTCCCTTCTCACTTCAAGCCTGTAATACCCCACCATACCCAGAACGAATAGAGTAGGGTAAAGGAGCGGATAGCCCGGGTATATCCCATATTGCTTCAAATACACGAACCTAACAAACTTGTTCTGGATACGTTCCAACATCAGCCTGTACTTCTCCTCGTGTGGTGACCATATTACGGCATTGCATTCCAGATGACTCTTCACGAGTGCCTCGTAAAGTGCTTTCAAAGCGCCTATGTTTGTGAAATTGTTCGCTTGGCGTAATATTAGTCCCAGATTACGATAAGCTTTCTTGCATACATCAGTGATATGCTGTCGAAACTGTAAATCAGCAGTGAAGCGTACGCCTAAGTCTCGCGTCTCTGTCACCCGCTGTAGCGGCGCCCCGTCCATAAGGTATTGGTAATGGCGCGGGGTTCGTGCGCGACTTTTAATTCTGTTAGCGCGGATTGTCAGTAGCATAGCTCTTAAAACGAAAGATAGATAATATAAAAAATATAAATAATTCATTGGAAACGAATGACGAAGTACGAAAAATTATAAACCAAGTAAAAGTTAAGATGTTATCAAAAAACCATTTCTTTAGTAATTAAGGGAAAGTCATCAAAAACTCCCAAACAAATCCATTTAACATTTTAATACGGGCTCGGGTCAAATTTTGTTCGTAGAAAAAGTTTGGTAATTTCGTTCGAGTTGTTCAAGCTGCTATCTAAAGACTAGAACCGGTACCGACAGCCCGACGTGTCGTGTCCTCAGACTTTTTTAAAACCGATAGCAATAATGCTTTATTTCGCTGCTCGTTTATATACGGACGGAATATCTCGTAGCAATAATCAAATAGTATGAAATAATGAAATATTATTATGTTATTTACATTGTACTAGCTGTGCCCCGCGGTTTTACCTTAATGCTGGTAAAACCGCGGGGCACAGCTAGTGCAATATAAATAACAAAATAATATCTCATTTTTCATACTATTTTATAAATGATAGCCTTGTATTGTGTTAATCCAGGGTGTCAGCTAACTCCATAACAAATATTATTAAAATCGCTTTATGCCCGGTTCCTTTATTTTACGATCCGTCATTGGACCAACGTTACCATCCGTAATTCAGCTACCGATACCGATGCAAAACTAGTGTTCCACAATGCCCTACCTGCGACGAACATCCGTAGTTTAAACCACCTACGACTCGTTCGGCGATGAACCTCTCGCTCCTCTTCACGATTAGTTATAACAAAACGTCTACGTCAATTATGCAACTAAAATCATTTATTATTCTGTAATATTATGTGAGTAATAGTACAAAATACTGTACTTATAGTTACCGTAATAATTTAATTTGCGTTTTAGGTTTAAAATATTTATAAATCATTAGTATTGAAAATTTGATGTTACGAGTGCATGGTGTGAACAAAACGCGTAACATGAAAGCGCATGGCGCATGCGTCTGTCGTCTGACGTCTGTCCAGGAGTATTTCATGGTTTCTAAATAAGTTTTTAAATTGAGTATTTAATCTAAGGTTTGTGGTTATGAAATCTTAGAAGATAGAAAAATAATCAACCCTTTCTAACGGAAAACAAAGCCATGAATTCTCTATCAGTTTCAGAGCTAGACATCACGGAAATCTCCTCAAACACTATGTTAACTACCAAAATAAAATACAAACGACTGGTAAACCGACCGAATTCGACTAGTAATCAAAGCAGTAACGCCTCGTTATTTTGACAGTTCCGTGACAGTAGAAAATATTTATAGGAACACTTTCGAACGCATCTCCATACAATAAGCTTACTAACGTCCTCCCATCCGTTAGTAACCAGACGTTGGTTATTTGGATAACGACTAGTATTTTTTAGGAACGGTTTTGCGTTACGGCTGGTAGAAATTCTAACTATTCGTAGTAGAAACGATTCGTTTTTGGAATATAGGAACCGGGCGTTAGCCGTTTAGACGTGAAGTAACAAACATACACACTCACAAACTTTCGCCTTTATAATATTAGTAGGATTATTAGAGGCTAACTTCTTTAAGTACCCTTGACTTGGGGTGTAAGCTGGCGAATACGTGAAGAGAGCGTTACGAAAAGTGTGATCGAAAGAGGCGAACGAAAGTTGAGAGTGAGATATAAGTTAACGAATATAGAAAGAGAGAGATTTAGGTTTTGTATATTACTGAAGGGTCAAGAGAGAGGTTTTAAGACAACTTTAAACCGCTGCGCCACCCGTGTAGTCAAGTTCAAGTAGTCTTTATTTCCTCACTCTCTTACCCGTATGTGGTTAGAGTAATTATAAGTAAAAAAAATAGTTTTAGAGTTATTCAAGCCGCTCAGTACGCCTGTTACATGATTTAACGACTGTTGTCTAACTATAACAACCGGGACCTACAGCTTAACGTGCCCTCCGAAGAACGGAGACGCTCAGAAATTAAACCACTCTGGAGGTCACCCATCTAAAAGCAGACCGCGTGCGTAGGTGCATTACCTCGCCGATCGTTACTTGTACCGATAATTGAAACTGATTGTGAGCGGCCTCACTCTCAAGGCTAACTAAGAATCTTACTTGTAATTTTAATTTTTTTCATCATATGCAGTTTGGTTTTGCATCTTGTATTCTATCCCGTCTCCATAAGAGCGAAATTAGATGAAAAATTCAAATATGTGGTTGTTATACAACACCGGGGTACTAACATACTCTTAAGAGGAAAGACATTTTGCCAGCACCCATATAGTCGTAAGCTAATTACCTGAATACGCGGACTTCCTCCGACAAAGCACAGATATTTGCAGTGCAGGAACTTCGCTGGCACCACAGATACCTACTTAGCTAATTACAGATAATGATGTTACATCGAAGACGAAGGGGCGGGGCCATCCACACGTGTGATCCAAGGGAAACCGAAAAATTGCTTAATGCAAGCGCACTATGAGATGGGTGATGAGTACGCATTGGGGAAAGAAAAAATCGTTGTTTTATTACAACTTTCTTATTGTACGTAAGGTCAGAGTAGTTCATGCCGCCGTACACAGTATACAAATAGTTCATGGGAAGCGTCACATGGGGATGATGCGAGTTCCATGTTTTTATTCAACCAAAAAGTGCTTAATGCGCCTAAAGAAGATTTCACCTCAAATACTCAAAAAAAAGTTAATTTATGTTTCCTCGTCTATTCATTCCTGGATTTCTATTCACCCCCGTTAAACGGTAGCACCGTAATCACGTTGCCCTCTAACGAAGCACTAGCTACTATAAGCTGGTCAGAAACTTAGCTGCCCACATAATTACACGTGGTCTACTAGGAGCTAATTACAAATAAAGTTTAGACACTAGACTCGGATCTCATGAAGGCAGCGAACGGACTAGTTTGCATAAAGTTTTTGTGTGTACTTGCGTGAATTGAATACTTAATGAACCCAAAGTTTCCTCCAAACGAAAGTAAGATAATTAGAAAGAAAAACCGAAACCTACTTCTAAAGGTCTTTAAGGAAAACTTAAGACATGTTTTAAGGACGGGTCACGTTTACTGGCCACACTAAAGAGAGACAGGAAACTTGAATCAATGGCTCTATGGCTTCTTTTCGAGCAATGAAAACCCTCAAGGGAGCAATTTCCTTTAGATATCTATAATAATTGTATATTTATACAACTAAAGACAAAATATATTACACTAGCTGTGACTCTCGGTTTTACCCACGGTAAACTTTAAAAATTATGTTTATGTTTTATTCTGATACGTAAGCTACATACATATATTACTACAAAGTTTCATGAAAATCCTTTCGGTAGTTTTTGCGTGAAAGACACATCCATACTCACAAACTTTAAGCATTTATAATATTAGTAGGATTTCGTAATTTGCTTGTTGAAATGATGCTTCTTGCTTATTAAGCAATTTATGGGAGGAGGCGGTACAAATTCCATACCGGCTTGTTCAAACTGATAATTAGCTGAATTAACAGTACCTACATATTAAAATTCTGGATTATGATTGTCATGGATTGCCAAAAAGTAACAGCTGATTCCATTTCATAGATATGTTAAGTATCGAATTCAATAAGTTTATTTTATATTGTGTCCTTAGTATTCATCATGAGTTCTAATCACATGATTCACCATATTAACACGAAGATCGTGAGGAAACCCGCGCTCGCTAAAATTAATTCTAGAGGCGTGTTGGCTCCGGCACTAGTTAATGCTATAATGTATAAACAGTTGCTCGCGCAAAACTTCTTAACCGGGCACTCAGTGCTTTGATAGTTAAATCATCATCATCAACATCATCATATAAGCCGAAAGACGCCCACTGCTGGACAAAAGCCATCCCCAAAGATCTCCACAAATGCCGGTCTTGCGATATCCGCATCCAGTGACTAAATAAGTAAGTTAAATACTTGAAGATAAATAGTATCCAAGACTTTTTAATTAAATTGAATTTGAATCTCAACAGATCTAAACTCTTTACGGCCGTGGAGAGGTTTAATGAGTGCAGAACAAGATCGCCAACAGAAATAAAAAATAGCGTGCAAATTGTTTAACTAGCGGCTCGGTGGTGCCCAGAAAAACCCTGAGAGGTCTTCGTGGTACTAATTTGTAGATTCTCTATGTATACAGGGTTACTGGTAACTCGACGTATTCCTTGCAGGACGTCATAGTAGGGTTAAAATGCAACAAATTAAGCCACCAAATGTTCTACCGAAATTCAGTAGTTTTTGAGTTAGTTCGATTTTTAGAGTTTTTATGAATAATCCCAGATTAAATCATTTGAAACCAATTTAAAAATTATTTACGGCGCGACAGTACAGAAATTTTAAGTTATTATCGTAGTTGATGCCGTAGCAGATCTTTGTTAATAATTAAAAGTTCAAAAATGCCTTAAACCTTGGCAAATATCACTAATCAAACATTTTTTTTTTTGTAATTTTTGTTATTACTCCATACAAATTGTTGTCTAGTGCAAAAATAAAATACTACGCCTGATGTACAAATTACTAGGAAAATATCCTTATCTTATCAGCTATCCAAAAAGGTATGAATGTTAATACAAAGTCATGGACTACATTATGAAAATCGTTTTTGATTTAGTACAGGAAGACGTGCGTCTCACAAAAAGGTGATTATTCGGAAAATCAAATAAAACAATTTCGTGAATGTTATTATTATTTTTAATAAATTTCAATTTAATAACTTTTATGACATACATTTCACACGTCTTGTTCGATGTGCTGCCCTCGGTTTCGAATACATGTTCTTATTCGCTTCCTCATTTCAGTTTTTGTGATTCTTGATGTGATTGTTGCCCTCATCTGGTCCGCCGCATCTGTTATTCTCTCCCTTAGTTCTTCAATTGAATTTACTGGGGTCACATAAACTAGGTCTTTCATATGACCCCAGACGTAAAAGTCTAGGGGCGTCAGATCAGGGCTTCGCGCAGGCCACGGAATCGGCCCACCGCGCCCTATCCATCGGTTTGGATAGTTTTCATCCAGCAATTGTCGAATTGTGATTCGGAAGTGGGCTGGACATCCGTCATGTTGATAAATCATGTTTGCTCTTCTTTCTTCCGGTACATCCGCGAGCAGTGGTGTTAAATGATTTCTAAGGAAATCTTCATAAAGTTCCCCATTTAGTGTTCGGGGTAAAAAATGTGGGCCGATCAATTTGTCGTCGATAATACCCATCCAAACATTAAGCGAGAACCTACGCTGGGATGCGGTTGGTTTCAGTTTTTTAGGGTTTGCTTCTGCTTTCGGTGCCCAGTAATGTAAGTTGTGGTAGTTTGTGATACCATCACGGTCAAAACATGACTCATCGGTCCACAGAATGTTTTTTAAAAAGTTTTCGCCTTCGGCGTCGGCATTCAGCATGAAACGACAAAATTCAAGCCGTCTCGGCGGATCTCCCTCTTCTAATGACTGGACTGGTTGGTAGTGATATGGATGTCGGCCTGACAAGTGAACTACAGACCAGACTTTCCACTGTGACATACCAAGCTCACGCGCTACGATGTTTGTCGATATGTTGGGGTCGTCAATAAAACGTTGAAGAATCAGCTCTTCGTCGTCAGCCGTGTATCTCCGGGAACGACCAGTGTCAATTTGCCTGGTTCTTTGGACGCTGCCAGTTTCAGATATTCGCCGATAAGTCGATCCGAAGACACTAACGTGTGGGAGTCGGCGGTTGGGAAAGCGAAGTCCATATTCTCTCCGCGCTTCAGCAGCGTTACCGTCACAAAGTCCGTAACAGTAAATTATGTCAGCGTATTCAGGATTAGAATATGCAGCCATAGTCAGCACTTATGAAGGCACAGCACAGCACGAGAGCAAGATACGCGATAGGGATAGCCAGATAACAAAACACGAGCTTGCGCGACGTAGAGTTGAGACTGACTAACGCTGACGACCAGAAAATCGCACCCCGAGTCATGCCGAGAGAACAATAGTAACCAATCACAAAGCTTACCGTGTGTTTGGAGTTCAAGCTCAGGTAAAACTACGAATTCTACGAATAACAAACAAAATGTTGATTGTCTCACAATTTTACCTGCTCCCCATAAAACTCTTCTCTACCCTGTCATACATGCAAAAGTATTGACAATCATACCTTTCTGAATAGCTGATAAGACAAGGATATTTTCCTAGTAATTTGTACATCAGGCGTAGTATTTTATTTTTGCACTAGACAACAATTTGTATGGAGTAACAACAAAAATTACAAAAAAAAAAAATGTTTGATTAGTGATATTTGCCAAGGTTTAAGGCATTTTTGAACTTTTAATTATTAACAAAGATCTGCTACGGCATCAACTACGATAATAACTTAAAATTTCTGTACTGTCGCGCCGTAAATAATTTTTAAATTGGTTTCAAATGATTTAATCTGGGATTATTCATAAAAACTCTAAAAATCGAACTAACTCAAAAACTACTGAATTTCGGTAGAACATTTGGTGGCTTAATTTGTTGCATTTTAGCCCTACTATGACGTCCTGCAAGGAATACGTCGAGTTACCAGTAACCCTGTATATGTGTTTAAACAAAACAATAAAAAAGCATTTTACATTTATATAATTTTGCCGATTTAGTTAGGAAAAGAAAAATGTCCACATGTCATCTACATTAAGGGCTGTCCCTTAACGCTGGCAAGTGAATTCCAGTAGGGGAAAGAGGAAACTGAAACTAGTTCATATATATAAATGCGGATTGTATATAATGTCGTGTTACAGATCATCCAGTTTCTAATCACACGTTTAATCATTTTAACGGTGAAGAAATAGATCGCGAGGAAATCCGCAATTACTAGAATTATTTCTAGAGACATTTTGGCTCCTTCACTATCAATGGCTTGATGTAGATAAGTCTGTAAATAGGTACAGGTACACCACAGTACACGCAAATCTTATTAACCTGAATTCTAGCTCTTTATTAGTTAAATAGTCGAGAACATTTCAAGAAATTGTAATCTAATGAAACTTGGACTTAAATTGTTGATGAGCATTTAAGCATCAACCAGCAGACTATCGGGCAAGAAAGCTTAGCTGTTTTTACGAGAAATCCGTGGCTCACATTAGCAGTATATTTTTAAACCTTATGAGTAAATAAATACAGAATTTTTACATCAACATTTTTTTGCAACGACCCACTTGAACAAAATTTATATGCGAACATTCCGAAAACATTCGAATAAATTTCAAAATCGATCCACAAAGAACTGAGAAATCGAGTAACATGCATATATACAAACAAAATAAACATAAAGACGAATACATAACCTCCTTCTTTTAAAGTGGTTTAAAAATAAGGTTCAAAATTTTATACCAAATTGTTTATTCATTTTATACCAAGTTTAACAGACTCTCAGAACGTAATTTGAAATATTGACGGCACTGATATTAAATCAAACAAAAGTTAGGAACTTATTTAAACTTGCCTCCACCGTTCTTCTCTACAAATATACATTTGCTTAAGGTGGGTACCCAGCGGCAATTCTGGTAAACAAAAAATTTGTATGATTTTTTATCATTTTATAACACGTCTTCAGTTCTGTGTCAGTCTTAGCAATCGTGAGGTAGCCCAGCGAGGATGAGGGGGGGGGGGGGGGCTGCAACTTGCGCGTAGGTACCCCAGCTCTCCTCTTCACTGTGCTGAGCAGTCAAAACAGGAGTCAGTTGGATACGCACTCGATTCGAAGTCGTTTAATTTCTATCGTCTCTGTGCTACGGAGGGCACATTAAGCTGCCGGTTCCGAATTTTTTGCTTTTTTTTTATTCTATATATTATTTCATTGCACATTACATTTAACAGGCCGAACCGCAGAAACCTCTAATAGGTAGCGGCGACTCGTTCACATATTTACATTTATTTAAGAATTTATTATATAATATTATTAAAATGCATTATTGTTAGTGATAAAATTCTAATACAATATAATACAATATCATTTTTTAAGGTGGTAATCTTTTAACTTGAATCAGGGTAACCACTGACAAATGCCCATACAATAAAGAAGACAAAATAATTAATCTGCTAGGAAATATTTCATGTTTATTTAACGTATCAACATATTTAGTCGTTAGAAACTAAACTAAACCACGCCTGGCGAACCCCGCACTACAGATGCGTAGCTACACGTACACATTAGGTACTGCACAATATCTTTACTCTATGACTAAACTCACTTTAAAAAGAAAATAATTTTGTAAAACTGTTCTCCGAAATACTTTGAATACCCACGAGTGCACTCTGCCAGTGAAGCGACGTGCCAGGAATAAATAGAGAATATTACACACTCATGAATAACAAACTTCTCAGCCACCACAGATTGAGAAAAGAAAACATACAGCTGTCTTATGTCACTGTTTTTTTAGTCTGTGTTAATAGTAAATAATGAAGACGAAATAACTCTACTGGAGAGTTTCCGACAAATTCCTCGCCCACGATACGTTGCTAATTATTGGCGCGAATATTAAATTTAGCGAGAGAACAATTACAGATATAATAATAATAATATCCTGGGACATTATTCACACACGGCCATCTGATCCCAAACTAAGCAGAGCTTGTACTATGGTAACCAAATAACTGATATACTACATATACCTACTACTTTTCTTTTGTAAATACATACTTACATATAGATAATTACACACAGACGCAGGACAAACAGACATGTTCATGCACACAAATATCTGTACTAGGTGGGAATCGAACCCACGACCTCTATGGTGGCAAACATTTGCCACCATGCACGCCAACAGGCGCGTCATATAATAGTCAGATAACATGCACTTTCTTGCATTTACGCCTCGTTCGTGTTAAGAAACAGCTGGCATGTGTTTTCATTTTGCCTGGTAAATATTTGTACTTAAAACACTTGTATTATTTTCTTCTTTTGCACTTGAATTTAATATCCATTATTGTTTGTTAAAGGCATTTTACATATGCATGTTACCATTCATAATTTAAATACTAAATTGGCACTGTAATTTACCTTTTTTTATTATGAATAAATTTACATCATTTTAATGTAGGTACATTACTTAAATAAAGTAAAGAAAGACCTTCAGATTTATTATTCAGATTTTGTTATTGAGAATCGTTATAAAATGTCGGCCAAATAGATATAAATGAGTGTTATTTTGAAATATTAATCTCTAGCGCAAATTATTATTTGTTAGTCGTCATGTCCCCCCTTATGACAAAACTCAGTTTAAAGTTAAACCACGGATTATCCTTATTTTATTAAAAACACAAAGAATGGGTTGCTTGGTTCGTGGTTTGATAAAGTACGTTTCAAATAACCGGAAGAGGCAGTGTGAGCAGCCCTCTACAGGTAGACCGACGAACTTGTGGTCGTGTAACTGGATGCGGGTGGCGCATGGCGCAATATCGGCAATTGTGGTAATTTTTAGGGTTCCGTAGCCAAATGGCAAAAAACGGAACCCTTATAGATTCGTCATCGTCATTTGTCATACGGACGGACAGAAAGACAGACAGACAGACCGACAGACATGACGAATCTATAAGGGTTCCGTTTTTTGCCATTTGGCTACGGAACCCTAAAAGTAGATATATTTGTTTAGAAATTGCTCTAAATCAGTGGTCTTCACAGTTCGTGGTTAAGCACCACATAAGGGAATGTCTTGTGATCACAGGCGCGGGTGCATATTTATGGATTAGCGAATACATTATCACCACCCAAATATTCTATAATAGTCCCATAACATTTCAAGGATGTCTCATTTATTTTTAACTGCACGTGTGGCGCAGCGGTTTAGACAGTCGCCGCGCCTTTTCGTGTCGCGGGTTAGAGTCCCGCTCCGGACAACTATTTGTGTGACCCATAAATAGTTGTTCTAAGTCTGGATGTAATTTGTGTCCGTCTATTATATGTTTGTAAAGTATCCCGCGACACATGGATTTAAGACCTTGTGAGCACGTCGTCTTTAAAAAAAGTTATAGATATTTAGATATCTTAAGAAACTGCGGTATAAGTACCTTGTATCCGACAAAATCTTCATAATATGTAAAACGGATAGCACAGATTTAGGTCTCACTTCCTCTATATAATTGTCTATTGTTCTTGTGAACGCCGAACATAGTAAATTAAGGAAGTCTCGTCCTCTATGGTGTCCTAAACTCTATTAACATTCTAACAATAACATGTCGAATGTATTTATATTTATATATATATATATATATATATATATATACGGTGTGTCCCAAATAAAGCCGCATTAAGGATTAAAACATGCCCCAAGCCTTCTTGCGTTAACTCTCACGGCTCTTAATTGAAACATTAGTAATAACTTTCTGATAGGTTGGTTTTGAATTTAATCAGAAACGAATAGAGTTGAAAACCCAATAACAACTATATAGCCCCTACCACTAAATATTAAACGATGCAATTCAAACAATACAGTATCAATTGATAGATTATAAAATTGTTTAAAGTTACTGTGAGCAGCTCGGCTGGGGTTGTACTTCGCTTCCGAGTTCTCATTCTGCGTTTGGTTATGATTATAAAAGATTAATAAATACAGACGAAATATCTATCTATACATATAATAAAATCGTGGGAATGTCATAACTGTACATGGATTTTTTTTAAAAGCATACTTGTGGCGTGATCTACAATCGATATCGAAGCCAGAAATATAGTTTTTAGAATTTTTGTCTGTGTGTCTGTTTGTCTGTATGTATGTCCGGGCTAAACTCAAAAAGTACTGCATGGATTTACTTCAAATTTTGCATGAATATCATCGCGCTATCACCTACGGGGGAGGAGCTGTGATAATTTATAAAATTTAACGCGGGTAAAACCGCGGGTCACAGCTAGTACATAATAAGAGTTTATGTACACTCAGTATGTAATTTTTCCGTATAAGTGTAAAACTATGCATCTTTTTTTTTTAATTTCCCACCATGTCCCCACGAAGTACACTACTCGAACCCGCGACACGAAGAGGCGAGGCGACTGTCTTAGCCGCTGCGCCACAGTATTATATGCAAAACAAATATGTTACTAGGCCACCCCGCGGTCTTACCTGTGATTTAGCAATTATATTGTAGCCATGTGTTAATGTTCATTCTAAAGTTTAACCACATCCATTCAGTATTTTTTTCCGTGTACGAGTAACAAACATCCAAACATACTAACTACTAACTACACTTAAGTTAAACTGAAGTAAACGGTTTACCCTCAAAAATAACAATAATCCGGTGAGGCTGTGAAAGCTATTAACGACTGCTAAAGTAGGTAGTAGGAGTCGGACTCGCGCTCGAAGGGTTCCGTATATCTATAAAAACGAGCAAAAAATTCACGTCTGTTGAATGGGAGCCCCCTTCAATATTTATTTTATTTTTAATATTTGTTGTTATAGCGGCAATAGAAATACAGCATCTGTGAACATTTCAACTGTCAACTATCATGGTTCATGATATACAGCCTGGTGACAGACGGACAGACAGACATCGAAGTCTTAGTAATTGGGTCCCGTTTTACCCTTTGGGTACGGAACCCAAAAGAGTACAGAAATGGGTACCTAAATTATGTCAAATAACAAAACTCATCGCTCTGTCTAAGTAACTACGCAAGAGGCATCAGAATTTAAGACAAGAAGAATATATTATATTATATATTATACGATTATGTAAAGATATTGTACGAGTGAAACGTGAGCAGCTAGTATCGCACCTTCAGAATTAAAGGGACCTAATTTAAAAAAACCATGATTTTGACTTTATATCAAAAAAACACCTAAAGCTACAATGTTTATCGATTTAAATTAAAACACAGGCCGATTTTGGCGTAGAAAGCTACATCACCATTAATTACAAAAAATGAAACCGTTCAAATGTTTATGTAACGATTCCCAAAAAATCATATTTTCTAATTAGGTCTCTACAATTCTAAAGGTGCGGTATAATGATCCACGGATGTGTAGAACTAAGCTAAACGTATAAGGCCTGAAACTGCGTTAAGCGGGCGCCCGCGACGGGTAACCGTCGCGTGGAGAAGCGGGTGGGCTCTGTGGGAACGCGACGGTCCCCGGCGCAGGGACCCGTCGCGGACACGTCCCCGGCGCGACGTGACGGGTCACAGGTCCCCGCGACAGAGCAATTTTGTATGAAACCGCGCGGGTGCCCGCTTAACGCAGTTTATACTCGGACTTTGTTCCGATATACTTTATTAGAAACGAAGGCGAAAGAAAATACATATAATTCATAGTTATAGCTTTAATCAAGGACAAATATAAATAAATATCCAAAATAAATTAATTTTTGGGCAATCAACACAATGCCATCTGATCCAAAACTAGGCAATGCCTGTACTAAAGCAGCTAGACAACTGATAAACATACTTATATATTTCTAAACACATACATATTATAGATCAATTGCACCCAGACACAGAACAGGTAATTGTGCTCATTACGCAAAGATTTTTCCTGGGTGGGGATCGAACCCACGGCCTATGACTTGGCAGTCAGGGTCACTAACCACTACTAATATTGAATAACGTTAAAAAGATTTGTTAAAATTATTTACAGCTAAGTATTTGCACGTATAATGGAATATCATGCTGCGTAGTACAGACGCCAGCACATCCAGCTACCCCAATCTGTCAAATTACTTTTATAGATTTCAACTTTATCACATAAGCATAAGGTTCACTTTCAATGGGTAAAATTTGACAGATTGGGGTAGCTTGATGTGCTGGCATCTGTACTTAGAAATTATAAGATGACATGTTTTAATATTTAGTATTTTTTTTATCTTAAAATTGTTTATTCAATTATTATGTGAAAATAAATATATAAATATATTTAGTTGAGTGATACTTATAGAAAAGATGGGTTTTATTATTTCACTCAATTATTCTGTAATATTTTATAGGACCTGCATCCTATCAAATATACGGAGCTCTATCATAAGACCAAATAATATATGTAATATGAGATAAGGCTAATGCTAATAAATAGGATAGTTAGAGATTTCCATTTCTCTGAAATAGCTGTGCGATTCTGTCTTTTACACTACTAAACTAATTTAAATGACACGATCTCTCTCTTATATACCTTGTTAGAAAAGAACAGGGTATACATATTACTATATAGTACAATAGCCAAACAAATAAAGGTGCTCTCTTATCCCCGCACCGGGTCAATAATTATAAGACAGGTCCTCTCGTGTCGCCTATTAATACTCTGTATTTCGCGACAAAACTAAAATGTCACACTTTAAAATACCCTGACGTTTTCATAAGAACCTTATTTTCTTAAAGTCCCTATCGCTAATTCTATACTATACTACTACACGACACTATAGTGTCATTACAACGGACACTCCATTACAAGAAAAATAAACGAATATGCTATACATCCGGGCCAATTTTAACAAGCCAACTGTGCGGGATGCATTATGCGTCTGCGCAAACATAAATACACTCTACATTTTTTTTCTCACAATAATCAAATCGGCTTCAGAGAAATTAAATGCAAGAATTAACGCCTTACGTAATCTTCAAAATGGTGCAGTCCAAATAACCGCCCACTTCCTGACGATTACATTTGTCACTACCTGTGCCCCGCAGTTTTGCCCGCATTGAACTTTATACATTATAACCTGTGTTACCCGGATATATAATCTATATTACTATAGTTTAAACAAAATCCCTTCGGTAGATTATGCGTTAAGAAGTAACAAACACACTCACACAGTCATACACTCACAAACTTTCTTATAATATTAGTGTGATAAAAATGTTGCCCTGGCGAACCTAGTATCTCATTATCCGCAGTTTAATAACTTCCATTAACACAACTGCCCCCTTGATCAAGTCAATTCATTCAGGCTAAAATATGACATACAACAAAGTTGCGTCGTAGGACTTATTCTCCTATAATTAAACCCGCATGGTAGCTCTATTTCAGGTCCAAAGGTTTAGTCGCTTCAGGAGTCCCGCAAAATATAATAGGCGGCATTAGTACTATGAATATTTATAGGCAGTCTTAGGTATCCATCTGGCTAAGTAATGAGAACTTAATGTCGCTATCCGCGCGAAATGATGAAGGTTTTTACTAGTTAACTATTTGTCTTCATTAATGTAGCCATTTACATAATCCGAACAAAATTTTGATACAATCTTTTCGTTCAAAATGTTGTGCTGAATGTGAAATGTCATTGTATTTAATGAATACCATGGGACGTAGATAATTATCCGACGTACAGATTGCTTGTTCCAAATTATTATTAAATCAGGATTATCATTGATAAATTATCATATTATTATGTATTTATTTTATAGTATGCATTTAAATATATTGCACGATGTATCTATTTATATTATAGTATGTTATTATGCAAGTATGGTATTCATGTCTTTGTACTTTCTGTTATGCTTACTTTAGTAATTTTCATAATACATCTATAGAGCACCTATCATATTATCACCCTAAGTTCGACTGGCAGATAATTAAGTCCGGTTTTATACAGTTTTGTGCAATAAGTTTAAATAAATAAATACATTGTTCTTTCGGCGATTGGAAAGCTGAAATCTTTAAAAACATATATTCTTTTCTCACCGAAAGACCTGCAGTGTATCTCGTGACGAGGTCAATTTACTCACGCATACGAAAAACTGGAAAAGCCGCATCGAAAATCGTATTTCCCCAAATAACTTCATATTACCGCTGTCACAATTTTCTTTTTATGGATGACAATATACATATATCGTTCATCTATGCTTCGATATAGAACGACTTCAAGTTCCGGGGTTCCAATTCAGATTAAGGCTTTGTTATAGGATGTAATTTATGAGATTAATGTTTCAAAAGATTAAGGACAAGTTTTCTTTTTATTATTTTTGTACTTACCAAATTAATGAGAAAACTGTTTTAGATAGATAGATTTATAATACACACTCAAACAGAAAGAAAATACATTGGATATAAAAAACATAATGTCAGGGGTGTTGCCGTTGCAGGGCATAATGCCCGTTGTACAGACGTCAGCACATCAAGCTACCCCAATCTGTCAAATTTACCTTATGCTTATGTGATAAAGTTGAAAATCTATAAAATAAATTTGACACATTGGGGTAGCTGGATATGCTGACGTCTGTACAACGGGCGGTCTTATCGCCTGAAGCGATCTCTTCCAGACAGCCTTTTGATGGATAGGAATAGTAAGTGAAGTAAACAGTGGCATGAGTGCAAAAAATAAATTATACTAAGGAACTGTGATATAAATTTTCCCATTGATAGTGGTTATTACAAAAAAAAATCTAATGGATACTCTTTTTGTAAATTCCGGTACGTTAATCTTGCATGATGACTGAAGCACATTTGTTGAAAGTACACACAATAACTTTATCCAATAAAACTTAACACGTACATATAGAACATTCCCCATGTGCTCGACTCCAATGGAAGGCGTGCGAGCATAACTTATCTTGTCACTTTAGAAATCGTATCAGTGGAACAACAAAGTTTTTGTCGTGACCTTAGGAAAAAATTGAGCGTATTTTTGCTCTAATGCGACCTCAAATTAGAGTAATGCTTTTAGGCTGTATGTCTGAGGTGTAGTTATATTTCATTTCGGCGTTGCGAGTTTAAGACCTCTTATGTGTCAAAAGGACAAAATCCGTAGGTATAGACCATTGACAGAAAAAATGTAAAACCAGTAACTAAAACAATAAAACATGACTTTCGATTATATAATTTCCTACATTCTACTGTGATATGGATGAATGAATGATAAATTTGAAATAATATTAGTCTTCTTCTTCTTCTTTCATAGACTGTGATATGGATGTATGAATGATAAATTTGAAATAATATTAGTAATATAAGTATATTTTGGATATTAACTCTAAGAAATCATATTGGAAATCTTCAAATTCCTACTAAATACATTTTGATTGAAACGAACCACATGAGGTGTGGAATATTCGATAAAACTCGAGATTTTGAATCTCTGCGAAGACTTCTTGAGGTGTGTATGTCTGAGGTTAGTTACATTTAGTATTACCTCAAACATACAGCCAAAGATTATTCATTATTCATATATATACATTCATTTATTTCGTAAAGCCAGTTTACATGTCAATAATTGTTATAATTTGGTAATCTATACATATAATAAAATCGTAGAAAAGTCAAAACTGTACATTGAATATTTTTTTGAAAGGATACTTGGGGCGTGATCTACAATCGATATCGAAGTCAAAAATATAGTTTTTAGAATTTATGTCTGTGTGTCTGTTTGTCTGTATGTATGTCCGGGCTAAACTCAAAAAGAACTGCATGGTTATACTTCAAATTTTACATGCATATTACTAAGAGGTCGGTTCAACATATAGGGTACATATTATCACGCTATCACCTACAGGGGAGGAGCTGTGATAAATTATAAAATTTAACGCGGGTAAAACCGCGGGGCACAATTAGTCATAAAATAAAAGATAAAAACAATAGAATTCAAATGAAAGTATTACTATGACTACATCCTTTAAGGTCGCAGGAGAGTAAAAATAGGCCAAATTTATTCCTTCTAAAGCACGATAAAAACTTTATTGATATAATTTTCCACCAGGAGCGGAAATATAGGAATTAAATGTCTCCATTTCAGAAGTACTCGTACGTCAGGCTGTAAAATGTCAACCATCTCATTGCTTTCACATGATTGCCTTAGTTTACGAGCGAGCGATTCTTCAATAGCGGCACTGCTTCCAACTTTTCGAGCGTATTCAAATAATTGCGATAAGAGAAACAGGGTGTAAAATGTACATAACGATGTGTTGGTTATATAAAACGATTTATTGGTATACCTGAAATCTTATAAACCTATAGATACTTACTTATTGAATGAAAAATCGATATCCAATACGACTGATGTTTTTAGGGTTCCGTACCCAAAGGGTAAAACGGGACCCTTTACAAAGATTTCGCTGTCTGTCTGTCTGTCGGTCTGTCCGTTTGTCACCAGTGCCTCTAGCATGAGTTTCTGCAGTTTACTTACTCGATCACACGTACAGTTTCCTCCCATACATTGAGCACCTGAGTTTTAGTTCTTAATAGTTTTTGCAAGAGGCGCTGGTGCTCAATGTATGGGAGGAAACTGTACGTGTGATCGAGTAAGTAAACTGCAGGAACTCGTGTTAGAGGCACAGGCTGTATCTCATGAACCGTGATAGTTAGACAGTTGAAATTTTCACAGATGATGTATTTCTGTACTAATAAATAAAATAAATATTTAAAAGGGCTCCCATATAATAGACGTGAATTTATTGCTCGTTTTTTTAGATAATGGTAAGGAACGCTTTGTGCGCGAGTCCGACTCGCACTTGGCCGGTTTTTTGTTCTTTTATATTTGATTGTTTTAAATATTTTAATGCATTAAAAGATATAAATAAATAAAGTGAATGCCGTGTGGTTTCCGGCCGAGAAAGAATAACATGACCACCCCATACCATCCTGTGGGTGTCGTAAAAGGCGACTAAGGGATATATCAGGTAGTCGGGGAGCAGCGCCACCTGTGTACTTTTTTTTTTCTAGAGACGATATCACACAGATCATCCTAGCCCCAAACTAAGCAAAGCTTGTACTATGGGTACCGGGCGACGATATACATACTTATATAGATAGATAAATACTTATATACATAGAAAACATCCATGATTCAAAAACAAATATTCGTGCTCATCACACAAATATTTGCACTTACCGGGATTCGAAACCAGGACCACCAGCTTCGTAGGCAGGAGCACAACCAACTAGGCTACGGTGACCGTCAAACGTCGTTACTACCACCTAACTGCGGTCGCCAACTCACATGCCAAACGTGGTGACTACGGCAAACCCCCTCCAAATGGCAACGTTATAGAAACCTTTGAGGGAGGCCTATGTCCAGCAGTGGACGATATAAAACTGATAAGTGACATTGATTAACCTAAGGGCCAGCGCAGACAGAGAGGAGCGCAGCGGAGAGGATTTTATTAAGGCAATAGAAAATCAATTTAAAATTATTTAAATAAAGTGCATGTATGCTTGAACATTATAATGTGCGAGACTGCGCGAGCATTTTGTCAGGTTCAAGCATATATGCACTTTAGCTCTAAAGTCGATTTTCTAGTGCCTTAATAAAATCCTCTCCGCTGCGCTCCTCTCTGTCTGCGCTGACCCTAAGTGTCTATAACGAGCGACCATTCATCCTCATAGGACGGGTATGCCCCTTTTTCTTCGTACATTTTTTTTTTTTCATTTTTTAAAGACAACGCCCGCACTAGGCAATCTTTTCCCTGTGTCGCGGGGTACTTTACAAACATATAATAGACGGACACAAATTACATCCAGACTCAGAACAACTATTTATGGGTCACACAAATAGTTGTCCGGCGCGGGACTCGAACCCGCGACACGAAGAGGCGAAGCGACTGGCTTAGCCGCTGTGCCACACGTGCAGTCAGTACATTAACAGAACTGTACACATATTGTCGCAGTTGACTGTACAATAGTAAAACAATGGATAAGTAGATCACGACGCCTAGTTCTGGTCGTCTTCAGATAAATCTAAACGTTGATGTCCTAGAAGCCAGCAGGCGCCAGATCTTTATTGCAGAAGACGATTCTGGCAAGATTTCAAATGGTCTCTGCAGATGGCATGAGCTTGTAGACTCGTTAAAATATATCTTGAATTGTGCACGAAGCCAATTTACTATGGAAGAAAATTAATTCCGTAAGTTGAGTAAAGATACATATGTATATTGGACACAAGATTATTTTTCATTGATGTCTTACAGTTCGTAAATAAAACATTAGTCTATAAGTCGAATATCGCCTGATTAGACAAGCGATATTGGCTAATCAATTTCTTTATGGAAAACGGAAAAATCAATTTAAAAAGTATGAAATAAGTTAGTTATACAGGAAATTAATTTATTAGAATTAGGTATGTGCCAAAAAGAATATAGTACAATCGTCATCTATACACAAAATCAAAACATTTGAAGTATATTTACAAGTACAAATGGAATATATGTACCTACATACGTTTTATTTAATACTTTTTTCTTAAAAATTTAAGATATTACAAACACAAACTTATAGCCAAACTCAGAACAACGCAAGGATAAACTTCCCTATTACGGGCGTTAAAACTTGAAATGGGCCACATAAATCGGTATACTGTGCGGATATCGAATCGGAAACATGAGGGCGCCGAGGTAGTATTGAGGCTACTGCCTAAACCACTGTGCCACATGTGGAGTCTTGTCAAATTAATCTATAGTTTGAATTAGTTTTTGAATAGGGGCTATTATTTAAAAAAAATACACTGTTAAAAGTAAAATAAAAATAACTGTATTGGTCCTAAATCTCAAATTCTTAAAAAAATATTTTTACTTATGGGCTTACACTCACTTGGGCACAAAGTACTTACTTCCGGACTCAGAACAACTATTCATGAGTCACGCAAATCGTTGTCCTGCGCGCGAAGTGGCGAATTATACCCGGGCACAGATCAAATAATCGTGCTCATCACACAAATATTTCTCCTGGGTGGGTAACCCTCGAACTCTAGCGTAACCTAGTCAGGGTCATTAACCAAAAGACAAACAGGCCAGTCGCCAGTCAGGTACTGAACACGCCTTCTTTATGAAATCGGTTGAAAAGAGTTTTGGCGTATCACGTCCGGAAATACAGACTTAGACAAGACAAAGTATTATTAGACTCAATAATGATAATTGAGGCGAAAACATCTCCGATGACTAATATAACTACTACGTTAATGCTCTGTTAGCATTAATCGTCTATTTTGATATTTCCGGCATCGTTTATCTTCTGGTACGTTACCTAAAATTCCCATTTTATTCCCCAACTTAATTAATGATGCGGCGTAACCTTCACCTTGAAAGTCGCATTTTGTTAGATTATACAAAGATTAATTACACTACATCGGCTGAAATACTATGATTTACAAAATCTAAATATCTAGCAATCACGAGAGTAACATTTTTCAGTTTGTATATTAATACGGTACCTACATCACATATACATACGATTTGTTGACAACGTTGGAATGGCTAAGTCTTTGGCAGCTTGCCAATATTGTAGATAGAAGACATTCTCTCGTGACTATTATATTGCCGTCAATAGTGGGTACTCGGATACCTTTAGAAGAAAACCTGCGTCGATATTTTAATAATTTATCATCTCATACCACTATCTTATACCGTTTGATCAACACAAAATATTAAAACTATGACACAACGAATGCACATCATAAGCTAATTTAGAGGGAACAATATTATCTACCGAATAGGTAATACTTACTTGAATCTTAGATTAAAAATATAATATTTTATGTTCCAGGCACTCGGTGGACTCGGTCGCGTCGTATTCTAGCCAGAATCACGTTGACCGTATCAGAGCACAGAACTTCTCAGCGGCTTCTTGTCAAGACGACGGCGACTTCGGGTCGATCAAGACAAGTCTCTTCAGACGGTCATCGTCATCCAACTTAGAATACCCGAACAAACGGCCAGAGAGCGCCACATCAAACACTAGCTCAACAAGAAGCCGCCTTCGAGAATTTGTCGAAAGGAAGTCGAGTCAGGACGAGCACAAGTCCGCAGCAAACACCGTCGGTGATATACAGTACTTTGAAAATCCAGCCGAAACGTTAGAATTTGATAATCCAAGAAATTCATTAGAATCTAAAAAGAGTCAAGAAGAACGTCCTAAAAAAAGAAAGCTATCTAAAGGAAAAGATAAGGAAAAGGACAAAGAAAAAGATTCATGCGAAAACAAGAACAAAAAGCATGAAAAGTATCAGAGTAAATTAGCAGAGTACTATAAATTACCCGTTCAGTTGCCTCAAGACGAATTCTATCAACACCTAACTCGGTCTAAAGCAGCAGAGGAGCTTCTACAAAAACGATTCTCGAATTCGGATACAGAATTCAGCGGCAGCTACGGAAGATTATGCAAACATAAAGAACCCGAAGGTGCTAATTTACGACGCAGTCGAAGCTTGGCAGTGATCAGAGAGGAAACATTCACCGACCTACAAATACAAAACCACGCTAAAAGCAAAAGATCTCAATTGATACCCCGTGCCCGTCTATTCGACAAGCCTTGCTTCAGAGACAGGTAAATTACTGCATTTATATGTATAATCTTTACGTTACTAAGATCTGATTTTTTAACGTTAATTAATTAATTAATTTATAAATGATACACCATCGACAGTTCACAATGACACTTAATAATTTTTCATATTTAAATACAAGTTCTGAGCGATTTGCCTTTACAGGTGCATACAAAACTTACAATATTATTACAAAACAAAAACTTAAAAAAAGCTATATTACCAAAAGTCTTAAATTAAAGACAGAAACAACAACTAATATAACAAGGTTAACATTAGTAACTGAATATGTATATATTTAATAGTTACGTTATCCAATAAAACAACATATAATGGTGATAGTATGATACAACGTAAACAAAACCTTGAAAATATACTGACATATTAAAATAGACACAATTGTTTTATTACAGGTTGCCAGGTCGTGCAAAATACCAAACTAAAGAAGAAGTTCTAGAAAGTATTTACATCGATAGTACCGCTTCTTGTTTTGGAGATATTAACGCACCGAAGGAAAACGAACACCAAGAAAAGAACGAAAATAGGTCAGAGAAAGAAGAAGTCGTATCACGAAACGACAGTCACGGTTCTAGATCAGTAAGTGGAAGCTGGCCAAACTTAAACGAAGAAACTAAACAAACTAATCATTCTGAAGATAGCATTGGGCATTCGCGAAACCCAAGTGAAATTGACAGTCTAGATTCTAACTACGTAAGAAAACATTATAATTTCGAAGCCCATAGAAAAAATTACAAAGACAGTTCTCCGGAAACTGATCGATCTATTGCATCACCAAATCCCAGCAAAGATTTATATGTGACTACAGACGAACACTGCACTGACATCGAAGACAAAGAAAGATCAAAAAATAATACCCCGAAATCATTTACTAACGATAGCCTTTCTCGTAGTGATAAAGATAAGCCCGCTGAGCCAGAACCAGTTGACTATACAGAAACATATGATAATATTTCATTAAAAAGTATTAAAAGTGAAAGCAAAACAAGCCCGAAACCAGAAGATCTTAGTGAAAAAAATCATACGAACAATGATCATGAGATTCACTCTATAGCCTCAGAAAACGACGAGATTGTATCAAGTCCCCCTGACAGTATTACCTCATACATATCGATTTCGATCGCGTCTTCAGATAAATCTCATAAATTAGAGTACTTAGCGAACTCACTCGCAGAAAAAATCGATGAGTATTGTGATTCACAGTTTAAAGAAAATGCGTCAATAACTTCACAAACCATACATTCCGATACTAACCATCAAGAAGTTGATCCAATATACACAAAAGTCAACAAGAAAAAGACTTTTGCTGATATCCGAAGGGATTCATTTTTAAAGAAGAACGGTAATCTATTCAACGAAATACTAAAAAAACAAAACAACGAAGTTTATGTCAGCAATACTTACATAGAAAGTGATACTTATTCCACAAAAAGTCACTGCACTTCAAGAAATATAACAACAGAACCTTTCGTGACGACGCTTATTGAAAACCAATACTATTCACTTCCTGATATTAACATCAGCAAGTGTTTGCGGAAATCGGAACGAATTGACGCACAACTCCGAGAAGAAGACCCAGAAGATATACCCTGCGAAAACACTTACGAAATTGCACAAGCCCATTTCCGAGAAATATTATCCTCCAAAGCTTCTGAAAACTACGGTCAATTAAATAAAACTTTTAATAAGCCCTCGCACAATAATAAAATCCAAACAAGCAATTGTATTTATCTTCCTGAATATTCTGAGCCACAATACATACAAAGCTTCGCGAAGCTTGAAGACGATCTTAAATCTATCATAACTATTGATAGTTCTAACACTGATGATAAAGAATCCAATTATTATAGGTGTGATAACCATCAAAACGAACGAGAAGTTAATGAAATAGAAGGAACAATTCGAAACAATAAAATCATTACTAAATCTGAAAGTCTTAAAATATCCGATTCAGGTTATAGGCCGGAACTGAATATAACAAAATCGTTATCAAACGACAACATATGCAAAAGATCACAAGACAGAAAACCACGTATCGGTGTTAAAAAACATTATTCTCTTCGACAACGGGATCCTTCAGAAGACGAAGCTATTCGTATTCCAAGTCCAGGAGACGTAGAAGAAAGCTTAACTAAAGTTAATAAAATTGCGGTAAACCTTTTAACACCAGACGAAACAACATCAAATTCCTTGCTGTCACGAGTGCAATCATTCAAGACAACAGCAGAATCGAACATTTCTATAGTCCCACTCAGCGGTCATCAAACGATTGTAATTGACCCACCACTTGCCAATAACATCAGTGAAAATAATAATCAGTTGGCTACAACGCCACTAAAAGAGATTCAAACAACGACTTTTGACAGCGAAGCTACTTCTAAAGTCGATTTAGAACCCCTTGCAGTGCCTGTACCTGAAACGGTCAAAGCAGTTAAGAAAGTTAATATTGATAATAATTGTGTCGACACGTCAAGTTACTACACGCCAAAAGATCCTTTTATAACCATAAAATTAAATAAAGTAGTGAAAACAACAATACCAAAACTTAAAAAAGAAACAAGTGAAAAGATTGCATTTGTTCAACACAAATTTGAGAAACCACCTCCAAAATTAATTATAAAAGACAACAAAAATTGTCCAGAGCAAACATCTTATACGTTTAAGAAAGTTAGTACGAATATGACCAGACCTCAAGTGTTACAAGTTATCGATTCGAAGAACAAAAAGCAAAATCCTAAAATGGAAACTAAACCTGAGAAAATTTCCAACGACCAATTAAAATCCGAAAATATTGTTTCAGAATCAAAAGAAACAATAAAAGAAGGCATAAAAGAAGCCAGATCAGAAAATAACGTAAGAGAAAAGTTAAATAATGCAATAAAGACAGATATTGAATATCAAGAAAAGTTGAACTCGGTTAAGAATTATTGGTCTAAGCTTATTGACCAGAATCATGATAATATGAAACTGGAACTTTCAAAACTGGAACAAGAAGAGCTAAATAAAAATGATATTGACAATAAACAAGATAATAATAAGCCAACTGATAATGATAGCAGTTGTTTATCGGAAATATCTGTAGGAAATATAATAAAAAGTTTAGAAAGTGTGAAAATTGTCGACAGTATAAGAAAAATCAGTCAGCCTAAATTACAACTTTGGAAAGATGAAACTGAGAAAGTTAAAAGCGATTCGGAAATAGAGGAATCCACTTTGGAAAAAATTGTTAAGGATTCTGATACAAACTTTTATGACAAGAATGACATAAAAAAACCAGATTTAGATTCATGCAGAGACACTCCTGAAATTGAAATAGTAGAATTAAGCTCTGATGATAACCAGAATCAAAAGACCCAAGCTACTCTCATAAAAGCTAAAGGTTTTGAAAAAGGATGCGACGACTTCGATCATGTAAGATACAAAGTGATGAAGTCAGAATTATTCAAAAATAGCATGATAGCTAACTATCGAAAAGAGGCACAGTTCGATGGGCTGCTACAGTACTTACAAGATTACAGCTTCCAAGAATTACTAGTTAACAACAATATTGTTATTATTGAACCAGTGAGAACCAAAGTAGAACCGGCCCCTAGAAAAAACACAGACACACTCAAAATACCACCGACTTTATTAAAGAAACTTGACAACACATCTTCTGCTAATGACAAACCAAAAAATTCAGTTAAAAGGCATTTCTTTTATCACCCTATCAGAGTTAACAAGGAAATCATAGAAGAAGAATTACCAAACCCAGATACAGTGAAGAAAGTAAGAAACTTATTCGAAGACACTTTGAAGATGAAGAGTCCCATGTCTCATGATCCACCATTGATAGAAGAAAATGCTGGGTTAACAAGGCGAGCAACGTCTTACAGAAATCTGAGCGAAGAATCGAAAGGAGTCAAAAATGGGGGCAGAAAGAAAGTCATACGACAATTAACAATAGATACAAATTTTGGAAACAAAAAGTGGGATAATGCTAGTCTCTCCAGTGGTGTATCCAGTGGCGATCTCAGTTCGAACAACGAATATGAAACAGATGGTCTTAGTCCATATTCACAGAAAAACTTAAAAGACAATGTGTATAGTTCAAGCGAGGAATACCTTTGTGATTCAATGAATCAAGATTTTTGTTGTGAGAGTCAATATGTAAGTCCTGATATTTTGAAAAAAATAAGAGAGTGTGGAACTTCCGTCACATATTACGGAGGCAAGGTCATGAACTCTAAGACTGGTTCCACGGTAAGTCCGATGACAAAGGCTATAATGGAGGAAATTAAAAGTCTTCAAAAAAATTGTAGCAGAGACTGTTATTCGTGTCAAACCAAATGTCGAGGAGATAAATGTGCGTGTCTAGTAGCTGACAAGCACAAACAAATGCTTACAGACAAGCAAAACTCTAATACAGCTTCAGATATTGACAGTGAAAATCAAGAGAAAAACAAAAGAACGGAGGGGTTTCCGGGGTTTAAGTTTAAATTAGTGAAATCGAATAGTTGCAGTAGCCGTCTTGAGTTAACGGGTGCCGATGAGAGCAAAAATCCTCGTATTAAATACATGAAGCAATTCTCAAACGATCCGCCGTTGGCATCGGATGACGAAAATTCTGTCAAAAATAAAATTTGCAGATTAGAGAGCTACAATAGAGGCATTGTCAAAACACCATTTGAAAAAAATAACAGTGACATCAAGAAGGATGTTGTCAAAGCTAAGGTGGATGCAATCAAACAAATCGATATTAATGCTAAGAAAATGGAAATAATCCCACAACAAACTGTTCTTCCAGTTGAATCAAAGAGGGAAGAAACGATACCAGAACTGACGGACGAAGAAAATAAAACAGCAACTAATCCTAACACTTTTGAAAAGAAATATTATTACGTTAACGATAACTTAGATCAAAGCAAAGTAACAACTGGAAAATTCGGAGAAATGGTTTTCGAAGAATTCGAAGTTTTAGAATCTTGTTACGATAGTTTAAATAGCAATAAGTCATTAAAATAAAATATATAAATATATGTTATCTTAAGCTTTTGCTTAACATAAATGTGATCTGTAATCGAATAACACTGTTAAATTATTGTTGCTAGTAAATACAGTACCTATTAATATAAATTAATATAAATAATTATGTAGCTCATAATCATGTTGTATCTAATTTAGATTTTAGCCAGATTTTATTAACATAAAAACAGTAGCTGTTAACATTATTGATCAAAGTGTACCGTATTTTGGTGAAGGTCTCTTAAACTCTGTATTAAATGTATTTTACCAATACTGTCACATATTTTTTTCTTAGATCCTTACCCTCAGATTTTTCGTGGTCGACTTTTGTAGGTGTTTTAGATCCATGTGCGCATACACTTGTGAAGAACGATCGGCGCGTGGGCCGCCACCGACGACACCATGACTCCTAAACAAGAAAACAGTTTTTAACAAAAATATATAAATTTAATCATTTGACGGATCCTAGCAAAAGAAAAATAAACACAATTATCTCTGTTTCTGTGTGCATATAAAACGATTTTACAGTTAGCATAATAACGCAATTGTTTATTATTATAGTTAGTAATTAGTTATAGCATTTCTTTAGGACATTAATATTATTTTTGTTTCAAATTTATCAAATATTGTCACTTATGAAGGAGCGAGGAAGGCCCAACACAAGTATTTTAAAACTTATTGGACCTAGTCCAAATATTGTAAACTGTAATTATGAAATACAATAAATAATTATTTCATTTTTATTATCTATCCCGACTATTTATATACCCAGTTTCCCCTCATTTTGTAATATTTTCTGAGGTCTGTCAACTAAGAAAAATATCTTAAAAGTGGGTAGATAAAGCGTTCCCATACGTATCTACCGCTAGGTTCAGAAGAACCGATTAATGTGCAAGACCACTTTTGCCATCGCACCTGTAGCAATCGACATGAGTGCATTCACCTTTACGACCTATTACGGTTTGGTTTCAGTGACACTTCGTCCCATTTCCGCTGAGAAATAAGAGCTCATGCCTCAATTTTCTCATTAGATTACAGCATGGTGCATAAAAAAGGAGTAACAACATTTTAAAAAGGCGATTGTGACCGCTTACCATCAGGCGAACCGTATGCTTCTTTCCTGGCTTAATTGAAAACATGATTTTCTCGATTACAAAATAGGGTTTATGTTAATACGTTTCAAAAGGTAAATATGATATGGATAAGGCCTGAAATCTATCTGTATCGTTCATAAAAATAACTAAGCATCTAAAGATCCAAAATGCCATATAGACTTGACTTCACTATGATCGTTAGTTAATAAATAATACTAGATTTACTCTAATTAGCGAGCGCCGCTTGAACAGCGTGTCAGATAGAACAACATGCGGGGCAGTCTTTAAGGACTGCCGATAGAAGTGAAAACTATTTTTTCATTTCTCATACCCTGAAAGTAGTGTTTATTTGATCCGAGTAGTGAGTGGAAGATGCTGCTTTCCACCTTTAGGCGGTAAATTCTCATAGCAATTGCTTAAATTTGGTTAGGCTGTCGACTTTAAAATATCTAACATAATAAAGAAAAAAAGGTGCACAACGCCCCTAAAGAAATTTTCACTTCAAAAATGCTGCGGTCATGTGAGTGTATAGACGCCCAGTGTGATATAAAAAGAAAAGACCCCACTTCGTACGAATATTCGAGCAGGACAGGATACGAGATGTCTTGACGCAAGTTTAACATTTTTACCAATCCCAGAAAAATGCACAACGTCGCTAAAAAAGTTTTCACCTTAAAAACTTTATTTCGTCACCTTTGTCCGTGGCGTAGTAGAAATAAAATCAAATTAATTTATTCTTGTTTGCGACGAGTTGGCAACCTATATTGTACCGTCCCAGAATCAAATGCCACATTATCACTAGCGTCTATTAGTTCTTTAAGCGTGGAGTTGTTAAGAAACGCGAATCATGATATAGCATGTCTCATCTGTTGTGGGACCGCACTCCATTTCCACTCCGGGTCATGAGTACGAGAATCGTCAATATGGGGCTGCACCAGAACCGATGTAAACAGGTTTTCCATGTTAGGGTCAACCTGATTCCGAAATTGAACGCTTTTTGATTCATCATCATCATCATATCAGCCGAAAGACGTCCACTGCTCGACAAAGGCCTCCCCAAAGATCCCCACAATTGCCGGTCTTGCGCTATTCGCATCCAGTGGTTGCTTTTTGGTTACACAAAGCAATTTCTATCCAGGGGCGAGAATCGTAAAGGCTGGGAAAAATGATTTAAGTGGGCATCTTGCCTGTGAGCGCTATCCACTAAGCGGAAGGACGGGTGTTTACACACGTCCTTCCGCTTAGTTGTGACGTTGTGGACAGAATTCTATTCAAGATTTTAGCATTTGTGGCCCAAGTCTATTTCACGTGCAGGGAGTTTCACGTCTACACGTGAAACTCCCTGCACATGAAATAGACTTCTGTGAGAGCTCTCTACTAAGTGGAAGGGCATGTGTCCTTCCGTGTAGTGGAGATCTCTGACAGAAGTCTATTGAAGATTTTAGCATTTATGGCAAGACTGCAACTCCCTGCACGTCCACAATCTTGAATACGTGAGTCACTTTTCTTTTTGAAACACTAGCGGATACTTAAATAAGTTTTTATATATTACATTGTAAAGTTATTTATCATGGGTACCCCAGGACTGTGACGTTTGGCTTATTAATTTCAACTTAGCTAGTATTAAGGGGCTAAAATCAGATTCACCAGACAGATCAAATTTGTTGATTTCCGCAAGTTTTAGCTATTACTACCAGATTCATTTTGTTGAAAATCATATAGGTACATACGCCTAATAGACATAATTTATAAGATTTTTTTTTATTTTTATGTCAGAGTCGACAAACGAGCAAGTGGGTCACCTGATGGTAAGTGATCACCACCGCCCATGGAACTCGCAACACCAGAGGAGTCGCGGGTGCGTTGCCGGCCTTTAAGAGTCGGCAAACAAGTGTTGCTGACCCTTCCCCCCACCCCGATGAGCTCTTAGCGACTTAGCGACCTTACTCACACTCAGAAACACAACATTAAATTATTAATGTTATTATTAAGGAATGTCTTCTGTAAGGTGGAGGTACTTCCCCAGTCGGGCTGCTCTTCAAGCGAATGAACGCTGTGCCCTACCTCTCGAAAGATTCACTTGAAAGTAAAGTTACGTTTGAATTAGACTAGCGTCATAGAATGAATTTTAGTCAAAGTTCTTTGACGAGTCATCTGCCTCTGTTTCTAAACTTATTTTTAGAGTAATGACTAGGTATTGGATAACATGAAATGCTAATAAATTTTCATAATCAAGGCCGATTAAGACTATAAAAATAACTACGATCCCTCTTTGGGATTCGTTTCGTTGTTCGACGTGTTTCCAGACTCATAAAACATGGGTTTTGTCAAGGCTAGAGTAAACAGGCATCTTATGGGTGCGCGCGGTCTACCTTCGACCACATCTTCACTTACCATCAGATGAGATCGCGGTTAAGCGCAAACCCATTATGCATAAAAATAATTACCGATAAAAATTTGTATTACAGAGCGCCAAAATCTATGTTAGGTACTTCCTAATTCCTAATAAATGCGAAACTTTATGACTAGGGATGTTTGTTACAAAAGAAAAGTAGTATTACATCAGTTATCTGGTGTCCATAGTACAAGCTCTGCTTAGTTTGGGATCAGATGGCCGTGTATGCATAATTTCCCAGGATATTATTATTACTATAAGGTTTACCAACGGTTATTCATGCAAAGTTATAGTATAAAAATTACAGTTGATCGTTTATTAATCACTTTCTGATGTGGCGATAACAAAATTCGTTTAAAAACAGCATTAATTAATTAATTAAAAGGTAAAATATTGATAATTATTGCAGTTGAACTCTTTAACTAAACTAATAAAATTGTTTTAAATATATAGTTATGTAATTACATTAGCTACACGTTTTCCAACAAAAATACAATAACTATTGTTATGGAGAACTATGAGTATCTAAAGTGCGTTCGTGGACCGCACTTTAGATACTCTTGAGCAGTAAGAAATCAGTTCAATTTACGTAGTGATAGTGGTCACAAACATTTATTACATATTAAATGCGACTTTATATAAAATATTTGAAAACGAAACCGACCTTGCTATCGCAAGTAAAGGCTTTACACCTTCGTGACGCAATATACTTAATAATACGGATTAAATTACGAAATTATTACATACTTACTAATCGCATGGGCAGTGGTTACCCTAGTGTCAGAGCTGTTCAAGTCGCCCAGTAAGCCTCTGACATTGGGTACTTAACGACTGTCGCCTAATGGCTACCACCGGGACCGACAGCTTAACGTGACCTCCGAAGCACGGAGACGCTCAGAAATTAAACCACTTGAATATATATATCGCAGATTCAGATGGATAAGAATCGACGTCCACGAAGTCCGTGTCCGCCATGTTGTATTTTTAAAATCGATCAGTGCGCACACCCGGCGCAGGCGACGGTACTAGAACAAGTGTCAAGTCCAATCGCACTACTGACAGATATTAGTGCATTGACAACGTCAAATGTCAACCCTTCAAATCACGATGACACGTACAACAGTGTTGCCACTCCATTATTATGATATCCATGATTTACTAGTGTTGCCACTTTATTCTTATAGAATCGTACATAGATTATTTATTATTCTCCGACACGGCCATTCTGATAATCAACGCGCATTTGCGTTGTCACTTACTAAGCACACGGTACTTAGGTTTCTTAACTTTAACCCAAGCGTCAATTAACTCATCGTCTATACAGTTCCAACAAGGCACCACCACTTCCAACATGAACTCAAACTTTCAGCAAAGCGTTGAAGCTTTCAGCATAAAATGCAACACATAGCAAAGCGTTGAAGCTTTCAGCATAAACTGCAACACACAGCAAAGCGTTACAGCTTTCAGCAATAGTTCAATTACTCGGCAAAGCGTTACAGCTTTCAGCATTAATTTAAGCACACAGCGAAGAGTTATAGCTTACAGAATTTATTTAAACACACAGCAAAGCATTATAGTTTTCAGTATTTATTTAGAGACACAGCAAAGCGTTATAGCTTTCAGCATTTATTTAGACATACAGCAAAGCGTTATAGCTTTCAGCATTTAGACACACAGCAAAGCGTTATAGCTTTCAGCATTTAGACTCACAGCAAAGCGTTGAAGCTTTCAACATAAACGGCAACACACAGAAAAGCGTTGAAGCTTTCAGCATAAACTGCAAAACGCAGCAAAGCGTAATAGCTTTCAACATAAACTGTAACACACATCAAAGCGTTGAAGCTTTCAGCAAAAGTTCAATTGCTCGGCAAAGCGTTACAGCTTTCAGCATTGCTCAGAGGCAGCACTTAAAACACGCTGCAAAACGTTGCAGCTTTCAGCATCAACCTTGGGTCACGACAGATCAGCCCAACCTTACTGCAAAGCGTGATGGCTTTCAGCGGGACATCAGGACAAAGCGATAAGGCTTTCAATCCACCCTTCAATAAGCGTAGTAGCTTTCAGTTTAAATAAAATATTTTATCAAACAGCAATGAACATAAGTCTTTTATCAACACGGGTTTACGTTCAACAAAACAATTTAATTATCGTTTCAACTCAAACAATGATCTTGATTCCATACAGTAATTCAATCCAAATTACTAATTACACCAAATTAGAATACCAAATTAATCAATACAATTTGTTCCATAATTAAATAAAACTATTCAATTATGGGTTCTACAGGATCAAGACATTCTGACAATTCAGGTAAACTAGCTGGATATTTACGCAGTCGTTCATGGCACACATATGGGCCCGTCCCCCAGATACTGGTTCCAACCTATAACGCTCATTGGAACACACTTTAGCTACCCTGTAAGGGGCTTTTCTCTATACTCTTACTTACAGTACAATTCAAAACGAGTTTTACTTTGCCTAAGACGGACTTCCAGGATTCATTTTTATAATTTTCGGCCACTGTAAAACAATTTGTCAAGGTGGACATCATTCGCTCCACCTGACCAAGCTCGGCTAACACCACTAGCAATCTCGTGGAACTCAATGGCCTAACCTCGGCATAAATCCTGACAGTCTTGACCAGTAAAAGATGTACCTTGATCAGAAATAATTCGTTTCGGGGTTCTAAATATGTGGACAAAGCTACGTAATGCCTCGCAAGCAGATCGTGATGTTAAATCTTTGACACACATTAATTGACAAATTTTCGTAAAAGCATCTACGATGACTATCACATACTCCTTAGAGGTCTTACTACAAGTTCGAAAATGTTTTTCTACACCCTGGAACATTATAGGTAAGTGCGCAATGCAGCGTCACGAACTCAAAGCACGAAGCTTGCGATAGTCAATTGTCACAATCACGAAGCGCGGAGCTTTCAATACTTAATCGTCACAAGCATAAAGAGCGGAGCTGCTTTCAATGCTCAACTGCTACAAGCACAAAGCGCGGAGCTTTCAATGCTCAACTGCTACGAGCACAAAGCGCGGAGCTTTCAATGCTCAACCGTCTCAAGCACAAAGCGCGGAGCTTTCAATGCTCAACCGTTTCAAGCACAAAGCGCGGAGCTTTCAATGCTCAACCGTTTCAAGCACAAAGCGCGGAGCTTTCAATGCTCAAGTTTCAGGAACTCGAAGTAGGGTACTTGTCACACAATTTATTTCAAATCAACCAGCTTTATTACTCATAATGTAACACATAAATGTGTCTTACAATGAACTCCAATAATCATTTTAAACTTAGAATTTAACTCAACCATCGGCATTAACTACACTGTTATTTCTGACTACAACTGTCAAATCCAAGTTTTTCGTAACATACGTAGGTACTTAACGCGTCCACCAGCTATTGGCTGTTCCTTGTATCTATCGTTGTCATAGACCTCTATTATCTTACAAGGATTTGAAAACTTTTCACTTCATTTGTTTATTATCAGAATAGAAAAGAATAGAATACTCCCCATTGTACACACTCAAACAGGACAATTACATAGAAGACAAAGTAAATAACACAATTCGTTAGGGTTCTTTCCGACAAAAACAACGTCTCCTATTTTAAATGGATTTTAACTTTGCTCTTGCCATAACGCACCTTATCAGCATGAGCTAACTCGTCCATCCTGCATTATGCCTCACATCTAAGTTCGTACAGGTTAACCTAACCATATTTTTGGACAAGGGCATTAATTTTGGATGGGAACTTTAATTACAACCCATCAACAATTGAAGCGGACTTCTAACTGTACTTCTAACCATGGTACAATTTAGCGAGATTTGGATTTCACCTGAAGCTGTCTTCCAGAACCTACGCTCGTGGTTCTCGGTTATAGTGAAGCAATTAATTAAAATAGTTCGGGAAGCTACGCAATATCCTCTCATCACAAATAACGCAGTGTTTCAACTCTAAAGTCTTTCACGTGGTCGCTCACTATTGGTCTCACAAGAAGGCTCAAGGTCACCCAAAGAGCAACGGAGAGTGCCACGCTCGGAGTATCCCTGCGCGATCGAATAAAAACGTCTAATCCGCAGGCGAATCAAAGTAGCCGGCATAAAAATTGTGTCACAAATCAGTAAGTTAGTATTTTAAGTTCAATATACCTAGTTTGTACCTAAGTACAACATTTGTATGCCATGTACAATATGGAAAATATGTGAAACTTAAATGATGAAAACAATAACACCTGTATTCACCACATTTATACAAATAAAGATATTATGATTATGATTATAACCAAAGAATTGCCAAACCGAAACGGAAGCGGGCGGAGCACACAGCTCCCAACACCGACGGCCGCTAGATCAGACAGGCTCCCGACCGGGGACCATGCACCGGAAGACGCAGCGCGGGCAGGCCCCCCACAAGGAGGGCCGACCACTGCGGAGATTCCCGGGGGAGGCCTCCGCCCAGTGGACGTCTTTCGGCTAACATAATGATGATGAATTATTACTAGAACAGACAGGAATCTCTCCACTTGTCAGTAATTGAGAAACGTCTTTACAGTCGATCAAATCAGTATCGATAGCTTGTACAAGTGTCAAGATTCTGTAATAAACAAACTTCAGCATGGACCTCGCGAGTGATGCGGGTGACTTTGTTACTAATAGTCAAGCTCAATCCCGGTTAGATAAAAACATCTACCTATCATAACATCATGAGCCAAAAATATGTGAATCTACAATTACAAAAGTCACTTCTCACACACGAGTACTTCGTTGACCTTGACAGGCAGACTAATACGGGTAAAAGAAAATGTAATGTCCGACCCAATACTTGTCAGGCGCGCGGATATAAAATCTCGAGTACCTGTATGGTTATCAACAAATCATTTACGAATTAGGGAACAATCTGTACCACTGTCCACAAGAGCGTGTATGTGATCTAACTTGCCCCTACATCCATAGACTTCGAAATAAACCGTTCAAACTATTTAACCTTCAAAACGCGCATATTGTCACCATAAAAATTAAATATAACAGACGTTGGGCGTATTTTCAACATCTAAAAAGTATAAACCACACAAAACAACACGTGTTATGAATTTCACAGATATCAAAAATTCTTCAGTGCAGCATTAGGTCATCAAGTGCCTTTTAAACAATATAATAAAAGTACTTACAGGTTTTTTCTCATAAAATAAAGATTCACCACTCACACTCGACACGAGGCACTTTTACTTTAGAGGTTACTTTAAATTTACTCTAATACAAACTGGTGACTTCTCCTCAATCCAGAATCGCCAATGCCGTCTCCTTATGTGCAAAGAGACAGCACGATCAACTTCGCCTCGAAAAGAACAAACTAATTATTTTAACTCAAAGAGTCAACCGACAGAAAGGCAGCCTAACTATCAGAGCCCGTACTCTTTTCATTGTTAAATAAAAACTTCTTCCACGTTCACTGATGCACCAAAAACTACTCTTCAACGATACACACGAACTGGCCGAGAGACTCCGCTCCTCACGAGTGACCACATCGAAACACGAAATCAGTAGGCATGTTTTAAACAAGTCTGAACATACCTGAGCATCCGAGATACCTGTGATAACAACTTCGATCTTGTTACCTTCGCTCGAAGCAGGCTCAAAACGGTCAATCAAGGCAAGCGTCTAAGTCGAGTACTCCACGTATGTAAGTTCTAGCACGGTCACTACACCAAACGGCACCATATTATCTTGAAAAAGGTCATCAATCTCTCGGTCGCCGCTAACTGTCTTGATAAACGCTCCTTTGCTTCGTCTAACGTTTTGCACAACGGGTACGACTTCGAAGTCCACTTGCGAGCTCGACATCGAAGATGTGTCAATGTAACGTTTCGCGTTTCGTAATCGGTCCACGAGTTTGCGATACAGCCGTAAATTCACAATCAGCGGGGTTGTATTTTCATCGTTATTTTTCAATTTTGTAACGACACTATTTTCGCTACGTGGTGGAACCGAATCACGAAAATATTCTTGATTTTGAGTAGCAGGCATTGCGGTAGACACGTGGGATGATTTTGGAATCGATCCCACCGCTGCTATCGCAGATTCAGATGGATAAGAATCGACGTCCACGAAGTCCGTGTCCGCCATGTTGTATTTTTAAAATCGATCAGTGCGCACACCCGGCGCAGGCGACGGTACTAAAACAAGTGTCAAGTCCAATCGCACTACTGACAGATATTAGTGCATTGACAACGTCAAATGTCAACCCTTCAAATCACGATGACACGTACAACAGTGTTGCCACTCCATTATTATGATATCCATGATTTACTAGTGTTGCCACTTTATTCTTATAGAATCGTACATAGATTATTTATTATTCTCCGACATATATATGTATTCCTTTATTTTCCCATCAAATACATATATAGACTCACGACTATTTTCCAGAGATAGGCAGACACAACGGATATCCATTTGTCACGATCTTTGCACACCTCTTTTGCCTCGTTTACTGGCAAATGGTATCAAATATCCCGTATATATATTACTAGCTGTGCCCCCCGATTTTACCCGCGTTCATCATCATCATCATCATCATATCAGCCGAAAGACGTCCACTGCTGGACAAAGGCCTCCCCCAAAGATCTCCACAATTGCCGGTCTTGCGCTATCCGCATCCAGCACTTTCCAGCGCGTTAATCTATAAATTTTATTAATAACGCTCCAGCCATTTGGACGTGAAGAAGTACCAAACAAACATACACACCCACAAAATTTCGCCTTTATAATATTTGTGTGATTTATGATCTAACGCAGTGTTTTTCAACCTTTTTCATGACGCGACCCCCTTAGTATTAAGAAACATTATCGCGACCCGTTTTTCACCCCCTTTTTTGCATGTATTTTCCAACATATTTATTACTTTTCTTAATTAGTGTTCGGATCAATACATAATTAAAATTCGAGTTGAGGCAATGAGTATCAGAGATCCGACGAGCGACACTTGCTATGCAGTGGCGGAACGCCCGATCGTGATTCGCTTGCTTTTTACGACATTTCACATTCAGATTTTCTGTGATTGGGAATAATGAAGAGAACAAAAAAATAATGTAGTAGTGTCTCCTTGAAAGATGAATCTACGAATGTTGCGGATTGTGTGCACTTTCTAGCTTTTATGTGTTTTGAATCCAATGAGACTTAATGGAACAAATACTATTTTGTACAGCGCTTGGCATGAATACCACACGTCAGTGCTTGTATCACATGTTTCCTGGGAAAAGAAATGTATTGCTATTTGTAGTGATGGAGTAAAACTGGTGCAAACAGTGGTATTCTTGCTAGACTGGAAAAACAGCTGCGAAACGCCTATTGTCGCATAGCTTTCTCGATCGCCAAGCCCTTGCGGCCAAAACCTTACCACAGGAATACAGTCAAGTTCTAAATTAAAAAACTACTTAATAGATATCGTTGAATCATATTTTTTAGTTTTATTATTTTAGAAGCTACAGGGAGAGGGGCACAAGCTACCACTTTGGAAGTGTCTTTCGCGCAAACTATTCAGTTAAAAAAACTTGAGAGGTGTCAAGGGACACCCGGATGGAACGAAGTTATTTCTTATTATTTATTATGTACAAAAAACCTGTATACACTCAACAAAAATAATCGTCGCGACACCACACTGTTCAATGCGAAATAGAAATGAAAATATCTGGCTTGCTTTCTATAAGAGAGAGAGAGAGAGAGACATACAGAGAAACATGCGCACGCCGCACAGCTGCAAAAAGCGTGGTGACAACTTTTCGTAAGAATTTTTTCCGTCTGGCCCCCTTTCACAACGCGCGATAAGGAACTTCGTTCCAAAATATATATTAGAAACCTCCAAAATTTTTTTGAGTTTCAGTTCCAAGTATGGGGTACCCTCAAAATGTATTGTTTTATTTTTCTATTTTTGTGTGTAAATCTTAACGCAGTTCCCAGAATACATCTATTTACCAAGTTTTAACAAGTTAGTTCTTATAGTTCCGGTAAAAAGGGCCTGTAACATACGGATAGACATACATATACACAGACAGACAGACATGACGAATCAATAAGGGTTCCGTTTATTGCCATTTGGCTAGGGAACCCTAAAAATGGTAAATTCTATTTAAAAAAGCGTTTCAGACACAACACAAAAATATTGCTAATCTTCACAATTTTTTCGAAACAAGCGTCAACAAAGCACTCCTTCTAAATTTACTTTATGTCAACTACTACTAACCAGAGTTTTGGATCTTCGCGCTTAACTTTTAATGTATTGGCAGCAGGCCTAATTATAATACTCCAAATTTATTTGCCACCCTGTTAGCTTTCCCAACGTTTTGCAACTTTCCCATAGGAGCGTCGCGACCCCCCTAAAGAGGCTCCGCGACCCCCCGGGGGGTCGCGACCCACAGGTTGAAAAACACTGATCTAACGTCAACCAATCGCTTTATTATTGTTTAGAACGCTAGTTGGCAAACGCCCCAACTAGTTTTCACGATACTGCTATTAAATTAAAATAATTATAATGTTAAAGACGCAATTAGAAAGGTCAGGTTGTCTATTAAAAGCCCTAACTAAATAAAGCCTCTATTATAGATACTAGTTTATTTATTTGGATCTCCAACAAAGAATTTAAAGTTTTACAAGCTAACAAGATAATTATTATACATTTTTCCATGTGCTCCTTTAATTATAGGAGATCACATCATACAATCATATGTCACCGCAGACAAAATCGGAGTCGTACTTAATTTAATATAATTTAATACTTAATATAATATAATACTTAATATAATATCATTAAATACTTAATCTAACTTAATTGTATTAATTAATAACATGTGTAGTGAGGGTACTGGTCAACATTTACACGTCGTTCAAATGTAACCGAATTTGAAGCCCAAATAATTGCTAAACTGCAGTGCCAGTGGGCAGGGCACGTATGTATCTCGTAGAACCGAGTCTTTACGGTCAGAAAGGTTCTCGAGCGAAGACCACAAACCGAAAGACGTAGTGTGGGCAGGCCCGCTACTAAGTGGACCGACGATCTTGGAAGGGTCGCGGGAAGCCGCTGATTGCGGGCATTGTGGAGATCCTTGGGAGAGGCCTTTGTCCAGCAGTGTACGTCTTTCGTCTAATATGATGATGATAATGATGGATACTTATATATATATAATTATATACATACAATACACAGAAAACACCCAAGCCACGCTATATAGACATGTTCATTATCATTATTGTGCGTGGATCGAACCCGCAACCTTTGGCTCAGAAAGCGAATCACAACATACAAAGGAATAATATGACTTAGATATATTTAACGCTAATACAGTGAAGGTAAGATGGCTGCTCAGCTAAAATAGTTCAAAAGGTTAAATGTTTATCATAAATAATTGAGCATCATCATTTCAGCTGAATAACGTCCACTGCAGGGCAAAAGCCTTCCACAATTTTGAAGACATGTTCTATAATTAAAACATAACTGGCTAGTCTCTGTTAAAAATGGGTGCCGTGGCCAAATTGGCAAGGAATAATGTCCTCCTTGCCGATATTTGACCACGGCGGCAGTCTCAATGGAGAATAGCCATGTGCGCGGGAAATATTATTGTGCACAGGTGTGCAAACACAGGGGCACTTTCTATTTCATCACTTTCATTATCCAGGACAACTAGCGACATAGCCGGAATGAGATCAGTTACAGGACCGACGGCTTTACGTGCTTTTCGATGCACTTAGCTTAGTAACTTGCTATTTATTATTTATTTAAGAATATTAAAAATACATGTGACGAAACAGACCGCACGGACGGACTAATTTAAAATATTTTGTTACTTTAATTACTGTTTTTAAACTGTGTTTATGTAATACATTGTGAGCTTGACAAGTACAAGTGTATGTAAATACCCAAGTGCTGAATAAATTTCATTATTTCACGGGAAAAAATTTCTTAACAGAAAAATTCCAAAACCACTTATTGGGATTTGAACCCAGGACCTCATTACATGCGGTTGAACACGCTACCGCTAGACCAATGAGGCAGTTGAAGAAAATTCATAATTTACAAGCAAACTAATACAAAACAAATACTTTCAGTATCTACCTAATGGTACTGTACGGAACATTCAATAGCGGGCCCTTCTCGTTCTTCGCCAGTTTCACTTTCAAACATAATCACTTAGACGGTAACTTGAATAAAACTATGAATAGTAGGATGAGTAGAACCATTAGTAAATTACTTTTGGTAAGTGACTAGTTGAATGTTAATGAGTCCCATGCAATATTCGCTTTATGAATACCTGGGGTAAAGGGAAGCATATCGAAATCTAATGTCAGTACAGCCTCTGAACTTTAAAATGCAGAAATTGCTAATAGCATATATATTATAATTTCTTAGTTTGTATTCGTATCGATGAAATACTTAATACTAGAAGGAATGATTTGGAGGTTCCTTTGCAACCAAGGTTAAATGTCGCGATGCATGGCTGTAGATATCAAGCGGTAAAATTATTTAACTCCCTGCCGGTTGAGCTTAAAACAGTTAAAACTATCGATAGTCCTAACATACTTAAAAATAAATTAAAAAGCTTTTGCTGGAAGGGTGCTTTTACTCAGTAGGCGAATTTAAATTTTAAGGTGACTCTATTAATTATGTTTCGTCGTAGCTTTATTCATTATTGTATTTTTTATTGGTATTATATAATTTCCTTTTTTTTATTTTTTGTTAATAAAATTTACATACTAGACGTATGTAAATTTTGTTAATATTCAAATACGATTGTAAAATTGTTTTCTGAATAAATCAATAATAATAATAATACCGACATCGAACCACGTTTTCGATTATTAACGTAGAGCGACAACTGCATAAGACGTACCTAATAACGATCTGCAACTGTCAGTGTGGTTTCCGGCTGAAAAATAATAATAGGGCCAACCAGTTAGTCAGACAGCAGCGCCAACTGTTTACTACCTACCACCTAACTGCGGTCGCCAACTCGCATGCCAAGCGCGGTGACTATGGACTACTCCATTTGGAGGGGTTTCCAAATGGAAGCGATATTTTTTTTTTTTTTTATTTATTTAGGTTTACCAACAATTACTTAAACTAAAAAAATAACAACACTTTCATGCAATAATTCAAGTAATAGTGTAGTAATTACTTAAAGGTAAACACCGCAATAATAAATAATAAAAAACGAGACAAATGTGTTGATGTTAGTAAGCTAAAATAATATGATTAAATAATAAAATTAAGTACATAAAATAAAATGTAATCATTGCAACATGAGTGCAATTTAAGTGATTTAACATATTATCACTTAGAATTGCACCAAATTTAGTTAAATAACTGATCCAAACTAGGTAACCCACTAATTGTTGATTTAATTTTAGCTAGGCTATCGAAATGAAGATCAATTTGATCGCTGCAACCATTAATAGTCTTACATAATCTGGCACAAGGAGAACTAGCACCTACTCGTAATACAGTCCTTTTTAGCGGTGGAAAGAGTGGTGAGATTGAGTAGCGAGGGAGCCGCGATGGTACTCTTAAGTTGAAAACAGCAAGAAGTCTGGGGCAATCAATTTTTGAGCTAAAGACCTTGCATGCAAACAAAGCCTCATAGTTATAGAAACTTTTAACGGAGGCCTATGTCGAGCGGTGGACGATATCAGGCTGATGATGCACTGTAAGTTAGTGCTCTGTGCCGAGGTTCGAACCCAAAAGTCCCTGGTTTGTACATCTAGTCTTATCTGCTAGACGGACTGAGCTCTTTGACTCTTACTAATGTCCACTTCTAGTCCATGGTACCAAGACTGCGTATTTTGAAGACTAAACGAAAGGAAACCTCGACATTAAACGAAATGCTGGTAAGCCAAGACCACTAGCGCGTTTAAAAATAATAAAAAAATATCACGGTTAAAAGGAAGTCGCCACTTGATATCACAATCCATAAAACATTTTTTTCTAAGTATTAGCATTACATATATTACACAAGTGTTAACAATTAAAATTCAGCTTTCTGATTTCGCAAGGCCTATTCAAACCTGCCCACCTTATTATGTTTTCAAAGGGGAAAAATTAATTAACACATCCTTACGATGGAATAAAACCCAACAAACCAATATATACTTATATCTTACCTACTTAAGTTTTAACACCGGAGCGAGATGTTTACCGAGGTTGCAGTTATAAAGTATAATATAATAGTTACTATTACTATTTGATACTTTCTTATTAATTTAGATTTGATTTGATTGATTTTATCCAATAATTACATCTCATAGCCACCCAGTGTTGCGTTCACTGTAGCCACCCCATTATTTTTTACTTCCTTTACCATTCATTCATTCGTATGAGCAGTGGTTACCCTAATGTGAGGAGTACAAGCTGCCCAGTACGACTCTGATGTGATTTGTCGACTTTTATCTGATGACTACATCTGTGCCCGACAACTTTACTTGACCTCCAGATCACGGAGACGCTCAGAAATTAAACCACCACCTAAAGACTGAACACACGCTTAGGTGCTAAACATCGCCTATCATTTTCGGACCGGTGTGAGCAAAGGCTAAGAGCGCCTACGAACATAAATAGAGCTATGAACTAAATAATATAAATGTGTTATGTCTGCTTCATCATCGCTCCCAAACGCATAAATATTTGCCATTCACTTCACACTATCATTACCATTCACTTCTTCACTTTGCTTCAAAGACACTCGTGGGGCAAAGAGGGATATATAACGTAAGGTAAAGCAATTGTTAAAAGTATTGATAGAAAATTACTTCCAAGCCAAAATAAAGCTGCCTGATATTCAGAAAATCTACTTATCCGAATCTAAAGCATTTCTCTTTCATTAATTAGAGTCTACTTAAGAGCTTTCATACATTCTCCCAACGCCCAAAATAGTTCACAAGGCGCTGAGAGAATGTATGGGGAAGCTCTTAAGACTAGACTCTTTAAATTCGGATCTCATAATACTACTTCACTCATCTAGTGGTCAGACTGTAGAACTCTATTACGCCCAACATTCGTATTATCAATACCATTTCCTTATTAAAAAAAAAGTACTTAAAGGCCCCTCTTTGCTCTACTATTATTTAAAATTGTCTGTATCTATGTAGCACCCACCATTCTGGTAACAAAATAATAAATTTTGCAAGATGTTAGCGGCGTCAGGGGCAGCAAATGAATGCATGTAGTAAGTGGGAAATAAAAGAAACAAAAGAACAAAGTATATGCATAACCTACCAGCCTATAACAGAATCTTGCACGAGGTTTGCTATAGCAAAACTCTCGCCGTAATTGGTTTTCTATAGTAAATTTGAGACGTATCAACGGTCGTGTCATGTATACGAATATGCAATTATAGAACAATTATTGGGCAATACTCCCTATTGCTTGGCTTGTACAAAATATGCAATAGCCCTCCTAGCCATATATAAATCATTATTATAACACAAGCTGTGCCCCGCAGATATACTTGAACTTTATAAATTATATATAGCCTATGTGTTAATCCAGGGTGTCGGCTACCACCATACAAAATTTTATTCCAATCACTCCAGCCGTCTAGACGTGAAGAAGTAATAAACATACACACTCACAAACTTTCGCCTTTATAATATTAGTGTGATTGAATGCTATTTCTAAATTATAACAAACTGTAGATCTAAATAAATTAGAATTAACTATATTAACACTTACTATAAATCTATCTCTTGACGTGGTTGGCAAATGCTTGCTTTTCACGCCGGAGGTCCGGGACAGATATTTGTGTGCATGAACATGCCTGTTTGTCCTGTCTGGGTGTAATTATCTATATAAGTATGTATTTACAAAAGAAAAGTGGTATATGTAGTATATCAGTTATCTGGTTTCCATAGTACAAGCTCTGCTTAGTTTGGGATCAGATGGCAGTGTGTGAATAATGTCCCAGGATATTACTATCTATATTTTATATTAGCCGACATAGCACGACAAATTGCCAAACAAAAGTGGCAGCTGTCGGGGCAAATTGCTCGTAGAACCTACAACCACTGGGGCAGAAAGTTTCCTCGAACCGGAAAACGCAGCGTGGCATCAATCGTCGATCATGTAAAATTCGTGGAAATCCGCTGGATGCGCCATTGTAGAGATCCCAGGTGGAGTAGACTTGGTCGAGCAGTGGACATCGTGATCACTCATCATAATGAATATGTCACTGTGTATTTAATCTTCGGGAGTATGCTTTTTGGCAAATGTAACAAACCTCTGTTATTAATATCAAATGTCGAGCGTTCATTAACGAACTAGACTTTGTGGCATGTTCGAAGTTTCATTCTTTACTTTGGCACATGCAGTTCAAATATTTACGTCAAACTCTTTTGATCGTGTTTCTCGGCAGTAAATGTTTAAATAATAAGCTGTACCATCCGAATGGACGCAACACGAGTAAAATTTGCCAAAAATATCATATTGTTCATTTATCACTATGATGTCATTAGTATTATTAAATTTCCGCTACGTCCAGGTATTTTTAATGTGATGAGGGTAAAACATCGCATTACTCTGTTCATTAACTGGGTAAAATTACTAACTGTTATACAGATTGAAACTTGAAATATTCCAATTGAGGCCTTTTAGACATTTTTCTTTTTTACCAAAATCGACAACATAATTAAAAAAATACTAATAGAATAGTTGTGCAATATACTTTAGATAACTTTCTCTGGATATTTGCAGTACACCACCACGTCCACCACCTTACAGCATACAGGCCAGGGTACAATTAATTTTAACCTTGATGGCCTGAGTGTTATAATTACCAGACCTAATAGTATTTATTTGGCTGTCTTTAATTGCTACATTTTAAGTTAAATAAGTACAATAACACGAATCCAAATGCACATTTTTTAAAGGCGTCACAGCATTAATGTTATCAGTAAGACAGTAACACTAGAATAAGCAAATACTATAACGAAATATTAAAAGTTATAAAAATAATTTTATTAAAAATAATGTAATAAATACTGTGTATGTAATGTCTTGTTAGTTATTATCTAGTGTGTTATGCTAAATTAAATGTTTTTAACTTCATCTTTCTTATTATTTTAAAAACGTTTTTCGTTATCGAGAGAAAGGCAGATTCGAAAATACATTTGTGACGCCTTCTATCTCAAACGTCATAAGCTTCGGTCACCGCTTTTGTAAACTTGTCGGTACGAATAAAAATCGACATCAACGCAAACGCAAATAAGTGTCGGCCCACTTGTCCTTCTGTCACTCATGATAAATCACTGCGTAGCAAAGAGAAAAAAGTCAAGAAATACTTGTGCCACAGGATTCAATTCCATGACCTCGACGTACTTCAGCCAACAGGATAGATCAAAGTCGAAAGTTATATTGTAACACTAGCTGTGCCCCGCGATTTTACCCGCCTTAAAGTTTATATATTATCATAGCTCCTCCCCCGTAGGTGATAGCGTGATAATATGTAGCCTATATGTTGACCTGACTTCTTAGTAATATTCATGCAAAATTTGAAGTAAATCCATGCACTACTTTTTGAGTTTAGCCCGGACATACATACAGACAAACCGACAAAAATTCTAAAAACTATATTTTTGGCTTCGATATCGATTGTAGATCACGCCCGATCCTTTTTAAAAAATATTCTATGTACAGTTTTGACTTTCCTACGATGTTATTATATGTATAGATAACAGCTACCTTGACCAAGAATCGTCTTGGGGTATCACACTAATATTATACAGGCGAAAGTTTGTGAGTGTGTGAGTGTGTATGTCTGTTAGTTCTTCACGTCTAAACGGCTGGAGCGATTTTATGTTTCTCCTGAGTCTGGGTGTAATTATCTATATAAGTATGTATTTACAAAAGAAAAGTAGTATATGTAGTATATAAGTTATCTGGTTTCCATAGTACAAGGTCTGCTTAGTTTGGGATCCGGGGCCGTGTAAATAATGTCCCAGGATTATTTTGATTATTATTACTATGGATCTTAATCTGAAATAAAATCATCATGATGCAAAATGTGGTCCAATTTTAGTTATTTTTAAACTAACCTCCTGCAAACAAATAGTTGTGTAATAACAAAGGCTTAACGACTAATGTTTATGACTACAGCCGGATCGACAGCTTAACGTGCTAGATGTGGATAATTTCATGTAACTATTAGTGGCAGACAGGTTTAATGGCATTTTGCCATCAAATCCGCCATTAAACCACAGTAAAAAGCTTGAACAACGTACATATATATTATATCATTTGGCTAATGTCAATGGCATAGCTTTTCACGGTTGTATACATATATCACAAAAGCACTATAATTTATTCAAAATTAACAAAAGATGAACAAGAAAAAACTCACTTCAATAACATCTTATTCTGAATGTTTGACAAGTTCAATACGAGTATAAGAAACATTTTATGAAACGGAAATCTGTTTACAGTTTCTCTAAAGTTTGTTTTTTGTTAACAAGAAAGGGGGCTCACCATCTAACAAAAAATGACTACCAACTAACGTCATCCGCATTGTCTGGTGAAGCAATGAACGCCTCCTAGGCCAACTGCAAACGCTATCTTAAAAAATACACTCCAGGAGGCCTACTCACTTTTTCCGAAATACGAAATTTCGTTACGAACTTTGCCTATATGCTATACCTACGTGAATTTCGTAACGAAATTTCGTCGTTCGGGGAAAGCGAGTAGGCCCCCAGAGAAGCATTGGGGTTCAAACCCCGCGTCGAGGTGGTTCGGTTTTTAGGTACGCTTTGAGTACTCTCTAACTCTAACTGTAGCTCTACGTTGATACGTTAAAACGCACCCGTCCGTCTGGGCATGCCCGTCCGAGCATTTGATCGATACTAATGAAAGTTTATTTATTTTATTTATTAATTCATTCATTCATACTGCCGACGAGTACGATGTACATATTGGATCCAACTTGAGTGAATAGAGAATAACACCACAGCAAATCTGTTGCACGTGTGGCGCAACGGTTAAGACAGTCGCCTTATCACTTCATGTCCCGGGTTCAATTCCCGCGCAGAAAAATTTTTGGTGTGACCCATAAGTAGTTGTTCTGAGTCTAGATGTACTTTGTGTCCGTCAATTATATGTTTGTAAAGTACTAGGGGTACATTACGGGCTGTCTGTATAAAAAAAATGGTGTTAATACCTATATCATGTTACAAGCCAAATTTGTTATATTCCACTTTACATTCAATGATCTAAAAGATTCATGTTCACCGTTTAATTTGGTTGTTCAGAATTGCTACAAAATCATAGTAATAATAATAATAATATCCTAAGACATTATTTACACACGGCCAACTGATCCCAAACTAAGCAGGGCTTGGACTATGGAAATCAGATAACTGATATACTACATATACTGCTTTTCTTTTGTAAATACATACTTATATAGATAATTACACCCAGACTCAGGACGAACAGACATGTTCATATACACAAATATCTGTCCTGGGGGGGAATCGAACTCACGACTTCCGCTGTGAAAAGCAAGCATTTGCCAACGCCAACAAATTAAATTAAAGCTTCTGGAATAGGCCATGACTAGATTAGGTACTGGTTGAGTATATACACACATCAACACAATCTAGGGATATTGAACATTTCATTGATTATCTAGAAAACTATAAACATTTTGTTATGACTGTAAATGGAAGAATTAAAGATAATTTCATGGCCGATATTTAAACATTAACAACACGATGCGATTTTGTTTTTCTAATTAATAAAAGTCTTAAATTAATTAAGCCATAGAAAATTACTGAGTGAACAAAAACATTTTATTCTTATAAAATTATTCAATCGAATTAAATGAATAAAAATCTTACCAAATCTGATAATCAGTAATCGGTATTTCCTCCTCTAACATTAATCACACAGCGGCAACGATTTTCCATACTTAAAATTAAGGTGTCAATGTCTTGCTGGGGTATGCAGTCCCAAGTTCTTTTTAAATGTTCGAAAAGTTGTTCTTCTGTTGTCAAGTTGGGCGGAAAATCCCTCAATGCTCTTCGCTGTAACATGTCCCAGGCGTGTTCAATTGGGTTTAAGTCTGGCGACTGTGGAGGCCAATCTAATACCTGAACATCGTGTTCTCGAAGGGCGGCCCTCACCAGCCGCGCTGTATGGGAAGGTGCATTGTCATGCATGAGCTGAAATTCTTGCCCCGTTAGGGCCCTGAGCGGGACAATGACACGTTCTACTACCTCCTCACGGTATCTATGGGCAGTCATGCTGCCCTGAATCCAAATGAGTTGGGTTCGTCCGCCGATTCGTATTCCTGCCCACACCATAATTGTCCCGCCTTGGTAAGAGTGGACCTCCTGTGGATGTCGGAGACGGCTGACCCTGCCTGGAGTTCTCCAAACGCGTGTTCGTCTCGAATCTGGATGAAATCCATAGCGGGACTCATCAGTGAACAGCACCAATGACCATTGTTGATCACTCCATGTCAAATGTTCTTGAGCCCATAAAAGTCGCCTACCGCGATTGCCACGTCGCAGCGCTGGGACTCGTAGCGGTCTGCGAGCATGAAGACCAACTTCATGCAGCCTCCTTCGCACGGTTTGGTCGCTCACCAGCAGCTGCTGACCCTCCTGGAGCCTTTGCACTAGTTGCATCGCTGTGATATTGGGTAGTCTTCTGGCGGTCATTTGGAGAAATCGATCCTGTCTCTGAGTGGTAACACGATATCTACCTGTGTGCCGTTCTGCCACATCTCCAGTAGCGCGATAACGTGACCACAGCCTGGATACCACATTTTGGCTTGTGCCCAGAGACTCAGCAACGACGCGTTGAATAGCACCGTTTTGTAACATGCCAACTGCCCGTAACATTTCATCTCGACTCAAATGATGGCGTGGCATGACGCTAAAAAGCTTACACAACCAATTGAGAAAAGAAAATAAAACAATTTATCAGGTTTTCTTCAATTAACACGCAAAAAAAATTTTAATGCAACTTCTTGAAATTAGATACAACTCAAGATTGCGCTGTGCTTTGCGTGTTTTCATTTGTTTATCATTTTAATTTTTAAATTTTGAATAAAGAATAGACAAGGTTTAAATCTGTAAATAAACTTTTTAAGGAAACTAAATAGGTTTTAAACAATAAAGCCATGTTTGATTTCAAAATAACGTATCCCTAGACTTTGTTGATGTGTGTATAGTCCTTATAGTTTCAGAAAAAAGTGGCTGTGACAGACGGACGGACAGACAGACATGACGAATCTATAAGGGTTCCGTTTTTTATATGGAACTCTAAAAAAGACTCTTTAAAAGTTCGACATCGCGCAAGTTCGATGTATTAAAAAGTAATAACTCATAGGCCCTTTCAGAGTGCAAGAGTCAATGACCGAGATGACCGTGAAATGCAAATCGGTTTGCAAGGCCAAGTCAAATGATACAGACAGTCTAAGTGCTTGCTATGGATACGAAATTACGACTTACGAGTAGATTTACCTACAGACAGTAAAATGTTGACTCATTTCTTATGGAAGATAATTAATTGTCATAATGTACTTAGGCAATTTTACTGGTCTATTGGTCTAGTGGTTAGCGAGCCTGACTGCTAAGCCAGAGGTCGTGGGTTCGATGCCCACATAGAACAAATATTTTTCTGATGAGCACGATTATTTGTTCTGTCATCATCATCATCATCATTACAGCTTAAATAAGTCCACTGCTGGACAAGCCTCCCTCAAGAATCATCTTGAGGGGATATGCCATAATCGCCACGCTTGGCAGGCGGGTTGGCGATCGCAGTATGATAGTCGTAGTACTCAGAAGGAAGCTGCTTCCCGTCCTCTGGTAGATATTCCCTCGGGTCGACTTCTGCGCCCCCCACGGGATGAGAGTTTGTTCTGTGCCTGGATGTAATTTACCTATCGGTATATACTTGTATATAGGTACATTACAGATACATATTTTAGGCAGGCACATATTTTTATCGTTTAGGTAGATGGCAGTGTCTACTTATAATTGTCTCTATTATAATACAAACTGAATATAATATTAATCTAATAACACTAATATTATAAAGGCGAAAGTTTGTAAGTGTGTGTGTTTGTTACTTCTTCACGTCTAAACGGCTGGAACGTATTTAATAAAATTTGGTATAGAGGTAGCTGACACCCTGGATTAACACATAGGCTATAATTTATAAAGTTTGACGCGGGTAAACCCGCGGTGCACAGCTAGTAACTAATATATATATATATATACTGTTTCTAAATACAACCGACTTCAACTTTTCTTTATAGCGTCTAAATTTAACAAATGTAGATCGTCGGTGACATAGTTTGGGATCAGGTAACAGTATGTTACCTGATCCCAAACTTAGACAGAGCCGTTCTATGGCAACCAGACAACTGATAAAGATACTTATATATTTCTAAATTACACGCTGACACTTCTATACATACATATAAAATTGGAGTCTCTGTTTGTAATATTAAAATAATCTTTGTTTACTAGATATATATGAATATATATACCGTACATAAACCAAAATGACATGTTTTAAAATGTTTGTCTGTCTGTCTGTTTGTTCCGATGGCTGAACCGATTGTGACGGGTCTTTTATTGGCAGGTAGCTGATATAACAAGGAGTATCTTAGGCTACGTTTATTTTAGAAAAATAAAGTAATGTTGCAATTAATATTTTTGTTATAATCTACGCGGACGACGTCGCGGATACAACTATTTTCAATAAACATATAACTTAGTTTGGAATAATTATAAATAAAATGAAATTTAGTAAGTATAAGAATAAAAAAAAACTAAGAAATTAAACTCTTAGCCGGAACGAAATTTGCCGGGTCAGCTAATAACAAATAAATAAAAAGGTTTTTATTCACGAATACTTTAAAAAAGCGCTTGTAAATAGTCAGAACATGTTTGTAGTAATACAGTTATTATTTCTAGTTACTTATTACAGATATTTAGGTACACGGAATGTTAAAACATTTATACAATTTATTTTATAATGGTAGGTAGTGATATTTAGCTAGCTTGTATTAAGTTATAACCATGCCCATCACACAAACATTTGTCCTGCGTGAATATCGAACCCTCGACGTCTACCTTACCAGTCAAGGTCACTAGCTACTAGACCAACAGTACACCGTCGAAATGAAATGTGGGTTTGTGTATTGTTATCGGTCAAACGAGTACGACAAGTACAGACGCCAGCACATCAAGCTATCCCAATCTGTCAAATTTCCCCAAATGAAAGTGAGCCTTATGCTTATGTGACAAAGTTGAAAATCTATAAAAGAAAATTGACAGATTGGGGTAGCTGGATGTGCTGGCGTCTGTACATAACCAACAGGTTTAAGAGCAATGACCTGTAAATACATTGTGTATAACTAACTTTAGTGACATACTTTTGAAGTCGTGCTACTTCAATGATCGATTGTTATATACTACAGTTAATAGTTAACTCTATCAGTTTAAAATACCGTTTACTTCTGAAAGAAGCTCGGCAAGGGCGAATCCACACGCTTGGAAAATTCTGTAATATTAATATCAGATCCCGAACTAAGCAGAGCTTGTACTATGGAAACCAGATAACCGATGTATTACAGATACTAATTTTTGTAAATATATACTCATGTAGATAATTAATAATAACAAAAGTAATATCCTGGGACATTATTTACACACGGCCATCTGATCCCAAACTAAGCACGAGCTTGTACTATGGAAACCAGATTACTGATATATTACATAAACAACTTTTTTGTGAATAGATACTTATATAATCGTAGATAATTACACCCACACTCAGGACAAACAGACAGGTTCATGCACAGAAATATATGCCCTGGGTGGGAATCGAATCCACGACCGGCGGCATGAACTACCACGCGAACCATGTATACAAAAACATAAGGTTATTTTTTTAGAAAAAAACGACTAATGTACCGAAGGATGCGTAATAAATTTAGGTTTTCGTTTGTTCTCTATAATATTTTTAACAACTGAAATTATTTAAAAGCGTTTGCATCTGAAACTTTGGTGATAACTGATAAGAGAATGGTGTTTTTGCTGATAATTTTATGATAACCCACTATTTGAACCAGTACTCGCAGTTGCCTTCATTGATGGATATTGGGCTGAGATGTGGGTTCCATCCAATCCATAAAGGAAAATAATAAATGTTTATTTTTTAATAATAAATTATGTTCAATTTATCAACAATATCCTACCGTTGGCATACAATTTTATCTTAATTTTTGTATTTTCATCAAGTCTTGATAATTATTAAATTTCTCCCATTACCATTTCGACTGTCCTTTTGGTCAAGTGGGTAGTGAACCACACTAATAAGCCAAAGGTCGTGGGTTCGATCCCCTCCAGGAAAATTCTTTGTGTGATGAGCACGATTATTTGTTCTGTGCTTGAATGTAATTTACCTATATAAATATGTTTATAGTTTTTAGTTGGCTAGTTGCCATAGTACAGGATCTGCCTAGTTTGGGATCACATGGCAGTGCGTTAGTTATCCCAAGATATTATTATTATTCCACTTTATCTATTTAATTTCTTATTTTATTCATATTTATTTTAATTAAATCCGTTTTTAAATTCAATCCGCACCCTAGCCAAATCTTTGCGTGATTAGCCCAATTATTTGTTCTATGTCAGGGTGTAAATTATCTATAACATGTATTTATTTAGATACTATCTGTGCCCCGCGGTTGTACCCGCGTTAAACTTTATAAATTATAGCCTATGTGTTAATCCAAGGTGTCACCATACCATATTTGATTAAAATCGCTCCAGTCGTTTAGACGTGAAGAAGTAACAAACATACACACTCACACACTTACAAACTTTCGCTTTTATAGTATTAGTGTTATTTATATAAGAATGTTTTTCTTGTTCTACCACTATACCAATAGGCTAATCAATGATGAGGACTGCACGTGTGGCGCAGCGGCTAAGACAGTCGCCTCGCCTCTTTGTGTACCGGGTTCGAGTCCCGCGCCAGACAACTATTTGACTATTTGTGTGACTCATAAATACATAGTTGTTCTGAGTCTGGATGTAATTTGTGTCTGTCTATTATATATCTATTGTAAAGTACCCCGCGACACAGGGATTAGATTCACAAGTGCGGGCGTTGTCTTATAAAAAAAGAAAAGAATGATGCGCGTATAATACTGACGGGCCTGTTGGCGTGGTTGGCAAATGCTTGCCTTTCACGCCGGAGGTCGTGGGTTCGATTCCCACCCAGGACAGATATTTGTGAGCATGAACATGTCTGTTTGTCCTGAATCTGGGTGTAATTATCTATATAAGTATGTATTTACAAAAGAAAAGTAGTATATGTATTATATCAGTTATCTGGTTTCCATAGTACAAGCTCTGCTTAGTTTGGGATCAGATGGCTGTGTGTTATATAGTCTCCCAGAATATTATTTATTATTATTTATTTTATACGCGCATCATAAGCAGTTATAGTAGTTTCAGTTGTATGTTTGTTCTGTTCCTTTCATACGAGCTATATTAAAGAGAGATAGATGTAATCTCATTTAAATTAGTAGTATAAAATACAGTAACTAGCAGTAGCTTGAACACTTTAAAACGTCATTATTTATTAGTGTTTTGTCTACCTGCAATAAATATGATAAAATATGTAAGTAGATACTTACAAAAATACTACCGATAAAATTCGCAAATTTAGCACAGTGATTTCTGATGTACATTCATCAAAGTAGCTTACGATATCTACTATTATACTTTTCAATGCCAAAATCGATTTGATTTTTGATTGATTACATCCTTCTATTTGTAGTTGATTCACAAGAAATTTAAACCACTGACAGTTTTCGAATTTAAGTAGAGCCGCTTTGCAATTATCAAAGGTATTGTTCCCAGAATTAAATTTGAAATACCCAACGTTTACACGTTATATGGAGAACAAATGTAATCAAAAATGAAATCTGAATATAAACATCCATATATCACTATACACATATCAGTCGAAGCATTGCTAAGTGTTACCGAGGATGGCACCATCATCCTCTCGTAGGATCAATTAAAAAAGTAATTATATATTACGAGACTTTGACAGCATTCACCGTTGATGAATTGACAAAGCATCACCAAAAGATGCATCGCATCTTGCCAGTAGTCTTAATTAAATTACACACAGAATTAAAATGCATAACCCACAAGCTGGGATCATGCCAACGAAATGTTTTGAGTTTTTGCAAGTCTAACGGCAATCCGACTGTTGGTGTCATGGTTGGCTGCATGGCAGCATGGTCATGGATCCCCACTCCGAAGACATCTTTGTGTCACTGTGTTTACTAGCTCAAACTGAGAAGCATACCTGGAGCAGTAACTTTGTTCTACTTATATAGAGTGAAGGAATAAATCAGATACAACACTATCCTGCTGGTAAATAGTGATCATTGCAAGAAAGGGAAATAGCTGTGCTAGAAAAAAGAAAGCCTTTATTTTTGAAGCTACTAGCCAGCCTAGACAAGCAGCGACAGGGCTTTGTCCTCGGTATTGTTTTCAATGTCGAAGACATGGTCTTGTCTATGGATAGCGTGGCGGTTATTTTTTATTTTTTTTATATATCAGAGGTCGACAAACGGGCAAGTGGGTCAACTGATGGTAAGTGATCACCGCCGCCCATGGACACTCGCGACACCAGAGGATTGGCGAGTGCGTTGCCGGCCTTTTAGTGTCAGCAAACAAGTATTGCTGACCCTTACCCCACCCCAATGAGCTCTGGCGACCTTACTCACACTCGGAAACACAACATTAAAATTATTAATGTTATTATTAAGGAATGTCTTCTGTAAGGGGTACTTCCCCAGTCGGGCTGCTCTTTGAGCGAATGAACGCTATGCCCTACCTCTCTTATATTATATCCATGAGATGAGCCGCAGCTTCGTTTGGCACCTTTGGAAATACAAAAAAAAAACTAAAATATACCTATACGTTAAAATCCTTACTCTTGTGCGACTCCGTTTGTTTGTCCGTGAAATATGGACATAAACAAAATCACGCCATTTATCTGCACACCAAGAAATTATCGTTCTTGACGTGTGCGCGTGCTCTGACAGAAGTGCAACTAAACATGTGTTTTATTTTCTGCGGCACGCTATAGATAAATATAACTTTTGTATAATAATAATAATATCTAGGGACAATGTCACACAGCTCATTCTAGCCCCAAACTAAGCAAAGCTTGTACTATGGGTACCAGGCGACGATATACATGCTTATATAGATAGATAAATACTTAAATACATAGAAAACATCCATGACTCAGAAACAAATATTCGTGCTTTAACGAAAATAACTAGATTATTAAATGGTAAATTTATAGTGGAACTATTTGTATACACTTAGTTACAACTAATTCAATCTGTTCATCATAGGTACACATAAAATCACAATTCGAAATATTTATCAGAGAAATGTTAACAGACACATTCTAAAGAAATTCTGCTGATATCAGTATAAAGCTAAAACGATTGGGAGCGAATCAAAATAACTTTTATAACGCTAAATCTTAAGTTCAAACTCGAAAACGAAACGGCAACGTTGGATATATAATATTATTATAGATATTTAAAATGATGCCTCGTGTTACAGTAAATCACCATGATATGTGTAAGCCCATGTTACGTGTCCCAGCTTACACATACTTGCTTCATAGCTCTAAATCTATTCTAGCTAGGAACGAAACAACTACCAGTTTTGTACTAAATTTGCCTGGTTTGGGATCAAGTGGCAATGTGTGAAGTGTCCCAAGATTTTTATTTATTTATTGTTTTTTATACATATATTTTATGACTAGTTTTGTTTCGTTTAATATAACAAATATTGATATGTTATTTGTAAAATTGTCATTTTAGATGCGTGTCTCTAATATTAATAAATGAGTTTGCAAGTCCAAAAGCCTAAAACGTCCTCCAGTGTATTTATTAGTTGTCATCGGAACCGGATTTTTAGAAGAATAAGTTAATTATTTATTTTCTTGTCTGTACTTGTCTTTTTTAGGAATAGATAAGATAGGCTACTTTTATAAGCATTTAAACATTACAAGATATATGATACAGATATCAACAAGTATATATACCGAACCGAACCGGTAGTTATACCGAAGAATATATATATACTATGTACTACAATGCCATCATTACCATGGTAAATGGTAAACCTGTGGCATGGAATTGACCAAAACATTACATGAACCGGCACACATTCCATACATAATAGTAAAAAATAGCGTCTGACACAATTATATTGGCTCAATCGCAGTAAAAGGGTTACCTGTTACATTTCAATTGTAATTAAATAGAATAAATTGTAAAACGAATATAATATTACAGTGCGCTAATACCTCCCAAAATTTTAATGCAGAGTAATTATTTTTACATGAAAATTAAACGAAAGTAAAGTGATTCAGTGGCACTATTTACAGTAATTGGTTTGCTGTGTGTCTAACGGTAAAGAATATCACCACCCCCTCATTCCGTGGGGGGCGGACAAGTTGTCCGGAGGTAATATCTGGCAGAGAACTGACAGTTCTGTGAACTACTGCGATCGCCAACCCAAGCGTGGCGATTATAGCATATCCCTCTAAATGATGGTCACAACGCCATTGTAGAAATCTTTTGAAGAAGCCTTTGTCCAGCAATGGACGCTATTCGGTCGACAAGATGACGATGACAGGTAACAAAGTAAACTACCCATGATAACTTTAATAAAACTATGTGAACCCACCCCGGTAAGTTAAACATCGGAAAATGAGCATAACGTCGCGACTTACCGAACGCTGACTCCACTGTATAGTTGAGTGGAGAATAAAATTTTATTTCTCTTTACATAAACTAACCACCATAATCTTATAGTACTATGCAAGCGCACCATAGGAAGTTAATCGACAGAAAAAGAACATACCTAAACGGTGAAGAGACGACGAGAGTTAGCGATTATTCCACTGTTAAGTGAAGTATAAAAGTTTATTTCTCTTTAAACAAGGCTATATTTCACCCTATAGACTGCTTAACAAGCTGAAAAAAAAATAGAATGTTTGATTTCCTGAGTTCAGAACGCCTGACAACAATTTTCTTACTGTCGTCACATCCTCTATGTATTTCGACAAATTCGACGAAGGCGCAAGTAGAATGTATAAGGAGGCAAGTTCATACGCATGAGAAAGGGATACAACATGTTTGTATTGATATGCGCACTTGGCTACCATCCCAAAATACCACATGATGTCATGTTATGAATTGAATCACTTTGTTATAACTATCACTGCTCAAAGTTTGTAACTTAACTAAATATTACATTAGTATGCAGGTGTTTTTAAAATTGTAACTGCGAGCTGTACTGACACAACAATTGTCCGTGAGTTATTTTACTTGGCTCCATCAAAGAACCAGCGCTGCAACAGCTAGTGCTGACATGATATATAACTTTGCGCCCCACATTCCTCAACCATTAAGTACGTTATGCGTACGTATTATACATACCTACCTTTAATTTATTATCTATGCTAATTAACTGACTCTGGAATATTATGAATAACTGTTACAATGCCCTCGTGCTTGCATTGTAAAAACTGTGGCGGAGAGCCTACATTCTCGATTATAGAGTGATAAGATTAGTAATGGTATCAGGCGGTAATTTATGGAAACCCATTACAATCAAAACACAAAATTAATATGTAGTGTGAATTCCGTAATATGCTTGTTTATATTGTCTTCTTGCATGCACAGACGCCAGCACATTTTTTTTTATATAGATTATGATGGTAAACTAGTAAGTGGGTCACCTGATGGTAAGTGACCGCGCTCATGGACACTCGCAACACCAGAGAAGCCGCAAATGCGTTGCCGGCCTTTAAGAAAGAATAGGCTCGCTTCTTGAAGGTTGCCATGTCATACCGGATCGGAAATACCTCCGCAGCTAATTGATTCCACAGAGCCGTAGTGCGCGGTAAAAAGTTTCTTGTGAAACGCACGGTGGTAGACCATTCATCCAGGTGGTGAGGATGAATTTTCAACTTTTGGCGAGAGGGTCTGTGGCGGAATGTGGCGTCACGAACAATTCCTCTGAACACTCCCCATGATAAATTCGGTAGAGGACACATAGAGACGCCACGTCTCTCCGCAGGGTAAGAGGATCAAGCCAAATAGTGGGATCCCCGTCGTCAATGACCATTTGAGCTGCACGAAGTTGTATACGATCAAATGGAAGAAGTTGATACTGTGGTGCCCCGGCGCAGAGGTGGCAGCAATCCCAATCTGTCAAATTTCTTTTATAAATTTTCAACTTTATCAAATAAGTATAAGGTTCACTTTCTATTGGGAATTGTTTTGTGCGGACGAGAGAGCGGTGAAAATTGAATTCCAGCTTGATGAATCAGACAATTAACGGAATTAACACTACATATTAATTATGTAATTTAGGAGTGTTAAGTTGGAAGCTATTATCAGATTTCTTTAAATGATGCCACGTTATCTTTGTTGTCTGTGACTATTACACATGGGTCCTCATTGTCCGTAATAAATGTATTATTATTATTTTCACTATGGCTTGTAGTTAAATTTTGACCACAGTGGGGCCAGTCTCAACAAGAACTAGGAATTTGTTGTTGAAAAAAAATACTTAAATAAAATCTATAAAAGTTCCGGCGTAGCTTATTTGGTTTGAAAACAGAAAAAAAATGTATTCGGTTTAGTTTTAGGGAATAAAGTAGAAGACTTAGTTATGTCTTATTTTTTCCACATAAGCGTCTTAGAGAGCGAGACAGTCTCAGCACTATTCATTCCTCTTAACGGGCTATCCGAAACACGGCACTCGAGGCTTTACTTGAGTCAGCGTTAACGCTGCATATAAAAACACCAACGTCATGACGGTCATGACTCAGGGCTGTTACTAAGAATTTTCGTGCCCATAACTATGGCAAATTTCTTTCCTAACTAACTTCGGGAAAACACGATGCCGCAAGACCAACGTGAAAACTAGCTAGCGAAAATGGTTATAATAAAACCAATTAAATAAATTCTCTACTAAATTCACAATAATAAAATCTTTTAACCATAGGAAAAATTAGGTAATTAAATACATAGTTTCGTGTTCAAACGATGTAAACCAATCGGTGTTTGCCGCCATCCGCAAGGTCGCGGCTCGACCCCCATCAAAAATAGTCGGCAAGCAAGCATACGGTACCAATACCTATTGATACGCGGTTACCATAGCCTATGTCGCTTGCAACCCACACATTTACGTATTATATTATTTAACCAAAGTTAATTCGAAGTTCATACATTATGATAATGGAGATAATAAATCCCCAGATCTCATTTCACAGCTAATCGGGCAGACCGTCTGCGTCTAACAAACGATAGCGCACAAGTGTGGAAGCAAACACAGGTAATCTCTATCGGTCTCTCAAATAATCCGATGGGGCAGGGAAACCGTCTCAACTAACGTCTCCAGTCTGCTACTAAAAACTTTTCAGAAAAATCCCAATGTACTGTCTTACCAGCTTAAATCTACAAGTCTACAACTAACATACCTCTATAATTTGTACATAGGTAGTAAATACCACATGCAGTCGGTAAGAATAAAGGAGAACACTCGATCGAAGAAAATGTAGGTAGTATTACCGTAGGTAGTATTATTATTGGTATCAGTATCCTACTAATATTATAAAGGCGAAAGTTTGTGAGTGTATGTTTGTTACTTCTTCACGGCTAAGTGGCTGGAGCGATTTTAATAATATTTGGTATGGAGTTAGCTGACATCCTGGATTAACACGTAGGCTATAATTTATAAAATTTAATGCGGGTAAAACCGCGGGGCACAGCTAGTAATATTACAAAATTATACTAAAGTTCACATATTACTCGGTTTATTTTGGGCGGATTTTTTATGCAAGTAATTTTTGATCACTGAACCCATCAAAAAGCGTGTGGAATACGAAACGAAGGGAACTCAGGTAATATTTATTTTTAGTTCGTATTTTCGATACAATGTCCTGTATATCACGCCCGCCGGCCGCAAATATGAATGACAGTTTTTATCTTAGATTAAGTATTTGTATTTTAAAGCTTACAAAATGTTATCTTTCCGGTCGCAGCGACACCCGCGTGGACTACATTTTCTATCGAGAACTATACCCAATTGTGGGATCTTAGCCTTGTCCTTTCTTCCCTATCGTTCAATCTATCTCATTGCAGAGTTTACTGTCGGTTTAGTTCAAACACCAGTAATAACCTACAGACAGACAGACACTACTCCCATGAAGACCATGGTTTATTTCATCAGATTATATACTATCAGATCTCTGCAGTATTGCTGTATTTTTTTAAGAATTTCAGTTTATCGCAGGAATCGGAGAGTATTATCCTAATTTTCAATCAATGAATACAGCAATAAGTCATGTGAATGTTTCGAAATAGCTAAGTTGGATCCTGAATAACATGGCAGCCTACAAGAAGCGAACCTATTCCTTCCTTAAGGCCCGGCAACGCACTTACGACACCTGTGGTTTTGGAACTTTTCGCTGGGCGACGATGAACACTTACCATATTGCTCGTTTGCCTTGCTATTATATAAAAAAAAATATTAAAAAAATCTTCTATAATCTCAAATTTATAAATATTTATAATTTTAAGTTTTACTCCCATTTTGGAGAATATACATTTCCATAAGATTTATTAACTTATTTACATTATGTATCTTTATTATTACTATCTAATTATTCATTTGTTTATTTGGTTTAAGTTTGTTATCAAGCGTTTTATCCCGTCAAGAAAATAATGTACCTACGTAAGTATTCAGTGTACTTAAAACGATATGATAAACAGACTGTGTCATATCGACGACAAAATTATGCACAGGTCCTTTAACCCTTTTTGTATGAAGACCATAATCTGAGGAAGCTGATCTGACTGCGGGGTGATTAGAGACAAGGAAATACACCGTACATTATTGCCATTAGTAATTTGATGACGAATGGGTTACGTCATATCGCTAATAGACTTTATATGATGAGTGCAATAGAAATCTAGATACGCCTTCTTGCCAAAACATGAAACTTGTCAAAGAAACCTTGTAAGAACTACTGGTCTACATACTACGTATAATGTAATGACGGTAAATATTAACTATATAAGAAGCACATTTTAGCAAGTTTATGTTGATCTTTTTGTCACATTGACATGACATGATTTTCTTTAAACGAGGTTTAAAAAGAGTATTAATCTCACGGTAGGCAGCGGTTTGCTGTGTCAACTGGCACTGTAAATATCCCTGAGTATTGGTTACATCAGGTGGGCTGCTAGCTCGTCTGTCTCCAAAAACAATAAAGAAAAGAAATTGGACTCGCTTACTTCGAAGAACGATAATTATTTTAGTAACATTGTCGAATTGTGACAATCAGATATTAATTAGAAAATTATACTGAAAAAAGAGAAGGAGAGACTGCGTCTTACTGAGCCCTATGTAGTTGACTGAGTTATATAAATACCTAACAAATCGGTGCACTTATTCAAAATGCTGTAAACCACAACTAATATTCGTTATTAACACTGTTTATCAATTAATTTACTTTTCCTGGTAGATATATAGCAGTAAATACGGCCCACCCAACGCGCAACGGTAAGCCTAGGGCACTTTCAACACATCACACAAGTAGCACATCACTTTCGTGAGGTCAATCCTTCTATTATTATTAATGAACTCTGGCGACCTCACTCATACCCAGGATCACAGCATTAACAGTTTAAAGCTGGAGGAGATCTTGCATGGGTAACTTCCCCAGGCGAGCTGCTCATAATGCTCATGAACGCTATGCTCTACCTCTCTTTTCCTACGGTACCTACCTACGGTTTCCAGTTTCTACCACATATTTTCTTTCTTTATTCTCATTAAACTACACACATATCATTCCATTGTGCTGCAGCCCGCCTCGTGATCAGCTAATTACTCAATATCCTTCATAATATCATGTGTTTGTATTTCATTATATCAGTTTTACATTACTTCAATATTGTCGCATAACTGATAACCATTATCATTTGCATATCTATCCATGCACTTAACATTGGTCGTTCGAGCCGGATCAAATAAACTGACTGTCAATCATTGGTAAAAAGGGGGCTGTTTATTACATCCATACCATACCCATTCGTATGTTTCGCACGGGAATGGCAGATAAGCGCTATATCAATGATTTAATACTAAAAAAAATGGGAGAAGCTCCTGTAGCCGTATTCTGTTTACGGCGACAAATGTCACTGGAAAGTAGCCACATGCAAAGGTCACATTATATTGTAGGAGTCTGTACAAACATAGGTGCACTCTCTATACAGACACTCACATAAATGGGGCAGCTACTCGCCACGACCGGACGGACCAAGGGGGCTACCGGTTAAGACGCCGAACATCGTGATAGTGATCAGCGTTCAAATAAATAAAGGTTAAAAATGACTTAATCAATCGTTAAATCGACTTCGATGTTGAAAATCGATTCCGGACCATGTACACCGTCACATATGCTCATGGAAGCCGATTTAACGATTGATTAAGTCATTTTTAATCTTTATTTATTTCAACGCCGATCACTATCTCGATGTTCGGCGACTTAGCCGATAGTTAGGTGCTCTGTGTTTCCGGCGTAAAACACCTCTTAGTCCCAGAGAACAAACTGCTAGTAGTTTGAACCTGGGACCTCATTATTCCCCGTTGAATACGCTACCATTAGAATAAACGTGTTAATAAATAAGGATTTTCTAGAGCTACGTCTTAGTTTCAAATAGCATCTTTGAAATGCACATTCATGGGCACTTAATATTAATAGATGGCTCAATGTAAACATTAGCCCATCAAGATAAAAAAATATTATAAAATTCACCTATAAAATCCGCCATGTACTTGCGGAATGATAGCATAAATGCAAATATACCTATATTTGCTAAAATCTGTTTAGGAAACATGAGGTAACAGATGAAAATACACACATACGAACAAAAACATAGCCCTCTTTTTTCTTAGTGGGTTAAAAACGCATCGCGGTTTGGCACCACGAATTTAACAACGGCTCGTATTTACATTGTGGTGTCGTACTGACTATACGGATTAATGGTTTTTCCACCGCGAAGAAATAAATAATAGAGGCGAGTGATATCGTACTGTCTGTAGGAAATAAATGATAATAATATCCTGGGACATTATTCACACACGGCCATCCTGTACCGAAACTAAGCCGAGCTTTTACTATGGAAACCAGATAACTGATATATTACATATAGGTACTACTTTTTTGTTGTATGTATTTACATATAATACCAGATAATTACACCTTGACTCAGGACAAACAGACATGGTCATGCACGCAAATATCTGCCCTGGGTGGGAATAGAATCCACGAACAGCGGCGTGAAAAGCGAGCATTTACCAACCACGCCAACAGGCCCGTCAATGGCAAGTGGCAAACATTTTATGATTCGATAATTAACGGAAGTTAAATAGATAACATTGCAAAATATAGATACAATTGTTAAATTTCTTATCAAAGCTTAACATTCCACTCTCAGTCGATAAGATAATTTTATATACAAGGTGTAACATAAATAGAGATAACATTGACAATATGTAGTAAAAATATAGCTAAAACTATACATTTTGATAATTAAACTTAAACATAATCTCTTGACAATAACTTGTTAAGAGCTAGCTAAATATCATTGCTATTATAAAATAAATTTTATAAATGTTTTCACACAATCAATACAATGCGTACCTAAATATGTATTTATGTTACTAGAAATAATAATGTATACAACTATATTACTACAAACATGTTCTGACTATTTACAAGCGCTTTTTTAAAGTCTACGTGAATAAAAACCTTTTTTATTTTATTTTAGAGGACGATAGTTTACCCTTTAACTGGTAGTGGCAATATAGTTGCCACCATATTTTGAACTCTCTTGGTTTGTAATAAGAATCAAAATCATCAACTGGAAAGTTACCTACTACCAGTTGGGTTAAGGAGCTTAATTTGCCTTTGAAACTGAACAACGTGTAGCATATGAACATGTAAAATATACAAAAAATTACTACGAGCGATACGAGAATAACTATAGCTGATGCATTTTAAATGGGGCACCAAAATAATTACTCCGCATTTCACAACCTGGTTTTGTTTAATTTATTCATTTTCATGGGAAGGTAGCGCTCTTTAAGTTACTTCCACTATTTACGCTTCACCTTGTATATATTCATCATCATATAAACCGAATGACGCTCACTGCTGGACAAAGGCCTCCCCCAAAGATCTCCACAATTGCCGGTCTTGCGCTATCCGCATCCAGCAGCTTCCAGTGACCCTCACAAAATCATCGGTCCATCTTGTAGGAGGCTTGTTAGTCAAAAAATGTAGCCCACCTTAAATTATGGTTCAGTTAAACCAATTTGTAGAACTGAATGAGACACGTTACACAGTTTTATCTTTTCATGTCGCACAGCTTTAGGGGTTGTATGGTGTAAACCCCACAGTGGACACGTGACCGGCGAACTTAAAACAACAGGTAACATAAATTCCGGCCACGTGCAAGAAAAAAAACCGCGTTTGTTGTACGATTAAATATTTCCATTACTTTCATTTCATTATTTATTTTGAAGTGAATATATATCTAATTATTCTGCAAATATTTTAAGCGTCTACCTGTTACCGTGACCAATATAGAGAAAAAACGAGCAAAAAATCACGTTTGCTGTATGGAAACCTCCCTCGAATTTTTATTTTATTCAGTTTTTAGTATGTATTGTTATAGTGGAAGAAATTGATCGTCTGTGAAAATTTTAACTATCTATCTACATATAACGTGTCATGAACTGTTGTAGGTAGATAGTTGAAAGGACACGTCAATGCAAAATAATAAAATTAACATAATTCATAATATAAGTTTGTCCTTTACATTAATCGTAAGTATTTGTAAGTTTGGTGTATATGTATGTGTGTATGTTTCTGTGTGTGTGAACAAGTAAGCTTGTATTTCTTAGTGTAACAGATTGACAGGTAGAATTTAGCTAGATCGATTAATAAATAACATATTATTATCAGCCAAATTATTCCACTACACGCATATGAAGCTGAGGATGGTTCTAATTAGTATTTAAATAATTATTCTTGTTCTTCTTAATTTAAAGCTTTAAGACAGTTATTAATTATTTTGTTGTTTAATAAATCTAGTATATTCTATGTAATCATATTCTGAAAAACGTCCCAAATTTTGGGAATAAGTTAACAGATTGAGTCTTATTACGAGAGTTATGAACAAAATAAGTGGAATTCTCCGCCCAGGTACTTTGCATATGAAATCTTTATTATTAATGTAAATTTAAGTATTAATATTTTTCGATGATATTTATATTCGGATCAATGCCAACAACTATAAAGGCGCATTCAACGTGCTACAAGAAAGCGTAGACAAGATTTCTACACCTCAAATTCTCTGCTTATTATAAAAGTCGTATAAAAATATATTTCTCACCAAAACGCAGTATTATATTTATAAGTGTATTGAGAGCCATCTTTTTTATATGAATCGAATTTCGAAAGGTGTTATTGTAGTATGTGGATTAAGATACTTGAAAAATATGAGGCAATTTTTGTATCGCACATATAGTCGAATTGTAAAGTAGAAGTATAATAACATAGAAAATACTTTTGGGAATTTACTATATTTTCTAACTACGGTATACATTGGGTTTCATTTTTCACCTTAGAAAACACGAAGCCAAAAATTACGTGTTTGCCCTAAAAATAATCAATTGGCTCGAAGCAGAAAGGAAGGTAAAAATTTACGAATTTCTGTGTTGGATACAAAGATTCTGATCCCTTGGATCGCTGAGGAAGTGAAATAAGCATATACTGAAGCTCGCATTTATTTATAGACTAAACTCACTTTAGAGGAAACTATGTTGCCAGAGACTGATAGGTAAATTAGATTGCTCAACGAGGTTCTCAAGTTGGAATTTAAGCACGACTCCTAAGTTTACTTTACTATATGAGCCTATTCTGAACTATATATGTCAAAATATACTTAGTAAGACTTGTTAGAAAAAATACGGTTAAAATAAAACAAAGATTTATCTATTTATATTGTACAAATAAAATTTGTGATATTATATTACATATTATGGTGTTGCTAAAGGAAAATAAGTGAATAATACTATACCTAATTTGCGTTATAAATAGAATGAATCCCACGGATGTAAATAAATATTATGTCAATCAAATAACACCCGCTGAGGTTCCTGATTGGGGTTATAAAAGGCTGCAACTTTAAAATGTACTTAACTCATATTAAAGCTATCCTGAAAGATAATTAAAGCAGTTAATGTGAGTGAAAAAAGTGAGTTTAATCTATACCTTCAATTTTATCGTATGGGCAGTGGTTACCCTAGTGTCAGAGTTGCTTAAGCCACAGTATTACTCTGACATGGCTCGTCAACTGTTTTCTAAATACCTCCATCGGGACCAACACTAGACCTTTCCGAAGCAAACAAGTATGATCTGTAAAGGCGAATCTCGTACTTCTACTTACAAGACATCAACTAAATTTGAATGTTTTAGAGATTGATCGGGAATGACTACATTCCCTAGTTGGATTATCAAGAGAAGAAGAATAAGATAATGGCCACTCTATGTTCAACATTACTAATTGAGGCATTAGTAATCGAAGACCTAAAAATATAGATAAACAAAACCGACATACCCACCCAAGCAATTCAGTGCATCTGCCGAATTTAATTGAAAAATTGACAGCAGACAATCTACCGGTGAAGGACATTGTACGCATGAGAATAACAAGACGAAACAAGAGGTAGGCAGGCTGAGATACTACTTAAGTACAATTTTGTCAAAAAATCGTTCTCATGCAATGATTAAGCTACCGAATTGTAGTTTTGTAGTTCGTCTAGGGTTACATGCTCCGAAACTGACGGAGGTAAATGAAATCTTTGTTCGATTGCAAAATTGAGTAAATTTCCACCCACATAACATTTATAAACAACTACTAAAAGTGCCTACCTACCAACAAAGATTTGTTGTAAACAGAGTCATTTTGCGTCAGTGCAGTTTTATTTTCCATATGCCCTTGCACTATCTATGTTGAATAATAACAAATCGATAGGGTTTTTCTTAAATTAAATCCTTTTAAAAGATAAATATAAGCATACTTACACTTAAGTAAATATGCATCCATTACCGATCTTAATTTTAACACGTCTTGTGTAGGTATATAGTTATCTTTATGTTTATACTTATCGGGGAATAGCCTAGTTCTGCATTGATTCAGTGTTTTACAAACAGTTAGCGAGAATATATTTTGCTTATCTATGAACTGACGGATACTAAAGTAATAAAACAATCGTCGTCTATTTTAGTCAGTTGTTCAAACACATCATCCATAGAGAACATGAATTTCTATTTAATTATGATACGGAAGAGAAGTGAGTTCACAGATACTTAACTATTCTCTATCACAGATTACAGTACGTTATCTCGATCTAATTTCGGGTTTACCATAATAAATATTTTATCGAATTCAAACAAGTACATACAATATATTATTTACATCGTTACGAGTATTTTATATAGGGTGAAGGTTTCTAAATACAAGTGCTTTTAGAAACAGGCCTCAAGAATATCCCCATAAGAAGAACCTTATCTAATTACCAGCTCGGCAAAAGTAAAGTCAGCTTTGTTATTTATACTGATGTTCGGGCGATACAAGAGATAATTCGATGTTTGTGTGTTTTATTATAATTTAACATTTGCAAGGCTAGGAGGTTCCTACAACTTTGACAGTCGATGAATGTAATTAAATCTTTAAAACAATAAATAATCAGGGGAAATAACATTTCCTTATGTAAGAGATCAAAAATTTATAATATGAATAAATCAAAGAATATGAATAATTAAAGCGTCAATAAAGGTCAAAAATAAAATGCTGTGCGACTACATATTATTATTCAATAAAATCAGCCTGTCTGTATCAGGTCTAATCTTACATAAGTATTGAATATATTTGAATACGGTTTTCTGATATGAGTAGCTCGAATTCAATAGCGAAGGATATATGCTAAGAATATATGACAGACGCCATTGTCTGGAATGAGAGCCGCGTAACGTATTACCAGGGAATATTTTAGTGTAAGCACACAAATATAATTTACCCTCAAATCTGAAGAAAAGAAAATTATTTTTAAGCTCAATTTTATCGTAATATTATCCGAACGTAATTCCATACAGGGCCAAAGTTTCAAATTTTTTGCCTGCCCGCAAATGACTTGCATACAAAACATGCACTAAGTCTGCAAGGTTAAGGTAGGCGCCTCCCTACTACGTTGCCCCCCTCGTGTATCGTGTTTCAGTCCCTACACAGGATAACTATTGAACATATTTTTAAGCTACCCAGCAAAACAAGTTTTAATAAACTAGACTGGACTTTATAAAAAATCTGATGTAACTGTAATAGCGAAACTAATAAAGAACCTATGTTTTTTTGTTGTTTCATTAATGAATATTACTAACTTAATATTTCGAAAACAATATACTTAGGTATAGAAGGATGTGAAAAAATTCGGAGGGAAGAAATAAAAAGAAATTGTTTTATTTTGCTTATGCTTCAATTTTGCGTCAGTGGCTAAAGAACTCTGAGTAGGTATAATCAAAAATTTAAAATACCTATAGCTCTTAATAATACATGTACTCCAAGCTTTACAGCAATTTAAAACATATACCTAATACAAATTGAACAGGCAATTAGAATACCGATTCTTATTCGAAAATATTTGATATTTTTTGCACATGTCAAAACAATCAAAAACAGGCCTAATATTTAGAAAAGAGATTCTAATTAGAATTACATTAGAGTTTGGGTATAATTCATTTGTATCAATCAAGATTAAAAATAAAATTGTATTTCTTTTCTTTATTTTATTTTAAATGACACAAGCCAGAACTTTATTTCAAGGTTCCACTTCTGAACAAAACTAAACACCATAATATGTATTTATTCCATAGTTATCTATGAGTCCAGAATGTATGGTTACTGATATACTGATAAGGTTAGGTTATTAACACATTTTATAAATAAAGAGGAAAATTTACCTTCTAAATAATTCATACTTCACAATGTTGAATAAAAACTGCAATTTACCTAAGCAGGACTAGTCTAACTAGTTACTAAAAATATTGTCTAACGTGTTTTTTTGACATTTTAAGGAATTTGTGAAGACCAGACCTAACAAGATTTGTGGCATTTAGAAATAATTAAGACCCGGTTTATTAAAATTAAAAATCAGTGTCGACCGGTATGCATCAAATACCTACTTAATTATTACAAAATGTCTTAATCTGTAGCTACAATATAAATAATGTGCCTTCACGAATACGGTACATAACTATTACGTTATTGGGAATATTTTAAATAAACAAAACATGCACGTGAAGAGCTACTATACCCACGTATTAAAATTATAAAAAATGAGATAATAAAATTATTTCGGTCCTTTAAACAAGACTAGTTAATTACTTTGTCCAGACATCATAACTTAGACAAGTAACGAACATACCTAATAATAAACAAAATGCAAGTACATCTATGTAACAAAAAATAATAACAATAATTTGACGTTTGACAGCTGCTATCAATATAACTATGCGACCAAATGCACGTGCATATCAGAATCGGACTCGGAAGCAGTAATCATATATGAAACAGGTCTAGTTAGGCTTAAGAAACCAAAGCAAAACGTTCAACACTTACCCTGCTATTCGACAAATCCCTAAATGTCGGTGATAAACACAAAACACGATTTATTTCTAATTTTGCTAACAATCGGCACCTAGAAACACACACCGTCGACGCCATCTTTACACTACGTATGTATAATACAACAGAGTACGTATAGCTAGTCTATAGCAACATCGGTCACCGGTCCGGTCACACTGGCGCCGCCGCGCCACTGACTGAATGTAAAAACTGGCGAGAAGAGCTGAAATAAACTGAATCGTTGAATCGGAAATGAAAGAAAATTTATTTAATCAATACAAAATATTACCAAATGTACTCTATTTATTGATACAACGCGATGAGACTGTTTGATACATAACTTGTATTTGTATTCAATATTCAACAGTATTCTGCATGCTCTGTTCTTAAAGCCTGGGAACATGATAGAACAATATCTTATCACAAATATTGATCTGTTTTTACACCTATTAAATTATTTATTTACTTATAATTTAAGTAATTCCTCGCTATCAATCTTATCACTTCTATTAGATAAAGCTCGAATTCCCGCTCAATTGTGTCAAGTTGGTAGCTCCGTGAAAATATAACGTTCATAATTTTATTTTCTAGCTAGACTCATAGGCTAGAAATACTGACAAATTATTATATTTTAATTGTAATAATTAAAAGTAGGTACACAGCTGATTTTGAAGATGAATAATTCTATTTCATATGTACTTACTACTTATAAATATAATTTGTTATCAATTTTTACCATAAACAAAATTATGTTGTTTGTAAGGGGTTAGAGACTGGCTTCTACATGTTTCATATAATAGGTGTTGCCCAAAAATAGGCAAATTTACTGAATGGCGAAAATCGAAAATCTCTACATATTTTACGTTACTAATCATAAATAGTATTTTAATCACTACATTACTATCAGAGTACAACAACATATTATTATTATTTATTATATTTCATTTTTGTCAGTATTTATTATTGGCCAAGAGATGCCATTTGTAGCTCTGATAGGATTAATCTTTCGTCTACTGGCACCGGTCAAAGCGCGCGTGATGCGGTTTCTCGCCTAGTCCTACGACATTTAGTCTAATGTTCAAATACATGTAATGTTGTTCTGCATAAACTAGTGTTACAGTCCACTGGTGTTGTATTTAACATTTTGGTAACATCTCTCTCTCTCTCTCTCTCTTAAGTCGCGTTTTTGGAAATGGAAGATGGTCGGCAGTACGAACGTAATCATTGATTTTGGACTACTTAACCAGCGACTTTTAGTTAAATTATTTATTTAGGACAACTTACAAAACATACACTAATACAATGATTACATACATGTTATAAAATTATGTGCTAAATGTTGCTTTACTTACAAGTCGCCACGGCATGGTTTGTATATTAATATAATTGTAGTCATTTGTCGGATCTTTATTAAATAATTATTACGTCGTGATGTAGAAGTTTGTTAATTAAACAAATTTCAACATAGCATAGATTAAATGAGATTACATCACAAACATACCCACTCTTTAATATAATAATAAAAGAAAATTGTAATGAATAATATCATTTCTGTAAATATATTTAAACTGCTACTGTTTTTTATCATAACCATAAAGTTAGTATACCTACGGAATAGAGCATCAAAGGGCTGAGGGAGCGAAATATCACTAGCTGTAAAACTGTGTGATAAAAAGAGATGCGTGATGCGACGCAACAGAACTGTTTTTGGCATCTGTTTGACAGTTCTTCGGCACTTATCGGCACGCTGCAAATTTGACTCCTGAGAATTTTTCTGATTTTACGTGAAATCGTGGATATTTATGAAAAATATTTCTTCAGAGATATGGTGAATTGTTCAGTGACAGATTGTTGTACAACACAGAGAAATAACCCTGAAAACTGTTCATTTTACAGGTAAATTATTCAAAATCTACACCTCCTAATTTAGAATTTATTTTTGCTGATGCGCTTCGAATTTTAGGCACTAAGTGAGTTCATTGTCTTCTGTTGACATTTATTAATGAAATAAGCAAAGATCTAATGCACATAATGCACAATTTACGAATATTTTGTGCAAAGAAGTAATTTTCTGTTTACTCTAGAGCTGAATCAAGTTATCGAAATTTCGTGTCCACTGTCTATCACGCGGTGAACTAATATGTATTACTGATATGAAAGTACCTATATGACGTTTAGATGTGAATGCCCTGGAAATGGAAGTAATCCCAAATTCTCCTTAATATGTCTCAATCGAGTCCTCCTCGGAACGCAAGCCTAGCGCTTGCATTAGAATTGCGCTAGAATAGTTTATTTCAGTTATTTTCATACTATATAGTCATATGGAATTCTCTGGGGTACCTCTGCTGACATTAACACCATATTTATATTGCAATTAAAAGCTGTTAGAGCCATTTATAATCTTGACCCGAGAGTGTCTAAGAGACAAGTTCAAAGAGGTTAACATCCTAACTGTAGTATAAAAATAGATATAAGAATAATCTTATGTTGCATACATACATAAACTAACTCGTAACTCTTTTATTGGGCAATGTATAAGATTCTATAACAAACCTCCCAATGATATTAGAGAATTGTCTAGGAATAAGTTCAAAAGAATTATTAAAGCAAAATTGTACAGCAGCGCATATTACAACATTTCTTATTATTTGAGTGACAAAAATGCTTGGGATCGAGTTGGTTTAAGTCAACACACAAACAATTATGTTATTAAATTAAGTAAGTAAATTTTATTTTAAAAAAGGTTTCCTACTGAGTTTACTGGCAGTGTTTTCAGTAGCTGCCACGTCCTGTACTGCACAGTAGGGTAAAAAATGACGATTCCACATAAATGTACTTTTTTACGGAATAAATGAATTAAGAATTTATTGAGACGGACGCGCGTTTCTAACTATAGCCGTGTATATCATTACCTATCTAGTGATTGACAATCTTTAATCTGCATTTTAATCGTTCAAAGTATATACGCTCACTAAATTGTCAAACAGCGAAGAGTTAAGTGACAACCGACAACTCTAATACAAAATATAAATTATTCAATATTTCTTCGGATTTAATTTTTCTTAAATATTCTTACTTCACTTCACGAATCGTAGTTTCAGCCATGCAAAATCCCATCCCATCCTATTTTAGTACTATCACTGGGACTGATTCATCATCATCATGTCAGCCAAATTACATCCACTGCTGGAACAAAGCCTTCCCAAAGAATGGGGGGCTTTGCCATAATCGCCACGCTTGGCAAACGGGTTGGCGATCGCAGTAAGATGGTCACAGTTCACGTGGAGTGATCATATTCTATGCCGTCACCACACATTACTGATTAATATTATTGATATCGATATTAATGCAAAAATCGACATGAGATACATCATTGACACGCACACATAAACATTTGTACACACTCAAATGTCATCCTATTTCGGTTTCGTTTGACAGCTGTTGTTTGTTGCTCTATTCCGTAGGTATACTAACTTTATGATCATAACGCTTTATCCAGAAACATAATTACCATAATATATTCACTCATACTCAGAAAGAAACCTTTACCAAATATAATATTGGTCAGTTTCGTTTCTGGCACTTCGCTGGCCGCTGCCGCAGCACGCTCGCTTTGCTCGCTCGGCTCGTGCGTTGTGGTCACAGTTCTAACTCAACCTAAGCCAATAATTATGAATAGGCCCGAATCGTTTCTGGAATTGACAAAAAGACTGGAGCGGGACTATGGCTTCGCTCGCTCGGCTCGTGCGTTATGGTCGCAGTTCTAACAAAGAAATCTAAACAAATAAAATGTGAGCCGTCACGGGACGCCTGGCAGATGTGAAACATCGACATTATTTTGTAAAAGTAATATGCAGAAAAGAACATATTGTGATAGGAACTAAGTATGTCATAATGATAAAATAAAAAGTCGATTGCGCATGGCGACGCGTCGCCACACCGTACACACTACTATCTTATAGCGTGGCGACGCGTCGCCACGGCATGCGTCGCCACGGCATGCGTCGCCACGCCAGAAATCTGTTTTACGTGCGGTAGATGTTTCACATCAAAAATATGACTTTGAATAATAGTGTAAAATATGGTTAGTTTTTGAGAAAATATAGGAAAACAAATAAAAGTATAATAAATGTTTATTTCTGGTGACATTATGAAGTTGAATACTTCGGAATACATTAGAGACAGAGTAGTTAGGAATTGTGATTGTTGGGATGGCAGGAAGAACATTTTCGGATTTCCAATTATCAGATTTTAAAATTTAGGTGAACTTTGGCGCATCCTCAATTAACACCTCATGCAATTATGTAAATAAAAATTTCATAATTTATAAATACACTTTTGTAAGTTACCTGAAGTATGTAATATTACATTTAATTTAATTTAAAATGAGATGAATTATATATATGCCAGATTTTGTAGACCCTTGCAGCCCACTGCAAATGAATCCTAAACTGGATACGTATTTTACCAAACCAAATGCAAGATCAATAATGAATATTCCAAGACCTGCTCTACAGCAGCAGCTTAGAACCGGACTCACTTCTATGCTTATTTCCAACAACATCGCTTTTTATCACAGGACCTTCCATCCGTAGTTTAAATAATAAAAATAATAACAAGATTAATTTACCTACATATGACTAAGACAATGAGCTAGAACAAACTCACACACCGGTCTTTTGTTTGATGGATCTATTACCCAGTTTGATCAATGATGTAAATAATGCAGCAAATTACGTCACGAGTACGATAGGCTGATTTTCTTTTTAGAAATAGATATTACTTATTTTTCTGGACATGTCAGATGAAGTTTATGACGAATTTCCAATAGTCACCTGGCAAGACTCAAATAATACAAATGTCAACATGACATGACAACTTTTGATCGCCGCGATTGTTTCTTGATCTCTGAGCGTTTAGAAAATAATAAGATTTACCAATGGCTGTGCCCGATTATAAATTGAGTTCTATATTATGTGGGCACTCGTTAGATGTGAGATGTGTTTCAACGACAAAAGAATTTTGTATATTATCAGCTTCCCGAGATAGGACAGCGAAACTGTGGCAACCGGAGGGGTTAGTATTTCTTTCCCGTTACTTTGTTAAAGATTGTAGTAAAAGTTAAGAACGGCTTTTTAATTACAGAGTCAAAGATTTCGTGAATGTAGTGACGTTTAAAGGGCACAAGAATTTTGTTTCCTGTGTTTGCTGGCTGCCTCCATGTGAAGCTTATCCCGATGGGCTAGTTATTACCGGCAGTAATGACAATACAATTTTGGGGTATAACCTGCATGACGGCGCGGTACAGCTGACGCTAGAAGGGCACGAGAATGTTGTTTGCAACGTCACTCCTGGAAGAGAATCTGGAGCATTACTCAGGTTTGTTATTATTGTTCACACACTTCTTTTAGCACCATATATCATTGACTTTAGTCAAACAACTAAGTTTTATTTATTATTGATAAATTAAACATAGTTATTTGAGAGGCAATGTTGATTTATACTGGCAATTCTAAAGAAAGTACCAGCATTGATTTGACTATATGAAATTATATTGCTATTCTTGAAGGACAATTTGAATTATATATAATTAGATTATGTATAAATACTGTTGCCAATTATTATATTATTTATATACTTTCTGAAATATAAATACCACCCATAATATATATTTTTTTATATTTGTTATTGAATAATTGTTTAATAGGTGTTCCCATGAAATGACCTGGACATAGAATAAACTAATATTTTTTTAAATTTGGCCGTCTGATGTTGTGTAGTACATGAAGAGTAAGTATTAATAACACTAAATTCATCTGTTCTAACATTACCAAATACTTTGAGTTGGTTTCTCAAGTTCTGTCATGATCTAATTTACTTAGAAAACAATTTAAAGGAAGCACACTAATTACCAGAGATGAACAAAGTATATTTCTGCTTTGGGAATTCATCTATTTTACTAACTTTTACTTCTTTCAGTTCAGTATATGACATAAGATGTCATGAACATCATTTTTCATATTATGAAAAATATTTAGTTTTGTTACACCTTGCAACTTAAATAGTGGAGGAAACTTAATGGACACTATCTCCACATAAATTAGAACTAATTAAAGAAACCCTGTTTGTGGAATTTAAGATGATATTTTTGCCTTATACAACTTGTATAAGCCAATTCTTATTACATTATTCCATTTGATTAACAAATTAAGCTCCTTATGTTACAACCACTATTTATGTTACACTTGTATACATTAAATTTCATTTACTGTTTATTTGTATGGTTTCCAAAGATCACAGGGAATGACTGATGCCCTATTGGTATAACAACAGACCATTTACATTTACATAGTGAACTCTTAGCATCAGGTAGGCCATGCTTACTTGATTATATAATTTTGACTACAGATTTCTACCTAAATCGGCAAGAACAATAAAAATGACTCTTGTTCTTAGAACCAGCGAGACTATCTATATGAGTGACTCATCAAACTTATAAACACAGATTTATTTATGTATATAAGCAATTTTTGTTCTTTCATAAGTATGTCTTCACTTGATGCTGTTGTTTTTGCACCTTATTTTGACTGTAGTTATACAAAATGAGTTAACATAGTCTGTACTTGTTTTAAATGTAAAAGGGTAATGTCAAGTTTTTCAATGCTTTTTGAAGGACACATACTAAAGTAATTGTGTTAGGAATAGAAAAGTTCTATATTAGAATGAGTATCCAAAGCAGCATTATTAGGATCATACCAAATTTGGCTAGGAGGAGGGGGGAATACTGAGAGACAGAGAAGGTGAAGGTTGATGCATTACCCCTTAAAACTATATCTGAGTCTCAAGTCTCAGACTATTGAGTAATCCCTCCTCTACCTTGTGATGGACCCAGTTTCCGCTTGGTGAATCCAGGCAATGCTAAGAAATAGGTCAAAAGAGAAAAAATGATCTTTGTTGGGTGATTAACAGACAAAGTATACATACACAATTATGTCATTGTAAATATCACTAGTATTATTATACTAGTGATAATTTACAATGACATATTAATATTAATATATTCTTTTTATTTATTAATAAATAGAATAAAATAGAATACCAACAAAAGTAATTTTAATATCATTGCATTTCTTTTTAACATAGTCCTTATGAAAGGGATGGAGCATATCTAGTTTTATCAAGGTAGTTTTCGGGCGAAATAATACTTGCAGTGCATAATTAGTGCACATAGGTAGTTTGCATGTTTAACATGATTGTGCCCTGTTCTTTTAATATTTATATGGATATATGAAAGGGATACTAATTTATCCCTCAAACTGCTTATGTACAGGCAGATTTTATCCCATTTAAATTAGTTTAGTAGTGTAAAGACAAGTTTTATATGCCATAATATTATTATGGCATATAAACTGATTGAACTACAGTCTTAATCAAAATTATGTTTTATTAATATTAAACCTTTACTTAAGGTTACCAAGACCATTGTGTTGTGCTGATAGAGAAGCATGTAAAATATTTATAGGTGCTCTACCACTTTTTATGTTTATTGTTTTAAAATAAATGATTATTCTTTCTTCTGCAGCTCAAGTTGGGATAGCACAGCTAAAGTTTGGAATGTGAATTCACCACAAACTCCTCCACTAACAATGAAAGGACATCAGGCTGCAGTATGGAGTGTTATAGAACTGTTTAACAACACTTATGCTACAGCATCAGCGGATAAAACTATAAAGTTGTGGACAAAGCAAGGTGCTGTTGTGACTACATTGACTGGTGAGCTTTGTGTTATAAGAATATAATTAGGAGGAAGCATACAATGACTGTACGTGTGGGGCAGCAGCTAAGGCAGTTGCCTCACCTCTAAGTGTCGCGAGTTCGAGTCCCGCGCCATTTAATTATTTGTGTGACCCATAAATAGTTGTTCTGAGACTGGATGTAATTTTTGTCCGTCTATTATATGTTTGTAAAGTACCCCACGACACGGATTAGAAACCGTAGTGCGGTCAATGTCTTAAAAAAGAAATGTCCCATTAGGCAAAGTAATCCTAGTGTTGCAGGGTACTATACACACATACAACATGTAACTTAATTAACGCACATCCTGAAAATAGTTTGTTCGGAATCGTTCACTGAATCGATTTATATCACTTATAATATAGATAATTTTTTATTCCAAAAATAATTAAAACTACGGAAATTATTGTCATATTAACCCTGTACAGTCAAAACAAATTGAAATGGACAACGCAAGTCAAAGTAATAAGACTTAAAATCGCAGTTTTATTTGTATTCTTACTAATTCCAATAAAAAAATCCTTGCATGTATTATGATTACAACATAATATTCTAATTGGGGTGTTGAGTGTGCGTTAATTACGTTACATGTTGTATAATTGATGGATACAAAGTACATCCCGACTCAAAATATTTATTTATGGGTCAAATAGTAGGCTTCTGCGGGAATTGAACTCGGGACACGTAGTGGCAAGGCGGCTGTCTTAACCGCTCTGCCACACGTGCACCTGAATAACTCCTATTAAATATTTACTTCCTAAATTTCTGATTTTTTTATTTAATATGTATTTAAGGTCACACAGACTGTGTCAGAGGACTGGTCGTAGCCAGCCCTGAAACCTTCCTGAGTTGTTCCAATGATGCTTCCATCAAACTATGGACTAACAAAGGACAATGCCTCAATACATATTATGGACATTCTAACTATATTTACAGGTAAAACTTGTCTTAAGTGCAGTGGTTACTCTAGTTGCATGGGGGCATTTTACTTAAGGCATAAGACTTAATGCATTCTAATTTTTTTATAACTATCTATGTAAAGCATGCCATTATACCATCATTTCTATAATGACATTCATCATTTCTGACGGTAAATAAAATAAATTAAGGGTACAGCTATTTATTATAGGGTTCTCAATGTCATATAATGCTAATTTATGTGTAAGGATGTTCATGATAAATATGTTACATAGCAGAAGACCAAAATCCCATATCTACCCTATTCCACCATCATTAGAATCCTTATATTATTCTGGGCAACATAGCCTTGGTTGATCAGATCCTAAGCAAATCATACATTTTTCATGTTCTGCTAGATCAATAACATTAGCCCTGGCTTGACCATATGAATATTTTATGGTGTTTCAATTAAAAAAACCACCATTTAGTAAAAAGTATTTTGATGCAAAACTGAAAATTTACATGGCTACAATAACACCTCGATATTTACCATTATATTCATGAGCTCTGGATTTTTTTTCTGAGATTATCATGCATGCAAGCAGGATAAAGGGTATTTTTTGTTATATCAAATACTGAGTCATAGGTTGTTTCATACTGATACAAATATATTCTTTGTAGGTACAAAGAATATATTTGTAAACAATCTGAAGGAGCTAATAATAATAGATATTGCTTTTAAGTGTATTTAGAAGATTTTTTGAACTCCAAAGTGACAGAATAATTTCGTCTAACATATTCACTTACTACATATTACATAATGTAGTATGCAGTGACTCATTGTTATCGTGTTTGAAGCTCTGGGCAACATTTATCAAACTAAACAGTCAACTAACAAAATTATTATCTGTATTTATTTGTTACAATAATATAAAAACACTATCTGTGCCCCGCGGTTTTATTTGCGTTAAACTTTATAAATTATAGCCTATGTGTTATTCGGATATATAAGCTGTATTGCTACAAAGTTTCATTAAAATCCGTTTGGTAGTTTTTGCGTGAAGAAGTAACAAACATACACTCACACAGTCACAAACTTTCTCCTTTATAATGTTAGTGTGATAGTGGGAAGTGTGATTGTAGTACAGTCCATAATGGGGTATTAGTAAAATAATTTGATCTAGATATATCATCAAATCTGTACAGTCAGTCAGACATGTGTAAAATTCATAAAAAATATTTATAATATATCTAGGAAGAGTTTCCAAAGTCTATCACATCAGTTCAGTCAGTCCTTAGCAAATAATTATCAAAGTGTCCCTTGCCTAATTTTTACAGTAGCGGCAAATCATGTACATTATTCTCTCACTCTCATTAACTGATGAGACAGCTATCTAACCCAACTGGGGAGAGATCCGCTCAAGACTGACAGCTTTACATACTCGCCGAGGTATGGGCGCGTCATTACAACTGAATCTTTTTCTTGCCAGAAAAATGACGGGCCTGTTCGCGTGGTTGGCAAATGCTTGCTTTTCACGCCGGAGGTCCTGTTTTCGATACCCACCCAGGACAGATATTTGTGTGCATGAACATGTCTGGGTGTAATTATCTATTTAAGTATGTATTTACAAAAGTAGTATAATAATATGTAATATATCAGTTACCTGGTTTACATAGTACAACCTCTGCTTAGTTTGAGATCAGATGGCCGTGTGTGAATAATGTCCCAGGATATTATTATTATCTCAATAACACTGGCCTGACCTGGATTGTAATAGGACCTCATTAAATACAAATGAATATGCTACTGCTAGATCAACGAGGAGGTTAACTCAAAGCATAATCAATGGTACAAGTACAAAATCGTGACCGTGACGACTGTTTCGATGGCAGTCAAAAGGTTAAACTCGGCAAAACGACAAACAGCTGAGGATTACAGTCACAACAGAGGAGGACAGTCACCGCAGCCTAGTTGGTAGTGCTCCTGCCTACGAAGCTGGTGGTCCTGGGTTCGAATCCCGGTAAGTGCAAATATTTGTGTGATGAGCACGAATATTTGTTTCTGAGTCATGGATGTTTTCTATGTATATAAGTATTTATCTATCTATATAAGTATGTATATCGTCGCCTGGTACCCATAGTACAAGCTTTGCTTAGTTTGGGGCTAGGAAGATCTGTGTGACATTGTCCCTAGATGTTATGTTATTTCCTTTTTGATTATAAAATCAAGTTTTCAAATTACAGTATCAGCATGAATCCAGCAGTGCCACAAGGGTTTGCAACAAGCGGTGAGGATGGGAGCGTTCGTTTATGGGTGGGTGGAGACTGTGTGCGAGATATCCGTTTGCCGGCGCAGTCTGTGTGGAGTATCACTTGTTTGGCGAATGGCGATATTGTCACAGGTAACTTGTAAAGATAAGGTGATATTTAAAGTAAAACTTCTTTACGCTTGACTTGGAGAGTCAATACCAGCTTACTGAAAAGAGAGTGTTACGAAAAGTGTGATTGGGTGAGGCGGAATGGAAGTTGAGAGGGAGATATAAGGTAGTGAAGATAGAGAGTTGTTTCGTATATTGTTGTAGGGGTAAAAGAGAGAGACGTGCCAGCACATATTTTCTTTCTCTCTTTCTCTCATAGCCAGTTCAGTTTCGTATATCTAAGTTTTAATTCAGTCATGTCTTTCTTACTTCACTAACTTATATATCTCTGTTTCAACTTCCGTTCGCCTCGCCCGATCACACATTTTTTTTGGCCACAGTTGAAAATCAGCGCTACAGTCATCTGTGGCAGAATGCTGAACTGTGGCCTTTTAGTCACAAAGGTGCTTAGTATGGGTACCACATCGAATAGGTGCGTAAAATTATGGATTATAGAAAAATGTATTAATTGTTATTTATAAGTATCAAATTTTTGATGTGAAACATCTATAGCCGCACGTAAAACAGATTTCTGGCGTGGCGACGCATGCCGTGGCGCATGCGCAATCGACTTTTTATTTTATCATTATGACATAATTAGTTCCTATCACAATTGTTCTTTTCTGCATATTACTTTTACAAAATAACGATGTTTCACATCTGCCAGGCGTCCCGTGACAGCTCACTTTTTTTTTATATATTCTTCTGTGTGTTGTACCCCTATTACTTAATTTATACTGATGTACCCTGTGTCTAATAAATATATATTCTATTCTTATTTTATTCATTTCTTAACACTCTCGTCACGTATATAGACTCACGCTATCAACTCTATTATGAAAATCTTATAAACAAATGCCCCCCGCATTTAGATTTATGTTATGTGCATATAAGCATTGATTTGGATTATATTCGACTGGCATCATAAAGTGACTTTTGGTCTTTAATGCTAATAAAGTTCTTTTTTTTAATTATGTGCAGGTTCTAGTGATGGCATAATCCGAGTATTCACAAAAGACCCGGCGCGTTTCGCCGATGACGTGGTTCTTAAACAATTCGAAGAGGAAGTCCAGAAGATGCAGGCGGCCCAACAACAAGAGATTGGAGGATTCAAACTTTCTGAGTAAGTGAACTAATAAAAAAATCCAACCACTGTATGGCTATTAAATTATATAACCAAGTGCTAAGAGACATTAAGTAATTAACATACAAACAATTTAAAAACAAACTTTTTGACTTCCTTCTGAATAAAATATATCATAATACTTACTTACTTATCGTATGGGCAGTGGCTATCCTAGTGTCAAGAGTTGGTCAAGCCGCCCAGTAGACCTCTGACATGGCTTAACAACTGTTGCCTACTTACTACAACCGGAACCAATAGCTTACGGTACCCTCCGGACGGAGACGCTCAGAAATTAAACTACTCTAATGGTCACCCATCTAAGGACTGACCGCGAGCCTAGTTGCTTAACCTCGCAGATCGCTTACTGACCGGTGAGAGCATCTAGTTACGATATAATCGTAGATACTAATTAGAAGATGGGACATTTTAATAGGCACATCCCATAAATTGATTGACAAATTATTTATTTACTGACTGATTTTTGGCGTGTTTGGCAAATGCTTGCTTTTCACGTCGGAGGCCGTGGGTTCGATTCCCACCCAGGATAGATACTTGTGTGCATGAACATTCATGTCTGTTTGGCCCGAGTCTGGGTGTAATTATCTATATAAGTATGTATTTACAAAAGCAAAGTAGTTTATGAAGTATATCAGTTATCTGGTTACCAATACCACGGACCGAAGCATCGAACCCACGACCTGTCGTGGGTTCGTATTCCACCTAGGACAGATTTTTCTGTGCATGAACATATAGAATCTCTGTACAAGCTCTGCTAAGTTTGGGATCAGATGGCGGTGAGTGAATAATCTCCCAGGACATTTATTAATATTATTCTTATCAACTATACACACTCTAAACGGCAGAATGTGTTGGATTTTACATACATGTATTACTAACTGCCATTCTAGCAAATGTATGATTGATTGACCCTATTTCGGTTTGTTCCTTTCATCCAATTTTTTAATCATAGAAGACTTAATTCTAAGCATTCCATGGATTCTCCATGCGGGAACCGGGTCCATCGTATGGTAGAGGAGGAAACACTCGACAGAGTCTGAGACTTGCGACTCAGAAGTAGGTTTAAGGGGCCCCCTGTGATGCATCAACGCTCACCTTCTGTCTCTTAGTGTTCCCCCCTCTTCCTAGCCAAATTTGGTATGATCCTAATAATGCTGCTTTGTATACTCATTCTATTAAAGAACTTTTATATTCTTGTCACAATTACGTAAGTATGTGTCCTTCAAAAAGCATTGAAAAACTTGACATTACTCTATTACATTTAAAACAAATACACACACTAGTAACTCAATTTGTATATTTACTGTCAAAATAAGGCACAAAAAAAGAACATTTTTTTAGTATAGTAAATCTGCCGATGTTTTCAGTAATTTCTGCCAGAGTCATGTAATGGTTGCTCATGAGTAATAGAGATTTAAAAAAACTTTTAACAAATTGTGGAAGTATTTATGGACCTGGAACAAAGAATAAGTGTTATTATAAAAAAAATGCTTACATACATAAATAAATAACTGTGTTTATAAGTTCACGAGTCACACATATAGATAAGAGTCTAGCTGGTTCTAACAACAAGAGACATGTTTGCACAGGGGGCCCTCTATGATTCATCAACGCTCACCTTCTGTCTCTTAGTGTTCCCCCTCTTCCTAGCCAAATTTCGTAAGATCCTAACAATGCTGCTTTGGATACTTTCTAGATTGCCCGGTCCGGAAGTTCTGTTAGAGCCAGGTAAAAGCGATGGGCAGACCAAGCTTGTACGTCGCGGTACAAACGTGAAGTGTTACTCGTGGAGTGTGGCGGAAAACACGTGGAATGAGATCGGTGACGTCATGGGAGCCAACCCAGCCAGCGAGGGCAAGACTATGTATCAAGGAAAGGTGAGAAGGAAGGCGTTATTTCAGCTGAAATTGGGAATAAAATAAAATAAAAAAGGTTTTTATTCACGTAGACTTTAAAAAAGCGCTTGTAAATAGTCAGAACATGTTTGTAGTAATATAATTAAGTATACATAATTTTTTTCTAGTTACATAGTTACGTACACGGATTGTATGAAAACATTTATAAAATTTATTTTATAATTGTATTAAGTTAATGTCAAAGAGATTGCACTTAGTTTTTGTTATTGTCAAAGAACACACTTGACAAGCATCTTTACCCTATTTAGCAGCATATAGGCAATTATCAGTTATTTTAACTGCCTAACTGTAATTAAAATAAAAATGATAAATAAAAATGATCAAAACCTGGCACAAGTGATGTAAGTGGGAACGCCAGAATGTAAATACTGAATATAACAGCTATCTACGTAAGCTTTCGTCAGCGACAGCACATATCGCTACGCCATTATAGAGGGTGTTAAGGACAGCATCACAAAAACTGATACTAATTATTGTCTCCTGATCTATCGGTACCGAAATTTCAGTTCGAAGTTTTCTAAAACGAGAGTAAAAACTCTCTAAACACCTTTAAAATTAATATCTGACGACTGCACTATAACTTAAATCAGCAATATAACATTACTAATTACCCTTCTTTCCACTTGAAACCCCCGTTTGTACCCCCTGGGGGGACCATGGACACTGACTATTACACTTGGAGCCCCCTGGGGGGCCATGAACACTCACTATTACACTTGGACCCCCTTGGTGGTTCATGGATACTCGGTGTTACTTGTAGACCCCCTTAACATAAAATGTCCATGGAGAATGTAAATCGCTACATACCTACCTATTTAGGTTTAATCTTATAAATCAATATCTGACATTGGACATAGATATTTATTATGCTGTCATTTAATCACAAATGCGTAAGATTGGTTAGCTTAATGAGCAGTAATAATCTTATTTCTATTGCAAATGGATGATTCTCGTGAGAATATTGAAATTATTGATCGGAAAGGCGGAAAAGTCCTATTATACAGTGGTCATCAGTATCACATGAAAAAAGCGTATAAAAATAAGTCAATGCTGTGGAGATGTGCAAATAAAAGGAAATTAAAATGTACAGGATATCTTACTATTAGCGTAAGTGTAATTTATATATTTTGTTAATGATTATTAATACATGTAACAAATACTAAAAAGTAAAAAAAAAACATTTTAGCAGGACCATTCACCCGTATTAAAGTCAGTTGTTCACGTCTCAGATTGCATAAAAAACGAAAGCAAAAATATAGTTGACATCACTTTACATGAATGCAGGAAAAAAGTTAAAGACCACAACTTTCGACCTATTCCGACTATTTACAATGAATGTGTGAAGATTCCCTTGGAAGACAAAGGAATAGATTTGGTTGCAGATATTCCATCATTTGAATCGGTAAAAAGTGGTTTTTACAAAGCAAGAAACGCTAATGCCGGCATTGCTAAACTCCGCAGCAATAGTTCAATTGATGTAGAAATACCCAACTTTCATTCAGAATTTGTTTTATGTGATTACAATCATGATAACAGACGCATCATCATTTTTTGCACTGATGAAAACCGAAAGAGACTATCCGAAGTAAAACACGTCTTTTGTGATGGCACATTTCAAAGTTGCCCGGCGCCTTTCTTACAGCTTTATTCTATACACGCAGACTTGGGCAGTTTTGAAACCCATAATCTGATAATTCCTGTATTGTTCTTGTTAATGTCGGATAGGAAACAAGAGTCGTACGACATTTCTTTTCAGTTAATTAAATCTCAAATTTCAGAGTTTAACCCATCTAAATTTACCGTAGATTTAGAACGTGCTGCCATAAAAGCTATTGCAAACAATTTCCCCAGCTCAGAAATAAAGTCATGTTATTATCATTAAAAAAAAACTTATGGAAATAGGACAGGCACTAGGGTTAACGAAATTTAAAATAACTAAAAGAACAGTTCTTCTTTGTGGGGCATTGGCACTATTACCAACGAATTTATTAAATGAAGGATGGACTTACGTGAAAAATACCCGGCCCTTAACGGAACCCAATATTAGTAAATTTATAAAATACATGCAGTTTTGGATTAAAAATACTAAGTTTCATAACGTTTGGTCGGCATATGGTGAAAAGCACAGAACAAATAATTGTGTTGAAAATTGGCACAAAAATTTAAATAAAATAGGCAAAGACCCCACAATTGTGACATTATTGAACTCATTGAAAAAAGATTGTAAATTAAAAAGGAAACCCTTGATGAAGCCGAGAAAGAAGCAATGCATAAATTACGACAGATTCATTCAAGAAATGCAGCTTTCACTAATACAAGGCGACATAACAATTGGTCATTTTCTAGAAGCTGTAAAGTAATGCTAATCATTGCCGTAAGTAGGGCGGTGCCACCGGTGCCCAGGCACAGGGCGTAGTCTCTTGTTTATTTTTTAAGAACGTAAGTTATTAGGGTTTAGTTTGTTTTTTAGTTAAAATTTCATTAAACAGATTAATTTTCCTTTCAGTATTTCATTTCTGTCTCTGGGGGTTGAAGAGGAATATAAATTTTATTATTATTCTTGAACCCCTAGGTGGGGGGTCCAAGTGTAATAGCGAGTGTCCATGGACCCCCCAGGGGGCTCCAAGTGTAATAGTCAGTGTCCATGGTCCCCCCAGGGGGTACAAACGGGGGTTTCAAGTGGAAAGAAGGCTAATTACAATAATTATTTGTATTTATTAAAATCCAAATAGTATCAATGCAAACTAAAGATTTGGTTTATTTTTAACTGAAAACTATCTTGTTATTCTTAAATATTAGTTCGTGAAATTGGCACATTGTACCTCTGTTACCAGTTATGAAAATAAAAATGAAAACGCTGTTTTATTTACCTTATAACCTGTAGATATCATCGTTTTTTGCAGGAATATGACTTTGTATTCAGCGTGGATATCAAAGACGGCGCGCCTCCCATAAAACTTCCATTCAACAAGACAGAAGACCCCTGGGTTGCTGCACAGGCTTTCATACACAAGTAAATATAATAATTTACTATTTTGTGAAACTAAGTAACTTATTATATTACTAACATTGTAGTGACTGCCTCGATTGTCTGGCGGTGGCACTTTTTTTTTTCAAAACAGTCAATAATTACTAAATTTTTTTTACCACTAGCGTAGATAAGTACCATAATACAAATCTACACATCGTCACACTATCGTAGGGCCAATTAAATAGATCACATTTGACATCTGTCAGTTACTAGTAAAGTGAATTGTAAAATTACCTTATTTGGTAATTATTACAATAAAGATAAAGCTTAATGTAAAACTTATTAAATGTGTGTATATGTTCAACCGCACAAAATGGGGGGCTTGGGTGCAAATTCCGAGTTGAGTCAATGCATGATATTATATATTTTGTTATACAAGGTGTCCCATATGTAGTGGAGGGCTTTAGGACCGCCATTACCTCTGAAACTGAACACAAGAAACAAAATTTTATTAAAACACCGCTTGCATCATACAGTCAAAGTTGAATCAGATTTAGTGTATAGTTAGTTAGCTACTCCGCAAAGTGCTGTAGCTTACATCTGATGATGTAATGATCTACATTTTAACTGTAGTGGTCCTCCTGATGCTGATCTCTGCCAGGTACTGTTGGATAACTGCCTTGGCTCAGAACCTGAATGTGAACCCATTCCAAAATAGACTAGATAGATATCTCAGCTACAAGAAAAGCTAGTGGAGCCTACTAGAGGACAGCAGAATACGGGCATTTAACAGTTGATTTCACTGCCTGCCTGTTAATAAATAATATTAATATTGAGCTCTATCGTAATGGTAATAAAGGTCATTTGTAATAATTTTCATTTTATTAATTTCAGAAATGAATTGCCTCAGGTATACTTAGACCAAGTTGCGAACTTTATCATCACGAACGCCAAATTGGATTCATTGCCCGATTCCTCAAGTAATGGGTAAGTAATTTATTAGGAATTTCGATTGTGAAAATGAGATAATTGGTCAAAGTGTCGCCGATATATCGCCCGCTGAATGCGATAACTAGAAAAAGGTCGAGAGAGGGGACTTATTATATTTTAAGTTGATGTTGGCCGCAAAAATGGGAAATCGTGATATGAATCGTCCGCCGAGTCTCGAACGGGCACCCTATGAACAATCAAATTTAGGAATCCCTTGCTAACACCCTTTCCGGAGGAAAACGCAGAGTGCCTACCCCGGATTGGTAGAGGGTGCCGGTTTGAAACCCGCCGGACGCTGAAATATATGATTTCCCATCTTTGAGATTAGATTTATGCTTTGCAACGCAAATAATGCTATAAAACAAAATGTTGTTCCGTAGTTACGCGGACCCGTTCACCGGTGAGTCGCGCTATGTGCCGGGCGCGGGCGCGGTGGCGGGGCTGCCCGCGCCCGGCGCCAACGATCCCTTCACCGGCGCGGGCGCATACAAGACGGCCACGGCCGCCACCTCCGTCACCAGTTACGAGAAGATGTTGATACCGCACGATTCTTATATCAGGTAAATAAACCGCCTCAAAAAGTACGAGCCAATAACACTCGTACGGCAAATATAATTCGTGCCTATTTAATTAGTAATAACTTGATAAACGCCAAGCAGTCACGACTTATTGGTAAACTGCAAACCTTACGGAAACTGTGACTCGTGATTCTATGATCTATAAATCAATAAAGTATTAGACATAAAAGTGTTCCTATTAGTACATGACCCACTTTTATGAACTACGATAAAATTCCAATATTTTTGGTCCTTTGAGCCGGATATTAACCAGTGTCTGTTATACAGGTTCTAAACTTAGTATAGACACCCGCTTTTACAAAAAGCTCAATTTAAGCTGTTGAATATTATATTATGATTAAGATTAAGTACATAGAGTATTAAAAAAAAGAGAGGGTAATTGCAAACTGGTTCTAGAAGTCGGCTGGTTACGATTGGAAGTCGTAACTAAAAATCTATTTGAATTCCATAATATTTTATTGAAGAACTTTGTTGCCTGCAGAGCGTTATCCATTCTTCCCTACATACGTGCTTAATATTTTTTATTGCGTGTGTGTGTGTGTTTACTAATCGGGTAAGGCATGTGGTCTGACTTACCCGATTAGTAAAAAAACCATTGGATCTTTCAATTGTAGCTGAATCATACAGCAAGCTAATTGTACTGTTTGAACTTATATTTTTTTATACAATGACTACACTATTTATTTTATACAGACAGTATTTATGCTGCAATATTTCCTAATAGTCCTACTAGTAAGCCCACGAGGAAGCCTAGTTCCCCATAGTCCTACTAGTAAGCCTACGAGGAAGCCTAGTTCCCCATAGTCCTACTAGTAAACCCACGAGGAAACCTAGTTCCCCATAGTCCTACTAGTAAGCCCACGAGGAAGCCTAGTTCCCCATAGTCCTACTAGTAAGTCCACGAGGATGCCTAGTTCCCCATAGTCCTACTAGTAAGCCCACGAGGAAGCCTAGTTTCTCGAAGTCTTACCATTTATTTATCTGCCTCCTGTATATAAATAGTAGAAAGTACAAATTTTGTACAGAACAGTGGTAACCTGACTCAGGTTAGAATTTTGACTAACCACAGAACTGAGGTGAACAAGCACGTAATTATTACATAAAAAATAGAAATGGGCAGATAAATAAATGGTAGGTCCACCAAGAACTAGGTTTCCTGGTGGTCCTAGTAGTAGCACCACGAGAAAATGCCCGTTCAGATTACTAAAGTGAGGAATAGAGAGTGCAATTAAAGAAAACTAGTAAACTACACAGGCGTCCAAATGCAAACCTGTGTAGTTTCCTAATCCAGTTTTTTAAACGCTCGCAATAGTGCAATGTGTCAGTGTAATGTGTAGGTTACTTTACAAACATATAGTTGACGACACAAAGTACCTACTTCCAGACTCAGAACAACTATTTATGGGTCACAAAAATAGTTGTCATGCACGGGTATCACCCGGGACATGAAGTGAAGAGGTGATTGTCTTAACCGCTGCGCCACTCTGCAGCAAAACTTCGGCCAAGAGCAATATTAAATTTACGTATTTTGTTTTAGATTCGACCAAGCGAACCTAAAAGCTATCCATGACAAATTAAAAGAGTTTAACAGCAAAGTGGGCGATGGACTGAACCCCCTATCTGAAGACCAGCTGACCGAAGTCGTCAAGTTGGGAGAACTGGTGAGCTAAATACATTATTTAACTGACTTGTTGGTCTAGCGGTAGTGTGTTCAACAGCAGATAATGAGGTCCTGGGTTCAAATCCCGGGTCGGGCTAAAAAGTTATTTTTGCGATTCTTCCGTAAAAAGAAATTTCGCAGTATCAGCCCGAAGTCTGAGAGTTGGCGGGTTTTATTACACCCTCGTGCCTCGGATCGCACGTAAAGGCGTCGGTCCTATACCTGACCTCTTTCCGTGTCGCTAGTCGTCCCATCGGATTATGAGAGTGGTGGAATAGAAAGTGCCCCTGTGTTTGCGCACACACTTGTGCACTATAAATATGTCCTGCGCAATTGGCTAATCTCCGACTTTTGTTTTAAACAGTTTTTGTAAAGAACGGTTGTGGTTTTAAAACAATAATTATTAATTATAAATTAAAAATGTATTAATGTTTTTACAGAATAACCAACACAATAGTGAAATAATTGCGTTATTAAAGAGAATCTTACAATGGCCCAAAGGTAAGTTAATAAACTACAGAAATATGCTCAAATTTTTGGTAGTACGTTTTTTTAATAGAAATTTTGTCATTGTTGCAGAAATACTTTTCCCAGTATTAGATGTAACTAGGCTAGCAGTCAGAAATAAAGATATTAACCAAGAAATCTTTGACACAACTCATGGCCCGACGTTTACTAAATATTTACTTACATTATTACAACCAGGTATGTTGATTTCTTAACAGTATATTTCTAGGCTTCCGTACCCAAAGGGTAAAACGGGACCCTATTACTAAGACTTCGCTGTCTGTTTGTTTGTCCGTCTGTCACCAGGCTGTATCTTATGAACCGTGATAGTTAGACAGTTGAAATTTTCACAGATGTTGTATTTCTATTGCCGCTATAACAACAAATAACTCCGCCGCTAAAAACTAAATAAAATAAATATTTAAGGGCCTCCCATACAAGAAACGTGAATTTTTACTCGTTTTTATAGATAATGGTACGGAACCGTTCGTGCGCGAGTCCAACTCGCACTTGGCCGGTTTTTTTTTATTGTAACTACACGCTACGCTACTATATGACACGCGTTTTAGGATGCATGTCATAGCCAGATGATCTCACCGGTCTGTAAGTGATTGGCGAGGTCAAGCATCTAGGTTCGCGGTCAGTCCATAGACGGTTGAACGCCAAAGTGGTTTAATTTCTGAGCGTTACAGGGCACGTTAAGCTGCCGGTCCCGGTTATAGCCATTAGGCAACGTTAAGTCATGCCAGAGGCCTAATGGGCGGCTTTAACAACTCTGACTCTAGGGCAACCACTGCCCATACGATAAGTAATTCATTACAATACAATGATTGAGATCCTTACATAAGCTACTTGATTTAGAATACATCTATTTCTAATCTGTTATAAATAAATTTTAATTTAAGTTAAAAAAATACTTATTAGATTTAATTTAATGTAATGTTAATATTTATAGTAGTGGTTAGTTATTTTTTGTTATAAGATAAATAGATGCTGTGCAGAGACTCGATCCTACAGTCAAACCGATTACACGGTTTTGTGGGACATATGTACAAACTTTTGAAAATATATTTGTATAAATAAATAAAATAATAATAATATCCTGGGACATTATTCTCACACGGCCATCAGATCCCAAACTAAGCAGAGCTTGTACTATGGAAACCAGATAACTGATATACTACTTTTCTTTTGTAAATACATACTTATATAGATAATTACACCCAGCCTCAGGACAATCATGCACATAAATATCTGTCCTGGGTGTGCATCGAACCCACAATCTCCGGCGTGAAAAGCAAGCATTTGCCAACCCAACAGACCCGACAATATAATAATCGTCAGCAATATAATAATAAATATCTGCAGATACTAATTATTATATTGCTTATCTTGTCGAGAAACAATAGTAATATTCTGCTACGTATTTACAGATAATCTTCCTGCGAATCAGATGTTAGCGATGCGTGTACTAGTGAACGCGTTCAGCGATCTTCCCGGCGAGATGTTAGTTATAGCGGCCAGGGAGAGCGTAGTACATGCCATCATCTGTCTACAACAACTTAACAATAATGCTCAGGTAACGATGAACTACATTAGATCTACTCGTTTAATTGATGTTATCTCTGGAAGTGTGGTCTTCGGCGAACCGACTGTTAAACAATATACAGATCTTTTAGCACCCAGGAACAACTTCCGTGTCTTTACGCGTTGGCCATACCTACTATAGACATAGTGTTTAACAGTTCTCTTGAAAGGACTTTCAAAGTATACCCTCGGCGCTTTTGCACCTGGCTTCTCTATTTTAAATTCTCTCGTTTTATTTCAAAGTCAAAATCATTTATTCCGTAAAAAATTTACATTTATGTGGAATCGTCATATTTTTTTTTCCTAACGTGCAGTGCATGACGTGGCAGCTACTGAGAAACACTGCCAGAAAACTCAGTAGGAATCCTTTTTTAAAATAAAATATACTTAAGATTAATTACAATCATGTGTGTTGACTCAGAACAACCTAATCCCAAGCACTTTTATCAATTAAATAATCAGAAATTTTGTAATATGCCCTGCTACACAATTTGGCTTTAATATTTCTTTTAAACTTATTACCCCGTTATATCATTCTGTCTCCCGCTTTGTTGTGGAGAGAACTGAAAATAACTTTTTTCTAACGCCCCCTAGTTTGTTTCTTATTAAATTTGTTGTGGCTAACACACCTATAGGTACATCAATAAGATTTGATGTACCTATGCTGTAGTTAACTACACGATTTGGTTCCAAAACTGTAAGCGTAGTGAATTTGTTTCATAAATAAATAAATAAGGATGCCAACCCGCACTAGGCTAGCGTTAGCGCGACGGACCAAAGCCTATCCACCTTATTGTGACACGAGGCCTTAGTGGGACTATAATGGACTGTATTCTTAAATAATGGTACAAAAGTTCAATGTTTTTGTATTTTTACCAGATTGCAGCCACATCACTGCTTCTGAATCTATCAGTAGCGTTAGCGCAACAGCCTGACAGTGTGGACCTGGCTGAATGTTTGGTGCAGCTTCTCAATAGGATTACTGATAATGAAGCATATTTCAGGTAATAAATATTATTATCATATGTATTTACTTTTGGTCTAATGGCGGCGTTTTCAACTGAAAATGTTCTGAATCCATATCCCAGGTCATTGGGATTTTTCGGTCAAGACTAAAATTGGCGGCATTACGTCCGTGTCTTTTCATCTATAGTCTCATCAATAAGTCCCTCGCAATAGTATAGCTAAGAATATTTTTAAAGTGAAATTATGTAGTTATTTTAGCTAGAAAATAGCTGAAAATTACCTATCACCTAAACTCTCATTTCTTTATGACGAAAAGAAAATTTTATCCAAGTGTATACTAGCCTGCCTATAGCTAGTACTACCTTGCTTACTGAATTTATTTACTTTTTCCCAGCATTTATAAGAAAAAAATGTATTATACAGGTCCTTATACCCATATAATACAATTTTAAATTTTTTTGGGTAACAAAGCTTATACAAATCTAGTGTTAGTATGTTAGTAATAAAAATAAAATGTAAGAAATCTAATAAGCTTTTAAAATGAAATTTAATCAGTAGAGATTATTTAGTTGTGTAAAAGCTTTAACCATTTCATCTACTACAACACAGCGCTGCATTTGTTTATTGGTAACAGTAATTTTTATTACCATTTTTACACATTGTATACAATGCTGATGGTTTATTTTTATTAAATATAACTAATATTTCTTATTTATGGTTAAATGCTTTTACACGACCAAATAAAGGTCTGCTTCTGTACAATTTTATGAAGTTCAGCCCAATTAAATAAAAGCATACAGCGCCCAGCGCAAGTTCATTGAGCTGTCGATTCTTATTCATTATTCGTAGTCTATTGTTATAGAAATCTTTATTCTCAGCTAATTCCTATCAACATTTTCTCCACAGAGGTATAGTCGCACTTGGCACCTTACTAGCAGAATCTCCAAACAAGCTCCAGATACAAACGAGGATAGTGTCATCCACTCCACTCCACAACAGACTGAAGAAAGACAGCAACAACCAGACTGTAGACTCCAACTACGCCAAAATCGTCACCTGCTCCCAACAAATCCTGCAACTCTTATGAACATCGCTTAAATTACTCTTTAAGGCTGTTATTTGTGTGTTACGACAGATTAGTGAACGGAGCTTCAAGGGAATTATATGTATCAATAATAGATTGCAGAAAAATTGTTATAGTCCTTGCCATATTTACAATTCTTGGGATTGGCTTACAATGGGTGTAACGAAGCTAGCGTGGATTTGCAGAGTCGTCTCTCTACACCGATTTACCAATCATATTGTAGAAAAACACTCGAGTCTATGACTTCAATCTTGGTCACTGGTTGATGGCTGCAAAGAGAGGAATCTCCGTTGCCACGCTAGCGCGACTGATGTGGATAGTTACCTCAACTATTGAAGTGCTCAACCCGCACTGTTAAAGACAGCTTATTATTATACACGATCCGATATATCGTACTCTTGGTCTCTTACCTCTTTACCCATAGTTTACAATCGTATCCATGAAATATCGTCTCCGATCCTCAATGTCACGAGCGCCCCGCGTTCTCATTTTAACGCGACAGATGCTCATGCCGATCCTCAAATTCAGCTTTAAGAGCGCGCTGGAGCGGTTTACTTAGTTTATAATCTTGCTTTCCTCTATTGTCAGGTAAAGCACTGAAAGCCACCTAGGCAAATTGTAAACGGTAAGGTTATTTTTAATTTCTGTAGGATATCTTTGATTTTTCTTACCGTGTAGGTATTTATTATATTTTTATGCAATCTTTTACGGATACGTTACAAGATATTCCCGCTATACAATGTTATACCAGATCGAAAGTTTCACGCTTTCGTCTTATCCTTCCCCGCCTTGACGTGATTATACTCAGTTTCACTCACCCGTCCATAAGTGATCGGCGAAGTCATGTATCTAAAGTCAATAGATGGGTGACTAGTAGTTTAATATATGACCGTAATATATCCTCATAATTCTGATATTACTACCATCAGAATAACCTCTCAAGGCCATTAAACATTTGCTGTAAGCGAGGCACAACGTGGAGTTAAATTTAAAAGCTTGCTTACGTTACTACTGCCGTGTGGTTTCTGGCCCTGGAAGAATATCAAGCCAACCGACTAAGGGAAGGGAAGCGACTAAGGGAACGTCAGGTAGTCGGGCAGCAGCGCCACCTGTGTACTAGCTACCAACTAACTACGGTCGCCAACTCCCATGCCAAGTGCGGTGACTATGGCAAACCTCTCCAAATGGCAGCGTTATAAAAACCTTTAGGGGAGGCCTATGTCCAGCTGTGGACGATATCAGGCTCATGATATACATTACTACCAAAGAAATGCGAAAGCAGAGGTGCGATGTAAACATTCACGATAGTAGGGTCAATTTGATAGTTCACATTTGACACTTCATCAAAATTCAACAAAGTAACCTTAACCGGCGGGCATAAAATGTTATTTATGTTTCGTAGTTAGAACTGCATGTTTCCTTAATTTTTCAATTACTATTAATTTTTATTGTTATAATTAAAGGTCATTTTACGATTCACTTTACTCGTAACTGACAGATGTCAACTGTGATCTATTAAATTGGCCCTACTATAATAGCATAACTTCATTTTCCAAACTTCGCTCGGCGCGGCTGGAAAACAACTAGCGGCTCAAGCTATCTGTCTATAAAAAAATAAGAGAAGTGAGAGACTGGTGAGGTGCAAACAGCTAAGCTACCAATCGTTAGACTGTATTTAGATATTATACATGATATTTTCCACGCACGGCTCAACTATACATCGTTACATAGCTTCGACATGCACCCATTCAGAACTCCGGTAGAAACTAGCTAAGACGAAGGCTTTTTACGGCTGTGGAAACTGGCTAATATAAGACGAATGCTCTTTTTTCGGCTGTGGAAACTAGGTAAGACGAAGGCTTTTTTCGGCTGTGGAAACTGGCTAATATAAGACGAAGGCTCTTTTTTCGGCTGTGGAAACTAGCTAAGACCAAGGCTCTTTTTTCGGCTGTGGAAACTAGCTAAGACGAAGGCTTTTTTCTGCTGTGGAAACTGGCTAATATAAGACGAAGGCTCTTTTTTCGGCTGTGGAAACTAGCTAAGACGAAGGCTCTTTTTTCGGCTGTGGAAACTAGCTAAGACGAAGGCTTTTTTCGGCTGTGGAAACTGGCTAAGACGAAGGCTTTCTTTCGACTGTGAACACACCTTATTAGATTTAATATTGCTATTTTTTCTATCGTTAACTTGTAGTAGGTTTAATTACTTAGCGTTTTTGTATTCATAATTTACGTGAATCATTATTTGAATAGCACTTGGAATTGTATAATAGGCTAATTATTGAATCACATGTTTTGAACGAACTATATAAGGTGGAATAGTGAATAATTGGGTGCCGGCTTTGGTCATCTTAAACAGTGTTATATTTAATTATTTGTTTAAACTAGACCACAATAAACACAAAAAACCTTGTTGTGGAAGAAAATGTATCAACATTTAGTGTTTTCTTTTGAAGTAATATAATCGACAGCTATACGTTTTACATATTTTTTCTAGCAATTTGATTATTTATAGAACAATAATCAAATGAATAGGAAAAATATATAAAATTGTAAAGCTGATTTTACTCTAAACAAATTTCGCTTCTACGGATTGATTATTTATTTATTGTTTCCTTAATATTAAAACACAAGTCCAGAAAAATACCCCACAAAACCGATCAGTCGGATAGTACGTAATGTTTTTCTATTTCTAATTTCTATTTAAATGAAAAAAGGAGACAGACTGTTTTTGTTTTCAAATTGTAAGCAATTTCTTCGATGATTGTGTACAGACGCCAGCACATCAAGCTACCCCAATCTGTCAAATTTCCTCAATTGAAAGTGAACCTTATGCTTTTGTGATAAAGTTGAAAATCTATAAAAGAAATTTGACAGACTAGGGTTGCGAGATGTGCTGGCGTCTGTAGCAATTATGATGGTTTTTTTTTTAATATTTGACTAAGCGCTTGCGAGATAATGCCTTAAATTTGTTCATATTACATAATCTATTTAGAATTTTATCTTTCACATGAGAAGTAATTTAAGAATTATGCATAACTTCCAACGATACATGAAGATAGGGTCTTTATAATGCTGTAACATTCAATGCGCAGGACCGTAGTAAATAACATGCACACGGATAAAAGTGAGGTGATAATTTGCATCTCACTTCTATCTACTCATCAACCACCGTGAACCGTCACGCTTGGGTCGGTGACGCTAAATAGGGTAACTCAGCTCCACATAGCAACTAGCGCGGTCGGGTCGGTGATGCATTAAATAGTATGAACTCTTCTCCAGTCGTGATAAGTCACATTTTCTCATATAGTATGGTCTCAAGCACACACCCTTTTTTGTATTCCATTGTATGTCATAGTATGAACATTTTAAAGCATAAAATTGATTGCGTCTAGTGTACATATCGCCTTTATCTCTCTTTAGTTTGTTTTAAAATCCTAACCGTGCCTTGAACTGTGCGTTTTATTATCACGATAAAATTTAAGTTGAACCATAGAGCCACGATATTGTGGAAGTTGAACCATAGACACATGATAATATGCCAACTTGAACTTTTGTATTAACACTTTTCTATTAGAAAATAGAAGTCTTTCCCACAAAGGTGGCTTCCAGGATATCCAAATATTGGTAATTTATCATATTATTATAATATTTAAGGTTTATTGAAACGCTATAGTAATGAGATGTTGGTGTATTTGATGAACATACATTATGCTTGCTACCTGATTATGGAAGCATGGTTTTATATCAGACATACAGCAATAAATTGTATAAAATATTAAAATAAACAACTCTTTTATTACATAACTTATACTTTATATTATGTAGCTAACAATATTGGGTTCCTGTTAGGAAAGTAAGAATTTACAGAAAAAATGCTGTCTTTTAACACCAAAAAACAGCTTATTTGTTGTAATTCTTATTTTCCTAACAAATTGAATTATTTAAAACAATTTTTATGTTACATTTAATATACATCCTTATTTATTTATTATAACCATTTATTGAAATTAGTATTTCCATAAAAAAATGTGTAGGATTTTATATCACTTCCCCCTTTCTTATTCTTTCCGTCGTTTCCGGGCTCACTTATGCGCATGCGCACGCAACCACTAGCTGGTACTTCGCGGAATGCGCAAGCTTTTTTGTTATGAACCGCAATTTGGTCGCGACGGATGAGAATTATAAAAGCATTGGGAATCATCAATCACTTTGTCTTTAATATTTTTGAATAAGAAAGACAAAATGTCATATTAACGGTTTCTTAAGCCCTGATCAGCTTGATGAGGTGGATTTCTCCATATTTTCTTATAAGAAAATATGGAGAAATCTAAAAGAATTATAAGTCTGGGGGTACGTGATTAATACTATACAAAAGAAAATAAAATCCTTTAGTAATAAAAACAAATACATAGAAAATTGTTTGGGTCTTATAATGTACTTAAAATAAAGTCAAATAATACCAGCAAATGAAATTTATATTACATGTGCTCAATGAATAATTAGTGAATCACGATTTGATCATCAAAAATAATTGTGTGCATAGTACAATTGAGATGCAAAATGCTTTTATGATAAATATTTGCATTAAATTTGAACAGCAATATGGCTGAAACTAATTTTATAAATAAATAATTCACATTAGTTTAATTCACATTTTGGTCAGGTCTAAGCATGACTAGCTGTATGATGGATATTATTATCAATTCAAAATATAGCAGAACACTTTCTACAGTAGCTTTTCTCAGTGTAGAATCTAAATCCGTGACACATTTGAATACAGTTTTTGCTATTGGGCGTTGTCCTTGTAAAAAAATGTAGTAAAACCCTGGTTTTTTCAAATCATCAAACTTGTCAAAGGGACGCATTATTTGATTGTTTTGTATTGTATTGTAATGTAATGTTGTTCTGTATGTTATTTTAAGTATTGTATTGTATTAGTGTATTTTATAATTTGTCCTTGTTGGCCTTTAATTTAATAAATAATAATAATAATTAAAGATTGAAATTAGTGATAGGCGGACGTGAAAGAAGAAATGCCCGATTTTAGTAGCTATAGAACTTGTTGAAATATGTCGACGCCCGAGTGGTGGAAAGAATACATGAACAAAATTAGCCAAGTAAACTAAACTGAAGTGTACTGGCCATTACTTCCCACAAACAAATTGAATCTTCAAACTTGTTACACTTTACTGTTTACATACATAAGTTGTTTTCCGATATGCGGCGCTGTATAGTGCACATGGCAATAATGACAGATCGAGAATTACAAGGCATTTGACATTTAGCACTTAACAATATGGCAGTTTTAGATGCCATTAAAAGAAGATGAAACATTCCTCAAGAATAACGGATGTTGTCAGATCTATATTACGCCTCACAATCCGTATTAATAATATATTTGTCGTCAGCTTTACTTTTTCTTCTTCAATTCTTCAAACCTCCTGTTCAGATCATCGAAGTCGATTTCATCAGTGTTGTTGGGCGCATTCGGCCCTTGGTTGTTAGAGGCGTTAGAGTTGGTACTGTGAGGTACTGATGGTAGTATCAGGTCCGAGGGCACGGAGGGCAGTTCTGGTAACTCGGGGAAGTGGTTGGAGGGCTGGTTGGGCGGCACCCGAGAGCGTGGCTGCGGGGTTGGGATGTGCGCCGGCTGTGGAGGCACAAGTTTATAAATTACTACGAAAAATTTGTACATTAATTAATTGCATAAAAACGATATATTCATTCATTTCTTTCTAAAGTAGTTTATATGAAAAGGTCGACACACGTCCTGTAACGACAAAGTTAGGTACACCAATTTTAAAAAAATGTGTAAGTGGTGCACGAAATTTGTAACCCTAATATTTAAAAAAAATATTAGGGTTACAAATGCTGGTTTCATTAAATAATAATTTAAATTGGCGCGTACAGAACGTGCGCATTCCTTCCCTCGATTCGTAGGTGTAGGTTCGATTCCCCCCCGACTATTAAAATGTATTTGTTATGATTTCTTAGTTGGGAGAATGTTCACCGTCCAAATTGGTAATTTAGAATATTTCTAGAAAAGAGTATAGATAGAAAAACTTGAAAAACAATATAAAATGCGACCAAAACATTCACTACGAGATATTTCAGTATATAATTTTATATTTGTAGTGATCTAATATTTTTTTTCTTTCGGAATAACCAATTTGGACGGTGAAAGACTAATTACCTGAAATCCTGTCAATTTTTATTATCCTAACTAAATTTTTCCATCATGCCAAACCCTACACACCTACACTTACATACTCAAAATCTAAATAATAACTAAATTAATATAAATATATAAAAATATTAATTCACTAATCAGCTTATAGCGTGATTATTTTACAATGGTAACTAAAATCAACAAACTACATATATGTAATTGGAATGTAATAAAAACCACTTAACTGCCATAATAAAATCTACTTTAAACTAAAGCTATCAGAATTATTTATCAATTGTGTGGTATTTATTACCTCCTAAGATAACTACAGGATTATGAAAAAGCCATGCTGTGTGGTGACGGCGGCGAATATCAGAATACCATCACCCCATCTCATCCCGTGGGGACCGTAGAAGCCGACCCGAGGGAATGTCTACCGGAGCAGCTTCTTGGTAAGTGCTATAACTATATTTCTGGGGGGAAGCTTAATGTCCAGCAGTGGACTTCTTACGGCTGTTGTGATGATGATGAAGCCATGCATTGCTCAGTTCTTAGAATGGAGGGTTAAACTATATTATTCAGTATGCCTTCGCAGGAATGCTAGGCATCGTTAATATCACATTAATATTATAAAGGCGAAAGTTTGTGAGCGTGTATGTTTGTTACTTGCATGCATGGCACAGGGGTGTGGTGGTGCTCTTCTTCAAAAAGGGCGATAAAACCCTCTTGAAGAATTACAGACCCATCACTCTGCTGAGCCATGTTTACAAGTTGTTTCCGAGGGTCGTTACGAACCGTCTCGCGCGCAGGTTTGACGACTTCCAGCCTCCCGAACAAGCCGGTTTCCGTAAAGGCTTTAGTACCATAGACCACATACATACGCTGCGGCAGGTTATACAGAAGACCGAAGAGTATAACCAGCCATTATGCTTAGCGTTTGTGGACTATGAGAAAGCCTTTGATTCGATCGAAACTTGGGCCGTGTTGAGGTCTCTCCAGAGGTGCCAAATCGACTACCGGTATATCGAGGTGTTAAAGTGTTTGTACGAAAACGCCACTATGTCAGTGCGACTCCAGGACCAGAGCTCGAAACCTATCCACTTGCAGCGAGGTGTGAGACAGGGAGATGTTATATCTCCGAAACTGTTCACCGCTGCATTGGAAGATGTCTTCAAGCTTCTGGACTGGAAAGGCTTTGGCATCAATCTCAATGGCGAGTACATGACCCACCTTCGATTTGCCGACGATATAGTTGTCATGGCTGAGACCCTTGACGACCTCGGTACAATGCTCGATGGTTTCAGCAGAGTCTCTCAACAAGTGGGTCTGAAAATTAACATGGATAAGACGAAAATCATGTCGAACATCCATGTTGCACCCACTCTTGTGAAGGTTGAAGACTCTGCACTCGAAGTTGTAGAGAACTATATTTACCTAGGACGGACCATCCAACTAGGTAGGTCCAACTTCGAGAAGGAGGTCAATCGTAGAATCCAACTCGGCTGTGCAGCGTTCGGGAAGCTACGTAATATCTTCTCGTCCCAAATACCGCAGTGTCTCAAGTCGAAAGTGTTCGACCAGTGTGTGTTGCCAGTGATGACTTACGGAACGGAGACGTGGTCGCTCACTATGGGCCTTATCAGGCGGCTCAAGGTCACCCAAAGGCAATGGAAAGGGCTATGCTTGGAGTTTCCCTGCGAGATCGAATCAGAAATGATGAGATCCGCAGGCGAACCAAAGTAACCGACATAGCCGTAAGAATTGCCAAGCTGAAGTGGCAGTGGGCAGGGCACATAGCTCGTAGAGCCGACGGCCGCTGGGGCAGAAAGGTTCTCGAGTGGCGACTACGAACCGGAAGACGCAGCGTGGGCAGGCCCCCTACAAGATGGACCGATGATCTTGTGCGGGTCGCTGGAAATCGCTGGATGCGGATAGCGCAAGACCGGCAATTGTGGAGATCTTTGGGGGAGGCCTTTGTCCAGCAGTTGACGTCTTTCGGCTGATATGATAGCTGACACCCTGGATTAACACATAGGCTATATTTTTTAAAGTTTAACGCAGTTAAAACCGCGGGGCACAGCAAATAATTAGTACTATTTAAGTAGCCAAATACTAAAAGAAGGTTATCCTTTACTGATACTTTGCGTTTTAGTATAGTATTCCAACGACAAAGACTCGTGTCCCTCTAATGCGCTGGACTAATCCCAATACCCGCCTTCCTCCTGTATTTTTCTGTGATTTTACAGGCGTATGATGAATGGCATCACACGAGTATTTGTCGTTGTACTAGCTCCCCAGGTATACTTAATGACGGGCAATCCGAACGCTCAATTTCAAGCAACAAAAATGATGCTCCATAAACTCTACTTACTACCTTCGAAATTAAAGCAAATGTGTGCCATTTGCTTCAATTTCGTGAGGGTCCATGTACTGAATTGCTAGTCTAAAACTAAGATATAAATAATAATATAACTAAACATAATTAAGTACCATATCGTGGTGAATGCTGTCATAAGCAGGCGGCAGATTGCTCATTTCCTCCTGTAATAGGAAATAAGTGATTTGAAGCACACAAAGAATAACATGCGATGTTTAAATCTGCATTAGCATTTATAACAGCACACAGTAGGGTAATTTACACATAAATACCTACGGAATAAAAATAAATCGTGCTTAGTAAATAATATACATAGTCTGGTCATGACAGAGGGAGGACACATCAAAAATTTCGGCGGCACGATTCGTTTCTCTAGTGTCAAGAGTTGTTTAAGCCGCCCAGTAGGCGATTCCCATGGCTTATGACTGTCGAATGTTGTATTCTACTACTGAGGATGGAACTTATTTTTAAGAGGCCTACCCATAATGTATTTTATAAGGAAGTTACCTACGTGTCTTCGCTCCTCTAACGAATCTATAAATTGCAACACTGGAACCACATGTCTAATATCATAAGGTCTATTTCGTTTCGACAGCAAATAACTCACTACACTAGCACTACCAAAACCACTTTTACTAACTACGTAATAAAGACTAAGTTTAGTTCCAAGTTTACCGACTAACGTAGCGTGGACTGTAACATTCTATTTATAATATACGAGTACTATAATTTATAAAATACTAATATAATGCTAGAACATACCTGAAGGAAGCTGTTGCTTAAGTTCTTCGAGTCTACGCCGGGGGGCATGTTGTAACCCATGGGAGGTTGACTCGGACCCCCGAAATTAGGCGGCGGAGTAGCGATAAAACCTCCCACTTTGCCTCCAGAAGGTTGCTATAGTCGAAAAAGAATTGTATTATTAGTTATATCACATAATACACATAGAAGTACACTACCACACATACAGACTCATCTCAACACGCCTCTTTCACACGTACAATGTCTCTGGAGGCGGGCGTTGATAGCTGCGCTACAATTTTTACTATTGCGGCTATCATCGTTATCCATTATGTAATGGAATCCATTGTTATAAGTTTACAAAATAAATCATTATAATTATTCACACAGCCACACAAATACATACTTCTCTCGCTAGAAATATAATTTTAAGCCTATTTACATCGACCTACTGCCTAAACTATGTACCTACTACATTTCCATGAGGGGGTCTGGTGACCTGTGGCACAGGTTTTCGCAACCTATTTCAGGCACCAGTCAAACATATTTTATTATTATATTTATCATACTATTATTACATGCAGAGAATTAAAAGGTGTCGCAAAGGCGACTAAGGAATACATCAGGTTGTCGAACAGCAGTGCCGCCTGTACTAGCCACCACCTAACGGCAACCCAGATGCCAAGCGCGATGACTACGGCAAACACCATCAAATGGCAAAATTATACCTAGTATATATGTAAGTGTTATTCAAGTATTAATTACTCAGTATTTTCAAAAATGTGGCAGGCCGAATAGGCAACTTATTTTGTAGCAAAATTCTCTGTTTAATGGTTGGTACACAAGCCCATGGATGGATTAGTGACAATACTTAATTTTATAGCTTAATATTATAACGGAGAACAAATGAAGAACGAAAAATTCTTCGCGCCATAGCCCCCGCTCGCTTTCAGCACTAAATTGCATGCACTGCTTTACAATGAAATGTAACTATTAAATGATGTGTGGTGACGGCATAGAATATCATCACCCCACCTCATCCCGTGGGGATGTAGATATCGTCAGAGGGAAAACCTACTTGAGAAGGCAGCAGCTTTTTCTGTGAACTATGACCATCAAACTGCGATCGCCAATCCGTCTGCCAAGCGTGGCGATTATGGCATACCTATCCCCCAATCCTTTGGGGAGGCTTTTGTCCAGCAGTGGACGTACTTTGGCTGACATGATTAAAACATTTATCCTAAGTAAAACCTACTCATTACCAAGGTAACTAAACTACTAATGATCATCAATAAAATAAAATGTTAAAATTCACAGAAGTTATTTCATACAACCCGCTAACATTAAAAGACACAAATTTATTAGCTCTTTATTTTCATTATAAGGTCTAAAAAGGGAAATAATACTCACAGTAGGATAACTGAATGGTGTTACAGTTGGGCCGGGCATACTAGGCATGCCAGGCATTGGGGCTTGTGGGTAACCAATGAAGCCTGGAGGCATTGGTGGACCATTGATGTCAATCAACAGCGCATCACGACCTGTGGGTGCAATAGAGGTATCATTAAAATCTCTATTCATCTAAAGTGCCTTTAAATCGGAATATTTTCTGACTGCCTTGTTTTCTAAAGTAAATTAGGGAAAGTAACATATCATCAACAGAATTGATTATGATTCTGAACATTAATTTGAACACTATTGCATAATACTTTTTTAGCCTAATTAACTTTGGGTACTTTACAAACATATAATTAACAAACAAAATATTTTTATGGGTCACACTAATATTTGTCCTGCGTGGGAATGGAACCCGGGACATGAAGAGGTAAAGCGACTGTTTTAATCGCTGCGCCACACGTGCCGTCTAATAATGCACTTTCAGTCAGATACAAAGCCAATGAAATGCAACTACATCCTCTGTAAGGGAGCCAGGGAATTATAAATTTGAACTGCTGTCAGTGTGTATCAGGATTGGGAGAGGGTTCTTGTATGATCCCCACCAGAAGATAAGGATTATGAGAAGATAAGATTTTTGATATTTTAGCTAGCTCTAACTTTAATATATGTGTGACCGCATTCACATGCATACATAGGTGTAACCATAGCACTTTTTATGGTGCAGATGTCATAAAAAGGCTTTGGTGCATCATTAGCTAAAATTATTGGTGTTTACTGATTTGAATTAACCCACATAAATCCATTAGAGTAATGCTAAACTAGAATTAATATTCTTTGATTTGGAAGAGGCAAGAAATAATAGTTATATACCTTGTTCTTCCCTCATGACTTGTTCATCAGGTGTGTATTCAACATTGTAGTTCTTAGCTATCTCAATGAGATACCTTTCAACCAATATCTTTGGAGGACTCTGTACAGATAGTTTGTGTTTCAGTTTATCACTCACTGTGTTTACATTTTCATTTCTGCAGGCATCAGCATAAATCTTTCCATATTTTGCTGTCAGTAAGTCTGATACTATTTTCAGTTCCTGTGAAATACCAATACACATAATTACATTATTATTTATTTCGAAATATAGAAATATGTTTTTTAGTTGTCTGGTTGCCAGTGCTCTGCCTAGTTTGGGATCAGATGGCAATGAGTTAATTATCCCAAGATATTAAGAAATTAATATTAATACATTGTAATCATATCATCATCATCATATCAGCCGAAAGACGTCCGCTGGACTAAGGCCTCCCCCAAAGATCTCCACAATTGCCGGTCTTGCGCTATCCGCATCCAGCGATTTCCAGCGACCCGCACAAGATCATCGGTCCATCTTGTAGGGGGCCTGCCCACGCTGCGTCTTCCGGTTCGTGGTCGCCACTCGAGAACCTTTCTGCCCCAGCGGCCGTCGGCTCTACGAGCTATGTGCCCTGCCCACTGCCACTTCAGCTTGGCAATTCTTACGGCTATGTCGGTTACTTTGGTTCGCCTGCGGATCTCAACACTTCTGATTCGATCTCGCAGGGAAACTCCAAGCATAGCACTTTCCATTGCTCTTTGGGTGACCTTGAGCCGCCTGATAAGGTTCATAGTGAGCGACCACGTCTCCGTTCCGTAAGTCATCACTGGCAACACACACTGGTCGAAGACTTTCGACTTGAGACACTGCGGTATTTGGGACGAGAAGATATAACGTAGCTTCCCGAACGCTGCCCAGCTGAGTTGGATTCTACGATTGACCTCCTTCTCGAAGTTGGACCTACCTAGTTGGATGGTCTGTCCTAGGTAAATATAGTTCTCTACAACTTCGAGCGCAGAGACTCCAACCTTAACAAGAGTGGGTGCAACATGGATGTTCGACATGATTTTCGTCTTATCCATGTTCATTTTCAGACCCACTTGTTGAGAGACTCTGCTGAGGCCATCGAGCATTGTACTGAGGTCTTCCATGGTCTCAGCCATGACAACTATATCGTCGGCAAATCGAAGGTATGTAATATTAGTATTGTAAACCTCACTATAATTGTATTATGTGGCAGCCTCGTTGGTCTAGCGGTAGCGTGTTCACCCGCAGAAAACGAGGTCCTGGGTTCAAATCCCGGGTCGAGCCAAAAGTGATTTTGGGACTTTACTGCAAAAAGAAAATATTCTCAGCATCAGCCCGAAGTCTGGGAGTTGGCGGTATTATACCCTCGTGACTCGGAGACCACGTAAAGCCGTCGGTCCTGTACCTGGCCTCTTTCCGGTCATGTCGCTAGGCGTCCCATCGGATCATGAGAGTGATGGAATAGAAAGTGCTCCTGTGTTTGCGCACACGTTTTATTTTTGTATTATTCTTAAGTCAAATTGTTCTGCACTGTTTCTATCCCATTTCATATAAGCTCTCACTAGAGAGAACTCATAGTTGAGTTAAGCTCGCCTGTGTAATGTGCCTGTATAATGTCTTATATAAATATGTATTTCTGTGTGCAATAAAGAATAAATAAATAAAGTAAAATACATATTTAACATTTATTTTGCTTATATTATATATTCAAAAAATATTAAATAGTGCAAACACTGGGATGATGGAATTAATATTGTTTAAATATAAGTAATTTTGCTAGTTTATACACAAATGGCGAGAGATGATATCAGATAGTCTGCCCATGAGTTAAAACTAGAAAGTTTGTTACATTATGTATTGTTTAATTGACCACACTTGTAATTTAAAGAAATAAATAAAATTGGGAGTGTGAAATAAATAAAATTTATAATATAGGATCTTTACTAATAATTAAAGCATTCTTTTATTTAAGTGTTTATTAAGTCTAGTTATATAGATAATTGGGTTATCTTATCAAAGAAAGCAAACAGTTGTCAATAAAAGCATAGGAATTAACCATGACTGGCTCATTTATAAATATGAGTCATTGTTTATTTATAAACAACATTTATTAAGAAACTTGGGAGTCACAAACACATACATAGGATATTCATTTCACAATGAACACTAAGCTATGGAACTAATACAAAGCAACTAGTAAACTAAATACATTAGAAAATTATTCAGGATTCATATTATCATTGGATCACAGGGGAAAACCAGTCCAAGATACATGAAATGTTTACCTGTACATCAGTATGCATCCGTGGTGCAACCCATATGAGACTAGATATGGCCTCCGCAAGGCCTTCATCCAGCTCCTTCATCTGAGTCACCAGACCAAACCTTGCCAAAATCAGATCACAGTACATCTCTACTATTTCCATTGCCTCTACCATGTAGTCCTCTCTGAAATTATTACATCAAAGTTTACTGCCGATTGCAATAGGTGATTAGCCTCACTGTTGTATTCTATTCTGTTTAGAAGCCCTTGCCTTAATAAGCTGGCAAACTAGGTTAAGCAACTAGACATGGATTCAGGTTATAAAAGCAATGACTTATATGTATAACTAGACACGCTGTTTCGAATAAAAACTCTGTCCCAGTCCGGCTGTGCGCGAGGTGAGGGGCGCGGGCGCGGCGGCCAAAATTGCTACTGAGTTGCAGTGAGCAAATTCTCAATATGGGATTGTGCATCTAGTAGAATACATATAGGTCAATGTATAAAAGATATAAATTCAGAGTTGTTGAACCCAGTTGTAGTCATTAGAAAACAGTGGCAAGTGTATAATGCAATGAACATTTTTAAATAAGGTAATAATACGTTAACTAAATACTAGCCCAACTCCAATACTGAATGGCCATTTAATACTCAGTAATTCTATTAAAAAGCAATCCTAGTTATTTACTCAATGACAAGTGCAAATATTTACTTGTTGTGACAATATTGATGTGTTTGGGTTATGGTCAGCTATTCAGCAGTGCATAGTTGCTATAAATACATAAATTTTAAGAGGCCTTTGTCATTTCAGTGTCAATTTATATTTTTATATTATAAGTGAACGTTACAAACTAGTTCTATTAAATTATAAGGGATCTCAAAACAATGCTTAATTAAAGAGATTTGTCTCATTCTCTAGCTATGTAAAGAGTTATCTTCCATGCCTAAGTGAGCATGATAAGCCAAAAGTCTGTGTTGTGTTCTTTGTGTGTTGGCTGTCAGTCAGTAGACATCCATTACATATTACACACTGGTCACAGGTTATCTGAAGCCTAATAGAATCTCAAAATTGAGTTAACCATTTAAAGTTGAGATGTCAATGAGCTGCCACTCAATCACAACAGGTTACTCCAATACAGATGGGCAAAACAAACAAGAAGAACATGATTAAAATCATGTCAGCCAAAAGATATCCATGCTTAGATAAAAGCCTCACCCAAGGCAAAATTTGGGGAGATATGCTGTAGTAAAATTGGCATGCATTATGATAGTCATTAGTTCAAATGTAGATGCTGCTACTTGCCTTGAGGCAACTACTACACCCTAACAGTTGCATGGTTAAATATCTCAAATCAAGTCGCCTTCAAACGTAAGTGAATTGTGGGGGGAGGGGCTACCCTCCTGTACCATCCCCCGCGGAACCCCATGGTTAATAATTAATGTTATCCATGGTTAATGTTTTTCTCACTAAATGGTCACCGTTCTAACCTAACCTAACCCAAATTATAAAAAAATGTGTTTTATCACTTAGTACGAACCCCCTTACCCCCCCCCCCCATATACACACTTAAGTGAAATTCAGGCGACTTCATATGAGATCCAACCAGTTGCATGAGCGTGCTAACTTTAATCAAGCATAAATGCACGCTTTTTTGAGCATGTCTGTCCGTACCTTAATGGGATGAGATGTGGTAGTGATATTTGACGCAATGACTACACAGCAGTAATCATAGTGACCAATCACCACCAATAATAGATTAAATGGTGGTTTCTAATAAATACACAACAAGAACATTTTTAACTCCCTTACATTGAAGTTATCTTCATTTGAACCACTTATGACGACATATTATTATAGTAACGAATGGAAAACTATATCTAAGGCATTTTCAGTATGTTATATTTTATTTTACACTGTTAAATGATACATTTTTGTTTTACTATGAGTTCTACAGACCTGATAATGTGCTCCACTCGTATTTTAGCTCTCTCACTTTTCCCCGCAGCTATATATTCAGCTATTTCCTTCCTGGCTTTCTGAGCCAGTTCTGTTTTCTTCTTTTCTAACAACTTGAGACGATTTATCGCTAATCTCAGATGAGTTTTAAGTTTAGTATAGTTTGGATTTGTGGAAAACATATTGAATGTTGATTGTTGTACAATATATTTGAAATAGTACGGGATTAAGAATGACTAACGCAATCAAATTGTTGTTTGATTGACTTGTTTGTATGAGTGAATCATAGACATGTGTAGGTAATGCGCGTAATATTACTCGGGTGATATTACTTCACAATGTGATGCCATATTACGCATTACGCGACGAAAACTAACATCACACCATCATCACCCGCGCATTTCCTATAAAAGAAGAGTGCGAGTGTGAGGAGTGATGAAGTGATGTTTGATGTAATGTTCGTTTCTGGAACGTAATTTCTCATTCTGTTCTGCCTACTCGAATCGACTTTGCGCGGCGCGCGGTAGAGTGAGACAGATGGACGTTGTTCCACAAGTTAGATAGAGACACGAGATAAGGCGAAGACATGAAACGTTCGTGACGGCTTTTAAGCCGTAAGTTTTTATGAGAAGGTTTATTCATATTTAGCCGGGTTTTTACCTATGATCACTTGCATTGTTTAAATATTTTTGAGTCAGAACTATGTAGTTGGGGAAATGCATTTTGTTGGCTAGATATTCTTTAAAATTCTTTTAGTTACTTCCTAATAACTTTATATATTATAAGTGCAGTTTATTTAAATTGTTAAAAGTTATGTAAACTTACATAATCCGTCTTTATTCGGTGTAACGTAATATATTGGGCTTAAGTATGAAGGAAAATCAACTTTATCCACATAATAATTTCGATAATCGGTAATCAGCGTTACAGTATTTATTAATCGTCAAAAAACAATCAATAGGTATGGTCAAACTAAAACACTATAAGACCTACTCATATCTAAAAAAATATTCATCATTTAAATACACCGTGTGTAAATTTCAGGTCAAGGTTTTCAAGTAATATGATCTAAATAAACTTTTTCTAACTGAAAGGTAAATGTATTACGGCAGTGCAACAAGTAATACGTATCACTTCAAAGTAATAGTACAGTCGAAGTACAAACATTATCAGATCGTTCGAATACGTCGCGTAATGTTTCGAGTAATGCGTAATGTTATCGAGTAATATCACCTGACCGAAAAAGTAATGTTGCATCACATTACTTCATAAGGTGATGTTTTGCGCATGTCTAGTGAATCATGAATCACCTCGCCACTGCAAGCTTTATGTCAAAATCCCTGTTGCTCAGCTGCTGCGGTTCGGAGCGGCAACAATACTTGTCAAAATACATGCCAAAAATTATTGTTTAATTGCATGTGATATTCGTTTCGATCTATATCTTTAATGGGTTTTACACATAATTGTAGACACGTTAATTAGATAAATTCGATCGAACATCTTGTACTCATTCTAGACAACTTACAAGTGTTGGAAATGGAAACACTGGTGGATTCACAGACTACATAACAAGAGAACTCTTTACTGGGATCAAAGATATTATTTAAATATAATATCTTTAACTGGGACGTAGACAGAGAAACCAAGTTAGTTTCTCTGTCTACGAACTGGGATAGGACAAAGACTATGTAAGACTTGACTATGACGGGACTTTACTTGACATTGACTTAAATGACGAAAATTAATGAAGTATTTTTTTATTGAAGGCTCATAAATAAATACTCCATTAAAAAAAAGAAGAAGAAGAAATAAATACTCTTTGGCTCATAAGGCCGAAGAAGCCAGAGCCAAAGAGTATTTAACCTACAGGCCAGAGCCGTAAAACGGAATGAAAAAATAAGATTTAAGTTCTTTGTTATTTTCTTTTTGTTTTTGGTAATAAGTTCAAATAAGCAGACCAGACAAAGTTTATAATCACTCGTAGAAGTAGTTCTAGTTACCTATTACAAATCGACACCACTTTGCCTAATACTCGTTGACTAATCATGGTGATGTGCTATATAAAAAACTGTAAAAATAAATCAGGAAAAAGCGTCCAGATCATTAACAGTAAAAAACAAATACGATTTTTCTCCTTTCCAAAAAATAAGTCTGTTGCTGCTGAATGGCTTCGCCATTGTCGTTCCAATACGGATAAAAAGTCTGATGGTAAAGTATGATTTGACATGTAAAATATTATTATGTTGGTCTAGTGGTTGGTGACCCTGATTGCTAAGCCAGAAGTCCTGGGTTGGATCCGCACCCAGGATAAATCTTTGTGCGAAGAGCATTATTTGTTCTGTGCATGGGTGTAATGTGTCTATAATATTTAATAGAATGATACAAATATGTTTAACAGTAGTAGCACCTAGTTTGTAATGAAATAGCTGTGTGATAGTTGTTCAGAGATATTTATTTATTCATTATATGGTAGAATAATTCCCCATTGAGGTTGAGGAAGCACTGAAGCACTTTACTTGTGTTGCCACAATTTGAACTGCCTACCATTACCTACAGTTCTTGAGATACAGCTCACTAACAGACACACAGCCATAGGAGACTTATTAATAAGATTCTGTTGGCATCTTTTGGGTTACAAAACCAAAAAAGAAATTAACTGTCACCCCATTCCATACTAACTTCAGTGCTTGTAGTGTGATTTTGTCTAAATTAATTAATTTAACCAAAGTTCTGGTTAGACCAAAATTGATAAATTGCTCTAACCAGAAGTTTAGGTAAATTAATTTATTGGTTGGTTATATAGGAGTTATAATGTATGTCTTTACTTTGCAGCTAGAGTGTGCTCAAGACATTTCCTACCAAGTGATTACTTCAAGTCATTACGACATCTCTTGATGAATGAATCACCTCAAAAGCTCAGAATATTAAAACCAGATGCTGTACCTAGCTTAGAACTTGGTAATGAGGAATTAAGTATAATAGAAGACATGAAAACAGATCAAGAAATGACATATTTTGTGGAAATCAGCTCTTTTGAAAACATGGAACCTGGTACTAATACAGAAGTCCTTGTAAAGCATACGGGAACCTCAACATCAAATAGAGAAATTGTTTCAATAAAAAGGGAAATGGATTCAGAAATGGAAATCAATTCAGTAAATACTAAGAATGTAGTAATAAATAGTGAACCTAGGTAAGTGATACAGAAGTTAGTTAGTTATGAGTGTCTTTAACACTTTGACAGCCGAAGATTTCACAATACAATAGGTTTGGGACGTACTCTGCACGTGATCGGCTGTGAAAGGGTTAATATATTGTACTCTTGCACATTAGCCCAATCAAAAGGCTGAGTGTGGGAAACAAACTCACTACCAGCAGCCACTTCAGTGTCAAAGCTACAATATTCATTGGTCTAGTGGTAGCACTGGGTCCAAATCACAGGTTGAGACAAAAAAAGTGATTTTGAGATTTTCTGTTCAGTTTCTCAGTATCAGCTCGAAGTCTAGAAGTTGGTGGTATTACACTCCTGTGCCATGAAAAGCACATAAGGCCAAGAGTTCTGCACCTGACTTCTTTCCAGTTGTAGTAATGCAATTGGATTATTATAGCGATGGTAAATAAAGTGCCCGTGTTGTGCACTATAATATATCCCACGCAAATAGCTAGTCTCCATTATGACTAGCCTATGTGGCCAAAATTTGACCAGCTTCAGATTATTATTATTGATTTACAATAAATTAATATATCAATTTTATTTCAGTGACATTTTTATCAAAATTCCATTATCAGAATATGATAACCTCAAGGCAAGAATTACTAAACTTGAAAAAATGTTAAAACATAATAAAGATATTGAGGAAAAATTTAGTCATATGAAAAAGAAATTACAGGGCATATTTAGTCCTGGTCAAATAAGGAGCTTGATGACCAACCATAGAATAAAATGGTGTGCTGAAGATATCTCCGCTGCCAAAACATTACAAAATGTTAGTTCTAATGCATATGAATATCTCCGATCCACTGTTGGTATTCCACTTCCAAATCCCAGTACATTACGAAGATACAACATGTTTTATATAGAGGAAGGGCCTCAAAATGAGGATTGAATATAAAGCTCCAAAAACACTACGAATTAAAAAGTGTATCTGCAACTAATCAGTGGAATGTCAGATATCCGCTTTATATATGCAATATCTAAAAAAATATATGTTGATCATTATACCCAATAAGACAAACTGAAGTGGCTTACTGGTGTCTTTGATATGATTAAGGTAATATACCTACCTAAGCTAACATGGTCTTCGTGTATTGTATACCATGACACAAGAAAGGAGAATTCTATAGAAATTATATTGTTTGGTATCTTCTCAAATTTCTCAACTGCATCCAATAAGAAAATATGTAAAAAAATATCAAGTACAACGAGTATGTGGAAGTGAGTACAGTAAGTAAGGAAAGGCGGAAATACTCTCTGAATTGAGGAAAGAACTGAAGTAGTAAGTGGCTAACTTCATGGTTGAAATCAGACGAATATTTTGATAAAGTTGGGCACTCAAAAAAAAAGGAAAACCTTGATCTTGAATGTGTAAAACAGAAGTACATTATGTAGTTCTATCCATAAGCAGGTAAAAGAATATAAATAGCTTCTACTAATTGTACATTGAATGGTTTGTTTATCAAACTAGGTAATGGAACAAAAGAAAATAAATTTAGTAAAGGAAATATGGTAATGGAAGAACTATAAAAGAAGATTTAAAGACACATTGTTAGGTACACCAAATGTAAAAGTACAGGTTTGTGATTGTTGCCACACAGCAACTGTCTAATGGATGAATTACTACTTGATGGACTTGAGATAGTAAATAATAATATCTAGGGACAATGTCACACAGATCATCCTAGCCCCAAACTAAGCAAAGCTTGTACTATGGGTACCAGGCGACGATTTACATACTTATATAGATAGATAAATACTTATATACATAGAAAACATCCATGACTCAGAAACAAATATTCATGCTTATCACACAAATATTTGCACTTACCGGGATTCGAACCCAGGACCACCAGCTTCGTGGGCAGGAGCACTACCAACTAGGCTATGGTGACCGTCTACGAATGAAATAAGTAAACTAATAGGAAAATTGTACATATATATTGCATATGTATGTTTGATCCTAGTTTTGCCCATTGACCTCACAAGGTATAAAAAACGTAGTTTATGAAGCAGATTGATGGATTCTGCCATGCAACAGGTTTATAGTAATCCAGCAATGTTGGCTAGCAGTATATGCAGAATTAAAGCAAGAAAGGCTCCTGTATGATTTGGAGACTACTCAATGTGACCTGACATGAGTTACATTTGTTTTATATATAGATTATTTTTTGTATTTTGTATAAATAAATGTAAGAAAATACAAAATGACATTGTTTTTATGACACCTTTGTGATATGTGTAAAACAATAAGGCTTTTCCAGCAGGGTTGCATTGCAAACAAATTACATATGTAGGGAATTGGACCAGCAACATTGCAGATTTATTCATGGAGGTTCTTAAAATTCAAGAATGGGTTCTGTAAATAATAAAAATTACACAATTTACTGATGTAATGCAGGAATTCTCTTTTTTAGGGTGCGGGCCACAGAGGCGGAGCGGAGACGAGCTATGCCGCGATTCACCAATCACATGGCTTGAAATCCAAATCTCTCCTTTCAAGCCATGTGATTGGTGAATCGCGGCACAGCTCGTCTCCGCTTCCGCCTCAGTGGAACCGCCGCCCAAAAAAGGGAATTCCTGCATTACATCAGTAAATTGTGTAATTTTTATTATTTACAGACACCCAAACTCAGAACATCTAAATATGGGTCACTAAAATAGCCTCTAGCTCGTCGGTACACTTCACCGATGGCTCGTTACCTCGAAAGGTCCGTCACATAGACACCCTGATGCCTGTTATTCAGTAAGCTGTTCCACCGCCTGTGCCAAAATTTCAAGAGTTCGTGGTAACCCTAGTCCATTACTGCGTTGGACTGATCAAATGTGCGGTGGAAATAAGGGTGAAGATCTGGTGATAGCAACCGTAGTTCCTCCTCCTTGTACTCACTTTCTTTTACCAGAAACGTAATTTGTCTCGATTTTTAGGTTAGGCAAAAAACGGAACCCTTATAGATTCGTCATGTCTGTCTGTCTGTCCGTCCGTACCTAAGTATGTCACAGCCACTTTTTTCCGAAACTATAAGAGCTGTACTGTTGAAACTTGGTAAGTAGATGTATTCTGTAAACCGCATTAAGATTTTCATACAAATATAGAAAATGAACAATAATTTTGGGGGTTCCCTATACACAACTGAAATTCAACATTTTTTTTTTAATTATATTGAGGTTTCTAATATCATTTTTTTCTAAACTGAATAGTTTGCGCGAGAGACACTTCCAAAGTGGTAAAATGGGTGTCCCCCCCCCCATCCTCTGTAAGTTCTAAAATAAGAGAATAATAAAACTAAAAAAATATAAGTCATTTCTTTATTTACCAAAAAATAGGTACATGGTATACAGAGCTGTTAAAAATAGAATTAGACCATACATGTTTTGCTTAAAAATTAAGGCATTCAAATTTTCAGGTTCAGGAATTCCTTAGTGCTATAAAAGTTATTTCCATTCAACCATTTATATAGCTCAATTCTAAATAATCTGCATTGTGGTGTACATTGTTAGGTAATTTATTATATAGACGTACACACATAGCCAGACTGCTTTTAGTACCTATATTTTGTTGACCAAGTCTACGTATACGATAACACAGGTGTATTCTCCATTTTCTCATAATAAGGAACTGGCTAGTCGAAGCAATTAGGTACTAAAGAGTCCCGCCGAGTCGTATCACCGGGGTAAGACTTACATTTTTTCTTGCAAGAAAATTATGCACCCAATAACACTGCCCGACCAGGAATGTCATCGTTTGAATATAGAATAATATTGATGCTATCCATTTCTGTTTGCTATTAGGTATAGAAAAGTAGGACAGTGCAGTATCTTTGGTCCAGCACCCTTTGTTTCAGGCGCAAATAGTATTCCTGAGCCAATAAATACACGAGTAGTATCGTTGTCGTGTCGTGTCACGTGGCAAACAGGCGAAAAACTTGCTATAGTACAGTTTGAGCCCTGCTCTAATACTTATTAGTATAAATGAATAGGTACTATAAATTATAACCATTATTTCTTATACTTCACGGCCAAATTCGACGGAGACTAGTTAAACTCAGGACATTATAGTACACGACCATAGCTGGGCACCATTAATCTAATAGTTAACTTCGTTAATCCGCTACAAAAAAATTTAGCTCGTTAATCGTTAAAGCGTTACATTTCGGAAGAATTATCGGAAGTTAACGTTAATCGTTAATCTAACGGATTAACGTTAACTTCCGATAATTGTGATATGTACCTACCTATGTGTAAAAGTGCATTTTTATATCTTTGCATAAGTAAAATTATAAAACCTGTTGGTTTAGGTTCTGGAAGTTAATAGGATAGGAACAAAACAAAATACTTTAAATTACACATTCAAATGTGTAATTTAATCGTCGGGCATAAGGTGCATATTCCCCTTCACGAGCAAAAGTCTCCACAAACAACGAAGGGAATATATGGAAAAATTAAGCACCCAGTCATCTGAACCTTTGCTAAAGCATGTGCGAGAAACTATCACAAATATTATTCCAAAATCAGTTAAGCAGACCTCTACAGATGTAGAAGAAGAAACTCCAGCCGAGAAAAAACGGCATCGTACATTTGCAGAAAAAAAAAACATTGTCTAAGATAACATGCGCCAAATGAAGTTTACGACGAATACAAAAAAAATTCTTTCTATGTCTATGAAACCAAATAATTATAATTTTCTCTGATTATTTCTTTGTTGCTTAGTTCATAAGAAATAATTTAATTACTTTTGAGAAAAAATATATTATTTTGTGATTTTAATTTGCTGTAAACGGAAGACCAAAGGTAATGGCCCATTTAGTATGAAAAATATACCTACGGCGTACAGAAATGAAATATGGGGGGAATCAAAGACAAATGATTATACTTTTCAATGGTAAGTGGTGCATTACTGTGGCCGATGGGGATCATGAAATAAAATATAATACATTGTATTATTGCGCGACCGCAACAAAGCTCGGGTGAGACCGAGACAGCAATATACGTGTTATTTATTACCTGACCGAACGAGTTTGCTATATAAGTGTCATGATGATATTTTTATTTAACAAAACAATGGCAAAGTAAGTCTGCTTGTTTCATTTTCAAGTCTAAACTACTGAACCGATTTTGGTTAAATTGCTTGCCCCGTAGAGATATACATGTAAAGAATGAGTGTTTGTTTAATACCTTAGGTGCATAGCATAGATTAAGAAAATACATTATTTAATTATTTTTTATCTATCATGTCATGTCAAATTCCTATGAATAGACAAAAAAATATATCTTATATACATATTAGATTTGTAGACGGACATAGTAAACTTTTTATCCCAGTGACATATTTCCATGGGATAAAATAATTTAGAGACGGGCGAAACCGCTGGTGCAGCTAATTATTATCCAATTTCGATCGGTCTACTGCAAGATATCTCCATTGAATTATTTTTTTCTTTTTACATATAATGAACAGTGGGTTATGCCTGCATTATTTGCCATCATTTTCGTTTTTGTACAAAAACATTTTTGAACCGGGTCGGATTATGGGCCATGACCTTTGTAGGTTTTATCTAGAGGTTTTTTGATTTAACTTTAATGTTTCTAGTAGGTATATAAATAAATTAACTAATAAAGTTTTGTTTTATTATTAATCAAAATACAAAATCAATATTTAGTGTTAATTCCGCTAATTGTCAGTTTAATCATGCTGGGATGCAATTTTATTATTAGTTCAATACCCACCCATTAAACTATCATTAACCTGATAGTTTAATGGGTGGGTATTGATACAATAAAAAAGTATTTAATAATGAAAAACTATAAATGTATTATGTGCCTCAGAAGCGTATTGTTATATTTAATGGCAGTTTAAATAAGGTTATCTTTCTAGGGTTAACGATTAACGGATTTCTGCATATTAAAATTAACGGAAGTTAACGAGTCCGTTAACATTTTTAAAAGTTAATCCGTTAATCAAAATGTTAACTTCGTTAATTAACGATTAACGGATTAACGAGTACATGCTCAGCTATGTACATGACTTTGTGTGCAAACACAGATGCAGTCTTCATTCTCTCACTCGCATACTTCGATGGGACTTGACCGACTTAACCTGGGTGAGATCAGGCCTAGGTAGGCAGCTTTACGAGGTACGGGCGCATAACGTCGCCAAATTACAGATCCCGGCCTGCAATTGGCTGATATTCTTACCAGGAAAAACAACACTAATTGGCCACACCTACTGGGGATTAGAACCCAGCAACTGATTATCTAGTTTCATATCCTACAGGTAGAAATGAGGCAGTACAATAAGGTATAAAGTAGGTATAGAGGAGTACAATAAGGTAGGTACTCCACCATACCTTATTCGTTGTTATACCTTCGACAATTACCAATTCCGACTTTCCAACAAATATTTTATTTTGGCTATCAATTCCATACGAATACCATAGGGAAATTATTAAATCCACTTTAATTTTGTTACGGAGAAGTACGTTAAAGTAGTTAGCATCTTTGTTCAGCGTGCATTATACAAGGTGTAACATAAATAGTGAATGTCACTGAACGACCTCTCTATCTACCTTTTAAACTAATATAATTAATTAAACAAAAACAATTGGGCAAATACGAAAATCAATTTTTAACGCCCAAGAATGCATTCACCATGTCGTACCTACATATTATGTTCACTGCTGGAAAAAGGCTCCCCAAAGAATGGGGGGATACCTATGCCATAATCGCCACGCTTGGCAGATGGGTTAGCGATCGCAGTTTGATGATCACAATTCACAGAAAAACGCTGCTGTCTGTTCTCTGGTAGGTATTCCCTCGGGACGATTTCTATGCCCCCCACGGGATGAGATGGGATGATATTCTACGCCGTCATCACGCTGCGAAAATGCATCAGATTCACCATTATTCTTTTATGGGGAGTAGAGAAAACAAATCCGAGATGCCGGTCGTTTTCTAGCCCCGAAAATCCCGAGACTGTCCTCGGCCAATCTCGGGATTGAAACAAACAGGTAAACAAAAATATAAATACCAATACAATCTAGGCAAGGTTATTGTCAAGGCGCAACGGACTACGGAACGCAAACTAGTTGCGTTCCGTAGTCCGTTGCGCCTTGACAATAACCTTGCCTAGATTGTATTGGTATTTATATTTTTCTACTTTTCGGCCGGACCCGGTATTTGAACTATTTTGAACCCAGGACCTCATCATCTGCGAACTGCGAATGAACTACTTACCACAGGAGACCCACGAGGCAGATAGTTCAGTTGTTCAATTTCATAGGTAGTTCATGTTTTTTTTTATACCAGAACTATTTGTTACACTTGGTATTCGAATTGTGATTTCATACACCTACCTACCTAATATGTTATAGGCGCATTTGGACCATAACATAAAATCTAACAGAGATTGTATAATGACTTGACCCCCTACAGTTATTAGAATTAGCAGTTGAGACGGTAGTAGATGAACCCACTGAGTTTGTTTCGCTGGGTCTTCTCAGTTGGGGCGCATTGGATCCGGTGGTAGCATTAAAGCGCGACCGTCGTTATTAACACAAGGTCCGTCATAATAATAATACCTTAATATAGACAGAACCATTGACAATATGTAGTAAAAATATTAGACTTAAACTAGATAATTAAATATAATCTCTTGACAATAACTTGATAAGAGCTAGCTAAATATCAATGCTATAATAAAATCAATTTTATAAATGTTTTCATACAATGTGTACCTAAATATCTATGTTACTAGAAATAATAATGTATACAACTATATTACTACAAACATGTTCTGACTATTTACAAGCGCTTTTTTAAAGTCTACGTGAATATAACCTTTTTTATTTTATTTTATTATTTTAAAAGACACACATTAATATAGTAGGTACCTAAAGTCGCATACTTTAGGTACCTACTATATTAAATAATAATGTCCTCCTAGCCGAATTTCGGCCACGGCGGCCAGTCTCAACAGAGATTAGCCATCTGCGCGGGACATATTATAGTGCTCAAGTGTGTGCGCAAACACAGGAGCACTTTCTATTCCATCACGCTCATGATCCGATGGGACACCTAGCAACACGACCGGAAAGAGGTCAGGCACAGGACCGACGGCTTTACGTGCTCTCCGAGGCACGGGGGTATAAACCGCCAACTCCCAGACTTCGGGCTGATGCTGAGAAAATTTTCTTTTTACAGAAAAGTCCCAAAATAACTTTTGGCCCGACCCGGGATTTGAACCCAAGACCTCGTTATCTGCGGGTGAACACGCTACCGCTAGACCAACGAGGCAGTCACTACTATATTATTATGTGTGTCTCAACTGCTAACTCTACGAAAGTTTGTGAGTGGAAAAACTACTGAACAGATTTTGATGAAGCTTTGTAGTAATATTTGATGTTTGTTACTGTTTCACGCAATAACTAGGTACTGATAGGATTTTAATGAAACTTTACAATAATATAGCTTATATATAAGAAATAACATATAGACTATAATTTATAAACATATTGTGTGAATTGTTTCTAACGATAAGTCTCAGTATCACTGGATACCTACTTATTTCGTATAAATAGTATAATGGAAATGTTTATCTTAAATAGTCCTACAAAAAAGTCCGCGACAGCATATATCTACGTCTACATCTGTTTCACCTTCACGACTAAACCGCAGAAACAATTTTGATGGATTTTGGTATTAAGATAAATAGGATCTTGGAAAAGAAAATAAGCTACTCGAAGTACCTACTAACCCTGCGCAGACGTAGTCGCGGGTACGAGTTAGTCTCTTTTTTTGTTAAGTCTGCTATCTTTAGTCCGATCCCAACGGTGGCACTATTGTGTTATGCAATAAAACAAAGTTATAATACAAAATTTAACATTTTATTTCGTTCCTTATACAATTACCATCGTGATACTAATAAGTCAGTGCCTACCGTGTCGGTGGCTATTAAGAAACAAGTTTCCTATAAGTACACTAAAAATAATACATTAAGTCAACATCCGATACGGCGATCCATTCTATTAGTCAAACTCTTATCACAATTAAAAATAATATAATAGATTTTTGTCATTAATATCATAACATGGCACTGTATACTTGATATTTATAACATGGCATTATATCTATGAGCTATGTTTCATACAACAATTAAGTACGTAACAAAAATACTTTCATTGAATTTTAATTTCTTGTACATTTTTGTGCAGGTTAGTATATTTAGTAGGCGTTACCTTAAAATATTTATGTAATACAATCTTAGATTCCATCAGTTTATTTATAATACCACAAACAGTGAGTATATTTGCATTACAAAAAATAAGTACATCACGATCTTTCACACTTACGTAATTACCTAAATTAGCACATGAGTTTGGAAATACTACGGATACCTACACATAAGCAATTGTCCACTTAAATGTTACCAATTTTCAAGTTGACCATAAGACGTGTACTGCGAAAAGCCGCAGTACACTTCTGTACTTGCAAAATAGAACATATAAACCCACAATCCAAAGAGACCAGTCAAAATCAATTAAGTGACCGGTTAAAATAAATATTGCCTCATTGAAATATGCATGCTTTACTCAAGATTACGACTACAACTTTGTGGGTAGGAACAAATTCGTATATACCCTATTTTGGTAATAAAGACCACATACTTCCATCTATAAGAGACTAAGTATGTAACACTGGGAAGGGTGCAGATGAACATTATAGTACTTATTTTTTTTATAACATTAATACATAACAATTTCATTGTGACTGCGAATTGACATTAAGTTAGACTTATTTCCGTGAAACACGAATTAACAGTGCAAAGTAACATTTAAACCTTAAGTACCTATTTATATAATACATTCAATACATCGATCATAATACTGTGAATTTCAGAAATACAAACTTTCACATGAGTAAAGTGAAACTAAATTTTATAAGGTAGTTAGTATAAAAACAAAAATATCGAAGCTAAGCTCGCTAAGATCTTATATTGTCTCATGTGAATATTTATGTGATAATTATTGTCACATTGATGATTCCTATAAATTGATTCTATATCAGAATAGTCACAAATATTTACAAAGACTCAAACTACAACAATAGAAATAGAAACAGCGTCATTCAAATGAAATACGTTGTCAAAAAAATAATACTGCTATTTATAAAAATACTTCAAAAGAGCATTGGTTACCTATCTATCAATTAGATCTAAACATTCAGTCATTGTCAGAAACTATATTATTACTTGTATCACTAGATTTTTTTACTACTTTATTGTGACAGTGCTCGTAATCATCATGTAAAACTACCGTCGTAGCGCTTATATTCGAAGGGCTGTGAGAATGGGTGAGATTCGTTCGATTGCTGTCTGCTAGATGTTCAAGTTCATGGCTTTCTAAATTGGGTACCCCTGAACATACAGAACTGACTCGCGATACTGATTTTCTCTCCTCTTGAGGATAATCTTTTGAAGAATTGCGTCCAAAAATATGGAGCAGTGAACACAAGAAGAATGTGGCATACATCCAACTCACTACCATTATCAAAGCGAGGAAAGATCCTATTTGAGAATAAGGGAGGAGATATGAGCGTAACAAAAATATTCCGGCAAACCCAGTGGTCAATGCAGCGGCAGCTGTAGGACCTGCAGAAGCCGACAAAGCGTATTTGACTCTTACAGATTTAATGCCATTAGCATGTGTATAACTAAGCGCGTAATGAAGACTGAAGTCTACAGCGAGTCCCGCAGACGTAGATATAGCCACACTTTCTAAAATATTAAGTTTCCAATCATTTAAGACAAGGATAGCTATAGTCACAGTTGCCGAGAATATCATTGCTGTCAGAGAACAAACACTAACCACAAGACTTAATGTAGCTGGTATAAGTACTACAAAACCTAGACTCGCCGATAACACGAGAGCCATCACAGTGCCACTAGCTAAGGTTTTCTGCAAGTCATAAAACTGTAGATCTGACAAAAACCAGCCATACCGCATTCCTGGAGGAGCATTTTTTAACTCTTCTTGTGTCCAATTTTCAACTTGGATATAAAAATGATCCATTGCTGAGTACGACATAGAGTAGGGAACTATACTTTCGAATTCTACTACAATAGCTGCAACTGTAGGAGAGGCAGTTCTAAGAAACTTCGGACCTGCCACACCCGGCATAAACAACGCTCGGGAAGTCTGGTATAGAGATTCTATAGCTTTTATTATACAAAACTCGAAAACTTCCTTTTTGTAAGGAAACTGCGATGACTCACAGCATGGAGTCCTATTTATTTTGTCAATATTGTCAATACATCTCCTACTCATATACATTTTAAAACTCTCAATGAAACAATTAGGGAGCAGAGGGCCGAGGGTGTGTTGGAAAAATGGCTGAGCTTTTATTCTAGCACAAAAGCCAGATAGCCATAGTTGGGATTGGGGATCTGATATGGTAAATTCTTCATCAAATACTAAATGTCCTTTTGAAGCAGGATCCATATGGTTTCCATTGTCAATGGCTTTTATCCCCCAAACCCATCTGAGAGGCATCTTACTACCAGTTCCAATATCTTTACCGAACCTTTCAAATAGAAATTTGCTTCTATACACCAAATCATATTGTTCAAAAGGATGAGAAGTCTGGAATAGTTGAAATTGTCTAGAGTCTGGTAACTGAAGCCCTGGTAAATAAAAAACTGCAATCATACTCCCAATGCCTAAAACACCCATTACAACAACAAACATTATGTGCAATCTTGTAACACATGTTATAATAAATCTATTCAATATTACTCTGACATCTTCCCAAAATTCATTAATACTTGTATGAATTACATCTAATAACTTTCTTTGACTCGTACATAATTTAACATCTATGATAAATACTGAGACCGGCAACCAACTTATCATTAGAAAAAAGTTGACTAGAACAGCAGTCCCTGCAAAAACACTGAAGCAGTTAATAGCTGGAATGTAGCTCACATAGGAGGCATAAAATGCAACTGCAGTTGTCAAGGTGGTGATGAACATGGTCACCACAGAATGTTTCATAGTTTCCTCTAGTATCTGTATTAGTATAGTTTCACCTGCACTGGATACATTCTTTATATCACTCAATTCATTGTCTTGAGAGACAACATTGTCTCTGATGAGCTGTTTGCTGACCATCTTCCACACCTTGACATAGAGGAATGCATCATCAGCACCAATACCAATTACAACAACGATTACCAATAAATTCATAAAGGGAAAGAACTCTAAATTGAACACATACACATACAAGAAGTATGCTATACCAAGTGAGTATGTTATAGCTGTGAACAACAGTATGGTGAGTAAAAGAGACTTAGTGTAGAACCACACACATACAAACACAAATACACTACCTAAACCTATCAACCAGGTATCTTGTATCACCCATATGTCAAAAAGTTCATTCTTCAGTCCAAAATCCATGGCAGGTATAGAAAGAGTATCATAAGATAAATTTGAACTCTGCAACTTCTGGTAATAAGGTAACACAGTACTGCTGCTTGGTAACGGTAAGAAAAGCATCACATTTGCAACATGACTCTGTGATAAATCTATAGGGGTAAATGCTTCAGAGTCTATTAAATAAAATAATAAATTATAAACTGCATCATACTGAGAACAATACTTAGGGACTTTACATCTATCTAATTCGCAAGAGGCCATTAATGTAAAATTATGGAAGTAGCCTGCACATTTTTTCAGCATTAGTACAGCATTGTCCACATCTTCCTCGACAATATGTTCACATGTATTCTTGCCAGCTACTAAAGCTATATAATTTGGCACACTCCACACTGGACAACACACTTCTTCAGAATGTGAGTCTCTTTGGCACATTTTATAATAATCAGCTCCTCCTAATTTTATCAGCATAGATTGGAATTTGCACATTTTCCTTACATTCTCAAATGTTAACAAAGATGTATTAACTGAATTTGTAATAACTAAATGAGCATAATCTGATATGGGGGGACCACATGTCCCTGAGGCATAGTTGTCATGAATTGGCTTGTCAGGTCGGCGTCGCATTTCCTTGATGGTAACCCATTGCTTTCTGTCATGATCTTTGAGAAACACAGTATCTTCATCTTCAAAAGTTTTATTCTTACCAAATCCCCAATGGACATGATCACTAGATATGTTAGATGCTGGAGTTAACCATGTCAAATTTGTGTTGTGATGTACTTTCTTTTTTTTATTGCGTCCTTTGTTCTTGGGTCGCCCATGGCTCGATCTCGGTCTATCTTGTCGTGTTTTGTTGTAATAAGTTTGATTCATACGTATTTGATCTTCGATTTCTTTGGGGTTTACGGCGAGACTGCGAGAGGGTCTAGTCTCTTCGATTAGGTTTTCCCAAGCGATGAACCGATGCGCTAGTGTAGTACCTCGAGTCTCGAAACCCACAACAGGGTCAGAAAATGATGGTAAGTCGTGACAAACTAGAGGGATCACGGTGAGAGCAGTTGAAATCACAGTAACAGTGAAAAGAACAAAATAAGAGTGGCGGACGATAAACCTGGCATAAGCAGACAACATCTTTATGTAATGGATACACAGGCTTCATAGTTATTTCACGGTACCATCTTCTCACAGTAGCGTAACACATACCCTTAAACAAGTGGGTATAAAATACTTAAAACGAATTACATTTTGCGAAAGAAAGAAATACATGGATAATGGAAGAAACACGTGGAAAATGGAAGGAGTAAAAACTAGAAATCTCTCCAGCACAAAATACACACACAACTAATTTGCCACAGATTAAAATTATTATTATGTCTCAAACAATGGCAATTTTCGCCAAAATCTGTCTATTTATTGGAGTGACTGTAGAGTAAACTATGACTTACCATAACGTAATAAGATGTAGTTTGCATTGCTACATTTTAAATTAGTAGTCATATTCGTCTTGTTTTCTAAATTTTGGCATTGTCTATGATATTTCAGAATTCGGTGAGTGCTTAGTTTAAAGAGTCAACATAACGTCAACATATTGACGTTATGTTGTACGCCCCAGACACCTCCCAACCCGTAACTATGTATTTGACTTAGAAAACCTTGCAATACACGATTGCACGCAGGTCATCAGTAACAAACAATACAATGTCTACTCATAGCAGTGTCCATACAATTTTCGTTTACAATCACTTAAGTGTGCACCGACTCTACTCAATTCGGAGTGCTTATAAATGAAAAACAGCCTCGTATAGTAAAAATAAAGCGAAAGTGTGTAATGAAAGAGTAAAATAAAATAATGTATCTCGTCAAATATAATATCTGTCGGCTGAAATATTTGTTAAAATAGATAAAAAGCATTTTGAATAATAAACGTTAAATGTCGTTTCTTAATGAACAATGTTACGCATAGTTTTATTTTAAATGCAAATCGCAATTCCCTTCAATAGCCTAAAAGATATCGTAGAAAACGACATTTTTGTTTATTTACGTTACAATGGAGAAATTTCATTTTGAATTCACTATATTACCAAGAAAAGACGGAAAATTAAACGTTTATTCTATAACGTCCAGTGCCACGAGCAAAGATATTATAATATAACAAGATTGCGCACTCCAAGATTTAGTTCAAAGTAAAATGAACTCAAAGTCTTTAAGATACAGTCCATTTCTCTTTGTAGTGTACCAATAGGAAAAAACGGACCACTTGAGAGGCTCTCGTTTTGGAATCTGTCCCTGTCTAACAGATGGCCAGCCTAAAAATAACTTACTTGACGTATAAAATAGTAGAATTTTTGGTCAAACACCTAGGATTATGTTTTCATATAACTATAATTAAATAATTTTTATTTATTTAAGACGTACACAACGTTTTTTTAAACTATGTCTTATTCTTTGATAGCTGTTTAAATACATTTAATTTGGGTTTAGTAAATTCAATAGCAGTATTTATAAGAAATGACGTTTACCACACTCAATTTGTAAACAAATATGGCGAATGTTTGTTTTGAAATTATTTATCGTATTGTGCTCCAATCCAGTTCCAATTTGATTAAAAATGGTTTTAACTTGTTGCGTAAAAGGGTGTAAAAGTGAGGGTCATCTGGGGAGTGGTATATCTTTTCACAAGTAATTGTTATCTTGTAATGTTTCTATATTTTGGCTAAGTTCAGCAACAGGGTAACCATTCGTTACGTATTTAATGGATCGTTTTTCTAGATTTCCCAAAAACGAGGAATTGAAACAAAAATGGATGAATATTGTTCCCGGTAAATAATAATTCACATTTGTTTTAGAGTTTTTGCACATTGACACAAAATACTATTTCCCCACTACCAGCCACTAAGCATACCTACTCGAGATTGTTGCCTCTTACAACAAACGATTTTTCCAACCTGTCGTAATGTATATTAAGTATTTTATACCTACGTAATAATTGTCTGCTGTGTGGTGACGGCGACAAATATCAGAATCAGAATATCATTACCCCATCTCATCCCGTGGGGGGCGTAGAAGTCGACCCGAGGGAATATCTACCAGAGGACGGGAAGCAGCTTCCTTCTAAGTACTACGACCATCATACTGCGATCGCCAACCCGCCTGCCAAGCGTGGCGATTATGGCATATCCCCTCAAGATGATACTTGAGGGAGGCTTGTCCAGCAGTGGACTTATTGAAGCTGTAATGATGATGATGATGATGATGAATAATTGTCTATTTCACTATATCTAACACTAAAACGAGGCTACTGTTTCCTCGTGTCAGTGTTTGTTATGAGTAAATAGGTAAGAAATAGACAATTGCTACACTCTTATTAATAACAAAAGATATAAAATTATCTCAGTTGTTTAGATTAAGCCACTTAGAAGATATTTTCAATTAAGGTAGTGAGTATAGTACTATCCGTGGAATAAATTTAAAAATCGGGCCTGTAGTCTATTAGTGTTACCTGATTTTTACAATCTAATCTATATTGAATATATGTATTACAATAATTATCCTAGAATACTATAGCCGACTGACACAAAACACTTGTTGCGAAAAAGAATATAAGTAAATATAACATATAATATACTTGAAAACTATTTGGATACATTACGAATATATAATATTTGGAAAGTCTACTGCCTTTGTCCAAAATATCTACCACTACTCACACTTACATTAGGCGGGAATTGTACTATAAATAATTATATAATTTCCAAACGTTTAAAAAATCTACAATAATCTTGGTATAATTTAATTTATATTGCTTGCAGAGAGGCATACAAAATAAAGAAAGTATAAGTAACGAAAACATCTCGAATACGTATACCTAGGTATGCAGTGGGGCGAACAGTAACTTTAAAAGCACTGCACAGGTAGTATGATTATACTTCAAAAGTAAGTTTATTCATTCTCATAAAAACAAAATTTTAAATTTGGCGCGTTAAAACATTCACATAATTCCACGACGCATGGTCACTCTATTAGAAAGAGATGCCATCCAAAACAGCTACTTCTTGCTCGGGCCGTTTTTGCTCCCTCAGTGCGCAATCTTGTTATATTATAATATCTTTGGCCACGAGTGATAACAAAGTATATGTGATACCAGACACCCCACAATCAGCTACTCATCAAAAAGAAATTATAAAAACAGCTGCTCTTATATAGGTATACGGGTAGAAAAGGTGCAGTTAGAGATTTTGAAGCTTCTTTCGAAGGCTGAATTGAAGTTGCCCATTTTTATTTATAAAGTGCATAAAGATACGACAATAAAGACATAATTATTATAATTTAATATATCTGTTAGTAGGTATTCGCGCAGTTTATTAATAAAAGATAAAATAAAGTTTAGATAAAACTTGTATTTTCATTATTATATTTTTCCTGAACAACTGAAAAATCTTTTTGTGACAGACATGACATTTTCAAGTAGAAAAATAAATTTACATAGAGAAAAAAGATCTCCATAAAATGCATGCAGACTCTTTTTTTCTAACAATATCTCGTAACTATTTTTGGATGAGAAAATTTGGCACGAAGGAATAATATTCAGATGGTTTGTGCAGTATAGCAAATATAATGGATAGTTTTACTGGCTAATTGGTAAGATTCGTGACATGTAATAGTAAGAATCTAAAGCGATCTATAGAAAGCTTTCGGGAAATAAGTAATACCTCTAATATTATTGCTCTACGGGAGATATGGCTTAAACCAGGGGGGATATCTGACTAAAGTAGCGCAGATACCTTTGAGAGACCATTCCTTCGGTGAAGTTGCTTCTATGGAGAAGCAGTATTTTCCAAGGGGTTTCAGTGGTTCAATACCATAATTTGAGAAAATGTACAATAAAAGTAAAATTGAAGGATGAGTCCTTTTTACTGATCAGTGTTTACATGCCAACTGATAACTCCGCAAACCTGGTGGACTTTACAGACACGCGGTGAGTGTCATTATTGACAATAGTAATTGTCATGAACATGTTTATATATCATGAGACTTTAATGAACATGCCAAAGATCGTTTTTATAGAGAATTGGGGCAGTACTGTGAAGAGTAGATGTGGTCACGTATTGATACAGAGATTATATAGAGCGTCCGATACCTACGGTATTAAAAGGGAGCCCCACGGCATGCATAGCTAGAAGATTTTGGTAAATGTATATGTGCAATATGATATAGTATGTCAGATCATTTTACTCTGAATTTTTTTTTTTTGTTATCTGCAATCAGTCCTAGGACTTTGAGCGGATGAGTTGTAGATTATTGGCGTGGTGAGTGTGCCAGTGAGAACACTACTCCTGTGTAAGTGAAGCTACACCCTCTCTTTAAGCTTCAGGATGTCATGCCTTCTGAGGCGTTTAGGATAATCCTGGCTATTCAACTGCAGTGCCAAGTCATTTGGATGCATTGATAGTCTTTTTTGGTAGTTTTCAGAAAACAGTCTTATTTCTTCCTTCACTGTGTTAATTTTAGAATTTTGGTGGATTTCATTATTAGTAACAAACCAGGGGACGTCTGATATAGTGCGTAAGATAATATTCTGCATTCTTTGGATAATCTTGATATTGGAGTCACTAGCACTACCCCATAGTTTAATTCCATAAGTCCATATGGGTTTAAGAACCATTTTATAAATGAGCAACTTGTTGTCTGTAGCTAATTTACTGTTACGGCCCAGTAGCCACAGCAAAGTTTTGTAATTGAGATTGAGCTCTTCTCTTTTAGCTTTAACATGGTTTTTCCAAGTCAATCGTCTGTCTAGGTGCATCCCGAGATACTTTACTCTATTGTTTTGTGGAAGTACATCACGGTCAAGTAGTACTGGAGGGCAATCACCTTTTCTTAGGGTAAATGTAATATGTACCGATTTAGTAGCACTGGCCTTTATTTTCTACCTATGTAACCAAGTACTTATCTCATCGAGTCCACCTTGTAGGTATTCAGAAGCTTTTATTGGCTCATTGCTACTAGCTAATATTGCAGTATCATCAGCGAAGGTTGCCGTTGTTGTTTCCGGTATCACTGGAAGATCTGCTGTGAAAATTGAGTATAACACAGGTCCCAGTACTGAGCTCTGTGGGACACCTGCATTGATTTCGTAGAATCTTGAGGTATCTCCTGCTTCTTTTACTTGGAATATTCTTCCCACCAGGTAAGACTGTACCAACATATAGAAGCTATGAGGGAGATAATGTTTTATTTTGTATAACAGACCTTCATACCGCACTTTGTCGAAGGCCTGCTGTATATCCAGAAAAGCTGAGGAGCAGTACTGTTTCCTTTCCAGAGCATCTCTAATTTTATTGGTAACTCGATGGACTTGTTCAATTGTGGAGTGATGTTGCCTAAATCCTAACTGGTGGTCAGGAATAACCTTCTCAAGTGCTGGGTGTAATCTGTTAAGCAAAATTTTTTCGCAGATCTTTGATAGGATTGGAAGGAGACTGATCGGTCTGTAAGATTGAATTTCATTTGGAGCCTTACCTGGCTTGTGGACCATTATGATTTGGGATATCTTCCACATAGCTGGAAAGTATTGCACCTTCAGTATACCATTAAAGAGTATGGTCAAGAATACTACAGCTTTTTTGGGTAATTGCACAAGGATTTCTTTGGTAATTAGGTCAAAACCTGGAGTCTTCCTGTATTTCAAACTATGGATTGTTTTCCATACTTCTTTTACTGTAGCTGGTCTTAGTGGTATTGACATCTGGAATGGTTGTTTAAGGACGTGGTCAACATATTTTTCTGTTTCCTGATCAGGGGTTGAATTAGGGTAGAAAACAGATGCCAGGTACTCAGCAAATAGGTTTGCCTTTTCTTTGGATGTTTTGGCCCAGTTATTACCGACAATCCTTAGCGGTGGCTTAGCCTCTTGGGGTCTTTTAAGGGTCCTTGTAAACCTCCAAAGTGAATAATTGGTGGAAGCAGTAGGCGTCATAGATTCCAGCTTAGTTTCTAACGAAGTGGTATGCCACTCTTCCAATAACAATTGGAAGAGTGGCTTGACTCTAAAAATTGAATGTAATTTAGATACTGCAATAATAAGACTTATAACGAATAAATAATATAATGTGGAAAAACACGCCAACTACAAATTAATTTGTATAGGACTTAGTGTCGTAGTACACTCAAGAAAATTGATTTTCGTGAGCAGTTTTAAAAATGTGGTGATAAAATATCTAACAGATTAAGTCAAAGTAATTTTAGGTACAATGTATAAAAACACAATAGAATCGTTAAGATTTTCAGCTACGATTGCTTGAGATTCCCATAGTGGGCGAACAAAGTAAACATAGTTTGGATTGAAAAAAAGGCCTGTTGGCGTGGTTGGTAGATACGCTGCCTTTCATGCCGCAGTTTGAGGGTTCGATTCCCACCCGGGACAGATATTTGTGTGCAAGCGTGTGTGTGTTTGTCCTGACTCTGGCTGTAAATTATCTATATAAGTATATATTTACAAAAAAATAATAGTATATTTAGTATATCAGTTATCTGGTTTCCATAGTAACCACATACAATGCAATACAATGCTTAGTTTGGGATCAGATGGCAGTGTGTGAATAATGTCCCAGGATATTATTATTATAAATTTGAAAAATTCGTTGTGGCACATATGCATACTGATCATATGTTCCTTTCGTAAACCAGTTGTTGGTCATAAGGTGATGAGTGTAGCCAAAAATATTTAAATTACGAAGACCAGAGAAAATTACTGTGGACTATTTTATTCTAACAACGTTACATATTTACACCATTGTAACTTTTAGCAGTGCTCTATGGCCTTTCCTATTCTAATGCATCGTATAAGGAAAGATGGATAACTTACCACAAGCAAAAGGTTTAATTATAAACAAATGCAATGCAGATGGAAGTATCATTTTAGAATTCAATTCTAATTATTATAGGTTTGAATATGGGTTCATCGCCCGTTTCTCGTAAACAAGGAAATTGTTGTTGTTGTTGTTTCCCATTACTTTGTAGGCGCAGGTAAATAAATTTTGAACATATTATATACATGCATTTTGAACATACATCGTCTATTTAATTTTAGTCTTTGCTATGTTCATAAAAGATTTTATGGGCGATAACCTCAAGTTAAGTATGTATTATATCTAATGACATGGTAGTATTAGTAAATGCCATTATTAGTTTGTAAGTATTTCGATCCCTACTTAAATTATTTTATCTTGCACTACCTTTATCACGTTGCCTTTATTTCTGCTTCATATCCATCTTAAGGGTGTCTGGAAGAGATTGCTGACTGCGATAAGACCAGTGAAGGCAATTCACTAGATAAGACCACCTATTGTACAATTTGCTTTCAATGTTTACTATATTTTTTTATCTGCAATCGGTGTGCAATAAAATGTATTTATCTTTATCTTAAGTATTGAAACTAATGTAATGGCTAGTTTTAATTCTTAGTTTGTTCCTATTCGTTGGTCAATAGGTGCAGGTAGTGCCAGTATGCAGAATACTTTGGATTTTTATGTAACAAGCAACTTTTTATCCCAATACCATTGTCTGTTTATACTCTATATTAATTAAACGCTAACCCTAAATGATGTCACAAGAACCGTATAAAATCATGTGGTGGCAACACTTATATTGTCTATGACAACTTGTGATCACAAGACCTCTTTCGTTTTTGAGTTTTCTGTCAAGGCAAAAATTGGGCGAAAAAAGGCCGTCCCTTTTGGGAAAATCGGGTAAAACAGCTCCAATTTGCTCAAAAATACATCAAGATGAGGTACTTCCTGTCTTACCTGTTCGTGGGGGCCGTGTCACTCGCCATTCCGATCTTTTCTATGTACTATCTTCTCAATGGAAAGGGTGAGCAAATAAGTGTCGGATGGTTCCTGGAGAATACGTCCCCTTACATGTGGGGGACGTTGGGCATCGCATTTGCTGTGTCCCTGTCCGTAGTGGGCGCCGCGATGGGCATCCACACGACGGGAGTGAGCATAGTCGGCGGTGGTGTCAAAGCGCCCAGAATCAAGACCAAGAATTTGATCTCCGTCATCTTCTGCGAAGCCGTGGCCATCTACGGTCTGATCACCGCCATCGTGTTGTCGGGTATGCTGGAGAAGTACACGGAGCCGTTCACTGATGTGGCCATCAAGAATCAGAACTACATGGCTGGCTACGTGATGTTCGGAGCGGGCCTGGCCGTGGGCCTTGTCAATCTGTTCTGTGGTATTGCCGTCGGTATCGTGGGCTCAGGTGCTGCTTTATCAGATGCTGCCAACGCTGCCCTCTTCGTGAAAATCCTAATTGTTGAGATCTTTGGATCAGCCATCGGTCTCTTTGGGTTGATTGTGGGTATCTACATGACATCAAAGGTCAAAATGGGCAACCAGTAATTTAAGAATAAGTAAATACTTGAATCTTAAGTGTAAGTATTAATTTCTATCTGTAAAATGTATTTCTATTGTTAGACTTTCAATCAAGTTATTAACTTCATAGTGATAAGTTATTAATACTACTATATGTTTGAACTGTTTCAAATCTTTTAAAAAATCTTGTATAATTCAGCTAATATTATGTCATTACATATTGTAATTGTTAATGCATTTTCCAGTTATTAAATTAGTTTAATTTGAAATAATTGTTTGTGAATCATAATACTCATTGCAAGTTATGACATAAAATTTAAAAAAACATATTTGGTACATGTTTTATTTTTTTAATTTGTATCTTTTTCTAATATTTGTTCTATAAAGAAGAAAATAGCTATAAAAATAGAGTTTTATACCTATTTATTTCTAGATTTCAATAGTAAAAATGTAAGTAATGTAAAATCACATGATCTGGTGCTAACAGATGAGTGTGCATTGGTTATGTGCAGATATTGTTGTCAAAGATGAATGAATAATACTGTATGTTCCATTAAGTTTTCCTTATTTATTGTAATTGCTTACCAATTATTGGTTATATATATAAATATACTATGTACTTAATTATTAAAAATATTTGAAATATTAATGTGTGTTTTTTATTTCAGTGTATACCTGCACTGGATTTCACCAGCCTTGTCCTCGACCTAACAATCAGTGTCCAGTGCAATATTGGAACCTTATCTACGGCAGAAAGCTTCAAGTTATTGCAGTGTCCATCTTGTGTATGTTTCCTGCTAAACTATACTTATTGATGTGTTTAATAACATAAATTATTTTTCTATTCATAATATCAATAAATATCTTGTCTTAGCACCTTAAAGTAAAATAATAAAAATGTAAATTAAATTAATTTTTATTATTTATGGACATTTTTGTTAGTTGTGTCATTTTGTGCAAGATACAGATATTTAACTAATAGGTTTGGTTTGTATTGCAGTATTTTTGACGACCATCAAGATTAATTCTTTTATACCATAACATTGTCCTCATGTTGAAATGACTAGGTACTCATTGTCTTTGGATTCCATGGCCTAATCTGTCACTTTGCCTTGACATTATATAAAGCTGTATCTAGTCATTTATATTAAGGCTTATACATTCCATAAAACTCTGTTTCAATTTTGTAAAAGCTTTGATTGATTGGTCTATAATTCATGTTAAACATAGTATTAACTGTACATAAATTTCATATTTGATGTGATAAAGTTATTTTCCATTGGACATGGTACAGTATGTAGGCAATGTTGAAGGCAATGTACACGGCCATCAATGCTGTCTTACTAGTGTGTAATTTATTATTGTATACTGATAAGCACAAAGTTAAATCAAATACCTTTTAGAGGTAAGGATTGTATAAAAGAAAACTTAAGGGAAAAAGTAGGCAATCAATTAAATTATGATTTTAATTTTTTTAAACACTGTCACCTTTTGTCTATTTGGAAAATATCTAAATTGTTAATGTTCTATGGTATATAATGCACTGTTCCCTTTGTCATATATTAAATCAGATTTAAACTTCCAATGTAAATACTAGTTTGCTTCCCTTAATTTATTGTTTTACATAAATTCATATCTGCATATTTAAACAAATATAGGTGTTGATGTAAATGCCATATGTGGCAATAACTCAATACTGGCTATGTGCCACTGTGTTCATAATAGGAACAAAACAAGCGAAAAAGTATTATATCAGTCTTAAAACCGTTTACTGATGTAATTCTAAGTTAATAATATATTTTATTTGTGCAAATGTAGATATTATGTATGTTGATGAATAAATAGATAAAAAGTTTCAGATTTTTATTAATGTTTAGATAACTCCTCATGTCATGATATAGGTACTCTGACTAAAATTAATTTAATCCACATATCATGCTTGCAAATTTGATAACTCCTGTGTGCATAAGTTCTCTGTAAGTACAATAGAATTTGGGTTTATTTTTATTGGTGCATTCTATAATGAAATACTGAGATATTCACATGGGAGATTTTGTTAATCAGTGTTATTCAAAATAACTTTAGGGCAAAAATTTCACATAGGCCATTTTAAATTTGCAACGATGATATGCTAGAATGAAACATGTTACCTAACATTATACTTGTGATTCTGATAAATCAATGTTAAAAAGCTAACTTTCTATAATAATATGATATAATATCTGACGCTCAATATGATCAAATGTCTTTATAAGATCTCTGAAAATTTTAAATTATTTCAGAAATTAATTATACCTGAGCATAGAGATATCTCACAGATATAACTGATTCTAAATTCTGTGATTACATCATTGAATATAACGTCATCCGGCCCCGAGATAAAAATTAACGCCAATCTGTTGGTCTCTTGGACTAGATGCTTTGCCTTTTGGACATTTACGATAGCCACATGGTTTGAAGCCAGTTCCTGTAATAATTTGCTAAGATGTACTTTAGGAACAGCCATAGAGGCAGCTATTTTTGTAGTACCTACTGTGCCCGGTAGATGGCTGTGACACCATAAATGCCGTGGTTCTACATTTGTGCCACCGACGCGCCCGACGTCTCGGAGAGAGTGGAATATGGCAAGAGAAAGGGTTGGGACGAGGTAGTGGCTGCGTTAGAATCCTGTCACAGGATCTATGATGAATTTGTTTGGCTGTAGGTATACAGCGCGTATCAAATTACGAGTTTAATAATAAGACTCCGACTCAATTAAATGCCAGGAATGTACGCAAATTTCTCTCCATGTAGCCCAAATATATTAAAATATCTTTATATACTAATTTAAAATGATGTTGCTAATAAACATGTGTAGATATGATAATAATATCCTGGGACCTTATTAACAATCGGCTATCTGATCCCAAACTAAGCAAAGCGATATACTACTATAAGATTGATTGATTTTTATATACTACTTTTTTTTAACATAAATATCGTGTGCGTCACGATTGCTCCGCCACGTTATCCAAACAGAAAAAGAAATCGCGAAATTTTGTCAAAATTAGTCAAAATCGAAAGGAACAAACAAAAACTTTGTCAAAGCAGAAATAAAGAAGTTACAGGGGTTTTAAGTTGGCCGCGCGAACGTAACGTGCACGATTGCGCGGCCATGGAGATCTCAGTAACTACTTGGGATAGAGATCTAAATCTTTTTGTTAATTAAACATTTCATTTGTCAACAATTGTCAAAAAAAGAATTATAAGACTTAGATCAATATTTCACGAAATATTCACCTTGGAAGTTATGGCCGCGCAATCGTGCACTTGATGTTTCTTTAATCTCGACTATTTCTTCAAAACTTAAGATATCATGCAGTAAAACTGTTACCAGAAGAAAGGTTTTAATATGTCAAAAGTACCGAAAGCATTGAATGCCACCAAAGTTTATTTAAACTGACGAAATCAAGGCAAAACAAAAGTTACGTGGCCGCGCAATCGTACCGTTACTTTGAACGCTGATATCTCATTATCTATAATTGTTAAGATTTCGGTGTTGACATCCATTTATTCGTAATATTAAGCTAACCAGATTGACATAGCGTTTTACCCTCAGGACAATTTTCTACGCGTGTAATCTAAAAAATGATGATATATCATATAATGTTCGAGCAGAGTGACCATAATTTCTCTTAATTATGGGGATATCTTTTGCGCTACTGGACGAAAATGTACCTGTTAGGAATAATTGTTGGAGAATTGGCTAAAATTAAAGAGTTTAATGCACTTTCCTTTTTCCGTTTGTCAAACGACTTTTATGTTTTGTTTTGTATTGACGAGTTATAATTTTATCAATGAAACAGTAATGGTAATGGCAACAGTATTTCTTGAGCTGGAGTTTCGACCATTTACGTAAAATCGATAACGTAAGTATAATTATTACTAATTCGCTGTGTGGTGACGTCGTAGAATATCATCACCCCATCTCATCCCGTGGAGGGGCTAGAAATCGTCCCGAGGGAAAACCTACCAGAGAACGGGCAGCAGCGTTTTTCTGTGAACTTTGCGGAGGATTTTGACCGACAGTGGACGTAATTTGGCTGACATGGTGCAGTATAATGTTTTTACAGTCATAAATTATACGAAATATGACGTCCCACATTTGGTTCCTAATTTTAGGAGTCATATTTTCGTGGGTTAGTAATGCTAGAAATATAAAATAGAAATGTACATAATTCGAAATATAAATTGTCTCCCAAAAATGAAAATAAATAAATTGCTATTCCGCAGGTAGAGTCCCTCCGTTCGAGTCAGTTCTAAAATCATCACACTTAGATTTGAGTTCATAATTGTAATATTACTGCCTATTAACCGAACACATCTTCAATTCTTTCCTTTTTTTTCTTTTCGTTTTAAAAAGACAAAGCCAACACTTGGGAATCTAATCCCTGTGTCGCGGGGTACTTTACAAACATATAATAGACTAGCTGTGCCCCGCGGTTTTACCAGCGTTAAATTTTATAAATTATCACAACCCCTCCCCCGTAGGTGGTAGCGTGATAATATAGCCTTTATGTTAACCCGACCTCTTAGTAATATTCATGCAAAATTTGAAGTAAATCCATGCATTACTTTTTGAGTTTAGCCCGGACATACATACAGACAAAAATTCTAAAAACTATTTTTTTGCTTCGATGTCGATTGTAGATCACGCCCCAAGTATTCTTTTTAAATAACATTCAATGTACAGTTTTGACATTCCTACGATTTTATTATATGTACTAGCTGTGCCCCGCGGTTTTACCCGCGTTAAATTTTATAAATTATCACAGCCCCTCCCCCGTAGGTGATAGCGTGATAATATATAGCCTATATGTTGACCCGACCTCTTAGTAATACTCATGCAGAATTTGAAGTAAATCCATGCATTACTTTTTGAGTTTAGCCCGGACATACATACAGATAAACAGACAAAAATTCTAAAAACTATTTTTTGGCTTCGATGTCGATTGTAGATCACGCCCCAAGTATCCTTTTTAAATAACATTCAATGTACAGTTTTGACATTCCTACGATTTTATTATATGTATGGATATAGATAAATTACTGGAGTACAAGCAGCAATGTCGCGTCATGTGGTGAAAACAGAACAAAGTTCCATTTTTTGGCCATGTTTTGTGTGGCATTATTTGAACATGTGTATAAAAAAAATACCGGTGAACTTGAGAACCTCCTCCTTTGGAAGTCGGTTGAAGAAAAGAATATTGTATTGAACTGTCTTATCTTAGCCAATTCTACAATAAGTATTCCTAACAGGTACATTTTCGTCTAGTACAGCAAAAGATATCCCCATATTTAACAGAAATTATGGTCACCCTGCTCGAACAATATAAGACATATCATCATTTCTGAGATTACACACGTAGAAAATTGTCCTGAGGTTAAAACGCTATGTCAATCTGATTAGCTTAATATTACGAATAAATGGATGTCAACACCGAAATCTTAACAATTATAGATAATGAGATATCAGCGTTCAAAGTAACGGTACGATTGCGCGGCGACGTAACTTTTGTTTTGCCTTGATTTCGTCAGTTTAAATAAACTTTGGTGGCATGAAATGCTTTCGGTACTTTTGACATATTAAAACCTTTCTTCTAGTAACAGTTTTACTGCATGATATCTTAAGTTTTGAAGAAATAGTCGAGATTAAAGAAACATCAAGTGCACGATTGCGCGGCCATAACTTCCAAGGTGAATATTTCGTGAAATATTGATCTTAGTCTTAGAATTATTTTTTTGACAATTGTTGACAAATGAAATGTTCAATTAACAAAAAGATTTAGATCTCTATCCCAAGTAGTTACTGAGATCTCCATGGCCGCGCAATCGTGCACGTTACGTTCGCGCTGCCAACTTAAAACCCCTGTAACTTCTTTATTTCTGCTTTGACAAAGTTTTGATTTGTTCCTTTCGATTTTGTCTAATTTTGACAAAAAATATAGCGATTTCTTTTTCTGTTCGGATAAAGTGGCGGAGCAATCGTGACGCACACGTTTCGGAGAGGGCGTAAAACTAGGGCATGGACGGACTTCCAACTCGCTGGCGTATGGAGGAGGGGAACTCAACTCGTATAAGCGGTCCCGGCAAGAGGTTACCTGCTGTAGCTCGGGTTACCTAAACACGCTTGTGCTTGCTGGGGAGGGGGAGGCATTGATGCCCCCTCCCGTCCCCGGATGAGAGCCTCGCTGAGGCTAAAGTGTACGGCGGGGGTACCTTTATGGTGTGATCGTTCACGAGTACTCCGAGCTCCCGCTACAAAAAAGGTGCTGCCTAGGTGGGACCAGACTGTTAGTTGCCCATGATATTTAAATATTTATTGATCATATTATAGAAATGAAACAAATTAATGATTTAGCATAAAATATTTTTATTCATCATAACTCAAATGTTTGTACCACTATTTATAAACATTGCCAGTAAAAATACATACGAAAGTTGGAAATGATACATAATTATCACCAAATGGAATGTAGACGAGAAATTAGCTAATTATTTGATTCTAAAAGTGGCAAAGCTAGGATATATCATTAAATGTCTATTGGACTAAGTTACATACAAAAGAATAATCGTTTGTAGGTATATCATTAGGTGCAGTCAGTATCAGTGATCAGTATCTTGCACTGCGAAAATAGACCTTAACACAAACGTATTAAAGATGCTGTCAATGGAACATACATCTACCGACGTAGTGTTGGCTGTCTTAAGATGGTACAGTCTTCAACAAAAGTAACTTCACAGAAAGTTAACCATTATCATATTTTTTTTTGTTGTTATTTAAAGGAATGTGTTGAGGCTTAGCCCTTTCATAATTTGCCTATGGTCTAAGTGAAGAGACAGCAGCATAAGCCTAGCGGTAGTGTGTTCAACGGCATATATTAAGGTACTGGGCTTCAAAGATGATATTAGAACTTTAGAACATCCAAGTAGCAGCCCGGAGAGAATGGTAAACGTAAATCGTAAATGTTGGATAGGGTGGGGGGCTAGAGAGTGCATCCGTGTTTGCGCTGTCACTTCAGCACTATAATATGTCCTGCGCAGTTAGTTAGTTTCTGTTGTGCCCACACTAGAAATACGGCCACGGTCACTATTATAATTGAAAGACCCAAAATAATAGGAAGCTTCAACAGTTCAGAACCTATAAAGGCACTTCTGTTGCTGAACTCAAGTATAAGAAGAGCAACAGTTGCATGGCAACACTGTTACATATCATTATGTTATAACACGTGGTGTTACCTGGGTACGAAATTCCTGCAAGGAAAACTGAAGGAAAATAAATAAATCTAAATTTAGACAGATTGGTAAGTCGGCGTGTAAAAGAATTGGAACAGACACGTTCAGAATTATATTTAGCATTAATTCGAATTTAGGATTAGGATTTAGGATGTACCTATATCTTTTTTCTAAAATTGGATGTTGGATGTTCTTACTTTTATTACCATTATTGAATTTAAACGTCATGTTTCCATGCGTTAAGGCCTAAAATAACTATATGCAATATTATAAAAAAATGGATAGCCAAATTGTTACAAATTCCAAACTGAAAACAAAGAACACTTTGAATGACTGAACGAATTGAAGTGACATACCAAAGATAATTTTTGTTTTGTCTATAGACAAAAATATCTGCATATGTTATATCCATACCAATTAAAATAGCTTTTATATGACACAAAAAGCATTTTAATCGGTCCGTTCATACAAAAACATACACTTGATATTTATAAAACCTTTCTTGTGTTATATCGGGTATTAATAACTAAAGAGGTGTTCTGCCTCAGCTCGGGCAAATAGCAAAATTTGTGTGAAGCAAATTGTTTTTCATTAGTTTTGCGAACAAATTTTGAGCTTTCCGCTATAGTGGTCGAGACCAGAGTTATATAAGTATATAAAATAATTTTATTCTTGGGCGTTGACTTAACTATCTACGTAGTAAGTACTTAAATTTATGAAGCTTTTCTGTTAACATAGGTAGTTAAATTTATGAAGCTTTTCTGTTAACATTGGGCATAGGAAATATTTATTAAATACTTTTGAACACCGATTGTTGACCAGTTTCTCACCACCATCATATTATTTTTATAGAATTTTATATTGCCACTTTTATTATGAAGTTAAGGGAAACGCCTGATACAGTTTATTAGCAATCAAGTAGCATTAAGAAAATATTCTATTATATATTATTCATATTCATAGTGCAGCCTACGAACTCATTAAATATTTAATTATGGCAATCTGACGCTACACAATATCTAAATAAAGCTTTCACTTAATATTCAACTATTATCGTAGTCCTAATTAACTACTAAAAAGTGTAAAAATCTATTTATTTACAAAATAGGTGGACTCTTCGTTAAAACGCTAGAAATGCACACAACACTCTTTACACAATTTGAAATTGCAAAAATATTTTAAAACATTTTATAGTTCCGGCCAAAAATAAGTCCGGGCTCTCCGATCTTTCACTTTTTCGTTTCCGTTCCATTCGCAATTGCTGTTAAAAGTAAGGGCATACAAGCCCTAAATAATGGAAAATTCAAGTCTTATTTTATTGTAAATTTAGTTGAGAATATTCCTCAATCAATCAATAAAAGAGCTCATTACCTACACTCGAATGGGCGGCACATCAAAATGAAAATCTGCAAGTTCCGGCGAAATTAAGAAAGTAACTCTTTCTGTGTTCTACGAGTGGTAAATAATTGACAGATTGGGTTACTTCCGGTAACTATGGATAGACTTGGGCCTCTGATAAGTAGTCTTATATTCGAATTAATATTGTAAACTTGGGAATAAATTCAGTTTCATTTCAAATTCAGAATTTTAAACTTGTATGAGACTGGCCTTAAATACCTTATGATCTATGATAAAACGAAATTGGGTGTACGGGCTCGATTGTTGTAATTGAATGAGCTAGGACTGAATAGTCTGTTATTATTTGTGAAGTAGGTAATGAAAAAATAAAGTTCAGTGCACGATGATGGTTTTTATGTTTTATTATGACGACGTCAATGTTCAGAGAGCCCAGACTATATATTTTACACGGACTATATCAAATTTAATACTAAGAAAATATATAACAACCCTGAACAAAATTCGATTTTGTGACAACACCGTTAAAGTAACAGAGTCTATGAGATAAAAAATATAACAGGTAGACAAAAAAATCATTCTCAAACATGCCACATTTAATCTTATGCCTAATACGTAGTTACAAACGATAGTTTTGGTTTCCTTATAGAAAAATAATAGTAATTCATACTTTGCACTAAAATATATAGGGTCTTTCCTTAGCCGTGTACAAGCCTTGAGCCATGCTTATTACAGATATAGTCGTAAAGTAGCATTCTATAGGAAAAGTTCACATTGAAAATTAAAGAAAATTTCATACATCTTATATCGATATCTACTATTCGGAATTCAATGGGAAAATTGTTAATTGCTTTGCCGGGCATCGTACGCTCTTTGGGTCTTTTACAGGACTAAAGAAATACCATATATAGACACAATTTACTTAATTAAATTCCTACTGAGTAATTCCGTAGCTAATATTTATGATAATTTGTTCTTCTAGTCTAGTACTTATTATTCAATTATAGTACAGAAGGAATTCAATTCAATAAACACCTCATAAGCTAACTTAATTACCTAACTATTTACATGACTGACTTTGGATGCCATTCTTACTTCTTTTCATATAGTTAACACATTATTTATTAAACAATTCCATTCGGGATTTGTTTCAAAGATGAAGAAAGTCTAGGTAGGTATTCCATACAAAGGGAATTTCTTATACTCTCCCTTGCAAATGGAATACTAATTTTAGATAACGAAACATGATATTGACCAGATATCAAATGATATTTGATTACGCTGTCGTAAATTGTTTATCTATTTTATATACCCACCGTGACGACATGATATAAACGAGCAATCTTCCAATTAAGATCCGCACCGCGAGAATGCGTTACTTATCAATTTTGACAGCCACTGGAGGTTAATGCAATTTGACATATGCGGTAAGCATAGACAAATATTATAGGTATTTTAAAATACCTTACAAATCAGAGAAAAGAGAACACTGAAGAACACCTTACAAAACTATATGGAAGAAAACCAAGTATATTAATGAATATAATCTGTCCTTGAATCAGCCGTAGGTACGTACGACTGTTTGAGCCACACGGTTAAATTTTCCTATACAATACGACCTCAGTAGGTCCCTGTATAGATTGCACAATTACGTCTATACACTTCAGCTGTTGGATATTTCAAAGAGATAAGATATAATAGGAAAAATTGTTTATTTAGTTGCCGGTTTTTAAGATAGGTAGTAGGAATATTCTCGATTTAGTTAGTGTCTTAATACCACATTAAGACACCTGTTGTTATATTTTCCAAATGTATGTATATCTTATTAATTTATATAGACTAAAAGTAGTCTTCGCTGTAAATTTGTTGCATCCCATCTTCAGAAACAGATATAAAACTATAAAGTAAATATAGTCTATAATATGTACATTGACAGATACACACATTGCAGCATTGAACCCTTCGTGGGTAAATATTTATATTATAAAATACGTATTGCAATAAAAACTAAGTGAGAAATCAACAGCTGTATACAAATATTACATCTAAGAGCAGAATTTAAAATGCTAAACCCGAAATCATGAGTATTCAATACATTAAGACTACATCAGTTCCACTATAAAATAGTTCCTACTTAAAGCATAGACAAAAATAAATAGTTGTTTAATCTACACTATGGCAGTGGGTACTGAATGTTTGACAGTCTTTGTGTAGTTAAATTAACACTTCTATAAGAATTATTACTAAAATAATTTATATTAAATTTAAATCTAATTGAGATTCATTGGAAATCTTGTACTATAACTGTTGTTAGACTCTTGTTTCCGCGTCGTCTTCAGTAGTAGATTTCCTGTAACACAATAACCAATTTAAATTTTATTTCTACATACACTGGTAATATTAATCCTTGTCCCTGAGAACATTTTGCATGATAATAAGCATACCAGAATCAACACAAATAGCACGTCGTCTAAATCAAGGCATTAATGATGCATTCGCTGAATAAAGGAAATAAATGATTACAAAATTATAAATAAGAACATTGTGATCTTTAGCTCTAGAATTTAAAAGCGTGATTTCGTGCACCGTGCCTTCTTCTATCTTCCGTCAGCTAAACAATAATATATAAGTACCTAAATTATTATTTGCAGGGTATTATAACATTTTTGAATTTGCCTATATACACAAAACTATTGTGGCAAATGACAACGCCGTTGTGGAAACCTTTTGCGGACGCATTTGTCCAGCTGTGGAGATCATTCAGCTGACATGATGATGATGACAATTATGGTATTTCCGCAGATACGAGTGCGGTCGTGACTGTTTGTTTATCATTTTAAATCGTTCTATTTTGCAGCTTTCATCGTTCAACTGTAATTCTACATGTTTCGCTTTTAACTACAATGAAAACTACAAAACAGCACGAGGCACTAAACAGGCCTTTAAAATTGCTACTATATTAAAGCGTCATGTTGAATCTGTTTACTAATTATGTGGACTGGGCAAACAATTATAATTTTAGTTTTAAATTTATAGTTGAATATTATATTAATATCGATATATAATTACTAAAATTACTTTAGCTGAGTATAATACAGGATTACTGTCATGGCAACTAATAAAAAGTAACATGTACAGACGCCAGCACATCAAGCTACCCTAATCTGTCAAATTTCCGCAACTGAATGTGAACCTTATGCTTTTGTGATAAAGTTGAAAATCGATTAAAGAAATTTGACAGATTGGTGTAGCTGGATGTGCTGGTGTCTGTACAGTATAAGGCTGTATACCCCCACTACGAAAACTTAAGCCTTCCTCTAGTGTTTGACCATATTTCAAACGTTATCGACGTTTGATATTTTTTTCAGACATATTTTAGATTTCAAAAACATTTAGAGTAAGGCTCAAATGATCTAAGCTGGAATTGATACATAAATAAATAAGAATCACATAGTTTACCTCTTCCCTAGTATGGTTGATGATGAGTTAACGCGCCACACCACCAGTTAACAAAGCAAAAGATGATTATAATGAGTGTTTCTCATACAACCGCCACCATCTATTGACAATTTCATTTATGTGACTCCACTTTGGTTACACGAAACAAAAATTATAAATTAATAACAATAAGACATTAATTAAAAAGGTGTAAATAAGAATAATAATAAATTGATAAAAAAGACATTAATAAATTAAAGACAATATCATAAATATAAAATATTTTCAATATGTTTGTAGGTTTTTCTCTATGCGTACCTAGACCATAGATCAGATTATGATGATACTTTAGTTGGGTGTTTTGGAGATTCCCGCGAGGGTTTCCCGCCCAAAATACCATATATATGATATATAATAAAGGTATTAAAAAAAAACTTGTGTGTACTTATGTACACGCGTTAGAAGTTATACTTCTTAATATACAACTTGAACATAGTTATCAATTGCAGATGCGCGCGCATCGTTAAAATTCACTGTCATACCACCTAGAACTAACTTCATGCTGTTACATTTTTTGGTGTCGGTGTGCGCGCGCATCGTAAAAATTCACTCTCATCATTTTTCTCCATCGCGCCAAAAGAAGTATAACTTCAAAAGTATACATTCGATATATTTGAAGATACGTGAGTAAAATAAAATTAGCTGTATAAATTAACTGTTATTTTGAATTATTGAGCGAATCAAGTATTATTTCTTTATAGTTTACGTGGCATTGCAACTCATGCCAGTTACAGTTAGTATTAAATAAAAATTATAAGACACAGAGAATGCTGTCGTATATATCGGCCTGAACATAAACTGTTCTCATTTCTCAGTATGAATTTGGAATAGAGAATTAAATAAATTTCAATATCTCTGCTTAAATGTCAGTGTCGATTTTTTGAGGAATATTTTGAAAATTACTTTAACATACTTACATTCAACAAGTCTCAGGTTCTATCCAATAAAAGAAAATAAAAATAAAATTAAGAAAGAAGTAGAATATAACAGAAAAACATAAATCAACCTTATTAACTAATGTATAAGTTAATAAACAGTATTTGTAATGTCATCGTATCACTCATGCAAGTAATGTCCATGCATTGAACGAATAGAAGTATGGATAGATAGTCGAATAAAATTATTTGAAACTTGAAATGTCCAATATTGTGTGACAAAGGAAGAGTATTAGACACATATAATACATGAAACTAGGTACTAGGTACTTGTATAAATAATGTACTTAACTTCACTCTTGTTTAACTATTAAGCAGTTAGGATTTAGAAATATGTCAGTAGTCTAAAGCAAATCAGAACTTTGTGGGCCCACAAATGCCACAAAATGGCCATAGCACCACATTAGGTTCACAGGACTGTTGACATCTTAAATGTAAAGTTAGTTTTTAATGTATTTTAACCTTGAAGCTGTATAGACAATTTTAATCATATAAATTTTATGTTAATGAGAGTGTCTATTTCAAATTATATTGTGAGACTGGAATGTAATAGTGGGAGGTTAGGTATATTAACTAAACATACAAATTTATAATTATACTTACTCGCTACTCTCACCCATACTTGCAAGTGGCGCTCCCATTTGTTGCTGAGACTCTCCTGAGTGGAAAAGTTTTAATATGAAATTATGTTGTGATGATCAAGTTTTTCTAGTCGTCAAAGTCAATGTTGAAGGTAAGTAAAGTAACAGATTTACTTGAAATAGAATTCTTTTACAAGTAACATAAAACACGTTGGAATGACACGTCCTCCGTCTAACTTAAAATGCTTGTAAATTGTTTATTTTTATATAGGTATTTAAGTTGTCATCTAAAGTGTATTTCTTATTCGAAACCATAAACTTAAAAAAATTTACTATATTAAACTTTTTGTTTACATAAATAATAGAGTCGTGAATAAGAACGTCGCACAGGAATACTGAGAGTATTTTAATAGTCTAGATAAAAAACATTAAAATGTCAAAAATGTTAAAATCTAGCGTGAAACGACGGTATCAACAGAGTATCGCTCACTTATTTAATTTAGTATAAAACAATACAAAAAATACATTGCAAACCATATTTCAAGCATTATTGCATTCAAAATAACACAGCATATAACTACAAATTAAACAATCCCTAAAGAGCTATATCACAAAACGTGATTTCTTTTACTTCCGATTGTTTGGCTATTACTTCTGATTGTTTGGCTCCCAACTTTCAAATATCTTATCGCTTTTTTTCAGTTCGCTTGTTTGGCTCCCAGTTAAAACTTTCCTATATAGTAAACTGACCCGAAAAATAATTTGTACTTTACGTAACCCCGTCCAGAACGGGTGTTTTGCAGGCACAGTATTGCAAAGCGAAAATTAAGACCAGGCAAGTAAATAGATTACACAATGAAGGTATAAAAATTTCGGGCGAATAACGTTTTCATAAATCACAGTCTAGTACTAAGATTATAAAACTTCCATAAATTATCAGAAAATTTTTAAGACTATACCATCAGGATTAAAATAAATTCATGCAAAAGAGTGGCCAAATGCGAGATTCATCTTAGTTACACAAAGTTACCTGGATGTGGCTCACTACTACGGACTTGCGGTGGTTGGGCGACCGCACGCAATGTGGCGTGGTCCTCCTCAGCTAAAGCAAGCAAAATAAACACATCACAAGCGGTGATCACAATGCTAACAAAGCTTAACCAAATATAAGAAAAAAACAACAATAGAAAATAAGCTTACTGATGAATCAATACCGCACGAATGTCCAAAAATTTTAATCCTGCTCAAAGAACCAAAATTCTTCCAAACAACGCGTTCAATGTTTACAATGCGTTGTAAAAACCCAACCTGGTAGAATTTATTTGCATATTTTCTATTGTTTTGTTCAGTATTTATGAATGAATTTCATGTTGCAGCCTATCTTAACTTAAAACTTGAGGTAGGAATCAACCAATTTTTTCAAAAAATCACTTCTGTAGTTTACTTTAAGATATTCCCAAAATTCGTTTCTAAATACTGCTACTAGTGTATACACTTAAGGCGATGAATTTTGAATAATGTGATGTAAGCGAAAACAATATTAGTAAAATAGGAAAATATTATAGTTTCCCAAACTTCGATTTCGATTCAAAATAAATGTTAAATTACTTGAGGTCATTGATAAAAATTTTAAAAGGCTAGGCCTAGGTAATGCCGTGTTAAACAACAGCGGATTTAAGTAGCCAGCCAAAACTGTGAAATAATGAGATCATCTAGATAAATAGAATTAATTTTATTTTAGTTTAATTGAAACTTTACCTACAATAGCATATTAATGAGTCGGCAACTTTATCTTTTATCTTAATGTTTCAATAAGCAAGATCTGATTAACATTGTCAAAAGCGCCGCTTAAATTAATGTCAATAGATTTTCAATTTTAAAATATCACTATTTAATACTTTGAGAGAACGTATTTAAAATTGTGGGCTTGAATCCGTACCTAAGTTCATAAATTAGAAGTGAATAGGTTGAGGTTCTCTACAATGGTGTATTTAAGCTGTAGATCGAATATTCACTACTTATATGCCTCGTTTCAATATAACGATTGCGTATTTAACGACGCATATGAGGGCAAAGTTGACATCCTGTATAAGGAAGAAAACTAGTGATCCAAATAATTAAGACAATTCTTTGAAATAGCAGAATCACTATAAACTTATACTAGAATAGTCTCTGTTTAATTGTTATGGCTCATCGAAGCAACACTGGAGTAGATAATAATAGTCCGGTGAAGCAGTGAAAGCCTCAGACTAACTGAAAACGTAATTTTCAAAAAAAACTAGACTTCATATTATTTATTTCTTCTTCAAGTTTAATGATGGTCAAGATTCATCGTCAAAAAAGTACACCTAACTACACTGCGTATGCGTGGATATAAAACCATTGTTATCAACCGGTTTGTACAAATATAACTAAAAAGAATAGCTAACTCATATAATAAACCACACAATTGTAAAAAAAAATTAACAAACCTGTATACGGGAACAGATATTTGTCGTGCGGATGATGTTTATCAGATCCTTCCGACATCCTATCATTGTAGTCCCCTCCATAATGACTGTCCATCTTCCTCTGATAGTCATTTTTCAACATAGTAGCTATCCCCGAATCCCGATACTCCCTTTGATACCCATCATGTTCTCTGGTCGAGACTCCCGAATCTCTGAAATCCCTGGACCCGTAGATGTTTGTATCTGCATTTAAGTATTTGGTAGGGCTGTAGCCATAGTCTGATGTTCGAGAAGCCAAGTATGTTTTTGAACCGTAAGGATTGCCGGGCAAGCGGTACATCGTCGGTGAGATAGGGTAGTTGGGATCATAAGGCATCTGCTTTTCTGTATCGGTGGGTAATACTCCGTACATTAATTCGTCTTCCATTACGCCGTATCTGCGAAAATATGATTTTGGTATCAAGTTACGTCTCATTTGTCATCCCTGCGTAATTAGCATGGTGACGATAATAAAGTACTACAGCGCTCGACCAATCTCCGAGCACGCAGTGCTAGATTCATGCGTTTTTCTGTGATTTCATTGGTAGAAGAATGTGTTTTCATACCTGTAGAGGTATGATAACAGAAGCTGTAGACAGAATGTGTTATCATACCTGTAGAGGTATGATAACTGTAAGGTCTACCTACTAGCCGGCGTACAACATGAACACATGTGTTTATGAAGTGCTCATCAAATATTAAAGAACTTAGCACGTCTATTGCTATTTTATCTGTACATGGTCAATGGCCATTGAAACATAATTATATGTATAAGATTCTCCTACAAAAAAAAAATATATATAGTAAATAATTACTTTATCCTTGTCTATATATCTTTGTTTACACTGTGTGGCTGACCGCATAGAATATCGCCACCCCATCACATCTTATGGGTGGACGTAGAAGTCGTCCCTACCCGAGGGAATAACGACCAGAGAACGGGCAACAGCGTTTTTGTGTACTATGACCATCGTATTGCGGTCGCCATCGCCAATCCGTCTCCCAAGCGTGGTGATTATGGTATGTCTTCAAATGATGGACACAACTCCATTCTGGAAATATTTTGGGGAGGCCTTTGTCCAGCAGTGGACTCCATTCGGCTAACATGATGATACTTCGGAACTTTATGTTCGAAGTAGAAAAATCATTTCTGAAGGTTATCAGTTTCTAAATATTCTTATAAGTGAGGTAGTGAGTTTTCCTCTTGGTATTTGGTGTCTATTGCGGATTATCACAAGAGTAGTGAGTCAACCAAACAAGGACTTCCGTTTTCAATAAGACGAGATTTAAACATGGGTATAAAAAATGTATACAAACCTGTTATCTAAAGGTAGCCTCGAGGCATCAACACTGGCAACGTACGTGTCATGCACATTCTCCAGTATCGACGGCTTGAGCCTATGTCTGCTTAGCTGGTACACGTCTGACGTCAGGTCAGGGTTCGGCAGCGGGTTGGGCGACGGCGACGCGAGCCCGGCGTTCACGCCTTCCGTGTCGGAGCCCGTCTCTTGCGACCAGCGACCCATTTCTGGACGATTGGGTTCTGTAGAAGTATAACATGAAAAAGATAAGCAGGTGTATCCTATCAGTTCAATAAAGTCATTAAAAAAATCCAAAGAAGTGCCGTCGAAGGGAAATAAAGACTTGCTACTTGACTGTACTTACTTATCGTATGGGCTTAACAGTTAAGCTAAACGACTGTTGCCTAGTGGCTACAACCGGGACCAACAGTTTACAGGCCCTCCGAAGCATGGAGACGCTCAGAAATTAAACCACTTTAGTGGTCACCCATCTATGGATTGACCGCGAGCCTAGTTGCTTAACCTCGCCAATCGCTTACGGACCGGTGAGGGCATTTGGTGCTGTAGTACTGAGATAGAATTAGTCTCGTCAATCAACGTCACCTAGTGGCGACGTTGTAAAATTAAAGTGAAAATATTGACACGGTATGACACTAAATCCAACTTAAAACATGTTCCTTATTCTTGAATTTGGTGCAACTAAAATTTTCAATAAGATCCACAAGAGTCTGTTAAAAGGATGCCAAGTGAAATTATCGAAAAGAAATGAAAAAAAAACGTTATATTTTCTGCCTAGTATAAACGAAGTACTTGTATATAAATAATTATTTAAATTATTATTATTAAAACTAGCATCAGTTAGCCCGCCCCGCTACCGCTTATCGCTAAAATGGTGGACCAACCTTCTCTGACGTGCGCGGGCCACCGCGGCTGCATGGCGAGCGGCGCGCCCTCTGCGATGTTCGGCAGGTAGCTCGCCCCGCTACCGCTTGTGGCACGGTCCCCTGGTTAGTTAATTTAAATGTAAGTATCATTTCCAATACATCAATACCGTGGAGACTTCAATGTAACTTAACAACATCATATCTTATTGTAACCATAATTAGTATATGTAAAAATTGGTTTTGTGTTCTGTTTTCTCTGTATTGACTTTATTATATACTAATTATATTTTGTGATTTTAGATTATGAACTAATTCAATTTATTTATGACTATATTATATGTAAAACTATTTTTGAATTATGTAGTGTAAATGAACATTTGCATGCCTTTAGCTTAAATAAATGATTGATCGATTGATATTATATCAACCGATCTCAACAATGGCCGGTCTTGTGCCCGCATCCAGCGGCTTCCCGCGACCCTTGCAAGATCGTCGGTCCACCTTGTAGGGGGCCTGCCCACGCTGAGTCTTCTGGTTCGCGGTTGCCACTCGAGGACCTTTCTGCCCCAGCGGCCTTCGGTTCTACGAGCTATGTGCCCCGCCCACTGCCACTACAGTTTGGCAATTCTTTAGGCTATGTTAGCTACTCTGGTTCGCCTGAGGATTTCGATGTAGTTGATTCGATCGCGTTGGGATACTCCGAGCATAGCATATCCTTCTAATATTATAAATGCGAAAGTTTGGGAGTATGGATGGATTGTGTGAGCATGGGTAAAGCGCGGCACGCGGGGCTCGGTTAGTACTATATATGCACATGTAGAGAGTATTGGAACTAATTAAAATCACAATAACATCATAACGCTGTGCTTTGTGTATAATGGCGTGTGTTATGGTGTCTCTATGGATGGGTGTAGTATATACAATGTAAGACTTACTGCTAGCACTGGGAGGGTGACTACTTCTCCTCGTGCTAGTTTCATCATCATCTGAAGAGTGACTTGACGCGAGGTCGAGGCTACGCGCGCTCCCATCACTATCGCTGTCAGTAGCCTCAGTCACTTCCTCTCCCGTCTCTCCTGTTGTTTCTCCGTCGGCTGTTGCCTTGCGTCGACGACGACCTTCGTCTAAATAACAGTACAATACTCAGAAACATTCATAAACTTGCTTGCTTATCGTATGGGCAGTGGTTACCCTAGTGTCAGAGTTGTTCAAGCCGCCCAGTAGGCCTCTGACATGGCTTAACGTCTGTTGTCTAATGACTACAACCGGGACCGACAGCTTAACGTGCCCTCCGAAACACGGGGACGCTCAGAAATTAAACCACTTTGGTGATCACCCATCTATGGACTGACCGCGAGCTTAGTTACTTAACCTCGCCGTTCACTTACGGACCGGTAAGAGCATCTAGCTATGAGCGCCTCATCTAAACTTGGTAACATACAGTCTATCTATGGATACCAGATTTAAACGGTTTTTCTATACATTATTTGTGAAAACTTTTAATTGGCCATCTCTTTTTTATTAATCTGAAATAATTGTAAGCCATTAGCTGCAAGGTTTTGAAATTTGATAATAAAATAAATGTTAATTTACTGACAATTGCAGGAAATAAGAATGGAATACTACTGAAAATTGCAGGAATTAAGAATACTGGCTAGTCGTATGAGATGCGATGTATTTTGGTAGTATAGTAATTTTTATGGACTTCTGACCGATTTTTGCTTAAAACCTACTAACTTAGTATGCAAATTTTAGTCTATATCTAAAGACGGAACGTTCACTTTGTTTAGCCTATCAAAATACGAGATCGTGTCACAGCTGCATGAAGGCCAGCTCAGCGCTAAAAGTCTGCTGAGACTGGCTCAAAACTGAAATCTCGGAAATTCTTCCGCAGTTAATTGATTCCACAAAATGGTAGTACTATAACAAAAATTAATACATTAGGAATATCTTGTAATATCAATATTAAAACTATTTCTTTACCATCTTTTCTGGTGTGTAGTGAAGAGTCGAATCCTCTAAGATATGCTGGCATATCACTCGCACTCGTATTGTAGTTGGAGGTCGATGTGCTTGTGTGACGAAGTTGTCCATCACTGCGACTAAATGAGGAAAATATAGTTATTAATATAGTTAGTTAGTTATAGTAGTATATATAGTTAGTTAGTTAAATAACTACCTATACGGAGGCCAATCTCAATGGAGACTAACCAACTACCAAAACTTCACACAAACAAGGCCAGGGTCCGAAATGGTACACAATGAAATAGCTCCGAAATCCCTTGTCTCCGGCGAGGCTCCCCTATGTTCCGATGCTATAATTAACTAAACCTCAATTTCGTAACGAATTCAATCAAAAATATAGGAAGGCAATTTCTCCACTTTCAGAGCAAAATGTTTAAAATTAATCAAAATACAAAATCAATATTTAGTGTTAATTCCGCTAATTGTCAGTTTAATCATGCTGGGATGCAATTTGCACCGCCCTCCCGCCCGCAAAAATGTGCACATGCAAAGAAGGACAATATAAAAAGCAAATTACATGCGCCAGTACGATACCCAACACGTGTTTCGGTCCTCCACGGACCATTCTCAAGGGCTGCTAACTCGTCGAGTGCTCGAAGGAGACTAAAAGTCAACGAGGCGAGCGCTCCTTTATATACTACCAACCGCATGGACAATTATTTCTAACTACCCCCAAATATTCGTAGTAAAGGAGATGAAACTAAATTTGTTTGGTCATTCAACAATGCAAAACTATTACTGCTATGTTTTAATATTTCTAATTGTTCCAACACACATAACCGGAAACTTTTATCACAATTATGTAAAATATTATACGTATTATTGTCGCCCAAGGAATGGCCAGTTTCAATTAAATGTTTGGCGTAATGAGATTTATCAGGATGGCCATTCCTATAAGCAGCTACATGCTCTTTATACCGTATTTCAAAATTTCGGCCCGTCTGACCTATATATACCGCGTCACAATCATCGCAGACCAACCTATACACACCGGATTTCTTGCAATTTTCCAAATTATCTTTTCCATTACAAAGACGTCGTATAGTTTGGTCCGTCCGAAATGCAACATGAATATTATTTTTACGGAGTAAATTGGCAATTTTATCTGAAATTGGGCCCATATAGGTCAGACTACCAACATATTTGTTAATACGGTCAGGGGGGCATGCATACAGTAAAGAGCGAACCCTACATCTCTGATTATTTTTAATCAAATTATCAATAATAGATTTAGGATAACCGTTTGATAACGCGATTTCATAAAGAATATTAAGTTCTTTTATGTAATTCTCATTAGACAAGGGGACCGACATTAACCTATGAACATAGCTGCGGAAGGCAGCTAGTTTATGTTGATTGGGGTGACAGGATGAAGCTGGAATAGCTATATCGGTATGTGTTGGTTTCCGATATATTTGAAATTCTAATTTATTATGGACATTAGTGATGGTGAGGTCAAGAAAATTAAGGGATTTTTGTGATTCTAATTCCAATTTAAATTTTATTTTAGGGTGGAGATTATTTAATTTAGTAACAAATGAATCAATTTGACGTTTGGTACCAGACCAACAGATTATTATGTCATCAACGTATCTATAATAAAATAAAATGTTGGGTTCGCCCACTATATATCTACGTTCAAAATTATCCATAAATATCTCTGCCATTAGTGGACTTAACGGTGAACCCATGGCCAACCCTTCCTTTTGGCGGTAATATTGATTGTTAAAACGAAAATAATTTTGTTGCATGCATATTTTTGTGAGTTTAAGTAGATCATACATCTCTCCAGGATGTAACCGTTGTCTCTCAAAGTGTTCACCCAGAATATGTAAACATTCCTCATGAGGGATATTGGTAAATAGACTATCAACATCTAGGGACAGTAACTTAGCGGAAGATGGAATTTGAGTATCTTTAATTTTTGAAATTAAGTCTAAACTATTTTTTAAACTGAATTGAGGTTGAAAGGATGATTTTTTACTTAAAAGGACGTTAAGATATTTGGCTAAATTATACGAGGGGGCACCAATATGAGAGACAACAGGGCGAATAGGAACGTTTGCTTTATGTGTTTTTGGCAACCCATAAAAAACAGGTTATCGTGGGTTCATGGGGATAATATTTTTTAATTGATCTGGAGAGATGTAAGACGTATCCTTAATAGCATCTTTTAACTCAATCGTAAACTTTTTGGTGGGATCGGAATCAAGGCATTCAAAATCGTCACCCTGGATGACATCATTAACCTTCAGATTATAATCAATTCTATCCAGAATTACGACTGAGTTACCCTTATCAGCTTTTGAAATTACTAGGTTATTCTGGTTTATTTTGTCATTTAAAGAACGAAAAAGAATAGCTTCTGACCTACTGTGGATAACCGGTGTCTTTAAAGCTTTTTTGATTTGAACTGCTATCTGATGCTTAATGATGCCGTCCTGTTTACTTCTAAAGCAAGCAATTTCCGAGTCAACCGCCAAAGTTTCAAGGGATTTCTGGGAAGGCCTAGGTTGAATATTATATTTCAAACCTTTTTCTAACAAAGAAATTTCATTTGGTGAAAACTGAGTATTAGAATAATTTTTGACGCGGGGATAAAATGTATGCGTTGAAATCGGCAAATTATCAGAATGGTTGAAATTATCATTGCGGCTCTCCCGAGACAATCGCTCCAACTTCCGCGATTGTATTACATATTTTTCATGCACCTCTTTCGAAGCCAGATCCCTAGCCTTGTTATCTAAAATATCAAACTCCACGTTATGTAATTTGAAACTCAATTCGGTATATAAAACTTTGAGGTGGAGCTTGATAGCATCTCTAACAGAAAACCAATACTTGCATTCCTCATTCAACCATATCTGCTTAGCCTTCCTCAACGCTATACTACTAGCTCGATTATGTGTGTTGGTACGCAAATTAATATAATGAGGTATTACATTCAATTTCTTACATTGTTGATTGAACCATACGTTTTGTGCTGCCAAACGGTGGAGTTTGGTTAGCTTGATGTAAAGTTTTGCCTGCTCAGCTATACTTGCTGACTGTAGATAAGTAATGGAATCAGGCGTTACTTTGCGGAAATCCATAACAATCAAAATACAAAATCAATATTTAGTGTTAATTCCGCTAATTGTCAGTTTAATCATGCTGGGATGCAATTTGCACCGCCCTCCCGCCCGCAAAAATGTGCACATGCAAAGAAGGACAATATAAAAAGCAAATTACATGCGCCAGTACGATACCCAACACGTGTTTCGGTCCTCCACGGACCATTCTCAAGGGCTGCTAACTCGTCGAGTGCTCGAAGGAGACTAAAAGTCAACGAGGCGAGCGCTCCTTTATATACTACCAACCGCATGGACAATTATTTCTAACTACCCCCAAATATTCGTAGTAAAGGAGATGAAACTAAATTTGTTTGGTCATTCAACAATGCAAAACTATTACTGCTATGTTTTAATATTTCTAATTGTTCCAACACACATAACCGGAAACTTTTATCACAATTATGTAAAATATTATACGTATTATTGTCGCCCAAGGAATGGCCAGTTTCAATTAAATGTTTGGCGTAATGAGATTTATCAGGATGGCCATTCCTATAAGCAGCTACATGCTCTTTATACCGTATTTCAAAATTTCGGCCCGTCTGACCTATATATACCGCGTCACAATCATCGCAGACCAACCTATACACACCGGATTTCTTGCAATTTTCCAAATTATCTTTTCCATTACAAAGACGTCGTATAGTTTGGTCCGTCCGAAATGCAACATGAATATTATTTTTACGGAGTAAATTGGCAATTTTATCTGAAATTGGGCCCATATAGGTCAGACTACCAACATATTTGTTAATACGGTCAGGGGGGCATGCATACAGTAAAGAGCGAACCCTACATCTCTGATTATTTTTAATCAAATTATCAATAATAGATTTAGGATAACCGTTTGATAACGCGATTTCATAAAGAATATTAAGTTCTTTTATGTAATTCTCATTAGACAAGGGGACCGACATTAACCTATGAACATAGCTGCGGAAGGCAGCTAGTTTATGTTGATTGGGGTGACAGGATGAAGCTGGAATAGCTATATCGGTATGTGTTGGTTTCCGATATATTTGAAATTCTAATTTATTATGGACATTAGTGATGGTGAGGTCAAGAAAATTAAGGGATTTTTGTGATTCTAATTCCAATTTAAATTTTATTTTAGGGTGGAGATTAATGTCCATAATAAATTAGAATTTCAAATATATCGGAAACCAACACATACCGATATAGCTATTCCAGCTTCATCCTGTCACCCCAATCAACATAAACTAGCTGCCTTCCGCAGCTATGTTCATAGGTTAATGTCGGTCCCCTTGTCTAATGAGAATTACATAAAAGAACTTAATATTCTTTATGAAATCGCGTTATCAAACGGTTATCCTAAATCTATTATTGATAATTTGATTAAAAATAATCAGAGATGTAGGGTTCGCTCTTTACTGTATGCATGCCCCCCTGACCGTATTAACAAATATGTTGGTAGTCTGACCTATATGGGCCCAATTTCAGATAAAATTGCCAATTTACTCCGTAAAAATAATATTCATGTTGCATTTCGGACGGACCAAACTATACGACGTCTTTGTAATGGAAAAGATAATTTGGAAAATTGCAAGAAATCCGGTGTGTATAGGTTGGTCTGCGATGATTGTGACGCGGTATATATAGGTCAGACGGGCCGAAATTTTGAAATACGGTATAAAGAGCATGTAGCTGCTTATAGGAATGGCCATCCTGATAAATCTCATTACGCCAAACATTTAATTGAAACTGGCCATTCCTTGGGCGACAATAATACGTATAATATTTTACATAATTGTGATAAAAGTTTCCGGTTATGTGTGTTGGAACAATTAGAAATATTAAAACATAGCAGTAATAGTTTTGCATTGTTGAATGACCAAACAAATTTAGTTTCATCTCCTTTACTACGAATATTTGGGGGTAGTTAGAAATAATTGTCCATGCGGTTGGTAGTATATAAAGGAGCGCTCGCCTCGTTGACTTTTAGTCTCCTTCGAGCACTCGACGAGTTAGCAGCCCTTGAGAATGGTCCGTGGAGGACCGAAACACGTGTTGGGTATCGTACTGGCGCATGTAATTTGCTTTTTATATTGTCCTTCTTTGCATGTGCACATTTTTGCGGGCGGGAGGGCGGTGCAAATTGCATCCCAGCATGATTAAACTGACAATTAGCGGAATTAACACTAAATATTGATTTTGTATTTTGATTGTTATGGATTTCCGCAAAGTAACGCCTGATTCCATTACTTATCTACAGTCAGCAAGTATAGCTGAGCAGGCAAAACTTTACATCAAGCTAACCAAACTCCACCGTTTGGCAGCACAAAACGTATGGTTCAATCAACAATGTAAGAAATTGAATGTAATACCTCATTATATTAATTTGCGTACCAACACACATAATCGAGCTAGTAGTATAGCGTTGAGGAAGGCTAAGCAGATATGGTTGAATGAGGAATGCAAGTATTGGTTTTCTGTTAGAGATGCTATCAAGCTCCACCTCAAAGTTTTATATACCGAATTGAGTTTCAAATTACATAACGTGGAGTTTGATATTTTAGATAACAAGGCTAGGGATCTGGCTTCGAAAGAGGTGCATGAAAAATATGTAATACAATCGCGGAAGTTGGAGCGATTGTCTCGGGAGAGCCGCAATGATAATTTCAACCATTCTGATAATTTGCCGATTTCAACGCATACATTTTATCCCCGCGTCAAAAATTATTCTAATACTCAGTTTTCACCAAATGAAATTTCTTTGTTAGAAAAAGGTTTGAAATATAATATTCAACCTAGGCCTTCCCAGAAATCCCTTGAAACTTTGGCGGTTGACTCGGAAATTGCTTGCTTTAGAAGTAAACAGGACGGCATCATTAAGCATCAGATAGCAGTTCAAATCAAAAAAGCTTTAAAGACACCGGTTATCCACAGTAGGTCAGAAGCTATTCTTTTTCGTTCTTTAAATGACAAAATAAACCAGAATAACCTAGTAATTTCAAAAGCTGATAAGGGTAACTCAGTCGTAATTCTGGATAGAATTGATTATAATCTGAAGGTTAATGATGTCATCCAGGGTGACGATTTTGAATGCCTTGATTCCGATCCCACCAAAAAGTTTACGATTGAGTTAAAAGATGCTATTAAGGATACGTCTTACATCTCTCCAGATCAATTAAAAAATATTATCCCCATGAACCCACGATCACCTGTTTTGTATGGGTTGCCAAAAACACATAAAGCAAACGTTCCTATTCGCCCTGTTGTCTCTCATATTGGTGCCCCCTCGTATAATTTAGCCAAATATCTTAACGTCCTTTTAAGTAAAAAATCATCCTTTCAACCTCAATTCAGTTTAAAAAATAGTTTAGACTTAATTTCAAAAATTAAAGATACTCAAATTCCATCTTCCGCTAAGTTACTGTCCCTAGATGTTGATAGTCTATTTACCAATATCCCTCATGAGGAATGTTTACATATTCTGGGTGAACACTTTGAGAGACAACGGTTACATCCTGGAGAGATGTATGATCTACTTAAACTCACAAAAATATGCATGCAACAAAATTATTTTCGTTTTAACAATCAATATTACCGCCAAAAGGAAGGGTTGGCCATGGGTTCACCGTTAAGTCCACTAATGGCAGAGATATTTATGGATAATTTTGAACGTAGATATATAGTGGGCGAACCCAACATTTTATTTTATTATAGATACGTTGATGACATAATAATCTGTTGGTCTGGTACCAAACGTCAAATTGATTCATTTGTTACTAAATTAAATAATCTCCACCCTAAAATAAAATTTAAATTGGAATTAGAATCACAAAAATCCCTTAATTTTCTTGACCTCACCATCACTAATGTCCATAATAAATTAGAATTTCAAATATATCGGAAACCAACACATACCGATATAGCTATTCCAGCTTCATCCTGTCACCCCAATCAACATAAACTAGCTGCCTTCCGCAGCTATGTTCATAGGTTAATGTCGGTCCCCTTGTCTAATGAGAATTACATAAAAGAACTTAATATTCTTTATGAAATCGCGTTATCAAACGGTTATCCTAAATCTATTATTGATAATTTGATTAAAAATAATCAGAGATGTAGGGTTCGCTCTTTACTGTATGCATGCCCCCCTGACCGTATTAACAAATATGTTGGTAGTCTGACCTATATGGGCCCAATTTCAGATAAAATTGCCAATTTACTCCGTAAAAATAATATTCATGTTGCATTTCGGACGGACCAAACTATACGACGTCTTTGTAATGGAAAAGATAATTTGGAAAATTGCAAGAAATCCGGTGTGTATAGGTTGGTCTGCGATGATTGTGACGCGGTATATATAGGTCAGACGGGCCGAAATTTTGAAATACGGTATAAAGAGCATGTAGCTGCTTATAGGAATGGCCATCCTGATAAATCTCATTACGCCAAACATTTAATTGAAACTGGCCATTCCTTGGGCGACAATAATACGTATAATATTTTACATAATTGTGATAAAAGTTTCCGGTTATGTGTGTTGGAACAATTAGAAATATTAAAACATAGCAGTAATAGTTTTGCATTGTTGAATGACCAAACAAATTTAGTTTCATCTCCTTTACTACGAATATTTGGGGGTAGTTAGAAATAATTGTCCATGCGGTTGGTAGTATATAAAGGAGCGCTCGCCTCGTTGACTTTTAGTCTCCTTCGAGCACTCGACGAGTTAGCAGCCCTTGAGAATGGTCCGTGGAGGACCGAAACACGTGTTGGGTATCGTACTGGCGCATGTAATTTGCTTTTTATATTGTCCTTCTTTGCATGTGCACATTTTTGCGGGCGGGAGGGCGGTGCAAATTGCATCCCAGCATGATTAAACTGACAATTAGCGGAATTAACACTAAATATTGATTTTGTATTTTGATTGTTATGGATTTCCGCAAAGTAACGCCTGATTCCATTACTTATCTACAGTCAGCAAGTATAGCTGAGCAGGCAAAACTTTACATCAAGCTAACCAAACTCCACCGTTTGGCAGCACAAAACGTATGGTTCAATCAACAATGTAAGAAATTGAATGTAATACCTCATTATATTAATTTGCGTACCAACACACATAATCGAGCTAGTAGTATAGCGTTGAGGAAGGCTAAGCAGATATGGTTGAATGAGGAATGCAAGTATTGGTTTTCTGTTAGAGATGCTATCAAGCTCCACCTCAAAGTTTTATATACCGAATTGAGTTTCAAATTACATAACGTGGAGTTTGATATTTTAGATAACAAGGCTAGGGATCTGGCTTCGAAAGAGGTGCATGAAAAATATGTAATACAATCGCGGAAGTTGGAGCGATTGTCTCGGGAGAGCCGCAATGATAATTTCAACCATTCTGATAATTTGCCGATTTCAACGCATACATTTTATCCCCGCGTCAAAAATTATTCTAATACTCAGTTTTCACCAAATGAAATTTCTTTGTTAGAAAAAGGTTTGAAATATAATATTCAACCTAGGCCTTCCCAGAAATCCCTTGAAACTTTGGCGGTTGACTCGGAAATTGCTTGCTTTAGAAGTAAACAGGACGGCATCATTAAGCATCAGATAGCAGTTCAAATCAAAAAAGCTTTAAAGACACCGGTTATCCACAGTAGGTCAGAAGCTATTCTTTTTCGTTCTTTAAATGACAAAATAAACCAGAATAACCTAGTAATTTCAAAAGCTGATAAGGGTAACTCAGTCGTAATTCTGGATAGAATTGATTATAATCTGAAGGTTAATGATGTCATCCAGGGTGACGATTTTGAATGCCTTGATTCCGATCCCACCAAAAAGTTTACGATTGAGTTAAAAGATGCTATTAAGGATACGTCTTACATCTCTCCAGATCAATTAAAAAATATTATCCCCATGAACCCACGATCACCTGTTTTGTATGGGTTGCCAAAAACACATAAAGCAAACGTTCCTATTCGCCCTGTTGTCTCTCATATTGGTGCCCCCTCGTATAATTTAGCCAAATATCTTAACGTCCTTTTAAGTAAAAAATCATCCTTTCAACCTCAATTCAGTTTAAAAAATAGTTTAGACTTAATTTCAAAAATTAAAGATACTCAAATTCCATCTTCCGCTAAGTTACTGTCCCTAGATGTTGATAGTCTATTTACCAATATCCCTCATGAGGAATGTTTACATATTCTGGGTGAACACTTTGAGAGACAACGGTTACATCCTGGAGAGATGTATGATCTACTTAAACTCACAAAAATATGCATGCAACAAAATTATTTTCGTTTTAACAATCAATATTACCGCCAAAAGGAAGGGTTGGCCATGGGTTCACCGTTAAGTCCACTAATGGCAGAGATATTTATGGATAATTTTGAACGTAGATATATAGTGGGCGAACCCAACATTTTATTTTATTATAGATACGTTGATGACATAATAATCTGTTGGTCTGGTACCAAACGTCAAATTGATTCATTTGTTACTAAATTAAATAATCTCCACCCTAAAATAAAATTTAAATTGGAATTAGAATCACAAAAATCCCTTAATTTTCTTGACCTCACCATCACTAATGTCCATAATAAATTAGAATTTCAAATATATCGGAAACCAACACATACCGATATAGCTATTCCAGCTTCATCCTGTCACCCCAATCAACATAAACTAGCTGCCTTCCGCAGCTATGTTCATAGGTTAATGTCGGTCCCCTTGTCTAATGAGAATTACATAAAAGAACTTAATATTCTTTATGAAATCGCGTTATCAAACGGTTATCCTAAATCTATTATTGATAATTTGATTAAAAATAATCAGAGATGTAGGGTTCGCTCTTTACTGTATGCATGCCCCCCTGACCGTATTAACAAATATGTTGGTAGTCTGACCTATATGGGCCCAATTTCAGATAAAATTGCCAATTTACTCCGTAAAAATAATATTCATGTTGCATTTCGGACGGACCAAACTATACGACGTCTTTGTAATGGAAAAGATAATTTGGAAAATTGCAAGAAATCCGGTGTGTATAGGTTGGTCTGCGATGATTGTGACGCGGTATATATAGGTCAGACGGGCCGAAATTTTGAAATACGGTATAAAGAGCATGTAGCTGCTTATAGGAATGGCCATCCTGATAAATCTCATTACGCCAAACATTTAATTGAAACTGGCCATTCCTTGGGCGACAATAATACGTATAATATTTTACATAATTGTGATAAAAGTTTCCGGTTATGTGTGTTGGAACAATTAGAAATATTAAAACATAGCAGTAATAGTTTTGCATTGTTGAATGACCAAACAAATTTAGTTTCATCTCCTTTACTACGAATATTTGGGGGTAGTTAGAAATAATTGTCCATGCGGTTGGTAGTATATAAAGGAGCGCTCGCCTCGTTGACTTTTAGTCTCCTTCGAGCACTCGACGAGTTAGCAGCCCTTGAGAATGGTCCGTGGAGGACCGAAACACGTGTTGGGTATCGTACTGGCGCATGTAATTTGCTTTTTATATTGTCCTTCTTTGCATGTGCACATTTTTGCGGGCGGGAGGGCGGTGCAAATTGCATCCCAGCATGATTAAACTGACAATTAGCGGAATTAACACTAAATATTGATTTTGTATTTTGATTGTTATGGATTTCCGCAAAGTAACGCCTGATTCCATTACTTGTTTAAAATTAAGTTTAAAAATCATAGATACTATAAAATATAGCGCTACTCAAAATTGTTAATAATTTTGATTTCGCAGTCAAACTGTTTGTACAGTTTTGTGAGACTTTATTTTTAATTCATAAGGTCAACACTGTATGTAATATTCACTATAAGTAAAAATAAACAAAATATGAGACATATTTTAATAACTAAATAGAACTTCTACTTCCGTGGAAACATGAATAGAAGAAATATATTAAAGAGAAATTTGATGAGTTGATTATTTATTTTCTTACCTATATGGACTAGAGCTAGTCTTAGTAGTAGATCTAGATGTAGTAGACGATGCCGATATGCCAATATTCCTCAGTGGTCGCCCAGGTTCCGTGCTGCTATGATACGCCAATGCAGATCTATGAGCGAAGCACAAAGATATAATTTTATTAAGACTACTACTACGATGTCCACTGTTATTACCAGCCACGGTTTCTATAGACATACTTTACCAGGAACCATCGCAAAGGGTCTCCATAGCTTGATGCTGGCGGTGAAAGGGTTAACACTTTTCTAATTCATGTCCATTGTGACGAAACCTCCATGCCTGAGAGGTTTTCAAAATGTTCTTGATGGTATTTGAAGTCCGCCATCCCGCACTAGGCTAGTGTGGTGGACTATAGCCTATCCATACGAATGGTAACACTTTGATCGAGCTGTCGATCGAGTGTGGATATTGGATTAAAGATTCTTATCGAGTCGATGGCGACCGGAATCGCATCATGAGTAGCGTCAATCAGATCTTTAAGCGTGCAGCTGTTAGAGCACGCGCGACATGATAATAGGTGTCCCATCGATTGTGGCATTGCACACTGATTATAGAATAATTCTTTAATCAGTGTGCAATGCGGCAATCGATCGAATTCTGGTAATTTCATCGAAATAAGTTTTGTTTGATTACAAATTCGTCTATTTGTTTTTACATATGCTAACTAATTCCTGGTTCAGTTTTATTAAAGCTCGTTATGCCGTGGTTTACTTCCTCTAAGGCCGTGTCATGTGAAGTGGGATGCCATTTGACATTAAATATCATAGAAATAAGTAAAGCTTATATAATGTTAACTTACCTGTTGACTTGTGATAAGTTGTGGGCACTGCTGCTGATAATGACGGACGTGTCAACTAAAGGCACCTTCTTGCCTAAACACCGTAGCACCGTCCTGAATAGGAAGCAAGTTAAAACGATACTTTAATATGTATTTTAAGATCTTTGTTTATCAGGTAGTAGTATATGAATATGTCAGCCTCAACATAAACTCAAGAACAAATACCTACAGTTTACCAATTAATAAAATTTGTTATGAAGTAATTCTGAAAACATGTTCTGTACATCAAATAAAATCCTTAGTAGAATTCTAATCGGCGTGGCCAGTAAAACAAAAATTCATTAATTCATGGACTAAACAGCTAAAAGCTATAAAAAAGAGCAAAGAGGAGTTTAATTTTTTCAATGTATTTGTCTTTTTATTTTAGTAGTCAGGATGTTGGAATTAATAAAACTGGAATTAAATTAAGTCAATTTCATGCATATTTAAAATGTCTATATAAATAAAAAAAGAAGTGACTGTCTTATTGTAAATTATTTCCTGCAATCCGTGTACCTAAATGTCTATATGTACCTAGAAATAATTATATGTTACTACGAGCATGTTACATTAAAGTCTACGTGAATAAAAACCTTTTTTATTTTATTTTTTATTTACTGACTGACACATCAACGCTCAGCCCAAACCCTTGGACCTGGAAAGCTGAAATTCTGCACAGATTTCTTTATAATGTAGACAAGGGATAAGGAAGGATTTTCCGAAATCCAACCTCTAAAGGAGTTAAATAGGGGATGAAAGATTGTATGGAAAATCGTAATTTTTGCAGTTTAAACCATAAAATTGGTGGTTACCATTCTGGTTACAAATTAAAAACCACATGTTTCAGTGTTTTCGAAAGTCAACCCCTTGTTTATATAAATATAAGTGCGGATAGACATCGAATCCCCAAACCGCGAGGTATCCGGTCCAATATGCGTTAACCGTTCCGCTACCACACCCTGTTGTCCATGCTCGAATTTATACAAGTCATTCGATGTTTCATCAACTTTATTATGTCATGAAGACGCTTAGCACCATCTTACTGAAACATGCACGGCTAAGAGACGGCGGCCGGTATGCCAATACTTAGACTGAACCTATAAAAAATATTTAATTTAGAATATCATTTTGCGTTTTTCGTTACTTTGGCTGACATGATGATGTAATAATTATAATAATGTCCTCCCGACCGAATTTCGGCCACGGCGGCCAGTCTCAATGGAGACTAGCCAATTGCGCAGGACATATTATAGTGCACAACTGTGTGTGCAAACATAGGGGCACTTTCTATTCCAGCACTCTCATGATTCGATGGGAGGACTAGGACAAGACCGAACAGAATTCAGGTACAGGACCGACGGCTTTACGTGCTCTCCGAGGCACAGGGATGAAATACCGCCGACTTCCAGACTTCGGGCTGGTACTGAGAAATTTATTTTTACGGAAAAATCCCAAATTCTCTTTTTTACGGAAAAATCCCAAAATCACTCTTTCGCCCGACCCGGGATTGAAATGAAATGATATTTATTCAGCACTTGGGTTAATACCCACTTGTATAACATACTCGTACACTTGTAGTTGTCAAGGTCACTATGCAGTACATAAACATAGTGGATAGTATAAAAGTTACAAAAAAATTAATTAGTCAACCCGTGCGGTTTGTTTTATTGCATATATTTTCTGGAATCCTTAAATAAATAACAAGTTATTAGTCTATTATTTTCAAATTTAGTTCTACTATATTGAAATTAAAGACTGGAAGACTAAAGCAAAAATACGAATTCTAAATGAGGGTGTGATCACACGCACGGGATCACCGATCAAGCGTTAATGGGCCAAAGCAATCCTCGCCGCTGAGGAACCTACCCTAGCTAGCCTGCGGCTTTCTCTAGCTACCTAGGTGGACGAATTGATTTGAACCTAAGACCTCATTATCTGCGGTTGAACACGCTACCGCTAGACCAACGAGGCAGTCAAAAATGCATGATGATGATCATATATATATATATATATATATATATATATTTTTATGTCAGAGGTCGACAAACGAGCAAGTGGGTCACCTGATGGTAAGTGATCACCGCCGCCCATGGACACTCGCAACACCAGAGGAGTCGCGAGTTCGTTGCCGGCCTTTAAGAGCTTATTTAGAGCTGTAAGCATTACCTCCTGAGGTTATCCCTGACGCGTATGTTGAAGGCGATGTAGCCGAGGCAGGCGGCCGCGGCGTGCGCCACCACGGCGGCCGCCAGCGCCGCGCTCAGCGCGTCGCGCCGGCTGCCCGTCTCGCTCGCCAGCAGCAGCGCGCTGGCCCACGACACACACACCAGCGGCACACAGATCACACTCACACCTAGCAGCATTCTGAGGGCGAAGAAAAGAAAAATAATATTATAAAGGAGGATACGGATCGCTACTTCATTTAGGAAATCATCTATATATATAATAAAATCGTAGGAAAGTTACAACTGTACATTGAATATTTTTAAAAAGGATACTTGGGGCGTGATCTACGATCGTAATCGAAGCCAAGAATATAGTTTTTAGAATTTTTGTCTGTTTGTCTGTATGTATGTCCGGGCTAAACTCAAAAAGTACTGCATGGATTTACTTCAAATTTTGCATGAATATTACTAAGAGTTCGGGTCAACATATAGGCTGCATATTATCACGCTATCACGTACGGGGGAGGAGCTGTGATAATTTATAAAATTTCGGCGCGGGGAAGGGGTGCAACGCTAGCGCCTTTGAACTTCACCCATTTCTCAAGTCGCCAGTAGTCTAAGATGAGCTAATAATTCTTCAGAAAATATTTTTGCTTCTAGCGAAAAGCCATAATTTCCATGATGAAAGTAAAAAATAGAAAATACAATTTTTTACAAGGCTTTATAAACTTTTTTCACCACTTACAGTAAGCCTTAGAGACTTTCACTACTTCAACGGACATTAAAAGCGAGCACTCAAGCTCTCTATCAAATGATGAACATATCCACGTAACTCAACAACCTTTAAAACATCATTTTGCAATAGACACAGTAACTAACAGACATTACTAACTACTAGAAGCATAATTGTAAAACAAATCTTACCTTAAATTCCCAAAACCGATGACGTGGTCTCTGACTGTAAATGCAGCTCGAGTGGCTCCAGCTAGGAATACTAGCGCTGCGGTTGCGTACACTGCTGCCGGTATCACCACCCACCATACTACAGGTTCGTGGCAACTCACCCAGCAACTGTGAATTAAAAATTAATATTAATAATTAATAGCCCATTCACTTATCACCCCGAATCAGCCAAAAAATTCTTTTGTTTATGTAATTCAAGCGTCATTTTTATTTCGGCTAATGGCATAAACCAAGGATTATTCTGCAGTCTGCCAGCCCTCGCACGCGCACCCGCCGGCAGTGCAGCGTAGTGCGGCCAGCTTGCACAGGCACTGTATGTACTCACAAGAGCGCGTTCCCGTACTGGTGCTGGTGGTGCGAGGCGGCCAGCGCCAGCACGACGGCGGGCGCGGCGTAGGCGGCGGCCAGGTGCGCGCACAGGCCGCCGTGGTTGACGTCGCGCAGCTCGCGCACCAGGCGCCGCGTCTGCCAGCCCTCGCACGCGCACCCGCCGGCAGTGCAGCGTAGTGCGGCCAGCTTGCACAGGCACTGTATGTACTCACAAGAGGCGTTCCCGTACTGGTGCTGGTGGTGCGAGGCGGCCAGCGCCAGCACGACGGCGGGCGCGGCGTAGGCGGCGGCCAGGTGCGCGCACAGGCCGCCGTGGTTGACGTCGCGCAGCTTGCGCACCAGGCGCCGCGTCTGCCAGCCCTCGCACGCGCACCCGCCGGCAGTGCAGCGTAGTGCGGCCAGCTTGCACAGGCACTGTATGTACTCACAAGAGCGCGTTCTCGTACTGGTGCTGGTGGTGCGAGGCGGCCAGCGCCAGCACGACGGCGGGCGCGGCGTAGGCGGCGGCCAGGTGCGCGCACAGGCCGCCGTGGTTGACGTCGCGCAGCTCGCGCACCAGGCGCCGCGTCTGCCAGCCCTCGCACGCGCACCCGCCGGCAGTGCAGCGTAGTGCGGCCAGCTTGCACAGGCACTGTATGTACTCACAAGAGCGCGTTCCCGTACTGGTGCTGGTGGTGCGAGGCGGCCAGCGCCAGCACGACGGCGGGCGCGGCGTAGGCGGCGGCCAGGTGCGCGCACAGGCCGCCGTGGTTGACGTCGCGCAGCTCGCGCACCAGGCGCCGCGTCTGCCAGCCCTCGCACGCGCACCCGCCGGCAGTGCAGCGTAGTGCGGCCAGCTTGCACAGGCACTGTATGTACTCACAAGAGCGCGTTCCCGTACTGGTGCTGGTGGTGCGAGGCGGCCAGCGCCAGCACGACGGCGGGCGCGGCGTAGGCGGCGGCCAGGTGCGCGCACAGGCCGCCGTGGTTGACGTCGCGCAGCTCGCGCACCAGGCGCCGCGTCTGCCAGCCCTCGCACGCGCACCCGCCGGCAGTGCAGCGTAGTGCGGCCAGCTTGCACAGGCACTGTATGTACTCACAAGAGCGCGTTCCCGTACTGGTGCTGGTGGTGCGAGGCGGCCAGCGCCAGCACGACGGCGGGCGCGGCGTAGGCGGCGGCCAGGTGCGCGCACAGGCCGCCGTGGTTGACGTCGCGCAGCTCGCGCACCAGGCGCCGCGTCTGCCAGCCCTCGCACGCGCACCCGCCGGCAGTGCAGCGTAGTGCGGCCAGCTTGCACAGGCACTGTATGTACTCACAAGAGCGCGTTCCCGTACTGGTGCTGGTGGTGCGAGGCGGCCAGCGCCACCACGACGGCGGGCGCGGCGTAGGCGGCGGCCAGGTGCGCGCACAGGCCGCCGTGGTTGACGTCGCGCAGCTCGCGCACCAGGCGCCGCGTCTGCCAGCCCTCGCACGCGCACCCGCCGGCAGTGCAGCGTAGTGCGGCCAGCTTGCACAGGCACTGTATGTACTCACAAGAGCGCGTTCCCGTACTGGTGCTGGTGGTGCGAGGCGGCCAGCGCCAGCACGACGGCGGGCGCGGCGTAGGCGGCGGCCAGGTGCGCGCACAGGCCGCCGTGGTTGACGTCGCGCAGCTCGCGCACCAGGCGCCGCGTCTGCCAGCCCTCGCACGCGCACCCGCCGGCAGTGCAGCGTAGTGCGGCCAGCTTGCACAGGCACTGTATGTACTCACAAGAGCGCGTTCCCGTACTGGTGCTGGTGGTGCGAGGCGGCCAGCGCCAGCACGACGGCGGGCGCGGCGTAGGCGGCGGCCAGGTGCGCGCACAGGCCGCCGTGGTTGACGTCGCGCAGCTCGCGCACCAGGCGCCGCGTCTGCCAGCCCTCGCACGCGCACCCGCCGGCAGTGCAGCGTAGTGCGGCCAGCTTGCACAGGCACTGTATGTACTCACAAGAGCGCGTTCCCGTACTGGTGCTGGTGGTGCGAGGCGGCCAGCGCCAGCACGACGGCGGGCGCGGCGTAGGCGGCGGCCAGGTGCGCGCACAGGCCGCCGTGGTTGACGTCGCGCAGCTCGCGCACCAGGCGCCGCGTCTGCCAGCCCTCGCATGCGCACCACGCCAGCGCGCACACCCACCAGTAGTGCAGCGACATCGCCACCAGCTTGCACAGGAACTGTGGGCAGATATTCAAATACACTCCTTTGCACAATAAAACTTTTACCGGGCACTTTACCGTCAGAATGTCATCAGCATGACTAGAAATTTCTTATTTCAATGAAAATATAGTTTTTAAAACTTAGGTAAATCTGGAATGTATGGTTAAATGGAAATATATGTACATGCGTATAATTAAATTAAGACTACGATTATTTTTATGGTATTTTCATAAAAAAGATTAAAAATTAAAATTAAAAACGCTTATGGAGGACATAGTCGTTTTTAATTTTTGCAACAATTACGGCATGTAGCCTTCACGGCATGCTTACCACCATTTGATAGTGTCCTGTGGAAAGTGTTCAAACTCAGCCGATATCACAAGTTTAATCTCTCTGATGTTTTGTTGTCCCTTTTTAGGAGGTTCCCGACGTGGTCAATGGTATCAAGGTCAAGACATCAATCTGGCCAATCGAAACGACGAATACCGACTTTTTTCATATAAACATCTGTGTCGCCAGAGCGGTGGAACCGAGCATTATTGTCCATGTAAATGGTATTACAATCAGTGCGGCTGGGCAGAAAAATTTCTATATCGATACGATAGCTCCACCATGAGGGTTGATTTCTTCAAAACACAGCGAAATATAACCATACCACAATCGGCATAGCGGTCTTCGTAAGATTCGCAGACGTCGGTCCTCACCATTCAGACAAATTCCAGTTACCTATTATCCAAGATAGGCAATTTCTAGCGAACCTCAATCGGGAAATCCGGTGCTCACGTAGTATTTTGGAGACCCGCACTAGCTGGTATTCGACTGCCTATATGAGCCGCGAAAAGCCTCGTCATCACTGTCCGTAAGCTAACTTATTCTCCTCGTACCTCTTCAAGGTTTCTTATGACGTCTATGTAATTGCATTCGCGGTCCTTCAGCGCCTAAGTCACTAAAAAGCGGTCGTCTCGTTGTTGTGTGCAACGATTTCTCTCAGAACTTTGCCTTCTGCCAACGGAACCTGTCTCTTGCTATCAAGTACAGGTTATTTGGACGGTTGAACGAATCACGTTTACCTAACTGCTGTGAGACGTAACATTGACTACACAACTTTTTCCACACCGCTATAATTTTACTAGCTCTTATTGCTTTTTCTGCCATTATAATCGACACAAAAATATCTGTTTTAAGACAAAATAAGGCAGGATAATGTGACTTACATAAATTATTCTACTAAAAATAACGATAACCTTCCCACGGCAAACCCGCGAAAATTATAAGTCACATACTGGAAAAGTTTCATATTTGGAATTATTATCGGCCAGTAACATCAGACACAGTTTGGCTTTTAAAACACATCATACACAGTTCTACTATTAAAACCTTTTTAGAACTAAATAATTACCAATATATGGATAAATCAAAATCGCCCGTTTTTTTGCAATGGAGTGTATGCGTACACATAATTGAATACAAAAAATGTGTTAAATGAATTAGTACATATTTTTTATTAAGTTAATTTAGATATTTGGTGGTAATGAAAATTGGTTGAGCACGTACCATCTTCATCGCCGGAACATTATGCCGAGTACGAACAAGTTTTTGCCCAAATATTACGCAAACCGTATAATTAAAATGTAGATTCTAAAACTATATGTACCGATACAGATAGTTTTAGAATCTACATTTTAATTATTCGGTTCGCGTCACGTTTGGGCAAAAAATTGGTAACTTAACCTCCTGACCGCTATCGTACTACTCTTAGGACGTCAGATTCAAAAAAATATTAGCGGTTATTCGACTTTCTTGAGATGACAAAACCTTAAAGTGACATCTAGTTTTTGTTTGCCGAACTACAAAAAATTATACTGAAGTGTAGTATGTAAGTTCCCTTATACTATTTAGTAGGTAAGCTCCTTTATAACGTTCTCATATAATTGTCTACGTTGCGATACTTGTAGTGGTGCACCATTTTTATGTATTATGTGTCTCAGAGTAATAAACGTCGTAACCCAGTACACATGTCTTTACTTGGCTCTGCTACTTAACCTCAACACTTCATGGCGACCCTAGCCAGAGCCGACGGTTCAAGGCGTCGGTGTACCTACTCCTTCGGGAAATAAAACCGCGGGAAAACAGCGAGTCTGTCACCATGTGCAGAGCGTCTTTGGAGAAAGAAGAGGTATTCCTCAACCAGAACGCAGCCGGGAGCAACGATGCGATTTTAAAAGACTTCAGTCAACAAGTGCGTAATTCTCCTCATCTTTACCATTACTATCGTATACATGATGGTACGCATATATAGAAGATGCCATCGCGGATGGATTCAAGAAGAAATAGGCCTTCAGGCAATACAGCGTGTGCGCGCATCACTGCGGGGACGACAGCAGGCAGAACGATCAACATAAATCAGTGAGTTAAAGTTTAACAATTAGTGGTCATCATAAAAATAATTAGTGGAAAATTCGAACAAATGTGTTAATGTGTAAAAAATAATATGAGATCAAGAACTTTAATTATTAGTTATATATAAAAATAGATTCAATAAGTTAATTATGTTCTACCTTAATTAGTCTAAAACCATGCACTATTGCATGAGTGTCTTATGCAATTTGATACCCTGCCGCGAATATGAAAACGTGTTGCATTATTTCGCTGCTTCAAGGTCCTTGGACACTTATGTATTGTGGTATTAAGTTATTGTAATTGGATTATGAAACTTGTTTATTTTATATTATGATTGAAACATTGATTGAAAGTTAGGAAAGCTTAAAGGAAATTAGAAAATATTTAATAAAAAAAGGTAAATCTAGGTATACAGGGAAGATTATTGAAATTAAGTTAAAAGAAGCGAAATATATTTTTGATAGTAGTAGTGAATTATTTTTAATAACGAAAACTAATAAGGAAAGTGATACTATATCTGAAGCGATTACCTATGAAAGTTTTAAACAACTTTACGAGGAAATTTGTAGTTTGTGTGTGTTTCCTATAATTAAATCGCCAAAAATGGATTTCGATATTCGAACGGCGTGCAATTTGATTCCACTTATGGATGGTACGGAGGAAACTACGAAACGATTGATTGATGCTGTGGATATGTATTCAGAAATGTTAAACGAGTCGGGGACTACTTTATTAATTAAGTTTATTTTAAAGGGCAGACTTTCCGAAAACGCAAAGTTACGTTTGTCAAATGCTTATAGTTCGTGTAGCGACTGTATATCGCACATAATATCACGTATTTAGATAAGGCACATTTATTGATTAAGCTTAGCGATAAAATAAGACAGTATTTTACACGTACAACATTAGTATTTAAACCCTTTTTATATCTTAAATAAATCAGACTAAAATACCATCTTGTTGTCTCATTATTACTCTTGCCAAATCATATGGCAAATTGGTGACCCCGTGAAGAAAAACACGCAACATGACTCAACCAACGTGCAAATCAAGCAGCAACCAACATGAAACACTCGAAATAGCAGCTGGCACCGGCATTCTGTCCCGCATTCCGGAGTTTTGGAGGGACCAACCCAGATTATGGTTTACACAACTCGAAGCCATATTAGCACCACAGAAACAAGGCGACGATTACAAGTATTATACGGTGGTGGCGAAGCTATCCAAGGAAGAAATACTACAGGTTAGTGACCTTATTACCTGCCCGCCATCTACAGAAAAGTATAAGACCATCAAGGAACGTCTTGTTATGTTGGGGGTTCAAGGGTGGTTTCATAAGAGAAACAACCGTATCGATCTAGACTTATTTATTCAATGAATTATATTCTAACACAAAATTAATAGGCAGTATAAATGGTCAGTCAGCATATTGGTAAAACATTGTTAAGGAGCATACTGACTAAATAATATAAAGGAACATACACAATAATATTATGACATACTTAATTATTACACTTCACCTCCCGGGGACAAAAAGAAAAATATATATATATTGGTAATATATATATTTTTTTTTTTTTTTTTTTTTTTTAAATGACATAATATTACAATAAAACTTAATTAAAACTTATTTCTATACATTGCAATGTTAGTACCTAATTATTACATATTTAATTTAAAAATTGATTTTAGTAGCTAAGTCATTGCCAATATGGCCTTGTCCTATTTTTATGTACTAATTCTATTTTGTTATTTTTATTTATTTTTACATTACATCCTAAATCTTCTACAACTAAATAGGGACCTCCATATAAAGCATCTAATTTACGTGTATTTTCATTTTTTAGTAGAATTAAGTCATCTTTTTTATATTTTATTGAATTCATAGTTTTATCATAAATATCTTTTCGTTTATTTTTACTTGTTAACAAATTATTTCTAGCATCGGCATGTGCTAACTGTAATCTATATTTCAGTTGTAATGGATAGTCATCAACATTATACAGTGGTTCTACACAATCAGTTATATTACTAGGTATTCGACAGAGTTGACCAAAAACAAGTTCATATGGCGTGTACTTTGTTTCAGTATGAACAGTATTATTGAAACTAAATGACCAAAAGGGTAACCAATAACTCCATGTATCCGTATGATTACCGCATTGAATTCTTAAAAATGCACCCAAATTTTTGTGAGCATTTTCAAGAGCTCCAATGGACTGATGATGGTAGGCAGTCGATGATAATTTTTCAATATTAAGAATTTTACAAACCTGTTCCATTGTAGAAGAGATAAATTCGGCTCCTCGATCTGTTGCTATTGTTTCGGGAACACCAAATTTTAGTATAAATTCTCTAACAAATGCACCTGCAATGGACACCGTTTCTTTATTTTTTAAAGGAATAGCTTGTACAAATTTAGTTAACTCACACTGTATAGTCAATATATAACAATTTCCATTCTCGTCTCTATCTAAAGGTCCTACTACATCTAAGAAAATTTTTTGGAACGACGTAGAAGCCGTAGTTGTAATTTCCATAGGTTCCTTAATGTAACGAAAGTATTTAGACTTCTGACATTTCGTACATTTTTTTTACATAATTTTGGACGTCCTTATTTATATTTGGCCAATAATACCGTCTTTTAATCGTGTTAATCATTCTGCGCACCCCCGCATGACCGCTGGATGGCAATAAATGAAAGTCGTTCATAATAATATTTTTTTCGTCATCATCTGTAATTCTTTTCACACCTCTTAATACACATAATCGTGGTCCGGACCAATTACTAAGTGTGGTTATCTCTTCACAAACACTTTTAATAAATTCAATATTAGTGTTATTTTTTATTATACATATTTCGTCTATATGTATCATTTCGCAAAATTCACTTAATTTCTGCACAAATTCGGCTCGCGAAAAGTGTGCCTTAAAATCAAGATTTATATATAAGGTCTTTTTAGACTCTATAAACACAAAACACTCTACTTCTTTAGTTATTAAATATTTTTCTCTGTAATATTTTAGCTTACTGCTCTCAACCAAACACATTTCTACAGAATCGCACGGTTTTCCTAATATTTCCACAACTCTTGGGTGATCAGGCCAATCGTTAATGGATTTATTAAGAATCGTTTCATCCCGAACCTTTTTTACTTCATTCATTCTCTTCTTTTGCGCTCTGGTCGTTACAGCCATAACTTGTTCATTCATACTCTTCAACTCATCAGATGTAATACATACTCTGGACAAAGCATCTGCCACGACATTATCTTTACCTTTCACATAAATTATCTTAAAATTATATTCTTCTAGAGTTAATCTGAATTTTAATAGTCTACTAGAGGGATCTCGCATGCCGAACAAATACACTAACGGTTTGTGGTCGGTCATAATGGTAAACCTATTTCCATACAAATAGGGTCTAAAATATTTGACAGACCATACTATGGCTAACAATTCTTTTTGTATGGTAGGATAGTTCATTTCGGCTTTGTTTAATGGTCTACTAGCATAAGCAACTGGTCTTAAATCTTTGTTACACAATACAGATCCGATAGCCGTGCCTGAAGCATCTGTCTGTAAGATAAATTCGTGATTCTCAGAGAAATCGGGATATTGTAAAATAGGTGAAGACATTAGAGCACCTTTTAAAGTTTCAAATGCGTTTTGACATTCTTTTGTCCATAAAAATGGTACATTTTTACGACATAATTTATTCAAAGGTAGTGCAATATCTGAAAAATACCTAATAAATTTACGGTAATAATTGCAAAAAGCTACAAATCGTTTTATTTCATCGACTGATTTTGGAACTGGGTATTTCTCTAATACTCTTGTCTTTTCCGGATCAGGTAAAACACCTTTTTCAGAGACTATGTGACCCAAATATAAAATTTCCTTCTTTAAAAACTCACATTTCGTTGGATTAAGCTTTAAATTGACTTTTCTGAGTCTTTCCATTATACTTATTAAATTTTGATTATGACTAGACAAGTTTCTTCCAAATACAATTAAATCATCTTGGTACACTAGACATTTTTCGTATGTTAATCCGGACATTGCTACAGACATCATACGGCTAAAGGCGTTAGCACTAGTTTTGAGGCCCATTGGTAGGCGTTTCATTGAAAATTGGCCTGTATTTGTGGTAAAGGCTGTTAATTTACGAGAATTAGGTTCTAAACTTACTTGATAATATCCTTGGTGTAAATCAAGGTGAGTAAAATAAATGGCACCGGATAAAGAATCTAATATTTCGTTAATATTTGGTAAGGGAAATTTATCGTTACAAATAACTTCGTTCAATTTTCTATAATCTATGATTAGACGCCATTTATTTTCACTTCCTTTGCTACTTTTCTTAGGCACTAATAAAATTGGACTTGACCATTCACTATTTGTCTCTTCAATAATATCATCTTGTAACATTTTATTAATTTGTCTGGCTATCTCTGGTTTTAATGCCTGTGGTAATCTGTAGGGCTTTACGTAAACTGGTGTTGAATTTGGCTTAATGACTATAGACTGCTCATAAATATTTGTCGTAGTTAATTTGTCGCCATCTAAGTAAAAAACATCTGAATACTTAGCGCATATTGCCTCAATTGACTGTTTCTCCTCTTTGTGTAAATAATTTAAATTTAATTCAGATAATAAAGTTTTAACTCTTGTAACATTCAAGTTATTTTTATTAAATGTACATATATCATAAGTATTCAATGGTTGTAAAGTAGGGTTAAAGGATTCTAAATCTATGTCTCTATCGCTAACATTTAATATCTTAACTGGAATCCTGTTATTTCGTACCTTTGTTATCGTATTTGCCAGAAAAACATCCCTTGTTAGCTCTCTTCCACATACAACTACCTCCTGATTACAGCTTGCATTCACAAAAATAAAATGTATGGATTCAGAACGTGCTGGTACTACAATAGAATTTTTGTTTCTGTCGCTTTCTTCTATAAAATGTAAATAATGTGTTTTTCCGTAACTAGTAAGGGATAAAATATTTGTATCTAAATTTATGTTAGCATGGAATTTCTCTAAAAAATCTAAGCCTATTATTCCATCAGCTTTTAATGGTAATGAGTTAAAAACTAGAAAGTTATGTTTAAATAAGACATTATCGTGTTTTAAAGTTAAATTTACAGAGCCTTGAGAACGGCACTGGCCGCCTATTCCATTAATTAGAGTATTATCGCTTTGTATTGTCACATTTTTTGGCAAAGTATTACTTTTAATTACTGATAATGTAGCACCCGTATCAACCAACCAACAATAATTAATATTTCCAATATAAAAACTGACGTACTTTGCATCACCTTGGTAGGATAATACAAAGTGGTTAATCTCGAAAAAACTGATTGGTTACATTGTCGTTTTGGCCGCATTTTTGTGTATCCTCCGTTTTATGGACTGGATACATATTTTGGCCTCGCCTTTGGCTGATGTGGCCTCTGGAGCCTCTATTACCTCGCTGTTGGTTATTAAACGAGCGGTAATTCCCTTTACAATTACTATGAAAACCTCGACCACGATTAAAAGAAGTATTATAAGCTTGCTGTCCGCGAGAATAATTATTATAATATTGACTACGAACAGTGCCTCTTTGGTAACCCTGAGAGGGTCTCGTTTTAGAACGAAAGTGTCCATTTTTAGATGCATGCAAAATGTTACCTGACGACGATGGTTGACATGAAGACACCTCCTCGTCCTTAGCAGCTTGGATGGCATCTTTTAGACTAGTGAAGCCGCGTGCGGACACTATGGTGCTCAGCTTCGTGTTACGCAGACCGTCTGAAAACCGTTTTATAGCAAACGTTTCATTCAAGGGTTTTAATAATTTAAATTCCTCCGATTTGCCATCTGCTTGAGCGATTGTCAGTTCAGTGAACAACTTTTCTACGTCACCGCCATAGTCCTCTATCGATCTGGAACCCTGATGGACATTTTGTAGCTGGGTTTGCAAGGCTATAAAAGACTTCTTTGGTAAAAGATATTTATTTAAATCGGTAACTAATTCTTTTATTGTGGTATAGGTCCCAGAAATACGTAACTTAGAGTTATCATTAAGCCTACTTTTTAAAATGAAAGTGATCAATAGGGCCTTACCTTTATCATCAATCATATCGCCATACATTTCCACGGAATCTATCAATCGCCTAGTCGTCGCGTCGCTACCGTCCATAACTGGAATCAAGCTACACGCTACCTTAAGGTCAAACTCCATCTTTGATAAGTCTAGCCTATCGGGAAAAATACACAATTTATTTATTTCCTCGTACTTCCTTTTTGTCTTTTCATAAATTTCTACTACCAATGGTAGGTCGATTTCCTTACTGTTTTTTTAATATTAAATACAATTCACAGCATTTTTCAAAAATATTTTTCGATTCTAATAACTTATTTGTAACAATATTACCCTTATACCTAGCTTGCCCCTTCTTAACTAGATAATTTCTAATTCCTACCAAAACATCATAATTTTCTAATAAACTATCAATCATAATTCATATAATCTAAAAATATAACAACATTCTAATTATTACGACACTTAATTGGATCGACAAACAGAAAACATATTGCGAAATGACCAACGCTGCATTTCAGTTTCCGGACGGCCTCACATTACTGAGTCACAATGCACGATTTTAGAACAATTAGGTAAACGCTATTTACTAAAAAAAAATGTATTGGAATGATGTGTGGAATGTAGATACATTACGATTGGTTAGTAGTACCTTCTTCAGTTCGCCCTCTTATGGAAGCCCTTATCCTTTGAATTGCACGGAGCCCAATTTCCTCCTGTATCCACGCGCGATGACAATTTCGGTAGGCTCGTAGACCAATGTATAGTGCGACGATTGCGAGTATGGCCAAGACGACGTACATCACCACGCTAAGTCTCTCCACGTTGCCACTAATGTCCCTCAATTTGGCATCATTATTTCCGGCTGCATTTTGATTTATGAAAACTTCTTCTTTTTGAATACCCGAGCGAAACATTTTAGTATATTATTGCAGCTGAAATTAATGCTGGAAAAAAAATTATCTAAAAAAAAGTATTGATTCTACTTTGAACTGACAACCCCCTTAGCAGACACCTTAAGCAGGGTCGCCATGTTATGTTGGGGGTTCAAGGGTGGTTTCATAAGAGAAACAACCGTATCGATCTAGACTTATTTATTCAATGAATTATATTCTAACACAAAATTAATAGGCAGTATAAATGGTCAGTCAGCATATTGGTAAAACATTGTTAAGGAGCATACTGACTAAATAATATAAAGGAACATACACAATAATATTATGACATACTTAATTATTACACTTCAGTCTAATCAACTGCTATGAAGAATCAGAACAGCGTCAATTTCAAAAATTATTGTCTGAAATGGACCTCGGCGATCAAAAACCATCACAACTTCTACGCAAGTTTTGGGTAAAGGAAAAATCGGCGATAAAACCATCAAACTACTATGGTTGAGACTTTTACCACCGTCAGTTGCTACAGTTCTAGCTGCCACAGAGGACATGGACGTCAAACAGATGAGCCAGATTGCCGACAAAATATTATTAAATTCAAAACTTACTGAGGTATCAGCCGTAAACGAAAATATAAATAAAACAGACGACGGTGCAATGAACTGCATATTAGCCCAATTAGCAAAAATGCAATTGGAACTAAATACAATTCAGCGCAATCATAGAGACTATCGACGCAGCACTCCAAGTTACTATAAGCGTCAACATTCTCCATCGAGGTCAAGAGCAAGCAGTCGGGAAAGAAGACACCTTTGTTTCTACCACGATAAATTTAGAAAACACGCTAAAAAATGTGTTAAGCCATGTGATTGGAAACAGGAAAGTAACTCAAGGAACCAGGGAAACTAACTAAAGCACAGACTACGGCGGATCTCTGTGCTATTCACCCGTCCAACCGTCTCACTATTACCGACCGAAAAAGTGGTATGAGATTTTTGATTGACACAGGAGCAAACATTTCAGTTATTAGCAAGCCACAGACCTTCATCTATACAAAGTGAACAATACACACTTTATGCCGCTAATGGTACAAAAATCAAGACATATGGTGAAAAAACACTCACTTAAAACTAGGGGCTACGTAGACGTTTTACGTGGATCTTCGTCATCGCCGATGTAACGCAACCAATTATCGGCGCGGATTTTTTAGAGCATTACAAGTTATTAGTCGACATAGCTGGCCGGAAACTTATTGACAGGGTAACTGAGCTGACGACGCCTGCAACCCTGACCAAATCGACGCAGCAATCAATTCGGACTATTTACGTTGGAAACAATCGGCGCATTACTCAACTTTTAAAAAAATATGAGGATATTACGAAAATTTCTTCCCTCCACACTACTCCAAAACACAAGATTAAGCATCACATTATCACTAAAGGACCGCCTGTATCAGCACGTGCAAGACCATTACCTCCTGATAAATATCATACAGCCAAAAAGGACTTTCGGAATATGATGGAGCTTGGCATTTGTCGCCCTTCGGACAGCCCATGGGCCAGTCCTTTATATATGGTTAAGAAAAAGAATGGCGAATGGAGACCATGTGGAGATTATCGAATGCTCAATAACGTGACTGTACCTGATAAATACCCACTTCCACGATTGACAGATTTCACTTATATATTAGAGAAGAAAAAAATCTTTAGCAAAATCGATATTCGGAAGGCCTACCACTGTATTCCTGTGCAAGATGTGGAAAAAACTGCCATTATCACTCCTTTTGGACTTTTTGAATATTTAAAAATGCCTTTTGGTCTACGCAATGCAGCGCAAACATTCCAACGATTCATGGACTCTCTATTCAGAGATTTAGACTTCGTATTCGTCTTTGTTGACGATTGCCTTATAGCTTCAGACAATGAGCTTTTGCATTATCAGCATTTGGACACGGTTTTCAAACGCTTACAGGAGAATGGAGTAACTATTATTCTCGATAAATGTGACTTTCTCAAGAGCGAAATAGATTTCTTAGGTTATCATATAACGAGCCAAGGAATATGCCCAACTGAGGAAAAGTACAAGGCAATTATGGAATTCCCTAAACCAAAGACAGTCAAAGAATTAAGGAGATTTTTAGGCATGATTAATTTTTATAGAAATAACCTTCCACACGCCGCTGACTATCAAAACATTCTAAACGACTATCTGCACGACTCTAAAAAGAACGATAATTCTCCTATTCCTTGGACAACAGAGGCCGAAAAAGCTTTTGATAAATGCAAGGAAAACATTTTGAACACAGTATCGACAGTTCATCCCTCCCGCACCGCCCCACTGGCCCTTATGACGGATGCCAGTTCTACCTGTGTTGGCGCGGTTCTACAACAAAAGTCTGGACGTAATTGGGAACCATTAGGATTTTTCTCTAAAAAGTTAAGTGTAACTCAACAAAAATACTCAACATTCGACAGAGAGTTACTCGGAGTATATATGGCAGTCAAGCATTTTCAAAGATTAATTGAAGGAAGAGAGTTTACAATTTTCACTGATCACCGACCTTTGACTTACGCATTTTCTCAAAAACCATCATCGAATGATACGCCACGGCGAGTACGTCAATTAGATTTCATTTCGCAATATTGCACCAATATTCAACACATTAGCGGACGTGATAATATTGTTGCAGACGCACTATCACGTATAGAACAAATTGATATGCCATCACCATTTAATTATGCTGACTTAGCGCGATGCCAACTGAATGACCAAGAATTAATTAGACTTCGTGACAATAAGAATTTGAAATTTAATAACATCATGCTTCCGGGTTCTACACAAAGCATCAGCTGCGACACATCTACTGGAAAAAATCGTCCTTATTTACCAGAAAAATTTCGAAGACAAGTTTTTGACGTCATTCATGGACTGAGTCATCCTGGGAAGAAAACTACTAGAAAATTGATAACTCAAAGATATTTATGGTCATGTATGAACAAAGATATCAATAACTGGTGTAAATCGTGCATAGCTTGCCAGAAATCAAAAATACAACGCCACACAATATCACCTGTTGGCAACTTCATGCCATCGCAACGGTTCGAACATTTGCACATGGATATTGTGGGTCCTCTCCCTATTTCGGAAGGAAAACGATATTTAATTACAATCATAGATCGTTGTACTTCATGGCCGGAAGTAATTCCGGTTGAAGATATCACCGCCGAAAGGATAGCCCACGCACTATATGAAACATGGATATCAAGGTTCGGATGCCCATTATGCATTACGACGGATCAAGGTCGACAATTTGAATCAAGAATATTTGAGTCACTTTCACAATTTTTAGGAGTACACAAAATTAGGACAACGCCTTATCACCCACAAGCAAATGGAATGATAGAGAGATTTCATAGAACCTTAAAAGCAGCGCTCATGACAAAGGGATCTAACGCTAATTGGATGAAAGAAATTCCTACGGTTCTACTTCTACGGTTTCCTACAGTTGTGTACGCGAAGATACAGGATATAGCGCAGTAGAGATGACATACGGCGCGTCTATAAGACTCCCTGGGGATTTTTTCGAATCATCACACCAACCTTCTACATACGAAGAATTAGTTAAAAATATTCAAAAGGACATCAGTCATATGATATCAGTACCAAAACGTAAGAAGCTGGTCTGGCTATCTAATAATTTACTTACATTAAATTTGAACAAAACCCTTTTTCTGCCTTTCTACTTATCTAAACTAAACTCACCACCTCATGATTTCTCTATTAAAGCCCACACCTGTGCCTCTAATAATAATTGTACTTGCCATAAGTTGTCTAGAGGAACGAATGTGAAGTATCTTGGTGTCCAGTTGGACAGTGGATTGACTTGGTATCCGCAAGTTGAAACTGTTAAAACCAGGGTGAGAAAGCTTATACATCTTTTTAAAACCCTACGTGAAGTTACCACACCAGACCAAGTACGAATGGTTTATCTTGCCCTTTGTCAATCCATTGTCCAATACTGCATCCCAGTATGGGGTAGTGCCAGCAAGACACAATTACTTCAATTGGAGCGTGCGCAAAGAGCTGTACTAAAAGTAATGAACAAAAAGCCGATTAGATACCCTACTAAGCAATTGTACACTGAGAACAAAATTTTATCTGTTAGACAGCTCTTTGTGCAACGGATTATCTTAAGAATGCATAAAGCTGTGCCACCTCATGATCCCAAAAAACGTAGTGAGCAGTCTGTCTTCTCAAGTGCTCGTTGCAGAACCGCCTTTGCCAGACGTCAATATAGGAGTGTCTCATGTAAGCTATACAACATGGTTAACAAAAACCACAACATTAGAGGCCTCAACATCCATGAAGTTAAGTCGATCACAACCAGTTGGCTTCTCCAGCTAGATTATAATAACACTGAAGCGCTGCTAAAGTACATTGAGTAAAAGCTACCAGATAGAGACACACACTAACACACACACACATGCATATACACACACACACACGCACACGCACACACACACACACATGCACGCACACACACATTCTTATATAGTACAAATATATGCCGCTTACCTAGAATAAATTTTCTTTAAAACTTACACATGTAAATTGCCAATAATACCACGTCCACCACTGTTTTATTGTATAAACCTATTATAATGAGCACTGTTTCCCGAAATACAGGCATTAGCCTAGTTTGGGAGACAGTACTAGTACTTATTGTAAACTTGTGCATTCACTATGCTGTAATCATTAGTTGGTAACTATTATTCTGTTCAAATAAACATTTTTACTTTTTTACTTTAAAAGAAGCAAAGCCGAGCAATTTTCATTCATCCCGAGCTCAAGGAATGCTCACACGTATTTGTGCGATGCGACAGAATAAAAAAAAGTCTAACACCCCCCTATGAAGGACCTTTCCCAGTGACAAAAAGAATGAACAAAGCCTATGCCATTAAGATTGGAGATAAGGGAACAATAATATCAATAGACAGATTAAAACCAGCATTTGTTATCAACAGTGAAACTATAAACGTGCCTACCTCAGAAATTAAATCAAACAATCCGAACACGTACATCACGAAGTCAGGACGGACAGTTAAACCCGTAGTACGATTCGGTATTCGCTGACGCAAGTATTCTGCCCATTTAAATACCCACGGTGTTTTAACAAACGCCATCATTCATCGCCAGCATCTCCGAAAGAACAATGGGCAACCAAAGCTCCAAAGACCAAATCGTCTACAACTCCGACAGCTGCTTAAACCAACTAAGAAGCCTTATCCTGGAAGAGCTACGGTGGACAAGAAACATCGCAATAAGCCAAATTATAATCACCCTGGGCATCCTCCTACTCTACAGAGTTCTCAAGGCCGTGGACAGGAGAGTGAAAACGCTTGCGGGAAATAATCAACACAAATGCCACGGTTAACCTAGGTCATGGCGCATATGCTTGCACAAACCAAGTGCATCGGCCAAGGCAGAGTAATGTGTCAAAACAACATCAGCAATTTTTATTATATTCTGCATCAGCAAGGTTACGGTCACTAGTTACATATTATGTTATTATTACTAATTTAAAACATTACTGTATATTTTTAATCAACGATAGGAATTATAAATATATATTTTTTTAAAGGGGGTGTATATGTAGCGACTGTATATCGCACATAATATCACGTATTTAGATAAGGCACATTTATTGATTAAGCTTAGCGATAAAATAAGACAGTATTTTACACGTACAACATTAGTATTTAAACCCTTTTTATATCTTAAATAAATCAGACTAAAATACCATCTTGTTGTCTCATTATTACTCTTGCCAAATCATATGGCAAAGTTCGGTTCCTGAATTAATTGTTGATTTAAAAAAACACTTACTAAGCTCTAAATCATTTACGGCTATACAAACACGACTACTTAACTCCAATCAAGGTTGGAAAACTATAGATGAGTATGGGTCCGATATTGAGAAACTTTTTACATATTTGACCATCTCACAGGCAGATGGTGATTTGTCCAAGTTTTCTATACTTAGGCCCTTAAATGAAAAAATGGCTATTAAAAAGTTTTCAGAAGGGTTGAAAAATACTAGGCTGAGTACCATCGTGGCCGCAAGGAACTACAGTAGTCTCAAGGACGCGATCCAGGCAGCTAAGGATGAGGAAGTATCTTCACCTTCGACATCTACAAGGTCAGATGTTATGCAATTTTCTAGGCGAAATCGCGGTAGATACAAGCCTTCTTCGGGTTTTTCTCGGGCCTCCGGTTCGGGTCAAGGCCAGCGAGGTCACTATTATACACCCACCAACAATTTTCAGTCTCAAGGCCGCGTCAGACCTTTTCATACTTCTAACCGTGGTCGGTGTACTGGTAATCGTTACAATAATAGTAACCCTCGTCGTGGAAATTGGCGTGGAAATAGTCGAAATATTTTTTCGGCGTAGGCACCGGAACAAGAGCAAAATAAAAATGATATTATAAATTCTCAGAACTTCAAGAACCAGTTTTTTCGAGTTTAAAGATTACATTTTCGGCATGCAAGGGAGATTGCAAATACGTGTCATTTTATTATAATAATAGGAAATTTTTATTTTTGGTTGATACTGGCGCGTCTATATCAGTCATTAAGAAAGATGAATTACCTAACTCTTTGCGTATATTTAATGGTAATACTGTAATAAATGGAATTGGAGGACAGATTAGCTCTTCGGGATACGTAACATTAACATTAAAAACGGAAAATTTTGACACATTTGTTCATAAATTTCATGTTTTTGAAAAGTTACCTTTAAAAGTGAGTGGTATTTTAGGACTAGACTTTCTTTCTTCTTATAGTTGTAATATAGATTTAGCCTCAAATATTCTGACTGTTAAAAATAACGGTAAATTAATTTACTTACCTATTTCGGACAAACCTAATTATAGTAATTATCTAATCCTCCCTGCGCGAAGCGAATCGGTTCATTATGTTCATTTAGGTATTGATGTGTATGATGATTGTATTGTTTGCGCGAGAGAGATAGAAAAGGACGTTTTTCTAGCAGGGGCTATAGTAAAACCTAAGAATGGTAGGATACCGATTAGAATACTTAATGTAAATGAAGAAGAAATGAGATTAGTAAATTTTGTTCCAGAAGTTAACCTTTTGTGTGACTACGATATATTTTCTTTTGGTCACAATAAATCAAGTGTTACTAGAGCTGAAACTTTATTTTCTTTGTTAAATTTGAATCATCTTAACACCGAGGAAAAAAGTTCAATTGAAACTATTTGTTCCAAATATTCTGATATTTTCTTTCTGCCAGGCGACAAACTGTCAACAACAAATGTTTACGAACAATCTAATACACTTAAACCAAATGTTAATCCAATCTACGTTAAGCCCTATAGGTTACCGCATTCAATGAAACCAGAACTCGATAGACAGATTGAGCAAATGAAAAAAGATGATATCATTGAGGAATCCTCAAGTGAGTGGAATAGCCCAGTGTTACTAGTTCCCAAAAAATCGGAGGGATGTCAAAAGTGGCGTTTGGTTGTAGATTATAGAAAACTTAACGATGTTATTGTTGACGATAAGTTTCCTGTACCAAACATCACTGATATTTTAGACTCTCTTTCAGGCTCTATGTATTACACCCATTTAGACTTAAATCAAGGTTATTACCAAGTTAGTTTAAACCCAGACAGTCGCAAATATACTGCTTTTACTACTAGCACTGGTCAATATCAGCTAAAAAGACTTCCTATGGGACTTAAGACTTCTTGTAGTAATTTTAGTAGGGTCATGTCAATAGCTATGTCTGGACTGACTTTTGAAAAATGTTTTTTATATTTAGATGATTTGATTATTTTCGGCCGAAATTTAATTTCCCACAATAAAAATTTGATTGATGTTTTCGAAAGATTGAGAAAAGTGAATTTAAAACTAAATCCTAGCAAATGCAGTTTCTTAAAAAAGGAAATTTTATATCTTGGACATCTAGTTTCTGTAGATGGAGTATTACCGGATCCAGAAAAGATAAAAGTATTGCAAAATTATCCTGTTCCCAAAGATATCGATGAAGTAAAACGTTTTGTAGCCTTTTGTAACTACTATCGTAAATTCGTGCCATCTTTCGCTGATATAACACTACCCCTTAACCGACTATGTAGAAAGAATGTAGGGTTTGATTGGACATTCGAATGCCAAAATTCATTTGATATCTTAAAAAGATCTTTAATGACTCCACCTATACTTCAATATCCAGATTTTTCTGAATCTAATGAATTTATAATACAAACTGACGCATCAGGAGTAGCTATTGGTGCAGTTCTCTGTAATCAAGAGCGTGCGTGCTTTATTCAATGGCGTGCTAGCATAGGCCACGGGTCTCAAACCCGTGGCCTATGCTAGCAGGCCATTAAATAAAGCTGAATTAAACTACCCAACAATACAAAAAGAACTTACTGCTATAGTTTGGGCAGTAAAATATTATAGACCTTATTTATACGGTAGACATTTTACTATAATGACAGACCACAAACCGTTAGTCTATTTGTTCGGAATGAAAGATCCATCTAGTAGGTTATTAAAGTTCAGACTGACACTAGAAGAATATGATTTTAAGATAGTGTATGTGAAAGGTAAGGATAATGCAGTCGCGGATGCATTATCTAGAGTGATTATAACTTCGAATGACTTAAAGAGTATGAATGAGAAGGTCTTGTCAGTTAATGTTTTGACTCGGGCACAAAAGAGGAAAATTAATGAGAATGCTACAAAATATTCACCAGTTCCTAATAGACCCATAGACGACAGGTCTGATCAGCCTAGAGTTGTGGAGCTATTACGAAAACCTAGTGATTTTGTAGAAATGATTTTGTTAGAGAAAGATAAGGTAGATGAATCAAGAAAAAGAAATTTGATTGGTGCAGAAGATGAATGTTTTGCTTACATTCCCAGTAAAATGATGTTATGTATAAACCTCAACTTTAGGGCACAATTCTCGCGAGCCGAATTTGTGACTAAGTTACAGAAGTTTAGCAAAAAGATAATGATAAAAGAAATATGTATCATTAAAAATGAAGAAAATAAAGAGTTCATTAAAGGTTTATGTAATGAAATAAATTCATTAAATAATTGGACCGGTCCACGAGTATACATACTAAGAGGAGTTCAAAGAATAGACGACATTAATGTCAAGAATTTTATTTTAAATGACTTTCATTTATTGCCCACCAGTGGCCACGCTGGTGTGCGCAGAATGACTAATAACATCAAAAGGCGATTCTACTGGCCAGGCCTTGATAAAGATGTTCTTAATTTTGTAAAAAACTGTACTATTTGTCAAAAGACTAAGTATAGTAGATACACAAAACAACCAATGACAATTACAACGACAGCTTCAGCTGGTTTTGAAAAAATATACTTAGTTGGTCCTTTAGATAGAGACGAGGATGGCAACTGTTACATTATTACAATACAATGTGAACTAACAAAATTCATTGAAGCATATCCGATTAAAAATAAAGAGGCTAAAACTGTTGCAAGTGCATTTGTACAAAATTTTATTTTACGTTTCGGAATACCCAAAGTAATAGCTACGGACAGAGGTTCAGAGTTTGTTTCTACAACTATGGAAGAAGTTTGCAAATTGTTAGAAATAGAAAAATTAACATCTACGGCTTACCACCATCAATCAATCGGATCGCTTGAAAATGCTCATAAGCATTTAGGAGCGTTTTTAAGAACTTATTCGGGCAAAAATAGCTATCTTTGGTCCCACTGGATACCTTTCTGGTGTTTCAGTTATAACAATACAGTTCATACGGAGACGAAGTACACACCCTTTGAACTTATTTTTGGTAGACCAAGTAATGTTCCTAATAAGATTAATTGTACTAACCGCTTGCAGGTGGTCAAAATTGGTAATCACCAAAGTGACGCAATACCTATTACTTGTGGCGTCCCGCAGGGATCAATTCTGGGACCATTGCTCTTTTTAATATACATAAATAATATACATGAAATTAAGCTGCATGGTCACCTTACTCTATATGCTGACGATACATGTTTATTTTACTTCGGATCTTCCATCAATCATATTATCTCACAAGCCCAAGAGGATTTAAATTCATTATTCGAATGGTTTCAGTTCAATCTTTTAACAATAAATATTTCTAAAACGTGTTATGTAATATTTAAAGCAAAAAAATAAAATTATAACCCCGCACGTTCCACTAACAATAAATGACGTACCTCTACAGCTAAAAACCTCTGAAAAATATCTTGGTCTAAAAATTGACAGTTCCCTTACATGGAGTGCTCATATTGAATATATCAAACACAAGCTATCAACACTAGTCGGGACCCTACGTAGTATGGCTCGGTGCATTCCACGAAAATTGCGGCACACCATCTACAACTGTCTTGTAAAGCCACATCTACTATATCTAATTGAAATTTGGGGCAGTGCTGCTAAAACGAAACTATTAGAACTCCAAGTCACTCAAAACAAACTCTTAAAAATTCTTTTCAACTATCCATATTTAACACCAACTAGTACAATTTATAACAACACAAAAATAATGAATATCAAACAATTATATATTTATAACACAATTTAAACAAATTAGCACTTAAAGATGCTAAACATAATTTAGAAATAAGTAAGGACAAAAGAAAGTTAGAATACGATAAGAAATGTAATCCTATTAGTTATAAGAAAGACGACTTAATTTTAGTTAAGAATGAGTGTGGTAAGAAATTGGACAATATTTTTGTAGGTCCATACATTGTTTTGGAAGACATGAATCCAAACGTAAAATTTTTTAGAAATAATAAAATAGATATAATTCATAAAGACAGGACTAAACTGTACTTTAGTTAATATTTTTGGTTAATAAATTTTAAGTTAATACAGATAATTATCATAAATTTATATAATATGATTCTAGAAAAAAAAAAACAATTTGTATTTAGATTTTTTTTTTCTTTTCGCCCCCAGAGGTGAAGTGTAGTATGTAAGTTCCCTTATACTATTTAGTAGGTAAGCTCCTTTATAACGTTCTCATATAATTGTCTACGTTGCGATACTTGTAGTGGTGCACCATTTTTATGTATTATGTGTCTCAGAGTAATAAACGTCGTAACCCAGTACACATGTCTTTACTTGGCTCTGCTACTTAACCCCAACACTTCAATATTGAGTCGGATACACCTGTCATTTTTGACAAAATGGCGTCGACTAGTGGAGAGGTGCGTTCACGCCGAAGGGCCGGTAAGTACAATCTACTTTAATCTTGTCATTTAATGTGAATTACGTTGAAAACTAAGTTGTTACAGTTTAGTTGATTGACTAACGTAATATATTTTGAATTATTTCACGAAATATGCTAATATTGCGTCTTCCACTTACACTTGTTGTTAGATGTCCTTTATGTAGTACAATGTCAGCCTATAAAGTTTTGATTGCATACACTATCAGTGTTCTAGGTATAGTACATAGTCTATATTTATTATTCTTTCATTAACATGATTACTTTTTTTTGTTTTAGTGTTGACAGAAGACAATATTACCGATATATTAAATCAATCTGACTTTGATGATGGTCCTAATGTTTCTAAAGATGATTGCAATTATACTCCACAAACAAATGAGCGAGATATAAATTCCGGCAGTTCTTCACAGAGTTCTTCGGATAATGATCAATTAATTGAATCTACACCAGCTTTGTCATTATTATCAGTTAGATCTGAAAGGCCGGGTCGGGTTTGTACACGTAGGAGACGTGGTGGTAGACGTGGATTGCTGCCTAGATCGAGGAATACACGTTCCTCGACACTTCGAAATGTCGATAGACATAACTGTTGGGTTGGAGATAAATTAGAGCATAGCGATCGTCATCTTCAACAGCCAGCTTATATTCCAAAAGCCACATCGAGGTGGAACAATTTTTAATTTATACAGCAATATATTGATGTCGATATTCTGGATACCATAGTAGATTGCCCAACTAGGACCGAAGTTCTACTAAAAGTACACACGCACTTTGTTTGTAAGTCCTAATGTTTTTCACATTAGGACTTACAAAAAAGTGCGTGTCGGACTCGCCCATGAAGGGTTCCGTAGCAGCAAGTATTTTATTTGATTGAATGAAAGGTAAATTGCGGTTTACGATTTATGACGTATCAAAAAAAACTACTTACTAGATCTCGTTCAGACCAATTTTCGGTGGAAGTTTGCATGGTAATGTATACCATATACAGTTTTTGATTTAACATTCTCCTATTTTAGAAGTTACAGGGGGTCACTCATCTTACCACTTTAGAAGTGTCTCTCGCACAAACTATTCAGTGTAGAAAAAAATGATATTAAAAACCTCAACATCATTTTTGAACACCTATCCATAGATGAAATGAGTTTCAGTTATATGTATTGGGAACCCTAAAATTTACTGGTTATTTTCTATTTTTGTGTGAAAATCTAAATGCGTTTCAGAATACATCTACTTACCAAGTTTCAACAGTACAGCTCTTATGGTTTCGGCAAAAAGTGGCTGTGACATACAGACGGACAGATAGACAGACATGACGAATCTATTAGGGTTCCGTTTTTGGCCATATGGCTACGGAACCCTAAAAAAGAGTTAAAAAGTCAATTTTTATTCTTTATGTATTTTTAGATTCTAATATGTTTCGCTTCTGACGTCAATCATTTTGACTGAATTTAGATTAAAGTTCAAACATTTTTGATAGATAATTCTCCAAGACCAATTACAAGACCGTTGTTCTTTTTTTATAAGTTTAAAACATTGTTAAGTACATGAGTACGTAATATTATTATGTTTAGTTGTGAATGAGTAGGAATATGACGTTGATTTATTGTGTAAAGTTGTAAATTTTGATCTCTTCATATGGCTAAATAATTTGTTACTAATAATTAGACTAGATTGATGATAAACTAGTTCCAAGACTGGCTTTTTTAATAATAAATATGCCTTTCATTAAAACTAAAGTTGTTTTATTAGTCATACTATTAAAATAACAACAATATATGTATTTATTTCTGAATAAAATGCTATGTACTATACAAAGCAACTTCATATTCTGCGTTTGTCCTATATAAGTGACATAGTGAAAATCCAGATTTTCCGGCTTGGGAATTTTTTAAATATTTTTAACAAAACACTAGGGTCTTTATGTGCAACATATCAAATGTTCACAATCAAATTCGAAAAAAAGTACCTGGGATAGTCAGGAGGATAAATTACTTTTTATTTCATTTTTAATCTTAATAATTACTCTTAATAATTAGTTGCTCTGTAATTTGCCTATTTTTTTTACGATGATAATATACTTAGTATGAATATTTATAATTCGTCGATTTGGTGCAGCAATAAATATATAATATAAATAATCACAGCCATATACTTTATCTATCTTTGCCTTAACTTTTCCCTTCTTTTATAACAATCCACATTTATTCCTTAACATTAACATCGTTTCATTACCATCACGACAAGTAGTCCTAGTCGACAGTCGGTATTCCATTTTGTTCCCGTTTGTTTTTTTTTATGAAATGAAATATATTTATTCGCCAGCAACATGGTTATAAGGTGTTACATAAAATTGTACAGGTTCAGCATATTACGCTGATTTGACGGCATGCAAATTTAAGTGACATAATAAGTTATTAATTATTATTATTGTGTAGTATTATTGTGTGATAAATATTATTATCTTTATGCTTTAAAGTGATGATCATTGTATCTGATTTCTTTTTCGGTACTAGTCCCTTGCTGTTATCCACCATTTCAACTCCTGTAAGCCAGTATCAAAAGTGGCACTCAATGAAATGGCACTGAGCGGTGAGGCTCAGGCATGTCCCGGGAAACCGCTTTAACTGTCTTGGATCCCGCAACGAATTTATCTGTATCTGATAGTGACGACTTTAGAAGACATTATGCGTATATAGTACGGAGATTAGTTGCAAGTACCCACTTACCTCACTCTGTACTAAAGAAGCCCTGGCCTTCAGTGCTACGAGGTACAACAGTTCAGCCATAAACACGCAGAAGATAAGGTGCTTGTGTATGGAGTTCGAGACCGTGGCGGCGCCTCCACGCATCAGGCACAGAGCTGCCCACGTGATAAGGAGTAGAGGCAGCGATATACTGAATGCTGTGTATGACGTAACTGACTCTAGAAGTGAAGGTTCCGGGATGAACTGCAAATTGAAAAGATAATTATTGAATTGATCATTCAAAGGTATTAAATAATTCGAAGTAATTGACGAAAGAATTCATGAGGCTCTTCTACAGCTAGAAGAATTTATATATTCTTTACAAAACTTCCCAGGACATCTTTAGCTGAACATTAATTTGCTTATGAGGCTTTCACTGAGCGAGAGACGAGCGGAACTTCAAGTCAAATAGCAAATAAAACTACAATCTAAGTTAACCCTTGTGGGTTTCAAACCCGCCCCACTAATGCTAGGAAGCCTGCAGGTGTGAGATGGAACACCGGGGTGGTTTTTAGTCAGTAGGAGTCCGACAGACCAACCCCCCCCCCCCCCCCCAAGGTGGAGGACATCCATGTTGGATTTCCCACCCCGGAAAAATGAAGGCGGTTACTGAGTTAGACATGCATTACAGTTTTAGGGATGTTTTGTGTAACTTTTCTCTACATTAATACTCGAAGGTGCGGGCCGTTGATACGAATGTAAGATAAGAATCATGGAGTGTGATGGTAACGGGTAAAGCGCACCAGATAGTTATTAATCCTGCTATTGACCCATTGCGCATGCTCGGCCGCAGTCTTAACATGCACCTATAGATAAGCAAACAATTATTTGACTGACCTCAACATCAACTTCATCCACCAGCACCGCGAAGGTGGACAGATGGTTACACGTGCAGTTGACTAGCAGCGGCTGGTCTGAGTACGGCGACCAGTCGTAATCAATCTCCGTATGGCAACCTACGCGCGACCATTCTCCAGAACTATAGGCGAAACAAATACAATATTATATACCATATTGTACTAAATTAAGTGTCCAATAGTGAGCCACTGGAACAGTGTTCACATGGGTTCTAAGGCTACAATTTTTAATGTAAGGTAGATTTAATCTCGAAATTTTAAAAATGGCAAATCATAAATTTAATCGTCTGGCGGGTCTCGAACACCATCCACAAATTCGGGGTAGGCGCTATGCTTTAAGCTACGAACGATAAACATCTGGCAGATCAAATTTAGGATTCCCTTCCGGAGGATATAGGTATTATCCATCGGCTTTGGTTTTTGGAAACATGGCCGACTGATATGTTCATAGTTCCATGTCAAAGATCATATCATATTGATAACATCTTCCAAATTATTAAATTTTGAATTTTTATAGCATTATTCGCAATGCAAAGCGTTAATGTAATCTCAAAAGATTTATTAGTGTAGAACTAACATGTAAGTGTATAAGCGAATACTAACAAATAACTACGAACCTTTGAATCTAAAATGAATGTATTTTTAGTATTATGTAAAAAACAAAGAAAAGTGTGATGCATACCAAAGTTAATTTAAACTATAAATTTAGTATTTGCTTTTTACATTCAACGAAAATAATCCAGCCCCTAAGAGACAAGTTCAATAATATCAGGAGTAATATCATGAGTTATTTCTATTAGCACAAAGGCTTCAAACTGTGTAACATTTAAGAGATTGTACTAACCCTCTCAAAGTAGACCAATGGACGCACTGTGGATTAGTCCTCGAACCAAACGTGTCCCTATTTATATCCAACCACATCTGCAATCTGATTGCCCTTTTTAATCTGATACCACTCAAACTTTTGTACACAAGTTTCTTTTTCCCCCCATCTTTGGTTGAATTTGAATCTGAGATTAAGGCCATGACTTTGGGTTCATTATCAGCGACGTAATTGGACTCGTTTTCTTGTAGATTTTCGCTAGTAAAAGATTTTTCTTGCTTCTTTGCGGGTTGTATAAGGACAGGGCCGTGGTTATCGTGTTGGTTGTCTTCGAGATTCCAAGAGTTCTTGGCGTTGTCGTTGATGTGGTTGTTTACGACTGTTTGGTGGTGGTTACCTTTGTTAGCATAGACAATACCTAAAAGGGAAAGGTGTTTTTAGTATACAACTGTTATGGTGCTTTAACTTTTATGAAGGCGACAACGCGTGTAAGTGTCTGCGTTTAACTTGTCTTGTCTTGCCTGATAATGATCTAAAATAGGGTCAAAGGGAATGGACACTCACATGACTTATGATGGATGACTTATTTGGCCTTGCTTGGTTTGGGCTTAGAAGTGGGAGTTAGTTCCAAGCGAACTAATATAACCTGTGTTGATGAAGTCATCTACTCATCTCGCACATATAAGGTCAAAGATGGAGCCCATTAATTTAAGCAAATGGGGAATGGGCACTTTTATACGATATGATGGATGACAGCTTGAATTATTTGGCTTGGTTTGGGCTTAGAAGTGGGAGTTCCAAGCGAACTAATTAATCCTGTGTTGATAATGTTGACTCCTCAATTTTGTCTGACTGAAATCTCAGTCAAGAGCTTGGAGTAAGCTAACCAGGGATAACTTATCCAATGTATTTTATATAGAGTTTTCCTATTTCCTAGCTCTATTGATCCACTCATTAAATCTCTATCAAAACATTTTACATAATCGGGAAGCTGATAGAGATGTTAATCTAAATTGTCTTGCCAAGACATAGTGACATTAATAAGCCAATCAGAGGGATACTTTCAACCAAATCCAACGGATTTTTATAAAGTCTTCCTTTACACTAGACTTTTTCATGCACGCTTAATAAACTTTATGCATTATTGGGGAGCCGGTAGTAATAATAACTCCGGGTGCTAACTACCTGAGCTCCCTAATACATAGTATTATTAATAATCCATAAAAACGTATTCCATAATATCCATTAGCTACATACCTTCAACTTCATCCATGGTATTTTCTACAGAGTTATCCTCTTCACTAGACTCTTTCAGCCACACATATTCAGGCACGAACAACGCCAGTTGTATTATTGGGGAGCCAATAGTGATGTTGACTCCCCATCGTTGGCTAACCGACTCGTCCATACGGAGTGGCATTAGTTGAGAAGTGTTGCGCGAGTATTGCAAATAGGAGAATACTGCTCGGGATTCATAATTGGTTTCTAGGTTTTCTGGAATATTAGAATAAGTATTACTAAGGGGCTCCTAAAAGTGTCCAATTAATGGAAAATATAAGCAATTCTGCAAGATTTACCTTTTTATACAGCATATCGTAAGCTAAATTGTCAAATTTTGGTTTTCGATTGACGTCAGCGCAGAGATTTACTCGAATAGTCCGTTCAAATTGATTGGATGTAAACATCCGAACGAAGTTACCACAATAAAAAATATCATTGCTTACAATTAAAAATGAGAAAAATAAGATTGTCGCACAGATAAATATGGTTATTCGTTATTTATGATAAAAATTAGTATTTATTTTAATAATATAACAAAATGTGATCCTGTAGAATTTTCTTATAATTTAAGCTTTAAAAACATGTTCACTAACGGCCTGTACCACAAAATTAAACCAACAATACTATTATCAGCAGCGTATTCTGCAAAACGCTATGCTACATCTTTTCATTATTCTTCTTTTACCTACATAAGTGGCTGTGGGTAACCCTTTAACTGGTGTAGATAAGTTTCAAATTGAATGATTTTGATTCTTATTACAAACAATGAGAGTTCAAAATATGATGGCAACTATATTGCCACTACCAGTTAGAGCGTTAAATATTATTACTAGTTTGTACTTTTCAGTATTTATTGCAATAGCAAAAAAAATATACTTACCCGCAACATTACTATTCGTAATCCCAATCAGATCCAGCGGCAGCAATACCCTCGTGAACTTATCAAATTTATTCTTACTCCTCACATAGTTATTGTACTTTGGGAACGACACCGTTGGGCTTGAGGGCTTCTTATGTTTATTTATTTTGCCATTGGAATGATATATCGGCGTTTGTATGGGTGAGTGAATGAATGATGACGTGTCAGGTAACACCACTCGTTCGGTCGTGAATGACTCTATGTTGTAACGGTTCAGTTGCGTTGGTTCGAAGCCGTAGATTGATTCTGCTGTTACTATGTCCACGCCAATTACTGAAACCAAACGGATTTAATATAAATTATATGTAAGGATCCTTTTGCAGATACGCGTATCAGGTATTTGAATCTACCTACAAAGCTGCGAAAGAACTGTCGAACACAAATTTACAAAACATCATGAAAATATAAACACTTAACTGAATGTGTACAATAATTTGCATGTTTGCACGAGAAGTGAAACATTTATTTGGATACTGATATCACCAAAATAGCTTCATGTTCATTAGATTGTTACAAGAAGGTTTCCTTAGAAAGCTGACAACACCAAATTGCTTGTGTTACATGAAATTTTATGATTAATTTAAGACAATAAAGTGATTAACGAATTAGTTCAATTCATGTCATGGCCCATAATCCGACCCGGTTCAAAAATGGTTTTGTACAAAAACGAAAATGATGGCAAATAATGCAGGCATAAATAACCCACTGTTCATTATATGTAAAAAGAAAAAAATAATTCAATGGAGAGATCTTGCAGTAGACCGATCAAAATTGGATAATAATTAGCTGCACCAGCGGTTTCGCCCGTCTCTAAATTATTTAATCCCATGGAAATATGTCACTGGGATAAAAAGTTTACTATGTCCGTCTACAAATCTAATATGTATATAAGATATATTTTTTTGTCTATTCATAGGAATTTGACATGACATGATAGATAAAAAATAATTAAATAATGTATTTTCTTAATCTATGCTATGCACCTAAGGTATTAAACAAACACTCATTCTTTACATGTATATCTCTACGGGGCAAGCAATTTAACCAAAATCGGTTCAGTAGTTTAGACTTGAAAATGAAACAAGCAGACTTACTTTGCCATTGTTTTGTTAAATAAAAATATCATCATGACACTTATATAGCAAACTCGTTCGGTCAGGTAATAAATAACACGTATATTGCTGTCTCGGTCTCACCCGAGCTTTGTTGCGGTCGCGCAATAATACAATGTATTATATTTTATTTCATGATCCCCATCGGCCACAGTAATGCACCACTTACCATTGAAAAGTATAATCATTTGTCTTTGATTTCCCCCATATTTCATTTCTGTACGCCGTAGGTATATTTTACATACTAAATGGGCCATTACCTTTAGTCGTAGGTACTTTTCGAGTATTTTAAGCTTTATTAAGGTGTCAGAGATTTGTAACAATAAATCTATTTTTACTACATCCAAAATTGATTGTCAATTGCAATTTGAATAAAGTAAACAGTGTAGTATTTCAAAAATACAAAATTTATCGTTGGTCAGCCCCTTATGTGACTATACGTTAAAATCTGTTATCTGTCACAAGGATGTGTTATAAATGAATGGAATCATTTAGGAGATATTAGACAATAAAGAAATGCAAACATTATACATGAATAAAGACTAAAAATATTACTGGTCTTACCTAAGTTCCCGGTAACAATCTCGAAAGGGCTGGTGTAGGTGTCGTGCTGGCTCTCCGCGAGCACTGCGATGTACTTATCAAACCGCTGCAGCAACAATTCCATGCCGTGTCCTGTTAACTCTCTGATGCGAGACCATTCCTTACTATATCGGCTGTCCAGAATTGTATTCGCTGATTTTATTACATTCTGCAAAAAAAGAAATCTATTTCAGAGGAATCTGAAATTGAGCAGTGTAAGCCGTCTAGTCAGACCTGGAAGGTCTGATTGGCATAATGATAAATCTGCGTGTATAGCGAAACATTATTTGTGGTCTGCTCTGTTGCTGAATTAGCTTCGGAAGAGCAGGTAAATCAAGTCATTGATAAAAGTTACAGGTACCCCAACTAAACAACAAACTGAATCCTAACAGGTTTTGGGGTCAGATTGACTGATCATTTAATTATTGTAGCTAGGGACCGCCTTTAGTAGAAATGACAAAATCACCAAGAATGCTTGTCTCTTCACCGAAGACATGATGTGACAAATGTGACAAACTAACATAGATTTTATGTAACATACAGTCTATAAAAGGCTATAACAGTTTCCTAAAATGCCCTAGATCTGCTATTCTGCTTTCTTATTTTATTATTATTGGAACGAAGCTCTTATCGCGCGTAGTGAAAGGGGGCTAGACGAAAAAAAATCTCACGAAAAGTTGTCACGACACTTTTTGCAGCTGTGCGGCGTGCGCATTGTCCTCTGTCTCTCTCTCTCTCTCTCTCTTATAGAAAGCAAGCCAGATATTTTCATTTCTATTTCGCATTGAACAGTGTGGTGTCGTGAAGATTATTTTGGTTGAGTGTATACAGGTTTTTTGTACATAATAAATAATAAGAAATAACTTCGTTCCATCCGGGTGTCCCTTGACACCTCTCAAGTTTTTAGTATATTCGTAGGTAACACTACAAGGCAGTCATCCCGCCGAGTAAAGAATTAAAATCTTACTCACCCTAACATAGTCCTTGTCCTGACTGTGAGTGAGGTTGAGGCCAGCCTGCATGAGTTCATATTGTAGCAACTCCAACAGAAGTCCCTCAGCCACCAGGACGTCGGCTCCATACAACATGGCTGTTTTGTCACAAGCGGATGCGAGGTCGGCGGCCAGACGTACCCCCACAAAAGTGTTGACTGACAACTCGCCAGTTTCGATTTTGTTTAGCTGTAAGTTAGGAAGGTTATGTTACTTCTGTGTTGTGTAAGTGTACGATGCATTTAATTGAGGCATTGAAGAAGTTGTGGAGCAAAAACCGCGATATATGTTTTGGCATGAATATACATATTGCAAATTGATGTTGCTGGTCATTTAATACAGTTCAGTATTTCGTATCATGGGTAAACTTTATGCTACTCATTTTATACATCTGCAAATAGAGAGGTACCGGTTCCATTCTGCGGATACATTTGGTTGCAGAGAAAGGAGTCACATTATGTTCCGCACCATTTTCAAAAGTACCGCCTTTTAATTGACTAAACGACGTAACCTTATCTCCTTGAAATATCAATCGAATTATCAATGATGAAATGATGATTTATGTGCTCGATAAAGATATATAGCGTCTTTGTCTTTCCAATTTCAGTTTCACCATGATGATACATCCTTCATGTTGTTGTGGTGACATTTTAGAGATCAGGCTCTGGAACGTATCTGTAGTACGGCACATTAGACATTGTAACAACGTAACAACGTATTTTTTATTTACCATATAAACTGCGAGAATGACGTCTACAGCTGGATAAGGGCCTCCCCCTAAGAATGGGGGGATATGCCATAATCACCACTGGCAGACGGATTGGCGATCGCAGTATAATGGTCATAGTACTCAGAAGAGGGCTACTGCCCGTTCTCTAGCATATATTCCGTCGGGACTACTTCTACGACCCCCACGGGATGAGATGGGGTAGTGATATTCTTTACTGCCATCACAGATTATCTAGCTACAATAGCAATAATATTTTGTTCCAATCTATTGCACTTAATTTCACACAATTTAGGGGGCAAACTCACCTGTTTTCTGAGCTGGTAAAAAGTGGCGGTAGTACAGTTGAACATGTCCGGCTCCTGCCACGGCACCACTTGTGTCTCGTCACACATCCGAGTCGCCTTGCCACTTGTGCCTGTGACGACAATAAACGATAGTATGTAATATTAATATCCATAAAAGACCTACGAACTTTTAGAATAGAAATATGAAATTAAAGTCATCGATCACCACGACAGACCAAACATATCTAAGGGTATGCACAACGAAATAGCAGGATAGGATATAGCGGACAGGAGGTAACAACAATTAGAGCATCAACAATTTTACGAGCTTCAGAACTATTTCAACTGAATCTTTTGAAAACTGTGTTTCTTTTGAATCGTTTTTCATTTAAACTTATGTGTTATAATATTTGTGTTGTTGTTTCAACTAAGTATGCTTTGGCTCTGTTTATTTCTACGAGTTCATTAACTATATAAATAATTTTATTGCATAGCATCGCCTAAGTTGTAGGCGAAACAAACTTAAGTGTATTTGGAAATTATTTGCGTTCAAGAATTACCGTGCATATTACAATGAAAAGTCCCATCACTGACTGACACAGTGGCATGTGCCTATGGTATTAATTTCTCACTACACTGACAATTATAACCTTTGGAAGGTGAGAATAAAAATAAATTATTTAAATTTATGTAAATTTTTACTTACCTGTAGGACAATCGGTGATAGCTTCTACTCCGAATTTAGTTCTTGGCCACCAGACTCCGTGGGAGAATGAACGCGGGCACCCGTCGTAGACAACTGTAGAATTGCTTTTATTTACATATCCACATTATTTACATATCACATTTCTGGACAATAACACAAAGCCAGTCTTATAAATAGTAGCATTGTGGTATTGTTATTTGAGCAACACGATCCGTTTAGAATATTTTTAATTTTTTTTTAATTAACCGAACAAAGTATTTTTTAAATTATATTTTCATATTATAATGATTCTTGTTTCAAAGAATATATTTAAGACAAATTCTTTGGTTAAACTCCAATACTTTGCGTCCATAAGGACCTATAGTATGGTTAAGTATAATACATACCTTCACAGCCAACATTCGGTGCCACTTCAGCGTATAGGTTGGCACAAGAGTCACAGGTTCGGCCTATAACTCCATCTCTACAGTAACATTGCCCAGAGTTAGCTTCACACGAGCTGTTCAGTGAGCCAGCTGCGTAACATTGACAGGGGAGACAGTCTTCAGAACCTTCGGGCTTGTAGTGGTTTTCCTGTGGAAAGAGAATTTGGTAGCTATTCAGACCAGTAGGCTTCTTATTTAAATCCTAGAGTTATATTCAGTGTTATATTTGTCCCACATGGAACTCCATAACATTATTCAACCTTCCCCAGTCTTTCATGACACCTTTATGAAGCCAACTGCAACCTTCAATGTCAATGAAAGAGATTCTACCATCTCAATAAGCGCTTTGCTTTCCTTTTACTCATGCACACAACGAACTCCCTCTCATTATATATAGAAATAAAATAACTAAAGTTTTCGTTGGCTAAGAATATGGTCGTTGAATCGATTTATCCGCTCTATATATAAAAGATATAAAGTATATAATCTAAGTTACCTTGCAATGACAAGCTCCAGTGCTGGGGTGGCAGTGTGGATGATACCCCGGAGCCCCACACGAACACGGACCACATGCACCGCCTCCGCCCCACCAACCTCCCGGACACGATGTACCCTCCGACAGGATACATCCAGATGCTGGGGGAATACGAAAACATAAGTACGATTAAAAATAGCTGTGTACTAATGTATACACACAATACAAGTGAAAACATGGCTGGAGCAAAGTGCCCAACCAGGGGAACTACCGCCGGTTAGCGTGATCGGTGTTCAAATAGGTTAAGATTAAAAGTGACTAAAAAATTCGTTCAATCGGAGCATATGTGACGTTATTAATGATCCGGAATCGATTTTAGCCTCTTGAAGGTTTAATTGCCTTCACTCGAAATAAAACCCTGAGTGCGCTTGATTTCGAGCGAAGGCGGTTAACTAACGTTTACTCCTCGGCAAAAATGCCTAAAGATGTTTTTACATCAAAAAGGCATAACCATAGTGTCTGCGCTAGCTAGATAGGTTGAACTTAATTAAGTTTTTACGAGAGTAGCTAAATATACAAGTGTCTTGAAAAATTAATCTGTATCTACATAACTACGTTATCTTGAAAACATATATCACTATTTTGTCTCAGCATGCGAAGAGGCCAGTGGACATAAAAATAGTTACCCCATATTGATAACATATCTCTGCTCGGCTGGGTCTCAAACACCTATTTATACACCAACATATGTACATTTAACATACGTACTTACCAGTCATCATGTACCCGTCGTCACAGGTACACCGGTACCCTTTGCGTGAGTCGTCGTGTACGCACGTGGCGTGCTCCCCGCACGGGCGCAGCTCGCACGCCTGCACGCACTGCGGGCCCACGCGACCTTCACTGCATTCGCATTCAGTGTTGTCCCAAGATGATACGCATGAACTCTGTTCCAGAAGCAATTATAGAAATCAGCAACAATTAATACTACGCAAATTTAAAACTACCCGACGAAAAAAAATTGATTAAACAAGTAGTATCCAAAATAAACCAATATAATAGTAAAAAACAACGACCTATTCAAAATAGCAAGAAATGGTTAAAGCACACGCGATAGTCAGAAATAGTCCTAAATCTTATGTAATCTCAATGAGCACTGTTTCTGTATTTGTGCCTAAAATGAGCCTAGTAATATTAAATCAGTGGTGTATAATTTCCTTTATCAATGACGAATGAATTAAAACCTTCATGTTCTTATCTTGTCTTGGTATGGGTGTTCTTACGTACCGCACTTCGACCCTTCCGGATCTTTGTACTAACCCCTATTTCTTTTTATTCTTCCCTAGAGTGCTTAGAACAGCCTGTACATACTTCAGTACGCTTTTTAGGGGCACATTCTTGTAGTCTCCTGGTTTTGGATATGCCAGCCCCAGATTAGTAATTCTGTGACATGCTAAAGTATCGCATGTGGGGAGGAAAATGAATCAATGCTGCTTATACTATGTAGTATAAGCAGCATTGATTCATTTTCCTCCCCACATGTCCTGCAGATCGGGCTATTCAGCATACATGATCTAGGTTAGGATAGGATAGGATCTATTGCACTTGCGCAGACAATAAGTCCAATGGCTTTAAACAATCTATAGCAGCAGCTTTGTATCCGAAATTTGCCTTTGAACTAAGCCCAACATTGAGAAAATCCCACCGTCTTCATGAATCGAACATGTTGACACAAATTAGAAATGTGTCATTGAAACGAGTAAACCCTGTAACATATGTATTACTAAGATATGTATAGTATATACATATCTTAGTAATATAAAACCGATAAAGTGGAAATAAGAAGTTTCATTTTGGTACATTACAATTTCCTTTAATACATTTCAACAATAATTGTTAAGAGTACATGACACTTACATATGGCGGACAAATGGCGAGCATACAATCAGAGCGAGACTGACACCCATCCCTCACGTTTTCTCTCACTGTTGGCCGATTTAGAAGTGACTGAGTTGTTCCCACCCTTACATCCTGAAAACAATGTGAAACATTTTAGGAATCTTTTTCTAACGGTTTATTATTAAAAGACCACCTTCTAGACGTTGGTCTAGTGCTTAGGGACCATGACTGCCAAAGCAGAAGTTGTGTGTTCGATCCCCATTGAATCTGGGTGTAATTTATCTATATTATATGAATGCAAGGCAAACGAGCAAGTGGGTCACCTGATGGCAAGTGGTCACCGCCGCCCATGGACACTCGCAGCACTAGAGGAGCCGTAAGTGCGTTGCCACATTTAAGAAAGGAATCGGGTCGCTAATAATTGCAGTCTGTTATTTGTCCCAATATATTTAATTATTTATTTAAATCTTAAGTTTCCCAATCAGATTCTTCCTAGTTTACATTCACACCAACATAGGCACGGTCGTATGGTCTCCGTATATTATTTTTAATTGAAGACCATCTTCTTGCAGAATGACTACGGGAACTTATAAACGAAACATCTGGTTTATTCTTCAAATTTGTTATATAAGTGTGTGTGGAGGTACGTAAATATGTATTCGATACTTGCCTGTATACAGCCTTCAAAATATCCAACTTCAGACGCCAACAACCCGGCGGTGCTATCAGGTCCACCAATCAGAATCTTGCCAATATACTGTCCTTGTATCTTGTTCGCCAACATGGGTAGTAGAACCGTCTTCAGACCGTAGTCTACGCTCACAGATATATCAGTGCCAAGCCATTTTATTTCCACACGGTGCCATTCGCCGTCGGATAGCGTTGTGGTGGGCAGGTACATTGATTCGCCGTTGTACGAGTAATGGAGGTTGCTGTTCTTCAGCTGCGGGTAATAGTAAAATGCGTTAATGGCGTAAATATACTTACATAGACTCACGCCTGTTTCCCGGACGGGTAGGCAGAGACAACGGTTTTCCATTTGTCACGATCTTTGCACACCTCTTTTGCCTCGTTTACTAACATTATATACATGCTCGCCGGTTTAGGGTACTTCCAACCTGGCCTTTCTTGAGAACGTCTCCGATTTGGTCAGAGAATTTTCTACGACGTCTTCACCTTCCGGTTGTACCATTCACACAGGCCAGGCCATTCTCTTGTCAATATTCTTAATGAAGTTAAATGGGAAATATATCCTTGAGAGTTATTAATGCAAAGCTATATGCTATTTCTTACCGTGATTAATATGGAGCTGTTCTGTCCGACTTGTATAGACATAAGGAAAGCTTCTTCCTGCCTAGTACGCAAAGACAATGCGTTGACCCACGGCAGTTGAATGGGCCGTAGAAGGGGATTGAATGACAACATGCCATCTCCACTAAAGCGCCATGGTGCAGCCGTTGCTATGAAACAAAATATGCATATTCCAGTTAAAAGACTGATAGAAGAAAGTTGTTATTTTTGATATATAGTTATTAATTTTATAAATTGTGTGGGTTTATTAGTCTCTTTTCTGCTCTTCAATGTTTCGTTTTCTCCTGTATCAATGTTTATGGCTTTTGTTTGTAATTAGTGCAAGTTATTTATTAATTTATTTTAATTAAGTTTAATGATACAAAATTCGAAAGCTATGGTTGTATTTAAGTGTTGCGGAACTATTATTTTTAAATATGTACGTGCTCTTATAACTGTATAAGTGTTTGTACATACGTTGACGATCAATTATTCTCGATTAAATAAATAAAAGAGGAATAATTTTTAAATTCCATTGACTTTGTGGCCAAACCTAACTTATGACCAATCTGTAAAGATTGACGTTCAATGGTGCTAACACGTGGTCTTACTAATTCGTTCTACTAGTAGCCCCACCAGAAAGCATAGTTCTTCGTGGTCCTACCTACCATTTATTCATCTGCCCCTGCTGTTGGAAGTACAACTTTGCTGAACCGAGTTGGTTACATCAGGTGCACTCCACGTTCTATCCTAACCAGGTTAGAACGTGGAGCAACCACTCAACCAAAATGGTCTTTAGTAATTTATATATACAAAGATTTAAAAAAATGCTATTACAATACTAATACAAACACCGGTTACAAATGTAGAAATAACCTGCTCCAGGCGATATCAATAGGTTCCCTGGATGCAAATCCATTACTACGAGCGTACAATGCCATACAATTTTAAAGAAATAACATATCATATTATGATATCGCTATGGGTACAAAAGTTGTGCTGGTGATAACCGCAAAGCTGGTGGGCTAACTGTGACTTTTTTTTCTGTGGGACTCCAGCAATTAATTGTCAGATGACATGGTGATGACTGGAAAATTGGTGGACGAACTCTTATTAGTTTTCAGGGTAAATTGTTCTTCGATTCATATATTACTGGACTTAAAAATACTGTAACATAGTGTATAGTTGATACTTACACTCCGCGCAATCTTTTCCCGTATATCCTTCAGTGCAGTCACACAAATATGTGTCCCATAAGTCTTTACACTCGGCACCATTATAGCATGGCGCTGAACTACACTGTGACCTCTTTTCGGGACATCCGGCTAGCGTACCGTTATCTGCCACATAGCTATTCAAGTCAACGAACTTATGGTCGATCTGGAAGTCAGATATGCAGCCAATGAAATCCTTGTTCTTCACTTGAAAACTACTGGGAATGTTTGGAAGCCCGCCGATTTGAAGTGGGCCGGTTAGGTCAAGAAATCTGGAAAAGGCAATATAAAAATAATTAAATATTTCATCAAAATTAAGAGTAAGAAAAAGGCATATTTTGCCCAACAGTTTGGTCCTTCGAGCCTGATTGTAATCCGGTTAGTTATATTACAGAAAAATCTATGATCTGCTATGATGCGATTGAACCTTCACAAATGAACCTGTGCGTAGAGGAACGAGACAATTGAAAGGTCGAAAAGTCATTTTGCATACCACATCTTTACAAAACACAGAATTGACTTATACTGGTAGAATAAGATTTATCGACCTCTGTTAAAAGACTGTATATCAGACGTAAGCATTTATTTTTTATTAAATTGTTGGTACTGTCAACGTTAAATGTAAGCTTGTTACCTGTGACAAGTCTCAGTAGGTATATCACATCGTGGCGGTAGCACTTTCCTGGTGAAGTTAGCGCACGCATATTTTACGCCGAACTCAGCGGCTCCAGCCAAAGATAGCGCTTTATCGCAATCGTCCAGGATTAAAGTTGCAGTCTAAAAAAAGAAATTTGTAAATTGTTAAGGTGATTTTTAGTATGGAACCCTAACTTTCCAACACTTTTTAGATAGACATGCGCGAATTGAACATAGAACCTTTAAAGCAAAAAGAGGGTTAGGTAGGAACGGCTAGTAGCGAGCTAAGAAGAATGTATGAACGGTGTCCTGTAAACTACAAACTATTCTAGTAAATAACTTATTCTACTCTTACAGAATCATTTGCGCTGACAGCTAGACACCTCCATTGTGGGTTCATTCGGGTGAAGTGAGGTTATGATTGTATGCTGGTTCTTGATATTTACTTATTAATTACATAGTTTTTGATGCCAATGAGTAAATATGAAAATTAGCTCAATTATGTGATCTACGTCTATGTTTTTGTTTTTTGACTATCTCTATGTTCCAGCGGTGCATCGGAAGTAATCGGAACGAAGCTATATGGTCAAGCCAGATCGCCCGGGAACCTTTCATTCCCGCACTAAACAATCTTTGTGTAATAACAAAGACTACCATCTATGGCGGAGTGACCCCGTTAAGCCATCGGTCTCGGGTGTAAAAAGAACAATTTATATGACAATAAATACACAGGTTACTAGTTTTCCCTATGTGTTTCTATGCAGTCGCTCGACTTCTGTTTCCAACGGATTAGGTCTAAAGCCGATCCCAATAGTAATTGGAAAGCGGCAAAAATAAAAAGAAAGAGCCCCAGATGTTAAGAGCTTGAACAATATTGACGTTAGAAAGTTAATTATTAAAAGCATATTGAGCCGTGGAATACATCCATACCACTTCCATAATACAACATACCCTGTTATAATACTCAATGTCCACGGTATGCCACATCCCGTCGGCCACGTGTCCGGACACCGTAACGTCAAGCTTCCCTGCGCCCAGCGCGAACGTAAACCGGAGCCCCGCCCCGCCCTCCCGCCCCGCACCACTGCTCACGGTCTCCAAGGCGACGAAATCGTGGCGCTCGTTATAACGCCCGTTGTATAGGAGCAAACCGTTGGGCGTTTGAGTGGCGAATCTGATGAAGAATTTAGGATATAGTATATTTTTCTGTTAATTTTTAAACATACAAAACTTACAATGTATAAAATAAGTAAAAAGAAATATTAGTTTCTTGTAACTTATTTTATAGATTGTAAGTACACAGTTACAACTTATTTCGTGAGAAATTTCGTCCTCCAGACCTTGAGAAATTGATAAAGACGTTATGAGATTCAAATTGTATCCGAAGTGGCGTGGGGTATGCATTGTGGAACTTTAGTTTTTCTTCTTCTAAACATTGTGTTTGTAGGGTGGCGTTTCTACTTACAAACAGTATTTGAAACAAAGCTATTGGATATTACGCCCACAGCCACTTACTAACTGCGGCGACCCTTATAGAGTTTCATCAACATATTCTCAAAACTATAAGGTGTCGTACAACGGTTCAGGATAATAACGTAAACAGAATATTAACTTACTTAAGTCTCAAATGTAGTCTATTCCTCCTTTTTAAGCCAGGGAACGTTAGAAACGAAGTTTGTGGGAAACTTCTGGTCCTTAATTCACACAGAGGTGTTGTGTGTGCTGCTTCGATAGCACAGCCCTGGCAGACGAATCCTCCTTCACGCACAGACACACACTGAGAGCCACTGCGACACACTGTGCCTTGTGGAGGACAGGAAGCTGAGGTTAGAATTGTTTCGCAGTTCACACCTGGGAACATAAAATTTATTTTTACTATTTGTTTTTCTAAATAATGTGGTGATTAAAATGCAACGTACATTAAATAGTTTTATTTAGTATCGATTATACCAAATGTTTCAACCGTAAATGTTGTTTTGACGACTAGTGATCGTGGCAGTCAAAAAGTTAAAATTGAAAATTGTGCAAATACGTATTTTTTTACTATTTATTACTTCATACTACTATTTGTAAATATATATCAATAACATTGTAAAGTAAAACTTAGACATACGAAACGTAACTATTAGAGAAAAATAGAAATAAAATGACGGTCACCGTAGCCTAGTTGGTAGTGCTCCTGCCTACGAAGCTGGTGGTCCTGGGTTCGAATCCCAGTAAGTGCAAATATTTGTGTGATGAGCACGAATATTTATTTCTGAGTCATGGATGTTTTCTTGGTACCCATAGTACAAGCTTTGCTTAGTTTGGGGCTAGGATGATCTGTGTGACATTATTCCAAGATATTATTATTATTATGTACGCTCGCACCACTCTTTCTTGCCCCTTCATTAATATTTGTACGTAACTCTCTATCTTTACTAACTTATATCTCCTTCTTAACTTTCGTTCGCCCCCCCCCCCCCCCCCGATCACACTTTTCGTAACGGTCTCACATATTCACCAGCTTACTCCCTAACTGAAGCGTGCGTATAGAAGTTTTACTACATTGATACAAAATAACCATTTAATAGGAAAATGGGTAATACCTTCATTTTAAATTGTGTTTACCAAAAATACATCATTCATTTAATGTTACACTTTCACGAATTCCACAGAATAAAGGTTTGATTCCGAACATATTCTTCAAAAATTAAATTCTTAATACATAATAAATAGTTTATTTACATGAATAAAGATTTTGCGGAATTACCAGTAAATCCAGGTGCGCAAATGCATGAGTATCCACCTTCCCGTCGCACACAGGTGCCGTTGTTGATACAGGGAGACGAGTAACATAGGTCCACTTCAGTATCACACATATAATGTTCTCTGGACCCTATGGACAACACAAGCAAGTCGTACTTATTATATGAAGTATCGCCAATAGCTGACTACAATACCCGGCTATGGGTAAGTATAATACAAAACTTTAATGATCAGGTCACGCAAAGCAGAAAATCTGATTTATTTATTAAATTTGAATTTATTATCATTATTCATTTATTTTGACACTAGCTGCGCCCCGCGGCTTTACCCGCGTTAAATTTTGTAAATTATCACAGCTCCTGCCCCGTAGGTGAAAGCGTGATAATATGTAGCGTATATGTTGACCCGACATCTTAGTAATATCCATGCAAAATTTGAAGTAAATCCATGCAGTACTTTTTGAGTTTTGCCCGGACATACATACAGACAAACAGACAAAAATTATAATAACTATATTTTAGGCTTTGATATCGATTGTAGATCACGCTCCAAGTATCCTTTTTTAAAAATATTCAATGTACAGTTTTGACTTTCCTACGATTTTATTATATGTATAGATTAGATTATTTATTTTCGATAGGATTAAATATAAAGTAATTTGTAACACCTCCAAAATGTTCAATTGAGTTGAGTGATTGAGTTGATCAATAAAATTTTTAATAATACTTTCAATGTCAAACAATAGTTCTACAACGATAGCTCACCTGTAAATCCATGTGGACATTGGCAAGTGAAGGTAGTGACAGGATAGATAGGTCTGAAGAGAACAGAGTCGCTGTTAATGAACCCGGACGCGTTGCCGAACTTCAGCACTGTCAGACATTCTTCATAGTTGAGGCAGGGCTCGTGCACGCAGATGTTGTCATCGAATGGAAGCACCTGGTTGAATAATGGAAACATTTTAATTGGATCATGGTTATGTGTCTAAGACTCACAGTTACAGGTAATCGTACTTTAGAATGAGATATGAAACGTCATATCTGTATCAGTTAGGTGCCGCTTGGCTAGCATATAAGAGCCAAGAACATAAAACGTTTATATCTATAAATCATATATGTTTTTTGCTGTATGAATTATATGTATGACTATTTTTTAATAAGTCTGCTAATTTTAGTAAATTGAACACAACCCCGGCCCGATACACGCACGAATAATTAGGTGAACTATGGTTCGATACGCCCTTTCACCATCCGTAAATATAGGTAAGATAAAGTAAGGTCAACGGTAAAGTGGCACACCTGGTTAGCGTGGATCTGTGCAAGCGCACGCGCTCATTTAATATAAGTATTTGGGCAACAAGGGTGGTTAGCTATAATAAATATCTTGGGACAAGTGTCATACTACCATCTATCCCAAACTAGCCAGAGTGTTACGGGTCAAACCCAATAAATTGTTCCCGTTTCGAGAAGCGAACGTCACCAATACGACGGGTTACATCTTCCCACGGAACGGAACACAGAGCCTGTACTTTGGCAACCAATGACAAATATACTTATATTTTTCTAAATACAAGGCCATCACACTAATATTATAAAGGCGAAAGTTTGTGAGTGTGTCACTGTGTGAGTGTGTGTGTTTGTTACTTCTTCACTTCTAAACGGCTGAAGCGATTTTAATAAAATTTAGTATGGAGTTAGCTGACGCCCTGGATTAACACATAGGCTGTAATTTATAAAGTTTAACGCGGGTAAAACCGCGGGGCACAGCTATTACATCCAGTCACAGACCAAACAATGGTGCTCATCGCTTGAAGATTTGTTCAGTGTGGTTTAGCAGTCCGGGTCACAACCCAGTAGACCAACAGGCCACTCAATCAGGCTATCTACTTCGCCGTTAGTGTATGTTCGGAAAGGTCACCTGAACAGTGGCGAGCCTGGCCAGCGTGGCTCTGTGCAGGTACACGCGCTCGCGCAGATGTGTGGGCGAGTAGTGCGGCGAGCTATCGCCGGACACGCCCACCTCTGCATCCGGTCTGCGAGCCGAGAACGAAACGTTGAGAATGTTGCCCGTCACGTCCGTGTCGTCCTGAGAAAGAAAAAGCAAATGTAATCTTAAGTAAAGATAGTGTAACGTAAAACTGATATCTTATCACAGAGTTACGTAATTACGAATGCAGTATACGTCGTCGTCAACAGAAATAGTTCGTTCAACATTTATACTTGGATTTTGGCCACACGCTTGCCCAATTTAACGCTGACTTATACTGGGATATTAAAAGAGAGAAGAGGGCCAGACACATTACACCAAACTCACTGATACTGCCTGGTTAGGTAGTATAAAATGCAGGTAAAAGAACGATAGCCAACTTTCACGGTCATCAAAATGTTCAATATTTTCTTAGAGACTTAATTTGGGACTGGATTTCTAGCATACGATGTAGGCTCCATTTTAAAGTTAGAACGAATATCTATTCGTTCTAACTTTAAAATGGAGCCTACGTATCTACGTATAATAAATATTTTTTTATTAATAACCCCTGGCTTGGCCTTGTAATTTTAAATTAAAAGATTGAATCGTATCAGAAATCAGAGTGACAAGCAAATTTCTACCTGTATTGAGACTATATTTTTTAGTTTTTTTGAGGCAACTTGTTTTTAGAAATTTATAATTTCTATAAACAAGTTGCCTCAAATGCACTTCTTTAATATTTAGATGAAGTTTTAGGGAGACCCAATTTTATTTTAAAGTGGTTTTAAGGAATATGGATCTAGATCGTAGCGCGCTAACAACTCATTTCTCATCCAAGACAAACCAATAAATTATAGCATCCACATAGGTTAATTGTGCCGTTATAACAAATCACTTTTATGTCATTGATTAATTCCTTTTTTATAAGTTCGTTCCAATTACATAAATCATATATAACAAGTCGCAACAACCGAAGGCTTCTGACTCAATAGTTTTACAAATCTAGGCCAGACAAATTAACATGTTTTGTTGGCACAGGCAACGCGTTTCTCACCGGCGAAGATCTTATTCTATTTAAACTTGTAGTTTTCACTAGCTTTGTAAGTAGACAACCAAGTCAAGAAATCGGGACTTGCTTTTTTGATCCACTTTATTCTTTTATCAGTGAGTATTTGATGTTGTGTGTAACAGCAATAATAATAGTAATCATACAATCAACCTTAAAAATGTGGGACTTAATATCTGACTGGAGAGTTACATGCAGAAGGTGGTTTTGCTTGTGAACGAAATATAATACGAGCTGTATTAGTATAAAAATACCCTTATATTAATTTTAAATAATGGTGGTAATAAATATGCGTATAAATAATAAATAAATATCTTGGGACATGCAACACATTGCCATCCGATCCCAAACTAGAAAGTGCCTTTACTATGGCAGCCAGTCAACTGATAAACATACTTATAAATGTCTAAACACATACATATTATGTACGAACTACACCCAGAACTAGAACAAATAATAGTGCTCATCACACAAAAATTGTCATGGGTGGGGTTCCTCTGGGCCAGCAGTCAGGGTCACCAACCACTAGACGAACTAGTCAGTTACATTAAGCGGGCTTATGAACCCTCAGGCCAACAGCACCACCCGCCTTACTGGCTCATTATCATCATCATCTATTCAGCCGAAAGACATCCACAGCTGGACAAAGACCTCCCCAAAGATCTCCACAATTGCCGGTCTTGCGGTATTCGCATCCAGTGGTTTCCGCACAAGATCATCAGTCCATCTTGTAGGGGTCCTACCCACGCTGCGTGTTCCGGTTCGTGGTCGCCACTCGAGAATCTTTCTGCCCCAACGGCCGTCGGTTCTATGAGCTAAGTGCCCCGCCCACTGCCACTTCAGTTTTGCAATTCTTCGGACTATGTCGGTGATATTGGTTTTCCTGCGGATTTCGACATTTCTGATTCGATCTCGCAGGAAACTCCGAGCATAGCCCTCTCCATACTGGCTCAGGGCTGTTTTAAATAAACTGCATAGTATAAGTGATAAACATGTTTTAACTTCGCCTAAAGGAGAAGTATATTTTGTATTAACTTACCTGTATGCTGAATATGTAGATATTTTCCTTGGGGCAAGGTATAATAGCCGCCAGCCCATCTATAAAGAACCCCAGTAAAGGTGACAGGAACTGTTCTGCCGTCATATCGTTGAGACGGACAGTGATGGAGTTGAACAACATTTGCTCTGTCACAAGACGGACGGAAAGTTGCATCATTGCTTTTATCTCGTTAACGCCATCTGTCGGGATACAAGGAATATTAAATTAGTATGCTTGTTAGTTCTTTTCGTTAGTTCACGATTCTTTAATCGCCTGAACAGATTATGGTGAAACACATAGATTACAATGATGGGTTCACCGCGAGTAACAAAATCATGTCATGTACAGTACGCACTATGCTTTGTTCTGACGTCACAAGCTAGTTGCCATTTAAATTGATGCGAAAGAAAGAAACTAATTAATTACATATTAACTTTATCTATAAGTTTCTATCAAGTAAATATTATGATAAATTCAACTTTATTCAGTCAGCCCGAGATCATGGGGTAACTTGATTGGAACTTTATAAAATAAGAATAAAGGTTAGTCGCGTTAATACCCGTAAATAATTTAGTTACTGCATATACAAAAAACAAATCGCTTTTATATTTCGGAGATGACGTGTCGGCGGATAACCAATAAGCCCTTTACTATGATTTTTTTCTTTTTGTGTGTCAAATAAATGTAACTTCTTCTTCTTCTATGGAAATGACAAAGTATAAAGGTTAAATAACCAACCTGTGACTGATATCTCCATAGTGGCCAGTTTGGGTACGTTGGTATTTAATTGCGGAGACAGCGTCATTTCTCCACTCGTTTCGTTCAGCAGGACCAGGTTTGCGTTGTTGCCAGATAGGATGCGGTATTGCAACTGTAAACAATCATTGTGATGATTAGAGCTAATAAAAATAACTAATAAAGCACTTTGACTCCCATTTCTTATTAAGCTATTATTATAAGAAATAAAGAGTGATTACAGAGTACGCACTATGCTTTGTTCTGACGTCACAAGTGCCATTTAAGTTGATCCGATAGAAAGAGACTGAGTATCAACACAGATTGTTTAAATTTACATAATAACTTTATCCTTAAGTTCCAATCAAGTAAATATTATAATAAATTCCACTTTATTCAGTCAGCCCGAAATCACGAGGTAACTTGATTAAAACGTTAGGAGAATCACTATAAAGATTAGTCGATCTGTTACAGCTGACAGAAGTCCACTCCTGGATAAGCCTCCCCCTCTTAATCATCTTGGGGGGATATGCCATAATCTCCACGCTTGGCAGACGGGGTGGCGATCGCAGTAAGGTGGTCATAGTACTCAGAGAGAAGCTGCTACCCGTCCTCTGGTAGATATTCCCACGGGTCGATTTCTAGGCCCCCCATGGTGATAATATTCTGATATTGGAAAAACTTGAAGCATTAAAACTTAGATTCTTAAAACTACTTGTTTCTAAAAATACTAAATTTAGTTGTAAAAACGACTACAGGAGATTATTTAAAATTTGTAAAATATTATCTATTAGTATCAAACATAAATTTCTGTTAACATTAAATAACCATGGTAATCCGGACGGTAATCTTATAAATGTAGAAAATGTCTATAATACACGATCAATGACTGCCGGAAGATTTGAAGTAATAAACGATTACTTATATTTTAAATAGTCTGCCGTCTGACATTAGGAGTGAACCAAGAAAATATATATTTATAAACAAATTATATAAATACTTACTTACTAAATTAGATTAGATAGATATTAGAGATATTGTTAATCCATAAAATAGTGCCATAATATCAACTGTGATTAATAATAGTTATTAGTTATTTTTAGTATACATCTTGTTGTTGTTTTCTTGTTTATTGAGACTTTTCTACCGCAGTCAAACCGACTGATTGGTTTTGAGTGGTATTTTTCTGTACTTGTGTTTTAATATTAAGGAAACAATAAATAATTCACCGCACCCTAAAGCAGATTAATAGAATAGAGTAATATCTTACTGCTACTATTTCATTCTTTACTTAGTATGTAGGACTTGATCCAAAAATAACTTATTCATAACAAAATTGTCGACAGATTTTTGTTCATACCTTATCAGTAACATCAGCGTCAAACGCCGGAACCCTCCCAAAAGGGCCAACGGGAAAACAATCCTTATAGTTATTGAAGATGATCTGGAAGTCCTTCATCATGGGTGCGTTGTCATTGACATCGGTGACCAGTATCTCCACTCTGACGTCATTCCACAAGGGAGGGCTCGCAGCGCGAATGATCAGTTCATATTTCTTGCGGGGACTCTCGTAATCGAGGTCTACCCTGGTCACTAGTTCAGCCTTGTCAGAGCCTTGGCGGGTTTCGAGAGAGAAGCTTTGCGAGTCATCACCCCCTGGAGAAGAAGACAGATTTTTTGACAAATTTGACACGAATTAAAGGACCGTAACAATGCGTGTTTAGATCCACTTATGTAGCGATGATGAAGAGGCAATATCTTCTAAAGTGTTCAATAAAACACGGGAAATTGAGTTCAATAGTAAATGATCTCAGTGAATATTAAAGTTGATTTTCGTTTGTGTTTGTTTTAGTAGTTAGTACATATGTTATCACCTCATCCTCACTACGCTCACGGTCAGTCCATATATGGGTGACCGCGGTTCATTTCTGAGCGTCTTCGTGCTTCGGAGGGCACGTTTATCTGTCGGTCCTGGTTGTAGTCATTAGGCAACAGTCGTTAAGGCATGTCAAAGTCCTACTGGGCGGCTTGAACAACTCTGACAGTAGGGTATAGTGTCAGAGTTGTTCAAGCCGCACAACTAGTACCCGTACGATAAACAACAAACAAACCGTCGGTATGCGGATTGACCCGTTCGACCGATTCGCGGCCGTCAATATATAAAAATATAGTAGTCTTCGTATAAAAATATTGTTATGTTTAGTTGGTAGCTCAAGCCAGTTAATATGGGAACATTTATGACTTTAATTACCGGTAAGTATACTGAAGTTTTAATAGAATTTGGCATATGTGTTTCGAAGATTCTAGTAACTGTACGTATCAGTCTGCTCCATAATGAGAAATGGAAAGAATGAAATACCACTTTTATGGTCACCCATCTATGGTCTGACTGCGAACCTAGTTGCTTAACCTCGTCAATCACTTACAGACCGGTAAGAGCATCCTGCTATGAGCGCCTCAGATAATAATAAAAGATAATGATAATGAAGTTTGGAAATATATTACCTTTAATAGAATAATGTACGACCGCATTGGGTCCCTCGTCGGGGTCGTGTGCGTGTATCTCTCCCACCGTAGTGCCAATAGGACTGTTCTCCGACACGTAGAAGGTGAGGCAGTCGCTCTCGAACATCGGCGGGGAGTCGTTGATATCTTCCACCTTTATGTGCACTATCACCTGCGGATAAAATCAGACTTCATTTGACACTTTGAACATGATATTATACAACTCACACAACAATGGTCTAACTGCCTCAACTCAGTCGTGTTGCGGGTTTATCCCCCGGAAAGGTCAATTATTTGTGGGGCCCAGAAATTAATCTCAGTCGTATTAATTTATCTAGTGCAAGCGTTGACTTTTTTAAAGTCATTAACAAAATGTACAGGCGGAAGAAGCTTAAGTTACAATGTTTACCTATGTATCTATGTCATATTTATTTTACTGACGTTGAGGGATGCAATTTTAACTCAGATCAGAGTAACTTTAACCTTTAAAGTATAACATTTAGGATAATCGTCAATCAGTTTTAATAGTGAACTACTAACTGTTCAGTTTTGATCATTCTTGACGCATTAAAAATTGCTAAGAATTTGAAAATCTTAATAAAGAACGATTTTAATTTAATCATCTTGATTCGATTCATCAAGATCAGTATCAGAACCGAAATTTTCTTTGTCAGATGAGTGATCTAAGTTAAAATACACAATCATAATTTTTTCTATATTTTCAACTGTCAGGCGATCTCGTTTTATGTTAAGAATCCATTTATAAATTGAAAACGACCTTTCGACATCGACTGAGGTTTTCTTTTTTATTGTTGAGCTAATTAGCCTCCGACGACTCACTGCTGCTATTTTATTGCAGTAACATTGTTTCTAGGGGTTAGGATTCTAGGTTTAGTTTTTATTATTTTTCTAATCTTTTTAATTTATTTTAAACCTTCCTTTTTTATTACTTTATATTTATTTACTTTTTATTATTAATTGTTTACTAATATTACTTCTGAGGTTAAAGGCGCGTACATATAGTATGATTGCTCATTCCTTCCTGCTATTATCGCGTTACATAAGTCTCTAATTTTATCTAGTTTGGGATTTCTGACCATGACATTTACGAGTTTATTTTTTATAGGCTCAGACGAACATCAGCTAAGCACAAATCTCACATGATCATAATTTTTGTCCTAAGGAAGTCTCCGTTTCTTGTCTCTGTTCTTCGAAGTTTAGGGAAATAGGAACTACCTATTTCTATCACTGGTGATATGTCCCGGATATTTATTTATTTTTAAGATTTCACGTGTGGTGCAGAAGCTAAGACAGTCGCCTCACCGCTTCGTATCCCGGGTTCGATTACCGCGCTGGACAACTATTTGTGTGACCCATAAATAGTTGTTCTGAATTTAATTTGTGTCCGACTATTATACCTCTATGTTTGTAAAGTACCCCGCGACACAGAGATCAGATTCCCTAGTGCGGGCGATGTCTATATAAAAAATAATATAAGAAATTCTTACAGTGGAACTAAGCGGCGGTGTTCCTCCATCAATAGCCAACGCCTTCAGATCGTATGTAGCTACTGACTCTCGGTCCAGCGCCTTGTTGGTCCGGAGGACGCCCGACGCTGGGTCCACTACGAAAGAGCCCTCTTCTCGGTCTTTGGGGTCCAACTCGTAGTGTACCCGACCGTTCAGCCCCACGTCTGCATCGGTTGCGCTCACTTGAGTAACTGAGGTGCCTGTAATACAGTGTAAATCAAAAATGTAAAGACAGAATATGTATTTTATGGACGCGCCCGTTGGCGTGGTTGGTGAATGCTTGCCTTACACGCCGCAAGTCGTGGGTTCGATTCCCACCCAGGACAGATAATTGTGTGCATGAACATGTATGTTTGTCCTGAGTCTGGGTGTCATTATCTATATACGTATGTATTTACCAAAGGACAGTAGTATATGTAGTATATCAGTTATCTGGTTTCCATAATACAAGCTCTGCTTAGTTTGGGATCAGATGGCCCTGTGTGATTATGTCCCAGGATATTATAAGCTATTACCTATTATTTGTTAATTTAAAACTTAAACGCATAAAATATTGTTCATAGACGGGCTTAATGTCATAGGCATTATTTAAGAGTCACCTTTTGGGTGGTGCAGAGATATTACTATGGTGCTCACTATGTATATTATGTACAAGGTGTAAACATAAATAGAGGACGAAGAGAGAAGTGAAGAAACTTAATTTACTTAAGAAACTAAAAAAAGAAACATACAAAATACACAAAAACAGAATAACCGCTTTGTGGTTATAAAAATGAACTAAAACGTCTATTTTTTTAAAATTGAATTTAATATATAATATAATATATATTAATTTTACCTTTGAACGATAATGAACACTTTTTTACCCGACCCGGGATTTGACTCATTATTTGCGGGTGAAAACAATATTGCAAGGCCAACGAGTCAATCAGTGCAGAATATATGGCCACTGATGGGCTAAATACTAGCTCCTAAAATATACATTAATTACAATGTAATTAAATACCTATATCTACAGTTTTTGCATTGGAAATAACTGTTAATATGGAGCTTCTATGGCTCCGCTACAAATGACGTCATATGTTAGTATAGTGCGTTCTTTATCTAAAATGATTTTGAAATGCTTATAAGTTCGTTAGTTTTAAGGGTAGTTTAAACTTTACTTTGACTGTTAGGCTTTGTTTACGATTCTTCTTATTTCTGTTTTTTTATATAATAGCAAGGCAAACGAAAAAATTGATCACCCGATGGTAAGTAATCACCGTCACAATATTGACAATAATAAAAATCCATAGTCACCCCACCACCCATTATATAAATTAAAATTTAATAAATCATAATGTCGAATTAACTAAAATTATAATGTTTTTTAATAATTAAATATATTCATTATCAAAATGAAATACATTACATTTTCGAAGTTATAATTCTTTTGGCGCGATGGAGAAAAATGATGAGAGTGAATTTTTACGATGTGCGCGCACACTGACACCTAAATTTAACAGCATGAAGTTAGTTCTAGATGAGAGTGAATTTTTACGATGCGCGCGCACACTGACACCTAAATTTAACAGCATGAAGTTAGTTCTAGATGAGAGTGAATTTTTACGATGCGCGCGCACACTGACACCTAAATTTAACAGCATGAAGTTAGTTCTAGATGAGAGTGAATTTTTACGATGCGCGCGCACACTGACACCTAAATTTAACAGCATGAAGTTAGTTCTAGATGAGAGTGAATTTTTACGATGCGCGCGCACACTGACACCTAAATTTAACAGCATGAAGTTAGTTCTAGGTGGTATGAAAATTGATAACTATGTTCAAGTTGTATATTCTAGTATTCTTATTTAAATAAAATCTTTTTGATTAATTTTAATATTTATCGTTAATCACTACTGCATTTTAATTATTTTTTTTCCATACGCCAAAGAAGTATAACTTCTAACGCGTGTACATAAGTACACACAGAATTTTTTTTTATACTAGCCTATATCTGTGTCTCACTGCTGAGCCTCTCCCTTGGTTTTCCAGATTTCCCTGTCTTTTGCAATTTTAGGCCGGTCGTTTCAAAACGAGTTCATTACATTAACAATTTATTTTAAACTAATGGTACCTACATAACATATAAACTTAAACTTATGTGCTAATCTTTAAGAGTTCACTTAGCCTCTCACTAGGATTCCCTGTGTCGTGAGGCCCAGTTATTTCTATGTAGATATTAATGTGAAACTCACCGACTAAAGCATCCTCCATTATAGTGGCAGTATACAGCTGTTGTTTGAACACAGGCGCGTTGTCGTTCACATCAACTACGGATATCTCTACGTCAGTCGTGTCGGAGAGAGATGGCACGCCTCCGTCCCGTGCTGTCACAGTTAGAAGATAACCTGCAAAATTAAAGATAGAGCTAGAGAAAATATCTACTATTCAGTAATTCTATTCTAACGAAAATAAAAATAAGAATTTTATTCGCGTAGACGTTAAAAACGCTAATAATTAGTCTGACTATGTTTGTAGTAATATAGTTTACTATAGATAATAATTTGTAGACGCATGTAGATATTTGAATCTGCGGTTTGTATCAACTCATTTAGAAATAAAACTTATGATAGTTTTTGTAGTTACATAGTTTGTATTGTTCTGTCTATATTAAGGAAAGAATTCAACGTTATTATTAAGGCAGACCTTGTGTTTATAACTACAGTCGCGGTTAAAATCTCCGTCATACAGGGTGTTTTTTGCAGGAATTTCAATATTGCAGGCGATGTTAAAACATTTTAGTATTACAAATTTTGAAAGGGCATAATTATGTGTTATTGGACTGAATAAAAGTAATGCTATAAGTACCTAATAGTTGTTCCATATATTCTACTAATTAAAAAAAATATATATTAAACTAGCTGTGCCCCGCGGTTTTACCCGCGTTAAACTTTATAAATTATTACAGCTCCTGCCCCGTAGTTAATAGTGTGATAATATGTACCCTATATGTTGACCCAACCTTTTAGTAATATTCATGCAAAATTTGAAGCAAATCCATGCAGTCCTTTTTGAGATTAGCCCGGACATACATACAGACAAACAGATAAACAGACAAAAATTCTAAAAACCATATTTGTGGCTTCGATATCGATTGTAGATCACGCCCAAGGTATCCTTTTAAAAAATATTCAATGTACAGTTTTGACTTTCCTACGATTTTATTATATGTATAGATCACAGCTCCTCCCCCGTAGGCTTTAGCGTCATAATATGTTGATATTTGTTGACCCGACCTCTTAGTAACATTCATGCAAAATTTGCTAAACTTTTTGAGTTTATCCCGGACATACAGACCAACAGACTAAATTCTAAAAACTATATTTTACTTCGAAATCGATTGTAGATCACGCCCCAGGTATCTTTAGAAAAAATATTAAATGTACAGTTTTGACTTTCCTACGATTTTATTATATGTATAGATAAAAAAATATGGCTAAAAACACATTACCTACATGTTAAATATGACGGACGGCAATCTTCTACTATTACCATGTAACCCTTCATCTGGGTGTCTCCACTTGGTAGGTTATTTATACATGTAATAACTAGTATGTTATTTATTAAACACTATTTTTATTCGCTACACATTTAAACCAATTTGAAATGTTGGTGAGAACAAGTGCATTAAAAGTTGTGCACTCAGTCACTAGCACACGCTCATATTTTTAGTGCCGCACACCGCAGTTTTCAGTGGCGCGCTATTATTGCGAAACTTCAGCTTTGAACTAACAACTTTTAACGAGATGTGTTTTAGTATAAATTGCGTGTTCGGAGCATGTTTTGCTAGAAAATGGGATGAAGTGTGAAATGTAAATATGCATGAACATTTTCAAATAGGTAGAAACTACTTTTTTTTTTAAATAGTTGACAATAGGCATGAAGCCTATTGTCATAACGTTGAAAATAAGGCTCAATTTACACTGCAGCGGAATGGAACGGAAGGGAATTTTTGCAATGAAATTGTACATAGCATCATGAACTTTCAAATCAAATCAAATCTCAAATCTTTTATTATTCATTACATTTTGGGTATAACATGGTCGTATGGTTAATAATGAATCTTTTGGTATAATCCAAAAGTGACACTAAAATTAGTACAATTAAAAATACATGTCACGCTATCAACAAGTGGTAAACTAAAAAGATTACAATTCCCTATAATAACTTACAAATGTCGTCAGATAAAATTAAAATAATTATACAATATATTAGTAAAATAAATAAGAAAATATAAAATGTCATCATCTAAGTTATTCCAGATCAAATGTCAAATGTAAACTGTCGAATTATTCTATACAAAATTATTATCATTTAAATAATCCTGGACATTATAATAACACATTTTTAACAAAATTTATTTCAATTTATTTTTAAATAGTTCTGTATTGTGAAGCGTTATAAGATGGGGTATTTTATTAAATATTTTTGGAGCTATGCATAGAAGACTTTTAGTCATCAGACTAGTTTTTGCAATGTGCATACACAATCTATTATTATTACGCCGATTTCGCTTGACAATGTCTGAGATGCGTGGAAATAATTGAGGGTTCTTGTGTACAAAGATTGCTACTTCCAGTATATATAGAGACGGAAGTGTCAGTAGGTTATATTTGATAAAGTATGGTTTGCAACTATCTGTAGGTTGAAGACCAAACATCGATCTTATGCAACACTTTTGTGCCTTGAAAATGACTACACTATTAGTCGAAATCCCCCAGAAAATTATGCCATATCGCAGATTTGAGGAAGCTAGACCATGATAGGCTGTAAGTATAGCATCAATATTAACTAACGCGGATAATTTATAAAGGGCATAGGCACAACTGGTTATCTTTTTGCATAGTTCGGCAACATGATCTTGAACTTTATTTCAATTGTGTAAGGTACAATCTAAATACGAGCAAATTAGAGGTCGCGTGTCTTCCGGGGAATTCTCGCGCAATCTCGAGCATTCTCTCTCGTTATTCTATGTAAAATTTCGCTGCATAAGTTCGCTTACATTCCTATGAGCTTATTCATTTTACTTTGAATTAATATTTCTGAGTATATGGTAGAGTCGTTAAGATGGTGGTAATATCTTCAAAAATGTTGTCCGGCTCGATGACGGTTTCGCTAAGACAGGCTTTATGTTCAGCTTACATATAAAGTATATTCACTCACTGGTGTCTCATTTTACAAGTTTTAAAAAACACTTATCGAGCTTTCCGAGACACGAGGCGCAGTTTTTCAACCCACCAGACCTGGACGTTTTCACGGAAATTTCGTTCTCCATCGTGTAGTAATCTTATCATAAAGAAATAAAGTATTACCACTCATAGTTTCTCTGTCCAGCAGCTTGTTGGTAGTGATGGCGCCGGTCTGCGGATTGATGATGAACTCCTGGTCGTGGTGCGCGACCGCCTCGTTGGAGATCTCGGAGCTGAGGCTGTACGTGACCTGCGCGTTGACGCCCACGTCGCTGTCCGTGGCGGACACCACCAGCACCGTCGTGCCCACCGGCGCGTCTTCGAATACCTGCGGATTGGACAAAGTTGTATTGGTACTGTGTTAAAGGGCAAAGACGGTTAATATAGTTTATCATGCTAAGTGAAACTGCTGTCAATTAATTCTATTGATTTTGGTAAAATTAAACCTTTTTTTATTACAATTATTATTAACCTAATATCAAAAGACGGAAGTTATCAATTCGACTGCATATGTTTTCTTTTGTTTTTGTGTGAATGTTACACGATTTCTTCGCTGTGGTGAATCGATTTTAATAATTTTTAATCGATAAAGTTTTTAGAATTGGACCACTCCAGACACATTTTTTTAAGCGGTTGTTTACAAAAAAGGTGAAGAGTATTCTATGTTTTTAATACATTTATCTATACTTTTACTGTAAGTGTCCACGTTTTGAATATAAGTATACGGACGCTGGAATAACCGGTGTATAGTAATAAAATAGGTGATAGCTTTAAGGCTAAGTTAATATGACCGCGCGGTACCGCGTGGAACTACTAACCGCGCGATACAAGATCTAAGTAAACGGTGATTATCGTCCACATTACCTCGAGGCAAAGCGTCGCGCGCTCCGGCACGCCCGCAAGATCGTGAACCGCGAGTCAGCGGTGCTGCTCACTTGATTCGCGCGAGTTGAGACGTACAATTTCGGATATAAAGAGACAAACAAGCTTGAAGAAAGTCTTTCACTTTAGGATGCACCCAGTACAGTCTGTGTGCGACGTCTCAGCCTTCGGTATAAAATCCATAAGCAATCCTGCACATCCAATTTCAAGCAATGTTCATGCCAAACCGCTGCGCGTACATATGCTGTCATGTGGATGCTCCAACCATATGAACTTAGCTTAAGAATCTTTTTATTAAAATCTGTTAAAATGCTTTTATAATCTACTTACAGAAGCAGTATAAGGTGCGTTTTCAAACACAGGCGCGTAGTTGTTAGCGTCAGTGATGTTGATATGCACCATTGCGGTGTCGGACCGTCCTCCACTGTCGGTGGCTGTCACCGTCAGGACATAGCGCCTTTCTTGCTTGAAGTCCAGGGGCTGTGCCACGGTGATAAGGCCACGCCCATTTTGCGACGTGATGGAGAATCGACCGCGAGTGTTTCCACCTGTGATCTCGTAGTGTAGCCTGGAGAAAAAAAATGTTACGAAGATTAGGCAGTGTGAATACAGGACATGGACACGCATGATTAGAAATAAAAAAATATCAACACTATATAATAATACTATAAGTCATAAAACCACTTTTTTGTTTCAATTTACCTTACCTAAGTTGGAGGCTTTTATCAACGACAAAAACTTAAAGGTACTAAAATATTACTGAAATCAAATTGACTGAAAATGACCGTTTTTGACAGTTAATGACCAATTTGACCGTAAATGACAGTCAGTCTAATTGAGTCACTTTAGTCATTTTCAACACTAGTCACGTTACCTGTTGTCTTCATCAGCGTCAGTAGCGGTGAGAGTGACGACGGGAGTGCCGGGCGGCTCGTCCTCCGCCAGCTCCACATCGTAGTGCGCGGGCGTGAACACCGGGTCGTTGTCGTTCACGTCCTGCACCACTACCGCGACGGATGCCGTGGCCGAGCGCGCAGGCGACCCACCGTCTGTTGCCGTTACCTATATGGAGAAAAAAAGATAACATCCAACATTTATCTAACTACAGTATTTGGCATTCTAGTAGCACCAAGGTATTTATTATAGGTACACATCGCCAAAGTGGCAAAGATAGATGTATCTGCTGATAGTAAGTCTCGATATCAAGGTAGGACTTAGTATATTTGTTTTGCTATGAGAACTTTTTGTCGGCCGTTGAACACACAGGCACCCGGGGCGTATGGTAGTTTAATGCTATTTTATAAGTATCGTTTACAGCTAGATTAGAAGGCTTTCTTACTTCACCGAACGTACAAGCCAGTGAAAGCTCAAGTCAATTACTACAAACTTTGAAATTAAGGACGGTGACTGGCGGGTAGATGCAGACTATATGAGAGCAGTTCGCGAATATACTGCACAATTGGAATGGTATAATTGATGTAGGGGGCAATATCTATACAATTTGCTTAAAGCGTAGATAATAAGTGGCTGTGACCGTCAGGTCATGCCGTTTGGAATGGTTTGATTGATGTAGGCATCGATATCTATACATTGCTTAAAGCATATAAATCAGGAGATAGTTTTGGGCCTGTGTGATATAATGCAGTGTTTCCTGTCATAAGAGCCAGGTGGGCTTTCTTAAAAATGTTAAGAGAAAATAACCGAGTTTTAAAAAGAAAGATCTGTGCTTCAACCGGAACAACCAGTGCGCCTGCCGTTGGATCTTCGTGTCCGAGCACTTATGTTATTTTTTGAAATAATCAAATTTATTCAGCACTTGGGTATTAACATACACTTGTATTTGTCAAGCACACAATGCAGGACAAAAATTTAGTCGGATACCGTAGTAAAGCAACATAAAAATTTGAGTTAGTCCGTCCGTACGGTCTGTTTTATCACATGTATTTTTTAAATCTTTAAATAAATAACAAAACATAAATTACTAAGCTATCATTTTTAAATTTAGTACTAGACTAGACAATTCAGCAGTTTAGCGCAGAAGGCTTAGAAGTAGCTTAATTGAAGCGACTAATACTTGAGGGCCCGAACCCCATAAGGGTGCTTATGGGGTTCGGGCCATAGCTTAGGGTGCCGCTGAAGTAAAAAGGCGGAATTCTAAATGAGAGTGTAATATAATCTAAAATAACTTGCACGAGATCACCGATCAAATGTTAAGGGGCCAACGCTATCCTCGCCGCTGAGGAGGTTTTGTAATAATATATGACTAATTGATGATGACTTAGTACTTACCATCAACTGGTACTTAGATTGCACTTCTCTATCGAGCTGCGCAGATGTGTACACCCATCCAGATCTAGGGTCTATGCTGATTGGCAGCTCGTTGTTGTTATTGTACTCTTTGTCTGTCAGCGTGTATGTTATCTCCGCGTTTATTCCTTCGTCAGCGTCGTAAGCTTGTACCTGGCGTAAAAACCAATGGATATAAATTAACACTGGAAGGAGGATCCTTATATACTAAAATTAAAACAGTTTATTAGAAGAAGTTAGTATCAAATTGGTAATGCAAACACTTATAATATATTCCTAAGACACAAATGCTCCGTAAAATATTTATATAAAAAAGCTTGGTAAAAGAACTACATTCAGATTTGAAAGTTCATTATAGTTTAGAAAATCAGTTTGAAAACACAAAACAATAAACCAGCTTTGATACCAACCAAGCAGTTTAAAATAATTTCATTTAAACACTAAATTATTTATATGTCAAAGGAGACGGGGATTTCTGGGCCTGACTGTAATAAGTTGAGATATAGTTTAAAAAAAGCGTTATATTTTTCTATTTCAAACTGTAAAAAATTGACCCAATTTACAATCTGGAAAACGAGAAATCTCAAAATAAGTTTAAATCACGAATTAAATTGGTTGTTGATTACTACAATCGAATAACGTCAATGAATTCAAACAATTTAATATAAATCCTATTGCACCAGACACCAGGTAACCAATTTAATCATAATAATTATTAAATACATTAACTCAATGTCAACAATAAAAAATAAAATATCAAAAAAATAAATAGAAATCATAATATCGGTTATCGTTCAAATCGATTTATTAGTTATTGGCAACTATATTTTTAATCTATGCTGACAGTGACTGGTGACAGATTTTGAATCCTAATCTATGATCGGTCACTCGTTTCTCGTATCATTTAGTGCGTGTGTGATTTGAGTATTTTTTATTGTTTTGTTTATATATCCCTCGACAACTGCATTCTCTCTACGGACTTCTGATATTGCTTAACGTGTACGACTTTTGCTAACATACCGGACACGGATAACTATTAAATGGCAATCGCCCTTAAAAAACAGCTGTTTAGTATAGGTTTGTTTAGTGTAGTTTTAATAGAGAGGTCATGTACCAAACCTCTCTATTAAAACTAAATCTTTTATAACTCTGCTCATAGATTGAAGAAATCCATGGATGTTTTAGTGATTGGCTGATAATTTATAGACCCATTAATTGACACTACTTTTATCTTTTTACACCCGAGCCCAATATTGTAAGAAAATGTATCCGTCTCCTTTGTGCCAATAATAAAATACTTTCGTTTTGTATTATTGTTTGCATTCTTGACCGAAAATGTTACAAAAAGTACTATTTCTACAGTGCACGGAAGATTTTCTTATAAAAACTCAGATTACTATCCTATATTAACATATTTTATGAGACCACAAGAAGTGAAAAAAAAAAAACTTGTGTGTACTTATGTACACGCGTTAGAAGTTATATTTCTTAATATACAACTTGAACATAGTTATCAATTTTCATACCACCTAGAACTAACCTCATGCTGTTATTTTTACGATGCGCGCGCAGCGCATCGTAAAAATTCACTCTCATACATTTTCATACCACCTAGAACTAACTTCATGCTGTTAAATTTTTTGGTGTCGGTGTGCGCGCGCATCGTAAAAATTCACTCTCATCATTTTTCTCCATCGCGCCAAAAGAAGTATAACTTCAATTAAATTCGTTTCACAAACGGTATAGTAAACAATGTACATACAACGAAAAGTAAAAAAACAGAAAGAGACAGTAGAGGGTTAAATCAACAAAGTAGTATGTAAATAAACTTGAGAAATAAATACACGGCCATAACCATTTTACAACACAATTAAAATTTTATGATGACTGAGTCAAATATATATAACTAGCTGTGCCCCGCGGTTTAACCCGCGTTAAATTTTATAAATTACTAGCTGTGCCCGCGACTTCGTCCGCGTGTTAATTAGTTTATTTCGTTTTTATTGTTTTTTTTTTTGTAAAGTAAAAGACTTTTTCTAAAATAAAAGTAGCCTAAGTTACTCCTTATTACATCAGCTACCTGCCCATAAAAGTCCCGTCAAAATCAGTCCAGCCATTTCAGAGATTAGCCGGAACAAACAGACAGACAGACAGACAAAAATTGTAAAAAATGTTATTTTGGTGTATGTACCGTATATATATTCATATTAATGTAGTAAAAACCGGTTATTTCAATATTACAAACAGACACTCCAATTTTATTTATTTGTATAGATGTATAGATTACAGTTCCTCCCTCGTAGGTGGATAGCGTGATAATATGTAGCCTATATGTTGACCCGACCTCTTAGTAATATTCATGCAAAATTTGAAGTAAATCCATGTAGCACATTATGAGTTTAGCCTGGACATACATACATACATACGGACAAAAAGATAAAAATCCTAAAAACTATATTTTTGGCTTCGATATCGATGATAGATCACGCTCCAAGTATCCTTTCTAAAAAATATTCAATGTACAGGTTTGACTTTCCTACGATTTTATTATATGTATAGATAGTACCTACGACTTATTTGGCTTGCATGTAATGTATACGCCGAAGTATAATTTTGCTAGCGAATAGCTATAGGTAACACGGGACGAGGATATCTGCCGGTACGATCTAGCTGACTACCGATTCTTATAACAGAGACGGGTAGAATAGAAGCGTTTCGTTCAAGACAATTACATTCCCTGCGGGATATTGAGAAACCTACATTTCGTCCTCAGCTTATTACCTACACTCTGAAATCATGAGGCTTAACTCAAAGCTCACTCTAACATCGTTGGCAAAGGTTAATATCACCGGCATATACATATATGCCGCTCATTCTAGAATAGGAGGGATCGTTTAGACTTAATCTTATTATTGAAGTTATACTTCTTTTGGCGTGATGGAGAAAAATGATGAGAGTGAATTTTTACAATGCGCGCGCACACCGACACCAAAAAATTTAACAGCATGAAGTTAGTTCTAGGTGGTATGAAAATTGATAACTATGTTCAAGTTGTATATTAAGAAGTATAACTTCTAACGCGTGTACATAAGTACACACAAGTTTTTTTTAACATTAATAAGACTTCTGAACTAATCCTAAAATATGTTACAGTTGAGAAAACATTGTTGGTAAAACTGTATCTTACTGGCATGTCTACGTCGCTCAGTGTGAGATTTTGAGAGACCTTTGTTTACACCTGAACTCATTACTTACACTAATCGAGGCAACTCTAAAATATGTTACCTACAGTTGAGACAACATTGTTGGCAAAACTGAATCTCGTCGGCAAGTTTATAGTGCTCACTGTGGCATACTGATACTCGTGAAGTCTCGCAGACGGACTATTTCAACGGCTACGTGTTTTGCAAGAAGCCTTATCGCTTACTTCTTTGAGTATCATTGAAGATTTCTCGCAACTCACTCTTACAATGCTGTATCGTCCCTATACCAAGGTCTCATTGACCGACTCTTGGAACAGAGACTTGTAAAATAAAATAACGTTGTCATTTATGTCTTTATTTGTCACTTTGAGATCTTAAGGGCCATCTTTAGAACCAGAGATTATAACTTACGTTTATGAGACTTGTCGTACCATCGTCAGAACGCAGTATACTGACGGCACGTTTTCGCCGATTGCGCTTGGAACAGATGCGTGTGTAACTGAGTAGAGTTGTTGCTTAAATCTTTCACTTTAACTGTGTAATTTTGAGGAGTCATCATTAAGTGGAGCTTACTACTTCTACTATTCATAACGTTTCGTAATTTATCCTTATACATTGCACATTTAACAAGCACCTCTTCAAGATTAGCGTTACAGACAGCTCTCCTGTGCAGATGCATTGAAAATGAGGAAACACCGGCAAAATTACCGCTACACTCCAAAAGTCAAGGCAGGCAAATTTCCTGAACGATCAAAAGACGCTACAGGAGGCAGGGACGTCAAGCTTTTAAAGTTTCTTGGACGTCTATCAACCACAATAGACTTAACTTACCCTAACAATGCTGTATCCTACTGGCACGTTTTCGCTGACCGACTCCTGGAACAGAGACGTGTAGAACCGAGGAGCGTTGTCGTTAACGTCTTTCACATTCACTAGTAACTGAGTCGTGTTAGATCTTGAAGGGCTGCCACCATCTAGAAACATACAAAACATTTAAAGAAACTTATTATTACTACAGAGAAATATTACACACCGGTCTGGAATAAAAACTATACTAATAGTAAAAAAAATTTATTAGGATTAGTACTTAATACAGTTTAAAAAAATCTAACTCTTTATTTTAATTCTGAACTGTTGAAGATTTATACAACTTAGTTGGCAAACAAGCATACGGCCCACCTGATGGTAAGTGGTCACCATCACCATGCACGCTTGCAACACCAGGACCATCATTAGCGCGTTGCCGACTTATAACTCCCTTACATTTACACTTTTATCATGATAATACTACCACTACGTTAATCATACAAAATTTAGCTTCATGTAATATGGGTGCCGATAAAATGCTAAATCTTTTTAATTAAAATTTAGTTAAACATTTGGCAGGATCATACTAACCACAATTTTTGTTAGATTAGCATTGGTCAATCAAATAGCCAAGCGAGACTAATCAGTTGCGCGCTATTTGACTATTCTGGTTAGCAGAAAAAACGTTAATGGAGCCATGTTGGATAGGGCCTTTCTATACAAGGAAAATTATATGATAACTGAAATTTGCATCATTGTAGATCTTTTAGGATTTCATCACAATGCTCTTTTGTCATCCAATAGTCTTCATTATAGCCTTTATGAACATGGAATAAGCTAACTCTCAGAAACTCCGGTTCGAAGTAGCTAAGACAATTAATTCTAGTAAGCTAACCAATTTTTAAAGCTAACAGACTAAGCCTAACAGAATGTCATGCTAAATTTCATATCAATGAAATTATTATTTGCTTTTGAGTTTTAAAACAAAAACCGGCCAAGTGCATGTCGGGCCACGCGCAATGTAGCGTTCCGTAGTTGTCCATCACAATGATGCGGACTAAGAAGAGGGCTTTTTAACGATTTCGTCGGCACATAATATTTAATTGTGTTATTTTTATTAGTTTGCTTCCAAAACCCTCGTACTTAAAAACAATCGTAAATAGCATATATTAGGTCTTTACCTATGAAATTGCCGTTCTGCAGTACTGGCCATTTCAAATCAAAATAATTTTTGTTTGGCTAAGAATTCTAATTTCAAATTAATTTTATTTTAAAAACATGGATTCTTTTTTCCAAAAGTAGTCATTTCTTTATTGATTAGTGTTACATTTTCATCGCATTTCAATCTTTTTCGTCATCATGGATACGTTAAAAATTCGAGTAATTATGGAATATGAGTACCGTCGTGGCAGCAACGCGGCACAAGCGGCACGCAACATCAACGACGTTTACGGAGCTAACACTACAAACCAACGCACCACCTGTTATTGGTTTGCTCGCTTCCGTTCTGGAAATTTCGACCTGAAAAATGAACCTCGCGGTCGTCCGAAGACTTTGGTCGACAATGACGAATTAAAGGCGGTTGTGGAAGCTGATGATACACAATCTACGGCTGAATTAGCAGCAGCTTTCGACGTTAGCGTCAAAACAATATTGGTCCATTTGCGTCAAATTGGCAAGGTAAAAAAGCTTGACAAATGGGTGCCCCACGAACTCAATGATCGCCAGCGCGAAGTACGCGTCGAGACGTGCCTTGCACTGCTCAACAGACACACAAATGAAGGAATTTTGAACCGCATTGTTACCTGCGATGAAAAATGGATTCTGTTTGATAACCGCAAGCGCTCAGCAAGTTGGTTGGATCCTGGTTCAGCACCTAAACAATGCCCTAAACGAAAACTTACCCCTAGAAAAGTGATGGTCACTGTTTGGTGGTCTAGCGCCGGTGTGATTCATCACAGCTTCTTACCAAACGGGGTGAGCATTACTGCAGATGTGTACTGTGAAGAACTGAGCACAATGATGGAGAAGCTGGCGCATCTCCAACCAGCATTGGTCAATCGCTCGTCTCCGCTGCTCCTGCACGACAACGCGCGACCTCATACTGCACAGCAGACGGTCTCCAAGTTGCAAGAACTGGGGTTGGAAGCTCTCCGTCATCCGCCCTACTCACCAGACCTTGCGCCTACAGACTACTACTTTTTCCAGAATTTGGATAACTTCTTGGCGGGAAAAAAATTCAATACCCGAGAGGCAGTACAAAATGCCTTTGAAGAATTTGTTGCCTCCCGTCCAGCTGATTTCTTTAAGAAGGGCATCAATAAACTGCCACTGCGATGGCAAAGATGCATTGATTGCATGGGTGATTACTTCGATTAATACAAATAAAAAAATTCATGAAAAAAATTCGTTTAAATTTTTTCATACAAAACGGCAATTTCATAGGTAAAGACCTATTATAATAGCCATCTTTGCAGAATTAATTGTGCAATAGTGAGATAAATAAATCATTAAAATAAGTGAGCTCGCGGTCGCCTTTGTATAATCAACGATTGAGCTGTTGACTAAATAATATATAAGTGTGGCTAATGATATTTTATTCCATTTGCTCAAATGTAAAATATTTGAACGCCGAAGACAAGCCAGTTCTCAAGTTAACGCCTATTTATAAGTAAGGCTGTGTGTTTAAGTTTTCCAGCTACATTGTGTCGAACAAACCTTGTGCTCTGATAACAAGCCTGTAACTCCTGACTTGTTCGTAGTCGAGCAGCTTGACCAACGACACGTCGCCACTGAGGCTGTCAATGGAGAACTGCATCTGAGTGTTGCCGCCGATGATCGCGTAACGTATTGCTGCATTCGCACCGACGTCTGCATCCGTTGCCCTTTGGGATAAAAAAATCGGATTAAAGAAAGGCTTATAAAGATATACATATATATAAAGGTTAATAGTTAACCTAGTCATTTAAGATAACTCTTTATTGTACACCAAAACATCACAAAATACAATAATACCTACAATAATATACATAACAAGATTGTACAATTGTCGGCCTTATCACGAAATGTGATCTCTTCCAGGCAACCTAGGCAGGGATTAGAGTATGGAGTAACAGTGATAGAGTAGTTGTCAGTGTACACAATTAAAGAAACGGTACGCACTGGTATCATTACACAAATTTACTGCTTTATCGGACAAAAATAAGTGGGTAACTCAGGGCTTTTGTAAATTTTGCACATGAAAACGATACATTTTATATAATTATGATATATAAAACTCATCACAAAGAATTGCATCCAAATTCTACATAGGTTTGCCGCTATGCGTTGCTAAACATAACTTGTCTAAGCATTTGTGCCCAGTGGGCTTCGAGTTTAACATCAATTGCTTAGTTTCAGTTTAAAAACGGTATGCGAAAAAATAAATTTTAGTAAATCTAATTATGATTTATGACTATTAAAAAATAATAAAAACACCCCATCAGTTTAGGTTGTTAAAGATCATGTTCGAGTCAATACGACCGAACACCGATATACTGATCCAGCAAATCAATAAATATCACACCGCCAACTCGGTGCATTGTCGGACACCCAACCGCGATCATTAATTTATAATCATCATATTTAATGTAATCTATCATAGCAATAAAACATAAGTTAGCTATTCAAATTTCAGTTTTTCTATCATCTCCATTAGCCGTACGCATTCAGGTTCCCCAAAAAAATCCAACCTACAATACTAGCCATCTTAGCCGTGCAGGTTTCGGTAAGATTGCGATAAGTTAATGGAGGATTGTACTAAACCACAGTGCAGTGGGGGGCGAGTGCACATGGGTCGCATAACATGTGGTTCATGGGTTCGATTCCCACCCGCATTTAAATTTACTTTGTGACTTTGGTAACATTAATAATAATAATAATAATAATAATAATAATAATAATAAACATTTATTTCAGACAAGGTCCATATTTTGTTAGTAACAATGTGCTTAAAAACTAATGTTAGTAATTGGTAACAAAAAAATTAAATTTCTGTGTGAAGCCGCACCCATCTTTGCAGCATGGGGGACTCCCACCGATCTGTAAAAACACCCAGAATAGTGTTGGTACTGCCACGAACGCGCGTGAGTAGGGAGGCGCACCTTTTTCTAACTATTGCGGCAAAGCCATCCACCCGCGCCTCAGCGAACATCCCTGACGCACTGCAACGCCATGGCAGCCCCAACAGTACCCTGAGTGCATTATTATACTGGACACGCAAGTCGCTGTATGTCCGCTTCGAATAGCTGACCCACAGGCTGCAGGTGTAGAAAGATTGGCAATATGCTTTAAAAAGCGTAATCTTAACTGAATTCGTACACCGTGCAAACCTGCGGGCCAGCATGTTACAACGGACAGCCAGCGACCTGCGTTCTCTTTCTATGTCTAAATTATCACTTAAGTCATCGGTGACCCAGTGGCCCAAATATTTAAATTTAGACACCCTACACAGAGGAGTGCCACACAGTGATACATTAGGAAAAGCTGAGTAGGAAAAACCACGGGCTTTGAAGAGCATTAGTTCACTCTTCCCAACATTATATTTGAGTCCATGAGTCACCGCATATGACTCACATATCGACAATAACCTCCTCATAGCACTTATTGATGGACTTAATACCACCATGTCGTCAGCGTATGAAAGGTTATTGGTACATACTCCATCAATATGACATCCGACCTTGGTGCTGCTGAGCTCAACAATCAGCCGGTTTATATACAGGTTGAACAACCGAGGCGAACTTAATCCACCCTGCCTCACTCCACATTCCAACCGGTACATACTCGACAAGGAACCGTTCCACCTTACACAATTGCGTTGGTTTCTATACCAATACTTAAATATTGATATAACTTCAATCGGTACAGATGTTTCAGATACCAACTTATTCCACATGACGTCATAATTGACAAGATCGAAAGCCTTCGATAAGTCCAAAAAACAGGCAAATACAGGCGTTTTTCTATCCTTGTAGTACTGCACAGTCTGCTTAAGACATAATATAGCGCTTTCAGTAGACAGCCCCGGCCTAAAGCCAAACTGAGCGTCGTGCAGTATTAGATGCTTAGCCAATTGTTCGTCTAGCAGACTGTCCAGCACCTTGGCAAAAACAGTTGCCAAGGATATAGGCCTGTAATTTGAAGCATCAGAGGCATTCCTAGTTTTATTTTTAATAACAGGTACTACAATTGTTAACATAAAGTTATTAGGTAGATAACAGTGGCTTATACATAAGTTAAAAAACATGGCTAGTACCCGAGGCAAGTGCACCCCGGCGTATTTCAGATGTTCGATACTGAGGCCATCGTGACCTGGTGACTTGCCTCGTTTCATCGATTTCACCACTGAAGCTACTTCCTTAGGAGTAAAATGGACGCCAATGTCCCCAGAGATGACCTCAGCATCGACAACCTGTGACGTTCCAATAAGTGGTGACTCAACCTTAAAATGCTGCTTAAATAAGTTAGCTATTTCTGTTGGCTCATGCACGCCCCCGACACTCACTGGAAAGCTCGGCCTCGGATTTAATTTATTTGTTGCCTTCCAAAATGCCCCAAATTGCTTATCCATCTGATATTTAGCTATAATATCCAATTTTATTTGCTGTTCATTATTCTGGCAATATTTTAACTTCTCTTTAAAAATAATCCTGGATTTACACATGTTTGTGTAAATATACCCCGATGTGGGTTTGTTATGTAGCAACCACGTTTGATAATGCATGCGAGCTTCCCTGTGAGCGTCACGTACATGCATATTCCACCCAGTCACATATTTTTTATTACAACGCGCGTTATCAGAACCTTTAAATGAAATATTAGCACCTTCTTTCAAAATACTTATAACTGTGTCATACATCTTATCTAACAGTATGTGGTGGCTAACATCAGAGCACATTCCATGCGAACAGTTACGAAATTCCGTAGGAAAATCTATTAATCTTAATTCTGAATGGCAATAGTTTTTATACATAGTAATTTGGTTTGCATTTCTTTCACCCCAAATTACCTTATTACAAGAGAGAGTTTTGCTCACTAACTTAGGTATTATTAAATTTATGTCGAACTCAATAACCAAAGGAATGTGGTCGGACGAGTAAACATCATAAAAAACAGCTGCTTTCATTACTAATTGTCTCGCTGCACTACTCACCACACAATGATCCAGCCAGCGCAGAGCACCGTTAGCTGTGCTTTTAAATGTATAAGTATCATTAGGTAACAATTCCATGTCAACACACGACCACGATTGCTCCGTACACACTGTTGACAACTCATTTGCAAAACGTTCGCCCGGGTGAGCGTTAAAATCTCCTAATATGCACACCGTTTCTATATCACTATTTTCGGTAATCGCAATGATCTCACTCAAACAAGTAGTAAATTCTATTAAATTATCTCTCGAGTCAGTAGGCATATAAACTGAAAAAATTAACATAGAACGATCCGTGTGATCAATCCTAATAGCAACTAAACGATCGCTGTTACACGGCAATACCGTCACCTTTGAGAACGCCGACTTCCTCCACAGCAGGGCAACTCCCCCGTAGGGTCTGCCTATGAGTACTCCGGCAGACGTATCGACAGCAGATTTTCCCGTATACGCGAAGTCATCGTGCAATGTGCCTAAGTAGGCAACATCGTGAGGTAACAGCCAGGTTTCTTGCAGCGCGATGACGTCAGCCACTGCGCATAACCTTTTAACACAATCAGCTGATCGAGTGACATTTTTGCAATTAAACGTCGCTAGGTTTGTGTTCTTTATTTTCGTACCCATTATTCTGTGAAGCATTTACATTCAAAGTCCTGTTGTCTATCCTATTCTTGAAATGTATAAACCTTCTGAAAGCAATACCCTCTGGCCACAAGTTGTCGTCTAAAAACGTATTTATTTTGTGCTTAGGAACAAACAACTTAAATGCATTATATTGCCTATCAGCCTTCATATTAATTTTTTCCAAAGTCACCACTTCGTTAACTTTACTTTGTATATAGTCACATATATCCTTCTCTGTAGTTTCTTTATTTACATACGATATAAACAAAGGTATTTTCATATCAGCAGCACGAAACTTCATTGGTACTTTTGACACAGCCCTCCCTGTCAAACCAGTGAAACGACTTCTAGCTCTTTGCACCAGTGTCCAACCATCGTCCTTTTTATTTTCATTCCACTTGCCTTTGTTTACAATCTCTGCCATTGTCAGCTGTTTCTCTGCGGTCGTAAAACCAGTCGAGCGCTGTGGGGCGGGCGAGATAGGTATAATATCCTTATCACTGGCGGAGCTAGTAAGCGGAACAGAGCGTTCATGACTCATACAATGGGCGCTTCGTTGACTCGGGGGCGGCGCGCTGAGTGTATTTTGAGATACATTCGACTCTGAGTTATTGTTTTCAATATACCCTCCTTTTGTGACATTCACATTCAAACTTGGTAACGTCGCCGGAGTCGCATTGTTTGCATTCAAATTCATATTTTCGAGCTGATCTTTAGTCACATAATCATTTTTGATTGCGTTAACATCTGATCGTAGAACCAATAAATCCTTCAACAACTTCGTCACGTCTACGTGATCAAAACAAACCGGTGGCAATTTATGAAGGTCATATGCCACAAAAACTGGGATTTGATCAGGATCCATGGTCTTGAACACCGTAATCATGTCCTCCAGGTCTTTCTGCTTTTTGTTCTTACGCCTCGACACGAGCTTTAAGCTTGTCTTCGTAGAAACAAACAATAACTTTTTTGCCTCGTCAATATCTTCCTCGGAGAAAGCCGACGAGCATATTTTTATTAAACTTTCGTTATCCACTACATCATGCCTATTTCGTATGAAGGCAAGAACCTCCGAGATAACAACATTACAACTCGAACACTTGATCGTATTTACATTGTTAACAGACATTTTTAACGCGCTAGACGGCGACCGCTCCATAGTGCGCGCACGCGTCGACTGAAGACATAGACATTAATAGACAACAAGATTAATAGACATTAATAAATATCTAACGACTCAACCACAAAGCCCGTATGAAATATTTATGATTGTTGCAGTCCTGGAGAAACAATAAATATAAACATGTGGCTTGCAACAATTTCAATAACGATTTATAGGAATACAAGGAGCAGACGGCACTTCGGTATTCAGGGAATTCTGCCAAGCGCGGCAAAATATTGCTCTATTCCGCGATGCTATCAAAATACTAGGGTATATCTAACCTAGAAAGCATTCAAATATTTCGTTGGTAGGTATAGGTTACGAGTATCAATAAGGTTTTGTTGGGCCTATATATTTATAAAGTACGTAGTATGCAAGTTAAGAAGTATTAAAAGTTTGTAGTAAGTATTAAATTCACTGTTTGTAGACATGGTACCAGTGCGTACCTTTTCAGTATAATTGAGTGCATTGCGCTTGCGTGATCACTGGAAACGTATAGGTGTATAAGATCACAGGTGAAATTACAGTAGTAAGAATAAATTACTTTAGTTTCTTGTAATATCAAACGTGAGACCTACTGCAGATATTCTCAGGCAATTTTTATTGAAGATTTTTATTAGAGAAGTTATCTCGTTGCGCGGGAAGTTGTCGAACAATCTTGATTTTGTCACGAGTTTTAGTTTGTGACAAAAAACGTTGGAAGCTGTAGCTTTTTGACATAAAAAGTGTGATGCACGTAAAATATGTTTTCGTCAATGTCTAGAAGATACACGATCGTTTTTCGTTGTCCCTTTTTACAATGTATCGGTCAGTGGCAAACAATAACCAGTTTCACACATATTAAAGTATAGCACAGTATTAAGCTTACTACTTAGTATTATTTTCGACGGGACATTTAAATAGATAACTACTCTCGTCACCTCTGAATAAAGTTCAATGTTGCTAGCGCGCACATTGTATGTACAGAATTATTTTGTAAGATCGTTCCATTTCTATTTTTGCTTGTTAAACTCATAAAGATCGATTGAGGCACCTTCGATGTACTTGCATGGCCGTATCGAATACTTTCGATACATCCATGCAAGTATCCAAGCTACAAAACGCATGCTTCTGTAATCACATAATGAAGATTGACTAAGTGTATATTACAAACAGAAAGTTCATTTCTTCAAGACCTCTAAATTGTAAACTTAAAGTCGACTGTTACTGTCTACTGGGCACTGTATGCTTTGATTTCTATATACTCTCTATTCCATTTCTATTTTTGCTTGTTAAACTAATAAAGATCGATTGAGGCACCTTCGATGTACTTGCATGGTCGTATCGAATACTTTCGATACATCCATGCAAGTATCCAAGCTACACAAGCCTGCTTCTGTAACCACAGAATGAAGATTGACTAAGTGTTACAAACAGAAAGTTCATTTCTTCAAGACCTCTAAATTGTAAACTTAAAGTCGACTGTTACTGTCTACTGGGCACTGTATGCTTTGATTTCTATATACTCATTAGCGCTCAGAAAAAGTAGAACTAATCATAGCGGCGCCTATGTACTTGTATGTTCGCTTGTGTGATATATCTCAGGATATATATTACTTATATTCAACTTACTTAATCCTCGCAATAACAGGGTTATCAGCAACGCTGATGTCCTCATCAACAGTCACCGTGTAGGTCTTCTCGCTAAACTGCGGGTAGTTGTCGTTGTCGTCCAAAATGTTCACGTGAACTGTGGCGCTGGGAACCAACATATTAAGTACAATTAGAGCGCTATATGAAAGTCGTTACGGGCCTTCATGACAGCAACCTGAAAGTATCTCACGCGCATAAACAATTGAATTAAACCAATCAAAAACAATGAAGAACGCTATATGTTTTTCTATTCATATAAACAATCGCATAGATATTTTCTTAACTCCATAAAGATAAGTTGAATATGAGAGATATTAGGCGTAAGCCCGTCGGTGATGTTACACCCCCATTCCAAGAACTAGCTCTTCTAATATACTACTTTCATTTTAATTGGTAATAAAATGAAATTATTCATTTAATTTTAAGCATGAAGCCTGGAAGTCGGCGGTGTCACACCCCCATTTCAAGAAGAGCTAGTTCTTGGAATGGGGGTGTAACATCACCGACGGGATTTAATTTTAATTGGTAAGCAGCGTGGAGTCTGAAAGTCGGTGGTGTTACACCCCCGATTCAAGAAGAGCTAGTTCTTGAAATAGGGGTGTAACACCACCGACGGGCTTACGCCTAATATCTCTCCGCTCGTCTCAACTTGCCCATACAAAGTGCGGAATAGTCGTCATGGTCTCAATGCGGCCAATATAATAATAAGGGCATCTTTATCATATTAAGATTAATAGTTATTTAAGCGACTCTTCTCAAAAACTACCATAAGTGATCGGCAAACATCAAGACTCGTGCAGACCACACTTTATCGATCTAAATGTACTAACGGTTCCTAGTTTGTACATTTTGGTCTTGCTTGCTCACTTGCACAAAAATATCCATGAATATGAGTCTGAAGAAGAAAGGCATATTAGAGAGCGGACAAGAAGAAAAGATCTACAGACAAAGCCCCATATGCGTCCTCACCTAAACGTTATTAAGCATAATGCCTACTACAACGCAGTTAAACTATTCAATAAACTGCCATTAAATATCAAGAGCCTTGTCTACACAGTTTTCATAAAAAGCTCAAACAGTTCTTGTTAAAAAAGTGTTTCTACTCTGTTGACGAATTTATATTGAACCGAGAAACATCGACATAATAATTGTTTTTTTTTTCTAATTTATTATAATAATTATTTATTGTATTGTATTCCATAGATAATTTAATGAATTTCTCCCATAATAATTATATAATAATGTACATTTAGTTATAGAAAATTCAGACACAATGTAAAAATTGTTATTGAATATAATCAACTAAACTAAACTAAACACGCGGTTAGTCTATAGATGGGTGAACGCAACAATAGTTTCATAAAGTAAGTCAGAGAACTACTGGGCGCCTTGAACAACTTGTCTTTAGGGTCACCGCTGCCCGTACGTAAAGAATTAGATATTAGGTATATAGAAGTGGATGCTTACGTGCTAGAGAGCCGGTCAGCTACTGGACTAGCCTGATCAGTAGCCTTCACAATTACAGTGTATCTGGCCACCTTCTCTCTGTCCAAGGCTGCCCTGGTCAATAACGCCCCGCTTCTGCCATCAATACGGAACACATCCTGGTGGTCGATTTGTTCAATATTGTCGATGGATTCATTGGAGCCTTCAGGGTTCAAAGTGTCTGCAGTCACGGATTCTATGGAGTATTCCACCTAGAAATATGGTCCCGATTTTAGAATACATGGATTGGTTACATGCTGAAAAGAAATATTAGTAGGTATTGCGCTATGGTGGTATTAATACACATCTAACATAAATAGTCTGGTATCTTAAATATCACAACCTATCCACAAAACTGAGCAACATGCAGAATATCAATATTATATTAATATTCCAAGGCATGTGCTTGAAAAGCCTCTATAATTCCGAGATAAAAGTGTTTAGTAATAAAAACATATTATACGATCAACGCAACGACTGTACTAATAACAAAACTCATTGGTAGCTAACTGTCATTAGCCAGGCTGTGATTATTATTTTTAATTTATAAAAACATATTTATATAAATTAATTATATAATAATTGTACTTGGAAATTGTTGTTGCAATAATTATTAATTACGTATGTTCTTTATTTTTTTAAATTATATTGCTTTTATTTACCATTGATCTGCATAAGTCTACATCATTGACCTTACTGCAATAAATATTTTTGTATTTCGCAATAATTGCAGTTTACTATAACTAGCCAAACATATTTATCCAGTGCGATATGACGGTGTGCATAAAGATCCCGGACGCCCCCCCCCCCCCCCCATGGGATGAGATGAGGTAGTCAGCCACACAGCAATATCCATATATAAGTAAAATTGTATCTCCGTCTCCATTCTCCCCTTGGATTACAATTCAACCTGTATTACATCGTCATTATGTTCTAGAAGTGGTTCCGTGTCGTGCGTAGATTTAGATTGAACGTTAAATTTATAGTTAAATCTTGTTTGTAAATGATAAATTGAATAATTAGTCAAGTCGGTTAGAGATTAGATAAGACGTCCAAGTGTGAGCATAATACTTCACACCATTGCGGTACGTCTGCTAAGTACTTCGCATTTACGCTTGTAATTTAATAAAATGTAAATCAGTCATGTTACAGAATTGTTTTTGCCAACTTCAAGCGTAATAAGAAAGGAATCTTTCATTAATAACAACATTGTTTGAAAAATTGAATTTGTATCAGAAAATATTTCTTTACTGGCATTTAATTAATGCCAAGAAAATTTGAGTCCCTGTTCTAAAATAAGAGCGTTTAATTTTGGTTTAAATATAACAACAAATTTGTTGATATTTCAACCAGTCATTACTACGTGTAATTAACAATTAATTCAGAACAGAATGCCTATTAAGAAAATAAGTTATAAGGTTTCATACAGTGTCACGCCTACTAGTATACTTTGATTTCATATATATAGGTACATATATATCACTTGTACTCGTATATGATGACACAATAAATATTTATTTACCTTAACGATGAGAATTTGTATTATTATATGTACAGTAATTGGATACACATGATTGAAATTTGGCGCAATCATATCAGCTAAACGACGTCCAGTGCCGAAAAAAGGTCTCCCTCCCTTAAGCATTATGGGGATATACAATAATCGTCACGCTTGGTAGACGGGTTGGTGGTCGCATTATTGTGGTCATACATAGAACTTAGAAAGAAGTTGCTGCCTGCTCTCGAGTAGATATTCCCTTGAGACAACTTCTACGTCCCCCACGGAACAAGATAGGGTGGTGATGGGACTAATCGCCATCACTACACATGATAAATAAACTTCGCATATATATATTTAAAAAAATAACAAATAAAAAAATACGAATTTTGCACACTTTTCTATAAAATCGTAAAAATAGTTTTCCAAGCGCAGCGAGATGTTTTACACCTAAGCTGGTGGCACGATGGTACCGCTGCGGGGTGAGCAGATTAATTGAAATTACTATTGAATTCTTGAAGCAAGGGTTTGTTTAATTATAGAAGAGGTAAGAGGAGTCTCGTATTGGTATGATTCATCTCGGATACCCAGGATCTAAGAGTAAATTGACGTAGATTTAAAACTTTTGAATTGGAGACTGCACCACGATACCATGAGTAGTTTGTATAGGTTACAATACGGCTTCCTGTTTGGGTTCAAAGGGTGCTACAGTGCCAGTTTACAGTTACCTCGGCGTTTTTCCCTATATCCTGGTCCGTAGCTTTGAGCGTGAGCACGGTGGTGCCAGCGCTGGCACCCTCGCGCACTGAAGCCTCGTATTGCTGCATCTCGAATACTGGGGAGTGGTCGTTGCAGTCCAGAACGTTAATCTGTAGGTAACAATGTTAAAGTCGATTAGTATTGAGCTGAACGAAGCATTTTTTGTAGGTCGTTATGATTAAACTCGTTGCGGAATCCAAGACAATTACAACAATTCTTTGGGACATGCCTGAACCTCTCACTGTAATTTTATTGTGTTCCATTCTCACTGTAATTTAATTGTTGCTTACAGTAGTTGCAATGGTGGGTAAGAGGGAGGAATTAGTTCCAAAAAAAGAAAAAGAAAAGTCTTTGTGACGAAAATGTATTCGTGCTATTCGATGTTTTTTAACTGATTTGGTATCATAGCGATGTCTCTGCGAATAGGGAAAGTACAAAACAAACCGCGGTCAACAGCGACAGCGTATATGGAAATGTTGGTAGAACGAAGGATGTCTCCGGAATGTATTCTAAGATTTCCTTGAAGAGCGTTTAGACGCCGTGAGATGCACCCACGAATACATATTCTAGTCCACCAAGATATGAGAGGGCATGCCTATCTCAATACTGTCCTTACGCCAGAACCAGAACCTCGACAAACATGTATACTCATAAAAAAGCGGAGAGAGATACATTTGAAAATGGCAGGCTCCCATTCTAAAATGTACCCCTTACCACTTCTTCTTCTACCACTACTTCTTACCTGAAGCGTCGTGGTGCCACTTCTGGGTGGAAAAGTGTCATCCTGCGCCACAACCCTGAAGTAATGTACATCGAGTCGTTCGCGGTCCAGTCGCGCTTGGGTTGTCACCACCCCCGTGCGAGTGTCCACCGCAAACATGCCGGCAGATCGCGAGTCCAGAAGACTTGACATGGAGTATGTTACTGGACTGTTTTCAGGATCCCTGTAGTCAAAAAGCATATGATAATATACTGATTAACGTTACCAGTAAATTACCCTACTACTGCGACTAGAAAAATGTATGATACATTATAATTATTTAATTTAAACTGACTGCACGGATGCCGAAGTGTCAAGTTGTTGATAGTAATAATAGTGGTCGAATTTGGGCTATAGCAATGGTAACGTAGGATACAGCGATCTATTCGCTCGACAGAGTACGTAAAGTAAAGTAACCTGTGGCCGATAAAAGATAACCTTTGGTGAATGGGCTGGCTTTCTCACTCTACAACATTATGATACTAATGCTATTATCTGTAGGGAGTTAAATCCCGACACCTAACGTTCTATATAATAATAATAATATCCATTTAGCCACGGTGACCAGTTTCGATGGTAAATAGCCAACTGCACGGGACATATTATAGTGCACAAGTGTGTGCGCAAACACAGATGCACCCTATATTCCTTCACTCTCACTGCACGTGTGGCGCAGCGGCTAAGACAGGCGCGTTGCCGCTTCGTGACCCGGGTTCGAATCCCGCGCAGGACAACTATTTGTGGGACTCATAAATAGTTCTCCTGAGTCTGGATGTACTTTGTGTGTCCGTCAATTATATGTTTGTAAAGTACCCCGCGACACAGGGATTATATTCCCTAGTGCGGGCGTTGTCATTTAAAACAAACTCTCATGAACCAATGGGAAGGCTAGCTAAAGTGACCGGAAAGAGGTCAGGTAGAGGACGGACAGCTTTAAGTGCTCTCCGAGGCACGGCGGTGTATCTTTCACCGCAGACAACGAATCTGTGGTGAAAGATGCTACCGCTAGAAAAACGAGGCAGTTGAAACTTCTTCGCTGTTACTTCTTCTCCGGCCATGTGCTACGAGTTTGAATTTCGAACATATTTACTAGACTGATAAATTACGTACTCGAGTACAGTTGAGTGCCCACGTAAGCGCGAGTAAATCACAAAAAGTGTCATAAACAGGAAACGTGCTCTTACTCTCCGTAAAAAATATAACATTCCAACCCGACAATATGCCTCAGCACAACAACTAGTAACTATAGTTCTGCAACAGACGCTACCGAAAGTAACCCTGGGTCTAACTTTAGTTAACAATACAAATTCATGATTACACATGGCTATAGGGTAGACCTAGGTCTTTAGGATACATTGGTGCACTCGGCGTCAATGGGACAAAACTTGATTAGCGCGATAAACAAAAGCTTTTTCTTATGTCTTCAAGCAATATAATAAAATGAGATGTTAATAAGCAGCTTTGCATGTAACACAATTATGTTGATCTATCGCCACTGCCAGGACGGTAAGTAAATGAGTGTCTGAAATCCGTGAAATAACTAGAATAAAAAAATCCGGCTAACAATCGGACTCGCGCACGAAGGATTCCGTATCATTATAATAATAATAATAATATCTGGGGACAATGTCACACAGATCATCCTAGCCCCAAACTAAGAAAAGCTTGTACTAGGGGTACCAGGCGACGATATACATACTTATATAGATAGATAAATACTTATATACATAGAAAACATGACTCAGAAACAAATATTCGTGCTCATCACACAAATATTTGCACTTACCGGGATTCGAACCCAGGACCACCAGCTTCGTAGGCAGGAGCACTACCAACTAAGCTACGGTTACCGTCGACCATTAGCTACAGCAACGGCAAAAGTGACGTTTGTTGTATGGGAGCCCCCTTAAATATTTATTTTATTCTGTTGTTCCGTATTTGTGGTTATAGCGGCCACAGAAATACACAATCTGTGTAAATTTCACTAACTATCACGATTCATGAGATATAGCCTGGTGACAGACGGACAGACAGACAACAGTCTTAGTAATAGGGCCTCCTTTTTACCCTTTGTAAAAATTACAGATTTTTTAATAATTTACAGACAGCAGAGTCCTACTAATAGGATCCCGTTTTATCTTTTGGATACAAAACCCTAAAAATGACTGTATTTTAATAATTTCAACCTCTTACAACATGTCTCTATTTGCGTCGGTAAATATATTTTTGCGACTAAATAATACAAAGAATTGAATCCAATTAATCATTAAATGCAATCCATATAGGTAACTAATGATAGTAGTTCCCACTATGTAATTATCTACAATACACGTGCGTATACCTCCATGTTTTTTCACCTATCTACGAATACGAGGAAAGCTACAATCCTGCAATTACGTAATACGGGAAGTAATTTGTGCCACCAATAACCAGTCTGCGGGTGTAATGAAGAAAAGTAGCGGCAATTGAAAAATACTGAGAGCAAATAACACTGGTACCTGCTGATTACTAACTTATTACTGGAATTGTTCGGACGTGATAAACTCTAGAAATAGAGGGTAGCGGGCAGGAGATGTAGAGCCAGATTACAGTTAACTTTATTGTAAAATAAAATAAAATAAAAAATTAAAGGTTTTTATTCACGTAGACTTTAAAAAAGCGCTTGTAAATCGTCAGAACATGTTTGTAGTAATAAAGCTGTATACTTTATTATTTCTAGTAACATAGATATTTAGGTACACATTGTATGAAAACATTTATAAAATTTATTTTATTATAGCATTGATATTTAGCTAGCTCGTATCAAGTTATTGTCAAGAGATTATGTTTAATTATCTAGTTTAAGTCTAATACTTTTACTACATATTGTCAATGGTTCTGTCTATATTAAGGTATTATTATGGTATTATTGTATGGGCAGTGGTTAGCCTAGTGTCAAAGACTTCAATTAGTACCGTTAAGTTTACGTGTCCTCCGAAGCACGGGGGCGTTTAGAAAATAAATAACCATTTGCGCAGCACCCGTCTTTAGACTGACTGCGTGCGTAGGTGCTTTACTCCACCCATCACATATGGATCGGTGAGATTGCAGTAAGTAGAGCTAACTAATGCAATTCGTTTATATTAATGCCAATACAAAGTCGTGCATAAGTTTGAATCATGTAGTCACAAAGCATTTCTTTATATCAATAATTTATAAATATCATAATAAGATGACAATATGTAGTAAAAATATTAGACTTAAACTAGATAATTAAACATAATCTCTTGACAATAACTTGATACGAGCTAGCTAAATATCAATGCTATAATAAAATAAATTTTATAAATGTTTTCATACAATGTGTACCTAAATATCTATGTTACTAGAAATAATAATGTATACAACTATATTACTACAAACATGTTCTGAGTATTTACAAGCGCTTTTTTAAAGTCTACGTGAATAAAAACCTTTTTTATTTTATTTATTTAATATTTATAAAATAAATTTCGAGCAAATGAAATTCAATAGAAACGAGGGATTTTTCTTGAGCTCTCTCTCATACTCGTAAAAAATTAAGTTTTTAGATATTAGAATCAAAATGGAAACGTTTTTTTTAAAGTAAATATTCCTTAGGCACGAATGCGAGACGAGAGCATTACGAAAAGTGTGATCGGCGATCGGAAGATTCGAGGGAGTTAGAAATTAGTTAAAATAGAAAGAGAGAGAGAGAGTTACGTTCCGTATATTACTGTAGGGGCAAGAGAGAGAGGTGCGAGCACACATTTTCTTTCTCTCGTATTCTGTTACGTATCCGTATATCTAAGTTTTATTTCAGCTGTTTGGTCTAAAGCACATTCGTCTTTTTTTGTATTATATAAAAGAAATGTAGAGATTTCATCCGAATGACAAAAACACTTATCCCAAGCAGCAAAATGTGGTCTAGTAATTGTCCTGGAACCACCATTTCATTAGGACTATAACGGAATAGTAAGCAATTATAACCACGGAAAAGGGCCCAATTTATAGGCGTATTTTAGCTAATTAAATATCTATAGTAGACTTGGTGAATACCATTTTGACCAATAACGGCCATATAGTTGGACTATGTAAAACTATTTTCTCCCGCGAAGCCAACTATCAGCGCTTAATGGAACCAATTACGACAATAGTAACCTTATAGTTAGAGCACGTAGAACTATTTGCTCTCGCGAAGCTAACTATGAGCGCTAATTGGAACTAAACACGACAATAACGTACACAGTGAATATCTTACAAGCTCATACAAAGTGATGTGAATTGGTGAATGTTGCTATGCACATTTCTAAAGATTAATTAATATTGATAAAGGTAAGTTATTATATTTTTATAATAAATATTATCTAGAATAAGAGTAGGGTGTTAGTTAACAATAAGTGAAGCCGTGTTTGAATGTGCATGGCGCAGGTATATTTTCGGTGAAGTGTAATAAGTTTTTTGTCAAAATTTTTAAACGCCCCTCGAAATTCACGTTTTCCTCCGGTAAGTGTTCTTGGCAAGCACATGTGGAGTATTATTTTTTGTATTTCTTGGCGTCTAAAGTATAATTTTGTGTTTCTTTTAGAGGCCGTTGTGTTTGTGTGTGTTCTGTTTGTTGTGTAATTTGTTTTTGTGTGTTATTGCTTCTTGTTGGTGAGTTATTTGTTCCTATTAAAGCTTATGCCGGTCGATCATGGAGATTGATGAAACTCTCCATGGCCGACCGCCGGATCCCAATAAATCGCGTGAGTTAGATAGTGATATCCCTTATTCATCGGGGTTGACGGCCCCTTTAGCTAATTTTGAGGCTGTGGAACGTATGGTTCGACAATGCGACGACTCTGTTGGTCCTCCCCCTGCCAAAAAACCTCATTCGTCTCATTCATATCCCATTGAACAACAGTTATCCCAGTCTACTGTTATTCTTCCCTCCCAGTCCAATGATACGCCGATTGGCACCCCCAATGATCAAAATCCATCTATTTCCACTAATAATGTACGTTCTAGATACTCCCATAAAGATGTGCGTCCCTTCTTAGTCCATGTATCTGTCAAATCCGATAATCCTGCATCTGGCACATCAATTCATCCAATCAAATTTGGTCAGTTGATGCTGAAACTTAATATTAAAAATATTCTTGCCGATGGCATCAAAAAGGTAGGCAGAAACCGAATTTCAGTTGAGTTTAAGACACCTGAAGATGCCAATACTTTCCTTGATAACTCTGAAATTGCTGACAAGGGCTATATAACTTCCATACCATCTTATAATATTACACGGATGGGTGTTGTAAGAGATGTCCCAATGGATTGGTCGGAAATTGATGTGCTAGAAAATTTAAAACCTGAATTAGGATGCGGTCGCATTTTAAAAGTTAGGAGAATGAACCGTAAAGTGGTGGTTGATGGTATTTCTGAATGGAGGCCAACTTCCATGGTTGTTCTTACCTTCGATGGTCAGATTCTTCCCAAGCGTGTTTTCTGTTGTTATAATTCCCTTCCTGTTCAATTATATATATTTCCTACAATCCAATGCTTTTCATGTTGTAAGTATGGTCATACCAAAAATCAATGTCGGTCCAAGCCTAAGTGTTTTCGCTGTGGCGGTGAGCACTTTGGGGCTGATTGTTCGATTGAAGAACCCATATGCTTTTATTGCTCAGGTCCCCATTGCGCTAATAGTAAGAACTGTCCTGAACATGAGAGACAAAAAAAAATCAAAGTGATCATGGCACAAAACAACATCTCATATGATGTAGCATCACAAAGTGTTCCTGCCTCTTACAAATCATATGCTGATGTCACTGCCTCAGTTCCCAGCCCAGTTGCCTCCAATGTTTATGTTCCTCCTTCCCGTAATATTCGATCCAATTCCCAAGTTTTTTCTTCCAGTTCTTATCGTAAACCTGTTTTTAGACCACAGAAATCTCATTCTCTTTTATCACCTCCAGGTTATAACCAAAAAGTTCATCAAAATACTTTGAACAATTATTCCTTTACACCTTCAGCTGCTAATGGCTGTGCTCTTAACAAATCTCCTGTAGATGTTGATTCTGTCAAGGAATTAGAATCTGTAGTGTCCCTTTTAAACTCCTTTTTAGCTAAACATACACTACCTGACCACGTTGCCAAACACTTAATATACTCAATTCAATTGAATAACAATGGCTCTACAGTTGCTTCAATGGAACGCCAGGAGTGTTCATCCCAAAAAACATGAAATTTCTCACTTACTAAATACTTTCCATCCTGCAATTTTTGCAATATCAGAGACATGGTTAGATCCATGTCGACAGTTTAATTTCTCTGGGTATAGCACATACCGTGATGACCGATCTGACGGTTATGGCGGTTCTGCTATGCTTATTAATTCTCTTCTTCCTTTCTCCCCTCTTTCTCTCCCTTCTCATGGGGATGAAATTAATGTTGTTGGCATTCAGTTCAGTGGCATTAATTTTATCTCTGTTTATGTCCCTTCCCCTAACCCTCTTTGTCTACAATTTATTAAAAATATTTGTATAAATTTTTCTCCTATAGTCCTTTTAGGGGACTTCAATTGTCATCATACCCTGTGGGGATCTCCCTCTTGCGATAGTGGAGGCCTAGACCTTGTTGATATTGTGGATGAGATAGGACTATGTGTCCTAAATGACGGATCTGCAACACGTCTTCCAAGAGCTGGCCAAGGACCGAGCTGTGTAGATCTCACATTGTGTTCAGCCAGTTTGACTGCCCAGTTTGATTGGAAACGGCTGAATTTAACATATGGCAGTGACCACTACCCGATATGTTCTACCTTGGTAAACAGATTTCTTCCTCATAAGGATAAGACACCCCTGCTCAAATATAGGACTTCAGTAGCCAAGTGGGATGTGTACCGTCAATTTATTGAACACAAAATTATCTCCTTGCCTACAATTTCTACTGATAACCTTGATATTTGTTTATTACAATTTTCTGATGCTGTTTCTTCGGCTGCTGAAACCTCCATCCCTCTTAAAAATTCGGCTTCAGGGAAAGCCTCATCTCCCCCTTGGTGGGACCGTGAGTGCTCAGCCATCATAAAATCCCGAAATGAAGCTGAATTAAGGTATATTGGTGATATGTCCCTGACTAACCTCATTGAATATAATCGAATTGTTGCGAAGTCCAAACGTCTCTTCAAGAAAAAAAAATATGAGGGTTGGAAGAAATTTTGTTTCTCCCTTTCTCCATCTTCCCCATCTTCCCTTGTGTGGAAAAATTTTAAAAAGTATCGACGTGGCTGCTTCCCGTGTAATTCATCATTAATTACTCGGGAGACTGCAGAGTCTTTCCTTAATAAATTGGCCCCATCCTTTGTTCCTCTCTATGGAGAATGTCCTTCCTTGGATGTAAGTGCTCCCTCTAATGATCCTTTGGATAATCCTTTTTCCCTACCGGAGCTGCAGGCAGTTCTGCATAGTGTACAGGATTCCGCTCCTGGGTTGGATGGTTTTCCCTACTCCTTTTATAAAATGATGGGTCCTCTAGGCCAGAAATATCTTTTAGACATAGTTAACTTAGTTTTCTCTCAGGGTTGTATACCTATCAACTGGAAGTCACAATTAATCATCCCAATTTTAAAACCTGGTAAATCACAAAATAACCCTGATCACTATCGTCCTATAGCACTTTCTCCTGCTATATGTAAAATATTTGAGCACCTAATTAAAAATAGGTTGGAATGGTTAGTGGAAAATCGAGGTATCTTAGCTCAATCTCAGTTTGGATTCCGTAAAGGATTTAGCACAATGGACAGCATAGCTAGCTTTATGACCGATGCGCGCATTGCTTTTAGTAAGAATAAATCTGTTCTTGCAGTTTTCTTGGACATTTCAGCAGCATACGACAGTGTTCTTCTTTCAATACTCAGACGTAAGTTACGCCAGCTGAGTATCCCAGTAAAGATGATCAATTGTATCTGCAATCTGCTATCAGGTCGCCTGATCAACCTACACATTCCTGGGGAAAGGTATGGTCCCAGAACAGTGTGGCGTGGATTACCTCAGGGCTCCGTCTTGAGTCCTTTATTATACAATATTTATACATGTGACTTACATAGATCTCTCAACATCAATTGCCAAATTTTGCAATATGCTGATGATCTTTGTTTGTATGTTACTGATTCGTCCATTGAAGATGCTAAGAAATCCATGCAGGTTTCTCTAGATTCTTTAAACAACTGGCTTTTCTCCCATGGTCTCCATTTATCTCCCCAAAAATGCTCAGCAGTTGTATTTACCCGTAAAAGAGTGGTCCCACATGTTCACCTAGAAATTGAAGGATCTCCTATCAAGGTTGAGGATAGAGTAAAGTTTCTGGGTGTTATCTTAGACTCTAAATTGTCTGGCGTTTCCCATCTTAATTACATTACCAACAAATGCGAAAAGAATATAAATATGTTACGTGCTCTTGCAGGTGTTTGGTGGGGTGCCCACCCTTGCACTCTTAAACTTATCTACAATGCCACAATAAGAAGCTTACTGGATTATGGCACTTTCTTACTTGAGCCCTGCAGCAAAATTGCGTTGGCTAAATTAGAATCCATCCAGTCTAAGTCGCTCCGTATTGTTCTAGGTTGCATGAGGTCCACGCCCATCAATGCTTTGCAGGTGGAGAGTAGTGACCCTCCCCTTCTTTTTCGCAGACAATATCTTGCAGATAAATATGTTTTTAAGGCATTTTTTCTCAAAAACCACAATATATTGTCAAAACTGACAGAATTAGTTAGATTATATTATCAGAGTGAGTACTGGAAGCACAAAACTAGCCCTCTAATTTTAAATTCATTTAAAAAGATTGGTATGGTAGAGGTGAATACTCCTATTAACCAGTGCAGTAAATTCCCTTTGTATGAATTTCCATATGAAATTATAAATTTTAATCCTAATTTTATTCCGCACATTGGTATTGATAAACAAACTATTCATGCCAATGATGTGTTTTCTGCTATTGTTGATGATAAATGGAGAGACCACCATAAATTTTTTACAGATGCTGCAAAGTTGTCTGATGATGGTAAAACAGGTGTTAGCGTATATTACTTAAATTCTCAAATTTTCTTACAGTTCCAGTGTCCCCCACAGACTTCTGTTTTTACCGGGGAGTGCATAGGTATCCTTGAGGCTTGTGTATTTATCCTATCTCATAACACTATTTCCAAAGCTGTTATTTTCTCAGACTGCAAAAGTGCCTTGGAAGCTATTGTCAAAAATCCTTTTAAGGATTCTCTTCGCTCTCCTATTATTCTGGAAATAAAAAAAAATCTTCATTCTTGCGCTATAAAGGAGGTAGAGGTCTCATTAGTATGGATCCCTGGGCATTCAGGTATAAGAGGTAATGAGTGTGCAGATGCATATGCTAAGGCTGCTATTACTAGCAATTTGGCTGATCTTAAATATTTTTCTGTGCAGGTATATGACCTACTTCACCTTCCCAAAACTGATATGCATAAATCCTGGCAATGCTCTTGGTCTGAATCAAGTAAGACCAAAGGCCGTTTGTATGCCTCTATTCAGCCAGAAATACCCTCCAAGCCATGGTTCTACAAATACAAAAGAGTACCTAAATTTGTAATTTCAGTTATATGCAGAATCCGCCTGGGCCATTGTTGTACCCCCGTCTTCCTTCATAAAATTAGGATTCGTGACAGTTCCCTGTGTGAATGTGGATTAGATGATGGGTCTCTAGATCATATTTTTCTTAAATGTCACTTAAATAAACCTTTCCCATTTGGGACTATTTCTTCTCTTAACATTCTCCATCCGCTTAATGTCCGTCACCTTCTTTCATTCTTTCCTAATCCCTTAATGATAAATGCCTTTATTAAATTTATATCCACTAACATCATAAAATTATGATATTTATGATTATTGTCTTTGTTTATATGTAATTTAAGTATTTCTATTCACTAACTCATATTTGTGTTTGTCTTTTGTTTCAGGCTCTAAATAGTTCCACAAAAATACAGTTTATTATTCAGTAGCCCTTGTAATTACCCATGAGCAGTCAACAAACACGTGACACTGGCAGAAATTGCTGAAAATATCGGCAGATTGCCATAAGACAAAAAAAAAAAAAAAAAAAAAAATCACGTTTTCATTAAGTTGAATTTTAAAATAATGTTGGTTTCAGTAAGACATACAACGAAAAGTCGCCATCTTGACAAACTTGGTCTTCCCAAATACATTAACAAACCGTTATAGGCGTACTTTGTTTAAAAATGGTAAATATCAGAACTATTGCTTGGCCATATTGTTTGGAATTAGAGTTCCGCAAATATTGAAATGTTACTCTATGTTGTTATTAGGTACCGATGTCTTATTTTCATATTTTTGTTTAGGTGTCAGGTGTGAAAATGGTAATGTTTCTGGACGTCGATAGCTTTTTAACTAAAAGGGATTTTCGAGCTTTAACAATTGTTTGAAATATTTTCTACTTCTATTTTTGTGCTTTCCCTTGCTAACTTGGTTTATTGTTTCACAGAGTCGTGATCAAGACCAAATTAGTGAGATGCCAACGGTCTCTCGAGAAGATACTCGTTCAAATACTACAAGATCACTTCATTTACAACAAAACTCGGCTACCATTCAATCCGGTTCAGCAATTTATCTTCTGTTGTCGCGCAAAACCCTCAACTTGTCATCACAGAAGCAGAAGAAACACTGTCAGATGTCAGTTTAAATGCTCAACATTTCGTTCTTTACAACACGGATAACCAAATACAGCCTGTCGAGGATGGTCAAATTCCACAACTTCAACATGAAGTAAAGTCAATCAAAGAAGACATTAAAACCATCATACCAAATCAAAATGCACTTTATGAAATACAAACTAACATGTGCTGAGTGCTGTGTCGAAGAGAGATTCAGAATGAATTAAACTCGTACATCCAATGACCGTTACAAGAAAGCAAGAAGATGTAGATGTAGACATGTTATAAGAAATCTAAGAGAACTTGAAGAATTTGAAACAAACTTAACAAATACATTTATTCAAAATTTCTAATAAAGAATTGAATGCCGCATGTCGTATTGTATTCTACAGCCCATTTTCTAAGATCGCTATGTAGTTGAAAATTGGAATAGTTTTCAATATCGCATTCATCTTCTTGTACAGGTTCCTCACTAACACAATCTTCCAAGTCTACATTTAAAATTGCTTTTATCGATTAAACGTTTTTTCGTGCAGAATCAATAAAATAAACATTTTGTCTTAAATTTTCACAATAACAATTTTGTACGGAACCTTCTCATATTTCAACAAAATCAAAATATCCGTACTGAGACTATAAAATAATTTGCAAGACCATTATAAACCAATGTTTTCTTGTTCAGGACACCACGGATATAGTTTTGGATACTAAGTATATTATATTAAACCTTTATAAGCGTGTTAAGATTATAATGATATTGGTGTATACCACTATATAACCGCTCCATTTTACTGATAATTGTTCTGTAAAGTAAAATTATAAACCCTTATAAAACCAAGTAATAAATGCAAATAGTATCCAGAATGTTTAGTTCTGTTTATCACTCTTATTGGTGTACTTTACTTATAGTGGTTCTATAATGTTTCTTGTTAGTAGTTATAAGCATAGGTTACCAGTTTATCTGCTCTTGAGTGCGTTTACACCCTCGCGATACTTTTATAGGTCACCCAAGCTTATATTTGACTTTTAATTTCGGCCTATAAGTAATTATAAGTTTATGTATAGGAGGAGATATACTATAAGGCCCAACTAACTCCATGCTTGCTATTATAAGCGATGCAGCAAAAACTAGAACCCTTAAGAGAACATTAAAAGTGCTGGAGTCCTATAACGTCTACACTATAGGATAATTTTGCTGCTTGGGATAATAATTAAAAAAAGTTTTGGTGCCGCTATAACGGCGTCACTTCACTTTATTCTTTTTTTCATTTGAGAAGGTAATTGGTCCTTTTCTAGTCTTTCTTAGGTATATGCAGTTCCCAACCATTTAGCGTTTGGGTTTCGAGGAATAAACCTTGATAAATAATTCATGTAAATATAGAGCCATATAGAGACGAATGGGCAGTAGGTCCAAGTCCAATTTATAATGACAAACCTCTACCTATCGACGAAGTCACATAAGTTAATTGACTCGCAAGGTTAATTGATTGATCTACACAATTACGCGGAACTGGGGTCTACCTGACCTTAATGAGTAAGTGGTGCCTAAATGGAAACTGGAAATTCTAAAAATTTTAAGTGGAAATTCGAAAGCAAAATGTTCTTGCCGTTAAGGTAATTACAGGCAGATTAAGTTTACATGTTTAGGTAGACATAGGACAAACAGACATTGCACATAAATTTTGTGTGACCTATAAATAGTTGTTCTGAGTCTGGATGTAATTTGTGTCCGTCTATTATATGTTTGTAAAGTACCCCGCCACACAGGGTTAAATATCCAAATGCGGGCGATGTCTTTAAAAAAAAAAAAAGTTTGTTCTTGTGGGGAATCGAACCCACGACCGGCGGCGTGAAAGGAAAGCATCTACCAACCACGCCAAATGTCCAGTCCATGAAGCCATCTGTGTCGCAATTAACCACTTCCCATCAGGTGGGCCGTGGTTTGTCGACTTGTTAGTAAAAATCCTATCTTATCGCTTATCCAGGCTTTCCTGTATTATTGTGCATTTTGTACCTTATTACAAAGAGATAAGGTTGAAATTGATGTGGTATTGTATAGTCCACCGCCTGTTTAAGGCTCTACACAGAGGGACTGCATTTCAACTGCAACTGCACGCCGACTGCAATTGCACTGCAATCGGACTACGCGTTTGGTTTTGCAGTTCTATTACAGTCGTGTCAACTGCATTCAAACCGCACTTGAACTGCTTGAATTGCATTTGAAATGCGGTCCGTCTGTCTAGAGCCTAAGTGTTAAGCATCCTTCATTCTTTCGATCAAAGAAAAGCATCGCAAAGGCTACTATTACCAAACAATGCCATCAACGGTACCGATCATTATCATGCAATAGGTACCCGAATGGAGGATAATGATCTTGTAAAATCACACGTCATTATTATAAATTGAATGGGCAGTGGGCAGGCGCTCGATGGCGCGTCAAAGCGTATCCGACCACATGAAACAGATGAGTTCATAAAAGCACATCAGAGAGCTTAAAGTCAATTAAAACGACAGATGGTTTACTGCTACTGTTGTGGAACGAGCTTATAGCACTATGCATGTATAATAAAACGTGTTATTATACATGCATGCATAGTATCTATGACTGTCTGTCTGTTTGCTGTTATCCAAACGCATGTTCGGTTGCGATGTGGTTATTTTCTGTCTGTCCGTCCGTCTGTCACCGGGCTGTATCTAATGAACCGTGATAGTTAGACATTTGAATTTTTTACAGATGATTTATTTCTGTTGCGGCTATAACAACAAATACTAAAAAACAAAATAAAATAAATATTTAAGGGGGTTCCCAACGTACTTGGCCGGTTTTTAAACAAATGATCAGCAGCTTTGTAATTAAATTTAAATACATAATGTATGTATTTCAATTTGTGCCGCTATCTTAAACTCCGAGATCTTTTAAGTACTTCCCTTGATCTTTACTGTGGGTGTTTACAAGACCCTACGACATTCATTGGGGGAATGCTGACATCCTGTTTTTACGCCGTTATATGCGGAACTATGAATTAACAGATTTAGAAGTCATTACTCATCATTAGTGCTGATTAGAGACCGTTTGGTGTTTTGAACCTTTTCCTTGGTAAGCTACCTAGGCTTAGTCAATTTATGGTTTAGAGATTAAGTATACTGAGATGGCAGTAGCAGCATTTTAACACTTGTCATAACATTAGCAATTTTTTTGTTAAAATATGTTTTTTTTTGTGTCCTGTAATTAGGCTATAAGCTTTCATTAAAAACAATAAAAAAATACATGGCGTGCACAATTAAAACAAGGACTTTGAAGCGCTCATGACTACTTGCACTCGCCGCGGCGCCGGTTCGTAAGTTATCGGTAGTGGTGTAATTTCTGAGCGTCTCCATGCTTCGGAGAGCACGTTAAGCTGTCGGTCCCGGTTGTTGTCATTAGACAACAGTCGATAAGCCATGTCAGAAGCCTACTGGGCGGCTTGAACAACTCTGACACCAGGGTCACCATTGCCCATACGATAAAGAACAAAGAAAAAAAAGGAAATAAGGACGACCTTATACGAATTTAATTTATGAATCCCGGTACCTATCATCTAGGTGCAGGTAGAGCGTTTGGGTTCCGAACCTAGACCTAATACAGTATTTGTATCATTTTAAGAATACAATAAAGTTTGACCCTTGTATTTAAGTACATTGAATAGCCTGAATGTCTTTGTATTTACCACATTTTGGTACAAACTTTAAAATCTAAATTTAAACAAAAGTTCAATTGCACAACTTTTCCACGACTTTGTATAAGTTTTAATAATTTTAAAAATGAGTACAGGATACATTTTACCTCAAAACAACTTGTTTGAAATGAAATAAAATAGTTGTGTAAATATCTTGCACAACTTTATTATTGTTTACATTTTGATTACAAAATGTTTCCGATTTTGGTACAAAAAGAAAAACGTGTTTTGCTTCCTGCCTATTCAATGCCCTAAACATCAAGTCTTGCTACTAAATATTTAATTCTACTTAGGAAAACTGTCTGACTTACCGAGCTCGAACAGTAGTAACCACAACTCCAGACGGTTGCTCCTCAGCCACCGACGCCACGTACAAAGCCTGCTCGAAGTACGGTGATTGATTGCGAAGCTCTCTCTTCACTCGTCGAGCAATATCAGTGTCATTCAGCTCCTGATGGTGGTAGACTATCTTCAGTCGATGGTCAGAATCTACTATGTTAGCCTTATCGCAATTAAAAGTGAAAAGCACGGAAACCTTCCACATCGGCTCCATTATGCAAATATCTCCGCTCGCTACTAAGTCACCCTGACTCGCTTCAATCACAAACCTCGGATCACTCACATCTAAAAACTGCACTTTACACAATTTCTGCACTGTTCTTGGCAAGAATGCTGTAAGGGAATTTACGAATTGAGATTGTTTCAGACAAATTCCTTGCCATCGATCCGTTGTCGGAATAGCGAAGCTGGCATATGTTTCTGATATCCATTGCTTCGCTTCGGCTATTTTCACATCTATAGCCATATCGAATGGTATTAAATTGTGAGATCGTTTCCGTCTACTCCTATTTCTCGCTACGTAATCTTCAAACATAGCATTCGACCACGGATAAGCCGTGGATAAGACTCTATATTGACTAGAGTATAATTCCTCGTCTTCCAGCAACCTCCAGTCTATACTCTCTTCGTATATTACTTCTCGTTTGTCCCTAATGTGAACGTCGTCATATTGCAGCGCGGCATCGTTTTGGTCGTAGACTCTATCGAAATCGATGTCGTATAAATCCGCATGTCGTCTACTACAGTCTTCGCCAGTCACCAGGACTCTTATAGGCAAGCTGTAGTAGTCGATGTCGCGTATACGTTCCGACGTGGAGTCTACGTAGAAAGTGAAGAGGTTGGGATAGAGAACTCCGTCGCATCTGAGCCGTTTTCTCAGTGTCACTAATCCCGATGTCCTGTTGACTCGTAGGATATGGTGGACGAAGTTGGCTGTTCGGTGGACGTCGATGTTGTATGCGCGTTCGGATCCGAGCTTGTAGACGGCGGCATCGAGGACCACATGTCCTGGCGGAGCTGAGTCGGGGACGAGGATGAGGTAGGCGCGCGCGGCCGCTACCACGAGGGTAGCGACCACTACCTGCGCCCACAAGCCCATTATGTTTGGGATTCACCTACAGCGATGCCGCCGTGACCACACACTGCTCCGGTTCCCCATCTAAAACAAACGAAACCAGTTTAATAACATATTATAATTGTCAATTTAGATTCAACTGAGAACTAAATCTATTAAGGAAACCGTTGATTTGAAACATTTATCGAGTGCACTCAATAACATAAAGATCTCAAAGAGCTCTCCGTGCTCTAGATAAATAGTTTCTATTAGTCTTTCCAACGCTGTAAGATAGTAGCACCGGAGGCGAAATATCACGTAGGTAGGAAATCAGTAGACACAAACATTATAAAGAAGGTGTAACATAAATATTGGACGTAACTTAAGGAGTCCTATATGAATCAAATTAAACAAACAAACATGTTTTGTGAAATACGAAAAGCAACTTTTGGCGCCGCTTATCGTTATTCTTGTATGGGGAGTAAATATTTTTGTTTATGTATTTTGTATTTTGATGTGATAACACTTTGTTCAGTTCCAAAATTAAGCTCCTTAGTATATGGAACTTAATACTACTTAATGATGCATACTTTATAGAATACTAGCAGTGCCCCACGGTTTTACCCGCGTTAAACTTTATAAATTATAGCCTTTGAGTTATTCTGATGTATACGCTATATCATTGTAAAGTTTAATTACAATCCATTTTAGTAGTTTTTAAGTGAAAGACTAACAAACATCCATCCATCCATACTTACAAACTTTCATGTTAATACCTAATATTAGTAGGATTATAAGAAAAAAATTATGGTTTCCTTCAATACAGATATTTATTTTTATAAGTTTCATAAGGATACGCGAGGTAAATTGCTTGGCACCATCCAAGTTCAACACGTTTTGTTTTCTGGGAGAAAATTGAAAGAAAATACAAACACCTGCGCTTCGTAACAATTGAGTTTGGGTTCAACTACTTGTGTAAGATTAAAAGGTGCGGAGGCAATGTTTACGTAATCTATATGAATGAACTGAATACGCATACAAATTGGGTTATAAAAACATACATAAAAAGAAACGAAATTCCTAAAGAGCTTATATGGTCGAGTCCTCTAATAATACAGCGGTAAAAGATAAAAGAAAGACATACGCTTTTAATTACAACACATCACAACGTACCTAACCAGTTTAGAATGATAAAAAGAAAGTGTGTAGGTAGCATCTCTTTCGTGCAAATAACTTTTGTCGCAAATTAAACCTACATGGCTACACTAATTTTCCAATAGACAAATAAAACTATAGACAAACTTAATAACCCACTCAAAAAAAATATTTTAGGGTCGACGGTATAAAATATCGTCAATTGAGATTCGGTTTTTTTATTGTATGCAGTTAAACTTTTTTTTAAATTTGTGGATAGCATCAAGAAGCGAAATGTCAAAATAGAATTTTTTAGAAATATCATATTTGAACAATAAATAACTCCATGAAAATAAGTTCTCGCGTCCCAATGGCCGAATTTCAATATTGTCATGAATATGTTACCAATGAATTAAATAATTAACGAATGAATTAAACCAATGTTGCAATAGAAGGGTCGTCCACTTTTTTTTTTATAATATTTCGTACAATGAACCCAGGAAACTTCGTTAAAATATGTCCTATATAACTATATGGGAAAAATATAGGTTACCTATTCAGTACGTACAATATAAATTAAAAACAACTTGTCTGTCGACATAATAATTTCACAAATTATTCAACAGTTACTTCTAATACCGCTATGGTACGTTTTTAACATTGAAATCTTACTAATATAATAAATGCGAAAGTATGTGAGTGTGTGAGTGTGTATGTTTGTTACTTCTTCACGTGTGAACGGCTGGAGCGATTTTAATAAAATTTGGTATGGAGTTAGCTGACACCCTAGATTAACACATAGGCTATAATTTATAAAGTTTAACGCGGGTAAAACCACGGGCACAGCTAGTAAGCCGTAAATAACGCGGCATTAAAACGGAACAAAAATTTGGTTTTGAATTTGCAAATATAGTTATTTTATTTGATGCCATTAGACCTGGTACCCATATCTACTTTAAAATTCTGACAACCGACATATAGGCCTTTTTTCAGTGCGATAAAAATATTTTCTTAATATGTCAACTCTCTAAGTAACCTATTCTAAATTTGTAATCGATGCTGGTGTTATGCTAATAGAAGTGTTAGTCCGTCTGCCACAGCGCTGTATGTTGCAGTGTTGTAGTTGGACGGATGGCAGAGAGATTCTCAGAAAACTGTATCTACTTAAATGTAAAAATATGTTGCCAAACAGCAGTTTTTGTCCTTATAAAAATGAACCAATCGCATAAAGCTTGTGACCAGCAGTTGGAAAGGACTTCAAAAATAAGTAACTTAAATAATTAAAAAGCCATATTTAATTAAATTACCGCTTATTATTTAATACATAAATCGTTTTAGAGGAAAGATAAATAGTAAAGTGGCAACACTTCCTTTCCAACTAAAACCATGCTTATCTGCTTGTATTGTAAAAAAAACCGGCCAAGTGCCAGTCGGACTCGCACATGAAGGGTTCCGTAGCAGCAAGTATTTCAGCTGATTAAATGAAAGCAAATTGCGGTTTATGACGTATTAAAAAATAACTACTCGCTAGATCTCGTTCAAACCAATTTTCGTTGTTAGTTTCTATGGTAATGTACATCATATATTTTTTTTAGTTTTATCATTCTCTTATTTTAGAAGTAAGAGGGGTGGACACTCATTTTACCACTTTGGAAGTGTCTCTCGCGCAAAATATTCAGTTTAGAAAAAAATTATATTAGGAACCTCGATATCATTTTTGAAGACCTATCTATAGACATGTATGATCGATGAAAAAAAAAATTGAGTTTCAGTTCTATGTATGGCGACCCCCCAAAATAATTGTTCTTTTTCTATTTTTGTGTAAAAATCTTAATGCGGTTCACATAATACATCTACTTACCAAGTTTCAGTAGTACAGCTCTTATAGTTTCGGAAAAAAGTGGCTGTGACATACGGTTGGACAGACAGACAGACATGACGAATCTATAAGGGTTCTGTTTTTTGCCATTTGGCTACGGAACCCTAAAAAGTTGTATTATTTCAACTTTTTTACAGATAAGCATGGTTTTAGTTGGAAAGGAAGTGTTGCCACTTTACTATTATATTATAAAAAATGCATCTACTACATTCGATTATGTAATCAAATGTGTTGTTATTCCAACACCGCCAAAATCACCATCTTAACTTTAGATAGTTACGTATTAACCGTCGTATCACTAACAGAATAACAGCTCGGATGCTTCCATTACCGTCCGAGAGGTGTCGTGGACGTGGCGGTCGGTCAAAGATTAATAGCATCAATTAATGTACCCCAGCCAATATCCGCGTTTTCCAATTTTCCACCGGGAAAGATCATTTTACACCTGCATCGATGTTACGATAATATTGACAGTGTATAAATTAATCGGGGGTGCACGCAACCAGATTTATTTTGTACGGAACCAAATAAAAGCGGGTGTGAAATTCCCTTAAAATAATTGCTTACCTAAAATTAACAATGGTTATGTTTTATAGACAGATTTAGAAAAAGGTACATCTAGGACGAGCGTTAAGAGAGAAATTGAAATTATGGTGCCAAAACTAACCACATGAAAGTCTTGAATTAATTTTACCTAATACCTAGAAAATATTTATTTTAGATCATCAACTGATTCATCATTTCATGACAGCCGAATGACATCCATTGCTGAACATATGCCTCCTCAGAAGATTTACACATAGGAGTTGTGTCAATCAATTGGAGGGATATGTATGTCATATCGCTACGCTTGGGCTACGGGTTGGTCATCGCAGACAATGGCGACATCATAATTGAAAATTACGGAAAGCAGGACGAATGAGTTATACTAAAGGGACAAAATAGATCATTGTTTTTTTCTTTGATTAAAATTAACAAAAAGACAGTGAATAGTGTCTTTTTGTTAATTTCCTCTCATCTCAGAGGTTTGTGATGTAAAATATCTTAAATAACTTCATAGATTTATGCAGTGTAAAAAAAAAACTGTTTTTACATACACGCCTGTGTGTAGGCAGAGACAATGACAACGGATTTCCATTTGTCACGATATTCTCACACGTCTTTTGCCTCGATTACTGTCATTATATTCTTCATACATGCTCGCCGGTTTAGGGTACTTCTGACCTGTCCTTTCTTGAGAACGTCTCCGATTTGGTCAGAGAATGTTCGACTAGGTCTTCCCCTTCCGGTTCTTCCATTCACACTGGCCAGGTATACTTCTTTGGTCAATCTTCTTTCATTCATCCTTTCTAAATGGCCAAACCATCTCAGCATTCCTTTTTCAATCTTTGTGACTACATCCTCTTTCACACCACAACGCTCTCTTACATCAGTATTTCGAATTTTGATTCTTATGTTTTTAACTACCATATATTGCCTTAAATCCTCAGACTACAAATATAAGACTAATAACTTATTAAGAGCCATTTCACAAAATGATTACGCTCGCGCCGCGCGCCGTACTAATCGGCGCCCACTCGCTCGTGTATCGTAATTTATTGTAGTTTAAACTGATGTTCAAATCGATATTATGGCAAATTAATTGCAAATATTAAAAAAAAACTGTAGAATTCGATTCTACAAAGAACATAGTTTATTTTGGTATAATTTTATTTTAGTAATTACGCTTTATTTAAACCAAAAATCAATATGAAATTTAAAAAAAAAAAACTTAAAATTGGTGTAAGGATTTATTTTTTTACTAATTAATGGTAACAAAAATCAAGAATCTGTTACATTAAACGACGAATAAAATATATGTATCATGCTGAATGTATGTTTTTAGCTTAGTTTATAAGTATTATTGATAGATACAGGACTTTGAAATTGACTCTGCGGCGATTTTTCATTAAAATGGTTGTGGGAGATTAATCACTACAGAACAAGCAATTTTTTTTTTGTAAATGTGATACATTAAACGTCAACAAAAACTATTTTTCCATATTTAACATGTATTCAATAATTTCTGGGTATTACTTAAGATGGTAATATAGGAGCCCAAAATCTTAGAAATTCGCGCGAAAACGTGAAATGGCTCTTAAGCGTATAAAGGAGGCCCTGAGTACATAGGAGTCCGACTCGCGTTTCACCGATTGTACTTATGTTATTTATAGGAAATTGTTATAATAGTTTTGGTGTACTTCTCTATACCTGATATCGGATAAGTAAGATCTCTACCTACATCTCCTTTTTCGTATAGACTACGCAGTTTGTAGGATATCGTAAGTAAGCCCTTTAAAAAGTATGTTAACATACCGAAAACTGTTAAAAATGTCATAACGTATTTAACGTATTTAATTATTTCCTATCTACTTCCCATTTACCTAAAAGCTCCTTCCGAAGACCTCAGGTCATAAAAATAAGGCGTGTTGGAACGAGAAGTAATTGGCAAGCTATAATGTGAACCTAGTAGTCCCTTGCGTCATGGGGATGAAAGTTGAGTAGGGTGACCTCATCACGGGGAAGTGGTAGGAGAAAATTGTTCGCCTTGTGCCCTTTTCAAAACGGCCACAAATAAACTTGAAAGTAGGATTTTTATGAACATAGAGCTTTTAACTTTACCTTAAACAACACCCCAGTCTAATATAAAGCAGATATGTAACATTGGGAAGGTTAAACGGATTATAATCAAACATATTTAAGAACCATCTACTGCACGTGTAGCGCAGCGGCTAAGACAGTCGCCTCGCCGCTTCGTGTCACGGGTTCAAGTCCTGCGCCGGACAACTATACGTGTGAACCATAAATAGTTGTTCTAAGTCTGGATGTAATTTGTGTCCGTCTATTATATGTTTGTAAAGTACCCCTCGACAAAGGGGTTAGATTCCCTACTGCGGACGTTGTCTTTAAAAAAAATCTAGATTAAAATAGCTTTCAGATAGAAGACACGCATTAAAATCGGTCAATACGTTTGGGAGTTATTGTATACTATGCTTTGTGTATGTTTTTCGACAAATTATAAGCCGAAATTCCGATTACGCCTTTACTCAAACAGAAGCGCTGTAATTAATTTAAGTAGGTATACGTTTTTTTGGCTAGTGAGGCACTTAATTGTATACCTACTTAAACATTTTTTTTAATTCGCAGTTCGAGAAAAGTTGTGAGGAACCTGACCCTAAACTTTTATTAATTTTAGAGTTTTGTTTAATTTTAAAGTTTGTACAGCTTAATCAGAGGGAACTGAAAAATGACTGCCACCAGTAAAGAAGTCAGCGAATCAAAAGGTTTTCTTTTATATTTTTAGACAGCAGACATCTATGTGCAGTTTTGGTTTTGGAGTTACTAACGTAGAGGCTGTAAAATAAGCTCTTAGTTATCCCAAATTACAACGGTATGGTCCTCCAACAATGGAATGAAAATGTTTCTACAGATATTATATGATATTCTAGATGCCCCTCATATACTCGTATCAATCTTCTGATCTAAAGAGAAACTATGCTAGTCATTAATATCATTATATTTTCCATAGATGTTTATGTGAAAATTACACATAAACATCGACTTTGACTTGTATATTTTGCAATTGAAAACGTAGCAGAATTAATAAAAACTAAATAGACGGCCTCTTTTGCAAACAGGGGCTCTACCGGCTAAGTCGCCGAACATCGATTTCTTAAATGGCGTACAAATAAATAAAGGTTAAAAATGTCTTAATCAATCGTTAAATCGGCTTTAACGTTGACAATCGATTCCGGACCATTTATGACTTCTCGTTCCTTCTCATGTGCTCATGGAAGCCTATTAAACGGTTGATTAAGTCATTTTTAACCTTTATTAATTTGAACGCCATTTAAAAAATCGATGTTCGGTGACTTAGCCGGTAGAGCCCCAGAAGGCGAGTTCGACATCGCACAAGGTTTTCAACTCTTTTGTTCTTGTAACTTTCCGTGCGGTTGCACGCTTACTAGCCTCCTAACGTGGTCGAGTACTTTAAGTAAGAGATTCAGTGGGAGCCTACGACCATTATCTTAACTGGATTTTCTTAACATAAATTGGATAACTCCCGACTCTAATCAACTAGTTTCTAAAGCGGTATCTTTTTTATAGCCAAGGAAGTAAATAGCCATTAGTTTAATTTTCTCTTAATCCGACATTTACAAAGCAGTGTGGTGACTGCAGTGCTAATGGTGCTATCAATTAAACGTGCCACGAATAGTCGATTCGATTCCCATCTCGTCCCTTTGGCCGGTCATTCGGTTTGGTACCGTTTCTATATTGTATGGAATGTTAGTATTGTGATATATATAGTTTAGGTACTTATATGGGCTTATATTGTTTGTTGATCTGTACTATTATACAGAGATGCTGTAAGCTACGCAATTCTGATCTATTCTATACTACTAGTGACTGCACGTGTGGCGCAGCGGTTAAGACAGTCGCCTAGCCACTTCGTGCCCCATGTTCGATTCCCGCGCAGGACAACTATTTGTATGACCCATAAATAGTTGCTCTGAGTCTGGATGTACTTTGTGTCCGTCAATTATATGTTTATAAAATAACCTGAGACACAGGGATTAATTTCCCTAATGCGGGCGTTGTCTTTAAAAGGAAAAAAAATCAAGATGTAATGAGTTTACAATCTAGACATGTCCCATCTGATAATAAGTGATTACCATAGCCTCTGACGCTTGCGATTCAGGTCCAGTCACGCGTTGCCAATTCTTCACCCTCCACATGGAGTTTTCTGTAAGGTGCTTCCCTAGTCGAGTTGTTCATCAAACGAAGCAACGGTCATACAACCTATTAGAACTCTTTATCTTGTTTAATTCGGGGGGTTTTGACGTTTAGGTTCGATAGGTTGATTGCCATGTTTTTAACCATTTCTAGCCGTTTTGCATGTTCTTTAGAATAATAGCCTTTTTTTATCTATCGGCTTAATTCCAGAACCTAGCTTTTTACGAAAATTGCGCGGACATTTGGAACAGTTATATTTCATATGGAGCAGGAGTGCAGAAAGCTATAACATTTTTATACGAAAGGCATCAGAAAAAAAAATTAATAAGACAACATTACACACACTACCATGATTTTATTACACTGACAAACCCACAGCTATCAGAGTACTATAACGGACAAACTGAGCAGAGATGACAAACTGATTGTCAAAACTAACAACACCTTAATATTATTTGTCTAGTCTTTGACAATAGAACCTTATTGGTTTCAAACAATTTAAACAAGTGCTTAATTAGTAATACAGTAATAAGACAGCCGTGGCTCAGCAGGCTTATGACTTCGTTAAATCAGAAGCTTTACTGAGCGACGACTCTTCTGATTATTTAAGTTTAAAGTTTAACAAAACAGCTTGGGATTGGGTCGCTCTAAATTAACACATTTAAATACAATGTAATTTTATGTAAGAAATACTTATTTTAAAAAAGGATTCCTACTGAGTTTTCTGGCAGTGTTTCTCAGTAGCTGCCACGTCATGCACTGCACGGTAGGGTAAAAAAATTGACGATTTCACACGAATTTAATATTTTAACGGAATAAATGACATTTTGATTTTGATTGATTTTGACTGCTGTCTAGTGACTACAACCAGCACCGATATCTTAACCGTCAAAGTGTTTTAATGTGTTCATGCTTCGGAAGTCACTACCACAAAGTAGCCATCATCATTGTTTTAGGATACTACAAAGATTTTCAAAAGTTAAGAATCTCAACGATAGGTACGACTATAAGTACAACTTAATAATTAATGTTTTTAATAACAGTAATAAATAAATATAAAAAAATAAATTGATATTATTTTCTTTATAAAAGCTAATTTTATTTGGATTAATTAACAAATTTATGGTTACTATATTCGCCTAATGACTAAGAAATCAGTAAAATGTTTCGGTTAGTGGTATATAGTTAAAACATTCATGTAATTTTTATGTTGTGTTAATGATTTGAATAAACAATCATTATTTAATTTCCTGTATTTTCATATAAAAAAATATTTAAGCTTAGATATTATGTGTTTTTCTGCAAGTTAGTTACTTGTATTAAGTTTAGCAAATTTGATTTAAACGCAAACAAGTTAAAAAAATAATTATTATCAATTGGTTCACAAACAACTATTGCGTCATCAAAATATTGCGTTATTTCCATTAAAAAACACTAAACACAACAGGTCTTATTAATATCCCTCCTACTATTTGAAATCGGTTAAAACTAATCTTAATAAAATTAAGAAAGTGCCCATCTGAAAGTATATTGAATAACTTTTATTAGATATCTATACGTCCACTTTGCTGGCCCTTTAATATCAAATTGATGCCATAAACATGATATTGGAAGCAATATTCTGTATAGCAGTCGTATACAGTTTAATTATCGACTACTGGTTTTATTTCCATATTTATCATTAAAATAGTTTCAATCCGATAAAGGAATATTATAAGACAGCACGGCGGCTTTATTATTAAATTGATTTCGATTCAGCCCTAGCTTTCTATGTAGTTACGTATTAAAGTCGACAGAGCATTTGTAAAGCGTTCATACATATTATTATTTGGGATTGCGAAGTAATCTAATGTCACCTATATATCCTGCTGTTAATATTTTATTATTTATATGTTATATTATATTTACTAAGAGCTTGTTTAAGAGTTTCTAAACTAAGTAAAGCATAGTTAGTTAGCTACCCTGTTTACTAGACTAGGTACATATTACCATGCATCGAAAATATTTATTTACTCGTTTTTTATTTATATATGTATAATACTTATATTCATATATGTATTATATTTAATTCGAACGCGTTTAGAACCGTAGGATCCAAACGCGCGATTTTTATGTCTCGAATGTGCAATACGTTTCATAGATGCTTCCTATAACCACAGCACTTTTAAAAACCAGCATTGCCATTAAGTGTGGCAATGCGGCCAGCCTTCTGGCAATATTGGGCCGAAGGATTTTTTCGACGTCCAAGCAGCCTACGTCTAGAGTTAGTAAATAACCTAGTTTATTTTTTTTTCTTACTGACACTGTACTTATTATTTACATAATTTATACGTCCAAAGCAATATTTTAATATTACTCTGTAATCAATTTACCCTAAATACTAATATTCAAATTTATTCGAACAGAATCTTTCAAGTAAATGTAATTAGGAATAAGTATCTAATGGATTACCATTTCCATTCCTTAGTCATATCTATTAAGGAGAAGATAGTATATTCATGAGTTTTTTATAATTTTGTACCTATTACTATAATTTTAGTGTTTGCAAAATATGGATGGCCTCGGTTTTCACATATTGGTGAACTGTAGCTGCAGCGTTGTTTTGTAGTACCTACGCGATAAACAAGCATGATAGGCTGTATCATGCTTGTTTATCGCGTAGCTGATAAAGTTTGCAATGCATCACTTACTCGTTGCGGACTGCTCCCTCCTCGATGAGTTTTGGCGAACTGACTCACACCCAGGACCACAATAAATGCATTACGTTTAGTGTTCTTTAAGGCATTCTCATCCAATCGAGCTACCTCTCTTTGATATTTGTTTTGTGATTCCAGCCACGGAATCTCATTTTTATTTATTTTATTTAATAATTCTTGTACACACAAAATATACAATAAAAAAACAAAAATACGAAGAGATGAATAGTACAAAGGTGCTGCTTATTTCGCAAGAAATTTCTTCCAGCAGACCCGCGACAGGAGAAATTTTAAAGAGCTATAATAATGTGTGTAGGTCTATAATACACTTAAATACTAATAATTGCATATATACTTAAATACATATAAATATTATATCCAATTTAGACTTAACAATAAACTAAATACTAATAATACATTCTAAGAGGATTAAATTGAAAGATAGTGATTTTTTACTAGTCTTTTTTACATCAAGTCTTCATTACTGACTTACCACATTTCGTGCACTATGCAGTGGAACAATCTATTTTGGAAGCGTTAGAGGTACGTCAAAAGGAATAAATATCTGAATACTAACTGTGCTTATTTCGATACTTGGCATTTTATGTCATATCGCGGTTTATCTTAGCAAGTAGGTACTTGTTATATGAAACTTAAATTAATTTTTTTTAAACCCAAACTTATTTCAATGAAAAGAAAACGTGAAAAAAACTTATACGGTTGAGGGCCCTGTTGGGAAGCTGGATCCTGTATGTATGTCTTGCAAGATTGCAATAGTTGGCCCATATAAGACAGCCGCACATAAAGCTTGTCTGCTCAAGCTTTCGTACGCTCCTATATAATAGAAATAGATAGAAATTCTCTCCGAAGGGACAACTCATTTTTAGCGAGCTTACTATATCTCTGTAGTTTTAATTTCCGAAAACATGTTTTACAACTAAAGTAGTAGTAGTAAGTAAAGTAGCGCAATACTCTTTGATCTCAATTATTAGCCACCATTTATCTCCAATCGCTTTTTAATGAAGCCATAAAAGTTTTATTGAAATCAAAGTGGAAAATACCAAAGTAAAAGTCATAGATATCAGATTCGGGGTGGCCTTCGTAGAGGTGCTATGATTTTGTTTTATCATATGTTTGACGTTCATTGGGCTAGACAATTTGAAACACCTTTTTTTATTTTTTATCATAGTGGGACCAACGAGCAAGTGGGTCATCTGATGGTAAGTGATCACCACCGCCCATGGACACTCGCAACACTAGAGGTGTCGCGGGTGCGTTGCCGGCCTTTAAAAGTCAGCAAACAAGTGTTACTGACCCTTCCCCCCACCCCAATGAGCTCTGGCGACCTTACTCACACTCAGGAAAACAAAATTAAATTATTAATGTTATTTTTAAGGAATTTCTTCTGTAAGGTGGAGGTACTTCCCCAGTCGGGCTGCTTTTTGAGCGAACGAACGCTATGCCCTACCTCTCTTATACCTTATCAGCTCATAACCTACTAAACCTTAATATTGAATTAATTTAGATTTAATATTATATTTGCACTTCGTACTCCTTCTGCTGCCATATGATTCCTTCCAATTATAGTTTACTAGCCGTGCCCGGTGGTTTTACCAGCATTAATCTTTATAAATTATAGCCTATGTGTTAATCCAGGGTGTCAGCTAACTCCATACCAAGTTTTATTGAAATCACTCCAGCCGTTTGGACGTGAAGAAGTAACAAACATACCCACTCACAAACTTTCACATTTATAATATTAGTAGGATACGTTTCTAGAGACATCTCTGTTAGTGATAAGGCTGCCAATTGCATTAAAACTACATAAATCCTTATTTATTTTTGCTATAACGTGTGTTCTACTTCTAAATGAACGGCAAACGGACGGCCAGCATCTCCACGTATTAACGATTGATTTGAGTTCGTATCACAAAGGCAGCATCCTCTATAGATTTCGCATATTACTTACTTATTGTATGGGCAGTGGTTACCCTAGTGTCAGAGTTGTTCAAGCCGCCCAATGGGCCTCAGACATGGCTTAACGAATGTTGCCCAATGGCTACAACTGGGAACTACAGCTTAACGTGGCCCCCGAAGCACGGAGATGCTCAGAAATTAAACCACTATGGCGGTCACCCATCTATGGACAGACCGGCCGCGAGCCTAGTTAGATTGAGAGCATCTGGTTATGAGCGCATCTCGGATAAGGTCAGTAATACTGACATGGAGACTTTTATGGTCGTTCTGAACAACTGCCGGTCTACGTCTATATGCTGAGACGCGGACTGTTCATCGGATTGACGTCGAAAAGAAGTCATCTATGCATATTCTATATCAATGTCTTTACTTACCGTCTATATTGCGTGAGATATCCTTCGTTTCATCCAAGTGACATCTGTAACAAAGAAATTGAATATTAGAATTTGGATTTAGAATCTAACAATCTAATCTAAAAATATACATTTAATAAAATCGTAGGAAAGCGAAAACTGTACATTGAATATTTTTAAATGATACTTGGGGCGAGATCTACAATTGATATCGAAGCCAAAAATATAGTTTTTAGAAAATTTGTCTGTTTGTTTGTCCGGGCTAAACTCAAAAAGTACTGCATGGATGTACTTCGAATTTTGCATGAATATTACTAAGAGGTCGGATGAATAAATAGGCTACATATTGTGATAATTTATATAATTTAACGCGGGTAAAATCGCGGGGCACACCTAGTCTTAGAATAAATAGACAATCTTTTATGACTAAAATACTTAAGTGAACTGTCCAATCATTCTAGCTTCTTTACTTTTATACTAATTGGGGGTCACGGAAATAATTGGGCGAGCACAAAGGCGTTAATTTTGACGAATAGCGGGGCGATTAATGAATTGTTTCGTCGGTAAGCGATAGATCTTTGTAAACGGATCTTTTGTTTATACGGGCATTTCTTTAAGGTAACTCGGGAGATTAGATAGCTTTATTTGAAAGGTCATTGGGCACCTAAGTATGGAAACCATACCCATGGCGGACACAAACGAAATATAGCAGAGTGTATTGATATACAATACAATACAATACTCTTTATTGTACACCAAATGAATTACAAAAAAGAACTTAAATACTAGCATAATAATGTACAATGGGCGGTCTTATCGCTAGCTGCGATTTCTTACAGACAACCTTAGGATGGACAGGAGTTGTATGAAATTAAAACGGTTAAGAGGTGTAACAAGATCAGTAAATAAAAATATTAAAAGAAACAGAAAAGGTAGGTATCAGATATTATGTAGGAGTACACCTACATTTTGTAGGTGAATATATAATTATCTTAAATACTATGTATACATAATCTATATGTAATGCATGCAATATATACCTGCTAAATAAAATAAATAGAGGCAATAAATGATATATTATAATAAATACATATATTAATACATATATAAATGCATATATAAATACATTTATAAATACATATATCAAACATATATATTTATTATTAATGAAAGGAGAATATTCGTAGCATGTTCCGCTGCTAATTAATGTTGAGTTGTGCAAGATAATGGTCTTTTACCATTTTTTTAAAAACGTGTATCGACTGGGCGCGTCTAATCGTCATTGGTAAGGCATTCCACAAACGTACAGCATGGACGGTGAAAGATTTCGTGTAAAAGTTTGTGGAATGGGCAGGAGTTTTTAGTCGCATGTTTTCCGATGACCTCAGAGAAAGAGAATGTGTGTCATTTAGGAACTCGAAACGTTCTTTAAGATATGAAGGGGTAGTAGGATTGAATAGTATGTTATATAAAAAAGCCAGAAAGTGAGTATCTCGGCGGAGGTGAATAGGCAGCCACTTGAGCTTAGCGCGATATTCTGAAACATGATCATATTTACGTAATCCAAATATGAACCTTATGCAATAATTTTGAAGGCGCTCAAGTTTATCAAGCTGGGCTACAGTGAGATCAGGATAGCTGGCATCGGCATAGTCTAAAATAGGAAAGAGAAGAGATTGTGCAAGCGCAATTTTTGTGGGTATTGGAAGAAAGTTACGGATTCTCCGTAACGAACCAGCCGAAGCAAATAATTTCCGGCTGACTTCTTGCATCTGAGGACCCCAGGATAACGTATTATCTATAAAAATACCTAGGTTTTTGACCTTATCACTGTAAGGTATGATGTTTTGATCAAAATAGACCTTAGGTAGCTGGAGCCAATCTATTTTAGATAATAATTTAGAGCTGCCTACAACTATGGCCTGTGTCTTTGCCGGGTTGACATTTAATCCATACGACTTGCTCCACTCGCATATATGAGTCATATCCGCATTAATGATTGAAGCCTGTGTATATATCTGTAGATCATCAGCATAGAGGTGGTAGGAAGAACGGAGATTGTTTGAGATGGTATTAATAAATATTGCGAAAAGTAGAGGAGATAGCACGCCACCCTGTGGCACACCAACAGACAGTTGACACCATGAAGAGAGTGTGTCTTCTATACGGATGCGCTGTTGACGGCCGAACAGGTAATTTCGAAACCAATCAGTAACCAATGGAGATACGTTAAGCGAGTGTATAATGCCGAGTAGGATATCAAAATCTACGGTATTGAAAGCATTTGAGAAATCAAGCAAGGACAGTAAAGTGAGATGTCCACTATCCATGCCCTGCCTGATATCGTCAGTAATCTTAACGAGAGCAGTAGCCGTACTTAACCGTACGCCTTGACGGAAACCGGATTGCATGGGGTTAAGCAGTTGGTTTCTGCAGAGGAATGTATTGAGCTGGCTAAAAACTAGGCGCTCCAGGACTTTGGAAAGGAAAGGAAGAATGGATATAGGACGAAATTCTGTGAAGGATGAAGGATTTGGTTTCTTTGGTAGTGGGATAACATGTGCTTCTTTCCATGATGGTGGAAAGCAACCGTTGGACAGGGAATAGTTGAGGATATGGCAGATGACATGGAGGATTTCTTCAAGGATTGAGGTGATCATAATACGGCTAATACTGTCGCTACCAACAGCTTTCGATGAAATCGACAAAATGTTCTTCCTAACGTCACAAGTGGTTACTTGATTAAAAACAAAGGGAGCATAATCGGGCTTTGGAAGTAATGAAAGATATCTCATAGTATTATCTTTAGTTGTCATATTATAATTTGATGACGACGAGAAGTGTAGATTAAGAGAATTAATATCTAAATTCTTGTAGGTTAGGTTAGAATTTGCTTTTCCAACTCCCATTGATTTAAGAAATTTCCAAACTTTAGATGGATTACCATGTTCAATTGAGTCGTGGACATGTTGGCGTTGTGCTTTCCTACACACCTTGCTGCAATGATTTCGGATGGAGACGTATTTCTCCCAGTTAGCAGGAGAGGGACGACATTTATACTTTGTCTTTGCTTGTACCTTTTTAAGCATAATAGACTTTAACTCGTTGCTAATCCAAGGTGCTGGCAGATGTTTGACCTTAATAGCACGTATAGGTGCATGAACATCGTACAAATGTATGATTTTTGATGTAAAAATAAAATTTTTTTCGTCTATTGATTCTGCAGAAAATAGAGGATCCCAAACTATATTTCTGGCATCACTGCGGAGAGCAGCAAGGTCCATACCAGCAAAATTGCGCTGCAGAAGTATTTTTGACTTTGCCTTGGGAGGACGGATTTTATAAGATAGAAATATTAAATCATGGTAGGAAAAAGCGTCAGCTGGGCATTGACCATGCTTAGTGACGAGATTATGTGAAGATACAAGAATTAAGTCTAAAAGAGATGGATTTGAGTTAGGAAAGTGATGAGTGGCATTTAGTGGGAGAATGGATAAATTGCTAGAATGTACAGCGGAGCGTAATAAAGAAGATCGAGAATCGTTTTTAAGGAGACAGGTGTTGAAATCACCCATGATAATTGTGTGATCGTAAGATGGAGTAAAGTTTTCAAGTATAGCTTCAAAGGACGAAAAGTAATTGATTCGTAATGAGGGACAATAATATGCACCAAGAAGAACTTTAGTGTGCTTTAACTCTATTTCCAGCAATATATGTTCGCCTGCATTAGGTGTTGGAGGTTGTGGTGATGTGCTAATTATGGTGAATGGAATGTAGGAACGCAGATATATAGCAACACCACCTCCACCACTGCCTATGCGGTCATTGCGGATAAGTGTAAAACCTGGAAGAGAATAAGATGAAGAAGGAAGGCATGGTTTAAGACAAGATTCTGAAATAAGAATAGCATGTATGTTCTTACAGCTAAAACTGGCCAGCATATCCGGGAAATGGGCCGGGATACTTTGCGCGTTTATATGGACTACATTAAAATTCTGTGAGACCTCGGAGAATTGCAACTCGAGACTATCGGCAAGAGACAGGAGACTCATAAAACTGTCATTGCTACATACAGAGAAGTAGTCGTCAGATTCACTATCATTTTCATGATCTGACATGTTAATTAGAATAGATAATAATTATATGTTTATAATATATAATAATATGTATATAATGTATATTAAACCAAAATATTAAATAAATGTATATATTTTCAAATGTTACTATAAGATAAATATTTAAAAATATACTATAAATACTACAAGTATACAGTCAAATCATTACAACTGTATTAAACAATAGTATCCACCCGCCAGTTGAGTGACCTTATTCAGTAACTATACAATTATATTAAACAAACACTGTATTACAAATAAAACGTAATAAACAAAATAAAGGCATTAACAAACATCTAACACTGCCAAGTAAATATGTGTGCGTACTAAAATTTAAAACAAAATAGCAATATATATATATATATATATATATATATATATATTATGTGTATATACACATGGCATAGATTTATATACCTATAGGCTCCATATATGTGTGTAAATAGATACTAAAATAGTGTAGGATTCAGCAATTAGATACCGTAACAACAAACTGAATGGTAATACTATAAATAACTGCAGACAATAGGTATATTAAAAAGTAACATTTGAACTGTATTCCATTGCTACAAAACTATAGAACTTGTTTTATAGCAAGGTAACCCGGGGGAGCATGCGCGGGCGCGGAGGTACCTTACCTGCGCACGGAACTTCGGCGGCCTACACGCTTCGACCATCAGTTCAGATTTAACGCTAGGACGTGATGCCCACGTCTCCCACTCTAGTTCGGTGTGACACTTTAGTAACCCTCGCTTAATTCCACTACGTTTCCTATAGTGTAAATAATTCTGTAGTGCACTAAATATGCTTGAATACGCTTTGCCATGGAATATACTTATGTTTAAGAAAACTAAATAGTTCGGAGTAAACTGTGATAGACATTACATAAAATAAATATACGCTTGTACAGTGTTAGGTGCTTAATGATAGTTTCTAAAGGAATCACTTTTTCGTGGCTGCTGTGCGTTTGGATCTTGTGTTGATTTGGGGCTTTGCTGGACCTGACGTGCTTTGTGCAGCGAGCTCTTTTGTGACGGGTGCTTCTAAGCGAGTCAAGTCCCGAACCGAGACCAGTTCCTGCCGAGACCCATCTGCCGCCTGAACAAAGATACGCCCTTCGCGACTCCAGCAACTCGAAATACCCAGCTTTTCACGGGCCAGCATAAATAAATTGTGTTTACTCCTGGTCAGAAATTCAGATATAGTGATTCCTGTTGACTTAAGCTGAGTTTTAGCAAACCATACCTTATCCCGGCATGTGACTTCATTAAATTTGATAAGAATTGGCCGAACTCGGTTAGCTGCAGGCCTCCCCAGTCGATGACAACGCCTGATGACTTCGATTGAGAAATCACTCAACTTCATGTGACTCTGTACCACCGACACAACTTCCTCCGCCGTCACTTCATTCTTCTTTTCATCCACGCCGTGTAACAAAAGCATCTTACGACGTTGACGCCGCTCTAAACGCTCGGCCCGCTGCTCGAGATGTTCTGTTTGTTTTTGAAGTAGCTCGCTCTGCTTCTGAAGACTGTGAAGCGAGCGCAGAATAAAGGTTTTGAAGCAGCTGAATTCTGTGGCTAAGTTGGTGGGCGTCGTAGGTGCTTCTTTCAACTCCTTCTCGAAATCAGCCATCCTTTGCACGAAGATATCACGAAGCTGAGTCAGTGTAACTTGATCGAAATCCATCCTCGGTGTAATCAGTGTAGTTTTGTGATGAATACAGGAGAGATCACTCAATGGCAGGTAACGATGATTATGTATTAACTATAAGCATAGATAATTGAACAATTCACTGTTAAATTAAATATTATATATAAAATTTAAAGAGACTAACTTTTTAACGTCTTGCCGTTACGACTACCCGCCAGCTAAAAAAATATGCCTTGAAATATGTAACAATGTCAAGGCAAGGACCAGTTGCCTCCACCTGTATTGAGCGTCTTAGTACTTCGCAGGGCAGGTTAGATATATGAATGGATATATGGCTCTGATTTACTATGGCATTAGTCACATTAATGTGAGCCACGGGAATCTCGTGTTATAAACTCATATAGGGAAGATGAATAAAACGCTAATTCATTTATGTATTTTTTATTCAATTTGATCCAAATAAAGGATCAGATCAATTAAAGCGGGTGCGTCTGTAGTTTCCTGATGTCTGGCCCAAGACAGATAATAAACGAGTAGTATTCTTTTATTCTTTGTCTTCCGTGCTGCTTTGGGTGTAGCAAAATATATGTACTGTTTCACTCGAAAATGAAGTGACTGGATTTGCCCTCTGATCAATATCTTATTATTGATTAAATGTTGGTGTCGATACAATTTATGATATAATCCCCGTTTGGTCGTATGTGCTCGTGACAATAAGACCTTGCAATTCGCAAATGGTATGAGCCCAACGTTAATAAGATTAAATCTTCAAAGCTCAGCTGTGGAAAATCCTCAAATTCTTGACTGTTTTCATCTAGAGGCACGAATGCTTCTTGTCTATTCAAGTTATTTGTTGATAACTAACTAATGTACATCAAGTATTTTGGCCAACTAACTCAACGGTTGCTACCGAAGGACTGCGCGGGGGTGAGAAAGTGCGCGAGCGCAACGAAACTTGTTCTACTTGTCTAATGTGCGAAAGAGACAGCGTATATATGCCTCTGAACATTGGTTCATCCGTGCAAAATGCTGTTTGGTATCGAAAATATTTTTGTGTCTTTATAAGATAAAATAAAATCCTCTGACACTGTTTGTTTTAAATTTTTTTAACGATTCTGTACAGTTTTCTCCGTCGCTTTTTAATAAAATAATTATATGCAATGAAAGGTCATATTATTCCCCTTAGTTTAAAACTATTTTGGTTAATGTCCGCCACTCTTCGCAAAGCGGGTCAGATATGCCCAATGACTTTGAGTTTAGTCGGTGTTTAGCACACATAGGCTAGCCAGTGTTATTAGCTACAATAACGTCCCACCATAAATAATTTAATCGGATACTCCAGATATATACTGCATACCACTGCATACTTATTATTCGTATAATATAATTACCTAAATATTTATAATAATTAGTGATCGGAATAGGTAAAGCTATTTAGGGCTAAAACCTTCAAATGTATATTAATATGAAAATGACCGATATTCTAGGAATCCTAAATTGCAGTAGTACCTACATACTTTGTGATAAAATAAAAATTGCATCAATAAAATTGATTTCGATTTCACTGATTCTATGTAAAAAAATTACCTAAGTTTTACCGTAAGTTTAGCCATAATATGATTTTATGCGGTCAAACTAAAGTTCATCAAGTATGCACACATTCGCACGAGAGCCTCTGAAAATAATTACCCCGAGTATTTCGCGCTAAAACGAAATTGACACAACTAAAGGATGACCCTGACATTTTAATATGAACTATGTTACAGAGTTATTAAAATTAATTAAGCAGGCACTGCATATAATCAGGGACATTGTTAACCTTCAATTCAGCCACACTCGAGACTCAAAATTATGGTTATTTTCGAATTCAGGCTCAAACCATAGAAACATGTGTAGTTTCAGTACCTATGTCGACTTTCAAACTTCCCAATGTACTGAGACCGAAATACATTCCTGGAAAACGAATACAATTATAACATTTCTCATCAGAAATTTCTCAGTAGCTGCCACGTCATGCACGGTAGGGTAAAAAAATTGACGATTCCACACAAATGTAATGTTTTAACGGAATAAATGACTTTTTCATTTCATTTTCATTTCATTTCATTTCATTTTATTTTATTTCATTTCATTTCATTTTCATTTCATTTTCTACAAAGCATCCGAATTTGCTAGCGAAATAATTCGTTCTGAATTCTGACCCATAACAATAACAGACTAAAATGAGATTAAACCAAACAGGCGGATAAAATACATTGTCTTCGGAAATGCAATTTAATTTTATAAATTCTAACAAAACTATACCAATTTCGTTATTATGTGTTATAAATATACAATAGGGGAAATTTAGTTACCCTCTGACAGCTAACCGAAATATATTTGCGTGCAATATGAAAGCTGAAACTGAAAGCTGTGTAATGAATTAAATTAAAATACGGTGCACAAGGATTAGTTTCTATATCATATCTTTATGAGCTAAATTAGATATAATCAGTTGTAGATTGACTAAACACCTACACAGAACTTATATGAGTTTTATCTGATCTCTATCTTTTTAAGCTAAAAACAGTACTCTTATAAAATAAATTTATAAATAAATTCATTAATCTGATAGGATTAGAACTACTATTGATCCTGGTGCCTGGAGTTGCACTGGTTGGAAAGTGGTGGGACTAGTACCAATCATCTGATCACGAACTAGGGAGAGCCTGTATTATGGCAACCAGACAACTGATAAGCATACACATATATTTCTAAATACTAACATAACATAGATTTATTACTCCCAAACACAGAAAAATAATCGCGTTCATCACAAAGATTTGTCCTGGATACGGATGGAACCCACGACCTCTGGCTAAGCAGTCCATGCCTCTAACCACTAGACAAACGTAAATGTAAACGTTATATAAATAAATACATGTAATATGATCTCACTTCTCACATATTATATAACAGACAGAAGTAAATGCGAATAAAAACAGGGGAACCACCCTAATCTGCATGCAACATAGAAAACGAAGCGTTATTCTGAAATGGGATAAACGATTTCATTTCGGTATTAAATTTTTATTGAATCGTTTTATTTTTGTTTCCGACATTTTTGTGCTGTTAAAATATATTATATTATGACAATGTAGCAAGCCTTTCTTTCCATTGTCCACATTTAGGTATTTTTATGGAACTCTTGATGCGGAAGTGTATCTTAGTATTTTAGACGTATCTTACTTACTTATCGTAGTATACGTTAGTGGTTACCCTAGTGTCAAAAATATAATAATATTCTATATTATATCTTGGGACAATGTCACACAGATCATCCTAGCCCCAAACTAAGCAAAGCTTGTACTATGGGTACCAGGCGACGATATACATACTAATATATATAGATAAATACTTAAATACATAGAAAACATCCATGACTCAGAAACAAATATTCGTGCTCATCACACAAATATTTGCACTTACCGGGATTCGAACCCAGGACCACCAGCTTCGTAGGCAGGAGCACTACCAACTAGGCTACGGTGACCGTCAAATGTTGAAGCCGCCCAGTAGGCCTCATACGTAGCTTACAACTGTTGTCTAATGACTACAACCGGGACCGACAAGCTTAATATGCCCTCCAAAGCACGGAGACGCTCACCCATGTCACTCATTTATGGAGCGACCGTGTGCCTAGTTTATTAACCTCGCCGATCGCTTACGGACCGGTGAGAGCATCCAGCTAGGACTGCAAGCTTTCCCAAAAATTGGGGGAACGCTGCTGCCCGTTCTTTGGTAGGTATTCCCTCACGCGATTTCTACGCCTCCCACGGGATGAAATAGGGTGATGATATTCTATGCCGTCACCACACAACATATATTTATTACGCATCTATAATTTTGGATTGTTTCAATTAATTTATAGGAAATAGACAAATATTTCAATTATCTCGTTTTGTAAGACGAGTGTTGTGCATTCTTTTAGCAGAAAGGAGCCTTTTGCTGGAGAAAGGATGTCCTAAATAGCCACTGCATATAATTCGTTCAAACCCGATTCCATGCAATACCAACTAAACTACTATTACTATCATTGCATTTCCTTTTAACATTGTTCTAATGAGAAGGACAGGTTATCTATAGTTCTGATTTTATTAAATCCTTAACTTTAACAGCATTTTTCAGCCGTTGGAGTAAGGCGGTGAATTTGTTCCTGGCCACATGGAAATCCATAGATAGGACAGTCTTCGGCGATATGTGCGAATTTAAACCAGACTTTCACACATATCGCCGAAAACTGTCCTAGCTATGCCTCTACGACGCATTTATAGGCTGGTGATTCCCTAAGACCCTATTTGTATACATGGTAATTGGATTGACAGAGACCTGTTCAAATTAACTTGACTAACTAAAGACTATATTACCGACTGAATGTAACAGGACAATAAGTTTTTTAATTCAGACGATGGTTATTTTAATTATTTGTATTAAAACATTTGTTTATTTTTGTCCCTAATGTTTTTAATTAAAGTCTTTTATGGGCTTTTGCAGCAGTAACAGTTTAGAATAAGAGCATTAATGTGGAACTAAATTTAGTTAATGGGTATTGTTTATTTGAATAGGTAGAGGGCACCATTCAGAACGCAGGTGATTGGAGTGGAAATGCTTAGTTTAATGGGGTAATGTGTTACACATGGACATTTATTGCGTTGTCCCTGTCTAACGTTGGGTACATCATTTATATCTAACACAAAACTCAAAATACGTTCACTTAAAAAATGTACTTACGTCATTTGTTAACAGGCTCACGCACTGCACTGCCATATTGCCAAGCCGAAACTAGAGTATACAGGATATACATTCCATTTAGTAACATTTAATTTAATTTTCAATCCCGGGACTGAACTGATTCCCAGAACTCCCAATCCTAGCTATGATATAATTTAATAATCAATAATTTTAATAATGCCAGTAACAAATTGGCAGTATTAAAATTACGAAAACTGATTTTAATAAACACAGATGTTACACAATCACATACTAATCCCACTGCTACATGACTCGTTGTTTGAAATGTACATCATGCAGAGTAGTGTACATTAAGCAGTGGTTAGCCTCTTTGCAAATATACCTGTTTAGGATGTTGTTATCGCTGGCTCGAACTCGTCGACGTCGAACATAGTAGCACCGAGCGTATACAAGTACCTACCTATTTATTGCGCTAGAGATCCGCCGCAGCTTCAAAAGCCCTCTAAACGCTACGAGCTATACGAATATGTGGAGAGAGTAAATAATAAAAGATCAAGCTAATTATTTAGGATCATTATTGGGTGAAAATATAAGAAGGCCGATACATATTTTTAAAGTTTATGTATCCTACAGTTACGATTGATGATTCTGAACAAACATGAATATTTTTTGGTTTAATTAACCGTTATCAAATAACCAATTTGAGCGATGAACACTAATTCTCTATGACTCTCTACATTCTTATCTAAAACTATGTCTAAGTACCAACTTTTACCCACTACTACCTGAGCAGCTTAAAGTGTCAGTCCCGGGATTAACACCATTTCTCAGTCCTACAATTACGGAACCGGGAATTCCCAGATGTATTATCCTAATCGAGAGCAAACGAGAAAGGGATTTAATCGGCTCACGTGAATTGATGAATAGGGCTGTTTGGAGACGACAAAGTTCCAAGTAGATTTACTCTCTCATTTCCTCACTATAATACGAGTGGAAGTCGGATAATTGAATTATGAGATTGCGGAAGAAAAGTTTGTCAACGCGTTGGAGGATGGAGCTCGAGGGCTTCTAATTGTAACACAAAGAACGTCTTTGTTTGTGAAACTATTGCACTTTAATTGAAAACTATGAACAAATATGCTTATTAGCTTAGCTATATATAGAGTTCGCGGCAATATATAGGTTTGGAATGGATGTATTTTGTGTACGTCTATTATATGTCTGTAAAGTACCCCACGACACAGGGATTAGATTCCCTAGTGCGGGCGTTGTCTTTTTATAAACTAAAAACATTGGGTCTGACCAGAACTTCCAATAAGTCTTTGAGCGTGCAATTGTTAGGGTACGTTAGACATGATAATAAGTGCTCCATCCTTTGTGGAACAACAGTTGGTTTCAACGGGTATTCCATACCCAAGTTGCCTGGAAGAAATCGCAGCAGCGGTAAGGCCACAAGTGTATTATAATTTCAGTTTACATTACACCGCAACAAATCATCATCATATCAGCCGAAAGACGTCCACTGCTGGACAAAGGCCTCCCTCAAAGATCTCCACAATTGCCGGTCTTGCGCTATCCGCATCCAGCGTTTTCCAGCGACCCGCACAAGATCATCGGTCCATCTTGTAGGGGGCCTGCCCACGCTGCGTCTTCCGGTTCGTGGTCGCCACTCGAGAACCTTTCTGCCCCAGCGGCCGTCGGCTCTACGAGCTATGTGCCCTGCCCACTGCCACTTCAGCTTGGCAATTCTTAGGGCTAGGTCGGTGACTTTAGTTCGCCTGCGGATCTCATCATTTCTGATTCGATCTCGCAGGGAAACTCCAAGCATAGCCCTTTCTATTGCTCTTTGGGTGACCTTGAGCCGCCTGATAAGGCCCATAGTTAGCGACCACGTCTCTGTTCCGTAAGTCATCACTGGCAACACACACTGGTCGAAGACTTTCGACTTGAGACACTGCGGTATTTGGGACGAGAAGATATTACGTAGCTTCCCGAACGCTGCCCAGCCGAGTTGGATTCTACGATTGACCTCCTTCTCGAAGTTGGACCTACCTAGTTGGATGGTCTGTCCTAGGTAAATATAGTTCTCTACAACTTCGAGTGCAGAGTCTCCAACCTTAACTAGAGTGGGTGCAACATGGATGTTTGACATAATTTTCGTCTTATCCATGTTCATTTTCAGACCCACTTGTTGAGATACTCTGCTGAGGCCATCGAGAGTCTCAGCCATGACTACTATATCGTCGGCAAATCGAAGGTGGGTGATGTACTCGCCATTGACATTGATGCCAAAGCCTTTCCAGTCCAGAAGCTTGAAGACATCTTCCAATGCAGCGGTGAACAGTTTCGGAGATATAACATCTCCCTGTCTCACACCTCGCTGCAAGTGGATAGGTTTCGAGTTCTGGACCTGGAGTCGCACTGACATAGTGGCGTTTTCGTACAAACACTTTAACACCTCGATATACCGGTAGTCGATTTGGCAACTTCGGAGAGACCTCAGTACGGCCCAAGTTTCGATCGAATCGAAGGCTTTCTCATAGTCCACAAACGCTAAGCATAGTGGCTGGTTATACTCTTCGGTCTTCTGTATAACCTGCCGCAGCGTATGTATGTGGTCTATGGTACTAAAGCCTTTACGGAAACCGGCTTGTTCGGGAGGCTGGAAGTCGTCAAACCTGCGTGCGAGACGATTCGTAATGACCCTCGAAAACAACTTGTAAACATGGCTCAGCAGTGTGATGGGTCTGTAATTCTACAAGAGGGTTTTATCGCCCTTTTTGAAGAAGAGCACCACCACACCCCTGTGCCATGCTTTTGGCGTTTGACCTTCTAGTATGACGGAGTTAAATAACTTCTGAAGGGCCCGTAGGATTGGTGTACCACCCGCCTTCAGAAGCTCTGCCGTAACTCCATCATCACCAGGCGCCTTGTTGTTCTTAAGCTGTTCGAGAGCCATTCTAATCTCGCACAGGCTGACGTCCGGGATGTCGTCGGTGAAGTGTTGGGTTAGTCGTGCTCTGGGATCTGAGGCACAACTATCGACAGGTGACTGGGTTTTCGCATACAGCTGTCCATAGAACCTCTCGATCTCTCCCAGCAACTCAGGTTTAGACGTGACGATTCTGCCATCCTCAGTCTTCAGCTTCGTCAGTTGGCTCTGTCCAACAGACAGTTCTCTTGCAAACACTTTAGAGCCTTTGTTCCGCTCAATGGCTTCTTTAATACAATTTGTATTAAATTGGCGCGTGTCGCGAGTCAAAGACTTTGAGATCTGTCTGTTGAGCTGCCGGTATCTGGTAGCATCATCAGAGGATGTCAGAACCATTTTCCGTCTTTCGTCCATAAGCTGCAGGGTATAGTCAGAGATCTTTTTGGTTCTGTTTGTACGGTGGGCCTTGAAGACCTTAGACCCAGCCGTATGGACAGCTTCTACGAGCCTGTCATGGTATGAGTCCACTTCCTCGCAGTCTGCTAGGCATTCGAAACGGTTTTGCAGTTCGAGCTGAAAGGGTTCAGGGTTTTGGATGTGGATGGGTAAAGGTCGGAGCGTAGACTTTATCAGTCGGGACCTCTGGAGCTTGACATTTAGGTTCAATGAGCCTCTCACCAGTCTGTGATCGCTCCCGGTTTTAACCGTATTGATCACTGAGACGTCATTGAACACCTGTCTACTCGTCGACAAGATAAAGTCTATCTCGTTTTTTGTTTTACCATCGGGGCTTACCCAGGTCCATTCGCGGTTTTCCGACTTCTTGAAAAAGGAGTTCATCATAAAGAGTCCCTCCTTCTCCATGAAGTCGGCCAACATTTGGCCCCGGGGATTCCGGTCTCCAGTTCCAAATTGCCCCACTTTCAGCTCATTCCCGAATCGTTTACCCAGCTTCGCGTTAAAGTCCCCCATGACCACAGTGAAATAAGAGTTCGAGGTATGTATGGCTCTAGAAATATCCTCATACATGACCTCAACCTCATCGTCGGAGTGCGTCGAAGTCGGCGCGTAAACCTGTATGACCTTCAACGAATACCGCTTGGTAATTCTGAGTATAAGGTACGCAACCCTAGTCGACACACTCTCGATTTTCACTATGTTGTGTACGAGGGACTTGTGGACTATGAACCCAACACCACCTTGGGACAGTTGGTCGCCTTCCCGGAAATAGAACAGAATCCCGGATTTCAGGATTATCGTGTCCTCCCCCTCTCTTCGGACTTCAGATAATCCTATTATGTCCCAATGTAACCTGCTCAATTCTTCCTCCAGTTCGATCATCTTCTCGTCGGTCCGCAGTGTGCGTGTGTTGTATGTTGCCAGGGCCAGAGGTCGTCGGTTTTGGTAACGCGGAATCTGCCGGGGATTCTTAGCACCCCCTGCCCTGCCGTAACCACGGCTGTTACCACGGCTGGGAATAGCAGGGCTGCCGGGGACTGGGGGCCGCGGTTTAATTGTGTCCTTCATTTGAGGGGATCTGCCATAATCGCCACGCTTGGCAAACGGGTTGGCGATCGCAGTAAGGTAGAAATTGGTACTCATAAGAACGCTGCTGCCCATTCTCTGGTATATATTCCCTCGGGACGACTTCTACGTCCCCCCACGGGATGAGAGGGGGTGGTGATATTCTCTTATTAATATTCAATTAAAATTTTCTTACACTCAGTCCCCGAAGACGTGACCTATCGCAATAATTGACCTCTTTCTGAAGTCAAATATTGCGATAGGTCACGCATCCAAACATATTTAAATATTTATATACAAAATATTAGATTACTGTCAAATATTAAAAATTATATTAATTCTCTATTAAGTTAAACTAATATCATGAACGGAAACTGCGCAAAATTTCGATACCTATAGTGCCTAGGTATTCCACTATGATATTACTTTAAGTGAAGAGAGATATAAGAATAGCAACAAGATTTCTGGGTGTCAGTTTCTTGACTATATAAATATTATAGTGCAACATAAATAGTGGACGACATTAAAATTTGTCATTACAATCACACTAAGATTATAAATGCGATAGTTTGTGAGGGTTTAAGTTTGTTACTTCTTCACGTCTAAACGGCTGGAGCGATTTTAAGAAAATTTGGTATGGAGTTAGCTGACACCTTCTATTAACACTTAGGCTATAATTTATAAAGTTTAACGCGGGTATATCCGCGGGGCCCAGCTAGTAGTAATAAAGCTTGCTGACACAAAACTGCATTGCGCGCCATACCTAAATCCTTATTACAGTTATTTCTGAAATTACTGTAAAACTGGAGCACTGATCATAAAATTATAAAGTAAAGCAGCGTAATAAAACCTTGGACGTGAACAGTATGAAGCCATCAAAATAAAGCTTTTTACTGTTCGGCGGTTAATAAACTCTGAACAGTTAGTTTCTCAATTAAAATATGTGCCGCCAACGACACATAGAAACAACATATTTTTTTTATGGAAACTATATAACTAATAAGTTACATATACTACTTTTATTTTGTAAATACATACTTATATAGATAATTACACCCAGATTCACGGCAAACAGACATGTTAATGCACACAAATATCTGTCCTGGGTGGTAGTCGAACCCACAACAAGCGGGGTGAAAGGCAAGCATTTACCAACCATTCCAACCGGCGGTCATATACGCGACGATAGTGGAAACCAAGAAATATAGAATTTAAAACTGCCCGCTATACTTACCTTGTTCTAATTACTATTTTTGTTTGCGGATTTTGTAGAACTTTTTAAAATCCGATGACGCGCTGAAAACCGCCTTTAAAGGCTTTATCCATTGACATTGATTGATTTCTATATTATAAACTTTAATTAAAATGCTAAACGAGCGCAGATAATAATGGCCAATACTTCTTTCATATATATTTTAAAGACTACGCCAAACACTTAATAACATGTAATTCACGGACACAAAGCACACCCAGAACAGCAGTTTATAGGTTACACAAATAGTGGTACTGAGCAGGACTTGAACCGAAAATACGAGGACACCGCAATATACTGAGACGACAAACTTAACGTGCACACGAGACTGCATGTGTGGCGCAATCCACACATGCAGTCTCATGTTTTGATATTGGAACGAAGTTCCTTATCGCGCGTTGTGAAAGGGGGCTACACGGAAAAAATCTTACGAAAAGTTGTCACGACACTTTTTGCTGCTGTGCGGCGTGCGCATGGCTCTCTGTCTGTCTCTCTCTCTCTCTTATAGAAAGCAAGCCAGATATTTTCATTTCTATTTCGCATTGAAGAGCGTGGTGTCGCGACGATTATTTTTGTTTAGTGTATACAGGATTTTTGTACATAATAAATAATAAGAAATAACTTCGTTCCATCCGGGTGTCCCTTGACACCTCTCAAATTTTTCCTACATGAAACGTAATTTCGTAGGTGGCCTATGAAAAGTTACGCGATTAATGTGGTCTAGTCATCATCATGTCGGCCGCAAGTCTCCCACGGCTGGACAATAGCTACCCTCAAGAATCCCTGAGGCATACCGTATATCCCATAATCACCACACATGGTAGCCAGGTGGGCGACCACTGTATCATATTCAAAGTGTTCAGAAATTACCTCGGGACAACTTTTACGTCACGAATGGGATGAAATAGGTAGACGAAATTCGTCGCTGTCATCACACACAGAATTTCAAAAACAATAGTAAAGGAACTAAAAAGAGCCATATATTGGCACTGTTGAAGGGATTTACTAATTACCAAGGCGTGTGTTAGTCCGCATATATTTTATTTTTTATTATTTTAACCCTCTACATGTGGCTTACAATGCTTCATGCAATTAACAACACTATGAAAGAACGCCAGTTCAATTGATAATATAATTTAAGGGGTTAAGTGGTCACGATTTCAACCTACCCTTGATAGTATTGTGAGCCACTAATAGTACTACTAACTAATCAAGTTTAATTGGTACGTCAGGAAGGGTTCTAGGTATAATGCTCTTAGTACAGACGACATTAGTGGATACACTTGCCAAACGAAAGCTATCCTTAATACCTAAGTAATAAAGTCTACGTAATAAGCTCAGTGTATTCACCGACGTAATCATTAGCATTGATCAATGGTAATTTTAGGGCTTTTTCTAACAATTAATTTAAAATGGAAACATAGCAGCCGAGTAGTTTCAAAACTTTGTTCCATCATCATCATCATCATATGAACCGAAAGACGCCCACTGCTGGACAAAGGCCTCCCCCAAAGATCTTCACGAAATACCTTACAGTAAGAAATAGCTAGATGATCTCACCGGTCCGTAAGTGATCGGCGAGGTTAAGCAACTAGGTTCGCGGTCAGTCTATAGATGGGTGACCACCAAAGTGCTTTAATTGCAGAGCGTCTCCGTGCTTCGGATGGCACGTTAAGCAATCGGTCCCGGTTGTAGCCATTAGGCAACATTCATTAAGCCACGTCAGAGGCCTACTGGGCGGCTTTAACAACTCTTGACACTAGGGTAACCACTGCCCATACAATAATCAAGCAAGCAAGTAAATACGTACCTATATTTCACACCAAATTATCTAGGTTTATATATCTTTTGATGATTGTAGTATTTTTAAAGTTAATTTTGTTAAGATCGGATGATAATCTTAGGGTTTAAAACTTTTATTACCTACATAACTGTCGATTTATACAAACAATATAACAATCCGAAGTACGAATAGGCACCATTAACTAGAAGACCATAACACGTTCAATAACCAAACATCGTAACTCCTAAACAAGTAATAGAATAGGAACGCCGGAGGCTGAGTCGATGATCCGTGCAACAGAACGGGTCTCTGTTTGATCTACATAAGTAAATAACTGGAAATTAAACTGTAGTAGGAAGTACGTAGTTCTGTCTGATAGGGGTCTGTATTGACGGTATGAACTTCTAAAGCGATCGAGACGTATCAATAACGGCAACTGTACTTTAGATAAGTCCTTTGTTTCTATGTATCTGCATTCGTACCTACCAGTATAAGATTTGCTTTATCAACTGTGGCTCAACTGTGGAGCAACAGTTAAAGTAACCTCGCCCTTTCCGCAGAAGACACCTACTTGTCGTCCACCTAGGTAGCTAGAGAAAGCCGCAGGCTAGCTAGGGTAGGTTCCTCAGCGGCGAGGATCGCTTTGGCCCATTAACGCGTGATCGGAGATCCCGTGTATGTGATCACACCCTCATTTAGAATTTCGTCTTTTTGCTTTAGTCTTCCATTCTTTAATTTTAATATAGTAGAACTAAATTTCAAAATAATAGATTAGTAACTTGTTATTTATTTAAGGATTTCAGAAAATATATGCGATAAATAAACCGCACGGACGGACTAATTAATTTACTAACTGCATTGTGAGCCTGACAAGTACAAGTGTATGTTAAATACCCTGACTGCCTCGTTGGTCTAGCGGTAGCGTGTTCAACCGCAGATACCGAGGTCCTGGGTTCAAATCCTGGGTCGGGCCGAAAGTGATTTTGGGATCTGTAAAACGAAATAATCTTAATATCAGCCCGAAGTCTGGGAGTTGGCGGTATTATACCCCCGTGCCTCGGAGAGCACGTAAAGCCGTCGGTCCTGTACCTGACCTATTTCCGGTCGTGTCGCTAGTCGTCCCATCGGATCATGAGAGTGATGGAATAGAAACTGCTCCTGCGTTTGCGCGCACACACTTGAGCACTATATGTATGTCCCGCGCAGATGGCTAGTCTTCTTTAAGACTGGCCGCCGTGGCCGGATTTCGGCTAGGAGGACATTATTTATTATTTATTATGTTAAATACCCAAGTGCTGAATAAATTTAATTTAATTTCACTTATGTGTTCACTATATTAGTTACTTAGTTCTTCGGGGTGTGGACGTGTTTTGTGTCCGAGTATTGCGTGCTGTGTGGTGACGGCTGGGAATACCAAAATATCATCACCCCCTCTCATCCCGTGGGGGGCATAAAAGTCGACCCGAGGGAATATCTACCAGAGGACGGACAGCAGCTTCCTTCTGAGTACTATAACCATCTTACTGCGACCGCCAACCCGTCTGCCAGGCGTGGCGATTATGGCGTATCCCCCAAGATGATTATTAGAGGAGGCTTGTCCAGCAGTGGTCTTGTTTCAGCAGTAATGATGATCATCATCCGTGTTAATTGAACTCATATAAAAAATGCGTATTTGCAACGTCGCTCCGCGATAATTGAACCTAAAAAAAATGATAGAAAGATACTAGACCTACACATAGCTCAAAGACTCTAAGACTGCCCAAAAACCCAGACATCATTTTAAAAATAAGCTGCAATGTTTTAACTAATTGGCGTGAAAAATATTCACCTGAACGTAGTTTTTCTGGAGTACGACTGCAATGGTACAAATAATAAATAAATTAAACTGTATCCAAGCCTTTCAAAACTTCTTCCTTCACGAGACTCTCCCCAACAGCAATACCGATCTATGGCGAGGTAACCAATTTTACCGTACAGTGGCGAAGCTCGGAGACACCTTTTTATATGTCTTTACTTTCATGTACAATATCTAAGAGCTGTTATCTTTTGCACGCCTATTCAAGACACTATCTTCTTCTTTATTTGCTACTTGATCTAAAATTATTAAGCCTATTAAGATTATAAACGCGATAAGAGTAAAGAAATTTGCTTTTTAGTCTTAGCTATTCACGTTATTCAGGCGCTTGTAAACTATAGACAATTCTGACGAAATATGACCTTAGTTCTGTCGATTGGAGTGCTATACAGAAGCAAAATGTCATGGGACTGGAACAAAACTTTATTTAATAAACCGTAAATAGTTTCAACTACATAATATTTCAAAGAAGCCCGAGAATAATAATGTTTCTTTCTTCTTACTTGAACAGTTTCCCTTATATTAGAGTTGTTGAAGATGTCTTGCATGACTTAACGATCGTTTTTACTACAACCCGAACAGACAGCGAAAGACGATGCACTACCGATGAGTGTAAGGCAAGGTAAAAAAGTGCAGTTTGATCTCCCGGCTCAACTATAAATTATGAATATTAACAGTTTCGTGAAATGTAGTTGATGGTACAGCTAGTAACAGAAATAGCCTTATCTTGCTGGCTTCATGCTGGACTAGTGTAATGGTTGGTTAGTAATCCTGACTGCTAAGCCAGATGTCGCGGGTTTGATCCCCATCCAGGACAAGTCTTTGTGCGATGAGCACGATTATTTGTTACTAGCTGTGCCCGCGACTTCGTTCGCGAGTTAATTAGTTTATTTTTGTTTTTTTTTTCAAAAATAAACGTTTTTTCTAAAATAAAAGTAGCCTAAGTTACTCCTTATTACATAAGCTACCTGCCAATAAAAGTCCCGTCAAAATCGGTCCAGCCCTTTCAGAGATTAGCCGGAACAAACAGACAGACAGACAGACCAAAATTGTAAAAAAAACTATTTTGGAGTATGTACCGTATATATATTCGTATACATGTAGTAAAAATCGGTTATTTCAATATTACAAACAGACACTTCAATTTTATTTATATTTATAGATGTGTCTGGGTGTGATATATCTATAGTATGTATGTATTTAAAATTATATAAGTAAGTATGTTTATTTGGTTTGTTGTCAGTTGTCTGGTTGCCAAAGTAAAGCTCTTCCCATTTTGCGAGTAGATGGCAGTGCATGAGTTAATTACCGAATTCAAAGTTATCGTTTGATAACACTGGGTACAAACTACTAGTAGATTGTTTATGTTTATATGTCCTGGTATATTACTTAGAAACCACTTTTGGAACGCGGCTTAATCGAATGATAATCAACTTCACTATTTTTTAGGCACTTGCGTCATCGTCACCGCACGCTTCCCATGAGCTATATGTATCTTACTATATAAAAATAAATCGGGTTTTCCTTCCTGACGCTATAACTCCAGAACGCACGAACCGATTTCCACGGTTTTGCATTCGTTGGAAAGGTCTCGGGCTCCGTGAGGTTTATAGCAAAGAAAATTTATAAAATTTAACGCGGGTAACACCGCGGGGCACAGCTAGTACTGTATATATATGTACATAGATATACCTCCGTACGTTAATAGTATACATTTTATATATATAAAGAATATAACTCGTGGTAAAGTGTCAACTATAATATTGTAGATTATTTAGATCAGAACTGTAAAATAAAGTTTTTACTTCTATCGGCACCCCCCGACATGACGGTCATACATGATTTTTTTATAGAATTACACAACCTGGTTTTCTATAGTTTGTTAAATTTTATAGGTAGATTGCGCTGCACTACTATTTTTGTTACACTTTGTATATTGTACGTCCCAAAGAGCAATACGTATTCAAGAAGGACAAATTGATCTCCCGGCTCATGTATTATTGATATTAACTGGTTCGTGCCTGAGTATTGAATAACACAGTTGCAGGTACGGTCAGTAACAGAAGGGGCCTTCAACACAGACTAAACTTTTGTCGCCCCCAAATATTTTGGACAGTAGAAACTCAGTACTGTAAAAGGGTTACTCCAATCAAGGGATAAATAAGGCATAAAATTAAGCACCATACTTCCATATTATCTTATATTCTTAGAGTTTTGTGGTGTGCGCATAGAAAATCATCACCTCATCTCATCCCGTGGGGGGCATAGAAATCAACGGAAGGAATACCTACCAGAGAACGGGCAGCAGCGGTTTTCTGTGAACTATGACCATCAAACTGCGATAGCCAACCTGTCTGCCAAGCGCGGCGATTATGGCATATCCCCTCATTTTCGAGGAGGCTTTTGGCCAGCAGTGGACGTACTTTGGCTGCCATGATGAAAACCATCTTGTCTCCATCTCCCCAAAGTATTCTTAGCAATGTAAATCATATCCAAAAATGCAATGACTGAAGATGAAGTTTAAATTACAGTCGCTCTTAAACGTAATATCTAGTTGGCGTGGTTGGTAGATGCTTGCCTTTACGCTGCAGGTCGTAGGTTCGATTCCCACCCAGGACACATGTTTGTCTGCATGAACATGCCTGTCCGGAGTCTGGGTGTAATTATCTATATAAGTATGTATTCATTCAAAATCGTCAATCTTAGCCGGTATACGTTTGTAACGTAGACTGCACGTGCCTGAACCCCGGGGTCGACTCCCGCACCAGATAACAAGACTCCGGGTGGACGGTATCCGTCAATTATATGTTTGTAGAGACACAAGGAACCGTTTCCATAAAGTACCAGTCCTTTTCACAGCAAACTTTTGACAGGAGATACGTAATAAACGTTCCATAAATAACACACGTTTAGATTTTCTAAAGCGAGTATTCCTGCAGAATTTCTAAATATCCGTCTTGACAGGTGACAGGAATTTGCTGCCAACCTATTGTAGTTTCAGAAGAGCCAAATATTCTGAGGCTCGATAGCAATATACGTAGCGGTTTAAGAGCATTTCTATTGTCAGACTATTGGCTATATCGTCTATTTGAAGTCTGTTTAAAATAGACTTGTCTCACGTTGTTGCATTATAATAATAATGTCCGTTTCATAAAAATGGAATTATTACATTTTAGTTGACTTTATCGCAATAAGGTTCTCGAGTGGCGACCGCGAACTGGAAGAAGCAGTGTGAGCAGACAAGATGGACTGATGATCTTGTGATGGCCTGACCGGCAATTTTGGAGATCTGATGACGATTAATCATCGTCATCAGATCTCCAAAATTATCGCAATAATGGTCTACACCGTTATTGCGATAATCATACACCAACACATCATAACAAAGATAGGTTAGGATAGATTATCACACTAATATTATAAAGGCGAAGATTTGTGAGTGTACACACTCACAAACTTTCGCCTTTATTTTTCATTTCTTCACCTCTAAACGGCTGGAGCGATTTTTATAAAATTTGGTATGGAGTTAGCTGACTCCCTGGATTAACACATAGCCTACAATTTATAAAATTTAACGCGGATAAAACTGCGGGGAACAGCTAGTTATATAATAATTTTGGTTGACTTTATCGGCATAATGGAGTAGATGAACAAATCAAAACAAAGCTAGGAGTCAATGCCCTATTACATAGTCATGGTCAGCCTTGTATTAAACCGAGCCAGCTAATGGCTACGCTAACCAGTAGAATAACTGTTTTATTTTCTTTTTCACATTGGTTCGACTGTTCCGAGAAGTGTTAGCTAAATATTAAGTACCTTTTTCGTAGACTGGTGCTTCGACGATTTCAATATGTACGTAATAGATTTAAAGGTAATTGTTGAATGTAACACAAAGAATTCATGGTTTATTAAATAAATAAAAATAAAATAAAAAAGGTTTTTATTCACGTAGACTTTAAAAAAGCGCTTGTAATTAGCCAGAACATGTTTGTAGTAATATAGTTGTATACATTATTATTTCTAGTAGGTAACATAGATATTTAGGTACACATTGTATGAAAACATTTATAATTTTTTTTTTATTATAGCAATGATATTTAGCTAGCTCGTATAAAGTTATTGTCGAGAGATTATGTTTAATTATCTAGTTAAAGTCTAATATTTTTACTACATATTGTCAATGGTTCTGTCTATATTAAGGTATTATTATTATGACAGACCTTGTGTTAATAACGACGGTCGCGCTTTAATGCTACCACCGGATCCGATGCGCCCCAACTGAGAAGACCCAGCGAAACAAACTCAGTGGGTACATCTACTACCGGTTTCAACACGACCCAGTTGAGACGGTCCGGCGAAACATACTCAAGCGGGCATGAACACGGGATTTGGTCCAATTAGAGTACATTAGAATAGCAGAATAACTATATAACACCGCAAATAATCATGGAACTTTTTTTTTGATACTTTTTGGATTTACAACCTATCACTCTATAGGCGGCGCTGTGATCAGATGCCAGTTTCTTTTTTTTTTTATTTCGTTGGCAGCAGGACATCGGTCAAGTTAATATTAATATATAAAAATAATTTATTGTGATTCATTTGTTTTAAGTATTTTGTAGACGTTACTATTTTTATTTCACATGTCACATTTGAGATATATTTTGATAAGGCTCGGTTAGGTTTGTTTAAAAAAAAAAAACAAACATGGCTGTTGTCAGTGTATTAATTTCTTCTTGATACTCCACGTGTCCCAGATAATGAGACCTTGAAAGACATTCAGAAGGCCAACGAAGTGGGCCTATATGTGTTCCTAAATATGACAATGATATGAATTCTACTTAAAGAAGTCAGTTGTTACTATTCTGACCACTTTTTTATCACAGGCAGAAATAGCGATTGTTGAACTACCTAAGAACTAGCTCATAAGTATAGCCTCGAGTGAGATTGAAGAGGTACTTGAACATAACTAAGCATCTTGAAGTATCGTAAATGCAAATAATAAACATTTGTCGAGAAAATACAGGCCACTCTCAACGTGTCCACTAGCAAGTAATATTTTATGCACAGTATTTTCAAGAACGTAAATAAATCCTATTATAGCGAATACATTGTCCGGTTCATAAGTATTAAACGATTTAGTTGGTTCTTGCGTATTATTGGGATAGCACTTAAGCTACAGGAAAAAACGAAACCTATTCTTCTAAGAGTATCCTAATAACGTAGAAAAATGTCATCAAAATCCATTATAGTTATAGTAGATATTTATGAGTTTTCTTTTTTCGTATTTATAGTCCCGAGGATACTAGGAGAACAGAGGAGGGATTTAATACTTGTGAGTTTACAGTTAGTTTAGGAGTATTTCACTACTTCACCGTACGATGAATGCGTGAGAGGGCTCCAGCAGCGTCTAGTAAATAAGACTACAAACTTAGTAGCCTTAGTAGCCAGAGGAACTCCCTTTTGGGGTTCAAACGGCTCAGGGCAGTTACTGACATTGAGATTCATGTGAGAGTCAGTTTGTGGATCAGGATGTATTTAACTGCCACGATCACAAAGGGATGGTGCATGGCTGGAAAATTGTTAAGTTGTTTGATGGGTAATTGGAGGTCGCCGTGTAGATTTTTATTGCGAACATACCACGGAGTGCCCATGGCACGTTGCATGAACCGATTTTTAAGCGTTTTTGCGGCTAGTGCGAACACAGGATACGAATAGGTCATAATGGGCGAAGGAACGTACTTGTACATAATGGACAGAGAATTTTACTGCGCGTATTCAGGAGGTAGTGAAGACGACTACGAGTTAATGCAGCGCGACGTTACCAGAATTCTGGAGATAGTCATGGATGGAATACGGGCTGGTGCTGGAGTAATATAATGCAGTGTCGTCTGTAAAGAGAGACAGGTGAGCTATCGAAGGGATGGGATGTCGCAAGTTTAAATAATTACAATTCAGTCATCATCATCATCATATGAGCCGAAAGACGTCCATTGCTGATCTCCAGTATTGCCGATCTTGCGCTATTCGCATCCAGCATTTCCAGCGCCCGCCCAAGATCATCGGTCCATCTTGATCAAATTCAGTACACCAATTATATTATCCATTGCTTTCTAATTCTGCCAATGATATCTATTTAAGTAGACTGCTTAATTAGTATCCCACTCTATTTATGTTAGGCGTTTTAAACCCGTTTAGCAACACTTGTGTCAATTAATTAAGATACTGTATGGCTGGAAAGCAACATTAGTTTCAATTAATTTAATCTTGGAAGACTGAACTTAGGCTCTAAGAACTTGAGAGCTTTTAGTATAGGTAAGCAGGGGAGAGGGGAGTATTTTATTTCATTCGATTTTCGAGATGGTCCGGTTTATATTTTCAAAACCATTGTTATTATTAAGCCAAGTTGAAGTCGATGTCGATTAACAATTATATGTATGTAACAGACTAGAAAAGAAGGACGTTATCAATTGAAGTGAACAAAAAGCGTAACACGATTGACGTCACGCTTCCGCATCCGCTATATGTATAACAATTATTATTATAGTGTAGATTATTTAGATCCGATGTATAGAAATTATTTTCACTTTTATCGACAGTCCCCGATGACTGCCCCACATGTTTCTTTGATAACTACACAGTTATACAAAATCAGTCCTTTTGTATAACTGTTGAAAACGTCTGTTACCGAATGGTACTGATATCACTATCTGGTAAGACGTTGAATACAAAATTCAGATAGAAACTTAAGTATCCGATGACGAACCGATCTATTAATATTTTCTCAAAGGTTTTATGATGTTAAAAGGAATATTCCAAGGTCGTATTGCTTTTTGTAAAAGAATCTACCGCGAAGGAACTTTGTTAGGGAATATTTTATGAGAAACACCATGTTGGTTGAGCTGTTTAGAATTCCTTTGAACCCTCCGATAAGGAAAACATTAATGGATTTACAATATTTTGCTTATTTATGTTCATTCTATTATTGACACTTTGCCAAAAATATCGTCCTTATAGACTAGTGGTTAGACCGTTTCGCTGTGGAGTCAGTGTTCTGACGGTGACACGGTCTAGGTCTAGGCGTAGTGGTGCGTGCCTGGGGTTTGAATTCGGGACCACTTGCTTCCGAGTTTAAACCCAAGGCGTACACCACTGACTTTTCCAATTTATGTGTGTATAAGAAATTAACTATTTCGTAATTAAAACGGCGAAGTAAAGTGTCATGACGGAACCAGCACGCCTGAGAGTTCTTCAAAAATGTTTTTGATGGCATACCCGCACTTGGGTAGGTGGACTATGCGTCCGTCTGATAAAGGGCTCCATCATCGAATAAAAAAGCAAACTGGACCGAGAGTTTGACGAGATCATTGAGGCACCAGGCGAATAACCTTCCCGATAAAACGATTGCCGGACCCGGCATTTAAACCCAGGATCTTTTGATGTAAAACATCTATAGCCGCACGTAAAACAGATTTCTGGCGTGGCGACGCATGCCGTAGTTTTTTCTTTTTTTTTTTTTTTTTTTAGTTCCTATCTCAATATGTACTTTTCGACTTCGACTTCGACTTCGACTTCTACTTGGACTTCGACTTGACTTCGACTTTGACTTCGACTGCGACTTATACTTAGACTTCGACTGCGACTTATACTTCGACTTCGACTGCGACTTAAACTTCGACTTCGACTTCGACTTCGACATGACTTCGACTTTGACTTCGACTGCGACTTATACTTCGACTTCGACATCGACTTCGAATTCGACTTCGACTGCGACTTATACTTCGACTTCGACTGCGACTTATACTTCGACTTCGACTTCTGCATATTACTTTTACAAAATAATGTCGATGTTTCACATCTGCCAGGCGTCCCGTGACGGCTCACATTTTTTCTGAACACGCTACAGCTGGACAACCGAGGCAGTATTTTATCATAGGGCAACTAGAGCAATACTTACAGGAAAGGAATAATAAATAAGCTTCATAGAATCGAGAAAGTTGTTTACCAACTTAATTAACAACGACCAACTCCGCCTTCCAGCTGTCAAGTCTATCCTCCATAAAACGCCAAACTGCACCAAAAAACTCGTACAGAATTTTATCAGGCATGAAGCCATAAATTGAATGCAAACTTGCAGTTCTCTTATTTTATAGCTGGAGTGGTGCGACTGGCTTGAATACCGTTCTCCAAGGCTAACATAACTGTAAAATAACCAGTATTCCTATAAAGGATCGGAATCTACGACCCTTTTATTTGTGCTAATGTTTCATGGCAATATAAATTTAATTGAGACGTAATAAGCTTTACAAGAAGTGTAATGGTTTAATTTGTAAGATATGTAGCAGGTTGTAATCGTTGTTTAGAACTAAACTTAGTAAAGCCTTAGTAAGGTTGGCAGTAAGGCTGCTTGCGCCGACAATATAATTGTATTTTTTTTTTATATATACCAAGTTGCAATACCTGATGGTTATCGTTGCCTATTTTGCTTGAATTACATATGGCATCATTCAAGCGTTGTTAACCCTTTCTCCATTCTTGATGAGCCATTGAAACCTTACTCACGCGAGGATTCCAATGCCGCGACTGCAGCGTGTGTGTTGTAAAGATCCCCAGTCGAGGTCACAGAGCGAATGTTATGTGGGAAGAAACAACCTCAATTTTATATTTAGGATCGGTCAATTTAGGACTTTTATTTTTATTTAGGTCAATATAGACTCCAATGAAATCTTTTTGAATGATGCTGTGAAGATCAAAGCACCATCTTCCAATTAACTCCACGTGTCCCGTTTTGTGTACGAATAATTAATCCCTAGAGCGAACTACCATTTAAAATATAAAAAACAAAACTATCGCATATATTATTTTACCTAAATCTAAAACTAGCGGTATGCACGAGCAACGGGTGTGTATTGTTTCATCTTCTTCTCAGCAGATTGTGTTGTCAACCATCTTTCATAAATATATTTCATAATATCTTTGACACGGCTCGCGATAACTTTCGGGTGTTAAAATTCGTATTTTTCCTTCTAATATAATCAAAGAATACGGGATAACTTTTACCAGCTTATTAAACCTGCATATTTTTCTGCAAAATAACTTTATAAGGAAGCTTGTATCGTGAAATTTTGGCTAACAAACCGTAGTAGTACCAGATACGATCGGCAAAGTGCTTTACAATATCCCCGGGAGGCCCGTTGTACCAAGCTTCGAGTTCAGAAATAGAGTTAGGTTACTTTGTAACTCTTTGTACGATAAGAATTTATATTTATTTTTCAAAGCTTCGATTTATGGCATAAATTTTCTTGTAAGATTTACTTATAGTCTTTTTAAGAAGTTGTGCGTGATGCATTCAGTGTGCCAGTAAATGAGCTGTGCACAAGTGGGCACAATATCCGAGCATTTGAAGGCATACAATATGGTTCCAATTGTGCTTTTTGGGTACGAACAGTAACATTAAAGATGCAAAATACTACAGGAAATAAATCTACCATTTAAAGTGAACTCGACTTTCACCCGGGTAAAAAGAAATGGGTACAATATACGTAGTAATAATTTCCTCCTAGCTGAATTACGGCCACGGCGGCCAGTCTCAATGGAGCCATCTCGCGGGACATATTTAAGTGTACAAGTGTCTACACAGGGGCACTTTTTATTCCATCACTCTCATGATCCGATGGGACGACTACCGACGCGATCGGAAAGAGATCAGGTTCAGGACCGACGGCTTTTCGTACTCTCATACGCAAATTAAGTTCCTTAAGAGCAGGGAACAAAATTAACAGAAATGAAATGAAAAAATGTTTATTTTTGACAAACATGAAATCTTAACATACATAACTAAATTAATATAATAAATTTGGTAGTCAAAAAAGGCCCCTATCTCAGCATTAGCTACGGCAACACAGGTGTATTACTGCAGCGCTGATCTTCCGATGAATACGTACCAAAGCAAAAAATAAATATATAATTTAAAACATATTTTAAAATTAAGGATATACCACTATTTCTGTAAATTTCGTTCCCACCTCTTTTCAAATAATACTTTTTACCGCACACTAGGGGTCTGCGGAATCAATTAACTGCCGAGGTATTTCCGATCCGGTCTGACATGACAACCTTCAAGAAGCGAGCCTAATCCTTATAACACACATGAATGCCCCTCTGGTGTTGTGTTAAAAAAAGCACTGGAATTCTGTTCGCCCCATTTTACGGTATGCAAATAAATATGTGCAAAGATGCAGTTCGATTTCACATTAACTTTGTAAAATAATAAAGTAAGAGAATTTGGTACATTAAATATTCTTAATCTAGGTGTACATTACTAGGTGTAGTTAGGATTAATCTATGTGAGAGACTGGTGTCTGTACTAGGAGACCTGTATGACAGATCGCCAGTCTCTCCACACTCTGGATAGGTAGATTTCAATTTTGTACCTCTCGATTAAGCTGAGTGTGTGTTTGTGTGTGTGTGTGTGTGCGTGTGTGTGTGTGTGTGTGTGTGTGTGTGTGTGTGTGTGTGTGTGTGTGTGTGTGTGTATGTGTGTGTGTGTGTGTGTGTTGTTGACCAGACTTTTGTATATACATATTCTTTTATTTATTTATATATTTTGTGTTATTTATATTTTCATTACATTAAGATGGAACATGCAATAAGTTTTCCGTTTCTTCATAATCTAGTGATTTAAGCCAGATGGTAATAGTTCTTTTGCAGTTATATTTTGTAAGTGGGTAAATATTCATGGTTTTATTACAGTTATTATAAATGTATCCTCCCAAAAACCCAAAGAATTTATTGGAGAAGGCTGTGGTCCACTGATTTTTGGGGCAAACTTTATACCTTAATCTTTTATTGGAGACTTGCGATGGGTTATACTGTATCAAAGAATGTTGTTTTAGAATAGCGTTTAATACGTATAGATGCCGCACTGTCAAGACATCGCAGATGTTGTAAAGCTCTTTTGTAGGGAAGAAAAATGGTTTAAAACGACTTACTTTTAGGACTGCACGTTGAGCTCTTTCTATCTTTATCAGCCTAGTCTTGCATGTACCGCCCCAAACCGTAATGCAGTAACTTAATATCGATTGGCATAGTGCCATACACATTCTAATCACTTTGTGGTCTGCTATGTGGCGTAAGTTTTTAAATATGAAAATGAGTTTTCGGGTCCTAGACGAGAGCAGATCTATGTGGTGACTAAAGCTCAGGGTGCTGTCAATTACGATGCCAAGGTACTTAATGTTGGAAGTCATTTCTAGATGGTTGCAAGAACAAGGATAGCTTAAAGAACACGTATGTGCAACGATATTGTTGATATTTAGAGTAGCTGAAGGAGTGTTGGTGATATAGAAAGGAATGTATTTGGTTTTCCCAACATTTAGAGTTAAGCCATTATCTTTTAGCCAACACATCACGGTATTTAATCCGGCTTGAGCATATCCATGTGCCTCTTCCCAAGTGTCACCATGAAAGACCAAGGCAGTATCATCTGCGAATGTTACAATTTTGCCATTTACTATTTGGAGGTTACACAGGTCGTTTATAAAAACAAGAAATAATGTCGGGCCCAATACGCTACCTTGTGGCACGCCATAAGTAATCGGCAAGTCATTACTAATAAGTTGCCCGATTCTTACTCTTTGTAGCCTATTGGTCAAGTAATCGCGGAACAGTTCCAACTGAATATTTCGAAATCCTAGCTTTTCCAATTTGTTCAGTAGAAGCGGGACAGAAACTGTGTCAAACGCTTTTGCTATGTCCAAAAATACAGCAATAACCTTCCTCTTTGTGTCAAGCTTCGATACTATATGATCTGTCAACTCATGGACTGCATCGCTAGTTGATATGCCAGCTCTAAAGCCAAATTGGGAATTAGACAGAAGTTGTTTTGTTTCGAGGTAGTTGACTAATCGTTTATTGATAAGTTTTTCCAATATTTTGGACATAGTTGGTAGAATAGAGATGGGTCTATAATTGTTGACACAGGCTCTGTCACCAGCTTTATGAATTGGAATTACTTCAGCTAGCTTAAATTCTTTTGGGAAATTGCCAGTAGTGAGAATTAAATTAAATATATAAGTTAAAGGGGGTACTAAAATATGTTGATATCTTTTCAAAAAAGTCCCAGAGATTTTGTCATGTCCAACAGTATTACTTTTCTTTATCTGTAGTATATAATTTCGAACCTCTGCTTCATCAGTGGGAACCAAAGCAAATGAGAAGGGGGAAGAATGTATATACGCAGAAGTAACATTAGGTAAAGCTACGTTCAAGTTTTGTTCGGCGATTGTTTTGCCAATGGACGCAAAAAATCTATTAATATTGTTAATACAGGTAATGGGGTCTGATACAGAAAGTAATCCTGCAGAAGCATTCGTCGTTTTATTAGTATGTGTCACATGTTTTATTGTATCCCAAAGCTTTTTATTACTAATTTTAACTGCTTTATCAATTAGGTCCTTTTCATAGTCTCTTTTAAGTTTTTTCAACAGTCGGTTACAAAAATTCCTGTATCGAATGTATGTTGTTTTAATTATTTCATTATCTGGATGTTTTTTTGATTTCAAATGTAATTTGTCGCGGTTTTTCATACATCTCAATAAACCAATCGATATCCAAGGTTTCTTGATACGTTTTCTATTTGGAATAGTAATAGTTTTTGAGTTATTTTTTATCTTAATATTCAACTCATTAATGAGAACTGACGTAGCAATATTAGCATTAGTTGTTTCGTAGATAGAATTTAAGCATATATTTTTCATATCATTGTCTAGTCCTTCGTAGTTGATAATATTTTTATTAAATGATGATTTATGCGGTTGAATGTTCTTTGTCAGAATAAAAATAACACAGTCATGATCGGTGACTGATGATTCAGCGACATAACAAAAGGCGGGCAATTTGCTTTTAAGCATAACATGATCCAAGCAAGTTTTGCTATGTGTTGGTAACTGATGAGCTGCTAATATACTGTGAGATGCTAAGAGATTTAAGTAGATTGCTGAATTACTGTCTTTATTGTTTGCCGTAATATCCACATTGATGTCACCAATTAAAACAATATTTTGATAGTTGAAACCGCTAAGTAAGTTGTTCAATGATTCGATAAAGGGTTGGATGTTTTTATATCCGGGCGGTCGGTATATAGCACTTACAATTGTATTACAGTCTATTTTTATTGTTAGACAATTAGCGTCCTTTAGATCGGGCTCTAATATAGTAACACGCATATTATTTTTAAAGTACACCACAACGCCTTCATTTTGAGTGAAGTTTCTTTCATTATGGGCATAGGTATAGCCGTCTATTGACGGAATGCTGTGCGTATGGCGCAACCAACATTCTGTAAGAATTATCAAATCCCAGTCGGTCTTTGATCTGTCAATGAGCGTTAAAAGGCTATCGAAATTTCGAGTTATGCTGCGGATATTTTGATGGATAATTTTCAGACTTTTATTATGTGTTTGAATTAGATTCAGACAACCTTCGATGTTACAAAGACCTGACTGTGCAATCGTAAATTTGTCGAGATCACTATTTAAATCGTTTATATTATCGAATTTTTTAATTTTAAATTCAGATACGCAAATGCAGTTAAGTGTTTGACTGAGAAGGTACCAATGTAATATATGTAGTTATCTATTAATATACGGGCATAAGAGTCAGTAAGGTAACGTTGTATTGAAATATTGCTACAAATGCATAAATGTGTGTAGTTTATATCTCCAGAAAATAAATATAGTGTGTTAGGTATTGAGTGGGATTTTGACAATGGGTATACAATACGATCTGTAAACGTAAGAACTTTAGAATTACTATTATAACAGTGTAACGATATTAAATAACAATCAGAAATGTAAGGGTTGAGTGTAATAGTATAATTTAAATATAATAGTATCGTGTATGCGTATAGTTTGTCGGACATATACAGATATAAGATGTGATTATGTAATGTAGAAAAAATATTGCCATTAAGTAACATAATGTAATGGTCTAATTAATACATTGTAAGCCTATAAAGGATGAATAAACAATTTATTTACCAAAAACCATTGAATTAAACAAATTAGTTGTATATATCAATGCCATAAACCTTCCAAGGATTTATTTATCTAAGTTCAGTTACGTGCCATGTTAGTTATATTTGTCATGCCGAAGTTTACGAGTTAGTAAAGTTCACGATTAATTAAATCATAAATTAAGGAATCACGTAAAAAGATTACAAATAAAGGATTTGCTTTTACTTTTTATTAAACGGAGTGAAACACGTTTAATCTCACTGAGAATCCGCCATGCGAAAAGATAAATGGCGGGAACGGTGTTATCATTTTACAATCATCTTTTTCATGCATTTCATGAGGCAAAGGGTATCTTCATTCAGCCACTCAGGTTATTTAATCAAGTCAATGTAAAATGTCTACGCTACTTACCTACGTCTTGTTTTAAATTAAATTAAAACAAAATATGGAAAGGAATAAAATGTTAGCGTCCCATAAAAATAAACTTGGAAAAGTAACATTTTTTACTTTAAGAATACTTGCGTGTCGCTGTAGAAAGTTTAAAAGCAGTTTGTTTTTAGACATATTTTTATACAGTCATTACTTAGATGACCTCTAGAAAGCCATCAAGATATTGGGACGCATTTTACCACACGTACCATGTACACATATGTGGTAAAATACAAATGCCTGAGCCTCACCGCTCAGTGTCATCTTAATCCATTGAAAAGTTACATTTGAGGTTACGTTTGATAGATGACACAATTTAATTTTTTAGACATCAAGGGTTATCAATAAAAATAGCTAACATTTTTTGTTGCAAATTAGATTACCTTCAACTTTTGTCAAGTAACTTTTATTCGTAGAACCAAGTCGTAACTGAAGACGTATAAGTGCATGTAGCAAATAGCAAACAGCACATAAATAATACTGTTTGGTGCCTAGCTATATTAAGATATTATTGAAAAGAATTAATTTCCACAGTCCGGTATATAACTCAGTTAGCGGACTTGCAATAGCGTGGCTCAGAATGCATCATTATTGAATTGCTGGTCCAGCATGGAACGTCTTTTCGATCATGTCATTTTGCCCGTCACATCTGAAACCACTCGGCATAAACGCAATTCTAACAGGCATTTTAAAGTAAAAATATATATATAGGTATATAATATATTAAAAAGCAAGAAGTCCCTGGTTTTCTTGCGCATTTACTAATCTATTGAAGTATGCGTAGGTATATGTATGTGTATACAGGGTACTTTAAAATCCGGCTAAAGTACCTTAAAAAAATATTTTCCAAGTAGCAATACTGACAGCGAAAGTGTAAATGAAAAAGAAGGAGACGGTAATAACCGGGAGAGGTTCGTTCGTTATCTCACAGACGCCACATGTCTGAATAGCTACCATTCGACGAGGAGCATTCGAGTATTACCCCTCTTAATTAAGAGAACGAAAGTGGTCTGAAGTCTGAAAGCTAGCGGTGTACAATGCCTAGGCATCCTGTTTTGAAGGGTTATTGTTCTTGAATCGCGCGTTTCCTCTTAGAGTGAAGCCATGATTATACAAAGACTGAGCTCGTATCTAGGTAGGCATTCGCAATTATTTTTAATTGCTAAGGTGTTTTGGAGGGAGATATTATGGCTATGGCTTTGATCATTGATGTAAACCTACGTGTGGGCGAAAACTTTTGGTATGGCTGTCAACAAAAAGTTGTGTACGTACAAATATTGGATTCGATCCAATTAGCGAGTGAAACTTTGCAGAAATAATACGTAAATATCGATAGTTATAATTACCCAAAAACATCTTGTTCAATACATTAAATACGGGTAGTATCCATTACTATATTAACCATATGAACGAAAACTGAAAAAAATAGAAGTGGAAATATCTCGCTACAGTAATCTAGCTAAATTACACTTTTGAACTTAGATTTTATTATAAAAAGGAAAAACAATGACATAATGTAAACGATGGCGATACTATTTCGCAACTTGTTTGTATACTGATCAACCAGTGTTGCGTATCCACGCCGTAGATATAAAAAAAATATCTAAATTTTTACAGTTGTGGGTCTATTGTTGTGGAATATCTATATCTTTATATATTTTGCAAGTTGTTTCGTTTCATAGGCAAATTAAGTTTCGTTCACCATTTATATAACACCTAATATACTATATTTAAACTATTTATATAATTAATATACATTATGAATAGAGACGTTCTCAAGAAAGGGCAGGTCAGAAGTACCGTAGTACCATAGTAAACCGGCGAGCATGTATGAAGAATATAATGACAGTAATCGAGGCAAAAGACGTGTGCAAAGATCGTGACAAATGGAAATCCGTTGTCTCTGCCTACCCCTCTGGGAAACAGGCGTGAGTCTATGTATGTATGTATGTATGAATGAATACGAGTGTCACATTCCGCAAAGTTAGCGCTACTAACTAGATTAAAAGCCCAGTATAAAAGTTAAAGTTACGACGAATGAAGTTATGAAAAGAAATTCACAAACATTCTCTCATGTCAAGTCTCAAAAGAAAAGCGAAGTTTCACTTCTTTAAAACAGAAATTTAACTAAATATAACCTGTAGTACTTATCTCCGTAGTTGCTCCTCCATCTTCCGAGGTCAGGTACACTTGGAAATGATCGAACCCATCAATTACTAGACATACTAGACAACAATACTAGACAGCGACATTTATTTTCTTTAGAGTTCACTGTACCTATTAGGCAGACAGCAGGAAGATCCATCTTGTAACGAAACCTCCTGGTCGAATTTTGGCTACGGCAGCCAGTCTCAATGGAGACCAGCCATCTGCGCGCGACATATTATCGTGTACAAGTGTGTGCACAAACGCAGGGACACTTTCTATTCCATCATTTTCATGATCCTATAGGACGACTAGTGACAAGGCCGGAAAGAGGTCAGAGAAAGGAAGAAGAGCAGGTCCGACAGCTTTACGTGCTTTGGGAGGAGCTATAGATACAGTCAACTCCCAAACTCCTGGCTGATACTGAAAAATGTTTACTTACATAAAAATCTCAATATCACTTTGTGGCCCGACCCGATATTTGGACCTATGACCTCATTATCTAGGTATATACTGTAGGTGACAACACTGGTCACTGTGACAGACGAACCAACTACCCCAATCTGTCAAATTTCTTTTATAGATTTTCAACTTTATCACATAAGCACAAGGTTCACTTTCAATTGGGGTAATTTGACAGATGGGGTAGCTTGATGTGCTGGCGTCTGTATATTACTTAAGATTAGTATTAGCTACGCTGATAGTGTGCAAAACACGTTTCTTTTTGTGCCAGAATCGCCCACATTAATTAAAAATGTAAACTTTTAGGCCCACCTCAGAACTTAAACCCAGCGTTAAATTCAGTTGAACATGTTACAGCTTATTTTCCCAATTATTTTTTTTGGTTGTGTATGTATATATATATATATATATATATATATATATATATATATATATATATATATATATATTAATTTTCACGCAGCTAGAAATATTTTTTTACTAACACTAGTTTATAAGTTGTTATTGTAACTAACACATATGGAATTTATTCTGAATTAAATTATTATTATTATTAAAGCTTGCTCTATTCTATACAATACCTATGTAACATGTTTCGTTTCACACCACGTAATATACTTTTGTAAATAAATCCGGTGTATCAACAAAAGCGTCCAATTCCCTTTGTGTTAAGCAATTTTCCGTGAAAATCATATCAGGGTGTTCCTTTTGAAATGTAAGAGGGTTTAGGCCCATTCATACCTTAGTTACTCCTCACGTTAACCGTGGGGGGAACTCAATGGGATAATATGGGACACCGCGGTGAAAATATTGAGTTAAGCTGATAGTGTTTGGGGTGAAATGGCTGTTTTTATCAAATGGATTTCTTTTATGGGGTTTGTGTTGATTGGTAAAGTGGCACTTGTTTTCGCGATAAAATAAGCCTTGGGGAAAAACACGTCTTATCTAAAAATGAATGTGGTACTCATTTTAAAAGATTGATAAATAAAATAGTGTTATTTCTAACTGCTCACCTGTTGTATAAGCAGAGTTCAAAAGTAGAATAAATTTTGTATGTAGTGTTTTTTTATTATATACTTATATATATATATATATATATATATATATATATATATATATATATATGCACGATGCGATTTTTAACCGAAATTTTGTTAGTAAACAGAATTTGAAAATCACTTTTTTTAGTGGATACAGATTAGTCCAAGAGCTGGCACGCATTTTTGGGTAGGTATTTAAGGCAAGCTGAAAACTTGTCCTATAGCTCTTCAGACACACCCCAACACGGAACTGCAGACCTGGCTGGCGGCTAGCGGGTCTAAACCAACCCCTAAATTTTTGATTTTTTTTTTTTCCAAAAAATGTATTTGAGGTAAGCTGAAATTTTGATATGTTGTAGTTTAATGTTTATACAATACATAAATAACATTCAAGTTCCCTTAAATACATTTTTTCGATTTTTTTGCAAAATATTTTTGCACACGCCTGGCAGTGCTAAAGACCCGACAGAATCGCCTGTCTTCTTTTTGTATTGTAAAAACATTAAACTACAACATATTAAAATTTCAGCTTGCCTCAAATACATTATTGGGTTAAAAAAAATCAAAAATTTAGAAGTTGGTTTAGACCCGCTACCCACCTGCCAGGTCTGCAGTTCCGTGTTGGGGTGTGTCTGAAGAGTTATAGGACAAGTTTTGAGCTTGCCTCAAATACCTACCCAAAATGCGTGCCAGCTCTCCTACTAGATGGTTTATCGTATTGTGCACATCCGATTGAAAATTTTTCTATACGTATAGAGACTAAGGACCATGGACGGCTATCATATGGTGGACGCGGCGCGTCTGCAGAGAATACCTACGACTGTATATCTAGGACGGCAGAGGGGAATACGGTTTACTGTATTGTGTATATTGCCAAGAGAGATTTACTTGCTTTGAACGATTAAACTACGGATAGCCTAGAGTTAACCGTTATTTCATCATCCGGATAGTCTAGGGCGTTCCTTAGCCGTGATTACGGGAGGGGGGACTGTGGACCCGGCAGTCGGACTTTTATCCTAAAAATAGTTTCTACAAAATATGACTAGACAGCACTTCCTGCCTTCTTTCTTCCTTCGCGTTAGCACTTGAGCTAGTTCGGTGCTGTCTTAAGATACGCTGATACGATAGATGTGTAAAACATAAATAACAATTATCATAAATATCTTGGGACATCACCCGACCATCTGATCCCAAACTGAAACCAGACAAATAATAAACATATTTATAAATTTCTAAATACACACACATTATTTATAAATTACACCCAGACACAGAACAAATGAACGTTCATCACACAAATATTTGTCCCGGGTGGGAATCGAACCCACGACCTTTAAATAAAATAAATAAAATAAAAAAGGTTTTTATTCACGTAGACTTTAAAAAAGCGCTTGTAAATAGTCAGAACATGTTTGTAGTAATATAGTTGTATACATTAGATATTATTTCTAGTAACATAGATATTTAGGTACATCTTGTATGAAAACATTTATAAAATTTATTTTATTACAGATATGATATTTAGCTAGCTCGTATCAAGTTATTGTCAAGAGATTATGTTTAATTATCTAGTTTAAGTCTAATATTTTTACTACATATTGTCAATGGTTCTGTCTATATTAAAGGTATTATTATTATGACGGACCTTGTGTTAATAACGACGGTCGCGCTTTAATGCTACCACCGGATCCAATGCGCCCCAACTGAGAAGACCCAGCGAAACAAACTCAGTGGGTTCATCTACTACCGGTTTCAACACGACCCAGTTGAGACGGTCCGGCGAAACATACTCAAGCGGGCATGAACACGGGATTTGGTCCAATTAGAGTAATTATTTAGTAGGCAAACACAATATATGCTCGATCGGTTGTCTGAATGCTTATTATTTTAGATTATATTTAGGTATACAAAAGAAAAACTTCGAAACAATAACATTATTCATTTTGAGACAGAGTCAATAATTTTAAATTAAGTATATGATAGCAATCATTTACAGATAGTTCACGTAACACAGCAGATCAGTCATGTCTATATGGCTACAAGATCTCCAGCGAGCAATGTGCAGGTAGGAAGTGAGAGCCAGACGTCTTTGTCATCGATGTACTCTTTAGTGGTGTAATAACCCCTAGCCATAAGTATACGTTTAATATGTGTTTTAAAACTTGTGTCAGGCAGATCAGTAATTTGAGTAGGAAGCTTGTTATAAAACCTAATACAATTTCCTAAAAATGATTTATTAGTTTTGCTTACTCTAAAGCCTGGCATGGCTAGTTTGTTTTTATTCCTAGTATTTATATTATGCAGTTCACTTTTCTTTTTATAATTATGAATATTTTTTCTAACAAACATTATATTCTGATATATATATTCCGATGGCACAGTAAGTATATTTATTTCTTTAAACAAATTTCGCAAAGAATCGCGACTGCCTAAACCATAAATGGCTCTGACTGCTCTTTTCTGCAATACAAAAATAGTACCTATGTCAGCCGCCGAACCCCACAGCAGAATGCCATACGACATAATGCTATGAAAGTACGCGAAATACACTAATCTAGCAGTTTGTTCATCTGACAATTGCCTTATTTTCCAGACAGCATAGGAAGCCGAACTTAATTTACCTGCTAACTTTTCAATCTGAGGACCCCATTGCAATTTTGAATCAAGTGTCAATCCTAAAAATGCGGTCGATGGGACTAGATCTAATATTTTCGCATTAAGTGCAACTGTTGGTACAATTTAGCTTTAGCTTACCAGTGTCAGGGTCACTAACAACTAGACCACCAGGCCAGTTCTTCTTCTTTGGTTTCATCAATCTTTCCGGTCGTGTGCACCTGTGCTTGTGCACTATAATATGTGCCGCGCAGATAGCTAGTCTCTATCGAGACTTGCAGCCGTGGCTGAAATTCGACCAGGGGGACATTATTACTTAATGTACTAAGAAAACTATAATAATAATAATAATATCATTTATTTGCATGAAATATGGCTAACTACGTTATAGAATAGAGTTTACGGAAGCCAGGAATATTACCTACAACATCAATATACCTCTACATTATTTTATTACACTTCAATACATTAGGAAATATGTATATCCTCCGCAATATGAAAAAAAACGCACAAAAGTGTTTTCATTTTTGGTCACGTCTGTTTAGAACTGTCGCCTGATCTAAGTATATTTTATTTATGACTGTACCATTCCCCTACAACGCCATAAAATATGGTGTCACATAAAAACGATATAGATACTCTAATAACATGTTACTCGGACAATAGAAATACGTACAATATGCTTGTAAATCTTTTGCACCTCGATCGGCAATGATTGGACAAATTACATGGGCAGATCACACGACCAGTTTCACGAGGACCCTCTAATGATATATATTTCCCTACACATGAACACCACGGTTGTTTGATCCGCGGGGTGGGACAGGTCAATGACAGTGGTGGCAATACGAATTGCGAGCATTCAGAGACGGACAATACATTCAATAGGACCTTACACACAATAGCTGGCGTCCACAAAGTGCTTTGGAAGATATTTTTAGTTGGACTTTTATGACACTTTTGACTAAAAGTTTGCTTTTGAACTACTGTGTTTTGTGTTGGGTTCTCGATTAGCTTAATATTATCAGTACGGAGCAACTAAATGACATGAAGAGTTTCCTCCAAATTCATGTGGTTTTACAGTACCATTAAGTACCATATCATAATGGTAAGAGGATCCTTAATGTGTGCTACTCAGTCTGTCTGTCCGTTGGTTACAGAGGTATATTAATACAAATTAAATTAAGAATAGTATATTTTGCTTACATTAAGAATAGTAAATTGGAAAATTTAAGTAAATATTATAGTATGTAGCTAAGGGGTACATATCGAACAATTTTGAAACTTTAAAAGCAGTGAAAGCCTCCTACGCTAACTGTAAATGGGATCTAAGACATCAGCCCCCGGGAGCTGGCTGACTCCCGGGCGCTGATGTCTTGGATCCCATTTACAGTTAGCGTAGGAGGCTTTCACTGCTTCACCGGACAATAGAGGCAAGCGGGAGCTCAAGCCATCTAGCAAATATTACTTTAAAAAATAATGCCCTTTGGGGTTCGAACCTTGGCTCAAATCAGTTAATGACGTGGGAGTGCATGAAAGGTTCAGATTTTAAGGAACGTTTTCTGCAACTGACGCTCTATGTTAATACGCGAAGACATTGATGGTGATCGTAGCGCGTTAGGAATCTTATCGCCGGCGAGTACGATATATCGGATGATGTATACTGTAACGAGAGTTTCTAATTTTAGTAATTCCTGGAACGACAGTGTTTACGTGAGAAAACTATCCCCAAAAATACAACGAGGAAGTTATAGAAGGAGTTGTAAATGAAAATTCAACTTCCCGCTATCACAAACCGGGAGACCCAATTTGAGACTATACGAATGAAAATACTTTGACTATAGATAAGCCAGTTGTTAAGTCCTAGGTAAATGATATCAGTATTATTTTGTAACCTCTTGAGAAACCAAAATGTGCCTAGCATGCTATGGTACGACGCGCGCTGGATACATTTTGGTTTGTCATCCATTCAAGACTCAATTTTTTTGTTATTTGAGTTTTACAGTTAGCCATGTGGCTTTCACTTCCGAGGAGGCCTGCAGGGACGTGCCGGCAGCAGCTTGGGGTTGCGGAAGTATCGTACGTTCCCGCGATCCCCGGCGCAGGTATGAGACGGAACACCGGGGGTTTTAGTCATTAGAAGTCTGAAAGACCACTCCGCCCCAAGGCGGAGGACAACAATGTAGAATTTTCCACCCGGAAAAAAAAGACGAGGATGCTTTCACTACTTCACCGGATAGTAGGGGCGAGCGAGGACTCCAACCGTCTACCAAATATAACTACAAACTTAGCACTGCTTACTTAACTTAACTTAACACTGCTACTAACTTCAGACAGCGACCGAAAAAGCCACAATAAATTGAAAAAGTCATTTAACTCACACGAAAATGAACTAAACAAGTTTGGAGTGGCTTCTCAATTAAAGTTTGCATATTCCGATAATATTATACCACGCAAACGAAAACACGACGCTAAAATAATAACCAGAAAGAAAAATAAAAGAAAACTAGATATCCACACGTCACCCACACCAATTAAAAAGGAGCTTTCATAAGACTTTATGTGTTAGCACTAAGGTGTCTAACTTAAATGGACATAGTGTCACAGTATCTACTGCTTTCACAACCGCGTGCGAATTCATAGCAGACGACATGATAAATTAAACCTTAATATCGAATAGAAAAGGTTGAATATACTTCTGTGAATATGTAGCATTGAAGAAAAGCGAGTTGGCACCATACGGCGAAAGAAAACTCGGAAAATGTTTCCTAGGACCAGACAAACACATGTTAGTCTCCATATTTTATTGCTCCGGGAAAACTTTTTGCTACAAGATTTATTTTTTTATTTAACATTGGAAGAAATATGTAGAAAAGTTAAACAGGGAAAAGAGGCGAAGTCAAATTACTTAGCAATTTATCGAAACGGAGCGTTCGGAAACTTCAAGATGACAATGAAAGTAAACAAGATTGGTGATCCAACACAATAGCACATTTTCCCGCACATTACGCTTTGTTTCATTTCCGCTAGGTGGACGAATACAAGGAAATGTTAAAAGATTACTTTTGCACTTGTTTAGCACAGAAAAGTTACTAAGTGATCAACTAGTACCCATAGGCAATAAGAAGATTGAGCACTCAAAGCCAGGTAAAGCTCCTAGGTACGGAGTATATCCATAGATTTGTGACTAAGTAGTTTAATTTCTGAGCGTCTCCGTGCTTCGTGCGTGTTAAGTTGACGGTCCCGGCTGTTATCTATAGACAGCACTAGTTGAGCCATGTCAGAAACCTTTTGGCGGTTTGATCAACTCTGACGAGGTAACCACAGCAGAAGAAGGCAATAAGAAAATCAGTAACAACCTATATTAAATCTATATGTTACAATAAAAATATGGTTCTTAAAAATAGCACAGCATTCGAAGCACAACGCAAAATAAATTGCAAGAGAACGATAAAAATATAGTAATGGCTCTGTCGACTTCTATAGTTTGTAATAAAATGCTTCAAGATTTTTAAAATATGACTCGAAACCTCGCCAAGTAATCTCCTTGTAAACGAAATGCTGCTGAAACAATGGTTTATCATGTTTGCCAACCAACTTGTGCTTTGTAGGATAGCAATAAAGTATATAATCGCTTTTCCACAATGCTATATTCTCTAAGACTATAGTTATAGGTTGATAGCAACAGTTAAATGAAAATTATTACAAGAATCCTGAATTTCATACGTTTGTTTACTATCGTACAAATTGAATGGAACTTTTTGTAATATCTCTGGACTTTAATAATACGACAGAGAATGCGCAACGAAGTATCTTTATGAAGACTTGTTTGATGTTAGCTAGCTTTTACAACATTCCGACTAAAAGCGAAATTAAAGAAATATGAGGAATGCCTGACTGCCGAATAATTTTGTACGTAGTCGTTGTGTATTGTTGCAAGACAAAATTGCTACTTTATGATTCCAGTTTATATGAGCTATCAGTTCTTTATTGCATTTGCTTTTATGACAATCGTGAATGAAACAATGATGTTATATTTTTTTTTTTTTTTTTTTTTATTTATTTATTTCACGCATTTAATAAATTTTTACAATTATTTTTACACGCCAAACTGCAATGCAGTTTGTAGGCGATACGCTCATACACTTAAACATCTTAACCTTACATTGCTACCTTTATAACAATTCTGTAACTTAAATACTAATTTTTGTTTTATTTTTAGTGTACCCAAACATTTCTTTAATAATTCTTCTTAATTTTAATTTACATTTAATTTTCTTTTCTTCTTTTAATATCTTATATTTGTTGTACAACTTAGGAATTATATATTGGCGAGTCCTTTCTCCGTAATAATTAGTAACTGTAGACTGTACTAGTTTTCCCCTTTTACATAATCTAGCACTATACTTAAATACTTTCTTAGTTTTAAATTCATCTTTATAATACGATTCCAACGCTATTAAATATTGCACTTTCGTTTCTACTGGCATTATCTCACATTCCATAAACAGTTTATCAGAATCATTTTTACATTTATTTTTTATGTTCTTATCAGCTATTATCTTTAAGAATCTTTTTTGTATATTTTTAATATCATTAATATATGTTTTAAAGGTTAATCCATATGAACTTAATCCATAACTAACTATTGACTCTGGTAATGCATAATAAATCATCAGTAAGGTGCGTTTATCTACTATTCTTTTTAAAAGATATAATTTAGTTAGTATTGCTCTCAATCTAGTGCATACATTATTTATATGATACTGCCAGTTAAATCTATCGTCTATAACTAATCCTAGGTATGTGTACTGTCTTACACATTCCAGGGGAGTACATAAACATATTCTTTGTTTATTGTGTAAACATTCGTACGAATGTCCCACAACCCTGACACTGTCCTCTCGTCTCAGCCTTGCACTTTGGGGTGAGTATATGTGCATGTATTTAGTTTTATTTATATTCAGTATTATGCTATTATCATGCGCCCATCTTGTTATTCTGTCTAGATCACTTTGCATCTGCTCCTCCATTCGCTTTAAGTCTTTACCAGCTACCACTAAACATGTATCATCTGCATACATATAAACCCCGCAGTGCTCGACTACATTTGGCATGCTATTTACGTGCATTATGTAACCCACCGGCCCATACACTGAACCAGTAGGCACGCCCAATGTGACGGTCGCATCTGCTCCCCTCGTTCCATTGACAAGTGTGCAGAGCGTCCGATTTTTTAGATAGCTACTAAAGAACTTATTTGTAGGACCACTAATACCGCACTCTTCCATGGCTGTTAATAGCTGGTCATGCTGAAGAGTATCAAATGCCTTTTTAAAGTCTATAAATAGGACCAGAATTTGGTTCCTATCATTTAATTTATTGTTAATGTAGTCTGTAAATTTTGATAGAACAGTATTAGTGCTTCTACCCCTTCTAAAACCGTGTTGACAATCATTCAGTATATTATATTTTTCAAGAAACTCACTTATTTGTTCCACTATGACCTTTTCTACTATTTTATTTATTACTGATAAAATAGCCACCGGTCTATAGTTGGTATAATCAGTGTGACAGCCATGTTTATAAATAGGTCTTATTAATGCTTTTTTTAACTCATCCGGATATACACCTTTTGATTGACACATATTAATGAATTTCACTAGAACTTTACTTATATTACTTTTTACTGTCTTTAAATCCTGTACTCTTATTTCGTCCCAGCCTGGAGATTTATCATTATCAAGTTTACTTATAATTTTCTCAATTTTTATGGAATCTACTTTTTTAAATCTAAATGATACATCTATTTTATTTACGTATACACTTCTATTCAAAAATTTACAGTTACAATTGTGTTTTATTTTTACAATTTCCCGTGTAAATGTGTCGGCAAATTTTGTACATATATTATACATGTTATCTGTTTGACCCAAATATTTTTGAATCACACTATCAATAGACATTTTTTTTCTTCCTATCCACGTATTAATATTAGCCCATATTTTTTTAGAGTCAAGTTTACATTTAAATAATTGTTCCCTTCTGTACTTATTTTTCGCAGCATTAATTTTTTTACTAACTTTATTACGAAATTTTGTATATTCTAACCTTCTATTCATATTAGTCGGATCCGCTTTCCAATTTCTAAATAAATCGTTTTTTGTTTTATAGCAATATTTCCGCAAGTCCATAAACTGTGCCACCTATCCAATAATGATGTATGAATGTTTGTTACTCTTTCAGGCAAATCTGGTTTAGTAGCGGTTTCGCCCTAATCTTGCTCGAACTACTTTCGATTTTTAATTTTTTAGGGCCGGTTTAGTAGTATTTGGGCGAATAGTACATTAGTGAATATTGCTTGACCTGATTCGCCGGCCATAAAATTTGCCTCGGGGGAAAACGGCCCTAAAAATATTTAAAATTGAGAGTATGTAGTTCATTCGCCCGATTTGGGCGAACGAAATTAAGGCGAAACCGCTACTAAGCCGCAAAAGTTACAGAACGAATTTCGATGAAACGTTGTTGTAATATAGCTTATATATCCGAGTAACACATATGCTATAATTTATAAAGTTTAACGCGGGTGTAGTAACAGCGGGGCACAGCTAGTCTTTAATAAATAAATTACCTACTTCGTTTTGACTGCTCGTGTTGCAGCGGTTGAGACAGTATTTTTCTACTTTGTGGGCCGGGTTCGATTCCCGTACACGACAGCTATTTGTGTGACCCATACCTAGCTTTTCTGTGTGTGTTTGCATTGTGTCCATCAATGATATGTTTGTTAAGTACCCTGCGACGCAAGGAATCATTTAGGGCGGGCGTTGTCTCTTTATTTACACTATTTTCCGATCCGGTATGACATGGCAACCTTCAAGAAGCGAGCCTATTCTTTTCTTAAAGGCCGGCAACGCACTTGCAGCTCCTCAGGTGTTACGAGTGTCCATGGGCGGTGGTGATCAATTACCATCAGGTGACCCACTTGCTCGTTTGCCATCCTATTATATAAAAATAAAATGTTCTTGGGAAGGATTGGAAATCAGTTTCTGAAAGAGTAAAAAGGGAGAGTAATATCAATGTATGTATAAGGTTAAAATAAGAAGTGAAACTCCCAATAATGAAGAAGACTAAGTTCTCTCTACAGCCTTCTACTAATGAAAACAGCGTCTCTACCGGCTAAGTCGCCGAACATCGATTACTTAAATGGCGTTAAAATAAATAAAGGTTAAAAATGACTTAATCAATCGTTAAATCGGCTTCCATGAGCACAAGTGTCGTCATAAATGGCCCGGAATCGATTGTCAACGGTGAAGCCGATTTAATGATTGATTAAGTTAATTTTAATCTTTATTTATTTGAAGGCCATTTAAGAAATTGATGTTCGACGATTTAGCCGGTAGAGCCCCAGAACACACAAACTTATTATGACTGCATTAATGGGGATTGTTCGATCGCTGTAGAGACTAGACTTCATCGCCGTTCCTACGCAGGACATAATATAGTGCAAATTGGAATTGCTGTAGAGAAGTAATGGTATTTGTTCGGCGGCCCTCGCCTTATGTATCCTATTAATTATATTAATTAGGAAAAATACCTAATTTTATATGAGTACGTTAAAGATAGATTAATTGGTGGAAGGAGCTAATGTTATTTCTCTGACTCTTCTCATGGAAGAGATTGAAAAAAAAAGTTTAGACTCAACTCAGAGATGTGTCTGTGAAAAATCATTTGAGACATATCAGAAAAATAACATTAGGTCCTTCCTTCCATTACTATTTATGTTAAACGCATGTCTTCTCGGATTAAATTATGGTTATTCCGAATAAATATTTTATAAGCACATTTTTTCCATTGGTAGTTAGGTATCTAATATTCCTTTGAAGTAAGTAGGTACCTAAAGTTACAGTTTAAATAAATGTCTTATGACACGGGACCAGCGGACGTGGAACAACAAAATTAATAATGAAAGAAAACCTTATTGGTTATATTGCAATCCGGTCTTGGTTGTTTAGATTCGTTATGAGATCCAAATAAACAAATGAAATAAACAAAAAATATCATGTTTCTTTTATTGCACATTTTTTCTTAGAAGTTTTATGCCGGCCTATATACATTTTTTTTAAAAAACAACGCCCGCACTAGGGAAACTAATCCCTGTGTCTCGGGTACTTAACAAACATATAATAGACGGGCACAAATTACATCCAGACTGAGAACAACTAAATATTTATGGGTTACACAAATAGTTGTCCGGCGCTGGACTAGAATCCACGACACAAAGCGGCGAGGCGACTGTTTTAGCCGCTGCGCCACACGTGCAGTCAAAGTCTTATTTGTAGTGATATAATCATTTATTCTTACAATGATACTGAACAGCTGAATTTGGACAATGAACAGTATTTACCTAAAACCCTGTACATCCAGTGCAACTAATTGTACCAACGTAACAAGTTCTGCATTGCTAAGTCCATAATAAATCGACCGGTTTCCTCGAACACTACGGCGACTAATGGTTATCGTAACTAACTGAGGAGGCATATCGAGGGCGCACTTAGCAGCAGCAGTTTTACAGCTTTTAACTGATTTCTAAATGCCTTAACAGCCACCCCAAAAATAGAGAACCGAATAGAATCACTAACGATTACTTCTCGGCCAATGAAAACGATGAAAATCACGTTAGTTTTCGTAAGTATGTTATTTTGAACTTATATTGGTCGGAAAATATGATTCGAATCGGTTCGCAACTGGTCTCAAATCTTTGAGAATCGTTTTAGTTCGAATCGGTTTGCAACTAGTATATAAACTTTGGGAGCGTTTAAGAGCGGAAGCGTTTTAGTTCAGATCGGTTCGCAACTCTTCTAATAACTTTTGGAGTATTTCAGAGCGGAATATATAGGTACTTTAATAATCACTTTACGAAAAACATTAAACCGGCTACAAACTATCGAGATAACTGATTGGTACAAAATTTATATGTTACACATAGAAGTTTTTTTTTCTTTTTTTTTTCAATTAATAAACCTTCTTTACAGATACTATACTTCTGCCAAACTGCATAACAGTTTGTTGGCAGATGAAGCTCCCTTTTTCCAATTTTCTTTTATAACTTTAATATAATACTTAGGTACTATTTACTAATATCTCAGATTCTACATGCCTTAAGAGAAACTTTTTAAGTTTAGTTTGGAACACATTTTTACTCATGTTTACATTATTAGTTAAGGTTAGGGGAAATTATTATAAAGTTTAGGCACTATGTAACTTCTATGCCTTTTACCAAAATAGTTGTTATATGTAGGGATTTTGAATAGAGGTACACTATTTGCTCTACTGGGCCTTGTACGTCTTACCTGGATCTTAAATTCTTCGCTACAGAACTGTTCAGAAAAGTTATGCAATAGCTTTGCACAACTTTTGAATATTTTAGTTACTTTTCTATAAACTAATAAATTAGGCTACAATATGCTACAAGCGGGTTGTTTTATACCAAATTGTAGCTCTAACGTTAAGTATCTTTTTAAAATAAACTCATCAAACGTCATGTAAATCTAATGCACAACTATTCTATTATTTACATTTATAAAGAATGGTGCCGACTATGGTACAAAAATACTAAAGAGTTACACGTGGGACTAAGGCTAAGACCAACCTAAATTTTTATTTTACTGTTAGTTTCCTTTAAACCCTCAGATTGAACAAAAATTTATTTAGGACCAAATTCAGAAATATGCCCCAACTTCCTTAAATAATAATTGAATTAAAGGAAATAACAAAACATATTTTTTATAAAAACTGGCTAAGTGTGTGTCGGACTCGCAAACGCACGCACATGTAGTAAAATATAGCTAAAACTATAAATTTTGATAATTAAACTTAAACATAATCGCTATGACAATAACTTAATACAAGCTAGCTAAATATCATTGCTATTATAAAATAAATATTATAATTATTTTCATACTATCGTTGTACCTAAATATCAATGTAACTAGAAATAATAATGTATACATAACTATATTACTACAAACATGTTCTACTATTTACAAGCGCTTTTTTTAAAGTCTACGTGAATAAAAACCTTTTTTATTTTTGGAACGAAGTGCTTTATCGCGCTTTATGAAAGGGGGCTAGACGGAAAAAATTCTTACGAAAAGTTGTCACGACATTTTTTGCAGCTGTGCGGCGTGCGCATGTTTCTCTGTCTGTCTGTCTCTCTCTCTCTCTCACACTCTCTCTCTCTCTCGCTCTCTCTCTCTCTCTCTTATAGAAAGCAAGCCAGATATTTTCATTTCTATTTCGCATTGAACACTTTCGCGACGATTATTTTTGTTGAGTGTATACAGATTTTTTGTACATAATAAATAATAAGAAATAACTTCGTTCCATCCGGGTGTCCCTTGACACCTCTCAAGTTTTTTTTTTATTATTTTATAATTCCGTACCATAGCAAGACTTTTTCATTGTTTTCGTTTCATGTTTACATTTATTTTATTTTTATTATTTGTTGTTACACCTGATGACCATGAGACTAGGTAGTAGGCTCCTTTACAATTGTGAATTTCCTGTGAAAATACTCCTTTTTTTAAAGTCGGTTAGTAACAGGAACGTTGGACGAATCTTGCAGGTTCTCAAACGATACACCAGGGTTTAAAGAACTGAAGTATGCTCAACGATCCCAGTATTGAGGGGACTTGTCGAGTCAAGTGCGGGTTCGTGGCACCGTCCCCTCGCATCTTCACAGTGTTCAATGAAAAGTTGACGTTGCGAATACTTCAGATTTGTAATCCAGTATTTTTCGAAACGGCTGAATTGTCAATGAGTTTTGACAACGTTTTATTAAGATGCAACGACAGAATTCAGGAATTAAGGGATTTCGTGGTTCTCTAAAGCATTTTCGGAGGGAATAGATTGAGAGACCCTCGTCCAGAACAAAAGGGGTTCAAGTTAGCGTCTCCTTAGAATATTCGATATAAAATTTAAAGTTCCGGTAGCCACGTACCAGGTTTATTTTATTCTCTCTTTTCCTACAAAAATGTTTCGAAAGTACGTTCCAATACAACACAGTAGCCAGCAATCGTTAACTCAATCGCTACTGGTTACCTCACTTAACTCTTAATAGCTCCGATATAAGATTGCTCTATTACGAGATAGTACGTGAAACCAGTTCCCCCGTCTCCTGTTTGGAGCCAGTAAAGATTGTGGGATACTCTATAGTAGATGAATGCGCACACAAACACCACACGCAGGTGCGCAAACTGAACCCGGACAAATACAAATATTTGTTCCGGTAAACTTCTTGATCGAACTCACGTGGGCGCTTACACACGGTACACACACATAATATTGTTTGGTCTAGCGGTGTTCAACCACAGATAACGAGGTCCTGGGTTCAAATCCAGGGTCGGGCCAAAAGTAATTTTGGGATTTTCATGTAAAAAATGGATCAGTAAAGTATCTAAAAGCTTGACTGCACGTATGGCACAGCGGCTAAGATAGTCGCCTCGCCACTTCATGTCGCGGGTTCGAGTCCCGCGCCGGACAACTATTTGTGTGACACATAAATATTCTGAGTATGGATGTAATATGTGTCCGTCTATTATAAAGTTGTGTTTGTAAAAGTATGTTGTATTTTTGTTGTATGTTTGTAAAAGTACCCCGCGACACAGTGGTTAAATTCCGTAGTGCGAGCAAAAAATCAGCCCGAAGTCTGGGAACCCGAAGTTGGCGGTATTATACCCCCTGTGCGTGGAGAGTAGATAAAGCCGTCGGTCCTGTGCCTGACCTCTTTCCGGTCGTGTAGCTAGTCGTCCCATCGAATCATGAGAGTGATGGAATAGAAAGTGCATCTGTATTTGCGCATACACTTGGGCATAATAATATGTCTCGCGTAGGTGGCGTAGTCTTCGTAGAGATTGGCCACCATAGCCGAATACCGGCATCGGATATCAGTCGCTTAATTCATTCTGGTAGCCAGCCGTAACAAATAGAGTGGGAGCTGAATACAAATAGAAGAGAAGATTGGGATAGAGTTACCAATTTGTTTACAAAAAAGATGCCATGAATTTAATATCATAAGTACTTCAGGGCTGTCTCTGATGAAATCTTCTAACTTCTTTATTATTTGAGAATGAAATAATAATGAATACTGAAAGAAACTTCAGTGGATCATTTTCTGAGGTTATTCAGAAGTCTCCCGTTCGGGACCGGGACCTCACATGACGTTAAAATATGTAATGTTAAGGCTGCGGTTCCACTGAGGCGGAGCGGAGCTAAGCGGAGACGAGCTTATTTCATGATATTTGAAAAGCACGATATGTATATGAAAAAAAAAACAAGCCCATTGTGTGTCGGATTCGCATACGAAGGGTCCGGAACTCTACGTGTCCGACACACACTTGGCCCGTGTTTTACATCGAGAGACATTTTTTTAATATAAAAAATATTAAAAAAATCTTGCGCTGCTATAGACCGACGCATGGGCAGCAGAAGCTTGTTAAAAGGGTTCCTTTAATATCCTTTGAACGGAACCCTAAGAAATGGGCCGAAGCAAAGAAAACATGTCTAGGTGGGGCCTGCCGAGCAACCCCATTGTGGAATATTGGCATTGTGGACTGCATTTGTGGAATATATCGGTCGAATCCATGCCCCACCTAACATCATGCCCAGCCTGCCCTGCCACATGTTCATAGCAGGATCTCAAGTATGCCACAAGCAGTGCAATCAGTGTGGCCACGTTCAAGGCCACAAAAAATTTACTACTTTGCCATCGACACGCTAAGAAGAACCCTAAGAAACGATAAATTTCAAAATACAATATCTCTGATTGTATCTCAATACAGCGTCTAAAAGTTGATTGGGTTGTAAGTTATCAAGTTACTTTTATAAGCAAAATGGTGAACTAGAATTGTGTAATGCTATACTTAAGTTACCAATCTGTTCCGGCTTAGAATTTAACACCTGGGTAAAATACGATACCCAGTTAAGATTATGTGTTATTTATTTAGTTAAATAAAAACCTCGATATTTTTATTCAAACAATGGAGATTTATACTTCTAACAATGCTTATTTATTATTCTTTACTACAGCACACACATACACACACACATATACACATTATACAAGTATGTATAGATGCATGTAAAACAATAGCCTACTATTCCTACTTTAGCAGTAGGAATAGTAGGCTATTGTTTTACATGCGATCTATACATACTTGTATAATAAAATCGTAGGAAAGTTAAAACCGTAAATTGAATATTTTTAAAGGGTAATTGGGGCGTGATCTACAGTCGATATCGAAGCCAAAAATATAGTTTCTAGAATTTTTGTCTGTTTGTCTGTATGTATTTCATACATAAAGGCTCCTTCTGTAAAAGGAGACTCATAATATAAATACTAGATATAAGCATAACTTTGTGTTAAATACCACCCGTCGCCATAAAGTAAGTAACTCTTTTATGGGGAAATGTATAAGATTCTATAACAAACTTCCCAATGATATCCGAGAAATGCCAACGAATAAGTTTAAAAGAATTATACATTCAGTAAAAAAAAGTATCGGGAATGGATGATTTGTTTATGGTTCCAAATTCAAATTTTTGTTTTTTTTGTTGTTGTTAGATTGGCACAACTGTTTTCCATTTTGGCGCGGAGTTTGAGTTGCATCTGTTATTTATATTAAATACAGTGCTGGTTTTAGAAATATCATATAGAGTGTGTATTGCGAATTTCATAATGGACAAAAATAGCGAACAAAGAGTTTGTCTTAAATTTTGCATCGCTAATGGAATTTCGTGTTCGGAGTCACTGAAAATGTTAAAGAAGGCTTACGGTGAATCGACTTTATCAAAAACTCGTACTTATGAGTGGTTCAAAGCGTTCAAAAGCGGTCGAGATGTGATGAAAGATTTGCCTCGCTCTGGTAGGCTATCAACGTCTGCAACTGAAGTTAACATTGCAAAAGTGAAGGAAATAGTGACTGAAAATCCTCATTCAACTCTGAGAGAGATAGCCGCCGAACTTTCTGTATCTCACGAGCCAATTCGTACCATTTTAAGTAATCATTTGGGTATGAAACATGTTGCCGCTCGGCTAGTCCCAAAAGATCTGAATTTTCTCCAAAAAGTCAATCGCATGCAAGTCGCTTAGGACATCGTAGAACGAGTCAATTCCGAACCAACATTCATGAAACGCATTGTTACTGGTGACGAGACGTGGGTTTACGTGTTTGACATGCAAACTAGTCAACAAGCTTCGGAGTGGCGCCTTCCAACTGAACCGAAACCGTAAAAACCACGCCAAAGTCGATCAAAAGTCAAAGTCATGTTGACTGTTTTCTTTGACTATCGCGGTATTGTGCACTCTGAATTCTTACCGGAAGGTCGAACGGTAAATAAAGAATATTATTTGAGCGTTATTCGGCGTTTAAGAGAGCAAATTCGACGAAAAAGGCCAGGTGTGGAAAGAAAATTCTTGTGAACGAATTTTTACCAAACCCTCAACAAATACCATCCAGCAACCACCATATTCACCAGATATGGCTCCAGCTCACTTCTTTCTTTTTCCTAAACTCAAATTACCACTTCGTGGTACCCGTTTTCAATCGGTAGAAGACATAAAGGAGAATTCGCGGCGAGAACTGAACTCAATTCCGAAAGCAGCGTTTAAAAAATGTTTTATGAATGGATTATTCGTTGGCGTAAGTGTATCGTTTCTGAAGGAGCATACTTTGAAGGTGATAAAATAAATTTTGGATGAATAACAAACATTTTGTATATTATTGGTCTTTTCCCGGTACTTTCTTGACAGAGTAGTAAAAGCCAAATTGTGTAGCAGGGCTTACTACAAAACTTCTGATTATTTATGTGACAAAACATCTTGGGATTGATTCTCTCTAAATTAACACATTTAAATACCATGTAATTTATGTAAGAAATAAATATTTTAAAAAGGGATTCTTAAAATTTATTTTTAAAAAAGGTTTTCTGGTAGTGTTTCTCAGTAGCTGCCAGGTCATGCACTGCACGGTAGGGTAAAAAAAATTGACGATTCCACACAAATGTAATATTTTAACGGAATAAATTACTTTTTGATTTTGATTGATTTTGATTCTTTCCGGGCTAAACTCAAAAAGTACTGCATGGATTTACTTGAAATTTTGCATGAATATTACTATGAGATCGGGTCAACATATAGGCTACATATTATCACGCATACACCCACGGGGGAGGAGCTGTGATAATTTATAAAGTTTCACGCGGGTAAAACCGCGGGGCACAGCTAGAATAAAGCATAGGGGCGAATTTTAATTACTCTTCTTCCCATGCCTTTTTTCCACTTCTATTGAAGTACGGCCCCAAGTCTACCAACCTTTGGGTAGCTACCAGATTTGATCGAGCGACTGCTATCTGAGCTCTTTGATTGCACTCGTGGCGCAGCGGTTAAGTTGGTCGCCTCGCGCGATTTTGACACCCTCGTGTTTCCGGTTCGATCCCCACATAGGACAACTTTTCGTGTAACTCATACATGGTTGAAGTTAGCCTCTGTGTGCTTTGTATCCGTGAAATGAAATGTCCGCCGCGATACAGAGACACATTATGTCTAGTGTGGTGCGGGTGTTGTCTTGCTTCCTTGTTTGCGTGTTATCAATTTTGATAATTCTACTTTTATTCGAAAGTGGATGTTTGCGGAATCTTTTCATCTTGTTTAAATCAGTTGTCAAATAGAAACGTTGAATTAGAATTATTTTGTTTCTTATGTATGAGGTAATTTCTTACTTATGGCTATAAATAATTGTAACACTAGCCTACTTATTGTATCTCATAATTATATATTAAACCTTTTTAAAAACGAATACAATTGTGAACTGAAGAAATGATAGCGAGTCATCGGAAACCAAACCGCAGAAAGTTATATGGCGTTAAACCGACAGGTTATTTAATATTCAAGGAAGTTATGAGATAATTAGTATTTTTCGGTGTACGTTTACATGGCTTCTTGTATTATGGTATAAGTGCCTGCCTACAGAAGTGGACAAACTAATTTTATACCATTATATTTCTTATATAAAGGGCAAGGCTTCTTTACTTTCTGAATTTAGTTTTGCCGCGAAACTCTGAGACAAAATAAGCGAAACCACCGCCCGTGCCCGTTGTTGGTGCGCGTATTGTGAGCTATATTAGTAATTTGACAGTTCTATATATGCCCTGTTCTCTTCATTGCAAGAATAACTGTCTGCTTTAGTGGGAGAAGACGACAAAAATGCATACTAATAACAATGTTGGTGATTCCGTATACATCTCTGTTTTATATCGAGAACAGTATGCATTTTTGTCGTCTTCTCCCACTAAAGCAGACAGTTATTCTTGTATGCTTATGTTTTTTTTAAAATCCTGCAGTTTGTTTAAATAATAAAATTTATATAAAATATTTTTATACCTTTATATAAAATAGTAGAACGAAGTTTTTAATTAAAAATGTAATACACGGTAATTCGGGATGAATATTGATGGCGATAATATCCATACATAAGAAAAATTTGTTGCCATTTCTATTCACCACATTTTACGTTTAATTATTTCAAAAAAGCCTTAACGTTAATTTAAATTACTTGCCCCAAAAATCCTTTTCGTGACAACATTAACCGTAAATCATGCGGCTGCTTCCAGAACCAAAAGAAAAATATTTACTTAAAAGGCATATAACTTTCGTCAGCGCCGCATTACGGCATAATACGTTTTTCCAGGGCACGCATGAAAAAAGGCTCCATTCATAACCCAAGATAAATGAAACATAATAATGGCAAAGAATAACATCATAAGCTGGACACTGCATGAAATGTCCGGGGCGCCAAGCTTGACAAATTGGAGCCCCGGGATTGCAGGGATAATCTTCTCAATGAGGTATTACGGGACCAGGGTCTGTACCACCAGCTATTTAACGCATTGAACTCCGCGAGGAACAGACATAACAAAAAGCGTATTAATAAATAAACTGTTAAACCTTGAAGTATCATGTATTTAAAACGCTACCTTAAAGGGCGTTTTATCGCTTTTTCGAAATAGTCTTTAAAAACGAAGCGATCTTTTGCATGAAGACCCCGCAATAAATCTTTAGTCGATTAAACTTAGTTGGGTTGTAATAAAGTATAAGGCAAAATCTCTACAAAAAATTCCTAAAAAATCGCCTATTTATGTTTCTTTTCACAGAAGGTGGTTGATATATAACCTTATTATACATATGTATGTATGATGCTGAGTAATTATTAATTCAAAATAGTTGCAAAGGTTGCCAACGCAACGTAATGATATAGCAACGTAATATAATGATATACGGGATTAACACAGACGTTTAAAAATGATGGAAATAATTCTATGGGATTTGAACTAATATAAAATTTACAAAAACGCTTTTTGTGAAATTTCGGATGACACGTCCGCCCAATGCTTATTTTTTCACATTAGTCATATAAAAGTTCCAATCCAATTTGTTTCAAATCATATCAGGATTTTCCCAGAATTTGGATACACGATACATAGATATGTATAGCAAGCTTTAGGGAAAACCTGCGCAAACGATTCCATAAAAATGTTGACACTGCAGGCTATCATTGAAATAAAAATACTGTACATAATCATAAAGCGGACAAGTTTAACAAGATAGATTAGATCCAATAATTCGTGATACAAATGGCGCAAGATTTTTCTACGTTTTATCCGGGAGGGAAAAATGGTATATCTGGAATAAATGCGAGACGTGCAGAAGTAGTTGATATAGTATAACAATACATAAGTGCAGAGCGATAAAAGGAAATGTAAATATAAATACATCATTTCGGTCATAACTTTTTTTGATGTATTGACCGACTTAAAAATGAATTTATTTCACAAAATGGGCTACTTTATTTATCTTATTTTTCTTACTGTTATTTAAAAAATGCACGACCTTTTGATAAGTCAAGCTAACGTTAGGGTTAGGTTAGGTTCATTGTTAACTAACGTTAACAATGAACCTAAAATCTTTCAACCTCAAACAAAAGTGCCCAATTAAAAATTTACTATAAATAAAAAAGAAATGTTCTGACGTTATAAATCTCTTAGAGTCGAGATAATATTTATTAAATCCATAATATTCGTATGCACATCATTCTGAAAGTTGAAAATTAAAACAATGTATAACAACGTGGTTTTTAAGTTCGATTCCTACCTGCACCTAGATTTATACAACCCATTTTAAAGATGATGATAAATTTATAATCAGTTTGTACCCAGGTATATCGAACATTTCCATTGAAATTCAGAATTTGTGAACCAAGGGAGTGGTCATCTTTGGACCAACGCTTCGTCTCGTAACTTGCACCAACATAATATACGACATGTCGTTTGTATAAAAATGTTCGTCGAAAGCCCCTTCCTTGCAACCGGTAGGGACTCAGGAAATGAAGCGTGGACTTGGCGACTCCTTCCTTAATGGTGGACTGGACTGGTGGTAATATGCTCACCCTATCGATTTAGTATGATAAATTATTGCCGAGATATGGTCGTTAGTTGCAAGGAAAAACGAATGAAAACTACATTTTCTTCTTAGTACTTTATATTTGTATCATTTTAGCAGTTTGAAAAGCTTGCTGCGACAGTAAGGGAATAAGGAGACGCTCAGAATTTTGACTTCGTTAGCAATCGCCCATCTATTTATTTATTTAAATTTATTTACAAAGGCGGACTTAATGCCAAAGTCATTCTCTACCAGTCAACCTTAGGATGTTACAGAGATAATATGGTAGGTGCGCTACAGACTAAAATACTTGACAAATAATACAAAATACAATACTTACTTATAACTTGTATAATATAAATACATAATTATTTTATCTATACAGTGACCGCAAGATCCCAGTCACTCTTTGGCTTACGCTAACAATTTGGTTTTGCTATATCTATAATCTTAAAAGATGGCCATTCATGTCCTGTCTACGACACTTTCATTAAACTGGGTCTAGATACTTGAATACTAAATGCAGTAATTAGTATCATTGTGACACCAATATCTTTGATTCTATTATTCAAGCATCTACTTGAATAATAGAGGGAATTAACTACATTGTGTTCTACCATTGTTCACGTTTCAACGTAAAATGCTTGTTCGTAACTTAGCTAACCAAAATAAACTAGGATTTTTTGCAGTGGAAACGTTGGGCACTTTTTGGTGGAGCAAAAATCATTGAACTCACCTCATCTTCACGTCACGTTTCCCATCTATATATTTAAAAATCAATGCCACTTTTCGTTGTAATGTTATAGCTCAACAACGCCTTTACCGATTTGGCTAATTTTGGTCTTGAATTATTCGTGGAAGTCCAGGGAAGGTTTGTACGTAGAGAAATTTTTAAAAAAGTCTTGAAACAGTGTAAAATCAACATCTTATAGCAATTTAAAATTTTTTTGTTCGAATAAATGAACTTAATAATCTATTTTTTTATTACTATGCCTTATACGTAGCGAAGCTCGTACCAGGCCGCTAGTAAGCTATATGTATACTGTCTATATATGTGTGCTTTTTGGGTGAACAAAAAGCGTGAAACTCTCATCATCGTCACGTCATGGTCGCCAGGAGCTATATGTGTAACTATTATATTGTAGATTGGAAGGGAATAAATAGTTTCCACTTCAATTGGCAAAGACCGCCCCGTATATTATCTATACATATAATAAAATCGTAGGAAAGTCAAAACTGTACATTGAATATTTTTTTTAAAGGATTCTTCGGTCGTGATCTACAATCGATATCGAAGCCAAAAATATAGTTTTAGAATTTTTGTCGGTTTGTCTGTATGTATGTCCGGGCTAAACTCAAAAAGTACTACATGGATGTACTTCAAATTTTGCATAAATATTACTAAGAGGTCGGTTCAACATATAGGCTACATATTATCACGCTATCACTAACGGGGAGGAGGTGTGAGTATTTATAAAATGTGACGCAGGTAAAACCGCGGGGAACAGCTAGTATTATATGTATTTAGGATTATTATTTTTTTCAACATTTTTTGACTACCTTATTATTAGTTCCAAAATAAAAGGTATAAACGGCCGTATTATTATATAGTGTTGAATTAGAAGTTTAATTTTACACTTTAGTATGTGAAATTAATTTCAACTTGACAACTTCCTGCCTTTCTGTGAAAAGAAGTTTTAACATACAGCCGGAAAAAAAGTGATCCCATAAGGGTTCTTTTTTTCCATTACTGTACGGAACCTTAAATCAATCTTATTATATACTAAGGGATGATTATATAGATGCATGCTTGACGCCATTAAAATAATCATCAAAAATATGACGATCGGATTACGCGAATCCTTCTACTTGTAAACTACAGATAAATTCAATTTTAATATTGTAGTGGTAGAGTCTATATTACTTTGGGTATCCTAAAGGGTAATTTGGTAAAGTATCCAGAGTTAATTCTAGCCGCAGAGACCGGTTGCACTTGCGTTTACCTGCACGAATACCCTGTGTTATTTGAGTAGTCTTTTTTCTCTTTTCTGTCTTTTTACTCTGAATAATAATGGTACTATTTGGCTGGAGTGAAGACGTGATCTAGTTAAGTTTTAAATTAAGTTTTTGTTGTGTGACTGTTTACTGTTACTATTGAGTTTGTTTTTTAAATTGATTCTTTTCACTGGGAAACATTACACCCCCGACTCAAAAGGTTGGAAACCTATGTCGGACTATGCGCCGCCGTGCTCGCGAAATCTTTATGTTTGAAAGCTTGTTTACATAAATATTCTGAGGCGTTTTCGAATGTTGCGTGAAAGGCTACGCTAGCCGCTTACCACCAAGTGGCTCATTAGCCAACTTTGGTACCTAATATAAAGAAAAATATTTGGTGAATTTCTTTTGGACTTGTTTTTTGATTCCCTAAATAACACACATACATAGTTTTCTAGCACTAAGCGTTTCTTCACTTCTCATGACCACGTTCAAGCGGTGACTGTGCGAAATTTCCCCTTGACTTCTAAAAAGATGGCATTTTATGGTTGATATTCCTACGTTGACCACAACTATGTTTCCCAACAGGTGAAAACTTGGTAAAACGCAATCTTAAACTTATAAAAATTATTAAAATTAAGTCCAACTTTGTGGAAATTATATGTTACACAATTGATAATGCTCCGTGGAAAACTGAACCACGTGTAGTTCTAGTACGTGTAGGTTTTATGTATGTAAGTATGTCCTTTCTCCATGTGAAAACTTTGATAAATATGTAACGGAACAGTCCATACTTTCATATTTATAATATTGTACAGACGCCACCACATCCAGCAACCCCAATCTGTCAAATTTCTTATATAGATTTTCAATTTTATCACATAAGCATAAGATTCACTTTCAATTGGGGTAATTTGACAGATTGGGGTAGCTTGATGCGCTGGCGTCAGTACCTACCGATGTAGGACAATGTGGGTTTATCGAACGTACCTGCCATTAGTGAACATAACTTTTATAAGGATGCCCCCGGGAAGTGACCCTTTAAGGGAACGGAAAGTATCTGTAATCGTTATTAGGAATAGATCCTTTGAGCTCGTCTCAGGGGTAAACGGAAAATTGACTCAATCAGCCAATAAAATGAATCGGTTCCCATTCGCAAAACTTTATTAATGAGACCTTTTGAGAACTGGTATAAAATCCTATTTTGTAAACAAAGTCGATGACAAAAACACACGAGATACAAGTACATTAAAAGAAATAAACAAAAACGATTCATAATTAATTCATATTAGTAGAGCTGCTTAAGACTCTTTATACAATTAAAAAAAAACACGTGAATCCCAAATGATCTCAAATGCCAGAGTACTTACTTAAATATCGTATGGGCGATGTTTACCCTAGTGTCTGTTAGTTGTTCAAGACGTCCAGACCTCTGACATGGCTTAACGACTGTTGTCTAATGACTACAACCGGGACCGACAGCTTAATGTGCCCTCCAAGCACGGTCACGCTCAGAAATTAAACCACTTCGGTGGTGACCCATCTATAGACTGACCGCGAGTCTAGTTGCTTAACTTCGCCGATCACTTCCCGACCGGTGAGAGCATCTAACTATAAGGGCCTAATGCCAGAGTTATCGGTGTACATACAAGAAAATGTTGGTTATAGCTTGGTAGAAATCGTAATAAAACTTTGTGTGGACTGTTTATACAGTGCCTCTAGCACGAGTTCCTGCAGTTTACTTACTCGATCACACGTACAGTTTCGTCCCATACATTGAGCACCAGAGTTTTAGTTCTTAACAGTTTCCGCGAGAGGCGCTGGTGCTCAATGTATGGGAGAAACTGTACGTGTGAACGAGTAAGTAAACTGCAGGAACTCGTGCTAGAGGCACTGGTATATTGAAGATAACTTTCAAGAATTAAATTTGGAACAATAAGTAGCGTTGAATTGGCGATAACAGTTGGCACCGGTGGATATGAACGGAGTGTGTCCGGAGTCCGCATCTCATCCGCCCGGTCGGCCGCACCTCTCTCAGGACCGGTTGCGTGCGCGAACGAAAATAAAATGGGGATCCAATTGAGAACTGTCCTCCTTTTTGAAGTCGGTTAAAACGACATTAAATAAGTTATATGGCCCCTCGTAACCTTGTGTGTAGGTATTCTCGCAGTGTTAATGTTATGCTATACACACACACTTCCGTGTATAAGCTTAACTAACATAAAACCTTTTGTGCGTAAGATGTACGTACGTACATATAGTTAGAAGGCAAAGGGTTCTCAAGTTTAGAGCACAGGTGGTCACTGCATGTACCTAATCCTAGTCTTAAGCCCTTCTATTTACGACTATAGCTGAAATAAGACGTTGTGTCTTCTAACATAACATGGTACAGGCTAGCCTGAAGTTAGAACAGACAACATACATAAATTGTATGGGATACGTAAGACGTCATGCGATCGTTTCACGCCAATCTCGCCTATATAGATTTAGCAGTATGGGTTAAAATCGAATATACAGAAATCGATTGAAGTGCAAACTATATAAAAATTTAGGAAGGTTTCTTAATCATAAAATTTAATACATTTACAAATTTAAATGAGGTCGTTGCGATTTTTTCTTATGGGGAAATGTGTATTGGGAGAATCAGTTTTTTTTAAATATAGTTAATATTCTAACGTTGATATTATAAATACGAATGTGAGTTTGTTTGTTTGCAATCGTTTGACGCCGTAACTACAAAATAAGCCTTGCACAAACGCTGTCAGAGGACTCAGAGGTACAGAAAAGGACATCCCACCAAAAACATTCTGTAAAAAAATAGCCAAGTCTCGATGGAGCTAATTGTTGATCTCTAAAAAGTAATGAATTCTCTAGACCAAGTTGAGCCAAGTCTAAGGTTCCTAACTGCAATTTCTTTATTATTATATTTAATGTTATGTGACTTGGCCGTTGACCTGTGCCCACTGACGCGTATAAAAGGTTCACGAAAGCGAAACTTTGCTTTCACTTAGCTTCGGAACGAAATTATAATATAATATCTAGGGACAATGTCACACAGATCACCCTAGCCCCAAACTAAGCAAAGCTTGTGCTATAGGTACCAGGCGACGATATACATACTTATATAGATATATAAATACTTATATGCATAGAAAATATTCATGACTCAGAAAAAATATACGTGCTCATCACACAAATATTTGCACTTACCGGGATTCAAACCCAGGACCACCAGCTTCGAAGGCAGGAGCACAACCAACTAGGCTACGGTGACCGTCCGAATTATCTACCGACCGACCGAATTATCTACCGACTTGAAATTTTGGATTTCATGTGTTATTATAGCTTACTAGATGACGAAAATTTCAGCGTTGTGGTCCTATCCAGAGGTTCTCAAATTCAGGCCTAAAATGCGGTGAAATGGTTCCAGAGAAGGATGGTACAGCAGTGTTGCTTCGCGCTCGACTTGGCGGGGGCACTGCCATGCCCCAGATATGCCTGCCTGCCTGGCGGTGAAATGTTTATATCTACTAACCACCAAAACAAACACGTACACAAATCAACTTTAATATTCACAGAGATCAGATACTTTAATCTCAATTTCACGTGTTTTATTTAACGCAGTTAGAACATTCTTCACTGTCGATAAGGTACCTTTCAACCGAATGAAAAGAGCTGTTCCCGAGGGATCACGCATTCGAGGTTGCGATCGAAAAGCTAGTAGACATGTTGACAAATATTTTTAACAAGGTTAACCAAGTAGTATAAGCTAAAAACTTGTGGCACAATAATGTAGGTGGTGTTTCCGTTTCGATTCCAGTACACGACCACTATTTATTAAATAAACCCATAAATTGTTGTTCTGAGTCTGGGTATTCTTTGCATCCGTGAATTGTATTTCCTTGTGCTGGCATAGCCTTTTTTTATGACAAGCAAAAATAACTAAATACCACGTATCCAATCCAGAGCCTTGTCATTCTACCCACATACAACCAACTCCTTATAATCCTATTTAAAACACGTCTGGTAACTCATAAAAGCCATTACCAGTATTTCAACATGGTCTTACCGTTATGTCTTTAACTTCATTAAGTTATATTAATTCACCTGGAATCCTGCCTTTAAATACCTCGGTGACTATTAAATGCACTAATGAAGTGGGCCATAAAATTAGTGCACAGCTCTGTACTAGATCTTGTCAGCATACCGTCAAATAAGATCTCAACTTGTCACCACTAAATATATCAAACGTTTAAGCAATTAACAGTTACATATATATTAATAACTACTACTGCCTCGCTGGTCTAGCGGTAGCATGTTCAACCGCAGATAATGAGGTCCTCGGTTCAAATGCCGGGTCGGGCCAAAAAGTGATTTTGGGATTTTTCCGTAAATGGAAATTTCTCAGTATCGGCCCGAAGTATGGGTGTTGGCGGTATTACATCACCGTGCCTCGGAGAGCACGTAAAGACGTCGGTCCTGTGCCTGACCTCTTTCCGGTCATGTCGCTAGTCGTCCCATCGGATCATGAGACTGATGGAATAGAAAGTGCCCCTGTATTTGTGCACACACATGTGCACTATAATATGTCCTGCGCAATTGGGTAGTCTCCATTTGGACTGGCCGCCGTGGCCGATATTCGGTCGGGAGGACATTATATATATAATAGTAATCCTGATCTAATTTCCGAAAGGGCGGCGGCCAGTCTCAACGTGGACTCACCCACTACCACTACGCAGGGCTTGTAATAATGCACAAGTGTGTACAAACACCGATTCCCTCTCTATTCTTTTTACCTGATAATCTGATGGAACAGTTTTCTTGAACGACCGGGTCTTTCCAGTAATGTCAATCAGACGCTGGTCCAGTTGGTATCGGAGAGCACGTATATCCGTACCGTATACGTGCTCTCCGACACCAACTTCCAGGATGCTTTTTGTAATTTTTGGCGAAATATACCACCAATTAGGTAAATAATACTTTTTGGGTAGACTCGGGAATTGAATCTAGATACTCATTTTCAGTGGTTGAAGTCCTTACCGCTAGACCAGTGGTTATATCACTGTGGTGCCGGACTTTAACAGCGTGGTAAAATGGTTGGATTTTATAGTGTGCAATTCAATACCTACAATTCATTTTAAAGATGTCTGAAAAAGTATGCAAGTGTATCTGTCGTCGGCACAGGTTTAAATAAGCCCACAGGTTTAAATAATTAGTTAGTGTCTACTAATAAGGCTGTTTACAAGATGCCGACATTTAGCTAGACGCGTAGGTCGAACGCTTATCATTCAAAGTTTAACGGGTTGGCTATGAATGTTGAAAGCTAGCCCGTTGAAAACTTAGCCACCGGTTAATTTAAAATTTTGTTAGAATTTTACTAAAACACTTCGGTTCTGTGGCACGGCACAGTTCTAAGTTAGGCATAATGGATCTGTCGCGTGGTCACCTCATTAATTTTATTCAGTGCAAAGGCTAAACGACATTCAGCCCACTCGTTAGACGTTGCTTTCAACTTTCTCTAACGATCAGCCTGTGTATCCAATACTGGCGTTTTATAATCAGATCAGATATTTGCTATCAGGTTTTTTATTGAGTACCCTGTAGGTAACATATCCGAAGTGGAAAATCGATAAAATAAATTTGACAGATTGGGGTAGCTGGAGGTGCTGGGGTCTGTACATCCTGACTCCAAGAACATACAAGCCTAGTCCTCTAAGTAAATATGTACTGACGTCGCTTCGACTGTACTTTTTTATATCGATAAAATCACACGCCCCACGATTTTGATTTTTTTAATCCTTATACGTATATACGTAAGTTAATTATTGAGCTTAACCTTAGATCGATAAGAAATTAATATCAGGACATATGACATATCGCCATATATACAATCATATATACAATATGTTAAGATTGGACAAATAAAGCCATTTGTACAATCTTAACATACTCATAGTTCTTTTTATGTATTATTTTTTGGTGTACAATAAAGACTTACTTACTTACTTACTTATAGCCTAAGCAAAAAATTTGCTTGTATTGGAAGCTAGACAACGTATAGAACTACGTATTTTTTTTGTAAATATATACCAACATACAATACAAAGAATACATCCAAACTAAGATAAATAATCATGTTTATGAACACAAATATTTGTCTTGTGCGAGAATCGAACCCCAACCTTTGGATCCAAAGGTAGGTTCTCTACCAACTGAGCCACGGCGCGGTGGTAGGAACAAATAGCTATGTGATGGGCGTTACAATTTAAATATAAATAAAAAAAATCGTTAGGGCGTTCGTTGTATTGGGCTGTGGCTGAGCTCGAGCAGCCCATTATTGTCAAAACAAGGCACTTTAATTCGTTCAAAATAAGATCCATTTCCCAACTGGTGCTATCTATTGACATGCTGTTGCTATTCGACAAAGCCAATAAAATAGACAGGTAATCGGCAGAGGCCCGTTGGCTTTGTGCAGCGGGATAGAATCAGAACTAATGGCTTATAAACGTCGTCTGGTCTGTTTGTGTTTGGATATTTACAAAGTTAAATAGATTAAAAACAAAACCATAAATATAAAACATGCACAGCTTCTCTATAAAATTAACAGTGCTGGTTGCGTGTTGATGATTTTTTTTAAACAAAATGTATCATTCCATATATATCATAACCAGATCTTTAATTTAATTACTATTAAGGCCTCATTATGCAATTATTTGTTAACCTTATGGAAAACCTTTTCCTCCAATCTACGACGATAATATGAGAAATGTACTATATATAATCAAAAATCATTAACTAAAAAAACAAAAACTCTTGCAGTAATTCTTTTTCTCTTGTCAAGGCCCGTTCAGCCTTCCAAGTTCCTGGCGAATCCGACTATTATAGCATTAAACAATTTTTTATATCTCTTTCTAATATAGCTAGTATAAAACGAACAGGTATACATAGAACTGCCAAACTATCTGCTTATAATATGTGCACCAATTATGCACATTATTGCCCAAGAGGCGTCGTCTTATTTTCACCCAGTTTTTCGCGTCAAAACAAAATTGACACAACTAAAGATTCACAGTATTTTTCATAAAACCTGTATTAGAAAGAAATGCACTGATATTCAAATTATGTTCGTAGTTTGGTATTGCAGAAAATCTAGAATAATTTGATCCTCCATACTCCCTTTACTACCGTACTGTAGTAGCATCAAATTGTCTAGTTTGTAGCTAATCGTCTGAGGTCTAATGATTGCTAATAGTTCCGCTTGCTCCATTATCCAGATGCTTGATGTTCACGTAATAGGACGGTTCGATCGAAACAGATTACACTAATGGTTGCAACTGTAGTTGCCACCTTTTTCTTGTTGCTTTTTTTCAACAAATTTACGTAAGTTTTTATGGTCACCAATCGAGTATACCCTCAATACCAATACAATAATTCGCTTAGTATACTCGCAGCACTTTTAATATATTTAATATGCCCGGACGGCCGGAACTATTGGTCAACCAATTCACATATGATGCCAACACACAACTGAGCAGAGGGTCCGTTATGAGCGCCGGCTTTAATGCACAATACCCGTAGTTTGGCCAACATGAAGACAAGTGATATCTAAGTGCGTGTCCAAACCATGTTTCAGGTGATCACTTCTTTAATTGACCAACTTGGCCACAATAAGTACTTATATATAAATACATATTATGTTTGTACACACTAAACGAAACCTCCGTTTTCGGTTAGGATATTGTTCATTCACTAAATAGCTATTATAGTAAGAAAGCGGAAGCATTGCCTATTAGTCATATTTTTGATTCTTAAAGTTATCGATATACTCTGTTTATGTCTATATTTAAACTATAAACAACCAACTGTTAAGTTAATTATATTTGACAATTTAGTCTTTCTGCACCACCCAAAGTATGATAGATAGATAATGCCTATGGCATTAAGTGGGTCTGGTGTATTCCCAACCAGTAACACCACAACCTGTAACACTGTTACTGGTTGGGAAAAATATTCCCATCCAGTAACAGTGTTACTGGATGCAACTTTTTTTGTCGCAACGAGTAACACTGTTACACTTCATTAAATATTGGTGTTACACGTTGGGAAAAAAGTTCCCATCCGGTAACAGTGTTACTGGATGCATGATTTTTGTACCGCGTTGGTATCGAACTCACAATAAGCGAGACCAAGTTTGTATTGTTTGCATAATGTTGCCACTACAAAGACGCATTTTTTTTATAAAGTGTGTTTTTTACAATGGCAATGATGAAATATTTTTGTAACCTATAAAGGAGATGTTTCATATATCTATGGGACTCCAGCCATAACATGAACCTTTCAGCGAAGCTAGGAAATTAGCCCCTGAAAAAGTAACATTACAGCTGCAAAAAAAAATTGTATGCACTATTAAAAAAAATAATTGACATACTACTCTGTCAAGAAATTACCGGGAAAAGATCAATAATATACAAAATGTTTGTTATTCATCCAAATTTATTTTATCACCTTCAAAGTATGCTCCTTCAGAAATGATACATTTACGCCAACGAATAATCGATTCATCAAAACATTTTTTAAACGCTGCTTTCGGAATTCAGTTCTTGCCGAGAATTCTCCTTTATATCTTCTACCGATTGAAAACGGGTACCACGAAGTGGTAATTTGAGTTTAGGAAAAAGAAAGAAGTCAGCTGGAGACATATCTGGTGAATATGGTGGTTGCTGGATGATATTTGTTGAGTGTTTGGGCAAAAATTCGTTCACAATGATGGCCTTGTGCGAAGGTGCATTATCGTGGTGCAAAATCCAAGAATTTTCTTTCCACAAATCTACTGACTAGTTTCTAGTCAACAAGCTTCGGAGTGCTTCGGAGTGGCGCCTTCCAACTGAACCGAAACCGAAAAAACCACGCCAAAGTCGATCAAAAGTCAAAGTCATGTTGACTGTTTTCTTTGACTATCGCGGTGTTGTGCTCTCTGAATTCTTACCGGAAGGTCGAACGGTAAATAAAGAATATTATTTGAGCGTTATGCGGCGTTTAAGAGAGCAAATTCGACGAAAGAGGCCAGATTTGTGGAAAGAAAATTCTTGGATTTTGCACCACGATAATGCACCTTCGCACAAGGCCATCATTGTGAACTAATTTTTGCCCCAACACTCAACAAATATCATCCAGCAACCACCATATTCACCAGATATGTCTCCAGCTGACTTCTTTTTTTTTTACCCATTTTCAATCGTTAGAAGACATAAAGGAGAATTCTCGGCAAGAACTGAACTCAATTCCGAAAGCAGCGTTTAAAAAATGTTTTGATTAATCGATTATTCGTTGGCGTAAGTGTATCGTTTCTGAAGGAGCATACTTTGAAGGTGATAAAATAAATTTGGATGAATAACAAACATTTTGTATATTATTGATCTTTTCCCGGTACTTTCTTGACAGAGTAGTATGTCAAATATTTTTTTTTAAAAGTGCATTCAATTATTTTTTTTACAGCTAATAAGTTACTTTTTCAGGGGCTAATTTCATGGTATGGTACATGTTATGCTGGAGTCCCATAGATATATGAAACATCTCCTTTATAGGTTACAAAAATACTTCATCATTGCCATTGTAAAAAACACACTTTAAAAAAAAACTGCGTCTTTGTAGTGGCAACATTATGCAAACAATACAAACTTGGTCTCGCTTATTGTGAGTTCGATACCAACGCGGTACAAAAATCATGCATCCAGTAACATTGTTACCGGATGGGAACTTTTTTCGCAACGTGTAACTCTAATATTTAATGAAGTGTAACAGTGTTACTCGTTGCGACAAAAAAAGTTGCATCCAATAACACTGTTACTGGATGGGAACATTTTTCCCAACGTGTAACACCAATATTTAATTAAGTGTAACAGTGTTACTCGTTGCGACAAAAAAAGTTGCATCCAGTAACACTGTTACTGGATGGGAATATTTTTCCCAACCAGTAACAGTGTTACAGGTTGTGGTGTTACTGGTTGGGAATACACCGTGGGTCTTTGTACAATATTCTTTGTGTAAAAGTTTTAATAAACAAATTAATGCGAAAGTTTCTAACTATATGTCTATCATTACTTTTTATACCTAAATCGGTAACCTCATCATGATCAAATTTGGGATAGGAATTAAGCCCTAAGGATATAGGCTACTTTTGATGTCACTGCAGGGTACAGGTCACCATTTATTCGTGATTTAAAAATATGTAGTCCACGGGAGCGAAATCGTGGACGCAAGTTAACTTTGCGCTTTGTGAACACATAAAGCTATAGATGAAAGAGTCAAGGCGTAGAGCTAACATACTCTACTAGAGAGGATATGTCTTTCTGGCTACATGTAGATTAGCAGACAGTCTTGTTACAATTAGATGGAAGCTTCAGCCTTTAATTGCCTCTATAATTAAGTAGCTTAGCAAACGCAAGTCTGCGTTTGAAGTCAGCGCTGATTCTGACAACTGATAATTAGATTGTGTTACTGCTCTATTTTTCAATTAAAAATAATTTCATAGTTAAACTGCTTTGAGCCTGTAGTTGAGTGAGAAAATATAAATAGAACGGTAATGGGAAAAATATAATTAAACTATTTTCGAAGTGAAGAGTTCTTTAGGTGCGTTAAACACTTTTTGGGTGTACATAAATCATGGACTCGCATCATCATCACTAAATGCTTATAGCCCAGCAAAAGTACCGTTTTTTGGTCAACCTCGCACTAATTTTTTTATAGGGTTTAGTATCTCTTACTGAGCATAAAATCTGTAAAATGCTATCTGATCCAGGTGGAGCTTCAAGCGCCAGAAAATAACAAAATGATTCTTTAGATTAATCATAAATTAACATTAATACGTCATATATAATCATTAATAATTTAGAAATTTTCAGTAACACGTGTCACATACACCCGTGACTCTTAATCTGCGATCATGCCAACGAAAGAGAGACCCCATAGCTGTGTGTCGCGTAACATATTAATATATATTGAGACACCACATCGATTGAATTCAAACTAATAATACCTTTAACAAAACTTGAATTTGTAAGCTCTCTGCATTTAACGGACCCAAGTCACGCAAAAGTTACATCATTTATATATCGAATCTAATCGATTACTTGGTCAATAACATCGATAATTATAATTACAGTCACAAACGCCTCGCCTCCAGAAAATTAAGTATTATTATGGTTAGAACCTGAACGGAGCGTGAAATCATTATAATATCGGTCCGATATCGATAACTCGTCGGTCGTGTGAATAATGACAGGAACGTGGTATCTCTAGTTTTGGGTATATCCAGTTTATAGAGTTGAAGTAAAGGATGGTTGTGCACTAAATGCTATGAATTCAATATCCAACAAAATTATGTGTGCGACAATGTCCAACAAAAATATAAAAGCGACTTCAATTTTTATTTATGATAATCGACAGTAACAAAATTTATTTAGGACCATTACCTGTCGATTAAAACAATAATTCAGTCGACTTAATTACCTCTTTTGAAGTCAGTCAAAAGTGACAGTGTTTTTATTTGAATGTTCCAATTCTCCTATTAAGTCTTTCACTGTATGAACTAACATGTATGAAATGGAACATATCATCGAACGAATAGCGCTCATAGCCAGAGCTCTCACAGGAAACGTAAGTGATCGGAGAGTTTAAGCATCTAGGGATAGTCCATAGATGGGTACCGCTAAAGTGGCTCAATTTCAGTCTCCGTGTTTCGATAATAGACAGAGACTGGGTGGCTTTAACACTTCGTATTGTATGGACAGTGGTTACCCTACTGTAGTGCTAGACTTGTACAAGCCGCCCTGTAACTAACTGTAGCTTAACGACTGTTAAGCCAGGTTACAAAAAAATTAAAACAACGAAATTTGTTCTTAATATAATATAATATATATCTAATATCTAGGGACAATGTCACACAGATCTTCCTAGCCCCAAACTAAGCAAAGCTTGTACTATGGGTACCAGGCGACGATATACATACTTATATAGATAGATAAATACTTAAATACATAGAAAACATCCATGACTCAGAAACAAATATTCGTGCTCATCACACAAATATTTGCACTTACCGGGATTCGAACCCAGGACCACCAGCTTCGTAGGCAGGAGCACTACCAACTAGGCTACGGTGACGTCGTTCTTGAACGTAGAATACTTTAATCTAGTCATCTGATTAAGAAGATTCTTTTCACTTTTAATATTATCGCACATATCGCAATCGCTTAGCAGTGTGTATGAAGCTTTAAACCAATACAGTGAAAGCCTCGTCGGTAAGTGTGTTGTTTTTGACTTGACATGACATTTGGCTCCTGTTGTAGAACTCTCCGCTTAATCTGGAGAGCATTCGAACGTGAGGGGGGGGGGGCACTTCACTAACAGGAGCGGGTACAGACATGCAGAAACAAATACAAACTACTATATCCCAAAAGCGCTAATTCTGAACTACTATTAAGTCTCCGTACATGCACAAACGTTTTCTAGTTGAAATAAGGTTGAAAATAGTGTAACGAAATTAAAGATGTTCTTTAGTGCTTTATTATATCCTGGTTACTTAATAGTTAATTCTATACATCGACAATAGATTACTCAAAAGCTATATCTGTATACTGGAGGCATACTATCCTAAGTCCATTTGTTTTTAATTTATTTGCGATGTCATTGAAAATACCCATTTAAATCAACTCAATGCATTACCTATTAAAAGGACATACATATATTTAAATATCACACAATAGTGTAGTCCTGTGATCCTGTGACATACGCAATGTTCGAACTGAGACTTTAATCATGTGTACCTACTGATTAATAATTATAATAATATCCTGGGACATTATTTACACACGGCCATCTGATCCCAAACTAAGCAGAGCTTGTACTATGGAAACCAGATAACTGATGTACTACATATACTACTTTTTCTTTAGTAAATACATACTTATATAGGTAATTACATCCAGACTCAGGACAAACAGACATGTTCATGCACACAAATCTCTGTCCTGATGGGAATCGAACCCTCCGGCGTAAAAAGCAAGCATTTGCCAACCAACAGGCTTAGTGAAAAACCATTAACTTCCCATACAATATATATTATTATTATTTATATACAATATATAAATTTATAATTTTCTTACAGAGAATTCCCAACATCACTTTTGACCCGACCCGCGATTTGAACCCAGGACCTCATCATCTGCGTTTGAACACGCTACCGCTAGACCAACGAGGCAGTCGTGTGTATAAGCAAGGAGCTATATATTTCTTTAATTCGTAAAATTAATAAGTATATTAAACTATACAACTCTTCCCAAACAACAATAAACTTTACGACCGTTAAGGTACAATACTAATAAGTCCTAACGAAATTCATGAAACTCGTTTCCCCGCCAAGGGCTGCCACATGTAAGAAATTTTGCTCGAAAGTTGTTTTTTTGTTTAAATCTAATATAGTTCATTAATACATACAGTTTTATAATTTAACGGTAAGAATAGATTATTTGGGATCTACATTAAATTGCAAAAATAACGTATAAATAAAAGAGGTTTTTAGTCACGTAACTTTAAAAACGAGCTTGTAGATAGTCAGAACATGTTTATCATTATTTCTAGCTAGATATTTGGGTTCACGGATTGTTTGAAAACATTTATAAAATCTATTTAGCTAGGTTGTATTAAATTATTGTCATGAGTTATGTTTAAAGTTAATTATTGAAATTTATAGTTTTAGCTATATTTTACTAGATATTGTCTGAATAATTGTGTCTATATTAAGGTTCGAATTCAATATTATTATTATAGCGGACGTTGTGTTTATAACGATGGTTGCGCTTTAATGCTGCCATCCAATGCGCCCCATAAGATCCAATGCGTATCATAAGACGCACAAAATTAAACTTCACAGATTAATATAATAAACATTCGCAACAATAAATTTCTCGAAATATTTTTATTTAACTGCACAGAACACACCTTCCTTGGGGAAGATCTTTAAAATAAGTATGTTATCAATTCGGCTCTATATTTTCTCTCCGTTGTTTGTAACCGAATTTAAATAAATCACATAGAACATGGTCAACAACGGTCGTTGTTCAGAAAATATTAAGTCGAATGTATGTTTTTAACTTTTAATCTATCATAGTATCCTACTAATATTATAAATGCGAAAGTTTGTGAGTGTGTGACTGTGTGAGTGTGTATGTTTATTACTTCTTCACGTCCAAACAGCTGGAGTGATATTAATACAATTTGGTATGGAGTTAGCTGACACTCTGGAATAACACATAGGCTATAATTTATAAAGTTTAATGCGGGTAAAACCGCGGGGCACAGCTAGTATGTTCATAATTCATTGGTTTAAGCTCTTATGACAGCATAATAGAGTTTAAAACGGGGTAGTCACTATTATCTTATTATCCAACTAAGGTTTAAAAAAGTAAACCTGGCAACCCTACAACGTCGGTACCTAGTTAAAGTATACCTGGCCCATCTATGGAGAGGATTCAATTACGTCACGTCGCATGGGGCCCATTATTGGTTTATGGCCCGTTACCCTTCGATCTTACATGGGAGCATGTGTACCGTTTAAGGGTATATAATTACGTTTGTTCACTTGAAAGCTTCCGCTCGCCGTAACTATAACCTCCAATGGTGATGACGTCAAAAATTCGATTGTTCCCTTACAAACATACATCCACACAGATCGGGTCAGATCAGGTGCTAAATATTCCCCTCCAAGTTATTGAACCTAATGGTCGTGTGGAGAACTGGCTAGGTTTAAAATTTCAATTTAGAATTTAACCTTCCGGAGAATATTAGATTCACGCTTCGCATTGCTAGTAACGGCATAAAACTAAAATTTCTATAATATAAATAATATATAATATACATATGTATATAATTTTTTAACGACTCCAAAAAGAAGGAGATTATAAATGTAACTGCAGTCTTATAATTTTTTTGTATGTTTATTACGGGTTTTCTGTTATGTTTTTGCATCAGTTTTAAATAATATATTTATTTTATTTGACGGGCTATGTTTTCAAAAGTTAACAAATAATTTATGTTTTAATCGATCGGGTGTTAAAAAGGAGAAGTTGGTTGTATATTTTTAAAAGAGTGATTATTGATGCCACCGATTCGCTATTATGCCTTATAGACGAAGAAATTAAAATATAGAGTAAGCGAGACGGTTAGAAATAAACTCTCTTGTCCAAAGTATGTACGTTTACGATTGTATTTCTTGTTTTTAAAGGTATTTTCAGGGGGGCAAATATGAAAATTCAAAATCAAAATATATATGACTATGACTGCAAAAAGGTACAAAATATCTATCCTGAAACATTTTTCCCATTAAATGCGTTTTGCAATTTTTCAATCGGAGTGTAATAAATATTCAATTTATATTCAAAAGAAATTGTAATATTTCAGTGTTTATCGCAAAAACGTTCGATCCTGAACAGATGGTATTTTTAATTTCCGAACGGAGGCGTCCCGCTCCACGCCGTCGCGCTAGAGCAAATCGCCCGGAATAAAGCTTTATTTGCATCTTTGCACCGCAATTCGCTGAATTTAAGCTTTGTTCTCCCAGATCAATTAATTGCAAGGATAAACACCGTTCAATTCTACGAATCGGAAAACAAGTTAAATACAGTGAGTATTATGTTACGGAAATACGAGTATAATTACCGTTTTGGCAGCCCTACGACGAGCCACTCTGCATGACAAGGAAATAATATCTCATTGGGATAGTGTTCAGCCGCACTTAATGAGATCCTAGGTTTGATATTGAGATTTATTTTAAGAATAAATCTCAGTATTAGCCCGGCCGAAGCCCCGAACCCCAAAAGGTGGACCAACGATCTTACAACGGTCTAGGAATGCCGTTGGATGATGGGCAGTTGTGGAAATCTTTGGGGGAAGCCTTTGTCCAGCCGTGGACTTCTCTCGGCTGATATGATGAAAATGATGATTAGCCCGGAGTCTGGAAGTTGGCGGTATTATACCCCCGTCCCTCAGAGACCACCTAAAGTCGCTACGCAATGATGTTGCCTAGTAACCTAGCTCCACCATTTAATTTTCAACCAATTATAAATCAACTGTTTGGACTATGTAATAATATTAATATGGAAATAAACTATTCATTCACTGATATCAATTAGAATGACACAAGCAGGCGAATACACAAAATATACGCTCGAAACTAACAACACCCTTTGATTTGTGGCGGGGTTTAAAAATAGGGACGATAAAAGCTATTTCCCCCCGCCCCCAAGTTTCTCCAAGGTGCGGTAGGTAATGATTGTTTTGAATTGTTATTAGATAACAAACATCATACATATAACATAAGTTGAGCGCTCACTGTACAGACGCAATAATTTAACGATGGCGTCTGCCTTTCGTTAGCATGATCGCATCCGAAGAGACAACAGAAATTAATAAACTATATTCTAACGCATTTCATAAAACCTAGAATATTTTTAAATATATCTGTTTTATAATGATTTAAAGATTTTAAAGTAATTTACATTAATAATAATTATTTATTAAAACTGATTACCTAGCGATTTACCATTAAAACTTCCAAATCGATACACAAACATAGACAGTATCGCATTCGAACTCACCAATTCGTATGAAAATCGAATAAACTTATATCAGTATCGATACCCGGTGACGCTAAAACATTTACGAACACGTTCTCAATAGGGTTGTCTCTCGGTAAACACAATATTGACTTTACGAACCATTTACATGTATTAGGGTCGTAGTGAGCTGAAGTTATAATTTTATAGGATCGTAAATATGAGTAGATGGCACACATGAATACAACAACAGCTTGCGAAAGTACTGAAGCACATTACAGCGCTTCTACTAGACTGCGTATTTTGGTACAGTCTGCTCAAAAGGATACATCATATTTCGGATAAAATATGTGTGAATTATTGATATGTACCCAATATAAACTTTTCTAGCTACTTAATTAGTTGTAGGAAAGTAATATTTAACTCAAAACTATTTTTGTAGGAACTAAACTCTATTGATATTTCATTAGATGGCGCATATAATTGCATACTATGCACATTGAAGCGCATTAAGTCCTCCAAATTCATTAAAGCTCCAAGGTTGGACATAAAATGAGGAAGAGTATATTTAATTATTCATCAACCATGTCGACGTGGTGTGTCATGTAGACTGCAAAAAAGATTAACATAATGCTGTTTATGTAGGAACTAAACTATATTGACATTTAATTAGATGGCGCACATAATTAAACACAGCTTGCGAACGCACTGAAGCGCTGTAAGTTGCATTAATACCAGAAAGGTTAGACATAAAATGACGAAGAGTATATTTTAATGATTGATATGTAAATGTAGTGGGTAATGTAGAGAGTTTAAAAAATATTTAACGCAAGTTTTTGTTGGAACTAAATTACATTTACATTTATAGGACCGGTAATAGGACTAGATAATACTAAACGACAGCTTGCGAATGTACTGAAGGGCATAGGGGGAAAAACTAGAAAACATATTTTAGCGGATTCATCATCCTCATCATCATCATATCAGCCGAAAGACGTCCACTGCTGAACAAAGGCCTCCCCCAAAGATATCCACAATTGCCGGTCTTGCGCTATTCGCATCCAGCTGTTTCCAGCGACCCGCATAAGATCATCGGTCCATCTTGTTGGGGGCCTGCCCACGCTGCGTCTTTTAGCGGATTAATACTTCAAAAATGTTGGACATATAATTACGAAAATAACTTGGATGATCGATATGGTTAGCGTGTTCAAGCGCAGATAGTTAGGTCTTTGGGTGAAATCCCTGGTCGGGCCAAGTTGAGATTACAACGCCGTGCTTTGGAGATGCCGTAAAGCCGTCGGCCTTGTACAGGGCCTCTTTCTAGTCACGGCTGCTAGGCGTACTATTGGATCATGAGAGTAAGTTAATGAAAAATGCACCTGTGTATGCGCACACTTGTGCACTATAATATGTCACAGGCCGATGACAATATACAGAATCTTCCTGCTGTAACTAACCAGCGCACATAAATTACCAAGATAACTATTTTTAAAGTGACGCAATTGTAAGACCCTTAGAGTCACAAGCCAACAAGGAATTCAGTCAATTTTAGACTCTTTAGCCAATTATTAGCATATCCTGCAATTATGCAATATGAGTATGATAGGTCTGAGAGCCCGCAGCTGCTCGTCATACAACTCATCTAGTTTATTAAATGGTACAAGGGCCATCTTGTCGCTGTAGTGGCCGTTATCGAAGTGGCTTCACAGAACAAGCTAATTGGTGAAAAATGATATGGCTATTAACTGTGAAAGTAGTGAGTAATGGGAGTGTCATCTTATTGTAATTGATGGAATAACAACTAAATTGAATTGTCATTGTAGACTACTGTGTTACAGTTTTATACTATCTTCTTATCGTGTCGATGGTAAGAATTAGATTTTATCTTGCCAACATTGAGCAACGCTGATTGCCCCGGCTGAAGCGTCATACAAGTCCTGAAGGGAACAAGAGACTGGACAAGAAGGACAGTCAGATAAATGAACCATACTTTGGGGTGACACGCCGCACTCGCAGATGTTTTGTGATGTGGGAATGTAACCTCATTTGCACATGTTTTCCTTGGATCTACCAACCTGATTGGCCATGGCAAATTATATCCCGAAGGCAATTTTTCCTTTGGCGAGACAAACTGAGGAGGAGCAAATTTATCTCGCCATAAGTTTGACCTCGCTTTCTGTGCATCGATCGTAGCTGTGGTAGTGGCCAGGAAACTTTTACGACTTTTCAATCGTTGGGGGGCTGGAGCAAAGTTATAAAGAGGGTGTTTTTCATCGGTCTCTTGCTTATACCTCTCAACACCACTAGCTACTTTCCTTCTAACAGCGGGGGGCGCGATTCCTGCCAGCGGATACAGTTTTAGAACTGGCGTGGGCTTAAGGCATCCTGTGATGATCCGGCAAGTCTCATTTAGAGCCACATCCACTGATTTATACTATGGAGTCATGACTCTACTACAAACTCAAGCATTATCTAATGCTTTTAATATTCTATTGATAGGCAGAACCATTGACAATATGTAGTAAAAATATAGCTAAAACTATAAATATTGATTATTAAAACTTAAACATAATCTCTTGACAATAACTTGATAGGAGCTAGCTAAATGTCATTGCTATTATAAAATAAATTTTATAAATGTATTCATACAATCAATACAATGTGTACCTATATATTTATGTTACTAGAAATAATAATGTATACAACTATATTTCTAAAAACATGTTCTGACTATTTACAAGCGTTTTTTTAAGTCTACGTGAATAAAAACCTTTTTTATTTTAAAAGGAAGAACAATTTTAAGTATCAAATAAAATAATTAGATGACCGGAGTTTTTTTCTGCGAAATATCTAAACGCTTGGTGGACGCTTCATGCGACCAGAGGTTTAGACAATTTTTTTGACAGCGCTTAGGCATTGCCATCCAGCGTGGTAATGCTGCCAGCATTCTGGGCACGATGCTCAAAGGCCATGCCGAAATTATTTTCGACGCCTAAGGATGACATCTTAAATTACTCTAGACTTAGACTTTTGTGTATATAGTGTAAATATTATTTAATTTCTATATTGTTTTATTGGTATTATCTAAATAGGGATATGAATTAAGATTATATACCTAAATAATAAATAAACATATTATTAAATAATAAAATAACTAGATTTAATAATAAATTTTTTATAGTAATACTATCAATAGAATGACGATTAAATCTAATTATTTTATTAACATCAATAGGCAATTAAAGTAAAATAATTATATTTAATCATCCAATTATATTATTTTATACTAGGACATCAATTGTGTTCCAAATAAAAAATACTCGACAGTCTTAATGAACAGCCATTTTGTCCCTATCTTGGACAAAGACCAGCGATTTCTTAAAAAAATATATACATAGCTCAACAATATGGATGGAGATAGTAATGAATGAATAGTGTGGCACGGACTGACAAAAACTGTGGCCACCCTTTTCCCAGAAAAATTATATGACAAAAAATGTGAAAGCTGAGGCTAATGAAGTGTCGTGTGAATGCGGAAGCCTGTAGTCTGAAGGCTTGGCTTGGTTTGGCACTAACTGACTAAAATAGTGGCCAGCCATTTGCTAGAATACAAATGTGAACTTACTTACTTATCGTATGGGCAGTGGTTACCCTAGTGTCAGAGTTATTCAAGCCGCCCAGTAGACCTCTGGCTTAACGACTTTTGTCTTATGACTACAACCGGACACGACAGCTTAAGGTGCCCTCCGAAGCATGGAAACGCTCAAAAATTAAACCATTTTGACTGCCACCCATCTATGGACCGACCGCGGGCCTAGTTGCTTAACTTCGCCGATCACTTACGGAACGGTGAGAGCATCTAGCTATGATGTGAATAGAACGACTAATAAAGTGTCGTGTCATTCAGATAAATGAGGTAATCACATAATTAAACAATCTATCCATCTAAAGTTTTTTAAGTATTTGGTGTAACAATTAGTACTATAAATAACTTACCGTTGAAAGCCCTAACTCCAACAAGAATTAAGTTTTGTTTTTACAATACTTTCGGACTACTTATATAGGCTATACATTATACAGTTAGCCTAGGAGGCTTTCTCGGCTTTTTAGAATAGAGGCTAGCATCTAGCAATATAAAAATACGAACTAAGAACCTATGCCGGAGGGTAACCCACGTGGAGATGAATAAGAGAGTCGGTTGTCTTAGAGACATTTTGTGCTAGTGGTTTCGTGTGTGTGTGTTTTTTTTTTAATCGGGACTAGTCCCTCCCTCTTACCCACCACTGCAACTCCTGTAAGCCAGGATCAACAGTGGCATACAATGAAATGACACTGAGCGGTGAGCCGTGAGACTCAGGCATGTCCCGGGGAACCGCTTTAACTATCTTGGATCCCGCAACGAATTTAATCAGAAAGAAATAAAAGGAGGAGTTATAAAATGAATTGTTCCACTTCCATCCAGAGCAAAGCGGGAGACAGAATGATGTAAAGAGGCCTCATAAAACGAGAGAATTGCAACTAGAGAAGCCAGCTGCAATAGCACCGAGGATCAATTTAAGGGTCCTAAGTGAGCTGTTATATTTGATTCCAATAGTAGGTATGGCAAAAGCGCTTAAATGCACGGAAGTTGTCCCTTGTTGCTACGAGATCCGTATAATAAACTACTCCAGATATTGGTTGCAAGCTGTTTAACATAATATCACGCTGATTTTGCCAGAGATCACACTCCCAAAGGTGTGTGTGTGTGTAATAACTATGTTCGATAATACCTTTGTATATGTGTTGATTGGTGTGTACGTGTTGGTAAATAAAAATATTTACAAGGATTCCAGATACGATATGGTTTCGGACATGTAGAAATTATGTGTAGATGTAAAATAAAAATACAAAACATAAAAGATCCATCTTTTGTATTGTTGTACCTCCCACGTCTCGGATAAGTTGTTCTACAATATGATCCTATCTTATATACTCGGAAAAAAACGGGTAGAAATATTAGAATAACCCTTCTACGAACTATCAACATACTAGTTTGTATAGGAGCCTCGGTAGTTTAATGTTTTCCCTTTATTATTTTGGTACTTCTTGAAGAAAAGGAACTATTTATAGTACGGTATCATTGCGTATGCTGATATTCATCTATCTATACATATGATAGAATCGTATGAAAGTCAAAACTGTACATTGAATATTTTTTAAAAAAGGTTACTTAGCGCGTGATCGACAATCGATATCGAACCTAAAAATATAGTTTTTAGAATTTTTGTCTGTTTATCTGTATGTATGTCAATCAAAATCAAAATGTCATTTATTCCGTTAAAATATTACATTTGTGTGGAATCGTTAATTTTTTTTACCCTACCGTGCAGTGCATGACGTGGCAGCTACTGAGAAACACTGCCAGAAAACTCAATAGGAATCCTTTTTTAAAATATTATGTCCGGGCTAAACTCAAAAAGTACTGCATGGATTTACTCAAAATATTGCATGAACATTACTAAGAGGTCGGGTCAACATATAGGGTACATATTATCACGCTGTCACCTACGGGGGAGGAGCTTTAATAATTTATAAAGTTTAACGCGAGTAAAACCGCGGGGCACAGCTTGTAATACAATAGAATAATGATCATAGTTAGGCAAGATTAATCATTTCTCAGAATCAAATAAAAGCGAAACTAAATTCTATTTATAAAACAGTTCAATTATCTTTTGTTTGATTTCTTGCTAAGATTTTAATTAAGCGAACAATTTAAAACTTACGGTTCCATATCAGAAAGTAAGTTTAAGACTTAAGAGTGAACTGGCCGTGTGTTGCAGTTCGCCTCGTTATTGCCTCAGTGCTCTCGTGTTTCGAGCTCGATGCCCGATCGGGGGTAACAATTTCTTGTCCTATTTATAGTTGTTTTCAGTCTGGTTGTATTTTGTATCCATAAATTGCGACAATATCAATGATACAGCGGGAAAGGCTGGGCATTAGTAAACAGAAAAGCGCAATCGTTAAATATTTTTAAAAATAATGTTAAAAATATTTATTTGTCTGCCTTGATTTATAAGCATATTTATTTACCGCTGTCGCCTTTGGCTTTTTTTTTCACGCATTCCTGCTTTATTACACTTTTAAATTATTCTGTGAATTTCTTTTTTTTACTTTTTGTTATTATTTTGTATTAGTTTAAGTTTACATTAAGTTGACCTATTGTTACACCTACCTAACCTGTTTTCCCTTTTCTTAGTCTATCCACTCCATAATTGGTTGTCTGGAAGAAATCGCAGTAGCGATAAGACCGCCCTTTATACTTAATTTATGTATGCTCATTTTAATTTATTCATTTATTTTACTTTACTATATCTCACTTGTCAGGCTTTGGCCGCAATTAGTACTATATGGACCCTATGAAAATTATCACAAAATTATCATCTCAAAAATATATGTAGATTTAACTTTTCCGGTTGATATAGATAATTAATTTATCTAGCAAATAAGATTTTCTGTAATTTTGGCAAATTTTATTATAATATCTAGTGCGTTTAATGATTAGCAAATACTTTATTATATTAGATTTGTCATATATTGTCCTCGCAATTAATGATTTTATTATATTACTCCAAATTATTGACTTTGTTGATAGTTTTTCTGTTCACTCTATTTTGACTCGTAATTGGTACTTTGGGCGAGCGAGACTATATTTTTAATTACTGTCTTAATGGCGTTAAGAAATATCGAATGGATTGTATAAATTCGGGTTTGAGAACCGCGGTGAGAACGCGGAGAGGTTAACTCACATGGTGGGTTTCATTATCACCCGCACCTAAATTTATATAATTAATTTTAAAATGTCTAAAAAGAAAAATTTATTATGCACAAATTCTACTTATCCACAGTCCTTAACATGGCGATTTCCTAAAGTCAAAGTAAATAAAATATTTACATAAAACTCTGGACATTTTGCTGTAATAAAGCCCCGAAGAAGCAAGGCAAGGTGCAGATTCAATTTAAAAAGTCTAGAAAAATGGTTTTCGTTTACAGGAACCTTGGCTTCACCCGCAAAGCTTTCTAGTACATTCTATAGACGCTTTAATTCGTTTCTATTCAAGTTGGGATCTTTGTGTTAGGTTTAATTTGGTTTAACTACATTTTAATTTCCTGTGGCGATGAGGAAGTTTTGATTGAAAGAAGCGAAGTTATTTTAAGCGAACTTATGAAACGAAAAATTTGGGTCTTACTATTATAAATAATTTTAGATACTGTCTAAATACGGATGAAAAATTAAGAAATAATGGAGGCGCTCATAGCCAGTAGCTCTCACCGGTCCGTAAGTGATTGGCGAGGTTAAGCAACTAGGCTCGCAGTCATTCCATAGATGGGTGACCGCCAAAGTGGTTTAATTTGTGAGCGTCTCCGTGCTTCAGAGGGCACGTTAAGCCGTCGGTCCCGGTTGTAGCCATTAGGCAACAGTCGTTAAGCCATGTCAGAGGCCTACTGGGCGGCTTGAACAACTCTGACACCAGGGTAACCACTGCCCATACGATAAGTAAGTAAATTCAGAAAAATTAATTAGGGGGAATTGACTTAATGTAATAAAATGGAATTTGTCTTTTCACGTTTTCTCGTTGGAAAGTGGCTAGTGCCTTTACCTACTACTACTGCTACCTACTCTACTGCCTACTACCGTTTATTTTATATAATTTAATATACCTCTAAAAAGTTATAATTTCCGAGCTTCTTCGTGCTTTAGATAGCACGTTAAGCTGTCGGTCCCGGTTATTGTCGTTAGGTCATGTCAGAGTTGACTGCACATGTGGCGCAGCGGCTAAGACAGTCGCCTCGCCGCTCCGTGTCGCGGGTTCGAGTCCCGCGCCGGACCTATTTGTGTGACCCATAAATAGTTGTTCTGAGTCTGGATGTAATTTGTGTCCGTCTATTATATTTTTGTAAAGTACCCCGCGACACAGGGATTTGATTCCCTAATGCGAGCGTTGCCTCCTTAAAAAAAAAAGACGCCTAATATACCACAGCATAAGTATACCAACTATAAAACAAATGTACATATTGATACATGGTTTGGTCAAAGTCAAGTGAGTATGGATATTCACCTTAGTGTATAAATACTTCAGATAGTAAATATATAAAAACACCTGGATTACAGCTAGCAACTTCGAAGTTATGGAAAGAGCTTCCTCCTCCTATGTGTGATGAAAACAGTATGTTCATTTAGTAAAAGACTTAAAAAAATGCTGGAAAGTTAGAAGCAAACTATTTATTTTTTGCAGTGTAGATCATAGGCAGGAACTATATTATTTGTAAATCTACACACAATTTTATTTTGGTTGTAGCTGACGTGTCGACTAGAGCAATATTAACAGAAACACATAATAATGTTAGTGTATTAAATGTTTATTTGGTGGTAATGAATGGTGTAATTAATAATAATATCCTGGGACATTATTTACACACGACCATCTGACCCCAAACTAAGCAGAGCTTGTCCTATAAGACCCAGACATGTAATATTTTGTTTTATTGGAAATACATACTTAAATAGATAATTACACCTAGGCTCAAGACAAACAGACATGTTCATGCACACAAATATCTGTCCCGGGTAGGAATCGAACCCACGAACTACGGCGTGAAAACCAAGTCTTTGCCAAACACGCCAACAGTCTTTAAATTAAATTATTTTAAATGTATAAGAGTCATTAATATTTTTTGTGGTTTTATGATCATAATTTTGTGATTTTTCGTCATATTTTACCCTCTGAATTCAATGAAAATATTTTAACTATTGTTTTAGGTTAGCTCTCCGAGGACGTCACAGGTGGGCGCTATCAGAATATCAGCGCTGTAGCAATATTGCTACGGCTAATGCTGAGATAGTCTTTTTTATCTATGAATTTACAAACTAAACGTAGTATATGTAATATATCAGTTATCTGGTTTTCATCGAATAAGCTTTGCTTAGTTTGGGATCAGATGGTCATGTGTGGATAATATCGCACGATATTATTATTTTATTTTTTTGTCATTGTATCTATTGGTTGCTATGACCACCTGTTATAAATAAATGCTTATTCGATCTTTTCATTTTAAAATAACATATACACTGGCTATCCATAACCAAACAAGATCTTATTTGCGACTAGCTGAGCCCGCGACTTCGTCCGCGTGTTAATTAGTTTATTTCGTTTTTTTGTTATTTTTTGTAAAATAAAAGACTTTTTCTGAAATAAAAGTAGCCTAAGTTACTCCTTATTACATCAGCTACCTGCCAATAAAAATCCCGTCAATATCGGTCCAGCCGTTTCAGAGATTAGCTGGAACAAACAGACAGACAGACAGACAAAAATTGTAAAAAAAAATATTTTGATGTATGTACCGTATATATATTCATATTTATGTAGTAAAAACCGGTTATTTCCATATTACAAACAGACACTCCAATTTTATTTATTTGTATAGATTAATATGGACTCATTTAACACTAAGGATGCAGAAGAACACTAAAATTGAATTTCAAAAGTATAGCAACAACTGTTTAGTGTAACTCGGTCACAAACTAACACAATAAACAGACAGTAAACGTGCACAATATCACTTTAAGAATGTTTTCCTTAGACAAAACGTATTGTAAGTATAAAGCAGACTGGGGGCGTCTTGAGACCGCTCCTACTACCACTATGAATAATGGAACTCGCCCTATGTTTTTGTTGGTACTGTGTTTTTAGACGTTTTCTTTTAGAAGCGATATTTAATTTTGTTTTTTTTTTACTCTAGATATCATGGAATACACATTTTTGTGAACGTTTCTTTTAGGTTTTTTGTGGTAACTCGTGCGTTTTTCCTGGAGGAACCAGACTATTTCTTGGATTTATTACCCCGAATAACTCAAGAATTGCTTCTATTTTAAAACGGAAATGGCGAACATAGTACTAAAAATATTGACAGAATCAGCTCAATAGCAATCTTTTGTATCGTTGATTATTCTGTAGATATATTTATTTATAAATATATATTAGTCACAAGACGTTTTAAAGTGCACTACCTTTGTTTTCTCTGCATCACCGTAAAGTTGACTGGCTGAAAATACCTTCGACATTAAGTCCGCCTGTATACCTCCATGTGCAACAGATTTAAATATAAAACTTGAGAGGTGTCAAGGGACATCCGGATGGAACGAAGTTATTTCTTATTATTTATTATGTACAAAAAACCTGTATACAGTCAACAAAAATAATCGTCGCGACACCACACTGTTCAATGCGAAATAGAAATGAAAATATCTATCTGGCTTGCAGAGAGAGAGAGACAGACAGACAGAGAAACATGGGCACGCCGCACAGCTGCAAAAAGTGTCGTGACAACTTTTCGTAAGAATTTTTTCCGTCTAGCCCCCTTTCACACGCGCGATAAGGAACTTCGTCCCAAAAATATTATATGTAATATTTTTTTGCTTCCCTATACAAATTGTCCAGCTATTCGATAGTTTTGTATGGTAAGTTATTTTTTTTTGTGTATTTTGCAAGTTGGTGTTCTACGTACATGTTATTTAATTTCATAGGTCAATTAACCTACTTATGTTTAGTCCACTATTAAATGTAACACACAATAATTGTGATACCTATTTATTTACTCGAATCTCCATACTCCACGTAAGACCCTATTCGAGCTTACCATTAGCCAAAATATAGGTCGACAAGCAATGATTATTTTTATATATAATATCATTGTCGACAAGTTACTAAAAAAATGACTATTCAAGTATCTATAACTACGTACCGTTGTTCTTGCAGTGGGGCGTCAACCGTGTAGATCTGAAAAATAAAAAAACATATATTAATTTACATACTGGCAATGGACCGTCAATAATATTTTAAGATACATTGCCTGGATTTTTTTTATAGAATAGCAACATACTAATCAAACAATCCTCTGTTTGATTAGATTCTTGCTAAGCATTGTCCGTAAGGTCGTAAACGAGAAAATTGCCAAGTGCCGCCAGATATTTTCAAGTTATAATATCATATTGGCACACCTCCCTAACTTTGTAATATGACAGACGCATAAATTTATTATTTCTGTTTTAAGCTTAGATTGACGCGTTGCATTGGCCGATAAGTTTCTCTTAAAGCAGCCTGAGTCTAGACGCGCACTAAGTAATACGAAACGCAATAAAAAAACGAAATTGAAATCAGCACATGCCAGTATTATTTTTGGGTGTCTGGGTATTCATGTCTATGGTATCGACTACCATGGACATCAACACCCAGACACCCAAAATTTACAGTTATAACTCCTCCCTTTTTGGTGGGAGGTTAATAAAAATATTAGATAATATCATCAAGTCGGATTTGCTCATGAAGGGGTCCCGTACCGTCGCGAGAGTACTTCTTTTTTTGCCTATATCTGTGTCCCACTGCTGAGCAAAGGCCTCTCACTTAGGTTTCCTGTGTTTCGCTATTCCAGGCCCGTCGCTACGAAATGGGTCCAAGTCATCAGGCAATCTCTGTTTGGGGCTACCACGTCGATGTCGGCCAATTTGAGGCATCGATTTGGTTATGATCCGCGCCCATTTGTCTGCATGCGGGCATGCCTGAAGCATATCCAGCCCAGCCCCACAACAGCCAGGAGTTATTTTGCCAACTTCAGTTATTCAAGTTTTTATTATTATTATTTATTATCTGTAGTCTTTTTATTTTATTCATTATTTCATGTTATAGCGGCGAAAACACATACTGTGTAAAAAATCAACTATTACGGTGATGAAATAGGTACAGTCCCCTGTAATACAGACAGACGGACAGACAGCGGAAGCTTATTAGTAGGTTTTATTGGTACCCTTTGAGTACGAAAACCTTAAATTATCTACAGAAAGTATTTCTTCGTCATCGCTTTAGTTAGATGCCTATCCTTTAATTCCGTTCATTGTTTGGATACAAACGAAATATACAACGTAATAGTGGAAAAACAAATAAACACTGAAATTTACAAACAAGCGATTGAAATTAAAATTTGTACTTTGTAGCACGGAACAAACAAACTGAGTTACCCAATAGTCGGTCCATGAAATTCAATAAAAACACGGCCGAATTGGCTCCACATACACTCCACAGTGATCTGTCAGTAATAGAAGCACTTATATCATAATTACAGCATTCTGACGAGACTTTTTGATCGAATGTCAAAATGCTGAAAGCACACTAATATTATAAAGGCGAAAATTTGTGATTGTGTGTGTGTGTATATATTTGTTACTTCTCCACGTCTAAACAATTTGGTATGTAGTTAGCTGACACCCTCGATTAACACATAGGCTATAATTTATAAAGTTTAACGCGGGTAAAACCGCGGGGCACAGCTAGTTATAATATAAGTACTAATCGTGTATTAATTTTTGAGTGTGGGCACTGGTTATAGATTTATAGTAAAACAGTCATTTGTTTTAAATCCATTATACACAAAATTATCATATCTAGCTGAAAATCTTAAGTTTTTGCCTGCGACTATTTAATTTTATTTATTGTACAAATACAATACTTTTTTTAATTTTCACTCCTCTAGATAACCACAGCAGTCTTAAATCAGAATGTTAATTTCTACTCCAGTTCAAAAACATTCATTTTGTCCAATTTAGCCCTCCAAAGCAGGAAGAGATGCCAAAAATTTCGGCGGGCATCCATTAACTGACCGCCTAGGTCACCGCCGATAGTGTGCAAACAAGTGAGGCCAACTGGGCTATGTAGGTACACACGGCTACATATCAAGCTATACATTTTCAATATAAGCTGACCACTCATTGTATGGAAATCCTATACAACGCGAGATCAGCTTATACTGGAAATGAGTAGCTTGATGTGTAGCCGTGTGTACATCTAAATGTATTCATATATTTATATCTTCGCCATCTTTTGAAGCTTAACATAATCGTAAAGGAGATCGTAATAAAAGTTTTATACTAACGAGCTTAATCTATACGAAACTACTAAATAAGCTTTTACGCTGTCCTACCTCAACTTCCAACCTCGCCAGCAATTTAACGACTCAGCTTTATACCTTCATACACCAAGAACCACTAAACCACTATAAAAGCAAATTGTAGGCTTAGTTTAACGACACCGCCTTCCTCAGACGTTGCGCTCAAGGTGATTAATTCACAAGGAGCCACGTTTCATCGCCTCAAATTAGTACTCCACCTTAATAAATTAGGAACAACATGATCTTAGAAATTTACATAATATGAAGATTCCTATTCGAGATCTTACGTTTTAAGTACTCCTTGCTGTGGCCTATTCTTAATTAGGCCGAGTTGCGGAGTGTTGCCACCCTCTTGAGTTATGTCCCTAGTCGTCTAGTAGATCTGGAGCAGGATTGTAAGAATTTTCGCGTATTTCAATGAATACTTTACTGCAAATAGTTGGGTTTCTTGGACGTTGGAATGGCATTTAAGCGAGAAATTTAAACTATTCGAAACCGGTTCAAAGCAAGTACTATTTTACATAGTAGCAAAAGATTGCTGTAGGAATATAAGCCTTGAAAAAATTGAACCTCAAAAAGAGCTAGGGTTTATAATAATGTGGTCCAGATCGAATTTCAGTCTCGGCGGCCAGTAATATTAAAGAAGACTAACCACCTGCGTGGGACATATTGTAGTGCACCAGTGTGTGCGCAAACACTTTTCTCTTCTCTTCACTTTTTATTCCCTCACTCATATTATTAAATAGTAGAGCTAGCTGACACAACGCAGTCAGGTACAGGACCGACGGCTTTAAGTGCTCTCCGAGGTGTCGCCACCTGCTTGGAGACTCCATGCCGACACTGCGAAGATTTTTAGTGTAAAAACCGGATATCACAGTCACTTTTTATTGCGTCAACCTTGGACCTATTATTTATATATAAGTTTTAAAATAAGGATGTGAGATGCAATCAATATGGCGAAAATTTTATACAAATGAAACAATACACTTTGAAGTTAGGATTCGGGGTTAAAAATAACTATATTCCTAATCCAGCATGCTCTCCCAGACGTACGATTTGAATATAACTACAAAACTGTCAGTTTCGCAAGCATACTGTTTTAAATAATGCTTATATGTTTTCAAACGTCAACGTAATCAATGTAGATACATATAATAGAGAACTTTTCTAACTTCCTTTTGAAAACACATCATCATCGAAACAACAAACAATATAACAGTCGAATAACTCACCCAACTAATATCGCAATATGAGCTCACCTGTTGCTAACATATAAAAGGTTGCCAAAACATTTCCACTTGGTTAAACTTCGGCAAAACATACGGGAACTAAGCAACACTGCCTAACCCTGGCCAGGTTAATTCCGAGGTTCGGAGCGTAAGGGGAGATCTACAAATTGGCAACTTTATTATACTCGAGGAGGGAGGGGGTCGGAATTACGCGCCTTCACAATCAAACTTGCCCGCAGATTTTTGCTGAAATGCGTCTGCCGGGTTAATTTTTTCAGGCATTTTTCAAGTAGGCATAATTTGATTATACTTGCGAGTCCTGAATATATCGTAATTTTAAACCTTTGCCTGTGGTGTGTCTGTGTATGTTTGATAGATGAATTACTTAAATATTAATACTGAGTGAGTTTAACGGGTGAGGTAGAAGTAAATTCCAAGAGTTAAGTGCATGCTTCTGAACCTTTTAGGGCTGATGAAAATTTTACGGCGAAATTTTCCTTAGTTTTAGTTTTTTCCAAGCGATATATATTTGTTTTCTATCGTACCAAATCGTTTAATTATGTAATAATGATACAACATTGTTAACAGGTATTAACGCTACTAACCTTTTTGGTTTTTATCCTGACGTTTCGAACAAGTTGCATCAAATTGATCACTCGCTATAATTAGTCACGGGCTGACCAGTCAGTGACCACGTTACGATACGCGAAATTTAAACAGGTAAAACTATATCACTACTGAAAATTTAAAAGAACCTGTTTGGCAAAATTCATCGCGCTGTATATTCTTACTTTTCATGAAGATACATTGAAGTTATTTGTATCCAGGAAGGAGTAAATAAAATCTTGCAAGCATCATGAATGAGTCTATTATTGTATATTAGTCAATTATTTCTGACACAATTATCACTCGCTGTAGTAACCTAGATATGTGGAAGTTTAAGATTTCTAATTATTAGTAGTGAGTGATTCTAAAAGTAAAACCACGTGTTTTATTATGTTACTTGGGAAAGTAACAAAAAATGTGAATTAAAATCTGTCCAATTAAGAAAATTTGCAAAATACCTACCCATAGGTACAGGGATTAATTTCCTCAGTGCGGGCCTTGTATTAAGAAATAAAGTTGTCCTGTGCGGTAATTGAATCCAAAACCCGAGAGCACCGTGGTAGTAGTGAGGCGACAAACTTAATCACTGCACCACCATAAAATGCCCCCTCCGATTCTCAATCGGACTAGCATAGGACGCAGGCATTTTCACGTATTAACGTAGATAGAAAACTGAACGAAACGTCCCTAAGGGTCAGCGCAGACAGAGAGAAGCGCAGCGGAGATGATTTTATTAAGGCACTAGAAAATCAACTTTAGAGCTATATGAATAAAGTGCATATATGCTTGAACCTGACAAAATGCTCGCGCAGTCTCGCGCATTATAATGTTCAAGCATACATGCACTTTATTCAAATAATTTTACAGTTGATTTTCTAGTGCCTTAATAAAATCCTCTCCGGTGCTCTCCTCTCTGTCTGCGCTGACCCTAAAACTCATTCCTCCCGTGCATATCCACTACAGTACTGCCGCGCAATTTATAAACGCAGTAAAGAACACTACCGCTCAATTTATAAACGACGTAAAGAAGATTCGTTCTCATGAGCGAGTGCTCAAGTTATTGAGCAGCTTGACTAGCTTGAGCACTCGCTCCCCTCTACTGTCAGATGACGCAGTGAAGACATCCTTTTTAATTTTTTTTTTCCGGGTCGAAAATCCTGCATGGATGTCCTCCGCCTTGGAGGAGGCGGAGGGGTCTGTCAGACTCCTACTGACTAAAAACCACCCCGGTGTTCCATCTCACACCTGCGCCGGGGGTCGCGGGAACGTACGATACTTCCGCAACCCCCGGCTGGTGCTGGCCCATGTCTACGGGCCTCCTCGCATTAGCGGGGGGGGGGGGGGTGAGGTGTTAAACTCCCCCCCGCAACGTCTAAGAGGTCGCCGCCTCAGGTCCAGATGTAGTGAAGACATCCTAGGCTAACTGTCAACTTCCAGTAATAAAATATAAATGCAGTCATTGTTCTCACAATGGACTAAGAAATTCTGGAGTCATTAAACTTAAAATGTGAGCTGTCGTAAAACATTATGCACTTGCATTGGAAGATTAATTAGCAGTCTTAAAAGTCAACGGTACCAGAATTATAATAGACTACGGTAAATTTTACACTTCATTCTCTGTAATGATGAAAGTTCGTTAAGAACCACATAAGAATAAAAGCTCTTAATATCTTTAGTGACATTACTTAAGTTACTAATAAAGTCGTCCAGGCCGAATTTTGTCCGGTCTCAATGGAGACTAGCCAACTGCGCAGGACAGGGGCACTTTCTATTCCATCACTCTCATTATCCGATGGGACGACTAGCGACACGACTGCAAAGAGGTCAGGTACAGGACCAACGGCTTTACGTGCTCTCCGAGGCACGGGGGTGGCATCTAATACTGAGTAAATTTTTATTACAGAAAAAACACTTTTTGGCCCGACCCAGGATTTGAACCCAGGACCTGATTATCTACGGTTGAACATGCTACCTACATAGACCTACGACGTAGTTAAGTTACTACTAACTGCCTGGTTGATGTAGTCGAAGCGTGTTCAACCGTAAAACCGTAAAAAAAAAACCGCGGTCCTGGGTTTAATACCGAGTAGGTACTAGGTCAGGTACCTAGTACCTACTCGGTATTAAACCCAGGACCGTTGCCATACTACAGGGTCTGCCTTCTTTGGGATCAGATTGGAGTGTGTTTATTATGCTAAGTTATTTATTTATTTTTGTTTTAAAGTGAATAAAGTCTTAGTATAAAGTATAGGTCTAAATATAGGTAGGATTTTTACAGAACGTATTAGAACGTTATATCTTGTGAATAATTAGAGTATACCTGTATTCAGACCAATAATTTATACCTCTTAGTAGGTATAAATTATTGGTCTTAATACTGTCACCGTAGCCTAGTTGTTAGTGCTCCTGCCTACGAAGCTGGTGGTCCTGGGTTCGAATCCCGGTAAGTGCAAATATTTAATCATAATCAATTAATCGCTAATCTATCTATATAAGTATGTATATCGTCGCCTGGTACCCATAGTACAAGCTTTGCTTAGTTTGGGGCTAGGATGATCTGTGTGACATTGTCCCTAGATATTATTATAAATATATATATATATAAACAAACTCAATCGGATTCAGAAGGCAGTTAGCGAAGTTAGATTAAGTACGAATCCAAGAACGATTTTACGCTTATAAAATCTTTACCAAATTATATAAAATCCTATACACCGAATTGAGTAAGCATTTAGAATGATCTACTTCGAAAATTTATAATGATATTTCTTTACCTTGTATAATGAAAAATGACCCAGTGGTAATGTACCCAGAGGTACAGACGCCAGCACATCCAGCTACCACAATCTGTCCTTTTATAGAATTTCAACTTTGTTATATAAGCATAAGGTTCAGGCTTTTAATTGGGGAAATTTGACAGATTGGGGTAGCTTGATGTGCTGGCGTCTGTACAAACTCCAGGCAGTTGACTGTACCTAAAGACCTTGCTATAGAGTAAAGGAAATCTCGGAAGTTGGAAACACATATTTTAAAAGGAAAGGTTTGTGAGTGTAAAGAATCATTTGGAACAAAACCTCCCTCAGCCTCTTAGTCACTTGAAAGAAGGAAACATTACGACCCCTCTATTTTTAACCCCTAAGTATGCACCCGTCTCACAATAAGGGCCCTTTTAACGTTTTGGTAAATCCAAAAATATCCATGTTTGCTGTTATTTTATTTTTTTTCGTTTTTAAGATAACGCCCGCACTATGGAATTCTATCCCTGTGTCGCGAGGTACTTTATAATAGACGGACACAAATTACATCCAGACTCAGAACAACAATTTTCTTGGATGATCTAAAAACGTATCTTCTCCATCTAGAACGACAAGCAGTTATCTAACAGTAACCAGGGTCTGCTGTGCTGCAAAATAAAGGTTTATTTTGTAACAAATTCCTTGTGATGTGGACCGTTTTAATATTATTTTCTAGTTATTCATTTTATAGATAGTATGTCATGTTAGTAGAAGAATAAATAAGAAAAAAAAACAGCCAAGTGCGAGTCAGACTGGCGTACGATGGATTCCGTACCATTATCTATGAAAACGAGCATTCACGTTTGTTGTATAAGAGCCCGCTTAAATATTAATTTATTTTGTTTTTTTTTAGTATATGTTGTTATAGCGGCAACAGAAATACATCATCTGTGAAAATTTCAACTGTCTAAGTATCACAGTTCATGAGATACAGCCTGGTGACAGACGGACAGACATACAGCGAAGTCTTAGTAATAGGGTCCCGCTTTACCCTTTGGGTATGGAACCCTAAAGAATGTATCAGTTCTAACTGGTATTTGTACAACCCTACTTAGTATTAAGTATTTATGTCACACCTTGTATAAACTTCAAAACATACACACGTCTTTATGTATCTAGATCGAAAGAGGGAGGCTAAATTTAACCTTAAAGTTTACGGACCTAAACAAAAATGCTATAATCTAATAACAACAACCGTTATCTTAATGGAAAAACATACTTAGTCAATAACGTAATTAGTTTACAACACAAATAGTGATTTATTACGGTGATCGCGCAATTAGTAGAGCATCTGTGGCCCCAGACGGGGTTCGAACCCCTTGGAACATAAATAAGTGATGGAAAAATGTCGTTTGTCTCTGTCCGACGAGATTATGTGCATTTGTTGCTGTTTGAGATGATTAATTTTATCAATTTTATAGATTGTTAGTAAAGAATAATTAAACTTTTGTGACAATAATTTATTCAGACTACCAGGACATCGTTCAGGCATTGAGGCGACCATAGTCATAGATGGGCCAAGTTAAGCAACTAAGCTCGCGGTCATTGCATAGATGGGTGACCGCCAAAGTTTAATTTCTGAGCGTCTCCGTGCTTCGGAGGGCACGTGAAACTGTAGTTCGAGTGAGATAGTAGCCATTAGACAACAGTCGTTAAGTCATGTCAGACTCCTAATGGGCGGCTTGAACAACTCTGACACTAGGGTAATCACTGCCCATGCGATAAGTAAGTAAGTGTTGGCCATATACTATGAAAACATGTTTTGCCACATATAATAGATAAGACTCATAGGTAGGTATGTAGCTAGGTAGTTATAATATCCTAGGACATTATTTACACACAGCCATCTGATTACAAACTAAGCAGAGATTATTATAAGATATGATTAATGGAAACCAGATAGCTGATATACTACTTTTCTTTTGTAAATACATACTTATATATCTATACTTAAACCCACCCTTACACCCAGGACAAACAGACATCTCCATACACACAAATATCTCGCGTCGGTGGGAATGGAATCCACGACCTCCGGCGTGAAAAGCAAGCATTTGCCAACCACACCAACAGGTTTTCGCCCCTACAAACCCTAATGTTGTTCTCTCTTACATGATTTTTAAGAAAAGGACAGTTCATATTAATTGTGTCAATTTAATTTCGCGGTATATAATAAGCGACAGATTATAACTTGTCGACTAATAATGCACCCGGTGCGCATGATTGATTCGGGTCACAATTCGGGTATTACATTATATTAGAGCTGATTTGTACCAAATTATACGGGAATATTCCGAATGAATGCCTCATTGAATGTTGAGCGTTCGCGCGAACTGTAACACTGAAATAAAAAGTAGTACATAGTGTATTTATTTATATATAGTTAAAAGTACCCATGGTACAAAAAAGAAAAGAAAAAAAAGTCCTTTCTGCTAATATGCCAACAAATACCCAAATTTACTCCTGGTCCATTCAACGGACGAGATCGCACCTCGCGATAAGGCCGCCATTTGTACAATCTTGATAACATACTAATAGTTCTTTTCATATATTATTTTTGGTGTACATTAAAGACTTACTCACTTACTTGCTTACATAAAATAATATTATACACAAATTGCTTAAGCACTTAAAAATTACTTTTACAGTAACCTAAATAGATGTCCTAGAAAAGTAGCGGTATTACCATTTAATAAGGATGATTAACGTTAATACAATATGTCGAGACAGGAACGTGAATGATGAAACACAGACAAACAACTATTATGTACTTTGTATGGCCTAGAATATGGATATCTAGTAATTGATATAGTCTGCGTCAAATTGTAGGTCATTTCAGACAATGCTCACACTAAGGTAATGTGTCGAGTAACTAACTGACTTTAAAAGTAGGAGGTTTTCCAAAAAAAGAATTATCTAAATCGGTTCAAGAATAAGCGGAGGATAATAACATACATACAAATGATTGGACAACCTCCTACTTTGTCGAAGTCAGTTAAAATATTATAATCGCTCTCTCAAGATAAGTCTAGTTTGGACCCCCAATTAAAAGACGATTCTTGGAACCAAGAGGAATTGATAGGAATAGGGATTGTAAAGGGAATAATTATCCTGACTAGTAGACTCAGATTAATGAGATCTAAAGTTAAATAAGCTGAGAAAAATAAATAATGATCTGTGTTAAAACGCATCCAGGAAATTTCGAATATCATATGAACGAATTCGCCAGCAATGCTGGTACTTTCTAAAGGTGCATAAACGAGACAGCTTAGTAAGCACATTTTATCATACCAGCCTTTATTATAAGCTCGAAGTTAGTCGCGTAATTGCAAGGGGTTGCTTTGTGCTGTCGCCAGTAATTTCACCCACTAATTAGAAGGCTGCTTATAAAGAGCTTCCGAGGCGGTTACTTGCATATTTTAATACCTTTATCAAGTTGTTCAAGTTATCGCAACGGGACATCGCAGCGTTCCGAACATACAGCTAAGAGAACTAGGAAACTTCGTGGCTGTTTTTAAGTGGTAAGTGAGGAAGTGTGGCGTAGTGTTTTATGGCAGGCGAGATATGGTTGTGCTGCGTTTACGTAAAGTGGAAGTTGTTGAACACTGATAAGAAAGTTAGTAATGCTTGGTAAGTTCTAGATACAATTCTAAGGTGCATACACGTTCTAGTTCGTAATTTATTCGTTCATCGGTTGTCCAGCGTGCGGAAACGCTGCAAAAAGTTTATGATGAGAAACAAGATTTTAATGCAAAACGGCAATTAAGATTAACATTAACCCAATGCTTGGAAAAATGTAAGAACACTTCATGACGGCATATGATCATGCAATGTTCGGATACCGCATCACATGGAGGACTACTCGTTTACGATATTGCAAACACTCATTTAGTGTTATATACATTGACGGGTGCAGGGCATTTCATGAGGACAAGACATGGTGGGATACTTCTGTTCCTTCTGATACTTCTCTAGCGCAAATATTGTAGTATCAGAAGGAACAGAAGGCTTTATTGGTAAAATGTAGGTAAAGTTCTCTAAGGAAAAATATGTGTGGAACATAGAAAATAAGAAAGAAGAATAGAGGTTAAAATCGCATCAACTTCTTGCACCTTTACCTTCTTACATCTAATTTAAATGTAGCGATTTTTCATGAGGGCTAAATTGCAAGCGTTAAAGTGACATGAAAACAACACTGTTTAAGAAAGACTGAGACTTTTTAGTGACCATAGGATATTATTTTAAATATAAAATATTTAATATGATTTTCATGATTAATGATTATGAAATTGAATATATATATTATGATAATTAGTGATATGACTTTGTGATATTTAGATTGCTAGAAATAATGTAATTTTTTTTATAGTTAAGTCATTATTTTGAATATTTCAAGTCAAAATGAACTCTTTATTATTTATACCACTATGTAACGTAGAGACAAATTCCAAAATTAAAATTTTCAATACACGGAGTGCTGCAATCCCTCGGCAGGATTTTAAACGTTACGCCATCATCATAGTTTCATATAACTTTCCAAACTCCAGAATCACTTAGCACCCAATCTCCAAGCTTCACGGCCGTATGTCTCCCGCTATCGTGCCTTCCAGATACAGTTCCCCTCCAAAGCTATATTTCATACAGTTCCCGCTGTGTATAATGAAGGTATTGAGGATACTTAGGGAACTCCGCAGACTACATGTGTGCTTCCCTCTCGGTTATTTCATTTAGACTGAAGTTATGATTGGGTTCATTGGTAGGAAACGGTAAATAAAATTGATAAATACGTTAATGTACCCAACATTAACGTATTTATTAATTTTATTTATGTATTTAACCAATGCGTTGGTTCATCAATATATTTCTTGCCTTTAAGAGACTTAGCAATAAGGCAGTCTATTGCATGTATTTAGTTAGTTTTGTTTGTAAATTTCTTGTATGTCTATTGTCGAATTAACGAATTTCTTCTTGTTCTTCTTGCATAATTGTCATAGTGTACTATTTTTCTTTTTTTTAAGACAGCCCACTAGGGAAACGAATCCCTGCGTCGCGGGGTACTCTAAAAACATATAATAGACGGACAACTATTTATGGTTCACACAAATAGTTGTCCGGCGCGGGAATCGAACCCGGGACACGAAGCGGCGAGGCGACTGCCTTAGCCGCTGCGCCACACGTGTAGTCTTAATCACAGCATTTCAAAGTAAGTAGTAAACCCTTTACCTTTTAACCTGGATATGTGAATTATATTATGTATTATTGGAGATGTTATTAATTAAATAATAACCTAACACGGTCACGGACATAGCTAAGAACTAGTTTTATATGCATCCATTAAAATCTGTCTATATGTGTAGGCCCTATAGTAAAAGACTTACAGAATACAGAACACTCCTTTTCATCCAATGAATATATAAGGAGGAATTTACCTATGTACTACGATTATACGCAGTTGAAAATTATGACAAACGAACACCTGCGTGCTCAGCACCCTTCCCAATGAGCTACCGCTTCACACTCTCCATCAATATCACCCTCAAGACCCCTCGAGTCCGGCACACTAGAAAAGTCAACAAAATCCCTGTAATCCAAGTGTCACTCGTCTTACGGCAATAGCAATTGCTCCCATGCAAGATCCTTTACGCATTCTGAATACGAATATCTTACAAATGCAGTTTGTCTTCTGGCTCTCGTTTCTTTTTTACGATTGTAATCTCGAATTTACCGCCCATAAAAGGAAGGGGACTAGTGGACCGAATTAATTCGTATTTCAGTTTATTGGGACGCAAAACATTACCTTTTTATGATTCAATAATACAGGTAGGTAATGCTTACGAATAAGCTTTACATTTATCGCGATTTAGTAGGGTTATTGTTTCGCTTCAAAAGTTAATAAAGTAATTGGTTTTAAGTAATTACTTGAAAGGGAACCGCGTTAAAGTGATTAAAATTTATGTTTGCTGTTGTTTTGTGATCTAATTCTGAAGATGAGATTACGCTTTTAAGAAAATAATTTCAACAGATTGCGCAATTTTGACTCGTTATTATTAAATCGCGTAATTTTATTAGCTGTTATTGGTGCTTGGAATTAGGCTTGTAACAGAATGTATATTATGTTTTCAGGTGATATGGTTGTCATTTACATTGCTTAAAGTTTAAAAGAACTTAACATTCAAAATTATTACATCCGTAATTTGCAGCCTGGTAGTTCACGATGTAGCAAGAATTATCCACATATACTTACATAAAAAACCGGCCAAGTGCGAGTCGGACTCGCGCACGAAGGGTTCCGTACCATTATCTATAAATTCTCGTTTGTTGTATGGGGGCCCCCTTAAATATTTTTTTATATTGTTTTTTGTTACAGCGGCAACAGAAGTACATCGTCTGTGAAAATTTCAACTGTCTAACTATCACGGTTCTTGAGATACAGCCTGGTGACAGACGGACAAACAGACTGCAAAGTCTTAATAATAGGGTCCCGATTACCCTTTGGGTACGGAACCCTAAAAAGCGGTTTTAAATAGCCGAAACATGGATTGTAGTAAGCTTTAAAACGAACTATCAATATTTACAGTTTTATATATATTTTACTTCATCTCGTCTGAAAGTGACATAAAGAAGCTATTGTAGGCTATAAGTTTGTCTTCTTATAATCACACATAATAAATTGAAGAGACGACAAATACTTTATTACTACTGTACCCGTGTACTGTGACCCGGATTGAAGCTTTGTTAGTGAGTCCATTGCACCGGCTCTAATAGGAAAACATTTTATGATCCATCCTTTGAATTATGTTGTTTGAGTACGTTTCAATGTTACTTTTTTATGGAATTTGCTGAGAGTTGTTACTCGCCTCGGGAATGTTATGTTCGTGTATGTATAATGGCAAAGTTTACTTGAGATCACAGTATATATGTTACGTTTATTATTATTATTTTATTTATAGCATTGCAAGGCAAACGATATGCATAGCTTGATATGAAGGGATCACTGCCGCCTATTGACACTCGCAATACCAGAGCGGCCGCAAGTGAGTTGTGGAAAAAAATAACCAATAACCTCGCTTCTTGAATAAGAAATAAAATCTTGAAAAAGATAAGAAATACCTCCGCAGTTAATTGATACGACAATGTGGTCGTGCGCGGTGAAAAGCTTTTTCGTTACCTTCACGAGGACCTAATCATCCAATAAGATTTAAGAATAATCTTGACAAGTATAAAGTTAAGCTTTGTCTCTAACGCCTTAATATTAGAGTTAGAACTTTCAAAAGTGATAAAGAAATTAATTCAACACTTGAATATAGAGATACATACTACTCTGGCTCATCATCATCAGCTCACATTATATGGATTCCGATTGCCTAGTCCGTCCTTACGGTCTTTCTTATCACAGCTACTATATGTCTATTGCTTCAATACTATACATAAATTTGGCGACAATGAGCTAGTGGCAAGCGCAAAAAGAAAGTTCTGAACCAGTCGAAGAATATAGCGTATATGTTGAATTCAGAGTTAATTTTAATTTCATAATCAAGATAACCTACATTTTTTATCTGGTCGGAAACTGGGACAGAAATTCCTTTCCTACTCATCGCCATTATTTTTTTGCAGACAACACAATCTAAGTTGTTCGAAGTTAGTTCAAGTTAGACGTTATCGGAACGCGTTGTTTTAGATAAGCTCGCAACTTAGCTGCAACTTAGGTAACTTGTTTGATCAGCACAAGTTCGAAACTCGAATAAAGGTAGACAAGACAAGCCAGTGGTGCTTAGGTATAGCTGCGTAATATTAATCATGAAGCTAAAGCTAATACCGTCATCATGTCGGCTGGAGGAATCCACTATTGCACAAATGCCTGCATAAAAATCTCAAAATGTGCCGGTTTTGCCACCGCACTCAGCAGTTTCCGGCGATTCAGAACATTACCTTCTGGGGGCCTTCCGGTACTGCGTCTTCCGTTTAGTGGTCGCCATTCGAGAAGCTTTCTACCCTAGCACAAATCGAAAACCCGGTGATTTGATCAGGTAAACCATTATTACAGTTTAAATAAAAATCTACCGACATCAACCTTTTTTTATAACAACCGATTCGAACTAAATTTATATGGACTATTTCGAAAGCATTCCCTATCGAATAAAAACCGAGATCAAAATGGTAAAAAATATATACCCATTATCGAATTATTCTATGCAAATACTTTCAAAAAGAATGAAGTCAAGATTGATAAGACAAACACACTGTATAAGTTTATAACCACGTTATAGTCTTGTATGTTAATTTCAAAGGCACATGAGTTATTTTAAAACTACCCTCCTACTGATATAATTGAGTAAAAAGATAACCAGTTTTGCTACTAGCATCTTAAGTCCGAGTGCCCTTTGTGGATAAAATGTAACAACCTTTGTAAACAGTTGTTTGCAATGAATGTGCCGCAGATGAGATATCTGATTATTTTGCGGTTTTATATTTTACCGTATGTACTGAAACGAAGAAGCGGGATGAACTCAAGCCGAACTGTATAGGGAAAAGGAGGGATGGGACCTATTTTTTTAAGTTTGACTAAACAAACGAACTCATGAGAATAATAAATCCTTGTACAGACGCCAGCACATCCAGCTACCCCAATCTGTCAAATTTCTTTTATAGATTTTCAACTTTATCACATAGGCATAAGGTTCACTTTCAATTGGGTAAATTTGACAGATTAGGTTAGCTTGATGTGCTGGCGTCTGTACCACAGGAGATTTACAAACATACAACTTACGGGCCCAAGTACACCTAGACTCAGAATAACCATACACGGGTTATACAAAAAGTTTTCCTGAGTGATGATCGTAGAAAGGGATGAGGAAGTAATAATTATATTTATTTTTATGACACCCACGGGATATAATGGGGTAGCCCTGTTGTTCTTTCTCGGCCCACACGGCTAATCAAATCAAACCTTGAGGTAATCCTATATTTCAAGATATTTTTCCCTAATAAATCATCAATTCTATGCCTGAAATTTATGTTTAATAATATGGAAGTTTAGCAACAGGCAATTAAAATGATTTATCTATATTCTAGAAGATTGTACAAACATAAAGCAAATATATTAAACCTTAAATACATATTATAAAGCCTAGCGTGATGTAAAGATAAGCCAGATATAAAAATGAATACAAATTATCTACACATTCCCTCCGACATAATAATTTACTTGAATTTATCGAACTATTATTAGAATTTTTGCCAACACTCTGCATAAAAAGTCAGGTCTATCACTAACTACGTTTACGTGACATAATAATATGTACTAATAGACAGACGGACAACGTGACAGAAATAGGCTTCCGGTCTGAGCTTTGAGTAAATACTCAACGGTCAGACTGTGTGAATAATTCTTAAATAACAACTTTTCACACAGATACACCTCGAAAGATGCTATTTCCAACTATAAACTGACCTTTCAAAACTTAACGTCTGAAAATACTCGCTAATCCAGACAAAGACATTTTGGCTGGCCGCCTAATAGCTGGCCGTGTGAATTGTTTCGCGTGCATTCTGTTACCGTGCCGTAGCGCGGCATGGCCATGTAGACAGGCTTTTGCATATAAACGTCGCGCTGTGCCCGCCGCAATATGGGTATTTTAGTTTGTATCTAGAATTACGAAGAGTATAGAGGCGGAATTCGATATAATGCTTGTATGAAATCAGAATAGGAACAGCGGGAGAAGTAAGTTAGGAACGTCCTTGGGTTGAAATTCTGAAATCAAAGAACCTTAATAAAGGTTATATGCTCTTTTTCTGGCAAATTTGTTTTAAATTTAGCAATCAATTTTCTGACAATATAATTTAAAAATTCAAACACAAATTAAAAATTCTACAAGTTCGACAGTGTTTGGGGCTTGAGAATGAACTCCTTAAGATACCAAACAATTTATTTTTCACACTGTATACAGTGTGGACTTATGGAAAAAAGCTAAATAGTTTTTAGCCAGTTAAATATACTGCTTCTCATCTACTAACAATTCATAAGCGAAAGTGTAAAATATAGTAATGGAAATGAATGAAAGTCAAAGTTTGGACTATCCCAAACTGGTTAGTCTGTTTAAAGTAGATTAATGGTTTAAACTTCCATACCTTTTAGAAGCCCAGAAAATTATATGACTAAACTTTTGCACATTTGTCCAATAATAGCTAAACTATCATCGATATTTTAGAGACAAGAGTTCAATATCATTCTTTAAAAATATATTATTGTCACTCACTTAACTTACTCTAAAAGATGTAGTTTATTGAATCGCGCTGTGGGCGTAACATTTACTAACAACATCAATGATACCCGGAAAGGCCACAGATAGGTGGGTATTATGGTGGCGTGGGTCCACCATATTCGGCTAGAAACGAAACAACAATCAAAATAGTGGACTTTTACAGTGAAGTGTCCAAAAGAAAGTAAAATTAATGCCTTAATAAAAGCAACATCTGGAAAAAAAAAATTACAATACATATTAATATCGCAAAATTGACACAAATTTATGCTAGTTTTACAAAAATGATGGAATAGCAAGTATCATAGATGACTTATATTTTAAGGTATAATAAAAACATTTGCACTATACTCTTGAAAAGAGGCATAAATATAAATGAGCTTAATGAACTTTTAAGTACGCAAAATAACAACAAATTAAGCGAAAAGTGGCACTCTTGCAATAATATCTTACAACGTCTTGTCTCCTCTAAATGACGTGCTATAAGTAAGTTGTGCATATTTTGGACTGGCGCTTTGTTTTTCTTGCGGTGAAAGTAGGGCACTGCTTTAATGTAACTATGTGCCCTAACTCCTGCGCGTTACAAATACTAATGGCTAAACGCTACTGACAACGCTAAACTCGAAGCTGAATTTCGGGCTGACTCAATTTAGATGGCCACGTTAATAAATACGCCAATACACGTTAAGAAGAAGAGGAAGAAATAAGGAACAATCAGTCTAGATTAGAATCAATTCGTATTATTGTGTAGTTCAGTAGCTAGCCACTATAACATATCCGAGTCTAACTCTTGTCAAGTCTGTGGAAGGCATAAAGAAGTTCCTTATCTAATATTATAACGTTGTCAGTTTGATATTGTAGAGTATGAACTGTCCGCGCTGCGTATAGATTATTTAGATGATATGGACACTTATTAAAATGACTCCATCAAAGGACATCATTTCTCAATCTGTGGACAAGAAAGCACTGAGGGGCTATTAGTACACTCGATAGTGCCCGCGATTCGGAAAATAAAAGTAGCCTCGTAGACCTCACTAAATTTTGTGACTATGTAAGCTATATTACTACAAGTTGTCATCAAAATCCGTTCGGTAGTTTTTGCGTGAAAGAGTAACAAACACCCATATATTCAAACTCACAAACTTTCGCATTTACATAGGTTTGGGCCTTAAAAGTTATGTGGTGACCTTATGAGTTCTCTTTATTATATACGGAACATGGAATATAGAAAACCCGTTCCCTAAAGTGTTAGTTTAACAATCAGCGCTGCAGCGGTCAGCGGTAGAGATGCTTATATTGTACAGTAATTAGTAAAAAAAAGTTTAAGGATTATGAGATAAGTTAAGGGTCTCTTGCTGGTTCAAGGTTAAAACTTAATTTTTTTACTCTGGTCGAGGAAAGAGACTTGAGTTTACAGCAGGAATACTGTTAACAAGTTCCTCTGCATTACAGAATGTTTGTAGCTCTGTGTGCAAGTTTGACTGAGCTCTTACGGTATAGTGAAGGGGTCAGCAACAATACATTGATGCCCTCGCTATTGTCATTTTGTACCCTTGACACCACCGTCTTGCACCACTGGTGGTGTAAAAGGTATTTTTTAATACCCATTACACTACCAAAAAGCTGCAGCACCCCCTGGTGGTGTAGATGGTATTTTTTAATACCCATTACACTACCAAAGAGCTGTACCTACGTTACATTTACTCTTTGGTTTATGTACCTATTACTTATCAGTGTATAAATCATTACTTTGCCTACAATTTAATGACATTGAACTACGCAGTGCAATAAATGCATTGAAACTTTTTGGTTTTAGTTTTAAAACTAAAAAGCGTTTTTAAAAGCAAAGTTTGACAGTTTTAAATGAAATATTTTTTCTGCTAAGCTATTATAACTAAAATGAATGAAAATCAGGAAGAGTTAAATTTTATTAAAATTCATGGAGGAAACTCATTACTTCATGATAAATATAAATATCATAGACATAAGATATATAAAAACGGTTCCAGTATATGGAGGTGTTCGAAGTATAGAACCATAAAATGTCTTGGTACTCTTACTATCTGCAAGGTAAATAAATATTTTGATATTAGTTTCTTTTAATATGTTTCAGTATTATTTTTATACGTTTTTGTTATAATAAAATGTATTATATTATATGATTACGAAACAGAAACAACACACTTGTGATCCAGATGTATATAAAAACCATGTACTAAAAGAAATGTGTGATTTACGGGAGATGGTGGTAACTTCCGATGATCCGGTACCTCGACTGTACGAGAAAAAAATTCTGGATTTAAAAAACAGAGGGCTCAATTTAGTTGCAAACTTACCAAATTATGATGGTGTAAAACATTTCTTATACGGTGCGAGAAATAAGGCTTTGGGGATATCTAGGACTACATTTAAAGAAGTCTGTGAAGTAGAAGTGCCACTCAAGTTTCACACCTTTGTCCTAGCGGATTATATGGATGATGAAACTCGAATTTTAGTTTTTTGTAATGAAGAGTCACGTAATCTAATTCCGAAAGTTAATGAATATTTTGGCGACGGTACATTTGCTAGTTGTCCAAGCCCATTCAAACAATTATATAGTCTGCACGGTGACATGAATAGTACAATGGAAACAACTTACATTAAACCGTTAATTTTTGCTCTTATGTCAAATAGAAAGGAAAGTAGTTATTATGTTCTATTTAATTTAATAAAATCACAAATACCACAATTTGCTCCACAAAAATTCCATTGTGATTATGAAATAGGGGCGATGAACGCTATTGTGAAATCATTTCCCGAGATTGAAGTCCGGGGATGTTACTACCATTGGACCCGTAATATCTGGAAAAAAGCCAAAGTCTTAGGTTGTTCTAATACTATGTCTGACAGAAGAATTATAGCCATGACAGCGGTTTTACCACTTATTCCAGCTGATAAAATTTTCGAAGGTTTTGATTATATAAAACAGGAATCAAATTATAATAGTAATTGCGCAATTGATAAATTTCTAAAGTATATACAAAACTATTGGTTCAAAGTGCAAACCAGTAATGTATTTAGCGTTTTTGGTGAACGTCATCGTACGACCAATGCATTAGAAGGTTTTCATTCCAAATTAAATAAACTAATAAACAAGAACTCGGTGACAGTCTTGCGTTTACTAAACGTTTTACATAATATATCGTTTCAATCTTTAAAAACACCTGCTAAACGAAACAAAAAACAAACCGCTAACGATGACTTTATCTTGCAGATACAAATGCAGTTAGTAAATGGTGAGATAACTGTAGACCGTGCATTAGATAAATTGCGTTATTAAAATTCTAAATTTTAGCGAAGTTTCGGACCGCTTGTTCAAAATTAATATTCATTCGACTTTTACGATTATTAGATATTGCCTTTTCATCACCAGATTGATACATGCTTTTCGTACCTTCTCTTTTTGGAAATATTCAACCCTTTCAGGCAAAATGGGTCAAATTGTTTTTGACGCTATTTATTAGTCTGTTAAGTCTTATAAGTATTATATTATAGAAATATTGTATATATTGTTATGTTACATTATAAATAACGATAGTAATGTGTATTATTATTAAACTCCTTATTAGTATTTTATATGTTATGTTCACATGAGAGTATTGTTTAGTTTTACCTACTGATTTGATATTAAATTTTGTTAACGTACCTAAGGCCTATTATTTATAAAAATAGGCTACAGTTAATGGTGGCACAGCACTATTTTTTGGTAGTGTAATGGGTATTAAAAAATACCATCTACACCACCAGGGGGTGCTGCAGCTTTTTGGTAGTGTAATGGGTATTAAAAAATACCTTTTACACCACCAGTGGTGCAAGACGGTGGTGTCAAGGGTACAAAGTGGCTATTGTCAGCGTTCATATGTTACGGAAACCACTTACCATCTGGCAGGGTACATGCTTGTTGACTTAGTTGTATAAAATAAAATATTACGTATTGCTCATAATGAAGCTATTTGTTTCGACTTAGACTGTAACAAGTTCTTTAAATACAGAATTTTATTTGGAGCGTGTCTAAGATATTTCAGTGAATGTATACGAGATGCTTGGATCCAGCAAAAAGCCACTAAAAATAAAGGAATAGGATAGTGATTATTATAAAAAGGTTGAGAAACCTTGCAAAGACAAGTAGGTCCATGGGAATAGGGTTGTGATTACTTTAGATAAAGATTTTAATGTTAACGAACGGTTATTATGCTCCGAGGACGGGATTATCATGTTACATTATCTTTTATGTTATAATACTTATCTTTCCTTTAATTAGACATCTTCCCTAATGTAAAATCATTTGGTACGGAAAATCTGTAGCTTTTAACAACTAACAATAGTAATAGAACGAATTACATTAGCACAATTGATTGAAATCGGAACACCTGACCGAATAATAAAAGTGTAAAGAAAGTAACGTTCCAATATTATTAAATAAAAAGAAACAATAATAAATTTCAAATAAAATTAGATCAGATTAGTAAAGTAAATAGTGAAAACATCTACGGAAATAAAAAGTGATTCGAAACGTCACTTAAGGGAACTTGTCGATGACAAATGGTCGACAGTAATTAGGAATATTTAGTTGCATAGTTAAAGTAATTTATTTTTCTTAAAAAGGCAACGCCCGCATTTGGGAATCTAATCCCTATGGCGCGGGGAACTTTACAAACATATAATAGACGGACACAAATTACATCCAGACTCAGAACAACTATTTATGGGTCACACAAATAGTTATCCGGCGCGGGACTGGAACCCGAGACACGAAGCGGCGAGGCGACTGTCTTAGCTGTTAGTGAGATTTTAGAACGAATATCCTTTATCTCCTTCATAAAATACATGTAGGTAATACATATTTTATATTTTCTCGCCGCTTCGTGTCTCGGGTTCCAGTCCCGCGCCGGATAACTATTTGTTTGGCCTTGACGAATATCCTTTATCTCCTTCATAAAATATGTATTTTATGAAGGAGATAAAGGATATTCGTTCTAAAATCTCACTGTTAAAAAGGGCATCATGATTATAATTATCTGCTCTTGAACTATTAAGCCTGATTGAATGACAACCATACAAATAAAACACATAAACATTCCATAAAACTCCGATCGGTACTCAACCAGTATTTTTATAAATCTCTCAATTGTTTAGATAAAAGCAATACACTGTAGGAAGCAACAGCGTAATTTCAATAATAGTATACTTAGTTGAAATTATTGTCCATCCAATTATTGGTGGATACCGCAATTTACGTAGCCCTGAGCTTGTTGATGCTGGTTTTTGTGAACAATCATCCACAAAAAGCGAACATCGTTCGTTAGATAATTTGCAGCCATTATAACGGTACTGATAAACAGTAAATAGTTTAAGAAGTTAGTTTAGTTTTACTTCACTAATACATTGATATTTGAGAACAAGTCCGGCAAATATTTTCTTTCTTCGCGATTTTCTTAGGTGTAGGGTATGTCTTTAATGAATTAATTAATAGACATCCGGGAAATATTACACAACACCATCTAGTTCAAACTAAGGAAAGTTGTACTTTGGATACTAGGAAACGGATAGAAATACTTATTTAACATACAATATGTTCGTGAACACAAATTTTTGTCTTGTGCGAGGAACTAACCCGCAACCTTTGGATCAGAAGACTGGCTAGCTTCTATCCAACTAGGTCAAGGCCATCGTCATTCATTAATAAGGAGAGCCGGATAAAGAGCATGATCATCATCATATCAGCCGAAAGACGTCCACAGCTGGACAAAGGCCTCCCCTAAGGCTCTCCACAATAGCCGGTCCTGCGCTGCCCGCATCCAACGGCTTTCGCAACCCTTGCAAGATCGGAAGTGAAGTCCACCGTGTAGGGGGCCTGCCCACGATGCGTCTTCCGGTTCGTGGTGGCCACTGGAGAACCTTTCTGCCCCATCGGCCTTTTTGGTTCTTTATCTTGAGCGGTGAAATTAATTTGACCTAAATTATGATTCCATAGAAATATAATGAAATTTTGAAAAAGTTGTTAAAAAAGTTAACACGAAGGGCAAGGACCGAATACATCTTTTAATCATAACTGTTTTTTTTTTCAATAAGTTTTAACTTTTCAATAAAAGCCGATTTCAAGTAATTGTATATGCGAGCAAACCAAAGCAGTTTTATCAAATCAAATAAAATAGCCGTGTGGTTTCTGGCCTAGAAAGAATAACACGGCCACCCCACCCTATCCCTTGTGGTAAAAGGCGCCACCTGTGTATTAGCTACCACCTAACTGTGAAAAAACATATTTTCTAATCGATATGGCTATGCAGTGATGATCCTAGTTAGTTGTTTTATTTTTATAGTGGATTACCTATAGTTTATTTTAAATTAATTTAATATATTATTTGTAGTTTTTCTAAGTAGTTCCATTTAATTTTGTATCATCAACAATGTTGAAAATTGTTATAAATTTCTAGTATATTAAAGAATTTTATAAAATAAATTTAAGATTTTATCCCTAATAATATGTGCATGCTGTGTTAGCTTTTAAGTAATATTGTATTATAAGTAATAATTGCGTTTGTTATTGACCTTGTAAATTGAAAATTTATTGTGTGAACAATTGTTGGCTGACCTAAAAGAATAAATAAAAAAATAAAAGCGCGGTGAATAAGACAAACCCCTCTAAACGGCTACGTTATAAAACCGTTAGGCCTATCTCCAGCAGTGGATGATAATTATGATGGTTGATAAAGATGATGTCAAAGAAAGAATGCTAAAACCAGTACACAAACAACGGATACTCTCTTTCCGTGCGAGGATGGGATAGAATAGGTAAAACTCTTGCTCCTGCTCATTAAGCGAAGACATACCAGAAAACTTTACAAAACAAGGACAAAAAACTAACGGGAATTTACCTAAAGGGTCAGATTATGAACTCGTTTAGAACTAAACTTTGACGCATTAGCTCAGTTGTCCGTCTTTTACCCTTATAATCCGATTTTATTAATTTATTCGGAATCTAGAGATTCGACCCGAAGGTCCAACTAAGTATACTATATAAGTATCTGAAGCAAAACTAAGGCTACTCAGCGTCCGATTTTAGTCGTCCGAATTCTATAACTTCAAACGGAATAACAAGTGTAAAAATTAAATTGCATATTTATTATAATGGGTTTCATCTAACTACTATGCAATTACTTTAGAGCTTGAACGTTCTAGTTTTAAGTCAGCGAATAGAGAGGGCCCCTGTGTTCGTACACATATAAACCTGCAATAAAATCCTTTTAGCTAGTGTCAGCTAGGAGAACTTTATAAGTATGATACATTATACTCGTTGTTTTTTTTAAAGACAACGCCCGCTTTATTCAGTCTCGTCCCTTTGTCGCGGGGTATTTACAAACATATAATAGACGGACACAAATTACATCCAGACTCAGAACAACTATTTATGGGTCACACAAATATCAGGTTGTCCGGCGCGGGATTCAAACCCGCGACATGAAGCGGCGAGGCGACTGTCGTAGCCGGTGCGCCACACTTGCAAAAGTACAGCAGCAGCGTCTGAATTCCATCGCGCATCGTTTCAAATTAAAATTGGGTGACTTCAATAAACATTTCCGTAACGAGCGTCGAAAACATTCAAAATATAAATTTTATTGCAATGATATGCATGTAACTACTATGCAATATCACTTTATAGTTTAAAATTCTAGTTGTAGTAGGAAGTACAGTCAGCTGCACTGATAAATGAATACCCGGGACATACTCGTATAACACAGAAACATCTAACCCAAATTAAGCAAAGTTTAGTACTATGGATAGAAATGCTTATTAATTTCGTATTCGTTCGTAAATATATACATACAACACTTGTACACACGGCTACATATCAAGCTATGTAATACCAGTATAAGCTGACCTCTCATTGTATGGAAATCCTATACAACGCGGGATCCACTAATTTTGTATAGCTTGATATGTAGCCGTGTGTAGCCGTGTGAAAAACATGAAAAAAATATTTGTCTTGTGTTAGGATCGAACCCCCAACCTTTGGTTCAAAAGGCAGGACTACTGAACCAACGGAGTCACGGCCCGCCATAATTTTAACCGTAAAACTTTTGTATACATTTGGTTGCAAATATTTGTCTAATATTCAGCTTTCTATCTTCGTGTTGCATATGAGATCGCGTTATGGGATAAGACCGCCCATTGTACAACATGCTTATTAGATAGGTTAAAATGTGTATTTCTGTGGTGTATGTACAATAAGGAGTATTTTAATCTATACTATAGGTTCAAGTAATCAAAGCGTATTTCTTTTTTATTGCTTTTGGAGGCAGTCGAGCTAGCTGCCCACCTGATATAAGTGGTAACCGCTGCTCATGGACATTACCAATGCCAGGGGGCACAGCAAGCCGCTGCCTACCGTGAGATTAATACTCTTTTTAAACCTCGTTTAAAGAAGGACATATCGCTCGTAGCGCTAAGGAAACACCGCAGCAGATAATTGATGGCATGGCCACAGAATAAAAAGTACTTGCATGGCATCAATGAGGCATGCCGAAGATAGGAAAGAAGCTTCACCGGTAAGGGCATAAGCTCTTAATTAGATACATAGATAGTATACATATTAATGCCGCTGACAGTACCTTCCTTATAATAACCTTGTCGATGTTATAACAAGAAGTTTGACTGGTTTTCAAGTTGGTCTACTTTCTTAATTAGCGGCTCTATGATAAAATATAAATCAAATGAAAATTTATTGCAGAATGCTTGATTCTGTTGTAAAACTGGTTCTGATCGACACGGGATGTTAATGAGTATGCGATGCGTAAGGCATTTTTATAGATAATAATATCTATCGCATACATACACGTGGAGCGTGGGTTGCTCCTCGGTAGCGTGTTTAACCACAGATAATAAGTTTCTGGGTTCAAATCCTCGGGCCAAAAAATGCTATTGGGGTCTTTCTGCTAAGAAAGTTCCCTAGAAGCGGACCTGATTTAGGATCTTGACGGTGTTATTCGCCCCTGCCTAAATGAGGTACTATGAAAAGCTATCATGTCAGATAATCGTTTGATACAGATGTACTCTCTAATCCCTCACTCTCATAACCTGAGAGTGAGGATAGAGAGTGCACTTGTCTTTGCCCACACTCGTGGACTATAATATGTCCTGCGTAGTTGGCTAGTCTTCATTGTGAATAGCTGCTGTAGACATATATATATAGCTGCTGTGCCGGTTTCACCCGCGACAATCTGTCGAAGAGTTGCCGTACCAACTCAGAAACCTAAATGCATAGCTTATGATTCTATAAAGGAAATACAGCCAAACATTCATTTACATGTATATATATATATCAGGGGTCCGGTACGTGCTTCGCTACGCTTTTAAGTATTACATACATAGTACAAATTGTTTGTGTATGGGAGTATAGAAAGATGTTGATTTTACACTTTTTCAAGACTTTTTTAAATTTTCTCTACATACAAACCTTCCCTGGACTTCCACGAATAATTCAAGACCAAAATTAGCCAAATCGGTAAAGTCGTTGTTGAGTTATAACATTACAACGAAAAGTGGCATTGATTTTTATATATATAGATATATATAGAGGATTCCATTAAGAGGATCACGCCAAAATAGCTCTTTTAATCCTTTTACCTCTGTAGTCCAAGTCAAATACTCTGTTTACCGCTGTAAAAATCATAGAATTCAGTGTAGCTCTACTACATCTTGGTGTATCATCATCATCATATCAGCCGAAAGACGTCCACTGCTGGACAAAGGCCTCCCCCAAAGATCTCCACATTTGCCGGTCTTGCGTTATATTTTGGTATATACTGAGTCCCAAATTAATTGAGGGTTATTATAATTTAATCCCTTTGAAGCTACTACTATTATTGACCGCAGATTATTCGCTGTTAATGAGATTGAGCTATTAAATTAATAACTTAATCCTATATAAAAGTCATGTACATGTACATGGCATGTACGGCTTCTCGCTCCACGTATATAACATACAAACGGTGTAATATAAACAGTGTATTGCAGTATACCCATAAAAGTAAGCCCTCCAGGGTACATGTCTCGAACATCTAGAACATGGCGGTAAAGGCGGCCCTGGAGCATCATACCCGCGTTCCCGAGGCTTCTCCCACCAGGCGCCAAGTAAAATCCGTGGTTAGGTTTAGTCGGTGCGAGTCCGACATACCTACCCGCAGACACTTTATGCGGGTGGCACGGGTAGTAAAAAAAAAAGTACAGGCACTGCCAAGTCTTAGGGTAACTAGCCTGATTCCAGACGGCATTGCGTTAGTTTATATTTACATTTTGTATAAATTTCATACGATTTCTCCATTGTTTTGAAGCGATTATTCGATACAGAATGTTTTCAAGATAGCCCCATATTCAATTTCATTAAATCGATTATCAAACAGACAGTACAAGTAGGTACTATAATTATAGTTCTACACTCACGGCATGGTTAAAAGATTTACTCCCGTTTGCCTTCAAGCCGATATATGAGAAGGTTTATGTATTCAGTTATCCCCCTTTTATAACAGTACAGTTAAATTGCAGAAGTTTTCCTGTTACGTCGACTGTAAAATATTAACATGGAACGTGAGACCGAAAGTCTTTCCATATATACAATTTATGTTTACTAATAAATCTGAAGTTTAAGTAGGTATTTATTTTTTTTCTTTACGGCATAGCAGGGTTTCCATGTTTGTTGGATATTTAAAAGATTTGGAACTTACTTAGACTTTCTATCATATAATAAACTAGGAACTAGGAACCGAGATAGATTCCGGTAGTAGATACATACATTTAGAAATTTTTCTTTCTTTCTTTAAAGCGATACCGTCGTTATAAACACAAGGTCCGCCATAATAATATTATTTAATTCGTACCTTAACATGGACAGAACCATTCAGACAATATGCAGAAAATGTAGCTAAAACGATACATTAATTAAAGTTATACGTAATATCTTTGACAATAACTTAATACAAGCTGGCTAAATATCATTGCTATTATAAAATAAATTTTATAAATACTTTCATACAATCTGTGTACCTAAATATGGATGTAACTAGAAAGAATTATGTATACTTAACTATATTACTACACATATGTTCTGACTTTGATGAGTGCTTTTTAAAGACTACGTGAATAAAAACCTTTATTATTTATTTTAGGTAAGAAGATAGACTTACCAACCACATAATTAAAGAAATCTTTATTTGGCGAATCAAATCCACGACCGCCAACTCAACCTGAATAATGAACATTTAATTATTTATAACTGACATAGAATCATTAATAATTTACATTGAATAATTAAATTTACAAAGGGTACTATATTATAATTCACAGATCAAGCAACTAACAAAAGCTACACTGCTCCTGTAACAGTGTAGCCTTTGCTAGTCAAATAAAAATTTCTTCAGTTATTTAGTTAGTAAGTCTATCTTCCTACCTAAAATAAATAATAAAGGTTTTTATTCAAGTAGTCTTTAAAAAAGCGCTCATCCAAGTCAGAACATATTAATTGTAGTATATATTACTACAATTAAGTTAGTATTATGTTAAGTATACATAATTATTTCTAGTTACATAGATATTTAGGTACACAGATTGTAATAATAATTAAGGTTGTCAACATATCACTTTAAAAGACCAGAAACCCGAGCGTGACGAACCGGCGCGGCGCTTTACCAATAGAGCGTTCCCATACACCGGAAAGGGTCCGTAGGTGGTAATATATTGAAAGCGATTGATAACCCGTCCACAGCCGTCCGCTCCATATCATTACACGTGACGGAGAGACTAATAGACCACATGAGAAGGGTCAACATTAATTAGATACTTGATGAAATGACGAAAGATTTCTCCCTACAATTAATAAAGCAACACGACTATCTCCATTTGACATCTCTCCGGTCTTATCGGGTAACAAGAGTGAGGGAAACGAGAGTGCACCTGTGTCCGCGTATAAGTATGTACTGTACATATGTACTCTATAATATGAATGAATAAATGAAATATTTATTTGCAATAATATGTCCCGCATTACTTTTTTTTTAATACAGCGCCCGCACTAGGGATTCTGTCACTTTGTCGCGGGGTACTTTACAAACAAAGAATAGACGGACACAAATTACATCCAGACTCAGAACAACTATTTATGGTTCACACATATAGTTGTCCGGCGCGGGACACGAACCCGCGACACGAAGCGGTGAGGTGACTGTCTTAGCCTGACTAGCCATCTGGTTTGTCTCCATTACCATAGCTGAAACTGGACCAGGACGTTATTATTATTGACTAGTTGTGCGCCGCGGTTCTACCCGTGTTAAACTTTATAAATTATAGCCTATGTGTTAAGGTGTCAGCTTACTCCATTACAAACTTTATTAAAATCGCCGCCAATCAGCCATTTAGGCGTGAAGAAGTAACTAACATACACACTCACAAACTTACGCCTTTATGATATTAGTGTGATAATGTCCGTGAGTAACTGATAAAGTACCGTTGACGGTGACGCTTGGCGTGGTTTGTAGCCAAGTAGTACTTGCCTTTAACGCAGCAGGTCGTGTTTTCGATTCCCACCCAGGACAGATATTTATGTACATAATAATAATACATAATAATATATAGGGACAATGTCACACAGATCATCCTAGCCCCAAACTAAGCAAAGCTTGTACTATGGGTACAAGGCGACGATATACATACTTATATAGATAGATAAATATTTAAATACATAGAAAACATCCATGACTCAGAAACAAATATTCGTGCTCATCACACAAATATTTGCACTTACCGGGATTCGAACCCAGGACCACCAGCTTCGTAGGCAGGAGCACTACCAACTAGGCTACGGTGACCGTCAAATAGGCCTCATACGTAGCTTACGACTGTTGTCTAATGACTACAATCGGGACCGACAAGCTTAATACTTATATACATAGAAAACATCCATGACTCAGACATGTCTGTTTGTCCTCAGTTTGGGTGAAATTATCTATACAACAGAAAAGTAGTATATGTAATATATCAATTATCTGGTTTCCATAGTACAAACTCTGCTTAGTTTGGGATCAGATGGCCATGCAAATAATGTCCTACGATATTATTATTATTAGACTATCAATTATAATGCTGTCTCTATTAGCTAGGCTAGCTATTATCCAAACACTAATCACTGATATGGGCTAAATAGTCAACTATAAATTTTAATCCAACCTACTAAACTTTAACACTGCATTGCGGGCAATGCTACAAAGTATTATTAGAAAAAATCAAATTACTCCTAGTAAAAGCGCTAAACTTCATCAAGTGCGAATATGGGCATTTTATATATATAAGTCCACAGACCAATTCTCAACCATGTCTCTAAATTAAAATAAAAATAAAAGATAACATCGATCCTCCTTAACAGTCAGGCTCGGATTAAAATAACAAAAGTAATGTATTAATTATTTCAAAATAAATACATGCCTAATCTTCTTCGTTTTTATTCAAATCAACTCAATCGCTGAAATAAATGTTGTTACGGAATTTAATTATACACCAAAGGGCATTAAAATTTGGAAGTATCCATAATCCTGAATTTTATTATATTGTTCAATTTTACCCTATTTATGAACAGATTGGACACGCTTCAGGATCAAATTATCCCAAGCTTTAATATTACCTCGTATCTTGTTGTCTACTTTATTAAGAGTCCCGTGGAGTACGGGCAGCAGCGTCTCTCTGTGAACTATGACCATCATATTGCGATCGCCCACCCGTCTGCCAGGCTTAGAGGCTCTTGTTCAGCAGCGGACGTAATTCGGCTGACATGACAATTATTATGATTCATAGGTAAGAAAATTTAAACCTGTGATTTGTATTCGTCATGAAATATACATGCTGACTTTCATAGCAATTAGATTTCATGTAATTTATTATCATCGCAACGCCAAAGAGCAATTATAGTGAGTGAGTATTCAAATATTACTTTAAGATTTTGTGGATCTTCACTCGGTCTGGATATCTCCACCTCATCATAAGCATTGCAATATCGACGCATTTTGCCCAAGTCCTACGTTCAAATATCTATGGCTATGATCCTAGACAGAGTTGCTAAAAAGCCATTCCAACGCACTGCCACCATTACATTACATCCTAATTAGTGGTGGCAGTGTTCCCGACAGTTCCATTATTATAACTCATTAGCATATTCATAAGAAAACTCACTGGCGAATATTCAGATTTTGAATAAATAATAATAAAATAGACACAGAAATGAACTATTTTATTATTATTATTTACGTGCGTACTTATCAACAGACTTACGAAAGAAGGTTATGTATTCAAGTATATGTGTGTTTGTTTTTGTTGTATGTTACGCGATTTCTTCGATTTTGATAATAAAATTATTCTTTTATTCGATGAAAATCATTTTAAGAATGATTCCATATGAATTTTGTTCAAAATTGGCATAACGAAACGTTAAAATCGGTTCTAGGTTTTAAAAACAGTAATTATGGTACAGATACAATAATATAATATGAATTCAATTTTGATTTTATTTCTTGTTATCGTTATCCACACTTTGTTTAGTATGTCATTATTAATATCCCTTAAACCACACTCGAAAGTTTAAAAATGCAATGTTACATTAATTTAGATATACACGGCGCCTAAAAATTTGAAAAAAAATGTACTATGTGTTCATCAAACGTCAACTTCGTAAATGAATTATTCATAGCCGACGTAGACCGTGTCGCTTCACTACATTACACAGCGCTGTATAATGATCGTCATCACAAGATGTTAATTGGATGTCAAGCGAGAGAACATAATCAAATATAATTGGAGATAAAAATAACTAAAGATTCGATGCATGAGAATGAGGATGTGTGAATCACCGGAGCCTCCAGCCTACCAAATGAGATAAATAACAAGTCAAAAGTCAGATAAGAGATATGTCTGTCGTCATTGTAGAGTCCGACTACAAATGTCTATTATGACTTTTGTGCTTGATGCCAAATGCTTATATGACTAAAATATATAATTAGATAAAATGTACCGTATATTCAGACCATTAATATGATAAAAAGTCTGAATTTATGGTCAATTTTATTACAATACTTATGTACGTATTTCGATTGGTGCAGCCATTTTTAGGGTTGCGTAGCCAAATGGCAAAAAACGGAACCCTCGTCCCTCGTCATGTCTGTCTGTCCGTCCGTATGTCACAGTCACTTTTTTCCAAAACTATAAGAGCTGTACTGTTGAAACTTGGTAAGTAGATGTATTCTGTGAACCGCATTAAGATTTTCACACAAAAATAGAAAACGAACAATAATTTTGGGGGATCCCCAAACATAGAACTGAAACTCAAAAAATATTTTTTAATAGTACCTATACATGTGGGGTATCTATGGATAGGTCTTTAAAAATGATATTGAGGTTTCTTATATACATATTTTTCTAAACTGAATAGTTTGCGCGTGGGACACTTCCAAAGTCCTCCACCCACCTGTAACTTCTAAAATAAGAGAATGATAAAACTAAATAATAATAATAATAATATATGGGACAATGTCACACAGGACATCCTAGCCCCAAACTAAGCAAAGCTTATACTATCTAATAAATATATGATGTGCATTACAATGCAAACTTCCGCCGAAAATTGGTTTGAACGAGATCTAGTAAGTAGTTTCTTTTTAATACGTTATAAACCGTAAACCGCAATTTACCTTTCATTTAATGAACTAAAATACTTGCTGCTACGGAGCTCTTCATGGGCGAGTCAGACTCGCACTTGGCCGGTTTTTTATAAGAAGTGTGCTATTTTAATTTAACCTGACGTTTACAGCCAGCCTAGGACGCTTTCACTGCTACGTCGGACAAAAGAAGCAGGCGGAATCTCAAGCCGTCTAGCAAATAAGACTGTAAATTAAGATATCCACTCAAGGTGGTTCCTGACTTGAGGCGATTTGTGTAACTATCGCTCTACATTAAAACGTGGGCCGCTTATACGATTGAGAGGACTGTGAATATGTTAAATCAATGTTGGTGTTATCTGTTCTAAAACACTGACTCATCAGGTGATACCTCAAATGCTCAAGTGCAGAGCAGGTTCATATCCCTACATACATAGCTAAGTAGTCTTTTATACGTCGGGGCAAAACATAACCCGTAATAAATTCTTCTGAAGAGTGCAACAATTTATGAATAGCATCCACACGCAGCTTCGCCCACGTTAATTATTCGACCGTTTATATTATTATTTTATCCACTGGCAACACAATTTTATCCGTATCTGAGATTGGCCAGAACACACAGTCGGGCAACAAAAATATTTATTTATTTGTTATAGCTAGTAGACACTTTCATATGCTGATATTATGACATTACCGACAGATACTTCAATTTTATTTCTTTGTATAAAAGTAAAAGGGATGCATCCTTTCATAGCTCAGAGAAAAGTTAAAGCTGGGCTTATGTCCTGGCAGGTGCAGTATAAATGGTTGCCTTGCCTATTACTTCTCGTTATCCAAATGAATTCACTAAGAAGCTTTCCTCTAATGGAAAATAGATTGCGAACGCATTCCGGAAGCTTAGTTAACTATTCCTTAATGAATGTTATCTTATTTATTGTTTCTCCCTGATCTTATTAACTGGCCATTGCACTAAATTTATTCTAATCTAATCCTTTTAAGGAAAGGTTGTTGTTTTAATTTAAACATTGAACATGACATAAGTGTGCTTCTAAAAGAGGAGTCAGCTGCTATTACATAGCTTCATAGATTATTATTGCATTCAGTGACGTTAACCCTGACCATAATAACCCAATCATTTTAGGCAGAATTTTAAAAAAAATCTTCATCATCGTCGCTAGCAGGGCAACACTGTGACATATTTATTCACACATAGCCATCTGATCCCAAACTAAGCACAGCTAGTACTATGGAATCCAGATAACTAATATACTTCTTATACTGCTTTTCTTTTGTAAATATTTGTATAGATCACACACAGACTCAGGCCAAACAGACATGTTCATGTACAAAAATATATGTCCTGGGTGGGAATCGTGCGGCGTTATAGGCATCAACCAACCACGCCAACAATATAAACCAACAATGTCATAAGTATGCTACTAAAAGAGAAGTTATCTCAAATCAAATATTTTATTTTTATTGCGTTCAGTGAATTAACACTGAACATATCCCATCAACTTTAAGAAGAATATAAAAAAAAAACGTTTACGTCGTAGCTAGCATGGCAACACTACTCATTAGTACTCATGTCAGTCTACACCGTTCGACCATCGCCAATGATAGCAGATATGGTCTCGTATGTTTTCCTGTAATTTCATTAGTAAAACGCTACGCAAACATAGATTACATAAAGTTTACATTATTTAATACACTTCAGTGCACAGTTATCACGATCGAGCTTTGCCATGTTTTCTATGATGTAAAATTATAATTAACACTTTCGAAGAATGGGCATCACTATTTAGTCAGATTAATATCCTAAAATATCAGATAAGTATGTGTTTTACGCACCAAACGAAACAGCAAATCTGTTTTGCCGGTATTTAGTGGTGTTCTAAATATTTTGGAATATTAATCTCAAAATATGAGCCAAGTACATTTTCAAGAATATAATAATAATATAATAATATTTAGGGACAATGTCACACAGATCATCCCAGCCCCAAATTAAGCAAAGCTTGTACTATGGGTACCAGGCGACGATATACATACTTATATAGAAAGATAAAATACTTAAATACATAGAAAACATCCATGACTCAGAAACAAATATTCGCGCTCATCACACAAATATTTGCACTTACCGGGATTGGAACCCAGGACCACCAGCTTCGTAGGCAGGAGCACTACCAACTAGGCTACGGTGACTGTCAATGTACAAACAAACATTCTTTTCGTCTTTTATTTTGATTTGACATTAATTTTATATCGACTTTTATTCGCTATTGGCTTAAATTTTTATTTCACTGTATTTTTTATTATTTATGGTTCTATTTATTGTATAATAGATAGATAGGTAGGAACACTTTATTGCACATTACGGAATAAAACTGTAGATATATTTTTATTCTGTGATCATTATTTATGATCTATTGACATTATCTGTGATTACTTTTGACTTGTAACATTTATTTTGTCTATTAATAAATGATATGAATATTTTATAGCATTTAAAACATCCAGTAGTGTAAGCAGATGGCGGCGCAGTGAGCCTGGGCCTTCATACGTAGTTTCAACAAACACACACACCCTGTTAAATATATTGATATATGGAATGACGTCACTTAGTGATCGCAAATAGGTTGAGTTTCAAAGACAACAAGGTTTCGATATTTTGTGAGTTTTACGATTTAAATGAACAAATTTAAATACTCCGATTGTCATGCAAGTCACCATTTTATATTGTATTCCAAATTAGGTTTGTTAGGGTCCTAATAAATTCTGTAGGCCTTAACACTGTCAACAGTTTTTTTATTCGGTAAATTTTATTACCCCGAATAAGTCCGTACATGCCCCTATTCAAAATGAAACAACGTCGACGCAGATTAAAATCGTATTGTGGTGCCCTAATATATGTTACGTATATTGCTCGTACCCAGAGCATGTCCAGATATATTTCAGTATTTATGAGGTTTGGCAGCCCAGGGATTTGCGTGCCGCCTTCCCAAATGTAGGTGGATTTAAAATACTGAATAGGAGGCTAAAAGGTAATCTTAACTTGATAAAATATTTAAATTAAAGTACTGGACCGTAGTCTATGCTGAATGAATAAGTATCAGTGGACAATCCCAATTTAGATATTTAAATAAAAAGTGTGGGCTCTTTTGCCCCGAAAGATATCATGAGACGTGACTTTAATAGTGTAGGTACAAAATTAAGTAAAACAAAAGGCCTGAACATAAAATTTAAAGTATAATGGTTTCGTAATTAAATTACAAGGTGTAACAAAAATTGTGGACGAAATTAAAAAAAATGAACATAAGTAATGGAATCTGGCGTTACTTTGGGAAATCCATAACATTCGAAATACTAAATTAATATGAAGTGTTAATTCCGCATTCGAGCACTCGACGAGTTAGTATCCCATGAGAATGTTCCGTGCAGGACTGAAACACGTGTTGGGTATCGAACCGGCACATGTAATTTGCATTATATATATTATCCTCCTTACATGTGCATATTTTGCAGCGGGAGGGCGGTGCATATTGCATACAGGCTTGATTCGTAAATTGAACATATTAAAAACATATTGAAAACCAGTTAAAGCAATACAAAAAGAAATTCTTTTGTCTCCCCATGCAAAATGTATCAGCTGATTGTCATTTTTGTATGGGAATGTAACCATTTTATCATTTATAGTCCAAGTATCACACGTTTTTAAATTTTACAGGCAAATTAGGCTCCTTAAGTTTCTTCCGCTGTTTATGTTGTCCAAGTTGTATAAAGGATTTTTACCGTTTAATGTCATCAGAATATATGCAACGATAATAACTTTATGGTATGTTATTGTGAAGGGTTTCCGGAACTTAGGAGATACGGTAATCTCCTAAGTTCCGGAAACCCTTTGCGTTGCTGACACATCCTTTATGTCAGCAACGCAGAGTACTATAACAGCTATTCAATAACGAACCAGCATTTGGTTCACCCGTTATATATACTGGTTGGCATACTTCCTCGTATAAAAAGTCCCAGCTTATGCCTAAGATAATTACAAAAAAGAAATGGTTCAAATTACTATCCTTTATACAGAAGAAGATGATGATACCCATTTCTGAAAGAATTACATATAATTATAATTATACAATATTAATATCCTGGGCCATTATTCACAGACCGCCATATGATCCCCAACTAAGCACTAACTGGTATTAGAGGCACATGCGACGGTTGCCTGGAAGAGATTTTACGCTTTTAGCGATAAGGCCGTCACTTGCATTAAAATAAGTTAATTTCCTTGTTTGTAACCTTTGTTTTACTAATTTTTGCAATAAAGTGTACTTCTTCTTCTGCATATACAACGTTTCTGTTGTAAATACATACTTAGATTCACGACAAACAGACATGTTCATGCACACAAATATCTGTCCTTATAATTTACAAATTCACAACTTAGTAGAACTCTTTACAACCAAGAGCTATATTTTGTTCAAACTTAATGTTACCTGTTACCACACACCCAGCCAGACAAATACAATTAGTAATAAATAAGACGTATATGATTAAACTAACAAATGACTTCGCACACAAAAGGAATACCAAATGGTGAGCTTAACTATGAAAATGATGATGGTAGAAGTGCACGCGCATTACACGGAGACATTATCTATTCCATTAGAGGCGCATTAGCGATCAGTATTGAGAACAGACCATGGAATAATGAAATAATAGGAGCCTACCATGATGAATATTGCTAACCGAGTAACGACTTCTAGATAGAACCGATGGAAATACTTGCTTCCAGTTAGTTGATTACCATGTAATTGTGAATTTACACTCTTTGGTCTAGCGGTAGCGTGTTCAACCGCAGATACCTAGGTCTTGGGTTCAAATTGCAAAGCAAAAATTGTTTATACATCGCAATGTCATTTATACATGAACTTTTACGAGAGAAATAAACCATAATTTTATTTTAAATGCCGGGTCGGGCAAAATTGATTTTTGGATTTTTCTGTAAAAAGCAAAAGTTTTCGGTATCGGCCCGACGTCTGGGAGATGCCGGTATTATAACCCCCGTGCCTCGGAGAGCACGTAAAGCCGTCGGTGCTGTACCTGACCTTATTCCGGTCGTGTCACTAGTCGTCCTATCGGATTATGAGTGTGACGGAATAGAAAGCGCCCCTGTGTATGCGCACACACTTGCACAATATAATATGTCCCGCGCAGTTGGCTAGTCTCCATTGAGACTGGCCGCCGTGGCGAAATTCGGCTAGGAGGACATTAGTTGTGAATTTATACAGGTATTTTAGGGATAAGTATTCAGAGATTCGAATTATATAGCAGGACTATACTCTTTTGTATTACCGTTCTCTATTGAAAAGAGTATCCTAAAACACAACATTAAAATGATTATTGTTATTATTAAGGAATGTCTTCTATAAGGTGGAGGTACTTCCCCAGTCGGGCTGCTCTTTGAGCGAATGAACGCTATGCCCTACCTCGTGTGTTTACATTTACAAACCACTTAACATATCTTCTCTCTTATTCTGATTTAGTAGACTAAAATCAACTTTAGGCCCATCCAAATATATTCGTTACTCAGTAATAAAAACAAATCATTGCTGAAACAATAAAAATGTCTATAATAGACCAAAGCACATTTATATACCTACCCACCCTCTAATTAATCTTGATTTATCAATTCTTAGTAAAACACCCAGCTTTATCTATGTAAATCTGCTCATTATTCATCACAGCAAAACATTTCGGTGCCACTTGACTCTCAAGTTCCGTTATAGAGACAAATTATTCAGTGAGATAGAACTCATCCAAATATTATTTGTGGCACCTCCTCTGTTCTTGGAGTTGCTTTTAATGGTTTCGTGGTATCATAATATACATATTGAGTACATATTTTGTAAGTATCGATTGTATTACTTACAAGCTGTGCCGCCTGGTTTAACCCGCGTTAAACTTTATAAAAAAATATTTATTACATGATTAATGAATTATTCATATCAAACATTATTCGGATATATGTATGCTATATTACTACAAAGTTTTATCAAAATCTGTCCCGTATATTTTGCGCGTGAAAGGTTAACAAACATCCATACATCCATACACCCATACATACTCAAAACAACTTTCGCATTTATAATATCAGTAGGATTTAAAGACATGGTTTTAAAATTTTATTGACTTTGTATTTATGATTACTTTTTAAAACAAATCTTAATTTTAACAATTAATTAATATAACAAAACTCAATTAGTACGACTATAAAAATATATAAGCATTTTTATTATATCTTATAGACTCTCCCTCTCTCTGACTCTGTCCCTTGTGACATTTGTCGACCCCAATAAGTGCTACACATAAAATTATAGTTTTCTTTTGTATTCCATGTCCGAATTGTTGTATGTCCGTCTTATCGTTCATATGTATGTCATATCTCTAGTTCAAATACAGAATGAACTACTAGACATCTAGACAGTGCATCGGAAGATTATGTTTCTTGTGTGCTAAAAGTTAAAACTTCGATCAGAAGTACAAAAGAACAGAAATAACTATTTATATTCTTAATATGTTTTTGAATTTTATTTTTGGAAGCTTAATTAAAATGCATAAAATTTTAATTGTTGGGGCTTATAAAATACTGTATTAAATTTTAAATAATTTCGATTAAATAGGATTTGGGTCTTCCGACTTTAAAGTTCAGTCAATATGAATGTTGAATGTTCCCGCAAACAAACCCAAAGAGAACGGATCCATCTCATACTCGCGCAGTTATAAAAGCAATTATACCAAAACACATCAGCATCAGCGTCATTTAAATCTTTTCAAATTATTCACAAATTCAAAACATTTAGCATTCGACTCCTCCACTTGAAATGATTCCATCGCAAGATCGCCTCCTCCACCGTTTCGCCCCTCAACGCTACCCCTTTCGACCCTTCTGTCATGAGCTTAATTTGAATTATGTCGGGACAGACCACCCGTCAGCCGGCACCCCGATATGTATAAAATTCACGTTTATTCTCCCCCAGGGAACAGGTTCACCGAATACCGAGTACGAAATTGACAAAAAATATCGCAATTTCGACTTGTCGACTTTTAGTTGGTAAATGAATTTTTGATAATATTATTTATCGATGCTCATGTGAGTGATGTTTCAATTAATTATTGGTGAATAATTAACGACAATAGTATTCATAGTTGATCACACTAATATTATAAAGGCGAAAGTTGTGAGTGTGTATGTTTCTTACTTCATCACGTCTAAACGGCTGGAGCGATTTTAATAAAATTTGGTATGGAGTTAGTTGATACCCTAGATTAACACATAGGCTATAATTTATGACGTTTAACGCGGATAAAACCGGGGAACACAACTAGTAGTATATAATCTTTATTTTATATTATTATGGTGAATATACAGAACCTAGAAAGGCTACTAAAATTACAATAACATATTGTTATTTTCATTCCGTGGGGATTTAGAAGTCAACCCGACGAAATATATCCCAGAGAATAGGCAGCAGTCTCTCTGTGTACTATGACCCATACTGACATCATACTATCGCCAACCCGTCTGCCAAGCGTGGCAAATATGGCCTATCCCTCCAAATGCTGGACACAACTCAATTTTGGAAATCTTTTTGGGGAGGCCGTTGCCCAGCAGTGGAAATAATTCAGCTGACATGATGATGTTGATGATGATGATATTGTGGTTTAGGTAGCGACCTCTATCTATAGTAAAATATATATACATACTTAGACTCACGCCTGTTTCCCAGAGGGGTATGCAGAGACAACGGATTTCTATTATAGGATCATAGGTAATGTAAATTTAAATAGATGTAAAACTTTTTAAAATCAGTTTAATAGTTTTTGAGTTTAACAATTCCGAACAAAAAACAAACTTCTTCTATTTACAAAAATTTAATATTTTCCCTTAATAATAATAGTTAAGATTTGATAAAATCTTATTGACACTCAAATCCATCCATAGCTTATACCTAATATGGACGGTGAATCAAATACTAATATTTACTTGGATATTTCATGCTACAAAGGCAAAACCAGTCTCGGATTTTCCTTTGAAACAGTTTAAACCTATTTCCAAACTGTTGGAATTTGAATCTATCGAACCTTTTGCATGAATTTCGAAGGAATGAGGTACGAAGCAATTCAGTAATATCTCAATTCCAATAAATGAATACTTATCAAGCAAATGATATAGCAATTTGATTCGAAGCAATTTTGGTCATCGTAAAAAGGTACAGTTAAAAGAACTCAAGTATCAAGCCGTAATAAAAAATTGAAGAAGATATTCGGTAACTTAATATCATGAAAGGTAATAACAAAATGGGCAATTCAAGAAAAGAGTTGCAGCATAAAATCCAAAATATTTTACTTGTAGCGCAGTCACAAAAGTTTTACGATTGATATCGTAAAATGCGAGGACTTTATTAAATTCTGTGAAACCGGTCCGGCGGCATAGCGGGTTCTACAAGCAGAGAGGGAATGAACAGACGCGACGGAACTTCGTGCTACTATCGGATATGATGGATGGATGAGATAATACAAGGTACTTACATGGATCCTTTATGTGGAGCAAGTAAAAAGAGAGAAAACTCGATGGAGGTAGCAAAGTGCTTTGAAAATATGTACATATCATCTTCAAATGTTAATGATGCCTAAAAAACCCCGATATTCCGCTGCGCGGCGCTCCAAATTGCTTGTTACGTCAGTATTAATGACAGACGTCAAATGTGACATACTGTAAAAATTTATACAGCAGTACAGTTTCGCAAATTTATCTGGCCCGCTGGCAGCATCGCTGTTATCGCATTTAGTGTTGCTAGTAACATTTCTTGCAATAATGTGGGTAAAAATAATATGTACATTGTAACGTAAATATTACTTCACTAAAAAGCAAACAAATACTGTCATTACAAATCTTTATATTTTTATACAATAATTATGATCATTTACATAAAATGTATGCTGAGTGTTCTCTAACGGAGATACTCCAGGTATTATTATGTCACCGGAATTGTTTAATTCAGAAGTCATTTCATCATCATCATTATCGTAATCACTGCATTCACTTTCACTACCTAAATGCATGATGTAAGGCTCGTCTAAGTATCCATTCCTTTTTCGATACTCATTTTCAATATTTTTTACATGACTGCAATGCTTTTGTCATTCATTGACTGTTATTTTATCAAAAGCTTCTGCAATCAATGTAGACATTTCAGAATTCAATCTACCAATATTCTGATCTGCTATAATTTTTTGCATCTGCTTGCTCTTTTTCTTTCACAAGTTTTCTTACAAATCACTCCCAGACACATACAATAAAAAAAAAATAATGAATATTTTAAAATATGTATTTTAATTTAGAGTGCGAGGGGGAGTTTCGTATTTTTTTCAGAAGCTGACAACACTAACCTGTAGCAGCAGCTACGCGTTCATACAACTTATTGAAGGGTTTATTTGGTGCCTGAAGGCGTTTTTCTTCCTTCATATTATTCAATACTTCTATATAACGTTCCTCACATCACTTTTTAAAGCTTTCGGCATTTTTCACAATTAAAACCGAATTAGAAAATAAATACGCGCAACTAACAATCAATGGCAGGAATGTCAGGGAATAACAGGCCGATTGACATTTTCAAACTGGCGTCGTTAGTTCTACTTTTGGCCACCGGGCCAGATAAGTTTGTGGCACTATAGGTAACTATTTGAAAATTGCCTATGATATTGATATAACCATGAATGTATTGCTTGTGAATATTAAACAGTAGTGCCCCTAGTATCTGAAAGTTCGCGGTTTTATACGGGCATGCTTCGGAGAGGACCTAAAGCCGTCGGTCCTGCGCCAGCTGGGTCGGATAGTCGGCCAATCGGATTTATAAGTGAGGAAATAGAGAGTGCAAATACTTGTGCACCACAATATGCCCTGCATAGTGGGCTAGTTCCTATGGTGATTCAGAGGCCATTAGTAGAGCATGTATGTACTGTGTGACGGCGGTGACTATCGGAATATCATCACCCCAACTCATCTCGTGGGGGGCGTAGAAGTCGACCCGAGGGAATATCTACCAAAGGACGAGCAGCAGCTTCCTTCTGAGTACTATGATGATCTTAACTGCGATCGCCAACCCATCTGCCAAGCGTGGCGATTATGGCATATCCAGAGACTTTTTAATCCGATCCCAAACTAAGCAGAGCTTGAACTATGGAAACCAGATCACTGATATATTACATATACTACTTTTTTTTGAAATTACGTACTTATATAAAAAATTACACCCAGACTCAGGACAAACACACATGTTCATGCATACAAATATCTCTCTTGAGTGTAAATCGAACCCTCAACCTGCGGCGTGAAAGGCAAGCAGTTACCAACCACGCCAACTTTACTTTTAAGACTTCCCTATAAAAATATTTCAACTTTGTCCATCATCAATCCATCGAGCACGGTTTATTGACTTAATGTTAATTCTTCAAAGAGTTTTGTTGGTTCTTGCCAATATTTTTTATTTCTTTCTAAATACTTACTAAATACTCGATTTCTTTGTTGTATATGAGCATTTGACAATGCGATTTTGTACTAAACAAGGTATGCTGTGCCGTGAGGGTGATGGCAAAGAATTTCACCACGCCATCTCATCCCGTGGGCGGCGTAGAAGTCGTCCCGAGGGATATCTCTCAGAGAACGGACAGCAGCGATCTCTCTGTGTACTATAACCATAATACTGTGATCACCGACCCGACTGTCAAGCGTGCCAATTAAGGCTTATCCCTCAAAATTATGGACAAAACTCCACTGTAGAAATATTTTGGGAACGCGTTTGTCCAGAAGTGAACGTCATTCGGCTGACATGATGAGGGGATACTTTCAAGATGATGTTGATCTTAAAAATCGATTTTAATAATTTAAAATTGTATTGAATAGGGGAGGCTCTACTTAATATCTACTTAATATTATAAAGGTTCCACTTATTAGTTTCCTTGACATGTGTAATGTGTAATAAAATGTAATGTGTAATTAAAATTAATATAAAGATTTTATGTCGTCCACTTCAGTTTTGTACGCCGATTATATTCGGCAAAACATAGCGGAATTACATTTTATATTAACACCAATTTATTGTATACCTATGTTTATCAACACAAATAAATGATTACTGATTACTAATATTAAATCTATATCAAACGATGAGCAGCATACACATTGACGCTTGAAGGAATATTTGAGCAGTACATAATATTGCGACACGCATTCCAGAAATAATAATAAAACAATGGTGTCTGCCATATATCGACAGCTCGCAAGTTTACAAATTATACATCTAACTTGTAAATTCAAAAGCACTTTGCTGATGAGAAAACTATTATTTTTATTTGTGTGTTCTCTACGTCTCTCCCAGCACATAAGAGTGCGATAATATATTATTTGACACTCTGTTTTACAGTTCTCTGTAAGGCAGACCAGTTGCACCTAATACCACGTAATACCGCGTTAAGACGTTGGCGGTACACGTGGACCTAAGCTGCGACTTCAATATCAAGTTCTAAATTGGACTCTTTTTGAGGTACAGCCAAGTTCTAGGAAAGCTTGCCAAGCCGGTTCAATAAGACGTTATCAGTGAGTTACCTTGCTCAGTCTCATAACCATGCTCATAACTTATATTTTTCTTTGAGTAAAATAAAAAATACGGTACCTACCTTAAAATATATATGTACCTAATTGAAAATAACCGACCTTGTGCGACTCTTGTGTGTATACGAATCTGGTTTTCTTTAAAAAACTCATTAATGCCTTAAGCTCGTCAATGTTTCTATCACACATTTCTTATTTGTTTTGTTTCTGTGTACAATAACAATTAAATAACCTAAAATACAGTAGTCGAAATAGTATTTCAATATGCATAACTTTTCTCCAAAGTTAAATATAGACTATAATTATGTTGATGATTTTGCTCAACCTTGATGCCACGGAAAAGAGTCCAACTTGGTCATCTTCATACAAATACTATCCTACTAATATTATAAATGCCAACTTTTGTGAGTATTGATGTAGGTATGGGTATTTGTTACTCTGCAGAACCTTTGTAGTAATATAGCTTATATATCCGGATAACACATGGGCTATAATTTATATAGTTTATCGCGGGTGAAACCGCGAGGCAGACCTAGTGTTCTAATAAACATGACCAATTTGGACGGCAAAACTTGTTTCCCTAAACTCCTGTATATTCAAGCCTTTTACGGGGCTAAATAATCATTCCACATGGTTTCGTACACGTGTGGTAAGTTATACGTGCAAGAAACCATACCGTGGAAACCTTTGAAGGATGATATCAACAATTACTGTAACTATACACTTACAAAGAAACTTAATACATCTCCAAAAACGCACTTAGAGGGGGATAATCTCCTTTACTAAGATATCCGTAAATCCGTCTCCGGATAACCGTCAGCGTCGTCTGGCGGGAAGTCACACCCGGTTCATTAATCGCATCTCACATATCAGTTAGCGGGGATAAGATTTCCCAAACATGATGTGATAATGGCGGCAATTCTGTCAACAAAACGACTTAATTAATTTTAATGTCATTTGATTTTCTATATCCTACTAATATTATAAACGCGAAAGTTTGTAAGTGTGGATGGATGGATGAATATTTGTTACTCTTTCACGTAAAAACTACAAAATGGATTGTAATGAAACTTTACAATAATATGGCTTATTCATCAGAATAACACATAGGCTACAATTTATAAAGTTATTGTGTGAATTGTCCAAAATATGACGATAAGTGTCAAGCAGGAAAAAACCTACCATCTGCGAGATATTCCGGCGTGCACTGCCAAAACCGCTAGAGGTATACATCCTACAAATATTATAAATGCGAAAGTTTGTGAGTATAGATGTATGTTAGTTACTCTTTTAAATTAACCGACATAGCCCTTTTTTTTATAAGGCTGGGGGAATGCCTTTGCATGCCACCCGCAAAAAGTGTCTGCGGGTGGGTATGTCGGACTTGCACCGACTTAACCTACCTGCCGTGGACTTCTCTTGGAGCCTCCGGTAGCCCCCCTTTTGCGCCATGTCCCAGATGGTAGGGACACGTACCCCGGGAGGGCACCTTTGGATTGCCCTTCCCTATTGCCGACACCTGCCAGTACGGCACAGCGACTGCGCCACAGACACATCGCTGTCATCCTGGAGCCGCTTGTACGTGGCGGCAGCAGAGGACACTTCTCACACTGCCGCCGCGGCCCCGAGGGGAGTTTGACTAAGGGCTGCCGCCGCCGCCCCAACGCCTCCTCCGTCTACGAGCGGGATCGACTCGGTCCCGATCCCGTTATGCGGCCTCCTTCTGCAGCAAAACTGCCTCACAGAAGGAGACCACGGCGTCCCATTTGGTGGAGTCGCCAGCCAGCATCGCATACACGACTGCTGGCGGCGAAAAACCCGTCCGATCTCCAGCGACCAGGACTCGCCTCCAAGGCCGGGCACTTCTCCAGCGTATGCTGGGCAGAGTCCAGGTCGCTCCCGCAATGGTGACAATGGGGAGCCCTTTGTCCAGCAGTGGGCGTCTTTCAGCTGATATGATGATGATGATATAAAACTTAGTTGAGTGCATGTTAATCAGAATAGACACCAATATTTCCCTTTTCGTACGACATACGGAATGGAAGATAATTGGAGGCGAAGGCGCAGATTTTCTAGTGAAATACGAGAATTTAATCGGTCGAATAAACAACGGGGTGAGCAACATAAAGGATATTAGATAAAGGAATGTTTCAATCGAAATAATGACGCAATAAACTAATTGGATTTCAGACACAGTTAAGTATGTACTGCTAGGGTATTCTTTTATCATCAAGTGATATTCGCTTGGGACACTCACAAGCAGAAATATATGAGCTTTGTATGGCTGAATGATAATGTTAGCAGTGAAAATGACCGCAATGAAGAATTATATGCGTGTGTCTTTAGGGGAATAACTAAGAAATTGTAACGTTTCTCTAGTTTCCGCCATAGCGGCCAATCACAATGGAGACTATCCATCCAATTCGAATGTTATTGAGAGTATGTTATTGGAATACGAAATTCCGCTGATAAGACATTATATTATTTTTAACCGACTTCAAAATAACGAGGATTCAATTTGACTGTATATTTTTTGTGTGTTATTCTTTTTTTATTCGTTAGTGAATTTATTCGGTATCATTTATATATATTTTTAGTGTAGATCAATTCTCATAAAAAAGTAACAAGTCATTTTAGCGCTCCGTACCCAAAGGCTAAAACGGGACCCTATTACTAAAACTACGCTGTCTGTCTGTCTGTCAGGCTGTCCGTCTGTCACCAGGCTGTAACAGTTGAAATTTTCACACATGATGTATTTCTGTTGCCGCTATAACAACAAATACTAAAAAACAAAATAAAATAAATATTTAAGGGGGCTCCCATACAAGAGTCGTGAAATTTTTCCTCGCTTTTATAGATAATAGTACGGAACCCTTCGTGTGCGAGTCCGACTCGCACTTGGCCGGTTTTTATGTATTAACAGTAATTTATTTATAATATATTTGGTATTAGTCTTGTATATTACACTTGGTATACGCCTTTTTTCTTAACCGGGGTAGCTCTGTAGACATTAACATCATATTCATATATCAGAAAGAGTTGTAAGCACTACATGTTTATTCGGACCTTGAGATTTCTAAGATACATAATAAAATCAATATTCTAACTGTAGCATCGCAATATACTTATTTGCATACAAACAAAGAATTCTTTTGTAAAAAGAGCGACACACATACATAAATAGTAGGCATAAGTATAATCTCGGGTTATATACTACCCGTCTCCACAAAATAAGTAACTCTTTTATAAGGCAATGTACATGACTCTATACATCTTCCCAATGATATAAGAGTATTGTCAATAAATAAGGTTAAATTGCGTAACCCGGCATATATTCCAATCTGACTAAGAACATGACAAAAATGCTTGCCATTCCGTCGTACAAATCAACAAAACTTAATTAAATTAAAGAATCTGAACTTCTGAACTGATATATTAAAGCGACGATATTAGATTTGTTGTATATTTGTTTGTTTGTAATATAATACAGAGTAAAGATTTTGTTTGTATGTTTCCTTGTTTGTTTACAATGGATAAACTTAAACACTACTTAACTATTAGTTAAGTAGTGTTTAAGTTTTGTATTTACTTATAGAAAGCTACAATATTAGCGAGTATCATTGTTAGTGTCTTTTGAACTAGCAGGCCATATAAGTTATATCTACTGAATAAATAAATTGAGTCTGTCCTGTTAGTCTAGTGGTTAATGGCTGATAACCCAGAGACTTAGTGACTGGGTCCCCAATACCTCTGGAAATCCCCACCCAGGAAAAATAATTTTGTGATGAGTACGATTATTTGTTGTGACTGGGTGTAATGTATGAATAATTTGTAAATCGTCCCGAGGGACTACCCCACAGCCAAGCGTGGCAGTAATGGCATACCTTTGGGAGAGGGGGGTGGGGGGGCAGCAGTCCAAGTTTGGACATAATTCGGCTGAAATTACGGTAGAAATTCTAATAATTATTAGTTTTTCAAACTAAATATAAAAAATATATTTAAGTTTTTTTTTTCTTTGTTTTATATAGATCATTTCATTTCATTACAAAATTCCTTTTTTTATGTGTGTTCTATTGTAAAAATTATGTGCATGTAAATCATATTACGGCGACTTACTAACTTATTTAAAACTCAGAAACAATGTAACAACTATTTCGTTTCGTTGGCGTCGTTGGTTTAAATAATAAAATAAATATTTATTTTTCCACATTTTTCTCGAATTGCTTCCGTATAACAGATAAATATCTTAAAATCAAAATTAAGTAAACGAAAATATATGAAAATCTGACTATGCTTCCTTACTATGCCTAAAATTTTAGATCACAGGCCATTTAATTTAACGTAAAGACTTTCAACTTACTAATAACGCAACTCGCCGATGCTATATTCTAAGCAAAAAAGTAATTGGACGCGATTTTAGATATCATGCCCAGTTCAACTAAGAGAAGTGCCGACTGCATAAACCCTACAACTGCCAATATAATATAATATAGCAGCCGCCATTGTTCTACTATAAGTCCAGAAGGAATGCCGCCTAACATACTAACTTAATTCTAAACTCGTATTGACGTGAGAGTCTCCCATCTGTTTTGCTCAAACCAATAAATTGTATTATCAAACCACGATATACAACTTCCACCATTACCGACAAACTTCTTATAACTTCAAAAACAATTGTTCTTAACTGCTTGTAACACACCAGCAACTCCACATGATCCTGTGCTTGTAAGACACGGAGATGACGTAACTGTCTTTGCTAACTTTGTTAAATTGCTTTGCCAGTAATAAATTGTTGAGTGAAATCTCAAAAGTTGGAGCAAGCATACCCAGTGCTCCACTTAACATAAGTTCTGGATGTCTTCAACCGAGGCTTAAGAGTAAAGCTGCTGGGATATTAACTTGCTCATATCGTATGTTTGAATGTGGTTCGCTATGGAGCAATGTTTTTCACGTTTATTATTAAATAGGTAAATAAAAAAACTTTTATTTTCTAAGAAAGTTTTAAAAGTGGGATAGCCAATGATCAATACAATCACATCAAACCCACTTTATGAGAGCTGGTGATTTTCTTTAATACAGCGCCCGCACTATGTATATTAATATCTATGTCGCGGGGCACTTTACAAACATATAATTGACGAACACAAAGTATGTCAGACTCTGAACTTAGAACGTCGGACTCAGAACAACTATTTATGCGCCATGCGGTCATGGCGAGGCTACTGTCTTAACCGCTGGGCCACACGTGCAGTCGCTTGTTTTAGATAATGAATGATAATTACTGTTTAAATACTTAAAATAAACTTCAATTTTTATTTAGACAACCCATTGCAACTAAATTTGTATGGGACTAAACCAAAAACATTCCTCCTCCTCCTTTCTTAGGCTCTGAACCAATTAGGTATGTTCATATTTTTTTATATTTCCAATATCGGTTTACCTGTATTATTCCCTAAGCACTGAGATTATCGTTTAATTTATCATTATCTAAACAGTCTTAAAACAGCAAAGGTCAACATTTTATGTTGATACAACCTTTGTACAGTCCTCCCTCAGTTTGTAGAGCATTACATAAAAGAAATTCCCAGGTTTAAGGATATTACGTTTTACAACTACGGCTGAAAGGCAACGATAAAAAAACCATTCAATTTTGAAGAATTCATTAAAAAATCTATTACAAATCAATAGATCAATTGTGCCCTCTGACGTTTTTGGAGTTAAGATGCCCCTCTTTCGAATAAATTATTCATTATTTACTTCCGTTTCGAGAACGGAGGCGAGCAGTGAGGATTCTCGAAGACATGTTTACTTTATAAAAAGCTTTATTTTTATTTCAATTCAAAGGGATCCTATTTTTGAACAGCAATTGCGAGTGTACACGAATACGAGTACCTATTACCGATCACTGGCAGTGCTGTCAACTGTAGGTCATAACACCATGTCTCTTGTAATTCGATCACTAGGAAAAAACTATTCGCAACCAATTTTAAAAGAAGGAGGTTTCCAATTCTATCCATGTTTTTATTTTATTTTAAAGGTGTGTTACGGAATTACTCTATTATGTGTCAACAGATTTTGGTAATTCCTTTTAATATATATATATTTTTTGTTGTTTTCTGTATTTACTACAATCTGTCTCCTTTATGGGACATTCAGCAGTATGTTGGTTGGTGCTATCGCTGGCCAGCTCGGTATGTGACCTGTGTCACATCCTCATTGTTAAAACAGTAGCTGTGTTTACTGTGATTGAATTAAATCTTGAGGTATTTTACGCTTCAGTCGTCGCGCTTTGAGATTTGCCATGAGAGGCTGGGCCAGAATATTTGGGTGACGTTCGATGCGCTCTTTATAGTTTCTGGTAAAGCGTACAATTTCTTGTTTTACAGTGGGCAGGCGTAGATCACGGTGAAGTAATTCGTTGGGTACAAACCAGGGGGCATTGGTTATCATGCGTAGTGCTTTATTTTGATACCTTTGTATGATTTCAATGTTTGAATGGGATGCAGTACCCCACAGTTGTATACCATACGTCCAGACGGGCTTCAGTATTGCCTTGTAGAGAAGTATTTTGTTTTCGAGAGACAGTTGAGACTTACGACCAATGAGCCAGTAAAGTTTTCGCGTTTGGATGCCAAGTTGCTTTCTCTTAGTGAAAATATGTTTTTTCCAGGTAAGTCTTTTGTCTAAGTACAAACCAAGATATCTCACATGATCTGCCTGTGGTACCGCAATGTTGTTAAGTGTGACTGGAGGACAGGAGTTTCTCCTTAAGGTGAATGTTACGTTGACTGACTTTGTTTCATTTGCTTTTATCCGCCACTTTTTAAGCCATTGGGATATATCGTGTAACCCTTTTTGGAGTATCTGTGAGGCTATTTTTGGGTCACTATGTCTAGCTAGTATGGCGGTATCGTCAGCAAAGGTTCCAGTGATTAAGGATTCACTTTTAATATATAAATTTATTTTAAATCAGTCCGTTTAGTCAGTTAAGCAAAGTTGATGTCTGTTATATGTTTAACCGCAAAAGTAACAAGTTATCAATTTAGCATCTATACTTTCTGTTTGACTGTATCCTCCAACTCAATGACACGCATATGAAATCATTGAAATCATCAAAAGCCTCAAAGTTATGATTACGTGCGAGCCGCACGTCTCTGGAATGTACTGCCATTAGTATGAAAATCTCAATAGTTGAAGTATAATACACAAATAAATCAAGGTATAAAACAAAATGAAATCGTTCAAAATAATTAAGAGAAGAAAATTTCGTGTCTGGAGTAATTGAATAATAAAAAACTGCATATACAATTTATTCCGTCGTGATTAATTTAGTAGTGAATCTGCCTACTTTCTGATCTAGAAGTTGGAAGTTCTTTAGTATCTATATTACAAGCTATGCTTAGTTTGGGCTTTAAGTATCAAATGTTCTTTTTGAAATGTTTATTGTACAGAAATCGAAGATATTTCGTTCAGTATTTTACAAATGCCGATGATCCAATCAGTGTAATTACAATTACAAGTGATTATATAGTCGTTCTTATAGTAACGGCAAGATGATCCGAACGTTACGCGGCTTTTGAAGTCCTTAATTGCCGTCCAAAGATAATCCCAAGTACCTAATCCCACGATTAACCGAGCCGCTTAGTCTGTTAACTCAATAAACACATTTGAGATCACCGTCAGTCCGGTTAATTACTAAACTCGGGAAATGGAACGTAATCTATCAAAGTCAGCCTTTGATTTACATTTTTGGTTAAACATTTAACCGTTGGCTTTGGGGCTTGACTTCCGAAGTTGGGAGAAAGAAGGGGATGCATAGAAAATGTAAAATGGTAGATCTTTTGCTCCATCAAAGTCTACAAGGGGGAAGTGAAAGTTCAAATTGTATTTAATAACATTTAATTGACTGTCATGTCGATTAAGACTGATTGAAGAACATCCATGGCTAGATGTTTATAGCAATTAGTGATCAATGTTTTGTAATAAGTAAATAAAATACTCTTTATTGTGGACCATAGGACAAAGAGTCTTCGGTCAGCTTAGGGAGACCATATCTCAGGATTTGTCCGCCGATTTCGGGATTTTAAGACTCTACTCAGGATTGCGGCTGCATTTTGCTAATCACAGAAATTTTAGAATTTTCAAGTTGGTAAAATCGGCTACTGCTCTCATCTTTGAGTGCGGTGTGCAACATGTGAGCGAGATCTGCAGTGTATAATAAAAACCGGCCAAGTGCGAGTTGGACTCGCCCATGAAGGGTTCCGTACCAGCAAGTATTTCAGTTAATTAAATGAAAGCAAATTGCGGTTTACGATTTATGACGTATTAAAAAAAACTACTTGCTAGATCTCGTTCAAACCAATTTTCGTTGTTAGTTTGCATGGTAATGTAAATCATATATTTTTTTACTTTTATCATTCTCTTATTTTAGAAGTTACAGGGGGGGGGGGGCACTCATTTTACCACTTTAGAAGTGTCTCTCGGGCAAACTATTCAGTTTAGAAAAAAAAGATATTAGAAACCTCAATATCATTTTTGAAGACCTATCCATAGACAACCCCACATGTATGGGTACGATGAAATTTTTTTTTGTGTTTCAGCTCTGTGTATGGGGACCCCCCAAAATTAATGTTTTTTTTTTCTATTTTGGTTTAATAATCTTAATGCGGTTCACCGAATACATCTACCTACCAAGTTTAAACAGTACAGCTGTTATAGTTTCAGAAAAAAGTGGCTGTGACATACGGACGGCCAGACAGACATACATGCCGATTCTATAAGGGTTCCGTTTTTTGCCATTTGGCTACAGAACCCTAAAAATTATAAACTTGGAACTCGTTTAAATTCTCAAACTGTACAAAATCTCCGGGAATCAATGGAAATCAGGCCTTTTCTCCGGACTTTTGATTACTTGCTAACTGGCTAGGTCCACTGTCAGCTGGACCCAATTGTAACAAGACCGGCGTCTCCATCTGCCCACATATTTTATGATCTGTATCTATATTGGACCTACATTCTATCTTAAAAATAAATTTATTGTTTAAAGCTACCAGTGGATACAGTCGATCACAAAATTGGTTATTCCAAATATAATAAAACGCTATTCGAGACCGTACCGAGTCCCATTTGCTTGATCTTGATTTTAACATTTCTCGTAAATTTTAATATCTATTGAAGGTGAGTCTTAATTTATGACTTATTACAGTAAAACATATTTAGTTTTAGTGTTAATGAATAAATTGGTGCTGAAGTGTCAATACCTCATTGAATATTATTGGTATATTTTAAGTCATAAAAACAAACTAAGCGATTTGACTTTACTCCGCGACCGCACTTATAATAAAATTTGGCAGAGGGTCCAGTAGACTTATTCAAAATGTCATTGTGTTGATTGATCCCGCAGGTCGATTTTGAGTAGGTCGACAGGACCAAAGGTTCCAAAATACAGTAACAGTTCTTTTTTATCCTTTTTCCATTTTTCACCAGCCATTTGCTTTCGCCGATACGTAAGTGATTGTTGAGGTCAAGCATTTGTTATATTTCCAAAGGTGTTTGCATTCTAATCGTTTCCGTAATTCGGAGGGCACTTTGAGCTGTCGGTCCCGGTTTTAGCCGTTAACCCATGTCTTGGTAGCTTAAAGAATCTGACACTACGGTAACCACTACCCCAACGATACCTAAATAAAGAAAAATAAGCTACCTAAGAGTAAGATCACTAACGCGCCGAGACCAATATTGCCTTCCATGCGCCTCAATTTTCTTTCGTTTCGCCTTCGCGTTTTTGCGTATTAATTTGCCTATAAATCGACCTCCTGATGCATCTACCAATCAGTAACCGCCCTGAATCCAGGATTGATTCTTGAAAGGGATGCACTTTAGCAGAGGTGACTAGTTTTATTATAATTTTGCTACAAATCTTGAGCCCTCGACAAGCCATACTGGATACTTCATATTACAAAAAAAAAGGTCTTCTACATTAATAAATACGGGGAGAACGGTCTCATTATGGAATCAAAGCCTAAATAAAGCTAATAAAAATAATAATAAAGCCCAAATTTGGAAAGCCTATAATGATAAGGTATCGCGAGAGGCTTTCCAAACGTGCAACTAACGTACACTTAGCACACCCAGACTCAGAACAGTATCTTATGGGTCACACAAATACTTAGTTGTTCTTTGCGGGACTCGAACTCGAAACACTTATCCACTGCGCCTTTACTGGTAAACTGGCATTGGTGTTATAGATACTTTAAGGTTTGATACGCGACAAGAAAATTGGAATAACAGAAGCGGGTGGATATCAACGATCTCACAAGAACGAGATACAATAGACAGAAGAAAACAGTAAAACAGTTTAAGCCACGGTGTTCTATACATATCATACTGTTGTACAGTCGACACGAAATCATTTATCCCATTGTTCTTGGTTCCTGAATTCATTACGTTTTTGCCAATCTGTACAAATAAATGAAATTGAAGTGTCTAACTGTAATGTTAAAAGGACAGCTTTTTACTAAATTCATAATAATATAAAGTATAACAAAAATGCCGTTGTCCAGCAATGGACATCTTTCGGCTAATATGATGATGATGATGACAAAAAGCAACTTTTATCTTCTATCGTGTTTCAGTTTTGCTCTGTAACAGGACATTCAGAGAGCTAGTGTTATAAGAAGAAGTTTAATACAGTATCTGATATCTAATAATCCAAAAGAAGAAGAACTGTTCTCAACGAATAGTTGAAGAATTCTAAGCGGACGTATACTTTTACGCAGGCGAGGCCGCGGGTGGAAGGTAGTATCTTATAATATTCAATCGCGTGTCTTGGCTGCCATTATTGTAACTTAGGGCAAAGTTAAATGATTTTTGTGAACAAATCATCCAGAAAGCAATTCCGAAGTGCTTCAGGGCAAAATGCAAAGCCACTTCTTAGAATTTGTTATTGATAATGGTTTGTGAGGCAGTTTTGTCTGCGTTTATTTTATCAAATTGGCTTTATTGTGCAAATTAGCAGTTATTCGCAGCAATATATTATTAGTTTTATTTTGCTGAAGGCTGCCACTCTTGTCGTGCAAAAATAATATAAATATGGCACTAATAGATACGTTATGGTCATATCTTATATTATTAATCGTCGTATATTATTATATAAATCGTCTTCATTCACATCATATTCCTAAAACCCTGCCAAAAACCCAAGTTCTTTTTTAAAAACCTATAGCAATGAGCCTATTCCTTTCTTAAAAGCCCGCAACGCATTTGCGGCAGTCCGGGGGAGTGTCCAGGGCCAGTGTAATATATATATAAAAATTGGTAAAAAAACTTTTTAAGTTAAACGGTTTTATGTTAAAAATACATTGTAATGTTTAAGATATGTACTAAAAGCTAAAAAATAATAAAATAGATACAGTTGTGGGCATTATAAACATATGCATAGACTAGACTAAAATAAAACCGTGGGGCACGTCAATTGTCTACAATTATCGATTAAAATGTGCGATAGAAGAATCGTTTAATTCGTCGTTAGGCAGTTGGACCACCGACGGTAAGAAAATTACTTACTATTTTCTTGCTCATTGAAAGTCCGATAGTTATACATTCCATGTAAACAAAAGAGATGTTTCAAATAGTTTATCGTTGAACGTTCACACTGCTGGCTGGCGAGGACTCGCTTCACTACTCGTAGTTTGTCTTTAATCGACAAAACTTTTGATTAAAGTAAACACTCGCTCAACACTATGAAACCCTAAAACTCCCTTATAGTCGACCTCGCTAGCTTGTTACCACCTTCTAGCCCTACTTGCCACTCGTCCATAGTTGTCGGTTGAACAACTGTCTTATTATCGCGTGACACTACAAAACGAACATTTTCAACGATTGTTGACAATTGACGTGCCCCACGGTTTTATTTTAGTCTAGTCTATGCATATGTTTATAATGCCCACGACTGTATCTATTTTATTATTTTTTAGCTTTTAGTACAAATCTTAAACATTACAATGTTTTTTTACCAATTTTTATTTTCTAGTTTTTAGTTTTTATTTCGCATCCTGTTTAATTCATTTAGTGCCTCATTATTGCAAGGTTTCTTGCCCGTTAGTTTATTGCAGTCCAACTCCTCTATACGTAGTCCCTGCAAAGATAAATTTAAAAAATTTGACAATCCTATTATAATATGCCATTTTTTGGCAGCGCCCATCTTAAAATTTTGAGGTTGTATAGTGCACTATATTCTACTTGTCAAGCCCTTTTATTTGATACCCATATTGATGCGATTGATAAAAAAATAGGTTATCAGCCATTTGGTAGCGGCGGCCATCTTAAATTTCAATTTTGCATAGTAAATTGTATTCTACTTATTGAGCCCTTTCATTTGATACCCATATTGATGGGATTGATAAAACCTAGGTTATCCGCCATTTTGTAGAGGCGACCATCTTGGATTTCAATTTTGTATAGTACATTGTATTCTACTTGTTGAGCCCTTTCATTTGATACCCGTATTGTTGGGATTGATAAAACCCAGGTTATCCGCCATTAAAACCTAGGTTATCTGCCATTTTGTAGAGGCGGCCATCTTGGATTTCAATTTTGTATAGTACATTGTATTCTACTTGTTGAGCCCTTTCATTTGATACCTATATTGTTGGGATTGATAAAACCTAGGTTATCCGCCATTTTGTAGCGGCGGCCATCTTGGATTTCAATTTTGTATAGTACATTGTATTCTACTTGTTGAGCCCTTTCATTTGATACCCATATTGAAGGGATTAATAAAACCTAAGTTATCCGCCATTTTGTAGCGGCGGCCATATTGGATTTACAATGAAACAGAATTTATTTAATTGTATTATCACCAGAACTAGAAGTGTGTACCAAATTTCAGATCAATCGGTCAACAGGAAGGGGATCAAATTTCAGTTACTAAATTTGACCCAAGAAAGAATAAAAAAACAAACGGGGTAAGCTAAATAAAACCGTTTAAAAAGGATATGCTTAAATTTATTTACTATTTATATAATTAATTGAGTTGACTTGATTCCAAGAATATTTGTAGAATAATTACATATTATGTTCGAAATATCCGTTTAGTCCACTCTCGACCCCTCGACCCCCAATAAATAATGTGTCCACTGGACCCCTAACTATAGTTTAATCTCGACCCTTGGGGGTCGAGAGTGGATTTTATTTTCCAGTTTCCTCTCAACCTCCATTAGTACACTTAGGATGATAAATCATTCATCAGTCTACCCTATAGTTGCATACTATTTAATTAAAGTACCCTCAATATTCTTGCCCTATCCGCATCCAGCGACTTCCAGCGACTCTCACAAGATCCACCTTGTAGGGGGCGTGCCCTTGCTGAGTCTTCCGGTTCCTGGTTGCCACTCGAGAACCTTTCTGCTTCAGATGCCGTCGGATTTATAATTTGTAATTTGGGTTTTAGTAGCTATCAAGTGATTGATGCATGCAGAAGTTCTATTTGCAAACATGTCTGATATACCAACTACTAGTGATAATAGGGCGCATTTAAAATGTATTACTTCCCAGAGAGGAGGAAGTTTACTGCTTCTGGAAGGTCATCCATACCATATCAAGAAACAGTTTTAAAACGGAACATCGTACTGATTACTATGACAATATTAGAAACGGAAACTAAAGTGATCAAATCTACTGTGCATTTATGTCAAGCTAAGAGTATTACCACTCTTGGTTTAATGGCACAAGACAAAATAATTATCTATAAAAAAATAATAAATAAAAAAGGGCCATAAATAAAGAGCAAGAGATCATGTAATTTTGTAAGGAACGAGTGTCAAAGATTTTAAACAGACTGTACCATCTATATACTATGATGCAATGTTGCACTAAAGGAATCCGAACCAAATGTTATCAAAGGATTACCGTCATATAAAAATGTTGGGGCACGGGTCTCCTCTCTTATATCAAGAGAGTTAAGAGTTCCGGCCAGATATTTTCTAGGGTATGTTGGTTTACTTATGGTGGTTTTCTTCACGGTCAACAAATGGAAAGTTTTATGACTATATCATATAAATTACCCAAAGTGACGTTTACATTAGTATCGCCACCCGGGATCGAACTAACAACCACATGTTTGCTAGGTCGGTTACTTGCCCACTTAGCTACTATCGCTTTCTGTGTAGTCTGTACATGACTGTACCAAAATATTAATTTTAGATAATTATCAAATTAGGGGTTGAGAATGGACGAGGTAGGTTTAAGGGTCGGGAGGAAACAAATAAAGAAATCTTTTTTTAGGGGTCGAGGGGTCGATAGTGGACTAAACGGAAATATCCCCCGCACTACGCTTCTCCTGTAGGGAGATGTTAAAACATAGAAAATTTTCCCTTAAGAATCTCTGCCTCAAGCTAATAGAAATAGAAAAAGATTTATTCAGAAAATAGAAAAGACAATATAAATAAAAATAAAAAAATACACTAGTTATCCGTGCAAGACCGAAATATCTCCATCTCAGCATTTGCTTGTTTTAAAAAGCTTTTACACTTAATAGGTCTCTAAATAGTGATAGAGCAGTGATTATTTCAAATCTTACATTGCATTATGTTTATTAAAATGTATTTGTGGGTTGTTATATGTGAGGTTAAGGAAGAAATCAGAATCTGTCCATGAAATGAAACTAAACTACTTTTAGAACATCAGTTTAAATATCCGAACTGAACTTTCTTCAAGTATATATTTGTATGAAGAGCCATTTTAATTAACATGGTACAAAGTATATTGACTCATTAAGCACATCATACATTTAACCATCAATCTCCATGGTGTTACGTAATTAGCGTCCGCGCTCCAAATAGGTTGGTTATTCATGATCGTTATGAGAACACGTGAAACAGAAGATATAAATTCTGTTTCATTTTAAATATAGAATTACCTTCAACTTTTCTATATAACATTGAACTAATTTAAGGGTCTGTTTCACACTGTCCAGATAAAGTCCCAAATAAGCTACTTGCAACTTATCTATCGAATAAAGACATCGTTTGCGTTTCATAATCCATAAATAGTACTAACTGGCAAATAAACTGCAAAGTAAATTATTGGTCAGATCAAGCTTCAGGTAGAAAATTAACTGATAGATACGTTATCTGACAGATGTCATTCGATGCTTATTTCGGTGGTGTTTATTGTTAGACTTGTGTTTTATTGCGAATAGTTTAATAAAATGGTAAATATTACCATTTTATTAAACTATTCGCAATAAAACACAAGTCTAACAATAAACACCACCGAAATAAGCATCGAATGATTTGATACTATTGAAGACGAAATTGATGAATTTTTTGATCGTGTAACGGAACCGCGCATAAATGCGACACCGCTAAGAAAAACACCACCAAAACACCGCAACAAACAAAATGCATTTGTTGATATTAACATTTGACGTTTATTTATTTGACTTTCGTGCGTTTAATTTCACGCAAAAATAATCAATTTATGTATGTATTTTTGTTTGATAAAATAATAGTTAGAAGATAAATTTGAAAATATTTATGCAAACCTGAAAATGCTTACCATAAAAAATAAGTAAAAACATATTTTTAGGTGTGTTTATCATAAGAAATGTATTTATAAGTTGTCTGTTTCGTAAGACGGAACGACAAAATGCGACGTTGCCAAACCTACCTATTAGTAACTGCCGAATAGCTGTCTGGCAAATAAATTTATCGGGAAGGTGGTGGTGAAACGCAATGTGTTTCATCCAGAACTTATATCTGTCAGTCATTTCATTCATCAGTTTATTTATTTGTTAGTTAGCTATCCGACACTTTATTCGTACATTGTGATACAGACCCTTAAATAAAATTAATATGGCCAACCGATGTAAAATGCTTTTTGTGTGGTCACACAAGAAGCATTTTACATCGGTTGGCAAATAGCAAGCAATCGAGACATTACATAATAAACATAAAAGGACATGGACTGATTAATTATTGTTAATCTCCTTCTTTTGATGCTGGTAAGAAAAATAAGCTATGCGATATTCCCATGGTTTGTAAATCGATTGTAATAATTGACTGGAAATGTGGCACAGCAATTAAGACAATCGGCGAACCACTTCATGTCCCAAGTTCTATACTCCCCTACGACAACTATTTATACCCATAACTATTTGTTCTGAGTCTAGGTGAACTTTGAGTCCATCAATTATATGTTTATAAAGTACCCCGTACTTTATAAACATATAATTGATGGATTTCCACAGGGATTTCCATAGTGCGGGCGAAGTCTATACAAGAAAAAACATTAAATATAAATGATAATTAATTTTCTTTGATAGAAAATGACTTCAGAAATGTCCCATAAATAATAAATCAATCAAACCAATATCCAAAAATAAAATTTGTTCAAATCCTTGCTAAGACAATTGTATTTATACGAAACTAGCGGCCCGGTACGTGCTTCGCTACGTATAAAGCATAGTAATAACAAAAAATATTTTTAAGTTCATTAATTCAAACAAAAATTAATATTTTAAATTGCTAAAAGATGTTGATTTTACACTTTTTCAAGACTTTTTTTTAATTTTCTCTACGTACAAACCTTCCCTGGACTTCCACGAATAATTCAAGACCAAAATTAGCCAAATCGGTAAAGGCGTTGTTGAGTTATAACATTACAACGAAAAGTGGCATTGATTTTTATATATATAGATGAAATGTTCACGAAAGTAGGTTCAATTTAGAGCGTCGAAACTTACTACATAAAACCCTTTATAAAGGGAAACCACTTGTTTCTATCAACTCAAATAATGCGTACCAATCAAAATCCTTGTCAGCATAATGCTTCTCTAGTGTCTAGCTAGTGAAACTGAAGTGGAAACCCTCCCCCACTCACTATTCAGTGCACGCTCGAGATAATCCAGTTATTTACTTCGAGAAATCCAGATTTAACACCTTTATTTTAGATAATAATTTAAGCGTCGATAACTAAAAGACTCATTTAGTTAGTGTCAGCATTATCTATTTGATATATTTATTTGATAAATGTTGGTAATGTTCAGGTTAAAGTGACAATTTCAAACGGGAAATTCTTAGTAGCAGTTCCAAGTATTATTATATATATTATATTATTATTATATAGGTATATTATATTATTATTTCTATTATATTTTTTTTATGCCATAGGGCGACAAACGTACAAGCGCGTCACCTGATGGTAATTGATCACCGCCGTCCATGTGCATTCGCAACATCAGTGGAGACACGGGTGGGTTGCCGGTCTTTAAACGAGTCAGCAAACAAGTGTTGTGTGTGTATTTCTATTCGTTGTCTTGGATCCTTAGATCAGAAATTGCGTATTCGGTTTAATGGCACTGTGGGATATTATTATATCTCGGTTATTTCTTTATTTATTGCTAGTTTATGTTCATCGTTAGAAATGATTGGGTAGGTAAGGTACGTTAAAATAAAAAATAAACAAATCTTTAGTTGACCCTTTTAAGTAAATAGTTGTAGTTTTATTTTTTGTCTACTAGAGTAAATAACTAAGAGATACAATATTTTGTTGCAGGTGTATAACGTCTCCATTATAGAACTATTACATGGCTAGCGGCGCCGCGTGATGACTCATTCCAGAGGTTATAGAACCGCAATACGCGTGACGCTGAATCGATACTGTAGAATGACGCACACAGTTTTATACTGAAACACGAGTACTACAAATTAAATACAAAAGAAGAATAATAAAAATATAACTTCACACCTCCACGTCTGTCCTCTATGTCTCACCTCGCAAAGAATCAAAGCCATAATGGTAAAACGATTTTTTTACATTACATATGCAGTTATTCTAGGTGGCTTTCACTCCTCGGGGCTGGGGTGGCAGTATGAGAAGTGTCCTCAACTGCAGCTGCCATGTGCAAGCAGCCCCGGGAAAACAGCGAACTGTTAGTGGGTCGCTGTGCCAACTCAGAGTACTCCCAGGGTGCGTGTCCCGACCATCTTTGACATGGCGCTAAAGGGGGGCACCGGAGCACCATACCGGCGTTCCCAGGGCTCCCCCTATCAGGCGCTACAAGAAGTCTACGGCAGGAGGTGGCTTTCACTGCTTCACCGGACTATAGAGGAGAGCGTGGGCTCAAACCGTCTAGAAAAATAGAAACTACATACTAAGTACCCGCGCCGGAGGGCACCCCTGCGCGGTTGGCCATGGGGTTCGAACCTCAACTCTGGGCGCTTACTGGCGGGGAGATGCGAGAGTGCGTATCGTTTTAGGGATGTTTTGTGCAACTTTCGTTCTACGTTAATACGCGACGCGGGCCGCTGTTCTGGTTTAGGTCCGGAAAGGTCGTTTTTTCGATACGAATACAAACTAAGGTCATGGAGGATGGAAAAACTATAATGTTAGTTCATTATACAACAAAACATCAACGCGTTTAATGCTATAATGCTCTAGGGGTAACGGGGGCGGCGAGTTAGTTAAGTAGTTAGTTACTTGTTTAGTGTGTCGGGAATTCTTCCGCTCAATTTATAAACGCTGTAAAGAACAGAAGAAAGACATGTTCTTTACTGCGTTTATAAATTGCGCAGCAGAATTCGGGAAATCATGTAGATTCCTTATTATGCAGTAAATCAGTAAAAGATTCATGAATAAAATATTATATTTAACATGATTGCAAGTAGGTTGAACTGATGATTGTAAGTAGTTGCTGTGCTGCATTCCGTAATCATAAACAATCATAAACATAAAACACCATAATATAACCATCACAATCAAAACCAGTAGCTGTCAGTTTAAAATTAAATGGTCCGTCATTTAATGTGTCAAAGTCCGTAGTTTTAAAATTGAAAGCTCCTCTGCGTATTGTACAGACGCCAGCACATCCATCTACCGCCATCTGTCAAATTTATTTTATAGATTTTCAACTTTATCACGAAAGCATAAGGTTCACTTTCAATTGGGGAAATTTGACAGATTGGGGTAGCTTGATGTGCTGGCGTCTGTATCTAAGTAGTTGCATAACCAGTAGCTGTCAGTTTAAATTTAAATGTTCCGTCATTTAATGTGTGAAAGTCCGTAGTTATAAATTGAAAGCGTATTGTATACTACCAAACAATGAAAACAAACCAACTATACCTCTACATTTGTCACGGACAGAAACTGACCCTTTACCTACTACATAGGCATTAATACTGTAGTATATAGGTATACTCCCTAATCCCCAAGCAACCCCACACTAATAGCAAGATGAGGCAAGATCCATTGTCTTAATGACGTCATCATCCATCCTCTGAGCCGGACAGACGACATGTGCGTATCGAGAGCGAAAGGCCACGCTCTGCCGCCGCGCCCAACCATACAGCACGCTAAAGTAACACACACACATTATGTAATTGTTTAACGACTTAATGCCTTCACGCCTAGTAATGGGATCTGTGTTCTTTATTACACACATGTTCATTGAGTTACTAGATTTTTATCTTGTTTGTTTTTTTACTTGGTTAAACAAAAACTAATTACTGGGATTTTTAATCAACTTCGATAAAAAGAAGTTTATCATTTGGACAATCCGTTTATTCATACAAGGTGAACTTAACTTAAGGAGCGCCAGCTACACATGAAACTAAACGTTTTAAAAAAATCTGTTATTGAAATATGAATAATAATTGGCGTGGTCGGTAGACACTTGCCTTTTTGTAGGTTGTGAGTTCGATTCCCACCAGGACAGATATTTGTGTACATGAACATGTTTGGTTGTCTTGGGTCTGGGTGTAATTGTCTAATACATAAGTATGAATTTACAAAAGAAAAAAAAATGTGAGCCGTCACGGGACGCCTGGCAGATGTGAAACATCGACATTATTTTTTAAAATTAATATGCAGAAAAGAACATATTTTGATATGAACTAAATATGTCATAATGATAAAATAAAATATTGCGATTAATAATCGCACAGTCGATTGTTTTGTTTCACATAAAAAAAAAGAAAAAAAAAACGTGGAGACGCGTCGCTCCCCCAGAAATCTTTTTTACGTGCGGCTATAGATGTTTCACATCAAAAGTAATTTATATAGTATATCAGTTATCTGGTTTCCATAGTACAAGCTCCGCTTAATTTGCGGTAAGATGAATATTATTATAATTATTAATATTAAAAAAATCCGGGTTAAACAAAAACTAATTATTGGGATATTTAATGAACTTCGAAAAAAGGAGGTTATCATTTCTCCAATACGTTTTTTATACAAGGTGTAACATGGTGGACTTAACTTAAGGAGCGCTATCCACTCAGACAAGAAAAGCAGTTTTTGAAATATGAATAATATTTTATGAAAATTACTTATATTTTTATATTGTATGAAAACTCTTTTATGAAAAGTATTTTTTTTTTGGTTTTCTTTAAAGTTGATGTACGTATTACACGGTTTTGCAAACTTCCGTCGACTAAATAATGCAACTCCTTGTGTATGTTACGCGATTTGTCAGGGATTCATGGACCGATATTAAAAATAAAATTTGTTTACGTTATATTAGTATAGATTATAGATTCTCTCTCGTTATATTAGTATAGATTATAGATTCTCGCTCTTTATTGCACACCAAAGCCGCAATTATAGTAGAAAATTACATCAAGTTGGAAATAGTACGAGTGTATTGTAGTAGGAGTGGAAGCTTTATAGCTTTAAGCGAATTGTTTGTTGTTCTAATCCGACTATAAACCTAAGGCTAGTGTTGACCTATAATTGGTTGTGCAGTTAGATTTAAGACACAAATACATGTTAAGTTCTTCATTTTACTAAATCTCTAACATAAAAATAAAATATATAAAAAGAATAACCATCCGGTCGTGTCTGTTGCCCGTCCCAACCGACTATGAGAGAGAGGAATATTGAGTGTACTTGTGTACTCACACTCTTCTGGTACTATACTATCTTTCGCAGACAAGATCAGACTTCGTTGGGTCATCAAAATACTGATACGTGAAGAAAAATCTATGGACTGCTTTTACAAAAATTGCGCGGACGGAGGAGTAAGAAATTTGGAACGGTTAAAGTTCATATGGAGAGGGAAGTAGGAAGTTAATGTTTTTATGTAATAGGAAATTGAAGTAAATTATTTTAATAAAAAATACATTACGCACACGATGCCGATTGCCGATGTGTCAAAAGGGTGGTAACCCTTTTGACACATCGGCAAACTGAGAAGAGATGACAAACTAAGTGTAAAAACTTTGAACAGATCAATATTATTTGTCTTTGTGTGTGTTTTTATTTTATTTTTTGTTATGTTATTTTATATTCTTGTTGTCTGTGCAATTTTCTGAATAAATCTTTTTCTTTCTTTCTATATAGTCTTTGACAATAGAACCTTAATGGTCGAATTTCCAAGAAGTGCGATCTCTAGTTATTATTATTCCGCTTAATAAACACAAGCAAACGTAAGCTCATGTGTTCGCCAGATTCATTACGAAGGCATTTGAGCCCATGATCTTTTACGCTTTGATGTGTGCTCAAACAAACCGCAGGCCAATGTTGGTGACCAAAATTTGAATAAGCGCAAGAGGTAAATGGGGTAGTACATCTCCCCAAACATTGGTGTTAAGTTGTGGCCAACTATGTTAGGACTAAGGTTAAGTTAAGTGCGTATCATTCGACAAGAGTAAGCAATTCTTCTCTACAGAGTATTTACTTATCGTATGGGCAGTGGTTACCCTAGTTTCAGAGTTGTTCAAGTCGGCCAGTAGGCCTCTGACATGGCTTAACGACTGTTATCTAATGACTGCAACCAGGACCGACAGCTTAACGTACCGTGCGAAGCACTGAGACGCTCTGAAATTAAACCAATGGCGGTCACCCATCTATAAATTGACCGCCAGCCTAGTTAATTAACCTCACCGATAGCTTACGGACCGGTAAGAGCCTCAACTAAGTACTACTACTACTACTAAAAAATAAAGCTACTGAGTAATGACTTCATTTAGCTCTGCAAACTACGGAGTCTTTCACAATTACCAAAGAAATTCTTCATACCGGTGTCCATTAACCAACTAACGAAGAACTGTTTCATTATTCATTAAAAACTTCTGGATAACTCTAATTGGTTAGAGCTAACTAAACGTAGTATTTATTCTAGCCAATTATTTATTAAATATATGTATATGTTTCTAATTGGCTGGAATTAACACTAAGTAAATTGGGTAGTGCATGTCCCCAAACTTCGTGATAAGTTGGGCGAAATATGTGAGGATTAGGGGGTAAGTTTACTGCGTACCGTTCGACAAGAGTGAGTTGTTAAAAAGCCCGTAATTTTTCTCCACTGAGTAATGACTTGGTTTAGCTCTGCAAACTACGGAGTCTTTCACAATTACCAAAGAAATTCTTCATACCGGTGTCCATTAACCAACTAACGAAGAACTGTTTCATTATTCATTAAAAACTTCTGGATAACTCTAATTGGTTAGAGCTAACTAAACGTAGTATTTATTCTAGCCAATTATTTATTAAATATATGTATATGTTTCTAATTGGCTGGAATTAACACTAAGTAAATTGGGTAGTGCATGTCCCCAAACTTCGTGATAAGTTGGGCGAAATATGTGAGGATTAGGGGGTAAGTTTACTGCGTACCGTTCGACAAGAGTGAGTTGTTAAAAAGCCCGTAATTCTTCTCTACTGAGTAATGACTTCATTTAGCTCTGGAAACTACGAAGTCTTTCACAATTACCAAAGAAATTCTTCATACCGGTGTCCATTAACCAACTAACGAAGAACTGTTTCTTTATTCATTAAAAACTTCTCGATAACTCTAATTGGTTGGAGCTAACTAAACGTAGTATATAAATTACTAAATATAACTATAATCGGCTAGAATAATCTAGCCAATTAGAAACGTATAGATATATGTGTAGGTATGTACATTTAATAACATTATCTGTATTTTAAATGTGAATAATAATATGGTAAATATGAATATAATGACAGTAATAGAGGCAAAAGAGGTGCGCACAAGACCGTGACAAATGGAAATCCGTTGTCTCTGCCTACCCCTCTAGGAAACAGGGGTGAGTCTATGTATGTATGTATGTATTGTAAATGTTTTTAACATTTCATTCATCAGATTCTTTCAATTCTGGTGCATTCAACGTAAATCGGTTGCCTGGAAGAGATCGCTTATAGCGATAAGGCCGCCAATTGCATTAAAATAAGCTAATTATCTTGTTTGTATCTATTGTTATGTAATACTTATTTTTGCAATAAAGTGTACTTCTTCTTATTATTGTTTTAATCGACTTCAAAGAGAAGGTGGCTATCAATTTGATTGGTTTCATTTTGGTATGTAAGTAACGCGATTTCTCCTATTTGTGATTCATTTGAACCATCCATTCGGACGTTGAGGTGCTTTAATGATAATCCCACATACATGAAGAGATACGCGTGAAAAACATAGTTATATTATGAATTTTACGTGTATGTCTGTGTGTGTCACGCAATTCGCTACCTTTTTACAAGTGCAGCACGTAAACTCGACGAATTGTTTTACGATTAACGCTTGAGCGATAAAACTGTTCTGCGACTCACCATAGTTCGAATGCGAGTGACCGGCGAGGTAAAGCAACTAGGCTCGCGGTCAGTCCATAGATGGCTGACCCCAAAGGTAATTTGATTTCTGAGCGTCTCCGTGCTTCGGACGGCATGTAAAGCTGACGGTCCCGGTTGTAGCCATTATGCAACAGTCGTTTAGCCACGTCAATGGCCTAATAGGCGACTTGAACAACTCTGACACGAAGGTAACCACTGCCGTTACCAAAAGTAACTATATAAGTAGATTAGGTTCGGTTAGAACTGCGACCCCGTCAGAAACGACTTGCCACCAGAAAAGTAGGTTAGGTTAAGTTAGAACTACGGCTCCGAGACCAGTAGATAGTTAATTTGACGCAATCTGACGCATTTTCATTCATCACAATCCTTATTTACTTACCTAAACACAAAAATAACTAGTTATGAAAACAGTAAAACATTCAACTTAATAGAGATTACCCATTCAAATGTCAGACATAACGCACAATGAGCATAGATAAATGTGTCTACGTTCTTTCTCTATGGCTGTGCCTTTGGAATTTCATTTGCATAATAGCAATTCTTGGAAAAGCAATTCCAATAAGTCTTTGTACTATTTTTGTAATATACCTGTAGCTGATATTGTTCTGTTTTGACCTGAATGTAGCTCAAGGAGTACATTACATTTACATAATTCCGCCGCGAGTGTTATTTGCTGAATAAATATTTGATTACATTATTAAATAAACTTCTCATTTATTAGATTAGGCAATTCATGAAAGACAATTACTAAAAGGTATGTAAGCTTAAAAATACAATTTGTATACCAATAAGATGATAGTAATAGTATTATACTGGGACATTATTCACACACGGCCACCTGATCCCAAACTAAGCAGAGTGGGAACTATGGAAACCAGATAACTTTTCTTTTGTAAACACATACTTTTATAGATAACTAGCTGTGCCCCGCGGTTTTACCCGCGTTAAACTTTATAAATTATAGCCTATGTGTTAATCCAGGGTGTCAGTTTCCTCCATACCAAATTTTATTAAAATCGCTCCAGCCGTTTGTCCGTGAAGAAGTAACAAACATACACACTCACACACGCACAAACTTTCGCCTTTTTAGTATTAGTGTGATTAGGTATACGCAGACTCGGGACAAACAGACATGTTCATGCACACAAATATCTGCCCTGGGTGGGAATCGAACCCACGACCTGCGGCGTTAAAGGCAAGCAACTGCCAACCACGCCTTCCTGCTTGATACATTTTTTTACAGTTGACTGTTTCGTTGGTATAACAGCAGGTTTTACTGCATCCCGCATGCATGATGCAGCTCCGGGTTTAATTACTAATTAATAATAATATCTAGGGACAATGTCACATTGATCACCCTAGCCCCAAACTAAGCAAAGCTTGTACTATGGGTACCAGGCGACGATATACATACTTATATAGATAGATAAATACTTTTAATACATAGAACACATCCATGACTCAGAAACAAATATTCGTACTCATCATCACACAAATATTTGCACTTACTGGGATTCGAACCCAGGACCACCAGCTTCGTAGGCAGGAGCACTACCAACTAGGCTACGGTGACCGTCAATTATTAATTAATTTTTAATTAGTAATTTTTTTAGGTAGAAAAATCTTAGTAGCAACTCGTAGTCAGAAAATTGGCGGTATCATAACCCCATTTCTGGTAGAGCACGTAATTTGTGGTATCAAGCTAATCCTCCAGTAAATAAGGGAAGAGAGGGCATCATCTCAACTTAGGTACAGACGCCAGCACATCAAGCTTCCCCAATCTGTCAAATTTTCCCAATTGAAAGTGAGACTTATGCTTTTGTGATAAAGTTGAAAATCTATAAAATAAATTTGACAGATTGGTGTAACTGGATGTGCTGGCGTCTGTACAACGGTGGTCTTACCAAGACTTCTTCCAGACAATCGTTGGATGGTTTGGAACGTAAATATGTAGTAGAAGTGTAAAAATAAATTATACTAAGGAACGGATATAAACGAATTGTATACCAAATACTTAGTATGACGTCACAAATAAAGTACAGGCATACGAACAGCCCGATCGGAAGATCTTTCCTTTTCTATACGATTACACGATTCTTTACACGTCTCGAAATAAAACGTTATGTGAAGCTGACAACCGAACTTTGTTATTCAGAGAGGCAATAATACAACCAATAAAAACGAATGACATATGCACCATTTATTCCGAGAAAAGACAATGTCTTAATGAGCTACCATTACACGAATAAAGTTTTAGTACTAATTAAGTTTTGTGGGGTATAACTTGTTATTGGCAGTCTTTAGTAGGCTTCATACAACAATACATATTATACAACATGTAACTTAATTAACGCACATCCTGAAAATAGTTTGTTAAGAATCGTTTACTGAATCGATTTATATCATTTTTAATATAGGTAATTTTTTAATCCATAATAATTAAAACTACGGAAATTATTGTCATATTAACCTTTGTACAGTAAAAACAAATGGACTTGCAACCTAAATCAAAGTAATAAGACTTTTAAAATCGAAGCTTTATTTGTATTCATACAAATTCCATCTTTCAATACAAAATAACGAAAAATAAACTTTATTCCAAGAAACTAATTTAGTAAATAGCAATCCATATGCTTGTTAAATAAAAAAATCTGTCTATGTATTATGATTACAACATAATATTCCAATTGGGGTGTTTGAGGGTGTGCGTTAATTACGTTTCATATTGTATATATCCTCTCAGGGTCGCCCACCTAAGTAGCTAGAGAAAACCGCAGGTTAGCTAGGGCAGGTTCCTCAGCGGCGAGGATCGCTTTGGCCCCTTAACGCGTCATCGGTGATCCCGTGCAAGTGATCACACCCTCACTTAGAATTCTGTCCTTTTGCTTCAGCGGCCCCCTGAGCTGTGGCCCGAACCCCAAAAGGGTGGCCTCAGGTATTAGTCGTTTAATTTAAGCTACTGGTTAAGAGCCTTCTGCGCTAGCCAAATGCTCATTGCCTTCAATTCTTTAATTTTAATATAGTAGAATTAAATTTCAAAATAATAGTAAGCAACTTGTTATTTATTTAGGATTTAAGAAAATATATCTGAAAAAGAAGACCGCACGGACGGACTAATAAATTTTTTGTAACTTTTATACTGTATTCGACTATGTTTATGTACTGCATTGTGAGCTTGACAAGTACAAGTGTATGTTAATACCCAAGTGCTGAATAAATTTCATTATTTCATTTCATTATACATTTGAAACCACATCATAATATAATATATTACTTAATAGTAACTGATATCTGGCTGGAGAGTTACATGCAGAAGGCGGTTTTGCTTGCGAATGCCAGGATTGTGCGGAAATTTCTCTGCATGTACCCCAAATATAATATGCGTTGTATTTGTATTACAATACCCTTGTATTATATACTAGCTGTGCCCCGCGGTTTTACCCGCGTTAAATTTATAAATTGTCACAGCTCCTCCCCCGTAGGTGATAGCGTGATAATATGTAGCCTATATGTCGACCCGATCTCTTAGTAATATTCATGCAAAATTTGAAGTAAATCCATGCAGTACTTTTTGAGTTTAGCCCGGGCATACATACAGACAAACAGACAAAAATTCGAAAAACTATTTTTTTGGCTTCGATATCGATTGTAGATCATGCCCCAAGTATCCTTTAAAAAAATATTCAATGTAGTTTTGACATTCCCACGATTTTATTTTATTTATAGATAATTCAATGAATAGGTATTACATGTTTTACTAATAACACAAAAGTAATTGTAGTTATATGATAGGACGCATTAAGTATCTCGTACTCCATTGAATAATATGTTAATATGGATAATAATTGTTATTGCTGTATGGTATATGAGCTGTGCTTTATCCCCATGTTAATGGAAGCAAAGCATTAATGTGGAGCCTGCCTTTACCCTCGTTATATACCCATATTTTATCTGGCCTATTTGTCTAGTCGTTAAAAGGATAATCTTTTTGTGATGAGCACGATTATTTGTTCTGTGTCTGGATGTAATTTTTCTATAACATAAAAAAAGGTTTATAACATAAAACAAGCACAGATAATCCTTAACTTAGTTTACATCTAAGACTATATAACTAATTGCGTTTAGTTTACATAATACTTATGACGCATGCAACATTATAAGTACTAGCTAGGAAAGGCGTCTACCTCAGCAAATGTTACAGTAAATAATAATTATTATTGTAACGCTGATCTTCCGATAGCGCTTAAAAAACTACTTATAATTAAATCACAAAATTATCATGCGTATCGACCTATAGTAGCGTTTGGTTGCGACTCCAACCACTTTAAATGTCATCAAAGAGAATATAAACAACTAGTATTGCGTCATTGCTGTGTTTACCCATCAAAACTGTCAAAGTATAAAAATATTACGATATATACGGTTTTTTGGCGCCAACGCGCAAAAGGATGCATCGAGGCTATGTTTTATTTTCAAAAACTGGTGTAAATTCGAGTTTTTATGTGTAAATGTGGTGGATTTTTAGACATAACATCTTCGTACACAAGTGGAGGAAAGTGCGATATTGCCGTGAATTGTGATTTTCCGTGTTGAAACCAAAACTCCATAGAAGCCTCTAGTAAAGTCTCCACTGCTTTCCTGGAGTAGGACTATGACTTGACTGTGACGGACGAGATGTACATGACTGACTGACTGTGAAATATAAATATTACACCTGAAGACGAGGCGGTATGGTCACAGCTCTTAGCCTGCCCAAAAAGGGCGAAATAAAAAAAATTACGATATATATGAAACTGCCCGCATTCACAGGCAGTTTAATAAGAAAAAGAAAAAGATCATGGCCACGTGTTTTGTGATATTTACATGATCCGGGCAGTTTAAAAAGAAAAAGACCCGAAGTAATTGCTATGGACTTGGCTGGCGGCGTGCATAACCTAAGTAAGTTACAGTTACAATTGATTCGTAAATGCGTCCTAAAATGTGCTTTAAAGCAGTGTTTTGTTCGCAGCGCACGAAGAGGGGGCAATAAGGCTGATTTCAGAGTGACGCACGCGGCACGCGCCGGAGGCCAGCGCGTCTCAACAGCCATTTTAAGTGTACGCAAAGGCGCGTGCGAGACGCGTCACTCTGAAACGCTAGCTGCCAGCAGAGGAGCTCGGGCAGCGCAAATATATGTATATGTATGTTTATCAGTTCTTTTCACGTCTGCTTGCCATAGTAAAGGTTCTGCCTAGTTTGGAATCAGAAGACAGGGTGTTAGCTACCCCAAGATAGTTTGAGTTTATTTTGTTCTATGACACGTTTAGAATATTGTAATAAGAATGTACGTTTTCTAAGGAGGTTACGAAAAAAACAGTCAGAATAGCTACGATACTACTGCCCACCTTTGGGCGATAAAGACTCATAGTAATTGCTTCCCTCCCTATGGTGGGAATAAATTAAAAAAATATAACTAAATTTGGTTAGGCAGTCGGCTGTACAAAATCTAGCATAATTAAGAAAAAAATGCCGGGGTCATGTGAGTGTATAAACGGCCAGTGTGAATTAAAAAAGACCCTCCGTCTTACGAATATTCGACCAGGTCACGTGTACTGACGCGAGTTTAACATTACTATCCCAAAAAAGAGCACCAAGCCGATAAAGAAGGTTTCACTTCAAAAATAAAATTACATTAACGCTGGACATAGATAAACGCGTTATTATGCCTGTCGAGACGTCGAGACCTTTTTGATTTGATTTAATTTGAATATAAGCTGGTAACCAACCAGTACCAATACATGGCATGTCTGATCTGCTATGTCCCCACTTTACACACGTATAATAGTCTCAACTCTTTTGTTAGATTTCAAACCAGGGATTGTATCGTCATCCGCGATTCCCACCGCTCCCCTATGTGATAGAGTCAAACACAAATTAAAACCCATGTTATTAAAACACTAACCGTACAAAGTCGGGACCAGTTTGTTTATCCATTTTGTAACCAAAACTAGTCAAAATAACGCCGTAATAATTACAACAAAGTAAGTTAAACTTTTATCGCTTTGCAATTAGTGCCGTGTTCACACAAGGGTTGGCAAGTCCAACAAATAGGATAGCCATTGAAAGTTTAATCAACTCGGTGTAAAATTGCGTTAGTTACACGAATCCAAGTTGGTGTAGAACTTGTGTAACCAGGCGTGTAATTTGTAGCCGCAAATAGTCGGAGCTACCTGCGAGCATAGCCCATAATACTTACAGATAACTTGTTCATTTAAGAAACTTACGCACAAACAGAGAGAAACACTAACGATAAAAATTTCCCTTGTAATCCATACCCTAGCAAAAATTTCAATGAATTTGCAATAGAGCTGTTCAACAAAGACCGGTCCCACACATCTATGCATTATTGTATTGACTTCGATATACCTATGAGGCGCCTTGAGACAAGAAGAACCACCGAAGTCCCTGGACAAGGTCAAAACCATTTTCCTCAAGTTCAGTTATATTTACTTTTAAAGTGAAACCTTTTTTACATTGCGTCAATTTTTGGAACGCATTTCCTTATCACGCGTTGTGAAAGGGGGCTAGACGGTAAAAAATCTTACGAAAAGTTGTCACGACACTTTTTGCAGCTGTGCGGCGTGCGCATGTTTCTCTGTCTCTCTCTCTCTTATAGAAAGCAAGCCAGATATTTTCATTTCTATTTCGCATTGAACAGTGTGGTGTTGCGACGATTATTTTTGTTGAGTGTATACAGGTTTTTTGTACATAATAAATAATAAGAAATAACTTCGTTCCATCCGGGTGTCCCTTGACACCTCTCAAGTTTTTTTTTATCCGTCTGTCGCATGTAGCTATTTGGCGGCCGATATAGAGGCGCTCATGGCTCGCATCAGCTGACCATGTAGAATTTACATTCTCACTCATTTGTGCAAGTGCTCCACGGTATAAGTTTTGATAAACGTTTTGATGTAATTAACTTCGAGGAGTTTCTGCTTATATTGAAAATATTTCGTAGCTCTAACCATAATTTAAAAAATCCTAATAGTGATAGCTATGCTTTTATTATGTCAACACCGAATCTTTCTTGTAAACACATTTTATGAAATGTCCCTAAATATTATTATCCTAGTAAAAAAATAATACTAAGTGATAGTCAATAAGCAAGTGTCGCTTTAAAATGAATAATTTACAGACGCTTTTGTCGATTAGTCTTCATAGAGTAATTTGCTACATTCTTGCTTACAGATTGACCTGTTGCGGATAGTTCTCAGTCTTTAGTTTATGGATAAGTCTTCTTCTAGATCCGACCCTAGTTCCACTTTCTCTTTGGACTTCTACTTCTCTCTATGGTGAGCCATTTTAGTAAAATTACTAAAATGGCGTACCGTGTCAAGTGTCCCAACATCTCCATAACAGTATTCCATATTTCATGGTTGAAACTATGTGCCTCATACATATGCATGATACACGTTTACACATTGTTCTCGTTAACAACCTTCCTGAACAAGAAAGGACGAGTATGAATTTTTTTTTTACTTCTTATATACCGGCTCAAAGTGATATTAGTATTATCTATTGATTACATTTATATATACGACATTCTTAATTGGTACTATCATTATTTTTAAGTTTATCAGTTTTGAAGAGTCCTTTGTAGACTGCGGATATCTCCTTTGATTTTATGTTTGTATTGGACATTGTCATATTGCAGGCTTTTCAAACTACTCATTGTTTCTTCAAGTGACTTATTAACGTCCACTTCTAAATTACTTTCGTCTTCTTCCGCAAAAACGTATTCGATAATATTGTATCATTACTTGTGGTATTTGGTAAGTCGTTTATGTAAGTAGTATATTTTAATATTCTTGGGCCGGACTACTGTTCTATTTTAGTATCTCTACTTGTTATGGCTATTTTTGACAACTTTATACCTACTATTGCGTTATATTCAGATGGGGCTTCAACATGATTTGATCTTTGATCCGAGAAATGTGAGAGAGAACTTTATTAATTATATTAGAATATAGTAGAGGTATTCATAGCCAGTTGGTATTACTAGTAAGCGATTGGTGAGCTTAAGCACCCAAAATATAGTAGAAGTATTCATAGCCAGTTGGTATTACTAGTAAGCGATTGGTGAGCTTAAGCACCCAAAATATAGTAGAAGTATTCATAGCCAGTTGGTATTACTAGTAAGCGATTGGTGAGCTAAAGCACCCAAGTCGCGGACAGTCTATAGATTGATGGGTGATGCTCACCAAAGTAGTTTAATTTCTGAACGTTTCCGTGCTTCGGCGGACACGTCAGTTCTGGTTGTAGTCGTTAGATAACTGTCGAAAAGCCATGACAGAGACTTACTGGGCGGTTAGAATAACTATGACACTAAGCAACCACGGCCCATACCAAGAAGAAAATAGTACATTGTAATAAATAGTTTCCCTGTTATACTACTTCTCTTGCTGTCTGCACAATACATAAAGTATCGCCACCAACCCGTAATGGATACCATACTCTGTGGAGCTACGTCATTACAACGTCCGATCATAATTTTGTGATACCGATTCATTTCGATGTGTGTGGTTTGATATTCACATCATACATCTGACAGCTATATTTGCGACGGTTTGCTGGAGCGTGGAAATATCTAGTCTGTATTTAGGCTTCTACGGTGAGCCAAAAAGGCCGGTAAATTAAACTGGCACCTTTTATTTTATGCATTATAATGGACCAAAATCCAGGCAGGGAAACTGAGACGGAAATACAAAGAGGTTTTATAAAATCTAATATGTACGGAGTTGAGAGTAAAACTAGAGATTTTGTATTAAAATATGAATGGTTTTCATTACAGCTCGAGGATGCTTCGAAATATCAACATGCCATTTTCCTCAAAGACCGTCCAGTAGTTAGCTAAAATTAAGTGTTATTAACCAACTTTTAGCAATATATACTGGTGTGCTTATTACGTATCTTGGCTTTATAAAGATTTGCACAGTAATTGCTTTTCAATTGCAATCTCGGTTGAGGCATCGGCGAATCTAATTACGAATTTGAATTTTAAAAGAAATTATTGCACAACGCGCTGTCTCAGTTCTGCAAACTATGACATAAGTTTCAGACCTGTTTACAATGAGCTGTATGCAATTAAGTGGGGATGAGAAACGAACCTACGGCCTCGTGTGCGTTAACCACTTCGCCATCGCACTGTGGTGTATTAGCTTGAATTTTTACATTACATTGGATGCTACATTAAGCCAACGCAATAAATACGCATAAAGCCCAGATAAAGCCATCTTACTGAAACCTGCACGGCTGAGACATCTGGTATGCCAGTACTTTTAACTTTTGAGGGTTCCGTAGCCAAATGGAACAAACGGACCCCTTATAAATTCGTCATGTCTGTCTGTCCGTCGGTATGTCACAGCCACTTTTTTCCGAAACTATAAGAGCTGTACTGTTGAAACATGGTAAGTAGATGTATTCTGAGAACCGCATTAAGATTTTCACACAAAAATAGAAAAATAACAATAATTTTGGGGGCTCCCCATTCATAGAAGTGAAATAAAAAAAAATCATCGTACCCATACATGTAGGGTATCTTTGGATAGGTCTTCAAAAATGAGGTTGAGGTTTCTAATATAATTTTTTTCTAAACTGAATAGTTTGCGCGAGAGACACTTCCAAAGTTATAAAATGAGTGTCCCCGCCCCCCTGTAATTTCTAAAATAAGAGAATATAAATGCGACTATATGCTATATGCGACTATAATAGGAGAATATGACTCTGTCTATCTGTCTGTCTGCCGTCCTTTCACGCCAAAACTACTGAACCGATTTGAATGAAATTTGGTACACAGATAGTCAAGAGCCTGAGAAAGGACATAGGCTACTTTTAAATGTGAAAAAAGGGATGAAAAATTGTTTGGACGTATCGTAAGCTTGAAACTTATGTTTTAGGCTGTTGATTCGATATAAATAAATATGACATTTATAGTTTGTAAAAGTTTTACCCTCAAGGTGTAAAATAACAATATAGAATAGGGGATGAAAGATTGTATGGAAATATGTACGGTTTATGATGATGTTTTATTAGTTTGCGACAAGAAACAAAATATAGACATATTCTGGCGTAACATTTACGGAGTCATTACAAAACATGCGGACGAAATCGCGGGCATAGCCAGTAATATATTTTATAAAAGCCACACAACTTTAAAATTAGTAGGATAAATATAAGTGCGGATGCGAATATTAATCTGTATAACGTAAGTATCTATTCTTTACTTATAATAAAATCGTAGGAAAGTCATAACTGTACATTGAATATTTTTTTGAAAGAATACTTGGGGCGTGATCTACTATCAGTATCGAAGCCAAAAATATAGTTTTTAGAATTTTTGTCTGTTTGTCTGTATGTATGTCCGGGCTAAACTGATAAAGTACTGCATGGATTTACTTCAAATTTTGCATGAATATTACTAAGAGGTCGGGTCGACATATAGGCTATATATTATCACGCTATTACCTACGGGGGAGGAGCTATGATAATTTATAAAATTTAACGCGGGTAAAACCGCGGGGCACAGCTAGTGCATAATATTTAAAGACTAGCTGTGCCCCGCGGTTTTACCCGCGTTATACTTTATAAATTACATCACAGCTCCTCCCCCGTAGGTGATAGCGTGATAATATGTAGCCTATATCTTGACCCGACTTCTTAGTAATATTCATGCAAAATTTTAAGTAAATCCATGCAGTACTTTTTGAGTTTAGCCCGGACATACATACAGACAATCAGATAAACAGACAAAAATTCTAAAAACTATATTTTTGGCTTCGATGTCCATTGTAGATCACGCCCCAAGTTTCCTTTTTGAAAAATATTCAATGTACAGTTTTGACTTTCCTACGATTTTATTATATGTATAGATCAAGCGTGTCTGAAAATTCTAATAGACATAGTCATATAATATATTTATATATTTTATTCAGTAAATATTATGTTTTTGTATCCTCGCTTATTTTTCTCTACCGTGTAGTGTTCGACGTGGCAGCTACTGAGAAAGACTGGCTAAAATCTCAGTAGGAATCCTGTTTTAAAATAATATCAGGATCAACTTAACATCTAAATTAAATTAAAAAATTATTCATTCCGTAAAAAAAATACAATTATGTGGAATCGTCATTTTTTACCCTACTGTGCAGTGCATGACGTGGCAGCTACTGATAAACACTGATAGAAAAGTCAGTAGGAATCCTTTTTTAAAATAAAATATACTTAAGATTAATTACAATTATGTGTGTTGACTCAGAACAACCCAATCCCATGCACTTTTGTCACTTAAATAATCAGAAATTTTGTAATATGCCTTACTGCAACTCTTTTATTATTGTCTAACTCTTGTATGGGGCAATGTATAAGATTCTATATAACTAACTTACCGATGATATTAGAGAATTGTCTACGAATATACAATCAGACAGTATAGCTTTCGTCGAGATCAAAAATGAAGATGTTGAAAAAAAAATAAAAAGCCTTGATAGTTCTAAGGGGGCAGGGCCAGATGATATACCTCCAATATTCATTGTCAAATGTGCACAAAGTCTGGTTCTACCATTAACAAAGATATATAACACCTCCATCCGATCTGGCGAATTCCCAAAAATGTGGAAATCAGCGAAGGTGGTACCAGTCCAAAAGAGTAGAGACCCTTGTGACATAAAGAACTACAGACCAATATCTATTCTCTCAATCTTCGGTAAAATATTGGAATTGCTAATCTGTCCACATATCCAACGCTACTTTGCTAAGTACTTAACCGACCATCAGCACGGCTTTGTAAAGAATAGATCCACAAGTACAAATCTGGTATCGTTTGTTGAAGCCTCATATGAAGCCATGGATGAAGGTATGCAGGTTGACACTGTCTATACAGATTTTAGCAAGGCGTTTGATATGATTTCACACGAACTTCTTGCTAAAAAACTAGCTGCTTACGGTGTCACCGGTAACCTTCTAAAGTGGTTCATTTCTTATCTAGCTGGTCGAGAGTTTTATGTTGTGGTCAATGGGTTCCAATCGAACAAATATCCAATAGCCTCTGGCGTCCCTCAAGGTTCTCATCTGGGACCAGTATTATTCAACATTTATATAAACGACGTCACATCTGCCTTTCATAATACTAGCATATATCTTTTTGCAGATGACTTAAAAATTTCAAAAGCCATTAAGTCTCAACAGGACGTAAACCTAATGCAAGAAGATATCGACCGATTATCTGTATGGTGTTGCCACAATAAAATCTCATTGAACATTCAGAAATGTAACTACATAAAATTTACCAGGAAAGTCCATACAGTTAATTCGTTGTACCAAATAAACGGAGTGACCGTACGTGAGGTAGATGTAGTTCGGGATCTGGGAGTCATCTTGGACGCTAAACTCACATTTATACCACATATTGAAAATATTATCAGGCAATCCCAGCGTATGCTTGAATTTGTCGTTCGTAATGGAAAGGTATTTCAACGCGTCTACACTAAATTAGTTCTGTACAATAGCCTTATAAGAAGCATCTTGGAATACGGCAGTGTAGTATGGAGACCTCACTACGCAACCCACTCACTACGGTTAGAACGAGTCCAAAAAAGGTTCATCCGACATCTAGGGTACTCAAAGGGTAGGCAATTTAAAAACCTCTCTTACCTTGATAAACTAGGCTACTACAAAATGAGTACCCTGGAAGCCCGAAGGGAGCTCTTGGAATTGAGATTCGCGCATAAAGTCCTTAATAACAACATTGACTGCCCTCAATTATTAAAAATGTTCAATTTAAGAGTACCCCGTAGACCACCTCGAAAACCTATAACACCCCTTGCTCCACCTCTTCGTCGTACAGTGTTTGGTGTTAACTCGCCAATTCCCCGCATGTGTAAACTTATAAACCAGTACAGCGACCTGGTTGACGTCCACTCCGACTCAATATCGACATTTGTCCGAGAAGTCAAACGCATGAACTGTGATCAGTAGTGATTAGTTTCTAATTTTTAGTATTTAGAATTTAAGTAAGTAATAGGTATATATTCATTTTTAAAATTAAACTGGTGATACAAAAAACACTTTGCAAGTAGTGTTTGCCTATAATTGGTTGTGCAGTTAGACTAAGACCCAATGCATGTAATTTTTTTATCTCTATATAAATCTGTAACAACTGTTGGTGAACCTTAATTAAATAATTAAATAAGTTTAAAAGAATTATTACAGCCCAATTGTAGTTTTGAGTTAATAGTGATACCCAAAAACACAGTGGATTCAACAGGGGCCAACCTAGCTCCATTAAGTTGTACATTGGTTGTCGCCTACATACTACACAGAATAGAATTTTAATAATGCAAATTCAAAACTAACAAAAACTTGAGTCTTATACCTAGTGCTACCAGCTTGCGACCACCATTTTGATAATCCAAGGATATGGGTATCGTATAACAATTTACAAGTACATGATTTATTTGAAGGGATTTATTATCTGTTGTAAGCTATACGAGCTCCGGAGAGAACAGATATTATCTCGTACAGCGCTCGACTGGCCCTCAAGGGCTGCAACTTTGTAAGTACTCATATTTCAAACTAATTTGTAGTCTATAAAACTTGTGTAAACCTATATTAAGATAATTTCATTATAAAATTAATTTGGAAGCTAGCTTAGTATTTTTAAGTAAAAACTTTTTAGCGGCGTTGTGCATTTTTTTGGGATGGGTAAAATTTTTTAACCTTGAGTCAAGACACGTGACCTGATCGACAATACTAAAAGACGGAGGGTCTTTTTTTAAATCCACACTGGCCGTTTATACACTCACATGAGCGCAGCATTTTTGAAGTGAAAATTTCTTTAGCGACGTTGTGCACTTTTTTTTTTCATAATTTTGTTAGATTTTTACATCCGAGTACCTAACCAAATTTAAGTTCTATTTTTAAAATTTAGTCCAACAATAGGGTCCCCTATGAGTCTTTACCGCCCAAAGGTGGGAAGTAGGATCTTCCACTCGCTACTCCGATCAAATAAACACTATTAGTGTAGTAGTAGTAACTACTACTACTACACTACTTTCCGAGTATAAAAAATGATAAAATAGTTTTCTCTTCTATCGGCAGTCCCCAAAGAGTGCCTCGCATGATTTTTTTTATTTCAATGTCTCACAAAACGTTTTGTCTGTGAGATAAAACGAGTCACAAGCGCTTCCATCTGCGCCATCAACCCATTCGTATTCAAAGACAATTCCAACCTCTGTTCTAGATTTCTACATTCTTCCACATTGGAGACTGTCACTGGTACTCGATGCCGTCTAATTTTTTTGACAAAGACGCCAACTGCAGCTTTTATATTGTAACTAGCTGTGCCTCGCGGTTATACCCGCGTTATTGGAATGATAGCGGTGCCATCTGTCGAAGATTGTTCAACTCACTTCGTGGGGTCATGCAAAACACTTTGCTGAAGATCATCACATGATCAAATGCATAGTTTACGATTCTACAAAGGACTCACAGACAGACATACATTTTTATATACAGATAACTAGCTATGCCTCGCAGTTTCACCCGGGTTAAACTTTTTAAATTACCTATAGCCTATGTGTTATTCGGATATAAAAGCTATATAAAAAGTTTCATCGAAATTCGTTCAGTAGTTTTTGGCGTAAAAGTATAATATAAGTAGGATGTGTGCCGCCAGAATAGCTCGCAGATGGTAGATATTTTCCTACTTACTTGACACTTATCGTCATATTTTGGTAAATTCACAAAATATCTTTATAAATTGTAGCCTATGTGTTATTCTGATGTATAAGCTATATTATTGTAAAGTTTCATTAAAATCCCTTAAGTAGTTTTTACGTGAAAGAGTAACAAACATCCATCCATACTTACAAACTTTCGCGTTTATATTATTAGTAGGATAAAAACCATGGAGCGCTTATGGTACGGTACGGTACATTATCATCATCATAAACAAGAACGTTTTATAAACATCAACTTACAGTAGAAACACTTCTCGCCCCTATATTAGCTATCAATATGGGAAAATCAACACTGCCTCGAGTCGAATTTGGCCAGAAGCATAACGAGTGGCATGTCCAGCAAAGAGAGGCAACAAAGAGTGGAATAAGTTTCAAAAGCAAGGGGCGGGCTCGCGTGTCCATTGTTACACGTTTTAGTTCTAAACAAACTATAACTGGCCTGTTGGTCTAGCGGTTAGTGACCCTGACTGTTAAGCCTGAGGTCGTAGGTTCGATTCTCACCCGGGACGAATCTTTGTGTGATGAACACGATTATTTGTTCTGTATCGAGGTGTAATTTATCTATAATACGTGTATATTATGTATTTAGAAATATATAAGTATGTTTATCAGTTGTCTGGTTACCATAGTACAGACTCTGCCTAGTTTGGGATCAGACGGCAATGTGTTTGTTGTCCCAAGATATTTATTTATTTATAAGCGAAATTTGAGTTGAGTTTGAGTTAATCATTCATAGTAAGCTTTTACTCACCTAAATAAGCCCTTATAGAAGCATTGATTTTAAGATTTTTATTCATTAAAATTTATTATATTAACCTGAAAGTTAGTATATTTAAACGACCATAGTCTCTTACAAAGCAAGACAGAGTAATATTAATGGAAATATTATGTTTTATAACAAAAATATGTAGATAAAAATTTTACACGCATATTATTTAATGAAACTATCGTATACTAATCAAGGCGTAAATTTTAACAAAATAGATATGATAACGTAAGGCAACGAATGTGTAATTTTTCATTTGTTACTCAATAAGCTGAAAGCTGTGCAGAGATCGTGACAAATGGTAATCCGTTGTCTCTGCCTACCTCTCTGGGAAACAGCTATTAAGCTATAGTGAATCCTGTTGAGTTATCGAAATGTATTAATATATTTCCAATATATTCGACGAGGTATGTTGGAACCATCTATCGTTATCGCTTACCAAATACTCGACTTAGATGAATTTATATGTAACTGTGGATCTCAATATTATTCTCACAAAAGAAGTTTAAGTTAGTGTTAGTTTTGAAGTAAAAGTTTCATATACCCAGTATTTTAAATATACAAGTTCACTTATTGTGCATTGATTTTCCTGTTCGTAATAAGCTGTCTTTGTGATAAATAAATAAAAGTACAGATCTTTTTAATAGAAAGATTCATAAATTATTTAAAAATCCGTAATTGTAATTGTAATGAGATATAATGATTAGACACTTACAGCAAATTATCTTGGTCTATGCCGACTCGCGCTTTATCCTGATATGCAATCTGAAAAAAAAGAAACTCGTTATAAAATAACTGGTGTGGTATGTAAATCGCATATACATAAGTGTACTAACTAAACACGCAACTAAATTCCATTTTTTTTTAATAATAATATCTGGTGACAAGTCACACAGATCATCCTAGCCCCAAACTAAGCAAAGCTTGTACTATGGGTACCAGGCGACGATATACATATTTATATAGATAGATAAATACTTAAATACATAGAAAACATCCATGACTCAGAAACAAATATTCGTGCTCATCACACAAATATTTGCACTTACCGGGATTCGAACCCAGGACCACCAGCTTCGTTGGCAGGATCACTACCAACTAGGCTACGGTGACCGTCAATTTTGTAACAAGCAAGCCTCGAGCTCAGTAGATTGGGAGGAGAGGTCCTGGGTTCAAATCCCGGGTCGGGCCAAAAGTGATTTTGGGTCTTTTCTGTAAAAAAAAAAACCATTCTCAGCTTCAGCCCGAAGTCTGGGAGTTGGCGGTATTATACCCCCGTGCCTCGGAGAGCAGGTAAAGTAGTTGGTCCTGTACCTGACCTCTTTCCGGTCGTGCTTCTGTGTTTGCGCACACACTTGAGCACTATCATAACGTCCCGCGCAGAAGGCTAATCTCTGTTGAGACAGGCGGGAGGACATTATTATTATTATTAAACACTACTTAACAGATTTTAAAAATTATTTCACGTACATAAAATTACAAAAGTAACCCCAGAAAAAATGTACTATAAAAGTCATTATTTGGTCTCCGCTGTATGTTAAAAGCGCTAACTTATATTTCTACTATCTGACTACGACCGTGCGACGCTGAGGCTGGTCGTTAGTCAGCCGATAAATAGACCAATTGACGTTGTTGATTGGAAACGCACAAAACTGGATCCTCGTATGCAAATTGACTTTGGCCTTCACTAACTCATCCCCAGAGTAATTTGTACCCTAACGTATTCAATTAGGGTTTGAAATAAAACGTAATGAGATTAGCAGACGGTATTTCTTTCGACTAGTTAAAAAAGTGAGTGTGGGTTAATGAAAAAGAAACCCCTTTACGAAACCTTAGTACTACGGATGCAATGAGTTTAATTCGAATTGTATGGGGTGGATACCGTCTGGATTCCTTTTGTGGCTTTAATTACAATCTACTCAACATCGATGAGTATATATGTAAATATAGTTTTACAGTTTCACTCCTTCACCATCCAATAGAAATAGAACGAAAAGTAATATATAACTACAAACCAATTAACCCAAAAAGCTAGTTGCACTCTCCGGTATGTAAGTGATTGACGAGGTAAAGTACATAGGCATGGGGTCAGTTTATAAGCAGGTGTTCGTCAAATTGGTTTATTTCTGAGCGTTCCTTGCATGGGATGTCACGTTTATCTGTCGGTCCCGGTTGTTAAACCATTTCAGAGGTATACTCGGCGACTCGGCTAGATTCTTGACACCACAATAACCACTTCCCATAAAGAAAATCTAAGGGCCTGCACAGACAGAGAGGAGCGCAGCGGAGAGGATTTTATTAAGACACTAGAAAATCAACTTTAAAATTATTTAAATAAAGTGCATGTATGCTTAAACATTATAATGCACGAGACTGCGCGAGCACTTTGTCAGGTTCAAGCATATATGCACTTTTTTCCTATAGCTCTAAAGTTGATTTTATAGTGCCTTAATAAAATCCTCTCCGCTGCGCTCCTCTCTGTCTGCGCTGACCCTAAGAGTTAGCCATCGCTTACTGGCAAGTAAATCCTAACAAAAACTAGAATTAAGTACTTACATGAAAAATACTTGTTATAAAGACCGTTGCAACCAAACATGAAAAATGTTCGGTCACAATCGATTTTACAAAAAAAAATTAAATTTGTATTTCTACAGTCATTGTTTTTGTTTGTTTAATATGTTCTGATAAAGATGGTTAAACTACCAATTTGATGGTCTTGCTTAATTTAAATAACATGGTGTAAGCCTAAATATCAGCATTAACCTGTTCTATACGTATGTATTGATTCTTGTTAGCCAAACAAAAACAAACCCCCTAACTCAATAAATAACTGACGGGCCTAAAACCAAAATGTTTACTTCGACTCGGATTGGCTAACACAATTAACATCAAACAAATCTGCGGTTTAGGATTTCCACTTGATTGATATACACCTAGCCTAAAATCTAAAACGGACAATCTAAACTAACACTTAATTTTATACTTTGAATAAAACGGGTTAAAATATTGCCCGTCAAGTTCAACAAGATTTACCTTGCTCGTAAGTACAGACGCCAGCACATCCAGCTACCCCAACCTGTCAAATTTCTTTTAGAGATTTTCAACTTTATCACATAAGCATAAGGTTCACTTTCATTTGTGGAAATTTGACAGATTGGGGTGGGGTAGCTTGATGTGCTAGCGTCTGTACATACTAGCGAACCGAATAAAATATACTGTTAATACAATTCACTGCAAGTTTAAATCTTTTATTTTTTAGCGTATTCTTTGAAACCTCTGTATTGCAAGAATGATTTTCTAACGGACTTTATTATTAAAATTTCGTTCACTTTTTGTTAAAGAGGTAGACTTGTGTTTAAACAGCTCGATAGGCAAGTACAGCTTTCAGAATATGCTGTTTTAAATAGCATTGTAATGTTGCGTACACCAGGCAGCGGTCAATAGAAGTCCAGCGCAGGTTAGGTTTAGTCGGTGCGATTCAGACATACCCGCCCGCAGAAACTCGTTGCGGGTGGCCTGAATAAAAAAGGTGAATTATAAAGGCGGCAGCGGCCGCCGAGCGCTAGATACACTATAGTTGGTGAAGATTGGGGGAACGTTTTTAAAACTAAACAAAACCAATAGCGCTTGAAGTTCGCCGCTCGAGCCTCTGATCTCTGATTGGTCAAAGCGAAGAAATATTAGGTCACTCAAATATTATGAAGCTTCTCATTTTGTATTTTAAGTAACTCAAATTAATATTTGTTAGTTGCTGTTCTGTTGATTTCTCGTCACTCGGAGTCAGTCGCTCACTTAGTAATACATTACTAAGTATGATACACTTTATTATTTTTGTCACTTAAAACTTTCACTTACAATATAAACTGACCAAGTAGCCTAGTAGTATTAGAACTTGGCGTAAATAATTTTAACACATTTCAGTCGATGTTCAAAATTTAGGGTTACTTTAGACTGCTTATTTTAGGTTTTGGACTTTAACGAATCCAGCAGCACAGAATAGATGATCGTACTAAAAAAGCCAGCAAGACAAGAATTCCGCCCGCCTAACGGTAAGCAAGCAGCTACCGTATTGTTTATGACATGGAATAATTACCACTAGAAATATAATTTTCTCGATTTGCACCGGTGGCCGGTGCACCCCCTGGGGGAAATTATAAACCTTTGTTCCGAAATTAAACAGGACGATCAAAAAGGTCCTTTACTTTAGGAATACAACTCTACGTGTTCTTTTTTAATTATAAAGATAAACGATCCTAATTAAAATTGTGTTTCTGGTGGTTGTAGTTAGGTCGACAATCAACGGTGGAAATTCTGTCTTTAACACGACTTAAATTACCTTCAAATTATAACTTTTGCTACTTTGGATATGTCATTTTGACGTTACTGTCTTGACTTATTTCAAATTTACTTTACTACGGTTTCCTGATCAACCTATGTACAGACGACAGCACATCCCATCTAACTACCCCAATCTGTAAAATTTCCCCAATTGAAAGTGAACCTTATACTTTTTGAAAGTTGAAAATCTATAAAAGAAATATGACAGATTGGGGTAGCTGGATGTGCTGGCGTCTGTACGTAATTTACTTATTGATATTCAAATATCCAATAGTTGAAATATGTTGTCCAGAATCAGGCCCTAAAAATCTAGCTAAAGGAGACTAAATTAAACATATTTAGTAACTATATTAATTACATACTCACAGTTCATACTTTAAACAACAACTCGGCGCAAATATTGATCGAATTGCTTACGTTATTAAACCAATATAAATTAATTATCCCTTCAACTGCTTTGTTTGTTTAATAACAAACTTTTCAATAAGTACCTACATATTAGCATATACCAAAGTATTATGTACTCATACATTATACTTATTGAAATAATTAATAGTTTTAAAAACATAGAACCTGCAACATTTTTATATTATCGTTTAGAACAACATTTTAATGGGACCGTATAGAAAGCATTACTTATCGAATTATTATTTTTTTCACAAACAACTAAGAAATTTCATGATATACATTGAAAAAAGTACAGACGTATTACCTCCTTTTTTTGACCACACGATAGAAGTAAAAATTTCGAACTTCGTGTCAACTGATGACGATTTTAGCTGAGTAAACACCATTCGGTGCGTAACCGATCTTGGCTTACGTTAACTTTTCAGCGAAACCGTATCAGAGAACTTTTCACTTTTAAACAATAAAAAACAGTGAGTTCATTCATTCTACTCTCCAAAATTCATACATATATCAGTGCTAATCAAAAGTTTAAATATTTATTTTAGTCTATGATGCATTATTTCTTTTTTTTTTGTAGACTAGTGTTGTGCTTCATACTATTTGAAGTATCTTAAAGATTTTTCAGTCACTCGATTGTAGTGATAAACGATGTTTATTTAGGTTGAAAGCTTGTTTTATACAAAGGTATTTCTGTTCAGTTGCGAATCCGATTATGTTGAAGACTGAGGCAATCGAGCGACTTAAGCCTAGTCTAACGCTATTTGACACAAGTCAACCGTGAGCGCAGTTTTTTGTTAAAACTTTTTGCTCAGGGAAGTGACTATTGAGTTTATCCAATGATTCTTGAATAAAGCACATAATATTAGGGTACTTGTGCACTAAATATACCCATGGACGTTAAGAGTTGGTCAGCAGAGTTCAGAAAATGTCAAGTTTGTTTGCTAATAAAATTAAGTACGTCACTTTAGTGGAGACAATTTGTCCTTGTCAGTCTCTTTATTTCGTAGGCAGTGAAAGCTGTTTTGAAAATGTAAGTGTATCCACCGACGACGCGTCGATATATATATATATATATATATATATATATATATATATATATATATATATATATATATATATATATATATATATAATATCTACACGTAAATCATCATTTATAATCACATTCCTATTTCTACGTTTCTGTTCAACTGTCCGCAAACGTCAACGGTACATTGTATTTGTCATGTTCGATGATATACACATTCGAAAATATTTCGAGTTGCCAGCTTAATACAAAGAGAAGACATGTAATTTACTCCTATTTTAAGGCTTTAAGTAGATAATTATTCACCATTCGAATTGGTTGCTTTGAATCGACATATTTCTTGATAAGGGCTTATGCACATCATGTTATATTAAACGCGCCGTTGACGCGCGTTTGTAGCGATAGTTAGGTAGTGTAGAGGATAAAAGCACGCGTTTTAAAAACTTGGTGTGCACATGCTCTAAGTTGAGATAAGCAAGTGGTTAGACCATTCGACTGTGGAGTCTGTGTCACCCTCGGGTACAAACCTGGCTGAGAGTTCTCCAAAAATGTTCTTGAAGGCATGTGAAGCCTCCCAGCGTATTGGCTATGCCCTTTCATTGTAGGACAGTAATAGGCTGCATCATCAATCTTAGACCGTGTTTAATTCTATTAACATCTAGGGACAATGCCACAGATCATCCTAGCCCCAAACTAAGCAAAGCTTGTACTATGGGTACCAGGCGACGATATACATACTTATATAGATAGATAAATACTTAAATACATAGAAAACATCCATGAGTCAGAAACAAATATTCGTGCTCATCACACAAATATTTGCACTTAACGGGATTCGATTCCGGACCACCAGCTTCGTAGGCAGGAACACTACCAACTAGGCTACGGTGAGTATTGTGTGGTGACGGCGACGCATATCGGGGAATACCTCCTAGGGAACGGGTAGCAGCGTCTTTCTGTGTACATACTGCGATAGTCAACCCGCCTGCCAAGCACCGCTATAACGGCATATCAATTCCACTATGGAGATTATTGGGTAAACCTTTGTCCAACAGTGGACTTCTTTCTACTAATATAATGAGTCTCTAATGAAATGCGGTGTCGGCGCTAACTTTAGAGAATTAGTTGGTGACAGTACAAGAGGACGTCCTCTCGAGCCAGTCTCTACCGTATCCAGTGTCTCAACATAAAGGACTGGAGTTGAATGACCTGCTGGTCTAGTGGTTAGTGACCCTGACTGCTAAGGGTTCGAGGAAGGAGGGTCATACCAAGAAGTCAAACCGCATCCAAAAAATAGGGAGGAAGTAAGGATGATTCATTATTTTGTACCTATAATGCATAGATAGATTTGTTCTTGTTATTTTATTTATGTTTACAGTAATTAATGTAGAAGAAATCGCTCTTATGCGGAAAGGCCGCCATTGTACTTAAATTGTCAATTACAAAGTATATCTATAATATATGTATCTACATTTTTATTGTACCGAACTATCTATCTATCATTTGTGTAAGGGGAACAAAGGTTGCATATAACCCCGTTAGATATAAATAAATCATGGATAGTGAACAAAATTGCTCAATTCTAATAAATCCTCATAATTACTGCTAAATATTTGATAATAATAAATAAGGGATGTCAAACCGCAAAAATCAAATCGATACATACTATCTAGAAGTTCTGCTAATGCAGCAAAGCCACATCCCTAATTCAGATTTATCGTTGGATACAGTTAGAGAACCGGTTTAGGCAGTATTGTGAATTTGTGATAGTGTAGTACGAGTGGTGCAGTATAGCACGTTAATGGGTACACTTTAACTACAAAAACCGCCTTTACTGACTACGAAATAGAGTCTGCTATGGTTTTGTTTATCCACCGAGGTGGCGTCGACTGTACCATGTGCCCATGTTTTATTCAGCTCTCCGTTTTAGTAAAATCAGCGGGTATAAGTTGCAAAAGTTTTAAATAGGTCTTGTCGCATGTTGACGGCTTCTAGGCAGTGGGAATAGGGTGCATATTTATAAGTAGTAAGTACAGAAATAACTTATCCGTAAAGAGCCTCCGCCTCTAACCTGTGCTCAACATAAAATAAATATGGTACCTTCTAGGGAAGAACTAATTGTTATAAAACACTATCTAGACTCTGCTAAAATAAATCGGAATGATAATATCGCCATCTGTCGAAGATTGGTCGTACCAACTCAGAAACCTTCGTGTGCTCATGCACAACACTTCGCTGTAGATCATCCCAGGATCAAATGCATAGTTTACGATTCTATAACGGACATACAGACAAACATTCATTTTTATAATTATAAAGGTAGCTTCGCATAGGCTTCGTATAGTACCTAACTATTAGCATTCAGATAAAATTAATCCCATTGAAATTGTTCCACAGACACAGGCATTATGACATACCGACGTGAACCAAAATTAAATCTTATAATTTCCTAATTTTATGTCGAGGGTTGGTTGGTGGCCCTGGCTCCAAACGGATAAAATAGGTAATTTTTTGATACCTTGAGATACACTTTTGTAATATTCGTAAGGGTAGTTTTAAAAGTTTATCTTATTTTTTTTTGTGTATGATCATATGATATACAAAAAGTAAAAAAAGAAAGACATTGCACAAAGGTACAACTAGCGCGATTGGTGCCTCGAGTGTTGCAAGCATCCTTAGACTACCTACGTGGACCATTTAGCGTCAGGCGAGCCATCAGCTTTTATGTTGACATTATATGTAGTTGTACACAATATAAAAACAAAAGTTATATTTAACATTTATTCTTGTCTATATGGTAAGTATATAATATACAAGAGCTTCGCCCTGGGAATGTCAAATCAATTGAGGTATTTTTCATAACGGAATAAAATCTTTAATAAGTGAGAAACAAGACTTTCTTAAATTTGGTTGCGCCATTTTATTATTTGTTCCGCATATAATGTGGCAGTAACGGTTAATTCATTATTATTATGACTAATCTAGCAAATAGAACCCATCACCTTACCAGCGGAAGACTCGAATAGAATTTCTTAGGAGTTGAATATGGTGCTCTTGATCAACTATTATATTATAATGGATATGAAATGGTAATGTATGGGGCTGAAATCATTTCCTATCACAAGCCGGTTCACAAGCAATGGACAAATCGCATAACATACTTAAAAAAGAAGGAGTAATACAATAAATTAAGCTAAATAACGATCAGTCTCTTATTGTAACAGTTCCAAAGAGCTTCGGACATAATTCAGTATGATTTGTTTTTGCGTTTCGATAAGCATTCCTCCCTCCTACGCACTATGCGGTTAGCCGGAATGCGATCAGCCGTCAGCAATCAATATTGCTGACCGGCTGCCGCATCACAGTACGTATAAAAACTACTTTCTCGTACAAATATCTCAGTACAGTCAGCCGCACGCCGCGCCGCACGGCTGGCCGCATTGCATAGTGTGTAGGAGGCGTTAGTAGTTTCCCAACAAGTAGATACTTTTCTATTCCAAAACGTTTATATAAGACATTATGTACAATGTCGAAACTTTCCTTGTTTCTGCAATAAAACTTACTGTGACACATTCTTTTCGACCTTTTTAACCATTTCTTACATCCCTGCTGACGCAGGGCGTCCCGAATCTCTTTAGTAGAGTTCTTCCACGTCAAAATTCGGTGTACCAACGGAATTACCGAATAACCGAGATTTTTTCTTAATACGTTACGGATAAGTCTTGATTAACTTGTTCCTTATTGCATTTTTCTAGCGTCAATATCAATTCCTTTGCAAAAACAAAACTTAGACAATTTTTGAAATAAAGACAAGTACAGCATTATCTACTTTTGGACTTTGAACGAGTTTGTATCCTATTCTCTCTATTTTTTTATTTATTTAAGCATAATGAATCTGAGCATACACACACGGAACACAGCATTTTGCGTGTGAAATATAAAGCCTCATCCGTAATGACGACATTGCATTGCCAACGCGCATCTAAATATATTATGTTTTCTTATCTATATTTAAGGCTTTTTATATGTTTCACATAAACACGTAAGAAATATTTATACGCTAAATATAATTAATACAGATACCTTATACAATAGATAATATACTTAACAATGCACCTTCCCAACATCGTTGTAATTTCTACACTAATATTTCAGAGTAATTAACAAACAATTCTTATTTATTAATGGTTCGAACAAGACAGAAACGATTAACAGTTTAGTAAGATATTTCGCGCCAAGTTATAACGCACGAAATTGTTAATAGTTGCCAAGATTTTTTTACAGTAACTTCGTAAATTACTCGGACCATTTTGAAAAAGCTAACGAACTGCGGGTCAAATTATATTATTAAATAGTAATTTAATAATATAATGTGACCGACATCTTTTAATAATAGTGTATAATCTATACCATAAAATATTTATTGTAAAATGACATCATAATATAAGTAATAATAATATAAGTACACAAATGTAATCAAGAATTTGTTGTTGCTACGCCTGATAAGGCGACTAAGTTATAAGTTTGACCGTAATTTTAAGACCTCATGTAACACTTAGTCCGCAATAAAATCTTTGAATCTTTGAAAATGACACGGTCACATTGTGCGAATATAGTTACTTAGAATTATTATTATATTTATACCTAAACCTATATTTATTTATTTTAAACTTTATGCACAACAATGTACTAAACCTATATAAATGACATCTATTGATTCCGATCAAGAGTTGGTCCAAGTTCTCTTATGTCTAAGGTGACCAGTACTGATGAGTTTACAGTAAGTAAAAATTTTTATTAAGCTATATTCAAGGATGATTGTTAACTTGATTGTGGTTCAAACAATAAAGCAAAAAAAATATAATGAAACACGGTTACGGCAAATAATCATACAGAATCATCCTTTATTTGGGATGCTTAAATAGCCCAATCTTTCTATTAAACTGAAAAACTTGCAAATATTCAATTCAAAGTTGAATCACCCGGTACTATAAAAATCAATACACCGGTTGATACAATTTACGCGACACCTTGCTAACACCTTTACGGAGGATGATGAATTCGTCAACATGATCTGCCGGTGTGTATCTTTCATCTTACATCCTACTATCCTGATGATGACCTCCCGACCGAATTTCGGCCACGGAGGCCAGTCTTAATGGAGACTAGCCAATTGCGCAGGACATATTATAGTGCACACGTGTGTGCACAAACACAGGGGCACTTTCTATTCCACCACTCTCATGATCCGATGGGACGCCTAGCGATACGTCCGGAAAGAGTTGAGGTACAGGACCGACGGCTTTACGTGCTCTCCGAGGCACGGGGGTGTAATACCGCCAACTTCCAGACTTCGGGTTGATACTGAGAAATTTCTTTTTACGGAAAAATCCCAAAGTCACTTTTTGGCCCGACCCGGGATTTGAACCCAGGACCTCATTATCTGCGGTTGAACACGCTGCCGCTAGACCAACGAGGCAGTCTACTATCCTACTAATATTATAAAGGCGAAAGTTTGTGAGTGTGTATGTTTGTTACTTCTTCACGTCTATACGGGTGGAGCGATTTTAATAAATTTGATATGGAGTTAGCTGACACCCTGGATTAATACATAGGTTATAATATAGGCTTAGCTAGTGAATAATAAAAACACCTTTTTAATATGACGTTTACAGTTCAACAATTAATTTTACAGTAAAATAATAAGCACTTTCCTTTAAAAAAATCCAAAATGAGTTCCGTTTAGAAACCACATCGCCTTATTCCTAAAATTCAAGCGGTACTGTTAACACATTCCATTTCTCAAGGTAATTGCTTCGCTACATACCAAAATTATCTCATACACTTAGCATTCTGGAGGTAGCACAAACGACGTCGCGTTACGCGGTAGATAACAAAGCATAGAACATCTGTCTACACCCATACCCGTGACCTCGTGTGAACCGCCCTTGAACCCCGCAGTTCGTTAGCTTGTTCAAACTTTAAATGAATTTACTTACAACCTCGGCTTACTCAAAAGGCGTTACATGAAGCTAAAAGCCAGAACATTTACAGCTCATTCAAGACTAAGAAAAATTAATATAAAGAAGGGACTTCTTAAAGCGGCTGCACTCAACTGAGACTAGGCACATATTCGGAACTAATGTGAACTACGAGTAGCAGTGCCCGCGGACTTCATTCCGAGTTATAAATATTTTTGTCCCTGCCCGTTTGTCTTCGTTAGTAAAGATGCGTCATTTTTTTTTTATTTATTATTTCACAAAAAAATAATTTAACTTTTAGTCCCACAAAACCGTTTTTACGGTTTGACTGTGAGATCTAGTCTCCGTACATTAAAAAATAATAATGTGTATATCATACTACTAAGTCATACCGGTTTTAACAATTCTCCAGGTAGTAATTCCTTAACTTACGTTTAAAAATTATTTTGTTATTTTCGTGCCTGATGTCCTCTGGTAAAGTGTTTAATAAATATGGTAGCCTTTTTTTTATGTTCTGTGAATTAATTTTAGAACTTTTCATAGCCTATGACACTCCTCAATAACGTAGCTTCCTATTGGTTAAATAATTTTGAAATCGGTTCAATAGATCAGAGATTATCCCTTACAACGTCACACACTCACAAACGTAACCTCTTTATAATATTAGTATAGATAAATAAATATCTTGAGACAAATACCAAGAGCAGCAGCAAGACAAACGAATCCCATTCATCTTCCTTTAGTACCAACAAATTATAGACAGAATGCATATTTGTGGCGAGCGAGAACCTAATATATATTACAAAAAGCATAAATTCAACATATTTAATGCTGGACCAGAGGCAGTACGGCGCACAGTGGTTCGTGTAGAACAAGCTAGCTGGACAATATTATTTGTTTCGATTTTTATTTATAAATGAGGTTATTAAGCAAAGATATAAGGGTCATAATACTATTTGAGGTCCATTGGTCGTTTGAGCAGGTATAGTGAAATAAAAACACAATATTTTTTTAAACAATTTTATAAATAAATTTAACTATAAATGTAACTATAAAATCTAATATCAGATACATAAAATACCTACTTAAAAACTAAATCGATCACTCATCATCACTATCATCAGATGAATCATCCATTGAATAGTCATGATCATGAGTGGCAGAACTATGAAAACTAGAAACTATATTAACATTTTGTTCCTTAAAGCTAGGTTGAACTAATAAATCTAGGACTTCGATAGGGAATGAACCTATTTTCTTCCGGGGAATTTCTCTTAAACCATTTATTACAGGGTCAGATGTTATCAATAACATATTAAGTAAATCTCTATTCGTAGCTATTCTTTGCACAGCTGCTATTTCTTGCACAGCTGCTCCACTTTTCAGCCAATTTTGAAGAATATTTTGAGATGATGACCTTGACGTCTCTCAGGGACTGCTCCGTAACACCATCAAAGTCATGTCTCAAAGATATAAACCGAAAGAGCTCCACGTTTCGCGTTTCCTTCGGGTGTTTTAGCCATTCTTCAAAAAAGTCCATTTTTGAGACGGTGAAAACTGTTTAAAGAAAAAAAAAGAAAAAAATTAGTTGTGCAAATAATTCGCAATATTTTTTTCTACTAATTACTACTAGATACTTGTGAGAATCATATAAAATAGATTTTACAGAGTGGACATGAGTGGACATGTAATATTTTGACTATTGAATTCAAAAATATGGGTGAAAAAGTCCACTTTTATCGAAACATTTAATTTAATAAAATTAAATAATGAAGATCCTGTGATAAAAAATAACTAAAACAAAACTACTTACCCTTATGTACACAATCCATCACAAAAACACTATCACAAATTTCTTTTAGTGACTTAAAATAATGTTAACAATATGGTGTAAAAATGCAAATGAATGCACTTTGAATTATCAACACTTTATATACTTACCTTAATGACGGGCCTAATGAGGGTAATTACGAAAATTAATAGATGTATTCCTTAATGTATAGGGCTAATGAGTTCATCTTAATAATTAACTATTAGGAATTGAAGAGTTGTTTTTGTCCAGCTAGTTTGTTCTACGCGAATCACAGTGCGGCGGTTACCTTTTTTTTTTTTTTTTTTTGCGGGGTGGAAAATCCTGCATGGATGTCCTCCGCCTTGGGGTAGGCGGAGGGGTCTGTCAGACTCCTACTGACTAAAAACCACCCCGGTGTTCCATCTCACACCTGCGCCGGGGGTCGCGGGAACGAATGATACTTCCGCAACCCCAGCTGGTGCTGGCCCATGCCTGCGGGCCTCCTCGCATTAGCGGGGGGAGTGAGGTGTTAAACTCCCCCCGCAACATCTAAGAGGGGCGCGCGTGGAACACGTCGCGCCGCCGCCTCGGGTCCAGATGTGTAGTGGGCGACGGACGCCCCCGAGTCCGTCGCCCCTGGACCCATTTAGGGGGGCTGGAAGAGGGCATTGTCCGCCCTCCGCCGACGCCCAGTGCGTCTGCTGCGGGCCGGATGAGAGGATGTAATCTCCCTCTCCCGCTCCGCAGCTTCCTTCCGCGAGATGACTGTCTCGCAGAAGGAAACCACCGCGTCCCAGGACTCCTCGCTGCCAACCATCGAGTTCACGACGGCCGGCAGCGACAAGTCACTGCCTACTCCAAAAATGAGGGCACGCCGCTGCTCCTCCCAAGCGGCACATTCTGCCAGCGTATGCAGCGCCGTGTCCTCCCGACAGTCGACGCAGTGGTGACACCGGGCGTCCGGCTCCCTGTTTATGCGACACAGGTACTTCCCGAAGCAGCCATGCCCCGAGAGTACCTGCGTCACCCGAAACGTCAGGGAGCCGTGCCTCCTCCCGAGCCAACGCTCGAGTACCGGCCGGACCGCCTCGATAGTGACGAGGCCGGCGGTTGGGCGCGATAGCCTGTCCCGCCATTCCGCCACCACAGTACGGCGGTTACCTAGTCAAGCCTTTTTGTCAAAATATTCATACTCGTTAGGACTTATATGTATTTGTTACCAGCTATGCCCCCCGGTTTCACCCGAGTTAAAGTAGTTTTGGCGTAAAAGAGTAACAAACATACATCCATACAAACTTTCGCATTTATATACTTACTTGACACTTATCGTCATATTTTGGACAATTCACACAACATATTTATCAATTGTAGCCTATGTGTTATTCCGATGTATAAGCTATATTGTTGTAAATTTTCATTAAAATCCATTCAGTAGTTTTTACGGGAAAGAGTAACAAACATCCATCCATCCATCCATCCATCCATCCATACTTACAAACTTTCGCGTTTCAAAAACCAAAAGTAAAAGTCATTTATTCCGTAAAAAATTTACATTTATGTGGAATCGTCATTTTTAGAGTTCCGTAGCCAAATGCCAAAAAAATATATGATGTATATTATTACCATGTAAACTAACAACGAAAACTGGTTTGAACGAGATCTAGCAAGTAGTTTTTTTTAATACGTCATAAACCGCAATTTGCATTCATTTAATCAACTGAAATACTTGCTGCTATTGAACCCTTCATGTGCGAGTCCGACTCGCACTTGGCCGGTTTTTTTACACTACCGTGCAGTGCATGACGTGGCAGCTACTGAGAAACGTTTATAATATTAGTAGGATTATTATATTTCTTTTTGTAAGAATGTTCATAACTAACGTAAAATAATGCCTATTAGCGAAGACCTGTTATTGGCTTTTTCTCGCTTATTGTATTGTTATCTTTGTTACCATGTATTTATGGTTGGTCCTCCAAGAATAAATACATGAATAAACTAACCCGCAGCGTTCTTATCCCAAACTGGGTTAGAGCCTATGGCAACCAGACAAATGATAAACTACTACATACTTATATATTTCTAAACACATACATAAATTACACCCAGCCACAGTAATAATATCGTGCAATAATCGTGCATATTACACAAAGATTGGTCCTGCGAGGGGATTGAACATACGACCTCTGGCTTAGCAGTCAGTCCAAAACAATATCTAAAAAAACCGACCAAGTGCGAGTCGGACTCGCCCATGAAGGGTTCCGTAGCAGAAGGTATTTCAGTTGATTAAATGAAAGCAAATTGCGGTTTACGATTTATGACGTATTAACTACTTGCTAGATCTCGTTCGAACTAATTTTCGTTGGTAGTTTGCATGGTAATGTACATCATATATTTTTTTTAGTTTTATCATTCTCTTATTTTAGAAGTAACAGGGGGGGCGGGAGGGGGACACTCATTTTACCACTTTGAAAGTGTCTCTCGCGCAAACTATTCAGTTTAGAAAAAAATGATATTAGAAACTTCAATATCATTTTTGAAGACCTATCCATAGATACAACACATGTATGGGTACGATGAAAAAAAAATTTGTGAGAGTCAGTTCTATGTATTAGGACCCCCCAAAATTATTGTTCTTTTTCTTTTTTTGTGTAAAAATCTTAATGCGGTTCACTGAATACATCTACTTACCAAGTTTCAACAGTACAGCTCTTATAGTTTCGGAAAAAAGTGGCTGTGACATACGGACGGACAGACAGACAGACAGACATGACGAATCTATAAGGGTTCCCTTTTAACCATTTGGCTATGGAACCCTAAAAATTCTACACTACTTTCTATTAGGTACTCGATGTGCTTTCTCTCTCCAAAAGTGAAAACAGAACTTATAAATACATAATATATTCCTATACCAATAGGCCTCAGTATAAATAAACCTAACCTTCCTTTATTAGCCCTTTGAACTAAATATAGAAGCTTGGATCTGAATGTTTAATTATGTACAATTTATGGACCTAATCGTGCTCATCTAAGCCCATTCAAAACCACAATGTCGACAATAAAACACAAATCAGATGTAATGTCTGGCCAGTCCTTCAAAGAACATCGTCTGGGCTTAGTATAAAAATAGACAGTAAAAAAACTACCTACAAACGCTCGAATCGCCACACTCACACAAACATGCTTTCGCGGTGCTGTCAGTAGTGAGTGCTGAGTCAAAACGAGTGGCCGCGTATAAGTTTATCTCCGCAATCTCTTTAAAAAACCACAATGTCGACAATAAAACACAAATCAGATGTAATGTCTGGCCAGTCCTTCAAAGAACATCGTCTGGGCTTAGTATAAAAATAGACAGTATGAAAACTACCTACAAACGCTCGAATCGCCACACTCACACAAACATTGGCACCGACAAGACCCTTAACGGTTTTCGCGGTGCTGTAAGTAGCGAGTGCTGCGTCTAAACGAGTGGCCGCGTATAAGTTTATCTCCGCGTGCGTCTTGCGAAGTACATGGCTATTTTTTTTTTTTTTATATAATAATATCTGGGGACAATGTCACACAGATCATCCTAGCCCCAAACTAAGCAAAGCTTGTACTATGGGTGTACCAGGCGACGATATACATTCTTATATAGATAGATAAATACTTATATACATAGAAAACATCCATGACTCAGAAACAAATATTCGTGCTCATCACACAAATATTTGCACTTACCGGGATTCGAACCCAGGACCACCAGCTTGGTAGGCAGGAGCACTACCAACTAGGCTACGGTGATTGAACTTGGCTTCATCAAAACGGGAACGTTCGTATTTTAACCGTCCTGCTGATATATTATACAAAAATGTTTTAATAAAAAAAAATAGGTATCTAAAACATTAATTTAATTTATTTAATATTAAGGAAGACCAACAGCACATAAAAACAGTTATAAAAAGCTAAATAGTAATTGAAGGCCAATTACAGGTCTCCACGAATAGACAGTGGTATAAGTTATACATATTATGTGATCAGCTTAAATTAATTTATTTAAGTCTAAGTGTTAAATTTAGAGAAAAATTCTAGGCTGAGATCCGATTTCACCGTTAAAATTAAACGCGATCAATTGACGCTAAACTCGGTTCCACTTCCTGTAACTGAGTTTAGTGTCCATTGATCGCGTTTTATTTTAACGGTGAAATCGGCTCTAAAAGTTACAACCCTACAGCTTGAATAGAGCGTAGGTAAATATTTCATCAACTAGGCTTACTATTTGTACTGTGGTCTGGGTTTTAATATTTAGGTATAACATATACCTAAATATTAAAACCCAGACCACAGCACAAATAGTAAGCCTAGTTGATGAAAAAATTAAAATAAACGCACATGTACATATGTACTAGGTGAAATATAAAATGTGGACAACTCTTAGGGATCTAAAGCCCATGAAACTAAACAATGAGTAAATGATCAATTTGTAAAGAATAATACTTATTAGGTACATACAAAAGAGGTCGCAAAACAGATGAAATTAGTATGGAGATCGGAAAAAATCGTATTACTCATTTTGCTTATTTGTTCAGTTCCCTCCACTATTTATGTAACATCCTGTATACTCAATTTAGTTTGTGACGCTTAGTTCAGGTAATAAACTATGTTTTTAATGTCACAAGTTGCTTTCACCGATCCAGCAGTGATAAACGAGGTTAAGCACCTAAGCGTGGTCAGTATGTAGAAAGAGGACCGGCAAAGAGGTTTATTTGCTAAGCTTATCCAAACTTCAAGGGCATGTTAAGCTGTCGGTCCCGGTTGTAGTTAGATAACAGTCATGTCAGCGACCTTCTGCGCGGTTGAAAAGCTTCTGATACTAGTATCAGAGTTGCTCAACGGCAACCCTAGCAACGCTAGATCTATGCCATGTTACAGTAACCATTGGGTGAAGTATATATTTCCTTACAGACCTGGTATTATGTAAGAAAATATTTATGCATCAGGATTTTCTAAAATCTTCACTAGCTGTGCCCCACGGATTTACCCGCGTTAAACTTTATAAATTATAGCCTATGTGTTAATCTAGAGTGTCAGCCAACTCCATACCAAATTTTGTTAAAATCGCTCCAGCCGTTTAGACGTGAAGAAGTGACAAACATACACACTCACATTTCTTTCATATCGTAGGTAACTAACTCTACCGCTTTACGCGATAAATAATTCATAAGTCATCGCAACTCATCAACATTTACAACTTTCTTTTCTAGTTCAAATGAAATATACATCAAATAATATAACATTATGGATAAAGCCTCTGTATCCGTGCGGTAAAGTCACGGGTTTAGTGCAAGTATCAAAAAATTTATGTTGAAAAAATATGACTGCTCTAAAAAATCATACGACTGACTTCAAGTTTTCTTCATGACTACATATTTTAACAAAATTTATATAAATAAATAAAACAAAAATATTTTTAATATATATTTATTTTATAAATATTATTTATTTATTTATTTATTTCCTCTTTACAATTATCATTACAGGTTATATAACCTAATGCGTTAATGTAGACAGTATGCGTTAATGTAGATTGTGTATCTTTCCCCTAAATACCTTAAAAATATAAGAGACTAGCGCAAAACTTCGCCTCACTCTTAACTCGTTGTATCCCACCATGCGCAGAATGAATAAGGTAGGATACTTATTTGGGTAAAACGGGTATACCCCATATAGTTTTTTATAAATATACCTAATGAATTTATTTTGTACTTTCTCTAACATGACACTATATTTAGTTTCATGTGGAGACCAGATAACTGCATTAAATTCTAATTGGCTTCTAACTAAAGAGTTATACAAAGCCACCACTGCTTTGATATTAGTGAAACCACGAGCCACCCGCAGCATAAACCCTAGGTTTCTGTAAGCCTTTTTGCATGTTTTTATGATGTGCTCCCGAAATTCTAAATTAGAGTTGACCCCCAGAGATAAACCCCCAGATCTTTGATTTTAGTCACTTTTGTTACAGGTATTTCCTTTAGTTCTAGCACCGGACAATTATTGTGTGAAAACATATTACTGTTCTAAAAAACAATACCACCGAGTTCAAATTTTCTTAATGACTACAGATTACAACAAAATTTATATGAATGAATAAATAAAATAAAAAAATATTGATACATTTTGTTTTATTTACATATTTTGAAAATGCACTCTAACGATCCGATGGGTTGGGCTAGGCGACACGAACGCAAAGAGGCCAGGTACGGGAACAACGGCTTAACATGCTCTACGAGGCATAGATATTACGTTACACCACAATTTTTTGAATCAGGGCTGATATCAAGATTTTTGTTAACATATAAATGCAAATATCATTTTTTGTGAAACCAGGACCTCATAATGCTACCGCCAGACCAACGAGGCAGTGCCATTAAGCCTCCTTCATTAAATTTTCCAGTTACTACAAACGAAGTCTGCCACACAAGCGGCTTTTGTAACCTCTCTAGATATAGATAACTGGTTCTATGGCTAGGGTTGCCATTATGTTAAAGAACTGGTACGGGACTTATTAGTGGCAACTACTTTTTCTTTATTATTAATACAAACACACATACAGCGACATATGGCAACCCTATCTAGAATACTGTAGGCCGAGAGCGGCAAACACAGGAGTTAGGTACACGACAAAGTCGGCATGAAGTCGAATTAAACAAACTTTGGTGATACCTATAGGACTTTAATTTAACTTTTTACGTTTTCGTGTACTTAGATATATTATTTGGCAGCTGGAGTATGTAAATTACGAGGATAAATTTCAAGTTGAACGGATTGCGAGACGAACTTCTGGCTGAATAGCGGGCGTGATATGTATCATGTAATAGCGATAATATAACAATAACTGTTCCGACTGGCCTTGGTATAGTGGTTAGGGATGCTGACTAAGCTAGAGGTCGTGGATTCTATCCCCACCCAGGCCAAATCTTTGGGGGTTGAACACGATTATTTGTTCTGTGTCTAGGTGCATTTTATCAATAATACTAGCTGAGCCACGCGGTTTTACCCTCGTTAAACTTTATAAATTATAGCCTATGTGCTAATCCAGGGTGTCAGCTAACTCCATGCCAAATATTATTAAAATCACTGCAGCCGTTAATACGTTAAGAAGTAACAAACATACACACTCACAAACTTTCGCCTTTATTATATTAGTGTGATATTATATAATTACTATCTTTGCCCGCGACTTCATCCTCGTAGAATAGTGTTTTTGGGTAGTATTCTAAAGTCAGTATACGCATGCGAGTGGGATAGTCGTCTGACCTCACGTGTCTGCCTTTTCGGGTAAGTAGCAATTAAAATGTAGCTTATGTCTTTTTACAGGCTCTAAAGTCTAAAAAACTATCTATGTACCAAATTTAATTTAAATCGGTTCAGTAGGTTTGGCGTGAAAGCGTGACAGACAAACAGATTGATAGAGTTGTAGTCGGTAGGGCGGTGCAAATTGCATCTCGCCATTATTAAATTGTCAATTAGCGGAATTAACACTTATTGTATTTTTTATTCCCTAACACTGGGTATCTGCAAGATACATAAAAACAAACAGGTTGTACCTCCAGATTCCAGCCCACCTAGCTACCCCAATCTGTCAAATTTCCGCAATTGAAAGTGAACCTTATGATTTTGTGATAAAGTTGAAAATCTATAAATGAAATCTGACAGATTGGGGTAGCTGGATGTGCTGGCGTCTGTACAATTGTTAAACGTCCCATAAGACAGTCGAGTCTCACTCAATTGGCCGCACTCAGTTAACCTTGTAACGATATGCTATTGACCTTGTGACAAAACCTTGAATTCAGAAACAGATATTAGAATATTGATATATTTATCTTACAGGACTTTTATAATCTCGTAACAAAACTAGATATATAACTTTTGGTGGCGTGATTGGTAATTGCTTGCTTTTCACCCCGCAGGTCACGGGTTCCTACCCAGGGCCTCTAAGTCGCCGAACATAGATTTCTTAAATGGCGTTCAAATAAATAAAGGTTAAAAATGACTTTATCAATCGTTCAATCAGCTTCAACGTTGACAATCGATTCCGGACCATTTATGATGTGGACATGGAAGCCAATTTAACGATTGATTAAGTAATTTTTAACCTTTATTTATTTGAACGCTATGTAAGAAATCGATGTTCGGCGACTTAGCCGGTAGAGCCCCAGAGATATTTGTGTGCATGAACATGTCTGTTTGTCCTGAGTACAGACTTAGGACAAACAGACATGTTCATCCACACAAATCTATAAAGTATGTATTTACAAAAAAAAATTGTGTATGTAATATATCAGTTTTCTGGTTTCCATAGTACAAGCTGTGCTTAGTTTGGGATTAGATGGCCGTGTGTAAACAATGTCCCGGGATTATTATTATTTTTTCTCACATAATATCTGTGGGACTGACAGAAAGAGTATCGAAATTAATAAGACTATCGTAAATCGATATAATTTTACGGGAACATTCTTATTCCGGGCGACAGGTGTGACGAAGGTCCAGTTTTTGCGCCACGCCGCCATTATTGTAGCGTCAATAGTGTCAATACACAATAGAACTTTTATCTCCTTTGTTACTTACACTTAAAAGATTATGTTTTTGGTAAAGAAATGACATAATATTTGGGGAACGGTGGTTACCGCGGATAAAAAGCTTCAAGTTTAGATTAGATGGATTTTGTTTGTGTAATTTTTTCATGGGTGTGGTCCCATTTTCGTCGTTGCCACTGCACTCCTGTTATCCAGGTTCAATAGGGGTATGTTTGTTTCAAATATTGGTTTAAATATCCGATTGGGCCAAAAAGAGTTGTTTGGGATTTTTATAGCAAAAACAGCCGCCCGGTGTTAGGAAGTTGGTGGTGTTATAGATCCTTGCCTCGGATACCACATAAAACTGTTTTTACTGCGCCGGACTTCTCCCCGGTCATGTCCGATAGCTATCCCGAGTTTTGGAGAACAGAGTGCGAGTAAGTACTTGTCTTTGCGCATACACTTTTGCATTAAAATTAGTACATTAGTACACCGTGGTCAGCTAAGTCGTAAATGTCTTAATTGAGATTGGCTGTCTTTTCCGAAAGCACTTTTCCGGGAGCACTGCTATAGAAACATTTGCATTACGAAAGTAGTTCTTACTGTCCACGCAATAAAGGGAACGTATATCCAGCGAAGTGCCATCGCTTGTATAAAACACTTCACACCATCGAGACTGTATAACAACAAATTAACTCGTATTTACACTTGTTGTGTAAAAAAACCGCTCTTACAATGGGCTCACACGAAATGTTTATGACAAAACAGTGTTATTTTTATCTCGACCCAATCTAGCTGTTGTCGACAGAGTTGACAAACAAAGTTGTTCAGCTGTCGCCAGTGTTGGTTGTCGGCAGTTGACGGGAACAAGTCTGTCTGCTATTCTCAGACGAGTTAAGCGATGTCTATCAGTTGAAGAGCTTTAGGTTATGACATTTTTAGGTTATCTGTCGTATTTGGAGCGAAAACTTTGAATCTTCGTTAGACTACTTTTTTTTAAAGAGATCAGAATTTTGGATCTTATTACAATAGCATGGTATCGTTGCTCTGGGCCGGTAATTTCTACAAGCGCCTATGGCAAATCGGGTCAACTCGCTGGTCGAGCCGGAATTTAATTGAAGTTTTTCTGGGAAAAAATATTCTCGGGATCAATGAGGTTAAGCACCTAAGCGTGGTCAGTATGTAGAAAGAGGACCGGCAAAGAGGTTTATTTGCTAAGCTTATCCAAACTTAAAGGGCATGTTAAGCTGTCGGTCCCGGTTGTTGTTGGACAACAGTCATTTCAGCGGCCTTCTGCGCCGTTGAACAACTCTGATACTTGTAGGTATTCAACCATAACCATAGCAACGCGTGATTTATGCCATGTTTCAGTAACCACCTACCATTAGGTGAAGTGTATATTTCTTTACACACCGGGTATTATGAAATAAAATATTTATGCATCAGGATTTTCTAAAATCATCACTAGCTGTGCCCCACGGATTTACCCGCGTTAAACTTTATAAATTATAGCCTATGTGTTGATCTAGAGTGTCAGCTAACTCCATACCAAATTTTGTTAAAATCGCTCCAGCCGTTTAGACGTGAAGAAGTGACAAACATACACACTAACAAACGAACTTTCCACCTTTATAAATTATAGCCTATGTGTTAATCTAGAGTGTCAGCTAACTCCATACCAAATTTTGTTAAAATCGCTCCAGCCGTTTAGACGTGAAGAAGTGACAAACATACACACTAACAAACGAACTTTCCACCTATATATATTTATTTTATTTATATTAGTTCTAGCACCGGACGATTATTATGTGAAAATATATTACTGTTCTAAAAACAATACCACCGACTTCAAGTTTTCTTAATGACTACAGATTACAACAACATTTATATGAATGAATAAATAAAAAAAATATTGATATATATTTGTTTTATTTACATATTTTGAGATGCACTCTCACGATCCGATGGGTTGGGCTAGGCGACACGAACGCAAAGAGGTCAGGTACAGGAACAACGGCTTAACATGCTCTACGAGGCACTGGTACATAACATCACAGATTTCCTGAATCAGCGCTGATATACATAACTTTTGTTAACATGTAAATCCCAGTATCACTTCTTGTGAACCCAGGACCTCATAATGCTACCGCCAGACCAACGAGGCAGTGCCATTAAACTTCTTTCATTAAATTTTCCAGTTAGTACAAACGAAGTCTGCCACACAAGCGGCTTTTGTAACCTCTACCTATAGATAACTGGTTCTATAGATAGGGTTGCCATTATTGAGAACTGATACGGGACTTATTAGTGGAAACTACTTTTTCTTTATTATTAATACAAACTGAAAATAAGGGTGGTAACGGTTTATTATAATAAAAAAATCAATAGAAAACAACAACAACAAAAACAATTCATTCCAAACATGATAAATTAATCGAAAACCAGTTCAATTACTGTGGGGAAGAACCAGCAGGAAGAGGTTCCTATTTCTTCGTCCAGTCAATATATTCTTCTTCGTCAATATATTGACGTAGATTTGACTTTATATTAAAATATTGATAAATTGGACATAAACGGGACAAGCAACAATACGACAGAGACGTGATTCTTAAATACGGTGACCGCTCGGACTCGCACAGATAGCAATTAAGAATCTCTGTATATTATTACTAGCTGTGCCCCGCGGTTTTACCCGCATTAAACTTTATAAATTATCATTATTATTAAAATCGCTCCAGCCGTTTAGACGTGAAGAAGTTACACAGTAAACATACACACTCACAAGCTTTCGCCTTTATAATTATTAGTGTGATTATCTGTGCTTGTTTCCTGAATAAATGTATTTTTTCTTCTTCTTCTTCTATTCACGGGACGTTTGGCAACCCTATCTAGAATACTGTAGGCCGAGAGCGGCAAACACAGGAGTTAGGTACGCGACGAAGTCGGCATGAAGTCGAATTAAACAAACTTTCGTCAGACTTATAGGACTTTAATTTAACTTTTTACGTTTTCCTGTACTTGGATATATTATTTGGCAGCTGGAGTATGTAAATTACGAGGATAAATTTCAAGTTGAACGGATTGCGAGACGAACTTCTGGCTGAATAGCGGGCGTGATATGTATCATGTAATGGCGATAATATAACAATACCTGTTCCGACTGGCCTTGGTATAGTGGTTAGGGATGCTGACTAAGCTAGAGGTCGTGGATTCTATCCCCACCCAGGCCAAATCTTTGGGGGTTGAACACGATTATTTGTTCTGTGTCTAGGTGTATTTTATCAATAATACTAGCTGTGCCACGCGGTTTTACCCGCGTGAAACTTCATAAATTATAGCCTATGTGCTAATCCAGGGTATCAGCTAACTCCATACCAAATTTTATTAATATCACTGCAGCCGTTAATACGTGAAGAAGTTACAAACATACACACTCACAAACTTTCGCCTTTATTATATTAGTGTGATATTATATTATTACTATTGCCCGCGACTTCATCCTCGTAGAATAGTGTCGTTGGGTAGTATTCTAAAGTCAGTATACGCATGCGAGTGGGACAGTCGTCTGACCTCACGTGTCTGCCTTTTCGGGTAAGTAGCAATTAAAATGTAGCTTATGTCCTTTTACAGGCTCTAAAGTCTAAAAAACTATCTATGTACCAAATTTAATTTAAATCGGTTCAGTAGGTTTGGCGTGAAAGCGTGACAGATGAACAGATTGATAGAGTTGCAGTCGGCAGGGCGGTGCAAATTGCATCTCGCTATTATTAAATTGTCAATTAGCGGAATTAAGACTTATAGTATTTTTTAAGTTACGGATTTCCGCAAAATAACGCCTGATTCTATTACTTATAGAATATCATCTATTGCACAAACTTCCCTAACACTGGGCATCGGCAAGATGCATAAAAACAAACAGGGTACCTCCAGATGCCAGCACATCAAGCTACCCCAATCTGTCAAATTTCCCCAATTGAAAGTGAACCTTATACTTTTGTAATAAAGTTGAAAAATTATAAATGAAATTCAACAGATTGGGGTAGCTGGATGTGCTGGCGTCTGTACAATTGTTAAGCGTCCCATAAGACAGTCGAGTCTCACTCAATTATTTTTTTTTTTTTTTTTTTATTTATTTATTTATTTATTTTTTTTTTATTTTTTTTTATTTTTTTTTTTTATTACAATGTCACACAGATCATCCTAGTCCCAAACTAAGCAAAGCTTGTACTATGGGTACCAGGCGACGATATACATACTTATATAGATAGATAAATACTTATATACATAGTAAACATCCATGACTCAGAAACAAATATTCGTGCTCATCACACAAATATTTGCACTTACCGGGATTCGAACCCAGGACCACCAGCTTCGTAGGCAGGAGCACTACCAACTAGGCTATGGTGACCGTCAATTGGCCGCACTCAGTTAACCTTGTAACGATATGCTATTGACCTTGTGATAAAACCTTGAATTCAGAAACAGATATTAGAATTTTGATATATTTATCTTACAGGACTTTTATAAGCTCGTAACAAAACTAGGAATCCAGGAACAGATATATAACTTTTGGTGGCGTGATTGGTAAATGCTTGCTTTTCACCCCGCAGGTCACGGGTTCGATTCCTACCCAGGGCCTCTACCGGCTAAGTCGCCGAACATCGATTTCTTAAATGGCGTTCAAATAAATAAAGGTTAACAATGACTTTATCAATCGTTCAATCAGCTTCAACGTTGACAATCGATTCCGGACCATTTATGATGTGGACATGGAAGCCGATTTAACGATTGATTAAGTAATTTTTAACCTTTATTTATTTGAACGCTATGAAAAAAAATCGATGTTCGGCGACTTAGCCGGTAGAGCCCCAGAGATATTTGTGTGCATGAACATGTCTGTTTGTCCTGAGTACAGACTTAGGACAAACAGACATGTTCATCCACACAAATCTATAAAGTATGTATTTACAAAAAAAATAGTGTATGTAATATATCAGTTTTCTGGTTTCCATAGTACAAGCTCTGCTTAGTTTGGGATTAGATGGCCGTGTGTAAACAATGTCCCAGGATTATTATATTTTTTTCTTACATAATATCTTTGTGGGACTGACAGAAGGAGTATCGAAATTAATAAGTCTATCGTAAATCGATATAATTTAACGGGAACATTCTTATTCCGGGCGACAGGTGTGACGAGGGTCCAGTTTTTGCGCCACGCCGCCATTATTGTAGCGTCAATAGTGTCAATACACAATAGAACTTTTATCTCCTTTGTTACTTACACTTAAAAGATTATGTTTTTGGTAAAAAAATTACATAATATTTGGGGAACGGTGGTTACCGCGGATAAAAAAGCTTTAAGTTAGATAGGTATATGTTTTTTGTTAACGAAGTTCGAAGTCTTATGTCCCAAGTGCGTGTGTTTTTTGTTGTTATGGGAGTAGTATCCACTTGTATCCACCACTGTACTCTTGTTATCCAGTTTCAATAGGGCTTTAGAGGTATCGTATTCAATTGCAGATAATTAAAATTGAATACCCGGTTAGGCCAAAATAAGTCGTGTGGGATTTTTCTGGCAAGAACAACTGCCCGGCGGCGTTAGGAAATTAGCCGAACACCGCCAACTTCCTAATCTTCGAGGCAAGGGTGTATTGTTATACACTCTTGCCTTAGATATCACATAAAGCTGTTAGACTTGCGCCTGATATCCCCTCGGTCATGTCCGATAACTCTCCCGAATTTAGGAGAACAGAGTACGAATAAGTACTTGTGTTTGTGCACACACTTCTTGTCTTCTTCTTCAAATATGTACAGTGTTAACTGTGCTAGTCTTAATTGAGTTTGGCTGTCTTAGCCGAAACCAGGAGCACTGTTATAGATACATTTTCATTAGGAAAGTAAGTCTACATAATAAGGCTACGTACCCGTAGGATCCCCTAGTTTGGACCTCGTCTAAAAAGATGACCCTTTGGACCCCCTTGTACCGTTTGGACCTTCAAACTTGGATGTTGTCTATACTTGATTACCCGTTAGACCCTCTATTAAGTAACGAGTTCTGTTGGACCTCATTCACATGTCTTCGTGTAAAAAGTTAAAAAACACTCGTGCACAAAAGTGACACACCTTAATAAAAATAAAACACTACAATATAAATCAATGTTATTAATCAAAAATATAAAAGATCACAACGTTATGTAACAAATAAAAACACATATTCCAGTTACATTTTTCTAATTTGACAAATCTTCAAGACCGTAGGTATACATAAAAATGCATACTATATATTAATTTTCAATGTTTATATCACATTTTAAAAGAAAGAAACACTGATATAATAATGTTAGTAAATCTAAATCTAAATTGTATGCCGTAGCAACTGAATTTGTGAAGATTGGTTTTACAGGCAGCAACTTAATTAAATTTGTAAATATAAGATATCTTTGTATTTTACATATTTGTAAATAACTTTTCAAGTAATCACAGTCTTAGTCTCGTAGATTTGTTGTAAATTTAAAATAATGTATATAAGTAAAATAAAGTATATAAATCACAGATCAAACGTTAAAATCAGTCTTATTTTCTATGTAAACTATGTAAACTAAGTACACTTTATAAAAATATCATAATACATACAAAGTTTTCTATCATAAATCTCGCAGATAATTATAATAAAGTACCGTATTGCCTAACATTAAGATAAGCTTTTCAAAAACAAAAACAAGTATGTTATTAGCTATAAATCACAGATCAATCATTATAATCACAGTATTATCCTACAATTTTCCTAAAAAAAAATTGTTACTTTAACCTAAGAAAACTGAACCCTATCTAATACATAATAGATCACAAATATCAGGACAAGTTTAGTCAAATTCTTTAAATAAATTAGTGGAAAAACATTAAGTTATGTCAAATAAAAAATCTAAAACACATATGTAAGTAACTTTTCTAAGCAATGACCTACACTGTGCTTGTATTCGCTTATGCTATTTCGCCTAATTATTAGAATTCTGGTTAAACATTTTCATCACAACTGTACCTTTTTTTACTAAAATAACGCCGGGCGAATACTAAATAAAAACATATTTTATTAAGGTCCAAAAGGTACTAGAATAGAGGTCCAACAGGTTCATCTTTAGTAGTTTTAATCTTGAAGGTCCAAAGGGTACTTAAAAAGAGGTCCAATGGGCACATTGATTATTATATTTTAAAGAAGGTCCAAAGGGACTTAAAATGAGGTCGAACGGGTACTTTTGCGATAGAGGGTCTAAACTTGTAGGTCCAACGGGTACGTAGCCCATAATAAAGGCAACATATCCCCAGCGACGTCCCATCGATTGAATAAAACACTTGACACCATCGAGACATACCAACAAATTAACTCGCATTTACACTTGTTGTGTAAAAAAATCCGCTCTTACAATGGGCTCACACGAAATGTTTATGACAAAACAGTGTTATTATTATCTCGACCCAATCTAGCGGTTGTCGACAGAGTTGACAAACAAAGTTGTTCAGCTGTCGCCACTGTTGTTTGTCGGCAGTTGACGGGAACAAGTCTGTCTGCTATTCTCAGACGAGTTAAGCGATGTCTATCAGTTGAAGAGCTTTAGGTTATGACATTTTTAGGTTACCTGTCGTATTTGGAGCGAAAACTTTTCGTTAGTCTACTTTTTAGGGTTCCGTAGCCAAATGGCAAAAAAAGGAAGCTGTAGGTACTGTTGAAACTTGGTAAGTAGATGTATTCGGTGAACCTCATTAAGATTTTTACACAAAAATAGAAAAAGAACAAAAATTTTTGGGGGTCCCCATACATAGAACTAAAAATCAAAAAAACATTTTCATATTACGCATACATGTGGGGTGTCAATGGATAGGTCTTCAAAAATGATATTGAGGTTTCTAAAATTTTTTTTTCTAAACTGAATATTTTGCGCGAGATACACTTCCAAAGTGGTAAAATGAGTGTCCCCCCCCCCCCCTATAACTTCTAAAATAAGAGAATGATAAAACTTAAAAAAATATACGATGTACTTGGTGCTATGGAACCCTTCATGTGCGAGTCCGACTCGCACTTGACCGGTTTTTTTTAAAGAGATCAGTATTTTGGAAATCTTATTACAATAGCATGGTACCGTTGCTCTGGGCCGGTAGCTTCTACAAGCGCCTATGGCAAATCGGGTCAACTCGCTGGTCGAGCCGGAATTTAATTGAAGTTTTTCTGGGAAAAAATATTCTCGGTAGCATTTTTTATTTCCTGTGAAATCTCTATAAAATTTAGGCTCGTTCAGCGACCTCCGGGATGCAGTTCCCGGAGCTAAGAGAGTTCTTAATATTTAACATATCGACAAAACCATTGGGCCCACTCATGGACAAATAGTAAAAAATTTCAAATGTTTTGCGGGAAATTATCACTCCCATGCCTCAGGGATCCTGCGCCTAATATTTTTTTAAATTGTTGTCTAGCCATCCTATTGGTCTCCGAAAGAGAAGGAATAAAGAGTGCACAGGCTTGTGGACTGTTAACAAATCCCGCGCAGATAGGCACGTTGAAATTTGACGCCTCGATCAAAATATATACGTCATTCAATTGGTTACTCAAAGAAGTGGACACAGAATATCAATGGATGGCCAGTAAGGGTATTGATTTGTTTTAAAACCTTCTACACAGCCATTACAGACGGTTACCCGTCTCCACAATCTCTTATTATATAGTTCGAATTTTATATGACAAGAAGCGAACAAGAGTAAATTTAACTCCGAAATCGGAATCGTCTTTACACTTGAATAAAAATTCAGACTACACAGAGTTTAAAAGAATAGCGTAAATCTGTTTGGCTCCAGATAAAAAGTACAGAAGCATACGGGCCAGGAGATGAAAGATAATACTAGAAGAATACTGAATACGCTGACATTCTCTTAAAACAATTCTTATTAAAAGAAAGAGGAAACCTTTTTCCTGAAAACACGCAATGTCTATATTCAACCAGTTCTAATATTATACCATCTATCTACCCACGGCTTGGCTTACTTGGCGATTTTTATTGAATTTGTGTAGAATATTTAAATTCGAGCAATAAACAACATACATGATGGTTTAATAACTTAATTATCTAGCCGCTTATACAAAGTGTAACATAAATAACTGACGAAAATCAAGGAGTTTATTTTGTATATGACAATGAGTAATGAAACTAAACAACACGTAGAATATCTACTTGCAAAATACACAAAAAACAAGATTATCATGACGAACTTGGCTAACTAATATGGCGATCCCCAGACGCATTATGTATGGGGAGACAACATTACATATTAATATACTCACCAATAATAATGGACACTAAATCCACTGAGGTTTCAACCTGTATTACATATTATGGGTATCAAAATGTGGACTCCGTTCGTGCATTATGTAACCGGCCTTAACAGTGTGACAAACGATCAGTGAGGGTAGTTAAATACTCGATGCCCTCAGTAGCGGAGAAACACCGCTGCGCCAGTCATCCCGTGACCACGATCAATGCAACTTGGTCGAAACGTCGGGAAAATAACAATAAGGTTAGTCGCGTTAATACCTGTTAACAATCTATACATATAATAATATCGTAGGAAAGTCAAAACTGTACATTGAATATTTTTATAAAAGGATATTTGGGGCGTGATCTACAATTAATATCCAAGCCAAAAATATAGTTTTTAGAATTTTTGTCTGTTTGTCTGTATGTATGTCCGGGCCAAACTCAAAAAGTACTGCATGTATTTACTTCAAATTTTGCATGAATATTACTAAGAGGCCGGGTCAACATATAGGCTACATATTGTCACGCTATCACCTACGGGGGAGGAGCTGTGATAATTAATAAAATTTAACGCGGGTAAAACCGCGGGGCACCGCTAGTGTTCATATATTATTAAAAGCGTCTCAAAAGTTGTTATTAGATAAATTCACAAACTAGGTTAGTATAAAAGTAATTTCACAAGGTTCATTTATTTTATGAGTAGATTGCGTTCCTAATTTTTCTCCACTTTTCATAGTATACCTTGTATAATAATGGGCCCACCGAAAACTACATCAGCAACAAACTTAGCCAGTTCGTGTATTGCACAGTGGCCCGATAACTAAGGAAGTTATTCAATGTTTAGCCCAGTTCTACTGTATATTAAATTGTGTGTGCATCTGGAGACTAGAACAGGGCCGAATCTTAACGCTTTAATTACATGCTACAGGTTCCGAGTTGCTTAACGATACAGAAACTCAATTTGATAAGTAGATTAAGGCGACCCAATCATAAAAAAAATAAGTGGAGTGAGGGGCAGTGAGCGGCGGCGCGCGATGTTATGTCGAAGAGTCTTTACGCCAAAATAGTTTTGTTTAATAAAATATGTTTTTTTAATTTTATAATCACAATACTATTATAAAGGCGAAAGTTTGTGAGTGTGTATGTTTGTTGCTTCTTAACGTCTAAACGGCTGGAGCTATTTTAATAAAAATTGGTATGGAGTTAGCTGACACCCTGGATTGACACATAGGCTAATATTTATAAAGTTTAACGCGGCTAAAACCGCGGGGCACAGCTAGTATCCTATAAAAGTATTAAGTATATATCTAGTTCTCTTCCTTCCGGTTCTAAAATCAGTTCTTTATACTTTTTCTCTGTTGTATAAGTTAAACAACCATGTTAATCTATAGGTAATCAAAAGTATGAGAAGAATCAGTTCCGAATATTCTATACTTACTGAAAAAAAATTGAATTCTCAATATCCTTAATGCGTCGACTTAATTTGAAAGAGTTTAACTGAAGATCTAATTACATATATCATACAACACAATCCCTGCACGTATAGGATAAATAGAGCGAACGGAAATCTGTAAACCTAAAATGCTAATAAAAAAATATATTTTGTTTTATTTGTTTCTAAATATAATTAATACTTTCAACTAAGAAAACTACACAATTCAAATCATATCATTACAAAACAGCAACACACTTATTCTATGAGTAGGTACTTAATACTTAGCTACTGAGTAGGTAACGTTACGTTTAACAAGTTTTTACTACCAAGAACTAACAACACATAAAATAACAATTAAAATTTATAAATTTTATCGTTTTAAGATTTGAAGATTGCTAAAAATTGTTGAATCAAACAACAATTTTTAGCAATTCTGAACTCTTTAACAAAGCCGTTCATCGAAATGTACATAACAATAAAATTTATTAATTTTAATTGTTATTTTGCGTGTTGTATACATTGATATACAAAAAAGCCCTTGCCCTTACCCTATACAAAATATGCTCACATAATCAAAACTGACCTGATGAAAAAATGGTTCTATTAGCTAAATTGTTTAACGTAAATTACCTTTATGGGGTCCTTGAATTAATAACGCTAACTCTAAGTCCGTACCGGGCCCTGAAATCAACTACTGAAGTTGGTGCATGTTGGTCTAATCTCGTAATGCTGGTCACCAGAAACTTGTTGTAATAGTTAGTTCAGCGTATTGTATAACTGTGATATCATGGTCTATTGTTGTTTTGAGTTTAGTGTCTAAGGCTACCTCCGCACAGACAAGCGGCTTGCTTAGCGACGAGAGCCTAGTGGCTTGCGCTCTTGCTACTTGCTAGGATACACGGTGACCGCACTGCAGGTGGTTTACGTGGTGGTTCTCTTTTAAAAAGTGATGAAATTAATATTTCACCCATATTTTCTTTTAAAATGCTTCGCGCCTCGTGACAAAATACCAACACATTTGTTTACTTCGATAAACGCTAAGCGACTAGATAGGCGCCAAGCGCGCAGTGCGGCCAGTCGCGACTATTCTAGAACGTTCGTTTTAATAAGCTACTTGCTAGGTGACTCGCTAGGCTTTAGGCGCTAAGCAAGCCGCTTGTCTGTGCGGACGTAGCCTAAGAGTCTCAAGGAGGATTATTAATTTAACATTTTTTGTACGTTTGTACTTTTGACATGTCATACCTCATACTGAGTCGTATGACGTGCGTGACAGCAACGCTCTCTCTTTCGCTTTGTCTCTCTCTCTCTCTCTCTTTGTCCGGAAACCCTAGCGACCTGGATTTTGGTACTCATATAATAAGAGTTTGATTAGGTAAATAAATAAAACAATACATTGCAAATAAGGATTACTGTATTTTTTTAATAATAGGAGCAATATTAAAATTCCGGATAGAATTGAAGAAATGCCAGTAAAAGCATTTAAAAAAATTAAATCATTGTTATCAGAGAAAGGGGGCTGGTCGGAAAAAATTCTTACGAAAAGTTGTCACGACACTTTCTGCAGCTGTGCGGCGTGCGCATGTTTCTCTGTCTGTCTGTCTCTCTCTCTCTCTCTCTTATAGAAAGCAAGCCAGATATTTTCATTTCTATTTCGCATTGAACGGTGTGGTGTCGCGACGATTATTTTTGTTGAGTGTATACAGGTTTTTTGTACTTAATAAATAATAAGAAATAACTTCGTTCCATCCGGGTGTCCCTTGACACCTCTCAAGTATTATAATAATTTAATAACTTAATAATAATATTTAGTAATAATTATGTAATTAAGTATATGTCAATATTTGTATTTCAATTAAATTGACTAAAGTTGTAAGGGCCATGTACTTAATTAAGTATAAGAACAAATTAATTTACCAACTTTACTGGGAATAAAGAATATGAATATGAACGCCTTAACCTAGTTTATTCTAGAATAAATATAAAACATTAGCAGTGCCCCCGGACTTCGTTCCGCGTTATAAATATTTTTGTCCCTGCCTGTTTGTCCCACGTAATACTTCGGGTTAAAAATTCGGGATAAATTTTGGAATTTTTCATAGTCTATGACACTCCACAATAACGTAGCTTTCCATTGGTGAAACAATTTCGAAAATAGGTACAGTGTATCCAAAGATTACCCCTTACACCGTCAGAAACTCACAACCTCACAAACGTTACCTCTTTATAATATTAGTATATATACATATAATAAAATCGTAGGAAAGTCAAAACTGTACATTGACTATTTTTTTAAAGGATACTCGTGGCGTGGTCTACAATAGATATCGAAGCCAAAAATATAGTTTTTAGAATTTTTTTCTGTTTAACTGTATATATGTCCGGGCTAAACTCAAAAAGTACTACATGGATTTACTTTAAATTTTGCATGAATGTTACTAAGAGATCGGGTCAACATATAGGCTACAAAATTATCACGCTATCACTTACGGGGGAGGAGTGATAATTTATAAAATTTAACGCGGGTAAAACCATGGGGCACAGCTAGTAAAATAATATAAATATATAATAAGATGACTATTCGTTATGGCATTGTTACGACTATACAGAGCTGCACGATAATCAGTTTGGTTTTCGGCCACAACTCTCAACAGAAAGTGCAATATTGTGTCTTAAGCATACTGTCAGATACTACACGAATCGCAAGACTCCAGTTTATGCGTGTTTTCTCGACTTGTCTAAGGCTTTCGACTCTGTCTCATATGACATCTTATGGAAAAAACTAGAAGACAGTAAGGTACCACGTGAACTCGTAAAAATTTTCAAGTACTGGTATTCGCACCAGGTCAATAGCGTCAGATGGGCGGGAGCAATGTCGGATCCGTATCGGCAAAAATGTGGCGTGAGGCAGGGGGGACTGACATCTCCCACATTGTTCAATCTCTACATGAACGAACTGATCATCGAGCTCAGTGAACGCAGTGTCGGCTGTCATATTGACGATGTCTGTGTCAACAACATTTCCTATGCAGATGACACTGTGCTCCTAAGTGCGTCTATTTGTGGTTTGAAAAAACTCATACGGATTTGTGAGAAATACGCCTGTGACCATGGGTTGAAATATAATGTCAGCAAGAGCCAGTACATGGTCTTTGAGACCGCCGGTGCTAGATGTCCACCTTATCTACCACCTATAAAACTGAATGGTATTCAACTTGAAAGGGTTGATAATTTCAAATATTTAGGGCATATAGTGACGGTTGGTCTCGAAGATCATGCTGACATAGAACGGGAACGGAGGGCGCTGTCGCGAAGGGCGAACATGTTGGGTCGCAGGTTTGCACGATGTTCGGTCGCAGTAAAAATAACGCTTTTCAGAGCATACTGCACCTCGTTGTACACCTGTTCCCTATGGGCTACATATTCGCAACGGGTGTACAGTGCCCTCCGCGTTCAGTATAATAACGCTTTTAGGGGAGTGTTGAGGCTGCCCCCCTTCTGCAGCGCCTCGGGCATGTTTGCGGATGCGCGCACTGATTGTTTTCACGCTACGATGCGTAAAAGGTGCGCCTCCCTGGTGCGCAGAGTCCGGGCCAGCTCTAACACTGTCCTGATGATGATCGCGGATCGATTGGATTGCCCCTATATCCAGCACTGCTCTCAGAGGCAAGTCATAAAGTGTGGGATATAGGTGTGGGATTTATATTCGAGAAGGAAAGTAAAGTCTTCAATAGTTTTAAAACTTGATTTATTTCGGAGCACACACACGTCTTAATACAGTCTTTCCGCCATTACTCCTTTTAAATCTTACCTCTCTTTCACACATCACACCTTTCACTCTAACAATTGCGTTTCGTTCCTACAGATCGGCCATCCAACAATCATGTCTGTCCCAGACATGCCATTCACATTCAGACCAACTCACACTCTTAACAATATCATCTTTCATTCTTATACTACTTAACAGAATTTACATAAAATTAGTACACTAAACATTCATCAATCTTAACTAACCCAACAATCTTATACAATACAATATTTAACACAGTCATAGACCATATTATGCAAAGTAACAGTCGACAGTCTTAACTAAAACTATTAAATCATCTTTGTAAGTATAGATATCTTTTACACCAGTAATAGAACATAAAATATAAGGTGACAAGTCTTAACCATATACTTCATTAAAACTTTTAAGTTCTTGAAAAAGGTAAATTTTTTAAATAGTTACAATTCTATAAATCAAGAATATTATACAAATCTTACATAAAGCACTAACACTTTATTTTATTATAGAACTTCTTTTACAAACAAGAATAAAGTAAGTACACCGGCTTAGGTCATATCTAAACCCTTAAATTAAAATAACCTTTGTTTATTTAGGTATGTTTAGTAAAGAATAAACATATTTTAAAGCATTCTTAAATAATATGAAACTAAAAGTCTTAGCAAAATCTTTACTTACTTCTTTTAATAAGGTAAGTATGTAGGTACATTTTAGAAATTAGAGAACATCTTTAAATCTAACTTTTACATCTCTTTAACACAAACACAACATCTGTTAAGCTTTCTTACAGAGGATATTAAACATATCTGCTGAAGTTAGTAGGTACACTAAGTTTAATTATACATTATAAGATTACTACAGTTACATTTTAATGTTAAAATGAACAGAGCAGTCATATCACTGTATCAGTATTATGTTAAAAAAACTGAAAAACACACATTAACAAGGAGATTACCTTTACAACATTTTGAACATAAGTTTAGAAACAACACATTCAAGTTTTCTTTTTATGTAAAGCAATTGGTAAAAATACACAAAAACAGTTTTGAGCTTCTCTCAAGAGTCCTATGCCAACAAATGAAAACTTTTGAACTAACAAATATGGAGGAAATCTAAAAACAACAAAATAAAATTTATAAGTAGATCATACCTTAATTTTTTGGCCACCTTTTCATTCCATCGGCTGCACATGTTGTTTTTATTGGACCTTCTGCGGTGATATCATCTTTCTCTACATCATAGCGGTCCTTTCTTTTGACCTTTGTGATTCTGTATGGACCAAGGTATTTTGGTTTCAATTTGAGACCTGGACCAAATTGTGTTCGTCGTATAGCCACTCTATCTCCTTCCTTGTACTTGGTGCTCTCTTCTCTCTTTTTGTTATAGGTTTTTGTATTTTCTTCCTGAATCTTACTTATTTGTTCCTTTGCCAAACATCTTAAGTCTTCTCTTTCTTCTTGAAACCTTTCAATGTCTTCTTTTTGTAATAATTCAATTAAAGGAATGTCATTGAGTTTCATCTTTGAACCTATTAATAATTGAAATGGGCTTGTACCAATACTTCTTTGGAATGTGCTATTGATTGCTCTTTGCAGTCTACTCACATGCTTATACCAGACTGATTGATCTTCAATACATAGCTTTGTTAGAACTGGCTTGATTATTCCATTAATCCTCTCAACTTGCCCGTTACCTCTTGGTACACCGGTAGTAATTTTTATATGAACAATATTCTCATTTTCACAATATTCTGCAAAGTCATTGCTGGTAAATGCTGTACCTCTATCAGTGATTATTCTTTCAGGATTTCCAAATATCTGTTGATGTAGCTTGAGTTTATCCAATGTTTCAGTACTTGTGGTGCTTTTAACAGGGAACAACCATACAAATTTGGTGAATGCATCAACCACAGTTAGGATGTGATTGTATCTTTTCTTTGTTTCAGTCATTGGACCAATGTGATCGAGGTGAAGAGTGTGTAAGGGAATACTTTCTTTGCTTATTGGATTCAGAAAACCTTCCTTTCCCTGTTTTTTAGTTGCTAACAAGCAAGGTATACATCCAACAATAAAATCTTCTATCTTTTTATCAATATCTTTGATATAAAAATCTTTATTGAGTAATTCTTTCATTTTCTTCTTTGAGAAATGTCCATTGTCATGCAATCTTTTTATAATTTCTTTTTCCATGCTTCCTGGTATTACTAATTGTTTCTGATCTCCTTTATATAATATATCATTTTCTATCCAATAGTCTAAGTAGGGTTTTTCTTTCAGAATGTCATAAATTGCTTTTAATCCTTCATCTTGAATCTGTGCTTCTTTTACTCTATCATGAAGATTGACTATTACAGCTGACATGTAGGGATTCCTGCTCAGTGCATCTACATGTTTCATTTTAGAGCCTATCCTGTGCTCAACTTCAAAGTCATATTGATCCAAAAGCAACACCCATCTTGCAACCTTAGCAGATAAATCTTTCTTTTTAAGAGTCAATGCAAATGCTTGGCAGTCTGTCACTATCTTGAAATGTATTCCATACAGGTAGTGTCTGAATTTCTTTATGGCTTCTATTATAGCAAGAGCTTCTAGTTCATAGCTTGAGTATTTTTGTTCTGCCTCGTTTGTTTTCCTGCTCATGTATAGTACTGGGTGTAAACCACTATCTGGGTGCTTCTGTAATAAAATAGCAGAGTATGCCACACTGGATGCGTCTGTATGAACCTCTGTTGGTAAATTTGGATTATATATTTTCAATACTGGACTACTTGCAAGTTTTTGTTTTAATGCGTTAAAAGCTGCATGCTGTTCTTCTTCAAAAATAAATACAGCGTCTTTCTTAATTAAATCCGTCAAAGGTTTTGCAATTAAAGCATAATTTTCTATGTATTTCCTGAAATAGGATGTCAATCCTATGAAGCTATGGACTTGTTTAACATTCTTTGGTTCTGGGTATCTCATTACTGCAGCTGTTTTCTCTGGGCTTGGACTTATTTTTCCATCACATATAAGATGTCCTAGGTATTCAACTTCTCGACACAGTAGCTTAGCTTTTTTCCAATTAAATTGTAGCCCATACTCTGAAGCTACAGACAAAACTTGTTTTAACCTTTGAACGGCTTGAGTTTGTCCATCGGCTGGAATCAAAATGTCATCAAAGAAAAGGAGCATTATATTTTTTGCAATTAAATCTCTAAAAATAATAGACACAAATCTCATAAAATATTTCGGTGAACTGGATAATCCAAACGGAGCTCTTAAGAAATTATATTGGCCTTGATGGGTAACAAAAGATGTATAAGGTATTGACTCTTCGCTTACCCTTAGATGGAAGAATCCATTCTTAAGGTCAAGCACACTGAATACTTTAGCAGTCCTGAGTTTATCAATTAAATCTTCTATAATAGGAAGTGGATATTCGTCTTTGACTATCTTTTTATTGAGCTGCCTGTAATCAACACAAACTCTTGTTGAGCCATCCTTCTTTTTTACTAAAACCAGTGGATATTCAGAGTAACTCACCTGTATAATGTTGTCGTTTAACCACTCCTCTACTTGGTTTTCCACTATCTCTTGCTCCTTAAATGATAAACGTCGAGGCTTCTGGGCAACTGGTATGTCGTCTTTTAGCACAATCTTCAACTTAATAGGTGCTTCTTTCGTTTGGTTTGGCTTGTAATTCTCAACACACTGCAGAACTTCTTCTTTTATAGCCGGATCAACCCCATGACCCACCATAACACTATTATCAAAAGAAAAACAATTAAGACATTTCATCCAATCTTCCCCAGAGGGTAATAACTGAACACAGCCCTCATTCATTACCATAGTAACCCCTGAGAGAAACTCATGACCTAATATGATAACATAAGGCATACAATCTTTAGGCACAACATGAAAAATTACGTTTGTATAATAACGTCCATTGATTGTTATATTTACTTGAAATTTTCCTAACGAATACACTTGTTTATATCCGAGTCCCGACAATATTACAGTATCTTCCCGCGACTCTGGCCGTCCAATCGCATTGTAAAACTGCTCCGACATTAAATTTACATCGCTTCCTGAATCTATGAGCGCTTTTCCTTCCATATTATTGATAATGATGCTCATAACCGGCTTGCACTGTTTGTTTTTAATAGACATCTTCTTCTTCTTTTTATAAATGGCAATTAGTGCCGATGTCGACAATTCTGCCAATGTCAGATTGTGAAATGGGAAAACGTGAAAATAAATTAATTCAATTTTAACGACACTAAATTGGTAACACTTATTGTGTATCTTGCTGAGTGTTATAACACTGGAATAGACATAATAATGATGATACATAATATAAATATGAACATGAATATTTGTTAAAGTATTAGAAATATGCCACTACAAAATTCATCCACTACAAAATTCATCTATACTTACCTACAATTTGATGCGATTGCATCGGATAAAAGCCATTAAAACTTTGAAAATTTCTGGGGATGAACATGTCAATAATGATGAAAAGTTAATGGGGGTAGGGATATTTAAATTAGAGAGGCAACTGTACAAATTAAAAGCAGGATTAAGTTGCGAGCATTCAAAAAATATGTGGTCCAGAGAACCCTCATCCAACCCACACTCACAAAGTGATGAATCTCGAACCCGAATTTTCCGAAGGAAAACAGGTGTACAGCAATGACCTACACGGAGTCTGCAAAGAACTGATGTAACAGTTTTAGAGACTTTCTTATATCTGAAAAACCAAGGCTTTAAAGGTATATTGGGTTGTATTGAGTAATAAAAGCTACCCTTCTTCTTACTGGAACTATCCCAATTAATTTGCCATGACCTTTGTTGATTTATTTTTGGAAGATTCAGTAAATCATAACCATAAAAACAATAGTACTTCTTATCCACCATTTGACATGTGACGGCATCTTTAGCTAATAAGTCAGCACATTCATTGCCTCTAATGCCGCAATGACTTGGTATCCAAGCTAGTTGAACAGTTTTCTGATTTTCTGAACATACTAAAAGAGATTTTTTAATTTCTAGAATAAGTGGGCTATGTAATTTAGATTGAAGGGGGTTTTGGTCTAAAACTTTTAAAGTGCTTAAGGAGTCTGTGAAAATTACAGCCATACTGATATTATGTGATTCTATAAAACGACATGCTTCTAATATAGCAACACATTCACCTGTGAATACCGAAGATTCCACAGGACACCTAAATTTCAGAATAATTTTAGAATTTTTATAAAAAACAGCGACGCCAGTAGGTTGAGAGCCTGAGAGCTTTGAGGCATCAGTAAAGAATATATCAAATCCCCTCCATCGTTCACAAACCAATGCATTGAAGGCCAGATCCGCAGAAGGTGAATCCCTCGAGATTCCAATATGGTAAAATATTTCTGGTTTAAAGGTTAGGACTTTATACTCAAAGTTAAATAGAGGGAGTTTAGGGAATGTAACAATAGGGCTTACAAGGTTTTGTAAATTTTGAAACGAAACTATAATTAATGGAGTTTCTTTATGTCGCCAGTACCTTGACTGATTGCACAATATGCTCAAATTGATTAATTTTTGCAGTAATGGATGGCAATTTTGAGTAATAATTTTGGACACAAATCGAGATGCCAGATATTGCCTTCTTAAAAATAAGGGAGGTTCTGCACATTCAACCTGCAACGCATTAACCGGTGAGGACTTCATGCACCCAGAGATGATCCGAAGGCACCCAAATTGCACCTTATCTAATCTGGCTAATGCACTTTTGTTACATGGGACCAAAAGAAAGCTGCCATAATCCATTATGCTTCTGACTAGCGCATTGTACACCAATTTCATGGTATACGGGTGAGCACCCCACCAGACCCCAGCGAGAACTTTTAAAATAGGTATTATCCTTTCACATCTTTGAACCAAGTAATTGAGATGATGTAAACCTGTTAACTTTGAATCCAAAACAACGCCTAAAAATTTAGCTTGCGAAACAATTGGAATATTTTGATCATTCACCCTTACTATAAAGTGAGGGACTAATCTTTTACGTGTAAATGTTACAACCGAACTCTTGGGTGCCGATAACTTTAGGCCATGATCCAATAACCACTGATTGAGAGATTCCAGGGAGAGGCATAGAGAGGCGGCAGCATCCTTGATGGAGGGATCGGTCACGTAGAGAGCTAGATCATCTGCGTACTGTAAGAGGTGACAGTTTGAATTAAGACATGAACCTATGTCAGCTGAATATAAATTATATAGTAAAGGACTTAAAACTGAGCCCTGAGGTAAGCCCTTCCATGTATGCCTTACCTTAAATTCCTCCCCCTGAACTCTCAAAACCAGGGAGCGGCACATAAATAAACTACAGATACACTGTACCATCTTCACTGGAATTCTTAGTTTTAGCAATTTTTCCCTGAGAATAGGGAGTTCGACACTGTCATATGAAGATGCTATGTCAAGAAAGGAAGCAACAACTGAGTCATTTCTAGAGAAGGCCAACCGTATGTCAGTGATCAGAACCCCGATGCTGTCCATGGTACCAAGACCTTTTCTGAACCCAAACTGGGAGGAAGGCAATATATTCTTGGATTCAACTATCCACTCTAGACGGTTCTTAATCAGATGTTCCAAAAGTTTTGCCAACACTGACGACAAAGCTATTGGTCTTAGGCCATTCGGGTCATCTGCATGTTTGCCAGGCTTTAGGAGGGGAATAATTATTTGTGTCTTCCACTGTTCGGGGATCCAACCATGCCCATAACTAAAGTTAAGTAGGTCTAATAAATATCTTTTTGATTTGGGACCAGCATGAACTATAAAAGAATAAGGGATCCCATCTATACCTGGTGCTGTGTCTCGGACATGTCTGAGGATCATGTCTAATTCTTGCATAGAGAATGGGTCATCAAAAGGGTCATCAGATAGGGACAAAGGCGGCAAAAAGCTTTCAGCTTCAGATGGAACATAGGGAGGGGCTATCCTGTCAAAAAACTGATCAGCTACTTCGCGGGTTACTGGAGCTGACACTGATGGGGAGCAGCCACTTCTGAACCTTTTGATATTTTTCCATACCACTGACGGCTGTGTTGATGGAGATAGAGAAGTGCAGAATTGTACCCAACCAGCACGTTTCTTCCTACGTAGCAGTCTATTTGATTTTGCATAAGCCTGTTTGTATGCTATGAGATTATGGATGTTCATCACGGAGTTATAGATTAATTCCGCTTTCTTCCTTTCCTGAATTGCCACAGTGCAGTCACGATCCCACCATGGAGGTGATGGTATTTTGTCGCGGGCACTATTTTTGATAGTGAATGACGAATCAGCACATGAAATCATGGCAGAAATCAGCAAGTTATAGCAGCTTTCCACATAACAGTGATCAGATGAATTTAAAATTATTGAATTTAAATTTGGAAGGGTATCAATTTGGCCATCCAATAATGAAGAGAAACCTGCCCAATCAGGATTGGACAAGTTATACTTCAAAAGTGGAGGTGATGTTTTCTCTAAATACGTTTTATCAGCCAAAGAAATAACAATGGGATAGTGATCACTGCCATATGTCAGACTGGTGCATTGCCAGTGGGCTGAAGCTGCCATATTCATTGAGCAGAATGTTAGGTCAACACAACTTTTATGCTGTCCTGGAAGTGTTCTACGAGTTGAACTACCATCATTAAGAATACAGAGATTAAGGTCATCCAAAATCTCCACCAAACCTTCCCCAAAGGAATCACAACGTTCCGAACCCCATCTAAAATGATGACAATTAAAGTCACCCATAACCAGTAGTGGTCCATTAATACTTTGGAACACATTTCTTAGCATTGGTAATAGATACTGCTGGGGGTGAGCTATGTAGACTGAGAAGACATTGGTGCCCTCCACACAATCTGCAGCTATACTCATATCCCCATCCAATACCGGCAAAGGGATAGACCTAAATGGAATACGGTTGTTTAGGAGCAGAGCTGACCCACCATAGCCATCAGATCTATCGCACCTGAGGATGTTGTATAATGGCATACGAAAGTTAAGACTTGGGGTTAACCAAGTCTCAGCAATGGAACAAGCCAAAGGCTTGTATTTGTTCAAGAGGAAGATGAGGTCGTGTTTTTTATGAAAAACACTCCTCACATTCCACTGGAGAAATACTTGGTGTGGAGCCATTTTTAAAATCTAAAAGAATAGGGATGTGTGTGTCTGCAACGTTGGACGGTGATGAAATGCTAGAAAGGATTTTAACAATTAAATTAATAAGAAAAGATGAATTTTGAACAGGTACTAAATTAGGCTGGTTAATATTGTTGTTGCTACTGTTGATAGCACAGCCATTAGGCTGCGAAGGTGGAGGGGAGCTAGTAATCTGGTTATGAGCACTTTTGTCATATGAAGGAGAAAGAGGAGTACGGGCCTTGGGCTGCTTAAAGTAAGTTCTCCTATATGATACAGTTTTCTGCGAGGGTGTAGATTTGACAGCATTTGCATAATTGGAGTTAATTACCGGTATGACTATACTGGCTTCAGCATACGAAATTGACTTTTCAGCCATGGTTTTCTTAATAACCTTCTGCCTTTTGTACTCCAGGCAATCTTTGCTATTTGCAAAATGATTGCCATTGCACAAAACGCAGAAAGCCTCACTTTCAGAAACATTACAGCTATCTCTCCCGTGTTCATGCCCACATTTAATACAACGGTCCTTGGACCTGCACACAGATTCAACATGCCCAAAACGACAGCATTTATGGCACTGAATTGTTGGATATATATATTGCTCAACTGGAAGCGATGTGTAGCAGCAAAAAACCCTTTGGGGGAGAACTTGGCCATCAAAGGTTAGGACACATGTTTCCGTTGGCTTCCACTCAGTTACCCCATCACGATTAACTTTTCTGTTAATACGGCGAACTTTCAAAATTGCACCACAGCCTACAGGTACTTTCAGATACAACTTGGCCTCATCTTCTGTCATATCATTTGGTACTCCTGATACAACTCCCATGCGTGTGATGTTGAATGTTGGCAGGACTGCAACATAATTGTGGCTTGAGAGTAGAGGGTTAAATAGAAATGAGTTGGCATCTTCTGAAGATGAAAACTCTACCGAAACACGGTTTCTGCCCACTTTCTTTACACCACCAGACATAATATTGCTTATATTGTTGTTAAATAAAAATAGGCCAAAAGATACAGGGTGCAGCGTAGTACCAGCATTGGGTTGAGCTTCCATGCGAGACACATGGACAAGGAAAGGAGCTTTATCACTTACCGAGTACTCACTTCTTCCTATTATTGATTTTGATACATTTGTTGGGCAGCTGGGAGGTAGGTTTAGGGGTCGTTTAAAACTTGCCGAAGTTACAATTCTTTTTGGCGGACCAAGAGAACATGCCGCAGCAGCGAGTTGGGACAGAGGGCTGAGAGGGAATGTAGGGCCGTTGGGGGGGAATGGTTCATAATTAGGAGTGGCAGGAATATCAGGAGGAATTCCCGGATCGGGAGGTTTATCCGTATCCATCACTCCGTGATGAATACGGAGAAAATACTACAATATAGGCACGTTACAAACCACACGTACAGACAATCAGAGAACAATAACAAGTCACAAAAAACACAATTATACGTGATTAAGAGACACAAAACCGCGAAAATTGCCAAAATTCCTAGACACACGTGTTTACCAATGACACACTGTGTCGATAATCATCTTGTTTTGTTGATCTTCTTCGTTATCAAAGTAGCAAGTTATGCCGATTTCGACAATTCACCGAAATCCCAAAAAATCCCCGGACACACGTGTTCACCAATAACACACTGTGGCGAGTATAGATTTTAGTCTTCTTGCGGCAAAACGGAAGCAAATTTTTTCAACATGACTCACAATCAGCCGTTATTTTAAATTTTTGACGAATTTTTTCACCAAGATGGACGACGCTGGAAATCAGTCCTTAATAGACATCATAACCTCTTTGTTCTCCTCATAGCTGTCAAAAGTAGAGTTGCCAACTGAAGAAATTGTATTCGTCGTGAACATCGCGCGTTTTGACGTGCTTGCATTGGGTGAGATGTCTTGATGACGTTCGTTATGTTGGCGATACTGCCGGTAGTTTTCGCTGGCCGCCGCGCGTGTCGCTGCTGTCGTCGTCGCCGGCGTTCGTCCTCCGAAGTTCCCCGATTGTTTCCGAACATCGACGAATCTTGTTCCATTTGGCGCCATTTTTACCGTCGTTGGACAATTTGATGAAATATGACCGAAATCATTGCATGCGAAACACTTCAATCCTCTCTCTTTATGCGGACAATTTTGCGATGAATGATTTAGTTCACCACAGCTATAACAACGCAAATCATATGCACCCACTTTCTGGTGTCTTGTAACTCGCTGATTTTGATTTGATGTATCTCGACGCACCTTCATTTTATTTTTCACAGTTTCGTAAATCTTAATTTTTTCTTTTAGGTCGCCGTAGGTAGTTACGCCGTATAATATCATTTTATTCGTCTCTAAGTCTTGAATCCCGTCAACTATGTATTTTATAGCTACGTAATCTGGAATTTTGCCGCGCTTTCCTAGCTCCCTCATTATTAGGATGTAATCTAGGTAGCTTTCACCACTCCTTTTTTTTCGTGCGCTCATCATCTCATGCACAGTTTTTTGATCGAGTGTATCCGGAAATTCCTTGGTAATAGCTTGTTTCAATTCGGCCCACGTCTTATGTATTTTTTCACTCTTGAGCCACAATGCCGCCGTGCCTAACGATCGCCTGGCTATTATCAATTGCTGAAGCGGAGTCCAACCAAAGATTTCAGCGCTTTCTTCGATATTGTTCGCCCAATTCGTAACACTGTAGGTATCGTCGCAGCCCGTGAATGTAGGTATTAGATCATCAGCATACCCGATACTTGATAATCTAGGTGCCGCCGCCGTCATCGCTGTATCCTCGCTGGTTTTGGACATCACGTCGTCTACGTTTCTTCCGTCTATCGTCTTAGCGTCTTAATGTGAATTGATGTTCCCTCCAACGGATTACCGCGTGCTTGTAGAAAAAATTTGCACACCGCCCGGTACAAATCTTCGTATCGTCTTTTCTCGTCAATCCTTGAAGCTCCCGTCTTGATTTTCCTTCTCGTATCCCGGACGAGCCCCCAAAATTGTGGGATTTATATTCGAGAAGGAAAGTAAAGTCTTCAATAGTTTTAAAACTTGATTTATTTCGGAGCACACACACGTCTTAATACAGTCTTTCCGCCATTACTCCTTTTAAATCTTACCTCTCTTTCACACATCACACCTTTCACTCTAACAATTGCGTTTCGTTCCTACATAGGCGTAATTTCAATCTATCTAAATATAGCGTTATTTAATTTAATTATATGTACAAATTTTTATTTATCAATTTAATCAATTAGTATCGTGTGTGTTATTATTATTTTTATTTTTATAATGTTATTTCTAATTATTAATTTTGTTTTTGTATTTTATTATGTTTGTATTTTCTGCCTATGGGTCGCAATTAGTTACCCGAAATAAACATATTTTATTTTATTTTTTATTTATTTATTTATGGCATTGTTACGAAAGAGCATTGTATCGAACACAAAATCCGTAGAGTAGCTACCGTGTTGCACATTATCAGCGCGCCGCCCGTCCCATTATGCGGAGCAGGGCATTTGTATGCTGCACGGCGACAGTCTCGCAGACAACACGGACTATCAGGACGGTGACAATTTAGAATTCCAACGTACCAGTCGCTTTATAATGAGGTTTATTGGGTTAAATTTGTCTGAAAGTCCATATTTTGTGGTTAATTAAAATACTTTGCTTTTCATGAATATACAACATGTAACTTAATTAACGCACACCCTGAAAATAGTTTGTTCAGAATCGTTTACTGAATCGATTTATATCATTTTTAATATAGGTAATTTTTTATTAAAAAAAATAATTAAAGTTATGGAAATTATCGTTATTTTGACCCTGTACAGTCAAAACAAATTGAAATGGACAGTAAGTCAAAGTAATGGGACTTTTAAATCGCAGTTTTATTTGTATACGTCCAAATTCCATCATTCAATACAAAATAAAGAAAAATAAACTTTATTTCAAGACACTAATTTAGTCAATAAACTATAAAAATATAATAAATAAATAGGGTAAATGCATTATGTTTATGCATTTACCCTATTTATTAAATTAAAAATTCAGTGAATGTATTATGATTACAACATAATATTCTAATTGGTGTTTGAGGGTGTGCATTAATTACGTTACATGTTGTATAAAAAAAAATGATGTTTTTTTTTTAATTTATTTAGGATCGATTCACATTTTTTTGTATTTGTCCACGTGATCAGCGCCACTAATGGACAATCGCAACACTAGAGGGACCGCAAGTGCGTTGCCGGCTTTTAAGAATGGAATATCAAATATCCCTCCGCAGTAAACTAATTCGCGAGAGCAGTAGTACGCGGTAAAAGTTTATTGATAGATGACTATCCATCCACGTGATATGGAAGAAATTTTACTTCTGGGTCTTTGGCGGATCGTGGCAGCAGTTATAAGTTCTAATAAGTTCTCAGCACACTGCAAATGCGGTTTATATGGTTAATTAAATACCCTTGTTTGTTGGAAAATATTATCAGGAATTCAAATTCACAGTACAATGACACTACCTTGGAAAAACAGTTGTGGAGCCGATACTCTAATAACATCGAAAGCCTAAAAGGATATCTACTATATAAAAATAAGTCGGGTTTTCCTTCCTGACGCTATAACTCCAGAACGCACGAACCGATTTCCACGGTTTTGCATTCGTTGAAAAGGTCTCGGGCTCCGTGAGGTTTATAGCAAAGAAAATTTATAAAATTTAACGCGGGTAACACCGCGGGGCACAGCTAGTCAATTATAAAATGGTATACACCAGCGGACGGTTGTAAATCAATGAAACATCGGAATTATTGCCTCATGCAATATGCACAGATCGCGCTTGTCTCTAATAGCTGAATATTTAATCGAACATAACACGTTACCACAGCCAGCACCGCGAATTAAACGGAAACTGTTTTCGGTGCGCCAGAAATATTATAACGTGTTTATTGAATACATAAGTCAAATAATTCTGCGGTTGCCTTTCGGCTTTGCTTATGTTTGGAGTTATTGCAAGGGGCTTCAAATCAAGTCAAATCAAAAATTATTTATTCCGTAAAAATTTTACATTTATGTGGAATCGTCATATTTTTTTACCCTACCGTGCAATGCATGACGTAGCAGCTACTGAGAAACACTGCCAGAAAACTCAGTAGGAATCCTTTTTTAAAATAGAATATAGAAGGTTTCTTTAAGACAATAAAAAATATCATTTACTTTGGCGGTTAGCACAGTATTCACATAAAGACTAATATGCACTGGCTTGTTGGCGTGTTGGTAGACACGCTGACCCTCACGCCGCAGGTCGTGAGTTCGATGCCTACCTGGGACAGTTATTTGTGGCATGAACATGTCTGTGTAAATTATCTATTTAAGTATGTATTTACAAAAGAAAATTTAAAAAGGTAGGTAACTTCTATAAATCTCGGTCTTACTTTGAGTAGCTCATATTTTTTGAAAGATTGCCTTATTTATACCCTTTTTGCCTAAGTTTTAAGGTTAAGCAAGAACAAGGTCGAAGCACACTCTAGAAATCTTAACAGAAACTTTTAGAAGGCTAAACAAGTACGTTGTTTAGCCTGTATTTTGAAAGATTAAATTATAAATATCCTCCCTGTTTCACCTCGGACGTAAAGTTAGCGCAATGTCTAAATACGCTCTACAGATCTTAGCGTCTCAGCGACGCCGAAATAACAAAAGTTAGCCTCTGAAACATTTCATATTTCCTCTGAGGAAGCAAAATATCCAGTAACTCAATTGTTACCGCGCCAAGTGGACCAAGATTTTAATGCCATTCTGAACACCTGAAGAACGGTAGAATGAATACATAAATTTATCCGTACAACACAATTAAAATTTTCTTCGGTATAGAACGACAACGGTTAAAAGTTCCATCGACATAACACTATATTTAAATACAGTACTGGACAAAAGCTCCCCCACGGATCTTGGACATATATGCCATAATCGCCACCCTTAGTAGACGGGTTGGCGATTGCAGTATGAAGGTAATAAATAGTACTCAGAGCGACGTTGCTGCCCGGTCTCTTGTAGATATTTACGGCACGACGGAATGGGATAGGGTGCTGATATTTCTCGCCGTTACCACACAACAAAGCCCTCGATGAAGTAAAATGCAAAATCAAAGCAAATAGTGTTAATTATAGTCCAGCTCGGAGTTAAATCTATAGGTCCACCTATCTACCCCACATCTATTTGTAGGTCCGGTGCGAAGTAATTGTACTGAATGTCACTGTGTTATAGCCTACCTCAGAAGGCATTTATTTAAGTTTGTTGTCTCCAATAAGAAACCTTTAGTTCTCACCATCAGCGTATCAAGGATAGCAAAAAATTCAAATTATAGACCAATTAAATCACAGAAAAACAAGCTACTTTATGACTGCGAGCATGCTGATTGGTCGAACGCTGCCTGTATAGTGACAACGACATTCATATGGGGCCATCTCCCATATCAATGTGGAGTATTAATGACAATGGTTAATCCCATCAAAGGTTTTCTAAAAAAAATAGCTAGTAACCATAAAACTGTTTCTGACGGTGAGTCAATCACCAATAGTTTTTTTTTGTATTTGGCATGTTACTGTGTAACCGGTAAAACTTATAACCGTTGTCGTATTGTACTAGAATTCGTTCGAGTGCTCACCGCAGCGTCCGCAACGCTTTTGGGCTTGGAAATTCCATTAAACTTTTTGCTTTCCCAATGTTTTGGATAATTACACCGATTCAGGCTATTTGACTTACCTTGGTCAGTCAGGAACATGTGTACTTTAAGTTAATATTTTTTTTACATTTGTTAATTGTCTTACCATTATAAAGTACTAGCTTCTGCCTGCGGCTTTGCCCGCATAAACAATTCGCCCGTCTAAAAAATATTTTTCTATTCATCGGGAACAGTACTTCTTTCGGGATGAATGGAACTTTATATGACTCCTCATAACATCGGTTATCTGTTAGTGTCTAATCAACATCGGTCCGGACACTCCGGACGTTACGGAGATTAGAAGGAACAAACAGACAGGTAAAAATTCTAAGCTTTTTTTAAATGCCGTATATATTTGCAAACGCATTTAGTAATAAGCTGTTATTTAGAAATGATGAACGGAGACTACAATTATATTTATTTGTACAGAGGCCATCACATCAAGCTACCCCAATCAGTCAAATTTCCCCAATTGAAAGTAAACCGTATGCTTTTGTGATAAAGTTGAAAATCTATAAAAGAAATTTGACAGATTGGGGTAGCTGGGTGTGCTGGCGTCTGTACCTAACTACAGGTTAAAGTGTAAGTGTACAGAATCGTTATCCATATTTTAGTTTTAGAGTATTCTAGTTAAAAATTAAATAAACCGTAAATGTCGATATTTTCAGTAACGTTTACAACGGAAACGAACACGAATAAAACATTAGTTGAATTTCCGGTATCTGTGTTCACGAACTCGGAATTCGCATGCAAAAGTTAGACAAGCCTGCGCACAGGTTTCTACCTCTTATAATTTTATATCGTGGAATGAAATCGGATTTGATATCATGGCTGACTCTACACAGAAACGGAGTTGGGCACGATGCGTCAAACAGCTTCGTTCTAAAAGTAAGTCTAAAAGAACAAAGTCAGTATGCCTTTTATTTTCATTTTGATCTAGCAATCAGCCTTCCAGGCTATAAGCAGATTTGTGCAATGTAAATAGTGTGTAGCAGGTTTAGTCTTTCAGCGAAGATCTTCCTCTCTTCGGTATTATGGTTTACATAATGAGTCCCAAATATATTAACGTTTCAGTCTTCTGTTCTGTGATTGTGCAAGTCAGTATGCCTAAGAAATTTTTGTTGACATAATATTTAGCGTCTACACATGAACAAAAAGGTAAAAGTATTTGGATTTAGATTTTTTGTTAGTTTTGACTTAAGGTTGACCTTTATAGGAAGTTATGAATGAAAGATATATTGGTTTTTTTATCACACTAATATTTTAAAGGCGAAAGTTTGTGAGTGTGTGAGTGTGTACTTCTTTACGTCAAAACGGCAGGAGCGATTTTAATAAAATTTGGTATGGAGTTAGCTTTCACCCTAAATTACATATACATAGGTATGCTATAAATTATAAAGTATAACGAGGGTAAAACCGCGGGCACAGCTAGTGTTATATATGGTATGCCCAGTAAATAAGCGATTTCAGCTATTTGAAACTGCTCGAATATAATAATTATCGATACATAAAGCTGTAATTATGGAAGTGGTTTTTGCGAATTTAACTAAAAATATTGAAACAAAAATCTCGGAATAAACTTAACCATTTTTAATCGAAAACTGTTTAGGCGGTCTATTTTAAAAGTGCAGTTATAAACTAAGACGCGTATTTATAACGTAATTTAGTAATGGACTTTAGAAACAGAGTATGTACAGACGCCAGCACATCAAGCTACCCCAATCTGCCAAATTTTCTACATTGAAAGTGAACCTCGTGCTTTTGTGATAAAGTTTAAAATCTATAAAAGAAATTTGACAGATTGGGGTAGCTGGTTGTGCTGGCGACTGTAGCAATTATTACCATATTATAAAATTTAACACTAACGACGGATGGAGTCATACTTACGAATGCATTTATCTGTTTATGAAAAGGACCCACGCTCAAAATATGCACTGACGCACTAAAGTCCAACTAAAAATAGCACCGTTCAATCATCAGTATTGCAATTGCATACTTGCAACACTGACTGTGGTCAGTCAGCGCATAATTTCTGCGTACGACACGTAGATTAGAATACATTGATAGCAAATATACGAGACAGGTAATACGATAATAGCGCGTCGGGATAATCGCTGCATCGCGTCGCCCAGTAATAATAGGCTTTCTGTCATTTCGGCAGTGTACCTATTGATAGTATAAGCTAGGGTAGGAAACCGGTTTAATTTATTACCGGTTATCGCAAAAATAGATAAGGAAGGTTATGTCTCGGTTTTTAACAGCAATTTCATATACATATATGTATTCGTCATTTTCTTACCTCAATTGTAGGCCAGACCGATATTTTATACGTTCGAATGTACATTTTTTTGATTGGATTGTTTTATTTTTGTATACTTTGCGGACCTCCAACAACCAAAGCAAACCTATTTAAAACTTAAGTCCAACTAAAAATAGCACCATTCAATCATCAGTATTGCAATTGCATACTTGCAACACTGCCTGTGGTCAGTCAGCGCATAATTTCTGCGTACGACACGTAGATTAGAATACAATGATAGCAAATAGACGAGACAGGTAATACGATAATAGCGCGTCGAGATAATCGCTGCATCGCGTCGCCCAGTAATAGGCTTTCTGTCAGCTTCGACAGTGTACCTATTGTTATTATAAGCTGGAGTAGGAAACCGGTTACATTTTTACCGGTTATCGCAAAAGTACATCAGAAAGGTTATCTCTCTATAGAATATATATATTTTCACATACAAACGTATTCGTCATTTTCTCCATGGATTTTAGATTTAGAATCAGACGGATATTTTGTACGCTCGGTTGTTTAATTTTTATTGATATTCTTTTTTTTTCCATGTGTTGGGAACCTCCAATAACCAACAAAACCATATTTTAAAGTATATCTGGCAAACAAATCTGGCAACTTTTTTACTATTACTATTTATTTAAAAAACTTAGCCATTCTATGGAATTTGCGCGATAAATCATTACCAACCTTATATGCCACCCAGTCTGAGCTAAGCTATTTGCAGGCCTTGAAAAGTTTATCATTACAATATCAATTATGTGTAGTTAAGTAGTTCATTATTTACTTTCTCGAATAAGCAGTTGTTAGCTTATTGCCAGAGTAGTTCAATTTCTTCTCCAACGTTAAATTACTTTATTATTAATTTGTCCAATGACTACAACCGGGACCGTCAGCTTAACGTGTGGTTCGAATCACAGGGAAGCTCAGTATTATTTTAGCTGGTCTCTCATTTACACACTGACTGTTATTAACCACGGCGATCACTATACCGACCGGACCTGGGATGAGCGTTTTTGGAACTAATAAAATAATAAAAACTACTAATTTTAGAACTGATTAACACTTAATGAAAAAAGTCGCGAGTCGGTTTTAGTTTTTATCTGGTTGGTTCAATTAAAGTTTTGGCTTCTTGCCCTCGAATATTCTCCTCCCGCATACTTGTGGTAGTGTCGTGAAATGAATCCGTTAATAATATTTCTTTCATACGGTGTCTCAATTCAAACGACGGCATAAAACAATAACAAGAATATCGGTAATAGTTAAGAATGGTTATAAAGGTTAACCGGTTACGACCGACCGTCAGTATTACAGTCTATAAATAGTCTATTTTGTATCATTGAACGTGAAATTTAGCTTTATAAAGCACGTGCAGTTCCATTTATCAGTTTAATTAGATATTTCGTTGTAATTCAATTTTAACCTATATGATAAGAAGGAGGCTATCAATTCAAATGTATGATTTTTTGTATGTATATCTCCCGATTTCTCCGTTTTTAGGGAATCGGTATGGTTAGTTCTCTTTTTTATCTCTCTCTCTCTGTAAAAAAAGAGAATTATGAAAACCATGGTCCCATATTAATACATAAAAGGAAAAGTCGTACATGATTTTCTTATGACCTTAAATATTAAAAATCTGGTATACAATTTAAGAAAATCATTTTTATGTTTCGAGTAATTGGTTAAATAGTTCAAAGATATAAATAAATAAATATCTTGGGACAACAAACACATTATCATATTATCCTAAACTAGGCAGAGCCTGTGCTACGGCAACCACACAGCTGACAAACATAATATTTCTAAATACATATTATAGATAAATTACACCCAGACATAATAAATAATGTGCTCATGACACAAAGAGCACATGAACTTGGTTGCGGGTTCAATTCTCGCAAAAGACAAATATTTCTGTTCATGAATATGTCTATTTGTCTGGGTTTTTGCTGTTTATTGTATGTAATATTTACAATAAAGGAAGTATATTAGTATTTTTATCCGAGTATCCATAGTACTAGCTTTTGTTTGTTTGGGCTAGATGGCGCATTGTGGAACGTCCCGGATATTTACTTATTTATATATCTATTAAACTTTAGAATCCATGTTCAAAGCCTTTCTATCCCTTATAAAACGGAGAATACCCTATAATCCGCATAATTAAGCCCACTCCTTCAAATTTGGAGTGTTTTAATTGGAAAGTTCAAATTTATTTTAAGGAGTTAAGATTCCAAGTGTTTCAATAAAGTCAATTAATTGTGCCGGTTAATTGGTCGCTGTCGCACCGAGCAGCCTTCGGAGGATAATTATTTTATAAATTGATGGCGCCGGATGTGATGGCCCAGTTATTGAGGTAGTCCAGCAAGGGCACCCATCTGAATGGCACCTGTGCGAATGGCACCTAGCACCTATCAATAATTTTGGCAGGTGCTCTTCGTGGTTTCAATTTATTTTTTACATTCTAGTCCACGAAGAGCACCTACGACTCAGTAGCCTAGGTCATTAAATGAAAGATATGAATTAAAATCACTAGGACGTTTATTAACACTACTAATATTAAGCACGTTACGACTAGTATTTTCTTATGTTTAAGCGAATGTTACACATTGAAATTAAACAACTATCCGTTCTATTTATCGTATAAGTGCCCTTCGTGGACTACGCTAGGTGCCATTCGCGCAGGTGCCCTAGGTGGACTACCTCCAGTTATTGAGATAATATCACGATTTCAACTTCACTTGGCACCAGTTACTTTGTAAGAACTTAGTGGTATTAGAATATGTATATTCCGTATTAGATAGTTAGTGTCAAAAATTGTGTGTAATTAATACTGGTCTTTAGGTAACGTGATCAAGCGTGGTTTTGGTGTATCGTACTAAACTCGTATTGTATTAACAAAAATAGAACCGACTTAACTTTACTAACAACGACTGATTTCAACAATATAATTTATATGTGACACTCAGAAAGCCTAAAAACTGATAAACATACATAATACACATATATTTCTAAATACATAATAATAATAATAAAATAATTACACCCTGACACAATATATAAATAACTAGCTGTGCCCCGCGGTTTTACCCGCGTTAAACTCTATAAATTATCACAGCTCCTCCCCCGTAGGTGACAGCGTGATAATATGTAGCCTATATGTTGACCCAACCTCTTAGTAATATTCATGCAAAATTTAAAGTAAATCCATGCAGTACTTTTTGAGTTTAGCCCGGACATACATACAGACAACCAGACATACAGACAAAAATTCTAAAAACTATATTTTTGGCTTCGATATCGATGGTAGATCACGCGCCAAGTATCCTTTTTAAAAAATATTCAATGTTCAGTTTTGACCTTCCTACGATTTTATTATATGTATAGACTAGCTGGTGCCCGCGACTTCGTCCGCGACTATTTTGAATGATGATCAATGTAACTACTTACATCTAGCTTAATCTAAAAAATATAACTTTTACAATAATAAACCAATAAAGCAACATAAATTGAAGAAAACCTAACCTATAAATAACTACTTTGCTACTGTTATTTAAAAAAAAGGACCCGGTGTCATCAACCAAAACAATCAAAGAATACATATAAATTGTCCTTACGTATAGTGAGTAAGTCAAATTAAGTAAAATAATAATCAACGATGCATTAATCACAAAGGTAACTCCCATTAGATTATGTTGCGACCACGGCATTGACAGGTCCATAGCGCGATCTAAAACGATGATTAAGCCATCTACTAACAAAAATAAAAACTTTTAAAGCGGTAAAATTAAGATGTGTGCATATTTTTTGGGTGAAATTTAGGCGATCATCTATTGATTAAGTTTTGGACTAGGTACCTTTTATTTCAAGCATTTATTTATTTTAACCGATATACCAAATACGTTCCGCGATCTGAAACGAATTAACGCCATCTAGTTACAAAATTGTGAACTTGTAGATCAGTAAAATTTAGATGATATTTTTTGGGTGCGATCATCTCGACGCGTATACTACGCTAAATTGGATTTTAGGTAGATTCGTTTTTTATCCCAATTTGATTAAAATGTCGTATTTTTAATTTTTATAAATATTACCAAAAAAAAAGAAGTTACAAATCTTATACAACCTTAAATTTTTACTTAGACGACAACAACGTTTAAGCAAATTGGCACAGAAACGAATTTCTCTAAAATTTGAGTTGGCGTAAATTGTTAGTGTCGATCTATTGAATCAGTTTTGGATTACCTTTTTTTAACATCAAATTACTCCCTGGATTGCTTTATTTTAAACTGAAACACACACAAACGTCAATTTACCTGCGTACAGCTCCAAAAAAAAAACAAAGTTTCATACAAAATTACATCTCCTATTTTAGTCGACCTTAGGGGTGGAATTTTCAAAAATTCTGAAATACATATTTATATTTTTTAAATGAAAGGCCAAATACCAATTTTCATGCGTTTACCTTAAAAATTTTCACATTTTTCATACAAACTTTCATCCCCTATTTGTCACCCTAAAGGGCTGGAGTTCCTAAAAATCCTGAAACATATATTTTAATTGTTTTACTGAAAAGCTAAATACCAATTTTCATGCGTTTAACTTAAAACTTGTTGTCACATTTTTCATACAAACTTACATCCCCAATTTTACGCTCTTGGGGGTGGAATTTTCAAAAATCCTGAAATATATATTTTAATCTTTAACTGCAAGGCCACATACCAAAGCCTTTAACATCAAAATGAAGGATTTTCATAAAAAAAATTATCCCTTATTTTACTCCCTTAGACCCCTAAGGGAGTAAAATAAGGGATGAAAAATTTTCAAAAACCTTCTTCAGTGGATGCCTACGTCATAAAAGGTAATTACTGTCAAAATGTCAAGTCTCTAACTCCAGCCGTTTAAGCTGTGCGTTGATATGTCAGTCAGTCAGTATAAACTTATATCCCCTATTTAACGCCCTTGGGGGTGGAATTTCCAAAAATCCTGAAATAAATATTATATATTTTTAACAGAAAGGCCAAATACTCATTTTCATGCGTTTAACTTCAAAAATATCGCATTTTTCATATAACTTACATCCCCAATTTTACGCCCTTAGGGCTTGAAATTATCAAAAATAATTTAATTTTTAACTAAAAGGCCAAATACAAATTTTCGTGCGTTTAACTTAGAAATTGTCACATTTTCATACAAACTTACATCTCCTATTTTTCGCCCTTGGGGGTAGAATTTCTAAAAATCCTGAAACACGTAATTTTCTATTTTTAACTGGAAGGCCAAATACCAATTTTCATGCCTTTAAGTTGAAAAACGGTAAAGTTTCATACTAACTTTGCACCCCCGTTTTACCCCTTTAGGGATTGAATTTCGAAAAATCCTTCCTTATTCCTTGTCTACAGTATAAAGAAAACATTTGTGTCAAATTTCAGCTTTCTAGGTCCAAGGGTTTGGGCTGGGCGTTGATGAGTCAGTCAATCAGTCAGGACTTCTCTTTTTATTTATATAGATTATTATCGGGTGCCCGCGACTTTGTCCGCGACAATTTTAAACGATGACCAATGGCGGTGTCAGTCCTGTAACTGAACTCTTTCCAGGCCTATACGCTATACTTCGGTTTATAAGAGAGGGAATATAAAGTGCACCTGCGTTTGCGCATGTACGTATGCACTATAATATATCCCGCTCAGATCCATTGAACTGGACGACATGGTCGAAATTCGACCTCCAAGTTAATTACCGTGTTACTGCTTTATTTTTAAAAGTTCCATATGTAAATAACTTATATTAAAATCTGTATAATAATCATTATAGTTAAGACTAGCTGGTGCCCGCGACTTTGTCCGCGACAATTTTGAATGATGACCAATGTAACTACTTACTTCTAGCTTAATCTAAAAAATATAACTTTTAAGACAAATAAGCAATATAAATTGAATAGAACCTAACCTATAAATAACCTGACTAAGAAATAAATGAAAGACTACTCTCTTTAAAATTAAGATGTGTGCATATATTTTGGGTGAGATTTAGGCGATCATCTATTGATTCAATTTTGGACTATCTTTTATTTCAAGCATTTATTTATTTTAACCGAAATGCCAATTAAGTTCCGCGATCTGAAACGACATTAACGCCATCTAGTTACAAAATTGTGAACTTGTAGATCAGTAAAATTAAGATGATGTTTTTTGGGTGCGATCATCTCGACACCAACAATTTATACTACGCTAACTCAAATTTTAGATAAATTCCTTTTTTTATCCCAATTTGATTAAAATGTCGTTATTTTAATTTGTTATAAAATTTACTAAAAAAAACGAAGTTACAAATCTTATAAAACGATAAATATTTACTAAGACGACAGCTACCACGACATTTTAAGCGTCTTGGCATAAGAAACTAATTTTTTAAAATTTGAGTTTGCTTAAATTGTTGGTGGCGATCTATTCAATCAGTTTTGTATTACCTTTTTTTAACAACAAATTATTCCCTGGATTGCTTTATTTTTAACTGAAAGACCAAATACCAATTTACATGCGTTTAACTCAAAAAATACAGACTTTCATACAAACTTACATCGCCTATTCGAGTCGTCCTTAGGGGTGGAATTTCCAAAAATCCTGAAATATATACTTATAATTTTTAACTGAAATGCCAAATAACAATTTTCATGCGTTTAACTTAAAACGTTTCACAATTTTCATACAAACTTACATCCCCAATTTTACGCCCTTGGGGGTGGAATTTTCAAAAACCCTTCTTTAGTGGATGCCTACGTCATAAAAGGTACCTTCTGTCAAAATTTCAAGTCTTTATCTCCAGCCGTTTAGGCTGTGCGTTGATATGTCAGTCAGTCAGTATAAACTTACATCACCTATTTTATGCCCTTCGGGGTGGAATTTTCAAAAATCCTGGAATACATATTTTTATTTTTAACTGAAAGGCCAAATACCAATTTTCATGGGTTTAACTTCAAAAAAGTCGCATTTTTCATACAAACTTACACCCCCTATTTTACGCTCTTGGGGCTGGAATTCCCAAAAATGCTGAAAGATATATTTTTTAGTTTTAACTAAAAGGCCAAATACCAAATTTCATGCGTTTAGCTTAAAAATTGTCACATTTTCCATACAAACTTACATCCCCTATTTTTCGCCCTTGGGGGTGTAATTTCCAAAAACCCTGAAATACGTGCTTTTTTATTTTTAATTGGAAGGCCAAATACCAATTTTTATGCCATAAACTTCAAAAACGGCAAAGTTTCATACTAACTTAGCGCCCCTGTTTTACCCCCTTAGGGGTTGAATTTCGAAAAATCCTTCCTTATTCCTTGTCTACATTATAAAGCAAACATTTGTGCAAAATTACAGCTTTCTAGGTCCAAGGGTTTGGGCTGGGCGTTGATGAGTCAGTCAGTCAGTCAGGACTTGTCTTTTTATTTATATAGATATAGATCACACAACGATTTTGTCTGGATGGTGATCGAACGCTCGACCTCTGACTAAGCAGTCAAGGTCACTAACAATTCGGCCAGTCGAAATAATTATATGTATTGAACGAAAAACCTAGAAAATATTCGATGTATTTTTCATACTTTTGCGGCTGGTTGGAAATCATTGGGAAACTGTGAAATTGGATTTCTAATTCAGCAGGCGAAGACTCTTCATAATCAGAATAAATAACGCATTTCAAAAGTACCAGATACAGTCTCCAGTACCCTCTGGGTAACCTAATATTATTCCGATATCAGGAAACAGGACGGCCGCGGTAGGATGGAGCCTATTTTTTTGCAACATCCCACGGCGATAGCAAAAAATGCCATCTTACAATTATTTACCTATCTGCTCATTGGATCGTTGGAATAAATTAAACTGGTTTTATGCCTGATGTCGAAGCCATATCATATTGCCTTTCAATACCTGTAATAAATATATTCAATGACACCATAAAATATTAGATGTAATCCTATAAACCTTCATACCTATACATTTGAGTTGACGATCACCGTAGCCTAGTTGGTAGTGATCCTGCCTACGAAGCTGGTGGTCCTGGGTTCGAATCCCGGTAAGTGCAAATATTTATGTGATGAGCACGAATATTTGTTTCTGAGTCATAGATGTTTTCTATGTATATAAGTTTTTATCTATCTATATAAGTATGTATATCGTCGCCTGGTACCCATAGTACAAATTTGCTTAGTTTGGGGCTAGGATGATCTGTGTGACATTGTCCCCAGATATTATTATTATATTTACAGTTGATTGAGAATGTTTCGCATATTGAGGAATTAGATTTTTGATACAGCACGCGAACATTGATTTCAGTAGGTACAGATTACGCAATTCAAAAGCAGCAAATACGGTCTCGAATCATCATCATCGTCATCATAGAAGCCGAAAGACGTCCACTGTTGGACAAAGGCCTCCGCGCATCCAGCGATTGCCCGCGACCCTTGCAAGATCATCGGTCTTGTGGTCCCACTCGAGAACCTTTCTGCACCCAGCTGCCGTCTGTTCTACGAACTGTGTCTCTCTACGGATAATTCCGATATCAGAAAATAGGTAGGCTGGAGCTCATTTTTACCGCATCCCACGCTAGGGCAAAAAAAGGCATATCACAATTATTGCTTACCTATCTGCTTAATAACGTCGTTGGAATAAATTAAGCAAACAGGTTATATAATATCGTGTTCTCTAACATACCAATTTCTTCATAATGTGACATTGAATTCGTACAATTCGACAAGAAACGTATAAATTTCGATAATTAAACATAATCTCTTCGACAATAACTTAATACAAGCTAGCTAAATATCATAGCTATTATAAAATAATCTATACATATAATAAAATCGTAGGAAAGTCAAAACTGTACATTTTTTTAAAGGATACTTGGGGCGTGATCTACAATCGATATCGAAGCCTAAAATATAGTTTTTAGAATTTTTGTCTGCATGTCTGTTTGTCTGTATGTATGTCCTGGCTAAAGTCAAAAAGTACTGCATGGATTTACTTCAGATTTTGCATGAATATTACTAAGAGGTCGGGTCAACGTATAGGCTACATATTATCACGCTACGGGGGAGGAGCTGTGATAATTTATAAAGTTTAACGCGGGTATAACCGCGGGGCACAGCTAGTTTTTTATAAATGTTTTCATACAATCCGTGTACCTAAATATCTATGTAACTGGAAATAATTATGTACCTATACCTACTTCATTATATTACTACACACATGTTCTGACTATTTACAAGCGTTTTTTTAAAGTTTACGTGAATAAAAAAATAATAATAATGAAAACAGTATTAAGAAGCTGACAACACCCGTTCTGTCCATTATTCTTTGTGAGGCACTGTGTATTACTCGTATGGCTGTTAGGGACGTTGCCAATTTTAGTGCGAGTCACTGGAACGTCAAAAAGCCATCTTTATCAGTCTCCCATCGTGGGTACATAAGATTTAGTCGACAAAGCGTCAGCCCTTCTTCAGGTTTTGTAAGAATTCAGCTATGGTAATGGTTACAGCTTACTAAGAGATGAAGCTGATATTGGTAGTGAACATTGATCCAAAGGTTGCGGGTTCGATCCTCGCCCAAGACAAATATTTGTATTAATGAACTTGTCTATTTGTTTTAGTCTGGGTGTTTTCGGTATACGGTATATATATATATGTACAAAAAAGTCTACGTTATCTAGTATATAGCACAAGCTTTGCTTAGTTTGGGCTAGATGGCGCTCTCTGTTATGGCTTGGATATTTAATGGAAAAAAAAAAGAAAATTATGAAATCAGGCCACATTAATATTGGCACCGTACCTCTTGTCATTCACCGTACTGAGACTGATTTTCTGAGACATCCGTTTTCTACAATGACGGTGAAACGGTCTAAAACACATTGAGTCTAATCATCTTCAATCTATCTTCAACTGTTCTATGACAGATCAACAAAAACCCACATAAATCATTCCGATAAAGCTAACGGAAAGACAATGTCACAATGAGAACGATGAGTTGCGATTCTCTTAATGCGACCGAATAATCGCTTTTCTATCATCAGTTAAACACTGATATGGATCAGCCAAGCAATTCAAGCAATATCAGTGCGTCTATAACAATATATGTAGGCACTGGTAGACGAGCCTGTTGGCGTGGTTGGCAAATGCTTGTTTTTCACGCCGGAGGTCATGGGTTCGATTCCCACCCAAGACAGATATTTGTATGCATGAACATGTCTGTAGGTCCTGAGTCTGGGTGTAATTATCTATATAAGTAATTATTTACAAAAGAAATGTAGTATTAAGAAGAAGAAGAATAAATAAATTTTATTTTCATTACAAGTACGGAAAATACATTTAATGTGGTAACCTATACATTTTAATCATTATTAATTTTATCCGTACTGGTATGAAAAAGGGCCCAATCTCAGCTAGTACTGCATTTCTACAGTGCTGATCTTCCGATAAGGCCAGTAGGTAGGTACTGGAAGCGTGATACCAGACGAATTTACAATTAGAATACTTACAAGCTAAGAAAAAATCCTGGATTGATGCAACATTATAGGTAACATAGCTACACTTTAAGATTATTATTAAGTTGAAATGTAGTAACAGAAAAGTACAACGGAACAGAGAGAAAAATTATTAATAACAAAAAAAAATAATATATAAATTACAATGAACGCTCATAACAATACCGTTACACATAAATAACAAACAATCACATTACTCATCACATTGTTCATGCATTAGTTGCATCGATTCATAATATCGATTCTTTGTCCCTTGTCTTGCCTTTTTACGTTTCCGAACTGCAACTTTCATGTCGTCATAGATAAAAGACGCTGCGGGGTTCTTAAGCCTGACTTTATATTTATATAATGTCTGTCAAGTGTCAGTGTCCAGTGTACGGTGTTATATTATATGTGAAATGCTAAAGATAGTAATGCTTAATAAAGCTTATTCAATTAATAGAATTGGTGTGCTTATAAGTGAAAATTGGTGTTTATCACATGTGATACAGTGTAATACAGGTAAAAATAATATACATCTAGCAATCAGCGGTAAGAGAGTGATGAACATAGGAAGAGATGAGATAAAAGTCTAGAAACAGATTTAAAGTACACTTATGGAAATGCCAATACATGAAACCTACGGAGAGCAAAGTAAACTGTCGCGATGGAAAACACTATGCGGGTAAGTGTTATAAGAGTACCAGTTTTTGTCTTTCCAGTAAGTATACTCTAAATTGTGTTCTAAATGAGAGAGACTTGGAGGAAGAAGAACGTTCCAAACATTACTAGCGGCAACTCGGAAACTTCCCCTAAACGCTGTGGTTCTGTGCTTTGGAGTAGACAGAAGGTAAGATGAGGCCCTGGTTGTATATGAATTATGGTCGCGAGACCACGATAATTTTTTAAATAGATAGTCAGGTTTACCTGTTGCCACAATGCCAAAAAGCAATGTAGCATAATGTAGCTTTCTTCAGTCTGACATTTTCATCATATTCCCACTGTTTAAGTAAGGAGTTATGTGTGATCGGGAAGGAACATTAAAGCAAAATCTGGCACAGGCGTTTTGTACCCTTTGTATGAGTCTCTCAGTGCGGGCAAGCAAGCAGGTCCCATACACAGTGTCAGCATAGTTAAGGCGTGATAGAATCAGAGATTCGCATAACATTATTCGCATATCTACACTTATGTATGGGCGAACCCGATACAGTAACTTGAGCCGGTAAAAGCAGTTTTGTACGGCTTGTACGATGTGAGTTCCAACTGCAAATGACCATCAAAAATCACTCCTAGGTTCCGAGCTTCTGGTACCCGCTCGATGGGGCATCCCCCTATTTTTATATCAAAAAGATTCTGCTCCACCTGCCTTGTTAAGTTTTTAGAACCCATTATTAAATATTTTGATTTTGTGGGGTTAAGTACCAGGGAGTTGACTTCAGCCCATTCTGCAACCCTGTCTAAATCACTGTTAATGTTTTTTACAGACTCCTGGCAATCGGAAGGCTTGAAAGAGAGGTATAGCTGCAGATCATCAGCATATAAATGATATTTACAGTTTGTAATGACTTGGTATATATGTTATAAATAATAATGGCCCCTCGTGACACGACTGAAAGAAGATGATATCTCACTACCGTTACGATCATTTCTAAGCCTCACAAGTTGATATCGGCCATCAAGGTAGCTGTGAAACCATTTGACTGCTTCTGCGGAGCACCTATAATATGATAGTTTGGACAATAACAAAGGTATATTTATACATTCAAAGGCACGAGAGAAATCCAGTAGAGTGAGTATGGTCCCCATGCTGAGGTCTCTAGCCTCTAGCAAATCATCAACAACATCAATCAGGGCTGTGGCAGTGGAATGACCTTTCCGGAATCCTGATTGTTTTGAAGGCAAGATATTGAACTGCTCAAGATATTTAGTCAGCTGGTCACATACCACCCGCTCCAAGATTTTAGACAGACAAGGCAGTAGACTTATGGGCCGTAGATCACTTGGACCCATGGGGCTGTGTTTTTTGGGGATTGGCTTAACAATGGCGATTTTCCATATATCTGGGAATACTGATGCTGACAAGGATTTATTTATGATACAGGTAACTGTTGCAAGAGTTTAGCATCTCCAGCGATATGTCATCATACCCTAATGCATTGGATTTAAGATTGTGAATAATTTTTAAAACTTGCCCCTCGCACACAGGTTGTAGCTTGAAACTACCAGATCCAAATCTATTGTATTCGAAGTAAGTTAGTTGTGATATTGTCACATAGTTACTGCCTGGTATTTCCAAGAATAATTTATTTAAATTATCAGGATTGTTACAATTTTGAGGTAATTCAGAGTGTTGCGTTTTATTTTTTATAGAGATAGTTCTTTTGAGATTTTTCCATAATTTTTTGGGTGTTTTTATATTATTATTAATGTGATATTTGTAATAAACAGCCTTTTCACGCTCAATGGCAGCTCTTAATTCATATTTTAGATGCTTATAAAGATTGATGTGAGCATCCAACTTGGTTGTTTTAGATTTGTTGTGATATCTATCACGTGTTTGCATCATATCCTTTATTGTACTGGTAATCCAGGGATAACATCTTTCTTTAATTAGTATACTTTTTTTTGGAGTATACTAATTAAAGAAAGATGTTATCCCTGGATTACCAGTACAATAAAGGATATAACCCAACCAAGTTGGATGCCATAAAACAACCATATTAGATGGCCGTGTGTAAATAATGTCCCAGGATATTATTATACTAATAAAGAAATGGATATTTTTCATTGGTGAACTTTGTGAGGGTGACTATAGATTTACTTAGTAATAATTAATAATATTTTTGGCATTATAACATTGGATGTAAACCTTTAATGATAGTTTTAAGTTTTAACTACTCAACATTATCATAAATAAACATGACCTAAAAATACCCATAAAAAAATAGGAAAACGTGCGGATAAAACAGTGGACACTAATTTTTTGATACTGAGAGTAGGTACATGTCTCATGGTATTACTTGATCTAGTGCTCTAACGTCTCTTTCTTATTAGTAATAATGTCCTCCCGGCCGAAATTCCGACCACGGCACGACGGACAGTCTCAAATGGACACTGCGAAGGACCTATTAAGTATAGTGCACCGGTCTGTTTGCAAACCCAGGGGCACTTTCTATACCATACACTCTCATGATCCGATAGGACGACTAGCGATAAGACCGCAAAGAAGTCAGGTACAGGACCGACGGCTTTTGCTCTCCGAGGCACGGGGGTGTAATACCGCCAACTCCCAAACTTAAGGCTGATACTGAGAAATTTTGGCTAGACCCGGGATTTCAACCCAGTACATCGTTCACTGTACATTATATCTCAATGTTCACTGGGTGCGGGTGAACACGCTACCGCTAGACCAACGATACTTGATCCAGTGCTCTAACCTCTCTTTCTTATTAGTATTACCTAGACCACCGACATGTACGTTCGAAGTTCGCTGTACTCTCAAGCTTTTACATCAGGTAACAGGATCTCCCATATCATCGTGTATCAATACAATGGTGCGCGTCGCGGTTCGCTGCCTGGGAACCTGCCGACTCCCGACCCTCGGGAACAAGTTAATTATGTCTACACTTTTATAATGTTACGTTATCTTATAAGAACGCATTATATGTCTTCGAAGATGGCCGTAGCTGTAAATAAGAGTCTTTTTTGTCGGTTCAAAGAAAACACTTGCGTTGTGTACAGATAAGCAGGGCCAGAGGTTGAGAGAAATATTTAGATTCGCAACGTAAATATAACAGATTCCGTATGAATTTTTTATGCCTGATGGTAAGTAAAGATGTGGTCGAAGGTGGACCGCGCGTACCCACAAGATGCCTGTTCACTCTAACCTTGAATAAACCCATGTTATATGAGTCTGGGAACACATTGTTTGGAAGGTTATTCCATAGCTTAGCCGTGCGTAGGATGAAAGAGGAAGCAAAACGCTTCGTATAGCATAATGGGATGTCAACAACGTAGCGGTGGAGAGCCTCCCGACGCCTTGTAGTCCGATGAAAAAGGGAGATGGAGGGATATGTTCATGGAGGTCTTGAGCGCATTCTCCATGAAACAGCCTGTAGAAAACGGATAAGCTTGCAACCTGACGCCGAATTTTGACTGCAAACTTTCTAGTTGTATCAAGTAAAATAACTGATTTAAAAACAGACCAGGTAGTATGTTATACATATATTGATACAACAACTCTATTAATACGTACGGATGTGACGTAGACAAGCGGTAGGAGGAGTCATATCTGTAGCGGACACGATAGTCTACTTTGTCTATGACTTTATTCAAGATAGTAAGAAATTTCAAGATAACCCAAAATGGAACTAAAACTCAAACGTAGTTTATTTTTCATAGACATCATATTTTTTCTTTTTCTTAACAAAGGGAAGTTTTCGACGTGATCCCAACTTCTGCTTTTAAAAATATTAGCCGACAGTTTTTAAGTTTGGGAACACAAGCGTAAATCGTGGCAGGTTGAGTTGAACACAATACGCCACCGGGGACATATTTGTCCCCGCAAGTTGAGACCTTCCCGTTATTCATACTTAGGACGGGAAGATGAAAGAAGTTGCATTTTAGGTTGCTATTTCCTTTGTTGCTATGAGGCTGTGAATGTGAGTTATTTGTACATTGGGGAAATATTAAAGTATTTACGTTGACTACTACGGTACAGTAGCGTGAAATTCATATCCCCGGTCGGAAGTTTGAGCCCCCTGTACAGAGGATGCATTGAAAGTGAGGAGCAACAACATTGCATGAGCGTAGCCTACCAAGCAACGGGCAATTATATATATTATATTCCTGAACAATCTGAAGACAATGCAGGAGGTACTCAATCCAAGCTTTGGAGGTCTTTTGGACTTCTGTATGGAATTGAAATGGTTCTATAGAACGATGAATGAAGGTCACGCATAATGGCCTAATCAAGAAGGCTTTATATGGAGACCAACCGCCCATCTTATTAACTATCTGCCGGGCCAAAAACGTGTTGTTGAGATTTTTCTGGCAAGTTTGTTAATATTTTTGGATCCCCATACAAAACAAATCAGCTGATCGTTATTTCTGGTAGGGTTATTTTTGTGATTTTTGGATATTCACGTGCTAAATATAGTTCAGTTTAATAGGCAAATTACGCTTCTTAAGATACGTGTACTATTTACATATGTAACGCCTTGTACTAAAACAAGAAGATGTAAAAGCAATTGGATTAGCTTACCGCCGCGCCTCTGTAACATAGTATAAATATATACTATGTTACATAGTTAAGACTTTTAACTCAAATATTAGGTATCAAGATGCTTACGGCTTACATTACTTCAAAGACGGATTTTCGAAGAATGTACTAATCAATAATCAGAGGTATTTTTTCAATCTCCTTTGTACTCCACAAAGGAGATTGAAAAAATACCTCTGAAAGGTAATGGAATTGAAACAGTATTGTTCTAGAAATCCGTGCTGTTCGGCGAAAATCTATCAAAGTAAAGCACAATGCTTTGAACTCTATGTTATACTAGCTTCTGCCCGCGACTTCATTCGCGTGGTATTCGATAGCAGACATCGAAGAGGTTAAAACGAATAAATCAAGATCATATTATTAAAGAGGAAACGAATGGATGACTGTTTGAATAACTGACTGATAGATCAACGGTTCTTTTATAATTTTAGGGGTTGGATATTAAAAACGTTGGAACATGTTTAATTAAATCTTTCAATGAATATAAATGCCAAGTTTGAAGTTGATCAGACCAAGAAACTTTGCAACTCCTTTTGAACTCCTTAGGGGTAAAATTTACAATATACTTTTATAGTGCATATCTGTGTCGCTTAAGAAATATATGTGCAAAATTTTATAGAGTAAGACCCAGCGGTTTCAACTGCGTTTATTGATTAGTCAGTCAGTTTCTGCTTTTATATTTATAGAGTATATCGCGCTCATCAACCACAACGGCTCGGCCATGATCGGCAACGTTAAGCACGTGTCCCGGGGTCACTCTATAGAATAGAATAGAAATATTTATTTGTAAGAATATTGTTATCACAGGTTGTTACAGTTTAAAATGTCCAAAATATTCTGCCGTATCCGGCGCACAAATCTTTACAGGTCAAATATATTTATATATTAATACAAATTCAATTTACAAAATTATTAATTCTGAATCAATTACCAAGTACTGAAAAAAGGGCACAGTTTTTGAGTTTTACATAGCATTATGGTCTAATTTAAATGTAGCATCAAATTTTTCCTTTAAAAAGTCGTCAACTAAATATTAACATTTATATAATAGAAAGTTGAATAGTTTGTTTTTAAATGTCCAGGGATTTCGTGTTTTGAATACATCAGGTAATTTATTATAAACACGAATTGCCATACAAAAAACATTATTAGAGAAAAGTGAAATTCTATAGATGCGTGATCGCTAAAGTGGATACATTAACAAGCATATCCGTGCTTCGAAGGGCAATCTTAATCTATAATTAGACTTTAGGCTTTAAACCAGCCAGAAGCTACTGAGCGGTTTTAACAATTGAGACAAACCCTGACCATTGTTTGCATTCATTTTGATAAAATGCCCTCCCCGGCCCTCAATCAAATGAGCACCTGCGTCTTCGCGTATTAAGGGCATTGGATAGGCTGAATGTTGGCAAAACACGTTTTTCATTTTGTACTTGAATCGGCAACGTAAATTAAAAATGTAACCAATAGAAAAGTTGTTGAATAGAATTGCACAATTAAATGATTTTAGTTTTTTTCAAACATGTGATATTAGCTACAATTTGTTTACAAGGTTGTCATTTAGAAAATGGGAGCCTTATCGCACAAAATCTCTATTGTTTACATTTTGATTTAATGTTGCCAATTATAGTACAAAAACCTTTCTGTTTCCGACGAATATCCTAAAAATTTTGTTGTTAAATGCTGTTGGTCGTCCTAATAAAATAAATAAATAAAAGAAAAATGTTTACGCACATTCAGTTTATCCAATGCCCTTAACGTAGAACCGCATTTTCACAAAACATCCCTATACACTGACTCAGTCTTGCTTCTCCACATCAGTAACCATACTGAGTTGAGATTGAAACTCTCGAAAAACTTCATCATCATCATATCAGCTAAAAGACACCCACTTCTGTACAAAGCCCTCCCCCAAAGATCTCCACAATTGCCGGTGTTGCGCTACCCGCATTAAGCGAATACCCAGCGACCGTCAGAACATCATCAGTCCATCTTGTAAGGGCCTGCCTACGCTGCGTCCTCCAGTTCGTGGTCGCCACTCGACAACCTTTCTGCCCCATCAGCCGTCGCCATCCATTTACGAGCTATGTGCCCTGCCCCTATGTGCGGGTGACTTACTTCGCAGTTATATTTTGCTAGGCGACTTGAACCCTCAATTCCTTCAATTAGTCTAAATATGTATGTTGTAATATGTATGTATGTGTATGTACGTTTATATCACAGCCTGTCCGAAATGCGTCTTATCAAATCTCCCATCCCACCCGTACAACTACGCCTGTGAAACAATTTTACAATTCCGCAAACTTATAAATGAAAGAGCAACAGGAAATTAAAGCATTTTTCTCCACACTTTTAGAAATCCTTTACAACAATGTCCGGGATAAAATTTGAAGACAATTCTATGTCTTTGTGTTACATTTATCATGACAGAAATAAGCCATGAAACTCTTTGTGCCATCGGTAGGCTTTGTTCGGTAAATGCGTAAACGGCTCATTTACCCATTCACTCATCTCCACGGTATTCTTATTACCAGTTATATAGACTAACTAGCTATGCCCCGCGGTTTCACCCGCGTTTAAGTAGTTATGGCGTAAAAGAGTAACAATCGTACATCTATACTCACAAACTTTCGCATTTATAATATAGCTCGCAGATGGTAGATTTTTTCCTACTTACTTGACACTTATTTATATGTTGGATTGGATTTGGATTATATTTTGGACAATTCACAATTTATCTTTATAAATTGTAGCCTATGTGTTATTCTGATGTATAAGCTATATTATTGTAAAGTGTCATTAAAATCCATTCAGTAGTTTTTACGCGAAAGAGTAACAAACATCCATCTATCCATACATCCATATAACTCATTAACTACATAAAAATAATCACAAAATTATGAAATCAGCAATTGAATTGTCCGGCGGGGATTGTACTAGGATTGTACCCCCAACCATCAGCAATCATGAATGATAGACACCGGCAGATCAAATTTATGATTATCTCGCTAAGACACAGATTTCATTTAGAGGGATGTACATATATTTATGTATGTAGTGTATATATGACCCATGTAGAGAGTGCTGGTTTGAGACACACCGGACGCTTTCAGGCTTTGCATTGTTAATAATGCTATAACACTAAAATTTGACTAGTTCGTTTTGTCGTATGAAAAGTGTGGGGGCATCCGTGTCGTTACCCCACATAATTATACCGTAAACCGGTATTAGAAAACGACTATGCACCCAATTAAAATAAACCTACCAATCAATCAACTGGAATTCAATCCACTTTACGGCCAACGTGTCGAAACACAGCACAACAGTGAAATCACCAAAAATAAACCGGAACGACCATTTTTCCCTAGTCGAAGTTCCGTTGGAACCAAATCAAGCCAAAACTAGGCTTTTAATTAATCGGCTGCTAAACGAATATTCGGTAGTACAGTCGACATGACGTCGGTGCATACACCGTGACTCTATCAGCATCTTTATTTGATAGGCTTTAAGGATGGTTTTCGGGTACATGTGTAACCACGGATTTGGCGTCGACTGTACATTTTATTTACGGGTAGTGATCCGGTATAATTTAATATTCGTTGGGTAGCACGGTACAGTCGACATCTATGAATACAGTTGTAATAGGAAAACGGCCCTTATTGACTATAGAGTAAAGACGCTGTCAAGATCAAAGTGTGTCGACCGAAATGGCGTCAGCTGAACAAGTACTTATTTAGGCAGAATGTAGATTTAGTTTTGGTTGGACTAGTTAAGAAAGTTTTAATTAATTGGATTTTTCGTTTGACTTAGTTTTGGGACTAGTGCAGTTGTAGTAGTGTATTTTTCAAACAGTTCAATGAGCTAAAACATGTTTAATTGGACAAAATCTGATATCCATACTAATATTATCATTTTAAAAGTGCACAGTTTGCTTGTTCATTTGTGAGTTTGTTGGCCTGCCCGAAGTTTGAAACAAATGAACTTGGTTTAGAGTAACATATAGAATAAATATCCTAGAAAATGATGCAATTCTATTACATTAATTATACATATGAAGATATTAATTGATAGTGGAAGTAATGACAGAAAGAAAGAATTAATTCATGGAAACGAAGGTCAAGCATTCAACTTCCATCAGAGGGCAAATATTCATTTCCACCACTCTATCAATCGCCGTTTCTTTTGAAATATATCAATCCTCTTTGTACAGACGCCAGCACATCCAGCAACCCCAATCTGTCAAATTTCTTTTATAGATTTTCAACTTAATCACTAAAGCATAAGGTTCACTTTCAATTGGGGAAATTTTACAGATTAGGGTAGATTGATATGCTGGCGTCTGTACAATACAGGTTGCTTTTCTGTCATCTTCCATATTTAATTTTTAAAACGCATGCTTTTTGTTTTAGTACCTTTCGGTACTAAAATAGAAATATAATAAATGCGGTAGAGAGACATATATTTACACTGAAATATTAATTGACCTGGTTACCAAGCTATCCCCATCACAGACTTAAAATCTAAAGATATTCTCAACATAGTTCAACTGGGCACTTGTACATATGCCTTTTGAACAAAACTTACAACAAAAAAGTGTATTTCCATAACCAAAAGATAGGGTTTAGATTATGGAACGTGCCCCTACGCCTCAAGCGAGAATTAATGTCACACAGATTGAGCTAAAGCTCAATATCTCACACAGAGGCACACTCTAGACGCAAACGATGGTGGCTATTTGTCCTCCACATGATACAGTTCGTGGCAACATACCATAACGATAGAATAACTATCTACACAATCTTCAACGATTTTGGTCACACGTTGAACACTAACAAGATTTTAACACGCGATAGCCCAGTAAAACCCTTACCCAAAACTTTTCCCGCAAGTAAAAATAACAAAGATAATAAAGTAGTTTATTTCTCTCTAAAGGTATACATTACATTATTCAGGACGTAATAACGTAATGTGTAGATGAGACTGTTGAGAGACAAAAATTAAATGTTAGAAATAAATGTGTATGTGTGTGTGTGTCTGTGTGTTTGTGTTTGTTAGTATGTGTGTGTATGTCTGCTTATGAGTTTGTTTGTGTGTGAGTGTGTGTAATCGAGGTATATGTGGGTGTGTTGTTATGTTTCTGTAACTCTGTTCCTCAGGGATTGGAGAGGCGTATCACTGTTACTTTTGCCAATAATTTAAATAGTTGATGAGTTACCTATAAGATAGATTACGCTCCCAGGTTAGCTACTCCAAAGGGAAAAGGAGGTGTACTTCCAAATTAATATCCACCTTAAAGGTGAGTACAGTATACTTTGTAGCACTAGAAAAACAAATACAATAATAAAAACACACAGCTACAATCAGGCGGTTTTAACGCTTAGTTAGTTGCGATCTTTGTAAGACAACCTTTGGGAATACAAGGAAAATGTAAGAAAGAAATAGCGGTAGTTGGCAGTGTTTCTACTAATGACGAAATATCCCCTGAAGTTTGCAGTATCCCCATCAAAGTATCCATTTGTTTGGCTGTTTCTTATCCTGCCTCCTGGTTCCTCCAGGAGCAATATTAGGCGTCAGGCAATATTGTTTAAGTGAAAGTGAAGTAAAGCCAATTACTATCGAGAATGTTGCAAAGTAATGATGATTTAAAAACCACACAACATGCCCAGAAGACTGGCAGTATTTCCACGGTGAATTGGCCGGTTGGCACGGTTGGTAGATGCTTTTCACGCCGCAGGTCGTGGGTACCTTTCTCACCCAAGACAGATATTTGTGTGGAACAACATGCCCGTTTTACTGTGTCTGGGTCTAATTATCTATATAAGTATGTATTTATATAAAAGTATTAAATGGAGTATATCAGTTATCTGAATTCCATAGTACAAGCTCTACTTAGTTAGGGATAGGATCGCCATGTGTAAATAATGTCCCAGGATATTATATTATTATTGTTACTTATAGTTTTTCCGAAGGTAGCGCCATCCCTGGTCACAAATCTGTAGAAATGGTAGGGACATTTAGACAAAACAAAACACACAATCAAATTCAGAGATTCCTCCTCATTATATGGAGTAGATAAAAATAATTCTTATGTTTGTTACGTTTACCTCCATATGAAGGATAAGATCTTTTTTTATCAAAATTGAAGAATAAACAAATCTCCAAGAAAAACAAGACGTCACGAAAATTCTATCCTTACATGTGACATTTACGAGCGTGATATTAACTGACGCAGTTGTACGTATAAGAAATATAAACCTTATATATAACACGAGTGAATCTCAAAGTCGATTTCCACACGTCTAATTAAAGTCTAAAGCTCACACCAGATAAGTTCCTGCGACTTAGTTGCGCGGGTGTTGTTCTCCTCAGTAATAAGCTAAGCTTAGCTAGGGATTAGAGCCGGATTTGCTCTTCTATTAAAACTCTCCCCATTGCTCTTTTAACGCCTTTCCGAAAATTGTTTGAGGTTTAACTTCCACTATTTGTTAAGTAAGATTCACGAGTGTATAGGGAATAGAAGAGTATTTGGCAATTACCGATTTTCTCGGTAAAAGTCGGCTTTTTAGAAGAATTAACATTACTTTTTGGCGGTTATAAAATAAAAGAATAAGTTGTAAGTATGAAAGTATATGAATAAGTTGAATCACAGATTTTTCACGGAAAAAGTCGACTTTTTAGAAGAATTAATATTAACATTTTGGCGGTTAAAAGAATAAGTGATAAGTATGAAAGTATATGAATAAGTTGATTCAAATTATTCAGTGTAGTAGGTATATAGTTTAGGAGCTTAAGTTTTGGGTTTAAGAATCCTGATTATATTATGCATATATTGTTTTTTAAAAGATATGACTCGCACTAAGTGAATTATCGCCCGTGTCGCCGCGGGGTACTTTACAAATATATAAATGACGGACACAAAGTACTGTCCTGTGCGAGAATCGAACCCGGGACACGATGTGGAAGGCGACTATCTTAACTGCTGCGGCACACACGTGCAATCGATATTATCTAGTATCGATAAAAGCTAATCGACAATTTTATTTTTTCACACTTTGTTTGCATTAGGGGATCTCTGTGTCGCACACACACACACAATACAACACACATGTAATGCATGGGAACAAAGCACACACAGAGTCAGAACAACTATATATGGGTTACACAAATAGTCTTGCGGGGATGGAACCCGAAACACGAGGGCGCAGGTAGTAGTATGGCGACCACCTTAACCACTGCGCTACACATGCAAGCATATTAGGCCCATCATGTCACCCGAATTACTTTTTGTGCCTATGAATAAAAATAAACAAGCCTACAATGGTAGTAAAATAAAACAAAATCAAAAGGCTTCGACGCGACGCGACTCTACGCCGCGACAACGCGACGCGACGCTACGTGACCGCGGTTGCCGCAGCGATTTTCCAAAGGCTGGAACCAGAAAAACGAGGGCGCAGGTAGTAGTATGGTTGTCACCTTAACCACTGCGCCACACGTGCAAGCATGTTTGGCCCATCGTGTCACCCGAATAACTTTTTGTGCCTACGAATAAAAAAAAACAAGTCTGCAATGGTAGTAAAATAAATCAAAATCAAAAGGCTACGACGCGACGCGACTCTACGCCCCAACGACGCGACGCGACGCTACGTGACCGCGGTTGCCGCAGCGATTTTCCAAAGGCATCCGCCAGCATTCTTATTCACACGTATATCATAATTCACGCCGTGTTATATCGATAGTCTCCGAACATAAGTAACGAACATCGCATAGCAAGGACAATGGGTGTTTCACATGCGAAGCACGTTGCCGGGGTATGCGATGTACACCGACGTGTTGAACTCCACTCATATTCTTTTGTTACTTTATAACTGCCTCACTTTTGCAGCGGAGATTTGAGAACATAGCAGCAGGCTTGTTCAGGTTATAGATTCATAAACTCCAAATTTTAAATTAAAGATTTTATTCAACTAAATTTCACTGAAGGCATATCTTTTTATTTTTTACCGAGTTCAAAGAGTATTTATTTTTATGTATGTAAAGCAATTTCTTCATTCTTTGTCAAATGATTTTTATATTAAATTTTTTGTTCGACGGGAAATACTTGCTGTATTACCGAACCGAACAATGGAAAATATTAATAGTATTTTCAAAATAAGTACTTAAAGTCAACAAATAGCTTTTAAAGGAAAATTGTTGATACCTTATTATTGTAAGGTAATATTAATTTTATGTTGAATTCGGCCAATAGTTTCGAATTCTTCAGGAGATCATCTCCAGAGCGAATGCGACCCGCAAGACCCCGAAGATAACATTAAATAAAGGACATGAGTTAACCGTTACTATTTTTCACGATATCTTTAGAATTTTATAATAGCACTTTCTTTTTAGTAGTAGTAGAATAAAATAAAAAAGGTTTTCATTCACGTAGACTGTAAAAAAGCGCTTGAAATTAGTCAGAACATGTTTGTAGTAATATAGTTAAGTATACATAATTATTTCTAGTTAAATATAGATATTTAGGTACACGGATTTTTAAAACATTAAAAATCTATTTCATAGTAGTAATGATATTTAGCTACCTGGTATTAAGTTATTGTCAAAGAGTAGGTTTAATTATCGAAATTTATAGTTTAAGCTATATTTTACTACATATTGTCTGAAATGGTCTGAGTTACATACGTATTCTTTTTATTAGTGTTATCTTTTATTTCTGATTGTTGTGTTACCTCTCGTATTTTTATTTATGTTGCGTTTAATAAATATTTCTTACTTTTTTTTAATTCTTTATACCTATATGGATTTGCTAGACACAGTGCAACCGCAAAAGTGATTAAATTTCTGAGCATCCGTTTTTAAGCAGTTAAGATCTCGGTTGATATCGTTTTATGCTTTGTCAGAGGTCCACTAGGCGGCTTGAACAACTCTGAGACTACGGTAAGCACTCCCCACACAAATTAATTTGTGATTTAAATGTTGCTATCGTTCAGCGCCACCCAGTTCACTCTTGTAGGGTACTAGAGCTGAAACCTAAAACTCCAAACTCCAAAGTAAATAAATTGCTTTTCATTCCGAAAAATACGGTCGAATTCTAATTGATTTATTGGTAATCCACTTTATCCACGCATTATTCTGTCAATGTCAAATGAGAATTGATATTCTGAACGAGATTTTTATACATATTTCGCATACTACATATAGATTAAATACACGTGGATTACGACACAATACAAATCACGTAAATCTTTCAATTGTAATTGAGATACTGTTGCATTAAAATCTTCGGGGATAAGAAGAAGGTATTTTACTATTTTCAAACATAACTTGAAATGAATTATTAAATCAATATTTATTGTTAGAATGTACCAGCGAACCCCTTTCTTATAATATCCCACTTGACCTAATAACAACCTTTAAACATTTAAATATGGAATAAATACCACTTCGGCCTCATATGTTATGAAAATAACATTATTTTGACTTGCACTGCGGTTGGGTAAGAAGTAGGTATAGACGCCAGCACATCATGCTACCCCAATCTGTCAAATTTCCCCAATTGAAAGTGAACCTTATGATTTTGTGATAAAGCTGAAAATCTATAAAAGAAATTTGATAGGTTGGGGTCGCTGGATGTGCTGGCTTCTGTGCTAAAACTAGTCTTACATTCAACATTCGAAGTTTAGATTCCGGGATTTCCGGGACATGCCTGAGCATCACCGCTCAGTGTAATTTCTTAGTGTGCTACTGTTGATCCTGGCTAACTGTTTTTACAGTGGTAAGTAAGAGGGAGGGACTGTTCCCAACTATTCGGAACTATATTGTGACGGACAGATTCTTTTTTAAAAAGACAACGCCCGCACTTGGGAATCTAATCCCTGTGTCGCGGGGTACTTTACAAACATATGATAGGCGGACACAAATTACATCCAGACTCAGAACAACTATTTATGGGTGTCCGGCGCGGGACTCGAACCCGCGACACAAAGAGGCGAGGCGTCTGTCTTAGCCGCCGTGCCACACGTGCAGTCAAGATTGGGTCGCACCATAAGCCTTTTTATAGCCACTGATTTTTTAATCTGTACATCTAGGGACATACAAGTAAATATACTTAAAAGGAACTTTGTCCTACGATGGCGGGATAAGAAAATATCCCTCGACCACGAAAATTAAAACAAAAAGTTTTCTACGGAACACAAACTGAGATTACATTTTTCCATTTGTTTTACTCTATTACAAGATTTTTACTTTTAAGGCGATACGCTGTTAACAGTATTTCATGTTTCGACAACTGGAGAGGATGGATAAAAGGAGGTTAACAATCACACTTGGCAAGCGTGAATGGTGTATGCGCGTAGTTAGAAGCAGAAGACCAAAGTATAGTGGAATGTCTGGCCTATTGGTTCAGTGGTAAGCTACAGGTCGTGGGTTCGATACCCACCCAAGACAAATCTTTGTAATAATAATAATAAATCGTTTATTTCTCACCTTAGTACAATACAATTTGGAGAAGGTGCACATACATTTTTTATCACAACAATATATACTATGGTGGGTTGATACCTGAACTAGGATGGTTCCTGTGTCTCAAGTTATCAACCCTCCACTCCAGTAAATGGTCTTATGTCTAATTTAAGTATATGTATGATATATGATGTTTGAGATCACATTTCTTTTAGTAGGTAATTTACAAAATAACGACGCGCCGCGCCGATGCGACGCAAGCAAGTGACAAAGTCGACCACAGCACCTACATAGTGTTTGGTGTATGGTACAAGTTACAAGATTCATTATATATATTATAACTGTAACAAAGTTTATCTTAAAAGTAACATTGCAAGGAATTATGCTAATATTATGTATGTATTTATTTGAATTTATGTATTAATTAAACTTGTTTATTTTTAGTATTTATTACTGTTTACCTTTTTATAAAAATAAAATAAAATAAAATAAATGAGTGTGCGTTTGTGTGCCAGGTTGTGTGCGCATGTGTGTGTGTGTGTGGTGTGGGTTTGTGTGTGTGTGTGTGGTGTGGGTTGGTGTATATGTGTGTGTGTGTTGCATGCGTGTGTGCGTGAATGTGAATGTGTATTGTATCACATTGAATATTGCTAAAAATTGAATTTGTGTGATTGCCACGATTATTTATTCTGTGTTTGGGCGTAATTCATCCATATGTATGTATTAAGAAATATACATATAAGTATGTTTATCAGTTGTCATGTTGCTGTACCTGGTTTGGGATCATAAGGCAGTGTGTTAGTTGTCCCAAGATATTTATTTACTGTAACAATCGTAGTTAGTGGTAATCGTAACCACTGCCTGCTTGTTCTTATATCCTTGGAATAGCGGAATGATTTAAAAAAATGACGTTTCTAATCATCTGTTACGGACATAGTATAGTTATTTTTTGTTTTTTTTGTTTACAGAGGCAGACGAGCTTCGGCCCACCTGATGGAAAGTGGTAACCGGTACTCATGAAAATTCGCAATGCCAGGGGGCACAGCAAACCGTGAGACTAGTACTCTTTTTAAATCTCGTTTAAAGAAGGACATGTCATAGCGGTGAGGAAACACCGCAGCAGGTAATTCACTCCAGGGCCTGCACGTACGTGGAATGAATGAACGCTGAAAGCGAACCGTACTTGACGACATCACTTCCAGGTGGTGCGGGTGAACCCTACTTCAAATGCGAGTGGTGCAATGGTAAAAAGGGGACGATGGCACCAGGTTAAACAGTTCCTGAGAGCATTCCCCGTGAAAGAGGCAATAGAAGATGCAGAGAGATCCAAAGTCGACTCCAATCTATCCGTAAGATTGGCATCCCAGACGCGACGGTTCGGACAACACAATAGTGCGTAAGAGTATGCGCAAACACAGGTGTATTTTCTATTCCGTCACTCCCATAATCTGATGGGACGGATGGCGAACAGAAAGTTTTGCGAAGCCTCCACGTGCTCTCCTAGGTAAATAAACTTCCAGACTTCAAGCTGATCTGAGAATTAATCTTGAGAGAAAATTCCCAATTAAACTTTTCGGGTCGACCCGGGATTTAAACCTAGTACTACTAGGCGTAGCTTGTTAGACCAACGAGGCAGACACAAAAAAAATACAAAAGCTACTTCGAAATACTTGTCCCGAATACTAAATTAGATAAAATTAATATTCAAAAAGTCTGTACCCAGGCCTATTGAACGTTAAATTGGAATTGGTATTTGTGAATTGAGAGCGTAGATCCAATTCGACTTTCGGACGTAAAATGTACGTAAGTATGAAGACTATAAACCGATTTTACCTAAAAATAGCGCTTTGGAATGTTTTAATTTTTTTTTTTTTTGAGACAAAACCTGCACTACGTAATCTATGCCCCGTGTCGCGAGGTACTTTACAAACAACATTTGTTTTCAAATTACATTGTTTTAGTAGACAGCTACTAATTTGCTCGACTTGAATTAGATTTCATTGTTATTTTTGTGTTTCTCAGCGTCGGAGCATGGGTGACGTCAGAGGCCTACTGAGTTTGACCCTCTAGGGCATCAACTATTTTTTTTTTATAAGTGTGGTGCAATGCCTACGCATGTTATGCGCAAAGTGCCAACGGGTGGGTATGTCGGACTCGCACCGACTAAACATACCTGCCGTGGACTTCTCTTGGCACCCGATGGGGACAGCCCCCGGAACGCGGGTATGCTGCTCCAGTGCTTCCCTTATGCGCCAAATCCCAGATGGTCGGCACATCCAATAACTATATTAGATAATAATCTCTTTTGTACTGCAATCGTGCCATATTATTTGTAATGTGTCTTCACGTATCGATGCAACTTTCTTTCTTTGTTATGATGCAGTTTGATTTGCCAGGTATAAAGACCAAAAAGTCGACTTATCATCCGGTACAAGTACTCCATGGACCAAGACCGGCTTTGATGATGAAAATCCGTCATGCTTCAAATTAAGGAAAAGCTTAATATAGATTTGGTTCATTGGCTACATAGTTGAACAATTTAATTGGAAATACATTAAGTGAAGGCGCCGTCTGAAAAGATAAAGCATTGCACGCTAATCGATATTGCTTAGTCATCGATTGAGAATTGTTTTGTTTGAATTTCTTGCCTCGAGGTTCTGTTTACAGGCAACTATTTTATGACGAGCTAGTTGGCGTCGTAGGTAGATGGTTATCTTTCACGTCATAGGTCGTGGGTTCGATTCCCACCCAGGACAGATATTTCTGTGCATGAACATGTCTGTTTGTTTTCAGGATGTGCGTTAATTAAGTTACATGTTGTTTATAAAGAAAAGTACTACCTGATTTCCATAGTAGGTACAAGCCCTGCCTAATTTGGGATCAGATGGCCGTGTGTGAATAATTGCCCAGGATATTAATATAATCATCCTTAAAATGTGATAATCCGTTTGCCCTTTACACAACTAAATTTGTGTTTAATCGTATTTGATTGAATGTTTGCTATATAATAACCCAACCGATAGCATTTGGAAAGGACATAGGTTATGAATTACCACAAAGAATACTATAAATTGCGGGTAACACCGCGTGGCGCAACTAGTCATATCACAAAACAAAGCAATATGAAAGAGCAAAATAGAGCAAGTTGTAAGCATCAGCCACCGAGTAAATAAACCGATTAAATTGCGGATTATTCCTGAAATTTGCTGACAGAAAGCGTACGTGCTAAGTGGAACAATAACCGTCCACCGCGATATTTGGTGAAGGGGTAAATTCAGTTATATTAACATAGCTGGGGTTTTGGTCTTTTGCAACATTAAACTAATTTAATTGTTACTACGTCTCTTTCTAATATAGCTCGTATTAAACGCCGTCCGTAACGTAGTTACGGGAGTCATATTATGTTCGATGAACGAAAAAAATCGACTGAACGATTGTTCGAATGGAAATTATTCTTGACTCACCAAACGCTGCTTCGACTGAACGATTTTTCGACAAAGTATTAATCGATGGACTGCTCTTTTGAATGTTAAATTGAGAATATGCAAATTGTGTTATAGAGATGAAGAAACTTTCCACCACTGTTCACCGACACTTCAAATTTTTTATGCATCTTTTTAAATCTTTTGTATCAATTAAAGATTTTCGCAATAATAAACGTAATTCAAACGGAGGCTTGAATCCTTACGCTAGTCCTATCCTAGGTACATACGTATATTTAATATGAATATAAATTAGTTTAGAAACAAAATAAATCTATGTCGGTCCCAAAATAAAAAGAAGAAGGTTTCTTTAAGATCTATGATTACAGATTCATCGTTTAATATTTTATCGAAAACCCTACACTTAATGCCCAAAATAATAGCTGCCTCCGTCATGATTTAGCGGTCAAAATTATAATATTTTGGGGTACAATAATGACTTCGATTCTAAGTAATAGTCCAAGAGCTTAAGCGATTTCCATATCGCTTACGAACAATAATAATCAATCAACCGTCTCGGGTGGGTAGTTGTGAATTGGTGCAATTAGCCGCCATATTCCTTCCCCCTGCACGCCATGTTGTTTTAATAATTTATACTTCTATCTACGTAGGTATATTTATTTTGTTTTAAGATTGTATGATTGCTGGCATTTTTAGCTTCTGACTTACTTAGATGTGTGAAGCCTCTGTCTGCATGGTGAATTCTTCTTTATTGTATTAGCAGTGGTAAGATAAGATAACTCTTTATTGTACACTAAAACATTATAGGATACAAGAATACAATAACATTTAAAATATGTACAATTGGCGGCCTTATCACTAAATGTGATCTCTTCCAGGCAACCTAGGCAGGGATTGGAGTATGGAGTAACAGAGATAAGGAAGTTGTGTGCACGAGTATAGAAACGGTACGCATCGGTGTAGTTAAAAAAATAATGATATTAAGGACGTACACAGAGCTACATATCAATCTATAAATTTCCAGTATAAGGTGATCTCGCATTGTATAAAATTTCCATACAATGAGAGGTCAGCTTATACTGGATAGTATAGCTTGATATGTAGCCTTATGTATAAGGGAATGTCATGGAAAATGTAAGGCTTGGGGATATTAACATTTCTTAGAACACCCTCTTTTTTTCTATGCCGTACAGGACTGGACAGGTATTGTATTGTCATCGCTACGTCAACTTTACACAGTCTTTATTACGTAGGTAATAAGAGTGGTTTTATAATGCAAATTTATCCACGTGACGTTATAGTTTTATACGCTTACTATGTCTTTCCATTCCTGGGATTTAGCCTGCCCCAGTTTTATTGTTCCATTTTCGCTCATGATGAAAAGCAATTGACTTTGTTTTGCGTGAACAGCTTAATTACGGAGCAAAACATATGAGCCTCTCTCAACTCTTTATTTTATTAAGGTTTGTTTGTTCATACGCCAGCACATCCAGACACCCCAATCTGTCAAATTTCTTTTATAGATTTTCAACTTTATTACAAAAGCATAAGGTTCACTTTGAATTGGGGAAATTTGACAGATTGGGGTAGCTTGATGTGCTGGCGTCTGTACAGACATTATGCTAATACGCCATGCGACTGTGTATCTGATGGCAACGAATATTTCCACTTTATCTCATCCCGTACGGGGTGTAGTAGTAGTTCCGATGGAGTATCTATTGGAGAACGGGCAGCAACATCTCTCTGTGTACTATGACCATCATATTCCCGCTTGAGTATGTTTCGCCGGACCGTCTCAACTGGGTCGTGTTGAAACCGGTAGTAGATGAACCCACTGAGTTTGTTTCGCTGGGTTTTCTCAGTTGGGGCGCATTGGATCCGGTGGTAGCATTAAAGCGCGACCGTCGTTATTAACACAAGGTCCGTCATAATAATAATACCTTTAATATAGACAGAACCATTGACAATATGTAGTAAAAATATTAGACTTAAACTAGATAATTAAACATAATCTCTTGACAATAACTTGATACGAGCTAGCTAAATATCATTTCTGTAATAAAATAAATTTTATAAATGTTTTCATACAAGATGTACCTAAATATCTATGTTACTAGAAATAATATCTAATGTATACAACTATATTACTACAAACATGTTCTGACTATTTACAAGCGCTTTTTTAAAGTCTACGTGAATAAAAAACCTTTTTTATTTTATTTATTTATTTTATTTTATACTAGCTGGTGCCCGCGACTTCGTCCGCGACAATTTTAAATGATGGCCTATGCAACTACTTACTTCTAGCTTAATCTAAACACTATAACTTTCAAAATTTAAGAAAACCTAACCTAAAAATAACCCAACTAAGAAATAACCTAAAGACTACTTTGCTAAGGACCCGATATCATCCACCTAAGTAAAATAATAATCAACGATGCATTAATCACAAAGGTAACTCCAATTAGATTAGGTTGCGACCACGGCATTCATTAGGTCTAAAATCACATTTTGTGAACGAAACCATAGCGCGATCTAAAACAATGATTACGCCTTCTACTAACAAATATATAAACTTGTAAAGCGGTAAAATTAAGATGTGTGCATATTTTTGGGTGAGATTTAGGCGATCATCTATTGATTTAGTTGTGGGCTACCTTTTATTTCAAGCATTTATTTATTGTAACCGATATGCCAAATAGATTCTGCGATCGGAAGCGATATTAACGCCATCTAGTTACAAAATTGTGAACTTGTAGAGCAGTAAAATTAAAATGAATATTTTTGGGTGCGATCATCTCGACACCAACAATTTATACTGCGCTAACTCGGAATTTATATAAAATCGTTTTTTTATCCCAATTTGATTAAAATCTCATTTTAAAATATGTTTTAAAAATTATAAAAAAAGAAGTTACAAGTCCTATAAAACGCTAAATCTTTACTTAAACGACGACGACTACGATATTTTAAGCAAATTGGCATTAAAAACGATATTATCTATAATTCGAGTTAGCGTAAATTGATGGTGACGATCTAATGAATCAGTTTTGGATTACTTTTTTAACTACAAATTATTCCCTGAAGTTTGACTTAAAAACATGTATTGCTTTATTTTTAACTGAAAAACCAATCTTCATGGGTATAACTCCAAAAAAAAAGAACAGATTTTCATACAAACTTATATCCCCTATTTTAGTCATCCTTAGGGGTGGAATTAATTTTTAACTGAAATGCCAAATAGCAATTTTCATGCATTAAACTTAAAACTTGTCACATTTTTCATACAAACTTACGCCCCCAATTTTACGCCCTTGGGGGTGGAATTTTCAAAAATCCTAGAATATATCTTTTAATTTTCAATTGCAAGGCCAAATACTAAAATTCTTTACCATAAAAAATTACGGATTTTCATAAAATATTTCATCCCTTATTTTGCGCCCTTGGGGGTGGAATTTCCAAAAATCCTGAAATCTATGTTTTATGTTTTTTAACAGAAAGGCCAAGTTCTAATTTTCATGCGTTTAACTTCAAAAATATCGCATTTTTCATAAAAACTTACATCCCCTATTTTATGCCCTTTGGAGTGGAATTTTCAAAAATCCTGAAATATATATTTTTTATTTTTAACTGAAAGGCCAAATACCAATTTTTATGGGTTTAACTTCAAAAATGTCGCATTTTTCACACAAACTTACGTCCCCTATTTTTCGCCCTTGGGGGTGAGATTTCCAAAAATCCTGTAACATGTAATTTTTTATTTTTAACTGGAAGCCAAATACCAATTTTCATGCCCTTAACTTCAAAAACGGCCAAGTTTCATACTAAATTTGCACCCCCGTTATACCCCCTTAGGGGTTGAATTTCGAAAAATCCTTCCTTATTCCTTGTCTACATTATAAAGAAAACATTTATGCAAAATTTCAGTTTTCTAAGTCCAAGGGTTTGGGCTGGGCGTTGATGAGTCAGTCAATCAGTCAGGACTTCTCTTTTTATTTATATAGATCGCCATCGCCAACCCGTCTGCCAAAATTGCGTCCGGCGATTATGACTTATTTCCCCAAACTATGAAAAATTCTATTGTGGTGATCTTTTAAGAAGGCCTTTTTTCAGCAGTGGACGTAATTCGGTTGACGTGCTAAACAGAAAATAAACGAAAAACGTTCTACTAAATTATTAACAGCTTATTGAATATTTTACAATAGTAATTATGTATAGTGCTTGTGGAATAGGCTCACGTACAATGGTCCACATCGGGACTAAGTGCGGAAACCACACCCACTAGCATATTAGTGGGGACAAATGATGATGATGATGATAGTGCTTCTGGCCATGTTTCGGTCTCAGCGGCCAATCTCAACGGAAACTAGGCAGCAACTCAGGACATGTTATAGTGCAGGAGTATGTGTACTCTTTATTCCCTCACACTCATAACCCGGTATTGCTACCCGACACCATTGGAAAGCTCCGACGCATAGACGTATAAAACCGCCAGTTTCGTTCACGTTACTCTAATTGTGTCTCTTTGTATCTTTATTATGTGTGCTCAATAAATATTTTTTTCTTTCTTTCTTTCTTTCTTCACTTTCCAGACTCCGGGCTGCAACTGTGTGATTTTTGTGAGAGTAATCTTAAAAACACTTCTTGGCCCGCCCGGAACTTGAACTTATTACTTCGTTAACTGCGGTTGAACTCAGCACCAACAAGAGAGACTGAACAACGAAGCATTCAATATTTTTACAATACAAAATATTAAATCAAAATGCAAATATAATATAGATAATACAATAGCAATGGCCAGTTTATCAAACAAGAACAGATACAATATTATTTAAAAAGATGTCATTTGTTATTTTTTTAAATCTCAGACAAATAATTCATTATCTATTCAAATTTTGGATCATCTTTTATACTCGTGTCACAAATGGAATTTTAATTCGTTTTTTAGGGTACAATCACCCCTGCGAACACGACCCCGATCATTGCGATTGAGTCACCGGCAATTTTAACATTGCAGACGATAAGTTACTAGTTAGAATAATCATATAATACATGTATATATATATATATATATATATATATATATATATACATATCTATGTATTTTTAATCTGTCTTATAGATGGGTGAGAATCGAAGCCACGACCTATGGCTTTAGCAGTCAGGGTCACTAACCACTAGACCAACAATCCAGTGGATGGAAAGTTAATACTTATTTTCTGTACTTAATATGTTGATGTCCTACATGTTGTTCAGTTTCATAGGCCTAACATCCACTATTTATGTCTCACCTTCTATATTGAACCTAACAGCTTGACATGTATAGATTAGTTAACAATTAATCGGCCTGTGAGTACAAATGGCTTATCATTGTAAACTCATCAATTATAGATTTGCTTCCGAGTGACAATCGATCACGTGGCAAACGACGTGGTACTAGATATTAATTCATATAACTACTACATAGTTATAAAATTCGTCCTTCTTCATCGCCATCATCATCATATTAGCCAAAAGACGTCCACTGCTGGACATAGGCCTCCCTCAACGTCCTTCTTGAATTTTGGCAATGGGGATAGCCACAGAGAAGATGCATTTTGAATATACAAGTGTATGCGCATTCTCTGACCAAATCGGAGACATTCTCAAGAAAGCACAGGTCAGAAGTACCCTAAACCGGCGAGCATGTATGAAGAATATAATGACAGTAACCGAGGCAAACGACGTGTGCAAAGATCGTGACAAATGGAAATCCGTCTCTGCCTACCCCTCTGGGAAACAGGCGTGAGTCTATGTATGTATGTATGCGCAAATCCAGGTGCTCTCTTACCATCAAGCGACACACTGGCTCTATACAAAACGGATCTAATATATAAAAAATATCTCTGCATACTAACCATCTGTAAGTCTCATGAGTCAATTCGATACGACCTTAGTAAGATTAGGTGAGGGACTGACAGTCCCGCTTCCAAGAAGTTAAGAATCGCAGTTGAAGTCCGCATTAATCAAATCTGAATTCTTACCTTTATTCAAGCGAATATTATGCTGAAGAAATCTGAAACAAATTAAATAAACAATTTAGTAATTTGTCTTCATTGTGACTGATTTTTTTGGTAAATTCTATTGAACTAATAAATAAGTTCAGAACGAAGTAGAAATGTTGCTGTCGCTGTACAAACTCTTTCATGGACTGAATTTGATAATGTAAACAGCTTGGCGCCGGGCTTACAAAATTTAAGATCATAAGTAAAATAAGACCATATGTATGTGCTGAGTTTTGATAACTTACACAAGTTGTGTTTTCTACCCATATTTTTAAGGTACGAATCCACAATCACATTCTCCCCACTGCAACTGTAAATACAGTAGGATCGATCGCACGTTATCAAAAGGGTCCAAACATTGATGCTCAGGAACTGTCCGAGGAAAAATTTTACTGCCTTGGGACCTATTACGATTTTCCCAGCTTGCGGTATAGAAGTATTGTACAGACGCCAGCACATCAAGCTACTCCAATCTGTCAAATTTCCCCAATTGAAAGTGAACCTTATGCTTATGTGATAAAGTTGAAAATCTATAAAAGAAATTTGACAGATTAAGGTAGCTGGATGTGCTGGCGTCTGTACTACATCCCATACTATCTGACAGTACTTCCACGATAGAATCTATTAGTAATTCCTGTTCCAAAGTCGAGCCCTTTCAGTGGAACATAATTGCATTAGAAGTTAAGCGGGAGTGAGAAGTTTGTACACTTATAGACAGTTTGTTTGTGAATATTTTAGCAGCCGTGTACAGGTTTATTGATTTGTAGGTAGTATCTACTTAAAAAGTCTGTTAGTGACTAGATAACAGAAATCCATACTACTACTGTATCGCTCTACATAGAAACTTTGACTGCACACTAGCGCAGCTGTTCAGACATTCGCTTATGACCGGTTGGCGTGGTTGGTATATACTTGCCTTTCACCCCACAGGTCATGGGTTCGATTCCCACCCAAGACAGATATTTGTGTGAATGAACATGTCTGTTTGTCCTGATTCTGGGTGTAATTCATCATCATCATCATCATCATACCAGCCGAAAGACGTCCACTGCTGGACAAAGGCCTCCCCCAAAGATCTCCACAACTGCCGGTCTTGCGCTATTCGCATCCAGCAATTTCCAGCGATCCGCACAAGATCATCGGTCCATCTTGAGGGGGCCTGCCCACGCTGCGTCTTCCGGTTTGTGGTCGCCACTCATGAACCTTTCTTCCCCAACGGCCATCGGTTCTACGAGCTATGTGCCCCGCCCACTGCCACTTCAGTTTTGCAATTCTTCGGGCTATGTCGGTGACTTTGGTTCGCCTGCGGATTTCGACATTTCTGATTTCTGGGAGTAATTATCTATTTAAATATGTATTTACAAAATAAAAGTAGTATATGTAGTATATCATCTATCTGGTTTCCATAGTACGAGTTCTGCTCAGTTTGGGATCAGATGGCCGTGAGTGAATAATGTGCCAGGATATTATTATAACAAGGAAAAAATATTACACAGTAGTGACCGTGGCGTGCAGGGCACATTTCGGTTATGTTTTGTGGAGACAAAAATCACTTACATATTTTCGTTATATTCGCAGTCCACATAAAATAGATTGAAGCTGCACAAACATCTAAACGGTCTCCAGATATAGAATATTCTGCACTAGGATCTAAACTTAGCCAAACCAGTATTCTGGGTCTTAAAATAAGAATTTGTACTAAATATTTTGGAACATTTATCTCAAAAGACGACCGAAGCACAATAGTAGGAATTTTATAATTTTATAGTATTTAAATATATAAACGTGCGAGCGAGAAAGCTGCGCGCTGAAGTATGCGCCTTAAGTGAAATGAAGTTACTGATATGTCGATGGAAACATTACAAATATATAGGTACAGATATATAGCCTCACTGGCTCACCGGTCAGTAAACGATCAGCGGAGGTAAACATCTAACTATGATTGGATTTTGAACGTATCTGTACTCTGTGCATCGAATGGAATGTTAGCCCAAGGATTACAGCTATCAGGAGCCATATCAAAGGCTTGAATAACTCTGATAGTCTGACTCTGTTTTACCACTGACCATATGAAACAAGATAGATACATAGAGTACACTTTATTGCACCAAAACAAACAATATATGACTTACAAATAAGCAAATACAGGTACAATCGGCGGTCTTATAGCTTTGTAGCAATCTCTTCCAGACAACCGGTGGACAAGGAAAAAGTAAGTCAGAAAAGGCGATAGTTGTAGTGTGCAGTCAAATATTCAAAGTTATGTATTTATATTTAATTTACATAAACATACTTTTATTCTATGCGAATTATTTGCGAAGCCGCTGCATCATACTGTCGCTAGAGCCAAGTCTCCAGTATGTCGAACCCTAGATATGCTAAACGCCCTCCTGATTGCCTATCCTGAATGCGATGTGTTTGCCGGTAGATGGACAGACATTAGGCGAATATGTTTGGTTTTCTGCGAAAGAAAGTTTGCAAGGATGTCCAGTATTTTGTATTGAAATTTATATGTAACCCTAAAAATAAGTAATGTAATTGTTTCTATGTTAATTAATGTAATTGGTTATTAACCGTTTTATTTAACTATAAATAAATCAATAAAAAAATCTAAATACGAATAAAACTATACTATAATAAAGAATAAACAAGATATGACGGTAACAAATATTTGTTTTATTGATTTTTTTAAAGACCTTGCGTGGTAATTTACTAACAGATAGACGTCCGTTAATTATGTTAGTAAAGTGCTATGCGGGAATCGAACCCGGGACACGAAGTCACGAAGCGACTGCCGTAACCGCTGCGCCACACGTGCAATCATGCTTATTTACTCCGCTTTGAAGTACTGTAGTATCTATTATAGATATAGAATATTGAGAGGGCTTGAACCCCTAACCACTCGCACCCCCCCCCCCCTTACCCGATCCTCTTGTTACGCCTATAAAATTTATACCTAATAGCATCGCAATGATATAACCCTTCAGAGCAGTCATTAATTAGCTAAGCGATTCAGTTGCATGGAAAACTGGGAATAATTTAAGGTTATATTGATATTTACAGTTTTATTGATATTTTTGAATGAGTAAAAGTATGGTTTGAAATTTTGCTGTTTAATATTTATAAAGTAATACTTTATAAATATTAAACAACAAAACTACATACTATACACATATCAATGTAGTATGTATATACTATATACATACTTCTTTACATAAATTATAATTGAAATATACTATCTCATATCAACTTTAGTTCGAGGCTTGAGAGCGTTGACAGAAACGTTCAAATAAATAAAGGTTAAAAATTACTTAATCAGTCGTTAAATCGGCTTCCATGAGCACATGTGACGTCATAAATGGTCCGGAATCGATTTTCAACGTCGAAGCGATTTTAGATTTAAAGGTTGATTAAGAGCCGATTTCACCGTTAAAATTAAACGCGATCAATGGACGCTAAACTCAGTTACAGGAAGCGGAACCGAGTTTAGCGTCAATTGATCGCGTTTAAATTGAAACGGTGAAGTCATTTTTAACCTTTATTTATTTTAATGCCGATCACATTCCCGAAGTTCGCCGACTTAGCCGGTAGCCTGCCAGGAGGACATTATCTGTGCATCTTCGAATTGGTTAGTCATCTCAGCACTAACTTCAGAGCATTTTTTACTGCTTCAGCGGTTGTAATAAATTACACATTGACGATTGTTCAACCCTTTAACTGGCAATGTTTCTGATTGATCGATCTTGTATTTTATTACAAACCAATATAGTTTAAAATATACTGGCATCTATACCGCCACTACTAGTTAAATACCATTCAGTACATTTAAATAGATGCTTCAGCTTTCAAGTGTTCACTCAGGTATAAACTTATGCCTAAATGCCTTTTACCGAATCATTACACCGATTTACTTAAACCAACAAATGAACCCACCTACCGACTTCCTAATCGCATTACTAGAATCGCATCCAAACTCAGTCATCAGCTGCTCCGGATATCTTTTGTCAAGTAGACAGACGTGAAGACCTAGGGGGCCCATTAGAGCGAGTGCACTCTCGGGTCGGTGACTTTGAGTACTAACCCACCGGAGTTCGCATAGTAACATCAGCAGCACAAAAACTTTTTTGAAGAATTGTCACTTTATTGAACAGGAGCGATAATGCAGCATGATGAGTGCATTTGACAGTAGTCATTTTGTACTGTAAAACATAGGCACACTACTGCAGAATAATATTTATGAAGCTTTATTGGTGGGCGTATGAGTTATGGATATATATTATTTTCATATTGAAATAAAATGGAGAATGTGGAGATCTTTGGGGGAGGCCTTTGTCCAGCAGTGGACGTCTTTCGGCTGATATGATGATGATGATGATGAAATAAAATAACTCAAATCTGATAAAAATTATGTATGATAGGTATCCATCGCACAACAATAAGAGTCCTCGATCGTCCCTGATGTTACGATGAAGGGAATTTTACTAAGTCAACTTCCACCATTAAGCATTAATTAATATAGGTACATAATCCGAGACACGTTTAACTACACAGGCATCGAGAAATAATGTTCTTTAAATTAAGTTAAGTTCGAACTATACTACGAATGATATTACCAAAGGAGAATGTAACAAGTTGTTTGGACAAATAGCGCATGTAGCGCCATTATTCGAAAATTTCCAGACAACTTGTAAACGGCGCACCGCAGGTAATGTTTTATTCTCTACCCTCCATAGACTCCCACTCGTAGGCCGGTAACAGGATTAGCGCAATGTTCAGGGGTGGACTGGGGCGAATTAACGCGAAGGGTTGCTCTTTGCGAGTTAGCTTACTGAGAGCTTTTTTTCCTTCCTTTAAAAAGCTTTTAAAGCTGGTTTTGGGTTTTCAAAACTCCCATTGCACTATATCGTAGATAGCTAATTAAAGTACATACTTATAGTGAAAGTGAGCACTTATGCATCATCAGGGGAGGCCATAAACCTATGTCACTTCCCAGACGATGTCAAGTTTTGCTTTTGACCCAGCGAAACAAGTACGGTGCCATCCATAGGTCGGTAATAATATGGATGCAGACTATTTTTTGATTTAAAATAAACCGAAAACGGTATCAAAATAAAACAAATATCCATAATAACCTAACCTAACCGTTAGGAAACCCCCGGCTCCAACTATAATTACAACATTTTCAAAAAGAGCTATTACTCTTACACTGCTGGAGCGATATTAACCAAACATAGCTCAGAACCACCGCAAGGAAACTTCAAATGAAGAACGCGCAATACATACTAACATATGACGTCACTTGTAGTGTGAATATAGAAGCTCTATACTAACAGTCACTTTCCGTGTAAGGGACAGATCATCTCTAATTTATCCCCGCCAAGAAATTCAAACGCTTATATCGAAAAACGTCTTCCGCCGATTTTGAATTATCATTTGCTTTCTGTATTTGTACCCACTTTTTATATCTTTGGTCATTATTCACACGCGGCCACCTGAATCCAAACTAAGCAGGGCTTGTACTATGGAAACCAACTAAGTGATATACTACGTAGAAGAGCGAAATTCATATTTTCCCGCAAGTCTTTGGCCAATAGGTGAGTGTTTTATAAAAATACATACCTATATTTCAATTTTTTTAACATTTTTGAAAATACTCATTGAACTCAAAACACCATTTGACTTATCATCCTTAATATATAATCGAGCACAAATCTCTGAAATGTTTATAACAAAATAATCATCAATCGATAAATATCATGAGCCTGGTCTGGTTGTTAGTGACCCTGACTGTCAAACTAGAATGGTCGTGGGATCGATTCCCTCCCAAAACAAATGTTTTTTTGAAAAGCGTGACTCATTTGTTATGTCTGGGTGTAATTTATCTATAAATAATATATGTAGGTTATTAAATTTGAATTTCATAGCATTATTCGTAATGCAAAGCGTTATTATATTTCCCATTTTTGAGGTATGTAGATTAATTAATAAAACATTTTATTTATCCATAATATGTATGTATGTATTTAGAAATATATAAGTATGTTTATCAGTTTTGCCATAGTACAGGCTCTGCCTAGTTTGGGATCAGGTGTGTTAGTTGTCCTAATATATTTGTTTATTTTTTTTTATTTTAAAATATTTTTCGTCTTAGGAAGTTTCTCTTTATTCTGCATTGGATAATTTTAGTTTAGTTTAACCCTGTTTTATAACACATTTTGATTTCATAGTTTTCTAACTCGCATACAATGTAAGTTTATATTGCTGGAATCGGGGTAAATCGATAAAATTGGGTCTTGCCAACCTCCTAAGTATGATTTCTGCTACACATTGTATGCGCTGTAACTATTCTGGGATTCCAGTAAACTCCTATATCCTAACCATTTTTACTAAAACAAAAGCGCTGTAAGTATGGGAGAAAGGGTTATGTACGATAGAGCGAACTCATTATGAGATGTCTCTCTCTATAAACATTTAAATTAGCCTTCTTATTACTAATTTCAGCCATGTCAGCCTGTCTCACTAGAGACTAGCCATTTGCGCGAAACATATTACCTATAGCGCAAAATTGTGTGCGCACACGCAGGTCAACTTTATATTCCATTATGATTATAAACGTTAATAAGTTTTAAAAAAGGACGGGACTGTTAGCCGATACTACCTGGAAGAGGTTAGATACAGGAACGGCGGCCATACTTAGATGCACTTCGAGGCATCCCGCCATCTTCATGTAGACAATTTTTTGACAGCTAATTTCAAGTGCCAATTTTTGGTATTCGAACCCAAAATACAATTCCGCTAGGCCAACAAGGTAGTTATCAATGAATACTATAGTACTATATGAGAGACAGCTCACAATAACTAAAGCAGATCACACGTTGACCGTATCTAATATATGGGTTAAGATACTAATTACCACTTGAAACAAATATCATGCGGAAGCAACTCGCACTAAGTTTTAAACGAAAGTAAAAGCTTCGTATAAAAATAATCTCTACTTCAACCCGAAAATAGTAGGAAATATTTACTTCCTATCTACACGTTCCGAACAAGATACATCATTCAGTGAGTCATTCCGGACGTCTGCTCGTAAAACGTACAAAAACTCGGAAACTCTTCCGAAAACGTCCAGTTTGACTGGCTTAACTTGGAAACAGTTTCCTTTCCTGAAGAATTATGAGCCAAGTTTACGCTTAACTGCAGAAAGTAGACAAGAAAACAAAAATATATTACCTACCTCCCGTAAATTTTTGGACAGCAACGAACGCATCTAATGGCCGCCATCTTAAATTTTCAAGTCATTGATCGTGGAAACTTTCGATAAGAAATACTGGCATTCCCAAATCTTTTGCTACTATAATATAAAAACGGCCAAGCGTGTGTTGAACTTCCACATCATTATCATTTTACACATAACATGATATTGGAGAGTGAAGCAGCGAAATCCTCCAAAAGCTTGCTTCATTGTCAAATATCAGGAAGAAAAAAAGATTTTATTCCCAACAAGCACAGATAATCCTTAACTTAGTTTACATCAAAGACAATATAACTAATTACGTTTAGTTACATAGGAGTTAGTTTGGAAGCATGTAATATTATCAGTACAAGCTAGGAAAGGCGTCTTACTTCAGCAAATTTTACATTAAATAATTAGCGCTTAAAAGACAAAGCTACCTAGCTCAATGTTATATTTATGGAATTAGAACTAAGGATGCAAATACAGTGTAAATCGCGAGTACTACTTACTATCAATATCCAATATTATTAAAGAAAGAACGCCTTTGGATATTGTTAAGTCAAGGACCAGTGGCGTATCTAGTATAAACAGAAGGTAAGGGCAGATTGTAGGCGTTTAACAGGGATTCACCGAAATCATTGCTTGTCGCTACTGCAAAGTTATTCCCTGATTTTTTTTCATATATTTGAAAATATAAACACATATATAAATTTTCTAGAAACTGATATTATCGTCACATTTATCCATGGTAAGTGGATTCGTTTATTCGATGATTTGTTTGAGTTCAATTCCTGGTTATCAATTATTGGTTTAGAGATTTCAAGATAAGTAAATAGCTAATTATACCATAAGAAACTTGAATAATGTAATATGACATCAAACTATTCGTATAAAAGGTTTTCATTATTATTACAAATGGCGTAAGGTTCTAAAATTATTTGTCCTCCTCCCTCCCGGGCCGCTTATTTTAAGACACGTATCATGAACATGTCTGTTTGTCCTGAGTCTGGGTGGAATTATCTATATAAGTATGTATTTGCAAAAGAAAAGTAGTATATGTAGTATATCAGTTGTCTGGTTTACATAGAACAAGGTCTGTTTAGTTCGGGATCAGATAGCCGTGTACGAATAATGTCCCAGGATAAACTCGATGATTCATTCTTTTAGACCCCTTAGACCCCAAATTCAACACGCCGTAACACTTTAATTTTCAATGAATCGTCTCTTATTTAATTAATTAAAACAATTTTAATTTTAAAGATGACATCATAGTGATATTTGCTCTATGAGCCTTTCATGCTAGCTACGCCAATGGGGAGGGCTACAGAGGAAAACCATTAAAACTGGGTTCCTTGAGCATTATTAAAATTTATTGCCACGGTTTACTCCGATAAAACAGCAATGTAAATACTCAGATACGAAGTTTAGTAAGGAGGCATTAAGTAAATGACTTTACAATGTCAGGCTAGGCTACCGAGAATGAACTTATTCACAAGCAGATTTTACATAGGTACAAAACGCTTAAAATACAAAAGCCTTTAGGCGCTGACATCAACAAAATTTGTCAGTTTCACCTTTTATAAAACATATATTTATGCCAATTTTTACTATATTATGAATCTATATCATGAATCATTGATTCCTAAACATGTTTCATCTAGTTTCGGTAGATGGAATAAAGTCACCACAAAAATTAAGCATTAGCTCAAAATATTCAACTTTAACTGAAACCGTTATTATAATATGTAGAGAGCTTTGTGATTAACAGAAACTTTTTTGCATTAGGTTTGCCATTAATATTCTATGTTTCTCGCAATCAATGATTTTGTTATATTTTCACTGAGTTATTTTACGTGTTTCCGTTCACTCCAATTTGACCTGTACTGGGTGGCTGTTACGGCCGAAAGTAGTGTGATAATGATGAAATGGGTGTTGTGAGGGCTCTTAAACCCTAATCACTTATGTATATACTCATTTTGTTGCTATAAAGCACAGTATTACTTTAGTACTTTTTTTTTAAGTTTTCGTTTTTTTTTTTTCGAGTTACCTTAGCACTTGCTTGATTTGAATATTAACAGCAAATTATTTTGTATTTGATTTTAAAGTTTGTAAGTAACCACTAGGTATGGGATCGTGTGCAAAATAAATTTTATCGACTCTATTTTATCCAGTTATTATTTTGTTAAAAAAATAATAACTGGAGCATAGATAAAAATTCCAATTAAGTAATCATTTTAAAGATTGACATTATTTTTATCACTAGTTCTACCTTATATAGAGTATACTTCACATGAGAAGATGGCACAGCATTATAATTAATTTACAGAACTTTCCTTATCAAAAATGTAGAAAAGTTATTTTATAATAACATCATTCACCAAAAAGCGCTTTGCATCACAAAAAGCGATCGTAACCACCATGCTGTTAGGGTGGCCTGCACTTAGGGGTAACATCCCCTAACAAAAGACGGTTCGCAGCACATTTGTATTGATTGCGACCGGCCCGCTACATGTAATAAACCGTCGGACGGCTACAATAAGCAAACCGACTGGTGTAAAAAGTACTAGATATTTCCTGCAATGGAACTCGAAAACTACTAACTACTAGCTTATACTTTGATTTTATGTATACAATATACTAAATTAAACATTCAGTTTAGCATGTTTCAAATGCTAAAAGTAAAATTGAAATCACAGGTAAGTGTAAAAGCTATGTTTAAGAATTAAAAAAAAATTCTATCTCTCAGTGCTAATGCCATACCAACCGTTTTAACCGTGCAGGTTTCTGTTAATGGAACATAGAATGGATTGTATAAATTTGTGTTCGGACACAAATTTATACAATCCATTCTGATGATGATCCACCACGGTGATGTGTCGGAGAGGTTGGGGCCGGATACCTCCTTTTGTTATTTAATTTATACAGCTATCTAAACATATATTAAACTTGGTTTCAGTTTAGCATGTTTAAAATGCCAAAAGTAAAAAAAAGATAATTAGAATTATTCAAAAACTAACATTCATTAGATTTTTGTGAACTTAACTTATTGCTTTAACTCGCATTAAAAACCCATGCAAGTACACATATCTTAGGTCTTTTAACTACTTAATTATTCTCAAACCTTTAATAATTACCATAGGCTACGCTTGTCTATTCAATCGCGAATAAATAGTCATCATGACCCACGTATTTTTAATATATATGTAGTGTTCCAAATGTCTATAGAAATACTGTCAGGAATATTAATAGCAAAATGATATATAGATAATGTGGATGGCCATTAAATAAATAAATTCCCTACCATATCTAATTAGCCAACACCTAGGAACGCACGAAAAATCTGAGAGACTTTTGTTTAACACTGATTATGTTATAAAAAACATAAAACATTATACATGGTGAACGTAGATTGTCATCAACAAATAAGTTTTTTTTTTTAGACAATGACACACATCATCCTTGCCCCAAACTAAGCAAAGCTTGTACTATGGGTACCAGGCGACGATATACATACTTATATAGATAGAGAAATACTTAAATACATAGAAAACATCCATGACTCAGAAACAAATATTCGTGCTCATCACACAAATATTTGCACTTACCGGGATTCGAACCCAGGACCACCAGCTTCGTAGGCAGGAGCACTACCAACTAGGCTACGGTGACCGTCAATACAGTAATTGTTATCATAAATCCCTATCAAATGAAATACAAGAATACATGTAAAATTATTATTAATGCGGTGTGTATTCTTATGATGAGTGGCTGGCCAGTTTTGTAGTTCTGCCTACATAATTAATTAGTTATGTAATCAATAATTGTTAAGTTTTTTGTGTGGTATTTAAGTTAATTATATTTACATTTATTGTATGCATGCTCTGTACGAAGACGACACACATTTTTAAAGGTATTTGAACTGTAATTGTTCTTTTGAGAATAATGATTCGATAAACCTAAACTTAAAAATCTGAAAGGAATACTATAGGTCTAAGACTGATTACATACTAAAATATTTATAATACATTATACGTGGTAAACGTGGATTCTCATTAACAAATTAGAATTACAGTAAGTGTCACCATGAATCCCTATCACATTTAATCAAATACCATCTAGGACACATGCAAAAATCTGCGAGGAAAACGGCAGGTAACAATGATTACATTATAAAATGTATAAAACCCCAGAAACAAAAGGGACGCACAGATAATAATACAATGTGACACTACGCATAATAGGGGGCAGACAAAACAGTTGTAGTCTAAAAATATTAGTAAGGTAAGTATAGACGAACCGGGTGATTATGATTCAAATAAGTCCGTAATACTGGTATTGTACAGACGCCAGCACATCAAGATACTCCAATCTGTCAAATTTTCCCAATTGAAAGTGAACCTTATACTTTTGTGTTATCACAAAAGTTGAAAATCTATAACAGAAATTTGACAGATTGGGGTAGCTGGATGTGCTGGCGTCAGTACAACAAATTTAGATCGGTACCGTGCCTCAATTCAAACTAGTAAGACTGATTAATAAATCTGGTTGGTAAATCAGCTTTTTAAGTTTCAGTACGGTTCCAAGTAAAAATTTTAGATAAACGGACCTTATAATGATTATGGAATAGGAAAGATTTAATATTTATGGCAACTGCTCTTTAAGTGGTTAGACAATTACTAAAAGATGCTGTTTGCATGTTCTATGGTGTCAAATAAGTTTCTACATATCAGTTCTCTAAATATGCTTAGAACCCTAAGCCTAGACGTATCCCGACCTATAGCTGTATTTTGTACAGTTCTTGTACATTAATTGTATATTTACTTTAATTAAAGGCCAATTTTTTAATGACTACTGACACTCCGAGGCACGGGATGGCCACACCAACTTCCAGACTCCAGATTGATGCCTTTAATGTTACTTAACCTAATAATCCCCCTTTTAACCCAACCCGGGAGTAGAACCAAGGACCTGACTATCTGCGCCGTAACAGCTAACGCTAGACCAGCGAGGCAGTCGGAAGACGAATGGATGTAGTGAGCACAGGATACAAAGTCTCCGTGAGTAATTCATTGGTCGAAAGTATACTGGACCTCCATGACATACATACAATTTGTGGTATGAAAAAAATATGACAAATTATCAATATTTTAACTTTACTGTTGTAATCTATAAACACAATACTATAAATCAATGAAACCCTGCTAGAGTAATCTATCATGCCACTGTGGACTTGTAGAATAGAAGAGAGAGAGTTGGTAGGTAGTGTAATATGCTCGGAAGTTCTATGTACTACTCTGTCAAGAAAGTACCGGGAAAAGATCAATAATATACAAAACGTTTGTTATTCATCCAAATTTATTTTATCACCTTCAAAGTATGCTCCTTCAGAAACGATACACGAATAATCCATTCATCAAAACATTTTTTAAACGCTGTTTTTGGAATTGATTTTCAGTTCTCGCCGCGAATTCTCCTTTATGTCTTTTACCGGCTATCACTCTCAGAGTTGAATGAGGATTTTCAGTCACTTTTGCGATGTTAACTTCAGTTGCAGACGTTGATGGCCTACCAGAGCGAGGCAAATCTTTCATCACATCTCGACCGCTTTTGAACGCTTTGAACCACTCATAAGCACGAGGTTTTGATAAAGTCGATTCACCGTAAGCCTTCTGTAACATTATCAGTGACTCCGAACACGAAATTCCATTAGCGATGCAAAATTTAAGACAAACTCTTTGTTCGATATTTTTGTCCATTATGAAATTCGCAATACACACTATATATGATATTACTAAAACCAGCACTGTATTTAATATAAATAACAGATGCAACTCAAACTCCGCGCCAAAATGGAAAACTGTTGTGCCAATCTAACAAAAACAAAAATTTGAATTTGGAACCATAAACAAATCATCCATTCCCGATACTTTTTTTAACTGAATGTATGTTGTGCTGCACGGCCAGCAGTACGATTCCAAATTTGAAACTATTTTATGTAACTGCTTTTTTTAAACTACGTCCTTACGTTTGAGGTACAATGCGATTATTCAATTGTCAAGGCCGTGTCGTATGAAGCTAATAATGACCGTGGGCGACCACGGTCACCCTATATAAGCCTGAATGAGTAAATTACTGTAAGTAGTGCAAGAATGGCATCACTAACGGTTACTGTGTTGTTCCTCGGAGCGTTGACAGGATGGGGCGTAGCAGCTCCGCCGGATGCCAAGGATCGTGAGTACCAAATAATTTGACGCTTACTTGACCTTTTTTTATATCAGAGGGCGACAAACGAGCAAGTGAGGCGACTGATGGTAAGTGATCACCGCCGCCCATGGACACTCGATACCAGAGGACTCGCGGGTGCGTTGCCGGCCTTTAAGAGTCAGCAAACAAGTGTTGCTGATCCTTCCCGCCACCCCAATGAGCTCTGGCGACCTTACTCACACTCGGAAACACATGTTATTATTAAGGAATGTCTTCTGTAAGGTGGAGGTACTTCCCCAGTCGGCTTGCTCTTTGAGCGAATGAACGCTATAACCTTTTCGTATGAGCGGTGGTTATCAGTGTTAAAGTTCTTCAAGCCATCTCGCAGGCCTCTCAATAGCACAGACTGTTGTTTAATAATCACGACTGGGACCTACAGTTTAACATGGAGAGCATGGAGACACTCAGCTTTTACTATCATTCTATAGACTGACCGCGTGCCCAGGTGCTTAACTTCACCGATCTCTTACTGACCGGTGAGAGCAAATGTTTATGAACGCCTCGACTTCAATTTGACAATGAACTTCAATTTGACACTAATTTGATATTTGACTAAATGAATTTTATTAATATGTAAGTTGATTGAAGCATACTGATGTTGGGAGTGTGTAAATCTTATGGATTCCTGAGATATGAGTGTTGAAAGTGTATCTGTGGTGTGGAATTTGTAGTGGGGATGCACCGTCTCTATCTTGCGGAGTGATGTTGACATGGACCTTACTGACTTGTGACGTCATAAAAAAAATATTATACATAACATGATTTTTGGCATGATGGTAACCTCGTTATTTTTACAAATGATATTTAGATACATTTAGAGATGCTGAAAGCATTTCTACTTCGATATACGGATTATTTATTTACCATTAATATTAAGTAATAAAATAAAGTAACTCAAATAATACGATTTTAAATAACAACGCACTTAACTCTCTTACGGGTTACCTCTGCACTCTATTCCAAGTCTTACTACATAGAAGAATTATGCCACTCATCTAATACACGACAACCCTTAAAAAGAGTATGAAAAGATGTACCAAAAACTTGATTTTAACGTAAATTACGTAAAGTAATGGTAAGTAAGATAACGTCTTGATTTAGTTTTTCCATTTACAAATGCGAAGCACAAAAAGTCGTCGTCTAAGCCCGACGTATTTTTTCGATTACAAAATCACAAAAACGTAACGAGTACTTTTGTTACCGAGCCGACTTCTTCGAATGAAATTGAAAAGGCTAGACTTGGAAAACAAAATCAATCACTGTACGTTGGATAAAGAAAAGGAGATCACAATACACGACAGAAGTAAAATCTACAATCTAATAAGTATTTACTAGGTTTCATAGATTACAAGAACTGCTTTTAAGGGTAGGTAACTACTGCCCATACAATATGAGCGATTTTAGGATCCTTTAGTAATTGCTCAAAAAAGTGAATCTAAATTGGCGCCACTCAGGACATGCACATAGACTATTAATTAACATATTTATTTTTTTATGTTAGTATGATAATACGCAAAATATAGGATATACTACCTATAGATCGGACGGGATCTCTCCCCACCAGCGATCGTAGGCGCGATGCTAGCGGGTGACTTCCCCAAATGGGACGCCGTGGTCTCCTTCTGTCAGGCAGTCTTGCTCCAGAAGGAGGCCGCCGAGCGGGATGGGGAACGAGCCGATCCCGCTCGTAGACGGAGGAGGCGTCGGCAGCCGGTAGCCCTCGGGGCTGCGGTGACAGTGTGAGATGTGTCCTCTACTGCCGCCACGTACAAGTAGCTCCCACGCAAAAGTGGGGCACCGGAGCAGCATACCCGCGTTCCCGGGGCTCCTCCCATCAGACGTCAAGAGAAGTCCACGGCAGGTTAGGTTTAGTCGGTGCGAGTCCGACATACCCACTACCCGCAGACACTTTTTGCGGGTGGCATGAGTAGGCATTCCACCTGACTTATCAAAAAAAAGGCTATCTATCGATACCTAGCCTACCCAGAACCAGGAGATTAAGATGCGTAATATTTTCTCAGGGACTTAGGAGAAGAATTAATTAAATAGGGGCTAGCACAACAAATGCTCAAGGATCTGCTGTAGGAAAGTACACTCGATAAATTTAGTTTAGAAATAAACTATATTATACTTTAGAAGCATTATTATTCTACAGTAACTAAAACGTATGAAACCACGCAAGCAGGCCGTAGTCTACTTAAGTACACATTAAAATACAAACTCAAGAAATGGAGTAAAATAAATCTTAGGAATGTTAATTTAAATTGTATGTTGAAATACATGCAGGACCAGCTACTGATTCTGTTGCTTAAGAATTATTTCTTACGAAACAGAGCTAGCTGCAAGATATTTTTAAGTTAAGTTCGGTTAATGAAAATAAGCACTCTTTGGTTTTTAAGCACAATAGCTTTATCCACTTACACCAAATCTTACCGTAAATAACGCCCGATTCCAAATAGAAATGTACTGTTAGTGTGATTTAATGAAAGATTAGCAGTTATTACTATTCATAGTAAGGTAGATTATAAGTGAAAAAAAAAACAGTGAGAGACACAGATACACAGAGGTACAGACATCTTGCAAGACTAATTTTATGTGCCTGCGTGTTTCCTGCATCAACATAACCATCATGTCAGCCCAATTACGTACAACGGCCTCCTCAAAACTTTTCCTTAATGGAGCATAGTAGAATATGCCATTATCGCCACGCTTGGCAGACGGGTTGGCGATCACAGTATAGTCATAGTACACGAAGAGTCGATGCTGCCCGTTCTTTGGGAGATATTCTCTCGGGACCACTTCTACGCCCCGACGGGATGAGATGGGGTCATATTCTTTGCGACAGCCACACAGTAATTGTGTGTAGCATAATGTTTCCGCAACGAATGGACAGATTAATATGCGGGTGTTTTTTAAATAAATAACCCGTACTTTATTTAGAAATATTTAACAAAATTTCGAAATTTATCAGTTGTCTGGGTGCCATAGAACCGGCTCTGCCTAGTTTGGGATCAGACGGCGGAGTGATAGTTGTCCTAAGTTATTTATATATTCATTTTTGGCTACATGAAGTGCTAGGAAGACTGTAGAATCAATATGAAGCTCCTTATATAACCAAGGAAATAAATCTTGAATCTAAAGTCATCAAAGCATCGAATTATAATAATAATATATATAATAATAAAAATGTTTATTTGCCATACACACAAAAATAATACAAAATTTGGATTCTTTACCATGATACATGTATTTACAATAGGTTCCCGAAATAGGCTGAAACCTGTATCTTGGGAGACAGTGCTCAGTCAAAGATGTGATATAAAACACTATCAAAAGTAGAAACATAAACAAACAAAAAATATTTTTTATGATTTAATTGAAACCAGTAAATCAATTTGTCTTTATCATCAATGAAACTACAAGTCACAATTGGGATATTAATCAAACATTTAGTTAACTATTCCAAAACGATGAGAACTTGAACTGACCAAATCAAATTATGATTTGACTCCCTGAAGTTGCCTTCCAAATGAGCACCTAGTCGTTTGGCTCGCAAACATTTAATATTCAGAGCGTATCTCCAAACATTCTGATGTTCATCGTATTAAAATTTGGGTTTGCGTCAGTTGTGATTCGTCCAACTTCAGTTTTCAACATGGGACTGACGCAGCGACGCGGTGACTACGTGATAGGTCGAAAATCAGGTTTGAAGTAAAGTTTTAGGTCAGCCTAGACTAAAGGTTTACTGTACTTATTTCTAAACTTTAACATAAAAAGAGGGGTATTGCAAGTGGGGGCTGTGTCTGTATATTTGTCTCGTTGGGACAATGCTCTGCAATGGATGGAGCAAGATATTTCAATGACTTTTGTATGAGAGCTCATCTGCCACACGACCTCCTAGAGGACACGAATGAATTGAAAAGGCCTTAACAAGTCGGTCGAGTAGTAAGAATATTTATTCTGGATGTCTAGTAAGAGTCGGAGATTCTTGATTTTCACGTAGAGTTTTGTATGAATCTTAGATATATGCTTTTTTATTGGGTGCGATCCGATCTATACCGACATTATTGACATTAAAGTCAATACTCTACTTTATTCCCATGATGTTATTAGTTGTACGTCCGCCATTGCACGTTATAGGCCAACGAGTAAAATATGATAATGATATTACGTAGGTACGTCAAAAATTAGTCATCAACATTTCTTGTTTTTGAATAATTCTTAAATGAGATTTTTGTATTTCTAGGTAGACTTTAGGAGAAGTAGATTGAATTTTAATCAGATGCATTCCTCTTTCGTTGCAAAACATGATGATGATTTTTATGAGATAAATATTGAATTTTAATAACGTCTTTAAAATTTCAACTTTAACCATTTGATGATTTTCTCTGTGTATTTAGGTAGATTTTAGGTGATGAATTTTAAACAAGCCTATATAGGGTGATTAAAATTCTATCGTCACGTCTGTGTTTTTACGTAGATTTTAGTTGAAGAAGATTGAATTAAACCCATAAGCATGCTTAGTTGTGTTTATGTTTACTTTTTTATAGCTGAAGATATACATTTCAAACAGACTAAATTCAATAATAAATCAAGCATGTAACCCTTCGTAAGTCTTGGAAGGTAAAGACACCGTACCAAGATCGATGCAAAAAGTCGTAGCGACTATAAATAAACTTGGAATTTACACGTGAAACGGAATCGGTTTTCAGGATACTTGCCCGGAGTTTCTGATAAAACAAATACTGACAAGAATTTTCTTTTGAAACAGATTCAAATTAAAATATATTACTTCCGATGTGAAGGGGATTTATGAAGGTTTATCGTACTTGTGTTTTTATAAGAGTAAACGTGGCTATTGTGGAGATCCTTGGATAAAGGCCTTTGTCCAGCAGTGGACGTCTTTCGGCTGATATGATGATGATGGTGATGAAACGCGATTTAAGATATACCTTAAGTAGGAACTAAACATACGTATCTGAACGAGTCTATCACGCATATTTTGTTCTTCTGCCGTTAGGTAAAACAAAAATAAAGACAGAAATATTATAGTATTCGGAATTTCAAGTGCAATTACGCTTCTTTATTGATAACTTTTTGGTATGTGATTATAGACGGTCACCGGCCGGTTGGCGTGCTTGGTAGATAGGTACTTGCCGTTTACGCCGCAGGTCGTGGGTTCTATTCCCACCCAGGACAGATATTTGAGTGACTGAACATGTCCGTTTCGTCCTGTGTCTGTAACTTATGTAGATATGTACTTATGTAGATAAATACACCCGTATTTAAATAAGTTTATATTTACAAAAGAGAAGTAGTATATGTAGTATATCAGTTATCTGGTTTCTATACCTACACGTTCTGCTCAGGTTGTGATCAGATGGCCGTGTGTGAATAATGTCCCAGGATATTATTATTTATCTGTGGAATACTTCATTTGTCCGTGACATAGTTAGCTAATGGTCCGTAGTAATCACCTAACACCACCACAATAATCAGAGCCACAACGGAAAATTGTTGTTGCAAATGGGGAAGTGGAACCATTTCGGGTTTGCACAGATAAAGTATTATGGTTTATAAATAACTTTAATAAGATGGAGGTTAACATTTCAATTTTTTTTCCGTATAATAAATAATATGTAAACCGATTATGAAAATAGATTTTAATTAGATGAGAAACGCGTGGCGCAGCGGCTAAGACAGCTCGCCGCTTCGTGTCTCGGGTTCGAGTCCCGCGCTGGACCACTATTTGTGAGACCCATAAATAGTTGTTCTGAGTCTGGATGTAGGTTATTTGTGTCCGTCTATTATATGTTTGTAAAGAACCCCGCGACACAGGGAAAAGATTTCCTAGTGCAGGCGATGTCTTAAAAAATGAAACAATTTGATTTAATTTAATAAATAAAATTTGAATTTAGTTTAGTGTGTTTCCATGTTTGTAGTCTGCGTAATTTTGTTACTTTTTTTTTCTTTTAACTACAGACCAGAGAAATATGCATTGAAAACTGTAAATCATCAATGTCAGTGTCAGCATAATTCAAAGATTGAAGAAGAAACAAACAGTTACATCGTAAATTTTCCCGCACCTCTGTATTGCATAACGTTGGCCACACAGTTCGCCAGTAGACAATCACTGGTAATGATGATAGCGCAATGACTGACATCTTTAAATAGATTATTTTATTGCCAGTCACCGTTGGTATTTTTAGCACTAATATCTATATTTATGTAGCACTAGATGTGCCCCGCGGTGTTACCCGCGTTAAATTTTATAAATTTTCTTTGCTATAAACCTCACGGAGCCCGAGACCTTTCCAACGAATGCAAAACCGTGGAAATCGGTTCGTGCGTTCTGGAGTTATAGCGTCAGGATGGAAAACCCGACTTATTTTTATATAGTAGAAGACTAACTGTGCCCCGCGGTGTTACTTGCGTTAAATTTTATAAATTTTCTTTGCTATAAACCTCACGGAGCCCGAGACCTTTCCAACGAATGCAAAACCGTGGAAATCGGTTCGTGCGTTCTGGAGTTATAGCGTCAGGAAGAACTAGACAGAGCGTGTACTATGGCCTTTAGACAACTGACAAACATACGTATATATTTCTAAATACATACATACTACAAATAAGTTACACCCAGTACAAGTCATTGTGCTCATCGAACAAACCTGGGTGGGGATTGAACCCACGACCTGTGGCTTAGCAGTCAGCGTCACTAAACACTAGAACAACAGGCCAGTCCATTATAAGTAATTTGAAGAATTAACTCCTTACTAACGAGCTTTAGAAGTGTAAATTAATACCACAGTACTGAATAAATTTCCTAATTTCATTATTCCATTGCGGCAGTCGAGTAACCATCCAAATGAATTTTGGAACGAAGTTCCTTATCGCGCGTTGTGGAAGACGGCTAGACGGAAAAAAATCTTACGAAAAGTTGTCACGACACTTTTTGCAGCTGTGCGGCGTACGCATGTTTCTCTGTCTCTCTCTCTTATAGAAAGCAAGCCAGATATTTTCATTTCTATTTCGCATTGAACAGTGTGGTGTCGCGACGATTATTTTTGTTGAGTGTATACAGGTTTTTTGTACATAATAAATAATAAGAAATAACTTCGTTCCATCCGGGTGTCCCTTGACACCTCTCAAGTTTTATATATATTAGGACAGCACGTGTCGCGCAACGGCTAAGACAGTCGCCTCGCCTCTTCGTGTCGCAGTTTCGAATCCCGCGCCCGACTACTATTTGTGTGACCCATAAATAGTTGTTCTGAGTCTGGATGTAATTTGTGACCGTTTACTATATGTTTGTAAAGTACCCCGCACCTCAGGGATTAGCGTCGTCTTTAAAAAAAATAATTAAATATTGAAAAAATCTCACCTGATACCATTTTAGCTATGATCACATGGACTTCAAATTATTTCTATGAAAGGTTACTATAATAACACGTATTCATGAACCGGAAAATAATTAAAATTGAAATAAATGATATGTATAAATAATATCGCGTTCTGTCTGTGTGAGCCGTAAATATTCTGTGTTATGACGGCGACCAGATAAATATCACAATCCTACCGCATCTCATTGAAGGGGTCTCGTATATGCCGACGCGACGTTACAATATCTATCAGAGTAGGTACGGGAGTACGGCCATATCCCCAAGATACTTTCAGGGATGTTTATATCCAGCACAGGAAGTCTTTCGGCTGATATCATGATGATAATAGATAATATCCGTGCAGATTTGAAGATTATAAATTTCTATAAAGAGCTTCTATAAACAACTGTGGCACTGTGACAATTTTTGATTTAATTTCCGCATCTCTTGGGGGGATTGAATTCTTCTCCTATACATCGCCTTCCAAATAAGAGTACGGGGATCGGCGTCTCTGTCCTGCAATCGCCAACATGTGTAGCAAGCGGGGCAATTATGCCATATCCCCAAGAAAAAGGACGTCTGATATCATGGTGATAATGATAATATCTGTGCGTTAAATCCCCACCAAAAATACAGAGATTTATTTCCCTAGTGAGGGCGTTGTCTATGGCTCACGAACGTATAAGCCGACTTCTCTTTACCGCTTCTTTATATTCTTTATATTTAGGTTTAACTGTTCAACAACTTCACTTTTAAAATATATCGCCAGTCGCTACTGGTATAAACCTAAAACTATTGATAGAGATATACTGGAATTACACCCTACACCTACGGAACTGACCAATCCTTCACTGCGAGAGTACGTTATTGTGAAAAGGGTTGCACACCCCGAATTAGGGGTGCCAGCCCTGATATGTTAGCTAGAATACTTTACAAATATAATAATAAAAAAATGTCAGCAGTATGGAGTCAAAAAATACTACACAACCGTGATAATCATCTAAATCCAACTAGATAAAAGTTTTAACTAAACGACTGGACGCATTTTCATGAAATAAATAAAAAAATAATTTAACTATAGGAAGAAATCGCATTGCAATCCCAAGAGAGTATTTTACAGTAATATCTGTGTGTCGTGATTATAACATTAGAAACCATGCTGTTTTTTTTTTAATTTAACCTCTACAATATGATAATAATAAATAATAAAAATAATAATATGATTTATTGAACACACAATTTATAAAAGAAAACCAAAGAATACAAGGAATAACTTATGAAAAAAAAACGCAAACATCACACATAAAAAAGGCAATAAACTATGTAGATACCTAACTAGATAACTAGACGATGAACTAGTTCATACGATCAAAGTTGATTCTGAGGATTAACTGCTACGTCCAACAGCTTCTTTTTCTAAACTACATTTCAAAGTTTATCAGACCGCAGAGAAGACCGCCGTGTTAAACCGCTGCTTACTGTCATTAATATTGATATAACCAGAAATAGGCAGCGCTGTGTATCAGAATAATATGGCGGTTTTAGGTCCCATCTTTCCTGGAAAATGTGTACGCTTGATAAAATATGAACAGTCTATGAAGAGAATAACATCTACGATTTCTTTAAATTAATTTGGTACTCGAAACTCGAAAAGTTGACAACCCTACTTCAAACCCCTTAAAAAGTCGGTAGGCCTAACGAAAAATAAATTGTTCCAAGCCCACAAGTTTACGAGCCAGTCGCACCGTAATGTGAAAATTTTATTCAGCAAAAAAACCTGCCCCGTTGGACCTTCTGAACCTTTAAATTCATTTGAACGCATTATACAAAATTATCATTATTTTTACTTTCAAACCCTACTCACTTTTTTGTAACAAAAATACTTAAGTTATTATTTCTTATGACTAAAGTTTTAAAAGTTAATTCTAGCTCACTTTTAGTAATTTGGTAACAAACTAATAAATTGACTTCAAATTAGTTTCTAAGTTTAGGAGGTGTCATAAAATATTATGAATTAAAAGTTCTTCAACAAAGTGCTGTGGAATTTTAATAGAAAAGCAAAATGGAAGTAGAAGATTGAGAAATGACTTCTGAGAATGTCCTGTGTTCTCTGAAGTTAGTCCTATTCATCGCCAAGCCAAGGAGACTCAAGTGCTCCCGCCGCGCTATGCCTGATTCAGCAAACCGACCATGAGTATACAATACTTAAACTGGGCGCAGAATAATTAACTATATATCGAGAAGCAACTAAATTCTGTATTTTTTAAGTAATTGTGAATACGGTAAAATTAATAAACTACTAGCATGCGCTTGTAGGTTCACCCGTGCGGAAATTATAACAGAAAAACCGAACAATATTCGGGGTTAATTTCATCCTAATGTAGGACAAAGATTTTCCTTTTTCTATTTTCCAGAAAGATTAGTTAGGTAGTTGGAACGTTAAAACTGAAAGTGTGCCTAATTTGTATATTTGTTAAAACGTACAAATAATATGCATATTTGTACGTTTTAGTATTTATATGTATATATATAGTATTTAGTCATAGTTCAGTCTTTTAATGTTAATATTTATGATAAATATCGCCCATTCGTGTTCGATTCGATTAAAAAAAAACCTTTCAACTTTAAAATGTCATTTCGATGTGTGATGGTGAGGCTTTAAATTTTAAATATGTTCACCTAAGAACTGGATGATTTGATAAAGGTACATATAATTGGTTGTCTTTGTTGTTTCTTTGATTTGATTTGATAAGTAAAAAGTACCAAAAAAATAAAGAAAATACAAACCTGACTAAAATAATTTACTCTTATTATGTTTACCCATTGAAAATACAATAAATACGATTGGCAACTCATGGTTGAGATACCGAATGACCAAGAACCAGTTCATCCAAGAGAAGATGCTTTTATAATTGATTCAACTAATACTTACAATCCATTTTTTACCATTCTACTTTAATTTTACGGTTCGTTTTTAAACACCGGTACGCCCGGCCTTACATTCTTTGGTAATTAACGGGTAGAAAATAAAAGATAATTTAAAGGTACGCATGCATAATAACATATTGACTTTGATGTATTGCGTGGCTGTATTTTTTAATAGCCTCGAAGCACCCGAACTCACAAGCGCTCTAAATAATCTTAGATTTTGTAGAGATAAGTTTTGACTACATCATATTAATTAAGTCTCCACTTTCTTAGCAGCTGTGTCATAATGATATACTTTTTTATGACAACGCCCCAATTAAGGACATAAATCCTTGTATCGCATGAAACTTCACGAACATGCTGTTTGCGGATACATGGCACATCCAGACTCAGACCAACCATTGCCATGCGCCACACAAATAGTTGTCTTGCATAGGAATCGAACTCGTTAAACGAAAGCGCCGTACGTACAGTCAAAACATGTAAAAAAAAAAGAAGATACTAACAACTAAGATTTTATCCTTGGGATAAAAATTATAATATTATTATCTTCTTTTATAATTGTTTTAAGTTTAGTCGTGTAGCAAGTGCAACCAATGCGCTATGTACAAACTAAGTAAGTCTTTATGTAACTGACTGTCACATTACTGTTTAAAAAACATAGTACAGACGCCAGCACATCAAGCTACTCCAATCTGTCAAATTTCTTTTATAGATTTTCAACTTTATTACATAAGCATAAGGCTCACTTTCAATTGGGGAAATTTGACAGATTGGGGTAGCTTGATGTGCTGGCGTCCGTACTATGGATACTGGACAACGGCAACGGATAGAAATACTTGTATGCTGTTTTGTTAATATATGACCAAGACAAATAGACATGTTCCTTGACACAAATATTTCTCATGTGCGAGTACCTTTAGATCAGAAGGCAGGTTCACTATCAATTGAGTCAAGGAGGTCCCTTAATCAGCGATCGGAACAGATAGATTGATTTGGGGTCATTGATCTAAAACGTATTAATATGGGTATGCCTCCATGTTTCCGGAATTTCGAAATTAGGTTTAAAGAACATTTATTCTCAAAAGAACAACTATGAGAATCTTATATGAGAATTACAAAGATTTACAAATGCGTGTCGTCTTGTGACAAAGCATGCATAAAATAAATGTAAACATAAATATAATTAATTAAATTACCACGCAAAAACTTAACATAGATTAGATTAACGAATTAATTTTGTAGGCAGAACTAAAAACTGGCCAGCTACTCATCATCAGAATACAAATAAATTAACTATTGTTATTAAATAGTGGGAAAGGATTTTTTTTTTATTATACCACTATTGCACTCAACGCCTTAATCGTGTTGTGATTTTGTAAAAATGATTCTATTGTATTATTCTAAAAATAAATATTTTTTGCTTACTTATATGTTTATTTTATTATATGTTTTATAAATAAATAGGAACTTCCGGAACCATTTTCTGGACTTCCGGTACCATTTCTGGTAATTTTCGGAAATATTGCATGTCCATCCATGTTATAATTTCATATTGCAATAACGAAAACACAATCTACCTATTCCTATCATTGCTCATAATGCACAACTAAACATAGTGTGAACATTTTCTATATACTTACTTCAAAACATACAAACTAATCCCGTTGCATTTACATTTTCAACTTAACAGAAAGTAAACACATTGAAGCACATTAATTGCAAACCGATTAAGCTCGTTTCTTAATTCTTTATGATCTTGCTTTGCGCTTGATTCTAAAGGAATTTGCCTCTTAAATTATATTAATTTTAAACACACATATCATTAAACAACTTTTATTTCAAGTTCTTTATGTAACTTTAAAAGAAAAGCCACCCCACGGTCATTATCTTGCTTGCGACAGATGGGTTCTTTTCATCAACACAGGTAGGTAAATTATTTTATTGTTGCGCACCCAAATCAAACTTAATTTGCTCGAATCATGGTTATCGTATGGGCAGTGGTTACCCTAGTGTCAGAGTTGTTCAAGCCTCCCAGTGGGCCTCTGACATGGCTTAACGACTGTTGTTTAACGACTACAACCTGGGCCGACAGCTTAACGTGCTCTACAAAGCCCGGAGACGCTCAGGAATTAACCACTTTGGTGGTTACCAGTCTATGGACTGACCGCGTATCTAGTTGCTTAGCCTCGCCCACTTACGGACCGGTGAGAGCATTTAGCTATGATCACGCTTATTCCACAACATATAAACTAATCACGTTGCATTTACATTTGCAACCAAACAGAAAGTAAACAAGATATTCGAAGAAAATATGTATAAAATAGTGCGTTCCGGCTCGAAGGACCATATATAAACTAGTGCGTGGTGTTAATATAAAGTCGTAGGTTAGAGAGTTGGTAGTTATGGTGTATTCACAGAACTCTAGTCTAAGATGAGGTTGAGATGGTGATGAGTGGTATGGTATTATATTTGAATAGTTATGTGTCTTGATGTGGTAGCCGACCGAGGTACAATTGACTACTACTGAAATTACATTAATATCATAATTATGAAACCACGCGCTACGGTATAATGCTGTCGGTGCAAGTGCAACGTACTTAGCCCTTACAAAATACTTGAAGCACATTAATTGCAAACCGATTAAGTTCGTTTCTTAATTCTTTATAATCACGCACTACGCTTAATTTTATGGAATTTGTCTCTTAAATTATGTTTATCTTAACGATACTTACACAGCTTTTACTTAAGGTTCTTTATTTAACTTGGAAAAAAAAGTAATCCTACGCTTATTAACGTGCTTGCGACAGATAGGTTCTTTTAATTAACTCAGGTAGGTAAATGTTTTTGCTGTTCCGGACCCAAAAAAGCTAAGTTATTCGCACAAAACATGGTGTAAACATTCGCTTTACACTTACTCCACACTATATGAACTAATCACGTTGCAAAAAAGGTATTCGAAGAAAATACTTGAAGCACATTAATTGCAAACCGATTAGTTTGGTTTCTTAATTATTTATAACTAGCTGTGCCCCGCGGTTTTACCGACGTTAAATTTTATAAAATATCACAGCTCCTCCCCCGTAGGTGATAGTGTAATAATATGTAGCCTATATGTTGATCTGACCTCTTAGTAATACTCATGCAAAATTTGAAGTAAATCCATGCAGTACTTTTTGAGTTTAGCCCGGACTTACATACAGACAAACGGACAAAAATTCTAAAATCTATATTTTTGCCTTCGATATCGGTTGTAGATCACGCCCCAAGTATCTTTTTCATAATATATTCAATGTACAGTTTTGACTTTCCTACGATTTTATTATATGTATAGATCACGCCCTACGCTCAATTTTATGGAATTTGTCTAATAAATTATGTTTATCTTAACCATACTTACACAGCTTTTACTGAAGGTTCTGTATTTAACTTGAAAAAAAAGTAATCCTACGCTTATTAACGTGCTTGCGACAGATGGGTTCTTTTAATTAACTCAGGTAGATAAATGTTTTTGCTGTTCCGCACTCAAAAAACTAAGTTCTTCGGACTAAATATTTTGTAAACATTCTCTTTATACTAATCACAACGCACTTACACTTGCTACTAACAGAATGTAAACAAGCTATTAGCAGATAACTTGAAGCACGTTTTAATTGCAAACCGATGAAGGCAATAATGCTTTTTATGAAGTCGCTCTGCTTTTAATTTTAATTTAATTTGAAACTTAAATTACGTTTATCTTAACCATAATGATTATTATACAGATTTAAATTTAAATTATTTTTGTGACTTTTAAAAATAAAGCAGTAATACGGATATTACCTTAGAGGTCGAATTTTGGCCATGGCGTCCAGTCTGAATGGATCTGCGCGGGACATATTATAGTGTATACGTGTATGCGCAAGCGCAGGTGCACTTAATATTCCCTCTCTTATAAAAGAGTATGAAGTGTAGCGTATAGGACTGGAAAGAGTTCAGTTACAGGACTGAAACCGCCAACTTCTAGACTCAGGGCTGATACTGATAATTTTTCTTAGTAATATGGCTTTCTTTTTTTTGGCTCTACCTGGGCTTTGAACCCAAGACCCTTATTATCCGCGGTTAAACACGCTACCGTCAGACGAAAGAGGCAAGTCTATTAACCGAGTCAGGTAGGTAAACTTTTTTGTTGTTTCGCACCCAAATCAAAGTTAATTATAACGAGGGCGGATTTAATGTGATCGTGTGATCGTTAAGGTGTAATGGGATTCTATTTTAATCTGTTACTGTCTCTAGGAAAATAATAACTTTTTTATTGACTTGATCACTTGAGGGTACGAATAACTTTTTTAGGGTTCCGTAACCAAATGGCAAAAAAACGGAACCCTTATAGATTCGTCATGTCTGTCTGTGTGTCCGTCCGTCCGTATGTCACAGCCACTTTTTTCCGAAACTATAAGAGCTGGACTGTTGAAACTTGGTACGTAGATGTATTCTGTGAACCGCATTAAGATTTTCACACAAAAATAGAAATAGAATAATAATTTGCTGAACTGAAACTCAAAAAAATTTTTTCATCGTACCCATACATGTGGGGTATCTATGGATAGGTCTTCAAAAATGATATTGAGGTTCCTAATATCATTTTTTTCTAAACTGAATAGTTTGCGCGAGTGACACTTCCAAATTGGTAAAATGAGAGCCCCCCCCCCCACCCCGCCCCTGTAACTTCTAAAATAAGAGAATGATAAAACTAAACAAAATATATGATGTACATTACCATGTAAACTAACAACGAAAATTGGTTTGAACGAGATCTAGTAAGTAGTTTTTTTAATGCGTCATAAATCGTAAACCACAATTTACCTTTCATTTCGCACTTGGCCGGTTTTTATTTTAATATGGGTCCTGGGCTTATGCTGCCAGCTGTTATAGGAGTTTTTTTATAAGGCTCAGTTAGTAAACAACCATAAGTCCCACCAGGTTAGGACTCATGTCTTCGATAGTACAGACGACTCACGGGACTTCGCCCCCCACGAGACGAGATGGGGTGGTGATATTCTTATTCGTCAGTCATACTATGTACGGAATCCTAATAGAACCAGACACGACTCGCACTTGGTCGATATTTATTTAAATCGGTTAACACAAGCTTATGCTGTCGTATAAGATGGAGGTGTAGTTAAAGTTAAGTATAACGTGATTAGATCTGTAATAATTGTAGCTACAGGTACATCTGCTCAATACAAGTTTCTTTTAATCCCTAGCCGTTCAACAGGTTCCACTACGCAAAGCTTTCTATCTAATCCAGAGAAATTGCATAATTCCACCTCACAGTAGCCGAGGGCACTAACCAGTCAATGTATTATTTACATTCTGAACTAGTCGGTGCGTCCAGGTGTTATGGTACCGACACCACACGTATAGATACATCATTACAGCTTAAATAAGTCCACTGCTGGACAAGCCTCCCTCAAGAATCATCTTGAGGGGATATGCCATAATCGCCACGCTTGGCAGGCGGGTTGGCGATCGCAGTATGATGGTCGTAGTACTCAGAAGGAAGCTGCTTCCCGTCCTCTGGTAGATATTCCCTCGGGTCGACTTCTACGCCCCCCACGGGATGAGATGGGGTGATGATATTCTGATTCTGATATTTGTCGCCGTCACCACACAGCAGTGTGTGTAGATACGTTTCATATATATTATAGGAAGACTTTATACGTCTTCTCAATTTTTGTCGAGGTATTCGGCATTATCGCCGACGTGACATAGATGTAAAGGATGCAGGTTCAATCTTCGAACAAAACAGTATATATGTATATATATTAAATATATCGAGGATAGAGCCTGCTTTCTTGGCATCAGAAAACAAGTTCACTACCAACTATGTCACGTCGTAAATAATGCCGAATGCTTCGACAAAAATTGGAAGGACGCAAAAGTCTATATATATCTGAAACCTATAATTTTACCAATAATTTACAAATATATACTCTTACTAAACTGAACCATCCGGCTGTGCCCAACAATATCCATAACGATAGGTACATAATGAATAACCCAACATCTGTAAGTAAATAACATAATGGAACGCAATAAATTAGTAACTCAATAATCTCAGAAATTTTCAGAGCGAATGAATAAAAAAGTTTAATAATTGCATATATATTTAAAGACTACGCCAGTAGTAGCGAGCGCAGTCTTAACTTTACTGTCCACATAGGTAATAAAATTACTGTAAAAGTATATCCACTACCGTGGCGTCGTCTGTACCTACATAGGGTGCAATAAACAACCACCTTTCCTTATCAAACCATACGTGTCCTATCTAACCTCTAAAATTCACCTCCATACATCATTCATGAGGCGAGCTTGCGTGCAACTGAACTAATTACTAATGCTAGACACCTTTTAGCCACGCTACTACATCAAAGACTAAGGGAGGACACAAATTAACTAGATGTCCTAGTACATGTAGCACTTGGATATACGGGTATATGAAGCTCACAAATTAACACAGATGTCGCCTCGTCCGTGGACTTTGACAGCATCGTTATTACGTAAGCGGTAAGAGTGGATTTTGTAGTGCAAGTGTAATCACTGATGTGCCGTCGATTGTACGAACGACGGACTATGAATACCGCAACTAAAATGAAAAGTGTAGGTATTAAATGCATTATCTATATATTCTCAATTCTTTGCTGCATTCCACAATGTATATATAAAACTTGGTAGACGTAATAAGGTAGGTATCAATTGTGGACCCTGTAGGGTACAGCACAGATTTAGGAGAGAGGAGAAAGAATGCATTATTATTAATTGGATATTTGAATACAGAAATTAGATATTATTAAATTTATGTATCCTTATAGTTAGTTATTGTAGTATAGTTAGTCCTGAATTTCTTTATTATACTTAATTATTTAATAAATCCTACGCTTACAATTCGATTTTAACAAAATATGAAAGACCATTTCAGAAGCATATACTTACCATCGACCTTAGAATTCTGATTGAAATGATCTGTCACGATGAATATTCTTTAATATTATGTTGGCTTGTAGTTTTAATGTTCTTGGTACGTTTATATGAATAAAAACCTAGTTCATCCGACTTCCTGTGATTGTAATGGCAGCAACAAAATATTTTAGAGAGACCAAAGGGAAATGTATTTTTATAATAGCGCGGATTTTTTTGGAACGAACTTTAAGATGTTATAGTGTCCCAAATAAAAGACATTAATAATTTAAAGTAGTACGTCACAAATTATTATGGAAATATTATAAAAATATAATATATAAGTAATGGAATCAGGCGTTACTTTGCGGAAATCCATAACAATCAAAATACAAAATCAATATTTAGTGTTAATTCCGCTAATTGTCAGTTTAGTCATGCTGGGATGCAATTTGCACCGCCCTCCCGCCCGCAAAAATGTGCACATGCAAAGAAGGACAATATAAAAAGCAAATTACATGCGCCAGTACGATACCCAACACGTGTTTCGGTCCTCCACGGACCATTCTCAAGGGCTGCTAACTCGTCGAGTGCTCGAAGGAGACTAAAAGTCAACGAGGCAAGCGCTCCTTTATATACTACCAACCGCATGGACAATTATTTCTAACTACCCCCAAATATTCGTAGTAAAGGAGATGAAACTAAATTTGTTTGGTCATTCAACAATGCAAAACTATTACTGCTATGTTTTAATATTTCTAATTGTTCCAACACACATAACCGGAAACTTTTATCACAATTATGTAAAATATTATACGTATTATTGTCGCCCAAGGAATGGCCAGTTTCAATTAGATGTTTGGCGTAATGAGATTTATCAGGATGGCCATTCCTATAAGCAGCTACATGCTCTTTATACCGTATTTCAAAATTTCGGCCTGTCTGACCTATATATACCGCGTCACAATCATCGCAGACCAACCTATACACACCGGATTTCTTGCAATTTTCCAAATTATCTTTTCCATTACAAAGACGTCGTATAGTTTGGTCCGTCCGAAATGCAACGTGAATATTATTTTTACGGAGTAAATTGGCAATTTTATCTGAAATTGGGCCCATATAGGTCAGACTACCAACATATTTGTTAATACGGTCAGGGGGGCATGCATACAGTAAAGAGCGAACCCTACATCTCTGATTATTTTTAATCAAATTATCAATAATAGATTTAGGATAACCGTTTGATAACGCGATTTCATAAAGAATATTAAGTTCTTTTATGTAATTCTCATTAGACAAGGGGACCGACATTAACCTATGAACATAGCTGCGGAAGGCAGCTAGTTTATGTTGATTGGGGTGACAGGATGAAGCTGGAATAGCTATATCGGTATGTGTTGGTTTCTGATTGGGGTGACAGGATGAAGCTATTCCAGCTTCATCCTGTCACCCCAATCAACATAAACTAGCTGCCTTCCGCAGCTATGTTCATAGGTTAATGTCGGTCCCCTTGTCTAATGAGAATTACATAAAAGAACTTAATATTCTTTATGAAATCGCGTTATCAAACGGTTATCCTAAATCTATTATTGATAATTTGATTAAAAATAATCAGAGATGTAGGGTTCGCTCTCTACTGTATGCATGCCCCCCTGACCGTATTAACAAATATGTTGGTAGTCTGACCTATATGGGCCCAATTTCAGATAAAATTGCCAATTTACTCCGTAAAAATAATATTCACGTTGCATTTCGGACGGACCAAACTATACGACGTCTTTGTAATGGAAAAGATAATTTGGAAAATTGCAAGAAATCCGGTGTGTATAGGTTGGTCTGCGATGATTGTGACGCGGTATATATAGGTCAGACAGGCCGAAATTTTGAAATACGGTATAAAGAGCATGTAGCTGCTTATAGGAATGGCCATCCTGATAAATCTCATTACGCCAAACATCTAATTGAAACTGGCCATTCCTTGGGCGACAATAATACGTATAATATTTTACATAATTGTGATAAAAGTTTCCGGTAATGTGTGTTGGAACAATTAGAAATATTAAAACATAGCAGTAATAGTTTTGCATTGTTGAATGACCAAACAAATTTAGTTTCATCTCCTTTACTACGAATATTTGGGGGTAGTTAGAAATAATTGTCCATGCGGTTGGTAGTATATAAAGGAGCGCTTGCCTCGTTGACTTTTAGTCTCCTTCGAGCACTCGACGAGTTAGCAGCCCTTGAGAATGGTCCGTGGAGGACCGAAACACGTGTTGGGTATCGTACTGGCGCATGTAATTTGCTTTTTATATTGTCCTTCTTTGCATGTGCACATTTTTGCGGGCGGGAGGGCGGTGCAAATTGCATCCCAGCATGACTAAACTGACAATTAGCGGAATTAACACTAAATATTGATTTTGTATTTTGATATAATATATACTTATATGGCGGCCATTATCATCGGATGATAGCAGTTACCGTAGCCTATGAGGCTAGCGTCATGCATCCTTAGGCGGATCCGATTCTTCCAGCTCCCGTACGAAGTCTGGTGACCTTACAGCCACATCATTAACATACAACGTATTCTGTAAGGTGCACTTACATCCCCAATCCATTCGAAAATAAGCTATTCGTTGTTACCGTATAGCAAAAGCTAGAGGTAACATGTGTTAACTTCCTAAAACTTTACTCTACGATCAGGAAACATTCATACATTAAGCAGAGATACTCGTATGTACGCAAAATTATAGCATCATTCCGAGGTTTAAATAAATCATTTGCCCATAGAATCTACGTATTTACTATGTTCCAAACAGAAATAGAATATTTGTTTATAAATAAATACATTAAATGAATTTATATTCTACTAGCTGTGCCCCGCGGTTTTACCTGCGTTAAACTTCATAAATTATAGCCTATGTGTTAATCCAGGGTGTCAGCTATCTCCATGCCAAATTTTATATTAAGTCGCTTCAGCCGTTTAGACGTGAAGTAGTAACAAACAAACACGATCACACACTCACAAACTTTCGCCTTTATAATATTAGTGTGATACTTAAAGGGTTGTGCCATATTTAAAAAGTGCACCACCAAAAATATACACAAATGTACGACGAAATATTTGAGAGCACGGATTAAAGGAAAGCGATCATAATAATAAATTAGTTCTTGTAAACATTGCTATATAGCATAGCAAAACTAATAGTACCTATCCTCTGAACAATACTAACGGCAGAAAATTTTGAATAGAGTATAGATTTTTTTTATCCTCATCTCATCCCGTGTGGAAATAAAATTCATCCTCAAGGGAATATCAGCAAATATCGAGCAGCAGCAGCTTGTTATTGTTTCTTTTGCTGACCGTACAAATATAAGGTATAACTGGCTGCAAGCAGTCGTGTACCCCATTATTATGGGTTAGACGTACAGATGATTCCAAGACAGTGGATACACTTACCCCTTTAAAACCACCTTAACGCCTACGTCATAGAGACTGTCAATGTCAAACTGTTTATGCTGACGCGATGTAGCGTCGGTTGGATCTTAAGCATAATGGTACATTTTTATGTTTTAGATGGAAGTGACAAATGGAGGACTCGTATACATAATTATTATTCCTCGTTTTGAACCCCGGTGAAAAAGAGGGGTGATGTACATTAGAAGTTTATTCTTTTCCTGTCCATTCCCAGTGGGTTTCAGTAAATACTTGGTTTAGAGAGAAATAGCTGGCTCCTGTCTGTTTGTTAATTCTAGGAGGCAGTCAGGTAAGGAGTCAGAGTCAGTAGTAACTTGATACCCTAGTCATATACTCAACTCAATTTTTGATGTGAAAACTTCTTTAGCAACGTTGTGCATTTTTTTGGGATGAGTAAAAAATGTTCTCCCGTCAGAACACGTGACCCTGATCCAATATTCGTAAGACGGAAGCTCTTTTTTTAATTCACACTGGCCGTTTATGCATTCACATGACCGTAGCATTTTGCCGCAGTGAGGCAAAATAACCAAATTAGTTCTATTTTTAAAATTTATTCAGATTATAGGAAGGGAACCAATTACTTTGAGTCTTTACCACGCAAAGAGTGGAAGTAGCATCTTCCCCTCGCTCCTCAGATCAAATAAACACTACTTTCAGAGAATGAGAAATAAAAAAATTGTTTTCACTTCTATCGGCAGTCCCCAAAGACCAAAAAAAAAACAACAAGTGGGGCTGTTGTTTTTTTTTTTAATTACGTTCATATTTGTGCTTTCGTATACTACTCAAGGAGTATCTAAGCTATCAGAGTACTTATAACCTACATACCTGATAGTTTCACGTAAAACAAAAAAAACAACATAGTTCTAATATTTATTGTCTATGCCCAAGGGAGGGCAGCGGCCAAAAGCTCGCATAGAAAAGAAACTTCGCTACCAAACCTTTATCCTAATCCTGAGGGATATGAAATCTGAATCATTTCACGCCTCACTAACTTAGTTCTACAAACGTGACCCTAGATAATTTAGGGTTTTGTTACAAAACTACCAGTAAAACGCCTGAATTTCTAGGATGCCTCAATTCCAGGGTCCGTCGGTGTGATTATGTTAGTAACCCTCGTACATTATTTAATGTACAGACGGCAGCACATGCAGCTACCCCAATCTGTCAAATCTCTTTTATAGATTTTCAACTTTATCACATAAGCATAAGGTTCACTTTCAATTGGGGAAATTTGACAGATTGGGGTAGCTTGATGTGCTGGCGTCTGTACTAATGTAGTTTTTTCATTGTGTGATGAATTTAAAGGGATTATATTTTCTAAGTGGTTGTAGTAAAGCTTCAGGCAAGCTTCCAGTGGATTTAATGCGTCTATTATGTGCTATCTAACCTTAACATTAAATAAATTTAATATTAAATTGTTCTCGTAAACGTCGCTCGCGTTAAAAGCCCATGATATCCGTAGTATATGGGTAAACTGCCTCGTTGGTCTAGCGGTAGCGTGTTCAAACGGAGATAATGAGATCCCGGGTTCAAATTCCGGGTCGGACCAAAAAGGGATTTTGGGATTGTCAGCCCGAAGTCTGGGAGTTGGCGGTATTACACCCCCGTGCATCGGAGAGCACGTAATGCCGTCGGTCCTGTGTCTGACCTCTTTCCGGTCGTGTCGCTAGTCGTCCTATCAGATCATGAGAGATGGAATAAAAAGTGCCCCTGCGTTTGCGCAGACACTTGTGCACTATAATATGTCCCGCGCAGATGGCTAGTCTCCATTGAGAATGGCCGCCGTGGCCGAAATTCGGATAGGAGGACATTATTATTTTATGGATAAATTGTCATAGAGTAAGGCCATTATGAGGATAGGTTATCACTCGCTATAGACACTTGTTATTTAAAGATTTTAAGGTAAATTATGTTTAAAATTAATATTAAATTATTAAGTTGTCAATAACGATCAAAACGTGTCCGATATAGTATAGTAGCAGTTACCTTTGCAGAACATGATTCAACAAAGGCGAAAGATGACAAGCGATGTCAACTACATACACATACCCCAGTCTCGACCAACGTCCATGCATATTGACATATTAGGCTGATTTCAGAGTGACGCGCGCGGCACGCGCCGGCGGCCAGCGCGTCTCAACAGCGGCGCGTGCGAGACGCGTCACTCTGAAACGCTAGCTGCCAGTAGAGGAGCTCGGCTGCGTGACTATGAAACGCAACTACTATCTAGTGTAATTGTAAGCGCGCGCGTTTGGCCGGTGCCGCTCGCGCGCGCGACTCTGAAATCACCCTTATGCTACCACGCACGAAGATATTCTAAATTACATTTAAGTACCCGCTGCTGGCTATTATATTGGATTTTTAATCCATAGACAATCACATACAATTTAATATGGTGGCACTAATCTATTTCTAACGCGTCCACGATCAACCCTTCACACGCCGCCGCATTAATCCGAAGCTATAAATTTTATAAATTTTAATCCCCTTATCACCCAAACCCGAACAAACTCTTTGTTTCACAATCGGGTTCAAACGGGAATAGGTGGGATTAGGACGGGGAAGGGACTGTTCCAGGGATTAAACATTTAAGGGATGACCTAGGTTAAGGCGGGCCGTTGAGTCAACGACCCAAGCAAAATATAAGCTTGTTTATGTAGGTGGTCGGGACTTTCAATGACCTTTTACTTGGCTTTTAACTTAAAATGTTAATGAATTTTCTCCGGTTTAGCTCATTTAGATTTGACGAGACCATAATTACTTTTTCGTATTACTACACGTTTATACTTTTGTTAGTTGTTATATATTACTTTGCTGGAATTATTGGGGTTTTTGTTCCGATTCATTTAGTTGTTTTGAGACCTTTTAAGTCAATCCAATATCCACAGCAACACTCTTAAATGCCTATCATTTAAGACAGTTGCTTTTTTTAAAGGACACAGGCACACCCAGACTCGGAACGACTATTTATGTATCACTTAAATAGTTGACATGTGCTGGAAACGAATTAAGAATTCTAGGGCGCCGAGGTAGCAACGAGGCGAATAGCATAGTCACTGCACTATTCAATGTAAATAAAGTCTGTAGCCCTTACTGCTTTTAAATGCAACTTTAATTACTATGTATTTCCAAGGACATTGTCGAATAAAACTCCTAAATAATGGGCTTAGTGAAGTTTCATCAGAGTCTATTCTCAATAATGACTCACAACTTCCGTTTTTCCCCAGGTCATCAAAAGTGCGTGCTATTTCTTGAGTGATTATCGCTCAGAGCCTGAGTCATCTTAACCCTGAAACCGCTCAGGAGCGAAGAGAACCCGTAATGCGAATATTGTGTGTGACGAATCATTGAATATAAAATTGGATTTGTTTTTAATTCGAAGGTTTGCGTCATTTATGTCAATATGTTACATTGACCCTACTAATTGATAAAATTAAGTTTAAATAAAACATATTACTTTCAAGGGTTGCTTAGTGAGGTTCCCATAGCGAAGTCTGTAAGAATTCGTTTTTCAAATTGTGTAACGTATTGCAATATTGTTAGTATAAACTAATCAAGATGACTAAAGAAGTCATGGAGATGCTTCTGATAGCCGGACTATTGACATTGACAAGATAGCTGAAGTACATTTTTATAAAGTGTATACAATTATTTTAGACTACATGCTCAAAAATAATTGTATACATACACTTTAGAAAAATTTACGTCAGCCAACATAAAGTTAAATTTATTTATTTGTTCTTGTGTCATATGATATATTTAATACATATAAGTAATACAAATTCAATAAAATTTCCACCTTTCTAAGTACCTGTTTTCAAAATTTATTAAATATTAATAGTTTTTAAGTTATTAATTCATTAATTTTGCAAATTGCTAAGAATATTTTATTTTATTTTTTATTCGATATTTTTTTTTCCATTCATTCGTCATAAGGAAAATTGAAGTCAGTTTTATATTTTTATATAAATAAAAACCATTGAAATGTTGCTATCAAGAATGTATGCAGCCTCGCGCAGCTCTTTCTCTCAGTACTGTTTCACATCACCATCCCGCTCAGATCATGAGGCCCATCCCGCTCATGAGGACATAGGTCATAATTTAATCGAAATTAAAAATAGAGATAAGTATTGTTGTGCTTATGTCATTAAGGACTGAATACACGAAACATAATGATGCGTCATAAAAATGTAATGTACAAATTACATGACCAAAACAGCAATAACCGTGCCGTCTATTCAAAAGGTCACGCACTATGGTGTTCATAAACATTGATATTTATTATTATGGCCAGCGCTTATGACCAATAGCTCATGTTATGTTTATTGTATGAGAAAAATTTGTAGGATTTAACATTTAATTGTGTTTAGTGCTACAGTAATAATAATATCCTGGGACATTATTTACACACGGCCATCTGTTCCCAAACTAAGCAGAGCTCGGACTATGGAAACCAGATAACTGATATACTACATATATTACTTTTCTTTTGTAAATACATACTGATATAGATAAATTACACCCAGACCCAGGACAAATAGCCATGTTTATGCACACAAATATCTGTCCTGGGTGGGAATAGAATCCACGATCTCCGATACGACGCAAGCATTTGGCAAGCACGCCAACATGCGCGTATACCCCGACTTGTCTGGCGGAAAGTCAAGCGATAACGAAATTAATATTATGTACCTAATTATAATTAAAACAGACGTGAAAGACTGTAATGGGTAGCTTCAATATCAGCCGAAAGACGCCCACGGCACGACACATTGACAAACTAAGAAGAGATGACAAACTGAGTGTGAAAACTGAGAACAGATCTATACATATAATAAAATCGTAGGAAAGTCAAAACGTTGTTGACGTTAAATATTTACCATAGACTACGCTCATTTATTCAACCGCGAAAAGTCGCGACGACCCACGTAAATTTAATATATATTTAGTCTCCCAAATATCTATAACAATACTGTCAAGAATATCAAAATAGTAACAAAATGATGCATGCATAATGATTAATGTGGATGGCCATTAAATAAATTTACCACCACATCTAATAAAATAACATCTAGGAACACACGTGAAATCTGAGAGGAACTACTGACTAAACGGTAGGTTAAATACTGATTATTTTATCTATACATATAATAAAACCGTAGGAAAGTCAAAACTGTACATGGAATATATTTTAAAAAGGATACTTGGGGCGTGATCTACAATCGATATCGAAGCCAAAAATATAGTTTTTAGAATTTTTGTCTGTGTGTCTGTTTGTCTGTATGTATGTCCGGGCTAAACTCAAAAAGTACTGAATGGATTTACTTAAATTTTGCATAAATATTACTCAGAGGTCGGGTCAACATATAGGCTACATATTATCACGCTATCACCTACGGGGGATGAGCTATGATGATTTATAAAATTTAACGCGGGTAAAACCGCGGGGCACAGCTATTATAAAGCGGGCGGTTCGCATGTTTACAGACTTGGTTTTATAAATTAAAAATGTATGCTTCTATTGAATATTTTATGCTTCATATCATAGAAAGCCGACTTTGTCTCGAGTGTAACGTCGGTACACTTAATTACGTAAGCGGTAATAGCAGTTTCCGTAGTGCAAGTGCTGCCGACGCATCAACTGTTCATTTCGTCTAAATGACAAAACTCTTAATCCTTGTATAGTCTGTGAGGTCGTCGATATCAGACAGTAATAAATCAAACCCATATCGAAAGATATGCCCCTAAATTAAATTCAAAATTCCCCGACAGTCCCTGAGGTTTTAATTTCCAAATCCATTTACAAATGGATAAAGCCTTGCCGTTCCCCCACACTACCACTAACTCGCTGCCCTAAAATGAGTAGTTAGGTACGTCGTGGACTGTACTTCAAAATTCTAGATGTATAAAATCTTACGCAAATTATTTTAAATATCCGTAACAAATTGGATTACGTTCGTTTGACATGAGCGATCACTAGCATGAGAAATTAATAGCTTTTCTCATTAAAAGGTATAGGTATATTATTATTATTAATTATATATGTATATAATGTTTCTCAATGAACCAGCCAAAAGCTACTATATAGACTTAGTCGTTTAGTGGGAAACCAACTTAAGACGAATAATTCCTCCAAAAAGTTCTATAAACAAGCCAACAAGCATTAATTATATTTTCAGAAGCAAATGTCTAACCGATAATTTGGTTTGGACTCTTGCAGCCAAGTTGTACATGTTTAATAATATCTATAATATCTGTCAGTGTCACATAGATCTTCCTAGCCCCAAACTAAGCAAAGCTTGTACTATGGGTACCAGGCGACGATATACATTCTTATATAGATAGATAAATACTTAAATACATAGAAAACATCCATGACTCAGAAACAAATATTCGTGCTCATCACACAAATATTTGCACTTACCGGGATTCGAACCCAGGACCACCAGCTTCGTAGACAGGAGCACTACCAACTAGGATACGGTGACCGTCAATATTTAAAATGAATTTATATTAATTCAAGCATGAGTGCGAATCGAACCCATGAACCACGGAGAATGCGGCCCCATACATATGTGTTAACTGCTCCGCCACCGCACTGTGGTATTCGGACTCGAATTTATACAAGTCATTGGATGCTCCATTATTTTTTGTCATATCACCAAAAACAACACAGGTCCTACCAGTGCCGGCTTAAAAACTTAGAATAAAGAAGATAATGAAAAACATTTATTGCTCAAATGAATCGGCGTATTTAGATTATATATTGCACATTACATTATACCCACTATTTTAATAAATCAACTCATATTACAGAGCAAAATGATTAAAAATAAGATAAAAAGTTACTATAAAGTACGTAAGGAATTTATGACTAATACAGATAGTTTATAGTTTATACTGTGAGACTGACAGCAAAAAATATGAACAACCCACCTCATCCGGGTAGCCGTAGAGGTAGGGCTGCCATCTCAAAAATTCGGCAACTAGGACAAGACGCGTGAAAACCCCGGATTTTGGATCCCAGAACCCGGACATGTCATGCCACCTTGTCTGTCATCGTCGTCAGTTCGTTGGTCGTCCACAGCGCAAAGCTTTTTAAACCCGGACTTCAAATGAAACCCCGCCCGGACGCTCCCCGGACGCCCTCTAAACTAGGACAAAACCGGGTAAACTCGGATAGATGGCAACCCTACGTAGAGGTCGTCCCGAGGGAATATCCTGCAGAGAACGGGCAGCAGCGTTTCTCTTTGTACAATGACCATCATACAGCGATCGCCAACCCGTCTGCCCAGTATGGCGATTTTGGCATATACCTCCTTTGTACAGCAGTGGACGTCATACGGCTATCACGATGATGATGGCAGATAGTTTCAGTATACATCTTCGGACACCCGAATCGTAGTGCGTGCGTCGCATTTGGGAAAACAACTGTATGGTACTCGGCATAATGCTTAAGGGGTTCGGACTGATATTAAATTTATTAAAGATTTAACTTCAATGAGTGAAATGAATAAATAAATTTAATAGGAAATAGGCACAAATATAATACGAAATATAGTAAAAACTTTTTAATTACTTTCGGGGATATAGTAGGAATGCACTGCCCTTTTCACGCAAAATTACTGTTAGTAGGTATGGAGCTTCTGTTGGTCCACTACAAGTGACGTCATATGTAAGTATAGTAGCAATTTTTATCTAACATGATTACGCTTATATTATCGTTAGTCTTTACCCAATTTCCAATAAATATGTTTAATAATTGTAGGTTATTTCACTTATTGCTTGTTTCTACTTATATGAGTGAACTTAATAAAATATTACATTCACAACATAAAACTTACTGAGACATAATTTCCTGACAACATTCACCCGTACCAACATAATAAAATTAAAATAATCTGCGAATGACACAGCACGAATATTTTATTCCCGCCAACTTAAATCGAACAAGCGTGGCGTGGGACGTGCTTCCAATAAGCATTAATTATATTTTCAGTAGCACATTTCCAACCGGCACGTATAAAAAAGATAATTTCTTTTGATTAACGACTGTGTCGCTGATAAAAATTATTCCTTCAACCGGTTTTTATAGTAACCTGTAAATGGTCTGTTATATGAAACATGTGGCAGATAATGTGGGATCAAAACGCTTCGGGAATTTTAATTAAAGGTGTAAAATACTGAAAAATATTGCTCTTGGGAACTGGGACGCTGCAAGACTGAAATTAGATTGTATTTTTGTTTTTTTTTGCATGTATGTATGTATCTTTTGGACGTCCAAAAAATTTAATGTTATTTTTAATTATTACTACACCTGCAAGGCATTCTGTTGCTTGCATAAATATTGAGGTGAGTATAGTTAAGCCGCTGTCTATACTTTTACATTGATTTCATTGGGGCATTAGTTTTTCCGGTGATTATTCCTCCGTGGCGTGTTCGATTTTTATGAATTGAATTTTTTATAAATTCAGTATTATGCACTCTTATATGTATGATTGATGAAAAATGCGCTGTGTCGAAAAGAGTAATGATTCAATTTTAAAAGTATGACATCGCAATGGTACACTTCATCACTACAGTAACCAATTCTAACGCTGCATGCCCGTCGAGGGCTCGAACTCGTTCATACATTTCATGTCATCCAAACTCATACTAAAACCTCAGCTCAAGTGACACTACACGTGACCCGTCGCTCAAAACGTTTGCAACATTTAACTATGTGAGGTAACATAGAATTCATTCGCTTCATGAACAGTTCTACTGGGGATTCAAATACATGTAACAAAATATATTCCAGGTAAAATCATTATTATGTTATATCGATACCTTGGGGCTTAAAAGGCGTGGCCGCCATTTTGGTGACAATGCAATCGTACAAAACTTTTTCCACCTCTATCGATGTATTTAAAGTCTTGTAATTCACCAAAAATGCCGTATACGACGCCGCTTTTTGTAGAGAATAAAAGAGATATTTTGAGTGTGTGTGTATGTAACAACATAATATTAAAATATTAAATAAATATTAAATTATAGGTACTATTGTTAATAAGCATAAACTCGAGAGTAGTAAACGACACTCTTATATATCATTGAAATATATTTACGCTCAACATTTTAATCTTCGAATGGTTTATTTAAGTTAAAAATTAAAAATTCACCATAATATTTTTTGCTCTCCTATAAAATCGGGTTTTGGTGCTTACGTCCGTTGAGCCCCGAGGTATCGATATGATACTTGGTGATTGCGGTCGGCAATGCCTTAGTGAAGCCATATTATTATGTGTTGCAAGCTTCATAAGCTACGGTAAAAATATATTCTGAATAGAATTGAAAGTCGGGTAGATTGATGTCCATCGGAGAGCATAATACGAAAGTGTGAACAAATCGGGCCGTGTGTCGTTGACAGCGTCGGACACGACGCCATTGTGCCATTTTGGAAGTTGACAAATTGCCGCTGAAGGTCTGTTGGGTCGGGATATGGATGGACGTGTAACTTTAGTATTTTTCTGAAGAGACTAATCGAAAAAAATACACTTCATCACTGAAGCAGCTTAAATACATTCTAAAAAGGTTATTTTTCTTCATGTGTAGGTATATCCTATACTAGGCAGCGATCTGTTTGTGGCACAGTCGCTGTGCCGGACTGGCAGGAGTCGGAAATAGGGAAGGGAAATCTCGAGCCCTCCTAGGGTAGGTGTCCCGACCATCTGGGACATTGCGCAAAAGGGGGGTACCGGAGCAGCATACCCGCATAAATATAAACTTCTAGAGGACGGTCACCAACGTCTCTTGGTGAACTGGTACCAACCCGTGTACCAAGCGTGGCTATTATGGCTTATCCGCTAATTTTGGAGAGACTTTTTACCATCAGTGGACGTAATTTGTCTGACATGGTGAAGAATCAAGTTCCCAAATACCAAAAAAAAGTGGCACCGCAAATTACGGGAATTTTTACGTTTCTAACCATTTTTTTACCCAAAGCGTTGGCTAGTCTACAGATTTATACCCCTGTGAACTAACGCACTATCTAAATTGGTTTCCTTCCTACATACTATTGGATTTCCCAGGAGATAGGTAGTTGTCAGTAGCTGTCTAGTCAGAGCTGAAAAATTACATTATATATTCATAGCAATCAATATTGGACTTTAACTACAACTATTTAAGATTTCTTTTATTGATATGCCTACGTTGAACCTGATTCAAGGACTGACGAGAAATTGTTGTTTGTCACAAATATTCTTATGCTTATCAAGTTCAATACTTATCTTAAGTGACTTGGCCACGTCCGCATATACAACATGTAACTTAATTAACGCACATCCTAAAAATAGTTTGTTCAGAATCGTTTACTGAATCGATTTATCATTTTTAATATAGGTAACTTTTTATTCCAAAATAATTTAAACTACGGAAATTATTGTCATATTAACCCTGTACTCTCAAAACAAATTTGAAATAGACCGTACGTCAAAATATAAGACTTTTAAAATCGCAGTTTTATTTCTATTCATACAAATTCCATCACTCATTACAATATAAAGAAAAATAAACTTTATTCCAAGAAACTAATTAAATAAATAACAATGCATATACATCTTCTATACATATAATAAAATCGTAGGAGAGTGAAAACTGTACATTGAATATTTTTTTAAAACGATACCTGGGGCGTCATCTAAAATCGATATCGAAGCCAAAAATATAGTTTTTAGAATTTTTGTCTGTTTGCCTGTATGTATGTCCGGGCTAAACTCAAAAAATACTGCATGGATTTACTTCGAATTTTGCAAATATTACTAAGAGGTCGGGTCAACATATAGGCTACATGTTATCACGCTATCACCTACGGGGGAGGAACTGTGATAATTTATAAAGTTTAACGTGGGTAAAACCGCGGGGCACAGCTAGTGTTAAATAAAAAATTTAATGTATGTATTATGATTACAACATAATATTATAATTGGGGTATCTGAGGGTGTGCGTTAATTACGTTACATGTTGTATATGTAGATTAAGCTTCCCGTGTATTAAAACAATAGTATTAATAATAATATTGCTCCTAGGTAATTCAGGATACGTCGCCCAATCTCTAAGGAGACTAGCCAACAACGTAGGACATTTTATAGTGCACGAGTTTGTGCGCTCTTTAAAATCCCCCAATCTCATAATCCGATGGGACGGTTATTCTACACGAAGTGATACGTGCTCTCCTAGGCACGGGCATATAAGACCGCCAACTTCCAGATTTCGGGCAGCTACTGGGTGTTTTTCCTGGACAAAAAGTCTCTGTAAGTAAAACTTTTTGAGCCGACCTTGGTTTTGAACTCAGGACCCCTTAATCGGTTGAACACACCACCACAGATAATCTTTTTAGCTAGCGTTAGCGTAAATAAACAAATTCTATGGCTTCCCTACAAGTGACGTCATATATATGTACAGCGCGTTCTCTATCTATTATGCTCTTTAAAAACGCAAAACTTCATTATTGTTAAGGCCAGTCGTAATACGGAATAATAAAATCAAGCTAGTTCCCACTTCTATTATGGCATAGACATTTAGCCAGACAATAATAAATAATACTTACTATTATGTCCGATGTCACTAATCGGCTTGCAACACTTGCCACCATTACTCCCCCTCCCTGATAAATTCTAGCGAGCTAAGTCGCCCAGGACCATATATCTAATATAATAATGACACCCGCCGCTTACTCTTTAAGGTACTTCTGAAGATGAGCTGATTATCATAGATCCAATACCCGTCATTCATACATTGACGGCCAGTTGGCGTGGTTGGTAAATGCTTGCTTTTCACGCCGCAGGTCGTGGGTTCGATTCCCACCCCGGACAGATATTTATGTGCATGATCATGTCTGTTTGTCCTGTGCCTGGGTGTATCTATATAAGTATGTATTTACAGAAGAAAAGTAGTAAGCATATGTAATTTAATTTATCAGTTATTTGGTTTCCAATGCACAAGCTCTATTTATTTTGGGGTTAGATGGCCAGCTGTGAATTTTCCCAACATATTATTCTTTATTGCCAAATTATCGAATAATTATGACATTGACATTTGGCGTGATGACAGCCGATTTATGACGTCATAATAATAGAGTTACTACTATATATGTCCCACGTAACTAATCTATTAATGAACACCATCAAACTATTTTAAAGGCAGCAATAAAACTGAAGACACCTAATGGACTTCTGAAGACTATAAAAGTAGGATACATGGCCGCAGGTAGTACTTAACTAGCAGTTTTATTGCACCGTGCTTCAGTTGATATGGCGCGAATTCCGGAAAGATAGAATTGAAAATTGCAAAGCAATGTAGTCTTACTTTTGGGGGTTTCCTTCGTATATTATGGGTGTCATTCTCTAATGCTTTCGAATTGTTAGTACAGAGACCAATTAGATTCCCTCTTTAGATATGAAGAAAGTATGTTTATTATAAAAGTATGTTTATTAGAAAACATACTAAAGTACAGACGCCAGCACTTCCAGCTATTAGCAGATATAGCCCAATCTGTCAAATTTCTTTTATAGATTTTCAACTTTATCACATAAGCATAAGGTGCACTTTCAATTGGGGAAATTTGACAGATTGGAGTAGTTTGATGTGCTGGCGTCTGTATATAAACGGTCGAGGACTTTTGTTTACATTGACAGGATCTACCCAAGCATTTGACAGTTCATGTCAAAACTAAAATAGTTATTGGCGGCACTTCTGAAGCTGCGGCTAAGATAATTACCTGGCTACTACCTCGACGCCCGTCTTCGTGTTTCGGGCCCGAGTCCCGCAGTCTTGTTTGTGTAACGCATAAATTGTTGTTCTGAGCATGGGTGTGCTTTGTGTTCGTGAATTGCACCGCATTACAGGGATTATATGTTACCAGTAGTCTGTACTACGTACAGATGGTTGGCTGTTGAAGGACCAAAAAAAAACTCCCAGTCATTTTTTACTGTTAAGTGAAAATGCAGGACTGCACGTGCCGTGCGAGGATGGCCCATAATGATACCAGCTACTACTAGCCGGTTGTTACATATAGATATTTATTGGAACCTATGTATTAATTTAGGGTATAACTTATCTCCATTGCCAATTTCAAGCTTCAAGTAAGCGTGATTAAGTAACTAACATCTAAACATTACCTTGACATTAAGAATGTAAGGAGGATTATGCGTAACGTATTCCGTAACCGTGTGGTTTTCAGCCTAGTAAGAATAACTGGGCCACCCCATATCATCCCGTGGGTGTCGTAAAAGGCGACTATGGGATACACCAGGTATTTGCGCAGCAGCGCCACCTGTGTACTAGTTACCACTTAACTGTGGTCGCCAACTCGCATGCCAAGCGCGGTGACTACGGTAAACCCCTCCAAATCGCAACGCTATAGAAACCTTTGCGGGAGGCCTATTTCCAGCAGTAGACGATATAAGGCTGAAGGTGTGATGTGGTTCTGTAGAATGGAGATATAAACTATAGAAATGAATGCAAAGTACCTATCTAGGTACCTATCTTTGCATTTATTTACCTATATATAATATGTTTTTCGCCCATATACTCAAGAACATGTCCAGTGGGCAGGCCCTTTTAAGAAGGACCGATGATCTTGTGAGGGTCACTGAAAGCCGCGAAATGTGGGTAGCAAAAGACCGGCAATTGTGGACATCTTTGAGGGAGGGCTTTGTTCAGCAGTGGACGTCTTTCAGCTGATATGATGATGATGAGTCAAGAAGCATGTTCCCAAAAGCGTACAACAGACATGGGATTTTAGGTATTAGGTTTTCAACTATCATCGCTATACGCCACTTATGCATTTTGTATTTATAGTAAGAAGTTCCCCTTCGAAAAGGATACCTAATTATTTGGCGTGCAAAACATAAGATTCGCGTTAAAGCCCCGAGGGGGTTCTGGGAGCGTAATAAAATTGGACAGCCGGTGACAAATGTGTTTATCCAACTGGTTACTAGTAGCTACCATGGCTATTGTAAAGCTTGGTGTAAGGAAATTTTGTCCAGTTTCAACCCGAGACGTATTTTTTGGAGTGGAAAGACAAACAGAATCGGAACAAACTTCAACGTGTACTGGAAAATGAAATCTATAAATGTTATGTGACTATCAATATTAGGTACATGTCTTTCTAGGGATATGTGATTCTTTTTATCTGTATCAATTAAATTGACACAGATAAAAAACTCATAATTAAGTTAAGCTCGCCCGTGTACATGATACATCTAATCTGTTATATATATATGTATTTCTGTGTGCAATAAAGAATAAATATTTTATTTTTTATTTTTGTGTTTAAGGGCGTTATCGTTGAAACATACAAACTTTCACATTTATCTATACATAAAATAAAATCGTAGGAAAGTCAAAACTTTACATTGAATATTTTTTAAAGGATACTTGGGGCGTGATCTACAATCGATATCGAAGCGAAAATATAGTTTTTAGAATTTTTGTCTATGTGTCTGTTTGTCTCTGTATGTCCGGGCTAAACATGGTAAACAAAAGTATTGCATGGATTAACTTCAAATTTTGCATGAATATTACTAAAAGGTCGGGTCAACATATAGGCCACATATTATCACGGTATCACCTACGGGGGAGGAGCTGTAATAATTTATAAAATTTAACGCGGGTAAAACCGCGGGGCACAGCTAGTAATATTTAAAATACTAACTCTCACATTCACAATATTGGACAAACAATCTTTAACATTTATAATTTTCTTAACTCTTCCTTAACTTTTATAACTCTACAATTTTTATTAGCAGCGGAACTAATCCAATCAAATAAGGTATTGTTTACGGTCAATCGTACAGGTGTGCCTGTATAATATTTTCCATCCGTTTGGATCCATTTGGCCAGCTAAACGACGATCACTGCTCAAAGCGATTTGTACATCTGCTTATGGCGATATTTACCTGCTCAGTCCGGGCCAACCTGTAAAGAGATACGCTTTGTTTTAATTTGAACTTCATTTGACATTAACATAAGGAAATAAAAGAAATAATAGAAAATAAAACAATAATACGGTTGATTGTCATCGTTTGGGACGAAGATACGAGATTTTTTTATAAATTAAAAAGAAAAACCCGTATAATAATACGTGTGTTAGAAAAAAATTTCGACAATTCAGCGATGCGTTGGGCGGGCATCTCAACAGCTTAATTAAACAATATAAAAGCAAAGGCATATATTGTATAAACAATCCGTGTGCCAAAATATGCATATGTAACTAGAAATATATATTTTTTTCGCCTTTATAATATCTTTTTTTTATAATAAGTCTATCTATGTATGCTTCAATACCGACGTAAACTTTCGGACACACATTACAAATGTTTGTAAAATTGCTTATCGCAATTTAGGAATGTTCTTAAGACTAGCGAACCAATTTACGAACATTGGTGCCCTGAAAGCATTGTACGGGGCGCTCGTGAGAAGTCATTTAGAATGGAATGCTATCATTTGGTCACCACACGAAGCGAAATATAAATTAATGATTGAACGGATTTAAAATAAATTTGTTAGATTCATGTATTTAAAACAGTATGGTACATATCCGGGTTATCCACTATTATATCCCACTCTGTTTATAATAGGCATGATAGGGTATTATAAACTAGAAGTAAGAAGGGAAGTCGCTCACACCATTTATCTTTTTTAAATTATTAAGAGGAAAAATATGTGACCCAGGTGTTCTAGAGACGGTCCGGTTGTTTGTCCCTGATGACTACGTGGTACGGCGGCGGCGACCGCCTTTATTATGGTTGCCGCCAGCGCGCACTAATCTGCTGCAGAAGGCACCCCTGACACGAGCGCTGCACGCGGTCAACGCGGTGTCCCAACATACTGATATATTTACGTGTACTCTGAGTGAATTCACACGGGCAGCTTATTATGTAACAACACTATTGAATTAGGTGTACTTAACCTGTAATTATAGTTGTTGGTTGTTAATAAATAAATAAATAAAATTATACATTTTTGCATTTAGAAATACATAAAAATTCTCTTATTCTTAATAAAAAATACAACAATGAAATTAAGATAGAGATTTCGTTGACGACTGTACAAACTGTATAAACTATGTCACAGTCTTCCCTCTAAAATTGTGTTTACTCAATAACCAAGTTCCAAAAAACTAAGATTTAAAACTAAAAATAAACTATTATCTAATATTTATGCTAAGTACATAAAACAAATATTATTGTAAGGTATAAATTATCTCAAATACACTGTGTGTGTACTGTAAATAATTATGTACACTTAACTATATTACTACAAACATGTCCTGACTATTTACAAGCGCTTTTTTAAAGTCTACGTGAATAAAAACCTTTTTTATTTTATTTTATACACAGGGAATTTTTGTTTAACATAACGTTTACAATGGATACTAGTCCTCTGCGCAGGAGATATTATAGTGCACAGGTATGTGCCCAAATACAGGTGCTCCTTCTATTTCTTCACTCTCATTATAATTTTTTCAGCCGTGCAGTCGCCACGACTGCAAATGAGTCAAGTACAAGATGGACGCGTTTTCACGTTCTTCGTGAGACGGGGGTGTAACACCACCACCTTCCAGACCTCGGGTTGAGAATTTTTCTTATGAGAATACAGAATATAATCTCCAATATCACTTCCCGCCCGATTCGGGTTTGAACCTAGGACCTCAACTGCGGTTGAACACGCTACTGCCAGACCAATTCCAGTTTACAGCTGTTAGCCAGTTAACTACTTACGCAAAAATGATACTAAAATTAATAACGCTAAAATATATTTTTCTACAAAACTACATTCCGTTCAATTAACAAATTCTTAGTGTACAGGCTGTGTTAATGTCTCCTTAACATGTAGGTACTTATGTGTTAAAATTTAAAGTTGATATATGGTATAGAACAAACATCGTCAAGTTTATGGTTTGAACCACAAAACGAAAGTTGGCACGAGACCGGCTTGTGAATGAATCATAGAATCGATCCAATTCCCCGACACGATAAGTTGTTGACTGTATGACGAGCTCATGTTTTTACTACGCAACGTTCATTGCCACTTACATTATTTTCTTTATGTTTGACACAAATTCTAAAAGGAATATATAAGTGTTCATTTTAAGTAGGTAATATTAGAATTTGTGTATGTATACATAAGTATACAAACTCTAAGGTAGGCTATTACATAAGCCAAGAGGTTGATCTTGACGTGTATGTACATATGTGCGCTCATACTCTATAGAATAGAAAACGTTGAAAATAATAGCAATTATTCAAAAATATCCAAAAGAGGGTGTGTGAATGAGTTTTTTTTTGGGCCGATAAAATATAAGACAGCTAGATGTTATATAAAAAATGTAATGCAGATTGTACAGACACCTGCACATCAAGCTACTCCAATCTTTCAAATTTCCCCAATAGAAACTGAACCTTATGTTTATATGATAAAGTTGAAAATCTATAAAAGAAATTTGACAGATTGGGGCAGCTGGATGTGCTGGCGTCAATAGCTGAACTAAATTAAGAGTTCGTCTAAATAAGTAAATAGCCATTCTTACTTATTGGTTGTTTAATTGGCAGGTAAAGCTATATCTTTGATAATTTTGAAACATATCACTTACGCCCCTACACATCAAAGATTGAGATACATCTAGCAACAAGTTAAAGCAGAAAGAAGCCTTCTAGAGCAAATTTGTTTCTACTTAATGATTATCTAACTATCAATATAAGGTCTGCAAGGTATTCTGCTGCTTGGAAATATTGAGGTGAGTCTAGTTCGGCAGATGTCTATACTTTTACATTGTTTTCAATGGGACATTTTTTCTGTGATGATTCCTCCGTGGCGTATCCGATTTTTATGAATTCAGATATATGCACTCACGATTATGGTCACTACCACTGTGTCAAAGAAAAAGATCCGTTCAACCGTTCAGGAGGAGTACAATCAAGAACGAACTAAATGAGTCGCGTAAGAAAGAGTTTTGTTAACACTCAGCTCAAATAACTAAAGTAAGCGGTTTATATGGCCTCATAAACATTTTAAAACGCAAATAAAGGTCAGGTGGCCAGAGGCGTTAAAACAAGTTGTATTAACTTAGCAAATAGAATCATTATTTTAATAAATTGCCTGATTAGTTTTAAATCTTATATGGAAGTTGTGATTTGTGTCAATCGAAATGACTTTATTTAAAACTGTTTGACAAGTTATATGAGCGGTTAGTTTTCACACATAAATGGCAAATTTGCTGGATTAAAAACATCCAGATAGCTCATAATTGGTCCGATGCAAGGTTGATTAATGCCAATCATGAGCGAGCTAAACGTTTCAAATGAATACGGAAAGAGTTCTCATTAATTCGATAACAAGCTAAGATAGCGCCAGAGTTCTGGCGTCAACCCGGTACAAGACACAGAGGCAAATGTTTAATTTTCTTTAACTGTAAATTCGAGTTTAAGTATATGAATGTAAATATGGTGGATTTAAAAAAAAAGTCTTCGACAACAATGCTGCCATTAACATACAGTTAATTAAATACCAACATGTAAAGAGATTGCATAAGTAAAGAGTCAATAACGATGGTATTAGGATCTAGTCCTATAGCATCGACATTTACACTCTCCACATAAACTATAAATATTCAACCCTAGAGGTAAGATTAAGTAAAAAAATGCTCGGCATTTTCATGAAATTTAAAACACTCATACCCTGCGTGATGTTTGCGTTTTTAGCTATACATTATACCCTACATGAACTAACACCTAACACGGTGAATATAAAAGTTTAACGTATACCTAGAGCTATAATTTTCTCGGAAGTCGTAAAGAGACTCGTTCGCCCCGTCCGCCATATTGAAAACATGGCGTGGCGTGTGTTTTGGCGGGAAACCCCTAGTGCCGACTACGTAATAGTAAGTATGTCGTGTTTTCTTTGATAAAAAGTAAACAAAGTTAGCATGTTAGTACTTATTTTAATTCCTATGATAGGGTTCTGCAGGAGGCCATTATTAGTTCTAAGTTTTCAACACAATGCCTTGTACAACACAATGCATAGTATCTGAATATTATTTTTATAATCATATAATTTAAGCGTCAAGCACCCCGATTACAATTAGAAAAAGAGTTGTACCTTTTAAACGACTCAAATGATTTTTTATGAAATAGGTATAGCAAAGTAAGGACCATCTTGTGAAAGTATTTGTATTGATCCATCAGTTTGATAACTGCGATGTAGTAAACAGACATACACAATGAAACGCAGAAGTTTCTTGGAATTCCTGGGTTACAAACGTGTAAGAACAGTAAAGATATTCTGAATTGATTAAATTATCCTTAATAAATTAATCTAGAGATAAAAAATCTTCCTTACCTATAAAACAAATTATTAAAACGATTAGCACGTGAGATGTCTTCTTCTTGTCAATAAAATTCGAAAGAATGAGGAATTTTTAATTATATCATATCATCAAAATTTTTATCAGTTTTTGATGTTTTTTGTAAGTAAGGCGTTAAGTTATTATACTTTTATAGACACGTAAACTCATCCTAAGTTAAAACATGACAACATTTTACGCCATGTACAGAATTATAAAAATATAGTTAAGATAAGTGCGAGTCGGACACGCACACGAAGTGGTCCGTATCGTCTACCTATTACAGTTTAAATAATTATAAACATTGAGCAAAAACAAAATATTTTCTTTAATTCTCTTTTTAAACAAAATTCTCACTTCAACTTATCATTTAAAAACTTAAAAGTAAAGTTTAAAAAAAGTCCTTCACATACCTACAGAATTACTTCCTGTGTTGCAACATTTCAGGTCTTGTATATGTGTAGGAACAGAAATATCAAACAAAAAAATCAAACATTAAATCAATATAATTTCTTGTAATTAATATATACAAAGGATAATAATATAAAATTTTAACTCGAAATATAAAATAATTTTAATATACCTTCAAGTATATTACGTTCGGTAGGTACAGTTTTGAACATTATATTAAAACTGTTCACCCGCCCCCAAAATATTTAAATGAGTTGTTGAAATAACAGAAGCAGGGTTGATGTGGGGTAGATATATTAATACGATGTGCTCACTGAACCGCGTTATTTATATTATTACATGCATGTTCGCTTAATAACATTGATAATAATAATTTGAATTACCCAAATATATATTTAAATTATATAGGTAGTAACATGTATCTCACGAACGGGCCACTTGCGATATATTTGTATGGTTATAGCTCGTGAAAACTTATTGTAATACATAAATAAAATAAAAAAAAAGTTTTTATTCAGGTAGACTTTCAAAAAGCGCTTATAAATAGTCAAAACATGTTTGTATATTTCTAGTTACATAGATATTTAGGTACACGGATTGTATGAAAACATTTATAAAATGTATTTTATAATAGCAATTATACATAGCTAGCTTGTGCCGACAATAGATATCAACGCGTATGTTCTGTACGGTGGGTCAAAATAGAGTGAATAGAAAACCACCTAAACTCCCTCGAGTTGTAATAACCAAACGTAGCTAAGAACCACCGCAAGGAAACTGGCTTTCAAATGAAAACAATCGCATCGAAACCACAGACAGACGCACACACATACTGAAAGAAATCTAGGTCAACTTTTTGCGTGAGGCGTTTATAATTAAACGCAAGTAAAAATTGGACGGACGGATTAAGTCGTATGAATTAGATCCAATATGGATCTAATTCATACCATTCCAGTACGGAACCCTAAAACAGCCCTTTGACTTAAAGGTCTGAAAATTCATTTACGCGTTATCGCCACCGGGAATTTTATTCCTTACGAAATATTGTTCTATAACAATGTCCCTATAATACTTCCCTGCAGCAATAACATTATAATATTAGGTCTTTACCTATGAAATTGCCGTTCTGCAGTACTGGCCATTTCAAATCAAAATAATTTTTGTTTGGCTAAGAATTCTAATTTCAAATTAATTTTATTTTAAAAACATGGATTCTTTTTTCCAAAAGTAGTCATTTCTTTATTGATTAGTGTTACATTTTCATCGCATTTCAATCTTTTTCGTCATCATGGATACGTAAAAAATTCGAGTAATTATGGAATATGAGTACCGTCGTGGCAGCAACGCGGCACAAGCGGCACGCAACATCAACGACGTTTACGGAGCTAACACTACAAACCAACGCACCACCTGTTATTGGTTTGCTCGCTTCCGTTCTGGAAATTTCGACCTGAAAAATGAACCTCGCGGTCGTCCGAAGACTTTGGTCGACAATGACGAATTAAAGGCGGTTGTGGAAGCTGATGATACACAATCTACGGCTGAATTAGCAGCAGCTTTCGACGTTAGCGTCAAAACAATATTGGTCCAATTGCGTCAAATTGGCAAGGTAAAAAAGCTTGACAAATGGGTGCCCCACGAACTCAATGATCGCCAGCGCGAAGTACGCGTCGAGACGTGCCTTGCACTGCTCAACAGACACACAAATGAAGGAATTTTGAACCGCATTGTTACCTGCGATGAAAAATGGATTCTGTTTGATAACCGCAAGCGCTCAGCAAGTTGGTTGGATCCTGGTTCAGCACCTAAACAATGCCCTAAACGAAAACTTACCCCTAGAAAAGTGATGGTCACTGTTTGGTGGTCTAGCGCCGGTGTGATTCATCACAGCTTCTTACCAAACGGGGTGAGCATTACTGCAGATGTGTACTGTGAAGAACTGAGCACAATGATGGAGAAGCTGGCGCATCTCCAACCAGCATTGGTCAATCGCTCGTCTCCGCTGCTCCTGCACGACAACGCGCGACCTCATACTGCACAGCAGACGGTCTCCAAGTTGCAAGAACTGGGGTTGGAAGCTCTCCGTCATCCGCCCTACTCACCAGACCTTGCGCCTACAGACTACTACTTTTTCCAGAATTTGGATAACTTCTTGGCGGGAAAAAAATTCAATACCCGAGAGGCAGTACAAAATGCCTTTGAAGAATTTGTTGCCTCCCGTCCAGCTGATTTCTTTAAGAAGGGCATCAATAAACTGCCACTGCGATGGCAAAGATGCATTGATTGCATGGGTGATTACTTCGATTAATACAAATAAAAAAATTCATGAAAAAAATTCGTTTAAATTTTTTCATACAAAACGGCAATTTCATAGGTAAAGACCTATTATTAAGATAATACAATAAAAAATACACCATTTCCGTGGTCTCCCGAGTGAAATATTGTGAAGTGCATCGCAATTTGGCTCCCCAAAGTTGGTAGAGGTATTTCGTTGAGTCACGCAAAAACTTTAACCAGCATTATAAGGGAAAGTTGAAGCTTCTGACATTTTAGAGGAAAAGAACTGATTTGCGTTTTTCCTATTTCGTTTATCTTCCTCCAAGACGGTTACGACTTAAAAAAGTAGGTAATCAATTCGATGGCATGTGTTTTTATATGTATATGTTACACGAATTCTCGGTTTATAAACCAATTCGGGTAGGTTTTTTTGATTACACATATATTTTATTTATTGCATCATTACACTTGCCCTCGCCAATAACCGGTCCGCGTCTTCCCATATGCAGATAATGAGGTCCTGGGTTCAAATCTCGGGTCAGATCAAGAAGTGCTTTTGGGACTTTTCTATAAAGAAAATTTTCTCAGTATCAGCCCGAAATCTGGGGCATGACATTATACCCCGTGCCTCGGGGAGCACTTAAATTTGTTAGCCCTATACCTGACCGTGGCTACTCCTCCCATCGGATCATGAGTGATGGAAAAGAAAGTGCGCCTGTGTTTACGCACACACTTGTTCACTACAATATGTTCCACGCACATGGCTAGTCTACATTGAGACCGACCTCAGGCCTTGACTGAAATCTACCAGGACGACATTATTATTATTGTATCAACGTAGAACCTTAGTTGTACAAAATGGTCCTATTTACCGGCCCTCTTATACCACACATCCAACCACAGCGACCCTCTGACGCAGGTTAGGTAGTTTATAGTTTTATATACCTTGATCACCGCTCACCTCTGAAGCTGAGCGAAGCGAGAAGGGATATGCGAAATCTAAACAACAGCGCAAAAGTTGAAATAAAATAATGGACCATAACAGATTAAACTAACAACTATGTATTTTCTAGCGTAGAACAAATTGAAATAGGTATTTTGATTGAATCTTTCGAGTAGATAACTTTTTCTTTGTTTATACGATTACTGTGTTTAAATTTACATATGAAATTTAATTTTTGAGTTATGCCCTACTTATCTACGTATATTATGAACTGTTAACTCGCGTGTTAGTTTTTATAAAGAACAACAGACAACTTTATTTTTGTTATTATGTTTTTGTTTAGAGGATGTAGTCACAAAGATTGAAAAATGATGAATGAAAGAAGATTTACAAAAGAAGTCGGCCTGTTTGCATGATACAAGCAGAGCTTGTACTATGGAAACCGGGTAATTGATATTCTACATTCCTTTTTCTTTTGTAAATACATACTTATATAGATAATTACACCCAGACTCAGGACGACCAGGCATGTTCATGCATATAAATATCTGTCCTGGGTGGGAATTGAAGCCACGACCTGCGGTGTGAAAGGCAAACCACGCCAACCGGCTTATCAAATATTTCAAAGCACACAAAAAGTTATAAATTAAACTGTTTCTTCGAATACACAAGATAACATCAATACTATTCTACATCATAAGTTTTACATTCAATTTAAATAGATAAGAGTAAGGTATGTTTAAATTAAGTCCTTTATAATCCAGTGGATTATAATATTTTATCAATTAAATCTATAACAAGCCGCGTAGTAGACCGGTTCGTATCTTGTTAAGACATAATATGAGTCTAATAATGATGTTGGTTTATGAGAGGACGACTAGATTGACTAGTCCGCTCTTTAAAATTTAAAGATAATATATCGGATTCCCCGACTGAACAGGTTGGGAGCAACATTATTTTTATGATATATTTATTTTCAAAAGACAACGCTAGCACTAGGGATATGAATCCCTGGGTACTTTATCGACAAACTAGCTGTGCCCCGCGGTTTTACCGCGTTAAACTTTATAAATTTCAGCCTATGTGTTATTCGGCTATATAAGCTATATTACTACAAAGTGTCATCAAAATCCGTTCGGTAATTTTTTTGTGAAGAAGTAACAAACATACACACTAAAACACTCACAAACTTTCGCTTTTATAATATTAATGTGATAATTAATGGACTCCGAACAACTACTTATGGGTCATACATATAGTTGCCTTGTGCGTGAATTGAAGCCGTGACACGAAGGCGATTGTCTTACATATACATCTTTCATACTGAATGCGTTTAATATAATGGCTATCTTAAAACATACAAATGACTTTAACTTACTTTAAAACGACCGGTTTAAACAAAAATGGGAAAATTTCGAAAGTAATCGCTATCATATAAAAAAAAGCTTTATTGCCCACAAACAACGAAGAACTTCTTAACAAGCATACAAAAAGAAACCATTTCTGGAATTTATGACCACCATCCTCCTTTTTAAAATTGGTAAAAAATTATATAATGGTTAAGTATCAATGTACGTATATTAAAATATGTGACTGTCTCTTTGCGTAACACTTAAATATACAATATATTCTGGATAATTACCTAAGAGTTTAACCAAAATATTGTCATCTATTGCTTCATTACACTCACCTAGACTTTCATTGAGGCTGTACGTTTATAAAGGTACCTTAATGTCTGTACTATATTTTATTCTAATAGTATCTTTTCTACAAACACCATACAATTAATTGCTGTACACAATTTACAATAATTTCACCGGTTTTAGGCCCAGTAAAAGCATTCGATTGTGTCGTTAATACAGTGTGTAGGCGCGACTAATTCTGCTGCACGGTTACGCCAAAACGGTGACAGCTGCTATATAACAACACGGAAATATGCTAATGAACAAATCTACAAATGGCTACATTGTGCGTGGCCGTGTTGACTGAAACAGATGGATCCCACAGGGACCAATTTTAGGACCCATTAAAACGTACCTAAATTGTACTTGCCTACGACTGAAGTATGTAACAAATTTTACCTACATGGTAATAACTTCGCTAAACAAATTATTCCGTTTTCTATGTTCATTTTAATATTCATTAGTTATGTTACCTTTGGATCCCAAAAAAATAAACTATATTTAATAGATCAGTAAAAGGGCCAGATCGATAGATATGAGCGTGGAGTGCATGCCGCGTACTAAGGGTAGTACCGCAATATCTACGTGCAAGGGTCCTCCCCTCTGACTCATAAAGAGGGTGGCAGTCTCCCTCTCACTTTTGAGGGTTTGGTCGATACTGCTCTCTTTTGTTTTCGCACTTTGAACGCGTGTGTACTGTTCAGACACGATTTCCTAATAGTGTATTAACTATTTAGAAGGTAGGATTGGGAATTTCTATGTCATTCAGAGTACAGATTAGTTTCTATCGCTTTGGTCTCGGTTTATTAAACTGTATGTGGTATAGATATATACCACATACAGCTTAATAAACCTTCCTGGTTTGTTTTACATACCAAGAATTTAAAAACGGTTAAGGGTTTTTAATTCGGAGACAACACTTCTCGTTCATTTTTAGAGTTCCGTACCCAAAGAGTAGAACGGGACCCTATTACTAAGACTTCGCTGTCTGTCTGTCTGTCTGTCCGCCTGTCACCAGGCTGTATCTCATGAAACGTGATAGTTGGACAGTTGAAATTTTCACAGATGATGTATTTCTGATGCCGCTATAACAATAAATACTAAAAAACAAAACAACATTAATATTTAAGGGGGCTCCGACTCGTACTTGGCCGGTTTTTTATCTTATAATGTCGGCAAACAAGCATTCAACTAACTTGTTGGAAAGCGGTTACTGTAGTCTATGACGCTTGCGATACAAGTGTTTCGTTGCCACCACCTTCCAGATGATTTTTGATAACATTCCTCACACTCACGACCATAATGCTTTTACCTGTAATGTAATCTGTAAGGTGGAGGTGCTCACCTAGTCGAAAGGTAGTTGGGTATTGTTTAGCATATTTATTTAGTGAAAGGATCATTTGATCATTTGTTTATAGGAAATATGATCAATTGAGAGTTTTATATTACGATTATAAAACATCGCATTGAAATCGGTCTACCCTTTAGGAGCTACGATGCCCAGACAAGCTTTTAAAGGATCACTCACGAACCCATTTTTAACAAAGTCCAAAAGAAGTGGATTATCATAGCGACGGTACGTTTTTTTGGTTATATGTTACCTGATTTCTACATGAATCGATTTAGATTTTTTTCCCTGTGATGTTCTCCGTATGATCCCATATAATCGTCGGTTCTATGTTTTTGCTTTGTTGCGTACTATACATAGGTATAATATAATGACGGGTGTGTGTTTTATACCGTCATCGTCGATCGCGGCTCGTGACGTGAGGAACTCGGGACGGATTTTGAAAGATTTTCCCATACAAAGTCTACCTCATTTTCCTCCCCGGATTTTAAGGAAACAAAATATTTTTCTACGCAAAAAGCTACGCCATTCCGATGTTATGGATAAACATGTGTTTGTAGACCAATTTTATCGTATGGGCAATGGATACGATAGTCTACTTCAAACCGCCCAATAGGCCTCTAACGACAATTGAAAATACAATTGCTTGAAATGTTGTCAAAAGGAAATAATTACTGTTTAAAAAACATAAAATATACTCTAACTTTTCTGCGGGACCCACAATTGGAACAAAAATTTATATGGGAGCGTTCTGAAAGAATTCTCTAACTAATATTATAAATACCAAAGTTTGTGAGTATAGATGTTTGTTACTGTTTCACGCAAATATACCGAACGGATTCTGATGAAACTTTGTAGTAATATAGCTTATAAGACTACAATTTAAAAACTGTGGCCCGGGTCCTATATTAGAACCCAGAACATCAATATTCTCGGTTGTACACAATACCGCTAGACCAACGAGGTAGTGGATTTATTATGTATATAAACTTAAGTTTATTAGGGACGTGAGTCATGTAAACCAGAGGGGTTCGGAGATCAGACAGAGGTACCTACCTATAAAGTTACACGTCTCCCTACACTAGCAAAATCGGAAGAGGGAAAAGCCTGTAACGCAGGTTTAGCCTCAAAAATTAAACTGTTAGGTTTAATTTGTATAATTATACTTAACTAACTGTGCTCCACGGTTTTACCCGCGTTAAATTTTATTAATTATCACAGCTCCTCCCGTAGGTGACAGCGTGATAATCTGTAACCTATATGTTGACCCGACCTCTTAGTAATATTTATGCAAAATTTGAAATAAATCCATGCAGTACTTTTTGAGTTTAGCCCGGACATACATACAGACAAACAGACACACAGACAAAAATTCTAATAACTATATTTTTGGTTTCGATATCGATTATAGATCACGCCCCAAATATCCTTTTTTTTAAATATTCAATATACAGTTTTGACTTTCCTACGATTTTATTATATGTATAGATAATAATCCCAAACTAAGCAGTGCTTGTACTATGGAAACCAGATAACAGACAACGCTCTGACATAACTACTTTTCTTTTGTAAATACATACTTATATAGAAAATTACACCCAGACTCGGGACAAACAGAGATGCACACAAATATCTGTTCACGACCTGCGACGTGAAAAATAACCGCATTTCTGGGTCAGAAATAACCGCGGGATTTCCCTTACATTTCAACCTGTTCAAGTCCTGGCCCGAAGCACCATGCACCTAGATACCTGGACATATTAAGTATTTTTTGACCTTTGTACATACGCGACTGCATTCGGGAAGAACATTTTGGTGACTTCGGGTGTAGATGTATTTGTGTACCTTTAGAGTGAAACTTTTTTTTACATCGTATCAATTTTTCATCTATCTATAGCAAAAGTTGCACTTGCATCGTGATTTCACAAAACCGCACTAGGTTATTTTCCAAATCCGTTTATAAAGGAAGAAGAAATTCGCGTACCATACATTAAAAAATATCAGTCGAATTAATAACCCCCTTCTTTTAAAAGGCCAAAAGTATTGGCAATTTCAGGGCAAGATCACCTCACTGTTTACTTTGCCTCAGAGTTTACGTAAAGCCGTCAGACCTCCGTTAGGGTTAGACCTGTTGGTTATAGAGTCAGCTCAGCCTAGTGCAGAGTTTCATATTTTTATATTGGCAATAAAAATGTTGTACACTTTATTCTAACAACTCTGTATAAACGTGTTAATTCTTGGTTAATAAAGTTCTATTCTATTCATATACTTACTTGAGCACAATAATGTCCTGCGTAGTTGGCCAGTATCCATAAAGATTGGCCTTCCTAGGTACTCAAAATCAGGCCGGGAGAACAATAACCGAATTATAGGTACGAATCCTAATTCTATATGGATTACGATTACAGTGCAATAGCTACCCCTACCCAGCTGCGTATTGATGATTGCACCCCAAAGGTCAACGACCATGAAGCCTCAAAACTTTGAGGGTGGACTGAGCCACTAAATAAAACGTGCAGTCATGCACACATGAATATATTAACAAGCACAGGACCTATCTAATATGTGCTGTCGATTAAACATATTTGTAGATGTTATTATGAAATATATGATACTAATAGGCAATTTAAATAAATAATTCGGTCACCGTAGCCTAGTTGGTAGTGCTCCTGCCTACGAAGCTGGTGGTCCTGGGTTCGAATCATGGTAAGTGCAAATATTTGTGTGATGAGCACGAATATTTGTTTCTGAGTCATGGATGTTTTCTATGTATTTAAGTATTTATCTATCTATATAAGTATGTATATCGTCGCCTGGTACCCATAGTACAAGCTTTGCTTAGTTTGGGGCTAGGATGATCTATGTGACATTGTCCCTAGATATTATTTTATTTTATTTTTATTATTATTAATTAAATACCTTGGGACAACTAACGCACAGCCATCTGGTCCCAAACTCGGCAGAACCTGTACTATGGTAACCAGAAAACATACATATTTTTGATAAATTACGCCCAGATACAGTACAAAATAAACAATCGTGTTCATTACACAAAGATCTGTCCCGGGTATTATAAATACTGCTATAATGACTGCACGTGTGGCGCAGCGGCTAAGACAGTCGCCTCGCCGCTTCGTGTCGCGGGTTCGAGTCCCGCGCCGGACAACTATTTGTGTGACCCATAAATAGTTGTTCAGAGTCTGGAGTTAATTTGTATCCGTCTATTATATGTCTGTAAAGTACCCCGCGACACAGGGATTAGATATCCTAATGCGACCGTTGTCATTAAAAAAATAAATAAAAAAATCCGAAAGTTTGTAAGTTAATGTTAGTTACTTTTACACGCAAAAACTACCGAACGAATTTTGATGAAATTTTGTACTATATATTAGCACAAAAATATATATTATAAATTAGTGTATGTTATATATTAGTACAAACAGCTATTTGTACTAATATAGCGAATATCGCCTAGGCTATAATTTAAAAAAAAAACTGGTGTTTCTATATAATTAATAATTTTCCTGATATTACCCTTACCAATATTTCTAATATGACCAGTATAGTAAAAAAAAACCCTAGAGCAATAATAGATAGGTTTATATATGCATATATATTATATACAAGATGGAAAATAAATAGTGGACGTAATTTAAGGAGCTAATACCGACCTAAACATCACAAGCAAAATACAAAAATAAATAACTTTCTATACTAGTATAACGTCAGCTGATGCATTGTGTATGGAGAGCCAAAATAATATATTTCATATTACACAAAATCGCACGCTTAAAGTGTAACAAAGTTAATGTTAAGTTAGAATATACCTATATAATAGGAAATTAAATGTGAACGTGTTCATGTAACTGAACAAAAAGTATCGAAAAATTTATTATTACAAAATTGCGTCAGCTGATCGTGATTTGCATGAGAAATTACATAATCTTTGTCTCATAAGTGTGCTCCTTAAGACTCGTCCATTATTTATGTTGTAACACCTTGTGCATATGTACAGACGCCAGCACATCAAGCTACCACAATCTGTCAAATTTCCTCAATTAAAAGTGAACCTTATGCTTAAGTGATAAAGTTGAAAATCTATAAAAGAAATTTGACAGGGGATAGCTCGATGTGCTGGCGTCTGCACATATACTAGGATTTACTCATAGCCAGTTGCACTCATCGGTCTGTCAATGATCGGTGGGAGTCGTCCTTTGGACGTCAAGCTGCTTATTGTCGTTAGACAACAGTCGTTAAACCATGGTCAAGACCCTCTAGGCGCATTGAACATATCTAGAAATAAACACTGTCCATAGGATAAAACAAAACTTTGGATGAACAATAAAAACACTGAAGTTTAAATATAATAATATAATAACAGTATTTTCCGCACACCAAACTATCCTGTACAAAGAGAGCAACACACGATAGCCCTCCCCAGCTCTATAGCAATTATACAAGGACTCCAAACAACAACCGCTAACAAAAACAGCATAGCATCTGTAAACGTTCTCCAACCAGCTAGACAATTAATGCAGTGAGGGTAGAACCAAGGACACGCATAGTAAACGGCTAGCCATGGTTTCCTTCTCAAAGATAACATAAACGGGCTACATTGAAAATCAATGGGTTCACGTTTCCGCTTTGCTTTCGGTTTCATTACTCTTTTACTGGGATTACTTTCTCCTAGATTTAACAAAAAATTGCCGAGTGAAGATCTTGCAGCTGCTTCTTTTCCCACTACTCCACAAGTAGTTGCACCTAATCTGGCTTTTACACGTTTCAATGTATATACACCGCGGCTCTTGTCGGCATCAGATTTCACTTTTTCCCAAGTATCGTCAGGATGTTTCGCTAGATGTTGATAATGTCTAATAGTATACCTTGGATACTTTACTGCCTTAATTACACACCGTAAAATGTCTTTTGCGCTGTTTATTCCCAATTTAGTAACATCTAAAGCAGACTCAGCTATCAGCATTACGTTGCTGGATTTTCGTTTGTACGTTTCTACTTGCCTTAAATCTTCATTCTCTTGCTTCAAACGCATTTTACGTCGTAATTCATCCTCTTGTAGAAATTGATTTCTTAACTTTAAGTACTGCAAATCCGTTATTTCTTCTAAATATTGCGACCTTTGTTCCTTTTTGCGCTCCTTCTTTTTCTTTTGCTTCTTTTCTGCCTTTTTGTGTTTTTCTTTTAGTTTACTTAGATTAATTTTTACTTTGTTGTCTGCCATAGTTTTTTCGTCTTTGATTCGTCTTCTTTCTGCACCACATATCTTAGCTCCACATTTACATACCAGTTCTTTTTGTTTTTTTTTTTTGCTCGGACCTTCTTTAGCTTCCTTTTGGCAAATCTCACTTTTACATATACATTCTTTAGGCAGTTTCTTTGCCTTCTTTAGATTTGGCAACTTTGGTTTCATGAAAATGTTAATACAACCAAACGCGCTTCTTCTAGAACTAGCCGGGCATTTTGTAGGGCCAGGACACGGCTTTTCTTGATTTGTAGACAGAATTGAACGTCGAGGAGGTGAATTCTTATCTCTCTTAGGATTAGGGGTTGGAATACAGCCAGGATCTGGATATAAAGTTGGCGAAGGAAGACAAGTTGGTGTTGGAATTGCGCCTGGATAGGGGCCTATGCATGCGGGACGACTAAATGTATTGTACCAGCTCTTTTTTTTATTTGACTGACCCGAACCACCTGGACAATGTCCTGAAAATGGGGTAATGGTTCTAGTTAATTCATCTAGGCATTTATTTTGACAACTACTTTTTTCAGGGTTGTCTTTTCTTGTTTCTGTTTTTTCGGACTCAGGGCTTGCGGAAGTGCCATTTGTAATAAAATTATTAGCAGTATGCTTCAGATTACGTAGAGCAGATGTTATATTAAAGTTAATTTTCCTTCCTTTTTTTGGCTCGTTAGTTTTTTTTAATGCTGCTTCTTCTGCTTCTGCTGCTGATCTTTTAAGTTCCTCAAGTTCTTGAAGTTGTTGAAATTGACGCTCTCTTTCTGGACATTCGTTATGGACAACATAACTGTGGCGTCCTTTTTTATGTTTGCAAATACAATCAGTACCTAGGCTAGTTAAATACGCAGAGTCCGGACATGGGCGCGATTTGTCTTCACAAAGACAACCAGGTTTATGATATGGTGATGTTCCTGGCACTATATAACCTGTTTTTTCTGTGGTCTTCTTACATTTGCTGCAAACACAGCATAAACACCGTTTTCTGTCTTTTTCCGTCAAAACTAACATCTTCATGAATTTCTTCTTGTCTTTACAAGCACAACTGTCTTCTGGTTCTGATGGATCCCTTATCATGTATGCAATTTTTTCTGTAACCCTGGCTTTTTTTCTGCAAGCACAGCAGTAACAAGTTTTTCTAGCGGGGTTAATTTGTCTTTCAGGCAAAACAATGGTTTCTATATTTCCGGGGCACTTGCAGTAACATATATCATCGGGGCCAACTTTTTTTTTCTTTGTAGGTTTTATAACTTTTGGTTTGCAATCAGAACATAACCCTTTATCTTCTTTTTTTCTTTTTAAATGTTTGCAAGTCTTCAATTTACACGACACTCCATTCGATTTATCTTCTGGAGTACAAATTACTACATCTTTTTTTTCACACGGATTCTCATACGCTTGATAATTACATGATGGATCTGCATTTTTTATGTCTTGACAAAGACATGGTGTCTCTTCTCGAATATCAAATTGTACTCCTGCTTTAGTTGTTTGCTTTTGATGCCAATTATTGCTTTCAGGAGTCAAGGTAAAGTAAACCTGTGTATTGGATGGATGAATTGGTTGGTCACATAATCTGCTACCATTTTCCTTTCTTGTATCTTCCGTATTCAATAATTGATCGGTGCCACCCAACCGATACTTTGGAGGTTTTTTAATGATTTTAGGCTGAATTTTGTTTGTTTGGGTATTGTCAAAGCTATTATGCTTTCGTTTTGAAAAAATATGAATACAACGGCAAATCATATTTTTTATTAAAGAAGGTTTTGAAGTTTGTTTTAAAATCATTTTGGTACAGCTTTTTTTATCCGTCAACCGTTTTTTACCTTTAGATTTCTTTTTGTATTTTTCATCATCAACTGCATTGCGGTTATGAGTTTTGACAAAAACCATCTCACTTTTCTTTTTCTTAAACTTTTTAGGTGTATAAGACATTATGGTTTCCATTTCAATGTTCCCTTTGTTTTTCTCCACTTTATTTATATTTTTGGATGTTTGTGTTTGATATTGAACCCAATATTGCCTACAATAAGGTGAGCTTACGTTTTCTTCACATCTATTCACAGTAAGTGCCAAATGTGGATTATTTTTTATTAATTTCGCAGTGCAAAAACATCTTCTTAGTATTCGTGCAGCCGAGGATTTATCGGCAGTCTGTGCACATATAGATTGAGTTTCGCAAGTATTAGTATGTGCTCTTCTCGCACCATGGTGACCATCCCTGGTTTGACATTCAGTACACGTGTTTTTTTGGCGACAAAGAGCTTTATAAGGACAAACTCCTTCACTCCTATCTCTATATACTGGCCTTCTGGGAGATGGTTCTGATATACGTGGTGGCGGTTGCCTTATACGTGGTGGTTCTCTTCTACGTGGCGGTTCCCTAATACGTTGTACTTCTCTCACCGGCGGAGAACCTTGTTGAGGTGTAATTTCTTTGAAGAACTCTATATTAAAACTGAAATTGGAAGAGATCCTAACGGATTGTTTCCTTTTATTATCAAATATAGCAAAACGAGGTTCTTCTACAATCCTTTCAACATTGTGTTCTTCTGCACATTGAGTTTGATTACATCTTGTTCCTGGTCTCAGGTAAGCAGCCATGCTTGAAACAGATACCTGTGGATCACGTTTCATGCGTGTACCTGTTTTGCGTGATATACGTCTAATTCCACGTCTTCTTAATCGTTCGAGACATTCGTAAGGATCACACTCACCAGGTACGCATATACCAGGTTCACATTCATAGTCGTCTAGATTTGGTATTACAGGACGAGGGTTATATTTCTTCTTAGTACCTGTAGACGCATCTTGCATACCAGCTTGTTTATTTTCTGTTCTTTTAGAACGACGCTTTCTAGGTTCTGTCTGTTTAGCATCTGTCTGTTTAGCTTCTGTCTGTTTAGCTTCAGCTTTTTGGTGTTCTGAAGTTTTTACTGACTTTTTTTTAGATTGGGCGACTGGATTAGTACCTTTTACTTCAGCCCTTTGGAGTGTTAAGGTACAAAAACACCGTTTTAAAACTGGCCCTCTTCCGGATCCTGATGAATCAGTTTTTGGGCCAGTCGACTGAAAATTTCTATGTTTAATTAGAAAATCGTTGCTATGAATACTCCGATTTTTTGTTTTTATTCCATCGATTGTTGCATAACTGGTTTGGGAATTACGTAGCACAGGTTTTAAGGCAGTTGGTGTATAATATGGTTTAATTTCATTGCGGTACAAATCACCTTGATTTGTTATTTTCTCATTATAAAATTCCATGTCAAAACTAAAATTTGAACCTATGCTGATAGCTTTACGATTTATATTTTCTATGTCCAGCGTTGAATGAGGTGCTTGTTCATATTTTTTACTAGTATGTACAGTTTCTGTTGAAGTAATTAGTTTTTTCGGTCTTTTCTCTTTCCGCATTTGCGTTTTTATGGTTCTTTTGCCTCTAGGAGTCGTTCTAATAGACATTGATCTTATAGAAGCATGTTTAGATCCAGTTACTGAATTATTCATGTGTCTTAGCTTAACTCGGTCAAGGCATCCAAGTGGGTCACATTCACCAGGTTTACAAAATCTTGGTTCGCAGTCGTATGGATCTAAATTTTTAGCAATTATTTTTGTCATAGTACCAAATTCTCTAGCGGTAGGTTTAATTTCAATTTCATTTTTATTCTTTCTATACGCACTGGTAGATTTTAGAATACTGTCTACTTTATTTTTGCTTGTTGTATATGCGCTGGCAGATTTTATTGTAGCTTCAAATCCACCTGTTTTTTGTTTTGTAGAGCCTTTTTGCAATTTGAGCGTACAAAAACATCTCTTCAATAAAGGGCCGACTCGAGATCCTTTATTTTCAGTATTTACAGATACAGACTGTGAAGGATGATCTTGTAAATGGGATCTTTTATACGATGATATGCTCCTAGTTCTTTTAGCTTTTGTTTCAGTACCTTTATATGGTTTTTTATGTATTTTTTCACTTTTTGTTTTAATTTGTTTGTGTCCTATGACATCTTGCACCGGAACCTCAGATGTTTTATCTTTCAAAAGTTCAATATCAAAACTGTAACTCGATCCAATATGTACTAGTGCTTGCCTACTTGGGCTGGTACTATAAGAACTTTTGACCGGAGGTTGTTCACTAGTAATGGATTTGAATTTAGCTTGTTCATCTTTAGGATTCACATTCTTTTTTTCAGATATGGAACTAGAAACAGCTTTAGATTTTGGGTTTTTTTCTTTGCCTGTTGCACTCGAAATTGAATGTGTAATGTATTTTTCGGTGCCCGATTGTTTGGTCTGCATTCTTCTTTTTCTTATCATTTTTAGACACGCGTAAGGATCACACTCACCGGGCGAACATACACCTGGTTCACATTCATAAAGTTCAAGATTTTTGCGAATATACATTTTTGTCGAACGCATTTCTTGTCCTTTTTTCGGCTTGATTTGAACTTTAATTTTTTGAGAATCTGTACCTATGGACACAGTTTTGACATGTTGTTTGTCTTTTAGATCCGTCTGTATTTTGCCTATATCCTTCTGTAGCTTCTGGAATTGTTTACTATCTTTTTCATATTTTTGTAACTGTAACGTACAGAAACAACGTTTGAGAAGCGGTCCCATCCCTGTCATAGTAGAATGCATTTTTTTTAACAAGACTTGAGAATCCATGACATTTACTGCTTTTCTACTTTGAGCTGATTTATTTCTAGACATAACAGAATGCTTTCCAGTGGACTTACTGGCAGTAGATTTCATCTTATGATTTTCACGTGCGTTATATTGTGCCAGACTTGGCTGTACATTGTTCAAATCTTTGATTGCTTTTGCACCGTTTTGAACATGAACGTAACTAGGAAAGTTTTCTTTGCTGAATTCTATGTCAAAACTAAATGATGAGCCAATTCTTACAGCTTTTGTTTGTAGAGCATTTAAGTGTTGAGGTGAAATTTTACCCTTTAATTGCGGAATATATTTTTGTCTCTGGGCTTTATCCCTTTCTTGCGTCTTTGTAACTTTTTTAAAAGTCATACGTGCTTTTGATGTTCTTGATGACATAAAAGAAGACCCTGTGGATTTTGTAATTGGTTTTTCTAAACCTGACATTTGATCCTTAGCATTTCTTTTCTGGATAAATTGTATGCATTCAACGGGATTACAAACTCCTGGAACGCATATGTCAGGCTCACATTCATATGGTAACAAATCTATTACTTTCGTGTTTTTGTTTATATTTTGAATGTCTGTTAAGTCAGGAACAGGTTTGTAGCGCTTACTGGTTTGGGTGATGTTTTGGTCTGTTTTAATTGGAGATAGTGTTTCATTTTTTACCGAGTTGTAATCCGTTTTTTTCGTATTTGAGATAAATTTGAGAGTACAAAAACAGCGTTTTAACAGAGAATTTGTCGTTATCATTTGGTAATGTTTTTGATCATCTATTTGGGAATCCTTATTTCGTCTTGCGACCTTGCCTTTGGATGAGCTATCTCTTGATTTAATTTCTTTCATTTGTCGGTGTTTAGTTTTTTTATGTTTTGGTATTTTTTCTACTTCCGTATATTTAGCATCTCTTGATTTTCTTTCTCCGGGAAGATTGAATTCATGATATGAACCTGAACCTGGTGATTTATCTTTATAAAAATCCACGCGATAACTGTCACTTGAACCTATTTTGGCCTCCTGTCGAGAGAGTTTAGATTCATTAGATTCCGATTTCACAGGTTTCTTATGAGATTTCCTGGATGGTACCTTTTGGTCTTTGGGAATTTTTTGATGTTTGGCTATTGTACTCGAACTAGTTATTTTCGTTAGTATTGAATCTGCTTGTCTTTTTTTTGCTATCGCTAATAATTCAAATTCTCTTTCTGGTTCGACTACTTTGGTGTCTGTATCTTGACTTACTCGAAAGTCACGTTTTTTTGGTTTTATTCCTTTCTTTTGCAACTTTAATGTACAAAAACATTTTTTTTGGACCGGTGAAACGGAAGACCCTTTATGGCGAATTTTATTTATAGCCGACTGTGCTTCTTTATCCTGCTTATGAGTATCATAACCCTTGATGCTTTGAGTCTTATAATGTATTTCTGCAGTTTTTGAAGATTTACTTGTGGAAGAAGGTTTGGCACCCGGAGTTGTAAAGTCACCACGGGCAGCCGATGGTTTTGATTTATTTTTAGTGAAATCTAAATCTAATCTTAAAGGAGATCCAGCTCTAACACCTTGTCTTTGTGCTCGTCGAAGCAGAGGTTCTGTTGGATATGTTCCACCAGTGGGCATTTCTGTTTTATGATTTTCTTGTTGTTTACGTACCGGGTATAATTGCAATTTCTTAGGTCTCAAACTGGGTTTGGATGATACAAAGGTCGAAGAAGATTTTAATTTCATTGACGTACTTGACATTTTTGAAGAATTCTTTTGTAGCCGCTTAATAATCAGTTTTTGACATTCATAAGGATCACATTCATAGGGTACACAAATCTCCGGTTCACATTCATAAGGTTCGAGTTTGTTTAGATTAGATGGTGGTTTTTTTTTTCCTACTTGTATATTCATTGTACAATACGACTTTTTTAATAATTCTGGAAGCCCGGTGAGATGGCATTGCTGTGCCGATATTTGTGGAATGTTTTTTGGCTCTGGTTTCCGTAGGTCTTTGCTCTGTGTGTAATTAGGTGAATGCACTTTCTTTGATATACGTCTTTTGTCACGTATTTCGGAACTAATATATTTTAAGTAATTTCTTATGCAACTAAATTTAGATTCAATTCGTACAGCTTCTTTCGATGTTATAAAATTTAAGGTTGGCCTCACGTCCTCAACACCTATCAAATCTATATCCTTTTGTAAATATTCTGTGTTTCTACTTTTGTAAGGTATCGTAAACATTGAAGATCTGCTGTAAGATTCTTGCTTAAGACAGTTGTGACTAATTTGATAAGAATCAGGATAGCTAGGTTCTGACATGTTAGATGGGAGATAACCATTATCTGTGGTTAAAATATTAGAAATATTGATGTTTGCTTTTGCAACACTTATGGCACTTGCTGTATCAGTTTCTGTTGGCAATTTCATGGATGCCGTCAAATGTCGCCGTTGGTTATCCTCGTCTTTTATAGAATTTAAAGCATAACTCTTTTTCACAGTTGGACTAATTGTTGGTTTCTGAGGCTGTAAATCTAAATGCTCCATCCTGCTCACAATGATACTTTCTGCAGGTAACTGGACTTTATTTTTTTTTAAACCTGCGTCAATTACTGTATTCGTAACAGCACTTACAGATGAGATTGTATCCCCAGAGAGAACTATATTACAATTGAAACTTGAGTTAATATTGAGCAAATGAGTAAACTTATAACCATTATATTTGTCTGATTTCGTATCTAGGCTTGAATATATGTTCGGCTTATAGTTTCCAACTGAGATTTTCTTTTGTTTTACGTTAGGTTTGACGAATACAGATTTAGATTTTGTATTCAATTTTGGCTTCTCAGGTTTTCCTGTGTCACGTCTGACTTCTTTGGAAGGTAGCCCTTTAAACTCTTTTCTCAGTTTTTTAAAACAAAGTTTTGGATCACACTCAATTGGCTCAACCGATTTTCTTTTTATATTGCCACCTGCTTTTAGAAAGCGTCTATGGAAACTTTGTTTTGTAATTATATACTTAGACCTTCCACTGGTTTTATTTTGAGATAAACTGAGTTTACGGATTAAATCTGTTTTGCGTAAGTCCGTAAAGTCTACTTTTTTATGTACGCCTCTAATAATTTTTCGATTCATTTTTGTTTGGACAGCTTTTTGTATTTTAAAGTTATCATCAAATTGGCAAAATTTATCTTTGTAGATTGTTTTATCCAAACTAAAAATGGATGCTGTAAGTCTAGCTGAGTGATTCCCTTCAATCAGTTTAGGTTTTTGTCCTGATTTTTTTTGTACTTTACGTTTAATGGAATAACTAAGTGCATCTTCCATGTCAGTGATATACAGTGACGTAAGATTCAGACCATATTTTAAATCCTCACGCATATCCGATGCGCTAGAGCCAGTTTTTTGAATTGGATTAGTTTGAATACTTTTTGTAACGTTACCTTTGCTATGACGTTTAAAAAATTTCGAAATTTTGTTTCGGTTTGTTGCTACTTTAGTCATACTTTTATCAGTTTTAGATCGTGTGGATTTAGGTTTTATTTTTAATGTACAAAAACAACGTTTAGGGGCATGTTTATCGACTTGCCTATTCTTGACGATTTCTCCTTGACCCATATTAGAATTATTATTCAGCTTTTGATTTTCAAGCTTATCACTCATAATGAGAATTATATGCCTGCGTAGATCTGTAATAGAGTCAACATCATAATTCCTTTGTAATTTCCTTAACTTTTGTTTTATTCCTTTACCAAAAGTAAATGACTTATTGTTATCTAATTGGTTTTTTTTAAATGAGCCATTAGAATTAATCTTGACAAATTTTGCATTTTTAGGACGTTGTTTTTGTTTTGCCTTCTTTAAATTAATTTCGGTACTAGAATCTGTATCATCCAGTTTATCTAAGTTTCTAGGATTACCATATTCATTTCTTTTTAATAGGGTATCAGGTTTTATTGGTGCATTATCTTTAAGGGCACCAATGTTGCGCTCATTCAGAGTTCTTTGTGTGACGTACGTTTGTTTTGATGCATTGTCATTTTTTACTTGCACACCTGCATTCGACATGCTTAATGAAACATTGAGCTTTTTATAATTCGATTCGTTAAGCTTTGTATTTAGTAACTTGCGCACTATTTTGTAAGTTATTTTATCTAAGCATTCCTCTGGGTAACAATTATCAGGTTGACACTTCATGTCACACCCCCAGTCTAATAGATGGCTTTGATTGTCGAGGTGTTCTTTAAACTTTTCTAAAAAACGATTGTCAGTTCTATTATTCTTGTTATGTGAGCTTTCTAATGCATAGTTTTGCACAATTTTCCGACTTGCATTCAGTGTGTCTGTTATTACGCGACGACTGACTTTTAATTTCTCCGTGGATTCATTTAATACTTTGTGAAGGTGTTGTTTCATTTGATATTGTTTTGACTTACTAGGCGGTGTAGTAACTTCCCGCAAATCATGGCTTCGTTGTTCTCCTGAAACCTTAACTAGATCATATTCAGTATTCGGTAAAGCTTCTTGAGGGTACTTAGTATGCATTACATGAGGTTTACTTTTGTTATGATCTGTAAATTTAGAAGTACTGGTACATGGGTCAGATTTTATATTTTTGGCTTTAAATTTTCTTTTCCTTGTTCGTCGCTGCACCTTTAATTGAAGCTTTGAACTTACACTAGACCTCGGGCCTATGCTTCCAACCTCAGTAGTATGTGTGTATCTAGGAAGTCCTAGGGAATCTTTATGAGCATGGTCTTTGGACATGCAATTAGAGCAACTACAACTTCCACTTATTTTTCTTGGACCTGATATCGCACTTTTATCTACTAATTCAACCAATTCAAAAATATCACTACTCCTTTTGGTTTTCTCTAGAAAATTTTTACTAGCTGGAAGTTGAACTTCTCCGTTTAAGTTAATGATACTTCGAGAAAGCAGTATGTATCGGTTGTCATTAGGTGCTAGCTTAGCTTTGATCATTTTATTCAGCAACTTGCTCTCTCTTGTAGGTGTATAATATTTTCCATTAAATGATCTTTGATATGAGTTGTTAGATGAGCTTTTATCCGTATAGCATGTACAAATACAACTTTCTGTGGAGCCGGTGTCACCGTGCGGGGGCTTCATCGTAATTTTTCTTACTCTCAGGGCTCACAAAGAGGTCAAGACTGCATACAGTAATACTATACGCTCGGCTGGCATACACAGAACTTCAGAGTCCTATGTATTTGATATTTCTACGCCACGACCACAACATGATTTACTTACCTGGAAAATAAATCTTAAATGTAGTGACGTTGAGTCCACATTGTATACTCACGACTACCGGGAACAAATCATCTGAATCTTTTAATTCTTTTGTGACATGCGAATGCCTATAGGATCTGCTTTCATCGTCTTACGTAAGGAAGTGCTTAAGTAGGTACCTATTTGCGAGTTTACCTACTTTGCACACAGCTAAGTTCCACTCATTTCGTTGTAATGCACGTATTATAATACGATGAGTACCTCGTTTTCTGTGGGTTCTAATTCTTGGTCGATATCTAATAGTGTCAGACAAATAGACCTATGAGGCAGTAATCCTCGTATGTTTTTGGGTGAAGTGTCTAACTGCAGATAACGAAGAGTAACTGAATATCTGCATTTTCTGGCAAATAAAATTCTCAGTAATAGCCCCGACTTAGGAGGTAGATGCATTTGTTAAGTCCTCCGAAGACGAGGATGTTTCCCAAGTAGTTTCTGTTAAACTGGTATATATAGCCTAGCAACAGTGCGTTTATGTTCTAGACTGTCTTACTTACTTAGTGGTCAGTTTTTAACACTTTCCTTCCGATAAGCCCATTAGATAAATAAACTCTCTATGCTTGACTTTGGGTAACGACGGAGGCATCTTTCCTACTGTAAGCTTTCTCTCTTCCAATAACCTCTCTCACATAAAAGTTACGATTTTTATATGATTGATTCTCTTGTATTTAAATAGTTTAGACACAAGAGAATAAATCATATAAAAAAACGTAATTTTCGGATTTATTGGATTTTATCGGATTATGAAACAAAGGGATAGATAGTGCACCTGAGCGCGCATATTATGTGGCACTAAAATATCGCGCGTATTTGGCTATTTTGCGTTGAAATTGACCGCAATAGCCGAAATTCAGCCAGCGGCTTGATTTCCAAATATTAATTCACTGTTGGCGTTCGATAAGATCGGGTTTGCATTTAAGCTTTTAAGTAATATTATAAACAAGTACAATCTACTAGCAGTTTATACTCAGGGTTTTAAACCTTTTTCGTACAGATTCAGAATGTTTTGCGCTCCGGTACGATTACAGTATAAAACGTAAGGGAACTTACATGACAAGGTTTTCCACATAGAACGCTGGACACGGTCCCGTGGAAAACTAAATTCGAAAGGTACTACTTTCTCAAGCCATTTCTGTCAAATTTACTGTTCATCTTGATGACAATCTTCTATGAAAACACTACACGATTTGAAAATACGATCACATTCGTTAATTTTGATATTATTAATAATTAAACTGCTGTCACCGCATCTTTAGAAAATAAACGTCGATGTCAAAGTGACTTCATTGGAATGATTTAAGAATTTTATTAGATTTAAAAAGAATAATAATACTATTCGACCAGTAAGTAAATGTTTCCGCACTTAAAAACATCTTTATATACAAAAGCAGAAACTGGCTGACCGATCAACGCACAGCTGAAACTGCTGGGTCTAGAACCATGAAAGTTTGCACAAATATTCCTTAAGTAAAGTATATAAGTGTGCACTAAGAAAGTATTTTTGAAAATATAACCCCTAAGTGGGCAAAAAGGGATCGAAAAGTTTTTTATTTAACGTGTCTTCTCTCATATTCAAACTTGACATTTATTTCAATTAAGCACGTGTTTCATCGCATTTTAATATTCAACCCCTAAAAGGATAAAAAGGGGTTGCAGAATATTTTTCAGCAGGTTTATTTAGGATATCTTTAATGTAATTAACATTGACTTTTGACATGTTTCAATACTAAGGTTCACCCCGTAAGGGGTTAAAGTAGAGGTTCACAGTTTGTAAGAAACTTGATCAAATGTAAAAATTATACGACGTATTTTTGTTTCGGACAACAGGTAAAGTCCAATGTAGTAGTAGGTCCTAGGTAACACAGAATAGGTTGGTTTCAACCTCTTCGATGCCTGATTTCGACTTTCACGCCGACTAGTCACGGACAAAACTAGCAATAATAAAAATGATTATTAAGTTCAATAAATGAACTTAATAATTATTTTTTTGATTACTGTGCCTTATAAGTAGCGAAGCACGTACCGAGCCGCTAGTGCTGAATAAATTTCATTATTTCATTATTATTGCTAGTTTTGTCCGTGACTAGTCATAGTAACAAACTAGTAAACAAAAAAATATTTTAAATTGCTAAAAGAGGTTGATTTTACACTTTTTCAAGACGTTTTTTTAATTTTCTCTACGTACAAACCTTCCCTGGACTTCCACGAATAATTCAAGACCAAAATTAGCCAAATTGGTATAGGCGTTGTTGAGTTATAACATTACAACGAAAAGTGGCATTGATTTTTATATATATAGATTTGGGTATTACCATACACTTGTACTTGTCAAGTTCACAATGCAGTACATATACACATGTATAAAAATTACAAAAATATAATTAGTCTAAAAAAAAAAATCTATTATTTTGAAATTTAGTTGTACAATATTAAAATTAAAGAATTGAAGGCAATGAGCATTTGGCTAGCGCAGAAGGCTCTTAACCAGTAGCTTAAATTAAACGATTAATAGCCGAGGCCATCCTTTTGGGGTTCAGGCCACAGCTCAGGGGGCCGCTGAAGCAAAAGGACAGAATTCTAAGAGAGGGTGTGATCAGTTGCACGGGATCACCGATGACGTGTTAAGGGGCCAAAGCGATCCTCGCCGCTGAGGAGCCTACCCTAGCTAACCTGCTAATATATATGGGTAATCAATTTTTAAACATTATGTCTGTACAAAAGTCTCCCCAAAGAATGGGGAGGATCTACCATAAGCGCCACGCTTGGCAGACGGGTTGGCGATCGCAGTTTGATGGTCATAGTTCTAACTGTGTAACGGCATAGAATATCATCACCCCATCTCAACCCGTGGAGGGCGTAGAAATCTAAAGGCGAAAAAATAATTATTCGCATCCCCACTAAGGGTCGATGTGTCGAGAACCTATAATGTGCGGAGAACCATTTAAAAAGCTAATAGGGATATTTATAGTCTTATATTAAAATTAACTGCACGTGTGGCGGGTTAAGACAGCCATCTCGCCGCTTCATGTCCCGGGTTCGATTACCGCGCAGGACAACTATTTGTGTGACCCATAAATAGTTGATCTGAGTGTGGATGTAATTTGTGTCCGTCAATTTATAAAGTAGGTACCCCACGACACGGGGGGCACCGGGGCAGCATACCCGCGTTCCCGGGGCTCCCCGCCATCAGGCGAAGTCCACGGCAGGTAAGGTTTAGTCGGTGCAAGTCCGACATACTCACCCGCAGACACTTTTTGTGCTGCCTTACCTAAAAGAAAGTACCCCGCGATACAAGGATTCATTTCTGAAAAAACAAAAAATTAAGATTGACGTGACGAACAAACAGTGAAAACTGTAAACAGGTAACCTAAGTTACTATTTATTTCAATAAATAATAGTTATTATTATTTTTTATTGAAATAAATAGTAACTTAGGTTACCTGTTTACAGTTTTCACTGTTTGTTCGTCACGTCACTAATTAATTTTATGTTTGACTCGGTCAACAGTTCTAATCTATTCAGAAGATCTGCAGAGATTGAACCGTCCTATCTTGTTATCTCAATGTACAGACGCCAGCACATCCAGCTACCCCAATCAGTCAAATTTATTTTATAGATTTTCAATTTTATCACAAAAGCACAAGGTTCACTTTCAATTGGGGAATATTGACAGATTGGGGTAGCTTGATGTACTGGCGCCTGTACTTCATTGGCTAATTTCGATAGGGAAAGTTTTCTGAAAATATGAATGATTTGGTTCAGATTTTCCAATAAAATCTATCAAATTTTATTTATTCTACAAAGTCAGCAAATAAGCATTCGGCTCGTCTGATCTTAAGCGGTTACCGTAACTCTTGACGCTTGCGAAGTTGCGACACCTGGCATCCCTTGTTTAGGTTCGTATTTATAAACCAAACTCAAGTCAGGATCGTTCTTTATATCTCATTTGAAGTTGATTAACCAATAAGATTTTAAAATTAACTCTTCAATTACTTAGGTCTTTTCAAGCATATTATTGAGTTGAGTTCTTTTTAGGTTTTATCTAGGTACGGTAATAATATACGAATTTCACAGTTAGATTTCTAGTCCATTCACTTAGTAACCTCAAGTATGTATTAGGTCTTTACCTATGAAATTGCCGTTCTGCAGTACTGGCCATTTCAAATCAAAATAATTTTTGTTTGGCTAAGAATTCTAATTTCAAATTAATTTTATTTTAAAAACATGGATTCTTTTTTCCAAAAGTAGTCATTTCTTTATTGATTAGTGTTACATTTTCATCGCATTTCAATCTTTTTCGTCATCATGGATACGTTAAAAATTCGAGTAATTATGGAATATGAGTACCGTCGTGGCAGCAACGCGGCACAAGCGGCACGCAACATCAACGACGTTTACGGAGCTAACACTACAAACCAACGCACCACCTGTTATTGGTTTGCTCGCTTCCGTTCTGGAAATTTCAAAATTCAAAATTCAAAAGTCGTTTATTCCGTTAAAATATTACATTTGTGTGGAATCGTCAATTTTTTTTTACCCTACCGTGCAGTGCATGACGTGGCAGCTACTGAGAAACACTGCCAGAAAACTCAGTAGGAATCCTTTTTTAAAAATATATATTTCTTAAATAAATTTACATTGTATTTAAATGTGTTAATTTAGAGCGACTCAATCCCAAGCTGTTTTGTCACTTAAATAATCAGAAGTTTTGTAATAAGCCCTGCTACACAATTTGGCTTTTATAATTCTTTTAAACTTATTCATAGACATTTCTCGGATATCACTGGGAAGTTTGTTATAGAATCTTATACATTGCCCCATAAAAGAGTTACTTACTTTGTGGAGACGGGTGGTATGTAACACAAAGTTATGCTTATATCGAGTATTTATATTATGAGTATCACTCCTTTTACAGAAGGAGTCTTTATATTTATGCATATAAATTAGATTCTCATATATATACTGACATGCTACAGTCAGAATGTTAATCTCTTTAAACTTCTCTCTCAAAGATTCTCGCGGACCAAGTTTATATATTGCTCTTACAGCTCTTTTTTGCAATACAAATATGGTGTTAATGTCCGCAGCGCTACCCCAGAGAAGAATTCCATAGGACATTATACTATGAAAATAACTGAAATAAACCATTCTAGCTGTATCCACATCAGTAAGCCGTCTTATAGTTTTAACAGCATATGCAGCAGAACTTAATTTGCCTGATAGTTTTTCTATTTGTGGGCCCCATTGTAGTTTTGAATCAATTGTGATACCCAAAAACACAGTTGACTCAACAGGGGTCAATCCAGCTCCATTAAGCTGTACATTGGTAGCCACCTGTTTCACATTAGGTGTAGAGAATTTTATGACTTTAGTTTTCTTGTCATTTAGCAAAAGATTATTAGCATTAAACCAATGAACAACTTTAGAGATTGCGTCATTTACTTCGTCAAAATTGCGTAATTGTCGATTTATTTTAAACGTCAATGAAGTATCATCCGCAAACAAAACAATCTCATGTTTATCCCTTACATAGTAGGGTAAGTCATTTATATAGATTAAAAATAAGAATGGGCCGAGAATCGATCCCTGTGGAACGCCCATTACCACTGGGGATCCCGCAGATTTTTTACCATTTATATCGACCTTCTGAATTCTATTGCCCAAGTAAGAAGTCAAAAGTTCGAGAGCCTTGTTCCTGATACCGTAGTGGTGTAGTTTCCTGACAAGAGTGTCATGATGAACACAATCAAATGCTTTGGACAAATCGCAAAAGATACCTAATGCATCCTGCGAGTCCTCCCAAGCCGCGAATATACTTTTTAACAGATTGACTCCTGCATCTATAGTTGAACAACCCTTCGTGAATCCAAACTGTTTCCGATGAAGTAAATTATGTATATTAAAGTGACTGAGCAACTGGCTAAGCATTAGCTTTTCAAATATTTTACTTAGAGTGGGCAATACGGAAATAGGTCGGAAATTTGAAGGATCTGAAGTATCACCAGCTTTAAACAATGGAATAATTTTACTATACTTCATCAAGTCAGGAAATACGCCAGATGCGACACAGCAATTGAACACAGCAGCTAGATGTGGGGCGATTATAGTTATAATTGATGAAATAGTCTTAACAGATAAACCCCACAGATCCCTAGTGGTTTTCATATTAATACTTTTGAAAGCATTCAAAATATCTTTAGGGTTAACCACCGAGAATTCAAAATCTGTGTCACACTTCTCTACGCTTTGCTGGACCTGAAAAATGAACCTCGCGGTCGTCCGAAGACTTTGGTCGACAATGACGAATTAAAGGCGGTTGTGGAAGCTGATGATACACAATCTACGGCTGAATTAGCAGCAGCTTTCGACGTTAGCGTCAAAACAATATTGGTCCATTTGCGTCAAATTGGCAAGGTAAAAAAGCTTGACAAATGGGTGCCCCACGAACTCAATGATCGCCAGCGCGAAGTACGCGTCGAGACGTGCCTTGCACTGCTCAACAGACACACAAATGAAGGAATTTTGAACCGCATTGTTACCTGCGATGAAAAATGGATTCTGTTTGATAACCGCAAGCGCTCAGCAAGTTGGTTGGATCCTGGTTCAGCACCTAAACAATGCCCTAAACGAAAACTTACCCCTAGAAAAGTGATGGTCACTGTTTGGTGGTCTAGCGCCGGTGTGATTCATCACAGCTTCTTACCAAACGGGGTGAGCATTACTGCAGATGTGTACTGTGAAGAACTGAGCACAATGATGGAGAAGCTGGCGCATCTCCAACCAGCATTGGTCAATCGCTCGTCTCCGCTGCTCCTGCACGACAACGCGCGACCTCATACTGCACAGCAGACGGTCTCCAAGTTGCAAGAACTGGGGTTGGAAGCTCTCCGTCATCCGCCCTACTCACCAGACCTTGCGCCTACAGACTACTACTTTTTCCAGAATTTGGATAACTTCTTGGCGGGAAAAAAATTCAATACCCGAGAGGCAGTACAAAATGCCTTTGAAGAATTTGTTGCCTCCCGTCCAGCTGATTTCTTTAAGAAGGGCATCAATAAACTGCCACTGCGATGGCAAAGATGCATTGATTGCATGGGTGATTACTTCGATTAATACAAATAAAAAAATTCATGAAAAAAATTCGTTTAAATTTTTTCATACAAAACGGCAATTTCATAGGTAGACCTATTATTACGTACTACAAGTATAGTCTAGGCATAGACACATTAGCGCGTTGTATTTTTTTTTAAATGATAGCAAGGCAAGCGATCAAGTGGGTCACCTGATGGTAACTGATCACCGCCGCATATGGACATTCGCAATATCAGAGATCAAGAAAGGTAGAAGCTCATTTCTTGAACGGAGAAATACCGATAGATATTTTCTGTCTATAACCAAAAGCCCCTAAGAATACCCACTGACCAAAAGATTCTTTAGTAAGTTCTCAGGATTAGCTTCTGGATCTAAGTAAGGATTCCCAACTCCATAGCACCCTTTAACCGTCTAACTGGATGCCAATATGAATCACACGTCATTGTTTTATCATACACTAGCTGTGCCCCGCAGTTTTACCCGCGTAAACTTTATAAATTATAACCTATGTGCTAATCTAGGGTGTCAGCTAACTCTATACTAAATTTTATTAAAATCGCTGCAGTCGTTTAGACGTGAAGAAATAACAAACATACACACTCACACTCAGAAAATTTCGCTTTATAATATTAGTGTGATAATGTTATAACCAATGCTTGCTTTACATATTAACATAATCATAATCATGGTTCGAAAGTGATGCTAACGCCATAACAATCCGATTGTAAATAATAATTGTTAAGAATCAATTAAATTGTACGTAAGCACAGCTCGGTTTAGTTTGATTTATGAATACGAACCTAAAAGCTCTAAATTTATAACCGACGCTATGAATTGTCATCGAACATAGCTAACAACCGGCACAATGAATCTAGCCTCCAGGCATAAGATAGCGCAATTAATTAGCCCATACGTTTACGATTACGATTACGCAGAGACACACCGTTTTCTATGGTATGTTCAAACTTATAACATCCCCTTTTTGTGAGGTTGTTAAGTAATGTATTTAGAACTGAAATAAATCAGAGTCAAATCATAAACAAATTGACGCTACTCAAAGGTACTGTACTCTGTGCTACTCAAGACTGGCATTTAGGTATTCATCGGAGGTTAGTGACTTGCGACTTGTGAGACACCTGCGTGACAGGTTGCATTGAAGTCAACGGAAAAACTTACCAAAGTTCTCAAAGTTCCAATGTCCTAAGTTTATAGCAAAGTTCCAAAGTACACATACACACACACACGAAACACAACACTTTACTTCACTATCACAAACCACACATAAAATGTAAGAGAAATAAGTTTCCGCGAGTTTCTAACATTCACTGCACAATACAACAACCGACTCACACACTTGGAATGCAAAAGCAAACTAAGCGAAAAGCGCCGCATTCATCGCACGAACTTGAAACTCTACGGACCCCAAACTTTTTCTAGTATTTTTGTTCAAGCAACGCCATCTATTAAATTGTATAGTAAACTGTAGTTTTATAGTTTATTACTAGATGGCAAAGTTAAACATGCATTTAGTTCAATAGTATCAGAAAGAAAATATAGATGGCAGCGCTTTAAATGTAGTAAGTATCACTGACTATCACTGTTTTTATACACCGATTCGAAATGGACTCTACGATATTTATCATATTTAAATGCAGCCACAGTAAAAAGAATATATCTATATGAATATTGAAAATAGCAAAGATAAAGAAATAGAACTAACGTAATAATAGTAATATAAAAGCATACCTACCGGTCGGCAAAGATAAGAGTGCGAACCATATTCACCGATATAACGCAATTATTTCTGTTTCGTAAAAACATGCCGCTTTAACTTTTGTTTATAAGTTCGAATCATTATGGATTCTCTATCGAATAAATGACATAATTTTTTCACATTCAGTGGAGAAAGCGATAGTAAAAAAATTAGTAGTTTAGTCGAATTAAAAACATCCTCTTTTTGAATTCAATTTGAAATTCGTGTCGGCTCGTGATGTGTGAAGGATCTGTCTGTGTCATAGAGTACCTACATTTTAGATACCTACTTACGGAAATTCTGTGTCCGTTTGTGGATATTAATCTACTCTTTGGTGGTGGCCCACAGTCATAGAGTACATTTTATATACGGAAATAGAGGTCAATCTCGACCGCTTCGTAAGGAAATTCTAGTAATCATAGATTTATGAAAACGCCATCTGTATTTCCTGAGTGGCAACTTTATTCATAAGTCTATACCAATACATATTTACTACTCGTATTTATATTAGATTTTTACTCGGATTTTCTCAGGGTAAATACTTACAAAATAAAACAATTAAATAGTATGTAGTACTTTATATTTTTCTTTTAGAAGCTTTACTGGCATATTTTTTGGCCTTTATCTTTCATGCACTTAGGAACACAACAACGTTTAATGGACATTGTGATTTAAAACTAAAGCACTAAAACTAAAAGAGTCCACGTAGATACACCTAACGCAAATCGGAGGAGATAGAACTCAACTCAACGAATGAACGGAGCAAATAGTGTATAGTAGTCTTTGGCAAATAGTGAATTATTTACAATGTTATTTGTAAATAATAATACAAAATAATGCCGGTATGTTTGGTGTCGATGGTGACATGGACACTTGACATTGACAACGACCAATGTTGCCGCAGATATGTATAGAAAGAAGAAACAACCCATATTAAATTTATAGTTTACGCATTTTTTATGTCATATCCACCATTAATATATTACCCAGTACATTAAATAAGTGTAATATAATATATTAATTGGTTGTAAGGTATTATATCAATTAAATATAATTAATCCCATGATTAGAATAAATCTATCAAATGGAAACGGTACGATAATAATGGCAACATCAAATTTACAATTGTCAGCTTATTATACTCACTAAAACAAATGATATCTGTACTATTAGTATCTTGAGAAGTTTAACTGATTTTTAGATTTATATGGTTTATACCAACAGTAGCGACATCTTTTATTCCTAACTGGAGATACTACATTAGGTACATACATTTTTGTACGACTAAATTAAATATGGTAGGCATGTTTAGATTGTCAGTATAAAACCAGACCTATAATATTTGGTTTCTTTATTTTTACTAGATTCCATGAAAATAATCACTTTGTACCCCCTGCCCACAGTCCCACACCAAAGATAATATAAGACTGTAATACCTATTACCTAGGAATAATAACATCCATTATCCATGATCAAACTCTGAACTGAGATAAAACATCTTTAGTATCTATTATTATCTATTCTCACTGTCTGTGTGTGTGATTGGAGTTAAAACAGCGAAGTGCAGAGAAGTTGTAATACCTACCAAATCATGACGATCTTTGGTATAACTCGGTACATGTTGCTAGCAGTTCCACTGGGGGGCTTCTACATTGGGAAACTCTTGGATGACCAAGAGACTATAAGAATGACTAACTTTAGAGATAAATCATATTTGTATGGTAGCAAAAATGGACGACAATTGATATCTTGGCCTTGAATTTAACTACCATGGTTCGGCAAAACTATTGTAGCTTTTTCATATTAATTTGTAACGCTATTTATTTCATGTGATTATCTAATTAAATAGTTGATGTAGGTATAACCTTGTTTTAACTGTGTAACACATACCTACCCTACCAATATGTATTCCCTCCAACATGGATCAGCTTGAACAATATTTCGTTCGTGTTTATCATTGTAACATAATTTAATATTCATGTGAATGAGTCAAAACATTTTAAGGTTCATGTTTCAGGAACAAATTCGAATTTAGAATGATACTATAATATGATATACTTATAAGTAGGAGGTATCAATACAATATTAGGAATATATTTATGATTCATATTTGCGTAGCCATAGATATTTATAGTTACTGACCAACTGTACAAGACATGGTAAACAAACGGTATATTATTTCATTAATCCTGCTATTATATTACCTATTTAATATTTAAAAGTTTGTATCTTATTAATTTAAAAGTAATAATGCAGATACCTTATACTCTGCCCCAACCAAGTGTCATTAAAAATTATATCCAGGAGGCATTCAAGTTAGGCTTTCAAGGTTTCTTGGACTTCTGGATGGAACAGGAATTTAGAGTAACCAAATAAGGTCATGCACACCAGCTCAATTAGGAGGCTAATAGCAGAAAGAACTGACCACCTAGGTACCTCATAAATATGTATTTAATTGCAGTTGCAGTACCCACCTGTTAACAATCTTTTATTGATTGTAAATGTCAATACAAGATACAGCTACTACTTATGATAACATTGTAAATCTCATAGATACTTTTCCTTTAAAATTACTATGGAACTGTGGCATATATTAATTGCTATGTGAGATGGGAGCCTGTATTGTGAGGGTCAAATTAGCCTATTTAAGTATGTTATCATCAGTTTTGACAATGAGCCGCAGCATGATAAATGCCAATTATTTCAAAGATGATAGTAAAACAATGATGAATTCAAGATATTTCAACTTCCTTGAAATAAATAAATATCTTGAGACAAGTAACATACTGCCATCTGGTCCCAAACTAGGCAGAGCCTGTACTATGGCCACCAGACAACTGATAAACATACTTCGATCTTTCTAAATACATACATAATCACACTAATATAAAGGCGAAAGTTTGTGAGTGTGTATGTTTGTTACTTCTTCATGTCTTAACAGCTGGAGAGATTTTAATAAAATTTGGTATGGAGTTAGCTAACACCCTGGATTAACTTATAGGCTATAATTTATAAAGTTTAATGCGGGTAAAACCATGGGCACAGCTAGTTATAGATAAATTACACAAAGGCACAGAATAAATAATCATGTTCACCATGCAAAGCCATGGGAATATAATCCACAGCCTCTAGCTTAGCTGTCATGTTTACTAAGCACTAGACCAACAAGCTTTGGAGATTTCAGAGATATAAATGTTTAGTTAGAAATTAAACAATTATTTAAATTATATTATTTACTTCTGTTTACAGAATACATCATAACTTTTACAATATCATACACAGAGATACAAATTACACTTGTATAAAATAGTTAAATATTATTTTATCAATGTCAGATAATCTTATATAACTTAAGCTTAACCATTATCTTCAGACTCAGTTTCAGATTCACTTGGTGGCCACATTGGCCTATCATCTTTCTCATTCTGTACAGATTCTAAATATTTACTTTGGGCATCTAAAACGCTCTTACTATCTGTACAAGCCGCATACAACTCCAATGCTTCAGAATTTAGTTCAAGAAATGAATGTCCCCAAGAAAATTTTGATAAATAAAAATGTGCTTCCCGTTTATGACCTGTGATCACCATTGCTGCTGCCAGTGCTTCTACGCAACTAAGTTGATAAGGTTTACCATAGTTAATTGGATTTGCTGCAACTAGAAACGGTAATAATCTAGGGTGGTTTGATTTCATCTTGCCGAAAGGGGTTTCATCAATCTTAGCCCATGAACAATCAATGACAGCTAGACCATGCTTTTCTATGATATCTTTGTCACTAGGACTGACGCACTGTTTACCCACAGGTGATAAAACAAGGCCTTGAAATCTCTGACCAAGCTTCAGATTATTTATTAGTCTGTGTCTTAAGAGTTTTCTCCCCGAACATTTTTTCGGATCACAATGGTTCAAATCCCACATGCTTACAGGAAAAGCAGCTTCAATACCCTCGTCATCAGAGTCGCTGCCATCCGATTCATCATCTCCAGAAGACTGTACAGTCAATTCGTTCAGCCTTTCAGCATAATCTCGAGCTACATGATTGTTAGAATGCTTCCCATGGATATTCTTCTTCTTACCCGGTGCCATTATTATTTCTGCAGCAAAATTGTATAAGTTATTATTTTTCTACAAGTCAAATAAAAACATAACCTTTTCACTGGAGGAATGACACTTCCTCGGGCAAGTGGCCACCGGCGTAAACATTGACAAATGACAGCTGTCATTGGGGCTGCCAACACAATTGCTACGAACTCCCGATTTATTACCTATCTGTCCTAGAGTTTTTGTAAGCAGTACCCGTATCTAGAACAGCGGGTAGCTGGCAAACATAATTTCACAAAAATAAATATCGAGCGGGCCTTACAGAAGCATATGATTACATGTTACATGACTTGTTACTTTGGTCGATACGAGACGTGGTACCAACTACCAACCTAGCACCACAGGGCGTGCTGTGCATACATCCCCGGATTCCTTTTGAAAAATTACTCGCATTCAAAGTATCCAGCAACCAAGAGCAAAATAGTTTCTAAACATTTTTAAGGTTTAATACGAATAGTTCACGACTTGTTCGTCATAGGGGTACAGGTTTCTGAGACACTGGCACTTGTGATAATTCTGACCCGTTTACCTAATACATAGCTAGTATTATTAGGCTTTTTGTAATGGTAGCCTAATATATAGTTTGAAGTAAAACTACGCATGCTTGACTTAGGGAGTATCTACCTAAGCAGGTGAATTTGTGACGAGAGCGCTACGAAGTGCTATAGGGCGTGGCGAACGGAAGTTGAGAGGGAGATACAAATTAGTGTAGATGGAAGCAGAGACAGTTACACTTCGTATTTTACTCTAGGGGCATCAGAGAGAATAAAAATACTGTGTATTTGCTGATAATCAAGGAAATTAAAGAAAAAGGGAATTATAGGTAACACTAGCTATTGATTGTTGTCAAATGTTATTCTCGTTTTTTTTACTAATTGTTCGCAGGGAAAATAAAATACGATATACTTAATAATAAAATATATTGACCTCCATTTATTACTAATCAAATGCTCATTAGTGAGAGAAAGTTATTTTTATTTAACGTCTATTCCATCTATGTTTCCTTTGTATCGCCCACCCTATGATGGCATACGCAATGGCAGCATAATTAAATTATGAAGCCTGTCATTACTTCAATCAAAAGAAACAATTTCCATAGTAATGTCAATCGCGCACCACTCAAACTGAAGATTATAATAAATTTTATAAAATAATTTGAGACATTGTATAAATTATTTATTCAAAATTGATTTCACACGCGGAAAAATGAGCAGTGCTTCCATGGCGGGTAAGATTGACTATTTCAAATATTTTCACAAATTTTAGGCTTCTACAAAATCAAATATTTACTTCTGACATAGACATTCATATAAAAATAAATATTATGTTAAAGTTTGTGTCTATCTATAGGTACACGCCGGATAGATATAAACTTTAAATTAAACATAATATATTAGGTAATATAAATTCTGCATATACTATAAAATTTAAACGCGAATTTTATAAATTATACTTAAATAATACCTATTTGTCAATGCTCTTATATTTGGTTGCTAATTTATGAAAAATATAAAATGGTGGATAACACATACTTTTCCTACTTGCGATTTCATCCGTACCTATAGTTTGTTCTAAAGTGAGGAGAGTTAGAAATTTGGAAAATATTATTGACAATGTGATTTCCGTCTTTTAAATATAAGATTCATCTTGAATTTAAGAGCGATTTTGATCGTTGAGATTGGTCCATACACATATGGATAAAAAGTTAGTTACGTACGTAAGTCCTTACAAGCTTTAACAGAAAGAAAAAAAACTTGTGTGTACTTATGTACACGCGTTAGAAGTTATACTTCTTAATATACAACTTGAACATAGTTATCAATTTTCATACCACCTAGAACTAACGTCATGCTGTTATTTTTACGATGCGCGCGCAAAAATTCACTCTCATACATTTTCATACCACCTAGAACTAACTTCATGCTGTTAAATTTTTTGGTGTCGGTGTGCGCGCGCATCGTGAAAATTCACTCTCATCATTTTTCTCCATCGCGCCAAAAGAAGTATAACTTCAATAAAATGATTAATTATTACACAATAATTTTGTAGATAGACTTAATACTCCATTTAGTAACGAAATTATCTAACTAATGTCTCTATATAAATAAAATGTTTGTACGCTCATAACTTCCAAATTGAGTTCCAAACGACGGCATCAAATTGAATAAATCTTTCTTTTATGTGTTCATTACTGTCAGAAGGTTCGAACGAAAAAAAATAGCAAATATTTAAAAATATACGAAAAAATTTGTGCCATTGTACTACTCTTTCATTTTGTATACTTATTTATATTTCGCCTAGTATTTTTAGGGTTCCGACAGTCAATATTCATTATCTAAAACCTTGTAAATACTCACCAAGAAAACCTTGCTCTCGTTAAGAAGACGAAATGGGAAATGAGGACAAAATCCATTGTAGCTGTATGTAGTTGGGCAAATTGAGACGATTATCTCAATAATCTCAATTGACGGTAACTCGGTTGGCGTCCCTACTCTACTAACATAGATTCATTACGCTTCCACTTCTTTTCGTAATTACTTAATTAAAAATAGAGGTAAAAACGAAACCCTTTATACTCCTGAGGGTACGCACCTTAAGGGACTTTTGGGTTGAATTCCCAGTTATGATATAATATGATAGATTTGATAAAAATGCATATAATGATATGAATTAATAATAGCAATCATAAATATATTAGCTGCTAGCTTCTCTAGTAGCGATTACCTATTTAGTTCTATAACGCCAGGCTCTAACCTAGTTATATAGTTCCTGGTTTGGTTTGGAGGGAGGTGGAATTACTTTTCAGGGTTTCGTACCCAAAGGGTAAAACGGGACCCTATTACTAAGACTCCGCTGCCTGTCTGTCTGTCACCAGGCTGAATCTCATAAAACGTGATACCTAGTTTGACAGTTTAAATTTTCACAGATGATGTATTTCTGTTGACGCTATAATACAAAAAAATAGAATATGGTAAATATTTAAAGGGACTCCCATACAACAAACGTGTTTTTGTGCCGTTTTTATAGATACGGAACCTTCGTGCGCGAGTCCGACTCGGTTTTTAATTCAGACAACAAAGAAATATTTCTCTGTTTAACTTCCTGGGACGTGTATATGCTTCATCACTTAAAGCCTTTTTATTCTGTGCCACTGTAGATAGCAGCTTAGACAGTAGCAGGTAAAAAAAGTTGGTCCGCAGGGTCCGCACTCCTAATATCACGTCTTTATGAACTGATGTTTTATCAGTTGTTTGGTTTCATAGGTAGACCTCGTCCTTACATATTTCACATTAGTTTTTATATGTTATTTAGCAATAACAGCGTAGGTAATATCAAGCTTGTTATTATTCATTATTTCTTTGCGCCATGAAACTTTGTATCAAAATATTTTAAATATCTCCGACGTCTTTGTAAACTGACGTTTCACAATTTGTTAAATTCCATGGGTGGAATATTATATTCTTACGTATTTTATATGATTTTGTTACGACTTGATTAACAATAAACCCTTACATTTAAAAAAAAACCAGCATAGGTAGGTAATTAAGCTAGAATTGTTCATTGCGCCCCCGTGCCATGACACTTTGTTTCCAAACATTCTAAAGATCTCTAAAACGTCTGCTTCTGCTGTTTTGCACAACTTGTTTAGTTTCATAGGTGGAACTTGTACTTAAGACCCGAAGTTCCGACATTATTTAAGTAACACGCATTTTAGCAACAATTACTTACTGTAAATAAAACATCATAGGTAATACAGCTTTAATTATTCATTGTGTCTCCATGCCATGAAATATCGTTTCAACATATTCTGAAGATCTCAGTGACTCATTGTCAACAGCTGTCCCAAGGTGACTTCAAGCTGGTCTAATAACTATTAAAAATGTATGAATATGTCTGTATCCTTGAAAATATACACTAGGTATTATTATCAACAATAGCCATGACCGATCGATAGAATAAATTGAACTTCTATATGATAGACACAGATAAATAAATTGAAGGCACTATCGTAGTGATAGGCTAATTACTAAATGGATCCATTTACCGTAGGGGTTGTGGCACTAGCCTTTTTAGACTTTACGATCAGCGATCTTTTCTAGACACTTATTACTACTATAAGGCTAAGTGTTATGTGGTTAACCGTGACGAATATCACCATCCCATTTCATCCCGTGGGGGCGTAGAAGTCCTCCCGAGGGAATATCTCCTAAACAAAAAAGAGGTAAGAGTGTCCTTCCGTGCAATATGAGCACCGTATTGCGATCGCCAACCTGTCTCTCTAACGTGGCGATTATTGTGTATTCCCCAAATGATGAACACAATTCCATTGTGAAGATCCTTAATGTTTTTTCTTTTTCTTTCGCCTAAAAGCTAAAGTCGAAAAAACCGGCTAAGTGCGAGTCGGACTCGCGCATGAAGGGTTCCGTACCATTATTTATAAAAAAATATTTAGTTTTTTAGTATTTGTTAGCGGCAATAGAAATAGGTACATCATCTGTGAAAATTTCAACTGTCTATCTCGGTTCATGAGATACAGCCTGGTGACAGTCGGACAGACAGTTTTAGTAATAGGGTTCCATTTCACTCTTAGGGTACGGAACCCTAAAAAGAGCATGATTTTGAACCTTCATTAATAAGATTTGAAAAAGCTGCGTATTCTGCATGTCGGTTGACTAGTAAACATATAAACTCACACTCATCACATTTATTATCTTTGTGGGATAAAAAAAGCCCGCGGTTATTTAATTCCTGCAAACGCTACCTAACCAATTTAATTCATAAATAAAATGACTATGACTTCCTTAAAAATCGTGCAGTTTATGTCCGAAGGAACGCGTTTTTGTGGAGTTTTCATTAGATTTTTTATTATCGTGATAACCTTCTTTAAAAAACGTGAAAGGATCAAATATAAATTAGAAAAATGGTTCGGTATGTGTGCAATAAAAAAACCAAATAAATTCACAGTGTTTTAGTTCTAGTGGACAGGAAAATCTGGTAGTTTTCCTTCGATACAACCTAGATCACGCGGATTTGTATTCAGACTAGCGCCGGCGCCGCTGAACGCCCCTCAGTGCGTTTACTATTCAATTATGTATCAATGCGTCCTTTATTATTGTGTAAGAAAAGGTGTAAGTGGTTATATTCCAATTTTTACCTAAATTTATTCATTGAATCAGATGGAATTATTTATATTCGTGTTTTCTGTGTGTTGGTCTGTAGTTTGCTAGCCTATGATGCCCACTTTTGGACAAATTAGCTACTGTTTTTTTAAAACTTGCTGCGGCTAAGGATGGCGCTATAGAACCTTACAGCTTTATTATATTTGATTAAATTTTAAATTCAAGTTTTGAGCTAATAATCTGACTAAAACAATTTATATGAAATTAAAAATAATGTCTATAAGTATGTATTTACAAAGTAGTAGGTATATATGTAATATATCAGTTATCTGGTTTCCATAGTACAAGCTCTGATTAGTTTGGATCAGATCGCTGTGTATGAAATGTATTATTGTAATAAAAAAGTAATTATCATCTATACAAAAAAGCTTACAGTTGGATTAAAAACGTCCAACTTTTTTCGTTTATATAATACGAACGGCATACGAAAATATCTATTTCTACCAGCTGGTAGTAGCAATAATTAGTATCTCTTAATTGTTTTTCATTTATCTCTCTCCTTAACATCTATCATTACAGATCTTGATCTAATGCGATAGTGTTGGTATAGAAATTATAAAATCCTTATTGAACTAAATTTTATTTTTCTTTTGAGGTTGTACACTGTTTTTACCCTTCTTCTTCAAATCTCCCTCTGTCAGTGGTTTGCTGGAAGAAAACTCATCAATGGGTTAAGCTCGCCTTTGTACATCAATTTACAAATACACATGTATACAATGTATATCTTTTGTGTGCAATACAGAATAAGAACAAAAAATGACGGCATCCCTGTGTTTATGTTACACGTTGTATAAGGTTGGAGTATGAATAGATAACGATGACTGTGTAAATTTATAATTATTTTACCGTCCCGTAGATAATAAATGATTAATTAATGTCTTAGTGTGGGGAAACTGTTTTTTGTTGTTACTGAAAATGAATGGCTTTCTTTGGCCTTGTACCTATTGCGCGATGTCGCTCGTCTGTGGATACACCGACTTAAGGTCGGTCTTTATTACGTAAGGACTAGGAGTTGTTTTCCTAGTGTAAGTTTACTACTGATGTGCCCTCGACTCTACCTACTCACATGTAGGTAATACATGATATAACTGTATAATTTTCCTTTAGATAATAAACCTTAAAGGTAGGTGAAGGACGAATAAAAAAATCGCTGTTTATTGAGTACTAACTGTGTGTGCCCCGCGGTTTTACCCGCGTTAAAATTTATAAATAATAATAGCCTATGTGTTAATCCAGGGTGTCAGCTAACTCCATACCCAATTTTATTAAAATCGCTCCAGCCGTTTAGACGTGAAGAAGTAACAAACATACATACTCACAAACTTTCGCCTTTATAATGTTAGTGTGATAGGGCGTGAACTTTCTTTTCCTCATAATTCCTTACAGGTGTAAATGGTGAATGATGTAAGATATGCTAAAGAGTAACTATTCTTGTCATGTCAAGGACTCACTTTTGGCGTATCCTTCTGGAGAATTAATACCTACTTACTGAGTGTTTCAAGTCATAAGTCCAGGTCTTTAAAAAGGCGAATGTCTCGGCTCATCTCATGTACTCCCTGTTAAACTTGCAGAACTCCTAACGAAACTTTTTTTTTATTCTTAATTTATTCCTGTGTCCAATTAATTGCACGGAGCTTAAATCCTCCGTGGAACTTTTTCTGTATTTCAAATCGCTTGGAGCGTGTACCTACGTTTACCAAGGGTGGCCCTTAACAAGGTACTTAGGCACTGTGCCACCGATCGTAGGTAAAAAACTGAAGTTTCCCTGCAATAATGGCGAATCATCATTGTCATTAGGAATCTCCAATGTCATATGTGATGTAAGAGTTGTGATATCAACGCCCATAGACAACTCCACCTATAGATTTTATACGTCAGAATGTTTTACGTATGAAGCCTTTATATATATACTCCATATAAGGAGAACGGCCATTGCACAACTCAGCGTCAGTCATTTCATCTTAACTGATTAAATTGTGGACTTTACTCTAAAAGTAAAAAAAAAACAAACACTGTGTTGGTACCCATACATAATTAACGGCAATTTAAAATCGATCGATTGTGCGACAAGCATTGTCAGTCATAGCATAGCAAGCATTATTGAGTCACGGGTGAACGGAATAGCTGGCTTCGCTGAATCACTCCTGAGTACCAACCTACTCAGCACAGTTTTGTCTATATCTTCCTTCCACATTGTTTGTGAAGTGACGTAAGTAGTAAAATAATAATTTATAATTAACATGTTTATTATCACATTTTATTCTGTAATAACCCATTTAATAATTTTAAATTGCATAGGTTATTATAATTAGCTCGCATTGTTTTTTCATCATATTATTATAGTTTTGCGGACAATAATAATGAAAACAGTTGGTCATTTGATTTACCGCCATAGATTTTGCGCGCTAAAATGTATTCAATCCATAACAGATATTAATTATTCTGAATGTTTATGTATTTAGTTTAGGTATTACAATTAAAATTACTTTGGTATTTATTTCAAATAAGAATATTGTTATACACGTATTGGTATGGTGTATTCGGGACATGCGAATTTTAGGATACTTATACGTTAGGAAATTTGTTAAAATTATAAACTTATGTTTTGTTATTTATAATGGAGTAGCCAGATTATAGCTATTTTATTGTCACGGTTATATTTTTAGTCCAATGGCAAGACCATTTGAATTATTTTTTGCATTTTTCCCCTATCGCGTTGTATTGTTTATAGATTTAGACCAATCAGTTTGGAGTGTGGACTGATTAACCAATCTTAATTAAGAAACTATTATACAGTCCATAGACTTGTACGAAAAAATAACTATAATCAACAAAATCAAGGTCACAAGTCCTCGTATTTGTAACACTAAAACTATTAGATTTTTGGGGATCGGGACTTATATAGGACTTATATATACAGAAATAGGTTTATCCACAAAAGCGAAACGGCCACGCACCGGTAACGTATATGTACGTGATATAAACAAGGTGTAACAAAAATAGTGAACGGAGCTTATGGAGTTTATTAAAGAAACTGGTTCTCGTGTACATCATCGATTTGGAAAGTGCACCAAATAAAGATTAACTACCAATACAATAATCTCAATTAGCATGACAAAAATATATGTCAAAAATATTTCACAAAAGTATTATAAAGTGGTTGTGGTTTTCTAAAATTTGCGCTACTTTCCTCAACTATTGATGTATTAATTTGTATATTGTCCCCAAAAAATATTGGTCTCCTCGTAAAATCAGGTCAATACGTTTGTATGGGGAAATGGCATTTAGTCGTGGCTCTAATGGGTTAACTTTTTTAGCCAGTAAAATGTCACGGTTTTAGTTAATAGTGATTAAAAAGATTTTAATGAAAGTCTTAAAAAACCAAATTTAAATCATATAAACTGTTAAGCTCCCTCTATCCCTTTAAGGTCTATATTTTGATATAAATTTTCTGTGTAATAAAAACGGCCAAGTGGGTGCCTGATCGTACATGAACGGTTCCGTACCATCATAAAATATTGTCAGTTCTCCAGCAAAAGACATGGGTATTTCACGTTATAGCAGCAATAGAAATAGTCTTTGACAAAGTTTCAACAGGCTACTTGTTACGGTTCATAAGCTGCACATCGCTGACTGACAGACTTGACAGTCGGACACCGTAGGGGTAATAATAGCGTTAGTAACCCACGGACGAGAAACCTCAAAAAAGTAATTAAGCAATTTACAATTTGCTATTTGGATTTTATTTGCACATTTAAAAGTTCCTGACTATGTAATCTTTCTGTGTGGTGACGGCGACGACTATCACCAGTCCATCTCATCCCGTGGGGGGCGAAGAAGTCATCCTGAGAAATACCTACCTTTGAATACTATAACCATCATAACATTCAACCCGTCTGCCAAGCGTGGCGATGATCGCATATACTTTCCCAAATGAACGGACATTTCTTTTTGTGGGTACCCTTTGTCCAGCCGTGGATGTGTTTCGGCTGAAATGATGATACTATAAAATATTGTATGTATATGCAATATTGCAATGGTGTCAATATTAAGTTCAAAGTATACAGATTACAGCCGCTTTTATGATTGAGTATAAACATAAATTGTTGTATGTTGTATACCCATATTTTTTTAAAGACGTTTCCCGCACTAGGGAAGTTAATCCCTGTGTCGCGAGGTACTTTACAAACTTATAATAGACGGACACAAATTACATCCAGACTCAGAACAACTATTTATTGGTCACACAAATAGTGGTCCAGCGCGGGACTCGAACTCGCGACACGAAGCAGCGGACTACAGAGTGAGAAAAGTATAGGTCGTAAACTAATATTATCATAGAGTTGCGATACTTCTGTTAATGACTCTATCAATCAGTAGGTATATTATACCTACCTCCAACGCTTTACCACAGTTTGAAATAGTAACCCAAATTTCTTAGCGTATCTATGACGACATCTAGAAGTTGACGATAAAAAATCTATTAATCACCAAAGGTAATAGCTTTGCGTAGGACTGTCTGACTCAGATCAGACCAATTAGAGCAGTGTTCCATGCAGTTTACGTTGTATCAACAATATTGTTGATTGTTGTTGATTTTAATGCGAACGTTTGATAAGATACAATATCTTAAAAAAATTGTACTTCGTCAAGATACTTAAATAAATAGCTCTACCCAGTGCCGACGAAGTTAAGCTAAGACAGTCGCCTCGCCGCTTCGTTTCGCGGGTTCGAGTCCTGTGCCGGACAACTATTTGTGCGACCCATAAATAGTTGTTCTGAGTCTGGATGTAATTTGTGTCCGTCTCTTATATGTTTGATTTAATTCTTCCTATAGTCTTTATCTTATTCTTCAACACACCAATCGCGCGCGGCCATTTCGAACATAACTGTCGTAATCGAAGCCTAAACGCCTTTTACGTTTACCTGAGGCATCAAATTTATTTGTGTACAATCCAAATCGAGCTAGTCCTCACAACGAACTTGGTCTTATTATACCTTGATCTATCATTTTTTGAACTTGATCTTTTACTTCTTTTTAGTTGACTTACGGAAATCTATATGTCTCGATATGGATGGAAATATCAGTCGTAGTAGTTATGTTTTGTATGATTACTGAACGGTACCATATCAACCTCTAGATAACTAAACTCTCCGCAGGGCAACAGGATTAAGCCAAAGAGGTTTTTATGTAATAAGTGGGATAAGTAAGCATTTTCTCATTTAAATGAATTCGAAATCGTATCCATCGTAGGGTATCTTCTCTACCTTAACTTCAGTTACTACCGAAATATCCACAGATAATTTACTTAAATTCAAGTAGGTAGCTGACTTAAACGTTAAAGTAGAAGATTATTTAAGCAACGACTTTATATCTAAAATGAAGTGTCACCTCTATGTTCAATCAAAAACTATGAAATTGCGTGACAAGATTTACAAACTACATTTCCGTAATAAATGTCCTAAACAAATTTAATCTCTTGATAAAGAAATGCTCAAATTTAAACCTAACGTTGTCTCAGAACGGACAATAATTAGGTTTAATAATACACGCAGCATTATTTGCGGCGGCACCGCATTAGTCGAAAAACAAAACATTACTTAATGGTATTGTTATTCCCCACGCATTAGTTAAGGTCCAAAACAACTCATTAGTTATCACTTGTTTAAATACAAATAATTCCGATAAAATAATTAACATTCCCACTTTTGAACTTAGCCCCCTAGACCCGGACGAAAAAACAAACATTAAGTAAATAACTTCAATCTCACATCTGAAACCGATAGACCAAACAAAGTACTTTCTTCGATAAGGCGAAAACATTTTAATAGTGAAGAATAGCTCAGTATCAGTGTCACTAGATAGAAAAATTGCTGAATGCACAGACACGTTATAGGTACGTCCTGTATGCTGCGTGATGTAGTCCCGTTGAAGAATATTCGATGCGCGTTTCGTTCCTCTTACCGCGTATTTGCTAAAATCTTACCGACTGCGCCATATTGTTATATGGCAAATACAAAACTAGTATTTTTTTAAACTATTTATGATACAATATGGAGGCGCTCACAGCTAGATGCTCTCACTGGTCCGTAAGTGATTGGCGAGGACATGCAACTAGGCTCGCGGTCAGTCCATGGATGGGTGACCGCGAAAGTGGTTTAATTTCTGAGCGTCTCCGTGCTTCGGAAGGCACGTTAAGCTGTTGGTCCCGGTTGTAGCCATTAAGCAACAGTCGTTAAGCCATGTCAGAGGCCTAATGAGCGGCTTGAACAACTCTGACTCTAGGGTAACCATTGCCCACACGATAAGTAAGTAATACAATATGTACTGTATTATGAATAGTTTAAAAAAATACTAGTTTGGTATTTGCCATGGCACAATTAAAACTTAAAAATAATACAGTGAAGTTGAAAGATATAGAACCGAAATCGGGGGATGGAAATTGTAAACAATAGTGTGATATATAAAACAAGGTAATTAAGCATAGACAACTTTGCGCACAATTTAAATAGTAAAACATGCAAAACTAATATTTTTGAGTTTGCCTTGTCTGACCACACGGCACAAATGTTTCAGTGTCCAGTCCAAAAACATTGTTCCATAAACTGGTGGTATACATCTATAAGAGATTATAGTATAGAAAATATTGATAAGTTCAAAAAACATATAAAATGCCTTTCGTTTTCAGATGTTTATGATACAGAGGACCCAAATAAAGCCTTTAATGCTTTCATTGATTTATTTAAGTTGATTTATGACTTATGTTTTCCAATTAAATTAGCGAAAATACATGTTTTAAAAAGACCCAAGTGGGTATCTAAAGGAGTAAAATTATGTAGCCAAAATAAAAGAAAGCTTTTATGGCAATTTAGATTGAAGCCTAGTAAAACCAATAAAATAAAATTTACAGAATATGCCAAATTGTTCAAGAAAATCATGAATTGTACACAAAAATCACAACATAACAACAAGATAAAAACTTCAACAAATAAATCAAAAACAACTTGGCAAATTATTAATCGTGTAAAATTCAACTTACCTAAACAAAATATTGAAAAAATTAAAACATCAAAACAAACAGTATCAGATCCGAAGGAGATTTCAGAAATGTTTAACAATTTTTTTTATTGATAAAATACAAGCAAAATTAGATATAAATAGTAAACCTAAAGTCTGTCTCCAAAGTACAAATGGAAAATCATTTTTTATGGCGCCTACTGTGTCTTATGATGTACATAAAATAATAATGTCACTAAACAACACAAATACTGTGGGATACGATGGCATAAATACGAAAATATTAAAATGTGTGGCTATAGACGTATGTGCCCCTATTAGCCACATTATTAATCTTAGTATTAGTGCAGGTATATATCCAGACTACTTAAAAACATCTATTATAACACCACTGTTTAAAAAAGAAAATCGAGAAATTATGGAACACTATCGTCCTATTTCACTTATACCTGTTGTATCTAAAATCTTCGAAAAATACATTTATAATGAATTGTATAAATACCTAGAAAAAAATAATATATTGTGTATGGAACAAAAAGGATTTAGACAGGGCAAAACTATTAACATGGCCTTATATGATTTTTTGGACAACGTTATTAACAGCATGGATAAGCGAACGCCAGTCTGTGCTATATTCTGCGACATGACCCAGGCATTCGACTACGTCCATTATAAGACTCTTCTATCCAAACTTGAGGCGTATGGCATAAGAGGTAATGTACTCAGTCTTTTAGAATCCTACCTAAGTGGCAGAAAACAAATGACAGAAATTACCAGATTTAATACAATAAATAAACAAAATGAAGTGTTTCGATCGTCAGAGCGAAAATTAAAGTTTGGAGTACCACAAGGCAGCGTACTCGGGCCACTCTTATTCATTCTTTACATCAATGACATGCCAAAACATATCACACAACCGTTAACACTTTTTGCTGATGACAGCACCATAACCATACCATGTAAAAATGTAAACTCGTACAAAGCCGATATAAATATTGCTTTAAAGTCAGTCATAGAATGGATGGATGATAATAACTTAAAGATTAATTTAAGCAAAACAAAAATAATCCATTTTTGTCAAAGACCCACAAGCAGACCTAACATTGATATTCAGTATAATAATACGGCAGTTGAAGATGTTGAATACACAAAATTCTTAGGGCTCAATATTGATAAGAAGCTAAATTGGAAAATACATATTGATTTTCTAAGTAAAAAAATCAGTAAATCGGCATACGCATTGTATACATTGTCAAATATAGTATATACGGATGCTCTTCTTTGTGCTTATTACGGTATTGTTGAATCCCACTTACGATACGGGGTCATCTTTTGGGGTAACTCAACCGAAAAAGAAACAGTGTTTAAAGCACAAAAAAGGTGTATTAGATCAATGTTTAAACTTAAAACTATTGACAGCTGTGAGCCATATTTTAAAAAATATAAAATTTTGACTTTACCATGTCTGTACATCTTAGAAGTGGCGATATTTGTGAAGACAAATCAGGGACTTTTTGAACGTAAAGCTGACATAGCTCCTAGAAATAGACGTGACAATAGTAAACTGTGTCTCCACACTGCTAAAACAACATTAATGCGCAAAAGTGTCTACTGCATGGCGCGAGTTATATATAATAAATTACCTAGGTGTTGGAAGGACTTAAATGTAACAATGTTTAAAAATAGACTACGGGAGCTGTTACTTTCTAAAGCGTATTATTGTATAAATGATTTTTTAAATGAGAAAGATTTGTAAATTTAGTTTTAATTGACAATGCTATTGTCATTATTGACTAAACTTATTTGATTTATTGCGCGTTTTTAATTTATGGATATTGTATTAATTATTTAATTTATTGACATTGTAATACTTATTTTATTGATTGACATTGAGATATTCTATTGATTGTTACTTCGTAAAAGACATAGAAATTATAATTACATTTGTTTTATAGATAGTTAATGCGCAATTTATAGGAATTTATTTTGTGTTAATTTTTTGCATGCCAGCAGGTAAAGTATGGCTGGACTTTTATTTATATTCAATAACATGCACCATGTACCCATACTTGCGAAATAAAATATCTTTATCTTTATCTTATCTAAGACACGAGTACGGGTATCTATTTTCTACCAATTTTCCGTTATTAAATGGCCACCTACGGATCTCTACATGATAATGTTATATTTATGTGACCTACTTATAAACTACCTAAAAACTAATGAAAAACTTAGGCGTGTCCTGTTTCAATAATTGATGTCATTATTGTGTCAAGCCCATAGAGAGTATTATAGTTTATAGCATCACGAAACGTATTGGTATACTTGCCTTACATACAGGGTGTAAGTTATAGCATGGGGAAATATTAGATTTCCGTTAATATGACCGTTCTGAATACCTACCTGACGCCATTATGGCATTTTATGTCATAATATTTTAAGCGAGCTGTTAATGGGTTAATGTGAATAAAAATCGCTTGTAATAATGTAAAAATATTATGTGTGCCTGCTATTGAAACATCTGTTTAATATTTATATTATTAGTTTTATCGGTGTACCCTAGATGTCGCTAGCGTAGATATATGGCGCGCTAACTAAGGTTTCGTTGATATTTTAATAAATTGTCTTGCTCTGAGGACTATTAGTTTGATTTCTAAGATTAGTAACCACGGGTTCAAGGGATCCTGTACAGCATTTAGTACAACTACTTATTCAAAACTTCTTAAAATATATTTAGGGCATTCGATAAGCTAAATATGCGCTAAATACATTATTCATTTTGTAAGTACGACAAACGGTAAAATTAAAAAGAAATGTAAACAATAGAAATGATGTCCAATAAACTTGTAAGACATTTGTGTATTTTAGATTTTTATGAAATAGAATTTTTTTTAAGAGAGGTAGGGCACAGCGTTCATTCTCTCGAAGAGCAGCCCGACTGGGGAAGTACCTCCACCTTACAGAAGACATTCCTTAATAATAACATTAATAATTTGATGTTGTGTTTCTGAGTGTGAGTAAGGTCGCCAGAGCTCATCGGGGTGGGGGGGAGGGTCAGAAACACTTGTTTGCTGACTCTTACACCCTTATTTAAAAACGAAGTCTAAAGTTAAACTGCAGTTGAACTATGGATCAAGCAATCTCATTGGATGTTTTTCGACTAAACCAAGGATCAACCGCAGTTTAACTTTAGACTTTGTTTTTAAATAATGGTGGTAAAGGCCGGCAACGCACCCGCGACTCCTCTGGTGTTGCGAGTGTCCATGGGTGGCGGTGCCCAAGCAGCAAAATGTGGTCTAGTAATTGTCCTGGAACCACCATTTCATTAGGACTATAACGGAATAGTAAGCAATTATAACCACGGAAAAGGGCCCAATTTATAGGCGCATTTTAGCTAATTAAATATCTATAGTAGACTTGGTGAATACCATTTTGACCAATAACGGCCATATAGTTGGACTATGTAAAACTATTTTCTCCCGCGAAGCCAACTATCAGCGCTTAATGGAACCAATCACGACAATAGTAACCTTATAGTTAGACCACGTAGAACTATTTGCTCTCGCGAAGCTAACTATGAGCGCTAAATGGAACCAAACACGACAATAACGTACACAGTGAATATCTTACAAGCTCATACAAAGTGATGTGAATTGGTGAATGTTGCTATGCACATTTGTAAAGATTAATTAATATTGATAAAGGTAAGTTATTATATTTTTATAATAAATATTATCTAGAATAAGAGTAGGGTGTTAGTTAACAATAAGTGAAGCTGTGTTTGAATGTGCATGGCGCAGGTATATTTTCGGTGAAGTGTAATAAGTTTTTTGTCAAAATTTTTAAACGCCCCTCGAAATTCACGTTTTCATTAAGTTGAATTTTAAAATAATGTTGGTTTCAGTAAGACATACAACGAAAAGTCGCCATCTTGACAAACTTGGTCTTCCCAAATACATTAACAAACCGTTATAGGCGTACTTTGTTTAAAAATGGTAAATATCAGAACTATTGCTTGGCCATATTGTTTGGAATTAGAGTTCCGCAAATATTGTAATGTTACTCGATGTTGTTATTAGGTACCGATGTCTTATTTTCATATTTTTTTTAGGTGTCAGGTGTGAAAATGGTAATGTTTCTGGACGTCGATAGCTATTTAATTAAAAGGGATTTTCGAGCTTTAAAAATTGTTTGAAATATTTTCTACTTCTTTTTTTGTGCCTTCCCTTGCTAACTTGGTTTATTGTTTCACAGAATCGTGATCAAGACCAAATTAGTGAGATGCCAACGGTCTCTCGAGAAGATACTCGTTCAAATACTACAAGATCACTTCATTTACAACAAAACTCGGCTACCATTCAATCCGGTTCAGCAATTTTACCTGTATCTTCTTTTGTCGCGCAAAACCCTCAACTTGTCATAACAGAAGCAGAAGAAACACTGTCAGATGTCAGTTTAAATATTCAAAATTTCGTTCTTTACAACACGGATAACCAAATACAGCCTGTCGAGGATGGTCAAATTCCACAACTTCAACATGAAGTAAAGTCAATCAAAGAAGACATTAATACCATCATACCAAACCAAAATGCACTTTATGAAATACAAACTAACATGTGCTGAGTGCTGTGTCGAAGAGAGATTCAAAATGAATTAAACTCGTACATCCAATGACCGTTTCAAGAAAGCAAGAAGACGTAGATGTAGACATGTTATAAGAAATCTAAGAGAACTTGAAGAATTTGAAACAAACTTAACAAATACATTTATTCAAAATTTCTAATAAAGAATTGAATGCCGCATGTCGTATTTTATTCTACTGCCCATTTTCTAAGATCGCTATGTAGTTGAAAATTGTAATAGTTTTCAATATCGCATTCATCTTCTTGTACAGGTTCCTCACTAACACAATCCTCCAAGTCTACATTTAAAATTGCTTTTATCGATTAAACGTTTTTTCTTGCAGAATCATTAAAATAAACATTTTGTCTTAAATTTTCACAATAACAATTTTGTACGGAACCTTCTCATATTTCTACGATTCAACAAAATCAAAATATCCGTACTGAGACTATAACAGAATTTGCAAGACCATTATAAACCAATGTTTTCTTGTTCAGGACACCACGGATATAGTTTTGGATAATAAGTATATTATATTAAACCTTTATAAGCGTGTTAAGATTATAACGATATTGGTTTATACCACTATATAACCGCTCCATTTTACTGATAATTGTTCTGTAAAGTAAATTTATAAACCCTTATAAAACCAAGTAATAAATGCAAATAGTATCCAGAATGTTTAGTTCTGTTTATCACTCTTATTGGTGTACTTAACTTATAGTGGTTCTATAATGTTTCTTGTTAGTAGTTATAAGCATAGCTTACCAGTTTATCTGCTCTTGAGTGCGTTTACACCCTCGCGATACTTTTATAGGTCACCCAAGCTTATATTTGTCCTTTAATTTCGGCCTATAAGTAATTATAAGTTAATGTATAGGAGGAGATATACTATAAGGCCCAACTAACTCCATGCTTGCTATTATAAGCGATGCAGCAAAAACTGGAACCCTTAATAGACCTTTAAAAGTGCTGGAGTCCTATAACGTCTGCACTATAGGATAATTTTGCTGCTTGGGTGATTACTTACCATCAGGTGACGCACTTGCTCGTTTGTCAACCTCTGCCATAAAAAAAAATCCACATTTAGTTAACAAGTAAGATGTTTTATAGCGAACTAGCTGTACCCTGCGCGCTTTGCCACGCTACTAACTAAAATTCATTGCAATGATAGTGGTGCCATTTGTCTAATATTGGGCGTACCAACTCAGAAACCATTGTGGGCTCATGCACAACACTGCCGAAGATCAGCACATTATCAAACGCATAGTTTACGATGCTATAAAGACAAACATTCATTTTATATAATAATATATATTTTATCATAATCCTAGGTCCAGAGACAACAATAATTTCAGAATACTGAAAGAATTTTCGGAATTCTCGTTTGTTGTGTGCTGAATTAAAAATAATAGACACAATAACAGATACAAAACAGAATATATTCCTGTTTTCGTTTAGCTGTCACGTACCCCTATATAATTACTTAGCATGAGCTGATAGCAAGTTTTAATACATTCTACTATTTAGATCCCAATCTAATAGTATGGAACCTATATGATTTTCTGTATTGACTAACTGCCACTGTTTTTTATATTTTGTTGGTACGATTATCTATGGTTCGTTGTCCATCATCGGTTTTTAGTCATGCGATGGTAATGAACTACCTAAGTATACAATAATATATTGATTGGTAGCTTTGTATATTATTGTATTACTAGCTGTGCCCAGCGGTTTCACCCATGTCAATCTTTATTAATCATAGCCTATGTGTTATTCGGATATATTAGCTATATTATTACGAAGTTTCAACAAAATCCGTCCAGTAGTTTTTGCGTGAAAGAGTCCAAACATCCATACATCCATACTCACAAACTTTCGTATTTATTATATAAGTAGGATTAGTACTAATACAGAAAATAACATTAATTTAACTTAAAGGAAAGATAAAAGGTAGGTATCGTCTTTTAATATGCTAGATAGGTATCTAGCATATTAAAAGACGATACCTTTTATCTTTCCTTTATTTTTCTGTATGATAATATTTTACGTAAGTTGGTAGGTACCAACTTACGTAAAATATTATCATACAGAAAGAATGAGATTAATTAACCAAGTTAAAAAGTAAGAACATAATATTAGGTATACATACTTAAATAAAATTAAGGATGTAGGTATACCTAATATTATATTTAGCCTTAATATCAATTGGGTAGACATCGATGCGTATTACATACTTAATTTCTAGCAATTAATACTTAATCAAGACTACTGCAGGAAGACCGGGCAAAGTGATACCTTAAGATATTCAAGACTTTATCATAAAAAGTATAAGTGATAGAAACAAAATTAATGTTTCAAATCAGTCTTTATTAATTGATTTTACATATATTATAATTAAATAAACTTAAATCTTCTGTCTTACAATTAGGAACTAAAACAAGAATTCGAAAAGATGTGCTAGTATTCGCTTTGCCCTGATGGCCGGGTAAAGTGGATATGGTACTTGGGCAAAGTGAATAAACCTTCTCATCACGCAAAACCAAAGTTAACCTTATTAATTAAATATAATAAACTTAAAGAAACATAACATTAGTTTATAGGAAACAGCTTAAAGATTATTACTGGCAGTTGTCACTTGAAATATGATCACCAATGCCTTCAAAAGTAGTACATGCTTCGTGACACCAGCTGTGACAGGTACCACACCGAATCCAATAATCAACTGGCTCCTTATCTTCTTCAATATATATTTTACCGCAAACCAAAATACGCAGAATATATCCTTGAGGTAATCTCACTAAAAACAGGTCGGAATCTGCCAAGTTTTGCATTAACATTACCACTTTTCTACTGAACCCTTCACCGATTCTCCGGACTTTATAGCGGTCTGCATGACGCGTTCTTCTCAAGAGCCTTTATTAGTTTCTTTTTATAATTATTCACCATCTGCAATAAAATATGAGCTTTGTTATACTGTAACTCAATAATAAACTCGGGCAAAGTGAATAGCATATCCACTTTGCCCTATTCACTTTGCCCAATACAGCCATTTCTAAAGTTAAGTCAAATTACACAAAAACGATTGCTTACTATTCTCTGTTAAATACATATTATTAGCGCACTTTGACACGTTATGAAACATAAGTACTCTCAAGGGTGATAAGCAAATAACACGCAAAATATAATACATTACAATTACCTTAAATTTCGAAAATAATGTTACGTAACCACAATTTGCCGTTCTGCAGCCACCGCGCGACGTTGCCTCTCGCTTACGTGTTTGCCGCTGACTGAGATAAGATGCCCGAACGTTTCTATGGGCCCGTGGTTGATGTCAAACGAATAGTTTAGTTAGATGTAGTGGGGACTATTCGCTATGCCCGGGGTATTCGCTTTGCCCGGTCTTCCCCTACATTAGCCTGCAGTAGTCTTGATAAATAATTATTGTCATTGTATATATTTTTTTCCGTTTTGAAGCCAAATACATTTACAGTGTTATTTATTTATTTATTTAGCACACCAACAGAATAATTACATGGAAACTATACATATTACACTAATAATATAGCACTTATGTAGTAACTACCCAACTTACAGGTATGCATGGCATTGATTTTGATAACATTTAAATTTGGGATTCACAAACAATAACCTACAAGGTTACCTAAACTGATAAAGAAAAAAAAACAACTATTAAATTAAATCAAACATGACTACTATTAGATATTCAAAAGAAAGTGCCTGTATGTTAAAAGTCATGGAGAAAATATCTACCTTATTGTTAGTTGATTTCGAGAGTTCGTTATAAAGCCTTGCAATACGTGTGAGAGGACTATTAAATGTCGTATTTAAAGTGGAACCAGGTATATCAAATACACGATGTTGCCACATAACGCGATGGGGAAGTTTAAAATGAAAATATTTATACTAAGGAAAACTTGTCATTGGCCTTCCCTTTATATTATTTATCCTGTAATTTGTATAATTATCTATATCGCTGTTGGTTATCGTAATAAATAATTAAAATCAGTCTAAATACCCTTTTTAACTGAAAACCTGACAGTCATGAAAATTATGAGGCTTTTTAAGTGTACCGAGTACACTTCCTGAGTTTACTCAGAACACTTGCTTGCATGCTTCGACTGTTGCGCAGTGGTTAAAGTATTCGCCTTATCGCTACCACGGCGCGCGGCGCCGCCCGGCCTTCGTGATTCAGGTGTGATCCCACACAAGACAACTACCTATTTGTGTGCCTGTAAATGGTTTTTCTGAGTCTGGGTGTGCTTTGAGTCCGTTTGTTGCATGTGTGCTATACAAAGTGCGATACAAACTTTACTTTTTTTGTGAGTGAGTGGGCTCATTCTAAGCAAAAAAAGTAATTTCATATACATTTTGTAGGTATTCTTAAAATACGCTTTCAATGACAAATGTAAATCTTAAAAAATCTCAATTATCAGTTTTAGTGACCCTTATTTTTCCAAAATATAGTGTCCCTAGTACTTAGTAATATTTTTTACTGTTTTTGCTAATTACAACTTTTTTTTCCACAGCCTGCTTTAACTACGACAACGTTTCCAAGGGCAAAGGAACTAAAGCCGAAGACATGGACGGTAAGTTGATACCAATTATTTCATAACATTCTATCCGTGTGGTTTACGCAGGTAGAACAGGTTGCCTAATCTTCTAATGAAATTTGATAACTATCTGGAATCTATTTTCTACCAATTTGTAGAAAGAAAATCTTTTTGCGACGAAACTAAAGAAATGGACGCTAAGTTGATACTAACCATATTAGTATAGTAGTATGAATATTCCATTTTTGAATTTCACTTTCGAAGCTTCGGCGCGACGCCACGATGCTTAATATCCCATATATCATAAACGTCTAACATAACTTGTAAATAGGTAGCGTTGGTACTTGGTAGCCCAAAACAAAGACACTGAACAACTTTTAAAACGAAATTGTTTAAAATAAAACTGGGTTATTAGAATTCCGGGGTTAATAGAAACTAGGAATAAAATAGGAACCAAATTTTAGTCATGTACGCAAAATAAGCGGATATATTTGGAACAGTAACATTGAATTCGTACCTTAATATAGACAAAACCATTCATGTAGTAAAATATGGCTATAACTATAAATTTCGAAAATAACTATACCTACATGATGCCTGACAACCTAGTTAAATATCATTATAATTATAAAATAAATTGTATTCTAAATGTTTTCATGCAATCCGTGTACAGAGCCCAGCACACTTTCCTTGCTATTGGTTTTGGTCCTACCATCGTAGATTTGCGTGCCGTCTGTGTTGCGATGGTCCAACTAGAAACATGACCTATTCAAAAATACGCTATTACATTGTCGATGGTCACTGAAACAATGATATCGAAACAAAATCGGACAACGCGGCGCGCGGCGGAAACAAAATTGAACAACTGACTGTATTTCTAACTCTAAGTGGAATGATTGAGCATTACACTAGCCAGTATTAAAAATAAGCCACAAATACACAAAACTCAAAAAAATTAATAAAAAGAATTGTGTGCAAATAGTTAATGAACGGCTCATTGGTGCCCAGATAGACCCTGAGAGGTCTTCGTGGTACAAATTTGAAGTTCTCTATGTATATATGAGTACAATGAAAACAATTAAAAAAAATTGAGTTATTACTCTCTCGAACTCTATTGACTCCGTATATCTATGAAATAATATATAAATATTATATATTTTTTGGTCTGTCAAATAATTTCGGACGGTACAAATTGTCAGTCTAGCAAATGGAATAATATTATAATTAATAAACGTAAATACATAATGGTAATTGTATAGTTGTGTTAAGGCGTTTGCACGCAACCGTCGCACGACAAAGTAAAGTAAACGACTGGTCGGTGGATACAATTGCATGTACAAAAACTGCCCTTACTGCTTACCAAATAAAGACGCTGTCAAGACCATAGTGTAAACACCGAAGGCGCCGAACGTACTTGAGGGTACATAGTATTATTCAACAGAGGCAATGACCTTTGGATACGTTATGTTGGTGTTGGCTGCCAAGATAAAGAAATGAGGGCTTTTGTTTAGATTACTTTAGATTTTTCTATTTTTTCCTTTGTTTTCAGGTAGGTACTAGCGTCCTAACTCTTGATACGGCAATACCCTTATTAAGGCAGTAGGTATGTTCGAACTCATTGGATTGAACTTTATTACTGGCGAATATAGTTCAAAATACATTTGTAACTCAATTCACACAGCTTTATTAGAGTAGCTCAACTGAGGAAGTTTATTATTTACTATGAAAACACGCCAGCACTATGAGAATTAATCCCAGAATTGGTTTTAGAAAGCATGGTTCACTTAGAATGAGATGTCGTAGGTACAGACGCCAGCACATCCAGCTACCCCAATCTGTCAAATTTATTTAATAGATTTACAACTTTATCACTTAAGCACAATGCATAAGCATAAGGCATATCACTTTCAATTGGGGAAATTTGACAGATTGGGGTAACTGGATGTGCTCGCGTCTGCACATAGCTTTATAATAACTATGACATAATTCACATTCGTAACAATATGATAAATTAAGTAGAATTACATTTCGAAGGCAAAGTTAATCAAGTTAATGTTTTAGATGACAATTAGTTAATGAATCGCTAGAATTTCATTTCTGGATTAATAATACTTATGTAACATTAATTTTATTCTAGCAATGTAATTTCTTATTTTTTACTACAATTTTATTAAATTAGGGAACAATTCATATGATTTATTTTTCTTTTTATCTCACTAATATTACATAGGTGAACGTTTGTGATGTTGTAGTATTATCACATAGGCTATAATTTATAAAGTTAAATGCGGGTAAAACCGCGGGTCACAGCCAGTTGTACAATAATTTTATTCATAGTTGTTTTCACCCGTTCACGACTCAGACCCTATTTACCAATTTTTACAAGAGTTCTAAGTAAATTCATCACAATAACAATGAATATTAGGCTAACATTACATTTTAACGTTTTAATCTAAACTTTGCTTGTTAATAGCAAAGGTTCAATTCGCCTAAACCATACAAATAATATAATTAAGTGTGTCTTTGTGTAAGTCACACATAGACACACAGACCTATCTAGACCTCTTTCTAACCTTGATCAAGTTACGATTATTAGAAACTCTCGTGAACACAATCTCACTTATCGTCCTTGCCGGCTGAGAGTACCTACTTTCGTGTATGGGGGCGACTACCATCGCCCTTCTTAACCCTAAGTTTGGATTCGTATCTATTGAATGCTCTCCGTTCGTCAATTTAACGCCTGTTCGAGGAAGTCCACGTGTAATTACACAAACTAACAGATTATCTTATGCGTCTCCTAGTTAGTAACAGCCTTGAGTCAAACTTTGAACCCCAGAGGGGTAGCCTCTGGCGCAGATATTTGTTTCTAGTTTTATTTTGATTGACGGCTTTTGAAATTGGTAGTTCATGGATCTAAAAGTATTTATAGCGGCCGTCCACTAGACTACTATAATACTCCGTACCTTACCTCCGATTACCTCAAAACCACCAGTCAAATACCAGACTGGACATTACCAACTCGCAACCAATACGACATACCTACTCGATGTACAGACGCCAGCACATCCAGCGACCCCAATCTATCAAATTCCTTTTATAGATTTTCAACTTTATCACATAAGCATAAGATGCACTTTTAATTTGGGAAGTTTGACAGATTGGTATAGCTTGATGTGCTAGCGTCTGTACATTGAAGAAACAAGTACAACAGTACTGTGGCCTCAACCAGGCCACCTTGGCGTAATCCCTAGATTCATTTGGCGGAACCAAAACCGTATCTGTGTCTTCCTTGTGTCGAAAATTATAGTTCAATATATAAAATAGATAATGGAAGGTTACGACCTCACAAGGTTAGTGAAATGAAACCTTTATACTAGTATTATCCATTTAATTATTAATGGCTGCTACATTTCTGAAAACTCCATGAGGTCAGAGGACTAACACTTGCCTTGAACCTTAATTGCACTAAGTATATCAATATTAAGGGCCAATTAGGTGTCGCTTTTACTTCAATTTTATTTACTTGAATACATGTCGTGAATAATACATGGTTATAGTTAATTAATGGCATTGGATACGCTGAAAATATGTGTTTGTGTGATGGCCCCACTTGGCAGACTGTTAGTTAAGGGGCAGGGACCTTCTCGATTACGATGATACGGTTCTGCGGACTGGCCTTTGGGACCCGGGGTGTACGTCGTCAGCTGTGAAGACGACACACTCATGATAGAATAGAAGAAAAATATCCACCTGTATAAAATAGTATAAAATTTAATTTAAATCGGTTCAGTAGCTTTTGCGTGAAAGTGCTACAGACAGACAGACGGACAGAGTTAAATTTCCAATTTATATTTAGTTTTTGATATTGAATTGATTGTTTAGTTAGTAGATAAATGAATCTTCCACTTTGATTAATTGTTGGGACGGCTCTTCGATACGACTAAAAATAGATCCTAGGCTTTACGTACTATTCCGAAGCACGGAGGCTTAACACTGCCATTTTCTAGACTCCGGGCTTATTATGAATTTTTCTGGCTAGACAAATCTCAAGGGTATTTTTTTTAAACCACTACCACACTAGAGATATAAATTCCTGTATCGTGGAGTAGTTTAAAAACCTATAATTTACAGACTCAACGCACACCTAGCAAGACTTATGAGTCACCCAACTAGTTGTCCTATGTGGGAATCGAAGTGGCGAGGCGAGTTTCTTAACCCCTGCGCCATACGTATAGTCTGATTATATTTATAAATTACTTACTTCTGATCCCGACTAGGGATTAGAACCCAGTTAGGTAATCTTACTACAACGAGGTAATCTATACATATAATAAAATCGTAGGAAAGTCAAAACTGTACATTGAATATTTTGTTAAATGGATACTTGAGGCGTGATCTACAATCGATATCGAAGCCAAAAATGTAGATTTTAGAATTTTTGTTTGTATGTATATGTCCGGGCTAAACTCAAAAAGTACTGCATGGATTTATTTCAAATTTTGCATGAATATTACTAAGAGGTCGGGTCAACATATTATCACGCTATCACGTACGGGGGAGGAGCTGTGATAATTTATATAATTTAACCTGGGGCATAGCTAGTCTATAATAAATATCTAGTGGTAAAAGAAGTAAGTTACTATAATCCATCATGTCAGACTTCCAGTCATTGGTTGATTAAGCTTTTAATATAAAAAAATAACATCAGAAAACAATTAAGTAAAGTTCCTTTAAAACAAACCATTAAAAAAAAGTTTAGTGTACATTTTCGTTTCCAAGGCATTCCGTGATTATCTCTTTATCTACTCGTTGACATACAACTCGCAGTACTGTATATCTGCTAGCTGTTTTGCAATTTAAACATACCTACATTTCCTTTGCATGGTCCATTTATCATGTTATGTCCCGGTGTGATATCATCCCATTGTTTTGTTTAGTCCAAGGCTTGTTTGATATCTTCTTCGAAATGAACTTAACAGTTATACATGTTCGATCACATTGATTAGTTAATATGTATTGCATCGCTGTAGCTCAGTTGGTAGTGAACCTGCCGTCAGGAACAAAGGTTGTGGGTTGGATCCTCACTCAAGACAAATATTGGTCCGGGTGTTTTTTGTGCATAGTACCTATTAACAAACCGGAAGACGCAGCGTGGGCAGGCCCCCTACAAGATGGACCGATGATCTTGTGCTGGTCGCTGGAAACTGCTGGATGCGAATAGCACAAGACCGGCAATTGTGGAGATCTTTGGGGGAGGCCTTTGTCCAGCAGTGGACGTCTTTCGGCTGATATGATGATGACCTATTAACAAAAAAAATTACTACTAAATAAGTATGACTTATATTTAAAAATATAGTTATTTGACATAACTATATTTTCAAATATAAGTCGTACTTAATTTATTATTACTTACGGGTTAGCCGACACGACCGAAAAAGGTCAGGTTAAGGACTTTACGGTATTAAGTATTGTCCGAGGCATGGTGGTAAAAGTCCGCCAAATTCTAGACTGGGAATTTTCTACACAAAAAAACCCCAGTATCACTTTTGAGCCGACTTTTCAAACCTAGGACTTTAATATCGACGGATGAACACCCTACCGCTAGACCAACGAGGGATAAGGTATTAGTCTTGTATACAAAGAACTAATTCACTACATGCTCCAATACCGAATTAAATTTTTTAACTTTATAATTTTGTGAGTAAGTACACAAGAGAATTGTGTTTTCCGGTTTTTGATTGAATGAAAATGAGTTCTATCGAATAGCAAGTTGCCACCTATAGTTAACAGGTATTGTTAGATTGTTATCGTACCACAGTATCTGATAAATCCATTTACCACATAATTTTTCCTGCGGGTGGTAACTTTTATATTTGCTACCCCCATAGCCGTCTTGCTTCAGTCGTCGGTAACTGTGGAGGGCTCAAGACGTATTCAACGTTTTCCGGTTGCTTTTGTAATGAAAATGTCGTGTAAAAGACACTGTTGACACGTGTTGTGGTTCTAAATAGTTTGAGTGTTCAATATGTATCTGGGGAAACTTAAAACGAATTCAAATAGTGAGTATATTGTGGGCTGCCTACAGAGCCGAAGTTTTCGTTCCAATTTTTTTTGTGTTGATTCGTTTTCAGGGTTAAGAATTTATTTATTTACTTTATGCTATATATAAACGCATAAATAATTTAAATAGATTAAATAACATTAAATTATAAACGTACTGGTACTACAGCCGCTAATGTATCGTGAAATTAACTGTTATGTTTTTGTTTAATGACAGGCTTCATGTACTTATAGTAAAAATATCTAGTTATTACTGAATTGTAGTAAATACATTATACCTATTTAAATAATAATAATATCCAGGAAAATGATTCACAGACTGCCATCTGATCCCAAACTAAGCACAGCTTGTACTATGGAAACCAGATAACTGATATACTTACTACATAATATATTACTTTTCTTTTGTAAATACATACTTATACAGATAGATTAAGCGTTGATATGTAAAAATTGTATTGGCCTTTATTTTTTGTTGTTATAGATGTACCTTTGTCAATATAATACAAAATGTATTTGAATAATAAATATTGATTGCCATAAAGACTTCGTCAATAATGGATCGAATCGATGAATGTAATCGGTGGAGTAAATAATTAAGGACTTTGTGTAGTTACTATATCGATTGCGCCTCGTTGGAGCGAATCACTAGGCAACCCCTATGATACGAATGAAGTTTGTTATGCGGGACTTTTTGAATTAATTGACATTTGTTAATATTAAAGATTTATATCACCATTAACATATAATAACGTTAAGGGGTGAATGTACGATTATATTTTTATTCGTTGAATTTGTGTAGTCTAATAATGAAAACTGTAACAAGTAGCTTTTCGTTATCATGTTAGCCAAAGTACTTCCACTGTTAGACAAAAGCCTCCCCAAAGAATGGGGGGATATGCCATAATCACCACGCTTGGCAGAGGCTTGGCAATCGCAGTTTGATGGTCATAGTTCACAGTAAAAAGCTGCTGCCCGTTCTCTGGTAGGTACTCCCTGGATGTTATGAGATGGGGTGATGATATTCTATACCCTCACTTAGGCCATTCATTATATAGGTATTCATTCAATTCCATGGATTGTGGTTACTCTAGTTGTTTCATGTTGCCCAATAGGCTTCTGACACAACTTACGACTGTTGTCCAATGGCTGCAATTAATTAAACCTGGAGCGGCCCTCAAGTAATTGAGTCTCAATTTTAGGTATCAATGTCATCTAAGTGACTTGGAAAATTGGAGGAGGTTATCGATTTGACTGCGATGCGATTACTTTGTTGTTTGTAATTTTGCTGGCTTCTTTTATTCAATATTTTTTTATTTAAGTCTATTTAACTCGTTGATGTACAGACCAAATATATTTAGTTATTTGGTCTGTACATCAACGAGTTAAATAGACTTGACCCACTGAAGATTGATTGTTTGCATAAAATAATCAAAATTACTTCTTTATGCTAATTAAACACAGCGTTAACAAGCCCCATACAAGACGTACCAATGATCTTATGAGGGTCACGAGAAACCGCTGGATGTGGATTGCGGAAGACCGGTAATTGTGGAGATCATTGTGGGAGGCCTTTGTCCAGATGTGGACGTCTTTCGGCTCATATGTAGATGTATGGTGTGATGTATGGATGTAGATGATGGTTTTGCCTAGCTTCTACTACATTTTCACTAGTAAGAAAATCTACTATATAAAAATAAGTCGTGTTTTCCTTCCTGACGCTATAACTCCAGAAAACGCACGAACCGATTTCCACAGTTTTACATTCGTTGGAAAGGTCTCGGGCTCCGTGAGGTTTATAGCAAAGAAAATTTATAAAATTTAACGCGAGCAACACCGCGGGGCACAGCTAGTGATGTTAAAAAAACTTTGTTCGTTATGAGGCCATATAGGAAATTACAGTATTTGTTTGAACTCTGGCCTTGTTTAACGGGTGATTAGTGTAACAGAGTTCAACCAAACCACGGTAAAGTTATCTAGCAGTATTCTATTTTAATACAAAAGGTCGGAAAGCGAGGCATACCGGTCTACCTAAGCCCTCGAGTTCGGTATACACTCAGTATCATATCAGCTATTTAGAGTAGGTATATAATGCGATATTTGGTTGCTTGAATTCATTAATAGACACGCAGAGATAACATTTTTTTAAATTAACTGTAAAATCTCTTGGATTGAAAATTTTAGATGCCTTTTAGTTCTTGGATGGAAAGTGTGGAAGAATTTAAATTATAAAAAAAGGAAGAACGCAAGAACTACAACAACTAGAATACAGAATTACAAATGCTTAAGAATTTAATTAACTGTTACAGTGCTGGTTTTCTGATGAAGCCACTCAGACAAAACCATACAGACGCCAGTACATCCAGCTACCCCAATCTGTAAAATTTATTTTATAGATTTTCAACTTTATCACAATAGCATAAGGTTCACTTTCTATTGGAGAAATTTGACAGATTGGGGTAGCTTGATGTGCTGGCGCCTGTATGACTCGCAGTGTCAATTTTAAAAGAACTTCATAACTAATAAGTTAATTTATAGCTAACTAGCTGTGCGCCGTGGTTTCACCCGCGTAAATCTACTTATATAAATTATACCCTACGTGTTAATCGGATATATATGTAGGTAAGTTATGTTACTATAATGTCTCATCAAAATAATTACCGTAGTTTTTGCCGTTGGTTTTGCATTAGGTATTTATAAAATAAAATATTAATAAATAAACACAATTTGTATACACATAATGCACAAAGTACCTATATAAACTATTTGATATGTCGTCATTAATGTCATACCTTGGCCGAGATTACCAGAGAATTATGAAAGAATTATTAGGGAAATATTAAGGAGTCTGTTTTATTAACGGTATATTTATTTCTGAGTGTCATAACGTCATATGAAAAATACGTATGGGCAGTGGTTGTCAGGGTTGTTCAAGCCGCCTAGTAGCCCTCTGACATGGCTTAACATCTAGATTGATAGACGCTGATTGTGTATAAAGTGTGAATTCTTCACAGATGAAGTTATTTCTTTAGCACATGTTAAATTGACACTGGTTATGTACAGACACTACGGACACAAAAGGGTAGCGTTTATTGCAAATTTACCTGCACCTTAAAATGTGACTTAATTACAACAGGGCGGCACCAGGTTTAATTAATTAATTGTACCATTAGACAGCAGTCATTAAATCGTGACATAGTCCTATTGAGCGCCATGAAACTACTATGAAACTAGGGTAGGTACTACAACCCATAGAAATTAATGAATAAATAAAGGAAAGGCTACCTGTTACTGTTTTTATTATTATACTACTAGCTATGCCCCGCGGTTTCACTCGCGTTAAAGAAGATTTTCCCGCTTTTCTGTTGAATTTTTTCCCGAATTTTCTTTGCTATAAACCTCACGGAGCCCGAGACCTTCCCAACGAATGCAAAACCGTGGAAATCGGTTCGTGCGTTCTGGAGTTATAGCGTCAGGAAGGAAAACCCGACTTATTTTTATATTTATACTATATTGGCTGCCTCGTTAGTCTAGCGGTAGCGTGTCAACCGTAGATAATGAGGTCCTGGGTTCAAATGCCGCGTCGGACCAAAAAATGATTTTGGGATTTACCCGTTAAAAGAAATTTCTCAATATCAGCCCGAAGTCTGGGAGTTGGCGGTATTATACCCCCGTGCCTTGGAGAGCACGTAAAGCCGTCGCGTCGGTCGTGTCGTAAGTCGCCCCATCGGAACATGAGAGTGATGGAATAGAAAGTGCCCCTGTGTTTGCGCACATACTTGTGAACTATAATATGTCCTGCGCACTTGGCTAGTGTCCATTGAGACTGGCCGCCGTGGTCGAAATTTGGCCTGGAGGACTCACACTTATTTATTATACTATATTTACTAACTGGGTAAAACACAGTCAATGAATATACAAACATCGTGCATTCACTCCTTAGCGTTATTATGTGTTTATGGCGATATAAATCTTTAATATTAATAAAAATAAAGTAATGTAGGTCAAGGAGTGGTTTCAGATAATATCAACCTTAATGAAAGAAATATGGCGTGTGAATACTTTGTTTTGGAAATTGAACAATAACGTTTTACTAAGACGTAGTTTGTCGTTATTTTCTTTAATGAAAGCCTTAATTGGGGATTAATTGATGGTTGTTCAGTAAATTTATATCCTCGTACCGGTTTACACTGTCTGGTTCAACTTGACTTGTGACGTTGCTGACTTTACTTAGTTGCGAGTCGTAAGTGTTATGGCTGGTCCACCACTTTGGGTGCCAGTTTTAGCACTGATATCAATAGCACGTTATTTATTATACATAACATAAAAATAAATATGTTTTAACTTAAATTACTATAACAAGCTTCCACATAGGGAGGGATAGAATATTCAGCTACCCAAATCAGTCAAATTTATTTTATAGATTTTCAACTTTATCACAAGAACATAGGGTTCACTTTCAATTGGAGAAATTTGACAGATTGGGGTAGCTTGATGTGCTGGCGTCTGTACTACCTCAGACCAAATCAATATTATGAACACGCCTGATTTTATTAAAAGTTAGCACACGTCGTATCAAGTATGCATTACGCTTGTAATTTGTGGTATGTAAAGGTACATTCTGTCTAAAAGTAAGTTTGTGCGTAAGGTTAGTCATCCTAAGCTGCTTCACAAGTGAAAAAGGCCTTATGTAACAAATATTTTTCGTAAAATGGAATGATTAATCATCACCATTTTCTGTGTGCCTGTACTGCCTTTAATTACCAATTATTTAAATAGTATAAGTGGAAACTTGTTATTGGCCTTAAATTAAACATACAACCTTCATCATCATCATCATCATCATTACAGCTAAATAAGTCCACTGCTGGACAAGCCTCCCTCAAGAATCGTCTTGGGGGGATATGCCATAATCGCCACGCTTGACAGGCGGGTTGGCGATCGCAGTAAGATGGTCATAGTAATCAGAAGGAAGCTGCTGCCCATCCTCTGGTAGATATTCCCTCGGGTCGACTTCTACGCCCCCCACGGGGTGAGATGGGGTGATGATATTCTGATTCAGATATTTGTCGCCGTCACCACACAGCAACCTTATTATTATTTAATTAGCTGTAAGTTTTCTAAACTGAAAAATAAATAAAATAAAATAAAAATATTTATCATCTTACACTGCTGTCATTTTATGTGAAGTAAATACTTAGCTCAGGAGTGCACGTAAGTGAGCCGTCACGGGGGTTGGGTGCTGCTGAATTCAATTTACTCGGCTAAACCGACATCGGCGACATTTACTACGCTAAGTAATAAGAAGTTTAAACATCGTATGAACATAATTAATTATAACTACCCATCTTATCCCATGGGGCGCCTAGCAGTCGTCCCGAACGTATATCAATAGCGTATAACCCGTCGGCCAAACGTGGCGATTATGATATCAACAGAAGCAAATATATGCTAATTAAACAAAGCGACTTGTAGATGTTTCACGTTAAACCCCAATGAGGGGGGAATTAATTAATGTTGACCTATTAATTGTATTTGTATGTCATCAATGATAGAACATAGCGTAACACCTAATTATTTAAGACCTTGCTTGACATGTATGATTCATGTGTATGTTCTACACCTATGTTTTACAAATAAACTATTCTGATTCTGAGGTGGCCCGCCACAGGCCCATCTGCCTTTTTGTGTTAGTGGGATATTTGCACAAATCGTTAATGGTTTTCTATCGTCTTCTTTCATTAATATAATGTTCTCTTTGTCAATTAACAGTAGCATGGCACAGACCCTTATCGGCGACGTCCCGGCAGGACGAGGAGTTGATGCAGAAGTCTTCGAGGGCTTTGGCTGCTGCGACCGAACCTCTCGAGAAACTTCGTCTGCTATGCTTATCCAGGGGCGCCTCCGGCATTCTTGGACTTGGAAGGTAAATTATATCTATCTTAAAACTTACGCGATATGACACCAGTAGGTATTTACGTTCATCTTGTTATTAAAATATAAAAGTGATGGAAATAATTTGTTCCGTATTCAGCCTTGCTCATATCTGTCCTGTTTAGGCCCGGATTCCTCTGTCGCTGACGTCGGTCGCGTACCGTCAGTCGCGTAGCGCGCTGACCATCAGCGCCAATGAAAACATCCGTAGTGCGATACTGACCGCTCCACGGTACAGGCGTCTCCAAGTGGATTTGTTGTGGATTTGTGAAGCGGAGTTTGAATTTGGGATATTATTATGAACCCGTTTATAAATTGTTTAGTTGCTGCAGCATACTTACGCAAGCGGAGACGCCGTCAATATAGAAAAAAAAGATATCACATTCACCCAATTGTTGCTGATAGGGTGACGAATGGTGAATATTCTACTTTATTTTGCTCTGGCATCGCGATCTTTGTAAAGTTCATTCGATAAATTCCACAATGCAGGACGTAGGCGCACCTCGGCAATCACACGTTCGGTATCAATGTTCATGGTGGCGGGCGACTGTACGCGCGCGTGCCGACGGTCGGGAACAGAGTGAGGACGCTCATAGCGTTCTATAGCGCGTCAGTCGACCGACGAACGCGGCGCTGACGAGTCAGACCGACGCGCGTCATCAGCGGCGCGTAGCAACTCGCGCGCCGCTGATGTCAGCGTCACAGTGTGGTGCTTCATAGAACACAACGTATATTCGTACGCGCGACCGACATCAGCGACAGAGGAATTCGGGCCTTAAGGTTCAGCTTTGCATTTGTTTCCGTGTCAGGGATGTGAGAGTTGTAATGGAATATAACGCTTCGTTACGGGACACTGGGCAATAATGCGTGTTGCAAATGTTAACAATAATCATATACTATGCTTGGTGGTATCTGCTGAGCCATCTGGCTATTTATCACCTTCATATCTATGACTGGCTCCAAGTGTTTAACTGCAGTGGGGTCAGGACGAGAGGGTTGGCGTGCACGCAAATAAATCACTTAATTTGTATGAAGCCCAGATCGGTCGTTATATAGAAATTGTGAGTATTCTCGCGCGAAGCAATGTAACGCATTTTTAGCAACGATTACTTCTCATGATTGAAGATCTTATTACATAATAAAACACATTTTATGTACATATCTCGCAATAAAACTAGAATGAGAAGCAAAACTCTTCGAATAAAATGTATGAGAATAATCATAATGCTATTACCTATATTCTCACAATCATTCCACCATTACCTACAATTTGCATTCGTATTGATGATACACCCCGTTCAATCATCAATCTGACAAACGACTCGTGACGTTGGGCGACAATTGCGCAAATTCTTCTTTAATTGTCTTAATATATGCCCCCTCTGACGTATTGATGATACACCCCGTTCAATCATCAATCTGACAAACGACTCGTGACGTTGGGCGACAATTGCGCAAATTCTTCTTTAATTGTCTTAATATATGCCCCCTCTGACGTATTGATGATACACCCCGTTCAATCATCAATCTGACAAACGACTGGTGACGTTGGGCGACAATTGCGCAAATTCTTCTTTTATTGTCTTAATATATGCCCCCTCTGACGTATTGATGATACACCCCGTTCAATCATCAATCTGACAAACGACTCGTGACGTTGGGCGACAATTGCACAAATTCTTCTTTAATTGTCTCTTATATTTGTGCAATTATATATACTATATAATTGCACAAATTTAATATATAAATATACTCTACGGTAATACAGTGAAAGGTTACCTGTAAAAGTTATAAATTTCATTATAATGGGGCGTGATTGTAAAGCAATAACGCTCATCGGTAGCTTAGGTACTATGGCAATCTGCTGGTCCAGATGCCTTCGGAATCTTGTAGATATGACAGGAATCAAATACTTTGATCTGGTTTCTTGTAAATATATTTTATTTACTTTTTCGATGATGTTTTACTTAGCTTCTAGGGTTTTGTCATCCCAAGACAGCTAAATCGGAACAGTTTTCCACGCTACAATATTTTGAAACTATTTCTTAATTTTGAAACTTTTATTTTTATATGTTTTATTAGACAAGCGAAGGTCCACTACCATGAAGATCTATCACAGTACCTACCTAGGTCTCAACCGTAAAACTAACCTATGTATTATCGTGTAAAATGTTATCAGAAGGCTTAAAGTTGATTACTGTTCGTGTTCAGAGTACAGTTTTCATGGTTCAACATTTTATGAATTGCAGAGTTTTCCGACGCATGGACGATGACGGCAGCAAACAATTGAATAAAGAAGAGTTTTTCAATGGACTCAAAGAGACTGGCCTAGATCTGAACAAAGCGGTAAAATTTCACTTTATTACTACTTATCCATTAGAAATTATGGTACTTAATTATTTGAGTTTATCGTATGGAAAGTGGTTACTATAGTGTCAGGGTGGTTCGAGCCGCCCAGTAGGCCTATGACATGGCTTAACGACAGTTTTCTGTTGACTACAACCGGGTCCGACAGCATGACCTCCGAAGCACGGAAATTCTCAGAAATTAAACTACTTTGACTAGCGAATGACCGCGAACCTAGTTGTTTAACCTCACCGATCACTCACGGACAGGTGCGAGCATCTGCGCCCGTAATGCTTAAGAAAGTTTAAAATTAATGTATATATATTTCTTTCAAATATTTATTGACATATAATTCTTTCACTGATACTCATTAAATCCCTCTAGGTAAATTGAAAGGTGAAATTTTGTGTGCAGATAGGAATTATATTTCATACTACTCTATTTTTCACCATTAATCCCGTAAGGGCTGTAATTACCTTTTAGTATTTCATTTGTAATCTTTTGTATACTTATGTATCTTTAATTATTATGTTCATTTTCAGGATGCTGAGGAGCTGTTCAATAAGTTCGACACGGACAAAAGTGGTTCGATCAGTCTTGATGAGTTCCTCAAGCAGATTCGTGTGAGTATCAATCCCTGAAAACATCAATATTTAGTGTCGAGGTCAGAGGATCTAATCTCGTAAGTAAGTTGAGCAGACAGCGACAACGTAGCAAAAGAAGGAGAAGAAGAAGATGAAGTACACTTTATTGCATAAGGAATATACACAGTACAATATGCATAGAACATTATTGTGCAATTGGCGGCCTCTTCCAGGCAACCTATGTATTTGCGTTGGATGGACAGCAACACTAGGAATATAAAAAAAGAAGAAATTTTTAACTTAAGAGCGCATTATCCGCTGTTACTTTAGTAAAAGCCTGAAAGGGATCATCTTCGTCCGTAAATCTAAATATATTGATACGTAAAAAAAATAACTACTTATCATACTAAAATTACGCTGCCTCTCACTGCTCCGAAACGGCTCGGTCTCTTCGTTCACCGAGTCGTTTGCTGTTGAAATTATATTATTTTCGCTATTTCGCGATAGTTTTGTAGTCTGTGATCTATTTCTTTCTGGTAGAGAGTTAGGCTGAGATCTATAGAGCGTACTTAAACTTTGCTCAAACTTTACTTACGCAAGACTTTGCTAAGTGTATGCTAAGCTTATACTTTGATTTGGTATTTATAGACTTTTTGAAGTTAAGATTATGCTTAGCATAAGCTAAGACAGACAAAGTCAAAACACCAATTGTAATTTCGTTACAGGCATTAACTTCTGTCTAAGTAAAGTCTGAGCAAAGTCTAAGTACGCTCTATAGATCTCAGCCTTAGTGTTTATTACTATGGTCTGAAAGATTTATATATAAAGTGATATCTAGATTTGACGAATTTATCTATTAGTTCCTACATTTATTTTTTTCTGCATTAATTCGCAGCCCCCCATGTCAGACTCCCGGCGTGCCATAGTGGAGCAAGTTTTCAAGAAGCTGGACAAAACTGGAGACGGCGTCATCACCATCGACGATATACGTGGAGTTTACTCTGTAACAGCACATCCCAGGTACAAATACATCTATCTGCTAGGTGGTGACCTCTGGGTGCTAACATATACGGTAGCAACATTTTAGAGTACAGGCCACAGGAGTTATTTACTGCTTACAAAACTTCTAGCGCAGATGGGTAATAAATCGGGAGTTTGTATCAATTCTGTTGGCAGCCCTAATGACAGCTGTAATTTGTCCGAGAGTTTTAGCGCCAACGCGAACGCGGAAAACGAGGCATCGATGCATTGTTCCATTTTCAAAAACTGGTGTATATTCTAGTTCTTAGGTATGTGTAATAATGCTGGATTTTTAGCCATAACTTCTTCGACAACGTACACAAGGGAAGGAAAGTGCCATATTGCCGTGAATAGCGATTTTCTGTGTTGAATCTAAAACTCCATAGAAGCCTCAGTAAAGTCTCCACTACTTTACTGGGGTAGGACAAGGACCAAGGACTATGACTTGACTGTGACGGACTTTATTTGACTAAATGATGAAAACCAAATTAAATACTACTGAAGATGTCTCATATGGAAGAGGAAAACAGGGCCGTAAAACTTAATTAAAGAAAAAAGCACAGCGTTTTTGCGCTCGACAGTATGCATAAATAGGGTTGTCATACGTCCCGTATATACGAGACTGTCACCGTATTTAAGTATCACGTCCAGTATTGTCCCGTTTATCAATATTTTTTAATATAAAGTAAAATTTACGTCAAAATATGACTGGGCGAAGAAACAGGAACCACTTACTGGTTTTTCCCACAACAGTAATTGGAGAGATTGTAGTGATTTTTTTAGCTGATGCTGTTTTCCATTTTTTATTACTATAAACCGTTACTACCCTTATTTTCAGTTTTTATTTATTTTCCACTAATGAGTCCCGTAGTAGTTCTCAACAGTGATGGCAACCCTATACAATATCTACGAGTATACATAACGTAACGTGTGGCCGACAAATGCTGAACTCTGGAGACTCTGCCTGACTTACTCTACAACGTTAGGTTATTAATGCTGTAGAGAGTCAAATACCGACATCTAACGTTCAATAAAATAATAATATTGTCCATTTGGCCACGGCGGCCAGTCTCAATGGAGACTAGCCAACTGCACGGGAGATATAGTGCGCATTTCTATTCCATCCTTTTCCGATGATGGGACGTCTAACGACACGACTGGAAAGAGATCAGGTACAGGACTGACGGCTTGACGTGCTCTCCGAGACTACGGGGGTGTAACACCGCCAACTCCTAGACTTCAGGATGTTACTGGGAAATTTTCTTAACAAAATAGTCCCTAAATCATTTCTGTCTCGACCCGGGATTTGAACCAAGTAGGTACCTCATTTTCCGCAGTGAAACAGGCTATCGCTAAACCAACGAGGCAGTCAGCATAAAATAATAAACGATATTTAATAAAACAAGGCACCGACTTTAAAAACAACTACAAACTATTAAATAATTTTAGCTATAAGTACACTAAATTATAACATTTTGAAATGCCGTACCCTCCGATCCTCAATTGAACAAGCGGCACCCTTAATCGAGTATTACACGTAGAGCGACCCCTCCACGTCACTATCTGCCCTAAGCCGAGGTTCTAGGTAGTTCTAACCCCAAAGGGAGTGCCCTACGGGGCCGTGTTACTTTGTTTAAGCATATTCTACACGGTTCCAAAGCCTGGTGGTTGCCATCCAGTACAGGATCTAGTACAGGACTCTCTAGACTGCAGTTGTGCAGTGTAGATGGATGCCAACCACCAGGGTGATCTCTGTTGGGACGTTGGTTTGCAACCGTGTGGAAGATTCTTTATAGTCTTATTTGGTAGACGTTTAGATCCTCGCTCACCTCCATTGTCTGGTGAAGCAGTGAAAAACTCGAAGAGTAACTGTAAACGTCATGTTGAAATAAATACCTTGGTCTTTGACTGCACGTGTGGCGTAACAGCTAAGACAGTCGCCTCGCCACTCCGCGTTCCGGGTTTAAATTTCAATTTATTTATTGCAAATCATGTCATCATCAAACTAAGCAAAGCTTGTACTATGGGTACCAGACGACGATATACATACTTATATAGATAGATAAATACTTAAATATATAGAAAACATCCATGACTCAGAAACAAATATTCGTGCTCATCACACAAATATTTGTACTTACCGGAATTCGAACCCAGGACCACCAGCTTCGTAGGCAGGAGCACCACCAACTAGGCTACGGTGACCGTACAATGTTGTTACAATGGTATTACTTTGTTTCAACATGATACCCTGTAAGGGCACAGCAACATTAGGTACATATTACATTAAAACTTAATATTTATCATTTAATTTTACACAATACAATCAATAAATATAAAATTACAGTATTACATAGTTAAATAATAAGAGGAAAATAAATATAAAAAAGTTTCATGCATGTCAATAGAATACATGTTAATTCATTCTACATTCAATATATTAAATGTCCTCTGGTACATCAAATAGTCAGGGAATATAATAGAATGTCATATTATTTGGTTCCAGGTTTTACCTTCTAGCATTAATTTATTATTTCTATTAATTTATTTAGGCTGGCTGTCATTGTAGAATTCTTGTAGTGTATAGAAACTTTTCTGAATGAAGTAGCCTTTGAGTTGTCTAATGAAATAATCACATAATTGTTCGTCTCAGATAACTTTTGGTAGTTTATTATATATATATATATATATATATATATATATATATATATATATATATATATATATATATGTATTAATAGCACTAGCGTTTATCTTTCACTTGTTTAAATAGATGGTAGGGGTATGGTTCGAATCCCGCACAGGACAATTATTTGTGTGACTCATAAATAGTTGTTCTGAGTCTGGATGTACTTTGTGCCCGTGAATTATAATGTTTGTAAAGTAGCCCGCGACACAGGGTAGATTCCCAGACGCGGGCGACGTCTTAAAAAAAATCTTTTTCCTATTGCTTTTCAATTGTACCCTCTTTTACAGGTACATGAGCGGCGAAGAGACGGCGGATGTGATCTTAAACAAGTTTCTCGGGAATTTCGAGTCTGAAGGTTCTATTGATGGAGTAGTAAGTATTTATCTAATTAGAGCCAACTACATCATCATAACAGCTTGCTTGCTTATCGTATGGGTAGTGGTAACCCTAGTGTCATAGTCACTCAAGCCGCCCAGTAGGCCTCTGACATGGCTTAACGACTGTTGTCTAATGACTACAACCGTGACCGTCAGAAATTAAACCATTTTGGCGGTCACGCATCTATGGAATGACCGCGAGCCTAAGTTGCTTAACTTCGCCGATCGCTTACGGACCGGTGAGAGCATCTAGCTATTAGCACGGCATCATAATAGCCGTAAAACCTCACTGTTGGACAAAAGCCTCTCCCAAGAATCATCCTCCCATAATCGCCACGCTTGTCAGACGGGTTGGCGATTGCAGTATGATGGCCATATGACACAGAGAGAGACTGTCCTGCCCGTCGTCTGGTAGATATTCCCTCGGGTCGACTTCAACGCCCGCCACGGGAGGAGATGGGTAGATGATATTCTGATATTCGCCGCCATCACCGCACGGAAACTACCAGGTCATATTTCAATGCAGGAGTGTGTGCCCTCTCTATTCCCTCAACCGATGGGTCAGCTATCCAACGCGATTGGGGGAGATCCGGAATAGGACTGACAGTTTTACGTGCAGTCCGAGATACGGGCGTATTACTCTGCCAACTTTCCCATTCCGCTGGTACGTGATTATCTTGCTAGAAGAAACTCTTGGGCCGACTGGATATTTGAACCCAGAACCTCATTTACTGTGGTCACAAACTTACCGCTAGCCTACAAGAGTTTGTCTTTGACGTTGACGGGCCTGTTGGCGTTGTTGCCAAATGCTTGCTTTTCACGCCGGAGGTCGTGGGTTCGATTCCCACCGAGGACATATATTTGTGTACATTAACATGTCTGTTTGTTCTGGAGTCTGGGTGTAATTATCTGTATAAGTATTTATTTACAAAAAAAAGTAGTAGGTATATCAAGTATATTAGTTATCTGCTTTCCATAGTACAAGCTCTGCTTAGTTTGGGATCAGATGGTCGTGTCTGAATAATTTTCCGGATGAATAATTTAATGATAATAATAAATAGCGTTTAGAATATAAATCTCACAAAGTACTGCCAATCTGTTATGCACAATGATTCTATTCTTGACATTTTGAATTAATGATACCGATTCTGGCGCAAAAAGAAGAATGTGTTTTGCACACATTCAGTCTATCCAATGACCTTAAGCGACACTTTTGCAGACAAAAAAGGTTGAAAATAGCGTCTGCCTTTCGTTGGCATGATCGTGGAACGTGGACCAGCGGAAAGCAATAGTCTAGACAAGTCCCTCCCTCTTACCCACCGTTGCAACACCTATAAGCTAGCATCAACAGGGGCACACAACGAAATGACACTAAGCGGTGAGGATCAGGCATGTCCCGAGGAATAGTTTTAACTGTCTAACATTTAACAATTTGTGAAATTTGAAAATGTCGCGCATCGAATTTAATAGAAAAACAAGGAGGCGTTAGTTAAGAATAGTTCCACTCTAACGATTGATTTGTACGGTACTAATTACCCAATTATAGTATAAGAATAATCATATCCTGGGATGTTATTCAAACACGGCTTTTACTATGGAAACCAGATAACTGATATACTACTTTCGTTTTGTCAATATAAACTTATACAACATGTAACTTAATTAAAGCACATCCTGAAAATAGTTTGTTCACAATCGTTTACTGAATCGATTTATAGAATTTTTAATATAGGTAATTTTTTATTCCAAAACTAGCTGTGCCCGCTACTTCGTCCGCGTGTTAATTAGTTTATTTAGGTTTTTAGTAAAAAAATACTTTTCTAAAATAAAAGTAGCCTAAGTTACTCCTTATTACACCAGCTACCTGCCAGTAAAAGTCCTGTCAAAATCGGTCCAGCCATTGTGTGCGTTAATTACGGCACATTTTGTATAGATAATTACACACATACTCAGGGCAAACAGACTTATTCGTGCACTATAAAATCTAGTTATTAATATATTGATTTCTCTTCGCCAGGTGACTTTGGAGGAGTTTATGAACTACTACAGCGGTATCAGCGTGTCCATAGACAATGACTGCTACTTCGACCTCATGATGCGTCAAGCTTACAAACTCTAAGTTAACAGCTTGTTCTCTTGCTTTTCTTGCCTCTCCAATTATTTTACCAAATTTTACTGCATCAGTATTCAAATATATTAAAATCAATACGGTAATAATGGAATATTGGTAAAGTTATTGGAGAGTTAAGTAAAGCTTCCTGAGTACGAACACTGGAGTATTTGTTTTCATATTTAACAGGCCAAATAATTATGTATGTACAAGAGTAAAAAATTGATATATTTAGCTCTAACATAACTGCACTAAGATTATTGAGGCACTGCATACCACCGTTTTAATCCGATGTAAGTCAGGGCCTGGGCGAAAATCGGCCCTAGAAATAGTTTCTTTCAGACCCATCGACCAGCGATGGCTTACCGTTCCCTGTCAGTTCAATTTTAAATACGCACAACTATGTAAAAGAGTATGATTCGACTTTAGCACAAAGGTACTGCAAAAATAGCGACCTTTGAATTGCTTTAGGGCTCTTATAGTATGATTTTTCTGGCCTAAGCAAGGGGTTGTACGTCTGATATTTCCATTTGATATCTTGGATTATTATTATTCATCTATACTTTTTACATTAGCTTTACCTATCTACCGTAACATATTCTTAAGCATTCGATCCGTTTGACAGACCCTATGATAGATGAAAGTCTGGAAACTTTTATGTATTCATAAATAACATCTTATTGACCAGGTGTTTCTCATTCAAGTACCTACTTACCTGGACCATGTTCTAGGCCTAATAACCTTAGAACTGGGAATATGATGACGTTAGGGCTTGCAAAATGAAGTTCAGTGTCCGTACTCGAAACGTCATTTAAATCGTTTTAACGGCACGGCAGTTTCCGGATTGCCTCGATATCTAGAATGCACGAATTCCTAATCGTATTGTTTATTGATAAATTGATCTATGTGTGGTATATTTATGTTGACTTGAATAAAGTATTTTAATTTTTATGGTCTTTTTTATTTAATCATTCTTTATAAGTTGTTACACATTTCTCTAGAACAGGGTTTCTTAAAGTGGGGTCCATGGACCCACTAGGGGTCCGTGGTATGTGCATTAGGGGTCCGCAGTAGGTCGGTTGACTTTTAACCTATTTACTAGGAAATAGTGTAGTAATCTCGTCTAGGTTAAGTCACAAATTCACCGCGACGACAACGTATCGTCGGTTATTATAAAACATGAGCAAATTGAACAAAGACTAAACTTCTAAGGCGTTTAGGGCCCGTGGAATTGTTTATATTGTGATAGTGGTCCGTGGCTGCAAAAAGTAAGAAAGAGAAGAATCAAAGGGCCCTATCTGTAGGTTCGTATAAAACACGTCAATTCGGAGCTGTTGTGGGTGGTGCTACTTTGGGCGCTCACTCTTTAGACCGGTTAAGTAGGCCCAGTAAAAAAGGGCAGCCATCTGGCTCAAACATTTCGATGTTTCGCATAATATTAAATAATCCTCATTCTAAAAATGTACTACGGTGATCTGGTAAGATTAATATTTCAACATATTGAGAAGAAGTAGTAATTCTTTTGTTTTTTGTAATGCGCACTAAATATGGGAAAAATATTTTTCCCATTTTCCTTTTTGGGGAGCAAGAATGTAAAATTAAAAACTCATTCTGAATACTTTGGAATATTAAACTCACAAAATAGCCGATGACCGATGCATGTTGTTTGTAAGTGCTTACAATAATTTTATATTCTAGCCCAGGTTGGTCTGATTTATAAACGATAAAAATATTAGGTACATCGGGAACTATAAAACAATCCTTGCCACTAACGAAATACTTAATACAAATGTCTTCCTCGGTACCAAATCCAATCTTGGGAGCTTGTTGCATTTGATACAATTGCGAAAACCGTTCTTAATAATGACTGTTGAGCTAATGCTTAATACCAGCAGCAGCAGGAGGATGTTGTATATAATTCTTTTATGACATATATAAATGGTATATTGGAAATTCTGCTGCCATAGATCAGCAGAATTTCTCCAGAGAATAATCCCGTTGTACATAATGCTATGAACGAAGTAAAAAAACGATCATTCTAAAATACTACTATTAAGAATACTCCTTAATCCGCGAGCGAGCACTCGCGCTATGACTGCTATGAGCCCTGCTATGGGAAATTTAAAACTCGCGCCTTTTATGCCAACGGAGTGCATAAGTACCACGTTCGCCCTATAACTGAGTTTTATATTTCCGCCGTCTGCGCATAACAGTTTTTTCATATTAGGGCGCACCAGTCATTCACGAGTGGTAGTTTGTTCGGCCAGGTAACTTTGTCGGCAATTCAAACATCGCTCGAGTGACAACATGAGTATTAAATTTTTGTTGGTACCTTATTTAATATTAATATTATGACTAATTCAAAAGTTTTATTGTTAAATATGTTAACCAATGAGTATTATTTTGCAGAGGAATAGACGAGAACAACAAATGTTAGCGTGGCCATAAGAAGTGCCGAAAACATCGAAGAACATGCTTTTTACAATCATGTAGTCACTATTAGTATATACAATAAAGTAATATTATAAAATACTAGCTGTGCCCCGCGGTTTTACCCGCGTTAAACTTTATAAATATCACAGCTCCTCCACCGTAGGTGATAGCGTGATAATATGTAGTCTATAATATGTTGACTCGACCTCTTAGTAATATTCATGCAAAATTTTAAGTAAATCCATGCAGTACTTTTTGAGTTTAGCCCGGACATACATACAGACAAACAGACACACAGACAAAAATTCTAAAATCTATATTCTTGGCTTCGATATCGTCTGCAAATCACGCCCCAAGTAGCCTTTTAAAAAAATATTCAATGTACAGTTTTGACTTTCCTACGATTTTATTATATGTAAATGTGGAAACCATAGAACTGATATATTACACATACCTACTACTTTTCTTTTATAAATACATACTTATATAGATAATTACAATCAGACTCAGGACAAAAAGACATGTTCATGAGCACAAATATCTATCCTCGTTGGGAATTGAACCCACGACCTGCTGCGTGAAAGGCAAGTATCTACCAACTGCGGAAATTGTTCAACTAAATAATTTTCGGTAATTAGAAATAACCTTTTTAATAGCTTAAATCACAATACATGTAATTATGATTTTAGAAGCCTTTTTTAACGTAAAACTTATAAACATACGAGTTTGAGGGTACAAATCATGTTCGCATAAACTAATAATTGTTATTACATCCAAAGAATCAAATTCAAATTATTTTATTTAGAAAGTATAAACGTATATGCAGCTTTCAACGGTCCCTGTACTTTTATTGTAGAAACACTAGGAACCATATAATTTTTAAATGAATGTTACGATAAAAAATATAAAATCATTAGAGTATTCTTTAATAGTAGGTATAGACGCCAGCACATCCAGCTACCCCAACCTGTCAAATTTCTTTTATAGATTTTCAACTTTATCAAAAAGCATAAGGTTCACTTTCAATTGGGGAAATTTGGCAGATTGCGATAGCTTGATGTGCTGGCGTCTGTACATATATAAACCTATACTAATATGTAAAGCTGAAGAGTTTGTTTGTTTGCTTGAACGCGCTAATCTCAGGATATAATGGTCCAATTTGAAAATTGTTTCAGCGTTAGATAGCCCATTTATCGAGGAAGGTTATAGGGTAGGTATATATCATCACACTAAGAGCAATACATGCGGAGCGACAATGAAGAATGTTTCAAATTTAGGGTATATTTTCCATTTGAGATCCATCGCTGCGTGCGCTGCGTAGACGGTTAAAGTTTCGCAAAAATCATGTGTTACACCAACATCATATTAACATTACGTTGGCTCACCTTAAGAGATAACCTTTATTATGATACGCAAATTTATTCTTAAATAATGCATTACTTGAGAAGGTGTTTTATAAACATGACATCGCAGTTTTCAAATAACATCGCAGCATAATATAGATGCGCGCGCATTTATGATGTGCAAGGCCGGCGGGCAGTCACGAGGGAGGAGAGCTGTGGCCCCAGTTGTTTAAAAATATTTTCACCTTCTACGTAAACAAAGTCGCGGCTTAAAGTTAATGCTAGCCCAAAGTAACTATTCCATGCGGACGAAGTCGAGGGCAAGAGCTAGTATATGATAAAATTAAAATATTATAGAAAAATGTGTGTCTGAAGGCGTGTATGTTTGTGTGTAAGCAGTTTATCATTTGAAATTCTTTAGGATAAGCTCAGTGTCTTCATAGGATAATGACATGAGCCAACCTTTAATTCTAACAATACAACACATTTATTAAGAACAAGTTCACTACTACCACGAATTACGATTTTTATCACTACATATTTCTTTTTCATTATGGGGTGATTTAGTTTAATTCCCCGGTTTTCAATTTAATGCAATTTTGTTTTACTCTGTATTAACTTGCCACCTAAAGAAACAACCACAGATTCTCTACAATAACAAATATAATTTTAACATCATTGTATTTCTTCCTATTGCTGTAGGCACTTTAAAAAGAATAGGGCGTCCATAGTTTCTCGAAGTAGGTACTGAAGGAAGATAAGCGGCACGTTAAAAACTGTTTATAACTTATATTGCCGCCGCGCCGAACGGCGCTCATAATAAGCGCGCGTATTTTAAGCAATTTTAGTATCAAAGTTCTATGTATGCCCAGTTCTTTTCATATGAGATAAATTAGAGAAAGATGTAACGACATTTAAATTTGTTTATTAGGGTAAAAGTATTGATATCCATTTACCAAGTTTTTTTTCATGCGAGTGGTAACATTAATATTTGCAACCCGTCTAGAATCGTCTTTCTTGCGTCAGTCGCCATTAACTATATATAGAGTAAACTTTGTTTGTTGGAGCTCTTTGCTGTAGAGAGTTACTTGCAAGTTGTCAGCGGCCTTTCTATTTCACATAAAAGATACAGAGTTATAGTGTTCAATATGTATCTGGGGAAACTGAAAACTAATTCAAACAGTAAGTGTAATATTGTTATACATTTATTGAGACCGAGATTGATTTTTATTTGTTAATTACGTACAATTGTTTTTAGATTTAAGTGTATATTGTTTTTTATACACCCACATGCACATTTAACCACCCACCTATATCATTTGCCATCCTGTTTTTTGAATTATCTACTGTTTTATTCTTGGTCAAATATGTTGATGCAACAAATTAAAAACTTGCATTTCGTTCTTTCTAGATTTTTTTTCTAAATTGGTGTAACGGACGGAATTGCGTCAATGTTGACATTGTTGCCGGTGCGACACCGGTATATCATTTCCTTTTTGTCATAATATATGAATACCTAAAATTGGAGTTTGTAGTGTTTGCTTCTTGTTTGTGACAATAAAATGTCTTTTCATACAACTGGTGAAGAAAGGGCTTTAGCGGATCTGGCTGCAGCCATCGTCGCATCGCTCTTACGCCCGGTCATTCTCGAACGGGATGCCATCAGACAATGCCTATCCCTTTTTGATAGGCCGGCAACATACTTGCAGCCCCTCTAGTGTTGTAGGTGTCCATGGGCGCCGGTGATTACTTACCATCAGGTGACCCGCTTACACGGTTACCTGCTATTATGAAAAAAAAATCTGCCAAGTGCGAGTCGGACTCGCGCACGGAGGGTTCCGTACCATTATCTATAAAACTGAGCAAAAAATTCACCCTTGTTTGTATGGGAGCCCCGTTAAATGTTTATTTTATTTTGATTTTTAGTATTTGTTGTTATAGCGGCAACAAAAATACATCATCTGTGAATATTTCAACTATCACTATTATGGTTCATGAGATACAGCCTGGTGACAGACAGACAGCGAAGTCTTAGTAATATATAAAGGGTCCTGTTTTACTCTTGGGTACGGAACCCTAAAAATAAAACCGTAAGACAGGCTCCGACACCCGCATGCCAGGTCAAAGGCCACATCAATGCCTCTAAATAACGAAACAAGTGCTTTGTTGTCAGCTAGATGTTAAGATATCACTTTTGCACCAAGTATTTATTCTCTGTTCACTTATCATTTCCATCTCCTGCATTGTAACAGCAGAATAAATTAGCATCTACTAATTCTAGTAATTGGAAAATATGTTTGTTGTCATAGCAAAAAAAGTCAAAGTGGGGGGCAAAATTCCTAACAATACTCATTTTTTTTTCTTTACAATGTCACACAGATCATCTTAGCCCCAAACTAAGCAAATCTTGTACTATGGGTACCTGGTGACGATATACATACTTATATAGATAGATAAATACTTTAGAAAACATCCATGTCTCAGAAACATATATTCGTGCTCATCACACAAATATTTGCACTTACCGGGATATGAATATTTCTCTTCAAATTATGTTCAAGTAGGGTTGGAAACTATTGAGATAGTTATGTTCCATGATAGTTATTATCATTATCTAGTTATTTGCATAGTATAATATGCCACTGGTATGGTGTGGCATAAAAAAAAAACTTTTGTGTTCTAAGTTTAGTTATAGTGACAAATAGTATTAGTGACAAATAAATCTGTAATTATTACAGGTGCTAAATGTTTTTTTTTAATATTACAGGAAAAATAGAATGATAAGTCTTAGTACACACACTTAGTACACTGATTTTATATTAAGGATGTTACATAAGTTATAGGTATACCAGGTGGGCACCTGGTATACTTAAACCTAGCTGTGAATGTAACACATTTGTTCCCAGATATTGATAGAAGTGATTGTATGTTTACTTTAATATAATATTTAATGAATGTGTAGTAACTACAGTGGGTTCCTATAAATGCAACAATATCTCATCTATCAAATGCATAAGAGTCAGTTTTGTTTCATGGGTACTACTTGAGCTGTGTGCCCATCAACTCATTTGTGCATTCAACCCTTATCTACGAAATTAAATTTCCTGGCACAAATGTTCACAAGTATATTAATTATTAAAATGATGTTTATTATATGTTTTAACACCTAAGTTTTAAGCCCTAAACTTTATTAAGTGATACTCACATCATATGTGGCACATTTGATCTAATCCAACCACTATAATAATTATTGTATAGTATTATTATTATGCTTTAGTTGGATTTACTTCAGTCATTACTTGCCATTAGTGTTGTATTGACTTGGTTCACCTAATTAGAATCATCATAGTTCCATTCTTGTCCAAGCCTGGGGGCTAAAGATATGGGCTATATGTCTGATTTAATTTATATTATTTTTACATATTTAAGTATAGCCAAATTGAAGTGCAAATCAGTTTCTGCAAATGAGTGCCTTCTCAGGGCACTGACCAGCATAGCAATATAATATAGTTTTCTAAAGACCAATGAGGTAAGTTTGGATGTAGGATGCCACTATTTTCATAAACAACTGACTTTCAGCTTGAAACACCACTTATGAAAATCTGGCAAAGTACCCAAAGGTGGTGGTGTATACCTTTCACCAAGTATTTTACTTCTACTTGCCTTTGCATTAAACATATAAATAATACCTACTTATGTTGAATTGAAGTTTGTTACATTTATTTCGTAGGTAATGAGAAATGTATGACTCATCGTGAAATAAATGTTACTTTCCACAGTAAATCAAGATCCTAAATTAATCTTCTCATTATTGGGCTGTTGAACCGTATTTGTCACTTCAGTCTGCAAATAGGTTCATTGAATTTGAAGAGTTTTAGAGTCATTGCACGTTATCCACACACGAATTTCGCAATGTCATTTTGCAAGAAAAATATTGTTAAAATATATGTACATTTATTACGACACAGCTATTCTCGCTAGAATAACTGAGCGTGATCCATGTTAAATAAATGTCAAACTTCTGGAATGGAGGCATATGATCTGTCATATTAAAATTGTCAGAATGACGTCTGTGCGGTTATTGATATTACGGGTGCGTTCTAATACACTTCTTTTAGTTTTTAAGTCGTATATTCAGTTATCTCCTAACAAAATATATGTTTGTGAATAATTAAATTTACACATTTTATGTCGTGATTGTGATGGTTCGTTTCATTCCACCTACAATCTTGTAACTTCTGCAACTTCCACCATTCCCAACCACTGTACTGAATATCATAACGCGTTGACAGATATACAGAATCCATGGCATCCTGATTTCTAAAATTGATATCTATGACAGACAGATGCATGGACGGATAGATGAACGAACGGTCAAATTGATGCTGCTGTCAATCCGTCCTATTGTTCACCATCCAGCGCTGTGGATGGCGCGCAGGGCCAACATGGTGATGTGATAAGATGTTGGTGCTTACACCGTGCATTTGGAAAGTTTAGCGTCATAACTAGCCAAAACAAGTTTTCATAAACATGAGACTCAGCCAATCCGTAAACTTTATCGAAATCTGACAGCCGTTATACAGAACACGATTCTACTTACAGGGATTTGGATATTCGTGCCCATGCTCTTGGTACAGACGCCAGCACATCCAGCGGCCCCAATCTGTCAAATTTCTTTTATAGGTTTTTAACCTTATCACTTAAGCATAAGATTCACTTTCGATTGGGGAAATTTGACAGATTGGGGTAGCTGGATGTGCTGGTGTCCGAACAAAACTTAGCTGTTATTATCACGGCAATGATTATAAGTCGTTATGGTATTCTTAGTTTTCTCAAAGTAAATTTTTTGTGATAGTTTGCTTTATCACTTCGCTCCTGAAATTTAACTAAACTGCTATTTATAAAGTAATTTAACAATTGTTCTTTTTTAAATTAACAGTCGCATGGCACAGACCATTATCGGCGTTGTCGCGGGAGGAAGAAGAGCTGATGCAAAGATCTGCGAGGGCTGTATCGGGTGCCACCGATCCTCTTGAAAAACTTCGTCTGCTATGCTTTGCCAGGGGCGCCGCTGGCATTCTCGTTCTTGGAAGGTAAACTATACTATACTTATGCAATAATTTCTTACTTAACAATAATCTTTCGCATCCATACTAATGTCCCGATAATGATGTCTTTTATGTAGTTAAGTTCGTTCGCGCTCCCGTCGGGTGACAGCACATTTTGCACAAGTAGCCATTTTGAAAACTATTTAAAATGGCTAAACGTGCGTAGGTAATGTCTAAATGGGTTACTAATTAACTACTGGAGCACAGTGTAGAAAGAGGTACCCCACGGCTCATGTGCATCGTCATCTCATCAATCATGGAGTCTGTCGACTGGAAGTGTCGTGGATGTACATCACCAGTCACCGGAAAAGGTAGACGTATATCGGCCATCCTCCCTAACTTTGACGATGAAGACCAATCGGACACCGAAGGAACAAGTAATAATCAAACAACAAAACTTGATATACATTAGGAAATTCGGCAATTGTGTCAAACCGTAAGAGACATTATACGAGATGAGCTGCAGAATACGTTCAAATTAGATTAAAAGAAATAGACGAATAGGTATGAAGACAACGTTAAAAGTCATGGAAAAGATGTTAAAATAATGGAGAACCAATGTAATTAAAAACTTAACACTACGCAAAGTAGTCTTAGAACAAAAACGGAACAAGCTCGAACAAACCCAAACGTTTAGTGTTGTGGAAATTTGCAGTATCATGGTAAAACAAAACAAGGATATTAAAAATATCGCGATATCTGTTTGCCAATTAAAATACATAAAATAAAAAAGCCTACTAATACCTATTACTTTACATGGTTTTAAGATACTTATTTTTATATCGCTATTTTCATGAACCCCATATTGGGTGAAGGCCTTATCCAAAGATGCCCATTTGTCTCTGTCCTATGCGGTCTGCTTCCAGTTTGGGCCGGCTGACCTTGCAATATCATCATCCCAGCGTCTCAACGGTCTTCCTCTGCTCCTTTTACCTGGAGGACCTCTCTATAATGTCACTTTTAGAGTCCATCTCTGAACTTGAAGCCTCGCGACATGCCCCGCTCATTGAGTTTTTTTTACTTAAACAAAATACAGATGTTTTAAGAAAAAGCCCACACGTCCCGGATACGCACAGGAAGTACGAGGCACCGATCACAATATTTTACGTGAATTTATTTGCGACCAATGGGTAATTGCAGATTACAGTCAAGGACTTAAGTGAAGGTATATCTACGTGAATCATTAACACCTACACCTTAATACCTTTGGAATACCAAGTCTCGAAGAAAAAGCCCCACGCAAGTTCTTCTGGTGCCGAAATGGTAAAATCATGGTACGAAAAAAGAAAAAGTTACACCACGTCACATCCGAGAAAAATATAAAACGAATTGCAGCGTTTCAGACAGCCACATATTATACGTAAACCATTACCTAAAAGGAGAAAATATGCACAATCCAAACGTGCACCTACTAATGTCCATATATGTTTATGGATCATCTCAATTTAAGTATAACCGAGAGTACGCATCATACAGAGGACTTTGAACTGACGGGTGGCTCAGACATAAAATCTTGCGGGAGCATGATTTTATGTCTGAAATACCCGTCGGTCACAATAACAACTTTAAACTACAGCACGTCAACATTCGCTCGATTATGAAGAATCATTCTCTACTGGAATATATTGTACCCAGAAGTCCGGTATTATACACCTATTGATATTATTAGCCAATATCACCAACTATTTATCGATTTTATATGTATGAGCTAAAGGGTTAAGGTTATCTGCACAGAGCTAAGAAACAGTCGAAAAGGAGGTGGCATTATTTTTTACGTCCCGCAAGATTTAGAGTATATGTGTGGTAAGGTAACGACATCTTATAGATATAATACTAACTCTTACTGTCTATATAAATAGTTTTATTCATGTAATAACACATATTTTGTCAGCATATCCTACCAGCAGGAACTGTAGGTATAATGGTAAGTGTCACAAATATAAACATAAGCTGCACGAATAATAATGTCAGTGGCGAGCGGTGAGTCAGTGGATTGGAAAAGAAACTAATGTTTGCACAGGAATTTTATTTTATCGATTACTCGTAATGCTTCTGTCTTTGTCTTCATCTATCTCTTTCTTTTAACGGCTAGTTTAAAGAGATAGAGCGAGTTTTATGAATATAAATCTCGCTCTATCTCCTTCTAATTATTCTATAAACATCTAATGTCAGTTTTAACATTAAGAATGGTGTATTTCCTTTTCATCAGCTATCCTTTTTCTTTTGTTCTGGTATTATCTAGAACATTCTAGCGCTGTTCCAAAAGCCATCAAAAACCCTTACTGGTACTAGGGTTCGAAGCCCGAACGTGACACTATCTTACCAATTTCAATGTGATAGCTTCGAATGTTGCATCTCGCAATCTACAAGGATCGAGACAAATATAAATGCTACATCCAAATCTTAATATGACCATTTGTTCATTCCTGACGCGTAGAAGGTAAGTACGTCTGGGCGATCAATACAAGCAGCCGGCGCGACGTTCGTGAGTCATGGGTGGGCGGACTTTTATATAACTAGTCTAGACTGGCTCAGTACGCGTAAACACATTCGAACTTGAAATTGACTGGAAAACTGCATGAGCTTGCAGCTACCCGAATGAATTAATTGATTTCAATGTAAACCAATTTCAGTCAATTTATGAAAATGTTATGTACGTGTTCATAAATTTCATCCAATTAAAAATATATTTATACAAAAAACAACAATGTAACTGGATAAACAAAAGGAAAAGCTTATTTATTTATTTGGAAAACCAACAGCAACAAATACGAAATAAAAAGATGTTATAAGCAACACATAGCCAATTACAGGTCTTCACTTTTAAACATCTAGTTAAAAATATGGACAAGAAAAATATTACCAGTTAGTACATAAATACACTTAACCTAAAAAAAGTTGAAAATAAGTTACTTATAAAATCTAATTAACAAAAGGGAGAATTATAAAGTCTACGTTGGAAAGTTAAACATTAAGAAAGTTAGTTAAATCAATTTAAGTACCTAATTGAATTAAGTAATTAGCGGAATTATTTTTTAAAATTACATCTTATTTATAATACATATAGGAACACGTCTAGATTGTTAAGTAAAATCAGAAATAGGTCAACAAATATCAGTTTTATGGCAATTTAAAAACTAAAAAAATCAATTAATTGAATGGTAGAATTATTAAATCCATTGACGAGTTACTTCACAAATCTTGCAAATTACCAGCTAATATGCTCTCAAATGTTTTTGCCCGAGATTTCAATAAAAACGTAAAAAAATATACCTAGTGAATAAATGTAGTTCCCCGTTGCAGCGTTGTTCGATCAGGCATTCAGACATATTGAAATGTAGGTACCTAGTTTCCATAAGAATTAAAAAAATTACGATGAAGTACTATTCAATATTATTAAGTTAACTTAGAAGAAGAAGAAGAAGAAGTACACTTTATTGCAAAAATAAGTAATACAAAATAATGGATACAACAAGAAAATTAGCTTATTTTAATGCAATTGGCGGCCTTATCGCTAAAAGCGATCTCTTCCAGGCAACCGATTTACTTTGAATGGACCAAAATTGACAGAATCTAATGAAGGTAGCAGAAGGTGTACTAATTGCAATTGAGAAGTTATGAATCTAATTAATCTAATACTACGTACATATACATATGTACTTACGTAATAAGATACATATGACTATGCATATACATACATACACAAATAAATACATAGATACAAATATATATTTATATATACAAATACATCATTATATAGGTACAGTACATAAAAGAATGTAAGGATATTATTTCACAAACGGACGGCAGTAGATTTATTGCCGAGTAGATAAAGTGAGATAGTGCTGTTTAACCATATTTTTAAAAACGTTTTGTGATTGAGCGCGTCTAATTTGTATTGGCAGCGCATTCCATAATCGGACAGCTTGAACGCTGAAGGATTTGTCTGTAAAATTAGTACAATGCATTGGCATTTTGAGTGGTAGGTTTTCTGAAGACCGCAAGAGTCGCGAATGAGTTGAGTGAAGAAACTGAAAGCGTTCCTTGAGATAGAGAGGAGTTGATGGATTGAACAGAATACTGTATAGAAGTGTGACAATGTGAGTATTCCGACGAAGTCTTATGGGCAACCACTTGAGTTTAGTGCGAAATTCAGAGACGTGATCATATTTACTCAAACCAAATATGAATTGTATGCAAAAGTTTTGAAGTCGCTCAAGTTTATCAAGTTGGTCCTCTGTAACATCAAGATAGCTGGTGTCACCATAGTCAAGGATAGGGAGAAGCAAGGACTGCGCAAGTGCAATTTTGGTAGCAGTAGGGAGAAAGTTTCGCAGGCGTCTTAGGGAACTAGCAGAAGCAAACATCTTTCTGCTTACTTCTTGTATCTGTGGACCCCAGGAAAGAGTCGTGTCAATATAGATACCTAAATTTTTCACTTTATCAGCGTAAGGTATAACAGTGCCGTTGAAAACAACATGGGGAGTTTGGGACCAATCAACATTACCAATTTTCCGAGAGCTGCCAACAACAATGACTTGAGACTTTTCTGGGTTAACATTAATGCCATATCTCATGCTCCACTTACTTATATGAGATAAATCTTTGTTAATAACCCTAATAGCTTCCGATAGCTTTTCACAAGGCGTTTGGGTGTATATTTGGAGATCATCCGCGTAAAGGTGGTAGGTTGAAGTAAGTTGGTCAGAAATAGAATTTATAAATAAAGCGAAGAGCAAAGGAGACAAAACGCCACCCTGTGGGACACCAGCAGAAGTATCACACCAAGAAGAGAAAGAATCTTCTATGCGAACCCGCTGCCGACGTCCAAACAGGTAACTGCGAAACCAGTCAATTACCGTTGGAGATATGTTAATGGAGCGTAGAATGGCCAACAGTATGTCAAAATCTACCGTGTTAAAGGCATTGCTGAAGTCCAACAATGTTAGCACTGTCATATTGCCATTTTCCATGCCTGTCCTGATATCTTCCGTAACATTGATCAAGGCTGTGGTCGTACTGTGACCTGGACGAAAACCGGATTGGTAAGGATTGAGGAGATTGTTCTTGCGAAGGAACACACTGAGTTGGTTATGGATGAGTCGCTCAAGAACTTTGGATAGAAAAGGAAGTATAGATATTGGTCGGTACTCAGAAATGGACGTGGGATGGGATTTCTTTGGCAAAGGAATGATTTGTGCGTCTTTCCACAAGTATGGAAAGACACCACTAGAGATGGAAAAATTGAGGATATGGCAGATAATAGGAATGATTTCGTCAAGGATAGGTAGGATCATGTTACGGCTAATACAGTCGCTACCAATAGCATTGGATGCTATTGACAATACGCTCTTCTTAACATCACAAGCAGAGAATTGACTAAAGACAAAATGTGGATAGTTGGGAGCCGGAAAAGATGATAAATAGTTTAGTGTGCAGGTTTTTACAGTCCTATCAAAGTTGGACGAAGCTGAAAAGTGCTGATTAAGCGAGTTGAGGTCCAAGTCTTTAGGAATGGTATCTTGTCGTGATTTTCCAACCCCCATAGATTTAAGAAATTTCCATACTTTCGCTGGATCTCCATTTTGAACAGATTTGTGAATATGCTGGCGTTGTGCATCCCTACACACCTTATTACAGTGATTCCTTATATTGATATATTTATCTCGATGGTGATCAGTATTTCTTATTTTCATCTTGGTCATTGCTGTAACTTTCTTATGTAAGAGTACTTTTATGTCATCGGAAAGCCAAGGTGCTGGAAGATGTTTCAATCTGATAGGCCGTACAGGAGCATGTTTGTCGTAGATGTTAATAATTGTTTTCGTAAAAATATCAACTTTCTCATCAATGCTATCAGCGTTAAGGAGCGTTGTCCAGTCAATGCTGCTGGCATCTTCAAGAAGATTAGCAAGGTTAATGCTACCAAAATTGCGTTGCAAGAGAATTTTTGGCTTTGCCTTAGGCGGCCGAATTTTGTATGAAAGGTAGATAAGATCATGATGAGAGAAAGCGTCGGCATAACATTGTCCATGTTTGGCAACGTGTTGAGAAGAAGAAACAAAAATAAGATCGAGAAGTGAAGGAGTAGAGTTAGGAAAGTTATGAGTAGCATTTAGTGGAAGGATGGATAAGTTATTAGATTCAATAAGAGAGACAAGGCGAGATGAGCGATAATCATTCTTCAAAAGACATGTATTGAAATCCCCCATGACTATGGTGTGACTGTAAGAAGGGAGAACCTTTTCCAGGAGTTTTTCCAAAGAGGAGAAGAAATTTACTCTTAAAGATGGGCTATAAGTTAGTACAAAAATGCTCAGATTACGACCAAATAAGAGACAAAGATATATAAATTACATTTCACAAAAAATGACGCCAGTACTCGCGCATTTAATTAACTGATGCATCACCAAATCTAAACATCCATATAGGCCAAAAATAGGTTTAATCATGCCTATACATAAAAAGAGAAGCCACAATAATTATAGACTTAGGTATAACTGTCATGCATAGATAAAATCATATAAAAATATTTCCTTCCTGTCAAATCACAATATTGTAAATACACGAAAAAAATATTTATAACACACAAAAAAATATTACATCCCAGTTATGGACGATAACTCCTAGTCTTTCTCTTAAAAATGTTGTAAGCTACATAAATAGAAATGAATCACCGAATAGTTTGTACGCTCATAACTCCCAAACTACTGCACCATATTGGACAAATTGTTCTTTTATTGTTCATAGTGGGGAACGTTTTGTATGGAAAAAAATTGCTGTAATTTAAAAATATCTGAATATCTGAAGTGAGTGTGCGACAGTACGTGTGAGACAGAAGATTCTGAGACATTGTTATTTTTTGGTCGAAAACGTATGGCGTTACGAAGTTCGCCAGGACAGCCAGTTAAAAATATTATTATGTATTACTTCTAAGAATGCGATAGAATTTTATGTTTATACTCCCTCACAGAAAGCTGGAAAAAAACACGTTATTATACGCGTTTATTTCGGTCTACAAGCTGCAGTACCCTTAGTGGTTACCATACTTATAAGACCGGCAGGCGTGTTGTAAGCTAATTTGCGCCTCCTTTGTTTGACCCGCCAATGCACTACATCCTCCGGGACATAATTAGCCCTGGACAACTTAGTACTCTCAATAAACTACGCGCCCAGGTTGGTAGATCCAAAGAAAACATGTGCAAGTGGGGCTAAATTCCCACATCACAAAACATCTGCGAGTGTGGCGTGTCAGCCCAGTATGGCCCGTTTATCTGTTTATCCCTCCTATCCAATCTCCTGCTTCCTTAAGGAGTTGTAATCCTCATAACAGAACCTCAAGCGTTGCCCAATTTTGGGCACATGAAATTGTATTTTATTTTATTTATATTGTATCTTACCATAGAAACGATAAGATCAAGAAGACCGGCATTAAGTAGGTTCCACTATGTTCCATTGTGCGTGGAGGAGCCAGTGCCTTTACCAGAGATAGGTATTATCTGAAGATTCATAGTAGACTATTAATCATAGTAAAGCCTTCATGGTTTAAAATTTTGCTTATTGCAGAATTTTCCGTCACATGGACGAAGATGGCAGCAAAAAACTGAAAATGGAAGCGTTTCTCTATGCAGTTAAAGAGACTGGACTTCAACTGAGCAAGGAGGTAAAATTTCACTTGTTATTGCTTCTTTGCCTTACAAATTTGTCTTTTTTTCGTTGTGGAAACCTTTTATTGATCCTCGCTGATAGGGGAGTGATGGGTTTTGTAGGACTCCCGAAACCCAACACGGTATTCCTTCCGCGTTGGTCCACTTACGCATTTTCAGTCCAGACAGGTGCCGGACCACATGCAGCGGGCCCCTTCCTCAAAGAGACGGGTGTGGAATACGACACGCTTTTATCTTGGGACTTTTCTGGTCGGGAAACTTAACAGCCCCAGCCCCAAGCAAGCTACCCACTATCTGTGTTTCGGAGTTCTGCAATATGCATCCTTCAATGCCCGGTACTCCTGGCGCGGGCCGGGCGGTAGAAGCCTCTATTTCCCCTTCCGCCATCTCATTAGCGCGGATTACCTCCTCGGAGAATGTGGCGAAAAGAAAAAGTAATGAGAGCCAAAATAGACATTCTTTTGTCGGTGAAGTCGAGAAGACGCATAATTGAATGTTGAACCTAGATCTCATTTCACATTTATGTTTTAATGATATTATAAATTACTGTGTATTTTGTTTCTTGTCGCAAACTTAAACATAAACGTTACATACTTCCATACAAACTTTCATCCCCTATTAATTATATTTATTATTTCTACCCTAGAGGGTTTCTGAATGTCATATTTATTAACGTCGAATCAGCAGCCTTAAACACAAATTTCAAGCTTCTAGCTCTGAAAATGACGATATTTCCATACATCTTTTCATCTCCCCCTTTCAACCCTTTAAGCATTAAAAAGTAGTCCTTTCGCACGCTCTAGACTATACCTAATTTCATTTAAATCTATTATTATACAGACAGACAGAGTTACTATCGCATTTAAAATATTAGTAAGGATTTCAATAACATTTTAATTTTTTGACATTATTTCACAATTACAATTATATAATTATATAATAGGGTATATCTAGCGACTATAATACCGTTTAGTATTCTTATGCACTCAAATTGTTATCGATACATACATAGTACCTTTGCGAAGTTTTGTGGTAATGATTTAATTATAATAATATAATACTATCCTGGACATTATTATCTAAGCAGAGCTTTTCCACACGGCTACATATCAAGCTATACAATTCCAGTATAAGCTGGTTCCGCGTTGTATAGGATTTTAATACAATGAGAGTGACCTCTCATTGTATAAAAAATATTGGGAATGTATAGCTTCATTTGTAGCCGTTTGTACTATGGAAACCAGATAACTGATATATTACATATACCTACTAGTTTTCTTTTGTAAATATATACTTGCAGAACAAACAGACACGTTCATGCACACAAGTATCTGTCCTGGGTGAGAATCGAACCCTGGCCTGCGGCGAGAAAGGCAAGCGTTTCCCAAACACGCCAACCGGCCAGTCAATATATGAAACATATGATGTTCGTTTTCAGGATGTAGAGGACCTGTTCGATAGTTTCGACCCAGACAAAACTGGATCGATCGACCTTGATGAGTTCCTCACACAACTCCGCGTGAGTATCTAATATTGCAAATATCAATATTTTTCTGTGGATGAAGAACAGAAGTTAGAATAGACTAAATGAAAGTTTACAAGACAATATCTATGCACGGAATCTTTATGCGAGGAATACTGCTTTTTATGTTATTATAACCACGCCCGCACTAGGTAGGTATGACGGATACTGTACATTCAGTGAGAGAACAACTACTTATGGGTGACACAAATACTAAATAGTTGTCCTGTGCGGGAATCGAACCCGGGACACTAAATTGTGAGGTGACTGTCTTAACCGTTGCATTTCATAACGAGGTCAGAATTTCTAATGGCATCACTCAATCAATATAGGTGCTAAGAATCGTTATATTTTATTTTTTTACTAGCTGTGCTCCGCGGTTTTACCCGCATTGAACTTTATAAATTATAGCCTATGTGTTAATCCAGGGTGTCGGCTAACTCCATACCAAATTTTATTAAAATGACACACTGACAAACTTTCGCCTTCATAATATAAGTAGGATTACTCCAAATACTTCTAGTTTCACAGGACTATTACAGGAGTGTCGACTTAATTTTAATTATCTACGTATATGTTTCCATTATAACATATAACCATGGTGGCCGTCCTTGAGAATTCACTCTGAGCACAGAGGAAGATATCAATTTCCAAAGCAATGAGGTCTGAATTGCACGCTTCACTGGTGCCTTGCCCGGTAGATTTGTACTGTATTATGCGAGGAAATACTCAATGTATTGACGGAGTTATTGTCGAATTGTCTTATTGAATAAGTCAAGGAGACAATGTCGTCGGTGCAAGGAATCGTCATACGACTTATGTTACAAAACATCTGTAAGACCCATTGTAAGAAAGCGCGTAAGCGTTGTGGTGTGAAAGAGGATCACGAAGATAGAAAAAGGTATGCTGAGATGGTTTGGGCATTTGGAAAGGATGAATGAAAGAAGATTGACAAAAGAAGTATACCTGGCCTGTGTGAATGGGACAACCGGGAAGGTGAAGACCTCGTAGAAAATTCTCTAACCAAATCGGAGACGTTCTCAAGATAGTCCAGGTCAAAAGTACCCTAAGCCGGCGAGCATGTATGAAGAATATAATGAAAGTAAACGAGACAAAAGAGGTGTTCAAAGATCGCGACAAATGGAAATTCGTTGTCTCTGCCTACCCCTCTGGGAGAAAGTCGTGAGTCTATGTATGTTAAGACCCTTTCCTGGCTGAAATTTTTCTATGTAAAGTAGCAGTATATTTCTTCCCTGGATTTTGAAAATACATTGGCTGGATTGGATTTTTATATGGAACAGAAATATCTGCGTCAACTACTCCCGACTGTTTTGTTTTGTACATAAACTTGTTTTTGTATTTGACCTTGGTAATTATAAATAACAGGTCAAAGCAGGAAAGGTTGATAAATAAATGTTTTGATTAATATGTCGTATGATATATGTTATTTGTTCGGAAATGGTTGCTCCATAACCCATGAACCCATATCAATAATAGTAGCTATTTTATCATGAAAACTAGTTTATTAGACATAGTTATTTAGCTATATTCCTGTTTAACCCTTTAACCGGCTGCATATCAATTTCAACCTTATCGCTTTTTAATAAGGTCCTAAAACAATGAACAAAATATATAGTAAAGCCTAGATCTAAAACTGTTACACATGAGTGCAATAAACTTGAAACCTGGTTAAGGGTTAAATGGATCACCCATATTAAAAGCTGGAGTCGGTGGTTTTTACTGTTTCTGTAGTATCTACAAAGATATTTATCAAACGCAGCCTCCCATGGCAGAGCCCCGGCGTGCGATAGTGGAGCAAGTTTTCAAGAAGCTGGACAAGGATGGAAAAGGCTACGTCTCCATCGACGATATACGTAGTGTATACTGTTTGACGTCACATCCCAGGTACCGAAATATTTATTTATTTATAACCAACCTTACATCTACTATTACAGGATAAATCCCAATGCAGTAGCGAAGACCCCAATTTGTTTATTTCCTATAACATATTACTTTATATGCACTCAGTGTACAGTGGAACACATCCAATTCTGAAGCAATATCGTTGAGAGAGCGCAGTGCGTGTCAGTGGTGCCATCTTCAGTAGGTTAGGTTAGGATATATCTATAATATTAGTAGGCTTTAGCTGTTATCACGTTCGCGTGAACAACTCCTATAAATGTTTGTGCTGAGGAGAAACTTTATCTATAATCTATATATGTAAAAATCAATGCCACTTTTCGTTGTAATGTTACTTATAACTTAACAACGCCTTTACCGATTTGGCTAATTTTGGTCTTGAATTATTCGTGGAAGTCCAGGGAAGGTTCGTACGTAGAGAAAATTTTAAAAAAGTCTTGAAAAAGTGTAATATCAACATCTTTTAAGAGTACCCATTTTTTTTGTTTGAATAAATGAACTTAATAATCATTTTTTTTATTACTATGCCTTATACGTAGCGAAGCACGTACCGGGCCGATAGTTATATTATAAATTTGACTTTTTTGCGCGTATTCTTACGTTGTGCAATAGGTTTATCAACATACATAATTGGGCCTCAAAGAAAGTTTCGTGCACAAGTGTAAATCAAGTGCAATTATTTATCAGATATCTTTTGTATGTGACCAGTATTTTTTTACTAGATTGAAGGCACGAGAGTCGAAAACGGCCAACTTCAAGATCCAAGGTCACAGGTAGTCTTTCTTGCCAGAAAATCTCAACAACTCTTTTAGCTGTTAAAAATATTTATTGATTATAAGTAAATCTAATAGTATAATATCTTGGGACAACTAATACACTGTCTGATCCAAAACTAGGCAGAGCCTGTGCTATGGCAACCATACAACTGATAAACAAATATATCTCTAAGGGTCTGTTTCACAATGTCCAGATAAAGTGTCGGATAGCTAACAAATAAATAAACTGACAGATATAAGTTCTGGATAAAACACATTGCGTTTCACCATCACCTTCCCGGTAAATTTATATTTGCCAGATAGCTATTCGGCAGTTACTAATTAGTAGGTTTGGCAATGTCGCATTTTGTCGTTCCGTCTTACCTAACAGACAACCTATAAATACATTTCTTATGATAAACGCGCCTAAAATTATCTTTTTACTATTTTTTTGTGGTTAGCATTTTCAGGTTTGCATAAATATTTTCATATTTATCTTCTAACTATTATTTTATCAAATAAAAATACATACATACTTAAATTGATTTTTTTTGCGTGAAATTAAACGTACGAAAGTCAAATAAATAGACGTCAAATGTTAATGTCAACAAATGCATTTTGTTTATTGCGGTGTTTCGGTCGTGTTTTTCTTAGCGGTGTGGGATTTATGCGCGGTTCCGTTACACGATCAAATAATTCATCAATTTCGTCTTCAATAGTATCAAATATTACCATTAAATTAAATTATTCGCAACAAAACACAAGTCTAACAATAAACACCACCGAAATAAGCATCGAATGACATCTGTCAGATATCGTATCCATCAGTTAACTTTGCTATCTGAAGCTTGATCTGGCCAATAGTTTACTTTGCAGTTTATTTGCCAGTTAGTACTATATATATACGATAGATAAGTTGCAAGTAGCTTATTCGGGACTTTATCTGGACATTGTGAAACAGACCCTAAATACTAAATAATCGTGCTTGCAAAAATTTGTCACACAAATTGGTGGGGACCGAACCCACAACCTCCGGCTTAGAAGATAGGATCACTAAAAACAGGCTCGCTGTTTGCAGTGATTGAAGACAATCTAATACAGCCTGATAGAGGTCAGACTCAGGATCAACGGCTTTACGAGCCGGTGTACCTGAAAATCCCTGTTACAATGTTTGGTCCGTCCCTGAATTCAACTCAAGCCCTCACTGGTCAAAACGCTATCTGCCAGGCAGCTAATTATCATTCATCATTGCAATATTTTTGAAGTGAAAACTACTTTAGCGCTTTGTGTACTTTTTTGGGATGGGTAAAAAATGTTAAACTCCCGTCAGAACACGTGACCTGGGGCTCTACCGGCTAAGTCACCGAACATCGACTTTTAATGGCGTTCAAATAAATAAAGGTTAAAAATGACTTAATCAATCGTTAAATCGGCTTCCATGAGCACATGTGACGTCATAAATGGTCCGGAATCTATTGTCAATGTTGAGGCCGATTTAACGATTGATTTAGTAATTTTTAACCTTTATTTATTTCAACGCCAACTAAGAAATCGATGTTCAGCGAATTAGCCGGTAGAGCCCCTGATCGAATATTCGTAAGACGAAGGGACTTTTTTTAAATTCACACTTTCCGTTTGTTTATACACTCACATTGCCGCAGCATTTTTGAAGTGATAACTTTTCTTAATTATGTTATTAGATTGTTTACAACCGACTGCCGGTTATAACCAAATGTAGTTCTATTTTTAAATTTATTCCCAATATAAGGAGGGAAGCAATTACTGTGACTCTTTACCGTCCAAAGATGCGAATTAGCATCGTAGCTACTCGGATCAAATAAACACTATTTTCCGAGTATGAGAAATTGAAAAATAGTTTTCACTTCTATCGGTAGTCCCTAAAGACTGCCCCGCATGTTTTGTTAGGGAACTACGAGATAAACGGCCTTCTGATTTCTTTGTTTATTGAAGTGGAATCTCTTTGACAGATACATGAGCGGAGAAGAGTCGGCTGAAGTCATCTTTTCCAAGTTTCTTGCTAATTTCGAGGCTATACCCGCAGTTGATGATAAAGTAAGTATTAGTCTTCCTGACCACATTTTGACTACGTACGACGGCCGATTTCAACGGACACGAGCTAACTATGCAAGACATATAGTGCAGAAGTGTTCATACGGGTGGTTTCTTTATTCCCCCTCTCTCATTAAGCCATAGATCGGTTATCTGACATGGAACTGCAGACCTGGCTGGCGGGTAGCGGGTCTATACCCGCCAGCCAGGTCTGCAGTTCCGTGTTGGGGTGTGTCTGAAGAGCTATAGGACAAGTTTTCAGCTTGCCTCAAATACCTACCCAAAAATGCGTGCCAGCTCTTGGACTATCGATTCTTAGGCGATAGTTTTACGTGTGCTCCGATGTACGGGCGTAAAACACTTCTGATTTGTGGACGGGCTGCTACTAAATGTTCTTCTTGCTAGAATAATCTCAATAAAACTTAGTGTCCCGATTCACAGGACCCCATTTTCTGCGACCAAAGAAAGTTTGGCTTATTATGTCATGTTTGGATAATGATATCATTGTATGTCATAGCCAGATGCTTCCACCAGTCCGTAAGGAATCGACGGGGTTAAGCAACTAGGCACTAAAGTGGTTTAATTTCTAAGCGTGTCCGTGCCGGAGAGCACGTTAAGCCATCGGTCCCGGTTGTAGCCATTAGGCAACTGGGCTGCTGCCTCTGGCATCGTAGCTCTCAAACAGATGGACCGATCTCGATGCGGTTTTCATTTGAAAGCCAGTTTTCTTGCGGTATTTCTTAGCTATGTTTGGTTAATATTGGTCCAACAGTGTAAAAGAAGTAGCTCTATTAGAAAATAACCGAAATGAACCTTAACCTTTAAACAGGCTATGGACTATACGAGGCCACATTAATTTCAACCTTATCACTTTGCAATAAGGTCCAAAAACAATGAAAAAACGTATAGCCAAGCCTGGTTAAGGGTTAACACTATTTACAACTAATTTAGAACAAATATATGGGACTATCTCGAACGCTTTTTCTATCAATCAAAATGGGACTATCGAGGTCAGTGCACAAACAAAAGATAAATCAAATCATATCCCTATTAAATATACATTTATCTTCGCCAGGTGACTTTGGAGGACTTCATGAACTACTACAGCGGTATCAGCGAGACCATAGACAAGGATTGTTACTTTAACCTCACGATGCGCCAATCTTACAAACTCTAAGATGGGTGCTTGCAGTTCGCTTACTTGCTTATCTTAACTCTCACAACATTTAACAAGTTTTTCTTCACCTATATTCGTATCTGGTTAAACCAATATGATGGTAGTTTAACCTTTAGTTATGTAGTAGTAGATGTTTAGCAGTCATGTATAGATGACTAACAAAAACGTTTCCAAGTCGTGACTAGCGTGCTTAGCACATTTTGATAGTAAGGAAATTTGGTACACGCGGCTAAATATCAAGCTATACATTTCCAGTACAAGCTGATCTCGCGTTGTTTGGATTGCCATACAATGAAAGGTCAGCTTATATTGGTAATGTATAGCTTGATATGTAACCGTGGGTACAGTATTTGGAGTTTTATAATCCCTTGTCTTATTTCGGTTAACATATGTCGCATAGATTTAATCGTACAACTGCGCAGGATTGCATGGCATTCCATAATGCCCTGAGAATGAACACTCGATTGTTTCATGTCACAACTTGTTGTAATTTGACCTATATTAACAAATAAATATTCTGATTCTGATTCTTTAGTCACTCAGGATGACCGATGAAATCTATGCGACATAAGGTAAAGCCAAAATAGGCATTCATGTATTAAATAAGTACATCTTGTGTACCAACATGTTATGTGAAAATCGGCCTTAAGGAAGTGTGAATTAATTCTGTGTTACACCGACTAGGGGGCTTATTGTATATGCAAGTTTAGCAATTCGATTTGAACTACGCACAACTTTGTCAATGAGTGTGATTCGAGTTTCTCATAAAGGAACTGCTACAATAGAGCGTCCTTGAATTGCTTTATAGACTGTGTGAACGTAGGAAGGGTGCTTCAATTTCTATGGTAGGGGTTACATTTTCGATTTTCTAATTGATAGCCTGAATCGATTGCAGGAAGGTATTCACTATATTTTCGTTCGAAAACTACAATCTTGTCCGATGGTTGAATTGAGAAAACCAAATTCTGACATTAAGAGACGGACGGACCATCGTATGAATAATCTGACGTATATACAAGGTGTAACTTAAATAACTGACGTTTGTAACTTAAGCCGAATTTTACTATAAAACTGAATAACGTGTACCATAATAAATAAACATGTAAAATACACAAAGGTATGTATGAACTTCCCATACAAGAACTACGACCAGCTGATGCATTTGGTATGGGAAGCCAAAATAATATTTTTCGTAAGTCACAAACTAGTTTTGTTAATCTTTCCAGTTTCATAGACAGCGCTCCTTAAATTACTACATTATTTATGTCACATGTTGTATAAAATACCTGTCTTGTTGTTGGATCGATGACCTAGAATCTTGACTAATATTGCCTGATCCCCAATTAAACAAAATTGTATTATTGCATCTCTTTCATCATAGTTCTTATGAAAAGAACAGGGCATCTTTAGTTGTGTTATTTTTGTTTGGCCGCGATGTACTCGGATAAATTATTTATTTTAGAAGCATGCATGATGCATATTACTGCGCAGTTAAGTAGTTTGGAAGTACTATGTGTGCCCTGTTCTTTTCAAACTACCTACATAAGAGAGAGATAGACTGATCCGTAAAATAAAGTTACTTCTGCATAATCGTTACTTTAGAGGAGAGCGATTTGAAATTGGTTTAGTACAAATTCAGCTATACCATTATACATAATCTTTCTAGCAATTTGATTATTGTTCTATAAATAATCGAATTGCTAGTAAAAAAATGTAAAATGTATAGCTGAATTTGTACTAGACAAATTTCAAATCACTCTCCTCTTAAGTAACGATTATGCGGAAGTAACATTATTCTACGGATAGGTAGAGATATTTAATTTTAGTGATGTAAAACAGAATCGCTAGCATTATCTGATGGTTTTATCAGACGATTGTATCTAAAAGCTGAAGTATATCTCGAGTATTAATCTCTTAAAAAAATCAACCAGTAAAAACATTTTTAGTTCATTTGATAGCGTATCAAATAAACTAAAATGTTGTACAATGAAAAATATAACTTTATAAATGTTTATTATTTCTTTCATTGTCATTTAGGTAACCAAAGTGAAGTTGTAAAAGGCGCAAGTCATAGTGACACTTTTGAGATTTAGACGATTGACACACTGCCCCGCATGATGCAGCGTAGTGCGTGAGTGCGTTCTAACGTTGCTTGTATGTATTACCCGCTTGTATAGAAAACCCGCACAGTCCAACAAACAGAACATGCATCCAAGTACGTTCATGCAGATGCATGTTCTGTGTGTGGGACTGTGCGTGTTTTCTATACAAAAGGAGATACTTACAACGCATAGTCCAACACATGAACGCGAACGCACGTGGATGTATGTTCTGCGTGTTGGACTGTGCGTGTTTTCTGTACAAACGGAGATACTTACAACGCATAGTCCAACACACAGAACACGCATCTGCATGAACGCACGTGGATGCATGTTCTGTGTGTTGGACTGTGCGTGTTTTCTGTACAAACGGAGATACTTACAACGCATAGTCCAACACACAGAACACGCTTCTGCATGAACGCACGTGGATGCATGTTCTGTGTGTTGGACTGTGCGTGTTTTCTGTACAAACGGAGATACTTACAACGCATTGTCCAACACACAGAACACGCATCTGCATGAACGCACGTGGATGCATGTTCTGTGTGTTTGACTGTGCGTGTTTTCTGTACAAACGGAGATACTTACAACGCATGGTCCAACACACAGAACACGCATCTGCATGAACACACGTGGATGCATGTTCTGTGTGTTAGACTGTGCGTGTTTTCTGTACAAACGGAGATACTTACAACGCATTGTCCAACACACAGAACACGCATCTGCATGAACGCACGTGGATGCATGATCTGTGTGTTGGACTGTGCGTGTTTTCTGTACAAACGGAGATACTTACAACGCATAGTCCAACACACAGAACACGCATCTGCATGAACGCGCGTGGATGCATGTTATGTGTGTTGGACTGTGCGTGTTTTCTGTACAAACGGAGATACTTACAACGCATGGTCCAACACACAGAACACGCATCTGCATGAACGCACGTGGATGCATGTTCTGTGTGATGGACTGTGCGTGTTTTCTGTACAAACGGAGATACTTACAACGCATAGTCAACACACAGAACACGCATCTGCATGAACGCGCGTGGATGCATGATCTGTGTGTTGGACTGTGCGTGTTTTCTGTACAAACGGAGATACTTACAACGCATAGTCCAACACACAGAACACGCATCTGCATGAACGCACATGGATGCATGTTCTGTGTGTTGGACTGTGCGTGTTTTCTATACAAACGGAGATACTTTCAAGCAACGTTAGAACACGCACTCACGCACTACGCTGCGTCACGCGGAGCAGTGTGCCAATCGGCTTATTAGTCAACTATTACGCTATGGAAAATGACTGACATTATTTGTAATAATTACATATTAGGCTTATTTGATTTTATTCTAATTTACCTTTTAACCTGACGTGGTAAAATAATATAAAAATGGTAAGTAAATGGTTGGAATTGTGACTGATGCTCAATTGATTTTTTCCTATACCATATTGGGTAGTATAGCCGTCAGCGTTATGAGGATAATTAAAGCATAATTATAGTGAATAATAATGTAACTATATTTTTTTTACATTAGCTTTATCTGCAATATATTAATAATAGCAATAAATATATATTATATGCCGCTCTAAAATTATAGATCAGTTTTAGTACTGTGTATTGTTTAGACAACATTTTATTCTGAACACTTGAGTCTTTTTTAGGACGATTTTGTCTTCGTTAACGTCCATTTCTCATGAATCTAACAATAAGAATGTTTAGAAATAGTTTTTGTACTGGAAGTAGTAATTATTATACACATTCGATATTCCAAGATAAATGCAAGTCTGAAAAGGTTTCTTGTTAATAAATAAATTATTAATAACGTTGTAGTTCGTGTTTATCATTCAGGTACTTTTACATGTACACGATAAATATATGAATTGTAGAGGAATTGAAAATAAAACTTCTACTTAAGTAACATTCCCATGTGTTTCGAAACGGCATTTAATAGTTTTAACGGCAATGCAGTTCTAGGATTGCGTCGATATTAAGACTGCACGAATTTATAATAATACAATTGAAAGCTTATTGCCTAATAAATTTGATCTATGTGTGGTATATTTATGTTTGCTTGAATAAAGTATTCTATTTAATGTGTTTTTTTATTTAATTATTCTTTTATAACCATAAACGTTAACGTATCTATAAAACAGACTCAACTCAGAGCTGTGCCACTTGCGGCGCTAATTCTTAAATACGTTTGGTTAAGGCCCAGCATAAGGTACCCATACGTTAACTTCCTTTCTTTATCGTATAGGCAGTGGTCACCCTAATGTGAGAGTTGTTCAAGCCGCCCAGTACCTAGGCATCTGACATGACAACAACCGGGACCGACAGCGCCAAGTGCCTCTCTGATCTCCCATGTAAAAACTGACCGCGTGCATAGGTACTTCACCATAAACGTGAACGCACGTGGATGCATGTTCTGTGTGTTGGAATGTGCGTGTTTTCTATACATACGGAGATACAATACAACGCATAGTCCAACACATGAACGTGAACGCACGTGGATGCATGTTCTGTGTGTTGGACTGTGCGTGTTTTCTATACAAACGGAGATACTTACAACGCATAGTCCAACACATGAACGTGAACGCACGTGGATGCATGTTCTGTGGGTTGGACTGTGCGTGTTTTCTATACAAACGGAGATACTTACAACGCATAGTCCATCACATGAACGTGAACGCACGTGGATGCATGTTCTGTTTGTTGGACTGTGCGTGTTTTCTATACAAACGGTAAACTCTCACGTAAAAACTGACCGCGAGCATAGGTAGTTCACCTCGCCGAATACTTACGGACCGATGAGCGCAACTGGCTGCTAGGTTTGTTTAGTACCACAATCTGTAAATAACCCTTTCAATGACTCTTTATTCTATAACAAGAGTTCTACAGCTGAAACCAAAGCGTTGCATATAATATAAATTGAGTATTGAGTGGTACAAACGATCCTCATAGAAATTACCCGCCAGAGCGGTGACTTTGCAAGGTAAGTGAAGAGGGGACCTGTAATTATGATGTGCTCTTTAAAAATCAAGATACGAAATCAATATGTAGTGTTAATTCCGCTAGTTAATATAAGTAATAATCAAGCCGTGATAATATTAATAAAAATAATATTAGTAAAAATTAAGAATAATAATAAAAAGTAAACAAAAATAAAAAGTAATAAAAAAGGAAGATTTGAAAAAAATAAAAAGATTAGAAAGAGAATAAAAACTAAACCTAGAATAAATAAACTAACCCCTAAAACAATGTTGCTGCAATAAAATAGCAGCAATGAGTCGTCGGAGGCTAATTTGCCCACCAATAAAAAAAATATGATATAAAAAATTCTGTATTTCATTTTAGTACCTTCACAAATCTGCCTTTGTTCAACTTCCTATTGCTAATATGAACAAACCGCCCACCACATGCTTTAGGAATATGATCTCTCGCATAAAGAACGCAATGTTATGTTAATAGCTCTAGTAATAATCCAACTAATATTATAAACGAGAAAGTTTATTAGTATGGATGGCTGTTTGATACTCTTTGACGTTTTTACGTCTGAATGGATTCTAATGAAACTTTACAATAATATAGCATAAACATCAGAATAACACATAGGCTGTAATTTATAAAGTTTGTCACGGGTAAAACCGCGGGCTACGGCTTGTAGTGTAATAAGTGTGTGGAGTAGTTTACGCGTTTTGCCACTATTGGAAGTAAGCATAGATAAGACCTATTTTCATATTTATTTCGCTTAAGTTTCGTTTTACTACCTACTAGCTGTGCCCCGTGGTTTTACCCGTGTTTAATTTTATAAATTATCACAGTTCCTCCCCCGTAGTTGATAGCGTGATAATATGTAGCCTATATGTTGACCCGACCTCTTAGTAAAATTCATGCAAAATTTAAAGTAAATTCATGCAGAACTATTGGAGTTTAGCCCGGATATACATACAGACAAATAGACACAGACAAAAATTCTAAAAACTATATTTTTGATATGCGTTTGGATATGCGTTATGGCTTTTTCTTCAGTTGTCCATATTGAGATATCCAGTTATTGAGTTCTAACTTTCTTTGTTTAGGTTTCACAAATTATATACCTTACCATGAAGTTTTCACAATTAATTCCTAAATCCTCTTATAATTTTGTTGGGATTGGAAGTTTTTTGAAAAGATCTCTCAATCCACACGCACATTTTGTTAGGCAACACACAACACATCAAAAATAGAACTATATATCTACCATCATTTTGTAATAACCAACAAGGTACCTATATATATTAGCAAAGCTTTTCCATGTTATTTATCCATGTAATGGATAAGGATATAAGGATGAATTATTTTTGTATATTGTTTAATGATGAACGTACCTACACAGTAAAATTATTATTTAACCGGCTTGTTTTATTTATAGAAAATAATATTCATGTGCAATCATTTGCATTTTCACTTATAATTATGTGTTATTTATAATAATTTTGATTTTATGAAGCGCACTTTGCAATTTTGACACTGTTTTTTAATCAATCAAAGAGAATATAACAAACTACTATAATTTTAGAATCAATGTCAAGGCTCACATGTATTAAAAAGATATTGTTAAATATTCACGCTGTTGAAATGAAAGCATTTGAAATTTTCAACCTTATTGCGTTACAATAAAGTTCAGATTATTGTTCCGATATCAACGAAATTTCACTATAATGTTAGTTACGTCTATCAATCATAGACTTAGACCATCCAATACTTATGTATAGTAAATTAGGACAGTCACAACCTATCGAATCCCTACTTTTCTCACAGTCGACGAGCTCTTCAATATATGAATTATCGGGCGTCTTCTCGGTGAGTAAACGGAGTACCTATCTAAGGGTGGGAGAGTCAGTACTCTGTGCCGAAAGTCCATACATTTTAGTACTTTAACTAATCTAAATTTTAGTTACATATCCTTGGTACGTTTCAACCAGATGGGGTACTGTTGAAATATACATACTTACATACTTATCCTTACTGATTATGTCGTTCTATGAAGCTCTATGTCAGCTACTTTCAATACTTCATAAACTTCAAAGTCCGTAGGGGAACCAATGTAGCCCACAGCCTAAAGAATTGCCAACCTGAAGTGGCAGTGGGCGGAGCACGGCACGTATCTCGTAAAACCGACGGCCGCTGGGCAGAAAGGTTCTCGAGTGGCCACCACGAACCGCAAGAGGCATTGTGGGCAGGCCTCCTTCAAGGCGGACCGAAGATCTTGCAAAGGTCGCGGGAAGCCGGTGGATGTGGGCAGGACAAGACTGGTCATCGTGGAATGGAGGTACCTCGAGGTCAAGCCGTCTAGCGAATAAAACAATAAACATAGTAATCTTTTGGACTATTCATATATTTTTAGTGGAACTATTCATTTTCTGACTCCTCCTTTTTCGTTCTTTCTGATTAAATTCGTTGCGGGATCCAAGACAGTTAAGCGATTCCCCGGGACATACCTGAGCCTCACCGCTCAGTGTTATTTCATTGTGTGCCACTGTTGGTCCTGGCTTACAGGACTTGCAGTGGTGGGTAAGACGGAGGGACTAGTCCCGTCTTAAAAACATAGTAACCCCTAGTAGGGCCTAGTGCCCCTAAGTGGTGCCCAGTGGCATTTGATTTAAGGGGGGTTTTGTGTAACCGTCGCTCTACGTTAATACGTACGACGCGGGCATCTATTTCGATGGAAGGTCGTGGCATTTCATCGATTTTAATGATAGCTTAGGTGCGTTGAGGTGATGGTGGTTGCAGAATAATGAATTGTGTATTTTTGTTTTTACTTCTTTCAATTTTCTTGTTTGTTACTTCTTCACTTCTCAATTAGGTACAATGTATGACAATAGTAGAATTTATATAAATCTTAAGTACATACGTTTTAATCTCTCAATGATCAACTTGTCTGGCTTACTATATGATTGTCATGGAATACGCTCTACACATTTGCATTATTTTGTTACTATTGTGGTTGTCTACCTGCAGCTTGATTGCCTCGTGTCCAGCCGCTAATAACAAGGTCCTGGGTTCAAATCCCGGGTCAAGACAAAATTGATTTTGGGATGTTTCTGTAAAGAAAAAATTCTCAGTATTTGCCCGAAGCCTAGGAGTTGGCGGTATCTGGTCCCGTATGTGACCGCTTTCCGGTCTTGTCGCTAGTCTTCCCATCGAAAGTGATAGAATATAAAGTGCCCTGGTGTTTGCGCACCCAGTTCTGCTCTATATGTCCCGTACAGATGGCTAGCTAGTCTCCATTGAGATTGTCACCACAGGTAGGTCACTTCGCATTGGGTTGGTTCGCTCTCTCAACAGCTCGGCTGAGAAAGTACCTCCGCACGTAATAGTACTCAGTTTATTGCTTAGCGCATGACTCGAATTCCCTAATTCGAGGAGGTGGAACAGTCTGTAACGTGACCACTTTCTATCAAATGGGCCGTATGCTAGTTTGAGTAAGTAGTTGAATAAAACCTTATTTGTTAAAGCAAATTAAAAAAAGCTAATAAAACAGCTATCATTGTCACTGTCAAAATTTCTTTTGGTAGTTAGTTTTTTTATCTTAGGACTTGTAAGATGTAAACGTATCTAAAAGAAAATCTAAATTTCTAATTATAAATGAAGTCTAGCCACAACATTGTTTTTGGGGGGTGCAAGCCAGGTAAATGAATTCAATTAAAACTTCCACGTATAAGGACTGAGTAGACTACAAATTTCCTCCTCGGACGCTCGGAAGAACCTGTATTAAAAGCCAAGAGGATCTTGAAGTCTCTCTGTATGTGAGGATTGGACCCTCCAAAGAAGGTAGGTGCTTTTTACTGTGTCCCGCCGTACGGAAGAGGCAGTACCGGAACGTAGGCTAATCTTCTCTCTTTCAACAGTCGGAAAAGGGTACTGCTGCTGTCGACACGACCGTCTGGTGACACTGCTGCTGCAACGCTGCTGCAACGCTGCTGCAACGCTGCCACTACGCACCACAAATAGTCTCAAGTAAAATCTAGATACTGCTAGAGTCATGCTGTGAGAAAAGCCATAAGTAAACAAAACCGGGGCTGGGGGACGATTATTCTAAATATTACCACAAATTACACTGTTTCTAAAGGCAAATCCTTTAGAAGCAATGTAATTTGTGGTTATATTTAGAATGGAGAAGAAGAAGGAATGCATTATAAAGAGGAGTATATAACCTTTTAGATCAATAAATGACATCCTTTCCAGATATTTGCGCGTAGTATTGTAGAGTGCCGCTAAACGGCTGCACCAGCATGGTCCCGAGAAGTCCACAAAGCCGTACATAAAAATTCCTACTGACTAGTGCGCAGCGACAAGCTACTGCCGCTTCGTGCCTGCCTAGATCTGCTTTTTGTAATACCAGGGTTGCAAAAAATCATACAGCCCAACCAATAATAAGCGGTTTTCGTAGCCTATGAAGCTTACACATAGTATCAACAACACATAGTACAAAATTTGCCTTTGAAACAAGGTAGTTTTCAAGTCGAGCATCTAATAGAACTACAAAAGCGCATTGCAATACCAAACCGCAACGGGCATCGTTATTTCAACAGCTTATCATATTTTACTGAATATAACCATAATTACTTTTTTGTGTATGTAAGTAAAGTGTAAATAGCTCAGTGCGAGGGTAGCAAAAATCATGAATCATATGTCCTCTTACATATATTATATTTATTTTCAGGTCTGCAACTCATTAGATTTATGAGCTGAAGATCCGAGAAACAAAGACAGCAGGGCTAAGATCCCAGCATCCGGTAAAACCATTGGGTAAGCAAGAAATTTTAAAAAGTATGGATACCTAAGTTTTAAAGTGCAAGCTTCGTTGGTTTTATGCTTTCGTTAAAGTTCCTTTCGTACTACTGTTTTTTAATTAATTTTATTACTTTCCAGATAAAATAATTATCCAAAATGTGTCGAACAGTCCATGCAGTGCTATCCAGCCTAATATGTTTCATACAAATGTTAGTGAGGGTCTTCATGACCATCATTCTCATGATAGAAAATGTGATAAGGATGCTGTTACAAACATTTTACAACTTCTTATCGTTCATGCTACAAATGATATCATTAATACCAATCTGTATGGTATTTCTACTAACAACGAGACTGAAATGTTTTATGTGTGGCGGTGGAGGGCCTTGTCCTGTGAACAGAGGTGGTACATGCGATTGTCTCATGTCATTCATGGCTATTTTGATTATATTTCTAATATTCCGAGCGACCGGAACGCTAGACAAAATATTCTACAGTTTGGGATATGTCAAGGAACCACCTAGGCCCCCAAAAAGGTTTGTAGCTACTCCTGGATCTATAACGGAATGTTCGAGAAACGATTCTGGCACCGAAATAATTGGAACAGATGAAATATTGTATGATTCATCAGGGACTGAAACCGTTACTACTGAAGAGATAGTTCTAGAATCCGAAGGGTACGTTACTTAAAATCTTTCACATAACGCAACCACCTTTGAAGTCAAGCGCTTTGTCTTCAAATCTCAGAAGCCGCTGTCATGAATCAAGCGGACATCTGCGTATGGTTGGATTATGTAATAAATTAACAATAAATTATTTTAATTTTTATCTATTTTTTTTACATAACCTATTTTCCATCGTGTATAAATCAAATGAAGGATTGTAGCACAAGACAAGTTTATCAAGAATATTTCGGGTCTCTTTGTGAAATAATTTTACTTCAAAATCTTCTAGTTTTAGTAATATTTATCTTTACTGAATAAAGAAACCTTAGCCGTCTTTAGAAACAGTTCCATTGCTCAATTTACATTAAAAAGTAGATCCAGCTACTGATGAATTGTATATCTTTCAAATCCATTTCAACATAAAAATATATTTTCGTCTTTATAGACGAAAATATATTATAAGAGTCTGTTTCACAATGTCTAAGTTAAGTCCCGAATGGTGTATTCCCAACCAGTAACACCACAGCTTGTAACACTGTTACTGGTTGGGAAAAAAAATCCCATCCAGTAACAGTGTTACTAGATGCAACATTTTCTGTTGCAACGAGTAACACTGTTACACTTCATTAAATATTGGTGTTAAACGTTGGGAAAAATGTTCCCATCCGGTAACAGTGTTACTGGATGCAGGATTTTTGTACCACGTTGGTATCGAACTCACAATAAGCGAGACCAAGTTTTTATTGTTTGCATAATGTTGCCACTACAAAGACGCATTTTTTTTATAAAGTGTGTTTTTTACAATGGCAATGATGAAATATTTTTGTAACCTATAAAGGAGATGTTTCATATATCTATGGGACTCCAGCCATAACATGTACCTTTCAGTGAAGCTAGGAATAGCCCCTGAAAAAGTAACTTTATGGTTGTAAAAATAAATTTAGTATGCACTTAAAAAAAAATGACATATGTCAAAGGGCTGTGAAATGGTATAGATGACGTTTAGTCGTTTACTTAACCTTTTTCGTTCAGAAGTACGCTTTAGACAAGTAGTTTTGTTTACATGTAAATTGTCACATTTGCTTAAAATTTGTCAAAAAGTTGTATCCGAGAATAGTAGGATAATTGTAAATAGTAGTAAAATTCATAGAAAGAAAGTAATAGTAAGTTCCTATTAAAAGTCTATGTGACATTATGTTTGATGTGAAACGATTTCAAAACGACTGTAGTCTAATCAAACTACATATAGCACGCCAATGTTCGATAGAATATGGCAATTATTCAAAAACTATTAATTTTTGAACGCTGCTAATCAAACTTATTAACGAAAGAACATTTTTCCGCAACTCATGATATGTTTTGTTTTTTATGACATATGTGCATCTGATGACCACAAATGAAACATTTACTTTAGAATGCTATATGTTGCGACAAAAAATGTTGCATCCAGTAACACTGTTACAGGATGGGAACTTTTTTCCCAACGTGTAACACCAATATTTAATGGAGAGTAACAGTGTTACTCGTTGCGACAAAAAAAGTTGCATCCAGTAACAGGCGTTACTACGGTGACCTCTACTGTGGTATATTACACCCATATACAGAACAAATAATCGTCCTCATCGCACAAAGTTTTGTCCTGGTTGGGGAACCAACCCACGACCTCTCTGTTAGCAGTCAGCGTCACTAACTACTACACCAACAGACCTATCTTCTACAAAACAGTGTTCTTACTACGTATTCTTTTACGCAAGGTGTAAATTACAACCATTGCCATAATTACAACTATAATAGTCTTAAGGTCCAACCACACCAAACGGCCCGCATCGGCCAGTATCGCACCGCACGGACGCGGTCGGATGCCGCCGCATCCGACCGGATGCGATCGGATACGGTCGAATGCGCCGGCATACGACCGCGTCCGGCCGGACGTCGCGTCGTCGCATACTACTACCTTCGCTTCTTTTTTAGTTTCATAGTTTTAAGCCCCAGCGCACCCGGCGGAATCCGAACGCAGGCGGACGGCTCCGAGCGCATTCGGCGGTATTCGAACGTATGCGCCGGTATCCGAACGCATGCGGACGGAGCCGATCGCGTGTCGCGGCATGTCACCGGCTGTGTTTACCCTTGACTTGGTAATATAAACTTTAAACACTGTATACACGATTTAATTTCGTTTAAAGATTGTAAAATTCGTTTCGATGCGGACCGATGCGGGCCGTTTGGTGTGGTTGGACCTTTAATCTGTTATTCATTTGTAAACGCATTTGCAGAAAGTGGACATTTAAAGTAGGGGTAGGGTCAATTTAATAGATCACATTTGACTCTTCATAAAAATTCAACAACGTAACCTTAACCGGCGGGCATAGAATATTATTTAGATTTTCATAGTTAGTTATTTTCATACTACACATTTGCTTATTTTTTTGATCAATTGCGATTTATCCTTATTGTAATAATTACCAAATAAGGTCAATTTGCTGACAGATGTCAAATGTGATCTATTAAATGGCCCTGGACTTGGGGCCCATTATTAAGACATTGACTACTTAACTAATAATGTAATAAGAATGATATTATATGAAATTGCACCGTCCAAATAATCGTTCTTTCTGTTTGCATTTGTTACGTATAGTATTCAAATTTTGATGGGTTCCATAATATTTCCGTTGTGTGTATCTACATACTGGCATGTTGACTTGACTGCCTTGTTAGTCTGGCGGTAGCGTGTTCAATCGTAGATAATGAGGTCTTGGGTTCGAATCCCGAGTCGAGCCATAAAGTTATTTTGGGATTTTTCCGTAATAAGAAATTCTCACCATCATCAGTCTGAGAGTTGCGGTAATAAACCCTCGTGCCTCGGAGAGCACGTAAAGCCGTCGGTGCTGTACCTGACTTCTTTCCGGTCGTGTCGCTAATCGTCCCATCGGATCATGAGAGTGATAGAATAGAAAGCGCCCCTGTGTTTGCGCACCCACTTGCACTATAATATGTTCAGCGCAGATGGCTAGACACCATTGAGACTGGCCGCCGTGGTCGAAATCTGGTTAGGAGGGCATTATTTATTTATTATGTTAGTTCCGACCTAATGTTACCGTGCGTCCCCGTCAAAATTTACTAACTATGTTCCGTTCCCCGTCGCGTCCAGGTTGAAACGCCGTCTCGTACCTATACGTTACATATTTTGCGACCTTATATCTATTGATTGCCATAGTTACTACTATAAAGTGTAAAGCGGACATTTAGTAAGTAAAATAAAAGTGGTCAACCGAGATAATTTGGGACCCATTATTAAGACATTGATTGACTTATAATGTTATAAGTAGGTATAGCACAGTCCAAATAAAATCGTTAGTTCTGTTAGAATTTGTAACGCAGTATTTAATGGGTTCCTCAATATTTCCGTTGTGTGTATCTACATACTGGGTAGGTAACTGTAAAGTTTATTTCAATAAAGAAAAATATAAAAACAAAATTGTAAAAGTAAACAGGCACAATATTATACAAATTGGATATACCTAAGTTTTAAGGAAGTTATAAATTTCAAACATATCTTCTAAAGTGGCTACTTTAGAAGTTAGTTACGATTTGATGAATTTTGGATTCATACCCTTTTAGATTTACAATCATTAGTAGAGAAGCGATCGCAAAATGTACAGACGCCAGCACATTAAGCTACCCCAATCTGTCAAATTTCCCCAATTGAAAGTGAACCTTGTGCTTAAGTGATAAAGTTGAAAATCTATAAAAGAAATTTGACAAATTGGGGTAGCTGGATGTGCTGGCGTCTTACATGACTAAAAGAGAAATTAATATCTTAATATGATAGGTAAGAGCAAAATAAATAGCATAATGAAAATATGGCCGCCATAAAAGTATAAGTTAGAAAATAATGTTTAACATTCGATAAACATAGAGTGCAAAACTTATTGAGCTGAGTGTAATCGTGTGACTTACGTAGCTCGTTCATGTAACGTTCTTCCTGAATGGCAGAACACATTTTCTTTAAATACAACACATAGGTATTAAACTGTACTCGTGAGTCATCATCATCATGTCAGCCAAAGTACGTCCACTGCTGGACCAAAGCCTCCCCAAAGAATGGGGGATATGCCATAATCGCCACGCTTGGCAGACGGGTTGGCGATCGCAGTTTGATGGTCATAGTTCACAGGAAAACGCTGCTACCCGTTCTCTGGTAGGTATTCCCTCGGTCGATTTATACGCCCCCCGTAGGATGTGATGGGGTGATGATATTCTATGCCGTCACCACACAGCAACAAGTACTCGTGAGTGCTTAAATGAATTCATAAAAATCGGCCATGGAGGAATAACCAAATATACAAATTTCCCGTGGAAATATAATAGTGTATTTTTTTTTTGCACGCGGTCATCTGATCCCAAACTAAGCAGAGCTTGTACTATGGAAACCAGGTAACTGATATACTACATATACTATTTTTCTTTTGTAAATACATACTTATATAGATAAATTACACCCAGACTCAGGACAAACAGACATGTTCATGCACACAAATATTTGTCCCGGGTGGGAATCGAACCCACGACCTCCGGCGTGAGAGACAGCGTATCTACCAACCACGCCAACAGGCTCGTCAAAAGTGTATGGAATAGACCTCTGCTTAACTACAGTCAGCTCAATATTTGCAAGCAGCACAATGCCTTGCGGTCCTCATATGTAATCTAATAATAATTAAACAAAGTCCTAGTAATAATCAAACAACACAGACTTGGTCACAGTGACGAAGTTGCTCAGCCAAGAATAATTCAATGCCTTTTAGTCTTAATAGATTTCTTCATAATTAATAACTCTGTTGACCAAAAGTCAGGCTCAACCATTGCTATCTTGTAGAATATTTCTGTTAACTCCCTTCTCAATATAGAGAATGCTGTTAAGAAGGTAACTATTAATAAACTTATTATATATATTATATATTATAGGTAAATATTAATAAACTTATTTGTTTGGTGATATTAAAACTTGCATCTTCTGCTAACACAAAAATTGATAAGGCCTCATCATTATGCAACTTACGAACCCAATTTGTAATTCCCATTCGTAACGCAAATGCATATCATTGAATGCATAAAATTAACTAGGATGTAGTGATAGTATACATATCAACATCTTCGAATAATAATATTGTTTGTGTAGAAAGCGTCGGACTATCGTAATAGGATAGTTCCTCAGTCAACGTAGTGTCGGAGTCATTTCTCGAGCACTCGGTGATGTCTCCGGGCGTAGCTATAAAGCGCTTCGGTCCAGGGGGTAGCGCTTTAGTGTAGCCCATTGCATAGAAGATCTTATCGAGTACACCTGTCGCTCGGAATATCATGAAGATAATGAACACTGCTATGATGGACATTACGGCATCGCAGGTGCCACCTCTGTTCACAGGGCAAGGGCCTCCGCCGCCGCACATGAAGCATTTGAGCCTTGAAGTTAACAGGAACACACAGCATATCGGTATGAGTGATATCATTTGCAGTACGAACGACACGAAGTTGTACAATGTTTGTAAGAACATCCTAACCGTGTTCTCTATCATGAGAATAATGGTCATGGCGACCCTTACTAGCATTTGGAGACCACATATTACGACAGAAAGTACGGCGTGAACAGTGCGACACATGATTTGATGACGATCTGTAATAAAATAAATTTTTACTAAAGACTAACATCAGCACGCAGCCATTCCACTCTCACAGATAACTAAGCCTATTACAGTCCACTAGCGCCGCATAACTCGTAAATAGAATCAAAAATACAAAATATGTTCTATTGTTACTGTGGAAAAGGCAATAACGTAATTGTATAACACCTTATCAACACTTGAAATATAGCTGTTTAGCTAAATCGTGCATTCAAAACATAAACACCGTTTTTGTTACAAATGCACGATTTAGCTAAACAGCTATATTTCAAGCGTTGACAATGTGTTATAAAATTACGTTATTGCCTTTTCTACAGTAATAATAGACCACATTTTGTATTTTTGATTCTATTTACGAGTTATGACATTTTTTCGATTGGCAGCGCTAGTGGACTGTAAAATGCCCCTTAACTAGGGATAACTAACACACCGCTATTTCACCCCAAACTAGGCAGTGCCTGTACTATGGCAACCAGACAACTGATAAACATATTTCTAAATACATACAAATTATAGACAAAAATCGTAATCGTGCTCATCACACAAAAATTTGTACTGGATGGGGATTGAACCCACGACTCCTAGCTTAGCAGTCAGGGTCACTAACCACCAAGCCAATATCCGATGTATGTATATTTTTAAAAGTATCTCTCCTATATCTTTTAACATATTATCTAAATGCGTCAGCGAAAAAACTGAAGGTATATTTAATTTTAGGCTTTAATAACCGATCACTTTTCCGATATTTTTTGATCGAGTTTCATTTTACCTAAAACTATTGACCGACGTCTTTTTAGTTATATGCATTATTTGACATATTTTAAGATCATCGAAGTATGTGTCATAGGTATTATTTTTCCGAACTATTTTTCGCTGATTTACAAAATAACTTTTTGCTATTTTGATTTCGCGTTTGAACTTTTTCATTTGCCTAATAATTTATTAGCCACATTTTCACCACACCGAAACAACATTTTATTAAATTTGGGTCACAAATATATAGACGGTTACTTGGTAGCATTGTCAATATTAAAATAGTGTCATAAAAAGTCAATATGTGTGCTATAAAATTTAGTGACAGAAAAGAATCGCTGCAAAACAGACTTTACACAGTCTTGTTTGTCCTACCCTAGTGTAATTTAAGCCCGCGTACGCGCGGAATAGGGCGGCCCGCGAACTGAGGAGCAGGTGGTGGGCGTTAGAACCATCTGCGACGATAAGCTCGCGTGCGACGATAAGCTCATACCCCGCAGCCCCGGAACCGTGACAGAAACAATGCTTGCTGCTTGTTGCATGCCTGCTGCATGCCTGCATGCCTGCTGCATGCCTGCATGCCTGCTGCATACCTGCTGCATGCCTGCTTGCATGCTGCATGTCTGCTGAATGTTGCTTAAAGTATAATGTATGGTAATTAAAACAGTGGTATGATTAATGTTCGGAAACATAATACTTCGAACAAATGTTATTTCGGCTAACCTTTTCACCAATGTTACACATTGGTGAAAAGGTTTTCGCCCAAATGAAACGTCGGAGAAATGAAAATAAAAATGATAATAGATCAACTGATACAGTGGCAGACGTGATTTCGGTGAAAGAAAACGAGACGATACAAGTTGAAAAGTTTTAGGTGAAATGAAATTTGGTTTAATATTTTTTGGAACTTATTATAGGTAACCGTCTAAAACACACAATTCCAGCTATAAGCATGGCAATATTAAATGGGAATCTATTTTGCCGATAATGTCTTTGTCCTCAGGCACACATTGTTACAAAAGGAAGACAAAATGCTTGGGAAAAAATGATGTGTTTTTAAAAATGATTGGCCAGATAACTGTTAAGATGGAAATCAATAATTGTAAATGAAGGTATTTCAGTAAACGATTTGAGTGGTACTTATAGAAAGAGTGAATAGTTTGGGTTATAGAATCATCATTTAAAATTTCGACAATAATGGCGAACCAATTGAATCTATGGATGAACACATCACATATAAATATTTAGGCTTTAAGGAATCTACACAAATACAGCAAACATCCACCAAACAAAAACTATTTACTAATTTCACTCAACGATTAAACCGCATTTTGAAAACACACCTTAATTCTAGAAATCTAATAAAGGCCATTAACACCTATGCAATTCCCATTTTGACATATTCCTTCGGTATCATACACTGGTTAAAAACAAACATCAAAGTGCTTCAGCGCAAAATTAACACACATTTAACAAAATATAGGAAACATCACCCAAAATCCTGCATTCAAATGCTCACTTTACCTCGCCGAGAAGGAGGAAGAGGACTCATTGACATAGAAGACTTGTACAATAAACAAATAATGACAATGACACTTAGGTCTTATTTTTACACTAAATCCCAACAATCAATCTTACATGAACATTAACAGTAATTGAAACAGATAAAAATTATACTCCCCTTAATTTAAACGACAAGAACACAACTGAACAAATAACAAACACTCAACAGAAGATTTCAGCATGGGCGCAAAAGTCTCTCCACGGAAGGCATCGAAGCCGATTGAGCCAGCCACACGTCGACAGGCATAAGTCAAACGAATGGCTCGTACGTGGGGAGCTGTTCCCAGAAACAGAAGGTTTCATGATAACAATCCAGGATGAAACTATAGTGACACGTAACTATAGAAAATATATTTTAAAAGACTGCAATCAAACAACTGATTTGTGTCGACATTGTAATTCTGCAACCGAAAAAATTCAGCATATAACAGGAGCCTGTAAATCTTTAGCGCAATCGGATTATAAACATCGACATGACCAGGTTGCAGTTATTATTCATCAGCACTTAAAGTCAAAGTCAAAGGTACTTTATTCCGTAAAAATTTAACATTTATGTGGAATCGTCATATTTTTTTTTACCCTACCGTGCAGTGCATGACGTGGCAGCTACTGAGAAACACTGCCAGAAAAATCAACGGAATCCTTTAAAAAAAAAAAATACTTAAGATTAATTACAATCATGTGTGTTGACTCAGAACAACTCAATCCCAAGCACTTTTATCACTTAAATAATCAGAAATTTTGTAATATGCCCTGTTACACAATTTGGCTTTAATAATTCTTTTAAACTTATTCGTAGACAATTCTCTAATGTCATTGGGAAGTTTGTTATAGAATACTTAGCGTATAAATTTAAATTTATTTCAACTATGTCTCCCTACTACAAATACAAACCAGAAATCATCTTAGAATCAAGCAACTCTAAAATATACTGGGACAGGACAATATTTACGGATAAGACGGTATATTTTAACAGACCTGACATCACTGTGCATGACAAGATAAATAAAACAGTTTTCAAACTCACATAACTTACAAAACAGAATATCTGAAAAATTGAGTAATACCAAGGTCTTGCGATCGAAATTAAGACGCAATGGAAAGCTCAAACAGTCCATATTATTCCTATAGTATTGTCTTCCACTGCTATTGTCCCTAAATCTCTTCTCCAAAACTTACACACTTTAGATATGCCCTCATACACACTCCACATGCTCCAGAAAGCCACAGTCTTAAATACTTGTCGCATCACACGAAAATTCCTCACATCATCCACGTTAACATCAGCATATTCTATTTAATCTGCCTTCACCCTTGGCTTAGGCCCGCGTGATAGGTATTGTTTACTACCCTCGCAAAAGAGGAGAAAATAAAAATAAAACCGGCCAAGTGCGAGTCGGACTCGCACATGAAGGGTTCCATAGCAGCAAGTATTTCAGTTGATTAAATGAAAGCAAATTGCGGTTTACGATTTATGACGTATTAAAAAAAAAGTACTTGCTAGATCTCGTTCAAACCAATTTTCGTTGTTAGTTTCTATGGTAATTGTACATCATATATTTCTTTTAGTTATTTATCATTCTCTTATTTTAGAAGTTAGAGGAGGGGGGTCACTCATTTTACCACTTTGGAAGTGTCTCTCGCGCAAACTATTCAGTTTAGAAAAAAATGATATTAGGAACCTCAATAACATTTTTGAAGACTTATCCATAGACATACATGTACATACGACGAAAAAAAAATGAGTTTCAGTTCTATGTATGGCGACCCCCCAAAATAATTGTTTTTTTTTTCTATTTTTGTGTCAAAAACTTAATGCGGTTCACAGAATACATCTAATTACCAAGTTTCAGTAGTACAGCTCTTATAGTTTCGGAAAAAAGTGGCTGTGACATACGGACGGACAGACAGAGAGACAGACATGACGAATCTGTAAGGGTTCCATTTTTTGCCATTTGGCTACGGAACCCTAAAAAGGATACAATAATAATAATAATATATTACTACAAACATGTTCTGACTATGTACAAGCGCTTTTTTAAAGTCTACGTGAATAAAAAAAAACATACCAGAGCCTTTGAGGAAGATGATTTTAAAAGAATTTCATACTGAGAACTACAATACGTAAGTTATTCTTAAAATAAAGGGATTAGCGCGAAGCATTAAGTGCTAGTTGTGCTGCGAAATTATGCAAAAGGTAGGACATTTTTGCATATGGCCAGTCCTGCACTAAGTATATGTCCAGATGTGTAGAATTTCATGATTATATTATTTGTTATTTACTGCCCTTTACCGATAGCGAGCTACATCATAAATAATACTTCAATTCTTTATTGATTTTTATCGCCACAGATAATTCATAAATCCCTTTATGTATGAAAAAAACGATGAGGTCATATCACCTAACATTTATTTTAAATAACTTAAAATAAGCTATTTTATATACTATTGGAAGATCATAACATTAACCAAATAGGTGTATTTACGCGCGGGCATATTAAGTATTTTGGATTAAAATCGTGCGAGAAAAAAAGTAGGTACCTGCGTTTATATTATGCCACGCTCAGCTGCGCATATTTATTTATATTCTGCAATAAACTTTGAACACTTATATTACTTAAATTATATATTAGGGACTTAATAAAAGCTGATAGAATTATGACATCTAGTACAGGTTTTTTTTTAATAATTAAGGCACCACTTTCTCACAAAGTTGGTTCGAGTTGGGCACATGCATAGTTTAAAAGTAAAGTATCTATGTATTAACGCCATTTGTGATGAAATAATGATTTTATCGGTTTAGGTATACGATGCCAGAGACAAACTAACACTCGTGCATACATTATTCTACTAGGTATCGAGTGCTTTTGACGTTTAGTTTAAATATGGGAAAACGTTGTTCGTTCATGTGTGGTGGTTAAGGTATATCATTACCTGATTATTATTTGTATCCGTAAAACTAATATATCATTGATATTTGTTTCCACATAAATTCAAATATCCAGAAATTATTATTCTAAATCTTATTAAAAACAATATGTGCCCGTCCATAAACGTGTCAAAAAACTAAGTCTCAAAGATTAAATAAAATAACACATAACACCAATCAATGTTCACAATAAAAATAATATCTAAAATTTCATGCCTTTGACTATATACTGAATTAGATATATAATATGATAGTTCATAGATGTATGTACAATATATAGTTCGGCTGAAAATACTAAATATTATCGCACGTATAGTAAAAGTAATAAGAAACTAAAAAAAGTACCAAAGTACCGTTCTATTAGATAATACGGTTTTCTCAGTCGCTGTAGGTCTTCGTCTGGGCATCTCCAGGACAGAGCCCCATAATTGTTACTGCGGGGTTGAGGTAGACCGTTTAGGTCACCATGGCCTATCTTGCCGCCGCAGTGCAGAGAGGCTTTCACGCCACGCCGCCATTAATGACGTCATTCGTCGGGCGCTTGCCACCGTTCACGTGCCGGCTCTCTTAGAGCCTAACGGTTTCTCTCGTGACGATGGCAAGAGGCCTGATGGTATGACGTTGATCCCTTGGAGTCGTGGGAGACCGCTGGTATGGGACGCAACTTGTGTGGATACACTGGCTCCCTCCCACCTTTAAGTAAGTTCGCGTTCAGGTGGTGCTGTAGCGGAGCCTGCTGAGAACTCCAAACGGAGTAAATATGCTGCCATAGGTAATTGTTTATTTTTTATTTATTCTTTATTGCACACAGAAAAACATATTCAAATAAGACATTAGAGCTAGCATGTACACAGGCGAGCTTAACTCAACTATGAGTTCTCTTCCAGCAAACCTTTGTCAGAGTGAGAGCTTATATGAGATGGGTTAGAAACAGTGCACAACAATTTGACTTAAGAATAATACAAAAATAAAGACGAAACAGAATTTACCAGTGGTAAATAAATATATACATAAACCTGCTTACTAATACTACATACTAAGTTACTTACCTAACTACATACCTAATTATATAACATATATATATATATATACCTATATATATAATAATAAACATATAATATATACATAAATATTAACTGCCTGCCTGCTTAGTTAATTGAAAGAAGTGTTCTTTTGTTTTTCTCTTAAACACGTCAAGAAATGTTGTAGCGCGAATTGAATGTGGAAGGGCATTCCACAAACGCACTGCTTGAACTGCAAATGATCCGTCATACCGGCTTGAGGAGTGAGAAGGCATTCGAAGTAGAAGTGAAGTGGTTGAACGACAGATTTTTTCTCGCGGGACTATTTAGTCCCGCATATCTCCGTGAACGCTTTGAGTATTTACTCAAAGCGTTCACGGAGATATGCGGGAGCATTGGGGTTATGAAGGATAGAATAGAGGAATGATAGAATATGACAATCTCGACGTCTCCGAATAGGTAGTCAATTCAACTGCGACCGAAACTCGGACACGTGGTCATACTTTCGGAGGCCGTAAATGAATCGGATACATAAATTCTGTAGACGTTCGAGCTTGTTGATAAGTTCTTCATTTGCACCCAGGAAACAAGAACAGAAGTGATTGAGCAAGGTAAATTTTAGTGCGAAAAGACAAGAACTTCTGGAGCCGTTTTAGGGACTGAAATGAACAGTATACTCTCCTGCTTACTTCTGCAACGTGTTCGGACCATGATAAGGTGCAGTCAATAAATATTCCAAGATTTTTGGCACATTTGGAATAAGTAATGGGAACGTCATCGTAAATTACAGGAGGTGGACATATATGTACTATTGTGTTAAGCATATACTGGCCACCAATAATGAGAGCTTGTGACTTAGATGGGTTTACCAGAAGGCCAAAGCTTTTGGCCCAATCGCTAATGTTACCAAGATCACTATTGATGGCAGCTATGGCTAAACTAAAATCCTTTCACCTTTCCACTTTGAAGTGACGATAAAGCTGCAAGTCGTCTGCGTAAAGATGGTAATTAGAAGAGATAATTTTGGTAATAGCATTGATAAATACCGAGAAGAGAAGAGGAGAGAGTATGCCACCTGTTTATTCCATTTGGGCTCGAAACAATGGATCTCGGGGGCCTAGAAGCGCGGTCCTTTGTCAAGGAGTTGTCCAGACGACTTGTAGAGCACTCTGGTGATCAAAGAGCTGGCACGTACCTCGGGCAACGCATAAGCCTTGCGATCCAAAGAGGTCGCTAGCTTCTTGGGCACCTTACCCGCAGATGGCGACTTGAAAGCGGTTTTTTATCTATAAGTTATTCTTTTATTTGTAATTTAGTATAATTTGTACGTAGTTTTAATCTATTACCAATATCTATGTTAGTATAGTTTTAATTTATTTATTACTTGTGCATATTCTTTCATTATTATTGTTTTATTATAAGAAACTTAATTGAATCATAAACTCAAAATATCAATTTCGATTGTTTGTACGCTATAATATATTCTAAGACAATTTAATTAGGATTTTAGGCTATCCTGCCTAAATTTTTATTTACCACACTATAGAGGTTCTCAACATTATTAGAGGTTTAGGTGACATTAAAATTTATAATCTAAAAAATAATGCATAAATTTCTTATTGGAAATGTTACTATAGCTTACAGGAATATTTGTTATAGTAGGGAAGTGATTAGTGTATTTTTATGAATTTGCTTATTAGCTTTATCTTTGTAACCTATTGTATGCCAATTTATCGGGTCATAGTGGCCCAGCTCGTTCTGTAACACCTATAAACCACAATCAAATGAATTACATTTCATTTCATTGAATATTATTTTTATACTATGGATCAGAACCTTTTTTGAATTGTGTTATATTTAAGCATAGACATTGATGACATTGACATTCAGAGAGTATGTAATCACATCGTTAAATGACATTCGCTACTACTATTTCACTCTACCGAAGATTTCACTACGTTAGATTCTTTTCTATGACATTTTGATAAAACTAAGTACCTAATTGAGGAGTATGAGTAACCGATGAGATTATTCCAATAAGTATTGGAATTAAATGTGGCGAAGTAAACACTTTGCTTTGCTCAGAGGGACATTTTTGTTATACAGGCGCAAAACTCATACAGGTAAAAAATTGTAACATTTATTGCCAAAAATGTTTTAGTCCCTATAGACCCGACTAGAGCGTGTTGTAACAGTTCAAGGGCTAAACAAATTTCCATGAAATAAAATCGGTATGTTTCTCAGCTAATTTATCTAACAAGGAAATTGTTGAAATGAATAAAATACACCACTTTTTAGGTTCCGTACCTCAAAAGGAAAACTAACCCCATAAAGGATAACTGTTCTTCGTTGTCCGTTTGTCTGTCCATCTGTCAACCCTTTCTTCAAGAACGCGTAGTGGTTTCAACTTAAAATGTATAGCATAGACTCCGACTGGCAATACTTTGGCGCTGAGAAATCAAAGTTCTCAGTGAATGCCATCAAAAGATGTAGTCGTTTAAGCCTTTTGATTTAGACTTTCTTGTGAGTGATACCCGCAAGGGAGCCCATATCTATCCTGTTGTTCAAGAATCGTTAAATTTAACATGAAACAATGTCTTATAGCACAAGTTCAGGAAACAAATCCAATATTCGCTAATTTCATTATTACTAGCTGTGCCCGCGACTTCGTCTGCACATTTTTACTAATGTAAATAAAAAATAAACTCCGTAAATTTTACATCAGAATATCTCCATATTTTGTCTCTTATCGAAAACTAATAAAACATTCACAGCCACCTTACATATTTCTATAAAAACTGACATCCCCTTTTTTCCTATCGTTATTTTAAAACTTTTATAATGTCATATTTATTTATATCGAATGAACAGCAGAAAACATAAGTTTCAAGCTTGTAGCTCTAAAAATGACGACACTTCCATACAACATTTCATCCCCCTTTCAAACCCTTACAACCCTTTTTTCGCATTAAAAATTAGCCTATGTCCTTTCTCAGGCTCTAGACTATCAGGGTACCAAATTTAATTTAAATCGGTCTAGTAGTTAGCGTGAAAGCGCGACAGACAGAGTTACTTTCGCATTTATAATATTAGTAAGGATTAAAAAAATAATTAGTACGGAACTCTCGCTGCGGATTGGCCGGTTTGTGTAGTAGGTCACAGCCGTTCTAACATAACTTTCATTTCTTTTCACAGATAGCCATTGAATCATGTGTCGCACTGTGCACGCCGTGTTTTCCGTCGTAATATGTGGTCTCCAAATGTTAGTAAGGGTCATAATGACCATAATTCTCATGATAGAGAACATGGTCAGGATGCTCTTACAAACATTCTACAATTTCATATCATTCGTGCTACAAATGATATCACTTATACCAATCTGCTGCGTGTTTCTTCTAACTTCAAGACTTAAATGCTTCATGTGCGGTGGTGGAGGACCTTGCCCTGTCAACAGAGGCGGCACTTGTGACTGCATTATGTCATTTTTTGCACTGCTCATTATCTTCTTAATATTCCGAGCGACAGGAGTGCTCGATAAGATCTTCTACCAACTGGGGTACGCTAAAGCGCCACCTGCTGGAGCCAAGCGGTTTATAGCTACGCCAGGAGACATCACGGAGTGTTCGAGGAATGATACCGATACTACGATGACTATGGAACTAAGTTATTACGATGGTTTCACGAATTTTACAGAAACAGAACTATTCGAAGACGTTGATAGTTATACCATTACTCCAACTTAGTAACTGTACCATTAAATATTCAGTTAAGCTAGGCGTAAATCTAAGGGTCAACTCACACCGTAAAAGCGGCTAAGGGCAGCGAAGCGCAGCGACCCGCTCGGTAGAGAAGGCGCGCGGATTCCCGCGTCTTCTCGAGTATTCTAGTGACTTCTCGGCACGCCTACGAATCCGCGGGACGCTCTCCTGCGCAGTTCACTTACAACGAAACTCGAGGAAACTTGTGTTTAAGCAGTGAAAATGGGTATTTTGGATTTCATTATTATTGCTCATATAATTGAAGTAGAAGAGGAAGATCATCCATTTCCATCACTTCTTGCACTGCAAGAAATGAATGCGAACGCTCGCGCTTAACGGACGCGTGCGGGGAACGGGCGCGAGGGGCGGGATATTCCCAGCGGCCACTCGCGACTGCTTGATCATTCTCGGGACTTCCCGCGACTTCTCGCGCAGTCGCGCGGCTCCGTTTATGGAATTCGCCGGAATTTCCACGGCACCGCGGGCATCCGTGCGACTCGTTCGAGTTTCTCATGCGATTATAAGTAGTTAGTTAGTTGGGCGATAGGTTTCCGCACTTAGCCTCCCAATTGGGCCATTGTGCGTGATACTTGTTTGGCTACTCGAACCATTTTAGTTCCATCCAGAAGTCCAGGAGACCACGAAAGCCTGGCTTGAGGGCCTCCTGCAGTGTCTTCGGATCATTCAGGAACTTTGCCCGTTGGTAAGCGACGCTCTTGCAGTGTAGCAGTACGTGTGCTGGTGTTTCTTCATTTTCAATGCACCCTCTGCACAGGGGGCTGTCCGTGACGCCAATCTTGAAGAGGTGTTTGTTTAGCGTGCAGTGTCCGGTAATTGTGCCTATCACCATGCGTAGATCCTTCCTGTTCAGGTGTAATAGATGACGCGACAGGCGTTTGTTCAGAGATGGTAGAAATTCTTTTGTCTGTCTGCATGATTCCAGATCTATCCACTCTTTTTCATGTTCTTGTGTGGTTTTCTCACACAGCCATGTTTTCAGTTGGTTAAAGGGTATGGGTACAATGGGTTATAAGTATTATAGTAATGAAAATAAAGTTAAAATTCATATGACGCTGAAAATGCGCTCCGCTTCGCTGCACTTCGACGCTCTTTTGGGCTCCGCTTCGCTGCGCTTCGACGCTATTTTGGTGTGAGTTGAGCCTAAAGCTAAAATTGGAAAGTAATAAACTTAATTGGGGTTACCCCTTAAACCTGTAAAAAAGCGAAGGAAAAATTTTTACCACCCATCGTCATCATTTGACATGGCCTTTTTTGTATTCACCTGCCGTGGTTTAGCAGAATATACGAGTTGGAATTGCATTGAAAGATTTCATTTATTATTTTTAATCTTTATGTTTTTACAAGTTAGATTCCAACGAGATTATTTCCGCAACTTGTTGACGTTAGGATAATAATTCGCAAGTCGTAGATAGATTCGTAAAGCTTTTTTAGGATTCCGGCGAATTTTAGATATTGTAATTGAATTCTTAAAGAGTTGTAAATTTATAAAAATATTTTTTTTAAATAGTAGTGCCGACATCTCAAAGCTTACGGATCCATAAAATAATTAAAATAGAAAATTAAATTATTTTGTTAAATTATTTTCTTTTAGCTTACGCAAAGTTTTAGGAAAAATATTGTCAGTACATATTGAGCACCTACATACTTATTAAACTTTGTAAGCTATTTGTTATCTGTTTCATACAAACATTAGGTAAATTATATTTTTGTTCAGATCCCAGCCTGATATATCTACAATTCATGGAAATACATGTGATTTGAATTGCAGTAACTATGACAGAAGTACTGGTGATGAATTACCTGCTTGGTTATATTACTTACTTAGTAAAACATTGTTCTTACATATTTTTTATAAATTTTACTTTGTATTTATTTGAATAAACTTTACGCTAGGTGTGTTGTTCTACGCTATTGTAAATGTATCTAGTGTGACATACAAAGGAATCAGGAACCCATCTAGGACATATTACCTTTGGCTGTCACTAATCATTTAACCCCAGCAAATAACTAATAAGTTGACCTTTTCTTCAAAATACTAACGAGAATTTAAGGTATTGGTTTACGAGTACCCATAATGGATTGCGAGAATCTAAGGATACATACATACTGGCCAGTTGGTCAAGTGATTAGGGACCCTGACTGCTAAGCCAGAACTTGTGCGTTCGATTGCCACTCAGGACAAAACTTTGTGAGATGAGCACGATTTTTAATACGGTGTCTGGGTGTAATTTATGTAGGTAAAATTGTAGGTATGTATTTAGAAATATGTATGTACGTATGTTTATCAGTTTTTGGTGCCATAGAGGCTTTGCCTAGTTTGGGATGAAATTTCTTGGGGCAACTACACACTGCCATCTGGGCAGTGTGTTAGTTGTTTTGAAAGAGGTCTTATAGATTTTTTTTGTTTGTCTATAGTTATATCACTATTTATTGTTATAAATAAAAACATTTCTTTAGGATGGGAAGGGACGACGTCTGAAACAACCCTCTGAGCGTAGAGGTTGTCCCTGATCCAAATGAGAGTGGTTCTCCCACCGACCCAAATACCGGTCTAAAACATAAACACAAATTTCACCCACAAACAAACTTTTACCCCTCTTATAAATTAAATTTCTGACAAGATTTCTTGACGTCCATAGGTCCTCAAAACTAGACAAAGAACTAAACACTAAAGAGTACATTATTTTCATATAAATGTTCAATAGAAAACGTTCATTTACCAGTGATTTGGAGGGACGAAATAACCATATTTTTTTGGTGATGGTTGATCTGTGTGGCAAAGATAAGACTACCGGCTAAATGATATTTGCGTTTTCTCTAACTTGAGTAGAGTAAAGAAGCTAGTTACTCTTTAATGTAGGTACACTGAAATTATTTCAATTAATAATTAACATTTTTAACAATGATGTGAAAATGGCGGCCTCATCTCTACGCGCTTTCTCTTCCAGACAACCATTGAATGGACCGAGATTGAAGAAAAGGTATAAATATCCAGTAAGTGAACGCACTTCTCACTCTCTGTAGCCAAGCATTATACAATCGGGCAGCATGTATAGAAAATAATTTGTCTATAAATTTTATGGAATGCATTGATATCTACATATATTCTCAAGAGATATGTATATCTAGATTGGTAAAATTTACGATGATCTTAACAACCTCGAATATGTCTCGTAAAAGAATTCGAAACCGGAGTATGAAACCGAAATGAATATTTTTGAACAACTTTTCATCGATTCTCAAGTTCAGATATGGAGACTGTTGGTTGATAAATTATAAATCAACCACAGCTTAAACTACTAATAGAATATACCTACTCGAAATAAAAAGGTTTCTTGATGCAAGCAATAAATAAGAAAATCATGTATGAAATAAACACTAAGGGAAGAAAATATAGACTTACAAATTGGCACAATAAATTTATAGAGGCACTGCCGAGACGTCTTATACTACTGAATCTGTAAAAATTGTATTGCCAATTTTGCTAGTAGATCCCTATCATGACATAGTCATGTATTGCATAAAAATTATGTGGAAAATTATATACTTTAGAGTAGGTACAAAATAAGGGGGTAAAAGTTTGGAATTGAAGTTTAGGTCTTCAAAGTGTTAAAACTTTAATTTACTAAATCTTACTTTTATAGTATTATTCACAATTTAAAGCGTAAATCTAATCTCAAAAATGAGATGTCGAACAAGCTACGAACGGTACACACTGGCAGATCAAATCTAGGATCCTCTTGCTAACACACTTTCGGGTATGTAGGTGTCAACCATGGGCTTTGAACATTTCTAAAAACATGGCCGACTGATATGAGCATTAATAGTTTTGGAATGCAACTTTAACAAGTTTTTCGTTTTTCTATTGAATAGCCAAACCTAACCTTTTTCTTAAGCTTTATTGATATTTTAGCCCTTCTAATACTGTCCATATAACAAAAGTAATATTTTAGAAACAGCAATAGAGCTAGAGAGCAAGATAATGTGCAATATATCAAACATGTCAGACACTTGTCATATTGTGACCTTTTTGTAATGAGATGAGTTGAGGAAACAGCAAGTGAAATTAAAATTATTGTCTCAAAATCGTTTAGTGCAGTAATGTGTTTATTCAAGAACAAGAAGAAAGTTTGTGATTCTTATATTAGTGAAAAATACAAAGGTGAATCATCTGTCTGCTATGTGATCATATAATATTATTGGATAGTACTTGAGCAACCTGTAGCCGCAGATTTTTCTCTGTCCTAAATCTTAATTCAATATATTTTGTTGAATGGTTTTCGCTCATAACTCACGGAAAGGAGCTCTCTTGCTAGCTAAATGGATTTTGTATTCCTAAAATCCCACTTGTCGAATATAATCAGATATTATATGGAAATGTAGGACAAGCTTGTCTAAAAGCTAAGATCCAATAAGTTCTAATAATAGCTATGAATACATTTTGTGGCAATGTATCAAACATTTACGATATATATATTCATTTTACTATCGATACATTGCCGCTAAGAATATTAATTTATTATGGATGCATATACCTTATATGTAGCGATAATAAATAAATACGTTTCGCTGCACACAATACCGACCACATAGTAAAATAAAAAAAATATTTAATAAATAAAAAACCCGACTGCGTAAATAATGAACCAAACTACGTACATAGACAAATAACTGAAAAGAAAAAAACAAGCACATAGATGGCTGGTGGTCTAAAATTATATAATGTAATATTGAATGAATACTATTGAAGAAAATAAAATATCTTCTAATAATGGAACATAACAACTGCACAGTCGGGATCCATTACTCGACAGCCAATCTAATTTGTCAATGGATCCCGACTGTTCAGTTGTTATGTTCCATTATTAGAATATATTTTATTTTCTTCAATAGTATTCATTCAATATTACATTATATAATTTTAGACCACCAGCCATCTATGTGCTTGTTTTTTTCTTTTCAGTTCTTTGTCTATGTACGTAGTTTGGTTCATTATTTACGCAGTCGGGTTTTTTATTTATTAAATATTTTTTTTATTTTGTACTTTTTAGTTATGAGTTCCTAGCTAGTTTCAAAAATAAGTTAACCACATTAAGTATAGTATATTATAATTTTTGTTCTTAATATTTATGTTTTTTTTTTTTTTATATTTTTATCATTCATTATCTAGATTTAGTTATTAAATATTATTCATTCATTTATTTATTTCACTAAAATAGAGTACAGTGGTGGTCTTACTATTAGGTTAGTCTCATCAATTTTACTCATAAACAGCATGCGAAATGTGTGATTGTTATATGTCAAATTTTACACAAATAATATAATTAATTAAATAAATCACAGTTTTTTTTAAAGACAACCCCTGCAATATGGAATCTAATCCCTGTGTTGCAGGGTACTTAACAACATATAATAGACGGACGCAAATTACATCCAGACTCAGAACAACTATTTATGGGTCACACAAGTAGTTGTCCGGCGCGGGACTCGAACCCGCGACACGAAGCGGCAACGCGACTGCCTTAGCCGTTGCGCCTCACGTGCAGTCAAAAATTTGATTTGATTGAATAGAATGATTTTTCTAGGACCCACAGTCTGAGTTGGTTTTTGAACTTTGCCGCTGAAAAATATCTAATACTTTGCGGCAAAGCATTATACACTTTCACACATACAGCATAGGAACTTTTTCGTTGTATTAGTTATCATGTTGCGAGGAAAAACATCTTTAGCTCTAGTAAATACTGTGGCTGCATTTTCACAAATACACCAATTTGAAAAATGTACAAACACACTAGTCATAATTTTTTGTCCTTTTAACAATGATTTACATGAGACAAACGGAGGAGTACCTGTAATTGCTTTAACGCATTTTTTTGCAATAGAAATGCTCTCGATTTATCTGTTAAATTGCCCCATAGTACCATACGTCGGGTAACCAATGATTTGCCTATATATTTATCGCGATTGAGACCCGTGTCCACAGTATATACAAAAAAAATGTGTACAAATCGCGAAAGTTTAAAAATATTAAAAGATACCATACCTCAGGATAGAACCAAAGTACCCGAGAGATGCCATCAATATCGATTGGTAATAAGGCTGTTTTGCAAAGTCGTGACAAAACGTATACAAACCTATTGATTCTGATGCATTTTTGATCAATGTGCAATTTCCAGTCACAATAACGATCAACTGTTATTAGTCCGATTAAGGAATGACTCAAAGGAGGGTATAGAGTGCGTGAGCGGGAACCTAAGGGATATTTTCAGAAACTTGTTCAGAGTACTTAGAGGGAAAACATACTAAAAGTCCTGACGTCTAGGAGGTTAGGCGGAGGGAGGAGGGGGGAGGGGGGACAAAGACCTCAATTTTAGGTTTTTTGCTAATATCTTTAAAAAGTTGCGTTTTAGCAAAAAATATTCCAAGATAAAATTAAAGCTTAGAAAATTCACTATAACTTTAATCACATATACTTTTTCATATTTCCATTCGTTTATGAGCTACATGCTCCAGAAATATAGAAAATTCAAGTTATTCAGCGGAACTCTTACAGATGCCTTGAGAAGTTTAGGAGACCTGATATGCTTCTGGAGGGAGGTGTGCTGGATGGAGTGAAGGCCGTCATGGCTCACATACAATGGTCCTGATCGGGACTAAGTGCGGAATTCAAACCCACTAGCATATTAGTGGGAACAAGATGATGATGAGTTATTCAGCGTGATGACCATTACCTGATGCCCGAATTATCTCTAAATTTATTTTAACATAAGCTGGGAGTACCTCCACGAGGTAAGGGCGGTAACAGTAAGATATCGCGTTTTTTTTGTAACAGCAGATAACTGAGCTTAGGCGGGAAAAACATCATGAAGATTGCTTTTCGCTCAATGCTCACTGTAGGAAACGCAACCTTACTGGCTAAAACTGAAAAATGACGATGAATGAATGAATGACAAAAAATGAGATGCAATAGCATGGATATGAACACATCCTCTTCTTACACTCATTTACCGGCTACGATACAACATCAGCAACGTTTAGAAGAAGCAAGGTGGGTTTCTGTAAATTGTATTTAAATTGGGAAATTATTAAGGAAGCAGCAAAGATCTTTTACAACCCAAGCTCCAGCCATAGTGATGTTGCAGAAGCTGGGAAAGTGTACTTCCTGAAATGGTATGGGACACCAGCAAAAATGACCCTTCTCAATGTAATTCTTCAAGAGGGTTTTATCGCCCTTTTTGAAAAAGAGCACCACCACACCCCTGTGCCATGCTTGTGGCGTTTGACCTTCTAGTATGACGGAGTTAAATAACTTCTGAAGTGCCCGTAGGATTGGTGTACCACCCGCCTTCAGAAGCTCTGCCGTAACTCCATCATCACCAGGCGCCTTGTTGTTCTTAAGCTGTTCGAGAGCCATTCTAATCTCGCACAGGCTGACGTCCGGGATGTCGTCGGTAAGTGTTGGGTTAGTCGTGCTCTGGGATCTGAGGCACAACTATCGACAGGTGATTGGGTTTTCGTATACAGCTGTCCATAGAACCTCACGAGCGTGTCGCGAGTCAAAGACTTTAAGATCTGTCTGTTGAGCTGCTGGTATCTGGTAGCATCATCAGAGGATGTCAGAACCATTTTCCGTCTTTCGTCCATAAGCTGCAGGGTATAGTCAGACATCTTTTTGGTTCTGTTTGTACGGTGGGCCTTGAAGACCTTAGACCCCGCCGTATGGACAGCTTCTACGAGCCTGTCGTGGTATGAGTCCACTTCCTCGCAATCTGCTAGGCATTTGAAACGGTTTTGCAGTTCGAGCTGAAAGGGTATAGGGTTTTGGATGTAGATGGGTAAAGGTCGGAGCGTAGACTTTATCAGTCGGAACCTCTGGAGCTTGACATTTAGGTTCAATGAGCCTCTCACCAGTCGGTGATCGCTCCCGGTTTTAACCGTATTGATTACTGAGACGTCATTGAACATCTGTCTACTCGTCGACAAGATAAAGTCTATCTCGTTTTTTTTCCCCCGTCGGGGCTTACCCAGGTCCATTTGCGGTTTTCCGGCTTCTTGAAAGAGGAGTTCATCATAAAGAGTCCCTCCTTCTCCATGAAGTCGGCCAACATTTGGCCCCGTGGATTCCGGTCTCCAGTTACAAATTGCCCCACTCTCAGCTCATTCCCGAATCGTTAAACCAGCTTCGCGTTAAAGTCCCCCATGACCACAGTGAAATAAGAGTTCGAGGTATGTATGGCTCTAGAAATATCCTCATACATGACCTCAACCTCATCGTCGAAGTGCGTCGAAGTCGGCGCATAAACCTGTATGGCCTTCAACGAATACCGCTTGGTAATTCTGAGTATAAGGTACGCAACCCTAGTCGACACACTCCCGATTTTCAGTATGTTGTGGACTTGTGTACTATGAACCCAACACCACCTTGGGACAGTTGGTCGCCCTCCCGGAAATAGAGCAGATTCCCGGATTTCAGGATTATTGTGTCCTCCCCCTCTCTTCGAACTTCAGATAATCCTATTATGTCCCAATGTAACCTGCTCAATTCTTCCTCCAGTTCGATCATCTTCTCGTCGGTCCGCAGTGTGCGTGTGTTGTATGTTGCGAGGGCCAGAGGTCGTCGATTTTGGTAACGCGGAATCTGCCGGGGATTCTTAGCACCCCCTGCCCTGCCGTAACAACGGCTGTTACCACGGCTGGGAATAGCAGGGCTACCGGGGACTGGGGGCCGCGGTTTAATTGTGTCCTTTATTTGAGGGGATCTGCCATAAGTTAGCCGTTAGATACTTTAGGTAGTCCAATATACCTAATAGATACTTTAATATATGTCCATCAACACTCACACGCACAGTCATACGAAGTTTTCGTCTTTTCATCGTAAATTTCTACTGTTTTAAAACCTACATGTGAGAATAGTTGTTACGCAACTTTAAATCGATATAGCTCCTAAACGGCCGGTCAAATCGAAAAATGTTGAAAGAAAACTAAAAATGTTTTTTAAATACCTATTCAACGATACCCCACATGACATAGTTTGTTGACTTTAATTTTTTTAATTTTCACAATATGGCGTCCAGTAGTCGCCATATTGCATTTTCACTAACGTCATGTCTTTAGTGACACTTTCCGGACTGAAAGGAATCGATTGACGTGCGAATCATTAAAATCGGTCCAGGCGTTTGGTCCGTATAGTGCTTCAAAGGAACATACATACATACATAGCCTGATAAACACATTACCCTTTGCGTCCCGCAGTCGGGTAACAATGGCATCTTCTATGTATTGGTACCTCACCTATGAAAAAACGTGGTGTAGGTACTTCTATGTATGGTGTTACCATACCATAAAACAATTTTTTGCCTTAAGTTTATATTCCAATCCTAAAGTTGAATGAACTTATCCGACGAGAGGCCAGGTTGAACTCCCGTGACACACAGGACAGTTTTATCAGTTCTACGAGTATGAATGTGGTTTTATGCTATAAAACATATATATACATATGTACCCCGAACCTCCCTGGCAGACCTAATGATTACAAATATCATACATAATCAGATAATAAGGAATCATATTTATAAAATTATGTTTATTTCTGTTTTCAGGTGTGAAACCGCATAAACTCGAAACAACGTAGAAATCTTATTGTAAGAAACTTTTGATGCAGTTTTAACATAATGAAGCGACACGCCGTGCATTCTGGTAGTTGTTCTTGCACGAATTGCGTATATAGAAGTAGGTCAAAAGATGTTTCAGTTCAAAAGTTGATCGCAGATGGTTCGAGAATTGACAGGCTATATTATGGTAAATATTTGCCGTTAAGAGAACGGAAATTACTTGAAAAATTAATAAGAACTCGTGCCGTGTATGATGATGTCAGAAGTCAACTTCTTTCTGGTAGTGACAGCAGTCGCATCTCTATCCAAGAAAATGAAATCAGTAACAAAAGTAGCGCTATATCTGAAATTGTAGATATGGTGGATAGAGGACATTTAGGATCCGCAAATACCAGTAAATTAAGTACCTGTTGCAATTGCTGCTCTTGTAGCTCATTGAAAAAGATAAAGAAAGGCATGGATAAACATCCTCCAGTACATAGACATAATATACCTTATGAAGATATAGCAAAGTATTCCATTGAGGCTGAAAAAAGAGGAAGAGCGCGAAGAAGCAGCTTAAGTGCACGAATCGGTAAAAAAACGAAAAATATGCGCCGCAAAGCTAAAAGAGCCAGATCGGAGCCGTGCATATGTACTTTCTCTTTAAAAAGTCTGTTAGGTCTTTCATCAAAAACATTACTGAAGAAACTACACGCAGAAGAAATTGTAACTTCAAGTGGAAAAATAGTTAAGGTAGCCAGGAAAGAAACAAAAGCTTTGAAAGATAAAATATGTTCTTGTTCATGTGAACATGGCAAGCATCCAAAGCCAGATTCTTTAACTTTGCACAAGGCAAGGTTAAAAAGAAATAAAATAAGGGATCAAGACACAGAATTCGAAGAAATAAGGCGCACGAAATATCGTAGTAAATTTTCAGAAACGGAGCGAGAACGAGAGCGGCCCCATAAAGTAAAAATAAAAGAAACTGCTACGGAAATACCTCAGTCGAGATCAATTATCTCAGGCAGGTATGTCCATGAATCAAAAATAGAAAAAATTGCAAAAAGCATAAAATATTCCATGACACGTAACAAAAATAAATATAAAAGGCATAATATAAAATCATTTGAAGGCGAACCGAATATCAGTGAATCAATTTTGTCCACTATTCCAGAACCAAACCTTACAAAATCTCAAAAAGAATCTAAACCATCTAAGACAAAAACAAAACAGAGTGGAAGGCCATCAAAGGCAATTAAATGCTTATGTAGAATGATTACACAAAGAAAGTCTTATAAAAATCAAGATACCCAAGGTTCTGTAAAGTTTTCAAGTAAATCAACTTCTTCTTTGACTTCCACTAGGGAACCCAAAGTTTTGAGGGACAAAATAAAAGGAGATAAAATAAAACCACGTAAACGACGATCTAAAAGGCGTAGTGAAAAACATCTAAGTGAGTCTGAAGAAATTATACAGGGGAAAATACAGCGAACGGGAAGTAGTCAGAGTGAAATATCTTATATGAGTCCTGTGGCTAGTGCAATATCAAGTAGTGATCTAAATAAGAGACTTCCATTTCCTCGAGAGTGTGAGCCATCGATGTGTATTCCATATGAATGTGATCCTGAAGAATGTGCAAAAATATTACTGACACTGTCAAGACATCAAATGTCTAAAACAGTAAAATATAAGCGATCTGGCAAAAACCTTTCAAAAAGCTTTAATTCTATTTCTTTAGAAGAAACAATCCCATCAGTAAGAATGTACACAAAAAGCAATGAAACAATGTTGGCTAAACAAAAATCAACACTAAAGAAGGCGAAAATTTCCAAGAAAGGACAAATAAAAGAAACTGTTGAAGATAGCGATAAAGGTAAAAATCCCAAGGTCAAAAAGTCATTAGCAATAAAATGCCTTTGCAAAGTAATAAAGAAACCCAAAAGATCATTTCGTAATGAAAATCAAGAAACACCAAAGCATCAGACTAAGTCCACGTCATCCACGGCTTCCATTGCTGAATTTAAAATGGTAAGGTCTAGTGAGCAATTAAAATCTTCTAAAGAAACATTTAAAGATAAAACAATTAAAAGACCTAAAGACCAGCGGCCTGTATCCAAATCCATTGCCTTAGAAACGTACATCGATAAAGCAAAAATAGCGAAGTCTAAGAAACAAATAAAATCTTCAAAGACGGGAACAAAACACGAGAAAATAAAGCAACGACCCAACAAGTATCGCAAAAAAGATGTAAGTGGGCCCCAGCAAACAGAGTCCACAAAAAGTATTCAAAGTGATATATCGTATATGACGATGGGAGATACCAGTAAAATATCTGATATTGACAATAATAAGAGACTTCCATTTCCTCGAGAGTGTGAGCCATCGATGTGTATTCCATATGAATGTGATCCTGAAGAATGTGCAAAAATATTACTGACACTCTCGAGACCGCAAATTTCTGAAACAGTAAAATCTAAGCGATTTTACAAAAACCGTTCAAAAAGTCTTCATTCTATTTCTAATGGCACAGAAGAAATCCGATCAGTAGGATCTTACACGAAAAGCAACGAAACAATGATGACTAAACAAATAACAACACAAAAGAAGGCACCCAAGAAAATTTCCAAGAAAGGACAAATAAAAGAAACCGTAGAAGATAGCGACCAAGGTAAACATTCCAAGGTCAAAAAGTCATTAGCAATAAAATGTCTTTGCAAAGTAATAAAGAAACCCAAAAGATCATTTCGCAATAAAAATCAAGAAACACCAAAGCATCAGACTAAGTCCACGGCATCCACGGCTTCCATTGCTGAATTTAAAATGTTAAGGTCTAGTGATCAATTTAAATCTTCTAAAGAAGAATTTAAAGATAAAACCATTAAAAGACCTAACGACCAGCGGGCTATATCCAAATCCATTGCCTCAGAAACGTACATCGATAAACCAAAACTAACGAAGACTAAGAAACAAATAAAATCTTCGAAGACGGAAACGAAATACGATAAAATAAAGCAAAGATCCAAAAAGCGTAGAAAAAAAGGTGCAAGTAGGCAAATTAAATCAACAAAAAGTATTCTATCGTATATGAAGAGGGGAGCTACCAGTGAAATATCTGATATTGACAATAATAAGAGACTTCCATTTCCTCGAGAGTGTGAGCCATCGATGTGTATTCCATATGAATGTGATCCTGAAGAATGTGCAAAAATATTACTGTCTATTTCCAGAGATGAAAGGTCTGATACAATAGTAAGAAAGCGGCCTGTAAAAAATCGCTTAAAAAAGTATAAATCGACTGGTAGTAGCGTAGTTTCAATAGGAGTCAAGTCAAGACGAATCCAATCCAGAAGTACAGAAAGTTCTATGAAGAACAATTCACCTGATCAAATAGATGTAATTGAAAAAAATATATATCCTAGGAAACAAGCTGTCAGATTGAGCTCTTCTTTTAGTTTTGGTATCGAAATCTACAAAGATAAAGCTCCGAAAAAAAGTTTGCAAGCAGAAAGTCACAGTTATGGATCAAAAAAGAAAGACAAAGAACGAAAAAGAGTGAGTAAAAAATATAAAAACAGACATCTTAGTGCAAGAACTACTCAAATGCGACATACATCATCTCAGTCAATGTCATTGCAATCTATCAAAAATATTCAAGCTGGATCAAACTTGAAACGTTGTTTTTGTACTATGGAATTGTATAAAAAGAGACATAAAAAGCAACAGATAAGACATTTCGAATCAAAGAAAGTTACGGCGAATATTCCAGTAAAATATTTTGGAAATACATATGGTATAAAAAAAACTCAAACAAAGAACTCGGAATTTGGACACGTGTATCGTCATAAGTCATCAGCTGCGCTTTTACCTTATGAGAAAATCTTACTCACATCGAAACACACCAGTACAGCAGGACCAAAAAAGTCTCCTATTAAGATGACTTCTGAAATCCAAACTAAGTCATCCATACAAACACAGTCTAACAATAATAAAGTAAAAAGGCGAAAAATTAAACGAAAAACATTAAAAAAACGGGAATTCCATGAAGCACTGAAATCAAGAAATGATCAAAGGTTGAAAAGAGTTTCTGCTAGTCCTATAAGACAAGGAATACGGTTAGGGTCAAGTTTTAGTTTTAATATCGAATTTTATAAAGATAAAACTATAACAGGAAATAATAACACATTACGATATAATTTACCATCTAAAAAAGTTACAACAGTCTTAAAGCATAAAGGTATAAAAGTCCACAAGTCTCGTAAAGAACAATCGGGAATACAGGTTACAAAATTAAAAAAAAGACACTGGAGCCAACAAAAGGAAGTGAATATGAAGTCAGAAAATACCAACACTATATCTTTTATACAAAGATGTTTTTGTACGCGCCAGCTTTTTAAAAAAGGATACAAGGAAAAGGGAACCAATAATTTACAAAAAAATATGAACCGACAAAATAACTTATTTGAACATTTGAGTACTAAACCGATCACAGCAAACAGAGCTAGAATTATTTATTTATTTGAGCAATCTAAGTTCTTTCCTAACAAAGGACACCAAAGTATGTTCAAATTAACACATGTATGTTCGGAGACTGTAAGCTTAAAAACAACATCAAATTGTTCATCTCTATCGAGCAATTTAAAATTGTGTATGTCTGAAAGTAATTTACGAAATAGAAATAAAAGCATAAAAGGAATAGGACGTCCTTATACTAAAAAAATATTAACGATATCAAGTTTCTCTGGTAGCAAACTAGTGAGCAATAAATTCAGTTCTAAAAGCTGTATAAAAACTTACTTACCTGATTTAATAAAAGATGCTGACACACAAAGAGTTTTATCGAGGAGTCTCAGTACACATGCAAACATAAAAAATGAAAAATGTTTTGATAGACCAAATAGAAAAAAATATGAAGAAAATCTTATCTATAATATAAACCGTCAAAAAGCAAGTAATTTTAACCAATATTATGAAGATTTGAAACGACGAGAGGATAGAATAATCCAGTATCAAATTACGAATGCTGAAAATAAATATTATATACCCAAAAAAGAAAATCTTCAGTTGAGTAGCAATTTAGAAAGTGTTAATTCAAAATTCTCAATGAGATTGGTTCAACAATTATCTACGGCATTTAATAACATTGTAACTACATTTAGTAGTGACATAACCAGAGCCAATAACTATATGCGACGGATTTTAGTAAGTAAAAGAAAAAAACCATATACCAAAGATAATAGTTCATGTTTAGGACTTAAGAAATACACGAGCACTAAAATGTTATTTAAAAAAAAACTTAATTTTTCAAAAATATGCCTAAATGATATTTTTTACAAAATGCGGCCAATATGTAATCAACCTTTAGAAGTTATGCAAAGCAATACTAATGAACGTTTATTGCAAAGATATTGTGAACGCCTTGTCCCTCCAAAAAAACGAATTCTACAAAATACTATAGAAAAATATGATTTGGTGAACTCCACACTAAATGCTATTAAAACGAAAGCTAAAATACCATCCGTTAATACTGGCATTAAAGGTGGCCATATAAATCCATTTCAGAAATCGTTTTTCGTATCTCGTGTTCAAACGGTTTTCTTGAATAATACAAATCAACAATTTAAAAATACTGACAAACACGAACCCAATCTTGGTTTACCCTTTGTATACGATTCATCAAGATATTTGAAAAGTACAATCTGTTCTTCCAAATGTTCAAGTGCATGTGAAAATAATCGTTTTAAAAACAATTATAAACCTTTGAGTGGTTCGACGAACTTTAAATGTACAGGAATACAAACATATAAACCCAAAAAGAGTTTCAGTAAAAATAGAAAGATTGATAAAAGAGCTTATAAGCAAAGTTTTCAAACTGTGCATTATTCGCAAAAAGATTACCAACACAGCTCTGTGCATGATAATGGTATTGATAAAGATACTATGAAGAAATATCCTTGTTTCTTAAAACTTCAAAAGAGAGCAAAGGGTATTAAAACAGCTAATAATAATATAAATAAAACACCAAATACACAATTTGTTACAAATATTGAATATCCAGGGAAAGAGGACAATATTAAAACAAATACGGGCGATACCGCTTTTAATATTGATATTATGAATGGAAATCTTAATAATAACTCATTGAAACCTGTAAAAGCTGTTAATTTTTTGGTCGACTGTGAATGTTTTAAGTTGTTAACTTCAAGACAACCCACGATATTTCCAGGAAAAGATAACCAACAATCTAAGTGTACATCATGCAATAAAGCTCGTAAGTATAATACAAAGAAGAATGAAACATTAACAGACATGTATGAAAAACAAAATAAATCTGAAAGTCTAGAATTAATAAAACAAACATATAGAAAAGGACAAGCAGTGAAGTTTTGTTCGAATATTAGTTTTGAGATAGTATTCGACAGAAATAAGGTACCATCAACCGTACCGAATTTAAGTAAAGAATATCATAAGGGCCCAAGAAGTGAAATAAAAAAAAATAGGCGCAATAATAGTCTTAACATTAAAAAGAGGCGTAGGTATACAAACTTGCAGGGAAAAACGAAGGCTACAAAAGTTCGGTCAGCTGTGGTAAACAGAAGTCCTAAAATAAAGACAAGAAGCATTGAATATAAGTCATCATTCAACAACATTAAAAGTCCACAATTATCTCGGGGTGATGGTCTCAGCACAGCGTACAACACAGCTTCAATGCCAAACGCTAAATGGAAATGGCAATCAATGAATACACGGTCAATAACTCAAAGTTTAATTCCAAATAAACATTTTACTGTGGTCAATAAACAGCCTAAATTACACAATTTTGTAGAAAATGCTATGAAGTGCCTGAAAAATAGAAAACCTATAACGAGGAATAAGGCAAAAATAACACAAAATCTTGAAAACAGGACAACTCTGGGTACAGGAATAAGAAAACCAGTTCAAAAAGGGATCGAATCAATAACGCCATACTCAAATTACAACTTTAGCGATTCGGGTTCACTGACAAATAAGAAATCATATAAACTACGGCTGAAAAACGGAAACAATGTTTGCGTATGCCCACACCAAAATCGAATTAAAACTATGAACAAAGTAAGCAAACCAATCTCAAGATTAGAATGTATTAAGCATAATTATTCTGTTTTTGCAAAACATACAAAAAAACAAAAGTCTAAACAAGTACAGTGTGAAATGGGTATGATACAAAAACACAAGTCACTAATATTTGCTTATTCAAAAATAACTAAAACAATATGTGTTGGACCTTGCACTTCACCAAGTAATAAAAAGACTAATACAATAACTAATGAACAAGCAAATAAAAAGTTTGAGGAAAAGAAATATCGGAAAATCTTGAAACGTCCAGAAGCAATAGTCTCTCATTCCAAGTTTACGCCTTGTATATCGTGTAAACCAAAAAGTATAAATAAAAACAAAGAAGATGACAGTGATTACGATATGTCTAAACAACCTAGAAAAAAACTTTACAGTGCGCTTGGTACGACGGTTCGTAGCATTAAAGAGAATTTAAGGAATAAATGTCATATTTTAACACGCAAACTAACATCTAAACCTTTACTATCAACTATTACATTAGAAAAAATGGTTAACAGTAGGGTAATAAAACGTAAAACAGTAAACAGTGAAAACATATGTCCCTTGTGTGATCAATGCAAAATAAACAATATACAATGTTGTAGTGTATGTTTAAACAAAAAACTAAATCTCAAAAATAGAAATGACAGTACATCTTACGATGACTTACGCGAAAAAGCTAACGAATCTTCTAGTCGGCTTAGCAAAGCAATATACAGACTAAATAACCTTTTGAAACATACAAGTCAAGTTTTATGCACAAAATTCATGAAGATTCGTAAGAATAACATGAAAATTTCAAAACGACATAGGAATCATAGCAGATCTAAACTGCTACTTCAGAAGAGTCTTGAAGATGGTATTTGTGATATTTGCAAAAGATTAAATGAAATACATGTAGAAGGCATACATAAATGTAAATACCGATGCAAACATATGAGTAATCTTTCCAGAGTGACTAATTATGTCACGGATAAAGTAGAAAAGGTAACGAAATATAAATCATATGGTGTGTTGTCATATAATAATCCTGAGTCTAAACCAGCTCAGTTTAACAACAACGTCGAGGAAACTCAAACAAAAATCCCTAATTCAGATATTAACCAACCTAAACGTATTAAAAAAGTATATATTGAACCTTATACTTATCAAGTAATACAAAGGCAAACCAAACAAGATATGGGATGGAGAAACAGAAGCACTGTAAATAAATATCCGAATAATGAACCACCTTATTTAAGTCCCACACTCGAACATAATAATGTATTAAATAAACTGAAGAACAATAATGGACACTTTGGTGACAGTAAATCTTATCAAAATGCTACTGATGTCACTTGTTTGTGCAAAGAATCGATGGAACGTACTAATAGATTTGGTAACGCCATCGGTGGGTCTAAGAAACAAGGTCTACATCTCAGTCTCTACCACCGTGGTATAAAATAGTAGTAATTAATATGTTATGAGTTCTGACTAACTGACGCGGTACATGCAGAGAGATTTTCCCAAATTGGTATATTCTTGGCGGTACACGAGCGTGGTACCTACGTGCCATGGATACATGGTGCATGATCTAATTGCGCATTCTGGTATTGCGAGTCCTCTCTGTCTGTTCATATACACAAGCGCTCTCGAATATATTTTGCTGAATCGTATTTAGAACGCGGGTAAATCGATTGTGTTTAAACCGCCGGATCTTCTCAGTTTAGCCGCATGTACTTCTGTAGTATAACCGTTGCTAAGCAAGCAGTGTCCGCTCTAATCATAACTTCCTGAATGTCCTCAATGTAGATAGAATAAAGCAGACACGATATAATTAATTTAATATATGAAATTATAATACGAAATTTAATATACGAAATTAAAGTTGAAAGTTAGCATTAACAAGAAATGTATTAATTCCCAGTGAATGTAAGGAATTGTTATTCTGGGTTAGTAGTTTTAACAGAAAACATATTTCAATTAGCTCTCCTCATAAACATTTATGCATAATATGTTATACAATTAATAAAATTTCTAGGATAATAAAATATCGATAAGTATTTGATCAATAGTTGTGAAATCTATAATAGACAATTGTTTACAATGTAGTCGGTTTGTCGCAACTATAACATAATTAATGCGAATGTCAGTTTGTTAAGCTGTCAAGACTGTACTCCACCCATCATCTTGAATTTTGGGTATCCTACTGACGACGGGGGTAACGAAAATTACATAGGATACCTTTCATCTAGAAAATTAGGGATGTCAAACAATGCTACATGCGCGTAAATGCAATTCAAAAATATCAGGCATGTAAATGAAACTGAGACTATCAGATTTAACAGTCTAATTATTTCAATAAAAAAGATAGGCAAGTTAAGAGTGATTGTTAAAGAAGTTTAGAAGTACCTACCCTCAAAACGAGAGTTTAATGTGTTCTGTATGGCAAAGTCTCCGGCGGATTCAGTTATTTCTCGGACAAAAAAAATGGGGTCCAGTTACTATACTTTTATCCTGAAACACATGGGGTTTTTGTATAGGAGAATCGAAAACCAATTGCATACGTTTGTTATATTTATTATTTAAATTAATTAATTTAACAGAATATAATGTTTATTTTTAATATAATGTTTATTTAGTAACAATTTTCATTGTGCATGAATAGTATAATAATAATATTGAATTATATCACTAACTAAAATGAAAACAGCATGAAAAAGCAAAAAATAATAATAACTATAATTAATGACATAACATAAATTAAAATAGAAGAGATGATAAAATATTAAATAGAACTACAATCAAATAAATTAAAATTGTCAATTTTACACAACAATTGGAATTACCATACCCTGTAGTGCCTTTTCTTTCGTTTGTGTAATGTATATATTTGAATTAGTGAAAATTCAAATATACACATGCCAGTTTATGTAGATACCTTCGATTTGGTTTATCTTTTATTCTTTTTGGACTGTCCCTTCCACTTACCCACAACTGCAACTCCTGTGGTAGCTAAGTAGGAGCGACAAGTCCGAAAAAAACCAATTTTGAATCAAATTTCAATTTGAAACCGAGGGTTTTTTGTAATTGTAGCAGTATAAAATGTGTATGTTCTCCATATTGTATTGTTTTATCCTTGTTTACGTAAACACATAGGTATGTGTTTACGTAACATAGGTATGTGTTATCGTCATAGTACGATCCTTTAACTCATAGGAAAATTATTATGTATTATGACACAGCGACCTAATTCACATTTTTCTAATTGTGAGAATTAAATGACATGAACTTATACGACTTTTTTCTATTATTTCTAAGCGTTCATAGCCAGATGCTCTCACCGGTCCATAAATGATTGGCGTGGTTAAGCAACTAGGCTCGCAGTCAGTCCATAGATGTGTTACCGCCAAAGTGGTTTGATTTTGGCGCGTCTCCGTGCTTGAAGGCACGTTAATCTGTCGGACCCGGTTGTAGCCACTAGGCAACAGTCGTTAAGCTATGTCAGAGGCTTATGGGCGGCTTGAACAACTCAACACTACAACTCTGAAACTTACCCTAGTTTCAGAGTTCCACGGAGAGTTCCACTGCCCATGCGATAAGTAAGTAACGTTAGAATTTTTAACTGCTGATTATCTGGACCATATCCCGAGTCAGATCCAAAAGAACTGTTGGAGATGTTTATGTCGAAAAACAATTCGTAATTACTTTCCGTCCTTTCGATTAGACATCTTGTTTGACTGTTAGAAGTAATAGGGGGTACTCTACCGTGACTCTAGCCATCCGCACAAATATCTTATAGGGATGCACTATAAGATATTTGTGCGGTAGGCTTGATTTCCTTGAACTTGGCTGCTATTAGGTACTTAACATTTTAGCTACGACAACCAAAAACAGTATTTTAGAAAATCATAAACTAACAAACGAACGGCCAAATAAATGTTGGTCTCATGGTTAGTGACAGTGACTGCTAAGCCAGCGGTCGTGGGTTCGATTCCCAACCAGGACAAATCTTTATAACTATGTATTAACAAAAAAATGTATGTAATGTATGTAGTAAGTATATCAGTTTTCAAGTTTCCGTAGTACAAGGTTTGCGTAGTTCGGGATCAGATGGCCATATGTGAATAATGTCCCAAAATATTATTATCATTATTTATGCGGTTTATGATAAATACAGCTTATTTGCCGGAACCAAATCTTGCCCTTATGTCGGTTCTATCGTTTCGATGTTATTATTATTTCATTTATTTGTGGATGCTGTGTTTTGTTTTTCATTCGAGATTATATTGTAAAAGGGGCACGATTGCCAGTCATAAGTGGGACTTAATAAAAAACAGCAGTAAGTGAAGTAAAATATATTAGTACTAGCTGTGCACCGCGGTATTACCCGCGTTAAATAAATTATAGCCTATGAGTTAATCCAGGGTGTGAGCTAATAATAATATAATATTCTGGGAAATTATTTACACACGGCCATCTGATCCCAAACTAAGCAGAGCTTGTACTATGGAAACCAGATAACTATACTACTTTTCTTTTGTACACATACAGACACAGGACAAACAGACATGTTCATGCACACAAATCTCTGTCCTGGGTGGTAATCGAATCCACGACCTCCTGCGTGAAAAGCAAGCATTTGCCAACCACGCCAAAAGGCTCGTCTCGTATATCCATACCAAATTTTATTAAAATCGCTCCAGCCGTTTAGACGTGAAGAAGTAACAAACATACACACTCAAAAAGTTTCGCCTTTATAATATTAATGTGATTATAAAACTAATTGCACTCGTTTATAAATTAGAGCGTGTTAAACTAAGGTGACCACAAGCACTACCACGCTCTGCTTTACAGAGCCGTTTAATTACCATAGACACAATGCATTGCATCTGGATTTGAATCATGTGCTAAATTGTATTGCATAATTGAATATAAATAATAAGTCGTTCTTCATTGCTTACATTCCTTAACCCAGAACTTTGCGAAGTATGAATGTGTTTTATAATATGCAATGACATCAAATTGTAAGTTTACGTCTGAATTGCTATAACCCCATCGACAAGAAAGACAATTTCAAAATTGTGGTGAAATGTTATCACACGCATTTTCATTTCACATCAGATATTATCAGAATTGTCAACATCGGCATTTGGATGAAGAAGAAGTCTATGAGTCTAATGTGATCTGTGGTAACCATAGTGTACATTTTATATGTGGTAAGGTCCAAAGAGTATAATAATAAACTGGGAAATCGTCAAATATGTCTTCCAGCGTTATTGTTGTGATTGTTATGTAGCATGTAAAACTTGTTATAAGGGACAAATAGCCTTATTATTAGTTTATATTATGTTTCTAGTCAAATAAAACATAATTTGTTATTTATATTGAATTATAATTTTGTTTAGGCGCCATTTTTAAATTTACATCTAGCCATGCAGGATTGTTTTGTGCACATGTTATCAATATCATAATTGTGTTGGTAAGTAATTGCGTTTAAAATAATGAATATTTCAAGTGAGCACCGACCTATTTACAATTTTTATTTTTTGCCAAAAATACCCATGAAGCTGAGCAAGTTAATAATAATAATATCCTGGGACATTAGTTTGGGATCAGATGACCGTGTGTAAATACACACGGTCATCTGATCCCAAACTAAACAGAACTTGTACTATGGAAACCAGATAACTGATATACTACATATAATACTTTTCTTTTGTAAATACATACTTATATAGATAATTACACCCAGACTCAGGACAAACAGACATGTTCATGCACACAAATATCTGTACTGGGTGGGAATTGATCCACGACCTCCGGCGTGAAAAGCAATCATTTGCCAACCACGCCATCAGGCCCGTCAGTCAGTTGTAGAACATCAGCATATGGTGAGGCTTGGTTCTGTGGATATTTATTAGTTGTTTTTATAATAACTACCTGACGAAAAGGTTTATGAAAGTTTCCTTATCAAAATGTGCGTGTGCATTGTGTTAATCCATTCCTTCTCTGCTAATCTCTCATAGTGTTAACCTGCTCACGTGAAATTTCTTGAAACATATTTTCTTTTTAATTGGGACTGCCAAGTTTACCAGTCCTACACCTATAGGCAATTTAGTAAAGATCTAATGTAAATACAAAGTTACTGTACAAATCGGAGTTATTGCTAGATTAAACCATCCAATACTGGAATAACTATATCATCATGACAGCCGAATTTCGTCCACTGCTAGACCAAAGCCTAACCAAAGAATGGGGGTAAATGCCAAAATCGTCATGCTTGGCAGTCGGGTTATTGATCGTAGTTTGATGGTTACAGTTCGCATAAAAACGCTGCTGCCCGTTCTCTGGGAGGTGTTTCCTCGGGGTGATTTCTACGGGTTAGTCCCGCTATGGTATGGTCCCGGTATGGCACCCCCTTAAAATACCTATGGTACCCATCTTTTAGATCTACGTCAGGCAATAGAACCAACTGAAAAGAAAAGTGAACCTATAATTTTGTCTCTACCGTTTTACTTTTTTGGAGCGTATAAAAATCAGTATTTTATTTATTCGAAATATTTATAACAAATGATCAACCAGTGGAAAGAAATATTAATTGAAGAAATTAATATCTACCGAAGTAAAGAAAATCAAATCCATTTTTAAATATACGAGTATTTAAATGTAAAAATAATTGTATATACCTACTTAAAATATTGTCAAAAATACAGCTTACTTGCCTTGTTTTATATCAAATTGATACTACCTTTTTTTACTATTATAGTTAAGAAAGATAATAGATACTTATGTTAATACTATTATTTTCTTAACGCATCGTAAAACTTTTGTTTACTACAGTACCAGAAACTGAAGGAAGAATAACACTCGCCTTTTTTATCATCGGATTAATAGTTTACAGATAAATATACAAACATATGACTAGAAGTACCTGTCCAGGTCAGCAACACCTTCTTTGTTCAGTTTTAACGTATCGTTTTGTTACGTGTTGTAGGAAATGTTAAAGAAGGGTGTAAGTGTAAAGGGTTTTAATGGCTGTAACTTAACATCAATTTTGTTATAAAAATATACCAGATATCTATATAATGCAACTAAGATCAATGTTTTCTCACTTTTACAGAATGACTGTATACTTCAATTGGACTCAAAACTTATGGTTCGAATCAAATATAAGTGGGTATTACCTACTCATTCATTTATAAAAACAGTCAAGATAATATAGTATACACGAAGATAAACCTGGCCTACGAGTGCTAAAACGGATTAGACTAGTATAAGTTATATCTATCGTACAGATACAGATGAACACAGAGAAGTCACATATTTACATATTGAATTTAATTCAAGATTTAATTTATGTCCTCAATGGTAATGAAGGAAAATACTTATTTTGAACAGATACCTACACATTATAAAATCCCAAATTCCCTATTTACCTCACGATGATGAAAGACTTTCAAAATAAATTCCAATTTAGTCACGATCCTAAAACAATGCCCAATATGAAACTCGGGTTGGAAACATATCGCGGTAGTGATAGAACGTGTCGCCTAGAATGCGATCCATGTTCAACGACTTACAAGAGAAAATTTAATAGAAATCAATGTTTAATACCAAAACACTCGGAACAGCCCATTGACATAATAGTAAAAGAAAAATGTTCAGGGTTTGGGTGTAAGAAAATAGGAGATGGACGAGCCGAATATAAAATACTGAATAAAAACGTATACACACATATGCCCAATACGCAGCTAGCAAAAAATACATTGAATGTGGTATCGAAAGCAGAAAATAGAAATTTCATTACGGCTAGAAATCATAAACAAGTAAATGATTTAGAAACTATAATGCCTTATTCTAAAAGAAAGTTCAGTAAGAAAAAACGGCAGTTTAAACCAACCCCTAAATTTAATACCGGTAAGAAATATTATGAAACTTTTTTGAAGTCACACGTGAAGAGAAAAGTGAAATCTGATATCGAGTTAGGTCAGGCTGAAAGCGAATATTATGCTATTGGAGATGAAATGATACTCGATATGTTTCCTTATGAACCAAAAAGCACCAAATATTTACCTACCCAATCCCATTCTTTCAGTGGAATAACACAAGTATTTCGATTAATGATAAACCAGATTGTAGATAATAAAATCATCGAACATCCATGTCCTAGCTGCAATGAACCATCTAACCGCATAGAAATGAAAACGCATGGACATTATCAATTAAAAGTCGGTGAACTCAACGATAAGATATATACATATGCAAACGCAAATATGCTATTAGACCAAGCTGAGAAGATGAATCAGGGAACAAAACAGCTTGAAGATAAATCTAAAACATGTCATAAATGCAAAGATGCCCAAGATGTGCCACACATAGAATCTGGAATAATCTCTGTGGGTAGAAATACAAATAACACTAAAATATCCAGTTCTTCTAGTTTTGATACTGCATTACGAGAAATTCTTAACACAGACGAAAACCACTGTTGCAATATAGATAAATTAGACAGGACAAAAAGTGACCAGCCCGGTAAAAGTATAAAGTCTGACGCGAATGTAAAAAGACAATTGTGTATGAGTACAAATACAAAAGCGTTAAATACAATAATAAAAGAATTTATAAAGGAACTAAAACCAAAAAAAGGTGAAATGAAAGGTTTTAAATTAAATACTAGATTTAAAGATCTCAAAAGACACAAATTAACTAACTTGATGCAGGAAAAGGAAAATCAAAAACAAGGATTCAAAATTTCCAACCAAAAAGAATATATAGATGACAGTTCACCATTAATAGAAGCAATTATGAAAATTACGAAGATAATACAACAACGTAAAAATAAAAGTTGTGTAGAAAATATATCGAACAAAAGCATTGAAAAGGGCAAGGCAATGAAAAAAGAAAAAAAAACTCTAACCATTGACAAATCTTCGAAGACAATCAAACTAGAGGTAGACAAATCTCAAACACCGAAAACCTCAAATGAATTAAATAAAATTGTCGATCAGAATACACGCTTAAAATTATTAAGAAGATCAAATAAAGTTATTAGATCATGTTCAAGTAAAACCACTTTAAAGAAATTTAATAATAAATCTACCGAACGAAAGAAGATGAGCTCACCTTCTCTAGATAAGGCAATAATGGAATTAGTTCATGATTTTGACATTCAAATGCAATCTGTGTGTGCTTGTCCTAGTTCATATAGTCAAGCTTTACACGCAATATTAGATTATTTGAATGCTAAACAATATGGCAAAAAGGCATCCGTAAATTTAAAATCAAATTCAAAATACTCTAAGAAACGCATAGTAAATTTACTCAATAGAATTATAAAATGGAAATCTGACAAAAGTGAAAAATTATTTGAAAATAATATACTACATAAATGTCACGGACATGCTAGTACTAAACCTATCTTATATTCAATAAACAAAGATGAAAATGAGATGAAGAACGATACTACTCACAAAATGAAATCAACTTTTGTAGAAATCGGTCATGGCATATCGGAAATAGATGCCAAAACATATTCTAGTTTAGGTCAACGTGAGAAGGCTGCCGACTGTATGATAAATGAACTTAATATAGCTCATAAAATATCAAATAGCCCGAATAGTTCTGTTTCAAGCAAGCGTACTTTATTATATAGTTTACAAAAACTTAAAGATAGAATAGCTGGAAAAAATGAAAAACCAATTAATCAAAAACGTACGTCAAAATCATTGAGTACCTTTAACTTAGAAATACCTGTAAATGAAATTAAAGAAGAATTGTCAATTAAAAATGAACTTAATTCAGAATTTAAAAGTCAACACTCATTAATAAAAGTGTTAAATAATTTTTTTGAAACGTTTCTGAAGTGCAGGTGCCATGTACCACAACGACCACTACGTGCAGCTAGTACACTTGAACTTAACAAAGCTATCAATGAAATATACAATAAACTTTACGAAATACAGCAGAAAACACCAGACTGTAAAATTCCTGGTGCATATAGTAACGTATTAGGTAAAATTATAAAAAAATTGGCAAGTGAATTGCGTATGAGAAAAAAAGCAATAGAACTAGATGGATATGATAATGGTTTAAAAATGAAAGCTAGTAAATCCTCACTAGAAAAGGCGATTGATTATTTGATGCATGATTTAGACATAAACCACGAAATAAAATATAGTGTTGAGAGGACTACTGATAACAAAGAAACTTCCGGTACAACGTTGCCTCATTTAAACGATGAAGTAGAAGAAAGTACTCTAAAACGTGTATCTAAATCACCAAGTGTTTCTACCCTCGTTAAATCTGTGGAAAAAAATGAGCAAAAAATACCGAGAGAGAAAAAATTAATCCCAAATTTTAAATCTGAACACTCATTAATTAAAGTATTAGACGAACTAATGCAAAACATACCAAAACGTAACTGCCAAGTACATCGACGACCATTATTTGCAGTAAGTTCAGCTCAGCTCGAAAAAACTATCGACGAAATATATAGTGAACTAAAGAAAATTCTAGAAGAGAGACAACAATATGAGAGTCCTGTAATATATACCAATGCTTTAGGTAACATTGTCCAAAAAATTACAAGTGAATTAGATTTCAGGAAAAAAATACTTATATCGCAGCAAAATATACCTACTTTAAAAGAGCTGAATGATGGTAATATAGATATAAAAGATCTGTCTAGCTTAGCTACACTAGAAAAAGCGATAGATTATGTGAAATACGAATTGGCTACAAGGCATAAAATAAAAACCACTTTTAAAGGATCTTTAGGAAGAGTATTACCGAGATTAAAAGATGAAGTAACACGAAAACAAAGTACTTTAAAACTTGTCTCAAGATCATTAAGTAAATTTGCCCTCGAGAAACCTGTGGAAGAAATCGAGAAAGAATTACCTATAAAGATCAAAAAAAGATTTGATTTGAAAAGTGAACACTCGTTGGTTAAAGCATTAAATAACGTTATCAAAATGTTACCGAAACGGATCTCTCTAGTACATGAACGACCATTACGTACAATAAGTATACCCGATCTTGTCAAAGCTATCAACGAAATACACAATGAATTAAATAAAAGAAAACAAAAGAGACTTGGATATGAGAGTTCTGATACACACGCGAATGTTTTAAGTAGTATTATGAAAAAAATTGCAAGTGAATTATATTTAAGAACTAAAGAGGAACAACCCCGATCACGAAGAAGACATGACAAAAGTTTTAATGAATCACCTTATTTATCTGATCTTAAAAAAGCTAAAAAAGAAGTTCAGAAAAAACTAAATGATAGGACTAGAATGAAAGATGGTTTCAAAAGTCCTGGTACATATATTAAAGCGTTACAGAAAGTGTTATCAAAACTAACAAATGAAGTTGGTGAAAGTAAAAAAGAACCCAGAACATTAAAAACATATGGAAACAGGGTGCCATCCACCTCTCTGTCAAATCTGAGAAAATGTGACCAAAAACTGAATTGCAACACAAGCCATAAAAATGCAGGTTTAAAGACCAATATATTCGACACTGAATTGATAAATGAATTAATGAAAATAGATGACAAGGGCGCAAGAGCACAAAATTTGATCACTTTATCAAGGTTGGAAAGATCTATAAAACTTATCAACAACGAGCTAGATAGGAGAAACAAAAGTAGACCAAGTTGTGTAGCCCCTGGCACAATATCTAAGGTATTAGAGAATGAAGTCAAGAATTTCAAAAGTCAAATAGACAGAATGAAAGAGGAATTCAGTCCTAAAATAAGTGGTAGTGAAATAAATAATTCTTTAAAAAACGGTAGCACATTAACAAAACTACATAAAGAAAAAATGGAAATAGAAAAAGAACTAGACGCTAGAAATAATATTCAAATGGATGAAAAAATCCCTGATGTCATATCTGAAGCATTAGCTAAAGCGTTAGAGGATTTGGACAATGCAATAAATGCTAAAATTTCCAAAACCGATTTAGAAAACGGAAAATACAAAACAAAATCAAATCTACAAGACCTCAAGGAAGCTAGAAAAGTTCTTAAGAAAGAACTACGTAAAAGAAAAAAATTAAGATTGGAAACTAAAATAAATACACCAATATCTGTAGCATTAAAGAATAGATGGAGGAAATTAAATACTAAAATATGTGAAATAAAAAGGAATCTAACTAACAAAGTGTTTAGACGTCACAAAAAAGACAATGTAAATGACAGTATATTAAAATTAGAAAACTTTAAAAAGAACATTAAACAAGAACTAGACGCTAGAAACAAAATGAGATTGGGTAACAACATTCCTGGTGCAATATCTCAAGCATTAGCATATGTATTAGACGATTTGAACAATGTCATACAAATGAAAAAAGCTAATTCAAAACATGAAACAAATCAAAACAAATCCAATCAAGACGCGGTCAAGGAAGCTAAAAACCACCTGAAGAAAGAATTATATAAAAGGAATAACATAAGGTCAAAGGCTGAAACAAACAGTCCAATATCAGTGGCGTTGGAGAAGGAATTAATGGACTTAGATGATAAAATTGATGAAATTACAAAGGGTCTTAATCCTAAAGTATCGAGAAGTCGTGAAAAAGAATATAAAAGCGACAGCATATTGAAACTAAAAATAGCAAAAATGGAGATAAAAGAAGAATTAGATACTAGAAACTACACAAGAATTGGTAACAAAAGTCCCGGTGCAGTTTCTATAGCATTAGCTAATGAATTTGACAAATTAAGTAATATAATACAAGCTAAAATAAAAGAAGCCTATCCAAAATATGAACAGTATAAAAAGAAATATAATCTGCGCGCACTTAAAGAAGCTAGGAAACAGCTCAAGAAAGAACTGGATGCTAGAAAAAATAAAAGATTTGGTACTAAAAGATTGAGTCCAATATCGGTGGCTTTGAAAAAAGGATTAGTAGAGTTAAATAAAAAAATAGATGATACAAAAAAGAGTCCAATGAAGAAAATACCAAAAAAACCCAAGCTAGGCGATATAAAGTGCAGCCTATTTAAACTGCAAAATGCAAGAATGGATATAAAAGGTGAATTAGTTGCTAGAAATAACATGAGACCAGATAATAAAAGTCCCGGTGCAATATCTACAGTATTAGCTAAAGAATTTGACAACTTGAGTAATTCCATACAAGAGAAAATTAAAAACTCTGATCTGAAATATGAGCAAGATAAAGAAAAATCCAATCTACACGCACTTAAGGAAGCTAGGAAACATCTCAAGAGAGAACTAAATAAACGGAATAAAATTAGCTCAGTAGCCAAAAGTCCAATATCAGTGGCGTTGGACAAGACTTTAACAGATTTAGATAATAAAATAGATACAATAACAAGGAGTCATAATCCTGATGTATTGAGAAGACGTGAAAAGGAATATAAAAATAACAGTATATTCAAACTAAAACTAGCAAAAATGGAGATAAAAGAAGAAATAGACGCTAGAAATAACGATAGGCCGGTTAATAAAAGTCCTGGCACAATATCTAAAGCATTAGCAAACGAATTTGACAATTTGAGTAATGACATAAAAGCGAAGATTATAAAAGCTGATCAAAAATATGAACTGGATAAAAACAAATCCAATCTAAGTGCACTCAAGGAAGCTAGGAAGCATCTTAATAAAGAACTAGATACAAGAAAAAAACTTAATTTTGGTGCTAATAGTAAGAGCCCAATATCAGTGGCACTGAAAAAAGGATTGAGAGATTTGAATACAAAAATAGATGAAACAAAGAGGAATGAAACTAATAAACTATTTAAAATACCCAAGAAAAGCGATGTAAATGATAGCCTGTTTAAACTGCAAAATGCAAAAATGGATATAGCAGACGAATTAGTTGCTAGAAATAACATGAGACCGAGTAACAAAAGTCTTGGTGCAATATCTAAAGCATTAGTTAATGAACTAAATAACTTAAATAATGCCATGCAAGTGAAAATTAAAATCGCTGATCTGGAATATGAACAGGATATAAATAAATACAATCTACGCACACTCAAGGAAGATAGGAAACATCTTAAAAGAGAATTGAATAACAGAAATAAAATAAACCTAGTAGTTAAAAAATACAGTCCAATATCAGTGGCATTGGACAAGAGGTTGGCGGTGCTAGATAATAAAATAGATGAAATAAGGAAGACGCTTGAAAAAAAATATGATAGCGATAGCATAACAAAACTGAAGAAAAAAAAAATGGACATAGAAGAAGAACTTAAAGCTAGAGCTGCCATAAGATCGGGTGGTAGTAGTCCTGGTGCAATATCTAAAGTATTAGTTAATGCATTGGAGGATACAACAAATGAAATTGATACGAAATTAGACGAAAATAGGAAGAAACCCAATCTACACGCACTCAAGGAAGCAACAAGAGACATTAGAGAAGAACTTAATAAAAGAAACACAAGGAATTTAAGAAATAAACGACTCAGTCCTATATCAAAAGCTTTGGAAAAGGGATTGAGGGACTTAAATTATAAACAACAAGAATTAAAACACAGCCGACTTTCTAAGTCATTGAGAAGAAGAGATAGCGACATTATTCGTAACAGCACTTTAAAATTGCAAAAAGCATATATGGACATAAAAAATGAATTAGATAGTAGAAATAAAATTAGATTGGTTGATCAAAGTCATGGTGCAATATCACAAGTATTAGCTAATGAATTGATTCAATTAAACAATGCAATACAAAGAAAAATTAAAAAAGATAATCTACGCGCACTCGAAGATGATAGAAAATACCTAAAGAAAGAGTTAAATAAAAGAAACAAATTAAACTTAAGTACCAAAATCAGTCCGATATCAAAGGCACTAGCGAAAGAGTTACGAGATGTAGATTATAAAATTAACGAAATAAAAAGGAATCTAGGTCTTAAAGTACGGAGAAAAAATAGTGAACAAAAAGTACGCGAAAGTCTTTCCGTATCGAATGAAGCAAAAATGGAAATAGAAAAAGAACTGGACAATAGAAATTACTTGGGACATGATGAAAGTCCTGGCGCCGTATCTGAAGCATTAGCTAATGCGTTGGAGGACTTGAACAGTGCAATAAATGTTAAAACAAATAAAATACATCGAGAAAATAAGAAATATAAATCAAATCCGAATCCACAAGTGCTCAAAAAAGCTAGAAGAGATGTTAAGAAAGAACTTCAAAGACGAAATAAATTAAGCTCGGGTAATAAAAAAATGAGTCCAATATCAGTAGCATTGGAGAAGGAATTGGTAAATTTAAATAATAAGATTGATGAAATAAAAAGGGATCAAGGGACTCCTAAACATAGACATGATAAAAATAAAATAAGAGGCAGTATATCATCTTTTGATAAAGTAAAAACTGATGAAGAAGACGATTCTAGTGTTACATCGGAAGAATTAGTTAAAGAATTCGATTACTTAACGAATTCTACACCAACTAAACTAAGAAAAATAAATCCAAAATATACACAAAATAACAACAAATCCGATCTGCGTGCGCTCAAGAAAGCTAGGAAACACGTGAAAAAAGAACTAAATAAAAGAAAGAAACTAACTTCCGGTAATCAAAGCTCTAGTCCAATATCAATAGCATTGGAAAATGAATTAAAAGATTTAAATAATAAGATAGGTGAAAAAACAAAGAACCTCACTCCTAAATTATGCAGAAGAAACCGAAAAGCTAATGTTCATGACAGTATATCAAAACTAAATAAAGCAAAAAACAAAATAAAAAAAGAACTTAACGCTAGAGACTACATGAGACCGGCTGACAAAAGTCTTGGTGCAATATCTAAAGCATTAGATAATGAATTAAATAACTTGAATAATTCTATAAATACAAAATTGAAACAAAAAAAAATTAAATACGACAAAATTAAAAACAAAGCCAATTTACATGCGCTCAAGGAAGCTAAAAAATATTATAAGAAACAACTAAATAAAAGAAACAAAATTAACTCGGGTATAAAAAGCTCCAGTCCAATATCAGTGGAAATAGAAAAGGAATTGAAAGATTTAAATAATAAAATAGCTGAAACAAAAAGGGTTCTAACTCCTAAAGTATCAAGAAAACGCAAAAATTACGATGTAAGCGAAAGCATATCTAAACTGAAAAATGCAAAAATGGATATAAGGGAAGAATTAGATGCAAGGAACAACATGAGACTGGGCAAAAAAAGTCCTGGTGCAATATCCAAAGCATTAGCTAATGAATTGGATGACTTGAGCCAAGCCATACAAGCGAAAATACAAAAGGTAGATTCAAGGAATGAACATAATAAAAACAAATTGAATCTACGTGCACTTAAGAAAGCTAAAAAACAGGTTGAGAAAGAAATAAATTCTAGAAAAAAAACAAGTTTAGGATCGTCCAGTCCGATAACAGAGGCCTTGGAGAATGGGCTAAGAAATTTGAATAATAAAATAGAGAATACAAAAACTAAACTAAATCCTAAACTAATTAATCAAAAGGAAAATCACAACGTAAGTGACAGCGTGTTAAAACTGAATAAGGTACAAATGGACATTAAAAAAGATATTGATGCTAAAAACAACATGAATCTGAGTAACAAAAGTGTTCGTGCAATATCGGAAGCATTAGCTAAAGAATTGGACTACTTGAACAATTCAATGCAAGCTAAAATTACAAAAGTAAATTCAAAATACGAAAAAAATAAAAATAAGTCAAATCTAAGAGCGCTTAGGAAAGCAAGAAAACTCCTTAAGAAAGAACTGAAAAAAAGAAAAACAACAAGCTGGGAAACGAAAAAGTCCAGTCCAATATCAGTGGCATTAGAAAAGGGAGTAAGGGATTTAAATGTTAAAATAAACGAGTTAAAAGAACAAGATATAATACTTAAAGATAAAAAAAAAATTATTAAAAAGTATTTGACACAAGGATATGACCGAAATTCTACTAATTCAGATCTATCACGAAAACATCAAAACAATCTTAATAAAATGAAACAAGATAAACGAGAAGATAATATTCTCCGGAAATGCTTGAAGAAATTTAAAGCTTGGAATTTCTTTAGAAAATCGTCGAGCAAACAAAAAAAAAGGCAAACTCAGGACTCTAGCTACATAGACAAGGGTAAGACTTAGGTATAATAATTGTCGATGAAGCAAGAAACAAATGTAGTAGAAAAATAATATAAGTATAACTTTTCTGATGTTCTGGACATTTGACAAGGAAATTTCCTCCCTGTTTAGTAAATGAAATACATACATTTGTCATATAACTGGGAATGCAGTTACCGTTCAAACTATCTGCTACTTATAGAAAATATTTTATAATTTTGATAACACAAAAAGTTACAAATTAAATCTTTAAAAATACTAGCATACCATTACTAAAATTATTTACTCTAGTATTTTGTGGCTATACGAAAGCTGTATCTTAGGCTAAGCAGAAGCTATATCGCTGCGTATAGTATAGCTGCGTATATCTTAGATACACATTTTATGAAAAATAATATAATAATTGGATAAAATGTGTTCCATATCTACTATGTATATTAAAATTTTGTTTAGCTTTCGATCTCCAATTGAATTTGAATTTAGCATGTTATATTTAAATTCAGTTGTACCTACATTTTTCAGGTGTATTAGAAGTTTATGTGAATAAAAAAGATGGCTCTATTTTAAATCCTGACGAAGTCTTTCAAAGGATAAATTCTAATGAATTCAACAAATTAGGGACTTATAAGGAAACACCATCTAAAGCACAAGGGGGCCCATACCTACAGAATGGTTATCGAAACAAGCTATATAGAAACGGTGAGCTAAGAAAAGTTAGCCCATCTAGTATTATAATTGATGATACATTACGAAAGTTAAAATCTCTTAAAAAAATAAGATACCTCAAGAAAACGATCCCTAGAAGTGATCTAGAAGGGGTATCAAGTTTATCGCCTAGTAAATTAAGCATATTACTACGCAAGTTAGATAGTGCATGGAATAAAAGAAATGATGGCCAACAACTATTAGTGCCCGATCTATCTGATCTAGAACTAGAACAACTTATAAATGAGTTGAAAAATATAAAAAGAATAAGCGGTGATACAAACAACATATGTAAGTACAAAGTAGTATTATAGTTTGTTGGATATGTATATGATATAGTGAACAACAATTAAACTACAGCCGGTATTTCATGTTCCACGTCCTTCCAGAATAATTTTTCTATAATTATAGTTACGTTTCACATATTCTTAATTATGTTTTATTAATTGAAAACAAATTTCAGACACCGATAAACAAAATCTACTACATAAAATAATTATAAATAAAAATGATGCAACTCTAGTTAATGCTGATGAAGTCTTTGGTCAATTTATTAGTCCTGAAAAGTCGAAAAGTTTGAAAACTGCAATGGTTAATCACGATGATCCGATTAAAAATACTAAAAGTGAGTACAGTATGGCTTGGAAACAAAAGCAAGAAAGATATCATAGACCAGACGTCATACACCGAAATAGATTATTAGATGGAATGCCAGATTACAGCAAACCACACTATGGAATGCAGATGCACTATAGCAATGATACAGCTGGCAGTGAATTACTGATTGGTATCAAAGACCTTGGATCCAATATACTAATAGTCGATAGACCACATGGCACTTTCTGTCAAATTAAAGGTGGTCCAAAAAATATTAAAAGGGTAGCTGACAACAAGAAGCTCTGTGGGAAAATACCACGTGATGTCATGCCACATAAGGTACCACAGTACATATATGACGACATTAAACATACAGACCCAGCTGAGTTGCCATTGTGCAAGAATGTGAGGGAAAGAACGTTTTACAGTTATTATTGTCATTGCCCTTCCATGAAACAAAAAAATAAATTCACTAAAAGTGAGGACATCATATCTGACGTTAGAGATGAAGCACCATTTAATGAAATTGCTTATGACGGAAAATATCGGGGAAAATTACAGTTTTATCATTTACCTTGTGATAAGCGTAAAAGATTATTTTTCAAATATCCAGGCGAAGACATAGAATATTTTAAATTACCAGGTGCCAAAAAAATATATCATAGATCAAGTGGTAATAAGATGAGGATTTTTAAAGATCCATGTGATGAAACGACGTATTATAAATTACTGAATGATCCCAAATTATACTATAGATTAACCGGTGATGAAACACTATATTACAGAATCCCAGGTGATCCAAGAGTATATTATGAATTACCAAATGATAAAAAAGTATATTACAAATACCCGGGTGATAAAACTATATATTATAACATGGCTGATGAAAAAATTACTCTTGTGACAAAAGGAAAAAAGAGATATTATAAATTTCCAGGAGATGAAAAAGTATATTATACACTACCTGGTGATGACTCCATATATTTTCAAATTCCGAATGATAGAACAACATATTTCAAGAAGCCCGGTGATGAACGTACGTTTTATAAATTACCAAAAGATAATAGAATATATTATCATCTGCCAGGTGATGTTACAACATATTTCTGTATACCAGGTGATAACTTAACATATTATAAATTTCCTGGTGAGGATACGATATATTTTAGAGAGCCGGGAGATAGAAATGTTTATTACAAACTACCTGGTGATGAAGCTGTTTATTATGATGTTATCGAAGATAAAACAAGCATATTTTCACCATCTTGCAAAACGCGCGTCCGGAAGAAAAGTATTGCTCATAAAGCTAGATTCGGATTAAATACGGACCCTTGTATATGTGGAAGTATTGAATGTAAAAACGATTGGCTGAAATATTTAAAACTAAGAGTGAGTAATAAAGCAAAAAAATCTAAATGCATTTGTGGATCTGAAAACTGCGGAAACCAATCTCATAAAGTAATGGTGGACCATGTAAAAGCGAAAAAATATAAAAAGGTAAAGAAACTTGAAGATAAACTTAAAAAACAAAAGAAAAAAAATAAAAAACTTCAGGAAAAGAAAATACTGCAGCAAGAAAAGAAAATTCTAAGAAAACGACAAAAAGAAGAACGCCTACGATGTCGTCGCATTAGAAAGGTTGAAAAGCGTGCTATAAGACCACTAAAGAAAAAATTGTGTTGTGATTGTGTTACTTCAGATAAAAAGTTAGCGGCTGAATCTTTATTAGATATTGGCAAACTCAGTGCCACAGGTCTTTTGAACCTCTTAAGGTCTACATGCAAAGCTATTACACAGCCAAAACAAAGTGTCAGAAGTATCAAAACTGTTGTTAAACATCCACGAAGATTCATCAGCCGTTGTAGAAATAAATTGGTCACTAGTGGCTATTACGACACTAGAGCAAGAGTTAAGTACAGATTAAGCTCTATGCGAAGGGTAAACCAAATTGCAAAAAATATCGAATCCCATCCCTGTAGAAAGTTTTGGTCTCACAAATGTAATGAAAAAAAGCAACCCAGAAAAATAAAAAGAATGCCAATGGATTTTAATTGCAGTCTTTATATGGCATCTCTGAGAAAAAAACCTTATTTAGGGGTATATTTTATGTGTCCCTGGTTTTATCCTCATTGTGTAAGTTTGTTTGTTTGTTGGAAACGATTACTAGAGGTTTCTATGTTTGTGCTAGCGTTATTAGTGTGGAGTCCATGCATACTTTGTTTAGAACTAGCCCGTGCTATTATGTGCTGTACCTCGTGTACAGGATGAAATGAAAATTGTATTAATTACTTTATTTAATAAACGATTTTAAACAAATTTACTTCCGCATGTTTTTGATGAGTTGGTGGCACAATTACATAAATCTTAAGGCCTAAAATCAGCTACTAAAGTTATTTCATATTTAATTTTTGTGTACCTACCTATCGCGAGGTTGCTGCTCGTAATAGGTACGTAAGGATTTTCACAAAGGTAACCCGAGCTCTTCTATGCGTGGGGTTCGTGACTTATTTATCTTGTATATTATGAAGACGGACTATTGCGTAATGCCTTGGTTAGTATTGCATTGCATTCATATCTTTATATTTTTGTTCTTTTTTATTTATTAACTCTTTCCAATAAAACATAAAAATTAGACATTGTCTCACAAAACCGTATAAACGGTTTGTCTGTGAGAACCATCGAGCCACAATTTTTGACTGGTATACAGTAGACCATACAAAATACAGTGAAAGTAATCAAATCCATACATCTTATGTCAGATAAACTTAATTTTAAATATGCATTTGTACATTTAGAGAATTTCTAGTAAATAATATCTTAGAGTTTTCATAAATGTTCCTTTTATTGGTTCATTCCTTATGCTCGTTGGTAAGGTGTTAAGAAGGTAAGGTATACGTTTCTGTAAGGTTCTATCTCCATAGTAATTACCTACTTTAGGATCTACCTACTTTATCTCACCATACTATGCTTTTAAAGGACCTTATCCTTCTCAAAACTTTTTAAATCTTCGATGTTACCCACCATACTAGTATACGACCTACCTGACCGTAAGGGCCTATGCACACCTGTGCCTCTAGCACGAGTTCCTGCAGTTTACTTACTCGATCACACGTACAGTTTCCTCCCATACATTGAGCACCAGCGCCTCTCGCGGAAACTATTATGAACTAAAACTCTGGTGCACAATGTATGGGACGAAACTGTACGTGTGATCGAGTAAGTAAACTGCAGGAACTCGTGCTAGAGCCACAGGTTTTTTAAACTCGCCGTTGACGTGCGTTTGCAGCGATACAGCTGATACAGACGCAATACGCATGCAAGTCAGACGCAGGCGACGCAGCTCTGTACGATAAAAGCGTGCCGTCGACACGCGTTTCTAAAACGCGCGTTTAAAGAACGTGATGTGAACAGACTCTGAGTGATAACCGTAGGCCGTAGCCATGACGCCTCGGACACATGGCAATACTCACGTGATGCTTTTCCTCCCGAAGCTCTGATGCTCTCTGGCAGTCTCTGGTGAGTTACGCAGGACCATACCATTAACATGTCACTTGATGCTATAGCCTGCAGTGTATCCAACTGTCAATCGACTGGGGAAGTATCTGCCATACTTCCATAGTCAAGATACTAATGGAAAGAAAAACAACCAAGTGTGAGTCGGACTCGCATACTAAGGGTTCCGTTTCTTGTAAGGGAGGTTCCCTTAAAAAAATGATATTTTTAATTCAATTATTTGCTTTAAAATGAATATATAACTAAATATTCTGTGAATATTAAGCGTTTAAATGTTGCTTTTATCAATAATAATAATAATATCATACATTATTCGACGGTCACCATAGCCTAGTTGGTAGTGCTCCTGCCTACGAATCTGGTGGTCCTGGGTTCGAATCCCGGTAAGTACAAATATTTGTGTGATGAGCACGAATATTTGTTCCTGAGTCATGGATGTTTTCTATGTATTTATCTATCTATATAAGTATATATATCGTCGCCTGGTACCCATAGTACAAGCATTGCTTAGTATGGGGCTAGGATGATCTGTGTGACATTGTCTCCAGATCAAATCAAATCAAATCAAATCATTTATTTCATTTCATTTTGGGTAATACATGATAACAAAAAACAATTAAAGTTCCACCAAAATCTGCCTAACAAGACATATGAAAATGATTTAAATACATTTTTATTATTGCGTACATACATACAAATTCATTATTATCATCCATTTAATTTAAATTAATCTCTAAGATGTTGTCACTACTTTAAACAATAATAATAAAATGTCAATAATTAGGTACTAAAATTATATAATTAACTGTCCAAATTAATTTAAATAAATTATTATCGGTTATAAATTCATTAATGCTGTAATAACTTTTACAAATCAAAACCTCTTTCATTTTTGTTTTAAGAAAACTTTTAGTACGAGTCTTCATAAATTCTGGTATTTTATTATAGATCTTTGGAGCAATACAAAGCAAACTTTTTCCCATTAGACTGGTTTTTGCACTTTGCACACAGAGTTTGTTGTCATTATTGTAATGTTTGCGTCTATTTCGTTTAACAACATCAGATACGCGTTGAAATAACTGTGGATTACTGTGAACAAACAATGCAACCTCTAGTATGTAAAGAGACGGAAGTGTTAGGATCCTGTGTTGGACAAAGTAGGGTTTACAGCTGTCTGTTAATTTCAATCCAAACATCGCGCGAACACAACTATTATTATTATTATTATATTTATTAATTATTTATACTTATATAGATAATTACACCCAGACTCAGGACTGTTGCATACGAAGGCGCTTATTAAGCAGCTTCAGTCTCAATTATACATGAAATGGTACAGTAGTAGAAATGACCACTAGTAGAACTGAAACACGTGCGCCCGGTATAAACCGGGCGCACGTGTTTCATTTCTACTAGTGGCGACGAGAATGGGATTCGACATGCATGTATGTTCATGCACTGACCATATATGTCCTGGGTGAGAATCGAACCTACGACCTGCTGCGTAAAAGGCAAGTCTTTACCAACCACGCCAACTCACCCGTCCAAAAGAAATAATAAAACCTCTTATGTAATATTAGCTTAGATATTTAAAAAATATCTATATTTTTAAATTATTTATAATAGTACCTATGTCTTTACAAAAGAAAAATAGTATATGTATATGTAGGTTTCCATAGTTCAAGCTCTGCTTAGTTTGGGATCAGATGGCCGTGTGTGAATAATGTCATAGGATATTATTTATTTATATTATATCTATAAACTGCAATTATTTAGATTTTTAGCATGAACAATTTCGGAAATGAGGAGGGAAATTATATAGGTATGTACGTTGGACATTTTTAATCATAAGTCAAAAACAAGGCAGCATACGAAATTGTCTAAATGCTCCAAGTACACTTTGTTTATATACAGGGTGGCCAAGGAGTTGACGAGTGTCAGAGTTGTTCAAGCCGCCCAGAAGGTCTCTGACGTGGCTTAACGACTGTTGTCTAATGACTACAATCAGGACTTAACGTGCTCTCCGAAGCACCTAGACGCTCAGTAATTATACCACTTTGGCGGTCACCCATCTATGGACTGAATGTGAGCCTAGTTACTTAAGATCTTTATGGACTGGCGAGTGGTTTCACATGTATATTATTATTTTAAACCAACTTAGCCCTCATCCTAACTAATATTATAAATGCGAAAGTAACTCTGTCTGTCTGTCTGTTACTCTTTCACGCCAAAACTACTGAACGGATTTGAATGAAATTTGGTATACAGATGGTCTAGACCCTGAGAAAGAACATAGGCCATATTTTATAAAGTTTAACACGGGTAAAACCGCGGGGCACAGCTAGTTTCAAATAAAATAAAAATATTTCACATGCAATATTTGGGGTACACAAAATATAAACCTACTTACTATTGACCCACTTCAGCTTCGCAAAGGAGACATCTAGCAAATATACATGCGGTAGAAATATAATAATATATTCTGGAACATTATTCACACACGGCTATCTGATCCTAAACTAATCAAGGGCTACACATGGAAGATACGGGTGGGTTAACAACAACAATAGGACTTCGTTGTACACTAATAAATTATTCCCAAAGATTAATCCGCCTCCTAGATTACAATGAACTAGTGTGTGAGCGATTAGCCCAAACAAAGAACAAGATTTAGACCAGGAAGGTTTTTTTTACTTTTTACATTATGACCAAGATTATAACCTAATAAACGTCGACGAAAAACAAAAAAAGACAAGACAGCGTTCAGTTTGACATTGAACTGCTTGACATGACGTACCGTCGTTATTAATAATTAAGTAGTTATTAAGTATTTGATATATATAGATGTTGTTTGAAAGAATATATTATTTTACAACGCTAAAACTACATGTACATATCAAATCATATGGCACAACATGATTTAACCTATTATTTAAATTTAAACCATATTTAGATTTATCGGTATGTATTCACATAATAGGTACTGTTTAATTTGTATGTACATTATTTTAATAACCTACTCCGTAATACTAACTGATGAGTATTTTTCCTGTTATTCCAGTTTACCGAATACCATATAACCCTTATCAAGCTTATAAATAACTTACCCGAGTATATCGTTATATGTGTAACTTGATTATATGAAGCCTATAATTAGCTAAAAACCAGTTGTCGTATCAAACTTAAATGGCACCAAAACTTCTACCTACACACATGAAAAATACATAATTTCTTCTTACACCGGTCCATATAAATGTAAGTGATGAATATGTTTATTCTTAACTGAGACATTCTGGCAAAAAATCATCAAGTCCTAATGGAGAGCATAAACAAATGCAGTAAAAAGGATCGTAAAACAGAACCTCAGGAAATTGTACACTTTGTGAGAAAATCGTCAAGCGTTTCAAGTATCCAAATACCACATGATAATCCAAGATTTCCTTTAAAACGGAAAGATTTAAAATCGCTAACTTATATAAGCAAATATATAAATGAAGACAATAAACCAATCACGTTAAAGTCATGCTTTTCATCACACAAACAATGCGATAAGATAAAAATGAAAGTTAAATTTAATGTTCAGAAAGATGTCAAAAATCAAACTAAATCTGCTCATCACTTATGGAAAAATAAAACAGAACGTAACTCTTTAACGCGTATTAAAGATCCATTAAGCCAACAAAACATAAAGAGATTTGACGAACGATGTATGAAAGAAATTAATTGTTTCACACTTGAAGCTAGACTTCCACCTGAAAAAACACCTTCTAAGTTCGGGCGAAAATTTCATAAAAATGAAATTAAGCCTGACAATGCATTATATAGCACTATAAAAACTATTAAAAACTTTGATAAAGAATATCTCAATAAGAATACTGAACAAAATAATCCATCTAATATACATCCTGAAAGGAATACACTATTCGACAGACAATCATCAGAATCGTTAGATTTTAGTAGTCAACATCAAAATTATATGTTTAACAAACAAAATTATAATAAGGACCGAGAAATGTTTGTACCTATTATCGAAAATCGTATCATAAAAAAGATTGTATATGTGCCAAGACTCAAAAACCATAAACCTTCGGTGTTTAGACAAATGGAAAACAAAAAACCTTCATATGTAGTAACAGGTAGATCTTCATCTTGTCCCAACTTAGATCCAACACGTTCATTGAGTTTATTTAGTATGTGGAACTTTCAACTACGTTGTAAACATAAACGTATACCAAATAAACTGACATTCTGGATAAAAGAATTAAGGAGACAGCATATCTCTGAAAAGGAAAAAACTGATGGCAATTCCGAATTACAAACAAAGTACAACACACAGTTCCAACCGAAGAACATTAATAAAATTAAAGTAAGCAAAACTTTACGTTCAGACGAGCATCTGTTGCAGAATAAATATTCTTGCTCGGCATTACCTGCCACACAAGACTTGCCTTTAACAAAAGAAGACAAGAAACTGGATGCTTGTCAACCTGTTAAATTTGTTGGCAGTTCAACTCATTATGAAAACAATACCGTTATTAAAGACAGTGAGGTCATCCATAAATGTTCTGTAACTAACAATAGATTACAGATAAGACAATCTAATAATAAATGCCAAGAAAATAATCTAATAATACGTTCAAAACAAAATTTAAATAAAGAAAAAGCATTTGTCGACATTCCATTGAATGGTATGCAATATAAATCAACGAAAAAAGGATTTGATTGCAAAACATCTTCTCATAATCAGCATATTACTGTGTCAAATGAAAAGAACCTGAATTATAATCGTTTATCAAAAGAATTAAAAAATGAAGGAATAATATTACAGGATCTACAAAAGTATTGCAATGAACCTTTATTAACAATCAAGATTAAACAAAAAAAGAAAAATAAAAAGTCAGATGATCCTCATGACACAGTTAAAGCTAACGAAACTAATGATCTCAAAAAGTATAAAAAGGAGCAAGATGCTTCAACAAAATACGCACTAGCCAACTTCTTTAAACGAAAATGGGTTAAAAGGAATTATTTAACAGATGTAACAGATAATATTTCAAAACAAGAAAACCTATCTTTGGTTTATCATAATAACAAACAAAAGCACCAATCACCCATGTTACTGTCAGAGGAAAAATACAAAATAGATCCTTTAAATTACAAATTTATAAGTGTAACTAAACATACCCAAAATAATAATGAAGGGTTAGATATTAAAAAAATTGGTAAATATCCATTACCTGTGGTTTTAAGTCTAAAGATAAAGGGTGATTCACAATTCTCACAAACAAAAGGTTATAGGAGATCAAAGAGTACTAAAGAAAATAAAAAAATAGAACAATTAAATATGTATAAATCTATTTTGAATCAAAAGTTATCCGAATGTCAGTCCAATGTACTACCGTCTACACCACCAGAAAATGTATCACCCCAGCGTTTGACTGGCCGATTTAAATCAGATGTACGGAAGTCTAAATTAAGGGCAGTATCAAATAAACAAGAAATAACTTTTCCAGTAGAACGTGAATCCCGAAACGTGAGCAACCTTGTCAGGTATACTCTAAATAAATTGTCTCCCGATCATGTTTATTTTGAGATGAACGACAACATGACAAAAATACATTTTATTAATGACAAAAATACAATGCCCAAAAATGACAAGATAAATAAAAACCCATCAAAACATGAATCTATCAGAGTTCAGGCTAAGAGCTTTAAAACTAAAAATAAAACAAAAATAAATCCATCATCTAAATCAGAAGTAATTATTGCCTGCAATGATGATCAAAATAAAATAGTACCTTTAAAGAATAACAGTGCTACATGTTTTCCGAGTTTAATTAAGAATATGTTCGGCAAAAATCGAGACGTTCGGCCTTTTTCAAGCATTCATAAAGTGCTATCTTTTAATGACGACAAACCTGGGAATTCAAAACAAAATATAACTAACTTACCACTTAGTTACGAATATTTAGATCGCAAATTCTATAAAAATGAACATTTTATTCGTAATTCAAAAGGAAAGGATTGGGGCAAAAATAAATATAAAAGAAAATATTCAAACGGAATGAAAGAAAAACAAGATAGAAGACAAGTCTCAAACATGGGTTCGTACACTTGTAACTGTAATATAGCAGATAATTATAATGCACTAAACTCTAATACAAAGACAGCTGAAACCATGGGGAAGGTCATGGAAAGGCCAAAATATGAACTTAATAAAGTTCAAGCTAAGAGCTTAAAAACCAAAAATAAAACAAAAATAAATCCATCTTCTAAATCAGACGTAATTGCCTCCAATGATCATGAGAACAAAATAATACCTTTACAGAATAGCAGTGCTACATGTTATCAAAGTTTAATTAAGAATATGTTCGGGAAGAATCGAGACGTTCAATCTGTTTCTAGTATTCATAATGTGCTATCTTTTCATGATGACCAAACCATGTATTCAATACAAGATACAAATGACATACCTGTTAGTTATAAATACGTATCTCCCGAAGTAGATAAAACTGAACGCCATTTAATCCAAAAGACTAAAAAAAGGAAATGGAGTTCTAACAAAACACAAGACGAAAGAAGGAGAAAAAAAACAAATAAAAGCGACAGACGACCCTCAATCATAAGTTCGCATACTTGTAAATGTTATGTAACTAATGATACTATGGGAAATGCAAGTAAAAATCAAAGCGTTTCGGAAAGGAGGCTTTCATGCTTTCAAACCTTATTCCACAAAATGTTTAGGTGTAAAAGAGCCGATGGACCTCATTCATGTACTTATAAAGTGCTGTGTTTTAATGATGAAAAACAGGTGCATTTAAAACATAAAATAAATAAAACCAATAACGAAGTTATAAACAAAAAGAAAGCAAAACAAAATACAAGTGACAGAAAACGCTCTAGTATAAGTTCACGTACTTCTTGTGGCTGTAATATCACGTTCGGGAAGCATGCACCAAACTATAAAAGAGTCACAGTATGTAGATGTGCAATTAAAAAAAGCAAGCCAAGGAAAAAATGCTGTATTTTCAAGAAAAAACCTAAGACGTTTTGCCAAAAGCTCAAAAAATATATAAATTTGAGAGCAAAACGCGTTACTCGATGGATTAAGAAAAAGAAGAAGAAAATAGTTAAAAAATATCAGGCTAAGAGATGCCATCCTAAAACTATAAATATATGCGCATTTCAACCTCAACCAATCATACACTTTTTTGGACAAAAGAAACGTTTTTCATTTTTATATCGATATCTTCGTGTATTATGTGATTTTTGTTCGGCCATATTGTTTCCAACCTTGTTTACGGTAGCCTTTTTATTATGGATTCCATGTATTTGTTTTACCTATTGTTTACAAAACTGTGTCTGTTAAAAAGTTTATAAAGTGCCTAATCGTTTTTATTTTTAGAATATATGAATATAATCCAAGGGCAACTATAGCAAATGGTACACAATCTGAGCTCTTAACTTAATTATTTTTTCCTTAAAAATGAAATGCTTCTATCTCCATTTTGCTAATATCTTCGATTGCTTACAAGAAAAGAGATCAACATTTTTCTTTTAATCAAACAATTAACATAAATAAGAGTTTTGTTTGTAATAAGCGGCATTCAATGTGAGTTATATACTCACAATAATACTGCACACCTATCACCTATCGCGGAAACCTCATCTACGCCCTTTGTTAATTAATACTTTAAACCATTTGAAAGAATAGTAGTGTAATAAACATGTAGTTTTTGTATCTTAGCTATGTTCAGGCAGCGGTTGCACCAGATGTGCCCGAGAAAGGTAAGTGTTGCGAGGATGCGAAGCCAACTTGTGAAAAGGTGTGTTACCAACAGAGATATGCCAAAAAGCTATATATACTGACATACTTTTGATATCATAGATATATGTACATAAACAATTACAGATGAACTGAAATAGTAATAGTAGGCACTATTTTAGAACATTTGTAATGATTTATGAAGAGATGAGCCGGCCCTAGCAATATTATTTCCGTAAATGCTCACGAATTCCTTTGAAAACAACGGGCAAGCGGATTTTTGGATGCAACCGAGTTCATTGAAAGACCAGTTTCCGAATTCCGATCCTTATTAGTCGTCGTGCGGAATAAGGGCAGAGGATGAGAAGTGTTCTAATAGAATTCAGTACATCTACTTGAGGTTACTATACAAACACGAAGGCAAACGGCGCCCGTTGAAATGTTGAAATGCTCCCTCGATGAAATGTCCACTCTGATTCTGAATCGGCAAAGCGGTTCGCGTACCCGGGTATATCGTAGAACGATACTTACACGTGCCATAAAATGTCTTCGTCGGTCACCGCCCTGAGCAGAGTTTCGACCACTAAAGTGCAAAACCACGCCAGAAGGCACCTTCTGGCAGCGGTTTTCTTACTTTGTTTATGATGTTACATTTTCACATTATCTACACTACTATTTTAAAGAGGAAAGATTTTATTGTTTTTTTGTTTGTTTGTATTGAATAGGTTCCGAAACTACTTGACCGGTTTGACATAGGCTATATAAAATTTTCAAAAAAGTTAGGGGTCCATACTAAAACTCCAATAATAGTTTTCGCAGCGCACGCGATCTTAGAAAGTTCGACTTCAAACCTATCAATAGGTAGCACATACAAATTATATTATTTCATTAATATTATATTTATAAGTGATGTATTAAATTAAATCTTTATTAAGATATTTTTTTATAATTTTTAGTTTTTGAAGTCGGTTTTTTTAAACGAAGTTTTTTTTATTTGTTACTTTTTAGTGTCTAGCTATGGTTAGGACTTCGAAAGGTGCCGCGCGCCTCAAAACTATAGATCCCAACAAACGAGAACGGAAAAAAGAAACATCTTCCGAAAAAATGTTGTTCGAAACTACATAAAATTACGTTCACTCTAAGAAAACTTGCTTAGTACGAGTTTAGACTAGCTAAGATTTATGAAAGTCTGAACAGCAAGCGCATAGGTTAGGCCGTATTTATGACCATCTAGCTAACGAGTCTGTGTGCAGAGGGCTGATAGCCTAGGTCTTATTTATCATTGATTAGATAATAAGTCGGACTCGCCCGTGAAAGGTGGAATGTTTCTTTCCGTAGCAGCAAGTATTTGAGTTGATAGAATAGAAGTCAAATTGCGGTTTACGATTTATGACGCATTAAAAAAACTACTTACTAGATCTCTTTCAAACCAATTTTCGGTGGAAGTTTGCATGGTAATGTACATCATCTATTTGTTTTAGTTTTATGATTCTCTTTTTTTTTTTGGAAGTTACAGGGGGGGGTGGCATTTTAAGCCTTTTGTCTCTCGCGCAAACTATACAGTTAAGAAAAAAATATTTTATAAACCTCAATATAATTTTCGAAGTCCTATCCATAGATACCCCACATGTATAGTTTAGTGAATTTTTTTTAATTCAGTTCTATGTAAGTATAGGGAACCCCCAAATTTTATTGTTTGTTTCTCTATTTTTGTGTGAAAATCTTAATGCGGTTCACGGAATACATCTGCTGACCAAGATTCGACAGTATAGTTCTAATAGTTTCGGAAAAAAGTGGCTGTGACATACGGACGGGCAGACATACAGACATGACAAATCAAGAAGAACCTTTGTGAAAGACATTTGGCTACAGAACCCTAAAAATGGCATCTATTCCACATCAAACTAAAAAAAAACCACGTAAATCGGTTCATAAATCTCAGCGTAATCGGTGTACGTACATATTAAAGAATACACTGGTGCTAAAAGTGCGCCTACATGCGTTTCCAAAAAAAAAGCTTATACGTGCGTATTAAACGCTTGTCGTCTGAATTTGTTGTTTATGTTCATGCCAAGACACACTTGAACAGGATGAGTCTAGCTTGACTAGCTAAGATTTACAAACGTCTGTGCATCATCGACATCGTCCACTTAAACAAAAAATTTCATACAAAAATGTCCATAAAATGAAAACTACTGGGCCAATCTATATAAATTTTTTATGGGACCAAATGGCAACTATTCCGCATCAAACTAAAAAAGAATCACGTAATTCGGATTCTAAATCTCCGAGTAATCGGTGTACATACATAAAAAAAAAAAATACCGGTGAACTTGAGAACCTCCTCCTTTGGAAGTCGGTTAATAATAGAGCTTTTATAGCGGTGGCTATTATACATATTTTTAAATGGAAAAAAACACTTATTGTGACATAACTATAACAGTTAGACATATGCTGCCGCGATATTTTTTGTAGATAACTATATGTCCTACAAAGATGTAGTATATTATTTTTGTTCTATAATCAATAGTTTTCGCAGCGCACGCGATCTTAGAAAGTTATTTGGTATTTTTTTCACACCTACCCAAGGTGTGGACGATGTCGATGATGCACAGACGTTTGTAAATCTTAGCTAGTCAAGCTAGACTCATCCTGTTCAAGTGTGTCTTGGCATGAACATAAACAACAAATTCAGACGACAAGCGTTTAATACGCACGTATAAGCTTTTTTTTTGGAAACGCATGTAGGCGCACTTTTAGCACCAGTGTATTCTTTAATATGTACGTACACCGATTACGCTGAGATTTATGAACCGATTTACGTGGTTTTTTTTAGTTTGATGCGGAATAGATGCCATTTTTAGGGTTCTGTAGCCAAATGTCTTTCACAAAGGTTCTTCTTGATTTGTCATGTCTGTATGTCTGCCCGTCCGTATGTCACAGCCACTTTTATTCCGAAACTATTAGAACTATACTGTCGAATCTTGGTCAGCAGATGTATTCCGTGAACCGCATTAAGATTTTCACACAAAAATAGAGAAACAAACAATAAAATTTGGGGGTTCCCTATACTTACATAGAACTGAATTAAAAAAAATTCACTAAACTATACATGTGGGGTATCTATGGATAGGACTTCGAAAATTATATTGAGGTTTATAAAATATTTTTTTCTTAACTGTATAGTTTGCGCGAGAGACAAAAGGCTTAAAATGCCACCCCCCCCTGTAACTTCCAAAAAAAAAAAGAGAATCATAAAACTAAAACAAATAGATGATGTACATTACCATGCAAACTTCCACCGAAAATTGGTTTGAAAGAGATCTAGTAAGTAGTTTTTTTAATGCGTCATAAATCGTAAACCGCAATTTGACTTCTATTCTATCAACTCAAATACTTGCTGCTACGGAAAGAAACATTCCACCTTTCACGGGCGAGTCCGACTTATTATCTAATCAATGATAAATAAGACCTAGGCTATCAGCCCTCTGCACACAGACTCGTTAGCTAGATGGTCATAAATACGGCCTAACCTATGCGCTTGCTGTTCAGACTTTCATAAATCTTAGCTAGTCTAAACTCGTACTAAGCAAGTTTTCTTAGAGTGAACGTAATTTTATGTAGTTTCGAACAACATTTTTTCGGAAGATGTTTCTTTTTTCCGTTCTCGTTTGTTGGGATCTATAGTTTTGAGGCGCGCGGCACCTTTCGAAGTCCTAACCATAGCTAGACACTAAAAAGTAACAAATAAAAAAAAACTTCGTTTAAAAAAACCGACTTCAAAAACTAAAAATTATAAAAAAATATCTTAATAAAGATTTAATTTAATACATCACTTATAAATATAATATTAATGAAATAATATAATTTGTATGTGCTACCTATTGATAGGTTTGAAGTCGGTGCCAAGCCCTAAGCAAAATAAAAGTTAAAAGTACATACAGCTTTCATACTTTGTGATGAAACTCCTACACTAAAGATTAACCTAAGTAAATAAACTTAAAGAACAATATGAATTAATATGAAACTGTATCATAAAAATATATGACGACCATCAACGACGTCTGCACGCTTGGGTTGTTTGTGTAGAAATAGGAAGCTATCCCGCTGAAAGTAAGTGTGGTACCTACTATTACATTTGGCTTGGCACCGACTTCAAACCTATCAATAGGTAGCACATACAAATTATATTATTTCATTAATATTATATTTATAAGTGATGTATTAAATTAAATCTTTATTAAGATATTTTTTTATACTTTTTAGTTTTTGAAGTCGGTTTTTTTAAACGAATTTTTTTTTATTTATACTTTGGACTTAATACTTATCAAAATAAATGATATATTTAAGTCTGCTTCGATACCATTACATAACTTTCTGAAATGAAATGTTCAATTTGGACATTTTAAATAATAAATAATAAAATAAATAAAAAAGGCTTTTATTCACGTAGACATTAAAAAAGCGCTTGTAAATAGTCAGAACATGTTTGCAGTAATATGTAATTAATTTATAATTATTTCTAGGTAAGTACATATAGATATTTAGGTACACGGATTGTAGGAAATAATTTACAATAAGATTTATTTTGTAACAGTAAAGATATTTAGCTAACTAAAATTAAGTTATTGTCAAGGATCATGTGTAGGTTTAATTATCTAAATCTTAGCTATATTTTCATTCCATTCGAAAGGTATCATAAGTTTAAAAATGCAAGTCATTTGAAAAATGTCGTATGGTCGCCGCTCACGCCGCTAGGTTAGACGGCACCATAATAAAATAATAAGCAGTGTAGGCGAATTTGCACGAAAAGTTCCAGGGCAATAGTGTCACCCAGGAATGATAGTGTCAATGAAATAAACAATCTAATTAGGTATTCAAAAACTTCCCGGACAAATAAAAAAATACAAATCGATCGACAACGTGACTAATATCGAAGATGAAGTCCATTATCCCCAGGAGTTTTTAAATTCATTAAACCCTTCTCGACTACCACCACATGAATTGACTTAAAAAATTGGAATCCCAATTATGCTTTTGAGGAATTTAAGCCCTCCAAGCACGTGCAACGAGACGAGGCTACTTATTTGAATATAAGGAATGGAAGGATACTTTAATTTTAGCAACCATTATCACCAGCCTAGCAGCAGCTGGTCAACTAGCTCATATACCGAGGATTCCGACGATCCCAAGTGATCTGCCAATTCCATTTGAACGGCTTCAATTTCTGGTGAAAACATTTTTCGCTAAACTATCAACAAGTTCCAAGGCCAAATAATGTTTTACTCATGGCCAACTGTATGTTGATCTATCGCGGGTTGGAGATCCTGAAAATCATTTATTTTGCTGCCACACACAAATTAACATCAAATATCGTTTACAGGGAAGTTCTGACTCTATAAATAAATTTTCAGGAGCAGAGAAAGTAGAGTATATAGTAAAGGCCTTTTTACAAAATAAAAGTTAAATAAAAAAAATATAATACTAAAATAAACCAAAAAATAAATAAATAGAATTTCATATTCGGTTTAGTTTACTCATTTTAATGACCACACGCAAAAACAATAAAGTATATATGGGAGAGTGTGTGTGTGTAAAAAAATATAACTTTTGAAATGGTTGTTTAATACCTGTGCGAAGCCGGGGCGAGCTGCTAGTATAGTGATAAATTGACGGGGCTGTTGGCGTGGTTGGCAAATGCTTGCTTTCCACGCCTGAGGTCATGAGTTCTATTCCCACCCAGGACAGATATTTGTGTGCATGAACATGTCTGTTTATCCTGAGTCTGGGTGTAATTATCTATATAAGTTCATTACAAAAAGAAAAGTAGTATATTAGTTATCTGGTTTCCATAGTACATGCTCTGCTTAGTTTGGGATCATATGGATATAGTCTTATTTGCTAGACAGCTCAAGCACCTGCTCACCTTTATTGTGCGATGACGCAGTGTTTACGTCATATAAAAGAAAAACGTAGTCATTTGTTTAAATGTATTGACGAAAACATTTTTGTGTACAAAGTGTAACAAAGTTTGTGCAAAGAGAAGTACATATATAGTTTCTCTAATCTGTTTGATTACTACACGGATCTACAGTATGGTTTCGGCGGAATTTCAAAACGGTAAGCTAGATGTCTAAGCGTCTCGTTACTAAAAGCATGTTAATACAAGAACAGTCACAAAATAAACTCGTTATTGATTTCTACGGGAAACGAAGAAAAAAGAACTGCATTCCAATAGACTCTAATCACCTTGTTTACAACTCATTAGTGAAGATTTTGTGTTCAACGTTATAAAACTCGGTGAACTTAAGTTTATTATATTGCATTGCCGTAGTTTGTGGGTGAATTTGGACTAAAAACTATTGAAAATGGCCTCACCAACAATAGAACAATCTAAATATCTGTGTACGCTTGAAGATGTGGCTAATACGATTCAAAAAGCGTAAAAATTACAAAAAGTGCCCAAAACAACGTTTGACAGAAGGTTGTACAATCAAGGCTCAAATGTATTGAAGACTATTGGGAAACATTCAAACAAACCCACGACGCCCTTTTGAAGTGTACGCCACTCGAACAAAGAGGAGTATTGACTTACTTTTCTAATGAAGAGTTTTTTACATGCGAAGAGATGTACCTGGCCTTTCGAGGCGACCTGGTTGACCTGATATCATACTTGCAGTCGCAACAAAGATTAACCGAGGCTACTAACACCTCCTCGCCCTCTGAAAATGGGCAGTTACCGTTGGCTAAGCTACCACGAATACAGCTTCCGACGTTTTCGGGAATATACGACGAATGGCCTACATATAAAGATCTATTCACCTCACTTGTTCATAACGCGTCAATAAGTTACTATTTGAAATCCAGTATCTCCGGGGAAGCCGAGGCGTTATTGCGACATATACAAATTACGGTAAACAATTATACACAAGCGTGGGAATTACTCAAAGGACGTTTCGGTAATACGAAAATGATAATCAATTCTCTGCTAAGAAGATTATTTAATCAGAAAAAAGTGACAAATCAGACAGCTAATCACATAAAAACGTTACTCGACGCTTCAGCGGAGTGTATAAACAGTTTGAAAAATATGAACATATCTACCGATTCGTGGGATCCTTTAGTTGATAGTATTTATTTTAGAACAGAAATTGGACCCAGAGTTGTTAAAGGATTGGGAAGAACAAGAATATAAACACAACAGTGATGAGCTGTCTAAATGGGATGGTTTAAAGAACTTCCTTGAGTCAAAGTTTCGTGCCCTCGAGTTAGTCACTCCGATCAGCACTTCTACGCGAGAAAGGTCACAACTCACAAGGTCACAAATCATTTCATGTCGTGTTAAAAGATGAGCAGCTTTCAATGCAAAGCGGTGAGTGTGTACAACCTTCGTGTAGTTATTGCAAAGCCAAGCATTACATATATCACTGCAAAGATTTTGCAAGTAGACCTGTAGAAGACCGTCATGAATATGTAAAGAAGAATAATTTATGTTTTAACTGCCTTGTACCGAATCACAGAGTGTATAATTGTAAACAAAGAACAATGTGCCGAATCTGCAAAAGAAAACATAATTCTCTTTTACATAAATTGAAAGCAACGAGTCCAGAAAGAGAGAAACAATCACAACCTAAACAACAAATCACAACCGCACACTTTTCTAGAGAACAACCTGGTCATCGAGTGTTGTTAGCTACAGCACAAGTAAAGATTAAGTCAAGCAATGGAAAAACACACCTACTTCGTGCATTGATCGACCAAGGTTCAGAGGCTTCACTGGTGTCTGCAAGAGTAGTGGAATTCTTGGGACTGAAGAAAACATGCATCAACGGTGTAGTCTCTAGAGTGGGAGAAGGTTCTCAAATACCTATCAAATATCTAGTTGACCTTTCAGTTACATCGAGATTTGATTCAAATGAAGTAGTTCGAGTACAGGCGTATGTTTTAAAGACACTGTCTAGAAAATTACCCTCACAACATATCACGATGTGCTGGCCACAACTCCAAACTATAAAAATAGCGGACCCTATGTATAACACACCAGGTAGAATAGATATTTTACTTGGTGCCGTCGTCTTCAGTAAAATAATAGATGTTGGTTTGATTAGAATGCCAGATGGCATAGTGGCTCAAGAAACACGTTTGGGGTGGATACTGTCGGGTCAAAAAGAACACAAATCATTGAGCAATGAACACAAAGTGACTACGCTACACGTTGCAAGAATGATTTTCAAAGATGATAATATGCTAAAGAAGTTTTGGGAAATAGAAACAAATGCTTATACTAAAAGAAAGATATTGACAAAGAAAGAGGAATAATGTGAGACAAAATACACGAATACTACAAAAAGAGACGAAGATGGAAGATACATAGTACAATTACCGTTAAAGTAGACACTAGAAGAAACGATTAAAAATATAGGAAATTCTAAACAAATTGCAAATAAAAGATTTCATCAATTAGAAAGAGAATTCGAAAGAAATAAAGACTAACCAAATATATGTCCACATTACAAACTTTTAATCCAAGAAGCACATACAAAAACATTACACGGTGGTATCCAGGCTATGATGATGTACATTCGCACAAAATATTGGATCATTAGCAGCAAAGCAGCTGTAAGGAAATGTATTCGACAATGCAAAGTTTGTACACACAAGTTTTGACGACTAAAAGAAAAAGACTTTTGGCGACAATGGCAAGTTGAAAACCTTAACACTCTGCAGCAGAGATATAAGTGGCAGTCTAAGGTTCCATCGCCAAGTATTAGAGATGTTGTTATTATTAAGGAGGATGACTTACCACCTAGCAAATGGCGATTAGGTCGCGTTAAAGTTATTTATTCTGGGTCAGATAATTTGGTTCGTGTAGTCACCGTTCAATGTAAGGGGAATCATGAGCTGAATACCCCGTTATCAAAACTCATACTATTGCCAAAAGAATGTAACGCTAAACTACAAAATATGAAATATGTAACTAGAAGTGAATGTGGGATATTTTAGTTTACAATTTAGAAGATGTTATTATTGAATTTAGTTTATATACAGTCCATTGCTCTAAAATGAAATTGATTATTGTTATAAAACAGTTTGTTTTGGTGGGCGGGATGTCTAAGAGTCTCGTTACTAAAAGCATGTTAATACAAAAACAGTCACAAAATAAACTCGTTGCAAAGAGGACGTCTTTCATTATTTTAAAACAACCGTAGCAGTCAATTATAAACCTTATGGAGATATAAACACTAGATCTATTCTTTTAAACTTGCAACTGATTGATTATAATTTTATTACCCCTGTATTAGGTATTCAAATTAAAATCAATCAGTTCAACTATCAGTACTAGGGAGTAACATGAATTACTATTCTTCATCTGTGTTGCTACTGTGGCAGATGGCTTATTATATTGTGTCTGGAAAGTTTGCCGCTTAACGTATCACTGTGTGAATTTAGTTAAGTACGATCTATTGATGAATATGAATTTTTGCTATACGGTCTTCTAGGAATAAACGTAAATAACAAGGACAATATCAAATTTTGTAAACTTTACCTTATTTGCGTCACGGGGAATATAGCAAATGTTATTTCAGATTACAGAAAGGAAAATTATTGTCACAATTATATATTTAATAAATTAATATAGTTTATTAAACGGTTCAACCCAGTGGCATCAACATGTCTCGACTATGTGTACTCGTTGTGTTAGCCTGTGGCCTTTGTCGTAAGTCCTTTAACTGTTTCCTTATTCTCTTGTTTTTCTACGATCTATTTTTTTTTAAGTGCTGTTGCTTTTTATTCTTTGAATATAAAGGTTTAGAATCCATTTAAATTGGATTTGTTTAGAATCCATATGACACATCACAAACATAATGAGCGTCATATAGATCGGTCGACAATTTTATGTAAAAGAGAATTAATCTTTATGTAAAAGAGAAATTTAATAAAATGTAAAAGAAAATAAAGATAGGTAATAGGTAACACATTTACATTGCTAGCGGTACTGTCTTTTACACCACTAATCTAAATTAAATGTCATCACATCTCCATCAAATAAATAATGATAAATGATAATATAATTGTTTATTTCTTTCTTAAATGCATACATTGTGATGTTATGTTAAAAACATTGTTTTAGCATTTATTAAATATCTTTGAGGCAGTTGGAACTAGGCTCGATACCTGTAAAACAAATCTAGGCTCCCCGCTACTAAGAAATATTTTTGGAAGATTTTCCACCAATTACAAATTAAACATAGTTTCGAGCTCAACTGTTGAGAGACAAGAATATTATTAGAAAAACTTACGTGTTACAAATAAATAAAAAAGAAACTGTGAGCAGTGAGTGTCTGTAAAAGAAAATAATATGGTTTATTTCTGTATTAAACCTATTAAACGCGCATACATTGTGATGTAATATCAAAAACATTGTTTTAAGCATTTAATAAAAATCTTTGAGAGAGCGGAATGTATAATAAGACTGCATATAAAATTCTGCTACTACCCAGGAGAAAGCAATAGGAAAGTAGAACTACCTTCGTTGGTGACGAAGGTTTGCTTTGATCCTCTTGCCCTGCGGAGAGATGTAGCGTATCTATTTGTCATTTACCGCATTTATCACGACGAATAGTTTGAGGAATTGTTCGATTTGCCTGGGTGAATGGTCGCTTTCACAAGTAACTTTTTAAAACGCACGGATGCTCTGTGAAGTGTGTTTGTGTGTAATTGTGGACGTATTTCCGATCCGGCATGGCAACCTTCAAAAAGCAAGCCTATTTTTATTTATTCCTTTATTAAAGGCCGGCGCCGCACTTACGGTTCCTCTGGTATTTCATGTATCCATGGGCAGCGGTGTTCACTGCCATCAGGTGTGATGCTTAGATACTCGTTTGATTTGTTGTTCTTGAAATAAGGAGATAAAGCAGAAGCAAAAGTATTTGCACAAGCCAAATACGAATTTAATAAAGACATTTTGAAGGCACTCTAATTTATGTAGTTCAATTCGGTGCCTTATATTATTAAACATTTAAGTCTAAGAGCCAAACTCACCAAATTCAGTGAGAAGCTATCTGCTATCTGTCTTGCACATTTAACTGTTTCATAGGATATAAAATATTGCAAATTATTGCACCTATTACGTTTTACGAAAACTAGTGCTGCATTGGTTGGATGGTTTCTAAAATAAATTTGGTTAAACATTGCCCTCAGTACCAAGGAGTGGTATTATTTAATAAGTTACCAGCATCTTTGAAGGAAATAGTTTACAATAGGAACATATTCAAAACAAGGTTGAAGGCCTTTCTATTGGAGAAGTGTTTTTATGCTGTGACTGAATTGTAAAACCCAATTATAATCTAGTAATGTTATTTGTAATGTCGTGATAAATTAATATTTTGCAGTTGTTTTTATTTTATTTAAATTTAATGTGAGGATTAGGTACTGTATCATTTTTATTTTATTGTTTCAATTTATTGTTTTTCTATTGTATAATTTAATTTATATGTATTCTATATGGATTTCAAACACAATGCAAATTGTTCATGAATAAATATATAAATAAATAAATTCTGGGAATAAAAATTACCCAAGCACATTTTTGGAAAATATACAATTATAGTATTATACATATTATTATTATTATATACCTATTGGCTTGAATTCTGGGATATATGTTAATTTTATGCCTAATGTGTATGGTCGTTTCAGCTACAGTCATTGCCGACAAAAAACCAACGCCTTGCTGGGATTCTCCAGAACAAAGGGTAAGGTATCTTATTACTTACATTTATTTCAGTACAGTAAGCCCGTAGTATCTTTTAGGCTTTTTTCTCCGGATCATCCACCTATGTAGCTATAGAAAGCCGCAAATTAGCAAGGGTAGAATCCTCGCCGACGAGGACCGTTGGCTCCCTTACAGATCTCACGATTTTTTAGAATTCTATCTTTTTAATTCTGCGTCCCCCTAAGCCCCGGAATACCTTCTGCAATGTGCATTTGACAATGCAAAATGTATTTTTTTTATTACTTTAACGTCCACTCAAATTTGTTCATGCTCCGGTTAAGATATTTTCCCACAGATGAGATTTTTGTTAAATATAATGTTGTACTTCGAGAACCCCCATTTTGTATGTTTAATCGAAAGTATATATATCCCCGTTTTCATTTGTTTTGTTTGTCACCAAAGTGTAAACTCGGCTTTATCAAGCGATAACCAAAAATATAAACGAAGCTTAGTTTAAATAGTAATAGAAACGATTGAGCTTGAACTAAGAGTATAAAACATTAAAATCTTTGATTAGGATACTATGGTAAACCGGTACCCAATGTGTAATCCTCTGTTTCAGGACTCACGGAAGAATGTAGATATGTGTTTCAAAGATGTATTGAACCAACTTATGGACCAGCCTGACATGCATCCTACAACGTAAGTTTGCGCCTCTAACTCTACAAAGACCGTAGAAAATTTAAGTTTTCTGTTAACTATAATTACTGTTATCAACAACAAACTTTTTTTAACAACACATACAAAATTTTCTATGGAATCATTCCGAGAGAATTCTCTAAAGAATAAAAAAGCGGTTCACAAATAACGGATATATTTACAAACAAAATTATTCAGTCGAAACGATATGTATAGAAAGTTATTGTATACATTTGATTTGCCAGTATGCCAATTTCAATTTCATTTCATAATTTGGTATTAATTTAAACATAATCTAATCTAATATATATAATCCTCGTGTCACAGTGTTTGTCTGCAAACTACTCCGAAACGGCTGAGAATCTGAGAATCGGTCGTAAATTACGTTTTGACCCTAAGCTATAATGCTGGTAAACCTAAATTTTCACACTTCTATTACTAATCCCTATCTTCCAATAGTTATATTTAAGTATTTTAATTTTAATTTATTTGTTATTTTGATGTATTATAGTTGTGCATTGCATTGGTTCTCTCAATCATTTATCTTTACCATTAGATCCGGTAGGTGGCGCTGCGATGAGATTTAATGTTTGCCGGGACAACAAATAATAATATAATAATAAATTATTTTCCCAGTGGTCAAGAAGAATATTCTTATATAGTTAGTGTGAAAGTTCAGGTGCTTTATATAACCAAAAAGGGGTCCATATTATGCTTAAGCAACATGTCATGTATATTGAATTTACAGGACTTGTCAAAATATAACTATTTTCAACAACACGCTGGTACACCATGTAGAGAGTTTAAGAAAAGCCTGCAACTATACTGAAATAAAAATTAACCCAGAGATTTTCATGGACTTGGTTTCACACAGTTTTCGTAACATATCGACTTTAAAAGGTGAGTGTAAAATTCACTTAGTATCAATGCCGTTCTATAAATTTAATCTAGTGTTAAAAAAATGGGTGATAGAAAATGCGTTTTATTCGAGAGTTTTTAAATCATAACTGTAGAAACATTTATCAGAAGTAATCCATACACAGATTGCCTACCGATTATAAACATTGTGATTTTAATTATGAATTAACTAGATAGGTACTTTTACATTTTAAAGTTTATTGATATTTGCATGCTGTTTGTATAGCTAAATGGGCTTGTTCCCCTGAAATGTTATACACCACATTATGTATCACCCTGTTTAAAACAAATTAACAATTTGAATTTGAATGCTATGTGTCCATACTAATGACTTGTTCTCCACTATCGTTGTCGCAAAAATGTTGACAGATTTGTAAATTCAACAAAAAGGAGAAATAAAATAAAAACTCTTTACTAGCACTTGCTGACTGCACGGCCTTAAATATTAATTGGATCCGGTGGCGGTATTAAAGCACGACCGTCGCGGCGTCGTTATTTATATTGAATTAATTATATTGAATTCGTACCTTAATATAGACAGAACCATTCAAACAATTAATTCAAATAACAAAAAATAATTTAATCAATTTAACCTAACCTAAATACTTATACATGATCTCTTTGACAATAACTTAATATAAGCTAGCTAAATATCATTACTATAACATAATAAATTTTATTCTAAATGTTTTCATACAATCCGTGTACCTACCTAAATATCTATATGTACCTAGAAATAATTACAGTAATACCCCGCTTTACGCGAGGGATACGTTCCGGAAAATATCGTGTTAACTGAATTTCGCGTAAATCGAGGTTTATGATTAAACATAGTCATAATTTAATTTAAAAAATACGAATCTGTTCATCTCACAGTCGATTCTGAGACTCCACAATCTCTTCCAACAATTGTTACTTTACCGCCATTTTCCATTATTTTTAACACTTTTATCTTCAATTCCAAAGTAACGCTATTACGCTCTTTTTTCTTTATAGGCGACATTTTTGACGTAGCGTTAAATTATGTACATATATGTAATCTCCAATAAATGTTAAAACACGTACACGACTGCCAGCCAGCCGAACTAAACACGACGGAACAAGTGAAACGAACAAGGGAATCCCCATAAAACAAAGTCTTAGGACGGGGAATCCCTAATTCTTCAATCAGAATGTTCAGAGGAAGGAATAACCAAAGAGAAGTTAATGACTACATTATGTTTAACACATTCTTTCGCATAATGCAAGGCATTTGAACGCCAAAGTCTAAATTCGCGTTATAGTGAAACCGCGTATAACGGGGTCGCGTAAAGCGGGGTATTACTGTATATATTACTACAAACATGTTCTTGACTATTTACAAGCGATTTTCTAAAGTCTACGTGAATAAAAACCTTGTTATTTAATTTATAAAAAAAAATATTGATGAGCTGTCCATTAAAATCTATAGGTATGTACACACGGCTACATATCAAGCTATACATTACCAATATAAGCTGACCTCTCATTGTATGGAAATACTATACAATGCGGGATCAGCTTATACTGGAAAATTTATAGCTTGATATGTAGTCGTGCGTACGTACCTATAGATTTTAATGGACAGCTCATCAATATTTTTTTTATAAATTAAATAACAAGGTTTTTATTCACGTAGACTTTAGAAAAGCGCTTGTACGTACAGTCAACGACAAAGTCCGTACTTTCTTCTATTTTCTTTTCTACATTTCTATTAATATAATTATGTTCCTTGTAATCTTGAAATAGAAAGCGACAATAGCTGTTGACCTGGTTTGGAAAACTAATTTTATGACTATTACTGCGTTAACTGTCATTCGATATTTTCAATGCTCACTCACAGATGGCACGGTGTTTTTCTCTTTCTGATATGTACCTGACCTCTTACAGATTTTAATACGGCGGACAATGTTAGATGTTTAGAGGCTGCAAAGGAACAAATCAGTACATTCATAAATAAGACGATTGGCACACCCATTTCAAAACATTCTTGGAACCATAGGGCGGTGCATCTACACATTACTGTAAGTACAAAAGAAAATTTAGATGTATTTATTTAAAAAAAACTCTCTGACTCTATAAACGTTACGTCAGAATATCTCTAATATTTTGTCTCTTGTCGCAAACTTATTGAAACTCCACATCAACCTTACATATTTCCATACAAACTTTCATCCCCTATTGTTATTTTACACCATTGAGGGTAAAACTTTTAACTTCGAACGAAACTTTGAATGCCATATTTTTCAAGACAACTTTTCATCCCCCTTTCAATCCCCTACAACCCTTTTTTCGCATTAAAACGTAGCCTATGTCATTACCCAGGCTCAATATTATACCTAGGTGTATCAAATTTCATTAAAATCGATTCTGTAGTTTTGGTGTGAAAGAGCGACAGATAGACAAACAGCATTTCTAATATTAGTAAGGATTACTAATCTATACTTTCAGAAACGCAATTGCAATGAAGCTGCTAAGATAAAGAACTTTACAAAGGAACTACTGCAGAATGTCACCTGTGACGAAACCTTTGTCACATACGTGTCCTCCTTATTTGATTTTTCAAAAGAACGTTGCAAGATAGCCTTTGATGACTACAAAGTAAGTACCAACATAATATCTGCAGACTTAATTTTTATTAAAGACAACGCCCGCACTACGGTCAATCCCTGTGTCATGCGGTACTTTACAAACAGATAATTAACGGACACAAAGCATAACCAGTCTCAGAACAACCATCTCTGGTCACACAAATAGTTGTCCCATCCGGCATTCGAACCCAAAATCCCTCGTATTTCCCCATCGAGGGGGTCATAGTTTTCACAGCCACATGAAACTTAGGAACTTTATTGTTTAAAAAAATAAGGTTTTAAGTTATTATTTTACTAAACTAAACTGTGGTGCTCATCACCCAATCTCATCTGGGGGAGGGGGGGGGGTCGCAGAAGTCGACCCGAAGGTATATCTATAACAGAGCTCGGGTAGTAACTTCCTTCTTTCTATGACCACCATACTGCGATCGCCATCCCGTCTGCCAAGCGTGGCGATTATAGCATATACCCCCAAGATCTTGCTGACCAAAAGGTAGACTCCTTCCAGCTGTAATGATGACGATGATGATGAAACTCATGATACACAGATTCTGTTTATGAACATTACAATAAAAATCGATGTCTTTGGCTAGGACGAGTTCTGAGGTCATTGTTATACCTACTTTCAAGTTAACCAGGATTGTAGGTATTTAAGAATTAAAATAAATAATTGGGTATTTCTTTACTTTGGCGTATGCGCGTGCATGTATTGACGTAGGTACTAATAATCTCTAGACTTTGCGACACGCATCAACAAATCCCTACATTGTTAAGTCAGCAGTAAAAGAAGAGATGTGTTTCTATCTAGCGGGGCCACCTTAGCTAGAGCGATGAAAGTGATGAGAGCGGTTAGCTTGTTCAATGTACCTACCAAATATAATGAAGTGGACCAATGTATCTCCGTTGTATCCACAGAAATGACCTCTGAAGTCGATTTCCATCCAGTGGGGCCCTCCGTCGTTATCAGGCCGAGATACCTAATAAAAATGGTGTCAGACGAAACGTGGTCCAATGTATAAACGCCAGCACATCAAGCTACCCCAATCTGTCAAATTTCCCCAATTGAAAGTGAACCTTATGCTTATGTGATAAAGTTGAAAATCTATAAAAGAAATTTGACAGATTGGGTTGTGATTGGGATTGGGATGTGCTGCCGTCTGTACCTGCCTAGCCAAGTATTTGTTCTTAAAATTGTTTGATGGTATACCAGAAAATAAGTTTCAAAGTTTTGTCTAGCCAGCGGGGCCCTTTGCTATATGAATTAACACGTGCGGAAAATGCAGACCATTCTTATGTTTTCCCAATGGACCTCACAGTTATTCACTATTTACCAAATTTTAAACATAAAGAAGACAAACTAAACTTTATTCTGGAGTCAGTAAAGCTCAATTTGGTAATAAATAAATCGGTTGATACGACTGGATGGCAGCGTACATTGGCTTTAATTAACCTTCTTGGTGGGGATGTACCTTGTGTTTCTCAATTTAATTTTGGCAACTTAAGAACGTAGGAAAAAAAGTATCTTGCAATAATAGTGCCCACTTCAGTCATTGACTTTCATGTTTTCGTTAGTAATCATAAGTTTGTAAAACATTTAAAAATTCAATCAAATCCTCAAAAAGAAAAAATTATTTGGGACCGCCTCGAGGCCATACCATAACCTAAAATAAATATTACCAAAATCAATAACGAATCATGCAGCCGAATTGAGAGCTTCTGTCTTTTTTGGGTTCCGTAGCCAAATGGCAAAAAACGGAACCCTTATAGATTCGTCATGTTATATTCGCTATGTTTAATTTATTAACCATTCGATATTATGAACGTTCGAGTATTTAGACATTCGATTACTTGGCGTTCGATTTGGCATAGTACACCCCTAGGGTATCTTTAAATTCTTTAATAGAGAAAAGAGGCGAGAGGCGGCACTAGCATTCTAAGCCATACGTACCCGAAGGCAATTTGGGATTCAAACCTCGGCTCAGAGCGGTTTCTGGCGTTTAAAAAAATTGTAATAATAGAGATTTGATATTTACCTGTTAAACATTTTATATTGTTTATTTTTCAGACATTACCACCAGTAGACCGAAGTCGCACGTGGATAATAGTTATTTGCGTCGTTGCAGTAATGGTTGCGGTACCCGCCATTATCGTCGCCATCATCTACATCAGACGAATTATCGCTCTTAAGGGTGTATAATAATAATAATAATTATTATTATTAATTTATTCTCAGATAATATTATCCATTATTATAAGTAACAACAGTAGCTTATAAACTATGTTAGTAAATAACTTAAATATACATTACATTTAAATAAATACAAATGAAATTATTTTATTTTACCGTCCCATTACGATGCTTACCTAGAGCGAGTGTATCGGACATTGATACTTAATAGAAATTTATCTTCAGAATGTCGCTGCTACTGCCGCGCACTCTAGCCAATATTACCGATACACGCTTGCGTCTTATTGCGTAAAAATCGTCCGTACGCGCTTCGGCAAACTTCGCAGAAGCACTGCAGTAACGCTTGCCGCGTTAGGTAGGTACTGCAGTGCTTCTGCGATGTTCGCAAAAACATCCTGAAGACATATACATATATATATATATTGTAGATACGTAAGTGACAAATACTAGTTGTAATGTTACTGAATAAATAATTATATTTTTTACTAATAATACCGAATATTAGAAACTTACATAGGTACTTAATTATTTATTTGTTTATTTTTTTTATACGTAAGAGGGCGACAACGAGCAAGTGACCTAAACATAAAAAAATGTAGGTTTTAGCTTGGATCCTTCGAAATGAGAACTTTTCATCATGCAATTAACCGATTCGTTGCGGATGGCACGTCAGAAGTGCCATTAATTTTAGGATAATATTTTTGTGTTCACCAAAAATCTAAAGGTACATCTATGTATGCATTTCTAAAATATTGATCTTAAACCCGTTTAATTGTTTTACTATAATTAAACTACTCGGCCAACAAAATATGTTACATCAAACAAATTCCAAATGAACACCAAGATAGAACACTTCTTTCTTGTAGTGCGCTGCAAATATTCTATTGTAACAATAACTATTTTATTCTTCCCTGAAAAATACTGATCGTGCACTAAATATTCCTGAATGTTACACAAAATATTTAGTATGCATCCTAGTACCGAATACCCATTTAAAACGGTTTTGTACAACTTTTATGTTACTGAAATAATTATAATTGAAGAACAAATAATGCATTTCGTATAACATTACTTCTATGACTTATATTTATTTTACTGAAAATGGTTATGGCGCGCTTGCGACGCGCATATGCCTGCCTATTCCTCTCTGTTGTGACAGAGACGAATTCCACTGTCCCGGTTTCGTGCTGTTACTCTTGACATGGTCAAGCAGCGGTCCGAAAATTATAAAGTGGACTCGTTTTCGAGCACACCTTTGATAGTACTATCTGATTGGACGTCAGTATACCAATGGGCGAAATTGAACAAAAAAGTGAAAACCATATCAACAACAGCGATACAAAAATCTTATTTAGTCGAAGGATCAGCATCCAATAATGTTCCAAACGGGCAAAGTTGGGAGACATTCGATGAATTCCAGAAATTTGCCTTTACTCACTGGACAGTTGTCTTGCCTTCCCAAAATAGTGACTGGGTAAACGGTCAATGTAACTGCCCCGAGTTTAAAAAAAATTATAAATATAAACATGTTACTGGACTTGCGATCAGGCTGAAATACATAACACCTCCAGTAGAAGCCAAAAACATAGCCATCGGGCAAAAATGAAAACGTGGACGTCCTACAAAGGCAAAGTGCGCTTTATTGGTGCAATAATTTAATGAAGTACTGCAGAGATTGAGTGGACTGATAATGTGAACATTGTAGGAGTAAAGACTTTGTTTAACATTTTGAATTATTATGGTTCGTACTGATTAGTATTAAAAAAAAATTTTTTAGTAAGCATTACATTTTATAATGTGTTCATTTTTTATTAATAAAGGTACATTGGGCATTAATTGGTGTTTGATTCAAATACATTTTGCAGTGCATTATCTGAAGTAAAACTAAAAAAATAAATGCTTGTTTTTAAATTAGGTGTATTACTATTTTTACAATTTTGCAACAGTTGTTAAATAGATGCTCGTTATGACATATTTTAATGAACATATTTTGGTGCACATTCAGTATATTTGGTGGAACACAGGCAAAATTAGGTAAATGAAATGGGAATAAATTGAAGTACTTTTAAATACCATCCTTAATTTTATTCGTATATAGTGGATGACACGCGTATCGTGTCATTTTTAAATGCCTTAAAACTCTGTCTAATTGAAAATGTAAAGTGCGAGTGGGAATATAACCCACGACCACGGGGTATCCGGCCCAATGTGCGTTAACCGCTCCGCGGGCTCCGTCACCGCACCGTGGTACTCACACTTCGAATTTATACAATCCATTAGGGAGCGTCTTGAACTAAACATTATTGTTTTGAATTTAGATCATGCCAGTACCTATTCTTCTTTTCTGGATGTATTTGATGCTCCGCCCTGTTATTCAAGCAGAAATTAGTCAAGATCGAAGGAAACAAACCAAAACTTTGTCAAAGCAGAAATAAAGACGTTACAAGTTTTTATTTCTTAATGAAATGTTCAATTAACAAAAAGAATTAGATCTCTATCTCAAGTAGTTGCTGAGATCTCCATGGCCGCGCAATCCTCCACGTTACGTTCGCGTGGCCAACTTAAAACCCCTGTAACTTCTTTGTTTCTGCTTTGACAAAGTTTTGGTTTGTTTCCTTCGATTTTGACTAATATCGACAAAAAATTTAGTGATTTCTTTTTCTGTTTGGATAACGTGGCGGAGCAATCGTGACGCACACTAACTTATCTACACTAATATTATAAACAGGAAAGATTTGAATGGTTTTTTGTTTGTTTGTATTGAATAGGCTCCGAAACTACTAGACCGATTTGAAAATTTCTTTCACTATTAGGAAGCTACACTATCTCCGATGAACATAGGCTATATTTAATTTTCAAAAAAAGTTAAGTATCCATACTAAAACTCCAATAATGAAACCCAAGCTGCGCTGCGAAAACTATTGATTATAGAACAAAATACTGTACTAGGTACTTCTTTGCAGAACATATAACTATCTACAAAAATATCGCGACAACATATGTTTAACTATTATAGTTATGTCACAATAAGTGTTTTTTCATTTAAAAGATATATATAATAGCCACCGCTATAAAAGCTCTTTTATTTATACTTTGGATTTAAACCTTATCAAAATAAATGACTTCATATTTAAGTCTGCTTCGATACCCTTATATAACTTTTTGAAATTTTCATTTTGGACATTCCATTCGAAAGATATCACAAGTTAAAAAATTTAAGTTATTTGAAAAATGTCCCATGGGCGCCGCTCACGCAGCCGCGGCCGCTAGTTTAGCCGGCACCATAATAATAATAAACGATGTAGACGAATTTGCACAAAAATGACTTCATTGGTTTTGTTCTAGGTCAATAGTGTCACCCAGGAATGATAGTGTCAACGAAATAAACAATCTAATTATTCAAACAGTTCCCGGACAAATAGAAAACTACAAATCGATAGACACTGTGACTAATATCAAAGACGCAGTCCATTATCAATCAATACAAAAGAAAATATAATTTCATGTTAGCATTTTCTTCATTTTACTCTTTTTTAATGACCCTACGCAAAAACGAGAAAGTACATAAGGATGGGAGAGTGTGTGTGTGTGTAAAAAATATACTTTAAAATTTTTTACTTTTGAAATGTTTGTTTAATAGCCGTGCGAAGCCGGGGTGAGATGCTAGTTTTTTATAATGGTGCGGCTAACTACTTACTAATAGGCTGACTTAAATTAAACACACACTTGGAATAGGAACCATTTATTATTAATTTTACGTTTATTACAATAAATAAAAGCTTCTTTCTGGATTTCGTCTTGTGAGTCAAAAGTATGTAGCCGGGGTCAAATAAAAATGTTATTTCGAGTCCAAAATTATGTAGGTAACTAAAAATCAATATAAAATCCATAATGAGAAATACCAAAAAGTTCGACGTACCTACTCAATTAAAAATATAACGGATTTTATTTTCGTAATGCTCTTCAATTATTTATTATTATTTCTTCAACATGGATATTAAATCCTACAGTGGCAATAGATAATGGGATTAGCACTCGCATTATAGCACTATGCAGCATTTTTGTCATTAAACCACTTGACCGTTATTAGAAGCTTATTATATTGAGATAGGCGTATCCGTTTTCCGTTGTATTTTACCTCTCTTTCTACCTAATTCATCCATCTCTTTCGCACATCCCCTCCTTTCACCAGGTAGGGGGCCCTGTTGAGCTCAGAGCTCAACGCGCCTTGGTTCAACATTGGCTTGAAGTTTTCCGTTGTGACAACACTTGCTCCTAAGTGCATAGTGACAGTGTACAGTGCCATTATAAATTAAGTGTATATTCACATGTAAGTTGCACAAATATTTATTGTTTAACGAATTTTCGTTCGATATTTGTTTTAACTTTTTTTTTTCTTTCTACCGCTTATTCAGTTTTGTTTTCTTCCTTAGAAAATAATGGATAACGATATTGTTAATTCTAATGAGATGCCTTTGGCCGGTACCTCCGGCCTTAAACGGCAAAACAATAATCGAAGTTTAACTAGTAGTAGTTCAAGTTCTTCGAGCACGTCTAGTTCTTCAGAATCTGCGCAAGATTCCAAGAAAAAGAAAAGAAAGACGCGCCGTCGTCATAACAAGAAACATAAGAACGAACGTCGTCTTTTAGAAAAATTATCGAAGGAAGTAGGGGAATTAAGAAGGAACATTGGTTGCCACGATAACCGACAATACATTCGAAACGATAATGAATCGTATATTTCTGACGTCAGTTATGACCTGTACGATGATTATTGCGTAAATGCATCCAGGACCGATCAAAATTTACCTTCTCCTTGTAATTTAGATACCGGGTTAGTGACAGATCTTACTTATGAAATTGAAACCAAACTTAAAGATTCTGCAGTACCCCCTACTTCTTTGGAATATTTAGAAATGTTGAATGCTGTTCAACGATTTGACAGTAGTGCATGGTCCGATGTGCGTTACGCTGACACCCAGAAACTTTATAATTACAGTCCAGGATTTATAGAGTTAGAAACAAATGATGAGGTGAAAGCGTTTGACAGTGCACGCCATTTAATTAATTCTGATAAATCGTATGCAGCTTTTACTTATTGTATTTTAAATCAAAAAGAAATTTTTCGCAATAGTTTACGTAGTTTATTAGCATGGTCTAAGACATCAAATGCTTCACTTGCTAATCTTAATGAGAAAATCGAAGAATTATTTCTAAAGGGTGATTTTCATAAAGTTTCTTCTGATTTGTTACAAATGGCCTGCGGTCACAGAGCCGAAGCCATAGAAATGAGAAGGCACGGTATCCTCAAATGCATTCGGGACCCTCTTTTAAAATGTGCATTAAACAAAATTCCTCCTTCTAACACTCATATTTTTAACGATAAAGCTTTATCTGCTGCCTTAGAAAAAGCTGGCGCAGTAAGAAAGGCTTTCTGGCCTTCCAAGCAGTCTTACAGTGGTAATGCTTCGCGAGCAAAACCCTCTGATACTGCAAGGCACCCCTCGCAGGGGCATGCCCATCATAATGTACCATCGCGTGGTACCTATACTTGCTGCGAGCCTGCTCCAAGCACTAATACGCATTACCATCGAAACCAACCCTCGCAGGGTTATGGTCATTTGTCCCAATACCCTCCGAAAGGGCATGGAAATGAATATCGTAATTACAATTACATTTCGAACAATAGAGGTACTTCCTTTCGATCTCGAGGATCTAGTACGAAACGAGCGAATCAAAGAGGTCAAAAACGGCCCTTTTCGCCCACTAACAATGCGACCAATAAAAGATACAGACAATGACTCACAGCTCCAAGCGGGGCAATTGGCACAATATGTCAATCGTTGGAGGAGAATGGGAGCTCCAGCTTTCGTTGTAAAAATAATAACAGGTTATCGTATACCCTTCCGACAAAAACCTCCGTTAAGGACACCAGTTTTAAAAACCGATCGTCATCGCACGATAGAATCGACCACAATGTCGGCAATCATTTGTCAAATCAGAGCAACAGGGTGTTTTGAAGGTAGCAGATCTCTCTCCAAGCTTTGTCTCCTCTCTATTCCTCGTACGGAATACCGATTCGACATTTCGCCCGATTTTCAACTTGAAATCTCTGAACCACTTTGTGCTCACAGACCGGTTTCGATTAATCAATATGCACCGTACCTATCCCGGATTTCCTTCAACCCCGAGATGTGCAAGGCAGACTTGTCTCAGGCTTATTTCAATGTTCCAATGCGCCAATCACACAGACGATTTCTCCGTCTTATTTACAACGACGAATTACTGGAAATGACGTGTCTTCCATTCGGTCTAAGCACAGCACCCAAGATTTTCGCGTGCCTTACGAATTGGATAGCCCAAACTCTTCGCGAAAAAGGTGTAAGAATAATCGTGTATCTGGACGATTTTCTTCTTGCTCATCAAGATCAGAGCGTGTTAACCGAACATGCGAATGTGCTTTTGAACATCCTGGAATATCTAGGATTTCGAATAAATTACGACAAGTCTGTTCTCATCCCACAAAAACATATCACCTTTCTGGGCGTTGTTTGGGACCCGTGGAAAAACCAGAAGCATCTGCCATCAGAAAAAACTACTACTATAATCCAAAAAGTCTCTCAGATGTTACAATCAGGCAAGGCCACATTGAAAGAACTTCAGAGCCTCGTGGGACTATTAAGCTTCGCCAGCTTTGTTGTGCCAAGGGGCCGATTAAATCACCGGGCGACTCTCGGTCATTTGAATTCTCTGCCGAAACTGACAATTTCTGCCAAATACAGTCTACCTCCCAACGTTTTAATGGAATGGAATGGTGGCTTCAGAATTGCCATCACCCAACTTTGATGCATGCACCACCTACAACAATTTTCCTGGCCACCGATGCCTCCGATACAGCATGGGGTGCACAAATCAACAACCAGACGATATCTGGAACTTGGAGCCGAGAGGAATGGGTCCTTCATTGCAACATGAAAGAGTTGTTGACCATCTTAAAAGTATTAGAGGTCCATGCCCTGAACATGAGACAAAGCTCAATTCTGATACAAACCGACAACCGGTCTGTGGTAGCGTATCTTCGCAACGAGGGGGGGACCAAATCGCAGGCACTTATGGATCTGACACACCGAATCTTATGCAAACTGGACCGAAACCAAATTCATTTAAAAATCCATCATATTCCCGGGAGATACAACAATCATGCGGACTGTCTATCCAGACACCGTCAACTTCCCGAGTGGCATCTAGTCCCGAATGCCACGGCAATGATCTTTGCGAGGATGGGAACACCGGTGATAGATCTATTTGCGTCCAAAACTGCTCAAGTAGTAGCAAACTACGCGTCACTGGACCTGAACGATCAGGAGGCCATGTTTCACGACGCCTTCAGCATACAGTGGAATTTTCCGCTGCCTTGGGTCTTCCCGCCACCGTTCCTTATACCGCGAGTGTTAATGCACATGAATGTAGCTTCAGGAATTTATCTCATCGTAGTCCCTCGCTGGAAAAGAGTGTTCTGTAGAGCAGATCTCAAAATCTCGAGCCATTGCAGCCCCATTTTCACTAACGAACCTGAAACGATCTCTAATCGACACAACCATGGGGCTGCCTCCTCCAAAATTACAGGACATGGTTTTGGAGGTCTGGAAATGTGGGGGTGGTCTCAGGAAATCAAGTCATGGAACCCTGATCAGGTCTCCCTACTCAAGTCCTCCTGGCGACCTTCCACATGGAAGACATATAAAGTAGCCTGGAATCGCTGGATTTTATGGGCCAATCAACATAATATTAATCCAGTGCACCCCGAAGGATCTGAATTAGCCCAATTTTTAGCTGATTTACATTTACATTCTAAATTTTCTTATAATACTATTCTACTTCACAAGTCTGTCATCTCTACGTTGAGTAACGTAGACTTATCGGGCAAATTAAGTCAAGACGTTTTGGTTAGGCATGTTTTAAAATCTATATCGTTAAAAAATCCGAAGTCTCCAAAACCACCAGTTTGGGACATCGACATGCTAACTAATTATTTGCGTAACTATTCGGTTGACCATAATAATGTCTTTCAAACGGTTCGCCATACGGCAACGCTTTTAATATTATGTTCAGGTCGCAGAATTCACGACCTCACTTTGCTCAAAGTGGACAATGAGCACTGTACCATTGATGATCATTTCATTATTTTATGGCCTCATTTTGGTTCAAAAACAGATTGTAGTGCTTATAGACAGTCAGGATGGAAACTATTGTCAAATTCAGAAAATCAAAACCTGAACCCTGTTTATTGGATTCATAAAACCATAACAATCCTTAATGAAAGGCGCAATAATTCTAGTTCAACAAATTTATTTATTAATCTATGAGGGTCACCATCCCCTGCGTCCCGTACAGTCATCGCAGGGTGGATCAAATCACTCATGAAGTCTGCCGGTATCGTAGCAACGCCAGGAAGTGTGCGTTCCGCCGTTGCCTCTAAGAACTGGATTGACAATTTTCCTCTTGACGCGACATTCTTGCTAGAGGTAATTGGAAATCGGCGAAGACCTTCCAAAAATTCTATAAGCGTGAAGTTATGGTGACTACATCTAATAATTCATCGATTACAACTTTGTTTAACCCTGTGGACTGATTATAGTTGTTGTTGTGTTAAATCATTATGTACATAGGCAATTAACATTGCAAATGATTATGTTACTCTCATCATCTTATGAATAAATGTATCTGAATACTTATTTTTCTCATATCTGCTGTTTTAGTTGTTTATTTGATTACATTCATCCTCCTTAGTCACATTGGCGTAATTTTCCTTTCACCAGGCGATAACAAACACGTCTCAATATAATAAGCTTCTAATAACGGTCAAGTGGTTTAATAGACGCGTTTTACCTTAAATAAAACGCATATTAAACTACTTACCTTATTAGAAGCTTAGTTTTTATTACTGCCTGGCATATATTTTCTCGATTTCGACGCAATGTTGAACCAAGGCGCGTTGAGCTCTGAGCTCAACAGGGCCCCCTACCTGGTGAAAGGAGGGGATGTGCGAAAGAGATGGATGAATTAGGTAGAAAGAGAGGTAAAATACAACGGAAAACGGATACGCCTATCTCAATATAATAAGCTTCTAATAAGGTAGGTAAGTAGTTTAATATGCGTTTTATTTCAGGTAAAACGCGTCTATTAAGTCAGAGTTGGTGATGGTCACAGTCAAAGTCAAGTAAAGTCCGGCACATCACAAACCACAGTCAAGTCAAAAACCACAATTCAAGCAATATCGCACTTTCTTCCACTAGTGTACGTTGTCGAAGAAGTTAGGGGCAACGCAAATAGAAGACGGCGAGACGAAGGTACGGTACAGACACGGCGCAGATACGGTGCAGGCGCGATATCTGCGCAAACAGACGCGGGGACGATACGGCAAGTTAAGTCATTATAGAGCGTGATATTGACGGGATAAGACATGTATTCCTCTTCAGACGAAGATGAAGATGCACTGGCTTTGCTACAGATTATTAATTTACAGCAAAGACCAAGAAGGTATTGGATACATCCAGTGTGGAGAAATGCAGAAGAGCACAGGTACTATAAAATAATGGAAACATTATATGAATATCCTGATCGTTTTCGCACAGTTTATAAAATGTCACTGGAATGTTACCATATCGTATTGTCAAAAGTAAGAGAAGGACTTCGGAAGCAAGTTACAAATTGGAGAAAACCAATCAGCCCTGAAGAAAGACTACTGATAACTTTAAGGTAAGTGAAACTATTTTTTACAGATCAAACTTTTATTGACAAATCAAAAGATAATATTCATTGAAAATGTTTTTGGTTTAGCATCTTTGCTACAATTAGTATTTATAAATTGCTCTCAGTGTTACAGCTAATTTGAGTATCTGTCAAGCTGTCATCATGTGCTGTCCTTATCTCACAATACAGAATCAGCGCATGCGGACAGGGACAGCACATGACTACTCAAGCTAGCTGTCGCACTAAGAGCCATTTATAAATAAAGTTCAAGGCATTGGATAGTTCTCATTAAAATCACTTATTTCGTCTTCATGAGATTGGATAGATGTCTCTGGATTCGGGTGAGGTGTAGCTGGAGTTATTGGTGAAAATATTGGCAAACATAATGTAGTTGGAGTTGCCGGAGGTGCTAAGGATTGTGCTCTTTCATAAGCTCCCGGTGTCCGCGTTTGCTGATATTCTGAAATGCTGAGTTGATGATAAGTTTTCTCATCATAAGTTCGGTGTCTTGAAGGCCCAGCTATTTGTTCAATTACAGCCACTGCCGCCGGTGGTGCTGGATTTATATACTCTCCGGATATCAAAGTCAGCTGAGTTTCCGGATTTTTGTTAGCTGCTGCAGTATGTTTAGCTGTCTGCTGAGTCGAGGTAAACGAAGGTGCTGGACTTGTATTAGCTCTGGATGTAAGAGTCTGCTGGGTTGCACCTTCATTAGGATCATAATCTGTCTCTCGAGAAGGTGTTCGTGGATAATACGGCTGTGTCCTAGGATAACTAGGTACTGGGTCATTTAAAATTTGCTCTGATAAATTGAGAACGCCCATTTTAAATCTTCGTTTTTGGGCTGGTGTCATTGATTTCATATCTGGAAGCATGCTTTGAAAAAAAGCTAGATCGCTGTCTGTTTCAGGCTCAGCTCTATGTATGGTCTTCATTTGTAATGCTCTTTGACTGAAATATTCATGTGCTGATTTATTGACATCTTTTAAAGAGATTGCCCTAGATTTATTTAATAGTGGTAGCAGTGGCGGTGTTGGCGTGGATTGATTGGAGATGGAATCCGAATTTGTGTTTTCAGAAGCTAGTTGACCAGTAAACAGTGTCTCATCGACTTCTTCACTATCATTACCGTCTGTGCTATCATATTTGCTTAGATTGCTTTTGGTTGGTCGGGACTTCAAGTAATTGTCTAAAAAATGTAGATGTGGTGAAAGGTAGTACTCTTTAATCGTCTTTGCACCTGATCCAGATGGCAAATCTAGCCTTTTCTTGTTTTTGCTGTAACTACATCGAATATTCTTCCACCGTTCTTTACATTCTTGGGCTGAAAAATATTTAAGGAGGTTAGTTACAATGTGTGTTTAGATTGAGGTGCCACTTTTCGCATCGTAAAGTGGCTAATGGAGTTATTTAGTAGTAGTTTAGAAAATTTTGTAGAACGGATATTGGATTTTGTATTAGAATACTTCAAAAGTTAAATGAATATAAAGGTGGCACCTCAATCTAACTGTTTGGATTGAGGTACCACTCAGAACTGGGAATATTATGGATGAGTTTTCATCAAAATTTCGTAGTACTCCAGAATTCTGGAGTACTACAAAATAATACAAAATTTTGATAAAATTTCATCCATAATTTTCCCAGTTCTGAGTGGCACCTCAATGCAAACAGTTAGATTGAGGTGCCACCTTTATATTCATTTAACTTTTGAAGTATTCTAATACAAAATCCAATATCCGTTCTACAAAATTTTCTAAACTACTACTAAATAACTCCATTAGCCACTTTACGATGCGAAAAGTGGCACCTCAATCTAAACACACATATGTTACATACTTATTGCTATTTTATTTTTGTTACAGATACTACTCAGATGGCTGTTCGTTTACATCACTTTCTGGATATGTATTGAGAGGAGGCAGTACCGTCCGGCAAATTGTGCATGAAACCTCTAGCGTTTTGTGGGAATGCCTACAGCCGGAATATATGCCTGTACCTACACGACAAAAATGGGTAGAAGTTGCTGAACGGTTTTACATTCTCTGGAATTTACCGAATTGTGTTGGGAGTTTAGATGGAAAACATATTAGAATTACAGCGCCCATCAACTCGGGTTCGACTTTCATAAATTATAAGGGATATTTCTCTATTGTATTGTTAGCAGTTGTAGATGCAGATGGTTTCTTTTTAACTATAGATGTTGGTGAATACGGCCGAAATAGTGATGGGCGAGTATTACAAGTTAGCTCTTTTGGACAAGCTATGGATCTAGGCGATCTCGATTTACCGAACCCTACACCTTTGCCTGGAGAAACACAGAATGTGCCCTTTTATTTTGTGGCAGATGAAGCTTTTCCACTAAAAAGAAATATTATGAGACCATATGGTCGAAATCAATTGACTAATGAGAGAAGAGCTTATAATAACAGGTTGTCAAGGGCACGTAAGTCAGTAGAATGTGCCTATGGTATGTTAGCGTCAAAGTTTGGTGGACTTTACACGCCTATTTGCTGCAAACCAGAATATGTTGATAATATTATAAAAGCAATGTGTGTGTTGCATAACGTAATTCGCACATGTGATGGTAAAAAATCAAATCCACGGTTTAGAAATAATTTGATAGGAGCAAACATTAACATGCGATTAATGGGAGAAAATCCCTACCATATCAGGGAATATCTTACAACATATCTAACACAACGATCTCCGATTCCGTTTCAGACTAGACATAATGTTTAAAATTTAAATAAAATACATACCTGTTGCACCGACTTTTATTGCTATTTCTTGCCATATTTTGTCTTGCACATTTCTGTTACTGTACCCTGTCTTAGTGTAGTCATAGATATTCGGGTATTGCTCAATTAACTCGCAAAACTCAATATTAAACTCAATATCGTCACGCATCCTGTATACGAAGCGACGTGCGTCTTGCGTTATCTTTTGTTCGTGACTGAAGGCGGCAAGCGGATGGCGCAGGCACGCCGCTCCTCGCCCCCCGCCACGTCGCCAGCAGATGTAGGCGCAAGCGGCGTCTCGCATTATACACAGTATGAACAAAGATACGTAGCGATATATTTTAAACTGTTCAAATTTTCGTCCATATGGATATTTAAAGGCTGATTTACATTGATACAGTAGCTGGCGCCAGCTACTGTATCAATGTAAATCAGCCTTAATCCATGATTTTAATGAAAATCCGATGTAATTTAACTTATTATGATTTGATTTATGTATTTCGATGTTATTCGTATTTTAAAGTAGTTAAATAGCAAACATAGCGGTTACAGATTGCAAACATAAGTACAGTCGACAGCACATCAAGCTATACAGTTTGACCTTGAGCACGCCTTTATTTCACTTGTAATAGTGGCGGCTTTCGTAGCGCAATGTTACACTTGATGTGCTCTCGACTGTACATAGGAATTATAATGATACAAAAGGAGGGAATTAGTATTCGAAAAAAAACCGAAAGGAGGTGTATTAAATGTTATTTCCACTAAATAGCACCTTGTATAATAATACTCTGTGCCGTACCGTCCCCGCGTCTGTTTGCGCAGATATCGCGCCTGCACCGTATCTGCGCCGTGTCTGTACCGTACCTTCGTCTCGCCGTCTTCTATTTGCGTTGCCCCTAGATAGGTATTTCTAAAATAAATTTTTACACCAGTTTTTGAAAATGGAATAGTGCCTCGATGCATCTTTTTCTGCGTTGGCGCCAAAAAATTTTTATTCATTTTTTACATTACAGTGTTGCCACTTCTCATAACTAAAATCAGGATGACGGTGATATTATTTACAGAAAACGGTAGATTCTATGAAATTAAATAATTACTTATTTAGAGATATTTTTATTTTGTTAGATTAGAATACATACTGCAGAATATAACCACTATAAATTACATTATTACAATTAAGCATTCTCAGTATATTATGATGAAAAGAAAAATTATCCGAACATCATATATAACGGAGAAACGGGGGTATCATTGTCTCTGGTCATGATGACGTCAGCAAGACTGACGTCAGTATTATCTGCACGTTGGTTACTGAAGGTTGTGTACTCATGGCGATAGTAAAACCCGAAATATGTTTCGTGAAGGTTTATTCCATAACAATCTTCGATACAAGGTGATCCGTACTGTCCGGCGGCTCGAGCGAAAGTGATTTGTATAGTTGTAGGCAGCTCTAAATTAATATATAGATTAGATTGGCTCCAGCTACCTTTTTTTTTCTGGATAAGGCAGGGGGAATGCTAATGCATGCCACCCGCAAAATGTGTCTGCGGGTGGGTATGTCAGACTCGCACCGACTAAACCTAACCTGCCGTGGACTTCTTCTGGCGCCTGATAGGGGGAGCCCCGGGAACGCGGGTATGCTGCTCCAGTGCCCCCCTTTCTGCTCGGTGCCCCCCTTTGGCTCCAGCTACCTAAGGTCTATTTTGATCAAAATCTCATACCTTATAATGATAATGTCAAAAACCTAGGTATTTTTATAGATAATACTTTATCCTAGGGTCCTCAGCTGCAAGAAGTCAGCCGGATATTTTTTGCTTCGGCTGGTTCGTTACGGAGAATCCGCAACTTTCTACCAATGCCCACAAAAATTGCGCTTGCACCGTATCTTCTCTTTCCTATTTTAGACTATGCCGATGCCAGCTATCCTGATCTCACTGTAGCCCAGCTTGATAAAATGAGCGCCTTCAAAACTATTGCATAAGGTTCATATTTGGATTACGTAAGTATGATCATGTTTCAGAATATCGCGCTAAGCTCAAGTGGCTGCCTATTCGCCTCCGCCCAGATACTCACTTTCTGACTTTTTTAAATAACATAGGTACTGTTCAATCCTACTACCCCATCAAATCTCAAAGAACGTTTCGAGTTCCTAAATGACACACATTCTCTTTCTCTGAGGTCATCGGAGAACATGCGACTAAAAACTCCTGCCCATTCCACAAACTTTTACACGAAACCTTTCACTGTCCAAGCTGTACGTTTGTGGAATGCCTTACCAATGACGATTAGCCGCGCCCAGTCGATACACGTTTTTAAAAAAACTGGTAAAAGAACATTAACTTGCACAACTCGCACAACTCAACATTAATAATTAGCAGCGGAACATGCTACAAATATTATCCTTTCATTATTATATATATATATATAATATTATTTATTGCCTCTATTTATTTTATTTAGCAGGTATATATTGCATACATTACGTTTAAATTATGTATATACATAGTATTTTAGATAATTATATAACATTATATTACAAAATGTAGGTGTACTCCTACTTAATATCTGATACCTACCTTTTCTGTTTCATTTAATCTTTTTCTTTTACTGAACTTATAATAATAATAATAACTTACACCTCTTACCCGTTTTCATTTCTAACAACTCCTGTCCATCCTAACTTCCTAAGGTTGTCTGTAAGAAATCGCAGCTAGCGATAAGACCGCCCTTTGTACATTATTATGCTAGTATTTAAGTTATAAGAAATATATTTGCAACACCCTAACAGGGTTCAATTTTGACACAAATTATGTACATTAACACCTATTGTAACACATGAATGCAACAAAGAACGTGAATTTGAACTATTTTGTCATTCATTTGGTGTACAATAAAGAGTATTGCATTGTATGTATGAGAAGCGCCATCAGTTGCAAATATTCCATCTATGCATGCGTTTAAGATTTTGTACTAAATAGATACATTTTATATGGGCTGAAATAATGCGGCATACTTTCATTCTGCTGAAAACCACTGATAACCAGACCGTGTTGTAATAGGCCATATTTGGAGAGATCTGCCCACTAATGATATAAAATAAATTGTGCATGAAATTTAAAGAATGCGCAATTTATCCATGAAACTAAACAAATGAATGAACCAAACAAGTTTGTGATATACGAAAAAATGTGTTTTTAGATGTGTGTTTAGAAAATAATATGTTTTCATGTATTTTGGGAATTCATGTTTTAAACGTTGTTTAGTTTCATGGCCAATTTATGCACCTTAAGTCGCGGTGTAAGAGTCAGATAAACGTATCTACAATTTCTCAATTTTACAGGAAAGCAAAAATACTGTGAAAATTCGGCTCTTTAAACTTTACCAGCTTTTTAGTGCAAATAAAATACTAGTATGGAAAAAAAAGTTTTTTTCTATGTATTGCCATACTCTCAGAGCTTTGAAAAAATTTGAAATTATTTATTTATATATGCTTACATTGACGCAATATATATATTTTTAAAATTCGGTTGATATACGTTAGTATGGCCCTTAATTATTTTCAAACTTATGTTGTTGTCAAACTTAAATACGTTATTTGGAAGTTAAATTTTTATATGTCTGTAGTGATAAAATGTGTAATAAAATAGGTAATAAATCAGTAATCTTTATTTACTCCTGAAATAGTACAATTTAAATAATAAAACCTGTAACCAGCATATCAGTGTTTAGAAAAATATTAATTATCTTCGTCATCTGTTGTTCCAACTGAAAACCCTTTATAAAAATCATGGTTATGCGTTGGAATGATGCCTTGTCTGCATAAGTCTTGTAAATCGTCATACTTTTCACTAGAAATGGGTAAGGGTTTGTCATATGCATTTTTCAACACAATTTGTTCCACAGGTAGTCTTTTGCCTCTTCTGATAATCTTAATCATTTTAAAATCATCATCCTCCAAATCATATATAAAATATATATGTTTATTGTCTTCTTTACGATACTGCAGTTATCTTATTTTTAGCCAGTTGACAGCATTGCCATCACAGTCCACCTTAGCATTCTTAACTAATATAGTTTTTAGGTTTTTAATATCTACAAAGTCTTCTGTTCCCATTTCATGGACGTCATATGGATTTTTTCGGGAAGCTTTTCTTATAATTGTATAGAATCCAGATGGGTGAAATAAAGGTATATTCTTCTTAGCCAGTTCAATAGTTGCGTGGATGTTATCTGCTTCCATTTGACTGTGCCTAGGTTAAAAATACTTCTGGTTAATCTCTGGTATATTGAAAACTTCAATGCAGTACAGTAGTAGAGCTGATATATATACATTACGACATTGGCTCGCACAAGTATCTGACATAAATGTAATTGGTTTACCATCAGCTTTGGTTTTCAGATATTTCAACAAACATGACCCGATTTCAACAGCCCTTTTTTTTCCAATACCTTCGTGCCAGCAATAACAGAAAACGTTACGCTTTTCTGTCTCAAAATCCAGCATAGTAAAGTTGTAAATTGCAATTCGCCGTTTGTAATAAATTAGCTTAGATGATGATGAAGGGCAATTACAAATGGCTTCCAAGTCATATTCAACGAAATGTATATCACCAGATTGTGCTGACATTTTAGCTTCATCACGATGTCGTCGTGCAGTAACTTTTCTTTTTAAATGTTTTTCGTACTCTTCTTTCTGCTTCTCTTTTTCTTCTGCGTTCAAATGTTGGAAATTAAAACATTTGTCACACAAATCTTTCCATTGTCTATAGAAACCAATATTAAATTCTTTATTAAAAACCATACGGTAATAAGCTATGTCAACAGGTTCTCTTTGCTCTTCACAACATTTACTTCTATAAAGCTCGTACATCTTGACTACATTCAGATCTTGGTCTAAGAACTCTTTTTTTGTATCTTTTCGGGAATAGTGTGCTGACATTCGGGGAAATGATTTAATATGATCTCGTATAAACTGCCTGGTATCTTCAGACTTTTTATTGTGAGGCACGTATTTGCCCCGTTTATCAGCGTCAACAACATTAACAACATAGTTTCAGTCAGTTTTTTGAAACAAAACCTCACAAATGTTTCTGAGACACTTAATGTTGCTAAAAAGAATTTTTGACATACCTTTTCCTTTTCTGTGGCTCCACTTTTTTTTAGAAAATATTTGTTTGTCAGTTTTCTTTTACTGTCTAAGTTAGCAGTTCGTTTTGTTTGTGTAGGTACTCGATTTACTAAGCCTACAATATATTGCCTTTTCTGATTTATATTATCAATGTTCCAAAAAGATGAAAAGATTTCCAGCCGCTCTTCTTCACTAAATCTGGTCGTACATTTTTCTCGACACATCCCCATACACTTCGATTCACCCAATAATTTTCCTGGTTTTAAAACACCTTTACTGGAGAGGTAAGGTTCACCTTTTTGTCTTCTGTTTTTTCTCACATTCTTCTTCCATTCCTTGGGCTCCGCTTGACCTCTGCGCTTGCGTTTCCGATTTTGAAGACCAGGTATGATAGACTCAACCCCAGAAATATCGGTAGTATTAGTTTCTATGTTTGTATCAAGAATATTACTAGAATGAGGAATGTTTTGGGTCATACATAACATCATTTATTTGAACATTATTTCTTGTTTCCGAAATTGAAAAATCACTTGATGACAAGATACATTCATCTGGTGCGGGCTCGCCATCATTGCTCGAATGTGATAAATACAAATCCTCACTTAAATCAATACGTGACACATTTTCCAATGTCAATAATTTTGTGGGTGACGTTCCAGGTTCACCAAAAACAAAGGTAGATTCATTTTCTAAAGTTGTCGTTAAGTTACTAAAGGATGGTTGAGGACAAGGGTTTAAGCAATTGTTGATTTCTTCAACGGCAGCATTGCAGCTGATGGTCTCGATTGAGTGAGTTGGTTCCTGAGACAAAACAAAAGAACATTATTTAACTGTAAAGTAAATAATATCATTGCTGCAGGTATAGGTACTTAGTATTCACCCTAATGAGTAAAAAGGGTTTGGTTTTATAACATTAGTAAATTTAAATCGTAAATTACACACATTTTATAATACAAATAACACAATATTATTATTACTATTACTATTATCAGAGCTCAAACTCTGTTACACTTACCTTACCTGGGAATCGAACCGTTTAATGCATATTAATAACAGTCGAGACTAAAACAAAGGTATTAAAGATAACTCACCTGTTAAAAAATCTGATGGAATTCGTCGTGAACCTGAGATGGTTCTCTTCGTTCCAACGATTCCAAAATCTTCCAATTTCTACTGTTTTTCTTCATTTTATTGAATCACTGTATTACTATCACTTAAAATCACTATTACGAAGTAAAAGCAAAACAAAAAGTATTCTCCTAACTTCAAATCAGGGGGCTCCCCGCACTGCGTGTTTCGACTCGTTGGGACCTTACATCAACTTTTAGGTGTCAAACTAACGTAAGTTAATATTTTGTCAATGGACTATAATACTAATCAAACAAAATAGTACTGCCACAAAAACGTAAATCGTAATACATCGCTTTGGCCATGGACTTGTATTATTTATCTAACAAAAATGTTTGTGCCAATAAAACGTAAATACACAAACGTTACACTGGCTCTTTAAACTAAGCATCAAAACAAAATTCTGTTACGACCAAAACAACGTATAAGCTTTTACGTTCTTATGGTTTGTATAATATTGCCAAACAAACTATATTCTAAGAATAAAAAATATTGTTTTTAGAAATACGTTCCTATAGCTCTAAAGAGGTAGGAAGATAATTAAAACTATTTAAACGGTATTCATAATACGTCTTTCTGGTTCCATTGAAAATGATTCTTAAGCTATTTCGTTTTTTTGGAATTTGATAAGTAAATTCATAAAGGACTATATTGTGAACCGTTTTATGAAAAAAAACTTTTTTTGATTTTTTTGTAGATACGTTCATCTGGTTCTTATACCGCGAAGTTTCGTCTACTATTTATGTAAACCATAAATATATAGATACACACATTTGCTTGTTATATTTATGAACATATAACATACTGGAAAGTCTTACCAGCAAACTTCCAGGTTGGAATAAGATATAACACCTACGTATAGTTTCTTCTCTCGAGATCCCGCCTTGTTATTAATATGCAATAGAGACTTTGGTATAAGTACGGCCACAAGACAGTGATAGTGAGTTCCTTGATTCCGTGTAGTAATAACCAACATTATGTTGAGATTATTTTAGTTCTTTAGGAGTTTATATCGTAATCCATCCTACACATGTTGAAACTATTGGAAATAAATTTACTATGGCTTTTACACATTTCTCCAATGCATGTACGGTATGTACCGCATTACACATTCGATGAGATTTGGAGAAGCCCTTTTCCTAAGAAATATATGCATCAATTCAAAAGATTAAGATCAAGACCAGAATTTTCGAAGTGGGCCATTTACAGAGGCAATGGAAAATTGACGTCTGGGTTGATTTCTGCACTGCGCATGAATCCGTTGGAATTCCCAAAACCTACCAATAAATACAGCTTAACTACCTAATCTAAAATATCGCTTCAGTAGTAGCTCATGTTTTCATTTGTATATATATATATATATAGTAAATACATATAATAAATCAAATATACAGCAATAACTGGAAACACTTTACTACAGATAAAAACAAAATTATATAGTATTCATTCATCCACCGCAAGATTTGATTTGATTCGATCATTTGTTCGATTGGTGTTCGTCGTTCGCGTCTTCGCGTAGATAGAGAATCTGTCGGTCGTCTGTTTGTCAGTCGTCGGCTTCCTTCGGTCAGTTCGGTCTTTAAATGCTCGTTATTCTGTGAATTCGGTTGAATGTTTGTTCCGTTTTTGGTCGGCGGGTGTATTTCGGAATTTCTATTGGATTGTTTTTATTGTCCATTCCATTCTTGTTAATCAAGTTTTTCCATTGCTGTGAAGTGTAGATCTAAATCGGTAAAAGTGTTAGTGGTCAATCAAATAAAAATTGTAAATCTTAAAATGGTGTTTATTTATCTTGTTGTGTCTTGTGCCTTCGGTAAGTTAGACAGAATATATTACTATTTTTTTAAGTCTAACCGCATTGTATCATCTTTTTAAAGGAGGATGTATTAATGTAGTAGATAAAAATAATTGTTTGCTTTACTAAATATCTTATTCAAGGAGCAATAGAAAATTATTGTGTTCGTAAGCACGGTTCAAACATTTTTTTATTAATGTTGCTGAATATTTTATGACTTACTAGTAAATAATCGGCATGACTTAAGATGGTTTATACTCGCCAAACCACTAAACCAATAGTTAAGCGGAATATTACTTCCATTTTTAAAACTTCACGTGTCTATGCAGAGAAAGGCAGCTGCCAATCTCATTGCATTTGAATATCATAGCCGAAATATACATTTCTATTCCTTTTTATTAAAATCTCTTCAGCATTTCTAGCATTTCTAGCATTTTTTTCTTCCTATATTAGTTGATTTAGTTGCTTAGTAACTCCTAAGAATACCCACTGACCACTAATTTTGGTCAGTGGGTATTCTTAGGATTTTTAAATATTTAGTTAACAGCTATTTGGGGCAATAGAGCAGTTAGGTCAAGCTTAGTAACCTATGCTTTTTTTCAGGATCATTTTTTAGAATTTAATGTGTTCTATTTTACTGTAATAATTTTAAACATGGTTTAATATTCAGTTACCATTAATGAAGTGTAAACAAAATGTTTGAACAACTGTGACATCTAAATTTTAACAATCTGGTTCAATTTTCTTTTCTTTATTGCAATACTCAATACATTTATTGCATTCCACAATGTATGCTTAGGTGGTAGTATTAGCACTTTTACTATGGTTAAGAGTGGTTAGATCTCCCTAGAAGTCCTCTGATATGGCTTAAGGACTTGTCTGATGGCATCTATCATGACCAAGAGCTTAATATGTACCCCAAAGAGGTGGTCAGACCACTTTGATGGTCACCCATATATAAACTGACTATATACCTACTTTACCTCTCTAAGCATTTATGGATCTGTGAATAAACAATCAGCCATACAATAGTTGGGCTGGTTAGTGTGGTGGTTGGTAGATGTGTGTCTTTCACACCGCAGGTCATGGGTTGGACTCCCACCCAAGATAGATATTTGTGACGGTCACCATAGCCTAGTTGTTAGTGCTCCTGCCTACGAAGCTGGTGGTCCTGGGTTCAAATTCAGGTAAGTGCAAATATTTGTGTGATGAGCACGAATATTTGTTCCTGAGTCATGGATGTTTTCTATGTATATATGTATTTATCTATCTATATAAGTATGTATATCGTCGCCTGGTACCCATAGTACAAGCTTTGCTTAGTTTGGGGCTAGGATGATCTGTGTGACATTGTCCCCAGATATTATTATTATTATTATATTATTATTCTGTACATGCACATGTTTGTTTGTCTCGAGTCTGGGTGTAATTAATTACATAAATATGAATTTACCAAAGAAAAATAGTATATGTAGTATATCAGTTATCTGGTTTCCAAACTCTGCTTTGTTTGGGTTTAGATGGCTGTGTAACACAGGATTTAAAATAAACTATTTACTTTGTAATCATTTAATATCTTTTTTAATTTTCCTTATAATAATTAAGGCTTAGAAACAGACATAAATATCTTCTTATCAAGTGCACAAACATTGCTAAATGCAACAAAACTTTTGCTCTTCAATAGTCGATCAGACTTATGTAGAATTTATTTAAGATATGACAATATTTAAAAAAATATTAAGTTCTTGGCAAGGATATAGTGCTCTCTCCCATAGAGTGGGAGAGAGCACTATATCCTGGTTCCAGTATCATACACATTTGTAATTAATCATGGTTTCTAAATACTTATAACTTCTTTATTTTGTTTCTACTGTTTCTTTTTTATCTGTATAAGAACTGGCCAGAAATAAACCTTATTTATGGCCAGTTTTATTACAGATAAAGAAAGAAACTTAGTCCACACCAAGTAGAATAGAATAGAAATAGAATAGAATACTCTTTATTGTACACCATAAAAATAAATACAACATGAGATATTACATAGACAAGTTGTACCAAGGGCGGTCTTATTGCATAAAGCAATCTCTTCCAGACAACCTTATGATGGATAGGAGCTGAACATTAACTTATACCTAGCAGTAGGTGTGCAACAAGAGATATACCAAAATTATGGTATATCCAAGTTATAGGTAAAATATTTAATTTACTATTAGTGAAAAAAAAAACCCTTAAATCCCACACACACCTTATGTAAATTACAGTGGTTCATGATTAGCAGTACAACATTTATAGAACACTAAAAAGTTTGGTGAACAATAGTTATATCTCAATGTCTATAGCCGCAGTTAATACATGCAGTATTTTTAATATTTGCTTCCGTAAACCTACATCTGAGTCGCAAGTCTCAGACTCTGTAAAGTGTTCCCTCCTCTACCACATGATGGACCTGGTCGTGGCACAGTGAAGCCATGGAATGCTAAGAATTTTGTTTTCTAACAAAGTGTAGCCTTTCACTGATATTTGATTGTGATCAATCCCAATCATCACCTAAGGTGCAGCTTATGTTAAAGGTGTTCGAACTCTTGCAGATGATAGTATTACATATTGTGTATGTTTCCATTAGGCAGATATTAGTGTGTTCTAAACTTTTTAATTATGTAGCTCATTAATAATAAAATGGATACTCAGTGATAAGCAGTGATCCAAATCAGCGGAATATATTTACCTAAACTTCTTGGAGCAGAGTAAAAAAGTAGAGATTTCCTTATTGCAACATGTTTTATAAAGTACATCAGTAATGCATATTAATATATTGGTATTATACTATTGTAAAAATATTTTTAATATTTGTTTGTAATCTGCTAAAATAAAAGTAATTCATATTAAAATTATGTACCTGCTTGAGTCAGTTGAGCTTTGCTGCAGAGGATTAAAATAGATGGTCATAAGTTTTCAAAGCTCTTTCTAGCTTCAATTGAAATTTTATGGTGCCAAGAGATTTTATGTGGCACAAGTCATGAGCAAAAATTTGATAGATCTTTTTAGTGCAATGTGAGGTACGCAAGTGATGTATTTAGTACAGAGATGTGGTCGCTTACTATGGCCCTCTTAAGAAGGCTCAAAGTCACCCAAAGAGCAATGGAGAGGGCTATGCTCTGATTATCGCTGTGCGATCGAATAGAAAACATTGAAATCCGCATGCAAACCAAACTAACCGACAGCCCAAATAATGTAGTAAAATTTAAATTTCAAAACATAATATTAAAAACTTTAACTAAACATAATCTCCTTGACAATAACTTAATACAAGCTAGCTAAATGTCACACCATTATAAAATAAATTGTATAAATGTTTTAACATTCCATGTACCTAAATATCTGTAATAAGTAACTAGAAATAATAACTGTATTACTACAAACATGTTCTGACTATTTACAAGCCCTTTTTTAAAGTCTACGTGAATAAAAGCCTTTTTTATTTATTTTTTTAAAAATTTTCAAGCTTAAGGGGCAGTGGGCGGTTTACATAGCTCGTAGAAACGATGGCTGCTGGGGCAGAAAGGTCCTCGAGTGCCGACCACGCACCGGAAGACACAGCGTAGGCAGGCCCCTTTAAGGTGGACCGAAGATCTTGCAAGGCTCCTGGGAAGCCGCTGGATGGGGGCAGCGCAAGACCGGCTATTGTGGAGATCGTTAGGGGAGGCCTTTATAATATCACATTATTAAGCTCTAGGAATGTGGTCTTCACTGTCCGCTCCAGCCTTTGCGCCTTCCTAAAGGTCTATGTTTGATTCCCGCACCGTGAAATACGTGTATTGAAATACGTGTAAAAAAAAAATCGAAAATTTGTTTATAGGTCTGTTTGGTTAAGGGACTAAGCTACGTTTCTCGAGAACATAAATAGTGACAATAAGCTCACCATTTTTATTACTCCCTATTTATTTTGAAGTCCAATGCAGTACTCTAATAACTCTGGTAGTCGTCCTCAAAAAGGTATGGAAAAAGAAATTGCTTCTTACCTTCTACAAGTACACTTACATGTTAGTTTGGTACTGGATTGCAAGGTTGTTAATTAATAGTACATAAGCTATTTACATAACACATTGTTTTGATGTTGCCAGACAAGTATGAAACGATTGAAATTCAAATGGCGTAATTAAGCAAACGCGATATAAGGTAATAGCAGTTTCAATGTATAGTTAACTCTTAGTCATTATTACGATAATTATGTAAGATTAACCAATTATGTTTTTGTACACAAAAGACATCGGCATTGTATCATATAAGATTATGGTGACTACTTGCAGGATATATGACATGGTATGTGTTTATTATATCGATTGACCCATTTCTACTGTGGGATTTTTCGACCAAGTGTATTTGATAAAAAGCTCTACTGCAAAGACATTGCCTTACGACTTATTTATAGCTGCAGTAGTGTTTCCACTGTGTGGCAATTACTATCGCCTTCTTCCATAGAATAGCATGAATAACAAATTACTTATTTCAATTTAAAAAAAGCTAAAATTAAGACTAAAATAAAAAAATAAAAATTATGTTTAGATTCGTATGTACGGTTGCATCAAATGTCCCGCCCATATTAATGGCAGTTTTGATGAGTTCCAGCGATAGATCAGATAGATCGCAAATTCGTATTAATAACTTACAAGTGGAAAGCAATTTCAATCGCACTAATATTATAAAGGCGAAAGTTTGTGAGTGTGTGACTGTGTGAGTGTGTATGTTTGTTACTTCTTAACGTCTGAACGGCTGGAGCGACTTCAATAAAATTTGGTACCTATGGAGTTAGCTGATATCCTGGATTAACACATAGGCTATAATTTATAAAGTTTAATGCGGGTAAAACCGCGGGGCATAGCAAGCATTAAATAAATTTATAAATATCTTGAGACAGCTAACACACTACCATCTGATCCGAAACTAGACAGATTCTGTAATATGGCAACCAGATAACAGACAAACATATGATGATGATTATTAAATATATACATATTAGGTCTTTACCTATGAAATTGCCGTTCTGCAGTACTGGCCATTTCAAATCAAAATAATTTTTGTTTGGCTAAGAATTCTAATTTCAAATTAATTTTATTTTAAAAACATGGATTCTTTTTTCCAAAAGTAGTCATTTCTTTATTGATTAGTGTTACATTTTCATCGCATTTCAATCTTTTTCGTCATCATGGATACGTTAAAAATTCGAGTAATTATGGAATATGAGTACCGTCGTGGCAGCAACGCGGCACAAGCGGCACGCAACATCAACGACGTTTACGGAGCTAACACTACAAACCAACGCACCACCTGTTATTGGTTTGCTCGCTTCCGTTCTGGAAATTTCGACCTGAAAAATGAACCTCGCGGTCGTCCGAAGACTTTGGTCGACAATGACGAATTAAAGGCGGTTGTGGAAGCTGATGATACACAATCTACGGCTGAATTAGCAGCAGCTTTCGACGTTAGCGTCAAAACAATATTGGTCCATTTGCGTCAAATTGGCAAGGTAAAAAAGCTTGACAAATGGGTGTCCCACGAACTCAATGATCGCCAGCGCGAAGTACGCGTCGAGACGTGCCTTGCACTGCTCAACAGACACACAAATGAAGGAATTTTGAACCGCATTGTTACCTGCGATGAAAAATGGATTCTGTTTGATAACCGCAAGCGCTCAGCAAGTTGGTTGGATCCTGGTTCAGCACCTAAACAATGCCCTAAACGAAAACTTACCCCTAGAAAAGTGATGGTCACTGTTTGGTGGTCTAGCGCCGGTGTGATTCATCACAGCTTCTTACCAAACGGGGTGAGCATTACTGCAGATGTGTACTGTGAAGAACTGAGCACAATGATGGAGAAGCTGGCGCATCTCCAACCAGCATTGGTCAATCGCTCGTCTCCGCTGCTCCTGCACGACAACGCGCGACCTCATACTGCACAGCAGACGGTCTCCAAGTTGCAAGAACTGGGGTTGGAAGCTCTCCGTCATCCGCCCTACTCACCAGACCTTGCGCCTACAGACTACTACTTTTTCCAGAATTTGGATAACTTCTTGGCGGGAAAAAAATTCAATACCCGAGAGGCAGTACAAAATGCCTTTGAAGAATTTGTTGCCTCCCGTCCAGCTGATTTCTTTAAGAAGGGCATCAATAAACTGCCACTGCGATGGCAAAGATGCATTGATTGCATGGGTGATTACTTCGATTAATTCAAATAAAAAAATTCATGAAAAAAATTCGTTTAAATTTTTTCATACAAAACGGCAATTTCATAGGTAAAGACCTATTATTATACACTAAGTACACTCAGATACTGAATAAAAAATCGTGCTCATCATGCAAAAACATTTCATGGATAGAATCGAACCCACGACCACTGACTTAGGAATCAGGGTGACTAACCACTAGACCAACAGGATAGTCAGATATTGCTCAACTTTTGCAACATACGTAACAATAACCTAGCTCTATTAATTTAGTGAGCAAAAGAAGGATAGAATGATATTGCGATACACCAAGCAAATTGATTCGGTACATACGGATTAGTGCGCACGCGTTCTCTCGGTACATAAATTCAAAGGAATACAGCGTCCCCGCTAGCTACACATAGCTACACTTGGGTATGTTTCGCAAAACCGTCTCTACTCGGTCTTGAAAAACCTGTACCTGTAGTAGAGTTCGTTGGGTTTGTTCAGGGACACACTCTGCCGTCCTTATTTAAAGTGCAATAACTAGGTCCAACATACTTTCGAGAAAAACGCTGTTAAAGTTTTTATTTTTGTTTTGTTTGTATCTCCATCCCTATTTAATGTATTAGCTTGAAATGTTTACAGGTTATAGATTAAAATGTATAGAATATTACACAGTACTTGAAATTTTGAAATGTTTTGTTTAAGCTATTTAAAATCGTGGTATTGTACTGATGTTTAGAATGGTTTCACAAATAGACAGATTGTTTACTAGTCTTAAGCGCAATAAGTAACGTAGTTATTGCACTTATCGTTAGTAAGACAGTTTTAAGTAGCAGATACTTACTGTATGTTATAGTATGTTCTAACCATAAGTGCAATAAGTTTCCTACTTATTGCGGTTTTCATTAGACATACAAGCTAGCCTTACATATATAACGTTACATATTTAACAGTTAGTTCTTTATAAAAATATTGAGGTCTTAATAAATAATGTATTAATAAAATTTGGAAAGAAAGATTAGATCTTAGTAAATCAATTTTTAACGTACAAAACGTAAAACAAAAACAGCTCAGTGAACTTTGCTCAATACATACTAATAAATATAATCAGAAATTTCTCGTAGTTACAGACATTAAAGGTACCAGATCTACTATTATTCTTGCTTTGCGCTCCTTGGTTATCCCTCTCGGAGAACTATTATTTGTAAATCTTTTTTTATATTTTTCCTTGAAAGAAATCGAATATGATCCTCTAAAAAACGTAATTGTGAAACCCCCTCTTTCGGCTCTGACCACCATGATGTTTTTTCAAATAAACCCTTAATATCAAGTTTCTGATCATATGCTGAGAAGAACATCTTCGTAGTAATAAAAATCAGATGCTGTCATGATTTTTACGCTATTATTTTTTAATTGGACTATCTCACACAATCTATGATGTCCTCAAAGTCTTAAGCTTTCTTCATCTTCAATGAAAATAAAATAAATAAATAAAAATAAAAAAAAAACGTTTATTCGCATCAAGTAAAGATAATCCTTAACTTAGTTTACATCTAAGGCTATATAACTAATTGCGTTTAGTTTACATAATACTTATAAAGCATGCAACATTATAAGTACTAGCTAGGAAAGGCAAAGGCTGAGGTAGACCTCAGCAAATGTTACAGTAAATAATAATTATTACTGTAACGCTGATCTTCCGATAGCGCTTAAAAACTACTTTCTATTAAATTACAAAATTATCATGCGTATCGACCTGTAGTAGCGTTTGGTTGCAATTCCAACCACTTTAAATGTCATCAGAGGGAATATAAAGAACTAGTATTGCGTCATTGCTGTGTTTATCTTTCAAAATAGTCAAAGTATAAAAATATTACGATATACTATTATATGAATGTGAATGCGGGGAGTTTAATAAGAAAAAGAAAAAGATGTGGAAAATTCGACTTGGGGGTGAAAATGATCAACTGACATGAAAGTATGCCCAGGTTAAAAGTATTTAACTTATGCGTATGTCTACGTAGCGGTATGTCTTAAATGATATCTTACCATCGGCATATTTCTCCATTAAAGATTGGTGCATTATCGATGTATTTATGTCGCTGGGCAGATAAGACTATTTTAATAATTCGACTTGTTACACTTTTGACTAGTAGAAAAGCTGTACAAATAAGTGTACTAATTAAAATTAAATATATGAATTACATTAACATAGGTCAGGTACAAGTTAAACAATAATAATAGAATAAAAATATAAAACATTAAAAACAGTCAACACACATAAATAAATCTACGCATAATCATTATAATAATAATAATAATATAATAATAGTTTGTAATAATAATTTTAGTTTGTTGCGCGTATTTATTTTTCTTTTTGTGGTTTTTAATTGTGAAAAATGCCGAAAGCTTTAAAAATTGATGCGGGGAACGTTATATTACAAGTATTGAATTATATTAAGTAAGAATAACGCCTTCAGGCACCAATTATACCCTTCAATAAGTTATATGAATGCGTAGCTACTGCTACAGGTTAGTGTTGTCAGCTTCTGAAAAAATACGAAACTCCCCCTCGCTCTTTAATTTAAAATACATATTTTAAAATATTCATTATTTAATTATTTTATGCTATTTCCTTTGTAGGTGTCCGCGAGCGATTTGTAAGAAAACTTGTGAAAGAAAAAGAGCAAGCAGATGCAAAAATTTATAGCAGATCAGAATATTGGTAGATCGAATTCTGAAATCCTATCATTGATTGCAGAAGCTTTTGATAAAAAAACAGTCAATGAATGGCAAAAGCATTGCGATTATGTAAAAAAATATTGAAAATGTGTGGCGAAAAAGGGATGGATACTTAGACCAGCCTTTCATCATTCATTTAGGTAGTGAAAGTGAAAGCAGTGATTCCGATAATGATGATGATGAAATGACTTCTGAATTAAACCATTCCGGTGACATAATAATACCTGGAGTAGATACTCCAGGTATTATTATGTCACCGGAATCCGGAGATCCGTTAGAGAACACCCAGCATACATTTTATGTAAATGATCATAATTATTGTATAAAAATATGACGATTTGTAATGACAGTATTTGTTTGCTTTTTAGTGAAGTAACATTAACGTTACAATGTGCACATTATTTTTACCCACTTTATTGCAAAAATAATTACTAGCAACACTAAATGCGATAACAGCGACGCTGCCAGCGGGTCAGATAAGTTTGCGGGGCTGTACAATGGTCAATTTTTTCACAATTGTCATTTACAAAATCAGTCACAGAGTAATAACATTTTTTAATTAGGAAACGTTTTAACCTTATTTTAAATAAATGTGTGTTATATACAGTCTGTTTCAAGTTGTCTGGTAACGTATTAAATAATTCTGTTCCCTGGTACTCAGTAGAATGTTTCACAATATTTAGTTTAGATTATGACATATCCCCCATTCTTTGGGAAGGCTTTAGTCCCGAAGTGGACGTACTTTAGCTGACATGATGATGATGAAATAGAAGATATTTTTTTATTTCGGTTGAAAACATAATTTAGTAATTATATATATTACTAAATTAATTAAAGTATAAGTAATATATAATGCAATATTAGAAAATAAGACAAATGGCCGGTCATTTCGTTAAAACACACGAGTCGCACATATATTATATAGCCTAAGTTTCTGAATGCCGGAAATATATATATATATATTGTACAGATACCAATACACTTTTCAAAATTCTGATCCGATTTTGCAGCCCTAAAGCTAAAGCGATAATTGTTTTAAAGAGAATAGTTAAAAAACGGAGCTTGCCTTTCTCTTCTATCTGTCGTTGGCATGTTCGCAGTGGATGGTTTGATATCTTTTAAGCCGCAATTGGTTTTAAAAAAGAATTAACTGCGGTTTATTTAAAAAAATATAACGTGGTCAATCATCGTCATCCTTGTAGATCTCATTGTTCTCACCCTCATTATACTTAAGGCGCCGTCGGTAGCTAAACTAGGCGCGGTAGTAAAACTGTAGCAATATTTAATAGAAACAGAACATAAAGTTCTTTTCAAGGCACTCATAGCGAGATGCTCCAACCGGTCCGTAAGTGATTCGCGAGGTTAAGCAATCTCACGGTCAGGCCAATGATGGGTGACCGCCATACTCCAAATTGGTTTAATTTCTGAGCGTCTCTAGGCTTCGGAAGGCACGTTAAGCTGTCTGTCCCGGTTCTAGTCATAGCGTAATGGTTGAACAACTCTTGACACTAGGGTAACCACTGCCCATACGATAAGTAAGCAAGGAACGTTCTTTTGCCTTGTGAGGAGCTTGACTCTATTCCATTTTATAGAATATCCTCGAGGTAAAAGCATTGTGCTGTTAATTTTATAGTAAAGCATATAATTTCAACCTGGTGGACTGTATGCTTGTCTTGTAACTAATATACGTGTGTTTACAAGTATGTTTGATTTTGCAGGTGCAGCTTTAGGCCAGATTGACACAAATAATTTATTGGGATCGAACCCAGTGTCCTTACCGCCCAACCTAGCAGGGAAGTTCAATGTCAGCGACACAGAAGTGGAAAACATAAAGAACAAATACATAGATCAGTTCAAGAAGAAATGCGAGCAGAATGGACATCCTGAAATATTTGATAACGCTCAGGTTAGTCATTGTAACTAATATTATGAATATGAATAAATGCCTTTACCCTATATAGCCTTAGGATCTGGGGGGCTACCGGCTAAGTCGCCGAACATCGGAATAGTGATGGGCGTTCAAATAAATAAAGGTTAAAAATTACTTAATCAAACGTTAAATCGGCTTCGACGTTTAAAATCGATACCGGACCGTTTATGACGTCACATGTGTCTTGGAAGCCAATTTACCGATTGATTAATTCATTTTTAACCATTATTTATTTGAATGCCGATCACAATACCGATGTTCGGTGTCTTAGCGGGTAGCCCACCTGACCTTAATATGTTATTCTGGCTCCCGCTTACTCTGTAAATACTTTTTAATAACTCCTCAATGTTTCTTGCGCAGTGTGGTTTCCAACCGAGAAATAATAATAGGGCCACTCCATACTATCCCGTGGGTGTCGTAAAATGCGACTAAGAGATACACCCGGTAGTCGGGCAGCAACGCGTCCTCTGTACTAACTACCACCTAACTGCGGTAACCAGCTCGTATGCCAAGCGCGGTGACTACTGCAAATCCCTACAAATGGCAACATTATAGAAATCTTTGGTGGAGGCATATGTCCAGCAGTGGACGATATCAGGCTGATGATCAAAATCGCTTTAGGATCCAGGACATTTAAAGTGATTTGAAGTGGCGTCATCCTCAGTAAAATTTCATTGTGTCCCACTGTTGATCCTGGGGTGGTGCAGTGGTAGTTGAGAGACTGAGACCAGCTCCATATTGTCCTTAATCATCGGTAAGCGATCGGCAAGGTTAGGAATTAAGGCGTTCATCATATCAGCCAAAAGACGTCCACTGCTGGACAAAGGCTCCCCAAGGATCTTCCCGCGAAGCTTCCTGCGACCCTTGCAAGATCGACGGTCCATCTTGTAGGGGGCTTGCCCACGCTGCGTCCTCTGGTTCGTGGTCGCCACTCGAGAACCCCCAGCGGCCATCGATTCTAAGGGCTATGTGTATGTAATTCTTTGGACTATGTCGGCTACTTTAATTCGCCTTAGACTACGGCTACTAAGGCGTTTTGACAGTTCCAAAGGGGAACTGCCTAAATGGTTTTATCACTGATCGCCGCCTTTGGCGAATTAAATGATATTTATTCAGCATTTATACTCGTACAATCGCCAGCACATCAAGCTACCCCAATCTGTCAAATTTCTCCAACTGTAAGTGAACCTTATGTTTTTGTGATAAAGTTGAAAATCCTTAAAAGAAATTTGACAGATTGGGGTAGCTGGACGTGCTGGCGTCTGTACAAGTACAATGTACAAATTGAAGTTAAGCTATACAATAGAAAGGCTAGTAATATTACTAAAATATGCATATCTTTAAACGGATTACTTAGCTCCTCTGTTAGTAGCGTTGACTGGCCTGCTTGTTTAGTGTTTAGTGACTCCTAAGCCAGAGGTCGTGGTTCGATCCCCAAAAGGAAAAACCATTTTTCGGTTGAAACTGCGGGGCAAACCTAGTAAGTAAGTAAGTATTTATTTCGCTTAAAAACGTGGTACATACAGGATGTTTACATAAGGTTTAAGTTCACACATGTTCTAGTTTTTTATATATTACTTAATAGCTGTGCCCTGTGGTTTTACCCGCATTAAACTTTATAAATTGTAGCCTATGTGTTATTCGGATATATAAGCTATAGATATTAATACAAAGTTTCATCAAAATCCGTTCTGTAGTTTTTGCGCGAAAGAGTAACAAACATCCATACATATGTACTAACAAACTTTCGCATTTCGTTTATTCCATGATTGCTCATAGAAAGATGAAATTACTCATCGGGGGTAATATCATCTACTATCACTATCGCCTCTTGTTTCATTGGCCTAATGTTTGAGTCATATACCGTTAAGTATATGATTATCATTCTTATTAAATGTACAGCAGCATATCCAGCTACCCCAATCTGTCAAATTTCTTTTATAGATTTTCAACTTTATTACATAAGCATAAGGTTTACTTTCAATTGGGGAAATTTCACAGACTGGGGCAGCTTGATGTGCTGGCGTCTGTACATAACATTTAGGTACCTATTTGTCTACGTCTCGAACAGAGTATTTTGTTGAACTGTCATAACTGCATTTAATAAAACACGCGTAAGACAGCTCTAAATCTTTTCACTATTAAAGTTCAATATCGCGTTTTATATATAATGCAGAAATTGATTCAAATTAGTTAAGTAGCTTACCTTGAATTATCTGAATAAAGAAGGAGATTATCAATTTAAATGTGCGTTTTTTGTGTAATTATTATATTAAATATCTTGGGACATCTGATCTCAAACTAGGCTGACCCCGTACTATGACAACAGACAAATAACAAATATACTTATATATTTCTGAATACATACAATAACATTCAGACACAAAAAAAATGCTCGTGCGCACCACACTAAGTTAAGCCATGTCAAAGGCCTACTGGGCGGCTTGAACAACTCTGACACTAGGGTAACCAGGGTATACGATAATTACTTATCGTATGGGCAGTGGTTACCCTAGTGTCAGAATTGTTCAAGCCGCCCAGTAGGCCTTTGAAATGGCTTGACGACTGTTACCGTAAGTATTGTAATGTACCGTATGTAACGTATTTCCCCAGTCGGACCAATTTTAGGGCGAAATATAGCTATGCTCTGCCGTCATTCGTTTCCCCTTGGAAAACGGTATGATAACCAATGAAAAATACCGATACTATATTGTACCACTATCATTCCTATGCTGTATGGCAGACGGCGACGAAGTAATCCCGTGGGGTGGTAGAGTCGGCCCGAGGAATACCGACAAGGGAACGGGCAGCAGCCTCACTCTGTGAACTATGATCATCATACTGCGATCGCCAACCCGTCTGCCATGTCCAGCACGATGATACTAAACTAAACGTCTTTATTAAATTCAAGCCCGTTTTTGGAAGTTCAATATATTTTAGTATAGATGAAACTGGATATAGCCAATTTTCATCTATACAAAAATCGATAAAATATTCTTTTCGTGTAAATTATAACAAGAATATATGTCAACATCACTATGCCATTAGCCGCGTTTAATACAGTTGAGGAAAATAAATCTACCTACTACTACTAATCTGGCGACCAATTACTAATTATAATTAAATTAGTCAAATTATGAGCGGCCGTGATAAAAAATGACTTCCTCAATGTCGCATATCAGTAATCACAATGACAATTATAATGAAGTATACAGTATAATTAATACGGTGGATGTGATATCTAAAATAAAGAGATAATAAAATTTGCAGTTATAAGTTTAATTAATGGGCAACTTTCTTAGGTTACGAGGTGTAACACAAATGGTGGAATAATTTGCATATAAAACTGAACGACGTGTAGAATATTAACTTGTCAAACATTGGTTACTGCTCTCAGTCGACTGAAAATGCATCCACGCGCGTTCATGCAAATGCATGTTCTGTGTGTGGGACAGTGCGTGTTTTCTATACAAACGGAGATACTTACAAGTAAAAAAGTTGAGGATGTTCAACATATTTTAATGGAATGTTGAAGGAATCAAACCCAAAGAGACATTATTATAAGTGATCTTTATGTTAATAAATTAGATTTAGGCTTCCATAACATGTTATCGGTACCCATATCACGGGAAGCTAAAATGTTGTATGAGTTGTGTGATTTACATAGTTAAGCCTGGGATACACTAGGGAACATTTTGTCCCGAAACATGACGCGCAACACTCTATATACGTGACGCTGAAACGTTGCATAGTGTGCCGCAACATGACTCGAAACATTGTACGTGATGCGGGGCATGTTGCTTGCTCCCGCCTCGAGAGCGAGCGCACGTGTCCCGCGTCAGTGTCCCGCCTTTTGTCACCAAGTGTAGTCGCGTACGCAACGTGCCTCTTTACATGGCTTTAGTGTGGGGAAATGATACCGTGCTTTCACTTATGGAGCTTTACGAAAGTCGTGAATTGCTGTGGGATACGTCTCACCGTGATTATAGAAATAAAATAAAGAAAAATTACGCACGGGAGGCTATTGACAAGGAGCTTAAATTGTCTAGAAATGATATAGAAACCAAAGTTCATACCCTGCGTTCGCAATTTTTCCGAGAAAGGAAGAAAGTGAAAGCTTCAAAAACTACTGGCAGCGGAAGTGGTGACGTGAAGTCCAGTGCATGGTTTGCATACTGTGCAAGAAATTTTTGCAAGTCTGATATGAGGACTAATAGCGTTCCGTAGTATTGTATACTGTTTGGCTATGGAAGGTCCGATCATTTGCAATAAAGTTTCAAAATCAGATGATGACCTTCGAGTAAAATTTACAAACGATCCGTCAGACATTCGGAGATCACTTACAATATTAATTCTTCTTTTTCGTTGTAGTAAGAAATTGCGAATCCACCACCTTCTCTTTCTTCTAAGTTTCAACACACTCGATATAATTACTATGTACGCAGCACTAATAGCCACAACCTCCTCGGGCGACATTTCTATAAAGACTGACTAGTGTGGTCAACACAATGTTCCGCGACATTCACTTCGGCATGTTCAGCCACGGATACACTAGGGGGCAAATGGAGCAACATGTGGCGGAACATGTTGCTCAACAACTACGTAGAACATACCGAAGTGAATGTCGCGGAACATTGTGTTGACCACACTAGTAAGTGTTTATAGAAATGTCGCCCGAGGAGCTTGTGGCTATTAGTGCTGCGTACATAGTAATTATATCGAGTGTGTTGAAACGTAGAAGAAAGAGAAGGTGGTCGATGCGGAATTTCTTACTACAACGAGAAAGAAGAGTTAATATTCTAAGTGATCTCCGAATGTCTGACGGATTGTTTGTAAATTTTACTCGAATGTCATCATCTGATTTTGAAACTTCATTGCAAATGATCGGACCTTCCATAGCCAAACAGTATACAATACTACGGAACGCTATTAGTCCTCATATCAGACTTGCCATTACATTGAGGTACTTGTCGACTGGAGATTTTTATGCTACCTTGTCGTACACTTTTTGAGTGTCAATACAACTGATATGTAAAATAGTATCAGAAGTTTGTAAAGAACTGATAAAAAAATTGAAGATATAAGTTAAAGACAATGCATAGCTACTTTATTAAATTGTATTTTTATTTTCAGTAAAAGTAATTTTAATCTATAACTCGACAGAGTACAAGATAGATACAGCGACTAACGTAAATTAATTTGTATTAGTGTCATTAAGTCAATTAGTGCTCGAGGAATCCATAGTTGCTAGTATATTTTGTATAATATGCTCTTCAGAAGGCTCCGGGATGATATCACTGGATGTACCCAGTGCTATAGCCCTGTTGCACAATTATGTGCCTTTGATTATTATAACTTGTACGGTATATTCCTAATAAAAGTTGGCATCGTATGCAAACCATGCACTGGACTTCACGTCACCACTTCCGCTGCCAGTAGTTGTTGAAGATTTCACTTTCTTCCTTTCTCAGAAAAATTGCGAACGCAGGGTATGAACTTTGGTTTCTTTATCTTTTCTAGACAATTTAAGCTCTTTGGCAATAGCCTCCCATGAGTCATTTTTCTTTATTTTATTTCTATAATCACGGTGAGACAATTCACGACTTTCGTAAAGCTCCAGAAATGAAAGCACGGTATCATTTCCCCACACTAAAGCCATGTTAAGAGGCACGTTGCGTACGCGACTACACTTGGTGACAAATGGCGCGACACTGACGCGGGACACGTGCGCTCGCTCTCGAGGCGGGAGCAAGCAACATGCCCCGCATCACGTACAATGTTCCGGGACATGTTGCGGCACACTATGCAACGTTTCAGCGTCACGTATATTGAGTGTTGCGCGTCGTGTTTCGGGACAAAATGTTCCCTAGTGTATCCCAGGCTTTCTACGTAGTTGTTGAGCAACATGTTCCGCAAAATGTTGCTCCATTTGCCCCCTAGTGTATCCTTGGCTTTAGTCTGACTGAGTATCATGTTAATGGTGTAAATGTGTTAGTTTCATAAAGTTAGTATACCTATATACTAACTTTATGGTTAGTTGTAGTTGGTTTATGGTATGATGGAACAGGCGTGACCATAAAGTTAGGTTAACTCTATTGGCGTGACTTGTCAAAAAGTTCCGAATTAAATTCAAATTAAAGATTAAAAAACAAAACTTGCCAAACACCTAAAATCAATTAGACATTTAAAAAAAATTGGATATTCAGAATTCATTGCGTTTTTCTCAGCTCTTTACAGATTGGTGTCGTTATTTTGTACGGTAAGATTAAATTATAAAAAATAACCTTTAATTTTTTTGTGGTTCTTTATACGAGTATTAGAATTATATTTCTCAAATCTAAATGTCAGCGTCAATCTCGTTTTATGTATCTAAAAAAAGTTATGACTAGCTACTACTGTAGCTAGCAAAACAGACATGTACGTTTTTAACAGCTGGATATGACTAATGTTCATGAAAGATTGCAGATAACCATACCATAACAACCGTTTCAAGTGACTTTCTAATTAAAAACCCGCATTAAAATTCTTCCACATATTGATTGCTTAACATCGCCGTCAATTAAACTGTCCAAATGAGCGGCCGCACCACCGCGGATTCATTTAGAGCGATGATAGTCTTTTTTTATTAATAATACCCTGGGACATTATTCACACACAGTCATCTAATCCCAAAACTAAGCAGCGCATGTACAGACGCCAGCACATCTAGCTACCCCAATCTGTCAAATTTCTCCAATTGAAAGTGACCTTATGCTTTGGTGATAAAGTTGAAAATTTATAAAAGAAATTTGACAGTTTGGGGTACCTTGATGTGCTGGCGTCTGTACTATGGCAACCAGATAACTGATATCACACTGATATTATAAAAGCGAAAGTTTGTGAGTGTGTATGTTTATTACTTCTTTACGTCTGGAGCAATTTTTATTTATTTATAAATTTGGTATATTTGGTATTGGTATTTTTTTTGTAAATACACAATTATGTAGTTAACTAGCTGTGCCCTGCGGTTTTACCCGCATTAAACTTTATGAATTATAGTCTATGTGTTAATCCAGGGTGTCAGCTAACTCCATACGAAATTTAATTAAAATCGCTCCAGCCGTTTATTCACAAAGTTTCGCATTTATAATATTAGTAGGATTACTCCCAGACTCAGGACAAACAGACATGTTTATGCACACAAATATCTGTCCTGGGTGGGAAACGAACCCACGACCTGCGTCGTGAAAAGCAAGCATTTGTCAACCACGCCAACCGGACCGTCTGTAACTAAAGTAACTTTATAAGTGACGGTCACCGTAGCCTGGTTGGTAGTACTCCTGCCTACGAAGCTGGTGGTCCTGGGTTCGAATGCCGGTAAGTGCAAATATTTGTGTGATGAGCACGAATATTTGTTTCTGAGTCATGGATGTTTTCTATATACATAGAAAACATCCATGACTCAGAAGTATTTATCTATCTATATAAGTATGTATATCGTCGCCTGGTACCCATATACTTAGTACAAGTTTTGCTTAGTTTGGGGCTAGGATGATCTGTGTGACATTGTCCCCAGATATTATTAAAATTCTTCCATATATTGATTGCTTCACATCGCCGTCAATTATACTCTCCAAATGATCGGCCCGCACCATCGCGGATTTATTTAGACTTTAGAGCGACGACAGTTGCAAAAACGTTGCCGAAAAAGCCACGTGTTGGTAATCGTGATTTAATTAATTTGTAGTCTTATTTGGTAGGATTTAGATATGTTTAAAATCGATACTAGTGAACATAAAGTATACAAAAACGCGCCATGTTGACATAACCTTCGGAGGTATAATTACAAAATGGAGGACATTGTGTCAACTCATCTTCGAAGGTTTTGTCATGGTTATTAATGCGATCAAACTTATAGAAATATTTTAAAAGTTCTGATTTTTCAATCATGGTTTTGTCAATGTTTTTTTTTTTTACTTTATAGCGTACCTAAGCGTGAAGTTTTGCTCGTTTTTTATAGATAATGGTACGGAACCCTTCGTGCGCGAGTCCGACTCGCATTTGGCCGGTTATTATATTATCAGTACACAAGTTATATATTGTCCATCCTAGAGATAACAGGGCCACCCCCATACCATCCCGTGGGTGTCGTAAAACGCGACTAATGGATACACCAGGTAGTCGGGCAGCAGCGCCACCTGTGTTAGAGCTACCACCTTTTTTTTTGTTAAGTCATGGGGAATGCCTGCATGCCACCCGCAAAAAGTGTCTACGGGTGGGTGTGTCGGACTCGCACCGACTAAACCTACCTGCCGTGGACTTCTCTTGGCGCCTTATGGGGGGAGCCCCGGGAACGCGGGTATGCTGCTTCGGTGCCCCCCTTTTTGCGCCATGTCCCAGATGGTCGGGACACGTACCCAGGGAGGGCTCAGAATTGCCCTCCCCTATTGCCGACTCCTGCCAGTACGGCACAGCGACTGCGCCACAAACAGTACGCTGTCTTCCCGGAGCTGCTTGCACGTGGCGGCAGTAGAGGACACTTTTCTGACTGCCGTCGCAGCCCCGAGGGGGAGTTGGGCTACCGGCTACCGCCGCCGCCCCCTCGCCTCCTCCGTCTGCGAGCAGGATCAGCTCTCTCTCGCTCCCGCTCGGCGGTTATAGCTACCACCTAACTGCGGTCGCCAACTCGCATGCCAAGCGCGGTGTTTCCGGCAAACCTCTCCAAATCGTACCGTTAACGAAACCTTTGGGGAAGGCCTATGTCAAGCTGTGGAGTATATCAGGGTAATGATGAAATACTAATATAGTGCTCCTGGCTGAATCTCGGCAAATAAGACTAGACAAATACGCAGGACATAATGGTAAAAATATTGGGAAGAGGAAGTCGTTTTCGCGAGTTATATGCATAACGAGTTCCTGACGGTTGCCCAGGTACTATGGTAATAGTATAAAGTTGTTATATGAGTAGCAAATTTTCCATTACTTTGTACAGAAACCTGTTCTCTTGTTATTATATTGTGACCTTCCAAAGAGGATGAATCCAAAGTACACCTTATTTTTAATTGCTGTAAAGGCTGTTTTTTCTTAATACCGTCATTAGGTAGGTTGTTCTTTAACATCATCATCGTCTCGTTAGAATTACTATATTATTTTATAAAGTTATTTTAAATAATTTGACGGGCTCGTTGGTGTGGTTAGTATATGCTTGCCTTTCACGCCGCAGATCGTGGGTTCGACTCCCACCCAGGACACATATCTAATTGTGTGCATGAACATGTCTGTTTGTATTTAATATCTATGTTACTAGAAATAATAATGCATACAACTATATTTCTACAAACATGTTCTGACTATTTACAAGCGCTTTTTTAAAATCTACGCTACGTGAATAAAAACCTTTTTTATTTTATTTTGTCCTAAGTCTGGGTGTAATTATCTATATAAGTATGTATTTACAAAAAGTAGTATATGTAGTATATCACTTATCTGGTTTCCAAAGTACAAGCTCTTCTTAGTTTGGGATCGGAATGTACGTGTGTGAATAATGTCCCAGGATATTATTATTATTACATGGATTTCGTCCACTATTTATGATACACGTTGTAGTTGCTATTTATAGTCGGTAAACAAGTATACAAAAAGAGTAACGAATACCATAGTTCGATACACCCAAGCTCAGAAAAAATACTGAGAGGTCATAAACAAAAAAAATATATTCTTCGTCCATCGGAATGAAGTTATCGCCTTATAAAAATCCTTTATAAAACGATAACTTCATTTCGGTACTTGGTAATCGGTGGACTTGATTGACTGCCTCGTTGGTCTAGCGGTAGCGAGTTCAACCGCAAATAATAAGGTCCTGGGTTCAATCCCGGGTTGTGCCAAACAGTGATTTTGGGAGATTTCCGTAAAAAGGTATTTCGCAGTATTAGCCATAAATCTGGGAGCTGGCGGTATTAAACCGTAGCGTTAGCACGTAAAGCGTTCGGTCCTGTACTTATAACCTCTTCCCGGTCGTGTCGCTAGTCTTCCATCGGATCATGAGAGTGATGGAATAGAAAGTGCCCCTGTTTTTGCGCACACACTTATGCATTATAATATGTCCTGCGCAATTAGCTTATCTCCATTGAGACTGGCCGCCGTGGCCTAAATTGGCCCGGGATACATTATTAGTGCTATATTTTTAAATCAACTATGTCAATTCAACTAATGACTGATACTGCTGATACGCCATGATTATTGGGTAATGTATGTCCTTCACACAATTAAACCATAATCGTTTATGTATTTAGATAAGTAGATAATAAATATAACACTATGACCGCAGCATATTTATTAACTACGTATGTGAGTTGCCGTTCTATGTGGCGACCAACACGGCTACATATCAAGCTATACATTTCCAATATAACCTGACGTGTCATTGTATGGAAATCCTATACATCGTGAGTTCAGGCTTATACTGGAAATGTATAGCTTTATATGTAGCCGTGTGTACTATGCCAATCGAGTGTTAAATAATGGAATATCAATTGATCGACATATAAATCGGCTGTCTAAATACTCGAACGTTCTTTTTGAATGATTTTGTTCGAAGTGTTTCCGAACATTTATTATGTGGCCTCAGCAAGGTCTTCGGGTCATGCACCTAGGTAGCTGGAGAAAGGCGCAGATTAGCTACGATATGTTCCTCAGCGGCGAGGATCGCGTTGGCCCCTTAAGGGCTAGCGCAGACAGAGAGGAGCGCAGCGGAGAGGATTTTATTAAGCCACTAGAAAATCAACTTTAAAATTAATAAAATAAAGTTCATATATGCTTAAACATTATATGCCCGGGACCGCGCGAGCATTTTATGTCAGGTTCAAGCATATATGCACTTTATTTCTGTAATTTTATAGTTGATTTCCTAGTGCTTTAATAAAATCCTCTCCGCTGCGCTCCTCTCTGTCTGCGCTGGCCCTAAAACGTGATCGGTGATCCCGTGAAAGTGAAATAATGAAATTTATTCAGCACTTGGGTATTTACATACACTTGCACTTGTCAATCTCACAGTGCAATCACACCCTCATTTAGAATTCCGTCTTTTTACTTCAGCGGCCCCCTGAGCTGTGGCCCCATAAGAGTGCCCTGCCAGGGTGCCCCGAAAAGTCGCTTAAAAGCGACTGGTTGAGAGCCTTCTGCGCTAGCAAACACAACTCGTTGTCTTCAATTCTTTAATTTATAATAGTCGTACTAAATTTAAAAATAATAGCTTACTAGATTATTACTTATTTAAGGATTTAAACAAATATATGAGATAAAACAGACCGCACGGACGGCCTAATAAATTTTATTTGTTACTTGTATACTGTAAAGACTATGTTTATGTACTGCATTGTGAGCTTGACAAGTACAACTGTATGTTGTTAATACCCAGGTGCTGAATAAATTTCATTTCATAAGAAGTATAGACGCCAGCACATCCAACTACCCCAATCTGTCAAATTTCTTTTATAGATTTTCTACTTTATCACAAAAGCATAAGGTGCACTTTCAATCGGGGAAATTTGACAGATTCGGGTAGCTTGATGTGCTGGTATTTGTAGCTATGAAAAAAGGATGCTTGCTTCAAGCATGCAACGTGCAAGAAGACATGCAGCAAATGATGATATGAATACATATCATTATTCATTTGCTGAAAAAAAGATCGTAAGAATTATGTTCACTCTATCATCGATTGTCAATGTCATAATATTAATAATATTCTGAGACATTATTCACACAGCCATCTGATGATAAACTAATGAGAGCTTGTACTATGGAAACCAAATAAAATACTACTTTCTCTTTAAATTACATACTTATATAGATAACTAGCGGCCCGGTACGTGCTTCGCTACGTATAAAAAAATGATTATTAAGTTCATTTATTCCAACAAAAAATATTTTAAATTGCTAAAAGATGTTGATTTTAGACTTTTTCAAGACTTTCAAAATTTTCTTTTCAAACTTTCCCGGGATTTCCACGAATAATTCAAGGCCAAAATTAGCCAAATCGATAAAGGCGTTGTTGAGTTATAACATTACAACGAAAAGTAGCATTGATTTTATATATATAGATTACACCCAGAATCAGGACAAACAGATATGTTCATGCATACAAATATCTGTCCTGGGTGGGAATCGAACCCACGACCAGCGGCATGAAAAGCAAGTACCAAACACCCCATCAAATCATAATACAGTAAAGTATCCTGTAGTAGTAGTAGTAATAATAAAATATAAGTGTTGTAATTACATTTCGTAAAAGGATATAGATAACTGAGAGATTAACAAAATTCTAATCTTCTAGCTATATATTTTATGTTAGTAGATAATGTCCAATAACGTTAAGCCTACTTATATTATATGATTGCTACAGAATTGTTAACCAATTAACCAAACCAATACTGCCGAAGTGCAGTATAAGGGTTTATATTATATGGCTCTTTATTTTTTTTTTCATATCTTTTCGTGTAAGGCCCTGCCCTTCACATATTTTGGGAATTTTATTTTAAAGTTGGTAGCAGTGGTATAAAAGCCCTTGGCTTAACGATTTGTAATCAATCGAATTTTTGTTTCTATCATTTATCGAAGTTATACTTCTTTTGGCGCGATGGAGAAATATGATGAGAGTGAATTTTTACGATGCGCGCGCACACCGACACCTAAATTTAACAGCATGAAGTTAGTTCTAGATGAGAGTGAATTTTTACGATGCGCGCGCACACCGACACCTAAATTTAACAGCATGAAGTTAGTTCTAGGTGGTATGAAAATTAATAACTATGTTCAAGTTGTATATTCTAGTATTTTTATTTAAATAAAATCTTTTTGATTAATTTTAATATTTATCGTTAATCACTACTGCATTTTAGTTATTTTTTTTCCATACGCCAAAGAAGTATAACTTCTAACGCGTGTACATAAGTACACACAGAATTTTTTCTTATACTTTAAAAAGCGTCTTTACAAGTATACCGCTTTGCTGTTGACAGAAGTAACTCCTTCCTTCTAACTCCTTCCTTGTTTCTTTCTGACTGAGATCCTTTTGAGATCCAAGGATTTTTTTGTGATTCCTCGGGTTATGTCTGGGCTCCATCGCTCAGAGCTTTTTCATTGTATGCTACTAGTAATTTTAGAGTACTGGAGTTGTAATCGTTAAGAGGTTAGTAGTCCAATCAAAATAAATTTACTCCCCCCCTTTTCCGATGACAAGTTGTAACTGTTCCTACGGTGGTCCTTACAAATAAATACTTACTTACGGATATAAACTAAATAACCATCGGAACAAAAATAAGCCATTAATTAATTGGGCAGTATACAAAGATATTGCTTGTAATATATAAAAGTTGGGCTGGAACCCTTGCTAATGTTACATATTATCATCAACGACTATAATTACATCGTTAGCAATATGTCTCATTGGTGTGTAGATAAGAGAATTGTTATCAATATTTACTTTCATTTTGTTAATTATTATCGCATACTATTATTTAAATTATAGGTAGTAAACTATACTCGAATTTATTTTGATACTAGCTGTGCCCCGCGGTATTACCCGCGTAAAATTTTATAAATTATCACAGCTCCTTCCCCGCGTGAGTTAGCGTTAGCGTGATAATATGTAGCCTATCTATATGTTGACCCGACCTCTCAGTAATATTCATGAAATTTTGCATCCATGTAGTCATCTAGTAAATCCATGCAGTACTTTTTGAGTTTAGCCCGGACATACATAAATACAAACAGATAAACAGACAAAAATTCTAAAAACTATATTTTTGGTTTCGATATCGATTGTAAATCACGCACCAAGATTCCTTTTTAAAAAATATTCAATGTGCAGTTTTGACTTTCCTACGGTTTTATTATATGTATAGATATTCTTATTTTCTTTATTTTATAATGCTTGCCGTGTTGTTTCCGGATTAGAAAGATAGAAGGGCCTCAACCGTCCCGTCGGTCGTCATAAAAGTATTCCTTCTATCGACTAAGGGATAAGCTAGGAAGACGGGCAGCAGCTCTACATGTGTACTAGCTAAATGCGTCCATCAACTCTAGGCGCTCATAGCTAGATGCTCTCACCACCGGACAGTAAGCGATCGACGAGGTTAAGTAACCAGGCTCGCGGTCAGTCCATAGGTGTACGCCAGTGGTTTAATTTCTGAGCGTCTCTGTGCTTCGATGCACGTTAAGCTGTCGGTCCCGGTTGTAGTCATTAGACAACAGTCGTTAAGCCATGTCAGAGGCCTACTGTGCGGCTTGAGCAACTCTGACACTAGGGTTACCACTACCCATACGATAAGCAAGCATCAACTCTCATGCCAAGCGCGGTGACTAAGGCAAACCCCTCCAAAATACTCCAAATAGAAACCCCATATAAACAACTTTGGGTGGAGAAGTATCATATGGACGATATCGGGTAGATGATGAGATGTGATGTGTTGTATAGTGTAGCTGTTGGTGAGGATGCACTGAAAAAATAATAAAATAATAATGTCATTATATTTCTTTTGTCTCGAAAAATTGGCAGAGTTGTGGGCGGTGAGAGCATTTTGCGTGACACGAGTAGGTAACCAACCATTCGGTGATTAGTAGCCTTGTTGTAGTGTCATTAATATGTATTGACAGTAATTAATAACTATGATACAATAATAATAATAGCTTTATTTCTTCTCTCACACAGAAAATTACCAGATAAATGTGTCTTATTAACTAATAAATTTTGACGGTCACCGTAGCCTAGTTGGTAGTGCTCCTGCCTGCGAAGCTGGTGGCCCGGTAAGTGCAAATATTTGTGTGATGAGCACGAATATTTGTTTCTGAGTCATGGATGTTTTCTATGTATATAAGTATATATCTACTATATAAAAATAAGTCGGGTTTTCCTTCCTGACGCTATAACTCCAGAACGCACGAACTGATTTCCACGGTTTTGCATTCGTTGGAAAGGTCTCGGGCTTCGTGAGGTTTATAGCAAAGAAAATTTATAAAGTTTAACGCGGGTAACACCGCGGGGCACAGGTAGTCTATCTATATAAGTATGTATATCGTCGTCTGGTACCAATAGTACAAGCTTTGCTTAGTTTGGGGCTAGGATGATCTGTGAGACATTGTCCCTAGATATTATTATTAAATTTTTGCATAACATTTAAGAGGTGAAGTCTGTGTGAGAAATTGGTATCCGTACTCGGTGGGAAACCTGTATGACAGATGACCACCCTTTCCTATCTCTAAACATGAAGGTATTATGTGAAGTGTAATTTGGCGTTCAAAAATGATGTTATTTTATTTTGTGGTGAGGACAATATTCACACTCAATACTATATACTCATTCAAAACACGCGACTATATCATAATTATCTTTGTAATTTGAACTCATTTTGTGAATGCCCAGTAAGGTTATATTTGATGAACCCAATATTTTTTTTTTATTATCCGCTGATTGCTTACTAAAATGTTATTAAACGTGGGTTGCTCAATGCAGCTTATGTAATTATTTAATATTCAAACCAATATAATTGCGAGCAGTCCAGTAGGACATTAATTTCTGACTGATTAAAAATGTTTGCTGTCTATAAGTTACTAACGCTGTTACTCAAAAATAAGAATACCGATTAATTGATATGAATTTGTACTGTAGAAGATCACGAATAAATAATCTACCCAGGCAGGCTTAGTAATTTCTTTGGCAGATCCAAAGAAATTACTAAGCCCTTGAGTTTGCGTAATTGCGTACATCCCCCGTAGTCTAACAATGTCTTAATAAAATGAAGTCATAATCTATACATATAATAAAATCGTAGGAAAGTCAAAGCTGAACATTAAATATCTTTTAAAAAGGATACTTGGGGCGTGATCTACAATCGATATCGAAGCTAAAAATATTGTTTTAGAATTTTTGTCTGTTTGTCTGTATGTATGTCCGAGCTAAACTCAAAATGCACTGCATGGATTTACTTAAAATTTTGCATGAACATTACTAAGAGGTCGGGTCAACATATAGGCTACATATTATCGCGCTATCACCTACGGGGGAGGAGCTGTGATAATTTATAAAGTTTAACGCGGGTATAACCGCAGGGCACAGCTAGTTGTTTATAAATGTTTACTCAACGTGTAAAAAAATGTATGTATTACATCATTATTAAGTTACGTATTATGTTCATGGCTGAAATTATAATGTAAATACATTATATATTCGGGCATGAATCACTACATAACTTAATAATAACGTAATACGTATACTCTTCTCCTAAATTGTCACTTCAGTCTACCCTAAGAGTGACTAAGATATCGTAGATAGCGATAATATGTGCAATCGAAATTATGTCAGTTGAGACATTTTGACCATGGAAACATATTTATTGTGTAGATAGTAAGGGCGTTTTTATTTTATCGTCTCGTATTTATTTGGAACTCACAATATAACAAATGTTTTAAATATATGAACTCTTTTAAATCAATCATTTTATTGATACTATAGTGTAAGCTACTAAATAATAGAAGTTGGTAATTGGTGTTTGACGGTACTACACCTCCGTCTTCGGAAGACACGAAACAGGCGGCTCTGTTTCGCGCTTGATCACATCACGGTTGTGACGGATAGTTTCTTTATGATTACCGAAGTGTGGAACACACACACTTGCATTATAATATAGCTTGTGTTTTGGTTAGTATCTGTCGAGGTAGGCCGCCGTATCTAATACCTATATATTATTATTTTATAAAGATATATTGGGACAACTAACACACTGCCATCCGATCCCAAACTAGGCAAAGCTTGTACTGTGGTGACCAGACCCAATTCTACCCAGACACAGAACAAATAATTGTGTTCATCCTACAAAGATTTGTCCAGTGTGGTAATCAAACCCATGACCTCAGGCTGACTGCGGGTCACTAACCACTAAACCAACAGGCCAGTCAAAATTAAGTATTCGTACGTAATATTATGATTATATCATAGTGTTTTTTAGTTTATCAGTTAGTATCGTAGCTATAGTTAATAGGCTACAACGGGTATTCCCTACAGTTGCCAGGAAGAAATCGCGGCAACGATTAGACTACACATTGTATTTATTTCTATACATCTAGTTGCAAATCATGGGCACAATGAAGAGTACTTTTCTTTAATAACTTACTTCCTAATTACCCTCACGTAAGTAGGTAAATATGTAAGTAAATAAATGTTTACGGAAGTACAGATATATTTAGTAGCTATATATAATAGGTTACCGTGCGCCTCGATCAATGACATATGACTTTTGAACTGCATCTCTCATCTCGAGGCAATTAGTTTTACGACACGGTGATAAGAGGACGAAAATATCTTTGGTTCTATTAAACAGTGTTGCCAACTTTGGGACGGCGGTGTCCAATGGGCAAAATACCGTGTTTCTAATGAAAGAACAGTGGTTCATCCGTATTAATAGTTTACTTTTTTGGCATTTAATTTTATTCTTTCTTGGGCCAAGTTCTCCGTATAATGTTTGGAAAACTGTAAATCTGTACACCGCACCTTAACGATATTGCGGCGAGTGACAGTGGGTTACAAACGTAAACAATAATATTGCTCATTAATTATCCATTCATGGAAATTTACTACTTCTAGGAATGCTAATCGATACCGTTGGCAGTCCGCTTTATGTTTATTTAACAATCTTAATTCTCAGTAGTACACTGAGCACTAAACTGTGCAAGAGCAGCTTAGGCTACTAATCAACCCAAACTTATAAAAATATCAAGACACATATTTACTTGACAAATTTTATATATTTTTTAAAGATAGCGTTCGAATTTTGTACTGGTTTGTTTATTCTAGTGGTTAATGACCCTGAATGCTAGGGCAGAGGTCGTGGTTTTGAACCCCACGGGCTCTACCGGCTAAGTCGCCGAACATCGATTTCTTAAATGGCGTTCAAATAAATAATGGTTAAAAATGACTTAATCAATCGTTAAATCGGCTTCCATGAGCACATGTGACGTCATACATGGTCCGGAATCGATCGTTAACGTTGAAGCCGATTTAACGATTGATTAAGTCATTTTTAACCTTTATTTATTTGAACGCCATTTAAGAAATCGATGTTCGGCGACTTAGCCGGTAGAGCTCCAGGTCAATTTTTGTGTGATGAGCACGATTATTTGTTCTGTGGTCTGGTTGTAATTTATCCCTAATATTAATTTATTTAAAAATACATAAATATTGTTTATCAGTTGTCTGGTAAGCATAGTACATGCTCTACCTAGTTTGGAATCGGATGGTGATGTTTTAATTGTCCCAAAATATTTATTCATTTAAATTCAGTTTAAAGTCCCCCGATACGGGGGTACTTTAAAACATGCAAGTAACTCATACAATGCGCATCCGCACTAAAAAGAACCATTTATGAGTAGAACGTGGAACAGTTGTCATTTGTCGAGGTCGAATCTTATAAATGTGGGCACTGTGATAGTAGCCATTCGACCTTGACCAGTGTTCTACACGTGTATTCAAATTTACGCGACTGCAGAGTGGCATTTGATAGTCAAAGACAACAGGACTCAAGATAACCAGTAGTAGTAGCTAGCGAACTGTTGCATTCATATTCATATTCATTTTATTGGTAACAGAGAATTATGTTACATGTCAAGATACATATATTATAATAAAATTATATAACAAAGAATTACAAAGAATTAAATAACAAAGAATTATACGGTGTGAATAGTTAAGTAAAAATTATAATAAGCCCATTTTAAAAATGATACATAAAATAATTAATACAAAAAAAATAATAATAATACAGTTCAATTGCAAAACAATTAAATTAATTAATGTTGTTACATACTATGTCAATGGCAGTTTCATTAAATCGTCATTCTCCCATCTTATATATATTTTTAGTGGAATCCATACCGTTTTCTTCTATATTTGAAGGTCGACGTAGCCCTGGGTGTTAACAAGGTCGCCAGAGGCCATTGGGGAGAGGGAAAGGGTCCGAAACTGATGCCATGTGTGTAGCTACGGTTAATGACTTGCCATCAAGTAGGGCGTAGACTTGTTTGCAGACTTGGTAGCATAAAAGATAACCCTTTCTTACACAAGGTGCAACATAAATGTGGATGTAACTTGAGGAGCTTAATTGACATACGAATCTGAATAACTTGTAACACTTGAACATTGGAAATACACAGAAGGTGGATTTCCAAAAAGTATTTTCGTAATTCACAAACTAATAAGACAAAACTGTACTCACCGCCCGTAAGTGATCGGCGAGGAACCTAGGCACGTTACCAGTCCATAGATGGGTGACCGTTAAATCGGTTTAATTTCTTAGGGTCTTGGGGCTTCGGATGGTACTTTAAGCTGTCGCTCCCGGTTGTTGTCATCAGACAAGCACATATATAGCACAGGCTTACTGGGCGGCTTGAACAACTGTGATACCAGGGTAACCCCTGCCCATACAATAAAGAAGATTACGAAACCTAAGAAAGATTCAACATACTACATTAATATCATGGATAGTGTTAATTTCGCAAATTTTGACAGTTTAATCAATCCGGGAGGACAATATAAAAATGCAAATTACACGTGTCCCGATACCCAACACGTGTGTCAGTTCTCCACGGACCATTTTCAAGGGATGCTAACTAATCCAGTGCTCGAATGAGTCGCATTCCAGCCCACGATGATACATATTAATTTTGTATTTTGAATGGATTTCCGCAAGTAAAGCCTGATTCCATTACTTATCTGACCCTAAGAACTGACGGACTAAGAAGGCTTATTTATTATTATTTATTAAATTAAAGGCCAACAAGGACCAATTATAAAAATACACTAATACAATACAATACTTAAAATAACAATTACAACAAAACAATCAAAACAATATTTCGACATTATCCCGTACAAGTACCATGTCACAGTGATACATGTACTGGCAGTCGAATCGCTGGGCGAAGGCGCTCAGGATACTGTGTGTGATCTTATGTGTCTGTTTCTGTTTTTCAGAATGCCCTCACCACGTTCATGAATTGTTACAACGGCCTGGTGGACGTGAATGTACTGCAGGAGGAGATAGAAGCTGCGAAACCCAATGGACAGGTCGATGAGGTGTTCAAAAAGTTAGTACTATTTTTGTATAAACATAATAAGATTAAGTATGTTTTTTTAAAACAGTAAATATAAGCCTCCGTCTGTGTGTCTGTCTGCTTGTGGCATCCCTTTAAATGAGTGTGTATTTTTCGACTAGTGATAATCGAGATTTTCCTGCTAGTTTGTTTTTTAGGGTTTCATACCCGAAGAGTGCCAACGAAAGCCTATTAGCCTTCGCTGTCCATCCATCAGTAGGCCTGTATCTCATATACCATACCATAGGCACTTGAAATTTTGAAAATCTATGCTATTAAATAATATATGAAAATATTTAATTTCCATTTTGTTTGCTTGTAGACAAACAATTTTCAACGATGCTACGGAAACGCACTTGGCCAATTTATTCTCTGGTTAAGAGTTAGATTTTTTGTCTGGTTAGAATATTAATTGTGGTCTTGCCAGAAAAAATGCAGTAACTCCTTTTTGGCTCGACTCGGATCATAACCATCCGTTATCTAGACTAACGAAGCATTAAAATATTTACCTATACAAGTTCACGGTTAGGTTACCGTATTATATCAATATACATCTGGTTGTGTGTGGTGACGGCATAGAATATCATCACCCCATCTCATCCCGTGGGGGCGTAGAAATCGACCGGTGATTGACCTACCAGAGAACGGGCAGCATTGTTTTTCTGTGAACTATGGCCATCAAACTGCGATCGCCAACCCGTCTGCCAAGTGTGTCGATTAAGGCATCTTCTCATCATCTACGGCATTCTTTGGGGAGGCTTTTGTCCAGCCATGCAGGTACTTTGGCTGACATGATGACATCTTGTTTTGGAGTAATAAATCCATACCAATAATGTTCATTGAATTCTCAATTAAATCCAAATACCAAATATGGATTTATATTTTCAAATATTCGTCCAAAAAATGAACAATTATTTAGGCCTTACTTTGTGGTTGCTATATAATGATATGATGACCAGCTGACCCGACATGACCATCCGGCCGTACATGAATACGGTGAGATAATGTACAGCGCAAACGAGATAAACGTAGGTCGTGTCGGCCACACTGATTACCTAAATGGAACTGTAATTTCAATTAACATAAGATTGAAAATCCTACAACACGGGATTCTGCCATACTGTTGTTAATGCAGCCAGAATAGTTTATTTCAGCAATTTTAACTGATTCATAAAAGTAGGAAGTTATTCATTCGACTGTTTTTTGATGATGATGTTATACGATTTGCCGCTTGTTTGTGAACCGATTTAGATGTATTTTTTAAATCCCCAACAAATTACTATTTTTACTTATTTTATTAAAAAACTTCATGCACTTAAATTACACAGGCGGCTCGATGCGGCAAATTCACATTGCGGCTTGCATACAAATTTCGTCAAAATAGGTTGTTATATAATATCCTGAGAGACAATAATTTCCTGAGACATTATTCACACACGGCCATCTGTCCAGGTGGGAATCAAATCCACGACCTGCGGCGTGAAAAGCGTGCATTTACAAACCACGCTAACCGGCCCGTCAAATGGGGCATTAATACAATTTTTGCATACAAATTTAGTTTAAATAGGTTGTTATAGAAACTTGAGCACTTGTAAAACTTACGAATACATATTCGTCTTATTTGGTATTAAGGAAACCTTACATTTAATTAAGCTTTGTGTTCATGAACGCTTTAAAATAATAAAAAAAAAACAAAACCAGGCAGTCGAATAGCACCTCTAATTAGTGTACTTTCGTTAAATACTCTTTTTTATATCAGAGGGCGATAAACGAGCAAGTGAATCACCTGATGGTAAGTGATCACCGCCACCCATGGACACTCGCAACAGCAAAGGAGTCACGGGTGTGTTGCCGGCCTTTAAGAGTCAGCAAACAAGTGTTGCTGACCCTTCCCCACACCCCGATGAGCTATGGCGACCTTACACGCAGAAACACAACATTCAAATTATTAATGTTATTATTAAGGAATGTCTTCTGTAAGGTGGAGGTACTTCCCCAGTCGGGCTGCTCTTTGAGCGAATCAACGCTGTGCCCTACCTCTCTTAACTGTGCCCTACATGTTAATCTGTATTATCTTTACCCTAATGGTATGGTCCACAAACTTTCAGGTACTGCAACAAATCACCTCAGTTCAAGACGTGTTTCCAGAATTTCACCGAATCCGTAAAGCCGTGTTTTTCTGCCGATGAACAAAAGAACTTCAAGACTGTGTACAATGTTACTGAACAGCTCGCTGAGTTCATCTGCTATAAAGATGGCGATAGGATCGCATGTGAGTATAACATAAACGTCTAAAGCTTACACCTATTAAAACTTTGATCTCTAGACCAGTTCAAGCGTTGAGTAAAAAAACTTCCAGACTTTTTACAACATGGTAGAAGATGACTACAGAATCGCGTGTGAGTTTGAGAGTGTCTAAATTTTACGACCCTTTGTAACATTATAACTCTTTTGTTTGTATATACGTCGCATGCGGTGATTTCCTGTAAGTAAAAGTGTACAACACCTTTTTAATTTCGAAATTATTGGGTGTATGGTGTAATCTTTGTTGAAAAACCCTAATAAAATATTTTTTTTTATACGGTCATCATAAGCTTTTTTAAGACCTTGTAAAACGTTACAAGACAGCTCAAATAGATAATTTCCTAAAGATGGCAAAGGGATCACTTGTGAGTACAACATAAGTGTCAAAATTCGACGAGACAATATTATAAAATTGCCCTCAATACGACCAATAATTTCCATACGATGTCCATAAGAACTTTAAAGACCTTTAACATTATAATGGGAAATCGTAGACAGCAAGAGCTAATTCCAAAGAAACTTGGGGAAATTAATAGTCAGATGCAACTGTACTGTGGATAAATAACGTTTGACCACAGTACTGAATTAAAACTATATGATTTTGAAACACGTGTGGCGTAGGGGATGAGGTTAAGGTTCGATACCCGCAAAGGATAACTATTTGTGTGACTTATAAATCTCAATCTGGAGTTGTTCTGAGTCTGAATCTGAAGTTTTGTCCGTCAGTTGTATGTTTGTAAACTATCCCGCGTCAGAAGTACGAGTACCTATTCATTTCCGTAGAGTCAGAGTTAAAAAAAAACCTCAGTAATTGCTTGCATTCAACTCATTCATTAATTTTTTTATACGCCTTTTAACCCGGACCGAGTCGCTAGTTTCGTATGGTTTATGGAATGCCCACACAATGTTTGACCATTTGCAATTATGTTTCGTTATGTTTAACTCTGTTTCATTTTTGAAGCTATTCTGTGATGGTGACAAAATAAGGCGTTCGATTAATATAGTCTTCTTACTTCCAGTGTTCATAGCAGAAGGAGGCAAGGAATGCTTCGAGGAGAAACAAGTGGATGTTCAGAATTGCTTCAGCAAAGTGTACGACTCGGAGACCAAGCAGAAACTAGAAAACATCACTACCTTTGAAGGAATCATGGAGCTCGAATTTAAGGTAAGTTATCCTTGGTAGTTGTGTACAATGGGGTTGGGAATACAGGATAAAGAAATCACATGTTAGATTTCCTTCACAATTCTTTGTGTATTATGAGATCATGGTTGATAAACGGTAGAAGTAGCCAAAAGCGTAATAGAATGTTATATCTGATTTAACCGTCTTGGATACAGGCTCTAGGTAATCATTTACTTAGCGTTATTTTTATTTTATCACTAGGTCACGACCAACTGACAGACTTCAGGAACACATTCTTTCAGCGGCCGGACATTTTTTAAGACTATTCCCGCCCTAGCAGGGTGAATCTCTGTGTCGCGGGGTACTTTACAAACATAATCGACGGTCACGCAGGTACTTCCAGACTCAGACACCTATTTATGGGTCACACAAATAGTTGTCCTGTTCGGGATTCGAACCCAGAACACGATGTGGCGAGGCGACTGTCTTAACCACTGATAACACTTTTTGAACTGAGTATTAAACCTAAATAATAGGGCGGGGAAACAGTTTCTTCGCATTTTTCAAGAAAATTCAAAACTTTTGTTAATATAGTTTATTTACATTTAACTAAAGTATGTAGGTACCATTTTGTTCGATAACTTTTTGCCATTTTGTAGGTAGGTGTATGATCCCATTGCTATAGAAATTTTGGGACTTCTGATCTAAATACCGCGACAAGTGGTTTAGGCAGTACTCTCGTGATGTTAACCTGACACTGCTTAAAGAATTCTGAAGAGACCTAAACAGGTGGAAATCTGAAGGTGCAACATCAGGACTATACGGTGGATGCATTAACACGTCCCAGCCAAACTCTCTTTAATTTTTCCTGAGTGGCTAAAGATTTGTGAGGTCTAGCGTTATCATGATGAAAAACCACACCCCTTTTGTTGATTAATTCCGACCGCTTTCTCTCAACTTCTTGCTTTAATCTCATCAGTTATTCGCAGTAGAGTTCAGAATAGATGACCCTGTCTGGTGGTAGCAGCTCATAATGAGTAATGCCCTTCCAATCCCAGCACACACACAGCATCACCTTGTTGCGAGTTAACCCGGGTTTCGCCACAGTCTGTGAAGCCTGACCGGCCTTTGACCACGACCTTTTTCGCACGTTCCTGTCGTACGTAATCCACTTTTCATTACCAGTTATCAGCTTCTTCAAAAATGGTTCGGTTTCATTACGTCGTAATAAAGAATCACAAATGAGTACACAGTTTATTAGGTTTTTTTCAGTGAACTCGTGAGGTACCCAAATATCAAGCTTTTTTATGTATACAGTTTTTTTCAAATGCGCCTTAACTGTTTTGTGGTTAATTCCCAGTTCTTCAGCTACGTCGTAACTACTGACAAGCCGTTCTTGCTCCACTTTTTAAAAAATGGCATACATTTTATCCGTAATAGGGCGACCAGAGCGACGTGCATCTTTTTTTGATTTGACATCAAAATTTTCGGATTGAAAACGCTTGAACCAAATTTGTGCTATGCTCACAGATACTGCACTAGGTCCATAAACATCGCACATTTTTTTGCGGCTTGCGTTGCACTTTTACGTTTTTGTAGTAAAATTTTAAAATGTATCGAAATTTTACGTCACCCCAGAACTGAAAAATATGGAAATATAATATTTTATATGAAGGAGTTCAATTGTACAATAAACTTCCAAAAGCAATAAAACAGTGTAAAAGTATCCAAATATTTAAACTAAAACTTAAGGAATTTGTTTGCATAAAAATTGGCATACAATAATAACCCAAAAATATTCATATAATGAGACCATTAGGCATAAACTTTTTAAACAAATATATAAATCAATTAACACATAAAAATAAAAATTACAAGCTGACTCCTAGACTATATTGGGCGGGGCTAACACTGGCAAATGAACAAAGCATACCAATCGACGCGCGCACCACTCGCTACGCATAGCGATGCACTGTATGTTGTTCTAATCAGTTGTTTTGTTCATTTCCAGTTGAAAAAGTTTATATTATTGTTGCGTAGTGTTTTGTCTAGTGTATGTAATGTTTTTGGTACTCGTGCATTGTATTAAAGTGTGTCGTGTGATGTATGATATAGAAGATATACGAATATATGCATCATCAGCATCTACCAAATTATACATGCATATATACACCAATAAACATATATATATGTTAAAACATGTTGCAGCAGTTCTATATTCTTTATTACATTTCACGACTATAAAGATTAAAACAAAAAATCAATAGGTACGCCAGAAATTTTAAAGGCACTTGCCCGTAGCTTTTAACAATTATATTAATTGTGTGATAAATCCCTGTCCCGCATATGAATATCACTATTCACCCAAGTTCTCACACACTAACCCACTCCTTTTACATTTATTTTATGTATGCTTTATCACAAGACGACAAGCATTTGTAATTCTTTGCAATTCTCATATAAGTGAACTGTAATTGTTCTTTTGAGATTAAATGTTCTTTAAACCTAAACCTATTTCTTCATTAGATTCACTCATCTTGGCAGTACGAAAAACAAATGAAAATCACACATTTACGTAATTTGAATTTGGAATTATGTTCTTTAAAATTTAAACTTTCAATGATACCAAAACCAGTCAGATACAAATAGTATAGTCAAAGAGATTTTATGACAAGTTCATACATAATACTATATTGCGAAAAGACTTTTTCCCCAACCTAATATTTACTTACCATTTACTTAGGTAAGGACATACTGATATTTTGATGTACAGTGACATTTCGCATACATATAATTTACAGGAGAAGCAATGCAACCAGATGGCGGACCTACAAAAATGTGTAGTGAGCGTGTTGGAAAATTGCGCTAAACCCACTTCGGCCAACATCGTGGATTCACTCTTCAATTTCGTGCGGAAGGCCACACCTTGCAAGGCAATGTCTAAAGTAAGTTCATTACATATATTAAATATTTCCTACAGTTGTAACTAATACTAACCCATTATCCAGATTAAGTAAGAATTGCTAAGTGGAACTGGCAGTGGGCGTGGCACATAGCTCGAAGAACCGACGGCCGTTGGGGCAGAAAGGTTCCCGAGTGGCGACCTCGCACCGGGTGACCCAGCGTGGGCAGGCCTCCTACAAGGTGGACCGACGATCTTGGAAGGGTCGCGGGAAGCCGCTGAATGTGGGCAGCACAAGACCCGCCCTTGTGGAGATCTTTGGGGGAGGCCTTTGTCCAGCAGTGGACGTCTTTCGGCTGATGTGATGATGATGATGATTAACCAGATTAAATTGTCTTCCGATATATGAATATACAATGTGTGTCATAACTTGTAAACTTAAGGAACTTAATTTGCTAATTAAACTGAATGGTGTGAAGCACATCTGCATGCTTAACATAAACATAAATTGATTATCAATCTACTAGCTGTCCCCCGTGGATTTACCCGCGTTAAACTTTATAAATTACAGTATATGTGTTAATCCAGGGTGTCAGCTTACTCATATCAAATTTGATTAAAATCTCTGCAGCCGTTTAGACTTGAAGAAGTAACAAACATACACACTCACAAACTTTTGCCTTTATAATATTAGTGTGTATAAAAAATAGATTTTCTATCTATAAAATAATAACGATCAGTTGATGCATTTTGTATGCCAAACAAAGAAATGTAAAAATATATTTTTTATTTCATCAACATATAATCAACCTGATATTGTTCACTGCCTTATTGGAAGGAGCATAAGGCGACTAAGGGATACATCAGATAGCCGCGGTTAGAATAGAATAGAATTTCATTTATTGCAATAAGGCACACAAGGAACACATTTGCACGTCACATATTATAAAATAAATCAATAGTACATTGAAAATAGTCCATATAACAGTCAATAAAAATTATAAAAATACCCAGACAAATGTCAAAAACTTAATTACAAATAGTCTCTAAAACAGTCCTAAAAAAAACCTAATACAATGTCACAAACTAAAACATTCTTAAAAATAAATATATACTTCATATAACTACACAAACTAAAATAATGATTAACTATATAACATACAAAATTCCAATAAAATAAAAAAGGAAACCTAATCAGATGACACAAATAAATTACATTCAATCAATTTTTTTTTGCTAACTCAACATACTCCATGCATTGTTGTCATTCAGATAGTCGTCATTCAGATAGTCGTCAATCTGTAGAATGTCTTTTTAATTAAAATGAATTTTACAGCTAAATTAGATTTTCATAGGGCAATTCTAGCAAACACTTAGGAATCTTATTGTTAAAGCGGATACCTAACCCCACAAAGGAACAGTCCACTTTATGCAGGCGATGATAATTTGCAGAGAGTTTATTCTTATTATGTGTATCCCTGGTAGGTTACCTGGTGTATCGCTTATCCGCCTTTTATGAAACCCACGAGATGATATGGGGTGGCCCTGTTATTCTTACTAGTCAGAAAACTATACGACTAATGAACCCATAAAATTATGAGCTCTTAAAAAAGGTTGAAATCCGTTAATGTTTTTTAAACATCAATTATAGAGTTAGCCTTAGACGCCACCGTTACTAACTTATTTTTAGTATTTAGCTCGAAGCAAGGCGTTAACCAAAACTGAATTCATTGGACTTGTATCTTCTTCCAATCTTTAAGGATATCAAAAGAAGGAGGATATCAATTAGATTATTTTTTTCTTAATTTAATTCACCTTGTTTGTGAAACGATTTTGATAGGAAATGTCTTCTGTATGGCCAAAACAAAACACTCACTGGCTCGCTGCCCGTTGCTGTCACCGAGTCATATGTAATCGGACAGTATATCATATGTAAACATCTAAATACGCGGTCAGTCTATAGATGAGCGATCGCAAAAATGGTTAAATTTCTGAGCGCCTTCGTGCTTCGGAGTCAGTCCCAGTTGCAGTCATTAGACAACAGTCGTTAAGCCAAGTCAGACTTACTGGCGGCTTGAACGACTCTGACACTAGGGTGACCAAAATAAAGTAAAGTATATAGAAAACTAGCTTTGCCCCACGGTTTTACCAAAATAAAGTAAAGTATATATTAAACTTTGTAAATTATAGCCTATGTGTTAATCCAGGGTGTCAGCTGGCTCTATACCAAATTTGATTAAAATGGCTCCAGCCGTTTAGACGTGAATATGTAACAAACATACTCACTCACACAGTCACAAACTTTCGTCTTTATAATATTAGTGAGATATCAAGTTGATTTAATGTTTATTAAAATTGTGATACCACATTGTGATACAAAATTGACATACCACAACGGTAGAGCAAATTTAGGTGTTCCTGTACTAACATCCTCACTATTAACTAACTAAAAACATTTTATAACTAGGCGAAGGCGAAACCCGCACATGAGAAGGCAGTAAGTTTTATATAAAATATACATATGGGTCTTTTGTGTTTGTCGAAGTTTAACCCTTATCCTGGCTGTGACCACTTCAATTTATTATGACACTTTTTATAACGTCTAAAAGTAATGGAAGAAGTTGAATCCAGACCTAATAAGGGTTGAATTATACTTTTATTGGGCGGCGGAGTTCGTTTATCGTTAAAAAGTTCGCTTATCATGCTTATGTATGTTTTATGTCTGGTACTACAGATACATTTTTTTATAATAGCGGTGTTGTCAATATTACCGGAGAATACTAAGCCACATTATTAGACAAAGACCCTATTAAGGAAAAAAGAAGGGGAAAATGGGCTTGAGGTGTGCTCCGTACACAGATGCGGTTTCGGAACAGCAAGTTTTGGAACCTCGTCCAGCAAGCAGATTGGTCGGAACGCCGAGGGAGAATCGGCGGTCCTGCCCGGCTTGTGCAACAGCACTAGCCTTGCCTCTTTCCAGCAGGTGGTGAACTCGGTACTACGGAGGCAGTTGGTGAACAGTTGCCTCCACCGGTTCCCCAAGACTACCAGAGCGCACACCCACGCCCTACCCGGTATCCCATCCGGGCCAGGGGCGGTGTTTCCGGCTGCAAGTTGCCGTACTGCTCGGTCCAACTCTTCCTCTGTCACCTCATACTGTTCGTCCCAATCATAGTGCGACGGCGACGAAGAGTCCGAGGGACTGTCCTAGACCCTAGGGAAGAGGGTGTCCATCACTCTCTTGAGAAAATCCGGGTCCAAGGTACTGGTCAATGGAGGGACCCACGGTCTGAGCTTGCCCAGTACCATTTTATACGGGCGCCCTCATGGGTCCCTATTTAGTCCCTCGATGAGCTCGTTCCATGGACCGAGCTCTGGCAGCCTCTTCGGAATTGGCTCGCCTCCTCCGACGGGCCCGCTGGTGTCGGCGACGCGCTGCGACGTACTCTGATCGGAGTCGCGCGATTTCAGCCGACCACTAATATTGTGATTCTCGTCTGTCACCCGGACGGATCCGAGGCGTCGACATGTCGCAGACGCGATACATGATGCCCCGGAACCAGTCCGCTTGCAAATTGGGTTCGGACGGGATCCTTTCTCCACCTTCACTGTCGCCCCACTCGATTGCGACAGTGGCAGCCGTCAGCATATCGCGGCGCATGGACCAGCGCCGTGGTAGGACAATGCTACTTCGGTCAGGGCTGCCTCGGGGTGGACCGAAGGCCACGCTGAAAAGGATATGTCGATGATCCGACAGCGTGGCTACTTCTTCCGCAACTCTCCACCCCGATACCAGGTGCATAGCCAAGGGAGTCGCCCACGTCAAGTCAACTCATCGATTCTCCCTGCCATCGCACACAAGTACTGACCGAATCTCGATTTACAAGACGGAGGTCCAGTCCGGCAGCCCATTCTAGTAACGTCGCTCCTCGAACGTCGTCCCGGGTATCGCCCCAAACGCTAGAGTGAGCGTTGAAATCACCCAGGACGAGTACCGGACGGGATTGGTAACCGCTAATGTGGCCCGTGAGGCCGCAATTCGGGGAGATGTAACAGCCCACCACGACTGCTGGTCCCCACTCCACCACAACGAATCCGGACCCCTTGGCCAGGAGTACGCAATGGGTCACATTCCCCCCTCCCCAATATATGGCGACGAGGCCTCCACCCGCCCCGAACCAACGAGGGTGGTCGGGAACGGAGGGAGTCTCCGCCACTATCGCTAGGGCAACTGAACGCTCAGTGATCGTCTGCGCAAGAAGAGCTTGCGCTGCGATGCAGTGGTTCAAGTTGCCCTGCAAAATAAATTGGTGGGAAAAGAATTCTTAAACCTCCATCGACACCCCAACGGTTCGGTAAAAAGCGATGTTGCTGTTGGAGCGGACGCGGCAGGACGTTCAGCTCCTCTGCTCCTAACTTTTGGCCGAGTGCATCTACCGCTACCTAGCCGGTGACCTCGCCCCTTCATATCCATTGCGCGAACTTTTTGACCTCCTCTCGTATATTTAAATATGATCAGGATTCTTTTTGTGTCGTTGTGTATGTCCTTCTGAATTTTATGTATGTAAATCGTTCATAGGATAAATTTCATCTACATTGGTATTATTTTATTTTGTTGTTTAAGTCAAATAGGTTAGTATAGTCAGTGGATACCCTTTTACTAAGACTACATGAATGCTCTTTGTTTAACCCTAAAACTGGCTAACTACCAATATATGGCCCTACGCCTGTTTTGGTATCTGGTATGAATGCAGCCTATCGTATACGATCGGTGACCTTAGCACATTAGATCATGGTCATTCTATAGACGAGATACCGCAAAAATTGTTTTAACAATAATTTTATTTCACAGATGCAAAAGGAGAAAGCAACGGCTAGTGCTAACGGTATTAGCATCACGGTATCGACGATCATCACTGCGGTAGCAACCGCCCTGCTCCTCTAAGTCAGCACTGTAGGATATTGAAGCTATAGATTAAGGAACTGTGCCAAGCGAACATAGAGTTAAAAGTAAGGAACCAGAAGCGTCGCAATTTAATCAACCATCCAACTAAATATAAAATATAGAACTGTAAACAATGAAAATGATAGTATTGGCGGTGAATCCGTACGGTCCCCCTACCTCCTTAACACTTCTATAAAATATAGATATGTGTTGTAGTATATTCTCTATAGATACAGATACTGAGGTCACAGCAGGCATTCGCTGGCCGTGAGGGCTTAAGATTCTTAAATACATAGTAAATATTCTGGATATAGTAATATATTCTGGACTCTGTGGTCCAGAATATATTATGCTATCGCAACTATGCTCGGATGCTATTAACAATACCCAAACATGGATCTATATTATATAGAAGTGTTAAGCAGGTAGAGGGATCTACTTCCTTAACACCTATAGAAACAGATATTGTGATCACAGTAGTCAATTTCTGGCCGTAGGGCCGCCTTCTTAAGAGTCTAGAATATATTATGCTTTCGCGACTAGGCACGAATGCTATTAAGAATACCCAAACATGGATCTCTATTACATAGAAGTGTTAAGGAGGTAGAGGGATCTACCTCCTTAACACTTCTATATAATATAGATCCGTTTTGTGGTATGTTCTCTATAGAAAACAGATACTGAGGTCACAGTAGGCAATTTCTGGCCGTGGGGCCGCCCCTTAAGAGTCTAAATATATTACGCTTTCGCTCACGGCTACTGAGAATTTACTTTTTGAGACAGAATTTCTGCAAAGCAATATATAATATATTAATTATATAAGATACATTTAGGATTCAAATAACATGTTAAAAAAGTATTGCAGTAAATTCTGATTTCAACTCAGCCTTTGCAATCAGCCATCGAATATTTATAGTCCTGCTATTTTGTGAAGAAAAACCAACATACGATTTCCTGAATCCTGTATGGCCTGACCTATTACACACAATTACGAAGAGTTAGAACTCTTTCGCGAATAATTAATAGTACGTACAGAAACATCAGCACCCCTCCATGTAACCTAGCAATTTAAATAGGTAAGTTGCAATTAATTCTAAGTGGCCTTTAATGGTCAATGAACTAGTCGCATGACCGATCTTTTTGAGTAGTCCTTGCGATAAATATTACGAACTGTTTAATATTATTATGTTTTTGAGTAGGAAGACGTTTTCTTGTTTGAATCGCTCAATTTTACTTGGGTACAAAAAAGCAAATCCTCAATCTAAAATGCATTATTATGCGAATGGCTTGTTTAAAGTCCTGGATCCCTGTGTCAGTTTTTGGAGCATTTATGTAATTTTTACATGTAATTTTTATAGTCTTAGCTAAGCAGAAGGATATGTGAGCTTTTAACATAATAATAATTATATTGTTATTATAAGTTTAATTTAATATGGTGCATATGCGTTCCGCAGCATTTCTAATGTATTTAAGCCTTATTCTTCAATCAAACTTGTATCTATCAGCATCAAAACATTCTGTTATTATAATAGTTTGCATATTTCTATCAAATTTCGTTTAATAATTAAGGAATATTCTGTTGTTAAGTTAACTTTTTGTGAATAGCCTTAATTTACATTGAGGTCTAGTTAAGATCACAATACAAAATATTATATTTTTTATAAATAAATAAATAAAAGTGTATTAGGCAAAAAGCCATTAGTTATGTTTTTACTATTATGTGCCACTTAACGTAATAAGACACATTTTTGTGGCTAATGTTTTAGTGCATAATATTGTATTTAGTTGATAAAAAATGTTTTATAAATATGAAGTCATATTAATTATGAACCTCATTCTACGCATTAAGGGTTCGGCCATAGCTCATGTTTCCCATTCTTTCATTTTATTAAAGCCCAGACTTCATGTGCAGCTATAGCGTTTTCGCATCTTAATTTTTTTAATCTGGCAATAGATAAAAGCTATAAATAGTACTATACTGATTTTGTTGAATTTGAATCTTGAAGAAAATTTTCGAAAAGTGCATGAGTACAGTCAACAGCATAAGTAGATGATCCAAATCGGACCTGAGTTTTGAGTTTATGATGCTATTGGGCGGCAGTTTTCACTAGTTAATATTTTTTACATTTAACACTCACGCACACCTTCAACTAGATACTCTTCACCACCACACATTTTGTCGCAATTTATGATAATTAGTATTGAATATCCGACTTTGATCATCTACTTTTGCTGTTGACTGTACAATAATTTCATGTTGTTCAGATATCCAGATGATAAATCGTGATTGTTGTGAGCTGAAATCTGTTAAAACCCTTAGAACTATTTAACATTAAGCAGTGTTTCTAAATAATAATCACTAGTTTCTTTTTACAAGGTGTAACACAAATAGTTGACTTAATTTAAGGAGCTCTGCACATGAAACTGTAGTAATTAAACAAAACCATATGGGGTTATACAAAAAAAAATGGCGTCCCATACAAAACGCATCAGCTGATAGTCTTTCTTGTTGATGTTGATGTGCTATATGTGATTCAGTTTAATGGTCAAATTAAGCTCCTTAACTTACGACCACTATTTATGTATCCTTTATTCATAATTGTAATTTTATGGACGTACAGATACAGTGTTTAACCGTATGTAATAGTTCAAATTGTTTCAAAGTAGATTACATTACGAATTATTTTCCTATCAGAATCCCAATAAGAAAGTAATTCCTAACGATAACGATTTGATAAATTTTTCAGTACATTAGTACGGAAAACATAGCTTGTGAACGGGCCCTTAAATTAAAGAACTAGCTATATGGCCCTTAAATTAAAGAACTAGCTATATAGACAAAATAAGGTTTCTTCTAGAAAACGCGTTGGCTTCTATAACTATATATATGAAGCGGTGGTCGTATGATTCAACTGATAGAGGTATCGGGTGACATATACTTTATATAATTTCGTAGCGGATAAATATTCTGGTCTATGATACATTCTGTAAATACGACTACCTATTTTGCTTACACATATTTTGAATAAAACATCGAATTTATTAAAATAATTCATTATCGTTAAGTGCGATATAAAAATTAATACTTCTTTTTTATGTCGTATACCTCTTTTTATGCTGTGATTATGATCATTTTTTATACATTTTATACATCGCACTAATTTTTATACGCAAATATATGTATATTTATTTAGGTTTGGTTACTTTAAATGCTATTCATAATTTGAAATACTTAAGGGGTACAGTGCTAAAATGGATCGGACTGTGACAAAATATGTTATTTCATAGGAATATTATAATTGTAGGTAATTAAAACCGAGCTTGTTAATATAAGGCATAAGTGATATTATTTAAATACAAAAGCATTGTAGTTATCGTAAAGTACATACTTACATATCAAAAAGAAACATATTTTTGATAACGTGACGGTTCCACGTGTTAAGGCGACGCATTATTAAATAATAATTTACTGTTGAGCTAAATTTAATTCTGTACCACATACTACATTACTGAAACTGTCACCCGCACCATGCTACAACGCAAAAAGTATAATACTTTCAATGCTTCACCTGAGAATGGAATATAATGACTCAAATAATAGCAATCAACCGAATTGCGTATTAAATTTGGTTTAACATTTAATTCGAAATGGTCGTCTGGGTACTCTTTCTCTTTGGCGACGATTTCTTATTGCAGAAGTTCCGTGTGCTACGAGGAATCGTATTCTTAATCATTGCCAATATATTGCAGCTATATATGATACAGGTAATGACAATGTAAGAAATTTGTCCAAAAAATTGCTATAAACTAGAATAATTATGTAAATGAAATTTAGACACTTCTCTTGGCTCAGAAAAAAGTATTCTATTTATGTCTTGGTGCGGTAGTATTTTTGGCCTGTAATGCTCCTCTTACCTTCACCCCCCACTATAATAGGCTTGATATCGCTCATAAAATATAATGTTGCTTAGCTTAAGTTAATATGCGGCCTCTGATCATCATATTAACTATCTTATAAGGCTTCCAGCTAAGTAGATCGGTCTTATTCCCGCCATAGATATGTTTAGAACACATGTTATTTTATATTAGACTATTTACAGATATATCGGTATTGATTGGGTGAAGCTCTGCTCATACTCCAGAACCGAAGTTCGCTATATAAATAAAGGATAAGTTAAAATATATAATTAATATGTTAGTGTTAATTCCGTTAATTGTCAGATTTCGCAAAAATATACACATGCAAGAGGGACAATTCAAACAAAGCAAATTACATTCGCCAACACGTGTTTCAGTCCTCCACGGACCATTATCAAGGTACGCTCACTCGTCGTGTCTTCGATTGCAACTGCTTGAGTTGCATTCGGCGAGTTTACTTGTTTATATTGCAATAATATGCATGTGCATATAATTGCGGGCGGGAGAGCGTTACAAATTGCATCTGAAAATTAGCAGAATTAATTACATATTATGGATTAGCTGTCTGATTCCATTACTTATAAAGAATTAGGTTATATTTGTTAGAAACATCAATGCTGCTTCATAGCTTATAGACAAGTTGTAACATAAATAGGTGAGGTACATTTAAGGAATGCTAACTACCCATAAATAAACTGAACATATTATAGAAAACCGATTAAGGGATACAGCAAGTAGTCTGGCACTAGCTCCACCTGTGTCTAGTACTACCTAACTGCGGTCGCCAACTCGCGTGCCAAGGGCGGTGACTGCAAAGCCCACTAAATGTCAACGTTGTGGAAACCTTTGGGAGAGACCTGTGTCCAGCAGTGGACGATATCAAGCTGCTGATGATGCAGAATGCCTCAGGAACTCGAAATTTTGTAAACGAAGTTAGTATTTTTTCACGTGTATACAAATTGATGTGGAGGACTCCGCGTCGTTCAGTTTCATGGGCAAGTTAAGCTCTTTAAGTTACGTCCAACATTTATGTTAGACCTTATACATATCGTTATCTTCTGTCCATTACGAAGTCGTACATTAGTCTTAGTGATTTGGTCTAGGGTGGTCATCAATATCTACACAAAATATCACATTGTGATTGAAATGCCACTTATGATTAATCATACAGGAAGTATGTATTTTTTTAATAGTCTTTATTCACATATATCGCATAACTAACTAACTAATAGGGTCACTTGTAAAACACCAACAACCTCGCAAGACCAGATAGCTGACACCATAAGCAACAACTTTTGTTCTACGAGTTCGGACATAACTCAATAAATGAAGAAAAAAATGATTTTACACGGACGACTGGCGACTAGAGAAATGAGAGTTCAAAGGCGCAAGCGCTGCACCCCTTCCCCGCGCCCACAAGGGTATATTTACGTAATCTTTGTGATGCGCGTAGAGTTAGAAACATTCAAGAGTGAAATTGAATTAATTCTAATTCTTGTAAGAAAATAAAATCGATAAATTTATCAAAAGTTGTAGAACAAATGTTATTGCTTATGGTTTTAACTATCCAGTCCTACGAGGTTGTTGGTGTTTTACAAATAATCCTGAATAGACGTCTCGAATCAAACCTTATTATAAATACAATAGAGATTAATCTCGTTTGTTTCACTACTCAACATACTTCCCTAGCACGGTCCATGACTCTTTAGTAACAAGTTAAATCGCACCAACTGCACTTGCTTATACTATATAATATCGAAAAGAATTCCATGATCAAACATTCCATTCACGATTAGTATATTTTTTATATGCCAAGAGTTCACAACTCATAAGGTGTACTGCTGCACGAATATGCTTACGGTTATAAATGGTATAAAATTATTGTTTTTTCTTTATACTTTGAATGTGTATTAGTTTAACTATTCCAACTACCCTTGCGTTATGGCAAAGACAAGTAGACGTGTTGTCAAAGATTTAATGTACTTTAAATCTACTTGGATACATTACGAATATATATTCTATTTATGTAATTGAAAATTGCTAGTTATAAGTGAATTGTATTTCGGACACAATGTATATTGATAATTGAAATGAAATATAACGCTATAAGCGGCAAGTATAATATTATAAAAAAATTATGCTTTCTGTTTTATAAAATAAATAAATATTGTACATCCTAAAATCAACGCCATCTATCGGCTAAGACAAACCACCTTAAGCCCGGCTCCCACTATCGGTCGGCATCGGTGCGGCTCGGTAAATGAACAATGAGAACTAAGTCCCAATCCAACGTTGTAAATACACACTCACAACTGTTTTCACGTAACGTTACGACTGCTCTGCGGTGTTTCTGCCGCGCGAACTATTCTGGAGCTACCCAAAATCAGCTACAGCGTCGTTAAGCGTGCTAACGACTGCCGAGGCAGCTCTCAGGCGCCCGAAGCCGCCTTAAGGCGTCCGAGCACTACCGAGCCGCACCGATGCCGACCGATAGTGGGCGCCGGGCCTTACACAAGAAAGTACATCGAGTAGCTAAAGGAAATGTAGGCATAGTCTTTTAACGTCCATACGATAACTACAGATATTGTAACTACATATTAGTGCAGCTGACTATTATAATTTATATATATTTATTGTATGTTAGTAGTTTTACATTATAAATAAAAGGATCATATTGGTATCTATGGTTTTTTGTCTATGCTTCCCTATAGAAATATGAGTATTCAGAAGTTTTCGGCCGCGCCAATTACGATTTGGTTTACTTGTTTTTGGCAAGGATTTGAGCTTTGGAAAGTCGAATGTTATAAGGTCATTTTTTTATGTTAGACTAGCGACCTCAATTTATGGATAGGCTGTTTTTTCTTTCGAGATTGGCTTAACCCGCTTGTAACTAGAGCGCTTTTAAGCGAAAAGCAGACTATCTGAATCAGAGCTCATGCTATTCGTAATATATGGTTAAGTTAACATAGAGCGTCGTTTATATGGGAATAGGCTGTTTTTTCTATACCTACTCATTGGTTTAAACCGCTTGTTACTGGAGCGCTTTTTAACGAACAAAAGACTAGCTACAGCGCACGATACTTACCGTTGAAAAAAAAATGCAAGGGTTGGTTTCGATTTTCGAACAATATTTACTTCTTAACCTGTATTTTGTAACAGTAAAGCAGGGTTTTTCGGATACGTTTCGGGCCATTTCACATTTTATGCATTCTGTAAGTATCTCTAATTTTAACTTATCTAATGGCAATCTACACATAATGTAGCCAATCTTAAGTGAAAATTGTTAATCTAGACGGTGTTTTTAGAGATATTCGGGTTAGTTTACATGGGTATTATAAAACACGTAGATGTAAGTTATACAGCTAAGCGTAACCCTTCTTGTTTGTGAATATGTGGTTTTCGCGATAGTTAAGAATATAACAAAAAATACAGTTCTGAATTGTTTTATAATTATTTATTAAAAGTGTACAGTTTTAGACAACGTTTTACATAAATGTATAGTTATTGGCACTTAAATGATCACAATTTACACTTAACCTAGTGTCGGGGCGTTCAGTTCTTCTGTAACAAAAATACATAAATCGAGATTAGTTGGCGCTCAATAAGTTATAATACTTAATCACTAGACTATTTTATCTGCAAGTATCCTAGATGGAGAATTAGGTATAATTCTAGCCAAAATTAAACAATACCTTGGAAGCTAATATTATCGGAAATCTCAAAAGATATGGCCGATATTTTCAAACAGTTACAATGTTACTTAGGTCATATGTGTGTCATTTTTAAACATGACGTTTACAGTTTACCGTGTTAGCTTTTGCTGGTTCACAAGACAATGATAGTACTATCTGCTTTAGCTTACGTATTGGTAATATGGAACTTGAAACCTGAGCATACGAATTTTCAATTATGAAAACGATATCCATAGTCTCGGTTATCTCATTTTTTTCTCTTCAGAACTTTTTACTCTGGCTGCTATTGAGAATTTTTCTATTTACAGAAAAAATATGAAAATGATTTCCATAGACTCTGGTGCCTCTATTTTCCTCTTAAGAAATAAAATAAAAATAAAAAAGGTTTTTATTCACGTAGACTTTAAAAAAGCGCTTGTAAATAGTCAGAACTTGTTTGTAGTAATATAGTTGTATACATTAGATATTATTTCTAGTAACATAGATATTTAGGTACATCTTGTATGAAAACATTTATAAAATTTATTTTATTACAGAAATGATATTTAGCTAGCTCGTATCAAGTTATTGTCAAGAGATTATGTTTAATTATCTAGTTTAAGTCTAATATTTTTACTACATATTGTCAATGGTTCTGTCTATATTAAAGGTGTTATTATTATGACGGACCTTGTGTTAATAACGACGGTCGCGCTTTAATGCTACCACCGGATCCAATGCGCCCCAACTGAGAAGACCCAGCGAAACAAACTCAGTGGGTTCATCTACTACCGGTTTCAACACGACCCAGTTGAGACGGTCCGGCGAAACATACTCAAGCGGGCATGAACACGGGATTTGGTCCAATTAGAGTAATTATTTAGTAGGCAAACACAATATATGCTCGATCGGTTGTCTGAATGCTTATTATTTTAGATTATATTTAGGTATACAAAAGAAAAACTTCGAAACAATAACATTATTCATTTTGAGACAGAGTCAATAATTTTAAATTAAGTATATGATAGCAATCATTTACAGATAGTTCACGTAACACAGCAGATCAGTCATGTCTATATGGCTACAAGATCTCCAGCGAGCAATGTGCAGGTAGGAAGTGAGAGCCAGACGTCTTTGTCATCGATGTACTCTTTAGTGGTGTAATAACCCCTAGCCATAAGTATACGTTTAATATGTGTTTTAAAACTTGTGTCAGGCAGATCAGTAATTTGAGTAGGAAGCTTGTTATAAAACCTAATACAATTTCCTAAAAATGATTTATTCGTTTTGCTTACTCTAAAGCCTGGCATGGCTAGTTTGTTTTTATTCCTAGTATTTATATTATGCAGTTCACTTTTCTTTTTATAATTATGAATATTTTTTCTAACAAACATTATATCCTGATATATATATTCCGATGGCACAGTAAGTATATTTATTTCTTTAAACAAATTTCGCAAAGAATCGCGACTGCCTAAACCATAAATGGCTCTGACTGCTCTTTTCTGCAATACAAAAATAGTACTTATGTCAGCCGCCGAACCCCACAGCAGAATGCCATACGACATAATGCTATGAAAGTACGCGAAATACACTAATCTAGCAGTTTGTTCATCTGACAATTGCCTTATTTTCCAGACAGCATAGGAAGCCGAACTTAATTTACCTGCTAACTTTTCAATCTGAGGACCCCATTGCAATTTTGAATCAAGTGTCAATCCTAAAAATACGGTCGATGGGACTAGATCTAATATTTTCGCATTAAGTGCAACTGTTGCTACAATTTGAGTCACATTCGGCAATGAGAACCTGATGCATTTAGTTTTCCCTGCATTTAACAAGAGATTATTTGCCGAAAACTATTCTGATATAAAGCTGAGTGTTTTATTACGCTCAATAAGATCTTTATCCTTTCTATTTACTTTAAATATGAGCGAAGTATCATCAGCGAACAAAACTATGTCTGACACTTTCTCTACCAGATAAGGGAGATCATTTATATAAACTAGAAATAAAAATGGGCCCAATATAGATCCTTGGGGCACCCCCATTTTCACAAGATGACGTGCCGAAGTGGCACCGCCTATCGAAACCATCTGTTGTCGCCCCGATAAATAGGACATCACAAGATCAAGAGATGTGCCAGATATTCCATAGTACTTCAGTTTAACAACGAGCGTACGATGATCAACGCAATCGAAATCCTTAGAGAGATCACAGAAAACTCCCAGCGCATCCTGTGATCCCTCCCAAGCCTCCAATATTGACCTAATTAATGTGCAACCTGCATCCTGAGTAGAGCGGCCCCTTGTAAACCCGAACTGCTTGTTATGCAATATCTCATTCACGTTAAAGTGCGACAACATTTGGCTCTGACTAGAGCTTCTTGACTCTGGCTGCTATTGAGAATATTTCCATTTACAGAAATAATTATATGAAAATTATTTCTATAGTCTCTGGTCCCTCTTTTTCCTCTTAAGATATTCTTGCGTCTGGCTGCTATTGAGAATTATTCTGTTTACAGAAAAACATCCTTTAACACTGGCCCGGAATTTGGACCCAGGCGCTCATGTTCTGTACTAGAATAATCGAGTATACGAAGGATAATACTTACGGGGAGAGCGGTGTTGCAGGGGGTACCCTTGCGCACGTATTTCAGTAGAGATTCGGCCATGTTGGCGGGAGTAGGGGTGTCACACGTCTCCAGTTTTTGCACGACGCAAGTTGACAGTTCGTCGAACTTGGCGCATTTTTCCTGAAAAAAAATATTGAAATAAATTAGTCCGCCATATTGTGCGAATGTACACACGGATAAATATCAAGCGCGTTGTATAGGATTCCATACAATGTGAGGTCTATCAGCTTATATTGGGAATGTATAACTTGATATGTAGCCGTGTGTACCCGCTATTCAAGGTAATTATTAAGTTCTCAATAATTGATAATTATTATTTTCCATGATTCCAATATTTTATAATAATATGTATATATATATATGTGTGTATTTTGTAAAACATTATAATTATTTTAACTTGTTAAAATAAATATGATATACTATTGCATTAATATTCTCGATTATAATACAATATAGTGTGTGTCCCTACTAAGACAAGATTAATTTTGTTCAATGAATGATTTATAGCTAACATCATATTAATAAAATAAAACTTGAATTAAGTAGGTATATAAGTGTGTTACGTTTGAAAAGGTGCTGTAGACTAATCAAATGTAATTAATTATTGTTATATTTACATCTAGAATCAGAACATTTGTAAATATGTTCTTATGTACGATGATATAAATGAAGACTTAAAAATCAGTCAATCAGTCCGCCACATTGGAGACTAAACCGCCTACTTTGAAATAGGGGCTTATAGATCCAATAGAATGGTCATTTCTATTATATAATGATAATTGACTACAGCCCGAAAGCATCATATCGATAGCGCGTTACGAGTACTTTACTGTAAAATTGTGATTTTGTTGGAATCTATGTTATTTATAAATAAAAACTTACAGCAACGGTAAGGCTCTTGGCGGCTTCGACTGTTGGTACACTTTGCTTAATGGTCTCCATACAGACTTTAAGGTCGTTAGCTTTGCTCTGGAAGCACTCGGGTCCTTTCTCTGCGATGAAAACTGGAAACAAAAGTTATTGAATTAATATGTAATTACATTCTGACTTTATCTATATACGGATATGTTGAGGACTGACTGAGTATTGCTGTGTGGTGACGGTATAGAATATCATCACCCTATCTCATCTCGTGAGGGGCGTAGAAATCGTCCGAGGGAATACCTACTAGAGAACGAGCAGCAGCGTTTTTCTGTGAATTAAGGCCATCTTACTGCGATCGCCAACCCGTCTGCCAAGCGTGGTGATTATGGCATAGTCCCCCATTTATTGGAGACGTCGGGCTTTTGTCCAGCAGTGGACGTACTTTGGCTGACATGACGTTGAGGACCTCTATGATGGACTAGGATGGTTACACCTATTTACATATTTGTAGGGGTAATAGAAGGCATAGGTACCAATTCAGTGTGATGCACACACAATGCATAGTATGGATTTATCTCAAGGGAGCCATTTGTAGTAGTCCTATCACCGAACTATATTTATTAAATGACCTGAGAATTCGAGGATGTTAGTGTTGTAAAGTTGAACTAGACACCACGCGATGAAGAAAAGGGATCACAAAAATTACAACCTTTTTTAATTATTAAAGTACTAGCTGTGCGTCTCTGTGTTACCGACGCCTTATTATACAGCAGTTTTTGTATGATTAAGAAACTAACAACCGAAATTTCACACTTAGGTTGCAGTTCCACTGAGGCGGAGTGGAGACGAGCTGTGCCAATTCACCAATCTCGAGGATTTCAAGCCATGTGATTGGTCAATCGCGGCACAGCTCCTATCCGCTCTGCCTCTGGAATCGCAGCCTAAGTGTCGAGTAAAGTGGACCACTGGGTGGCCAAGCGACTGTCTTAATCCACGCGCCACACGGAAGAAGACGACCCGCAGCCGCAACGGCGCGCAATTCATGCGATGACGTGTTTTAAAACTGATCTGTTCTAAACTAATCTCACTAAAGGTGTACTTACGGGCAATTCTGTCACCATCCTTGTAGCAGATGAAGTCAATGAGTTGGTCGGTGCCGTTCTTAGCTGATGTAACTTGGTCCCGAGCGCCAGCGTCTAAACACGGGCTCAACCCATCCAAGAATGTGTGGATGCAGGTCTTCAGCTGAGGAGTTTTGGCGCAGTACCTGATGACATGAAAATACCACGTTACAATAAATTCTTACTTTATTGGACGGTCAGTGGTTACCCTTTAGTGTCAGAGTTGTTCAAGCTGCGGGGAACACTTATCACTTATATAATATCACATAACGGGGAAAGCTTAACGTGACCTCCTAAGCGCGGAGACGCCCCGAAATTAAACCACTATGGCTTCTTTCATCTATACACAGACCTCGCAGATAACGTACGGCGTGGTGCGAGCAATCAGCTATGACCGCCTTTATTCATCATATATACACAGTGTTTACTGAGTAATGTAAAATCCCTGAAACCATGACATCTTCTTCTGACTAGGCCAGCTATCTTTAAGAATATTGTTTATAAATATATCGTATTAAGCAGGTGAAACTTAAAGAATATGAGACATTTAGGGTGACAGACAGAGAAAGAGAGATAACCCAATTGAAATACTAAATTACCAAAACACAATTATAAATATTAATAACAGGACGTGTGCATATGATACCTCAGCTGATCTACATGTTACTATATCGCTTTGTATCAATGTGTCATCACCTCTCTTTTGCTCCAATTCCAAGACAGCGAAAATAGCTCTCCTTTTCGCTCTACGTCACAACTGCGTCTCTAAGACGACCCACTAACTCTACTGTCTCATGTAACGAAATGAGCCAAAACGTGATGCGTCTATAAATTCTAGTTTAATTATCCAATAATCTTAAGCGTTACATTTAAAAGGAAGGAAGTTACATGAAACTGATTGCATGCCAGATGCTTACGAAGTGTGGAAATTGAAGATGTTCTCATCTTGAATATTATAATTTTTTTTCTTTATAATTGAAATAATCGTAAAAGAAAAAAAAATGAACGAGGTTGTTTTCTTTTCATGTAATGATTGATAAAATTATTTGGGGAAAAAAATATTGAATTGGGAAATTTCGATATCTCGTTTTTTTATTGGAGCCTTTACTAATACCTGATGATGCCAAGAAAAAACTGATGCTGGTACGAGTTAAAAATCGCTTCTGGTATAGCTTTAAAGTTGCAATATCTATTAGGAACTCTACCTTGAACGAAATTTAATTTAATACTTGAGAAGTACTCCATAGCCCTAAATACATTAACACCGTAAGATAATGTAATAATTTTAGCATAATATTATTTTATCTTGATCCCACATCCAAATAGTCTATACTGTTTTGTGGGACACAGTTCTAGTTCTTAAGATTACCTTGTATCTTATAAATAAATAAATAAGAAGGGAAATATGACTTACTTCTTGAAGACCTCGTCGAGAGCACCGTTGGGTTTCGCTTTCTCAATTTCGTCTTTTAATGTATTGACGTCAATAAGTCCTTTCAAGCATTCAGCCAAAGCTTTGCCAACGTTCTAAAAAATAAACAATTTAAGTTATTATAAAAACATTGTTGTGACTGGCCTGTGGGTTTAGTGCTTAGTGGCTCTAAGTGCTAAGCCAGGGGTCGAGGGTTCTACCCATTTTATTTACTGACCACATGCCTAGGTGTTTTAACTGGCCGATTACTTACGGACCAGTATGACACCTCAAAATTGCTAAAATACGTTAAAAGTACATCTATTTGTGAAAATTTATGTAACATTCCATTAGTTTTGATGAAAGCAAAAATAATATGATGAGGTAATTTGCGTATTATAAAATATAAGTGAAAAATTATAGTTGTGAAGACTTTTCATTTCCAAAACTGCAAATATGCATGGCTACTCTATACTGTTCTCTGTTATTTTAAGAAATGAGTAAGGGGACATTTTGATTAGTCAGATATATGAATGTATAATTTAGAAATCACTCTTGTATTGACAAAAATACGAATAGTAATATTCTGAGACATTATTCACACACGGCAATCTGATCCCAAGCTTAGCAGAGCTTGTAGGTAGTATGGAAACCATATAACTGATACATTATATTAACTAATTACATACTACAGTTTTTTCTTTTATAATTACACTCAGACTAAGGGCAAATGTGGGAATCGAACCCACGATCTGCGGCGTGAAAGGCAAGCATTTACCAACCAAGCTAACCAGCCCGTCGAATACGAAATACGTATTAACTCCTACAAAATATAATGACAGATGGCTACTATTAAACTCAGTCAGTATCGTGACCGCTATGACTCAATCACTTTGTTCATGAGAAATGTCTTTTCCAATTGAATTTGTCGTCAAGTGCATCGAGTTCTTTCCGTAGCAATGTCCAAGGATTTTGTCACTTGCTGGAGTTGTTCACAGTACGTATAGGCACATATAATAGGAGCGCATAATGTACAGACGCCAGCACATCAAGCTACCCCAATCTGTGAAATTTCCCCAATTGAAAGTGAACCTTATGCTTATGTGATAAAGTTGAAAATCTATAAAAGAAATTTGACAGATTGAGGTAACTTGGCGTCTGTACACCGTACACATACATATCCTTCGCTCTATTGAACAAATGCTGTGATTCAGTAGGTAGAGAGCTTGCCTTTCTGATCTGAAGGTTGTGGGTTAGATCCTTGCACAAGGCGAATATTTGTGTTCATGACTAGATATTTGTTTTGGTCTGAGTCTTTTCTGTTGTAAGTATATATTTACAAAAAAACTAATGTATAATGAACGTCTTCATCAGTTCACAAGGTTTATAAAGATTCTTAAAAAAAAAGTATTAATGACATGTGTCATATCGTTTTTCGGTGTACACATGGCTACATATCAAGCTATACATTTCCAGTATAAGCTGATCTCGCGTTGTATAGGATTTCCATACAGTGAGAGGTCAGCTTATATTGGAAATGTATAGCCTGATATGTAGCCGTGGGTACAAAAGCCCTTTATATGAGTTAAACGTAACTTTCGAATGAGTTTGAACTCCCGACGGGCATGCGGCGCTATGTAATATAAATTATGTAAGTATATAATAATATCCTGGGACATTATTTACACACGGTCATCTGATCCCAAACTAAGCAGAGCTAGTACTATGGAAACCAAATCACTGATATACTACTTTTTCTTTTAATTATATAGATTAATTAAACAATACAAAACAATACATTCTTATATAGGTAAATTAAACCAGATTAAATGATCATCAAAACTGCATAACTTACTTCAATCTCATCAGCTTTATCAGGAGCGCCATTCTTCGTGCACTGTTCCCTTAACGCGTTCCTGAGTATTTCCTTGCTGCCCGGAGGTATCTCGTAGTTGGCCAGTGCACCTGAAATTAATACACAGGATATATGAAATAATACGTAATATTAGAATATGATCACCCCATCTAATCCCGTGGGGGGCGTAGAAGTCGACCCGAGGAAATATCTACCAGAAAACCGGCAGCAGCGTCTCTCTGTTTACTATGACCATCATCTTCAACCCGTCTGCCAAGCGTGGCGATTATAGCATATCCCCCTAAGATGATTCTTGGGGGAGGCTTTTGTCCAGCAGTATAGACTGTTTACAGCTGTCAGTGAGTGAGAGATAATATAATTATATGCTGTTTCTTAAATCGTACCTACTCACTCACACCATGATTTCTATTAAGTACCTAATAGGCGTTTTATTCGTGATTTTCATTGTGTTCGTATTTTGTTTAATTTGAAAGACAGATAGACACTAATTACAATTTGGGGGTAGCAGAATGGGAGGAAGGGGAACAGTTCTAGGTTATTAACATCTAACGATGGACTTGATGTTATCAGCTCTCACCAGTCCGTAAGGGATCGGTGAGGGCAAGCAACCAGGGAAGTGGTCAGTTCATAGTTGGATGCCCGCCAAAGTAGTTGAATTTCTGTGTGTGTGAGGGCAGGTTAAGCCGTCAGTCCTGGTTGTAGCCTAATGGCAACAGTCGTTAAGCCATGTCAGAGGCCTACTGGGTGGCTTGAACTACTCTGACACTAGAGTAACCACAGCCCATACGATAAGTAAGTATTTCTCATGTGTGCGTGTATATCAGCGTATCGTATTGCATCGTATATCGTATCCTTTGTCCAGCGGTAGCATGTTTAGCCGCAGGTCTAGAGGGAGCCGCAAGTTCAAATCTCGGTCGGGTCCGTAACGTAGTAGCTAGAGTCTTATGTTCGATGAACCGAAAATCGACTGAACGGTTGTTCGAATGGAATTGCGAAACAACCTTTTCTCGACAATCGCTGCTTCGACTCGACTTCGAAAACGTATTAATCGATGGACTGTTCTTTCGAATGTTAAATTGTGTTATAGAGATGATGAAACTTTCCACCGATCTTTACCAACAATAGTGTATCTAGCGCTCGGCGGCCGCTGCCGCGGCACGCTCACTTCGCTCGCTCGCCTTCGCGCGCTAGATGGTCATAGTTCTAACCTAACCTAACCCAAATCTCAATTTAAAATTCGAAAGAGCATTCCATCGATTAATACATTTTCGAATAAGCGTTCAGTCGAAGCAGCGTTTGGTGCGAAAAGGTCATTTCGCAATAATCAATTTTAAACACGCCAAATATAAATAATATTATGTAGGTATGTTATCACTTCATAACAATAAACATGATATTTAGCAAAGATAATTTAAGTGACTACCTACATCTTGTCTACGTAACAATTGCTTTAACTTCGAACTTATCTACTAGCACTTGACCCAGCGACTTGACTTGACCCTGCAAACAATTTGTCAACAATTCCTAGAACCCTAGCGTTAAGGAAAAATTTAATTATAAACGATATTAAAATTTAAAATATTCACGAATTTTTCCATAGTAATTATTGTTTACAAAAAAACATGGAACTGAATTTAACTTTTCCTCTTGAAAACGGATTTCAACCAAAACCCATAGCGATCGCTACCGAATCGAATAGTAATAATATTTATCGATTTTCAACCGAAAACATGTTATGTTAATAGAAATAAGTGCCTAATAAACGAACTTACTACAATTTGTTGCCGTTTCTATTACATTTGTTTGATTCAAACACGCATTAGTACTGTTTAAGTATAAAGACTACGAGCGGTCACAGAGTCATAACCGAGTTCATACGATAGTCTTGATCGAGTAAATTGGTAAATGGGCCGAAGCGCAGGAAGTGGGGGACAATCGAGTTGAGTGGCAGATACACTACGTTCTCAGTATGCAGGGACAAAAGAGCATACGTTTTGAAGAAAGTCACATTTTGTGACCGTCATTTTAGTGCACTTCGAACCGTATAAAGAACGATTGACATGTCATTTAAACAACTCAGAACATCCACATCATTACTGCTAAAACATTATCAGAAGACAATAAGTTTTGAATGTAAGCAAATTTGGATAGTCTAAGTAAACACTGCAAAACAGGATTTATCAGTTCCCGATAAACTCCATAACATTCTATAGACATTTCAAATAACAACAAATAATGTTGTTTACAAAAATAATCACATTTTTAGAGTTTCTTTTGAATGTTTTTGACGGTGAAGGGAAACAACAAACAACAACAATTATATAATGGATGTAGACATCTAGGTACAGACGCCAGCATATCAAGCTACCCCAATCTGTCACATTTCCCCAATTGAAAGTTAACCTTATGCTTTTGTGATAAGTTGAAAATCTATATAAGAAATTTGACAGATTGGGGTAGCTGGATGTGCTGGCGTCTGTACATAGATACATATACCTCCGTGCGTTATTAGTACGAATTATATAAATACAAAGAATATTATATTGTAGATTATTTAGATTAGAAGTCTTAAAATTGCATGTTTTTTTTTTGCAGATATGTAAGTTCTATTCTTTGACGGTTTGGTTAGTGTTGTTGTTGGTTGTTGGTCTGGCCTTTCACGCCGCAGGTCGTGGTTTCGATTTCCACCCAGGACAGATATTTGTGTGCATGAACATATCCGTTTGTCCTGAGTCAAAGTAAAAGTAGTATTAGTATAACAGTTATCTGGTTTCCATGGTACAAGCTCTGCTTAGTTTGGAATCAGATGGCCGGGTGTAAATAATGTCCCAGGATATTATTATTATTATTATCATCTACATTGTTTAGGTACTAACTTAGTCTGTAACGTTCCTGTTGGAATTTTTATTGGAAGGTATCTGATAACCTACCTATCGAATGTTGCGACTCGTATTTTAATTGACGGTACAATAAGTGTCTAGTTCAATAAGTGTCTAGTTATGAAATTCAAGATTAAGTATCAAAATCTTTGCATACAAATCTAAGCGACAGTTTGATTTAGACTCTTATACCGCTAGTCGAGTTTGCGAGGCAAAATCAATAGTCGCATACAACGAAAAGACTGAACAGTAATTAATATTTAATAAATATATTCGTATTCTATGAATTACCGTCTTCTAACTTATTAGTCTAGCTGTACGTCTAACGCAGATTTTTTTTTTTTTTTATTTATTTATTCAATATATTTTTCCTTGCACATTACATTTCACAAGCCGAACCGCAGAAACCTCTAAGGGTTTATGTGGGTAGCGGCGAATCGTTCACACAGCATTATTGTTAGTGCTTAAAATCTACTACAATATCATTTTTTAAGGTAGTAATCTTTTAATTTAGATTTAAAACCTTTCGCCCCCTCTGTATATAATTTTTGCAGTTCTTCGGGAATGTTATTTGTAAATTTCGGAATGACGTATTCTGCAACTCTTGTGCTGTATAAGTTATTTGTTTTGGGTAAGGTGAATTTATCTCTAGGTATATTTTGTCTTAAAAAGTCAGGTCGAGTATTTTTAACTAATAAATGTGACTGATTAGTTTCAGTTTTCAGATAAAGAGGTCTTAGGTTGAACCTCGAGTCTTATCGAGATTCTTCTGTCTAGACAAAAATAGAAGCTTAGAAATGTAGCGACGTTTCAATCCCTCACCTCTAGGCGAACGTATATACTTTTGACATATATATACTTATTGAACATGCGCCCAATTTCCGGACTACCAATTTAAAAAAAAAGAGCGCTAGCTTATACTTAAATCCCTGTATCTTGGGGTGCTTTACAGTATTTATATATATTATTAACGGACACACAGTACATCCAGACTCAGAATCACCATTTATAGATTACTAGCTGTGCCTCGCGGTTTTACTCACGTTAAACTTTATAAAATTATTACCTACTAGCTGTGCCCTGCGGTTTGACTCGCGTTAAACTTTATAAATTATAGCCCATGTGTTAATCCAGGGTGTCCGCTAACTCCATACCAAATTTTATTAAAATCGCTTCAGCCGTTTAGACTTGAAGAAGTAACAAACATACACACTCACAAACTTTCGCCTTTATAGTATTAGTGTGATATAAATAGTTATAGTGTGTGGGTATCGAACTCGAAAAACGATCGGTCACAAGCATTATTGTAACTTGCCTCCCTCATCTGCCTTCTTCCAATCGCAACTTGTCACAGTATCAATAAATGGTATTTGTTTACAAGTAAATGTTTAAGTGCATGTTCAATAAATCATTATCAATTGTCGGTAAGGTCAAAGGCCTCATAGATAAAGGAAGAGGAACGAATCAAGCGACAACGGCAGCAATTTGTACAATTAATGTATACTCATTCCGGGAATTACGCTTCATTCGCAGGCCGACATACCGATCTATTAGTACTCATACTGGACTGTACCTACAGGGCCAGTGCAGGCAGTGTCCGGAAAGATCTTGTTGGTACCATAATATAAAAAAAATCTATAAATTCAATTGAACTAATACGCCATCCTAATCAATCTTAATATTGACATTTTTTTATAGACAACGCCCGCAGTATGGAAATTAACGACATATAATAGACGGACACAAATTACATCCAGACTCAGAACCACCATTTATGGTTCACACAAATAGTTGCCCGGCGCAGGACTCGAACCCGCGACACGAAGCGGTGAGGCGACTGTCTTAGCCGCTGCGTCACACGTGCAGTCAAATTCAAATTTGCCTTAACCGATCAGATTTCAGCAAGATGGATTAGCGACTTTCGTCATCATCATCATGTCACCCAAAGTACGTCCACGGCTGGACAAAAGCCTCCCCAAAGAATGGAGGGTTATGCCATAATCACCAAGCTAGGCAGACGGGTTGGCGACGCAGTTTTATACGTCATCAGTCATAGTTTACAGAAAAACGCTGCTGCCCGTACTCCGGTAGGTATTCCCTCGGACGATTTCGACGCCCCTCACTAGATGATATGGGGTGATGATATTCTATGCCGTTACCACACAGCAGACTCAAGAAGAGACCCAATCAAATTAATAAATAAATAGATATTTTTTTATTATCTTTCACAAATGTTTCTTATTCTAATTAGGAATTAAGTTACAAGTTAGGATAGGAACAGTAATTGGAGAACCAATTTAACACGTCAAAAAAGCAAGATTGTGCCTTTTTTGCCGTACTATCATCACAAGCCTTATTTAAATTAAAATTGCTGTGGCAAAGTTAATTATTCTAGTCTCGTCTATATTCGGAAGTTTTCTGCTTTTATGGAGACTTTACAACAACAACAACAACGTTCCGTTTCGCATAATAAAAATTAATGTCGATTGTTGATCATTAATAAATCTATTTTATGTCCCACTCGTCATTTTCTAAATAGTTCAATTATAATAATAATACACAAAGGAACGATGTGCACCATGTTTTATGTATAATTATGACTGTTTTTAAATGTTTACCAAAGAGAAATTAAGAAGTTAATGCATGTAACGAAATTACAATTGGTGTTTTGACTTTGTCTGTCTTAGCTTACGCTAAGCATAATCTTAACGTCAAAAAGTCTATAAATACCAAATCAAAGTATAAGCTTAAAATACACTTAGCAAAGTTTTACGTAAGTAAAGTTTGAGTAAAGTATAAGTACGCTCTATAGATCTCAGCCTTAGTGTTTGCACGGCAGTTATTTCATGTTGTTTATTTTATGTAGGTACCCTGCCTCTTAAACTAGGTTTTCCTGTATCTTAAGAGACAGTGTTCGGCCAGAAGGGCATATTAGGTCACAATTTATATACTGTAATGCACAAGGTAATTGAGTGTCGCATGAGTTACATTATTTGAGCCCGAACTCAATATTGCAGTGACAGTTCGGGTAACCCCTTTATAAAGCATTGGGGATATAGTTACAACCATATTTTGAATTCGATAAGCGTAATAAGTTACAAAACATAGGCACACCTTAAATTATATATTTTTAAAATGTTATATTCCAAAGGTACAGTTACTTTTTGTAAGTACTGATGAGAGCACTAAATAAAATAATAATACTTCATAAATATTATGATAATGGGAGACATTATGAATATTGCAAAACAAGTTAATTGTAGATATCGAGCGGAAAATCTGAGAGGAATCGGTTATTGTATCTAAGTAATTAATGTTTCTTAATATATGGAAGAAGGAAAAGCATTGACAATGATCCCTGAGGTCGTGGTGAGCTGTTGCAACAACTACAATCTCAATTATGTAGTATTAAATAACCATAGACAAGACTCAGATCTGACTTTTTTATCTATGGTATTAGCCAAAATGACAATATCAAAGTATTATTTTTATCTTGGGAAAAGTATCTGAGTAAGCTATCTGATCTGATCGCAAACTATTTTGTACTATGGGAACCAGGCAACTGATAAATTACATTAACAAAGGTTTTACCTGGGTATGGACGAAACCCACGACCTTTGCCTTACCAGTCAAGGTCACTAACCTCTAGACCAACAGACCAGTCAAATATGCATCCTAAGGACAAATAGGGTGCACGATGAAGAGTATTTTACTTTTAATCTCCTTAAATATCCTCCTTTATTAAGTCGTTTAAAAGTATATTGAGACCGAACTAAATTCCGTTCGCAGAACACATTGACTGTTTATATATTTATCTACTAGCTGTGCCCCGCGGTCACACAGCTCCTCCCCCGTAGGTGATAGCGTGATAATATGTAGTATTCATGCAAAATTTTAAGTAAATCCATGCAGTACTTTTTGAGTTTAGCCCGAACATACCGACAAACAGACAAAAATTCTAAAAACTATATTTTTGGCTTCAATATCTATTGCAGATCACGCACGCTCCAAGTATCCTTTAAAAAAAATATTCAATGTACAGTTTTGATTTTCCTACGATTTTATTATATGTATAGATAATAGAAGATAACGTATAGATTTTGCTACAAATGTGGATTAACTTTTCGAGTTAACTAGTCACCAATACCTATTTGTTTAAAGACAATGCTCAATTGTTATGATTGCGTAAACAACCGTAATCTGAGTGACCCCTAATGTCATTAAACATTGATTAACAGAGCCGTTATCAACGTGTCACAAACTCACAAGAGTTTTTTAAACTCAGATAAAGTTACATTGTATTATGTATTTAAGATAACTTTGTGGTTAAAGGCGTAGGTGGTAGGTGTCATCACGAGGGAATATTCACCAGAGAATGGGCAGCAGCGTCTCTCTGTGTACCAAACTGCGATTGGAAACCAGTCTGCTAAGCGTGGCGTTTATTAAATGGCATATCGCCGCAAATGTCGACTACAATTCCAGTATGGAGGTACTTGGGGATGTTTTTGTCCGGTTTCGGACGTCTTTCGGAGGACGATTTAAGGTTTAAAAATTTTAAAATACACTTCAAATTATAAAAAACCTATTCATAGATACCCCACATGTATGGATACGATGAAAAAAAAAATTTTGAGTTTCAGTTCTATGTATGGGGAACCCCCAAAATTATTGTTCTTTTTTTATTTTTGTGTAAAAATCTTAATGCGGTTCACAGAATACATCTTCTTACCAAGTTTTAACTGTATAGCTCTTATAGTTTCGGAAGTGGCTGGGACATACGGACGGACAGACAGACAGACATGACGAATCTATAAGGGTTCCGTTTTTGCCATTTGGCTACGGAACCCTAAAAAAGATCTTTTTCAAGAACTAAACATCGGTTCTCTCGACTTTATTAATGTTTGCTATTTCACGCATACTCACTGAAAGCGAGACAGACTCCTCTTAAATTAAAGGTAATTCTGTTGATCCTCATGAAGGCCGTATAATAAGGTATCAACAAGATTTGTGAGATGATAGGATTCTGAGCACGCATTCGGAATAGACAGAAGAAAAGACAAGAAATATAGTTTCATTGCAAATTCTTATATAAAATACTTTTTGTTATCATCAATAAAATATTGTCTATAGTCAATAGACTTTAAGATAAAGTGGCAGTTCAAATATTTATATTATTTTTTACATGAGCCATAGAGCGTAAATATAAATACTAGCTGTGCTCCGCGGTTTTACTTGCGTAAACGTAAACCTATGTGTTATTCAGATATACAAGCTATCCCTATTACTACAAAGTTTCATCAAAATCCGTTCCGTAGCTTTTGCGTGAAAGAGTAACAAATATCCACACATCCATACATCCATAGTTCCATAATCACAAACTTTAGCATTTATTATATTAGTAGTATGTTTTTTTTAGCATTCGAATCTAATTCAATATCTATGGCCAGCTAATTTATTCAGGAAAAAGCGTTAGAAAATTGTATATACTATTTACTAAAATACAGGTTTTTTATATAAGTAAGGTAATCCAGTTTACCTATACCATCATCGTCATAATAACAAATATCGTCGCCTGTTTCCCAGAGGGGTATTCAGAGACAAAGGATTTCCATTTGTCCTTGTTTTTTTCCTGTTTTTTTTTGCCTCTTTGACTGTCATTATTCTTCATACATGCTCACCAGTTTAGGGTACTTCTGACCTAGCCTTTATTGAGAACGTCTCCGATTTTTTCAGAGAATGTAATGTTGATGTCAAAATAATGCGCAAGAATAAAACACTCGAAAAAAAAAATTAATAATGACCTCATTCTAAGCAATACCAACTAATTTAATTTTAATAACACTGAACTCCTTTCCAATGTAGTTCTTAAGAAAAGGTTACGGCATCTTTAATTTGGTCAATTGTACATTTTTATTACACGTGTACATCCTGGGACATAATTCACACACGGCCATCTGATCCTAAACTAAGCAGAGCTTGTACTATGGAAACCAGATAACTGATATGCTACATTTACTATTTTTCTTTTGTAAATACATACTATATAGATAATTACTCCCAGGCTCAGGACAAACAGACATGTTCATGCACACAAATATCTGTGCTGCGTGGGAATCGTAACCCTTGACCTGCGGCGTGGAAGGCCTATCTACCATACACGCCAACCAGCCTGTGGCTTCGTAGTTAAGGTGGTCCCGTCACTATTACATCACCGCGTGTTTAAGATTCCATCCCCGTATAAGACAATTATATGTAACCCATATATAACTGAATCGTGTCTGGGTGTGCGTCGTGCCAGAAATCGCAATTTCTAGGTGATTAGAGATTATACAGATTTGTTTTCCTAGCGCCAGTCTTGAATCAATGAACAATAAATAATTTTCCACCCAAATACACATGACATACGACATGTTATAAAATATTTATGTGTGTACAAAATCTATTAAATAAATAAGTGTTTTAGTACGTATTATAATAGAAAGTTATGACATTAAATTAATTTAATTGTGTTATAAACAGAATTGCCACCCCTTAGTCAACTACAAAATCTATTAAATAAATAAATAAGTGTTTTAGTACGTATTATAATCGAAGGTTATGACATTAAATTAATTTAATTGTGTTATAAACAGAATTGCCACCCCTTACTCAACTACAAAATCTATTAAATAAATAAATAAGTGTTTTAGTACGTATTATAATCGAAAGTTATGACATTAAATTAATTTAATTGTGTTATAAACAGAATTGCCACCCCTTACTCAACTACAAAATCTATTAAATAAATAAATAAGTGTTTTAGTACGTATTATAATCTAAAGTTATGACATTAAATTAATTTAATTGTGTTATAAACAGAATTGCCACCCCTTACTCAACTACAAAATCTATTAAATAAATAAATAAGTGTTTTAGTACGTATTATAATCGAAAGTTATGACATTAAATTAATTTAATTGTGTTATAAACAGAATTGCCACCCCTTACTCAACTACAAAATCTATTAAATAAATAAATAAGTGTTTTAGTACGTATTATAATCGAAAGTTATGACATTAAATTAATTTAATTGTGTTATAAACAGAATTGCCACCCCTTACTCAACTACAAAATATATTAAATAAATAAATAAGTGTTTTAGTACGTATTATAATCGAAAGTTATGACATTAAATTAATTTAATTGTGTTATAAACAAAATTGCCACCCCTTACTCCATGTTAGTAAAAAGTTACGTAACACATTAAGTATTTACCTACAGTATTTACAGTTTTAGGATTGATTCACCAATTACGAAGGGCTTAACATTATACCTCCATGAAAGAAAATAACAGAATACATATTGTGTTTTATGTAATTGTAAAGGTTTTTGTAGGAGCAGTTTTATTCTTTAAGCTCATAGTGCACCTACCAAGTATTCTCTGCATCATCCTAAAGTTGACTGACAGAGATTGCCTTTGGCATTAAGTCCGCCTTTTTACATTGTTGTGCATAAAGTTTAAATAAAATAAAATACGAAAGCCAGCACGCCACAAATAATAATAATCCACTTTTTATCCACGTCAGACATCAAGTAGTTTTTATATGTCCCCGTCGAATGTATATGAGAGCCAGTGAAACAAAGGGTAGTAATTTGAATTGTAAGGCCTATTATACAGTGTATCTGTTTTAAATTAGGTAAGATTAGACTAAAACACCTCCGTGTCTTTATTAAAAAACCCCGTTTCAATGGCTATTTTCTGTTGATAAACAATAGGAGTTAAATGAGATCATTATTGTCATCGCTGAGCTAAATTGTCTGTTGCATAAACATCATTTCCGATGACCACTAGCTGGGCTACCTAGAACTTTGTTTCCGTAATTACAATATCAACCATAAATTTTGAATTATCACGGGCTCTGAAAATTAAAATAATCCGCTTCCCCAAAGTTTTTGAATTATGCAAAGCTAAGTAACTGGTGATTCCAATTTCAGGGCAATTATGAAACAAAAAAATAATTCTAAAAATACAGACTCTTAATTTGGAGTCTGTAGTTCAAATTGTTTTCGACTGAAATTAGAGTAGATCGTCTAGATTTAATTTAAGGCCAAGATCAATATAATTTTAATTATCAATATATATAATATCTAATAAATAAGTCGTACATAATAAATATAATCTAGTAGGTATCTTAAGACGTTTATTAAACTGATGAACCTCTCAAGATTGCACTTAATCACCGAAAAATCTTTTGCAATACAAGGTTTCGAAAATTGATCATATTGTTTTTAATTTTAAGTTATTTTAGTTATGGCATGGCATTAGACTTCTTTCTAATGACAACATCTGGGTTGACCACTTAACTGTCCATCAAAGCCCAGAGACGCTCAGATATAAGACCACTTTGGCGTTTACCCTCTATGCATAGTTGCTTAACCTCGCCTATAACCAAACCAGTGAGAGAAACTGTTTTTGACTTCAGTGTACGAATTATATCACTGTTTTGTCACAATTCATTGGTTTTGTCCGGATCTTAGTGATTAAATTTGGATTGGATTAAAATTTAGTATGAAAATACCCGGAACCTTGTAGAGGGTTGTACTTATTTATTAATAGTATTGTGTCTATTTATTAATCATAACTTATTGATACTACGCACCGACAAATAAAATATATATATACAATTATTCTAATTAATTATATATATAAAAGACTTAGATGCTTCTGAAAATATTGCTTAATAATAAAAATGTTATTATTTTATTGTAACCTTACTTGCTCATTTTTTAGAGACTAATAATTAATTATAATTTAAAATATAAACATCAGTAAATACAATACAACGAAAGAAACTGACCCTGCAATTCTTTTGGTTGTTACGAGATATATGGGATCTAATTAAAATTGCGAGATAACTTAGCCAGTATTGTTATTATAAATAACAGAAAATATAAAAAAATATATTTTGTTAATTGTTCAACGATCATTATGCAGCGTGGAAAAGTTCTACATATAATCTAAAATTAAAATTAAGTTTGCTTCTCCAATTTATTTTGAAATTAAACAATCCAACGTTAATAATTAATGTAACAATCAACATATTTTATAATGACTAATAATGATGATTATTAATAATATTAATTATTTAAAAATAAAATAAAATGAATAAAATTAAAACGATTTTCATTCACATAGAAATTAAAAAAATCCCTTGTAAATTGTCAGACCATTGAAACTAATTGTAGAATTACAAATTAACTTTAAATTAATTCTAGGTACAAATAAATTATTAGATTGTGATTTATATTTAATCATACGTAATTATTATTTAATTTATGAACTCACCAACTGCCAGAACGGCGAGGATGATTGCTTTGAACATCATTTTGTAGCACTAGTTAATACTATTGTTGCCGCTGCGAACGTTGGAAGCCGACTGAGAGACAAATGGTTACTCTGGGCTTTATATCATCCCAGTAAGGGAACAGGACCGCAGAACAGTCTTTCTCAACCTTTTTCCACCACTGACTGGGGTTTTACCATGATCGTCATAGACCCTTAACCTTTACACCTTATCAGCTGCAACCGTTCTATGTTAATGATTTGTAAGAGAGGTGAAACGGATAGTCATATGACCGGATACCGAAAATTGATACTCGGGGAACTATGAGGCCGGATAGCCAGAATATCCGGAGGCCAGGTATTCGGTTAATTACAGGGAAGGCCATTGAATAAATTCGGGTGATCTAGAAACTTTATTATTATTTAACGATTTGAGAGTGAACGTGGTGCTCTTGGGTTGTTTAGTATTAATTACTTGTTTACTTACTGCGTAATTTGCGTGCAATAACATGATTATAATATATATTAATCAAAGCAAAACTAATTGTACTAATTAAGACGTTGATTTATTATTTACCGAAGTAATTTTTAGGAATTATCGTGACCTTTTTACATCCGGCATCCAATCAAATACTTGGGCACTACCCGGTCCAGATACCGGATAGTTACCGGTATCCATTTTATTTCTACCATTATTTCCATTTTGACGTGGTATAGACATGTCAGAGGCTTTTAGTATGAGTCATTGCATGCGGATGTTTGTAATTACTGAAGATAGTATAATGGGCAGTCTTATCACTAACATGTGATCTCTGCCAGACAATCAAGAATGGACTGGATAAGATAGCCTTTACTGGTACTAGTTGTGGGTTACTTACCTTCTATTTAGCAGACAATCGTACTAAGTAATTGAGCCTACTGTTAGTATTCGGTACATTACTAGCCGCCTTTGTGATCCGCTAATCTAGTTAGTCCATTCAACGTTTGTCTGGAAGAAATCGTTATATTGCGCCAATTGTACAACAATTTTACCCATACCTGTATTTTTTATTTTATTATGTTCAACAAAGTATACTTATGAATCTATACAAAACTAAAATACGATGTTTATTAGTACTGTATGTTTAATTCTATATATAGGATAGGAGCTGAACAATAACTAATAGCAGTAGGTGTGCAACAAGACATACACCAAAATTGTGGTATATCCATAAAAAAATTTTTTTAATAAATTTACTGTTACATTTCGCAAAAGTCTCACAACGTGTATACACCCTTGCGCTAAGGGCGAGGGGGGAGGGCGGGGTTTACGCACGAGCTTGCCACGTGATCACTTTAGGTACTGTTCACTTCTTGCGCACCCAGTGTTCATGATAATGTATTTTATAGGACAATTACGTCAAAAATTTAGGTTATAGGTTTTTTATATATTTGGGACGGGAATCGAATACTGAACACCCTCCCTTAATATGTCCCTCGTTTAACCTAACATACTGTATAATACTAGCGGCCCGGTACGTGCTTCGCTACGTATAAGGCATAGTAATAAAAAATACGATTATTAAGTTCGTTTATTCAAACAAAAAAATATTTTAAGTTGCTAAAAGATATTGATTTTTACACTTTTTCAAGACTTCTTTTAAATTTTCTCTACGAACAAACCTTCCCTGGACTTCCACGAATAATTCAAGATCATAAATAGCCAAATCGGTAAAGGCGTTGTTGAGTTATAACATTACAACGAAAAGTGGCATTGATTTTTTTATATATATATATATAATATTATATATTGTATTATATTATTATAGTGCTTTGTGTCCTTTGTGTCCATCTATTATATATATGTATGTTTGTAAAGTACCCAGCAACACAGGGTTTAGTTTCCCTTATGCGGTTTTTTATTATTATTTAAAGACAACGCCAGTTGTCTTTAAATAATGTTTGTCACTCAATCATGCACATATGTGTCATCGGATTTGGATGAAATTGGATTGGAGATAGGATACAGACTACACTAGATTAGCTAAATGAAAGGCACAATTAGAATATAAATATAATTATCAGTATTATGCTTTTGAATTCTTATTTTACTTTTATTACCTTGTGACAATAGGGAACCGCGAATATCGGATTAGGAAAAATTTGCCATAGCATAGTAACCTACCATGTAACAGTTTACGTGGTAGGATAGCAGGCATATCCCACTATCCTACTGTCATATATCCTACGGTCTGAATCAAAATATGTTGTATTCAATCTTCATGTACAAAATGTTAAATATAAATTACAGATTTATTGAACAAATTGTTAAAAATAAATTACAGTTTGAGGTACACTCTAAATAAATTAACGCGATAGGCAATTTGGATTTGTGTACATTATTGTTTAAGTACTGTATTACTTAAACAACAAATACTTAAATTATTAGCAATGTAATACGACCAAAACAAACAAACATTTATTTCCGTCACGGGAGGTATCCAGTTCATCTAAACTAATATTATGAAAAGGAAAGGTTTGTGTGTATGTTTGTAACGAATAGGCTCAAAAAGTATCGGACCGCTTGTTAAAATTCTTTCACAATATGAATGCTACATTATCACTGATTAATATAGGCTCTTTTAATTGCAAGAAAAAATAAGGATCCTTACTAAAACTACAATAATGTTACACAAGATGTAAAAAAATGCCTATTAAATATCTTTCATCGCATGCGCTGCGAAAACTATTGATGATAGAACAAAGAAAAGTTCCACACTATTAAAGAACATATATAAATATCTACAAAAAATGTCGCGACAGCATGTGTCTAACTATTGTAGTTATGTCACTATAACGACTTTTTAACATTTAAAAAGATATTCTTTTTAATAGATTTTCTGATTTAATAGATATTCCGACCAAAATCAAACCAAGTTATTTATACCTTTGCCTTAATCCTTACCTAAACAAATGATTTCTTATGCAAGACTGTTTAAATACCTGTAAATTACTTTTTAGTTAAAATCGGACATTCCATTCGAAAGATATTACGAGTTTAATAAAATTGAAATAAAATTAATTCGCCGCTACGTCACCGCCGTAAAGCGCCGGAGCGCCGTCGTCGGGCCGGAGTGCAGGAGAGTCGGAAATCCTGGTATAAAAAATGATGCGGCATTGGGAAGATTGTACAGCGTTCATCCGGAGTGTTTTTACCTCAGGTAAAAACTACTACTACTTCACCATGTACAAGGCTCAACATCGTTCCAGAACTTTACAAATGTTGACGGAGTTACTTAAGAAACTTACAAAGACTTACTTGCCGAGATAGAGGTTTACATTATGCCAAAATGTTTAAAAAATAAATGTCCACCCGTTCGAAGCCGGGACGGGCCGCTAGTATTAAATATTTGGAAGCATATAAGAACCACACCAGGTTCAAACTTAGCCGGCTCTTTTTAAAATGACCTAAATACATTTAAAATCAAATCTAATGCAGTTTAGGGAAATATTTTTTGAGTAAAATTAAAAATCCATCACGTCTCGACACTCGGCAGTTTGGTGGTAGCTAACAGTGGAGAATCCATCATTTTTTTTAAAGACAGTCAGTCGATAGGCAAGTTAATCCCCGTGTCGCGGGGGACACAAAGAACAACCCGACTCAAAACTACTAACTAACAACTCCTGCGCGGGAATCGAGCCCGGGGCACGAAATGATGACACGACTGCTTTAAACGCTGCACCATACGTGCAGTCAAAAATAATAATTCTACTAATATTAGAAATGTGAAACCTTGAATGTTTGTTACATAATCACGCAAAATAATCCTGATGGATTTGGATGAAATTTGGGACACAGATAGTATATTACCCGCATTAACACGGAGAAGTATCCTCTGTATAATTCCGGAAAAAATGGTACCTGTGGGATCAGCGAAAAACGAAATATAGGACATATTACTTGACATTTTATTATTTATTTATTTTGATAAGAAACAAACGGTCATACAGAAGAACTTAAATATTTCATGTTTTACTTAAAGACCTATAGTTTCCTCATGGATTAACAAAGTATTAGTTGATGAGCTAAGTTCTTAGCTACTTATGAAATTTAAAAAGGTTATACTAAAGACAAAAACATTTTTTCAATGATGTTACTGTACAACAGAAAACATCAATGTCTGCTAGTTTTTCCCTATTATTATACGCGTCTTATGAATGAAATGAAGAATGTAAAATATTTATTCAGATAAGATTTACATTAAAAATACTATTGCCAAATTGCATTACAGTTATGGAACTTTATTCCGCGATAAAAGGTATAAAGGCCTGTATCTTATTATAAGGGCAACGCAGACGAAGCCGCGGTTAGCTAGGTCCTACCCGCAACCATACAGACGCAAAGACAGGGTCTTCTTATTGACAATCATTTATTTAACCAGCCATGTTTTTATTTAGTTTCGTAATCTTTGATTTATTTCAATATTCAATTTGATAAGTGATGTGAGTGGTTGTGATTCGGAACACTCCTTAAGCCATCGGCCCCGGTTGTAATGAGAATATCAATGGTGACCGTAACCTACGGAACGGACATTGCAACACCAGGTGCATCACTACCGACTTCTTAGAAACATTATCTCTTCTTTTTTATGGTCTAGGTACATGCAATGTAGTCTCTTGAGAAAATCGTGGCAAAAGTCTTCAGCGCACATCGAAGGAAGTGTCGCTGCAACCGTACTGTAGTCACATAGCTCGTAGTTCGTCGTCTTTGGGGTTCTGGAGTGGCGACCACGAACCGGAAGACGCAGCGTGAACAGGCCCCCTACAAGGTGGACCGATGATCTTGCCAGGTATCGGGAAGCCACTGGATGCGGGCAGCGCAGGACCGGCTATTGTGTAGAACCTTGGGTACGCCTTCGTCCAGCAGTGGACGTAATTCGGCTGATATGATGATGATGATGAAATTTTTTCGGAATTTCTTATAAAAATTACACTATGCAGACGCCTGAGGCAGACGCTGAATCAATAACTTCTTGAGCAAAACCATAATTACATTCAGTCAAAAAAAGTATCGGGAATGGATGATTTGTTTATGGTTCCAAATTCAAATTTTTGATTTTTTGTTGTTGTTAGATTGGCACAACTGCTTTCCATATTGGCGCGGAGTTTGAGTTACATCTGTTATTTATATTAAATACAGTGCTGGTTTTAGTAATATCATATATAGTGTGTATTGTGAATTTCATAATGGACAAAAATATCGAACAAAGAGTTTGTCTTAAATTTTGCATCGCTAATGGAATTTCGTGTTCGGAGTCACTGAAAATATTACAGAAGGCTTACGGTGAATCGAGTTTATCAAAAACTCGTGCTTATGAGTGGTTCAAAGCGTTCAAAAGCGGTCGAGATATGATGAAAGATTTGCCTCGCTCTGGTAGACCATCAACGTCTGCAACTGAAGTTAACATCGCAAAAGTGAAGGAAATAGTGACTGAAAATCCTCATTCAACTCTGAGAGAGATAGCCGCCGAACTTTCTGTATCTCACGAGTCGATTCGTACCATTTTAACTAATCATTTGGGTATGCTAGTCCCAAAAGATCTGAATTTTCTCCAAAAACTCAATCGCATGAGTTTCGCTGAGGACATGGTAGAACGAGTCAATTCCGACCGAACATTCATGAAACGCATTGTTACTGGTGACGAGACGTGGGTTTACGAGATTGACATGCAAAATAGTCAACAAGCTTCGGAGTGGCGCCTTCCAACTGAATCGAAAACGAAAAAACCACGCCAAAGTCGATCAAAAGTCAAAGTCATGTTGACTGTTTTCTTTGACTATCGCGGTGTTGTGCACTCTGAATTCTTACCGGAAGGTCAAACGGTAAATAAAAAATATTATTTGAGCGTTATGCGGCGTTTAAGAGAGCAAATTCGACGAAAAAGGCCAGATTTGTGGAAAGAAAATTCTTGGATTTTGCACCACGATAATGCGCCTTCGCACAAGGCTATCACTGTGAACGAATTTTTGACCAAACACCCGACAAATACCATCCAGCAACCACCATATTCACCAGATATGGCTCCAGCTGACTTCTTTCGTTTTCCTAAACTCAAATTACCACTTCGTGGTACCCGTTATCAATCGGTAGAAAACATGAAGGACAATTCGCGGCGAGAACGGAACTCAATTCCGAAAGCAGCGTTTAAAAAATGTTTTGATGAATGGATTATTCGTTGGCGTAAGTGTATCGTTTCTGAAGGAGCATACTTTGAAGGTGATAAAATAAATTTGGATGAATAACAAACATTTTGTATATTATTGATCTTTTACCGGTACCTACTTTCTTGACAGAGTAGTATATAACCATATTAAGTAAAACCATAAACCAGACGAGACAGCTTGTGCAGGCCCCTTACATGATGGACCTATAATTTTGTTAAGGTCTGGAAACTTCAGCGGTTTCCAGACTGGGTAGCGCAAGAACGATATTGTAAAGATCTTGGGAGGAGGCTTTCGTCCAGCAGTAGACGTCTTTCGGCTGATATGATGATGATGCGAGTGATGCACCTGGTATAAGAAAAGTTCATTAGTGGCGACCACAAACCGGAAGACGCAGCAAGGGTACGCCTCCTACTTGATGGACCAATAATCTTGTGAAGATCTGGAAACCACTGGATACGGGTAGCGCAAGACGACATTTGTAAGCAGCGGCCGCCGAGCGCTAGATACACTATTGTTGGTGAAAATTCATTTAGGGAAATAATTAATCTAACCTCAAAACTTTAACCATGGATATCTCCATAACCATGGGGTCCACGGGGTGGGAATGGTACAGGGGGTAGCCCTCTCCCCCTCCTCCCCTCTCCCACCTTCGTTCGCTTACGTTTGAAGGCGATTTGATTTGAGAAACTAAAATTACTTTTATCGGTCCAAGGAAGTAACAGAATGGCTACTTTTCTCACATTAATATTCATGAAGTCCGCCTTCTGATCGTCAATCGGACGAGTGGCCCATGTTTTCGCGTATTAATATATAAAGCGACATTTTCACGAAACTTCCCTAAAACCAACCCTCTCATTCATCTCCACGTCAGTAATCGTCCTAAGCCGAGGTTCGAACTCCAAACCGACCGTCCCAGGACCGTCTGCAGCGAGTTACTTATCTTTTAGTCTTATTTGCTAGACGACTTGAACCCCACTCACTTCCATTGCCCGAAGCAGTGAAAGCCTCCAAACCTAGCTGTAAACGTCATGTTAAAAAAAGGAGAGGTTTTGTGTGAGGAAAGTACCATATAAAATTCCATCATGACGATTACGAGATTTACAATCGTGTACTTCAGTGAATTGTTATTGTTTGCTTTATGTTATCGCTTACAATATTATTCCAGTCGATTAGCATCATATCATAGTACCTTATATCGATTGATGCAATAGTTCAGCGTATCATATTGGCCTTGAAACTGTTAAAGCATCTTCTACACGGTTGCAAACCAACTTCCCACCATAGGTCACCCTGGTGGTTGCCATCCACCCTAGTGGTTAACCTCCTCACACCAATCAATGAGATTTTTTTCATTGAACAGTAATTTCCCTCAAATATTTGACTACTTAAATAAAACGCCATGCCATTCTACTAATTTCAATGAATAATGTTTCGTTATCCAAGCTGTTCGTTCGTGGAATGCATTGCCGATATATGTATACCTACATGTGTTTTGTATGTGTATGTTTACTTTTGCGTATTGGTAGAAATACGTAACCTATCTTTTCTTTTCTGAAATAATTTCGTAAAATTTTTGCTAGTATTATCCATTTATAATATATTCTGGTTCATCCAACGTGAAACGGTTGCATTACCTATATCGTTCTATGCATATTGTACTGTTTATGTTCCTTGTGCAATAATGTATACTTCTTCTCCTTCTTCTTTCGGATGAATAAGACAAAATATTCTCGTGTTGTCCCGTGTTTACATTTCGTTTTCTATAATAGTGTTCCTGGCAGAATTTCGCCTTCGTCAGCCGAATAATTATTGGTAGATTAGCCAGCTATACCTACATGATATAGTGCAGTGGTACAGCAGTATCATAATCCGATGTGAGGCCTATCCAACACGATCGGGGGAACTCAGGCGCATGTGTTTCCCCCTTCCCAAATAACTCGGGCAACCTTGGTCACACCCAGGGTCACATTATAGTTAAATCTTTACATATAATAAAATCGTAGGAAATTAAAAACTGTATATTGAATATTTTTTTAAATGGATACTTGAGGCGTGATCTATAATCGATATGGAAGCCAAATATATAGTTTTTTGTTTTTTGTCTGTATGTATGTCCGGGCTAAACTCAAAAAGTACATACTGCATGGATTTACTTAAAATTTTGCATGAATATTACTATGAGGTCGGGTCAATATATAGGCTAGATATTATCACGCTGTCACCTACGGGGGAGGAGCTGTGATAATTTATAAAGTTTAACGCGGGTTAAACCGCGGGGCACAGCTATAAATAATAAATATCCTGGACATATCTCACAGCGTCATTTACCTCAAACTTAATAAAGCTTGTACTATGGATACTAGATAAGGAAAAAAATATTATTTATAAATTGATAATTTATTATTTACTTTTTTATAAATTGATACTTACAATACACAGAAAACACCCAGAACAAAATAAATAGACATGTTCATGAACACAAATATTTGTCTTGGATCATAATAATGCTACTTCAAGATCTGAGTCACGGCTGTCGTCAACATTAAAAGTATGTTGTATTCCATAAAGTGCCGGTGCTTTCCCAATCATACTCATGGAGTGGAAGAATTTTATGCTCCACCTTTCTTAAATGCTGCTACTGTTTAGTGCTACCCATGGCTTTTTCATCCTCGAATACCCGCATCGAAACGAAATTGGGACTATTAGGGCCTTTTATCAAAATTGTTATATAAAAAAATAATATTATATCTAAGCATAAATAAAGTCGAATTTTTATATGTATTACTAGCAGTGCCCCGTGGTGTTACCCGCGTTAAATTTTATAAATTTTCTTTGCTATAAACCTCACGGAGCCCGAGACCTTTCCAACGAATGCAAAACCGTGGAAATCGGTTCGTGCGTTCTGGAGTTATAGCGTCAGGAAGGAAAAACCGACTTATTTTTATATAGTAGATTTTAATACTTGTTAGATATTGGTACTAGAATTTAATCTATACATATAATAAAAACGTAGGAAAGTCAAAACTGTATATTGAATATTTTTTTAAAGGATACTTGGGGCGTGATCTATAATATGTAGGTAGCCTATATGTTGACCAGACTTCTTAGTAATATTCATGCAAAATTTTAAGTAAATCCATGTTGTACTTTTTGAGTTTAGCCCGGACAAACATACAGACAAACAGACACACTGACAAAAATTGTAAAAACTATATTTTTGGCTTCATCACGCCACAAGTATCCTTTAAAAAAAAATTCAATGTACAGTTTTGACTTTCTTACGACTTAATTATATGTATAGATAGTCACATTTGTCAGTGTATAAACGTCTTCCCAACAAAGGTAAGATATAGTACATGTACTGGTAATGTTTTCAATGTATTTTTATGATAGCTATAATACTTACTATAGAATACATATAACTACAATCAATGATTAAACTGGACGTGTGGTGCTGTGGTTAGACTAAATGTCTGCAAAAATCATCTTTTTCTTATCGGCAACAATGATTGAAATAATGAACTTCATTCAGCAGCTCATAATGCAGTATTTGTGTACTTAGTATTCAAAATGTTATCAATCAATCAATCATTTATTATTTGTATTTTTTTGTAATATAACTTCTAATAAGTTTAAATAAAAAAAATCAAAGATTGGCTGACGATTTGCTATAAAACAACCTACTGGTAAGCTATGCCTAGTTTACTTTTGTAGTTAAAGTCTAAAATCATCAAAAGTTGTAATGCCCAGATTAAGTTTCTAATTAATGTGGCCGATTTATAATATAATAGCTGTGCCCCGCGGTTTTCCCCGCGTGAAAGTTTATATATTATCACAGCTCCTCCCCCGTAGGTGATAGCGTGATAATATGTAGCCTATATGTTGACCCGACTTCTTAGTAATATTTATGCAAAATTTGAAGTAAATCCTTGCAGTACTTTTTGAGTTTAGCCCGGACATACATACAGACAAACAGACACACAGACAAAAATTTAAAAAACTATATTTTTGGCTTCGATATCGAGCAGATCACGCCCCAAGTATACTTTATAAAAAATATATAATGTAGGTACAGTTTTGACTTTTCTACGATTTTATTATATGTATACGATACGATCCTATCTATCAAATCTAACGCGGTTGGCTGTGACAACATCAGTCGACGCATGTTAGTACCAATCCTGGACCACCTTCTTCCCGTAATAACCCATATCGTTAATTATTCCTTGTGCCATGGTTCTTTCCCCACTTTATGGTGTAAAGCCTATGTCCGTCCACTTCCTAAAGTCACCAACCCATCACTTCTCACCCACTATCGTCCTATCTCCATCCTTCCCTTCCTATCCAAGGTACTTGAGTCCGCTGTCCATAAACAACTTTCCCATTTTATCCTATCCAATAACTTAATAAGTCCCTTACAATCCGGGTTTAGGCCTGGTCATAGCACCACCACCGCTCTCCTAAAAGTGACTGGCGATATTAGGGCTGGTATGGAGGCCACTATGGTCACAGTCCTGGTGCTGGTTGATTTCTCCAACGCCTTTAATACCGTCAGTCACGATATCCTTTTATGTATCCTTTCCTACCTTAGGGTGTCTGACGAATCTCTGGAGTGGTTTTCTTCATATCTTCAAGGGCGCCAACAGTCTGTTCGCAGTGGTGATGTTTCATCAAACTGGTGTAAATTAGACACTGGCGTTCCTCAAGGCGGTATCCTTTCTCCCCTCTTATTTTCGGTATTTATAAATCTCTTAACTCAAAATCTTCAGTGTTCGTATCATCTTTACGCCGATGATCTACAACTTTACGCACAGACAAGCATCGATAAATTAGCAGAAGCGATCATCGCCATAAATAGGGATCTTGATTTAATTAGGGAGTGGGCTAACAGGTTTGGTTTGACTGTCAATCCACTCAAATGTCAGGCTATCATCGTGGGCAGTTCCCGAATGATGAGTTTAGTGGATGTTGACAGTCAACCTCCAGTCTTATATAACAATTCTGTTATTCCATACTGCCAGAATGTTAAGGACCTTGGTCTGCTGGTTGATGCTACTTTAAGCTGGCAAAACCAAATCGTTAGCGTTAGCCAAAGAGTGACTGGGATCTTGCGGTCACTGTATAGATTAAAGAATTTCCTACCATCCGAGACAAAAGTAACGCTCGTGCAGGCCCTTCTTTTTCCAATAATCGACTATGGTGATGTGTGCTACTTTGACCTGAATGCAGATCAACTCAATAAATTAGACCGTCTTCTGAATAACTGCATTCGATTCGTATTCAATCTTCGTAAGTACGACCATGTGTCATCTTACCGTTCTCAATTGAATTGGATGCCCATTCGGCACCGAAGAAACCTCAGAGCACTCACTACACTATTTTCTCTTCTCGACTCTCCGATTTCTCCATCCTACTTAGCTCCCTATTTTCAGTATCTATCTTCTAACCACAACAAAAATCTCCGTTCCACTCATAACAGACTTTTACAATGCCCTTCCCATCGGACTAACTTCTTACATTCTTCCTTCTTTGTACAAGCTATCCTTCTCTGGAATGCGCTACCTCCGGAAATCAGAATGGCTAAGACGCGGGTTACTTTTAAAATCAAAACTCGTGACTACATTCACAAAAAAATTAAGGCAGAATCATCTTAATATTACAGTTTGTGTATATATTATTATATATATAATATATTTATAAATTTATATATATTTGTCTATATATATACCTATATATTTATATATTTATAGTATAGTGTGTAGTTATGTAACTATTGTATTTATAATACGATTGTATTTTATAGTATTTGTCAAGTATTTTAGTAATTTTTATTATACTTGGTCTATAGTGCACCTACCATATTATCTCTGCATCACCCTAAGGTTGACTGGGAGAGAATGCCTTTGGCATTAAGTCCGCCTTTGTACAGTTTTGTGCAATAAGTATAAATAAATAAATAAAAATAGGAGATAATTTCCTGGGATATTATTCACACACGGCCATCCGATCCCAAACTGAGCAGAGCTTGTACTATGGAAACCAGATAACTGATATGCTACATATATGTATACTACTTTTCTTTTGCAAATACATACTTATATAGATAATTACACCCAGACTCAGGATAAACAAACATGTTCATGCACACAAATATCTATGCTTAGTGGGAATCGAATTCACGACCTGCGACGTGAAAGACAAGCATCTAACAACCACGCCAAGTGGCTGGATTTTGGAGAAAAAATATGTGTTATGCACCCATTCAACCTATCCACATTATTCCGTTTAATAAATATACATTTAGGATAATTGTATCTTATTAAACGAAACGCTGTTTGCAAACCTCATTTATCTACTTTAGGTACTGGAAAGTACAGACGCCAACACATCCAGCTACTACAATTTGTAAAAGTTCTTTTATAGATTTTCAACTTTATCACATAAGCATAAAGTTCAGTTTCAATTGGGGAAATTTGACAGATTGGGGTAGCTTCATGTGCTGGCGTCTGTACCATCACGGAGCTCGCACCGATGTGTTTCGGATTCAGCACAGGACAATTATTTGACGGACTCATAGATAGTTGTTGGTTGTTGTTGTCTGGGGCTGTTTTGTGTATGAGAATATAACTTTTATAAAGTCTCTTTCTACAGGGATATATCAGTAGTTCAAGTGATGTCTTATAAAAAAAGTATAACATATATTGGCGAATGCCCGTTCTACGCCATAACGGTACATTTGAGGAACCACCTTTACTAACTATGTTGTAAAGACTGTGTAACTATGTAGTACTGCTGTTGTAAAAGTGTATAACATCAAGATTAAGAACTTTATTGTTGATAAAATGTTGTTCATTGTTCGTTGATAGTATGTTGTTCATACTATCTTTTCTCTTATTTTTGCATAATTGTTCGACTCTCAATTTGAACTTACTCATATGTTTTAACTTTATCTGTGGTAAACGGTGTGGATATCATAATTAGTTATATTGTAACATTATTATAGTGTAATATTGTGATATTGTTAGTTTACCCAATAAATATAAATATATATATATATATATATATATATATATATATATATTAACAAGGAATCGTACATAGCGTATATTTGCAATGTTAACTTATGTAATGTAGGTATGCCGTGTGGTTTCTGGCCTAGCAAGAATAACAGGGCCACCCCATAGTACCCCGTGGCTGTCGTAAATAGCGACTAAGGGAAATAGTAGGTCGGGTAGCAGCGCTTCCTGTGTATTTTAAATAAAATAATAAATAAAAAAGGTTTTTATTCACGTAGACTTTAAAAAAGCGCTTGTAGATAGTCAGAACATGTTTGTAGTAATATAGTTGTATACATTATTATTTCTAGTAACATAGATATTTAGGTACACATTGTATTGATTGTATTAAAACATTTATAAAATTTATTTTATAACAACAATGATATTTAGCTAGCTCGTATCAAGTTATTGTCAAGAAATTATGTTTAAGTTTAATTATCTAGTTTAAGTCTAATATTTTTAATACATATTGTCATGTGTATTAGCTACCTAACTGCGGTCGCCAACTCGCAGACCAAGCGCGGTGAGTACGGCAAATCCCTCCAAATGGCAAAGTTATGGAAATCTTTGGGGGAGGCCTATGTCCCGATATGGTAAACGAAAAAACAGCCCATGTAGGCTTGTTATTTCCGTTTTCCAAGATACTATTAGGTGGTCGACGTTCAGTCATTGGATAAATTAGATCTTTGCCTATGTAATAATAGAAAGAATAAAAGATCAGAGAAAGAAGAATATATAATGTCCCTACGCGGGACATTATAGCGCGCTATAATATAGGGCACATTCTATTCCATCACTCTCATGATCCAATGACCAATGACTGGCAACACGACCGAAACTCAGGTACAGAACCGACGGCTTTGCGTGCTCTCCGAGACACGGGGGTATGATAGTTTAAGTAGGTACAAACCTTTGTGGTTTAAATATGCTATGTACACTAAACAATTATCCTGTATTTAAAAAAAAATAAAAATATACCGCCAACTCGTAGACTTTGGGCTGATACGGAGAAATTTTCTTCACCGAAAACATCGCAAATAATTTTTTGGGCTGACGGATTTTAATCCAGGACCTTGTTATCTGGGGGGAACACGTTACCGCATGACTAATTAACCCACTAGACCTTCAATACAACAGCTTATTTTTAAGTGGTACAACAAATATCATAAGTTCGATAAAATTCATTAGAGTAAAAATAAGTTAAGTACCTCACTTTGGGATGTATTTTAATCACCTTATATTAATTATTTGCATATTTTGTCACGATAATGACTTGGCATTAGAGACTTTGACAAACAAAGTTATTAATAGTTAAATATACTTAAATATTATTTTTTATGGGAAGTATTTAACTGCAAATAAAATCTTCCTTTTGTATTAAGTATAAAAAGTTGGACGACGGACCGACGATCTTGTGCGGGTCGCGGGAAGCCGCTGGATGCGGGCAGCGCAGGACCGGCTATTGTGGAGATCCTTGAGGGAGGCCTTTGTCCAGCAGTGGACGTCTTTCAGCTGATATGATGATGATGATGATAGAAAGTTGGGTATCCTAAGCATAACTACTGATCGCTTAGCGAATGTGGTTGGGACTGACCCGCTATTGCAGCGCTTCAGGTATGTTTGCCGAGGAGCGCACATAAGACGTTTACACGCTAATGCGTAAAAATATTGCCTCCGGAGGTGGCGGGACAGCTCCAACATTGCTGTATTAGGTAGGTTCATACAGTTGCACGTCATACGATCTACTGGTAGAGACTAGTGCTACTGAACTGAGAAATTGTGATGTATATAAGTAAACTAAAATAAGATTATAAGTATTAACATAGAATAAGAAAAATATTACTAACCTACTAAAACTAGCATATAATTAAGTTGCTAACATATTTTTAAGACAATTTGTTACTTACACAGTGGAGCCTACGTAGTTCTAAAATAAAGATCATTAGCATTTTTTTTATTAATCCTAAATAATTGTAACCTGTTAGCTGTAAGTTTTCGAAAACTGCAAATAATTAAATAAATTATTAGCAAAATAGTTATCTAAAAATATTAAACTTAAAGAGATTAATTTGCATATTAACAAATAACCAAAACTTACATGCTATAATATTTAATACCTACTAATAAAAAACTGAATTTAAATCGTCGCCTGCGGGCAAGGTGCCCAGAAAGCTGGCCACATTACCCCGTTGAATAGCGAGGCTAATACGTTGTTTTAAGTACGAGCCAGCTCTCTGGTCACCTGACGACTTGATTAGACGCCTGGACAGCTCCCTAACGAAAACACGTGCTTCTGGATCCCAGGGACCCTTTGTTTCCACCCCAAAGGGAAGAAAGATATATCCTTCACCGATTGAAATATATTTTCTTCGCTTAAGGGCCTCCGCGGATTAAATATTATAATCTGAACTGTGTTGCTATAGTGTAAGTCAGCGTGATGATGAATCAACTTGTAGCGTGATCACTGTATACCTAAAATACTAAAAAGCAAACTTATTATTTTATAATATTCTTGCAAAATAATTTAGTAAGAGATATAACTTATCAACCAATTCAGATAAACAACATTTTTTATCGATTACTCAGTACTCTTGTTAATTTAATGATTACAGGAACCAATAATATACAGTAACAAATAATAGGTAAAGAAATTGGGAAAATACCACAATAAGAACATCATATTCACTTAGATCTATCAGAAAACATATGAGTTTATCACAGATGATGTGATAAACTCATATATTTTCTGATAGATCAATTCAAGTATAAATAAAATGAAACAATTGAATTCCAAATAAAACTTAATGGACAACAAATTTTAAAGTATTTCCATATTAGCTGGAAAATTCTTCATTTTGTTTTTCCCTGAGTACACGTATGAAAAATTTCACCATTCAATCTAGAAGTCACTTGGCCACCTTGGTAGTTCCTGCAGGAAAACAAAATATTGCGGAAAAAATTAAACGAAGATTTAAATCTACTATATAAAAATAAGTTGGGTTTTCCTTCCTGACGATATAACTCCAGAACGCACGAACCGATTTCCACGGTTTTGCATTCGTTGGAAAGGTCTCGGGCTCCGTGAGGTTTATAGCAAAGAAAATTCAGGAAAAATTTCAACAGAAAAGCGGGAAAATCTTCTTTAACGCGAGTGATACCGCGGAGCATAGCTAGTCTTATATAATACTAGCTGTGCCCGCGACTTCTTCCGTAATAGTGTCTTTGGGTAGTATTCGAAAATCAAAATTCGCATGCGTGTGTCACAGAATTCTGCTCTCACGGGTCTGCCCGTTTGGGTAAGCTCACGTATAGGCATAAATAAGCTCAATTAGGCATATTTCCCCACCTTAAATGGGCCGTATCATGCCGCGCTGTCATTTTACACCTTTAAGGGTAAAACTTTTACAAACTTTTAATGTCATATTTGTTTATATCGAATTGACAGTATTAAAAATAAGTTTGAAGCTTCCAGCTCTAAAAATGACTATAATTCCATTAAATTTTTCGTTTCCCCCTTTCAACCCCTTACAATCCTTTTTTTGCATTCAAAGTAGCCTATGTCCTTTCTCAGGCTCTACGCTATCTGTGAACCAAATTTCATTTTAAATCGGTTCAGTAGTTTAGTCGCGAAGGCGCGGCAAGCAGACATACAGTTATTTTCGCATTTATAATATAAGTAAGGACTATCTTGGCGCTACAACGTGATGACATGTCTATAAGTAATAAAGGCACTGTATTTAAAAAATAATATTATGCCACTTTGGTATCACTAGATGTAAGACAATGGAAAATAATCAGAACATCTGAGCGAGGTAGTGGTTGCCGTTAATGAACATTCATCATCATCATCAGCCGAAAGACGTCCACTGCTGGACAAAGCCCTCCCCCAAAGATCTCCACAATTGCCGGTCTTGCGCTATTCGCATCCGGCAGTTCCGCACAAGATCATGGGTCCATCTTGTAGGGGGCCTGCCCACGCTGCATCTTCCGGTTCGTGGTCGCCACTCGAGAACCTTTCTGCCCCAATGGCCGAACAATGCCAATGAACATTAACGGCAAACATCACCTCCCTTCCAACAATCAGGGCTGACGGCTTAATCTTATTTCAACTTAATAAAGTTTCTCTGTCAACTAGATGCGGAAAGAGACATATGTCTCTATCACAACGATAGGTCACTGCGGGAATAGCATTCGTGACCTGCCAAGTACAAAGGTTTGGTATGAAAGTGCACACGGACACGGTCGAACTTAACAAAGAAGTCAGTAAAACATCTTAAGATTATGATTAATGCTTTCAAATACACCCTGATTGTTCTGTCTTGTAAGCACCAGGCCCAGAAACGTCTTAAACTTAACTTAAATTAGATACAGCAAAATGTTATTTTTTTATACTTTACGAACAGTTAATTCTACGTATGTGTAGGTATTTTGTTTGCGAATAAGTTTGGTAATCAGTTTTCTCATACTGACCTATCTCTATAGATATAGATGGAATAACCCGAAAAATATATTTACTATAATTGCTCTAAAGTTATTGTTTCCCTGAATTTGTTTTTTTTTTACTAACTTCGCTTTGTAGTATATAATATATGTTATGTTTATCGTATATGTGGAAAATACCAAGTATTTGATAGACCCGTTTAAAATATTATCAACTTTTTTCTTTACTTCTTCATTTGTTGCACGCTATTCTAAATACTTATGCTCCTATCCATCCAAAGGTTGTCTGGAAGAAATCGCCTAATGCGTTAATACCCCCCATTGTACAAGACTGTTATTTGTGTCCTATTATTATCCTAGTATTTTCTATTTCAGTTTGTACAATATTCATTAAAAGGTGACTCTTACTGAAACTACCGGTATGATGAGCAAATTGGCATTAATATACCGACACAGACCGACGATGCTGAACCTGCTGGTCGGTCTGGTCTGGTCGGTCCGCTCGGCGTCCCCGACCTATTAGACAATGAGTGTAAGTAAACGTGGGAAAAGATAGTACAGCTGTGTTTCCGCTCCCACTTGTATAATAACCTCCTATGCACGTAATATTAGATAAGCCATTAAAATGTCAAACGTTATAGTAATAATAATAGTATTCATGGGCGTTCAATTTAGCGACGACGGCCAATCTCTACGCAGACTAACAATCACCGCAGGATGCATTATAGTACAGGAATGACTGTGCAAACACGGTCACACCCTTTATACCTCACTTTTGAAATCCGACGGCACAGCTATCTGATAGGACAGGAGAGGAGCAGTCAGATCAGCTGCAGGACCGTGCTTTTCAAAGCATGGGCGTATAATACTGCCAAAAACCGTACTCCGGGCTGATAGAAGTATTTTTTACGCCAGAAAAATCCCATACAGTCTTTGGTCAAATATATTAATATAATAATTATCATAAAGTTACTTAACAACAAATTAAATTGTTTTGTCGTATTATTCTCGATAACATAACAATTCCAGGGACCGATAAGAGGTCAATAGACCCAGAAAATCCTATCAAAACTTATAATAATATGTAATTAGGTATCTAGAAGTATTAATATTACTTAGCAGTAATTTTACGAAATAGTAAGTTTAATTCATTTATCTTTAATGTTTATGGATTTAATTTTGATTTTAATTGAGGTAATGTTCATAGATTAAAATCTGTTGTTTGTAATATGTAGCTAATTGTTTGTTAAATGTGTTTAATTTATATTCGATATCTAAAGATTGTTACAATATTTTTAACTCTTGTTTTCTGTTTATTAAATAATGAATTACGATTGTTATAAGATCAAGGTAATGTAAAGTACAGACGCTAGCACATCAAGCTACCCCAATCTGTCAAATTTCTTTAATAGATTTTCAACTTTATCACATAAGCATAAGGTTCACTTTCAATTGAGGAAATTCGACAGATTGGGTTAGCTTGATGTGCTGGCATCTGTACTTTGTCTGAGAACGTCCTGCATTCATGTAAGACCTACTCACCCAAGATTAATCTCTCTGTATTAGATTCATACAAACCAAAACGTAGCTGGTGTACCTTACAGTTTTTAAAACAACCTGGCACCCTGGATACCAGGTTGGGGTAAAAAAAGTTATTCCAATTGGTTTGGCTATACAAACTCTCTGTATCAATTTATATGTCTCTTGGGCGCACGACCGATTTTAACAAAACTTAGCTATTGAACAAAAAAAAATTTTCCAAATCGGATAATTTAAGGCAGTTCGCAAACAACGAAGAAATCGAGCAACATAGTTACATATAAAAAGTTGGTTATAAATAACAAAATTATTCGTACTTATATATAATATTATTTTTTCTAATACAACAGAATAGTGGCAAGGAAGGGGCTCAAACCATCGAGCAAATAAGACTACCAATTAACGATGACGAACCACAAACGAAGTTCATTGACTCTCCTGATAAAGACATCCTGAGGACGTAAATTGATAAAATATGTTAAGGCCACTAGACATAAAGTATCCTCATCTAAATTTTCTCTACAAAAAGTTATCTAAATTCCGAATAATATGGAAAATTGGAACAATGTGAGTTTCCACTCATAGCTCCCGTAATTTTCAGACTAGCTATCTAATCATTATATATAATGGGGACATTCCAAACATACAATCAACACACGCCGTAGCAAGCCCCGTAACAAAAAATATGACCTGTACACAGATTGAACGTCGTATCAAATATCACTGAACACATAATGCTGCGTTGTAAGTGGTGCTATGACTCCAAAGATATAATAATAATGTCCTTCTAGCCCATTTTTTTCCACAGCTGCACATCTGCGCGGGACATATTATAGTGCACAAGTGTGTGCGCAAACACACACTTTTCATCACTCTAATGATACTAAGGGGACGACTAGCGACACGGAAAAAGGTCAGGTACAGTACAGACGTCTTTACGTGTTCACCGAGGAACAGGGGTGTAATAACGCCATCGTCCATACTTCGGCTGATACTGAGAAGTTTTCTTAACAGAAAAAAATCCAAAAACACTTTTTTGTCGCAACCCGGGATTTGAACTTAGGCAGTCCAACCAACGAGGTAGTAAAAGTTCAAAAATATATAATTACATGCTTACCTACGTATTATGCAAACGTTGGCGGATGATATATATTTTTTAAGGATTTAATAATAATGGACTTTATTGGGTGTGGCAGCGACTGAAAGCAGCTGATCTTTGGAATTCCCTGGCCCTGCGGTGCTTGTATGCGTGTTGGCGGCTGCAGTGACCGTCGTGGTGCCCAAATAATACCAAAATAAGTGAACACCATATTTTGAATGCTAAATGACAAGCGTGATCTGTTGCTGGGCAACAGTGTAACATGCGGTTGCTAAGAGCGACATCCACTGTCCACTGCTGCACTGCCGCGTAATTGGCTCCACTTACGCCTCAAGATCCAGGCCACCAATCAAATTACATGTCTGCGCAGAGCTCGAAAAAAATAATTATCCTCCGTGCAGTTTGCGCAGCACAGTTGACAACAGTGTGCCAAAAAGACTTGTTAATTAATTAATTTTTTAGTAATGTACTTTTTAAAACTAGTTTAGTTGCTCGTATATATATATGTCGCAATCTGCGGGTCTGTCCTATAGTGGTCATAGGAACAGTAATGATGTCGGGCTAATTCAATGCCCACATTGCTCTCAGGCGCGCTTTTTTAAGGGTCAGCATGGCCTAAATGTGCATATTGGTAAGACTCACAAATCTCCTACCAATTCAGTGCATTTGGACCAACCTGACCTTACATTACCTATATTGCAGTCGCAGTCCGATTCCTCTCCTTTCTGGCAAAGACTTTCGAATCTAAAATTAACTACACCGGTTGTTAAGCGTATTCCCCGAGGAGCACGCATAATAGCAGCTCAAAATTTATCCTACAGAATACAAAAAGTTTTAAATAAAAATTCCGAGCTCGCCTGGGAGCAACTGCTGTCTTTTTCTTTCAAAACTCTCCATGTTTCAGTAAATCAAACATCTCTGACATCAGCCATAAAAAAAACTGTACAACCCAACAATACCATTGCAGTGAATCTGATCACCAAGCAAAAAACCATCATGGAGCTAAAATTGGACTTCTACACTCACAAAACCTATTCAGTAAAATAGAATCCAAAGTAAGCGATGGAGATTTACGAGGGGCAGCCCAACTTCTTTTTACCAAAGATATCATTGCTCCTGACACGCCAGAAACCTTGACAGCCCTTATTGATAAACATCCACGTTCGGATCAGCCTCTCTTACCAACACCTTCCTCATCTCATCGCCCTGTCAATGCTCTTCAGGTAACAGAAAAGAACGTCAGAGCAGCAGTAATGTCTTTTAAGAGTGGTTCCGCCGGGGGTCTTGACGCTCTTACTCCCCAACATTTAAAAGACCTCTTGTTTGGTGCCCCTGGCGATGCCGGTCGAGCCCTTCTTAAAGACATTACTGCACTTATAAATTTCATGCTTCAGGGAAAAGTACTTGCACAAATGTCACCTATCCTATACGGCGCCAATTTATGCGCTCTTAAAAAACGAGATGGCGGTATTAGACCTATAGCGGTGGGTTGCTTGTATAGGAGAATTGCTTCTAAGATCTGCTGCAAATATATCCGCACAAAGCTCACAGAAAAATTTCAACCCATCCAGTTGGGATTTGGAAGTAAGGGAGGCTGTGAGGCAGCCGTGCATACTCTTCGTTCATTCGTCACGCACAATGGTGGTGAGGTGATCTTAAAGGTGGATGTTAAAAATGCTTTTAACTCTGTTGACAGAACCACTCTTTTGACTGAAATTCAAAATTTTATACCGGAAACCTACGACTATTTGTGGCAATGTTATGGTTTTGACTCTAAATTATTATATAGATCTCATCTTGTGAACTCTTGCTCTGGATGTCAACAGGGTGACCCACTCGGACCTGCCATTTTCAGTCTTGCCATATACCCTATAATCTCGACACTTAATTCTAAATTAAACATGTGGTATTTAGATGACGGAACCTTAGGTGGCGATGCTTGTACTGTACTACATGACTTGGAAACTTTAATAGACAGATTTCATACGATAGGTTTAGATCTAAATTTTTCAAAATGCGAATTGTTTATTTTAGATACTCTCACTGCCGATAAAAAACAAGATATAATTGATAAATTTTCTATTGTGGCCCCAAATTAAAAGATCATAAACAAACAGTCGCTTCGCCTCTTAGGCGCACCGATTCTGGAAGACTCATTCCTAACTTTTATTGAAGAGCAACGCAACAAATTTGAAGAAAATTCGGTACGTTTAACTAAAATTCATTCTCACATTGCTTTTCATATCATTCGGTTTTGCCTTTTTGTACCTAAATTTACATATGTTCTTCGTTGTTGCCCTCTTTGGAATCATGGTAGTCTTTTGACAATTTTAGACAACACTATCAAAAACATTTTGACCCAAATTCTAAATTGTTCACTTTCGGAAAATGCTTGGCTTCAGGCAGAGGCCTGAAGCCAAGCATTAAAGCATTAAAGTGAAGAGAGCTTCCGATACGTTTCGGAGGTCTAGGCATTCGCAAAATTTCAAGTGTTGCTCTGCCTGCATTTTTGTCTTCTGTCCATGCTATTAACGGTCTATTTCGCAAGATAATTTCCCCATCTATCGTTAATACACCGTTGGTAGGCATGGATGGAGCCAGAGATGCGTGGTCAATGGCCTGTCCGAGTGAGGCGTGTCCAAAAACACGCAGTTCGCAGAGACAATGGGACGAGCCTCTATGTAAACTTGTTCAAAATTCCCTTTTAACCACCTGTCCTGGCACTAGAGATCGGGCTTGTCTCCTCGCCACTAGCGAACGGGAGTCAGGGTACTGGCTGCAGGCAATTCCTTCGACCAGTATAGGAACTCTTCTAGATAATACGGCTTTCTCAGTCGCTGTAGGTCTTCTTCTGGGCATCTCCAGGACAGAGCCCCATAATTGTCACTGCGGGGTTGGGGTAGACCGTTTAGGTCACCATGGCCTATCTTGCCGCCGCAGTGCAGGGAGGCTTTCACGCCACGCTGCCATTAATGACTTCATTCGTCGGGCGCTTGCCACCGTTCACGTGCCGGCTCTTTTAGAGCCTAACGGTATCTCTCGTGACGATGGCAAGAGGCCCGATGGTATTACGTTGATCCCTTGGAGTCGTGGGAGACCACTGGTATGGGACGCTACTTGTGTGGATACACTGGCTCCCTCCCACCTTCAAGTAAGTTCGCGTTCAGGCGGTGCTGTAGCGGAGGCTGCTGAGAACTCGAAACGGAGTAAATATGCTGCCATAGGTGATGGCTATATATTTATTCCGTTTGGGGTCGAAACAATGGGTCCCTGGGGCCCAAAAGCACGGTCCTTTGTCAAGGAGTTGTCCAAACGACTTATAGAGCACTCTGGTGATCAAAGAGCTGGCACGTACCTCGGCCAACGCATAAGCCTTGCGATCCAAAGAGGTAACGTCGCTAGCTTTTTGGGCACCTTACCGGCAGATGGTGACTTGAAAGCGGTTTTTTATCTATAAGTTATTCTTTTATTTGTAATTTAGTATTTTTATTTTAAGTTTATAATGATTGTTTTAGTTTGTACGTAGTTTTAATCTATTTCCAATATCTATGTTAGTATAGTTTTAATTTATTATTACATTTATAGTTAGTTATGGACTAACGAATGCATACCAATTTGTGACCCTCACCATCACGCCAGCTGAATGACGTCTAGTGCTGGACAAAGGGCCCCCAACTCCCCAAAAGAATTCTACAATGGAGTTGTATCCATCATTGCGAGGGATATTCCATAAACGTCACGCTTAGCAGGCAGGTTGGCGATCGCAGTATTATGGTTATAGTACCTACACAGAGAACAGAGTAGAGATATTCCCTCGGGTTGACTTCTATGCCTCCTACGGGATGAAATTCAGCGGTAATATTCTTTGACCACAGCTACATTTGTATTTCAAATGACGCGGTCTGTAGTAGGTTGGTCAACAGATGAGCCTATATTGCCTTGCAAGTTTTTACTTAAACATTGGCTAATCTTACGAAGGAATCCTTCCTTAATCAATTTGCATATAATTATGCAACTTAAGTGACAAGTTCTTTGTGCTTCTATAATGTAAGTTATTTTTCCTTATAAAGATTCGCCATATAGGACACTTGTTTGTTGAATAATTGATTTTCCTTTTGTTGAAGTTACCGGTATTACGCATAAATACCTCACCATAAAATAAGTAGTTCAAATACAAGATTCTTGAGGTGCTTTTTAGAGTTCCATATCGAAAGCTGTCACCTATACAAGCTGTAGACACATAGGCTCGTAAAATAAATTTTCTGGAATGCTGGAATAAAGGATTGCAACAAGGATGTTTGCAAATGCTTGCAATAAGATCCAATACAAATTTTGTTAAGATCTGATAATAACTTTAGGATTTTCTAGTAAGGTGTATAAAGGATTGCATGCAAGGATGTTTGCAAACGCTTGCAATAAGGTCCTATACTATAACATAATAATCTTAAAATGTATTGTAATTTTAACGGTTTCAATAGTATATATAGCTGGTAAACAGTGGAGGATAGAGCTGATATTAAAATAAAATAAAGTTATATACAACATTACCTATATTACCTATACAGGATTGCATGCTAGAATGTTTTAAATTGCTTGGGACGAGGTCCTACATAAGTTTTGTTAAGATCAAATAATAATATTAATTAGGATATCAATAGTTTCGATGGGTCAATGAATGAAGCATTTTTTTTTCTCTCGAGAACATCGCGTAGGTAATAAGAGTTAAATAAAACCTGTTTACAAAAACAGGTCTTATTTAACTCTTATTAAAACACCAGCTTCAAAACTATAAAATGATTTCCACTATACACTAAATTGTAATATTTGAGGTTATGTACATATCAGCTGAAAGCAGCCCACAATGGCCTCCCCCAAACATTTCTACCATTGCCGGTCTTGCGCTACCCGCATTCAGCAGCTTTTAAATATACGTCAGTACACTGGTTCCCTATTCTAGTTAAAGTTATGTAATACTTCCTAGTTTGGTTTGTCTATCGATAAATTACATACGATATATTCTAGTACTCTATCTCTTTCCATATAAGCGGGTCAAGCCGCGGTAATCATTATCACGCATTTCACTGTTTATTACGAAAGCCAACCCAACCCTGAACTTGCTATAAAGCTGATAAATACAGAAGTTGTTTATAATAAGTATGTATTCTTTGGACAGTTATATTGTTCAAGACTACATAGATAATTAGAACACGATAATTAGATGTCATAATAGTAGAACTGCTTTACAGACAACTAAGAAATATGAGAAATTATACAACAATAGAATCAGAATTAAGCAACACAAAATAATTTACGGCTAGCGTGTAAGTACAGACGCCAGCACATCCAGCTACCCCAATCCGTCAAATTGCTTTTATAGATTTTCAAGTTTATGACATAAGCATAAGGTTCATTTTCAATTGGGCAAATTTGACAGATCAGTATCAGCATAATATTCAGCTATATAATTCAACAAGGTAACTGCACTGTTTTTTACTTGTAGTTTCTGTAGCATAATAAATCAAATCATTTCTTGTTTCATTGCATTTTGGGCATTACAAGACCATAGATAAAAAAGTAATTTTCACCAAAAGCTGCCTAAGAAGGCGTTAGAAACAAACAATAGTAACTTAACAAAATATCATACCAAACTACCATATCATCCATACCATAGTATATCATCATGTAAAAAAACAATAGACATTTAATAGTTGCTTAAGAATTACCTACAATATGTTTTTGTTTTCAAAATGCCAATAAGATTTTTTTACAAAAGAGTAAATGTCAAAAGATGTTGTAATTAAATGTCATAAATAAATTAAATTAAATTATTATCGCTTAAATAAGATTATTGTCATTTAGGAAATCATTAATGTTATAATAACATTTCTTAGTGTATGATAACATTTGTATATTTATTTAGTTAAGTTTAAAATGTTATTTTGTTATATCTTGATTGATAACCTCCTGGTTTAATTTCATAGGCCAGTCTCAATGGAGACTAGCATGCAACACCATGTATGTTATGTATGTAAATATAAACATTCACCTCGTATGGAATTATATATTAACTAACGAGACATGTTCGTAACTATTGTAGTGACAAGTAGTATTACTTCACAAGTGCTTTCAAAATATAAAAAAAAAAATGCTTGTCTTATTGGTAACGGCAGTGCATTCCGGAGACGAAGCTTGGACGGCAAAAGATTTTCTAAGTACGAGTAGTTAGTAAACTGCAAGGGTTAACATGAATTTAAATATATTAGAAACTTCATTTGCACTTTATATGCTGGCCTCGTTGGCCTGGTGATAGCATGTACACTACAGGGAAAGGGGCCCTGGGTTCACACCCGGGTTGTGTTAAGAAATGTAATTTATATTTTTTGTTAATAATTTAAGATCACAATATCGGGCGTCGGAGAGCGCATAAGCGAGATTACTGCGATTGTTCTCTATCCCGTGACCCGTCCCAAATAATTATGGGAATGGGCGAGTACATATTGTCTGTTACAATATACATCCTGCTTAATTGACTAGTCACTGTTGTGTTCGGCCACATTATTATTATGATAATAGAGTAATTTTATATTTCTGTTTCCAATAAAATTATATATAATCAACGATGGAGTTGGAACTCGACTTTCAACAATATCAGGGCATGTTGAAACAATCTGTCGGCGTTTTTAATATTCCCAGAACATATAATAAACACGTCATACATATATCGAAAAATAAAAAAATGTAAACATCTTCAGATTCTCGAGAAAAACCATTTAATTAAATATTATAAGAGTAGATTTAGTTTCCAAGTAAGGTATCAGGACGGCGGGCTAAAGGGTGACAAATTGATAACCCATCCATAGATTGGCCTCTTACGTGACAGCGAACAAAGTGACCCATGACCGCAAAGATAAATTCTGAACACTTTGGGTGACTTAATGCCAACAAACTATTGTTATATTACGGCCTTTCCCACTTATTGTGAAACTAGACATATACAAATCATATTGTTAGTTTTTGTAGATGTGTATAGTAATTAGGTATTAGCTATTGTGACTAGATGCTAGAGTACTGATAACCTATGCTCAGTATCTGTTAAGTACCTATATGACATTGTGTGTGACAGAGAGACAAACAACAGCTGTTGATATATCACGTTTATTAAACAACGAGATGACTATTTTATATATGAGTAATTATAATTTTTAGCTTTAGTCATTTCTATTGGGGTCGAAAAGTTGTTGAGCGACCGCGGTCTGGCACTGAATCCCGTAGGTAAATAATAATCGAGATAGTTAGGCCAGGTGGCTGCGTACCTATTGGACCTACAAGATTTGACCCTCTATCACAAAAGTACCCGTCTGACCTCATTTTAAGTCCCTTTAGACCTTCTTTAAAATATAATAATCAATGTGCCCATTGGACCTCTTTTTAAGTACCCTTTGGACCTTCAAAATTAAAACTACTACAGATGAACCTGTTGGACCTCTTTTCTAATACCTTTTGGACCTTAAAAAAATATGTTTTTATTTAGTTTTTTCCCGACGTTATTTTAGTAAGAAAAGGTACAGTTTTGTTGAAATTTTTTTACCAAAATTCTAATAATTTGGCGAAATAGCATAAGCGAATACAGGCACACTAGCGACAAACAGCAATCCGTGGTCGGTAGAAACAACACAAGAAAATGTAGTGATTTATTTTTGATAAGGTGTCACTTCTGTGCATGATTGTATTTTAGCTTTTCGTACGAAGACACGTGAATGAGGTCCAACAGAACACGTTGCTTAATAAAGGGTCTAAGGGGTAATCAAGTATAGACAACATTCAAGTTTGAAGGTCCATACGGTACGTAGCCGGCCAGGTGTCAGATTCAATTTCTAATATATATTTAAGGATAGAATAAAGTAAGTGAACAGACATAAAATATTCGTACATAGGTAAAATACTATAAATTTGGAATTGACTGAACTGGATGTAATAAATTATATTCATCAATTTATCCTAATATACTAAATTTAGCTACCAGTTTGGCTTGCAGTGATGTTCACAATTCTTTCCTATATGCTATTGATTGAACGTAACGTTTGATTGTTTTAAATCATACCATTTTTCGCTCTACTAGCTCATCCATTGTCAAGGTGAGCATAGAGCGAAAGAACGCTAGGCTCTACCTCAGTTAAACTTTAAGTAAGATTAAAATTCTATCTAATTAATACATATCTTGGGAGAATTAACACACTGATCACAAACTATAATTAATTATGACCAGACAACTGATAAACATACCTATATATTTCCTTACTACCTTCCTATCCAGGCGCCAACTACTCAGCCTAAATAGACCTTGTTTCCATCAGATATATTCCGAGGAAGCAAAGTGGTGCACGTTACGAGGCGAAGGTTTAATAAAATCGGCCAAGTGCGAGTCGGACTCGCCCATGAAGGGTTCCGCAGCAGCAAGTATTTCAGTTGATTAAATGAAAGGTAAATTGCGGTTTACGATTTATGACGCATTAAAAAAAAAGACTCTTACTAGATCTCGTTCAAACCAATTTTCGTTGTTAGTTTACATGGTAATGTACATGATATATTTTTTTAGTTTTATCATTCTCTTATTTTAGAAGTTACAGGGGGGGGGGGGACACTCATTTTTCCACTTTGGAAGTGTCTCTCGCGCAAACTATTCAGTTTAGAAAAAAATGATATTAGGAACCTCAATATCATTTTTGAAGACCTATCCATAGATACCCCACATGTATGGACACAATGAAAAAAAAAAATTGAGTTTCAGTTCTATGTATGGGGAACCCCCAAAATTATTGTTCTTTTTCTATTTTTGTGTGAAAATCTTAATGCGGTTCACAGAATACATCTACTTACCAAGTTTCAACAGTACAGCTCTTATAGTTTCCGAAAAATGTGGCTGTGACATACGGACTATTACGGACGGACAGACAGACAGACATGACGAATCTATAAGGGTTCCGTTTTTTGCCATTTGGCTACGGAATCCTAAAAACGGTGCGTATTTATCTTATACTTGTCTCAACCGTCAATGGATAAACGTTAATAAATAAATTCATATTATTTTGAAATAAAATTAGATGGCAAACGATCTAGTTCGTCACCTGATGGTAACTGATCACCGCCGCTCATGGACACTCGCAACACCAGAGGAGGCCCAAGTGCGTTGCCGGACTTTACGAAAGGAATATATAGGCTCGCTTGAACACGACAAAATTGATGACCGTCGTGACGTACTGAAACTACCTCCTAATTTAAAGGTTGTGGTTTCGATCCTCAAACAAAACGAATATTTGTGTTCAAGTACCTGTCTATTTGGCGTGGTCTGGCGTTGTCTATAGTAGACGGTTTGCTTCGCTTGGACTAGAAGGCGCTATGTGATATGTCCCTATTTATTTATTTATAAAATCTAAAAGTTTCCAATCGTTAGCGTTATAAGGTATACATACCATTGTGATAGACGGATGGATGGACTATATTAATCTTTTTGTTCTTACTTACTTATCGTATGGGCAGTGGTTACCCTAGTGTCAGAGTTGTTCAAGCCTCCCAGTAGGCCCCTGACATGGCTTAACGACTATTGGCTAACTACAACCGGGACCGACAGCTTAACGTGCACGGAGACGCTCAGAAAATAAAAAGCTTTGGCTGTCACCCATCTATAGACTGACCGCGAGCTTAGTTACTTAACCTCGCCGATCACTTGACCGGTGAGAGCTTTGTGTTCTTTATATCATCTTAGTACTTACGTGACTCACTGTAGAATACCATGGTGTTGATTTGATTTCAATAGTTTAAAGATAGCTTTAAATAAAACACACCTTAAGTTCTATTTTTTTATTTTAAACATTATATGAATATTAGTGGCAATTTGTGGAATCTACAGACTGATTATTAGTTATGAAGTTCTCCATATTTGCGTATCTGAATCAAACTTTGATGCTGAACAATTAAGTAATATTTAGCTGAAATGGCTGTAAGTTGCTTTCATATTTAGGCGGGAGAATCTGTACGATAACTTAGAAAACACTTATATATTTATAGATAAATTCAATTGTATGTGTGTAGAGCAATGTGTGTGATCAAGTCTTTATATAAACCTTTAGATATTTTACATTATATGTAATGTATATACTTACAACTTGTAGCATATATAATGTGCAACAATTAAGGTGTACTTTCTACTAATTAAACTTTACAGCTAGCAGAACATTAGTCATAGAAAAAACAAAAATATATTCACACTTTCTATGTAAAGTTGTAAATCACTTGTCTTATTGTGAACCCTCAGAAATAAAATTGCAGAATTAAGAAATTAAAATTACCTATGAAGAAATAGACGCTGAAATACATATAGTATTTCAGATATTCGCCTATTTCTTCAGTTTTGAATTAATTGTAATTATTACGCACTATTTATGTTACACTTTTTATATGCATAGTATATACAATAATATATATATATATACACCAGATGACACATGAGACAAATTCCTCATATGTATTTACCTATGATGAAATTTAGTTCTACTATTAGTCTACCGTAATTATAACCGCAGACCTAGATTCCTTCATTAGTAAATTTTAATCAGCAATATGTCTATGTTGCTGAAGAATAGTTAAAATTATTTGTGCAAAAAACATTACACTCAGCCACCCTACATTTTACGTAAACCCCCGTGTGTTTAAAAAGCTTGGTCACCACTCTATTTAAAAAAAAATTAGTTCACCACACACAAAAGGCCTCTACACACAAACAAATGAATATCACTTTACAAGATTGGTACAAATTGCTTACGGTCAATTTATATGATGATATGATATCCATTTTGATTTGTTATACAAGTATAGGTACGCTGAACGTCTTAAATATTATATTGCAAAGCAATAACTAGGTATTAAAATTACTTGTCGACGACAAGCACAAGCAAGATGTTTATTATAGCTTCGCAACATCGAAAGGACTAAAAATATATATATCCACTCAACGCGTGTGTCTTAAGGTGCTAACACACGTGCGTAGTAAAATGTGCAATCAATTGCAGTACGTTATTATTAATTTATATATTACATGTCAATATTTTACTATACACGCAATTCGCATTTACTTACTTACCTTTCATGTTGTAACTATAAATCAACATCTTGCATCTAAACATTATAATTATCTTGTATTAATATAACGTTATATAGACATTACTTTGGGTTTATCAACCATTTATCAAGTCTCATCCATTTCAATAATATTCATTGAAACATATAATAATACAAATTAATTTGAAGCAACAGAAATAATTGTGATTAATATCTCACAACGATTTTTAACACATTCAAGTTCTTGTCACACAAGAATATTTTTGTTATAATAAAATCACAGGTAAGTACTTTATCACTAAATACATTAAACTGCTATTTATCCTCTTTAAGAGAATGAAAATGAGTCCATCGTCTAAAGACTTGTAAATGTCTAACACATAGATACATAAGATTGAGTCCTATACACAATCACCAATGATAAAAAATATATAACATAGAGAAGAAAAATTAGAGTATACTAAATAAATTAAATTTATACATAGCACATCAATAAAGTCTTAGGCGGTAAAGTTATATAATAACCTCGATTTTCTTTTTAATTTTGCCTTCAAGTTGCGTCATTCCGTATCGCCAAAGCTTCAAACTCCGTCTATAAATCGAGATGATATAAATCTACTTTTTTTCAGGTCTCGTAGTTATACACACATATAAGTTATATAACTAAACAATAAGTAGTTTATATAATACGAATTAATATATTAGTATTAAGGAGTATATGTATGCTATAATAGCATCCCCAATTTGTTCAATACATCAAGTTCAATGTAACAGATATTTTAAAACTAGAACGTTAAATATCTGTCAAACATTCTTATCGAGTCTACTAGAAAAGACTTTGTTTCTAAATTTTAGTTTCTTATAGTCCAATTCCTCAAAGTTAAATGCCCTGGCTCCTATTTACAAGGATGTAAGAATTTACTTAATAAAAATGTACCAATAACCACTGAATAACTTCAAATTGATTGATATTAATCTTCATAAACATGGACACAGTATCTCGTCAGCTGGTTATGATATTCCAGTGGCAAGCGTGTGGTAGCTTTATCCTGTAATGACTTTTACTGTAAGATTAAGTAAACAATAAAATTATTATTATTATTGTGTGGTTCTTGATATCACATCATTCTTTGGGTCTTAGGCGCTTCGCACACTGTCTGTCCTGTGCTACGCTGGAGGAGCGTGACGACAGAGGGATGCGTGCGGGTGCAAATTTCTCTGCACAACCGCACGGAGCTGCAGTATAGTCATGCGATGGCCTAGAGGCCTCATTGCTTCCCTCGTTGTACTGTCAAAAGCACGCACGAAACTGCAGCACTCGGTGTGCCATACCTTGCGTCTTACCCGGCAACCACGCGGGGGTTCGCGTTTCTTCGCATTTAGGCGCGTGACCTGCAACACTGCGTGTGAATGCGTTTTCTGTGTGTTGCACTACGCGTTTCTTCCATACAAACATAGATACTTGTCAACAACGTAAGAACCCGCACTGCACTTCGCTGTGTGATGCGTTGCAGTGTGCGAATCGTCTTATTAAAAACTGTCTCCCTAATCGATTATGTGTAGCATAAATACATTTGAATACATAACACTAATAAACATTTAACACAAACCCGGTTTCTATACAATAACCTCTAAACAAATGTTAATATCATTGCATTTCTTTCTAATATAGTTGCTACGAAAAGGACAGTGCATTTTCAGTTGTACCAAAGCGCAAAATATATATAAGCGACACCAGTCAACCGATAATGCGCCCGTATCTCATAACTAAGGGCCTATGTGCACCACGTATAATAAACGCACCGTTAACGCGCGTTTATAGCGATACAGACGCGACACGCACGCAAGTCAGACGCAGCCCTGTAGGATAAAAGCACGCCGTCGCGCGTCTCTAAAACGGTCATCGACGGCTGTTTAAAAAACGTGATGTGCACAGGCTCTAATATGCAGATTACAGAAGATTTGGAAATTAGACAGTTCTTATCTATGTTTTGTTGTTTACATATCAGCTATATTAAGCGCAGATGTAAAGACATTTCAATAAGTTTAGAGGTGTAAGTCAGAATTGCTAGCACTGTCTTACTTATACCAAGTTTTTTTACTGTTTCTGAAGAACCAGGATTCATTATTATAACAGTCATATAAGTCAGTACCTAGTAGTATTTTGTACTTTATTATTAAGTTCGGAGTTTAACTGCGGCAGTGATTTTATATTAGTGTTACCATAATTATTACTGCATTTGGTCAAAGATATATTGGTACTTCAATGAATTATAGTCTATTTTGTAATGATATTGTCAGGCATTACAACTTTCTTACTTAGGTTTTGATGGATATAATATTGTTTACGTGAAGCTTTTCATGGAGTGTTTGATATGGGACCTAAATGCCTAAATTAAAAAAAGGTTTATGGAATAAAAGTGGCACTGATGCATGTTTATATTATGGGTTAGGCGGCAATAATTAGTACCCATGTTACATATGACTCCATTTATGAGTAATCCACTTGTACTTTGTTCATAAACTTACTCTTCTGTTCAACTTTCTAGAAATATCAACGTCATTGTCAAGGTCTACTTTAATTTATGATTCATTAAGAAAACTGTCACGGAATTCAGTAAACTCGACATAGATTTTATATTATGATATAAAAATAATTATATTATGGTGTAGCCATATCGATAAATTTTGCTATCTATTGAATTTAAATAATGATAATAATAATATCCTGGGACATTATTTACACACGGCCATCAGATCCCAAACTAAGCAGAGCTTCTACTATGGGAACCAGATAACTGATATATTACATACACCTACTACTTTTCTTTTGTAAATATATACTTATATAGATAATTAACACCCAGAGTCAGGACAAACAGACATGTCCATGCACACAAATATCTGTCCTGGGTGGGAATCGAACCCACGACCTCCGGCGTGAAAAGCAAGTATTTGCCAACCACGCCAACAGGCCCGTCAAAATCATATTAATAATAACTGGCTTCGCTTTAGCCGCTTGTCCCATAAATCTTATGCGTTATAATATTCAGCCAAGAATACTCATTTCATTTTAAGAAATTGTGTAATTGATGGCTGTAAAAGAGATATAAAAGACCGCGGAAAAGTGTTAAGGTATTATCGAGTAATTATCAAAGCTGTAGAGAAAACGGCATTATAATATAGAATAAAAATATTCAAAACATTCCTTTGGAAGCCCTTAGGGTGGTCATAGGAAAAATAGAAAGGATTTAATTTTTATACCAAAACTTAGATGTCATGATGGATATCCATTTATACGGAGTCGTTATTGAAAGGAAGTTAATGGCCAGTAATTTAGTTTACGTAGTCCGGTCAAATTAGACCAAAAAATACATACAATCAATAAGGTTACAATAATTGCCATTAGGCTGAAAATTGGTAGGATCGTTCATTACACTATTATAAAGGAAATGTGAAAAGTCCTCATCGATCAGACATGTGGAAAAAAAATTACTGGGGGTCAAAGATCACAAACACGGGACTTTCGCGATTTTCAGCAAAACGGTAAGTTTTATCATAAAATTAGCTGAGACAAAATTGTAGATTAGATAATTATCTATAAAAAATGTCTCAATACTTTTATCCTAAGAGCCACCGTATTTTAGATATGACGATTCAAAAAGTTGAAAGAGTTGTAATCGTCATAATATGCACACGTTTCCTCGCCACCTTGAGTAGTATACTTAGCGCCTTTATTTTTATGTGACTTCCCCGGTAGGCCTATTCCACTGATCCGTTATGATTCTCTTTAATTTGGAGCTACTAAATGACTATAGATGTTGGCAAGGGTTAAATTTTTACTGTAATTTTAACATAGCCTGATTTTTCTTTTCTTGAACTCGCTATAAGCGAAACAAAATTTTCGAGTATATCGGATCCCTAAATGATTCCACATCTTGAAATCTCTGCCATCCTATCATATTATTCGTACTATCATGGACTTATTCCCATTACTATTTAATGTTTTTATGCTCGTATGGATGGGTATTTTAATCCACTATTATTCCAATCTAACTTTTAGTTGTCTGTGGTTTTGTTAGAATTGTATTCTATTCAGGGTATGTCAGGCTTGATCACAAGGAATGTTTATGTTCTAGCAACGATGGTTTTAGTGGCAAGTTTATTATGATATTAAAATAGTAGTTTAGTTATTAGTGTTGTTACTGAGTGCTTTCTGTTTATTGATCAGGGCGGTGATGAGCTTGATCCTGGCTTTCAATGCTTTATATCGTGAGTATTCCTCCTCGTGGCCCTTCTTGTCATCTCGTTGGACCTTCCTGCTGTTCTGTATCTCAAAGCTGACTTCGTAGTCTTTTATGGTACGTCGTAGAATCTGTGGAAATTAAAAATTTACGTTAATTCCACCAAATATACATACATAATTGACGTGGTTGGCAAATGCTTGCTTTTCACGCCGGAGGTCGTGGGTTGGATTCCCACCTAGAATAGATATTTGTGTGCACGAATGTATGTTTGTCCTAAGCCTGGGTGTAATTATCTATATATGTATGTATTTACAAAATAAAAGTAGTGTATGTAGTATATCAGTTATCTGGTTTCCATAGTACAAGCTCTGCTTAGTTTCGGATATTATTATTAACTATATTTTTTGTCACCTAAAGGTAAAATTAGGCCCTTAATTTAGATAGGCTGGCTCGACTGGCAAGAAGCATTGAGAAATACGCATAGGCTGATCGTTGGACAAACGTTGAATGATATTAATTACGAGACCGTAAATACGACTGGTAGCTATTACTGCTAGTAAATCTAGTATTAAATATAATAAAGTAAACAATCGTTTCATTTACGTTAAAATCCAACACGTTTTAGGTGTAACCCGACGTAGTGTGAGTGAGATGTCACTATTTGGTTAGATTACAACTGTGACCAAGTGTAGACCATAATTATTCTTACTACAACAATTGCGTGTCCTGGAAATCACCGTTTACTCGCTTTAAAATATGTGTGTACTATTTTATTCTTATTATTATTCATTATTGCACACATAAACACATATTTAAGTTAAATGTTACATAAGAAAAGGCATGTCCTTAGAAAAGCTCAATTCATTGTTTAATTTTATGTTATATATATGTAAATTTTTACCAAAAGCGTTAAACTCTTTACCAGCTGCTGGTGCCATATTATTTTGATAGCAGCTACAAATTGACTTAATTGTCAACTAAACAATAATATATCATTCGTCATATCCAATGGTCTAGCTTTTTAAAACGTTTATGGCTTTAAAAATATCTATGATTGAATGGATGATAGTATTTTCTTAGTAATGTTAAAATTGGCGTAATAGATGTTCATTAATTTCGTAGGTCTTCTTTAAATTGAAAGATATTTTTATTTCATTCATTATTTTAAATGGTTGTATTTTGCTGTATAGATTTACTCATCATATACACAGTGGGCAAATATATTGAGGAAGTTAAATTATGTAGAACCACTTATAACATGTCCAATAATAATAAAAGAAATGTAACTTACAGACTTTTGCAGCTTGGCCTCGGTTAAGGCTCGGTGGAGGTCATCAAGACCAAGACAATGGAGGCCCTCGTTAGAGGGCGCAGTCTCCTCACTCCTGGAGGATGTAGAGGAGGGCACCTCTTCCCCCACCTCGCGCTCCGGAGGGGACTGCACCACAGGAGGGACGATGACCTTAACCGGTGGTTCTGGCTTATTAGGAAAATCTCCAGTCTCCTGGAAATTTGAGAAATTCTCTTTAAGCTCACATACATATTGTAAATGAATATCTAGGAATTTTGATGCCTAGCCAAAAAACAATGTTGGTTCTTAGAAAATGCTTTGTAGTGCGGTCTACCGTATGTTAATAAAAGATTAACAACTGTCCCTGTTACCCGCGGGTTTACCCACGTTAAACTTTATACATTATAACCTATGTTTACATATACACATATATATGTAAGATACTAGCTGTGCCCCGCGGTTGTACACGTGTTAAACTTTCGCCTATGTATATGTTATTCGGATATATTAGCTATATTACTACAAAGTCTCATCAATATCCGTCCGGTAGTTTTTGCGTGAAGAAGTAGCAAACATACACATTCATACACTCACAAACTTTCGCATTTACTATTATATTATTAGGATTAGGATAAAGTTTCATCAAAATCCGTTTGGAAGTTTTTGAGTATAAGAATTACAAACATCCATACAACTTTACATCTATACATCCATACTCACAAACTGTTGCATTTATAATATTAGTAGGATGTAGAATAGAACACATTATTCCTTTTAGGTAAAATGTATTAATAAAAATTGATTCCTAAGAAAAACGATATACTAAACAATATGCCTTAAAAGAGTTTAACAGTTAATTTGTAAATAATCCTGTTTATGCTACACGGAATGGAAACCGGGGTGCGGGACACCCCACGCAAATACTCACAGAAGATTTCAAGCAAGCTATAAAATTCTCTCATTCTTACCTGAGAGGAGTCAGAAGGTTTCTCCTGTGAATCGCTAGAACTATCAACGCTCGTATTGAACAACATTGCTTCATGTTCGTGGATCGTTGCCAGTTCGCCGTTTGTTATCTGGGACACAATAAATTATAATTATTGTTATTTATTTATCTGCCTTGTTGTCTGAAAAAAAAAACTTGTCTGTACTTATGTACACGCGTTAGAAGTTATACTTCTTAATATACAACTTGAACATAGTTATCAATTTTCATACCACCTAGAACTAACTTCATGCTGTTAAATTTTTTGGTGTCGGTGTGCGCGCGCATCGTAAAAATTCACTCTCATCATTTTTCTCCATCGCACCAAAAGAAGTATAACTTCAAAAACAGAAATAGGAAGATATAGGAAATTATTGGCCTGCTGGGTTTTCTCCTACCTACCTAATTAGTAGTCTCTATGTATTTACTCTCCAATTTTGGTTCCGAACCATATTGGTAAAGATCCTCATGTTGTGATCCAGTCGGTATGTCACAGTGTCATATCGCCGCTTCTAGCACTCTTCCAAATAGAAAATCTGAGAAAATACTTTTTCTCTGAAATAGGAATGGTATATGGTGTTAGCTATCTAGTCCTGCGACGTATACCCTTACCCTGTATATTACCAGAAAATTCTGCGTTATTTAACTTAACTTGGAAGAAAAAATAACCTACACCATCAGGTCGTGACGATGCCAATAGCCGTTTCACAGCTCTGTATCTCTCATACAGGTGTCTGGCTGCAAACCGGTCCATTGAGTGCGCGGCTGGGCGGCCCCTAGCGGCTTCCAGACGCAACAGAACTCTTTGTACGCAGATCTTCTCTTGAGCAAGCTGTGCCGCTGTCCAGCTTGACTCAGGGATTGAAGCTCTGCCTGCAGCTTGACGACATCCTTCTAACCACTGCGAATATAGAGAAAGCTGTTTCAAGTGTTGAGAAGATCAGGTTGGGACAAGATTTAAGGTAAAGCGACACTGCTGCTAAAAAGCTATGACTAATTAATATGACACAGTTCAAATGGTCTATTTCTGTGCAAACCTATATAATAACATAACATTGATAAACAGATAGTTTCTCAGAGAAGGCTGATATAATGTTTTAAGTTATTATATTACTCTTTTGTACAATACTATATTATACCACTATATATTATCACAGTTCTCATTAGAGATTTCAAATTTAAAGTTTGCCAGGCTATACGGTACAAAATCTCACCTCTTCAATATCTCTTACAATCTCGGCCATCGGTGTATCAGCCTTCAGCGCTGCTTCAAGTTTATCATCTCTTTCCTTCTGCTGCTTAGCAAGCAAAACCTTCATGGCATATTCCACTGGATCGGATTTTATACATTTTTTCTCTGTCTGTAGCCTTCGAAGACTTTCGTACATTTGTGTGAGGGTTACATCGGTAATTCTATCACTCTGTGTTAATGGTTGACCGTGCGTGGCTTCATATTCGGCTTCGTATTTGGAGATGTTTTTTTTTAGGATTGTAATCTGAAAGAATTGTGTGATTTTAAATAAACGGCTATTCTTAAAAACTGAAACCTCCGACACTCTACTCGCTTTTCAGTCTAAGGAACATTGTTATTATTATATTAAAAATGCATGCCCAATTTCGCTATTCGTTTGATCAGTATCCACGGCACACCACTTGAGACACAACCAAGGTAACTGAAACAGTTTGAACATTTTTCGATTTGGCTAAAGTGTAATCTCTGCTGGAAACATATAGCCACAACAGAGCCAGTACCCAGCTTATACCAAATGCTAAATCTGCCAAGCCACTTCAGTCAGCAAACATCCTCACCTTCTTACTGATCTTCTCGAGGCGTCGTTCTGGACAGGGCTGTTCACGTCGTGTCACGTTGAGCGGTGCGGCACTGCGCTCGTCACGGCGCGCCTTCTCAGCCTCCGACAATGCTGCTCCCTCGGTGTGCTCCGCACAAATCGCGCCCGGCGCCCCCACCGGGCGGTGCAGCGCACCCGCATCCAGCGTCTCCGACTCCTCGCATACTGCAACAATCTTGCTCTGGTACCCTCAGCAGTCACTTAGAATGTGAAGATGTAGATGTAGGAGGCTGTAGTATGCCGTGCAGTTACTGTTGGCAGTTACTTGTTATATGGAGTTTAAAATGGTAAAAGTGAAGTTGAATATGGATTTTTGTTCAATTTGAAGACTTACAATGTGGTTTTTGTACAACAGCATAGTCAAAGTGAGGCGGTGTGCTGCATCTGATCTCTTCCGATGTTGTAAAGCATTCGTTCTCTTTAGGGTTCCTGGGAACCCGGGGAGGAGGGCGGCGTCGCTTGCCACCGAACTGGGGGCGACGAGCACGGGACAAACGCTCAGCACGACGTTCCGACTGGAAATATAAGAGGATTTTAATGTTATTATAGTACTTTGTCAGATTTTCTACAATAAAATCACTGATCTCCGACAGAACTGACCCAAAGTTTGTACAGAACTTGGAACTTGAAACTTTGTAGAAAAAACCAAAAAGAACTCTTATCTATACCATTGTAGGCATAGTAGGGTAATATAGGCTGAGGAAGATAATAAATGCAAACCCACTAACCAGAGAGACTTCCACAAGCCCGTTGTGCGTAACTAATTCGCTTAAGGGACTGCTATTATATTAAATATAATAGGAAAATATTACAACTCTTTAGACATAATCCTAGACATCGTAAGATACAACTAACGCTAGAACCAATTCGAAAACTTAAACCACTCCAAACAGTTCGCCAAATAAGAAAATAAGACCTGCACCAAAAGCTGATGGAGCTATAGATGAAACCAACTGAGGTTAATTGCAGCAGTATTGGATCTTCACAAATTGGATGTGTCCAACCTGTGGATAGCAAAATAAGTGAAGTTCATATCCAAAACCAGGAAACTATAAGGCCTTTCATATTAGAACGTGGACTACGTGATACTGCACTCATGGGCATATGGAAAGAACTGAAGAAATAAGGGCCAACAAAAAAGATCCCAAAAGGTTGAAATGCTGTAAGAAAGGACCCCTGAAAGCTGACCTAAATGTAAACTTTTTTTTTAATTATGCCATTTCGGAAAATTGTTGTTGAATATAATATTTCAGGGTCATTTGATAAAAATGAAGTCATTGCCCGAGAGGTTATTCCAGATATTGCACGGATGGAATGATGCAATATTTCAACGTGTGACTTGACTTGTTTACGTTTATATTTCGGATGATAATGATATGATATGATGAAAGTATAAACATTACTTTCTTAAGGAATCAATAATTCTGAACAAGACTCGAGTCCAGGTTTGAAATCAGGGGGTGATTCTAGCCACACTGTATTAAATAGAACCTATTTTCATATCTATATTGCACTTACCTCAAGTCGGTTATGGTCGTGCAGTGGTGGTGGCGGCGGTGGTGGTGGGGGGCGCTCCTCGCTGTGCGGGCGGCGCTCCTTGCGCTCGTGTGCACACCCCGAATCACGGCGCTCGCGCCTCTTGCGAGCCTCTCGCTCGCACTCGGGAGCCGCCATATCGTCCGCCTCTCTCCTCTCTCGGGCGTCTTCCGAGCACTGCGCACGCCACCCGAGCCCAGATATTACTACCCGTCCCTCCCTCGGGCGATCACTGTCCTGTCCGTAACCCTAACGTGATGTTAATGTCAGTGTCATGTGCGAACCATGTTCGATTGGTGTCAAAAATAAAGTTGATCAGATAGTGGGTGGGTTAAGCTGATGTTTGCGGTTCGTTCTAATAGTGAGGAGAATGATTAGTATTGATCATGTATGATACAGTATATTGTATAGATATATACGTAGGTACATAATATGTAGATACTGAATATAAGGAGCATTATTGTCACAGGAAGCTATGAACTAGTACGCTCGAGGGACACAGATAATTAAAAAATGAAAGCTATATATTAACTACGACATGGCTTTTCTCCTAGGCGAATCATTAATTTACATAAGTTAATTTTGTAAAGCAACTTATTTGTAGGCAACTACCATTATTTCTGAATCTTACCGTTAGGAAAGGCAATAATAATATAAATTAGGTAGACGAATTTTCCAATATAGGGCTCATGTAATTACGTATATATTGCAAAGCGTATATGTATAGGTATAAAAGCTATAATTTTCATATTTATAAAACGAGAAACTATTATAATTCTTATAGACACTAAAATGAGATGTGAAGCCCCATTATCTAATTTTCCAAAAATACCTGTAAAATTTCCAATTGTACCATTTTCTCTATTCGGAAAATAAATCACCCAATTTCCAAAAGTTTTCTGCCGTTAATGGGACGATTCTGAAATTAAACCATGTTTTGGAGCGAATGCAACTAAACGCATCTAGTATAAAAAGCTTCATTGTCTATGGCTTACATTAAACCTTTTTAGAATGTGGCCTAATTTTCCCTATTTTTGTTTGAACATAAATTTTAGTAATGTATATTTTATACTAGGTAAGATACTCACAATGCAATATCTAGCAGCACCGACTATGGAATCCAAGATCCTGGATATGTTGTCTCTAGTCCGGCTGGCCAGGGTCGCACTGGGGCCCGCTCTAGGGCAAAACCCCCACCATTAATCCTCAACCAAACACTAAACCACCAGGCTATTGCTTATCCTTTGATGTAAAATAAAATGAAAGAACTAAAACGAAACGGCGGGGCAGAGTCGGGCGCCGTTTTGACGGCAAAACTTTACACTAGATTATTAGTCACTGTCTGTATTCTTATTATATAAAACTTTTATTTGATGATGTCACTAGTTTTCACTGACATGTTTCGATCACGACACATATTGGTACCACATAAACAGTTAATGTGAAAAGTTGTCTTTCAACAATTTACGGCTGTTTCAAAAAATGTGTTGAAACAAGTCTGTAATTTAGCATTGATGGTTGGAAGGGAGTTGGAGAGCTTTTAGCTCTGAATCGCTGTTAATGCGAATTCTTCATTGTCTCGGATGTTTTTCAAAGTTTGTTGAGATTCTAAAGTATTTCAGTATCAGCGGCAACACTGTGGCGTCAATTATCTTCTATCATTTTGACGTCCATTTTTAACACTGCCAAATAGTTAATGCAATCTCGGTGTTTCAGTGTATGACTTCAGACCTGAAACAAATATATTCAATATAATTATGTTTGTTATCGACAACATGTTTGCGAAATCGCCCTTTTACCATCAGTTTTATTATATTTACAAGGATACTAAATATATTTACAAGCATACACCATCATAAGCCTGATAATGTCCACATCTGGACATAGGCCTCTCCCAAAGGTATGTATAACGTTGCCATTTAGAGGGGTCTGCCTTAGTCACCGCGCTTGCCATACGAGGTGGTAGCTAGTATAGAGGAGGCGCTACCTGCTGTATCCCTTAGCCTTTCGTTCCGTTCGCCTTTTACGACACCCTCGGGAAGGTATGGGATGGCCCTAATAATATTTTAGGCTGAAAACCACACAGCTCTCGGATTTCACAATCACCCTAAAATTATTATAGTAATACCTACAATTTTCTTAACACATTTCGTCGCGTTTCTAGGTTTTTGCATAATTCAAATATGTAAATTCTTACACGGCTAACCAACCACCTGTATTGTAATTTTATATTAAGCGTACCTCCAAACTAACTTTTATATTTAGCTAATAAAATGCTAAATACATGCAATAAATTACCTACATTGTACAGAACACTCAAAAATACCATTAGTTACCCACTTCATTATGTAAGCTAGAAGTACAAAGAAGTATTATATTTTAGCAGAAGAGTGAACCTTATAAAATTGTGTAGGTAATAAAAAAGGATTAAATTAAATTAAAATTATCGAAACACAATGGCGTTATTTTGCAGTATTTAGCTAAGCAACATAAAACAGGGACTACCCTGTTTGACTACTTTGAAAACATTTGAAGAAAATATAGCTTGAGATCCCATATTTCAATTTGGTTTAGTTTTATATCGTGTCCCTCGTGTCATCCATTTTCTTTATGTGGAGCTATGTTTTAAACACAGTGGTAGCATACAACGCTAAATAGTTCAAAATGGAAATGCACGCTATCTATTATTATAATACATAAGTAGTCAATCTCATAGCTTAAATTTTATACACGGCTAAGTAAATGCTGTATAGGTATTTTGTATAATGCGGTGATCGAATAGGTAGCTGTAATTTTTACCGTCCGAGTCCAAGACTGACTTCACCCCAACACTAAACCTACGTGTAATTCGTAATTATTCAGTGTTCGTACTAATGGTTTACCCTTAATTATTCCTTTTTCGGTTAGTAGCATTTGACTACTTAACCATTAACCAATAGTTGTTCTACTCAAATTATCACACAAAATACAAGCGAAGTTTCAGAGTAATTGAATTTTAAATTATGTTCACGCCTCGACTATAGCGTGGTAACGAGAAGGTACTTGTTATAGTAATTGTAAATACAAGTTTAAATGTATTCAAACACGCGTCGACTATTAATATCGAGAGTACATTGGAGCATGGTAAGGTACGACGTAGATTTCAGACATAATGTGTACCTTCTTTTCGACTTGAGGCAATCCAAAATAAATACCGTCTACAGCTATAGGTTATGTCATAACCATATCAAGATGTCTCACGGTGCCCTATGCCAAAGCGAATGCCAATTCCATTTGGCACAGTACACCCGACAATTTAGTACCTTCCGCAGCTAACTTCTCAGTCTGCGATATTTACTAACAGCGCGAGTACAAATTGTTACTAACAAGTATGGGCCTTGTTAACGGAAATAAATTATATTTATTTTTCGTTGCCACATCTAGCTAACGCAGTACCTATTAGAGACTTCAAACTTCCCATGCTTAAGATATTAATTTGACCGCTAGACACTTATCTAATTTAAGCAAATCACATGGTCCGACCATGGCGCCCTTACAATTGAGTCATGCAATACACACGATGCTACGAGCGTTTTCAACGTGAGCACCCAAAGTTTGGGTCCATCCCAAACTTTGGGTGCTCACGTTGAAAACGCTAGAAGATATCAGAATTTCCTTAGTTATAGAAGTACACGCAGAAGCTAGATATTATCCTTGACTTGACTTTGTATTAAGGCAGATCTCGGAATGACGCATTACCTAGTTCCTTGCTATGTAGAATATTCTCCGGATTTTTATCTACATGAGAGTATCAAACACCAATGATACCATATCACCACATTATACATACACATACATATCCTACTTCCAACTACTATTTTAAATACAAAAAATTGTGAGTATGGATTATCCGTTCGGTATATTTTTATGAAACTTTGTCGTAATATAGGTTATATTATATATTCAAATAACACGTAGGCTTTCATTTATAAAAATTGACGCGGGGAAAACAGCGGAGCCCAGCTATTTAAAAATAAATCGTTTTGATTAGATGCACATGCCGAATTGAAACGTGCCTTCACAATGACATGACAACGTTACGCTAGTGTAAGCTTTCAATCTGATACTACGTTATGTATCTGCATAATAACAATATTCAAAATCATAAAATGAGAAAACGCTGCCAGAAAGAGTTAGACAATAAGAATATATATGTTTACCTAATTAATGACAAAACATACTGATGTAGAGGCACAGGATTCGTGAGCAATACACATACGGGTGAAGTTATACAAAAAGTACAAGGATTTTGACGATCACCGTAGCCTAGTTGGTAGTGCTCCTGCCTACGAAGCTGGTGGTCCTGGGTTCGAATCCCGGTAAGTGCAAATATTTGTGTGATGAGCACGAATATTTGTTTCTGAGTCATGGATGTTTTCTATGTATTTAAGTATTTATCTATCTATATAAGTATGTATATCGTCGCCTGGTACCCATAGTACAAGCTTTGCTTAGTTTGGGGCTAGGTTGATCTGTGTGACATTGTCCCCAGATATTATTATTATTATTATTTTATCGCTCTTTGAGAAGCCGGACTAAGTAAGTACCTTAAAGAATAATGGAGTCAGTTTGACGTTACCGTGCGTAATTAAGAGTGCTAGAGTTGAGATTGTAAAAGGATGGAGGCATAACAATGCGTGAGTTATGTTCTCGGTATTGCCACTGTCCATAAGCTACGGTAACCACTTACGCGTAAGTTGACTGGCTGGATAAAAGAACAGTAATGCCACAAATATGTTCATATCAACTATTGATCTGACCCTGAACCTAACCCGACGCCTCTTGTAACGTAAAGGGCTTCAAGTTATACAGTGTCATTTGATGCCTTTGTCAATATTATTGAGTCAGTTCTGTTTGGCTACAAATCTTTGAACCTTGTTATTAAAGAAATAAGAAGTAGATTTTATGTGTTCCGTGTCCATCCATGGAAAAACTGTCTGACTGTCTGGTTGCCAGTCTGTGTTAAATAAAGGCATTTACAAATTCATCTTACAGACTACTGTACATAGCAATTTTGTTTTTAATAAAACACATTAAAAAAAGTTTTTATCCTGGGACATTATTTACACACGGCCATCTGATCCCAAAAGAGCTTGTATTATGGAAAGCAGATAACTGATATAATACATATAATATTTTTCTTTTGTAAATACATACTTGTATAGATAATTACACCCAGACTCAGGACAAACAGACATGTTCATGCACACAAATATCTGTCTTGGGTGGGAACCGAACCCACGATCTCCGGCGTGAAAAGCAAGCATTTCCACAAACACGCCAACCGGCCCGTCCGTTCGTCAAAAACAATGTTAATCCCAATTTAAAATAATATAAACACCTATAGAATTACATCTTTAATTCTTCCAAGTAGTTGAGGCATTCACAAATATCACTGTGGGTTATACAAGCTGCAAGTAAGGATCAAATAATATTTAGTCAGAAATGAAGAGGTAACTATAGTACGTAGGACCTCTGAAGATAAAATAAAACGATTATTTTTACAAATAAACTATCAAACAGATGAAAAAGAGCTCTGAAATCGGAATGATATAAAGTCAAGGATCTCCCAAAAACCTTTCTTATCTTTTATTAAGCATTATTGTGGTAGGATGGAACTAATTTATGGAAAATTGTATTAATGAATATTGCAAATGAAAGAAGTGATAACTCTAGCTCCAATACCTAATATTATCATAAATACTTTATATATTCCACAACAGTAAAATATATTGCGTAGGCATTCTACTAATTTAAGCAGCTCTATTCAAGTTATAGGCTTAACTTTTGTAGAGACTATGTTTCGTGCACAACTCCTTTCCATTTCTATACGGACTGTGTATAAAATATCCATTATTATTATGGTAATGTTCAAAGAAATAACCTATATATATAAAATAGCCTAACGTCCCCTAAATCCAATTCGATATGATTATTACTAACTGAAGTCGAAAAACAGTAGTATTTTCTTTTCTTATATTTCTCATCACGCAATGAAAAAATGTCAATAATTTTGTTAGAATACATAATATACTTACATACATACGTCTAGATAGACTCACGTCTGATTTCCTGAGGCGTAGGCAGAGACCACAGATTTCCATTTGTCGTGATCTTGTCACACCTCTTTTGCCTCGTTTACTGTCAATATATTCTTAATACATCTTTGCCGGCCATTTTTTTTAATAAATTAATGTTTTATTGCCTATTATGGTTCATTGTTTCTTGCCATATACCTAACCTTGTATAATATATGATGATTATGCAGGATTATGTGATTACTGTTTATTAACATTTAATTTAAATTTTTTACATAATTTATTTAAATACAAAAGAATTTAATCGACCTTGAAATTATCTGTGAACTCAACTTGAAGTTTACTCATTTAGCTTGTAACTCACATTAACGAGTTACGTTAGATTACACTTAAGATGATCGTTTCTTTAAACCAAGCATCCCAGAGTATTCGTCATCGCTCCTAAATATAATAGAACTAAGAATATATTGTCATAAACTATATTACTTAAAATTATGTTATTAGGGACTTGTTTAAACTCGTGCAGAAGATAGTGTAATTTGTATAATGCCATGTAACCAGTTTGATAACAGGACGAACATGCAAGTGTATTCAATTGTAGGTACCTAAATGAAAGTTTACTTTTGTGTTAAATTTTGCTTGTGAGTTGTTTAAGAGATTTTGAGTATCAAGTCAGGCAGTACTGAGTTATTTAGTTGTAATTAAATGTTCCTTGTAACAACAGTAACACCTACAGTAAATCATACATTACAGACTTAACTACGTGCTCACTTTCATACTTTAGGAATATGGTTGTAACTGCTTGAAATAAATGAACTAAAAAAATACAATTAAAAATTCTACAATTCAACAAAACTGGTTACCTTGCATAACAAAATGCTTGAAAGGGATTACGAACTACGCAGTTTCGTAGTACTACAGCGTAGTTGGCTACGACGCTACGCGTCCCGAGGTTGCGAACGGGCCTAATAAAATAAATTTGTTCGCTCGTAGCGCGGAATATGCGACGTAAAATATCGATTGAACCAAAAATATGACGCAATTCTCTGAAACAATAGATCGTGAGTATATTCTCTTTTCATGTCGCTTTTGTGTTTTGTGCTTCAGAGGCGAATAACTATTGTATTTTGTATGGATAACGTATTAGGATAGTTATTACTTCATACGGATTGTTGATCTACAAAATTCTGTTTATGTTAAAATTTATTAACTTTTCAGATTTTGCCACATTCTCGGAAATATTATTATAAGTCACATAAGATATTTGACCCACGAGAGAAAAATAGAAAATATACAATTCTACCTTCCAAAGAAGAGTCGATTCTTCTGAAAAGCACCATGTACCTATATTTAACTGCACGTGTGGTGCAGTTGCCTAGCCGCTTCGTGTCCCGGGTTCGAGTCCCGCGCCGGACAACTATTTGTGTCATCCATAAATAGTTGTTCTGAGTCTGGATGATATTTGTGTCCGTCTATTATATGTTTGTAAAGTACCCCGCGACACAGGGATTAATAATCTAATACGGGCAATGTTAAAAAAAAAAATTAAGTTCTATTACAGGTCACCCGTGTTATTGTTCACAAAATAAAGATGCTTAACATTTTCATATTAATTACGCGAGCTTTGGCCTTGCGAAATCGTTTTCAACTATAGGTAAGAAGATCTCGGTTTCGATTCCCGGGTCGTACCAAAAAGTAGTAACAGGAACGGAAGGCCAGAGCGAGGAAGTTAACGATGTTAAGCACTCGTTGTTAGTGCTGTAGCTTATCTCTCTTCAATTCTAGCGCCTTCCTTTCAGATTATGAGGTTTAGGTGATTAGATAAAATATATGCCCCAATAAATAAATAATACTATGCCCTGCACAGGTGGCGTGAGCTGATATTGGAAATTTGATCACACAATGTAAATAGTAATAATAATAATGTCCTCCTAGCCAAATCCGGCCACGGCGGCCAGTCACAATAAAGATTAGCCATCTGCGCGGGATATATTATAGTGCTTAAGTGTGTGCGCAAACACAGGAGCACTTTCTATTCCATCACTCTCATTATCCGATGGGACGACTAGCGACACGACGGAAAAATGTCAGGCACAGGACCGACGGCTTTACGTGCTCTCCGAGGGGGTATAATACCGCCAACTCCCAGACTTCGGGCTGATGCTGAGAAATTTTTCTTTTTACAGAAAAGTCCGAAAATCTCTTTTGGCCCGACCCGGGATTTGAACCCAGGACCTCGTTATCTGCGGGTGAACACGCTTCCACTAGACCAACGAGGCAGTAATGTAAATAGAAGACGTAAGCAACACTTACAATATGATGCTATAATGTGTGGCCTATATTATGGGAGAAGTAAACATAAATAGCGCCGATCACCGCGCCTAGTGTAATTCTTTCCCTTAAATTCCATTTCAGAAAAACATGTATCAAGGTAAAAGTCACTTTATTACGTTTGTACAGAGTAGTATAAACCGTGGCAAATTTCACTATATTACGGCCTTTTAGCATATGTACGGCAGAATCATCGCATACCTAAACTAAGTAATACAACAACATTATAATGCTCTGCTTTGTGCCGCCTTTTATCTATAATCCTATATACGTATAGTATAGAAACTAATAACGTAGGCGTCTGCCAGCCCTTATTATTCTATAAATAATAAATATAGGTCTAGGTATATATAATAAAGCGTGGCTGTTACTAAGAGTTTGAATTTCGTCTGAATTATAATAGAGAATAAAGAATATTAACTATTATCTAGCTGTATAACCTATATTTTCTTGTTTCTCTACCACCATTATAATATACGTTATTGTTGGATTAGTGTCTCATCAATTTAGAAACCCAATCACAAATACCTAGCTGTTCGTGCAGAGAGCTTGTGTGGAGGTAAAAGTCTTTTCGGGTGCCAATTTCTCAGATGGTTTATTGTAATGATCCAAAAACAAATCTTAAGTCTTGGGAGCAGTTATACAAAATTGAAAAACAATAGAGAAACATATAAAAATTTGACAAGTAATAAGTATAAGTAATACGGCTGTGAATTCTTAACCCTTACTAGTACAGACGCCAGCACATCCAGCTACCCCAATCTGTCACATTTCTTTTATAGATTTTCAACTTTATCACATAAGCATAAAGTTCACTGTAAATTGGGGAAATTTGATGATACCTTGATGAGCTGGTCTCTGTACAATTATGTGATACATATTGTTATCCTTGTTTCTTGTAAAGTTGAGAGCATCTGTCTATGAGCGCCTCATTGACAGATGCTCTCAACGGTTCATTAGTGATCGGGGAGGTTAAGCAACTAGGCTCGCGGGTAACTCATAGATGGGTGACCGCCGAATTGGTTTAATTTCTGAGCGCCTCCGTGCTTCTGAGGTCACGTTTAGCTGTTGTTTCCGGTTGCAGCCATTACCCAACAGTCGCATACTGGGCGGCTTGAACAACTCGTGACACTGTAACAACTGCCCATACGATATGTAAGTTCTTGTACTTATCTTACAAGTGTACAAACAGAAAGAGACGTACATAAAGAGTTAGGTATCCATTCCAAATATGATGCAAATCCATTCAGCTGTTTTTGCGTTAAAATAATATAACATTAATACATTGACCTATATGTATTCTACTAGACGCGCAATCCCATATTGAGAATTTGCTCTCAACTCAGTGAGAAATTTTGGCCGCCGCGCCCGCGCCCCTAACCTCGCGCACAGCTGTACTGGGACGAATTTTTATTCGAAACAGCGTGTCTAGTTATACATATAAGTCAATGCATTAATATAACAAACATAAAAACTTTGAAGTTTATAAATTAGTAGCTTAATAACCCTACGGCAATGTTACTTACTTTGTTATAGCCAAAATATTTCCTCAATGTTCCAAGAATCAGTAAACGAACTGTCTGTAAATAATACGAAACTTTAACTGCCAGCTGTGGCAGATTGCCAATACTACCAGCCAGCGGCCTTGAGAAAAACTTATTTAATTCCACAACTCACTGCCGTAATTTGGAGCTCGCCGTTTGAATAGCTTTAACGTTGTTTGTTCCGAGCCTCTGTGGCGCTCGTTTGTTATCATAATGGAGTACAACCTCAGAATATATAATAGTACTTGTATAAAACAGTTCACTTCCTAAGAAACCACGGTTATAAGATCTAATTCGATCCTAAAGTATAAAGCTGATAATGATTGTGCGCCAAATTGTTATACGCAAAAGGCTAGAATGCGCATTAATTTTTAAACATACAAGTTACTAGGTATATTCAAAATTTCATCGGAATCCGTTCTCCTATTTTTGTGTGGTTGAGTGGCAAATATTTGAACATCCATACATACAAGCTTCATCATCATCATATCAGCCGAAAGACATGGCACGAGCTGGGTAAAGGCCGCTCCTAAAGATCTCTACAATACATACAGCGGTTTTCAGCGACTCCCGCAAGACTCGCGGTTTATTTAGTAGGGGGCCGGCCCAAGTTGCATCTTCTGGTTCATACAATATAGTATATACAAACAAGTTTTTTTTATATTTTTAATTAGTCAGGCTCCATTTCAAATTTCACCCAAATCAGTTCAGCCATGTTTGCGTAATTGGGTAACAAAAATCGAAACATACGTATACAAACTTAGTATTCTTTAAAAATGATCAAGTGCGGTACAAAATCATTCCACCTTGGAAGACACGAAAGATATTTAATTTACTTTAACGATTTTCTTGTCAGATATGTATGAGTTATGGCTGGAGCCTTCGACAGTAAAATACCTTATCACGGCGAACACAAACATTAAAGCATCAAGCTAAAGTACTACGCATAGGTTTTAATAAATATGGATTAACCAGCCGCTCTACATGGTATCACCCGCGATCTAGCAATTTATTGCAACTTATGTTCATTCAGGATATACTTACAGGGTTTAAAGCTAGAGGATAGGTTCGACCCAGGACAAATGTTTGTGTGATGAACACGATTATTTGTTCTGAATCTGAATGTTATTTATTTATATTATGTATGTGTATAGAAATATATAAGTATGTTTCTCAGTGATCTGGTTGCCATAGTACAGGCTCTGCTCGGTTTGGGATCAGATGGCAGTGTTTTGGTTCATAATCATCATCATCATATCGGCCGAAAAACGTCCACTGCTGGACAAAGGCATCCCCAAAAGATCTCCATAATTGCCGGTCTTGCGAGCTTGTGCGGGTCGCTGGATGCGAATAATCCAGCGACCCGCACAAGGTCATCGGTCCATCTTGTAGGGGGCCTGCCCACGCTGCGTCTTCCGGTTCATGGTCGCCACTCGAGAACCTTTCTGCTCCAACGGCCGTCGGTTCTACGAGCTATATGCCTCGCCCACTGCCACTTCAGTTTTGCAATTCTTCGGGCATGTCAGTTCGCCTGCGGATTTCGACATTTCTGATTCGATCCCGCAGGGAAACTCCGAGCATAGGCCTCACCATTGCTCTTTGGGTGACCTTGAGCCTTCTAATAACGACGACTAGGTCTCTGTCCCGTAAGTCATCACTGGCAACACGTAATGGTCGAAGACTTTCGACTTGAAACACTGCGGTATTCTGGACTAGAAGATGTTACGTAGCTCCTCTTTTGGTTGAAACAAGAAATTTATCAACGAGTAGGGCTCTGATAAGTATATAATGAATGCCTTACGGTAAGATAAAAAGCATGACGACTCATGAAGCATGACAAGATATCCTAGTATAAAATATAATATCATCAACGCTAGAAAACAACACATTTTACTTCTATATTGGTAAGCTTATTCTCATGGTAGCGGGGTTGAAATTAGATTAAATTAGATAGGTACTCAATGAAAACACGAAGAACTGTGCTGTACTTAATAGTTAGTGCCTATATACAAGTGTTATTATTGCTTAGTGAAGTATCGATCGAAGCCATAGTACAATGCACTTTGAATATTTACTGCCTATGCAGTTGACTTTGAGCTTCATAGCGTACTTAATATTTAGGCAGGTTATCAAGTGTATAGTATAGTATATTAAGTATACTCGATTTGGCGTCGACAGTACTGTTTTAGTTCTAAATCAAAATAAAATAAATCTAAATATTCCTGTTATTTCAATACGAAGTCTCTTAAAGCGATTCCAAGTTTTTAACTGAGTGTCCTCGGGAGTTTATTTTTAGTTTGAAAAGGGCTATACATAATCTTCGTAGAGAAAATTTAATGGAAAAAATACATACATTAAAATTGTCTCTTTTTTAGTTTCTCAAGTTTCGGCCTTGCTAGGCTTATTAAAGTATAGGTTGAGTTTAATAAAACACAATTGAAAAATCAATTATTTATAGTGGAAATGTTAATTAAATTGGTCTTCATATGTATTTTATTTATTTATAAAATAGTTATATATACGATTTTCATCCTACTCACAATCGTATTCATAATCACAGCATACAAACGCTAAAAAACTAAGTATTTTGTATGAATGTATGGAGTATTTTGTGACCTGTCATGGCGTCTCCCAAAAACTATTAAACCATATTAGATCTAAGACCAGCATAGAATGAATGTCTTAAATATGTATTTATTATACGGTCACCGTAGCCTAGTTGGTAGTGCTTCTGCCTACAAAGGTGGTGGTCCTGGGTTCGAATCCCGGTAAGTGCAAATATTTGTGTGATGAGCACGAATATTTGTTTCTAAGTCATGGATGTTTTCTATGTATATAAGTATTTATCGATCTATATAAGTATGTATATCGTCGCCTGGTACCCATAGTACAAGCCTTGCTTAGTTTGGGGCTAGGATGATCTGTGTGACATTGTCCCTAGATATTACTATTATTCCAAATTATTTATTTATAGTTCTTATTTTTAACATATTTATATCTATAAAATTGAACCTAAAAAGAAAACATTAATATATAAATAAATAATTATTATTATTAATATAAAGTGGCGAGATGATGCAATAAAAAAATATTACGATCAATAACATAAAGGGCTCATTTTCTGACGTTCATATCACATCCCATTTTATTGTTATTATATTCAATATCTTGAGATAACTAACACACTGACATCTGATCTCCAACTGGGCAGGCCCTCTACGCAACCAGACAACTGATAAACATACTTAGGTATATGTTGCTAATTACAAACATAGTATATATAAATTACAGCCAGAGACAGAACAAATAATAGTGTACATAACAAGATTTATCCTGGGGCTCTACCGGCTAAGTCGCCGAACATCGATTTCTTAAATGGCGTTCATATAAATAAAGTTCAAAAACTACTTAATTAATCGTTAAATCGACTTCAACATTGACAATCGAATCCGGACCATTTATGACGTCACATGTAGTCATGGAAGCCGATTTAACGATTGATTAAGTCATTTTTAACCTTTATTTATTTGAACGCCATTTAAGAAATCGAAGTTCGGCGACTTAGCCGGTAGAGCCCCTGGGTGGGCATTTAACACACGACATCTGGCATAGCAAGTTCACTTAGGTAACACTAGACCAAAAGGCCAATCATATTGTTGGTGATACATCAAGACTTCACCGAAAAATCATTAAGACATATGTTATTTAATATTACTGAAGAAGTGCCTTAAATAGCATGTCACAAAAAATAGCGCACTCTATTAATGATTTGAAATGAATGAATGATGAATAAATTTCATGAATTAGAAAATACACCGACATCTTAAGGTGACAAAGATTGAATGACTTTCAGGATTTAATGATTTGTTTATATATTTGTGAGCTGCGACGAAGTCAAACTGGGGCGTTTTTCTTGGCTAAATAAGACATCATAATTTTCCTGTGAGTGAAGGACCTGTTTGTATTTCGTTTAATTACGTACACATTTAAGTAAGCCCAAAAGCGTGTAACATTATATACAAAATAGTAACAATCCACTTACGAAACCACCACTACAGCTAACGAAGCGAGTTTTTCAGAGCAAAATTTCTATACAGAGTACCGCTGGGAAAAAAGAGGCGGTCATTTTAAATTTTGCAGCAATTACCGAGCCGTACAAAAGCTCTTGGTAACGGACCTCGTTTCCTAAGTTCATTGCACTCTATGTAGAAGCATAAACGAACAGAATAATTTATGTAAAATATCACTACCATCGCCAAATATCACAGACTCATTCCCTCACGAATAAGGGTCAGCGCAGACAGAGAGGAGCGCAGCGGAGAGGATTTTATTAAGGCACTGGAAAATCAACTTTAAAATTATGTTAATAAAGTGCATGTATGCTTGAACATTATAATACGCGAGACTGCGCGAGCATTTTGTCAGGTTCAAGCATATATGCACTTTATTTCTATAGCTCGAAAGTTGATTTTCTAGTGTCTTAATTAAATCCTGAAGAAAGAATAGTTTTTATATAGTATACACCTTTTTTTTTTATTAGGCAGGGGAAATGCATACGCATGCCAACCGCAAAAAGTGTCTGCGGGTGGGTATGTCGGACTCGCAGTCGGTGCGAGTCCGACATACCCACCCGCAGACACTTTTTGCCGCAGAACCTACCTGCCGTGGACTTCTCTTGACGCCTGATGGGAGGAGCCCCGGGAACGCGGGTATGCTGCTCCGGTGCCCCTCTTTTGCGCCATGTCCCAGATGGTCGGGATACGTACCCTGGGAGATATACTTAACACCTACCCGGATTACATTAAAAAACTCATTTTAAAGATATCTGAAACAGTTCAGCATGTTTAAAATCTAATATTAAAAATTAAATCAGTTTCAAATAAAAAGTATGATTATTATTTTTTTTTGACGGTCACCGTAGCCTAGTTGGTAGTACTCCTGCCTACGAAGCTGGTGGTCCTGGGTTCGAATCCCGGTAAGTGCAAATATTTGTGTGATGAGCACGAATATTTGTTTCTGAGTCATGGATGTTTTCTATGTATTTAAGTATTAATCTATCTATATAAGTATGTATATCGTCGCCTGGTACCCATAGTACAAGCTTTGCTTAGTTTGGGGCTAGGATGATCTGTGTGACATTGTCCCTAGATATTATTATTATATTCAGAGAAAAGCGAGATCCGATTCAAATGCACCATGTGTTTTTTGTTGGATAATGATGACCTTTTAGATACATCGCTGTCGCTGCAGATACGGAACAGCTAATTATGCTTCATACAAATAATAGGTCTTTACCTATGAAATTGCCGTTTTGTATGAAAAAATTTAAACGAATTTTTTTCATGAATTTTTTTATTTGTATTAATCGAAGTAATCACCCTTGCAATCAATGCATCTTTGCCATCGCAGTGGCAGTTTATTGATGCCCTTCTTAAAGAAATCAGCTGGACGGGAGGCAACAAATTCTTCAAAGGCATTTTGTACTGCCTCTCGGGTATTGAATTTTTTTCCCGCCAAGAAGTTATCCAAATTCTGGAAAAAGTAGTAGTCTGTAGGCGCAAGGTCTGGTGAGTAGGGCGGATGACGGAGAGCTTCCAACCCCAGTTCTTGCAACTTGGAGACCGTCTGCTGTGCAGTATGAGGTCGCGCGTTGTCGTGCAGGAGCAGCGGAGACGAGCGATTGACCAATGCTGGTTGGAGATGCGCCAGCTTCTCTATCATTGTGCTCAGTTCTTCACAGTACACATCTGCAGTAATGCTCACCCCGTTTGGTAAGAAGCTGTGATGAATCACACCGGCGCTAGACCACCAAACAGTGACCATCACTTTTCTAGGGGTAAGTTTTCGTTTAGGGCATTGTTTAGGTGCTGAACCAGGATCCAACCAACTTGCTGAGCGCTTGCGGTTATCAAACAGAATCCATTTTTCATCGCAGGTAACAATGCGGTTCAAAATTCCTTCATTTGTGTGTCTGTTGAGCAGTGCAAGGCACGTCTCGACGCGTACTTCGCGCTGGCGATCATTGAGTTCGTGGGGCACCCATTTGTCAAGCTTTTTTACCTTGCCAATTTGACGCAAATGGACCAATATTGTTTTGACGCTAACGTCGAAAGCTGCTGCTAATTCAGCCGTAGATTGTGTATCATCAGCTTCCACAACCGCCTTTAATTCGTCATTGTCGACCAAAGTCTTCGGACGACCGCGAGGTTCATTTTTCAGGTCGAAATTTCCAGAACGGAAGCGAGCAAACCAATAACAGGTGGTGCGTTGGTTTGTAGTGTTAGCTCCGTAAACGTCGTTGATGTTGCGTGCCGCTTGTGCCGCGTTGCTGCCACGACGGTACTCATATTCCATAATTACTCGAATTTTTAACGTATCCATGATGACGAAAAAGATTGAAATGCGATGAAAATGTAACACTAATCAATAAAGAAATGACTACTTTTGGAAAAAAGAATCCATGTTTTTAAAATAAAATTAATTTGAAATTAGAATTCTTAGCCAAACAAAAATTATTTTGATTTGAAATGGCCAGTACTGCAGAACGGCAATTTCATAGGTAAAGACCTAATAGTTGTCTTCTACGGAGATTAATATCGCAACTCGTGGGCGCTGAGGTAATGGCGAAGCGAATATAATCGATGACAAGTCTATGACGCAAATGTGGGCTCACGCAAATTACAAGATTTTACTCATTGGAATTATAATAATACTATTTAATATTAATTATAATAACCCATAGTTGAGTTAAGCTCGCCTGTGTACATGATATGTCTAATCTCTTAGATAAATATGTATTTCTGTGTGCAATAATGAATAAATAATATTATACAAATCAGGTAACTGATATACATACCGATATAGATAATTACACCCATACACAGGCCAAACAGATATGTTCATGCACCCAAATATCTGTCCTGGGTGGGAATCGAACCGAGGACCTGCGGCATGAAAGGCATGCATCTACGAACCGCGCCACCCCAACTGACAATTATAAATGGTTATGCCCAATTTCTATAGGCTATGAACTTTTGATGTGAAACATCTATAGCCGGACGTAAAACAGATTTCTGGCGTGGCGACCCATTCCGTGTTTTTTTTTTTTTTTAGTTCCTATCACAATATGTTCTTTTCGACTTCGACTTCGACTGCGACTTATACTTCGACTTCGACTGCGACTTATACTTCGACTTCGACTTCGAATTCGACTTCGACTTCGACTTCAACTTCGACTTCGACTGCGACTTATACTTCGACTTCGACTTCGACATGACTTCGACATTGACTTCGACTGCGACTTATACTTCGACTTCGACATCGACTTCGACTTCGACTTTGACTGCGACTTATACTTCGACTTCGACTGCGACTTATACTTCGACTTCGACTTCTGCTTATTACTTTTACAAAATAATGTCGATGTTTCACATCTGCCAGGCGTCCCGTGACGGCTCACATTTTTTATTTAACCACAGCGTTACTTGAGCAGTCATTCGTTTAATGGAAAAAGGCTTATCAGCACTGTACAGTTATTCTCTATCCCATAAAACGTATAGCTGGTAAAATGTTTGTGTGTGTAGTACACATCCCAACCCTTCAAGGAAATAGATTCATGTTATGTTATATTATGCAGGCCATTTACTTTATGCACAAACAATATATACTATGACTTATGTAGACCTGTTTATTTATGTATTGCGATACTATGAATGTTTCAATCTGAACACCGATACCCATCCACCGAATTGGTTTAGAAAACCCAAAACTGAAGCGTAGTAAAAAATGCCATGAATTTTTTACGATAGTTGTGCTATCGTGTTTAATCTTTGACTATGCAAGTATACTTTGATTTAGTATATTTTTTACGAAATGGTGCACATGTTTTGTAACTTTCAGACAAGATGTAGTAAATTATATCTAAAACTTCGATAGTTAAATCTATATATAAGCTTGAAAATAAATTAATGTAAGCTAGCTAAATCATAAAATCATACTATGTACTTAAATACCTATATGAACCTAGATATAATTATGCTTACTTATTTATAATACTAACATGTTCTGACTATTTATAAGCGCTTTGTTAATGTCTACGTGAATAAAAGCCTTTTTATTTTCGTATTTAGAATATATCAAATACAGTAGTGATGCTTACTTAAATGTACGCAGAAGTACGCAGAACTTTGTACTGTAATATGATTCAAAGTTCATATAAATACAAATTTGATCGTACTTTGTATCTAGGTTGTTTTATAAACAATCAGATTTTAAAAGCTTTTCAACAATAAATTTAGCACGGCACCAGTCTTAGTTTAACTGACTTCAAAAGAAGAAAGTTGTGGTTCGTGTCTTTTTTGCATGTATGTATAGTAGCGATATACTAACGCCTACTAATACGATTTACTAACGCCTGTTAGTAAATCGTATTTTGTTTTTTTTTGTGGCATAAATAATAATAAATATCGTGGGACATTAATCACACACGGCCATCTGATCCCAAACTAAGCATAGCTTGTACTATGGAAACCAGATAACTGATATACTACTTACTACTTTTGTAAATATATATTAATATAGATAATTATACCCCTCCTCAGGACAAAAAGACATGTTCAGGCATACAAATATCTGTGATGGGTGGGAATCGAACCCCCGATCTGCATTTACCAAAAACGCCATCCGGCCCGTCAAATTACTATATTATATTAAATTGTGCTGCTGGAGCCAAATTTAATGGAAACCAGCCAACTACGCAGAAGATGTTATGACACGAAATTGTATACTACACCCTATGTGAAGTAGACAATTACGTGTCGTGTTTACTCCCTATCCTTTCAGTCACTTTCTGCAGAGGAATGAGAATCTAACACGACCAGAGAGAGCTGGGGGGACCAAAGGCGTGTTCTCTGACTCACTCCCCACTTTTTGATTCCAGGCTTATATGTATTCAAGCTATAAAAGACCGAACATGGAAAGGAGTCCACAGATTATGAGGTCTCGGACCTCACAAAATAAAGAACTCTCTACCGCTATAATAGGAAACATAAATATTACACTTATGCGTTTAAGAATAATTTATTTCCATTCGTATGCTGAGTTGATAATAGTAGTAATACATGACTGAAGACAATATTTTGACATTAACAACTGTAATAAATTTACAATATATAACTATTTCTGGCCGCATCATCTATTTCCGCCACATAAGATCAACCTGTATCGTGAGTTTGAGTTTTATCCCAATAATACAAAAAGAAGTAATCGTACGCAAAAAAAAATCGTTATATTATACTCGCAATTGGCAGGTTTTTATTTTTTATTCCAAATCAAGCAAGTTCTAATCATTTCAAAATCATGATATTTCACCGAAAATTGGCCAAATTAGGCACGCTATTGTCTCTCATATAGTTTTGTGTATAGGCCAAATAAGTTAAACGATCAACCTCCAAACGAAGATTTCTGTCCCACTCGAAGATTGATATTTTACGCAAATACATTTATTTATTATTTAAATAAAGAATTACGTAATTGCTCGTACAAAAGGCAATTCGTTGTTGATGGTTGCCGTGCTATGTAATTAGGTTACCATAGCCGACACGTCACAAACCTTAGATTAATGATGGACTGTACTTTGACGATAGTAGAATATACCATAATTATCATTATCAGGGTCTGGGATCACTTTTGGTATCGGTAATGACTTTGAACCATTAGTATTAATGTGCGTATGATTGATTCATTGAACTTGCGAGGTTATTACGTACCTGTAGCCTTGTAATGTTTTTTTTTAATTCCCTCACGTTCTACAGATACATTTCATATTCCTTTTTATCATACCAATTATGCAAAAAATTGTTATAACAAACATATGGATAACGTATGGATAACGTATGTAGATATATTTTTTGATTTAGGTTGAACTTTATATTTTTATGTTATCTTTTGTCCGTCAATCTAGTTTAGGACTGTTTGTATTTGCCTATTTGTAACAATATTTATGTAAGACTGGTTTTGCCTAAATAAATAATTACTTAAATTAAATTAAAAACAACAAAAAAACATGCTTTTCTACCCAAATTATACAGGAGGTATGCGATTTTAACTGTATAATATATTTTTTTCGTACAAAATATAGTGTAATTACATCTAGGCTACATCGCACCAATATTCAACATCAATGTAGCGAATGTACAGACAGCACGTCAAGCTACCCCAATCTGTCAAATTTCCCCAATTGAAAGTGAACCTTATGCTTATGTGATAAAGTTGAAAATCTATAAAATAAATTTGACAGATTGGGGCAACTGGATGTGCTGGCGTCTGTACCCTTGACCAAAAGTTGAACTTCAGCGTGTTTGGCTGACAAGAAATGTTTTACTACTTTTACCTTTTAATTAAAACTGACGTGAGGAGCTCACATAGTGTAATATTGTTGGAACCGGCCAACAGTTTCGTCCTCCTCAGGAGATACTGAGTTTGCACACATATTTTGGTGAAAATGATCCAAGCCATATAGAAAAGTCTCATCATACATCGGATGGATCATACACATTGTATGTGTAGCAAAACGGAATACCTGAGACTTTTTCTATCAGAGATGTACGAAGATGCTAAGTAATGCGAGGAAGCGTAGCGAAGTAGCACCAAATATCTGTGAGGAAACCATTCGGCGCGGCAAAACCTTTAAAACTGTCTGTTGAAGCTGAGTAATGGAGGATGCTTAGCAGAGCTGTGAAATGGTCTGACTGTTTACACCAATTGTGTGCTAATAAAAAAAATACGTAGCGAAACCATGGAAAGATATGTAACTAAGCGGAGTGAGGGAACTATTTTCTAAATGTAAGAAACATCATGGATTCACTGACAGCCTAATAGCTCTAGCTATAATTACTCATGACAGATATTCCTGGATTCACATTACTCGGACATAATTCTATGATTTTTTGTATAAATTGTTGTTTCGAACCTTTATCATCGGACACGGCTGAGATACCTAGGAAGATAAAGTTATACTATAGCTCCAATTTTTTCTTAGGCCCATCGGCTTTTTTGCTACTTTTACTTGCGTGATGGTTTTCACTGGTAGGGTTTCAAATAACGCCCTCAAATTCAAATAAAGTTGTTTTGGGATGAAGTAAAAATATATAATCTTAGTTGGAGGTAACCCGTGTAACTGCCTAGCGCGGGACTTACACAGTAGATGTCAGCTAGATAGGTTCACCATTAAATAATACTGCGGACTATACGCACTATATTATCCACTTCCTTTAAAACGGACAATTTAATCTTTTTTTTGACCATATGAACTTAAAATAATATATATAATAAAGACGGAAAATCACTGGAATATTCTATTCATTACCTGTGATCGTTACGCATAAACACAGAATATAGTACATGTGCCAGACGCCCAACCTACATGGTTATATAGCCAGACAGATTATTAGATCTTACTATAAATCTAGCGTGATCTAAAATATGTAGTTTCCTAAGCTGCTACTAATTTTCAACCGGAGCTGAAATAAGATAGTCTGACTAATGTGTAATTTAGAGGTAACTAGAGATTGACTAATTGGATTAGAGTTGAAGATTGGGAGCAGCTTTACGAACAATATAACTCTGGAAATATGGGTGCCTGAAAATCTCCCAATTTTCAACCGGAACTAAAATAATCTTAGCCAATGTCTAATAATAATTAATAAGTTAAATTTTGAGCAGCTTCGGGAATAGCGGAAATTGAAGTGCACTTGATTGATGGTAATATCTTTTCGATAATCCATATGGCTCGATAACACCGTGTAAGATTAGCAACAGTACTATATATGTATATGTGCTTTTACTTGAAAAGGTTCAGAAGGCTTTTCTGAGGTACCTTTATAAACACCTTAATGGATACTATCCATTCATGTATCCCACAAAATTTCTGTTAGGCTGTCTGGGATATAATTCGTTGGAAGTCAGGCGGAATACATGTCAACTTGCAGTAATGTGTAAGTTTCTGCGGGGAAAAATTGATGCACCAGATCTCCATGTTGAGCTGTGTCGAGTCCTGGTAACTATCGTCGTCTTCGCCGCCATGAATTGTTTGCCGTGCCACGTTGCCGTACCGTAGCGCGCGCTAAGTCACCTATACCGTGCAGCCTCACAGCACTCAACGCTTTCCTGTGTGTCAATCCTGACCGTGATTTGTTTGCGGATGGATGGTCGGAAATATTGTCAGAATGTTTGCGTTTCTGTGAGAATGATGTATGATTGTGTTTTAAAATCAATGTTTATGTTTCTTTCTTGTTTATATTTTAATTGATTATTGTAATAATTATCTTTAATTACTGTAATTGGTGTTCTACCGTTTTAATGAATGTAAATAAACAAAAATAATAATAATATCCTCCTGATCGGATTTTTACCAAGGCGGCTATTCTCAATGGAGACCTTGTGTGCGGGACATATTATAGTGCACATCGTGTGCGCAAAAACAGGGGCAGTTTCTATTCCATCACTCGCATGACTCAATGGAATGACTAGCGAAACGACCGGAAAGAGGTCAGGTAGAATCGACGGCTTTAGTGTTCTCCGAGGCACGGGGTGTAAATACCGCCAACTCCCAGATTCCGTCTCAAAATCATTTTTTGCCCCTACCCGGTATCTCAACCCAGGACATAACCATTTACGGTTGATCTCACTACCACTACGTACAATAAACATAATATAATTATATTATGTTTATTTTTATAATGACTATATAGTATGTTAACTATTCGAACTAAACAGAACTTTAACTTTAGATACGCTTTCAAAGTAAACAAAGATAAATTGAAAGCTGAGAGGTTGTTGTAATATTCCATTGTTTACACGGGATCAGTTGTAAACAGCGGAACTAATTTAAGGACCTAGTTCCAGTTTAGGTGGCAACAGCGCTATTTCATCATTATATTGGGAAACTTAGACACAAAAAGTGTTATAAATTGGAAACCTATATATAAGATAAGATAAGATAAGATAAATACACTTTTTTTTTTAGACAACGCCCGCATTAGAGAATATAATTTATGTGTCGCGGGGTACTTGACAAACATATAATAGACGGACACAAATTACATCCAGACTCAGAATAACTATTTATGGGTCACACATGTAGTTGTCCAGTCCGTTGGCGAGGCGACTGTCTTAGCCGCTGCGCCACACAACAGTTACAGGATCTCAAATAATTAAAAAAAAAGGTACAATAGGCTGTCTTATCGCTAAAAGCGATCTCTTCCAGACAACCTTCTGTTGGACTATACACACATCAACAAAGTCTAGGGATACGTTATTTTGAAATCAAACATGGCTTTATTGTTTAAAACCTATTTGGTTTCCTTAAAAAGTTTATTTACAGATTTAAACCTTGTCTATTCTTTATTCAAAATTTAAAAATTAAAATGAGAAACAAATGAAAACACGCAAAGCACAGCGCAATCTTGAGTTGTATCTAATTTCAAGAAGTTGCATTAAAATTTTTTTTGCGTGTTAATTGAAGAAAACCTGATAAATTGTTTTATTTTCTTTTCTCAATTGGTTGTGTAAGCTTTTTAGCGTCATGCCACGCCATCATTTGAGTCGAGATGAAATGTTACGGGCAGTTGGCATGTTACAAAACGGTGCTATTCAACGCGTCGTTGCTGAGTCTCTGGGCACAAGCCAAAATGTGGTATCCAGGCTGTGGTCACGTTATCGCGCTACTGGAGATGTGGCAGAACGGCACACAGGTAGATATCGTGTTACCACTCAGAGACAGGATCGATTTCTCCAAATGACCGCCAGAAGACTACCCAATATCACAGCGATGCAACTAGTGCAAAGGCTCCAGGAGGGTCAGCAGCTGCTGGTGAGCGACCAAACCGTGCGAAGGAGGCTGCATGAAGTTGGTCTTCATGCTCGCAGACCGCTACGAGTCCCAGCGCTGCGACGTGGCAATCGCGGTAGGCGACTTTTATGGGCTCAAGAACATTTGACATGGAGTGATCAACAATGGTCATTGGTGCTGTTCACTGATGAGTCCCGCTATGGATTTCATCCAGATTCGAGACGAACACGCGTTTGGAGAACTCCAGGCAGGGTCAGCCGTCTCCGACATCCACAGGAGGTCCACTCTTACCAAGGCGGGACAATTATGGTGTGGGCAGGAATACGAATCGGCGGACGAACCCAACTCATTTGGATTCAGGGCAGCATGACTGCCCATAGATACCGTGAGGAGGTAGTAGAACGTGTCATTGTCCCGCTCAGGGCCCTAACGGGGCAAGAATTTCAGCTCATGCATGACAATGCACCTTCCCATACAGCGCGGCTGGTGAGGGCCGCCCTTCGAGAACACGATGTTCAGGTATTAGATTGGCCTCCACAGTCGCCAGACTTAAACCCAATTGAACACGCCTGGGACATGTTACAGCGAAGAGCATTGAGGGATTTTCCGCCCAACTTGACAACAGAAGAACAACTTTTCGAACATTTAAAAAGAACTTGGGACTGCATACCCCAGCAAGACATTGACACCTTAATTTTAAGTATGGAAAATCGTTGCCGCTGTGTGATTAATGTTAGAGGAGGAAATACCGATTACTGATTATCAGATTTGGTAAGATTTTTATTCATTTAATTCGATTGAATAATTTTATAAGAATAAAATGTTTTTGTTCACTCAGTAATTTTCTATGGCTTAATTAATTTAAGACTTTTATTAATTAGAAAAACAAAATCGCATCGTGTTGTTATGTTTAAATATCGGCCATGAAATTATCTTTAATTCTTCCATTTACAGTCATAACAAAATGTTTATAGTTTTCTAGATAATCAATGAAATGTTCAATATCCCTAGATTGTGTTGATGTGTGTATTGTATGGAATTAGGAATAGGTGGTGTAAAAATATTGAATATGCTGATAGAACTTAAGACTAATAGTGGTATCTACTTAATAGTATTACTACCACGAATAACTTATACTTATATGACTTATACTTATTTGTATACAATACATAAAATATATATGTTAGTACGGGTTCTTTTGCATCGGAGCTCGAATATGGCGAATTGAATATATCAACTTCGATTCGGTTTATTCTTCAGTCGTCTTCTTATCGTGTCGATGCTAAGAATTAAATGTTATCTTCCCACAATTGAGCAACGCATACCGCTTTGGCTGAAGCGTTATACAAGTCCTGAAGGAAACAAGAGGCTGGACAGGAGGGACAAGCAGATAAATGTGCCATACTTTAGGGTGACACGCCGCACTCGCAGAAGTTTTGTGATGTGGGAATGTAACCCCATTTGCACTTGTTTTCTTTGACGAACCTGAGTCCGTAGTCTATTAAGAGTCCTCCAGGTTGGCCATGGCAAATATGTCCCGGAGGAAATTTTTCCTTTGGCGGGACAAACAAAGGAGGAGCAATTCTTCAATCTAGAAGCTAGAGTAATTAGGGGTGCTGAATGTTTGCAGAAGCAAGGACTGATTGGTTCAAAGCTATTTAAAGGAAAAGAACTGCCATCCTGATGTGACGTTTACGAGACAGTACCAGCAGCCTCCTAGATACCATATTGAACAAAATTAGGTGTCCAATAGTGAGCCACTGGAACAGTGTTCACATGGGTTCCAGGGCTTTTCCAGGCTTTTTTTATGTAAAGTAGATTTATTAGTGTAGTACTAACATATGTAGTTTCACTACTTTCAAATTACTATGGATCTGAATCTGGAATAAATGTATTATTATATAATATTAGCATTGTTTTGTAATCGTTCAAAAGTTAGAACTGTTTTACTACATAGCGATGGGACTTTCATACAGTAAAATTAGATTATCGGGTTATTCATATAAATGCATAGGTTTTAACTAGTAGGGCTAAATGGTAGCAACATTTAAGTGAGGTATGACAAGTTCGGTTAAGAAAGTACATGCACTTTTGAAAATACACATCAAGTATGATTAGTTGGTAAATGCTTGTCTTTCACACCGCAGGTCAGAGTTTGGGTGTAATCGCATCGGGTCACCGTAGCCTAGTTGGTAGTGTTCCTGCCTACGAAGCTGGTGGTCCTGGGTTCGAGTCCCGGTAAGTGCAAATATTTGTGTGATGAGCACGAATATCTTTTTCTGAGTCATGGATGTTTTCTATGTATTTAAGTATTTATCTATCTATATAAGTATGTATATCGTCGCCTGGTACCCATAGTACAAGCTTTGCTTAGTTTGGGGCTAGGATGATCTTAGTGACAATGTCCCAACATATTAAAAATAAAAAATATCTATATAACTATGTATTGTATTTACAAAAGTAGTATATGTATATATCAGTTATCTGGTTTCCAATGTACAAGCTCTGCTTAGTTTGGGGTCGTATAGCCGTGTGTGAATAATGTCTCAGGATATTATTATTATTATGGTTATGTCGTAGCCTTGTGTGTAAGGTGAAAAGAGCTCATCAGGAAAGTGGCAAGGGTTAGCAATGCATGCTTGATCCCATGTATATCACAATCGTCATTGGCCACTTAGCATCGGAAAATGCTGGTTTGCCGAAGTAATAGTATAACTAAATCAAACTGACTACCATTAATAATACATTATTTGTAGTTAAGAAATTACGCCTTAATAAAAGTACTGATCCAATTGTAGAACATCTTTATACGCCAGTGATACTTAAGTACATGTATACAAATATACCTGAATAATATAAGCAGTAAGTTACCGGGAGTCATTTAATAAATATTAAGAACTAGCTGTGCCCCGCGGTTTTACCCGCGTTAAACTTTATAAATGATTACAGCTCCTCCCCCGTAGGTGATAGCGTGATAATATGTAGCCTATATGTTGACCCGGTCTCTTAGTAATATTCATGCCAAATTTGAAGTTAATCCATGCAGTACTTTTTGAGTTTAGCCCGGACATACATACAGACAAACAGATAATGAGACAAAAATTCTAAAAACTATATTTTTGGCTTCGATATCGATTGCAGATCACGCCCCAAGTATCCTTTTTAAAAAATATTCAATGTACAGTTTTGACTTTCCTACGATTTTATTATATGTATAGATAGATGAAGAGTTAGATTGAACACAATATTCAATTTAACTCATCATTCTTTGTATATATCAAATATCTCGCGGTTAGTTCCCCTTTTATATGTATGATGTAAAGCGCCACTGACGCGTTCGATTCGTACGCTAAACCTGATAGCTTAAGATACGAACTAATTCTGTTGTTCTCTGAGTGAATTTACAAAAACATCTCTTTCTCTAATCAATTACAAAACTTGTGCGTTTGTTAAGTTGGGGTGTTACAACATGAATATAAGTTAATATCTACACTACCGCATTGGGTAAAAATCTGTAAAGGTGGATGTGATATGTGATATATGTGTGATATATATAGTCTCTCACAAAGTTAGGTTCTATCTTAGTACCCCAACCATGATTAAGATGTATTTGTTTTAATTAGAGCCTGTATTTCTTTGTGAAGAAAAAATAAAAGAATTTTGAATTTGAATTTGATATGGAAATAAATATATATTATTTCAGTGGGAATTGATAAGAAATGTAGTCTACTGTTAGATGTAGAAGAATTGAGCCTGGATGCGCCCTCTCAAATACACAAAGCACTAAGATCACAATTGTTGTTAAGATAAAAAGCGATAAAACGTATTTGTAAATTCCACAGACAGGTCAAATCTAACAGGTGTAATAATGCAACTGACTAATAACATCGTCTGTCTGTCTGGCGCCAAGCAGTTTAATTAAATTCTGCCATAGGTGTAAACAGTCAAGTACCCAAAAGCCTCCCTTTAATTTTATTGATTCCATTCTAAGGTTTTTACTTCAATTTCCGATACAGACATCAACTAAGATGCCTAACGCAAGCATTACGAGTCATACGCAATCTAATTAAAAAATTACATTCGCTTAAACCGTTTGTTTCATTCTGATACCATATACTGTTTCTGCTGTTAATGAAACATAACTTCTGGTAATCCTCTATACTCACACTTAATAAAAAAAAAATGGACCCGTTAGGAACTAAATAAAGGCATTATTTATGCTTACATAACATTAAAAATGACACCGGCTCTGACCCGATTATAGCCGGGTTCGACGATCGGTGGGCGTGTCTGGCTTGTATTGACTCATACTCCGTAAGGATTCTGTCTTATTGATGCAATCATTCCAATTCACATGGTTTAGATGTAGCACATAAAGATTAAAATGTTATAGCTATATGGTGCGACTTATTACCTTCTTTAATTTAATTTAAGTATGTTTTGAATAAATTCACTTTATCATCTTTAAAGCGACAAACAAATTTATTTGTATTTAATAAAAAGCATAGTTATTACTATTAATTACAAAAAAATATGCATTCAAAGATCTTTTAATATTCAATTGTATAATTTTTCTTCTTTATAATATGCAATATAATTAATTCGATAAATAGTAGCGTTGCATACCTCTGAAACGCTATACATTGATAACGGCCGTCAGATGTACGAAATCATAAGTAACATTATAAAAAACTGTATCGCTACATCCATAAATGTGTGCTTCTGTGCCTAGGTCAGTTCATATACCGACGAGTAAGACTTCGTATACAAGTCATCGTTACGAAGCTTAATTTATACATTCGCCATATCAACAAAGCTAAGGTTAACAACTTTAACAATTCAATGACTCTAAATCCGGAACTGCGAAACCTGAATAACATACACCTCTATTATAGTGCACATAAGTACAGAACAATGACGTCCTTGAGAGCATCCAATCCATCCCACCCCGAGAGATAAAATGTCTTAAAATAAACAAACGAACATCGTCTCTACAAAACGTAATAAAAACCAACATACCGATTCAACGATGATTTTCCGGTTTACTTCCGTATTGTGAACTAAAATGGTGAATGGGAATTGATATATGAAGTGCACGGAATGGCGTCTGTGCACAAGATGGCGGTACGTCCGCTCGCGAGCGCGCTCGAAGCCGACTGGTTGGGAGGAGGGCGGCGCCGCGCTACATCAAGCGAATATTTTATCGATACTTTTGCTTTAAGATAGGAAATGAGAGACAATTATTTGTTAACAAGCATCCGGTACACTGAGTTTTCCATTAATAGCCTATTAAGAGACATCCACCGTCTATTTTTTGTGAACGTAGACTTCATCTTATCTAAGTATATAAAGTAGTTATACAATACTTAGGAAACAATTTTCAGTACCTAAATAAGTTTTAACCCTTCAACGTAGCAGATACGAGGTCACACATCTGCCACGCCAGTGTTAAAAATCTAGAATAAATCCTAGATAGGTATTACGATTTAGATCAAAAATAATCTTAATCATGATTTTAAAATATATTATATATTAAGATAAAAACAACCATCATTTAGAGACATTATCTTTGCCTTCAACACTGAAAATATCGAAATTCAACATCATATTTTATCGAATGTAAACATGTTGGAATACGTTCGCCGGCCGGCACGTCAAGGCGTCGAGATCGACCCAACATCCTTGTATTATCTCTATTAAATAACACAGCATCCATTGCTTTGTTATTCGCATAGTACACAACTGTACTAGGTTTTTTCTCCGCAATGGATAAATCAATGTATGGAATATCGTAGTAGCTACGAACTTTTCGTAGCTTGCGTTTTCTACGACGTAGATACCGCGCCCGTGATTTTTCATCGGTGCTATGTAATACATACAGACTATCGGAACAAAACTGGATATTCAAATAAAATTTTGACTATTGATTTTAACAATGTGAAATCATTTTTATCTTTAATCCTAAACTAATAATAAACCAATTCACAAATTTGTTTTAATACAGTCGATATCGACAGTTTTTTTTATACATTTAATAATAAAATAATAATAATTAAAATATAATACCTAATTTCAAGTGAATATAACATTTTAAATAAGTCATCACAAGTGTGTGCGCAAACACAGGGGCACTTTCTATTCCATCACTCTCATGATCCGATGGAAAGACTAGCGACACGACCGGAAAGAGGTCAGGTACAGGACCGACGGTTTTACGTGCTCTCCGAGGCACGGGGGTGAAATACCACCAACTTCCAGACTTCGGACTGATACTGAGAAAAATTTTTTCACGGAAAAATCCCATAACCACTTTGTGGCCCGACCCGGGATTTGAACCCAGGACCTCAATTTCTGCGGTTGATCACGCTACCGCTAGACCAACGAGGCAGTCAAGTATAATAGTGTTGTAGCCTATTGTTGTGGTAACTTCGTAACTCTAATTCAATGTGTACACGACGAAAAGGTTATTGCTCTATACAGGGATATAGGCATTACGATGGGTGAGTGGGGGGACGTCTAAAACAATAAAGATTTAAAAAAATAGTTTATAGAACCAAGGCACTGACTTTTGAGAAAAGAATTTTGTTAAGAATTTAATTCCGATATATTAAGATTAGCAACGGTCATAGTATGCGAATATTCAGGTAACATTTAACAATTTTATTATTTGCCACATGTAACTATTTGTTGTGACATACCATTTCAGGTAGTCTTTATTTTTCGTTTGGGCAGTGGTTACCCTGGTGTCAGAGTTGTTCAAACCGCCCATTAGGACTCTGACTTGGCTTAACGACAACAACCGGCACCCACAGTTTAACATTTGTTCTGAAGTACGGAGACACTCAGAAATAAACTACTTTGACGGTCAACCATCTATAGATTGACCGCATGCATAGGTGCTTCACCTCGCCAATCATTTACGGAGGCGCCCTCAGCCAGTTACGCTCACCGGCGCGTAACTGGCTGAGGGCGCCTAAAAGTAGTTACATGTAACTTACTAAAATACATACAAGCGTAATAACTTATTGTTGTGTTCTGTGTAAGGTTGCCCAGGTCACATCGTGGATGGCACATAGCCACGATATTTGCTGAAATGTAATATTTCTGGTAATTAATCTAAAATGAAAAAGTTACGCCAAGTATAAATAGAGAGGTGTTATTAATTAGAAGTATATATCACAGTCCGAAACGGATAAACCAAGTTCTTTTTATCTAGAAGCCTGCTTAATGGAACCCAACTTTACTTTGCTACAGTTGCTACTGCTTGCTTTTGGTTGCTAGATCAACACGAATCTTATCTTGAAAAGAAATAAAGTTAGTTTTATTTGTATATAATTATATTCATATCTTATTCTGAACTAACTTATAAGTTCTGAGAACTAGTTCATCGTGAAGTTGACTAAATTTGTAAGGAATATATAAACATACGAACAGACATTCAGGAAGTTGCAGTAATAATAAGATTAATGTATGAATGTCAATAAGAAGCGTGCTAATTGGAGCTTGGTTTTGAAAGCTTTGTGAGTTAAGTGGCCGCTCAAACTTGGAACAGAGACAAGTGGGTATGCTAATTATATACCAACAGAGTGTAACAAACTTTGGAGTACCCAGCTATGTACAGACGCCAGCACATCAAGTTACCCCAATCTGTCAAATTTCCCCAATTGAAAGTGAACCTTATGCTTATGTGATAAAGTTGTTAATGTATAAAAGAGATTTGACAGATTGGGGTTGCTGGATGTGCTGGCGTCTGTACACATGAAGTCTTATATGAGGGAATAATGACAAGTTTCAAATGTATAAAACAAGACTTTGTTATACATTGAACGTCGTTAAACAAGACACACATTATTTTTTCTTCAATAATTTGATAAGGACATGATAGAAAACATGTGGGTGGGTTATGTCATTATTAATTATGTTCGCCTCATTGCCTAGCGATAGCATAATAAATCGCAAATAATAGAGTTGTCGGGTGTTATGGAATTTCTAGAACGAATATGTAATACGTGAGGTGGCATTAAACATTTCTTTCATGGAATAAATAAGAATAAAATACTTGACTAATTGACTAATCAAAAATTTTTATATTTCTTGAAAGCTTCTCCCATAGTTTCAAGGTACTTTTGAAATGCTAAAAAACTTTTGCATAAGAATAAGCGAATTAAAAAAAAAAAATTGTGTGTACTTATGTACACGCGTTATAAGTTATACTTCTTACAACTTGAACATAGTTATCAATTTTCATATGCGCGCGCATCGTAAAAATTCACTGTCATACCACCTAGAACAAACTTCATGCTGTTAAATTTTTTGATGTCGGTGTGCGCGCGCATCGTAAAAATTCACTCTCATCATTTTTCTCCATCGCGCCAAAAGAAGTATAACTTCAAAACGTATATGTTGCGCCTCCTTGGTAACCTCGTAAACTTGCTTTTTATACTCTTTGGCAGCCTCTTCTGGTGATAAAACTCGTTGACCGCGTAAATAACTACGAGTATATATTGTACTAAGTGTGTCTGTTGAACTCTCTCAAATGATGTGCTCGTCATTATTTTGTTGTTTGCTTATGGCTGTACTCGTTCCATGCTGCAGTATGATGATACTACTCCTCAACGGCTAGCAATTAGAAGATTATTCTCACCAATATGGTTGGTTTCTTCGTCACCTGACACTTTGTTCCTCCCCAAATTAGTAGTCTCTTCGGTGAATCAGGTCCGCATATTATTGCACGAAGTGACGCGGTCCGTTTTTTGAGCCACATTTAAACTTTGAGGGATCGAATTTGTGATGTTGTACACCGTATGATCGAAACAGACTGGCATGTGACTTACCATGAGATTCGGGCATCCTGAGGCATAGGCAGGCAATGTGTAAAATTAACAATTTAGTACTTGAAGTAGAATGGATGTCAAGTCAGTAAATACTCTTGCACAAGAAAGTCACCCTTATTGCCTAAGTTAAAAAGTCGCTTTCAAGTTCAAAGCCTATCGAAAGTCGTGGCGACGTACAGTCGACTTTATCAGAATCATAGACAGCACGTATAACATTATACAACCTACGCCATTCGTTAGACCCTGTAATTCTAGTCACATTTTGACTACAATTATGCAAGAGGGAAGCAAGAAACTCTTTCCGTAGATTCTTGCCTAAATTATATAAAACATGTTGTTCAGGAGGTCATACCTTAGTGAGCTTATGAGCTTTCAAGTTTTGCTTTGTGAAATATTCTTGGTCTTTTGTTGCAGAACAAATATAGTACGTACATAACGATCACATGTCCTTTTTTTGGTAAGGCTGGGGGAATTCCTACGCATAGCACCCGTAAAAAATGCCTACGGGTGGGTATGTCGCACTCGCACATACTAAACCTACCTGCCGTGGACTTCTCTTGGCGCCTGATGGGGAGAGCCCCGGGACGCGTAGCATACACGCTCACTTGTTCTAGATACGTTAATAAATATCTCATATCTCTTTCCGACGCAATAAAGTTCAAAATGCATTTTAGATTACGACTATCATTACCTCTGTGTACAAGTGTTATAAGTTGAAAGTAAATTATAAGTTAAGTTGTTGGTCTTGACCCTGTCTTCCGATTCAAAGGTTGCGTGTTCTATCCTCGCACAAGGCAAATATTTGAGTTCATGAACATATCTATTTGTGTTGATATATCTGTATTGTATATATATATTATATATGTAGTATATAATTAAGTATGTATATAGTATATAATTATTATTTCTTGCGTATTGTACCTATACTATACATGGTACAAGCGTTGCTTAGTTTGGATTAGATGGCGCTGTGATAGATCTGGGATATTTATTTATTGCACCCAACAAAAAACGAGTTTGATTCACACATGGATTTTTTTATATATTTCTTTTAACTGTTTTTATTGGAGTCTGGAAGGTTAAATTGCCGCTGATAGCACGGTAACGCCACACGTAAATGTCATGATAGGCGTGTAATTAGTTTTGTACATCACACTAATTTTATAAATACGAAAGTTTGTGCGTCTGTAAGTATGTAGGTTTCTTGCTTCTTCACGTTTAAAAATAAATAAATAAAAATAATTTATTGCAGACTACATGGCCCATATTTGTTAGTAACAATTTGTACTTAAGCGCTATGTTAGTAAATGATAGAATAATACAATCAGCAATATATAGTACAATGAATAAACAAAAGATTATACTATTTATAAGGACGGATGCCCCCACGCAGTAAGTTTACAGCACTCCTCGCGGCGTGGAGTTCTGTAAACCTACTGAAAAGTACGGTAACCGTTCTTTCCCCCACCATTTTCAGTATCTTGTTCGGGCTTCTTCGTATTCTTCTCACAATTGATGGAACTTTCTGCGCATAAAAGTCATCAACTGCAGCATCAGCAAACATGCCGGATGCGCTGCAGTACCGTGCAAGCCCGTAAAGTGCTCTAAATATATTATTATATTGGACGCGCAAAGCATTGTAGGCCTTTTGAGTAAAGTTAGCCCATAGAGTTGCCTATGGTGTAGGTAGAACGTTTGACAAAAAGCTTTAACTAAACGGCTCGAGCGTTTTTAAAAATTTGGTATGGAGCTGACACCCTGGCTTAACACATAGGCTATAATTTAAAAAGTTTAACGCGGGTAAAACCGCGGGGCACAGCTAGTGTTAAAATAAATTTGATTTTATTATTAAAGCTAATTTAAAGACCCAACAAACGCGGTAGGATAAGTGCCGTCGCTTTCAACACGGCACAGTCGAGATTGTCCGGCGAAACTTACTCAAGGTTTTTATTTTATATAGTAACAAGTCATATAAGCATACAGTTTACCTAACGGTAAGCAGTTTCTCTCTGCCTAATGAACACTAGCTCTAGCGAACTCTGCCAGTAAAAAAATGCCATTACTTGGAGTGTATTCTGACCCTAATTGTACCTTTATTGGATGAATTAATTTTAAGGACTACCTTACTTTTAAAGCTATTTAACATATACTCTTGTCCAGAAACGTAGAATGCAAGTACTTATTCTACTAGGTGTGGGAGCAGTTTTCGTAATGTGATAACATTATCAGCACCACTCCTCTTTTTTTGTTTACCAACAGTCTCGCTATCAATGTCCACAACGCATATTTTCCGTCGAAAAGAATACACGATATTCCCGATATCTCGGTCTCTTTCTGACCCCACGTCGATCGATGTGACCTTGGCAGTGGGGAGCACTTAAGCCCTGATAGACGGTATCCCGCGAGGAATATTAAATAATGGAAATATGTAACTGGCTTTTAGATAATATCGGGTATAATGGGATGGTTGTCACCGCGTGCAGGAGTATTTTGAAATATGCTTTGTAATAACTTGAAGTTTACTTCCTCTCACACTTATCTTGGCGAATGACGCTTGCGATACACAGGACATTACTACGCGTTGCCGACACTTCCCCGTTTAGCTGTACCGACCTTATACTATACAGTACTAAAACTAATTTATTTGCAAATAAATATTGTTGCTATTTTCAGCTATATTTTACCAGTTAAGCATGGTTTAAAACTATTAAATTTGACGAAATTTGACGGACCTGTTGGCGTGGTTGGCAAATGCTTGCTTTTCAGGCCGGAGCTCGTGGGTTCGATTCCCACCCAGGCAGATATTTGTGTGCATGAACATGTCTGTTTGTCCTGAGTCTCAGTGTTATTTATCTATATAAGTATGTATTTACAAAAGAAAAATATTATATGTAGTATATCTCTTATCTGGTTTCCATAGTACAAGCACTGCTTAGTTTGGGATCAGATGGCCGTGTGTAAATAATTTCCTAAAATATTATAATAATTATTAAATTAATAAAATATCAACCAGTATTAGCCAGCTGTATTATTATGTATATAATAATACACATTGAATATGTACAATCATTATAAACTTTACTGGTACCTACATATCTTATCTACCTACATTAAAGCTCTACAAGTTTCTACCGTTACCATAGATAAGTCATAAAATTAAAGAATTCACCGAAAATCAGTTACAACAATACGATTTGGTGAACTACACGCCAAATTAGCAATTCATACCCGTGAACTTGTGACTTGAAATAAAACAGAATCGATATCATTTGAAACCGTTCATAAGGTATCGACTTTATGTAACTATATACTAATATCTATGGTTATTTAAACGAAGGCTGAAATGTATTTTATATTAAATTTATATGTTAAACGTTACATTTCCAATATTAGGTTTATGTAATACTAGCTGTGCCCCGCGGTTTTACCCGCGTTTAACTTTATAAATTATCTCCCCAGCTCCTCCTCTGTAGGTGATAGCGTGATAATATGTAGCTTATATGTTGACAAATACCAATTTTCATGGGTTTAACTTCAAAAATGTCGCATTTCTCATACACACTTACATCCCCTATATGACGCCCTAAGGGGTGAAATTCTCAAAAATCCTGAAAATATATATTTTTAACTGAAAGGCCAAATACGAATTTTCACGCGTTTAACTTCAAGTCACATTTTTTCACACAAACTGACATCCCCTATTTTTTGCCCTTGGGGGTGGAAATTCCAAAAATCCTGAAATATATCTTTTTTATTTTTAACTGTAAGGCCACATATAAATTTTTCATGCCTTTAACTTCAAAAACGGCAAAGTTTCATACTAACTTTGCACCCCCATTTTACCCCCTTAGGGGTTGAATTTCGAAAGATTCTTTCTTATTCCTTGTCTACATTATAGAGAAAACATCTGTGCAAAATGTCAGCTTTCTAGATCCAAGGGTTTGGGCTGGGCGTTGATGAGTCAGTCAGTCAGTCAGGACTTCTCTTTTTATTTATATAGACTAGCTGGTGCCCGCGACTTTGTCCGCGACAATTTTGAATGATGACCAATGTAACTACTTACTTCTAGCTTAATCTAAAAAATATAACTTTTAAAACAAATAAGCAATATAAATTGAATAAAATCTAACCTATAAATAACCTTACTAAGAAATAAATGAAATACTATTTTGCTACTGTTATTGACAAAAAGGACCCGATATCATCAAGCAAAAATCAAAGAATACATATCAATTGTCCTTAAGTAAGTTAAATAAAATAATAATCAACGATGCATTAATCACAAAGGCAACCAAACCATAGCGCGATCTAAAACGACGATTACGCCATCTACTAACAAAAATATAAACTTGTAAAGCGGTAAAATTAAGATGTGTGCATATATTTTGGGTGAGATTTAGGCGATCATCTATTGATTCAGTTTTGGACTACCTTTTATTTCAAGCATTTATTTATTTTAACCGATATGCCAATTAAGTTCCGCGATCTGAAACGAAATTAACGCCATCTAGTTACAAAATTGTGAATTTGTAGATCAGTAAAATTAAGATGATGTTTTTTGGGTGCGATCATCTCGTCACCAACAATTTATACTACGCTAACTCGAATTTTAGATAAATTCGTCATTTATCCCAATTTGATTAAAATGTCGTTTATTTAATTTGTTATAAAATTTACCAAAAAAAAGAAGTTACAAATCTTATAAAACGCTAAATCTTTACTTAGACGACAACGACCACGACATTTTAAGCTACTTGGCATATGAAACTAATTTTTTTAAATTTGAGTTAAATGGTTGGTGGCGATTTATTGAATCAGTTTTGGATTACCTTTTTTTAACAACAAATTATTGCCTGGATTGCTTTATTTTAAACTGAAAGACCAAATACCAATGTACATGCGTTTAACTAAAAAAATACAGACTTTCATACAAACTTACATCGCCTATTCTAGTCGTCCTTAGGGGTGGAATTTCCAAAAATCCTGAAATATATATTTATAATTTTTAAATGAAAGGCCATATACCAATTTTCATGCGTTTACCTCAAAATTGTCACATTTTTCATACAAACTGACATCCCCTATTTGTCACCCTTAGGGGTGGAATTCTCGAAATCCTGAAATAAATATATTTTATTTTTAACAGAAAGGCCAAATACCAATTTTCATGGGTTTATCTTCAACAATGTCGCATTTTTCATACAAACTTACATCCCCTATTTAACGCCCTTAGGGAGGAAATTCTCAAATATTCTGAAATACATATTTTTAATTTTTAACTGAAATGCCAAATAACAATTTTCATGCGTTTAACTTAAAACTTTTTACATTTTTCATACAAACTTACATCCCCAATTTTACGCCCTTGTGGGGTGGAATTTTCAAAAACCTTTCTTTAGTGAATGCTTACGTCATAAAAGGTACCTTCTGTCAAAATTTCAAGTCTTTAACTCCAGCCGTTTAGGCTGTGCGTTGATATTTCAGTCAGTCAGTATAAACTTACATCACCTATTTTATGCCCTTCGATGTGGAATTTTAAAAAATCCTGGTATACATATTTTTATTTTTAACTGAAAGGCCAAATACCAATTTTCATGGGTTTAACTTCAAAAAAGTCGCATTTTTCATACAAACTTACATGCCCTATTTTATACCCTAAGGGGTGGTATTCCCAAAAATCCTGAAATATATATTTTTAATTTTTAACTGAAATGCCAAATACCAATTTTCATGCGTTTAACTTAAAAATTGACACATTTTCCATACAAACTTACATCCCCTATTTTTCGCCCTTGGGGGTGGAATTTCCAAAAACCCTGAAATACGTGATTTATTATTTTTAACTGGAAGGCCTAATACCAATTTTTATGCCTTAAACTTCAAAAACGGCAAAGTTTCATACTAACTTAGCGCCCCTGTTTTACCCCCTTAGGGGTTGAATTTCGAAAAATCCTTCCTTATTCCTTGTCTACATTATAAAGCAAACATTTGTGCAAAATTTCAGCTTTCTAGGTCCAAGGGTTTGGGCTGGGCGTTGATGAGTCAGTCAGTCAGTCAGGACTTGTCTTTTTATTTATATAGATAATAAAGGAACAACTTGACGGTCACCGTAGCTTAGTTGGTAGTGATCCTGCCTACGAAGCTGGTGGTCCTGGGTTCGAATCCCGGTAAGTGCAAATATTTGTGTGATGAGCACAAATATTTGTTTCTGAGTCATGGATGTTTTCTATGTATATAAGTATTTATCTATCTATATAAGTATGTATATCGTCGCCTGGTACCCATAGTACAAGCTTTGCTTAGTTTGGGGCTAGGATGATCTGTGTGACATTGTCTCCCAGATATTATTAACTAGTAAACTCATTTTTAATCATTCAACCAAAACATGATCGAAAAAAGATGATCGATGAAGGATGGAGGATTGATGAAATTACGCAAATTAGCAATCTTTAGAAAAACGAGTCGTTAGTAATGAATAAGATGTAGGGCAGTTTGTTTACATTTTTCACAGTCTCAATAAAAACTTTTTAATTAAAATAATTTAATTAAAAAGTTATAAAATACATCGTTTCAGTTAAATATCCCGATGAATACGTCGTAAATTTCCATCTTAAGCAGTTCATTACTAACGACTCGTTTTTATTTCTTCGGGTTTGTTTATTCAAGTAAAAAATAATATCGCAACAAGCAATAAAGTAGTTTTAGTTAAACCTACCCACAAATCATCAAACATGCGAGGCCATTTCAAGTGGCCATATTCTATGCCGATGCATAGAATATGGCCACCCCATCTCACCTCGTGGGAGGCGTAGAAGTCGTTCAAAGGAAAATCTACCAGAGAACGGGCAGCAGCGTCTCTATGCCCAATATGACCATCACACTGCGATCGCCGACCCGTCTGCCAAGCGTGGTGATTATGGCATATCCTTTCAAATTATGAATACATAACCATTGTGGAAATCTTTTACCTCCCTAAAGATTTCCACAATGGATATTTGTCCAGAACAGTGACAGGATGATGTATGGTGAAGAAGTAAAACCCTTCAAAAGCCTTACCAACTATAAACCCCAACTGACAGTTAAGTGATAAAAATTACACGCTTTTACTTATGAATCACATCATTCGATAGCATAAGTATTTTGAACTCGTGAACTTGAAACGCGAAATGGCCTTGCATGAATGTCAAGTTATGAAATTATTTGTAGAACACCCATAGTTACTGACAGCCAATCGAACATAGAGGCAGTAACCTCTAGTCATGTCAGGTAGAGCCTGTGCGGTGTAGCTTCGAAATACAAATACATTAGCTGTACTGACTGTCAGAGTCCGCGAGTCTTAATAATACCATGGAATAAAAGTCTGTTATTATTATTGTGCACTGAAAATGTATGAAATACTATTTTTAATACAGACATTATTTGAGCACAGTAATTATGTAAAAGTCTTTGTAAACTCTATAGTGCTTTTTACCGACGTAGAAAATGAACGTAAAATTGGGAAACCCAAACAATTTTCCACGATGTTTGATTATATATAGATAAGACGGGATTATTGGCGTGGTTGGTAGATACTTGCTTTTCACGCCACAGGTAGTGTGTTCGATTCCCACCCACAGATATTTGTGTGAATTAAAACGTCTGTTTGTCCTAAGTCTGGGTATAGTTATCTATATAAGTATGAATTTACAAAAGAAAAGTAGTATATATGTAGTATATCAGTTATATGGTTTCCATCGTACAAGCTCTGCTTAGGTTGACATCCGTTTGGGATGAGATCAGATATTATATTATATGTTACCTCAGACCAATCTATCTAGCACCTTGCGGAAAGGAAGGATTTAGCTCTTGCAGTTTAACTGATACCTCTTTAGAAAGTACAAAGGAAGAAAAGAATAATTAAATAATAAACTTACGAACAATAATAATACTTCCAACATTATGAATTAAACTTTATAATTTAAATACATTAGTTGGGTTCAATCCCCATCAAGGACAAAATTTTGGTGTGATCATTATTTGTTATGTGTATGGATTTAATTTATCTATAATATGAATGTATTTAGAAATATATAAGTATGTTTATCAGTTGTCTGGTTGCAAAAGTACAATTTTGATCTAGTGTACAAGTAGCCACAAGATATAATTTAAAGGCAATATTTTAATTGTATTATGTATAACAAAAAATAATTGTGATACAAATTCAGAAGTGCGATTTGTACAGAGATGAACGTTACAAATCAAAAATCAATTCAAAATACAAATGATTGAATGTTATTTTTAAATTGGGGGTCAATATATTTACCATAATAACCCTTACTACGATCAACTTAAATCTAATTTCAATGGTTATAAAAGTGTCTAATTAAGTAGTCCAATATATACCTATAATAAGAAATGAAAATACATATTCCCGAGAGCTTCTGCAACCTCGACTAGGTGACCTTACATGAGCGGTACGAGCTCCTCTTGTATCTAGAAATAGATTGGTAGAATAGTCCCGGCCAATGCATTTACAATAAAAATAAAGTAGTTTTCATTTACATGAACAACATGAACGTGAAACTCCTTAGCAGTTTGAGAGGTAGCCCTTATAATAACAGTTACATATTTGACTGCACGTGTGCGCGCTGCATTCGTGTCGCGGGTTCGAGTCCCGCGCCGGACAACTATTTGTGTGACCCATAAATAGTTGTTCTGACTCTGGATGTAATTTGTCTCCGTCTATTATATGTTTGTAAAGTACCCCGCGATACAGGGATTATATTCCCTAGTGCGGGCGTTGTCTTTAAAAAAAGTTAACTCCTGGCTGAATTTCAGGCATGGCGACTAGTCAAATTCAAGCATTCGATAATCGCTTAAATGAATTGTGCTCCTTGCCAAATAACTACAAAGACTAGTCTACTACGCAGGTCAATCTCAACAGAGACAAACCTACGCAATTCAATGGGACCGTAATATGACGCGACCGGAATAGGGATCAGGCATAGAACCGACGCATAAGGTGATCTCCGAGGCAAGGTTAACGCTAACTTCCAGACGACCTACTTTCTACTACAATTTTTTTCCAGGAAATCTCAGTAAAAGAAACAGTAAAATTTATTTGCTTAAACATGTGTTTAGAAGGAGTGCATGGATTACTCTTAACCTTTATATTCGTTACAATGAAATGCTCCCTCCTGTCTCAACGTACTCTACAGTTGCACTAAATGTCCTACAAACGAATGAACTGTATGCATATCTGCAGTAAAACGTCTGTCATATATAGGTACTAGACTGGTCTTTTGGTCTAGTGAATAGTGACAATGTCTGCTAAGCCAGGGCTCGTGGATTCGATCCCGACCCAGGACAAAGCTTTGTGGAATGGACCTGATTATTGTTTCTGTTTCAGGGTGTAATGTATTCTATAATATAATAATGTCTCCTAGCCGAATTTCGGAGACGGCGGCCAGTCTGTTGAGCGGGACATATTATAGTGCTCAAGTGTATGCGCAAACACACGAGCACTTTCTACTCCATCACTCGCATGATCCGATGGGACGCTAGCGACACGACCGGAAAGAGTTCGGATACAGGACCGGCGGCTTTACGTGCTCTCCGAGGCCTGGGCTCTCTGATGCTGAGAATTTTTCTTTTTACAGAAAAGTCCCAATATCACTTTTGGCCCGACCTGGGATTTGAACCCAGGACCTCGTGCTCTGCGTGTGAACACGCTACCGCTCGCGCTAGGCCAATGAGGCAATCATCTATAATATGTATGTCATCATCATCATATCAGGCGAAAGACGTCCACTGCTGATATAGGCCTCTCACAGTGTCAACACAATGTGTTCATATGGGGTTAAGTTGGCGATCGCAGTTCATAGTACTCAGAGAAACGCTGTTGCCCATTCTCTGGTTTGTATCGACTTCTACGCCCCCCATGAGATGAAATGGGGTGGTGATAGTCTTTGCCGTCAGCCACACAATAGATTTAAATATATGATTTCACTTATAATAATATTATCTCCCTTTTTCTACTGATATAATGTACACAACGAGCCTATCCCCAACACGTGGAGAGAATTATTCCATTTTCGAAGTCTCGGGGTAACTTTAGCCACTCTGCATACAAATGATTTCCTCAAAGAATACAAGTAGATATTATATTCTAATATGTAATGCGAACTATTTCTATGGAATGGGGAAAATTGAGTAAGTAATATCTGAGCGGAGGCGAGTCCCTATCTTAAAATAGATTTACTTCAAGGACGTTTCCGGCAGCTCGTATTTTGTTTCTGTAGCTAAAGTATTGTATATTTACAGTATTTGAGTTTGAATTATATAATAATGAATTTAATACCTTGTATAACGAAAAAAGTGTGTACAGTCCAGGCCACGAGTTGTACACTAGCACTCCAAAACGGCCTCACTATCAACGTAATAAAGACTCTCAAGTTTAAAGTGTTTTGATGTTGACGTGACGTATACCTGTGATTTGGTCTGAATGTGAGTTCTTTTTACTATCTTTAGTTTTTATAATTACGTTATTAGATAAGAAGAGTGTCTGATGTTTCTTCACTATCGGCCACCAATAATAATATTCTTTTTTAATAAACAGGGCTGTAACTTTAAAAACAGACTTATGGTTTAAAAACTGCTAGTAAATCGTCTGACATCGATTTTTAGTTAGTATTAAAAGTTAACTAAATATAATTAATTACTAAATATAATTGTATTAGTGGCAAGAGTTGATTAAAATACCGCTTGTCTAGTAATTTGAGGGCAGCTAGATAGAAATAGTGTCATAATATGGTATCTTATCCTTTATTCCAATTCTCGTAGTCTACATTCAGGTTTTAGGCGGGGAGAGAGGGGATAGTCAATAGCTACACGCAGGCGCAGTGCTTCCCCGTAGAATCTTATACATTCTAAAACAAGTCTTAAGGTAACGGCATAAGGTCCTCATACCATGTCCTTCGGTATTCATAGGACAAAGGAGTCTGGGAACTAGATACGAGGATAACAAAGAAAGGGGCAGAGAAATTCTAAATACTTTCGTAACAAGAAATATTTGAATAAACAAGAACTTTGTAACTTTTACTTTTCAAAGAATACATATAAAGTTTGTTTTGTTCGAATTGTATCGAAAATGACTTTGGTAAGCAATTTAACCCGGGAGTTCATTAAAAATTAAGTACACAAACAAAACTCAACAATTCATTATAAGGTTTCATAATAAACAAAGTTATTTAGATCATATAGAATACGTATATCTTAATTTAAAATACCTAGTTTATATATTAATTGTTAATAAAGATATTTTATTTGGGTAGTTTGGGTGCATGGTGCAAGTTATTGAATAAAAATAAAAGTCCAGCTATACTTTACCTACTGGCATGCAAAACTTGACATACTATAAATTTCTATCAATTGCGCATTTTATATAAAACAAATTTAATTATAATTAATATATTAATATAAATACTATTAATATGTCTTTTATAAAATAACAAAATAAATAGAATATCTCAAAGTCAATAAATAAAATAGGTAAGTATTACAATGTCCAAAATCTAAAGTCTAGATTTTAATTTAGCGTTAACTATTATTAATATCCCTTTTTCCATTTAAAATAAAATTAGATCTTACAATGTCAATAAATGAAATAATTTATACAATAGCCATAAATTAAAAACGCGCAATAAATCAAATAAGTCAATTATTTTTAATTCTTCAACATAATTGATCCTAGTTTATACTGATAGTAAGCACAGATGGGTTAGAAATACACACGTGTGGCGCAGCGCTTGGGACAGTCGCGTCGTGTCCCGGGTTTGATTCTCGCGCAGCACCGCTATTTGTGTGACACATAAATAGTTGTTCTGAGTCCTTTGTGTCCGTCAATTATGTTTATAAAGTACTCCGCAACACGGGGATTAAATTCCGTGGGCGTTGTCCTATTTAAAAAATGCACAGATGGATTAGAAAGGGTATAAGATGAGCCAATAATATAACAAAGCTCAGCTCAGGCAGAACACAAAAAAATAATGTTTGTATATCAAGCTGTCAAACAGACATACGTCCCACCTTATAGTGCCGTTATCGTAATCAATGCGATTGTATCCCTCACGCGTAATGTACTCTGCCGCCTCTTAGCTCTCCACGTAGTAGGACCACAAAATTTACATAACAATACAATACTAATTCTACCTCGCATTCTGAAAAGCGGAGGTACAGACGAGCACATCAAGCTACCCCAATCGGTCAAATTTCCCCAATTGAAAGTGATCCTTTTGTAATAAAGTTGAAAATCTATAAAAGAAATTTGACAGATTGGGGTAGTTAGATGTGCTGGCGCCTGTACTTCCCCCGTCGACTTTATCTTAGAGCGAAAATTCGTTATACTCTACCTCTCTTGAGTCCCTGGTGGCACCCTTCACCATCGGCTTCGTAGTAAACCGCGTTACGATGCTGGACTCAAATAGACATGGTGACAACTAGCAAAGTAGGTCATCAAACTCTACCACGTTCTTTTATTTCTTTTATTTCTTAACTAGCTTTAACTATTATTCTATTCTGTATAAAACAGCATCAACATGCCAATCGAATTCTTTAATAAGAGCCTGTCCAGATGAGGCGTTTTACGCGCGAGTGCACGCGCGCGGTGCCACTCGCGCGTACCCCAGATACTAGAGCTACATATGTCCCGTCCAGATGCCTACGCGCGTTCCATCAATCGCGCGAAAAACGCGTGCAATGCGCGGGACTCTCGACTCGCCCGTTTTACGCGCGAGCGCCGCGCGAGTCGAGATACTCGAGCGCCATTGCTGCGTCCAGTACTACGCGCGAGTTCGTTGCGAGTGGACTTATTTAATTTAAAATGGAGCGTGATAACTAAATGTTTGTGTACTGTTTACGACGTTTCCATCGACGGTATGCAAGCCACAACACAATCGCTGTCTCCGAGTCCATGTTTGCAACTGACTGGATCCCTCCCAGCGTTTCAGGCGCGTGTAGAAACGCGCCTGAAACGCGGTATCTGGACGGAATAGAAATTGAGACGCGCGAGTGCACTCGCGCGTAAAACGCCTTATCTGGACAGGCTCTTTGTATATCATAGTCAATTATATAATTAGTCATAGACAATTATTTAATAGTAATATTCTGGGACATTATTCACACACGGCCATCTCGTCCCAAACTGATATACTACTTAATAATATATTACTTTTCTTTTTTATATATATTACATCGTTTTTACTTCATCTTTTTATTTATATAGATTCATGCACACAAAAATCTGTCTTGGGTAGGAATGGAACTCACGACCTGCGTCTACGCGTATTTTATTGATTTATGGTATATTATAAACAATATTTATACGTAGCGTAGACTTTGCATAATACATTTCTATTGTTATTTTAACCAACAACCTAATAGCAGGCAGGCTATCGTATAGTCTCGATAATCTCACATTACTCGTGTGAACAGTTTCGTATCTGGACATAGTGGACCTTGTGATAGCAATACTCAATCTTGTTAGTAATGTGTTGTTGTTTATTCTCGTTCTTCTGGCGAAGTTCCAACAAAAGATAATATGAACAATGTGGGTGAATCAATCTAATAAGGACAATATTGTATTTGCGTAACTACCTACCTTTCACTAATATCTTATTTCTCAAAACTGGGCCATCACTTTTTTAATCGTCCGGCGGGACTGCACCTCTGCCAATCCAAGTTAACCATTCTGCAGTTAAGCTACTAACGGTGCACCTACCCCGGATTGGTATAGGGTGCTGGTGCGAAATGCTTTCCCATTTTTCAGTTTATTATTAAATTACCTACGTGGTAGCGTAGCAGCGTAGAAACTAAACGCGTATCAGCGTAGAAACTCTCTGAGAAGTACCGTAGCTACTAGTGTTGAAAATCACCGGTATGTTATAGTAAAACTTACCACCTAGGGGTAGAAACAAATTGCTTAGCTAAAAAATACCTCCATAGCAGGAATAAAATTACGTATATCGCAGCTTAAACTCTCCACGATGTAGCATAGCAACATTTTACGTAGCAGCGTAGTAACTACTAAATCTAATATTGTATTTACTACAGCATTCCTATTTTACCAGTTCAGACTCTAGACTCTACTTCTAAAATTTAAACAATTCACAATAATTTTAGTGCTAGGAACTATCTAATAAACAACACAATAGAAATCTTCAAAACATGTTAACATAAATAGTCTCGAAGTAAATTGACTTTCTTAAACATTCATACACTTGAGACTGAAGGCTTTGAAAATTATAAAAACGCAAAAATACTATTATAGTCTGTCAAAAAACCTAGGTATTTCAGTAACGTAAAAAAATTATAATAATAATATTAGGTCTTTACCTATGAAATTGCCGTTCTGCAGTACTGGCCATTTCAAATCAAAATAATTTTTGTTTGGCTAAGAATTCTAATTTCAAAATTAATTTTATTTTACAAACATGGATTCTTTTTTCCAAATGTAGTCATTTCTTTATTGATTAGTGTTACATTTTCATCGCATTTCAATCTTTTTCGTCATCATGGATACGTTAAAAATTCGAGTAATTATGGAATATGAGTACCGTCGTGGCAGGAACGCGGCACAAGCGGCACGCAACATCAACGACGTTTACGGAGCTAACACTACAAACCAACGCACCACCTGTTATTGGTTTGCTCGCTTCCGTTCTGGAAATTTCGACCTGAAAAATGAACCTCGCGGTCGTCCGAAGACTTTGGTCGACAATGACGAATTAAAGGCGGTTGTGGAAGCTGATGATACACAATCTACGGCTGAATTAGCAGCAGCTTTCGACGTTAGCGTCAAAACAATATTGGTCCATTTGCGTCAAATTGGCAAGGTAAAAAAGCTTGACAAATGGGTGCCCCACGAACTCAATGATCGCCAGCGCGAAGTACGCGTCGAGACGTGCCTTGCACTGCTCAACAGACACACAAATGAAGGAATTTTGAACCGCATTGTTACCTGCGATGAAAAATGGATTCTGTTTGATAACCGCAAGCGCTCAGCAAGTTGGTTGGATCCTGGTTCAGCACCTAAACAATGCCCTAAACGAAAACTTACCCCTAGAAAAGTGATGGTCACTGTTTGGTGGTCTAGCGCCGGTGTGATTCATCACAGCTTCTTACCAAACGGGGTGAGCATTACTGCAGATGTGTACTGTGAAGAACTGAGCACAATGATGGAGAAGCTGGCGCATCTCCAACCAGCATTGGTCAATCGCTCGTCTCCGCTGCTCCTGCACGACAACGCGCGACCTCATACTGCACAGCAGACGGTCTCCAAGTTGCAAGAACTGGGGTTGGAAGCTCTCCGTCATCCGCCCTTCTCACCAGACCTTGCGCCTACAGACTACTACTTTTTCCAGAATTTGGATAACTTCTTGGCGGGAAAAAAATTCAATACCCGAGAGGCAGTACAAAATGCCTTTGAAGAATTTGTTGCCTCCCGTCCAGCTGATTTCTTTAAGAAGGGCATCAATAAACTGCCACTGCGATGGCAAAGATGCATTGATTGCATGGGTGATTACTTCGATTAATACAAATAAAAAAATTCATGAAAAAAATTCGTTTAAATTTTTTCATACAAAACGGCAATTTCATAGGTAAAGACCTATTATATATAATAATATATGGGGACAATGTCACACATATCATCCTAGCCCCAAACTAAGCAAAGCTTGTACTATGGGTACCAGGCGACGATATACATACTTATATAGATAGATAAATACATATATATATATATAGAAAACATCCATGACTCAGAAACAAATATTCGTGCTCATCACACAAATATTTGCACTTACCAGGATTCGAACCCAGGACCACCAGCTTCGTAGGCAGGAGCACTACCAACTAGGCTATGGTGACCGTCAAGTTGTTTTGTTTAGTTGTTATTAACAGCATAATTAACATTTAAAATCTTGAAAAATACATTTTAATTATTGATTTGCGGGTATGGCCATGACATGGTTAGTTCAAAAATGTAAACAGTATCTTTTTTAATTATTTTGTACTATTTTGACTTGCTTGGAATTCCTGGTATTTTGAAATTATTTAAACTATCTCCAATCCAGCCTCTGAAATCTTTAAAATATCAAATTGTAATAATTTAACCTTTTTGTATGTTTAATATCTAAAGCGCTCACAGCCTTAATTAGATCGTCTAAATATATCGTCGAAACAACCTTAACCCTCGCCTTAAACCTTGGAATCATTCCTAACCAAATTTATACTTATCAAAACAATACTACAACAGTCAAACTCAATTCAGCTAATGCTCTATTTCAAAACGGTTTTCGAAATAAAAAACGACGCTACGCTATGAAGACTACAATAATAGAAAACAGATAAAAATATAACATGTAAAGAGACCCAAAACAATAACTTAGCAAGTTTTATAACCTTGACACTCATTCGTTGAATACGTCGGTCAAATGTCACAGGCTTTTACTGAGTTACCGTCGGTCAAGAGCCCTCTAGCACTAAGGTTTGTCTGGAGATGACAATCCAGGGTCGTATTTATGGTTTGGGGCAAAAAAGGAAATAATATCTAGGAACAATGTCACACAGATCATCCTAGCCCCAAACTAAGCAAAGCTTTTACCATGGGTACCAGGCGACGATATAGGTACATACTTATATAGATAGATAAATACTTATATACATAGAAAACATCCAACTTACCGGGATCCAAACACAGGACCACCAGCTTCGTAGGCAGGAGCACTACCAACTAGGCTACGGTGACCACAAATTATCTATGCCTGCAACTATTTCTGAAATATCTATAAAAGTATTACTATGAGGCGCCCGTGGTCAATTACACTCCCCGGTCCCTAATTTTTCGGCGAGGTAAAGCATCCAGGCATACAGTCAGTCTATAGATGTATGACTTTAAAGTGGTTTATTTTGCCTAGCATCTCAGCGCTTTAACGGGCGCGTTAAGCTGTTGACTTCATAATTTAAATAACCCTGGAGAAACACATAGAATTCTTTTCATCGCGACTAAATACAAACGCAGTAGCATGCCGCGTGTTTCTGTGAGCGTTAATAAAATAAAAGAATCTAGTATCTAGAAATAGACTTGTTGATGATTTCAATTGTGGATAGCTTAATTCTCGTTGAATTTTTCAGTCTGCTGTACTCCTTCCACTTCCCGCTTGCCACATTGAAAGCGAGGGGTGGGAACTAGGTCATGTAATTTTTGGGTTCTGTTTGTAAGTATGACTGCTCATATTCACTGCTAATAGATCTTTGCTAGAAACTAATTTCATTGCTAATCTATAGCATGATGATGAAAACCAGCAGACATTGTAAAGAACTACTAAAACAATCAGACGACGCGACGGAACCATCGACCGGATTACTGAATCGGATAAGCATCTCGTGTTAAGCTGCCCTTAAACCAAACCTCTCATGCTTAGTTCCTGACGTAAATAATGCCGGGAGTAGAAGTTCAAAACCCAATGATTAACCTGCCCTGGAACCTTGTTTCGGGGTGCCTCTGACTGGGACTACTTTATTTATAGTTTTGTTTTGGTACAACAAGTTCTAGTTTCCGCTCTTTTCTATTTCTTAAAATTCTTTTCTATTTCTTTTCTGCCAGATAAAGCAGTGATAGCCAAAGAGGCTAATTGTTACCGACATTAAAAAATAGAAGGCATTGTATACAATTCAAAATTGGTATAGGTATTGTGTAGAAAAAACTTTATGTCATAAAAAGGGTGGGTTTAGGCCATTTTGTGCAAGTGTCGATCTACGTTATGACGCGAAAACACCCACTACGCATCCAATGTAGGATTGTGGGAGGGCATTTTATCGATACGAATTCAAACAAAGGGTCATGGAGCTAACAGGCGACCATAAATGCGTTCATCATAAAGTTTTCACGTGATACTGAGAAGACTCATTGAGTGAAAACTAGTCGGATCGAATTTATCGATGCGGGGTTTTGGCATACCAATAACTGTGACCTGCTACCACTGTTGTGGAAACTTGATATTGGAGACGGCTGTCTTAACAATCACAGTAAGGGCGAAATATTTAAACAAATACTTACCTGTGGCAGAGGGTCCAAATGATAAGATTCCTCTTAGCTTTATAACAAATTCGTGATTACATATATATTATCAGCTTCAATCTATCATCCTCACCATGATTCGCCGTACTCGTCAGCCAAGAGTAAAACCGCGGCCGCGCCGCATCCAATCCTCAATCGGACGTAGCGGCTGCGTTTTAATGTAAACGAAAAGTTGTACAAAACATGCCTTTCATGGATCTCCACGTCAGCAACGCCCCAAAGAGGTAGCTAAAGGAGACGGGGATTTCTGGGCCTGACTGTAATAAGTCGAGATATGGTTTAAAAAAAGCGTTATATTTTTCTGTTTCTACTGTAAAAAATTGACCCAATTTACAATCTGGAAAACGAGATATCTCAAAATAAGTTTAAGTCGCGAATTAAATTGGTTGTTGATTTATAATCGATTAACGTTAATGAGTTCAAACAATGTAATATAAAAACTCTTGCACCAGACACCAGATAACCGATTTAATCATAATAATTATTAAATACATTATCACAATTTCATCAGTAAAAAATAAAATATCAACAAAATAAATAGAAATCATCATATCGGTTATCGTTCAAATCGATTTATTAATTATTGGCAACTATATTTTTAATCTATGCTGACAGTGACTGGTGACAGATTTTGAATCCTAATCTATGATCGGTCACTCGTTGCTCGTATCGTTTAGTGCGTGTGTGATTTGAGTATTTTTTATTGTTTTGTTTATATATCCCTCGACAACTGCATTTTCTCTTCGGACACCTGATATTGCTTAACATGTACGACTTTTGCTAACATACTTGACACGGATAACTATTAAATAGCAATCGTTTGTTGGTACATATACGTACTAAATCTTTTATAACTCTGCTCGCAGTTTGAAATAATCCATGGAATTTTTAGTGATTGGCTGATAATTTATAGACCCATTAATTGACACCACTTTTATCTTTTTACATCCGGGCCCAATATTGTATGAAAACGTATCCGTCTCCTTTCTGTCTTATTTGCTAGATGGCATCTTGCCGCTCGCCTTTATGGGTCAGTAATGAGGAGAATGCCTGACTGAAAACGTCAGGCTTAATAAATCTCTTACTCTCAAAATACGGATAATTACTTAGTAAAGGGAATGATGTGAAGGATATAGTCGGAATGTAAAGAAAACAATTGCATGATTTACTATATTTCATCAACAATTACTCGAACGTTTAAAAATATAGTTATGGCAATGAAAAAAAGTAAAAGACAATTACAGGTATTTCGTAGTATGATACTATGGAGAAGATGTGTATATGCAATGGCACCAAAGCTGTAATGAAACTGTATAACAAAATATCTGACCAGATAAAGTGCAGCAAAAATATTGAAGAATTTAAGTGCAATTTTCATAAATTACTAGTTGCAAAGGCGTATTACTCCGTTAGGGAATACCTAGATGACAAACTAATAAAGTAATAATGTGATACAATACATTTGATACTGACATAATTAAAATTAAGTACATTATTTTATTTTGATAATTTGTCACATTATGAAATTTACTGCATCTTTTTGAAATATTTTATTTTGTTGACATTGTTGGACCCTATTTATTATTAGTTTTAAATTATACATTTTGTGACATATATATATTTACATTTTTTTTCGATTGACATCGTACTCTGCATGATATTTGGAATATTTTATATGCCTACTGGTGTATGTATTGCTATTGCTATGTACCTATGTAACAACCTGTAATACCTATGTTCACAAAATAAATAAATTTGAATTTGAAGAATTCATGATTTTGTTTCCTTTAAATCACATAGCCGGGTTACATGAAATAATAATTTCTAATCTATAAACTGATATAAATATGAGTACTACAACATTTTTAACATAGCCGGCTAATCAAGAATCAAATTATTTTTTCGTTTGGATTTTTCACCATTTTCTTTCAAGACAGATTCACTTAAAAAATGTAAGCTAAAAGTGTGCCGACACAGTTTATCTATAGGATACCGTAATTTGACACATTTCCGCCAACATAATAACGCTGCCGACGGGTATAAATGAACGCTGACCTCACGAAAAACGATCCCAACCTTGACCAATAAAATGTGCCTTATAATCATGTGGGTCAGATGCTTACTAGAATGTCTTATTTTCTCGAAATTGGTACCTATTCGGAATAGGAACCCTCTTCACGATGGGTAACTAAGGGTTTCCCATTTCCATGAATCAGTGAGGAGGTCTGAAACTATTTCAGCTAGAGTTATTTCTTTTCAGTACTGATTTTAAAGCAAAATAAAGAACTGCATTCGATATTTACAAGACCGACAATTTTAAAAACACCAATAACGATAATACTTTAAATATAAAACTAATTACTATTACAAAATAAATAATAATTCGAAATGATTAAACATCCTGTACTGAGAAATAATGATGTATACGATAAGAGAATATAAACATCGCAGGAAACAAGAATGCATTATGGATTATAAAATTGTACAATTGACGGCCTTACCACTATACATATGTGATCTCTTCCAGACTAACATATACAAGTACTATTAAATATTTAAACATTACACCATATGCAAGTTTGCTTTTTAATTATGTGAATAAAAGTTTTATGATGTAAATTTTTATCTTTAAGGTGCTTATAAATTTAACTGTATGCATTTTTGTATGTATGCACCGCTTCTTCTCCGTTGATAGAAAGAGAGAGAGAGTTACGTTTTGTATATTACTGTAGGGACAAGAGAGAGAGGTGCGAGCACAGATTTTCTTTTTCTCATCTCTCCAGTATTTTTTAATTGGACAGTAGTGCTTTCGTTTTTATTGCTAAATCGGTTTGTGTAAAGATAAGTTAAGTCGGTTTCACATATCATCATCATCATCATATCAGCCGAAAGACGTCCACTGCTGGACAAAGGCCTCCCTCAAAGATCTCCACAATTGCCGGTCTTGCGCTATCCGCATCCAGCGGATATATATTTAAAGTAATTTTTGTAAAGACAGTACTGACAATATTAACCGCATTTACATCGGTTTTGTAGGTTTAGAGTGAATCGTACAATAGATACGGATAAATAAATAAATATAGATATCTTGGAACAACTAACACACATACGAACTAACAGACTGCCAGTCCGCCTTTGTACAATTCTGTGTAAGTAGGTTTTAAATAAAAAATAAAATACTAAGACAAGCCTATAGGTAACCAGACAACTAATAAACTTACTTATATTATATATTTCTAAATACGTACATAATAGGTCTTTACCTATGAAATTGCCGTTTTGTATGAAAAAATTTAAACGAATTTTTTTCATGAATTTTTTTATTTGTATTAATCGAAGTAATCACCCATGCAATCAATGCATCTTTGCCATCGCAGTGGCAGTTTATTGATGCCCTTCTTAAAGAAATCAGCTGGACGGGAGGCAACAAATTCTTCAAAGGCATTTTGTACTGCCTCTCGGGTATTGAATTTTTTTCCCGCCAAGAAGTTATCCAAATTCTGGAAAAAGTAGTAGTCTGTAGGCGCAAGGTCTGGTGAGTAGGGCGGATGACGGAGAGCTTCCAACCCCAGTTCTTGCAACTTGGAGACCGTCTGCTGTGCAGTATGAGGTCGCGCGTTGTCGTGCAGGAGCAGCGGAGACGAGCGATTGACCAATGCTGGTTGGAGATGCGCCAGCTTCTCCATCATTGTGCTCAGTTCTTCACAGTACACATCTGCAGTAATGCTCACCCCGTTTGGTAAGAAGCTGTGATGAATCACACCGGCGCTAGACCACCAAACAGTGACCATCACTTTTCTAGGGGTAAGTTTTCGTTTAGGGCATTGTTTAGGTGCTGAACCAGGATCCAACCAACTTGCTGAGCGCTTGCGGTTATCAAACAGAATCCATTTTTCATCGCAGGTAACAATGCGGTTCAAAATTCCTTCATTTGTGTGTCTGTTGAGCAGTGCAAGGCACGTCTCGACGCGTACTTCGCGCTGGCGATCATTGAGTTCGTGGGGCACCCATTTGTCAAGCTTTTTTACCTTGCCAATTTGACGCAAATGGATCAATATTGTTTTGACGCTAACGTCGAAAGCTGCTGCTAATTCAGCCGTAGATTGTGTATCATCAGCTTCCACAACCGCCTTTAATTCGTCATTGTCGACCAAAGTCTTCGGACGACCGCGAGGTTCATTTTTCAGGTCGAAATTTCCAGAACGGAAGCGAGCAAACCAATAACGGGTGGTGCGTTGGTTTGTAGTGTTAGCTCCGTAAACGTCGTTGATGTTGCGTGCCGCTTGTGCCGCGTTGCTGCCACGACGGTACTCATATTCCATAATTACTCGAATTTTTAACGTATCCATGATGACGAAAAAGATTGAAATGCGATGAAAATGTAACACTAATCAATAAAGAAATGACTACATTTGGAAAAAAGAATCCATGTTTTTAAAATAAAATTAATTTGAAATTAGAATTCTTAGCCAAACAAAAATTATTTTGATTTGAAATGGCCAGTACTGCAGAACGGCAATTTCATAGGTAAAGACCTAATATTATAGATAAATAACATACATCCAATAATCGTGTTCATCACATAAATAATCCTGTGTGGGGTCGAATCTACGACTTCTGACTTAGCAGTCAGGGTCCATACTGACAAACTTACATTTATAATATTAGTAGGATAGGATATTCTTGTATATATTGTAAATGATAACTTACTAGCCCAATTTGAATACTTACACATCGTGAATTCAAATTAGAATTGAATTAGCTTGTGGTAGGTAAGGATACCCTTCAAGTGGTCGCGGCAGGTGTCGACTATTCAGCACGTCATCTGATAATCGCCTTCCATTGAAATTGGATTAAGGGTTATAATAACTGTGCATTTCATTAATACCATTAACATGCAAAGCTGTAGATATCAAGATTTTACATTACGAGCAGATTGCTTTCATTATTGCACGTGCGGCGCAGAGGTTGAGACAGGCGCCTCGCCACTTCGATTTACGCACTGGACAACTATTTATGTAATCAATAAATAATTGTTCTAAGTCTGGATGTACTTTGTGTCCGTCAATTATATAATTATATGTTTGTAAAGTACCCGACGACACAGATTGATTTCACTAGTGCAGACATTGTCTTTAAGAAAAAATTTGTATCGGTCCGATATAAACACAAAAATATGTAAATAATATAACTTCTACGACCATACAAATATATGTGTTTATGAACATGTCTATTAGACTTGGTCGGGTGGTTACTGGGTAGGTATATATTTACAAAAAAATAAATAAGTATTTCGATTTTTTTTTTTGTTTCTTTGGGCCAGATAGCGCTGCGTGATATTTATTTATTAAAACACTAGCTGTGGCCCGCGGTTTTACCCGCGTTAAACTTCATAAATTATCACAGCTCCTCTCCCGTAGGTGATAGCGTGATAATATGTAGCCTATACGTTGACCCGACTTCCTAGTAATATTCATGCAAAATTTGAAGTAAATCCATGCAGTACTTTTTGAGTTTAGCCCGGACATACATACAGACAAACAGACACACAGACAAAAATTCTAAAAACTATATTTTCGGCTTCGATATCGATTATAGATCATGCTCCAAGTATCCTTTCTAAAAAATATTCAATGTACAGTTTTGAATTTCCTACGATTTTATTATATGTATAGATATTCATACATCTATACATCCATCCTCATAAAGTTTGTGAGTATAGATGTGTGGATGTTTGTTACTCTTTCACGCAAAAACTACCGAACAGATTTTAATAAAAGTTTGTAGTAATTTCGCTTATAATATCCGAATAACACATAGACTATAATTTACAAAGATTAACGCGGGTGAAACCGCGGGGCACAGCTAGTTTATAATACTTGTAGAATTACCTTATTTTACCTGTTTCTTAACTTACCCATACAAGACACTGGTTATTCTTGTGTCAGATTTTTCCAAGCGGCCCAGTAGGACTGAAATGGATTAGCGAATACAACCGGGACCGAGCTTAACATACCTACCCTGCAGCACAGAGACACTAAAATTTAACCACTTTAGCGGTCTGTTTTTAAGATCTCAATCCACCCAAGAAACTTATCTACGTCTACAATAATATTTTTTTTATTCAAGAAAAATGCTACTAAACCATTCTATAGACAATTCGTGCCTGTAATAGGTTAAACTTGTACCACAGGCGTCCTAACGGCGTAAAAAGTATACTTACAATAACAATCTGAAGACGGTAAAAAGTATAGTAAAAGTTTGTATAAGAAAATATATAATAAATATAGGTACTTAGTATGAAAATAATTATAAGATTATACATACTTGTATTTTTTTTTATGTCAAGCAAATACCAGCAAATGGATAAAGATTCCGATATCTTCGGGGTAGCTCATGGCCATAAATAACAAAAGAATATTAGACTGAAAATATCCAAGGCCTAAACAATTATCACCCCTCATCATCTGACACATTTGTGCAAACAAGTTCTTCAGAAAGTTAAGTTTAACTGCATAGATAACTATTATTATTATGTTTCATTCTGTATAATTAAATAGGATCTACTAATGAAACGAAATCCACCTGTTGTTCATAACTCGAGGTAACTAGATTTGCCTACTAGATTTTTTTTTTGGCTTCCCGTATAAAATGTGTCTGTATAATGCGTTACGTATACCTAGGTACTATTTACGTTACCTACACGTTCTATATAACTAACATTATACAAGATTGTGTTAATTCTTTGTAATTTGTTCAATGTATTTATCCTGTGTGAACAATAAAGACTATTCTATTCTATTATTAAGATAAATAGTTAAATATTTTTGTTTTCAAGAACGACTTAGTGATTTTAAAAATAATTTGTCTTGCAAAAAGTTTATCAACGAGAAATTTATTTTTGCAAAAAAGTAGTCATCCTTACGAAAACCACTATATTGTAAATCAAGGTATGTATCAAAAAATTGCCTATTGTCATTATTAGGCGCGTGCTGAAAATAATGAACTACATTTTTATAGTAGGTATATATAGTATTAATCAACCCAAAAAAAACATTTATATCGGCAGTCTTTGGTGACTGCCGATATAAATGAAAACTATTTTTTCATTTCTCATACTCGGAAAGTATTTTTTATTAGATCCCAATAGCGAGTGGAAAATGCAACTTTCCACCTTTGGGCGGTAAAGACTCATAGTAATTGCTTCACTCCCTATGGCGAGATTATTTAAAAAAAATAGTACTTAATTTGGTTAGGCTGTAAAAATCTAACATAATTAAGAAAAAAGTGCACAACAACGAAGTTTTCACTTTAAAAATGCTGCGACCATGTGAGTGTATAAATGGTCAGTGAGAATTAAAAAAGGTCCACCGTCTTACGAATATTCAATAAGGTCACGTGTCCTGACGCGAGTTGATCATTAATTACCCATCCCAAAAAAGTGCACAACGCCGTTATAGAAGCTTTCACTTCAAAAATTAGTGAGGCTATATGTCCAGCTTATAGTTTTAGTAAAGACGCAATAATTGTTTATTGTTTAAACTAGTTAATTTATCTTCCTATCTATCCACCCATACGGTACGGTCCACTGTATGCTATTACTTGGTATTTGTCAGGTTAGCCACTAGTACCTAAGCCTATAATTAGAGTGAATAAGATGCAGTACTGCATCGATCGTATGACCTACTTCCAGGTCAAACTCGGCCGTCAACCCCGCATAACCTCCATTCAGACCATTCTATGCATTTTTACCTTACCCGTAGGTACCGCCTCCCAATATGTTCGCAATTATGTGTTAAAAATAGGCAAGTTTTACCGTTAATTTTGGTGAAGTGGTTAATTATTTTTAATTTAAAGCGAAATATGTCTATTTTGAATATTTATATTATAGTGTCCGTGTTTACGAGTGATTTTATATATAGGTCAAATCAGCCGAAAGACATCCACTCCTGGAGAATGGGCTCCCGCAAGAATCAGTCAGTGCAAGTCCGACATACCCACCCGCAGACACTTTTGCGGGTGGCATGCGAAGGCATACTCCCTGCCATATAAAAAAAATAAATAAATAAAGCTCCATCAATATTGTATATAAGCGGACTTAATGCCAAAGGCAACCAATCAGACTTTAGTAGGTGCACTAAAACTGTCCATTAAAACTAACTCAATGGTGATATGTATACTGTTAGTTACTATCTATATTAAATCCTAATTCTTCCGGTTTCTGGTTGCCGCTCGAGAACCTTTTTGCCCCAGCGGCCGTCGGTTCTAGGAGCTTTCTGCCCTACCCTCGGCCACTACAGCTTGCCAATTCTTCGGGCCATGTCGTTTACCTACTTTGGTTCGCCTGCGGATCTCAACATTTTTGATTCGATCTCGCAGAATAACCCCGACGATAACCTCTCCATTGATCTTTGAATGACCCTGAGTGCCCCATAGTGTGCGACCACGTCTCGGTGCTGTAAGACACACTGGCTTTATTCATTTGCAGATCCACTTGTTGAGAGATTGCTGAGGTCATCGAACATTGTACCGAAGTTTTCCAAGGTCTAAACCAAGATTATAGTAGTCTTGTCTTCGTCCGCAATTCGAAGGTGAATGATGAACTCACTATTGACATTGATGCCAAGCCTTTCAAGGAGACCTATAGGTACCGTCCAAGTCGCCAATCATCGCACCTAATCGTGAACGGCGTTCAAACAGATGAAGGTTAGTGTTAGTGTTAAGTAATTTGTAGTGTGAAAGAGGATGTAAAGATAGAAAAAGGTATGCTGAGATGGTACGTGCATTTAGAAAGGATGAATGAAGAGGATTGACAAAAGAAGTATACCTGGCCTGTGTGAATGGGACAACCGGAACGGGAAGACCTCGTAGAACTTTCTCTGACCAAATCGAAGACGTTCTCAAGAAAGGCCCGGTCAGAAGTACTCTTAACCTTAATATAATGACAGTAAACAGAGAGAGCACAAAAGAGGTGTGTAAATATCGCGACTAATGGAAATCCGTTATCTCTGCCTACCCCTCTGGGAAACAGGCGTGAGTCAGATTGCAAAGTTAGCAGGTAAATTAAGTTCGGCTTCCTATGCTGTCTGGAAAATAAGGCAATTGTCAGATGAACAAACTGCTAGAATAGTGTATTTCGCGTACTTTCATAGCATTATGTCGTATGGCATTCTGCTGTGGGGTTCGGCGGCTGACATAGGTACTATTTTTGTATTGCAGAAAAGAGCAGTCAGAGCCATTTATGGTTTAGGCAGTCGCGATTCTTTGCGAAATTTGTTTAAAGAAATAAATATACTTACTGTGCCATCGGAATATATATATCAGAATATAATGTTTGTTAGAAAAAATTTTCATAATTATAAAAAGAAAAGTGAACTGCATAATATAAATACTAGGAATAAAAACAAACTAGCTATGCCAGGCTTTAGAGTAAGCAAAACTAATAAATCATTTTTAGGAAATTGTATTAGGTTTTATAACAAGCTTCCTACTCAAATTACTGATCTGCCTGACACTAGTTTTAAAACACATATTAAACGTGTACTTATGGCTAGGGGTTATTACACCACTAAAGAGTACATCGATGACAAAGACGTCTGGCTCTCACTTCCTACCTGCACATTGCTCGCTGGAGATCTTGTAGCCATATAGACATGACTGATCTGCTGTGTTACGTGAACTATCTGTAAATGATTGCTATCATATACTTAATTTAAAATTATTGACTCTGTCTCAAAATGAATAATGTTATTGTTTCGAAGTTTTTCTTTTGTATACCTAAATATAATCTAAAATAATAAGCATTCAGACAACCGATCGAGCATATATTGTGTTTGCCTACTAAATAATTACTCTAATTGGACCAAATCCCGTGTTCATGCCCGCTTGAGTATGTTTCGCCGGACCGTCTCAACTGGGTCGTGTTGAAACCGGTAGTAGATGAACCCACTGAGTTTGTTTCGCTGGGTCTTCTCAGTTGGGGCGCATTGGATCCGGTGGTAGCATTAAAGCGCGACCGTCGTTATTAACACAAGGTCCGTCATAATAATAATACCTTTAATATAGACAGAACCATTGACAATATGTAGTAAAAATATTAGACTTAAACTAGATAATTAAACATAATCTCTTGACAATAACTTGATACGAGCTAGCTAAATATCATTTCTGTAATAAAATAAATTTTATAAATGTTTTTATACAAGATGTACCTAAATATCTATGTTACTAGAAATAATATCTAATGTATACAACTATATTACTACAAACATGTTCTGACTATTTACAAGCGCTTTTTTAAAGTCTACGTGAATAAAAACCTTTTTTATTTTATTTTATTTATTATAGTCTGTGTATGTAATTAACTCCTACAATTCTTACACCATACAATAGGTAGGTATGTACCCCTAATATAATAGTAATATATCTATACACCTACATATAAATCATTTTATTCATAAAATATTAATTTTATGATAATAATATGTCTAACGCAAATTTGACTTCTTTTGCAACATTCTAAAATATAATGAACTAAATAATATCCCATGTAATCAATTTGTTCCCTATTATCGATATCTTTACATCCCTAGCTGCCTGGTCAGTTATTGGTCATATTATTTGGAAATACAAAATTATTTAATTAAGTAACAATTAAGTAACAAATATATATATATTTGTTACATGCTCTATGGGCGTAGCACTATTTCATATCTATATTGCGTAAGATGTTGGGCTACTTTTGATATCCAAAGTGGCAAGAGAAGGCGAAAACGTATTTCACCATTTTATTGGTAGCTATGAATGACTCTTTATGCCAACATAATATCCACGCTTTTAATCTTTCCCTTGAAATGAATAGAGTATTCAAGGAACATTTGGAATTACGAATGTTTGAATTTTAGATATGTATCTATACATATAATAAAATCGTAGGAAGGTCAAAACTGTACATTGAATATTTTTTTAAAAGGATAGGTAACTACTTGGGGCGTGATCTACAATCGATATCGAAGCCAAAAATATAGTTTTTAGAATTTTTCTCTGTTTGTATGTATGTTCGGGCTAAACTCAAAAAGGACTGCATGGATTTACTTGAAATTTTGCATGAATATTACTAAGAGGTCGGGTCAAAATATAGGCTACATATTATCACGCTTTCACCTAAGGGGGAGGAGCTGTGATAATTTATAAAATTTAACGCGGGTAAAACCGTGGGGCACAGCTAGTATCTCATCAAAGATCTCTACTCCATTGACGGAGTTAATCGAATTCGACACTTTTATCTTTATAACCTTTATCGAAAACCGCGTTAAGAATATACCTAATGACAGTAAACGAGGCAAAAGAGGTGGGCAAAGATCGTGACTAATGGAAATCCTTTGTCTCTGCTTACCCCTCTGGGAAACAGGCGTGAAACCATGTATGTATAAATACGGCTTGGTAATATTCAGTACAAGATACGCAACCCTAGTCTACACCAGATTTTCACGAGGGACTGGAGGACTATGAACGCAACACCACCTTGGACAGTTGGTATACCACACGGATATAGTCCAGGTATTCGTTTTAATGAATATACCACAGCGGCATGCGGCACCATCCAAGCACTGCGTCATGTGGCTTAGGTCAAATTTACTTTCACATAAATTTCCATAGTTGTGTGACGGCAGAAAATTTAAAATGAAAACACAAAAGTCCATGTAATCTCTTTATTTTTCCTCCAACAACTGTTATTTAATAGTTCAGTAATATGCACCGACGTAATAAGTAATAACCATTTTCTCTGTTACGTATGTAGATACTACAGTTTGCAGCGGGATTCGTAACCACTCTTACATAGGTTACAAAATCTTACAGCATTCATTTACATTTCCAGCAATATTTCAACCGTACAACGTGTAACATAAATAATGTGGGATGTAGTACTTTTTTTATGGGACCTCCCTTACCCACCACTGCAACTCCTGCAGGCCACACACAATGAAATAAGGCAGGCATGTCCCGGGGAATCACTTTAACTGTCTTGGATGTCGCAACTAATTTAATCAGAAAGAAACAAGGAGTTAAAACGAATAGTTCCACATCCCTCCAGAGCAATGCGGGATATACATATAATATAGGCTTAGGCTAGAGCCTCATAAAACCTGGGAATTGCAACTAGAGAAGCCTGCTGCAAAAGCACCGAGGATCAATTTAAGGGTCCTAAGTGAAAGCACCGAGGATCAATTTAAGGGTCCTAAGTGAAAGCACCGAGGATCAATTTAAGGGTCCTACGTGAGCTGTTATATTTTATTCCAATATTTATGGCAAAAGCTCTTAAACGCACGGAAGTTGTTCCTTGTTGCTTATGTTGTTAATAAACTACTCCAGATATTGGCTGCAAGCTATTTAACGTACTATCACGCTCATTTTGCCACAGGTATGTGGTGGGCGGTTTGTTCGCTACAGGAAGTTGATCACAGACAGATTGGTGACGACACGAATTTGAAACGAAACAATTTACTTTTAAAATTGCCGTTCGGTAAGAAATTGTGCAACCGTTTAACCGTGCGCGTACGTCCGGAAAGAACTGATGCAGATAGTACTGTATACGTGGGTATATGTGGGATGTAGTAGTATTATTTTAACAAAAAGCACATCAATAAATAACATTACATTGAAGACCTCATGGTTGAGCAACGTACTTAGTCTCCCCTCGTCCGCCAGTCCGTGGGCTTGCTCAGCATCACTCGGTAAGATGCGTGGTTAAAAACTGACTTCCCATATAAACATACCTATCAGCTGACAATGTTGGTATGAAGGTCTAAGTCAGTTCTAGAATCCCGCAATAATTAAGTTATACGATGCATGAACAATATTGCTATTATAGATGATGATATGGAAGCATTATGTTACAAAATAAAAACAATATTATATTTTCTTAATGCTATTGCTATTTTAAAAGCTTTATTATGTACACTTTGTTATTTTTCATTATAGTAATATAAATATAGTAATATAATGCTATATGCTTAGTTTATAATCCAGCACGAGTCGTGAGTGCAAACGGCAATCCGCTTTTAGAACATCATGTAACGAAATACTCGAAAACAAATTTTATTCTTGTCGACTAGTTCCCTCTAAAATTAAGGGGCATCCTCTGTTCTCGCATGATACTCTTATCTCAGCAGGATGATATTATAACCAACCTATTTCATACGTTACCTAGTTTACTTTTATAAATAAAACTGTGTCTTACAGTTTTATTTATAAAAGATTACGAATGAAATTATATCCTTTCGGCGAATATATCGTTAGGGAAGAGTGGAAAGAAATGGAGGATTTCTTTTATAAAGTTGGACTAACAGATCAAATTGTTGGTGTCACTGACTCGCCAGAATAGCACTAGCTTAGATATACTTTTAAGAAAATGTACGAAGTCTCCGAATTAATTTTTATATTATAGAGCTTTAAGTTTTAAACACCCCTAATAAAGACATGTCAGCTGACTACCAAAGTTTAATAATAATATCCTGGGACATTATTTATACACGGCCATCTGATCCCAAACAAAGCAGAGCTTGTACTATGGAAACCAGACAACTGATATACTACTTATCTTTTGTAAATCACTTATATAGATACATTACACCCAGACTCAGGACAAACAGACATGTTCATGCACACAAATATCTGTCCTGGGTGGGAATCGAACACACGACCTCCGGCGTGAAAAGCAAGTATTTGCCAACCACACCAACAGGCCCGTCAGTTTAGATAGGAAGTGGTTTTTTGGAACGAAATTCCTTATCGCGCGTTGTGAAAGGGGGCTAGACGGCAAAAATTCTTACGAAAAGTTGTCACGACACTTTTTGCAGCTGTGCGGCGTGCGCATATTTCTCTGTCTGTCTCTCTCTCTCTCTTATAGAAAGCAAGCCAGATATTTTCATTTCTATTTCGCATTGAACAGTGTGGTGTCGCGACGATTATTTTTGTTGAATGTATACAGGTTTTTTGTACATAATAAATAATAAAGAATAACTTCGTTCCATCCGGGTGCCCCTTGACACCTCTCAAGTTTTTTAATCCATATTTTGCCCTGACATTCTAAAATTTCAGTTCCATCTCTTATGTTATAATTTACAATATAAATGTATTTAAGCAATAGCTTTATCTACCTGCAATCTATGCACTGTATAACTTAGAATAATAATATAATGGAATACTTAACTGCAACATGATTATTTCTTTACTTAAAAGTATACTGTCACCAATAAAGTTCCGTATAACAAATTCAGTAAGTCACTGTAATATTATGTAGTTCACAATGTATGGAGTCTTGTTTCACTGCACAAACTAACCCTGTCTCTGACACTATCGCTAAACTGTTCTGTAAACTAGCCGTGAATTGTTGAAGTGTTAACTGTTGAGATAGATTCAATAATGTATTAGGAGCAAACTATTTCTTTAACTATATTCCACAGAATATATGTTACAAAAATACCTGTTACCTGTTTCATGGAGAATACGGTCAAATCTTCCATGAACTTATCCCTCCTTCCCCCTTTTTTCATCGGACTACCAGGCGCCGGAGACTCTCCACCGGTATATTGTTGACATCCCTTTATGCCGTACGAAGCGCTTTGCTTCCTCATTCATCATACCCACGGCTAAGCTGAGGAACACCCTCCCAAACGACGTGTTTCCAGACTCATACAACATGGGTTTATTCAAGGTTATAGTGAACAGGCATCTTATGGGTACGCGCGGTCCAGCTTCGACCACATCTTCACTTCACCATCAACTGAGATTGTGGTCAAACGCAAACCCATTTTGCATAGAGAAAACCTTAAATCCAAGTTAAAAATCATTACAGAAATTAGTATATAAATGATAACTCTGACTTCTATAACACAGCGTACATATATATGTATAAAGTGTGTATATCTATTAATATCTTTGTCGGCCAGATTGTTTTCTTCCACTTTTTCACTCATACAATTTAATGGTGTGGATGTCTGTGAAACTATTTGAATGATTTGTATCTTAATAGATAATAATCTTAGTGTTATTTATATCTCATACTACATAATATTGTTATTCCTTAATAAGTAAAATAAAATATTTTGCAATACTAATCTCAGCGATATAATTTGTGTCCGTCTACTATTTGTTTGTTAAGTACCCCGCGTCACAGCGATTAGATTATTTAGTGCAGACCCTGGCTTAAATTAATAAAAAAAAAGCAGTGAGTACATCTTCAAGATGACCACAACAAACTTTTTGAAAGTGCTGCATAAGTGCTCCATTCGCATTCAGATGTTTCTTTTTATATAGTTTAAAAAACATCTGAATGCGCGAGCGAGGCAGTTGCGCCTTGAATTCTGAGCCTTAAATATTATTCAATACTTCAACAATTCACGGTAAATGGGCCCTAAGGTTTTAGAGTGTATTCGTATTCTTTGCGCGTACTAAACCAGGGCTTGGGGCCATGGGGCCCCGAACCCTACGTTATGGCGGCCGCTTGGCAGGGTGTCGGCGAATGACTACTTGCTAATATCGATGGCGGTTGGGGTAAATATTCGGGTTCTGGACATTGGGGTTCGACTGCTGAACAGGGTAGCCTTGGGTGATGCTTCCGGGTTTCGCCGTCTAAAAATAAAGTTACAAAATTATTATTATTGGAAATACTAGAGAAAAACATACATCCTTAAGTTACTTATACTCGAGAGGTTCTCTAAGTTTTTTGTTTCGATTTTTTCTAATATTAATATCCTCCACTATTGATAGCATAAATAGTGAAACTTAACGAAGCCCAGTTAGTTTCATGGGTAGATATACCCATAAAACTAAAAATTCAAGAAAAACAGTTAGTAAAATACTAAAATGCATCAACCGATGTTTTATGGGATATTTTAAATTTATACTATATATATATCATGACCTACGGTCGCGGGCGACGACCAGTTCTTTTTAATTATTCTATAGGTGGTCAATCAATTACTCATGTCAACAACATAAAGGACCTGGGAGTGACCTTTGATCGTTGTCTCACATTTAGTGATCATGTTTCCGGTGTTGCCAAGGAATCATTTAGGCGGTTGGGTTTTGTTTTGCGTAATGTCCGTGACTTTGAGAACCCACAAGTCATCAGCCTTCTTTACAATTGTCTGGTTCGAAGCAAACTCGAGGCTAGTGCCTGTGTCTGGAACCCTCATACAGCGACCCAAATATTGATTATCGAAAAGGTGCAAAAAACCTTCTTAAGATTTCTATTTAAAAGGATATACAACTACTATCCTTATATATACCCTACTAATTATCTTTTAGGAATGTTAGGTTTTAATTCTTTGGAGGTTAGAAGAGGCTTTGATCAGCTTACGGTAGCCTGCAAAATCTTTCGTGGAGAAATCGACTGTCCTGAGCTCCTCAATTTATTCTGTCGATTATATGTGCCTGGTCGTAGGCATCATCAGTGCCGCCACCAGCGTGAATTCGCTAGAGCCAAGTCTCCAGTATGTCGAACCCTAGACATGCTAAACGCCCTCCTGATTGCCTATCCTGAATGCGATGTGTTTGCCGGTAGATGGACAGACATTAGGCGAATATGTTTGGTTTTCTGTGAAAGAAAGTATGCAAGGATGTCCAGTATTTTGTATTGAAATTTATATGTAACCCTAAAAATAAGTAATGTAATTGTTTCTATGTTAATTAATGTAATTGGTTATTAACCGTTTTATTTAACTATAAATAAATAAATAAAATAAATAAATAAATAAATACTTATATAAAATTATATTTTAAATAATACCTTTTGATGTACAGTTGTTCAGTTTCATATGCGAATTAAGGTTCCTAAGTTACGTCCATTTATAATGCATCATATGTATGCACTAATAATTTCAATCAAGCAGCCTTTCTCCATCCTATAGAGCTAACCGCATGAGGACGTGAACGCAAGGTGTATAATTGATACTTAATAACCCCCCATTAAAAAAATCATGCGGGGCAGTCTTTGGGGACTACCGATAGAACTGAAAACCATTGTTTCATTATCATACTCGGAAAGTAGTGTTTACTTGATTCGAGTAGCGAGTGGAAGATGCAACTTCCCAACTTTGGTCGGTAAAGACTCATAGTAATTGCTTCCCTTCCTACGGTGAATAAACTTTAAAAATAGAACTAAAATTGTTTAGGCAATCGGCTATAAAAAATCGAACATAATTTAGTAAAAATGCTGCGGCCAGGTGAAAGTTATAAACGGCCAGTGAGAATATTAAAAAAATACCCTCCGTCTTATGAATATTCGACCAGGTTTCACGTCCTGACGCGTGTTTAAAATTTTTTACCCTCCCCAAAAAATGCACAACGCCGCTAAAGAAGATTTCACTACAAAAATACTGCGGTCATGTGACTGTATACACGGCCAGTGAGAATTATAAAAGGACCCACCGTCTTACGAATATTCGATCGGGTCGTGTAGTGAAGCAAGTTTAAAATTTTTTACTCATTCCAAAAAAATGCACAACACCACTAAAGAAGTTTTCACTTCAAATAATACTTATAGGAAACAAGAAACTATTGAGTGCTGAGTAGCAGTACTTTTGAAGAGCCGACTTTGATGAAGAGGTGCATTTTGGTATAACAGAAGTGGATGTAAAACAATGTTACCTGCATGTTGTTATGCTGTGGCGGCGGATGTATGGAGAGGTGGCGGGACACGGGCGGCTGCGCGTAGCCCACGCCGCTGTGCGTGCTCACCGACGGGTGGTGCGCCTCGCTCAAACCGATCAGCACTTGGGGCTGACAAACACCAAGGTGGATTCAAAACAAATATCTCAAATAAACTAACAATGAAAAGAATAAAACCGGCTAAGTGCGAGTCGGACTTGCGCACGAAGGGTTCCGTACCATTATCTATAAAAACGAGCAAAAAATTGACGTTTGTTGTAAATGTAACCCTTAAATAATGGGTTGGGGAGACGCCATCGCATTTTTTAAGAAAATTCAAACCATTTTTCAATATTGTTTATACATATTTAACTAAAGTATGTAGGTACCATTTTGGTCCATAACTTTTTGCCATCTTGTAGGTAGGGACATAATCCTATTGCTATAGAATTTTTGGTCTTCTGATCCAAATACCGCGACACGTGGTTGTGGCAGTCCTCTCGTGATGTTAACTGACACTGCCTAAAGAATTCCGAAGAGACTGAAACCGGTGGAAATCCCAGCTCCCAGCCAAACTCTCTTAATTTTTGCTGAGTGGCTAAATATGTGTGAGGTCTAGCGTTATCATGATGAAAAACCACACCCCTTCTGTTGATTAATTCCGGCCGCTTTCTCTAAACTTCTTGCTTTAATCTCATTAGTTGTTGGCAGTAGAGTTCATAATCGATGGTCCTGCCTGGTGGTAACAGCTCATAATGAATAACGCCCTTCCAATCCCAGCACACACACAGCATCACCTTTTTGCGAGTTAACCCGGGTTTCGCCACAGTCTGTGAAGCCTGACCGGCCTTTGACCACGACCTTTTTCTCACGTTCTTGACGTACGTGATCGCACGTTCTTTTCGTGCGTGATCCACTTTTCATCACCACTTATCAGCTTATTGAAAAATGGTTCGGTTTCATTACGTAGTAATAAAGAATCACAAATGAGTACACGGTTCATTAGATTTCTTTCAGTGAGTACCCAAATATTGAGCTTTTTTGTGTACCCAGTTTTTTTCAAATGCGCCAAAATTGTGGTCAATTCCCAGTTCTTCAGCTACGTCGTAACTGCTGATATTCCGATCTTGCTCCACTTTAAAAAAAATTGCATCCATTTTGTTTAATCATTCCAGATTAAAAACGCTTAAACCAAATTTGTGCTACTCTCACAGATACTACGCTAGGTCCATAAACATCGCATTTTTTTTGGCGGCTTGCGTTGCATTTTTACCTTTGTAGTAAAATTTTAAAATGTATCGAATTTTTTCATTAGATTCACTCATCTTGACAGTACGAAAAACAAATGAAAACCATACATTTTCCTGATTTCAATTTGGAATTATGTACTTTAAAATTTAAACTTTGAATGATACCCAAAACCAGCCAGATACAAATAGTATAGCCAAAGAGATTTTATTAAAAGTTCATACTTCATTGTATCATGATGAAAAACCACACCCCTTCTGTTGATTAATTCCGGCCGCTTTCTCTCAACTTCTTGCTTTAATCTCATTAGTTGTTGACACTAGAGTTCAGAATCGATGGTCCTGCCTGGTGGTAACAGCTCGTAATGACTAATGCCCTTACAATCCTACCACACACACAGCATCACTTTGTTGCGAGTTAACCCGGGTTTTGCCACAGTCTGTGAATCCTGACCGGCCTTTGACAAAACTTTTTTCTCACATTCTTGACGTACGTGATCGACTTTTCATCACCAGTTATAAATCGTTTGGTTTCATTACGACTTAATAAAGAATCACAAATGAGTACACCATTAGCTTTCTTTCAGTTAGCTCGTGAGGTACCCAAATATCGAGCTTTTTTATGTACCCAGTTTTTTCAGATGCACCAAAACTGTTTTGTGGTGAGTTGCCAGTTCTTCAGCTACGTCGTGACTACTGATCTTGATCAACTTTTTCAAAAATGGCATCCATTTTATCCGTAATTGTACTACCAGAGCGACGTGCATCTATGACATCAAAATTTCCGGATTGAAAACGCTTAAACCAAATTTGTGATATTCTCACTTTCTACTGCACTAGGTCCATAAACATCGCAATAATTTTTCGCGGCTTGCGTTGTATTTTTACCATTTTTGTAGTAAAATTTTAACATTGTATCGAATTTCTTCATTAGATTCTCTCATCTTGACAGTAAAAAAATCACACATTTTCCCAATTTGAATTAGGAATTATGTTCTTTAAAATTTAAACTTTCAATGATACCAAAACCAGCCAGATACAAATAGTATAGCCAAAGAGATTTTATGACAAGTTCATACATACTATAATGCGAAAAGACTTTTTCCCCAACCTATTCTATCAATAAACTTACGACCAAATACTTATAGAAAAATCATTAATGAATACCTGCGCTTCCTTCTTTTGGTCCTGATGCTGTTGGCCGTCCCTGCCCTTGAGCATGTCGAGGTACATCTGCGGCGGCTGCGGCGCGGGCGCGTACATGAGGTTGTGGTGCGGCGTGTGCGGCGTGTGCGGCGTGTGCGCGTGGTGCGCGTACAGCAGCGGCGGCGCGCGCTCGCCCACCACGCCCACCACGCCCGACACGCCCGACACGCCCGACACCCCCGACACGCCCGACGTGGGCATGGCGTAGTACGCACCCTGCGACACTGACGACCCGCCTACGTTGGACCCGTACTGAGGCGTTTCTGTCGAGAAACACCCAATTTTAATCTTACAAGCCTGTTACCCATAGAAAAATCGTATATGGCAACTACCGAAAACTGTTACATCGCATACATAATTCAGTGCAGAACTTCCAAAGAACTGTCAGTCCTTCTTTGGAAGCCTTACACTGTATGTTTCTTTTTTATATATGTGACGCAATTTCTCCCTTGTTTATTATTTAAGTACTTAGAAATGCTCCTATATACTTTTTGTTTAAATTTAGATATAAAGAAACGTTGAAGTTGCTTTTATGTTTTACAAACAGTATTTATAAGTCCAAAAAGGCACATAACTTTTGGTGATCTATGTATGTATGTCTGTCTGTAAATTGTATAATGCACTAATTTGCGTATTTTCAACTGCAATATGAAACAGGATATTTCTTAACTATGATTCAAGAAAATCTAAGTTTATAATTTATAGCTATAGGGTTTCAACTATAATGTACAAATTATCTGCATCAGTTTTCGGTAGATTGTCCTTTTTACAATATTAATATTTAATCGCAGTTCTTACATTCAAGCAACATTAATAATATATAAATTCTCTAACAGTAGTTTCAACAACAGAAAATTGTAGTAGTTTTTGTATATTATTCTACAATTTCTTTGGTTATTGCCACAGTAATTACCGTGGCAATAACCACTTCTTCGTTTATGATTAAATTTTATTTTTAATAGCCAATAAATTTACAGAATGTTTCATTCGGCAACGTATCAACATTTAGCAGGTAAAATTATATGAAGCTTGAATGCAGAAACTGGACAAAACTCAAGCATGATAAATGAAAAATAAATCTCTAAGACAGATATGGAAGAAAAATTAAGAAAACAACTGAAAAGACTGAAAGCCTTACTACAAACTCAGGTCATAGAGAAGAATGTTAAATTCGCAATGAATATAATTGTAAGAAATCACAAAGATACATGCAGTGTTACGGCAAAAGATGGTTAGGTAAACAAATTCCAGAAGTTTAGTCGCAATAATGAGTGATAATATGGCGTCTCGCTACTGAAATTACAAGAAAATAAAAGACAGCACTCAAAACAACAAAAACAAAAGATATCCCATATAATTAAGTTACAATAAATACTGAGATTCCACATGAACGGCTTACTTTTACAAATATACTAACGTGCAAAGAAAACGGGCCATCCCACTATATAAATGCACCTTGGGTGGGGAGATTGCATGTCAGTGTAGAGATATAAAATCTCACTAAATTACCACTCACGGGCTATATCAGGATTCAAAACACTTATTAAAATGGGCTTAGTAGAAATTCATGAAGAAAAGAAATGTCAACAGAAATAAAAGTGCAACTGTATTTAAAATGTACAACAACAATTATGAAAGAATAGGCTTGGTGACTGATCATTTATCAATACCTAAAAAGGCCCAAAATAGAACCAGTGTATAACAAATTAAAAATAACGAGTTTATCAGCGTTATAGCTTCGTGAAACTGGAGAAAGAACGCACTATAATAGTAAGACACGACGTCAAGCTTTACGTTGTCATAGAAATTCTATAACATTCGCTTTGCGGGAAAGGGACAGAATATAGGGGATGTTTTTACTACTACTCTAATTTCTGTTGCCGATTTAAATTGCTTCTTCAATAATGTTACGTATTTAATTACATTTTTAGCTAAGCTTGTTTTCAATTAATAAGCCTTCAGTCTATAGCTTTACTAAGCTATAGGCTGAATGTAATAATTATTTTAATATAAATTTTTACTTGAATAAAGAAAAATATTATTACAAAGTCTCTTAGTGTATTTGATAAAACTGTAACCTTAAACGATTGCAATATTCTTTCATAGTAATCTAGATAAAATTACATAGAAATCCTTTGCAATTGAAAGACAATTTTTAAATACTTAAGTCAAACCGAAAAATTTAAACTCAATTCAACGCGCAAAGAATCTAGAGAACCCGGAAAAGAACCAACTACGGTAATAACACGGTAGCTTATGTTGCAAGAGGACAACTATATAACGCAATTTAAAACAACTCCAAGGAAATGATATCGCTTAATTTTATTAAAAAGAAATTATATAATATTATTGGAGTGTTAAAAAATAGATTTAATAACATAATTTGCAACTTAATCGAATACAGCGAACTGGTAACTTATGACAGGTCCCAATTTTGGATTTATTTTCTCTTTTTAAAACTACCTACATGAAGTTATTATTTTAAGACTGTATTTATGGCAGTGACTGTGTTAGTTGTTCTTTATGAATATATTACATATCAAGGTTTTGTAAACTAGATAATTGACTAATGACTGTATGACATGTTGCACTTTAATTTCCACGCATGATAGAACAGATCTATTACAGAACAAAAGCGATGAGATGAGAAGCGACAGTGACGCCACCTAACGACAATAAAACTCACTGTTCCAAAGCACTGCGCGAGCATGGATCTGACGGCCCATGCGGTTATCTTCTACTTCTGTAAAAGATTTATTTTGTTATACAAACTGCTATTAAAATCCATCGTAGAGCTCTCACGTAATAAAACGCCACTTTGATATCAAAGCAGGAAATAAACTTATATTATCTCTTTCTCCTTCACATTCGTTCAAGGCAAACTTCAGACGTCAAATATTACGCTACATTTCGCCATAGTTTTAGATATTGAATATACTTACTCTCCTTGTCAATATAGTCACCATACATTATACTCTCATACATACTAAATACCGTTACATTTGGAAGGGATTTTTCGAATTAATTGGTTTAGAACTTTATTACAAACCAATAGAATTCAAAATACCATGTGCCACTACACATCCAGTAAGACGGTAAAATTACGTCACAATTAAACATTTGATCAACCTGTTTCGGTATGTATATGGTTGATATCATCGTATGGTTGCCGGATGGATCACTGACAACAAAAACATTTGAATCATAATTTAGGTTTTTGAGAATCCTGAGCGCAGGTGAAATATAGGTATTATTTTTAGTATTGCATAGTGTGTATACAAAAACCAGTTCACGTAAAGGCATCTATTTACTATACAAATAAATAAAATTGAAGTGTCTGTTTGTAATATTGAAATATCCGATTTTTACTACATGTATATGAATATATATATGGTACATACTACAAAATATTTTTTTTACAATTTTTGTCTGTCTGTCTGTCTGTTTGTTCCGGCTAATCTCTGAAATGGCTGGACCGATATTAACGGGACTTTTATTGTCAGGTAGCTGACGTAATAAGGTGTAACTTAGGCTACTTTTATATTTGAAAAGTCTTTTATTTTTGAAAAAAAAAACTAATTAACACGCGGACGAAGTCGCGGGCACAGCTAGTAGAATATAAAATTAAACATGAAAAGGAAACTTATACCACTATAGTTAGGCCCAGTGCTTTTAGTGCCTTATTTTGGTCATCTGTTCCCTTGAATTCGTGATTGATGTGACGTCATTTTTCGGTTTCTTTGTATGTGTAGTGTACTGAAGTGACCGATGAAATCATACGTCCATACATTTGTATTACCAAAATTATTGCCAATGAGAACGCGTTACATTGAATTGAAACAATGATTAAAGGTAAAACAGTGTTCTATTATGCTCCTACAGTGATACTGTATGTTCCTATAAGATTTTTTTTTTTATGTAATAAATATATAAATTATTCATTTCATAAATCGTGCAGAAGTATTGAGAAACTCTTTTAACACAAAATAATAGAATCTTAGTTCGTTCTAGTGACTATGATATTATTTTAACTTTTAGCATTTTTACATAAAATGCTGAAACTAATCAAAAGTAGACAATAACGCCATAGTTTCATTGAACCACTATCAACATATGGTGCTTTTCATAGAGTATTTAATCATTTTATGAATTATATGACTTTTACCACTAATTTTTTTTTTTCTTTTAGCATATCTATTAAATAAACATGCTAAGCTGAAACCAAACATCGAATAACTTGTAGAAATGTGAATGTCAACACTATAGAGCAGTGATAGAACAGTTTAAACTTTTAACTGAAATTGATACAATTAATTTTGAGAGTCTGAAACTTCCCAAATCATAGTTTATTACAATTTAAACATTACGAAATGAAAATTTCCAATATTGATTCATTAAATATTTCCGAATTTGGGCTTTACATACTGTAGAGTCCATTGCTAAAACATAATTGTAAGTGACCGCTGACCTGCATTGTTGAATACTAAGCATCAGTTATACTTCTTAAAAGTAAATAAAAAGCATTTTCATTATGTATCACTTTGGTATTGATTGTATGGAAAGTATGAGCCATCATCTGACACTTAAAATGTATTTTAAACTTTCGCCTAGCTTCTATAGAGCTCATTTTCCACTTACTGTGGTCTGAGTACACTTGTTGATGTTTCATGGGCGCCTGGTGTAACCGATGGGCGTAGAGGGCGTAGGTGGGCGACGGACTGCGCTGTCTCTTCATACCAGACTGCATCGGACCACGGACTATCGTCTGCTGTTGTGGGAGCAACATGTGGTTTGAATGCTTATGCTTAAACAAAGAGAATAACACGATAATACTGCCACAAGTGCCATGGTAACTGAAACAATGATAAACAATAAAATGATATAAATATTAAACATATTTGTAGGATTTTTATAGATCTGATACACTTGTTACAATATTTTTCGATTTTGCATCTACAAGTATAGATAATAACCAAACCATGCAATAAAATTAAGTGTCCCCCAATAGTCTATACTAAATTTCAAATAGCAAGGTGCCAGTTTCAAACAGGAAAGAGTGCACAGTTAAAAGAGGTGTAACATAAATAGTTGAGGAAATTTTAGGAGTGCAATTAACCACACTGAACAAGTTAAAGGTAAAATGTTCGATAAAAAACGAAATTATTTTTGGTTTTTGCTGCTGATCAGCTGACCGACATTTTTGTATGGGAAGGTTTAGTTTAGCATTTCAGCTTTATATTCTACTTTTAATTTAGTATTTAATCTAAAAATAAAATATATAATCAATAGGTATCTTTTTTAAGACAATGGAATCACCTTAAACGCGTTACATTTATTTTAAGCATATAAATAAAATAAAACCTTGTTTACTTCAAAAAGCGCTTGTAAATAATCAGAATACTAGTACTCCTTGAACCAGTACCTAGTATTTGGATCTGGGATTTGTAATTAGATACTTAGATTCAATATGGAATAGTAACAGTTTAGTTAAATAGCTAATTGAATTAAGTTATTGTCAGACTAGTTATTGAATGCTTTAAATACTAGTTGTGAATATTCATAGTTTTAGATATATTTTACTACATCCTGTCATAATGGTTGCCTATATTGATATTTTAAGATTTCAATATTATTAGTATGGTAAACGTTTTATGTATAACGACATGCTGTAATGCTTTTACTGGATCAAATACATCCCAACTGAGAAGACCCAGCAAAACAAACTCAGCGGGTGTCTCTATTATCGCATTCAACATTGCCGAATTAAGATGGTCTGGCGAAACATACGTAAGTGGTAAAAATTTATTGTTGGTACCTTCATCATATGTGTTGTCAATGGAGGGGGTCGGCCTTGTGAAGGTGGCTGTTCTCCTTGGCCAGTAGACGCAGACATCGGGAACATAGGGATTTGTATGCTGCCCATCGGCATCTTCATCTGTTGCATCTCGCTGCAAATATCACTGTTATGTTTTTTATCTTATAAGTATGGTATTTATTGGTTCAATACAGCAAGCCCTTCACCACATTTGAAACTGTACAATATTTGTAAAATCAATATTAAATTAAAATATACAGATATAATTAACAGCTGGCCTCTTCCACTCCACTGTGATGGCCATTTGCTCTAGATCAAAAACCTCCATGAGCACATCTGACGTCATACATGGCCCGGAATCAATTGTCAACATTGAAGCTGATTTAACGATTGATTAAGTCATTTTTAAACTTTAATTATTTGAACTCCATTTAAGAAACCGATGTTCGGCGACTTAGCCGGTAGAGCCCCAGGAAGTAATATGAACTTGAAATTTGGGATTTAAGTCAGCATTGTTGTTCTGTACCTTTATAACATAGCTCTTGCTTTCAAAACTATAACAAAAACACAACAAATGCTTGGTATCACAGTTCTTCATATGTTGCTTGAAAAATATAAGGATATGTGCAGGCACAACCATATGTTACAGCCTTGTATCTTTGTGTAAACAAGAACGACACACCATGAAATTAAAAATTTAGAAGTGTTTGATTGTGATAGTATTTCAGAACTCATTCATATTTGAGGTACAGCTATGTAAACTTTTAATCACATGTTTTTACTAAAACGCAATGGTTCCAGTGAGCTCAGCTAGTTAAATAAATAGAAGTAAAACACAAAGTGATATACACAACTAACAGAGTCCATATTCATATGATACATATATTAAAATAAAATAAAATAAAAAAGGTTTTTATTCACGTAGACTTTAAAAAAGCGCTTGTAAATAGTCAGAACATTTTTGTAGTAATATAGTTGTATACATTATTATTTCTAGTCACATAGATATTTAGGTCCACATTGTATGAAAACATTTATAACATTTATTTTGTTATAGCATTGATATTTAGCTAGCTATATTATGCAACATTATGTATACAGACTTGAAATTGATATTAGTATATAAAAGTTATATTTAAGTCTGTTCAGACATTCGGTACAAAATTAGACCATGTGGTTGAGCACTACAGAGACAGTATACCTTAAATACCGATAAGCAATCAATTTACAGGAGATTGAAATTAACAGAAACAAACATTTGAATTAGCTAAGCAGTGGGCGAAGCTAGGCTAAGCTTAAATATGAGACACTCAAAACCAGAACTGCAGTAGAACAGGCAGATGGGTATTGACTGCACCATCATGACAAAATAGGAAGGTACTTTTTGCCATCCACTCTTTGCTCCATTTTCTTTCCAGCTTGGTGATTAAAAGCCCATAATCTCTAACTACTGTTTGTCAATAGACAAACAAAAGATGCACTAAGTAAAAGTTATTGAAAACCAAATTCTAAGAAGAAATCATAAATAGGATACATATTTGATGACATAAATTATTTAGAACCGGGACAAAAAGTTTAGATAGATAGATAGATAACACTTTATTGCACCAAATTGAAGCATAACATTATAATATCAGTTAACTTGTATAATAAGGTACAGTAACAGCCAGAAGTCGACTAGCAATCTCACAAAACCGTGGCATAGCAATATTAGTTGTACTTATGACCTTCTTCTATAAGAACGTTTGACAACACTACACATTGGCAACTTGTTGCCCGCTTATGATTGTTATTACAAATTTCAATAAGTATCGTAAGCGTTACGGTGGCTAAAGTGGTTAGCACTGTGCCTCGCATGGCGAACGTTCGGGTTCGAGTCTCACACCAAACATGAAAAATATTTTTTAAGTATTAATGTGAAATAAGAATGCCGATTTGCTAACAAATATGTTAAATATTCCACAACTAAACGAAGATTCTTTCGTTTTACAATTATTTTCAATCTTAGCGTCGTTATTACAATATGAGGGTAGATTTGAAACAAAGTGATAAGTTCACTTTGTAAATATACCTTCATATTTTAACTACTTTACTAGTTCACATAAATTATTCCACTATTCGCTGTTGTTGGTTGGTGAACATAGTTACGAGCGTTTGTGTTATCTTGTTGCTGCTATTTTAGTATTCTTCTGAATTCAATATGCAGGCTAATATCAGTATTGAAGCCAAGGCAAATATTGTGGCCCTATATTCGAATGGCCTTAATATATCTCAAATATCGAATGAAACCGGCTTATGCGTAAGCTTATTTTTTTAATTTTATGTGATGATACGATACCTACAAAATATAATGGTAGATTAATCGCGTGTTGCAAGTGTGTAATATATTTTTTTTTTTTTTTAGAGAGAGACTGTTAGTCGTTGGGTGAAGAGATTTGAGGAAGAAGGTAGCCTGAACAGTCGTGAGAGGAGCGGAAGACCACCTCTTATTAGCCAGCCTCAGCGACGTTATATGGTAGCGGAATATGAGACGAATGGTTTCATCCCAACAAGGCGTTTTGCCGATGAGTTCGGCACATCAGTACGCACCGTTCGCCGCATACTCCATGCCGAAGGTCTTCATCACCGAGCGCCAGCTAAGAAACCATTTTTAACCCAACGGCATAAAGAGGAGAGGTTAAGTTTTGCCCGGGAATATTTGGACTTTGATTGGGAGACGACAATATTCACCGACGAAAAATCTTTTAAATCGTGCCAAAAAGGAAGACTGCATTTGTGGCGTAAAAATAACACGCGTTGGTCTGAAGGCAATGTCAGACCAAATACGGAGTCAGGCAGAATCAGTGTGAATATGTGGGGGTGGATAAGTGCTCAAGGGCCCGGTGAATTAAGTTTTATACCGACGCGAGCCAATAGTGTCAACTATGTGGAAGTGTCAGGGGACATAGTGTCCGTAACTTTAACAAATTAATATTTATATTATTGTAATATTGAGGTTAAGTTTCAATCCTCTTTTCATTGAGAAAATGAATAATTAAGCTATAACCTCTTAAATTATATCAGAATTTTCATAATATCTATATGTAACCTAAAATGTGTTTTTTAACATTCAATACTATAGTAATAACATAAGTAAGTGTAAAGGATTTCTTTTATATAAAAAATATTACAATGTTACCATATCAAAATTAGTTTCATTTATTATCATATTATAATAATAAATTACCTTTATTGTAATATCTATTTTTTCAAGGTAATTTACTAAAATAAATTACTAAAACATAATAATAATAATTATATAAAACATAAAAAACTGGCCCAACTCGGATTCGAACTCACAACTATCCCGATCACATTAGCGAGAGCAGCCTCGTTACCGATCTAGCTAATGTTAACTTATATTCACGTGTTGAAATTTTGCATTACTAGGAAAAAAATAATCGACGGCGATAAAAAAAACAAGTTACTGATATTGTCATCCTTGTCTAGCATTGACCACATCTATAACTACTCGTAGCGATGCTACACGACATGTTAATTTGTTAGCGTTGGAACATCGCTTACACGGATAAATATGCGTGTGTGTATAGGCGCCGCAGCCCGCAGGCGATAATGGCCATTGCGGTGTAAGTGGACTTCTGGCCGTTGACTGTACAAACGGCGGTCTTATCGCTATAACAGCAATCTCTTCCAGACAACCGTTGGATGAACCAAAGCAATGCAGGGAGATAAAGTGGTAGTTGGCAGTGCATCTACTTATATACATTTACATATATATGTACCTACCTAGGTACAAATATTATATATATACACACACAATATATAGATATATAACATAAAAAGTTTAAATGCCCACCATCAAAAATCATCACTTTTTAAAGTGAACTAAGCTTTAAAAAAGGTTTATATTGGTGGAAATCACACTTGTTGTCTGCTATGCATCCTCAAACTTCCCAACTGATGGGCCTTCAGGTCTCACTAATCTAGGCCAGTTAGATTACTGTGTATAAAGATATATAAAGCACCACAAATAATATGAATCAAGTTTCCCATACTCACTTAGATTCCTTCTGCTGCTGTCTTTTTCTGATCTCATCCTCATTCAAGACTTTCTTCAGTTGCATGAATAGCTGTTGTTTCTCTTTTTCCAGTTGTTTCAGCTTTTGTTCCAATTGGTCAATCTGTTCTTTTGTTTCCTCTGCAAGCAAGGATGGTACAATACTATTGATAAGTGCATAGGCTCATATTATCATAACTTAGGTAGAGCTTGGCCAATGGCTTTGTTCTTTTCAGAAGATCAACTTCGAGGCAAATGTCAAAAATGTCAACAGCAATGTTGGATTATTTTAGACAACCTGTCACAAAAACATGCATTAATTATTATTATCATATCAGATGTTTTTCATCACAAACTTTCAATATAAAGAGGGAATGGTATTTTTTTTGGGTTCTATGTGTGATTGAATAAACTGAACAGTTACACATTTGGCAAGAAACACATGTGGTTGGTAATGGTCAAAACTAACCAGGAATTAAAATTTTTGGGGCCAGAACTGTTCTATTTCAGAAGAATATTCAAATAAAGTGGTATCTATTACATACCACTTGTTACAGAAAGGAGGTTAAAAATAACACAAAATTTACATTGTATAGGTAAATAGGCATAGAATTTAGAACATGTGTATGTAAAGTACACCCACACTGAATAGGTATGCTGTTAGTATTAGACTGAAGTTAAAATGAAAACATACCAAGAGTCATCACATCTTGTCTTTCTCTTGCCTCCCGCTCCTTACGCAGTCTCTCTTCTTCCACTTCAGCTTCATATTCTAAAAATAAATGATAATGAATAGCAAGGGAAGCCTAAATTTGATCTGCCAGCGTGTATTATTCGTAGCTTAACGCAGAGCGCCTACCCTGGATTGGTAGATGGTGCAGGTTCGAGACCCGCCGGACGATCAATATTATTATTTCCCATTTTTGAGATAAAATGATATTTGTTTATGAAATTTAAACTTTCATTCATAATCCAGTTAGAATGCTATATTTTGATACTGTACAGTTTGTGGCACATAACTTGACCAGAGTCGTTAGATGTGCAGATCTAGTATTTAGGGTCACTTTGGTTATAATGGAGAACACAGGGAATGATACAGCATTGTTCCGGGCATGTGAGCAGTTGCTCAGTCGACCCTTGCCTCTTCCATATTGACATTCTGTTTACTTGCACTTAAATAAAGCCTTATGCTTTTGTCAACTTATTTTTATGACTTTTTGGTATTGTTAGTTTGTTATCAAAGGATATGTAGCGAGTAAAAATATTATTTGGAATGTGACTAATGTAATAGAAGAGGTAAAGCAAAAAGTCACCTTAATAGGGGCATGAATGGTCCAAATTATGTTAACTAAATAAAGTTGAGGCAGACCACATCAAAAGTGACGGTATAATAGATACAGCCACTGAGCAATTTATAATTTACACTGGTGAGAACAGCAATTCCTCAGATGATGGGAATGAGGAGCCTCATGTTGAGGATGAGGAGCCAACTCCTTCCACCAGCTCAACTGCCAGGGGTTACACTTTTAGAGCAGACAGACCACAGCATGATGTGATTACATTTTAATTTATTTACTTTTCACTGTATTATTTATTATAAGTAGTAAACCGCGCATTCCTCGTATTTTAGTCGTCTTTCTAAACTGATATTTATTAAAAATAAATTATGATAATAACCCTATCATAACGCCAAGCGACAAAGGTGAGCACTTTTAATTGCACTAAGTGTACCTGCGCAAACTACACCAAAACCTTGCCAAGATACGTGCTGGCAACAGTGGCAACTGTACATTTCCTTAAAATATATGAATAGAAGTCAAAAAAAGTAGTTTCAAAGTAAGATAAGTAATATTTTAGTGGAAGCAACTATGAAACCTTACCCTCCTTTTTTCTCTGTCTTTCTCGTATAATATAGCGCTTGAGGGCAGTCCACATCTTTTGGTCATCTTCATTTTGCTCTTCTTCTGTTGAAGTCACGGCGGGCATTATAAAGGACTCCAACGTAACAAATTTCAAAGCCTACGGGCTTACGATATTGTCAGACAGTATTTTCCTTTTCCCTCAAGTACTTTTTAGTCAGTAACACTGAACACAATATATTGTAGGTAAAGTGTGAGCTTAATTCATAAATTCCTTACTCATCTACAAACTTTTCGTAATTTATTTGTACAGGCGTCAAAATACTTATAATAGATAGATACTTCATACATTTAATTACATTTCTTCTTCTTTTTTCTTTTCTTAATTACATTTGCTTTGTCAGGTTTGTCTGCAGTGTCAGTGGTCTCGAACGTCAAATTGCGAAATCGGTAGAGCTGTCCACTAAAATCGGTATATTTGTACCTATTTGTTCCCAAAATCGGTATATGACAAAAAAAATACAAAATTCAATTAAATTCGTTTAATTATACAGAAATAGTTAACTTACAAACTAATTACAAACACACTTAAGACTTATTAATTATTAGTAGCTTATTTACAAAAAAAAACTACAACAATACAGCTAAATAGGCTGTCAACATAAAAATACTTACATAATTAGTTTTTAGTACCATACCAGTGTTCTTTGGCCATATTCTCAGTCATTTTTGAATTTATTTCAAAGTTATAACAATTTGCGTCATTGAAGAGTCGTTTAGCATGTAATAGACCAGTGATTGACTCAGTAGATAGCCTATTTCGTTGTTTTGTTTTCATAAGATTAATGTGCGAAAATATGCGTTCAACGTTTGCGGATGAATGCGGCAAAGATAAAATATTAAAGATAAAAGTAGGTAACAAAGGAAACATTTGAGTGTCATCGCCACGCTTTAATAAACTGACTTCATCCCAAAATAGTTCTACATCATCGGAAAATGTTTTGATTTGTTCACTATTTCTCAAAATGCGCCACTCTGTATCAATTTCCTGGAAATCTTTGCACTGAACAATATTGGGAAATAGCCTACTAATAGGAACTATCGACGCAGTTTTGCCACTTTTAACATTTGTTGGTTCAATTATGTCTAAACTTTTTAGTGGATTATTTTTCAGTGGAAACCATGTCGTTATTTGCTTACAGGCTTCTATATAAAAATCTAGGCATCTGCATTTAAACAAATTTACTTGATCTGGTGTTAGATCTGCTGAACTACTAAGTAGTGTATTAGACGCCACAGCACCATAGTATACGGCGTCGATATCCACAAAATTGCTAGGGTTTTTAAAATCAACATTTTCAATTGGCGTGCTGGCTAAATATTCTCTTTTTAAAAAGCAATCAAAAATAGTTCTTAATGTTCCAGTAATTTTGTCATATAAATTGTGAATTTTCGGGTGTTCTGCTTGCATTTCTTTATTCAAATCGTTAAATAGTGGTAATACAAAATCTAGAAATTCCAAAAATAATAATGTCGTGGGATCTTGGAGCTTCTGTAATATATGCTCTGCAGCTAAAAGATGATCATTATTAGATACTTGGTCTATGAAAAATAGTTTTAGAGCAGAAACTTGTTCCAATATTCTTTTCACTGCTGCATGGACTGATAAACAGCGTGTCTGAGAGAGGTGAAGTATTTAATGTACTTTTAAGTCACAAAACATTTGAAAATTTTTAAACTCTGCCACTCTTTTTGGACTAGAAGAAAAGTAGTTGTAAATGTCCCTTACAAGATCCTCTACAAAGCGTGGCAGTTTGGTACAAGCATATGAAGCGCAAAGGTGAAACGAATGGCAGGTGCATTTAAGTATAAAAATATTGGGAATTTCGTTTTGCAGCAACTTCACAACAGAATTATTACGCCCCATCATTACGTTTGCCCCATCAGATACAAAACCTACTACATTCTTTTTATACGGAATATCATTGCTTCTAAAAAAGTTAACAATGTGTTCAAATAAGGATACTGCATTAGCATCTTCCAATGGAATAAGAGCTAAAAAACAATCTTTGATGCGATGTTTTTTGGCATATCTCACGACTAGGCACAAGTGTTTGATTGTGCTAAGATCAGTGGACTCGTCAATAATAAGCGAAAACTTAGTTTGTCGCAGATCTTCACATAAATTATCGAAACTTTCTTTACCTATAATATGATCTATTATGGCGTGAGTTTTCGTCGTAGAACATTTTATCTCTTCTGCTATTTTTGAATCAGGACATTGGATTGTATCAGTTTCGGTAGGTGCTCCATAATAGTGAATGGTAGATTGTGTTCAGCAACAAACGAGGCCAATCTTATTTCACCTGAAAATAAAATATAGAATTAAAATGACGTAGGTATGTCTAGTGGTCATTAGGGCATTCACTATGTCTAGCAGGGGAATGCCAGGCCAGGATCCTCGTGTCCTACAGCGGTATGGGTTGTTGTGATAAAGATGATGATGATGACATCTAGTATAATACACAACGATTAGTAGAAAACAAAATAATAATAACAATGTAGGTAAATAGATAGTAGGTTGTGAAAAATTACTAAATATGTTTACCTTGTTTAACTAGTGTATCAGATTTTTGAGTTTTTTTCACAGTAAATGATTATATCTTCGGTTGTGATTTTATATTCTTTGATGATACCAAGTGTCCTTGTGAAGAACTATGTTTCTTTAGAGCATCTTTCCCTGATGTTATGTTAATATCCTTATTACAACTCTTACAATAGGCATAAATTACGCCTTTACTACTTTCTTGCAGCCATCCTGATAATTCTTCCTCCCATTCTTTTCTATAAAATTGTAGATATTTTTTTCTTTTTGCGCTTGTACTCGGTTCCTCGTCACACGACATTTTAACTTAATAATTTTCACAATTTTAAACACTTCGCAAACTTTCTTTTCGAAGTTAAGAATATTAATGAATAAATTAACCCCGAAATCCTGTATATATAGCCGAGCAAAAGTTTTTGGGTAATCCCTGTTATAGGGAATTCCCAAACGGGAATCCCCTATAACAGGGATTTTTCTAAGCTGTGCGCTTACTATTGCTATTGAGGGATTCCCCTTAACTTAAAACATAAATGAAAAGGGCTGCCAAGTTAGAAGTGTGAAATCGGTAAAAAGATCGGGAGAATTTCCACATATTCTCTGAAATCGTGGAAAAATCGTTGCATTTCGGTATTTCGGTAGGACAGAGCCCATATCGGTAGAAATACCGAAAAATCGGTAGGTTCGAGACCACTGGCAGTGCTTCAAATCAAACTCAATGTTGCCATAAATTATTTTTACGCCGTCAAATTAACGGAGTTGTGGCATTTCCAGACGTTACATAATGTTTGAGCCACATCACACACTACTATTACACTATACACATCACACATGGATATCGTACCAGTCAGCGCGCCAACAAACGCGGAACAAAAAAATTGTGCTTAAACACGATATAAGCACAATGTTCCCTTTAGTTGCGTGTTGATCGCGAAGACGCTAGGATGCCGAAATGTTGTATAAAGAAGTGCCGAAATAATACCCTAATAACACAAAAAATATGGTGTTAATAAAAAATAACATGCAGAAAAGTGTATAGAAACAAGGTAAACATAATTGTCAACAAATATTCCTATTCTTTTCATTCCCCAACGTCAGACAGAGACAGACGAGGGACGGTGGAGTAAGAAATAAAAACAATGGAGTCATTCTTTTTTTAAGTTTAAATTCTATTGACGATAATATTTTCCTTACTTCAATGTTTTTTTAAGGTTAATATACAGAGTGAATATTATCCAGATTCGTGAATATGTATAAATAAATAATAAATATTAGCTGTTCTCTACTAACCCGGTGGACTTACTTTTACTTAACTTACCCCGTTAACTAACTGTCATAAATATCTCTGTGTATGTAATGTTGATATTCCTTAATAAATAAAATAAAATAAAAAACACGAGACTTTTATTACGAACACAAAAAACTTGCCAACTAATAACTATATAATATAATTATACTGGGTTAACATTTGAATTTGAATTGAATTTGAAAACCACTCTAGTCTCCAATACTAGCCTTGAGAACACTATCTAAATATAAATATTGGGAAAATCTATAGTGGCTGCAGTTCATAGATCTAAAATACCGTCATCATCAGGATGAGATTCGATTTTGAATACGAATATTGATACATATACATTTACGAAAGATTAGTTTATTTTAAAGATACAGGACGGCTCGAGCCCACGCTCGCTTTTATTGTTTGGTGAAGCAGTGAAAGCTTCCTAAGCTAACTGTAAAATTCGTGTAAAAAGAAATGTCATATACCTGAACCAACATCATACATATCAAAATGGGAATAAAATTTTGAAGAATGCTCTCAACAGCATGAAATATCCATTTTGCGAAAACTAAATCTATCTCTCAAAAAAAAGTTACTAAGGCATGCTACTCCGCTCTTGTCTATGTTCAAGTCAATTTTATTGCAGCATATTAAGCTTCGACTCGATTTATGATTTTACATTTCAGCTTATTCACAGAGAACATTTTCAATGACTGGAGTGTAAAGAGCAATGTATCAAATATCACTTGAAGCACCATATGCTGCAATTGTCGGCGTTTGTCCATGTGTATAGAATGTCATTGGTTTAAGTGATTTATTTTAAGAACAATTGAATTGTATTAGCACAGCGAAATGACTTTTACTCATTTTAAGAGGTCTTTTGCTGGCGTCAAATATTTAAAAATTCGTCAGTCGACTAATCAATGTAAAAACTGGAAATAATTGAGTATAAAAAACAAATCTGGCGGAATGACAATTCCGCCAGATTTGTCGTAATTATTGTTAACTTGGCAATGCTATTCAAATTTGTCATGTTTGCAGCCGGCACTCAACCAGGGGAAAAGGGGTTCTTCGCACTAACTACCTACTTTTTATTCTGTGACTTAACAGTCAGAGAGAGGCCAGTCCAAAGATATTATAATATAACAAGATTGCGCACTGAGGGAGCAAAAACGGCCCGAGCAAGAAGTCGCTGTTTTGGATGGCATCTCCTTCTAATAGAGTGACCATGCGTCGTGGAATTATGCGAATGTTCTAACGTGCCAAATTTAAAATTTTGTTTTTATGAGAATGAATAAACTTACTTTTGAAGTATAATCATACTGCCTGTGCAGTGCTTTTAAAGTTACTGTTCGCCCCACTGCATACCTAGGTATACGTATTCGAGATGTTTTCGTTACTTATACTTTCTTTATTTTGTATGCCTCTCTGCAAGCAATATAAATTAAATTATACCAAGATTATTTGTAGATTTTTTAAACGTTTAGGAAATTATATAATTATTTATAGTACAATTCCCGCCTAATATAAGTGTGAGTAGTGGTAGATATTTTGGACAAAGGCAATAGACTTTCCAAATATTATATATTCGTAATGTATCCAAATAGTTTTCAAGTATTTTATATGTTTTATTTACTTATATTCTTTTTCGCTACAAGTGTTTTGTGTCAGTCGGCTATAGTATTCTAGGATAATTATTGTAATACATATATTCAATATAGATTAGATTGTGAAAATCAGGTAACACTAATAGACTACAGGCCCGATTTTTTAATTTATTCCACGGATAGTACTATACTCACTACCTTAATTGAAAATATCTTCTAAGTGGCTTAATCTAAACAACTGAGATAACTTTATATCTTTTATTATTAATAAGAGTGTAGCAATTGTCTATTTCTTACCTATTTACCTATAACAAACACTGACACGAGGAAACAGTAGCCTCGTTTTAGTGTTAGATATAGTGAAATAGACAATTATTCATCATTAACATCATCATCATTACAGCTTAAATAAGTCCACTGCTGGACAAGCCTCCCTCAAGAATCATCTTGAGGGGATATGCCATAATCGCCACGCTTGGCAGGCGGGTTGGCGATCGCAGTATGATGGTCGTAGTACTCAGAAGGAAGCTGCTTCCCGTCCTCTGGTAGATATTCCCTCGGGTCGACTTCTACGCCCCCCACGGGATGAGATGGGGTGATGATATTCTGATTCTGATATTTGTCGCCGTCACCACACAGCAGACAATTATTACGTAGGAATAAAATACCTAATATACATTACGACAGGTTGGAAAATTCGTTTGTTGTAAGAGGCAACAATCTCGAGTAGGTATGCTTAGTGGCAATAGTATTTTGTGTCAATGTGCAAAAACTCTGAAACAAATGTGAATGTTATTTGTAATAAAACAGTTAATTGCTATATCAGATTATGTTTAATAAATATAAAGTAAACTCTAAACAATTTAGTATATTCTGTCTGAACTCTGCTATTTATAAAAAAAAAACTAAATAAAATATTTTAAATTAAAAAATATTAACGATTTCTTTGACGATAAACATAGATAATGTAATAAATAATGTGATAAAACAATAATAATTGAATTATTAATAAATAATCATAATAATATTGACCGAACGAATTAATAATGAATACCAATAATATTGACTTAAACATTAACTAACGAGTATTATGACAATTATAGTAAACTAATTAAATTTTAAAATGTTTGCACGTCAATAACCAACGTCAGCACTAAAAACGATAAAACTGCAAGAAAGTGTCAGAAAGGAGAAGATCACTACGGGCACTTTTGTACACAAAATGGCATCTACTGCATAATTGTAGTAAAATATAGCTCAAACTAAAAAGGTCATTGGGCAACTAAGTATGGAACCTATACCCACGGCCTACAGAAAAAAAATAGGTAGTATGTTTAGATAAACTTCTCTAGTTTACGAATATATATGTCGCATTAACGCAGACAACGGGAAAAAAACATAAATCTAAAAAATAAAAATACAATAATAAGGTTTATTATAACAAGGCTTAGTACATTTTTATAGGTTTTTTGATAGTAAACATGATTTTAAAAATAAAATAAGAAAAATAAAACAAGTATAGAAGAGTTTTTAAGTTTTATTCGACATGATCAATGTCTACAGGAATAATTGTATCGTCTAAAAACGCCGCAGGCGCATCAATTTGATTTTGATGTCGGGCCCAAGACAAAAAATATACTATAATAATATACTAGAAAATATACTATATATATATACTATAAAAAATATACTGGAAATGTTTTATCAATACATTTATTACCTATTTTTTTATTTATCTTTAACATTTTATTCCCATGGTTTAAAAAAAAAATAACTATCTAAATTTTAATGTAGGTTAATACTTAACAATTTAAAACTAATTTGGTTTTTGTAGGAAAACTATCGTTAACTGGGTCAGATTTCGCCCAATGACCTTTCGATAATTAAACTTAAATATAATCTCTTTGACAATAACTTAATGCAAGCTAGCTAAATATCATTGCTATTAAAAAATAAATTTTATAAATGTTTTCTTACATTTGGTGTACCTAAATAAACTAGAAATAATTATGTATTCTTTTATATTATTACACACGTGTTCTGCTTATTTACAAACGCTTTTTTAAAGTCTACGTGAATAAAACCATTTTTTTATTTTTATCTACTTCCACACCAAGTAAAAAGAAATTACGTCGAGATGTCTTAAAACAACAATAAAGTCTTACATCAACGCCTAAAAAGACGTAATACAACCATTGATAATCTAAAATGTTATATTGAAACAAATTAAAAAGAAATGTGATAACTATTCTGAAGTCGAAAAGATAGTCGAAAATAATTTCGAAAACATTCACACAAGATTAAATACGACAAAATCCAACACGTCCAATAGATATTCAGAAGAAATGAACTCGTTTGCTTTATCGTTGTATTATTATTCTAGTAAAGCATATTTATTTTTGAGGAATCGTATAACTATACCTCATCCTGCAACTATGCGAAGGATATTGGCGACACATAAATGCAACGTGGGTTTTATGGCAGAAGTGATGGAATTCCTGAAGGTTAAGTCTGAAAAGGAGGAATTGAACGTCGTTTTAATATTTGATGCAATGGCAATACAAGCTGGCTAACAATATGATAGAGGCTCGGACAAGTATTGAGGATACGTTGATTTAGGAGGAATAATGACAAACGATTCTTAAAGATTTCTACAGAAGCCTTAGTGTTTCTAATAGTATCACTAAAAGAAAAAATTGTCATCCCTATCGCTAATTTTTGCATAGATAGGATTTCTGTGCACGTACAAGCTCAGCTCGTCCTAAGAGCGATTCGTATGCTGGCCGACATTAATATTGTGGTGAGGTCTTTGATAGCGGATAGGACGCAGGTAAACATAAAAACATTTGAAATTCTGGGGTGCAATTTTACCCTTCCAAATATGAAAACTCATTTTGAACATCCTATTAAACCTACAAATAAGCGTACTTGATCCCGCCGTATGATAAAATTAGGCCGAAATGTATTCGCCGAAACTGATTTGTCATCGGAGAAAGGGCATATTAAGTTTGAATACTTACAGAAATTGCAAGATTTGCAAGAGGAAGAGGGGCTGAAATTGGAAAATAAATTGACTAAGGTACATATCGATTTTTTTGGCAAGAAAATGAACGTCATACTGGCTGTCCAAGTACTTAGTTCATGGCTGATGCTATTGACTATCTGAGGTCAACTGGTCATCCTAGTTTTGGTGGGAGTGAAGCTACAGTAGAATACTTACGGTACTTGGACAGACTATTTGATATTCTTAACGCCAAGAATCCCATAGGAATGGGTTTCAAATCGCCTTTGCAGTCTAACAATAAACATGTCTGGACACAGGTCTTCGAAGAAACGAGAAATTACTTGACTGAAATTAATGTCGACGGGAAAAATATAATGACCCATAGACGGAAGACGCCGGTTATTGGTCTGATAATACATACACACAGTTTTGCTGGATTAGCAACTGATTTGTTTGAAGCTAATTTCACCTACATATTACCGTACAAGGCCTCGCAAAACCACATTGAAATGTTATTTCATGTGTGAGAACAAGAGGAGGGGCAAACGACAACCCTACTGCTTTTCAATTTATGTTCACTATGCGGAAGTTCCCATTTCGTAACAGTGTCAGAATAAGCATGAATGCAAACTGCATAAATCCCGACTATGAAAATTCTGCAATACTAGAGTTCCGAAATGCCAAAAGATCGATCGTGGAAGACACTAAAGAAGAAAATGATACAGATAAGAGTGATGTTCTTTTGCACTTAGTGGGCAGAACCGATTTATCAGATTATGAAAACAATATATTGTACTACATGTCTGGCTACATTGCAATGAAAATATTAGACAAACTAACATGTCAGCATTGCCGAGTTTGGCTCATAACACATCGTACACATAAAGAACATGACTACTTGATAGATGATGGTGAATTTTCTTTTTTCACAGACTTTGTAGATTGAAGAGGGTTAAAATATGCTTCGACATTTGGGTTCGATGTAGTAAAATATGTAGAAAAACTTTTTTGATAATGTCACCTGATTTACACATTACTAAATAAAATGGTTTTATGTAACCTTTGGCGCATTGAGGCCTTAGAACCCATAACTCTGAACGTTTCATTTCGCCCAAAAGCTCGCAGCCTTAGGTTTAAAAATTTTGTTGAAATACATTTTATTATTTCAATTTCATGTTTACTTTCACAGTTTAAAGACAGAGGTGGATGAGGTGGATTGAAATAATTATTTGATTTTGGATAAAAATGCTGTACTACGATGTTCAATAATTTAGTTTTAATATTTTCAGGCCATGCTTCATTAACTATAGAAGAAAAGAGTTTTTCACAATATTTAACAACTTCATAAACAAATTTAGAGGCGTATTTCAGGCCACCTTTGTCGACAAAAGTCGTGAATGAAGAAAATTCACATACGTCTATGATGTAGTTATGATCTATGTGAGTTTTGTTCACCAATAAAACGGATCGGCAATGATCACAAGTATATGGTCAATTATTTTGTTGACTATAAACCCCGAAATATAATACAGAATATTGTTTTTAAAATCTGTTAAATAAGTTTTTGCTGCTCTTACTATAATATCACAAATTTTATGTTCTTCAATATCATTTTCAATTTCATTATTTTTTATTGATATGCTTAAGGTTGTACATTTCGCGCTTCTGAACTCAAGTATTGGTGTCGTTTCATAATCAGAGTCAGTGCAGTTGGCATTAATGCTTGGCCGGACACTATTCCGGAATAGAAGTTTCCGCATAATATTTCTAAATTCAAGAGCATTTGGATTATCATTTGAACCTCCTCTTGCTCTTACACATGAAAAAAACATTTCGAGATGGTCTTGAGAACATTTGTGCGTTAATAAATATTCATTTTTTTGTAATAGGTCGTTGGCTAATCCTTCAAAACTAAAGGTATCTATAAGTAGGCCTAAAACTGGAATTTTACGCCTATATGTTAGGATGTTTTCGCCATTCACTTTTAATTGTAATAGGTATTCTCTTGTTTCAATCAATGTATTGAGCCAAACATCTTTATTTTCTTTTCGCATTGGGGATTTAAAACCAGTACCTAATGGGTTTTTAGAATTAAATAAATCAAAAATTCTATCCAAGACCCTTAAATACTCTGTAGTCGGTTCACTACCTACAAAAAGTGAATGTCCGCAGCATCTTAGGAAATCAATTGCATTAGCCACGGAACTACTCAAGACTTGTACTGCCAATTTTACGTTCATATTTTTACCAAAAAAATTTACTTGCGTCTTTGAAATGCGATTTGCTAATTTTAAACCTTATTTTTCTTGAAAGTCGTGTAATCTTTTGATATATTCAAATTTTATATCACCATTTACTGAAGACATTATTGTTTCAGCGAATACAGATCGCGCTAATTTTATCATATGAGCAGGATCTAAAATACAGTACACTTTTGACGAATTCGTTGGATGAATAAAGAAAGTTTTGAAATTTGGATAGCTAAATGAGCAACCTAGAATTTCAAAAGTATTACTTATATTTACAGCAGCCCCATCGGCAGTGATAGATCTAACTATAATATTGATATTAGCCAGTTGGTATGGCCGCTTCAACACGTTTCACTTGAACATGCGCTGATATTTTATCAATAAAGAAATATGCAATCGGACATCTCAATTTATTTTTAAGTGAAACAATCTGAAATACTAAAGCTTCAGACGCAAATTTTTCAGCTTCATGTGGTAACACACCACCAAAATCAATACGTCCCCAAAATTTTTCTGTAACGGTATCATATACATTTTCTGATTTAATATGCATCGAATAAAAAATTAACCCTACGTCAGTGAAATCACTATTTTCAGCAACCTTTAGTCTGAGAAAATCCATCACTTCAGCCATAAATCTTACATTACAATTATGAGTTGACAACATTTTACGTAATGTTGCTGGATGTCGGAGAGAAATATGATTTCTTAAAAATGTATACGCTTTACCTGAATAAAAATATAATGACAATGCAAACGATTTGATATCTTCATTGTACCTGGCACCATGATGGGATTTTTTTTCATTAATCTTAAGGTGTATATTTTCAAAATTCATTCGAACCACCTTTTCTACCTCATCATAATTGTCACATTTCTTTTTAATCACGTTAAGCAGCGATTTTAAAGTTTTTATTCGATTATCGCGTCTTTGCAGCTTTTTAGACAAAACTTTAATGTCACGACGCAGTTTCTTTTTTCTTGGTGTACTTGTTACTATGTTTGTTTGAGTGCTTAAAGTTATGGTTTGTTGCAACTTCATTTTCTTCGGTGGTGGTCTTGATGACGGTCCAGGAAGTTCCGACAGTGGCATTTCGATGGTCTTATTACTTAGGACATATATCTTTTTTTCATCAGGTACTATCTAAAACATAAATTTAGATAATATAGGTGATATTATATGATAAACATTATTGCGATTCTGTCTCTGACTTTAAAGTGAAATTAAATACGTAAATAGATAAAACATACTCTTTATATAAACATTAAAAAAAATATATTTTTCGCTGCTTTTATAAGTATTCCTTTGATATTATTAATAATTATATATAACACAACTAATCAAACACTGTGTCATCATAGGACGCGTAGGCCGTGACTGACGTTTATCTATCACTTAAATAAAATATGGTAATATTCTCAAATTGGTAACAAGTAGGAGTTTTGGCGCCAACGCAGAAAAAACGCATCGGGTCATTGTTTCATTTTCAAAACTGGTGTGAATTCGAGTTATTATGTGTAAATATAGTGGATTTTTAGACATAATATCTTCGACAACGTACACAAGTGGAGGAAAGTGCCATATTGCCGTGAATTGTGCTTTTCTGTATTGTATCTAAAACTCCATATAAGCCTCTAGTAAAGACCCATTTCTTTACTGGGGTAAGACAAGGACTATGTATGACTTGACTGTGACGGACTTTACTTGACATTGACTTAATGACGAAAATTATTGAACTAAAAATATATTTTACTGAAAGCTCATAAGGCCGAAGAAGCCAGAGCCGTAAAACTGGATTAAAAAAAAACGTAACAAGTAATTTTTTACCTTCTGAAAATTTGATGGAATAGCATCTATTTTCAGACGTTTCTTGAACGCACCAGAAAGACTTGAAAAATTTTCTTGTTTAAAATGTAATCCACAAACTACCGCGTATTTTGTAAATTTAGCGGGTACAATATTCATCCATTTTTTTTTCAATTCCTCGTTTTTGGGAAATCTAGAAAAACGATCCATTAAATACGTAACGAATGGTTACCCTGTTGCTGAACTTAGCCAAAATATAGAAACATTACAAGATAACACTTACTTATGAAAAGATATACCACTCCCCAGATGACCCTCACTTTTACACCCTTTCACGCAACAAGTTAAAACCATTTTTAAGCAAATTGGAACTGGATTGCAGCACAATACGATAAATAATTTCAAAACAAACATTCGCCATATTTGTTTACAAATTGAGTGTGATAAACGTCATTTCTTATAAATACTGCTATTGAATTTACTAAACCCAAATTAAATGTATTTAAAAAGCTATCAAAGAATAAGACATAGTTTAAAAAAACGTTGCGTACGAATTAAATAAATAAAAATTATTTAATTATAGTTATATGAAAACATAATCCTAGGTGTTTGACCAAAAATTCTACTATTTTATACGTCAAGTAAGTTATTTTTAGGCTGGCCATCTGTTAGACAGGGACAGATTCCAGCACTAGAGCCTCTCAAGTGGTCCGTTTTTTCCTATTGGTACACTACAAAGAGAAATGGACTGTATCTTAAAGACTTTGAGTTCATTTTACTTTGAACTAAATCTTGGAGTGCGCAATCTTGTTATATTATAATCTCTTTGGGCCAGTCTATGAACCACAGAGTACATTATATATGTATTCTATGAACTGTGAACCTGTTCAAGACATTCTTAACACGAACCTGTACTCAAACTGGACTTCGCAGTATCTAAAGAAAAACGAGCCGAAAGAGAGGTTCTAAAGTAGATGTGCTTCCTTTTCTAATAGGGTGTCCATAAAATATTATTTTCTCGGATAAGTCTTTCTGGATTGATAAGTACTTACTGGATTAAAAACTATCTGAAACGGATTATTAGAATCTACATCTATTAACCTACTAGCCCATGCTTTTAATTTTTGTTGAATTAGGGTATGCTCTTTATTACTGTGAATTAGAGAAGGTAATTAGTGCGACTGGGTAGATTAAATTGCCGGTACCGATACTGCCAATGACTGACCTACTTTAATTATTAGTCATTTGGAGCCAAATCGAAGCAAGTGATGTGATTGGTAATGGAAATAAAACAAGAAATTAATAACAGAAATTTATTAGAAATTCAAACATTGCTAAATAAAATTGTTTTATGCAGCCGTTGTCGCATCGAAATGTGATTTCCCATTATTTTAAGGGTCTCCTCTTTCGCGTACGTTTTCATTCTTATGCTTAAATATCTGTTCGCGATACATTTAATTAGTTCTAATTCATGCCTTGATTCAGTGGTGAGAGATTGTACTGGATGAGAAATATCGTTTAAGCGAGGATAAAATTGATTTATGATGACGTTCATCATATATTTTTTCGTAAAATTTTCTTCGAATTGGTGGGATAAGGTAACAAATATTTTTTCAGTGAATTTTACAATATCGAACACTATTCTAGAAGCATTACTTAAGACCACCTCTGTCGATGAATTTTGTAAACGATGAAAAATTACAAATGTCAAGAATGTCGTAATTATGGTCAGTCACTACCAAAGCAGATTTTATTTTACACTGGCATACTTGCTAGACAAGGACGCATTACTATTTTAGTTGTCTCGCCTGGCTCGTTTTTCTACTTTTACAACTGGCAGGGAAAAAGAAACCATATTGTATTGGCTTAGAGTTCAAATTTGTAATCAAATAGTATAGAAGTACACCATCCAGTTTAACGAAGTTAATATAAATCTATGATTCTAACTTATAGGTTGGGGAAAAAGTTTCTTCGCATTTTTTTAGAAAATTCAAAATATTTTGTGTAGTAAAATTTTAAAATGTATCGAATTTCTTCATAAGATTCACTCATCTTGACAGTACGAAAACCAAATGCAAATCACACATTTTCTTATTTTGAATTTCGAATTATGTTATTTAAAATTTAAACTTTCAATGATACCAAAACCAGCCAGATTCAAATAGTATAGCCAAAGGGATTTTTATGACAAGTTCATACATACTATGCGAAAATACTTTTTCCCCTACCAAAATACTATAGGTAATGACAATGGCACTACTTGCGCCTACTGAGCCATAGTGATTACGTATTTTCCGATGCTGATACTTATTTTCGTATCTCTGGGGAATTTAGGCTTACTTAACATTGTTTTACACCAACTGTTTTAATAACAACCATACAACGCACGAGCCGAATGACCGACGAGTGCCAGCACTCTGAGATGATATATTTTATTTCCATACAAATAATGATAATCATTACAAATCGTCTCGCACGCAAGTTTGATGACTTCTAGTCGGCTTCTGATAGGCTTTAGAACCATAGACCATATGCATACGCTGCGGCAAGTGGTACAAGAGACCAAACACTGCACCAAACCGTCAGCCATTATGATTAGCGTTTGTAGACTATGAGAAAGCCTTTGATTAGACCGTAACCTGGGCCGTATTGAGGTTTTTCCAAAGGTCAAAGAACAAATCGACTTCTGGTAAGACGAGGTGTTCAAGTGTTAGCACGTCACTTTGTCAGTCCGACTTCGGACCAGAACTCGAAACCTATCCAATTGCAGCGACGCGTGAGGGATATGTTATATCTCCGAAATTGTTCTCTGCTGCACTGGAAGCTGTCTTCAAGCTTCTGGATTGGAAAGATTTTGGATATCAATGATGAGTACATCACTCACTTTCGGTTTGCCAACGATATAGTAGTCATGGCTGAGACCTTGGCAGTACTCGCTAAATACTCAATGACCTCAGAAGAGTCTCTCAACAAGTGGGTCTAAAAATGAATACGGATAAGATGAACATCATGTCGAACATCCATGTTCTACCTACTTAAGTTAAAGTTGGAGACTCTCTCACAGTCTCAAAGTTGTAAAGAACTATATTTGCCTAGGACCGATCATCAAACTAGGTAGGTCAGAGCTCGAGAAGGAGGTCAATCGTAGAATCTTACTCGGCTATTCGGGATGCTATGTAACATCTTCTCTTCCCAAATACCGCAGTGTCTCAAGTCTAAAGTTTTTGACCGGACCTAGATGTGGGCGGTCACTACGGACCTATTAAGGTGGCTCAGGGTCACCCCAAAGAGCAAGGGCTGTGCATGGAATTTCCCTGTGAGATCGAGTAACAATTGTTGAGATCCGCCGGCGAACCAAAGTTGCTAAAATTGCCCTAGAAATTACCAAGCTGAAGTGACAGTGGGCAAGACACATAGCTCGTAGAAACGATACCTCACGGTCGCCCCTCGTTAATATTTCTGGCCCAGCAGAAATGTTCTCGAGTGGCGACCACGAATCGAAAGACGCAGCGTGGGTAGGACCCTTACAAGATGGACTGATAATCTTGTGAGGTCACTGGAAGCCACTGGATGCGGATAGCGCAAGACTAAGACTTTGTCCAATATTCGACGTTTGGCTGATATGATAATGATGGTGATGATGATGATGAATTGATGATAAATAATGAGATATCTTATTAACTACGTAAATTGTTTATTTGTGTAATAATATTGGTAGAGTTCAAAGTAGACCTCAAGCACGCGGCCATTTTATGATTATTTTATTATGGGTGTGGTTTTATACAAATGTTGATTCTTTGAATTAACTACTCTAAGCGGATTCCTAAATTATTTGTATTAATTTCATACTCTCCGTAGTTAGATATATTATCTTTGAGACTTTGACACTCTGTCAAAGAATTAGGACTGTCATAATTCGATCTATTTTTTTTGTTAAAATCTGATAACACCTTATCAGTTTATTTATAGTGATTACAGACAAATAAACAGGCGGTATTGTACGTAAATATCAATCAATAAATTACTTTAGTTCATACAAGTTTGAATTTAAGTCTGCGTGATCTTTAGTGAAAAGTTAAAATGGATGGCCCCTCTGGACCCAAGAAGAAACTGAAAACAGTAAGTGGTTCATGCCTATTATCGCTTTAATTACTTTAATGTTGTGCTAGCTAATCTGTTAACGTTGTCACACGATTATAGGGTAAGACCAATGTATTAACGCTGGAGACACCGTGGTATAAAAAGCTACTATTAAAATTTCAATAAAATTCAGCAATTATTTGTAGTAGGTACCTATTCCACGTATGTAAACACAGATGTCGCGGTACATTTATGTAAATATTATATTATTTACCTGCATACAAAGTATTCTTCTGTTTCCTAGTAGTGTAGCCATGTACTAAGAATTAATTATACTGTCTTAGTTAATATTATTTAAGGATTATGTATTGGAAAAACTTCTTCACTACAGTTTCTTTATTTACTGTATAACAGGGTGGATAGCTATGAGAACCAAATTTAAATTTATATGGATATCTTCCCAATCTCTATTTACTATGTTTAACTTTTATGTCTGGACCGGGACCAGGACCGGCTATTGTGGAGATCCTTGGGGGAGGCCTTTGTCCAGCAGTGGATGTCTTTGGGCTGATATGATGATGATGAACTGTTATGTCACTTTATACCCTGGATAAAGTGTTTTCCTGCTGAAACAATAAGGTGATTAAAATCAAAATGAGATAACATTATTAATAAATAAAATATTTTTTCCTGAATCTTATATAATTATAATAATATCCTGGGACATTATTCACATGGATATCTGATCCCAAACTAATCAGAGCTTGTATAATGGAAACTGATATATTGCATATACTACTATTCTTTTGTAAATAAATATTTATGTAGATAATTACACCTAGACTCAGGACAAGCAGATATGTTCATGCACACAAATATCTGCCCTGGGTGCGTAGCGAACCATGCCAATCAACCCATTGAATATTTATATGCTTTCAATAATTTGGACATTGTACAAAAATATTAGAAACATTGTTGGACAATGTATGAACTTATTTAACAACATGTATTATATGTGTAAAACTGTTTCTTCCATCATTAGTATTTCCATCGTAATGGAACTGTTATGATACAAATACCATCATATTGTGAGGTAGATGAAGAAAACAAGTTCAGTTTACACAACTAGCCTAGAAGAAACAAATTATGTTAACATTTGGCTCACTGATTTTGTTAGAAAAGAGGGAGAGTCTGGGGCACAATCTTGTTACCAAAAACTACATGGAAAATAAAACTTTATTTTTCTTTTCACCATATTTATTTGTTAATAAAATTGTGCACCGGACTCACAATTTTATTAACAAATAAATATGGTGAAAACAAAAATAAAGTTTAATTTTCCATGTAGTTTTCGGTAACAAAATTGTGCCCCGGACACTCCCTCTTTACTAACAGATTCAATATAGCCAGATTACATATGCATTATTACTATTACAGGTAATTAAAATGATTTTCTTTCTTCTAAATTATTTGTCTACACAAGTAAGTAGCCCAGTGGTCAAAGTAGTTGAATCAAGTCATGTAGGGTTTGATTTCCGCACACACCACTTATTTGTGTGACCCATACATAGTTGTTCTAAATCTGGGTATTAGAAAACAAATCACTGCATAAACTAAATCTGAGTATACTTAATCTCTATGGAATTCATATTAGTAAAGTCCCCAGTTATACAGGGTATTACCCCAGAGCTTTAATCAGGGCACAACTGAAATAGGGCTTGTCTAGATAGATAGATAGATAGAGTACACTTTATTGCACCAGAAAACACAATACATAATATCTTAATAAAGAAAATATAGGTACAATCGGCGGTCTTATCGCTTTGTAGCGATCTCTTCCAGACAACCGTTGGGTGGACAAGAAGAATTAAGATGGAAAAGGCGGTAGTTGTACGTGTACTATCGTGTGTATTAAACGTTATTACATACATACATTACATATGTACAAGCTTCATTATTGTCTACTGCATTTTATAAGGGACTGTGGATTAAACTTGTTCCTAAAGCTGTTAATATCTGGCTTATTTTAGAAAGAGTGAGTTTAACATGAGGATGGGAGGCTAAGCTTAAATCATTTTTACTATAGAACTTTCTCAGAGACAGCAGGCTAGTTGTGTTCCTAATACTGTGTGATGGACTGGTCTGTTAAGTAGTGAGCATGATTATATATTCTGTGTCTGGGTGTAATTTATCTATTATATGTATGTATTTTGAAAGTATGTTTATCATTTGTCTGGTTGCCATAGTACTGGCTCTGCCTACTTTGGGATCAAATGGCAGTGTATTAATTGTCCCAAGATATATCTATTTATTAGTGGTGCCCCACAGTTTTACCCCCATTAAACTTTATAAATTATAGCCTGTGTTATTCGGATATATAAGCTATATTACTACAAACCTTCATCAAAATCTGTCCAGTAGTTTTACATACACATTCACAAACTTAGTGTACTTATATATCTAGGTTCAAACACAAAATTAAATGGAAACTAATACCATGATTTCAGTACATGATGAATGAATACACCTCAATGATAAAACTCTGTGTTGATATGTTATTCTTACTAGCCAGGTTGAGTTACACACCACAAGTAGTGGGTGCACAAGTAGATAGAAACTAAAATTAAAATGTTACATTAGTACTTTAATAACTCTTATAGGTAAATTTATGATACCTCAGATTACATTACTGTAATTTTCATACAAATCATTTTTGTATTGTTTTTCAAATTCAAATTCAATCAGGGTGTGACATTAAGAATTTATTATTGTTATTATTCATTTTATTGTTGACTTTAATTATTAATAATTTTTATATATTTTTGAATTGTATAATATTTTAAGATAGTTCTTACATATTATTATTGTAAATATTATATTATAAATATTATATTATTGAGTGCATAATATTATATATATATTTTAATTTATTTACAACATTAATATGTAAGAACTATCTTAAAATTAGATTACATACTTACCCAAACATTTTGCATAACATGTGTATGTTGAATATAGTGAAACTATACTACAATGTCACCAACTACTTTGTACCTATATTCGGCCAATAAATATTCCATTCATTCATTCAAACTAAAATACAGCCTATTTATAACCGTCTGATGTACCTATTCTATTATCATCATCATCATTCATTCAAACTAAAATACAGCCTATTTATAACCGTCTGATGCACCTGTTCTATTATCATCGTCATCATTCATTCAAACTAAAATACAGCCTATTTATAACCATCTGATGCACCTGTTCTATTATCATCATCATCATCAGTATCAGCTGAAAGACATCCATTGCTTGACCATGACCTCTTTCCAAGAACTCTCAAAATTAGATCTTAGAAATTAGATTGTATTTATATGAGAATGGGTTTGTTGCTTAACTTAGTGTTATACTGTAATAATATTGTAACTTCTTGAATATCATTTGAAAGCTACTTTTATTTATTCTAAAGCAAGTTGTTAAATCTTGAGAAATTAGTAAGTCCAACTCTAAAAGGTTGAAATAGGTTTTGAACGAAAAATACTTAATATCGAATTCTTTAGGAGCATTACTGTCAAAGGTATCATCCAGGCATAAATTAATTAAAATAAAAGTATTTGGATGATGACCTCAATTATTGCGATTTGAACATAGCAGGCAAAATTATGTTAGTTATGTTCAAATACAGTACAATGTAACTATGTATGTATATACATAGACTCATGTCTGTTTCCCGGAGGGGTTGGCAGAGACAACTGTTTTCCTCAATCACAATCTACACTTATCTGGTAGGTATAGTATGATAAGGTATTATATTATTGTAAAACCTTATATAAACACCTTATTTATAGTGTCCGAAATTCCCCTTTTAATCATTTTCTGTTTGTTTTAAACAAATATGTAATCCTGTGTGAACTTAGATGGCTCTTTTTTATGTGAACCAGTTTTGATATTTTTGATATGTTGATAAATGGTTTCTTTATTGCCTCATATAAGTTTGTACAAATCAGTGGCCATAAAGAGAAGATAAAGGTGGTTCTATATTTTTTTAAACAGTAAATATGGAACGATAATTACCTAAAACCCTGTATATAAGTATTATCAGTGCTTTAGATAGGTATTATTATGTGATATAATAGCAATTGACTATGGATAATGCGCCACGTTCGAGATACGCCCATAAACTGTATCATATCATAAAACACATTTATGTTATTAGGGAAAGGCATTTTATACCATTTTTCAGGTATTTCGTGAAAGACTGAGCAAAATTACGGTAACATTAATTTAATAAGCATTATTTAGACACTTTATTAAAGTAAGTGTATGTTTAAGGTCTTTTGTAGATGTAATAAGCATAGATCGGAGTAGGTAGAGTGATTTTTGGTACTTAGGACATGTTGAAATAGTATGGACATGCCTGGGATTTACATTATGTGCTTATTGTTAATGTTGGGAATGATTTTTAGAGGCTCTTTGGCCACTTAAAATTATATTGTGCCTAAACTTACGTGAAATAGTATCGTTAGGTAATTTTTTTTTCATTGGTAATGTCAGTTGAAACTTAAATCAATTTCATTGATCCAATCTTTAGTTAGTCACAACTTTGTGATGCATGCTTAAGCATAACTACAATTCAGGATTCCTGGTATACCGGAGTCATGTCCATATTAACATATACATTTTATGTCTTTAGCCCTAAATAGCTCTACCTACTCCAACACTAGTCATCATCATCATCATATCAGCCGAAAGACGTCCACTGCTGGTCAAACGCCTCCCCTAAGGATCTCCACAATAGGGGTCCTGCGCTGCCCGCATCCAGTGGCTTCCCGCGACCCGATCACTAGTAATAAGGCATTATTGAAGAAAGACACTGACAATCTAATTTCATCGTATTTTAATATATATTCCCTATCTTCTTCGTCATATTTTCGTTTGTCATATTATCGTCATATTTTCCCTCTTGTCCAATTCCAATTTTAAAACCTTAAATAATGACAAGTATCTCTTGCGCCTAAACATAAACTAATGCATTAATCTGTTGAATGAGGCGCCCCTGACGCGGGGGCTTCGCACTCTTAACCGTATAGCAGTGAAAATAGTAATTTTGTATGTGTACACTGAGTGAATTCACAAATATAACATTACTAGCTGTGCCTCGCGGTGTTACCCGCGTTAAATTTTATAAATTTTCTTTGCTATAAACCTCACGGAGCCCGAGACCTTTCCAACGAATGCAAAACCGTGGAAATCGGTTCGTGCGTTCTGGAGTTATAGCGTCAGGAAGGAAAACCCGACTTATTTTTATATAACACTAGCTGTGCCCCGCGGTGTTACCCGCGTTAAATTTTATACATTTTCTTTGCTATAAACCTCACGGAGCCCGAGACCTTTCCAACGAATGCAAAACCGTGGCAATCGGTTCGTGCGTTCTGGAGTTATAGCGTCAGGAAGGACGAACCCGACTTATTTTTATATAGTAGATTATATGAAATAAGTTTTAGATAATAAGTTGTTATTAGATTTACTACACTATAGCTTCTATGTGTAATAATAGTTGTAAGTGTAAATTAAGTAAATAAATAAAGTTAGTACTAACCCGCTAGTACTAACTTTATGCTCTTGCTTGTGAAGGCGGCCAACGTCATAATCTTTGTTTAAAAAGTCCGTAACAGACATTGGAACAAAAAATAACAATAACGGTCCAATGTGCGGCATTTATATACAGGTTTATAAATATCTTATAAGTTTATAGACTTACATTTGTTTTGTGAACATTTACCCCTATGATTTGTATTGTACACGTCTTTTGATTGAATGTTACTAAGAAAGTGACATCTCATGTGTATGGAAGTATGTGAGAAATAATTATGTGGGTGAGTGTCAGAGTATACTAATATATATATATATGTTTTTTTTATTAAAATAACTAGCCGTGCCTCGGGGTTTTACCCGCGTTAAATTTTATAAATTGTCACAGCTCCTTCCCCTTAGGTGATAGCGTGATAATAATATGTAGGACATACATACAGACAAACAGACACACAGAAAACAACGTTTGCTGATCGCACCCGAAGTATCCTTTTTAAAAAATATTCAATGTACAGTTTTGACTTTCCTACGATGTTATTATATGTATAGATATAGATTTACGTCAATGCCTATTATATAAAAATATTTGCTTTCTGCACTTCTTCTCCTTATGAACTTTAACTGTACAGACGCCAGCACATCAAACTACCCCAATCTGTCAAATTTCCCCAATTGAAAGTAAACCTTATGCTTAAGTGATAAAGTTGAAAACCTAAAAAAGAAATTTGACAGATTGGGGTAGCTGGATGTGCTGGCGTCTGTACCAGATTTCATACTCCTCCGTCCGCGCAATTTTCGTAAAAGTGGTTCAAAGTTTTTACTTCGCTTATTAATAAAATATAATCATTCCGTTAGAGCTTTTTAATACACTAGCTTATTTTATTTGTCCTTGGAGCCATTGTGTTTGTTTAATTTTACACTTGACCCTGGTAATATTGGATATCGGTGAAATATGATTTATTTTATTTGTAAGGAAAGCCACCAAAATTAATTAAGGAGCGAGAAGACATATATTTGAGAATCTGTGCACATCATTGTTTCTATCGTCTTTTGTTCATGCTCACCGTCAAATAACATATTAGAAGTTTTTTTTTAATTTGGCGAACCTTTAATGAAGATCAAGGTTGTGGAGTTGCGGGTTGTAGTAAAAAGACCTTTAGGATGGTTCTTTTTATGTTAAAATCAATACCTGTACTATAGAAATATATCTTGGTATCTCTAACTTTAAAATGTTGGTCCCACAATTAGTTCTCCTGTACGGGTATCGAATCCGCAACACGTGAGCGCCGAGGTAAAGTACCTTAACCACTGCGCCACACTTGCACGCGCTCCAACTTAAGTAATCTACATTTACAAACATCACCCCAGGGGGTGACGCTTTAAGTCGGCATAGATAAGGCGAGAGCACAATACCACTTTACCCCACATTCTTAATGTTTTAGACACACATACACACACACCTTAAATAAGCTTGCGTAAACGCCTTCTGAGAATATCGATAGTTACTCCTAGATATTTTACGTCACTGGTTTTTTGAAGACGAAAGCAGTTGCGTGATTGATTATGTGGTTCGCTAAATACTCGCTTTAAAGACTGACATAATTACTGATAATTATTGTGTCAAGGGAGTATTTTATTCTATTATTTATATTTTAAGACAATTAGTTAGTCTATTAATAAGTGGCTGCAAATAATTAAATTAACGTAGCCCTGTAAAGAAGGGCAGCAACGTCAACAAGGCTTATGACCCCATTTGCAAGGAAGAGCATTATCCAAGTCTTTAAATGAGGAATAAAGTCGGGCCAAGTACACTGCCTTATGACGTACCGTAGTTTTATCGGTGACATGGTTAGAAATCTGGGTACTAGGTACGCTTCCTAAGGGCCACCAAAAAGGACCTATTAGATACCATGGAGTCCTAGTGTCTTCACTTTAATTGGGAATGGAAAAGAGATTTGCAATGATTATAATAAGGAGGAGGATAATATGTCAGTCTATTGACGTCCACTGCTCGACAAAGGGCTCTACAAAAAATATCCATAATGGCGTTATGTCCATCACTTAGAGGGCTATGCCATAATCGCCACATAATGGTCTTAGTACATAGAGAGACGTTGCCGCCCGATCTCTGGGAGATATTCCCTCGGGACGACTTCTACACTTCCCACGGGATGAGAAGAGGTAGCGATTTTTTATGCCGTCAGCCCCAAAGCAAAGACGGGGGAGGATAGCTGTAATTAAATACATATATTAACCTAAATAGTTGATCCTTATAAAGTTGTGTAGTAAGTAGCGTATAAACCTAAGTGTGGATATGAACGTTGGCTCATCCTACAGACCTCGCATTGTATAGCTTAACCCTGATATTACTGTTTCATGAACAGTCCTGTAACAAAAAAGTTTATCCTTATAAAGTCAACTAGTAACAAGGAAGTTAGATGCATACACACAAAATAGCTAAGACGATTCTATGGGGGGAGCCCAATTTGTGGCTGTAGTACCCTAGCAGGCTGCCCTGCACTCCTGACAAAAGAACCAAACAAATAAATAAAACTTGTGCGCCCGTTCTTTCCGGTATAGAACTAATTTAATTGGTAATAAACCACAACATAAACTGTAAAATCAATTCCGTGGCTCTTAAAGAAATAACTACTACCTTATAGTGACGGGCCAATAGGTTTTTTAATAAAAATAGTTACCTAGTAATTGTATGCGAGAACAAAAAAGATATAGACCCATATTTTCCGGATACGACACAGTAATTTTCTAACAAGGCTAAAATGTAGTAAAGTGTTTCTGTTGTCCAATAACGTAGTGCTATTATTTACTAGCAATTTATAATACAGTATCATTCGCTTTGCGCGCCAGTCTAGTGCTCAGCGGCGTAAGCGACGTGCGTGTTGCTGCACTCATTGCCTAACCGGTTGTTTTCGGACGTATCGTTCGAGATTGGCGGGAAAGTTTTGACATTATTTTTTTATAATGAGCCTGGAAACAAGGAACCAGAAGGTGGCCGCCACCTTCGAGAAATATAGAATATCGGAATGGGGCAATGGATCACTAAGAACGGTTAGTGGTATATCAATGCAACTAGTTCTTCTAACAATAATATTTACGTATGGCGAAATAAATCGAGAATAGAGCTATGTTAGTCATGTTACCAGAAAATTCAAAGAGTATTGTGTTTTGTCAACCAGTATAGTTCCTATAAACTGTAAATATTGTTTATTCTTTGATCTTAGGACTGTTGCAATAATTTAAAATTTCTTTGAGCAAATGGAGAATTGCTTTCACTTTTATTTGTGTAGCTATGTTTCCGTTACGAGCCAGTCTCAAACTTTTTACCACTCACTTATTAATTAGGTAAGTACATTATTTGAACCTAATTGGGTTAGATACATTTTGTTCACAATATATAAAGTTAAATTAAATTACTGAAACTACGCTACTAAAATATTATTTCAAATATATTACTACAGTAAAATAAATTACGAGCCAGTGATTAACTTTTTACCACTATCTTATTAATTTAGTAAATTACACTATCGTAGTAAATTATTTCCACTTAATTGGGTTAGGTATATTTAGGTCACATTATATTTATGTAGTTACTTTATTATTACTGACCGAAACTTTTCTATTGGGTTTTGCTAATATGTTATTACATTAAAATAAACATATATATCAAATTCGTCACATAGCGTGAATCAAAATAATAAATATTTTTATTTGTATTTTTATGTAATGCATAATGTACTAAAAGTTTCTCTTACTCTGGTTGAAAAATTAAATAGGATCACTCTGAGGAACTGAATGAAAATTCCTTTACGACTCCATAAGTTTTTGTTCTATTTTATTCCTTATCATCGGATTTCCGATGGATCGTATAGCATAAGTAGGTAATGGTTTGGTTTACCATTGTTTGTTCATTTGGCAGTTAGATTAATATGGTGCCATACATACCTGTTGTGTGTGGTATTTTTCTCTTTTCTGTGATACAAGCCGCAAGGTTATTTTTAAATATATTTATTTTACCATACACTGTGACATCCTGATGTTGATGTTTTAAGAACACATAACTTAAGCACTTTCGTTTGTTATTAAAGTAGTCGAATCAGTGAACGGAAGTATGCTATATGGGTCGTATCGGAGAGCAGTTCCTTCGTAAAATAAGAGTGAGGGTGTAAAAAGTTACATTTACTTGCTTAGTTGGCTATTAGCCAGTCTCTAATGAAATTAGCCGCTGTATCCGAAATTCGTCCAGGATATGCAAGGTGTAACATAAATAATTTATAAGGAACTTAAATTGCCAATGAAATTCTTGGGTTCGATTTCCACTAAGGACAGATATTGTTCTGAGTCTAGATATATAGTTATCTATATCAGTATGTATTTACAAAAGAAAAGTAGTGTATGTAAAATCTCATTTATCTGGTTTACATACTACAAGCTCTGCTTAGTTTGGGATCAAATCGGCGTGTGTGAATAATGTCCTAGGATATTATTTAGGATATCAACTGCCAAAATACACAAAACAAATATTTTCTTCCCTTGTTATAATATCTATCAACTCTCGCATTTTGTATGGGAGGCATAACATTTATTTTTGTATATTGTATTATATATATATTGTTTTCTTACTTTGTTCAGCGTCATGGCTAGGTTGCACTCGTCCAATTACCTCTATCATATGTTTTCTGGCGTGCGATTCGTTTAATCCCGTATACTTAAGCCAGATTATTCAATGGCTCTAAACAAATAGCTGACAAGTTGTTTACTATCAGTATTATGACACTGAAGCAATTTGTCACTTCGTATCAGACAATCAGTATATTATTAGGTAATCAAAATAATCAATATACCTACCTATACAGTACTATTTAAAAAAGATGTAGTTAACCGCCACTTGTACTATTTCCATTTTAATGTAATTTTTTTACTCTTATTTATGTCTTTGGTGTGCAATAAAGAGTTATCTATCTATCTATCTCTTAAATATATCTATAGCTATAAGTATTGACAATTGGTATTCAGATTTATAAAAATCTTATATAACCAATTTGGCAATATCTTCAAGAAATACCTATTTTAATAAAGCATAGTATCGTAAATGAAGTTATATTTTACTTGATCAAATATAGTTCAGGATCGAATAATCTACTTGTACCTAGAATTAAATCCTATAGTTAATTTGTAATACTATTCTTGTTCCAACTATTTACATGATCGTTTCAGAGTCTATGTTAAAAAAAAACATGGTACAACAGGAAGGGGAAAACTTCATAGAACTTTCTTGGACCTTATTGTAGATGTTATCAAGAAAGGCCAGGTCAGAATAACCCTAAACGGGCGAGCATGTACATACATATGTAGAATATAATGACGGTAAACGAGCAAATGGATGTCCGTTGTCTCTGCCTACCCCTCTGGGAAACAGGCGTGAGTTTATGTATGTATGTAATAATAATTAAAAGACACCCAAAGTGTGTTTACATAGACTCTACACGTGTCTCATGTCTATAATAGCTAGTCTATCATATATAAGCGCAAACAATGAATAGATTAATCCTCTGAGCAAAGCGCTATCATCTCATTGAGGAGATTTCCCTTTGTGGCATTATAAAATCTGTTTATGAACCATCGCGCGTGTTGTGTTCGTGTATTAGCATTTCTTTACCAATTTTACTTAATATTTTTGATAGATATCGTATTAATTTATTTGTTGTGGCAGGTTTTAAAGGACTTGTCTGACCCTTTGACCCACCACTTTAATTCCTTGGAGCTAGGATCAACAGTGGCAAGTAATGATACTGAATGGCTTCAACTCTCTTGGATCCCGCAACGAATTTAAACAGAAAAAGACAAAGAGAATTTAGTGAAAATTTGTTCCACTTCTCTACAAAGCAAGAGGGAGCCAGTATTATTTAATGAGGTTGGAGCAGAATTGGAACTAGAGAACGTAAGCGACAACCTACCCACGCGGCAACGTATTGACCACACTTGACCCAGATATTACGGACAGCATGAGCTCTGCTTTCGCTAGTCTTTTGTACCTTGTCATGTAGTCTAGTACCAAATGGGTTAAGCTAAGTGTCAATAGTGAGCGACAATTTTTCCTCACATTACATACGTCACATGACCCAAATATTATGGACCGTATGACCTCTGCTTTCACTAACCTGTTGTACCTTGCCGGGTTTCTGGTAACCATTGGGTTAAGCTAAGTGTCAATAGTGAGCAAAAACCTATCCTTATATTGACTACCTACGCTCTATATTACGTGACCCATATATTACGGACAGCCTGAGCTCTGCTTTCGCTATTCTGGTGTACCTCGTAAAGATCTCTTATAACAAACGGGTTAAGCTAAGTGTCAATAGTGAGCGACAACCTATCGTCATATTGACTTGACCCTGATATTACGGACAACAGGAGCTCTACTTTCGCTAGTTTGTTGTACATAGCCAAGTACTCTAGTATCTATTGGGTTAAGCTAAGTGTCAATAGTGAGCGACGACCTATCCTCATATTGACTACGCTCTACGTTACTTGACTCTGATATTACGGACAATATGAGCTCCACTTTAGCTAGTCTGTTGTACCTTGCCAAGTACTCTAGTAACTATTGGGTTAAGCTAAGTGGCAATAATGAGGGACAACCTATCCTCGTATTGGCCACGCTCTATGTTACTTGACCCTGATATTGCGGACAACATGAGCTCTACTTTCGCTAGTCTGTTGTACCTTGCCAACTACTGTAGTAACTATTGGGTTAAGCTAAGTGGCAATAGTGAGCGACAACCTATCCTCGTATTGACTACGCTCTATATTACGTGACCCAAATATTACGGACAGCCTAAGCTCTGCTTTCGCTATTCTGGTGTACCTCGTAAAGATCTCTTATAACAAACGGGTAAAGCTAAGTGTCAATAGTGAGCGACAACCTATCCTCATATTGACTACGCTCTACGTTACTTGACCCTGATATTACGGACAACGTGAGCTCTACTTTCGCTAGTCTGTTGTACCTTGCCAAGTACTCTAGTAACTATTGGGTTAAGCTAAGTGTCAATAGTGAGCGACAACCTATTCTCATATTGACTACGCTCTACGTTACTTGACCCCGATATTACGGACAACATGAGCTCTGCTTTCGCTAGTTTGTTGTACATTGCCAAGTACTCTAGTACCTATTGGGTTAAGCAAAGTGGCAATAGTGAGCGACAATTTGTTCTCGTATTACATACGTCACATGACCCAAATATTACGCACAGCTTGAGCTCCGCTTTAGCTAGTCCGTTGTACCGTGCAAAGTAGTCTAATACCAAATGAGTTAAGCGAAGTGTCAATAGCGAGCGACAATTTGTCCTCATATTACATACGACACGTGACGCAAGTATTACGCACAGCGTGAGCTCTGCTTTCCCTAGTCTGTTGTACCGTGCAAAGTAGTCTTGTACCAAATGGGTAATGCTAAGTGTCAATAGCGTGCGACAATTTGTAATGATATTTCATACGTCACGTGACCCAAATATTAGGTCTTTACCTATGAAATTGCCGTTCTGCAGTACTGGCCATTTCAAATCAAAATAATTTTTGTTTGGCTAAGAATTCTAATTTCAAATTAATTTTATTTTAAAAACATGGATTCTTTTTTCCAAAAGTAGTCATTTCTTTATTGATTAGTGTTACATTTTCATCGCATTTCAATCTTTTTCGTCATCATGGATACGTTAAAAATTCGAGTAATTATGGAATATGAGTACCGTCGTGGCAGCAACGCGGCACAAGCGGCACGCAACATCAACGACGTTTACGGAGCTAACACTACAAACCAACGCACCACCTGTTATTGGTTTGCTCGCTTCCGTTCTGGAAATTTCGACCTGAAAAATGAACCTCGCGGTCGTCCGAAGACTTTGGTCGACAATGACGAATTAAAGGCGGTTGTGGAAGCTGATGATACACAATCTACGGCTGAATTAGCAGCAGCTTTCGACGTTAGCGTCAAAACAATATTGGTCCATTTGCGTCAAATTGGCAAGGTAAAAAAGCTTGACAAATGGGTGCCCCACGAACTCAATGATCGCCAGCGCGAAGTACGCGTCGAGACGTGCCTTGCACTGCTCAACAGACACACAAATGAAGGAATTTTGAACCGCATTGTTACCTGCGATGAAAAATGGATTCTGTTTGATAACCGCAAGCGCTCAGCAAGTTGGTTGGATCCTGGTTCAGCACCTAAACAATGCCCTAAACGAAAACTTACCCCTAGAAAAGTGATGGTCACTGTTTGGTGGTCTAGCGCCGGTGTGATTCATCACAGCTTCTTACCAAACGGGGTGAGCATTACTGCACATGTGTACTGTGAAGAACTGAGCACAATGATGGAGAAGCTGGCGCATCTCCAACCAGCATTGGTCAATCGCTCGTCTCCGCTGCTCCTGCACGACAACGCGCGACCTCATACTGCACAGCAGACGGTCTCCAAGTTGCAAGAACTGGGGTTGGAAGCTCTCCGTCATCCGCCCTACTCACCAGACCTTGCGCCTACAGACTACTACTTTTTCCAGAATTTGGATAACTTCTTGGCGGGAAAAAAATTCAATACCCGAGAGGCAGTACAAAATGCCTTTGAAGAATTTGTTGCCTCCCGTCCAGCTGATTTCTTTAAGAAGGGCATCAATAAACTGCCACTGCGATGGCAAAGATGCATTGATTGCATGGGTGATTACTTCGATTAATACAAATAAAAAAATTCATGAAAAAAATTCGTTTAAATTTTTTCATACAAAACGGCAATTTCATAGGTAAAGACCTATTATTACTCACAGCATGAGCTCCGCTTTTGCTACTCTGTTGTACCTTGCAAAGTAGTCTAGTACGAAATGGGTTAAGCTAAGTGGCAATAGTGAGCGACAACCTATCCTCATATTGACTACGCTCTATGTTACTTGACCCAGATATTACGGACAACATGAGCTGTGCTTTCGTTAGTCTCTTGTATTGTTGTTGGGTTAAGCTGAGTGTCAATAGTGAGCGACAACCTATCCTCATATTGGCGTAGTCTGTATTACTTGACCCAGATATTATGGACAACATGAGCTCTGCTTTTGCTAGTCTCTTGTACCTTGTAAAGTACTCTAATAATAAACGGGTTAAGCTTAGTGTCAATAATGAGCGACAATTTGTCCTCATATTACATACGTCACATGACCCAAATATTATGCGCAGCATGAACTCTGCTTTCGCTACAACTCCGTGAGGTTAACCCTTTACAACTCTGTGAGGTATAACAGACTAGCGAAAGCGGAGCTGATGCTGTGCGTATAACGAGTCATGCGATATACATATGTAATATGAGGAAAAATCTTAGCCGACTATTGACACTTAGCTTAATCCAATCGTTGCTGGTTCCTTGAGAGTCGCAGGATAAGAGCTCCCTAAAGTAAAAATAAAGCCTCCTTTGTATAACAAACTACTTGATAGTAGTAGGGATTAATATCGATATTAGAATCAGATAAGAAGAATCGTTAAATTCGACTTATAAAATTTGATTACATAAATAAAAATACTAAAAGGAACTGAGTAATCATCACTCAGCTTTTTTGTGCTCGTTACTAGATTATACTTTATCGTATGGGTAGTGGTAACCAGTGTTCTTAAAGCTGCCCAGTAGGCCTCTAATATGGACTACCGACTGTTATCTAACGGCCAAAACCTGGACCGACAGCTTAACGTGCTATCCAGAGCACGAGGGAGATGCTCAGAAATTAAACCAATTTAGCAGTCACCCATCTCTAGGCTAGCCGCGTAGCAAAAAATCCACCTCCGGCTCGATGAGGGCTACAGTGGCTTTCTTACCTACTACAAAAATCATCTAGAACTAGTCTAACAGAAAGTTATGGGAAACATTCTTAATTAAAAAATACACTAAAGAAGTAAATGCCTGTACCACCACGGACTACAATTCACGGACCAAGCATACCCAGACAGAGAACAATATGACTTACACAAATAGTTGAACTGTGTCGGAAACGCACTCTAACCAGAAGGGCGACGAAGTAGTAAACGCGCGAAAAATGTGCAGTCAAACATTAGAAGTCAATTTTAACCTACTTCAAATTGTCGTATCGTTTTATAACTTTGCAATTGTTTGTAATGCAGGTGACAATACAATTTATGGTATTACTAGCTGTGCCCTGCGGTATCACTCGCGTTTAACTTTATAAATCATAGTCTATTTGATATTCGGATATACATATAAGCTATATTACTACAAAGTTTCATCAAAATCCGTTCCGTAGTTTTTGCGTGAAAGAGTAACAAACATCAATTCACCCATACTCACACACTATCGCATTTATAGGATTGAGCTGATCTGGTGATTGAACCCAAAGAGGATGATCAATTTTACTTAAAACAAAAAGTGTAGTTTACATTTTTATAAACATTATATTTAAATGAGACACTATATCGCTCAGATACGCTGTGTCTTTGACTTATAATCGAGTGAATAAGTTTAAAAATGCCTCTAACAAATCTGCGCCTCAATGTTTTTTAAGTAAGGGGGTAATTATGAAATCATATACTTAAAAGGTTTATGTGGCCTTGTTAATACATAATCCATCTTATTCTATACTTAGATAATACCGACAGTTAATAGTAGATATGGTACTGATAGCTGTGGCTCGTGTATATCTAGTTTTATTGACAGTAATTACATATATTAGATACTATACAATGTGTAATATAAATAGTATGGACTATTTAAGGACCTTCATCTACCCAAACTGAACAACTTGAAGAGCATTAGTTTTGACTTCCTATACCGACAAAGGTTCTCAAGGCATATTTATTTATTTAAAGCTTTAGCACAATGTTGTACTAGTCGGACTTAATGCCAATGACATGCTCTACCAGTCAAACTTAGGGTGATGCAGAGAATGCAGTGCGCCGCTTGGTGCTCTATAGATTTTTATGTGAGAAGATGAGATTTTTCACCTTCTCACATAACATTCACAATACGAGTACTTACATAGATACATAAATACTTATTAGAAAATACTTAGGCCGAGATTGCAGTGTCCAGCTATCCCAAAATTTTACTATCCCAAATATCTTTAAAAGAATATTTATTGTGAGATATTGTGGAACCGAGAGTGCCATTAAATTAATCGGATAACTGGCAATAGGTATGTCACACCGCGTGGCGGAATACCATATTTACCTACATCGGTACACAAATTTAAGACTTACATTTCGCACGCTAACTCACCCGCTTGCGCTTCACTTTAGCTAATACTATATTTAAATATTGATTACTACATAACAAAAAATATTAAAGCATTAACAAAAAATAAGGGCTGTGGGTGGATACATTTATCCACAGCACAATATTGATGTTACGTTTGTGTTTATAAAATATTTTCGATTAAATTGCTATTATATCAAATTAATATTTATGAGAGCTACACACATAATATTATTCACATATATAACTTATATAACAACAATGCAAGCCTCTATGACTCACTGTATTCATAAAATCTCGAAGTACAGTCAAAGCCACCAACGTTCACGACGCTTTCATTCACTCTGATAATACGTACACTGTATAATAAGCTATGTGTTTTTACAGAGCGACAAGATATCCTCATTTCGGTACTGATGTATTACGGACACCATGAGCTCTATTTTAGCTAATTTGCTGTTCTTATTAAGAACGCGATTAATTCTGGGCCTTATTCCTCTTATACTAAATAAGCGGAATAAGGCCCAGAATTAATCGCACAGCTGTTACGCTGGCGCGTTCATGAATATTGTAGGATATCGAATCCGTATACGCTTACTAAAAATATGCTTCTCATATTTTCATAAATGTTAATGTCATATAAAAAAAATAATTACAACGCTTGCTCTAGGCAAATTAATCCTTGTATAGCGGAGTACAAATAAACATGGAGTTGACGGAACAAATGTTCACTTTATTATTTTCTGTTTTCACCAAAATAAATAATATCCTGGGGCATTATTTACACACGGCCATCTGATCCCAAACTAAGCAGAGCTTGTACTATGGAAACCAGATAACTGATATATTACATATACTACTTTATTTTGTAAATACATACTTATATAGATAAATAAGAAAGAATTACAATTAGATCACAACATCGTATATTTGCAATAGCGAGATAGGTGAGCGCTGAATTCAAAAATGGCAGTTTTAACAAACCTATTAAATAATGTGGTTTCGACTGTACACAGGGTAACATTGTCGAAACGCTTTCTAAAAGCATTCTTTGGCGAGTTTAGGTATTTAAAGTGCGCGGTAATTCTTCAATTTGATGGCGTTATTCGCCAAAGTGGATTAATTTCTGCGTGGATTCGTATATTACGTTATAACTGTTGGTCCGCTCTTATAGGAATTAGATAACAGTTGTAAGCTCACGTTTTGGAGGTCTAGATTTGGGCGGCTTAAATAACTGAAATTATAAGAACCAATACAATCGCGAAAAAAAAATATAAATGTAACTATAAGACTAAGAAAAACAGGTCAAGTACTATGAAATATATATATATAAAAAAATGAAGGATATGCTTTTGTTATACGCGTGCAGACATAACTCAATACATGAAAAAAAAAATATTCTGTACTGTCGACACATTTGTAGGTCTACGTTTCATTCATAAACGAAAGGCCGACGCACGACGCGCGATAGCGTATGCGCTGCTAATAATAATAACAACAGTTTCTTCGCCAGATCATTATTAGGTTAATTTCATGGCTTGGTACGTTTATGTAATCTTTGCAATGCGCGTAGAGTTATAAACATTCAAACGAGAAATTAAATTAATGCTTATTTCTGTACTAAAATAAAATCTAACAAATTATCAAAAGTTGTAGAACAAAAGTTGTTGCTTGTGGTGTTAGCTAGCCTAGTTTTGCGAGGTTGTTGGTGTTTTACAAGTAAACCAAAAAAAATAACCTGTATAGGAGCCTAAGTACCTACACGGCGTATCATAGCGTAAGCATACGTGCAAACGACGTATGGCGAATGACATAATATATGTCATTTTCTTTTTTAATTTATAGCAGTGCAGATAACGCTTTTAAGCCGCTTATAAAAGACGCCGAGTGCAAGGACAAAGGTTTATTTATTATCATTTAAAAAATTGACTGAGTATGGATGATATGAACTAAATGCGTACGAATCATTATCCTATATAAAAAATTTAGTTCGGTTTCGTCATATTGATAATTCTTATAACGTAATCCAATCATATCATTAAATTTCATTAACTAGATAATTTTGCTAATGTAATCCGAATCATATTTGCATCATTAGTAAATGAGATAAATATCAGCAAAAAAAAATTGCATCAAGATATCGCACCTAATCTTGTTCTTTTATCTGATGATAGTAACTTTGATGATAAGATGGATTAAAACTTTAAATTAGTACATGAAATCATTAGTACTTATTAAATGAGTAATGTCTATATCATCAAGGCTAACATTGCAACGTTAACATATTATGTGTCTTATGTGACCAATGAAAACGCAGGAAATTGTATATTCGGTCTGCTGGTGGAATAATTCCGTGCTTTCATTGGTCAATCGCACACAAGACATGTCTAGGTTGCCATGTTTACCCTACTGGTGTATCTCGGTAAAACCACAGGTACAGGTTTTTATGCTAACAAGTCGCCAGGATTAATACGGTACACATTCATGCAAGCGGTTACTATAGGCTATTATTACGCTTGCGACACACATTACATCAATTACGCGTTGCCAACCCTTTCCTACCCATCCGATAAGCACTGACGAACTTACATACACGCCCTGGTCTATAAAAATAGCTGCAGCGCTTTCAGCGATGATAATTCCACCATCGAGCTGCTGTAGATTGAGCAAGGATGGCAGGATAGCGTCGAATCTTTACAGCGTTCAGCCAATCTTTTAATAAATTTTTCATGGAATCAAGAAGACTTCGAATTGAAAATAGAATTACACAAGTCTACTGTGTCAGCCCTGATAAAAATAATTGTACTTTCATTATAATTATTTTATTACAAGAGATATATTTTCATTCGCTTCACGTTCTCCACGAATGAAACAGTGTTGTATCCTATCCAGTCTTCTTTTCCCACCGTGCGGTACGCATTGAACGTGTGAATGCGGAGAATGTGTTCCGCGTGGTGGGAAAAAACCGCTTATTGTAAAAGTCACAAAAACGTACCAAGTTTGGTGGCAGAAGTTATTGGTCCACCAGACTAGTTAAAACCAGGCAAAACCGAAGTGCGCCGCCACGTTATACACTGTTAGCTCTTCTGTGGGGGAGCTAGTGCCTAAAATGTAAATGCCCTTTAACGCGCTGGCTGCCACTGAAGTTAATATAACTTAACCGTAAGAAAACCCCTGACTCTAACTATAATTACATCATTTTGGAAAGTGCTGATTCTCTTACACTGCTGGATCGATGTTAACCATACATAGGTAAGGACAACCGCAAGGGTACGGGCTATTAAATGAAATACCGCATTTTAATCGGTATATCCGTTTGAGAGCTACCATGCCACAGACAGATATACTCACACCTACAGACAAACAGACATCGACGTCAAACTTGTAACACCTCTTTTTGCGTCGGGATCAAAAATAAGAAAAAAGATTTTTTTGAAAACGCTTCTGGCATATAGAGCACCTTGTGACTTAATTACCTCAGTTAAGATACAGCTTAATGTATATCCACATTCGGACAGCGTATATATGTAGAGTTTGGATTTTGTAACCACTAATATTCACCGCTTAAATCCTCAATCCAAATAAAATTTTGACTGTTTCTGCCGTTATTTGCACGGATATAGTAATTGAAAACAGCTGTTGTATGGATAATATAATTTCCAATGTCCGATGACCGTGACAACGATATGGAAGGCTATGGCTGTCAGAAACTCTATTAATATCATATCAATCGATTTCGTCACCATGGCTGTCCTTAAAGTGGGTCATGTACGGTGTTCACCATAATTAGTACCAGCCCCAAATCGCTTAATTAATGTTTGTATATATCCCGATACTTTGTTCGCTTAGATTTCGCTTTGGAGTTTCTTATTTCAAAAAATCTAGCTATCTATGCAAATTTACAGATCCTATTTCAAAGCGACAGTTTTTGTTTCTTTCTAATTAAATTTGTTGCGGAACATATCTGAGCCTCACCGCTGAGTGTCATCTTATTGTGTGCCACTTTTGATCCTGTCTTACCTACCTAGATATCCCGGACATCTTCGCTGTAATGTCGTGTTAGTCTTGCTCTTGGATCTGCTGAGGCATGTACCTATATTGACAGGAAGTCGCGTTGTTGTGTGCAGCTATCTGTAGAACTTCTCGATCTCTCTCAGCTACTCAGGTTTAGACGTGACGATTCTACCATCCTCGGTCTTCAGCTTCGTCTGTAGGCTCTTATCTTAAGGTTACCTTAAACTTATTAGCGTAACATCGCAAGAATGTTATCTATCGATACTAATAGGTTACAATTAATCTATATCTGTTAACAATAATAAAATCATTAGGATCTAAAAGTCTGTTAATTAAATTCATTATCGGGATAATATGTGTAAGTAATAGAAATGAAATACGCTTTTTGTAAATTTTGTGTGTCTGTTTGATAGCTCATCAAGAGAACTGACGAAAATCGAATTTTACGAATAAAAAGGTTTTAAACTAATTTAAAACCTTTGCAAGACTTACGTGCCATACTAAGTTTCGCATAATTGAATATATTTTACTACAAGATGCGCCCCGCGATTTCACCCGCGTTAAACTAGTTTTGGTGTAAAAGAGTAACAAATGTGTACCTCTAGCGGTTTTAGCAGTGCACGCCGGAATACCTCGCAAATGGTGGATTTTTTCCTATTTACTGACACTTATCGTCATATTTGGGACAATTCACACAGTATCTTTATAAATTGTAGCCTATGTGTTATTCTGATGTATAAGCTATATTATTGTAAAGTTTCATTAAAATCCATTCAGTAGTTTTTACGTGAAAGAGTAACAGACATCTATCCATACTTACAAACTTTCGCGTTTGTAATATTATTAGGATAAGTAAAACTGTGGAATCCGTTTAGTTTGTTTTAAATTGAGTTACTGGTGGCTCTCATCAGTGCCATCTGGTAAGTTTTAAAATCATAACAGGACGTTGTCTTATACGACATACGAAATCTTGCAGTTCTTAGAATATATTAAGATTTATTCAAAGAACTGCTGTTTTAGTTCTGTGTATCAGATTTAAGTAATCAGTATCACATAATTTCACACAATGTCACATACAATTTGAACATTGAAATGTTTAAATTGTATGTTTAGAATCGTTACTGCAATTTTTATTGAGTTTATTTTCATGGCTGGTTATAAAATAATTCATCATAACGTGAACATGAACAGTCTTGATTTTTTTGACAAGCTTTCTTTTCTTTTGTTTATCGTGATCAAATAATGATTCTCGACAACCAATTTAGAGAGGGTACGCTACTCATCTAAAACCCTGTATTAAAAAAGTTAATAGAGTAGTACAACAAAATTAAGTGATAGTTAGTTTCTAGAAATTAGTATGCACGACACAGTTTCTAGAAATTGTCTTGAAGTGTGTGTCCAAAGTGTTTCGGTTATGTTACCATCTCTTGGTAAAGTTAAGTTAAATACACTTTGCTTAGAAAAATATAGGTAACTTTTGGCAATGAGAATGAAGTACATATTTATAACAAAAAAAAAAATGGCAAAAATCTCTTTTTTGTCAAAATTAGTTATTAGTATTAAGTATATAGATAATTATACTGTGAAAAATATTAATGTGAATATATTAATTATTTATTGACATAATAATAAAGTTATTCAGACAATCAGTTTAACATTTTAATGTAAAAGAAAATATATCCCAACTACTATTTAGATAATTTGCATACAATCCAGGTGAACATTTAAAAATAAAATAATACTATGACGTCTTTGCTGTTACATGTTATTTTTATTGCCGTGGGAAAAACTAGAATAATAAATCAATAATAAATATTAACGTAGGTAACATTTTAAAGGTTGAATAACAAACATATAAAATTTTACTATAACACTTTGGCCCTACAGAAAAATATCGTTATAAGTCATCACGAAGAAATTACATTTAAAAAAGTAATATATTACACGAATACCGTTATGTTAAAAAAATTAAAACAAAGATGTCTAATTGGGAACCACATCCTTCTTGGAAGTAGATTAAATATAACAAATTAAAGAATATACCACTAAATACATTAGGCAATTGAAGTGACTAATTAATATCTTGTTTTTGGCACGGTCCAATATTTGTAAGACAGGACTAAAAATCGTCTTTTTGATTCCTAATATCCATGAACTATTTGCATACATTGGGCACGTGGTGAAGCCTTGTATGTATGTATGTATTTTCTTAATATGTATTTAATTGTATTTGCGTACATCGCTTTGATTTCCAGCTAATAGTCTAGCGCACTATTACTCGTATAATAATTATGAAAGGCAAACTGCATTCTTGATGCAGTCAAATACTAGCTTGAACTATATAGATGACTATATAAAGTCCTAGTTGTATATCTCCGGATCACATCATCTAGTTTGTAACTATTTAACTAAACTAGTTTAAATGTTATTACTTCTCACTCTAATATACCTCGTATAAATCGTATAATAAAAGAATAGGGTATACATAGTAATGTCAAACAATTAAAACTGCTCACTTAAACTCGTATCTGCAAAGAACTGCATTTCGCGCCAAAACTAAAATGTAATTTTATTATGAACGTTACGTTAGTAAGAAATGCAATCATAGTAAAATTGGTTGAATTGATATGGATTAGTTGGAATTGCCATAAAATCGGTGGAAATCACTATCGTAGAAAAACATGTACGTACAATAATTACCGTTTAAAAATATTAGTTCGTGTCTTTTAACCACTTATTTGTGAATATAATTTAAAAATACAGTAAGTATACTTAAAAAATCCTAGAACGGCTTAAAAGATTATAATATGGTCCTTATAATCTATTAAACATATTAAAAGTCCTTATAATCTATTAAAATTTTAGTAATTTTTAATGTAATTTAATTTAATCTGTGAACTCTATTTACTGTGAATAAATCAATTTAATTTAAAAATGATTGAACACTTTTAATAATTAATAAAATTTAAAGTTTTAGCCTTATTTTTTCTTTTACTACATATTGTCTGAATGGTTCTGTGTATAGTAAGGTCAGAATTCAATATTATTATTGTGGCGGATCCAATGCGCCCCTACTGAGGATACCCAGCGAAACAAACACAGCTGGTAAGTTACTCGTATATACATATATGTTCCGCGCAGATAGATAGTCTCCAATGTATTACCGCTATGGCCGTAATACGGCTAGCAGAACATAATACTAATCATCAATTCTATAAATATACCTATACGCGTGTGTTATATTATGTCATGGTTACGCTGCCTATCGCCTAGCGAATATACTTTTACGTAAACATTCTACTTTCTCCGCATTTCTGGCGCGAACTCTTGCTACAAGCCAGTTAATGACGTATCTAATGATTCTAGCGTATTTTTACCGTATAATGACGTTGCAATAATATAATAATAGTAATATTAATTATAATATCCTGGGACATTATTCACACAAGGCCATCTGATCCCAAACTAAGCAGAGCTTATACTATGGAAACCAGATAACTGATATCCTACTAATATTATAAACGCAAAAACTTGTAAGGATGTTTTGGATGTATGTTTGTTACTCTTTTACGTAAAAACTACTGAGTGGATTTTAATGAAACTTTACAATAATATAGCTTATACATCAGAATAACACATATGCTACAATTTATAAAGATAGTGTGTGAATTATCCAAAATATGAGGATAAGTAAGTAGGCAAAAATCCACCATCTGCGAGCTATTTCGGCCAAAACCGCTAAAGGTACCCAAACAATAATAAATAATATATATGTATATACATACATATATATATTATTTATTTTGTTATTATATACATACCTACTAATAATAGGTCTTTACCTATGAAATTGCCGTTTTGTATGAAAAAATTTAAACGAATTTTTTTCATGAATTTTTTTATTTGTATTAATCGAAGTAATCACCCATGCAATCAATGCATCTTTGCCATCGCAGTGGCAGTTTATTGATGCCCTTCTTAAAGAAATCAGCTGGACGGGAGGCAACAAATTCTTCAAAGGCATTTTGTACTGCCTCTCGGGTATTGAATTTTTTTCCCGCCAAGAAGTTATCCAAATTCTGGAAAAAGTAGTAGTCTGTAGGCGCAAGGTCTGGTGAGTAGGGCGGATGACGGAGAGCTTCCAACCCCAGTTCTTGCAACTTGGAGACCGTCTGCTGTGCAGTATGAGGTCGCGCGTTGTCGTGCAGGAGCAGCGGAGACGAGCGATTGACCAATGCTGGTTGGAGATGCGCCAGCTTCTCCATCATTGTGCTCAGTTCTTCACAGTACACATCTGCAGTAATGCTCACCCCGTTTGGTAAGAAGCTGTGATGAATCACACCGGCGCTAGACCACCAAACAGTGACCATCACTTTTCTAGGGGTAAGTTTTCGTTTAGGGCATTGTTTAGGTGCTGAACCAGGATCCAACCAACTTGCTGAGCGCTTGCGGTTATCAAACAGAATCCATTTTTCATCGCAGGTAACAATGCGGTTCAAAATTCCTTCATTTGTGTGTCTGTTGAGCAGTGCAAGGCACGTCTCGACGCGTACTTCGCGCTGGCGATCATTGAGTTCGTGGGGCACCCATTTGTCAAGCTTTTTTACCTTGCCAATTTGACGCAAATGGACCAATATTGTTTTGACGCTAACGTCGAAAGCTGCTGCTAATTCAGCCGTAGATTGTGTATCATCAGCTTCCACAACCGCCTTTAATTCGTCATTGTCGACCAAAGTCTTCGGACGACCGCGAGGTTCATTTTTCAGGTCGAAATTTCCAGAACGGAAGCGAGCAAACCAATAACAGGTGGTGCGTTGGTTTGTAGTGTTAGCTCCGTAAACGTCGTTGATGTTGCGTGCCGCTTGTGCCGCGTTGCTGCCACGACGGTACTCATATTCCATAATTACTCGAATTTTTAACGTATCCATGATGACGAAAAAGATTGAAATGCGATGAAAATGTAACACTAATCAATAAAGAAATGACTACTTTTGGAAAAAAGAATCCATGTTTTTAAAATAAAATTAATTTGAAATTAGAATTCTTAGCCAAACAAAAATTATTTTGATTTGAAATGGCCAGTACTGCAGAACGGCAATTTCATAGGTAAAGACCTAATATTATAAATGCGAAAGTTTGTAAGTATAGATGTATGTTTGTTACTCTTTTACGCTAAAACTACTGAACTAATTTTGATGAAACTTAGTAGTAATATAGCTTATATATCCCAATAACACATAGGATATATTAATAAAGTTTAACGCAGGTGAATAGCAAGGTGAAATAGCAGGGCGAATGGCGGGGCATAGCTAGTATTACATATATCTACTATTTTTCTTGTATTAATACATACTTATATAGATAATTACACCCAGACTCCGGACAAAAAGAAATACACACAAATATCTGTCTTGGGTGGTAATCGAACCCACGACCTGCGGCGTGGAAGGCAAGCATTTACCAACCACGCCAACTGGCCCGTCAACAATTTTAATCATTATCCTTATTCTCATTATATTACTTAATAACATATACTTAGGCAATTGCGAATGAATCTTCTTTAGTATTAACGAAATTATACAATGGTTTAAGTAATTAGTAGTCACGCTCTAAATTTGTTGCTCGGAATCGTTACGTGAACATAATGCACATAAAAAACGGGCCAAGTACGCGTCGGACACGAGGGGCTTCGTACCGTTTAGAAAATACTTACATAGTAAAAACTCACTAAAATATTAAGTAGCTCAGTACAAAATATACAATTAAATATACATTATTATGATTTGACGGTCACCGTAGCCTAGTTGGTAGTGATCCTGCCTACGAAGCTGGTGATCCTGGGTTCGAATCCCGGTAAGTGCAAATATTTGTGTGATGAACACGAATATTTGTTTCTGAGTCATGGATGTTTACTATGTATATAAGTATTTATCTATCTATATAAGTATGTATATCGTCGCCTGGTACCCATAGTTAAAGCTTTGCTTAGTTTGGGGCTAGGATGATCTGTGTGACATTGTCCCCAGATATTATTATTATTAACCAAAAACAATAGGTAGTTAATTGTATGCATACAGGAGCAATCGAAATATACACTCAGTGAATATTTTAACTCCGTCCCTCTTACCCACCACTGCTACAGTGGCACTCAATGAAAAGACAGAGGCTCAGGCATGTCCTGGGGAATCGCTTTGACTGTCTGGAATCCCGCAACGAATTGAATCGGAACAAGGAGTTGGAAAATGAATAATATCAGTTAAGGTTCATGAGATACATCCCGCTGACAGATATTTGTATCTCTGTTGTCGTTATAACAACAATTAATAAAAATTATCATCAGTAATTAAAAGTAACGTGAAGTTTTGATTGTTTTTTTCTCTTTAGACAACGCCCACACTAGGGAGTCAAACATATATTAGACGGACACAAATTACATCCAGACTCAGAACAACTATTTATGAGTCACACAAATAGATGTCCGGCGCGGGACTCGAACCCGCTAGACGAAGCGGTGAGGCGACTGTCTTAGCCGCTGCTCCACACGTGCAGTCAATTTAAATATTTTGCTAGATGACTGATAATCTCACACCATGGGGATGTACAATTATTCAAAGATTGTACAGGACCCTTCGTGTGCCACTCCACGCTCTTGGCCGGTTTTATGTATCTTTACTGTGGTCACATAACAATTCTGCATTTACAAAAAAGAATATATTCTAATTAAATACCTACTTATTTTTTAAGTCGGTTAAACTGTTTTCGACAGAGTGAAATTATGTAATGACGTCGCATAGTCAACTTGGGCAAAACCCCTCTTATGAATGTGTGTAACCTCTAATTAAAAAATCATTTCTTATGTTTAAATGTTACATTTATGTGGAAAGCAATTTTTATACCTTAACTTGTATTGTATGACGTGACAGCTACTGAGAAACTGCCGGAAAACACAGTAGGAATCCTAAAGAAGAAGTCACATAAAAAAATAAGAAATTCTGTGGTATTTCCCTCTAAACAATTTGGCTATTATAGTTGTTTTAAACTACTTGTGTTAAATTCTCAGATAGTATCGGGAAGTTTGTTATAGGACCAATACATTTCCCCTTACAAGGGTTATGAATTGTGAAACGCGATTAACTTTAGATTTCTTATCCAAGTGGAAGTGCGTTTAGCAAGTGTAGGTGATCAGGGCGACAGAGTGAGTAACCTCCTTACGCTGCGTGGCGGTCCTATAATTGCCGGTCATTTACTGATATTATTATTATCCAGGCGGTCAGAATATAAACCACTGCACTCACCCATCTCTCACCACTCACACCCACTCACTCACCGTTCCCTTACGGACCGCTGTGGACAAATATCTATGAGCGCCTCGTAAATAATTAGAAACAATGTTGCTGCAATAAAATAGCAGCAGTGAGCCGTCGGAGGCTAATTAGCCCACCGATAAAAAAAAATAAAAAAAAAATAGTATATTTCCCAATACACTACCCTAAAAAAGGATGAGTGTAAAGGTAACAAACGAATCATGCTTCAGCTGTTCCAAGCGTCCGTAGGCTACAGTGGTCGTTTATCATAAAGATATCTTGATGGAAGCAGTATTATCTTCGGAGGTGGCAACATAATATATCCGATAAGCTGATATTAATTTTTATCGTTTTATTAAATACTTAATGCTTTGTCTAAATAAATACGTAATATCCAACGTACTATTGCGTGATCTTACTGTTATCTTTATTATTGATTGAGATAAAATAAATGTTGTTATTTCTTTCTACCAAACTAAAATTGGGGCGGCAATTGGTTGTGTGCAATGCGAGTGACAAACACGACGAGCGGGCCTGGCTCACCCAAGTTACTAACTTATATAATACCAGTATGCCTTAAAACATTTGCCATAAACATTGATGATAAAGACATTTGGCGGTCGGCATCTACCTGCACATAGTCCGCTGGGATCTTATATAGACATGAGTAATATATTATGTAACATGAACTATCTGTAATAAAACTGATAATGATTGTTTACATACTATACAAAGGAGACGGAAACGTGTTCATACAATATTGGGCTCGGATGTAAAAAGATAAAAGCGGTGTCAATTAATTGGTCTATAAATTATCAGCCAATCACTAAAAATTCCATGGATTTATTCAATCTGTGAGCAGAGTTATAAAAGATTTAGTACTTAATAGAGAGGTTATGTACCAACCTACACTAAACAGCAGATTTTTAAGGGCGATTGCTATTTAATAGTAATCCGTGTCCAGTATGTTAGCAAAAGTCTTACACGTTAAGCAATATCAGAAGTCCGTAGAGAGAATGCAGTTGTCGAGGCATATATAAACAAAACAATAAAAAATACTCAAATCACACACGCACTAAACGACACGAGAAACGAGTGACAGATCATAGATTAGGATTCAAAATCTGTCACCAGTCACTGTCAGCATAGATTAAAAATATAGTTGCCCATAACTAATAAATCGATTTGGACGATAACCGATATTATGATTTCTATTTATTTTGTTGATATTTTATTTTTTACTGTTGACATTATGTTTATGTATTTAATAATTATTATGATTAAATCGGTTATCTGGTGTCTGGTGCAAGAGTTTTTATATTACATTGTTTGAACTTATTAACGTTAATCGATTATAGTACCTAATCAACAACCAATTTAATTCGTGACTAAAACTTATTTTTAGATTTCTCATTTTCTAGATTGTAAATTGGGTCAATTTTTTACAGTTCGAAATAGAAAAATATAACGCTTTTTTTAAACCATATCTCAACTTATTACAGTTTGGCCCAGAAATCCCCGTCTCCTTACAGAACTGTTGTTGGTTCAGTCTTAAAATTATTAATATTACTGTTATAATGACGTTTTTGTTTTCTCTTCATAAGGCTATTAAACCTTAAATAAATACTTAATGATACAACCGATCGAGCTAACATTGTGGTCGCCTGCAAAATTATTTCACTCCGGGGCATGTTTCACCGGATCGTCTCAACTGAGCCGTGTTGAAACCGATAGTAGAGACACTCGCTGAGTTTTGTTTCGCTGTGTCTTCTTAGTTCGGGCGCAAAATCTTATTAAATATGAAGGATGTTTGTAATGTATCCTACAAATAATATTTGGATGCCGTAAGGGCAAAACCATATAAAATGAGCACTCCCTATAAACAATTTACATATTGCATGGTCATGTATACTGATATTTAAGAATTAAATATATCTTTCTGCCGATGTTTTTACAAGATTGTGTTATTTGTGTACTATGTATTTAAATCGTTTGAATGTGTACAATAGAGTATTCTAGTCTATCCTCAATATTCCTTATCCTAAAGCGAGGCAGAATGTAGGTACGCAATTGCTTGTATTCAATATTTTAACAGTTATAGGTGATTAGTGTCTTCGTTCTAAATTGGTTGTTCTAAATTGATATCACCTCTCGACAAATTACCAACAATTACCTACCTACCACACTGCTAGCCTACATACAACATAACCAGTTAAAAATGCCAGCGTATAATATCAGAATTTTCAACATCAAACCAGCGTTTTCTTCTGTGGTTAAAATCTTTTCATGGAACATGTTTATTTAGTATGAAATGGTTTTAATAAATGAGTTGCGTCTGTTATTTCCGGTGAAGCAGTGAATGCCACGTAGGCTAACTGTAAACGTAATAACAGTTATATAGTTGCACGGTTCGTAATTTAGCAATAGACCTTAAACCTTTATCGAATCCATTAAAATAGCACCTTTTTGTGATACTTCCGTATTACAAAAAATATAAGGTAAAAACGAAACACAGACATCGAAACCTAACTAAAAAGTATAATATAAAAAACAGGTAACCTAATTACATTTACTACCTACTTCTGTAGGTGACAATAGTCAGTGCTTTGATTTTGTTTTGCAAACTAACAGAAAGTTACTGAAACTCCAGGGCGTAAATGTTATAGATTAACTTTAAACATGAACAGTATGCATGCAGCAAAATAGAATTTCAACGCTCAGAAATCCTATGTCTTTTTTTGACATATGAAACTTTTTACCGTTCTATTTTAACAATTTTTTTATATGGGACTATCTCGCAAGTATACCAAGTTACATAAAGAAACAATAAGCTAAGTCGGTTTACAAATGCAAGAGATATCGGTCGATACACATTTACAACAAAAAATACGGGTCATATAGATAACCTCCTTTCAAATTGATTAAAATAATAATACCTAAGAAATCCGGAAGAAATCCGGATTATTATTATCTAAAAGAAGAAATCCGGGGTGCGTCATAATGGGGATTAATAGGAATACATAAATTGATTGTTGTAAGACTCCAGATCCAGTTTGGTTGAAATAAGGAAACCTTGCTCAGGTGGAGGTTTATAGACTGTTCTAGAACAGCAAGTAGGAGCAAGTGTGATGCTGTCACCCAATACGGTTCACCGGCTAATGGTTCTGTATGCCCAGTTCCAGCATGTTACAGGAAGTTATTAAGGCTACTGTCTACGCTAATCTCTTAGCTGACTTCTGGTCTGACTCAATAAAGATTGCCATCAAGACGTTAAGTCTGTGTTAGCAAGGCTATGTTACCGACGGCACTTCTATGTGTTCTGCCCATTATTGCCGTGTGGTCTCGGAACATAAAGAGGGTACCAAGGTTTTCGAAAGTAATTCCCTATTCCACAGTATTAGACATACCAATGGAAGAATATATGTATATGCAATTGTGGTAAACAGTAATGTAATCTAGTTAATCTGTTATAACAAATAAATGATACAATTATTATAGCGATTGTTAGATTAAATTGATAATTAACAACGACGTCAGGATTATTTCTGTTAAATTTACCTACTTACGAGTTTTAGTTCGCTTTTACATTTGTTATAAATTAAAATTGTCTATAGGCTTGACCTGCCCTTCCCAAACTTTTTCACCGGCGGACCCCTAATTATTACTACCACAACATATAGTGCAAGCATCGCTCGACGTATTGTAAATTCAAGAACGTAAAACTTTATATGAAATTCATTCATATCAGTTGGAGCCGTTTCAGTGATTCGCGAAACAAATTTTTACTCATTTATACCATAGTTGCTTCTTAAAAGTTATTACACAAGTGTATGTCCTGTACATACATATATTCACTCACTCTCATACAAGTTGCTTGGACGATAAGGTTGCTAACTCTGCAATCTTTATTTAACATCACTCTTGTATTATATCCACCATTTGTGTACAATATCGAGTTAATTATCTATTTACATAATCCGATGGGACGGGTATGTGGACACAGCTTGTGATGTCAAGTGCTTTTGTTCAACCATGCTCGTCGGAACCCCGTCAAATGCCAGATTCCGCGTTCCTATTGAGGAACTTGTTTTGGCTGAAAGAAATTAGTAATACTTTTTGGTCTGAAATTGACCCGCGAGTTTAATTTTACGGTTGAATAAGCTACTGGTAGCCCAGCGAGACAATCAACGCCGAAGGTTGAAAAACTCTGACTAGGCGGTTATTTGTATACTAAACTTGTAGGTTCATTATAGATACTTGGACATAAATAGATAACAAAGACGTAATACCGATAAAGTTCATCATATCAGCCGAAAGTCGTCCACTGCTGGACTAAGGCCTCCCCCAAAGATCGCCATAATTGCCGGTCTTGCGCTATTCGCATCCAGCGGTTTCCGACATCTTATAGGGGGCCTGCCCACGCTGCCTTCCGTTTAGTGGTCGCCTATAAAGTACAGTCAATGCATCGTCAATGAACATGACAGATCTTGTTACGTATGCAATAAGGGCGATTTTCATAGTGCAAGTCTTCGAATGACGTGACGCTGACTGTACTACGGTAATATTTATATTATTCAAATTAATGCTTTAGAGATATTTCGACCGTGATTTTTGCGATGTATGCCTATTTAGGACTTCATATTCTGAGAAACTGATAAAATTCGACAAATTGATTAGTATATAGAGGCCCCGTTTTCCACATTTTATTTATTTCTAATTTTTTAATTTTTTTGAATTCGTGGATTAATCTACTACACATATGCAAATGGTACGAAGATATGTAATGGTTTATTTTATAACGGTGAACAAATAATGCAATAAAAACCATAAAACTACAATCGCTCAGTTTAATTGAAAATATCTCGTTATTAAATTATTATTATTACATACAATTTATACCACAGTAATCGTTACTTCAACATAATTAAAATTTAATTCTTACCAATATTATAAATGCGAATGTAACTCCGTCTGTCTGTCGCACTTTCACTCCAAAACTACTGAGTCGATTTAAAAGAAATTTGGTGCTCGGATAGTTTAGAGCCTGACATAGGCTACTTTTTGTTGCGAAAAAGGGTTGTATGGGATTGAAAGGGTGGTATGAAAAATTGTATGGAAATATCGTCATTTTTAGATCTAGAAGCTTAAAACTTATTTTTTAGCCTGTTGATTCTATATCTATATATACATCGTAGGAAAGTCAAAAGTGATCTACAATCGATATCGAAGCCAAAAATATAGTTTTTAGAATTTAGGTCTGTATGTATATTCGGGCTAGACTCAAAAAGTACTGCATGGATTTACTTTAAATTTTGCATGAATATTTCTAATAGGTCGGGTCAACATATAGGATACATATTATCACGCTATCACCTACGGGGACGGAGCTGTAATAATTTGTAAATAAATTATTAATTTGATAGCTGTGCCCCGCGGTTTTACCTGCGTTAAACTTTACAAATTATTACAGCTCCTTCCCCGTGGGTGATAGCGTGATAATATGTATCCTATATGTTGACCCGACCTATTAGTAATATTCATGCAAAATTTCGATTGTAGATCACACCCCAAGTATCGTTTCAAAAAAATATTTTGTAAAAGTTTTATCGTCAAGGGTAACAAATAGGGAAAACGGGATGAAAGTTTGTATGGAAATATGTAAGGTTTATGTGAATGCGAAATATTAGAGAGTCATTACAAAATATGTTGACGAAGTCGCGGGCACAGCGAGTACATTATAAACTTAAAACAAATACACGTAATTACAACTTCGTTGTTCGTATTCAGCACTGTGCGTGTTGTTGACAGTCGCAATTCTGTAATATTTAGTTGTCAAGTAATAGGCGCAATAAAATTACATGCACAAAGAGATTGAACACAATAAAAGGCAAAAATGTCAATGTATTCAAGTGTTCACCGAAATAACAATGGTATATTAAAATCAGACATAGTACTATCGTTTATTGGATTTGTGTATAATTTTTACCAGCACTTCTTCCGTGTCATTGTCCACTTGGATAATAATAATATCCTAGGCCATTATTTACACACGGCCATCTGATCCCAAACTAAGCAGAGCTTGTACTATGGAAACCAGATAACTGATATATCACATATACTACTTTTCTTTTGTAAATACATACTTATATAGATAATTACACCCAGACTCAGGACAAACAGACATGTTCATGCACACAAATATCTGACCTGGGTGGGAATCGAACCCACGAAATCCGACGTGAAAAGCAAGCATTTGCCAACCACGCCAACAGGCCCGTGTGCCAACAGGAACACGTACTCTATTAGTTTCTTTCTTTAAAAATGACCAGTTTTTACCGAAACTGTCATCTTCTGTGTAGCCCACTTGGAGATATAATTTTAAGCAATGGCGATTTTTGTCTATTGTGAAAAATCTATCCTGTTAAAAATGTCCAATAAGACTTAAAAGAACGTATTTGGACGTTGAAGACCTGTAGGTATATATGTATATCATCAGGTTGTCAAAAGATTTCTTGGCCTTGCTACGTGTATCGTAGACCAATATTATGTCACTGACTTAACTGATTTCGAGTGATGCCGAGCTATTAGATTAGTAAATTTGACCGACAAGTGATAGTTAAGTTTAGAAAATAATAGAAACTTCCACGTAAATGGTCCACGTAAATGCAACAGCGAGCCTACCAAGCTGTGTAAATCCATAGTATCCAAGTTCATTCATCTTAAGATTATAATAAACATACCTGCAGGTCTTAGAATGCACTGTTATTCCAATACCTATTTTTCCACTAAAAAATCTTACCTTGACCATTGTTAGTCATCTCCTTATAGACCCAGAACTGCTGTTGTTAAAATCAATTATGATTATTCTTCAGATTTCAATCCAGGAAATAACACTTGCAATTTTAATTACTTCTATCTGATTGATAGTTAAGTTTTATATGACCCAAATCAAAATAAATATTATTCCAACTTATTTTTTTTTAATTTGGAATTATAGGCGTAGTTTATCAGAACCAGATGCTCTCATCGGTCCGTAAGTGATTGGCGAGGTTGAGCAAATAGGCTCGCGATCAGTCCATAGATTGGTGACCGCCATATTGGTTTAATTTCTGAGCGTTTCCGTATGCGCAAACATAGGTGTTCATTCAAGTTATAAACCCTTTGAAAGACAACCGCACTCTCAGTACAGTAAAGAACAATGAAGAACGTTCTTCTTTTGCAAATTAGTATGCAGTGTCGATAAAACATAATAATAGTTTGTAATTAAATAGCACCCACTACAAAAGTCCCTATCGCTTGGTTCCTTCACAATTCGTAGCGATAAGGGTGCGAGATGAGATCAGGTTGGCACACGGTGGACGGCTACATATAGGTGTTATCCGCGGCAGTAAAACTCCAGGTTGCTATAAAAAATAAAATAAAATAAATAAAAAAGGTTTTTATTCACGTAGACTTTAAAAAAGCGCTTGTAAATAGTCAGAACATGTTTGTAGTAATGGAATTTGTAGCTATGGACTTAACTTCCCGATAACACTAGTTCGAAACTATTATCTGTGGATAAATATACCTACTGCTACTACAAATAACTTTAGTATCTAAAAAAGCAAAGTAAAGTAAAGTGTCCATAAACTGTAAATATTACAATGACATTCAGTTTCGAATGGAATAGTGCAGCTAATGCATTGTCCAAGGCTACATTCGAATACCCTTCACAGGCCTATATCTTATTATAGCAAATAATCAATTGATTGATTTAATCAAAACATAAATGTTTAATTAAGTTTAAGAACTAATAATTTAATGATGCAATCAAAATACGACTGTTCAATCAAGTTTATAGTGAATAATTATCACTATTTAGCAGCTAGAGCAGTAGTATTTAGGTAGTAATTTTATTTCTTGGTTTAATGTTGCCTAATGACATGGCGGAAAAGAGAATAAAGCAGAGATTAATTATAGAAATAATGTTACATTATATAAAGCGCTATTGTTAATAGGGATAAGAGCAGGACAACGATAATAATAAACCCCAATATTTATTGAAAGTCATTTGTTGTCTACGGTGCTCGTTTGTGGAATGCGTTGCATCAGTACTTAATTAAAGTCTTCATACGAGCAATGAAAATATGTTTATTATTATGAACAGATATATATAAAGATGTATATGAGTATATATATCTGTTCATAATATATGAGTAATGTATGTATTATAAATACGGGTGGTACCTTCTAGTACATTATTTTTTACACAACTAACCCTTTCTCCGAAACTCGCTATCCACAATGATCCCGGCAAAATCACACCCTGTTAAAAGGCCACACATTGTACTATTATCAATACTATTGCAATCGTGCGGAACTGTTATTAATAACACAGTTGAAGTATCACATTACATCACACATTGTTTTAATGCCTCATTGCTCTGATGAATTAAATGATTAAAATGTATAAAAATAACCAGTCATTACAAATCATCGAATTTTGTGAAGCAAAAATATATATTTATATACAACTATATAAAAAAGTGTAAATAATAAAACGATTTTCTCGACTTGCACACACCAAACTCTTTTCCACAATCATTAGGTAGCCTGGAAGAAATCACAGCTTGTACTATTATCATAATAATAAAGACCTGCGATCATACCTATTGTTATATCCACAAATGGAGTTATTCCTAAATCCCTGAAAATCAACCTTGCAAGTTTAGGGCTTGATATCTGGCTGGAGCCAGAAGGCGGTTTTGCTGGCGAATGCCAGGATTGTGCAGAAATTTCTCTCCATGTAGCCCATATATTTTATAAGTTGTATATGAATACAACTTATAAAATATATGGGCTACATGGAATTTTTAATAATTTAATATAAATTAAAATACCCTTATATCATCATTACAGCTTAAATAAGTCCACTAATGGACAAGCCTCCCTCAAGAATCATCTTGAGAGGATATGCCATAATCACCACGCTTGGCAGGCGGGTTGGCGATCGCAGTATGATGGTCGTAGTACTCAGAAGGAAGCTGCTTCCCGTCCTCTGGTAGATATTCCCTCGGGTCGACTTCTACGCCCCCCACGGGATGAGATGGGGTGATGATATTCTGATTCTGATATTTGTCGCCGTCACCACACAGCAGACCCTTATATAATATATTGTAAATAATAGTGATAATAAACATGTGATAATAATATCTAGGGACAATGTCACACAGATCATCCTAGCCCCAAACTAAGCAAAGCTTGTACTATGGGTACCAGGCGTCGATATACACATACTTATAAATATAGATAAATACTTATATACATAGAAAACATCCATGACGCAGCAACAAATATTCGTGCTCATCACACAAATATTTGCACTTACCGGGATTCGAACCCAGGACCACAAGCTTATAATTTGTATATTTTTCTTGCTTTTTGTATCGTTTAGGTGTACAATAAAGAGTTTATATGTATGTAATTATCTATCTAAGTGAACGCTATATGCTCATAGCTATTAAGTATGTGCAGGGCTATATATAGAAAGATGATCGTCAGTTTGATATCGAAACGCCTCTATATTTCGGATGGATCTTTAAGTTACTAGTAACTAATTTAATACTCATTAGACAACAGTTGTTAAGCCATTTCAGAAACATAACAGGCAGTTTGAACAACACGGATACTTGGGTAACTATGTATCATTAAAGTTATCAAAACCGCGATAATAACTTATTGACTTCTCAATCTTGTTAAGAGCACATTCATAGAAACGCTTGACATGCAAAGATCTTTATTGGATTGTTAACCTTATGGGGAGGAAGAAAAAGTGAAATTAATATTTTTATGTTAACTTATTCATCATCATATCATCCGAAAGACGTCCACTGCTGGACAAAGGATTCCCCTAAAGATCTCGACAATTGTCGGTCTTACGCTATTCGCATCCAGCAGTTCCAGCGACCCGCACAAGATCATCGGTCCATCTTGTAGGGGGCCTACCCACGCTGCGTCTTCCAGTTCGTGGTCGCCACTCGAGAACCTTTCTGCCCCATCAGCCGTCGGTTCTACGAGCTATGTGCCCCTCCCACTGCCACTACAGTTTTGCAATTCTTCGGGATATGTCGGTGACTTTGGTTCGACATGTCGAATCAGAAATGTCCGCTGGGGATTACGACATTTCTGATTCGATCCCGCAGGGAAACTCCGAACTTTTTAATACCTCAGTTAAAATAGTTCAATCAAAATTAGTTTCAGGCTTACAATCAAAGCGTTGTTATAATTATAGTCACTTAGGTGTAGAGTGTACCTATAAGATTGCATGAGTGCACATACAAACTTAACCTCTATGGCTGATTGCCTTACTTAATATTAGGTTTCTTGTAAGAACTTATTAAGATGAAACATACAACCTTCATTTTACTGTAAGTAGCAAGATTTGAAAATAGAAGACATTATAACTAGCTAACAGCGCCAATTTAAGTTCTCGTATCCTATAAGCGGCTGGCGCGGTTAAGCACCTATGCACTCGATCATTTTCTAGATGGATAAACGCCAATTTTGTTTAATTTCTGACCGTGTCCGTGCTTCGGGCAGGTTAAGCTGCTGGACTCGGTAGTAGTTACTAGACAACAATCGCTATGCCAATAAAAACATATTTAACAACATTCACACAAGTATAACCACTTCTAATACGAGATAGAAAAGGGATCTTTCAATAGTGCTGCGGCTTCGAAATTCGAGCAGGACAAATATTTGTGTTACCATAAATGGTTGTTCTAAGTCTGGATGTGTCTGTGTCCGTGAATTGCATGTTTGTACCTTAAATACAGGGATTTAATTCCCTAGTACAGGTGTTGTATTTTTTTTCTATCGTTGTTAATAAAAAAAAGAATGGCCAAATGCAAGTCGGCGAGTGGGTGCCGGTCGAGGATGTTCGGATACGGATAAAAATGATTTATATTTTCTTATATCCAATGACATATTTTCTTTTCATTTTGTAAACGGAACCCCTATAACTTCTATAATTTAAAAAAATATTTGACATTTTTCATTATTAATTCCAGACACAAAAAAAATAGCTGTGCTATATTACTATAAAATAAATAAAATGAAAAAACATATGTCAGCACAATGATAAACATACTGATATATTTCTAAATACATATAATAGACAAATTACACGCAGACAGAACAAATAATCGTGTACATCACGTCCAGTGATCGCCCCGACCTATAAATAGCTTAGTAGATTCATCCAAGGAAGGGGAAGTCTAAACGAATGGAACGTTACGAACTCGTGCATAACACATATCTGACCTCCGCCGAGGTCAAGATGTGATTGTATTTATTCCGATATTTTTATAAAACGTCAATTTTAGACAATCAAACTACTCATTTTCCTGGGTTATTATTTTTTTATCACATTATCTTTGTGTGATTTTAGGATTTTTTGGCGTTCCGCTATGGTTTGATTCATTCCTTTCACAGCGGTAGATACCTATATCTCCTAATGAAACAATACAGAAAGTAATTTGATTCTCTTTGCAAAATTGGCTGAAATATGCTGTAAAAATTTCAAAATTAGATGTATAAATTCTTTTTTCTTTTTTATTTATTTGGAAAACCAATAGCAACAACCAAAACATATACTTATTATAAGGAACACACAGGCCAATTGCAGGTCTTCACTTTTAAACATCTAGTTTAAGAATATGGACAAGAAAAATATTCCCAGCTAGTACATAAATACATTAAATCGAAAGAAGTAAAAACCTAGTCACTTATTAAATCTAATTAACAAAAAGTAGAATAAAAAATTATATATCGAAAAGTTAAACATTAAGATAATTATTGAAAAACTCAGCAGCTTTCTTACTGATGCTATACTCGCAGTAAATATATCAATATCATATTGTTTGAAAGCAACATTTACACACACTGTCTTACCTGCTGGCCACAAAAAGGTATTCTGGCATTAATTTGAAACAATTGGTAAGACTAGGGTACGTACTGACGCGTGAATCGTACTAATCGTAAAATATTCAGGGCTTATCGACTACCGTGGGTCTTTTATTTATGATTCAGAATATTAAAAATAGTACAATTTAAAGTCACAGCGTGGCCAAGCCCCCCCACAACATGGATCGATGATCTTGTGAGATTTGCTGCAAGCAGTTTAATTAATTATACACGGATTTCTAAGAAAAAGCGACTAATGAGTTTTCATTATTAATCATTCATATAGATATTAATAAAATAAGTATAAAATCTTTAAATTTTGAATAATGATTACGATCTAAGTTTTGTTTTTGCCACTGTATCACCTACCTTAACAAACACCTTTTAAATCTCCGTACGCACTACTGATTATGACCGATGTGTGTAGGTATTGGACTATTTTTTGTTTGAATGCATTTTCTCTAATTACCCTGTTTTTATATTTTGTATTAGTCTAAGTTATAAAATTGTATACGCTGTGCCAATATGAAAAAGCATGTAAGTACTTTAAAGTTCTATTGTATTTTCTCTGCAAGTGATTTTTGTAATCTTTTGAGATAATAAATGTCTTAAACCTATTAATTATTTTCTTATTACGTAGGTATTCAATTCAATTCAATTTATTTATTCACACTAAATAGAGTTAATATGATAATTAGGTAAATTACATTATATGGTCCTTATAATCTATTTAGCCTGTATTAAGCATGTGAATACATTTTTATTATCTATAAATAAAATTAAAAGTTAAAAATTGTTAATGTCACGGAATTCAAACCTACATCAAAATGTCAACCAATTCAAATGAAATGTCAAATTATTAATACATATTACATAGATTATGTCAAGTCAGAGACAACCACATCATTTCTGATCCACTCTTCCACAGAGTATATCATTCTGTCTAACAATATTTTCTTTAGTATTCGTTTGAACCTTATTAGTGGAAGTTGTTGAATGATTGATGGGAGTCTGTTGTACACTTTTACACACATTGCGAAACAGTTATTAAATAGGGTAGTTCTTGGTAGAATATCTAAGACTAGCCGTTCCCCCCGTCTTGTATTTCGAGGGTATATATCCTTCGCTTTTTGAAATAGTTTTAAGGTTCGTTTTAACAAATACGCAAATTTCAAAAATGTACATACTTGGCAGTGGTAAGATACATAGTTTCCTAAAATATGGTTTACATGATTCCCATGGAGGAATGTTAGCCATAGCCCTAATACATCTCTTCTGAGACAAAAATGCCCGTTGGAAATCTGTGGAATTTCCCCATAGAATCAGACCATATCGCAATACGGAACCAACATGTCCATGATATGCCATTAATACAGTGTGGTTGTTTGTTATTGTTCTTAATCTATTTAGGACGTATACGAAACTATTAACTTTTTTACAGATTTCTTCAATATGGTTTTTCCAGTTACAGTATTTATCAATTATCAGACCAAGAAACTTGGCACTTGATGCTTCTTTGATTATTGTGCCTTTATAAGCAAGTGTTTTTAGATCTATTTTTGCACGCTGAGTCTGAAATTGAATATATTGTGTTTTCGACAAGTTGGCATGTAAGTTATTATCATTTAACCATTTGATAACGGAATCAATAGTTGTATTTAACTGTATATCATACTGTTTATAATTCAGTAGATTTTCGCATGTCACAATAATAGATATATCATCTGCAAATAGGATAGATTTAAAGGGAGTAATGTCAGGTAAATCGTTTATATATACTAGGAAATATAATGGTCCAAGAATACTTCCTTGAGGCACTCCGTACCGGTTTATCTTGTAGTCAGATTTTTCTTGTCTTATGACTGCGTCATTACTGAGATAAGATATTTCTACGCATTGCTCACGGTTATATAGGTAGCTTTGAGTCCAATCTAGAGCAGGACCTCTTATACCATAATTTTCTAATTTAGTTAAAAGTAAGTCGTGAGATACAAAGTCGAAAGCTTTTGTCATGTCAAAAAATATTACTGTTGTGGGGTACTTTTTATCTATATTCATAACTACCTTATTTACTACTTCATACATTGCCAGTGTTGTAGATTTGCCCTTTTGGAAACCATACTGTTCTGGTTTGATAAATGAATAAGTGTCAAAGTAAGAGACAAGTCTGTTTTGCATGGCTTTTTCAAAAATCTTAGAAAAAATAGGTATAAGTGTTATGGGTCTGTAGTTGCTTATATCTAATTTGTCTCCTTTTTTATATACAGGTTTAACTACAGATTTCTTGAGCCGACTTGGGAACGTACCTAATTCAAAGGACATATTGATTAAGTGTTTCAAAATAGGCACCAGGATATTCACGCATTTTTTTATGATATCCGTCCTAATTTCGTCATATCCCACTGAGTTTGTGCTTTTTAAGGACATAATAATATTTCTTACTTCTGTATTATTTACTGGTTTTAGAAATATACTACTTCTTGCACGAGTCTTGTTTGTATTAGAAACTTTGTCATTTTTAATGTTATTCAAATTGGTATGGAATACGTTAAGTGTCACCAAGCCCTTAACTGGTTTTACGGGTTAGTTAGGCATTCAATTTATCTTACTCAGTCGTTTACCGTGACCGGAAAATGTAATGTTACACCTTGTAAAAACTTAGGTAGTCACATAGACTAGCCCTCTTAGTTAGTTTTATAAAGTACTAGCTGACCCGGCACACTTCGTACTGCCTCAATCGATAAATGAACTTTATTGAATAGCAATAATGTTCCAATTGACTCTACATATTTTATTTATAATTTTATTTAATATTTTATTTATTTGGGAAAAATAAAATGTCAGTTTTTTGGGTTTTCCCGGCAATTATTCGAATTTTTCTCACCTTTTAAACCTTCCCTAGACTTCCACGAACATTTCAAGACCAAGATAAGATAAATCCGTTCAGCCGTTCTCGAGTTTTAGCGAGACTAACGAACAGTAATTGATTTATATATCTAATCGTGCGTGTCGTAATTAAAAGTTAATATGAGAGTTACACTGAGATAGCAAAATAATAATTGTCAACGTTACTACTACACTTGATGCATAAACAATAATGATGGCCGACAACTGTGTAGGGAGTGAGAAAGAAATGAGACCGGCTTTGTTCTCATCCCTACTCTATGCTGTTTACTGGGTCAGAAGTGACACCTGTAGACATCTGGCGGGGATAACTAATTAAATGACGATTGATCAGTTTTCGACCGGAGAGGAAAACTGATTAAATTACTAAAATGGCTATTAAAAAATAAGGGTTGATCGTAGAAGGGTGAATATTGGGGATTGTATGTATTTTTGTATGTTGTATCATAAAAAAATAGAAATTAGAAATTATGTATAAAAAATAAAAATTTGGGGTGGACTACCCCTAACATTTAAGGGGATGAAAAATAGATGTTGGCCGATTCTCATAGATACCGGATAAGCACAAAAAATTTCATCAAAATCGGTTAAGCCGTTTCGGAGGAGTATGGCAACGAAAACTGTGACACGAGAATTTTATATATTAGATTTAGAACATAATAAAAATCTAGTTGAATACTAACATTTTACTTTCCTTGAATATACATTAACATTTCGAACAATGCTTTTATTTTTTACTCATTCAAACTTCTGTTGTGATTTATAAATAGCTCCATCTACCCATGAACGTGAAAATAAAAATCCTATCACTTACGGACGGTGAGGGCAACTGACTATGGATATGATTTGATCATAAGTTGGTCTGGGTTTTGAGACGTATAATATTGTATAATATTTTATTCCTAATAAAGTGTTTCATTGTTACAGTGCGCTCAAGTAGCAACAAACGTGGTGGAACAAAAACACCAAGTGTCCAGAGCCAAGAGGAGTCGAGCGCTCGGCAGCCGTGCGTTCAGAGGCAGTACTGTATGGTTCACGGGGCTCAGTGGAGCCGGCAAGACCAGTATTGCATTCGCACTTGAAGCCTATCTTGTCTCCAAAGGTATGTGGGCTCAGTTACTTAAGATGTACAGAATATAACCACAACGCTCTAGGTGTCCAATGAGCTAAGAAGAATTAAGCACTCTGCAGCCGTGGGTTTAGATAATGCATGGTTTAAATGGCTCGGTGCAACCAGCAAGATGAGCATTCCCTTTGTGCTCTATTCTCAAGCGATATATGTGCTTAGAAAATAAGATATCAAAAAAGTTTTAATTGTCCATAGACTAGAGAAGATTCGAACGAAGAGGTCACAATATTGTTTACTCACACAAACTAGCGCTTAGGGAAAACACTGTGTAGTGGTTTTTGGAACCGTTCGCCCTTAAAGCCTCCCACGGTATATTCGGTTAGAGGCTTAGGAGGTAAAGAACATTTAGACCAAAGCTTTAGGTTTCCATAGAGCTAAGACGGGCCTATTACCTATAGTGTGCAGAGCTATGTAGAGCTGGCAAAACAAGTATTGCGGGCGCGGGTACGTTCTCTTAGTTACTTAGGATGTAAATACTATATTAGGACAAGGCTCTAGGTCTCTATAAAGGTAGGAGGAGCTGAGCACGTGAAGTTTGTAGAGCCGACTAGACAAGTATTGCATAGTAAGGTACTTTTATTCCGATACAACTTACACGTAAAGAACTTACATATTAATGAAAATTAAAAACATTTAATAAAAAATATTAGAAAAACGCTCTAGGTCTCCATAGAGCTAAGAGACACCGAGAACGTCAGATTAGCTTTGGGTTGTGGTTGTATGGTACGTTCGCTTATCTACGTAGGGTGTAAAGAACATTAGAGGAAAGGTACTAGGCAAGGGAATTAGAGAAAACATTCATCGGTATATAGGGTATATCCTACTAATATTAGAAATGCGAAAGTTTGTGGGAAGGTATGTATAAAAGTTCGTTACTCTTTCACGCAAAAACTACGAAACGGGTTTTAATGAAACTTTATAGTAATATAGCTTATACAAATTACAAATAATATATAGGTTAAAATTTATAAAGTTTAACGCGAGGGAAACCGCAGGCACAGCTAGTAGAGTATATAGGGTGGTAGAACAGTATTATCGTCAATACGACGAGATTCATCTAAGGCATCTAAGGTTGCTTAAGTACCTTAGTTAGATGAATCTAAAAAAAAATATTTTGTAGAATTGACCAAAATTTTTCCATACCAAGATCAGTCTAGAATTTCGTCATCGTATTGAATTTACCAATAAGAAAATGAAATATGGGGTCTTGATCAAAAAACAAGTATTTTAATAACTATATAATTTTATAAAGCAAAATTTGAGGTAAAAGCAAAATTAAAAAAAGAAATGTTATTTTCCTACTATATCCTCGCATATTTTAATTTACATACTGGTTTAAAATTACAAAATTATTATAAAAGCTGTTTTTACTTTAAACCCTGTTTAACTTTTTCGTTTAAAAAGACTAATAGGTGAAACCCGCAATATTCGGATAACTTAATTGATACGGCATAATTGGCCCTAAAACTAGTTTGTACACTTCTTCTAAAGTAAAATTAAAGCTAATGATAGGCACTATTATTCTGCTTTCGTTTCCTACAAATATAGAATATAATAAAATAAAAAATATATAGGTACTTTTAAAATAAGTATGTAATATTTTACATCATCAGCCTGATATCTTCTAGTTTCTTCTTCTTCTTAGCGTGTCGATGACAATCTAAATTAAGTCAGCCCAGAATTCATAGCGTCCATTAGATCTTGTAACGTACAGGCATTAGGGCACGCAGGACATTTTAACAAGTGTGCCATAGTTTGAGGAACAGAACCACACTTGCACTCTAGGTTGGAAATGTTTAGAAATCCCCACCTGAGCAGGTTTTCCTTGCTTCGACCAACTTCTAGTTTCTATAACGTTACCATTTGAGGGGCTTAGCTGTAGTCACCGCGCTTGGCATGCGAGTTGGCGACCTCAGTTAGGTGGTAGATATAGTAAACACTGCTAGAAAGCACTGCTGCTCATCTACCTGGTGTATGCCTTATTCGCTTTTTACGACACCCACAGGATGGTATGGGGTGGCTCTGTTGTTCTTTCTACGCCGGAAACCATACGGCTAAAGTATATAATACATACATAGAACTACGTCTGTTTCCCAGGGGGTATGCAGAGACAACGCATTTCCATTTGCCACGCTCTTTGCACACCTCTTTTGCCTCGTTTGCTGTCATTATATGCTTCATACATGCTCGCGGTTTTAGGGTACTTCTGACCTAGCCTTTCTTGAGAACGTCTACGATTTGGTCGGAGAATATTCTACGAGGTCTACCCCTTCCGGTTGCACCATTAACAGTCGAGCTTATGTATGTAATAAATTCATATAAAATTATGATAATATCTATAATATAATAATAATAATATCTAGTAATATCTAGGGACAATGTCACACAGATCACCCTGGCCCCAAACTAAGCAAAGCTTGTACTATGGGTACCAGGCGACGATATACATACTTATATAGATAGATAAATACTTATATACATAGAAAACATCCATGACTCAGAAACAAATATTCGTGCTCATCACACAAATATTTGCACTTACCGGGATTCGAACCCAGGACCACCAGCTTCGTAGGCAGGAGCACTACCAACTAGGCTACAGTGACCGTCAATGATAGAAATATAATATAGATATTTACATATTTACCCAAAACGAGAGCGCGCTCCTTACATCCTTCAACTATTTATGTTAGACCTCCTGTAAACATTACCAGACCACGTTGCAAAATTTTACCTATAGTCCTGAATATGACTAAGTAGAAATCCAAACATTTTTATTCCCTAGTTACTCAGAAATTTCTACAGCGTTTTTGATAGCATAGAATTATTTAATAAAACTAATTAAGATCAAATATTATACTATCTACACGTGGAACGGTGCTCCAAATAACGTAATTTAATACTGCAATACGATTCTGGTACATTACCTAAGCAAAAAAAAATTGAAACATGCCTCATTCAATGATAATATTGGTGACGCCTGCACTAGTGTTTACTAGGAAAAAACCTGGCTGATAATAAAAAATATCAATATTGAGTAATGTTAATAGGAATATCCTCCTATAGCGAAGGAAAAAATTGTGCATCGTCTTTGCCCGTACCGTTAATAACTCACTGCCCGCGTGGTATAGTGCTTTTCTGGTGGCCGCCTCGCTACCTCGGCGCCCTCGTATGTCCGGTTCGATCCCCGCTCTTACAAGTATGTCTGACCCATATTTTTCCGAGTATGGTTGTGCTTTGTGCCCGTTATATGTATGTTTCTAAAGTCCCAAGCGATACATTGATTAATTATAGCTGAGTTGGTATCTTAAAAATATACCTGACGGTCACGGTAGCCTAGTTGGTAGTGCCCCTGCCTACGAAGCTGGTGGTCCTGGGTTCGAATCCCGGTAAGTTCAAATATTAAAATTTGTGTGATGAGCACGAATATTTGTTTCTGAGTCATGGATGTTTTCTATGTATATAAGTATTTATCTATCTATATAAGTATGTATATCGTCGCCTGGTACCCATAGTACAAGCTTTGCTTAGTTTGGGGCTAGGATGATCTGTGTGACATTGTCCCGAGATATTATATAATATAATAATAAGAATACCTGAAATTGACAATAAAAATTTACAACCTAGAGTACGAGTATTGATATGCTTTGTAAATTTTTTGTTACAGGATATTTAACCATAAAGAGGCTTTTGTATATTATTTTTGGACCTTATTTCAAAGAGAAAAAGATAGAAATGATGTGTATCATTTCGGCCTCCGCCTGTTTGAGAGTTAAAGTTGGCCTGTGAAGTATTCAATGCTTCAACGGACTACAGCGGTTAGCGAGGTCTTGAGCCGTTTAGCAATATAAAATTATAAACAAAGTGGCACATATTTATAAAAGAGTCGTTTATAAGGACGCTTTGTGTAATCGTCGTTCGACGCTTAGCCAAGACAAGCAAGACGCGGATCGCTTGTGTGATCAAGCATCGTGGAGGGATTATATACATACATTCATAGATAGACTCACGCCTGTTTCCCAGAGGGGTAGGCAGAGACAACGGATTGCCATTTGTCACGATCTTTGCACAGGTCTTTTGCCTCGTTTACTGTAATTATATTCATCATACATGCTCGCCGGTTTAGGGTACTTCTGACCTGCCCTTTCTTTGGAACGTCTCCGATTTGGTCAGAGAATGTTTTACGAGGTCTTCCCCTTTCTGTTGTTCCATTCACACAGGCCAGGTATAAAAAAACCAAACCTGGGATTATATTTGGAAGATTAACTAAATATTTACAATCACACTAATATTATAAAGGCAAAAGTTTGTGAGTGTGTGAGTGTCTATGTTTGTTACTTCTTCACGTCTAAACGGCTGGTGTGATTTTAATTAAATTTGGTATGGAGTTAGCTGACACCCTGGATTAACACATAGCCTATAATTTATAAAGTTTAACGCAGGTAAAACTACGTGGCACAGCTAGTATGCTTATAATTTTCTGCCTTGGTTGTATTTTATTGCTATGGTCCCAACGTACCCACCTCCGACGTTTGGTTGGGAAAAAATAAGAGCACAGTTCCAATGTTTATGCATATTCAAGGAAACCGAAATGATATTTTTAACTAGCTATGATTTTTATTATTATAAACATACTTTATAGAACTAACAGGGGCTAGTCTATGTGAATACCTAAAGGAGATCGGCAACCGGCCCATCCAAACATGGCCTGGAATGGACATAAATAAAACAACATGCATTTTGAAGAGGTACTAATATTCTATCGCCCTGTATATTTATTTTTTATGTAAAACATGGGAGTTATGTATTATAAGGCGTATAAGGTCAACAAGATTTCAATATTGCAATAGATAATTTTTGTAATAATTATACTACTTTCTATATATAAATAAGTAAAACAGGTAAAGATATAATCTCAAAAATGGGAAATCATAAATTCAATCGTCCGGCGGGGCTCGAACCTGCACCATCTACCAATCCGGGGTAGGCGCTCTGCGTTAAGCTACGAACGATACACGCCGGTTGGTAACACCCTTCCGGAGGATAAAGATATGTTTATGACAACCGTGGTAAGTCCATACCTATTCAAAAAAATAACCGCGGCCATAGTTGCTTAGGACAAAATAAGTTGTCCATCACAGGCCGGGATTTGCCGAAGTACAAGCCTTTATACAAGGTGTAAGCTAACCATGGTAGAGCAAAAAGAGGTTTGTCTTCCCATTAGACGTAACGTAAACAATGAAAGAAAACCAGTTTGTGAAATACGAATAATATTTCTTCCGGTCCCTTTATGCTTGTATTGGAGGTTTCTCTATTTTTGTGTATTTCACATATTACTGAAGTTTTTCACACGTTGTTCAGTTTCATAGACAAATTAAGCTTGCTTTCACTATTAATGATGTTACACCTTGTATAAATTACATGTATTTCATTTAAATTCAACTAATTACATAGCTCTGTCCAACGGATATGCCCTAATTATAAGAATATGTTTACATATCTTCTGAACGCAAACATGTGACTCAAGGGCATTTTCCATATATATTAGTAAAATGAGATGCAATTAGAACATGGCACTTGCATTCTATTACGCACTCGTAGGTTCTGCACATTAAAACTCCCGAGATGTTTTCCACACACAATATTTAATCGAACAGAGTAACGTTGTCATCTACCGTCGTACAAAGAATGCCTCTTTGATAATTCTCCTACCCTATTTATATTTTTATCAGTGACAACCATTTGAAAGTCTAATATCGATTAATAATAGTTTGAAGATGTAATAAAATGATAATCACAAATTAAATAAATAATCACAATGTAAGTATAAATTACTAGCTGTGCCCCGCGGTTTTACCCGCGTTAAACTTTATAAAATATGGCCTATGTGTTATCCTAACTATAAAAATTATCCTATGTTCTTTCTCAGGGTCTAGACCATCTGTATACCAAATTTCATTCAAATCCGTTCAGTAGTTTTGGCGTGAAAGAGTATCAGACAGACAGACAGACAGAGTTACTTTCGCATTTATAATAATAGTTAGGATTATAACATAGCAGCTACGTCATACATAACCGTTGCGCGGCTATTGAGTACTTGATAACAAATTGTAGTTTATATTACTGTTTACATTTATGCTTTTTTCTCGTGGGAACGCAATGGTTATAATTCATTTTAATCGTTCAAATGGCGGCGACGTGGTCCGCCACCCGTCACGTCTCGTTTCCCCGAGAGGCGAAAAGTGGCCAACGGAGAGCCGTTTTGCTACGTTGAATGTGGGAGGAGGAATAGAAGGTAAGATGGACGAAGTATGTCAGCTGATGAGTGAAAAGCGGATCGATGTGTTGTGTGTGAATGAGACGAAGCGGAAAGGGTGTGATACTACAACACACGGACAATACACGGCATATTGGTCTGGAGTACCGAACACCACCAGAGGTTGCCAAGGTGTGGGTCTCATTCTTTCCACAAGTATGTCTGAGTGTGTGACTGAGTTCGAATGCGTGAATGCAAGAGTAATGTGGTTGAGAATGAAAGTTGGTATGACCCGTATCTTCCTAGTAGGAGTGTACGCTCCTGTAGATATGGGTGCAGTTGTAATACAGCGAGAACAAGAGGAAAGAAAGGCATTCTGGGAGACCCTGAGAGATGTGTTGCGGTTAAGTCAGTATAATGAAAGAGTAATAATGTTAGGTGATTTTAATGGATGGGTTGGGGTAAAACGTGATGGTTTTGAAAGAGTACTAGGTCAATTCGGTGACGAAAGTGAGAATGAGAATGGGTACAGTCTGCTTGAGATATGTTTGGAATGGGGTCTTTGTGTTACAAATACTATGTTTGAACATAAAAGAATCCATACGTTTACACGAGAGAGGAAAAATGTGAGAAAGAGTATGATTGACTTCGTGATTGTAGATGAAAGACTGAGAAAGAATGTTCTAGACACAAGAGTCTATCGTGGGACCGCAATCCATACAGACCACTTTCTGGTAATGAGCCGAATAAGTGGTCTATTCAAAGGATGGCGCCACCGAATCCCTGAGACTAAAAGTGTACTTGAGAGAATAAAAGTAGAGGAACTGCAAGAGGAAGAAGTGGCAGATGAGTACAAAAGTAAGTTGGTTGAGAAGTTTGAGGGATCTGAAGACATAAGAGAAGTAGAAGAGCTATGGAAGGTAGTCAAAGAAGGTGTGGTGAGTGTAGCTGGTGAAGTATGTGGTGTAATAAAGAGACGAAGAGGAAGAAAGATGAAGAATATTTGGTGGGATAAAAGTGTACAAAAAGTTGTATGTGAAAAGAAGAAAGCGTGGTTAGACTGGCTAGCCACCAGAGCAAACGAACGAATGCATAAGGCGACGAATGAGGATATAGAAAGGGCCTGGAATGATTATAGGAAAATGAAAGGAATTGTAAAGGATGTGGTGAATGAAAAGAAAAATGAACAAAAGGATAATTTTGATAGAAGGTTGTCTAAGGATTTTCAGACGAACATTAAGTTTTTCTGGAAATCCGTTAGATCAGTAAGAGGCATAACTCAAACCTCAGAACTGAAATCCATACGAGACCAAGATGGAAATATAGTGAAAGGGGAAGAATGCGTGTTAAAACGTTGGAAGGAGTATTTTGAAAGTTTGTATGAAAGAGGTGTAACAGAGAGTGAACGTAGTTCACTAAGTATAGACAAGAACAAATTTAAAGATGACATTGGTATGGATGAGATTGTGAAAGCTATTAAGGGTATGAAATCAGGTAAGTCACCAGGGTATGACAGGATAACTTCCGAGATGCTGAAGGCTGGACATGGCGTCATAGCGAGTCAGCTGTGCAGCCTATTCAATTTATGCTATACCACCGGCCAAGTGCCAAGTGATTGGTGCAAGGCTGTCATCGTACCTCTTTACAAAGGGAAAGGCTCACGGCAAGACTGTAAAAACTATAGGGGCATTAGTCTACTCAGCGTCGTTGGTAAGTTGTATGCAAAAGTATTGGTTGAAAGAGTTGTGAAAGAAACCGATGCGAAAATATGGGATGCACAGGCAGGTTTTCGGAAAGGAATGGGATGCACGGATCAGGTCTTTTCTCTGCGAAGCATAGTAGAGAAGTTTTTGGGCAAAAACCAAAAGGTTTACTGTGCCTTCGTAGACTTAGAAAAGGCCTACGATAGAGTGTTGAGGAGTGAACTATGGTCGGTACTGTCCATGTATGGGTTGAACGACAACCTTATTCAAGCACTAAAATCTCTTTATAGGGATTCCAGAGCTTGCGTGAGGATTAACGGGTCATACACCGAGTGGTTTAGCATCCAAAAGGGTGTTAGACAGGGATGTGTAGCGTCACCGTGGTTGTTTAACCTATTCATGGATAGCTGTTTAAAAGATTTGAAAGAAAGTGAATGCGGTGTAAGGATGAATGAGTTACTCATCAAATGTCTGCTGTACGCTGATGATCAAGTTCTACTTGCATCATCTGCGGACGAGTTGCAGGTGATGGTAACAAATATGCATGAAGCTTTTGAAAGGAAAGGGATGAAAATGAATGTAGGTAAGACGAAAGTAATGGTATTTGAGAGGGATGAATACACGACAACGTGTGATATTGTGATTGGAGGAGAGAAAGTCGAACAGGTGAATGAGTTTGTATATTTGGGAACTTTGTTTACGAGAGATGGGAAATATGAAAAAGATATTGTTAGAAGAGTAAATGCGGGGAATAGAGTGAATGGGGCACTACACGCCTTTATGAGTAGCCGGCAAGTATCAAAGAAGGCTCGACTAGCCGTGCACGATGGAGTGTTAGTGCCAACTTTAATGTATGGAAGTGAAAGTTGGGTATGGCAGAAAAAGAATGAAAGTAAAATAAATGCAGTGGAAATGAGAGCTCTGAGAAGTATGTGTGGTGTGACTTTGAGAGACAGAATTCGAAATACTGATGTAAGAGAGCGTTGTGGTGTGAAAGAGGATGTAGTCACAAAGATTGAAAAAGGCATGCTGAGATGGTTTGGCCATTTAGAAAGGATGAATGAAAGAAGATTGACAAAAGAAGTATACCTGGCCTGTGTGAATGGGACAACCGGAAGGGGAAGACCACGTCGAACATTCTCTGACCAAATTGGAGATGTTCTCAAGAAAGGGCAGGTCAGAAGTACCCTAAACCGGCGAGCATGTATGAAGAATATAATGTCAGTAATCGAGGCAAAAGAAGTATGCAAAGATCGTGACAAATGGAAATCCGTTGTCTCTGCCTACCCCTCTGGGAAACAGGCGTGAGTCTATGTATGTATGTATGTACATTTATGCGATTTGCGTTATACATCTTCGATCCTGTCAGTCGGTGAGGCTTGAGACAAAGTTATCATTAAGATAATAAAATGTAAATGAAATTCTCGTAGTAGATAGAACACTTACTTATCGTACAGGCAGTGGTGACGTTATTTTTTATTTATTTTTGAACTGGAGGTTTACGGTTACTTCGAGGCTTTCACCACTAGACAATGGCCAATAGAAATGAGCGTGGACTAAAACCATCGTGCAAATAAAACTAATACTAAGTACCTACAGGGCACCCCCTTTGGGGTTCGACCATCGACTCTGGGCGGTTACTTATTGACGTTGTGATACAGAGTAGCTTATAACTTTTTAGGGACGCTTTGTGCAACTGTCGCTTTACGTTAATACGTAAAGACGCAGGTCTCTCGTCCAATTGAGGAGTTACCTCCTTAATGGGACGAGAGGTTACCCGTAGCGTCAGAGTTGTTCAAAGTCCTCTCTAATGCCTACAACCTGGACCGACAGCTTAACGTTCCCTCCGGAACATGCAGGTGCTCAGAAATTAAACCACTTTTGAGAGATCCATTACAGATTATGTTAGCCGATGTGGCACACTACCCCGCATGATGCAGCTTGTAAGTATCTCCGTTTGTATAAAAAGCACGCACAGTCCAACACACAGAAACTGCATCCACGCGCGTACATGCAGATGCATGTTCTGTGTGTTGGACTGTCCGTGTTTTCTATACAAACGGAGATACTTACAAGCAACGTTCTAACATGGACTCACGTACTACGTTGCATCATGCGGGGCAGTGTGCCAATCGCCTTAGGTGCTTAATCTCGTCTTCCATCTATCTATCGAGTCGAGATGTTTAACTTCGCCTGGGAAACTGGGTATTAGCGCCTCTATACGATACTGCATAACCTTAGAATCTTAAGTACTGCTGTGATACTCTTAATGATACATCTGTAGGAAAGTAGTATATTTCATTTTAGTTTAACATCATTCGTTCTAATTTGGGTACCATATATTTCACCCGCTCTTTGCTCACAAAAGGACAAGGTTCAATTTCAACTGTGGAAATTTGACAGCTTGTGGTAGCTTGATGTGCAGGCGTCTGTACTTTGGCCAAGTACCTTTAAGATTGTTTATAAATGAATCACTGTGTTCAGTCAATCAGAATTACACGGCTTATCAATAATATCCAAAACGAATTTGTTTAATTCGTTCAGGCCAATTATAAATATCTATACATATAATAAAATCGTAGGAAAGTCAAAACTGTACATTTAATATTTTTTTTAAAGGATATTAGGGGCGTGGTCTGCAATCGATATCATAGCCAAAAATATAGTTTTTAGAATTTTTGTCTGTGTGTCTGTTTGTCTGTATGTATGTCCGGGCTAAACTCAAAAAGTACTGCATGGATTTAGATAAAATTTTGCATGAATATTACTAAGAGGTCGGGTCAACATATAGGCTACATATTATCACGCTATCACTTAAGGGGGCGGAAGTGTGATAATTTTTAAAGTTTGACGAGGGTAATACGGCGCGGCACAGCTAGTTATTGATAAAAATATTTTACAAAGATTCTAAATCCAACGTGGCTAAAGTATAAGTAATTTTGCTACTTCTTCCTTCTTCTTTATCGTATGGGCAATGGTTACCCTGGTGACGGAGTTATACAAGCCGCCCAGTAGCTCTCTGACATGCCTTATCGACTGTTCTCTAACGACAACAACCGGAACCCACAGCTTAACGCGCCCTCCGAAGCACGGAGACGCTCGAAATTAAACCACTTTGACGGTCACCCATCTATATGTTGCCAGCATGCTTAGGTGCTTCACCTTGCTCACTTACGGACCGGCGAGCCCAACTGGCAAGATGAGAAGTTGTTTTGCTACTGATTATCACACTAATATTATAAAGGCGAAAGTTTGGGAGTGTGTATGTTTGTTACTTATTCACATCTAAACGGCTGGAGCGATTTTCATAAAATTTAGTATGGAGTTAGCTGATTCCCTGGATAAACACATAGGCTATAATTTATAAAGTGTCATGTGGGTAAAACCGCGGGGCAGCACTATCTATTACAAACAGCTTGTAATAGATAGTGGCGCTGCAGTGGAAAACTATAAACTTTGAAGTATTTTTAACCAAACTATTAAACTTAAGGGGTAAAATCGATCATGGATATAATATTAATTCAATTAACATTGTTCTACAGGTATTCCCGCATACGGTTTGGATGGCGACAACATCAGGACTGGCTTGAACAAGAACCTTGGCTTTACCAAAGAGGACCGTGAAGAGAATATCAGAAGAGTGGCAGAGGTCGCCAAACTCTTTGCTGATAGTGGCGTCGTGTGTCTCTGCAGTTTTGTATCACCTTTTGCTGAGGTGAGGTTACCGAAACATTAGTTCTCTTGGTTCACCCTTTTATGTCGAACCATAATTTTCGTTATGAGTTACGACGATGGCGGATAAAATGTTTAGATTTAGATTTGACTGCATGTGTGGCGCAGCGGCTTAGACAGTTGCCTCGCCGCTTCGTGTTGCGGGTTCGAGTCCCGCACCGGACAACTATTTATGTGACTCATAAATAGTTGTTCTGGATGTAATTTGTGTCCGTCTATTATATGTTTGTAAAGTACCCCGCGACACAGGGATAAAAATCCCTAATGCGAGCGATAAATGAAAAAAAATATACATATATATATATATATATAGGTATATATAGATAGAGCAGCCGGGTTCCAGATGCTCTCACTGGTCTGTAAGTGATTGTGGAGGTCAAACTACTAGGCTCGCGGTCAGTCCATAGACGGGTGGCCGCCAAAGTGGTTTAAGTTCTGAACGTCTCCGTGCTTCGGAGGGCACGTTAAGCTGTCGGTCCCGGTTGTAGCCATTAGGCAACAGTCGTTAAGCCATGTCAGATGCCTAATGGTCGGCTTGAACAACTTTGACACTAGGGTAACCACCGCCCACACGGTAAGTAACTTTTAAGCTACGTCATAGGATTTCAGACCGGCTTGAACACTGACACCAGGTTAACTATTGCCTATACGATAAATAAATACCCGCCGTCTTTATTTGGACTGACCACGTGCCTAGGCACTTTACCTCGCCGAACTCTTGCAGGGCTATGATTGGTTAGTGTTGTGGCGTGATAAGTTATTCCAATCTCAATGCGTCATCCCCATCGTGAGCTCGCTTTCGTTAGACTCTTAATAAGCCTGCAGTTCTAATCTTATCATGCACCATTGTATATCTTTGCAATTAAAATTTAATTAAAAAGTACAGTGTAAATATTTATCCATCTAACCTTCGATAAGTTCTCATTATAATAATCGCTAATGGACGTACTGATTTTTGATAACATATAACGAATTAGTTTATTATGATGTGAACATAATATTTTGAATACAGAAGTACATTTTAACATTATAATAGCAATTTTCAATAAAATTATATAAACATAATATACTTATTAGTATACTATTTGAGCTCGTGGCCTCGCATACTTTTATTATATTTTATTAATACAGTTGTATAGTTTGTCTCTGGGCAATAGTTTACGCTCGAATAAGAGGTCGCAAACGTTACAGAATATCATGAGGTCTCAGAGATTTATGATCCAAATTGAGCTTACTCTGGAGTGGTGCAATTATTCCAGTCTGTCCCCTGATCTATGCCCTAGGGAAAGAAACTGAAATAAAATCTAGGGACAATGTGATAAGACGACAACTCTATTGTGGCTGTGTATACGCTTCCAAAACAAAATTTTCGATGACATCAGAAAACCGTCAATCAACAAATATAAAACACAGTTTCAGATTAAATCTATTGCACGGCTTTTCTATTGTATACATTTTTAAATAAAATTGCCGATTTTAGTACAAAAAGAAAAATTTGCTTCACAAATATTCAGCTAGTGAATTGAATTAATAATATAATATTTTGGAACAGCGTGATCCACCTTTGAACCCTACACAATTCGTAATCAGATTATGATGAAGCCCAAACAAAATACAGATAAAATAAGCTGACCAAGTGAGAAACGGAATCGCACACCAAGGGTGCGTGACACCCATATATTCAAAGTTAATTATAAAATATACCTATCACTAAAATCAGGATTGCATTACGAAGTTGTGTTGTGATGTGTTATAAACATCGGTAGATTTTTCTTCTATTTATTGACGTATTCAATTATTTACTATTACTTTCTTAACAAGCTTCGGTTGATCATGATAACGGTGCAGAATTGGTGGGCAAGCGATACCTAATCAATTTATATAAAATAAAAACTTAATATTTATATAAAAGTAGTATAATTTTTAGAGCAGGCTCTTTAGTAGTTGAGGGTAACTGACGGACTAAGGTGCACAATAACGTTTATTTCTTACAGTTTTGGATGGAACTCTAGAAATAATAGAGATATACGTAAATTATTATTCAAATATTAAATAAATAACGATAACGTGCAAATGCATGTTATCGAGTATCATTTAATTGTAATGAGTTCAGATGTCAGGGTACACCAGTTCAATAGAGTACAATGACATCGGCAATAAAGCTAATGTATACGATTTCCTGACAATTATTATTAAGCTAGGCAAATTGCTTAGATGTATGGCGGAGATAAGATTCAAGCACTCTTTTTATTAACAACAAACTAGGTACTTACACAAGTTTGTTATGGGATATTACCCTAAGGGGTTGATCGTATTACGCTAATTTCGCTCGTATAAACTAACGAATACGTGTCATAATAGAACTGTGAACAAAATCTATAAGTGCGACAAAACCACAAAGACTTTCCTAACCATAAAATGAACTGCATATTAAATATCGATTTAGTCAAGAAGATTTCCTACAAGAGTGAAGATAGCCAGATGCAACCAAGGCATTGATCCCACATCTGAACTAATATGATAAAGGGAAAATATTAGATTTGTATGTTTGTGATGGCTAAGTACAAAAATACTTATTGATTTTAACGCATCAGGGAGTATTTATGGCAGGCCTCCAAGATGGACCGATGATCTTGTGAGGGTCGCTGAAAACTGGTGGATGCGGGTAGCGGAAAACCGGCATTTGTGGAGACCTTTGGGGGAGGCCTCTGTCCAGCTGTAGACGCCTTTTGGCTGATATGATGGTTATGATAATAAATAATTAGAGATTACATTTCGAACATTATAATAATGTCACCCAAGGTATCAGGGGTTTGTTCATAAAAGACTTATCATGTTGTACCTACTTAATGTTTATAGTGAGAACTGCCACTAAAATTTGTTTGGTTGTGGTTAATGCTCAGCGTTGCCGTAAAAACACATTAAAGATATTAAATTTGCCAATCAAAAGACGATTAGACGAACAAGATTTGAAATATACTTTTATAATGAATGTTTATACTTCTGTTGTTATCTTGTATATGTCTACAAAAAGTACTATATTATATTATACAATTTATCTTTCTATCTATCTGCCCGTGGGAAGGGGCGCGTTGCTAGTCAATATATAGGTCTGCAAGTCTCAAACTGGTTGTAGTTAATTATTATTCAGTTTCATGGTTAGACAGCGCTCCTTACTTCCAATATTGATGTAACACCGCGATAAAAAAATATATAAGTATATAATAAAGGAACGACAACTTTACATCGCCTTCGTTGAGACTCCGGCAGTTTTCTTGGAAGCCCATTTTGATCCGCAACTTGAGATTTTTATAAACTGCGGTTGAATACGGTACCTCTAAACCAACGACGCAGTTTATTAATTTGTTATCTTGTTCTATTTTCAAACATTAACACATTTTACAGGACCGCGAGGTAGCCCGCCGTATCCACACGGATTCTGATCTTCCGTTCTTCGAGATCTTCATCGACACGCCGCTCGAGGTGTGCGAACAAAGAGACACTAAAGGGCTCTACAAAAAGGCGAGAGAGGGGCATATAAAGGTCAGTTGTTTCTAAAATAAATATTCTACTATATAAAAATAAGTCGGGTTTTCCTTCCTGACGCTATAACTCCAGAACGCACGAACCGATTTCCACGGTTTTGCATTTGTTGGAAAGGTCTCGGGCTCCGTGAGGTTTATAGCAAAGAAAATTTATAAAATTTAACGCGGGTAACACCGCGGGGCACAGCTAGTCTACTATATAAAAATAAGTCGGGTTTTCATTCCTGACGCTGTAACTCCAGAACGCACGAACCGATTTCCACGGTTTTGCATTCGTTGGAAAGGTCTCGGGCTCCGTGAGGTTTATAGCAAAGAAAATTTATAAAATTTAACGCGGGTAACACCGCGGGGCTCAGCTAGTTTTCCTATACAAAACGGTCACTTGTATGTAATCGCTTTTATTGATAAGACTGCCAATTCCATTATATTTATATTTATAGACTTTTTAAGACATAAGTATAAAAGAGAATGGGCAATTTGGTACTCGCTCCAATAGCAATCATTGTGGTGTTATGAATAGGTCTTTTAATCAGGAAAAATATTTAAAAGGGAGACTTGTCCCAAATCTTTTTCGGAAAACCACGGGAAGCCCCCAAAGTTCCAGTTTTATTTGATATCTTAATTGCAATCTTAATACTTAACACAAAATAACTTGGTTCCGACAGCTAATGGGGACAAGCGACTCGTTCATCATTAATCCTTGTAAAAAGACCTTTCCCATGATATATGTATTATGGCTATTGGGGCATTATATATTTTTGGCCATTCTCCTATTTGAACATATTTTTTTAATATAAAAGGTGATTTTATTCTGTGTGCACTTTGGCAAAGGCCTCCTCCAACACTTTCCAATCTTCTCTTTCTCGCGAAGTCTAGTCCAAGTTTTTCCAGCTTTTTTGTTACCACATCATCTTCCCATCTTCTAAATGGTTTTCCCTTTTTGTTTTTCTACTTTGTTCCATTAGTCTTCTCCTCTAATTACATGGCCAGCCCTTTTCCACTTTAGTGATCTTAATTTCAATACCACATCTAATTGCAATGCTTGTTTCTTATTTGTTGTGATATTTTTAACACAATTTGTCATTGTTAAAAAACTTAAAAGTTGAACATGATTGTAACGTTTATGTTTTTCATCTTCTGAGGAGAGAATAAATACTTTTATGGAATTTGATTTTAATCTGTTCGTTTGTCTGTGGCATCGTAACTCCCAAACTGCTTTAGCAATTTTAATCCAGTCTGTTTCTCGGATAGTTAATTTAATAGAAATGATTGCTACATGAATCTTATTAAATGCCGTTCAGCCGTTCGGGAGTTACAATTGTACTTCTGGATTTATAAACAGTTTGTATTTTTTAAGCATGACACTTATACTTAGCCAAGGAAGCTTTCGCTGCATCACCGGACCATAGAGGAGACCGTAATGCGACTAATACGCGCTGACTGCTACAGTTACATCTATAGCAGTGAGCGTATATTAATCCCATGTTTTTCATCAGCAACAGTTCCGTGATCTTCAAAGGTTTGACTGTTATGTCGCAGGGTCTTATGTTAAACATTTTTTTAATAATGGGCATTGCCCAATATTTAAATGTACTATGGATTATATATACTGTTTATTTTATGTTTAGTTTCCTGAAAGGAAGGTACCTATTCGATATTTTTTATTATATTTTAGTGGCTAGTAAAGTTTAAATGTATTTTCACCCGATATTGTCATCACCGACTAAGTAGGAAAAATTCAAAACTCACTTCACTAGGAGAAAGTCAAAAAAAGTATGTTACCCATGTCTTATCTTATCTTATCTTAAACGGTTGATGGAAAGAATGGTTGAAAACTATGAAAATGATTTTAACAGTAATTATTAAAAGATCAGTTCCGATTACAAGTTATACCAACTTGTAAAAGAAAGTCAAAATAAAATGATAAATAATAACTATTTGGGACATATCACACAGCGCCATCTAGGCCATACTCAGCAAAGCGTGTACTTATGGATACTAGACAACGCATAGACAGCCTTATTTAAAAACGCTACTTAAATTTAAACCGGCCGCTTAACCATGGGTTATCAAAATTTTCATTTAAAAACATGATTTACTGTGCTACAAACTTATCTGGCCCGGTGGCCAAAAGTAGAACTAATGACGCCAGTTTGAAATGTCAATCCATGACATTCCTGCCATTGATTGTTTGTTGCGCGTATTTATTTTTCTCTTTGTGGTTTTTAATTGTGAAAAATGCCGAAAGCTTTAAAAATTGATGCGGGGAACGTTATATTACAAGTATTGAATTATATGAAGGAAGAATAACGCCTTCAGGCACCAATTATACCCTTCAATAAGTTGTATGAATGCGTAGCTGCTGCTACAGGTTAGTGTTGTCAGCTTCTGAAAAAATACGAAATTCCCCCTCGCTCTTTAAATTAAAATACATATTTTAAAATATTCATTATTTATTTAATTTTTGCTGTTTCCTTTGTAGGTGTCTGGGAGTGATGTGTAAGAAAACTTGTGAAAGAAAAAGAGCATGGTAGATAGAATTCTATAATCCTATCATTCAGTGCAGAAGCTTTTGATAAAATAATAGTCAATGAATGGCAAAAGCATTGCAATAATGTACAAAAATATTGAAAATGTGTATCGAAAAAGGGATGGATACTTAGACGAGCCTTTCATCATTCATGGTAGTGATAGTGAAAGTGAAAGCAGTGATTGCGATAATGATGATGATGAAATGACTTCTGAATTAAACCATTCCGGTCACATAATAATACCTGGAGCATCTCCGTTAGAGAACACATAGCATACATTTTATGTAAATGATCATAATTATTGTATAAAAATATAAAGATGTTATAAAGATTAGTAATGACAGTATTTGTTTGCTTTTTAGTGAAGTAACATTTACGTTACAATGTGCATATTATTTTTACCCACTTTATTGCAAAAAATATTTACTAGCAACACTAAATGCGATAACAGCGACGCTGCCACCGGGTCAGAAAAGTTTGCCGGACTGTAACTTTAACCCGCGGTTAAGCCATGTCAAAATTTAAACCGCGTCGGCCCCTGGGTTATACCTAGTTTAAATATGGCGGATTTTATTTGCATCAGCTGACGTTTTGTTACACGTTTGTTTGTGAATGGAGGTTTTATGGAAATTATTAGCTGTTTTAAGTTTTAAAATAAATACTGAATCCAAATCCAATCCAATCCAAAATCTACCGAAGAAAATCAAAAGTCGTTTCCATGTCTACCATAGAGAAAAAATCATAAAGTTTTGACACCTAATCCGATTTAGTCGATTAATTTTGGTCAAGTTCTATACCAGTCCCAGAAATGTTGACAGAGTAAAATGAAATGACGTTACTTTGCTGAGAAACCTTTAAGTAGGGTTTTTAAATAAAGAAATAGTTGAGCGGGGTTCAAGTGGTTGAGCAGGGTTTAGCTGAGACATGGTTAGGCGGCGGACCACGGATTTATTTTAAATAAGAACGAGAAATACTTATGTACTTATTTTTTGTAAATACAAGAGCACCCAGACCTTAACAAGCATACATGTTCTTGAACACAAATATCTGTCTTGTGGGAAGATCGAACCCGCAACGTTTGGATAGAGGGTGGTTTACTACCAAATAAGTCACGGCAATGAATTCCTTACTACATAATTATAACCAAATAAATGTAAATGGGATCATTCGGAAAGCATTCCCTATCGTCCGAAAATTTGAAGTACGTCAGTTATCTGATTCCCATAGAACACGCTCTGCTTAGTTTGGGATCAGATGGCCGTGTTTGAAAAATGTCCCACGATATAATTATTATTATCACTATAACATACAAAAAAAAACATATGAATTGATGGCGGTCACCGTAGCCTAGTTGGCAGTGCTCCTGCCTACGAAGCTGGTGGTCCTGGGTTCGAATCCCGGTAAGTGCAAATATTTGTGTGACGAGCACGAATATTTGTTTCTGAGTCATGGATGTTTTCTATGTATATAAGTATTTATCTATCTATATAAGTATGTATATCGTCGCTGGTACCCATAGTACAAGCTGTGCTTAGTTTGAGGCTAGGATGATCTGTGTGACATTGTCCCCGGATATTATTATATTATTATTATTATGATAAAATGCAATAGTTGTACATGTTAATTATACATATACAATCAGCTCTTAGAATGATCATAATTTTTGCAATATTTAGTGAGTAACAAGAAAATGTATACCTAACAATTTAGTGACGTTTGTTAAACTTATAATGCTTTTATTTGCAGGGTTTCACAGGTATCACTCAGGAATATGAGCGGCCGGAAGCCCCCGAGCTTGTGGTCCAGACCGTCGGGTCTACTATCGAGGAGTCCACCATGCATGTCGTGCAGCTACTTGAATCGGAGGTAAGTGATACGTTTCTCTTATTTTCTAAGTGAGTATCTTATAGAGTATCTTGACGAGCCTGTGGCGTGGTTGGTAAAAATTTGCTTTGCACGCCGCAGGTCGTGGGTTCGATTCCCACCCAGGACAGATATTTGTGTGCATGATCATGTCTTTTGAGTGTGGGTGTAATTATCTATATAAGTATGCATTTACAAAAGAAAAGTAGCAAATGTAGTATATCAGTTATCTGGTTTCCATAGTACAAGCTCTGCTTAGTTTGGGATTAGATAACCGTGTGTGAATAATCTCCTAAGATATTATTATAGTATCATAATTTGTACACTAGCAATGTCCCATCTCTGTCGCTTTTCTCCATTCACTATCTAGGTTGCCTGAAAAAGATCACGCTTTGTGATAAAGACGCCATTTGTACTATTATAATTTGTATATTTTCTCGCTTTGTATTATTTCTTTACGTGTACAAATAAAGTGTTTATCTATGTATCTATCTATCATGAGCAAATCTACCCAGATTTCTTAGATAAGTCTTTTACCATCACTAATCACACCACGGATCGGATCAAAGCATCTAGCTTTGAGAGGCAATAGTATGACTTAATTTTTCTCGTCTCACCAGCGCAGGTCTCATCTATATAATTACGTATTTACAAAAGAAAAGTAAACCTACGTCTGAGTCGCTAGTCTCAAACTGTTGAGTTCCTTGCTCTACCACGCGTTGGACCCGGTTCGGTTTGGTGAATGCATGGAATGCTAAGAGGTCTTCTATGTAGTATATCAGTTATCTGGTTTCCATAGTACAACCGGTCACCGGTCCGTAAGTGATCGGCGAGGCAAGCAACTAGGTTCGCGGTCAGTCCATAGATGGGTGCAGCCAAAGTAGTTTGCTAAGCATCTCTGTGCTTCGGAGAGCACGTTAAGCGGTCGGTCCCGGTTGTAGCCATTAAGCAGTCGTTAAGCCATGTCAGTGTAGGCCACTGACATGGCTTTAACGACTGCCTAATGGCATCCCTAATGTCAGAGTTGTTTAAGCCGCCCGGCTAGGGTAAAACCATTGCTCATACCATAAGTTAGTAAGATATCTTCGCTAAGGATAAGGATGGGTATCCTTGCAGGTCTCTGGTAGCACCGTTAGGTATTGGTGTCAAGAGAATAAAAAAAATATTATCTCGTGACTTAATTATACAGTCTTCTGAGAATAAACGTGAGCAACTTGAGAATTAACTATTTCTCATGATTAAGTGAATAAATTGAAGACTTCTAAATAGATTGCTGGTTTAATTATATTTAAAAAAAAATCTATGCCCTTGAATGTTTCCTTATTGAAAGTTAACTTAATTAAGTGCATACAAATAAAACCCTAGCTTTTAGGAAATAAATGTACCAACAAATGGATAGATAAGAATATATTTTTTTTTATTCTTTATGTCGGTTGTATAATGCCCCTTCCCTTTTCAAGGTGTTTGTATCCTGATTGTCCATTAGCATCGGTTGTTTTATTGAGTGCATGCTAATAATTTAGATTATTATTGCAAAACAGCGGTCATTCGCTCAAAGAGCAGCCCGACTAGGGAAGTACCTGCACCTTACAGAAGACGTTCCTTAATAACAACATAAATAATTTTAATGGTAGGGAGAAGGATCAGCAACACTAGTTTCCCGACTCTTAAAGCCAATAACGCACCCACGACACCTCTGGTGTTGCAAGTGTACATGGGCGGCGGTGATCACTTACCATCAGGAGCACCACTTGCTCGTTTGTCGCCCTCTGATATAAAAAAATATCTCTTGGCCTACGTCAGTTAGGATTAATTTTTATGCTACACTTTCTATGTACAGACGCCAGCACATCAAGTCACCCCAATCTGTCAATTGAAAGTGGACCTTTGCTCATGTGATAAAGATGAAAATCAATGAAAGTAATTTGACAGATTGGGGTAGCTTGATGTGCTGGCGTCTGTACTTACTTGCCTATCAATCAAGGAGCCTACCTATGCGTTAACAGCCAGTTGCTATGACTGATACAGGTAAGCGGTCAATCTATAGATGTGTGAGTCCTGTGGGTCTCTGTGCATTGAAGGGCATGTGAAGCTAACGATCTCGGTTATAGTCGGTAAACAACATCGATAAGTAACCACTGTCCATACGCATGCATAGAATATCGTCATCCCGTGGGGGCGTAGAAATCGTCTAAGGAATACCTATAAGAGAACGGGCAGCAGCATTTTTTCTGTGAACTATGACCATCAAACTGCGATCGCCAACCCGTCTGCCAAGCGTGACGATTATGGTGTATTTCCATTATTTAGGGAGCCTTTTGTCCAGCTGTGGACGTACTTTGGATGAGAAGATGAGAAGTTACGTCTTGTATATTTAGCTATGGTTTTGTTTGGTTAACTTGTATAGTATTTGTATACATATACCTAATAAGTATTTTTATATATGGTCTAATTTCTTTATGCAATATCTTATCGAAGTGCACCTATCTTGTTAGGTTGTCTGGGTCCGTTTTTGGCATTAAGTCCACCATTGTAATTCCACGTGCAGAAGTTTAAAATAAATAAGTATATATATATACTCATGAAGCTGTAATATTTCTAGAACAACCTGTATATCTATATATATAAAAATCAATACCACTTTTCGTTGTATTGTTATAACTCAACAACGCCTTTACCGATTTGGCTAATTTTGGTCTTGAATTATTCGTGGAAATCCAAGGTTTGTACGTAGAGAAAATTTTAAAAAGTCTTGAAAAAGTGTAAAATCAACATCTTTCTATACTCCCATATACAATTTGTACTAATACTTAAAAGCGTAGCGAAGCACGTACCGGGCCGCTAGTTTACTATAAAAGAAAGTTAGTGTTTCCAATGCATTTGTTTATATAATCATTTTTAGGAAATTGTATTAGGTTTTATAACAAGCTTCCTACTCAAATTACTGATCTGCCTGACACAAGTTTGTAAAACACATATTAAACGTGTACTTATGGCTAGGGGTTATTACACCACTAAAGAGTACATCGATGACAAAGACGTCTGGCTCTCACTTCCTACCTGCACATTGCTCGCTGGAGATCTTGTAGCCATATAGACATGACTGATCTGCTGTGTTACGTGAACTATCTGTAAATGATTGCTATCATATACTTAATTTAAAATTATTGACTCTGTCTCAAAATGAATAATGTTATTGTTTCGAAGTTTTTCTTTTGTATACCTAAATATAATCTAAAATAATAAGCATTCAGACAACCGATCGAGCATATATTGTGTTTGCCTACTAAATAATTACTCTAATTGGACCAAATCCCGTGTTCATGCCCGGTTGAGTATGTTTCGCCGGACCGTCTCAACTGGGTCGTGTTGAAACCGGTAGTAGATGAACCCACTGAGTTTGTTTCGCTGGGTCTTCTCAGTTGGGGCGCATTGGATCCGGTGGTAGCATTAAAGCGCGACCGTCGTTATTAACACAAGGTCCGTCATAATAATAATACCTTTAATATAGACAGAACCATTGACAATATGTAGTGAAAATATTAGACTTAAACTAGATAATTAAACATAATCTCTTGACAATAACTTGATACGAGCTAGCTAAATATCATTTCTGTAATAAAATAAATTTTATAAATGTTTTCATACAAGATGTACCTAAATATCTATGTTACTAGAAATAATATCTAATGTATACAACTATATTACTACAAACATGTTCTGACTATTTACAAGCGCTTTTTTAAAGTCTACGTGAATAAAAACCTTTTTTATTTATTTATTTATTTAATGAGGTCCTAGGTTCTAATCCCGAACCGGGACATGTTTTATTCTTGGTTTTGTTAAGCTAATGCCCTTCCTCAGTTATCTCTTTTCAAGGTATTTGTACTGATTTTCAATGAATATAGATTGTTTTATTAACTGCATTGTAATAGAATTTTAATTAACATTATAATTAATATTATAAATCGTAGCTGCGTGATAATAATAAATTAATGAATTATGAGAGGCCAAGCTCGTTTTCATTGATGAGCAACTCGACAGGTTAATTATCTTTGTGGTCCTATGCGTGAGTAAGGTCGCCATAGTTCGTTGCTGTATGTAGGTAGGTACTGCTAGAGAGATATTTTCTACGGTAACAGGCTTTACATGAAGTGGGTCGTATTGTTATTTGCCAAGATGGTGTTGGCATCCAGCTAGATTTATGTAGGACCATAGCGAATCCAGCTATATTTTTCAACCGATTTCTAAAGAAGAAGGTTACGTTTTTCGTAGGTATGATACGCGTTGTTTTTTTTATATCAGAGGGCAAGTGGGTCCGCTGATGGTAAGTGATCCGCCGCCCATAGACGAGGAGTCGCGGGTGCGTTGCCGGCCTTTAAGAGTTAGCAAACAAGTGTGGCTGGCCCTTCACCCTCCCCAATGAACTCTGGCGACTTTACTCACACTCGGAAACACAACATTAAAATTATTAATGTTATTATTAAGGAATGTCTTCTGTAAGTTGGAGGTACTTCCTCAGTCGGGCTGCTCTTTGAGCGAGTGAACGCTATGCCTTACCTCTCTTAATGTCTTAGGAAATTATAAAATTTTATTCAAATCCGTAGGCATGCAGAAGTGTTTAGGTTTATAAAAGTTTATGACAGTTATATGTTTTCATATAATTAGTTTTAAGAAAGTTTCTGAGATAATAATGGCAAGTACGATTGATACGAATTTTATTATTAATTATCACAATAAAATCATAAATTGATATATATATTATCTGTAATAGTCATTCTTATATCACATACACAGATTGTACATTGGGGGTCTTATCATTAGCGACGTTATGATAATGCATAGAGTTGAATATTAATTATGGTTAGCAGTAGCAGTTATGATTATGTAATATAGCTAGCAGTAGATTTTTTCAAGCAAATCTAATAGCTAAAGGCAAAGTATTTCACTGCCTAGATACCTGAAAACTCAATGAAATTAATTCTTAAGTACCTAATGTCTATATCAGCATTTTTTACAACTTAGTCAGCAACAAGCATACGGCCCGCCTGATGGTAAGTGGTCACCGCAGCATGTGGACTCTTGCAAAGCCTTGCAACACTTGCGCGTTCAGCGAAACTTTCTCTTACGTACGCTCAAGCTGCGGAATAATTTCCCTGCCACTTTCCTAACGTTAAATTATTAAGAGATTAGATCATAAGGACCTTCAAAAATGGAGTGCTAAGGATCCTAAAGGGTCTGCACTTTAGGATCCTTGGCACTCGATTTTTCAAGGGCATTATGATCTAATCTTTGCTCTTTTTGTAGTATGAAAATAGTGCTTATGTCAGCTGCCGAACCCCACAGCAGAATGCAATAGGACATAATGCTATGGAAGTACGCGAAATATACTAATCTAGCAGTTTGTTCATCTGACAATTGTCTTATTTTTCAAACGGCATAGGAAGCCGAACGTAATTTAGCTGCTAACTTTTCAATCATAGGAGCACATTGCAATTTTGAGTCTAGTGTCAATCCGAGAAATACGGTCCACGGAACTAAATCTAAAATTTCCTCATTTAGTGCAACTGTTGGTATAACATGTCTCACATTCGGTAATGAGAATTTATTTGATACATTTCGTTTTCCCTGCATTTAATAAGAGGTTACTTGCTGAAACCATGTTGATATAAGGCCGAGTGTTTTATTTCGTTCAATAAGATCTTTGTCCAGGAAGGACTTACTTTACTTTAAATATAAGCGACGTATCAACAGCTAACAAAACTGATACTTTCTCCACCAAATAAAAATGAGCCCAGAATAGTTCCCTGGGGCACCCCCATTTTCACAAGATGACGTGCCGAAATGATACTGTCTATCGAAACTATCTGTTCACGACCCGATAAATAGGTCACTTAGAGAGTTACCAGATATTCCATAGTACTGCAGTTATACAACGAGTGTACGGTGATCAACGCAATCGGAAGCCTTGGAGAGATCACAGAAAACTCCCAGCTACCTATCCTGTGACCCCTCCCAAGCTTCAATATAGACTTCATTAGGGTACACCCCGCAACTTGAGTCGAGCGGCCCCATGTAAAACCAAACTGCTTGTTATGCAATATCCCATTCACGTTAAAGTGTGACAATATTCGGCTAAGCATGAGCTTTTCAAATATTTTACTTAAAGCTGGAAGGATTGAGATAGGTCTGTGATTCGTGGCATTCTTAGTACAACCTTCCTTGAATACTCTGCCTATACCATAAAGGAAGATAATCTCAGTCATTCGAGTAAAAGAGAGATTAATAAAAACTTCTTTAGGTCTTTAATAAAGTACATCTTTTCAAACAAATGTATCTATGTTCACTAAAAGATTTTTAAATTTGCAGAGCATCATTCCGCGCTTTGAGAATAAACCTGCAGGCGTCGAAGAGCTGTTCATCTATGGCAACAGGCTGACCAGTGCTATTGAGGAGGCGGCCCGACTGCCGCAGATTGAGCTCACCACCGTCGATCTCATGTGGGTCCAGGTAAGAAACAGTTTTTTTTTGGTAATACTTAATTTTACTTAAGCGTTAACCATCGGAAAATAGATGTTGGTTGTGAATCAGGATTAGCATACAAACAACGAAAACATTGAGAACACTTTGCGAATCCGGTTTTGGTTTCATTCTATAGCATTTTTCACGAAGCAAAGCGCGTAAATCCAAACTGAAACGTAGATGGCGCCAACATCTTACTTAAAAGGTTAGCAAGGGAACTCGTAACTTTGATCTGTTGGTGTGTAACGTTCGTAGGTTAACGGCACATTGCCTACCCCGGATTGGTTGAAAGTACAGATTCGATTCCCACCGGATAGATAATACGAATATTCCCGGAGGATTTTAAAACACAATATTGTTATTTTGTATCTCATCATTTATAAGTGAACTATTGTAAGTTTTTATGAGCACTAAAATTTCTTGAAATCCTATCCATCGGACACTCAAATAGGCGACACGTAAGGGCAATTTTATGTATACCGTGTTCTTTTCCTACGAGGTACATTAGAGAGAGATAAAATAAGATTTCAATTAGTCTAGTAGTGTATAAACTAAATCGCCAGCGTTAATAATTTGGAATTCAGGAATAAGGATTGAAATAAATATATTCGTTATTTTCCTTGTCAAAACTTCGCTTACATAATACCACACACGTAGTTTTCCAAAATAAAATATGATAACACGACACTGTATTTATGAACGCTTATCATATTGATTTTATCTCGCCACTAATTCTTTCCTACTTTTATCGATTTATCAAGTATCTGCGCACTTTGTACTTTACTGAGTTTTTTAAGCTTTTTATTACAAAATGACATCATCATCATTATATCAGCCGAAATACGTCCGCTGCTGGACAAAGGCCTCTCCCAAAGTATCGAAATCCTATATAACGCAAGATCATCTTGTACTGGGAATCTATAGCTTGATATGTAGCCGTGTGAACAAGCTCTGCTTACTTTGGGATCAGATGGCCGTGTGGGACTAATGTCGCAGGATATTATTATATATTAATATTTATGAACGACTCATAGTGATGAATGGAAATCGGAAATTTAGGGCTACGTACAGACGCCAGCACATCAAGCTAGCCCAATCTGTCAAATTTCCCCAATTGAAAGTGAACCTTATGCTTATGTGATGAAGTTGAAAATCGATTTTTGACGAAATTTGACAGATTGGGGTGCTGGACGTGCTGGTGTCTGTACCTAAAATACGTGAAATCATAATGCTGTAATTTTGCGATCTATATGTTTTCAAGTTCGTTTGTCACGGGTCAAGATTGCTGTCTTGCGTGTTGTTTCGATATTATAGCTATTAGGACGAGGTCGTCGCGTTATGTCATCTTAAACTTAAAACTATAAGTACTACATTGTTCTTAATTAAACATCATCTTTAAATAAATACCTAACCGTGGTTCAGTTTAATTATTTTTTGCATTAAAGAGTTCTTATTAATACAATTATTCTGAAGGACTTTAGAACTTTGTGGAAATAAATTGACATTTAAGGTTAAGATCAGAGTGCCTCCATTTAATTGAGTTGTTTAGAATCATTATTAGAACAATCATGAAAAGTATAGATATCATAAAAAGAAACAATTTATGTTAGTTAACCGCGAACGACAATTTAATGAATACACTACATGATTTCTTTTTGCCACTTGTGTTTTTGTTTAATTTTACCGTTATTTATAACTGCAATTTAAACAAATGATAAATTAATTTGAAAATAAATAACTAATTAGGATGGTGAACTTTAAGTACCCTAAACAAAACCCTGGGAAATCCTATATTTAATCACCTGGCGGGGATCAAACCTGTACCCTCTCTCAATTGGGGGTAGGCCCTCTCCTATTAACCTTTAAACAGGCGATATATACGAGGTATTTATACGATATGTACGAGGCCACAATAATTTGAACCTTATCACTTTGCAATAAGGTTCAAAAACAATGAAAAAAACGTATAGCAAAGCCTGGTTAAGGATTAAGGTATGAAGGATACACACCAGCAGATAGATTTATGACCTTTATGGAGGATGTTAGTGCCATCCAGTGACTTTGTTTAAAGAAATATGGCTGACTGATATGTTCACAGTTGCATCTGAAAGATAACACCTTACATACTAACACATTTTATAGCATTAATCGCTATACAAATCTTAAATTATGATCATATGATAAGACGATTAAATTTATGATTTCCTCGTTTTGAGATTAGATTTATATATAGACAACATTTATATATATATATATATATATATATATATATATATATATATATATATATGTATGGTTTTTTGGCGCCAACGCGGAAAAAGACGCATCGGGGCATTGTTTCTTTTTTAAAAACTGGTGTAAACTCAAGTTTTTATGTGTAAATATGGTGGATTTTTAGACATAACATCATGGACAACGTACACAAGTGGAGGAAAGTGCCATATTGCCGTGAATTGAGATCTTCTGTGTTAAATCTAAAACTCCATATAAGCCTCTAGTAAAGTCTCCACTGCTTTATTGGGATACGACAAGGACTACGTATGACTTGACTGTGACGGACTTTACTTGACATGACGAAAATAAATGAAATAATAATATATTTTACGGAAGGCTCATAAGGCCGAAGAAGACAGAGCCGTAAAAATGAATTTAAAAATAAATATGTATACTAGATTGCAGTGTGGTGACGGCGCTCGAATATGAGACAGACTATTATCACCCCATGTCATTCCGTGGGGGAGTAGAAACCGACCCGAGGGAGTGTCTGCCAGAGGACGTGCAGTAGCGTCTCTCTTGAGTACTATTACCCTCATACTGTGATCGCCAACCCGTCTGCCAAGCGTGGTGATTATGGTATATCCCCCAAGATGATTCTTGGGGGAGGCTTTTGTCCAGCAGTGGACTTTTTACAGCTGTTATGATGATGATTATGATCCTAGATGTATATACTTTTGATTGATCCGAGTACCAAATAGTAAAGTATACTAATTTGTACTCGGACAGTCTGATCTTGACGGTCACCGTAGCCTAGTTGGTAGTGCTCCTGCCTACGAAGCTGGTGGTCCTGGGTTTGAATCCCGGTAAGTGCAAATATTTTTGTGATGAGCATGTATATTTTTTTCTGAGTCATGCATGTTTTCTATGTATATAAGTATTTATCTATCTATATAAGTATGTTAGGGCTAGGATGATCTGTGTGACATTGTCCCTAGATATTATTATTATTGTCCTGTACACGGATCCCACAAATGTTGTCTAGTATACTAGCATAAATATAATCTCAAAACATTTTTTTTATACATACTAATATAAAACAAAAACTTTACTAATGAGTCTGTAGACAGATCACTGAAAAGTTACTGAGAATAGCGAAATTATTCTGTTTTATTAAATAAAAATAAATAAATAAAAAACTATTTTATTCACGTAGACTTTAAAAAATTATTTCTAGTAACATAGATATTTAGGTACACATTGTATGAAAACATTCATAAAATTTATTTTATTATAGCATTGATATTTAGCTAGCTCGTATCAAGTTATTGTCTAGAGATTATGTTTAATTATCTAGTTTAAGTCTAATATTTTTACTACATATTGTCAATAGTTCTGTCTATATTAAGGTATTATTATTATGACGGACCTTGTTTTAATAACGACGGTCGCGCTTTAATGCTACCACCGGAACCAATGCTCCCCCTCCCCCCTATTTACTAGGTTAATATTTAGCAAAGACTCTTCAGTTCTTAATACAATGTTTATGAGGTAATCTTACACAAAATCTTGTTATTTCAGGTATTGTCCGAAGGCTGGGCTCACCCTCTGAAGGGATTTATGAGAGAACATGAATATCTTCAAGTAAGTATAATACATTTCCAGACTTAATAAATGGTAGAAGCCGTGCGGTCGGGCTAAACTGTGGGTTTAAATCTTTGCGTGAAAACAGGACGCTGGTTGCTTGTGAAACCATCTTCCATACCTTGGAAAATAAGTTATCCCGTTGGTCTTAAACGATTTTAAATTTGTAGCTAGATTTAATATACGAAATAGGTATATTTTCCGGTTTGTATGGAATCTAGCTAGTATACTATAGTTTATATTTTAGCCGAAATAGTTATTTACTTAAATTCACCATATGTTCTAAAACAATTTTAAATTTTGTAGTATATTTGTTCCTAATAACATTACTTTTATACACATTCACATTCACACAAATGCACACGCACAGAAATGCACACTCACAGAAATGCAAACACACAAAAACCCATATATTACCCAGAACACTATTCCTTAAAACTGTTTAAAAAAAGAGTAATCTATTTTAATGAATAGAGTCTATGAAATTATGCTTTAAAAGAATTATATAGTATATAGAACGTATACCGTATGCTGTGCTTCTTATTTTATGCATAAAATATAATCGTTTCACCTAATCAAGCATATAATTACGGGTCAATATGGAGTGAACAGTAATCTTTAATAATTATAATTATTATTATTTAGATTCCCTAATGCGGGCGTTGTCTTAAATAAATAAACAAAATATTATTAAAGATTACCCGTACTTATAAGTTTATTTAGGTGAACCGATAACATATTGGAGAATTTGGTATTATCTCACTTACTGATCTTATTATATCCTGTATACTTCAGTACATATTCGGTTCTGGTATTTATGTAGATCTGTGGAACTTCTATATTTTTAAAATCTAATAATGTATTTTTAGGCGTTACATTCAAACTGTCTCACGCTCGCTGATGGCTCAGTTGTCAACCAGTCTATCCCAGTAGTCCTACCAGTGGAAACCGAAGTTAAGGACCGCCTGACTGGCGCCAGTGCTATCGCGCTAGTACATAACAACAAGACAGTGGCAGTGTTGCGAGCGCCAGAGTTCTACCCACATAGGAAGGAGGAGAGGTGCTCCCGACAGTTCGGGATCTATCATACAGGACATCCATATATCAAGGTAATTGGCATAATTTTGTGACGCCACTTCAATCCCAGTTGATTCATTAGCCTATATTTATATTCCATATAACATGACTCAATTTGGTATTCAACTTATTATCTTTGGTCTAGTGGTAGCGTGCTTAACCGCAGATAATGAGGTCCTGGATTCATATCCCGGGTCGGGCCAACATGTGTTTTGGGATTTTTCCGTAAAAATAAATTTCTGAGTATCAACCCGAAGTCTGGGAGTTGGTGGTATAACAGCCTCGTGCCTCGAAGAGCACGTAAAGCCGTCGGTCCTGTAACTGACCTCTTTCCAGTCGTGTCGCTAGGTGTCCCATCGGATCATCAGAGTGATGGAATAGAAAGTGCCCCTGTGTTTGCGCACACACTTGGGCACTATAATAATATGTCCCGCGCAGATGCCTAGTCTCCATTGAGACTGGCCGCCGTGGCTGAAATTCGGCTAGGAGAACATTATTATTATTTATAGCAGTGCCCGCGGACTTCGTTCCGCGTTATAAATATTTTTGTCCTTGCCCGTTTGCCCTGCGCAATACATCGGGTGAAAAATTCGAGATATTTTTTTTTCATAGCCTGTGACACTCCACAATAACGTAGCTTTCTATTGGTGAAATAATTTTGAAAATCGGTTCAGTAGATCCAGAGATTACCCCTTACAACCTCACAAACTAACAAACGTTATCTCTTTATAATATTAGTATAGATTATGTGACTTTTGTAGATGATCAAAGACGCGGGCGACTGGCTAGTGGGCGGCACCTTGGAAGTGTTCGAGCGCATCCGCTGGAACGACGGCCTGGACTCGTACCGCCTCACGCCCAACGAGCTGCGCGGCAAGTTCAAGGACTTAGGCGCTGATGCTGTGTTTGCTTTCCAAGTAAGTTATATTTAGTTCAACATCATCATCATATCAGCCAAAGACGAAAATCTTTTTTTATTTTTGAAAATGCGTCTTTACAAGAAATATAATTTTATCGGTAAACTTAAACATAAAACCCTTATTTAACTACAGAATCCAAGTCGTAGTAGCTGTTTCCGAGATAAGCAAAATAAATGTATATACAAGAATGGCTCGCGTTAAATTATTAGAAATACTACCGCTCTGTGGAATTAATTAGCTGCGGAGGCATTTCCGATCCGGTATGACATGGCAACCTTCAAGAAGCGAGCCTATTCTTTTCTTAAAGGCCGGCAACGCACTTGCGGCTCCTCAGGTGTTGCGAGTGTCCATGGGCGGCGGGGATCACTTACCTTCAGCTGACCCACTTGCTCGTTTGCCATCCCATTATATATATATATAATGGGATTTGGTGTGTGGGTAGTTGTAACATCAACACTAAAGTTTAATAGCTCTATATTTAAAATTAAAATTTAATTATTTATTTATCATTTAAATAGTATTTAATGCTTAAAATCAATAGTTGATACTGTCTACCTACCTAGTGTTATCTCCTACAAGTTCAAGAAGAATAAATACATCACAAATCACATCAACTCAGTCTCACTAAGCACTATGGAGTCAATTGTACAATCCATTGATGGGATGAGAGATCTCTTCAAAACTAAGATGGCAGATATGGAAGCACAAATTCAGCAGTCCAGCAACCTTCAGCCCACCAGTCTAGCAGCAGAATTTGGTACATTCCGAAACCTTATGTGCCAGCTTCTCAACAGTCTTCAGCAACAGGTACAAATATTAACACATGCAACTGATCGCCTTGAGATGCATAGTAGACGCAAGATCTTGTTACTACATGGAGTTCCGGAAAGCAAGGATGAAGCTGTGGAGACTGTAGTTAACATCATAACAAGCCGTCTAGAGATTCAGGAGTTCGCTGCTAGTAACATTAGACGGTGCCATAGATTGGGTCGGACATCTAAGCCGGATAAGCCGCGTCCTATCCTTCTTAAATTCCAGGATATGGGTATCCGGGATAAGGTATGGGGGGCAAAAACCAAACTGAAGAGCTCTGGCATCACAATGTCAGAATTTCTAACCAAGGCCAGACACGCGGTATTTCTCGCTTGTCGTCAACGTTACGGCATCCATAGATCGTTCACGAATCGGGGCGTTATTTACGTTGTTGGCCAAGACAATACACGGCATATAATACATTCAATGTCGGACATAAACAACATCGGGCATCAAAACACAGCTGAAGACAACGAATCTGCTGTCTCCGAGCCAGCCGCATCGACTACTGCGCCGAAGAACACCGCAAGGTCCAAGCGAGCCGTCACTAAAAAGTGATATTTTCATTTGTGATCGCAGTCTGGGTAGTAAGTCCCTTATTTTAGCTTCTACCCCTTATTCGCTTTTACAAACATGCCATTCGATGTTTGCTTTTTTTATAAGTAGTTATGAGATGACACTCAAAGAGAATATAAAAATCAATGATTAGACAGATGTGGGCGGATATTCTCGCTCAATTTATCGTTTATGCTTTAGTTAAGTTTCTTTTGTGTTGCCATTCTGTTTAACTATTAATATAACTAAAATACCCCGACTGCGATAACATTTCCATAAAAAGTATAGGATTTTATTAATCATTTTAGTACGTAGTGTTATTTTAATATGTTTTAAGACTGTCGTGTTACGAGTATAGTGTTTGAGTTAGTTTTTTATCTTTTATATTTGTACTTCTTTTTTTTTATATTATTGTTGTATCTTAATCAACACATAACCGGTGGGTGGACAATATAAAGCAATTTTTATAAGTATAGTATTATAGATTAGTTTTAGTAATTATTGTATATTATTTTATTTATCTATTATTTAATATTTATGTTGCAATCAAGTTCTTATAGTGATGATGAAGACTTTGTTTCATTGACAAGCGATGAAACAAGTTTTGCCAGTATACCCTCCTTGACAGAAACTTTAGATTCTCAGTTCTCTGATGTTCCCAAGAACTTTAATGTTATTCACATCAACGCCCAGAGTATTCCGGCACATTATTCTGATATGCTGGCCAGTTTTGACTGTAAGAATATCCATGCAATCCTTGTCTCTGAATCATGGCTTAAACCATGTCTGCTCTCTACTTCATATTCCCTACCCGGTTTCCATCTGATTAGGAACGATCGTATTAATGGTAATGGCGGGGGCGTTGCTATATATCTTCGATCACATATACCTTATCGTATTGTTAATATGTCATCGCAGCCTCCCCCAACAAACGCCGGCGAGCATCTTTTCCTAGAAGTAGAGATGCATCATACGAAAGTCCTTCTTGGTGTTTACTACTGTCCTTCTTTGCGTATAAACTACTTCTCCTCTTTGGATATCCTTCTAGAAAACTTAGTTCCAGCTTACAGTCATGTAATAGTCATGGGGGACTTCAATACTTGCCTCCTTAAAAATGATTCTCGTTCATCTACTCTTCAGTCGATAATTCAGTCGCATAATCTTTCTCTATTACCTCTTAATGCTACGCATAACTTCCCTAACTGTACACCATCTCTCTTAGACTTAGTAATTGTTTCTTCCAAAGGGCATGTGGCTCATTATGGTCAATGCCCTGCGGACTCTTTTTCATATCACGACCTTATTTTCCTGTCGTATAAAATTCGTCCACCTAAGGCGAAACCAAAAATTCTTTTGCAGCGCAATTTTAGTGGCATGGACACTGATAATCTTCGGAGAGATGCTAGTAATATTGACTGGTGTTCACTAACTTCTGCGAACTCCATTGATAATAAGGTGTATTTGTTTGAAGCTTCTTTAATTCAACTCTACGATGTCCACGCACCTATTAAAAGGGTCAAACTAAAGCATCTTCCTGCTCCATGGCTTACTCAAGATATTAGGAAATTGATCGATAGGAAAGCAGTAGCTAAGTCACGATACAAATCTGATCCATCAGAAAAAAATAAATCAAAGTATAATTCGGCCAGGAATCACTGTAATAAGGTGTGTAGGAATGCTCAACGCCAACACATTCATAGCTCAGTCCAAAATGGTGACCCAGCAAAAGTCTGGAGATATTTAAGATCTTTGGGTATAGGGAAATCACGTCAAAACAACATTTCTAAAGATTTAGATATTGATTCACTAAATCTTCATTTCTCAACGTCGTCCAATTTTGATAGGACAACTAAAAAGAACACATTACAGCGTCTTTCATCGCTTCCCAGCCCTAACTATTCACAATTTAATTTTAATCAATTCTCTGCTTGTGATGTTAAGAAAAGCATACTATCAATCACATCCAATTCTATTGGAAGTGATTGTATCAGTCGTAATATGATCCTCCCAATACTTGATGAGATCCTACCTGTCCTTGTTCATATCCTTAACTTCTCAATTTCCAGCGGTACTTTTCCCTCGGCTTGGAAAACTGCACAAATTACTCCACTACCTAAAAAACCTAATCCTTCTTCCTTTTCTGACTACCGGCCCATATCCATATTACCTTTCCTATCCAAAGTCCTAGAGCGTCTTATCCATTCCCAATTGAGTTCATTCCTGTGTAAAAATTGTCTCCTTAATCCGTGTCAGTCCGGGTTCCGTCCCGGCCACAGTACAACCACAGCCTTGGTCAATATTACGGATGATATACGACTGGGCATGGAGTGTGGAAAGTTGACGGTGCTTGCGCTGCTAGATTTTAGCAACGCATTCAACACCGTGGACTTTGACATTCTGCTTGGCATACTACGCTCTCTTAACATATCTCCAACGGCAATTGATTGGTTTCGTAGTTACCTGTTTGGTCGCCGGCAACGTATTCGCATCGAAGAGTCTTATTCTTCTTGGTGCTATACTAGTGCAGGCGTGCCACAGGGTGGCGTTTTATCTCCATTACTGTTCACGATATTTATAAATTGTATTTCCTTTAATTTAACTTCTTCCTACCACCTTTACGCAGATGATCTACAAATTTATACTCAGGCATCTGTAGAACGACTTAGTGAAGCAATAAGTATCATCAATAATGACTTAGGCCGGATAAGTCTATGGAGTGCGGAACATGGTCTTACGGTGAACCCCATTAAAACCCAGGTTATTGTGATTGGTAGTTCACGCATGATATCCAAGGTCGACTGGTCACAGATCCCCCAGATTATCTTTAACAATACTTTAATACCTTTTAGTGATAATGTAAGAAATCTGGGGGTTTACTTCGACAAAACTTTTTCATGGGGTCCACAGCTCGAGCAAACTAGAATGCGTAATTTCCTTCCAACCGCCACTAAAATTGCACTAGCTCAATCTCTTCTTTTTCCCATCCTTGACTATGCTGCTGCCAGTTATCTTGACCTTACAGAGGACAAACTTGATAAACTCGAGCGCCTCCAAAATTTCTGTATTAGATTCGTATTTGGACTCCGCAAATACGATCACGTCACCGAATTTCGTAAAAAACTCGAGTGGTTACCAATCCGACTTCGCCGTAATACTCACATACTTTGTCTCCTTTACAATATTTTGTTTAATCCAACAGCTCCTATTTACCTTAAGCAACGGTTTGAATTCGTTTGTGATACACATTCTAGGTCTTTGAGATCATCAGAGAACTTAAAATTACATATTCCAGTGCACTCTACAGATTTTTATGATAAATCTTTTTCTGTCCAAGCAGCTCGGCTATGGAATTTACTTCCTGTAGAAATAAGACGTGCACAAACTCTGACCTCATTCAAAATTTCTTTAAAAAAACACTTTTTATCGCTTTAAATCATCTTCATAATTTATGTTTTTTATCTCTTAACTGCTTTTTGTAACCTCCTTTTTCAAAACTCCTTAATTGAATAGATGTATAATATTTTGTATGTATAGTATATTATTATAGTATAGTATTATTAGTATTTAAAATATAAGTATGTTTATGTAAATTGTATATAAGTACATAACTTTGAATACTTGACTGTACACTTACAGCTACTGCCTTTTCTAACTTACTGTTTTCCTTGTCCACCCAACGGTTGTCTGGAAGAGATTGCTACAAAGCAATAAGACCGCCGATTGTACCTGTATTTGCTTATTTTTAAGTCATGTATTGTTTCTTTTGGTGCAATAAAGTGTACTCTATCTATCTATCTATCTATATAAAAAAACTTACATTCTATACGTAAAGTACAATGTAGGATTAAAGTTGGTGACTATATTATCAAATTGAAAACATGAGTATGTAGAGGTGATACTGTATCCTTAAAAGCTTTTGCATTTAGTGCTATTAACCCATATGTAGTATCATGAGATGAAATCAAACAGCTTAAAAGGTAACTTTTATCTTCTGATGTTTTTAATTAGTGGTTTATTTATACTGATGTCTCTCGTTCTGTTTCAGCTACGCAACCCAATCCACAATGGTCACGCCCTACTTATGCAAGACACTCATCGCCAGCTGGTCGAGAGGGGATACAAGAAGCCGGTCCTTCTTCTACATCCACTTGGTAATTACAGAACAGTGGCATTTCTTTATTTTACATGGCCAAACTGATAAAGGTCGTTACATCTCTTTCTGAATCGTTTGAAATGTAAGATCGAGTGAAAAGGACAGGATTTTTTTTCAGAAAAGCTTCTTTACGAACTCTTGACTTGGGGTGTAACCTGGCGAATGCTTGACGAGAGCGTTAAGAAAAGTTCAATAGGGCGAGGCGAATTGAAGTCTTAGTCATAGTCATTTATTCATAAACAATATCAATTGTGTTTGAATGTAACATAAATGATTAAAATATAATAACAATTATCAATATTATCTTAATCCTCTAATAAGCATTAATAACCAATAAAAGGGGGGTCTAGCACATACCCCATGACTATGACAGATGGAACCACAATTGTTTCTACTGCTACAGAAGTATGTAATTTATTCGCATCGTATTTCTCATCTGTTTATAGAAACGCTACCCGAATAAGTAGTGATTATAATGACGCCGCATTCTTAAAATTATTAAATAATAACAGCGAATGCTTAACAACACCAGTAATACAATCCGCGGCTCTACTTAAAAAGTTAAAAGATCTCGATACAAAAAAGAGTGCCGGGCCCGATGAAATACCTCCGTTTTTTATTAAAGCGTGCGCATCTGAACTGGTTTGTCCTCTCAAGATAATTTTTAACAAATCCTTATCCTCCGGAGTATTTCCTCAAAAATGGAAATCGGCAAAAGTTGTTCCAATTCATAAATCTGACAGCGACGATTGCATATCCAATTACAGGCCGATATCCATTCTTTCAACATTTGCCAAACTGTTTGAATCCCTGATCTGTCCGTATTTTTAATACCACTTGAAACTTTACCTAAGTGATTACCAACATGGGTTCGTTTGTGCACGCTCTACAAGCACGAATTTGGTGTCATTTACAGAAACTTTAGTGGAGGCTATTGATTCAGGTCATCAAGCAGATGTAATTTATACGGATTTCAGTAAAGCGTTCGACAAAGTTTCCCACAAAATATTAATAAAAAAATTAAGGGCTTATGGAATCACCGGGAATTTGCTGAACTGGATAAGTTCCTATCTGGCTAACAGATCATTTTACGTAGTAGTGAATGGGTTTCAATCGACATTGTATAACATTTCTTCAGGGGTACCACAGGGATCTCACTTAGGGCCCGTCTTATTTAATTATTTCATTAATGATATACCTACATGCTTTCGGTATTCCAAGATTTTTATGTATGCTGATGACCTCAAATTTCTAAGAATAGTAACAAATGAAGATGACACAAAACACTTACAAAGGGATCTAGACAGATTGGTTCAATGGTGTGATAAGAATGAAATGTATTTAAATTATAAGAAATGTTATCACGTTAAATATTCTAGAAAAAATAACTTAATTACATCTAATTATATAATTAATTCTGAAACAATTAAAGAAGTAGACGTTATAAGTGACCTTGGAGTCCTATTTGACAATAAATTAACCTTTACACCGCACTTAAACAATTTAATTAAAAAATCATCAAGAATACTGGGATTTGTAATAAGAAACTGTAAAACCTTTCGTAAAAGTAATACAAAAATCATTCTTTTTAACAGTTTAGTGAGGTCTACTTTAGAATATTGTAGCGTGGTATGGCGACCTCATTATGCTGTGCACAGCTTGCGTATTGAACGAATCCAGAAACGCTTTATATGGCATCTTGCATTTTCTGCAGGACTCGCAAAAAAGATACCTACTTACGAGGCTAGATTAAAGCACTTTGCCATGAATACGCTTGACAAGAGAAGATGTTTCAATGACGCATTATTCACGTGCAAAATTTTAAATTTTTCCATTGACTGCCCCAGTTTATTAACCTTGTACAAATTCCGCGTACCCTCCAGAATACCACGCAATTCTATGACTCCACTCTGCCCCCCATTTAGACGAACTGTTTTAGGCGCTAATTCGCCGTATGCCAGATTTTGCAAGATCATAAATCACTGCAGTGATCAAATTGATATACATCACGACTCACTCGCAAAATTAAAATCAAAAATTTTTAACTGTCTGCTAGATATATGTTAACCTTGTACCCTACGGTTTTCTTTCTTTTATTGTGTTATTATTGTTATTAATATTTTTTTTTTCATGTATACCATTTGTTCTGTATTCTACATAATTATGCGTAATGCAGTCTTAGGTTAGCTTACTATTTGTTAATTACCCATGTGGTGTTTACCTATAAGTGATTGTTACACTGCTACTTGCATCATATATTTGTTATCTTGTGTACTGTTGGTGTAAACAATTGTCGGTGAACCAAATAAATAAAATAAAAAATAAATAAAATAACATAAATATAAAATAATCAAATTAATGCATACGTCAATCTAATCTAATAACCAAAAACATAAATATAAAATAATCAAAATAATACATACGTCAATCTAGAACATGTCAAGTTGAGAGGGAGATATATGGACAGACGCCAGCACATCAAATTTCTGATGAAAAATCTGTCAAATTTTCCCAATTGAAAGTAAACCTTATGCTTTTGTGACAAAGTTAAAAATCTATAAAAGAAACTTGACAGCTCGGGGTTGCTGGATGTGCTGGCGTCTGTACGTTAGTGAAGATATAAAGAGAGAGAGAGTTACATTACGGTAGGGGCAAGAGATGCGAGCACACATTATTTTTCTCTCTTTCCCTTATAGTTACGTTTTGTACGTCTAAGTTAAACTTCAGTCGGCTGTCTAAAATCACACCCGTTTTTTAATATTGTACAATTACTTAAACCTAAATTGACTCGTACTGTTCTTCTCACTACTAAGAAATGTAACGATATCCAAGATGTATGGCTTTGGTTATTGGCTTTGGTGGCCATTATTAAACTAGACTTCTATCTAATCTGTATGTATTTTGACTATGTCGTGGGTTTAGCGGTCTGCGGCGTTCAACCGCAGATAATGAGGTCCTGGGTTCAAATCCCGGGTCGGGCCTTTGTCCTGATGGCAACCTCAAGAAGCGAGCCTATTCCTTTCATAACGAACGACGTATCGACGGGCCTGATGGAGTTTTCGGCAAATGTTTGCTTTTCACGACGGAGGTTGTGGGTTCGATTCCCACCCAAGACAGATATTTGTGTGCATGAACGAACATGTCTGTTTGTCCTGAGTCTGGGTGTAATTGTCTATATAAGTATATATTTACAAAAAAAATCGTATTAATGTAGTAATGAGTTATCTGGTTTCCATAGTACAAGCTCTACTTAGTTTGGGATCATATGGGTAAATAATGTCCCAGGATATTATATTATTATTAAGGCTGGCAATGCATTTGCGGTTCCTCTAGTGTTGCGAGTGTCCATGGGCGGCGGTGATCAGTTACCATCAGGTGACCCACTTGCTCGGCAGCCTTGCGACCCTGCTAGTCATCTTCAAGATAGGGTGTTATAGCCTAAAAGTTATCATATGAAATGCTTTGCCGTTGTTTAATTTTCAATGCAAATGTTTCTCATAATTTATTTAATGCATTTTACTTAAGGTGGCTGGACAAAGGACGATGATGTGCCTCTAGAGACCAGAATCAACCAACACAAGGCAGTATTGAACGAAGGAGTGCTGGACCCTGAGGCCACCATCCTCGCCATATTCCCCTCGCCTATGATGTACGCAGGACCTACCGAGGTAATATCTCTTATTATTATTCGCTTGGATCGCTCATTATTACTGAATACTAGCGGCCCGGTACGTGCTTCGCTACACTTTTAAGTATTAGTACAAATTGTTTTGTATATGGGAGTATAGAAAGATGTTGATTTTACACCTTTTTTATTTTATTTATTTTCTCTATGTACAAACCTTCCCTGGACTTCCACGAATAATTCAAGACCAAAATTAGCCAAATCGGTAAAGGCGTTGTTGAGTTATAAAATTACAACGAAAAGTGGCAATTATTTTTATATATATAGATTTTTGATTATCATTTGGGCACCAACACATACATTGACATTATAAATAAGAAAATATATAGAATAATAGCTATGCCCCGCGGTTTCATCCGCGTTAAAGTAGTTTTGGCGTAAAAGAGTAACAAACGTACATCTATACTCACAAACTCTCGCATTTATAATATAAGTAGGATGAGTACCTTTAGCGGTTTTGGCAGTGCACGCCAAAACCTCACAGTGCACGCCAAAACCTCACAGATGGTAGATTTTTTCCTACTTCCTTGTCACTTATCTTTATATTTTGGACAATTCACACAATATCTTTATAAATTGTAACTTATGTGTTATTCTGATGTATTATTGTAAAGTTTCATTAAAATCTATTTAGTAGTTTTTACGTGAAAGAGTAACAAACATCCATCCAACGATACTTACAAACTTTCGATTTTATAATATTAGTAGGATTATCCACTACTAAGAATAAATATTTTATAAGTTACTGTTGTACTGTCGAGACATTTATAGTTCTATGTTTCATGCATGTGACGCTCGGCTCGCGCGCGCCTGCGCTGCTGATAATAACACTTCCTTCGCCAGATATTTGTCTAGCTAATTTCACGACTTGGTGTAGGTAATTTGAATATCGCATGTTTACATAATCTTTGCGATGTGCGCAGAGTTATAAATCGACCTATCCGTAGAATGAAGTTACTTCTGCATAATCTATACTATATAGGAGAGCTATTTGAAGTTTGTACAGTTCAAAATCAGCTATAACATTTTAGATAATTTTACTAGCAATTTGATTATTGTTCTATAAAGAATAAATTTGCTAGAATAATTATGTAAAATGTAATGCTGATTTTGCGTTAGACACATTTCAAAACGCTCTCTATAGTAACGATTATGCAGAAGAAATTTTATTCTACGGATAGGTCGAAATATTCAAGTGGGACATTAAATTAATACTTATTTTTGTACGTAAGAAAAATCTAACGATATATAAAAAGTTGTTGCTTATGATGTTAGCTATCTTGTCCTGCGGGATTGTTGGTGTTTTATGCTCTCATCGGTCCGTAAGTGATCGGCGAGGTTAAGCAATTAGCCTCGCGGTCATGCCTTAGATGGGTGCTTCCATCCAAAGAGGTTTAATTTCTGAGCGTCTCTGTGCTTCGGAGGGCACGTTAAGCTGTCGGTCCTGATTGTAGTCATTCGACAACAGTCGTTAAGCCATGTCAGAGGCCTACTGGTCGGCCTGAACAACTGTTACACTAGGGTAACCACTGCTCATCATACGATAAGTAAGTAAGTACAAGTAACCATGTATATGTATTTAATGTAGAATTATCATATTTTACGGTACATTACCAGCCGTTTTTCTTATCCGCTAAGTTGATCTAAGGTTTATAAGGATTATTTGATGGTTTTGCTGCCATCATCCGCAAGCGTAGCGCTTCAATATTGCACAGAATGCGTGTCAGCTCCCACGGCATTCTGAGCGTATTATGTGATAGGTGGGATTTCCCAATGTTAAAGCACTGGATTCAGCTACATACCAGGGTATTGCTATTGTTTGTTATTATATTATAAGATTACTAACATTAGGTTAAGAACTTTGTACTAACAATATATGGAGAATGTTTTATCCGAAATTATTATTATTATTAACAATATAATATATTAAATTTTAATTTTATAGCATTATTCGCAATGCAAAGCGTTTATCTAATCTCAAAAATGGGAAATCAGAAATTTTATCGTCCGGCGGTCCGCTCTGCGTTAAGCTACGAACGATACACGCTGGCAGATATAATTTAGGATTCCCTTGCTAACACCCTTCCGAAGAAAGCAAGGGAATCCTAAATTAGATCTGCCAGCGTGTATCGTTCGTAGCTTAACGCAAAACGCCTACCCCGGATTGGTAGATGGTGCAGGTTCGAGACCCGCCGGACGATTAAATTTATGATTTCCCATTTTTGAGATTAATATAATATACTAGCTTTTGCCCGCGACTTCGTTCGCGTGGAATAGTGTCTTCCGGCAGATTTTTGGTTTTACCCACATAGTTCCCGATCTCGCGGGATCTCTTCAAAAATTAAATGAGGAAGATATTCTAGGGAACTCTTCAAAAATCAACATAATGAGCTCTGCGTTTGAATTGAAGATATGTATACTCACTTAGGGCATTAAAGCCGTTATTGCCGATCGAAAAAGGCAAAAATGTTATTTTTCCCTTATTTTCAAAATATTTTTTTTTTTGCCATTTCAGAAAAATATACTGTTTCTCCCTTGACAAATTTTCTATTATTTTAGGCTTTAAAGATTATTAAAGTTTCTTACACCAAGACATTTCTGTATACGTTTTGAGTTTTGCCATCCTTTGCAAAAATATATAGGTCTTGTGGTTTTGACACTCTTGAGCACGCAACGTAGAGTTGTCCATGGGAGAAACAGGCTTTTTCAAGATGTACCCCCGCAACTTTAAGCGTTTGCCCTTGGGTTTTATTTATGGTCATTGCAAACGCAGTTTTCAGCGGAAACTAAACTCTTTTGAATTGGAATGGCAAATCAGTTGGAATGATGGGAATGCGGGGAATAATTACAGTTTCGCCTTTTGCCATTCCAGTCATAATAACGGCTTTAATGACATTCCGTCCTAAATAGGTTACTTGTAACCATGTGCCGTTACATAGCCTTGGTGGATCTAGGTTTCTCATAAGCATCACAGGAACTCCAACTTTCAGCCTCAACTTGTGAGAAGGCACTCCTGATAACTCTAAGGAGTTGAGAAACTCTGTTGGGTAAGATGTCACTTGCTCGGTATCCACGACGTTATCTACTGATAGATACTCGATGACATCTCCCTCTACGTCAGACATAATTTGGTCATTTATCCGGCCTACTATTTCATTTGTTAGCGCCACTATCGCCCTTTCGCATAACCATTCCCGATTTTCGATATTAGCGCGTAAATCCGGATAGACACTATTTATGAAATTGTATGTGCTATCCACAATTTGGCATCATTCACTGCTCAGCGTGATCATACTCTCGGAGTCGGTAGGCATACGATCCTCGCCGATCTTCAGAAGAGCAGCAGCATACTGCCCGGCTTGACAATCATTATGGAGTAATACTCGCATATTCGTCGACAGTGAAACCTTTTGCACATGTGTCCATAGCACAGATGCTTTTAAACAGGCATTGATTTCATCTGCCGGTGTGCCCCTTGCTATAACCGGCAGGGTCTGCCGGAAGTCACCGGCAAATAGAACCACCATTCCTCCCATAATACCTTGATTGTTTTTTATGTCTTTCATCGGGCGACGAAGTGCTTCGATTGCTCTTTTATGGGACATCGTACATTTATCCCAAACCAGCAGTTTACATTGTTGCAACATTCTTCCACGCTTACTGCTTTTACTTATGTTACAAACTGGCATTTCCTCCCAACGCCATCTATCGAGCATAGTGACAACTCGGATTATTTATCTATACTCCGTTCGGGCATTTTCTTTGTGCTAAAAGTTTTATTATATTGATATTATTTTTTTCATACCTTTTTACTATTTATTTACTTTTTTCCGATGAATTAAAACAATAACATGAACCGAACTCGTGTAACGATCGACACCATTGCGCGATCACCTACTTGACATATAGTACTAATAGAATTATCTATACTCCTTTAGAGCATTTTCTTTCTACTAAAAGTTGTATTATATTATATTTTCATACCTTTTTACTATTTATTTACATTTTTCCGATGAATTTTCAGTACTGAATTGATGCCGACTCTTGACCAATAGATGGCGCTGTATGTCCGAAATAAATTTTATTTTTTATTTTATTTTTGTAATAAAAACTATCCTATGTCCTTTCTCAAGTTCCAAACTATGTCTGTACCAAATTTCACACAAATCGGTTCAGTAATTTAGGCGTGAAGCAAAGACAGACAGACAGACAGACAGACAGACAGAGTTACTTTCGCATTTATAATATTAGTTTGGATATACGATAAGCCTAGAGAAAAATTGGCTCTTTAAGACTATTACTAAGTAAATTGGTATAAATAGAGTAATAATTTGCCTCGTTGGTAGGTGCAATGGCACGCCAAGTGCCGCATGAACGCGGGCGCCAACCACTACATCGTGGGGCGCGACCCGGCCGGCATGCCGCACCCCGCCGGCGCCGGCGACCTGTACGACCCGCGCCACGGCGCCATCGTGCTCAAGATGGCGCCCGGCCTCAACGAGCTGGAGGTATCATACCTATGTTGTGTTAACGTCAACGTTTATTTTATTTCCTTTATTTTGATTGATTTATGTACATTATTGTTGCTTCCGTCCATGCGTCACTATACCTGGGTTGCCAACTGAAAACCAGCGCTAGGTGTATCCCACTTAGCTGATGCTGAGGTGGTGACCCTTTCGGCAGAACATGCAAGACACACCTGCCCCATGATATGATTGTTACCTTCTTTCTTTTCCTTTTCTCTGTATTGATGTTGCGTTTTTTTAATTTATTGTATTTCTTGTGTGTTGTGCTGAATAAATGTTTTCATTTTATTTCATTTCATATATCTAACCCTGGACTGGATGGACTTATGGCCCGTTGGCGTGGTTGGTTAATGCAGGCCTTTCACGTCGCAGGTCGTGGGTTCTATCCTGGGTGAATATACATATCTGTCCTGGGTGGACCCAGGACAGATATGTATATGTGTGTGCATGAACATGTCTGTTTGTCCCGAGTCGGGTGTAATCTATATAAATAAAGAGAGAAGTCCTGACTGACTGACTGACTCATCAACGCCCAGTCCAAAAGGAATAAGGAAAGATTTTTCGAAATTCAACCCCTAAGAACCCCTAAGAAATAGGAGATGAAAGTTTGTATGGAAACTCGTCATTTTTGTAGTTTAAACCATAAAAATTGGTGGTTACCATATATATCTGGTTATCTATACAAGTATGTATTTACAAATAAAAAGTAGTATATAAGTTATCTGGTTTCCATAATGCAAGCTCTGCTTAGTTTGGGCTCAGATGGATGTTTGAATAATGTCCCAGGATATTATTATTATACTGGGCTCAATGGCGAAGGTTTAGCTGGTATGCCCGTTCATATGCCCTTAGATGGCTGCAATAGCCACTATTTTTCTAGAAGACATTCATTCTTTTTCGACATAAACCGCACGTGAACATTAGCAGATAGTCTAGTCTTTTAGCGTATTACATTCATTGCAATGAAGTCGAGATAGCCAAGCGATTATATAACTAGACTGAGGAGTCTAAGACCAAGTTGAAACCACTGACCACTTACACTCTTATTTAAAATAATTCCTTGATCCGCCGCTTAACCATGTCTCAGCTAAACCCTGCTCAACCACTTAAACCCCGCTCAACTATTTCTTTATTTAAAAACCCTACTTAAAGGTTTCTCAGCTAAGTAACGTCATTTTATTTTACACTGTCAACATTTCTGAGACTGGTATAGAGCTTGACCAAAATTAATCGACTAAATCGGATTATGTATCAAAACTTTATGATTTTTGCTCTATGGTAGACATGGAATGATAGAATTATGATCGTAACAGTGCATTTTCAAGGACTATTGATTTTCTTCGGTGGATTTTGAAGTTTGTGATAAGATTCCCACTGGAATTCAGTATTTATTTAAAAATTAAAACGGTTAGTAACTTCAATAAAACCTCCATTCACAAACAAACGTCAAACAAAAAGTCAGCTGATGCAAATAAAATCCGCCATATTTGAGCAAGCTTTAAACCAGGGGCCGACGTGGTTTAAATTTTGACATGGCTCAACCGCGGGTCAAAGTTAAATCGTGTTTTTAAATGAAAAATTTGATAAACCATGGTTGAGCCGCCGGCTTAAATTTAAGTAGCGTTTTTAAATAAGACTGTTAGAAATGAATTATCTCTTATTTAATACTATGAAGGAAAATATTCTGAGAAAAATCAGCATTAGTCATCATTGTGCATTTGTTCTTGATGCCTCAGGAGCAGGTGCCAGTGTGATAGAATATGATATACCCTCTCAATGTGAGAGGTGGCCCTAATACTGCAATGGAACAGTAATAATGGGCTGCATCATCAAGTTTGTTGTCAAGATCGACCGGTTTCGCGCAAAGGCCTCCCACTTCGAGGGCACAATTGCGCACCCTTTTATGTGTTTGTTTTCCTCACATATCCTTGCGTTTGATAAGTTGAGCACCCGTACAATCATCCAGCTCGCTTCACAGTGTTAATCTCCATTGAGTCTGGCCGACATTTGACAAGGACTTTAGTTTTAAACCTTAAACTACAAATAACGCTAACGTATAACTTCTAAGTTTTAAAACAACATATTTTACAGATTATTCCATTCCGTGTGGCCGCTTACGATACTTCAGTTGGCAAGATGGCGTTCTTCGACCCCACTCGGAAGGAGGACTTTGATTTTATCTCTGGGACCAGAATGAGAGGTAAATTATTTAAGTATATGTTACACCGATGATCTTGTGCGAGTCGCTGGAAAACGCTGGATGCGAATAGCGGAAGACCGGCAAGATCTTTGTGGGAGGACTTTGTCCAGCCGTGGACGTATTTCGGCTGATTTGATGATGATATTGTTATGTTTATTTCTAATCTTCTATTGTTAATTTCTTGACAAAACATAATTAAATCGTGGTCCTCATCATGTGTGGTGTACGCATGATGAGGACCAAGATTTAAATATTTTTATCAAGAAATTCTGTCAATATTCACGTTGTCGGTATTATGCTTTGAGCGATACTTGCATATAGATATGATGTAATACTTATAAATGTATATGTAACAATAATAGCTTAGTAACTTGCTATTTTTATTTAAGGACTTAATAAGAATATATGTGACGAAACAGACCGCACGGATGGACTAATTCATAATATTGTTGTTGCTTTAATTATGTACTGTATTACAATATGTTTTTGTATTGCATTGTCAGCTTGACAAGTACAAGTGTATGTATGTAAATACCCAAGCGCTGAATAAAGTTAATACAAAAATTATTTCATTACTATAATTGCAGGTACTATTCTATTATAATGACTTGTTTAACAATGTTGTATATATTTGCAGGTTTGGCCAAAGCCGGCAAAGAGCCGCCCAAAGGTTTCATGGCACCGTCTGCATGGAAGGTCTTGTCTGAATACTACCAGTCTCTCAAAGCTAAGATGGACACCAACTAAAAAAATATCTAAATAATTAATCTTATTGCTATAAACGATCTATTTCTCATCATAATCTATATCTAACGATATTTCAATTACTTAAACAATGCACTTATTGTTAGACATATTATAAAAATCAGTTCATTGCGTAGTTACAGTGAGACTGCAATGTTACAATAAATTTACATGTTTTAATTAATTTAGTATAATTAATGACAATACATATAGACACCTAATTCCAGCTTTTGTTGACTAAATTAAACATTAATAAGTCAATTTGTATAATACACGCAAATCTATCATAAGAATTTATAAGAGTTATGTGTTTATGACATTTAGATAATAACTATCTCAGAATTGTGCACTATATATTTAAAAACAACATAATTACTCACACTCACATTTATTAAAGGGCTTAATGAGAGATTTTTATGTGAAATTAATATCATTGTACATGTTGTAACTTGTTTTTTTATCTAATCATCTCCAACTCGTAGTGAATTGAATTGTTAACCGAAATCTAAAAAGGAGGAGGTTCACAATTCGACTGTTCATAATTCGACTGTATTTTTTTAAATAAGTTCGAAGTTATTAATTAATGCGTTGTATAGATCAGTTCTGGCGGAATTAATGCCCAGGATGCAGATGGCGAATGAGACAATTTATGTCTCATTCTATGTCATTTTTGTAACCTTACAGTCTTCCTGTAACTATTATATTTAATAACACTTTTGAGTAAATTACCTAATGGTAAATTGAATTTTGGTTGTATTCTGTTGTAAAATGGGTTGTTAATTTGAAGACTCTAAATATTTATGATATATTGACGTTGAAATTATTGATGGTGTTTTTTTTATTTCAATTGTATAAATTATTTAAATTGTATATACGACTATTTATTTGTAGCTTTGGAGACTAATTTTATGTGCATAAAATTTTTATATGGCCTTTTAAAATTGGACATTAAAGAACATAAAATATTAATAAAATTACTTTAGTTAGAGTTTAATGTAGAGATTATTATTTAGAAAGACATAATAATTATGAAAGTCTGTGTTACATATTTACTATATTGTCAAATTACTTGTTAAATTGAATGAGTATTATTTGGGAGTATTACATTTTTCTGACGCTATGCACAGATGTTTGCTAAGCTGCACAAACCTAGTAGTAAAATAATATATTATTTTACTACTAGGTTCTCGGTCTAACATTCTGATTTTTTACAAAATTGTAGAATTCTATGTGTCTTAAATCTTTTACGTTACTAAATGACACCTGTATGATGAGCCCAGGTTAAAGATACATGGTTCGTTAATTCAAAAAAGAGGATTTATTTTATATTATTTTATCTGTATTATTTCTTAGCAAATGTCAAAATTGAAAAATTATTGGGAATGTTTTATTTTGTGTTGTTTCAATTGTAGGCATTAACATTAATAGACCTGTGTTTATTTTGATGTTAGACAAGGCTTTAAATATGATGGGTTTATATTATCATGTGTTATATTGGCTTATTAAATCGTCTATCATTCCTTTGTATTATCTGTGTTTAGCTGTTTCTATACTCTGTGTACTTAATATACTTAATACCTGTGCAATATTGTTTGAAAGAAAGAATTATTTATTTATTTTTAATATACATTCCTTCGTGCTTTTTATATTGTGTATGAATTGTACACATTCCATTTTAATACGTATTTTATTTTTAATTTATTGGACATTATTCAGAAGTCATAAAAATTATACTAAATATTATACACCAAGAGAGAAGAACTACTCTATAAGTTTTAATTCGTCGACACTTAAATATTAGTCTCTCGTACAACGCAATAAAGTTCAATATTGCGGTGCGGGCGCTGTATGCCTATAATTTTATTCACATATACTCACAAGTACCACTTAAGTGGATTAGTACGATTATATTTAATAACTGCACACAAAGCTTTTTCTCTCACTTCAGCATCTATTGTATCTTTCGGTTGGTTCACCGCCCCTGGTACTTGTAGCTACGTACCTAAAGTGCGGAGTGTCCCAAGCGTGTCACAACCACAATTTGTCTTACATTATTTTTTATTTTATTTTTTTAGCTTGTATCTTTTGCGAAGAGGAGTTTATAAATCATTTATTTACTTTAAAAAAAATCACTGCTCCTTTTTACTAGTTTTAGAAGTATGGAGATTAATTACATTGTATGTAAAATGTATTCGATTTGTATTATTGTAATGTAATTAATACATTATCAAGTAAAGGGACGTATTGTTAATTTTTAAGAGGTTTAATTATACATTGTTGTAATATTAGAGAATAAAGGTGCTTTTAAAATTAGTGTACAATAAATATCAAAAAATAATTGTGGTTTTTTATTTATATTCTCTTTTCGAGTCATACAATACGCTTGTTGACTCGGTAACCGGTACCTTATTTGGCGAGTCCTCATGTGACACGTGGTCTTACAAAAGAGGCAGAATCCGCGTGTATAATAATAATGCAACCCATTACTGTCCCAGGGGAGGATTTGGACACTTCCAATGCCACCGAGAACATTTCAGAGATCTAGCAGGTCTTCTCACGATGTACTCCTTTACAATTTTCAGGAGGGTATGATACATTTATAATAGATACATGAATTCGACAAGACAAGTCGAAGTCTTGGGCTATCTCGTTCTTTTTTGTGGGTGTGTATTATTGATTACCCTATATGATTAAATAATTAACTTTGACATAAACAATCCTTGACAACCGTGTGTATAATAACATCTTTGTCATTTACATGAATTTGGAGGACACTAATTACTTGATTTTTACATTATTATTCATTTTTACACGCGGATTCTGCCTCTTTTGTAGAGGCAGAATCCGCGTGTATAATAATTATAATGCAACCCATTACTGTCCCCGGGGAGGATTTGGACACTTCCCATGCCATCGAGAACATTTCAGAGATCTAGCAGGCATGCAGGTCTTCTCATGATGTGCTCATTTACAGTTTTCAGGAGGGTATGATACATTTTTTATAGGTACATGAATTCGAAAAGACAAGTCGATGTCTTGGGCTCTCTCGTTCTTTTTTGCGGGTGTATTATTGATTATTACCACACAAGTTTAATTTTAACCTTGACATAATAATAATAATATCTAGGGACAGTCACACAGATCATCCTGGTCCCAAACTAAGCAAAGCTTGTACTATGGGTACCAGGCGACGATATATATACTTATATAGATAGATAAATACTTAAACACATCACATAACATCCATCACACAAATATTTGCACTTACCGGGATTCGAACCCAGGACCACCAGCTTCGTAGGCAGGAGCACTACCAACTAGGCTACGGTAACCGTCATAAACAATCCTTGACAACCGTGTCTAAATAACATCTTTGTCATTACATGAATTTGGAGGACACAAATTACTCATAGTTTTATCGATATAAATAAGTAATTAATATCTGTATTGTAATAAATTAGTATGAGAATTAATTGGTCGTATCTTAAATTACCCTCAATCACGAAGTAATCTGACCGGCCTGTTGGTCTAGCGGTGGGTGACCCTGATTGCTAAGCCAAAGGTCGTGGATTCATTGCCCACCGGGGACAAATATATACAGGCTTTACCTAGTTTGGGATCAGATGGCTGAGTTTTACTTCCCAATATTTATATACCACAGGTAACGTAATTAACGCACACCCCCAGACACCCCAATTAGAATATTATGGTGTAATCATAATACATACACAGAATTTTTAATTAAATATATATGTGCATTGTTATTCACTAAATTAATTCTTGAAATAAAGTTTAGTCTTATAACTTACGGCCATTTCAATTTATTTTGCCTGTACAGGGTTAATATGACAATAATTTCAAGTATTAATTATGTTTGAAAAAAATATATAAGTACCTAAATTAAAAATGATATAAATCGATTCAGTACACGATTCTGAACAAACTATTTTCAGGATGTGCGTTAGTTAACTTACATGTTGTTTAGGCCCTAACGGGTGTTCTCAATAAAAACAGTGGACTGTATAAAATAGGTATATTGGTAATAGTTGGTCAAGTTGACAACAATAAGACGTGCCCGTTCCCTGGCTCGCGTGGAAGGCAAGTAAGTCCAGTGGAGACCAAAGCTGGCGCAACGTGAGGGCTAGTGCGGGGGCGGGCGCGGGGACGCAGATCAGGTAGCTTAGGCGACGACACATTTTGTATATGCCATGTATACGTTATTTGACCGTGTATACCTATGTTATCGCAAATTTATTAAACACTAATTGCATCGTCACTTAGTAAGGCAGCAGGTTTCCATACAAATATTTGAATAGACTCTATACGCGACGACTTCCCGTAAACATGGAATATTCAGATATATAAACTTACTGGTCATAAAATATTGACACAGGGAAGCAAATGCAGTGTAATATTAAATTTATGTTTGCACCCGAGTTCCTACAACGTTCATAAAGAAATGAACAAATGATTAAATCTGAAGTTAATACCAGTAATGTGGAATGTAGGTACCGCATTTATCTTATCATAATTAGAAAGATACTGGCACTATACACGATAAATATGAATATAATAAATAACTATCTAATATATTACCTACGTATGTTTCCTACTTGCTGTAATCACTGAACAAATCATCCACTTCATTATTGTTATTATTTTATTACTATCTGCTGAAGCTAACCAAACCTACGTGTACTATGGAAACCAGACAACAGATAAAAATACTTATATTTTTATAGAATAGAATACTCTTTATTGTACACCATAAGAATACATATGACAGAGATATTACACAAACAAGTTGTACAAAGGGCGTGGCACAAAGCGATCTCTACCAGACAACCTTAGGATGGATAGGAGTTGAACAATACCTAATAGCAGTAGGTGTGCAACAAGAGATATACTTACCAAAATTATATACAATAAAATAACATTTTTAATAAATTTACTATTAAAAAGAAGGAAATTTAAAAAATAAACAATAACATAATTAAATAAAAATAAATACTGCCTCTTTCTTTTCTTCCAAATGTTTTAATACAGTACACATCAATGATCAAAGTATTCACGCTCACTTTCCAGTTTCCTGATCTTTTGTCTTCCTTTGATTCTGATCTTATTCATGCTGTCCTCATTTCTGAGACTTTTCTCAAACCCACTCTCCCCTCGACTCAGTACGCTTTGCCAGGATATAAACTGTTGCGGAACGTTAGAACTGGAAAGGGTGGGGGGTGGTGTTGCCATCTATCTTCGTGCGGATCTGAAGCATAAGGTTATTGATCGGTCTCCAAGTCATTATTCAACGTCATCTGAACATTTATTTTTAGAAGTCACCGTTAACCTCGCTTAGATTTTTTTGGGCGTTTTTTATAATCCATTGTCTACGCAAACGATTAAAAACTCTTTAGAGCAACGTTTCCGTAGTAACTGATGTTACGATAATTTACTTTTTTGTTGAATGATTTCTTTTTATTAAAACAATAAAATAATGACTGCTGTCATCTTAAAATTGTAAAAAACCACACGTAATTTTATTTGCTGAATCCCAGTAAAATATTCCTGTAATCCTAAACATGGTCCTTCGAGTCGGACGGAAGAAATAACTTCTGTGAGCTGTTTAAACAAAACGGATTTAAGAGATATTCGGTGGATATCAAGTTTTATACTACGCCAGGTGTGACCACGGGTGTGACCATTCATTATTCTGTGTCCTTCGGAGAAATCTAAAAGATTCAGTGGTCTGGTTACCAATTTATGTGAATGAACCTAAGGAAAAGACCTGGAAAAAGTACATTCCACTCAACACTCTTAGTTCAGGTAGTATTTATAAGTGTAAAACAGGGGTTTTAGCTACTAAGGTTAGTACCTAATATTAACTTACTTTGTTTCGATAACCTACAGAGATTACAGAGCCTTTTCATAAAATTTTGACCAATATTTGTTACTATCGTTCACTTCATTACTGTAAAGAGCAGTTAAAAATAGTTTTAACTGCATTATTTGGCTTTACTTCGGTACGTAATCTCATAATTTGCAATGGTAGGTATAATTATCGGTTCACAGTTTGTATTGTATAGTCTATATACGTAAAATAAGAGACAGACAATTGATAATTAGGTACTAAAATGTTAATATAGTTACGTGTGTAAAAGTTCAGCAATGATTAAAGCCATTATTAACCACAATTGTCAATTATATTGTATTTTACAGGCTGCTGTACTTTCTCATATAATAGTTGTAAGTTTGTATAACTTTTGTTCATATAACTTCTAGTTTGGCCGCGTCAGCTTCTGCAATGTCGGAGGATAAAGATTTGATTAGAAATCGAGCTAGCTACAAGGGACGGGTAACCGTGTTCTCTAGCTATTTGAGGACACTAAATCAAGCTTCTTTAAGTGATTCTGAGGTACGTGAATTGCAATTACGTTTGAAGAGACTTGAATCGTTATACGGCCTATATGACGAGGTGCAATTAGAGCTGGAGTGTAGTACTGAGAACTTAGAAAGCCAGACCTTAGAACGTAGCGAGTTTGAATCTGCTTACTACAAGTGCTTATCGCAAGCTCAAAACATATTGGTCGATTTTCAGAAAAAAGATCAGCCAGATTGTGAGTTAAGTTCACACCATACGAGTAGTAATCATAATTTCGTGAAATTACCGACTATTCAGTTGTCTAAATTTAGTGGTTCGTATACAAACTGGTTGGAATTTCACGACACTTTTGATAGTCTTATTCATTCTAATGAGGAAATTAATGAAATAAATAAATTTCATTATCTAAGATCTTCTTTGGAAGGAACCGCTGCTGTGGTAATTAACTCTGTTCAGTTTTCTGCCTCTAACTACAAGGTAGCATGGAAGCTGCTTTGTGATCGTTTTAATAATAAGCATTTGCTTATTCAACACCATGTTTCTGCAGTCTTTAACATTGACGCGATTACTAAGGAGTCTTCGGCTAATTTAAAAGATTTGATTGACAATGTCACAAAAAACTTGCGTTCTTTAGAGTCACTTGGTGAACCGGTCAATACCTGGGACACACTTCTCATTTACATTATTACTCATAAGTTGGATAGCAAAACTTATCGTGAATGGGAAGAATATAAAGGGCGTCTTAGCAAGGATACAAGCATAACGTTTGAGGTTTTTATTACGTTTATTAAAAATCGCGCTGAAGTAATCGAGACATTAGAAATGTCAAACACATTAAATAAACATGCCAACATAGCAAAACCGATTAGATTTAAGAGTATGATGCTACAGGACAACATAACTGATACTAATAATCATCTAAGTGGATTTAACTCAAAGCCTAAAACTTGCCCTAAATGTAATGGTGACCATAAATTAGGGAATTGTTCACAGTTTTTGGCACTTAGCAATGAAGCTCGGTTACAGTTATTGCCAAGTATAAGATATGTTTTAACTGTCTATCTACAGGTCATTATGCTAATAATTGTAAGAAGATTGGTTGTAAAATCTGTCGCCGGAAGCACAACACACTCGTGCATGTCGCAGATCCGTCAAGGTCAAAGTTGGCACCGACTACAGTTATTAATTCGAATATAGATAACAATTCGAAACAAACTGCAGGTGATGTGAAGTCACCGTCGACATCACAGACTAGCCATGGTGCAGGGTTATCATTGTCTGCAAATATTGAGCTCGGTGATGTATTACTGTCGACTGCGTTGATTAAGGTTATAGGAAATGATCATACTGAACATATTTTACGCGCTGTGCTTGACAGTGGTAGCACATCTTGCTTACTGACAGAGGACATGCATCGACGCTTAGGTTTGCCAGCTAACATTGTTAATAAATCAATTCTAGGTATCAATAATTCATCATCACATATAAATAAGACGTGCCTTGTAACTATAAAATCATTAAATGATAACTTCACAAGACGTATCAACTGTTTTGTTCTGCCGTCAATTACAGATGATGTTCCCAGTCGACGCGTAGATTTGTCTAGTTTAAGTTACCATCTCATATTTGCCTAGCTGATCCTAATTTTCATTTACCGGCTCCCATCGACATTTTGCTTGGTGCTGATGTCTTTTGGGATATATTAGGTTCTCAAAAAATAAAGCTAGGAACTGGACTACCCTATCTTTGTGAAACACCCTTAGGGTGGTTAGTCTCCGGTCCAGTACATAACCTTAATCCACCGAAATTATTTAACAAAGTCCAATGTCATTTTACAAAAATCAACTTAGACAGCAATGAAGTTATTGATAACAATAATATTGAACATCAATTGGCACGTTTCTGGCAATTGGAAGAAGCATGCACTTCAACTAATTCACAATATTCCTTAGAGGAGAGATTATGTGAGGAACATTTTGTACAAAATACCATACTTTTAAACAACGGTCAATTTTGCGTCAGAATTCCTTTAAAGCATTCATCTGACGTGTTAGGAGAATCGTTATCAAAGGCTAAACATTGTCTCTTTGCATTAGAACGTAGATTTAAAGGTAAACCTCAATTGTGTAAATTGTATAAAGATTTCATGTTAGAATATGAGGTATTGGGTCATATGTCAAAATGTGAAGATCTCACATCTCGTGCACATTTTATACCTCATCACGCAGTTCTAAGTGAAAGTAGTTCTACAACTAAATTAAGAGTAGTTGTTATTGATTCATATAAAGATATTGAATTTCACATATTTAGTGATGCATCGGAGAGAGCATATGGTGCATGTATTTATGTTTGCAGTATCGATGACAAGGGTGAAGTTCGAGTGCGTCTATTATTGGCTAAGGGCCGTGTTGCACCTCTTAAACCTACAACTATCCCTCGTCTCGAACTTTGTGGGGCATTAATAGGTGCTATGCTGTGTGGTGACGGCGACAAATATCGGAATCAGAATATCATCACCCCATCTCATCCCGTGGGGGGCGTAGAAGTCGACCCGAGGGAATATCTACCAGAGGATGGGCAGCAGCTTCCTTCTGATTACTATGACCATCTTACTGCGATCGCCAACCCGTCTGCCAAGCGTGGCGATTATGGCATATCCCCCAAGAAGATTCTTGAGGGAGGCTTTTCCAGCAGTGGACTTATTTAGCTGTAATGATGATGAATAGGTGCTCGAATATACGAAAAGGTGGTCAATTCTCTGCGAGTTAAAGCTAGGCGAATATTCTTTTGGACGGACTCGACTATTGTCTTAGGTTGGTTGAAAATGTTGCCTAATAAATTGCAACCTTTCGTTCGAAATAGAGTTGCTGAAATTTTAGACAAAACCGTTAATGGTGAGTGGCGACATGTTCCCACAGACCAAAATCCAGCTGATTATATTTCGCGTGGAGTAGATGTTACTGCAATGTCTTCGTTAGACCAATGGTGGTTTGGTCCTGGTTTTTTAATAAATGACGAGTCAATATGGCCTTTATTAGATAAAGTTAAAGACATCACATCACTACCAGAATTAAAACCAGATATTACTTTACATACCAATACTCAAAATAGTTACAATGAATTTATTAATTTTAATCGATTTTCATAATTCTTACGACTTCAGCGTTCAGTTGCCTATATTTTGCGTTTTATTAACTCATGTAAGAAGAAATCTATTGGAGGACCTCTGAGAAATGACGAATTACAAAGGGCTTTACATATCATTATACGGACATCTCAAAATGAATCTTTCATCGAATATAAGTTATTATTAAATAAAACAAATATGCCAATTAAAAGTCCTTTGCTTAAATTCAATGTGTTTCTTGATGATAATAAGATAATGCGTGTTGGTGGTAGACTCCAAAATTCTAATTTTGATTACGACAAAAAACACCCTATTCTTTTACATTCAGCTCATTCTTTCACAAAACTCTTGTTTAATTATGAGCATGAACGGCTATTACATGCAGGGCCACAATTACTTTTAGCCTCAATAAGAGATGCATACTGGCCTATAAGAGGACGCAATTTAGCTAGGATGTGTTATAAGAAATGTGTTCGATGTTTTCGTATTAAGGGTCAAACTGTCACCCCTATTATGGGAAATTTACCACAGCAGCGAATTCTACCAGAATATCCATTTAAAAATATAGGTTTGGACTATGCGGGCCCTATTCAGTCTGTAGTACGCCAAGGTCGTGGTTCCAAATTAGTGAAGGTATATATTGCTATTTTCGTTTGTTTTGCCACTAAAGCAATTCATCTGGAGTTGGTCGGGGATTTGACCAGCAATACATTTTTATTGGCTCTAAGGAGATTCATCTCGCGTAGGGGTAAGCCGACAAATATTTACTCAGATAACGGCACCTCGTTTGTTGGTGCACGTAACGAGATTTCTAAGTTTAAAACCAATTGCGATTCATTATCTGAGAGTATGGCTAAAGAAGGTGTTAATTTTAACTTTATACCTGCGTACTCACCTCATTTTGCTGGCCTTGCAGAAGCTGGCGTCAAATCGACTAAATTTCATTTAATCAGAGTGTTGGGTCTTTGTAACCTTACGTATGAAGAATTATATACAACGTTAGTTCAGATTGAAGCTGTATTAAACTCCAGACCACTGACACCGATATCATCAAATCCAGAAGACTTGACACCACTCACACCTGGACATTTTTTAATTGGACGTCCAATGACATCGCTACCTTCACCTGAATGTCAAGAGAAATCCACGAATTCCTTAACTCGATTTGAAAGAATCGAACAACTACGCCAGCACTTCTGGATACGTTGGAGTAAGGAATATATCTCGGAGCTCCAGCTGCGTACAAAATGGCAGTCATCGAAAGGTGCTCTAAAGCTGAATTCACTCGTCTTATTAAAAGAAGACAATTTGCCGCCGCTTAAGTGGAAAATGGGCCGAATTGTAGCTGTTCATCCGGGTTCCGACGGCGTTATTCGAGTGGCTGATGTGAAAACATCTAATGGTCTGCTTCGCAGATCATTCAGCAAGATATGTCCACTTCCTGAATATGAAGAATCCGAGGGTTGAAAGGCAGGCTTTCAACGCCCGGGGGTATGTCTACGCAAACGATTAAAAACTCTTTGGAGCAACGTTTCCGTAGTAACTGATGTTACGATAATTTACTTTTTTGTTGAATGATTTCTTTTTATTAAAACAATAAAATAATGACTGCTGTCATCTTAAAATTGTAAAAAACCACACGTAATTTTATTTGCTGAATCCCAGTAAAATATTCCTGTAATCCTAAACATCCATCGAGTCAGATAGATTACTTTTTGTCTTTTGAATCTCAACTCGAGCATCTTAATTCTCTATATGGACATGTTATTGTACTGGGAGACTTCAATACCTGTTTGCTTAATGATGCACGAAGTCGTCGACTCCTCTCTCTTGTTTCTTCTGTCAATATGCATGTACTTCCTCTAAATGCCACACACCATGCTCCACATGTCACTCCTTCTCTTCTAGACCTTATTTTCGTTTCGGATTCCACCAAAGTGGCAACTCATGGACAACTTCCAGCCTCCTTCTCTTATCACGATCTTATCTATATCTCTTATAAAATGCACTGCCCTCGACGTACATAAGTCACAGTTTATATTCCTTCGCAGTTTTAAAAATATTTGTCTGGAACGTTTGAGGGCTGAAGCGGGCAGTATTGACTAGTCAACTGTTTATATCTGCAACGATATTGACTCCAAAGTGGACATGTTCAACCAGTGACTAATACAATTATTTGATAAACATGCTCCACTCAAAAGGGTGAGAGTAAAACATGCCCCAGCTCCTTGGATGAATTACCAAATAAAAAAATGATGTCTCAAAGGGATAAGGCCAAAAGGAGATTTAAAAACACGGCATCTGATGATAACTGGGAAATTTATAGAAAGCTACGTAACAGATGCAGTCGTATGTGTAGAGATGAAAAGAGACGCCACATTTACAATTCTATTACTCATAATTAATAACCTCAACACAGCACAAGTATGGCAATTTTTAAAATCTCTAGGTGTCGGCAAGACTTCTAGTGACAACACAGTAAACGTGGATATTAATACTCTTAATAATTATTTTTCAAGACCACCTGTTGCTATGAGTGCCGACATCAAATCTTCTACTCTTGAACAAATTAGAAACCTTTCAAAGCCATTAGGTATATACTTCATTCTCATTCACGCCAATCACCGAGAAAGACATTACAAAATCCATATCCACCAAAGCAAAGCAAAGATTGCTATCATTACGGAGGAAGTTGCTCCTATCTTAACTCATATAATATTTTTTTCTCTAGAGTCAAGATTTTTCCCTTCCGCGTGGAAAAAAGCTCACGTTTTACCGCTTCCTAAAACCACTAATCCTTCTTCCTTAACTCATTACCGTCCAATTTCAATCCTTCCTTTCCTGTCCAAGATCCTAGAGAGCATTGTACATAAACAACTGTCTCATTATCTCTGTACTCACAACCTTTTAAGTTCTTTCCAGTCCGGCTTTCGTCCTGGCCACAGCACTCTCACTGCACTTGTGAAAATCACTGACGACATTCGCTTGGTTATGGAACAGAAGCTACTCACCGTAGTCCTACTGGATTTTAGCAGTGTGTTTAATTCGATAGACTTTGATATCCTACTTGGTATCCTTTCTTCCTTGAATGTCTCAGCGCCTGTGATTGCGTGGTTTGATTCATATTTTCGAGGTCACTCACAGTCTATCCACTACGAAAATTCTTTCTCTCAATTGTGTGATCTTACAGCGGGTGTTCCTCAGCGTGGCGTACTCTCTCCTCTTTTATTCTCCGTTTTTATAAATGCCATTACTAAAATCCTTACTTCTAACTATCATCTCTATGCAGGCGACTTGCAGCTTTATCGGCACTTCAAGGCCAATGACACTAGGGAAGCCATTGCTGCCATCAATAATGATCTTGAAAACATGAGCAAGTGGACAACATCTTATGGACTCTTAGTCAACCCCTCTAAATCTCAAGCTCTCGTTATTGTTGGCAGACACATGTTTAACACCTTACATTTTTCAGCCATTGCTCCTGTTCTTTTCGATGATGTGCCGATGCCTACAAAATTTGCCAAAAATTTAGGTGTTTTAATCGACTGTAACCTTTCGTGGAACAATCACGTTGCAGAGGTAAGCAGGAGGGTATACTTACTGTTCTTTTCAATCTGTCAAACGTCTCCAAAAATTCTTACCATTTTAGACTAAAGTTACTCTCGCTCATTCACTTCTACTCCTTCTTGATTATGCTGATGTCTATTTTCTTGGTGCAACAGAAGAACTTCTAGATAAGCTCGAACGCCTGCAGAACTTATGCATCCGCTTTATTTTCGGCCTAAGGACTTACGACCAGGTGTCGGAGAGCCAGTCTCAATTGAAGCCTATTCGGCTGCGTCGGGACTCTCTTATCCTTTCTCTACTTTATTCATTCTTCATAATTCTGTTGCTACCATCTATCTCCGTGAACGCTTTGAGTATCTGGTGCCTAGAGGCAAACCTTGTCGCACAGCTATTTCTCTTCTTCTAAGGACTCCTTCTCATACTTCCAGCCGCTATGATGGCTCGTTTACTGTACGCGCAGTGCGCCTTTGGAACTCTTTACCACATATTATACGTGATAGCTCGTCATTGCCCTACCCCTCGGAGAACTCTTTCCCTAACACTCTTTTTAAAAAAATGAAACGAAGGAAAAAAAAGAAAAAGTATTCTACGGCGGACACCCATTCCACATTTAATGTGGACTTTTGCAATGTCAGGGGACTTCACAGCAATCTCGACGCCGTCCATTACCACCTCGAGATGGCGCGGCCTGCCTTACTCTTTTTGACGGAGACTCAAATATCTGCCCCGGACGATATGTCGTACCTAAGATACCCCGGATACGAAGTCGAACACACGTTCATTCGGAAAGCCGGGGTGTGCGTTTTCATACGGGGCGATATTTGTTCTCGCCGACTTCGGGGCCTCGAACAGGGTGACCTGTCCATTTTATGGCTACGTGTAGACAATGGAGGGCTCACCCGAAGCTACGCGTGTCTGTACAGGTCCCCTGGCAGTGATGCGGGGTCGATTCAACTCATCGAGAACGTCCAAAAGGGGATTGACCTAATATTGGAACAGTGTCCGTCCGCGGAGGTGGTGGTCCTTGGAGATTTCAACGTCCACCACAAAGAGTGGTTGGGATCCCGGACCACTGACCTCCCTGGTCGTACAGTTTTCAATATGGCCTCGGCCTACGGTCTCTCCCAACTGGTAATACAGCCCACCCGTATTCCAGACATAGAGAACCATGAGCCCTCCTTGTTGGATCTTCTGCTGACAACTCATCCGCACGGTTATAGGGTGTTGGTCAATGCTCCCTTAGGATCATCTGACCACTGCCTTATCCGAAGCTCCGCCCCTGTTGCGCGCCCTGACCGCACTCCTGCCGTCGGGTCCCGCAGGGTCTGGCAATATGAGTTAGCAGATTGGGATAGACTGCGTGGGTTTTTTGCGTCCTATCCTTGGAAGCGGCTCTGCTTTTCCACCGAAGATCCTGACTGCATCACGGAGACGGTGCTACAGGGGATGGAACTTTTCATCCCTGGTGGCAAAATTCCCGTTGGCGGCCGCAGTCGCCCCTGGTTCAACAAAGCCAGTAGGGATGCCGCGCGCCGTAAGCAGTCTGCATATCTGGTGTGGGATAAGGCCCGGAAAAATCAAGATACGGAAGTCAAGGTGGAGAAGCGGAAGTTCAATGCCGCTTCTAGGTCCTACAAGAGAGTTATTGCCGAGGCCAAGGCAGAACATGTTGCCAGAGTTGGCGAGCGACTAGGTAAGTATCCCTCCGAGAGTCGCGCTTTCTGGGCGCTCGCCAAAGCTGCTCAACGCAACTTCTGCCGGACCAATCTCCCACCACTGCACAAGCAAGATGGCAGTCTGGCCCATAGTGCTAAGGAGAAGGCAGATCTTCTTTGCCAAACTTTTGCCTCAAACTCGACTTTGGACGATGCGGGTGCCATACCTCCTTCCATCGCACGGTGTGATTGCTCTCTGCCCGAAATCCGCATAACGCAACGTGCGGTTAGGCGGGAGCTTAAGCTCCTAGACGTCCATAAGTCGAGCGGGCCGGACGGCATCCCTTCAGTGGTGCTAAAGACGTGCGCCCCTGAGTTGACCCCGGTTTTAACCCGCCTTTACCGTCTCTCTTACAGCGCTAAAAGGGTTCCATCTTCGTGGAAGGTAGCCAACGTCCACCCTATTCCCAAAAAGGGTGACCGGTCGGACACTACGAACTACAGTTGTCTACAGAAAACATGCATTGCTATGCGGATGACAGCACAGGTGATGCGCAGTATAGCGGCCACCAGAATGTCTCTCGCAGCTCGGTACAAGAGAAACGGTTGCAACTTGTGTCTGAAGTCGAGGGTTCTCTCGGGCGGGCCTATGAATGGGGTGTAGAGAACCTAGTCCAGTTTAACCCCAATAAGACACAAGTGTGCGCGTTCACTGTAGCGCCCCGATTCCAAGGGGTTGATCTCCGTGTATCCGAGAGTATTGGGATCCTCGGAATCGAAATTTCGAGCACCTGCCAATTTAGGGGTCATTTGGAGGACAAAGCCAAACTGGCAAGTAAGAAGTTGGGCGTCCTGAATAGAGCTAGGTGGTACTTCACTCCAAGACAGCGGCTTGCGCTATATAAAGCACAAGTCCGCCCGCACATGGAGTATTGCTCACATATCTGGGCAGGAGCCCCTAAATACCAGCTCGACCCACTTGACTCCCTCCAAAGGCGTGCTATTAGAATCGTTGGGGATTCCAATCTTACGGACAGATTGGAGTCGCTAGAGCAGCGGAGAGACTTCGGATCTCTCTGCGTGTTCTACCGTCTCTTTCACGGGGAATGCTCTGAGGAACTGTTTGAGCTGGTGCCACCGTCCCCTTTTTATCATCGGACCACGCGCACTCGCAGTAAGGTTCATCCGTATCACCTGGAAGCGATCTCGTCAAGCACGGTTCGCTTTCAGCATTCATACATCCCACGTACGTGCCGGCTCTGGAATGAATTACCTGCTGCGGTGTTTCCCCAGCGCTACGACATGTCCTTCTTTAAACGAGGTTTAAAAAGAGTACTAATATCACGGTAGGCAGCGGTTTGCTGTGCCCCTGGCACTGCGAATGTCCATGAGCAGCGGTTACCACTTACCATCAGGTGGGCCGCTAGCTCGTCTGCTTACTAAGGCAATAAAAAAAAAATTAAGTATTTTTAAGAACAGAACTAATAATCACTTCTTATCTCTTTAATTTATGTATATAATAGATAATGTAGGTTTTATGTAGTTTATTTTTTATATATATATTATTAGGTATTGTATTTATTATTTGTGTGTATTTTATCAATATTTTTAATTTAATATTTTGTTGTGCACTGCTTGTACCTACCCATTATATAATAATTTCACTCTCATAATGGTTTGCTGGAAGAAAATTAATTAATGAATTAAGCTCGCCTATGTACATGACTTTTCAGTGTAAAATTTAATTTAAATGTATGTTTCTGTGTGCAATAAAGAATAAAGAATACTTTACCTAAGGCACTATAAATTATGCAGACAAATAGTGATCCTTGACTAGCCTTTTAAAAGCTGATATTGTCTGGGCATGTCTAATTATGATAGGCAAGGCATTCCATAGTCGAGCTGCCAGGACACAAACGAGTTTTACATAAAAACAGATATATTTTATAACTACATTCATATTCATATTATGGATAAATTACAACCAGACGCAGCACAAATAATTATGATCATCACCAAAAGATTTGTCCTGGGTGGGGATCTAACCCACGACTTCTGACTTAGCAGTCAGGGACACTAACCACTAGACCAACAGGCTAGTCAAAGGATATAAAAATAAAGATTGTATTATTTTTAATGAGGCCTGATGGAATGACGTTAGTTCCTTGGAGTCGAGGGAAGCCTTTGGTGTGGGATGCAACCTGTGTTGACACACTGGCTCCATCTCACCTACCAATCAGCTCGAGGGCAGCGGGAGTTGTGGCTGAATCCGCGGAGTCCCTTATCCGAAGAAAATATATATCAATCGGTGGAAGATATATCTTTCTTCCCTTTGGGATGGAAACAATGGGTCCCTGGGGCCTAGAAGCACGTGTTTTCGTTAGAGAGCTGTCCAGGTGTCTTATCAAGTCGTCAGGTGACACGAGAGGTGGCTCGTACTTAAAACAACGTATTAGCCTCGCTATTCAACGGGTTAATGTTTGATAGCTTTCTGGGCACCTTGCCCGCAGGCGACGATTTCATTTCAGTTTTTTATTTGTAGGTATTTAATATTAATAGTATGTTAGTTTTGGTTATATGTCAAAATATAAAAATAAATATCAATAAATAATAATATGCTTAAATTTTATTTTAATATATCAGGTAGGTATTATAAATAAATCGAAGGGATTTTACAGAGCCCAGTCTACCCATGAAACTTAAATGAAAGAAAAGTGTAAGTGAAATAGGATACTTAATAAGAAAGTCTTGGTTCTCCATTCATAACGCATCAGTTATTCGACATTTTTGTAAGCATAGTTAATTATTAATCTTGTATTTGTAAAGTTGTATACCTACTTACACGTTATTTAGTGCCAAGCAATGACATTCTACCTATATGTCATTGGTGTCAAGGGTAAAATGAGCTCTTTAAGTTTCGTCAACAAATTATGTTAGTTACTCCATGTATACGTGTTTATCTCGATACCATGGAGACAATGGTCTGGCCATTTTTTTTATACAATGCCCGCACTATGGAATTGAGTCCCTATGTCGCGAGGTACTTTACAAACATATAATAGACGGACACAAATTACATCCAGACTCCGTACAACTATTTATGGGTCACACAAATAGTTGTCCGGCGCGGGACTCGAACCCGTGACACGAAGCGGTGAGGCGACTGCCTTAGCCGCTGCGCCACACGTGCAGTGGAGCAGTGAGCAGTGCAGTAGAGCATTAGAAGGCGTAGAAGAGACGGAGGTAGAGTGACCACTTTCATAGTCATTATTACAGCTAAAAAAAGTCCATTTCCAGACAAACCTCCCCAAGAATCATCTTGAGAGGATATGCCATAATCGCCACGCTTGGCCGACGGGTTGGCGATCGCAGTAAGATAGGCATACTACACAGAATGAAGCTGCTGCCTGTCCTCTGGTAGATATTCTCTCGAGTTTACTTCTAACCCCCCCAAGAGATGAGATTGGGTGACAATATTCTTTATGGCAGTCAAGCCTATCAGGTGCCAGAAGAAGTCCATGGCAGGTTATGTTTTGTCGGTGCGAATTCAACATAATCACTCGCAGACACATTTTGCAGGTGGCATGAATAGACATTCCTCCTACCTAACTGTAGACTGAAATTGAGTTTTTCTTAGAAAGTATAAAAGTTTTAACATAATTATTTTCAGGACCTCATTATCTACGATTGAACACGCTACCGCTAAACCAACGAGGAACTTGTGAGTTATGATTATATATATGACTTATGTGTCTATATTCAACGGGAACAGTTGTCCTATAGGCATAAGTTTCTATAGGTAATATTTAATATATTTGGGCTATCGAATGGTAATAGAACTGGAATTTGTTCCGTATTATTTTCAGAATAAATGATGGTTGAAACGAAATCTCCAGCCAGCGGGATTTCTTTTTATTACGAAGTTGATCACGGTGAAATGTAGTTCTACAATTAGGGCTATGCTATGTGAACACATAAAAGCCATGCAATGTGAACTCTTATTTTGCCACATGATAATTTTATTTATGTATGTTTCAAATTTATGTACACACTGAAAGTATAAAAGAAAGAAAGAATAAAAAACATGAGAAGACATTGCACAAAGGTACTACTTATTTCGAAAGAAATGTCTTCCAGTAGACCTGCAAGAGGAGATTTTGGAAGAGAGGAAGATATGAGTGTGTAGGATGATATACATACATAAAATAAAAAATAAAATAATAAAATAAAATAATGGTTTATTTCTCTCTTAAGGCGCATACATCGTGTTGTTATGTTAAAAACATTGTTTAAGCACTTATTTAAAAAGCCTTTGAGAGAGCTGGAGTCTGTACTAGGCTCGAAACCTGTATAACAGATCTCCAGGCTCCCCCCGTCTTGGACATAAAGTTTAGAGGCTTATTTACATATTCCAAATTAAACAAAGTTATAAGCTAAAGTTTTGAGAGAAAAGTAACATTACTAAAATTTGTAATGATTTAGCAATGTTACTTACACTTACAAGGCAAACTTACACTTACATACGAACAAAATACACATATACATAAATACATACATAATTTAAAATAATAAACTACATAAAATACATATATCTAAGGCAAAGAGGAAAGGTAGTGTTCTTTTAACCTTTTTTGAAATATGGAGATGGTATTACTATTACGTATGTTAGGCGGAAGAGAGTTCCACAGCCTAACCGCCTGAACAGTGAAGGATTTGAAGAAGAAATCAGTTTTATGGGATGGGAATTTCAAAATACTTTTTAAGTGTGACCTACATTGGGCGTTGGGAGAATGTTTAAAGGAAAAACGGTCCTGTAGGTAAGAGGGATATGCGGGATTGTGTAGGATATTGAAAAGGAGACATAATATTCGAGAATTCCTGCGAAGGCGAATTGGGAGCCACTTGAGATTGTTGCGGAATTCTGAGACATGGTCGTACTTTCAATAATACCTTAATATAGACAGAACCATTGACAATATGTAGTCAAAATATTAGACTTAAACTAGATAATTAAACATAATTTCTTGACAATAACTTGATACGAGCTAGCTAAATATCATTGCTATAATAAAATCATACAATATGTACCTAAATATCTATGTTACTAGAAATAATAATGTATACAACTATATTACTACAAACATGTTCTGACTATTTACAAGCGCTTTTTTAAAGTCTACGTGAATAAAAACCTTTTTTATTTTATTTTGTTTACTTTCGGAGATAAAAAATGAAACGTATACCTACATAAATTTTGCAAGCGCTCAAGTTTGTTTAATAGCTCTTCAGTAGCATCCAGATAGCAGGCACCAGCATAGTCCAGAATGGGCTGGATTAGAGTTTGAGCAAGAGTTATTTTGGTTTCAAAGGGCAAAAAGTACTGGAGGCACCTAAGTGAGTGAAAGGTAAAATAGACCTTTTTGCTGACTTCATTAATGTGAGCATTCCAGGATAAGTTCCGATCAATAATAACCCCGAGGTTCTTAGCCGTGTCCGAGTACGCAATATGCACATTGCATCAAAACCAGCACGCATTTGCCTACTGCCGATAATCATGGCTTGATTGGATTTAATTGAAGACCGAACGATCTAGCCCAGTGACTGATGGCACTCAGGTCTTGATTCACAGCAGCAATGGCGGTTCTAGCTACATTTAAAGTAAGATGGCGGTATAACTGCATGTCGTCTCCGTAGAGATGAAAATTAGAGGAAATAATTCGTGTAGCAAAGTTGATGAAGATGGAAAAAGTAAAGGAGATAACACGCCACTCTGGGGTACGCCCGTGGTAAGATTGCACCAGTCTGAGTAAGAGTCTAGCAAACACGCTGCGAGCGTCCCCGAAGATATGTATCGAACCAGGCCACAGACTCCGAGGAGAAATGAAGTGATTTAAGAATTTCGAGAAGAATATCGAAGTCCACGGAGTTAAAGGCACTGCTAAAGTCAAGGAGCACCAAGACTGTGAGAGATTTATTCTCCATGGCCCAACGGATATCGTCAGTGACCTTTAGGAGCGCTGTCACGGTGCTGTGACCTGGTCGAAAGCCAGATTGAAAGGGATTTAGAAGATTATTCTGCAATAAGTAACTAGATAGCTGGCGGTGAACTTTATGCTCCAGACCTTTTGAGAGGAAAGGGAGGATAGAAATCGGGCGAATTTGTGACAAAAGAGTAGGATTGGAAACTTTAGGCAACGGGATGATATGAGCTTTCTTCCAAGCCCATGGGAAGCAACAGGAGTATAAAGAAAAGTTAAAAATATGAGTAAGGATAGGGATTAAAATAGGAATTATTGGAGTGACCATTCTGGAGCCTAAATCATCGTTACCAACAGCGGAAGATGTTATTGATAAGAGGGATTTTTTAACGTCGTCTTCACTCACTGAAGTAAGTTGGAACGGCGAACATTGTGGTATCGACAAAGAGGACAGTTCAAGCAAAGTATTCGATTTAATACGAGGGTCAATTGTAATAGGGGGAAGTGAGAAATGGTTGTTAAGAGAAACCAGGTCAATACTATTAAAGTCTGTTGAAGGGGTTTTGCCGATGCCATTGGCTTTTAGGAATTTTCAAACTTTGGAGGAGTTGTGATTATTAAGAGAAGTGTGGAAGTGGCGACGTTTAGAATCACGACACAGACGACTACAGCGATTACGCAAGATTTTGAAGCGGTTTAAGTTGGCCTCTGTTGGCGTGAGCTTATACCTAAGTTTCGCCCTATCCCTACTAGCCATAACTTCTTTGATGGCCGGAGTAATCCAAGGAGCTGGAATGTGTTTCAGTTTAACTCTCCGTTTCGGTGCATGACGATCGTATAGTGAAGTTAATATACTGCTAAATTCTCGAACTTTATTATTGATAGATTCACAATTGATCACCGGCGTCCAGTCAATGTGTTCAGCATCACACTTTACTAATTATACTTAATCTACAAATCTATGTTTACAAACCAATATCCATTCAAATTGAATGTATATAAATAAGTTAAGACGAGTCCTGTTGGTTATAGAATGACTTAAACAATAAATTTACTTACAAAGGCCAATCGCCTCTAGTTCTTGCCTTTAAAACAACAATGACAAAAACTATATTCATTATTACGTGATTCCTTATCACACTTTACCCTTATCATTACGTATTATTATCACAAGGTTCTATTAAACAAAATGACACTTAAACTCAAAGTGATTAAGTACATATTGGCAAATTATATATTTATGATAATATCGTGCTTTATTATTCATTCCAGTGAGAAGTAGACATTGGCGGAGCAAGGTCGTGTATTAGCGATGGCGGTACGATTAAGTCTAACTAATATATTGCGTAAATGTACGAGCAACGCTGGTACACGATGCATGTCTCATTATCCGATTGATGAACATGTGTTTGGATTGTCCAGTGAACAGCAACAGGTAAGTGACTAGCGATTAATATTGTTTATTTAAACGAAAACATGTGATAATAACATGTTGATCTTGACTAAGTATATAGTGGGCAAGCAATAGTGATTAAATTGATCCTCGGTGCTTTTGTAGCTGGCTTCTCTAGTTTGCAATTCTCTCGTTTAATCATGCTATAGCCTCTTTATATAATTCTGTCTCCCGCTTTGCTCTGGAGGGAAGTGGAACTACCTATTCATTTCTAACTCCTCCTTTTTTTTCTGATTAAACTCGTTGCGGGATCCAAGACAGTTAAAGCGATTCCCGGGACATACGTGAGCCTCACCGCTCAGTGTCATTTCATTGTGTGCCACTGTTGATCCTGGCTTACAGGAGTTGCAGTGGTGGGTAAGAGGGAGGGACTAGTCCCGCTAAAAAGCAATAGTGATTAACATAGTCACAAAAGAGCCCTACATATAAAGTCCAGCCGCTGCGCTGTATGAATATGTTATTGTTTAATAACTTTTAATCAGTGTTGAAATTAAGATACTTACAAATATTCTTAATTATTCTTATATGCTCTAACTGACAAACTATTATAATTTAATAACGAGACTGCCTTTAAACTGCACGTGTGGTGTGGCGCTTAAGGCATTCGCCGCTACACTTCGTATCCCGGTATTAATTGTACAGGACAACTATTTGTATGACCCAATCCTAAGTAGTTGTTCTGTGTCTGGGTGTGCTTCGGGTCTGTCAATAATATGTTTGAAAAGTACTTACCTCGCGACAGAGAGATTAATTTACCTAGTCCCGCATTAGGTACTTAAATGAATTCTTGTGTCTGTGTCAATAAAAAAAAAACTTTATTATTATGTCGGTAGTAAATACTGTTATTTTTAAGATTTATGTATAACTAGCCGTGCGCCATGTTTTAACCCGCGTTAAACTTCATATTATATAGCCTATGTGTAATTCCGATATTATTACTTATATTAGCTGGCTACAAAGTTTCAACAAAATCCGTTCGGTAGTTTTTGGGTGAAAGAGTAACAAACTTTCGCCTTTATAATATTAGTGTGATTAACCCATTAATGTTGTTAATAACTGAACGTGTTTAATTTACCTTTTATAAACTAAATAATTATTCTAGTTGGAGTCGGGTTCATTTACAGTATAATTATGTACCTACACTCAAAATCAGTTATTAAAAATCAGTATCAGATAACCAAAGGAGTTGAATATTGAAATCTGTTCAATTATCCAATATGCTTCAGTTTATCATTTTAGTTTCCGGGCCTTCGATTTTATCTAAAAGTACTACAGTAGGTACTTTTTCGTATCTACAGATCTTACTTATATACTTTTTTTAATGTCGACCAACTAAAGAACTAACTTACAGGTCAATGGTACAGCACCTAATATGATTTTTTTTCTTCAAGCTTCGTATGGTGGTGTTTGACTTCGCTCAAAAAGAATTGGCGCCAAAAGCCGGCCAAATAGACAAGGATAATAACTTTACAGAACTTAGGGACTTCTGGAAGAAGTGTGGAGAATTAGGACTTCTTGGTGAGTAAATTGAATTTCGTTCGTACAGAACAGTGTGTTTTATACTAGTCAAATCAGAACAGCTCAAGTTTGAAGAAGAAGGCGTTTTGAAGAAGGGAATTTGTAGGTGGAACTGCTTCGGTCAATATTAGATGTTACTGTCGTTGAAATAAGGTATCATTTGGAATGAAAAAGAAGAATAAATCGATTCGAGGTAAGAGTGACATTCAGGTTCTATCAGGGGTGGCACACTGAAAAGAAGTCGATCAGTTATATTTCAATATTTATTTAATCATATTTATTTAATCATACAATAAAGTATCTCTTTAACTTAATTCGCTAGTTATTAACTCTTTAAAAATAACAATGGCACTATGTAACGAGATCATTATTACGAATCAGTCTTTTAATTCTTATAAAAAAGCAGATCCAGAAACCAGAGCTATTATTAAAACACAAAAACTTTTGAACATTCTTAATATTTTGCAATGGAGCAGCGATTTTCGATGAGTAAAACCTACTTTGGTGACATCTATTGAACTTATTATCTAAACTATTATAATAAAAAAAAAATTGTTTTTTATTTGTTTGTTATGATTTAACTAAAAATTACAAGACTGATCTAAAAAATTCTTTAACATATAGAATACTGCAATGTCCCTGCGTAATACAGGTTATAAATTATACGATAAAACGGTAATTTACGAGAAAGTAAAGTTATACGGGCGGACGAGGTCGCGGGATGTTGCTAGTTTAGTTATAATTTAAAGTTGTAGTAGGTAGGTACAAAACAGTCAGTAATTTCCTTTCATTTCATCTACCTTTAATCATAGTTTTTTCAAAATGTGTGTTACCCCTGACATGGGGTAAGAGAAACATATGTTCCTCTTGCACCGTGAATAGTGAGCCTCTTACCCCAGCTATTGTTTGTGGAAGTAAAAATTTTCAATGAAAGTAACTCATATGATGAGTTGTTTTTAAACTACAATGATTAATAAAAAGAATTACCTAGCTACAGTTTTCTCCGTGTTTTTACATTTAAGTAGGGACATCTATTGAAAACCGTCCAAACTATTTCGCATTCATTGTTTTATCGACGGAAAGTTCATAGTCATAAACGCTTTGGTTTACTAGTTGGCCCCTAGTCCCTCTTTTCCCGGTGTCCCTCTTACCCCACCTGACCTTAGAGATTATATTTTATGAATGTTTTTTTAAATTTTCAGGTATTACAGCGAGCCCAGATTATGGAGGCACAGGTGGCAAATATTCGGATCACTGTGTTATTATGGAGGAGTTATCAAGGTAAATAATTCTATCTTCCAACTCACAAGGGGATATTCATCATCCATTCATTCAATTCTTGAATAATGGCATTTGTGGAGAAGCCGCCATAATTTCGCCAACGCGTAATGGTAGACTGTTGAACCCATAAGATTGTATGGTCAAAAGTGAACCAACCATTTTGCTGCTGGGGTGTACCTACTTAGCGTAAAATATATATTCGCTTGATGCTTGATTCTGTCTGAATGAATAAACTTATAATTATTTACTGGAAAATCATATAACATGTTATGAGATCTCAATAAAAAGTAAAGATGCACATTTCCTAAATTTACGAATTTCTTAAATTTAGAAAAGTGAAATAAAAGTTATTGTTCCTTTACTGTTGGTATGTAGATTGTAGGTATCTATTCGTGTATGTAGGTATGTATATGCACGAGTGTGTGTTGGTATGTGTATGTTTATGGTCGAACTGTATGTTATATAGGTACCTACGCAGTGAATAAATTACCTCATACGTGGTTTGGATCTTAGAAGATCATGACTTTAATCAAATATCTACAAACACTTCACTACTATCTACTGTTTGTCGTGGTAAATTCATAAACTTAAAAAGTAGTGGCCTAGTCTTAAAATCGAGGGGATCAAAAGAGACATAGGTACGTTCCAATGGAAACGTAGTAACTTTTCTGTTTTTTGACTACATACATATCTACTCGTACAACTCAACTGCTGTTGTAGCGTTGGTTTGCCAAAATAACTCAAAATAAAGATTTTGGCTCTTCATACAAAATGCAGCTACGCACTTTGTATGAAGAGCGTTGACGACGCGAAGAGAGTTGACGCGTTGGCATTAGATGTGAATATATTTTTTCACATAGTTATTGAAAACTGATTCCCTCAAAGTTGATACATTTAGTTTTATCTTGCAGTTTATGTTACACCTTGTATAGGTGCAGACGCCAGCATATAAAGCTACCCCAATATGTCAAATCTCCCCAATTGAAAGTGAACCTTATGCTTTTGTGATAAAGTTGAAAATCTATAAAATAAATTTGACTGATTGGGGTATCTGGATGTGCTGGCGTCTGTACTAAGATTGGGATTATATTACTTTCAGAGCCGCCGGAGGCGTTGCCCTATCGTACGGAGCGCATTCCAATCTGTGCATCAATCAGATAAACAGGAATGGCACAAATGAGCAAAAGGGGAAATATTTACCGAAAGTAAGTTATTACGTATATTATGCTATATATTTTTTGTACTTATTTCTATATTTGGTTTATTAATTTACAAAACTTATTTTAAATAGTCGACCCTTCTTTAATTAGTACTTAAAATAGATTTACCATAATGCTTCATTTTCAATAGTACGCATGTTTAGAAAAATCTACCCGCAGCAAAATAAATTAATTCAAAATATATTTTATTTTTCACGAAGAATAGGGTTATTAGATTGTAGTGACAATTTACTAATAATATAATAACACTGCCTAGCTAGAACCCAACTTCATGGGAGACTGGTGCTTCCTACCTAAGTTTACGAGAAAACTGAATCATAGGTAAACAGAGAGTATACCTATGGCGCTCTAGCTACCACAAGTGCCGTAGCGAATATAGGGTATTTTTTGGACTTTTACGCACGGCTACACATCAATCTATACATATTGTTGGCGCCTAGCATTCCATTCAGAGCAATGAGTTTCGCTCTCATTACTTGTAGTAAATTGTTTAGAGTTTAACATTTTTATTTTTTGTATATGGTACCCACATTGTTTTTTGTAATACATTTTCGTGTCAGCACAAAGTTGATCGCTCCGTTAAATTATATAAAAGAATCTATTTATCTGTAGAAATACATGTGTAAAGCTATCTGGGGGTTTCATTTATGTCCAAAACGAGACATAAAAATTGGCGACCGTGACAGGACGTTCTGCAAAACGAAAAAACAAACAGGAAATACGAAGCCCGGTTCTACATCAAGAAACGATATTTTGGAGTATTTGGAGGCTCAGCCATTGCAGCCTACACCCTGATTTACGGTCCAGACACAGTGATATCAACCGAAGTCGCCGTACAGCAGCCCGGCCAATGCAGCTAAGTGACCTTTCCTTGACCTCCTCACACATACCTACGTTCTTTTTCCCTACATAATTCATAAACCCTGAGATTTTACATGTGCTTATTTCATACAGATAGGTATTTATATAAACAAATAAGCAGTGATTAATTTTTAAAATAAATATCTAAACAAAGTTAAAATTCCTTTACTATATTGACTGACCTAAATACCTGCGTCATTACCGTATGGGTTTGAGTGACCTACTTATTTTAAAAGATAAAAACATTATATTTAGTACAGCTACAAATACATATATATTCTAAAGTTTTATCTATTATGGACAATTAAATTAAAGCGTAGGTAAATAATCATACGTTTTTTACAAGTTATTAAGATTGTTACGCCGAATATTTCAGGAACGGTGTCGTCATTTGCGACGTCCGCGGCCTGCTATACCTATAGTCAAGCCTCATACACGGAGTACGGTCGGGTTCAGCACCGGCATTCCCAGACCACAGGTGACACAGGAAGAGGGACGTAAGATAAACATTTTATTAGTAGTTCATTGTATTCTTGCATAGTTTACCGTATAGTTTTTTATTACTAAAATACACATTTATTTGTTTACTTACAATGTCCAAGGATGACGGTTCTATGCAAGAATTACAAGATCTAATTGTGAAGCGTAGTTCGATAAAGGGACAAATTACCAAGTTTAAGAATTATTTAACGAGTCTGTTGTCAAAGAATTCTGTTACACGTATTGAATTAACCGAGTTGAGACTTAAACTTGATAAATTTGAGTCACTATCGGTCCGGTTCGATGACTTGCAGAATCAAATTGAGATATTAAATCCAAGTAATTTATCAATTGAGATTGATGAAAGGGATAATATTGAACAATTATTCATAACAAACATTGCGATTGCTCAGAATTTCATGCAAGATCGTCAGCCTAATAATATCCACGATGAATCTGGTAACCGGCCCAATTCTAGCCACGGTTCAGTTGCTCACTTGAGTACTGACAATCACGAAGTAGGGTTTAAACTGCCACAGATACAAATTGCTAAATTCAACGGAACATTCTTCCGTTGGCTTGAATTTCGTGACACATTTAAGTCAGTCATACATAATAATGATCGCATCGCATCTATTAATAAATTTCACTATCTATTATCTTATTTGGAGGGAGATGCAGCTAGAATAGTGAGTAATTTAGAAGTCTCCAATTCTAATTATAGTGTTGCCTGGAAATTGCTATGTGAGCGATATGATAATAAGCGACAGTTAATAAGCCACCACTTGTCTTCCTTATTAAACATACATTCAATGCCGCGCGAGTCAGATAAATCACTTCGTTTTTTAGTAGACAACGTTAGCAAGAACTTGAGAGCGTTGTCTGGCTTGGGGTTACGTGTTGAAAATTGGGATGTTTTATTAATACATATATTGTGCTCTAAGCTAGATAACCGTACTCTTACCAAATGGGAAGAATGGCGTGGCACCTTGGACGACTCAACACCTAACTTACAACAATTCAATAAATTTCTTATTGATCGAGCAGATGTCCTTGTGTCTCTAAATCATTCTTCATCAAACCATAACAATAATAAGGCATCGGCTTCTACCTCATTTAAAGGTACCAACAATAAGGCAGAACGTCAGCATAATAAATCTGTAACATGCCAGTCAGTTTATCAGTCTGCTTGTCAGAGTAATTCTTCATCTTCTTCAGGTTGCGTTGTTTGTCAGGGCGAACATAGAATCTACGATTGTCCTATTTTTAAGGCCAAGAGTGTGGAAGATCGCTTAATTGAAGTGAATAAATTAAATCTTTGTTCAAATTGCTTAAGGCCCGGGCACATTACACGAAACTGCTACCTCAGACCTTGTCGGCAGTGTAAAAAAAGGCACAACGCTCTTTTACACGTTCCGGTAGTTACCGAATCCCTTCCTACGGGCACCACAACCACATCATCATGCGGTACGATAGCTAATCATACTACACAGGGCTCAAAACATATATTACTATCTACTGCTTTAGTTGAGGTGTGTAACCCTACAACAAATAAAACAGAACAAGTACGTGCCTTGTTAGATTGTGGCAGTCAATCGTCCTTTATGACGCAATCACTTAAAGAAAAATTATCGTTATCAGGTAATTCATTGTTAAACAATTATATTAACATTGTCGGCATCGGCAATCATGTCAATAGTAAAGTCACAGAGAGTTGTGTGGCGCATTTAAAATCGTTGAATAAACCGTTTAACGTTACAACAACGTTCTTAATATTACCGGAATTAACAAGTAACATTCCCAGATACACAATAAACACTCAGCAACTGCCAATACCTCCTGAGGTACACCTTGCTGACCCTAGTTTTAATAAATCCTCCGCTGTTGACGTACTGATTGGAGCAGATTTATTTTGGGATATTCTTGGCTGCGAACAGCGTTCTTTAGGCCCCAATAATCCCACTTTAAGAAATTCCCAGTTTGGTTGGCTCGTTTCAGGCCCAATCCAAATAAGCAATTTAAATAATATATCTAATATTCAATGTCACCATTCTTTGACTTCCGTTAAATCAGAAAAGGATTTTAACGCAGAATTATCAAAGTTTTGGGAGCTTGAGGAAGTGCCATTAAAATCGCCGTTGAGTCACAATGAAGGTTTATGTGAAAAACATTTTTTAATTAATACGAAAAGATTAAATACCGGTAGATTTTCTGTTCGATTACCACTCATAGACTCATCTAATTGTCTTGGAGAATCATATACACTAGCAAAAAAACGTTTTCACAATTTAGAGAAAAGATTCAGAAAGAACCCACAACTCAAGTCACAATATGTAAACTTTATAAGGGAGTATGAACAGTTGGGTCATCTCTCACAGTCTGATGTATTACGACCAATTTTATCATATTTTTTGTGTCATCACGCCGTGTTTAAGGATGGCAGTGAATCCACTAAAATTCGTGTTGTTTTTGATGGATCGGCACCTACTTCATCTGGATTGTCAATCAATGACATCCTTATGATAGGTCAAAATATGCAGGACTCTCTATTCTCCATTCTAGTACGGGCTAGACAACACAAGTACCTCCTGACCGGCGATATAGAGAAAATGTATCGCCAGGTGCAAATTAATGAGGAGGACCGAAATCTCCAACTCATATTGTGGAGAGAAGATGAGTCCCAACCTATTAAAACGTTAAAATTAAATACTGTAACTTACGGCATGGCAAGTTCCAGTTATTTGAGTACACGTTGTCTGTGGCAACTAGGAGAAGAAAATTCAGATGAAACCATTAAAAATGTAATTCAGCGCGACTTTTATGTGGATGACATGATTACATCTCATGATAGTGAACACGAATTAAAACATATTCTTCTAGGGGTTACTGAGGCACTTAAATTAGGTTGCTTTAATCTAAGAAAACTTAAAACTAACATACCTAGCATTTTTGACTCATGTTCTTTAGATGTTAGTGAAAGGTTGACGCTCAGTGAGTCTTCTAGTACCCTTGGTTTAGGCTGGGATCCATCGACAGATACACTGCATTTTCAAGTGCAATTCCCAGTTCCTTTCGATAGCAAACACCCGACTAAACGTTCAATATTGTCTAATTTATTTAAAATTTTCGACCCCTTGGGTTTACTCAGTCCCTGTGTAATGCAAACCAAGGTTTTATTACAACAGCTTTGGCTGGAGAAATTAGGTTGGGATGATCCAATTCCTGAAAATATTGCTTTGAGCTGGGCTAAGTTTACCGATTCGTTATCCGCACTTGGGAACATAAAAATTCCAAGGCATGTTCTCTGTGATAAGCCAATATTTATACAACTTCACTGTTTCTGTGATGCTTCTCAAACTGCGTATGGAGCTTGTATATATGCACGATCAGTGAACTCTGCCAATGAAGTCACTGTAAAATTATTGTGTGCCAAATCCAAGATTGCGCCAACTAAACCTACAACGATTCCGCGCTTAGAGCTCTGTGCTGCGCTCTTGGCCGCTAGATTGTGTAAGGCGGTCAGAGATTCCTTGCGGTATAAAGTAAATAGTGAGGTTTATTGGAGTGATTCCAGTATTGTTCTGGCATGGCTTCATTCCAGTTTTAAGAATCTTAAAACCTTTGTTGCAAATAGAGTTTCCGAAATTTGTGAACTGACAGACATAAGTTCTTGGCGTCACGTTCCAACATCAGTCAATCCAGCTGATCTCATATCTAGGGGGGTCAGTCCTAATCATATTAAAGACACTTTGTTATGGTGGTCAGGTCCACAATATTTATTACAAACTGAAGACACTTGGCCTGTTTTAAATAACAATGAAGTGAATGTGAACAACTTACCGGAAATAAAACAAAATTCTGCAGTTGTTAACTTAGAAACTTCAACAGAATGTTTTATTAATTTTCAAAACTATCAAAGTTACGATCACTTAAAACGAATATTTGCCTACGTGATACGATATATTAATAATTTAAAATTAAAGTCTTGCAATAAATCTATAGTATCAGGTACTTTAAAAACAAGTGAGCTACATAAGTCATTTATTAACTTGTGTCGTTTAGCACAACAACAGTCATTACCAAGCGAATACAAGGTACTCGCCCACGGCCGCTCATTAAAATCTAAATCTAAACTTTTATCATTGACTCCTTTTTATTGCCCCAATGATCAATTAATTCGAGTTGGCGGTCGTATTGATTCCTCAAAATATCATTATGATAAAAAACACCCTGTGTTGCTTGATGCATCTCATCATCTCACGAAATTAATATTTAAATATGAACATAACCGAAATTTACATGCGGGCCCGCAGTTGCTGCTGGGAATTATTAGAGATTACATTTGGCCTATTAATGGCAGACGTCTTGCTCGACAAACTGCTCGTCAATGCACCAAGTGTCGGCGGTTTCAAGCTAAGCCGTTGGAACCTATGATGGGTAATTTACCTTCCCAAAGGGTCACGCCTAACTTCCCATTCACTACTGTAGGCATAGACTTCGCCGGTCCCTTTTTTATTCTAAATAGGAAGGGACGCGGTTCGAAATTAGTTAAAGGTTATCTTTGTCTTTTTGTATGCCTAACGTATAAATGTGTCCATCTTGAGGCTGTAAGTGATTTAACTAAAGATGCGTTCATTCTTACTTTTCGACGGTTTGTGTCACGACGTGGAAGGCCATTGGAGGTGTTTTGCGATAATGGCCGTAATTTTGTATCTGGTGCTAAAGAACTAAATCATTTTTTTATGATTAACGCGGACTCTCTTTCTGATTTTGCAAGTCGGGAAGGGATCAATTTTGTTTTCTCACCCTCCTACGCCCCTCACTTTGGTGGTATCTGGGAAGCCGGTGTGAAATCGGCCAAGTATCATATAAAACGTGTGATGGGCAATTCTCATTTAACTTTTGAAGAGCTGTCTACCCTTTTTGCACATGTAGAATCCATTCTAAATAGTCGTCCACTTTGCCCGTTATCCTCATCGCCTGATGATCTTCTTTGCCTTACCCCTGGTCACTTTCTTATTGGCCGGCCTCTCACCGCTCTGCCATCACCTGCCTTAGAAGACCGCAATTCCAATAATCTACAACGCTACCAACGAATACAGCAAATTCATCAACATTTCTGGCGTCGGTGGCAGCAGGAATATATCGCTGACTTACAACAACGTAGTAAATGGAGAACCGATAAGTCAAGCCTGAACATTGGTGATTTAGTCCTTCTGAAAGAGGATAATACGCCGCCTCTGTGTTGGAGACTGGGACGAGTCCAAAAATTGTTTCCTGGATCAGACGGAATTTCTCGCGTTGCTGATGTGAAGACCTATAGGGGAGTTGTACGACGTCCTTTAGTACGTCTCTGCCCCCTGCTTTCCTCAGATGAGATAAAGGGTTGAAACTGAAGATTTCAACGGCGGGAGGATGTTGGCGCCTAGCATTCCATTCAGAGCAATGAGTTTCGCTCTCATTACTTGTAGTAAATTGTTTAGAGTTTAACATTTTTATTTTTTGTATATGGTACCCACATTGTTTTTTGTAATACATTTTCGTGTCAGCACAAAGTTGATCGCTCCGTTAAATTATATAAAAGAATCTATTTATCTGTAGAAATACATGTGTAAAGCTATCTGGGGGTTTCAATATAAGCTGACCTCTCATTGTATGTAAATCATATACAATGCGAGATCAGCTTATAATGGAAAAGTATAAATTGATATGTAGGTAGCGGTGTATACTCTACTAAAGATTCAAAATACTTGAAGTGTAAAAATCGACTGCTAAATTTTGATTTTTCTATTCCAGCTATGTTCAGGTGAGCACATAGGCGCTCTTGCAATGTCTGAACCTGGTGCAGGCAGCGACGTGGTCTCAATGAAGTTACGCGCTGAGAAAAAGGCTGACTATTACGTGCTGAATGGCAACAAATTTTGGATTACTAATGGACCTGATGCTGATGTTTTAGTGGTAAGCACTTCGATCGCAAGACAACACTCAGATCAAATTAATTCGAATGAACAAATTCCTGTTCTGGATTGGTTTGGTTGATGATATAAGTGAAATTGTCAGAGAGTGGACTGTATGCTTGTTTGTTGAGTAAAATAAAAAACATTAAGAACTCTTTTAACTCTACTCTCTCCATTGAGGATTTTAATAACATAATTCATAACCGCAGGGTTCTTTAAAAGCAGCGATGCAACATAGCGTATAAGTTGAGAAAACCTTTGCTGGTAGGACTTAGGTATTGGTCTACCTACTTGTCTACTTAGTCCGAAGCAAATGTGAGTAGTAGCTACCACTAAAATTTGCTTCGGACTCAGCGGTTAACATTTGTATGTGTCAGCTAGTGATGCATTTGTATGTAGCAGCTCTGGATGGGATATATTTCACTATATGGATATATCAGAAAGGGTCTGGAGTGCCGACCATGAACTGGAAGACGTAGCGTGGCCAAGCCCCCCACAAAGTTGACCGATGATATTGTGAGGATTGCTGGAAAACGCTAGAGGCGGGTGGAGCAAAAGCGCAATTTGAGAGATCCTTGGGGAGGCCTATCTCCAGCAATAGACACCTTTCGGCTGATATGGTGATGATGTATAATTTCGAGCAAAAGATATGTATCGTAAAGTAAGCAAAATTTAGTAAGCTTGGTGGTAGTATCATAGATACGCCTGACTGATTTAAATAGTTTGGTATCAAGGATTTATATTTGGCTTTGGGTTCCCTCGTTTGTACCTATGTGTAGGTTAGTGTCTGATGGAGTTAGGGCATACATTCTGTAACGGGGGGAGCATTTACTTGCAGGTAAGTACTCATTTCTTTTAAAGAGCACCAGTCCTTTTACAGAAAAAAATTTGTTAAAGAACCTGTGCTCTTTAACAGAAATTAATTGGGGAAGTACTTACCTGGAAAAATATACTTCCCCCGTTACAGAATGTATGCATTGACCAGAACTTGATGAGTGTAAATGTGGGATTACATAGTGCAGAGGGTCAGCATTACATCAATAATGCTCCCGGCATTGCAAGCAGGCTTTCCGCTTCATGGTTAAAGTGTGTACAGACTATGATTTTTTTTTTACGTGGTGGAAATGCTCTAGTCGCACGTGGTGTGGAGCTCGACCCACTAAAACCACCACGGTAGCCAGTGTCTACGGCGGGGGCTCTGGGTACTCGTGAACGATCTCGCCAGTACCCCTGCTATACATTGAGCGTCCGCGAAACGATCACCCGGGGAGGGGAGGGGCCTGAATGCCTCTCCCCTCCCCAGTACGCACAAACGTGTTACCTGAGCTACAGCAGGTTTCCTCTTCCCAGGACCGCTGGCGCTCGGAGGAAAAGAACTCCACTCGTTCCCTGCTCCAAACGCCAGCGGTCCCAGGGGCGGCGCCCAATCGGGGAGAAGCCAGCCGGGCGCCGCATGCTCTCTCGCGCTGGGATTAGCTACCAGCGCCGGAGACGATGATAATTATACCAACATAACATTAAACGAATGTTAACAAATACATTGCCTTAAAAACTGCAGCACATCCGGTTCCTAGCTTATATTTTGGAAATGTTTCAGGTGTACGCCAAAACAGATCTGACGAGTAAACCCCAACATGGAATCACAGCATTCTTAGTGGAGAAGGGATTCCCAGGATTTACTACTGCACAGAAATTGGACAAGCTTGGAATGAGAGGCTCTAATACTTGCGAGTTGGTGTTTGAAGACTGCAAGGTAAGACATGTTTCCGACAACAATATACCTTGAAAATAAACTTAGTTAACTGGTCATACATTCTCAATCATAAAAATTATAAAAGAAATTTAACCGATCCCACAATTATGCATACACAGTTGTTTTTATACTATAGTATTAATTTTCTTTCCAGGTCCCAGCAGCGAATATACTAGGCGCTGAGAATAAAGGCGTCTACGTCCTTATGTCTGGTCTAGACTTAGAGCGACTAGTGCTTGCAGCAGGCCCCGTAGGTCTCATGCAAGCTGCAGTCGACACCGCCTTCTCTTACGCACACACTAGGAAACAGTTCGGCAAGAATATTGGAGAGTTCCAGTTAATGCAAGTAAGATATATTCGTATGATCGCAGATATGCATAGAAAAATGATAATTAGTCTATTTTTACATTTAAAATCTTTAATTGAAGGTGTTATAAGAAATCATTTATTTATATTGATTAAGCCTACGTAAAAAAATCTCGTTGCAATACTCTGGACTACATATTATGTCCCATAGAATCGTCGCGCCCAATGATTTGACGAATATGAGTGGCTACTATTAGGAAACTGGACCAAATTTTAATACCAAAGCCTTTAAAATTCTTTGCAATATACCTTATTGCAAGGTATTTTAAAGGCTTATGGAAATTGGTCCAGATTCCTAATCATTTGGTCTTAAAAACGAATAAAAATATTGTTTTGTATTTTAAGGGTAAAATGGCCGATATGTACACAACTCTGAGCGCTTGTCGAAGCTACCTATACAATGTAGCGAAGGCGTGTGACGAAGGACATGTCAACAGTAAAGACTGTGCCGGCGTCATTCTCTATTGCGCCGAAAAGGCCACACAAGTCGCCCTTGATGCCATACAAATACTTGGTAAGTATACTATGACAGATGATGAAGATATTTTGAGACGCACAAGATACTTTGAACAAGCAGGGGCGACATGCTGAGTATGACTCCCGTGTGAAGCGAATATAGCTCCACATTTCCTGTCTGAATGCACTACAAAACGTTCTGCATGCAGACTTCCTCCGAATCTTTACAAAAATAATATGGGTTGCATTCAGGGCGTTTGGTGTTGGGCATATGTCATAGGACGTTATTACCACTTTACCCAAGATAGGTGTCTTATTATACATAGGTATAGTAGAAGAAATCTGTCGCGCAGGACGTTTGTAGACAAATGTCATGGCATACAAAGATGTATCTATTCAGATGGGACTGGCAGGTCAACAAAGCCGAAGAGAGGTCTCTCCGAGGCATGCGAATATTATTATAATATCACCGCCAACTTTCAGACTCAGGGCTGTTAGGTCGGCTGGACTGGTCGGATGCGCTCTTCGCCAGTTATGTAGGTATATTAATTCCGCATTCGGGCACAGTCCTAATTTCCCAACGTGTCCCAACACCATTATTAATTTGTAGGCCCGATAAATGTTAATGGTGCTAGCTTTCTGTGAACAGAAGAATAACTGCATTATCCAATATTACTACATATGACATACTAACGTCGTCCACCTAGGTAGCTAGAGAAAGCCGCAGGTTAGCTAGGGTAGGCTCCTCAGCGGCGAGGATCGCTTTGGCCCCTTAACACGTCATCGGTGATCCCGTGCAACTGATCACACTCTCTCTTAGAATTCTGTCCTTTTGCTTCAGCGGCCCCCTGAGCTGTGGCCCGAACCCCAAAAGGGTGGCCTTGGGTATTAATCGTTTAATTTAAGCTACTGGTTATGAGCCTTCTGCGCTAGCCAAATGCTCATTGCCTTCAATTCTTTAATTTTAATATTGTACAACTAAATTTCAAAATAATAAATTATTTTTTGTAGACTAATTATATTTTTGTAATTTTTATACTGTATTCGACTATGTTTATGTACTGCATTGTGAACTTGACAAGCACAAGTGTATGTTAATACCCAAGTGCTGAATAAATTTCATTATTTCATTTCATTTCATCATAACACTGGAAGTTAAGCCAAAGCTTGTTAAACTATCTTTATCACTTCATCTAGCGGTAGTGTGTTGAACTGCAGATAATGAGGTCTTAGGTTCAAATCCCAAGTTGTGCCAAAAAATCCTGGTTAGAATTTATCTAGTTAAAAAATACACAGTAGCAGCTCGGAGGCTGACAGCGCGTTAAGCTGACTGTGTTGCGCCATGGCCGGACTCTAGAGTGCACCTATGATAAAGCAGACACTTCTGCACTATAAAACATCCTGCGAATTTGGGTACTCTCCATTCAGAATATGAGAGAGAATAGAACATATTATTTATTTTATATATTTAAATTTTAGTAAAACAAAGATACTGCTGACCAAAACAAGTGTTGATGAATCTAATTAGGTGATTTATATGATCTGATTTCTTTTTACGTAATAACAAGTCTTCATTTCCAGTTTTGATAGTACATAAAAAGGAAATCTAGTTTTATTACTCTTTTGTATAATGATCTCAATATTTATAATAATGTTCTCTATATATTATGATCCACACTCCACATGAATATTTGACTATATGAGAAATTTTATTAATATTCTATAAATTGACAGCCTAATGAAGATCTTATGTGTAGGTCAAAAGTAGTCACGAAAATAGTTGTTCTGTTTGCGGATTGAATCACAAACATAGGGTGCCAGGGTAGTTAGTTAGTTGGCTATTGTACATGAACTTATTTGGCTACTCAAACCATTTTTTTTAGTTCCATCCAGAAGTCCAAGAGGCCTCGAAAGCTTGGCTTGAGTACTTTCTGCAGTGTCTTCGGATCGTTTAGGAACTTTGCCCGTTGGAACGCTATTGCAGTGTAGCAGTATGTGTGGCGGTGTTTCTTCAGATTCAATGCATCCTCTGCACAAGGGGCTGTCTGTGACGCCAATCTTGAAGAGGTGTTTGTTGTATGCAGTGTCTGGTGTCTGGTGCCTATCACCATGCGCAAATCTTTCTGTTCGGATGTAGTAGACTGCGTGATAGACGTTAAACGTCTAGGGTGCCAGGGTAATAGCAGGAGTATAATACTTACTACCTTACCCACTGCACCAGACGTGCAGACAAATCAGATGACATATAACTAGAACAGTCTTTTTATTATTTTTTTATTACAGGAGGAAATGGCTACATAAATGACTACCCAACAGGTAGAATACTGCGTGATGCTAAGTTATATGAAATTGGTGCAGGCACATCTGAAGTACGAAGAATGCTTATTGGTAGAGCTTTAAACAGTGAATATAAATAAAATTCAATATCAATGCTATGCAATAGACTTTTAAACTATTTATTTAATACTTTTGATATAGGTACTGCATTTGTTAATTCTTATTGTTGATAAATAAAATATGTTTTATGATTGTTTTTTGTCTTATTAGTAGGTGTAAATGTTTTCTTAAGTACAAAAAGTAGAATAAATGACGAAGATGAGGAAGACATTTTTTTACCATAGCCCACCCTATGTATTTTGGTATTTTCAATATATATTGTTCATCTCCGAATGTTTATTTTAACACCTAATGTAGCATTACAAACAATGTACATAAGTGTCATTGCCACCAAAAACTGACAGAGAAACTAATAGACAAAGACTCAACAAAATGCCACCATTTTGGTGGAATATACAACATCTGGCCCGGTTTTAGTATGCAATGATATGCTTTGGCTTCCTTATATTTTGGGTACTTCTCCAAATTTGGATTCCGAGGATCTACTTGTGCTGTATTGTTTAGCAATTCATGTTCATGTGGGTAAAGATACTCAGAATCTGCAGGTGAATAGAGAAACAGCTGCTTCTCACCCACAACTTGTGATAGTAAGTTTCTTTTGGGGTCATGGTGGAGGGGTGAAACTGTTCCCTTGGGTCCATACCATGCATTGAATTCTACTGAGTCATTGGTATCAGAAAAACAGCAATATTCTGGTTCAGCTATATCATTCTTTAGTTCAGGTATCTGATCAAAGAGTTGGTATTGCGCAAGATAGCCTGTCGGACCATCTGTTTGGTATATATATTTTTTTATAAATTCTTCTATAGTTATCAGTTTCTGTGTCCAGTCAGAATCTGTATACTTACTTCCAATTTCTATTGATACTGTCCGTGGTCCAGCAAGCTTCATAAAATAGTTCTGATCTTTCCATTTCTGTAATGCAGGCCAGTGGTTTAGACAGTTCTCAAGTACTACAGGTGTCTCTGTTAGAATGTAGTCCTGATAAAAACTTTCCATGCTCGGGCAGTCAATAATTTTAATAGGTGTAGCATTATATTTAACTGCTTCAATAACTGCATCTGTAGGAACTCTGTCTTCAACATTTGATAGGCGTGCAGTAAATTCAGGTCTTTGAGTATTCACTGAATTGAGTATAGTTGCACAGTTCTGTAATAATTGAGGCTCTTTTTCCAAAGGGCAGCCAAATAGAATTCCAAAATCTATAATTTTAAAACATTCTTTTATCAAACTTTCTGTGTCTGCGCTGCTGTATCTGACATGAGCAAGCAGTTTTAGGTATGACGCTATTGTTATTGTTTTTCTCGTGTATAGTTTGACCTCTTTCCAGTTACCGATGTTGATCTTCTCGTACATGTAATCTATTATAGCTTGAACTCTAATTAATGCCGAGGGGTCCTGCGATTCCGTGCTGTTTATATATCGCTGTAATAATGATTTTGACGCTGCATCCAACTCGTCCACTTCGACCAATGATAACGCGACGCTGGCTTTATAATCTTCTAGTTTGTCACAAATATGCCGTAGCGCCAACATGTTTTCAATTTAAAAAACTATTTTCATATATCTATGAGCTTCAAAATTACTTGCAATAGTAATTATTTGATGTTTACTAATTTCCGGAGTGTGTAATGTAAACGAATTGACATTTTTGTCATATGTTTATGACATAATCTGTCGTACCGATACATTTCATGCATTATTCTAACCGATTTAAAGACAGAATTCAGCTGTGTACATAATTATATAGTTTCTGCGTAGAATGATATTCTATTGTTCGTAAGTTACAATTGTCTTTGGTAACATTTATAAAATTTGCTTGTATTTTATTGGAAATATGTAGATTAATAAGATTATATACAAATCATATCAATTTTAACCATTCGAGAAATAATAAGTTGGTTTTGGTGCTGTGCTATGAAATGACGTGTAAATTAGACAGGTTTTCATTGACCTTGACCTTTTACCAAAAGTAAAAATACTTTGTCTATGGCGAATCATATGACTTTGGCACGTGATCTGACAGATTATTTACATTTAATCCGTGTTTTAAAAGTTTTTATACAGCCCTTATTAGATTATCATTGAGATCATGCCGTAGAATCCCAATATGAAAATGTCGTGAAATGTTAGGTGTGACACAATGGCACTATTCGATAAATTGTTTTCTCTCAAGAGAAAACTGGACGATCGCGAATCACAAAACCGCGACAGGTACGTCACGTTAATACGCTTTTCATTCATTATATTTCTATTTCTGAGTAGTGTGGTATGCAATAGTAGTTGACGCACGTTGTTTTTACCCGTGCCGGGAGTCTGGTCTCGACAGGGCGCTATGTGGACCTTCTCTGTTCAATCGGAGCGGTGACGCACGGCCCTCTGGCAGTGCAGTTCGACGAGCATGTGATGACTGCGCGGGGCGCGGGCCGCGGGCGTGTGGGCGAGCGCGCGATCACGTCACTCGCGAGGGGCGGGTCGTTTCTGTGTTTACTTATTATTTACATGAGATCTAAGCTAGTGCCATTACGCTAGTACATCAGCACATTCCACTGTAGACGGACGCTCGTCTGTTCTCGTTTGCCTATCGATGTGCATTTAGTGTAAATCTTTAACAGTGGTTGCATTTCCCTGTGCAGTGAGTGTGTATGCCACGGTTTACCTTTTACAATTTGATATTTTGGTGTGCAGCTGTGAGGTCAGCTGATGTGACTATGAAATAAAATGAAATTTAGGTAACAACTGTTTACTTTGTGCTTTCATTACATTGTGGGCAAGCAACCTGGTAGTGTCTAGAATCTAATGATTTAGTCAGTCAATCATTACTCAGTGTAGGCTATTTAGTTTGAAGCAGTGTGGACTTGTTTCTGATAAATAACAGGAATTTCATTCTAATGGAGTATATTTTGGATGGTAACATTTGATGATTAGTTGATTTAGTGTTGCTGGCATGATTGTGTGACACATCTACACACTTGCTGTAGAAAATATCTATAATATTATGGTAGATGGCCCTATTTCTTTCATTGTAATGTTATAATGGTTTCATTGCTACACAAGAGAAAGTTTTTGCATTGTTTACTTTGTGCTGTACATAATGAACTATTTACTTTGAATATATAAATAAATGCAACATCACATGGACTTGTTTTAAATATGGATGCTATTTATTACTTTTGAAACATGGGTTAATGAGTGTTCTTATAAAATATAGTAGACCTTTAGTGTAGTATGATCAGTTATGTCAATACAGATGAAACAAGATTTGTTTTAAGCTCCCTTGTACACTTATGTAAATTTTATCTGAATTTGTCTATGGTTTAGTAGTATAAATTCTTATTTTGGAATCATATTCTTGACTCTTAGTGTCATTACTAGATTATTCAATTTTATTACAAAGATCTAAAATATCTATCAGAAATATATAATGATTGATAAAAGTCTATAATGATATTTATTGAGATATTGTTTTACTTTCTTTATAATTAGAATAAAATCTATGCTTATATGAATCCTATTAGCCAATCACAATATAATTTGGTTGGTACTTTCTTAATTTTTTTAAGTAAAATCGTTTTAATGGCTTTTTTTAACCCACTTTATTTATGGTTGGTCTGTATGATCGGTCCACAGGTTTAAATAAAATTCTTGAGTGGAAATTTCTGACAATGCTAGTCAATAATACAAGATTACATAAAATATATTTAAACAGTAAGTTTAATCATTATAATTTAATTAAATTTAACAAACAGTGGTGGAGGTTCTCAATTTGACTGTATGTCCTTTTTGCATTTATGTAATATGATTTCTAAGGCATTAGTAAACCAATTTTGATCAGAACTTCTTTATTTGGTGGCTATGTTTTGGTTTTGGTGTCATATAAATTTTGTTTAAATTTAGTTGTATAAAGAAAAGTGAAGTTGATTGTGTGATAAAATATTTATCATTTTATTCAGTAACATTGGAATAAAACTTGTTTTTCTTTTGAATATTTTTAATTTAATCTATTCTCAATATCCACATATAAAAAACTGTGGCAAATAACTGTTTTCTTACTGTATGTGAAAAGTTTGTTGTAAATAAATTTATGTTTGATTTTTTTATTTATTATCTAAACAATATTGGGGTCTATCCATTAAAATAGATACCTACACTAATCTCTAGGCTTGTACCATAAGAATCAGCTAACATCATAAAAAATACTTTACAGTACTACTGCAAGAAAACATGCAATAGAACTTAGATTAACAATGCAAAGCCTACATTATCTAAAGGATGTGGGAATTTCCACTTTAATTACCATACCAATGGTATAAATTTGATTGCACTTGTCTCCAACAAAGCAATTTTTAAATTTTAGTTTTTTTGACATCTTTTCAACAAAAAGCTCCAACTAATGCAATAGAACAGTTCTTTCGTTCGTTCCCACATTGAGTACCAGTTATTAGTCAGACTTAATTAGGGGAAGGGGCATTGTGTAAGCTGGGAGGCAAAAAGCTCCAATTTTTATAGTTTTAAACAAATTTTTGAATCCATCACATCTTTCTATCAAAAAGCTTCAACAAATGGAACAGGACATCACTTTATTACTTAGTTCAGTTGAAACACAGTGAGTATTTTCATCCCCCGTTCCCTACATGTTACCATCAAAAGTTCTTTACCACTGACCCTCTGATATTTTTGTGATTTTGATGTGATGGAAATGGATGTGTGGAAAAAATAAAGCATGCAGTTGACAACATCTTACTGTTTAGTTTAGTTGAAACAGTGAGTACTGTTTACCAATCACCCATTATTCCCTACATATGTAAACTACTAAAAGTCCTGAATTACTCACTGACTGGTACTTAATGTTTTTAAACTTTCGCGATTTGTACACATTTTTATATACTGTGGACACGGGTCTCATCGCGATAAATATTTAGGTAAATCATTACCTTGTTTACCCGACGTTTCGGCATGGATTGCACCAGCCGTGGTCACAGGTCGACTCATCCCGTCTCTCGACCCGTGACCACGGCTGGTGCAATCCATGCCGAAACGTCGGGTAAACAAGGTAATGACTGGTACTTCTTCCTGGTACTGGTGAATACCCACCCAGGAACCAAATTTTTATGTTTTTCGAGATTTCCATGGGATATGGAAAAATAAAGCATGCAATTGACAACAGTTACTGCTTAGTTTAGTTGAAACACAGTGAGTACTGTTGCCAATCACCCCTTATTCCCTACATATAACAACTAAAAACACTTGCTGTAGAAAATATCTATAATATTATGGTAGTTGGCCCTATTTCTTTAATTGTAATGTTAAAATGGTTTCATTGCTACACAAGAGAAAGTTTTTGCATTGTTTACTTTGTGCTGTACATAATGAACTGTTTACTTTGACTATATAAAAATTGCCCGCCCAGGAACCAATGATTATTAATTCGAGATTCCCATGAGATATGGAAAAATAAAGCATGCAATTGACAACAGTTACTGCTTAGTTCTGTTTAAACACAGTGAGTAGGTACTGTTGCCAATCACCGATAATTCCCTACATATAAAAACTAAAAGTCCTGAGTTACTCACTGACTGGTTGTAATGTCCGCATATGGAGAAATAAAGCATGCGATTGACATCAGAATGATTTTTATTCTACCCAGTCGGAAAATAAGTATAACGCTATTAACTGAAGTTTATTCTATGTGGTGGAGGTACCTACATACCTAGTCGACCCTCTCAAGCATGCATCATGTCCTTATCTGCTCGGAACCGCACGGTCGAACTTATTTTGTAGTTTTGCTTGCTAAACGGCTTGTGACCCTACTCGCCGCTTTTATCCTAAATATTAATGTCATTTTAAAATAATTGCGCAAGAATATAAAAAGTAGAGGGAAGAATAATTCGGGCAAGCCTTTCATGGATCAAATCAAAGAAAAAGTGGTAGTCCTACACAAACTAAAACTGGGACTGCGACGGCTAATAAATCAAGTGAGAAGTGTGTCAAGTATCTCCTTTTTATGCTGCTGCTCATCATGTACCTAACTACGTGGTTGTGCTAACAGGCGGCGCAGTCAAAGTAAATTTCGAAAGCGTAGATGCAATTACATAAGAAACTTATGAAAGAAACTGGGTGACATATTCTACAGACTGCGATATGTGGCAAAGTATTCCCAACAATGGGACAGCATTTATCTTTCCAATCGGCATGCGCTCTTACACCCCGAAAATATATATATTGGAGGAGGCTCCACCGACATTTGGTCTTATCGGTGGTGCTTCCTCCAAACCTTCTTATTTCCTCCGTATTGTGTAGTTCAGTACGCAAGCTTGGAGCATAATCCCCAGTACGCTATGCCCAATCTTCCTTTAGCAGACCAGTTTGAATTTCTGAGCTACGATTCAGAAACCCATGTTTCCTCTTTTTCCCAAGAGACCCTTTTCCAACCGTTTTAGAACGTAGCATTTCTTTCCCATATACCTACCCTGTTCCAGAAACAATGTTAGCCTATATTTTGAGAGCCTGAAATTATAGAATTGCGCATGTATTTATTCAGGAGTTCATCATTATCCTATAGAAAATATTCCATTGATGCACCACTGTTTACACTTGCAACATGCCTACAAACTATAACACATATTTGTCTTACTTAATCTTAGTATAATAATAGTTACATAATTATGTTTTATCAAAATGACAAAGCACACATTATGTCATGCATACTCAGTTTAAGAAACAGGGCTAGTGCGAGTCAGAATAACACCAACGCAACGGTGGCAATTATTTTGTTGTATAAAATGTAAAATAGGAAAGTATCCGTAGGAAGGTATCCGCTCCCACATTTCATTTTTTAATCTTTATTTGCACCTTACAACAACTAAAACGAAGTCTGAAAAAATAACTACTTTGAAACTTAAATTGTCTACTTTTTTTCCGATAGTAAGTTGGGTTAGAAATTTAATGGAAATCGAAATCTCAAATCGCTAGCGTTAGTCGTTTCTAAAATATACCTATGTGACAGACACATTGAGACGCACGATAAGGGTTATAAGTATATGATGTACAGAAATTCTATCACTATCTATCTATTATCTATTCTATCACTTTTAAGTATATTACCGTATTGATGTGTCCCTAATAAATAGATTCAGGCATCAACATGATGAGTTTACGCAATATCCTTTGTTGGGTCTATATTGGTCCTGTAAATCCGTATAAAGAGGTTACGTCGACAAGCCATATAGAAGTATGATATTTTCCTTACATGCCAAAGTGAAGAGAGTTCGGTATTTCACGCTACTGCGATACATCTGGGTTAGATTACAAGGATATGGCGGCAATGAACATATTATTATCGAGCCATATATTTGTTAGTAAGCAATTAACAAGACTAATGCGTGAATAAGGAACCTTGTTGCGTGCGTCCTTATATACTCAAAGAAAACTCGTAGCTACCAATGTTAAAAGAACCCTTACGATATTTTTGTTTCTTAACGTAAGGTCAGCAATAGCATCAAAAGTAACTTCGCAGGGGCTAAATCATTATTGGTCATTAATTTAGGACCTTGAATAGACTATTAGAGAAAAGGCCTTCCAGTCTACGAGGAATTGTGTTCTTTTACACAACTATTCGCCGATCTTCTCTTGCCCTTTGGGGTTCGGAGCCTTCATAGTCCTTAAGTGTATTTAGAATTTTTCAACTTCCTCTGCATTTCGCTCCTCATTTCTAATAACCCAATGAACTTTATGATGCTCAAAATAAGCGTAAGACTCTATATAGTCCTTCTTTTGGCAATAACGTGGATGAGTTATATAGCCTGATCCTTTGTTCCATATTATTCAGACAAGCCAGTAATAGTATATGCTAATCGGTGGAAACCCCTCTACTACTAAATAATAATACCCACTATAATAAATAGTACACACTGTAAATATGGGTCATATTATAACACGGAGTATAAAATAATGAAAACGAGGCAAAGCTTATCGCAATAGAATTCTTATTAATAGCGTATTATTATTATTCGATACTTATGATAAACTATTATATTCGGGTTGTTTAAGTTTTATTGTAGCTCTTTGTTACTTGTCTATTGCATTAGGAAAATCAGAAATATTATATAGATGCTGTAACAGTCAAAGTTTATCCATCGACACTCGATATGACTACTTAACCAACTTCAAAAATGATATCTGTTTGTCCCAGGTCCTGTGAGATAAATCCGGAGCAAGTGCGGTTGCTTCTATTCAAGGAGTGCGATTGGCGAGGCAGGAAGCTTCTGTTTGATTCTGCTGCTATCCAGAAAGTTCCATCGGGCAAAAATGACAAACCAACAATCCGACAGACGGATGAACCGTCAATTGTTGAGGTGTCGGAGGGGTTCACATACCTGGTAAGCTTATTAATTATGTCTTAATTCACTAAGCCATCAATGTAGAAGTCCGCCATGCTGGCTTTTTTATTGCCTGGATAGCCTAGTAGATATTCAAGCTTAGTAGAATCTTGGGTTAAAAGAAGCTAATTTTCTGAGTTTTTCACTGGTCTTTTATCATCTACCTACCTATGGAAATAAAGTTTTGATTGGACGTGTGTCGCAGCAGCTAAGACAGTCGCCGCGCCGCTTCATGTCGCGGGTTAGAGTCCCGCGCAGGACAACTATTTATGTGACCCATGAATAGTTTTTCGGAGTCTGGATGTAAATTGTGTCCGGGATTAGATTCCATAGAGCGGGCTTGTGTGTCTTCAATTTGCTCTATAATAACGCTTGACGATTCGGTGAATTTCGGAGGTCATAATTATCTATATAAATAAAAAGACAAGTCCTGACTGACTGACTGACTCATCAACGCCCAGCCCAAACCCTTGGACCTAGAAAGCTGAAATTTTGCACAAATATTTGCTTTATAATGTAGACAAGGAATAAGGAAGGATTTTTCGAAATTCAACCCCTAAGAGGGTAAAACAGGGGCGCTAAGTTAGTATGAAACTTTGCCGTTTTTGAAGTTTAAGGCATAAAAATTGGTATTTGGCCTTCCAGTTAAAAATAAAAAATCACGTATTTCAGGGTTTTTGGAAATTCCACCCCCAAGGGCGAAAAATAGGGGATGTAAGTTTGTATGGAAAATGTGACAATTTTTAAATTAAACGCATGAAAATTGGTATTTGGCCTGTCAGTTAAAAATAAAAAATATATATTTCAGGATATTTGGGAATTCCACCCTTTAGGGCGTAAAATAGGGCATGTAAGTTTGTATGAAAAATGCGACTTTTTTTGAAGTTAAACCCATGAAAATTGGTATTTGGCCTTTCAGTTAAAAATAAAATTTGTATTCCAGGATTTTTGAAAATTCCACCCCGAAGGCCATAAAATAGGTGATGTAAGTTTATACTGACTGACCGACATATCAACGCACAGCCTAAACGGCTGGAGTTAAAGACTTGAAATTTTAACAGAAGGTACCTTTTATGACGTAGGCATCTAGAAGGGTTTTTGAAAATTCCACCCCCAAGGGCGTAAAATTGGGGATGTAAGTTTGTATGAAAAAATGTGAAAGTTTTAAGTTGAACGCATGAAAATTGGTATACTTATGGTCTTTCATTTAAAAATTATAAATATATATTTCAGAATTTTTGGAAATTCCACCCCTAAGGACGACTAGAATAGGCGATGTAAGTTTGTATGAAAGTCTGTATTTTTCAGTTAAAAATAAAGCAATCCAGGAAATAATTTGTTGTTAAAAAAAGGTAATCCAAAACTGATTCAATACATCGCGACCAACAATTTAAGCAAACTCAAATTTTTAAAAATAACTTTCCAATGCCAAGCGGCTTAAAATGTCGTGGTCGTTGTCGTCTAAGTAAAGAACTTTTTTTTGGTAAATTTTATAACAAATTAAAATAACGACATTTTAATCAAATTGGGATATAAAACGAATTTATCTAAAATTCGAGTTAGCGTAGTATAAATTGTTGGTGTCGAGATGATCGCACCCAAAAAACATCAACTTAATTACTGATCTACACGTTCACAATTTTGGAACTAGATGGCGTTAATATCGTTTCAGATCGCGGAACTTAATTGGCATATCGGTTAAAATAAATAAATGCTTGAAATAAAAGGTAGTCCAAAACTGAATCAATAGATGATCGCCTAAATCTCACCCAAAATATATGCACACATCTTAATTTACTGCTTTACAAGTTTATATTTTTGTTAGTAGATGGCGTAATCATCGTTTTAGATCGCGCTATGGTTTCGTTCACAAAATGTCGCAACCTAATCTAATGGGAGTTACCTGTGTGATTAATGCATCGTTGATTATAATTTTACTTTATTTGACTTACTGACTATACTTAAGGACAATTCATATGTATTCTTTGATTTTTGCTTGCTGATATCGGGTTTTTTTGTAAATAACAGTAGCAAAGTAGTCTTTCATTTATTTCTTAGTAAGGTTATTTATAGGTTAGGTTTTATTCAATTTATATTGCTTATTTGTTTTAAAAGTTATATTTTTTAGATTAAGCTAGAAGTAAGTAGTTACATTGGTCATCATTCAAAATTGTCGCGGACAAAGTCGCGGGCACCAGCTAGTACTGAATAAAAACTGTCGGCTTTCATTACATATTATCAGTACTCACTGGGAACTGACGGCATGATAAATTGACAACACATGTTAATTTCGAATTTAATCCATGTGACATCCTTAGCGAGAAACAAGTGAAGCCGCTTATATATGAACTAATATACATATGTTACTTATACTAAAAATAACTTATTGATTACTAGTAGAATTATTTTGCCATAAGCAAAGCATTAAATTATATTTCTTAGCACTTAGTGTTATTGTATGTTACGATAAAACGAATGGCGACGGTTATGGACGTTAGCTGTAATGGCAACATTTAAATTAAGATGAGGGCTGTCATATATCTTTGTAAAATATGTTAACTGTAGACTGCACGTGTGGCGCAGCGGCTAAGACAGTCGCCTCGCCGCTTCGTGTCGCGGGTTCGAGTCCCGCGCTGGACCACTATTTGTGTGACCCATAAATAGTTGTTCTGAGTCTGGATGTAATTTTTGTCCGTCAATTATATGTTTGTGAAGTACCCCGCGACACAGGGATTAAAATGTGCGGGCGTTATCTTTTAAAAAGAAAAACTAAGTATCAATGTTTTTGTTCAAACAAAAAGTGCTCAACGCACCTCAAGATGTTTTCATTTGAAAAAGAATAAATCGATTTTTTCCAGAACTACCTATATATCTACAATTAAGTAAATATTGCCCATTATCTTTGCAATATTAGAATATGTCCTATGTGTGATATGTAAAAATAAAGAAAAACACGCAAGACAGAAATAGTAATAAAAATTATACAGTAAGCTATTTCTTGCATCGTCTGCCGAAAAGGTCACCTATCAATCAAACGATTTTTTAACCAATGTGATCCTCCAATTTGATATTATATAATATTATTTATTTAAATAGTTGTTATCATCAAACTTAGGTAACATAATCACAAGCGTTAATTGCTTAGTTTTTTTTTAATAAAACCTCGAGAGACTGTCATGAAAGAGTGTTATACTGTTCACCTTTTCCCATTAATTAAGTTAAGGAACCTTTGAACATATATACTAATGTTTATTTCTTAAAGAAATAATTGTATTCGAATGAGTATTTTTATAAATTAAAAATCACCACTAAATTTAACCTAATGTACTTGATTATTAAAAAACAAAATATGTTGGTAACCGATTTGTATGTTTTTCAATATTAACTTTTTAAAATAATTACTGTTATAAAAAACCTTGGAACCTACTTTAACTTTTCTATTACAACTGATTTGAAAAATATTTATATGGAACCATTGCAAAAGCATTCCCTATCCTACTAATCTTACCAATATTATAAATGGGAAAGTTTGTAAGTATGTTTGTTACTCTTTTACGCAAAAACTACCAACGGATTTTGATGACACTTTGTAGTAATATAGCAAATATATCCGAATAATTTAACGTTAGTAAAACCTAGGGGAATAGCTACTTGAATATAAAATTATTATCCAAATCGGTTCACAAACGACGGAGAAATCGCGTCACGTATATACATACAAAAAAAATACAGGCGAATTGGTAGGTACCCTCCTTTTGCAGTTGTATGTATTGTAAAAAGTAATATAATTGCGCAACACATGAATGTACTATATGCAAGTAACAAAGAGCGGATTTTCCGTTCCACTCAGAGAATAAGCTTGTTTCCTAATCATTCAAAATCTTGGCCAATAATTTAACTGCGCGGTTGACGAAGCTGTGACAGACGGCGTGGCGTACACGGTAGACAGTTTTGCTTGTCAGTGACGTCATATCCGGTCCTGTAATGCACTACGATACAAAATAGCGAGGAGACAACCGAACATTGCTCGTGTGACGTGGACATTCAGAAATGTCTGTTTGCGTCATGAAGTATATTGACGAATGACTGTCCAACTTCCAAGTCTTTTATCTATATCGAGAATACTTTTCTTCTTTCGTTGTTCTTCAAATCTTTCTTCTATGAATATAATAGGGAAAGGCAACTAACTGGTTAATACTCAGATTTTGTGATAGGACCTATAGGAACTCTACGCCTATCAAAGAACGGACGGCCGCTAGTAGTGCCAAAAAGCCTGATTATGTTTTTTACTGGCTGTCACTAAAGAGAGATTATGAGTTTGAAGCCTGTCTGCGTATATGTCTATGGCGTGGTAGTTCTATAAACAGATGGACCCATTTCAATGAGTTTAACTGTCGGACAGAGATGTAATGAGAGAGAGTTTAATAGAGATTGTCTGACTTAATTTCTTAACAATCCGATTATCTAGCTAGGTAGATAGCTACTTCCCTTTCACGCTGCAGGCCGAGGGTTCGTTTCCCACCCAGGACAGATACTTGTGTGCATTGTCTGTTTGTCCTGAGTCTAGGTGTAATTAATTACAAAAGAAAATTAGTATATTGGGTATATCAGTTAGCTGGTTTCCATAGTACGTGTTCTGCTTAGTTTGGGAGCAGATGGCCGTGTGTGACTAATAACCCAGGATACATTATTATGAGGCGCTCATAGCCAGATGCTCTCACCGGTCCGTAAGTGATTGGTGAGGTTAAGCAACTAGGCTCGCGGTCAGTCCATGGATGGGTGACCGCCAAAGTGGTTTAATTTCTGAGCGTCTCCGTGCTTCGGAGGGCACGTTAAGTTGTCGGTCCCGATTGTAGCCATTAGGCAACAGTCGTTAAGCCATGTCAGAGGCCTACTAGGCGGCTTGAACAACTCTGACACCAGGGTAACCACTGCCCATACGATAAGTAAGTAAGTATACATTATTATTATTATTAGTGGTTAAAATATTACATGTCGTTTTCTAGTTGAAGTCAGGTTTATTGATGGTTATGTTCAGTGTAATATACAAACCTTAAAGAAAGTGACCAGAAGGTTGGTAATTGTTTTTTGTTAAGTACTAAACAGTGGGTTTCCGCTTGAGATAAACGAGGAAGCTAAGCTGTGCTAGGATGCGTAGCAGACTTTTCTCAGTAGTGTGTGCGTGGGGTGCAGTATGGAATCTACCTCGTACACATAGTACGCACTCATTAATTAATTTTCCCTCGTATTTTGTACAAATACCTGCCCCTTATACATAATAGCTGCGTTGACCGGGGCTAGGAAAATTAAGCGATACTACCTATGGTAGATAATTTTTGCTCGCACCGTCTCTTCTCCCTCGCATATCTCTTGTAAGAAAGAAGCATTGCACTTAGCACATGGTACTCTTAAAATGTAAAATAAAACTTATGAAATTCATTTGCAACTAAAAAAAGTAAAATTGTCGTTAGAATAAGTAGTATATTTATAATTATATTATCCATGCTTGCTTATCATTGAGATAAAGTTGACAAGTGATGTTAAACAAGTTTAACTCTAATGAGGCTTAGAGGAAAATGTCTGAGTATTCTAAGCAAGGAAAACACTCATCTTAAACAGATCACTCCATGAAGTTGCGTTGTATTTTCATTTATCATCTTAAAATCCTCTGAAAATATAAAGACAACCCTTGAAGCTTATAAGCTTACATATATTCTGATGCGCTCTTGCACCGGTTTTGATGACCCTGCTAAGGTAACCTTGAGCATGCTTACTCATTTGTTTATATATATAATTTAAATATCCCATATAAATAATGTTTCCTTCGTGTCAATGGCACATTTTGAATTGGGTTTTACCAGTGCTTGCTTTGAGGTGGCGTGTAGAGTTCATTCAGTGGGTAAGTGTAAGGGTACAGTGAGCAAGCCAATACATGTAATAATAATGCCACTTTCAATGTATTAAACATTGAAAGTGGCAAAACCCAATTCAAAATGTGCCATTGACACGAAGAAAACATTATTTTGTGGGATATTTATATTAACGGTTGTCTTTATACCTGCCATCTATGGTACAACGACATTGCAGTATAATAACGCCTTCGGGAGTTTGCTTGGTTTGCCATGGCGATGTAGTGCCTCAGGCATGTTTGCGTTGAATGGGGTGGGTGATTTTTTTGCTGTTTTGAGAAAAGCGCGGGCCTCTTTTATGAACCCATTACACATATCTGACAATGGAATATTAAGTACCATATACGACATTATTCTCGTCTTCGTATATGAAAATTGATTATTTGTCTTCCTATTATAATTTAATTTTACATTTTTGTATTATTTTTTATATGGGTTCACTGCCTGAAATAAAATTTTATTTAATTTAATTTTTAATGTCCAATAGTAGAGAAATCCCTATGTTGCAGGACGAGAAATAATGGTCTATGGTCATTAGTCATATATGGGTCATGTAACTATACTGTGCGGGAATCGCGCCTGTAGAGATGTAGAGACTTCCGTAACCAATGTATTACGGTCAATGTAATATAATAATATTGATACAGCTTTTACTCGTGTATCCGAAATTTGCCAAGGCGTATCTAGGCCGTTTACCTTACGGTGTTAATAATAATACGGCGAAGCACGTGATTTTAGCAGCTGGCGTTCAAACCGGCAGCGATGACGCGGTGGCGAAACTGTGCAACATTGTAGGCTCTTCTTGCATCAAACGTTCATCAATTTTAGTTTATGTAACATAATAAAAAAGAAATACGATAAAGTCGGTTGGTCCTCGTTAACTTTAATGTTTATGTTGACTGCTAATATTATATTGTCTCCAAACCAAAATTTGTTATTGATCTGACTAACACAACTGAAAAGGTTAAAATTTCTTTTACGTTAACTGTTTTTTTTTCTTATCAGATGTTTTCAAATTTGAGTATGATGGGCAATAGATTTGATAACCAGTATTCATGATTAAGAAGAAAGAGACAAAGGGTTTTGATAGGAACTTATCGTTGTGTATGATATAAACGTTGTTGGATATATGGTTGGTACGTGTACTCATGCAGCGTTGTCTTAATGGACTCTCATGGGGTATGAAATCAATTGTCAGTTGGTGTTGGTGGTGTTGGTTACAAATGCTTGTAGTGGATTACAGAATAGAGACGTGGCTTTATAAAAAGCCTTAACGTCGTCCAAAAAGCAATGGAGAGGGTTATGCTCAAAGCTTCTCTGCGAAAGCGAAGCCAAAGTAACCGGCATAGCCCGAAAAAAATTCAAGCTGAAGTGGCATTGGTCAGGGAACGATCGTAGCACTGACAGCCGCTTGAATAGAAAAGTTCTCCAGGGGTGACCATAACCCGTCAGTCGCAGTTTGGGTAGGCCACTCATGGAGTAGTCCGATCTTGTGGAGTCGAGTTGCTGGATGCGGGTAGTGCAAGACCGGTTAGGTACCCAGGTGGCCTTTGTCCAGCAGTGGACGTTTGTCGGCTGAAATCATAAAACAAATGTCTTTGGACAACTAACACACAGCCATCTGATCCCAAACTAGGTACAGCTTGTGCTAATGCAACCAGACAACTGATAAATATACTTATATATTTCTAAATACATACATAATAGTATAGATACAATACACCCAGAGACAATAAATAATCGTGCTCATCACATAAAGATTTTTTTCTGGTGGGTGATCGAACTCTGCCTTTGCACTTAGGGTCACTAACCACTAGACCAAGAGGCCAGTCAAGTTCTTCTTCTTCTGTCCAATTTCCCCAATTGAAAGTGAACCTTATGCTTATGTGATAAAATTGAAAATCTATAAAAGAAATTTGACAGATTGGGGTAGCTGGATGTGCTGGCGTCTGTACATCAGTAAACGTAAATTGGTTCTATTACAACGCATAAGTTTCAAACCTATTAGTACCTGATGTTGAGAAGTATATCCTGAAAAACGTTACAATCTCAAAATTTTGGATAGGCCATTCTTGTTATTAGTTTGACAGATATATATAAGCATACGCGACAAATGATAGCATTTGTGCGAGACTAACTTCCAGCGTAGTGAGAGTGAGCGAACTTTTGTGCGATAACAGTTTAAAAATAACTCAACAATGGACATGAGAAGCGATCACATGACCGACAATATACTCGCCATATCACTGGAGCGTTCTAAATTTAGACCACTTAAGATGTTAGCCTTTTCAATTATAAAGTATGTCGCAAATGGAGCTGATGATAAATGTGTGGCTACTGTAATTTTAGCTGGATTCTTATTAATGGACATCACATGTCCTCATATAGCTGTGACAATTGTCTCTCACTGCTATATTTAGGTACGGACGCCAGCACATCAAGCTACCGCAATCTGTCAAATTTCCCCAATTCAAAGTGAATCTTATGCTTAAGTGATATAGTTGAACATAGATAAAAGCAATTTGACAGATTGGGGTAGCTGGATGTGCTGGCGTCTGTACTTTGGGAATCCTTATCACGTGACTCTTTAATAAATACTAGACACGACTCGTAAAGTGAACTGTACTCGTTCTATCTTGATGTTTATTTATAGACATTATTATCTGTATATGGTATCTAAATTGGCGTGTTCCGCTATGCGCTACATGGGTAACGATTTAAGGGTTGCCACACGCAATAGCGGTTTATTATTTTATCGATGTTGCCTTACTAATAGCTTACTTTAGTTTGACCTTTAAGCCCTTGACCTGCACGTGCACGTAATCAAATTCTAAATGTCATTTGTATCCGTAGATTAAAAATATAAAATTCTCTTTGGAGTATTTGTTGTTTTGATTGTTTAATTAGCTCTTCAAGTTTTAGCTCAAGCTGGTCTCCCATCTTAGTTTCAACACTCAATAAGGACCCTCTTCAATTATTTGTTAGGGTAATATCATGAAAATAACTATTAGTCTATTTTATTATCGAATGTGCTTACATTCGATAATAAAATAGACTAATAGTTATTTTCAAGATATTACCCTAACAAATAATTGAAGAGGGTTTTCTACAAAAAATATTCTAATTGATGAAATATACCACTCTTAGAGTAGGTAGTAGGTATATATTTAAAGTCCGGCCTTTGAATATGTCCGGCCTTTTATTATAATTTAAAGTTATGTCTACTACCTGACTACCAAACTAAGGACATATTCAAAGGCCAGACTTTCAATATATAGGCCTTTACCTTTTTTATTTATAACTACCAACTTTTTTTTGTCATTTACATTTTGTTCAGGAACTTAGTGTTCCCTTACCTGACACTCTGTATATGTTGTCAATTTCCGCATCAACAAAGAAGGAGCATCGAACCACAAGATTGTGGCGATATTTTAGGAATAAACCTTTAGAAAATATTCATCACATTTTGGTCTGGCGTAGGTGGGCTATGTTTTGAGAATAAATATTTTATTTTTAGACGAACAATGACGTATTCGGTCGTACGATATTTGTACTGTTGTAACGAATCTATATGCCATGTAAATCATCGGCTCTTTGATGAATGAAGCTTTGTTTTGGAAGGTCAAATAGTTCACACTGTCTTTTGCCAAAAGTTCTTACGCCTGACTTATACCTACGACTTACAACAGTATTGCCCGAATACACTAAGTTTAATGTCATTTAACTGTATAAAGATGACAGGACATTTTTAGAACTGTCAAACTATTTCTTTTTTAAATCTGTTGTTCCCATTATAACGCAATTTAGTAAAATATACAGTCAGTACTAAAAACACGTTCTAATAAGACTTTTATTAGAAAAAAAATGTCGTGTTCCAAATGAAGTCTCTCGATTACGTTCGACAATGGAACTTACGAATCAAAACGTTGGCCATAGCCAGAAACACATGACCTCACTGACTGACGGACTGATTTGCCCTGGCAACCTTACCCACGTGGAATACCACCTGCAGTGTATTTCTCAAGATGAGTTTCTAATGGAGCAAATATCTGTTCAGCTGGGTCTGTGGTGGGTGCCACTCACTAACGGAACAGAAAAGCCTCTCTGGAGTGGTTAGTTCGTATCTAAATATACGTAACAATATTGCTTGTCCAAGGTTACATAATGTTAAATATATACGCAATGAATTAACAGTTTAAGCAGAATGTCTCACGTGATTTGTGATTCATCACTATTTACCGAGAGTTCATTCGGAACTAATCGACGTAAATCTAGTTGCGTATTCTGGACCAGTTCTGTAATTTTAATACTGTCTGCTCCGTGGATCTTTGCCATTTAGAATATCTTCCTTTTGTCGCTATTGTTTGTTATATATATAATATAACTTAATAGATAAAATAACTTACGTAATGTATATTGAACACGGTACAAATTACTTATACCATTAAAAATATCTTTACCTGGCCAATGTCTGTAACAAAAATTAGGCTAATTCTGAGATGAGCCATCAGTCCGCTCCAATTGCGGGTAGCTTATTGCGAGCGGATGGTGTATAGTGATCCTATAAACTTAGCTCAAGAAAGGTTAAGAATGAAGTTTTTGCGCTCTATCAACAGCCCTACTTCCTCTACTTATGGAATACGCTGCACATAATTCCGTTATTATGTTAATGTATTGACATATGCGTAATTACCCCTGATACTACGATCGTAATTATAGCTGAAAGAAGTGCACTGCTGGACTAGCCTTCCCCACCTAGTCACCTTGGGGGATATGCAATGATTCCCACGCTTGGTAGACGGGTTGGCGATCGCAGTAAGATGGCCATAGAAACTCAGAAGGAAGCTGCTGTATTCTATACTAGCTGTGTCCCGCGGTTTTACCCGCGTTAAACTTTATAGGTTATCACAGATCGTGCCCCGTAGGTGATAGCGTAGTAAAATGTAGCCTATGTGTTGGGCTGACCTCTTAGTAATTTTCATGCAAAATTTGAAGTAAATCCAAGCAGTACTTTTTGAGATTAGCCCGAACATACATACAGACAAACAGATAAACAGACAAACAGACAAAAATTCTAAAAACCATATTTTTGGATACGGTATCTATTGTAGATCACGCCCCAAGTATCCTTTTTTAAAAATATTCAATGTACAGTTTTGACTTTCCTACGATTTTATTATATGTATAGATAATATTCCCTCTGGTCGACTTCAACGCCCCTCCCACTGAGTGAGATGGGGTGATGTTATTGTAATATTAGCCGCCGTCACCACACAACAAACTGTCACTACTACGATCATAAGGATGTAATCTCTTACTGGTCAGGTGTCCTTTATGTCGTACTGTAGTAGTAAGGGGCTTAAGTTTGCTTAACCTCATCAGGGTTAGAAAGGATAGCTAATGCGTATGTGATGTTTTTTTATGTGCGTTGCACGTCATAGGCCATAGGCTATTAATCGACTCCTTAAGTTTGATATGAGTTCTTCAATAGGCATTTTACAACCATAAACTTGCCTATAACTGGTTCGCATCGGACTTATGTTGGTATCAATATACTGACTAGTCCACTATCGTAAAAAGACCGAATATGTATAAGTTGATTAAGCTAGGGTTGAATAAGTAGTTATTAGGCTCCATCCTCAAAGTGTAGTGTAAATACAATATCGGTCTATCCATGAAACTAAGCATCATGTTAAGAATCTTTATGCGAAAATCGCAAAGGAAGTTAAGTTTAAGTTAAAATTATTATGAACTAGCTGTGCACCGCGGTTTACCCGCGTTAAACTTTATAAATTGTAGCCTATGTGATATTCGGATATATAAGCTGTATTACTTTAGAGTTTCATAACAATCCGTTCGGTAGTTTTTGCGTGAAGAGGTAACAAACTTACCCACTCACAAACTTTCGCCTTTATAATATTAGTGTGATGTGATAAGTTCTTTAGTTTATTGGGTTGAACACCTTAAGTATACACTAGTTAAGTAATACACTGTACACCTGTTATATAGCTTGTTTATTATCATTATTGATATACATTGACAATAAGAAAGAATAACAAAACATATTTATATAGTGTAATTGTTCCAGTACAAGGGGCCGTCGGAAGACGCGAAGGTTCTCGGCGAGATGATATTCGGTGCCGTCGCAATGAACTGCAAGAACGTATCCTTGAAAATCCACATCATGGATGAACCGACGAGGTAATAAGCTGATTCTATTTTTAACCGACGCAAAAAGAGAGATGTTCTTCGTTCTGTCTGTCTGTGGCATCGAAGCTCTCAAACGGATGAACCGATTTTAGTTTTGTTTTAATTTGTTTGGAGATGTGAATTAGTCGGAAAAAATCTTAGCTACGTTTGAAGAAAATCGGTCCAAGATGGCCGCCGCCACAAAATGGCGAATTATATATTTTTTTTCATAACTCCCTTAATATGGATATCAAATGAAAGGCTTTTTAATTTATATTTTACTGGCTGTGCCCCGCGGTTTTAAGTACCATCGTTAAACTTCATAAATTATTTATCCTATCCAGGCTAAATAATTTATGAAAATCTAGGGTGTCATCTAATTCCATATCAAATTTAATTAAAATGAGGGCTACCGTTTTTGTGCTCACCAGTCAGCGCCACTGTCGCGGAAGGTCCACTATAGCTGATCAAAATCATTGTTATTGTGGACGCGACGAATGTTTTTACGAAAAATATTTAAAATCCTGTTAAAGTGTTTCATAAATAGCATGCCGCAGTGTTGTGCAGTCCCCGCACAACACTGCGGCATGCTATTTATGTAACACTTTAACAGGATTTTAAACATTTTTTCAAATATTTATTACAGTCATCGAGCTGTTACTCATTTTGTAATTTATTTAGTTTTAAACCAAAATGTTTAGTTATAATCGCAGTTTTTATTAATAAACAGCGTAACCCGAACAAAAACAGTGTATTTTGACGTTTCGTAGACCTGCCGCGATGTTAGCGCCTCTAGCGGCAAATTGATACGCGGTAGCCCTCATTGCTTCAGCCGCTTAGACGTGAAGAAGTAACAAACATACACCCTCACACACTCACAAACTTGCGCTTTTATAATTTTAGTGTGATTAATGTGATTATACAATAAGTATTTACTTGAATTTTCGTCCTCCATATTTAACCCTGACCCCCTAGTTATATTAAATTCATGGATTTGACAATATTTAATCGTTTCGGTATTGTAGCTTTACCATGCAGTCAGAGGTGGTGTACGATGCAGTATTTAGTTTATGACTTAGGTACTTGATAAAACCTGCCTTCTTATGCGTATTCGCGTCAGTAACCGCCCAGAACCGATTTTTTTTAATTTGTAGTTTTTGGTGCTCAACAGCTTGAGCCCCGCTCGACTTTATTGTCCAATGAAGATGTGAAAGCTTCCTAGCTATAAAAGTGAAGTAAAATATAACTTAATAGCAATGCCCGCGGACTTCTTTCCGCGTTAAAATATTTTGTCCCTGCCCGTTTGTCCCACAAGTTGGATTACATTATTCAAGTTTAAGTAAAGATGCGTTATTCATTTTGGAATTTTTCAGAGCCTATGACACTCCACAATAACGTAGCTTTCTTTTGGTGAAATAATTTTGAAATCGGTTTAGTAGATCCAGAGATTACCTACCCCTTACAACGTAACAAACTCACAACTTCACACACTCACATACGTTACTTCTTTATAATATTAGTATAGATAAATTAAAAGCAATATAGAAATATACTTTAAGCCTTGTATCCACTTGAGCATGCTCGGCCGCTCATTCGCCTGAGCATGCTCAAGTGGATACAAGGCTTTAGTGAAGCGATATGGTACCGTGTTTACACTATTGGGCTATGTTTGCCATCTTTCAAGGCTAGAGACAAACGCATTCAAGTCGTTACGTTGGTGAAAAATTCGCAATGACGCCATAATTAGCAATTTTTCGTACAAGAAAAATGTATGGTATTGACTTGGCATCGATGCCAAGAAAATTTGTCTCCTAATCGTTTTTAAATTAGTTTATGGTCAATTTAATGAGCTCTTTATATACCGACATTATTTACACGTGTCACTGTGGGTGTAATCAAGATATTGAAAATTATCGATAGTCGATTAATCGTGTTAGTTTTAATATTCATCTCACATTTTAAGTTAATGTTGGCACCGAAATTAAATTATAAAAAAGTTGTTGAAATATAAAACAATATTTTCTTCCATATCGCCGTACCGTACCAAATTAAAATGTTTCTTAAAGATATTTTCGTATACTTAATACCTATTACGCGAAAGTTTGCTAAGTTATTTTTTTAAAAATTATACAGTATGTATCATAAATAGTGGACTTAATTTGTCTATGAAGCGCAATAAACACATCAACATGCAAATACACAAAAAAGTATTAACTCGCCTTACAAGAATACGGATCAATTGAAGCATTTTGTATGGGATGCCAAAATTATGTATTTCGAAGTCTACCAACTGTTTTTGTTTAATTAGTACTATACTAATTATTAATGGGTCTTTAAGTTACATCCATTATTAATGTAACACCTTGTATAACAGAAATATTTGTTTAGTATTTGTAGCGAAACATCGGCCTCAATCGGCGGAAACAATGACGTAGGAGACCTACGGAAGTGTACTCCAAGCCAATAATAGGTAGTACTTGCCCTCAACTAATTTACTAATATACCGCCCTCACTAAACGGTAAACAATCGGCGAGGTTAAACAATCTTGGCTGGATTGTCTATGTGTGGGTGGTCACACTGGTCACGTTTTATTTGTTTAATTTTTGGCTTTGCAGCTAAATTAATCTGTCCGAACTCTTTATTCAAATACTAATTCTGTAATAAGCACTGCAGGCAAATCATAAATCAGGCTACTTCATTGTTTTAAAGACGAAAAAGACGTGTTGGCGACAGAAAAAGTACTGGCCACGTAATATTGGAGAGTGGATAGGATTCGCAAGCTCTTCAGAACTATTTTGCCTTGCCAACTTTACAAATACATATGGAGAACGCTGACGGCCAACAGTGAATTATAATGGAGATGTACTTTAAGAAGAATTGTTTGGTTTCTGATAAAAACATTTTCTAAATAACTTTGTAGTCTTCGTATTATAATGAAGGGTAAACAAGTTAGGAATCAGCTTTGTGATGGGTTGTTTCTTTTCGCACTACCTGCGAGTTAGGTATACAAATTGTAAGGCCTCTGATGAGGAGGCTTAACTAAACACTACTGGATCTGACAGCTTACCATGCCCGCCTTAAAAAAAATTATAATATTTTAGAAATGGTATTTTCAAACTACATTTAATGAAGGGTCCGTAAAAGTAAAAATGAAGACAGCAGCTTAGAAATTTATTGTATGTGGCACACGTGACCATAGATGCTAAGGCCTTTAAAATAATTAAAATAATAAAGTGTTACTTTTAATAGCTTTTTTTGTAAAAAAATATATATCATTAAAAGTTATATATGTACATTCTTTTAATATAGACAAAAATTTTTGCACTACGAGAATGAATTAAAGTTTATTAGACTTAGAACAGAATTGATTTGAACTTGAATATTACTGACGAAGTAACTTTCCCCTGATCTTAATTAGGTTTATTGTCGAATTGTATATTTAAAAAGAAGGAATATTGACACATAAACGAAATAAAAAAAATCGGCGTGAGATTAACTTTGATTGTAATTCCCAGGTTGATGTGCACTAAAGTATTTTGTGTGCCTACCCGTCGGATAAGTCGAGTGGAGCGCAAGCCAGAGAGGAGAGAAACAAGTAGATGTGATACAGGTGACCGGTCCACACCGCTCGGTGTTCCCCTACTCAGGGAAGAGGGCGTGTCACTTAGCTTCTCACTCGATAGGGGAGATTCGGGTGAGTTTGGCAATTAATAATTTCTCATATTTACATAAGTATTTTTATTTATAGATTTAGGCACTTAAGCGAAGGCCCTTGTGTATTATTGCTATTATTAATTTTAGTCGGTTTGTTCTTTAATACAATATAACGTTACATATAATATAACTAAATTATTATAGGTATGTTAAGAACTAAGTAACTGAGATGAAATTTTATAGTAGGTAAAGTGAAATTATTAGATTTTGTGAGTATGTTGATAACGGATAAAATAAAAATAAATACTTAAGTGACTTAAAAATTATTTTACTTATGAAAGCTACATTGTCAATGAGTTACACTATACATAATAATAATAATAAATCATCATTCAAGTATAATGTGTGGGCACAAGTCTAAACCAAGCCCAGAACATGATCACCTGTAGAGTGTAGGGATGTCCAGTGCCGGAAAATAGGAGAGTCCCACCCAACACATTCAGTATGCTATACGAACTGGATCGCATGCGTTGCATCATAGAGGCAGATCGTTTCCTTATGATGGCATGAAACCTCTTTTCTAACTCTTTTATTTACACGTTACACATTATTTGAGAGAAGAGAACAATAAACCTTGTTATATAATTCACTAGGGGTGTTACCCGCGTAAAGATGATATACATATAAGCTATATTACTACAAAGTTTCATCGAAATGCGTTCGGTTGTTTTGAAAGAGTAACCAACATCCGTATATAGTGACAAACTTTCGCATTTATAATATTAGTAGGATTCCGATTGGGAAGTATAAAATAATGTAATAATAATATAATATCTAGGGACAATGTCACACAGATCATCCTAGCCCCAAACTAAGCAAAGCTTGTACTATGGGTACCAGGCGACGATATACATACTTATATAGATAGATAAATACTTAAATATATAGAAAACATCCATGACTCAGAAACAAATATTCGTGCTCAACACACAAATATTTGCACTTACCCGGATTCAAACCTAGGACCACCAACTTCGTAGGCAGGAGCACTACAAACTAGGCTACGGTGACCGTCAATATAATAATGAATCAATTGTATTGTATTTTGTAATATTGGTTTTCAAATAGAAGCTTAATAACTGATAAATTTAGTAATATCCTGTGTCTATGACCGATAGCCATATGACTGATAAAAATAGATTTATTGTATAGCATAACAAATCCATTTAAACCGTATCAGATGTTGCGATCAACGATAAAGCAGAATTGTCATAAACATAACAAAAAAAATGATTGAATGGTTATAATACTACGTTGCACTTCATTTGTTTGTTCAGATAATTCGAATCTATGGGCTAATAATAATATATATATGGGCTTAGCCGAAAAAAATGTCTAGTATTTTGTGTACCCTACCCAAACTTTGCAATTTAGGTGTAGTAGCTGTAGGTGTAGCTTTGTGAGTATGGATATATGAATCTTTGATCTTCTTACACGCAAAAACTACGGAATGGATTTTGATGAAACTTTATAGTAATATAGCTTATAGATTTAGAATAATACATTGTGAGTTGAACGCGGGTGAAACCGCGAGGCACGGCTAGTTCAAAATAAATATCTGGTATATATCACTCAACGACACCTAACCCAGACTAAGCAAATATTGTACATACGCTAGCACATCAAGCTCCCCCAATCTGTCAAATTTCCCCAATCGAAAGTGAACCTTATGCTTATGTAATAAAGTTGAAAATCTATAAAAGAAATTTGACATTGGGGTAGCTGGATGTGCTGGCGTCTGTACTAGTGATTATATACATGTATATATACTTTTTGTAATTAATACATACAATACATAGAAAATACCCAACAAATAGGCAAGTTCGTGAACACAAATATTTGTCGTGGGAGGATCCTACCCGTGAAACCGCGGGGCACAGCTAGTATAATATAGATACATATATTACAAAATAAATTATTTATTTTATTCCTCTATCATTTTAATATTATAAATGCGAAAGTTTGTGAGTATGAATGGATGTATGGATGTTCGTTACTCTTTCACGAAAACACTACCGAACGGATTTTGATGAAAATTTGTAGTAATATAGCTTATATATCCGAATAACACATAGGCTATAATTTATAAAGATTAACGCGGGTTAAACCGCGGGGCACAGCTAGTATTAAATAAGTTGAAAGAAAGATGTTCTCTTTTCTGGCCTTTGTTACAATTGCGCCGAATTATAATGGTATCAGGAAATTATATATCGCGAGCTATTCAAACACAATATGACCTCATTTGTTATCAGTGCAATTATTATGAATATTAGAGTTCTTATATACGCATCACAATTCAAACTATACCAATATACGTACAGTCAACAGCAAAAGTAGATGATCAAAGTCAGATATTCAATACTAATTATCATAAATTGCTACAAAATAGTGTGGTAGTGAAGAGTATCTAGTTGAAGGTGTGCGTGAGGGTTAAGTGTAAAAAATATTAACTAGTGAAAACTGCCGCCCAATAGCATCATAAACTCAAAACTCAGGTCCGATTTTGATCATCTACTTATGCTGTTGACTGTACAAGTTTAGTGCGATTATAACATAAACGGTAATGGGTTAGATATTTACACTTTATTGCACCAAATCAAAAATATTACATTGCAACATGAGTTTGCTTAAATTATGAGGTACAACACTGTCTTATCGCCAAAGCACTACAGGGAGACAATGTGGTAGTTGGCAGTGCATCTACCAATTAAAACTTACACATACAACATGTAACTTAATTAACGCACATCCTGAAAATAGTTTGTTCAGAATCGTTTACTGAATCGGTTTATATCATTTTTAATATAGGTATTTTTTTATTCCAAAATAATTAAAACTACGGAAATTATTTTCATATTAACCCTTTACAGTCAAAACAAATTGAAATGGACCGTAAGTCAAAGTAATAAGACTTTTAAATCGCAGTTTTATTTGTATTCATACAAATTCCATCATTCAATACAAAATAAAGAAAAATAAACTTTATTCCAAGAAACTAATTTAGTAAATAACAATGCATATACATGTTAAATTACAAATTCAGTGTATGTATTATGAGTACAACATAATATTCTAATTGGGGTGTTTAAGGAGTGCGTTAATTACGTTACATGTTGTATATGTACCTCAGTACAAATAATGATGGTATATACACTTTGTAGCTGTGCCGGCGACTTTGTTCGCACATTTTGTAATGACTCCGTGAATGTTGCATGAGAATATCTTTAATATTTTGTCTCCTGATACAAACTTATAAAACATTAACATAAACCTTACATATTTCCATACAAACTTTCATCCCCTATTCTTTCTTATTGTTTTACCCTTGAGGATAACACGTTTTCTGCTTGTCATATTTATTTACATAGAACCTATAACCTAAAATATAAGTTTTCTGCTTCTATCTCTAAAATTACGATATTTCCATACAACTTTTCAACCCTCCCTTTCAATCCCTTACAACCCTTTTTTCGCATTAAAAAGTACCTAGTAGTCCTTTCTCAGGCTCTAGTCTATCTGTGTACCAAATTCCATTTAAATCGGTGCAGTAGTTTTGGCATGAAAGCGTGACAGACAGACAGTGTTACGAATATATAATATTAGTAAGGACTTAAGATGTTTAATTGAAAATATTTGTAATTTCCATGTGTTCTGAGAGAGTGGGAGAGATTTTCTTTGGCAACATCTATATATATCCAAGAAGTCTTAAATAAATAAAGAAATCCATTAGAATTTATCTGATTTGATCATGATGAATCGAAAATCTACGAGGCTTTTTGCGTATTAGATTGACAAGTTATAACCAACGCAAACTTCTCTTGTCAGGCTTGCGGCAGGCTATGTCGCTCTCGTATCGGTTTGTTTAGCCACCAAAAGAAATATCTCTCAGACGATGCGCCGTAAATCGTCTGTAACAGACGCAAAGGCCATGTATATATATAAAATGTGTATGCAATTGCCCACTGCCACTTCAGCTTGGCAATTCTTGACAGGGCACATTGCTCGTAGAATCGACGACCTGAAGTCACAGCGTGCACAGGGCTCCTACTAGATGGACCGATGACGTTGGTAGGATCGGTGGAAGCCGCTGGATACGGGTAGCGCATGACCGGCAATTGTGGAGATCTTTGGGGGAGGCTTTTGTCCAGCAGTGGGCGTGTTTCGGCTGATATGATGAATAAAATTACACGTTGAAGAAATGATAACTTTTCACTCTCTTGTCTTTTTCTATTTAACTGGGAAAAATAGGATTTAAAAACTTGCTATTCATGGACACAGAACAACCACCCATTTGTGGAATCTATTTAAATTTTTTTTTATTGTTCGCCCATATTAAAGGAATACTTAGGAGGTATTTTATGTAGGTTGTCATAAAAAATACAAAATTTTAGCTCAGTGCATCTTTGTTTTATCGAAGTGCCTCCGGATGTGGGTGAATATCTTCAGTACTCAATAGATATAGTTGTATTTGTTAAGGAAAATACTAAACCTATAGTTTTATTTTAGGTTATTATGGAGATCATTCGCCATACAGCAGCGTGGGTTCGACGCACGATTATTTCTCCATGTTCGACATTTGGGACCAAAACAATCTGGAAGAATCATGTTCTTTTCACTGTAAGTATCTATATCATATTGTTCCTTTTTTAATCGACTTCAAAAAGAGAAAAGGAAACTTTCAGTTGACTATAGGTTTCTTTTTGTGTACATATGTTACGTCCGGTATTTCTCGACGAGTTGACGGTCGCAATATGATGGTCATAGTACACAGAGAGGCGTTGCTTCCCGTCCTCTGGTAGATATTCCTTCGGGTGGACTTCTAAAACTATACTAGTTCTTATTATATTTACATTTATTTAGTCATAATCCTTATCCAACAAGTTACATTAGTGTTCTTAAGTATTAAGTGCTTTGGATAGGGTGAATGTGTGCAAAACACATGGTTTTTTTTTACCAGTATCGGCAATTATAACTAAATTCTAAAATCATAGACAATAAATTCACATTTTTCTAAATTAAAAGAAGCTCGGGCGGGTCACCAGTGAATTTAGCTGTCTGTTTGTAATATAGAATGCAAAGGTTATAAAAATGAGTTGAAATATTATCTGTATAACAAACTGAATGCAGGTAATGTAAAACACAAATACACTCCCGCTAAAAATGTTGCCAACTTTTGTTTTACTTTTTGGAACGCGAACAAAACATAAAAACTTTAACAACTGTTCAAAATAGGGATGATACATGATGATGAAATATTTGGATTATGTCTTATGAAGTAAATTATTTTAAATAGGTAACGGGGAGGTCAAAAGATCGTTATTTCTATCTTAAGTGAAGTGCTTTAATGCCCCAATTCTAAGCAATGGCAATAACAGGGGCTCTACCGGCTAAGTCGCCCGCCGAACATAGATTTCTTAAATGGCGTTCAAATAAATAAAGGTTAAAAATGACTTAGTCAATCGTTAAATCGGCTTCAGCGTTGACAATCAATTCCGGACCATTTATGAAGTCGCACGTGGTCATGGAAGCCGATTTAAAGATTGATTAAGTCATTTTTAACCTTTATTTATTTGACCGTCATTTAAGAAATCTATGTTCGGTGACTTAGTCGGTAGAGCCCCAGGGCATCTTTAGTTGTATGAGCTTCGTTTTGGCGCGAAATACAGGTGGAATATAAGCGACATTTTAGAACCTGTCGACTTGTAAGGGTCAGCGCAGACAGAGAGGCGCGCAGCGGAGAGGATTTTCTTAAGGCACTAGAAAATCAACTTTAGAGCTATAGGAATAAAGTGCATATATGCTTGAACCTGACAAAATGCTCGCGCAGTCTTGCGCAAATGTTCAAGCATACATGCACTTTATATCAATAATTTTAAAGTTGATTTTCTAGTGCCTTAATAAAATCCTCTCCGCTGCGCTCCTCTCGGTCTGCGCTGACCCTAATAGTCGAGAGACGCACACTTGGTGCGCGTATGATGATTCTGCCCACAACTGTCCCACTGCAGGGCAAGAACTTTCTCTCAATATGATAGGGCTTGACCAACGTCCACCACGCTGGCCTAGTGCGGTTTGACAAACTTTACAACATCTTTTCAAGATTTTAGACATCTTTCAGGCACCCAGGTTTCCTCACGTTTTATATGACGACTAACTTACAGTCAATTCACTTCTTTATTTTGATCATCATAGTTTAGAAACTAAATTTTATTTTATTCCACACAGTACCGCCGGGGAGGAAGTTAAGTACGTCAAGTAACGGCAGTTGGCATCGGCGAACTTTCCAGAACATGGTCACACGTTTCGATCTCGGACAACAGAGTAGCAACCTCCTCGGTGTGCCCACCTCTACGAGCAATGCTGCCAGTACTGATTCACAAGTAAGTCCATCCATTCTATAAATCTGTCGAAATCGTCTCGTAGAAGCCGATATCTCTGGAATTTAAAAACAAATTGGATGGCAATCGAGCAAGTGGCTAGCAAGTGATGGTAAGTGACCGCCGCCACCCATGGGCACTCGCAACACCAGAGCAGCGGCATGTGCTTTGTTGGGCTTTAAGAAAAGAATAGGCTTGCTAATTGAGGGTTGCCATGTCATATCGGATTATTATAAAATTGTCATAAAGTATTTATTCACTTTCAATTTGGGAATCACTGATAATTTTTTAATAAGGTGCCCATTTACTTAACCTTATTTGCGATTGATGATTATTTTATCGCTACATTACGCTTTTTTTTTAATTTTCTAATACTTAGAAAATTAAAAAAATCATTGAGAAAAATATCATTTAGTATCTTTCAGTGCCAAAATATAGACATTACAAGCATTCACCGAATAACAAATGGACTTTTATTTAATAATGAAGGTAATTTTTTTCTTTATTTTATTAAAATATAATCATATTATAGTTTAACTAACTGTTCCCTGCGGTTTTTTTAATCGCGTTAATCTTTATAAATTATATAGCCTATGTATTATTTGGATATAATAATATAAGCTATATTACTACAAATTTCCATCAAAATTCATTCGCTAGTTTTTGCGTAAAAGAGTAACAAATATCCATATATCTATCCATACCTCTATACTCACAAACACATTTATAATACAAGTAAGGTTTTGACTGAATTAATTAGTGTCTTGTTCTATTTATGAAGTCTGTCATGATGACCATATTGTAATGTGTTGTGCATAACCCTAGGGCTTGCTTCATTTCACGAGGCCTGTTTATTAAGGTGGTGACTGACATGCAACGTAACACAACATGTTACGATACGAGCATTCGTATGGTCATTACAGTGAGCGGAGCCGTTCGCTGCGATTTTTGTGTGCTCCATGCACTTGTCGGTTTTACGAATTATTTTCAGTTTAACATCGCGATTGTTGGGAATATTTCTATTTATATATCGAGAGTGACAACTGCACGGCACAGAGTCCAAAAAGAGCAGTGAATAATGTCGTAAACGTGTGTTTTGAATGCGAATGTTTTGTTACGATAAAATTTGGTCATTTTCCAGTTGAAGAGGAATCTCGATCTACACGTATAAAGAAAACTATACAAAAATCTAAAACCTCGGGTTACGTGTGCCTCTATTTCTTCTTCCCAACCTGAATCGATTTCCATTCTAGCTTTACCTGCTTTATTTATTTTCAAGTCTTCAGATTTGTTTACCAAACATTTCTTCATTATGTCTACAATCATCATCATAATATTAATACGTGAAGCAAAAACTTTGTATCCCTTATGGCGAAAATTGCGCGGACGGAGGAGTATGGAATTTGGAACAGTTAAAGGTTCATACGGAGAAGGAGTTCAGAAAGCTAATATTTTTAAAAATAGGCATTAGAAGTAAGTTTTTTAAGAAAAATTAAAAACATTACACACACTACCATGCCTTTGAAACATTGTCAAACCGAGAAGAGTAGACAAACTGAGTGTCAAAACTAAGATCAGATTAATATTATTTGTCGTTAATGTCTGTAGTCTTTGACAATAGAAACTTGATGGTCGAATATCGAATAAGCGCTATCTCTAGTAATAATGAAACGGTCAAGTATAGTCGTGGCATTGATCTATTTTGGCCACCTAAGTTCCCATATTTAGGATCCACTCAAAACCTTACACTAAGCCGGTAACTCATATCAATCAACTAAATCCTTCTTCAAGTAGGATAATAACATGTGTAGTGTGTACTCGATCAAGAAATAGTGTACAAATAGAATTATCTGCATTATCTGAGGGTGCCGCGTATGGCCCGTCACATGATTGTCCAGGCTAGCGCTCAGTCATGTGAGCCGTTATCAGCAGGAGTGTTAAGGTAATTAATATTGTTAACGTTATGTACAAGTTATTTATGATTGTTATTTTAATGTAGGACGCTTATAATTTGCTTTGAGTAGGCATTTCATATTCTCAGTTTGGGCGCATTCGATCCGGTGATAGTATTAAAGCGCGACCGTTGCTATACACACAAGGTCCGTCATAATAATAATAATATTGAATTCTTACTCAATATAGACAGAACCATTCCGGCAAGTTGTAGTAAAATATATCTAAAACTAAATATCTACAAACAAACAAACTTAAATAACCATTTTGTCAATAACTTCGAGAAATAAGCCATTTTACTGAACCTTGACTATCATAAATTAAATTATAATTCCATATGATCAAATATAAGTCACGATCTAATAATCTGTTTGTACCTATGTAGAATTAATATATAGTTAATTTGTATCTAATACTACGATTTTTATTGATGTTCTGACTACTTAAAAACTCATTTTTAAAAAGTCTATATGAATAAAACCGTTTTAAGTATTTTATTTTATAATGAATTAAAGTACACAGCCGGTGCTTATACACCATTAGACAGTATTGTAAGATTAGGTAGCTAAATTACTGACACTCGTGATTCTTTTGTATGATCATGTTTAAAAACGAATTATTTAAAAACGAAGTAATGTCCAATGCGCCCCAACTGACAAGATAAAGCGAAGCAAACTCGGCGTGTTGTCAGCGGCCCAGTTGAGATGGACCGGCCAAACATACTCAAGTGGGCATGTACAGACGCCAGCACATCAAGCTACCCCAATCTGTCAAATTTCCCCAATTGATATTGAACCTTATGCTTTTGTGATAAAGTTGAAAATCTATGAAAGAAATTTGACAAATTGGGATAGCTGGATGTGCCGGCGTTTGTACCCTCACATCTTCTAGATCGGTTCTCTGAATGTGTAATGTGTTTTAGATTATATTTCGGAAGAGAAAAGAAAAACATCGAATAAGTAAGACTGTGACAGTTAGGTTTGTCGCATCACGTGATTATAGCCTTTCACTATTCTTTTTACCGGAAGAAAGTCGCATATAGTTTGCTATAGTAATTCTCTTGATAAACATTCATAAAAAAATAGCTTAACATTTTACTTATTTTTTATCGTTCATAACCGCAACAAAACTGGTTCGTAACGTAAATAATGACAGTGTTTATGTGTTTGATCTGGCTGTTATAAATAAAAAAGCAAGCCGGGAAAATCCCTGATTGTTGGCTCGTAAATAAATCTTGTCATCTAATGTGTATCTTGTGATTTTATTATACCCTTGTATATTGCGAATGTAATTTCATCATGTCAGCCAAAGTACGCCCACTGCTGGACAAAGGCTTCGCAGGGGGGGGGGGGGTATGTAATAATTGCCGCGCTTGGCAGACGACGGGTTGGCGATCGCAGTTTGATGGCCATAGTTCACAGAAAAACGCTGCTTAAATCTTTGGTAGGTATCCACTCGGTCGATGTTTACGCCCCTCAGGAGTTGAGATGGGGTGATGATATTCTATGCCGTCACCACACAGCCTGTAATTTAGCTGTATCTTAAAACGTGTACCTATATGATATGGAAATCAAGGCCCTTACCGTTATGTTTTTTTTAAATAGAAGTCTTAAGAGTTAACCAACTATTATACTGAAATCCCAGGGATACCGGGTTTCAATAGTATTTTGTATTGTTATAATCGATTCTAACGAAACTAAAAAACTAAGTAATCGATGCTAATAAAAGAAATCTTAAAATTATATTATCGAAAAATCATCAAAATATTATTATCGAAAAATTATATACACAATAATCAACATGCATCTAGCTTGTTGATTATCTATATATATAAAAATCAATGCCACTTTTCGTTGTAATATTATAACTCAACAACGCCTTTACCGATTTGGCTAATTTTGGTCTTGAATTATTCGTGGAAGTCCAGGGAAGGTTTGTACGTAGAGAAAATTTAAAAAAGTCTTGAAAAAGTGTAAATTCGTTTTTACTAGCTAGCAATTTTAAATATTTTTTTGTTTGAATAAATGAACTTAATAATAATATTTTTTATTACTATGCCTTATACGTAGCGAAGCACGTACCGGGCCGCTAGTTGTGTATATAAAGTATGGTCGTGTACTACCACACTTTGGCAGATAGCAGGCAAGATACTATGGTCTTGTACACTACCACAGACTAACAGATACCTAAGGCATTAGGTACCTGTTTAATCTGCAGTGAGTACACGAACAGGCTATAACTTGCTCGTCCAAAACGTCTTTATCTTAGTCGTCATGTGATATGGAACGATCTGGTACTTAACTTTTTATCACAAAAGAAAGTATAAAGATATCTATATACGTAAAGATGCATTACATGTGATGAGGAATGTTCAGATAAGAGTTTGCACATGAAACTGGTATCCGGGTGTCCACCGGAATAGGTTGCCTAGAATCAGAGAACCATGAGAATAAAAGCAATAATATATGTACTTAGTTGATTAAAACATTATTAATAATGTCCTCCTAGCCGAATTTCGGCCACGGCGGCCTGACTCAACAGAGATTAGCAATCTGCGCGGGACATATTATAGTGCTCAAATGTGTGCGCAAACACAGGAGAACTTTCTATTCCATCACTCTCATGATCTCCGATGAGACGCCAAGCGACACGACCAGAAAGAGGTCAGGCACAGCACCGACGGCTTTACGTGCTCTCCGAGGCACGGGGGTATAATAACGAATAATATAAATAATAATAACTCCCAGACTTCCGGCTGATGCTGAGAATTTTTTCTTTTTACAGAAAAGCCCCAAAATCACTTTTGGCCCGACCCGAGATTTGAACCCAGGACCTCGTTATCTACGGGTGAACACGCTACCGCTAGACCAACGAAGCAACTAAAATAATGTCATATCGTTTGACAAGTATTGGCATATGACAAATATTTATATAAACCGTACATTTTGTTTATGTAAACCGTAATTTACTTAAGTAACGGTGAGGTTTTTAACTTATGTTCATTTAATCTCGTTATGTCGTCACAACCTATAAACAGTCGGCCATGTTTCTATAAAAACAAAGTAGATGGATAGCTGCATCCTCAGTAAAGGTGTTAGCAAGGGAACTTGTACATTTTCATAATTCAACGTTAGTTGCCTAACCCGGATTGGTGCGGATTTATTCACCGCCGGAAGATAAAATTTATAATTTTCCTGTTTTCAGTTTACTATAAAAACTAATATTTTGTAACCGTTCCTGCATTGTGGCTTGAATTGATTCATGGATTCTTACTTATCACTTCTTATGTACTATTGTTAAATATATTTACAATATCTGAAACTGGTAAAGAATGGGTCTAGCATCATAAAAATAAAAATAATTTAATAATATAGGTATTAAAAAACCGAGTGTGCGTAGACTACAGGACAGAAGTTAACTTAGATATACTAAAAGTAACAAGTTTTTTTTATTATTTTTTTAATTTTTTAAAGACAACGCCCGCACTAGGGAATCTAATCCCTGTGTCGCGGGGTTCTTGACAAACATATAATAGACGGACACAAATTACATCCAGACTGTGTTTCTCTCTCCTTCTTTCCATCTTCACTAACTTATATCTCTCTCAACTTTCGTTCACCTCTCCAGATCTCACTTTTCGCAACGCTCTCGACACGCATTCACTAACTTACCTACTCCCCAAGTACGTACGTAAATAAGTTATACTTCTAAAAAAGTTGTTTTTTGTTTACGCAATCCCGCACCATTGATTTGGAGAGCACAGATGAACTGTATTCTAAAAGGTATTAAGAAACATATTATCGAATTCGCGATAACCGGTTTCGAACAGAAATATCACGGCAAATTGGACCGATTATATTCGTGTTGCGGCCGTACTGGGGTGACCACAGTTCCTTTACCCAGAGTTCATGATCCTTTTGCTAGTTAACGAGGCCGGATGTCAATATTATAATAATGTTATTTTGATCGAATAAATGTTCATGCTATACTTAACAACGACATGAAATCTTGTATCGTGCAATATCATGCTGTCAAACATGTGACTTGTCAACTGCAATCAAAATTTTACTCTACCATGTATCTTATTTGAGTAGATTTGAGTGCAAAGTACTAACATACAAAACGATTGGTATTTGACATCTGTCAATATTTGATTGATTGACGCACATCTAGTGATGCGCCGTTCCCAAATTCCCTTTCCCGGAAATATTTCGAGTGGAAAAGTTCCAGGGAATATTCCGGCATTCCCGGGAACGTTCCCACATAGTGGGAAATGGACATTTAAATTGTTTAATTTGTAATACAATATTTTTCGTTGTTATATTTTCATAAAAAAGAAATATTTTATATTTGAATTAATATTTAACTACTAATAATACAAGAATATAATATACAGGTAATAATAAATTCGTTACTTATCGCTAGGCTGTTCCCAAGCCATAAATAACGTATTTATTTTAAAACGGTAAGATAAGATATGACATTATTGCGAACAATATTTACAAGCTATTGTAATGATGGTAAAAGGGTTTCAGTACTTGCTATTGTAATAATTGTATTGTCTTTAGAAGTGCACGTGCGTCGGCTTCACTTTGTATCCCTTCCCCAGATTTTTTATTTGTTTTGTTTTTTCTTTCTCACACATTTGCTTTTGCAAAAATTATGTATTTTTATCTCCAATTTTAGTTGCATTACACACTTTAACCGTTTCGAGCGCCTATTTTGTAAAAACCATGAGCAAGAAAAGTGCAATTTTCGATCATTTTGTGATTAAGTCCGTGGATGAAAAACCTATTTACGAGTGTATTTACTGCCATTTTGTGTATACGTTTAAAAATGTGACTAAATTTGCCCGTCACATATCTAAATGCAAAAATAGCCCAACAGACATAAAAATAAAATTTCAAAAATATGCTCCCAGTGCAAAGGTTAACTCAAGTTTAATATCTACGTCCATAAATACAACAGGACCACCAGAAAATCCTTCATTGCCACAGGACGAAACTGCTATTAGACATAGCCAAGTAAGTACCTACCATTTGTTATTGGATTTTTCATCCTAATATTTTTTTTATTTCTTTTAATACCTTTTATATGTATCTTCAATGGAAGAATTTCTTGGTTAATAACCATAATGGGAATACCTATATATATTCAAAAAGAAAAACTTGGCTAATCAAGACGCTAAAATTTCTTTCTACTACTACTACTAGGTACTGAATATTTTCAATTAAGATTGATCCTTCTATATTTTGATTGGGCTCTCTCTACTTCTTTATCTAATTTAAGTAGTTATATGTAACAATTTTGCATGATCATGTTGTTATTGTTATGCATGAACGATTTTTGTTGTTTTGTTACAGACAAATATACATCAAGCAATTGCAAGAGCAGTTTATGTGACCGGTATACCATTTTCTACTCTGCAACATCCTTTATGGACCGAAACATTTGAAATGTTGAACCCCCAGTTTACCATGCCATCTAGAAAGCTGTTAGCAACAACATTATTAGATCAAGAATATGAAACAGTACACAATGACGTCATAAATAAAATAAGACATGCTAATGTAATTCACTTAGGCATCGATGGCTGGTCCAATATTCGTAATGAATCAATTTTAAATGTAATTTTATATGCCCCCAAGCCTTATTTTTGTAAATTTATAGAAACTACCGACAATCATCATACTGCTGAATATTTATGTGAGGAAGTTTCTAAAATCATAGATGAATTTGATGCATCAAAATGTTTCGCAATAGTAACAGATAACGCTAGTAATATGGTTAAACTTGGAAAGCTGTTATATGAAAAATATGACCATATTATTTGGACTGGATGCTTAGCACATACGCTTCACTTATTTATAGGAGATGTAGTGAAGGTTCCGAAAATTCGTAGCTTGTTTTTTAATATTGTGGAAATTATCAAAACTATTACTAGATCACATAACTTTTCAGCTGAGTTTCGTAGAATAGCTAATGATAGATCTATTAACAGTAGTCTTCATTTGCCTGTTAAAACAAGATGGGGAAGTTATTTATTATGTCTACAAAGTTTTGTAAAATGTAAAGTTATATTGCAGAATATGATAATTAACGATAATTCACTACTAACAAAATATAGAAACCTAATATTTGAAGAAGATACTTGGGACGAAATACAAAGACTGGAATATTTCTTAAAACCGATCGTCCAATGGATAATAACACTAGAAGGAGATTATTATGGAATACACTTAGTGCACCGAGCCTTTAAAGAAATACAAAAAGTGTTAAAACACGTACATTCAAGAACGATTTTTGGAGATATGTTACATACTCTAGAACAAAAATTTGATAGTAGAAAACTAAATGCTCTTAAACCAATTCATTTGGCAGCTGCCCTTCTGGATCCACAAAATCAAGGAGTACTATTATCTAGTCAAGAGAATGTGGAAGGCTGTGAATTCATTATAAATATTGAAAAAAATGCAGAAGCTGCAGTTAATATATTTACGGAATTATCGCAATACAAAAGCCGAACACACTTGTGGGAAAAAAGTTTTATTTGGACTACGGCCGAAAATATTTCACCATTATCATGGTGGGAAACTTTATTTCCGCAAACGCTTTTGGGTAAGATTGCCATAAAAATTTTATCAGTTCCCGCTACTTCTGCAGCTGTAGAAAGATCCTTTTCAACATTTTCAAATATGCATACGAAGAAGCGAAATCGTTTAAAGGCAAACACAGCAGGGAAGCTAACATTCATATCACACAATTGGAAGCTAATTAACAAACCCACCCAACAATATCAAAGACCACTGTCAGATCATAATTTATCTTCAGTATCAAATTCTGCCTCGGAAGACGAATTTTCCGAAGTAGCAATAGATGAAACGGACAACTCAGAGCTTATTTTTAATAACCCTGGCACTTCCAGGGCTAGATTAGATTTGGATTCCGATGATTCCAATATTATGAATTGTTCAACAGAAATATTTGATCTAAATAAGCCAGGCCCCTCCAATATTAGTACAAGTGCAGCAAAAAAAAGAATAATAAGAAATATATTTAGTTCCGATTCAGATTCTGATGACTAATTTTGCGTAGTCTCCGTCAAACAAACTGATTTCTACTATACTATACTGTATGGATTATTATTATTATTATACTGTATGGATACTGATAACTGTGGAATTGATATATTTTTAGGTATCTGTAAAACACTACAATAAAAATCTGTATGTTTTTAATCATTTCATTGTATTGTGTAATCAAAAACTTTACTTTCTGTGATTAATACGCCAATCCAAAAGACTGATTTGTATTTTGTTTAAACTAATTAAAATTGTTAATCTATAAGACAGGCTATTATGATTAAATGTACCTATATAAAGTATTATATAAATACTTTATATAGGTACATTTAATCATAAGCCATGATTATTAATATTATTAAAAAAAATGTGGAATATTACTACCACATTAAACTGTGTGATGATTCGTTTTTAAGTTCTGTTATCATATCTGAAAGAAGAAAATGATGTGCCATTTAAAAAAAGTGTAAAATTATATAAATCAAAGTTTTTTTAAATTAAAATAATGAATAAATACTTTGTTTTAATTCAAATAATTTCTTACTAAAAACCTTGGAACGTGCCCATCGATCCCGGGAGCAAAGGAATATTCCCAGGGAATATAGGGATATTCCCAGGGAATATGGGAATATTCCCAGAGATTATCGGGAAAGTTCTCAAAGCAACGACTTAATTGAATTATGCCTATGTATAAAGGTGTACTTGCTTTTGCACATAGCGCAAAAGTTATTTACAAAAATATATACAACTATTTAAGTCAATATTCCCAGTCGTTCCCAACGTGCCCGGGAGCGTTCCTGGGAATTAGGGAACGTAGGAAACGATCCCGGGAACGGCGCACTACTACGCACATCTAAAGCAGCGACATCTAGTGTGATCTATGGAGAGATATTATTCACTGAGCCAATGAGAAAAATAATTGCAGTTTAGCATAAAATTGTACATTTTAATTAAAAGCCTCTGTCTGCCTTACGTTTGTACAGTCAGCTATATATGTATTTATATACATCGACTTTTGTATTAAATCATTAGTCAAACTGTGTTTTTATTGGAGAAGACCTCATTCTTACCATTCCATGGATTCACCGTGCGGAAACCGGGTTCATTGCATGGTAGAGGAGGGAACACTCGACAGAGTCAGAGACTTGCGACTCAGGTGTAGCTTTAACGGGGCCCCTCTGCTATGCATTAACGGTCACCTTCTCTTTCTCTGTGTCCCCCCCTATTCCTAACCAAATTTGGTATTTCTTGCATCTTCAACTGTTTCCTCAGCGTTTTCTATATAATTTTCAACCTTATGCTTGGCCCTGACTCGAATATAAGTTTCTGTCTTCGACCCTCACCGAGGAGTACATACATTTGTCAAAAAATAATAATAATTTCCTGGGACATTACACAAGGCCAACTGATCCCAAACTAAACAGAGCTTGTACTATGGAATAACTGATATATTACAAATACTATTTTGTATTGGCGTGGTTGTTAAAAGCTTGCTTTTCACGCCGCAGGTCGTGGGCTCGATTTACACCTAGGATAGATATTTGTGTACATGAACATGTCTGTTTGTCCTGAGTCTGGGTGTAATTATCTATATAGGTATATATTTACAAAAGAACAGTAGTATATGTAATATATCAGTTATCTGGTGTCCATAATACAAGCTCTGCTTAGTTAGGAATCAGATGGCCGGGTCTGAATAAAGTCCCAAGATTATTACTTTCATTTAAAAAAAAATTACACCCAGACTCAGGACAAACAGACTGATTGAAGAAACTTTAAGATTGAATGGTTTTGTAGAAGTATGAATTCTGAAAAATTGGACTATCCCAGTCCCGATTACCTCAGTCACGTTTTTCCTAAAGCGGTATTAACTATTAGTCATTGCAAAATGCTAATTTATACAGTACATGGATATGCTATTTTAAATTACTTGAATAAATAGGGTTAGTGAGCAATGAAGCATTAATTGATTAGTTGATTGGAAATTAAGACAATTAACTAACTACATCACGTGATACAATCTCCAATTAATTGAAATAGGGCATGGACGATAGACACTTGCTTTGGCTGATAGAACAATGAACTAAATGTATCTCTAATATACGAGAAGGTTTTACTAAGTACCAAAGTACGGTTCGCTTTCAGTGAAACTTCTTCCCACGTACGTTGAGGTTGTGGAATGTACTCCCTGTTACGGTTTTCCCAAGAGACTACAGCATGGACCCTTGAAATAGTAATAATATCCTGGGACATTATTTACACACGGCCATCTATTCCCAAACTAAGCAGAGCTAGTACTATGGAAACCAGATAACCGATATTGTTTTTTAATTATTTTTTATGTTTATTAAATAGCTTATTGTGTAAGCAATTGTTGATTCACCATCAACGATTGCTTACCCATTAAATTTGAGTTTTGTATATCTTAACTTACAGAATACATTTTTTTGTGTAGCAACCAGTTACAGGTTAACACCACTTTACATACTACTTTTCTTTTGTAAATACATACTTATATAGATAATTACACCCAGGCTCAGCACAAACAGACTTGTTCATGCACACAAATATCTGTCCTGCGTGGGAATCGAACCCACGACCTCCAGCGTGAAAAGCAAGCATTTGCCAACCACGCCAGCAGACCCGTCGAAGGGTGTTATAAGGTTTCTAAAGGGTCGGGAGTGCGCTAATAATACCCCCGGTGTCGGAAGCGTTCATAGGCTACGGTGTTCGCTTACCATCAGGTGGGCTGTATGCTTGTTTGCCAACTGGGTCGTATAAAAAGAAGTTCGTAGAACACTTGCCGATTACGCTAACGAGAGTTTAGCTTATATTTGTACACATACTCGCTTTAGATAAATAAAATATATCATTTTCTAACTCCTCCTTTTTTTTTCTTTCTGATTAAATTCGTTGCGGGATCCAAGACAGTTAAAGCGGTTCCCCTGGACATGCCTGAGCCTCACCGTTCAGTGTCATTTCATTGTGTGCCACTGCTGATCCTGGCTTACAGGAGTTGCAGTGGTGGGTAAGAGGGAGGGACTAGTCCCGATAAAAAATAAGTATATGCCTATACCTTACTCCAGTTCAATTTAACTTTTTTAGGATTTTGGGTTGTTTTGTTATTCAGTTTATTTTGAAATAAATAACCGCGTATCGGAAGTTAAATTTCTTGATAAAACAAAATATTTATTGTATTTGGGTAGACATACTTGGTTGGTACCATAGTGTGGGACATATGTTAGACTAGCTATGCCCCCGGATTTAACCGCGTTAAACTTTGTAAATTATAGCCTATGTGTTATTCGGATATACGAGCGATATTACTACAAAGTTTCATCAAAATCCGTCCTGTAGTTTTTGTGTGAAAGAGTAACAAACATCCATACATCCATCCATACTCACAAACTTTCGCATTTATAATATTAGTTGGATTCTGCTTACATACCACGTTCTCAAAGCTGCAGTTGGAATTTAGGTAATATCTTGCTGATAGTTGTACTTCTTTGGCCACAGATATACAGCAATAGCTCGACGAGTGGCACGAGTGATAGCATAGCCAGCACAGGATCAGCGATGTTACATAGAAAGAACAAGCTGGGCCTCGCGTTGTTGATCAGCGTTACGGATACTTCGCAAATGTAAGTACTACATCCCATTATCACCATCGTGTCAGCAGTGGTTACCCTAGTGTCAGAGTTGTTGAAGACGCGTATTCTCTACTTCAAATTTTTATGCCATTCCATCCCTAAGCCTTACTGGCTAGCCATATCTTACACATGTTTGGCTATACCTGAAAAAAAGAACATTCAAAAATGTTTTTCTGGAATAGCGAGACCGACAATCATCCTAATGAGCCAAAAAAGGCTTTTTTCTGGCAAGAAAACCTAGCAGTAGCAGTCCAGACTCAAGACACTGGCGTTGTTACAACTCCATACCAAGAGACAAAAGCGCAACTCCCTCGGTCTTCCGTACGATCTCTCTCGGTCATATTGGAATAGAAACTAAAGGAATAGATATTGCAAATGCACTTGTGTAGGCGCATATTACCCGTGTACCTGTGCTTATAACAATATTATAATTCATCCGTAAAAGGTCAGTGCTTAAGCACTAGGGTGATCGTAGGTTTCTGGGCATCTTCGTGCTATAATAGTTGCTTCAGTAGTCATGAAGACATGTCAGAGGGCTTTTGGGCGGCTGGAATACTGACGTAACAGAAGTATCTCCTCTAGCTCAAACGAATGAATATATAATAAAGTTCGTTAATCTCCACTGAGGTTCGTCGCCGCAGCCGAAATTCTATATTAACAGTTATACGACACGTAGGTATTGTATCCGAATACAAAAACCTTGTCATGTGAAAGGATTCACTTAGCATCAGCATAACTTGTTGAAGTTCGAAGGTCAAGTGTTTTGAGCAGACAAACAAAGATTTTGTTTAATACATGATCATCTGTATTGCATGCACCTTGACTTTTGGCAGTAACATGCTTAAGGAATGTACCCACACAAATGTCCTCCTCTTCCTCGGCTCTACGTAACTTAATCTAACTCAGCGGTTGAAAATATTTCCTGCACACATCTGGTTAAAATAGGCTTTAAAATAAAAAGAAACGAAAATTATTGCACTCGTCGGTTTTTTAGCCCCGCGAGTGCTCTATGAGACATATTATATAATGGAAGTTGAAGAACTTCCACTTTGTTAAGTATCGAGGAAACGGGGAGGCTTGATGGTTTAATGTTGGATTACTCCTAATCGGGTTTTGTAGTACTATTGATGTGTTTAATATAATTTATTAATTATAATTACAATTATTCAAAGTTGTTTATTGTTATAATAGGTTCACAGGTCAAATTTATATGTAGGTAGGCACATATTTCACATAAATATTTGAAGTATGATTAGCATAATATTAGATAATTAGGTACGATCCATGAAACTGAAGAACTTAAGTTTTCTCTATTATTTCTGTTATACTTCATGTATTTATATCAGCGTCTTGCTATTTATCAGGATAAAAGGACCTGGTTGCGTGCGAAGTAAGATCATTAATTTTCAAGAATTCGGAAATGGCTAATAAAAAATCCAACCTCGACCCGAGATAGGAATCGATCTTGAACTCTACATGCCAACATTAGACCAGGAAAGTGTCTTAAAAGTGCTGTTTACGACTAAGTAAAAACGGCTTATTATTACGAACGCTTTTAATCCTAAGTCGAAGGGTATGCATTAGCAGTTGAGGGGCTACTATCCACCTTCTGGGTCCTACATCACTCCAGGTCCATGTCATGCATTTTAAAAACTATATTTCAAGTAGAAGTTAATTCATGTGCCTCCTAAAATTTGCTCACGTATAGTGCAACGGATAGCGAAAATCGTATTAAATAAATGTATATAAGTAATAAAACCGGTCAAGTGCGAGTCGGACTCGCCCATGAAGGGTTCCGTAGCAGCAAGTATTTCAGTTGATTATTAACGATTTATGACGTATTAAAAAAATTACTTATTAGATCTCGTTCAAACCAATTTTCGTTGTTAGTTTGCATGGTAATGTACATCATATTTTTTTTTAGTTATATCATTCTGGTATTTTAGAAGTTACAGGGGGGGGGGACACTCATTTTACCAGTTTGGAAGTGTCTCTCGCGCAAACTATTCAGTTTAAAAAAAAAATATGTTAGAAACCACGACATCATTTTTGAAGACCTATCCGTAGATACCCCCCATATATGGGTACGATGAAAAAAAAAATTGTCTTTCAGTTCTATGTATGGGGATTCCCCATTTTCTATTTTTGTGTAAATAACTAAAAAAATTGTGTAAAATCTAAATCGTAATGCGGTTCACAGAATACATCTACTTACCAAGTTTCAACAGTACAGCTCTTATAGTTTCGGAAAAAAGTGGCTGCGTCATACGGGCGGACAGACAGACAGACATGACGAATCTATAAATAAGGGTTCCATTTTTTGCCATTTGGCTACGGAACCCTAAAACCCAAGCTTTTATACCATCAAAACAAAAAAGCAAATGTTAATAAATTACAGATTAGTTCAATGGCTCATTATATTGCATTGGCTTATATGTATGTATAGAAAATTTCAGCTAAACTAGAGCCCGGGAAGTGACTCAAATTTAACTTGTAAAATTATCTTATTTATATAACATACATACATACATAGACTCACGCCTGTTTCCCAGAGGTGTAGGCAGAGACAACGGATTTCCATTTGTCACGATCTTTGCACACGTCTTTTGCCTCGATTACTGCCATTATATTCTCCATACATGCTCGCCGGTTTAGGGTACTTCTGACCTGCCCTTTCTTGAGAACGTCTCCGATTTGGTCAGAGAATGTTCGACGAGGTCTTCCCCTTCCGGTTGTTCCATTCACACAGGCCAGGTGTACTTCTTTGGTCAATCTTCTTTCATTCATCCTCTCTAAATATCCAAACCATCTCAGCATTCCTTTTTCAATCTTTGTGACTACATCTTCTTTCACACCACAACGCTCTCTTACATCAGTATTTCGAATTCTGTCTCTCAAAGTCACACCACACATACTTCTCAGAGCTCTCATTTCCACTGCATTTATTTTACTTTCATTCTTTTTCTGCCATACCCAACTTTCACTTCCATACATTAAAGTTGGCACTAACACTCCATCGTTATTTATATAAACAGGGAATATATCTACTATCATATTTCCGTCTTCATATGACTTCATGACCTGGAGCATAATAAAGAAGTAATATGAAAACGTAGTAATTTCAAAGCAATGAAACAATGTTTAAGATTTACTCTAAAGCTTACTTGAAGGTTTGACAAAAGATTAACGAGTACATTTGACAATTATTTTGTTTAAAGGACTTAATGCCGGCAAATATTTAAATTTTAACGTATAAATCACCGACATAATAACCTTTTGAATTCTCTTAATAATAAAATGAGACCACAGTATTTGAACCTTGGGTAAAGCCTCATAGACAAAACTTTTAGGTCTACGCCGGGCCGTTAAGCCCTGTTAGGTCGTTCATATTAATAATTCTCTTCTAACACATTTATTTTTTATTTGTTTCACAACTTTTACAGGGTTTGGGCCCCAATACAGTAGTGTCGACTCAATATTAATTCCATCTGTGGATTTATTACATACTTTTCCTTATGCAAAGATTCACATCGGTCCATCAACAAAGAAACAATTGCGACTCGGTATCTTAAATAATAATTGTTGAGGAAATGCGGGACGCAGGTTTACATTATCTAGTTCCGTGTTTATCACGTGGTTATAAACACATGACTCATAGTCTTATGATGGTTGTAATAGGTAATCGACGTCTGAATACTTGTTTTGTTTCTAATGTTCGTAGATAGGGAAATCCCTCCCCTAGTCAAGTGTCACTACTTAATAAGATAAGATTAAAAAAGAAAATGTAAACGCGTGTCTGTGATGTATTTTAATTCACAAAGGCAATAAAATACCTCCTAGACATGCCGAATGACGTCCATTGCTGGACAAAGGCTTATCCAAAAGACGATCACGATGGAGTTTTGTCCCATCACTTGGCAGGGTATCCCATAATCGCCACGCTTGGCAGCTTGGTTGGCGATCGCAGTATGATGGGCATAGTACTCAGAAAGAAGTTGCTGCCCGTCCTGTAGTAGATATTCCCTCTGGTCGACTTCTACGCCCCTCAAGGGAAGATATAGGTTGATGATATTATTATATTCGGCGCCTCACAACAATATTATAATCGTAAACAACTGAGTAATCGCGTAACCTACATATAAAAAAATAATAATAATGTCCTCTTTCGGCGGCCATCTCATTTATAGGGTTCATAATAACTAGTTTTGCTATTAGTAGATAACCTAAGTTGGTATGTTAGCCCTAAACTTTGGATTCTGTTTCCCACTGACCCAGTAGAAGCCTGATACCATGTAATGGTTGTACAGTGACGTCGTGCGAAGATGTTTAGAACATTCACCACAACTGCAAGCTTTGGCCTGTCGACTGCGACTGGCGACGTTGTCAGCGGGCGCTAACGGCGGCCGCGTATCCACATTGTATCGGGCCGCAGAGCATGCTGCTAGTTGGTAAGTTTTACACCCTATGTTACATGTGAAAAGCAGACAGCCTCTTAACTCGAGTCCACTTTCCCCATTCTTCCATTGATTATGATGATGTCCTCCAAACGTATCCGTCGACGGCGACAACTTTAGCTTGTGTTGGCCTGGGACCTTGCATGGGCGTAAGCATGACTAGCAAAGCCAAACCAGTAGATAAGCTTTCGCTTCTGTGACAACCTGAACAGTAGTTCAGGGGTGTAGAAGCGTCCTATCCACATTTCTTATCCGCAAAAACAAGCAATAAGTCTCATTAAGAGACTTAATAAAATTGGTTAATTAGGATACTTGCATAAATGGGGAACTGGTGACTCCATTCTGTAACTGCTCCTATGTGTAAGCAATCGACATAGTCTTGACTGTCCCACAAGAAAGTTGTCTTTGAAATGGAACCGCCCGTATAATACATTAAGCTGCACACATTATAGAGAAAATAGTTTTAGTAAATTACCTGCTGCGGTGTTTCCCCAGCGCTACGACATGTCTTTCTTTAAATATGTATTAATCTCACGGTAGGCAACGGTTTGCTGTGCGCCTTGGCACTGTGAATGTCCATGAGCAGCGGTTACCACTTACCATCAGGTGGGCCGCTAGCTCGTCTGCCTCCAAAAGAAATAAAAAGTTAACTAATGCAGTTTGTCCTTCGTTGGCTTGATCTGAACTGAAGGCATAAGCCGAATTCCAAAGCGAATTTTAGCATGTCACTGAAACTAATGGCGTTGTGGACTTTAATTTTTTCTTTAAATAATCTGGCTCACAAGCTTCTAAGGAAATTTCTCTATGGGATCCTTTCTTTTTTTATAGTAAATGCTTCGTCAACAGGTTATCAGATCTCGTGTACGGGCCTCGGTTACAACCGGTGTGGTTGAGTCTGGTGACGAGTGAAGCCAAGGCGTCGAACAAGCAGGCTGAGACGCTGCTCAGCGATCTGTGCTCAATTCTTTCCATCGGCGACACTAAGAGCACTAATTTGTAAGTATTTCTCAATACATACACCTAGACATATATCCAGGTCGCAGACAACTCTGACCATGTGTTTTAAAAACTTGATGGTACGTTCCAAATTACCATGACTGCCCTAACCAACTAAACAAAAATGCCTCTGTAAAGGTTTCCACGACGGGGTCCGTACTGGTTATCATAGTTTATTGTGACTCACTCATTACACAATTTTCTCATGTGTAGGTATGTGTGTTTTGTGTGTAAGTATAAAATTGCGTATAAAACTACATTATCAGTGCGTAATCGCCTTATTTTATTATAAAAAATAAAAATTACAAGCATGTAACCATGTACCATTAATTTGCCCAATAAATATTAGGGGTTTAGGGTTAGGAGAGGTAGGGCACAGCGTTCATTCGCTCAAAGAGCAGCCCGACAGGGGAAATACCTCCACCTTACAGTAGACATTCTTTAATAATAACATTAATAATTTTAATGTTGTGTTTCTGAGTGTGAGTTAGGTTGCCAGAGCTCATCGGGGTGGGGAGAAGGGTCAGCAACACTTGTTCCCTCACTCTTAAAGGCCGGTAATGCACCTTTGACTCCTCTGGTGTTGTAAGTGTATATGGGCGGCGGTGATCACTTACCATCAGGAGACAAACTTGCTCGTTTGTCGACCTCTGATATAAAAATAAAACCGGCCAAGTCGGACTCGCCCATGAAGGGTTCCGTAACAGCAAGTATTTCAGTTGATTAAATGAAAGGTAAATTGCTGTTTACGATTTAAGACACATAAAAAAAAATACTTACTAGATCTCGTTCAAACCAATTTTCGTTGTTAGTTTGCATAGTGATGTACATCATAATTTTTTTTAGTTTTATCATTCTCTTATTTTAGAAGTTACAGGGGGGGGGGGACACTCATTTTACCACTATGGAAGTGTCTCTCGCGCAAACTATTCAGTTTAGAAAAAAATGGTATTAGAAACCTCAATATCATTTTTGAAGATATATATCCATAGATAACCCACATGGAAAAAAAATAGTTTCAGTTCTCAGATCTATGTATGGGGAACCCCCAAAATTATAGTTCTTTTTCTATTTTTGTGGGCAAATCTTAATGCGGTTCACAGAATACATCTACTTACCAAGTTTCAACAGTATAGCTCTTATAGTTTCGGAAAAAAGCTGTGACATACGGACGGACAGACAGACAGACATGACGAATCTATAAGGGTTCCGTTTTTTGCCATTTGGCTACGGAACCCTAAAAAGGGTGCGCTGCGAAAACTATTGATGATACATATAAGAATGCATAGTATGTTTATAATACTTAAATCACAGAAAACCATTTTTGGTTTATGTATCTTTTATTTATAAATGTAATAAAATACTTCATTAACTAAGAAAAAAAACTTGAGAGGTGTCAAGGGACACCCGGAAGGAACGAAGATATATCTTATTATTTATTATGTACAAAAAACCTGTATACACTCAACAAAAATAATAGTCGCGACACCACACTGTTCAATGCGTAATAGAAATGAAAATATCATAAATGTTTGTCAAAGACATTAAATACCAGTAACAGATCCGAATGATTTTTAATTATTGAGAAAAAAAATAATAAAGTGCCGCCAATATTTTCAATGCTTCGCCTTAGGTTCGGTTGCTTTTACGTTTATACAGCTAACACAAATGTTAATGCGCCCACGATTTTCGATAGCGGATGAATGAAAAATTAAATATGTATTTTGTTTTCATTCCTACAAATAAATCGTTACATTCACTCGGTAAAAATGGGGCCACTACAAATCTTCTACGATAAAAACTTAAACATTGTTTGTAAGCGTTACTATTTCAATCTGTAAAAATAGCTCTGCTGTTAGATATATCTGATCGTAAATCATGTATTTTAGATATGTAGTTACAAATAGTTTGAACTGTAATCGTTTTATTGTTTGAGTAACGGTATTTTATTATTAGCACGGCACTTATACAATACTCGTTTAATTTTTTTTGTATATTATATATTAATATTACCACCCACCCATTAGTAAGAGTTTAACGTAGTCCATACTAATATAATAATAATATCCAGGGACATTAGCAGCAGTGTTTGTACTATGGAAATCAGATCACTGATATACTAATTTTCTTTTGTAAATACATTTTTATATAGATAATTACATCCATACTCAAAACAAACAGACACGTTCATGCACCCAAATATCTGTCCTGGGTGGGAATTGAATCCACGACCTGCGGCGTGAAAGGCTAGCATTTACCAACCACGCCAACCGGCGTGTATAATATTAAATTAAAATACAACATTGATCACAAAATCATTAATTAACTGAACCATTAATTAAACACTTGACTGCACGTGTGGCGCAGCGGCTAATACAATCGCCTCGCCGCTTCGTGTAGCGGGTTCGAGTCCCGCGCCGGACAACTATTTGTGTGACCCATAAATAGTTGTTCTGAGTCTGGATGTAATTTGTGTCTGACTATTATATGTTTGTAAAGTACCCCTCGACACAGTGATTCCCTAATGCGGCCGTTGACGTATTTTTTAAAGACAACCTTACTAATTAATTATATAGATTAATTACCCGATTAATGTTTTTCTAACAACGCAGACAGGGTAAAACAATCCTAAAGACTTAAACTTTTCATTGTGCCACAAATAATTTTCACGTACGTCTAAAATAAATGTGACATCTTGTAATTAATGTATAACGCAGATGTATTCATTAATTCTACCGTTCCTTAATATCTTCGCCTAGTGACTGTGACGAACCTTCAAATTATTTTTATCGTTATATACTCCCGATCACATGATTTCAAAAGTCACACAATACCCACTAAAGATTATTAGGTAAGCGTGTATATATATATTTTAACAGACAAATAGGTATATAGATATATATTGTTGTTGTAAATTTATGATACACTAAAAGTCTTGTGTGATATGCGTCGGTTTTACAATCAATAAAAGTGAAAGATAAGTCTGTTTTGCTAAAAATATATGTGTAATCACATGACTGGCAAAGTAAAGCCAGACACTAGGCAAATAGTGTAGTTAATTGTATATTGTAGTATTTGTACCTGATGTTTGAGTTGCCATTTTATTACATGTGTAATTATTATCTTAGAATAATGTTCTATTTATTGTGATATGACGTAAATTACTATAGGTTAGATGCTACTTAATAATTTACATTGGCTGGTTAATAATGTATTAAAAATGGATATTATGTATGGCGACGAATTTGATCTCCTCATCTCATCCCGTGGGGGGCGTAGTACTACCGAGGGAATATCTGCCATAGAACGGGCATCAGCATCTCTCTGAACTGTTCTATGACCATCATACTGTGTTCGCCTACCCGTCTACCAGGCGTGGCAATTATGGCATATCCCTCCAAATGTTGGACACAAATCTACGGTTGAATTCTTTGTTCACCAGTAGACGTCTGGGCAGCAGCATCCCTCTGAGTACTGTGACCATCATAATATGTTCGCCTACCCGTCTGCCAAGCGTGGCGATTATGGCATATCTCTCCAAATGATGGACGCAACTCTATCGTGGAAATCTTTTGGGGAGGTATTTGTCCACCAGTAGACGTCTTCGGCTGGCATGATGATGATGAGAGACTTTCTAGCTCACTTGCCACATACTCTTATGTTAAGCGAAGATGTGGTCTAAAATGACACTTGAATTAACGCTTACAGCGAACAAAATTACTGAAAAAGAATGATTTTACATTTGCTGGGGTTTATTCGATTAAATGGAGTTCTTATATCGTGAATTGTTAATCGATGGTTTCATATAATTATTTATATATACATTAGTGGCTCGTCTTACTGCTAATCGAGGAAAATAAATGAAGGATGACAATATAATACTTTGTTTATATAACTTATACTTTTCTTTGATTCAATCGGACGTCGTTTAGTTAATTAATGCCATCATGACGACAGAATTATTCAGAAAATTCCTTCGGTCGGAAGCTGTCGAGATGCGTTGACATAATTCTTAAATCAAACCCGAACGCACGTGACAAACACTAGTACTAAAACAGTACGCGTACGTCATATAGCTACACGATCTGGATTCAGAAATGTTTATATAATTTTCTTAAGTACGGAACTATTGTTATTTATATCTTTCTTGAATGAATTGCGCGGGCGCGGGCGCATCGATCTTTGGACATCGGACGATTCGACCAGCCAGACATTCCCTCGTTAAATAGTCTGAAAGCTTATGACTAACCAGTCCAAAGTATGAGCACAATTTAAATTCTCAATACATCGTTTGATTTTCCTGAATAAGCAGGTTTATTTTCTAGGTATTTTTATTTTGTGAAGATAGAGGACCATGACCTTAGATTCTTTTGGGTATTAGGTGTTTTAATTTTTAAAATACTTGTGTGAATCACTTTTGAGCATATAAAAATTATTGATCGTTGAAAAAGTTCTCGATTTATTCCATATCCTCGGAGAGGTGCGCCGAGGGAGTGGAATGAAACTAGAAATATGTACAGTCAAAAGTAGGTGATCAAAATCGGACGAGAAGTTTGGGACTATCTTAATATAATTTATACTTTTTACACTTTACACTGACGGACTTTAGAATACTTCATCGCCATACTATTTTGATGTATGTGACGATAATCAGTATAAAATATCTGATCATCTACATCTACTACTATTTGGTTCATCTACTTTTACTGTTGACAGTCGAGATCAATGGTAACTAAAACCTATTTATGAATGGAATTACTCAGAATATGCTGGACAGAACAAGTGGACTAGGTTAGATTTTTAAGGTTCGTTTGACCTTATAGTGCGCAATTAATCTCATTGATAATGCTCTAGTACATTATTGTACGTCTAAAACGCAATTAACTACGCTATATGTTAAGTTCAATTTCTTTATATATAGAGATCTTACTTACTTATCGTATGGGCAGTGGTCACCTTAGTGTCAGAATTGTGCTAGCGACCCAGTATAATAATAATATCCTGGAAAATTATTTACACACTGCCATCTGATCCCAAACTAAGCAGAGCTTGTACCTACTATGGAAACCAGATAAAAGATATACTACATATACTATTTTTCTTTTGTAATTACATACTTATATAGATAATCACACCAAAACTCAGGGCAGTTATTTGTCGAAAATCGCTATCGAACCCACGACCTCCGGCGTGTAAAGCAAGCATTTGCCAACCACGCCAGGAGGCCCGTTATAGGTAGGACCGACGTAGGCCTCTGACATGGCTTAACGACTGTTGTCTAATGGCTACAACCGGGACCGACAGCTTCACGTGCCCTCCGAGGTACAGATATGCTCAGTAATTACACCACTTATGCCTCACCCATCTGTGGAGTGACTGTGGCATCTAGCTATGAGCATTATTATTATTTTTGTAATATGAGCACTATTTAATCTCCCATTTTTAATTTTCGCTAGCGCGATAAAATTATATTGTTTTATTATTTCCCATAACATTCACGTGATAGTGTAGGAGGCGACGCGGACGTATATTGCGCGCCGTTCGCGTACGCTCAGCCAACTTGATACGTTCAAAGTCGAATAACAGAAGACATTCTGAAAACACCAACGTATCTATAGGCGTCATTGATTTCCCTCGTTTTATTACGTTTTGTTTATTTTGTTGGACGATTAGTAATAGAATCTTTAATAGTCGGCAAATATACGTAAGACTAGATACTGCTCGCGACTTTGTACACTGTGATTTTAGAATAAGAAAACCGGCCAAGTGCGAGTCGGACACGCCCCAGGGTTCCGTAGCAGCAAGTATTTCAGTTGATTAAATGAATGCATATTGCGGTTTACGATTTATGACGTCTTAAAAAATAACTACTTGCTAGATCTCGTTCAAACCAATTTTCGTTGTTAGTGTGCATGGTAATGTATATCATATATTTTTTTTAATTTTATCATTCTCATATTTTAGAAGTTAGGGGGGGGGGCACTCATACTACCACTTTGGAAGTGTCTCACGGGTAAACTATTCAGTTAAGAACAAAATATATTAGAAACCTCAATATCATTTTTGAAGACCTATCCATTTGTATACCACACATGTACAGGTACCTACGATGAAAAAAAAAATTGAGTTTCAGTTCTATGTATTCCCAAAATTATTGTTATTTTTCTATTTTTGTTTAAAAAGTTTAATGCGGTTCATCGAATAGATCTACCTACCAAGTTTCAACAGTACAGCTCTTATAGTTTCGGAAAAAAGTGGCTGTGACATACGGACGGACAGACAGACATGACGAATCTATAAGGATTCTGTTTTCCATAGCCATAGCATAGTTTTAGGGTTCCGTAGCCATTTGGCTACGGAACCCTAAAAAGTATTTGGTATTCTCATTAAGACACTCTTAGGTACCAAAATTTTACTTGAATGCGTCCTGTAGTTAGTTTTTTACGGGTCTCTAAGATATTTCCAGGATTAGTAATTTTTAAAAGGCTTGCGGCTAAATAGATGTGTATGATTTTGACAAACGAGTATGATGGAGTTAAATAACTTTTGGATGGCCCGGTGTACCTCCCGCTTCAAAAGCTCAGATGTAACTCCATCATCACACGACGCCTTGTTGTTTTTAAGTTGTTTGAGAGCCATTCTCATCTCGTAAAGGCTAATGTCCGGTATTTGGGTGTAATGTTGGGTTACTCTTGCTCTTTTCACGAGCAAGACTAACTCATACACACACGTCTTTTACATTTTAATTTATTATTTTTCTTTTTTACCATTATTAGCTAATTAGTTATTTACGTTATTGATATTATATTCTATTCTTCCGATTTTAGACCACTTATGGTCTACAACTAGTAACATAAATATGCATCGATCGAGTATCATCAAGACTAGTTTGTGAAAGAATGCAAACCGTTTGGCGCGATTGGTAAATACTATATTTGTGTGCACTAAAATGTCTGTTTGTCCCGAGTTGTAATTAGTAATTATCTATATAAGCACGTATTTACAAAAGAAAAGGTAGTATTATGTAGTATATCAGTTATCTGGTTTCCATAGTACAAGCTCTGCTTAGTTTGGGATCAGATGGCCGTGTCTGAATCCCAGGATATTATTTTATATTAAATCATTTTGAGTTTCAATACAATGTGTATTAGCTAGCATTAGTATGGGACGTTAATTTTTATTTTGTTTGCAGTGTGCCCAATATCTTTTATTTATGCTACACGAGGTAAATGGCATTGATATTAAAATAGCTTATGCGTACATTTAAAGCTATTTCGGAGTCGTTATCATAAGAATATTGGTAAGCCATCACAAAAATACGTTGCCAACTCAAACTTTGTCTATACAAAGTTGAAGTTGGCAACGTTGGTAGTACTTATCGATATTAGTGTAGCAGGTGTTGTTTTCGCCTACACCTCGGAACGTTTCCAGACCTTATGACGTTGGTGCTGACGCAAAATCAATAAAAAAAAAGGCTTTCCCTAAAACTGGATCTTATGGCACCGAACATTCCTGGGCTTTGATATTATAGTCACTGTAATTAATTTTTAAGGACTAAAATGTGGGAATGACGCTTCTATACGTGTAATGTTAACTACTGTTACTTACTTATCGTATGGGCCGTGGTAACCCTAGTGTCAGAGCTGTTCAAGCCGCCCAGTAGGCCTTTGACATAGCTTAACGACAGTTGCCTAATGTCTACAACCTGAACCGATAGCTTAACGTGCCCTCAGAATCACGGAGACGCTCAGAAATTATTCCTCTTTGGTGTTCACCCATCTATGGACTGCGGGCCTAGTTGCTTAACCTCGCCGATCTCTTACGGACCGGTGAGAGCTTCTGGCCATGAGCGTAAATAATATAATATCCCGGGACATTATTGACACCGGACTACCGACGTCATCCGACCCCAAACTAAGTAAGCAGTGCTTGTATTATGGGAATCAGATAACTGATATATAATACTATATATACTACTTTTCTTTTGTAAATACATACTTCTATAGATACTTACACCCAGACTCAGGACAAATAGTCATGTTAACGCACACAAGTATCTACCAACCACGTCCACCGGACTGGTATTGCAACTGTGAGAAAGACTAGATTCCAATTTCTTTTATTAATCTGAATTACAAACTTATGGTTAAAAGAAACTTTCGAGTCCATTGTGTCTTCTAAAACGTTAATGATTTACTTGTATATCAGGCGTTGATTCGGGATTAGAGCCTGTTATTTATCAACAGACTTATTCTTTGGCGGAAACAAGATTACGTTCTTTGTGTTTGCAACGTCCACGGTGAAAATAGTGACACATAGAATGTTGAAAGGTGTGACAGTTTGGCAAAAAGCTTTGCCAAAGGTGATATTACTCATAGTGCTTATATGATACTACGACGGATACATATATATTTTCTTAGTATTATTAGATTTAAATAATTATATTTCAATATCTTAACCAATTTAAAAATGCAGGTTCGATCCGTGGTTGTTCTTTATGAATTTTGATAATTTATTATTTCTCTACCTTGGTATTCTCCCAGGCGTAGATTATAGTAAAAATCATGTCTATTATTATTCATTAAATCATGGCTAGTGGGATTACTATATTTTATAAAATCCAAGAAATATGGCTGACCGATCTAAATTTAAGTTATCATTAATATGAAACGGGAGACATTCACATTTTAACTCCTTTACAACAAAATATCATACCACCTACGCTTATTTTTTCATTGAAGAGCCGCTCAAGCTTTTTCGCCTCTACAGACGATGTTCATAAAGCCAGGACAAGCTTGCGACCAGAGAATATACCTTTCTATGTATCAGACCAGATCATGTCACATCTATGTTTTGTTTCCATACGTGCAGACGCCAGCACATCAAGCTACCCCAACCTGTCAAATTTCCGCAATTGGAAGTAAACCTTATGCTTATGTGATAAAGTTGAAAATCTATAAAAGAAATTTGACAGATTGGGATAGCTGGATGTGCTGGCGTCTGTACATATACCAAGAAATATGAGACTTCAGCACTATTGCCGTCCGTATCGCCCAGTTTTTAGATAGGAAAATATAAAAATACACTTGTTGCTATCGACACGATAAGCAGATAAAACAAACACTATAAGACAATGCACTAATCACGTGATAAGACCTTGTGATGTGTTAAAGACGCGTAAAGGTCGAGGAGATAATCACCGGAGACACCACACCGGCTGGCCTTACTTTGCCAATTTGGAATAACATGATTAGCTAGCTTCAAAGCAATCTAACTGAATAGTTTCGCAAATGACTTGAATTGCCAATATACCTAGGTTCACTAACTTTCACATTCGACAATACGCTACCGCGTTTATTTAGATAGACTTGCGATAAAATACTCGACATTTTTTATTATAAAAAACAGCCGTTACGTTAGTCATATTTCATATCTGTTGCGTCCCACGCGATAATTATGTAAGTTCGATAAGCAATTCGCTTCCAGTCCCATTATTAGTACCTGGACATCTTCCAAGATCACCGATTAATGAACAAATTAAAAGAAACCAACAAAATTTTATGCACAATTTGGCGCACATTCTTTTAAATAGTTTTAACTGTTATGAATCGAGTGTGAATGGAAATGCCGTCATTTTTTTAAAAACAAATCAGATACTCCACTTTGTAGATATTTTAGTTCGTAATGTTTACGTATGCCCGTCGCCTCACGTGATTCTGATGTTGTTTTTTTTAATAGTTTGACGTCCGCAGTACAAATTGCCCAACGTTGTTGCACAACATAGGACTGCGAAAACGTTCAGATATATTCGCTACATACTTATTCAGTTTTGAATATGTATGGTGACGGTATAAAATGCTATTGTGGACAGTCTATCAGTTTGACCTCTCCCGGTTCTGACTCTTATTAGTATCTAATAATATAGGTGTTAATTGTTCGGTTATGATACTTTTATCCGTAGATATTCGATAGGCATTTTTTGTTGCCGGTGTAATACTGCGCCGGTAACTAGAAGCAGAAATGGGCAGAATATCGTTCATATCTGTTAAAAACAACTGTGGATAAGAGTTGAACATGACCAGGATAGGAGCTGGGCTAAATAGCTCCCGATTTTCATTCGGAAGACACCATATATTTATCGGCCTGCCTAATATATCTGCAATTTTAATATAATCGTGACTTTTTATAGCCTAAGCCTGATTGAAGTTATATGCGAGCCTTTAGTCACATTTTTTTCGTACTGGGTATCTAAGTTTCTATGTAAGTTTTTGCTGCCGTTTCTTACAATTTCTAAGCTATTCGATTTTTTACACTCCAAGTGATCCGTCTATAAAGTCAATTAATGCATAACCAAATGCTGTTTGAAATGCATCATTGTCTCGTCGGTTATAAGCTTGAATCTTTACTATTCAGCTTCAAAGTTAGCATAAATCTTTAATTTATAAAATGTCAGGGAAACGAAATATAAGTAGATTAAGTAATTTTTAAGATTTGCATTGTTTTAACCAACGTGCAACGTGGTCCGCAGTTTCATCAGCACGCTGCTGACACACGTGCTCACGTACCACCTGGGCTGGGTGGCCACGGTGAGCCCGTACGAGGCGCCGGCGGGCGCGCCGCACAACGCGCTGTGGGCGCAGCTGGCCGACCTGTGCGGCGCCGCCGCCGGCCCGCCGCGCGCCGCGCGCACCATCGTGAGCGGGCCCGCCGCGCACTTCCTCAACAGGCTGCTCCTAGTGATCACCTATTTCCTACGTTGTGGAGACGTCCGGAAGAATGATTTCCAATATCACCCATCCGCGAAAGATTCCAAAGAATCCAAAGTCGTCGACGTACCTGCGCCGGCTACGAAACCCACCGGCCTCAAAAGAACTGTGACTCGCGTAGAACTGGGACGATCTCATGAAAGTTTAAAAGTGCCATCGGTGTCAGTGAATACTCAGAACGGTGATAGTAGTGTCAGTACGTTAGTGGCGAGCGAGGGTGGCGCGGGTGTCAAGCGCTCCTCGACGCTCGCCGATTTAAGTCGAACGCTCTCTAGCGGCTCCGAGACGCTCCGGCGAAACCCGACGATGATGATGTCGCTCAAACCTTCCTCGGATTCTAGTCTAAATTCCTCGCTTTCCGAAAATGAATTGGAGGGTGAAAAAGTAGTGTTCGTTTTAGGTGATAACGATAAGTTGGTGGGACTGAAGAATAAATCGGTGGACGGCAGGAGCGGGAAGAAGACTGCGAAGGTTGTCGACCCGCCCGCGAGTGCCGAGCCGGCGTGCGCCGGGCCCACGTGCGAGCAGGGCAAGCGCGCCGACAGTCCGGCCAAGTGCTGCGCGCAAACGCTTCAACATTCCAAACCTATTAAACATTCCGGTTTTAAATTCGAGTTCGATAAGTACCCTCAGATAGTCACTAATTATATGAAGAGTAAAAACTTGGAGATTCTCGACCGGCACTATATTGGGAAGCCGGGGAATTTGAAGTTGGATAACTTTCAGTTTGATCCCACCGTGGTGCCTCAGATTCCAGAGGAAACGAGTGAGACTTGTGTCAAGTGTCAGATGTTGGAATCGATGTTACAAACACCCACCAACGCTTCTGAAATGGAATATATGAACGATATGCCCAGGCAGTCCGAGCCGCAATACGCTAAAGAATCCATTGTTGAAGATGAAGCCAGGTTACATAGAGAGATATCTCCTAAGACTTTTGTAAGGAGGCCCGTAGAAAACACACTAGTCGTTAACGTAGTGAAACCTAAAGAGAATACTAACTCGAGAACACAGCTGAAGAGAGGGAAACAAGAAAAATTGGTAGATGTGAATAGAGTGCTGGAGTTTGAGGCGCCAGTGTTGGACACGCGGCAGCACGCGGGCTTCGACGTGTCGCTACTTGGCGGGGTCACCGACCATTATGTACCTGATTTAATTTTACAAGGTGAGTTTCTTATTATTCATGCTTTCTTGATGTTACTACACTTTCTTAAGTGCGGAAGAAACTACTGCTGAGAAACTTTTTTTTGTTCCCAATGCGCCAGGACGTGACCTGTTGTCAATTTTTCTCGGTACTCGGATTCGGACTTCAGTTTAGAGGTCATGCCTAATTTCGATCAACTGGTTAGTTTAAATTGCATTGGGCTCCCATGGGAGAACATGACGACTTTCTTTACTGAATTACACCAATTTTAACACAGGAAATACGTAATATTTCTTTCTAGCGGATCAGTTCATAATTTTCTTACAAGTGAAACTTATGTATGGGTATTGTGGCTTTTGGTGACATTACGACGACGATACAGATTATGAGGACATTGTCTGGTTGTACGCCATTTCTTCTGCTTCTTTATCATATGGGTACTGGTTATCTTGGGGTCAATGTTGTTTTAAACGCCCAGTAGGCCTCTGAAACGGCTAAACGGCCCTCCGAAGGACGGTGATGCTCAAAAAATAACCGACCTCAAAAATAAGGAGATATAGATTAGGCGATATCTCCGTTGTGCGTTAAACGATTTTGACCATATATTCAGTCCGTAAGCGATCGGCGGGGTTAAGCAAGTAGGCTCGCGGTCAGTCCATAGATCCGTGACCGTCAAAGTGGTTTAATTTCCGAGCGTCTCCGTTCTCCCGAGAAAATGTCAAACAGTCGGTCCCAGTTGTAGCTATTAGGCATCAGTCAGCGGCCTACTGGGCGGCTTGAACAACTCTGACACTATCTAGGGTCTTCACTGTCCATACGATAAGTAAGTATTATATCGAAATAATCAAAATCGTTTATACTATGCATTTTTTTCGAATTGCTTGTTATAAATAAAACTAAAAGTAGGTACAGACGCCAGCACATCCAGCTAGCTACCCCAATCTGTCAAATTTCTTTTATAGATTTTCAACTTTATCACAAAAGCACAAGGTTCTTTTAATTGGGAAAATTTGACAGATTGGGGTAGCCTGATGGGCTGGCGGCTGTACTTAACAGAGTTTGGTGGTCATTCGTTTTAAGTTTTCTTTTTGTCTAGGAACTATTGCAAACCCGAAAGTGTGGGAGCCAGAGCTTCGGCGCGACTTGGACCTGACGTCGTACATGAGTAAGACTATGAACGCGCCGCTACAGGCCATCGCTATCGTCGGAGATATACATTCATGGTAATTATCAGTTTTTTTTAATAATTGATGTTTAAGAGACAGAATTCGAAATACTGATGTAAGAGAGCGTTGTGGTGTGAAAGAGGATGTAGTCACAAAGATTGAAAAAGGTCATGCTGAGATGGTTTGGCCATTTAGAAAGGATGAATGAAAGAAGATTGACAAAAGAAGTATACCTGGCCTGTGTGAATGGGACTACCGGAAGGGGAAGACCACGTCGAACATTCTCTGACCAAATTGGAGATGTTCTCAAGAAAGGGCAGGTCAGAAGTACCTTAAACCGGCGAGCATGTATGAAGAATATAATGACAGCAATCGAGGCAAAAGAAGTATGCAAAGATCGTGAAAAATGGAAATCCGTTGTCTCTGCCTACCCTCTGGGAAACAGGCGTGGGTCTACGTATGTATGTATGTATGATGTTTAAAGTTTGCTCTCTGGCTGACGTCATAGAATATCACTCGAAGAACGGGCAGCAGCGTCTCTCTGTGTACTAAAACCATTATACTGCGGGCGCCAAGCGTGGCGATTATGGCATATCCCTCTAAATGATGGACACAGCTCCATTGTGGGGATTGGGGATTGGGGATTGATGATGATGACAGTTAGCTGAGCAGGTTACACTGCATGCCGGACGATTATCGATTATTATCGATACGAATAGAATCACAGTACAGGAGCATATAATTAAGAAGTATACAATTGGCATGGAAATTAAAAGTCATGGAATCCGATGGAAGTCGCGGTGCATTTGCGGTTGTACGTTATATCAGATTGTGCACAGTGTCACGAGACTTTCTAATAACATTGGTTTCTGCTAGGTGAGGGATATTATCAGAGAAAGGCAAGCATCTATTAACCACGCCAACGGTACTGCCAAAAATATATGGATACTAACATATATCTATACATAATACTTATTCTTTCAATGCATACGAATCCTAAAGTGATAGGTAATAAACCTTTAAACTCTGCTGGAACGTATGTAAACTTTGGGCTTCACGCAATGTTATTGGCAGTGCATTCCACAAATGAACTCTCTGAACTGAGAAGGATACAGGGGAATGTGCACCGCCCAGATGGTACGGTCCATTCCTTAATTCTTTTGATCCGATAGGACACGGTAGCGTACACGACCGGTAGGCGATTAGGTGCAAACCTCCAGACTTTGGGCTGATACTGAGACACCATGAAGGTAGATCCCTTTTGCTGTTCAGACCCGGTGTGACCCAAGACATAATTATCTGCTGTTGGGATCTCTACCGCTAGATACGAAGGGGTGATAGATATCTGTACATATCTATAAGGAAAGGCTTCTAAAATGTGTTTTCTCTATAGCTCCTGAAAAATGTAGATAGGAAAAATAAACCTCTTACATTCCTTAAGTTCAAGTAATACTAGATGATAAGTATAAGGTTCGTCCGAGGGAATACCTATCAGAGAACGGGCAGCAGCGTTTTTCTGTAAACTATGGCCATCAAACTGTGATCGCCAACCCGTCTGCCAAGCGTGGCGATTATGGCATATATCCCCCCATTCTTTGGGGAGACTTTTCTCCAGCAGTGGAAGTACGTTGGCTGAAATGATGAAGTATAAGGTTTCGATATAATTTATGTTGTTCCAGGGAGGTACGTGTGATAGGCCGAGACTGTGGGTCGGGAGGTATGTCGTCACTAGTGGGCGCCATGTTGGACACCATACCTGCTATGTGGAAGGCCAGAGTACCCGCACAACAGGTAATAAAATATATGTTATAAACATATATTTAGTTAGGTCTTAAGACGTTACTCACACACGGTCTTCTGATCCCAAAATAAGCAGAGCTTGTACTATGGAAACCAGATAACTGATATACTACTTTTCTTTAGTAAATACATACTTATATAGATAATTACAAGCAGACTCCGGACAAACAATAATATGTTCATGCACACAAATATCGGTCCTGGGGCTCTACCGGCTAAGTGGCCGAACATCGTTTTCGTGAATGGCGTTCTACTGAATAAAGTTTAAAAATGACTTAATCAATCGTTAAATCGGCTTCGTTGAAGCCGATGTAACGATTGATTAAGTCATTTTTAACCTTAATTTATTTGAACGTCATTCACAAAAACGATGTTCGGCGACTTAGCCGGTAGAGCTCCAGGTTGGGAATCGAACCCACGACCTGCGGTGTGCAAAACAAGCATTTGCCAACCACGCCACAAGTCCGTATTGTAAAAGGGTAGAAAAAAATACTACCTGCTGGGTACATTTTCGTTTGTAATCTATGCATAAATTTGGCGGTTAAAAGGTTTGAAACCGAACTCATGCATGATGCTGCACGTCAGTCCCCATTCTCAGTCGAGGTTCGAACCCCAAAGCCCTCCGGCGCGTATTACTTAGTAGTTTTGTTATGCTAAATGGCCTTAGTTCAAGCCTTCTTGTTTTTATGCGGCGAAGAAGTGAAAGCTTCGTAGTCTAACTGTAATTACCAATCTGAGTACAATTTGGAAGCTAATATTACTACTACTATTTTTTACTTATATTTTTTATTATTGGAAATTTTTGGTTAATGGCAACAGCCACGAGCCAAATCCTAGGTTCAAATACTGGGTCGGGCCTCGGAGAGCACGTAAAGCCGTCGGTCCTGTACCTAACCTCTTTCCGGTCGTGTCGCTCGGCGTCCCATCGGATCGTGAAAGTGCTCCTGTATTTGCGCACACACTTGAGCACTATAATATGTCTCGCGCAGATGGCTAATTTCTGTTGAGACTGGCCGCCGTGGCCGAAATTCGTCACGGAGTACATTATTTATTATTACATCTTTATAAAATACTCACATTACTTTATTTTTTCCAGTGCATATCCTTCGTCGAGAGCAAACTTCGGGAGTTCTGTGTGTTGTCAAAAACGTTAGCCGACATGTTAATGTCGACCGACTTCTGTGACATCGCCACGTTGACGAAGTCGCTCAACATCGACGTCAACGACGTGCCCCTGCTGTTGGCCGTCGCCACCACGCACACGCCGCAAGTCGCACACAGATACGGACTGAGCTATGGATAGAATAGTATACACCTTATGTCTGGGTATTAAAATTATATTTGCGCGCAGTTGATATACTGGGTAACAAGTTTACTGTGGCACTTATGCCATTTTAATACTATTTCTCTCGGCTGTATAAATATTAAAAGCCACAGTAAAGAAGTTGACTTAAGTCAGTAAATGCTAGATGTGAATTCATAGGAAATATACCTACTTACTGAGATGAGACGAAAAATATATCAGAATATGAAGTATTAAAGCTAGTGTCATTGTAAAACATTAATGCTTACTTATAATTAGCTGAATGGCAACTTATATGAAAGATTTAATCCTCACTATTAAAATTATATGATTGATCTACTGACGAGTCTACTCAACCAATATCGAAATAGCTATTTGAAATTATTGAAAACTAGTTGTGAATAGCATATGACTGCTCTTATCTTAGTTGAACCGTATCTTCGGTACAAAATACAAGGTGTAACAAATAGACGCTTAAGGAGATAAATTTGTCTATGAAACTAAATAACGTGTAGCACATCATGCAACATGTAACATACACAACAAAAATATTAGCATATTACAATATAGTATATTATATATATTACAAGAATAACTATCACACTGTTGCATTATGAATGAATTATGTTTGGTGCGTCAAAAAGCTTTTTGTTTAATTGGTTCAGTTTGAAGGGTAGTACTTAAGTCCACTCTACTCCACTGTTACACCTTGTATAGTCAATCTCACATGTAGTGTTACTATCTGGTGAAGCAGTGCAAATCACATATTCTACTTTAAAGTCATTAAAAAAAACATATTTTATTATGTAATGTATTCAAAAATGTCTGAACTAATTAAATAATTCAATTTGCACTTTCACTGTATATCACAGTCACAATCACAGTTTATAGTATAACCAAAATTTAAATGAAAAAAAATTACCGACATCTTTATAATGGGTTGGAATCGAACCAACAACCCACGCGGTTTCTGGTGTCAGGTACGGTAACTCCTTCGCCACTGTACAGTGTTGTTCGGACTCCAATTTCTACAATGCATTCAATAAATTACTTAAATTCAAACAAAAGCCGAAACATGTAGCAAATGCTTTAAATGTTAATTATGCTAGTTAAAAATAATATCATACTAAATAAAATCTTATTAATTACTCATAAACTTTTTAGCATGAAATATAGTATTTTATAGTAACTTGTCTGTCACAGAAGACAATTTGATTTGTCATAGATTTATAGTTGGAAATGTAAGTTTATTTAAACACCTAGCGAACAGGCTAGAAATGTTTTTTTTGTTGAATTTATATAAATGGCAGGAGGAATAGGCTGCAGTCGGTTGGTCAAGCGGTTAGTGAACCTGAGTACTAAGCAAGAGGTCGTGAGTTCGATCCTCACTCAGGACAAATCGCTGTGTGATGAGAACGATTATTTCTTATCTCTCTGGGTGTAATTTAATATCTAATAATATCCATAATATAATATCTAGGGGACAATGTCACACAGACCATCCTAGCCCCAAACTAAGCAAAGCTTGTACTATGGATACCAGGCGACGATATACATACTTATATACATAGAAAACATCCATGACTCAGACAAATATTCGTGCTCATCACACAAATATTTGCACTTACCGGGATTCGAACCCAGGAACACCAGCTTCGTAGGCTGCGCTACCAACTAGGCTACGGTGACCGATCAATTTATTTATAATATGTATCTATTTAGAAATATATAAGTATGTGGGTTCAGTTTTAACTTCTTTTTAATATTTAGCGAGGAAATCTTTTTTCTCCTTAAAAGAAAAATCCTATGGAATTGAAATAAGTAACCGAGGACCAAATAACACACTGCCATTTGATCCAAAGCACCAGGCAACCAGATAACTGATAAATATAATAAATCTGTACATATTATAGATGAATACAGAACAAGTAAACGTGATCATCACACAAAGGTTTGTCCCGAGTGGGGATCGAATCCACGACCTATGGCTTAGAACCCCAACCAACAGGTCAGTTGAAAGTGGGTGAATAATAATATTTTTTTATACAATATTACATTACACTCTTTTTTGGTGACGTATCTAACTACTAATCAATAGAATGAGTACATTTGTATTAATTATTCAAATATATAATGTATTTTGTACATTCTAGATTACTGCGTCAGAATTTGTGATGTCCAATATATTGTTAAGCAACGATGCTACCTTGTCGAAATTAATAAATTACAAATAACACATAAACTTCTCATAAGTAAGCATTGATTTATTATGACAAGGTTGTGATTGTGGCTGTCAATTAGAATCTTTGATTGTACTTATAGTATCTATATTCGCTATGGTCAAAGTGTAATGCGTAATATGGACGTTGAAAATCGTCAACTGTCACTACTATGTCTTACTTTATTAAGAACTTGGACAGTGCCCAGGTAATGTTGGAATTTTCGTCACAGACACGTCAGTCAGTCTTATTGCAATACATATTATTCGAATATTTATTCCTAGATAAAGCCGGACACGTCCATTCTCTTAAATGCCGTAACAGAAAGTGAAAAGAGGCCGAAGCAGTGAAAGTGTTCTAAGCTATCTGTTAACGTCATGTTAAAAAGCGCTCAGACAGCTTGGATTTTTTTAAAACACATATACTAAGCCTTAGTACTTTGCGCAGTGTATAGAGATCGTGCGTAATGTAGTACTTTGTAATACGTCGCGAATAATTCTATGGGGAATGTTTCAACGCTAATAAAGTGATTCGAGTTTAATTAGGGTTGTCACTCGTCCGAGTAATCCAGGGTTTTCATGCGTCCTATCCTGGTTGTCAAATTTTAGAGATTATTTTATTATTATTTAATAAGTAATGAACATTTTGCTCCTTGCATTGCATCCTCTTGACCACATCGTCGTTTGGACAGTCAGAGGTGCATTATTTTATATGGGATTAGTGCCTCCCTCTTACCCACCACTGCAACTCCTGTAAGCCATTAACAGTGGCACCAATGAATTTATTAATATGAAATGCCTAATGTTTATGGGTGTTAACTAAAGCCCTTTTCCTCCCTTCTACATTTGTTGCGCCTGACAGGGTCTGTAATGATGCTATTATAACACCTAATTGACATTGTGGAATGCATATAAATATTGAGTATTGAAATGCCACTGAACTGTGAGGCTCAGGCATGTCCCGGGGAATAATTATCTTTAGGCTTTAATTATCTTGAATCCAGGAACTAATTGAATCCGAAAGAAACAACGAAGGGTTTCAAAAATTTTGTTCCACTTCCCTCTAAAGCAAAAGTAGGTATAAGTGTATGTTAGGTACCCAAGTACTGAATGATCTTTATTATTTCATTAATTTTCAAAGCACCTTTCTAATCAACTTCATAAGTAGATTGATGAAATTGTTATACGTTCATATGGTACAGACGCCAGCACATCAAGCTAACGCAATCTGTCAAATTTCTTCAATTGAAAGTGAAGCTTATGCTTATGTGATAGAGTTGAATAACGATAAAATAAATTTGACAGATTGGGGTATGGATGTGCTGGCGTCTTTACATTCAAGAAAACTGCGTCAGAATTTGTGATGTTCAATACATTGTTGAGCAACGATGGAACCTTGTCGAAATTTAATAAACTATAAAAAACACATAAACATGTTATATGTAAGCATTGATTTATTATGACAAGGTTTTATTGTGGCTGTCAATTTGAAACCCTGATCGTTTGATTTTCGTACTTAGTGTACTGTATAATGCGGCATATACGTTCACCGTCTCTCTCTCTCGTATCAATCGCACGATCTGTTTACTCTCCCGGCACATTCGTTTGGCCGTACGGCGTAAATAACGCTATATATAATAATTATTTATACTGTGGAATGAGGAATTTAAAGTTATATATTTTTTTATTGTGATAAACTGAGAAATATTGTTAGAACTTTCTTGTGATTTAATATCTGTTAGGTTTTCAAAAGGCCTAAGTAATGTGATAGTCAATTAAATTTTAATATATTTTTTTATTTACATTGAAAGCTCACTAGCTTTTATGATACTTATATTAATATTGTATTTATCACACTTTGTTTCTGGAATTGCATAATACTTGTTTGATATTGTTGAACATATACAAGCAGATAGTTTGATATTTATGATCAAAGTGCTAGTTTACTAGGTAGTAAATTCGGTCTCTTCTCATCATCATCATATTAGCCGGAAGACGCCCACTGCTGGACAAAAGTCTACCCCCAATGATCACAATTGCCGGTCTTGAGGTACGCGCATCCAGCGGCTTCCACTGACCCTCACAAGATCATCGATCCATCTTGCAGGGTGTTCACGCTGCGTCTTCCGGTTCGCCGTCCCCTCTCGAGAACCTTTCTAATTTTTTATTTTTCGATAATGCTGGCGATTATGTATTGAAACGTGGCGACAAAGCTAAATTGCTCGAACTGACACCCTGTCTTTTTCACACAAAAGACGCAGAGGAATAGATGCAATCATATCAAAATTCGTTTACTTGGGACTCTTTAGAATAGGAGACGTTTTCAGTTTGGATCAGGTAGCTTATACCTCAAAGAAACAAATTATTTATCAATAACATCACATTTAATATTTTTATTTACAATTTATATAGAATACTATCATATTTACAAGTAACATGAAAATGCTGCAATTAAGTTACGCTTGTTTACTGGAATATATGTAGGGTTGTCAACTATACTGTTTTGAACAGTATTAAGTATACTGTTATTCAGTAAATTATACTTTTTACTGTTGAATAAAAATAAGGTATACAAAATACTGTTTACATTTATTTAGTCACAGGGCGTTCACTGCTCAGTGTAACACAGCCACAAAGATTGTAAATTAGTAAGTTGTGCGAGAAGCTCCAAAAAATATGTACCTATTTAAAATAATAATTAAATAAAATACTGTTAATTTTTCTAAAATACTGTTTAATATTCTTCATGAGACTAGTAAAAAGTTTGTAGTAAAAACAAATTGGCAACCCTAAATGTATGAGACAGTAGTACATCTTTAATTGTAACCCATAATAAAAATCCTTATCGTTGTTCTAAACAATAATATAGGTATAAACTAGTAAGTTACACTTAATTGTAAAATTCACTTTTATAATACTCAATTGAATTATAACAAACGAAATTGACGAGCACGAATTCCTTCTACTGTGAACATTCCATTGCGTTTTTGTATATTTGCCTTTTACATGTTAGAAATACCGTGATGGGGGTATAAGGAATTTCGTGAATGGTGATTTTTGAAACAAAACTCACTTGGCTTCGGTACCATAATTTTGAAAGATTTGTAGAGGGACTTTGTTAATACAGTGGACGCTACGTCAGTGGACACACTTGTTTAACGGAAATTGCCCTTATTTAGTATGTAATAAAGACCATAATAAAGTACACAGATATCGCGTCGACTGTAGTATGTTCTGGTGCACAGGCCTGTAGTAGTGAAGTATATGAATAGTATTTAGCTCTTGATTGCTTTAAATCTTATTGTAATGTCATTAGGGCTCAATATGTACTGAATGACGGAATGATTATTACTAAATTATGTCAAGTCAGACAGAAGTTTGTTATAATATCTTATAACGTAATAAAGATACTTAATTTAAAACTCATGCTGTACTCTAGCTAGTCTTCTGTTCTTCTGCCCTTTTTAAGGAAGTTTGAGTATAGTTACCGTTATATTTTGTACTCTATTGCTTTGTAATAAAGTTGAAAAGCATTCAATTATAAACGTAACTAATGCCTTTTTAAGTGAAAAAGAGCTCATTTTACTCGTGAAGTGTTTCAGTTTAACCCTTAAACAGACAATGACATAATATACATCTCATTTTAGTCTCCATACTGTTGTAATATGTGTAGTGTAATATGTAGAGCTAAAATGCCATGTTATTAAGGGTTGAGTGAGTCTTACAAAGTGATGTCCTACGAGCTGTTCATGGGTTGGTAACCTCCCCTATATATTACACTAGCTGTGCCCCGCGGTTTTACCCGCGTTAAACTTTATAAATTATAGCCTATGTGTTAATCCAGGGTGCCAGCTAACTCCTTACCAAATTTTATTAAACTCGCTCTAGCCGTTTAGACTTAAAGAAGTAACAAATATATACAGGGTTACTGGTAACTCGACGTATTCCTTGCAGGACGTCATAGTAGGGTTAAAATGCAACAAATTAAGCCACCAAATGTTCTACCGAAATTCAGTAGTTTTTGAGTTAGTTCGATTTTTAGAGTTTTTATGAATAATCCCAGATTAAATCATTTGAAACCAATTTAAAAATTATTTACGGCGCGACAGTACAGAAATTTTAAGTTATTATCGTAGTTGATGCCGTAGCAGATCTTTGTTAATAATTAAAAGTTCAAAAATGCCTTAAACCTTGGCAAATATCACTAATCAAACATTTTTTTTTTTGTAATTTTTGTTATTACTCCATACAAATTGTTGTCTAGTGCAAAAATAAAATACTACGCCTGATGTACAAATTACTAGGAAAATATCCTTATCTTATCAGCTATCCAAAAAGGTATGAATGTTAATACAAAGTCATGGACTACATTATGAAAATCGTTTTTGATTTAGTACAGGAAGACGTGCGTCTCACAAAAAGGTGATTATTCGGAAAATCAAATAAAACAATTTCGTGAATGTTATTATTATTTTTAATAAATTTCAATTTAATAACTTTTATGACATACATTTCACACGTCTTGTTCGATGTGCTGCCCTCGGTTTCGAATACATGTTCTTATTCGCTTCCTCATTTCAGTTTTTGTGATTCTTGATGTGATTGTTGCCCTCATCTGGTCCGCCGCATCTGTTATTCTCTCCCTTAGTTCTTCAATTGAATTTACTGGGGTCACATAAACTAGGTCTTTCATATGACCCCAGACGTAAAAGTCTAGGGGCGTCAGATCAGGGCTTCGCGCAGGCCACGGAATCGGCCCACCGCGCCCTATCCATCGGTTTGGATAGTTTTCATCCAGCAATTGTCGAATTGTGATTCGGAAGTGGGCTGGACATCCGTCATGTTGATAAATCATGTTTGCTCTTCTTTCTTCCGGTATATCCGCGAGCAGTGGTGTTAAATGATTTCTAAGGAAATCTTCATAAAGTTCCCCATTTAGTGTTCGGGGTAAAAAATGTGGGCCGATCAATTTGTCGTCGATAATACCCATCCAAACATTAAGCGAGAACCTACGCTGGGATGCGGTTGGTTTCAGTTTTTTAGGGTTTGCTTCTGCTTTCGGTGCCCAGTAATGTAAGTTGTGGTAGTTTGTGATACCATCACGGTCAAAACATGACTCATCGGTCCACAGAATGTTTTTTAAAAAGTTTTCGCCTTCGGCGTCGGCATTCAGCATGAAACGACAAAATTCAAGCCGTCTCGGCGGATCTCCCTCTTCTAATGACTGGACTGGTTGGTAGTGATATGGATGTCGGCCTGACAAGTGAACTACAGACCAGACTTTCCACTGTGACATACCAAGCTCACGCGCTACGATGTTTGTCGATATGTTGGGGTCGTCAATAAAACGTTGAAGAATCAGCTCTTCGTCGTCAGCCGTGTATCTCCGGGAACGACCAGTGTCAATTTGCCTGGTTCTTTGGACGCTGCCAGTTTCAGATATTCGCCGATAAGTCGATCCGAAGACACTAACGTGTGGGAGTCGGCGGTTGGGAAAGCGAAGTCCATATTCTCTCCGCGCTTCAGCAGCGTTACCGTCACAAAGTCCGTAACAGTAAATTATGTCAGCGTATTCAGGATTAGAATATGCAGCCATAGTCAGCACTTATGAAGGCACAGCACAGCACGAGAGCAAGATACGCGATAGGGATAGCCAGATAACAAAACACGAGCTTGCGCGACGTAGAGTTGAGACTGACTAACGCTGACGACCAGAAAATCGCACCCCGAGTCATGCCGAGAGAACAATAGTAACCAATCACAAAGCTTACCGTGTGTTTGGAGTTCAAGCTCAGGTAAAACTACGAATTCTACGAATAACAAACAAAATGTTGATTGTCTCACAATTTTACCTGCTCCCCATAAAACTCTTCTCTACCCTGTCATACATGCAAAAGTATTGACAATCATACCTTTCTGAATAGCTGATAAGACAAGGATATTTTCCTAGTAATTTGTACATCAGGCGTAGTATTTTATTTTTGCACTAGACAACAATTTGTATGGAGTAACAACAAAAATTACAAAAAAAAAAATGTTTGATTAGTGATATTTGCCAAGGTTTAAGGCATTTTTGAACTTTTAATTATTAACAAAGATCTGCTACGGCATCAACTACGATAATAACTTAAAATTTCTGTACTGTCGCGCCGTAAATAATTTTTAAATTGGTTTCAAATGATTTAATCTGGGATTATTCATAAAAACTCTAAAAATCGAACTAACTCAAAAACTACTGAATTTCGGTAGAACATTTGGTGGCTTAATTTGTTGCATTTTAGCCCTACTATGACGTCCTGCAAGGAATACGTCGAGTTACCAGTAACCCTGTATACACATTCACATTCTCACAAACTTTCGCCTTTATAAGTGTGATATATTATACAGTGTATAATCCTGCTTCTGGCCAGAAAATATGAGATTAAACAGCTTTTAGGCATTCACACATTCGATATTTCAATATCAATAATTTAAGGAATAAAATAAAGTAAAACTTTTAACGTCTAACGTTATTCCTTCGCTTTCATTACAAATTAACTTAAAACTTATTTAACGAGCAACTCATGTGTGTATTTGCGAGGGCAAGCACTACTGCTATTAATATTATACATATCTATTTGTACCTAACGCTATATACAATAAGATCCCGTATAGAGTTAAGAAAGCTTAGTATCGTAATTACGGTCGGATATATAATTGAAGGAAAAGCGTGGATGTTGCCTTTTTTATAGAGCCCGTCATTTGAACTGTAGGTAAGGGAAGAGGGTCATCAAATAGTTATAGATACAATTGTTTATTTATTAAACCTCCCGATATCTCATTTTCAGGTATATTGTAATAGATAATTCTAAATGCATCATTATCAGTTGCAATCCTTTTAAATTAATTTGAAAGTTGTATCAAAATCTCAGAACAAAAAGGGGGTGAAAGCTGTAGGTTTTCTCCCCCCTATTAGGTCAAAATTAGTGGGAATTTTTATAGTTCTATATAATCGAGAATTAAATAATTAAGAGAACATTGGACGTAAGATAGATTCTTATCAGTCAAAATTCTGGAATCTTACGGGTTCTTATTGTATGTAAAGCTACCTCCACACTTAAGTACCTTGTATGTTTTCGCAAAGGTGATATGTATAGTTATTTTTATAAGTTTTCATTATAAATGTAATGAGTAAATAATATTTTTTTTATACTTTAATCTGAAAATAAATTATTTTTTTCATATTGAAAACTGTATTTTATTCATTATGTCGACAGCCTCCCCAAAGATTTGCATGATGGAATTGTCTCCATTATTTGGAGGGATATGCAATAATCGCCACGCTTGGCGCAGTTGACAACGTTGCTGGCCGTTCAAATTCAAATGCAAAAATGATTTATTCCGTAAAAATTTTACCTTTATGAATCGTCATTTTTATTACCCTACCGTGCACTGCATGACGTGGCAGCTACTGAGAAACACTGCCAGAAAACTTTGTAGGAATTATTTTTAAAATAAAATATACTTAAAATTAATTACAATTATGTGTTGACTCAGAACAACTCAATCCCAAGCACTTTTGCCACTTAAATAATCAGAAATTTTGGAATATGCTACACAATTTGGCTTTAATAATACTCGTTGACGATTCACTAATATCATTGGGAAGTTTGTTATAGAATCTTATACATTGCCCCATAAAAGAGTTACGTACTTATTTTGTGGAGACGGAGACGTTCTCTAGGACATATTCCCTCAGGACGACGTCCACGCTGCCCACGTGTGCTTCAAGCTGTAATCCTCATATTTGAAATCTTAATGAAAACGAATTTTGACAACGCAAAAAAATAGTCCTGAAATAGTCATAAATAGTCATACATATCAGATAAATAGTCGCATTATAGTTTCGGCGTTATAGCTATAGGTCAATGAGGATTATGGCTTGAACATCAAGCTGTAATCCTCATCTCTAGTGCAAGCAAACGGTAAAGTCTATCGAACTGGTTTAGGTTCCAAAAAATAGTCATGAAATAGTCATAACGATATGCCAAATCTCAAAAATAGTCAATAAAAGAATCCAGAGATATAAAGGTACCCTGATGAGGATTATGGCTTGAACATTTGAAAACTTCAAATTTCTCCGGAACGCCTGCGATTTTTGGTTTGAAGTTGGTGCCAAAAAATAGTCATGAAATAGTCCTATGAAGTGAAAATAAATTTGAGCTGATTTATTTTAAAAATAAAAAGTTTTTATTTTCCCTACATTTCTATGGATGTACAGTCGTGTACAAAATTTGTAACTTCATATAATATTATTCTGAAATATTCCGCTTTATATATTATAAATTACTTCCAATTAGTGTTTTACATGCCAGCTGTTATAATTAAAAAAAAAACAAACATTACAATTTGTATATATTATTTATTTCCTATGGCACGGAAGTTGGGATGTGATGATGAAATCCTGGAGAAACCGAGGGAAGTCTGTAGGCAAACCCATACGATTTCGATATTTTTTAAAGTACCTAACTTGAGTATTTACTATTAGAAATGAACATTGGGTGAAGTGGATATAGATGTCGCCATACCGCGGCCTACCTTAACGCTGCTACTATTTGTAGCTGCGCTCCGTTATCCATACATCGCACGCATTGCATATTCGTCGGCCTGCGACCCACAACATTAGAGAGAGACACGCTATCTCGCTCGCACATGTTCCGTCTCCGTCAACACCACCAGAGTGACATAGATCTCATCCATCGATTTCAAGTTAGTTATTTAACAAAGAGTTTATAATTGATAAATATATGTTTATTATTAGGTAATACTTAGTGTTTGTGTGACAAAAATAGTATTAGTTGTTAGTTCGTAATTATTTCATAATGTAATAATTTCTTATTTGAACTTTGTTTCATAACCTTAATATTGGTATACCACTATTGTGGTAGGTAGAATACAGAGAAACTTGTTCAGGCGCCCCACATCAAACTATCTTTCAATCTATTTTTTTTATCAATCTATCAAATTTCTTTAAAACGTTTTTAACTTTAAAGCATTAAAAATAAAGTTGAAAATCTATTAAAGAACTTTAACAGATTGTAGTAGCTTGTTGTGCTAGCATCTGTAACTAAACCTGTAAAATCTATAGAACTTTTTTCACCAATAAATATATTTGTGTGTAGTACTCCATACAAGCTTTATAAATGTTGTACACGACTGTACATCCATAGAAATGTAGGGAAAATAAAAACTTTTTATTTTTAAAATAAATCAGCTCAAATTTATTTTCACTTCATAGGACTATTTCATGACTATTTTTTGGCACCAACTTCAAACCAAAAATCGCAGGCGTTCCGGAGAAATTTGAAGTTTTCAAATGTTCAAGCCATAATCCTCATCAGGGTACCTTTATATCTCTGGATTCTTTTATTGACTATTTTTGAGATTTGGCATATCGTTATGACTATTTCATGACTATTTTTTGGAACCTAAACCAGTTCGATAGACTTTACCGTTTGCTTGCACTAGAGATGAGGATTACAGCTTGATGTTCAAGCCATAATCCTCATTGACCTATAGCTATAACGCCGAAACTATAATGCGACTATTTATCTGATATGTATGACTATTTATGACTATTTCAGGACTATTTTTTTGCGTTGTCAAAATTCGTTTTCATTAAGATTTCAAATATGAGGATTACAGCTTGAAGCACACCTGCCCACGGGTGGTGATATGTTTGGCAGCTACAGATACACAGCCTTTCTTCGCAATTTGTGAATTGTATTCAAATGGGTATAGATGGATTTATAGAAAAGAAACGGAAGTTAAACAATTCAAATGGCAAAAATACACTGATACGCGTTGTATAATGGAGGAAAATTCCGATGAAATGGGTAAGGGCCTTGGTACCTTGCTTTGTAATAAGCTGAGTTGTTCCTTTGTCAACTATTGTATGCCAGGATTACATTATAAAGATAAAATACATAAATTAATTCAGAATAAACCCAGTGCCAAATCATGTATAACTCTAATGGTAGGAAATTGAAAAACTTAAAGAAAAAAGACATTACAGATAGTTTCACTGAGATGTTAGAATTAGACTGTAATAAGATAATATTGTGTGCCTTCCCCTATGTGTCCAATGTGCCTGATAGTACAAATAATTATATCCACAAGCTAAATATGCACCTACAGTTTTTGGTTAGCCATTATAGTAATAAATTTATATTTTTGGACACAAATAGTTTTATAGATTCTTGGAGGGTAACCATGAGTACAGTTACTGTCTCAAGAAAATTTTTGAACATACTTGCAAGTTTAGTAGCGGCACATATTAACTCAGTCATAAGTAGTATGATGAAGTCACTTTTTATACCATCTTTTAGTAATGTTATTAAAATCAATTTAGTTAGTAGTTTAAACATGTAAGCATGACAATAGAGAAGTGTGATAACTTTCTAATTCTATCACATCAAAATATAAACCGCTTCTCTGGCAAAATTCTAGACATAGAACTTTTTAATGAAAAATATGAAATAGATATCCTTTGTTTTACAGAAACATGGCTGAAGGCACACAAGATGGCTTTTAGTGTCTGTGGGATAGGGTCGCCAGCTTTTATAATAGGGTTTCGGCAGAGGGTGGTGGAGTACTGATACTACTTCGAGACCAAATTAAATTTAAAGAACGTAAAGATATATGCCAACTATCTATTGAGCGTGTGTGTGAGGTAGCATGTGTAGAGACGCAGTTTTATTGTATAATATGTGTGTATAGACCACCAGCATCCGATTTAAAGCTTTTTACAGCAACAATAGAAGACATTCTTAGGAAAATTAAAAGTAAAAAAAAATCCTTGTATGTGGTGATTTTAATATGAACATTTTAGCAGATTCACCTGAAATAAACATATTTCTATCTGTATTTCGGTCCTTTAACCTTAAATGCTTGTTCTCTGAGGCCACGAGAGTCACACCCACATCTGCTACTTGCATTGATAATATAATTACCAACTTTGATGTCTCTAAGAAGTGTTTGGTGGCTGGTGTTCGGTCTGACCATAAATGCCAAATAGTAAAGATAAAAAATGAGATAAATATAAATAAACAAAAAATTAGTTTTAGACCTTTAACAAAATCTAATTTGGGAAAGTTCAGTAACAACCTGGAGAATAGTTTGTGCCATCTATTGCCAAACAAAAGTAACCCTAACGATATGTACACTACATTATTCCACTGTATTTGCAAAGAATTTAATAAAGCTTGTAAAATAAAAAAACATAACGGTTGACAGTAATAAGATAAAATTTAGTTCTTGGGCAACTCAAGGCATCAGACTGAGTAGAGATTTTTTATATGAGTTGTATGACAGAAGGTCCTATAACCCTGATGTCAATTTTATTAATTAGGTATGTTAGAAATTATTCAAAATTTTTTAAAAAGGTTTGCATTCAAGCTAAATCTTTATATATAAGAGATAAAATTAAAAAATCTGATAATAAAATAAAATCAGCTTGGCAAATAATTAATACTGAAACTGGTAAAAGTAGATCAAGAGATCAAACATTAGTATTGAATATTGGTGATGAACTGGTTTCAGACAAGCTTACCATTGCCAATTTTTTAGCTGCTTTTTTGCAAATATACCCGTGGATATTACTAAGTGTCTCGCATTATCACCAGATGTGGCTGAACTCTTTTTAAATCAAAGCGTAAAACAAACTGTACCTAACTTTAGTTTTAAATCCGTAACAAGTGATGATATTATAAAAGCTTTTAAGAGTATTAAAAGGAAAGGCACGGAAGATTTGTGGGGACTGTCTGTTAAAGCAATTGAATCAATCATACTAAACATTGCTACAATCCTTGCAGCCATCTTCAATGGCTGTATAAGTGATGGTGTCTTTCCCGATTTAATGAAAATAAGTAAGATAATACCCATTTTCAAGGCAGGTTGTTCAAAAAATGCCACGAATTATAGGCCTATCTCAATACTGCCAGCTTTAAGTAAAATATTTGAAAAGCTGATGCTCAGCCAAATGTTGTCGCACTTTAACGTGAATGAGATATTGCATAACAAGCAGTTCGGGTTTACTAGGGGCCGCTCTACTCAGGATGCAGGTTGCACATTAATTAGGTCAATATTGGAGGCTTGGGAGGGATCACAGGATGCGCTGGGAGTTTTCTGTGATCTCTCTAAGGCTTTCGATTGCGTTGATCATCGTACGCTCGTTGTTAAACTGAAGTACTATGGGATATCTGGCACATCTCTTGATCTTGTGATGTCCTATTTATCGGGGCGACAACAGATGGTTTCGATAGGCGGTGTCACTTCGGCACGTCATCCTGTGAAAATGGGGGTGCCCCAAGGATCTATATTGGGCCCATTTTTATTTCTAGTTTATATAAATGATCTCCCTTATCTGGTAGAGAAAGTATCAGACATAGTTTTGTTCGCTGATGATACGTCGCTCATATTTAAAGTAAATAGAAAGGATAAAGATCTTATTGAGCATAATAAAACACTCAGTTTTATATCAGAATGGTTTTCGGCAAATAATCTCTTGTTAAATGCAGGGAAAACTGAATGCATCAGGTTCTCATTGCCGAATGTGACTCAAATTGTACCAACAGTTGCACTTAATGCGAAAATATTAGATTTAGTCCCATCGACCGTATTTTTAGGATTGACACTTGATTCAAAATTGCAATGGGGTCCTCAGATTGAAAAGTTAGCAGGTAAATTAAGTTCGGCTTCCTATGCTGTCTGGAAAATAAGGCAATTGTCAGATGAACAAACTGCTAGATTAGTGTATTTCGCGTACTTTCATAGCATTATGTCGTATGGCATTCTGCTGTGGGGTTCGGCGGCTGACATAGGTACTATTTTTGTATTGCAGAAAAGAGCAGTCAGAGCCATTTATGGTTTAGGCAGTCGCGATTCTTTGCGAAATTTGTTTAAAGAAATAAATATACACACTGTGCCATCGGAATATATATATCAGAATATAATGTTTGTTAGAAAAAATATTCATAATTATAAAAAGAAAAGTGAACTGCATAATATAGATACTAGGAATAAAAACAAACTAGCCATGCCAGGCTTTAGAGTAAGCAAAACTAATAAATCATTTTTAGGAAATTGTATTAGGTTTTATAACAAGCTTCCTACTCAAATTACTGATCTGCCTGACACAAGTTTTAAAACACATATTAAACGTGTACTTATGGCTAGGGGTTATTACACCACTAAAGAGTACATCGATGACAAAGACGTCTGGCTCTCACTTCCTACCTGCACATTGTTCGCTGGAGATCTTGTAGCCATATAGACATGACTGATCTGCTGTGTTACGTGAACTATCTGTAAATGATTGCTATCATATACTTAATTTAAAATTATTGACTCTGTCTCAAAATGAATAATGTTATTGTTTCGAAGTTTTTCTTTTGTATACCTAAATATAATCTAAAATAATAAGCATTCAGACAACCGATCCGAACCGTGCATATAATCGAGCATATATTGTGTTTGCCTACTAAATAATTACTCTAATTGGACCAAATCCCGTGTTCATGCCCGCTTGAGTATGTTTCGCCGGACCGTCTCAACTGGGTCGTGTTGAAACCGGTAGTAGATGAACCCACTGAGTTTGTTTCGCTGGGTCTTCTCAGTTGGGGCGCATTGGATCCGGTGGTAGCATTAAAGCGCGACCGTCGTTATTAACACAAGGTCCGTCATAATAATAATACCTTTAATATAGACAGAACCATTGACAATATGTAGTAAAAATATTAGACTTAAACTAGATAATTAAACATAATCTCTTGACAATAACTTGATACGAGCTAGCTAAATATCATTTCTGTAATAAAATAAATTTTATAAATGTTTTCATACAAGATGTACCTAAATATCTATGTTACTAGAAATAATATCTAATGTATACAACTATATTACTGCAAACATGTTCTGACTATTTACAAGCGCTTTTTTAAAATCTACGCATCTAAATACACCCGCGATCCCCTTCATAACATTTTAATTCTTCAGTTTCTTAAATGGTAGCTTTTGTTCAGTGTGTGATAATTATAGCCAGCATGGTGTATTTTTTGTTTTATGCTGGCACTAAACAGACAAAATATACAACGGCTTGCGGACTGTGTTAGTCTCCGATTTATATCGTCAAATCAGCCTTTCGTGTTGTGATATTTCATAACATAAAATAAGCCAAAAACTGGCACAGTTAGCCAGAAACAGTCTCCAATATACATAATCAGATTAGTAAAGACAGTCGTTTATTTCACAATAAAAATATAGTATGTAATTAGTAAAAAGTAAAGAAATTCTATATTTTACGATAACTGAAATTTAAAATTATTTAAATGTCATTACATCTCTAAAAAGTGACTTGTGTGTATTTCCACTATGAGTTTTGTTTCGTTGAGTACAGGTACACACGGCTACACAACAAGCTACATATTTCCCGTATAAGATGATCTCGCGTTGTATAGGATTTCCATACAAAGACAGATCAGCTTATATTGGAAATGTATAGATTGATATGTAGCCGTGCGTACTAGGTACTAACTACTCCATAAATACTTATTTCGATGGAAAACCTACATAGTCCCTTCATCGCATGAAATTAATAGTGCGCACCTAAAACTATAAAACGAATAAAATTGGTCTCCCAGGGTGCAAGTAAATAATATAATAATAATAGTCTATAATATCTGATCCCAAACTAAGCCGGGATTGTACTTTGGAAACCAGATAACTGATATACTACATGTAAGTGTATAGATAATTACACCCAGACTCAGGACAAACATACATGTTCATGCACACAAATATCTGTCCAGGGTGGTTTACACTGGACACACTTCCACCCTGACAGCGACTTTAATTCGTAGACAGTAAGGTCGGTTTTTGTAGTGCATGTGTTTCCACGTGGGTCGCCGGCACTACGTTATTTTTCCAGCAGCATGTCGTCGCATATGATCCTTCAGTTGATTCATTTGGCCGAAAGCTCTTGAGCAAATTACACAAACATATGGCTTTTCCCCAGTGTGAACTCGAAGGTGTATCTTTAAAGTGCCTTTTTCTATGAAACTTTTTGAACATATTTCACATTTGTGTGGTTTATCTCCAGTGTGGATACGAAAATGTCTGTTCAATTTACTTTTGTCAACGAATCCTTTCTGACATATGCTACATACATAAGGTTTATCTCCAGTATGGATGCGAATATGTGTTACTAAACCACCAGGTCCCCTAAAACTCTTCTGACAAAATTCACATGAATACGGCCGCTCACCAGTATGGATACGAAAGTGTGTTCTCAAATCTTGAAGAAACATTGTGGTGTACGAACATAACTCGCATTTATGTAGTTTCTTATTAGGTCTATGAATTAGAGAATGTCTATTATAAGTACTATCTGAAGCGAAGATTTTCGAACATATGTTACATTTCAAAGGTTCGTCAGAATGGTGTTTACGCATGTGATTGTCCAACATTGATTTGTCTTTGAATCTGGTCTGACAAAGTTCACATTGATGGGGCTTTTCAGTATGATTGCGGACGTGTATATTTAGTTGCCGCGTCTCTCTAAAGCTGCTCTGGCAAATATTACATTTGTACGGCATTTCTCCAGTGTGGATGAGAATGTGTCTTTTCAAATCAGTCTTCCAGTTATAACATTTTTGACAATAGTCGCATATGTATGTTCTTCCGCCATTACATACTTCGCTGGAACTTTTCACACCAGTTTTCTTTTGCTGTGAACCTAAAATTATACATAAAAAAAATTAAGTTATCGACATTATTTCATCAACAACAAAAATCGTTTCCAAAGTGTTAACATACAATTGACGGACACAAAGTAAATCTAGACTCAGGACCGCTGCGCCACACGTGCAGTCATAATCATGCGTTTAGTTTTTCGACCGAAGGCGTTATCAAAAATGTTATAAAGTAGGCTCAAGTTAACAAATGACCAATGAGTTGACTTAATTGTTAAAGTTTTAAATGAGCTCACAAATATTTTTTATACAACCAATTTAACAAACATGCATACGAACTAAGTTGTATAAAAAAATCAATACGATTTTAACTTTTATTATAATATGCTCATTTGTCAAAAGTGGCAGATATTTACTAGGTTTTCGATGTTAACATTTATGGACTCGATGGGGGTGTATTAGATCGAGATTATTTCTGCAGATATATTGCATTCTATAATGATGTCAGCCAAAGTACGTCCAATGCTGGACAATAGCCTCCCCAAAGAATGGGGGGGGGGGGGAATATGCCATTATCGGAGGCGTCTGAATAATGCAATGTACCCATGCTAAGTCTTAACTGGAAATATTGAGTCATCTACTCTCTTGACTTTATACAACTCCCGTGCTCCACTGATGATACATGAAAACTAATAATAACACATTGCCCATGGCGTAGAACAATGGTTTTAGATACACACTCGCCATGTGCACGGTTACGTAAAGTAATCAATGGCTACAGTCATTGCGTAGATATTCACTTCACACTATTTGAAAACAAAACAATAACGATCTATTGGTTTATCAATCAATTCAAATCATAGTTTCTTACTTTTATACATATACTTTATCAATAGATAGGAAGGTTGTCGGAAGTGACGTATATATTTGGTGCTTAATACACAATGAATAAAATATAAATTGCCGGTACTGTGTTATGTTCCAGAATTCAGAATGTAATATTTACAGAATATGTTTAGTATGAAATGTAAGGATTATCAAACAAATTTCTAAATAGAAATATGTACACACGCCAATAGATGACATACTAGTTCATGTTTGCAAGTGGCAGCAAGTCATATCTATAGTTCGACTTTTAATTGTATTCAGTAACTTGACAGTTCAAAGAAAAATAATGTTACCATACTAAAACTAATAGTGTGGGGAAGTGAACGAGTTTACGTAAGAACGAATTATAAAAATAGTTTAATTTAAGTATAACTTAAAAAATTCGTAGTTTGACTCTTTAATTATAAAATTATGTAACCATACTAAATCTAATAGTGTAGGGTAGTAAAGGATTTTGCGTAAAGAGCTAATGAAAAACTGGTTTAATTTAAATAAAACTTAAAAAACTCGTTTGTAACATGTGGAATATGTATAATCCTACAATCCTAAGGGTTAGTTATAATAATAATTCTTTATCATAAAGTGCGCTGTTGTTATCCTGACAATGTGTTAAATGATCTGTTAAAATTAAATGCAAGAGCTGATACTGGCCCTCGATTTTCGCGTCATAAACATTATCTCTATGTTATATATACCGAAAGAAAATGGGGAATGACGGTTGAAGAAACTAATTTGCGTTTTCTAAATAACGTCTGAGAGGCGAGAATCGGCCGACAACGGGGTGATTCTCGCGTAGAGTACGAAAATTTGTTTGAATATTCTACGCGAGTTTCTGAGTAGGTTAAATCGTCATTGTGTTTATATTAATATTATAGTAAAACTTATATTTTCTTATAAATAGGGCAGACCTTATTTCTTGGCGGCAACGTTATCTGCGCTTAATAAAACAATATCGCAGAGAAGCACGATACATCTACTATTAAGATGAACCTGGGTCAATGAAGGTAGTTAATTTTATCGATGCTAACACTTTTACATCCTATGATTTGTATGAATAAAAACATTTTTGTACAACATTCACTTTTTAGGTCATACTACAAAAAGTATGGACCGATGAAAGTGTTCAGTCAACTAGACAAACGTTTCTGGAAGGCCTTACCACAGGGCTCTAAAATCCTACTGGCAAAGGAGAAAGATTAATAGTTTGCCTATACGGCAAACTATTAATCTTTCCCCCTTTCTCTTTCGCGTTGGCGGAGAAAAGGGGTGGTGGTTACCACGAGGAAATGAATGCCCAATGAGTGCTTTGGGATTATCTTACCTAAATTGCGGCCTAACTGCCGTAATATACAATGCCCTTTACCATTCGCGAAAAATCGAAACAATGCCTAAGATGTCCAGGAAGAAATTCAAGAGTGGCTGAACATTAAAAATATTTCATACTGGCAGTGCCTGCGGACTTCGTTCCGCATTACAAATATGTTTGTCCCTGCCCGTTTGTCCCCCAACTTGGATTACATTATTCAAGATTTAGTTAAGATGCGTTATTAATTTTGGAATTTTGCCTATGACACTCCACAATAACGTAGCTTTCTATTGGGGAAATAATTTTGAAAATCAGTTCAGCAGATCCAGAGATTACCCCTTACAACGTCACAAACGTACCTCTTTACAATATTAATATAGACGAAGGAGATATGGTGAAGGCAACTAATAGATTCGGTTAAAAATCAAAATCAACTAATTGAAAAATATGCTGTTGAGATGGCAGCACAACATGGTAAAATTTTGCTAAGAATGCCCCCTAACCACTGCTAGCTCAACCCAATAGAATTAATCTAAACACAGGTAAAGGGGCATGTATCAAAAAAACAAGAAATCGTTTAAAATGGAAGTAGTAAGTATTGTTTGAAGGAGTTAGTAATGTGACCCCGTCGTCATGGAGTGCTTTCGTATCTCACATATTAAAAGTAGAAGATGATATGTGTCGTATGGACCATGTAATTGATAACATTACTGACACATTTATCATAAATGTAACGAGCGACGACAGTGACTTTCTAATTCTAAGTCCTTTTATTTTAAATTACCTTACTACTGAGAAACATAATATGTGATAAATGTGTTTTTAAGACAAGCTTATTAATTATTTAAAATAAAACGTTCGTGTAAGTACATTATTTAAGTTCATTCAATTTAGTTCATTCCTACACCACTTCACTATCTTTTTTTCGTCAAAACCTGGTAACCCTTTATCTGTCAAGTTACTGAATACAATTAAAAGTCGAACTTTAGTATACCATATCTACATGTCAGCATATATTACCTGGCATGCCAGGCATGTACGTATATTACAAGCTTTATATGTGTTGTTAAATTTAGCCACTTACGGTTCTTAAGTCATGTCTAGCACGTTTGTATGCCATACTTGGCATGCCAGGTACTGGCATCTGTATCTTGAATAAGTGGACTGTTGTATTTATATATAGCAACTAATATTTATATTTATCACAAGTATGATATGTTGGTATGCCTTGATACTTACGTTTCTTGCTTGAAGATTTACTCTTTTGGGCTCTTCTTTGTTTACTTCTCTTTACCGATTTCATCGAAATGAGAGGAGTATTATCATCCGAGTCTGACTGCGTCTGTGTCTGGTTTTTGTTTGAAATATTGTTTTCATAAGTAGATGATTCTGTGGATATGCAATCTTTATTATAATACAAGTTCATTGGTTACCGGCTATGCTTGGCAAAAAAAATTGCCAGAGCTCTAAAAACTTGTGTAGAAAATAGCAACGACGGAAAGCTAGATCTGTTTAAAGTTTTAAAGGAGTTGGGCATGTACAGACGCCAGCACACCAAGCTACCCCAATCTGTCAAATTTCGTTTATAGATTTTACTTTATCACATTTACTTTGTATTGGGAAAATTTGACAGATTGGGGTAGCTTGATGTGCTGGCATCTGTACTTCAATACCCTATCGTACAAATGAATGAATTTAATAAAATAAATCTAGCAATGTTTGTTCTGTGGGCCTGTTTGGCTGTTGGCTAGGCTTAAGAAGAAGCTTATTGAATTACGAATCGATTTTTACACCATGATGGATAAATTGCTCAAGTTTGGAAATACTTTAGTGAAAAGTTAAGTTGCAACTGCGGCAACCAATCTAATCTGCACCTAATGAAAATAAACTGCAATTTGAATTACATTTATCAAAATACAGAATGTTATTTTTACAGATTTTTGTGGTGTGATTAATACTAGAATAATACATGGATTATTATTGAAGGAAAACTATGTCCACAATCCACAGCGTAAAATTAGCAGCATACCGTCATTTTCTTCATCACCCAAGTCATTTAAAACTTCGTTATCAGATAATTCTTCTTTCACTTCAATATCAGAATGCAGATTTTTAACAGTTTGCATGGGCTGAGGCATTTCATACTCAGTTTCCGGTGATGTCTGTTCCTTGTCTAAAACAAGAGAACAATTAAGTATTACAAAGTTTATACATGAAGCGACACCCATTCCAGTCAAAATAGTTAAGCAAATGCCATATTGACGGGTCGGTTGGCATGGTTGGTAGATGCTTGCTTTTCACGCCGCAGGTCGTGTGTTTGACTCCCACCTAGCACAGTTATTTGTGTGAATCAACATGTCTGTTTATCCTGAGTCTGAATGTAATTATCTATATAAGTATGTATTTACAAAAGTATTATATTTATTATATAAGTTTCTGGTATCAATAGTACAAGCTCTGCTTAGTTTGGGATCAAATGTCATACCATGATATTATATTATTATTATGATTATATAGCATGATCGCAGCAGCATTTTTTATAGATTGGAACCAAACTGTCTAAAAGCGCCTTAGATGGAAAATATTGTATTATTTAATAATATAATAAATTTCTTAGTACCACGAAAATTCTGGTAATATTAAGTAATATTACCAGAAATTTTAGATTTTCGGTGACATTTGATATGACATCAGTACGCAGATATCTCGCTTGTGCACCACAATAACTCAAACCGCTTGCTCAAGAACAGGGAATGTTTATCACCTGAACCTAAAACCTATTGGGTATAGTGGTACATCACTGTTTACACCTCATTGACACAAATGTCAGGTTAGCACCAATGCACATTAAACACAGACGGCTCCGGTTAGTGTTTATGGTGAACACATGTGGTAGAATTTTTTAACTGTATTAGGCATTGAAATTAGGATTTTGGTTTTATTTTTGTTGCCTTATATATATTTGTGACTGTTTTGTGTGTGTTTATATTAAGTGGTGGTAAGTTTTTGTGTGTTAATCACGTAATTTATGTCCGACGATCATGGATGTGGATGATCCGCACGGTGGTCGCCCGCCAGATCCCTTATCTTCACGCGATGGCCCTAATGTTGTTAAACCAGGCATATCCCAAGATGCATTTGCTTATGCTCCACACATAACTGTTCCTTTGACAACTTTTGAGGTTATTGAGAATTCTCAGTGCAGTCCTAATAATGATATATCTAAGAATACATCATCAACTGATAGCGTACAACAAATCCCAGCGATTCCTAACCCTATCTCTATTGCTCGGGAGAAATATTTATTTATTTATTTCCTCTTTACAATTATCATTACAGGTTATATAACCTAATGCGATAATGTAGACAGCATATTATATTTCTATTATATTACTATATTACAGGTTTTTATAATATCATGCAATAACTAATAATATAAAGAGCCCTTACTGTGAACTCGCCCAGTGTACAACAGAACACGTCTATCTCGTCTGCAATACTGTTGAGAGTACGCAGTGCACGGGTGAAAGGAGCTTCGCTTAGCAGCTTGGTGCGAGCGCGCGGTATGGCCAGCAGGCGCGGCTGTCGCCTCCTCCACACATATTTATCCGGGACACACATTCCCAGCCTACACAACACGTCCGGATTATGTATCTTTCCCCTAAATACCTTAAAAATATAAGAGACTAGCGCAAAACTTCGTCTCACTCTTAACTCGTTGTATCCCACCATGCCCAGAATGAATAAGGTAGGATACTTATTTGGGTAAAACGGGTATACCCCATAGAGTTTTTTATAAATATACCTAATGAATTTATTTTGTACTTTCTCCAACATGACACTATATTTAGTTTCATGTGGAGACCAGATAACTGCATTAAATTCTAATTGGCTTCTAACTAAAGAGTTATACAAAGCCACCACTGCTTTGATATTAGTGAAACCACGAGCCACCCGCAGCATAAACCCTAGGTTTCTGTAAGCCTTTTTGCATGTTTTTATGATGTGCTCCCGAAATTCTAAATTAGAGTTGAAATAAACCCCCAGATCTTTGATTTTAGTCACTTTTGTTACAGGTATTTCCTTTATTTGATATTGGTAAGCGACCGGAGTAAGAGCACGGCTAAACGTCATTGTCATGCATTTAGAGACGTTAAATTCCAATTGGTTTTCCTTGCTCCATGTCACAACCCTATTTACGTCTTCTTGCAATTTTTGGCAATCCTCTAAATTGTTGATAATGTGATACAGCTTTATGTCGTCAGCAAATAAAATACATTGCGCATCTTTGACGACTTTAGGAAGGTCGTTTATCATGAGTATGAACTCCAGAGGACCCAGGTTGCTACCTTGACTTACTCCTGACCTAGTAAAATAGTTGTCTGATCTGTATCCAGCGTATTCTACGTACTGCTGCCTGTTTGACATGTAACTAGCAAAAAAGGTCAACAAGTGGGGGGTAAACCCCGTTGCTGCCAACCTTTTAAGTAGTACATCATTATCCACTAGGTCAAAAACTTTTTTATAGTCAAAATAAGCTACATCAACCTGCCCTCCCCCATCTACAGCTGGTGTGACGTAGCTCATATAGTTCAGTAGATTGCTAGTGGTGCTTCTAGCTGGTCTAAAGCCGTGCTGTGCCTCTGAGAGCTGTACATTAACCTGTGTAAATATCCTTTTGTGGACCGCAGCCTCCAGTACCTTAGCTGGAGTTGAGAGTACTGCCACGGGTCTATATTGGTCTATCTTGGATGTGGATCCTCCCTTTGGAACTGGAACTACTTTAGTTATTTTCCATCTCTCAGGAAAAACCGCCGTCGCCAAACATTGATTATAAATGTGCAGAAGTGGTCTACTGAATACCAATCGGCAGTCCTTGAAAATGAAAGGTGGTATACCGTCAGGACCTGTAGATTTTTTTGGCTTTAGGGTTTGTAGGGCAAACTGCACGTCCTCTAGCCACAGTTGTTCCAGGTGGACCCTTGACGCTCCATTCTCACCACCAGCCTGGTTTATTGCCGCTTCTACGTCCAAATCAGGTATTCTTGAGCTAAAAACTGAGTAAAAATATTTCGCGAACTCATTGGCACACTGGTCTCTAGTAAGTACCTTCCCGTCCTTGAAAATCTGGTGGGGATTTCTAGTGTCTTTTTTTGAATCGACATAAGCCCAGAAGACCTTCGGATTTTCTTGGAACTCACTCTGCATGCGGTGTTTATAATTGTTGTATGCACCCTTTATCAAACTTTTTACTGCAGCCCTACACTTAGCGAACGCTTGATAATCAATAGCTGAGCCACTACCCTTGTACTGTTTGTGGAGCCTAGCCTTTAACTTTATGTTGCGAATTATTTCTAACGTGTACCACTCGGGGTAACAGAACCCCGAGCCTACACGACTTCGCTGTTTCTTTGGAATACAGTTATCTAAAATACCATTCAAAATATGATAAAAATAATTTAAACTATTCTCTAAGTCTAAGGAATATATTGGTGTCCAGTCTACGCCTGCGATTAAAGAATATAACAACGAAAAATTCGCCTTATAAAAATTCCACCCGGTGAAAGACGCGTGTGTGTGATGTGTCTCATACGCGGCCGCGGCGGAGGTAATGGGTTCGGACCGTAGCGGTGTACGTTCGGCGTACCGTGCTCGCTTGCGCGGTGTCACCACAATAGTAAGCGGTGGGTGGTACGCGTCAGGCGGCACAATCGGTTCGGCTGCTCGCACTTCCAGCGCCCTGTCCTCCTCGCTTAATACTAGATCTAATACGCGGTCATTGCAATTTGTTACTCTGTTGAACTGGGTAAATTCACAATAAGTGCTAAAGTATTCAAAATAATTTTGTATATTTATTGAGCTTGAATACAAATTAAAATCCCCTATTACTATTAAATCTTTGTAATTATCACAATAATTCTCTAATAATCTAAATAACAACATATATTCGTTATCATTACTATTCGGCGGCATATACAGTACGCATAACAACATTAAAAACTTATTATGTAAATATACTGCGGCACAAACCAGTTCGAACGCACGGTCATCTATAGCAACATAACTCGGTATACATACTTGTCGGAGCTCGTAACGCGGTGTGGCCACTAAACATGCGCCACCATGCTTCCGCCCATCGGCCCTATCGCAGCGTAATATTTTATAACCAGGTGGTATTAATTCTGCATCATGAATGGAATTGTTGCAACCCGTTTCCGTAATTGCAATAAAATCTGAACTATTAGATAAAACTCCCATGTAGAATTCGTCTAATTTGGTTCGCAGTCCTCTCACGTTCTGATAGAATATTTCTATAGGCTTGAGTATCTCTTTATGATTTGTTGGGTGGCTTACGAAACCACACCCACTCACAAAATTCTATATTTACTGCCCATGACTCTGGTCTGCATAACAATTCGTATTGACTTTCTGGAACCCCTATAATAAAGGAGGCGTAGTCTCTTTCTGTTTGTTGTCTTTCTATATTATTTCCGCATATGCTCTTAACGTGTATTTCCAGGTTTTCTTTCGTCGTGTCCTTTTTTAAACGCCATACGTGTAAAAACTTTTTTCTTTCCGTTCCTTGAATATTCCCGGTAGATGTGTTACCTCCTTTTATCACCTGTTTGACAGTATATCTCTTTTTCTTATTTTGTACTGTAGTCCACTCTTCTTCTTTCTTGTTTTTTTCCAACTGTACCTCGGCGTGGGTTATCGACAGGGATTTCTTATCGATGCTCGCAGCATTTCTTTTTGTAGCAGTTATTATCTCCGGTTTCGTGGCCTCAATCTCCTTATCTTTGCTTATTAATTGATGTTTTTTAACTACCCTCTTTTCGTTTTGACCAATTGCATTTGCAAATGTAATATTTTCTCTGACGTCTTGCACTATCTCGTTTCTCTCTCCAGCTGGCGGCTTCTTCTCGAGATTAATTTGAATCTGCTTATTTTTTTTATCCATGAGTAATATTTGCGCTTCTAATTCATCAACTTTATTTGCCTTTTCTTGTACTACCTTCATAGTAACGCGCAGTTGATGTAACTCGTTTTCGATATACACAAATCTATTTTTTAGTTGAACATATTCCTTTATTTGCTCCTCCATTCTCAGGTTCATCTCAATACGAAATTCCCGTAGTTCTTGAAGTATCTGCCCATTGCTTCCAATGTCAGATTCTAAGATTTCCTTTTGATTTATCCTTTTACTTCTGCTCATGTTTACATAACACGGCGTGAATGTTTCGTTCATAATAGAATTAACTCGTACCGGTGTATCCGAATTTCCATTTTTGGGGGCACTGCATACACACTCCGGACATTTCCAGGTGTTTTTGTACTCCTCTGTAAATTCTTCAAACTTCTCCCTTGTTAACGCTAGACACTTGAGATGATACAATTTCTTGCATTCCTCTCGTGCACACTCCATATACAAAATGTCGTAGATAACGGCATCACAGCCGTTACATTTTATACTCATTTATTAGCGGTATATAAGAATACTTTTTATCACAAACAATTATTCGCCCACTTACGCGATCACCGTTCACACGACCATTCAAATAAAGATGCTGGCCCATTCTTAGTTCATGTCTCATATAAGTCAGATGATTTGGCAGCTGGTACCACAATCCACCCAATTACATTTGGCCAACTTATTATGAAGTTGAATATTAGAAACGTAATGCAAGAAGGTATTAAAAAAGTAGGAAGAAATAGAATAGCGGTGGAATTTAAAACTCCTGAAGATGCCAATGCTTACATAGGCAATGCTGCAGTGGTAGACAAGGGTTACTCTCTATCGATTCCCACCTATAACATCACTCGATTGGGTGTTGTTAAGGGGATTCCTATAGATTGGTCAGAGGCTGAGATTCTGGAACATCTTAAGACCCCTTCTGGTTGTGGAATGATAATTAAAGTGAGGCGTATTAATCGTAAAGATGTATCAGATGGTTCCCCTGTTTGGAAACCCACACCAACGGTTATTCTTACTTTTGATGGGCAAACCCTACCTAGTAGTCTTTTGCTACTGTAACTCCTTACCAGTGTCCTTATACCATTTCCCTACTATACATTGTTTTGGTTGCTGTAAATATGGCCACACTAAATCCAAGTGCCGATCGAAAGCCAAATGCTACCAATGTGGTGGTGAACACTTTGGGGATAGTTGTTCTGTGGATGAACCTACATGTTTTTATTGTGAGGGAGCTCATACTGCTACAAATAAAAGCTGTCCAGAGCATAAAAGACAAACTGAAATTAAAGTGACTATGGCAAGGTGTAGCATCTCTTACCTGGAAGCATCTAGGCGTCATCCTCCTTCATACAAATCATATGCTGAGGTTACTTCTACGACCACTCCAACACCACATCTTCTTCCTCATAGTACTCCATATTTCAGATCACAACATAAAGCTAATGTTCCCACTTCTACTTCCTACATTAAAAAGAAAGTTGTAGTGATGCCCAAAAAACGACCTCGTTTGGACCCTGGCTATGATGCCAAGGCTCACCAAGATTTGATTCATGATTATTCCTACGTTCCTTCCTCTAATGGGTGCGCTCTTTCCAATTCTCAGACTCCTCCTGAGGGGGATGCCTCAACGGAGTTAGAATCATTAGTCATGCATCTTACATCTTTCTTATTGCACCACCAACTATCAGACCACGTTGCCAAAACATTAATTAATGCAGTCCAATCCCAGCAAAATGGATCTTCGGTTCCTCCAGTGGAACGCCAGAAGCGTTTATACCAAAAAAAATGAAGTAATCCATTTAATAAACAAATTCCACCCTATAATTTTCGCCATCTCTGAGACGTGGCTAGTTCCACATCTTCAGTTCAATTTTCCAGGATATTGCACATTCCGTGATGACCGTATTGATGGTTATGGCGGAGCTTCTATTCTAGTAAACAAGGACTTTCCTTATTCTCTCTTTCCCTTCCTACCCATGGCAATGAAATTAATGCCATTGGAGTGAGAGTCCTGGGCATTAATTTTGTTTCTATTTACATCCCTTCCCCAAACCCACTTTGCTTTCAATACATCAAAAAGGTGTGTAATTCTTTAACTCCCATAATTCTTATGGGAGATTTTAACTGTCATAATAAGCTATGGGGATCTATTCAAAATGATAATGCTGGCATTGAAATGGTTGAGTTGTTGGATGAAGTAGGTCTCTGTGTGCTTAATGATGGGTCTCCCACCAGACTCCCTCGATTGGGACAGAGCAAAAGTTGTGTTGATCTTACCTTATGTTCTCCTAACCTGACATCCCAGTTGGAGTGGGAGCGCTTAAACCTGACATATGGTAGTGACCACTACCCTGTATGTTCCACTCTAATTAGTGGGTCCCTACCTCATAGAGATAAGACTCCTTTGTTAAAATATAGGCTTGAAGATGCTCAATGGGAAGTCTATCAGTCTACTTTGGAGGATAAAATTCAGGCTTTCCCAGACAGTTGTTTAGATGACCTAGATTTGTGTTGGACTCTCTTATCTGAAGCTATATCAGAGGCTGCACATATTAGCATTCCCCAAAAAAATGCTGCGTCGGGTAAAATATCCTCACCCCCCTGGTGGGATAGACAGTGTACAGCATTAATTAGATCTAGAAATGAAGCTGAGTTAAGGTACATTGGCCATATGTCTCCTGAGAATCTTACCCGATACTACCAGATTACAGCTAGATCACGGAGGATTTTCAAAAAAAAAGAAATATAATGGTTGGAAAAAGTTCTGTTCTTCCCTCTCCCCTTCATCCCTAGTTTGGAAACAATTCAAAAAATTTAGAAATGGTAGGTCTAATCAAAATTCGTCTCCTATTCCTAGAAACATAGCTATATTCTTTTTTAATAAATTAGCCCCTTCCTTTGTACCTCAAGCTGGTGACTGTCAGTACCCTCCCTGTATTCCTGGGATTGCCTCTAACTAATTAGATGAGCCTTTTTCCTTAACTGAATTGGATTCAGTACTAAGACACCTGCATGACTCAGCTCCTGGAATAGATGGGTTCCCTTATTCTTTTTTTAAAATGACAGGTCAGATTAGTCGCCAGTTTCTTTTAAAAGTAATCAATTCTTCTTTCTACCAGAGCCATATTCCATCTCAGTGGAAAACACAACTGATTATTCCAATATTAAAGCCAGGTAAATCTCCAAACTATGCTGACAACTACCGTCCATTTGCTTTGTCCCCAGTCTTTGCTAAAATTATCGAGCATTTAATTAAAAACAGATTGGAATGGTACTTGGAAACTTCTGGCGGATTCACAGTATGGATTCCGGAAAGGGTTTAGCATTAGCATAGCATAGATAGCATTGGCATCTTCATGGCAGATACTCGCATTGCATTTAGCAGCAATGAATCAGTCTTGGCAGTATTTTTAGATATTTCGTCTGCATATGACAGTGTTATCCTATCCATACTCAGAAGTAAACTACGTCAGCTGAATATTCCGATAAGGATGCTCAACTTTATATGCAACTTACTATCTGGCCGCTTAGTCAATCTGTGTATCCCAGGGGAAATATTTGAGCCCAGAAATGTTTGGCGGGGTCTCCCGCAAGGCTCAGTCTTGAGTCCCCTGCTTTATAGTGTTTATACCTCAGACCTGCACAAGTCCCTCAACAGTAACTGTTCAATTTTGCAGTATGCAGATGATTTGTGGCTATATGTAACTAACTCATCTATTACCATAGCTACGGAATCCATGCAAGTTTCCCTCAATTCTCTTAATTCCTGGCTTTTCTGACATGGCCTAAAATTATCAGCATCTAAGAGCTCTGCTGTTGTCTTCTCCAGAAAAAGGATAATCCCTAGAGTACACCTTGCTCAATCTCAAGGTGTACTCTAGGGATTATCCTTTTTAGGGATCTCACATTAAGGTCGAGGATAAAGCAACATTTCTTGGGGTTATTCTAGATTCTAAATTATATGGTGCCCAGCATTTTAATCACATTTCTTCAAAATGCGAAAAAACGGTCAATATGCTAAGGGCCCTTGCAGATGTTTGGTGGGGGGCCCATCTATTTACTCTAAAACTAATATATAACGCAACTATAAGGAGTTTACTGGATTAAGGTACTTTTTTCCTTAAACCATGCAGCAAAGTTGCTTTGGCAAAACTAGATGCCATCCAGTATAAGTCCCTGCGTATTGTATTAGGCTGCATGAGGTCTACCCCTACAAACGCCCTGCAAGTGGAAGCTTGAGATCCTCCTCTTTTACTGCGTCGACAATATCTAGATGATAGATTCGTTTTTAAGGCATTTTTTTTGAAAAATCATAAACTACTTACTAAACTAGCCCAATTGGATCATTTATGCAGGGGAAATGAATATTGGCAGCATAAAGATCCGCCCTTGATTCTTAACTCATTTAGAAAAATTCGAAGGATTAAAGAAAATACTCCTATTCTCCAATATAATCTCTTTCCTCTGTACAGCTGTTCATATGAAGTTATTAATTTTTGTCCAAATTATATACCCCACATTGGCTTGAGTAAAGATACAATCCACGCTAATTCTGTTTTCTCTTCAATAATTTATGATAAATGGAAAGATTACCATAAGTTTTTCACTGACGCTTCTTTATCCCAGGATAGTAAGACTGGTATTTCTGTTTTTTACATGTACTCCAACATTACTCTCCAATTCCAATGTCCGCCAGAGGCGTCTGTTTTCACCGGAGAATACATTGGTATCCTTGAAGCATGTCAGTTTATTCTATCTCATAATGTGATTACTAAGGCAATCATTTTTTCAGATTCGAAAGTGCCTTACAGGCAATAGTTAATAATCCTTTCAAGGACAATCTTCGTAGTCCTATTGTTTCTGAAATTAGAAAGTGTCTGCATTCTTCTTTCCTTAAAAAGATTGAGGTGTTACTGGTATGGATTCCAGCACATATTGGTATTAGCGGTAATGAATGTGCTGATACTGCAGCTAAAGCAGCCGTGTCCAGTGATATTGCTGATAGGAAATATTTTTCTGTTCAAATATATGACCTTCTGCAAATAGCAAAGGTGGCCTTTACTAATTCATGGCAGTCCTGTTGGAATGAATCCAGTAAGATTAAAGGGAAAAGCTATGCGTCAATCCAACCAGATATTCCAGTCAAACCTTGGTTTTACAAATACAAAAGGGTTAGCAAAATTATAACTTCAGTAATGTGTAGAATTCTCCATGATTTCTGCTGCACTCCTGTCTTCTTGCACAAAATTAGAGTGAGGGACAATTCGTTATGTGAATGTGGTCTGGCGGATGGTTCGTTGGATCACATTTTTCTAAACTGCCAACTTTATGGTATAAGCTCTTTTGAGCATGTCGTTCGAAAATGAAAAATTCAATATCCTGTAAATGTGCGTCATCTTCTTTCTTTTTTTCCAGACCCCTTGATTGTCAATGCCTTTATTAAATTTATAGCAACTTACAAGAACTTTAATAGTATTTTATTTAGTGTTTATTCCTCTGATATACCTACATAAGTATGTTTAATTCTACTAACAATTATTATGTGTTTGTCTTTGTTACAGGTACTTAAATACTTCCACAATTAAATTTTAAATAATCTTTCACTTGCCATCTTCTCAAACCCATGTATACCCATTACATGACACTGGCAGAAATTGCTGACAAATCGGCAGATTGCCATTAAAAAAAAAAAAAATAACACAGACGCAGATATGTATTGCAAAATTGTTGTTTAAATACTAACCTTCATTATCAATGAGTTCCTGTTTAATTTTCAATATACTATTTTCAAGGCAAGGTATCTCCACTTTAATATGAGTATTGACTGAAGAGGCGACTGTAGCTGTATCATTTGAAGTAATAAGGAGCACTTGGGTCATGCACAGCTTGTTAACACTATATAGTCGTTTATCTATAAGGCTTTGGTCCTGTTCAAACAATCAATTGATTAGTACTTGGGCAACCAACATTCAATCACTTTGTGTCAGTTGCTTTTTTAAGATGATGCTTAGACTAGGAAACTATCTTACCAAACATGTACTAAATGGATACAGTCAACAGAAAAACCAAAATAGCTATAAGCACAATAACTGTATTCAGCTGTGGTTAGTCTATAGATGGGTAACCACCAAAGTGTTTAAATTTCTCAGTGGTTATACCTCTCTTTAAGAGAGGTAGGGCATAGCGTTCATTCGCTCAAAGAGCAGCCCGACTGGGGAAGTACCTCCACCTTACAGAAGACATTCCTTAATAATAACATTAATAATTTTAATGTTGTGTTTCCGAGTGTGAGTAAGGTCGCCAGAGCTCATTGGGGTGGGGGGGAAGGGTCAGCAACACTTGTTTGCTGACTCTAAAAGGCCGGCAATGCACTCGCGACTCCTCTGGTGTTGCGAGTGTCCATGAGCGGCGGTGATCACTTACCATCAAATGACCCACCTGCTTGTTTGTCGCCCTCTGATATAAAAAAAATAAGCTGTCAGCCCCAGTTGTAGTTTTAAAGCCATGTCAGGGCCCATGACATGGCTTCAAAACTACAACTGGACGGCTTGAACAACAGTAACACCACTGCCCTTAAGAGAACTAACTAAAGTAGTTATTAGAATACTAGCTGTGCCCCATGGCTACAGTCCCATTAAACTATATAAAATATAGCTATACAGTTTCCTCAAAACTGTTCAGTTGTCTTTGTGTGAAAGAGTAAAAAACATCCATATATCCATACTCGCAAACTTTTAGGTAGGTTTTTTTATTTATATTAGTATTTTATATTATCATTTTAGCTGTGCCCTGTTTTAACCTGCATTGAATTTTATAAATTATTGCCTATGGGTTACTTGCATATATAAGCTATATTACTACAAACTTTCGGCAAATCCGTTTGGTAGTTTTTGTGTGAAAGAGTAACAAACATCCATACATTTGGATTTATAATATTACAGTTGGATCTGTAAGTCCTACACTGAATTACTACTAGAATTAATAAGGTTAAGTTAAAGGTATAAATAAAGCAAAAGTTTACATGAACTTTGTGTATGTGATTAATATTCTCTCTCTATTGACAGCCTATACTTTGCATGATTTGATATTTTTTTATACTGCCAAATAGGTTGGTTAGTTGGGACTGGCTTTGAAATATTACCTACACACTCACCTGATTTCCTTTCATCATCAACTGAAGAGTGGCTTCAGATTGTAAGCATTTTATCATTAGTTCATGGCAATGCTGAAGCAATTTATAGCACATATAACATGCCCACAATGGTCTAGCTTCTGTTACAAACTGAAATCAATAGAATTATGACAATTATAATTATGATACATATTGATAGTAAAAAAGTGAAAGGTAAATGTTGTTTGAAAGATCATAAATAATTGTAAAGGCTTATAGCTAGATGCTCTCACCAGTCCTTAAGTGATTGGCGAGGTTAAGCAACTAGGCTCACGGTGAGTCCGTAGATGGGTGACCACCAAAGTGGTTTAATTTCTGAGCATCTCCCTGCTTTAGAAGGCATGTTAAGCAGTTGGTCCTGGTTGTAGTCATTATACAACAGTCATTGAGCCATGTCAGAAGCCTACTGGGCAGCTTCAGCAACTCTGACACTAGGGTTACCACTACCCATACGATAAGCAAGCAAGCAAGTATTATTAGATATTGTTAACTGCAAGTTTTGTTATGTGACCGGTGGTATTGGTCTTCTTAATTTTTGATGGGCCAATTAGTGTGGTTGGAAGAGAACCGACCCCGAAAGACAATGAACAACAAAATTAATAGACTACCAACAAATGAGTTTTGCTCGGTTGTTTTATCTTAAATACTATATAATAATCAAAACAGCTGTATTGTCTATAGGGAAAAAGGTCTGTAGTGAACCAATTACAGTCAGCTTTAGCAGCTTAATGATGCAGGCTTGTAGCTACTCCCCGGGTGAGAGTCTCGCAAACGCTCAGTGTATAGCGGGGTACTGGCGAGATCGTTCACAAGTACCCAGAGCCCCCGCTACAGGCACTGTGAGGCTGGCTACCGTGGTGGTTTTAGTGGGTCGAGCCCCACACCACGTGCGACTAGAGCATTTCCACCACGTAAAAAAAAGGCTTGTAGCTAAATGGGCAAACATATGTATCATTAGTTTTGAACATAAAATACATACCTCATAATCCGTTAATTTCTCATAAATGTATTGTAGATCTGTATTTATAATTGAATGCATCCGAATATTTTCTACTAAACATATTCTGCACATTGCTTTCTCCATTATACAAAATAGGATGTAGAAATTAAAGATTTGCAATACTTAATTTAATCAGCAAAGTAAGTTTTAACACGAAAGTGATCGTCTTTCGATATAGATAGACTTTCCTTTAAGACCACAGAGAATATGAATAATTTAATATAAATAATTTAATTCTACTATTATATTTATTCACTTATGTTGTTCAAATATTTATTTTTGGTAATGGCCTCAGAGGGGAATGCATTTTTTCGGCGTTATCACTTAAATATTGTAAAATACTCTTCGATAATAAATACTGAAACAAACTGAGATTATCTGACTGAAATATTCAAAGATATTATATTATAATATCTTTGGAAATATTGACCTCAGAGTACTATGTTGACTTGACATAAGTTACCAAAAGTGATATAAACTAGTTTTTTTTTTAATTTCGTTTTACGGTTCTGGCTTCTTTGGCCTTATGAGCCTTCAGTAAATATATCATTTATATCCGTCATTGTCAAATAAAGTCCGTCACAGTCAAGTCATATAGTCCTTGTCCAACCCCAGTAAAGCAGTGGAGACTTTACTAGAGGCTTTTATAGAGTTTTGGTTACAACACGGAAAATCACAATTCACGGCAATATCGCACTTTCCTCTACTTGTGTACGTTGTCGAAGATGTTATGTCTACAAATCCACCATATTTACACATAAAAACTCAGATTTACACCAGTTTTTGAAAATAAAACAGCCTCGACGAGTCTTTTTCCGCGTTGGCGCCAAAAACCCCCAAACTAAATAGTTGAACAATTATGTTGCCAGAGGAAAATGTTGAAATCCCACAAAAGGAATGGCAAGTGTCAAAAATACGAGTGCAAGTGCCAAAGAACCATAAACTTAGTAAACCTACGGAAAAGAGCATCAAAGGGCTGAGGGAGCGAAATATCAGCTGCAACACTGTATGATAAAAAGAGATGCGTGATGCGACGTAACAGAACCGTTTTTGGCATCTGTTTGACAGTTCTTCGGCACGCTGCGAATTTGACTCCTGAGAATTTGTCTGACTTTACGTGTAATCGTGGATATTTTTGAAAAATATTTCTTCAGAAATAAAGTGAATTGTTCAGTGACAGATTGTTGTTCAACACAGAGAAATAACCCTGAAAACTGTTCATTTCACAGGTAAATTATTCCAAATCGACACCTCCTAATTTGGGATTTATTTTTGCCGATGCGCTTAGAATTTTAGGCACTAGGTGTGTTCATTGTCTTCTATAAACATTTATTAATGTAAGAAGCAAAGGTCTAGTACACATAATGCAGAATTTACGAATATTTTGTGTAAAGAAATAATTTTCTGTTTAAACTAGGGCTGAATCAAAGTATCGATATTTCGTGTCTACTGTCTATCACGCGGTAAACTAATATGTATTACTGATATTAAAGTACCTATGTGATGTTTAGATGTGAATCCCCTGGAAATGGAAGTAATCCCAAATTTTCCTAAATATGTCTAAAGTCCTACTCGGTACGCAAGCCAAGCGCAAGAAAGAAAAAAGAAGCAAGAATAGTTTATTTCAGTTATTAGTATATAGTCCTATGGAATTATCTGGGGTAGCTCTGCTGACATTAACACCGTATTTATATTGCAATACAAAAGCTGTTAGAGCCATTTATAATCTTGACCCGAGTGTCTTAAGAGAAAAGTTCAAAGAGGTTAACATCCTAACTGTAGTATAAATATAGATATAAGAATAATCTTATGTTCCATACATACATACAGCATTGCAACATAATCCGAACCCATCTCCAAAAAATAAGTAACTCTCTATTGGGCAACGTATCAGATTCTATAACAAACCTCCCAATGATATTAGAGAATTGTCTAGGAATAAGTTCAAAAGAATTATTAAAGCCAAATTGTATAGCAGCATATTACAACATTTCTGATTATTTAAGTGACAAAATGCTTGGGATCGAGTTGGTTTAAATCAACACACAAACAATATGTAATTAAACTAAAGTAAATTTTATTTAAAAAAAGGTTTCCTACTCACTATACTGGCAGTGTTTTCAGTAGCTAGTAAAAATGACGATTCCACATAAATGTATTTTTTTTTCGGAATAAATGAATTTAGAATTTGAATTTATTGACACGGACGCGCGTTTCTAACTATAGCCGTGTATATCATTGCCTATCTAGTGATTAACAGTCTTTAATCTTCATTTTAATCGTTCAAAGTCTCAGAGAAGAGAGAGAAGACAATTCTAATGCGATTTTTTTTTCTTAATTATTCTTACTTCACTTCACGAATCGTGGTTTTAGCCATGTAAAATCCCATCCCATCCTATTTTAGTACTATCACTGGGACTGATTCATCATCATCATCATCATGTCAGCCAAATTACATCCACTACTGGACCAAAGCCTTCCCAAAGAATGGGGGTATGCCATAATCGCCACGCTTGGCAGACGGGTTGGCGATCGCAGTAAGATGGTCACAGTTCACGGGATGAGATGGAGTGATGATATTCTATGCCGTCACCACACATAACTGATTAATATTATCGATATCGATATTAATGCAAAAATAGACATGAGACACATCATTGACACGCACACATAAACATTTGTACACACACAAATGTCATCCTATTTCGGTTTCGTTTGACAGCTCTTGTTTGTTGCTCTATTCCGTAGGTATACTTACTTTATGCAAAGAACCATACGACTGAAGTAAAACATCAAACGCTACGTGACAAAGAGAGAGGGAAAATGTGTCTCTCTTGTCCCATCAGTAATATACGAAACGTAATAGTTCTTTATTTTTTTTTAATTTCGTTTTACGGCAATGGCTTTTTCGGCCTTTTTATAAAATTAGCTTTCGTCATTGAGTCAATGTCAAGTAAAGTCCGTCACAGTCCAGTCATACGTAGTCCTTGTCCTACCCCAGTGAAGCAGTGGAGACTTTACAGAGGTTTATATGGAGTTTTAGATTCAACACATAAAATCGCAAGTCACGGCAATATAGCACTTTCCTTCACTTGTGTACGTTGTCGAAGATGTTATGTCTAAAAATCCACCATATTTACACATAAAACCTCGAAATTACACCAGTTTTTGAAAATGAAACAATGCCCCGATGCGTTTTTCCACGTTGGCGCCAAAACTCCCAAGTGAATAGTAAAATGAACGTGTTGCCCGTTAACTGTTAAGTGATAAATTAAATTGCAGTACCTACCACGAGTTGTTTAAAATTTTTGACAAATGTATACACCCTATTGGCATTATTTCATCAACATATAAAGTTTTTGAGAATATTCTCCATTTATTTACAAACCAGTAAATATCTATGACACGAAAAACTTGGTTTCTGAGCAAAAATCTTCTGTTCTCCAGCCTCAACCTTCTTACTTAAACGAATTTTGTTTCCATAGTTCTATCGTATCTCTTCTTTAAATTCTTAACAATGCTGATGCCAGTTATTCCAATTTCATCATAACCCAGCATAATAAATTTCAGTAACTTAAAAGTAAGGTACCTATACCTATAATTTTTGGTCTAGGAACAATGGCCGTGCAGCTGCAGTGGTAGTGGCCAGGGCACATAGCTCGTAATACCGATGGCGGCTGAGGCAGAAAAGTAGCACAAGTACGGCAATTTTGAAGATCTTTGAGGAAGGCTTTTGTCCAGGAATGGGCGTCATTCGGCTGATATGTTGATGATTAAATTAAAATATAACGTGCGGTCTGTCTTATTGGCATGAATTTCAATTGTCTTATAATGGTGTCTTCACGGACACCAAGCACACTCAGACTCAGAACCACTACTTATTTGTCACACAAATAGGACTCCTTTGGGGAATCGAACCTGGGATACGACATGGCAAGGCGTCTTAACCGCTGCTATACACCCGTAGTCTGTTAGACTTAGACTTGTTAGACATTCGTAGTTCCTTGTGAGTTTGACAATTAGGTACAAGCAGGTATACTCAAGTGCTGAATAAATTCCATTATTTCCATACAGTATTCTATGTCAACTTGGATCATGTTTGAATATGTAATGGATAATTTTAAGTAAAAGTATAATTATATCAGTAACAGAAACCTCGTTTATGTAAAATTGTAGAAATAAAATTATAACTAAATAGTCTAATATTTTCCGGTATTTTTATTCTAGGTACCTACCGGCGAAGTTTCTTTAGCTTGTTCAAAACAAGTAAATAAAAAAGTCAAACCACCAGTTCATGACGAGATAGAGATGACGCTGACGATAGAAATGGAATCCGAGAACATGAACGTAAGAAAATCGATTGAATTTTACAGATATTACAGTAAAATTTCGTGTCTTCTTTTATTAAAGAAATAATCATTGTTTCAGGTCGCAGATTACGTAGTTCAAGGACGTAGGATAATTGTTTTCCAGTTTGTCTTAAATCAACTGTTTGAACATGAGGAAAAATTCTGCTGCAAACTGAGTAATACCAAAATAGTGAAAGAAAAACAAAATGGACTATCTACGTTTCATTTTACGTTTAATTATCCTTCTACCGTCGACTATGTAATCATCCTAAAAAAATTACGCATAGCATAAAATAAAATTTCAAGTAATATTTTTACTAGCACATACATATTTCAGGCCCCCTACAAGATGGACCGATGATCTTGTGCGGGTCGCTGGAAATCGCTAAATGCGGATAGCGCAAGACCGGCAATTGTGGAGATCTTTGGGGGAGGCCTTTGTCCAGCAGTGGACTTCTTTCGGCTGATATGAATGAATGAATATATTTATGAGCGAGTCCGAAAGTTTCATTGATTCGTCTAGGTGTTCAGGGTCTACTGCAATATGTTCTTTCTCCTATAATGTTTTTTTTTTCGTTTTATGCTGGCACTAAACAATAAACAAACAAAATACACAACGGCTTGTGGGCAGTGTTAGTCTCCGATTTCTATCGCCAGAGCAGCCTTTCGTGTTGTGATATTTCATAACACATAAGCCCGAAACTGGCACTGATACCCATAAACAGTCTCCAATATTTTCACAATAAATATATAATAATTAGTAAAAAGTAACTAAACCATTTCGTCTCTTCATCGCATGAAATGAATAGTGCGCACCTAAAACTATAAAACGAATAAAATTGGTATCCCAGGGTGCAAGTAAATAATATAATAATAATAACGTATCTTAGGACATTATTCACACACGGTTATCTGATCCCAAACTAAGCCGGGCTTGTACTTTGGAAACCAAATAACTGATATACTACATATACTAATTTTCTTTTGTAAGTATATAGATAATTACACCCAGACTCAGGACAAACATACATGTTCATGCACACAAATATCTGTCCAGGGTGGTTTACACTGGACACACTTCCACCCTGACAGCGTCTTTAATTCGTAGACAGTAAGGTCGGTTTTTGTAGTGCATGTGTTTCTACGTGGGTCGCCGACACTACGTTATTTTTCCTGCAGCATGTCGTCGCATATGATCCTTCAGTTGATTTATTTGGGGGAAAGCTCTTGAGCAAATTACACAAACATATGGCTTTTCCCCAGTGTGAACTCGAAGGTGTCTCGAAGGTGTATCTTTAAAGCGCCTTTTTCTATGAAACTTTTTGAACATATTTCACATTTGTGTGGTTTATCACCAGTGTGGATACGAAAATGTCTGTTCAATTTACCTTTGTCAACGAATCCTTTCTGACATATGCTACATACATAAGGTTTATCTCCAGTATGGATGCGAATATGTGTTACTAAACCACTAGGTCCCCTGAAACTCTTCTGACAAATTTCACATGAATACGGCCGCTCACCAGTGTGGATACGAAAGTGTGTTCTCAAAGATTGAAGAAACATTGTGGTGTACGAACATAACTCGCATTTATGTAGTTTCTTATTAGGTCTATGAATTAGAGAATGTCTACAGGGTTACTGGTAACTCGACGTATTCCTTGCAGGACGTCATAGTAGGGTTAAAATGCAACAAATTAAGCCACCAAATGTTCTACCGAAATTCAGTAGTTTTTGAGTTAGTTCGATTTTTAGAGTTTTTATGAATAATCCCAGATTAAATCATTTGAAACCAATTTAAAAATTATTTACGGCGCGACAGTACAGAAATTTTAAGTTATTATCGTAGTTGATGCCGTAGCAGATCTTTGTTAATAATTAAAAGTTCAAAAATGCCTTAAACCTTGGCAAATATCACTAATCAAACATTTTTTTTTTTTTGTAATTTTTGTTATTACTCCATACAAATTGTTGTCTAGTGCAAAAATAAAATACTACGCCTGATGTACAAATTACTAGGAAAATATCCTTATCTTATCAGCTATCCAAAAAGGTATGAATGTTAATACAAAGTCATGGACTACATTATGAAAATCGTTTTTGATTTAGTACAGGAAGACGTGCGTCTCACAAAAAGGTGATTATTCGGAAAATCAAATAAAACAATTTCGTGAATGTTATTATTATTTTTAATAAATTTCAATTTAATAACTTTTATGACATACATTTCACACGTCTTGTTCGATGTGCTGCCCTCGGTTTCGAATACATGTTCTTATTCGCTTCCTCATTTCAGTTTTTGTGATTCTTGATGTGATTGTTGCCCTCATCTGGTCCGCCGCATCTGTTATTCTCTCCCTTAGTTCTTCAATTGAATTTACTGGGGTCACATAAACTAGGTCTTTCATATGACCCCAGACGTAAAAGTCTAGGGGCGTCAGATCAGGGCTTCGCGCAGGCCACGGAATCGGCCCACCGCGCCCTATCCATCGGTTTGGATAGTTTTCATCCAGCAATTGTCGAATTGTGATTCGGAAGTGGGCTGGACATCCGTCATGTTGATAAATCATGTTTGCTCTTCTTTCTTCCGGTACATCCGCGAGCAGTGGTGTTAAATGATTTCTAAGGAAATCTTCATAAAGTTCCCCATTTAGTGTTCGGGGTAAAAAATGTGGGCCGATCAATTTGTCGTCGATAATACCCATCCAAACATTAAGCGAGAACCTACGCTGGGATGCGGTTGGTTTCAGTTTTTTAGGGTTTGCTTCTGCTTTCGGTGCCCAGTAATGTAAGTTGTGGTAGTTTGTGATACCATCACGGTCAAAACATGACTCATCGGTCCACAGAATGTTTTTTAAAAAGTTTTCGCCTTCGGCGTCGGCATTCAGCATGAAACGATAAAATTCAAGCCGTCTCGGCGGATCTCCCTCTTCTAATGACTGGACTGGTTGGTAGTGATATGGATGTCGGCCTGACAAGTGAACTACAGACCAGACTTTCCACTGTGACATACCAAGCTCACGCGCTACGATGTTTGTCGATATGTTGGGGTCGTCAATAAAACGTTGAAGAATCAGCTCTTCGTCGTCAGCCGTGTATCTCCGGGAACGACCAGTGTCAATTTGCCTGGTTCTTTGGACGCTGCCAGTTTCAGATATTCGCCGATAAGTCGATCCGAAGACACTAACGTGTGGGAGTCGGCGGTTGGGAAAGCGAAGTCCATATTCTCTCCGCGCTTCAGCAGCGTTACCGTCACAAAGTCCGTAACAGTAAATTATGTCAGCGTATTCAGGATTAGAATATGCAGCCATAGTCAGCACTTATGAAGGCACAGCACAGCACGAGAGCAAGATACGCGATAGGGATAGCCAGATAACAAAACACGAGCTTGCGCGACGTAGAGTTGAGACTGACTAACGCTGACGACCAGAAAATCGCACCCCGAGTCATGCCGAGAGAACAATAGTAACCAATCACAAAGCTTACCGTGTGTTTGGAGTTCAAGCTCAGGTAAAACTACGAATTCTACGAATAACAAACAAAATGTTGATTGTCTCACAATTTTACCTGCTCCCCATAAAACTCTTCTCTACCCTGTCATACATGCAAAAGTATTGACAATCATACCTTTCTGAATAGCTGATAAGACAAGGATATTTTCCTAGTAATTTGTACATCAGGCGTAGTATTTTATTTTTGCACTAGACAACAATTTGTATGGAGTAACAACAAAAATTACAAAAAAAAAAATGTTTGATTAGTGATATTTGCCAAGGTTTAAGGCATTTTTGAACTTTTAATTATTAACAAAGATCTGCTACGGCATCAACTACGATAATAACTTAAAATTTCTGTACTGTCGCGCCGTACATAATTTTTAAATTGGTTTCAAATGATTTAATCTGGGATTATTCATAAAAACTCTAAAAATCGAACTAACTCAAAAACTACTGAATTTCGGTAGAACATTTGGTGGCTTAATTTGTTGCATTTTAGCCCTACTATGACGTCCTGCAAGGAATACGTCGAGTTACCAGTAACCCTGTATAATAAGCACTATCTGAAGCGAAGATTTTCGAACATATGTTACATTTCAAAGGTTCGTCAGAATGGTGTTTACGCATGTGATTGTCTAACATTGATTTGTCTTTGAATCTGGTTTGACAAATTTCACATTGATGGGGCTTGTCAGTATGATTGCGGACGTGTATATTTAGTTGCCGCGTCTCTCTAAAGCTGCTCTGGCAAATATTACATTTGTGTGGCATTTCTCCAGTGTGGATGAGAATGTGTCTTCTCAAATCACTCTTCCAGTTATGACATTTTTGACAATAGTCGCATATGTATGTTCTTCCGCCATTACATACTTCGCTGGAACTTTTCATACCAGTTTTCTTTTGCTGTGAACCTAAAATTATAAATAAAAAAAATTAAGTCATCGACATTATTTCATCAACGACAAAAATCGTAACCAAATGGATAGTAGCGAGAGATACTACTAAACGCATAGATAGAACTAAATCCATGGCTGTGTTTATTGTTATTACAATTAGTATAAGATTATATATTATGGAATATGGAGTTTAATTTTTTTTATATAGACAACAATAATAATTCATATACAAATATATTATGTGCGGGCGCACAAGGCATATTAATCCCTGTGTCACGGGGTACTTTACTAACATACAATTGACGGACACAAAGTAAATCTAGACTCAGGACCGCTACGCCACACATGCAGTCATAATCATGAGTTTGGTTTTTCGACTGAAGGCGTTATCAAAAATTTTGTAAAGTAGGCTCTGGTTAACACATTAACAATGAGTTACCTTAATCAACTGATCATTTGTTAATGTTTTTGTATTTAAATGAGCTAACAAAGAATTTTTATACAACCTAGGGATCGGGGAACGCGTGGAAATGTTTTTAAAAAGACGTTAAAATAATTGAAGTTGAATTATTTAATTAACCCTTGATCACTAAACTTCGTCAAAACGACGACGCGGACTCAAAAAAGTCGTATAATTTTTGAGTGCGTCGTCGTACGTATTCCAGTTTCCAGCTAATCTCTGTCGACCCGCGGCTCGGGAGACGCACGAGTGTGTTTTTTATAGGTGCCCTGTTTGCGCCGTTCCAGCCACCATGAGTCGTCGAATCGACGAAGGTTAGTATTAACGTTATTCTTGCAGAGTTATTTTTCATTAATGTTCGGTGTAATAATTATTTTGGTGTTTTGTAAACTTTGTTATTAATTTACCTACATTGACATATGGACCTACATTACTTTTATTAGAATATATTTTTATTTTAGATACGGTGCGTCAACTGTTATTAGAGGATAATAGTGACGAAGAAAACTGCTCTGCAAGTGAGAAAGAAGACCACCTTGAGGCTGATCCGGCTTATGAAACAGATGGTGAAGAAGGTATTTTTATTTGATGAGGACGAGAAGATACAGTTAGTCTTACTATCGCCAAAAAAAGAAATATTTGTGCAATGTACTCCTCCGCAGAATGACAAAGAGTTGTTGCACCAAGTGCAACAAATCCTTGTGTGACGAACACAAACTGGGCACTTGTCACAAATGTATTCATTCAAAGTTTTTTCTAAAATGTTTCTTTCTTTTGTTGATTTTATTTCTTAATTTTAATATTTATGTAAGTCATCATTTAGTTAATAAGATTTAAGCATTTAATAAAAAAACAAAAACGTAAAACGCTGGCCTCAGATAAAATACTGCCAAAGTATTTAAAATGTGATTTTAGTAAATAAAAAACTTATAAACATAATTAATAAATGATTATTGTAATAAATAAATAAAACACATATAAATATTTTATTCCATAAAACCTTAGAAGCCTCCCATTTATATAGCGTAGCCGAAACGACGAAGGTTAGTAATAAGCGTTGTAAAATAAGGTTAGTGATCTAGGGTTATGGTCTATTACAGCCAGTGGCTAAAACAGAATGACCTAAAACTATATTCAAAAGTACTGGGGAGCAAATAGTACCATCAGCACTTCTGGGTGTTCTGGGTCGGGCGACAATGCGTGGGCGCGTATTGTAATTATATAAAAGTGCTTAGTTAGTTGTTGATGTTGGTACTATAACTACCTATTCAACAAACATGCATACGATTAACTTTTACTATAATTTGTTCATTTGTAATAAGTGGCAGATATTTACTAGGTTTTCGATGTTAACATTTATGGAGTCGATGAGGGTCTATTAGAGCGAGATAATTTCTGCAGATATATTGCAATCTATCATCATGTCAGCCAAAGTACGTCCATTGCTGGACGAAAACCTCCCCAGAGAATGGGGGGATATGCCATAATCGCCACGCTAGGCGGACGGGTTGGCAATTGCAGTTTGATGTTCATAGTTCACAGCAAAACGCTGCTGCCCGTTCTCTGCTATTCCCTCGGATTTATACGACCCCCACGGGATGAGATGGGGTGATGATATTCTATGCCGTCACCACACAGCAAATTCATGCATTCTTTAAATAATATGAAATACAGCCGGAAAACCGAAACGGCAACCGCGCGGTAGGCATAAAATAACAGCCGTGGCAGCCACGTCAGAGTACGAAACACACGGCCTTCAATGGAAGTTTAAATAAATAGAATGCAACTAGCCTGGTATATCAACAAATTATAAATAAGAAACGAAAAAAATACTAATACGCGTTGTATAAAGCAACGCACTATCTCTCATAATTATATTAAAATAAATTCACTTTAAAATAACGTAGATGAAGAAATCGAAGAGAAGATCAAGAACTCTGAATGCTTTCTTACTTTCATAAATATACTCTTTCAATAGATAAGAAGTTTTCCGGGAGTTCGTATATCTTTGGTGCTTGATACATAATGGAGAAATTATAAATTTCGGACGCGATGCTAACGCGCGTTTGTATCGCCACTAACGCGCGTTAGCATCGCGTTTGTATCGATTCAAACAAACACCAAATTGCTCTGTAGGCGTCGCGTTGCGTCGACGGTGCGTTTAAAAAACGTGGTGTGGGCGCTTGGAAGTGGCTGACTACATAACTATAAAACAATACATGTCAGTAAGTCATATCTAGTATATATATCTGCATGCCAGTATATCGTACCTGGCATGCCAGCCATGTGTGTATATTTTAAGCTTTATAATATGTAAGATTTGAACAAAGAACACACACACACACACACACACATACACAAATTTGACAAAATATATACACAAATATATACCTGGCTTGTTTGAATTGTACAGCCGGAAGGGGAAGACCTTGTAGAACATTCTCTGAGCAAATCGGAGACGTTCTCAAGAAAGGCCAGGCCAGAAGTACCCTAAACCAGCGAGCATATTTGAAGAATATAATGACAGTAAATGAGGCGAAAGAGGTGTGCAAGGATCGTAACAAATGGAAATCTGTTGTCTCTGCCTACCCCTCTGGGAAACAGGTGTGAGTGATGAGTCTATGCATGTTGTTATATTTAGCCACTTACATTTCTTAAGTCATGTCTAGCACGCTTGTATGCCATACTTGGCATGCCAGCTACTGGGTTTATTCCCATTGTCCCCCGCATGTCTGCCCCCGAATGGGGGATAGTGGGAATTTTTGTGTCAACATCCCCCGAATTTGGAATCGGGGGAAGTTGGGAAGTACTGTTCCCATCTTCCCCCGAATGTGTGCCCCCGAATGGGGGAAAATGGGAATGCTTGTGTCATCTTCCCCCGAACTTGAAATCGGGGGGAGGTAGGAAGTAAAAGTTGCATTTGTCCCCGAAATATTTTTAACAATTTTTTTGTGCCACCCGACCCAAGTATTGTTTGAATGAAATAAACATGGTATTTTTACAGGAATTAACAAATGGGCTAAGAAGTGCAAAGAATTATAGCACCGCATAAAGTACAAACATTCATTATTCTATATAAATAACAATGCCTAATAAAAGTAACAAGATCAAAATATTAGATTTAATAATAATATAAAGTAGCGCTTAGAACACTGTTGCAGACATAATACTATAAATCAGCTTATTTACAATAATATACGAAAGCGAATTTGATGTTTTACAAAGCCAGCCGCCATTTTGATTGATCTCTAAATGGCGGGACAGGCTAGATTAAAAATATAATATAAAAATCAATCATGACCGGTCGAGGACACTTAAATGTCGCTATGTCTTGCACCGTATCTAAAGTTTAACTCCATAAGCATGGTACGTGGCTTGTTACATTTGAAAATAATATAATAATCTTACTTTTTGTTTCAAAATTTGTCAATATACTTAGGTGTTTCTTTATAAGTGAATTAACACATTAATTTTAATGACAAGCAACATACTCCTAACCCGTGTAATAGCAAACTTATAAAATACATTGTATGTACTTACATTTCAGTAAATGACATCAATGACACACAGAAATCGACAATGTCGTAAAAACACAAAATTCACTACCTCACTTAACTAAAGAAAACAGGTTGATTCCTATCCCCACCCCTCGCGGCACGACACAGGATGTCTCACTCTGGTCTCACTATCTTTCTCGCACATGTTATGAAAACAACGCACCATCTAGCTAAAATATTAGAAATTTTCAATGGCTTTCTTTCACCACAAGAACGAAGGATATATCTTTCTCCAAAAAAATCCACGAAAAATAAAATAGAGTGCGCCGGTAACCCGAAATATTAATTGGCCTATCTTGGTCATGTACAGTTTAGAGTTTCGTTCTGTTCCTAACTTTAACTTTGGACGTGGCCGTTTAGAGGGCAGGAGACCGCCAACAATCCGAGTCAATGGGCCATAAATCTTTCTTGTATATCTATCCCGCTCGCACTCGTTACGCTTACGGAGCGCTAAATTATTGAAACGAAATTTTTTTACCAGATCATTTACTGACAAAATGTACTTTCATCTAAACTACAGTTGCAATTTGTAACATAAAACGATTTGGATTGTTATAAATAAAAATCATGTTTATTTCATCAAACAATATTTGGGTGTGGTGGCACAAAAAAATGTCAAAAATATTTCGGGGACAAATGCTACTTTTACTTCCTATCTTCCCCCGATTTCAAGTTCGGGGGAAGATGACACAATCATTCCCATTTTCCCCCATTCGGGGGAAGATGGGAACAGTACTTCCCAAGTTCCCCCGATTCCAAATTCGGGGGATATTGACACAAAAATTCCCATTATCCCCCATTCGGGGGCAGACATGCGGGGGATAATGAGAATAAACCAGATACTGGCATGTATATCATGAATATGTGGACTGTTGTATTTATATATAGCAACTGATATTTGGGACAATCAACTTTTAAAGTGCTCCTTTCAATGGTTTGAACAAGATTTTTTTGAAAATATATTTTTACATATTTTAATAAACTTATTGTACCGTCACCAAGGAAATTCATTGAATTTTATGTTTTTCGTAGTAGCTGCGAAGTTTTTGTTATATTTTCGGATATTTTTTATACTTTATGATTATGGATCTCTTGCGTTACTAAAATTAGGACTTATTATTATGGAGTAAAACACAACATATTACTTATACAAATTGTATTAGTGGTTAGAGATAATCAAACAGTAGATATTAATATAATCAGACTTTCTTTTTCATTATATTATCACATAATAAATGATTTTTTAAGGTCTACGGTGTTACCATAACCATTGCGACAGCTTATTTTTTAAAATAATCACACTTGAACATAATCAGTATTAATAGTTATATAATATGACAACAAGCAGGTTTTAAGGTTTACATTTTGTTAGTTTTTATGTATAAATGAGTGAAAATCTTGTAACAAACGACCAAAACAAAATCGAAAAGGTAGGGACATTTAGTAACGCTAGAGAAAACTATTTGGTAACAACAGAGAATGTGTTGAAAATCCGCATGTTAAAAATAAATGAGATCTAAGGCCTAAAAGAGATCTAAGAAACCATTATAAAATGAAAAATATCTTCTCAAATAACAAATACTTAATATAACCTTCTTTATTATTTTCTAAATTAATATTTGGCGAGTAAGATCAACATAAAATTAAATTTGTGATTTTAAATTTTGTAAGAATCTGCGTAAATGTTAAGGAGTAGATCACCAACTGCGATTTTAGAATTTTCTTCATAGTAACTTGAACAAGGTTGTTCATCATCAGGAGAATAAATCGTCATATCAGCCGAAAGACGCCCACTGATGGACAAAGGTCTCCCCGAAAGATCGCCACAATTACCGGTCTTGCGTTATCCGCATCCAGCGACCATGGGTCCATTTTTTAGAGGGCCTGCCTACGCTGCGACTTCCGGATCGTGGTCGCCACTCGAGAACTTTTCGGCCGTCGGTTCTACGAGCTATGTGCCCTGCCCACTGTCACTTCAGCTTCTCAATTCTTCGGGATATGTCGGTTACTTTGGTTCGCCTGCGGATCTCAGCATTTTTGATTCGATATCGCAGGGAAACTCCAAGCATAGCCCTTTCCATTGCTATTTGGGTGATCTTGAGCCGTCTGATATGGGCCATAGTGAGCGACCACGTCTCTGTTCCGTAAGTCATCACTGGCAACACACACTGGTCGAAGACTTTCGACTTGAGACACGGCGGTATTTGGGACGAGAAGATGTTACGTAGCTTCCCGAACGCTGCCCAGCCGAGCTGGATTCTACGAATGACCTCCTTCTCGAAGTTGGATCGAATTAGTTGGATGATCTTGTCCTAGGTAAATATAGTTCTCTACAACTTCGAGTGCAGAGTCTCCAACCTAAACTAGAGTGGGTGATTCATGGATGTTTCAGACCCATTTGTTGAGAGACTCTGCTGACGCCATCGAGCATTGTACCGAGGTCTTCAAAGGTCTCAGCCATGACATTGATGCCAAAGCCTTCTTATTCCAGAAGCTTGAAGACATCTTCCAATGCAGCGGTGAACAGTTTCGAAGATATGACATGTCCCAGTCTCACACCTCGCTGCAAGTGGATAGGTTTCGAGTTCTGGTCCTGGAGTCGCATAGACATAGTAGCGTATTAATACAAACACTTTAACACCTCGATATACCGGTATTCGATTCCTTTGGAGAAACCTCATTACGGCCCAGGTTTTGATTGAATCCGAGGTTTTCTCATAGTCCACAAACGCTAAGCATAATGGCTGGTTATACTCCTCGGTCTTCTGTATAACTTCCGCAGCGTATGTATGTGGTCTATGGTACTAAAGCCTTTACGGAAACTGGCTTGTTCGGGAGGCTGGAAGTCGTCAAACCTGCGTGCGAGACGTTTCGTAATGACTCTCGAAAACAAATTGTAAACATGGCTCAGCAGTGTGATGGGTCTGTACTTCTTCAGGAGGGTTTTATCACCCTTTTAGAAGAAGAGCACCGCCACACCTCTGTGCCATGCTTGTGGCGTTTGACCTTCTAGTATGACGGAGTTAAATAACTTCTGAGGGCCCGTAGGGTTGGTGTACCACCCGGCTTTAGAAGCTCTGCTGTAATTCCATCATCACCAGGCGTCTTGTTATTCTTAAGCTGTTTGAGAGCCATTCTAATGTCGTACAGGCTGACGTCCGGGATGTCTTCGGTAAAGTGTTGGGTTAGTCGTGCTCTGGGAATATACCTCTTCATATATATTTTGCGCCTCTTATTAGTAATGTCCTTTGGTAAATTTGAGATCAACCAAGGGTTCATCATCGTCCGAAGATTTAGCAGTTTGTCAAGATTGGTGAGCATCATTATTTACCGTACCATCATTGGAGTGAATATAACAATGTTCATCATTTTCTGTGATTTTCCGCATTTCTTAAATCGTAATTTCAAGTCTCCGAAACCTTGGCGGTGTATTTTCCAAAACTCTGTTTAACATATTTTTCGTTATTTTCTTTTGGAATCAAATCTTTGACTAATCTTTATGTTTCGGGATATCGTTCCCTTGGCTTTCTTTGCCTCTTCGTAACTCTCGGAATTATTTTCCAATCGTTCTCTATAAAGTTACTGTTTTTCAGCCGCACTAATTGACATTTACACTTTTTGTTTTGTATTTTATTTCAATCTGAAATTACATATAATACAGTTATTTAAATATGTAGTTCAAATATTTTAAAAATAATAGAAAGTTGACGTTATTATTACAAATAAAGACGAATTATTATGATTAAAATCGGTATCACCTTTGCCATACATTCTCTAAAGTTACCTACAACGCCAGAGAAATTTACAGAAACGCGGGGGAAAAAGTAACAGAAAATCGATTATAAATTCAAATTTACGGAATGAAACGAAATGATAGTGGTCTAATTTTAAAATTAGAGCAAAAAGGCTTTAAATTTAAATAACAAAAGCAACTAATTATAAAATCTTAACCAAATTTATGTCGTAACTTAGTAGAGCGGTAATAAAACCACGCACACCTCTTGAGAGCTTGTCGCACAGTGACGGCCGACCTGTGAGACATTGATCTTGCTGCGGCTTGCCAACGTAGTTAGAGACAATCACTCTCGCTAATAACTAAAGCTTAGAGCTATTTCTCGAGAAATTTTGGATTTTTTTCATATAACGCAGTAGAATTGATGTTTTAGATTCTCTTTGGGGACAAACACTTAAAAAAATAAAAATGTACGTTATAATGAAAAAAATATGTATCAACTGTCTTTTTAGCTAAGCTTACTCCAATAGCTATCTAATAAAAATATTAAAAACCTATGTCTCTAAGCAGCTAAGCCGAAAAAAAGGCAAATGTTTGTTGTGACCCATACCTGGGGACATGCTGTTTTTGTACGAATATCGACAGTGTTCCCCTGCGTTTTTACAAAAAAGCGACTAATAATTTAAAAAGTTGTACATATTAACATAGTAACATAACATCTAAGCATCTTATTCCATAATATAACAACAATGTTTACAAAATATTCATATTTAATATTGTTTTTGGATTTTAATTTCATAGGGACACGAAAGGAGTACTTTAAAAGTTGATTGACCCATTTATCACAAGTATGATATGTTATTATGTCTTGATACTTACGTTTCTTGCTTGAAGATTTACTCTTTTGGGCTCTTTTTCGTTTACTTCTTTTTACCGACTTCATCGAAATAAGAGGTGTATTATCATCCGAGTCTGACTGTGTCTGTTCCTGTTCTTTGCTTGAAATATCGTTTTCATTAGTAGATGATTCTGTGGATATGCAATCGTTATTATAATACAAGTTAGTTGGTTACCGGCTATGCTCGGCAAAAAGCTTTGCCCCAGCCCTAAAAACTTGTGTAAAAAATAGCGCTATCGGAAAACTAGATCAGTTAAAAGTTTTAAAGGAGTTGGGCATGAACAGACGCCAGCACATCCAGCTACCCCAATCTGACAAATTTCTTTTATAGATTTTTAACTTATCACATAAGCATAAAGTTCACTTTCTATTGGGGAAATTTGACAGATTGGGGTAGCTTGATTTGCTGGCTTCTGTACTTCAATACCCTATCGTACAAATGAATGAATTAAATAAAATTAATCAAGAAATGTTTGTTCTGGAGCAGTTTAGTTTTGTGGGTCTGTTTAGCTGTTTGCTGGGCTTAAGAAGAAGCTTATTTGAATGTACGAATCGGTTTTTGAACACCATGACGGATAAATTGCTGAAGTTTGGAAATAATATAGCAAAACATTGTCCTTTTTGAAACAACGGCAACCAATCTCATCTGCCCTAATGAAGATAAGCTTTCTGCCTATATGTATGAATAATGAATTTAACAAATTAAATGGTGACAGTTGTTTAGATTTTATTGATCTGTTTACTATTAGCAAAAATTCTACCAGATCCAAATTAAATATTTCATTGAAAATTAGATATTTCATTGATAATGTATAAATCTTTGTATAGTACTATTGGCTCAATCTTGTAAAACCATTTGAAGGATAGTCATTACTGTACTTAATGAAGTAGACCGGAGATGCCTCCATTTTGTTAACTAGTTGTGGAAGCTTGTTGTTGGCATTTATTTATCAAAATTTGTAACCAATACATACAAGCTGTTAGCTTCCCCAAATAAAATAAAATAAAAATTAAATTAACTGCAATGTTTGACTTGCATTTATCAAAATACAGAATGTTATTTTTACAGATGTTTGTGGTGTGATTCCCATTTGTGGTAGGTAATTTTTTTTTAATTTTTAGTAAAATATCCATCATTTACATCTTCTATATTTAAAGTACTTGCCATCCTGTACGAGATCTGAGATCCCAGTTATAAGCGCATATAGCTTATGGTAACCAGGTACTTATACTTGAATACTACAATAATACATGTATTATTATTGAAGGCAAACTATGTCCACAATCCACAGCATAAAATTAGCAGCTTACCATCATTTTCTTCATCACCCAAGTCATTTAAAACTTCGTTATCAGATAATTCTTCTTTCACTTCAATCTCAGAATACAGATTTTTAACTGTTTGAATGGGCTGAGGCATTTCATACTCAGTTTCCGGTGATGACTGTTCCTTGTCTAAAACGAGAGAACAATTATAACAAAGTTTATACATGAAGCGACACCCATTCCAGTCAAAATAGTTAAGCAAATGCCATATTGACGGGTCGGTTGGCATGGTTGGTAGATGCTTGCTATTCATGCTGCAGGTCGTGTATTCGATTCCTACCTAGCATTTATCCTGAGTCTGAGTGTAATTATCTATATAAGTATTATATTTATTATATCAGTTATCTGGTATCAATAGTACAAGCTCTGCTTAGTTTGGGATCAAATGACATACCATGATATTATATTATTATTATATAGCATGATCGCAGCAGCATTTTTTATAGATTAGAAACTGTCTAAAAGCTCCTTAGATGGAAAATATTGTATTTTTTAATAATATAATAAATTTCTTAGTACCACTTACTATTACCAGAAATTTTAGATGTTCGGTGACATTCAATATGAAATCAGTATGCAGATATCTCGCTTGTGCACCACTGCACATACAATAAGTAAGAACTGGCAATAACTCAAATTGCTTGCTCAAGAACAGGGAATGTTTATCATCTGAACCTAAAACCCATTGCGTATAGTGGTACATCAATGTTTACACCTCATTGACACAAATGTCAGGTTAGCACCAATGCACATTAAACACAGACGCAGATATGTATTGCAAAATTGTTGTTTAAATACTAACCTTCATTATCAATGAGTTCCTGTTTCATTTTCAATATACTATTTTCAATGCAAGGTATCTCCACTTTAATATGAGTATTGACTGAAGAGGCAACTGTAGCTGTATCATTTGAAGTAATAAGGAGCACTTGGGTCATGCACAGCTTGTTAACACTATATAGTTGTTTATCTATAAGGCTTTGGTCCTGTTCAAACAATCAATTGATTAGTACTTGGGCAACCAACATTCAATCACTTTGTATCAGTTGCTTTTTTAAGATGATGCTTAGACTAGGAAACTATCTTACCAAACAAGTACTAAATGGACACAGTCAACAGAAAAACCAAAATAGCTATAAGCACAATAACTGTATTCAGCTGTGGTTAGTCTATAGATGGGTAGCATAGCGTTCATTCGCTCAAAGAGCAGCCCGACTGGGAAATTACTTCCACCTTACAGAAGACATTCCTTAATAATAACATTAATAATTTTAATGTTGTGTTTCCGAGTGTGAGTAAGGTCGCCAGAACTCATTGGGGTGGAGGGGAAGGGTCAGCAACTCTTGTTTGCTGACTCTAAAAGGCCGGCAATGCACTCGCGACTCCTCTGGTGTCGCGAGTGTCCATGGGTGGCGGTGATCACTTACCATCAGGTGACCCACTTGCTTGTTTGTTGCCCTCTGATATAAAAATAAAATTAAGCTATCAGCCCCAGTTGTAGATGTAAAGCCATGTCAGGGGCCCACTGGACGGCTTAAACAACAGTAACACCACTGCCCTTAAGAGAACTAACTAAAGTAATTATTAGAATACTAGCTGTGCCCCATGGCCACAGTCCCATTATACTATATAAAATATAGCTATACAGTTTCCTATAAAACTGTTCAGTTGTCTTTGTGTGAAAGGATAAAAAACATCCATATATCGATACTCACAAACTTTAAGGTAGGTTTTTGTATTTATATTATCATTTTAGCTGTGCCCTGTTTTAACCTGCATTGAACTTTATAAATTATTGCCTATGGGTTAATTGGATATATAAGCTATATTACTACAAACTTTCGGCAAATCCGTTTGGTAGTTTTTGTGTGAACAAGTAACAAACATCCATACACTTGGATTTATAATATTACAGTTGGATCTGTATGTCCTACACTGAATTACTACTAGATTTAATAAGATCAAGTTAAAGGTAAATTTAATAAAGCTAAAGTTTACTTGAACTTTTTCTCAGTGATTGATGTTCCCTCTCTATTGACAGCCTATCCTATGCATGATTTGATTTTTTTTTATACTGCCAAGTAGGTTGGTTAGTTGGGACTGGCTTTGAAATATTACCTGATTTCACACACTCACCTGATTTCCTTTCATCATCAACTGAAGAATGGCTTCAGATTGTAAGCATTTTATCATTAGTTCATGGCAATGCTGAAGCAATTTATAGCACATATAACATGCCCACAATGGTCTAGCTTCTGTTACAAACTGAAATCAATATAATTATGACAATTATAATTATGATACATAGTGATAGTAAAAAAAGTGAAAGGTAAATATTGTTTGAAAGATCATAAATAATTGTCAAGGCTTATAGCTAGATGCTCTCACCGGTCCTTAAGTGATTGGTGAGGTTAAGCAACTAGGCTCACGGTGAGTCTGTAGATGGGTGACCACCAAAGTGGTATAATTTCTTAGTGTCTCCCTGCTTCAGAGGGCACGTTAAGCTGTTGGTCCTCGTTGTAGTCATTAGACAACAGTCGTTAAGCCATGTCAGAGGCCTAATGGGCAGCTTGAGCAACTCTGACAGGGTTACCACTACCCATATGATAAGCAAGCAAGCAAGTATTATTAGATATTGTTAACTGCAAGTTTTATTATGTGACCGGTGGTATTCGTCTTCATAATTTTTGATGGGCCAATTAGTGTGGTTGGAAGAGAACCGACCCCGAAAGACAATGAACAACAAAAATAATAGACTACCAACAAATGAGTGTTGCTCGGTTGTTTTATCTTAAATACTATATAATAATCAAAACAGCTGTATTGTCTATAGGGAAAAAGGTCTGTAGTGAACCAATTACAGTCAGCTTTAGCAGCTTAATGATGCAGGCTTGTAGCTACTCCCTAAGTGAGAGTCTCGCGAACGCTCAGTGTACAGCGGGGTACTGGCGAGATCGTTCACTAGTACCCAGAGCCCCCGCTACAAGTACTGTGAGGCTGGCTACCGTGGTGGTTTTAGTGGGTCGAGCCCCACACCACGTGCGACTAGAGCATTTCCACCACGTAAAAAAAAGGCTTGTAGCTAAATGGGCAAACATATGTATCATTAGTTTTGAACATAAAATACATACCTCATAATCCGTTAATTTCTCATAAATGTATTGTAGATCTGTATTTATAATTGAATGCATCCGAATATTTTCTACTAAACATATTCTGCACATTGCTTTCTCCATTATACAAAATAGGATGTAGAAATTGAAGATTAGCAATACTTAATTTAATCGTCAAAGTACATAAGTTTTAACACGAAAGTGATCGTATTTCGATATAGATAGACTTTCGACCACAGAGAATATGAAGAATTTAATATAAATAATTTAATTCTACTATTACATTTATTCACTCAGTTGTTCAAATATTTATTTTTGGTAATGGCCTCTGAGGGGAATGCAATTTTTCGGCGTTATCACTTAAATATTGTAAAATACTCTTCGATAATAAATACTGAAACAAACTGAGATTATTATCTGAAATATTGACATAGGTTACCAAAACCACAGATAACTATATATTATTCAGAGACCAAAACATAAATACTCTTTGACCAAAAGTGAAATAAAACTAAATAGTTTTTTTTTTTAAATTTCGTTTTATGGCTCTGGTTTCTTTGGCCTTATGAGCCTTCAGTAAATATATTTTTATATCATATATTTCCGTCATTGTCAAGTAAAGTCCGTCACAGTCAAGTCTGTTAGAAATTAGGGAGAGTCCGGGGCACAATTTTATCAACAAATAAATATGGTAAAAAGGAAAATATAGTTTTAATTTTCATGTAGTTTTTCGGTAACAAGACTGTTGCTAAGGAAGTTTGACAAGACAGTAAAAAACAATCAAAACGTATATAAAAAGAAATACAATGATCAAAAGAGTTTCACTGCTCATTTATAAAATACTTTTTCAACACTCCTCCTTAAATGAGATCCTAGAGCCAGTTCAACTCCTCAAACTTGCATTCCCTTCATACATCTTTCATGTCTTTCTCTACTCAGTCCTTTCGTAAAAACATCTGCAGGCATCTCGGTCGTAGGCAAATAACTCAGCTTTACCTTACCCATTCGCACCATTTCTCGAATGTAGTGATGCCTCACATCTATATGTTTTGTTCTCCGATGATGTATCGGATTTTCAGCTATCTGAATCGCAGACTGACTATCACTAAATAGTTCTATAACTTCATTACTATCAGTTAGCTCGCCCAGAAGTGCAGTTAAAAATGCTGATTCTCTGCATCCCTCCGAAAGAGCTACGTACTCAGATTCAGCACTAGAGAGTGCTACTGTCGTTTGCTTACGACTTTCCCACGCTATGGGACAACCTCCAAGTGTGAACACAAAACCAGTGTACGATTTTCTATCACACACATCACCTGCGTGATCTGCATCCACGTAACCAACCAGCCTATTCCCTGTCTTCTTGAATACTAGCCCGAGTTCTTTGGTACCATTCAAATATCTAAGCACACGCTTTGCAGCTGCCCAATGTGTTTGATCGTAACAACTGTTAAATTGGCTTAAATAGCTAACTGCGTATGATATATCAGGTCTTGAACATACAGCTAAATACATCAACGAACCAATTAGCTCTCTGTATGGCAGTATATTTGGTGGAATGTACTTGTCATCGTGTGGCTTCGCAAGTTTTAACCCACTTTCAATAGGAGTCTTTACACTCTTGCACTCACTCATCCCAAATTTCTTTAAAATTTTCTCAAGATACTCAGTTTGGTTGAGTTGTATTGAATTTTCTTGACGTTTGATTTTCATTCCAAGAAAGACATCTACTTCACCAAGGTCTTTCATCTCGAATTTAGTTTCAAGTTCCTTTTTTACTAATATTCTCTCCTTCTCATCGTTCCAAAAAATAAGAATATCATCAACATAAACTGCTATAACCATCATACAGTCATGTTTCCTTCTTCTGTAAACGCAAGGCTCAGTTTCGCATATCTTGAAACCTATGTCTAGCAAAACCTTGTTTAGTTTCTCATACCATGCTCTTGAAGCCTGTTTCAAACCGTAAAGAGCCTTCTTCAGTAGACAGACATGTCCTTCTTTACCGCTTTCCTCAAAACCTTTAGGTTGTTTTAAGTAAACCTTCTCTTTTAGGTCTCCGTTCAAGAACGCGGTAACGACATCCATCTGATCCACTTTCAGATTATGTTCCACGGCTAGAGCCAATAGTACTCTCAATGTGCTGTGACGCACTACAGGTGCAAAAGTTTCATTGTAGTTTAATCCCTTTATTTGCGTAAGACCTCTGGCTACGAGTCTCGCTTTATACCTTATCTTCCCAGATTCATTTTTTATTCTAAAAATCCATTTAGAATCCACGAAGTAGCCATCAGATTTTTCTACTAACTCCCATGTTTGGTTTTTCTTCAGTGCATTAAGCTCCTCTTGAATAGCTTTGTGCCACTTATCCTTATCAACTCCTGTTAAAGCCTCTTCTATGGTCAAGGGTTCTTCCTTCATATCGTCTTCTGCATAGTATAGAATATAATTATCGAAGTTTTTCGGTTTCCTATCTCTAAGAGGATATCTTCTTTCAGGAAGATCTATAGTGTTTTCTAATCTTGGTACAGGATTCTCGCTATTTTGTACTTCAGATTCACGAACTTCCACTTCCTCAACTGTGTTTACCGCAGATTGTTGTTCACCAGAATCTTCACAGTCGAAAAATTCATCATTTTCTCGTTGTTCTACACATTCTACTCGATGAACTTCAATAGGGGCATTCACTTCTTGAATCATTAAAGGTCTATTCCATATGTCATCAGGTTGCATCATTTCCACGTTTTCATCATTGTTGTTTGCATGAGTTCCCATTTGATTTTCAAAGAAAACTACGTCTCTTGCTTTGTATAAGCTATGCGTCACAGGATCTATAAGTCGATATCCCTTTGTTGTTTCGCAGTACCCGACAAACAGTAGTTCATTTGTCTTGGAATCTAACTTCTTCCGTTTTTGTTTCGGAACATGCATAAACGCCCGGCAACCGAAAACCTTTAAATGACTCAGGTCAACTTTTCTGTTAGACCAGGCTTCTTAAGGTGTCATACCTTTAACAGCACGCGTAGGACATCTGTTTTTTAAATATACCGAAGTATTGACTGCTTCAGCCCAATACTCCTTGCTAAGTTTCGCTTCTTCAAGCATGCTTCTGGCCCGTTCCACAATTGAACGATTTGCTCTCTCACTAACTCCATTCTGCTGCGGTGTGTATTCCACTGTTAACTGGTGGATAATACCATTACTACGCAGAAAATTATTCATCCGTTCATTGACGTAGTCTTTTGCGTTATCCGTGCGAATCGATTTTATTTTCTTACCCGTCTGATTTTCAACAAGTGTTTTAAACTCTACCAACTTTGAAAATACTTCACTTTTATTTCGTAAGAAATAAACAAAGGCTTTTCTCGATTTGTCGTCAATAAACGTCAGAAAATATTTGTAGCCCGAAAATGAAAGAGTTTCTAAAGGCCCACAAACATCACTATGTACTAGTTCAAGAATTTCAGTAGCACGCAAACTCTTCTGTTTTGGAAAAGGTAATGTAGTTTGCTTACCTTTCAAACACGACACACACTGTGCTAACTCTGAACCCTTGAAACATATACTTCTAGCCAGTTTGTCACGTAGTATTTTCATGTTGACAATTCCCAAATGACCAAGTCTGCGATGCCATAGTTGGACATCATCATCAACTTTTGTTCTTAAAGCTGAAAAAATGTGAGAATTGGAATTCACTACATAAATCCCCTTATCTTCCCTACATACCAACTCAACTTTACCATTCACTTGACATTCATCTGCCTTATACAACTTACAACCTCCTTTTGAAAATACTACCACAAAATTACTGTTCACTAACGTACTTACACTCAATAAATTCGCAGCTAACTTAGGCACAAAAACAACTCCATTCACACTCACGTTTAACTTATCTGAACAGATGTCACCTCGGCCTTCACCTTCCACCCTATTCCCATTCGCGCAGGATATTTGGACTGGCTCCTTCAACCTTTCATAGTTCTTTAGCCAATCTTTCCTGTTTGTCATATGAAATGACGCTCCTGAATCTAAAATCCAATCTTCTGAAGCATTTCTATAGGTGTGGAGTGCCATATTAGTGGTGTGTGCTTGACTGGTATGCTTCTTGGGGCAAAAACGAGCTTTGTGTCCTTCCCCACACACATAACATTCAATCTTCTTAATTGCTGTCTTCTCTTTCCCATAGCTTTTCTTTCTAGTAGCAATCAAAAGCATTCTGCGATAAATTCTCACTAGTTAAATTAACGTCCATCTGTAGTAATTTTGTTTTAACGTAGTCTGTTGTCAACGTTATATTACTATTTTCTATAGCCATTCTCATCGGCTCATATTGTTCTCCAAGCCCTTGTAGCATCAATGCAGCAAGTAATTCGTCGTCTACTTCTTTGCCCATGTCTGCTAGCTGATTGGCCAGCGACAGTATCTCCGTAACGTAAACTCGCGGGCTACTATACATGCTCAGCTTCTGACTCACAAGGCGTCCTAGAAGTCGACATCTATTATTGACTCCTTGGTCTTCGAAGGCAGTTTTTAAAGCATTCCAGCTCTCCTTAGCCGTAGTTGCTTTCTTCACATGCACCAAACAGTGTGGTTTTACCATTAAGAGCATCTTAGCACGTACCTTCCTATCTATCTTAAGACCAGCAGCAGTTGATGGTGTTTCCTCTATGTAATCCCAAAGATCTTCCATTACTAAATAAAGCTCTACTTGTACCTTCCAAGTAACATAGTTCGACGCGCCATCCAACTTCTCGATGCTTTGGAGTAATCCCCCAGATCCATGAGTGTGTGGTACTCCACCGATACCATCTCCAACTGCTCCGCTTACCGAATCCATCATTCGATAATATTCAATTGTTAACACCCGAAACGCTCTGCTACCATGTTAGAAATTAGGGAGAGTCCGGGGCACAATTTTATCAACAAATAAATATGGTAAAAAGGAAAATATAGTTTTAATTTTCATGTAGTTTTTCGGTAACAAGACTGTTGCTAAGGAAGTTTGACAAGACAGTAAAAAACAATCTAAACGTATATAAAAAGAAATACAATGATCAAAAGAGTTTCACTGCTCATTTATAAAATACTTTTTCAACAAAGTCATACATAGTCCTTGTCCAACCCCAGTGGAGACTTTACTAGGGGCTTTTATAGAGTTTTGTTTACAACACGGAAAATGACAATTCACAATGCAGTGCAATATCGCACTTTCCTCCACTTGTGTACGTTGTCGAAGATGTTATGTCTACAAATCCACCATATTTACACATAAAAACTCGAATTTACACCAGTTTTAGAAAATAAAACATGCCTCGATGCGTCTTTTTCCGCGTTGGCGCCAAAAACCCTCAAACTAAATAGTGGCACAATTATGTTGCCAGAGGAAAATGTTGAAATCCCACAAAAGGAATGGCAAGTGTCAAAAATACAGTGCAAGTGCCAAAGAACCATACGACTGAAGTAAAACATCAAACGCTACGTGAGAAAGAGAGAGGGCAAAAGTGTCTCTCTTGTCCCATCAGTAATATACGAAACGTAATAGTTCTTTATATATATATTTTTTTAATTTCGTTTTACGGCTCTGGCTTTTTCGGCCTTATGAGCCTTCAGTAAATATATCTTTATAACATTAGCTTTCGTCATTGATTCAATGTCAAGTAAAGTCCGTCACAGTCCAGTCATACGTAGTCCTTGTCCTACCCCAGTAAAGCAGTGGAGACTTTACAGAGGTTTATATGGAGTTTTAGATTCAACACAGAAAATCGCAATTCACGGCAATATAGCACTTTCCTTCACTTGTGTACGTTGTCGAAGATGTTATGTCTAAAAATCCACCATATTTACACATAAAACCTCGAATTTACACCAGTTTTTGAAAATGAAACAATGCCCCGATGCGTTTTTCCACGTTGGCGCCAAAACTCCCAAGTGAATAGTAAAATGAACGTGTTGCCCGTTAACTGTTAAGTGATAAATTAAATTGCAGTACCTACCACGAGTTGTGTAATATTTTTGACAAATGTATACACCCTATTGGCATTATTTCATCAACATATAAAGTTTTTGAGAATATTCTCCATTTATTTACAAACCAGTAAATATTTATGACACGAAAAACTTGGTTTCTGAGCAAAAATCTTCTGTTCTCCAGCCTCAACCTTCTTACTTAAACGAATTTTGTTTCCATAGTTCTGTCGTATCTCTTCTTTAAATTCTTAACAATGCTGATGCCAGTTATTCCAATTTCATCATAACCCAACATAATAAATTTCAGTAACTTAAAAGTAAGGTACCTATACCTATAATTTTTGGTCTAGGAACAATGGCCGTGCAGCTGCAGTGGTAGTGGCCAGGGCACATAGCTCGTAGTACCGATGGCGGCTGAGGCAGAAAAGTAGCACAAGTACGGCAATTTTGAAGATCTTTGAGGAAGGCTTTTGTCCAGGAATGGGCGTCATTCGGCTGATATGTTGATGATTAAATTAAAATATAACGTGCGGTCTGTCTTATTGTCATGAATTTCAATTGTCTTATAATGGTGTCTTCACGGACACCAAGCACACTCAGACTCAGAACCACTACTTATTTGTCACACAAATAGGACTCCTTTGGGGAATCGAACCTGGGATACGACATGGCAAGGCGTCTTAACCGCTGCTATACACCCATAGTCTGTTAGACTTAGACTTGTTAGACTTTCGTAGTTCCTTGTGAGTTCGACAATTAGGTACAAGCAGGTATACTCAAGTGCTGAATAAATTCCATTATTTCATTACAGTATTCTATGTCAACTTGGATCATGTTTGAATATGTAATGGATAATTTTAAGTAAAAGTACAATTATATCAGCAACAGAAACCTCCTTTATGTAAAATTGTAGAAATAAAATTATAACTAAATAGTCTAATATTTTCCGGTATTTTTATTCTAGGTACCTACCGGCGAAGTTTGTTTAGCTTGTTCAAAACAAGTAAATAAAAAAGTCAAACCACCAGTTCATGACGAGATAGAGATGACGCTGACGATAGAAATGGAATCCGAGAACATGAATGTAAGAAAATCGATTGAATTTTACAGAGATTACAGTAAAATTTCGTGTCTTCTTTTATTAAAGAAATAATCATTGTTTCAGGTCGCAGATTACGTAGTTCAAGGACGTAGGATATTTGTTTTCCAGTTTGTCTTAAATCAACTGTTTGAACATGAGGAAAAATTCTGTTGCAAACTGAGTAATATCAAAATAGTGAAAGAAAAACAAAATGGACTATCTACGTTTCATTTTACGTTTAATTATCCTTCTACCGTCGAGTATGTAATCATCCTTAAAAAAACAACGCATAGCATAAAATAAAATTTCAAGAAATATTTTTACTAGCACATAAATATTTAAGATCGAGTCTGAAAGTTTCATTGATTCGTCTAGGTGTTCAGGGTCTACTGCAATATGTTCTTTCTCCTATAATGTTTTTTTTTTCGTTTTATGCTGGCACTAAACAATAAACAAACAAAATACACAACGGCTTGTGGGCAGTGTTAGTCTCCGATTTCTATCGCCAGAGCAGCCTTTCGTGTTGTGATATTTCATAACACATAAGCCCGAAACTGGCACTGATACCCATAAACAGTCTCCAATATTTTCACAATAAATATATAATAATTAGTAAAAAGTAACTAAACCATTTCGTCTCTTCATCGCATGAAATGAATAGTGCGCACCTAAAACTATAAAACGAATAAAATTGGTATCCCAGGGTGCAAGTAAATAATATAATAATAATAACCTATCTTAGGACATTATTCACACACGGTTATCTGATCCCAAACTAAGCCGGGCTTGTACTTTGGAAACCAAATAACTGATATACTACATATACTAATTTTCTTTTGTAAGTATATAGATAATTACACCCAGACTCAGGACAAACATACATGTTCATGCACACAAATATCTGTCCAGGGTGGTTTACACTGGACACACTTCCACCCTGACAGCGTCTTTAATTCGTAGACAGTAAGGTCGGTTTTTGTAGTGCATGTGTTTCCACGTGGGTCGCCGGCACTACGTTATTTTTGCTGCAGCATGTCGTCGCATATGATCCTTCAGTTGATTTATTTGGGGGAAAGCTCTTGAGCAAATTACACAAACATATGGCTTTTCCCCAGTGTGAACTCGAAGGTGTATCTTTAAAGCGCCTTTTTCTATGAAACTTTTTGAACATATTTCACATTTGTGTGGTTTATCACCAGTGTGGATACGAAAATGTCTGTTCAATTTACCTTTGTCAACGAATCCTTTCTGACATATGCTACATACATAAGGTTTATCTCCAGTATGGATGCGAATATGTGTTACTAAACCACTAGGTCCCCTGAAACTCTTCTGACAAATTTCACATGAATACGGCCGCTCACCAGTGTGGATACGAAAGTGTGTTCTCAAAGATTGAAGAAACATTGTGGTGTACGAACATAACTCGCATTTATGTAGTTTCTTATTAGGTCTATGAATTAGAGAATGTCTATAATAAGCACTATCTGAAGCGAAGATTTTCGAACATATGTTACATTTCAAAGGTTCGTCAGAATGGTGTTTACGCATGTGATTGTCTAACATTGATTTGTCTTTGAATCTGGTTTGACAAATTTCACATTGATGGGGCTTGTCAGTATGATTGCGGACGTGTATATTTAGTTGCCGCGTCTCTCTAAAGCTGCTCTGGCAAATATTACATTTGTGTGGCATTTCTCCAGTGTGGATGAGAATGTGTCTTCTCAAATCACTCTTCCATTTATGACATTTTTGACAATAGTCGCATATGTATGTTCTTCCGCCATTACATACTTCGCTGGAACTTTTCATACCAGTTTTCTTTTGCTGTGAACCTAAAATTATAAATAAAAAAAAATTAAGTCATCGACATTATTTCATCAACGACAAAAATCGTATCCAAATGGATAGTAGCGAGAGATACTACTAAACGCATAGATAGAACTAAATCCATGGCTGTGTTCATTGTTATTACAATTAGTATAAGATTATATATTATGGAATATGGAGTTTAATTTTTTTTATATAGACAACAATAATAATTCATATACAAATATATTATGTGCGGGCGCACAAGGCATATTAATCCCTGTGTCACGGGGTACTTTACTAACATACAATTGACGGACACAAAGTAAATCTAGACTCAGGACCGCTACGCCACACATGCAGTCATAATCATGAGTTTGGTTTTTCGACTGAAGGCGTTATCAAAAATTTTGTAAAGTAGGCTCTGGTTAACACATTAACAATGAGTTACCTTAATCAACTGATCATTTGTTAATGTTTTTGTATTTAAATGAGCTAACAAAGAATTTTTATACAACCTAGGGATCGGGGAACGCGTGGAAATGTTTTTAAAAAGACGTTAAAATAATTGAAGTTGAATTATTTAATTAACCCTTGATCACTAAACTTCGTCAAAACGACGACGCGGACTCAAAAAAGTCGTATAATTTTTGAGTGCGTCGTCGTACGTATTCCAGTTTCCAGCTAATCTCTGTCGACCCGCGGCTCGGGAGACGAACGAGTGTGTTTTTTTATAGGTGCCCTGTTTGCGCCGTTCCAGCCACCATGCGTCGTCGAATCGACGAAGGTTAGTATTAACATTATTCTTGCAGAGTTATTTTTCATTAATGTTCGGTGTAATAATTATTTTGGTGTTTTGTAAACTTTGTTATTAATTTACCTACATTGACATATGGACCTACATTACTTTTATTAGAATATATTTTTATTTTAGATACGGTGCGTCAACTGTTATTAGAGGATAATAGTGACGAAGAAAACTGCTCTGCAAGTGAGAAAGAAGACCACCTTGAGGCTGATCCGGCTTATGAAACAGATGGTGAAGAAGGTATATTTATTTGATGAGGACGAGAAGATACAGTTAGTCTTACTATCGCCAAAAAAAGAAATATTTGTGCAATGTACTCCTCCGCAGAATGACAAAGAGTTGTTGCACCAAGTGCAACAAATCCTTGTGTGACGAACACAAACTGGGCACTTGTCACAAATGTATTCATTCAAAGTTTTTTCTAAAATGTTTCTTTCTTTTGTTGATTTTATTTCTTAATTTTAATATTTATGTAAGTCATCATTTAGTTAATAAGATTTAAGCATTTAATAAAAAAACAAAAACGTAAAACGCTGGCCTCAGATAAAATACTGCCAAAGTATTTAAAATGTGATTTTAGTAAATAAAAAACTTATAAACATAATTAATAAATGATTATTGTAATAAATAAATAAAACACATATAAATATTTTATTCCATAAAACCTTAGAAGCCTCCCATTTATATAGCGTAGCCGAAACGACGAAGGTTAGTAATAAGCGTTGTAAAATAAGGTTAGTGATCTAGGGTTATGGTCTATTACAGCCTGTGGCTAAAACAGAATGACCTAAAACTATATTCAAAAGTACTGGGGAGCAAATAGTACCATCAGCACTTCTGGGTGTTCTGGGTCGGGCGGGTGTAATTATATAAAAGTGCTTAGTTAGCTATAAAGACAGAACGTCCAGTTGATGTTGGTACTATAACTACCTATTCAACAAACATGCATACGATTAACTTTTACTATAATTTGTTCATTTGTAATAAGTGGCAGATATTTACTAGGTTTTCGATGTTAACATTTATGGAGTCGATGAGGGTCTATTAGAGCGAGATAATTTCTGCAGATATATTGCAATCTATCATCATGTCAGCCAAAGTACGTCCACTGCTGGACGAAAACCTCCCCAGAGAATGGGGGGATATGCCATAATCGCCACGCTAGGCGGACGGGTTGGCAATTGCAGTTTGATGTTCATAGTTCACAGCAAAACGCTGCTGCCCGTTCTCTGGTATTCCCTCGGATTTATACGACCCCCACGCGATGAGATGGGGTGATGATATTCTATGCCGTCACCACACAGCAAATTCATGCATTCTTTAAATAATATGAAATACAGCCGGAAAACCGAAACGGCAACCGCGCGGTAGGCATAAAATAACAGCCGTGGCAGCCACGTCAGAGTACGAAACACACGGCCTTCAATGGAAGTTTAAATAAATAGAATGCAACTAGCCTGGTATATCAACAAATTATAAATAAGAAACGAAAAAAATACTAATACGCGTTGTATAAAGCAACGCACTATCTCTCATAATTATATTAAAATAAATTCACTTTAAAATAACGTAGATGAAGAAATCGAAGAGAAGATCAAGAACTCTGAATGCTTTCTTACTTTCATAAATATACTCTTTCAATAGATAAGAAGTTTTCCGGGAGTTCGTATATCTTTGGTGCTTGATACATAATGGAGAAATTATAAATTTCGGACGCGATGCTAACGCGCGTTTGTATCGCCACTAACGCGCGTTAGCATCGCGTTTGTATCGATTCAAACAAACACCAAATTGCTCTGTAGGCGTCGCGTTGCGTCGACGGTGCGTTTAAAAAACGTGGTGTGGGCGCTTGGAAGTGGCTGACTACATAACTATAAAACAATACATGTCAGTAAGTCATATCTAGTATATATATCTGCATGCCAGTATATCGTACCTGGCATGCCAGCCATGTGTGTATATTTTAAGCTTTATAATATGTAAGATTTGAACAAAGAACACACACACACACACACACACACACACATACACAAATTTGACAAAATATATACACAAATATATACCTGGCTTGTTTGAATTGTACAGCCGGAAGGGGAAGACCTTGTAGAACATTCTCTGAGCAAATCGGAGACGTTCTCAAGAAAGGCCAGGCCAGAAGTACCCTAAACCAGCGAGCATATTTGAAGAATATAATGACAGTAAATGAGGCGAAAGAGGTGTGCAAGGATCGTAACAAATGGAAATCTGTTGTCTCTGGGAAACAGGTGTGAGTGATGAGTCTATGCATGTTGTTATATTTAGGCACTTACATTTCTTAAGTCATGTCTAGCACGCTTGTATGCCATACTTGGCATGCCAGCTACTGGGTTTATTCCCATTGTCCCCCGCATGTCTGCCCCCGAATGGGGGATAGTGGGAATTTTTGTGTCAACATCCCCCGAATTTGGAATCGGGGGAAGTTGGGAAGTACTGTTCCCATCTTCCCCCGAATGTGTGCCCCCGAATGGGGGAAAATGGGAATGCTTGTGTCATCTTCCCTCGAACTTGAAATCGGGGGGAGGTAGGAAGTAAAAGTTGCATTTGTCCCCGAAATATTTTTAACAATTTTTTTGTGCCACCCGACCCAAGTATTGTTTGAATGAAATAAACATGGTATGTTTACAGGAATTAACAAATGGGCTAAGAAGTGCAAAGAATTATAGCACCGCATAAAGTACAAACATTCATTATTCTATATAAATAACAATGCCTAATAAAAGTAACAAGATCAAAATATTAGATTTAATAATAATATAAAGTAGCGCTTAGAACACTGTTGCAGACATAATACTATAAATCAACTTATTTACAATAATATACGAAAGCGAATTTGATGTTTTACAAAGCCAGCCGCCATTTTGATTGATCTCTAAATGGCGGGACAGGCTAGATTAAAAATATAATATAAAAATCAATCATGACCGGTCGAGGACACTTAAATGTCGCTATGTCTTGCACCGTATCTAAAGTTTAACTCCATAAGCATGGTACATGGCTTGTTACATTTGAAAATAATATAATAATCTTACTTTTTGTTTCAAAATTTGTCAATATACTTAGGTGTTTCTTTATAAGTGAATTAACACATTAATTTTAATGACAAGCAACATACTCCTAACCCGTGTAATAGCAAACTTATAAAATACATTGTATGTACTTACATTTCAGTAAATGACATCAATGACACACAGAAATCGACAATGTCGTAAAAACACAAAATTCACTACCTCACTCAACTAAAGAAAACAGGTTGATTCCTATCCCCACCCCTCGCGGCACGACACAGGATGTCTCACTCTGGTCTCACTATCTTTCTCGCACATGTTATGAAAACAACGCACCATCTAGCTAAAATATTAGAAATTTTCAATGGCTTTCTTTCACCACAAGAACGAAGGATATAACTTTCTCCAAAAAAATCCACGAAAAATAAAATAGAGTGCGCCGGTAACCCGAAATATTAATTGGCCTATCTTGGTCATGTACAGTTTAGAGTTTCGTTCTGGTCCTAACTTTAACTTTGGACGTGGCCGTTTAGAGGGCAGGAGACCGCCAACAATCCGAGTCAATGGGCTATAAATCTTTCTTGTATATCTATCCCGCTCGCACTCGTTACGCTTACGGAGCGCTAAATTATTGAAACGAAATTTTTTTACCAGATCATTTACTGACAAAATGTACTTTCATCTAAACTACAGTTGCAATTTGTAACATAAAACGATTTGGATTGTTATAAATAAAAATCATGTTTATTTCATCAAACAATATTTGGGTGTGGTGGCACAAAAAAATGTCAAAAATATTTCGGGGACAAATGCTACTTTTACTTCCTATCTTCCCCCGATTTCAAGTTCGGGGGAAGATGACACAATCATTCCCATTTTCCCCCATTCGGGGGCACGCATTCGGGGGAAGATGGGAACAGTACTTCCCAACTTCCCCCGATTCCAAATTCGGGGGATATTGACACAAAAATTCCCATTATCCCCCATTCGGGGGCAGACATGCGGGGGATAATGAGAATAAACCAGATACTGGCATGTATATCATGAATATGTGGACTGTTGTATTTATATATAGCAACTGATATTTATCACAAGTATGATATGTTATTATGTCTTGATACTTACGTTTCTTGCTTGAAGATTTACTCTTTTGGGCTCTTTTTCGTTTACTTCTTTTTACCGACTTCATCGAAATAAGAGGTGTATTATCATCCGAGTCTGACTGTGTCTGTTCCTGTTCTTTGCTTGAAATATCGTTTTCATTAGTAGATGATTCTGTGGATATGCAATCATTATTATAATACAAGTTAGTTGGTTACCGGCTATGCTCAGCAAAAAGCTTTGCCCCAGCCCTAAAAACTTGTGTAAAAAATAGCGCTATCGGAAAACTAGATCAGTTAAAAGTTTTAAAGGAGTTGGGCATGAACAGACGCCAGCACATCCAGCTACCCCAATCTGACAAATTTCTTTTATAGATTTTTAACTTATCACATAAGCATAAAGTTCACTTTCTATTGGGGAAATTTGACAGATTGGGGTAGCTTGATTTGCTGGCTTCTGTACTTCAATACCCTATCGTACAAATGAATGAATTAAATAAAATTAATCAAGAAATGTTTGTTCTGGAGCAGTTTAGTTTTGTGGGTCTGTTTAGCTGTTTGCTGGGCTTAAGAAGAAGCTTATTTGAATGTACGAATCGGTTTTTGAACACCATGACGGATAAATTGCTGAAGTTTGGAAATAATATAGCAAAACATTGTCCTTTTTGAAACAACGGCAACCAATCTCATCTGCCCTAATGAAGATAAGCTTTCTGCCTATATGTATGAATAATGAATTTAACAAATTAAATGGTGACAGTTGTTTAGATTTTATTGATCTGTTTACTATTAGCAAAAATTCTACCAGATCCAAATTAAATATTTCATTGAAAATTAGATATTTCATTGATAATGTATAAATCTTTGTATAGTACTATTGGCTCAATCTTGTAAAACCATTTGAAGGATAGTCATTACTGTACTTAATGAAGTAGACCGGAGATGCCTCCATTTTGTTAACTAGTTGTGGAAGCTTGTTGTTGGCATTTATTTATCAAAATTTGTAACCAATACATACAAGCTGTTAGCTTCCCCAAATAAAATAAAATAAAAATTAAATTAACTGCAATGTTTGACTTGCATTTATCAAAATACAGAATGTTATTTTTACAGATGTTTGTGGTGTGATTCCCATTTGTGGTAGGTAATTTTTTTTTGTTTTTTAGTAAAATATCCATCATTTACATCTTCTATATTTAAAGTACTTGCCATCCTGTACGAGATCTGAGATCCCAGTTATAAGCGCATATAGCTTACGGTAACCAGGTACTTATACTTGAATACTACAATAATACATGTATTATTATTGAAGGCAAACTATGTCCACAATCCACAGCATAAAATTAGCAGCTTACCATCATTTTCTTCATCACCCAAGTCATTTAAAACTTCGTTATCAGATAATTCTTCTTTCACTTCAATCTCAGAATACAGATTTTTAACTGTTTGAATGGGCTGAGGCATTTCATACTCAGTTTCCGGTGATGACTGTTCCTTGTCTAAAACGAGAGAACAATTATAACAAAGTTTATACATGAAGCGACACCCATTCCAGTCAAAATAGTTAAGCAAATGCCATATTGACGGGTCGGTTGGCATGGTTGGTAGATGCTTGCTATTCATGCTGCAGGTCGTGTATTCGATTCCTACCTAGCATTTATCCTGAGTCTGAGTGTAATTATTTATATAAGTATTATATTTATTATATCAGTTATCTGGTATCAATAGTACAAGCTCTGCTTAGTTTGGGATCAAATGACATACCATGATATTATATTATTATTATATAGCATGATCGCAGCAGCATTTTTTATAGATTAGAAACTGTCTAAAAGCTCCTTAGATGGAAAATATTGTATTTTTTAATAATATAATAAATTTCTTAGTACCACTTAATATTACCAGAAATTTTAGATGTTCGGTGACATTCAATATGAAATCAGTATGCAGATATCTCGCTTGTGCACCACTGCACATACAATAAGTAAGAACTGGCAATAACTCAAATTGCTTGCTCAAGAACAGGGAATGTTTATCATCTGAACCTAAAACCCATTGCGTATAGTGGTACATCAATGTTTACACCTCATTGACACAAATGTCAGGTTAGCACCAATGCACATTAAACACAGATGCAGATATGTATTGCAAAATTGTTGTTTAAATACTAACCTTCATTATCAATGAGTTCCTGTTTCATTTTCAATATACTATTTTCAATGCAAGGTATCTCCACTTTAATATGAGTATTGACTGAAGAGGCAACTGTAGCTGTATCATTTGAAGTAATAAGGAGCACTTGGGTCATGCACAGCTTGTTAACACTATATAGTCGTTTATCTATAAGGCTTTGGTCCTGTTCAAACAATCAATTGATTAGTACTTGGGCAACCAACATTCAATCACTTTGTATCAGTTGCTTTTTTAAGATGATGCTTAGACTAGGAAACTATCTTACCAAACATGTACTAAATGGACACAGTCAACAGAAAAACCAAAATAGCTATAAGCACAATAACTGTATTCAGCTGTGGTTAGTCTATAGATGGGTAGCATAGCGTTCATTCGCTCAAAGAGCAGCCCGACTGGGGAAGTACTTCCACCTTACAGAAGACATTCCTTAATAATAATTTTAATGTTGTGTTTCCGAGTGTGAGTAAGGTCGCCAGAACTCATTGGGGTGGAGGGGAAGGGTCAGCAACTCTTGTTTGCTGACTCTAAAAGGCCGGCAATGCACTCGCGACTCCTCTGGTGTCGCGAGTGTCCATGGGTGGCGGTGATCACTTACCATCAGGTGACCCACTTGCTTGTTTGTCGCCCTCTGATATAAAAATAAAATTAAGCTATCAGCCCCAGTTGTAGTTGTAAAGCCATGTCAGGGGCCCACTGGACAGCTTAAACAACAGTAACACCACTGCCCTTAAGAGAACTAACTAAAGTAATTATTAGAATACTAGCTGTGCCCCATGGCCACAGTCCCATTATACTATATAAAATATAGCTATACAGTTTCCTATAAAACTGTTCAGTTGTCTTTGTGTGAAAGGATAAAAAACATCCATGTATCGATACTCACAAACTTTAAGGTAGGTTTTTGTATTTATATTATCATTTTAGCTGTGCCCTGTTTTAACCTGCATTGAACTTTATAAATTATTGCCTATGGGTTAATTGGATATATAAGCTATATTACTACAAACTTTCGGCAAATCCGTTTGGTAGTTTTTGTGTGAACAAGTAACAAACATCCATACACTTGGATTTATAATATTACAGTTGGATCTGTATGTCCTACACTGAATTACTACTAGATTTAATAAGATCAAGTTAAAGGTAAATTTAATAAAGCTAAAGTTTACTTGAACTTTTTCTCAGTGATTGATGTTCCCTCTCTATTGACAGCCTATCCTATGCATGATTTGATTTTTTTTTATACTGCCAAGTAGGTTGGTTAGTTGGGACTGGCTTTGAAATATTACCTGATTTCACACACTCACCTGATTTCCTTTCATCATCAACTGAAGAATAGCTTCAGATTGTAAGCATTTTATCATTAGTTCATGGCAATGCTGAAGCAATTTATAGCACATATAACATGCCCACAATGGTCTAGCTTCTGTTACAAACTGAAATCAATATAATTATGACAATTATAATTATGATACATAGTGATAGTAAAAAAAGTGAAAGGTAAATATTGTTTGAAAGATCATAAATAATTGTCAAGGCTTATAGCTAGATGCTCTCACCGGTCCTTAAGTGATTGGCGTGGTTAAGCAACTAGGCTCACGGTGAGTCTGTAGATGGGTGACCACCAAAGTGGTATAATTTCTTAGTGTCTCCCTGCTTCAGAGGGCATGTTAAGCTGTTGGTCCTCGTTGTAGTCATTAGACAACAGTCGTTAAGCCATGTCAGAGGCCTAATGGGCAGCTTGAGCAACTCTGACAGGGTTACCACTACCCATATGATAAGCAAGCAAGCAAGTATTATTGGATATTGTTAACTGCAAGTTTTATTATGTGACCGGTGGTATTCGTCTTCATAATTTTTGATGGGCCAATTAGTGTGGTTGGAACCGACCCCGAAAGACAATGAACAACAAAAATAATAGACTACCAACAAATGAGTGTTGCTCGGTTGTTTTATCTTAAATACTATATAATAATCAAAACAGCTGTATTGTCTATAGGGAAAAAGGTCTGTAGTGAACCAATTACAGTCAGCTTTAGCAGCTTAATGATGCAGGCTTGTAGCTACTCCCTAAGTGAGAGTCTCGCGAACGCTCAGTGTACAGCGGGGTACTGGCGAGATCGTTCACTAGTACCCAGAGCCCCCGCTACAAGTACTGTGAGGCTGGCTACCGTGGTGGTTTTAGTGGGTCGAGCCCCACACCACGTGCGACTAGAGCATTTCCACCACGTAAAAAAAGGCTTGTAGCTAAATGGGCAAACATATGTATCATTAGTTTTGAACATAAAATACATACCTCATAATCCGTTAATTTCTCATAAATGTATTGTAGATCTGTATTTATAATTGAATGCATCCGAATATTTTCTACTAAACATATTCTGCACATTGCTTTCTCCATTATACAAAATAGGATGTAGAAATTGAAGATTAGCAATACTTAATTTAATCGTCAAAGTACATAAGTTTTAACACGAAAGTGATCGTATTTCGATATAGATAGACTTTCGACCACAGAGAATATGAAGAATTTAATATAAATAATTTAATTCTACTATTACATTTATTCACTAAGTTGTTCAAATATTTATTTTTGGTAATGGCCTCTGAGGGGAATGCAATTTTTCGGCGTTATCACTTAAATATTGTAAAATACTCTTCGATAATAAATACTGAAACAAACTGAGATTATTATCTGAAATATTGACATAGGTTACCAAAACCACAGATAACTATATATTATTCAGAGACCAAAACATAAATACTCTTTGACCAAAAGTGAAATCTCTGGTTTCTTTGGCCTTATGAGCCTTCAGTAAATATATTTTTATATCATATATTTCCGTCATTGTCAAGTAAAGTCCGTCACAGTCAAGTCTGTTAGAAATTAGGGAGAGTCCGGGGCACAATTTTATCAACAAATAAATATGGTAAAAAGGAAAATATAGTTTTAATTTTCATGTAGTTTTTCGGTAACAAGACTGTTGCTAAGGAAGTTTGACAAGACAGTAAAAAACAATCAAAACGTATATAAAAAGAAATACAATGATCAAAAGAGTTTCACTGCTCATTTATAAAATACTTTTTCACCACTCCTCCTTAAATGAGATCCTAGAGCCAGTTCAACTCCTCAAACTTGCATTCCCTTCATACATCTTTCATGTCTTTCTCTACTCAGTCCTTTCGTAAAAACATCTGCAGGCATCTCGGTCGTAGGCAAATAACTCAGCTTTACCTTACCCATTCGCACCATTTCTCGAATGTAGTGATGCCTCACATCTATATGTTTTGTTCTCCGATGATGTATCGGATTTTCAGCTATCTGAATCGCAGACTGACTATCACTAAATAGTTCTATAACTTCATTACTATCAGTTAGCTCGCCCAGAAGTGCAGTTAAAAATGCTGATTCTCTGCATCCCTCCGAAAGAGCTACGTACTCAGATTCAGCACTAGAGAGTGCTACTGTCGTTTGCTTACGACTTTCCCACGCTATGGGACAACCTCCAAGTGTGAACACAAAACCAGTGTACGATTTTCTATCACACACATCACCTGCGTGATCTGCATCCACGTAACCAACCAGCCTATTCCCTGTCTTCTTGAATACTAGCCCGAGTTCTTTGGTACCATTCAAATATCTAAGCACACGCTTTGCAGCTGCCCAATGTGTTTGATCGTAACAACTGTTAAATTGGCTTAAATAGCTAACTGCGTATGATATATCAGGTCTTGAACATACAGCTAAATACATCAACGAACCAATTAGCTCTCTGTATGGCAGTATATTTGGTGGAATGTACTTGTCATCGTGTGGCTTCGCAAGTTTTAACCCACTTTCAATAGGAGTCTTTACACTCTTGCACTCACTCATCCCAAATTTCTTTAAAATTTTCTCAAGATACTCAGTTTGGTTGAGTTGTATTGAATTTTCTTGACGTTTGATTTTCATTCCAAGAAAGACATCTACTTCACCAAGGTCTTTCATCTCGAATTTAGTTTCAAGTTCCTTTTTTACTAATATTCTCTCCTTCTCATCGTTCCAAAAAATAAGAATATCATCAACATAAACTGCTATAACCATCATACAGTCATGTTTCCTTCTTCTGTAAACGCAAGGCTCAGTTTCGCATATCTTGAAACCTATGTCTAGCAAAACCTTGTTTAGTTTCTCATACCATGCTCTTGAAGCCTGTTTCAAACCTTCTTCAGTAGACAGACATGTCCTTCTTTACCGCTTTCCTCAAAACCTTTAGGTTGTTTTAAGTAAACCTTCTCTTTTAGGTCTCCGTTCAAGAACGCGGTAACGACATCCATCTGATCCACTTTCAGATTATGTTCCACGGCTAGAGCCAATAGTAGTCTCAATGTGCTGTGACGCACTACAGGTGCAAAAGTTTCATTGTAGTTTAATCCCTTTATTTGCGTAAAACCTCTGGCTACGAGTCTCGCTTTATACCTTATCTTCCCAGATTCATTTTTTATTCTAAAAATCCATTTAGAATCCACGAAGTAGCCATCAGATTTTTCTACTAACTCCCATGTTTGGTTTTTCTTCAGTGCATTAAGCTCCTCTTGAATAGCTTTGTGCCACTTATCCTTATCAACTCCTGTTAAAGCCTCTTCTATGGTCAAGGGTTCTTCCTTCATATCGTCTTCTGCATAGTATAGAATATAATTATCGAAGTTTTTCGGTTTCCTATCTCTAAGAGGATATCTTCTTTCAGGAAGATCTATAGTGTTTTCTAATCTTGGTACAGGATTCTCGCTATTTTGTATTTCAGATTCAGGAACTTCCACTTCCTCAACTGTGTTTACCGCAGATTGTTGTTCACCAGAATCTTCACAGTCGAAAAATTCATCATTTTCTCGTTGTTCTACACATTCTACTCGATGAACTTCAATAGGGGCATTCACTTCTTGAATCATTAAAGGTCTATTCCATATGTCATCAGGTTGCATCATTTCAGTCTTACGCACGACGCACGACGGGCACACTGAATGCCCGCGCGCTCCGGTAATTGTTTGTGTAGTTACTCAAAATGTCTTCAAATACTGTAAAATGTGCGCACTGTAATATAGTGATTAATGAAGTGTTAGCGTTTATTCAATCAAAAATGGATGTGATGGATGAAGAAAGCATTATACGTCTATGTGCAACGTCTTTCTTGGAGAAAGAAATTGATGTGGCTAAAAATTTGTTATTTGACTCGATTTCTGCAATTAAGAAAACTATGAGAAAAGGTGACGGCAAAAATCAACGCAACCTTGAAGATATAATTAATACACTAAAACGAGTGGATCCTGAGAAAATGCCAATTTTTGTGGCGAGAGAATTGCACCGTTTGCCCCCAGTTACGTTCGATCATATCGACGCGACTAGGTTACTAAAAGACATTATATTGATGCAAAATGAGATAAGAATACTTAAAAGTGATTTTGCGACAGTGGAACAACTAAATCAGTTGCGTTCGGACCTGGACAATATGAAACAAGCATCAATTGTTAACAACTTCGATTGTAATATTAATAAAAAAAGAGGAGGGTATCGTCATATTAATGCTTCCGATGGTGAACTAGATAGTGGGCCCGTAGGGCTAATATTAAATTATGGTATTAGCAAAACATCCAGATTACCTACCGACCGTGACTGTAACGATAAGCAGACGAAGGAGTATGTTGACATGACAGTCACTAATAGGTGTGTACCTAATCAGCTGACCGAACCGGTTTCCGATACAATGGGCCCAAGTCCGGTTGTCGAGGCGGAGCCGGCCGCGCCGCAGATACGATGCAATGACTGTATTACCGTGTCCCCAAATAGAGGAATAACGATGGCTGAGATTTTGCGTAAAAATAATGTGATTCAATCTAATGAGACGGAGGATAGTAATGATTGGACAATAGTGCAGAGGTCTAAGAGGAAAAATAACTATAGTGGAAAAGTTGGTAATGCCGATAAAGATATGGAATTAAATTTTAGAGCAGCAGAGAAAAGATTACCTATATATATAACGAATGTACATAAGGAAACTTCAATGGAGGATATCACCAATTACATCCAAAAGAAAACCGGAGAAAAAGTTACACTTACGAAGTTAACTATTAAGAATGAAAATAAATATAATGCTTACAAAATTTTTGTACCGAGTTATACCTTACAAATGTTTTTAAATGAGTCGATGTGGCCGAAAGGGATTGTTTTTCGTCGGTTTGTACATTATAAGTACAGGACTGCGGACAAACGCCCTGACATGTTGGTTAACGAAAATATAGTCAATGGATGATCCATATAGTAAAATTATTACTTTTAACTGTAAAGGCTTCAAGCGGTCGATAGATTGTGTGAGGACTTTCTGTGGTACGGCAGATATAATAACATTACAGGAGACGTGGCTACTTCCACATGATATACCTCTGCTGGGTACACTAAGTGACGATTATTCGTACATTGGCAAATCTTCGGTTGATACATCAACTGGCTGTCTGAAAGGAAGACCTTATGGTGGATTGGCTATTCTATGGAGAAAAAAGACATTTGTGTCTGTCACTCCCGTGGATTGCAGTAGCGATCGACTAGCAGCGTGTAAAGTGGTGGTGAATAGCGATTGTGCCGTATTAATTGTTTGTGTATATATGCCCGTAGAGTCTAGAGATAATCTTATCGAGTTTACGGAATGCTTGAGCGAAATATGTGCAATAATAGAGAGTACTAGCGTAGAATCAGTGTTCGTACTCGGGGATTTTAATGCCCACCCTGGCGGTCTTTTCTATAATGAACTTATGTATTTTTGTGGGGAGCAAAGATGGGTATGTGCGGATGTGGAACGCCTAAGGCTTAACGCAGGTGACTATACTTTTATCAGTGACGTTCATGGCTCTTGTCGATGGTTAGACCATTGCGTTAGTACTGAATTGGGTTATAAACTTATATCTAACGTAAAAATTCATTATAATGTATTCTGGTCTGATCACTTTCCGGTTGAAATAGAGTGCAATTATAATAATATTGTAAGACATAGGAAAGTGGCTTCAAACTGTATGCCTAACAAAATTGTGTGGGGTAATAGGTCCCCTGAACAAATACAGCTGTATCATGAAATTTGTAATAATGGTCTAAAATGTATCGATTTTCCGCAAGAATTTCAGCTATGCGCTGATAAATATTGTACAAATTTAGAACACCGTAGAAGTTTAGATTTAATGTATAACAGAATAATAAATACACTGTGCGAGGCAAGTATAAAGAGTTATAATATAGTTAATCATCGTTGTCATCAAAATAAAAAACCGGTACCTGGCTGGAGTAAGCACGTCAAGAAGGCACATGAGGAGGCTAAAAATAATTTTAATAATTGGGTCTGGCATGGGAAACCTTCATCAGGATGCATTTACGACGCTATGAGTAAAAGTAGGAAAATTTTCAAATCACGACTTAAATGGTGTCAAGACCACGCCGAACAAATTAAAATGGACACTCTGGCATCTTATTGTTCTGAAAAAAACTTCAAAAATTTCTGGAAACGTACTAACCAACTAAATATAAAGCCTAAGCAGGCTGAGTGCATTGACTCCGAAAGAGATCCTCGTAACATTGCAAATATTTTCAAATCATATTTTAAGGTAAACCCACATGTGTCCTCAGTAGCGAAACAGTGCAGTCTTCAGTCAGATATTTCTACCATTATACAAATAAGACCTAAAGATGTTAGGAGTATAATTGACCACATGTCTCGGGGTAAATCGCCAGGACACGACAGCTTGAGCGTTGAACATTTACAACATGCGGGCGCTCATTTACCCAGGGTATTGGCCATGTTCTTCTCCCTGTGCATGTGTCATGGGTATCTCCCTCAGGACCTCATGAGAACGATAGTGATACCAGTAGTTAAATGTAAAACTGCAGATATTTGTGATAAAAGTAACTATCGTCCCATTTCTCTGGCAACAATTCTGGCTAAAGTATTGGATGGTCTAATTAACAGGCATTTAAGGACGAACCTAAACCTGCATCACGCGCAATTTGGCTTCCAACCTGGCCTCTCTACTGAGAGTGCTATTCTCTGTATGAAGCACACAGTTAGGTATTATTTGGATCGTAGGACACCTGTTTATGCTTGTTATTTAGATTTATCCAAGGCTTTTGATCTAGTTTGCTATGAGGTCCTGTGGGATAAAATGCGTAAACAAAATGTAGCTAGTGAACTAGTGGAGATTCTAAAATTTTGGTATGACAATCAAGTAAATGTTGTTAAATGGGCGGATTGCTTGTCTGAGGAATACAAGCTAGAGTGTGGCGTGAGGCAAGGGGGAATTTCATCGCCCACCCTTTTTAATGTATACATGGATAGCCTGATTGGCGAGCTGAGTAGCATGCATGTAGGTTGTCACATTGATGGAGTCGCTGTCAACAATATAAGTTATGCTGACGACATGCTGCTGCTTGGGCCGACAATTGGGTCCCTTCGTCACCTACTGAGAGTTTGTGAGCGGTATGCCGAGAGTCATGGTCTCAAGTATAATGCTGCTAAGAGCGAGTGTATGATTTTTAGTCTTGGTGATAAAGCCCATCATGAACCTCCACCTATATTACTGAACGGTTCTCCTCTAACTAGAGTTAAAAAGGTTAAGCATCTGGGGCACATTATCACCGATGATCTGAAGGACAACGAGGACATTGAACGTGAACGCAGAGCGCTGGCAGTGCGAGGTAATATGTTGGCTCGCAGGTTTGCTCGTTGCTCAACTGAAGTCAAATTAACGCTATTTAAAGCATATTGCCAATCGTTCTACACGAGCAGCCTGTGGGTTAATTATACTCAAAAGGCATACAGCGCTCTGCGGGTACAATATAATAACGTCTTCAGAATGTTGTTGCGGTTGCCGCGTTACTGCAGTGCTTCTGCGATGTTTGCCGAAGCGCGTACGGATGACTTCTACGCAATAAGACGCAAGCGTGTATCGTCAATGTTGGCTAGAGTGCGCGGCAGCAGCAGCGACATTCTGAAGATAATATCTAGTAAATATCAGTGTCCGATACACTCGCTCTGGGTAAGCATCGTAGTTGGGACGGCAAAATAAAATAATTTAAGGTGTATTTAATGTAAAGTGTATTTAAATGTTATGTATATTTAAGTTATTTACTAACATAGTTTATAAGCTCCTGTTGTTACTAATCATAATGGATCATGTTATCTGATAATGAATAAATAATAATAATAATAATAATAATAATTTCCACGTTTTCATCATTGTTGTTTGCATGAGTTCCCATTTGATTTTCAAAGAAAACTACGTCTCTTGCTTTGTATAAGCTATGCGTCACAGGATCTATAAGTCGATATCCCTTTGTTGTTTCGCAGTACCCGACAAACAGTAGTTCATTTGTCTTGGAATCTAACTTCTTCCGTTTTTGTTTCGGAACATGCATAAACGCCCGGCAACCGAAAACCTTTAAATGACTCAGGTCAACTTTTCTGTTAGACCAGGCTTCTTCAGGTGTCATACCTTTAACAGCACGCGTAGGACATCTGTTTTTTAAATATACCGAAGTATTGACTGCTTCAGCCCAATACTCCTTGCTAAGTTTCGCTTCTTCAAGCATGCTTCTGGCCCGTTCCACAATTGAACGATTTGCTCTCTCACTAACTCCATTCTGCTGCGGTGTGTATTCCACTGTTAACTGGTGGATAATACCATTACTACGCAGAAAATTATTCATCCGTTCATTGACGTAGTCTTTTGCGTTATCCGTGCGAATCGATTTTATTTTCTTACCCGTCTGATTTTCAACAAGTGTTTTAAACTCTACCAACTTTGAAAATACTTCACTTTTATTTCGTAAGAAATAAACAAAGGTTTTTCTCGATTTGTCGTCAATAAACGTCAGAAAATATTTGTAGCCCGAAAATGAAGGAGTTTCTAAAGGCCCACAAACATCACTATGTACTAGTTCAAGAATTTCAGTAGCACGCAAACTCTTGTTTTGGAAAAGGTAATGTAGTTTGCTTACCTTTCAAACACGACACACACTGTGCTAACTCTGAACCCTTGAAACATATACTTCTAGCCAGTTTGTCACGTAGTATTTTCATGTTGACAATTCCCAAATGACCAAGTCTGCGATGCCATAGTTGGACATCATCATCAGCTTTTGTTCGTAAAGCTGAAAAAATGTGAGAATTGGAATTCACTACATAAATCCCCTTATCTTCCCTACATACCAACTCAACTTTACCATTCACTTGACATTCATCTGCCTTATACAACTTACAACCTCCTTTTGAAAATACTACCACAAAATTACTGTTCACTAACGTACTTACACTCAATAAATTCGCAGCTAACTTAGGCACAAAAACAACTCCATTCACACTCACGTTTAACTTATCTGAACAGATGTCACCTCGGCCTTCACCTTCCACCCTATTCCCATTCGCGCAGGATATTTGGACTGGCTCCTTCAACCTTTCATAGTTCTTTAGCCAATCTTTCCTGTTTGTCATATGAAATGACGCTCCTGAATCTAAAATCCAATCTTCTGAAGCATTTCTATAGGTGTGGAGTGCCATATTAGTGGTGTGTGCTTGACTGGTATGCTTCTTGGGGCAAAAACGAGCTTTGTGTCCTTCCCCACACACATAACATTCAATCTTCTTAATTGCTGTCTTCTCTTTCCCATAGCTTTTCTTTCTAGTAGCAATCAAAAGCATTCTGCGATAAATTCTCACTAGTTAAATTAACGTCCATCTGTAGTAATTTTGTTTTAACGTAGTCTGTTGTCAACGTTATATTACTATTTTCTATAGCCATTCTCATCGGCTCATATTGTTCTCCAAGCCCTTGTAGCATCAATGCAGCAAGTAATTCGTCGTCTACTTCTTTGCCCATGTCTGCTAGCTGATTGGCCAGCGACAGTATCTCCGTAACGTAAACTCGCGGGCTACTATACATGCTCAGCTTCTGACTCACAAGGCGTCCTAGAAGTCGACATCTATTATTGACTCCTTGGTCTTCGAAGGCAGTTTTTAAAGCATTCCAGCTCTCCTTAGCCGTAGTTGCTTTCTTCACATGCACCAAACAGTGTGGTTTTACCATTAAGAGCATCTTAGCACGTACCTTCCTATCTATCTTAAGACCAGCAGCAGTTGATGGTGTTTCCTCTATGTAATCCCAAAGATCTTCCATTACTAAATAAAGCTCTACTTGTACCTTCCAAGTAACATAGTTCGACGCGCCATCCAACTTCTCGATGCTTTGGAGTAATCCCCCAGATCCATGAGTGTGTGGTACTCCACCGATACCATCTCCAACTGCTCCGCTTACCGAATCCATCATTCGATAATATTCAATTGTTAACACCCGAAACGCTCTGCTACCATGTTAGAAATCAGGGAGAGTCCGGGGCACAATTTTATCAACAAATAAATATGGTAAAAAGGAAAATATAGTTTTAATTTTCATGTAGTTTTTCGGTAACAAGACTGTTGCTAAGGAAGTTTGACAAGACAGTAAAAAACAATCAAAACGTATATAAAAAGAAATACAATGATCAAAAGAGTTTCACTGCTCATTTATGAAATACTTTTTCAACAAAGTCATACATAGTCCTTGTCCAACCCCAGTGGAGACTTTACTAGAGTTTTGTTTACAACACGGAAAATGACAATTCACAATGCAGTGCAATATCGCACTTTCCTCCACTTGTGTACGTTGTCGAAGATGTTATGTCTACAAATCCACCATATTTACACATAAAAACTCGAATTTACACCAGTTTTAGAAAATAAAACATGCTTCGATGCGTCTTTTTCCGCGTTGGCGCCAAAAACCCTCAAACTAAATAGTGGCACAATTATGTTGCCAGAGGAAAATGTTGAAATCCCACAAAAGGAATGGCAAGTGTCAAAAATACAGTGCAAGTGCCAAAGAACCATACGACTGAAGTAAAACATCAAACGCTACGTGAGAAAGAGAGAGGGCAAAAGTGTCTCTCTTGTCCCATCAGTAATATACGAAACGTAATAGTTCTTTATATATATTTTTTTTAATTTCGTTTTACGGCTCTGGCTTTTTCGGCCTTATGAGCCTTCAGTAAATATATCTTTATAACATTAGCTTTCGTCATTGATTCAATGTCAAGTAAAGTCCGTCACAGTCCAGTCATACGTAGTCCTTGTCCTACCCCAGTAAAGCAGTGGAGACTTTACAGAGGTTTATATGGAGTTTTAGATTCAACACAGAAAATCGCAATTCACGGCAATATAGCACTTTCCTTCACTTGTGTACGTTGTCGAAGATGTTATGTCTAAAAATCCACCATATTTACACATAAAACCTCGAATTTACACCAGTTTTTGAAAATGAAACAATGCCCCGATGCGTTTTTCCACGTTGGCGCCAAAACTCCCAAGTGAATAGTAAAATGAACGTGTTGCCCGTTAACTGTTAAGTGATAAATTAAATTGCAGTACCTACCACGAGTTGTGTAATATTTTTGACAAATGTATACACCCTATTGGCATTATTTCATCAACATATAAAGTTTTTGAGAATATTCTCCATTTATTTACAAACCAGTAAATATTTATGACACGAAAAACTTGGTTTCTGAGCAAAAATCTTCTGTTCTCCAGCCTCAACCTTCTTACTTAAATGAATTTTGGTTCCATAGTTCTGTCGTATCTCTTCTTTAAATTCTTAACAATGCTGATGCCAGTTATTCCAATTTCATCATAACCCAACATAATAAATTTCAGTAACTTAAAAGTAAGGTACCTATACCTATAATTTTTGGTCTAGGAACAATGGCCGTGCAGCTGCAGTGGTAGTGGCCAGGGCACATAGCTCGTAGTACCGATGGCGGCTGAGGCAGAAAAGTAGCACAAGTACGGCAATTTTGAAGATCTTTGAGGAAGGCTTTTGTCCAGGAATGGGCGTCATTCGGTTGATGATTAAATTAAAATATAACGTGCGGTCTGTCTTATTGTCATGAATTTCAATTGTCTTATAATGGTGTCTTCACAGACACCAAGCACACTCAGACTCAGAACCACTACTTATTTGTCACACAAATAGGACTCCTTTGGGGAATCGAACCTGGGATACGACATGGCAAGGCGTCTTAACCGCTGCTATACACCCATAGTCTGTTAGACTTAGACTTGTTAGACTTTCGTAGTTCCTTGTGAGTTTGACAATTAGGTACAAGCAGGTATACTCAAGTGCTGAATAAATTCCATTATTTCATTACAGTATTCTATGTCAACTTGGATCATGTTTGAATATGTAATGGATAATTTTAAGTAAAAGTACAATTATATCAGCAACAGAAACCTCCTTTATGTAAAATTGTAGAAATAAAATTATAACTAAATAGTCTAATATTTTCCGGTTTTTTTATTCTAGGTCCCTACCGGCGAAGTTTCTTTAGCTTGTTCAAAACAAGTAAATAAAAAAGTCAAACCACCAGTTCATGACGAGATAGAGATGACGCTGACGATAGAAATGGAATCCGAGAACATGAACGTAAGAAAATCGATTGAATTTTACAGAGATAACAGTAAAATTTCGTGTCTTCTTTTGTTAAAGAAATAATCATTGTTTCAGGTCGCAGATTACGTAGTAGGATATTTGTTTTCCAGTTTGTCTTAAATCAACTGTTTGAACATGAGGAAAAATTCTGTTGCAAACTGAGTAATATCAAAATAGTGCAAGAAAAACAAAATGGACTATCTACGTTTCATTTTACGTTTAATTATCCTTCTACCGTCGAGTATGTAATCATCCTAAAAAAACAACGCATAGCATAAAATAAAATTTCAAGAAATTTTTTTACTAGCACATAAATAGTTAAGATCGAGTCTGAAAGTTTCATTGATTCGTCTAGGTGTTCAGGGTCTACTGCAATATGTTCTTTCTCCTATAATGTTTTTTTTTTCGTTTTATGCTGGCACTAAACAATAAACAAACAAAATACACAACGGCTTGTGGGCAGTGTTAGTCTCCGATTTCTATCGCCAGAGCAGCCTTTCGTGTTGTGATATTTCATAACACATAAGCCCGAAACTGGCACTGATACCCATAAACTGTCTCCAATATTTTCACAATAAATATATAATAATTAGTAAAAAGTAACTAAACCATTTCGTCTCTTCATCGCATGAAATGAATAGTGCGCACCTAAAACTATAAAACGAATAAAATTGGTATCCCAGGGTGCAAGTAAATAATATAATAATAATAACCTATCTTAGGACATTATTCACACACGGTTATCTGATCCCAAACTAAGCCGGGCTTGTACTTTGGAAACCAAATAACTGATATACTACATATACTAATTTTCTTTTGTAAGTATATAGATAATTACACCCAGACTCAGGACAAACATACATGTTCATGCACACAAATATCTGTCCAGGGTGGATTACACTGGACACACTTCCACCCTGACAGCGTCTTTAATTCGTAGGTAGTAAGGTCGGTTTTTGTAGTGTATGTGTTTCCACGTGGGTCGCCGACACTACGTTATTTTTCCTGCAGCATGTCGTCGCATATGATCCTTCAGTTGATTTATTTGGGGGAAAGCTCTTGAGCAAATTACACAAACATATGGCTTTTCCCCAGTGTGAACTCGAAGGTGTATCTTTAACGCGCCTTTTTCTATGAAACTTTTTGAACATATTTCACATTTGTGTGGTTTATCACCAGTGTGGATACGAAAATGTCTGTTCAATTTACTTTTGTCAACGAATCCTTTCTGACATATGCTACATACATAAGGTTTATCTCCAGTATGGATGCGAATATGTGTTACTAAACCACCAGGTCCCCTAAAACTCTTCTGACAAATTTCACATGAATACGGCCGCTCACCAGTGTGGATACGAAAGTGTGTTCTCAAATCTTGAAGAAACATTGTGGTGTACGAACATAACTCGCATTTATGTAGTTTCTTATTAGGTCTATGAATTAGAGAATGTCTATAATAAGCACTACCTGAAGCGAAGATTTTCGAACATACGTTACATTTCAAAGGTTCGTCAGAATGGTGTTTACGCATGTGATTGTCTAACATCGATTTGTCTTTGAATCTGGTTTGACAAATTTCACATTGATGGGGCTTGTCAGTATGATTGCGGACGTGTATATTTAGTTGCCGCGTCTCTCTAAAGCTGCTCTGGCAAATATTACATTTGTACGGCATTTCTCCAGTGTGGATGAGAATGTGTCTTTTCAAATCACTCTTCCAGTTATAACATTTTTGACAATAGTCGCATATGTATGTTCTTCCGCCATTACATACTTCGCTGGAACTTTTCATACTGGTTTTCTTTTGCTGTGAACCTAAAATTATAAATAAAAAAAATTAAGTCATCGACATAATTTCATCAACGACAAAAATCGTATCCAAATGGATAGTAGCGAGAGATACTACTAAAGCAATGGCTTAGTGCATTGTTATTACAATTAGTATAAGATTATATATTATGGAATATGGAGTTTAATTTTTTTTATATAGACAACAATAATAATTCATATACAAATATATTATGTGCGGGCGCACAAGGCATATTAATCCCTGTGTCACGGGGTACTCTACTAACATACAATTGACGGACACAAAGTAAATCTCGACTCAGGACCGCTACGCCACACATGCAGTCATAATCATGAGTTTGGTTTTTCGACTGAAGGCGTTATCAAAAATTTTGTAAAGTAGGCTCTGCTTAACAAATTAACAATGAGTTGCCTTAATCAACTGATCATTTGTTAATGTTTTTGTATTTAAATGAGCTCACAAAGAATTTTTATACAACCTAGGGGGATCAGGGAACGCGTGGATATGTTTTTAAAAAGACGTTAAAATAATTGAAGTTGAATTATTTAATTAACCCTAGATTACTAAGCTTCGTCAAAACGACGACGCGGACTCGGACTCAACAAAGTCGTATAATTTTTGAGTGCGTCGTCGTACGTATTCCAGTTTCCGGCTAATCTCTGTCGACCCGCGGCTCGGGAGACGCACGAGTGTGTTTTTTTATAGGTGCCCTGTTTGCGCCGTTCCAGCCACCATGCGTCGTCGAATCGACGAAGGTTAGTATTTAATTAGTTAAGTAAAGTTATTCTTGCAGAGTTATTTTTTTTTTATATGTTGTTATGCCTTGATACTTACGTTTCTTGCTTGAAGATTTACTCTTTTGGGCTCTTTTTCGTTTACTTCTTTTTACCGACTTCATCGAAATAAGAGGTGTATTATCATCCGAGTCTGACTGTGTCTGTTCCTGTTCTTTGCTTGAAATATCGTTTTCATTAGTAGATAATTCTGTGGATAAGCAATCGTTATTATAATACAAGTTAGTTGGTTACCGGCTATGCTCGGCAAAAAGCTTTGCCCCAGCCCTAGAAACTTGTGTGAAAAATAGCGCCATCGGAAAACTAGATCTGTTTAAAGTTTTAAAGGAGTTGGGCATGAACAGACGCCAGCACATCCAGCTACCCCAATCTGACAAATTTCAACTTATCACATATTAGCAAAACTTCTACCAGATCCAAATTAACTAGATATTTCATTGATAATATATAAATCTTTGTATAGTACTATTGGCTCAATCTTGTAAAACCATTTGTAGGATAGTCATTACTGTAGAATAGAATACTCGTTATTGTACACACAAGCAGGATAAATAGGTAGGACAAAAAATAATAATATAATTTAGTACAATGGGGGGTCTTATCGCATTAAGCGATTTCTTCCAGACAACCTTTGGATGGATAGCAGCTGTAATTGTTTTAAAAAAAGGGTGTGTAACAAATGAAGTAATGGATAAAAAACATTTGTAAAAAAAAAAAATGTGTATTAAAGTGTAAGGGGTATACCAAATACATGGTACCTATGACCTGTGTGGTGACGGCGACAAATATCAGAATCAGAATATCATCACCCCATCTCATCCCGTGGGGGGCGTAGAAGTCGACCCGAGGGAATATCTACCTGAGGAAGGGCAGCAGCTTCTTTCTGATTACTATGACCATCTTACTGCGATCGCCAACCCGCCTGCCAAGCGTGGCGATTATGGCATATCCCCTCAAGACGATTCTTGAGGGAGGCTTGTCCAGCAGTGGACTTATTTAGCTGTAATGATGATGATGATGACTACATATATGATAAACATAAATACATACATAAACATTACATAATATATACATTCTATAAAGAGATGCCTCCATTTTGTTAACTAGTTGTGGAAGCTTGTTGTTGGCATTTATTTATCAAAATTTGTAACCAAATGTATGTAGCTGTTAGCTTCCCCTAATAAAATAAAATTAACTACAATGTTTGAATTGCATTTATCAAAATACAGGATGTTATTTTTCAGATGTTTGTGGTGTGATTCCCATTTGTGGTAGGTAAATTTTTTTAAATTTTTAGTAAAATATCCATCATTTACATCTTCTATATTTAAAGTACTTGCCATCCGTGTACGAGATCGGAGATCCCAGTTATAAGCGCATATAGCTTACGGTAACCAGGTACTTATAGTTGAATACTACAATAATACATGGATTATTATTGAAGGCAAACTATGTAGGCAAACTATTTAAGAGAGGTAGGGCATAGCGTTCATTCGCTCAAAGAGCAGCCCGACTGGGGAAGTACCTCCACCTTACAGAAGAGTGTGAGTAAGGTCGCCAGAGCTCATTGGGGTGGGGGGAAGGGTCAGCAACACTTGTTTGCTGACTCTAAAAGGCCGGCAACGCACTCGCGACTCCTCTGTGTCGCGAGTGTCCATGGGCAGCGGTGATCACTTACCATCAGGTGACCCACTGGCTCGTTTGTCGCCCTCTGATATAAAAGAAAAAAAAAAAAATGTTCACAATCCACAGCATAAAATTAGCAGCTTACCATCATTTTCTTCATCACCCAAGTCATTCAAAACTTCGTTATCAGATAATTCTTCTTTCACTTCAATCTCAGAATACAGATTTTTAACTGTTTGCATGGGCTGAGGCATTTCATACTCAGTTTCCGGTGATGACGGTTCCTTGTCTAAAACGAGAGAACAATTATAACAAAGTTTATACATGAAGCGACACCCATTCCAGTCAAAAAAGTTAAGCAAATGCCATATTGACGGGTCGGTTGGCATGGTTGGTAGATGCTTGCTCTTCATGCTGCAGGTCGTGTGTTCGATTCCTACCTAGCATTTATCCTGAGTCTGAGTGTAATTATCTATATAAGTATTATATTTATTTTATCAGTTATCTGGTATCAATAGTACAAGCTCTGCTTAGTTTGGGATCAAATGACATACCATGATATTATATTATTATTATATAGCATGATCGCAGCAGCATTTTTTATAGATTAGAAACTGTCTAAAAGCTCCTTAGATGGAAAATATTGTATTATTTAATAATATAATAAATTTCTTAGTACCACTTAATATTACCAGAAATTTTTGATGTTCAGTGACATTCAATGAGATCAGTATGCAGATATCTCGCTTGTGCAACACTGCACATACAATAAGTAAGAACTGGCAATAACTCAAACTGCTTGCTCAAGAACAGGGAATGTTTATCCTCTGAACCTAAAACCCATTGCGTATAGTGGTACATCAATGTTTACACCTCATAGACACAAATGTCAGGTTAGTACCAATGCACATTAAACACAGATGCAGATATGTATTGCAAAATTGTTGTTTAAATACTAACCTTCATTATCAATGAGTTCCTGTTTAATTTTCAATATACTATTTTCAATGCAAGGTATCTCCACTTTAATATGAGTATTGACTGAAGAGGCAACTGTAGCTGTATCATTTGAAGTAATAAGGAGCACTTGGGTCATGCACAGCTTGTTAACACTATATAGTCGTTTATCTATAAGGCTTTGGTCCTGTTCAAACAATCAATTGATTAGTACTTGGGCAACCAATATTCAATCACTTTGTGTCAGTTGTTTTTTTAAGACAATGTTTAGACTAGGAAACTATCTTACCAAACATGTACTAAATGGACACAGTGCATGGAAAAATCCAAAATAGCTATAAGCACAATAACTGTATTTAGGTGTGGTTAGTCTATAGATGGATAAACGCCAAAGTGTTTAAATTTCTCAGTGGATCTCACACATTAATGTATAATATACCTCTCTTTAAGAGAGGTAGGGCATAGCGTTCATTCGCTCAAAGAGCAGCCCGACTGGGGAAGTACCCCCACCTTACAGAAGACATTCCTTAATAATAACATGAATAATTTTAATGTTGTGTTTCCGAGTGTGAGTAAGGTCGCCAGAGCTCATTGGGGTGGGGGGGAAGGGTCAGCAATACTTGTTTGCTGACTCTAAAAGGCCGGCAACGCACTCGCGACTCCTCTGGTGTCGCGAGTGTCCATAGGCGGCGGTGATCACTTACCATCAGGTGACCCACTTGCTTGTTTGTCGCCCTCTGATATAAAATAAAAAAAATTAAGCTGTCAGCCCCAGTTGTAGTTGTAAAGCCATGTCAGGGGCCCACTGGACGGCTTAAACAACAGTAACACCACTGCCCTTAAGAGAACTAACTAAAGTAATTATTAGAATTGTGTGCCCCATGGCTACAATCCCATTAAACTTTATAAAATATAGCTATACAGTTTCCTCAAAACTGTTCAGTGGTCTTTGTGTGAAAGAGTAAAAAACATCCATATATCTATCCACTCAGAAACTTTTAGGAAGGTTTTTGTATTTATATTAGTATTTAATATCATTTTAGCTGTCCCCTGTTTTAACCTGCAGTGAACTTTATAAATTATTGCCTATGGGTTACTTGGATAAATAAGCTATATTACTACAAATCCGTTTGGTAGTTTTTGTGTACATTTGGATTTATAATATTACAGTTGGATCTGTAAGTCCTACACTGAATTACTACTAGATTTAATAATGTAAAGTTAAAGGTAAATTTAATAAAGCTAAAGTTTACTTGAACTTTTTGTCGGTGATTGATGTTCCATCACTATTGACAGCTTATCCTATGCATGATTTGACTTTTTTAAACTACCAAGTTGGATGGTTAATAAGGGTTGACTTTGAAATATTACCTTCACACTCCCCTGATTTCCTTTCATCATCAGCTGAAGAATGGCTTCAGATTGTAAGCATTTTATCATTAGTTCATGGCAATGCTGAAGCAAAGTATAGCATATATAACATGCCCACAATGGTCTAGCTTCTGTTACAAACTGAAATCAACATAATTATGACGATTATAATTACGATACAAAGTGATAGTATAAAAAGTAAAAGGTAAATGTTGTTTGAAACATCATAAATAATTGCAATAGCTATAGCTAGATGCTCTCACCGGTCCTTAAGGGATCAGCGAGGTTAAGCAACTAGGCTCATGGTGAGTCCGTACATGGGTGAGCGCCAAAGTGGTATAATTTCTGAGTGTCTCCCTGCTTCAGAGGGCATGTTAAGCTGTTGGTCCTCGTTGTAGTCATTAGACAACAGTCATTAAGCCATGTCCGAGGCCTACTGGGCAGCTTGAGCAACTCTGACACTAGGGTTACCACTACCCATACAATAAGCAAGCAAGCAAGTATTATTAGATATTGTTAACTGCAAGTTTCGTTATGTGACCGGTGGTATTGGTCTTCATAATTTTTTATGGACCAATTAGTGTGGTTGGAAGAAAACCCACCCAGAAAGACAATGAACAACAAAAATAATAGACTACCAACAAATGAGTTTTGCTTGGTCATTTTATCTTAAATACTATATAATAATCGAAACAGCTGTATTGTTTATAGGGAAAAAGGTATGTAGTGAACAAATTACAGTCAGCTTTAGCAGCTTAATGATGCAGGCTTGTAGCTACTCCCCGGGTGAGAGTCACGCAAATGCTCAGTGTACAGCAGGGGTACTGGCGAGATCGTTCACGAGTACCCAGAGCCCCCGCTACAAGCACTATGAGGCTGGCTACCGTGGTGGTTTTAGTGGGTCGAGCTCCACACCACGTGCGACTAGAGCATTTCCACCACGTAAAAAAAATAGGCTTGTAGCTAAATGGTCAAACATATGTATCAATAGTTTTGAACATAAAATACATACCTCATTATCCGTTAATTTCTCATAAATGTATTGTAGATCTGTATTTATAATTGAATGCATCCGAATATTTTCTGCTAAACATATTCTGCACATTGCTTTCTCCATTATACAAAATAGGATGTAAAATTAAAGATTAGCAATACTTAATTTAATCGGCAAAGTCAGTTTTAATACGATAGTGATCGTATTTCGATATAGACTATCCTATAAGACCACAGAGAATATGAATAATTAAATAAAAATAATTTAATTCTACTATTATATTTATTCACGTATGATGTTCAAATATTTTTTTTTGGTAATGGCCTCTGAGGGGAATGCATTTTTTCGGCGTTGTCACTTAAATATTGTAAAATACTCTTCGATAATAAATACTGAAACAAAACAAACTGCGATTATTTGAAATATTGACATATGTTAACAAAAGAATGAAATAAACTATTAAATAAATAAAGTTTTTTTTTTTCAATTCAGTTTTACGGCTCTGGCTTCTTTTGCCTTATGAGCCTTCAGTAAATATAGTTTTATATCATTTATTTCCGTCAGTGTCAAGTAAAGTCCGTCACAGTCAAGTCATACATAGTCCTTGTGCAACCCCAGTAAAGCAGTGGAGACTTTACTAGAGGCTTTTATGGAGTTTTGGTTACAACACGGAAAATCACAATTCACGGCAATATCGCACTTTCCTCCACTTGTGTACGTTGTCGAAGATGTTATGTCTAAAAATACACCATATTTACACATAAAAACTCGAATTTACAACAGTTTTTGATAATAAAACATAGCCGCGATGCGTCTTTTTCCGCGTTGGCGCCAAAAAAAAAACCACTACTATGTTGCCAGCGGAAAATGTTGAATTCCCACAAAAGGAATAGCAAGTGTCAAAAATACGAGTGAAGAACCATACGACTGAAGTAAAACATCAAACGCTACGGGAAGAAAGAGAGAGGGAAAATGTGTCTCTCTTGTCCCATCAGTAATATACGAAACGTAACTCTTTCTCTTTTCACTAACTTATATCTCTCTCTCAACTTCCGCCCGCCTCACCCGATCACACTTCTCGTAACGCTCCAGCTTACCCACGTCAAGCGTGCGTAAAGAAATTTTACTGCAAAAGACGACCGACATTGCAGCCTGGTTACAAAGTTTTAAGTTAAAAGTGAATGTGTATGTATTAAGTGAATAGTAAAATGAACGTGTTGCCCGTTAACTGTTAAGTGATAAATTAAATTGCAGTACCTACCACGAGTTGTGTAATATTTTTGACAAATTTCAAATACTTAGTATACACCCTATTGGCATTATTTTATTAACATATAAAGTTTTTGAAAATATTCTCAATTTATTTACAAACCAGTAAATATCTATGACACGAAAACCTTTGTTTCAGAGCAAAAATCTTCTATTCTCCAGCCTTGAACCTTCTGACTAAAACGAATTTTGTTTCCATAGTTCTATCGTATCTCTTCTTTATGGTGATGCCAGTTATTCAAATTTCACCATAACCCAGCATAATAAATTTCAGTGAATTAAAAGTAAGGTACCTACCTAAACCTATATTTGGTCTAGGAACAATGGCCCTGCAGCTGCAGTGGTAGTGGCCAGGGCACATAGCTCGTAGTACCGATGGCGGCTGAGGCAGAAAAGTAGCAGAAGTACGGCAATTTTGAAAATCTTTGAGGAAGGCTTTTTCCAGGAATGGGCCTCATTCGGCTGATATGATGATGATTAAATTAAAACTTATAATGGTGTCTTAACTGACGGACACCAAGCACACTCAGACTCAGAACCACTAATTATTTGTCACACAAATAGGAGTCTTTTGGGAGAATCGAACCTGGGATACGACATGGCAAGGCGTCTTAACCGCTGCTACACACCCGTAGTCTGTTAGACTTAGACTGGTTAGACTTTCGTAGTTCCTTGTGAGTTTGACAATTACAAGCAGGTAGGTGTAGGTACATAAGTGCGGAATAAATTCCATTATTTCATTACAGTATTCTATGTCGACTTGGATCATGTTTGAATGTATAATATATGTAATGGATAATTTTAAATAAAAGTGTAATTATATGAAACCTCCTGTATGTAAAATTGTAGAATTAAAATTATGACTAAAGCTCTCCGTAAGTGATCGGCAAGGTAAACCTAGGCAAGCAATCAGTCTATGGATGGGGAGAGTCAATGTGAGTAATTTTCTCTCCGTCTCCGTGCTTCCCGTCGTAAGACAGCAATCGTTAAGACATGTCTAAGACAGCAATCGTTAAGACATGTCATAGGCCTCTTGGTGGCTTGCACAACTCTGACACCAGGGTCATCTCTGCTCATACAATAATGAGAGAAGATAGGCGATAAAGACAAGATAGGGTACCTAGCGGGTGTAATTGCTTGTTATTTTAGAATGATTCCACGCTCTCCAATGTAGATTGATTTTCCGTTTGTTTCCAGGAAAATAATCCTGCTTTTTCATGACGGTTAATATAAAATTACAGGCAGTGGCGCCAATCAAGTATTTCTTAGTCAATTAGAATGATTACACATTATCCAACGAGTAGATTGATTTTCCATTTCTTTCCAGGAAAATAATTCTCCTTTTCCATGTCGGTAAATAATTACAGGTCGTGGCGCCAATTAAGAATTTCTTTGACTTTGATTATTAAGTATATAAATAAATTCGGACTTTTATGCTTAGAATTTAAGAGAAAAAATATATTGTTAATCAAGTCAATGAACTCATTCATTAAATACACCATTTTCATATCAAATATCAATTTTTCAGCAAATTACCCAGGCGTAACTGAAAATATAATTCGCTTCTAGAATAGTACTTACCAAAATAATTCACTTTTGAATAAATAGCAATAGGCATGAATTTCAATTGGTACTGAGATGATAATTTTGTGATAACTATTTGTAGTGTACTCAGTATTTTGCTTAGGATATGGAATGTTTTGTAATACAAAAGGAAGATTTTTTGATTTGCCGTTAAATACAGAATTCTAATCCCAATGTAATGAAATCTTGTAGAATATCAACGTTAATTTCGAAATATACTCCACCATAATCCATTATTTGCAAGCGTATGATTCTCAATCGATCGAGATTGGCTTTTTAACGTAGAGCAACATTTGCACAAAAATTATCCGAAAACGGCCGAGCCTCTCATCAGTTATCAGTTAGGCAGTTACCACCAAAATTTCAGAAACTGAACTTTAAGCTACTTATATTATCTTGAATACCTCCTTAAGTCTATTTACACTACAATGAGAAAATGTACATACAACCACACATCTAGACACCCGAAACACGGTTCAGTCCAGTCAGGTAAAAATATAGAGAGATCACAATATAGTAAAGTTACACACACATAGAAGTTTATGTACGTTCTTGTACTATATAGGCACATAATATAGGCAATTTGAGTAATTAGCCCGCTGCGACCCGCGAGGCGCCGCGCACCGCCATTAGTAAGATTACTTTGCACAAAGCTAATATTTTACGAAAGGATCACTCGAGTAAGGTAATGTTGATAAGGGTATTTTGAAGGAACCTATTCCTATTTAGTTTTGATATATAATTATATTTATTTTGAGTAGGTACCTAATAAGCAGGAAATTCTCGACTTTTTGAATAAGTAGATCATAATTACTGTTTTAACAAACATTCCTTCATTTAAGGTATCTGGATAAGAACCGATATAAAAGAAATTTATGTTAGACCATTCCGAAAACATCTTCCCACCATCGACCATGTCGAATAAACAAAGGATAATCAAAACTGGCTCAGCATTTTAACATACAATAAAAATGCACTCGAATGGAAAGAAAGAAAGTTTTATTCCCAACAAGCACATACAACTTAGTTTATATAAGTGTTCATTTAGCAACATGTAACATTATCCGTACAAGCGAGGCAGCGTTTACTCCTACAAGTCTTCAAGTGCTTCAAGTCTTCGTCGACGACGGTAATTGATAGCATGTTCAATCCCGGGTAAAAAGGTTCTGGCCTCCCTCGTTTTATATTATCAGCAAGATAGTGATAGCGAAATTTGTACAATATTGCTGTTCAAATGTAAACGAGTGCAATCTTATTGGATCTATAATTGGAATTGGATGCATTAGAAAAAAAAATTCCTATAGTAAAACAAGGAACTTCTAGAGCAAGTTGAGATGTTGAGACACAATCCGATACTCGCCAGCCGATAGTAAGTATGCCAACCGCGAACTCACCGCGACCTTCTTGAAAGACTAAGAAAAGAAAATAATAATTGTATTTATAATTCATCCAATTACAGTACTTAAATCTAAACTTTTTTTTTACGCTGGCTATAGGAGAGGTGAGACCGAGAATAATAGGTCCGGCATTTGGGCCAGTCCTCATAAAGATTGGTCACGGTGCTGTAATTTGGCCGGGAATAAGCCGAGTACCTATATAGTTAAATATTTACCATGCCTCCAATTATAAGAAATGGGAACCGACTAAAAGTGTTTTGTATTCCGGAACCATTACAGTCCGCCAAGTAATAGGTCTGCTGTAAAATATTCCATTTGTGTAATTTAAAAGTTTATTGCGCTCTGCAAAGTAACAAACGAAAAAATATGGACGTAGATTTATCGTTGTTTTATGGCTCTTCTTACATCTATGGAGGATTATTGAGAGATGTCAAGGTTGATTTATATTTCAAGGTGCGCACTATTTGTTTAGTTATGAACTTTAATTAAAACCTGCTTAAATTATGATGCATTATAATGAATATATTTTTTACAAATTTGCATATGCTCAAGTAGCCTTGTACTAATGTTTCAATCGACTCCAGTGCGAAGGCAGTTGAAACGAGTCACTCTCAATTATTTAATTATTATTGCTTAAGGAAAGACAACCGCACTAGGGAATAAATCCCGGCATCTCGGGGAATGTGAGAAATTTTGACACAAAGCACACTCAAAAAAACCTTTCTAATACTCATCCGATAGTGTACAAAAGTGTAACCTTTCAAATTAATATTTTACCATTTTTTTTCATTCAAGTTTACGGCTCTGGCTTCTTTGGCCTTATGAGCCTTCAGTAAAATATATTTTTATTTAATTTATTGGTCAATGTCCTGTAAAGTCCGTCACAGTCAAGTCATACATTGTCCTTCTTCTACCCCAGTAAAGCAGTGGATACTTTACAAGAGGCTTATTATGTAGTTTTAGAGACAACACAGAAAATCGCAATTCACGGCATTATGGCACTTTCCTCCACTTGTGTACATTGTCCATGATGTTATGTCTAAAAATCCACAATATTTACACATAAAAACTCGAATTTCCACCAGTTTTTGAAAATGAAACTATGCCCCGATGCGTCTTTTTCCGCGGTGGCACCAAAACTCCCAATATTTTACCATCTAGTCCTAGGCACACAATTACATGAACCATTGAAGTAGGTACAACGTAGTATAGTATAGTAATACAAACGGTGACAACGTATCTAGGTATCGTTTCTGGACTAGGAATACTTATTTGGTGTTTGTTTTCTTTAAGGAACATAATAAGACAACATTATTGAAATATGACATGTCACAAATTCTAAGTAGGTATGTATATTTATATCTGGGAAAATGATTGAATTTAGATATATAAAATTGCTTTTATTAAATCAGTCCCGTTTACATCAAATGTTCCTAATTCCGAATCGATGCCTACGTTGGCATCGATTATATTCAACAAAGTTCAATAAAACCAAACAACAAAACTGGGACACGAATGACGAGGTGACTGCTTAACCGCTGCGCCACACGTACAATTGTAAGCGCCATTATTTTTGCTCCCATACCGCCAAACTAAATTAAAATAAGAGAAAGCCACAAGCGTTTTAAGTAGGTACAAGATTAATGCATTACGGGGCACATCGCAGCCCTTTCGATGTCTAATCGATCTTTTAATTACGATCGATGTTTTGGACGCTGGAGTAATCGGTTCTGAAAATCGATTGAGAATGGTTCATACTGGCTGTTCTAATTTCCAAATTCTCGTAAGTATTAGTGGCTATATATTTATTTTTTATATATTATTTATGGGTTATATATATTTTGTTACATTGGTTGGTTATTCGGACGTTCGATTTTCGAAATTAGCATTCATTTATCTTGAATGGGCCATTGTTAAAGACGAGAACTATAAACCTTTCAAACAAGATTTAAACTGTTTTAATTTATATAGACTTTTAAAATTGCTTGTGAGTAGTTAAATGATTTAGTAGAAAACTAAATCTAGCTAAACGTGTGTGTGCCGTAGTGCATAAGGGGTGTTAAAAATATATTTAGCAAAAATTCAGTCTATCCAATAAGCTGATTTTTACCAAAACACATTTTTCTATTCTTACCAAAACGGCAATATTAATTTAAAATGTAAACAATAAAAAAGTTGCGCAATATATTTGCGTGACTTTTGAGAAGAAGAAGTTTAGTTTTTGTAACGGTAGTATGGGGCTAAAATACTTGTTCGATATTTGCACGAATTTTTATGACTTTGAATCTTTTTGTAACTAATGCATAAGGCTACTAAGTACTACTAATTTGTTATAAAATAACCTACTTGTATTCCTTACAAGTAGGTTCTTTTCCCACCAAAACTTCGATAAAAGAACATTATTCATTTTGAGACAGAGTCAATTCATATTACAGATAGTTCACGTAACTCAGCAGATCAGTCAAGTCTATATGGCTATAAGATCTCCAGCGAGCAATGTGCAGTAAGGCAGTGAGAGCCAGACGTCTTTGTCATCGATGTACTCCTTAGTGGTGTTATAACCCCTAGCCACAAGTACACGTTTAATATGTGTCTTAAAACTTGTGTCAGGCAGATCAGTAATTTGAATGACTGCGACTATTTGTATGATTGCAGCGGACAGTCGCCTAGCCACGTCGTGTCCCGGGATAGATTCCCGCACTTGAATACTATTGGGTCATATTGAATATAACTGGGATTCGTCTCAATTCAATTCAATAATTTATCTCCATGGTATGCCTTGTTGGTCTAGGTAGCGTATTCACCCGCAGTGAACGAGGCCCTGGGTTCAAATGCCGGGTCGGGCCAAAAGTGATTATGAGACTTTTCTGCAAAAAGAAAAATTTCTCAGCATCAGCCCAAAGTCTGGGAGTTGGCGGTACCATACCTCGGTGCCTCGGAGAGCACGTAAAGCCGTCGGTCCTATACCCGACCTTTTACGCGGGTGTCGATAGGAGTCCCATGGGATCATGAGAGTGATGGAATAATAAGTGATCCTGTGTTGCACTCATTTGTGCACTATTATATCTCCCGCGCAGATGGCTAATCTCTATTGAGAATGGTCACCGTGACCGAAATTCGGCTAGGAGGACATTATTATTATATTATATAATTTTTTAAAATTACTACTTATCCAACTCTTATGCAGCTTTATCCTTTTTTTCAGCGTTTTCAAAAACCATTAACCATGTCGGCGTGGCGTCGACTGTACAGATCGTTCAAAATTATTAATGGGTCTTAGATCGACCGTAGCCAAACGTCACGCACGCAAGTTCGTGTAATGAATGTTCCTCATTACCACAGGTAAATTAAATTTCGATTAGGCTGGTGGCTTTTATACTCGTATGATGTAGAGTCAACTTTAGTTGATAAATCGACATGTCTCATGTCTCGCTCGATTTTGTCTAATGAACAGGGAATTAAGAATGTTTTAGTGTTCAGGAATGAATTGAAGGACAAAGAGGTAATTTCTCTGTGTTCGGGAATTGCAAAGTGTTTGTAAAGTCCTCCGCGATACAGAGACACATATCTCTAGTGTGAATCACCCTAGGCCGATTTATACGATTCTTGTTTGAAATTAATATAAGTAGTGGACCAGGCTACGAACGTTTTACGTTTATAAACCCTGTATGTATCTATTGTTTTACGTTTGTAAATTCAAATTCAAATTATTTATTTCGGAAAAATATCCATATAATGTTAGTATAACTTAGCCTAATGTTAGTATCAATTACATTATAATTATATTAAGGCCCACTTGCACCAAAAGCTAGGCTAAAATAAACTAACTCGAGTTAAGTAACTTCAGGTTATTTCTTTTAAATTTTAACTCAACATTCTGTTGCGCCAATGAAAAATAACACCGAGTCAACACTAACTGTGTGACTCGGTGTCACACAGTTAGTGTAACGTGTTTTTCTATTTTACGTTGGTATCATTAAAGAGGTTTTGTTCCGTAATGTAATCCAGCCAAATATGAATGAGTAAACAATTAGTGAAATATTTATACATCTCTTTTTGTCACTAGAAAACTTTGTATATGACTGTCTCATGTGTCAAGTTTTTTTCAAAGACATTTCAATTTGGTCGTTTGTGTTTGAAACCAATCTGTCAATTTCGAGTCCTTCAAATATTGTCATGGCAACGTTGACATGATCGACCTTTCTGCAACTCTTTTTTTATAAAAGTCCGAGCTAATATTATATTCGACGATTTCTTTATCATCATCAGACAATAAATAATCACTCATAATTGTTTAGGACACAAAACGGTTTTAAAATCTCCGACATTCACTTCTTCAACCCAACATAACCTCTCAAACGAAACAAATTTGACATTACTAATCCGGAGTTGGTGATTTAACCCACCAAAATAGCTGGGTTAAAATTTTAATAAAATAACCCAAGGTTAGTTCCTAACTCTAGGTGGTGCAAGAGGTAATTGTAATTTAACCCCATATTAGCCACTAACTCTGAGTTAATTCATTTAACCTGGGGTGGCGCAAGTGAACCTAAGGGTGTCTGGACTCTAACCCACCTGTATAAAAGGGGAGAGTCCCACCGATCAGAAAACACATTCAGGATGCCATTGGAGGAGAAGCGCAAGCGCTCCATCATAAAACAATAGGTACATTTTAATTTGGCAGATATTTAATTATGGCAACCAAGCAACTGGTAAACATACTTACATAATCTATACATATAATAAAATCGTAGGAAAGTCAAAACTGTATATTGAATATTTTTTTAAAAGGATACTTGGGCGTGATCTACAATCGATATCGAAGCCAAATATATAGTTTTTAGATTTTTTTTCTGTTTGTCTGTATGTATGTCTGGGCTAAATTCAAAAAGTATTACTAAGTGGTCGGATAAACATATACATACATACATGGACTCACGCCTGTTTCCCAGAGGGGTAGGCAGAGACAACGGACTTGCATTTGTCACGATCCTTGCATACCTCTTTCGCTTCGTTTACTGACATAATATTCTTCATACATGCTCGCCGGTTTAGGGTACTTCTGACCTGCAACATATTATCACGCTATCACCTATGGGGGAGGAGCTGTGATAATTTATAAAATTATACGCGGGTAAATCGGCGGGTTACAGCTAGTTATAAATACCTACATACATATGATAGATAAATTGCACCCGGCCACGGAACGAATAATCGTGCTCATTGCGCAAATATTGTGGAATCAAACCCACGACCTCTTGTTTAGCAGTTATCAAAGGCCCCATAGGCCATTCGTATGTAACAAAGTTCTTATCAATTTGATTATAATAGTTCGTACCACTATATGTTCCATGTAGGTACGCAAAACGCCCCATAACTATTATCATAAGCCTTTTATTGCTCAGCAATATAGATACAGATTCGTTCACATAAAATCGGATTACCATAGAGCTCATATGTGCTGTAATACCTGTATGAAACTCGCTGGAGTATCGATTTATAACAGAGATAAATACGGTTTTGTATCCTATGCACCTGGAATACTGCAACGGCTAAATTAAACATTTGTATTGTTGTTCTAAAACAAAATATCCGGGATACGCCTTCAGCGATATATGCACGACTTTAGTATGCCTGACTAAAGTTGGGCAGAATAGCGTTTCATATCAACCGACAGACGTCTACTGCCATTCACCAGTCTTGCGCTACTCGCAATCAGCGGCATCTGGCGTCCCGCATAAGATCATCGGTCCATCATATAGGGGGCCTGCGCTCATTGTAAATAGTTTCCATTCATTTGATTCTATAAGACAACGCCCGCATTAGGGTATCTAATCCCTGTGTGTAAACATAATAGACGGACACCAATTACATCGAGACTCAGAACAATTATTTATGGGTCACACAAATAGTTGTCCAGCGTGGGACTCGAACACGCAACACGATGCGGCGAGGCGACTGTCTTAGCCGCTGCGCCCACACGTGCAATCAAAAGTTTCCTTTCGATATATATATTTTTTTAATTATGCCAGCCGAATGACGTTCACAGCTGGCCAAAACTGCTACTGCTGGAATTAATCGAAATAGTTATTTATTTAATTAAATCTTTTTGCACATGGATGGCAAAAAGATTTAATTAAATCCTGTATTTAATCAGGAATTAATTACAGGGGCGTAATTAATTCCGGAGTATAAAGTATTTTTCAAATTTTACCAAAAGCGTTTTTATCTCAGAGCATTATATTAGCTGTGCCCCGCGGTTTTACCCGCGTAAAAATTTATAAATTATCACAGCTCCTCCCCCGTGTAGGTGATATCGTGATAATACGTAGCCTATATGTTGACCCGACCTCTAAGTAATATTCATGCAAAATTTGAAGTAAATACATGCGGTACTTTTTGAGTTTAACCCGGACATACATACTGACAAACAAACACACAGACAAAAAATTCAGAAAACTATATTTTTAGCTTCGATATCGATTGTAGATCACGCGCGAAGCATCCTTTAAAAAAAATATTCAATGTACAGTTTTGACTTTTCTACGATTTTATTATATCTACTATAGATATATTTTTATATATGACGAATGCGTGTTGTGAGATGGCTATACTGTTCGTGGAATAGTCCGCCTCTGTACATGGAGAAAGATTTAAATAAATAATAATTTCAAGTAATTCGTAACAATTTCTTGAGTAGCTAATAGGAAATAATTAGAGCCCATTTTAAGTTTCTCTTTGTGTTTTCAGGCAATTATGCATTAAGTCAACAATCAAATGCCTAATCTAAATTTTGAATAGAAACCACATCAAATGCTTGATGTATCCCTTTAAAGCTTCTTCATGAATATGTTCACACGCTGTACAGAGCTTAAATTTCTGTACGAACCTACAGAAATTGAACAACTTGTGAAATATACCTATTGTAATCCTCCACGACCATCTCCAGTTTGCGCAAATACAGTTTAAGTATCTACGATGGGTATCTATTATGGTTCAGTCAGCGCGATCCATTATTTAAATTCAAAGAAAAGGTTTCAAAGAGAAAGGTATTTAAGTGCATATTGTAGTAAGGAAGAATGAAATAAAGTGAAAAACTACTTAAAGACACTTAATTGTGAAGCTTTAATATTGTCTACAAAAATAATTACCTACACATTTTTAAACGCACTTTTTATTCGAACTTTGCTAGCATACTGTACCGTTGCAGTCGCTGTGCCAGACTGGCGGGAGTCAGCGTCAGTCAGAGTCAGGGGAGGGCAATCCAGAGCCCTCCCAGGGTAAGTGTCCCGACCATCTGGGACATGGCGCAAATGGAGGCCACTGGAGCAGCATACCGCGTTCCCGGACTCCTCCCATCAGGCGCCACGATAAGTCTATGATAAGTGAGAGTCCGACGAGCCCACTCGCAGACTCATTTTGCGGATGGCATGCGTAGGCATTCCCTGCCTTATCAAATAAAACCGTACCAAAAAGCTCGCAGATTCCATATCCGCAGTGGATAAATCTTAGTTTAAACAAAATATTGTCTCCGGGCTAGCTGGTTGATGACCTTCAGTACCCCTTAGCCGGGTAGTTAGAGCTGGCATAAGAACACCCATGCTAACCATTACAGGTAGTCAGAAGCCTAATATAATCGTACACCTAGTTGAATCATGGTTACTGGTTACCTGAAGGTTTATGGATCAGATGGCGGCTTCTGGGCAGCTGACCCAAAAGAAATAAGAATAGAATCTATTCTATTAATTTTAGACAGTTTCGATGTGTGTATATTCTAATATACACGCATAAGGTTCACTTTCAATTGGGAAAATTTGATAGATTGGGGTAACTGGATGTGCTGGCGTCTGTACTCTGCAAGAATCCATCTCGGGACACCAAGTGGTGAATTGACTGTTTTAACAGCTCCGTCAGAGACGTGCAGTCAGCAATCAAGTATTTACTTAGAACTAAATCTAAGAAGAAAGATGAAGTAAGAAATTTTACAATGTATGGATTCGGTTTTAATTAAGTACGGGTAAACGAAACAAAAGTATAATTGAAAAGGTTTTATAACAAATTTGAAAGTGTTGCGGCAATGTCCGCACAAAGTTTGCCCACAAAAAGTATACACAACGTTCCAACAGCATTACGTAATGTGTACCTTATTCATAAAGAGGAAAATGTGTAATTAACACAGAACAAAGGGGAAACAGAACTCCGAGTTGTGTAGGTAAACCGAGGAACCACAGCCAACTTAAATTCCTACCCATGTTGGATATGGCTTCACAGAACCAAAAAGTTATGCAAATTTTTATTGACCAAAAGAGAAAACGGTGGAACACGAGACACCTTATTTCTAAGCGTACACCGTTACTTTACCTCAGTTACAAAGCTGTACCTACATTTTAAACCATAACTCATAAGCTGTTCCTATTTTTGGAACGAAGTTCCTTATCGCGCGTTGTAAAAGGGGGCTAGACGGAAAAAAATCTTACGAAAAGTTGTCACGACACTTTTTGCAGCTGTGCGGCGTGCGCATGTTTCTCTGTCTGTCTCTCTCTCTCTATCTTTTATAGAAAGCAAGCCAGATATTTTCATATCAATTTCGCATTGAACAGTGTGGTGTCGCGACGATTATTTTTGTTGAGTGTATACAGGTTTTTAAATAATAAGAAATAACTTCGTTCCATCCGGGTGTTCCTTGACACCTCTCAAGTTTTTTATTTAAGAAAAGTTAAACTATAAATTTTCGTACAAGATATTACAAAATTTTAGTATGCTTATGATTCATTGAAGAAGCTAGGAATACCCAATTTGACTGCACGTGTGGCGCAGCGGCTAAGACAGTCGCCTCGCTGCTTCGTGCCCCAGGTTCAAATTCCGCGCCAGCCAACTATTTGTGTGACCCATAAATAGTTGTTCTGAGTCTTGGTGTAATTTGTGTCTATTATATGTTTATAAAGTATTAGTTAGACTCCCTAGTGCGGGCGTTGTCTTTTAAAGAGGAAAAAGAAAAAACCATAATTCATAAGCCGTTCCTATTTTATATTTAAAAAAACATAGCAGGAACTATACATTCTCGTACAAGATCTTACAGAATTTTTGTATGCAGGTCACCTAATTTGACTGAATCATCAAAGTATTATAGGAGCTAGGAATACCGAATTTGAAGAATTTTTAGAAAGTATTCTAAATTCTAAGGTTCTCGAGTGGCGACCACGAACCGGAAGACGCAGCGTGGGCAGGCCCCAAGATGGACAGATGATCTTGTGCGGGTCGCTGGAAACTGCTGGATGCGAATAGCACAAGACCGGCAATTGTGGAGATCTTTGGGGGAGGCCTTTGTCCAGCAGTGGACGTCTTTCGGCTGATATGATGATGATGATGATGATTCTAAATTTCAAATTGACAGCTCAATTACGGCTCAAATATACTATTATGCTGAATGATTAGACAGACACGATTGAGTCGCAAAATGGGGGTTACTTTTTATTGTTAAACCCTACATAAAGTACTCAATAAGATATTTTATAAAATACTTCTGAGTAAATATGTTTATGAGGCGCGCACAGCCAGTTGCTATCACCAGCCCATAAGTGTTCGGCGAGGTCAAGCACCTGGGCACGCGGTCAACCTATAGATGGCTGACCGCCAAAGTGGTTTATTAAATTAACGTTCAGCGCTTCGGAGGGCACGGCAAGCCGCCGGCCCCGATTGTAGTCCTTAGACAACAGACGATAAGCCATGGTAGAGGCCTACTGGGCGGCTTGAGCAACTCTGACACTAGGGTAACTACAGCCCATATTACAAACTAAGTAAGTATGTATTTTTTGTTATGTGGTGACAGTGGCGAATATCAGAATAAATAAATTATGGTTTATTTCTCTCTTAAAGGCGCATACATCGTGTTGTTATGTTAAAAACATTGTTTAAGCACTTAATTAAAAAGCCTCTGAGAGATCTGGAGTCTGTACTAGGCTCGAAACCTGTATAACAGATCTCCAGGCTCCCCCATCTTGGACATAAAGTTTAGAGGCTTATTTACATATACCAAATAAACAAATTTATAAGCTAAAGTTTAGAGAGAATAATAATGTTACTAGAATTTGTAATGTGTTACACAACTTACACATACGAGGCAAAGTAGAAAATAAAACAAAAAATTAAAAATTGTGTGAGAGATGTCACTAACCCATCTCATACCTTCTTTCTGAGTACTATGACCGTCATTCTGCGATCGCCAACCCGTTTGCCAAGCGTGGCAATTATGGCATACCCCCAATTTGATGATTGGGGGACGCTTTTGTCCAGCAGTGGACTTCTTACTGCTGTTTTCGTCATTTACCTGTCGACTTTGGGGACAAATACCGAATATGCTTTTAACGGTCACCGTAGCCGAGTTGGTAGTGCTCCTGCCTACGAAGCTGGTGTTCCTGGGTTTGAATCCCGGTAAGTGCAAATATTTGTGCGATGATTGATGATTTATGTATTTATCTATATAAATATGTATATCGTCGCCTGGTACCCATAGTACAAGCTTTGCTTAGTTTGGGACTAGGATGATCTGTGTGACATTGTCCCCAGACATTAAAAATAAAAAGAAACTGTATTCTACTAAACTCTTTAGAAATAGATGGCGTGTTTTCTTGAGGACTATTTTCTAAATGATCGCCTTACATTATTTCAGTATGCCATAACACTATAAAGCCTCTGTTAGCACTTGATTTATGCTGCACTTAGTTGGAATGAATTACATCTCGGCTTACCTCCGGGCGAACGTGAAAGCTTTCGCGGCGAATAATTATGCGAACTATGAGAGTGAATTTTAGATGTGTAAGCTTAGAGTTAGACTTCATTACTAGAACTCGACTGCACGTGTGGCGCAGTGTTGAAGCCGCTTCGTGTCGCGGGTTCGATTCCCGTGCCGGTCAACTATTTGTGTGACCCATAAATAGTTGTTCTGAGTCTGGATGTAATTTGTGTCCGTCAATTAACTATATGTTAGTAAGACACAGGGATTAATAACGCTATTGCGGGCGTTGCCTTTATAAAAATATAACTAAACCAGCTCGTCAAACAGAATATAGTTTAGGTATACTACAGGTGCGTACATATTTTTTTTTCCATTTCTCTAATATTGAATAATCAAAAAGTAGGTCACAAACTCACGACTGATAGTCTGTTATTTTTCATAGTTATTTTTTTATATATCAATTCTGTAGTTTGGGACAAGCAATCAACAAAATCAGCAATACAAACAGAAAAATCTTTATACAACAGGTGCCTACATAAAAATTGAAAAAGTTCCATTCCATTTCGCAAATTTTGAAGATTCAAAAGAAAAACAATCTGTCGACTGATAGTGTATTATTTGACAAAGTTACACATTTTACTCTGAAAGTTTCTTTGTCAAGCTCTCTGTATACTGCTTTCAATTTGCTCTTTAATTTCGTACTGGGTCCAATGTCGACGTTGCGATATTTTTGTGTACACTTTTTTGTTGGAGATCTCGTTTAAAGTTAGCCAGTTTCCGGAACTTAACTGCGCTACAATCCGTTTCAGAGCAAGAATAGAACAAAATACGTTGGTATGTGACGGGCCTGTTGGCGTGGTTGGCAAATGCTTGCTTTTCACTCCGGTGGTCGTGGGTTCGATTCCCACCCAGACAAATATTTGCGTGCATGAACATGTCTGTTTGTCCTGAGTCTGGGTGTAATTATCTATATAAGTATTTATTTACAAAAGAAAAGTACTATATGTAGTATATCAGTTATCTGGTTTCCATAGTACAAGCTTTGCTTAGATTGGGATCGGGTGGCCGTGTGTAAAAAATGTCCCAGGATATTATTATTTATTTATCATATATATATTTATGTATTTTATTGATTTCAACTTCTAATCATATATTGTCTCTTTATTTTACTTAATATAGATGTTAATTGTTACTTCCGATTAAATATCAGTCATAACGGCCATTCTCTACGAGACTAGTCAGCTATGCAGAACATATTTTACATTGACATTATATTTTAAAGATGTCTGTAAGTAACTTTATTTTCATTTTAAGCATGTCTTAAATGCTTAAGATGAAAATGAAATCATAGTTATAATAACTATGATTTAAGAATTATAAAAAAATATAATTAATAACAGCTCCATCTGTTGGTAATGATCCAACTTATATCTTATCTTATATCCGCCGTCTTAGCCGTGTAGGTCTCGGTAAGATGGCGTCAAGCGTTTTTACTACGTTAAGATAATGGAGCATCCAAAGAGTGTATAAATTCGAACACCAAGGTGCGGTGGTGAAATGGTTAACGGACATGAGTCTGATTACCACCACTGCATAATACAAAACTCATTTAATAGATGACTGGAACTTGGTTATAGAGTAGTACAGGTTAGCGTCGCAAAAATGTTCCATGTAGTCCAGTGATACAGACGACAATCCGAACAAAGTTAGAGAGAGTTCAAGCAAAGGACCAAGTGCCTTTTGATTTTGGCGAGGTTGGGTTCATCATCATCATCATCATCATATCAGCCGAAAGACGTCCACTGCTGGACAAAGGCCTCCCCCAAAGATCTCCACAATTGCCGGTCTTGCGCTATCCGCATCCAGCGATTTCCAGCGACCCGCACAAGATCATCGGTCCATCTTGTAGGGGGCCTGCCCACGCTGCGTCTTCCGGTTCGTGGTCGCCACTCGAGAACCTTTCTGCCCCAACGGCCGTCGGCTCTACGAGCTATGTGCCCTGCCCACTGCCACTTCAGCTTGGCAATTCTTCGGGCTATGTCGGTGACTTTGGTTCGCCTGCGGATTTCGACATTTCTGATGCGATCCCGCAGGGAAACTCCGAGCATAGCCCTCTCCATTGCTCTTTGGGTGACCTTGAGCCTTCTAATAAGGCCCATAGTGAGCGACCACGTCTCTGTTCCGTATGTCATCACTGGCAACACACACTGGTCGAAGACTTTCGACTTGAGACACTGCGGTATTTTGGACGAGAAGATGTTACGTAGCTTCCCGAACGCTGCCCATCCGAGTTGGATTCTACGATTGACCTCCTTCTCGAAGTTGGACCTACCTAGTTGGATGGTCTGTCCTAGGTAAATATAGTTCTCTACAACTTCGAGTGCAGAGTCACCAACTTTCAATTGAGTGGGTGTAACATGGACGTTTGACATGATTTTCGTCTTATCCATGTTCATTTTCAGACCCACTTGTTGAGAGACTCTGCTGAGGTCATCGAGCATTGTACCGAGGTCTTCCATGGTCTCAGCCATGACTACGATATCATCGGCAAATCGAAGGTGAGTGATGTACTCGCCATTGACATTGATGCCAAAGCCTTTCCAGTCCAGAAGCTTGAAGACGTCTTCCAATGCAGCGGTGAACAGTTTCGGAGATATAACATCTCCCTGTCTCACGCCTTGCTGCAAGTGGATAGGTTTCGAGATCTGGTCCTGGAGTCGCACTGACATAGTGGCGTTTTCATACAAACACTTTATCACCTCGATATACCGGTAGTCAATTTGGCACCTTATGAGAGACCTCAGCACGGCCCATGTTTCGATAGAATCAAAGGCTTTCTCATAGTCCACAAACGCTAAGCACAGTGGCTTGTTATACTCTTCGGTCTTCTGTATAACTTGCCGCAGCGTATGTATGTGGTCTATGGTACTAAAGCCTTTTCGGAAACCGGCTTGTTCGGGAGGCTGGAAGTCGTCAAACCTGCGCGCGAGACGGTTCGTAACGACCCTCGAAAACAACTTGTAAACATGGCTCAGCAGTGTGATGGGTCTATAATTCTTCAATAGGGTTTTGTCGCCCTTTTTGAAGAAGAGCACCACCCCACTTCTGTGCCATGCTTGTGGCGTTTGACCATCTAGTATGACGGAGTTAAATAACTTCTGAAGGGCCCGTAGGATTGGTGTACCACCCGCCTTCAGAAGCTCTGCTGTAACTCCATCATCACCAGGCGCCTTGTTGTTCTTGAGTTGTTTGAGAGCCATTCTAATCTCGTACAGGCTGACGTCCGGGATGTCTTCGGTGTAATGTCGGGTTAGTCGTGCTCTGGGATCTGAGGCATGACTTTTGACAGGTGGCTGTGTTGTCGTATATAACTGTCCGTAGAACTTCTCGATCTCTCCCAGCAACTCAGGTTTAGACGTGACGATTCTACCATCCTCAGTCTTCAGCTTCGTCAGTTGGCTCTGTCCAACAGACAGAGCTCTTGCGAACACTTTAGAGCCTTTGTTTCGCTCGATGGCCTCTTTAATACTAATTGTATTAAATTGCCGCGTGTCGCGAGTCAAAGACTTTGAGATCTGTCTGTTGAGCTGCCGATATCTGGTAGCATCATCTGAGGATGTCAGAACCATTTTCCGTCTATCTTCCATAAGTTGCAGGGTAAAGTCAGAGATCTTTTTAGTTCTGTTTGTACGGCGGGCCTTGAAGACCTTAGACCCAGCCGTATGGACAGCTTCTACGAGCCTGTCATAGTATGAGTCCACTTCCTCGCAGTCTGCTAGGCATTCGAAACGGTTTTGCAGTTCGAGCTGAAATGATTCGGGGTTTTGGACGTGGATAGGTAAAGGTCGGAGCGTAGACTTTATCAGTCGGGACCTCTGGAGTTTGACATTAAGGTTCAATGAGCCTCTGACCAGTCTGTGATCGCTCCCGGTTTTAACCGCATTGATCACGGAGACATCATTGAACATCTGTCGTCTCGTCGACAAGATAAAGTCTATCTCATTTTTAGTTTTACCATCCGGGCTCACCCAGGTCCATTTGCGGTGATCCGGCTTCCTGAAGAAGGAATTCATCATAAAGAGTCCCTCCTTCTCCATAAAGTCGGCCAACATTTGGCCCCGGGGGTTCCGGTCACCAGTTCCAAATTGCCCCACTCTCAGCTCATTACCGAATCGTTTGCCCAGCTTCGCGTTAAAGTCCCCCATGACCACAGTGAAATAGGAGTTAGAGGTATGTATGGCTCTGGATATGTCCTCATACATAACCTCGACCTCATCGTCGGAGTGTGTCGAAGTGGGTGCGTATACCTGTATAACCTTCAACGAATACCGCTTGGTGATTCTGAGTATAAGGTACGCAACCCTCGTCGACACACTCTCGATTTTCACTATGTTGTTCACGAGGGACTTGTGGACTATGAACCCGACACCACCTTGGGATATTTGGTCACCCTCCCGGTAATAGAGCAGGTTTCCGGATTTAAGTATTATCGAGTCCTCCCCCTCTCTTCGGACTTCAGATAATCCTACAATATCCCAATGTAACCTGCTCAATTCTTCCTCCAGTTCGGTTATCTTCTCGTCGGACCGCAGTGTACGTGTGTTATATGTTGCCAGGGCCAGAGGTCGTCGGTGTTGGTAACGCGGAATCTGCCGGGGATTCTTAGCACCCCCTGCCCTGCCGTAACCGCGCCTGTTACCACGGCTGGGAATAGCAGGGCTGCCGGGGACTGGGGGCCGCGGTTTGGTTGTGTCCATCATTTAAGGGGATTTGCCATAATCGCCACGCTTGGCAGACGGGTTGGCGATCGCAGTAAGGTGGACATGGTACTCAGGAGAACGCTGCTGCCCGTTCTCTGGTATATATTCCCTCGGGACGACTTTTACGTCCCCCCACGGGATGAGAGGGGGTGGTGATATTCTTAGGCCGTCACCACACAGCAAGGTTGGGTTGCAATACAATAATTGAGCCTTGTTAAAAATCTTTTGAAGTTGACCCGGGAACAAAAGCTGTATCCTTATTATCTGCTGCTTAATGCAGTTAAACAACGCAGGTGGAATGGATGGAGGATTTAGAGTTGGATTTATTAGGACTATATGGACTGGTATTACCAAGACCTTACTAATTAAAATAACTACAACATAAATTAAACGTTCTTTTTTCCTAAGATGAAAATACAATTTTTTTTTTGTTTAAAAACTGCTAAAGGCATTAAGTCATTTAATTTCTACCAGTCAAATGAGAGAACATGGTAGGTACACTAAAGTATAAAAATATAGGTGAGAAGATTACATATAAGGAATATAGACTACACATATACATATCATATATATACTTACATACTATGAAATATATATACTGATGTATATTATATGGAGACGTTCTCAAGGAAGGGCAGGTCAGAAGTACCCTAAACCGGCGAGCATGTATGAAGAATATAACGACAGTAATCGAGGCAAACACGTGTGCAAAGATCGTGACAGATGGAAATCCGTTGTCTCTGCCTACCCCTCTGGGAAACAGGCGTGAGTCTATGTATGTATGTTGTATATCAATATGATAAATAAATAATACAAGAGATAAAATTTATGTTGTAGTTTATTTTAATTAGTAAAGTCTAGATAAATAAGTAAACATTTTCTTTTGTAGCTCGCATTTGCTCGTGTCGTCGTAACTCAGATTTAATAAACTTTTTTACAGAAAATGCAAACGAGAAATATGAAAAACCTACGAGCCAAGTAAATTTTAATAAGCATCTTAAAACAGATTGTGAAGCACGTGTTTGCCATGTTTCATTACATTTGCGTCGAAACATTTCAAAAATACTCGTATCTCATATAATGAGTCCCATCAAACCAGCAAAGTATATAATTTCAAACCATGAAAAATTCACGACGGCCGCACAGGGACGTAATTAGAGTTATATATTTTCAAGTAAGTTTGAGAAAATTGGCAGTTGTCAAGGTTGATAAATATGATGGGTGTAACAATGATGACAAAATAACGCTTTATTGTAGGTACAGTAAAATATGAAGAAGTAAAAGAATACTAGAAGTAGGTATACAAATTATCTTCCATAAAGGATACGAAAATTGGTAGACCTTGGTTGTCTGGTAGATGATAGAGACAATATGTGATATATTGTATTATAACATTTGAGAAAATGTTATAATACAATACACTACACACCCATCATATTTATCAACCTTGACAACTGCCAATTTTCTCTGCTAGTTACTGAGTACTAAAATACCTATCTGTACTCTCAGATGTGGAAAAGTGAAGAAAATTGGGGCGCTCATAGCTAGATGCCCTCACCAGTCCGTATGTGTTCGGTGAGGTTAAGCAATTAGGCTCACGGTCAGTCCGTAGTCCATAGACCGCCAAAGTGGTTTAATATCAGAGCGTCGCCGTGCTTCAGGGGGCAAGTTAAGCTGTCGGTCCCAGTTGTGGTCATCAGGCAACAGTGGTTAATCCATGTCAGTGGCCTCCTGTGCGGCTTGAACAACTCTGACACTAGGGTAACCACTGCCCATACGATAAGTAAGTAACTGGAAAAGTCAAAACAGTAAAATCTTAAGAAATTTCGATTTAATCGTCCTATATTGCCTAAGTAGGGCCCTGATGGGTGAAATAAAGAGCTATAGTGTTTAAAAAGAATTCATTGGAGCGTTCTCATTTTCCCCGGCATTCATTCCAGTCTAGATAGAAGAGCTTCAACAGGTTGCTGATGTAAAGATTTTCTCCAAGCACTTTACTGTTTTTGGAATCGTGTCAAGTTGAAATGTGTCTGTGGTGACTCTTGATGTTGTGTAGTGTAGTTTAAGAGTGCTTATGTATTTTATTTACATTCACCGAAAGTATTCAAGAACTGAATATTTTGTATACATTCAAGTCAGAAAACCAAGGTGAAGTAGCGGAGCAATTAATTCACATAGGAACTATACCTTATGGTTGTGGCTTTGTTTACATAAATGTATACATTATTCAAACAAAATATGTCTATTGTTTTTGTAAAGAAGCGCTTTGCTTCCTCTATCATAAGCACGGCTAAGCTGTGGAAAACCCCCCCGAACGAGGTGCTTTAAGATTCAAATAACGTGGCTTTATTCAAGGCTAGAGTTAACAGGCATCTTATTGGTACGCGCGGTCCCCCTTCGACCACATCTTAACTTACCGTTCGGTGAGATCGTGGTCAAGCGCAAAATCATACAGCTTAAAAAAAAGATTTAACAATTTGTGACAAAGTTTTTAAACATATTGCCTATAATACGGCAGTAACAGTGACCTGTACATGGTGTTTTGCAACATAAAATTATTATTGAATTGGTATATTCTAAGTTTCCTAATCCAACTACTTAGTTTAAAGAAAACGTCCAATTTGGAATCTTAGAACTTTGAGATTTGACAAACTAAGCCAAGTGCGATTCAGCTCGCCCATGAAGGGTTCCGTAGCAGCAAGTAACATAATATAAAAGTTCTTGTAGTAGTTGATTGAATGAAAGGTAAATTGTGGTTTACGATTTATGAGGTATTCAAAAAACTACCTACTAGAACTCGTTCAAACCAATTTTCGGTGGAAGTTTGCATGGTAATGTAATGAAACCTGAATATAATTTTTGACGAACTATCCACAGATAGCTCACATGATGGGTTTGCCGACAGAAATAATCTAGTTTCAGTTCTAAGTATGGGGAACCCTCAAAATTTATTGTTTCTTTTTTAGTTTTGTGTGAAAATCTTAATGCTGTTCACAGGATACATCTAAACCCCAAGTTTCAACATTGTAGTTCGTATAGTTTCGGAAAAAAGTGGCTGTGACATACGGACGTACAGATGGACAGACGTGACAAATCCATAAGGGTTCCATTTTTTGCCATTTGGCTACGGAACCCTAAAAACACAGTCGAATTAAAAAGTCCTCCTTTTTTGTAGTCTGTAAAATGATTTATAACTCGTTACAACTTACACAATCAATAAAAAATATGTTTTCAAAACAATTCAAATCTATATATGGTTTTCTTATCTCCATAATCGATGCAGTGGTTGCTTCTGAATATAAGAGATATTCTATCCCTATAATGACCATTCTCTATAAATAAGAACCGATATAGTTCGTACTAAATAGCTAGTCAGAAAGGGCCAGTGAGAGTTTCAAAATACCCAACAGTGGACTAAAATTGATGAGAATAAAACTTCTTCATAAGCGCAGGTATGATATATAGTTGGATATTATATTGCAATTTGTGAGGAGAGACGTAAGTCTCATTGTGCGAAGTAGGTCAAGTTCTTTTATAAAGAGTATTGTTAAGTCACAAAGAAATGCTTTGAGGGATGTGGAGGGTGCCCGAGGGCGATATGGAAGTATCCTTAAATATTATATAGACTATTTATTATATATACAAAGGAATAGAGTGTAACATAAGTAGAAGGTTTCCTTTTCATTTCTGTTAGGTTGGTTTTATTTGTCGAGTTAAACTAGTAGTTTCAGATGTCATTTACAAAGAACGTTGTCGTTTGGAAGTTATGTGCGTTCAAACATTTAGTTGATCCATTTTTATTTATGATTACTGAACGAAACTTAACTGCTAAATATAATATATAATCCATACTTTACTGACAGAAGACAGATACAGAGAAACAATGTATGTATTATTATATCTTAAAGTTATTATTCGTGCTTGATAATTGACACCCAAAGTGGGACTAAATCTACAAATATACAAAGGAATAGAGTGTATACCTAACAGAAGTAGAAGGTTTCCTTTTCATTGGTTTTATTTGTCAACTTAAACTAGTAGTTTCAGATAACTTTGTTATTTACAAAGAACGTTGTCGTTTGGAAGTTATGTGCGTTCAAAGATGTCGGTGATCCATTTTTATTTATATAGATTACTGAACGCAAATTAACAGACTGCTATATATAATATATATAATCCATACTTTACTGACAGAAGACAGATACAGAAAAACAAAGTATGTATTATTATATCTTAAAGTTATTATTCGTGCTTGATAATTGACACCCAACGTGGGACTATATCTACAAATATACAAAGGAATAGAGTGTATACCTAACAGAAGTAGGTTTCCTTTTCATTGGTTTTATTTGTCGACTTAAACTAGTAGTTTCAGATAACTTTGTTATTTACAAAGAACGTTGTCGTTTGGAAGTTATGTGCGTTCAAAGATGTCGGTGATCCATTTTTATTTATATAGATTACTGAACGAAAGTTAACAGACTGCTATATATAATATATAATCCATACTTTAGTGACAGAAGACAGATACAGAGAAACAATATATGTATTATTAGATCTTAAAAGTTATTATTCATGCTTGATAATTGACACCCAACGTGGGACTAAATCTGTATACCTAAAAGAATATTCACTCTTACCTCCTCTAAATATTGAGTATTATCAAAAAGGGGTACTACTTTATTATAATTAAATGATTTTGTTGAAATAATTATGTTTGAAGTAACTTGGAGATGTGTATCGATTTCCAATGGTAAAAGAGCTACTCTTTTCATAACCAGAATAATTGCATGCTACATGTTTATTGGATTTTTTACTCATTTGTGTCACGTCATAGCCATGTCTTGCCGTTTGCTGCTGCAATTTTGAATATACAATATGGCAGGTGTAACGAAAACTGATTCTTTGATTATGAGCTGTGTACTGCGATTTTTTTATATGTTCAGTCATTCAATATTTAAAAAGTATACTAGTTGAAGTTAGAAGGTTAAGACAATTATGGTAGAAAAATTGAGAGCAATTAGTGTGGGGCAGTGGTTAAAGAAAACACCCCACTGGTATCTCGGCGCCCGCAGATTTAGGGATCCTCCGAATAGAACCGCTTTATTAGTAGGTAGCTTTTAGTACTTCTGTAAATAATAAAGTCTACAATCTATATAACCCATGAAAGAGGGAACCACCTTTTGCTTCCAACCTCGGTTCAGGACGGTTACTGACATGTTATGAGATTTAACTATCGCTTTACGTTAACATGCAAAGACACGGGATACGCGTCCGATTGAGAATTGGAGGTATATTTAGGTGATACGAATAAAAAATAAAGGTTATGGTGGGAAATGATAGGACCGCTGTTTGTGTGACCCATGTACTGTTAATCCGAGTCTGAGTGTACTGAAAGTCCGTGAATTTGATGTTTAAAAATCCGATCTTCCCCATGATTCAAGGATTCAAGGAATTAACAAAATATTTAACGAAATCCCGACTGCTACATAGAGTTAGTATGGGAGAAGATTTTTTGGATGCCATTTAAATGATTGAATGCTACATGTTAATTGCAACATTTCCGTGTACACACGGCTACATATCAAGCTATACATTTCCAATATAAGCTGACATCTCATTGTATGGAAATTCTATACAACGCGGGGTCAGCTGATACTGGAAATGTATAGCTTATTATATGTAGACGTGTGTATTAATTTGTGTCACGTCCTTGTCTTGCCTTGATGTTGCAATTTGGAACTTATAATATGCCAGGCGTTAGGGCCAGCGTAACGAAAACTCATTCCATGATTATGAACAATTCAGTGATAGAATTTTAAAACTTTTATGTAATTACTAGCTGTGCCCCGCGGTTTTACCCGCGTTAAATTTTATAAATTATCACAGCTCCTTCCCCTTAGGTGATAGCGTGATAAAGAAAATAAGATATGTAGCCTATGTGTTGACCCGTCCTCTTAGTAATATTCATGCAAAATTTGAAGTAAATCCATGCGGTTCTTTTTGAGTTTAGTCCCGACATACAAACAGACAAACAGGCACACAGATAAAAATTCTAAAAAGTATATTTTTGGCTTCGATATCGATTGTAGTTCACGCCCCAAGTATCCTTTTAAAAAAATATTCAATATACAGTTTTGACTTTCCTACGATTTTATTATATGTATAGATTAAGCATAAAGAATTTCCAAATCCGTAAAATTTATTATTCTACAGTAATAGAAAATTTCCTTTTTTATAAATAATGCAACTGAGTCACCTGATGGTAAGTGATCACCGCCACCCATGGACACTCGCAACACTAGAGGAGCCGCAAGTGCGTTGCTGGCCTTTAAGAAAAGAATTGGTTCACTTCTTGAAAGCTGCCATGTCATACCGGATCGGAAATGCCCCCGCAGTTGATTCATTAGATAAAAAATGCTTCAAAATCAGTTCATCCATTAAGTATTTGTGATGCCCCATACTGTTAACCCAAGTATAAATCTATGCCATGAAGAATATTAGGAGTATATATACTTATCGTATGGGCAGTGGTTACCCTAGTGTCAGAGTTGTTCAAGCCGCCCTTAGGCCTCTGAAATGGCTTAACGACTGTTTCCTAATGGCTACAACCGGGACCGACAGCTAAACAGTGCCCTCTGAAGCACGAAGGCGCTCAGAAATTAATCCACTTTGGCGGTCACCCATATATGGACTGACCGTGAGCTCAGTTGCTTCACCTTGCCAAACACGGATCGGTGAGAGACTCTAGCTATGAGCACCTCCGAAAAAAAAAATTATAGACTAATAATACCTTCCTGTGTGTTTTTGGTTTCCTTGACATAGGATCTCACTTTTTATAGAAACTAAAACGTCATTTTTAATAAAACCCTCTTAATAATTATTGAACCTGAATTAACTTTAATAGTTACGATTGTTTTTTCTTCCAAGAATACGAATGAAAATATAACTAGTTTATACCTATAGAGGAACACTTTACTTTAACTTCCGCGGCAATATCTTTCTTCCAATATAAAATAATCGCATTAACTATGTCGTGAAGCTTTTCTTGTTCATCTTGAAAATCCAACTTAGAAACGAAGAACACAGTAATATCTTGCTAGAAAATAAGTACGTCTTGTTTTATTATTTTACCATCCAGTGTTTTTATATTATACTAGTTGTTCCGGCGCACTCCGTAAAGCCATATTTTATTGTATTGCAATTATTTTTCCTTCCGGAGAGAAAACAATGGGTGCTGAAGACACAACGACCTAAAACACAACGTCTCACAGTCTTCTGTGTCATTTGCACACAAACATTACGGATATTTTTAAAAAGTAATTATTTGATTTCCAATTATTTTTATATTTTTATCCAATTAGGTGTAGTCGTTTGGAAGTTTGCGTACAAAAATTTCGGTGATCCATTTTTATTTGATTACTGAACGAAACTTAACTGACAAGCTATAATAATCAATACTTTGATGATAGTAGATAGCCACCAAACAATATATTATACTAAAAAGTTATTATTCGTGTTTGACAATTGACACCCAACGTGGGACTAAATCTGTTTACATGAATACTCTTACCTCGTCTATATTTTGAGTATTATAAAAAGGTATTAAATACTTTATTGTAATCAAATGATTTTGTCAAAATAATAATGTTTATAGTAACTTAGAGATGTCAGATTTAAATTTATGACTATATTAAAAGCAAAATCTTTTACTATTACCAAAAAAGATTCCTCAACCTTTCTGTCTTATCTCCTTTACACAAGACCCACTTTACCAGACGGCTTTGTTAATTCAATTAATTAAAATTCCCTTAGGTAACACTCCCTTCACTTTCAAGTTAACAGTCCCCGAGGGCTCAACTTTAAGTTATAATGTTGCCGAATTAAAAATGAAAGATACCGGATCCTTCAATCCTTCTTGCATTTAAATATTAAAGATGGCTTCTTTGTTCTGTTATTATTTTACGACCCTTAAGTTATTCTTACCTCTAATAAAAATAATTCTTTTTAATTTATTCTTTAGTATTTAAACATGTTCAAGTTACTAATTCTTTTGAATACTAAGTAAGATGAAAATATTTTACTCAGTTAATTAAAGTTATTATGATATTAAGTTAATAAATTAACTAAACCATTATATATAGTTCGTACCACTATATCTTCCATGTAGGTACGCAAAACGCCCCATAACTATTATCATAAGCCTTTTATTGCTCAGTAATATCAATACAGATTCGTTCACATAAAATCGGATTACCATAGAGCCCATATGTGCTGTAATACCTGTATGAAACTCGCTAGAGTATCGATTTATAACGGAGATAAATACGGTTTAGTATTCCATGCACCTGGAATACTGCAACGGCTAAATTAAACATTTGTATTGCTGTTCTAAAACAAAATATACGAGATACGCCTTCAGCGATATGGTCACGACTGTAGTATGCCTGACTAAAGTTGGGCAGAGTAGCGTATCATATCAGCCGATAGACGTCCAATGCCGTCCACAATCACCAGTCTGGCGCTATTCGCATCCAGCGGCATCTGGCGTCCCGCATAAGATCATTGGTCCATCATGTAGGGGACCTTCCCACAATGTTTTTTATAGTTTCCATTCAATACATTAATTTATTTATTAATGTCTGCCGTATGACGTTCACAGCTGGACAAAGCTGCTACTGCTGGCTACTGAATTAGTTGAAATTATTATTTATTTATTGAAATGTTTTTACATATGGATGTACAAGGGCGCCATTTAAGCTACTGGTTAAGAGCCTTCTGCGCTAGCCAAATGCTCATTGCCTTCAATTCTTTAATTTTAATATTGTACAACTAAATTTCAAAATAATAGATTAGTAACTTGTTATTTATTTTAGGATTTAAGAAAATATATTTGATAAAACAGACCGCACGGACGGACTAATTATTTTTTTGTAATTTTTATACTGTATTCGACTATGTTTATGTACTGCATTGTGAACTTGACAAGTACTAGTGTATGTTAATACCCAAGTGCTGAATAAATTTCATTATTTCATTTCAGTATAATATATTTTAGTCTAATTTTACCAAAAGCGTTATTATAATATTTTGTTTATAATACTTACTTTATTATAACGAATTCCAGTTTCCAGTGATTCGTTGATAAAAATTTGCCGATGATAAGCTAATAAGAAATAATGAAAGCCCATTTTATGTTTATTTTTGTGTTTGGGGTAACTATGCATAGTAGTAGTATAGTCCAAAATCAAGTGCCTAATCTATTAATAAAAAAATATTTTAAATAGAAACCACACCAAACAAGCTTAAAACTTCTACATGACTATGTTTACATTCTGTACAGGTCTAAAAACTAGGTTCGTACAGAAATTAAACAATTTGTAAAATATATATATGTAGGTACCTATTGTGATCTTCCATGACCATCTCCAGTTTGCGCAAATACAGTTTAAGTATCTGCGATGGGTATCTATTAAGGTTCATTCAGCGCGATCCATTATTTAAATTCTTAGAAAAGGTTTCAAAGAGAAAGGTATTAAAGTGCCTATTGTAGTAAGGAAGAGTGAAGTAAAGTGAATAACTACTTAAGGACACTTAATAGTGAAGCTTTAATATTGTCTACAAAAATAATTACCTACACATTTTTTCACGAACTTCTTATTCGAACTTTGCTAGCGTACCGTTGCAGTCGCTGTGCCGGACTGGCGGGAGTCAGCGTCAGTCAGAGTCAGGGAAGGCAATCCAGAGCCCTCCCAGGGTAAGTGTCCCGATCATCTGGGACATGGCGCAAATAGAGGCCACTGGAGCAGCATACCGCGTTCCCGGGCTCCTCCCATCAGGCGCCACGGTAAGGAGTCCGACAAGCCCACCCGCAGACTCGTTTTGCGGGTGGCGCGCATAGGCATTCCCTGCCTTATCAAATAAAACCGTACCGAAAAGCTCGCAGATTCCATATCGGCAGAGGCCAATCTTACTTTAAGCAAAGTTTTGATTCCGGCCTAGTTGGTTTGATGACCTTCGGTACCTCATAACTGGGCGGTCACAGCCAGCACTAGAACACCTATGATAACCATTACAGGTAGTCAGAAGCCTAATAAAATCGTACACTTAGTCAAATCATCTGTCAAGTTACTGGTCACCTGAAGGTTATTGGATCAGATGGCGGTTTTCTGGGCAGCAGACCCAAAAGAAATAAAAATAGAATCCATTCGATTTATTTTAGACAGTTTCTATGTATATTCTAATATACACGCATAAGGTTCACTTTCGATTGGGGAAATTTGATAGATTGGGGTAGCTTGATGTGCTGGTGTCTGTACTCTGCAAGAATCCATCTCGGGACACCAAGTGGTGAATTGACTGTTTTAACAGTTCCGTCAGAGACGTGCAGTCAGCAATCAAGTATTTACTTAAAACTAAATCTAAGAAAAAAGATGAAGTAAGAAATTTTACAATGTATGGATTCGGTTTTAATTAAGTACGGGTAAACGAAACAAAAGTATAATTGAAAAGGTTTTATAACAAATTTGAAAGTGTTGCGGCAATGTCCGCACAAAGTTTGCCCACAAAAAGTATACACAACGTTCCAACAGCATTACGTAATGTGTACCTTATTCATAAAGAGGAAAATGTGTAATTAACACAGAACAAAGGGGAAACAGAACTCCGAGTTGTGTAGGTAAACCGAGGAACCACAGCCAACTTAAATTCCTACCCATGTTGGATATGGCTTCACAGAACCAAAAAGTTATGCAAATTTTTATTGACCAAAAGAGAAAACGGTGGAACACGAGACACCTTATTTCTAAGCGTACACCGTTACTTTACCTCAGTTACAAAGCTGTACCTACATTTTAAACCATAACTCATAAGCTGTTCCTATTTTTGGAACGAAGTTCCTTATCGCGCGTTGTAAAAGGGGGCTAGACGGAAAAAAATCTTACGAAAAGTTGTCACGACACTTTTTGCAGCTGTGCGGCGTGCGCATGTTTCTCTGTCTGTCTCTCTCTCTCTATCTTTTATAGAAAGCAAGCCAGATATTTTCATATCAATTTCGCATTGAACAGTGTGGTGTCGCGACGATTATTTTTGTTGAGTGTATACAGGTTTTTAAATAATAAGAAATAACTTCGTTCCATCCGGGTGTTCCTTGACACCTCTCAAGTTTTTTATTTAAGAAAAGTTAAACTATAAATTTTCGTACAAGATATTACAAAATTTTAGTATGCTTATGATTCATTGAAGAAGCTAGGAATACCCAATTTGACTGCACGTGTGGCGCAGCGGCTAAGACAGTCGCCTCGCTGCTTCGTGCCCCAGGTTCAAATTCCGCGCCAGCCAACTATTTGTGTGACCCATAAATAGTTGTTCTGAGTCTTGGTGTAATTTGTGTCTATTATATGTTTATAAAGTATTAGTTAGACTCCCTAGTGCGGGCGTTGTCTTTTAAAGAGGAAAAAGAAAAAACCATAATTCATAAGCCGTTCCTATTTTATATTTAAAAAACATAGCAGGAACTATACATTCTCGTACAAGATCTTACAGAATTTTTGTATGCAGGTCACCTAATTTGACTGAATCATCAAAGTATTATAGGAGCTAGGAATACCGAATTTGAAGAATTTTTAGAAAGTATTCTAAATTCTAAGGTTCTCGAGTGGCGACCACGAACCGGAAGACGCAGCGTGGGCAGGCCCCAAGATGGACAGATGATCTTGTGCGGGTCGCTGGAAACTGCTGGATGCGAATAGCACAAGACCGGCAATTGTGGAGATCTTTGGGGGAGGCCTTTGTCCAGCAGTGGACGTCTTTCGGCTGATATGATGATGATGATGATGATTCTAAATTTCAAATTGACAGCTCAATTACGGCTCAAATATACTATTATGCTGAATGATTAGACAGACACGATTGAGTCGCAAAATGGGGGTTACTTTTTATTGTTAAACCCTACATAAAGTACTCAATAAGATATTTTATAAAATACTTCTGAGTAAATATGTTTATGAGGCGCGCACAGCTAGTTGCTATCACCAGCCCATAAATGACCGGCGAGGTCAAGCACCTGGGCATGCGGTCAACCTATAGAAGGGGACCGCCAAAGTGGTTTATTAAATTAACGTTCAGCGCTTCGGAGGGCACGGTAAGCCGTCGGCCCCGATTGTAGTCCTTAGACAACAGACGATAAGCCATGGTAGAGACCTACTAGGCGGCTTGAACAACTCTGACACTAGGGTAACTACAGCCCATATGACCAACTAAGTACCTAAGTATGTATTTTTTGTTATGTGGTGACGGTGGCGAATAATAATAAAATAATAATAAAAAAAATCTATACAAATAAATAAAATTGAAGTGTCTGTTTGTAATATTGAAATAGCCGGTTTTTACTACATAAATATGAATATATATATATACGGTACATACACCAAAATATTTTTTTACAATTTTTGTCTGTCTGTTTGTTCCGGCTAGTCTCTGAAACGGCTGAACTGATGTAATAAGGCTTAACTTAGGCTACTTTTATTTTAGAAAAAGTATTTTATTATACTAAATCAACTAATTAACACGCGGACGAAGTCGCGGGCACAGCTAGTAATAAATAAAATAATGGTTTATTTCTCTCTTAAAGGCGCATAAATCGTATTGTTATATTAAAAACATTGTTTAAGCACTTAATTAAAAAGCCTTTGAGAGAGCTGGAGTCTGTACTAGGCTCGATACCTGTATAACAGATCTCCAGGCTCCCCCCGTCTTGGACATAAAGTTTAGAGGCTTATTTACATATTCCAAATTAAACAAATTTATAAGCTAAAGTTTTGAAAAAATAATAATGTTACTAGAATTTGTAATGTGTTACACAACTTACACATACGAGGTAAAATAGGAAATAAAACAAAAAATTAAAAATTGTGTGAGAGATGTCATTACCCCATCTCATACCTTCTTTCTGAGTACTATGACCGTCATTCTGCGATCGCCAACCCGTTTGCCAAGCGTGGCGATTATGGCATAACCCCCATGTTGATGATTGGGGGAGGTTTTTGTCCAGCGGTGGACTACTTACTACTGTTATCGTCATTTACCTGTCGACTTTGGGGACAAATACCGAATATGCTTTTAACGGTCACCGTAGCCGAGTTGGTAGTGCTCCTGCCTACGGAGCTGGTGGTCCTGGGTTCGAATCCCGGTAAGTGCAAATATTTGTGTGATGATTGATGATTTATGTATTTATCTATATAAATATGTATATCGTCACCTGGTACCCATAGTACAAGCTTTGCTTAGTTTGGGACTAGGATGATCTGTGTGACATTGTCCCCAGATATTAAAAATAAAAAAAACTGTATTCTACTAAACTCTTTAGAAATAGATGGCGTGTTTTCTTGAGGACTATTTTCTAAATGATCGCCTTAAATTATTTCAGTATGCCATAACACTATAAAGCCTCTGTTAGCACTTGATTTATGCTGCACTTAGTTGGAATGAATTACATCTCGGCTTACCTCCAGGCGAACGGTGAAAGCTTTTGCGGCGAATAATTATGCGAACTATGAGAGTGAATTTTAGATGTGTAAGCTTAGAGTTAGACTTCTTTACTAGAACTCGACTGCACGTGTGGCGCAGTGTTTAAGCCTCGCCGCTTCGTGACGCGGGTTCGATTCCCGTGCCGGACCATAAATAGTTGTTCTGAGTCTGGATGTAATTTGTGACCGTCTATTATATGTTTGTAAAGTACCCCGCGACACAGGGATACTGCTGTACTTAATTTAAGTAAAATTACAATTGCGTCATTGAATTTCGCTTAGTCATAGTCTAATACGTATAATAAATGATCATTTTATTTTAAAAGATACTTTTTCATCTAACTGTACTTCTAAATATGATATTATTAAAATCGACATAAAGGGAATAGAAGCGGGCAGAAAACATTGACTCGACGTAGGGGTAATATAATAAAAGCGAGACAAGTCGACATAACGGGAATCGACGTAAAGGGAATGAAACACAGGGATTAGATTAGGCGAAAAAAAACTGCACTTGTCGTGCAGTTGTTACCCCGGTGTCCTCTTATTTTGGGTTTGAGAATCACATTGTGACCCATTATAATATCTAATAATAGTTATCTAGGGACAATGCTACACAGATCATCCTAGCCCCAAACTAAGCAAAGCTTGTACTATGGGTACCAGGCGGCAATATACATTCTTATATAGATAGATAAATACTTAAATACATAGAAAACATCCATGACTCAGAAACTAATATTCGTGCTCATCACACAAATATTTGCACTTACCGGGATTCGAACCAGGACCACCAGCTTCGTCGGCAGAGGCACTACCAACTAGGCTTACTTAATAGTTGTTCTTATTTAGATACTTACTTCTCGTATGGGCAGTGGTAACCCTAGTGTCAGAGTTGTTAAAGCCGCCCAGTAGGCCTCTGACATGGCATAAAGACTGTTGCCTAATGACTACAACCGGGACCGACAGCTTAACGTGCCCTCCGAAGCACGGATAGGCTCAGAAATTAAAGCACTTTAGTGATCACCCATCTATGGACTGACCGTAAGCCTAGTTTCTTAACCTCGCCGATCACTTACGGACCGGTAAAAGCATCCAACAATGAGCGCCCCAATAGTTGTTCTGAGTGAGTCTCGTTAAGCTTTGTTTCCGTTCCGTCCGTTGCAAGTTTGTAAAGTAGGTATCATTGCCAAAGGCGGGTTGTTTTTTTTTTTTTTTTTTTTTTTTTATATTGTTTATAATTATTCGGTTCATTGTTACTGTAGTTACCCTTGTATGTAGTATTAGGTATAAGTACAGATATTATTTACTATAACAAACAAATAACAAAAAGGTACAAAATAATTCTTACGTATCTATATTTGTGCTAGTGCCAAAAACTGCGAAATTCAATTTCAGCTATATAGTTTACTATTGGATTTTTAATAATGTGTTAAATAATACTAGATAAATTAACAATAAATGAAATAAAAAGAATATCTAAATCAATGCCACTTTTCGTTGTAATGTTATAACTCATAACGCCTTTACCGATTTGGCTAATTTTGGTCTTGAATTATTTGTAGAAGTCCAGGGAAGGTTTGTACGTAGAGAAAATTTAAAAAAAGTCTTGAAAATTTGTAAAATCGACATCTTTTAGCAATTTAAAATATTTTTTGTTTGAATAAATGAACTTAATAATATTTTTTTTTTACTATGCCTTATACGTAGCGAACCACGTACCCGGCCGCTAGTAGTATAATAAAGATTTCAATATAACTCCAATAGTATGCAGTGAATACCGAAATAGTAAACCATTCAAAGGACCCCTGCCGTTTGAATGGATTGCCATCGCGGTATTAGCTGCATGGATCACAGGATACTAGTATTCAGTTGACAACGTGTATTCACTATTACACATCTATTACGATTAGGGTTACCATATGTAAATAGAGGGATGCCTGTCTATGGTACCTAAATGCCTGAATTTTCAGAAAAATGCCTGTCTGAAGCAAAACGCTGTAGGTAATAAGTTACTGATATTTGTCAAGGACATTATTTTATTTATAGTTCTTTCCTATCTAATATATAAACGTAAAAATCTTCACAAGATAAAGTTTTGTAATTTTCCTGTGTAATCAATATTAGTTTTACTGATTTAATTGCCAGCCGATTTCTGTCTTTACTCCACTTAAAATGCCTGTCATATGGTAACCCTAATTGCGATTGTCTTCAATGCTAGTTCTTTTCGTTTGTATCTATTTGTATTATTATTATTTATATATATATATCATAACATCGTTAGTGAAAGAAGTTCCAATAATAGATATGCTCAATTCTGTGGATATTTCCTCGATCAGAACATTATACTATGTAGAAACGAGCGTAGATGGGTTTCGTGCCACCATAAGGAAACGTTGTGCCTCTATGACGCAAAGCTTGCGGTACGGACTCGCCTATGTTCCGGCACTGGACATCCCTACACTCTACTTACAGGGTCTCTTACCGGCTAAGTCGCCGAACATCGTTTTCGTGAATGGCGTTCAAATAAATGAAGGTTAAAAATGACTTAATCCATCGTTAAATCGGCTTCAATGTTGACAATTGATTCCGAACCACTTATGACACCACATGTAGTCATGGAAGCCAATGTAATTATTGATTAAGTCATTTTTAACCTTTATTTATTTGAACGTCATTTACGAGAACGATGTTCGGAAACTTAGCCGGTAGAGCCCCAGGTGGTCGTGTTCTGGGCTTGGTTTAGACTTGTGCCCTTCATATTATACTTAAATTGTTATTACTAACACTAGTTATTAAGATGTATTACTAACAAATAATATGGACTGTGTCTGAATTAAATAATTAAGTATCTGAGCTCCACTTCACCAATTATGTTTCTTTATGTTCTATCCTTTTATGTCCCAGTTTGGGACAACCAACCAATTAATGAGTGCACGTGCAAATTAAAATCACACATTTTCGTAATTTGAATTTGGAATTATGTTCTTTAAAATTGAAACTTTCAATGATACCAAAAACAGCCAGATACAAATAGTATAGCCAAAGAGATTTTATGACAAGTTCATACATACTATAATGCAAAAAGACTTTTTCCCAAACCTAATAAATAAAATACAATACACTTCATTTTACACAAAAAAAGGAAATTTTACAATACAACATTGATTATAATTTACAATGGGCGGTCTTCTCTCATCAATTTATATTTATTTATATATTAATTATATTTATTTTATTTATATGTTTATAACAATATATTTTATTTATATGATTTTTAAGTGGGTTTCTTAAACACAGGGATTAAATACCCTAGTACGGGCATTGCGGTTTAAAAAAAATAACTGAACCACCTCTTCAAACAGAATATACTTTATACAAGAGGAGCCTACTTAAATCTTTTTGAATTTTTTTTCATTGTTATTCTTTTTATATCAATCCTGTAGTTTGGGACAAGCAATCAACAAAATCAGCAATTCAAATAGAAAAATCTTTATACAACAGGTGCCTACATAAAAATTGAAAAAGTTCCATTACATTTCGCAAATTTTGAAGATTCAAAAGAAAAACAATCTGTCGACTGATAGTGTATTATTTGACAAAGTTACACATTTTACTCTGAAAGTTTCTTTGTCAAGCTCTCTCTATACTGCTTTCAATTTGCTCTTTAATTTCGTACTGGGTCCAATGTCGACGTTGCGATGTTTTTGTGTACACTTTTTTGGAGATCTCGTTTAAAGTTAGCCAGTTTCCGGAACTTAACTGCGCTACAATCAGTTTCAGAGCAAAAATCGAACCAAATACGTTGGTATCTGACGGGCCTGTTGGCGTGGTTGGCAAATGCTTGCTTTTCACTCTGGTGGTCGTGGGTTCGATTCCCACCCAGACAAATATTTGCGTGCGTGAACATGTCTGTTTGTCCTGAGTCTGGGTGTAATTATCTATATAAGTATTTATTTACAAAAGAAAACTAGTATATGTAGTATATCAGTTGTCTGGTTTCCATAGTACAAGCTCTGCTTAGATTGGGATCAGGTGGCCGTGTGTAAAATAATGTCCCAGGATAATATTATTTATTTATTATATATATTTGTATTATATGTATTTTATTGATTGTCTCTTTATTTTACTTAATTTAGATGTCAATTGTGCTTCAGATTAAATATCAGTCATAACGGCCATTGTACTATCTACAGAGACTAGTCAGCTATGCAGAACATATTTTACATTGACATCATATTTTAAAGATGTCTGTAACTTTATTTTAGTTAAGCATGTCTTAAATGCTAATGATGAAAATGAAATCATAGTTATAAGAAGTATGATTTAAGAATTATTAAAAAATATCATTAATAACAGCTCCATCTGTTGGTAATGATCCAATTTAACTATTGGCATATCCGCCGTCTTAGCCGTGTAGGTCTCGGTAAGATGGCGTCAAGCGTTTTTACTACGTTAAGATAATGGAGCATCCAAAGAGTGTATAAATTCGAACACCAAGGTGCGGTAGTGAAATGGTTAACGAACATGAGACCGATTACCACCAATGCATAATACAAAACTCATTTAATAGAAGACTGGAACTTGGTTATAGAGTAGTACAGGTTATCGTCGCAAAAATGTTCCATGTAGTCCAGTGGGTTTAGTCCACGTTCAACCCCCACAATCTCTACCCCCAGCCATATTCGACCCCTAAATGTTGTCCACGTTCAACCCCCCAGGGGTCGAAGTGGACTTTTATTTTGCATGTTTTTTTATCCATGTTCAACCCTCTATGGACAGTAAAATACAAAAGTCTTTTCTCATCTACCCTCAGTTTATTTCTGCTATCTTAAGTTTTATCTTAAGTACCCTCTATTTGTACCATATTTCTACTGTTACTTTGCAATATCTATTAGTGAATTCTATCCCGTCAGTAGTTGTTCGATCGTTATCAAGTGCATTACTTTTGTTTGTCATTTCTTATCGCAATGGCCGATATTCCGTCTACGAGTAGTGGTTTAATTCATTTTGATTTTGTGACTTCGAAGCGCGGAGGACGCGTGTTACTCTTAGAAGGTCATCAATATTACCAGAAAAAAGAATATAAGAATGGTTCTTCGTACTGGCGGTGTGTTAATTGGCCTAAATGTCATGTAACTACTACTATTATGCTAACAGAAAATAAAATTATGAAGTCAACAGTACATAAATGCCAAAAATGTATTGCGAAAATTGAAGTCAGGAAGGCAATTTCGATTTGCAAAACAAAAGTTAGCGAAGATTTCAAGAAGACTATCCCAACTGTATATCGTGAAGCTGTGATTTCTTTAAAAGACGCAAGTGATGAAACTATAAAAGAATTTCCATCGTATAAAAATGTGAAATCTAACCTATATAAGAAAAGAAATATGGCGGTAGGTGTTAAAAAAACCAGGTGTGCTATAGCGACGGATGTATAGAATAGAATAGAAATACATTTATTCAACATGTGATGTCGAAGTACCCGAAATTTTTCAAAAGTTTCTCCTCTTTGACTATAAGTATAAAACAATAGAATAATAGCTTTCGCATCTGATACGTCGAGGGATATAATAAGCAGAGAGAAACACTTCTTTGGTGATGGGACATTTAAAACATGCCCACGTCCTTTTTTGCAACTTATATACGTTACACGCTGATGTAGGCAGTTCTGAAAAGGAAACTAAAGTAATGCCGGTCTTATACGCTTTGTTAACAAATAAAAAGCAAAGTACATATAATTTGCTTTTTACTTTAATAAAAAAAAGTATCCCAAACTGGTATCCAATTAAATTCACAGTTGATTTTGAAGCCGCTGTTATGTCAACATTAGAAGAAAAATTTCCAGAAGCTTCAATAAAAAGATGCTTTTATCATTTCAATAGAGCTATATGGAAGAAAGCCGACAACTTAATTTAAGCAAAAACAAAATCACACGTAAACATGTAGCTTTGTTCACAGTATTGGCTCATTTACCACCGGAAGCTGTAACCGACGGATATCTTTATATTATGGAGGATAGTCCTACTGATGAAGCTGTAACTAAATTTAATGATTATTTCGTAAAACAGTGGTTCGAGAACAACCTAATGAAAGACAAATGGTGTTGTTATGGTGAAAGACATCGCACAACAAACAAGTTAGAAGGTTGGCACGCTATGTTAAATAGGACATTAGGTAAATCCTCTAATCTGCTTCAATTTTTAAAAACTTTGGAGGATGATTCTATTTATCAAAAAATTTAAGCAGAAAAAGTAATCAAAGAAGTTTGATACAAATAGAAAATGATAAGCGGATAAATAACATTGTAAATCGTTTTACAAGTGGTGAAATAATGGTTGATCTTTGTCTGGAGAAGTTATGTCCATTTATTTTTTAAACTCTTCACAGGCATAGTGGTATGTCAACGAATCGCCTTTGTCGTTTACCAAAAAGTCATGTCTTCTGAATAGCTTTAAAATATAAATTGTTACAAAAATAAATACACTTCTGTTGTCACTAATACTTTATTTTTAATATTAGATACCTAACATCATGGGGTTGAATATGGACAATGAAAAAATGACTAATGTATTGAAATCCACGTTCTACCCCTGGGGGGTGAACGTGGACACCGTTTAGGGGTTGAACATGGCTGGGGGTTGAAATTGTGGGGGTCGAACGTGGACTAAACCGCCCAGTGATACAGACGACAATCCGAACAAAGTTAGAGGGAGTTCAAGCAAAGGACCAAGTGCCTTTTGATTTTGGCGAGGTTGGGTTGTTGTAATACAATCATTGAGCCTTGTCAAAAATCTTTTGAAGTAGACCCGGGAACAAAAGCTATATCCTTATTATCTGCTACTTAATGCAGTTAGACAACGCAGGTGGAATGGATGGAGGATTTAGAGTTGGATTTATTAGGACTATATGGACTGGTATTACCAAGACCTTACTAATTAAAATAACTACAACATAAATTAAACGTTCTTTTTTCCTAAGATGAAAATAATTTTTTTTTTTGTTTAAAAACTGCCAAATGCATTAAGTCATTTAATTTCTACCAGTCAAATGAGAGAATATGGTAGGTGCACTAAAGTATAAAAATATAGGTGAGAAGATTATATATAAGGAATATAGACTACACATATACATATCATATATATACTTACATACTATGAAATATATATACTGATGTATATTATATGGAGACGGTCTCAAGAAAGGGCAGGTCAGAAGTACCCAAAACCGGCGAGCATGTATGTAGAATATAATGACAGTAATCGAGGCAAAATACGTGTGCAAAGATTTATTTATAAACATTATTTATAACAGATGGAAATCCGTTGTCTGTCTCTGCCTACCCCTCTGGGAAACAGGCGTGAGTCTATGTATGTATGTTGTATATTAATATGATACATAAATAGTACAAGAGATATAATTTATGTTGTAGTTATTTTAATTAGTAAAGTCTAGATAAATAAGTAAACATTTTCTTTTGTAGCTCGCATTTGCTCGTGTCGTCGTAACTCAGATTTAATAAACTTTTTTACAGAAAATGCAAACGAGAAATATGAAAAACCTACGAGCCAAGTAAACTTTAATAAGCATCTTAAAACAGATTGTGAAGCACTTGTTTGCCATGTTTCATTACATTTGCGTCGAAACATTTCAAAAATACTCGTATCTCATATAATGAGTCCCATCAAACCAGCAAAGTATATAATTTCAAACCATGAAAAATTCACGACGGCCGCACAGGGACGTAATTAGAGTTATATATTTTCAAGTAAGTTTGAGAAAATTGGCAGTTGTCAAGGTTGATAATATGATGATAGGATAACATTATACATGTATAAGATTCTATAACAAACTACCCAATGATATTAGAGAATTGTCTACGAATAAGTTTAAAAGAATTATTAAAGCCAAATTGTGTAGCAGGGCATATTACAAAATTTCTGATTATTTAAGTGATAAAAGTGCTTGGGATTGAGTTGAGTGCCTGAGTCAACACATGATTGTAAATAATCTTAAGTATATTTTATTTTAAAAAAGGATTCCTACTGAGTTTTCTGGCAGTGTTTCTTAGTAGCTGCCACGTCATGCACTGCACGGTAGTGTAAAAAAGATATGACGATTCCACATAAATGTAAATTTTTTACAGAATAAATAATTTTTGACTTTGACACCTTATTGTACAGCAAAATATGAAGAAGTAAAAGTAAAATAGTAAGTATACAAATTATCTGCAATAAATGATACGAAAATTGGTAGACCTTGGTTGTCTGATAGAGATCACATATTGTAATATAATATTATGTCGTCTCTTCCAGTTCGAGTTTTAAAAAACCGGCCTTGAGTGAGTCGGACTCGCGCACGAAGGGTTCCACGGTACCATTATGTATAAAAACGAGCAGAAAAATCACGTTTGTTGTATGGGAGCCCCCTTAAATATTTATTTTTATTGTTTTTTAGAAATACATCATCAGTGAAATTTCAACTGTCTAACTATCACGGTTCAAGAGATACAACTTGGTGACAGACAGCGAAGTCTTAGTAATAGGGTCCCGGAACTCTAAAAATTGCTAATTTAACTCCATAATAAGGAAGGTCTTACTGATATTAAAATCAAGCATACTAAATTAGATACCTTCGTAGGCACTGAGTGTTTTAAGTTTTATACTAGGAAATATCCATGTTCGTTCGACAATATCTGACTCTGTATTATAGTTTCAGTGTGATGACTCATGTTTCACATCCGTGTTTAAGTATTGGTATGATAAAAGTGTTAAATAGGTTTCTTTTCACTTGCATGGCTTGTTAATGTTAATTTTATTTTTTAGTGACCCATAGAATAATATTTTTTTATGAGTTGCTATGCTTCTCTAAATTTCTTGTTTAATTTGCTTATTATAATGTTCTTTTGGAACCGTAGATGGGTCTGGCCGTGTAATTCAGCATATAAAGTACCTATGTGTACTCTCAGAAGTGGATAAGTGAAGAAAATTGGGGCGCTCATATCTAGATCCTCTCACCAGTCCATAAGTGATCGGCGAGGTTAAGCAACTAGGCTCACGGTCAGTCCAAAGTCCATAGACCGCCAAAGTGGTTTAATTTCTAAGCATCTCCGTGCTTCGGGGGGCACGTTAAGCTATCGGTCCCGGTTGTAGTCATTAGACAACAGTGGTTAAGCCATGTCAACGGCCTCCTGGGCAGCTTAAATAACTCTGACACTACTATTTTGTGAAATTAACATATAACAATTAATTATTTCCACATTGTAACTAAATTGTAGTGATTATTTATTCTCTTTGATTATAATATTACCTGTTCAGATTTGTAATGCTACATATTGATTTATTTATTTATTATTATTTGATTGTGTAAATGTTATCTCGACTTTAACTATTTTAAATTTGGACATAATTGTAATTTTCTTATTATTGTATACCTGTTGCATGATAAAGTTTGAATTCTAACACAATTGTAATATATTGTTCATGAATAAATGAAATTGAAAATTGAAATATACTAGGGTAACCTCTGCCCATACTATGAGTAAGTTACTGGAAAAGTCAAAAAAGTAAAAGCTTAAAAATTTTCGATTTTATCGTCCTATATTTTCTAAGTAGGGCCCTGATGGGTGAAATAAAGAGCTATAGTGTTTAAAAAGAATTCATTGGAGCGTTCTCATTTTCGCCTGCATTCATTCCAGTCTAGATAGAAGAGCTTCAACAGGTTGCTGATGTAAAGATTTTCTCCAAGCACTTTACTGTTTTTGGAATCGTGTCAAGTTGAAATGTGTCCGTGGCGACTCTTGATGTTGTGTAGTGTAGTTTAAGAGCGCTTATGTATTTTATTTACATTCACCGAAAGTATTCACGAGCTGAATGTCTTGTATAAATTGAAGTCCAACCAAGGTGAAGTAGCGGAGCAATTAATTCATATATGGTCATATACCTTATGGTATGTGGCTTCGTTTCCTAGATGCACATAAATGTATATGTACATCAGTCATAAAATAATAAAGAAATAAAAAAGGGTTTTGTTCATGTAGACTTTAAAAAAGCGCTTGTAAATAGTCAGAACATATGTAATTAATTTATAATTATTTCTAGGTACATATAGATATTTAGGTACATGGATTGTAGGAAAAATTACAATAAGATTTATTTTATAATAGTAACAACAGTCAAACAAAGTATGTCTGTAATTTACATAGGCTTGTAAAGAAGCGCTTTGCTTCCTCTATCATCATACGCACGGCTAAGCTGTGGAACACCCCCCCGAACGACGTGTTTCCAGATTCAAATAACGTGGCTTTATTTAAGTGTAGCTAGAGTGGACAAGCATCATATGGGTACGCGCGGTTCACCTTCAACCACATCTTTACTTACCATCAGGTGAGATCGTGGTCAAGCGCAAAATCATACAGCTTAAAAAAAGAGATTTAACAATTTGTAACAAAGTTTTTAAACATATTGCCTATTATACGGCAGTAACAGTGACCTGTACATGGTGTTTTTCAACATAATATGATTATTGAATTGGTATATTCTAAGTTTCCTAATCCAACTACTTAGTTTAAAGAAAACTTCTAATTTGGAATCTTAGAACATTGAGATCTACATACTTGAGAACGACAAACTAAGCCAAGTGCGATTCAGCTCGCTCATGAAGGGTTCCGTAGCAGCAAGTAACATAATATAAAAGTTCTAGCAGTAGTTGATTGAATGAAAGGTAAATTGTGGTTTACGATTTATGAGGTATCATCGTTCAAACCAATTTTCGGTGGAAGTTCGCATGGTAATGTAATGAAACCTGAATATAATTTTGACGACCTATCCATAGATACCTCACATGTATGGGTTTGATGACAACAATAATCTAGTTTCAGTTCTAAGTATGGGGAACCCCCAATTTTTTTTTTCTAGTTTTGTGTTAATATCTTAATGCTGTTCATCATTATATATATTATTAGATAGCTAGCTAAATGCATAACTACAAAATGGAAAGGACCAATACTAGGCAAAAGGAATGTGGGAAGACCAAGCAAACGGTGGACTGATGACCTTATAGAGATCGCAGGAAAAGACTGGATGTACAGAAGTAAAGACAGAAAGCTATGGAAGAAACTGGAGGAGGCCTTTACTCTTAACGAGATCCATAACCACAGTAATACAAACCACTAACATTACTAAAATTATTGAAATGTAAAATTGTAATGAGTTATGGAATAAAGAGGCTTTATTATTATTATTATTATCTTAATGCTGTTCACAGGATACATCTACACCCCAAGTTTCAACATTGTAGTTTGTATAGTTTCGGAAAAAAGTGGCTGTGACATTCGAACGTACAGACGGACAGACGTGACAAATCCATAAGGGTTCCGTTTTTTTGCCATTTGGCTACGGAACCCTAAAAACACAGTCCTCCTTTTTGTAGTCTGTAAAATGATTTATAACATTTTCTTTTAAATTTAGATACCATACTTCATAGAAATAAACTCGTTACAACTTACACAATCAATAAAAAATATGTTTTCAAAACAAAATCGATGCAGTGGTTGCTTCTGCTGTTGATTTATAGAGGGCGATCATTATAGGGATAGAATATAAGAGATATTCTATCCCTATAATGAACACCCTCTATAAATAAGAACCGACATAGTTCGTACTAAATAGCTAGTCGGAAAGGACAGCGTGAGTGCAATTTCAAAATACCCAACAGTGGACTAAAATTGATGAGAATAAAACTTCCTCATAATAATAATAATAATGTCCTCCTAGCCGAGTTTTAGCCACGGCGGCCAGTCTCAATAGAGATTAGCCATCTGCGCGGGACATATTATAGCGCACAAAAGTGTGCGAAAACATAGGAGCACTCTCTTTTCCATCACTCTCATAATCCGATGGGACGCCTAGCGACCCGACCGGAAAGAGGTCAGGTACAGGACCGACGGCTTTACGTGCTCTCCGAGGCACGGGGGTATAATACCGTCAACTCCCAGACTTCGGGCTTCTTTACAGAAAAGTACCAAAATCACTTTTGACCTGACACGGGATTTGAACCCAAGACCTCGTTCTCTGCGGGTGAACACGCTACCGCTAGACCAACGATGCAGTCTTCATAAGTCGCAGGTATGATATATAGGTAGATATTATATTGCAATTTGTGAGGAGAGACGTAAGTCTCATTGTGCGAAGTAGGTCAAGTTCTTTTATAAAGAGTATTGTTAAGTCACAAAGAAATGCTTTGAGGGATGTGGAGGGTGCCCGAGGGCGATATGGAAGTATCCTTAAATATTATATAGACTATTTATGATATATACAAAGGAATAGAGTGTATACCTAACAGAAGTAGAAGGTTTCCTTTTCATTTCTGTTAGGCTGGTTGTATTTGTCGACTTAAACTAGTAGTTTCAGATAAAGTTGTCATTTACAAAGAACGTTGTCGTTTGGAAGTTATGTGCGTTCAAACATTTCGGTGATCCATTTTTATTTATATAGATTACTGAACGAAAGTTAACAGACTGCTATATATAATATATATCCATACTTTACTGACAGAAGACAGATACAGAGAAACAATGTATGTATTATTAATATCTTAAAAGTTATTATTCGTGCTTGATAATTGACACCCAACGTGGGGCTAAATCTGTTTACCTACAAGAATATTTACTCTTACCTCCTCTAATAATAAATAATAATAAAAAATAATACAGTCACAAATACGAATTTCAAAATACCGACTTTCATAGTTCCGAATGGTAGAAAATTCCGAATATTACAACTCCGACTTATCATTATTCCTAGTTTTATAATTCCTAAATTTCAATATTCCTAACGTTTATAATTACTATTCTCAAAATACCGAGTTTCAATAGATTGAATAACAAAAAGTCCGACTTAATGATAATTCGAAACATCAACAATACGAATAAAAATATTTTGTTTCCCCGGTCACAGTTCTAACCTAACCTAACCCAAATGATTCACCAAAAATAGAGGATCTGGCACTCGGCGGCTGCATGAAACATGCAAGCAGGCAGGCATGCAACATGCAAGCAGGCCGGCAAGACGCAAGCAGGAATGCAGCATTCAAGCAAGCATGCAGCATGCAAGCAGGCATGCAGCATGCAAGCAGGAATGCAGCAAGCAAGCAGGCATGTACGTACATGTAAGCAGGCATGCAACATGCAAGCAAGCAGGCATGCAGCATGCAAGCAAGCGCGCAGCATGCAAGCAAGCATGCAGCATGCAAGCAAGTATGCAGCATGCAAGCAGGCAACATGCAGCAAGCATTGTTTCTGTCACGGCTCCGGCGCTGCGGGGTTTGGGCGGCCCCACGCGAGCTTATCGTCGCAGAAGGTTTTAACGCCCAACACCGCAGCTTCGGCTGGGCCGGCCATCCTCAGCCGCAGAGGCGGGCTTCAAAACCACCTGCTTCTCAGCTCGCGGGCCGCCCCACCCCTCCGCGCCTACGCGGGCTTATATTACACTCTAGGGTAGGGCAGACAAGACTACGTGAAGTCGGTTTTGCAGCGATTCGTTTCTGTCACAAAATTTTGTAGCACAACGTGTTGATTTTTAGTTTATTAGAAGTATTGAAATGCGGAATGTCGTTTTTCGGACCGAGAACCCTTCGATCATTTGGCTCTTAGAACGTATGAAAATCGGAATACTAACAAATCGCATTTACGACTTTCGGAAAGATAAATTTCGTGATATTTAATAATAGACATAACAATTCTTAGGTATTATGAAATTCGGACTTTTGAAAATCGGAACATCAAAATTCGGAATAAAATATTTCGGAGTATTTGGGTGTTCCCGTGTGACCCATGTAGGTACTGTTAACCCGAGTCTGAGTGTACTTTGAGTCCGTGAATTTGATGTTTGAAAATCCGATCTTCCCCATGATTCAAGGATTTATTTCTCTAGCGCGGGGTTGGTTTAAACAAAATATTTAACAAAATCCCGACTGCTACATTGAGTTAGTATGGGAGAAGTTATTTTGGACGCCATTTTAATAATTGAATGCTACATGTTAATTGCCAAATTTCCGTGTACACATCATATCAAGCTATACATTTCTAATATAAGCTGACCTCTCATTGTATGGAAATCCTACACAACGCGGGATCAGCTTATACTGGAAATGTATAGCTTGATATGTAGACGTGTGTACTAATTTTGTCTCATCCTTATCTTGCCTTGATGTTGAAATTTGGAACTTATAATATGCCGGGTGTTAGGGCCAGCGTAACGAAAACTGATTCCATGATTATGAACAATTCAGTGGTAGAATTTTAAAACTTTTATGTAATTACTAGCTGTGCCCCGCGGTTTTCCCCGCGTTATTTGTACACACACATTTTATAAATTATCACAGCTCCTCCCCCTTAGGTGATAGCGTGATAATATGTAGCCTATATGTTGACCCGACCTCTTAGTAATATTCATGCAAAATTTCAAGTAAATCCATGCGGTTCTTTTTGAGTTTAGTCCGGACATACATAGAGACAAACAGACACACAGACAAAAATTCTAAAAAGTATATATTTTTGGCTTCGATATCGATTGTAGTTCACGCCCCAAGTATCCTTTTAAAAAAATATTCAATGTACAGTTTTGACTTTCCTACGATTTTATTATATGTATAGATTAAGCATAAAGAATTTCCAAATCCATAAACTTTATTATTCTTAAAGTCATAGAAAATTCCTTTTTTTATAAATAATGCAAGTCACCTGATCGTAAGTGATCACCGCCACCCATGGACACTCGCAACACCAGAGGAGCCGCAAGTGCGTTGCTGGCCTTTAAGAAAAGAATAAGCTCACTTCTTGAAAGTTGCCATGTCATACCGGATTGGAAATACCTCCGCAGTTAATTGATTAGGTATAAAAAAAATGCTTTAAAATCAGTTCATCTATTAAGTATTTGTGATGCCACATACTGATAACACAATTATAAATTTAGGTATGGCCCGAAGCATATAAGGAGTATATGTCAGGGGTTGAGAAAATAGAATAATGTACAGACGCCAGCACATCCAGCTACCCCAATCTGTCAAATTTGTTTTATCGATATTCAACTTTATCACAAAACTATAAGGTTCACTTTCATTTGGCGAAATTTGACATATTGGGGTAGCTTCATGTGCTGGCGTCTGTACGAAAGTAATAATGATCTAATGATACTTCCTTAATTTATGATTAAAGGCTGCAGGGAAATTCCTATTTATAAACTTATAATGCCTTCCTGTGTGTTTTGGTTTCCTTGATATAGGAACTAACTTTTTATAAAACCTAAAAAGTGAATTTAGTAAAATCCCCTTCATTCGATGAACCTTAATTAAATGTTAATAGTTACAATTGTTTTTTCCACCAAGAATACGAATGAAAATATAACTAGTTTATACCTATAGAGGAGCACTTTACTTTAACTTCCGCGGCAATATCTTTCTTCCACGACTTATTAGAAAAATAATCGCATTAACTACGTCGTGAAGCTTTTCTTGTTCATCTTGAAACTCCAACAAAGAAACGAAGAACACAGTAATATCTTGCTAGAAAATAGGTACGTCTTGTTTTATTATTTTACCATCCAGTGTTTTTATATTATACTAGCTGTCCCAGCGAACTCCGTAATGCCATATTTTAATGCATTGTAAGCCCTAAATGTTTCCTTCCGGAGAGAAAACAAAGGCTGCTGAAGAAACAACGACCAAAAACACAACGTCTCACAGTCTTCTGTCTCATTCGCACACTCAGTTTTCAGATGTTTTTAAAAAGTAAATTTTTGCTTATTTTCGTACAATTCTTCTCCTGACAATAACGATCACAAAAAAGAAAGATTTATCCAATTTGGTGCAGTCGTTTGGCAGATATGTGCGTACAAACATTTTGGTGATCCATTTTGATGTGAAACATCTATAGCCGCACGTAAAACAGATTTCTGGCGTGGCGACGCATGCCGTGACGCATGCGCAATCGACTTTTTATTTTATCATTATGTCATATTTAGTTCTTATCACAATATGTTCTTTTCTGCATATTACTTTTACAAAATAATGTCGATGTTTCACATCTGCCAGGCGTCCCGTGACGGCTCACATTTTTTTATTTATATAGATTACTGAACGAAACTGAACTGACAAGCTATAATATATATAATCAATACTTTGATGATAGTAGACAGCCACAGAGAAACAATATATTACACAAAAAGTTATTATTCGTGCTTGACAATTGACACCCAACGTGGAACTAAATCTGTTTACATGAATACTCTTACCTCGTCTAAATTTTGAGTATTATAAAAAGGTATTAAATACTTTATTGTAATCAAATGATTTTTTCTAGTAACTTAGATAAAGATTAATGTTTATAGTAACTTAGAGATGTCAGATTTAAATTTATGACTATATTAAAAGCAAAATCTTTTACTATTACCAAAAAAGATTCCTCAACCTTTCTGTCTTATCTCCTTTACACAAGACCCACTTTACCAGACGGCTTTGTTAATTCAATTAATTAAAATTCCCTTAGGTAACACTCCCTTCACTTTCAAGTTAACAGTCCCCGAGGGCTCAACTTTAAGTTATAATGTTGCCGAATTAAAAATGAAAGATACCGGATCCTTCAATCCTTCTTGCATTTAAATATTAAAGATGGCTTCTTTGTTCTGTTATTATTTTACGACCCTTAAGTTATTCTTACCTGTAATGAAAATAATTATTTTTAATTTATTCTTTAGTATTTAAACATGTTCAAGTTACTAATTCTTCTGAATACTAAGTAAGATGATATTTTGCTTAGTTATTTAAAGTCATTATGATAGTAGTAAATAAATTAACTAAATCATGACTATCATAAATTAAATGTTATTTTAAATGACTAAATACAAATCATTGATCTAATTATCTACCTGTACTTGGCATTAATAATGCTTATTTAGAATATTTACGAGTGCTTAGATATTAAATGTATAAATCCTGTTTCTTTTTGAAAGAGACAAAAGAAACGGTCAGGCATAGGGAAATTAATTTGATTTTTGTCATTGAAAAAATATTGATATGTATTCAGTTTAGCAGGATAATGCTAGCATCAATTTTATTGGTTTATTATTTGTTGTCTTCTTCAGACGTTGGCGTGGGAAGCGAGACAGTCTCAATGGTAGGAATTATTCTCAAGAGGTGCAAGTGGATAACTTGTAGAACATCAGCTTATGCAATATGCAAATTATTATTTATTTAATCTTATTTGTCGTACTAACTTTACTTTACTAATAAGGTAAAAATAATTTACGGCGAAAATAAAAATAAACGGCCTGAGAGGTAGGCACGACACCACAGTATTAATATGGACAGTAAGGTATCTAGAGCCTTTTTTTTTATAAGGCAGGGGGAATGTCAACGCATGCCTCCCGCAAAAAAGTCTACGGATGGGTATGTCGGGACACATACCCTAGGAGGGCTCTGGATTGCTCTTCCCTATTGCCGAGTCCTGCCAGTCCAGCACAGCGACTGCGCCACAAACAGATCGCTGTCTTGCCGGAGCTGCTTGCACTTGGCGGCAGTAGAGGACACTTCTCTGACTGCCGCTGCAGCCCCATAAGGTAACTAGAGCCTAGTTGATGAAATAATTACCTACGCTCTAAAGAAGCTTAATGTTTTACATGTCTATTATTATTTTTTATTCAAAACATATTTGTTTTATAAATCAGCAGGACGGTAAAAAAAGAAAGCTCCCGTTTTCATGAAGCCGAGTCCAAACAACCGTTAAAACAACAAAAATCTAAGTGTATATTGCGTATACTACGTAATGTGCACTTAGATTTTTGTTGTTTTAGATGCCTATTATTATTTTTTATTCAAAACATATTTGTTTTATAAATCAGCAGGACGGTTAAAATAGAAAAGCTGCCGTTTTGATGAAGTCGAGTTCAAACAACCGTTAAAACAACAAAAATCTAAGTGCACATTGCGTAGTATACGCAATATGCACTTAGATTTTTTAAATGATTGCGGAGATAATCTTATACGCGACCACTCGTTTTGACGCGGCACTCACTATTGATAGCACCGCGACAACCGCTTAGGGATCTTGTCCATGCCCATGTTTGTGTGAGTGTGCCGTCTCAACCGTTTGTAGGTAGTTTCCGTACTGTCTATTTTTATACTGAGACTAGACTGCATAAAATTATTGTATGGTGAAAGAATGATTCTGAGATAACCTTACTAACTAAATTTCTTTCTGCAACAACATTGGAGTTCAGGAATGAGTAGTGGGGGTGAACGTTGTACACGTAACGTGGTCCTTTATCAATACACAACGAATCGTCAGTTCCAGGCACTGCTAGCACGTCTTTCTCTGAAGTATATTGTAACGGCACACTCACGTGCCGTTTCGACCGTTTGTAGGTAGTTTCCGTACTGTATATTTTTATACTGAGACGAGACTGCATAAAAATATTGTATGATGAAAGAATGATTCTGAGATAACCTTACTAACTAAATTTCTTTCTGCAACAAGGCCAGAGGGAGAGGAATGAGTAGTGGGGGTGAATGCTGTACACGTAACTTGGTCCTTTATCAATACACAATGAATCGTCAGTTCCAGGCACTGCTAGCGTTTCTTTTTCTGAAGTATATTGTAATGGGCCGTACGGTTACAATTTTACAGTGGTGCAGACGAGATAAGAAAACTATGTTCTTTAAACATTCTAACACAAATGTTTGCACACAATCCATGTCGTTAAAATAACATTAGGTATGAAAATTTTACCCTTACCTTTCCCAAAAGTGTGTAATGATGATGACTCAACGGACCGAAATGGTATGCAGGAAAGGGTCACAATTGTGCCTACTTTATAATTTTGATATATTTTATAGGTAAGTAAAGGGTTACGGCATTTAACAAAGAAAATTTTAACCCTATATGCCTATATATTATTATGTCGTGGCATTAGATGCTCAGTTGCCTGAAAAATTTGCGTCGGTAATCGACAACTGAAAATATTAAATGAGATTAATGTTTTCAAAATTTTAGGACAAATTTTCTCTTTCTTTCTATTACATTCTTAGGTTGCCTGAAAGATTCACTGGACTGTTGATTTAGTGGTAAGTGGCCCTGGCTCTTGAGTGGTCGTGGGTTCGATCGCCGCCTGGATAAATGTATGATGAGTACGATTATTTCTTTTAGGTGTACAATGTACATAAATTATTCTCTGCAAGGTGTATATGTACCTACTATGTGTTTTTTTTTGGTTAAGTCTAATATGCATTAGTAGTCTAGTTTTTAGATATTGTTTCTTTATTAGTGTTTAGTATATTTTATGACTATTCTTTATACGAATATTGAATACATCTGTAGAGTTTAACACTTTCTCTTAATCTCAATCACTTGCCTTCTTTAATTGTTTAGTGTTCAGTTGATGATAAATAAATAAATATAATTATTAAAATTAATAAATTTATTACGCAATGTATAAATTGTACAATTGACGGCTTCATCACTAAATGACTGCTAAATAGATCTCTTCCATACAGACTAGATATACCATCCATAGAAGAACAATTGAAATACTGTGATTGTGTCTTTTTGTATCTTTATTATGTGTGCTCAATAAATATTTTTTTCTTCTTCTTCTTCTTAAATATAATAATAATTTATTTATGCTAATTAAATTAAAATAAAAAGCACCCAAAGCCTCCTTTTAAGCTTGCCTGTGTTAAGAGACTTCGCTCTCCCATAACAAAATAATTAATAGTATGATGGAATACAAATTACGTATATTATTAGTAGTTACATAAAGCTGAACAAATAAAATCACATAGTTATTTTTTTCCCGCAATGCGCGACCACGAGTGAAGGTATATGACAAAATGTTCCCAAGATTTCCGTCTCGCACCTGAGGGTACTTGAGATAACAAAGAGTTATTTTTAAGGCTTTCCCAGAACGTGCCCGAGTGTTTTAATAAAATGAAATGTGGCAGCCCTAATGCGGTTTATGTCCACGTAGGAGTTGCGGAGTAATTGGAATGGAGCTACTATTACGTAGTAGTTTCTATTCTTTTTAAGGAACTGTAACGGGGAAAGCTTGCTGTGTGGTGACGGCAGTGAATATCAGAATAACATCACCCCATCTCATCCCGTGAGGGGCGTAGAAATCGAGTCGTGTAAATATCTAACAGAGGATGGGAAGCTTCTTTCTGAGTACTTTGACCATCATACTGCGACCGCCAACCCGTCTGCCAAGCGTGGCAATTATGGCATATCCCAAGATAGTTTTTGGGGAAGGTTTTTGTACAGCAGTGGACTTCTTCAGCTGTTATAATAATAATAATAAGAGTTTATTTTCAGACCAAATTAGTGTCCAATAATTTAGTAACAATTTTCTTATAAACTAGTGTTAGAAATAAGTATTTTTAAAATATGTAAGTAAGTTACCATTCATAATGATGATGATGATGATGATGAACGGGAAAAAGGTGTGATTTCGTCCGTCAGTCTGTCACAGCGGTATATCTGAACTATTAATTTAAAATTTAGAGTAGAAATCATCTCAATTTCAAATGTGACAGGCGGACGGGCTAAAGAACAGACAGACATATTGACGGAATTAATCGCAACATAACCTAGCTTTTTACAGTTAGGATTCCCTTATATTAGCATAAATATCATCATATCAGCCGAAAGACGTCTACTGCTGGATAAAGGCACCCCTAAAGAATATTTTGTTAAGTTACATCGCCCCCAACAAAATAATTGACGGACACAAATTACATCCAAACTTAGAACAACTATTTATGGGTCACATAAATCAGTCCATAATGTTGTTTCGAGAGTCATATGATCGATGAACGGAAAGTTGACTGAACGATTGTTCGGATGGAATTTTTTGCGAAACAATCTTTTCTCGCCAAACGCTGCTTTGACTGAACGGTTCTTCGAAAATTTATTAATCGATGGACGATTAATAAATTTTCGAATGTTAAATTGAGATTTGGGTTAGGTTAGCTTAGAACCGTGACCATCTAGCGACCGCTAGATACACTATTGTTGGTGAAGATTGGTGGAAAGTTTCATCTCTAGAACACAATTTGCATATTCTCAATTTAACATTTGAAAGAGCAGTCCATCAATGAATAAATTTTCGAAGAATCGTTCAGTCGAAACAGCGTTTGGCGAGAAAAGGTTGATTCGCAATAAATTCCCTTTGAACAATCGTTCAGTCGACTTTCGGGTTCGTCGAGCATATGACTCTCGCTACTACGTTACGGACCCTATATTTGGGTCCTTTTCTCGCCAAACTCTGCTTCGACTGTTTGTGATTGTTGTCCCGCGCGGGAATGTAACCGTCAACCGTGGGAAGTGGCGAGGCGACCGTCTTACCCGCTGGGCTGACTGTCTTAACGTGCAATCAAACACCAAAATAAATGAAGAAGTTGTATTAGATGGTTAAATACCATTTTCCCTTCACTCCTGTTCAAGCTTCAAGTTTTGAAGCCAGAATTATTATAGTTCAAATATGAGCGCGATGATTTGTTATATGTCTGGCAGTAATTTATCATTAATGTAAATGTATTTCGAAAATATATATGTAAAATAAATAAAATAATAAATAAATAAAAAAGGTTTTTATTCACGTAGACTTTAAAAAAGCGCTTGTAAATAGTCAGAACATGTTTGTAGTAATATAGTTGTATACATTAGATATTATTTCTGGTAACATAGATATTTAGGTACATCTTGTATGAAAACATTTATAAAATTTATTTTATTACAGAAATGATATTTAGCTAGCTCGTATCAAGTTATTGTCAAGAGATTATGTATTTGTATCAGTTGCCTTATTGCTACTCTGCTTAGTTTGGGATCAGATGTCAGTGTGTTAGTTGTCTCAACATATATTATTTATTTACATGTATAAAAAAAAAGTTTGTGTATAAAATAATGTTTCGAGTTGAATAGGCATTGTTAAATTTATTTTGTAAGTAGTTGTCGTTAAATATGATGATTAAATAAAATTTATATATATATATATATATATATATATATATATATATATAGCTAGCTTAGCGGAGAGCTAATAGTCAGGATGGCTTTATAGCAATGATTTTTAACTGACTTCAAAAGAAGGAAGTTCTCAATACGACTGTTTTCATTTCTGTTTATGGTACGGGATTTATCAGTTGTTTGCTTTATGTATTAACATTTTGTTTAAATCGGTCGTTGTATAGTTGTAAAGCGAAGATGCAGTATAACATATTATGTTTAAAATAATTTAAGTTATATTATTTCGCGGTATACCCAAACTACATCATACGGATGTTATCATGTCGCTCGTTCGTTTTACCTGGGCGTAATTACGCCCACTGAACAGGAAACGCCGCCGGCTTTTCCCTCTTACAGTAGCTCGACTAGGGATGTAGAGAAAATGGGTATATAGGGAATTCCTTAGTCGAGTACTACACTAAGAGCGAATAAACTTTGTGTCCTTTCTCTCATACTTTTCGCTTCTACTCCGTGGGATCGTTGAAAAATAACTGATTTCGAGGCATACTAACAGATATTTTTACAAATCATGTTCAAAACTGTGGCTTTAATTGAATTAGGGTTGGACAGCAATTAGAATTGAGTCTCACAGATTTGCATAACCACACTTACTTACTTAAAAAATAGGTACTTGCTAAATTATTATTCAAGTATGTAATGTATGTAAGTCAAATTTTCTATGCATAATTCGAACAACTCTTAATTGAAGCTTTGTTCGATTTTAAATTTATATCGATATTATTTCAATAATGAAATATTATATAAACTGTTAACAAAAGTAAAGGTGGGTTGGTATTACGAGTAGAAAGGTGGATATAACTAAGGTACCTCTACGACATTTTCTGTAAAAATGAAAGAAATTGTTTTTGTAGTTATACTTCTTTTGGCGCGATGGAGAAAAATGATCAGAGTGAATTTTTACGATGCGCGCGCACACCGACACCAAAAAATTTAACAGCATGACGTTAGTTCTAGGTGGTATGAAAATTGATAACTATGTTCAAGTTGTATATTAAGAAGTATAACTTCTAACGCGTGTACATAAGTACACACAAGTTTTTTTTTTCGTGGCAAATCGATTATGTATTTTTTTTATAAAATAGGATAGCAAACGAGCAAGTGAGTCACCTGATGGTAAGTGATCACTTCCGCCCATAGACACTTGCAACACCTGAGGAGCCGCAAGTGCGTTGCCGGACTTTAAGAAAAGAATAGGCTCGCTTCTTGAAGGTTGCCATGTCATACCGGATCGGAAATACCTCCGCAGCTAATTGATTCCACAGAGCGGTAGTGCGCGGCAAAAAGTTTCTTGTGAAACGTACAGCGGTAGATGACCATTCATCCAGGTGATAAGGATGAAATTTCCACTTTTGGAGAGAGGGTCTGTGGCGAAATGTGACGGCACCTCTCTCTCTCTCCTCTGAACACTCCCCGTGATAAATGCGGTAGAGGACACATAGATACGCCACGTCTCTCCGCAGGGTAAGAGGATCAAGCCAAATAATGGGACTCCCGTCGTCAACGACCATTCGAGCTGCACGACGTTGTACTTATACGATCAAAAGGAAGAAGTTGATACTGTGGTGCCCCGGCCCAGAGGTGGCAGCAATATTCCATATACGGCCGTACTTGCGCTTTATATAATTGGAGGCGATGGGCCCATGTTAAGTATCGCCTAGCTCTGCGAAGGACATCCAGCTTTTTGGAGGCCAATTTGGCCTTGTCTTCCAGATGACCTCGAAATTTGACGTCACTCTCGACGTCGACGCCGAGAATCCCAACACTCGGCTTGATATCAAGGGGAGTACCCTGAAATTGAGGAAGTATGGCAATGCCAGTAAACGCGCATGCTTGTGTCTTTGAAACTCGGTCAAGTGTTGTCTCAATTTTAAACACACGATTGCGCGTAAATAATATACATAAATAAAAAAAAATCATATATGTATGCGCCCAGTTCGAGACTCGGTCAAGTGTTGTCTCAATTTTAGACACAAGATTGCGCGTAAATAATATACATAAACCAAAAATTCAGTAACGTCAATATAATTTTAAAAAAATGTGCTTTTACATATAAGTATACCTATTTTTATTTTAAATAGTTAATCCTATTTATAATTAAACTTTAGAGTCGGGCGTTTTGTTAAATATTAAATTCTAAATCTAGTTTGCATAAATAGTATTTTTGCACATAATTAGATTATGTAAAAATATATTGTGAAAGTGGACGTATCTACATCTCCAAAATATTACGTACTATTAGCGGAATACAACTACTAACATCCGTATCATGTAGTTTGGGGCTACCGCGGAATACTACGATTTTCTTACCATGACATTTGCCATTAGTCCAGGAGGCTTTCACTGCTCCAGCGGAGTATAGTGGCAAGCTCAAGCCGTTTATTAAATATACAAACTAACAAAGGGTTCAAAACTGGCTCATGGTGATTACAGGCATAGGAGATTCATGAGACTTTGTCGAGTTTTCCTTTGTTGGGCAAACAAATACCTACATATATTGCCTACCTTATTGAGGTATAGGTACCAATCGACGAACACCAAACTGAATATGCAGTATACTGTACAACAAACATGCATGTACTCGTATAAAATGTTGTGCTTTCAGTGTACTCGGCCAACTGAAATATTAGCCTTGCAGCCTGTGTGTGTGAAACTGTGGATGCATACTTATACTGAAAGAATAATCACAAAGTCTCTCGTCGATTACAAGAGCTATTTCTTTTTGTTTTTTTTTTAAGTCAACGTAATCCCTGCGTCGCGGGGTACGTTATAAACATATAATAGACGGACACAAATTACACTCAGACTCAGAACAACTATTTATGACATAAATAGTTGTCCGGCGCGGGCCTCGAACCCGCTACACGGCGGGGCGACTCTCTTAGCCGCTGCGCCACACGTGCAGTCAAACGTATTATAACATAGGTAGATAAATTACATTTGATTGTGCCAAAATGAATATCCACAACATCATAGATAAGGCAGAAACGGCGGTCTTATCGCTTATGCAATCGACAACATTATTGGGCGCGGAAACGCGGGAAGTCGGTGGTACAGTTTAATACATGTATGTACAGACGCCAGCATATCCAGCTACCCCAATCTGTCAAATTTCTTTTATAGTTTTTCAACTTTATCACATAAGCATAAGGCATTGGTGGTTAAAGACATTAACCTTTGATCAAACGAGGATATCTTGATCAGACTTGGTTAGACGTGGAAGAGCTAAACCAAACTAGCTTGTTGATCTATCTACCTGTGTATAAGGCTGTGTTAGGGTGTAGTGAATTGTATATAAGTATATATATATATATAATGTTTTTTTTCAACACAAGTATTAATTTAACTTACTGGGATTGACTCATATAAGAATAAGATAAAAAATAAGAACTAATATATAGATCAATTAAAATTGAAAATTGAAAGCATAAGGTTTCAATTGGGGAAATTTGACAGATTGGGGTAGCTTGATGTGCTGGCGTCTGTACTCTTTTATGCAAACTATCTACTTAATTAAATCTAGCAAGATTGTGCATGTATCGATACATGCACACACATATTTAGGTTGATATCGTTGACTTAAATAGACTCTCACAGCCAGTTCATTTTACCGGTCCGGAAGTGTTAGGGGAGTAAAAGCACCTATTTAATTTTTTTTTTATTTTCGGTGTGACTCGCACCCGACAAAACCTAACCTTTTGCGGACTTCTCTTGGCGCCTGATGGGAGAAGACTTGGTAACGCGGGTATGCTGATCCGGTGCCCCACTTTTGCGCCATATCCCAGATCGTCAGGACACGTGCCCTGGTAGGGTTCCGGATTGCCCTCCCCTGAGGTAAAGCATCTAGGCACGCGGTCAGTCTATAGTTGATTTCTAATATTGTTTGCTTTCTGACTTTTATTTTTATATGCAAAATTAATTCGTTTTAATTCATTCAACATCCGTCCAATCATCTATAGTGGTAAAATTAGAACTTTGAAAAGATTATTGAAGGACAGTAGAAGTTATATACTCATTTTCAAAATATATGCAAAATCTTATGCTACAGTAATTGCCTCTATGTTTCAAAAGTCTTTAGATAATACCTACATTATAAGGATGTCCTCCTGGTCGAATATCGAATATCGGCCATGGCGGACCGTCTTAATGCAGACTAGCCATCTGCGTGGGACATATTATAAGAATAATGTCCTCCTAGCCGAATTTTGGCCACGGCGGCCAGTTTCAATAGAGATTAGCCATCTGCGTGAGACATATAATAGTGCACAAGTGTGTGCGCAAACACAGGAGCACTTTATATTCCATCACTCTCATGATCCGATGGGACGCCTTGCGACACGACCGGAAAGAGGTCAGGTACAGGACCGATGGCTTTACGTGCTCCCCGAGGCACGGGGGTATAAAGCCGCCAACTCCCAGACTTCAGGTTGATGCTGAGAAAGTCCCAAAATCACTTGGCCTGACCCGGGATTTGAACCCAGGACCTCCTTCTCTGCAGGTGAACACGCTACCGCTAGACTAACGAGGCAGTCAAAGTTACTTAAGTGCACAAGTCAGTGTGCAAGAACAGTTTTTCTATTCCATTACTGTCATGATCTGATGGGTCGATTACAGCCTGAAAGAACTCAGGTATAGGATCGACGACTTTACGTTCTCCTTGAGGGTGTAATAACGTAAAATCCCAGACATCAGGCTGATACTGCAATTTTTTTATATTTCAATCCAGGACTTCTATATCTGCGGTTTAACAAGCTACTGCTACACCAAAGAACAAGTACATACGCAGATTACAATAAATAAATGACAAATCCTTCTAATATTATAAACGCGAAAGTTTGGAAGTATGGATGGATGGATGGATGTTTGTTACTCTTTCCCGTAAAAACTACTATATGGATTTTAATTTGAATGGATTGAAACTTTACAATAATTTAGCTTCTACAATAACATATAGGCTACAATTTATAAAGATATTGTGTGAATTGTCCAAAATATGACGATAAGTGTCAAGTAAGTAGGAAAAATTCTACCGTCTGCGAGCTATTCTGGCGTGCACTGCCAAAACCGCTAGAGGTACACATCCCACTATAGGTAATATTATAAATGCGAAAGTTTGTGAGTATAGATGTATGGATGTATGTTTGCTACTCCGTTACGCCAAAACTACTGAACGAATTTTGGTGAAACTTGGCTGTAAAATGGCTTTTATATCCGAATAACACATAGGCTATAATTTATAAAGTTTAACGCGGGTGAAACCGCAGGGCATAGCATTATGCTAAAATATGGCATACGGGAAAATATACTTATGCCCGGTTCCTTTATTTTACGATCCGTCATTGGACCAACGTTACCATCCGTAATTCAGCTACCGATACCGATGCAAAACTAGTGTTCCACAATGCCCTACCTGCGACGAACATCCGTAGTTTAAACCACCTACGACTCGTTCGGCGATGAACCTCTCGCTCCTCTTCACGATTTGTTATGACAAAACGTCTACGTCAATTATGCAACTAAAATCATTTAATATTCTGTAATATTATGTGAGTAATAGTACAAATTACTGTACTTATAGTTACAGTAATAATTTAATTGCGTTTTAGGTTTAAAATATTTATAAATCACTAGCTGGTGCCCGCGACTTCGTCCGCGACAATTTTGAATGATTACCAATGTAACTACTTACTTCTAGCTTAATCTAAAAAATATAACATTTAAAAGAAATAAGCAATATAAATTTAAGAAAACCTAACCTATAAATAACCTAGCTAAGAAATAAACTAAAGACTACTTTGCTACTGTTATTTAAAAAAAAAGACCCGATATCATAAAACCAAAAACATCAAAGAATACATATCAATTGTCCTTAAGTAAAGTCAGTAAGTCCAATAAAGTAATATAATAATCAACGATGCATTAATCACAAAGGTAACTCCCATTAGCTTAGGTTGCGACCACGGTATTGATAGGTCTAATATCATGGGAACGAAACCATAGCGCGATGTAAAACGATGATTACACCATCTACTAACAAAAAAATAAACTTGTAAAGCGGTAAAATTAAGATGTGGGCATATATTTTGGGTGAGATTTAGGGGATTATCTTTTGATTCAGTTTTGGACTACCTTTTACTTCAAGCATTTATTCATTTTAACTGATATGTCAAATGAGTTCTGCGATCTGAAACGATATAAACGCCATCTAGTTACAAAATTGTGAACTTGTAGATCAGTAAAATTAAGATGATATTTTTTGGGTGCGATCATCTCGACACGAACAATTTATACTACGCTAACTCGAATTTTGGGTAAATTACTTTTTATCCCAATTTTATTAAATTGACGTAAAAAAAAAGAAGTTACAAATCTTATAAAACGCTAAATCTTTACTTAGAGGACAACAAACACGACATTTTAAGCATTCAGAAACGAATTTCTTAAGTTGGTGTAAATTTTTGGTGTTGACCTATTGAATCAGTTATGGATTACCTTTTAACAACAAATTATTCTCTTGATTCCTTTATTTTTAACTGAAATACCAATTTTCATACAAACATCCCCTATTTGTCACCCTTCGTGGTAGAATTCTCGGAAATCCGGAAACGGATACTTTTAATTTTTAACTGTAATGCTAAATACCAATTTTCATGCGTTTAACTTAAAAATTGACACTTTTTTCGTACAAACTTACATCCCCTATTTTTCGCCCTTGGGGGTGTACTTTCCAAAAATCCTGAAACACATATTTTTTATTTTCAACTGCAAGGCCAAATACCAATTTTCATGCCTCTAACTTCAAAAATGGCAAAGTTTAATACTAACTTGGCACCCCCGTTTTACCCCCTTAGGGGTTGAATTTCGAAAAATCCTTCCTTATTCCTTGTCTACATTATAAAGAAAACATCTGTGCAAAATTTCAGCTTTCTAGGGCCAAGGGTTTGGGCTGGGCGTTGATGAGTCAGTCAGTCAGTCAGGACTTCTCTTTTTATTTATATAGATTAGTATTGAAAATTTGATGTTACGAGTGCATGGTGTGAACAAAACGCGTAACATGAAAGCGCATGGCGCATGCGTCTGTCGTCTGACGTCTGTCCAGGAGTATTTCATGGTTTCTAAATAAGTTTTTAAATTGAGTATTTAATCTAAGGTTTGTGGTTATGAAATCTTAGAAGATAGAAAAATAATCAACCCTTTCTAACGGAAAACAAAGCCATGAATTCTCTATCAGTTTCAGAGCTAGACATCACGGAAATCTCCTCAAACACTATGTTAACTACCAAAATAAAATACAAACGACTGGTAAACCGACCGAATTCGACTAGTAATCAAAGCAGTAACGCCTCGTTATTTTGACAGTTCCGTGACAGTAGAAAATATTTATAGGAACACTTTCGAACGCATCTCCATACAATAAGCTTACTAACGTCCTCCCATCCGTTAGTAACCAGACGTTGGTTATTTGGATAACGACTAGTATTTTTTAGGAACGGTTTTGCGTTACGGCTGGTAGAAATTCTAACTATTCGTAGTAGAAACGATTCGTTTTTGGAATATATGAACCGGGCGTTAGTGGATTGGCCCGAATTTGGTATAAAAACAAAAGATTTTCTCAAGTGACTGGAAACGAGACACATGTCTGCCAATTACGTTTTCTTACTCAGGAAAAGTTACTGCGAGATTGTAGATATCTTCCTAAAACTTACCTACTGTTGAGATGAAGCGCCAAAGGTATAAAGAAGCATATGCCGGCTGATATCTTGTTATCGGAACATCCAGGCTGATATGAGCCAATCTTATCATTTTATATATTGCCCGCATTGCGGGTCAAGATAGAGTGAACTGAAATCTGAAAAAATTGTGATTTGTAATAATTAATAAAATTTAATCAAAAAAATTTGTCCATATGAAAATTTCAATTGAATAATAATAATAACTTCACAATAAATAACAAGCAATTTCATAATAATTAACAATAGTCGTTAATGATTGCAGGCAATATATAAAATCTATTAAATCGAAATACCTTTGATTGAAATGGTTATCAAGAACAAAATTGTAATTTATTTTCTAGGCAATATAATATTTATACTACCTTTTGCCCGCGACTTCGACTTTCGCGAAAACGAATCTATTCTGTGTTATTCATGGTTTAGCACTTCCTCCTTTTAACCGAAACAAAAAAACTTCGTATATTTTTTTACATTACGGTTACGGTACGGATGGTCACCGTAGCCTAGTTGGTAGTGCTCCTGCTTACGAAGCTGGTGTTCCTGGGTTCGAATCCCGGTAAGTGCAAATATTTGTGTGATGAGTACGAATATTTGTTTCTGAGTCATGGATGTTTTGTATGTATATAAGTATTTATCTATCTATATAAGTATGTATATCGTCGCCTGGTACCCATAGTACAAGCATTGCTTAGTTTGGGGCTAGGATGATCTGTGTGACATTGTCCCCAGATATTATCTCACATTTTTATTACTAATATTATTTACAAGATATCATACAAGGGTATTTTAACACAAATACAACTTATACAATATTTGGGCTACATGGATAGAAATTTCCGCACAATCCTGGCATTCGCCAGCAGAACCGCCTTCTGCATGTAACTCTCCAGCCAGATATCAAGCCCTAAACTTGCAAGGTTGATTTTCAGGGATTTAGGAATAACTCCATTTGTGGATATAACAATAGGTATGATCGCAGGTCTTTCGGTTCTCCAAATTTGCGCATATTCAAAACTAAGATCAAGGTATTTTGAATTTTTTTCTTTTTCTGCGTTAGATATGTTTTCATCATACGACACAAAGGATGTCTTTTTCGTTTGTTTGTCAATGACGACAATATCGGGTCGATTGGCACCTACCATTCGGTCAGTCAGCACGGGATGATCCCAGTATATTATTATTTAATCAAGTTTTTCTAATTTGTAATAATAAGGTTAACCGGGTATGCTCAAACTGTAGTGTGATTATTATTATTTTTCCCATGATCTATGTCACCTTCTCGGGTTCATTAGCGTAGATAACGTTCAATCTACTACGCGTACATAAAACACAGTATCCGTGGGTCCTACATGCATCAGCTGGACTAGCATACTGCCGTATAATAACTAGATTGCCGCACAGTAACAAATATGTGGACTATTAAGGTAAATGTCACTTTAATAGGGCTTTATAGAGTAGCATTTCCCATGACAATATTTAATGTATAACGGCCCTTTATCAATGCACGGCAGAATAGTTCTACTGCCTTTGAAGAAAGCTTCTACTTACATAAAAGACTTCTTAAAAAATAAATTCCTACCCTAACGCATTTTTGCAATCCAGTATTATTTCTATATCTGCGTTATCATTCATGCCAGCCAAAATTCCCCTTATCAGTGGATTGTTTCTCTACTTACTTTGAGATTTAGTTGGTTCAAATATTCCCTTTGAAGATAATCTGCGATGATTAAAGCGTTCCCAACTTACAATAATGATGCCACTTGTGTTCATAGTACGCGAGCTTCTTGTAATGAGCCTTCATTAATTTATAATGGTTCATCGAACTACTCAATTCAGTTTTGTTCGTCAGCTCATTATTATATTTGTTATTAACAACAATATAACAACCTTGAAATTTTATGGAGCATCGTAACTAGTGTTGAAAATGACTAAAGTAACTGAATTTGACTGACTGTCATTTACGGTCAAATTGGCCAAAAATGGTCATTAAATGTCAAAAACGGTCATTTTCAGTCATTTTGATTTAAGTAATATTTTAGAACCTTTTTAAGTTTTTGTGATGGATAAAAGTCTAGAATTTCTAATTTGAAACTATCTAGACATCTACACCTGTATAAAAATCTATACATATAATAAAATCGTAGGAAGGTCAAAACTGTACATTGAATATTTTTTGAAAAGGATTAAGTATCCTTTTGCGTAATCTACAATCGAGATCGAAACCAAAAATATAGTTTTATGAATTTTTGTCCGTTTGTGTCTGTTTGTCTGTATGTATATACAGACAAACAGACACAAAGGGACAAAAATTCAAAAAACTATATTTATGTATATACAGACAAACAGACCAAACAGAGAGTCCGGGCGAAACTCAAAAAGTACTGCATGGATTTACTTCAAATTTTGAATGAATTTTACTAAGAGATCAGGTCAACATATAGGCTACATATTTTCACGCTATCATTGGTAGCTAAATAAATAAATAATTGCGTGGTAGTTGAGAATAGATAGTAATATTTGAGTCAAATTGACCGAATTTGACCGTAAATGACCGGTAATTTATGGTTTATGACAATTGTGACTAGTCAGATTCAGTCATTTTACATCTGTAATCGTAACAATCCAATTCCCAACTAACATCGTGCCCAGCCTGCCCTCATCATGGCAGGATCTTAGGATTGCAGAACCAGACCACAAAAATTTTGTTAATTAGCCGTCGCTTCGGCGAACAAGAAGTTACGTTTGTTCGAATACTGTGGCGTAGTTTGCACGATATGGATATTTCCTATCAATCAATAAAAGGATTGCTTAAACACTGGTCTGTCCGAATGTGGATTGTGTTCTCAGGTTGCTATTCTATGGGATTATTAAGTGATGGCAGCAAAATGAAAACTATTTTTTTTTCTCCTTTATAATGAGTGGTCAAACAACATAACAAATCTATATATATAAAAATCAATGCCACTTTTCGTTGTAATGTTAAAACTCAACAACGCCTTTACTGATTTGGCTAATTTTGGTCTTGAATTATTCGTAGAAGTCGTGGAAGGTTTGTACGTAGAGAAAATTAAAAAAAAGTCTTGAAAAAGTGTAAAGTCAAAATCTTTTAGCAATTTCAAATATTAATTTTTGTTTGAATAAATGAACTTAATAATCATTTTTTTTATTACTTTGCCTTATACGTAGCGAAGCACGTACCGGGCCGCTGGTTAATTATACAACGTGTAACAGAAAGAGTGAACGTAACTTAAGGGGCATATACGGTCTCCTTAAGCCTACCTATACACAAAATCTCATACCGAAATACCATCATTTTAATCTTGATCGTAAAATAATATACCATTCAATATATCGACAAGTATTTTTATCGATATAACGATCATCCGTACTAACACAGCACAGCTGATTCTGATTTACGCTAGAAATTGTTTGACATACCTCTGTGTTCATTTGATGAATTTGGCGGCTTTCATCGAACGCGGCCCCTTTGGCGGCGTCTTTGAGTCCGCTCAAAAGAGCCGCCTAGGTATCTACGACGCGCGCGGCTCGCTTCCATGAATATTAAAAGATATTTAACCGTTTATTATTTACCTATATCAACTCTTTGATTTTGCCGCCATATTAGTGTAACTTTGGATATAATCAGGACGGAATTTGAAATGTCCTCTACTGTTCATATGAGCCTAGTACATTATTCATATTTTTTTATTTGTATGTATTGTATGAATGATTAATATTTCGTTACAGGAAACCTTTAAAATTTAGAGTGTATCACTCTAAATTTTTAAGGTGGAATTGAAAGTGCCCCTGCACTTTCTATTCCATCACTTTCATGATCCGATGGGACGACTAGCGATACGACCGGAAAGAGGTCAGGCACAGGAACGACGGCTTTACGTGCTCTCCGAGGCATGGGGGTGTAATATCGTCAACTCCCAGACTTCGGGCTGATACTGAGAAATTTCTTTTTACGGAAAAATCCCATAATCACTTTTTGGCCCGACCCGGGAATTGAACCCAGGACTTCATTATACCCATTATCACTTTTTGGCCTGATCCGGGATTTGAACCCAGGACTTTATTATCTGCAGTTGAACACGCTACCGCTAGACCAATGAGTTATACACGAACACATTCAAATGGCGCGGCGCGCGCGCGCGGGGCCCGCTTTGATGAATATTAAAAAATATTTAACCATTTATTATTTACCTACATCAATCCTTTGTATTCGCCGCCGTATTAGAGTTCCTTGCGACAAAATCAGGACGGAATTCGAAATGTCCCCTAATGTTCATATGAGCCTAGTACATTATTCATATTTTTTCGTAATTTATCAGTAGTCGTACCGCGTGTGTTTATCTGGTTAGTTTGTATTAAAAATTAAGTACCTATTCGTTTCCGGCCAGATTAAATTCACATACTGAAAGAAAAATTTAATATTCTTACTATTTAACACACAAAAAAATATCTGCAGTTACATAAGTCAATTAAATTATTTATTTCTCCTAGATCCAACATCTTGCGGAATATCATTTTAAATTAAATTCAGTGATTTTTCCTAGTTATCAAATTTATATGAATTTAGAGCAAAAATTCAGTTAAACATTTGATTGAATCTTAAAATAAACACGTGTAATAAATTATGTGACTGTACAGAACCACACTTTTTATTTACAGTCTAAGTAGTACCCAAAGAGTTCTCGGTAAGGTTCATTACCCTTGCGGCTGAGTTTTGCTTAGTGTTGTTCATAACGTCGGTAATCTTACTTGTTGATTTAGGTTGTCGATATAAAAATAAATTACTAGTTGAATAAAAAAATGATTATTTCTGTTTGAAGTTTCGTCCATAGGTAGCCGTCCTGATACCCTATAACCCCCTTAAGTTACGTTCACACTTTCTGTTACACGTTGTATATTCTAGAAATATTACATACATTACAATTAAATATTAACATGTTTAAGATATGTTATATATTTTTATGTAATCTGTTATTCGTACTTAGTATTTCAGCAAAGTTAAGGTTAACAATTTGTTTTTAAACTTATTGTCTTTCCTAGACACAAATTGTACTATGTCATATCTACTATATACGGTAGAACAAAATCAGCAAGAAATTCACCTCGACGGGTCGTAAGATCTTCTCTTATCCGTGGAGGGTTTCGCGGATAAGAGAAGATCTTATCCTTTTGGTACCTAATATACTTCAGCAGAGCATAAATAATTAAAATAATCGACATTTCCCTTCCCCTTCCCCTTTTCATTAAAAGAAACAAATACTAACTATTATACCAATTCCATGCAAAGTAAAGTCACTAACTTTACTGCGTACCTGTTGCACGAATGATAACAACCAATCTAACTATATAATTAGCCTTGCCCCATAATCCTCGATATAAAATTAGCGCAACACATTCAACTGAGCATGTAATAATTCACAAAAGACATCAGCCAACCGTGAATCCGTTTTTACGACAGCATTTGGCGTCGTCCTAATACATAGAACAAATGCGATTACGCGATCAGGGGACCTACCACCTAATTCGCCGATCACCGTGTTCCTGATCGGTGTTCAAATAGATGAAGGTTAAAATTACTAAATCATTGGTTCAATCGGCTTCCATGGGCACATGACATCATAAATGGTCCGCAATCGATTTTCAAAGTTGAAGCTGATTATCGGCGACTTAAGCGTATTCGTTTTAGTATAAGTATTTTCTTACGCAATAATACTAATTGACGAGCAATTTTGTTCGAACTTCATAACGTTTGAGTTGACTGGCAGAAATTATGCCACGTGAGTAAAAAGGGTTGTGTTAATACTGAACGTGTGGAAATTATATTTCAAACCTATTTGTTATTTAGTCTTGTTTCAAATAATACGTGAATTGTAAATGCAATTTTGGAAGGTTTATAGCCGCGAATTTAGTTCCTCATGGAAGCCTTCCCACTACTAAAGTTTTTGTAAATAATTATAAAAGCATTCATAAACGAATCTTAACTTCGAGATCATCTTTAAGTCCAACGTAAAGAAGGGATTGGTAATTTGAACTTGTCAATCCATAAAAATTTGCTTTGTTTATAAATTACGAATGAATAACGACAGAACTCGAGGGGTATTCTACTAACCGTCGAGGAATGTCACTATTTACGTCTTATCAGATCATGCCAATGGTACGCTCAGCAACAGAGGAAACTTTAAAGGTACTAGAGTATTATCACCTCGTATCAATTTGGGACTTACAGTAAAAGATCGGCAAAAACTCAAATGGTTTCGCCTTAATCAAACGTGGCAGAGTCAGGTCATACAGATAACCAAGTGAACATAGCAATTAGATTCCATCGCATTGATCGCGTAATTACGATTTATAAAGACGCACCTTTGATGCGTTGTCGCATGAAATATTAAAGTCTCGTCCGCGTTTCAGTAATTTCATACGATACGAGGAAAGATGCGACGAATTTCCGGTTTTACCGCTGCTGTATTGTACATGGGTTTATTTTTATATTCGCTACGCTGTGTACCTCGCATTATGATGGTTTTAATCCATCTTGATTTTAAAAATATAAAAGGCAAGGGGAATGTGGAAGATTTGCAGTTTGGATGCAAATAGAGCAATTTTGCCGAAGGTTTTGATCATTTAATTAAAGAGTGCAACGATCTCAAAACAAAGAAGTGTTTTTAGTTGTCAATTAAAATCAACCAAGGGTAGGTTATACCTAGCTACTCACGTGCTGAGGGGTTAATACTTTTGTTTGGACGCAATCTGCCGCAAAATATTTTTATTGCTTAACAGAGAAATGAGGTTTTGGTATTCATACGCTATTCGCCAGGATGGCATTTGTAATGCAACACTTCAGGTCATTTCGCAAAAAAAATTGTTTTTTTATCAGTTAGGCTAGGAGGCTTTCACTGCTTCGCCGGACAATGTCAGTATTTATAGAATATTTAGATATTTAGAAAACAACCGGTGTATAAGAATATTATTTAACTGATTGTTGGGACTTCATTAATTTAATCGCCTGGTGAGCATATAAGAGATATAGCCAATCCAGAATAGTTAATATTGTATTTTAGCTATGCAAAATCTACACCCAAAAATGATCCTAATTGAATTTTACGTTCTATAAGTGCGTACGAGCCCAATTTCATTCCTCTAACCAAAAAGATAGAACGGTATTATAAGAGTATGAAGTTTTAACAGCAGCCCTAACCAGTATCCAACAGTAGGTACTTAAAGTACCATCATACGAACGTACCTAAGCCCGTATATGTAATTTAATTTAAGGCTTATACTTTGTCCATTCGTTTGTTTTCTTTTTGACAGCTCACGCCTACTAATTACCGTTTATTTTTTATATTGACCTGTAACACCCACTTAGTGAAGTGCCCTATGCATAACAAACTACCACATGCTATAAAAAAAGTCTTGTAATAAGATAAATCGTCCATATCCAAAAGTGCACACGTTGCAAATTATAAGGACGACCTTGCCTATAGGCATATCCGAAGTAGATGCTGCAGTGTCGTCAGCAAACGATTTTTATAAAGTATGATTGGCAATGAGCTGATTCTAGTCAGTGATAAAAATATTCAACCAGTCTTCGATTTGTTTTGCTTTTCTTATGAACTCTCATCGAGCTAGTGCTAAGTCGTCGTGTTCCAATAATATTCATCTTATGAGATTCATTAACATAAAATAAAATGTGTCTTATCACTTAACTTAGCGATGATTTTTGGCCACGGAATAAACCACTATTCCTCAGTGAAATTACCACTCTTCCTTAATTTCCTTACGTTGGTAGTATCGAAAATGTTACGTGTGAGGGCGTCGCTAATTTCATTGTCTCGAACTCTCAAAAAGATAATAACCAAATGGACAGGGTATAGTTGGTTTGAACAAGATTAGGCCCAATTATATAAGGGTTGGTATGCATAAACTTGCCATTAATGTTTAAAGAAGAGGTAGACCACATAGTCTTTAATAGGATTATAAATACATGGTGGTGTTTACATTACAAGCGCCCCATTATTGTTATTGTAGAGTGCATCTGCATAGGATTTAATTTTCTCATGGATAATAGGGTAAAAAACCGCTTCAATCCTTAGAAACAACCCAATAACGTTGTGAAAACTGTGGTGGAAATTATAACTTCTCCTATTAATCTAAATAAGAGAGATGAGGATTGATGCCTGGATTAAATAAAACAATAATGAAAAAGCCCAACAATGTTAGCTTGGTATCTTTTATATTATTTGTTATGTTTATAATATCCAACTTTGATTTTTGGCTGTTAATAAACCATTTATTTATTATTATTAATGATGACTGAAATAAAGATGTTTGAATTCAATTTATTTAAAACAAGGAATGGATTGGATTAGCCCTGCGTGCGGTACAGAGATATAATTAATATGAGATGAAGTTGGTAATTGGTTTCGATATATTTATGACATTAGACATGTCATAAATATAATATAATATAATTAAATTAAATTATTACTAACCGCAGGATAATTTCTCTGGATCAATGATCACCATTTTAGACGAAATCAGTTTGTATGTTTATTGTTCAAAGCTCGAATACATAACCATAGTACGCGCTCAATCTACATCAATACGATAATCTTAGCATTTTTGCTTGGCACCAACTGGCAGAAAGCTTGGGTTTCAAAGAACTCCAAATCCTAGACGCCTTGAAACTTTCCTTATATATTAAAACAAGGAAAGTCTCAAGGCTAAGTCAAGTTTGAGCTAAAACACATAAACCATGTGAATATAGATATAAAATATATATATCTAGCATAATTTTCCTAAACTCAATTTCGAAGCTCCGCTCAGTAATAATATTAACAGCCTTCACTCTGTTTTGTGATGTAAATTGATGACAGAATAGTTCGCGTAATTCCAAATCAAATTTAATTCAGTACATATATGATTGCAGCCATCGTACAGTGTCGTATATACATACATATATATTATAAGAGTTGTTGAAAAAGGTATGCTGAGATGGTTTGGACATTTAGAAAGGGTGAATGAAAGAAGATTGACAAAAGAAGTATACCTGGCCTGTGTGAATGGGACAACCGGAAGGGGAAGACCTTGTAGAACATTCTCTGACCAAATCGGAAACGTTCTCAAGAAAGAGCAGGTCAGAAGTACCCTAAACCGGCGAGCATGTATGAAGAATATAATGACAGTAATCGAGGCAAAAGAGGTATGCAAAAAACGTGACAAATGGAAATCCGTTGCCTCTGCCTACCCCTCTGGGAAACAGTATCTATGTATGTATGCATGAAGATTATAATAAGATTTATGTGTTGTGGCTACAATGGTCTATATCGACTAGCCAATTGTGGAGGTCATATTAGTTAGGTATCATTAAGTATACCCAGACTTAGAACAACTACATGTGGATATCGTTTTGAAACCGTTAAATGGTAGCGAGCCCTGAGGCTCGTTGAGTCCCGAGGAAAAGTTAAACTACCTTGAAGAAGCAGAAAAAATGGGTAAGAGATATGGAGTATGAAAAAGTTTGTAATAAGATTTCTATTGCTGCTAATATAAAAAGGTACAAGAGAAAATTGTCTTTGAAATAGAGTATCACTATAAGAAAGGCCAGTTGTAAAATGGAATGGACGAGAAAATGTATGTATTGTAAACTGTTCATGTAGGTATGGCTAAAGCGGCTGGTAGCAAAAAATTTTATCCTCGTCGCCACAAGACCTAAATCTGACTAGTATAACTGAGAATCTATACATATAATAATATAATAATATCTGGGGACAATGTCACACAGATCATCCTAGCCCCAAACTAAGCAAAGCTATGGGTACCAGGCGACGATATACATACTTATATAGATAGATACATACTTATATATATAGAAAACATCCATGACTCAGAAACAAATATTCGTGCTCATCACACAAATATTTGCACTTACCGGGATTTGAACCCAGGACCACCAGCTTCGTAGGCAGGAGCACTACCAACTAGGCTACATCTATACATATAATAAAATCATAGGAAAGTCAAAACTGTACATTGATTATTTTTTTAAAAAGATACTTGGGGCGTGATCTACAATCGATATCGAAGCCAAAAATATAGTTTTTAGAATTTTGTCTGTTTGTCTGTATGTATGTCCGGGCTAAACTCAAAAGTACTGCATAGATTTACTTAAAATTTTGCATGAATATTCAACATTTAGGCTACATATTATCACGCTATCGCCTACGGGGGAGGAGCTGTGATAATGTATAAAGTTTAACGCGGGTAAAACCGCAGGGCACAGCTAGTAAATATATAAAGGTATTATCAACGTCCGGATCTGAACGCTATGCGTAGCTGGCCTGCGTAATCCCAGTTCTGGTATGAATAGAATATTTACACTTTCCGGAACATACGTTTTTGGGAGAGAATTCGCGAAGATTTTGAGGCTGGATTAGATATTTTATTTATGTTGGGACGTAGGTGTACATTCAGGCAGGTAGGTACTCAGTAAATACATTATGAAGTGGGGCTTTCATAAATTTTATAAAAGGAGGTGGCTTTAATTTGGTTGAATATTGGCTAACCTGAACATGCAAACCGTTTTGGTATATAGCCCGCTTCAATTTTTTATTCTAAAATGTTTTAACATGTTTAACTACTTAAGTACAGACGCAAGCACATCCAGCTACACCAATCTGTCAAATTTCTTTTATAGATTTTCAACTTTATCACATAAGCATAAGGTTCACTTTCAATTGAGGAAATTTGACAGATTGGGGTAGCTTGATGTGCTGGCGTCTGTACAGTTCGTAGAAACACTGCTATTATAATACAAACAGTGTTAACAAAAACTGATTAAATTACGTCTACATAGCAGTTAGCCATTTGGGTAAGGCTCAAAATTTTTGCGCTATCGCACAAAGGAGATCACAACGGAACGTGTTACAACTGAACTAATGTGTTACAACGGAATTTGTAAACCTTAGTACACATAACTACCACGGAGTGCAATTTTTTAAAATATTTCAAAAATATATATTTTTATTAAAAAACATAGTTTTAAAATAAAATAAAAATATTATTCTTAAGAAGGTATTTTTATTTAATGATAATAAAATTTATTATACCTAATGGCATATGACTATGAGTATCATTTAAAAAGAAAACCTAGATATAGAAATTACGACATTTTGTCTCTTTATCATTTGCGGATTGGGATGGAGCTTCATGTTTTTTTATTACGCTATGATTCCCGCCACTGCTTTCTGACCTCATTTTTTTCATCTTCATTTAATTCAGCAATTTTCATTTTTATGGCTTTTGTTCTTTCATTATTCTTTTTTTCAAATCTTCATATTTTGCCGCATTACTCTGTTATAATTTTTCTCGGTACCTTCGACACTATTCCGCCTCAGACATAGACATCTTGAAAGTAATAAATAAAAATAAATAGGTAACCAATACTTACTATGTAAAAGTTTATTCAAGTAATCAACAACAAAATGCCAACTCAATTGGCTCGAATTTAACTTGCAAAATTTCATTACAGAAACCGGGACTAGCGAAAGTAAATAAAAGCTTTTTATTAATATTAAAGTTAGGATAGGTTAAAAAAAAATAAAAACAATGATCTACACTTACCTTTATAAATTCTGTTGTGACACGTAGCACAATTCGTATCACAACGTCGCACAAGGGAACAAAATTTCGACACGATCGAACCTAAAAAAAATCATAACACCAAAAATACTAGACGTACCTCTTGTGCAGTGTTATATTTCAGTAGAACAATAGTTGATTTACAGGATTTAAAGCGGAAATTCAAGATATCTATTCACTTAACGTCAATACAAAAGAATTTAACTTACAATTTTTTAATGACCATCCGCGTGCTTCACCACTTTCTCCCAAATGATACGACACCAAATGGCGGAATCGTTCAGAAATGTATCAAATATTGTGAGCCAGTGTTGCCACTTTAAATAAATGAATTCGTCATGGCATAAAATTTAACCAGTCCAAAAATATCGCGTCGCACAACCTGTCGTGTTACAACGGAAAAAAAGTTCAGACACATCTAACATTGATAATATTATTAATACGCTTTGTTGTATTATAGCTGCTACAGTTTAATTTCGTCAGTTGTATTCCATAGAATAAGATATATACGGAAATAAAAGGTTGCAGAGATTAAAACAAAAATTGTGAAATGATTTGTAAGGAGTGGGCGTATGCAGACACAAAAAAATTGTATGGGAGAAAAAAAGAACCTTTTTTATTTTTTATGTACTAAATTATATAATAGGATTACCCGGATGGAAAAAATAATATATGTAGGAAAAATAACAAAGTTTCTCTAAGTTTGAGAAATAATATAATTTTTTATACTTTTCGTTTTTTTTTATTTAGTTAAACTATACCGACACCAAATTTTTACAATATGCGCAAAAAATTTGAGCCTGTCCCATTTATGGATTTCCTAGAAATATGAATTCGGATAGAAGTTAGATGTGAGTCGTATAAAAACCAAACAAATGATTATTGAACACTAAGTTTAGCGAAAAAGTCTTGACCGAGTTGTATCTATTGTATCTATGATACATTCTGTGACAGAAAAACCCAAAACTCTTTATAGAACAGCGCGTTAAACGTACGAAGTGATGGTGGGTGATCATCGTCCCCATGTAATTGTCAGAGCAATCGCCATCGCATCCACGTGCTCGGAGACGACTGTCTTCACTCCGAATTGTAGTCACTAAGCAACAGTTATCAAGCATAAATCTGACACCAAGGTTATTACTTGCATGATAAATCATCATCATGAGAATGACTTCCACTAGTGTACAACAAGCCTCTCCCACGAATAAGGGGTATATATTACAATCATAAAGAATTGCCATATGCCATAATTACTCTAATTGGACCAAATCCCGTGTTCATGCCCGCTTGAGTATGTTTCGCCGGACCGTCTCAACTGGGTCGTGTTGAAACCGGTAGTATATGAACCCACTGAGTTTGTTTCGCTGGGTCTTCTCAGTTGGGGCACATTGGATCCGGTGGTAGCATTAAAGCGCGCCGGTCGTTATTAACACAATGTCCGTCAGAATACCTTAATATAGACAGAACCATTTACAATATGTAGTAAAAATATTAGACTTAAACTAGATAATTAAACATAATCTCTTGACAATAACTTGATACGAGCTAGCTAAATATCATTGGTATAATAAAATAAATTTTATAAATGTTTTCATACAATCAATACAATGTGTACCTAAATATCTATGTTACAAGAAATAATAATGTATACAACTATATTACTACAAACATGTTCTGACTATTTACGCTTTTTTAAAGTCTACGTGAATAAAAACCTTTTTATTTTATTTTTGTTTCCGGCCTAGAAAGTCTGTTATTCTTTTCAGCCCGGAAACCACACGGCAAATTATACACGGAAACGGACATCTCATAACATCCCATGGGGGTCGTTAAAGGCGACTAAGGGATACACCAGGTAGTGGGTCGTCAGTTGTGTACTAGCTACTACTTAACAGCGGTCACTCGCTCGCATGCCAAGCGCGTTTACTAAGGCATACCTCTCCAAATGGAAACATTATAGAAACTTTTGAGGCCTATGTTCAGCAGTGGAGTATATCAGGTTCGTGATGATGCCGTAATTGCCACGCTTGGCAGAAGGATGGGCGATCGCAGTATTATAGTCATAGTTCTGCCCTTTTTTAAATAAAAAAATAAAATAAAAAAGGTTTTTATTCACGTAGACTTTAAAAAAGCGCATGTAAATAGTCAGAACATGGTTGTAGTAATATAGTTGTATACATTAGATATTATTTCTAGTAACATAGATATTTAGGTACATCTTGTATGAAAACATTTATAAAATTTATTTTATTACAGAAATGATATTTAGCTAGCTCGTATCAAGTTATTCTCTGACAGGTACCTATAATACAATACAATACAAAAATTATTTATTTCATCTCCACAAATTACATGATATTAACATGAAACAAATAAAGTTGACAAAATGTATAAAGTTGCAACTTGTGGGAGATCTAGAGTCTAAACTAAGCCAAGGCCTGTATTTTGGCACTCCAGGCCCCCCCCCTAGTACATTATATAAATTTGTCGGCAAGATACTTTTATATTATTTATTTAGCTATATATATAAGTAAGTAAATAAACATGTGTAAGCGTGTGTCTGTGTACACATGTGTGTGTGTGTGTATGCGCGTGTGTGTGTTTTTGTATATAGAAAAGGTATTCCATCGGGACAACTGCTATGCCCTCCACGTGCTACATTGGGTTGTGATATTTGTCGCCATGATACACAAGCATAATGACTAAGCCCTATGGACTAAACATACGTCTGGGTGCAGCTTCATCAACGAGAATTGTACCTGAAGAAATCAAATTCTTTACTAAATCGAAGGCAATTAAATGGCACGGTATTTAGGGATCGAATAATTGCAGAGCAAATCATTGGAAATCCCAGCGAAATGGACAGGGGTTACGATTTAAAGGAATTTATATAACAAGGAATCCAATTGTGAAACCAATTTCCTGGAATATTGCACCTGCCGGGATCCCCAAGTGGTCTCGGTTTGAAATCGTCGAAATAAATTGTTATAATTGCTTGTCGTTAAACAAATTGGTACGTCATGAGGTCATTTTCTTAGTAATAGCACTGTATATAATTGCTTGTTTAATATGTTCTTTTACGGGAATATTGAATCTATCTTATAATATGTCCCGTGCAGACGGCTACTCTCAATTGAGACTGGCCATCACAGACGTAGTTAAAAGAAAAATATTAAGGTAGTTAGGTTTGGTAGTTTATTAATTCGAATTCAGAATAATTTCGTCAACATTAATTTAATAAAATAACGTGAAAGTCATTTGTCGCTTATAGGACAAATACATACCTATAACAAACAAATCGTTATAGGTACTTATGTATTTATAAAAGAAAGTAAGTAGTATATTATTATGTAGTAGGTATATCAGTTATCTAGTTTCTATAGTACAAGGCCTGCTTAGTTTAGGATCAGATGGCCGTGTGCGAATAATGTCCCAGGATATTATTATTAATATAGATGCATTCATTCAGATTCATTAATATTCAAATTAAATACATAGAACCATGTCAATAATAGGACCATGTCAATAATTTGCGGAGGATATGCTATAATCGCAACGTTTGGCAGAGTCGGTGCTCAGTAAGGTGCTCACAGTGTACAGATGAATATGCCTGCCCAGTATGGCACCGATCTTCTCATGCCAAATCAGTGGATGTTGCTTTAAATGAAACGTGCCGGATCATCACGGGATGCCTTAAGCCCACGCCAAAAACTACCTCCGGGACATAATTTGCCATGGCCAACCTGGAGGACTCTTAATAGACTTCGTACCCAGGTTGGTAGATCAAAAGATAACATGTGCAAATGGGGTTACATTCCCACATCACAAAACATCTGCGAGTGCGGCGTGTCACCCCAAAGTATGGCCCATTTATTCGTTTGTCCCTCCTGTCCAGTCTCTTGTTCCCTTCAGGACTTGTATGACGCTTCAGCCAAAGGGGTCAGCGTTGCCCAATTTTGGGAAGATAGAATATAATTCTTACCATCGACACGATAAGAAGAAGAAGTGTACAGAGCGACGGTAATGGCCGTTCTCTTGCAGATATTCCCTCGGGACGACTTTTGCGATACTCCCAAGGAATGAGATGGTGTGGTGAAATTCTTCGCCGTCAATCACACAGCAATCATGTTTAGAAAATGAAGTACTTAAATACATTAAGGCAAAAATAAATTGCATCTTTTAAAATTGTCCAAGAAATTTATATTGGCGCTACTTGCGGCTACTGTCCCTCCATTATTATAGAACAGCTTCAGTGTATAAAATAAATTAAAATCATATGAAAAAGTATGTAGTAATATAGTTAAGTATACAAAATTATTTCTAGGTATATATAGATATTTAGGTTCACGAATTGTATGAAAACATTTAGAATAACATTTATTTTATAATAATACTAATATTTAGCTAGCTTATATTAAATTCTCAGTAACTATTGCTTATTCAAACCAAACAAAGTATTTATTCTAGCAATTGAGGAATATGTAGAAAATGTATTCTTATAAATTTCGCGACAACAAGAAAAGGAAACACCCGAACGATGTAATTTGCATATTATTATGAAACAAGTTGGGAGTATTTCAGTTTTGCCAACTCATAACGTGACAACATTAGTACAGACGCCAGCACATCCAGCTTCTCCAATCTGTCAATTTCTTTAATAGATTTTCAACTTTATCACATAAGGTTCACTTTCAATTGGAGATATTTAACAGATTGGGGTAGCTTGATGTGCTAGTGTCAGTACGTCTGTGTGTTTATTGAGGTTAACACAAGTTATAAAAGTGTATAATTATAGAAATCTTCATGTTAGCCGAATTATGTCCACTGCTGGATAAAAGCCGCCTCAAAGAGTGCCCTAATCGCCACGCTTAGTAGACAGGTTGGTGATCGCAGTTTGATGGTCTTAGTTCACGGAAAAACGTTGCTGCCCGTTCTAGGGTAGGTATTCCCTTGGGTTGGATCTCGAGTCGCCTGAATTTGTGTTAGGTGTTTAAATGGGGGGGGGGGGGGGGGGGTTAAGGAGGTTTGTACTAAGTGCTAAGTGATAAAACGCATTTTATCACTTAGCACTTAGTACGCTAGAAAAACATTAACCATGGATATCTCCATAACCATTGCGTTCCGCGGGGTGGGGATAGTACAGGGAGGTAACCCCCTCCCCCCTCGACCCCTCCCCCTTCCATTCACTTACGTATGAAGGCGACTTGATTTGAGATATTTACCATTCCCTCTGGACGATTTCTACCCCACGGGATCGCGTGGGGTGATGATATGTGCACCGTCACCACACAGCGAAATCACAATTATATAAATAGATAGAAGTAAACGTAATAATATCTTATATTGTCATGTTTATTTGTGAAATCGTCGAACGCAAATTTGTTAATGCAAACAATTAGACAAATAAACTTGATTCTATAGCAATTTGAGCATCCATTTTGGATCGTGAACTCTTTTAATTTTTTATTTAAAATTCGGGAATTTAATCCCTGTGTCGCGGGGTACTTTACAAACATGTAATAGTTCAGGTATCAAGAGAAATATTGGTCAGTAATATTACATAGGTTAGACAGGATAAGGTTCTAATCTAATAGTTAGGTACCTATAGGTAGACTTCTACCATATATTTATATTATTCTACTTACATAAAAATGTCTGTCCTGTTATGATTTTCTACATTATCTTCAAAGTAAAGACGTAGGATAGGATTCATGTCCTTCGGTTACATAACTTTCTCCATAAATCCCTGGCATTCGTGTTCTTCTGTCATTTTAGTCCAATGAAGCGGAACGTGAACTTGGAAATTATTTCATATCAAAAATAATACTACAGTCAAACGAGTTTTCAACTTTTGCGTAGGTTATAGAGCATATAATCTAAAAATGAGTAATAAACATTATGAATGATAGGTATAATTCAACACAACTTAGCATGTAGATTCAATACCTATGGATAATGGATTTTTTTCATTTGTTCATTACATTTTCATTTTTCCCCACGGTTTTACCCGCGTTAAACTACTAAGTCTGTGTTAATCCAGGGTGTCAGCTAAATTCATACCAAATTGATATGTATTTATTAAAATCGCTGTAGCCGTTTAGATGTGAAGAAGTAACAAACATACACACTCACACAGTCACAAACTTTCGCATTTATAATATTAATGTGATGAAAAATTACCTAACTGATTAGGCAGTGGGCGGGACACGGAGCTCGTAGAACCAACGGCTGCTGGAAAGGTTCTTGAGGTTTTTCTTTTGTATACCTAAATATAATCTGATACTCTGGTCAGAAAATTACACCACTACGGTATTAGGAACAAGGCTCTCGAACTTCTGACTTCTTACTTGGGCAATAGAATTCAGAAGGTCGAAATAAACGGTAAAATATCTCCGGGATCTCCAGTGGTAATGGGCGTCCCACAGGGGTCAATTCTGGGCCCATTTTTGTTTTTAATTTATATAAATGACTTACCTTACTACGTAAGGGATAAGCATGAGATTGTGTTGTTTGCAGATGATACTTCCCTGACGTTCAAAATAAACCGACAATTAAGCAATTTTGACGATGTTAATGATGCAATCTCTAAAGTTGTTCATTGGTTTAATGCCAATAATCTTGTGCTTAATGATAAGAAAACTAAAGTCATTAAATTCACTACACCGAATGTGAAACAGGCGACAACCAATGTACAACTTAATGGAGCTAGGTTGGACCCTGTTGAATCAACTGTGTTCTTGGGTATCACTATTGACTCAAAGCTACAATGGAGCCCACAAATAGAAAAACTGTCCGGCAAATTAAGTTCTGCAGCATATGCAGTGAAAACTATTAGACGGCTGACTGATGTTGACACAGCTAGAATGGTTTATTTCAGTTATTTTCATAGTGTAATGTCCTATGGAATTCTCCTATGGGGTAGCTCTGCTGACATTGACACCATATTTATATTGCAAAAAAGAGCTGTAAGAGCTATCTATAATCTTGGCCCGAGAGTGTCTCTAAGAGAAAAATTCAAAGAGGTCAACATTCTAACTGTACCATCTCAGTATATATATGAAAACTTACTATATGTATGTATATGTATATACTCCCTTCTCCCTTCCCCCGCGGACTCTGTACAGTACAGACGTGCTTTAAGTTATCCCCAGTTCATTAATTTATAATAAAAACTGTAATAAATAAGTTTATAAAATATTCAAAGTACTAGGAGTGCAGATCCGATGTATACACAGTTGTGAGTGAGTGAGAGGAAGTGACGCAAGACAAGGATAAGCATAATTCTGCGAGCTTTTCGTTGTCAAGGACACACCTACCGTGCGACTACAAGGTCACACCTTTCTCCACGGCGCATACGCAAGCTCCGCCCCCATTGCACTGGTAAATCCTTATCGTCATAACTAATAGATCGTTAATTGAATAACGCATAATGTCGTCGGAACAGGCGCTGCCCCGCCCAGACGCATTAGCACAACGGCGTGTTAATACAGAGGACCAATTAAAGCATTACCATTCCGACTCAGCAATAAATACGTCAATAGAAAAATATTCAGAAGACGATAACTTAAATGTTACCAAACGATTAAAGCGTACTTACGATGAGGAACCGGGATCCTTGCGAAGCAATATCACAGACATGTTCAATGATCTTATGAGTCAAAGAGAGGAAGAGTTCAAGTCTATGCAAGAGTCTCTAAAGACTATAATACAACAAAATACATCAATTCAAGCTTCAGTGGCCACCATCTCCTCTCAACACCAAGAAATGATATCAAAAATACATAGTCTGGAGAAGGAAAACATAGAATATAAAACCCGTGTAAAGTCTTTAGAGCGCCAGCTTGATTTCCTGGAAAAAAAAGTATATGGAAGTACTATAGAAATTCGCAACTTACCAAATAAAGTAAGTGAAACAAAGGAGGACTTGACCGCATTAGTGCAAAGTGTTGGGTCTGCTTTAGACCTTGATCCACCACTACAAACGTCTGATATAAAAGATATTCTTCGGACGAAGACTGGTACCTTAGTAGTAGATTTTATTTCTCCGTTACGAAAGGAATCTATCATCTACAAAGTTAAACAGTTTAATAAAAATAAACGCACAATTAAGGAACCCGCATTGAATACGGGTCACTTGAAACTATCAGGGGAACTGAGGAGAATTTATATTACAGAGCACTTAACTTCTAGAGCAAATCATTTATACTACATAGCTCGCCAACATGTCAAGAACAATCAACTGTATGCGACTTGGACATCTTACGGTACTATATTTGTCAAAAAAGAAGAAAAATCGTCACCTGTACGTATTAATGATGAGTCCGAGTTCCAGAATCTGTTAGATTGACTAGTAATAACTTTTTGTTACTCTCATTCTATACCAGTAGGAGAGGTTTTGTTTCTATTCTTAGTTTTTAATGTTTTTATATTTAAGTTTTCTAGTGTTAACCTAATCATAAGGCATCATATCTCTTCTATTTACACTTTACTCATACATCGCAGAACACAAGCACAACACAAATTAACTAAGCGAGCCTTACTTGTAACGTATCATGTCAACTGTTACCTTCCTTTTGTAATACTCAGTAATCTTGCGTACAATCACATAGATGCTTCTAAATCTCTCCATTTGTCGGATTATAGTTTAGATTTCAACCTTAAATACTTTATCTCTACACATACATGTCACGCTGAGTTCGTGACAATTTGTCAATTAGGTACTTAAGTACTTGTAGAATAGAATGTTAGATATTGAAATACTGAACTCTAATCTGGACTCCGTGGTAGCGGCTGGATGCATCTCGTGTGATATTGATGACGTAAAGAACCATGTTAACTCAAACTGTTCTCGTAAAATTACTATTCTAACACAAAATATTCGTAGCATAAATTGTAATATTTCAAATTTTATCACTTTACTACATAGATCCGAAATAACTTGGGATATAATAGTTCTAACAGAATGTTGGCTCCCTTCAGCTAAACATATACCATATATTGCCGATTATGATTTTACTATGACATCTTCTCACAAAACCCAAAATGAAGGCGTAGTTATCTATTATCAAAAACATCTGAACGTAAGATATGAAGAGCCGGTTATTAATGATGCCAATTGTCTATTAATTAAGCTAAACTGCGACACGTGTATTATTGGCATATATCGCCCCCCCAGCCAATCGAATACAACTAACTTCATAAACTCAATTGATCAGCTTCTTTCAAGATTAAATAGGTTTAAAAATATTATTCTCTGCGGTGATATAAATATTGATATATGTTCAACTAGTTGTGATAATCGGATGCACGAATACCTAAACGTTTTAGCTAGTCACGGAATTTTAGCGGGCCATAATACCCCTACTCATGGGCGTACCTGCCTTGACCATATGATGATCAAAACAAAAAACGAAGCTACATGTTTTAATATTCAATCATCCATAACTGATCATGAATGTGTTGCCCTTAGTCTCCGTCTAAACAGTAACTTTAATTACCGTAGAATAAATACATCCTGTATTAATTTCGTTGGTCTTGATGAAACGATACGCGATTCTAACTTTAACGACATTTTAAGTTGCGAAGACGTCAATATTGCAACGGACAAACTCAGTTTAATCTTGTCTACAGCCATAATAAATAACACTATTAGCTATAATATACCGAAACGTAAAAGAATTAGTAAACCCTGGTTAACAAAAGGCCTATTACGTTGCATGAGAAATCGCGATAATTTGTATAAAAAATTTAAAAAAGATATAAACGACGAGAACACTAAGTTAATTTACAAACGATATCGCAATTACTGCAACATGCTTATAAAAAAAACCAAAAGAGACTATGAAAATAAAGAGATACAAAAAGCAAAAGGGAACAAGAAACAACTTTGGGATGCCATTAAAAAGATAAGCAATTCTAAAACGATTGTAAATCATTCCAGTAGTCTCGTAGACTCCAGTTGTCCCCAGCAATCCATAAATTGCATTAACTACCATTTCGCTTGGAAGGCAGTTAGCTGAGAAAATTCTTTCATCAAAATCTACTACAGGGACTTCTAGTGAAAATTCTTCAACACTAACCCTAAACTCTTTCTTTATGCACCCGACTGACGAGAATGAAGTTTTTACTCTCATAAGTAGCTTAAAGGAGAACTGTGCTGTTGCGGCTGACCATATTTCAAGTAAAATTCTTAAAAGGTATATTCTCTCATTAACTCCGATCATCACTCACATCTGTAATCGATCTTTGGCATCAGGCTCGTTCCCTTCTGCCTTTAAATCAGCATTAATTGTTCCCGTTCATAAGGGTGGTGATCGAGACCGTGTCAATAATTACCGCCCTATCTCAATTTTACCTACATTGTCAAAAATTTTGGAAAGAATTATTAATAATAGAATAGTAGATTACCTTGAATCCAATAACTTACTTTCATGCGTCCAGTTTGGCTTCAGACGTGGAAAATCCACGAATCAAGCAGTTCAAGAGCTCTTAAATGCTGTTATAACAAATATGGATGATAAGAAAAAATGTTTATCCATATTCCTAGACTTGGCCAAGGCATTTGACACGGTTTCTATCCCTCATCTCGTGAACAAACTTTATAGAATAGGTATAAGAGGAATACCCTTAAAACTACTTGAAGACTATCTAACGGACAGAAAACAAAGGGTTAGGATAGAAAATAAGACAAGTGACGAGCTTTTTATTAAATATGGTGTTCCCCAGGGCAGCATCCTCGGGCCTACTTTATTCTTGATATATATAAACGATCTATATAATCTTCAAGATTTTAAAGGGAAAATAGTCGCTTTTGCGGACGACACAGCTCTGTTCTTTAGTGGAACTACATGGGAAGAGGTGTTTCAAAATGCAAGAGTAAGCATGGCTCGAGTTTGTGTGTGGCTTCGGGACAACATGCTATCTCTCAATGTCGACAAAACTAAATATATCACCTTTGCACATAGGTCTAATCAACTTCCTCCTAGCTTGTTGACTATTCCGGCTCATTGCTGTAGTATGGGACTTGACCAATGTTCTTGCCCGCTTCTTGAAAGAACTGATGAGGTCAAATACCTTGGTGTTGTTATTGACCAACACCTCACTTTTAAAGAACATATAAAGAAGTTAGTCACACGCCTTCGGAAAGTCATCTACGTTTTTAAAAATTTAAGACATGTAGCCGATCCAAATATAATTAAGATGGTATACTATGCCTTATGTCAATCATTAGTAGATTACTGCATCACTTCTTGGGGAGGTGCTGCGAAAACCCTTGTTATTGAGGTTGAGAGAGCCCAGCGTGCAATACTCAAGGTAGCTGCTGGTCTTCCTTTCCGATTTCCAACTGTAGATTTGTATAAAAGGTGGAATGTTCTTACGGTGAGACAAACTTTTATACTACACACAATCTTAAAAAAACATTCACAACTGCCATATAATCCGAATCTTCTTAAAGATAAACGGCGTCAGGGTAAAGTGTGTCCTTCTAGAGCATGCTCTACAGCTCTGTCTCAAAGGCATTTCTGTTTTCTTGGTGTTTTCTTGTACAATAAACTAAATTCTATCCTTAACATTTATCATAAAAACAAAGTACAATGCAAAATTTCTGTCCGTTCCTATCTAAAAACCCTAGACTACCAACAAACTGAAAATCTTTTAATCGTTTTACAATAACTTATGCTATAGTGTTTCGTTCAAATGGCTCGCTACAAATACATACTCTACACTACATGTTTGCACCTACACTTATATGTTTCACAAACACACATTTACTTCACACTACTCTCTCGCGTACACTCAGACAAATACACATCTACCACCTATCTGTATTCTGTACCCTCTCTCTAACTCTTCTATCAAATGTTTATCTTCTGTTTTTAGAATTATATAAAGTCTTTTAGAATTATTTAACTGCTTTTAAATTGTATAAGTGCTTCCAGATTTATATTTATAAGTTATAGTTTAAATGCTAGTAGCATTTGAGCCGCGTGGTGGGCCTGGTGACCTGTAGTACAGGTTTTCATTCAAACCTATTTCAGGCACCAGTCTCTCACAAAGTTGGGGCTAGTTGGAGACATGCTTTGTATGTTGAAACGTAACTATAAACGTATATGTATTATGTAACCCCATTTGTGATGAGATAATAAATGGATTTATTATTATTATTATTATTATGTGCATAAAAATATCGATTCCTTCTGTAAAAGGAGCGATACACATAATGTAAATACTAGATATAAGAATAATCTCATACTGCATACTACCCGTCTCCACAAAATAAGTAACTCTTTTATGGGGCAATGTATAAGATTCTATAACAAACTTCCCAATGATATTAGAGAATTGTCTACGAATAAGTTTAAAAGAATTATTAAAGCCAAATTGTGTAGCAGGGCATATTACAAAATTTCTGATTATTTAAGAGATAAAAGTGCTTGGGATGGAGTTGTTCTGAGTCAACACACATGATTGTAATTAATCTTAAGTATATTTTATTTTGAAAAAGGATTCCTACTGAGTTTTCTGGCAGTGTTTCTCAGTAGCTGCCACGTCATGCACTGCACGGTAGGGTAAAAAAAATATAACGATTCCACATAAATGTAAAATTTTTACGGAATAAAGTTACTTTGACTTTGACTTTGAATCTAAAATAATTGAGAATATGTAGTAAAAATATTAGACTTAAACTAGATAATTAAACATAATCTCTTGACAATAACTTGAAACGAGCTAGCTAAATATCATTGCTATAATAAAATAAATTATATAAATGTTTTCATACAATGTGTACCTAAATATCTATGTCACTAGAAATAATAATGTATACAACTATATTACTACAAACATGTTCTGACTATTTACAAGCGCTTTTTTAAAGTCTACGTGAATACATATCTGTTTTAAGTTTTAATTTTATTTTAAAAATGGCGACCATGAATCGGAAGACCCAGTGTGTGTAGGCCCCCACAAGTTGGACCAACGCTCTTGCAGGGGTCGTGGTAGGCCGTAGGATGCAAGCAGCGCAAGACTATTGTGAAGAGTTAACAGACGTCAACTGCTGGACACAGGTCCCCCTAAAGACACTGGGTACAGCAGTGGACGTCTGTCAGCTGACATGATAATGATGACGATAAGGCATCAAAAAACTTGGCTACCGGCTAAACCCGATTTAACTTTGGTTACGCTAAACCAGTTCATTCGTTTTGAGGAATTGTTTCTGAATATGTTAATGGATACGAGGAACCTCCCACAAAAACTAGGTCAGGTACTTTGCATTCTTACTAAGCGTAACTTTTATTGAAGTGTGCGGGATGCTTCAATAAAAGTTCCATTTCGTCTTACTAGCATTGGAGAAGTGTGGTTTGATACTTACTGTATGTAGATATTGTATGTGATGTTGATTTTGTCTGGCATGATAGCACCAACAACTGACAGCATGGCATACATTACAACTTAGATTCTTAAAACTACTTGTTCCGAAAAAGACTAAATTTAATTGTAAAAACGACTACAGGAAATTATTAAAAATTTGTAAAATATTACCTATTAGTATCAAAAATAAATTTCTGTTAGCATTAAATAACCATGGTAATCCGGACGGTAATCTTATACATGTAGAAATTGTCTATAATACACGATCAATGACTGCCGGAAGATTTGAAGTACCTAGGGTCATCAATTATTATGGTGATAGAACCATTAATAAACGATTACCTTATACTTTAAATAGTCTACCGGTTGACATTAGGAGTGAACCAAAGAAATATATAGTAAAAAAATATATATAAATACTTACTTACTAAATTAGATTAGATAGATAATAGAGATATTGTTAAAACATAAAATATCCATATTGTTAAGCCATAATATCAACTGTGATTAATAATACTTAGTTATTAGTTATTTTAGTATTTAGATATCTTGTTGTTGTTTTCTTGTTTATTGAGACTTTTCTCCCGCAGTCAAACCGACTGATCGGTTTTATGGGGTATTTTTCTGTACTTGTGATTTTATATTAAGAAAACAATAAATAAATAATAGACAGGGTAGGAAATGGCTCTCGTTCTACGCCATTAGTAAACTAGCTGGCAGCTCATAGACACCTGTATTTTCATAGGAAAGGGAAGGTGAGAGGAATTTTGTACTATGAACACTACAATCACACTTATCAAGTCCATAAAGTCATACTCTGAGACCGAGTTATATATAGTATAATAATAATATCCAGGGACATTATTCACACACGGCCATCTGATCCCAAATTAAGCACCAACCTTGTGCTATGGAAATCAGATAACTTATATACTACTTTTTCTTTTGTAAATACATACTTATATAGATAAGTACACCCAGATACAGGACAAACAGATATGTTCATGCACACAAATATCTGTCCTTGGTGGGAACCGGATCCAGGACCTGCAGCGTGAAAGGCAAGCATTTACCAACTACACCAACTGGCCCGTCACATGGCTTATGAGAACTAGGTTCAATTTTAGATTAGTCGTACTTTATTAACTTTGGAAACAGGGAATGGAAAATTATGTACGTGATCAAAATATGTATCTGGGTATGAATATGTGATTTCAAACTTTAGACAAATCTTGTTGTCATTCTGACTTTTGAAAAGTACCAAACGCAGCGTCATTACACATTTGTGTATTGTTGACTGCCTCGTTGGTCTAGCGGTAGCGTGTTCAACCGCAGATAATGACATGATGAATGGACCTGGGTTCAAATTCCGGGTCGGACCAAAAAGTAATTTTGGGATCTTTCCGTAAAAAGAAATTTCTCAGTATCAACCCGAAGTCTGGAAGTTGGCGGTATTACACCCCCGTGCCTCGGAGAGCACGTAAAGCCGTCGGTCCTGTACCTGAACTCTTTCCGGTCGTGTCGCTAGGCGTCCCATCGGATCATGATAGTGATGGAATAGAAAGTGCCCCTGTGTTTGCGCACACACTTGTGCACTATAATATGTCCTGCGCAATTGGCTAGTCTTCATTAAGACTGGCCGCCGTGGCCGAAATCGGTCGTCGGTCGGGAGGACATCATCATTGTTTAATATGACTGACTACAACTAGGAAAAAGCTTTAGAATTTGGACGGATTAAATTAACTTTTTTTTATATAAGATAGCAAGACAAATGAGGAATCGGATCACTTGATAGTGAGAGATTGCTATGCCCATAAACGATTTGATTTGATTTGATTACCATTTGCCTATGTATGTACAGACGCCAGCACATCCAGCTACCCCAAACTGTCAAATTTCTTTTAAAGATTTTCAACTTTATCACAAAAACATAAGGTTCACTTTCAATTAGGGAAATTTGACAGATTGGGCTAGCTTCATGTGCTGGCGTCTGTAGATTCGAAGCAACAGTAGGCTGCAAGTGGGTTGTCGGCCTTTAAGAGAGGAATAGGCTTGTTTCTTAAAGGTTGCCATGCTTTCATGAATTTGTACTTTTTACACTTTTATGTTATTACGAGTATCTAATGCCTTAAAAAAGAGTTATCTATACTGCGTAAATATATTAGGTATATCCTGACTGGGAGGCGGAGAAAGTACCTAGCTGCATGGCTGTTGTGGCGAGGTCTAATAAGTAACTATAAATTTATTTTCTATTGTACGTGGAATTTTGTGAAACTAAAATATGTTATTGTTCCAAGTTAAAGACTTGTATTAAATATAAAGAAATATTTAGTATAAGAGACAGAGAGAAAGGGAGAGAGAGAGATCATCTTAAAATAACTACACCAATACACAATTTATGTTTCTATTTATTTCGAATCGGATATTACCCTTAGGGCTTGTTGACATTAGTTGAAGTCGATTGTATCATATTTTTTTCGATTACAGTTACTCTACGCGGCGTTCACTCCATACCGGACCGGATATTATATTTAGAAGACTCAACATGCATTGTAACCTAACCTAACCAATCATAGCGCTTGCTACCCCTTGAGAGCTTGAACTTTTTCGTACGTTTTGTTTTACCAAACTCGTTTGAAGCACCACCTCGACCGTAGCTTGTAGGATCTGTTTTTTTAATCATGACTAGTCGCTCCCTCTTACCCACCACTGCAACTCTTGTAAGCCAAGATCAACAGTGTCACACAATGAAATGACACTGAGTGGTAAGGCTCGAGCATGTTCCGGGGAATCACTTTAACTGTCTTGGATCCCGCAACGAAATTAATCAGAAACAAGTAGAAGTTAGAAAATGAATAGTTTTACTTCCCTCCCAAAGCGGGAGTAAGAATGAAATAAAGAAGTTGGAGCCTCATAAAACGAGAGAATTGCAACTAGAGAAGCCAGCTGTAAAAGTGCCGAGGATCAATTTTAAGGAACCTAAGTTTCAATTACCTATATTTGATTCCCATAGTAGGTATGGCAACAGCGCTTAATCGCGTGGATGATGTGCCTTGTATTGGAAGATCCAAATCTACCAATGATATAACAAAACGAAGTTTGCCTACATAAAATTTAACACATAAAACGTTATTTTCACAATCGAATTTCATAAAATGCTGACAGCTCAGTCCGTCGTTCAAAAGTATATTAAAAATAATAATCACGACAGCCAAGTCTGACTCAGTTAGCGTTGTGTACTAAGCGAATAATACAATTTCCAGCCGAGACGAGTGGATTAAATTTTTAATTTCCATTCTGTCTTTGTTTCAATTATTCATAGCGTGTTTCGAATATAAAATGTTGCAAGAAGTGTACTGTTCTTAAAATTAAGAGTTATTGGATTATACTGAGGAACCCAGTGCTCTGAATAACGACGTTCTGATTTGCATTCGAGGAGCTTAGCCAGTTTAGAAGAAAGTACTATTTTGGGCCCCTAATAGTCTAAATTAACAACAAAAACATTGATTTCCTGAAATACTCCCTATTAAGGAGTTGGACACGGTGGTAATGGTATTATGATGTACATCCATTGACTCTAGCAGCGTTGTCGATTATCGACCTTACTTTGATTATGGGGACAATCAGACCGTAATTTATTGATGCGCTGGCGTCTGTACATTCGAAGCAACAATAGGCTGCAAGTGGGTTGTCTAGAATGTCTTGAATAGGCTTGTTTCTTAAAAGTTGCCATGCTTTTATGAATTTGTACTTATTCCACTTTTATGTTATTACGAGTATCTACTGCCTTAAAAAAGAGTTATCTATACTGCGTAAATATATTATATCCTGACTGGGAGTGATGGCTAGGTTTATATAAACCTCGCCACAACGGCGAGGAAGTGATTTTAAACATCTGATTATTTAAAGTAATATTCAAATGTCAAACCTTTTAATATCACATTTTATTAGACCTATTAATAAGAGTTTGATAAAATTGTAATCGAAATTATGGTTTCACCTTTCATATTTTCTACGAAACTTTCATCGCCTTCAGTAATATTTCGTAGAACAAGCAACTGAATAAGACTGTTGTTTCCAGAATTATTTATAGTTATCGGCAAAGTTGGGGTTATACAGCTATTCGAGTTAGCCAAGTAAAAGGCTCGACCGATTGATTGCGGTGAAACTTAGTGAAACTATCTCGGCTGACTATTTGATGTTGGAACTTTGTTACTTCGATGGCCAGAATATATTTTCTGAATCTGTATGGAGTTTATGGGAGACTTGCATATTTGTTACTACTACCCACAATTTAGTTGCCAATATTGTTGCTTTATAGTTTGCATGATCACTTGCAGATAATAAGATCTCGGATTCTCAAGTCAGTCTAAGAATATGATTAAAGTTTTTGTGGCAAATAAATCTTATTAACAGCCCGGAGTCAAAGAGATAGCATCATTACATACACCCATGTGGCACGTAGACCACGTAAATCTGTCAGCCAGGCTACTACCCTACAGAATTATGACAGCTAAGAAATAGAGGGTGCATGTATGTTTACTTTGTCACTTGTGTACTAAAATATGTGCGCCTTGCGTTGAAAATGGCTGTGATAGGCAAATTACGACCAGGCTCCCATTATTACCTCTTTTAAATGGTTAGGTTGTTCTCTAATAGAAGTGTTTTTTCGTGTGATGTTATTTGGATCAGTAGCATTTAGTTAGAAGGTCTACAGCTCCTGACGTCACGCGCTCGTTGCCCAGGCATCGCCCCTTGTAATGTGCGCTACCGACGATCGCCCGCGCGGCTGCGACGGTATGGCAGCGCACGTTCCTTGGGCAGTTGCCTTCTGCTAGTTAACTCGTAAGCTAAGCTCCAATTAAATTGAGCACTTCAATAATAATGGCGGTGAGAATACTCGAATGCTAGTTTCTGCATCGGAGCAGCATACCCGCGTTTCCAGGGCTCCCCCAACAGGCGCCAAGAGAAGTCCACGGCAGGTTAGGTTTAGTCGGTGCGAGTCCGACGTATCCACCTGCAGACACTTTTTGCGGGTGGCAAGGCAGGGGGAATGTATATGGTGCCATATCAAAAAAAATGGTTGTTCTCTAATAAGAAAGACGCGTTTATTTATGCACAATGGGTTTGCGCTTGATATTAAGATCTTACCTGATGGTAAGTGAAGATGTGGTCGAAGCTGGACCGCGCGCACCCATAAGATGCCTGTTCACTTGTGTTGCGTTGTTGCTCAGATAGCCTTATGTTCTCTGTGAATGTCGAGGTTATCCCAGCTTTGTCTTATTATAGTTATTGTGGTTTCACTACACTTATTTATTTATTATGTTTGCTTATTACGATTATTATTAATAATAAAAATATTACCACTTCTAGTATTTATTATAATGGCCTGTTGGCGTGGTTGGTAGATACGCTGCCTTTCACGCCGGAGGTCGTGGGTTCGATTCCCACCCGGGACAAATATTTCTATGCTCATGCATACAAATATTTGTCCCATGTCTGTTTGTCCTGAGTCTGGGCGTAAATTATCTATATAAATATGTATTTACAAAAGAAAAATAGTATATGTAGTATATCAGTTATCGGGTTTCCATAGTACAAGCTCTGCTTAGTTTGGGATCAGATGACCATGTGTGAATAATATCCCAAGATATTATTATTATTATATTATTATTATTCAATTTATTCCACACCTTGCATTCGAAGTTCCGTAGTTCCGAATTAAAAATATATTTATATTGAAAGAAAGAAAAAAGGTTTATACCCAACAAGCACGAATAATTCTCAACTAAACTTAGTGTACTTACATCAAAAAGCATAAAACAAACTATGTTTCGTTTACGGTGTTCATTTGGAAGCGTGCAACATTATACATACGTATAAGAGGGGAAACGGCTTCTACCTCAGCAAATGCTACAGTAAATAATTATTGTAAAGCTGATCTTCACTTATCATATATACGACTATAGGAGACGGTAAATTAGAATACACATACCTACATACATATTCGTACTTCTAGTAGTGTTTACCTGCGACGATAATAATTATAATATCGGTCGCTGTTAATTAAAGTTAAGACATAATTATTTTTATTTTAAAAAGTACAATTATTACAAATGAAGCTAACTGAGGATAAAATACCGTCATTAAATTAAAGCGTTGACCCAAATCCTCAAATAATTTTCCATAAAACGTGAGCCTTTACCTAAAATCAGTGGAGGAGGCTCACGATAGATCTGAGCGATAATTGCGGACCCAATCAATTAAAACTTTTCTACAGGACACAGTTGTGTAGGTGTATAGGCAATCGGAAACTTTTTTCATTTACCCTGACTATAGAACTCTCCCTGGGTTGTAACAAATTTAATCCAATATAAAATTATAATACAATATGGACTAGTAGAAGAAGAAACTCAAGGAAACGATGGATGAATTGTGTGAAATAGAAGATACTAAAGAAATAAGATAAGTTATAACGTCGACCCCAAATGCCTTATGCCCAAATAAATTCAAATGAGGCGCTCATAGCTCTCATGCTCTCATCGGTCCGTAAGTTAATGGTGACGTTAAGCAACTAGGCTCGCGGTCAGTCCATAGATGGGTGACCACCAAAGTGGTTTAATTTGTGGGCGTTTCCGTGCTTCGGAGGGCACGTTTAGCTGTCGGTCCCGTTTGTAGCCTTCAGGCAACAGTCGTTAAGCCATGTCAGAGGTCTACTGGGCGGCTTAAACAACTCTGACACCAGAGTAAACACTGCCCATATGATAAGAAAGTAATTTAAATTAGGGCAGGAAAATGATGATAAAGTTATAATACACGTCGTGGTGGAAATTTGTTTCATTCCGAACCTAAAAAGAGGTGTGATAAAGGTTTGAAGCGCTATGTCGGTGTATAAGTGTGTCTGACAGAGTTCAAAGTCGGGTTATTTTTAAATTAATGCTAGTTTAATTGAGATGGGTCATTGGATTTTATTGAAACATGTCCATGTTTAAAGAAACATACCCATCTTTATCATTTGTTCTACGATTTACACATAGGTAACAATATACAAAAACAACAAACATGTAGTAAAAATAAGTTAATGAAATCCGTATGTTAAAACATCTTCGGTTCTTCATCGTATAAAGTTCATTATAACTAAACTGAGCATATGATATATTTTATACAATGATTCCTGTTCTATGAATTTTTAGCTACACACAATCTACACTCAACTCTCAGCAACACACAGTAAACAGTAATTTTTTTATATTATACTTCTTCATATTATTTATATACCCTGGCAAATATGGACTATTATTAATTTTACTTTTGATTTTATCTTTTGTTTTCTTTAATCTAATTTTAAATGTCTCTTGACCAGCTCTTATGTGAGATACCGCTCGATATAACTTTGTCTTCAAGCTCTGGGAGGGTCCCAGAGACCTGTAATACAGGTTTGTTCAAAAACCTATATCAGGCACTGGTCTTTCACAACTTTCACAACTACTGTGAAGATAAAATAAAATGTATTTTGATTGATTTTAGAATCGGCACAATTTTTAGGGGAAGTGATTTATATTGCTTTTTTATATGAAGTTAATAGTTTCCCTGAGAGACTTTCACTGCTTCACCGGAAAATTATTTTTTTGCGTTATATATATCTATTTGAATAAGGTACTGATTGGTTCTGTGACATTGATTCTGTTATTTTGTTACTTACTGCAGGAGGGAACGACGTAAATTATATATGATACGATATATCTGTTTCTGACGTAATCATAAAAGTTTTCATATCGCCAACAGAGTCACGTCTGTACCTAAATTCAAGATGACCACTCAAACTTGATAACGAAGTTTAGGTTGGGCTAGGACGTGCATAGTTTGTGAATGAATATGTTTAAGGTACTTGGTTAACTCGACATCATTAGCGATATATGTATTCAAATTATCTAGTTTTGGTTCAACTGGAATATAATTCTAAATATTAAAAAATAGCTAAATAAAACCAGCCAAGTATTTTTTATACATCTTAGGATTCATCAGATATACCTGTATCTATATAAAAACTAGCTATGCCCCGCGTGTGTAAATTAATTGTGTGTGACAGTTTCAACTTTATAAAGTATAGCCTATAGTCATATAGGCATAGAATAAATATAGTTATTCAGATATATGATCTGTATTTCTACAAAGTTTCATCAAAATCCGTGCGGTAGTATTTGCGTGAAACAGTAATAAACATCCATACTCAAAAACTTCCGTATTTATAATATAAATAGGATATTTTAACTCAGTTTAAAAAAGAGACGGTTTTTGACCACACATGATACACATTGAAACAAACAACCAAATGGTTGTTTGTTTTCTTTTGCATGTACATATTTATACAATTCTTTTCTTGCAATTCGGAATGCTTCGGAAAGGGTACAGACGCCAAAACATCAAGCTACCCCAACCTGCCAAATTTCCCCAATTGAAAGTGAACCTTATGCTTGTGTGATAACGTTGAAAATCTATAAAAGAAAATTGACAGATTGGGATAGCTGGATGTGCTGGCGTCTGTACCATATACAAATTTTATATATGTGTAGTTATAATGAAAACTTACACGTAGTTTGACATGACGTATGAATTAGATCCTTATTAACTTAACTTAACTAACTTATTCAAATGAAACTACACTGAAAGATACATAACAAATATACGTATTTATGAAACTAATTATGTCGATGACTGTTTTTCAATTGTAGGTATTAAAACAGATTTATTACGCCCGTATTCCACCGTATAAAAGGAAAAGCTTTACCAATGTTTTATGCGCACCAAGCTAACTTAATAAAAACGTGTTAATGTCGCACATAAACATCAATTCAACACTTATTGCGTCATTACGGTAAGTCGACAGTTCGAATCCAAGACATAAATACAAGGAAATCACCTGCCAACATTCCATATACTGTACATAAACAAATTATTGTGTTTTGGGAGCGTTGTGTTCAAGTTATTAAAGCTTGATACTAGAACGACAATTTTCGCATTGACATAAGGTTGGAAATAGCGTAAAATATATAAGGATTCATTAATGCTGTGGGTTTTTTGCTTAAAAAAAAAATGAAATAAATGTTTATTCACAATTAATAAATCTTCTTTACAGATATTATACTTCTGCCAAACTGCATAACAGTTTGTTGGCAGATGAAGCTCCCTTTTTCCAATTTTCTTATATAACTATAATATAATACTTAGGTACTATTTACTAATATTTCAGATTCTACATGCTTTAAGAGAAACTTTTTAATTTTAGTCTTGAACATATTTTTACTTATGTTTACATTATTAGTTAAGGTTAGGGGAAATTTATTATGAAGTTTAGGCACTATGTAACTTCTATGTCTTTTACCAAAATAATTGTTAAAAGTTAAAGCCTATGGAACCCTGAATCACCTGTTGGCCACTAGATGCTTTGTGACCCTGACTGCTAAGCTAAAGGTCGTGGGTTCGATGCCTACACAGGACAAATCTTTTGTAATTAATGCTCTGTGACAGGAAGTAATTTATGTATACTATGTATGTATTTCACAAGTTTTGCCAAGTTTGGTATGGCAGTTTTTTTAGTGTAATTGAACAAAATAAGTACCCTGTCATTTTATGAGAACATTACTTGATCTATTTAACTCGTAAATAAAATTATAATGTCGTCGCTGGAAATACGGACTTACTGGGTGCTAAAACTATATTATTTTCTACGGCTTTATTCAAAACGTATTAAACTAAGTATATTTCAAAATATCCCATAAACAAATTTGTTTGTTTTGTATATATATTACACGATTCCCCCGTTGTTTGTGAATCGTTTTGAAAATTATGTATTATTCGGTGGGTAATGTTTCAGAATAACTCTTACCACTTTTGACAGGCTTGATATTATTTGCATCACTATCTCCAGTAATAATCAATTCTATGGTCATCATTAGGAGACGGCCTAACTAGCAGCTAAGAAACTTGAGGCTTAACAGACGAAGCGGTACTCCACTACGGAGCAAATACTGTTGCTATACAAGGGAAAGCCTAGCCTTGCATGGCGTACTGGTGTCATTATGGGTGGGAACATTTATTTAAAAGCTCAGTCCAAATACAAGCGGTGAGAATTATTGAAGAATTTAAGCTTATAAAAAACTTAATGATCACGGCTACACATTATACCAGTGTTTTTAAACGGGTGGCTCGTTACCCCTTAGAGGGTCGCGCAGCCTGTTTAGGGGGGTCGCGAAACTTCTATAGGGGCAGATTGAATATTTGTCACAACATATAATACATGAATAGAAAGCAACGGTTAGGGGGTCGCGAAATTTTTATTCATACTAAAGGGGCCCTGTTATGAAAAAGGTTGAAAAACACTGCATTATACCAATTAAACTCCCATGTACCATCAAAAACGGAGTAAAAAGGTTTATAAACGATCGGCAACGTATGAGCGATGTCCCTGGTGTTGCTCAGTCCAAAATACAAGCGGCGAGGATTTTTGAAGAGTTTCAGCTTATACACAAGTTGATGCCCACGACTACACATTATACCAATTAAAGAAAGTCCAAACCCCCATGCAATATCAGATATAAGGTTTCTAAACGATCGGCAAGGTATGAGCGATGTCCCTGGTGTTTTGAGTCCTAAATAATTAAAAGTAAATTTGCAGACACCAGCACCTTAAGTTATCCCAACCTGTCAAATTTACCCAATTGAAAGTGAACCTTATGCTTGTGTGACAAAGTTGAAAATCTATGATATAAATTTGACAGATGAGGTAGCTGGATGTGTTGGCGACTGTACTTAAAATATTTGTAGTGTTTTTATATTTAGTACGGTATATAGTTCGCTGTTAAAAACGGGAATAAAACATAAAATGCAGATGGCACAATGGTTATTTTATTGAGCATTCGGTCGCTACTGAAACGGCAAATTTTGATGACCGTTGCAGTCACATCTGTGGCCGATAAATAAAATAGTAATTACGTTCCTGGAACGTCTGCAACCAAGTTTACAGAGAATTAAACTAGATGTCTTTATTAAGTACCTATATAGAGTGCCAACAATAGCTGTAAAGAAAAATGTTACAGTCGTATTATTCCAGTAAAACTCTCTACAAGAAGGCGATTGGATAATTTTCAGAGCGTTTTTGACTACATTAAAAATCATCATAATCAATTAGTTTATAAAAAGAAACACGATATATAATAATAGATAATAATATCTTGGACCATTATTTACACGCGGCCATCTGATCCCAAACTAAGCAGATCTTGTACTATAAAACCAAACCACTTTTCTTTTGCAAATACATACTTATACCGATAATTACACCCAGACTCAGGACAAACATACATGTTCATGCACACAAATATCTGTCCTGGGTGGGAATCGAACCCACGACCAGCGGTGTGCAAAGCAAGCATCTACCAACCACGCCAACTACCCCATCATACTTATACCTATATTTAACGACGGCCAAAATCTGTTTACCACATTACATTTTTTATTGCTTAACGCATTGACATCAGTTTGAAAACTGAGTTTTTATTCACTTGAAAGTTAATTTAGTAAAATTGAGTCGTTTCAACAAGAAAATCTGATAGATCATTCCTAAGTTATGACTCTGTTATTAGTTGGAGTGAGAGCTTTTACGCTTAGGTAATTGATATGAAATGAATCGACCTCGATACAACTTTTTTTAATACAAACTAGGGCTATACTAGTAGCTTTTGAGGAACCTTATTCATCATCGGATCACCGAGAAGGTACCTTCGTATTGACTTGTCAACAGAACTCTCCCAAAGATGTGTTATCAAGTACTCAATAGGCGCGCAACGGTTATGACGTAGCTGCTATGTTATATATAATAATATTTTTACACTGTGATTATTCATTTGATTAGTGATTTTCATTTTATTAATAACTATAATAATTTTACATCTTAAAACCATTAATAATCGATATTAGATTTTTAAATGGTTGTCACTGATAAAAATATAAATAGGGTAGGAGAATTATTAAAGAGGCATTCTTTGTAGGACGGTAGATGAGAACTTTACTCTGTTCGATTAAATATTGTGTGTGGAAAATATCTCGGAGTTTTAAAGTGCAGAACCTACGAGTGCGTAATAGATGATTAGATAATCTGCAGGTATGCTTCTACTATAAATAAAATAATAAATATCCTGGGACATTATTTTCACACGGCCATGTGATCCTAAGCTTGTACTATGGAAACCAGATAATTGATATACTGTAAATACATACTTATATAGATAATTACACCCAGACTCAGGACAAACAGACATGTTCATGAACAAAAATATCTGTCTGTCTGGGTGGGAATCGAACCCACGACCTCCGGCGTGAAAAGCAAGCATTTGCACGCCAACAGGCCCGTCGATAATTATTACTTAATACTATAATTATAATTAAATTACTTCATAAAAAAATATAATATTGGAACGAAGTTCCTTATCGCGTGTTGTGAAAGGGGGCTAGACGGAAAAAAATCTTACGAAAAGTTGTCACGACACTTTGCAGCTGTGCGGCGTGCGCATGTTTCTCTGTCTGTCTGTCTCTCTCTCTCTCTCTCTCTCTCTCTTATAGAAAGCAAGCCAGATATTTTCATTTCTATTTCGCATTGAACATTGAACAGCGACAATTATTTTTGTTGAGTGTATACAGGTTTCTTGTACATAATAAATAATAAGAAATAACTTCGTTCCATCCGGGTGTCCCTTGACACCTCTCAAGTTTTTTTTGGATAGAAAACATACATTATATGTTACTGATTACTTACTTATCGTATGGGCCAGTGGTTACCCTAGGGTCAGAGTTGTTCAAGCCGCCCAGTAGGCCTCTGACAGGGCTTACCGACTGTTGTCTAATGACTACAACCGGGACCGACAGCTTAACGTGCCCTCCAAAGCACGGAGACTCTCAGAAATTAAACCACTTTGGCGGTCACCCATCTTGGGGCCGACCGTGAGCCTAGTTACTTAGCCTCGCTGATCGCTTACGGACCGGTGAGAACATCTAACTATGAGCGACTCACTGATTCCTGATATATAGTTTTGATTTAGTTCTACTACATATGGTTTCACTACATATAGTTTTGATATAGATCTACAATTTTTAAATTGTTAGCTTACTTATTAGCCGTTAAAACATGATGAGACTTAGGCTGAGATCTATCGAGCGTACTTAGACTTTGCTCAAACTTTACTTACGTAAAACTTTGCTAAATGTATGCTAAGCTTATACTTTGATTTGGTATTTATAGACTTTTTGAAGTAAAGATTATGCTTAGCATAAGCTAAGACAGACAAAGTCAAAACACCAATTGTAATTTCGTTACATGTATTAACTTCTGTCTAAGTAAAGTCTAAGTACGCTCTATAGATCTTAGCCTTAGTCTCAAAAGCATTATTTTGTCATCATTACGCCTACCGTAAAAACCTTACTATTTTTGGTTTCAAATATGAATTATGTCGAGCCGTCAGTTGTTTGTTGATCTACATAATTTATTCAAGTAGGGATCGTACAGCCTGTGGTCACTGCCTTCGGGCCAGACACAGATGTGACTGTTTACAGACAATTTGTTCCAGTATTTAAATATTTTGTGGCAAAACGAATGTTAAATGAATGACGGTTGCTGCTGTTTGTTTAGGTGTAGCTTCTGAAAACGTATAATTTTAGATAAATAGAACATTGCATGTTCCGTTTATACCATATACACAAAATTTTGCATTTCCTGTTGCCATCTAACAGTCAACCTAATTGATTTTTTTTTATTAAAATGCTTATTTTGCCATTGTATAGAGAAACCTGTATTAGTTTTAAGCCCACTTTAAGCTGTATATATGTATCTCATAAAAGTGAATTGTAATTCTTTAGAGAAAATAAATGATATAAGATAGATATAAGTTTAACTACTCTGTCGCATTAGGCTCGCCTGTAAGGATAGAATAAGTTTTATGGTAAATAAATAAATAAAAATAAATAAATCTTTAACCCCAGAACTAAGAACATTTATAATGACACAAAATAAATTTTAATTTTACACGTAAATATAAACATATTATTATGAACGTGACAGTAATTATTATACCTACTATTAAAAGCCTGCATAAAAATATATAAATAGAATATATGACGATATGACGGGCCTGTTGGCGAGGTTGGCAAATGCTTGCTTATCACGCCGGAAGTCGGGGGTTTGATTCCCACCCTGGACAGATATTTGTGTGCATGAACCTGTCTGTTTGTCCTGAGTCTGGGTGTAATTATATGTAAGTATGTATCTACAAAGAAAAGTAGTATATCAGTTATCTAGTTTCCATAGTACAAGCTCTGCTTAGTTTGGGATCAGATGGCCGTATGTAAATAATGTTGCAGGATATTATTATTTTTATGCAGGCTTTTCATAGTAGGATTGTTCACCATACTTTTTTATATAGGGAATTTTTCGTTTACTTTTGGAAACAAAATACGGTAATGAAATAATGAAGTCTTTATATTTGGGGAAAATCATGCACGTGTACGTCATTTCAAAACGAATTTTATATTGTTTTCTTCATTGACACGCGATGGTCATTTTACGAAAAGAGTAATACTTCATCGGCGCCCTACCTATTCAAACTAATTTCCTAATAATTCCTAAGATTATAATACGATCTTAACAAATTTAATATGGGCCTAATTCGCAAGCCTGCAATTTAAATAGTTAAAAATACTATAAAATTAATTTATTCTCATAAAGTATGGGTTTTACATCTAATAATCTAAACCGATTCATAAACAGCGGAGAACATGAAGGTTACAGCTTTTTAAAGTCAGTCAACAAATTAATTAAATAACAAAAAAAATATTTGATAAAATTATGGTAATTAGATGGTACAATGAATGAGCAAAGTTGGCAACAAAAACTTTGGTATAAGACAATATGGCCCCATCGTTTAAGCGCGTTTAACTTGTCTTGATAAATAGTCTGATCGCAGATAATATTCATGGCCAGATAATGGCGGTACAAGTTCACTCACATAATTTAATTTGAAGCATTTTTTAAACGAAATCACTTTTCAATAATTTATAGATAACATCTTTTGAAAGGAGGATACTTGTAAAAATAATACCTGATCAGTAAGATACCAACAATAATTTTCATATTTTTAGTTTTACAAACAAAATTAACATTGCGTCTCTCCCTAAGCTTGCCTTAGAAAGAACGCATTACACTTTATGTTTATCATGCCGTTTATAAAACACCCACGTGGTGTAATAAGTCACCATATTTTTTTCAGTAATGTGGATAATATGTACAATATCTATAAATGATTCGATAGACAATATTATATATGTATAACATAAGTTTTTTTAACTCTTCAATAAATGATTCGATAGACCATGTAGCATTAAGGGTGATCATAATTTGGAAACGTATTGGAAACCAAAACAAAGAAACAAAAATACGTTGTTTTATTAAAAAAATACAATTTTTAATAAAACAACGTATTTTTACCATAGATCAGATGCTTTGTATTATTAACAGCTAGTGACTTGCCCCGGATTCACACGTATTCATAAAAAAAAGATAATTTAGTACTTAACGCCAAATATCGACTGAACTACTAACCTTGGGGTACATTATTATAATTTTCTCATTTTTCTCACTGATAATGCAGATGTGCTAAGATGAATGATTCCATTTCTTTATCTGTATATTTAAGTAAGTTGATGGCATGAAGATTTTTTAGGCAGTTAGCGATATCTAATACCTATAATATCTGTAATATTTGGGGACAATGTCACACAGATCATCCTAGCCCCAAACTAAGCAAAGCTTGTACTATGGGTACCAGGCGACGATATACATACTTATATAGATAGATAAATACTTATATACGTAGAAAACATCCATGACTCAGAAACAAATATTCGTGCTCATCACATAAATATTTGCACTTACCGGGATTCGAACCCAGGACCACCAGCTTAGTAGGCAGAAGCACTACCAACTAGGCTACGGTGACCGTCACGTCCACAAGGGTTGTCTTTTGGTTGATGTACATTATTCTAAATAGTTCTTTTCACCATCTTTATTTCAGCCAAAAGACGTCAACTGCTGGACAAAGGATTTCCTCAAAGTTCTCAACAATGGCCGGTCTTGTCCTGCCTGCTTCTGGTGGCCCTTATAAGGTCATCGGTCCACCTTGTAGGGAGCTTGCCCACGCTGCGTCTTCCGGTTCGTAGTCGCCAGCCGAGAACCTTTCTGCCACAGCAGCCGTCGGTTCTACGAGCTATCTGCCCCGCCCACTGCCTCTTTAGTTAGGTAATTCTTTGGGCTACGTCGGGTTCGCCTATGGATTTCAACATTTCTCATTCGATTGCGCAGGGATACTCCGAGCATAGCTCTCCCCATTGCTCATTGGGTGCCTTTAAACCTTCTTATAAGGCTCAACTACGCCCCTGTTCCATAAGTAATTACTGGCAACAAATACTTGTAGAAGATTTTCGACTAGAGACACTGTGGTTTTGGGAAGAGAAGAATTTACGTAGCTTTCCGAACGCTTCCCAGCCGAGCGGATTCCACGAGAAACATGCAATTCATGGCCAAACAGCTGAACTAGATAGGCAGAGAACAACTATATATAGGTCACACAAATAATTATCCTGTACGGGGTTCAAACCAGAATCATGAGAGAGCCGTGGTAGTGGTCAAAGTAGCTTTTATTTTGACCGCTACGACTCCACAACTTGTCGTACCTATAATCCTAATTCAACCTAATATCCCCACTCCTTACTAATCACTTAGCGTTGAAATATCATCCTTCTGATTAAACATTCATAACATAAATAACCGTGGCCTGAATGTTGTATAAGTATAAAACAAAGTAAAAAGTCTCGCAAGATTGCGCCGGCTTGAGATCGATCTCCGGACTAATGAGAAACGCGGAAAAGACGACGCTTATTACGCACACGACAGAGAAAAATCGCGAGTAGACTCCAGCAACTTCCATACCTATCTACACTATTCACTCACTATGGAGTTAGCACTACCAAGTTTTCGCATTTGTTTCAGGACACAGTTTTTAGGCGATTTTTCAGTGATTTGTCAATCGTTTTTGATCATTCGACACTTAATGTTTTCGAAAACTTCTTTCTATATCGTAGTGGTTATCAATTACCATGGTGTCAGAGTTGAATTGGCTTAACCGACAGCTTAATATACCTATGTTTGTACCTTTTGAAGCACGGCAACGCTCAGAAATTAAACTACTTTGACGGTCGCGGTGCTTTAATTCATGGATCACTTACGAACGGGTGAGTTTATCTGGCTATTTGCGCCAAATTTTCGAAATGGTTCATGTAAATTTGTTTATAGCGTAGTACTTAGAATTTATAAAGTGAAAATGAATGTATATTTAAAATAATGCGATTTAAAGTTTGCAGATGTTACTAGGACATTATACACATGGCTACATATCAAGCTATACATTCCAATATAAGCTGACCTCGCATTGTATGGAAATCCTATACAGTGGGGGATCAGCTTATTCTGGAAATGTATAGCTTGTATCTAGCCGTGTGTAGACACGTTGCTGCCGGTAACTTGTACTTAATGTTATCTTTGGCTCTAGATATGACCGATGCGCTGTTAAAGTAATGAAATAATGAAATTTAATTAGCACTTGGGTATTTACATACACTTGACTTGTCAAGCTCACAATGTATTACATAAACACAGTTTAAAAACAGTAATTAAAGTAACAAAATATTTCAAATTAGTCCGTCCGTGCGGTCTGTATCGTCACATGTATTTTTTATATTCTTAAATAAATAATAAATAGCAAGTTACTAAGCTATTATTGTTACATTTAGCAATAGTATATCAAATTAAAGAATTGAAAACAACGAGCAGTTGGCTAGCGCAAAAGGCTCTCAACCAGTAGCTTAATTTAAACGACTAATACCTGAGGGCACCCTTATGGGCCACATCTCAGGCGGCCGCTGAAGTAAAAAGATGGAATTCGAAATGGGGGTCAGATCACTTGCACGGTATCACCGATCACGTGTTAAGGGGGCAACGCGATCCTCGCCGCTGAGGATCCTACCCTAGCTAGCCTGCGGCTTTCTCTAGCTACCTAGGTGGACGACCCGGAGAAGAAAGCCACAAAGAAACTCCGGGCTTGCTTATTTCGTCTCCTGTAGTATTATAATGAATTGTGTTTATATCTGGCACTGACAGTTTGATACTGATTTGAACAGCCCCGTAATTGTGGCAAATATCAGTAACTGCGAATAATTTCGCATTTTCGTTTTTATAATTTATAACATAAAAATATAGATGAAAAATTACAAAAAGTCCTAAATACATACTTATAATTTTTTTTGATAATAGCAAGCAAGCAAGTGGTTCACCTAATGCTAAGAGATTTATACCGCTAACTAACACTGGCAACAACAGAGGAGTACAGTAGTACAGTTTCCGGTTTAAGAAAGGAGTTGGCTCTTTTATTGAAGGTTCTTTTATGAAAGGAGTTGCCATTTCATACCGGATCGTAGTAGCCAACACTCCTGAATGATCTTCTTATGCTACACAGCGTCAATGAATGGCACAAATCTTTCAATGAAGATATAAGAATTAGATTGTTCTCAAAATACTACTGCGGTATTATCCACCATACTAAGAAAGTATGGTATCTTCTTACAGTAATGTGTACCTTATGTTACATGGATAGGACGGTAGTCAAAAAGTAACATGCTTTTCCTGCCTTTTGACATTAGCTTAGTGAAGAAGCCAATGTTGCCTATTTACTTCATTCTTATTATAAAAATTTGAAACTTATCTGACAGGAAGAGTGTTTTGGTGATCACGGATTATTTTTGCAAATGTTCGATTTTCAAAAACGGTATGTTATGTATAAGCCATAGAAAAAAAACATTGTCTAAAAATTTTTCAAATGAATTATAAGGAATTGAAATTTGTACTCTATTATCTGGCTATGAATTTTATCTACGATCGGACTACTTCGGTATATGGGTAAATTAAACGTTCTTAGCTTCGATGGAGCCACATTATATGATTACTGGGTTCTTGTTGCCTCCTCTGTTCAATAATACCCTCATATTATTATAATAAGCATACGTTTATATTATTTTCAAATTGTCATTGATAACTTTTTAACGTTATATTTGACAAAATAATATTTCTACCCGAATAACTAAATGAAGAACTGACAATCTTGTTAGCCGTTAGAAGCGGGTAGCGCAATACCTGCTGTTGTAAAGATCCTTGATGAAGGCTTTGTCCAGCAGCGCAAGTCTTTCAAAGATAATACTTTATAACTTTATAAATAATAGCCAGTGTGTTATTCGGATTTATAAGCTATATACTACAAAGTTTCATCAAAATCCGTTCCGTAGTTTTTGCGTGAAAGATTTACAAACATCCACATATTTATACATCCCTACTCACAAACTTTCGCATTTATAATATTAGTAGGACTACATATACAAAGTATACAATTATCGCAATAAAGTTGAGAAATAGTATTCTTTCACTCGTTTTTTATATTTCTGGATGTTACATGTTAATTCACTATATTTTATAACCTATCTCCATTCCAACTTCCGTTCATATCCGTGATTTTTGCGTAATAACCAACAAGCATTCAATTATTCATACAAACATTCTTTCACGTTTATAATATTGGTACGATATTTTTTATCTATGTCAATGCATGAAGTGTTTATGGTGACGTTATCGTGGTGTCACGTCATAATATCTTACAAAATAGCTTGAAGATAAAACCCTTCTTCTAACGTCCAGTCCCATAAACTTTGCCTCTGATTGATTTACCAGTCGGAACTCGCATGAATTAAAGTTTTAGAGGTTAAATGGAATGAACTATAATAGTATTTTTTTCTTAGCATAGATAGGGAACTTTACTCTTAACTTTAAAGGTAAACTTCACTTAAATATGTCTGAAAGACTAATGGGACTTCGAACCTTTTACGTCCCGGTATTTATTAGTAAGAAGTTAGTTCCTTAAGTTAAGGCTGTTACAAACTTACTGCACAACCCATTAACAAGTTTAAGTGCTTGTTTGGTTTTGTTTAATACTTGACTAAGTGTTGATATTCGGGAAACGTGTCTGCATTTACCAATGATTAAATTTCAGATGCATATACCGCTTTTTAAGAGCGTTAATAATTAATAAATGTGATGCCATATATTCTCTTGTTATTCTAGTTCGCATGTCCATGTAGATAATATGCGCTCTACTGCCGATTCGTATCTATCTATTGGCCTACTTATATAAGCTTTTTTTACCAGTTTTCCTGTTAGAAATGCATCCTATTTGCAGCAAAAACATGTGAAAACTGGTAAAACAGGTGCTTTTAATCCTGTTAAAAGCACCTGTTTTACCAGTTTTCAAATGTTTTTGCTGCAAACAGGATGCATTTCTAACAAGAAAACTGGTAAATGCGGGTCACTAACTATATACAGCGGCCGAATATAAACATAATAACTTGGACCAATATAAGACGTTTGTTAGTCCGATAATAACTTTTGATTTGTTATTCCCGGCTGACATGAAATCCGGTACAGAAATGATAATAGATTTGTCGGCTGGTTTTGGGATAAACAGAGTTTAAGTGAAACCATAGCATTTATTTATACAACTAAGTGAGAAATTAATCATTCAATCCGACTCTTGGTAAGCGGTTATTCTAGCCTATGGTCCCTTGCAAAACCGAGAATCACTTACACGCGAGAAGCGCTTTAGACATCTTATTACTTATTAAATACCACATGCTGTACTCGTTTTGGAACTATAAGCCAGCGAAGTAAAATTAAATACTACTGAGATACTAAAAATAATACATTTCGAAACTACAGAATAACAATTCAAAATGTTAAATTTAATTAACAAAGTGTTTATAGTATGCAATACCTACTTGAAGCATATCCATAAAAAAAACGTTTTAAGCCTATATGCAACAAGGTTGTCGTACGAACATCTGGAAACACTGCAATTCAGCGGCTATAAAATTGCAGCATCCTTCCTTCGCTATGAGGACGCAGTTATGTTTGCATCCTTATATGTAGAAGACTATTTAGAAATATATATGGTATTACAAATATGACTTATACTTCTGCAATTGAACTTCCTCGCGCACATTCCCGACTTTCTACAGCGGTTAAAACCATACCTACTTGAAGCATTTTCATGAAAAAATGTCTTATGCCTATATGGAACAAGGTTGTTGTACCAAAATCTGGAAACTCTGCAATTCAGCGGCTATAAAATTGCAGAATCCTTCTGTCGCTATGAGGACGCGGTGGTCTCCATTTTTATATGTAAAAGACTAGAAATATATATGGTATTAAAAATATGGCTACTACTTCTGCAATTGAACTTCCTCGCGTAAATTCCAGCCTCTCTACAGCGGTTAATAGGTCAAACGATCATAATTTTGAAATAAAACTACAGCACTAAATTAATAAATGATCAAAACTAATTTAAAAAAGCCTCATTAAAATTTACGTTACTTTTAATAAAGCAAATATTTATCACTCATATAATATCATGAAGTACTTATACCCACACAATTACCTACCTACTTGCTCGAGCAGATTGTTTACACATTATATAGGAAATTCACGTATACAAAATAAGGGCTAAAAGCGTTTGTTTGATGCTTTCTGTGACCGGAGGGATAACTTTTTCTTTGGCCAAAGAATAAGTTTAGCTATTCAACGTGGTAATGCGGCCACTCTCTGGGCACTTTTTCTCATGGCCTCGATTTAGAGGAATACTATAATCTGTACTTAGTAATCATTTATATATTATATTAATGATTACTAATTTATTTATTATATATTTTTTTAAGTAGTCTTTGTTTTTCTTTAAAATGTAGTTAAGTATATCCTTAAGTTTATTTAGATTTCTAAGATATTTATTTGTAAATTTTAAAATTATATGAACACTACTTAATATAATCAAAAACAATCACTTACTGGATTAGCTATGACATTATATTATTGTGGAGTAGCACAGATTATAATATTTACTCTACAAAAGAAACTAATACTAATCTAAGCTCCTATTCGCTATTAATGAATTGGTTAATACTCAAAATTACCTTGCCGGTCTATATTTTCTAAATGAGTAAATTTATCACCAAATTACACACTAAGACACAAACATAGGCTAATTATTAATTGTTAACTTCTAAATAACAACTACTCTTGTATGACTATGAAAACATATAATCACCCTCTGGGAAACGTAAGAGACGAAAACAGCACCAACAGATTTATTACAAAACACGCATTAAATGTTTTTTTGACTGTAATACACTTACACGACAAAAAAACATATTAGATACATTTACATATTAAAAAGCCTGCTTATTAATTTAATTTGTACAGACTCCAGCACATCCAGCTACCCCAATCTGACAAATTTCTTTTATAGATTTTCAACTTTATCACAAAAGCATAAAGTTCACCTTCGAATGGGGAAATTTGACAGATTAGGGTAGCTTGATGTGTTGGCGTCTGTACATTATTGACCGAGTAAAGAGCCCCAAGCTGCAGCTTACAAAGTGAATATGGAATTCTATGTGAATAACGTTAAATTTCCAAAGCAATTCATAAGCTTTGTCAAAAGTCTTATATACATTTATATTAAGCATAACAGAAATATAAATCTTATATATTTAAACCATTGCCTCCTACAATACCTTTCTCCTTAAAGATTGTTGAGTCTCAAGTTCAAACTGTTCACACTTCAATACAGTGAGAAAATGGCGTTTCTAAGAAAACAGAGCGCTGTTGTGAATGATATTTGACCCAGCTATTGTATATGAAACCTCTCAGTTGAAATAACAATTGGTGTTTGGTACAAGGCATGAGAGACAAGATATTTTTTTATCTACCATGTCGTATACGATACGGCCACGTAGAACACATCCGGCGAAAACTTATGACGCTTACAACCCACTTTGCATCACTTATGCGTTGCCAATCCTTTCCCCTCAATCGATAATTGAAAAAAAAAACTAATATAGTGTGTACTTTTAACTTATACAACTATTCTATCAACTGGTGAACAAAAGGTTCTTGGCCACGCCACAATAAGAGTGACACGCCTCTCTTAAAATTAAGAAATTATAACAAATATCCAATGAGTACTTTTGATTTTTTTATATGGTTTGCCAGTATAGTGTTATAAAGAAAAATAATTAAGCGTTAAAATAAATAAAATTAAAAAGGTTTTTATTCACGTAGACTTTAAAAAAGCGCTTGTAAATAGTCAGAATATGTTTGTAGTAATATAGTTGTATACATTATTATTTCTAGTAACATAGATATTTAGGTTCACATTGTATGAAAACATTTATAAAATTTATTTTATTTTAGCATTGATATTTAACCTCATAAACCTCTTCTGACTTACATGCGCTTTCGGGGTGTTCGGCTGTGACTACGGAAATGGCTGGCTTGTCTGATACTATACGATATCAAGCGAAATGATATTATGCCTTCTCACATGGGGTAACTCCCCTATTCAGTGTAGTATTTTATCTCATCGTCTATTTAATGTTTTGACTGCACGAGTGGCGTAGTACTTAATATCGTATATCCTAGTCGCCCCAGTACTGCCGCAAGGACTCTGCTACTATCTCAAGTTTTTTGGACTATTTGAAGTCCGATTTGCGGAGGGCTAGCCAACTACTAGTCAATGTATGTTTTGAGCCCATACATTGTATGTATGTTTGTAAAGTTCCCTGAAAAAGAGGGATTTATTTACCTAGAGAGGGAGTAGCTTAAAAAACTGACTACTATACAGTTTCATAGTCAACAATTTCATCTAAACAAAAGACTTTCGAAATATCTCTATTTTAATTTGTTCATTTAACAGTTCTTTCTAAGAAAATTATAACGAAATGGGCTAATTAAAAGGCACTTGAGATCAACAGCAACAACAATTAATATTAATAACCCTTAGTAACCTTTTTAGTAGAAAGAATAACGAAAATTTATCTTGACTTTTTCTAAAATAGACATTGAAAGGGAATCCAACAGTCTTTGTTAGAAGTATATGCTAAAATGTCCCACTATTATTTATTTATTTAAGGGTTATCAACGTTACAAACACTTATTATTTATTTATTTAAGGGTTATCAACGTGACAAACACTTATAAAAAGGACACATATATGCAGAATAGTAAATACTGTTGCATCATTTATAGACTACCACAGCACACAAAGTAACAAAAGGATAGTAGATTTTGTAGTACGATTCACATTTCAAAGTAAGATACTTTTATATTTGTCATGGTTAGTAATTGTTAGTTAGTTTTAATTACAAATTAAATTAAGCTAAGAAAGAAAGACCTAAGAAAACATTGATACATCTGGGAAAGGATCTGGGAATTTTAAACATATACTTAGGTCAGAGTTTAAATACATACTGTCGAAATAAATAATAAACAAAAAGCAATAAACAAAATTAACGTGTTTAGTAAATAAATAAAAATACAAATTAAATAAAAAGTTCATAGGCTAGTTAGTTATTAGTAAGTATAAATTATCTGAACCAAAATAATTGATGAGCAAACATTTTAAGGCCTACACAAGTTCAGTCAGTACATCTTCAGTCAGGCGAAAATACATCAAACGGTATCTGCATGTCAAGTTTGACTTACTCTGAAGTAAGATTGAAGTGGCCGCTCGATCCGCTCCGCCCGTTGTACTTCATCTCTCTTGCCGGATCAAACATTGACAATACCTACGGCACATGAATAGATGACTCGCAGAAAGAAAGTTGTGAATTAACTTCCCTCTCCATTAGTATTAAATCGCGACCGACGCTATACACACAAGGTCCGTCATAATAATAATATTGACATTTCGACAAGATATAATTTTTTAACTGTAAGTGGGTATTGACAATTTAAAAACCTTACATAGGTACATAAAATGACAATAACTTCAAGTAATACTAAAGCATGTGCTGCTGTGTGGTGACGGCGACATATATCAGAATCAGAATATCATCACCCCATCTCATCCCGTGGGGGGCGTAGAAGTCGACCCGAGGGAATATCTACCAGAGGATGGGCAGCAGCTTCCTTCTGATGACTATGACCATCTTACTGCGATCGCCAACCCGCCTGCCAAGCGTGGCGATTATGGCATATCCCCCCAAGACGATTCTTGAGGGAGGCTTGTCCAGCAGTGGACTTATTTGGCTGTAATGATGATGATACTAAAGCATAATTATCGTAAATGAAATTATATTCTACTTGGTAATAATAATATCCTGGTACATTATTTTTATTTTATTTATTTATTTAATTCCCAGCTACGCCCAATGGCGTCACTGGCAATTTTCAAACATTTATTGTCCTACTGTAGGGCATAGGGTAGTGTAGTACTGTAGTAATGCATTATACAATAATTATTTACCCTTCTGTTTAATAATAATTGAACTCGTATATATTTACAGCAATTCCGACCATTTTGGATTTTACTAACATAAGGGTTCAAGTTAAGTCTGCAATTTCAAAAACTGTCGTATTGTTTGCGCTCTGGTTTACTATTAACTTTGGGGTCACAGGTAGGCACCTAGGGGCTAGGTTGGATATTTAGATTGCAATCTTCTGTAGAGCTATAGGAAGGTTCTCGTATAGGAATTATGTATGACATGTGCTGACCTATACTTTGGGATACAATATATGTAGTAAAAACCAACCATACGCATGATGTTGGAAAGAATAAAAGTAGTTTATTGTCGGTCCAAAAGTAAATTTACTAGTATCGTTTCCTATGTATCTACTCCATTTTGCCCCTTTACACCGTGTGATGTTTATGTTATTGTAACTGCCAGATAAGGCAAGATACACGATCTTCTTGGTTTTAATAAGTTTCATTGTACTATTTTTATAATACATACATATTAGATTCAACTCTGTTCCAGAAAAAAAAATCAGGCATTGCTTCAGAGTAACAGATACTTTTTTTGGTGAAGTTAAAAAGCGGGCTTTTTACATTTTACCTTTCTACCCATATAAGATTTACGAGGCAGGGTAAAATTTATTGAATATGATTTTCTGAAATTAATGAGGATAAACAACGGAAATAACTTTTGGATCATCTGTATCATCTAGACAAGAAATACCGAACTATTTATAAAATTTAACCCAGAATCCGAAGTCTAAAAAATCATGGTAGGACAAGTATAGGAAGCTTACTTTAAAAATAGTGTGTTGGGTTCATGGTTACCATGTGTATCCCTCAGACGTTTAAATATGTTGGATGAGCGCTCCGCAATCAGGTATACATACATGCTCCAAGTAAATGTCGATAACGGTAGTTAATAGGGCGGGCCCGCAATCAGTAGCCTTTCCAAGCCACTAAACGCTAATGTTAGTGGTTTGGAAGGACTGATGCGAAGATGCGTTCTTGCATAACACTATGAGTGAGCACAGGCTGTCTTCGTATATGCTTGCATTACAAAAATCGCCCTTAATATCTACGCAATAAAGATGCTGTTTATATGAAATGAAACCCAAGTGACCGGATTTGGCATTGTGTGTGACCTGTGAACTATAATTATAATCTCCGCCGTAGCCGAAATTCGGCCAGATGAGATTATCTATTGACTCGTAAAACCTGTGTAGGTGGTAAGTATATCTCTATAGACCCGCGGCAATATAGGTCAACAGGAAACGTGACAGTCGAGGGGTTGTCTTATGTCTCTGACTCACCTCACTTCACGTGAATTTATGTCTCCTCGCAGCGTTCATAATACTTATACCATATTATACAATTACATCGTAAATATGACGCGTCGTCAACATACTTCCCACCGTTGCATAATGACTCGTAAATATTTTTATTAATATAAAATTTCAATTTGTTTTTCGGTAAGTAAAAATACTGTCTAATGATAAATACACCAACATTAGGCTAAAATAATCCATTTATCGCTTCTTACCAAAAGTTGTTGAGAGATTTTCAAATTGCTAAACATCTTTTGGCATGCTGAGTTTTATAGTGGGTTCAGCCATATTTCAAATAAATAAAAGAAATAAATCTGACAATAATATTGTAATAAAATTAAAGGAAATACACGAAGTTGTTGAAACGACCTTTTTGGATATACGTTTGGGTTCGCAATTAAACTGGAAAACAAGTCGTTAATATTTTTTATAAATTGAGCCAATTCTCGTACACTATGTACATGCTCAAAAAGGTAGGCAATGCAAGTGTTTATCAGGCTTATGTGGGATCACACCTTAAACGTAGAATCCGTTCCTGGAGTCACTCAACCAACAGAGAAATTTCGGGGAAAAAAAGAGTGTAAGGAGTATGTGTAGACTAAAAAAAATGTTTTTGTATGAAAGATTAGATTAGCAGAGCCATACATCCATATTTTAGCATTTATAATATTAGCAGGATAATAAAAAAAGAAAAGTATAAAAGAGCTATAAATTTGAATTTTATGCGGCAAATATTAAATTTCATACATTACAACACACACAAGTTAAGCAATAGTGTCCTCAATATAAGATATAATAAAAAGAAAAGGTTTTACTCACATAGACTTTAAAAAAGCGCTTGTAAATAGTCAGAACATGTTTGTAGTAATATAGTTAAGTATACGTAATTATTTCTAGGTGCATATATATATATTTATGTACACGGATGGTTAAAACATTTATAGAATATATAAACTCACTGAAACCTCTAGTAAGTACTAAGAATACCATAAAATCATCACCCACTTCATAATTAAATGGGAGCCATTGGCACACACTATTGTCCATATCACACCATAAATTCCATGAACAAGAAATCTGTAAGCAATATTTATTGTAAGCTTGTCCAATTTTATGGTCCATCATTATTTTTATGCTCCATAATCCCCCTCTGAAGTTTCATTAAGAAAACTTTATCCATAAAATCATGATTCCACCAAATCTGCAAATGATTTGGACTTTATTGCTTTGTAATAAGGATTTATTTGTTGGTCTACATTGATAATAAAAGGGAACGCTTCGAAAGGAATGGGTATGATAGATGTGAAGATGATTATAGAGGTATAAAAGGCCCCTGCCAGTTTGTGAATATATATCGTTTTCAGTAAGCATGCATCTCTTCCAATTGTAACAATCTGCTGCTGATGCCAGCTGCTAATTGTTTCCTCCTAAATTTTATAGCTGCAACAAAAACAACATTACAATTTAAAATAGGTATATTCTGTAAAAATATGACTCTTCAATGGATTCAGTACATCATTATCTCTAAATAAATATTGCCTTCCCCCCCTATAATGTGGGACTAAGACCATCAGTAGGCAAAATGTGAAAGTTGTAATATATCTCTACCATCTCTTTGGGGACACAGATATGCCACTATATATAAAATAATTCAATTCATAATAACTTTTTTATATAATGCAAGTACCTAGTTATGTTTATTGGATGCTAAAGTAAAATTTTCATTACTAACCATAAATTGGAAAGCTATTTCATACAAATATACCTACTAACAAAAAAAGTACCTTTATGTTTTGTCATGTATACAATTTTTTTACAATATTGAATACTGAAAATACTTCAAAGAAATACTTACAACTTGTGAAAGTCAGGGTTTCTTATGACACTGATGGTTAACTTGCAGTTTCTAAGAGTTGTGTGTGCTGGCTATAGTCCTCTCTGTGTTCTACATACTCCAAAACTTTTTCGGGCAATTGCGGCTGTTTAAAGTTCGGTAGTTGCCTTCCAATTGCTTGACTACTGACATTTCATACTGAAAAGATGTTACGAATGCTTATTATTACGAATAGGCCGTACTTTTAGTATAAAATAAATATTTATGTGTATTTAAGATATTTACTTACGAATTGTATTAATCGAAACCACAACTTTTGGTCATTTGTGGAGAACATACAGTAGGTACTCCTTGTAACTTTGCGGTTGCGAAAAATGTAAAAAGCACCTGAAAACGTAATTATTAACACAAGACTATTAATTTATTAAAGAATCCAAATAAAAAATCCTTCAATCAAGATGGTCAACCAAAGAGAATATAACAAACTATGTTGCTATGGCGTTTGATGACATTCCGTGAATATACGGATGTTTTTTAATGTCGCATATTCTACCAATCGTTTATATGAAATAGTACTCTTCACATTAGCCGGTTTATAACGTCAATAAAAGGGGTATTTATATAATCGCGGTTGATATCTTTGGAAATATATTTTAAATTTCTGTATTTATAATTTCTGCATTAAAATAACAATAAATGCTTAAAAAACTACAAGATTAATTTTAAATTAAAATACAAAGCCAATTCATATAATAATTTAAAAAAAAGTCCAAACCGTAGTTTACCAAAATGAGAAACTAAAATCCCCACACTATATAGTTCAAAACAATCGTTCACGTAAAATAGTCTATGGAAGCGAACTACAAGTGTGAATCCGAAAATGAAATAGAGTAGGGTCACTTGCAAAACTTCGTTTCAATATAGTTCGTTAACGAAGTTTCGATTCGGAGAAAGAGAGTAGGCCCCCTGATCTTAATATGTGGCGTTTTTACTTGCGTATCGTGATTATATGCATCACACATGATAACAAGAACCGGTTTCACAATTTGTATTTAAAACTGTATCCAATATAACTAAATTCTGCTTGTTGTAGATTATATGATGAGTTTGAACTCAACTCAAATCAACTCAACACAAGCGACGAGTTTCATCGCGTTTACGTAAACAAGTTAGGTAACTTGTTTACGTAAACGCGATGAAACTCGTCGCTTGTGTTGAGTTGATTTGAGTTGAGTTCAAATTGTGATGAGATTTAAATCTCATCACAATTAAGTTAATAATAGACCAAACCTCGGGCCTATAATATTTGCATTATGTTACAGCGACAAGTTCTTTGATTATAATAACAAAAACGTGAAAAAAAAAACAAGCTTAATTACCTGTTAATAAAAAGGACTAAAAAGTTAAAGATTAGGTATCATCTAGCACCAAAGTACTCGTCAAGACTAATCATACGAGCCCAAACTCGATGGGTTTGTGTCGTTTAATTACTCAGTTCCCATGGCTACCTTCCAGCTCCATCATCAGATCAGCTGCATGTCATAATAATTTTGCATTGTCATACAATTGACACATGCATGCAAAATTTCAGCTCCGTTTTGCTCACAGACACACCGGGTAAGGTGAAACAAAATAAAAGCTTGTAATATAATGTATAAAACAGTGACAGCTCTTGAATACATTGAAACATGCTATATAATTTAGAAAATTGGGTGTTCAAAAATTAAACTAAGTTCAGCTTAAATTGTGCTCTGAACTTAATTAAATGCTTGATATTAGTTTAGTGTCTACTGATCACGTTTGATTCTAATGCTAATCAATTCTAAACTTACTGTTGATTGGCTAGTTAATCTTATTCAGAGAGATTCTATAGATTTAGTAGAAAATGCCAGCGGAGAACAGCTCCCATGTGTGCCATTCATAGTATATCATAAGTTTTAAAAAGAGAGGTTATACGTTTATGTCATTTTTATAAGCATTTTATTTTCATATATACCGTTAATCTTATAAATATCGATCAATTAGTTGTGAGGTACGAGACGCTTGCTATCTTTTTAGGTTTGTATTGTAATGAACGTTTGTTTGTCTCTCATAATAAACTTACTTTTTGATGTGTAATATATTTCCTCTCGCTCGCTATTTTTTGTGCGAGTGATTTTGGAAATGGGACGGAAACGTGTTACAGGAAATTTGATTTAATTTTTGGGATATTTGATTGCGCGCGCCTGAGCAGAGAAAGGGCTGTTAGATGATGACAACCGATTTTGCGTTAGGTTGGTAACACAACCTGTCGGACACGATATATATATGATTGATACCTTATAATTGACAAAAGCAGTATACCTGGCCTGTGTGAATGGAACAACCGGAAGGGGAAGACCTCGTCGAACATTCTCTGACCAAATCGGAGACGTTCGTAAGAAAGGGCAGGTCAGAAATACCCTAAACCGGCGAGCATGTATGAAGAATATAATCACAGTAATCGAGGCAAAAGAGGTGTGCAAAGATCGTGACAAATGGAAATCCGTTGTCTCTGCCTATCCCTCTGGGAAACAGGCGTGAGTCTATGTATGTATGTACCTTATAATGTTTTCATAGTTTAAACAGCTTACAATATTTTTTTTATTTAACCACATAACTGATATACCTACTACATATACTACTTTTCTTTTATAAATACATACTAATAAAGACAGGACAAAAAGACATATTCATACTCACAAATATTTGACCTCGGTGGAAATTGAACTCACGACCGCCGGCTTGAAAGGCAAGCATTTACCAACCACGCAAACCGGCCCGTCATTTATTCGCCACTTTCTCCGTTATCTTAATTATTTACCGTGATCTAGTGACGATTCTTAATAATAGGAAAGAAAGGTGAACTAATTATATAAAACCGTACATACAATGATTATTTATATATAATATTTAAAACATATATTTGAAAAATGTAGGTAACTAATATTTAACCTTATCAAATATTGTGAGATTTTTACAACAAAAACATTTTTATAGTCTTGAATACATCTTTAATAGACACATAATTATGTATTAATAAAAAATAATATACATAGATTATGTCTTATTTCTAAACATTTTTCCAATATTATATATTACATAATTATCAAAAATAAATCGTGAGTCATAACTATAGTTTTATCTAAGTGTAAACTAAATCTACTATATTAACCTTACTTTGTTGAACAACTGCACGATTCCATACTTCCACAAGTTACGTGTATTTGAGTTTCCAAACATCCAAAACAATATAGAAAGGGCACATTGATACATTACTCCCAAGTTACTTAACACGTACAATAACAACCAAATACTATATTTCTTAACACTCATCTTTAAATAAACTAGTTTCATAGAATCCACAAATATTTGTTGAAAACAAAACACAAAAATCAGTATAACCATTACAATAGCAATCTTAAAATTATTCTCCGTCTTAGTGTTTTTAGTCAGAATAGATTTAAGGATAAGTATCAATAAAACTGCATTTCCAATTAATATAGGCCATTTGAATATTAGGATATATAGAATTATATGCTTTGAGTTCCGTTCATCTCTACTATAATATGTGATATACATAGTCACGGTAGGGACTATTGGTACAAACCATGCAAATATCGACACCAACCATATGTTGTAAGGTTCAGTTGGAAATACTTTTACTAGACAAACATACATTTGACGACTGAATAAAAACATCCAAATAACTACAGCGGACTCAGTATACAGTAAATAAATAGATTCTACAAACTCTATACAATTAAAATCCAAGCATCCTGCATTATCGATAGCGTTCTGTTTATCGATCGTTATTAATTTGTACAAGTCATCGATATATCTAACTGATGTATACAAGAATCTAGCAAGCATGAATTGTATGAGAAGTTGATTTTTGTAATTTTGTTTCCATTCTGCGAAGAAAATAGCCGTCAGAATAAGTAATACCAAAGCGCCTGCAGAGAATACCATTCCAATCGAGCTGCACGCCAGAGTGAAAACTGACAGGAACCGCCACGTTCCATTGTTTGGGCTGTATATAACGCTGCCTTGTTCAAAATCGAACCCTTCCATTTTTAAAATGTGTTTTTACTACTGTTTTTAATAACTAAGAGGTGTCCTTGTTTAGAATATTATCATTTTTGACTTCACAGTTATTTTTATTTGTTCTCGTGTGGACAGTGGTTCCTCTAATGTCGAAGTTCTTCAATGCGAATAATAGGCATCTGACATAGCTTAACGACTGTTGCCTGATGCTTATAACTAGGAGCGACTACCTCACATGTTCTCTAAGATGCACTGAAGTTAAATTACTAAAGCGGCTTCGAGTCTCACTTCACAATTTAAATAATTTCTTTCTTACGCACTAAAATTCGGGTAGCAGTGAAGTCTTTATCATTTGCCATGTTAATATCGTTTCGTGATTATCACGAACTGGATTTATTTTGAGAATTCACTGGTTCCGTAAGGCTGGTCAACACGTCCTCTTCTTAAAATAACTGTAGATTATAATGCTGCCGTAGTTTTAATAATGTTTATCTTTAACATCAATGAACAATATTGAATGTTGTTCTGGTATCAGATAACGAGACATAACATATATAATTTGCATTATCAGCTTGCTTGAATCATAATATTGGCTCATTAACGTGCTTCATATAAACTTGCCAGGTACAGTTGACTTTACGAAAATCATTTCCATGAAAACCAGTAACTTGAAAAACAATATTTATTTGCTGTTTTCTTTGTATAACCAATATTTTCCAAATCATTTCTAATGAACATATATGATTCCTATAGATGTCGAATAATGTATGGTTTTGGGGCTGCTAAATTTCAAATGGAATGTTTTGGTGTAGTCGTAATAATTGCGTTAAATATGGCGAACTGCCTTATAAAGGGGTAGTTATGAGTTTACTTGCTTTGCTAAAACTTGGTAATAAATGAGGGATAGATATATTTTTAGTGAGTGTAATGAGTTGCAGATCATGAGGTGTCCTAATCGTATGTGGAGACCATTTTGTAAACGATGTCTCTATTTAGCAGTCTACTAGCACAATTAAGTCTTAGCAAATCACCATGTCATTCCCACGTGGTGAGATTTTACACTCCATTCTTCCTTCCTTTTGTATCCGCATTTATGTGGCGAGCTGGCAATTGTTTCAACGAGCGACGAGCATATAAAATGGTTTTGACATATTTGTGAACAAAACTGAGACAGTGAGAAAAATTAATATTCTACACCAAAACATCAATGGTCTTTTAAGTAAGTCTGAATTATTAATTGTAAACTTAGAATGGCTTATGGAACAGGGTAGATTTATTGATGTACTGTGTCTTACGGAGCATAACTTGTTAAAATATGATATTAATTTAATAAATATATTTAATTACTCTTTAGCAGCATCTTTTTGTCGTCAAAATCGGCACGGTGGTTCATGTATTTTGGTTCACAATAAACACGAGTATAAGTTAGTTTAGTCCCAACTGTGGACAAATATGCTATCTCAGGCATTTTTGAGTGCTGTGCAATCGAACTTATTATTCATAAAGTATTAATCATTTGCGTTTATAGACCTCCTCGAAATAGTATGGAACAGCTACAAAAATTTTATTTTAATTTAGACTTACTGCTCCACGATATATGCTTTAGTAAGAAAAAGGTAATATTATGCGGAGATTTCAATATTAACACAATGAAGAATACTAGAGATACCAATGCTTTAGTTCAAATTATCGACAGTTATAATCTGAAGCTAGCTATTAATGTACCAACCCGGCTTAAAAGTGGTACATGTATTGATAATTTTATGCATAATATAAGGGGATCGACTCACACCATCTATGAATTTGCTATATCGGACCACACAGCCCAGTTATTAACCTGTCCAGTAAAAGAAACAAGTTCTCTTTCTCATTGGTATGTCGAAAGAAGAGACTATCGAAAGGAAAACATTGACAAGTTTAAAGAATGCTTACAGTCACTTACATTTAACGAAGTATATGAAACAGATGACTCTAACAAAGCTTTTAACATTTTCCATGACATGTTCACATTATTTTATTATTTATGTTTTCCTTTGCAAAAGCTTAAAATACGCTGCCGAAAAAGACTGAAATGGATAACGAAGGGCATAAAAAATTGCTCGAAGCGAAAACGTGAATTGTTATGGGGTTATAGAAAACATCCAAGCGCATTAAATAAGAACAAATTCAAATTGTATACAATACGCTTAAACAAAATAATAAAATTAACACAGAAAGCCCAGAATGACTACACTATTAAAACGGCTTCGAACAAATCCAAAGCCACTTGGGGAATAATTAACAATGGAAAAAACAATAAACCCAAAAATGAAGTTAAAGAATTAACTGTCAATGGAACCATTATTAATGATCCCATTAGTCTAGCTGATGCTTTTAATGTCTTCTTCACTGATAAAAACCAAACTGACTTAGGTCATGGTACCATAAAGAAAACATCAGCATGCCGTAGTAACTATTCCCATTCCATGTTTATGAAGCCGACCACATCTCAAGACATCTATATATTAATACACTCATTGAAAAATACACATAGCACTGGTTTTGATGAAGTAAGTACTTATATACTGAAGTCAGTATCAAAAATTATTTCACCAATATTAAGCCACTTAGTAAATATGTCTATTACAACCGGTGTATTTCCAGAGAAACTGAAGACTTCAATTATAAAGCCTCTGTTCAAAAAAAATTAAAAAACAAATATAAAAAACTACAGACCAATTGCGTTAATATCTATCTTCTCTAAGATTTATGAGAAATTAATAAGTAGAAATTTATATTCATTTCTTGAAGGGAATAATGTTTTTGTTGAAGCTCAGGTAGGTTTTCGTAAGAATAAAACTATAAATTTGGCAGTTTACAGGCTTTTAGAAACAGTTATGAATGGCTTAAATAATAAAGTTCTTGTATCTGCACTGTACATGGATCTACAAAAAGCCTTTGATTATGTAAATCATGACATATTACTGGAAAAATTAGAAGGTTATGGTATTAGGGGAAACGTCTTGGATCTTTTAACGTCTTTCCTCAAGAATCGACGACAATGCACCCAAATTAAACGAATATGTTTAAAAACAAAAAAAGAAACCACACACACATCAGAATATCTTGATGTTACACAAGGAGTTCCTCAAGGCAGTGTATTAGGTCCATTATTATTTATAATTTATGTAAATGACTTGCCCAAATCAATTAATGAAAACATGGTACTCTTAGCGGATGATAGCACAGTAATGTTTACTAATAAATGTAAAAATGACTTAGAGAGTGATATGAACATGACATTAAATCAAATAATTAAGTGGTTACATGAAAATAATTTATTAATAAATCTTGACAAAACAAATATTATGACATTTAGAAATAGAACAAATTATTTAATTGACATTGACATAGCTTTTAATGGACATAAAATTAATGAAGTAAAAAATACAAAATTTTTAGGTTTAAGTCTTGATTGTAATCTTAATTGGAAGACTCAGGTCGAAAATGTAACTACAAAACTAAATCAGTTCTCTTACGCTCTGTATATGCTAGGAAAGATTGTGAACCAAACTGCTGTTATTACTGCCTATCACGGTTACGTAGATTCATTATTGAGATATGGTGTCATTTTTTGGGGCAACTCAGTTGATAAAGATATAGTGTTTAAAAGCCAAAAGAAATGCGTGAGAGCGATTTGTAAACTTAAGCCTACGGAAAGCTGTCAACCTTTTTTCATAAGTCTTAGACTTCTAACCTTTCCATGTATTTATATATATGAAGTTTCAATATTTGTAGCTTCAAATAAGAATTTATTTAGACCATTGAAGAGTGCACGCAATCATAACAAAATAGGTTTTCCGTTAAATCGAACGGCGCAATTCAGTAATAGTGTCTTTTGCATGGCGCCGCGTATTTACAATCGTCTACCGAAAGATATTTTGAATAGTTCCAATATTCCCAACATGAAACAGAAATTGAAAGGTTTTCTTCTTAGTAAAGCATACTATAGTGTCAAACAATTTCTTGAGGACCAGTCTATTTTTTGAAAGCCGAATAATATGCTATATATAGAAACTGTATTAAAATTTCAATAAATTTTTATTCGTATCTTGACAATTAAAATAATTATTGAATTATGGTAACAGATATTTGACATCACATTATTATTTGATTATATTTACTTGTTGACTTATAAATAATTACTGTTATATAAATTTGAATGTAATTTTGTATTTGTTTTGTATTAATTTGATATTATTGGGATTGTTTAATTATGAAAAATATTAATGTTATGATAATTTGGTATTTATTATTTTTAGTTAATTAACATGAGAATATTTAACTACACTTGACATTTGTTATTACTGCAGGAACTGTAAAATTGTGTACACCTGTATGGTTGATTTTTGAGAACTATGTATGTATAGAATAAGATCCTCCTTTTGTACCAAATTTCACACAATAAACATTGATTTGATTTGATTTGATTTGAGATGCTTAATAAACCTCTTTTCAAAAAATATACCCCAATCTGTCAAATTTCTTTTATAGATTTTCAACTTTATCATATAAGCATAAGGTTCACTTTCAATTGGGGAAATTTGGCAGATTGGGGTAGCTTGATGTGCTGGCGTCTGTACCATTTGTGGGCCGCACAAATAGTTTTCCTGAGCGAGGGACTAACACGAAAGCGAGTTGAGGTAGTAACGAGTCGACTGTCATAATAGTGCTGTCATAATAATACCTTATACGTTTACCTGTCTGTGTGTAGTTACCTTTGTTTGTTATCTCCTAAGTTAAATATATATATACTAGCTGTGCCCCGCGGTTTTATCCGCGTTAAACTTTATAAATTATCACAGCTCCTCCCCCGTAGGTGATAACGTGATAATATGTAGCCTATATGTTGACCCGACCTCTTAGTATTATTCATGCAAAATTTGAAGTATATCGATGCAGTACTTTTTGAGTGTAGACCGGACAAACATACATACCGACAGACAAACAGACAAAAATTCTAATAACTATATTTTTGGCTTCGATATCGACAGTACACCACACTCCAAGTATCCTTTTAAAAAAATATTCAATGTACAGTTATGACTTTCCTACGATTGTATTACGGAATCCGCACTAGGGAATGTAATCCCTGTGTCACGGGGTACTTTACAAACATATAATAGATGGACACAAATTACATCCAGATTCAGAACAACTATTTATGGGTCACACTAATAGTTGACTCGAACCCGCAACACGAGGCAAGGCGACTGTCTTACCCGCTGCGCCACACGTGCAGTCATTTTGTATAACTTATATTATATATGCAAATCTATACATATAATAAAATCGTAGGAAAGTCAAAACTGTACATTGAATATTTTTTTAAAAGGATACTTGGGGCGTGATCTACATGCGATATCGATGCCAAAAATATAGTTTTTAGAATTTTTGTCTGTGTGTCTGTTTGTCTGTATGTATGTCCGGGCTAAACTCAAAAAGTACTGCATGGATTTACTTCAAATTTTGCATGAATATTACTAAGAGGTCGGGTCAACATATAGGCTATATATTATCACGCTATCGCCTACGGGGGAGGAGCTGTGATAATTTATTAACTTTAACGCTGGTAGAACCGCGGGGCACAGCTAGTATATAGTAAAATCATAAAACTAGATTAGTCTTCAGTGATATTAGCCGCTGAAAGGCTAGAGGACAGACTAGAGGGACATATTTATTAGTCTCTGACTCTTCAACCCAAGTAACCATACCTCTATAGACCCACAGCAAAATAGGTCAACAGAAAGGTGTCAACCGATGTCTGATGTCTCCGACTTACCCCTCTTAATATGATTTTATGTGTCCTCCATCATTTGAGAATAAATTGTTGAAGAATAATATTACTACATCTTGTTTTGTACGTCTATAGTTCATGGTAGGTTCAGACGCTAGCACATCAAGCTACCCCAATCTGTCAAATTTCCCCAATTGAAAGTGAACCTTACGCTATTGCGATAAAATTGAAAATCTATAAAAGAAATTTGACAGATTGCGGTAGCTGTATGTGCTGGTGTCTGTACTTTAATAATTTAGTCTTGAGAAATGTAGTGCCATTTGGATTGGGGGCCTTTATCGACATTCCATCTAGTATTTTCGGGATTTTTAAAAGCATTAAGAATAATGCATTATTTACCCGAAAAGTGTGTCATAGAATCCAAATAAATACATATTACTAGTGCATATTCAAACTTGTGATTACATCAACAGCTTTCAAGAAATATTTCGATTTAAAGGGACATTTACTTCGTTGTATAATAATAAAGAATGAAGAAGGTAAAGATCCTGTAGCCATGCGCTGGAGAGAGAGGTGAGGTATCTATCTGATCTCTTTATTATTTTCTTTTAAATTCCTCCTTTAAAAGAATTACCTTTCTCAATAAATTTTAATCCCAAATGTGACTGGATACAACGGTATTATAATTCTAATATGCAATTTGTTACAAAAGGTAATATCGATCGAAGCCTTATCAATTTTTTTTTATAAATAATTTATAAAAATAGTAAAACAAAGAATAAAAGTGTTTAATTTTTACGTAGAGATCAGGTAAACTTTATCATTATTTCTTACTACTTTAATCATAAATTCATTTTTATTATTATTTTGCTTCACTTAAATACGCGATATGGAAAATAAACAAATGTATTTCAATGTAAAAAAACGTTTCAATAGGTTTATTTTAATGACAGATATTAATAGACGGTTTATCATTTTGATAATATCTTAAAAAGCACCCCACGCGTTTACAATTAAATATATCTTAATCTTAATATATCTTTATATATCCTAATCTTTAATATGGAAATATTTGATTGTAACCTGATCAATAAAGTCATTATTAATTTTTTTTAATAAATTATTTTATAAAGTTATTCTTACGCTGTGGGCGTGGTTTATATTATATATTGAGCGTAATAAAAGAAAAATAATAGACACATTAGAACCAGTCAACCAATCATAAATTCATTTTTATTATTATTTTGCTTCACTTAAATACGCGATACCAGGCTTACGCGATACAACTACCGAACATTTTTCGAGCCTCCTCCATACTACTTCACATGTCAGAGAGGCGGATCCAATCAGTGAGTTGAAGTGGCCGTGGGATACGGCCGCAGTTAATCTCTGATCAAACGTAAACAACCCTCACCCCGACGGCAGAGCCAGATCAAGGTATTTTTACATGGAGGGCAAAAACTTTCATATAAATTTATATATTTGTATTTATAGTGTATTGTGAGTAAGTAATGCAGACACGCACACAAACACTCACACAGACATACACTTAACAGCACACACACCATACCACACACACACTCCACACACACACGCACACACCATACACACACACATACTCAAATTATGTTGATTGTTCTAGTTTAGGTTTTAAGTGCTAGAATTAAGTTTTTGTGAACGGATCGCAGAGCCTAGGTCCTACAACACAGGGAATCCTAGTGGAACACAGGGGGTCTAGGGCATAACCAATAATATAAAAATTTCTGGCAATAGACGATTTTCAATTCAATTTATTTTTCTTTAGTATTTTTTATATAATAACAAGGCAAATGAGCAATTGGGTCAAGTAATAGTTCCAGCTCAGTTTAGTTAGTTAATGAAAGGGTAACGACATGTTTTAGCTATTCATATAGCGTCAAGTTTGATCCGTCTCTGTTCTGACAATATTAAGAAATAATTGGTATGGTAAAACTACTGTTATGCTTTAATTCTGCTTTTAGATCCAGTGAGCCCTAACTGGGTACGCCTATACCTATAACTTAGTGGGTTATTTTGTTGCTTGAGTTGGTTAAAAGAAGTTTTGTAGTTGCTTCAGAAATTAAATACGCCATAAATATTAGTTGAAATTACAAATACATAAGGAACTTTTTTCTTATTTTAAAGAGGCACTGTTTTTCACATACTTGTATTCGAAATGAGTTAATTTGTACAGCAATCATGCCTAATGGCTAATTTATATGAAGTAAGAACGGAGAACTATAAACTTGACACACTGAATAGTTTTTGTCTTGAATAATCATTAATTATGTTTTGTTACTTTTGTGATCGACATGCTCAATCACTTACCAGGCGCACTTTGATTGAGCATGTCGATCACAAAAAAAAATATGATTTTGGACAAAAATATGGGTTAATTTGTTGCCGTATAGCTTTAATGACGGAATTAGATTATGAGAGCAACGTTATAGTACTGCAACTCTGGGGGTTGGTGCATAACACGGTTGCCCTAAATCCGTCCCTGGCTTTGCGTTATAGCTACTACACGACATGTGCGACAGAATTCAATTAAGCTTCAACTTTTTGGGTAAAATATACAAACGCTATCGGCATGCCATTGAATACGGAAAAAATAATCACGTTATTTGATTTAAAAATAATTTTATTGGAACAGTAAAATGTTGGGAAGGCAGTGTTGATTTTAGGACCTGTGGCTTTTACAAAAAGTTGTAGCTTTTGTTTTCGTTGTTTTCAGTTTTGAGCCGGGTAACCATAATTATGTGACCGAAGCCAATATTGAAGAAGTCGTTTATTAATTGTAAGCGAAATGTGGGATTCGTACCGCACAATTACATACGCGTACATTATCGTTAATTCTTCTCTGTATATACCTCTAACTAAAAACTTAGACAGATTTATTCCCAACAATCATTAACTTAGTTTACATCAAAGACGATAAAATTTATTACGTTTAGTTGACATAGGAGTTTATTTAGAAGCATGGAACATTATTTGGAGATGGAAATCACTGTATAATAATATCTAGGGACAATGTCACACAGATCGTCCTAGCCCCAAACTAAGCAAAGCTTGTACTATGGGTACCAGGCGACGATACTTATATAGATAGATAAATACTTAAATACAAAGAAAACATCCATGACTCAGAAACAAATATTCGTGCTCATCAAACAAATATTTGCACTTACCGGGATTCGAACCCAGGACCACCAGCTTCGTAGGCAGGAGCACTACCAACTAGGCTACGGTGACCGTCATTAAATATAATATTTGTATGGTACGATGGAAGCGGAGCGGAGATGTGAGCTGTGCGTGGACGATGCGCAGTGGTGACGAGCGATGTGAGCAATGTGCAGTGAGCGGCACACATCTCCGCTTTGATGGAGTCCCCCGAACTGAAACATATCTATTCTCGCACAGCACACAGCGCACCGCACACATCTCTGGTTTGGTGGTCCTAGCCTTAAACTATTTAATATAATAATAATATTTAGGGACAATGTCACACAGATCATCCTAGCCCCAAACTAAGCAAAGCTTGTACTATGGGTACCAGGCGACGATATAAATACTTATATAGATAGATAAATACTTATATACATAGAAAACATCCATGACTCAGAAACAAATATTCGTGCTCATCACACAAATATTTGCACTTACCGGGATTCGAACCCAGGACCACCAGCTTCGTAGGCAGGAGCACTACCAACTAGGCTACGGTGATCGTACTATTATTTTTTATATACATTGATTATTCCATCATTCATTTATTCACTTGTTTATTCCATTTTGTCAAAACATGGCTTGTTTGTTGGGGAAAATACGCCATGTATCAGGTATTAATTAAAGATAAAACTGAACAACAGTTTGGTTCCCGCCGTAACATTTCCATGTTTATATGAAACTATATAAATAAATTGCTCATATTTAATATTATATATTTAATTAGTTGTTGAGTTTAATAGGTCCCTCTGTGTTTCAAATTTATTCCTTTGTTTTTGGTACTGTGGCTTCACTTCTTCAGCTCATAACCCATGAAAACGGACTTTTATATATTTTTCTATAAATTTTTATGGAATAAAGAATTTTTGACTTTGACTATAAACGTAAGAATTAGTCAGTTTAATTTTCCGTTCACATGAGCACCTTTTGTGTTTTATAACAGGTCGGATAAAGTCTTATTGTATTTTGTATATACGAAGTTGTAACCCAATCTCTTTGGTTTAATTGTTATAGTACAGTATTTCGCTGTATATTATATATTTTTAATACACTGTCTTTAAATTTGGTATAAGTGAATGCCATATATTTTAGTTGATATATATATATATATATATATATATATATATATATATATATATATATATATATATATAATACATATTTAAATATTATATTCAGGTATAAGAAATTAAAAACGAGGGTAGTGATCCTTAACAAGCTTATTGAAAGAATAATCATCATCAGCATAATCTAACAATTTGATATAGTAGAACATGTAGGTATATGCAGTTTTAAGTTATTTGATGATTTTAGGAATCGCAAATGAGTGTCACAAAGGAAAACAACACGTTTATTGAGATTGTTGGTAGTAGAGGGTTTCAACGTTTATTATATAATAGGGCACGAATATGGACATTCCGACGAAGACGAATTGGCAACCACTTAAGCTTTATATGAAATTATGAAACGTGATCATATTTGCGGAGACCAAATATGAATCTATCTATCTATTTTGGAGTCGCTCAAGTTTTTCCGTCAAGTACCGTTGACTTTTGATATTAATTTCGACTTTATAGTAACTTCAACTTGATAACGTCAATTCTATAAAACTCACAATGACTGCAATAAATATATAAATATATCTTGCGGTGGCTTTACAAATGTGCAGGATTTTAGTAAATCAATTTTCGAACTACCAAACTCCATCCGTACAATTTGTAATGGTTCGGTGCCAACTTCTATTGCAAGCTGTGGGTACCGTCAGCAACAGAAGCTGTCTTCATAGATAAGCCTATAAAATCAGCTTGCCATGGTCTACTATGCTATGGCGACCGGCGATCGTGTGAACCTATGGCAGATTAGATAAATACAGATTATTGCGCACTCATGTTACGATAAGCACAGAAGTTATAATCAAAACAAGTGGCTACTTGTTTTTATTGGAACTATGCATGATTCAGAACTATAATCATTACTGGAAGTCATCACTGACCGCGATAAGCTCACTTATTATAGCTAAATAAAGCTTTAAGAGTAACCAGATGCCAGAATTATATTTTGTTTATATTTGTCAAGTAAAAGATGCACCGATGCTGAACTGGATACCTACTTGCTGCAAATTGACAGACATATGCACCCACTTGAATATTAACTATTTTTTTTAAATATTGACAAGACGTATATGTATTTGTGTGTAAAGTGTGTCTTTCAATGTTAGCAATAAATTTCTTTCTTTCGATGGTTTAGTGAGGGTCGCTGGAAGCCATTGGAGGCGGGTAGCGCAAGACAAGAAATTGTGGGGATCTTTGTTGGTCTGAGTCTAGTCGTACAGACGCCAGCATTTCAAGCTACCCCAATCTGTCAAATTTCCCTAATTGAAAGTAAACTTTATGCTTATGTGATAAAGTTGAAAATCTATAAAAGATATTTGACAGATTGGGCTATCTGGAAGTGCTGGCGTCTGTACATACGCCAGTACGTCAAGATACCCCAATCTGACTAATTTCCCAAATTTAAAGTGAACGTTATGCTTATGTGATAAAGTTGAAAATCTATAAAAGAAATTAGACAGATTGGGGAGCTGGATGTGCTGGCGTCTGTACTTTGTGTCCGTAAATTATACGTTTGTAAAGTACCCCGCGACACAGTGATTAAATTCCATTGCATTTAAAAAAAATAACTTATACGAGACCTCACTCCCTTTAGGTACAGATAATCAAAAACTAGACGAAAAGGTACGTGAGAATTTCTTTCCTGGTTCGTTGAGAAAAGCCGGGAATGAGTCGAAGAGAATCGTTGCCACTAGGAGGTAAAACTTGGTTCTAATGATAAAATTTTGGACCATTGATCTTAACAGTTCTTTACTTCTGTTATTTTCTCATTAGGTTATTTATTTATCACTTACTTATCGTATGGGCAGTAGTTACCTTAGAGTTGTTCCAGCCGTTCAGTCTTCCTTTGTCATGGTTTAACGACAGTAATTGTGTTCTCATTCATCACAACTGGGACCGACAGTTTTACGTGACCACTTTTATGGTTACCCATCTACGGACTGACCGCGAGACTAGTTGCCTAATCTCACCGATTACTTACAGACCGGTGAGAGCAGTAGGGGCTAAAAGCGCCCCAAATTAGGTCACTATATTAAAGGAACTATTCGCATTTTGTAAAACTTTTCTTTTTCATCGTATGGGCGGTTCTTACCCTAGTGTCAGAGTTGTTCAAGCCGTCCAGTAGGCTTATCTGTTGACTGATGACAACAACCGGGACCGACAGCATTACGTATCTTCTAAAGCACGGAAGCGCTCAAAAATAAAACCACTTTAACGGGCACCCATCTATGGACTGACCGCGCGCCTAGGTGCTTTACCTCCGATCACTTACGGACCGGTGTGTGCAACTGGCCATGAGCGTGATATTGTAAAACTTTGATCCTAACCGATGGAAAGAAATATCCAATTAAGATTTGGTTATCCAGCACAATGACATGTATCCATCTAGGCCCTTGTCATCTAAATAGTGGCATTAATTTGTCACGGGATAGTCCACTCGGGCCGACCATTTTACATGTGGATGTTTTATTAAGAATTTAGGGCAAAATTGTAGGCTGTATGGCGAGAGTAAACATAGCCGGCCAAAGTGGGATATCCTGTTGATATACGGAGCCACATATTACGTAACAACAATTAGCAGTTTTTGTTGAAATATATTTCTTTTTATGTTATGTCATTAAGTCTGAATTTCCTTAAACAATATTAAAAAAAACCGTCCAGGAGGTGTTTCGAAAAAGTACGAAATAATCGCTATAAGAATAAGTAACTTGACTGTTCCAATTATATGTTATTAATTATTATATAAATAAGAATTTATAACGTCAAAATTCACTTACGGTGAACCGCGACAGATTCCAACCATCATCAGACACCATTTGCATGGCTATAAAAACTTTCCATTCCTAATAAATACATAACACCTAATAAACACATACATACATAGACTCACGCCTGTCCCCCAGAGGGGTAGGCAGAGACAACGGACTTCCATTTGTCACAATCCTTGCATACCTCTTTCGCTTCGTTTACTGACATTATATTCTTCATACATGCTCGCCGGTTTAGGGTACTTCTGACATAACCTTTCTTAAAACCTGACCTAATAAATAATGGCATATAAATAAATAATTAAAAATGTTTTATGTACATATTTAATAACAATAACAACAGTCTGGTGCGCGAGCTGCGCGACGTCAACCACGGCGGCCTGTGCGCGTTAGTTAGTGTTACGTATCTACATTACAATTGACAGTAGAATGATTTCAATATATGAATTGATTATAAAAAAAACCCATCTTTTTATAGATCTCAACTATCAGTGATTACTAACATAGTCGTAAGTTTATACTAACAATCTTGTTGAGTCTTAGTTACTCCAATAAAATTCTATTCTATGCACTAAATCTTGCACTTAAACGTAATTTGTTATGAATTCCTGTGCTTCCATACTTCCACAGTTTTCGTGTGTTTGAGTTTCCAAATACCCAAAACAATATAGAAAACGCACATTGATACATTACTCCCAAGTTACTTAACACGTACAATAAGAACCAAGCACTATTTTTCTCAACAGTGGCCCTAAAATATACAAGTTTGAAAGAATCGACAAATATTTGTTGAAAACAAAATACAAAAACCAGTACAACCATTACGACAACGATTTTAACGTTGTTTTTGGTCTTGGTGTTTTGCATTAAAATAGATTTGAGCATAAGTATCAATAAAACTGCATTCGCCATTAATATGGGCCATTTAAGAAGTAACAAATACAGAATAATATGGATTGGATTTGGTTTTTCTTTACTATAAAATGTGAAATACATTGCTACGGTGGGGACGATTGGTACAAACCATGCAAATAAGGACACCAACCATATGTTGTTAGTTTCAGTAGGAAATACTTTTACTAGAGATTTATACATTTGGCGAGTGAATATGAACATCCAAAATACAACAGTGGTCTCAGTATACATTAAATAAATGGATTCAAGAAACGCAAAACATTTATAATTAGTACAGGAGGTTAATAATTTGTACAAGTCACCGAAATATCTTACTGACGTATATAAGAATCTTGCTACCATGAACTGTATGAGTAGGCGATTTTTGTAACTTTTTCTCCATTCAGCAAACAGAACCGCGGTCATTATAAGTAAAGCCAAAGCGACTGCAGAGAATATCATTCCGACTGAGCTGCAAGCCAGAGTGAAAACTGTCCGAGACGACCATGTTCCATTGTTTGGGCCGTATATAATGCTGCCTTGTTCGAGCTCGTACACTTCCATTGCTTTTAGAAACTAGTTATCCATGCTCTTAATGTTGCCACTTTTGACCTCTAAATTTAACCACAAATGTTCTGAGCCACTAATATATTAGTATCACTAAAAGGTTTGTCATTTGCCATAACGTCTCACGAAAGTCACTGCGTAGAATAATTTTGAAAATTCACTACTTACACGTCCACTCCTTAATATAACTGAAATAATGCTACACGTTGTTCTATAATGTTAATCTTTCATATCAATGATTTATATTGAATGTTATTCTAGTATCAGATAACGAGACTTACCATAAATAATTTAGATTATTGCAACACACGTATGAATCATAATATCATTATAATGATTTGTAAAATATTAACTTTAATATAAATAAGTCTGGGCCTTATCGTTGTCTTTTTTGATACCAAAATGTTTGGTTTTTCACTTTTAACAATCTTCAAATTCAATGATATTATAGCATATATGAAAAGAACATGGCGAATATAGAACTGTCAAACTTCTGAACCAAAACGCGCCGGCCAAACGCGCGCGCTTACAATTACACTAGATAGTAGTTGCGTTTCATAGTCACGCAATTCACACGCGCCGCGTGTGACACGCGCGCCGTCGGCCAGCGCTGCCCGAGCTCCTCTACCGGCAGCTAGCGTTTCAGAGTGACGCGTCTCGCACGCGCCGCTGTTGAGACGCGCTGGCCTCCGGCGCGTGCCGCGCGCGTCACTCTGAAATCAGCCTAACTGGGCACACCGGACGCACCGCATTATATATTGACATGTGTCTCTTATTTTCTCTCAGTACTTTGCGACTAAACTAAATTGTACACAGACACAGATGTGCTGTCCGTTTTGTAAGGACTATGATAGAAAGAAATGCTATGATATTAACATTAGTTTACTTTGTATTGCATGGCATCGTGGGAATAAGCTTGGATGATTTATGTTATATTTATGATAGAGCGGAGAGGTGCCTAAACAGTCGCCAGACAGTATGCACAACGGTGCGTACTAAATACAGTGGCGCAAGAGGCTAGAGTTGCACTTGAACGCGGGCCATCGTGCCGTCAGTGGTATCCTGCTTCACCTCGACGCCTGGGTGGGAAGGAGGGGCGGTTACGTCACCTACAAACTGACTCAAATTCTCACCAGACACGGGTGTTTCGGTGAGCAACTGACTTCGATCGGTCGAAAAGCGACGACACATTGTCATCACTGCAGGCGGTGGCGGCAACCGATAGCCCAACTCGCCCTCCGGCCTGCTTTAGCAGTAAGAGAAGTGGCCTCCACTGCCGCAACGTGCAGACAGCTCCGGAAAGACAGCGATCTCTTTGTGATACAGTCACTGTGCCTACCTGGCAGGAGTTGGCAATCCGGGAGGACAAACCAAATTCTTCTCAGGGTACGTATCACAAACACCTGGACGGCGCTAAAGGCAGGGCTCCCCACACCAGGCGCCAAGAGAGGTCCACAGCAGGTTAGGTTTCCTCGGTGCAAATCCGACATACCCATCCGTCCGCTAAAGGTATAATTAGCTAGGAAATTATAGCACGAATGCATAATGATAGAAAATGATTTAAAAAGTTTTTGCTCGTGGAATAATATATACATACTATGCACGACTTTGAACTTACCAACTTTGCGGGATTGCGTCACTTCGTGAGTCTCTTCCAGCGTAGGTAGGCATAATGCATAACTTGAGACTCCAAGTCAAAGATTTATAAAAAAGTTTCCAGTAATTAAAAAAACGTATAGGTACTTTCATAAGAAAATATCAAAAGAACTATAAACAAAAATATTGACTTAGTGCTAGGGTCGATCGCACAGCCATTAATTATTACAAGTTGCGACCGCAACCGCTGCATTATAAGCTTTACAAGTGTGTACTAGTCAAGCTCACAGTGCAGCGGTTGAGATGGGTACTTGAGTATTAACATACACTTGTGTGTATGTGAATACCCAACTGCTGAATAAATTTCATTATTTCATCAACCTACGCTTATTGACTGAGTAGCGAAAATTATGTATTGGGTGTTGATAATCGGTATTGAAAATGGGTATTGACATACACTTGTGTGTATGTTAATACCCAACTGCTGAATAAATTTCACTATTTCATCAACCGTTGATTGTGTAGTTAGTAGGATTTCTCTGTGTTTTTAGGAGCCTCAAAAGTTTACGTTATACCACCAGAATACGCACCTTGCGTAAAATGTCAATGTAGCGGTCAGATTCTCCAGGCAGCTTCCCTTAACCTCAAACTATTAGCTAAATACTATAAACTGCTGGGATCTGCCGGCGAAATTAAATTACCCAAACTGGCCATAGTTTCGTAATCTGATTATATCGGACTCGTCTATCTCAAAAGCCAAGAAATATCAATGTGTTTTGCAATAATTTTACCCATTTATTGAATTTCGTTTTTTTACACTAACATTACAGGTATACAACCCAATACGATAGCAAAGAAATTGTATATTATTATTACATATAACTGTATGTATGGCCACTGTGAACTCATTCAACGAATACGAAAACAAATCGGCTTGGTTTGTAATCGCATTGAGCACGTGCAACGCTCGAATCATTGGCGCCCGTTGCAGCAAATTGGTCCGCACACGTGGTACAGAGGCCAGCACATCCAGCTACCCCAATCATAATAAATCACATAAGCATAAGGTTCACTTTCAAATGCGGAAATTTGACAGATTGGGGTCGCTAGATGTGCTGACGTCTGTACATATACATGGCAACGGTGGTCGCCGCTGCCGCTCCATATACTTAACCGGGTTTTAAACCACGCACTACTTTGAATGTGTAGGTGGCTAAATCTACTTCTCTTCTTACTCCTACGTTATAATAACCTACCATACCCAGAATAAATAAACCAGGATATAACTGTATATACTATATGCACCATATAGCTTCAGGTACAAAAATCTAAGGAACTTATTTCGGATTCTCTCTAACATAGTTACCTTAGTTAGTTAGTTAGCTTTACATTCCAAGTGGGACCTTATGACCGCCTCATCTTTCTATGGCGATAATATAAGGTTTAATTAAAAGGTAATGCTATTGAGAGAACAATTAATAAAACACATTTAAGAAACACAGAGGATATATTTTCAGATATAATGCCACGACAGGTCAAAAACAAAACTCACGTAAGTGAGGAATAAGAAACGATAAATATATAAAATTCTATACAAATAGTTAACAAGGTGACAGTGTCTAACGATTATGGTACTAAAACTTATTGCGAGCCTACACTACACCCAAGGACAAATTTAAAAGCAGTACTGACGTTGACGAATAAACGCAATTCAATTGAAAGTTACTCAGTTATCGATTTTATGTAAATGTTTATATATATATACCTACAAGATCCAATCCAATTATTCCAATAAAAATTTTCGTCCTCGAGTGTCAATATCTACCATCAGTTCAAAAAGATATAGCTTGTTTGTGACAGACTTAAGAAGCATAAGGTGCGGCTGATTTTATTGCTTCCAAATATTGAACAGAAGGAGTTCAGCCTAATTGCCTACAAGTAAGTGCATCTACTTATGAAATATTATTGCATTTTCCAATTTTATATCTACATATTACATATAGTAACGTCTACGATGTTATAAATACACGAGGTGCTATATAGTAAGTTGTATTTCATAGTACTTGATATAAGTAAATAAGATTATCTCATTAAACATACTTCATACTGTAGGAAAAGCAACATGATCAAGTACATACTCATATGGCACCACGCGCACTTACAAGTTGATTTTATTACATTTTAAACTTATCGATACTAAAATTTAAGAAATTCTACATTGTTAAAATTATCCTACTAATAACATGATTCGATAAAAAATCGGAAATAGGTTATAAACACGGACTATTAAAAAAAAACCAAATAATCCATTCATCGTAACAATAAAAGTATTAGACAAGTCAAGCTGGCAGCTAATATATGTATTAAGGAGTTGTTATAATAATATCTGTCCATTAGCAGTTGAATTAAAAATTAATACAAATAATTTTCGAAATCAGTACCATATATTTGTAACCAAGCCGCATCAATCAATTTGTAAAAGCGTTCAGGATTACCTTATCATTCATTAAAATACCATAATATATTTAATCCTTAACCAGGCAGTTTATTTTAATTGTTTTTAATTGGAATTGATGTGGTTTCGTAGACTGTTTAAGGGTAAATAATAAATAGTTATTCTAAATTTTCATTAACCATTTTATTTAATGCAAGATAACCAATGATACTTATAAAATATTGATAGCTTCCAAACAGATATTTCGTTTAATTTGTCTCCTTTCAATTAAGAAATTCATTCCAGGAAAATGAAACTCTCTAATATTAGTTCGTTAGAAAAACATTTCAGTAAGTAAGATTGTGTCTAATAGACATTAATATTACGCTAACTATTCATAAGGATAATTCTTGTAGTTGAATACTATGTGTACTTATATAGAAGTCTTTATAAGGGATCACAGTTGGAAAACACTAGTTCGATACATAACTCGGGGATATTAGATCTAAATCTAAATACACTAAAATTATCATTAACTTATACTAATTATGCTAAACTATGTCATACTTTACCTACATCATACTGCAAAAAAGCAACTCAAATGAATACATAATAATCCTATAAAACAAGATAAATTATCCAAACATTTAACAGAAATTAGCTTAACATAACAATATAATATGAACAAAACTGGTCAACAGCCATTTAATCAAACTAAAATAAAGAATACTGAAATGAGTTAAATTTACAATGACACACTAACAGTAGGTATTTGTACGCGAAATTAAATAAATTTGTATTCCAAATACTGTTAGTATTAATGAAATTTTGAGCTATTCAGGTAATTCAATATAGGTACTGGGTTTTAAATAAAGCATCCACGAAATTCCATTATTCTGAATATCATCAATTTAAACTATACCCATAGTATAACAATCTAAGATCATTTTAAAAGAATATTTGGTATACGAACTACGATAGTCCGTATAAGTACGGATATAATCAAAATAAAATAAAATATAGAATAATAAAAAATAAACTCAGACTAAAATAGCTTAGATTTTTATTATTATTCCACTAACATTATATTTATTTTATATACACATGGCTACATATCAAGCTATATTTTTCCAATATAAGCGGACCTCTCATTGTATGGAAATCCTATACATCGCGATGTCAGCTTATACTGGAAATGTATAAGTTGATATGTAGCCGTGTGTACTACCTATACTTTAGAACGTGCTGTCACAATATAGCGTGTATTAATTACAGTAGACTGAACTACAAAGGGACCAGTTTCCAATCAATTTTAACAACTAGTTGCTGTTGTTTTCATAATTACATGGATGATCGTTGTTCTCTCAATATAACTGATACTCATATTTTTATTTTTGCTATCCAAATGTAGGCCATTTGGATTACATTTATTTATATTTAAAGAAACTGGCCCATTGAAAGCTAATAATTCTAGAAGATCACAATGCGTACAGGCTGAAGATTTACATTAATACCATAAAACTACTATTTGGTAATTTCAGTTTTTTTTTTATTTATTCTATAAAAGCTTAAGTTTAACTGTTACATTTCGTAAACCTCATTCGTTTGTAAGTTATCTTCGTAATCAATTAACTGTCAGACTTACAAAGAAACTTGAGACTTGATTGATTAAGTTTTGCAATAAAATGAAAATGATGATAGTATAGTTCGATATTCGATTAAATTTTTTGTTTACATATTGGATTAATAAAACTTTTTTAAACCTGATACTAAAATGAAAAAAAACTAATGTTGTTTAAAGCAGCTTTATGATTGCCGCAACGCTATTAAAATGAGCTTATAAAAGTATGACTCATACTAAATATAGATTCCACACATGATACACTGCACGCACATATTGTGAAATTTACAAGAAAGTTTAAAAACAAGTTATTTTATAAAACAAAATTAGGTTGAAATTGGGGTTACACATTTTAAATACAACACACAGAATTATTAATTTATACGTAGGTTTATACCCTTGGATTGAAGCAAAAATTATTAGGATAAATCAAATAACAATTTAAAAATTCCATAATTCTACAGAAATTAATTTCAACTACATAATTAGGTTTGAAATTAACGTGAGACCAGCTCAAGTAAATATCTTAAATTAATAAAAGCCGTTCTTAAATTAACGCTACAATATTCAAAGCGTTCCGACGCTTTACTCGACCATATGTTCTGTGAAAGAAATTATTTATAATGCTGATCAGTTATCGTATAAAAGTAAAAAAATCTAGTCTACTTTAACGATAAAATAATAAAAACTAATATTAAAAGGTATTCTCGTCATAATATTAATACATCTATTAAATGTCTACAATTTGTTTTGAGGAGTGACTTGCAAAATTGAAAATAATGACCGAGATCGATACAAATAATTAAGGTAATTTATGATAAGTGTAATAGTTACAAAGAAGAATAAGAACAAAATAATTTATTAGTAAAACAATAAAGATAACAGCTGAGTAAGTACGAAGAAAGTTAGACGAAGTTACCTTGTTCTTCAACGGGCGTGTGCTCTTCGTCCGACGAATCAAATCGGCTTTCGATTAACGAACTTTGTTTCGACAGTGACTGGAACAAAAGATGCAATTAACGATGTTGGTGATAAAAGAAACATTATTTTTGGAGACGATAAAAGCCTATTATTATATACGTTAACGAAAAATGTAATAAAATATTGAAAATTTATTTATCTTTAATTATTTAGTAGATTAAACTTTACGAGCTTTATTTGCATATAGAACCTATAATTTCAATATTATGTTACACTGCACATGTTTCGCACTACTACCTGGTGTTTTTAAAATTCACATAAAACTAATCTAAATACTGGATGAAACTTAAGCAAGCTTCATTTGTTTACTTAACTTAAAAACAAGAAGAAAATCTTAGGAAATTTTCTATACATAAATATTGATTGGCTTCTGCGTTTGGTAATAGGAATTAACAAATATTTTGCGTTTTTCACAAACTTGGTTTTTTGGTGTTTTTCGTTTTAAGAGGAGATTACCCTCCCAAAATTTTACTATTAGATCTATAAACTACATGTTAATAAAGTCCACTGACATAAAAGAATATTTGTTTATAGCGGGAGTTCCAAAAAATCAAATTTAACACGTTCAAACGGTTCAAATCATGTAAGTAATTGTCATAGTTCAAATCATAAAAGTAGTTTAAACGTGGACTATTTAATCCTCCGGATTTTTGAAGATACCTTTGTCATTGCACCGCTAGAAAAGCAGAACGTGCTAATACATTTCATTAAATAAAATATGTTACCTTATTGGAACGTCGTCTTGGAGGTGATATCTTGTTCCATAAAGCTTCAAGCTGGTCAAAGTGCTGAGATTGTGCAATGGCTGCTTGTTCAGGTCCTAAGCTTACCTGTATACAACATTTTATCAAATTTATTGTAATCCAAAAACCTTCACATTCAATGTTGTATATTAACTAAATATTACCTGCGAGCCTAAATCTTTGTTCTTTGCTTCTTGTATTTTAGAGATTTCTTCCATTGAAGCTGATACAGAGAACCTGAATATAAACATAGTTATTAATTTCAAATTTATTAGTACAATTTCTAGCAATTGATTTTTTATTTACCTTCTCTTCAAACGCTCGTCTACTTGAGCCATCATAGCTGCTGATGTAAGATGTCCGTACTTCTTTTGCCATGTGTAAGTGTCCAAAGAAACTTCTTTCTTTAGTAATCTTCTCATTGGGCGTTTTGGAGCTAACGGGCGCAATTCTAGAGGTAGATGTAAAAATTATCGGTTAAGCACTTCTAACCTCAACTTCAACTTGATACCGTCATGAGAAATGTAAATTTCTACGTAGCGTGTATTTTAATCATATAAAGAACAATTCAAGCGGTATAATAAAATATATGAATTAGTATAGTGTTTATTATTTACCATCGGCGTCTTTAGTAGGAGCAGTATACGTAGGTATTTTGACATATGTAGCAGGTGTGTTATGTAGACAAATCATTGGAAGGCAACCTGGTGAAAACCATTTCGTCAATCATAAATAGTGTAACAGTTTTTTAAAAATAATCATGGTTTAGTTAAAAAGAAATGATTCTAAAAACACAATCAACAGAAAAATTATAGATAAGTTAAATTGAGTTAGGAAAGAAATAATGTAAAATGTGATTGGTGTCCAACATACCTCTATCCAGAAGGTGCACAGCAATACGTGCGCAATCACTAGTAATTTGAAATCCGAGTAGCGGGACGTGCAAAGTCAAGGACGTTAAAGCCAGTCCTCTCTTAGTTTCCCAAATTAGAAGGGTTTTATCTTCAGCACCTACAAAAAGTTATTCTATGAGTTAAACGAGTTTTACCTACGGGCTCAGTAAACGAAATACTTTTCTTTTGGAAACTAGACATTTTCTCACAGCGCGGAAAAAATCTGCTCTTTATACTGCCAGAGGGAGGTCCTATCACGATTGGGTAAATTATCACGGTCTATAAGTACTTAATAAGCTCACACTCTGTGAGTTAAGTAATCAACCTACGGTGGCGTCTAAAGGTCATGGCACGTTATGTAGGCACCGTAAAGGCACCGCTGCAACTCAGCGCATAACAAGTCATATAATTTAAACTTTAAATCGAATGTCGTATAATTTATTTCAGAATGTCAATATAAAAAGCCTATGGCGGGTATCAGTGCCCTTGCCTTTATCAACATATTCCAGTTGTTAGATAGTGCATGCTTAGAGCCCACCGATTGCGAGCCGCACACCAGGCGCCAGCAAGCGAAACAATCTGCATAGTCACCCTAGGGAAGTCTTAGGCGTATTTAATCGCAAATGTCATATAATGTGTGTTACTCTCGGTGACAAGAAAATTCACCTACACGGGTCACGGGTGGCATGCGTACCGCGAATTTGCACCTCGCGAGCAATACGTGGTTAGTGCGCTGGCGGATAGCGCTAACGAACCAACCAATTCATTCATTACGGTGCCGGTACAGTGTTGCATGAGCTTTAGTGCGCCTCATTACTAAGCTTTTGTGTACTTATATATATGAAATAAATATCGGCCCCAGTTCCAATTATAAGGCAATAGTGATTAATATATGTATGTCAGAAGCTTATTGGAAGTCCTTAACAAAGTTAATACCAGCACTCAAATAAATACAAAAAATAATAATTTTAGATTAGATAGAGGTGATATATAATAAAATAAAAAATGTAGAATGTTAACACAATATATACAACAATGAACATATTGTGTATAGAAATAGAAAAGTGTTGTGATCATTGTATTGTAATACCCCATGAGTAACAAAAACTGATTCAAAAACTACAACAAATAAACTCAATAATTGAACTTACTTGATACAGCAATAGTTCCATCTCCAGTAACTTTAACACAAGTGACCTTTCCAAGATGACCGGATAGTAAATGTAAATCAGATCCAGTATTGATGTCCCATACAATAAGGTTACAGTCCCAAGAGCCCGAAACTACTTGGGTTTTATTAGTTATTGATACTGCTACACACGTTACTATGTCCGAATGTCCGACTAATACCTGTTGAATTGTTTTAATTATTTACACAAAAGACCAATATAAAATATACTTAGTTTGAAATTTACTCAAATAATAAAAAAAAACATAGAACTGATTTAAATTTTTCGACTACCGTAGATCGTTGATGGTAATTACCAAATTAATGTTTTGCCAAAAAAACTTCTAAGGAATATCCTACTTATATTATAAATGCGAAAGTTTATGAGAATACATGTATGGATGTGTATTACTCTTACACGCCATAACATTGGAACGGATTTTAATGAAACTATAGCTTACTAGCTGTGCCCCGCGGTTTTACCCGCATTAAATTTTATAAATTATAGCCTATGTGTTAATCCAGGGTGTCAGATAACTCTATACCAAATATTATTAAAATCGCTCCAGCCGTTTAGACGTGAAGAAGTAACAAACATATACACTCACACAGTCACACACTCACAAACCTTTATAATATTAGTAGGATATGTCCGAATAACACGTACTTATAATTTATAAAGATTAACGCGGATAAAAACGAAAAAACCGGGGGCATCGCAAGTTAAAAATAAATTAGCTTCATTTAAATTCTGTAACACTATAAAATTATTCGCATGAAATCAAAGTAAATTATCATACTTCAGGTTGATATACCGAAGATATTGAATAATGCTACCATTTAGTTCCTACATAACAACTAATTTCATAAATAATACTACCACATACATAGTTCATATATAGCAACTAATTTCATATTTATATCGCATTCCAATCTACAAACCTGAGATAGTTTCCCACCATCCAATTTCCATACTTTGAGTGACATATCCATCGAACCAGTTACTACGTGCTGCGAATCAGACGTTAGGGCGAAACAGGTGATGCGTTCAGCGTGCGATACGGAACGTTTCTCTTCACCACTGTCACCTCCAGCTAGTGTCCAGATACGGACTGAGTTGTCACCATCGGACAGTACCTGTTTAATAGAATTCCTTATCTTTATTTTCTTTTAAAATCTTTTTTTCAGTTCGGTTTTAACTAATTGTCAAACAACAATTAAGTAGTAAATCTAATGGCGCAGCGGTGAGTTTATTTGTACGTGGGGCGCAGTGGTTAAAATAGTCGCCTCGCCACACAATACAACATTTATGGGTCACACATTAAAGAAAAGTAGATATTCTGAAATATGAATGTTCTTTGTATTCATCAATTAAGTTTGTTAAGTACCCAGCGACAAAGGAATACATCTCCGTAGTGCGAGCAGTCTTAATTTTTTTATCGGATATACATACATATTGCAGTAGTGTTTGAAGTTAGATTATGGTGAATAAAGTCGCTTTATCTTCAATAAGATCCAACTCTTGAATCCAAATTATTCCCAATTTCTTGACTGAGTAATGTAATTTATATATTTAGCTGTTAACGACTCTAAAGTGCTTATACTCACAACCACTTTAGAGCCGTTATAACTTCTTTGTTAATTTAATCTGTTAAAGTTATAATACCTAGACAAGACTAAAAGCTTGCAAATGCGCAAGTTGTAAAAGCAGAAACTGCTACTAGTTGAGTTTGTGTATATTTGTTGAGGTTTCGTTAGGAACAAAATTAAGATGGAGATCCACGTACGTACATACACTTTCGCGTTCAAACAATGTAAGTATTTTCAAACTACTCCAATCAAACATGTGTTGTGTGAGTTTGTGCGCTTATAATCGATTGCTGTCAGTCAATAAATGATCAATGGGCTCAGTTTATGGATTGCTCGTGACTTTATATTTTTCCTTCTATTTTTAGACACACGCGATTCTGCGAGCTTTTAGACAATATATAAATATATACTATGGAACAATGGATGGACAATTACGACAAAGCCAGCAGGTGTTTGGTTGTGGTTTTTAGTAATGTAGAACGTATCACCTTTAAGACCTCTCTGCACGAGTGAAGTAAGTTTTCTGGTTGGGCCATAGCACTCGAGTTCGTGGATTCGATTCCCGTTTCATGGATGAAATCAAAGATATACCAGGGTCTGGTTAGTTGAGGCATCCTCCGTGCCTCACTAAGCAGGTTAAGTCGTTGGTGTCGGTTGGTACGATAAATGATAATCCTTTTATGTAGTCAGAAGCCAATAGAATTTAACACATGTTGTTACCATCTTACTAACTGGGACATAATGGTTTTCAGGGACCGATGGAACTTAATTCTGGATTTAGATAGCCTCAATAAGAACTGACTGGAAGCCCAATAGAGATGGGAAAAAGTCAAGGGGAAAGTAGAAAGCAAAACAATGTTTGTGTCAATTAGCGATTCGATACTATGGATATGGTCGTTAGACATTTTTCTATGTCATAAGGCGACAAACGAGCTTGTGGGTCAACACGGTGGCATGGTAAGTGATAACCACCGCCCATGTACACTTGCGAAACCAGAGGAGTCGCGAGTGCGTTTCCCGCCTTTAAAAGTCAGCAAACTAGTGTTGGTGACCCTTCTCCCCACCCCGATGAGCTCTAGCGACCTTACTCACTCACAAAAACACTAAATTAAAATTATTAATGTTATTATTAAGACATGTCTTCTGCAAGGTGGAGGTACTTCCCCAGTCAGGCCGCTCTTTGAGCGAATGAACGCTCTGTCCCATCTCTAAAAGTGAAATCATACTTACAGCAAACTTCATGTTGAGGGTAACATCAAGGCTAGCAGTGGGTGCCGCAGTAGAATGCAAAACAATACCGGAATCCACTAGCCATACATGGACGTTACGAGCACGGTCACCTGACATGGCTCGACGACCATCAGACATCATCAGCAATGTTTGAAGCGCTGCTGAATGTCCCTGAAAAAGAATTACTAATAAATATAGTTGCTCTTGCGGTTTGTTTCCATTCTTTTTTCAACAGAATACGATATTAAGGGCCTATGCACACCATGTTGTTTAAACGCGCCATTGACGCGCTTTTGTAGCGATACAGACGCGATACGCATGCAACTTTACGCAAGTCAGACGTAGCTCTGTGGGATAAAAGCGCGTCATTATTAAAATGTGTTTAAAAAAACGTGGTGTGCGCAGGCTCTAAAGTGTTACGAACCTTATACGTCAAAGAAGGTGAATTATCAGCCAATTGCCAAACTACAACTGTTCTATCTTCGGATCCACTGAGCACTAATAAATTATTTGGCGAGAACGTGACACAGGTTACATGCCCTATATGTCCATTTAATGTTGCTTGAAGCCTATGCGTCGATAGTTGCCATACTCTGACTAAGCCTCGTGCGCATCCTGACGCCCCAAGTTGACCGTCTCTTGATACTTCAAGACAACTGATTGGTATAAGTTCACTCTGTTCTGCCTGGTAAGAAAAAAATCACAATACATTTGTATAATCAAGTTCGAAGCATGACCTGTAACTGACAATATGGATGTAATATGGAAGTTCCTTTGATAACACTCCCACTTTTTTTCCGAGTTGAATAAATTTAGGCCGTCGACCCAATTTAAACCTATGTTTATGAGAAAAGCCTCCAAAAGATTTGTGAGATGGCGACGACGTTCCCCGTACAAGTCATAAATTTCGACCACCAAACAGAATTGTCTGTAATGAACAGAAATTACAGTGAATTCTGTTAGGTGGTCGAAATTTACGTTAGTTACGTCGTCACCATGTCGGTATCATTTAGTAATTACTTTAAAATCCTATCTACAAAAAAGTATCCCATCCAGGATTTGGTAATCTTGTTGATATCATGTGTGTGGCCTTACGAGGTCGTGAAAGATTCGGATCGTCGATTCGGTCGTGAGACATTAAAGAACTTATACAGTAATTTAAATTATTCAGGATTTCAGGTAGGCATTTTCAAGTTAATAATAACCAAAAAAATATATATGATTTAAGAAAACATTTGAACTTAGCTATTGAAGATTTCTAGAATGTTTTTATTTTTTACCTGTAATAATGTGACATTGGTATGAGATTTTGTTGGGCGTCTCTTCGTCTGCTTTGTCGGTCGGAAATTTGTCAAGTTATCCTCAGTGTGGAATGAATATATCGTTACTCTGTTACCACCTGAAAGTTATGGAAATCAATAAAAAAGTTCTTAAGCATGTTCAACAATTAAACTTTATATACATATTAAATAATTCTTCGCTCAAACAGAATAAATATTTCAATCTTTTTTTGAATATAAACCTTTTTCAAATTAGCTCTAATACGGAATTCAAGAGGTAACCTCTGTTTCTAACCTTATGTTTTAAAAATGGAGCGAGATATTCTTTTCGTGTTCTTTTTAAAAATATTAATATTTCTTAAAGGCATTCTGTCCAATTGTGATGGTTGTGTTACTTACCAGCAGCCAGCAAGAAGTGATCTTTGTCAGCTATTGCCAGCGCTGCCAGGTCATGAGCCACAGCCAACGTGCGCAGTAACTGAGCACTGTGTAGACTATACAAGTAAATGCGCTGGTCTGTACATCCAACCGCTATTCGCGAAGAGTCGTGTGCCACGCAGAAACATTTTATCTACAAGAAAATATTACTAACAATATTTTTACCATTACTTGATTGCTGAATACACTTCAACATATCTGATGACAAAGACATGGACCTGTTCTCTGTCAACACCGGCTTACGTAAGTAGCTACGGACCTTTAAGCCAATGATATGATTAACATAAAAGTTGAAGATTTATCACAGCTCACTAACAGCCAGTTGCTCACTACTAGGGCTGCCATCCTTCGGGGTTTCCCCGGATTTGTGCTAGTATACATGGCGTTCGGGGAGCGTCCGGACGGGGTTTCATTAGTAGTCCGGGTTTGGCCGCCAGACCGCTACGCTATGCGGTGAAGACCACCGACAAAACGACACTGGGCCTGACAGTGACTCGTAGGACGGTTATGACTGTTGACATGTCCGGGTTCTGGACATCAAAATCTGGGGATTTCCAGTGTCTTGTCCGGGTTGCAAAATATTGGAGTGGTCAACTCTACTATCAACGTTCTGTAAACGACCGGCGAATTAAAGCATCTAAGCTCGCATTAAACTCATCAATGAGTGAGCGCCAAAATGGTTTAAGCTGTCAGTCCCGGTTCTAGTCATTAAAAAAACAGTCGTTAACCTAAAAGGCAGGTTGAACAACTCTGACATTAGGGTAACCACTGTCTACACGATAGGTTATAAAATAAGCAAGTGCCATCTTATATATTATTGTATTTTGGAGCCACTATGTCCTGTGTGCACATCAAAACTGGTACCTTGTGAAACGGATAGCCAAGATAGCTTAGTCGATTTTTATTGAGAACATGGTATGAATAAATAAAACATAATGGGAATCTTCTAAATCTTTAAATAATCTAACATAGTAGTTTAATACGGTTTTTGTCATTACTATTTACCGAAACAGATATTTTGATGTCAGCTACAATCTGTGCTGCGACGACACTTTAACAAAGGATAGATTTCTGTTCGCAGCGGTATTCCCACAAAATGGTGTCTCTAGAATAATTTAGTCTCGTAGTAATTTATCTTAATGTTTTTGTCTACCATTCCTATGACAGGATTACGTTTTTGCCTTTAAGTCTATTAATTATTTAATAAAAAATATCTTAAAGATTATTCTTATAGGTATTTTGACATTCCTGTTGTGAATAGGGTTGGACCATAAAGTTTCTAACTAAAATTAGTTATAAAAAAATAAAAAATAAAATTAGTTTCTAACTAAAAATAGTTGCTCGACTGAGGTTTAAAAATATTTGCCATATTTAAAAACGGGAAGTACTTCAAATAATTAGAAGGATATAGTTATGTAATAGACATATTGCTACAAGCGTGAATGTAATACTGCTTATAAATTACTTTATTCATGAAGTTTATCTCTTACTGACTATTAAATATTACTTTTAAATGGAATATCTGAATTACAAAGTAATTAGTTTCTTTTGTCAAGTTGATTGGTAAATATTTTTCATCTAAGTCGCTAAAGTATCAAATTTGAAGGAGGTAGACACGCTCCAAAATTGTAAATTGAGTAAGCTAGCTCTTTCACTTTTTCTACTCTCGAATTTAAAAGGGAGGATTTTTTTTGTACAAACGCTACATCGGGTGCTGATGCTGGCTATGCCTGCACCCTCGGGAGGCGTAAATACGGTAATTTGATAAGTAACAATATATTTGAGCGACTGGGTTCGAAGGCTTCGAACGTGGGTACCGTACCCTTTAACTACGCGGACATATTATAATGCACAAGTGTGAGATCAAACAAAAGGCACTTTCTATTCCATGCCTCTCATGATCCGATGGGATCAATAGCGACAAGAAAGAAGTCAGTTACAGGACCAATGGCTTTACGTGTTCTGCGAGGCACGGGGGTTTAATAACGCCAACTCCCAGACTTCGGGTTGATACTGAGGAATATTCTTTACCGCTAGATCATCGAGGCAGTCAATTATACATATATTAATGTATAATTGACTGCCTCGATGATCTAGCGGTATCGTGTTTAATCGCAGATAATGATGTCTCGGGTACTAATCCTAGGCCAGCCCAAAAAGTGATTTTAGTATTTTTCTGTAACCCAAGTAGATATGTAAATAATTTTATGCCAGTAATAAGATTAGATTAAAAATTTAAATTAATGCTTGTTCTTTTCCATTGGAGTTCAACGCATAATTAAAATAGGCGATTATGTCTTGACTATGTACTTAATAAGTTAGCAATTTATTATTTAAATATATATAGGTCAGTTGAAATAAAATCATGATTCGCGTATTAGCAGAACTTATCTTGTACACAATCTTATTACAATGTTTTCTGGTCGCCGCCATTGAATCAAGGTTAAAGAAATAAAAAAGTTATCGATATACCAATATCGATGGTAACACAATAACCCTGCTTAGTACCAAGTTTACGGGTTTTCGCCAAATGTAATAGAAAAAGTCCAAAAGCACTTAACAGAAATCGGCGGTAATCTATTTCCTTTAACGAATAGAGTAGGAGCTTAACCAATTTACCGATCCCCAATTACGAAGGTTTGGGGTCAAATTTCAAGGCTATTCGTATTTCGGAGAAAACAATAAGGAACTTACTTAATGTGTCAGGGAAGTTGACATAGTTAGTGAGTGAGTGCAAAATTTATAATCTTAACAATCTACATGTTTATTATCCTCATACAATTTAATCTCAAAAATGGGAAATCATAAATTTAATCGTCCGGCGGGTCTCGAACCTGCACCATCTACCAATCCGGGGTAGGCGCTCTGCGTTAAGCTACGAACGATACACGCTGGCAGATCAAATTTAGGATACCCTTGCTAACACCCTTTCGGAGGATGTAGGTATTATCTATCGGTTTGGTTTTCTATATGTTATATATGATATGTTCACAGTTGCATGTGAAAGATCATATCATATTGATAATACCTTCCAAATGCTATAAAATTGCGTATTATGCTATAAAATTCAAATCTCATACAATTTGTCAGATTAAAAAGGAATTATAGCATGTAATGTATGATTTCTAGTTCTAAATGCGGTCTAGTGCGAGTCGCACTCGCCCATGAAGGGTTCCGTAGCAGCAATTTACACAATATAAAAGTTCTTGTAGTAGTTGATTGAATAAAAGGTAAATTGCGGTTTACGATTAGGGAGACGAGGCGACGAGAGACACTTAGGAAGTGTCTCTCGTGCAAACTATTAATTAGTTATATATAAGTTTAGCTATTTATTAGTTTAGAAAAGAATGATATTAGAAACCCCATTACATACATAGATTTTTTGGGTTTCAGTTCTAAGTATGAGGACCCCCCGTTTATTGTATTTTTTTTATATTTTTGTGTAAAAATCTTAATGCGGTTCACAGAATACATGTACTTACCGAGTTTCCGAAAAAAGACGCTGTGACATACGGATGGACGGACAGACAGACAGACATGATGAATCTATAATGGTTCCGTATTTTGCCATTTGGCTACGGACTCTAAAAATGAACAAGTTTATTTCTAAAAGGGGAGAGTAACAAAACTAGAATTTTATCCAAAGATAAACTGAATAATACAATCCGTACTGCGGCTGTCTGCGGCACAGTTTAGCCCGAGGCGACGTCCGAGGTTTGTTTTTATCTTTGCCAAAGCTCTGCACGTTGAAAAGCGAATAGACATTTCAGTGGATTTTAATCTTGGAACTGGATTTCAAATTGGACGTAAACATATTAATAATTATAGAAAGATAAACTTCCATTTCCAACACATTCCATTTCCACATCCAACTTCCTTTAACACAAACTCATAATTAAAACTTCTTTCGATATTATTTTAGATTTGGCTTATTCTTTGGTGAGTAACGTATCTAACTGCAGATAAGAAGGTCCTGAGTTCAAATCCCGAGTCAGGCTTTTTGTGGGAAGAAAAATATCCAGTAGTAGCCGTATACTGGACGTTGGAGGTTTCCATACACCCGTGCCTTAAATAGCAAACAAAACTCCTCCGGGTCGTGTTGGATAACCGTTGGATTTGATTATTATATTAAGGGGTAGAGAGAGGTGCACTCTGTTTGTGAACACCCTCCAAAATAATAATATGTCCTGCATCGTTGGTTAGTTTCCAATGCGATTGGTGTCAGTATACATACACGCAATATTTTTTCTTTATTATACTAGCAAGATAATCATAATACCAACTCTAGAACAGATAATCTAATGTAAAACATCATCCTTTAGAACGGAGCATGACATTAAAATAGTGCCAAGATAATGGCAAGCCATAGCGGAACAGAGTGAATGTTAAACTAATAGGTCGCAATAGGCTTCTTCCTCGTACGAAATTTTTCTTATCGCTGGAACGTGCAACATTAGAGGGAATTATGATTCTACGCCAGGACCTTTTTTTTGAATAGGCATAGGGAATGCCTACGCATGCCATCCGCAAAAAGTGTCTGCGAGTGGGTATGTCGGACTTGCACCGACTAAACCTACCTGCCGTGGACTTAGCGCCTGTCTACGCCAGGACCTATACATACACGCAATATTTTTTCCTAGCAAATTAACATCATCCTTTAGAACGGAACATGACACTAAAATTGTACCAAGTTAATGGCAAACCATAGCGGACTAAAGTAAAAGTTTAACTTATGGGTCGCAACAGGCTTCTTCTTCGTACTAAATGGTTCTTATCGCTGGAACGTGCAACATTAGAGGGAATTTTGATTTGAACAACATGTAATATTTTTTTTCTTATTATACTATAAAAATAATCATGAAACTAACATTACAACAGATAATTTAATTAAAAGTCATCATCCTTTAGAACGGAGCATGACATTAAAATAGTCCAGGGTAATGGCAAGCCATAGCAAAACAAAGTAAAAGCTAAACTTATGCGTAGCAACAGGCTTCTTCCTCGTACTAAATTGTTCTTATCGCTAGAACGTGCAACATTAGGATTATTCCCGGTGTCAACATTATTTTCGCTGGCCACCCCGGGTGGACAAAGACACGAGTTTCAAATAATTTAAAATTAATTCTCGCTGTCCCCCAGGGGTGCACAGCGAGAATTTTTTTAAATATTTGTGTCTCTGTCCACCCGCGGTGGACAAGCAGGGGGTGGACACCGGGAATAATCCCAACATTAGAGGGAATTTTAATTTTACGCCAGGGTTTATATTTATAAACAACTTTAAAACAGGTAATTTAATTAAAAAAACATTATCCTTTAGACCGGAGCATTACATAAAAATAGTGCCAAGATAATGGCAAGCCATAGCGGAACAAAGTAAAAGTTAAATTAATGGGTCGCAACAGGCTTCTTCCTCGTACTAAATTGTTCTTATCGCTGGAACGTGCAACATTAGAAGAAATTTTGATTCTACGCCAGGACCTGTACATACACGCAATATTTTTTCCTTATTATACTAGAAAATAATCATAAAACCAACTCTACAACAGATAATTTAATTAAAAAAACATGATCCTTTAGAACGAATCTTGAAATTAAAATAGTCCAAGTTAATGGCAAACCATAGCGGAACAAAGTAAAAGTTAAACTTATGGGTCGCAACAGGCTTCTTCTTCGTACTAAATTGTTCTTATCGCTGAAACGTGCAACGTTAAAGGGGATTTTGATTCTACGCCAGGGATTATATTTATAGGCAAAATTACTTTAATTGGTTCGGAGGGATTTGCGTTGACGATATTGTGGGTTTTGTAAATACTGGAACCATTGTTTCATTAGTAACCCAACGGATTTGATTTTGTTATAACCTTTGTAGTTTAGACGTGGAATTTATTCATATAATTATAAAACTAGGTTATGGTTATATGTATTTGAGTTGTATTATTTAAGCTGTTTAATGTTAAATCTTTTGTTAACTAATTAATAAACAATAAAGCTAATTAACTCTACTAACTCGTCTTAAATGTATTGATGGACCGCCTGTGTGGAAGAAATTATTTAATGACGTCACCTTTTTTTCTAACCACGTCAAACATTTAATAATAGGAACTTAATATGTATGATGAGAATATTAAAAGGCATTTACGTACGTCTATTTTATTCTGGAGTAATTTATCGAACACTTTAATAATTCCTAAGAAGCAATTTGCGTTGCAAGGCAAGTGTTGGTCATCTTTTGTAATACCTACCTATATCTCAATTTAAATTAGGTATGTTATTAAGATAAATTGTGAATAATATTCCATATAATGCAATCATGCCAATGAAAGCCAACGAAAGGTCGATTAAATATACGCTGGACTCGCATATTTAATCGGCAGTTTCTAACATGTTGCATAATTTTCCGCAGTATTTCGCGCCAAAACTAAATTGACAACAACTATAATTATCCTGTCCTTCTTCTAAGAACTATGTCAGAAAGAGATGCAAGTATATTAAAGTTTAGTTGGTGTTATATTAAATCGGGGGCATTGTATGTAATGTTTAGGTACTACTTAACGTATTGACCTGTTTTAACGAAGTCTTAAAAATATATATCTTAATAAATTTGTCAGATTTTTTGTTGAATTTAAATTTACTAGCAATTAAAAAAACCAGTGACATTTAACCTTGGGCTTAAAAGTTCGTTTTTATTTGTTTATAAATGTGAAAGTTTGTTAGTATCGATGATTGTTAATATTTCACACAAAATCTACGGAATGTATTTTGATGAAACTTTTTACTAATATGACTTATATAATTGACGGGCCGGTTGGCGTGGTTGGCAGATACTTGCCTTTCACGTCGCATGTCGTTGGTTCAATTCCCAGGCATTTGTGTGCATGAACATGTCTTTTTGTCTTGTGTCTTGGTGTAATTGTCTATATAAGTATGTATTTACAAAAGCAAAGTAGTATATCAGTTAATAGATTTATGGAAATCAGATCAGTACAAGCTGCTTAATTTGGAAACAGATGGCCTTGTTTGAATAATGTCCTAGGATATTATTATATCCGAATAACATGTAGGCTATAATTTATTAAGTTTAACGCGGACAGAGCAAGGCATAGCTAGTATTCTATAATCTGCATTGGAAAACAAAGGCTGTCCTGTCTTTGACATAAACAATAGCTCTATTGTTTATTCGCGAACTCAATTTGATCAGAAGCAACAAGCTTTTGTAATGAAATGTGATTACTTCCATGAATGCTAATCTCTAACTAATGTTTTGGTTCAATACGTAAACAATGTTAAATACATTAGACAGCATTTAATACTGTCTGTGTTACGAATCGAAAATTTTTTGGAACACTTTATATTCATAATCTTTGTCCTAATGTAAAAAAAAAAATTGTCATTGTCAGTTCACAGTTTTGTCCATTTTAATAAACCATAGTTTCTCCCTTTACCATATTTTATGTTTAATGTCGTGCTGATATTTAACAGTCTGCTTCATTGGTTACGTTCGACCGTAGATATTAAAGTCCTGGATTCATATCCCGGGATTGGTCAAAAAGTATTATTGGGGTTTTCACGAACGGAAGTCAGCTCGGAGTCGCGAAATTTGCCCTGTTATACGTCCATGTTATTCTTTTCCGGTCATGTTGGATTAACGGATATGATGATGATATATGATCGGTTTATGAGAGTGAGGGATAGAGAGTGTATTTAACTTCGGGCCCACACTTGTACACTGTGTGTAATGTGCCCTGCGTGGTTGGTTCTGAGGCCTAGAGCACTACAGCGCTGGCATTTATTTAACATAATGTGTTCGTATTCGTTTAATTTTTATATTACTTACATAGTTATATAGGTATGTGTTACATCATTCCACCATAGGGCACACTTAACAGTTTGCGGTGTAAATTTATTGCACTCTATAGAATACACTACAAAAATACCTTAACTAAAGAAAAATTAAAAACAAAATTACAGTACTTACCAGTTATTACGAATAGTCTCTGAAAGTCTAAATTTAATTTGCAATCGACGTGTTTGGCAATGAAACAGTCAAGCAATGAACTTTAATAGATAGCCTAAGAGGCTTTCACTGCCTCACCTCTCTCTCATAGAGACGAAAAAGGTGTCAAGCCTTCTAGCAAATAAAACTACGCCGCAGGGCACCCCTTTTGGGTTACCTCGACTCTGGGCGGTTACTGACGGAGGGACTCGTGGTAGGGTCGTATCGTTTTAGGGATGTTTTGTAACTTTCTTTCTACGTTAATAAGCGGCGCGGGCCTTTCGTCCGATTTAGATTCGGAAAGGGCATTTCATCGATACAAATGCAAACAAAGGTTTATGGAGGACACTTCTGGTAGCGGCGCGTTTGTGGTCGCATTCTAGATTGTAAAATAAATACTCACCTTTCCTTTATGTCTCTTCAGTACATGCAAATACGTGCCCGTAATGAAAGTTCTGATATGTAGTTCATTTTCCGACTGCATTGTTATTAGGAACACGTTGTCATCCGTCACCTCCATCGCCTGGATCGGTACTCCTGGATTCACAGTACTGAGAAGGGTGAAATTATCCACGTTCCAAGTACACACTGTCCCATCTTGGGAACAGGTAACTAGGATCTCTCCATCTTGGATCACTTTCACAGTTGTTACCGAACCACGGTGGTGGTCGAGTTTGGTGACCTGTTAGCAAAAAGGTACTTAAAAAGATAATCTAAGGCAGGGTTTCTTAAAGTGGAGTCCACGAACCCCTTGGGGGTCCGTAGCATGGGTATCAGGGGACAGTTGGACAGCTAACACTTAGTATATTACACTTAGAATATTTATTAGTTAAATTTGTAATAAACACAGCATTTCCCATTAAAGCCAATAATCAGGTAACTGCTGTTGTAATCCATGCCGTAACGACGGCTAAACCAAAAATGTTTTACCTTAAATTGTAATCGCAATCGAGACCCGTGTCCATAATGTGTACACAAGGCAAAAGCTTAAAAACATTAATACTAATAAGTGTTTTTAACACATGTACTAGTTTGTTTCGCTATAATATTCTTTGACAGGGGTCCATGAGATTGTTGAAATTGTGAATGGTCCGTGCCTGCAAAAAGTTTGAGTAACCCTGACTTAAAGTATATAAATCTCTTTAGACGTATAAGTTTGAATAGCCTGTTGTCCTAGTGGTTGTTACCTTGACTGCAACTTGACTGTGCGTGGATTCGATCTCCAGGACTATTATTTGTTCTGTGTCTGGGTGTAATTTCTCTACCTCTATATTATATATTATTCAGATACATGGTTAGCAATTGTCTGGTTGCCAAAGTACAAGCTTTGCTAAGCTTGGGATTAGATTGGCAGTGTGTAAGTTATCCCAAGACATTTATTTATTTATATCAATCGACGATAATGAGCGATAAGGTTTGCAAGACATTGTTTCCTTAGTAACCACAGTTGTCCCCCAACGCCCTCCACTAATTGTACATGTGAATTTTCACAGGACAACTATATGACCCATATTAGTTCCAAGCTTACATACGGAGATAAAGTCACAGGCACAATCAGTACCTATAAAATTAGATTAGTTAAATTGTGTAGAAATTATTTGAGAGCGACGCGACGTTTGGCAACAATGACTTCATAATAATATATAGGGTGGCCGGTTGGCGTGGTTGGTAAATGCTTGCCTTTCACGCCGCGGGCAGAAACATGTCTGTTTGTCCTGAGTCTGTGTGTAATTATATATATAAGTATGTATTTACAAAACAAAACTACAATATATAATATAATCAGTTATCTGGTTTTCATAGTGCAAGCGTTGCTTAGTTTGCGATCAGATGGCCGTGTGTGAATAATGTCCTAGGATATTAATGTGTGGTCGATCATTAAAATACTTTAATAGGTTAAAATAACATACCAAAGCACCGTCCACAAGCGATGTCACTATGACAGCGGAATCATCTCCTCCACTTATTACTAAGGATCGGTTCACAATCGCTGCGACACAAAGTACCGGCGCTATGTGCTCCCTGAACGAAAGAAAGACAAATGATTTCATTAATGAATAACTAGATAGATGACTTATTCATAAGGGACTTTTTAATATTTAAATAGTTGTAAATTGAAAGCGGAAACTAATAACCAAACCATTCCTCGGGTTTACTGTTCCTGTTCACAGCAATATTAGAGCCTGTGCACACCACGGTTTTTTAAACGCTCCGTTGCTTTTCGTCTTTTCGTTTCAGTTTGCTTTTATCCTACAGAGCAGTTTGGTGTTTGTTTGCGCGCGTCTGTATCGCTACAAACGCGCGTTAACGGCGCGCTTAATAAACGTGGTGTGCATAGGCCCTTAGATGCAGTCAAACTTCACAATCGATATGATAAATTGTATGCAAAGTAATCAAGACAACAAGAAGTTATATGGAACCCACATTTACAACAAAATTTATACGTGTTTAAGAAATATTTATCAATTACCTACTGTTCTACACATGTTTTCAAAAGTAATGATCTATTAATAGAATTATGTATTAATATATATCATAGTTAAATAAGTAATCGATCAATAGAATTGCTTGGCAATCATTTTTATATGCAAGCTCATTACCGCTCAAAAAAAAATGGAGAACAATTCGATACTTACAGGATTTTAGTCTTGACTGCCAAAGTATGTAGGTCCCATACAATGACGGTAGTATCCTCTGAGCCGGTGAGAAGGTACTGCGACTCACGAGTGACGCACATGCAGAGAATTCTTCCGGAATGACCTACAACAAACAAATTTAAAAATCATTTTGATACATAAACATTAGTAAATTATCCTTGGACCTAGAGAGAGGAAAAAATACGCTTAGATTTTGTAAGTTCCCACGGGGCAAAAAATAAAATACAGCACCCACTTTTTGTTAGTATTATTGCATACATGATAATTTGTGTCCGTTTATTATATTACTATGTTTATAAAGTACCCCGCGACACAGGGATTAGATAAACATTGCGTGGGTGGTCTTTAAAAAAAAATATCATCATGATAATATTAATAACTGCAGTAAAAACTTTGTACGAAAATTGTGACGGAATAGTATTAATTTTGGAGCAGTTAAAGTTCATACGGAGAAGAAGGGCAGGATGCTAATATTATTATATAATAGACATTAGAAATAAATTATTTTAATACAATTATTATAACATTGGACACACTACCATTCTTTTGACACACTGACAAACTGAGTCAAAAAACTGAGAAAAGTTTAAAATTATTTGTCTTAACGTGTATCGTCTTTGCCAAAAGAACCTTAATGGTCGAATTTCGACCAAGTGCGATCGCCAGTATTTATAAATAGAATAGGGATATATAGTTAATAATATAGAGATATCACTGTCACAAAGAACGAGCATGTTGCACATTGTCTATTGTCTGTTGGCGAGATTGGAATTGTATCCGTCTGTAAAACGTGTGGTCAAAGTGAAAATTCCACAAAACGAAACTGTCGCTCTGTGCGCAACAGCAAGCTTTACGGAGAATATTTGGTACATTTAAAGTACTTGCCATTCCAAATGTCTAGTCAAATAATTATATATCATTAATTGGTTTTATTTTTCAATTTTAATATTGTTATTAGTTACAAAGAGCCGAATAAAATGTTGTAGTTCATGATAAGATGGTCCTGACCTAATTCTCTCGGCAGGTTTTTTTATTTTTATTTTTTTTTTATTTATAGTTCAGAAGCTTATACTGAAATCTTATTGGTACTAATTTGCATTATGATGTTATTCAACAACAAAGCTTCACCTGTATACATTTAATTGCTACATTCCCGCCGAAGGAAACAATCCGATATATCATACTCCCGGAAGAGTGGCCCGCGTCTTCACGTACTAACGTAGAGCGACAATTGTAAAAAACGTCCATAAAAACGGACCCTTACGGATCATCGACCACAGGTACAAACGAAGGAGGTGCGGTTTACTTACCCGCTGAGTTTGTTTCGCTGGGTCTTCTCAGTTGGGCGCATTGGATCCGGTGGTAGCATTAAAGCGCGACCGTCGTTATAAACACAAGGTCCGCCATAATGATAACATTTAATTCGTACCTTAATATAGACAGAACCATTCGACAATATGTAGTAAAAATATAGTTAAAATTAAAAATTTTGATAATTAAACCTACACATGATCCTTGACAATAACTTAGTTTAAGTTAGTTAAATATCGTTACTGTTATAAAATAAATCTTATTGTAAATTATTTCCTACAATCCGTGTACCTAAATATCTATATGTACCTAGAAATAATTAGTAATTAATTATATATTACTACGAATATGATCTGACTATTTACAAGCGCTTTTTTAAAGTCTACGTGAATAAAAACCTTTTTTATTTCATTATTTTATTTTTATACTTATTTTGTAGTTTTTTATTTGCTGAATAGCCTGAGCTTCGCTTGTTCCTATTTTCCCGTGAAACAGTTAAAGTCTATTAATAGAAACGTAAACATCATGTTAAAAAAAATCATCCCGCTAAAGGGGTATTTCTCAGCAGTTTTATAAATAGCACGGTATAATGCTGGGTATCAACAAAATCCCTTGTTACAGGTACAAGATCCTATTGTCTTTAGGGATTAATGTTTCGAAAATAAATGCGCACAATAAAAGGCCCATTATAATAGCGGACGTCGTCTCATCGTGGTTATGTAATAAAATTAATTATAAATATTATTTACGGCACGTCAGCGCAGCTAATGGCAGTGTTGTTTCGAGAGGGAAAAAATTTAAAAGGTGAGAGCAAAATTTACAGGAAGCCATTGTGATACGTTAATGCTTATAGAACTAGATACGCCCTGCGATGTTCAGCAATTATAATCATTCCAAATTTCAACAGTTTTTCTATGATTGACGTACATTGAAGTTTTTAAACCACTAGATGTGCCCCGCGGTTTTACACGCATTAAACTTTATAAATTATAGCCTATGTGTTAATCCAGAGTATCAGCTAACTCAATACCAAATTTTATTAAAATCGCTCCAGCCGTTTGAACATGAAGAAGTAACAAACATACACACTCACACATACACACACTAACAACACAAACTCAGGCATTTATAATATTAGTAGGATATTACATCTATGCTATTAGTAGGACTGTGGAATGTGTTATACCCCAAGGGGATTTCTATCAGAGGACGGGCGTCAGAGTCTCTCTATGAACTATGACCATCATACTGTGATCGCCAACCCGTCTGCCAGCGCGTCGATTATGGCATATGCCCCTAAGATGATTCTTGGGGAAGGCTTATGTCCAGCCCTGAACCTTTTACAGCTGTTATGACATTTTTATTTTTAACTAGACGCATAAGACATTATAAAATAAACGTTATCTAATAATATACTAGAAAATGCTTCAATCACATTGTAGGTATACAGTGTGATTCGTCATTCTAGTCTCATTACAAATCTAAAACATACATTACATCTTTATGAAAACCACAAAATTAAAATATAGAATATTCCTATTCAGCTCTCTTTTAAATTAGTATATAGGATATCATACGTGATGTAGGTAAGGCTTTCATATGACCTTATTTATATATACCTATTAGATATAATAAGAAGTAGGTATAAAAGATAACAAAGAAAATTTAATTTGCATTATTAGAAATCGTCTTTCGTATAAAGCGTTGGTCGGCAAGATTGATTACTATACTTAAAGCTGATTGATCCGCAGCTCCTTCTATCTACATTATTAAGGTTTTTGCCGGCCTTTGGTACAGTTGTAGCAATAAAATTTATTAAAGGTACAGATTGCAAAAACTGCTATTAGCAAGCCAGAATTTATTTAGAGTGAGTTTGATAAAATGGGCATAAAGTAGGTACGCGAGCACATCCAGTTATCATAATCTGTGAAATTTCTTTTATAGATGTTAAACTTTATCACATAAGCATAAGGTTCAATTTCAATTGGGGAAATTTGACAGATTGGGGTAGCTTGATGAGCTGCGTGTGTACATATATAACCATAATTTGGTAGAACGTATAATACATTTTTAGTCAGCATAGATAATAATATCAATGTACGATAAAATTTCGGGACTTTCATTATTATATTTTTATACGTTTTCTACCCTATGTTTGTGTACTTTACTACTCTACACAGAGTTTATAACCACCGTCAAAAAAAATTTGATTCTCAATAAGACATTATTTTTATTTAATAATATATGTACACACAAAAACAGGATAAAGAAGAAAATCATTGCACATATGTACTGATTATTTCAATAGAAATGTTTTGCATAAGACCCAAGAGAGGAAAAAAAAAATAGATAAAGTACATTGCGTGTGTAGGTTTACGCTACTATACACTACCAAGAGTATGTAATACTTCTTTTTTTAATTCCGCAATCTCTCTGTTATTAGTGAAGCAATTTTGATAGTTCTTTTTTATTCGATGGTGTATTCTGTCGATAGGATTCTATAGGTACAAATTTTGTACAAATGTGATAATAAACTTAGGAGTTATAATAAAAAGTTAGTAGTTCTGATACATAAAAAATAGTAACAAATCTATAATAACTGGTGCCTAGAAACTTGTGATAAAAATTAAAAATGAAATAGAGTTACAAATTAATCATCATCTTTTAATTTAATCGTACAAAGTATCTACGCCCACTAAATTGTCCGATGGCAAAAATTTAAGCGACAACCCAAATACTTTAGATATATGTATTAAATTGTTACCAACGTATGGAGTTATATAACACTATGTAAAATGAAGTAACAAGCAGGCAATCAATTACGAGTAGACGTATCGTACTTCTGTGTTACTTAGTGCTTAACTTATCCTTTCATTCGGTTAATTTATGAACATCGTGTTTGTTCCAATCATAGTTGAGTTTACATTAGTTGAGAAATTTACAAAGTTTCCCGTAACAGGATGACTAGTTGGAATTCAACAAAGGAAGTGAAACAAACTTCGGACGGGAACACTTGATTTATTATTGGAGTTAATTTAAACTTACTGACCGGTCTAATTAACCGTCTTTTTAATTAAAACTTAGTTGTAAACTTCTTTTAAATGTACATAAATTAAGTTATATCCATTCTGTTAAGATAACTACTGATCCTTTGACTTTTAATTGATAATTTTAGAATGCCACAGGAAATTTTTGGTTAAATACTCACATCACATACTAATCAGTGACTTGAAGATTGAACTAACACTTAACTTAAACATACGAGGTAATTGGAAATATTATTTATAAAGTGAATTTTAAGTATTTGTAAAACCCAACTTTATAAATAACATATGCCAGCACATCAAGCTAACCCAATCTGTCAAATTTCCCCAATTGAAAGTGAACCTTATGCTTATGTGATAAAGTTTAAAGTCTATAAAAGAACTTTGACAGATTGGGGTAACTGGATGTGCTGACGTCTGTACTAAGTAGAACGTAAAATATACGGGTAGTTTTCTCAGGTTGTCAAAAAAACCCGGAGGATTGTTTTGGTTTACCATCGAGACGAAACATAAGAACCTAGTAGTAGTAGTATTTCGCAACTCACATGTAATAGATATTTTAAGATCCCTAAACCTATAAATAGATAAGGTTTTATGTAGTGTCTCAGAAGGATTTCCTGGCACCCACGCGGCAATGCTAGTAGTGGAATGAGCTATATTTAGATTTATACAATCTAGAACAGTGTAGAGCCTTACAATAAATAATTGAATGTTTTTTGCAGGTTCATCTATGCTGGATATCGTGCTATATCTTAGAGACCACAGGCTGTGCTGATTTAACACTTAAATGCGTAGAAAAAATATGACTACTTTTCTGAACAGTTCACAGATCATTTGCCTCGTTTAATGAAGACCATGACAATAACTGTATCCTATGTACGTAATTCCTAAATAGAATCAATAAAGTGATTATATATGTTTTCTATATCACAAGCGAGTGTTTTAAACTTGTGATATAGAAAACAATATCCAATCTTATCGCGATAATACTAATAGACCCTTTTTTTTTACATGGTGGAAATGCGTTTCGCATGCCCGCCGCTTGGGGAGGCGACGGGGTATGTGGGACTCGCCGGGCTAGTCCCGGGATACGCACTAAAACCGCCATGGTAGCCAGCCTCACAATGCCTGTAGCGGGGGCTCTGGGTACTGGTGAAAGATCTCGCCAGTACCCCCGCTGTACACTGAGCGTCTGAGACTCTCCTCCGGGGACGCGGACGGGAGGGGCCCAAATGCCTCCTCCCCTCCCCAGCACGCACAAGCGCGTTTAGGCAACCTGAGCTACAGCAGGTTACCTCTTCCCGGGACCGCTTATATAAGACGAGTGGAGTGCCCCTCCTCTAAACGCCAGCGGTCCCAGGGGCGGCGTCAAGCAATACTAATAGACCTACCTACTTACGCTGCAGTTGTGCTCTGAACTGGTAAAAGTGCAATATATATCCTTATCGCACTTTTATAATTGTATTAGTGATAATGCGACACTTTTTTTTAAATTAAAACGTTCGCACTAGGTCTATTAATTTGTGTCTCGCGGGGTAGACTTTACCAACATATAATACTGACAACAACTATTTATGGATCACACAAATAGTTGTCCAGCGCGGAATCGAGCTCAGGATACAAAGGGCAAACCAGATAATATCTCTTATAACTTTTTTCCGGGTATATATATAGCTAAACATGTGGTTGATAGTTTCTCATCAGCCAAGGAAAACTAAATCTGAGTTGTTTTTGAAGCGTTGACAAGAGATATTGTAAGTTGACATAGTATAAAGTTTCATCTTATGTGGTTGTTGCCAGGTCTACGTAAAGTTTAATCTACTGGGGTGTTATAGTATCTGGAATCCGGTCTTTGTCAAAAATACCGATACTTTTTTAAATATAAACCAACAAAAGGTCAATATATCAGAAATCAGTCTATTCATCTTCCATGCAAAAACAAATATTAATTTGAAGGCGGCGAAGCTTTTACGATATGCAATTATACTCTATGAAAAGCCCAACAATGGATGTCACGTTAACGAAATATTTTAACAAAATAGATTAAAAAAATATGCCCACAATATTGGTACTGACAACAAAGCGGCAGGGCTCGATTGCAAATTAAAATTATAATACACATTGTGATAAAGTAACGAAAAGTTGAATTATAAAGTGAATAAAAAGTTATTGCTATGGAACGACTTATATTATTAATTTAAGCTGACTGACATAGCAGTTTGTTATTACTAGCTGTGCTTCGCGGTTTTACCCGCGTTAAACTGTATAAATTGTGTAGTGCCCCATTCACTCTGTTCCCCGCATTTACCAAATTTTCTACCAATATCTTTTTCATATTTCCCATCTCCCATATCAGAAAATAGGGTGATCAAAAGCAACTGAAGACGTGTATATGTATAAAGTTGCTTCTACTGAACCTGAAGTATCATCTACTGTTTTAATATTATAATATCTATAATATAATAATATCTAGGGACAATGTCACACAGATCATCCTGGCCCCAAACTAAGCAAAGCTTGTACTATGGGTACCAGGCGACGATATACATACTTATATATAGATAGATTTTTTTTAGTCTTTTTGTCCAATAAGGATATATCAACCCCATCCTACCTTATAACATTGTAAATACATAATAATATAAATAACACACAAAAAAGCTTAAATTAGAGGTTCTAAAAGAACAAACGCTGCTGTTCACTGCTGAACATATAGATAGATAAATACTTAAATACATAGAAAACATCCATGACTGAGAAACAAATATTCGTGCTCATCACACAAATATTTGCACTTACCGGGATTCGACCCAGGACCACCAGCTTCGTAGGCAGGAGCACTACCATTGATGATTGTGATCCGTAACTTACCTTTGAACGTGTGCACTCTGGAGTTGGACATGACATGCCACAGTTGCGGGTCACCGCTTGTGGGAGCAATGACCAAGTGTTGTCCAGAAGGCGCTAACTGGAGAAGTCTCACTCCGGCACCCGGCGTTGAACCGCCCACGGAGACCACACGGACTGTCGATGCTATTGGTGGTTGCAACCTGTGTAAGGGTACCGATTTATAAGAATAAGAATATCTTTATTACAGTAAAGCTTCACAGAGTGTTAAAAATAACTTTGGTCCCAAACTAGGCAATATGCCTGTATCTTGGGTACCGATCACAGGGGTTGTACTTATTATAATACAGGTTTACATGGACAAGATTCATAATCAATTAAATAAAGAAGATTTACAACACAGTTCAATACTTATTATCATAGTGAGATCAAAATTGCTTAACTAATCTTAATAAACAAGGGAGCTACTTAGTGTAAAATTAAATAAAACTTATAAACTAACGAGGGTTGTAAGTCTAGAAAGAAGAGAGAAAGTAAGAGAGATAGAGAGAGAAAGACAGAGAAAGAGAGAGAAGTGAGAACGTGCTTCGTAAGAGTAGTTGTAGAGTCCAGACAAGATTTTCAGTTTCGGTATAAATTAACGAGAGAAGCCATTTTTTAAGGTGATATGTAGTTTACCATAAGTTTGATTTTTGATGTTTAGAATAGCGGATATTTTTGATACTTTGTTGTACGAGTGAGGATCGGAGAAAACTGTTCTTAATTAGCATATTTTTCCAAGCCATTATATGTGCAACAAATTGGACAGCTTTCACTTTTACGAACACTATGTCAATAAATATCAACTCTATAACCACCCTGATATTGAATTAATTTAGGTATGTTATTAATATGTACAAATATAATTTTTAAGTAAATAATATATTATTAACGTTGTGTATATAATACATGACGTTTTAATTTACATTAGTACTCATCAAATTAAACGTGTAAATAGAAAATTTATTTTTCGGTGAGCACCTTTTGGAACTAGATATTATTCCGTTTGAAATTTGTCATATTTCGGACACATCATCTTCCATATCTTTGAAGTTATATTCTGAAAAATGTTATTACTCTATTACAGTGTTTTTCAATCTTTTTCATCACGCGATCCCCCTACTTTTTTTACCCACTTTTTTCATTTTTCTTTTATTTTGTGACACATATCCAACATTTTTAATAATTTTCATAGGGTTCGGATAAATACATCATTACAATTTGTGAAGAATTGGAATAGAAAGTACTCCACCAAAATTTACTTTATTATTCAGAGGTTAGGTGGTTGTCAAGAGACAAAGTACTGGCTAGAGTTTTGGAACTTCGCGCTAAACTGTTAATGTATTTGTAGCTGGCCTAATAAAAATACTCCAATATAATAATTCATTTTCGACCCTATGATCAGCTTTCCCAACTTTTTGCAACTTACCTATAGAAGTTTCGCGACCCCCCTATAGATGCATTGCTACCCCATAGGGTTTCGCGACCCACAGGTGAAAAAACACTGCTCTATCACACTTGCTGTGACATTGTAAGTTATAATAAAATAATGGTGTTGAGAGGCCGCATGCGCCCTCGTGTTTCGAATTCGATTCCCGCAAAGGATAATGCGTGATTCATATATTTTATACTTATGCCAAGTCTGGGTATATTTTTTGTCCATGTATTATTTTGAATAAGACTTTCGCAATACAAAATATAATAATCCAAGTATGGGTGTAGTCTTTTTTTAAAGAAAACATATTCATAATAATTTATTTATAACATTATAAATGTGTTTTCATAAAACATTTCAAAGTAAGGAACTAAAAATAATCCTCTCATTTTTTCCGAATATTTTCCTGAATTTCTCATTAAGGATAATGGTCTGACTCGTTACTGTTGTCCCCAAAACCTTCATTACGACATAATTAATGAGCAAGATAAACAAATCGTTTAATGAATTAATTGAAAACCCCTGCCGGTGTATTTCCTTACCTACTTTTACTTATAGCTAGATGCTCTCACCGATCCGAAACTGATTGGCGAGGTTAAGCAACTGGTGCTGCCAAAGTAATCTAATTTCTGAGCGTCTCCGTGCTTCAAAAGGCACGTTAATCTGTCGGGCCCGGTTGTAGCCATTAGGCAACAGTCGTTAAGCCATGTCAGAGGCCTACTGGGTGACTTAACAACTCTGACACTAGGGTAACCACGGCCCATATGATAAGTAAGTAACGAATCACCCTTCCGGGTTCGATCTGATGAGATAGTTCCATACTTTATATAAGTATATACACAAATTATAATAAACCTATTTATACACTTTTAAACTTTTGCGTATGATACTTATAGATTTTTTTTTTATTAAGCCATGACAAAGGCCTTATGGGCAGCTTGAACAACTCGACATTAGGGTAACCACTGCCCATGCGATAAATAAGTAAGGAATTACCCTTCCGGGTTCGATCTAATGAGATAGTTCCATCTATATCTATATATATAAAAATCAATGCCACTTTTCGTTGTAATTTTATAACTCAACAACGCCTTCACCGATTTGGCTAATTTTGGTCTTGAATTATTCGTGGAAGTCCAGGGAAGGTTGGTACGTAGAGAAAATTAAAAAAAAAGTCTTGAAGAAGTGTAAAATCAACATCTTTTAGCAATTTAAAATATTTTTTTGTTTGAATAAATGAACTTAGTAATCATTTTTTTATTACTATGCCTTATACGTAGCGAATCAAGTACCGGGCCGCTAGTAAATATATAAAAATCAATGCCACTTTTAGTTGTAATGTTATAACTCAACAACGCCTTTACCGATTTGGCTAATTTTGGTCTTGAATTATTCGTGGAAGTCCAGGGAAGGTTTGTACGCAGAGAAAATTTAAAAATGTCTTGAAAAAGTGTAAAATCAACATCTTTCTATACTCCCATATACAAAGAAATTGTACTAATACTTAAAAGCGTAGCGAAGCACGTACCGGGCCGCTAGTACTTTATATAAGTATATACACCAATTACAATAAACCTGTTTATACACTTTTAAACTTTAGCGTATGATACTTATAGCTATTTTTTTAATTAAGCCATGACCTAGGCCTACTGGGCAGCTTGAACAACTCGACATTAGGGTAACCACTGCCCATGCGATAAGTAAGGAATTACCCTTCCGGGTTCGATCTGATGAGATAGTTCCATACTTTAACTAAGTATATACACAAATTACAATAAACCTATTTATACACTTTTAAACTTTACCGTGTGATACTGCTATCTATTTTGTACGGGTATTAAAGCGACTAAACTTATAAACGTTTATACCCGTACAATAATTATGTAGCGACTTGTTGTTAACAAAATATCAGCAATACTTTGTGAGCAATGTAAAGCCGGTAATTAGGTGAATGTTACAATATTTGGCAATCATGATATGAAATGAAATTATTTTTAATTACCTATTCTAAATTTAAATATTTTGTAACCGTGTTATGTAGTAAATCTGGTTCTTACTGCCTTACTTTGTTTAATATTACCAATTCACAAAAAATAACACAAACACTATTTATTTAATAACACTAAAATGATAATTAGTTTTAGTGTGCAACTTTAAGTTCGTTACCGATATTAGGTTATAAATAAATACATACAGAAATATAGGTACAACTCAAAAGTAACGAACAGAAAAACATCATAATAAAAAATCCATTCCATATAAAAGTACTAAGATACATTGTAATTAGTTAAAAGGTGTCTTATGAGTATATGGTTCAAGTCTAGGTCATTAAAATGATCACTAATGGTTATATGATAATAATGGGTTTGTGTTTGACCACGATCTCAACTGATGGTAAGTGAAGTCAATGGTGGACTACGTGTTAGTGCCGATAAGATGCCTGTTCACTCTAGCCTTGAATAAATCTATGTTAATCAGTCTTGACTAAAATATAGTACGTAATATAATTTTAGTTTGTTTTTAATATATCTAATAATAGTTTTACTAAAGAGGCTGATAGTGAATTTATTAATATGTATCCTTTAGTTCATTTATGTAGGCGAGATAGATAGTAAGGTTTAGTAGCAGCGGTGAAGATATTACTTTATCGATTAATGAATGCAGTATCGCCATGCCTGGAAACAGCTGCTATCAGGAGAAACAATAATATTGAGTCTATGAGACTTAAAAGCAATTAAATGGTATCTTTGGTCGACATATCTATACATTGAGAGTTATTGTAACAAACACGTGAGTATCTTCAGATTCCTATTATAAAGACACCGTGATAGATTTTCAATTACATATTGCATTCCACAAGATCGACCTATATGAAGATGATTGTCGGTTCTATGTATATATTAGGTAATCTGAATGGTTTTATTATAAACATTTTTCTTTTGTGGTTAGTATAAAATAGATAAAAACGCCATATTCTTTACATAACATGCATGCTCAGGTGTGGTGAGCCGCGTTTAATCGTCAAAGTGGCTACACTACCTAAATGTTTCTAGGTAATTTAATTATACAAAAAACCCTACCAGTTGTAACTATATTAACTATATTATTTTGTAGAGTTTAAATTTTGTTTGGGTACTATTGATTAATTTTTAAGGGAAAAGGTTAGTATCGCTTTAGGGTTTATTTTAATAGCTTTATTGCTATAGACGTTCCACGCCTGCCATTTTAATTTTACAAACTGCCTTATTCATCATTGTAGGAGTGTGTCCAAATCGTTTGAGTACATGTTTCCAAATTGTATTATATTCCCAGTAAATAACCCTATTAAAATCTGAAATAATTAGGGAGGTGTTATCAAAATCATAATGGTATTTTTATTATAATGAAAAAAATATATAGCTCCCTACAAATTTGTTGCATGACCGCACTTTTGAATTATCAATTTGAAACGAGAAAGTCGAACATAAACGAAAAGATTAAATTTACCAGATACTATAAATAAATACCCTATTAAGTTATTCTTTCTCTTCAATTTCAGAATAAACGCTAATGTAAAAGCAATATTTTTATACTCTAATAATTCAAAGTTTTTAATCTGATAATGGAAATGATCGCCGAAATTTGTTACAACAGAATTTCGGAGCTTAAAGCATTATACCTTTGTATTTATTTTCGCGAACAATAAAATGGTTGGCATGACTTCTAACTTATAGACAGGAAGACTAATTATATAATTATATCCTTACCAGGAAATTTTTATTGTCGTTGTAGGAAATCTTCGTAAATTCAGATTCAGGCATATTTTTGTTGAAATTATAAGACGGCGTGTTTATGGCTACATCATGTTATGTGTTAATAAATATTAGGGATAAAGATGGAAACATTATTCTGTTTTTTTATTGAAGTAATTTTACTACTAGAAGGACTAATTATATCCTTACCAGGAAATTTTGAATGTCGTTGTAGAAGATAGTCGTAAATTCAAATTCAGGCATATTTTTGTAGCAACTATAAGACGGCGTGGTGATGGCTACATTATGTTATCTATTAATAGATATTAGGAATAAAGACGGAAACATTATTCTGGTATTTTATTTAAGTAATAGTAGAAAATCGTCGTAAATTCAGATTCAGGCATATTTTTGTTGAAACTATAAGACGGCGAGGTTATGACCTCATTATCTTATGTGTTAATAGATATTAGGAATAAAGACAGAAACACTATTTTGGTATTTTATTTAATTTAGTATAGGCTGATTTCGTTTCTGAATTGGAAATTACGAACTCTGAACAGCTCTGCTTTTCCTGGCCGTTATAAAGTAAAATGTGAGTATGGAGAGTAACAGTCTATTCCTGTATTTAACTGTGTTTCATGCATGTTAGACGACCCAGACATTACGGACAGGAAATTTACTTTAGCTACTCTGCTGTCACTAATAAAGTAGAGTAGTAACAAACTGGTTAAATATTCTACATAACTTATCTAACATTAAGTATAAATAAAGTTTTATATTTTTATTTTTTTTATATGCCAGGTGGAATGCCTACGCATGCCACCCGTATTAAGAGTCTGAGGGTGTCACACTCGCACCAACTAAATCTAACCTGCCATGGACTTTTTTTGACGTTTGATACGCGGGTATGCTGCTCCGATGCCCTCCTTTTGCGCCATGTTTCAGACGGTCGGGACACGTACCCTGGGAGGACTCCGGAATGCCCTCCCCTAAATAAGGTTTAATCTAACTTTATTGTCGCGAATGAGATAAATCCCGTTACGTCAAAACTAGCTTTATTGTAAGAATACCTAAGGCTTTAAATTATTGAATAAAATATTATAATTCTCCCCGAGTTTAAGCATAGTAAGTCCACTAAAATTCCTAAATAAAAGGCATCAGCAACAGCAGTAACTTATCTGATTCTAACTATTCTAATTTAATTTACATTGTATGTTGTATTTACCGACTTTAACATTAGAATTTTATCAATATGACTGTATGTGTTGACTGGATGAAAATTTTATAATTTTACCCTTTCTCTGATGTACAGACGCCAGCACATCAAGCTACCCCAATCTGTCAAATTTCCCCAATTGAAAGTGAACCTTATGCTTTTGTGATAAAGTTTAAAATATATAAAAGGAATTTGACAGATTGGGGTAGCTCGATGTGCTGGCGTCTGTACATTGGTATAGCCGTAAACTTTCGGTCTTTAAGCTGCTATTAAGAAATCAAACAGCTGCCTTAATATTTGCGGTTGAACATGCTACCGCTGAGCCAACAAGACAATCATAAAATTGGTCAGTAAATACAATTATTTGCAACGAACCAAATTTAACTAGGGTCAAACCAAATAGTAGGCATGTCTACGTATACGATAAACATAAATATATTCAGGAATATCTACAATGGATACTGTAGAATAATTAATAGTTATAAAAGTCTTACCATCCATTTAACGGCACCAGAAGTGGTTTGTCGTATCCGTCACACCACGCCATCGCTGCCGTCACCAATGTTGCCAGCACGCCCCGCCGCGCTACCGCCGGTCGAAGCCACGCTATTATCTAAACAATTGTATTTACATAAATAACAATAATCATAAATTTATTCATATTAAATAAGTACACAATCTTGTTGATTGCTTTTCCTTCATTAGCTTATTGTACACGCTACTAATAATAATAATAATAATAAATCAATTTAATTCAGACACAGTCCATATAATTTGTTAGTAATACATCTTAATAACTAGTGTTAGTAATAATAATTTAAGTTAATGTGGATGGAGGGCACAAGCTTAAACCAAGCCCAGAACACGACCACCTGTACAGTGTAGGGATGTCCAGTGCCGGAACATAGGCGAGTCCCAGCGTCCACCCAACACACTCAGGATGCTATTCGAACTGGATCGCATGCGTTGCATCCTGGAGGCACATCGTTTCCTTATGATGGCATGAAACCCATCTACGCTCTTTTCTGCAAACATGGCAGAGGCACTGCAATAGCGCGGCAATCCGAACATCACCCTGAATGCGTTGTTATACTGGACTCGCAGAGCGCTATATGTGCGCTGGGTGTACTTCGTCCACAGGCTGCATGTGTGTGTAAAATGATTGGCAATAAGCTTTAAACAAAGTTACTTTGACCTGTTCCGTACCCCATGCAAACCTGCGAGCCAGCATATTACAGCGCACAGAAAGCGCTCTGCGTTCTCGTTCTACATCTAAATTGTCACTCAGATCTTCCGAAACCCAGTGACCCAGATACTTAAAGCGATCTACTTTGTTTAGGCAGGCACCGCCAAGATACTAACATGCTACCACATAACGTTATTAGATAACTTTATTGAAACCTTTATTACAGGATTTAGCAAGTCACCAAATAAATTCCACAAAAATAATATTATATTTTAAGATTTTTTATTTTGAATAAAAATCTTTCAAATTCAATAAATTGTTATTCTATGATAGTTAGTTGCGCCCCGCGGTGTAACCCGTGTTAATTTTTTTATAAATTATAACCTATGTGTTAATCCAGGGCGTCATATAATTCCATAGCAAATTTATTAAAATCACTCCAGCCGTTTAGAGGTGATGAAGTAACAAACACACTCACAAACTTTTGGCCTTTACAATATTTGTGTGATAATATCCTGGGATATTGTACTATGGAAATCAGACAACTGATATACTACATATACTACTATAGATAATTACATCCAGACTCAGAACAAACAGACATGTTCATGCACACAATTATCTATTCTGGGTAGGAACCGAACTCACGACCTGCGGCGTGAAAGGGAAGCATTTGCCAACCACAGCAACCGGCCCCATATTTATTCATATTAAATAAGTACACAATCTAGTTGATTGCTTTGTCTTCATTAGAGTGTTGTACAAGGCAACACAAGCTACCCTAGCAAGGTATCAGATAACTTTAATTAAACCTTTATTACAGGATTTAGCAATTCCCCAATGAAATTCTATCAAAAATATATATTAATTTAATATTTTTCTTTTCAATACAAATCCCTGAAACTAGCTAACTTCAAAGATTAACGAGGACTGACAACTTTGGAAAGGGGGAATGACGACAACAAAAAAGGTTCTAGAACAGAGACCATTAATATGCCCGAACCACTTGAACGCCGAGGTAATACCGAATCACTATGCCACACGTTGAACTTTTAACTTTAACTCTTTATGTGTATGAAGAATATTGAATGCCGACTTCTATGTGTAGTTTATAATATATGTTTACATAATATGTTATTTTTATTTGAGTTGATTGAATGAAAGGCAGATTGCGGTTTACGATTTATGACGAATTATAAAAAAAACTACTTACTAGATCTTGTCCAAACCAATTTTTGGTGGAAGTTAGCATGGTAATGTACATCATATATTTCTTTAATTTTATCATTCTCTTATTTTAGAAGATACAAGGGAGGTGGACACTCATTTTACCACTTTGGAAGTGTCTCTCGCGCAAACTATTCAGTTTAGAAAAAAATTATATTAGAAACCTCAATATCATTTTTGAAGAGCTATCCATATATATCCCGCATGTAGGGGTTGGATGAAATAAAAATTTGAGTTTCAGTTATATGTATGAGGAATCTATAAAGGTTCCTTTTTTTGCCATTTGGCTCCGGAACCCTAAAAACTGCATTTATTTCGGTACTTATATCCAATTGTGACCTAAGGCGATTGGCACACTGCCGCACATGATGCAGCGTAGTGCGTGTTCTAACGTTGCTTGTAAGTATCTCCGTTTGTATAGAAAACACGCACAGTCCAACACACAGAACACGCATCTGCAAGAACGCGCGTGGATGCAGTTTCAGTGTGTTGGACTGTGCGTGTTTTCTTTACAAACGGAGATACTTACAAGCAACGGCATCTCATCACTTTCCATCGAAAATCCGTTGTCTCTGCCCACCCCTCTAGGAAACAGGCGTGAGTCTATGTATGTTTGTGAGTTTTTGTGTATTATATGTCTTAATGCTGGATAAATACGCTTAATTAATAAAGGCTCCAAATTGTTTTATTACACAAGCTTTTCATAATTTTGAATGAAGACATTAGCCTCCGTTTATAGTAGAAGACCTCATGTATGTTACGTAGTATTTTCTAATAGAAAGATAGTAAAAAACAAGGTAACATACATTAAGTTGTTCCTGTAAACATAGGCTTATGTCCTTAACTTTAGCGGCTATTGAATAGATGAGTCTCCGATAAGCCAATTTCCAAAGTTCGTCTTGAACAAAGGCTTACTGAAACTCGTTAAAAGCTTTGCGGCTGCTGACGTTAAGGGTATTTTATTGATTGATAGGTACTTGATCTGGAGGACAACTGCTTAAAATCTTCGAAGAGCACTTCAACGTTAGTAGGATACCTATTCCCCTAATTTAAATGAATTATGAAATTCTTAAAAGGGTTTTTGTATTCACTATAAAGTATTTCTTGAAAGGGTTAATAGAAAAGTCGATTTCAGAATCATGTGGGTGGTCTTGTGGTTGTTGACATTCACAAATATGTTATTAATTTTATTACTTACTTACTTACTTTCGTGTGGGTAGTGGTTACCCTAGTATCAGAGTTGTTCAAGCCGCCTATTAGGCATCTGACACTGCTTAACGACTGTTGCCCAATAGCTTCAACCGGGACCGATAGCTTAACGTGCCCTCCGAAGCGCGGAGACGATCAGAAATTATACCACTTTAGCGGTGACCCATGTATGGACTGACCGCGAGCCTAGTTACTTGAACTTGCCAATCACTTACGGACCGGTGAGAGCATCTGGCTATGAGCGCTTCTATTATGATGAGCGCTTCTCTATCTTTTTAGTTTTATTTGTAGGATAGGTATTATGAGTCTTCAGAAAACCGATACAAGCGGTCGAAACGTAGCTTGTATTTGTCATAATGTGCGTCGCTATCAATAAAACAACCAATCACAGCCAACCAGCTAGCCATCTATTGCTGCTCGAACTTGTTCGTACGTTTTGTATCTAGATTACGTCATAGAAAGGGACATATTTTGATATCGTCATTTGCATAAATCGTAGACACAAAATCTATATAAATAAAAAGAGAAGTCCTGACTGATTGACTGACTCATCAACGCTCAACCCAACCCTTGGACCTAGAAAGCTGAAATTTTGCACTAATGTTTTCTTTATACTGTAGACAAGGAATAAGGAAGGATTTTTCGAAATTCAACCCCTAAAGGGGTAAAACGGGGGTGCAAAGTTAGTAATGAAACTTTGTCGTTTTTGAAGTTAAATGCATGAAAATTGGTATTTGGTCTTTCAGTTAAAAACAAAAAATATATGTTTCAGGATTTTCGGGAATTCCCCCCCCTAAGGGTGACAAATAGGGGATGTAAGTTTGTATGAAAAATGTGACATTATTTAAGGTTAACGCATGAAAATTGGTATTTGGCATTTCAGTTAAAAATTAAAAAAAATGTATTTCCGGATTATCGAGAATTCCACCCCTAAGGGTGACAAATAGGCGATGGAAGTGTGTATGAAAAATGTGACATTTTTAAAGGTAAACGCATGAAAATTGGTATTTGCCCTTTCATTTAAAAATTATATTTATATATTTCAGGATTTTTGGAATTTCCACCCCTAAGGACGACTAAAATAGGGGATATAAGTTTGTATGAAAATCTGTTTTTTTTTTTAGTTAAACGCATGTAAATTGTCATTTCAGTTTAAAATAAAGCAATCCAGGGAATAATTTGTTGTTAAAAAAAGGTAATACAAAACTGAATCGAAAATAGATCGACACCAACAATTTACGCCAACTCAAATTTTAGAGAAATTCGATTCTTATGCCACGTTGCTTAAAATCGTGGTCAGTGTCGTCTAAGTAAAGATTTAGCGTATTATAAAATTTGTAACTTCTTTTTTTTGTATTTATATATGAAATAAAAAAAAACGACATTTTAATCAAATTGGGATAAAAAAAGAATTAACCTAAAATTTGAGTTAGCGTACTATAAATTGTTCGTATGAAGATGATCGCACCCAAAAAATATCATCTTAATTTTTCTGATCTACAAGTTCACAATTTAACTAGATGGCGTTTATATCGTTTCAGATGGCAGAACTTATTTGGCATATCGGTTAAAATAAATAAATGCTTGAAATAAAAGGTAGTCCAAAAGTGAATCAATAGATGATCGCCTAAATCGCACCCAAAAAATATGCACATATCTTAATTTTACCGCTTTACAAGTTTATATTTTTGTTAGTAGATGGCGTAATCATCGCTTTAGATCGCGCTATGGTTTCGTTAAAAAAATGTGATATTATACCTATCAATGCCGTGGTCGCAACCTTATCTAATGGGAATTACCTTTGTGATTAATGCCTCGTTGATTATTATTTTACTTTAACTTACTGGCTTTACTTAAGGACGATTGATATGTATTCTTTGATTTTTTTAAGTAGTCTTTAGTTTATTTCTTAGCTAGGTTATTTATTGGTTAGGTTTTCTTAAATTTATATTGCTTAGGTATTTCTTTTAAAAGTTATATTTTTAGATTAAGCTAGAAGTAAGTAGTTACATTGGTCATCATTCAAAATCGTCGCGGACGAAGTCGCGGGCACCAGCTAGTATAATATAAGATTCTGATTCGTTTTGAAATATTGAATAATATTCCGTGTACTATATCAATATTTCTTCATCCTCGAATATAAATTTAAGGGAAATATAGAATATTGAGGGATCTCAAAAGATTTGTCAAAATTAAAATTTTTCCTGAATTATTTAAGATGGAGAAATCACGTATTACTATATCAATCTGTATTTCGAATTCAATATTGCAATCATAAATATTTATTGTCTACAATTTATGCAATTGACGATATAAATGTGACATTTTAAACGTGCTGTCTGAAAATATTTACAATATCGGTTTCCGCGTTTTTTCTGATTCGTAGCTTAATTCGAGATTGGCTTAATGCGTTTAAAACAAACTTTATATTAGAGAATTCTTTTTACTTTCAGTTAGTCTGATTAATTGGTTGGCCAGGATTTTTTTCTAGGTAATATATAAATCCAATTACAAAGTGCTCACATTCTAAGCTTTTTTGTATAGTTTAAGTTTCAATTTGCGTCTCAAGATTTTCTGGAGCGATTTTTATAAAACTTATGTAAGAACTTTATCATAGCTATCAAAATCGGATAGTGATTTTATTATAGTTTTAGTTATATGAGATGCTGGTGACTTATTATCACTTTGCAAATGTATGTTTATTAGGGTCAGGCATATAATACAAAAGTGGTACATTTGTCAAAGGACACTCCACTCAAAATACTTTATCTAACATAAATCTTAAAACTTATGAGTTTCTCACCTGAGCACCCAACTGCATGGGATCTCTTGTGAGGATATCGCTGGACTTCCTGACGGCTCCATACACTAGTTCCACATCTCTGTCCAGAATATAACACCGTACGTGTTCCAGAATACATCGGAGATACGATATGGTGACTGTTTGTACCTGTTATCGAAACATAATAATATTATTTTAGACGACTTCGGGATGCTAATGTTTTGTAACAATACGGACCTTAATCCACCCTATACGATGTTATATTTTGTTCCCGTGGGGGTCACCTAAGTCAAAGGTAGAAACGGAGCTAGAATTGTAGTGAGACGATTAGAAAGCAAGCACCACAGTATACATCGATAGATTGACGTCGCATTTATTTTTATTGATCACTAGCTGTGCCCTGCGGTTTTACCCGCGTTAAACTTTATAAATTATCACAGCTACTCCCCCATAGGTGATAGCGTGATAATATGTACCCTATATGTTGACCCGACCTCTTAGTAATATTCATGCAAAATTTGAAGTAAATCCACGCAGTACTTTTTAAATTTAGCCCGGACATACATACAGACAAACAGATAAACAGACAAAAATTCTAAAAACTATATTTTTGGTTTCCAAATCTATTGTATATCATGCCCCAATAATCCTTTTAAAAAAATATTCAATGTACAGTTTTGACTTTCCTACGATTTTATTATATGTATAGATTAAATGAGCGATTTGCTACTGATGTATTTATATCACTGATGGATAATATCCAACTGCTGTCTTTTCACTGAGAACTGTTACGACTTACAGCTAAAACGACTTCCGAAGTAACATAACTATGTACCGCGTGCTTACATGTAATTTATCTCCCCAACCCTTGGAAACCGGTGAGAGCAGCCAACTATAGTTACACCCACAAGATATATAAATGAAAAGGTCATAGGGGTGGGCAACAAGCATGTAAGTGAAGTAAGAAAGTGTAAAAGGGCGTCTAATTAAATATAAATGTAGTAAGAACGCTAATGAAAATCTCGTAGGTGAGTATACAAGCATTCAAGATTCCAAGAACAAATCTTGCTGATTATATTTATGTTGGTAGTCTTTTTAATGAAAAGCAAACAGCTATCAACGTGGCACGGATGGTATATTATATTGTTTACTAAGCGTTAAACTTGATCATTTCGGTTGGTATTAACGTTTAATGGATATTTCGTCTTACGTAAACTTTGGGGGTCACTCCATTAACTGTGAAACTTAGGTAGTATTACCTGCCTGTTAGTAGAAGTTATCTGTTTTCTACTAATTACTAAGACAACACGATTAAGAACAAAGTTTTGTGAACAATGAATGTTGACGAGTTTCGAAGAGTTGTTATGGGTATTTAGCTACATTATGGTGGGTATTGTGTGGAATTTTGGCTGAACAACTAAATGGGCATTTATATAACAAACGTCGGAGTTGTCTATGGGATTTTTATAAAACAAAATTAATAATATTAAATTGCTAACTTCTTTCAAAACTTTTATTTTCTTTCTGATGTCTCGTCCGTTTTTTGAATACTTTTTCAAACGTCATCTTTTGATAAAAGTTAGAGTTGTTATGCTTAAGTGTTCTTTTCAATCCAGTTTTCGCTAATTTCATCGATGTTTGTGAACTGATTTTAAAATTGTATCTGTTTATTCAAATAACTAAGACTGTCGTTTTGTTTTTTTTTAAATACACTTTGATTCAATTATATTCTTAAGTTCTTCGTCAATACATTTGCATCATTTTGAAAATACTACATTGAGCTTAATTTGGACGGAAGGATAGTCATAGTTAAATAGGTATAAAACTCACCGCGGCTAACAAAAAGTCGAAGTTACAAACAGTCAAGTCCTTCAGTTTGGAGAAGTCTCCTGCAAGTAACAGATGTAGCCAAGATTCTTCTACATGTCGTTGAGTGAACGCCGCCGCTGTTCGGGTACCGGAATGGAATGGCGTCGAGTCCAGGATAGCATCATCATCGTTCTCGACGCAACCTGATAAAGAATTAAACCATTAATAACAGTGGGAGTGTGGTTCGTCCAGTCTTCAAATAGAAGGGTATAATTATATGGGTTAAGTTACACATGACTGAAATATCTGGAAAGACAAAAATAGGGAATCGTGTTATATGAGTGAAGTGTCTCCTTCATACGGGTTACGTTTTTATTTTCCATGGATCAGTTTGCTTGTAATGAATAAATAAAAATAATTTCGGGTCGAAAAAAAATTTCAAATCAATGCTGGAGATTCTGTCTGTGTAAACAACACTAATCTTATTATCTAATCACCAATTAGATATAATGATTAATACAAGAATTCGTGTATTCTCCATCCTCATATCTTCTATAATCTGCCAAATTCCAAAATTACCTAATGTAAATGAAAAATGTCGTAAGATCTGTCAAAATTAATTATTTCCTATTTATTTTTATCAAATTTTAATAAATGTAATATAGATAAATACAAATAACTTGGGACAACTAATTCACTGCCATCTAAACCCAAACTAGGCAGAACCTAGCACCCCGACAACAGATATGTATACTTATATATTTTTAAATACGTACATGTACGTGCTCATCACACAAAGATTTGCCTTGGTGGATCGACCACTCTAACCAAAAGACCAACAGGCCATTCAGTATGTACATCTCTGTCTCACATATTACGTAAGAAACGAAAAAGACATATATATAACTGACAAAATGCTAAGGATGCTTATAATAGACTCACTAACTATACGCATCGGGTAATTGGTCAACAGGTTGTAACGTCGCCTATTTTATCTCAGAGATTCGTGCCAAAATAGATTGACACAATTTATACTCTGTACGTTTCATAAGAATCTGGTTACAATGAAATTTTGAATTTTAGTTAGTGTTGTATGAAACAGGGGCCATTGCCATCAATTTGAAAATATCAACATGAAATAAAATAAATCTAACGATTGAACCTTCTGATTAAAAAAAACGTGTAAATATTTTGTCATTTTTATACATTCTAACGCTAAGAATGTAGAATAGGGTATAAAAGTTTATGTATCAAGTATATAACTTTCAGCACATGGCTGACCATTGTGAAGGTCTTTGTCCGGCACTGGACGTTTTTCGTCTAACATGACAATGATATAACTTTCAAAGTAAGTGACATACGTCTAAACATTTAAGTTAGTAGATATAATTAAAGGGGATATAGGGACAATGTCACACAGATCATCCTAGCCCCAAACTAAGCAAAGCTTGTACTATGGGTACCAGGCGACGATATACATACTTATATAGATAGATAAATACTTAAATACATAGAAAAAATCCATGACTCAGTAACAAATATTCGTGCTTATCACACAAATATTTGCACTTACCGGGATTCGAACCCCGGACCACCAGCTTCGTAGGCAGGAGCACTACCAACTAGTCTACGGTGACCGTCAAATTAAAGATATAAATTAACGTAAATGAGTTTAAGAATCCCGTCCCTAACAGCGTGAAACATTGCTTAGAATTACATACAGAAAAACATAAGCGTAAAAAAGTCAGAATTTTCTGCGGATGAAGTCGCGGGAGAATTTCTCAGTAAATATCTGTATGTTATTGTATATGTACAACAACAGCATGTTGGCATTTTTGAAGAAAATAAATCAAATGTACCTCTTCAAAACCAATTTTATTCCCTCGAATCAATACAAGACGTGAATATCCGCTTTCTATGTGAAAGGTTTCAGTTTCATCAGCTCGGATATCTTAAGGCGTTTCCTTTGTATGTTGTACAATAGAAATATATTTGCAAAATGGAATCAGAAGAAATTCAAAGTTAGTGTCAGGTTGTTTGTGATGAATTTTATGTTCGTTTTGTTTTCTCTGATTTAATACTGTATATGTTGCTGAGATTACACTGCATAGCTTTAAGTTTAGGTGGAGCACCATCACAGCTTCATTTATACACATACATATACCATTGACAATATGTAGTAAAAATATTAGACTTAAACTAGATAATTAAACATAATCTCTTGACAATAACTTGATACGAGCTAGCTAAATATCATTGCTATAATAAAATAAATTTTATAAATGTTTTCATACAATGTGTACCTAAATATCTGTTACTAGAAATAATAATGTATACAACTATATTACTACAAACATGTTCTGACTATTTACAAGCGCTTTTTCTAAGTCTACGTGAATAAAAACCTTTTTTATTTATTTATTTTATTTTATTTATAATTATGAAACTTAAAGAAAATATTATATTTAAAATAGACACAGGGCGGGCATAATTATTTTCACCGTGCTCTGTATGTAACACACATTTTTGTGTTACTGTAAAAACTTTAGTATCCTGCATGGCTATTAGTATCAGCCCGCGCTCATTAGGTTTAAAATTTACCTGAACTGTATGATTATTAGAGCATGACGCTATTACCGACAAAATTATTAGAAGCGGCTTGTAGGTGAGTGTCATTTGGTGCATTCTTAATTGATCTTAGACTTGACTGCCTCGTTCGCTAGCGGTAGCGTGTTCACCCGCAGTTAACGAGGTCCTGGGTTCGAATCCCGGGTCGGGCCTAAAGTGATTTCGGGAATTTTCTGTAAAAAGAAAATTTCTCAGCATCAGCCCGAAGTCTGGGAGTTGGCGGTATTATACCCCCGTGCCTCGGAGAGCACGTAAAGCCGTCGGTCCTGTGACTGACCTCTTTCCGTTCGTGTCGCTAAGGCGTCCCATCGGATCATGAGAGTGATGGATTCGAAAGTGCTCCTGTGTTTGCGCACACACTTGAGCACTATAATATGTCCCGCGCAGATGGCCAATCTCTGTTGAGACTGGCCGCCGTGGCCGAATTCGGCTAGGAGGACTTAGACTTAAAATTAGATAGATACGTGGAATGATATACTAAGGCAACGTTAGCTACTTGTTCTGTTTGGTGACGGCGATTAATATCCCACCCTAACTCATCACACTCTCACTCATACATAGAAACTATCCATAATAAGGATTTCGGAATCTTCGAAATCTTATTTTTACTTAAGTGAGAGATAACTTGGCAGTGAATTATTTAAAATTAATGATTGTGAAGGGAATGGAATGGAGTTATTAGAAGTGGGATAATCACTTATAACAAGCGTTTTCCTTTTTACCTTTCCAAGTAATTTTCTAAGAAGGAAAAAACTAAAGAATAAGACATTATTGGGAGAGTCTGTAAACTAAAATGACAATCTTAAAAAAGCGGCCAAGTTCGAGTCGGACTCGCCCATGAAGAGTTCCAGAGAGCAGTAAGTAACATAATATAAAAGTTCTTGTAGTTCGTTGTAACTTTGATCGATGGTTTAAGAAAAGTGTATTTGAAAGGTAAGTTGCGATTTATGAACTATTCAGTTTAGAAAAAATGATATAGGAACCTCAATTTAATTTTTGAAGACCGATTCATAGATAAGTATGGGATGTAATTTTTTTGATTTTCAGTTCTGTTTATAGGGAACTCCCAAAATTAATGTTTTTTTTTTGTTTTTGTTTACCGACCACCAAATTACCAAGTTTCAACAGTATAGTTCTTATAGTTTCGGAAAAAAGTGGGTGTGACATACGGATCGACAGACAAGACAGAGAGATTAGACGAATCCATAAGGGTTCCGTTTTTTGCCATTTGGCTACGGAGCCCTACGGTGGAGAGGAAATATAGTGAGAATTGCTGGCAACCAACTGACAAAAATCGTTAAAGACAGAAAACTTCGGAAAATACATGAAGAAGCCCAAACAATTAGAATTAACCAACACATAATTATAATTTATTTAGTTTAACAATATACAAGTTATGTTTAAATACCAATTCATAATAATTATACGTTTTACAGTTGTTTTTATTGTAATTATGTATGTGTAATTATTTAGAAACAATAAATGTTTATAGATAAGTAGATAAAAATAATAGTATTTATTCTGTTAAATAACCATTCTGAAAACAACTGAAATATTGACGTAATGAGCTAATGTTTTTAATTTAACTATCATCAATGATATGTAAGAGGTTAGTGTCTTGGACTGTAGAGTCAGTGGTCTTAAATTCAAAACTTAGAAGTTAATTATCTCATACTGAAACAATGAATAAAACCATCTTTAGAAAACCTGCATGTCTGAGAATTCTTGATACCTCGTCTTTGGACTGAATCAAAATACCGAATCAGGTGAGCCCGCCGGCTTTGTACAACTTATTTTGTATGTAGACTTCTATGCGAATAAATTTATTTTTGTCCCATGGTAAGATAGAGTATAAGACAGCGCACGCAAGTTCAAGTAACTGTATGTCTTCGACGGGACACATTAAATACTAAAGAGACTAATGGATTTCACTATTAAAAGGTCGGTTTTGGTATTAGCTGGATTTAACTACCAAGAAGAAGTTATGTATTTTGTCATATCTGCTGCTTACCTGGTTCTTGAGCTTCTGAAGTGTCGGTGTCATCCGCATCTTGTAAGAAGTTTGCGAAATGCAGTGCCGCCAAGTCTGAATGTGCATCTCTTAGGGCGGCCTGTGATCGCACATAGCGGCGCCGAGCTCGTGAACCCGCCGCAGCCGCACGCCACCGCCATGTACTGCGGCCGGAGACTACGTTTTCCGATATTAGGGTTTCTGTGGATTTTCAAGATGATCATAACACAATTATATGATAATATTAATCATTGAGTAAGTAGTAAGTGTTGAAACCGGTGGTAGAGACACCCGCTGAATTTGTTTTGCTGGGTATTCATGGTTGGAGGGCATTAGATCTCGTGGTAGCATTAAAGCGCGACCGTCGTTATTAACATAAGTTCCACCATAGTGATAATATTGAATTTTTACATTAATATAGACAGAACAATTCAGACAGGGTGTAGTTAAATATTTAAAAATATAAATTTCAATAATTGAACTTATAAATAATATCTTTAACATTAACTTGATATAAGTTAAGGTAGATAAAACATTCGAAAATAAGTACAGGAACTTATTTTACAAGTAAATACACAAATCAAAGTGTATCCTTAAATCTAGCCAATACATAATAGTTAAGTATATATAAGTAGGTAATAATAACACTCACTCATCATATATTTGGCGACACAAAGCGTAGAAAAGTTAAAGTTGGCTTCTTCTAATGTAATAACCGCGTCGCTGTTGCTTGTTGGCATCAGAAGTTCTAAAAGTTCCAACTCTGTAAGCCCAAACTCCGAACAAGTTATGTAACCTACGAACAAAGAAGAATTGGAGCTGAAGTTGGATATTCTTTCTAATATGTTTGATTAAGTAGGGTGTTAAATGTTATTAGGTAGATGTTTAAAAATCTAAACTATTTCTTCCAATAAGTGTATCAAAAATGAGTTTTGTATCCTTTCATTTCTTCAACAGTAATTTTTATTTGAATAAATTAGATTAGATACTTACTTGCTAATTTACTAAACGCTTGAGAACCGAAGACACGCTCTAAATTATCGAAGGCACCATCTATATAGTCTCCATGGCTATTATTCGCTGCCGACTCTTCTATTGCATCCAACAAATAGTAACAATTCTGTACTTTGAATTTTTCTTTCTGAGCCGGCGTTAGTTGCAACTGATCTAAGGATACAGCACTCGTACATACTAAAAACACGTTTCTCGGTAAAGACATAGGCAACCAAGACAACCCAGTCACTATATCACACTCCAAAGGATTAACTCTATGAACGTTATCAATAAATATCAACAATATCTCATTCTCCATCTCCTCACACCTTCTTAACAGACTTTGAAACCAGTTGTTAATATACAACGGATCAAAACTCGCATCTTTCGGCAGGTAGCCTTCGGGAATGTTTAAAATTATCGATATCTGTTGACACATCACCCGCAGAAGCTCCAAGTTATAGGCCGATCTCGGTGTAGAAGCGGAAAATCTTATTATTCTTAGAACTGGCTTCGGGAATATCTCTTCACATTTGAAGTATAAATGCGTTAATAGAGTACTTTTTCCTGAAGCATCCGGTCCATATATTAAAGTCGGTGGATGTCGAGTGCGATTCTCATAATTTTCCTTAGCGTTATTTAGAATAATTTTGGCTGTTTCTTCGATTTGCTTAACGGTAACCTTATACAAACGATTATGTTCTATACATATCCTAAGATGAGTGATGTGTTCCAGAAATACTTCCTGTAAGTTTAAAATTAAGTCAATAAATTATTCAGCTGAAGAAAGTTGCACACGTTGAACTTCTGATCGAAGTTCTTGAATGTTAGCGCTCAAAGTAAAGATAATCAAGCAAAAGTAGATAAAAGAATTTCTATAAGGTATTTCTTTATTTAATCATTATTAATAAACGTTACCTGTACAGTCTTTTTTCTTCCCTTGCCTTGGTCAGGTTCGGTGCTCAAACTTTCGTCCATTAGTTCACTGACTAGAACTTGTACCTTTTCTCTGAAGGGAGCCAGTTTTTCTTCGTTATCAGATACTGAGTCAGTCCTTGAAGAATCCGCTGACGATGCCCTTTAACATATTTTTAGTAAGATTCAATCACGAAGGAATATTTACGTAATTTCTCGTGATACATATGTGTACCCACAGCTATATATCAAACTATACATTTCCAGTATAAGCTGACCTGTCATTGCGTGGAAATCCTATACAAGGCGAGATCAGCTTATACTGGAAATTTATAGCTTGATATGTAGCCGTGTATACTAATATTATAGTTTTAGAATTTGGTGAAAGGAAAATCAATATGCTTTCTGATTAATATACGTGTTGTAGTAATATGTGTGTTTATATTGTACTGTAATTTTAGTGATGATTGATTTAATGTTTTTTAGGGTATGTTGTCTTACCAAAGATATTCTCTATATTTTTATATTCGGTCGTGAAAAAGCCGTATAGAAAAATACTGTTTCAAATTCAGTTTTTTTATGAATTATGATTCAGTATAACAAAAGAGAATAATATTCTAAAATTTATTTTTACGAGACTCTCACGATGTCGAGCACGAGGCAGTATTTTATACAGAAATAATTTAGATCTTAATCTAATCCAGTTAACATGGAAGATTGGCTCATTGTACACATCGTGGTTCAATTTAAATTTATGATTCCAAAATGAAGATACATTTAATTTATCTATACATATAAATAAAATTGGAGTGTCTGTTTGTTACATTGAAATAACCGTTTTTTACAACATGTATATGAATATATATACGGTACATACACCAAAATATATTTTTTTACAATTTTTGTATGTCTGTCTGTTTGTTCCAGCTAATCTTTGAAATGGCTGGAGCGATATTGACGGAACTTTTATTGGCAGGTAGCTGATGTAATAAAGAGTAACTTAGGCTACGTTTATTTTAGAAAAATTGGTTTATTTTAGAAAAAAAACGAAAAAAATATCATTAAATTATAAAGTTTAACGCGGGTAAAACCGCGGGGCACAGCTAGTTATTTAATAAAACTATACTCTATTCTTTTATGTTGTTAGAAGAGTGAATCGAACTCTATATTTTCTTATATATTCCTATAATTATGAATGTATTTTACATTCATAATTATAAGAAAATATAGGGTTCGATTAAATTATGTAATCACTCGTAAAATGTAACGTAACATGTTAATCCTTGTTTCTTTGTTAGATATTCTACATTTCAGATGATTGATAGAGCTTTCAGCGTGAGCTTTGGGGAATATTTTAGACCCTTTGTTAATTAACAAAACGTCAAATAATAAATACTTCGTCAAGTAGACGAACTAATGAATCACCCGACGTAATATTTGTTATTTTCAAAGTGTTTTTAAATAAAGTTTGTAATTTCAGCTATTACTGTTAGCATATAATACATATATAATGTAACCAATTAGACTTGGTTACACAAATTACTACTAAGTTATTGCAGTGTATGTACATAGTAAAATAACATTAGATCCATTTAAAAAGTATATATACTTCAATAGTATCTAACGGCTAACTAGTAGTGAATTGCAGTGTTGGAGTCGTGAATTTTCGTGGCACCTAGACTTTTCAATATGTGAGTTTAGACGTATTTTGGTTGTATAAGTTTTGGTTTGGGACTGTCTGTGTGAAATAATGTGGATAGAACTAGAATAGTGCCGCGGCCGTTGTGAAAGTTTCTACAGACAGTGGACCGATTAGGTGCTACTGAGGCTGAGCCGTGCTCAGATAAAATGTAGAATCATCATCATAGGCACACGAAAGATCATTTAAGCTGCATCAATTTTCAAAGATCGACATTTACGCAGTTGCTTGGTAAGACCGATAACATACAGGCTGGCCGAGGAGTTGACGTTCAAACGCAAAATTTAGATACTTTATGATGAGCAGTATCCGAATCACCCCCCATGTGTGTTCTACGATTTTACGTAGTTTTCGAGATAGAATTTGTTTAATGATTTTTTTCGTAAATTTCACCTAACATCAGTTTTCGATTTTCTTCTCGTTCTGTTGAACATTTCTGGTTCAGTTTCTTTTCTGTATAAATGGATATAATGTAATTATGTAATCGTACATACACTATACAGTACAGTAATGATAAAATTCGTGTTGATTTTTTTTCCTGACATGTACTAAGTAACCACTTAGCTACCGATATTTGGTTAAAGAGAAAGAAAATTAAATAAAAAGTAAGTAACACAATCGAAAGATCAGGCGCAGTTATAAAGGCTTTAAGTGCACTATCTCACTGCGGCATGCGGCGCGTAATTGAGTTAAGCTGAGTTGTCATAAAAGCTCGCTCAAATCTAAAACCTGATTTATACGCCATTTATCGATTAGCTAGTAGGTTAAATTAAATGATCCTCATTAAGGTTTTTCTGCAGATCCTGCTGAAGGCTATCAGCATAAACTAGGTAGGGAACATCCAACCCTCATTTTCAGTCGAAAAACTTACTAGAAGCTCACGGGTGGTGGCATCATGTCAATAGTTTACTTCACTACAATTCTCTCATATACAAATATAGATGTAGTAGTACTAGGCCCGTAGGTCATTTGAACATGTTGACATCAAAATATTCAAATGACTTGAGTCGAAAAATACCCTTGAGTTGCCATTTTACTGGATTAACTGTTTTCAAATGTTGACTAGTATCCTCGCAACGTGACACTGTTAATTTTAGTTACTGGACTGATTGTCTTGAAAATTATGTTAATAAACATATGAGGTTATGTAATTGATGAGTTTTTCATTTGATTGTTTGTTCATGAGTTGGGCAAATCTATTTACCAGGTTTTCGTGTACGACATCTAGATATAATAAAATCGTAGGAAAGTCAAAACTGTACATTGTAAATATTTTTTGAAGGATACTTGGGGCGTGATCTACGATCGATATTGACGCCAAAAATATAGTTTTTAGAATTTTTGTCTGTTTATCTGTTTGTCTGTATGTATGTCCGGGCTAAATTCAAAAAGTACTGCATGGATTTACTTCATATTTTCCATGAATATCACTAAGAGGTCGGGTCAACACATAGGCTACATATTATCACGCTATCACCTACGGGGGAGGAGCTGTGATAATTTATAAAATTTAACGCGGATAAAACCGCAGGGCACAGCTAGTACTTTATAAAACTAAATACTTCAAGATCAACTATTTCCTTTTTTTTTTAAGAGAACAAAATGAATAACGGTTAAAATCTAGTTGAATAGTAAATCACATCATTTGAAATTCGAACCAAAAACTTTTGATTAATAAAAGGGATGGTTGTAATCCCCAAGTCATAAATATGGTATACTAAGATAATGGCGGTTTTGATTTTACTCTCAGGGGTTGGTAATCTGACCTTGATAGAAATGTTTGTTTTGTAAAGTGTAGCCCGGAAATGTCAGTCTCACTAAATGATTTATAACGACAATCAAGAAGGGTTTTACTTATATTATTTTCTGCCACACTAACAATCATCTTCATCATCATAATATCAGCCGAAAGACGTCCACGGCTGGACAAAGGCCTCCCCAAAGATCTCCACAATTGCCGGTCTTGCGCTATCCGCATCCAGCGATTTCCAGCGACCCGCACAAGATCATCGGTCCATCTTGTAGGGGGCCTGCCCACGCTGCGTCTTCCGGTTCGTGGTCGCCACTCGAGAACCTTTCTGCCCCAGCGGCCGTCGACTCTACTACACTAACAATAGTCATTAGAAAATCTGTCAGTATACCATGTCTATCTCTCCATGGCAAACTTAAAAACTCTTAGTACTAGAAAGCTGTTATTTGATCAAGAATTAATCACGCTGACAAAGTACTAAAATAAATCTACAAAAAAGAATTCGCCTACATGTGGAGTGGAGACATTTTTTTCGTCTGTCCCATGGTTTGGGATGTTGTCGACTTTTCGATATAAAGTTATTGCAAATTTTTGTTAGAGCTTTTGCACTCAACAGCTGATCATTTATTTTTGAATAAGTTAAACACTTAACGGTAGTATTATATATAAAGTAAGTTAAAAGTAAAATAATCTCAGTTAAATAGGCTTTTCAAATTAACGAGAGTTTACCAGCTTATAGAATATTTTTAAAGATGTAAATACAAAGTTTTCGTACAAATTCCATTAAAAATTATATTATAATTTTATGTGATTACACATAAAATTATATATTAAAAATATTGCATATGGTACTATATTACTTAGCGTTTTAATCTTAATATTAATATATCGGTATAGTAGTCTAAGCTTCTAATTAATTATATTATTGTGATAAATGACTACAGACCCCATCACTGTGCCTGGCTTGACAGGCACTGGGCCTGTTTGTGTAGAATTGTAAATAAAAAAAGTAATAATAATATCCTCCTAGCCGAATTTCGGCCAGAGTGCCCAGTTTTAATGAAGACCAATCATGTATGGGACACATTATAGTGCACAAATGTGTGCCCACACACAGGGGCACTTTCTATTCCATCAATCTCATGATCCGATGGGAGGACTAGTGACACGACCGGAAAGAAGTCAAGTACAGGACCGAAGGTTTTACGTGCTCTCCGAAGCATGGGATATAATACCGCCAACTCCCAGACGCTATACTGCGAGTTTTTTTTTTCAGAAAAGTCCTAAACAGTATTTACCTTACCCGGGATTGGAACCCAGGACGTCGTTATCTGCGGGTGAACACTCTACCGCTTGACCAACGAGGCAGGTAATAAAAAAAGTAAAATAAGCATAATATAACCATTGCAACTAGCAAACTAATTTAATAATCGACGAATTTTACATAACTAGCTGTGCCCCGCGGTTTCACCCGCGTTAAACTTTACAAATGATCACAGCTCCTCCCCCGAAGGTGATAGCGTGATAATATGTAGCCTATATGTTGACCCGACCTCTTAGTAATATCCATGCAAAATTTGAAGTAAATCCGTGCAGTAATTTTTGAGTTTAGCCCGGACATACATACAGACAAACAGACAAAAATTCCTAAAACTATATTTTTGGCTTCGATGTCGACAGCAGATCACGCCCCAAGTATCCTTTTTTAAAAATATTCAATGTACAGTTTTGACTTTTCTACGATTTTATTATATGTATAGATAAGAACTTACTCTAGCCTGATGATATGGGTATCAGGTAATATATCTTCTATCTTCTTTTGTAGTTCTTTTAACCTTGTGTGTGCTATAACTGCCAATTTGGAGTCCGCTGGATCTGGGTCTGGTATCTCTTGAAAGACGGCTATCAAGCCTTTGGGATGATTACCATTGGAAAATAGTTCTGAAAATATTTAAGCAGATTAATCGTCTTAAATGGGCAAACATACATACACAAAAACACAATTTGTGTTTTTTTCATATACGAGTACATATAAAAAAAAAACTACATACTAGATTTCGTTCAAACCAATTTTCGTTCTTAGTTTACATGGTAATGTACATCATATATTTTATATATATCACATATCTTAAATAGGCAAACATACATACACACAAACATAATTTGTATTTTTTTCATAAACATTTATGTTTATTACATGTATATGTAAAGATACCGAGTATTTTTTTTTTGACAACGCGCGTACTATCAATCTAATCCCTGTATCGCGGGGTACTTTACAAAAATGTAATAGACGGACAGAAATTACATCCAGACTCAGAGCAACTATTTATGGGATACATAAATAGTTGTCCGGCGCGGGACTCGAACCCGGGACACGAAGAGACGAGGTGACTCTGTTAGCCGTCTTTGAGTATTTGGTATGCCACTTTACATTATTATAAACTTTATTATTATTATTGTATTTTTCTATAATTATAATAGAGCTCTTATTCCTCCAAAGGCTGTCTGGAAGAAATCACCTAATGCGATAAAATTTATTTATTTGTATTATGGAATGATATGTCTATAGTAGTAATTGCCTGTGATCGAATCCTTGGCTTTATTTTGAATCCCTTGAAGTATGGTATTCCGATGCTTTAATAATAACCTCTGATGACAGCAGTAAGCAATAGCCCGAATTTGGTATTTTTTTAACACCTCCTTAATGCTCTGTAGCAATTATAACATATTAAATGAAAATACTAAATCGCCACATAAAAACCAATACGAAAATTGAAAATTTCTTTAATTAATTAATCTCACGCAACCATCGCATCGTTTCCAAATAAAAAAACCAATAGGCCCGTCGTTTTCTTTTGTAATTGTTTTCTTTTAGTTTTATAAAATACGTGCTTAATAACTTATAACAATCGTTTACCGATACTCATTAAAATATCGAATTACAATCTGGAATAATGTATTACGATTGAGCTTTTTCCATTAAAAAATTAATTGCTTTTACCACCCAGCTTAATTTGAAATTATAGCTATTAATTATCTCTGTGTTTTATTCTTACGTGGTAGTGTTTAATATAGAAAAAGATTGGTGTATAAATTCTCTACAGTAGTTTTATTTTAATTTATTAGCCGGAGGTTCACAAAAGACTACGCGCGAGATTGGTAAATCCAAAGAAACTATAGGAGATATCGAAATATTATACTTGAAACCTAAATAAATAAATGTAAATAAATAAACCTTAATTAATGTACTGATATTTCTTATGGTTCATTCTAAACGAAAAAATCTGGGATTAAGCACACGGAACTTTTTTATGTTCAATACTTAATTACTTATCGTATGGACATTTACCTTAGTGCCAGTGTTGTTCAAGCCGCCCATTAGGCCTCTGACATGCTGACATGGCTTAACGACAGTTGCCTAATGGCAACAGTCGTTAAGCCATGCCATGTCATTGAAGACATTAGGGTACAACTGGGACCGACAGCTTAACGTGCCCTCTGAAGCACGGAGACGCTCAGAAATCAAACCACTTTGGCGGTCACCCATCTATGGATTGACCCCGAGCCTAGTTGCTTGACCTCACCAATCACTTACGGACCGATGAGAGCATGTGTCTGTTCAATGTTCATAAATTTGTCACATATTTTGTAACCTAAATTAATTAAGTGACACGAAAACACAATTCTATTAATATTAACGCGGTTTCTGATACTCAATGTTTTTAGTCAAGGTATGACAAAATATCCTATCTATCCATTAATGTGTTTCAATACTTTTACCTTTTAAAATAATACCAGCCAAGGGCGAGGAAATCTCGCCCACGCGGGTAGCCGTGCCATTGTACAGGATTATCGGTTATCAAGTAAAAAGCATCGAGTGAACTAAGTTTCTTTTATGGGCACAATATTATTTCATTAAATTATGTTATTTGTTTTTTGTAGTGGTAACCGAAATACACCTATTACGGTTCATGAGATACTGACGGACGGAGGGACGAATAGACAAGGCTTTATCATATCAGCCGAAAGACGTTCAAAGCTGGACAAAGTCCCAAAGGCTCTCCAAAGAAGAAGCTTATTAATAGGATAGTTTCCCTTCCCGCTACGCTACGGCTCAGTGCGTCGGAGGTTCGCTGTGAAATAATATTATTTTTCTGCTATTTCGTGATTGTTTTGTGACCTGTGTTTTGTTTCTAGCTTTAGTGTTAGTGCTAAATACTACAATCTGTAAGTTTTTTAAGTGTTTTAATAAGTAATATCTGGATTTTTGTTCAAATTATCGTTCGGTGAGTAAGTTTAACTTTTTTCTTGTGAGGGTACCGCGTCATAGTCACAGTTACTTGTTATCGTGCTAAATTAGTTATCGTGCTGTTTACATTAAAGCGCTTGCTTATTTCGTGTGAATAACATGTCAAAAATGAATGATGTCCCCCCCGATAGAGGGCGAAACGCATTTGGGAGAAGTAAACAGACTCCCAGAACGCCCCCTTCAGGCTTCAACAAACGAGTGTTAGACGATGCGTCACCGACGTTTTGTACTCCCGATGGTCAACAGGAATCGGACAATAAACGTTTTCGGGGATCTCAATCCGATTATTCGTCTTCATTAAATATTAGCGATACAAACAGTGCGGAATATAATTATTGCGATCTTGTGACACAAGCTTCCGTTTATCTGTCAAAGGTTAATGAATTAGTCAGTGATTCCAACTCGGGTATGAATATCGCGAATAAGCTATCGGTGATGGATTGTACGCAGCGCCTTACCAGTATTATTTCATTACTTGCGCTTAAATCTTCATGCAATGAAACTAAATTGGCGAACGCAGAACGTCAGTTAGATCTTTGCGTAAATAAAACCAATTCTGAGATTCCTACGTACGCGGAACAATTAAAACTGCGTTTACCGAAAAAAACCGCCGCCCCCATAGTACAGACGCGAAAACCGGTTCCTTCAATTATTGCGTATCCCACCGCTGAGCGATCAGCGGAGTACGCGACTTCGTCGGCGACCAAGGAAGCGCTTATGAAGGCTATAAAACCCGCGGACGACGGTTTTCAAATAGTAGGCGTTAAAAAAACTTCCAATTCTGGCGTTGTACTCCGAGTGGCAAATGAAACCCAACTCAATAAAATTCGCTCTGTCGAGGCCATTCGTTCGGCGGGTTTAAAACTTCAAACTCCATCCGGGCGACGACCGCGCATACTTATAAAAGATATACCGTCGTCAATGGACGACCAGGTCTTTTTAACGGCGTTATACAGGCAAAATATCAAAGATAGTGATCTTAAAGTCAGCGAAGACGATTTTACGTCTAAAACTAAAATTGTGCGCAAGCGTAACGTAGCTAATGGGCGCAAGTGGGTGGGAATTGAGCTCGAACCGGAGATTAGAAAACATTTAGTCAGCACTAAAGAAAAACTTTTCATCGACTGGGCTACATGCCGCTTTATTGATGATTTAGAGGTAGTTCGGTGTTTAAACTGCCAGCAATATGGGCATGTTTTCAAGTACTGTAGTAATAAATTACCTACCTGTGCCTTATGCGCAGAAGCACATCCCACAAAATCATGTAAGCACCACAATGACCCAGAATTTAAACCAGTTTGTGCATCGTGTAAAACATATAAAAAACCTCACGACCACAAATGCGGCTCGGACAACTGCCCCACATTTAAGCATAAACTTGAGCAGTTAGTGCTAAATACCAAATATTAATATGGCTTACTTAAAAATAGGGCAGCTAAATCTTCACAACGATAGGGTTGCGACATCAGAGTTGGAAACTTTAGTCAATGAATACAACTTAGATATAGTACTTGTACAAGAACAATATCAATATGCGCGTTTAAAAAATAAATTGGTGCAGCTAGACAACAAATCACGGGCTGCTATTTACGTAACGCGTACTAATTTTACGGTAAGCGCTATGCGAAACCTCATGACGTCACACTGTGCTGTCGCTGAAATATCATCCCCATCCTGGAAAGTTTACGTAGTGAGCTGTTATTTTCAGTATTCAGATCCTGTCGGTCCCCATTTACATCACTTGCGCCATGTTTTGATGTCCCTCAAAGGACACAAAATTATTATTGGCGCAGATGTTAACGCATCCTCTACGTTATGGTATGGCAAATACCGTTCAAGCGATACAGAACGGCGGAACGCCGTCGAAGATTTCGTCGCTGAGATGAATCTATCAATACATAACACTCCTGATGCACCGCCTACTTATTGTAGCCCTACTGGCGAATCTTTTATTGACGTCACTTTTTCAAGCTCAGACGTCCGAATAGATGGATGGCGTGTTTTGCCTGACGCTTCATCCAGTGATCACCGCTTGATCGTGTACGAGTTTGTTCCTCGGTTGGCACAAAGACCTACGGCTATTTACGGTAACTATAGATATCGGCTCAAAGGGGCCGATTGGGATTTTTTCAGAGCTCTTTTTGCCGCGCATGCCAGGGATTTCACCCGGGATGAACTAACAACAGAGGAATGTGCTGTAATGATGTCGGACACTTTTACCTACTGTGCCGATATTGCCATAGGCCGCGTCCCTATCACTAATATTCGAAGATGCGATTGGTGGAATAACTACTTAATTAAAGTTCGATGTGAATTTCGGAGAGCACGTAAAAAATATAATAAACTAAAAAAACGTAAAATTGTAGGCGATGTTTTAAATAATGCATATATAAATCTCAAAATAGCGCGTTCACGTTACCGCTCGTCAATAGAGAAATCCAAAGGCAATCTTATTAGAAAAATAGTCGATAAATTAGATAAAGAAGGCCCGTGGTCGCCCCTATACCATGAGTTTAAAGCAAATAGGTCTATAGATTTAGCTTATATTCAAAACATAAAAATCAATAATACCTACACCAGTGGCATAGAGGAGACCACGGAATCCTTACTTAATTCGCTCATACCTGATGATAGTTCCTTTAACGATAATGACTACCATAAGCAGATTAGACAGTGGGCAAACAATCCACCCGCTACCTATATGTCTAGTCTTCCTACAATCAATGAGTTTATGAATACTGTGAAATCGCTACCTGTTAACAAAGCTTCAGGTGAAGATAAAATATCCAACAAAATGATAATAGAAGCCACAAAACAATCCGGTGATTCAATACTAAAAGTTTTTAATCGTTGCATATCTGAAGGGACTTTTCCGCGTTCTTGGCGAAGCGGTTTTATTCGTATTATACCAAAAAATGGCGATAAACTGCCTGAAGACCCTAAGTCATACCGACCAATAACGTTACTGCCTTCCTTGGGCAAGCTTCTAGAACGACTTATTGTACTGCGATTGCTGCCGGGAGGACCAAAATTTCACGGAAATCAATTTGGTTTTACTGCGGGTAAATCGACAGTGGATGCAGCTATCTCAGTGAGGAAAGCTGTAAACTCGTCCGAATGTAAATACGTTTTGGCCATATTCCTAGATATTTCAGGGGCGTTTGATAATACTTGGTGGCCAATTTTGTTACAAAAACTTAAGTTACGCGGTTGTTACAGTAATATATATTCGATAATCACATCTTATTTCGTACATGGCTCTGCAACTCTTAAGCTTGGTCACTTCAGAGTCACTAAATCGTTAACCATGGGTTGCCCCCAGGGCTCAGTGCTCGCGCCGTATCTCTGGAACTTGGGTTTTGATGACTTCTTGACATTACCCTTGCCATCACGCTGCTCTCTAACGGCATATGCTGACGATGGCCTCTTACTTATACAGGGTAACTCCAGGAGAGAGTTGGAAAATCTGGCTCAAACTTGCTTAAGTATGATAAGTGAATGGGGTAAAAGAAATCGCCTTACATTTGCTCCTCATAAAACCTACCAACTCCTTCTTAAAGGTGAACTAAAATCCCCCCCGGGCGTAAAACTTAATAATGTTACTGTAAAACGCAAAATATCAACCTGTTATTTGGGTTTAGTTTTAGAAAAGAATTTCTCGTTTATAGAACATATTAAATCAGTTGGGGAAAAAGCTAAGCGAAACTTTTTTGCACTTACAAGGATATCGACGGCAACCTGGGGCCTCTCTTTTAATACTCTTAAAATCATTTACGGGGCAACCTATCTTGGGTGTATATGCTACGGCTCGCCTGTGTGGGCTGATAGGGCTACCATCGGAGCTGCTCGCCGTAAATTACTACAAAGCCAGAGGTTGGCGTTGATATTTCTGTGTAAAGCCTATAGAACAGTGAGCACAGAGGCCCTACCTGTCCTAGCGGGTGTACTACCGGTTGATCTTGAAGTACAAAGACGAGCAGCAATGTATTATTCTACGCGCGATAATTTAGAAAATGATTTCTTATCATTACGCGACCGTGCGAAAATAACCAGGCTATTTATGCCAATAGCTGACTTAAATAACGAACTACTAAATGAATGGCAATGTCGATGGAATACGTCAACCAAGGGTCGCCATCTGCACCAGTTCTTTCCGGACGTACGCGAACGGTTAAATAAAACTTGGCTAATCATAGACCATTGTGTTGCACAATTTCTTACCGGACACGGCAATTTTAAAAGTAAATTGTATAGTTTCAAATTAGTATCTTCACCAATCTGTCTGTGCTCAACATCCAGTAACGAATATGAACAAACTGCTCACCACATCCTGTGGGAGTGTGATCTCTGGCAAAATCAGCGTGATATTATGTTAAACAGCTTGCAACCAATATCTGGAGTAGTTTATTATACGGATCTTGTAGCAACAAGGAACAACTTCCGTGCGTTTAAGCGTTTTTGCCATACCTACTATTGGAATCAAATATAACAGCTCACTTAGGACCCTTAAATTGATCCTCGGTGCTTTTGCAGCTGGCTTCTCTAGTTGCAAATCTCTCATTTTATGAGGCTATAGCCTCTTTACATCATTCTGTCTCCCGCTTTGCTCTGGAGGGAAGTGGAACTATTCATTTTCTAACTCCTCCTTTTTTCTGTTTCTGATTAAATTCGTTGCGGGATCCAAGACAGTTAAAGCGATTCCCCGGGACATGCCTGAGCTTCACCGCTCAGTGTCATTTCATTGTGTGCCACTGTTGATCCTGGCTTACAGGAGTTGCAGTGGTGGGTAAGAGGGAGGGACTAGTCCCGATATTTAAAAAAAATAATAGGATAGTCCGACAAAAAACCCTTATTTCAGTGCAATCGAAAATTTTAAGATAAACTTAATAAAGTCGAGATATGCCTATTATTATTTATCGAGTCTATTTAATTCTAATCTAATTTTATTTTTAAAACACGTACGGAAAATGTATAACATAACTAGCGGCCCGGTACGTGCTTCGCTACGTATAACGCATAGTAATAAAAAAAATGATTATTTAGTTCATTTATTCAAGACTTCACTTTTTCTAGACTTTTTTAAATTTTCTCTACGTACAAACCTTCCCTGGACTTCCACGAATAATTCAAGACCAAAATTTGCCAAATCGGTTAGGGCGTTGTTGAGTTATAACATTACAACGAAAAGTGGCATTGATTTTTATATATATAGATGTATATGTTACGGATACCATTTAAAATATGTATATATTTTTTTAAAAGTATCCGTATTGGCATGAAACATTTCCCTATCTCAGTTAGTACTACATTTCTGCAGTGCTGATCTGTTCGTGCTCATCATCCGATAAGGTCAATGGTATTTTATTATTGCGTATCCAACATTCGTACAAATTTCATTAAAATATAAAAAAAGCTTTACCAACTACTAAAAAGTTTATATTCAATACAGTGTTGTGAAAATAATAGTTTCAGCATAGTTATAATGACATTTGTTAGTAATATTCGCAACAGACCGACGCATGTCGAGGCGGTGGCGTGTCTGCATAATAAACAGATAAGGGAAATAACGCCGTATATTCCGTGAAAGCCGGCACGTGTTTGACGCAATACGTCGAATATATATACACGCCAATGGCCCGGTTCAGCACGATCACACACAAGTAGAATGTATATGTCATCATGTACCATAGTTTTAATACTCAGTATAATATCCTGGGACATTTTTACACACGGCCATCTGATCTCAAACTATGCAGACCTTGTAATATGGAAACCAGATAACTGATAACTTATATGAATAATTACACCCAGACTCAGGAGTTCAGGACAAACCGACATGTTCATGCACACAAATATCTTTAGCGCCTCATACTATAGTCAAATTGATTCAAATGCTTTGACGAATTTATTCGTATGTAATCCTATGTTTATTATGTGGCAGTGTACATATCATGAATACTCGGCGGACCGTTTGGCGTCGTTGATAGATACGCTGCCTTTCACGCGGGAGGTCGTGGGTTCGATTCCCACCCGGGACAAATATTTGTGTGCATGAGCAAGGAACATGTCCTGAGTTTGGGTGTAAATTATCTATATAAGTATGTATTTACAAAACAATAATAGAAGATAAAAGAAAAATAGTAGATGTAGTATATCAGTTATCTGGTTTCCATAGTACAAGATCTGCTTAGTTTGGGATCAGATGACCGTGTGTGAATAATGTCCCAGGAAATTATTATTATTAGTTAATTGATTACACAAAGTGATAATGCGCGGTAAGATGTTTATTTCTTGTTAATTTACAATATAACACTCTTTATCGTGCACCAATTTTGGAAATTCGGAATGAAATTACATGAAAACGCCATATATGATTTCTTAAAGACGATCTTAGGATATACAAGAGTTCTGTGGAATGGTAAAAGTTAATGAAACGTAACTATTTAGCAAAATGAGGCAGCTTAACAAAAGCAGAAAAAATAAGTAGAAAATAGTGATTATTACCATAAATAAATGTACTTATAGCATTTACCTCGATAGTGTGTTGTGACTTACCCACATATTGAAGAGGTGGTTAGTTATTATTGGTTGTCTAAAAAATTGAAGAAATTATGTTACCTAGGGCCAATTCACACTGTATCTCGACGGGGCTCCGTAGTAAGTTGGCTACATCTGTCCCATTTGCATGAGCTTCCAGTGCTATCACGTTGAACGCCTTTTGTACTCCATATAATCGGTTTCTTTCCTCCTCCCGATCGAGTAAATCACTGAACCTGGTGGAAAATAGAAAAAAAGGTTGAAGCAACAGTCTAAAATACTCCGTAATTCCCGTGTACTATTACAGCAAGTGAAAAAAAGTGATACTTATAAATTATATAATATAAATTGTCCTAAATCTTGAACATTACTATCTGTTTTGGTAAAGGTTATTACTATTATATACTATTATATTAATGCTTAAAGGTGAGTTCATGGGACTAATTTTAAAATAGACATCTATCATCCTCCATCCCACATTTTAGGGACATTTTGTAAAAGAAAGTACGTTTTCAATACCTAAAGAAAGTAAAAGAAATTACAGTCTTGGTCAACTATTCACATTAACAGCTGCAATGATGATTTGGGGTGTTTGTGTAGCATAATGTATTGGCTAAAAATAAAGAACACACCTCGTTCTTCATTAACAGGTGAAGCGCTAGTTTTTATACTTTATCGTGAGCTTATAAACAACGTTTCTAAATATAGAGATAGTAGTAATCTTTGCAGTAGTTTCTTTAAACCTGTATTTCTTTCAGGGCAAGAAAAGTAGATATAAGAGCGTCTTGGCAGTAAGACGGATCAATGCCATGTCGAAAAAAGACATACTCTCACTGATAATCATAAAAATAATTATTCGCCCGCGTTGCGCAGTGGTTAACATAGTCACCTAGCCATAACCTCAGTGGCTTCGTATTTCGGGTTCGATCCCGCACCCATAAATGGTAATCAGAGTCTAGGTTTGCTTTGTGTTTATTTATTGTATGTATCAAAATAAAAAATCAATATGTAGTGGTAATTCCGCTAATTGTCATGTAATTTGCTTTTTTATATTGTCCTTCTTACATGTGCACTTTTTTGCGGGCGGGAGGGCGGTGCAAATTGCATCTCGGCATGATTAAACTGACATTTAGCAGAATTAACACTACATATTGATTTTTTATTTTGATTGTTATGGATTTCCGCAAAGTAACGCCTGATTCCATTACTTATTGTATGTTTGTAAAAGTCCCCCGCAATACTGAGATTTCCTTCCCTAGTGTGAACGTTTTTCTAACAGAATCTGTAGGTCACTTTGGAATTTTATAAGCAGATATTATTCAATGAAGAATTCAGTTCTCAAGTGGCCAACTGGGTCGCTGGCAAAGACCTCTACGATTGCCGGCGTAGCGCTACCTGCATCCAGCAATTGTTTTGGACAAAATGATGATAATGATGATGATGATGCTGATGTTTTAATTAATTTTACTTCATAATAGTTGATATTTTTTTATATGTATCACTCCTTCAATGTAGGATAGATAATAATTTCTTTCCATCTTTTACCATAAATGTAATCTACGGAAATGTTTGGGAAGTGTTATAAACCAATTAGCAGAGTCAATAACGGAACCAAAACTTGTCGCAAGTTATTAGACCGAAACTTCGTGAAAAGGCACAGGGGAATTTTGTATACGTGAGCTTGTTATCGAGTCCAACACATCGGATAACATAACTCTATTTGTAATTGCTATTATATCTCGTAATTATTGTGAGAGAAATTAATATTTCTTACGCAAAATCGATTACGTAGAATATAGATTAGGTTTTACATAATTTATTCAAACTTTTTGACCAATGAGAACAGCCAACATCAGGCGTTATAACATTCAGTATCTGTCTCTTCTGTTTGAAATAGAGTAGTTGCTTGTGCAATATCTAGTCTAGGACTTCATCGTTACACAAATGGCAAGCAACTTTTTCAACCTACACTTATCTTTGATACATAATAGTGCGCCTAGCTAAATTTCTACTACGGTGGCCATATCAAAAGAAACTAACCAACTCAACAACATAAGCCTACTATAATATCGTCTAATACTGGAAATAGGTTACACAATATTGCCGTTTGGAGGAGTTTGGCGTAGTCACCGCGTTTGGCATGTGAGTTGGCGCCCGCAGTTGGGTAGTAGCTAATACATAGGAGGCACTGTTGCCCAACTACCTAGTATCAACTTTTACGTCACCCACGGGATACCATGAGTTGGCCCTGTTGAATGGCATAGTTAGTAACTACGCAATTCATTCATTAACAACAACAATTCTATAGATCTTGACATTCTAATATTAATCTGATAACCTAAAAAAAATTGGCATACTTAATAATTCTTACAAATAGCATAAATTCTAAAACTTTTTATTATTAACAAAATGCTTTCTTCCTCTCTTCTACTATTATTTGCCCGACAGGGTCCATAATTTTTACATACTTATAAGATTATTATACCATCTGATACATTGTGGAAGCAATAAACGATTGAGTATTGTGTACGCGGCACACGAGACAATTAGCGCATGTCTATACAGCTCTATAGAAATTACATAGATTCATTAATATAACCAAGTTAACAGACTGATCATGGTTTCATATAAAATAATAAAAATTATAGTAGTATAGACAATAATATTAATGATATCAAAATGAATATAGAATATAATAAAATAGAATCATAAATAAAAAATGGATAACTAAATGAATACTTCACTGATAAATTATAGTAGTATGTAGGTAATAATATTAATAATATCCAAATGTAGTAATATATATATATTAGATACATTAGCAAAACTATACCTAAGTAATAATAGAATTTATTATGTCTAACTAAAGACCTCTTCCTCTCTCCTACATTTGCTGTGCCCGACAGGGTCCATAATGGTGCCATATATAATTATAACACCTAATCAACATTGTGGAATGCAAATAAAACATTGAGTATTGGGTAATTTCGAGTTTGTTCAGCAACGTTACTATCGATGTTTATACACTAGTCACTATTACTCGTTCAGTACTAAGGATTTCATGAGACAAATCGATAAATAAAAAGGTCTTCATAAAATATATTCAAACAAATTCCATACGAGCCACTCGACTATCTCAGCTGTTCGGACTTGGAGAATAGTCAATTTACTCAACCTATATGTTTCTTTTTCCTCTTATACTTATTTGTTTTTATCTTTGGGTTTCCTTGTCGCCGCAATAAAAGATAACCTGGGCCCTTTCAGGTACAATATTTATGTGTATGCAACCCTCGTGACTCAACGTTTCTACAATAAATTATTTATTTTACGAGGCCACTGAGTAATCGCGTCTTGTTGGGCCTTACCGGGCCTCGTCCTGGGGGAGCGCTCGTAAATTGTAATGGCCTAAATAGGCGCTGATAAAGGATGATTAAACTCCTTTAGAAATTATGTAATAGAACGCCGAGGAACAATAATTAAAGGATAACAATAGGAAGTTTGATTGAAAGTGAAAATCATATTGTTATAAATAGTTATAGGAAATAACTGAGCCGGTAAGAAATATATGTCTTCTTTTGTTTGTCTTATTCTAATTTCTATTGTGAGCGGCTTCTAATTGAACCGGTGGCGCTTTGTTTAAAAGAAGTACCTTTATCTAATACCCGTTTCGTTACTACAGGTTACATAAGCATTGATTTAACACCAGGATGAGTGACGCATGCAGTAGGTTTAACAAAAATAATAAAAAATAACTATATAAAAATATAGCAAATAAAATGAAAATAGTTCTTTACATTTTCTTAGCACTTTGCAAGTACGAATAACATAAATAAAATAATAAAAAAAAACTAATTAAAATAGATAAATAAATCTATAGTTAGCTATAGTATATTTTTTATTACAATTGGGGATAATAAGACTCCAATTAGGAGAATGCGCTCAGGACCTCCGTGAACTTATCCCTCCTTCCTCCTTTTTCCATCGGACTACCAGGCGCCTGGAGGGTCTCCACCGCTTTGTTGTTGACATCCCATTCGCTTTGCTTCCTCTTTATCATACGCACGGCTAAGCAGTGGAATACTCTCCCGAACGACGTGTTTCCAGACTCATACAACATGGCTTTATTGAAGGCTAGGCTAGAAACAGGCACCTTATGGGCACACGGTCCACCTTCGACCACATCTTCACTTACTATCAGGTGAGCTCGTGGTCAAGCGCAAATCCTTCCAGCATAAAAAAAGTACCAAACCGCATCGATCTATTGCAACTTGGTCTGTATACAAAAGTAAGTTTATTCTAGATAGTTTTTAGCCATGTTACATGAAAATCCGTATAGCCTTTTACCGTGCTAGGTCACAGTATGGTTGGTGGTTTGGAAAGTGGGTACTAAACTGAAACTCAAAAAAAATATAGAGAACAAAAGAAAAACGATCAGTGATTCATACAAATTTTGCAACCATAAAAGATGCACTAAATTTTCTGAGAAAGAAACTGAAACGTGTAGTTTATTTATTAAAAATAAACCTTAACAAACCCTGCAACGTTCTATTCTTGTTTGTCGAAATTGTCAAGAGTTATTTATTTATATCCATTGTTGCGAGTTACAGCTAATAAATACTCTTACAATAGTATTCTATTTGTGAAGAAGTTTTATAATTCATTTAGCTCGATGTATTGCTATAATTTATCATTGCATTTACGAGGGCCGTACCCGCGGTCATTGACCCTTGTAGGTTAATCTAATGCCTGCTTCTGACCCTTGCAAGTCACGAGAGACCCTTTACACTTCGACGAAATGTTCATTGTTTATGAAGCCTATCCACTCACTGCTTTTGGCTATTTAAAACAATGAATTGGTACACTTCTCCTACGTGTCTGAAGCTATGTGTTTCGATAATATTTTATTATATGTCTCTCTACATTGCCTATGTGTTAATCCTGGGTGTCAGCTCACTCCATACCAAATTTTATAGAAATTGCTACAGCCGCTTAGACGTGAAGAAGTAACAAACATACACACTCAGACAGTCACACACTCACAAGCTTTCGCCTTTATAATATTAGTGTGATACATGACAGAGAGCCCTTAATAGGTCTCCATGCATAAATCATCGACTACAAATTTATTTGTGCCATTCTAAAATTAAAAAACAAAGTGATTAAATTAAAACTAAATACGTACTTAACACATCTTTTGAAAAAAATCTTGGCTAAGCACCGTTCGCACGGTCTCTGGTTTTGAGTTAGTTATGTCTAAATCGTTTTTTTACTTTGTTTGTTTAAGCTATTACTTGCTCGCCACAGGAACGCTATCTGGCCATACTTAACTGATACTCAAGGTAGGTTGAATATGAACATGATGTCTCACTACTTTATTAGAAACATTGAACTGAATTTTAGGAAGCTTATGGACGATATATAACGTAGAAACGGAAATTATAAAATTCAAGTCTTACCATTTGTCATCTCCTTCTAGATGGTAACTGCCGTCTCCGTTTAGCCTATAGCAAGCTCTTACAAGAGCAGCTTGCACGGAATCCGGTTTTACCAGTTCTTCAAATAAAGTTTGTGGCATCATGTAAGGCAGAACTGGCTGGTATGACGTGGGGTCTCCACCAATTATGCACTGCAAAAAAAACCATTTTATATATCCATAAAATTGGCACCTACTCAGTTTAAGTGAAACACATCCTCAGCCATTATGATAGCATCACCATCCACATCAGTACGAATGTTGTACATAATGTTTAAATCCTCACCCCCTGAGTACTCTGATGTGGGAACAGTGCCAGGCTGATATGACGAGTATATTTCCAAAGATTCAGTTCACCGTTCGGCTGATCGGATGATGAAAACTTATTTGGACAGTATTAGATCCCTTCAAATTCGCTTCACGAAATACCTTGTGGATTTCAAAACAAAAAATGATTGCAAAGAAAATTATGAGAAACTTTTTGTTATTTGTAAAGAAAGCCAATACATGAAAAGATCAAATATTTGGTGGTTTTGGAGCAATACTACAATGCTGAGATCAAACAACCAGTGGAAAATATTTATAATACTAGGAGAGTCAGAGAGCGTAAACTAGTTCGACCATCAGCTAATAATTATTACGGCCAAAGAACCAACAAATATTTGATCCCAACAATATTTAATCAAATTCCCTGGCTCAGAAGAGACCATGGTAGAATTAGTTAATTTTCACTTAAAAAGAAGTTAAGACAAATATTGCTTACCGAGTTCGCTGATACCTTAGAAGCTTGATACAACTGTCAACGAACATCACCATTTAACCAACTAAAAGTACTCGTAGTTGTGCAATAGTGTTTACGAATACGTAGAATGTTATGTTTATGTACCTAATCTAAGGAACACTATTATGTAACGAGCGCTAATCCCGCCGACAAACTGTTACACAGTTTGGTGGGTTAAAATATAATGTAATGGTTTTTGTTCCAAATAAATGATTAATTTATTATTATTATTTTATTATTGATATGTTAGGATGATGTAGAGAAAACACCGTAGGTGATCATATGCGAATAATACGAGTATTCTTTTAAAAGGAGGTAAAACTTAGCCATTCTGATGTCCGGTGGAATGAAGTTCCAAATAACCATGAGTAGACAAGAAACAAGAGTAAATGAAATTTTATTTTGTGCTATTCCATTAGTTTATACTTACTATAAAATAACCCGCTTTGGATGTTTGGTTGCAGCACCGTATTTCTTGAAGATAGTGACGTAATAATGCGGGATTGGTTTCGTCGCCTCCGTCTGTTCCGTAGTGCATGTCCACGAACTCGATCTAATACAAAAAACAAAAACATGCGTTATTGTGTGTGCTCATTTAATATCAATATAACACACATTAATTTCTATTTATATTAATAATTAATAATATTTAGATAAATATAACATACTATTATTTCAGGAATTATAATGTGCCCTGAAAGTGTATATCGACTTTTCACTCAGAAGTGAGTGAAAAGTCGAAATACACTTTCAGTTACATCAATTTGAGCAAAATTTAAATATTTGCCGCGTTGTTCACATGACACTCAAGCTTTTATATGCTTTAAAACGCCATCCATCTGTGACTTCACCCGCGTGACAGTAGTAGATTAAGTTGGCACGGCGTTATAATATCAATGATCATATAAATTATCAACTGGGCACATTATAATTGCCGCTTTGTAAAAACATTTCAACGCAAAATCACTTTAGTTAAAAATTCTGTTAAAGCAGAAATAAAAATTAAAACCTTTTATGTAGGTATGTGGTTTATACATGAATATGGAATATTGTACAGAGTACCGCTATACCATCTAGTACTTTTCATTTGGTATTAACAAAAAAGGAAAACATTTTACAGTGAAGAAATTATCAGACGAGTAAAATACAGAGTATTACTTATTATTCTTAATCTCCTAAACGACTACCTAAATCATTGCTAAATTACGAAGCATTATCCCTGAAGTAGATAAGACGAAGCCGATAAAAAACACCTACATGCTCCGAAAGGGAATCTCAAATTTGATCTATCAGTGTGTATCGTTCGTAGCTTAATGCAGAGCGCCTAGCTATAATTGGTAGACGGTGCTAGTTTGAGACCCTCCAGATGATTATATTTATGATTTCCTATTTTTGAGGTTAGATTTATGCGTATTTTTAGTTGCAGTAAGGTGTGTTTCCATAAGCTTTTTGACATCGTTACCTTTTTATACGAACTTTCATATTTCCTAACTCGTTTATGACGTTCTCTTCTCAGAATTATATATTACGTAATTATGTAGATTAAGTTAAAATCAAATCCCGCACAAGATGGACCGATGATCTTGTGCGGGACGCTGGAAACTGCTGGATGCGAATAGCACAAGACCGGCAATTGTGGAGATCTTTGGGGGAGGCCTTTGTGCAGCAGTGGACGTCTTTCGGCTGATATGAGGATGATGATGATGATGAAGTTAAAATTAGCTATGAAAAGTAGAACTAATGGTATATTTAATTGTTCGAATAGTTTTGAACATGCGGAGTTTACCTTTAAGTAATAAGTTAAACTGTAGGTAATAGTTACATACCTACGATATTTAATATGAATTTGTACAAACTTGTTGTTGATAAAACTATTAAACAAAAATTTAAAAAAAAATGCCAGTTTTGAGGTCTTCTTGTTCAGTTTCTTCTTCAATGGTAATTTTACCGATTTCGGTGATATTTCACCACAAAATTTTTGTTACGCGTTGTATAGGTAAATAAGTTAAATCTCCTTAAATAGAAGGTATTTTGGTGCATAATCGTTAAAGTCATTAAACCAAAGCGAGGGGAAGTTTGTTCGTGAGACCACGTCTTTCGAAGTTTCCCAAAGTTGCTTCATTGAATCTTACGAGCGGTATTAAAGTTTAACTAATTAATTTTTGTTTTGTCGTGTAAGAATTTACACTTTGCTTTGGTAACGTTGAGCACCAGCACCTTATCAACCGGCTAAATATGACTGATTCCGACTAATCTTGAACGTGTAATAGGCGCACACACATAATTCTTCTATTGCAATTGTTCTGAAATATGTTAGAAAACATAATGTAGTTAAAATCGAATAGAAGTAAAATGGATTCTCTAAGGGCCCGTTTAAAAAAATACATCATAACCTACTAAAAATGTAAATAATAATAATATCTATGGACAATATCTATGGAAAATGTCACACAGATCATCCTAGCCCCAAACTAAGAAAAGCTTGTACTATGGGTACCAGGCGACGATATACATACTTATACAGGTAGATAAATACTTAAATACATAGAAAACATCCATGACTCAGAAACAAATATTCGTGCTCATCACACAAATATTTGCACTTACCGGGATTCGAACCCAGAGCCACCAGCTTCGTAGGCAGGAGCACTACCAACTTGCTCCCACTTCTTTCATAGCCTTTCAAAACTCCATAGCGATGCGATGGATCGTTTTAATACCTATTCTACTTTTACCTTCAATGTAAAGAAATATGTTAGCTAACATTGTTTAACTACTATACTATTGTTCTCTACATATAATAAAATCGTAGGAAAGTCAAAACTGTACATTGAATATTTTTTTAAAAGGATACTTGGGGCGTGATCATGGATATCGAAGCCATAAATATAATTTTTAGAATTTTTATCTGTGTCTGTTTGTCTGTATGTATGTCCGGGCTAAACTCAAAAAACTACTGCATGGATTTAATAAAAATTTTGCATGAATATTAATAAGAGGTCGGGTCAACATATAGGCTACATATTATCACGCTATCACCTACGGGGGAGGAGCTATATAAGTTATAAGATTTAACGCGGGTAAAACCGTGGGGCACAGCTAGTGTATAATATTATTATTATTCGACGTATAACAGGAAATGTAATTATTTCTCGGATTTTACAGGTTTTGAAGGTCCAGCATTAGTACTGACGCCACTAGTACTAGGCATAATTTGTGGAGGACGTTTCACTTTTTTTATCGCGCCTCTCTTTTTTGTGATCGTATTATTTTTTTTATTCGACAGAGAACTATATTCCGATTATCTGCAACAGTTACTTTTGCATTTTAATTTACTGGTTTCTCGTTTGCTTTCCTAATTCTAGTGTTATTCATAAAAATATTGTCTCCTGCTTTTGGGGTTGGGGAATTTTGACCACCTTTTCTATCTCTAATCATAATTTTATTTGATTCTAATTTCTAAAGACATATATATTCGTAAAGGACTTTTAGCCGTTTCCTATAATCTAATAATATATTTTGAGGGTGTTAGGCTTTTCTCCCTATCTAAGTCAAATACGTTTCCTGAATTCGTGTGGCCAAAATCTAGATTCAGATTTTGATTCTCAATTTTAATCTTTACATGTAATTGTTTATATAAACTACTATCATCCATCGTCGATTGTATACACATAAAACTTATGGAATTCCTTACAGTTCGTTATATACACTAGAAGCGTGAGTACCAACTACATCAAATGGTTCATACTGTAAAGGAATCCTAAAATATTCATTGGCAATATACGGACTCGTAAAAGACCTAAGACTATCAGTATCTATCATAAAACTGCATTTAAATCTGGTATACATGTGGCAAGATTAACCGCCGATTGCATTTTATTTTATACGTTTTCTGGGGAAAAAGCCGTTATGCAAAAAATTTCCGCCCTAGAGTTGACAGGGAAAGAGCCCTGAAATTCATTATTTAGTTTATTGTATATTATTTATATAATTGACACGTCGTGAACTTGCAGTGTGCATGTTAACATCCGTGTTACAGATTCACGTTGATGACCGCGCATGTGGAGACATGCGCGGTCTATAACTCACGTTTTGGCTCCGTTGCGCAATCGGAAATGGTGACCTTCTTAACTGCAACGATGCATAATTGTTATTTGCATTATTTGTATCGTTATAACTAAGTCGACTATTGCGAATATCATGATTTTGTAAAATTTCTAATCTGATGCGAATCATTAAAGGAAAATGAGTTGCTTAGGGGAATTATTGGTGCATGTGTACTAGCTAAACTGATAAACGCTGCTGTTTATTTGTTTGACTGTTAAAAGAGCTGTCTCTATTTGGTTTGATAAAATTACGGTAATGATTTGTTGTCTCTTTTTAATTTAAGTGTTGTGCACTTGTCAGTGTGGCAGTTTCCAGCCTTCTCTGTGGTAAGCCTTGTCCTTGACTTCTTTTTAAGCCTCCATTTTCACAACTTACTGGTCCATGTATTTACGTCTTGGTCTGCCTTTCTTTCTCCTTGCCTCAATTTTGCCTTCTATGATGTGTCGAGTTAAATGTCAAACCATGTTATAGAATCATAAATTGTTTGCAAATTTTGCTACTCCAAAACGATTTTTAACGTTTCTTCCAGTATCGAAAGCTTCCGTTAACGAACTAATCAAACCAAATATCTTGGTAAATTATACGAAAAACATTCATAAATAATAGTCTCTGATAATCTAGCAAACTTCTCATGTTTTATGACAAAAATCGAAGTGACTTTCGCCCTTATTAATATAACACATAAGTCTTCAGTGCGTGGGTCACCGAAGTATTGATTTTTTAAACTCGTCCCATGTATGTATCTATAAAATCACGTTCTCCTACTAAGCTGGCGTCACGGCCAGATAACATACTCATTATTACATGAAATAAATATTTATTTTGTAAGGCTTCCCTTTAAAATCTGGTCAATATATTATATTCGCATTTCTTTATAAATAAAGGACATATTCTGGCGTCGCGCTCCCTTGAAACCTAGTCAATCCAAGTAAAGGTATTTGCATTTATTTATAAATAAAGGTAACATACTGACGTCGCGCTGAAATACAGGACTGACCTTAACCATTTCTTGAGGGACACAGATTATGTTCTCCATTGTGAAAGTTTGATTTAATTACTATTTAACAAAAAAGAAAGAAAGAAATCTACTATTTAAAAATAAGTCGGGTTTTCCTTCCTGACGCTATAACTCCAGAACGCACGAACCGATTTCAACGGTTTTGCATTCGTCGGAAAGGTCTCGGGCTCCGTGAGGTTTATAGCAAATAAAATTTAACGCGGGTAACACCGCGGGGCACAGCTAGTACTCAATAATTAATTAACATAGGATAATCTACGACCAAAATACATGCGTTTTCCATCTCTTATAATACACACAATATAGAATTATTACAATACTAACTGCGAACCGCGGTATTACCCGCGTTAAACTTTTTAAATTATCACAGCTCCTCCCCCGTAGGTGATAGCGTGATAATATTCATGCAAAATTTGAAGTGAATCCATGCAGTACTTTTTGAGTTTAGCCCGGACATACATACAGACAAACAGATAAAAAATCTAAAAACTATAGTTTTGGCTTCGATATCGATTGTAGATGACGCCCTCAAGTATCCTATGTACAGTTTTGACTTTCCTACGATTTTATTATATTTTAGGATACAAAAGGAAGTGTTTAAAATTAGGTGATAATGCTCCCAGCATTACTGCTGGGAGCATGTGCTGCTGGGCTGTGCCTCGTTCCTGACTTGTAGTCTCTTACTAAATTAATTGTTCGAAGATCCCTGCTTTACCGTATGTACCGACGTCGGTTAGTGGTCTTAGTTTGTATACGTGACTAATTGATTGTAGTAGTGATCCTGTCTTCACCGCCAAATTAGATACTCACAGTGCAAAAGTTTAAAAAATAATTTTATTTTGACAGCATTACAGCTAATGCAGTAATTAACTTAGTTTTACAATATAGACCATAGGGTCTATATAGACAGTAGGTACCTACTGTATAGTTAAATATCGTTACTGTTATAAAATAAATCTTATTGTAAATTATTTCCTACAATCCGTGTACCTAAATATCTATATGTACCTAGAAATAATTATAAATTAATTATATATTACTACGAATATGTTCTGACTATTTACAAGCGCTTTTTTAAAGTCTACGTGAATAAAAACCTTTTTTATTTTATTTTATTTATTTTTATAGACAGTAGGTACCCTAAATAATAATCACTAAACTTGACATCGAACTTTTTAGACTAGTGCGTTAACTGGTAATGCTAATATTAGTAGGTTATTCTTCATAATCATACGTGAGTTATACTGTCTCATTATTTATCATTTTGCATAGAACTTACCACCACAACCACTACCACAAATACATACAGTTTTAATTACCCTTCAAATCTTTAATATAAACTCTTTACGTGAACGAAGAAAGCTACAAGATTTATTGTTCCTCTTCAAACTAACTAACAATAAATTAGATTGCTCTGAACTGATTACGCGCGTAGCTCTGAATGTACCATTTAAAATACCCAGATATCCTATAACGAACATGCATCACATTCAACCTTCTAAAACCAACATCGGGATAAACTCACCGCTCAACAGGGTTTGTAGAGAGATGAACTCTTTCATGAAATCTGTACCGGATGCCGACATACATCATGATTCCTTAAATTGTTTAAAGTCCAAAATCTTGAAGTCACTCAAAACTACTGTTAATTCGTCGTAGGTATTTCATTGTTCTATAGCCTAAATAATCTCAAGTGCCGATTATTCGTCTAGATTTGGAGAATGTTGGTTAACCCGTAATTGGCTAGTGTGAAAGTCTGATTTGTTAAAAAAATATTTATAAGATACTTATGTATTGTATGCACAAGCTGTGGATAAACCTGATGTTAATAAATAAAAATAAATAACCTTACTGAACCATTTATTTCTAATAAGTAACTACTAGGTATGAAGTTAACGTTACTACCTACATCTTACGAATAGTCATTCGTTCTTTTCAGTTCACGCATCATTTGCTTTCTATAAGAATGAAGTAGGTAAGTTTCCTTTTAATAATATAACACCCAATGGTCTCTGGTGCTCGAGGACCTCTCATCAATCAGAGGGGCGTTATGGAGTATAATCTACCCCAAACACATCAATTCTATTGGGATTTGGTGAAAGGTATTGAATGGGCTAATTCTTATGTTAGTTTCCGTATATTTTACTCTCTACTAAATTTCTAGTCGTTACACATATGTTCTACGTACCCAGTTATAATTTTAAGATTTACTTGTAGTTTTAGTTTAGTTTTTTTTTTGTTATTAATGTCAATTTGCATGTCAAAAATACTTCTAATTTTAGATGGTAAATGTTATGTACACCTTAATTGTTATGCATAGCAGATGCAAAACCATGTAATTATATATTTTTTTAATGTGTAATTATGTATAATGTGGTTGTACTATAAATAAATAAATACTACCGTGATACCCAAAAAAAGTTGGGATTATAATTTTAAAAGTGTATACGAGTATGCCATATACATATATATGTATATATTTGGATATATCAACTAGATACTAAACCTTTTCTCAAACTAACGTAATAACAAAATGTCGTAGTCTGCCTAAATAAATTTGGTTGAGTAAAGAAATAAATTTCATGAAACACATCATAAAATTTACGCAATTTATATATATTGTATTTAGTTTAAATAGCGATTAATTACAAAAAAATACGAAAGTAATATAATATCATGATGGAACTTAAAAAAGGTTTCTTCAATTATTGTTACAAACTGGCGCCATCTAACAGCAAAATTTTGATTTTATTTGGGTTTTCATATAGTAGAATTTTATTTTACGACTTTTGTTTGTAGGCTTATAAATTATTATGTACTTACCAACAAGGTAACCATCTACTTAGATATAGGTATCTCTAAGTAGATGGTTACCTTGTTGGTAAGTACGTTAAAAAAGGTTTCTTCAATTATTGTTACAAACTGGCGCCATCTAACAGCAAAATTTTGATTTTATTTGGGTTTTCATATAGTAGAATTTTATTTTACGACTTTTGTTTGTAGGCTTATAAATTATTACGTACTTACCAACAAGGTAACCATCTATTTAGAGATACCTAATAATATGTATATGTACTATCCCAATATTAAAAAAAAATCTTATGGTTAAAGACATTTATTTCTCATAAAGAATACATTCATTTATCTGAGAAATACAGGATACTTAATTTAAGCTTATTACTATACTAACAAGAATTCACAAAGCCGTATTGAGTAAGTATTAACAAAGAAAAGTGATTTTATACATTTGGTAAAAAATAATACATAATTTTACAAATGTATAAAATCACTTTTCTTTGTTAATACTTACTCAATACGGCTTTGTGAATTCTTCAAAAATAAAGACAAAGTAGGTATTACGAGAAAAAAATATTAGCAATGCCACAACCTAACACTACGCAGGCCCCTATTGTGTGTCATAACATAATTGCTAAAATCTTTTAGTTATTAAAATTTGAGTTTAAATAAAAGTATTTTATATTTGTCAATGACTTACCACGGCCAATATTGCCTCCAATAACACGGTCATTACCCAGTCAATTGTTATCAAATACGATTGCTAAGGATGACATCACGTCAAAGGGTAAAAGACGAAAATGTTACGAGCTTCTTCAATCAAAAGATTTATTAAATAGGAAAAAAGCTGAAAGACTTTATCCTTTGAATAAAAGGGATTCTTTGTAAGAATATCAATGATGTTAGAAGTAAAGTAGAAGAATATCTGTAAGTCACGTTTCTAAACCAAAGTTTCTTTTGTATCCAACGTTAGTTTATTTTGAAATCACTTGTAAGAAAGGAAAAATGTTTCTTTCAATTTTCGATGCAGTCTTATTACGGGTCTATTCTAATACCGTCTTTGTTATTTTCTTTTCTTTAGGAAACAAATACAATTACAATTTTATCTTTTACATTTAAGACTGCTTAAATCACTGGGAATGTTATACGACAGGACTTTGCCATTTAACTAACTTGCATATAGATTTAGTATTATGAGTAATTTTTAATATTTATGTATTATTTTTCAGATCCCCCACAACTCATAGATTTCACGTAACGTACTAAATTTATACTGAAAACTGTATGTCATTCCTCGAAATAAATATTTAATTGACTTATAACTTATCAGGTGAACACAATATTTGCTTGTTCGGTTGTCTTTGTAAGTGTTTATTGTAGGTTTAATAGTCATGAAATTAGCATAAATATACTTCATGCTACACAATAGATTACTCATGTCTATAAGTCCCCAGCGGACTTTAAGTAGTATGGTAACCCTTAGCCATAAGTACGTTTAATATGTGTCTTGATCCCAGTATCTGGCAGTTTAGTAATATGAGTAGGGAGCTTGTTATAAAACCTAATACATTTTCCCATGAATAATAGATTACCTTTGCGAATTCTAAAGCCTGATATAATAATATTTCCCATTATTTATAGTAGCAAAATATATAATATCTACATTTTGATATCAAACATATTTTATATTCAATGTTATTTCTTAATGTTTTCATACAAGCTACATATTTAAATACCTAGAAATATAATTATGCATACTACACTTTTAGTATAGTGTGGTGATGGCATAGAATATAATCTCTCGCAATAGCTACCAGAGAACGGACAGCAGCGTTTTTCTATATCCATCAAACTGCGATGGCCATCCCGTCTGACAAGCGTGGCGATTATGGCATATCCCCCCATTCTTTGGGGAAGCTGTTGACCAGCAGTGGGCGAGCACATGTAGGTACTATGAAACAGGATATCCAAGAAGTAAAATAGCATATATAATTACTTATTATAATTCTTACTAACCTTGGTGGAATACGAGGAAAAAGAACGTTCTTGGTAATCATTGCGTAAATCCTCGCTCATAATTGAGGGTTAAGTGATTTATCGGACTATACGACACGTAACGTAATTAACACACACCCTCAAACACCACAATTAGAATATTATGTTATAATCATAATACATACACAATTTTTTGAAGTTATACTTCGTTTGGCGCGATGGAGAAAAATGATGAGAGTGAATTTTTACGATGCGCGCGCACACCGACACCAAAAAATTTAACAGCATGAAGTTAGTGCTAGGTGGTATGAAAATTGATAACTATGTTCAAGTTGTATATTAAGAAGTATAACTTCTAACGCGTGTACATAAGTACACACAAGTTTTTTTTTTATTTATCATGTATATGCATTGTTATTTACTAAATCAGTTTCTTGGAATAAAGTTTATTTTTCTTTATTTTGTATTGAATTATGGAATTTGTATGAATACAAATAAAACTGCGATTTTAAAAGTCTTATTACTTTGACTTACGGTCCATTTGGATTTGTTTTGACTGTACAGGGTTAATATAATGATAATATCCGTGGGTTTACTTATTTTGGCAAAAAAATTATCTAAATTAAAAATGATATAAATCGATTCAGTAAACGTTTCTGAACAACCCATTTTCAGGATGTGCGTTAATTTAGTTAAATGTTGCATATATATATTGATGTTGTGCGACAAATTTGTCTAATAATAAATCCACGGGAGCGAGTCCCTGAGAGTGCTCTTATAAAAAGAGAGGTCCAGATTGCATTTATATTGCCAAGATATAGAAGTCGCTTTTAACTATTCTACAATGTGTACCATTGGACGTAATATGGTATAGTATCAAATATTAATTGTATTAAAATATTCACTATACCTTACACATGTTACCTCTACGTATAATTCCCGTTCATACTCATAAATGGATTGCCGGCGTACCTAATCAGATTGTAAGGTAAAAGGGTAATATCGGACCGCTAATTGTACTATTTAATCAATTCTGATCGCATAATTGAATGAAAACCTATATAGGACGCCTCTGTGGTTCGTTTTAGGTTCAATTTGAATAATAAATAATCATGGTTTCGTGGATAATAATGTAGTTATATACTGTGGGTTGGGAAAGTAATGTTTTTTATCTGCATAAAATGCGGTAGATAAACAGATAGTAGAGGCGCTCAGATTTGCATTGCGTAACTAGTTATAAAACTAATATTTATAAGAGGCACACATATCGGGATCATAGCTAGATGCTCGCACCGGTCCGAAAGCGATCGGTGAGGTTAAGCAACTAGGCTCGCGATCAGTCCATAGATGGGTGACCGCCAAAGTGGTTTAATTTCTGAGCGTCTCCGTGCTTTGGAGGGCACGTCAAGCGGTCGGTCCCGGTTGTAGTCATTAGACAACAGTCGTTAAGCCATCTCAGAGGCGTACTGGGCTGCTTGAGCAACTCTGACACTAGGGTTACCACCCCTCTACCCATACGATAAGCAAGCAAGCAATAAATATGTAGTAGTAGTGGTATAAACAAATAGTAGGTATTTATAACACGGACGCATTTGCTATTAAATGCATATTTGCATGCATTGCTTGTACTTGTACAAGTACTTAAATAGGTCCATCTTCAGCTGTAGCTCTCCCACCCTCACACTCAAAATCAAAATCTAAAATTCTTTATTCCGTAAAAATTTTACATTTATTACATTTATGTGGAATAGTCATATTTTGTTACCCTACCGTGCAGTGTATGACGTCGCAGCTACTGAGAAACACTGCCAGAAAACTCAGTAGGAATCCTTTTTAAAATAAAATACACTTAAGATTAATTACGATCATGTGTGTTGACTCAGAACAACTCAATCCCAAGCACTTTTATCACTTAAATAATCTGATATTTTGTAATTTGCCCTGCTACACAATTTGGCTTTAAGGTCCATTTGTGTGATAAATATTTCAATAAATTGAGAACACGTTTGAATTCTTATATTTTATTGTAATGGTCACTGGGTAATATCACTTTTTTTAATTCTTTTTTGTTTCGGGACTTTGATTCAATATTTGACTATGTCAGTCCTGTTGATCTTACTTTATACTCTAAATGCAATACAAGAAACTCAAATAAGTAACAAATTTACATTAATAAGACAGAACATACTATCACAGAGTTAGTTTACTTAAGGCTTAATACAAAAATATTGCCTGCTAATATAGAGGCGCCGATAGGATACTCAAAAAAAAACCTACGTCCAAGATATTTTTTGTATAATTATCTTTAAACTCCGCTGTAATATCACTTGAAATACTGTTCACTAAACAAAGTATTTTCGACCAGTTTAAAACTTTCAATGTGACCTAAGATTTTTAACTGATGTACTTCTCTCAGCACATCATTGACAAATTTATATGGCCAAAAATAATGTAACAAATAACTAGTTAGCTATTAAGAACTTTAGTAAATAATTTGAGCCGGTGTACTGTTATCCATTTTATGCTAATAAAGTTCTGTTCTATTCTATATATGACTTTGACTATATCTGTGATTTTTAAGGCTTTTGAACTTCAAAATGTTCTTAATCATGATTAAAGGCAACCTTATTCGCAAATATAATCAAACTTCAGCATTCCAATGCGATAAAAGTGAAGGGTTATTTTACCTAAGGAAATTTCAACCGTAGGTACCTTCTTCAGAAATAGCCTGTAGAAACATGAAAATAAACTCGCCCCGTGTCAGGCGAACTAATAAGGGTATAGCCGATACAACGATAACAGAAAATACAGTCCTTGGAGAAAATTGAGATCATTTTATATAACAAATGTATAACAATATGTTTTAAAAGAAACGGTCTACATGAAACTGGCACAGGTAAATGGAACTCTCATTTATTTGGTAAGTTAATAATGCTAATAGAGATTATTGGATACAATATATAGATATACACGACGTGGTCATCCTAGCAGTATCATACAGGCTGGCCAAAGAGTTGACGTTCAAACGCAAAATTTAGATACTTAACGATGAGGAGTATTCGAATCACCCCCATGTATGTTCTACGATTTTGCGTAGTTTTCGAGACAGAATATTTTAATGTTTTTTTTTTTTGGTAAATTTCACCTAACATCAGTTTTCGATATTTTTCTCGGTTTGTTGAACATTTCTGGTTATTTTTTTTTTGTAATAATAATAATAATATAATAATAATATCTAGGGACAATGTCACACTGATCATCCTAGCCCCAAACTAAGCAAAGCTTGTACTATGGGTACCAGGTGACGATATACATATTTATATACATAGATAAATGCTTAGTTGTTATATACATACTTAAATACATAGAAAACATCCATGACTCAGAAACAAATATTCGTGCTCATCACACAAATATTTGCACTTACCGGGATTCAAACCCAGGACCACCAGCTTCGTAGGCAGAAGCACTACCAACTAGGCTACGGTGACTAATTAGCATAGTTTCACCTAACACCCTAAAATTTCATTTATCTAATCATTGCAGAACTGACTTAGAATTTATTTGAAAGTTCAAAATCAGGGTTTGACGAGGACTCATAAATTTACAAAGTATCAAAAAAACGCAAAATCGTAGAACATAAAGTGTAAAAATTTTGCGTTTGAACGATAACTCCTCGGCCACCCTGTATAGACAACGTACAATATGAGGGTACTTAGTTTTGTATTTATATGTATACTAGCTGCGCCCGCTGCTTCGTCTGCACATTTTGTAATTACTCCGTAAATGTTACATCAGAATATCTCTAATCAAAATATTCTCTTATCGCAAACTTGTCAAACATTCACATAAACCTTACCTATTTCCATACAAACTTTTATCAACTATTCCTTATTATTAATTTACAGCCTTGAGTGTAAAACTTTTACAAAAATTTGAATGTCATATTTATTTATATGGAATGAACAGCCTAAAATATAAGTTTCGTGCTTCTAGCTCTAAAAATTACGTTTTCTATATTCGTGTATTTGTATTAAATCTCTACAAATATTCACCCCCTTCGTTCATCCCCTTACAACCCATTTTTTCGCATTAAAAAGTAGTCATGTCCTTTCTCAGGCTTTAGACTGTGTGTACCAAATGTAATTTAAATTGGTTGAGTAGTTTTGGCGTGAAAGTGCTACAGACAGTCAGACAGAGTTACTTTTGCATTTAAAATATTAGTAAGGCTTGTATGTGAATATTATTTCAGTACAAAGTATTAAGATAAGATAAGATAAGAACTTTATTCGCTTAAGATATGGTTACTTATGGTGTTAGGTACATAATATGGGTTCCCGACATATCTACCCTTAGGGAGCATGCGAATAATTTATTAATCATACATATCGTAGATACGTATGATTGTACAAATTCAATGGCAAAGATTTTACATAACTCTTACTCTACTTAATGTTTAAATAACTAATACAAAATTACATTACTATACAATAACTACTAAATATTTAAATAACAAACGCAAAACTTAAATTATTTACTACCATAGAAATTGTTCATTGTATCTCATGTGTTCTATGTTTTACAATCCAAGTATTCTGTTAATGAGTAGAAACACTTACCAATCAGCCAGACTTTTAAAGTAAAAGTTAAAAAACATTGAATATTTTAATCAGTCGTCAGGGGCTTAGTCACCTTTTTATCCTTCGTTCAGGTAAGGGTTTTTTAGGTACCTGTGAACTGTGAATTTTTAAAGTGCACTATCCTAGTGCAGTAAGTGTTCTGTTACGTGAGCGTTTCAGATAAATAAAAAAGAGTTTTTACAGAAAACCACGAGACCAGAGCAGCAGGATACTTCTTTTGTAACTCAGTACCTAAAGAAAGACGGTGGGTAATTGAATACTTTTCTAGCACAAAATGTTCCTCATAGCTACTAGATCTTCTCACCGATCTGTAAGCGATCGACGAGGTTAAGCAAATAGGCTCACGGTTAGTCCATCGATGGGTGACCTCCAAAGTGGTTTAATTTCTGAGCGCCTCCGTGCTTCGGTCATTAGATAACAGTCGTTAAGTTATGTCAGAGGCATACTGGACGGATTGAATAACTCTGACACTAAATTACTGATCTGCCTGACACAAGTTTTAAAACACATATTAAACGTACACACATCAACACAATCTAGGGATATTGAACATTTCATTGATTATCTAGAAAACTATAAACATTTTGTTATGACTGTAAATGGAAGAATTAAAGATAATTTCATGGCCGATATTTAAACATTAACAACACGATGCGATTTTGTTTTTCTAATTAATAAAAGTCTTAAATTAATTAATCCATAGAAAATTACTGAGTGAACAAAAACATTTTATTCTTATAAAATTATTCAATCGAATTAAATGAATAAAAATCTTACCAAATCTGATAATCAGTAATCGGTATTTCCTCCTCTAACATTAATCACACAGCGGCAACGATTTTCCATACTTAAAATTAAGGTGTCAATGTCTTGCTGGGGTATGCAGTCCCAAGTTCTTTTTAAATGTTCGAAAAGTTGTTCTTCTGTTGTCAAGTTGGGCGGAAAATCCCTCAATGCTCTTCGCTGTAACATGTCCCAGGCGTGTTCAATTGGGTTTAAGTCTGGCGACTGTGGAGGCCAATCTAATACCTGAACATCGTGTTCTCGAAGGGCGGCCCTCACCAGCCGCGCTGTATGGGAAGGTGCATTGTCATGCATGAGCTGAAATTCTTGCCCCGTTAGGGCCCTGAGCGGGACAATGACACGTTCTACTACCTCCTCACGGTATCTATGGGCAGTCATGCTGCCCTGAATCCAAATGAGTTGGGTTCGTCCGCCGATTCGTATTCCTGCCCACACCATAATTGTCCCGCCTTGGTAAGAGTGGACCTCCTGTGGATGTCGGAGACGGCTGACCCTGCCTGGAGTTCTCCAAACGCGTGTTCGTCTCGAATCTGGATGAAATCCATAGCGGGACTCATCAGTGAACAGCACCAATGACCATTGTTGATCACTCCATCACATAAAAGTTTGGCGAGTATATAATGTTAATTGTACAATTGTTATGTCTGTGTTTACATAAATAAATAAAAAAAAAAAAAAAAAAAAAATGTCAAATGTTCTTGAGCCCATAAAAGTCGCCTACCGCGATTGCCACGTCGCAGCGCTGGGACTCGTAGCGGTCTGCGAGCATGAAGACCAACTTCATGCAGCCTCCTTCGCACGGTTTGGTCGCTCACCAGCAGCTGCTGACCCTCCTGGAGCCTTTGCACTAGTTGCATCGCTGTGATATTGGGTAGTCTTCTGGCGGTCATTTGGAGAAATCGATCCTGTCTCTGAGTGGTAACACGATATCTACCTGTGTGCCGTTCTGCCACATCTCCAGTAGCGCGATAACGTGACCACAGCCTGGATACCACATTTTGGCTTGTGCCCAGAGACTCAGCAACGACGCGTTGAATAGCACCGTTTTGTAACATGCCAACTGCCCGTAACATTTCATCTCGACTCAAATGATGGCGTGGCATGACGCTAAAAAGCTTACACAACCAATTGAGAAAAGAAAATAAAACAATTTATCAGGTTTTCTTCAATTAACACGCAAAAAAATTTTTAATGCAACTTCTTGAAATTAGATACAACTCAAGATTGCGCTGTGCTTTGCGTGTTTTCATTTGTTTCTCATTTTAATTTTTAAATTTTGAATAAAGAATAGACAAGGTTTAAATCTGTAAATAAACTTTTTAAGGAAACTAAATAGGTTTTAAACAATAAAGCCATGTTTGATTTCAAAATAACGTATCCCTAGACTTTGTTGATGTGTGTATACTTATGGCTAGGGGTTGTTACACCACTAAAGAGTACATCGATGACAAAGACGTCTGGCTCTCACTTCCTACCTGCACATTGCTCGCTGGAGATCTTGTAGCCATATAGACATGACTGATCTGCTGTGTTACGTGAACTATCTGTAAATGATTGCTATCATATACTTAATTTAAAATTATTGACTCTGTCTCAAAATGAATAATGTTATTGTTTCGAAGTTTTTCTTTTGTATACCTAAATATAATCTAAAATAATAAGCATTCAGACAACCGAAAAACCTTTTTTATTTTATTTTATTTATTTTACTAGGGCAATCACTGCCCAAACGATAATAAGTAAGTAAGCACAAAATATTTATATAATTTTAGTTGAGGTAATAATATTATATACAGACTGGGATAATTAACAAGATTTAAATTAGCACATACAAATAGTAGTATAGTACGGCGTCTATTCATAAAATGTACAGACGCCAGCACATCCAGCTACCCCAATCTGTCAAATTTCTTTAATAGATTTTCTACTTTATCACATAAGCATAAGGTTCACTTTCAATTGTGGAATTTGTCAGATGGGGTCAGCTTGATGTGCTGGCGTCTGTACATTCATATTGCGAGTAGACGCTGTGTAATAGCAACGAGCGTTGCAACACATTAAGTTAGTTCGATACTACATGAGTTTGAAACCCTATTTCCAAACTTACCTGGATTGAGATTACGGGAAATGTTCCGCAAGCAGATTTACATTTATGTTGTTTATTGAATCCTAACTTGTGCCACTACCTTCGCTTGCACTTTGTATAACTATTTATTGGTTATTGTTGTTGAAATTTAGAGGGTTTGATTCCTTGTCTACGCAATTAACTTAATCTCTGTGCAATATTACCTTTACCTTTATTAACTTTCCCGACTTGATCGCTTTATTACAGTTTTATTTTATCTATTGTCGCCTGATTTACTACGCCACCTTCTCCATGAGCCCCATAACCATTTGCTCCCGTACGCGAGCGATAACAATCGCGGTGCTCGAGAAATTTGTTAAAACCTTTACATCTATACAAATAAATAAAATTGGAGAGTCTGTTTGTAATATTGAAATAACCGGTTTTTACTACATTAATATGAATATATATACGGTACATACACCAAAATAACATTTTTTACAATTTTTGTCTGTCTGTCTGTCTGTTTGTTCCGGCTTATCTCTGAAACGGCTGGACCGATTTTGACGGGACTTTTATTGGCAGGTAGCTGATGTAATAAGGAGTAACTTAGGCTACTTTTATTTTAGAAAATGTCTTTTATTTTACTAAAAAACAAAAAAAAACTAAATAAACTAATTAACACGCGGACGAAGTCGCGGGCACAGCTAGTATTACATATAATGAATGTTATTGGAATTAAACTAGGATTATGATTATTATCTTATATTCGAATTACAATATAAAATTAATTATGATAATAATATCCCGGGACAAACGGCCATCTGATCCCAAAATAAGCAGAGCTTGTACAAAGCAGGTAATTGATATACTACTTTTCTTTTGTACATACATACATAGGATCACGCCTGTTTCCCAGAGGGGTAGGCAGAGACAACGGATTTCCATTTGTCACGATCTTTGCACACGTCTTTTGCCTCGATTACTGTCATTATATTCTTCATACATGCTCGCCGGTTTAGGGTACTTCTGACTTGTCCTTTCTTGAGATTTGTAAATACACACATATATATGTAGATTTAATTACTCCTAGCCTCAGGACAAACAGACAAGTTCATGCACACAAATATCTGTCCTGGGTGGGAATAGAACCCACGATCTTTGGCGTGTAAGGCAAGTATTTACCAACCATGCCAACCGGCAACTATAAACATTAAAGTAGGAATATTATTATCAGTTTATATTCTAATTACAATTGTAAAATTAATTTAAATATAGATATTAATTATCCTAGTGAGTTAGTTATGACACATTCATGCTTTAAAAAAATATTTCATTTACATTTCCTTCGTTATGAAATTTGGAATACTTGAAGATGTTTTATTGTCATACTTAGTTTTAACTATGTAAACCCAAACCTTAAAATACGCATAAAATAACTGTTGTGCGAACTTACTGCACTGTTATCCGAAGTTTATTTATTTTTATTTATTTATTTTCCTCTCTTACATCTATCTTTACAGGTATAATATGCGATAGAGTGCTTATCTAAGTATAATACAATTTTATACCACTAAACAAATTTTACTTATAACTAATTATACATAATGCACTTCTCGTGAACTCACTCAGAGAACACACAAATAGGTCAGTCTCAGCTGCTATAAGGTTAAGAGTACGGAGAGTTGTGTGTACTGTTGGTGTGTTCAGGTACCCTACCGCAGTGACGTTTGAACTTTGAACCCAGCTAAAAATACTGTCGTGTGTAAATTTATTTTTAATAAAAGCATGAAGTCCGCGTTCTACTAGTCCAATTCATACTTAGTCTAGTACTTAGTCGTTTTTTTGAGTATTCAATTATTTCAATCAGTAACTTTCATTGCCTGTTTTTAACTATATTTTACGTCAATAACCGAAACACTTACGCAACAAACTGTCTTATCATTACCACAATACCGCATAACGCTACTTGCAACCCTCAACCAAACTATCGCATTACAGCTGACAAACTTGTGTACACAAAGTTTCCATTTAACTACAAACCCGCAAACGTGTTCGAACCCGGACGAAGCTAAAACTTTGCGACAAACCTGAGTACCTGAACTTTGCGGGTAGGGTTGGCAGACCTATACAAATTTTGCAATATACAACTGGCCTTTATAATTAGGGACTAATCTAAACACAGAAGGACATAATGGAGTGGCCATGGTCAAATATTACTGCGTATTTAGGTTTAAGCTTATACGGAAACTTGAGTAGCAAAAAGTAGCCATATTTTAGTGGATGTAGTTCTCCAGACGATTGTGTGAGACATAAATAGTTGTAATCAGTCTGAGTGTACAGAGCACATCAAGCTACCCCAATCTGTCAAAATTCCGCAATTGAAAGTGAACCTTATGTTTTTGTCATAAAGTTGGAAATCTATGACAGAATGGGGTAGCTGGAAGTGCTGGCGTTTGTACTTTATGTCCGTCTTATCCCGCGACACAGGGATTCGTCACCCTAGTACGGAAGTTGATGAGTTAAAACAAACTTTAGTGGAATTTTTTTTATAACAAATTAGTCCTTTCCCTTATAAATATTTCAACTCGATGAATTGGTAACCCTGTAGATGGTGTTAGACCGTAGAATGTAAATTAACGTACAGTTCGTAACTTTTGTGCGGCTTCACAAAAAGTTGAGAAACTAATATTGGAACAGAATATAGCTAGAGCACAAAGAATGTTTGGTGAAGGGCTTTAAATTAGATTAATTAATTATTTGATCTTTACTAACTGATACTGAGTGCTCCTCTTTAGCTCTAGAAAATTAAGAACGTTGTAATTTTATTCTGCGACCCACGACTTACATTTAAAATGTTCAACTAGACTAGCTATCTACCTACAATGTTTTTGGTAGATATATTTGTTATGAATTTCCGTGAACCTTTGATCCAGGGTACCAACCCGGGTGGTTTATGCTGAGAATATGTGAATCATAACCGTGATTATTATATTTTTTCTCATAAACATTGTTTAGAGTGTGTGGGAATCAAACCCGCAACCTCTTGGGCATAAAGGCCCAACGAGACGGCTTACGCCTCTTAGACAGATTTTACCTGTTATTTCTTGTCCATATGGTTTTAACACTGTATTTGACAGACAAACATACCTCAATAGATCGGTCATCATATGCCGACTGCAGCTCCGGTCCAACCATCTCCAGGATCTGGCGCCTTTCTTCTCGAAATTCTGTGGAATAGAATGCCTATGTTGAATGGGAAATGAAAGAAAAACAAAATGTTCAGGCATCATCGGAGACTTCATATGTACAGCAATAATAATAATAATATCCTGGGACATTATTCACACACGGCCATCTGATCCCAAACTAAGCAGAGCTTGTACTATGGAAACCAGATTACTGATATATTACATATACTATTTTTCTTTTGTAAATACATACTTATATAGATAATTTACATCCAGACTCAGGACAAACAGACATGTTCATGCACACAAATATTTGTCCCGGGTGGGAATCGAACCCACGACCTGCGGCGTGAAAGGCAGCGTATCTACCAACCACGCCAACAGGCCCGTCAAAATCAAAATCAATAGCAATCAACTTAAGGTGTGTGCATGCGGTAGATAGAGCATCTACCGATCGAAACCGATTAATACCCATACAAATTGGCCATTCCTCAGTTAATCGTTATTATTGCATGGGAAGTAAATATTTCTGCATGATTTTTAGCTATAAGTTCAATATTACCAGTAATTTATACTGGAAATCCAATTAAATAAAATATCTACCATTATGTTGCCTGAATTTACAAAACATTAAGGAAATTGTCAAAATTTTAACAACCTTACACACACGCATGCACACACACACACACACTAAAGGCTTCTTTCTGCAGTTGGGCACGACATTTCGTAGGTATTACTCGTCCAAATTGCTCGTATCGTAATGCTAGGCAACGTAACACATATACGTTTAAACGTATATCAAGTTAAAAACCGATAATTGATACAGTAAATATTAATAATATACGCACATCAGCATAATCTAGGATCAGGGATACCTTAATCCTAAGTTATATTTACGACTTTATTGCTTAAAATCTTTATAGTATCTATAATACGTTTAAATACAGATTGAAACCTCAGTCATTCTACGTTCAAAATGTAAATAAAAAAATCAAAATACGGTGGCAAAATTCTATGTAAGTAAATCGTTACGTTAAGGAAAATTAAAATGGTTTTAATAATAATTATTAATGGAAAAGGAATTAGATTGCTTTTCTTTTTTAATTTAACGTGCCGTGTGAGCTTTAATAGGATAATAAATAGGACATTTGTAATGGGGAAGATTGAAAACAGAATTGTAATCTACCCGTCTCATAATATTAATTTGTCACTGTTAAAATACGGTTGGTAGTTATTATTTACTTTACATTATAATATCTGTTTCGCTAGTTTAATAAGTAGTATAATAAGTAATACAATTTGTACCTAGTATTCCGGACAAACTAAAAGAGTGGAGGTGAAAAGTAACAAGCCGTCGCTATGTTAGAAAATAGTGCTATTCAACACGTCGTTGTTGAGCCAAAACTTGATATCTGTGTTGTGGTCACGTTATCGCAGTACTGGGGATGTGTTACTACGCAGAGACACGATCAATTTCCCCAAATAACCGCCAGAAGACAACCCGATATCATAGCGACGCAACTAGTACAAAGGTCTTCTCAGTTGGGCCGCATTGGATCCGGTGGTAGCATTAAAGCGCAACCGTCGTTATTAACTAAAGGTCCGCCATAATATTAAATAATTCAGACAATATGTAGTAAAATATAGCTAAAACTATAAATTTTGATTATTAAACTTAAACATAATCTCTTTGACAATAACTTAATACAAGCTAGCTAAATATAATTGCTATTATAAAATAAATTTTATAAATGTTTTCATAAATATCAAATGTTTTCATAAAATTAGAAATAATAATGTAAACAACTATATTACTACAAAAATGTTCTGACTATTTACAAGCGCTTTTTTAAAGTCTACGTGAATAAAAACCTTTTTTATTTTATTTAAAGGCAGCAGGAGGATCACCAGCTGGTAAGCGACCAACCAGTGCGTAGGAGGTTGCATGAAATTACTTTTCATGTTTGAAGATCGCTACGTGTTTCTTGCGACGTCGCAATTACGGTTGGCGGTTTTTGGGAGAATATACCGTGGAGAAACGAACAATGATCTTTGGTTTGTTTTTTTGGTTTAAATAATATCCATCGCTCTATTTCACGTGCACCGGTATTTTTCCATCGCGCTCAGAGAAACGCTTGGACAGCCTCTTTATTTTAAAAATAGGCTCTTAACTTTTTTATTACTTATTAGTATAGTAATTGTATTTACCATTGTAAAGTGAAGCGACGAAGATCTTGACAGCACGCGGTCCGGGCCACTTGTCGCTTTGTTCTGGGTGGCCCTTCAGTGCGTTGAGCACTGATGGTTCTGGAGCGCTCATCGCGCCCCCTTCCCCTCACTCACCCCGCCTTAATTGTACTTTGCCACCACATTCTGAAAGACAAAAAAATAAAAGTGATATATAGCAATATATAATCTCATATCATGTATGCTGAGGTTATAGTACCTATAGCCTTCGGAACAGACAAGAGAAATCAAAAAAGAAGTGTCCTGTTCCATAGGTATAAAAGGGATGTTATTAAAAGGGAGTAAATGGTATCATGTAGAGTCAGAATAGCGCATGTCAAAATCGGATATATCGGTATTAAAAAAATTGCAACGGTAAAATTTGGCCATTATGTAGGCCATAGAAGTGTACATATTTGCTGACTAAATAGTATAAGATATTTTTAACTGCTTCGTTAGTCTCACGGTGGCAAGTTTAAGCGCTAACACTGAACGTGCCAAAAAGTTCACTATTGAGGGTTTTCTGGCATAAAAGTCACAAATTTACTAGCCAAAGAACCTACAACCTTGTGCAAGCAAGAAAAGTTCCTGCTCCAGACACTTTACAAAATATGCAGTATTAAGTCACCATAATATTTCCCACGCATTGTTTAAACTAGTTGCCATAGCTGACAAAAGAATGAGGATAAATAATTTTACTGTTTGAAAAATGTCTGAGTGGGTTATATAACGACGCATAAGGAAAATTGGTAATATATATATATATATATATATATATATATATATTTACATAACATGTATTATAGTGCTATTTGCATAACACTGATCAATACCATTAGTAATTGAATATTGACACAGATTTCAATATAAAATCATTCACCCTGAAAATTATAGCTATTACCTCATCAAATATTGCTGGTCTTAACAAATATAGACTCAAGAAGAAAGTTACAACTTGGTTAAAAAACTTAGACTACCAAAAGACAGAGGAACTACTTGCTTATATAGAGTAATACACAATTTCCAAGATTTTACAAAAAAAAAATAAAAAAAAATGAAGAAAAGTTGTACCCATGTGCAATTACTCACATACCTCTCACACACGCACGCTTAATCACATACACATAGGTAATCACACACACTCACACACACACACACACACACACACACCCACACACACACACACACACACACACACACACACACACACACACACACACACACACACACACACAAACAGGTTGGATGTTAGTTTAACTTAACTAAAATTCAATAATAATGAATAACTGTATAAAATGATGTATGTTGGTGCGGTACATTCCATACCTCAAGCACAACCGTGGCACGTTTTTACGACTGAACACTGTCTCCCAAAATACAGGCTTTAGCCTAGTTTGGAAAACAGTGTCAGTACCTTTTGTAATTAATCATGACAAAAATCTGTAAACACATGTGAATGTATTTTTGTTTTATCTGAGTCCAATAAAAAAATATTATTATTATTTTCAGTTAAAAACATAATTTGCAAACTACAAGTCATTACACGTGCTCTAATGAACAAAATAATAAAAATAAAAACTGATTTATTAATAATTTTACTTATCACCATCACACCATTTACTGTATTAAGGGAAATATTTCTGCCAAACCCAAGTGTGATGCTAAAAGCAATATTTTCTCAACCAAGAGGGTGAATAATTGAATAATAACAAGGTGCTATTTTAGGTTACTCAATAATCCAAACTTAGGTGTGAAAGATACATAATATTGTTATAAGGGTTTCGTAAAAGGGTATTGAAATAATTTCAGGTCCTAATAATAAATCACAAGTGTCGAAAGCAAGCGCTACCAAAATCTTATTTCATCAAACAACACATTTTTACTTACTCGTATTTATTTTGTCTTTATTTAGTGTTTGGGACATCGCGATTATTTACTATTGGTGTTAGAAGTAATAGGTTACATTTCTATAACAGTAATAATTATTATAAAATATTATGATTGATGCGAGGAGCTAATTGTAACGGCTGACGCACTGAGACGCCGCGCGGATCACTTTCGATATGAAGATGATCTCCTAAAGAGTTTGAAACTAATTACTATTGGTCGAAACCAACATAAAATTAATTAACGGGTAACATAATTATAAAATTATTATTTAGCAGCCATGACTAGCCTGATATCCACTGCTGGAAAAGAAAAGGCGTCAATAATATTGCCATTTGGAGGGGTTTACCGTAGTCACTGCGCTTGGAATGCGAGTTGGAGACCGCAGTTAGGTGGTAGCTATAGTGCATAGGTGGCGCTGCTATTGACTCATCGGTGATCCCGTGCAACTGATCACACCCTCTCTTAGAATTCTGTCCTTTTGCTTCAGCGGCCCCCTGAGCTGTGGCCCGAACCCCAAAAGGGTGGCCTCGGGTATTAGTCATTTAAATTAAGCTACTGGTTAAGAGCCTTCTGTGCTAGCCAAATGCTCATTGCCTTCAATTCTTTAATTTTAATATTGTACAACTAAATTTCAAAATAATACATTAGTAACTTGTTATTTATTTTAGAATTTAAGAAAATATATCTGATAAAACAGACCGCACGGACGGACTAATTATTTTTTTGTAATTTTTATACTGTATTCGATTATGTTTATGCACTGTATTGTGAACTTGACAAGCACAAGTGTATATTAATACCCAAGTGCTGAATAAATTTCATTATTTCATTCTTTTTAGGCCGGAAATCACACGGCAGACATTAATAATTTGGTAGGTTTGGTTGGCGTGATTGGTAGGTCGTGGGTTCGATTCCCACCCGGAACATATATTTATGTGCAAGAACATGTCTGTTTGTCCTGAGTCTGGATGTTATATCTATATAAGTATGTATGTGTTAAAGAAAAGTATCTATTTATATCAGTTATCTGGTTTCCATAGTACGCACGGCTACATATCAAGCTATAAATTTCCAATATAAGCTGACCTGTCATTGTATGGAAATCCTATACAATGTGATACAGATTATACTGGCAATGTATAGCTTGATGTGTAGCCGTGTGTGGATAATGTCCTAGGATATTATTATTATTCCTAAAGATATAGGTATATGAAAGACATATACAAAATATAAAAAATCATTTTCATATTTCTTTTAAGTTTAATGTTTAGGTTTACTTCTGAAGTGATTCAGCAAATTATAATATAAATATTTATTTATTATAATTAAGAGGCATCAATTTTTTGACGTGTTCCTTTATCTTATTTTTACGGTTAACAACAGAGACAGCTGTGATATTTTGTTTCTTTTTATAAGTCGACAAGCTGTCGGTCCTGCATGTGATGTAACCCCAGTCATTTCGGACAGCCGTCCTATCGGAGATCGGAGAGGATTGGATATAAAAAGTGCACTTGTTTTGCGCACACGCCTTCTCTACAAAATGTTCTGAGTAGTAGCTATTTTACGTTGAGATTGCCGACCGTAGCCGAAATTCAGTTAGGAGCTAAACACTTTCTTCTTTATTTTCAATCAGAAAAACCGAGATAGCAGCGATATATCTTCCTTTTTATTCAATTATAGTGATGTAACATACGCCCAGGACTACTAAATAAATATAATAATAACTATGCTGTAAGCAAAGTGTTCTTCCTAAGTTAAAGTTAGTTCATAGAGTGCAAAATACTTTGTTCTGCCTCTTTTACATTCTTAATTTAATTGGATCTTTACAATATTCAATAAATAAATGCAAAACAATTCGTCACTTGTAATATTGTAACCCGAAAATTAGTAGAACACGACAATAGTTTAGATACTTCTATTATTCATGATCTCAGAAACTTCATATAACTTATAAGATAACGTGGTATTAAACACATTTGCATTTGATCACATAACCCGACTTGGTACACGATCAAAACTTAACAATTAACTAGTTTATCCAACACTATAATATTAATATATGCCTACTACTAAAACTAACAAGGGAAATTAAACTAGTGTCATAATTCACAAACTATGAAACCATAATTTTCAATCTTCGGTATAACAGCCGCGATAGCTTTACACTTCTGTTATAAATGTCTATTATTATAATACTGAATAGAGAGCACAGTTCATACGGATTAGTACGCAAATTTTTGTGAACGCCCAAAAAATTGGAATTTTAAAATCTTTCAACTTGTTTAAACCCCAGAAAAACTTTTTGTTACAAAACGAATATTGCGTTATTAAATAATAATATTGCGAGTTTTTAATGAGTTTAAACAAATATTTATAGGATGAGAGAAACTTCATGCGTCAAAACACGAGTGTACAAGATGTGGTAACATGTGGTCAATTAGTAAAGAGAAAGTAATTTTAATTGGCTCCTAAAATATGAAGTAAATATCAACATATTAGGAAATTTTGGAAAGTAAATATGCTATTAAAATTTGCTAAGTTAGCTGAGTAAAACATTTTCTCCGCTATACTATTTACAAGCGATTTGAGTTGAATACGAGAATCCTGTTATTTTCTAAGGCCTTTGTCCCACGATCAATGTACATTGATTTTTATTTGAATGTGCAGCAGTTTGTTGGAAGTAACCGCCATATAATCTGCTATGTTTCGCAAATATAAGGACATGTTAAAAACGCGGATATGCGTATGTGACGCCAAACACGTAAGCGCGTAGTACGAAGTTGCGTAGCTTGTAAATATCTCCTGACTTTGTGAATGTCTTCTTCAGTGTCACTTTTTAAACAAAAAGTTTTAGTAGTAACGATTTAAGTAGAATTTTTGCTTCAAAAATGAAGCAACTTATTTTTTTAAGCTGTTATACTATAATAGCGGGTTCTCCTCGTCATTGGAGCAGAACAAAAGGCGACTAATCAAAAGCTCCAATAGAATCTTTTGAGCGCTACCTTACAATGAAAGTGGGATTTTGGCTTAGAAGTAAAAACGGGTTTATGCTGCCGAAGAATTATTAGATTTTCATAAACTTCGCAGGAACATAAAGTTTAACATATTTGATTTAAAAACATGTTGCAACACTTAAAATAGCTACTCAAAAATTGAGTAAATCTGTATTAAAAATCCATATGTTTGTTCATACTTATCTGATAAATAAGTTTTCAATAGACCCCCTCATACTTTGACAGTGCATAGGGACCATCTTGATAAAGTCTTTGTTGTCAAATTTTGGCATGAATACATATTTACACAATGGAATGCTATACTTCAACAACGCGTATAAATTGGTAAAATGTATTATCAAAATCAGTGTTCTATTTGCCTTGCGTCACGCCCATGGAGCAATTACCAGCTCTATGGTCACGCCTGCCTAAGCGCCTAACGTTAAAAAATTTTGTAGCCTAGTTTACGTGGTATGGATCACACACACATGTGGTATCTACAGGACGGCACTACTTTCCATACAGAATATAATATATTTATGGAATAAGAAGTTCGAGAGCTTCGTCTTCTTGCGTGGTGGTGACATCAACTGGCCCCCGAGATCATGTGATTTAACACCACTCGCCTGCTTTCTATGGGCCTATGTAATATCACTAGTCTATGCGACAAATCACAGTCAATATCAGACTTAAGGGCCAACATAAATCCCGTTCTTCCTAAAATTGGGCCCCATTTATGCGAAGATGTCCCCCAAAATTGATTCATCAAAATACATCACTTACAGCGGAGTCAGCCATTTGACTGAAATTATATTATGACGATGACATTATATACATTGTGCGCATATCGCATCGCGTAAATTCATTATTCAAATATAACTATTTAATTATTTATTTCTTATAATTCTTTTCCGCTTTAATATTAATCGTGATATAAGTATATAAACTATTTTATTCAGAAAAAAGGAGAGGAAACCTTTTTTAATCTTTGTCATCTGTGTATAGTTAAATCATAGATATAGTTGTAAGATATGAAATCTGAACTAACAATATATTTAAAAAAATCAAGTACCTACTGAAAACGCCGATTCATAATGTACATAAGTTGTACGCAATTAGTAAATTGTCATGAAACAAATAAATATGTATCTTTTTTACAAGTGGCTTCGTCATAATGCTTTATGTTTTCTATGTATTGGCACCAACCTACATTTTAATTTTCTACTAAAAAGCTCCCAAATACGTGCCTTGAAAAAAAAGCAAATTTATTTCCATCATATTTCGACACTTGATTGACACTCCATTTACAAGTTTCGCAATGAGAACACAAGTACTTTTTTCGCGACGTCAATACGCTACGGCGTAGTATTTTACTTCTACGTTGTAGTAGCGTAGTTAGGAACTACGGCGTAGAATTGGCTTAAAGCTGTTGGAAATTGGCGTAATATATTATTGTCTTATGATTCGTAATATATTATTGACTAGCTGTGTCCCGCGGTTTTACCTGTGTTAATCTTTATACATTATGATAATATGGAGCCTATATGTTGACCCGACCTCTTAGTAATATTCATGCAAAATTTGAAGTAAATCCATGCAGTACTTTTTAGTTTAGCCCGGACATACATATAGACAAAGAGACAAAAATTCTAACAACTATATTTTTGGCTTCGATTTCGACTGTAGATCACGCCCCAAGTATCCTTTAAAAAAATCTTCAATGTACAGTTTTGACTTTCCTACGATTTTTATATGTAGGTACAATAGATATGATAGATCATTCAACTTGACTTGTGATAAATGTACTGTACATAGAAACATTTTGTTCTTTAATAAATAAAGTTGGTTGCCTTAAACCGAGATGTGAATGTAAATATTCGATGTAGGAAAAATCACAACAATAATTTAGGTTAATCAATTAAACATAAAAATACTAAATTAAAGGCAAAAAAAGACAATAAACAAGCCAAGATTTTCTTTCTGATTTATCTTTATGGCACCCCCCTAGGTAGTAGCTAGAGAATTGTTGCTTAATTTAACAAGCTACTGGTTGGGAGCCGTAGCGATCGTAAATTGCTCGGTGTCACCAAATTTATAATAAAGTCATGAATTTTAAAATATGCTGTAGCATATTTTTATATAACACCTTCTTATTTATTTAACTCGTTTAATTTTTATGTAATAAGACAGACTTCGCATAAGAAAACCGTTTAAATCTAGTTTTTTATGATGACAAATATGACAAACCGCATTTATCACGGGGAGTGTTCAGAGGCCATAGACCCTCACGCCAAAAGTGGAAATTTCATCCTTATCACTTGGATGGATGGCCATCTACCATCGCGCGTTTCACAAGAAACTTTTCACCACGTACTAACGCTCTGTGGAATCAATTAGCTGCGGAGGTATTTCCGATCCGGTATGACATGGCAACCTTCGAGAAGCGAGTCTATTATTTTATTAAAGGCCAGCAACGCACTTGCGGCTCCTCTGTTTTTGCGAGTGTCCATGGGCGGCGGTTATCACTTACGATCAGGTGACCCACTTGCTCGTTTGCCATCCATAAGAAAACGAGTTGTAGTTTATACCATTAAAACAACTATGAAATTATGAAATCTATAATTTAATCGTCCAGGCCATAAAACTTGCACTAATCTGGGATAGATCTTCTGGTTTTAAGCAACGAACAATATACACTGGTAGATTATCATACAAGTACTCATGAACATCATATGGAATATGTTCCCATTTCCTAGATTGAGGTTAGATTTGCATTACGTAACATGTTAATAGGCACACATTAAGAGGCACAAATATCGTGATCATAGCTAGATGCTCTCACCGTTCCGTAAGCGACCGGCGAGGTTAAGCAACTAGGCTTACGGTCAGTCTATAGATGGGTTACTATCAAAGTGGTTTATTTTCTGAGCGTCTCCGTGCTTCTGAGGTCACGTTAATCTGACGGGTTTCGGTTTAAGTCATTAGACAACAGTCGTGAAGCCATACCAGAGACATACTGGGCGGCTTGAACAACACTGATGCAAGGTAACTACTGCCTATACGATAAGCAAGTAACATCGTGATTTAATGAACAATAAGTCTTCCACTTACTTAATTTAAAATATGACCAGTTAATACTATTACGATAACAATTCTAAATTAGTTTAACCATAATTAAAGCCTGCCACAAAACACAACAGTTCAACTTGGCATTTACATCAGTACAATAAATTACCGCATGTCAACAGCACAATGAGTACTAACTAATTGCAATTTGTATACTGCTAAGAACTACAAAATATAACTTTTCAGGTACACCTTACGTTGCTATTCAGATTAGTTTTCAAGAGGTTGAATAAATTCTGAATTTGAATCAATATGGTATAGAATACAATTTTTTTTCCAACATTACGTGCTGTAATTGATGTGACCTGTACCTTTGACTTTAGATAAAGAGTCCGATACATTCAGTTGTACGATGGAAAGACAAAAGGAGTCAAGCGCCACAATTACAATTTTATTTTCCTGGGGCATTATTCACAAAGTCATCAAAACTCTGTACTGAGTCCTAGGGTATGACTCAATAAATGTGCAACGGGGGCTTCACGCCCCGGAAGGAGCCTAGTTTTAGACGGATAGGTGCAACGGTGGTGGTTCCGGATGGCAATAGTTTCGAGTTCCCGGAGCCATCA